>OY982943.1:0-9524107 GCA_963891755.1 Pyrrhia umbra
ACGGAGCCTCGCGGCCTGTTTCTTGGCAGCCACTTCTTCCTTTTGGGCCTTTTGTTTGGCCCTGCGGCGCGCCTTCTGGTTTCTTCGTTTGGCGCCCGCAGTCGTCCACTCCGCTTCTGGTGGTGTGACTGGCTTTGGTGCATGGTGCTCGGTTTGCGTGCGCGGCGCTTTTGAGGCAGCCGCAGCACCTGATTTATTCGCCGTCTTTTTCTTCTTCTTGTTTTTCTTTCCACTTTTGGCCTTGTCTTGCGATAAGGCGGTTGGGGATGTCTCCGTCAGGTTTGTCCTATCCGTGGCAGCAGCAGTTGCTTGTGCTGGTGGCAAGGCGCTGGACGTTGCGGCTTTAGCCGCATAAGTCACAGTCGGCGCGCTGCGATGGTCTGCAGCTAGGGGAGGTCGTAGTATTCTCCCCTCTAGCACCGAGAAGCGGGCGTTGAAGCTCGCCATCTCCTCACGGATCAGGCGAGTCAACTCCGACTCCTGCTGTTGGGGCTGTGGCCGTAACTGCGGCTGCGGTTCTGGCAAGCCTACTTCTCTCCTGAGGACCTCGCGGCGGAAGGATACAATTTCCGCCTTGAGATCCTCGTGCTCCTTGCGGAGCTCCGCCATTTGGGCTGCCAGCTTGGCATTTTGTGCCCGCAATAGTGTGGTCTCCTCCGTGGTGGTTCTGTTCAGTAGCACCTCGGCACTTTCGAGTATTGAGGCCGAGGCCTCTTTCAGTGCCTTTTGGCTGCAGCCATTAAGGCCCTTGGAGACCTTTCCCACTCTTTTAATGGCTGCAACCGCGTCCAACATTCGCCTATTGAGGTCGGAGGCAGGTAGATCTGTTGCCTCAACGACCATATCAGAGGCGGCAGATGATTCCGACAGTCGGGTGACTCTCCCATCCGTCACCCTCTTTGTTAGAGCTGCGATCTGCCGCTCATCCTCCTGCTGCTTTTCGGCGGCGACTGCGGCCTTTTTGGCTGCCGCAGCCTCACGCCTGGATAGACCGATTCCAACATATTTTCCAGTTGTCGCTGGCCTACCCCTTCCGTCCTTTTTTGTACCGACTTTTGATGCCGGTACAGCCGCATCACTCAGGGCCGAGTCCGACCCCGAGTCAGCGACACTCCTCGGACGCTTCCGCAAGCGCTTTAAGCTGGCGCTTGCAGCGCCCTCCACACTCATCAGGCTGGACGCGGTGTCTGAGTCAGACAGCACGCCCCTCCTCTCCACGAGTACCAACGGTACTTTTTCACCCACTTCATCGATAGTTTTTTGTTTTATATTAGTGTTTTCCATATAGTTCCCACGAGCAGGAAAGCAAATATATGTCCACCCGGGCAGTGGCTTCATACACCGGGCAAGCCTACATACTGCTGGGGTCGGCAGGTACCAGCAGGGGGGGGCGCTAACGACCAGTACTCGCTACGGCCATTCATCCCCTCGCCGCGCCCCCAAAACTTGGGATTACGTGGTTTTTTATCTTAGAGGTGTCCTTCCTCTGGGCCAGGCGGTTAAGCCAAGCCCCCGGCGGCGGCATTAGACATGCCTCCGTCCGCTGTCCGGCCAACCCGACTCAGCGGACCCGCCGAAAGGTTTGCCCCTCGATGAACGAGGGGGCAAACGAACCCCGCTTCGGTGCGCCTGCACCTCAGCGGGTGTGGTCGCGTCCTTGACGAATCGACGAGCGTCGACAAGGCAGGAGCGACCCCTCCTGGTGTCCCTCTTAGTCTGGCCTCTCCCCTGAACCTTTCCGGCATGAGTGACTCTACCGGCAAAGCTCCAGGATCATCGAGGCACGCAAGCCCCACCACGACGACAACGTGGAGACACCCTCGGTGGGGAACCTAACCTAACCTAACCTAACCTAACCTAACCTAACCTAACCTAACCTAACCTAACCTAACCTAACCTAACCTAACCTAACCTAACCTAACCTAACCTAACCTAACCTAACCTAACCTAACCTAACCTAACCTAACCTAACCTAACCTAACCTAACCTAACCTAACCTAACCTAACCTAACCTAACCTAACCTAACCTAACCTAACCTAACCTAACCTAACCTAACCTAACCTAACCTAACCTAACCTAACCTAACCTAACCTAACCTAACCTAACCTAACCTAACCTAACCTAACCTAACCTAACCTAACCTAACCTAACCTAACCTAACCTAACCTAACCTAACCTAACCTAACCTAACCTAACCTAACCTAACCTAACCTAACCTAACCTAACCTAACCTAACCTAACCTAACCTAACCTAACCTAACCTAACCTAACCTAACCTAACCTAACCTAACCTAACCTAACCTAACCTAACCTAACCTAACCTAACCTAACCTAACCTAACCTAACCTAACCTAACCTAACCTAACCTAACCTAACCTAACCTAACCTAACCTAACCTAACCTAACCTAACCTAACCTAACCTAACCTAACCTAACCTAACCTAACCTAACCTAACCTAACCTAACCTAACCTAACCTAACCTAACCTAACCTAACCTAACCTAACCTAACCTAACCTAACCTAACCTAACCTAACCTAACCTAACCTAACCTAACCTAACCTAACCTAACCTAACCTAACCTAACCTAACCTAACCTAACCTAACCTAACCTAACCTAACCTAACCTAACCTAACCTAACCTAACCTAACCTAACCTAACCTAACCTAACCTAACCTAACCTAACCTAACCTAACCTAACCCCTTGATAACTTTTCATCAAGGAGTCCGATTTTGAAGCGGTTTTCAGCGCTTTTGACGTACAACAGGCTTGTAGACACGCGCCAACCCTTCATATTTGAAATCGTAGCGGTGTGACGTCATTTTTCGACACCCCAAAATTTTGACCTGAAAAATAAAATTAATTAATTAATATTTCAAAATTCCTTCTATAAATTGCAATTGTTTTTTCATATTTGGACACTTACCCATCCACCCTATCTTCCGGAGTGCGTTTTGCTTTTTTGAAAATAGGTTTGGACCTCGAAATTCTACTTTTTAACGTAAAAAACACTAAAAAAAAAAAAAAAAATTTGGGTTTTTCCTGAAAAACTTAAATTTTTTCTTCTACCTAAATTCTAGTTTCAGTACCTAACGCTAGGGCTCGCCGAGACGCTTCTTTTGAGGTATCGCACGACCCTCTAGCTCACACGAAACGTCAAAAAATTGCCCACCCACCCGCCCTTTAGTCGTTTTAAAGGCTATATAGGAAAGGGAGACAACTTCGGGGACCATCATTAAAAATTTCGATTTTCGGATTTCAACGGAATCGAAGCCGCTGTGATCCCCTGAGTTCGTGGACGTCATCCCAGCTCTCGTAGTGGCTCCTGGACGCGACTAGAGACTTTTAAATATACAAAACTGGACGAATATTAAATTCTTATTTATTTTAAATATTATATTCTAAATCGACATAATTATATTAATGATACAATTTTAACTTCCATTAGACAACTGGCACTTTACACCAGACTTACTATAATCTACAAAACAGTCTCTTTTACTTGCAATCGTCGCATAAAAAATTATAAAGTTATTATTGACCAATATATATAAGTAGTATATTAATTATTATTTTAAATTGACCTGACCAACTGAATGAAAAAACTTTGATTTTGACTGACCCCTCTTTACAGGGTCTTACGCCGCAGCACCGATTCCGACCTCACTATACAAGGCCGGAAGCTGCTGTTGCGTATACTTACCTTGACAGCTTTCCCTGCCCACACCACACCGCCACATACCGCCGCTGCACCTGAAATCAGAAACATAGTTACATAAATACCCACAGCATGCACAGAACACCCGTCACTAATGCAGCCGGCGCACCCACCAGCAAAAAGACCTCGAGACGAACACCATCGCCCTCCCCTTTAAAAGATATTGCACAAGCCTTTATGCGTAGACCCGACCGGAAAAGAAGGTCTATCGATCTCATGGCCACCTATGAGACCGAAAAGGAGATATGTGCGCAGGTGCCCACGAACAGACTGCTCCAAATAATAATGACAATCCTCGAGGGAATTCCTGCGACATTGTCCCAATACTCGAATATGAGAAAGGACATCAAGAAATCCCTCGAGGAGGGAGCTGACACCGCACTCAGGGCCTCCTTTGAGCTGTGCAAGAGGGTTGAGGAGATGGACGTACAGATGAGCACCCTGAGGGCCGAGGCCAATTCGTCCATCCCCGGAGAGAGTGCTCCAACCCAGCTACCGGGTTTGGAGGACATTCTTAGGGAAAAGCTGGGCGAGATGGAAGAGTCCATCACCGGGGGTTTCAGGGCTTTAAAACAACACCTGAAGGATGAAATCGGGGTCCCAACGCGGGAAATCATACAAAAGATGCGATACATTGACCCCCACGAGGCGGACGGCATCTTCACCAGACTACAGAAGACAGAGACGGAGCTCAAACTCTCCCTGGAGAAGGAGTCGCAATCTGCCCAGACCCTCATCAACGGCCAAGTTCGCAACGCCGTTGATGTGGCCAAGAAGATTGGTGAGGATGCCGACCGCATCAAGCAGGGAATCGAGGATCTAAACGCCCTAAAGCTGGCGGGACCGCAGCAGGAGGCCCCGAAATCCTATGCCTGCGTGGTGGCCAGCGGACTGAAGCCCAAGCATCGGCCAGCCCTTCACTCGATAGCGGTGACGTCGCTCGATCCACAAGACACGAGCGACGAAGTGCTCACAAGAGTGAGGGTGGTGGTCGATGCGAAAGGCTCAGGCCTTAAAATAGACAAAGTCCGAAAGGCCAAAAACCAAACGGTTTTAATAGGTTGCGGAACGGAGGCAGAACTCAAAAAGGTCGAGGACCGAATCAAAACCGGAGCTGGAGGCCTAGCGGTGACGCGTATGGTCAATAAAAACCCGCTGGTCGTTCTGAGGGATGTGGTGCTGGACAAGGAAGATGAGGAGATTGTCCAGGCGCTGCACCTTCAGAACGACAACATATTCCGAGAAATGACTCCCGAAGAACAAAATTGCATAAAAATAAAATTTAAGAAAAGGACACACGATCCCAAAACAGCACACGTGGTCTTGCAGGTTAGTCCCAAACTCTGGCAGAAGATGACGGAGGCTGGTGCACTCCACCTTGACATGCAGAGAGTGAGAGTTGAAGACCAGTCCCCGCTCATCCAGTGCACGCGATGCTTGGCGTTTGGTCATGGGCGTAAATTTTGTGCTGAGAGTGTGGACAGGTGCAGCCACTGCGGAGGGCCTCACCTGCGAGCTGACTGTACAGATCAGACCGCAGGAAAGGAGCCGCGGTGCTGTAATTGTGCGCACTCTGGACAGCCAAAAACCGACCATAACGCCTTTAGCTCGGACTGCCCAACTCGGCAGAAATGGGACTACCTTGCAAGATCGACGACAGCTTATCAATAAGATATTCACAAGGGCGGACAACACACAGTACATAAAAACACCACAGCTTCAATCATACGCCACTACACAAAACCACACATACAACATACAAGGAGACGAATATGGAATATATATAATAAGTATAAATATTACCATATCGTATAAAAAACAACCACAACAACACAACACATACACATATATAAAAATTGGCCCCCAAAATCATAAGTCAGAAACAATTAGTGAAGTAAAATCTAGAGCAACATTACAATCATAATATATATATTGAATATATGTATAATATTGTATAAAAACAAAACATGAACAAAAGCAGAAAACGACATTAAATCTCAGAAGTAACGATCAAATAAATAAAACAGTAAATATTACATATGTAAAAATGGAAAGTGTGTCCAATAGGAGGGGTATAAAATAAAATACATTCAAAATTTTAAACATAACAAATATGCAAGATAGTAATAGGCAAGTATAAGATTAAAACATATAATTATACAAAAACAATCCTTAACAGACTTATACCGCTGCAATAACACCAATAAAGGCATCAACAAAATAAAAATATTAAGTAAACAAATAATAACGTGCAAAAATAATTTATAAATAAAAACCTCAAATAAAATTAAAACTAGAATATCTAAACAATATTAAGATTGGTAGAAAAATAGATAAATGAAATAATAGGAAAGTATATAAAAATAAGTTAAAGTGTAAAGCGATGTAAAATAGTGTATAAATAAAAACTTTAAATAAAATTAAAAAACTAGAATATTTAAACAGTAATAATAAGATTTGTAGACAAATAGATAAATGATATAATAGGAAAGTATATAAAAATCTAAGTTAAAGTCTAAAGTGACGTAAAATAATGTATAAATGGAAACCTCAGATAAAATAGAAAACTAGAATAATTAAGCAGTATCAATAAAATTTGTAAACAAACAACATATGATGACAGTATAAAAATCTAAGTTCAAAATGTATAGTGACGTAAAATAATATAAATAACAACCTCAAATAGACCACAAAGTAGATTATTTTAGCAGCATGAATAAGATTTGTAGACAAACAAATAAAAGGAAAACAGTTAAGCATAAAATCTAAGATAAAATATATAATGAAGTAAGATAATAAAACCCCTAAACAAACCAACGAGTAGTATACAATAAAGCAATACAATATAATTGAAACAAAAAGAGAAGTCATAGCGGAATAAAGAACGCGGGAACTCCCACCCGTACTCGACTATAAAAATAAGAATACAAAGAAATTGTGCATAGAAAGTAAGCGCGAGAAGTATGAAAGGAAAAAGAATGCATGAAAACACAGAATAATAAGGGCCAGGTCCACCCATGACCAGGGAAAAGCAGTCATACACCAAAAAAAAAAAAAAAAAAAAAAAAAAAAAAAAAACCTAACCTAACCTAACCTAACCTAACCTAACCTAACCTAACCTAACCTAACCTAACCTAACCTAACCTAACCTAACCTAACCTAACCTAACCTAACCTAACCTAACCTAACCTAACCTAACCTAACCTAACCTAACCTAACCTAACCTAACCTAACCTAACCTAACCTAACCTAACCTAACCTAACCTAACCTAACCTAACCTAACCTAACCTAACCTAACCTAACCTAACCTAACCTAACCTAACCTAACCTAACCTAACCTAACCTAACCTAACCTAACCTAACCTAACCTAACCTAACCTAACCTAACCTAACCTTTTTTTTTTTTTTTTTTTTTTTTTTTGTTTTCGGGGGGAAATCCTCATGGACGAACCCGGCCTGGGGAGGCCGGGAACAGTGCCGGACTCTTACCGGCTAAAACCACCCCGGTGTCGCTTCTCGCACGTGCGCGCGGGGCCGCGGGAATCCTGATTCGTCCGCAGCCCCGCACTGGTGCCGGCCCGTCCTGCCGGGCCTCGTCTCCTGCACGGGGTAGTGAGGTGTCCTACCCCGTGCATCGCCTCGGGGGCGCGCGTGGACACAGACGCGCGCCGCCGGCTCGGGTCCTATCATGGGGGGCGGGGACTTCCCCAAGTCCGTCGCCCCTGGACCCGTTTATGGGGGGCGGAAGAGGGCGTTGTCCGCCCTCCTCCGGCGCCCGGTGCGCCTGCTGCGGGCGGGGTCGAGAGTTGAGATCTCCCTTTCCCGCTCCGCAGCTTCCTTCTGCGACATCACGTCCTCGCAGAAGGACACCACCGCGTCCCACGACTCTGCGCTGCCGACCATACTCCGAACAACGGCCGGCAGCGACAGATCGCCTCCTACTACCGAGGTGAGGGCACGGCGCTGCTCCTCCCAGGACACACACTCCCGGAGCGTGTGTTGCGCCGTGTCCTCCCCGCAATGGACGCAGTGGTGGCACCGAGCGTCCGACTCCCTGCCTATGCGACACAGGTACCTGCCGAAGCACCCATGCCCCGACAGCACCTGCGTCACCCGAAACGACAGGGAGCCGTGCCTTCTCCCGAGCCATGCGTCGAGCACTGGCCGGATCGCCTCGACGGTAGCGAGGCCGGCGGTAGGGCGCAGAAGCCTCTCCCGCCATTCCGCCACCAAGACCTGGCGGAGCTCCGTACGGCGCAGCGCGATCTGCCGCTGCACCGGTCCGAAGCCCCGTGCCCGCTCTTCCTCGCGCCACCGATACAGCGACGCGAGTACTTTCGCCTCCAGGTCCCAGGGCGGGGATCCGGCCAGAGCGCAAGCCGCCTCGTAGGAGATCGTGCGGTACCCGCGGACGACCCTGACGGCCATCGCCCTCTGCGGCTTTCGCAGAATGGCGATGGTGCAGGCCGTCAGGTCCATCGCCCACACCGGGGCCCCATACAGGGCCATGGACCGCACGATTCCCACGTACAACCGCCTACAGGCGGCGCTCGGGCCCCCCATATTGGGAAGCAGCGTTGAAAGCGCGCCCGCCGCGCCCATCAGCTTGGGCGCCAGCCGCCGGAAGTGGGGTCCGAATTCCCACCGGCTGTCGAGCACCAATCCTAGGTACTTCATGGTGGACCCGACAGCTATCCGGGCCCCACCGACCACGATGTGTGATCCCGGCGGCGGCGCGCGTCGGGGGCCATGGAACACGATGGCCTCCGACTTGCTCAGGGCCACCTCCAGGCCCAGGCGACGGATGCGGCTCACCACCTGTGACACCGCAGCCGTGGCTAGCAACGCTGCTTCCCTGTGGGAGCTCCCTCGGGCTGTGACAAGCGTGTCGTCCGCGTAACACGTCAAGTCTGCGCCCGACGGGAGCTCACCTCTGAGCACCCAGTCGTACCCGATGTTCCACAGGAGCGGACCCAGAACCGATCCCTGCGGAACACCGCACGAAGTGACGCGCCTTCCTGCGCCGTCACGTCCCCTATAGGTGACACACCTTGCCTCCAGATAAGCCCCTACTGTGCGGCGGAGGTAGGGAGGCACGCGATGATAGACAAGTGCCTCCCGTATACAACTCCAGGGCAGGGTGTTGAAGGCGTTGGAGATATCCAACGATACTGCCAACAACACCCCACCCCGGGACACCGTTTCCTCCGCCAGGGCCCTCACGCGCATTATGGCGTCGACGGTGGAGCGCCCACGACGAAAGCCGTACTGGCTGTCCGCCAAGTCCGGCCCTTCTGCAGACAAGTGGCTGACGAGGCGATCTGCGATGACACGCTCAAAAAGTTTGCCCGCCTCGTCAAGCAGCACTATGGGCCGGTACGCGGACGGCGAGTCCGCGGGGCGCCCCTCCTTCTTGAGCAGGACCAGCCTCCCCTCCTTCCAAACGCTGGGAAACTGGCCCCGCTCGAGGCATGCCGTAAAGAGCCCTCTCAGCTGGGGCTCTAGCTCCTTCAGAGCCAAGACGAGAGCTCGGCCAGGAACTCCGTCGGGCCCGGGCGCTGTGTTCTTAGCCCGGAGCCGCGACACGGCCGCTCTCGTCTCCACTTGTGTCACCTCGGGGACCTGGGTGCTCTCCTCTTCAGGAGAGCCTGTGGCCAAGGGCGATGCCATCGACGGCGGATCGTGCTCCGCCTGCTCAGGGAAGAGGGCCGAAACAACCTCCTCCAGCAGCTGGGGCTGTAGTCCCTCCGTGAGTGGAGGCGCCCAGGGGCGTAACTTGCCTCGCACCATACGGTAGGGGCGCCCCCACGGATCTCGGTCTAGGGACCCCAGCAGCTCTTCCCTGGCCTGCGACTTTGAGTCGCCGATGGCTAGCCACAGCCTCTCCTTGGACGCGCGGTACACCTCATACAGCGCGTCCTCTTCGACGGTATTCCGTCGACGTCGTCGGCGGTGTCGAGTGTACTGGCGACGGGCCGCCACACACGCGACGCGCAACTGCGCGATCTCGGCGGTCCACCAGTACACTTGGCGCTTTGCGGACTGTGTGCGGACGCGGGGCATGGACGCGTCGCAGATCTGCGTCATCGCCCCGCGGAACCACAGCGCCTCCGCTTCGACGTCGACGGTGCCGTCGGTCGCCGACTCCCTTATCCAGGACTGGACAATTGCAGCTTCTTCGAGTAGGTCCCTGTCGATGCGCTTAAGCGCCCAGCGCGGGCCGTCGTTGTTCGGGGCTGTTGGACGGCGGTCGCTCGCGGTCTGGGCGGAGACGTCGAATCGGATGTATCGGTGATCCGATAGCGTCTCCACCTCCACGGCGACCCGCCAGTCGCGGACCCTGCTAGCGACAGGGGGGCTAGCGAACGACACGTCCACTACAGACCCGCCCCGCTGCCGCACGCAGGTATACTCCGAGCCCCGATTTAGGACGACCAGACCGGTCGTCACCGCCCACTCCTCCAGCGCCTCGCCCCGAGGATCGGTGACCGGGGATCCCCACGCCGATGACTTGGCGTTGAGATCCCCGAGCAGTAGTACGGGACGAGGGAGGTAGCGGCCTACGACGGCGCCCAACTCGACAAGGAACCTCTCGAAGTCGGCGAGACTCTTGTTGGGGGAGAAATACGCCCCCACAACAGCGATGCCGTCCGAGACCGCGGCAACCCAGCCGCGGCCCCGAGACGGGTCGATCAGAGCCCCGCCGATTATGGCCACCAAACCGTCCAAACACCCCACCCAGTTGTCGCGGGCGGGGACAAAATACGGTTCGGCGACCACAGCCACGTGAATCGACCACTCTGCCATGCTCTGGAGCAGGAGATCCTGAGCTCTGGCAGAGTGGTTGATGTTGCCCTGGAGGAGATGGAGAGCCATTATTGATTGGTCTCCATCACCTCGGCATCAGTCCTGGGCCGGGAGTCGGCCGAGCCAGCCTGCGGGGGTTGCGAGACCCCCCCGGCAGGTTTGTTGCTCTTCCTCTTTTTGCGGGCCCTGCTGGCAGGCACGCCACAGGCCTTTCCGCCCACCTTGTGCCCCGCTGGCCTTCCTGCAGCTGTACAGAGGCTGCAGTTGGGCTCAGCGGAGCACTGGGCCGCCTTGTGGCCGGGCCGACCGCAGCGATAACAGAAATCGCTGCGGTCGACCTCTGCGGTGCATTTTGCCCGGACGTGCCCCAATTCCAGGCACCGGAAGCACCGCAAGGCCCTGGGCTGCAGGAGCTTCACTCGCGCTGCAACCCAGCCCACCAGCAAACGCCCGCTGTTGGCGATCTTGTTCGCCGACGCCACAGGACACCGGACCCAGACCATGCCGAGCCCGGTAGCGTCGGCGCGTATGTCGCCGGCCCGCACGTGGTCAGGCGGACACTCGCCGCTTCTAGCGACGGCCGCCACCACCTCCTCAGGGGTCACGGAATCGTCCAGCCCAGCAATCCGCACCTCTGCGGTTTTGCAGGGTCTGGAGACCCGGACGTCCTCAGGCTTGAGGACCTCCCTGAGTTTGGCGGCCAGAGCGTCCGCCTTTTCCGCGCTGCCGCTGGCTGCACCGGCCACCTCGAACAGCCGCGCCCCCGTGACGGCTTGCCTGAGCGTCACGGACTGCAGGCCAAGATCAGCAAGCTTGATCCTGGCCTTGGCCTCGGCAAGCACCGACTGGTACGTCACGCCCCTCTCCGAAGCTCCAGGCTGTAAAGTGACCGTTACAGCTTCGGAGCGCGGGGCGCGAATAGTCGGCGCTTTGCGACCTCCCTTTGCAGCGCCGCGACGCGCAGGTTGCGGAGCCGCCTTTGCGGGACCGCTGGGAGCGCGTGCAGTGGCCGTCGCCTTTTTGGCGGCTTTGCGGGCCTTCTTCCGGCCCACGACCGTCGCCCAAGTCTCACCCTTAGACCCGGCGGCCGTGGGCTCGCCAACAGGGGCTCCCTCCGCGGGCTTTCGAGTACCCTCCACGGGCTTCCCCTGCGACACTGATCTCGACGCCTCTTCTGCCCTCCGTTTGTCCGCCGCAAGTGGCGGCCGGAGGGTCTCCTGAGGGAGGCGCCGAGAAATCGCCTCGAGACGGGCGTTCATCATACTCCCGCACTGGAGCATGCAGATCCGGACGATTCTCTCGACTTCATCGTCCGTCGATCTTACGCTGGTCGGCACCAGTGCGGGAGCTGGAGTTGCTGCGACAGGAGGGGGATCGGAGGCAGGTTGTCGCCGCCGCTGCTCGCTCAGCGCAGCGACTTCCCTGCGGAGATCCTCCAGATCCGAACGGAGGCGGCAGTTTTCCTCCTGCAGCCTGGAGACCTCGTCCGAGGCCGACCGGTTGAGGAGGGTACCCACCGCCTCTCTGATGTCGTCGGCGGCTTCCTTCAAGGCACGGGTGAACGTGCCCTTCAGGCTGCCAGATTTGGTGGCAACCTTGAGGACCACGTCCACGCCGTCCAACACCTGACGACTCAGGTCCACCGCCGACAACTCTTCGCCTCCTGCCGCTTGCGCGGCTCTGCGTTCGCGGGCGCGTCGGGCCATCTCCGACACCTCGTCCGCCGCAACTGCCTTCCGCTGCTCTCTTTTGGCGGCGTTGAGCTCGGCTTTGGTGCTCCCTAGGGAAGCACTGCTCACGCCGCCGGGGTCCTCACCCCTCGCCTCTCGGTCGGACTCCTCCCTTTCGCTGGCCGCCGGAGTATCGGGACGCGGAAGAAAGCGTCCCGAGGCATCGCGCCGCGGCTTCGACCGCGAGGTCCCACCGCCTCGTCGCGCTGTCGGCACTTTGGGGGCCGATAGGTTCTCCTCACTGGATGAGAAACCTACCGACCCTGGGTCGCGCGAACGCTTCCGCCAGAACCTGGTAGATAGTCCGCGCGACTCCCCCTCCGACATTGGGTCCTCAAGAGGACTGGAGCCTCCTCGGCTCTTGTTACCGGCAGGAACTGGGCCGGTAAATGGATCGCTTCCGCCAGTAGTCACTTCTGACACAGGGGCCTGGTTGCCCACCCCTGTGCAGACTTCGGTAGTCAATTTAACACTCGCGGGCCCGGGTACCCGCGAGCGCCGGGCGTCAGCCGGAGCGCACGACAAAACATTTTCTAAATTGGACATTTTCATATACGATTTTGGGTAATACTCACACCACTTCCCCAAGGTGATGCGGTCGCACTTTTTGGGAGGGAATTTGGTCCTCCCGAGGCCCGCGAATGCCTCAGGACAGGTTATGCCGCCCGTTGTTCGGCGTCTAAGAACTAAACTTAATCCTAGTACATTTTTTTGTAGTGTTTTGTTGATTCCTTTTATATTTTTCTCTTTGATTTTTGGTTTTATATATTTTTTTTGTGGATTTTATATGTTTTGCAATAATTTTTAGTGGTTTTATTGAATTTTGTAAATTTTTTTGTGGATTTTGTATATTTTTTTTTTTTTTTTTTTTTTTTTTTTTTTTTTATGTCCGAAAATGGATCCACCTCGAGCAGCGGCAAGCTTGCCACTGCTCCAGACCGCAAGGCGTTAAGCGCCTCGCGGCACACCACCTCGCTCCCTTAGCGTGCGCTCTGCAGCGTGCAGAGTGCCGAAAGGGAGCCGTCGGGAGCGACCTCTCCGCTCCTGCAGAAATTCGCCACGAGCAATAATCTCCTCTACCCCACCCCCCACGAAGAGATTATTGCCCGTGCCCAGGGTGCACCGGCCCAGTGACTGCTCTTCCCCCCGGACGTATCCGAAAGGGACCAGCAGCCACCAGACACACGGGGAGGTTTTCTGCGCGCACCCCAACCTAACCTAACCTTTTTTTTTTTTTTTTTTTTTTTTTTTTACGTGGGGAAATCCTCATGGACGAACCCGGCCCATTGGGGCGGCCGGGAACAGTGCCGGACTCTTACCGGCTAAAACCACCACGGTGTTCCTTTCTCGAAACCCAGTGCCGGGGGTACGGGTATCGCTCGCGCATTCGTCCGCGCCCCCGGCAGGTATTGGCCCGCCAGATGGAAAAGGCGGGCCCCGTCACCCACTGCGGTCGTCACCCAGCGGCCGCAGGAAATCCGTCATTTGTGAGGCGCGCGCGGAACACTACGCCGCCGCCTCGAGGCCTGTGTCTGGTCGGGCGACAGATGCCCCTGCTCTGTCGCCCGCAGGCCGCGCCCTACGGTGGCCGGAGATCGTCCGCCACCCTGCGACGCCCCGTTCGTCTGCTGCGGGCCGGGAGAGAGGTGACAGCTTCTCTCTCCCTTTCCGCCGCCTCCTTTGCAGACATGACGTCCTCGCAAAAGGAGGCGACGGCAGCCCACCCGCTCTCGCTCCCGACCATAGTTGACACGACGGCCGGAAGCGAGAGATGGCCCGCAGCAAAGACTGCCGCGACCAAGTCACGGCGCTGCACCGCCCAAGCTGGGCACTCCTCCAACGTGTGCCGCGCCGTATCGTCGCGGCAGTTGTCACAGTGGTGACATTGGGGCGTCGGCTCCCGGCCTATGCGACACAGGTACTTCCCGAAACACCCATGTCCGGCAAGCATCTGCGTCAGCCGGAAGCTGAGGGCGCCGTGGCGTCTCTCCAGCCACTCCCTCATCACGGGCCTTACCGCCGCCACTGCGGCGTGCCCGGCCGTGGGTCGCGCAAGACGTTCCTCCCACTCCGCCACCAGGACTTGGCGGAGCTCTGCCCTGCGTGCCTCAACCTCTCGAGGCACCAGGCGCTCGCCCCGCCCTACCGCTTCCGCGCGCCACCGATATAGTGACGCGAGGACCCTCGCGTCTAGGTCCCAGGGCGGGGATCCGGCTAGAAGGCTCGCCGCCTCGAAGGAGATCGTACGGTACCCCCTTATGACCCTGACGGCCATCGCGCGCTGTGGTCTTCGTAGCGCTGCGATGTTGCGCGCCGTCAGGGCGTCCGCCCACACTGGCGCGGCGTACAGCGCCATGGACCGTACGACCCCCGTGTAGAGCCTCCTGGTGGTGGTGTTTGGTCCCCCCAAGTTGGGCAGCAAGCGCGAGAGCGCAGAAGCGGCGCCCAACAAACGGGGGGCGAGCCGCTGGAAGTGCGGCCCGAAGTCCCACCGACTGTCGAGGACGAGTCCTAAGTACTTCATCGTCGACTCGACAGCGATGGAGACTCCTCCCACCACGATGGTGGACCCCGGAGGTGGCCTCATCCTCGGCCCGTGGAAACAAATGGCCTCGGATTTGTGCAAGGCCACCTCGAGGCCCAACCGCCGGATCCTTCCCACGACGTGCGCGACCCCGGCTGTCGCCCTGATGGTCGCCTGCCGGTACGACTTCCCACGCGCTGTCACTAGCGTGTCGTCGGCGTAGCAAGTGACGCCGACACCGTGGAGAAGCGCACCGCGCAGAGCCCAGTCGTAGCCGATGTTCCACAGGAGTGGACCCAACACCGACCCCTGCGGAACACCGCACGACGTCTCTCGCCGACCCCAACCTTCTCGACCCGGGTAAACGACACTTCGCTCCGACAAATAGGCCCCGACAATGCGGCGGAGGTAGCTGGGCACCCCGTGGTAGCGGAGTGCCTCCCTGATGGTATTCCAGGGCAAGGTGTTGAACGCGTTGGCGATGTCGAGCGACACCGCCAAGACCACCTCACCCCGGGCGACTGCTTCCTCCGCCAGGACCCTTACGCGCATGATCGCATCCACTGTGGAGCGCCCCTGGCGGAAACCAAATTGGTTGTCCGCCAAGTCCGGCCCCTCCCTAGACATGTGCTGGACGAGGCGGTCGGCGATGATCCGCTCGAAGATCTTACACACCTCGTCCAGCAACACAATGGGCCGGTAGGCAGATGGCGAGTCTGCGGGGCGCCCCTCCTTCCTGAGCAGGACCAGCTTTCCGGTCTTCCACCGGCTTGGAAACTGGCCCCGCTCCAGGCATGCGCTTAAGAGCCCCGCTAGTCGGGGCCCGAGAGCCCTCATGGCCAGGACCCACGCACGGCCTGGAATGCCGTCGGGCCCTGGGGCGGTGTTCTTGATGCGAGCCACCGCCACTCTCATCTCTACCCGGGTCACTTCGGGCACTTCGTCGTCGTCGTCTTCCGCGTCGGGCACGTTGCGAGGCGGAACCATGGCCGGCGGTGTATGCTCCGGCCTCGTGGGAAATAGAGCGCCCACCACATCCTCCAGCAGCTGCGGCTGAAGACTCCGGGACAGTGGGGGGGCCCAAGGGCGAAGCTTGCCCCTCACCATGCGGTAGGGACGCCCCCACGGATCTCGCTCCAGAGTCTCCAGCAGTTCCTCCCGGGCCGCGGTTTTGGCCCGCACGATAGCTAGCTGGAGGGCGCTCTTCGCCTCCACGTAGTTGGCGTAGAGTTCCGCCTCTGTGGCCGCCGCTGACGGAGAGCGGCGGCGTCTTCTTCGGTACCGAGCGTACCGGCGTCGCACCTCCACGCACTCCCTGCGCAGCTGCGCAATCGTTTGCGACCACCAGTAAACTCGGCGCCTGGATGGTAGCGGCTGGACCCGGGGCATGGCAGCATCGCAGACCTGCTGCATGCTCTCCCGGAACCACTCTGCCTCCTCGTCGATGTTGACAGGCCTGTCGGGGAAGTCCAACCAGGCCTGCACGATAGAGGCCTCCAGGAGAGCCTCCCTATCCAGCCGCTTGAGTGCCCAACGCGGGCCGTCTCCAACGCCCACCGGGGCCGCTTGGACCGGCCCGACCGAGGTCTGGGCAGAGACGCTGAACCGAATGTACCTGTGATCGGACAGCGTCTCCACCTCCTCCACTACGTGCCAGCCCTGAACGCGGCGCGCGAGAGCGGGGCTCGCAAATGAAAGGTCCACTATTGACCCGCCCCGCTGTCGCACGCACGTCTGCACGCTGCCCCGGTTCAGGAGAAGCAGGCCCTGCTCGACCGCCCACTCCTCCACTAACTCGCCCCGCGCATCGGTAGTCGGGGAACCCCAAGCCGCAGACTTGGCGTTGAAGTCCCCCAAGACGAGGACGGGACGAGGACGACGACGACTGACTTCTGTGCCCAAATCCGAAATTACTCCTTCGAGGTCGGCGAGAGATAGGCTGGGGGCGAAATACACCCCCGCGACCACCAAATCACCCCACACTGCCGCGACATAGCCCCGCCCCCGGGTGACGGCCTCAAGGGGAGGGGTGTCGGCGGCAGACCTGACTATTAGCGCCACCGAGCCGTTGGTGTCGCTCACCCAGTCATCCCTGGGTGGGACAAAGTACGGCTCGGCAACGACTGCCACATCGATGGACCACTGCGCCATGCTTTGGAGCAAAAGATCCTGAGCTCTGGCGCAGTGGTTTATGTTGGCTTGGAGGAGACGATGGTGTGGGGCCATTATTGGGTGTCCATGGCCGTTGTCTCCTCCACAGCCCTCGGCGGTTCTGCTGCCGCAGCCGGTGGGTGAACCGGCTGAGAGGTACTGGTTCCTTCCCGTTGTATGTCCTGGGATGCAGCCGGTGGATGAGCCGGCTGAGTCTTGGCCTTGGAATTCTTCTTTGTGGGCCCGGCGCAGGCTTTGGCCCCGGTCCGATGTTCGGCTGGCTTGCCGGCCACCGCACAGAGTACGCAGTGCGGCGCGGCAGTACACGAGCCAGCCTTGTGCCCGGACTGACCGCAGCGGAAGCACAGTTGGCTGCGGTCGACCCCAGCGGTGCACCTAACACCTACATGCCCCTCCTCTAGACAGCGGTAGCACCTTAGGGGTCTGGGCGTCAGCAGAGTGACCTGCGCCGAGACCCATCCCACCAGGATTCTTTTGCCCTCATTTATTTTATTAGCCGCCGCCACGGGACAGCTGACCATAATTGTCCCGAGACCGGAAGCGCCCCTGCGGATTGTGCCCGCCTTGATGTTTTCGAGCGGGCAGCCTCCGGCCTTGGATATTGCGGCGGCGACTTCTTCTGATGTTACAGAGTCGTCCAAGCCCGAGATACGCAGATCTGCGCATTTGGTGGGCCTGGACACTCTGACGTCGTCAACGGCGAGCGACGCCCTCAGCTTCTCAGCTAGAGCGTCTGCTTTGGGGCCACTAGTGGCCCCAGAAATCTCCAGCAGGCGGGCTCCGGTTGCGGTCGGTTTGCACCGGAGGCCCGTGATGCCGAGATCGGCGAGCGAAATTTCGGCTTTCGCCTTTGCCAGGATCCCGGCATAACTCAAGCCCCGCTCCTCCGCTCCAGGCTGCAGCGTTAACACGACAGCCGTGGAACGAGGGGCACGGAGCCTCGCAGCCTGTTTTTTGGCCACTGCCTCAGTCTTTTTGGCCTTTTGTTTGGCCTTGCGGCGCGCCTTCTTGCTATTTCGTTGCGCGCCCGCAACCGTCCACTCCGCCTCCTTTTGTGCGGCGGGCTTTGGTATTTGGTGCATTGCTTGCTTGGGCGGCGCTTTTGAAGCAGCCGCGGCACCCTCTTGTTCCGCTATTTTCCCCTTCTTCTTGTTTGGTTTCTTCCCCTTGGCCTCTGCTTGAGACGAGATGGTTGACGGTATCGTCTCTGGGGTGGTCTTCTTTGTGGTAGCAGCAGCCGCTTGTGCCGATGGTGTGGCACGGGGTGCTGCGGTTTTAGCAGCATATGACGGCGCTGGCGTGCTGCGATGGTCTGCAGCTAGGGGAGGTCGTAATATCCTCCCCTCCAGCACCGAGAAGCGGGCGTTGAAGCTCGCCATCTCCTCACGGATCAGGCGAGTCAACTCCGACTCCTGCGGCGACTGCTGTTTTTGCGGCTGCGGCTGCGACTGCGCTTGCGGCTGCGCGGGCGGCAGGCCCACCTCCCTTCTGAGGTGCTCGCGACGGAACGACGCCATATCCGCCTTGAGCTCCTCATGCTCCTTGCGGAGCTCCGCCATTTGGGCCGCCAGCTTGGCGTTTTGTGCCCGTAGTAGAGCCGTCTCTTCGGTGGTTGTACGGCTTATGAGGGCCTCAGCACTCTCCAGTATGGAGGCGGTGGCCTCTTTGAGCGCTTTCTGGCTACAGCCACTAAGACCCTTTGATACTTTTCCGACCCTCTTGATCGCCGCCACAGCATCTACCATTCTCCGATTGAGATCGGAGGCTGGGAGCTCCGCTGCCTCGACGAACATTTCGGAGGCTACAGACGACGACTCCGACAACCGAGTGACCCTACCATCCGTCACCCTCTTTGTTAGTGCCGTAATCTGTCGCTCGTCTTCTTCAAGTTTTTCGGCGGCGTCTGCGGCCTTTTTGGCAGCCGCAGCCTCACGCCTAGACAGGCCAATCCCGACGTATTTCCCCGTCGTTGCCGGCCTCCCTCTTCCGTCCTTTTTTACCGTACCGACCTTGGCGGCCGGTACCGCCGCATCGCTCAGATTTGATTCTGACCCTGAGTCAGCGACGCTCCTTGGTCGTTTTCTTAAGCGCTTTGAGCTCACGCTCTCTACGCTCATCGCACTCGATGCGTTGTCGGAGTCCGACAACACACCCATCCTCTCCACAAGTACCATCGGTACTTTCGCTCCCACTTCGTCATTTGAATTTTGTTTTTGTTTTAGATTTAAATTTTCCATAGTAGTTCCCACGAGTATGGAAGCAAAATATGTCCACCCGGGCAGTGGCTCCATACACCGGGTAAGCCTAATTACTGCTGGGGACGGCAGGTGCCAGCAGGGGGGGGCGCTAACGACCAGTACTCGCTACGGCCATTCATCCCCTCGCCGCGCCCCCAAAACTTGGGATTACGTGGTTTTTTATCTTAGAGGTGTCCTTCCTCTGGGCCAGGCGGTTAAGCCAAGCCCCCGGCGGCGGCATTATACATGCCTCCGTCCGCTGTCCGGCCAACCCGACTCAGCGGACCCGCCGAAAGGTTTGCCCCTCGATGAACGAGGGGGCAAACGAACCCCGCTTCGGTGCGCCTGCACCTCAGCGGGTGTGGTCGCGTCCTTGACGAATCGACGAGCGTCGACAAGGCAGGAGCGACCCCTCCTGGTGTCCCTCTTAGTCTGGCCTCTCCCCTGAACCTTTCCGGCATGAGTGACTCTACCGGCAAAGCTCCAGGATCATCGAGACACGCAAGCCCCACCACGACGACAACGTGGAGACACCCTCGGTGGGGAACCTAACCTAACCTAACCTAACCTAACCTAACCTAACCTAACCTAACCTAACCTAACCTAACCTAACCTAACCTAACCTAACCTAACCTAACCTAACCTAACCTAACCTTTTTTTTTTTTTTTTTTTTTTTTTTCGGGGGGAAATCCTCATGGACGAACCCGGCCTGGGGAGGCCGGGAACAGTGCCGGACTCTTACCGGCTAAAACCACCCCGGTGTCGCTTCTCGCACGTGCGCGCGGGGCCGCGGGAATCCTGATTCGTCCGCAGCCCCGCACTGGTGCCGGCCCGTCCTGCCGGGCCTCGTCTCATGCACGGGGTAGTGAGGTGTCCTACCCCGTGCATCGCCTCGGGGGCGCGCGTGGACACAGACGCGCGCCGCCGGCTCGGGTCCTATCATGGGGGGCGGGGACTTCCCCAAGTCCGTCGCCCCTGGACCCGTTTATGGGGGGCGGAAGAGGGCGTTGTCCGCCCTCCTCCGGCGCCCGGTGCGCCTGCTGCGGGCGGGGTTGAGAGTTGAGATCTCCCTTTCCCGCTCCGCAGCTTCCTTCTGCGACATCACGTCCTCGCAGAAGGACACCACCGCGTCCCACGACTCTGCGCTGCCGACCATACTCCGTACGACGGCCGGCAGCGACAGATCGCCTCCTACTTCGGCAGTGAGGGCACGGCGCTGCTCCTCCCAGGACACACACTCCCGGAGCGTGTGTTGCGCCGTGTCCTCCCCGCAATGGACGCAGTGGTGGCACCGAGCGTCCGACTCCCTGCCTATGCGACACAGGTACCTGCCGAAGCACCCATGCCCCGACAGCACCTGCGTCACCCGAAACGACAGGGAGCCGTGCCTTCTCCCGAGCCATGCGTCGAGCACTGGCCGGATCGCCTCGACGGTAGCGAGGCCGGCGGTAGGGCGCAGAAGCCTCTCCCGCCATTCCGCCACCAAGACCTGGCGGAGCTCCGTACGGCGCAGCGCGATCTGCCGCTGCACCGGTCCGAAGCCCCGTGCCCGCTCTTCCTCGCGCCACCGATACAGCGACGCGAGTACTTTCGCCTCCAGGTCCCAGGGCGGGGATCCGGCCAGAGCGCAAGCCGCCTCGTAGGAAATCGTGCGGTACCCGCGGACGACCCTGACGGCCATCGCCCTCTGCGGCTTTCGCAGGATAGCGATGGTGCAGGCCGTCA
Organism: Pyrrhia umbra; assembly: GCA_963891755.1. Classification (NCBI taxonomy): domain Eukaryota; kingdom Metazoa; phylum Arthropoda; class Insecta; order Lepidoptera; family Noctuidae; genus Pyrrhia; species Pyrrhia umbra. Next base: position 20,918 of record OY982943.1, read on the forward strand.
GGTCCATCGCCCACACCGGGGCCCCGTAAAGGGCCATGGACCGCACGATCCCCACGTACAACCGCCTACAGGCGGCGCTCGGGCCCCCCATATTGGGAAGCAGCGTTGAAAGCGCGCCCGCCGCGCCCATCAGCTTGGGCGCCAGCCGCCGGAAGAACCTAACCTAACCTAACCTAACCTGAGCTAACCTAACCTGAGCAAACCTAACCTGAGCAAACCTAACCTGAGCAAACCTAACCTGAGCAAACCTAACCTGAGCAAACCTAACCTGAGCAAACCTAACCTGAGCAAACCTAACCTGAGCAAACCTAACCTGAGCAAACCTAACCTGAGCAAACCTTTCCCGAGCAAAACATACGGTTGTTTATATATAACTATTTAAAAAAAAAAAAAAAAAAAAAAAAAAAAAAAAAAAAAAAAAAAAAAAAAAACTGGCCAAGTGCGAGTCGGACTCGCACACATGGTTCCGAACATTAGAAAGAATAGTCGCAATTATCTTGTTTTTCTTTTCCCGACCGCATAATTTAGTTTGTAGAGGAAAAATGCTGATTACTTAAAAACTACTTCCTTGATTTCGTTCAAACCCATTTTCGTTGGAAGTTTGCATGGAAATGTAAATCATATTTTTTTTGTTGTGTTTTGTCATTCTGTTTGTTTTGTAGTTACAGGGGGGGGGGACATTTTACCACTTTGCAAATGCCGCTCGCGCAAACTATTCAGTTTAGAAAAAAAAAAAAAAAAAAAAAAAAAAAAAAAAAACAGACATTTGAAACCTCAATACCATTGGGGGGAACCCCCAAAAATGTTTTGCTTTTTTTCTATTTTTGTGTCAAAATCTTAAAGCGGTTCACAGAATACATCTACTTACCAAATTTCAATAGTATAGTTCTTATAGTACCGGAAAAAAATGGCTGTGACATACGGACGGACAGACAGACAGGCATGACGAATCTATAAGGGTTCCGTTTTTTGTCATTTAGCTACAGAACCCGGAACCTAAAAATAGATTAGGTTTGTTTAAGTTAGGTTCGCTGTGGTTAGGTTCACTTTCGTTAGATTTTCAAAGGGTAGGTGGACTATCAAAAAAAAAGGTTAGGTTTGTCTAAGTTAGGTTCGCCTTGGTTAGGTTCACTTTCGTTAGGTTTTCAACGGTCAGGTAGACTGGGAAAAAAAAAGGTTGGGTTTGTTTAAGTTAGGTTCGCTGTGGTTAGGTTCACTTTCGTTAGGTTTTTAAAGGGTAGGTGGACTGTTAAAAAAAAGGTTAGGTTTGTTTAAGTTAGGTTTGCCTTGGTTAGGTTCACTTTCGTTAGGTTTTCAACGGTCAGGTAGACTGTGAAAAAAAAAATGGTTGGGTTTGTTTAAGTTAGGTTCGCTGTGGTTAGGTTCACTTTCGTTAGGTTTTCAAAGGGTAGTTGGACTGTTAAAAAAAAAGGTTAGGTTTGTTTATGTTAGGTTCGCTGTTGCTAGGTTCACTGTGGTTAGGTTCACTTTCGTTAGATTTTCAAAGGGTAGGTGGACTATGAAAAAAAAAGGTTGGATTTGTTTAAGTTAGGTTCGCTGTGGTTAGGTTCACTTTCGTTAGGTTTTCAAAGGATAGGTGAACTGTTAAAAACAAGGTTAGGTTTGTTTAAGTTAAGTTCGCTGTGGCTAGATTCACTGTGGTTAGGTTCACTTTCGTTAGATTTTCAAAGGGTAGGTGGACTATGAAAAAAAAAGGTTGGATTTGTTTAAGTTAGGTTCGCTGTGGTTAGGTTCACTTTCGTTAGGTTTTCAAAGGGTAGGTGTACTGTTAAAAAAAAGGTTAGGTTTGTTTAAGTTAGGTTCGCTGTGGCTAGGTTCACTGTGGTTAGGTTCATTTTCGTTAGATTTTCAAAGGGTAGGTGGACTATGAAAAAAATAGGTTAGGTTTGTTTTAGTTAGGTTCGCTGTGGTTAGGTTCACTTTCGTTAGGTTTTCAAAGGGTAGGTGAACTGTTAAAAACAAGGTTAGGTTTGTTTAAGTTAAGTTCGCTGTGGCTAGATTCACTGTGGTTAGGTTCACTTTCGTTAGATTTTCAAAGGGTAGGTGGACTATGAAAAAAATAGATTAGGTTTGTTTTAGTTAGGTTCGCTGTGGTTAGGTTCACTTTCGTTAGGTTTTCAAAGGGTAGGTGAACTGTCAAAAACAAGGTTAGGTTTGTTTAAGTTAAGTTCGCTGTGGCTAGATTCACTGTGGTTAGGTTCACTTTCGTTAGATTTTCAAAGGGTAGGTGGACTATTAAAAAAATAGGTTAGGTTTATTTTATGTAGTTAGTTTCGCTGTGGTTAGGTTCACTTTCGTTAGGTTTTGAAAGGGTAGGTGGACTATTAAAAATAACGGTTAGGTTTGTATAAGTTAGGTTCGCCTTTGTTAGGTTCACTTTCGTTAGGTTTTCAACGGTCAGGTAGACTGTTAAAAAGAAAAAGGTTAGGTTTGTTTAAGTTAGGTTCGCTGTGGTTAGGTTTATTTTCGTTTGGTTAGGATAGGCTTAGGTGGACTATTTAAAAAAAAAATAACAGCGTATGTTCAACCATTTTAAATAATTATAATTCCCACCATTTGTTGGGACGTCTAGGTGCTAAATAATTTCCACTTACACACGCTTTAAATGATAAAAAGTTTAGTGCAACCGGCTATTAGTTAAAATTGGTACGAGCTTTTCAGTAGAAATACCAAATTTGCAATTATTTTTAAATCCTGTCAATTTATTAATTTTCAAACGCCTCTTACCTTTTAGGGTCGCAGTCTGGAACCTTTCGCGATGCTGGGATTCAGTAATTTTCGTGTAGAAATACTTTTTTTAGACGATTTTCATACTGAAAAACGGTTTTTTGAGCTTTTTTCAAAACTTGTAAAGCAATTTCCATAGTGTGGCATACCGTTAGATAGCTGTTGATGAGCTGCGTCTTTTGACACCACTCCCGTTTCTATAGCATATGAGACCGGCAAAAAAAACCCCGCCCACCCACCCTTTTTACACAGGCCAGGTAAACATTTTGCACGATCCTGTTTTGCACAACCATTCACCTAGCTGTGTAATTGGTTCGAGAGGCTGTGCAAACGCATTTCTGATACACTGGCGACCTGGATAAGCATCTAGGATACGTTAAATCAATATTAAATATTTTTTTATAGTTAATTTGCACAAAAAATCGTGCAAAACAAGTTAGCTCCGAGGTGAGGGGCCAAAAAATTCTAGTTACCAGCTCGGACTCTGTGCAATTTGATTAGAGAATTCTAGACTTTGGCGTGCTTACTCCCGGGTACGCCAGTGTATTGTAATCTATACATATAAAATGCTTTGTCCTGAATAATTGACGGATTAACGCACAGCCTATGCTGCTGATCGTAGAGACCTGAAACTTGGAGCGTGTGTTATTTGTATGACCTAGGCATCCGATAAGAAAGGATTTTCCGAAATTCAAGTCCTAAGGGACTGAAAAAGGGAGCAAAGTTTGTATAAAACTTAGTCAGTTTTAATTAGAATTCGTACAGCCCACACGGGCGAAGCAGCTAGCGGAAAGCTAGTATTATACAAAATATAAATATTTTAGAATCTGCAGTTGTTTACCAACAAGGTGACCCCATTGAGCCAGTTATGTCTTATACTCGTGAACGGGTGCTGCCTGATCATCTTGCTGATTGACGTTTATTTCTCGTCACTAGTTTTCTTTAAATAATGCTTGATAAAAATACTGTGGTCCTAGTTCACCATGCTCATGTTTTTGGCGCCTAATACCATCACATATTTTTTTTCGGGGTTAATTAATGGCGGTACAAACCTTAGGCGTGGTTATCAACGTAAGTGGACTGTATTTGGAAACGAGAAAAAAAATATATAGAAATCAATGGGTAATTGATTTGGAAAGGATAACGTTAGACGGATAGGAGCTCACCTCATAAGCTGCAATTTATGTGGCTTACTTTCCTTCCAGCTAAGATACGTGAGCTATGTTCACACGATAGACACAACTACACGAGTTCATAAGACGAGAGTTGCAGAACGATGCACTAGACAGTGATTACTTGAATTTGCGGACAATGTAGATGACCAGCGTCGTCGAACTGAGGTTGCGGTGACGGTGACGTTGAGTGAGCGGTGAGATAGGAAAAAAGGGCGGTAGTTGGAAATTTTGGACATAATAAACTACCCATCTATTTGAATTATTAAAATATCAAACTCAACACAGCGCTTTGTGCAAATTGATTTGAGATATTGTAACACTATACCTACAAAATATATAATTTGTATTATTTTATATTTTCTTGTTTTATTTTATCATACGTTGCTGAAAATTATATCCACCATAACTCGGGGTAGAAAATCATGAAAAAGGACAAAGTCCGAAAACAGTGAATTTATAGTTAGATCACAAAAAACGGGCCAAGTTCGTGGCGGGTCACGGTCTTAGTTAGTCGACTATAACTCTGTAACCGGTTAAGCCTACTTAGCCGAGATAGTTTTCCTTGTAAGTTCATTACATGTGTGATATTTTTCACATTTTTAGGGACAGCCATTCAAAAGTTAGAGTGGGGAGAGTTGCTCGTATCGAACGTTTTTTTTTTACTTTAAGGCTAGATATTTTGCAAACGGATAAAATAAAACCGGCTTATGCGTGTCGGGCCACGCCAGGCCACGCGCAGTAGGGTTCCGTAGTAGGAGTTAGTTAGTTGACTATAACTCTGTAACCGGTTAAGCCTACTTAGCCGTGATAGTTTTCCTTGTAAATTCATTACATTACATGTGTTACGTCTGTGAATTTTTTCACATTTCTAGGTACAGCCATTCAAAAGTTAAAGAGGGGGGATGGATGGAGGGATAGTCGTATCGAACAAAAATTTGCACTTAAAAGCTAGATATTTCGCAAATGGCTCACTTAACCGAAAAATGGTCTTCACACACCCATAATATTTTTGAAAGACGAATCACACGAAGGGATACGCAAGAAAAAAATATTCATCCCCACTGTACGTGTTTGGGAGCTACCCTAAAAAAATATTTTTAAAAATTTTATTTCACCACATTCTCGGCGTGATCAATTTACATACCTATCCATACCAAATTTCAGCTTTCTAGTATAAAGAATCTCGGAGCTATGCCGCGGACAGACAGACAGACAGACGGACATGACGAAACTATAAGGGTTCCTTGTCGGACTACGGAACCCTAAAAATTATATGCCACACGTAAAAATATTCATCCTAGCTTTCTACAACCAAAAACCTCTGAGCTATGCCGCGCACAGACAGACATGGCGAAACTATAGGTAGGTAAGGGTTCCTTGTCGACTACGGTACCCTAAAGCCACCCACCAGCTACCCAGCATAATAACATCATAGTGGGTATCATATGAAAGGGCTTGATATGCAAAACCTAATATATTTTATTACAAGCCGGCCCGGCGCGGCGATCAAAGATCGCTACTGCTTCATATTTTTTTTTTGTTTTCGTTATTTTTCCGATGTTTTTAGTTTTTCTGCTATTCGGGACGAAGACAAATATAACTAAACAAAAACCATTAAAATCGGTCCAGCCGTTCTCGAGTTATAAGTGTTCAAACAAACCCGACTTCGTTTCCTTCACTTCGACTTCCTTTACTTCAGGCTACGTAATTATAAACGAATACATACCTACCTATACAGGGTGTTTTTGACAGCCCTCCGCAAACTGATAGGGTAGGGTGGCTTCAGTACATCATATATTAAGATGACCGGTACACGAAATTCTTTCAGGAACATTATGGGAATCCAATAAACCAGATTTGTTTTATTACCTCACACGCAATGTATCGTTACCGTGGCAAAACGCACGTAGCGGACGGCAGCGCAGCGAGCTTGAGCGAGGCTGCTCCCGCACCGCGCGCGCTCCCCGGCGATTTCAAGCGTCGTTCGTTTTAAGTATTTCAACGTCCATTGCTGTATTTTTAATTCAGTTGTTTTATTTACATAAATGGAGTGTTTCATACAGAGAATGTAATTTTACATTAAAATAGAAGAATATCAGCAGAAAAACGTCGGCGTTTTAACCAAAATTGTCAATTCTTGGTCAACCGGAGGTACCCGTTGACCTAGATTACCTAGAATGTCGAAATTTTAGAAAAAAAGCAAGGTCAGCACAAATAATGGAAAAAACCGAAAAATAAAAACTGTTGAAAATTATTATTAAAGGTACGGAACCCTTCGTGCGCGAGTTCGACTCGCACTCGGGCGGTGTTTTCTTTTAGGTAAGTGTGTCTTATGTTCTTAGTTTTCAAGCGTAAATTCAGAAATAAATAAGTTTGATAGGCAGCAGTCTAATTATAAAAAACATATTTATGTCGGCGTGTCGTGGCCGTGTATTCCCGTTCGTCCCCTTAACTTCGTCCCCGAGGGGGACGAACGGGAATACGTTATTTATTTTCCCGATGGTCCCTCAAATTTTTTTGGAGGGACGAATGGGAATAATTTATTAATTCTTTTTATTAGGTCTTTTGCTCCCCCCAAATAATATAAGACTGGTGGTTTTATTGGTAAAAAAATCAGTCATTTATTAAGGAATAAAAATCACAGTAACAATCACAGAATCAACTTTGCGATAACTCGCAATATTTATATAAAATATTTTTTAAGAATAAAATTCCCCTTATAACTAAAAATTATGATAAAAAAAATCAGTGTAAAGAGCTTATAATAAAACAATTCTGTCTTATATTACAATTAAACACTACAAACAGACTTTTTACCATTCAGGTTGTCCGACCGGTCTAATTTAAGGATAGGAAAGGGAGAGAATTTCTGGTAAACCAATAGGATTTACGCAAATAACACAATGTTATCGGCACTCTTTTGTTAACTACCGGCATCGCCGGCGCTTCCCGCAAACAATGAAACAATGATGGAGAAGAATTTTGTAAAATAATGTAACTAATTTAAAAGTAAACTATGAAACGACAAATAAACATATTTCTGCACTAATCTTTTTAGTGGGACGAATGGCACTAATCGAAGAACATATTCCCATTCGTCCCCTCTTGAATTAGTATTGGGACGATCGGGAACAAATTAAATATTATTTTTGTAAATTCCCGTTCGTCCCCCTCGGGGGACGAAGTTAAGGGGACGAACGGGAATACACGGTCGTGGCGTGTCAAGTCGTGGTGGCCTAGTTGTTAAGGCACCTGCTTCTCGTGTACGAGTGTGCGGGTTCGGAACCTGGCAAGTACCTATGTTACTTTGTTAGTCATATGTACCTACTTTCCAAGTATATCTTAGTCACTGAATAACGGTGAAGGAAAACATCGTGAGGAAACCTGGACTTAAAAAGTCTGAAATCGCCAATCTGCCTTGAGCAAGCGTGGTGATCAATGCTCATGCCATCTCTGTATGGGTCAATTTATACTAGCGAAGAGTCGAAGCGCATCGAAGCGTCTATCCAAACCAGAACATAACAAATTCAATCTTAACTCCACAGCGTAACGCACACATTACTTCTGAGATTCGCGCGTATACATGCGCCAACTAGCGAACCTACGCGTATAAGTGTATAATCTATGCTACACGTCATCAGTCGGAAATTGGCCTGCGTCGGTGTTGATCACGACGCATATTCTGGCGAATACGCGCGCATTCGTGCGGCTTCGCTTTAGTTGTAAAGAATTTGACGCTTCGACTCTGCGCTAGTATAAATTGACCCTAAGAAGTCAAAACCGCTCGCCAACATCTGCATCGGTACCTTCCTGTTGCGACATTTTTGTATTTTAAAAGTTTCACTCAAGGTCGATTTACACCAAACGAGCGAATGCTCATTCTATCCCCACTACGTCAAATTCTTCTAGTGTAAACAGGCGTAGAGCATTTTTTCGCTGTTCTTAGTGCGTTCGCAAAGATTCTATAGAATATTCAGAATGCTCGCTCGCTCGATGTAAACGGCGCAAGAGCGCGTGAGCAGATGCTTGGAGCATTCTAGCGTGTTCGGACGCGCTCGCGCCACTGAGCGGTCTCATCAAAGCGTTCTTGTGTTCTAGCGATTGTTTACATCGTATCGATGAAATTATGGATTGGTCTCAAGAAAAATGTTTAATAATGATAGAAGCCTACCGAAATTCCAGATGTCTATGGGATCCGACATATGAACACTATAAAAATACAACTTACAAACAAGATGCTTGGCTTGCTTGCGTCGCTGATCAGAGAAAGTAAATGATCAAAATCCTCTGGCGCCATTCTACAAAAGTTTTGATATTGACCACTTTCTTCTTGTTTTCGCATATCCGTCATTGTTTCACTTACATTATCCAATGCCCTTCGGTGCATTAAATTTGTAATCCACCGACGTCTCTTCCTTCTTTTATTTCGAGTTTTTGCTTAAAAATAATAAATGCAGCACTTGCAATATTGATAACCACAGAATTGACTCGAATGAGCAAAGAACATTCGATCTAGCTTTCATTCCACTAAAAGATTAAGAAAGAATGCTCTTGTTCTAGCCCTGGCTCTGTGTTCGTCTGATGTAAATGGATATGTCTAGCTTTCGTTTACACTAAAAGATTACGAAATAATGCTCTTGTTCTAGCTCTAGCTCTATGTTCGTTTGATGTAAATCGACCTTTATACGAGTAATTTTTTATATAAAACAAGTACGTGTCGGGCCACGCGCAATAGGGTTCCGCAGTAGGTCTTAGTTAGTTGACTATAACTCTGTAACCGGTTAAGCCTACTTAACCGTGATATTTTTCCTTGTAAGTTTATTACATGTGCTATCACTACATAGTATAAAACAAAGTCGCTTTTTCTGTCCCTATATCCCTATGTCCCTATGTATGCTTAAATCTTTAAAACTACGCAACGGATTTTGATGCGGTTTTTTTTAATAGATAGGGTAATTAATGAGGAAGGTTTATATGTATAATACATGCATATTGTAATAGAGAAAAGCCGAGAAATTTAAAGATTTGTAATATGTTGTCGTAACAAACATATTTTCTGCGCTTACATTGCAAACGCTGGCTAAACCTTACGAGATAGATGAAATTTATGTACTACGGAATTGTATATCTTAAAAAGATGAATAAAAAAGTCCGCGACAGCATATGTTTATCTCCTAAGGATAACCCACAGTAACCATTTTTATCTTTTACATATAACAAAAAAAAATGGGTTATTTACCAAGCTATTTTAAACGAAACAGTATCATTCCTTATCCAATTAAATACATTAGATACGTTGTGCATTTCATGTAGATCAAATTGACCTTTACAGCATGTGATTTAAATGAATATTTTCGAAGATATTACAGATTTAAAAATTGCGGGACGTAGCGTTTGCGGCGGTACCGGCCGGCCGGGGTGGTACTGTAGTGTATTTAGTATCAGCATTGTACCCGTGCGAAGCCGGGGCGGGTCGCTAGTATATATATAAACCTGATCAGTTCAGGGGCCGCTGCGCCCCTTGTCACCTAGCTACGCTACGCCACTGGCCACTGCTATAAAAGGGGGTACAAAGTTTTTTGCTTCACAAATCAATATATAAATTCATCTGTGTGTAGATGAGCCTGTGTGAGCCTTAATTTGTTAGTCAGCATCTGAATAAAAGTGTAAAATGCAGACGAGTATAAAAGTGGCTGACTAAACCTATCAGAGGTCTGAGGGAAACAGTAAGGCCCCGTTGGTGATAGTGTTGACGCCACTTACTCAAGCAAGGTTGCAACGAAGTACACTTAGCTAGCGGAATATCCACTTTCTAGAAAATCAGGGAACGTCAAGAAAGCAATACGTGGACAGGGATTGTCAGAAAATTAAGAACATCAAATTGGCCAAGTCAAGAAAATGCTGAAATTCGTAAAAACAACATAGGATTATAAAGTACGTTGATTGTTGACTGAGCAACAAAGTTACAGGGACTCGAAAATGGCCTGAATGGCTTCGTGAAAAAGTGGACGGTCGTGGCTTTGCTCGACTAGGTTCCCCCAGATGTTAAAGTGGACAGCAGTGTCTCAGTTACAATATTGACCGCTATAAATGAAAAATGATGCATCGTCACATAATTTATTCAGTTCCTTAGCAATTTATCCTATGACTTATCGACACAATCACATCACAGCGCCATCTTGCGGCCCTCGATGGAGATCTCGACGGCGCGGCGCGAGCCACTCTTCATTCGCTTCTGGTCCATGAAGCGCTTCATCTGCTTCTCGTAGCGGGTCATCTTCTTCTTAGTGGTCTGCAAGAGAGAGCGAGACGTCAGGCGGGCGGGGCGCGCGGGCGCGGGGGCGCGGGGGCGGGGCGGGGGCGGGCGGTACGTACCCGCGACATGTCGAGCTCGCACGTGGACTTGGGCCGGTACACGTAGTCCTTGTTGGACGGCAGCGGCACGCGCGCGCGCGCCACCCAGCCCGGCTCGCCCGGCCGCGCCACCCTGCGGAGCAGGCACTCAGTGACGTCACGTTGCGCGGCGGGCGCGGTGACGTCACGCCGCGACTCACCGCTCGGGGTCGGGCTCGCGCGGCCGCTTGGAGGGCCCGGGCTGCTCGCGCCGGCCCGCCATGGCCTGGTCGCGCGCCTGCCGCTCCTCGCGCGTCATGGCTGCACACACATCAATGAACATAGCGTCAAATGGAACTGCTCAGTTCCTTATACACAATTATTTAAAGAGATAGGCTTAAAATACCGTAACATATACATACATTTAATATGTATTTATTTTATACTTTATTTTAATGAAAAGTTTCTAAATGTCCATATGAAATGAAATGAAATCATTTATTTTGTAACTAGGATATTTAAATTGTTATTATGAGAACGCTATCACTTTTTTGTATGATTAAATAAAGAAATGAAATTGTAGGGAAGATTTAATCAAAAGGAACCAACCATCTGAAGGTCCGAGCTTACTGCGCTGCGGCTTGGCAAATCAATAAACTGAACGAGTGCCCATCAAACACTAAACTGGCTGAAGATAGGTCAAAATATTTTGATGAACAAGGTAAAACATCATGCGACTATCACCCTTGAAGTCGGTGGAGAGGTTGAAGATGGGCCGCGCCCACTCGGAGATGAGGCGGCCGGCGCGCTCGCGGTTGGCCTTCGTCTCCTTGGGGTGCTTGTACAGGTACATGACCGCCTTGCCGATGCCCGACTGCTTCAGCAGCGACTTGTCGATGGACGGGAACTGCAAGCGAGCGCGCGGTCAGGCGAGAGCGGCGCGGCCGGCGGGGCAGGCCGCGCCGCACTCACGTCCATGAGCAGCTTGAGGATGCTCTCGCGGATGAGCAGGCACGGCAGCGCGCGGTTGGGCATGGGCGCCAGCCAGTCGCACAGCACGTTGAGCACGTTGTGCTCCAGGAAGGCCAGCTGCAGGTCCTTCTTGATCAGCTGCGACATGGCCGCCTTCAGCATGGACACCTGCACACAGCAACACTAGCTAGTACACCCGCCGAGCGCGAGGCGCGCGGGCGGGTGTACTGTACTGCGGCTCGGCACCTTGCGCACGGCGGGCTGGTTGCGCTTGTTGAGGTCGCGGTCGTCCTCGGCGGCCTGGCGCATCTGCTGCAGCAGGTGCGCGATGAGGTCGTCGTTGTCGTTGATGATGTCGATGTCGCGCCGCCGCCGCCGGCCGCGCCGCTCCTCGCGCTTGCGGGCCAGCATCAGCTCGAAGTCCGACATGCCGGCCGCCATGTCGGCCGACTTGAGGTCGGGCGCCAGCTCGTCGTCCGACGAGTCGGGCGCGGCGGGCGGCGCGGGGGCGGCGGCCGCGGCGGGCTCGCGCGGCGCGGGCTCGTCGTCCGACTGCAGCCGCACGGCGCGCCGCTTCTTGCCTGCACACACGCACGGCTAGCACCGGAGCGGCGGCGCCCGCCAGCCCGGCGCCGCCTGTACTCACCCCTGCGCGACGGCGAGCCGGAGCCGGAGCGCGAGCTGGACCGCGAGCGCGACCTGCACACAAGGCTCCGCGTTACACGTGTTCGAATGGCGAGCGTCTTCGCGCGGTTCGCCGTCCTTTGTTTTATTTACCTGGATCGTGACTTGGCAGAACCGGATCGCGAACGTGAGCCCGATTTGGAGCGAGACCGGGAACGGGATTTGGACTTGGAGCGTGACCGAGACTTGGAACGAGATCCGGAGCGCGACCTCGACCGGGAGCGAGAACGAGATCTGGATTTGCTACGAGAACCAGATCGCGATCGCGACCGCGAGGCAGACTTGCGTGCGCGCGATCCCGATCGAGAGCGACTTCTACTTTTTCGCGCTGCAACAAAAATTACGTCTACTATAGAACACTACAATTATGTCATCACGTACTATTTAACAAAAAGTAAAGTAAGTACAAGGGTACAATTAAATCAAAACCTCGGGAACACCTAAATACTCCGAATCTCGAGGTTCCAATTTTCAAGTCTTCAAATTTCATAATATGTACCTAAGAATTATAATATTTATTATTAAAAATCACGAAATTTATTTTACCAAAAGTCATAAGTGCGATTTTTTTCTTTTCCAATTTTCATAAATTCGAAGGACCAAATGCGCAATGGGTTTCTAGTCCGAAAACAACATTCTGATTTTCAATACTTCGAATACACTGCTATTTTTAGCAGTGTATTCGAAAATATTCAGATTATGATGAAATTATTATAATATGCAGTTACGCTTATATATTCATATTCTTATAATATGTAACGTTTAATCTATACCTTGTAATTCGGAACAAAGTATTTGAGTGTTCCCGTCTCCCACAATGTATACTTACCTGAATTATAAGTAGGTATCATTTTGGAATCTGACCAATGTAAAACTCAACAATACTAAACACATACGCGTTGTATTGATAAGCTTTTTTTTTTAAGTCGGTTATAAAAATCACCAAGGAATCTAATGAATGTGAAGGTTACCTTGTACAGGTGAACGTGACCGCGATCGTGACTTTGATTTCGATCGTCGTGAAGCCGATCGAGACCGCGAACGACTGGCGCGGCTCTCTACAAGACAAAAATTAACTTATAAAAACAGCAGAAGCCAACATGAATAGGCACGGGTACTACTTAATATAATAATAAGCGTGTGAAACGTAGACCGGACTACTACCGGCCGACCGTAGTATTAACGAAGTGCGTCAGGACTCACCTGCGGGTGGGCTGGAGTGCGGCCGCGCGGCTGCTCGCTCGGCGGCTCGCTCGCCAGGCGCGTCGCCGTCGCCGTCAACTTCCATTTTGTCTGGCGATCGCGACTTACTGCGAGACTTAGATTTGGGCGGCGAAGCGCTCTTAGATCGCGTCGGCGACACACTGCCCGATTTGGAGCGAGACTTGTTGCGGGACTTAATTGGAGAGCCACTCGGAGAGCGCGATCCACTCTTGGTGCGAGACCTGGCCAAAGAGCGCCTGCGGGCTGTCGACCCGGGGCGCGACCCGCTCTCGGAGCGCGAGCGCGACCTGGCCGGCGACGAGCTGCGCGAGCGCGACTTGCGCGACCCGCTGCGGGACCGCGTGCTCGATTTAGAGCGGGATCGTGATTTGGAGCGAGATCGCGACTTAGAGCGTGACTGTGATTTGGAATGAGACCGAGACTTGGACCGCGATCGCGACTTGGAACGCGATCGTGACTTCGAGCGCGATCTTGACTTGGAGTGTGACCGTGATCTTGACTTGGATCTTGAACGCGAACGAGATTTAGAACGCGATGCCGATCTTGAATTCCGTCTTGAATGTGTGGATCCGTCTTGTGACATCTTGGACACTGATCCGGCCTGGACAGATGCGGGCACAATGTACAAACGTGTGTAGACATCAACACCGATGGGGGGCAACTTACCAAGTAAGTTACTCGTTTAGTAAGTAAAATAGGTAAGTTGCATTATCAGGCTAAACATATGATAGCACTCAATTCGTAGAAATAAATGTAATACAGTATGGTCACGGTAATATTATCTTTACAGTATTTTAACTCGGCCCTGTTCGGGAAATAACTACCTACAGCCGCGCGGTACTCACACACGCGATAGGGATGCCCGCCTAGTGTTATAATTTCATCAACCTATTTGAGTGTCTTTCTAGTTTTGTGAATGTATATGTATTATATATATTTTTTTTTTAAGTTTTTTTTGTTAATGAAATAGCAAGTGTTCAATAAAAATACATGTTTACCTACTACAAAATCTTACTTTTATAAGTATATTATTACGTAAATCTTACTAGGTTAATACCTACCATTTATTACTCACATATTCATTTCATAATGATATTTCGTCTAATTCAATAATATGTAAATCTTATAAGTAAGATTTTGAAGTAGGTAAACATGTATTTTTATTGAACACTTCCTATTCATTCCCAAAAAAACTTTTTTTAAATAAAAATAAAATACATATTATACATTCACAAAACTAGAAAGACACTCAATTAGGTTGATGAAATTATAACACTATAGGCGGGCATCCCTATCGCGTGTGTGAGTACCGCGCGGCTGTAGGTCGTTATGTTATCAGCAAACAGATGCATACTTACAGAGGGGCTGCGGCTGTGGGAGTGGGAGCGCGAGCGGCTGCCTCCTGCACAATACAATGTGTTAGCTCTGCACTTGCCCGAGACAACTTACTGACCGTGCTCCACACATAACCTATGAGGTCTCTTGGGACAATCAACACTACACAAAGTAAAGCAATTCATATTTTCAATAGCATTGACCCCAATGTTATACATCAAACAATAAGGGCTGTGTCAATTTCACACCTGCATCAGAGCACCTGCTTTAGAAACATTTATATAAGTTCTCAATTGATTGTATTTGATATATTAACCTCCCTCTTGATCAATGTTAATGCTTATTACAGATGAAGTAGATTTTGGAAGGTGTAAGGTAAATTTAAGTGCCTAAAATTTAGGCACATATTTCCACTCATTTCTGAAAAATTACTCAGTTTAGGCCTTAAATAATAAAAATGCTTGGAAATGATCTGCTTACTTTTAAATCTACATTCAGTATTTTATTGAAATTTAATTGATTTATTACTATTTTAGATCATAAAGATTTGATCACCTTTATATAATTTGATGATACACAATCATTTTGATCTAGTTTTTTTAATCTCATTTTATGTTGTGTGTATGTCATGTGGGCTAATGATATTTATTATTATCCTAAAACGAAATCTGGTGGGTTTGAGCATTATTAACTGGCCCTCTCAAATGTTCCAGAGATCTGGTAACATTGTGCGACAGGTTGTTGAGACACTAGACACAGACTGTGGTGGAGCTACATGATGGCTGAAGATGTGTGGCGTCTCCAACCTGCTTTGGCTCTTCCCTCAAAAGGAATGAGCTTTTCCAACATCGCTATAGGCTGTGATTACACTCAAACTAATATCAACTGTTGTTCCATGTTGTCAGGACTTTAAGAGGCCATGAACCCTGAGTTTAGTACGGGATTTCTCGTCAGCCGCCAGCATTCTTATAGTAACAAAACTGTAGACGTGACTAATTTAAATACCCTGAGAGTGACAAAAATAATAACTCAGTATTTTCATTTCATAATAGCATTTTCTATTATTTTAGTTAGTACCTATGTGATATGTCAAAATTGAGGAAATTTCAGTTAGTCTGAAACAATGTCCTGGATATGTTACGTTGTTCCCCAACTTGTGAAAGGACTGACGGATAGCTTACTGCTATCATGAAGACGAGAGGTTTATAAGCATCATGACGAGCGTCACGGGCGCACGTGCAGCCGCCTACAGTAAAGTTTGACATTATGACACTACATAAAGATAGCATTTAAGCGTACCTAACACTCTGGTTGAATAAGTCAATAACACTTTAATAATAGGCATTTAGGTTATGAATAAAAAACTTATCATGTACCTGTATCGACGTCCATTCTCGATTGTAGAATTCGAACACAATAATGTGCTCCGGTTACCTAATCGTGCAACATAAATAGCACAATTATACCAATTCTTATAACTAATATTAAACACCATGAACCTAGTCTAAATCCTGAAACTTTTGTAGAGACTTATACATCCATAAACAGACAAACACGACCAGTGAAGCAGCAGACAGTCCAAAACTTTATAGTCCACAGATCTGTAATTGTATCCTCTTTGCTGTAATCTGTGGACTAGTGTAGTGTAGTGCAAGGAATATAAGTCCGACATGGCTATTTTATGAACGTGGCTGACAGGTAAACTAACGCTAGCTACCATCTTGAAATGTCATCTTTAGTGATAATGATACCAATTAATGGAAATTTCCATTTTTTTAAGTAAATATTTTTCTTTTTTTTTAGTAATTCATATATTTCGCGAGTGTCCCCCGAGAAAATCTTTGGTCGTGTCGTGATCGATCGTCCCCTTTATTTTCGTTTGTTTGAGTGGAGGTAAGGAGAACGATCTTATGATCTTATAATCATCATCATCTGATGATGACAAAATAGGACCTTAGAATATTAATTATTATTTTAAGAATAAGACACTGAGTTTTCCAATCTGCTAGTTGTATGGCGCGGAACGAAGCGCTGTCACTGGTGTTCAAATCCGTGCTTACTAAATTAAATGTAAAAATATCGATATCGATTTTGCGAGTAAAAAACCAAAGATATTACATATTTAGAATATCTTTGCACCTCTAGAATGGTCACAAAGTGAAGTATTATTATTATTATACTCTGTGGTCATTGTCATTGTCTTGTCACTAAAGTCAGAAACACTGCGCACTGCACAGCTGTGAATGCAGATTCAAAACAAACAAAACTACTAACTTACTTTATTTAAAGATATTTTTTAAACATTAAATGTGTTATGGAGGACGAGGATAAATTGCCATTAAAGCGGGTGGAGTTCTCATTGACTAAGTTTAACGAAGTTGCGATTCCTCATCATTTAGACTTACTGCGACAACATAAGGCGAATATTATCAAGGTAAGATCGTGCTCTATTTCTATACTCTTTTGTTTAGCTGTAGTAGGTCGGGACGAAATGACGGGGCCTCACTGGGCTTACATTTTTGCATGTCGTTCAGATTTATATATTATAGTTAATCCATCCTCTTGAATGCTTTACAAAACGAAAGTTATACAAAAAAAATTGGCTTCTGATGGGAAATAGCTTCATGACGACTTTGGCACAGGCAATCTTGGAATGATTGAGAGTTCATCTTAATTTTAGAACCCGGCTTAAAATCGTGTAATTGCTTGCAATTACAAAAGCTAAGCAAGGAGACTTATTATGCGTTAAGCAAAATAAAATGTTCAGTGTTTTTTTAGTGTTTCGCTTGATAAAACCTACCCTCACCAGAATCAAGCCCCCCCCCAAACCAAAATCCTGAATCCGCCACTGCTTGGAAGTATATATATTATATACACCACTGCAAAATTATTTATTAAAATCATTTTAAATATGGTGATTACACTAAGTTTTTATTAATAAACAAAGATTCTTTAAAAGTAACAGACCAATATGTGTAGCTGGGGCCACTGCCCGCATGGTACGTCAATGAAAAGTAAAGCAGCGCTTGGCATGGTCGGACTGAGGATGGGTGGAGGACCATGCGCTAAGAAAGTTAAAAAACAAGTTAGGTCGGACACCAAAAGCATATACTTCACTACATAGTATAAAACAAAGTCGTGTTCTCTGTCCGTATATCCCTATGTATGCTTAAATCTTTAAAACTACGCAACGGATTTGGATGCGGCATTTTTTAAGAGATAGAGTGATTAATGAGGAAGTTTTAGTATACAATTTGTCAAGTTTTTGTATCCATTAGCAAAAATATTGCGGGCGAAGCCGCTCGCTGGAAGCTAGTAATTCATGAAACACAAGCCATATCATGTATCTATGAGGTGCTTGTGGTCAGTGGGTCATCTTGTGGCTAAGTAACAGCCGCACAGTTCGACCTGGTAAGCTGATGGTCCCGGTTGTCATTTGTAGATCTTTGACAGTCGTTACAGGTAGTCAGAAGCTAGAAAGTCTGACAACCTGTCTTACCAAGAGGTATATCGTGTTACTCAGTAACTGGTTTGTGGAGGTCAGATAGGCAGTCGCTCCATGTAAAACACTGGTACTCAGCTGCATCCGGTTTAGACTGGAAGCCGACCCCAACATAGTTGGGAAAAGGCTAGGCAGATGACGATAAAGCCATATAATGTATATCATTCATAAATATTATATGAAATACTAATAACTAATAAAGAATTAAATTGATATGCAATATAAAGGAGACCATACACTTCACCCCTTTGTTTTTTTTGGTTTCCTCCCGAACACGAATGTGCCGACGACGAGGGCGTGGTCGTTACCGGACGAGCCGCCCGTAGCTCACCGCACGCGGGCCCCTCATTTCGGTGGCCGGAAGTCGTCTCGCGGCTCCCGACGCCCGTGGCGACTCGGCGGCGGCTGGCACGTCAAATCATACGCATTTAAAAAAAATCCTCCATCATAAAAGTGGGCCATTGCAAGTGTGTTATGCCAAATAAAGCGCCGCGTGCATCCAGATTCTAGAGAGAACCCTAAAAAGTATTGTGCGGCGTGCAGTACGAGGCGCAGCAGCAGTACGCGCGCGCGCGCGGCGAGCAGGCGCACGCGCGCCGCGTGGCCGCGCAGCTGCGCGCGCTGCTGGGCGAGCTGGACGCGCTGCGGCGCCGCGTGCGCGAGCCCGAGCGCGCGCGCTTCGACGCGCTCACGCAGCGCTCGCGCGACTGCACCCTGCGCGCCATCGTCGACTACCTCGGTAAGCCGCCACCCTCGCATGTCACACTGGCCCACTCAAATTAAACATAATATATATATATATATATTTATATTTAATTATATGTATATATGTATATTTCGTAATACTTATCTCGTAGGTTTAATAGAGGACAGCTGTAGAGCGCTCGTGTCGTCCTCGCCGCGCTACTGCCGACCGACGGGTGAGCTGCGTCTGCATGAGTCGTGCGCTAACAGGCTGTTTTTATAAGCAACACAGTTGTGCTATTAACTAAAATATGTCGTCCTCAACGTTCCGCTATAATGCCACGCGGAGTGTGGTGCATGTATTAGCCCGTTATCTGAATTATCTAATTTAATTACGTAACATGTATTACAGCAAGGTTTGTTGTTTGACACAATGTCAGCTCATAGTAGGCTCATACCATGTCAACGAATGCCGTTGATCATACCTATACAATCACATTTGCTATCGTGCCCTTCGTCTAGGAGGTCTTTTCAAATCCTATTTATCTTGGTCTGTTTAGGAACGTCTCCGTTATCAATAAATCGTGTGCCAGACGGAGCGCCGGCGGCTGCCAGCGCCGCGTCGACGGACTCGGTGGGAGTGGTCGCGCACGCGCCGCCTGAGCACGCGGGGGCGCCCGAGCCGGACGCTGACGCCGCTCCGCCCGAGTTCGCGGCTCAAATCCAACTCTGCGTGGATGATCACGTGAGAACCAGCGAGAGTGGCTCCACAGCGTCCCGCAGCGGCTGTACCGTGCGCTCTGTGCAGGAGGCGGCGCTGCGCGAGCGGGAGGAGCTGCTGCGCGGCTGGAGCGAGCTGCAGGCGGAGCTGCGCGCGCTGCACGACGTGTGGCAGACCGCGCAGGCCGCGGCGCTGGCGCAGCGCGACCAGGTGCGCGCCGTACCGGGGCTGCTGGCCTACTGCAGGCGGGGCTAACTTACTCTAGTTGGGACAACCTACACATACTCCATGGGATATTCCAAAATTGATTACGCGTCAGTCAGTCGACGCCAGCATATCTTGAAATTTTGGTTGCAGTCTAAAGAATGACGTGAGGAGTGCTTTGAAATAAAATGAATAGGTTGCGTCAGTAATTAGGCGTGCGTATTTGCAGGTGGCGGTGGCGGCCGGCAGTATAGAGCACGCCGCTGAAAACGTGAGCGTCGCACGCGCGCACCTGGCGATCGGAGAGCGGTAAGTGATACTGTACCTACTGACTGGGGCGGGTGTGCACTGGCAGGCTGCGTGCGGGCGCGTGGGGCGCGGGCGGCGCGGCGCTGGGGCTGCTGGCGGGCGGGCCGGTGGGGCTGGCGGTGGGCGCGGTACTGTACCTACTGACCGGGGTGGGTGTGCACTGGCAGGCTGCGTGCGGGCGCGTGGGGCGCGGGCGGCGCGGCGCTGGGGCTGCTGGCGGGCGGGCCGGTGGGGCTGGCGGTGGGCGCGGTACTGTACCTACTGACCGGGGTGGGTGTGCACTGGCAGGCTGCGTGCGGGCGCGTGGGGCGCGGGCGGCGCGGCGCTGGGGCTGCTGGCGGGCGGGCCGGTGGGGCTGGCGGTGGGCGCGGTACTGTACCTACTGACCGGGGTGGGTGTGCACTGGCAGGCTGCGTGCGGGCGCGTGGGGCGCGGGCGGGCCGGTGGGGCTGGCGGTGGGCGCGGTACTGTACCTACTGACCGGGGTGGGTGTGCACTGGCAGGCTGCGTGCGGGCGCGTGGGGCGCGGGCGGCGCGGCGCTGGGGCTGCTGGCGGGCGGGCCGGTGGGGCTGGCGGTGGGCGTGAAGGCGGGCGCGCTGGCGGCGGCGGCGGGTTCGATGCTGGGCTACATGGGCGCGCGGGTGCTGGGCCGGCGACTGGCTACGGAGGACGTGAAGGCCGACTAGCGCAGGCCGCGCGTGTACCGCGCGCTCTGCCTCTACCTCCCTGCGAGTCTACACGTCTACATTACACTTTTACGGTCGCTGGTCGGTTTCTTCCATATTACAAACATACGAGTCGAATTGAACCAAATTTTTAAAGTTCCGACAAGGAACCCAGTAGTTTCGCCATGTCCGTCTGTCTGATATGTACATATATTGATTTATACGCCAACAAAGTGAGTAAAATATTTTTTTTGCTAAATATGTATTATGGTAGTTACATAAAAACGATAATAACGATTACCAATCAACATGTTTTTTCCATCAACTCCAAGTTAAACACACCTTGTATTACGAATTAAATATCTTTCATTGGCTTTTATACCTTTTTGGATAGCTTAGAAAATGAGCATGTTTTTACATCTATTTGTACAATTAAGTAGTGCTTATAGTATTTTTTTATGGGAGGAGATTTTGTGTAGTCTTAACTGAAAATTTTGATATGAATTCTTTTTGTAATGGCTCATAATTTTAACGTCTCTGTTAATTTTTGTACTTTTAATTATTGTATTAGATTAGTAAAAGTATCAGGCAGGAAATTATGTTAGAATGGATCATAATCAAAAAGCATTTTTCTTAAAATCTGTAATTAAATGTCGAATTTTGGGCTAACATCGAAAAAGCCTTAAAAAACAAATAGGTATCTTGAAAACTACTGAACTTCAGCCTATGGGTGGTTAAATTTGTTGCTTGTCTTTATATAAAAGTGCTCGTTTTCTAATTATCATATCAAGGACAAAAATTATCTCAAGGTAAGTACTTTTGTTTTTATGTTTTAGGAATATAAGTGTGTACAAATCTATTTTAGAAATATATTTTTGTTACATGACATGTATTATGTTTATCTTCTCTTCCCACACTGCGTACCTACCTATCGGTAAGTTGTTTACACTGTCTGATAAAGTATAAAAAACTAAACCTTCAACAACGCTACAAATCAATAAAAAACTTTCATCTGCCAAAACTCTAAAGGAGTCTGCCCAAATAATCGGATAATACCGTAATAAGACCGTGATATGAACTATCAGGCGCGGAAAGAGACCAAATGGACTAGTAAGCCACGGTCATGTAATGTAACTAAGCCCCCTAAAACGTATCAACAGCGTATCATGACATGATCATGACCGTACATAACGGTTTTGGTGTTCACCTCAGTTTTCGTAAACGGTGCTGTGTTTAGGTACTACACAGTTGATAGACTGTTAACGAAAAGGCTAATTACCCTAGTTGGCTGCGATATACATACTGTCGCGTAGGTCGGTAAGAACGTTCTAGATCATCATCGTTCTAGGAACATCCTAGAACGAATGTTCTAGGGCTATGACCTAGAATAGAACGATCTAGAAAATGCTACGGTACCGCCTTCTATTGTCGAGTAGCAGAACTATAAGAATGTTTTAGAACTACGCAGATTATCTAGATTTACTGGAAATGTGTAGGTTACCTATTGATGTTAGAAGCACCCCACAAGAGGTCATGTAGAAAAAAAAGGTGCGAGTCAGTTCATCTCTGAACGCCATAGGTAGGTACTGAGAACTTCTAGTGAACGAAGTGAAGAGCGATCAGCGAATCTAATTAGTGTGTGAATCTACTTGGTGAGTGATTCTTATTAGTGAGTGACTATGAATTAAGTAGTGTTATTGTATTTGTGAGGATTTGGTAATAAAGTGTTGTGATATGTGTAAATTGGTGTAAAATTATTTATCCAGAACTCCATCTCGTAACAATACCCAGGGTTGGGCAGTATTTGAATTGTAATTAAAATACGTAATTCAATTACTTCCTTTAAAAGTATGTAATTTGTAATTCGTATTTCAAATACTTGACGCAGAGGTATTTTGTAATTTGTATTTCAAATACTTGAGGCTTCAAAATACATTTTAAGATTAAAATACATTTAGCAGGTTTTCTTTAGCTGGTTTTATTCACGCTCCAGCAACGAGAGGCTGTTTGTCATTTAAAAATCTATTGTTCATGAAAGGAAACTCTGGTCTAGTGATTAATTAATCTTGTTTTCCTGTACTTTTCAGCCCGTGCTGGTCTAGATTTACTTATTTTGTAATTTGTATTTCGTATTTGAATTAAAAATAGCTAAAATATTGTATTTTATATTTCAAATACCATACTTACATATATTTTGTATTTCGTATTTTAATTACCTGCGATACAGTATTTTGTAATTTGTATTTCAATTAAAGCAAAGCATGTATTTTGCCCAGCCCTGACAATACCTACCATTCTGTTCCTACTGCTACGTTTCTGACCCGTTTAAAACGGTATCATACGCGGTTGAATGACGAAGTCGGCATACTCAAGCCAGTCCAATGCCATACCCGTTGCAAGGAAGGTGTCCCGAATGATTGAAATAATTTTAGACATGCCTAATCCAAAATAAAATGCCAGTTTGGTGTCATCATCGAGTTACTTTAGTAACATAATATATCTATGGGTGTGATATTCCTCTTGGTCTGTATCACCAAAACACATTTCAAAATGGTAGCTAGCGTTATAAGCCAAGTGGCGACCGCCGTAAAAGGTGGTAATCCTTACTATCCTTACTAATATTATAAATGCGAAAGTAACTCTGTCTGTCTGTCTGTCTGTTACGCTTTCACGCCAGAACTACTGGACCGATATAAATGAAATTTGGTACAGAGATAGAATAGACCCTGAGGAACAACATAGGCTACTTTTTACCCGGGTGCGCTATGTAGTTCCCTCGGGATGCGGGTGAAACCGCGGGAAACAGCTAGTCCAGTATAAGTTCAAAAATATTCTTTGTTACTATTTGGATATTAGATGAATATTAAGAGACTTACTTAATTTTGTCAGTTGTTCTGGCAGAATTTTGATCAAGTTTGAACATGCCAGACCAATTTTATTCGAAAGAGGAATAAAAAACAACCATTTTGATATATAATTTTGTTCTTAAACCTTAAATATATCTAACTAGCTGTTTCCCGCGGTTTCATCCGCATCCCGAGGGAACTACTTAGCGCACCCGGGTAAAAAGTTCAAGATGGTGGCTAGCGTTAGTTCACCTGTCAGCCACGTTCATAAATAGCCATGTCGGACTATACTTAATTTTCTTATTATTTTATGTTTTTCGTCTAAATATTTATGCTATATATTTACTTAATTATTTTATCTACAAATTGAGAACATAAAACATATTAAAAGTGTTATTATTACTGATATCATGATACTACAAAAGTTATAAGTTTCATGAAATCGGCTGTAAGAGTTAACATTTTTATCACACCTATTACATTGTGCTCACATATTAGGTATCATTATAAAATACGTAATGTAAAACTAACTATCAATTGTAAAACTTGCTTCAAAACAGTAAACATGGAGTCTCTGGCCCTAAGCTCCTTTTCGGAATCTTTTGGAACGGGTAAAACTATTCCTTTATGACTCATCGTCATCATTACTTGACAATTCAAAAGTGCCTGTAAATGGTTTATTTTACATAAATGTTTTTTGTTAAATCGCATCTTTACAAGAATTCGTCTTCTTTCTTACATCATATTGCTCGACTTGGCTGTATGTTAGTGGCCTCTGCTGCCGTTTCTGGACGAATTGAAAAACAGCAGTAATAAAAAAAAACAATATGGCTGCCAAAGTAACCATGTTGGTGATAAAAGTTGATTTAATAAATTGTGGAATATAGTGAGATTTTTAGTAGTTTTCAAATTATAATTCTAGTTAGTAAAGAATATTATTATTAAATGTCAGCAGTAGTGACTGCTCACTTCGTCAAATTATTTGCAAGAGTGTACGCGTCACCGGTGGTAGTTTGTGTTGAAACCTGGCGTTCGACAGGACAGTGGAGAAAAGCCGTAAGCACAGGTGTTTGGCGGTAAGATGTCGTTCCCACCCCGACCGCCGCTGGTGCCGTATGGAATTGCGCCAGGCGTGGTCACAATGCAGATGCCCACACACGTAAGTGCTCCAGCACGTAACCTCGCTCTGGCAGCGCTGGTGCTGCTGCACACCCCTCAGACTTACTCTGCAATCACTATTCACTGGCCACTACATAATCACTACCTGATCGACTTATTATTTTTCTAAACTTTAGTATGCTGTTGGCTCAAATGATGTGATTTCATAATTCAAAATACCTTCGACATGCCTACTTTCTGAAAAATCACGACTTAAGATGACCCACCGACCGAAGTTATGGAAACATCGGGGATTGTCAGAGGAAAATATCATATTTTTGTAAAAACTAGGAAAAGCTGAAATTTTTAAAATCAATTTTGCCCTATGGGTTGTTGCTTACTGTATATCTAAAACTATAAAATGTGAGCTTGCTTAGTTCACTTTTTAACTCATTCTTTGCCTGATACTCTGATGTTTTCTTAGGTTACTATTTGTGATCTTTAACTCCAAATACAGCATAAATATCCTACTTATTGCCTTGTTCTATGGTTTGATTTCAATAGTGTGTAATATTAATAATATGTTAAAATAGTCAGTGTCAACTTAGAAACCGTAAATAACTTTATCCCTTTTAAAGTGCCAAAGTATGGTAGATGACAAAACATGCTACTGATATTAACAATGGTGTAAGGAAACTACTACAAGGAGCTATTGGTGTTGGACAGCAAACATCAAAGCAAGCAGATAACAATGTACATGTTAGTATAGGTGGTTCAGTAGAAATTCATAATTATTTTTTGCTTTTTCTTAACAAATCATAATATTATTAGGTATTAGACAGATAATAGCAGACATGATATTTTAAAGCATGAGCAATAACACAAATATAATAGAATAAAAACTTTTTACAAAGAATACAACCAACTTCCTAACATTAAAAGACAATTTAGTTTCCACTAAAACATTGCTCTAAAAGTTGATTTCTTAAACTAAGTTACTATTGTTTTGCCACTGCCTCCTTAACTTCTTCTTTCTTCTTTGTTGGTTGTATTGTTTTGCTAAAAGTTTTTTTTTTCCCTTTCAGTGTCTTGGTCAAATATCTGAACAAATTCATCCTACTAATATTATAAACGCGAAAGTTTGTAAGAATGGATGTATGGATGTTTGTTACTCTTTCACGCAAAAACTACTAAACGGATTTGGATGAAATTTGGTACACATATAGCTTTTAACCTAGATTAACATATAGGATACTTTTTACCCGGGTACGCGAAGAAGTTCCCTCGGGATGTGGGTGAAACCGCGGGAAACAGCTAGTGTATTGATATACCACATTAATTTGTTGCACAAACAAAACGGACAACACATTCCTTCAGCGATCAGAATGTGCTTTGACATTCATATTTTGAAAACAATTGAACCAATTTTGATCAAATTTGCACTGTTCCCTAAGTTGAAATAAATGTAAGCTATTAATAAAATACAACTCATAGTTCCAGAAACATATCCAGACAAACACACATACATTTGTGTAATATCATACACATGTTTATTAGAAGCCTAAGTATGCTAACATAGGTACATATGCATATCAGTTAAAAAGTCACATTAATTAATTTACAAATACATGACAGCAAACATTTCATAATTGTTCTCTTAGGCCAACTTGCACAATTGCAAACTTGATGCAATTAAAGGACGTACCACACTTCAACTTTTGTCCATAGAAAACACCAGTTTTTATGAACATGCATATGCAACTGTTCAGCTTTCCCATCTTTCTAACTTTTGCATCAAACAGGCATAATAGAGGACTGTGTGCTTTTATCACGTGCAAGCTCTCGAAGTCATGATAGTGTTTAGCGCTGGGCCACAGTAATAATGTAATCATTGTTTTTACTGTGGCTATAATCTCATTATTGGGATTCTCGCACTTACTAATGACACTGATCAGCGCGGTGACTCCTCTACTCTTTGTTGACAGTTGCAACTTGCATAGATAGATACATTTAATTAATGCATATGCAACGGACGAGACAGTTCAGACACATCCAATTATTTTAAATGATTTTTACAGATTTATAAAGTTACTCCCTTATAGTCCGGTCAAATCAGATATATATAAATAGTGTTCAAATAACAAAAACTCCGACAGAGCTGAATTTTGGTAGAGACCGCGGGTACACCAGTAGAAATATAGTGCCAAAAGTGCCCATCAATCCCATGTGTGCTGTAAAAGTTATTCAAGGTCAAAGGTCAGAATTCTTGATTTTTTTTATAGGTTATATCTATAAAAATGTTCTTTGTACTTTTGTCACCATTCCTAAGATATTGCGATTCTAACAGCTGATTGCATCAAGATTTTTATCATGTATACAGTAAAAGTAGTAGTAAAAGTATCTGTTGTACCTGTTGTAAGTATTTTGACGTTTCATAAGTGCCTGCAAAGACCTATTTGAAATAAAAACATTTGAGTTTTGAGTTTTGATCTATAAAGTATACAGTATACTTTATAGGTACTTTTACAAAAATCACAAAACATGATATCAGTAATAAGAACACTTTTAATATGTTTTATGTTATAAATACATAGATATAATAATTAAGTTAACATATATCATAAATATTTAGACGAAAAACATAAAATAATAGCAAAATTATTCAATTTTCTCCTCCATTTTGACAGTTCTTCCGTTTCACGTAAAAGTAACCTGATATTTTTTTGATGAAACCGGCTGTAAAAGTTAAAGCAGTTACATTCTACATGCAAACATCACACCACCTGTGCTGTGAGTAGTGTACTTGGCGCAATTTTGTTAAGGTGGATATTAAACTTTTGTAAAAAATACACAGAACAAAAAAGAAGTACAATCTTGCCTTCCTCCTACATCGGCTTCTGCTTATCGACACTTGTATCGAAATGTCTATTTGGGCCGGACTGTATATACAATAGTGAGCAAACAAGCACTGAGCGCGAGGTCGCGGCGCAGGTGATGGTGGGCGCGTACGGCGCGGGCGCGGGCGCGGGCGGCGGGCGGGGCGGCGGGCGGGGCGCGCTGCTGCCGGCGCCGGGCAAGGCGGTGATCGCGCGCGGGCCCACGCGCAACAACGGCGCCAAGGAGGCCGAGGGCCCGCCCGTCACCGTGTTCATCGGCAACATCTCGTCGCGCGCGCCCGACGCCATGATCCGCTCGCTGCTGGGCGCGTGCGGGCCCGTGCTGAGCTGGAAGCGCGTGTCCACGTTCGGCTTCAGCGAGTTCGCCAGCCCCGAGGCGGCGCTGCGCTGCGTGCGCCTGCTCAACAGCCGGCCCGTCGCCGACAAGCAGCTGCTCGCCAAGACCGACGGCAAGATGCAGGCGCTCGTCGACACCTACAAGAGTGAGTACCGCACCACGCTACCAACTATTTCCTACGTGTTAGCTATTATCGCTCGCTCGGGGCTCGAGTTGGCCTGCCTATTAGTTCCTACTATGGTGCGGCGGTGTTGCAGCGGAGCAGCGCTCGCGGCTGGGGCAGGAGGAGGGCGCGCCGGGCACGGAGGGCGAGGCGTCGTACCTGGACGCGCGCCAGCGGGCGCTGGACGACGCCGCCGAGCGCCGCCTGGCGCAGATCGTGCGCGACTACCAGGACGACATCAACAACTACGAGCTGCTGCAGAAGGGTGAGTGGCGCTCCCACAGGCACACACACACCCGCACACACACACACCCACACACCTGCGCTCACAGCCGCGTTCTGTTCGCAGAGGAAGCCATCTCCAAAACGGCCCGCGTGCTGGAAGAGGCCGACATATCGGAGGAGAAGCGCGATGTCATCCATCGCGAAATCGGCAAGTTCCGTGAGAGCATGAAGGTAAGCCCGCCCCCGCCGCGCCCGCCCCTCCCCTCGCCCCGTCCTGCTCCCCAGTCCCTGCCCCCACTCGCCCGCGTGCCTGTATTGTTGCCCGGGAGCAGAACACACGGATATCGTTATGATATGTTTAACTAATGGTTTAATGCTGAACGCTTTATTACACGATTTTGAATATCATGATCCTTAATACCGTTTATTCAGTCGCTGACAGTGACGTAAGAGCCGTGTCTAGTAGACTGTTAAGGGCGAGGTAGTCGTAGTAGTAGGTGTCGTGTTTCAAATGCGTTCACTTGCACATCGTTGTGTAGGAACGCGTTGGAAGTAAGCTGAGTCCAGAGGTAGCTACTGTCGAAATTTCAATACAACTAAATATTATATACATTACTTATGGCCAGTTTGAACACCTCCGCCACCTTCACCTCCGCCACCTTCACCTCCACCACCGATTGATTATTCCAGGTGACGACCGTCTGTGTGTTGGGCATCGCACATACCCGTTACATGATACTAAGTCATAAAAGTCACTGCAACACGAATATGTTAGTTTATGTTTCTCGCGGTATCCCTGGATCCTGGGGGAACTAATTCATGCATCCGGATAAAAACACCTATCCTAGGTCCTTCCCCAAGTTGTGGCCGCTTTAGTGTGAAAGCTAAACAGAGTTTCATATTTATATTATTACTAAGGATAAAGCGTTTCACATTCGTGTAATATATAATTATAATATATAGTATAGGCTCACTAAATACGAGGGAGATGATAGTCAGTTTAGTAATAACTTTGGCTTGTAGTAGCCTTAAGCTATATTCGTACATTCATTGATGGTTTACGAGATAGCACCGTAGCGGTGGTAATGATGATGTTGAAGTAGCGAGTGAGCAGTGTCAGTAGACGAGCAGGCGACCCTGTCGCGCCGCGTGTAATAAAGCGTTGCAGTAAGTGGTGTTGCGCACTGACGTTGTTGCGGTGGTAGGTGCCGCCCGCCGCCCGCGCCGCGCCCGCACCCGGAGGTGAGTGTCCACACCCTCGCACACACTCCGCACGCGCGCACACACACACAGACACACACACACACACACAGACGCACACACACACACACGCACACACACACACACACAGACGCACACACACACAGACGCACACACACACACACGCACATACACACGCACGTACACACACGCACACACACACGCACGCACGCACACTACATGACACTCATTTACATTCACACCGGCGGTGAGGCTTCATACCAGTCGGCCGCGCCGGACTCTCAACATTGCATTTGTAATTATATGAGACGTCTAGCGACGACGTGCCTCGTGTACACTGTATGATCAGGAACCACAATGTGTAGGGTTTCTCCAGTGTTATGGTACCTTTAATATAACGTAGAGTAAGTGGCGGGTCGCGTCCGCCGGGAGCGGCTCGCCGCGGCGGCGCCGCTCCCGGCCGACGCGCCGCCGGTCGCTCGCTCACACTGGTGAGTGGTGACGAGCGACC
The DNA here is from genome assembly GCA_963891755.1 of Pyrrhia umbra. Lineage (NCBI taxonomy): Eukaryota > Metazoa > Arthropoda > Insecta > Lepidoptera > Noctuidae > Pyrrhia > Pyrrhia umbra. The sequence continues at coordinate 50,773 of OY982943.1, forward strand.
CGGGCGGCGGGCGCCGGCGCGGCGGGAGGCGCCGGGGGACGGCGGGCGCCGGGCGAGCGAGCGCGTGAGTACGCGCGCGCGCCGCTGCACTGGCGCCGCAGCTCCGTCCGCTCTGCCTGCGCGGCGTGGCGATTTCCCGCTTCCTCGTCTCTCAACTCTGGTTTACTTCTTTTTTAACAGAATTCCAAAACAAGATAGACTAATTAGCTGTTATTTTTTTTGTTCTTTTGTTTTAGTTTTTTTACGTTATTTTACCGCTGTTGACGATTATTTTTTGTTCCATTAAGCATCGATCAAATATACTATTGATACTCGGTCCAGCACAAAAGTTACACTTAAAACTGTTGGCCATCTTCTTGACTTCTTTAAATTGAATAGTAATATAAACATATATTAAAGTAATTTTAACCTTACGTGCATGACTTAGTTGCATTTACAAAGTTACTTAAAGAAACAATGACTTATATAATATAAGGACAGGGCGGCCCGCATATTAATATTAGCAAAAATGCCAACTTTGCATTTTTTTCTCGTAAAGGGTTTTGCGTGAACTACGAAAAAAGCACAATAAAAATGATAACTTTTCATACCACCAGTAAATCAAAAATGTCATTAAATTAACTTCTAACATTACCTATTTAAAACTATTTTAGTCCTTACTTTTGTCAATGTTTGGCAAGGAGGACGCAAAGCCTCGCATGCCGTATGCCGTATGGCTGTTCGACATAACTTCGACGTACCTATACGTTGTTACGTCGACCTAGAGCTGCCATCGCCCAAACCGCCGACCCTGGACGAAAACTATAATAACCCCGGACATTTTGAATGAGTTTGATTTTTCCCCGGACACTTTTTTACTTTGCTTACCTTTCAATCAATCGGATATCAGATGTCCGGGTTTTCCCCGGACGCCTTTGAATACCGCCCCGGTAAAAAATTGTGATTGAAAGTACTTAGGTACCTATATACTTACGTAATAACATAGATTAATAATCATTACGAAGGGAAGTTCCATTCCATCAACTCACACTGCTAGCGCGGTTGCGAAGTGACGAAATTGTGCACACGGTTTATGTGGCGAGTCTTAGTGGCGATCGTGCACCTATAGTAAAGGGCTGCCATCATCTCAATCGCCAAGCCCGGACTAAAACTATAAAAACTAGGATATTTGAGTAATTTCATTTATTTACCCGGACACTTTTTTGTAATTTATTGCTTATTATGATTGAAAGACAGTCAATCGGGTTCGGATATCAGGTAAAGCCGGAACCAAAAAGTGTCCGAGTTTTTCCCAGACCTCTGAAAACCTCGGCCGGGCGCACTCCGGACGCCCTCTAAACTAGGCCACATCCAGGGAAACCCGCACGGATGACAGCCCTAAATAGTATACTTGATCGAAGTCATTAAGTGCATATACCCTAGTTTACCTATATTTTTTTTATTTACTTGGGTGGAGTAGTTTAAAATAACGTTATGTAACTTAGACGAGGTGACGATGATTTATGAATGATTTATGAATTCGAGGACCTAGACTCGAATTCACGCTAATAATAATAGGTCAAACACTCAAAAGCGATTTTTTGTCCATAAAATACTACCGGCCTCCAAAACACTGAAAAGGTTTTTTTTTCTACCGAAAGTCTTGTGGATCAATACATCTCTATTCTGTATGGTGGAGTTCGGTCGTGTTTCGCGATGATGGTGATGTTTATTATTATCTACGATTATTACACAAGTGAGTCGCCACGCGGGCGGCGCGGAGCAGGCGACAGCGGTCAGTGCAGTTGCGTGCGCGGCAGCGAGCGAGTGTGCGCGGACGTATGAGTAGCGATGTGTTAGCGCGAGTGGTCAGTAGGTGGCGATTTTCAGATGCGGCGGAGCAGCCTCGGCGGGGAGCGGCGCCGCCTAGTCGCTCGTACTGTCGCGTGCTAGCCGACCAGCGTCAATCGTATGAAATTGAATTGCTCGACTTACCTTCCGCCGCCGCCTCGCTCACCGCGACCCGCGTGACGTCACGCGCGCCGTGCCGCGCAGCAGTCGCGTGAGCGAGGTCGCGTGCTGTTCATTGGCTCGTGTGCGGCCTGCGCCGGCGAGTCCTCGGGGCCCCGGCCGCGGGGCCCCGGCGGCCCCGGCGGCCCCCGGCGCACACTCAGCGGCCCCTTTGCGCAGGAGGAGGCCGACGTGGTGGTGCGCCGCAAGCGCGACGCCAAGGACGACAAGCCCGACGAGCGCCCGCGCGACCGCGACCGCGCCGCCGACCGCGCCGCCGACCGCGACCGCGACAAGGAGCGCGAGCGCGACCGCGAGCGGGACCGCGACCGCGACCGGGAGCGCGAGCGGGACAAGGACCGAGATCGGGAAGGGAGGGAAAAGGACCGCCGCCGCCGGAGTGCTTCAAGGTACGACTCGCGGACACCATTCTTGTAGCTAATACAGTCCGAGCCGGCGACTACGTCATCTGTTCCGCCTTCATTCTACTATGTTGTCCGTTTCAGGAGTAAGGACCGACGTGAAGAACGCGACAAGGAGCGGGAGCGTGAACGAGAAGAGAGGGAGCGAGACAGAGAACGCGAGCGCGAGCGAGAACGAGAGAGGGAGAGGTGAGTCGGTGGTGCGGCGATACGTGTGATTTATGGAATTAAATAAACCTTAGCGCGGATCACTGCCCGGCTAGGGGTTATCGTAGGGAACTTTTCATTACAAGTCTTACTGAGTCTTCAGCAATACAATATGTGTGTGCTATATAGTGTGCTATTTCCAGAGAACAACGTGAACGCGAGCGGGAGAGGGAGATACGAGAGCGAGAAAGAGAGCGGGAACGAGAACGGTAATTATAACTTATCTTACTTTGTACTTAGATGTTGTGTAAAATAACAGTGCTTGCCATAAATCAGGTCAAATCATAACTGCGTTGCGTAGTAACAAATACGAACAATCAAGGTGAGTATAAAGTTATTTGTGGAAATGTGCGATTTTTATAGTAAACTAATTTATATAGGAAAATAACGTATGTAAATTTTACGAGCGTTCGCCGATAAGCGTGGAGTGGTAGTGGGCGCAGTATGCCAGTGCGGTGTGCCTGTGCGGTGTGCTAGTGCGGTGCGGCGTGCCAGTGCAGTGCGGCAGTACAGTGCGGCAGTGCAGTGCGGCAGTACAGTGCGGCAGTACAGTGCGGCAGTGCGGTGCGGCAGTACAGTGCGGCAGTGCAGTGCGGCAGTACAGTGCGGCAGTGCAGTGCGGCAGTACAGTGCGGCAGTACAGTGCGGCAGTGCGGCGCGGCATGCTGGTGCTGCACCCGTACATCCGCACGCGGCGCGAGATCCGCCGCGCCCGGCGCCCGCCCGGCCCCGCGCGGTACTCAGTCCGGCCTGCTGCCTGTGTGCTGCCTGTGTGCTGCCTGTGTGCCTGTGTGCTGCACTGTGGCTGACGTGTTCTTTATTGTTGTAGTGAGCGAGAGCGGGAACGGGAACGTGAACGCGACAGAGAGCGAGAACGTTCCCGTGAGAGAGAACGTGAGCGCGAGCGCTCGCGCGGCCGCAGTCGGAGCGAGGCCGATGCACGTAAAGATAAGGAAATTGAAGACGAGGCGCGGGAGAAGAAGCGCCTCGAGAAGAAGGCGCGAGAAAAAGAGGCCGCGTACCAGGAAAGGTTCGCATCATAATTATCTCTGTGAGTCGTTCCATCCACGCGTTGGCATTCTTATACATTCATTCGGTGCCGCAGGTTGCGTAATTGGGAGAGCCGGGAGCGACGCAAAGCGAAAGAGTACGAGAAGGAGCGCGAGCGCGAGCGGTGCCGCGAGGAGGAGCGCGAGCGGGAGGCCAAGCGGCTCAAGGAGTTCCTGGAGGACTACGACGACGAGCGCGACGACCACAAGTACTACAAGTGAGTGTCGCCCCGGCCAGGTTCCCCGCCCCCGGCCCCTACTCTCACCCCTCGCCCTTCACCCGCCGCCTGCGCAGGGGCAAGGAGCTGCAGCGGCGCCTGGGCGCGCGGGTGCGCGAGGCGGAGGGCGACTCCCGCGAGCGCGCGCGCGAGGCGGCCGAGCTGGACGCGCTGCGCCTGCGCGTGCTGGCCGGCGCGCCGCCCGGGGACCCCGCCGCCGCCGCCGCCTACGAGCGCGCGCGCCGCGAGCACGACGAGCTGTACCGCCCGCGCCTGCTCATCGACGTCAGCCTGCAGCTGGAGCAGCAGCGCGAGCGCGAGCGCCAGCGCGCCGAGCAGCGCGAGGCGGCGCGGCAGCAGGCGCGCGAGCGGGCCGCGCGCGAGCGCGAGCGCTACCTGCGCCTGGCCGCCAGCCGCCAGCTGCCCACCGAGGCCGAGCCCATCGACTCCGACTCCGAGCCCGCCGCCTCGCCGCCGCCCGCCTCGCCGCCCGCCACGCCGCCGCGCAAGCACCGCCACCACCGCCGCGCCTCCAGCTCCGAGCCCGCCACGCCGCCGCGCCCGCCCTCGCCCGCGCCCCCGCCGGACCCCCGCCACGTGAGTGCCCCCGCCGCCCCCGCGCCCCCGCCGCACCGCCACCACCGCCGCGCCTCCAGCTCCGAGCCCGCCACGCCGCCGCGCCCGCCCTCGCCCGCGCCCCCGCCGGACCCCCGCCACGTGAGTGCCCCCGCCGCCCCCGCGCCCCCGCCGCACCGCCACCACCGCCGCGCCTCCAGCTCCGAGCCCGCCACGCCGCCGCGCCCGCCCTCGCCCGCGCCCCCGCCGGACCCCCGCCACGTGAGTGCCCCCGCCGCCCCCGCGCCCCCGCCGCACCGCCACCACCGCCGCGCCTCCAGCTCCGAGCCCGCCACGCCGCCGCGCCCGCCCTCGCCCGCGCCCCCGCCGGACCCCCGCCACGTGAGTGCCCCCGCCGCCCCCGCGCCCCCGCCGCACCGCCACCACCGCCGCGCCTCCAGCTCCGAGCCCGCCACGCCGCCGCGCCCGCCCTCGCCCGCGCCCCCGCCGGACCCCCGCCACGTGAGTGCCCCCGCCGCCCCCGCGCCCCCGCCGCACCGCCACCACCGCCGCGCCTCCAGCTCCGAGCCCGCCACGCCGCCGCGCCCGCCCTCGCCCGCGCCCCCGCCGGACCCCCGCCACGTGAGTGCCCCCGCCGCCCCCGCGCCCCCGCCGCACCGCCACCACCGCCGCGCCTCCAGCTCCGAGCCCGCCACGCCGCCGCGCCCGCCCTCGCCCGCGCCCCCGCCGGACCCCCGCCACGTGAGTCCCACAGACCCGCCGCTCCCCCGCCTGACCCCCGCCACGTGAGTCCCACACACCCGCCGCGCCCCCGCCGGACACCCGCCACGAGAGTCCACACAACCCGTCGCGCCCGCTCTCGCCCGCTCCCGCGCCGGACCCCCGCCACGTGAGTCCCACAGACCCGCCGCGCCCCCGCCTGACCCCCGCCACGTGAGTCCCACACACCCGCCGCGCCCCCGCCGGACACCCGCCACGAGAGTCCACACAACCCGTCGCGCCCGCTCTCGCCCGCTCCCCCGCCGGACCCCCGCCACGTGAGTCCCACACATCCGCCGCGCCCCCGCCGGACCCCCGCCACGTGAGTCCACACACACCCGCCGGGCCCGCCCTCGCCCGCGCCCCCGCGTTCCCCCGCCATTTGAGTCACACACACATACACAACCGCTGGACCCCCGCCACGTGAGTCACACACACACATCCGCTGGACCCACGCCACGTGAGTCACACACACACATACACACCCGCTGGACCCCCGCCACGTGAGTCACACACACACACCCGCTGGACCCCCGCCACGTGAGTCACACACACACATACACACCCGCTGGACCCCAGCCACGTGAGTCACACACACACATACACACCCGCTGGACCCCCGCCACGTGAGTCACACACACACACACACCCGCTGGACCCCCGCCACGTGAGTCACACACACACACACACACACCCGCTGGACCCCCGCCACGTGAGTCACACACACACACACACACACCCGCTGGACCCCCGCCACGTGAGTCACACACACACACACACACACCCGCTGGACCCCCGCCACGTGAGTCACACACACACACACACACACCCGCTGGACCCCCGCCACGTGAGTCACACACACACACACACACACCCGCTGGACCCCCGCCACGTGAGTCACACACACACACACACACACCCGCTGGACCCACGCCACGTGGTTGCTGGTAAAAAAAACTGACCAATTCGTAGTATAAAACAAAGTCGCTTTTTCTGTCCCTATATCCCTATGTATGCTTAAATCTTTAAAACTACGCAACGGATTTTGATGCGGTTTTTTTTAATAGATAGGGTAATTAATGAGGAAGGTTTATATGTATAATACATGCATATTGTAGTAGAGTACCAGCCGGCCGGGGTAGTACTGTAGTGTATTTAGTATCAGCATTGTACCCGTGCGAAGCCGGGGCGGGTCGCTAGTATCTTATATATATAAAACTATTTTTGATTTGATTTGCTATTTTTGTCTCCGTTCCGAATAGCAGAATAACAATTTAAAACATTAGAAAAATTTACATAAATAAATTATGGGACGGTACGAAGTTCGCCAGGCATGTGAATATACTAAAGCATCCGCAACCGTGCGTTAATATTTGCAGAGCGTGACGTCAACTGGCAGCTCACCCATCACCATCAGCTTCAAGAACCACCACAAGCTCAGCCCCTCCAATTGCACCGACACACCTAACGGTAACGTAATCGCACAAACAAAAGTTCCTTTCTTTACCCGACTGCCGACTTTTAATTTACATGCTCAAAACTAAAGATTTAATGCTACTACTGTATCATAACTATAATTAAGAAATTGATTAATAAATTACGCGGTGCACATACATACTACATGAGATGTCGTGTCTCGTGTAGTATGTATGTGCACCGTCATTATTGCAAAAAATTGGTCTATAACAGTACTTTTTGTACCAGTAAATATATATTTTATCATGTCCTTCTTTGATGAGTATTGGAACTCAATTGAATTTTGATCGACTTTGCTTGATGTTTGTGCTGCGTTGGGACAGCGTGGCGGCCGACGCCGACCTACATGGGCAGAGGTTAGACTAGAGCCACTGTAGCGTAGACGTGCAGTGCGTGCGTGCGTGCGTGCGTGCGTGCGTGCGTGCGTGCGTGCGTGCGTGCGTGCGTGCGTGCGTGCGTGCGTGCGTGCGTGCGTGCGTGCGTGCGTGCGCGCGAGCGTGTGAGTGCGGGTGAGTGACGCGCGGCTTGTTGCAGCGGAGGCGGGGCGCGTGCGGCGCGTGCACGCGGCCTTCGCGGGGGACGACGACGAGCCGCCGCCCGACACCCGCGGTGCGTGCCGGGACCACGAGTCCTGTACTGACTATAATACTGCCCATAATCTTGCCTTTACCATTTACAGCTTGGCAAAAAAGTCTAGAAACGGAACTATTTTTTTTAATTTTTAGTTCGTTGTAAACCAAGTTCGCGAGTTACTATTTTTTTTATTTCGACCATGAAAACGGCAATAAAACTACGGTATAATAAATAAAACCATTCAGAGTACTAGCAAGGAAACAATTCATAAGGTTTATAGGCGATATCTGGTCAAATATGAGGCTTAAACTGTTCTTTTCGATCTCGACGATATTTGCCAAAGTACCGCCATAATGACAGGTATGTAAGAGTTTGTTTTGTTGTATTTAGTTGTATCAAGTGTTAATTTATGATCTCTATTTTGTTTTGAATTGCTTGAACACAAAATAAGTGAAATTTTGAACAATAAACATCGAGAAAATAGGTTATGTTTACGTTTTGTCTTTGACACTTTGGTATAGCGCGACTAGATTAATATTGATACTTGAGTGGCTTGAGCCTTGATACTCTGCAACGATTTCTACATAACTTTATCTATGAGTGTGATCACAAGATAATTATAATACTTGTTATAACTAGCATTTAAAAATAAAATAGATAGGTACCGTAAACTTTTTACGTTTAATATTGATAGAGGTTTAATCAATTTTTTTTATCTTTATAGGAAGCACCGAACGTGCATTTCAATCTATAACCGAGTAGGAGTTCAAAAGAATTCATGCTAGCATGTTAACAAAATAGAAAAGGAGTATTATGAATTTATGAGAGGGCTCGTACTTGGACATAAAACGTTTAGGAATCAATCTCCAACATGATAGCGCAGTGCCTTTGAATCTGAGTGTGACTCAGATGAGTTTATGGCTAGCTCTAGCCAAGACATGGATGTCGCGGGCGTGGAATATTTAGAGGAAGATTTATTGAAATCAATTATAATAATGCTATATTCATACGCCTTTTTTTATAGGTACCCCAAAAAAAAATTGAAAACACAGGAGTGCTTACATTATTAGTGCTTATAAGTAATTTGTATTCAGTTACATGACGTGAATACTTGTTATTACATTTTATGATACTTACTGATTTTAATTAATTATAAAAATACAGCTTAGTGTCAAGACGATAGGATGGTACGCTATACGGTCGCAGCGGGTTGCCACACGAACGGTAAAGTGGCGCCCCTATTAATTTCTACTCTTTTTTGCCAAGCTGTATACTATTTTAAATTTAAATTTCCCTATCAGCTCTCATTCTTAGATTTACCTTCTTACTTGTCGCTTCGTAACCGACTCCTATATTTCAATGTTCAGTAAAAGAAAAGAAAGACAAAGGTAAGAAGGGCGGCGGCGAGGCGGCGGCCGGCGACAAGGAGAGCCGCAGCGCCGAGGAGAAGAGGAAACACATCAAGAGCCTCATCGACAAGATCCCCACGCAGAAGGAGCAGCTCTTCCAGTACAAGCTCGACACGGCGCAGGTACGTCCACGTCCTACGTCCGCCCACTGTTCGTCCGTCGGCTCGGCCGGCACTCACCGCTCGCCGTCGCTCCGCAGATCGACAACGTGCTGATGGAGAAGAAGATCCGGCCGTGGATCAACAAGAAGATCATCGAGTACATCGGCGAGCCCGAGCCCACGCTCGTGGACTTCATCTGCAGCAAGGTGGTGGCGGGCTCCGCGCCGCAGGGCATCCTCGACGACGTCCAGATGGTACGTGCTCGCACACTCGCCCGGGCGCTCGCTCGCTCGCTCACTCACTCGCCCGAGCGCTCACTCACTCACTCGCTCGCTCGCTCGCTGCCCGCAGGTGCTGGACGAGGAGGCGGAGGTGTTCGTGGTGAAGATGTGGCGGCTACTCATCTACGAACTCGAAGCCAAGCGCGCCGGCCTGCACAAGTGAACACGCCTAGCGATTACTATAATGTACCTCCTAGTCTAGCGATTAAATATATTCAAATATTGTTTTAAACTTCGATTTCTGCTTATTTCATTATTTCCACACTTGATTCTTGGATGAAAATATAATTCTAATGCTGGCGGGTGAATGGCAGAGAGCATGGTATGGCTTCTGGCGCAAGAGGTTATTGTACAGAACGTTTTATATTATACATTTCTGATAATTCGAAGATGCCTGAATTTATTTGGAACTTTTTTTCGTTTGTAAGGGTATACATACACCTTCCAGGTGGTCCCATTATTTTTATCATGATCTGGTCATGAACTTTCGAGATATGGGACGAAACTCCTCACAAGATCATGACAGACCTTTTTTTTTTTTTTTTTTTTTTCGGGGGGAAATCCTCATGGACGAACCCGGCCTGGGGAGGCCGGGAACAGTGCCGGACTCTTACCGGCTAAAACCACCCCGGTGTCGCTTCTCGCACGTGGGCGCGGGGCCGCGGGAATCCTGATTCGTCCGCAGCCCCGCACTGGTGCCGGCCCGTCCTGCCGGGCCTCGTCTCCTGCACGGGGTAGTGAGGTGTCCTACCCCGTGCATCGCCTCGGGGGCGCGCGTGGACACAGACGCGCGCCGCCGGCTCGGGTCCTATCATGGGGGGCGGGGACTTCCCCAAGTCCGTCGCCCCTGGACCCGTTTATGGGGGGCGGAAGAGGGCGTTGTCCGCCCTCCTCCGGCGCCCGGTGCGCCTGCTGCGGGCGGGGTCGAGAGTGGAAATCTCCCTTTCCCGCTCCGCAGCTTCCTTCTGCGACATCACGTCCTTGCAGAAGGACACCACCGCGTCCCACGACTCTGCGCTGCCGACCATACTCCGAACAACGGCCGGCAGCGACAGATCGCCTCCTACTACCGAGGTGAGGGCACGGCGCTGCTCCTCCCAGGACACACACTCCCGGAGCGTGTGTTGCGCCGTGTCCTCCCCGCAATGGACGCAGTGGTGGCACCGAGCGTCCGACTCCCTGCCTATGCGACACAGGTACCTGCCGAAGCACCCATGCCCCGACAGCACCTGCGTCACCCGAAACGACAGGGAGCCGTGCCTTCTCCCGAGCCATGCGTCGAGCACTGGCCGGATCGCCTCGACGGTAGCGAGGCCGGCGGTAGGGCGCAGAAGCCTCTCCCGCCATTCCGCCACCAAGACCTGGCGGAGCTCCGTACGGCGCAACGCGATCTGCCGCTGCACCGGTCCGAAGCCCCGTGCCCGCTCTTCCTCGCGCCACCGATACAGCGACGCGAGTACTTTCGCCTCCAGGTCCCAGGGCGGGGATCCGGCCAGAGCGCAAGCCGCCTCGTAGGAAATCGTGCGGTACCCGCGGACGACCCTGACGGCCATCGCCCTCTGCGGCTTTCGCAGAACGGCGATGGTGCAGGCCGTCAGGTCCATCGCCCACACCGGGGCCCCATACAGGGCCATGGACCGCACGATCCCCACGTACAACCGCCTACAGGCGGCGCTCGGGCCCCCCATATTGGGAAGCAGCGTTGAAAGCGCGCCCGCCGCGCCCATCAGCTTGGGCGCCAGCCGCCGGAAGTGGGGTCCGAATTCCCATCGGCTGTCGAGCACCAATCCCAGATACTTCATGGTGGACTCGACAGCTATCCGGGCCCCACCGACCACGATGTGTGATCCCGGCGGCGGCGCGCGTCGGGGGCCATGGAACACGATGGCCTCCGACTTGCTCAGGGCCACCTCCAGGCCCAGGCGACGGATGCGGCTCACCACCTGTGACACCGCAGCCGTAGCTAGCAACGCTGCTTCCCTGTGGGAGCTCCCTCGGGCTGTGACAAGCGTGTCGTCCGCGTAACACGTCAAGTCTGCGCCCGACGGGAGCTCACCTCTGAGCACCCAGTCGTACCCGATGTTCCACAGGAGCGGACCCAGAACCGATCCCTGTGGAACACCGCACGAAGTGACGCGCCTTCCTGCGCCGTCACGTCCCCTATAAGTGACACATCTTGCCTCCAGATAAGCCCCTACTGTGCGGCGGAGGTAGGGAGGCACGCGATGGTAGACAAGTGCCTCCCGTATACAACTCCAGGGCAGGGTGTTGAAGGCGTTAGAAATGTCTAACGACACTGCCAACACCACCCCACCTCGGGACACTGTTTCCTCCGCCAGGGCCCTCACGCGCATTATGGCGTCGACTGTGGAGCGCCCACGACGAAAGCCGTACTGGCTATCCGCCAAGTCCGGCCCTTCTGTGTACAAGTGGCTGACGAGGCGATCTGCGATGACTCGCTCAAAGAGTTTGCCCGCCTCGTCAAGCAGCACTATGGGCCGGTACGCGGACGGCGAGTCCGCGGGGCGCCCCTCCTTCTTGAGCAGGACCAGCCTCCCCTCCTTCCATACGCTGGGAAACTGGCCCCGCTCGAGGCATGCCGTGAAGAGCCCTCTCAGCTGGGGCTCTAGCTCCTTCAGAGCCAAGACGAGAGCTCGGCCAGGAACTCCGTCGGGCCCGGGCGCAGTGTTCTTCGCCCGGAGCCGCGACACGGCCGCTCTCGTCTCTGCTTGTGTCACTTCTGGGACCTGGGTGCTCTCCTCTTCAGGAGAGCCTGTGGCCAAGGGCGAAGCCATCGGCGGCGGAACGTGTTCCGCCTGCTCAGGGAAGAGGGCCGACACCACCTCTTCCAGCAGCTGGGGTTGTAGTCCCTCCGTGAGTGGAGGCGCCCAGGGGCGTAACTTGCCTCGCACCATACGGTAGGGGCGCCCCCACGGATCACGGTCTAGGGACCCCAGCAGCTCCTCCCTGGCTTGCGTCTTCGACTCGCCGATGGCTAGCCACAGCCTCTCCTTGGACGCGCGGTACACCTCATACAGCGCGTCCTCTTCGACGGTATTCCGTCGACGTCGCCGGCGATATCGAGTGTACTGGCGACGGGCCGCCACGCACGCGACGCGCAACTGCGCGATCTCGGCGGTCCACCAGTACACTTGGCGCTTTGCGGACTGTGTGCGGACGCGGGGCATGGACGCGTCGCAGATCTGCGTCATCGCCCCGCGGAACCACAGCGCCTCCGCTTCGACGTCGACGGAGCCGTCGGTCACCGACTCCCTTGTCCAGGCCTGGACAATAGCGGCTTCTTCGAGCAGTTCCCTGTCAATGCGCTTAAGCGCCCAGCGCGGGCCGTCGTTGCTCGGGGCTGTTGGACGGCGGTCGCTCGCGGTCTGGGCGGAGACGTCGAATCGGATGTATCGGTGATCCGATAGCGTCTCCACCTCCACGGCGACCCGCCAGTCGCGGACCCTGCTAGCGACAGAGGGGCTAGCGAACGTGACGTCCACTATCGACCCGCCCCGCTGCCGCACGCAGGTATACTCCGAGCCCCGATTCAGGACGACCAGACCTGTCGTCACCGCCCACTCCTCCAGCACCTCGCCCCGAGGATCGGTGACCGGGGATCCCCACGCCGATGACTTGGCGTTGAGATCCCCGAGCAGCAGTACGGGACGAGGGAGGTAGCGGCCTACGACGGCGCCCAACTCGACAAGGAAACTCTCGAAGTCGGCGAGACTCTTGTTGGGGGAGAAGTACACCCCCACAACAGCGATGCCGTCCGAGACCGCGGCAACCCAGCCGCGGCCCCGAGACGGGTCGATCAGAGCCCCGCCGATTATGGCCACCAAACCGTCCAAACACCCCACCCAGTTGTCGCGGGGGGGGATAAAATACGGTTCAGCGACCACAGCCACGTGGATCAACCACTCTGCCATGCTCTGGAGCAAAAGGTCCTGAGCTCTGGCACAGTGGTTGATATTGCCCTGGAGGAAATGGAATTGTGCCGTTATTGACACTCCATTCCCTCGGCAACGGTCCTAGGCCGGGAGTCGGCCGAGCCAGCCTGCGGGGGTTGCGAGACTCCCCCGGCAGGCTTTTTGCTCTTTTTCTTTTTTTTGGCCCTGCTGGCAGGCACGCCACAGGCCTTTCCGCCCACCTTGTGCCCCGCTGGCCTTCCTGCAGCTGTACAGAGGCTGCAGTTGGGCTCAGCGGAACACTGGGCCGCCTTGTGGCCGGGCCGGCCGCAGCGATAACAGAGATCGCTGCGGTCAACCTCTGCGGTGCATTTTGCCCGGACGTGCCCCAATTCCAGGCACCGGAAGCACCGCAAGGCCCTGGGCTGCAGGAGCTTAACTCTCGCTGCAACCCAGCCTACCAGCAAACGCCCACTGTTGGCGATCTTATTCGCCGACGCCACAGGACACCGGACCCAGACCATGCCGAGGCCGGTAGCGTCGGCGCGAATGTCGCCGGCCCGCACGTTTTCAGGCGGACACTCGCCGCTTCGTGCGACGGCCGCCACCACCTCCTCCGAGGTCACGGAGTCGTCCAGGCCAGCAATTCGCACCTCTGCGGTCTTGCATGGCCTGGAGACCCGGACGTCCTCCGACTTGAGGACCTCCCTCAGCTTGGCGGCCAGAGCGTCCGCCTTCTCCGCACTGCCACTGGAGGCGCCAGCCACTTCAAAGAGCCGCGCACCCGTGACGGCTTGCTTCAGCGTCACCGACTGCAGGCCAAGATCGGTAAGCTTAATCTTGGCCTTGGCCTCCGCAATGACCGTTTGGTAGGTCACACCCCTCTCCGCGGCTCCGGGCTGAAGCGTTATTGTTACAGCTTCGGAGCGCGGGGTGCGAACTCTCGGCACATTGCGGCCGCCCTTTGCAGCCCGGTGCGCTGGCGCCGGAGTCGCCTTAACGGCCTTTCCGGGGGGGCGCGCGGCTGCTGACGCCTTCTTAGCGGCTTTGCGGGCCTTCTTTCGGCCCACGACCGTCGCCCAGGTCTCACCCTTAGACCCGGAAGTCGTGGGCTCAGCAACAGGGGCTCCCTCCGCGGGCTTTTTAATACCCTCCGCGGGCTTCCCCTTCGTCACTGGTCTCGACGCCTCTTCTGCCCTCCGTTTATCCGCCGCAAGAGGCGGCCGGAGGGTCTCCTGAGGGAGGCGCCGAGAAATCGCCTCCAGGCGAGCATTCATCATGCTCCCGCACTGGAGCATGCAGATTCGGACGATTCTTTCGACTTCGTCGTCCGAACGTGCGCTAGTCGGCACCAGTGCGGGAGTAGGCGTCGGAGTCACCACGGCAGGAGAGGGGCCGGAAGCATTTTGTCGCCGCTGCTGCTCGCTCAGAGCAGCGACTTGCCCCCGGAGTTCCTCCATGTCTTGACGGAGGCGGCTGTTCTCCTCCTGCAGCTTACTGACCTCGTCAGAGGCCGTACGATTGAGGAGAACGCCCACCGCCTCCTTGATGTCGTCGGCGGCTTCTTTGAGGGCACGGGTGAACGTGCCCTTCAGGCTGCCGGATTTGGTGGCAACCTTTAGGACGACGTCCACGCCGTCCAAGACCTGGCGACTCAAGGCCACCGCCGACATCCCCTCTCCTGACGCTGCCTGCGCAGCCCTTCGCTCGCGAGCGCGTCGCGCCATCTCCGACACCTCGTCGGACGCGACCGCCTTCCGCTGCTCTCTTTTGGCGGCGTTGAGCTCGGCCCTGGTGCTTCCGAGGGAAGCACTGCTCACGCCGCCTGGGTCCTCACCCATCGCCTCGCGGTCGGTCTCTTCCTTTGCGCTGGCCGCCGGAGTATCAGGACGCGGAAGGAAGCGTCCCGAAGCATCGCGCCGGGGCTTCGACCGCGAGGTCACGCCACCACGGCGCGCCGTAGGTACTTTAGGGGCCGAAAGGTTCTCCTCACTTGAGGAGAGACCCATCGACCCTGGTCGGTACGAGGCCACATCGCGCGGACGTTTCCTCCAAAATTTGGTGGAAAGCCCGCGCGACTCCCCGTCCGACATGGCGTCCCC
Organism: Pyrrhia umbra; assembly: GCA_963891755.1. Taxonomy (NCBI): domain Eukaryota; kingdom Metazoa; phylum Arthropoda; class Insecta; order Lepidoptera; family Noctuidae; genus Pyrrhia; species Pyrrhia umbra. Next base: position 65,846 of record OY982943.1, read on the forward strand.
TATGGGACTGGAGCCTCCCCGGCTCTTGCTACCGGCTAGGCCGGTAGATGGATAGCATCCGCCAGTAGTCAATTCTGACACAGGGGCCTGGTTGCCCACCCCTGCGCAGACTTCGGTAATCGATTTAACACTCGCGGGCCCGGGTACCCGCGAGCGCCGGGCGTCAGCCGGAGCGCACGACAAACTATTTTCAAATTCGGACATTTCTCATTTTTTACGATGGGTAGTACTCACACCACTTCCCCAAGGTGATGCGGTCGCACTTTTTGGGAGGGAATTTGGTCCTCCCGAGGCCCGCGAATGCCTCGGAACAGGTTATGCCGCCCGTTGTTCGGCATCTACAAACTAAACTTAATGCTAATACCTTTTTTTTGTAGTGTTTTATTGATTCGTTTTATATTATTTTCTCTTTGATTTTTAGTTTTATATTTTTTTTGTAGTTTTATATATTTTGTAGTAATTTTTAGTGTTTTTATAAAATTTTATATTCTTTTTTTTTTTTTTTTTTTTTTTGTCCGAAAACGGAATCCACCTCGAGCAGCGGCAAGCTTGCCACTGCTCCAGACCGCAAGGCGTGAAGCGCCTCGCGGCACACCACCTCGCTCCCTTAGCGTGCGCTCTGCAGCGTGCAGAGTGACGAAAGGGAGCCGTCGGGAGCGACTTCTCCGCTCCTGCAGAAATTCGCCACGAGCAATAATCTCCTCTACCCCACCCCCCATGAAGAGATTATTGCCCGTGCCCAGGGTGCACCGGCCCAGTGACTGCTCTTCCCCCGGGACGTATCCGAAAGGGACCAGCAGCCACCAGACACACGGGGAGGTTTTCTGCGCGCACCCCATCTGCGCGCACCCCATCATGACAGACCTGTCGTAACTGTAGTGTAGTTACTTTACCAATTCAATATTACAGTAGCAAGTAATATTGTTTTGTTTATACGTGTAGTCTATGACTGACCACTGGACAAGGAAGAGTGGGAGGGGTGCGTTGACCCTTCTCCTCCCACCACTTTTCAAGACTAAATAATATATCGTGTGGGGTGTCGTGTGAAATGGCTTTTGACATTGATTTCAAATATCAGTCTTACAAAAGCCTGAAGAGGGAGAAGTAAATCCTAAGCACCACTAAAAATCATGAAAAAAAGCCGGCAAAGTGTTTGTCGGTGTCTTGCGGCGGGATATAAATAAACTTGGATGAAAAGCTTGCTGGACGAGTTTTTTATTGCTGTTGTTGCCAGTAGTATTCACCAACACAGGAGCCTGGTCAACTACTCCTGGGCAGTTTTCAGTAACATGATCCATAATTTCCAGGGTAATTTAGATTTTTATGTGGTAACACTGATTTGAAGCTGGCAACTCTCCTTGACAGATGACAATGACATTAACGACATACCTATTACAAATTTTAACAACTGGCGTATGAATATATTATATTATAGTCCGACATGGCTATTTATGAACGTGGCTGAAAGGTGAACTAACGCTAGCCACCATCTTGAAATGTCATTTTTAGTGATAATGATACCAATTAATGGAAATTTCCATTTTTTTAAGTAAATCATGACATAATAAATAGAAATTTATTAATTCATCATTTACGTTTTAATAATAATCCTCAATTGGAAACAATAAAATGCAATATTTAAACATTTAACACACATTTGGATGTTAGTAGGTGGCTCACAAGCCGAAACCCTCCTGATTATTAAGTATTCACCGCGATCGATGGATATCTACAACACCAGAGGCATCGCAGATCATCATTGCCCTTTCTAAACTATTTCAAGGACAAATCTAGTCTTATTGAATAGCGCTATATTTTTTCTAATAGTTGGGTAAGAATTTTCCCTTGGCCGGTATCACCAAAATGACATTTCAAGATGGTGGCTAGCGTTAGTTCACCTTTCAGCCACGTTCATAAATAGCTATGTCGGACTATATAAACCAAAAAAATGTGGGTAGGAGTTTTTTTCACGGTTAGGAATTGCTATTGTAGAAGAGGTTTTTTTATCGTTTTTATGCAATGAAAACACTAGATAACGATTGTACAGTACTATTATAATATCTGATATTGATCTACTGTGTCGAAAAAGATGCTTGATTCCTAGCAGTAGTATCTAAAAATATGGTATTTTACCACTTTGTCGGCGTACCGTAGCAAATTACAACTGTTCAGTAAAGTAAGACTGAGCTAAGTCGCATGCTTCTCGTGTAGGTATGGCATGTGAATGTGGTCACACGCAGAACAGCTGCTTGCTATTGACCGGGTTTATTGTCTGCAAAAGTATGAACAAACCTTCTATTTATTATCTAAGGAAGTAAGATTTTATTGTTCATCATCTCATCAAGATAGTGTCGCGAATGCTTTACGGCGTGTCTATCAGACAGCGCGTGACCAAACGGTAGCTAATGAGGCGATTCTCCGCGGGTGTGGCTGGTATATAGCGCGCGCGAACGTCGCACGCAAACATGGGGCTCGCGACACGCCGCCGGCACGCAGACCGCACGCACACCGTACGCACACCGCACGCCGCCATGAGGAGCGGCGCGCTGCTGGCGCTCAGCACGGTGAGAGCTTATAACACAACTCACTACAATACGGCCGACGAATCGTAGCCGTTCCGAAGTTAACAGATTGGCTGCACAATGAACTATTATTTACAGTGGCGGATTTATAGATTTGCCGCCCGTAGGCTATTCAATTTTTCCCGCCTCTAAATTTTGATATTTTAGTCCACAATCATATCAATTTTCTATCAATAAAATTCCAACTTTATGATTTGTGCTCCATCATCCTCGTTACATCAACTTTTCCCGTATAGTTTTTATCATTGAGAAGTATGGTACCGTGTTAGATCCTTGATTATTTTTACAGCAAAGAATTATCAAAAAAACATTATTTTAAGAAAAAATATCTCAATCATGTACCTACCGCTTTTAAAGTAAGGTAAGGTATGTCTTAAACTATACAATACTTACATAATATGAATTAAGCTTACACAAAAAATATACATTTGACGATTATTGTTTATTTATACCTACCTACACTCACAGTTTAAAAACAATACAATAATTATATCTTTTCTTAATTATTTGTTGGTATTATAATTTAAGTTAAATTATATTATCATTACAATACCTTTTTGCGAGACTTTGAATTCGCAAAATCATTTATTAATGGCCATTTTCAATATCCTATCTATCCGAAGATTTCCTTACTAGAGATAGAATTTTGACATAAAGTCCATACGACTAATGTCAAAAATCTATCTCTAGTAAGCAAATCTATGGATAGATAGGATATTGAAAATGGCCGTATATCGTCGTACGAAATCTTGTTCATTAGCTCTGACTGTATGCACAAGAGGGCTAAAGCGTTTAGCTTTTCTTGACTTAAAGTCGATCGTAGGTAGTTCTTTACTCTCTTCAAGCAAGAGAAGCTTCTTTCACCTGAACAATTTGTCACTGGTGTACAAAGAGCCACACGAAGTACTATATCCAAGTTTGGATAAATGCTTCCTAGATTCTGTTCTCGCAGGAATGAAGGCAGACTTATTAATGATCCAGAAATTGGTTTTATTGAAATTCTTTCAGGCGAAAGGTAGCTTTGAAAGAGTAGTAATTCCTGAACTAAGTCTGTAAGTAAGTTTCTAAATCATTAGGATATTTTTTTTCTAAAAAACCGGCCAGTTCGATACCTACGAGCATCCCCCCCTCTAACTTTTGAATGGCTGTACCTAGAAATGTGAAAAAATTCACAGACGTAGCACATGTAATGATTTTACAAGGAAAACTATCCCAGCTAAGTAGGCTTAACCGGTTACAGAGTTATAGTCGACTAACTATCTCCAACTACGGAACCACCAACTACTGCGCGTGGCCCGACACGCACTTGGCCGGTTTTTATTGAATGAAAATTTGTCAATTTTAGTCAGTATTTTTTACGCATAAAGAAATTACTTTCTGAAATTGAATTTGACAAGTTGCAAATTTGCTGCAGCAATCATGATTAGACCATCGATATTATATCAAGATTGAATTGGGTAAGGAGATCTCATAATTATTAGGTACACGAAGAAAAAATTATAGCTGTTATCAGTGAAGAATATATGTAAAAATAACTAAACTTCGACTATAATATCGAATCGCTATTGCGATATTCTAAAAATTTATAATCGTTAATGTATAACGCATATAATGTAAAGCATATTTCTATTCTATTCTATAACGAATTATTCATGCAGAGATGTTGAAATATTTATTAATTAGCACTGTATATGAGACAATATTTCGATTTTTGTTAAATATTTTAATTTCTCTCCAATTTTCGAAATTTGTGTTATGTGTGTAAATAATATTATTTTTTTATTTGTAAACCGAAATAAAAAAAATATGAACAAATTTTGCCGCCCCTTCAAATTTGCCGCCCTAGGCTCCAGCCTACTCAGCCTGGTGGTAAATCCACCACTGATTATTTAGCTTATAAATTAGAATAAACTTGACGCCAGAATTTCGCATAGTAAATTAACAGATAACACATCTATTTGTAGGGACACAATGTATTGTAAACTGAGACGGACTGGTGACGCACGGGTTTGGAATACAGCTAGGGCGAAATTAGTATATATTCCAATATGTAATCTGGTACCAGTAAAGTATTATATAATTAGTATCCAACATGTGTCCCTCATTGAGAGAGTCATCCAGTAAAATTTACCCTTTCCCTACATATTGATATATGTACCTATATTATAAATAATACATTATCATTATCAGCCTATATATTGTCCCACTGCTGGGAACAGGCCTCTTCTCATACAGAGAAGGCATGAGCATTGATCACCGAGCTTGCTCAAGGCGGATTGGCGGTTTTCTCACGATGTTTCCCTTCACCGTTAGTCAATGACGTATAAGATATACTTAGAAAGTACATATGACTTCAGAAAAGTCACATTGGTACTTGCCAGGTTTCGTACCAGCACACTAGTACACGAGAGGCAGGTGCCCTAACCTCTAGGCCACCACAGCTGATGATGATGACGATGATAATATATACATATCGCAAAAAGTTCCACGAAAGAGAAGTTACTATTTGACGTCTCAGAAACATCAAGTTTTGCCGCGCAATTCTGGCGTCAAGTACACAGCAGCCGCGACCGACGGCATGTGCTGCCCCTTGCAGCGTACTCAACGTGTGTGTGTTCCGCAGTGGCAGCTCGTGCTGGCGAATGCAGTGCGAGAGCTACAACGTCCCGACGTAGACGTGAGTACACATATTCATACTTACTTCTGTAAAAGTGTTAGAATTATTTTCGGTAGGTACCTACATTTTTCAAGAGTAGCTAACTATTATACCTAAGTTTACATTCTAATTATTATTTTACTAGGAAGGTTAATTGACGAGTTCTTTTTATGAGATTAATTATTATTCACCAATTCTTTTTCACTAAGTAATTTTCACAGCAGCCAAACACAATGTCCAACGTGGAGTTGCTGATTCCGCTGCTGGTGAGCGAGGCGAGCGCGCCGGGCGAGCGCTACGAGCGCGCGCGGCCGGACGACGACGCGCCCTTCAGCAGCATCCCCGACAGCGCCTTCACCCTCGACGACGACATCCGCGTGTCGGCGGACCCCCCGCCCCCCGCGCCCGCCCGCGGCAGCCGCAAGCGCCAGCTCGCGTACCGGCCGCGCTCCCTGTACCTCGACAGCGCCGACAGCGCCGAGCTCCCGCAGCGCGCGGGCGCGGCGGCGGCGTGCGGGGGCGGCGCGCGCGCGCAGGCCGGCCTGGCGCGCCAGCTGCTGGCGCTGCTGTGCGCCGAGCTGCTGGACGCGGCCGCGGCGCCCGGCCCGCCGCCCGCGCCGCCCGCGCCGCACGGCCCGCACTGCGCCTGCTGCCGCCAGGACTCCGGCCCGCCGTGGTTCGGGCCTATACGTGGGCGGCGCGACTTCGTGCCCCTGGGAGACAGCCCCGACATGTGAGTACGCCGCGGCCCGGCCCGCGCTGGCCCCGCGTGCGGCTGACCGCTCCCTGTGTTGCAGGGTGCTGCGCTACATGCACGCGCCGCGCAGGTGAGCGCCGGCAGCTCGGGGTATGGTCGCGGGCGCGTGGGGCTCGCTCAAGCACACTAAGGCACGTGTGTTCTGTTGCAGAAGGCGCCCCCCGCCGTGGCTGGCACTGCTACAGGCATAGTCCCGACTCATGAGCCTCACCAATGTCTAATTAAGAAGTATATTAGGTATATAGATGTTTAAGATTGTCTGTCATATATTTATTTTGGTGAAATAAAACTCAAACTTTTTTATTTTTTGGTTTTACTAGATACTTAAGGTTTGCTTAAGGTAATCGAACTCTATGCCCATCAATACCAATGATAACACAGTATCTTCAATATCCTTATTTGTGCTACCAATACCTATCTATATATGAATGTACGCCTGCCAAGTGTATAGACAGACAGCGGACGCACGGGCGCGAGTGTAGCGCTGACGTCACTGGCAGCCGAGCACGGACTTCTTGCAGCAGTTGCAGCAGCGCGGCAGTATGAGCGTGGGCGCGCGCGTGTGGTGGAACTGGCGGCCGTACGACTTGTCCGGCCGGTAGGCTGGCCGCACCGTCTTGCCGAGGTTGTCGTACGTGGGGCCCTCCACGCTCATCACGCTGCGCTGGCACAGCCGCCCCTGCGGACGCGTAGAGAGAAGCATGTCCATAATGAATCTAGCATCTCAATGATCCGAAGCGCCTGCCTATGGTATGCCTACCTTGAACCGGATGAGCGTGATCTGCGGGCCGCGCGCGGGCGCCATGTCGAGCTGGTCGGGCGAGGGCGAGGTGTTCTCGGGCTGGTGGCGCAGCGCCGCCTGCTCGCGCTTGTCGTCGGGCTTGTGCGGGCGCCGCGTCGTGCTGAGCGGCGGCGGCGGCGGCGGCGGCGTGCCCGCCGTGGCGTTGGTGGGCGGCGCGGCCGGCGCCGTGTCGGCCGCGGTGTCGGCCGCGCTCGTGGGGCTCGGACTGCCCTCCGTGGCCGTGCGCCCGCCCTCTCGCATCCGATTCTTTTCCTTGTCTACGAGCCGCTTTAGCTTGTCAACGCGCACTTTCTTGTAATGCTTCGAGTGCGTGTAACTTCTGAACTGAGTGACGTTGGGCGATCGGGTAGACACTTCTGACGTTAGATTGTGAGTCATGTTCAAGCCTCTTCTCGTGTTGATGGACAACTTGGGCGGCTGGCGTAGCAGGGGGGCGCGGAAGGGGGGCGCGCGGGGCGCGGGCAGGTGGTGCGGTGCTGCTCCGTGCTTGGGGGGCGGGCGCTTGGTCTGTTGCGCACGGTATGCGGGTGGCCGCACCGGTGGGATGCGGTTGCGGTTCAGTGGCGGGGGAGGGGGCGGAGCGGGGGGGACGCCGGGGCCGGCCTGCGCCTGCGCTCGCGTCGTCGTCTTCTGTTCGGCCGCCAGCAGTCTGTGTCGCTCGAGCAACGCGTAGTCGTCATTATTCCTCCGCAAGTCTTCTCTGATAATTTTGACGAACTCTAGACTTTTGTTAGCTATTTTGGCGTTTTCCTTGTCTGCAACCAACATTGTAAGACCTTGATCAAGCGTGCTGACTGCGCCCCGGGCGGGCCCCGCAGCTCACCTGTGTTGAAGCGCAGCATGGTGGCGGCGGTGTGCAGCTGCGCCAGCAAGTGCGCGGCGCGGCACAGCGCCACCAGCGCGACCAGCGCGGAGCTCCTCATGGCGGCGCTCTGAGTCTGCTACCGGCGACCGAGTGCCAGTTTATAGCACCACACGTTTTATGAAATATAACGATAGCAAATTTTATGAAGTCCTATAACTTTTACAATAAAAGAACAATATCTAATCGCGCCGTCACTTGTGTAACACTAAACACCTTTATATTGTATGAATGTAGGTATACATATTATAATAATGCCTATGCCCGCGACACGACAACTTGGCGGCGACGTCAGTGCGCCACCGACGCGGCTGTGGGTGAGCCGTCGGCGCCAGGACATGCCTTAACATTTTGTTAATCCCTTAATGAAAACCGCCATTTGACACTGTAAAGTATATCGTATGACAGGCAGTGATTTGATTTGATTTGATCATCACCCCTGTCCTGCATTAACATTTGGGGTCAATGTAGTGCCTTGTTTGGTGTTATCATCTTTTAAAATACCATTATCTACCAATTACGTGTTTTTTTCTTACCTCCATATCTCTAAGTATTTGAACAAATAGGTAGGTACTCGAGGACTGTACCTACTGAGTACTTGTAGGTAGAGGTTAGCGCGGGAGGACAATAAATGATACTCGTGGCTTTGTTGCTAAGAAACGTCAATTGAGTATAGGTAGCGCGGCGGGCGGCGGGCCGGCTAGGCGGCGCGCTGGCGCTGGCGGCGCGGCAGCATGTCCCGCAGCGGCGCGCGGTGGTCGTGCGGCTCGTGCATGTACTGGCGGCGCGCGCGCGGCAGGCGGAAGGCGGGCAGCGGCGCGCGGTCCAGGCTGATGAGCGCCACGCTGTCCGGCGCGCGCTCCTCCAGGAAGCGCCGCGCGCCCGCGCGCCGGCCCTCGCGCGACTTCATCTGCAACACGCGCACGTCACGCGCCGCCCGCGCCCCGCCGCAGCGCGGGCGCGCCACTCACCGTCAGCAGCTTGTAGGTCACGTTGCCGGCCGCCACCGTCACCACCACGCTGCGGGGCGCGCGCTCCGTGCGCGCCGGCCCTGGCGCAGGCGTCGCCCTGGGGCCGGGGCCGGGGCTGCTGGTGCTGGGGCGGGTCGGGACGGACTCGCGGTCGGCGGCTTCGGGCTCGTCGGCCGACATGTCGGCTGACACGTCGTTGTTGCGCCGCAGCTGGCCGTCGTCCATATAGTACAACAAGTCTTTCTTGGAGATGTTGTGGTCGCGGCGCGGCGCCGGCTCGGGCGCGCGCGAGCTGGGCGCGCGCTGCTGCAGCCGGCTGGCGCGCGTCACCACGGGCCGGGGGATGCCCTGCGCGCCGTACACGTCGTATATCGCCTGCGCCTGCCGCTTACTGGCCGAGTAGTCGGACACGTCGTGGTCGGGCGGCTCCTGCGGCCCGGACGCGTCCTGCTGCTCGGGAGCGTCCTGCTGCTCTGTGGCGTCCTGCTGCTGAGTCTCGTCCGGCTCGGTGTTGTCCGGTGCGTCGCTCTCCGGAGCGGGCTGGTCTTCTTGTTCGTCTGGTTCTTCGGCTCCGTCTCCGTTGTCCGCCGCGTCCCCGGCGTCGCCTCGGTCTTGTTCGTATACGTCGTTGCGCTTGTTGCCCGGCTCGCCCACCGGCGCTACTTGCATCTGCTCCGGGGGGTAGGGTGGGTCGAAAGAGTCGCGCCGCTTATTGTAAAAGGAAGGGTTGTACCCCTCAACCTTGACGGGCTTGTTGTCGCGCCGGTCCGCTGCGTAGTTGGGCTCGGCGACGTCGCGCACGTCGCGGTAGTCAGGCGCCGCCGGCTGCTCAGTGTACCGCGCCTGCGCCCCAGGGTCCGGTGGCTGCTGGGGCTCCACCCGCTGCTGGGGCTCCACTCGCTGCTGGGGCTCGTCAAACTGCTGGGGCTCGTCACGCGGCTGCGACTCATAGCGTTGCTCTGGTTCGTAGCGCTGCTCTGGTTCGTAGTGTTGCTCTGGTTCGTAGCGCTGCTGTGGTTCATAGCGCTGCTGTGGTTCGTAGCGCTGCTGAATATCATCAGGCTGTTGGGGCTCGTCGCGCTGCTTGCGCTGGTCTGCGCTGAACGTATTGCTGTTTTCCTGCGCGTGCTCCAAGGTTCTAGGTATACGCGGTAAGTTGTCGGTTCCACCTTTCTGATAATAAAACTTCTGCAAATATATTATTTTTAAAACATGTATATGTTACCGGCAATCTTTTTAATCCGGTGTTTTACAGAGCAGAGCATAATATAGAACGCCTCAAACATCCAGGAAAAGTATATATTCAACCAGCTATGTCTCTCTAAGAAATATGACAAACGTTTTGATTAAATTCGATATGGATATCGTTTTCGAGGTAAGATCACGATCATGACATTTGTTTACAGATCCAAGAAGGCGAGAGTCTGGCTTGCGCGATGTAGGGCAGTAGGACTTGACGCCGCGGTGCTGTGGCACATGCTCGTTTGCATGTCGCGAGATAGGTGTCGCAACACTACTTTTTGAGTAACAGCGATATACCTAGCTAATAACTTCGAAATCGAAGTGAACAACGTGATGAAATCCGATATATGTATTATATATATTTCCTGATTCATCACGTACCCTTATCATCTTATGGCATTTCATTTCATACAATACTGATGAATTGCATATGTGTAATGATGAGAGTGAGATAAAATATTATTATTCTAATCTATACCTATGCAAACCCGGCATTATAAAGATTTACTAGGTAATCTATAAATGCTGTAATTTTTACGTCTTTGCTGGTAATTTAAACAACCCTATTATTAAGTAAAAGGTAGGTTCTAGTCAGCCACCCAGTGATGCAGGATACACCTTGGACTGCTGCTGGATTAGCTTACTTTCCACAAGTACTTTCCGTTCTTTGAGCTTCCTAAAACTAAAAATGTGTTTTAATTTTTATGGTCATAGTGTAGGTAGGCATGAGAACCCCGACGGTGGTGGGAGCGGCAGTGGGCAGCGGCGTACGTACCGCGGCGCCGGGCCAGTGCGAGGCGTTGTCGCGCCGCTGCAGCTCCGGCGGGCTCTGGTAGTCGTAGTTGTCGCGCATGAGCTGGCGCCGCAGCTTGTCCACCAGGTCGGCCGACATGCGCCGCGACTCCGCCGGCGGTGGCACCAGCAGCATCGGCTGCTCGCTGCTCGCTGCAATCATCTCTAATTTACTATGCTTTGTCTGGTTGTATATAAAAATAGATTAACTTATTACTGTGTCGCGTGTTAGTGACAATAATAGGATTTTAGAATTAATCCGGTCCGTGAGGGCCGATCACGAAGTCTAGAGTCACTGAGTCTTGAAGGATATTGTAGTCTGAGACGAGCGGGGGTTACACTAGCTAAACACAGTCCGCGTACATACCGTTGAGTTCGGCCGCGTGACCCCTAGTGAAGCTAAACACGATGAGCGCGATGCACAGCATGGCTGCGAGTGTGTGGCGGCTTCCCGGGCGTGACGCACCACCTGTCCAGTCTGCACATAGGCGCGATACTTGTGTGTAATATAATGTTGCGGACAGCTCACTCGGCCGGTGGAACTCGCCTCTCGGTTGAAACTAGCCGGCGACGTAATCAACATAAACACCGTCTGTGTGTGCGCGCGTGTGCATGCACGTAGTGTGTGTGTGTGTGTGTGTGAGCTCGGTAAATAATTCACAATATAATATTATGTGGCGTGTGCGACGCACTGGGTTTGATAGTGATGTGAACGAAGTGCACTTTAATGATTTATGAGACTAGTCAAATAAAACTATAAATTAAAAAAATCGTATCTATTTCGAAACATAGGTATAAAAAATTACTTATATCATTTGTAATATCAACATTTAAAGTCATGCATAATAGTAAAGTCAAAACTCATTTTTTAATATAAGTATACTTAACGGAGAAGCTCCCTCTCATTATCAGACACGGAAAGCCTCTATCTCGCGGCCTTGTGGAATGGGAAAGGATAATAACAGGAAGATAGTTTACACTTTACATTACACTGTTACAAACTGTGATTTCATAATCTGACTGTATGAAGATCACTTCTGGACATTATCACAGCACCCACAGTTGCGACGACGTCCTCACTGCTTGACTGCCGTGTCAGAAGCTCATCACAGAGAACACAATACTAAGCTCACCGCGTTCTCCTCGTCGGCAGCTAGTAGCCAAGTATCTGACAAAGAGAACACGATACTACGGTATCTAATTGACTCTGTTAGTGTCGTCATGGATACGACACTTGTGCTAAATAATGTTTCCATCAAAGTGACCCATATCTCCGACATATTATTATTTCTATTAATATAATGAAAATATGTGAAAACATGAATAAAACAGAATTGATTTCTTCCCAACAATTTATATGATAAACCGATAACGAACACTAACATTAACTGTAGCGAAGCACCTGCTAGCAGGCGCGGATCCAGGATTTGTGTTAGGAGGGTATCCCATAAAGCGATACACGTCGTTTTCACAGCAATGGTGTGTCTGACCTATTCCCTGAACACTTTGCCATTATTTCCCTAACTCAGTAATGTCGTTTTGGAAGGAAGATTCTGATATATGTTTTTTACTCATTTTGCCATGGCAGAGATTGGCAGAGTCCTCCGTGCCTCGGAAAGCACGTTAAGCTGTTGGTCCCGGTTGTCACTTGTACATCTTAGTCAGCCGTTACGAGTAATCAGAAGCCAGAAAGTCTGACAATCAGTCTTACCAAGGGGTTACCTGGTAACTGGGTTGTGGAGGTCAGATAGGCAGTCGCTCCATGTAAAACACTGGTACTCAGCTGCATCCGGTTAAGACTGGAAGCCGACCCCAGCATATTGGGAAAAGGCTAGGCAGATGATGACGACTCATTTTGCCATGGCATATATGAAATAACCAACAGGCCTCACTATACTTGAAAGTGAAGCGATCGCGAATTTTTTTAGCATGATTATTATCTATACTTATAATTAATCTGTAGAGAGGTCAATTCTGTACATGAAATATATTTCCAAAATAACTATCAGGGGGTGATTAGGGATCGATATTGATGCCAAAAATGCAATCAGTAAAATTTTTGTCTGTCTGTCTGTCTGTATAATCGTTATAAAAACAAAAACGACTCGACGGATTTTAACGAAACTTGGTACAATTATTTTTCATACTCCTGAGCTGGTTACATTATACTTTTCATCACGCTACAATCAATAGGAGCAGAGCAGTGAAGGGAAATGTTGGGAAAACGGGAGAAGTTACTCCATTTTTTAAGCTTCCGTCGCATGTGCAACCTTAATGGTTAAAGCTACACAGAAATCATGTATGTATGACTAATTAAATAATTCTTTCAGTGTTAGATAGTCCATTTATCGAGGAAGGCTATAGGCTATATATCATCACGCTAAGACCAATAGGAGCGGAGCACCACTATTCCACGCTGACGAAGTCGCTGGCAGAAGCTAGTAGGGAATAATATTTTTCAATAAAAAGTACCGAAACAGACTCTGAAAACAAATAAGAGTATAATCGGAAGCGCGAGCGAAGCGAGCGCGATTTTTTAATATATTTTTTTACAAATTGCAACGAAAAGAGAATCTGAAAAGGGACTGGTGACTAATCTGATATTTTATCCTAACAATCCCTGAATTTTCTTAACCACCTATCGCTTCCGTGACTTTGCCTGATTTTCCCGAAAGTGGGCAACCGGATTATATTATCTGCATCACGAATTCCTTAGAACCTTCACACCGTCAATTCATATGTTGGTACGTGCAGATACTTGGCACAACAAAACTAATGTAAATAAATTGTTAATGGCAAACCTAAAACAGAATTATTATTTTTTTCTGACATAGATTTCCTTAATCGAAAAGGTAACCTTAAGCGTTTTGTGAGATAAGAACATAGGTAAATTAAATATAACGTTAACATTACGGAAGCTGTTTTTAAAGTGAATATACATGATTCTCAACAAATAATTCCGTCAGACCTCTAATTAATCAGCCACTTTTACACTCGTCTGCATTTTACACTTTTATTTAGATGCTGACTAACAAATTAAAGCGTATATTGCTTTTCCGCAAAAAAAAAATAGAATTTCATCAACATCCAGGCTCATCGACATACAGACGTCAAGCATAAACTTTGTACACCTTTTTACGAAACAGGTAGTGAGGTCGCTATGACGATTTCAATCATTTGAAGAATTTACCGTAAGTCAGAGTGGGGCAGTTGAACCCATTGCCCCCCTGCAGAGGCGGGGTGTACTTTTTATGTTAATGAGTGGCGCGCGAATTTTAAATTTATTTCGTAAACAAACCCTGAATAGAAACTTAACATTTTAAACAAAAAATAATGAAAATTGAACTTCGGGTAATATGACACTTGCTACAAAAATAATTAGAATAGATAGGTACCAATATCAAATTTAATTTAGGATTTGTCATGGCGTATTCAGTAGCTTTTGGGGGGGGGGGCTTAACCCCCCCTGGATCCGCCACTGCCTGCTAGCATGACTTGCTCCGTGCTAATGTTATGAATGTAAAAGTTCTTGGAGTTGTGTGCAATTAACTTCATTTCATATAAAACTAACATTATACTGTGTAATAAAAAATGTTCCTTTTTAAATTCGGTGACAAAATGGGCTCGTCAGCTGGCGTGTGGCGTGTGCGGCCCGGGTGCTGCTGACATCGAGCTGAACTGCAGCCGGAAACGGAATGCTGTTTAAATGTTGCCTTCTTCATTCACGTGAAGTCACACTTGTCACAAAACCGTTGTGGTAGGTTCGCCTTGAAACATACTCAGCTACAATTGGTAAAGAATATATATTATTGTAAGCTCATATATATACCTACAGTCCACTTTACTATCACAATCTGTTAGTACACTGTCTATATAAAAAGTCGGTGTGGAAGATCACCCGGAGTTAAATAGAACACGCGCGAAGCCGGGATACTTTATTGGCTCATATTTTTGTCGTAGCGCGCCGTAGCATTCGTGACGCACGGCTACGTAGCACCTCTACGACGTAGCGTTGATTTGATTTGAAGCAACGGCACTCCCCGGCTATGCCCGTCGCTGGCGTTGGACAGAATACAATATATAATTACATTTGTAGCATTATAATCCTACATAAGTATTGTTACTTACCAGGAACAACGCGCAGAAGGTCAACATATCTGGTAACATAAGGGTGCGTGTGAGAGCGGTGGGTGTGGGCCTGATGCGGGGGCCCGCGCGGGGGCGTGCGACAGCGCACGGGGGCACTAATGAGCGGCGCGCGGCGGGTCGGGGCCCTCGGACAAATATTATATTGTATATTAAAACAAAATTAGTTGCTTCTGTTTGTTCTCGAGAGAGTTACATCTGTGTACTAATTAGTCCGCGGGATAATTTTAAATGTAGTAATACTAACGCAGACACCACACTATTTGCTTTAAAAGTATTTTGCTTACTTTAGCGATGAATCCGGTGAAGATGACGGTATTCAATTAGCTCTGGCTCACTGTACAGAAGTAAGGCCAGTAAGGTGTATAGGGTATATAAGGAAGCTATTCACAAAGCCTCCGACTCGTCTGTCGTGTACTCTGCACGTTGTGGACGAACAACAATCTCAATTGAAAGTTTCCTGTATAGCAGCCTAGCACCTGTTTAATTGAACTATTAATATTGTATGCCGCCCTGCGCTGACGTGGTGTGCCCTGTGCAGTAGTGTTAGTACTGCCTACACACGTAGCACGCAGCGCGGGCCCGCCGCTGCTACTGCTCCGCTAACATAACAGCCTGTCAACCAGTAAGCAGACGCAAACCAACATAAATGTTGGTGTGCGTAAAATCAACGGACGTATTACTTCACCTACTTGTTATATCTTGTCAGTATTCAATACTGCAGGGAATATGAAGCATAAATTTAGGTGTTCCAATAATCCTCTCTGTGGCGCAATGGTCGAGCGTACGGTTATTATCAGCTTAGGTCGCGCTAGCACCGTAAGAACGAAACCCCAACGGCGTAAAAAAAATTGTATGTTTTAATAAAATTTTGTTGGTTCAAGTCATTGCTTAGCTGATGATAAGCTATACTTCATTTAAAATAACATTAAAAAAACTTCCAAACTATTTTTGCAGTTTAGTCAACCGATTTTGAGTTCTATTCCGTACCGATAACGATGGTGTTAAAAGCAAAATAATTTTTACAATAACAAATATATTCTGCATCGGTTTTTGTCATGCCACCTTAGTAATAGAGCTTAAAATCGTTTGAACAAACGGTAAATACGGTGCGTTTAAATGTCTAATCTTATTATAAATGGAGTATAGTTAGTTTGATTTATATTTGGGTTGGAAATATTAATTGCCTACCCTCTATAAATACTATAGTACGAGTCGGGCAGTGTCGTCACACACGAATTAATTGTAATTGTACAGATGAAATCTGATACATTTTGATCAGTTTGATATAGTAGGTAATGATAAAAACACAACCTTTCCTTGGCAGTTGGATAATTAAAGACTTACTTGAATTTTCTGAATATTTGCGAGATCTTTTTACTGTTAAAAATATTTCTTTTTAACATGGTGCTAGGACTATGTGCTTGAAAAAATGGTTAAACATTGTTTGCAATTCCATATCAAATAAGACAAAGAGTAAAAAATGAACTTCTTGAGTTTGCGAGAATCTGCATGGCCGACAGTGTGGGACTGTGGACGACGATGACGTTTCACTCAGGTTCGCGCGTAACATACGACGGCGCCGTCACCTGCCGGCCGATGGGATCAACTGCCACGACCACTTTCAGGTTCGCTCTCAGCTATTTCTTTGAGCAACACTCGCGCACCCCTTCAGCCGAGCACTTTGCAGCGCGTACCCATATTTACGTTCGTGCAATGCCATGACGTAAGGTGATTAGATACTGCTGGCAGATTTAAGTTAATATAATGAAGTTTTTAGAGTCATACATTTGTTTCTGCTACTCATAACAGTCAGATTAGCGATACCATGAAGAGCTCTCAGTAGCTATTACACTTCTGATTACGGCACAGCACCGACTACAGCCGACAGCTGAAAAGTTTCATCAAGTGTAATCTGTCGCACAATACTTACTTGTGTCGTGTCGCGCCGTGTGTCAAGTATCGCGCTGTGTCGTGTCGTGTGTCGTGCGACAGCGAGCCAGCGCGGCGCTCGTTCACGCTCGGTGGGCTGTTTTAACGACTGCCCGCGCTAACCGCTTTGCGTTGACTCCACTTATTTTCCATAAAAGAAACATTTGGTTGTAATTACACCCACATATTGCACCTCTAGCTCAATATTTTCATACGTGCTCATATTTTTTTAATTTATTTCTGCTCCGTATGTACGTAGAAAACTAATGTGAGAATATGAAAATCCGCTGCTGTCGTATTTTCATTAAAATATTCTGTTTTTCTAACACATGAAGTAGCAAAATACCATAAAACGTGGGATGGCAGTCTGGGTGTATCAATGAAACTTTAAATTTCATAATTATCCCCTCATTTTCGTACAACGCTATAGAACAAACACACTGTGGAGGTCCGTTCTTTACGATACTTATAGGTACATGATTTTCCCAGTTTGATCACAAAATCATCAGATAGTCTAAACACGCAGTCAGGGTGACATGGTCTCTAGGACCATCTGACTCGCTTCGTGTGCTGCGGACTGCGGGCAGAAGGCAGATGCGTCAGGCTGCGGAGCGGGCGGCGCGTCTTCAACAATGGACAAGTATCTACTGCTATACGGCTGTTATACTGCTGATGAGGCAATCACACCGTAATGGGTCAAATTCAATATAGATTTGGACATCAAATAATACACGACATCTTCTAGATGTCGGTTTCTAGGCGTAGGTAGTTGGATTAATATTCAGGTACATATTTTTTAATCGATCGCAATGTCTTGACCATTGTTCGAGGAGCTCGTGGCTCATTGACAGCCGCACGGATCAATGAACGCGCGCGGTGCCGCGGTCCCATAGTACTCGGTGACTCCCCCCGCTCTGCGTTCCAACGCCAGAGAGCTCTGAGGTTTCTGCAGTACATATATCTGCTACTACCGTTATTTCTTTTCCGAGTTGTACAAGGATGCTTGACGTAGCAACAGCACGGTGTCACTGAGTTTGGCAGCGAGGTGCACTGGATGTGTACTGTGAACTTTCCTCAATATACTTGGAAGCCCCGCAAAGTACTACTACTACTCAATACGCAATGGTTTATTGCATTCCACAATGTATAATGCTTAGGTGGTAAGTAAAAAGTTTAGTAACAATTGTGGACCCTGTCGGGTACAGTAAACACATTGGATAGGTAATCCTACCTAGGAGAGGACTTATCTAATATAGTATAACAAGTATAGTAGCCTCATCGTAAATTATATTTTTGAGCCGTTTGGGGTTGAAACTGAGGGTATCATAAATAATTTAAAATCTACAATCTTTTATGCTATAATAACTTACTTATATTAAGTACGTGATAATGTATTTCTATATTATTATATAATTTGTATAGTTTTATTATTCTATGCAGAGCAAGGTGTTGCAAAATATACCTAATGATTTGCAGTTTGCACCACACGACGCAGCACTAGTTCTTAGAACAATACTACCGATAGCAATTACTGTAGTTTTTTGTATTGTGCCCACCAGCTAACCCCCCCCCCCCACACACACATACAGCTGTGTACATGTTGTTGTAGCCGTTTGATTTCAATCGGGACGCGCTGCCGACTGGCGTCAACTTCGCAGAACAACGGAACTTCCAACGATTTCGTAATACCGTGTCATCATTAGTCCGAGTATTTTGTTTCAATTTAATTGTTTGTGATACAAATGTTATTCCTTTTTCACGAGAGTAATTTAATAGCACAACATTATATGTGTTTGGGTATTTTTAATAATGCTTTTATTTTAACAAAAAAAAACTGAAGAATTTTGCAGTTTGGATACATTTTGAAGACATGGGCAGACCGAAGTCAGTTTCCACGAGGTGTGCCAGTGTCCAGTGTTACCAGATACCGAATCTGAATGCAGCTTCTCTCGTGTCTGACGCTTCTCCAAAAATATACTTTATGAATGGAATGTCTAATGAATATTCCCGAACAGTAGTAGTAGCAGTGCCGGGTGCTATCCTCGCGTCAGATCTTTTACAATTTGCTGTGCAGCGTCCATTATCTGTGGTGTTGACTGATAGAAAGTGCTTACTGCTTAGTACTCGGAATTCAGTTTAGGCGAAGACCAATTAATGTTTAATTACTTTTTTTTATTTACACGGCTTAACAAACCAATTACAAAAACCAAAGTATTATATATTAAGTAAACTAATAACTATAATTAAATAATATTAGCCTCACAAAAATGCGGGCATTTAACCATTGCATTGGTGAAATTATCCACCAATAGATGGCAGTTTGAGTTGGCTTCCACGGATTTATTTAGCGTGGTCATCGCACGCGGTACTGGAGACGCAGCGCGGGCTGCGGTCCGACATGTAGCACGTCTAGCAGTCGATGTTTTCTGCCGCGGAGATAATTATTCGGTGCGTATAGTCGAATCAGCTCATTACGGATGTCAGCAGCAACCGTCATATTTTGAGCATAACGCCTATCTGGTCACATGCCCTTCTGGTCTCCAACATATGATATCCCAGACATCCTAAGAGGAACTTGGTAGGATAGAGGAAGGGATAGTAACCGAGAGTCCTTTTGTAAAGAAACCGCAGGAATGCATACCTACTTTGTTTCGTGAGGATTCCATACAGAAGAACTAGCTTCTAGCTTGGTTCGGCCAAGTGTGCTGTATAATTAATATGATCTAAGTTGAGGCTGTTGAGCAGTCAGCGTACATTGTGTGCACAACACAATGACAATCTACGTAACAGAGGTCCAGGCGCACTGACAGCCGCCGTCACCTCGCCACATCGTCTAAGGGCAGGCTCGCATGGGCGACACAAGTCACACGCCATGGAGTTGACGCGAATACACCAAAGGTAAGTAACGCATAAAACTATTCCGCTGTACTAGTCTGCAATGTTAAGCAGGTGTCGACATTGTATGGGAATGCTGTGTTCCCGCAGCTCGATTCAAAAATACTCGCGTTCGACAGAATAGTAAACTACAATCGACGCGGCATCAATATCGCGACACGGGAAACGTTTTAGCGTGACGCGCGACCGACGCGCCACAGACGCGCATCAGACGCGCGATGCCGCGACATTGACGAGTGAGCTCTTTGGGAGTTTGCGTGCATTAAGCATTCAATGCGAGGTGACAGGCGGCGCGGAGTGCTGAGATATTGCGCCTCGTCGGGTGGGGCTCCGTGCCGCACCCTGGAGGACACGCAGCGAGTCTGTACGTGTGCCATGAACGTGAAAAGAGATTTATTCAACATTCAAAATGTTCAAATTCGTGTTTAACTCCATAGAGCTTTGACTGACTCCAGTCTCAAACTACAATTTGAAGCTGGAAAGTGTGACATCCAGTCTTATCAAAAGCTATTGGAGTTATGGAGACAGGTAGCAATCCTAGCTCATCACATCTCCACCGGTATAAGACTAAAAATCAGTTTCGAAGACGCAGTAATAAAAAGTGTAAATAATAAAGCTGCCAGTCGGCTGCGGCGCGGCGATGCATCCTTTGTGATGGTAATGACAGCTACTCTACGGAATTACTGCGAGTGGTCACAGTGCCCCCCCCGCCCCCGCCCCCGCGCACCCCGCCGGTGCACCTACTGGCAGCACTGACCACTACGCACCGGTCGTTATGATAAAAAACAGAAAAACAATAAGTGTGGCTGTGCCTCTCACAGCATTGTCTTCGCTTGGCGACAGGCAGAATAATGTTGGTGTAAGCTAATTAAAGACGCAGCTGCTGAACTTACTCGTACACATTGAAGAGGATTAAACTAAATAGCTATAGTCTGTACCAATTGATTTTACGAAAAATGAGAACAAAGCCGTAACTTATTTTGTTCTGATTCTGCCACAGAAATTAGCAAAATGGCGTTAGGATGGCGCTTTTTTGTCAATTTAATGGGTGAGCGAGCGGTGCTGAGTGATGTGGCTCGCAGCCCAGCGAACGTTAGCTGCGACATAGCTCGCTCGGTGCTCAGTGCGCCAGCGCGGACACACTAGTGTAAACGTTAAAGTAACTAGATTTTGAATAGAATATACTGATTTTGTTCTTTAGATAGTTGTAATCATTTATTTTTCTTGCGTTAAAACATTGTATCACGGGTGTTACAATAAGAATAAAGTCCTATATTTACTAGCTCCTGCCCGCGACTTCGTACTCGTGGAATAGTTACTTTGGGCTAACGCTAACTTTAATTCTTCATTGGTTCTCCGTTCCTATTGGTCTTAGCGTGATGATATAGCCTTACTCGATAAATTTATTTTAAATTCATTGTTGTTGATGGTATTGACATAGTACACTTAT
Organism: Pyrrhia umbra; assembly: GCA_963891755.1. Lineage (NCBI taxonomy): Eukaryota > Metazoa > Arthropoda > Insecta > Lepidoptera > Noctuidae > Pyrrhia > Pyrrhia umbra. Next base: position 86,933 of record OY982943.1, read on the forward strand.
TATTTGTTAAATAATTATTTGTATTGCAGTGTGCTATATGGATTACTAGTGACTTCAACACTCATTAGTTATTATTTTGTTTAAATAGCAGCAAGCACGCCATGCTCCCTTAGACGGCATGGCTAGCGGTAGCGTCGGGGGTCGGGTCGCCACCTTCCCTCAAAGATGGCGAGGGAGGCGATGGCTGATCCTTGCGTTATACTCGTGAACGGGTGCTGCTAGCGGTGCCTGGTCGTCTTGCTGACAACGTTTATTTCATTAAGTTCTAGATAAAAATGGTGTGGTCCTAGTTTACCATGGTCATGTTGTACAAACACGATTACAACCCAACCTTACACATGTAGGTGAGCACGAACTTTATTTCCTATTTATCGCTCACGACCATGTATGAGTTCAGTTACAAAGATAATCTTCAAGTTACGTTTGTTAGCTAGTAGAGCAAAAGAATAGGTACGTAATTTATTTCTTCATAAATAAATAGCGAACGGTTTGGGTTCGTCTTGTGACTGATCCAGATTAGATGGAGAATAAATTGTATTTTGTTAAATTATCGTGCATCACCAATTACTTACAGTTATCAATCCGTGACACAAACAACAAATCATATTTCCCCCCCGCCCCCTGCTCCCCGGGTGCGGTCCCCCCGCTGGTGTTCCCCCGGGTGCGACTAATTCAAACGGTGAGTATTTATTTCTAGTTAATTATTTGAGTGCACCCCCTCCCCGCGAGCTCGGCGCTTCGGGCCACCCCCGGGACGAGAAAATCATTGTTATTTACGTATCTCATCAAAGAAATATTTTGAGCCAATTTGGCGAAATGTTTTTCCCATCTCATCATTATAACTTTGTAACGAAAAATAAGTACAGAGGTGCTCAAAGTTTATCTGTCGCGGACCGCTACTGCGCCACAGTGGGCAGGGACGCGGCCCGCTCGGCCGCGGCGTGTCGCACGACACTCGTATCATCACGTGTTCTGTTTGCTGGGTGTTGCTGAGGATCCAGTCGGTTACGACAACTGCAGTGGGAAGCTCCACTCGTCATAAACATAAACAATTAGTGACACTGCAATGATTCCGGGTGAGATGAGTTACATAAAAAACAATATCTAACATAAAGTTGTAAATTGTACATGACATATGAAGAAAACCTGAAATCCGCCAAAAGCAAGCGAGATGATCAATGTTCTCCTCTCTCCGTATCAAATCATCAAATGACACTCCACGCGGCGGAGTGTTAGACCCTTACTGACTAAAACCCATCCGTCCCTTCCTTAGCCCTTTATGTTTTGGGGGCGCCGTAACTCTTTCGAACATCCCGCAGTACCGGCAGGCCCGGGCGGTAGGCCCTGGGGGAGGGCCCCATCACTATTGCTGACATCTCTTTTAAGCGCGCGTAGCATAAACGCGGCCTCAACATGGTCCTTGCTGGATGAGCCCCCATAGCTCACCGTCCGCAGGCCTGCGCCTACGGGGGCTGGGAGTCGTCTCGTGGCTCCCCGTGGCGGCTAGGGCGCGAGGCCTGTTGGTCCTTTACACCCGCTACCTCCTTCTTCAGTATGACTGCTTCACTGAAGGAGGAATCAGCTTCCCATTCCCTCTCGCTCCGGATCATGGACTGAACTAGCGGACGTGAGAGTTCACCGCCGCCGATGCGCCGCTACGAGGACACGGCGGTGCTCCGCCCAAGCGGGGCAGACCGCCACTGTATCGTCCAGGCGATCTTCACAGTGGTGACGCACTGAACGAAAAGATACTGATGATACTGCAATACCTACTATATGACATTGCCATGGAGACAGTGACCTAACCTTTCAGCTCATATGTCTTCAGATTATTTGGTTAGAGTTAAAAGAACTCGGGTTTGTACGCTCACAAACATGTGCATCAATAATTAATATAATCAAAATTATAAATTTTTATGTCCACTATACTATACATCACACGTTATTTACACAATCATTCCTCCGAGGATCGCTGATGGCACCACTTCCACACAAATCACCCACTTACCCTCAGAAAGGGGTAATTTTACACTCCATTGAGCACTCGTCAATAGCGAAAAAATGATTGAACACTTTACAAATTAAATGTTCCGCTTGATAAAAAGCAACTGGATGAATAGCTCCAAGTTTGAGCGAGTTGACGAGATCGACGCGAAACTTGAGCGGTTTACTGAACACTTTGTTTTTCGGAAAATTGGAATCGTTTGACGAATAACAACATTGTAGGCGAGCTGCGGGCTTTGTTCCATCCCTTCTTTGTTCGCGTCCGGTCACGCTCGGTTACATCCCGCCCCGGAATGTTAGACGACTTGGGCCTACTGGTGTCAGTCAATTCCTAATGTCTAGCACGCAGGTAAAAGTTCTCACGTTTCTACTATTAGATACGGGAGATGTTCGTGGCAACCGAGCGGGATGTCTCAACAGTCACCGAAATGTGCCGTTTAATTAACATTAGTTGGGTTACCTGCATCGTCCGGCCGCGCGCACAATAGCCGGCCAGAGCGCACAATAGCTGCGGATATTGACGGACAATGCGAGCTCTCCCCGCGACCGATGTCTATGAATTATTCAGAACAGATTTACACGGTGACGTCATGTTTTGATTCTGTGTTTGAACATTTGAGGCTGAAACGTAATTAGGTAACACTACACTGGAGGCAGGAGTCCGAGCGGAGAGTTACATTTCAGTAAAGGTGTGCTTTGAGCTAAACTCGTACGCGATAATTATTGATGTGCCGCGTGTCGGGGCGACACCGAGCTCGGTCCAGGTAGGCAAGCGAGGCTCGCCGCTGTCCCTTGTGCTGTCGGTGTGCGAGTGTGTGCGCCTGGTGTGTCGCGGCCTGCGGCGGACGCATTTGACGATTCAGACTCATTAATTTCAGAGGAATTAAAATATCCTTCGCCTTGTTGCCCAGCTAATATATAAACAGCTATTCTCATAGTTCATTTCGGTACGAGAGAATAAATATTACTAACATGTTTGTAAAATGAGTTTTGGATTAAATCTTTAAGCAAGTTAATATTTTAATTTACTTATGTAAATTATACTGTCAAATGAAAGTCTGTTTTATAATTTAGCACTCAATTGTGACCAAAAATAAATTCTAATTAGCAATAAGAGCCAAATTGAGTTGTGTTTAAGGTAAATTTATTCTTGGAACAGCCTTTATGTAAGTGTTGGCGTCACCAGTAGGTACTCAAGCACGTTAATTCATTATTTAAATTCAGTTAATTGAAGCTGTTTATTGAGTGTTTCGTCACGTGACAGATTCCCTCGCAGACAATCTGTGTGCTGTGCTAGTAAGAAACCACCAGTATTTGAACGAATAATGCACACGTAGTGCGTCAAACATATGAGCGTAGCATCTTCGTAGACGGATAAAAAGCTACGATTTTCGTAGCACGGAAACATTGTAGAAAAAACTCTGGCACTAGGCCCTAGTATCAGAGTTTTCTTTCTTAATAAGCACTTGTTAGGTTAGCAATAGGTACCTGCAGGGCACACGATGAAGAGTAAGAAGTAAATGTGTAAAGTGGTGTAATCTTTTGGGGAAATTCTACTGAGTGGGAGACTATTTTTAAAGCACAAAAAAGATGCCTAAGATCTATGTTCAAATTAAGGGTTACTGATAGCTGCAAGCCGTACTTCGAACAGTATAGGATTCTTACATTGCCATCACTATACATACTTGAAATTGCTATGTTTGTAAAATGTAATCCTCATTTATTTCCGCGTCTAGAGGATGTAATTCACCGCAACAGACGTGATGACAGTAAACTCAGTTTGCACCCATGTAAGACTGCACTTATGCGCAGAAATGTTTTCTGTATGGCACCCATTGTGTATAACAAATTGCCTAAATCCTGGAAAGAGCTCAGTATCGAAGCTATGAAACGAAAGCTTAGGCTGTTTTTGTTACAAAAGGTCTATTATAATATCACAGAATTCCTCAATGATACAATTCCTTGATTGAAATGTTTGTTATCCTGAGAGTATATATATATATATATATATTATTTTTTTTGATTATTAATTGTGAAATGTTTATTAAATGGTATTTTTCAATAATATTTATTTAGAATTTAGTTTAATGTAAAAACTTGATTTTATTAATAATAATTGTTAATAAATTAATTAATAAGTAGCGATGTTCCTAATTGTTGTCTGTTAAGTATTTGCATGTCATGACAAGTGGCAATCATGTTTATAAGCACTTCTATATTTTTTGTCATCCTACATACATACACCTGCGTGTGTGTGTATGTATACACATGTTTTTGCGAATAAAATTATTCTATTCTATTCTATTCTATTCTAAAGAGTCGCTGCGATGCGAGCTGCCACCTGCCGGCACAGATCGCGTCGCTGCACTCAACGAGTTGAGAGACATCAGCGCCAGTGAGCGTGCGGCGTGCGGCGCACAGTGGGCTGGGATTACAAGGTTGGGTCTTAAGAGATAAAATGTATTTTTTTGGTATCTAGGCATAAATTTAAAACGTTTTTATTCTGAGACTTTTTTTAATTTAACGAGTACTTTCGGAGATATAGCCATATCAAATTTGTATGAAGAGTCATGTTATTTTAGTTAAGCAATTTATTCCAATTAAATTGAAATTGAAAATAATGTATACTAAACGGCCTGAAAACCTCAATACCTACTTAGTTCTTTAAAAAAAAAACAATGTTCGACATTTTCCACCACCATAGGTAGGTATGACGTAATTTGTTTTGAGACTTATTTCCGGGAATCAAGGGATAAGAGTGCGCGAGCGCAACAACAAGTTATGACGTGTCGTAACGTGATTGGTGCAACGATAGGGTACCTACGGAATGTTCGGTTGCATTCAAACGTACTTCAGTGTTCTATTACCCACCATAATAGACGCACTACCCCCACACATTCATTACTTACTTATTTGTTATTTTGTATTTGTGAAAATGTTTGAAAATTTAGTGACAAACCTTGATCTTTTCATTAAAAATAATGACAGTTTGTGTAGTGAGATAAGGTCTAATTTTTTTGTCGAATTAAGTGATGATCACGAAAAGACCTTAAAGTTGTTTTGTGCAAAATTTTGTTATAATTTAAATAGAAGATGGGAAAACGCTTATCGTAAAGAAAATATATTCAGAACTAAAAAAAGTGAATGGTTACAAGAAAACATAATATGGCCAGACTTTATTAAGTGTTTAATAGGCAGTAATGAACATCAACCAGCACCGAGTACATCAACTCAGTTTGTATCACCATCAAAAGTTTCTGTCGGTGTCTCCACCGAACAAAGCCCAAGAAAACCTTTTTGTGAATTAGCGCCTAAACAGAAAAAAGACGTGCAGAAAACTTTCATTTATCTTCGGACGAAATAAAATATGCATATTTTGAGCAGTTGAAAGCGGATGGGAATGAGGAGGTTGCTAAAATACTAGAACATTTACTAAAGAATCCCCAAGATGTAAAAAAGTGCATATCTGTTAAAGAAACAAAACTTGTGTTTTCTCCGGATGAGGCTTTAGGGTTATTTTTATCACTTAAGCTGACCAAGTGGCAATACGTATTGTATATTTAAGAACAAGTGTTAACGAAAAAGACAGTAATATATTTCCATCTTATTATCAAGTGCAACATGCGAAACAGACATTTGATGATGACGAATACGAAAATTTTGCATTCGTTAATGTGGATACCCTTGACAGTGATTAAATTAAAACAGTGCAGTGGCCAGTAGTGATTGTGATTTTTACTTATTTATTTTATTAGTCCTAAACGGGAGACCACTACATAAAAAAAACGCGCCTAGTTCTTAACCTCTATGGTGGTGTGGAATAGAGAACAAAATTTGAAATTGCGACCAAATCGCAGAAAATCGCAACCCGAGAATAGGCGCTAAAATAGGACAAATATACGTACTATGCATACGTAGAGTCAATTCTTTGAGAAAATTTGAGAATTTCGAGATTTTCACATTTTTTTCTTTTGCTTCATACAAAAATTACTTTGGATATTTATAACTCCGAAAATACTAAGTTATCTGAATGACCCTCATAGAAATAATTACTTATAATCGATAGATAAATCCAACTCAATATTTAAAATTTCAGAAAAAGAAACTTTTTTTTTTTAAATGCTAAGTCCTTTACCGGCCCGTTTCAGCCCACTGTGCGGCGTGCGGCGCGTCGTCAGGTGACGCGGCTCGTAAATGAGCAATCACGGGGTTTCAATCTGTCGGCCGCGGCGCGCGACGACCGCGCCCTCAGGGCTGGCGGCTTACTTGCCGACCTCATAAGATATAAACGTTAAGGAAATGAGTTGACTACGCACCGTGCGTCACGTATATACTGTGCCGTGGTCACGATAGCCACACATATTAGACAATCCTGTTTCCCACTGTGGGTACTGTTATTATGTCTGAAATATCTTATTACTAGTGACGAACTTTTCAATGCAGAGTTCTGCTTATTGCTGGAGGTTTAAGTTTTATATTAGGTGATTTATGATATAGGTACAAGTATTCCAGTCGTCTGCACACATAGGCTGCAATTTATGTCAGCTGGGTGATGTTGGCAGCCCTGTGAGTGGTCGTAATGTGTTTGACACAGTTTGGTTTATTGCATTCGCGTCATCTCCGCGCGTGTGCAGCTGCTGCGAGCGGCGGGCGAGTCTCTTGCCGCGTCGCTAGTGAGCCACCGCTAACATTCAATTATAATATTGTTAGGAATATCCAACGAAGTGAACAAAGACTCGATGACGTCACCTGTCAAACGAAGCTATATAAGGCGTCAACACGCCTGGATCGCGACTAATTGTCCGGTTAAGCAGGTCGAATGCTGTTAGAAGCACCCTGCAAGAGGTCATGTAGAAAAAAAAAAAAAAAAAAAGAAAAAAAAAAAATGGATCGCGACTATTTGACCGGCGTGCTCTCTACCGACAACATCTCTCATAACCTCTGGATTGTCTAATTTTACAATGTTTCTTTGTAATTTGATTCAATTGCACTTCTGATTAAATATTTGGCATTGTGTCTATTTTTTTTTTATTTTAAAATGATGCCGAATCTAACAATATAATTATACAAGATAATTTCTAGCTTATCCTTGTGTTGTTTATTTCATACTAACCGCCGAAACTCAAATATAGTAAAGATAAAAAGCATTCAATTTTATTTATTAACCGCGTTAATTCGTGTTTCTTCTTTACTAATCCCACTTTTGCAATGTAGCTATGCAAAGTAAATCACAAAATGACCGATTCAAAGAAGATATATAAAAAACCAAACTAACTGTAAAAACTAATCTGCTAGGAAGTTAAAAACTTAGGAAAACTTTTTCCAAAAAAAAAAACTTCCAAAAACACTGAAATCGGTGGCAAAATACTAAGAGTAACTTACGAGACACCGACTTCTAGAGCGACGTTTGGTCGACAAGCGTTTAAATAAAAATATTTTTTCTCTTTTCATTGTTTTTGGAAGTCGGTTTTATTTTTTTGTACAAAGTTTTTTTTACTTTCATTGAGTGAATAATTGAAAATATAGTAGTACCGTGTGTATTTACAACGAGTCACATAAGCAGGTTGCAGTGAATGCTATCAATCTGCCTCGGACTAACGTCGAACCCGCTACTTCAAAATGATATTTATTTCGCAAATAGGTTACAAAATAACACTATTACACGTCATTTTATAATATTATCTATAAGTTACTCTCAGTGACCGCATCATGACGGAATTTATATCTTGGAATTTATTCATTTTACACTTACTGAAAAACTGTTCGACTGTTGTGAAACATTGACACTTTATAGATTTATTTCACCCAGTTTCAGAAAGCCGTGTCAGGTGCATGATCATTCAATACTTCATTCTTTGTATTTAAACGGAAAGTGTTTATAGCATCGTGTCGTTCAAACTCCTCAATTGGAGCTTACTACATGTGTTCCATGGAGCAATGGTGTTAGTTCACGTTTTTAAACGATACGAGTTCAGATGTGAATCAAAATAACTCAGTTCTCGTCGACGTAGGCCAGTGTGTGGTGCTGGCGACAGGTCGTCAGGTCGCCAGGTCGCCGGGGCGGCAGGGCGACAGGGCGCAAGGCGCAGGGCGTGTCCTCGAACCATTAGTTGTGCACAATACGCTCTCCGTCAATCACAACAGATTGGGAGCGTCACACCAGCGCTGCGTGTTTTAAATTAATTCAAGAAACGTTTCAAAGGAACCATATTGAATGACGACAATTTCGTTGAGCAAATATTTCCACTGTGAGAGACGCCAATTCCCATCATTGTATAATTTGATATTCATCATAAAATACGATATTCATTATTCTGCTTTATGGCTGAGGGAATAAAGTTCAAGTACTTTATTTATTATGTATATTTTACCACGCAATTAGTCAAAGGTCGTTTTTAACATTTGTTGAATTTTTCAAAAATCTAATTGAATTGTATGGGCGAGTACAATATTTACATTGCCGGATGCTTCCAACAAAGTAAGCTTCAGCAATAGCAACTAGATTATATTCAAGTGCAATTAGTTTTGCTTACTGAACAGATTCGTATGTGATCACAACAGTTGTCACACTGAGACGAGGCGGGCGGCACTGATGCTGCAACTTCTGGAGCGCCGGTGGCCCACAGTGAGCAGTTGAAGCACGCTGCACGTACAGATCGCCAGCAACAGCTTGATATCTACAAAAGCTGGATTCGTTATTACAGGATTACGCCTTCCCTTTGCGTAAGATTTTGCTATTAGTAAGTGATTATTGAAATTGATTAAAATTTTCCAGGATCGAATCTTATCCTACTAGTCAAGTACTTCCACCAATAGTATGTGTGTAGTTTACGTTCGAACATTTGGATCAAAAGAGTTTTCAATTTCGTGTGTGTAAGGACAGGAGCACATTGGAAGCCTTATTGTGTGGCATTCTCTCAGGCGCCGTGCTTGAGTACTGTACAGTTACAGTCAGTCTGCCAATTATTTTATTTCTGTTTTATGAATATCTACAAACATGTTGCTTAGATAGAGTAACATGCAATTCATAATATTGCTAAATGCACATATTGATAAATATTTTCTATTCCGTAATATTTTCAATAGCAAAACGTCAAGTGAACACTGGCACGGTAAGAGTCGCGTGAAGTGAGGTGTGACAGTGCGGAGGAGGTCAATAGCACGTGTCGTGCACTTCCTCGGGGCGATAACAGTACGCTGCGTTATAAGTGCCTAATTGACCCTACGTTACGTTTTAAATATGTAATATTTAATTCTTAAAAAAAACAGAATTACTACAACTACAAAAAATACGTATTGATGGAGAAAAATATCTTTATATAATATTCCAACAAAGCTTATGAATGTGATCGGCAGGTGAACTAACTCGTGTAACGAGCTAGTCCAACATAGATCTTTATGAATGTGGTGGAAAGTGAATCTTACGCCTTCTTCTTTGAATGATATTGTTTTTGTTAACAACTCATAAAAACTTTCGACATCGGAGTTGTCGTTGGCTTCCGATTTGGCTTTAGCGTCGGGGATGGCATCGCGTTGGTGTCGGAGTTGGCTTTGGAGCCGGACTTAGTGGCTGAATTTGTATCCGTGCCGGCGTTGGCAATTACTAGACACCTGGAATTAATAGACAGAAAAAAAACAGAAAATGATTTTTTGGTATAGGTGCGTGTAAACGTAAATACACGTGAGCATATTTAGTAAGAACTGTTATTATGCATTACCAACTGACAATTCAATTGACATACCTAGACACAAAAATCCATAATATAAGATTACTCTATTACTATAAGTCCGCACTCTATACAGGTTAACACAAGCAAGTTTTCCAGGTAACGTGTGCCCCGCTCGCATACTTAGCATACGTTATCGCTACGGCGCTACACAGCTACGCGCTACGAGCTACGTGCTACGGGCTACGGGCTACGGGCTCGCTCGGCGTCGTAGCACAGATTGCCCCCAATGCTATCACCTATCAGGTTAATGTCATCGGCGTCGATGCGACTCGGTCTGCTTTTCATATAGGAAGGCAATCGCATGTTGTTTGGTTTTGTTGTGAGAGCAAGATTACGTGGAAATGAAGAAATTGAGTCACAGGTAAATACAGTATCAAAATAGGCATGTTCGTCGGAAAAAGTTGATTGTATTGTTCTAGTGCTCTATTAATTTATGGAGAAAGCGAAACATACGTCATACGATATTATTTGTGATATGTTTGGATATCTACAACAGAGTCTGGAGTTGAATGTATCTTAATAAATTAAGCAAACTTTTGTGCGTAATGAACAATCGGTTTCGGATACTGTATATACGCGCCGTGCGGCCCGCGCCGTGCACCGCGGCCTAATGCGAGGCGGCTCAGAGCTCGCTGCACACGGAGCCAATTACCTCGCCGAAGGTGTCCGCGATTAATGGCACCGCCCGGCGATCACCTGCAATTGCTGCACACATACCACGCACATACTAATATTATGTTCGGCCACACACACATACGTAGTGAGCAATGCTAGTCTACAAATATTGTTCAATTCCCATGCTCTACCAAATTTTATCTAAATCGGTTCAGGTCTTTTACCGTGAACAAACGAACAAACTCACATTCGTATTTATATAATATTATTGGTTACTATAGGAGCATGATCGAACCGAGCAAAGCAGAGCTCGTTCAGTTGCATTGTGCGCGAAACTCAAGCAGGTCGGTGTGCCGCCATCGATGACGTCACTCAGCTGCTTTAGTGTGACCCTCGACACTGATCGCCGGCGTGTCGGGCGGCGGCGCTGTGGCTTACTGTGCTTAATTAGCATAATGTAGTACGAGATAACATATAGTGGTAACATTCCTTACGGCCCAGTTAAAGTTTAATTATTATTTTTAGAGATCTGTACCAATATTGTAACTATCACAGATCTCTATTTCATTTTTTTTAAATCGGTACTTTAGACTTGAAGTTTTTACAATAGTAGTCTCTATGGTCTGAAAAATCAAATATCGTGTCACGTCTGTCATATTAACGCGCGCGGGTCTCGTGTCCGACGCCCGACGCCGGCTCGCGTGCCCGACACCCCGCAAATGGAACGCCAATCATTGCGCGATGACTGACAACGTACGTTGACAAGAGATAGCTCGCTGTCAATATAAACTCGTTAATTACAGAAAACATTGCGCGTGAATGATATGTTTACACAGACGTCCAGGGACGATCGTGGCGTTAACGTACGACATGAGGTTGCTGTTTAAACATGGCGAGAACATGTGTATAGATGTATCGTAGAAAGTACTCATTTTTTCATCATTTATCACAACAGTCGAAATTAAAAAAAATCAAAACTCAAATGTTTTTATTTCAAATAGGTCTTTGCAGGCACTTATGAAACGTCAAGTTAGTTGCACGGTTTCAAGGAGTGGGTCTTATGGAGAAGAACCGGCAAGAAACTCCATAGACACTCATTTCAAAAGGAAATGTTTACAATAGTCTTTTTCGGGATCCATTATACAAAAGATTTGAGCCGAATTACAGACCTATTTAAGGGGTTGTTACTTGTGGGAAACACGGCCTTGCTAATTGTAGAGCCCTTCTAAAAGTAATGAAAAAAACATCTGTCAATACTTCTAATTGCGGTAACATGTCAATTTAAAACCAAAACTAGTGTAGATGAGTAAGTGCCGCACTATCGTCGTAACGGACAGTCGCAGGGAGGTGCAGCACTCCGACAGTTGGCGGCCGGTGATGACGTCACACGCGGCACCGATGTATTGCGGTATGTAGCGGCGGCAGACAACAGCGGCGGGACCATCACCATCGTCTGACGATCACCATTAACATTAGTGACATATTAAGATTTAATTCACTTAATTTTCAATATTTGCATAGCCTGCCGGGGCTGCGGGATATTCGATACATTTACCCCGCCCTCAGAACGCAAAGGGCTAAGGATGGAACATGGATGTGTTTAAGTCAGTAAGAGTCGGAAGAGCCTGTCAGGAGGACTCATTTGACGATTTTCTATCCGAAAAAAAAATGACACATAAGCTTACAAGTCACGCTTGAGATCCTAGGGATAGTAATATCCAGTCAGGGTCAGTTTTAATAGAACGCCGGGATAGCGCAGTGAGCCATAGTTACCTTTATACATTAATTCACAATCGACCTCCGCCGCTACAGACACTGAGATGATGATCTGCGAAGTCAAAGCATGTTCGTGTAACCGCCGAGCAGCACATGACGACACGCGACAGACAGCCGACAGACTGACGGCGAGCTCGACACGCGCTCCGCAGGGGAGGGCAGAAGGTGCACTATCACTAAAATAATTCACTAAATGTACGTAATGTGATGAAATTGTTTATGTATGCCTAAACGGGCCATGTTGGTAAAAAACCCAGAGTTCGAACTCTTAGTTTATATACTGTCCAGCATTTGTACGACTTAATTCAGTAATTACTAGATTGTCTCTCTGTTAACTGGAGTCAATGCTTGCAGTGGCTGTTTCCGCGACACTATCGCGTCCGCAGTCTGATGGTCTGTAGACTAAATGTGGCCGGAGACGAACACTTAGCTTCATTGACTCAACTTTAACATGTGTTATGTTCAGGCTATGGAGAGCTGCAATTATTAATTTGACAACCTGAGAAGTGGTAATTCTGTAGCGTGGTGTGGTGTGTCGGTGTGGGTGACGGCCGGCGGTTATCAATACGCATTTGTTACTGCTGCCGTCCTGTCTTGAGTGTTAGAACAGTCTCAAATATTCCGCTATTATAATACTCCCGTGTAAAATACATGTGCCTATAAGAAAAGGACACATTTGAAATACGTGGAGCGACTGCCACTGACCTACGCAACCATATATTGATAGGGAATCATGGAATTTTGAGGTTAAGTTAAAGGTGTCAGTCAGATCTTCGAGGTTTTGTTACAGACATAAGCTAAGACTGCTGTACCAGGTCCCAATGCACAAAAGGTCGCTTGTCCACCACCCACACACATTGCTCTTGGCAAGCGCAGCTTTACCGAATTAATCACATATCTAATATCTAGTAGTTTTTATTTCACAGTTTCGGAGATACTTATCTATCCTATAAGATAAATAATTTTAGTAGTATCTCGCACTAATAGCTGACGACCGCAGTTAGTACGAGGTGTCAACACACCTGTAGGTGCGACAGTGACAAGCAGGTGGGTGTGCCATCAATCATTACCGCGACATTCAATAATTATGTTAAGCTGTTTGCACACGAGGCGGCGAGGGCCGCCGGGGACAAACAATAGTGGCGTGCGGCGCGCCTGGCGCAGCTGCGGCCGCCACCGGGCTGCTGGCTGCTTGTAGTCGTGATGTTGCTACGGCAATTGCTCACTACTGTTAGGAATTAGTGATATAGGCTGAGGGATTGGCTGTTGAGCTAAGAGTTAGGAATTTACTTACAGTTAAATAGACAGAAAGTATTTTAATATTTTACTGCCGAAATTAGATGAACATTATAAATTGCAACATATGTTGACGAAATGATGCAATCCTACATTGTTGAAGGTGACGCGGTGCTGTCCTCACAACACAAACTTAAAATTATCTTGAACAGGTTCACTCGATAGTATTATTGCTCGCTGGCACTAACTTGAGAAATTACGTTCCGTTTCAAACAGTTTTAATAGTGAACATACAATGTCGCATCAAGCTGACAGCTCTGCTAACAACGAGCTCACGATACGCGCCCTGCACACGGATCTCCTACTTATATAACTTGAACTGCATCTACTTAATATAATTCATACAATATTTTAGTTGAAACTCACAAACAAGTTGTAAAGGGCTTGCGAGATGAGTTGTGAAATAAAGTCGTGTCGTGTAGCGAGCTCCTTACACGAACACTTGAATATTGTACGAATGAGCAGACTAGTTACTGAACGTGTTCGTATGAATAGTACGTGTCGCACTGTATACAGCTGTGTCCCGCGGCTTCACCCGTAGCCTGAAGGAACTACAACACAAATAAAAGTACAAACAATGTTCACTATAACTGTGTTAATCCTGGTTATAAACTATATGTGTAGCGAATTTCACCCAAATCTATTCAGTAGATAGTTATTTGTCGGAAAGAGTAACAATCATACATATATTAGTAGAAAGTAGGATTGAGATGGATACTACCTAGCTGATGGCTTAAGGTAGACGATAACTAGGGCCCGACCGCAGGCCGGTGTTCAAGACTCGCGCGGAGCCTCAGCGAACACTCCACTCAACACATAATAATACCGGCCTTATAGGCTGCTTGAATGTTACCTGAGCGAGTATCGAGCTATCCTTTAAAGCTAATAAATTCTGAAGAATATTTATTTGTGTGGTTCCTACATGCGCCCCGTGATATAGGACAATAATATACTTAAACAGACAAAGTGTACGATAAATAACACATTACTGTTCTGTTAGGATAAAACATAAAAAATCCTCTCTCTTACCATTCATTGTATTATTTCCCCACACTGTGGAGTTAGGGTCGCTTCAGCGATCCAGCTGAAATAAGAGTATTTCCCAGTTATCTGCGCTGTAAACATTTCAATTGGGCGACCCTTATCACAGCAGTTTATATCTGAGCGAGATGCGAGCGCTCCACCAGCGCGGGAACGAACTAAGCTAACGACGTGCAGAGCTGCACTGGGCCGGGGGCCCGGGGGCCCGGGGACCCGGGCGCAACTGTTGTATTTACTGCATGTTTTACCGTGTTAGTATAGTAGTACATAGTTAATTAATTAATTAATTGTTAATTGTACCAATCAATTAAATTGAAGTGTGTTTGTAAAGTCTAAATGATAGCTATTTTGTAAAGCGCGTGAATGTTTACACGATACCTTTACCAAAAATAAATTGTATGCTGCCGCCAGAAGACCCCGACTAGCTCCGACGCCGACGCCAACTCTGATACCAATGCCAGCACTGACGCCGACGCTGCCACGGACCCCAACTCCTACGCCGACGCAATCTGCCGTGAACCGTTCGTTTGTTCTCATCTTAAACAAAAACTATTAACTATTTTCGAACGATTCCTCTGACGGAAATCAATACCAGAATTCGTGCAAAAGTCGATTACTTATCCGATGCACTCACGCCGTCAACTTAGATTAAGATTAAACATAATAATATAAACAAAACAGAGGTCATGTTAGTATCAGCTACAATAATAGTTAGCGTTTACTGGAGCTGCACCCGCGGGAGTTACACTTAGCCGACAGTGCTGTGCGCTGACTGCGCTCCGTCACTTATAATACGGATATCGATAACTGTTTGTCTGTGCACTGTGTGATTGACTGTAGTATTGTGTCGACTAAATAGTATTAAAAGTACACTCGCCAGCAAAGAATCTTCATCAGTTCTCAAATCTTAAAGTTTTGGGAACTATGAATGTTAGCTTCAAACTTGAAACAATACTTAGAACTTAAAAAAACAACTTCTGAATAGGCGCGATATGAGCTCGGCTCAGCCCGCTCGCAGCACGCTGACACTGACTGCACCGGCTGCACTCAGGGTACACTTTAGGCTGACAGAAACATCAGGCACTCTCTTCTTTATTTTATATCGGTTAAGATATAATATGTAAAAGCAAGCCATTTATCTTCTGTAAATTAAAACAAGAAGTAATAATACGAAACAACGGATTCAATCAGTAAACAGCTTAATGTATTCAGTAGAACTAGTTTATATGTAAAGCGAGAGAACGCCGGCAAATTGGCGGTTTTCTACAGTATCGCCCGCTCCGACACCTTCGCAGTACTCATTATACAGCATCACATGCGCGCTGGCTCCGGCTGCGCGCTCCGGTGATCGAACAAAGCAGGTAATGGATGATCAACACAACGATGCGGCGAGGTAACTTCGGAGGTGTGACGTAGTTTTGAGTGGCGATATCGAGATTTTGTGAAATGGGTCGGTAATATGTTTGTGTTTGTTGACGCTCGGACTGAATGGAAACCGAAAGAGAATATTCTTATGTACTCTCTGGTGTATTGGCTCAGGAAGCTATTTTCCGCAGTCGTGGAGACGATAAAGCGGCGTATTCTGCGTGAGGCTGGGAATAGATATGACTCTTTATTATACATGTTTGCGACCATCATCAACTCAATAAAGCCAGTCGGCTTTTAATGTTGCTGTCGACCGCGCCTACCTATGCTACAAAAGTAGTTTTTATTGTTTTCAGTTTTTGCATCTTTCTCAAAGTGTTTATAAGAATCATGTGTAACTATTGTATCGATAGCAGCACCTGTCTATGAAGGGTGTGGCTAGAAGCAAATGAATAAATACTTACATCATTATAAGTAAATTTTCCTCATTAAGCAGTCCAGACTTAGTAACTGGCCAAACGAGAGTGTGTTATAGAACCTAAGGAATAATAGGTGTGATGTCACTGCAAATGACCGGTGGGCCTAGAATCACTTTCGAAAAAGTATTCGTATTGTATCAAAAGCGATTTTTTGAATGGAATATACTCGCTTCTTACTATTTAAATAGGTGATTTTTGAATAATATTTTTGGATGCTGCAAATTGTTATTTATGTGTTTTAAACATACATTTTGCTTTGGTGTGGTGGCATTTATTATTCGAGAATCGCTTACATTACCACTAAGATTGTATTGAGCGTCCGTGCTAGGCCCAGGTTGCAGCAAGTGACACAGCCATGCCCTCCACGTCGCTAGCACACGAGCCGCGCCCGGCGCTGCCGGCCCCGCCGATGGTATCAGTTGCTAATTACAGTTCACGGCGCTAATGCGGCCAGCGCCGGAGCTGCGGAGCTGGTTAGCGAATGTGAACTCGTTGCGAATGTATTGGGGCTAGTGGGACGTCTCGGGGGAGGATTAGCGGTACTCGTGTCTTATTGCACGTCGTACCTAGGCTCATCAGACTTAGTTGCGACTTGCAAGTCAGCAGTTACTCTCATAGAATCCTCACATCGACATGCTGTAACTCGACTTGAAAAAAAAAATGTTTTCAAATTATTCTTAGCAAAAACAACTTCACTTAACAACCTACTGCAGAACTGTTCTATCAAGATGGCCAGCAGTATTGATGGCGGGATTTCGCGTGAACCGTGATAGCAATGCCCGCCCACTTGCAGAGTTAGGACCGGATTCACCGGCGCGGTAGATACCGCCGGCGGTACTGCCACACGACACCACTATGCAGAAGCATCGGTCACAAATTTATAAGGTGCAGATAATTGCTCATTTTTAATTCATTTAAAATAGGAATGGTACTCAATGGGTCTAGCAAGAATCACTTTCGAAAAAATATTTATATCGATAGCGATATTTGAATGGAATTAACTTGCTTCTTACGTACTATTTATTTAAATTGATGTCTTAAATCATATCTGTGGATGCTGCAAACTTATTTATGCATTTTAAACACTAATTTGGCTTTAGTATAGTTGTATTTATGATTCGAAAGTTGCTTACATTAACGTTATGATTACATTAGCGCGTTCGTGTTAGGTCACAGATGAACTCATGAAACTCGCCTGTCGTCGAGTCGGTGTGCCAGCTGGTCGCGCCCGCAGTGGCCCTTCTGCGTCTAGTCGCCGCGCTGCGCCCGATCCGTATCTCTGGTAATGAGAAAGATATTCCACTCGATACGAGTTAATACACTCGTTTTTACTTCCAACTCGATCGCAGCGATCTAAGCAGTGTTTCTTTATGTGGCGGTGTGAGCTGGCACGTCAAGCTTCTTGCTGACCTGGTTTCATTTTCAATTCAGACGTGCTTGGATACTGACAGGGAGAGCTTTAACTAACAATAGGAAGGGAGCCAGCGGTGACCGGTGACCAACAGTCACCTGCGCCGTAGCCAGCGGCTGACGATTTCGGGCTTGAAGTTCACCAATGGCAGCAATAGCGGTTGTTTCAATGTTTCGTAATATTCATATCAAACAGAGGAGGTTGTCGGCATGTTGACTCAGCAATGATTGTGCTGGTAGTCGTTACAGCAAAAAAGTGTCGACCATCACCTAAAGCGGCCCTCGTCAGACATTTGGATCAAGGGCTCGTCAAAGCAGTACTCTTTGACGCGGGGTACATTGAACGGAGGTTCCATTCTCTTGAGCCCTGACCGTCGGTCACGTAGACCATGTTAGCGAGTAATGGTTTACTAGTTAAAAACATATTTGATATTTACAGAATCAGATATTAAATAAATGAAGAGCAGTGCATGCGGACCGACACGGCTGTCACCGATCTTATGTGCTGGTACAGCTGCAGCTGCAGGTATTAGAGACAAAGTTCAAATGTCTGGTACTTCGAACACGCGCTTACAACTCTTGGCGAAACACAAACAACAAATTCGATGATGTAATATTAAACGTTGTTGATTATCTCATTCATAGAAATATTATATTTTCTATCCAAAATAATGGATACAATACTTCAATTAGTTCAGTAATGTATAAATAGGAATGTCAGCCTATTGTGCATTATATTCCCTGTCAGCGCGCGCGCTCCACCAGTGCGCCCCGGTGGTCAGCGCCGAGTGCTCGGTATCCGTGCCATACACTGTATTGCAAACATGTTGGGCGCTTTCGGATTGTTGATTGTTGCTGTTTGCTTCATCTCTGTAAGTATTTATATATTAAATATTTAATTTCCAATGTATTATTATAAAGTTTCTGGACTATTTTTCTTTACAGAAAAGTATTTTTTACGTTATTCTCATATTCGGATTGAGCAGTAGTGGTGAAGTTGTGCGTTGTTCCAGCAGTCGTCGGCGCGGCTGTCCGTCACGGTGCTGAGCCGCGACTACAGCTACGTGCGGCCCGACGAGGTGCTCGTCACGCACGTGAGTGTCACACATTCCTCCTGCAGCTGCCGGGTGGCGGGCTGGTCCCAAACAGTTACCGCGGCCAGGCAGCGACTGATAATAGGGAATATGCATGTGATTCTGGTAACCGGCACCTACGTTACTAGCCTTTTTTTTACAAATTTTATTAAACCAGAAACATGCCTTCATCGTTATTTTTTTGTGCAATTTTATCAGTTCGAAAGGTTGTGTCGCTATACCTATATGCGAACTTCTGACCAAATTATGGCCATCAGTCTTGCTTTAGCTACAATCTACATATGTAGACTTCACATTCGTATTATAAGGCAAGCAAGTTTCTATATTCTAAGCTGCAATAGTGACAGGAATTTACATACAGCTGCAGCATAATATGACATAAATTATACTTACAATGTTTTCTCTCCAAAAATCTGCGGCAATCTGAGCTCCGCGTGCGAGTCACGTCTTATATAACGTCGTTAGTGCCAATCACTTAATACTACTACCTCCAAATAATCAGATTATTTTATTTTAAATACTTCTACCGTCAAAAATGATACATTTTCAACGTATCAAGAAGTCGGTGGTAAAATTACACAAAACAATACCTTCTGTTAGACACTAACTTCTAGAACGAAATTGATCCACAATCGGCAGTAAAAGTATTTTTCAATTTGTAGTGTTTTTGCAAAATCGTTTACGAGTAGAACGTCAGCACATATTGAACTGGCTCGCATACCTGCAGATACAAAGAGTGCTGGACAGCCTGGGCGCGCTGCCCGTGACCGTGCACCCGCGCATGCGGCACCTGTACGAGCTGCTGCGGAAGGACGCGCGGGGGGCGCCGCGGCCCGGCGCGCGCCACCACGTGCTCGACTTCAACAAGACGCTCCGGCCCGCCTATGACGTCAACAAGCTCAACAGGATCTACACTACCGAGGCTGACGGCTGAGCGGAGGGGCTCCACGGAAGAGCGGGCGGGGGTGGCACCGGGTACAAGTTACTATACAGGATATGAAATTAATATAAAGTACCACATTTTTTTTTACTGTTAGTCAATCTTTACTTTTTACCGGCGCAACCATGCACCGCCGTCCTACATGTGACGAAACGAAAGTGCATCACTTGCGCCAGCCGGTGTTGTGTGACGTCACGTGTACACCGCTCCGCACGGTGCGCGCACTCACGCAGTGGAGATCGGGTGCATGGCCCACCCTGCGCCGCCGGCTGCACGGAGCGGCTATATTGACCTCACAAACTGATAGCAGAGTGCTAGCTCGCTGATTATTTTTGAGAGTAGTGATGTACTGACGTTCAGAGTGTTACAATTTTAGAAATGTACTATATTATAATTCGGAACTAAAAGTTGTTTATTTGCCTCTAATCTACTGTCTAAGGAAATCTTCATAACATGTTTAAATTAATAACCTTATCAATACAATCTCACAATTAATTTCTGGATAATCTCAAATTCAGTTTAAACTTACCTATATAAGCATTGTCTTTCAGTAAATCTAATCTGGACATTAATCAATGATATGCACGTTTGTATTACCAGTGTGACGAGCCGGCACACCGTGGCGACAATAGCAGCCCCGCGCTGCGCCTGTGTGCCCGCGCGCTGCTCCGGAGCACTCACACAATTACTGCGACAATAGCATCTACATACAATAGAGCAATCACTGATCACCCTATCAACGTCGACAAATCGTCGCCAAAACGTCGACAAATCGTAACCAATTAAACGATAGATGTCGCTACTAGCCATTTAGTGGGGAACATGTCGGAGTGTATCGATATCGATGCTGCAGGCACTACTCTATTGTTAGCGCCGCTCGCTAAATGTCGGTCATCAGTCGATAAACATGCCCTCAGACAGATTGAAATGCATTGACTAGAGGTGCGCACCATCTGCACAATATTTGGGTGCATTTAATTACACAGAGTATGCGGAATGACGTGTTCAGTGACGTGGATGGGTGTAAGGGACCGGAACCCGGGGTCAGTGCACTCTACAATATATAGATATAATTATGTAATAAAGTAGGCATGCGTAGAATAAAGGATAAGTTTCACACTTGCGCTTAGACTCTCTCTTATTCGAATCTTAAATCGTCAAGAAGCACGGCCGAGCCCCCCCCGCTCTGCCGACAATAGCCGATCAACGGAGCAATTTACACAATACAGAGGCAGTGAGCCGGCTGCACGATATTGTTTGTGTTAGACCTGTAAACTGAGCTGCTGCTGTAACTGATCTTACAGATTAGGCAGAAGTCGCAGGCTCTGAGGATTGTATATTTGACATACGAGTATATCCTTTCCATAGAAGTTGAATCGACATTGTTTCAAATATTTAAAAAAGGGCTTATTGGTGGTTGTTTCGACGCAATGTGTATCGTTTAACTTTTAAAATGTAATGTTTTTATCG
Organism: Pyrrhia umbra; assembly: GCA_963891755.1. Lineage (NCBI taxonomy): Eukaryota > Metazoa > Arthropoda > Insecta > Lepidoptera > Noctuidae > Pyrrhia > Pyrrhia umbra. Next base: position 108,153 of record OY982943.1, read on the forward strand.
CAATTGAAATTAAGATAATCCACACAGCTATTCTTCTACAGTAGAGAAATAATTAAAAGTTCTTTGCCAAATATCTTGTACACTTATTATTCATCCTTGTGTTATTTGTAATGGGTTATCAACAGTCTTTCTCCAGTTCTTCTGCAGATACCGACAGATGTGAACAATATAATATAATTATGACGACCTGAGTGGTTTAGTGGTCAACATGCCGGAATGCCACGCACGAGGTCCCGGGTTCGATTCCCGGCCGGGCAGAAATTGAAATGATGAATTTTAATTTCTGTAACGGGTCTGGATGTTACTATGTATAATATGTATGTATTTATAAAAAAAAAAAAGTATATAAGTAGTATATCCGTTAAGCTAGCACCCATAACACAAGCACGCTTGCTTGCATTGCTTACTTTGGGGCTAGATGGCGCTGTGTGAAATTGTCCAAAGATATAAAAAAAAAAAAAAAAAATTATGTCTTCATCTGAGTTATATTTCAGAACTGGCAATATGTAAACAATCAACTTCTCTCAGCGGCCTAACCACGAAATTTGAAACAGGCCAAGAAAGATCTTTTGCATTAAAAAGAAACTCGCGACTCTAACTTTGTCAATTTATATTTAACGTTGTTGTCTCCTACTTAAGATGCGCACATCTTTACATCTAAATCTCCGCGCGTTCACCTGGTGGCAGTGTGCCGCCCGCCGGCGCCGCCCGCGACTGATGTATTATGTAACACGTTCGTTGTCTGTCAATGACGCGACACATCACACCTGTTTTAATTTATTCCAATTCTCAGATTTATATGAGAATGCAAAAAGAGCCCCTCGGAGCACTTGAATATGTATCAGAGACATTGAATAATTCACATGCTAGGTAGAATTAAATTCAGACGGATTCGTGTGCATTCGGACGGGGTCGGGCGAGTTCGGGGCCGCTCGGGTGACTTCGGACGAGCTGTGACGTGTGCACCTTTGGTACTAAGTGATGTGTAATAAGTTTCAAAGTCAAGTCGTAGGCGGCGGCGTCAATATTTCTTAATAAATTTACTTAATAATTAGAATGGGCTTGTAAAGTATTATTACTTATCCCGTAGTATGGATTAAACCTAATTGCAAACTACCTGTGCTCAAGAATATGCAATAAAAATATCACGTGGAAGTCGATCTTACATATTGTGTGATTCTAAATAAGTTTTAGTGGTAACAATACAATATATATGACAACATATTTTCCATATATCACACTAGCTATTTCCTGCAGTTTAACTCGCACACATAAAAACTATTCGATTTCCTTTCCTACGTTGCAAGGTATCTTCATACCCATTGCAATCGGTACATCAGATTTCACGTGGACGTGTAACAAAGTTTCCTACTTTAAGTCATATTATATAGTAAGCATAATAAAAAACATACGTATCTTTATATTTTAGATTTTAATTTTCACAGTGTCATAGAAGAGTTGAGTAAGTACTAAAGAAAAATCAATCGGAAACAGAGGATTATGCTTTTTATGCAAGTATGCTAGTGACGTCACACGTCACATGGCGCGCTGTGGTGAGCCTTGCTGAGGCAGGCTGTGTGTAAGGTCACTGTTGACACAAACATGACTAAATACTCGCAGTAGTGACTATGAACCTGTAAGCGGTTTCTAATATCTTGCAAATTTAAATGATGAATCTGTCTGAAGGCTTTGTCGTGAGGGACCAATATTTTATGGCAAGTGAAAATAGTAGATAAAATAAAATATGTCCAGCGGCAGTTGACACACAAAGAAAATTAGTATTGCAATTATCGCGGAAGTTGATGGAATAGATAAGCGACAAGTTTGGTCCAAAGAGGAACACAATGTTGTTGCGATCAGAACAAGCGAACAGTGTCGGTCGCTGTAGCTGGACTGCTATCCCCGGACTGCTTGTACAAGTGTGCCGACTAGTAGAGCGGGTCCAGGCACTTGCACCGGCCTGCCGCGCTGTCACAGGAGCACAGCTGGCGCGGCCGTCCTACGCCCTTGCAGTCGCTGTCTTTGCTGCACACTGCGAAACATATTAAGAAGAAGATTAAATGTTCTGAAGGTGACTGTGTACACACATATTACGATACTTGCGTTAAGGTGCTGTCTCACTTGGAGCATTCGCCTGTAATGTAATGTTACAGAGTCGAGCGTGACACCAGTGAGGGGGAGGAACCGAGCATTACAGTGCGCAAACTGTAATAATACAGATTTGAGCATTACTTTGGTGTGTTGGAGTAATATAATGATACAGCTTGTGCGAATGCTTGTCAGTCAGGGAGGCAATACAGTAATGTAATGCTCAAAATCGAATCTGAAACCGTTACAAGGCGGATGCTCCAAGTGAGGGAGCACCTTTCTGTCCTAGTTAAATAGATAATACAATTCGAGCCAGGAAACCGGGTCGCGTGAATATTCGAGAAGTACGCAAAGGGCAATTGAAGGAACACGCATGGGTTTTAGTCAGCAAGAGTCTGCCACTCCCTCCACTCCGCCCAGAAAGGGAGAGGACATGTCATGGTTTTTTTTTGTCTGGTCTTTTAAAGATAACAGAAATCAATAGCAATCAAAAGTTTAAATAGGTCTAAATTTTCGAAACATTAACCTTTGTGCGAGGATGTATGTCGATTGCAGTACACGACTACAGATACCTTTCACGTAGTACAGGCATAAACAACAATAAGGATCTTCACGCAAGTTCATACAAAGTTTTTGTCGAAGATCAATATGGTCATGCTCATAGATTAATAAGTTAAAAAATTACAAAATTCTCTTCTTTTATTAATCTACGGTCATGTTTTAATGAATAAACTAACTACTTATACTTTAATTATATTAAAACTTGAAACAAAATATGTATGATATTAAGCTACATATCTTGCATATTTGTAATAAGACCATATGCTCCTCAGTTATTGTCAAGTTACATTAAATCTGTTGATTCGTTAGCAACAACATTATAAGTTAATATTATATAAGTTTACATTACAAGCAAATTTGGGATCCATGTTGCAGTAGCATTTTCCGAGCTGCTGGTTGGGGCTCCGCAGACAGAAGCAGTACTCGCCCGCCTGCAGCTTGCACTGCAGGTCCACCAAGCAACCTGCAACCACGCACCGTCACCTCACTGGCACCTAGCGGGCACCTAGCTGGCACCCAACTGGCACCCTGTCTAAACCTTTCTCATAAACTGCCATTGCACAAAAGATCTGTTTTCCTGTGTTTTTTTGTAGGTATTTGATTTGAATCAACTTTTTTAATGAAAGGTTTTTTAAGCTTTGGTGTATGGCATTGCCAATTATAAATAACTGATTAAACCAAATTTTGGCCAAATATATTAAGTTCCCTGTAATAGAGGGCGGTGTATTGTCATCAACCTCACAAAGTGCTGGTATAGCGACACCTGACAGTTGAACCCAGGGTCGGCTCAGCAGTCGGGCACACAGATGCCCAATCTATGTCGTAAAAAGTCTATTAGTATGAAATACATACCCTGCCGGTACTCCGGCGCCACCATGGCCGCGCCGCCCGCAGCGAGGCACGCTAACAGCACCAAGCTAATGATCCTCATGTCGACCTCGGCTGGCTACAGCCACACTACCCGCAGCACAGCAATCCATTGCTTATATACCACACTCTGCATCGTTATAGTAATCGATTATACACTTCTCGATACGGTGACTCGAGTAATTAAAAAACTCGTGACCAATAAAATCGCGTCAGTCACCATATATTCCGGAGTTATAGTGGTAGTGTAAGAAACTTTGGGGTTTACATTGTTGTTTTGGTCATACGTTCCAATACGTATATCATACGTTTTTCTAGATAGGTACATGAGACGGCAACGCTTCTGAGATGCCTTTTTAGGGTTCCGTAGTCCGACAAGGAACCCTTATAGTTTCGCTCTGTCCGTCTGTCTGTCTGTCTGTCTGTCTGTCTGTCTGTCTGTCTGTCTGTCTGTCCGCGGCATAGCTCCGTGGTTTTTGTTATTAGAAAGCTGAAATTTGGTAAAATTATAATTAAATTTTGAAAAATATTTTTTTTTAGGGTAGCTCCCAAACATGTAAAGTAGGGATGAATATTTTTTTTCTCGCGTACCCCTTCGTGTGGGGTATCGTTAGATAGGTCTTTCAAAAATATTATGGGTGTGTGAAGATCATTTTTCGGTTAAGCTAGCCATTTGCGAAATATCTAGATTTTAAGTGAAATTTTTTGTTCGATACGAGTTACCCCCCCCTCTAACTTTTGAATGGCTGTACCTAGAAATGTGAAAAAAATCACAGACGTAGCACATGTAATGAACTTACAAGGAAAACTATCACGGCTAAGTAGGCTTAACCGGTTACAGAGTTAAAGTCGACTAACTGAGACCTACTACGGAACCCTACTGCGCGTGGCCCGACACGCACTTGGCCGGTTTTATTGCTGATGTTCGTAGGCGCCGTCGACCACAACTTCGGGTAGGCCGTCTGCTCATTAGCCAATTGACTGCATACAATAAAGCGGGGAATGCCAGATATTTCATTAATAATTGTTTAAGCTCCAATCGTGCCAAGCTTTTCTTAATTTTGAATATGATTAACCGTTTATATTTACAGTTTTGCGTGATATTAAAATTTTGTGTCCGACCCCATTACATTGCTAGCAGGTACAATTTGATAAAAATAATTATATTATAATTATAATGATGTGACGCAATTTTGTTTGTGAAACGAATCAATATAGAGAGAAGCGTTGAAGCGACAGACGATAAAATGATATAAAGTACCACAGATGGGCCGACAGAATTTATGTTAATAATAAATATAAATGAATATTATATTGTCCGCCTTGTAGCCGTTATAACTACTGCCAAGCGTGAGCTTCTGGGTTCGATTTCCAGGTCGTTTATGCATCACGATTAAGTAAACCTTGAATACTCTACTACTGCACCCACAAGCGGAGTAGATATTTATCCTGGTTGTTTGCTGAAGTTTCCCCTCGTCTTGAAAATAAATAAATACCGCGAGCATGTTTCGCCGCGAGTCAGCTGAGACACGTTGACGTCGGTTCTTGTCGATACATTTGGCGGCAGGTGATGAGTTATGGACCCGAATACAAACATACGCTTTATGAGGGCGATTTATTTTAGTTAGTTAATCTAATACTATTGTGACTAACATTGTTTTACAAAAATAGATGATATAGGGTTGTGGTTCGTTGCTGGATCATCACAAAGGATATTGCTGATCCCGGTATCTGGGTCCAATTCTAAAAGACTGCGCTGACGAAGTCGCGGGCAGGAGCTATAGATATTATGTACAATACCTAATTCTCTTTTGACGACCTGGGATCCTCTTTCACGCTTACCTAAATTTTACGTCAGAATTTCAAGTAATTTGACAAATGGTTTATTTCTGTAAAATCCTTACTCCCTTACTAATATTATAAATGCAAAAGAAACTCTGTCTGTCTGTCGCGCTTTCAAGTTAAAACTACTGAACCGATTTAAATGAAATTTAGTACACAGATAGTCTAGAGCCTGAGAAAGGACATAGGCTACTTTTTACCCGGGTGCGCAAAGTAGTTCTCTGGGGATGCGGGTGAAACCGCGAGAAAGAGCTAGTTAAGAATAAAATACACCTTTGTGTACCATCGCAGACATACAAATAAGAACGTAAGCTACAAACAACGAGATATCGATACATGCCATCTCTAGCACCGATATCTCTGGTAATAGAGAGCGTCGCTTGTCTTGTAAAAAGCTTACAGTTCGGGCCGCCGGCGCCCCGCCACGCACCTTGCGATCATATTTATGGGAGCATGAGTGTGCTAGAGCATGGTGCATACTGTGCACTGCACACTCGCGGACACGACACCATCGTTTTTATTGCAGCGTGCAGTGAGTGGCGGGTTTAATGACACCTTCTCTTCGACAGAAGTGAACAATGTTCTACTTAATAGACTACACATACGGGAAGACTTACGCGAGTTACTATTTATACAGAATTGCTAGAATTGAATAGTGTAGAAAAAAAAACACAGAAAATGTGTAAATGGGTACCTACAATAAGGTGATGCAAAAATAGTTTAAAATCATCTTGCAAATATGTAAACAGATAGTGCCACGGACGGGATTCGAACTTGTGACCTCTCGTTGCATTGCAGCTTACAGTTAACCAGTTTTTAATTTATTGTAATAGTTTAGTATTTTCATTTAAATCTCCATGCTACATTATATTATTATATATTTATTTTTTAATCAGTTACGCGCATTCACGATAAACACGGTGGACTTATTAACTAGATTATTATGAATGTAATTAAATTAATGTTGAATGCGATGTTGATAACAGCCCTCAGTTTCAATTTCCTATTATTTATTTGAAACATTCCTTCGGCCTAATATATCGGCGAGAGCTTGGAGTGTCTTGTTCACTTTGTGGTCAAACCTTGAGTTGTGTCCCACCATGGTTTTATATCATATTCCGTACCTCGGATACACAGGGGGACAAATTAGATACATAGGGTACATAAAACGTTTTTTATGAACTATAATACCTCACATTATACGTACAGCAGGTACAGTTTAACCCAATAATGGAAACGAATCATTTAATCAACTTCCCGGTCATTATATCAAGAACAGACTTTCTTTACAAACTTTCGTAAGTATCGATCAAACTTGTAATAAGTTCCGATGTAATTGTGCCGAACAGGACTTACGACTAGCTACAGTTATTTATACAGTCATGTGAGAATTAACTATAACTTGTATTATCACTATATTTATCCCGCAGCTTCACCTACGTCCCGCTAGAGCGTGTGTTTTTGTATATACAAAATATGATCTATCTGCGTGCCAAGGTTTGCCTCAACCAAGTCAGTAGTTTCTGCGTCAAAGAGAAGCAAACATACGTAATATTCCTCGCATCCAGAGCTTTATTGTTAGTAGCCTAATGTATGACAGGCGTCAGGTCATGTGACGTATATTATCATTCCCACTATATCTCATGGCGGTCGGTATTCTATCACTATCATCAATCATACGCTTCAAATCCATGTTCATGACAAGATGTATGCATGGGTATCGTGCTAGAACAGCCTCAGGGTTGCGATGCTATGCCATGTTCAGTTATAGTCCGCCAGCGGCGAGGGAGGCGGGGTCGGTGACGTCACCTGTGCAATCAAACGAGATTGCAACCGTGCGCCGTGCTTGTGTGCACAACAACGACAGTTGTCGGCCTGTGAGCAGTCGTGTGCAGGCTGTGTTGTTTGTTGATACGCATTATTTGAAGAGAACATGCCTACTATGACAATACTATAATTGAACATTCGCGGTATAAAAATAATCATTTTAGACTTCATTTAAAGTTGATTTATTGAAGGAATTACACGCACTGATCTGTCTTGTTCAGTTTTACGTCTATTGTATTTCTTTCAAATTTCTAAAAGTGACTTTGTTTTTAAAGCCTACTTCTCCATTGTGCCCTAAGCCTAGTCATAGTTGCCGATAGTGCTCGCGTGTGTTTAGGCAGATTCATGCGATGTCCCGCGCGCCGCGGTTTTATCTAAACGGCCCATTTGTCGCGGCATCGGCGCTCACCATCCTACTGCTGCTATTTATGTCAATCTAGGCGTATGTAGAGTAGGCCTAGCACGAACGCTCTAATTTAATCGTAACGTTGATATAATGCGATTTCAGAATCATAAATACAAACATATCAATGCAAAATTAATGTTTAAAATGCATAAATAAAGTCTTCGAGAACACCCAGTAGGTATTTTCATTTCAAAAATCACTTTCGATACGAGTACTTTTTCAAAAGTGCACCTGCATGTGGGTGCGTCTCATTTGTTTTATAGCAGTTTAATGTGAGAGTAAATACGTAATTTGCTTTAAGATCATAAGTGAGATCACTAAAAAGGGATACAAAAGCATAAACACTTATGCCTATACAGACCTGTAAAAATTGACAATATAAACTTCCTAAAAATTGAGTCAATCCTATATATCCTTATATTGACGTAGTTCGAGCCCTGGCAGCTACATGAGGGCACATGTTTTATATCGGACACATAAAAACCTCATGTCTCGCGAAGACGTATCGCTGGTGACACAAGTGACCGTTTATCTCTTCGATAAATATCCCCCATGGCAGGGAATCCCAACCTTTTTTATAGTGCCCGCTTTACAGCTTATAATTTTTATAAATGAAAAATCTGTGGGTAATTCTCACAGATGATATTTTATATTTCTTAAAAAAACATGTTGTAGGTTTAGTAGACAAACAATAATATTAAAATTGTAATAGAAACGTAACAGGTTCATTGATGATTTATAGATACTTCAGCGACAGTTTGAGAGCCGCTGTCCTCTGTTATAAACAAGGCTTCAAGGTATCAAACGGTTTCGATATTTTATGACGGCTCAAGTGTAACTGCCGGAGATTCAAGGGGTTATGTTTTGATTTACATTTTATTGTGATATTCCTTTAAAAAGGTCAGCCGTGGCCTATTTGTACAGAATTGTAAATTTTATGGTTTTGAAGTAAGGATTTAGTGCTCACTATGCTTGTTTTAATGACCACAACCCTGTAAACGCTGCAGTAAACAGGTTACTTGAACATAGGACTCTCGACTTACGGTCACTACATATCTAAGCCACTGGTTATAGGGTCCAGATAGTTCCAGAAACGGAATGTTTGAATGTAATAAGAGTTATTCAATATCTCTTCATAATCCAAATACTTTTTGAACTGTGTAAACTAAAACAGTTAACAGTCCAAAAGTTATTTAATCCCGACGCGATTTGTTTTTGCGTGTAAGTTGTCCTGCAGTTAGTGCTGTGCAAGTCAGTTAGTACAAGCATTCCCAGCTGCCGGCGGTAGGTGGCGCCTGTGCCGCGCCGGCCACCATACGAGAAAACTTTCATAACTAAATAATATACACTAGTATTGGTACGTTTCTGAATTTTACTAACGTAGGAAACGTTAAGTGTAAAACTAGCGAATGGTACATGTGTATGTATATGTCTTCAATGATTCGAAAATTAAATAAAATTAAGTTTAGTCCGAAGCGCCCTTGCTACGCATGGATGCATTCATACAAAAATACGTCAAATGACTTTTTACTTACAAAACTTTATCTTATATTGATAGTTAAGAATATAACAAAGGACAAAACCACCAACCAACAAATAACCAACTCGGTCTACCCTTTCTCAAGTTATAATAGCTCATACATGCGTCCATTCATTCACATTAATTTATATACTAAGTACTATATAATATCACTTAGTTGTTATACTTGGAACTGTTATTTCCCGATAGATAAGAACACGAAAACTCATTATAAAATTAATTTGTAAAAATCAGTTCACAGCTGTGGCAGGTACGTTAGTCTCAGGTCGACGTTTTTCCATCTAAATTTTCCTGATGGTTTTCCTAATAGTAATAGGAAAACGAACATTTCTTTCATTTCTATAATAGATTAATTATTGTATTGAACGAAATGGTTTGAAATATTATAAATGCTATCTTGAATGGTACGGACTTTTCATCTTGGTACGTTAAGTAGTTCCCTCTGGACGCGGGTGAAGCCGCAGGAAACTGCTAGTATAAAATAAATCGCATATGAAAATATGTACCTTGATGGTATAGTACATACCAGGCCCGCCTGCTGACCATAATATGGTTAGTTCCTCACACCTGCTTAATAGGCACCTCTTTCACGTCAGAGGCCGTCAGGCGGGTTTGAGAAAACTCTGACACTATGGTTTGTTAGGTTGGTAACGGACAATGTTATAACTTTGCTTTATACAATGGTAGAATTCGGGTCAGGAACATAAATATGTAGTGTAGCATAAGTCGGTACACAGAAAAGGTCACCCAGCACAGTGTGGCTCCTCGCAAGGAGACGAGCTTATCAAGCTCGTACGTCACTCGCGGCTAATCCTTTCTGCGCAGAGTGCACTACGCTGAGCCGCATGTGCGGGTCAACAATGACAGACGCTACACTTTCAGACGAGCTACGGGTACAATGAGATAATATAAGGATACGGGAAAACTGACTCGGATTTTCCATTAAAATACAAAATACTCATAAAGAATTTCGTAAAAATTTAAAGAAAAGTGATGATAAGCATCACTCACACACACACATTCAACATTTGATATTCTCAATTGTAAAAATAACAGCCTCAAAACAGAAGAACTTGTACTTATGACTGCCATGAAATAAATAATAAACGGATCTAACATACAACGGCCACCGATCCGCAAGCTGACCGCGGCAAGATCTGATTTAATCTATATTCTATAAAATGACTATTATGCTTCTCTGCTACTAGCACTCAGCACCATTTTCTAATCCTGCTCAGTTGCAACTTAACCACAATCATTTAATTCCACTTCATATGTTTTATGCATGAATTGAACCGAATGTTTGATCAAACCGTTGCGCAAACGTATTGCTCCCCGAGGAGTTGGAGCAAACATTGGCCCAACGATTATCGTCCAATTATATTTGTGTTCCGCAAACAGATCTGTGTTGCCCTAATTGTAGAAGGCTTGACATAGTTTGTGTGATTACATGGGATTAGATGTGCCTTTTCAAGTTTATGTAACTTAATATATTGTTATGTAGCTCTGAGGTATACAGGATGCTATTACCAGGAAGATATTACCAGGTGTTGCGCCGGTGTCACTCGTATGCTAGTGGGCAGGCTAGTGATTGCTCGTTCCTACGTGGAGGTGCATTTACTTCGCAGTGAGACAGTTATAGGCAGTGTACATATAGATAATTAAATGCAGTATTCATATTATGTAAAGACCACACACACACGTACGCGAAGTTCATATCGCACATCGCTCTTAACACTCCGCTAATATAACACTGAATTCTTATCGCTAAACCTAAATGCGACCTTTCCAATTTTACGCAAAGAAATGACATTTTATTACCGTTCGAAATTGAATCTTATTCTCAAGAACGTAAAGTTGGTTTCCGCTCGGTAGTGATGAGTGTTTGGAGAATTGCGAGGATTTCGCGAAAGCAGGCGGAAATCGGGCGACTCGTCCTAAAGACACTTCTTAAAGCAGTTGGGGTGCGTGCGAGTGACGGCGAGGAACTAGTGCGGTCACGCGTGCCAGCACAGAACTTTTTTCTTTTCTTTCTACATGACCTTTTGCAGGGTGCTTCTAACAGCATTCGACCTGCTTAACCGGACAATGTGGCGAGGTCCTAATTTAATTAATTAAATTAAGGCCTCCAGCCAAGGCCGGCACAGAACCACATTTACTATACCTTTGAACTATTATGATTCAGTGACTCAAACAGACTGATAATAAAAGTGTGACTTACTGAAACGATGTAATTAGGTACCCAAGTGATCGTCTAAAAATCGTCACTGATTTTATGAAGGTATATAAATGAGATACCTACCTAAGAAAGGAATAAAACATAAAAGGAACATACTAACATAAAAAGGGAAACTTATATGAAGTAACTATGTATCATGTATAAAGAATATTTCGAAGACATCATAATTAATATCAATCAGTATTTTGGTATGAACGTTTGCTCAATCTTAATCTGCTCTCCATACCAATGACAGCGTAGTGCCTGTACCTGCCAAGGATAGACTAGTTGTTAAACCGAGGCTCAACCTCTGACTATACGAAACAGCTTTAATTTATCCAATTTTTTGTTCCAGTGGTCATATCACTGGGACCAAATATTGGCCTAGTGCAAGTGTAGGTATGTTCGTCGGCGCATCCCCGCTACCAGTGGAGCCCCGCCCGGGGCCCGACAAGGCCAGCCGGGGGTCTCGGCGCGTGAATAAATTTAATGTATTAACTCACCGCTACACTCGTTTATTAGAGACGCGTGCACCCCCCGCACCCCCCGCACCGCCCGCACCACCCCGCCACCGCCACCTACATACATATCTATGTACTCTCCGTACAAGGCATATGAATGGGTTAATAGTTCCTCATGTTTGATAAGAAATATATTAGAGTCCCTTTGCCGAAGTGAATAGCACAGATTCCAACATTTAAGGAGTCAATCGATTTGTTGCATTACTATTGTGAAAGTTTCCTTGCTGACTTCTCTGTTCAGGAGTTTCTATGCAAAAGTTTCTGTTTTTCCCCGAAGGCAAAGGTGTTCCTAAAGTATTAAAGTCTTATGTAACCTATATTTCGTCAGTTATAGTTTCGTGTAATAGGGGATCAATAAATTTGCTGTATTTAACTGCTGGTAAAACTGGACAAGCAAATTGGTTTAAGTACGCATTGCGACGCGTTCGAAATTGGTTAGAAGCAAACATCCTGACACAATAAACCCTGAACAAGTCATCCTGCATCGCGAATTGTAGTGTCAAGAGTCAAGCCTGAATTGTCTTTCCTTTAAATAATAAGAGAAGTTTCCCAAGCAATGAAAATACCTACACACTGATAACATTTTTCTTACATAAGTGAAGTTGAGAAGTGCTCTAAGCTGAGTTGATCGAAGTCAGTTCACACGAGACTCGGCTCAAGACTAACTGTAGTTCAAGTGTCCAAGTTGTAGTGGCTGCGGCCGGCTGTAGTAACAGAGCAGTTTGCGAGTGACTGCGAGGTGAGGGCTTAGCAGCTATTGGGAAATGGATTGTCGACTGCACGGAGCTGTGAAATGTTCTTTGGAACTGTTGGAACACTCCCCTTGAGAGACGTCATCGAAGGATCGTCGTGATGGGACGTGAGGGGTTGACGTCAGAAGTAAAAGAAGGAGGCGTTAATTTTGACGTGATCCCTTTTTTCTAAATTTAGTTAGATGTGGGTGGACTTGAGTAGGTACTAAGACATACTAAATTAAGGCAGCTCTCTATCTACAGATATTTATCAGAATGAAACTCGATGGTCTTGAATTCACTTGTACATATTTAGAGTACATTGTATATCGAGTAGTCAAGCATTTACTCCGATTTACCCGGATAAAAACGCCCCTAACCACTTTCAAACCAAACTTGAGATTAGTATTATACTTCATCTAGGTCAAGCCACACTCAAATCAAAAATCCTGCGTCCGCCTCTTTCCCTGGATGTTTCCTGCAAAAAGTACTGGCTTTCAAAGTAAATCGGTGAGTGGAGTGGGCGCACACCAGCACCAAGTAGCCGGCAATATTTTGCCACGTCCCCGTCACACGAGTCTTGAGCCATCGATTAGTTCCTAAACAAACATGCTGAGTGTCGGACGCGACCCTTTGGGTTTCGCAAACAGAATCACAGAAGGGTTACATGAATTTAAAAAATTAAAAATGTATCATGCAAATATAACTCGTAAGATTCTGAACACCTTGCCCCGTGTTAGTGGAATATAACATCACCTAGTGTCTTCGAACGAATAATTGGAGAGGTGTACTCATAATACTAATGGATGAACTGGGTCCAGATTACGAGATCCACTTAGAAATTCTAGATATAACCCAATGACACTTAGCCCAACTCAGAAATAGGATGCAAGACCTTCATCAGGAGTTGCGCTGCAACTACAACACTCACGAGCCAGTTGTGAATTCTGTGATGCAAAAAGCATGTGGTGATGTAAACACACTTCACTTTCTTCGACTTTTTGGTCCGAACCGTGTTGACCTTCTGCTTTTGTTGGTGTTGTGCGCCAAAAGTTTTAAGTCTCGCGTCCTTTGGGCCGCCTAGTGTTTGTCTTCGGCCAGTTTTTTGTTTATCCCCAACATTATTAGATGGCGAGTGCGCTGTATCGCCCAGTATCGACAGTAAACCGCCTCGAGAGAGTGGACTTGCCATTTTTCTTGTTGGGATTGGAATATTCTTCAAGTTACGTGAGGTTATTTGAAACATTAAGTGTGTTTGTTGGAAGAGCTCGTTCAGACTTTTGTAAGTTTAACGGCTGCTCATTTATTTATCTATTTCTCTTGAGGGTTCGAGCTGATCATCGAGAGGAGTTTCTCAGTCAATATTAATTTCCATCATTATAAAACATGATAATAGATGACGAAACAGTTTTTATGTGATTCCCTCAAGCAAACTACGATTACAAAAAGCGCCTAACGGTAGATTGAAAGTGATATTCAGAAGCAAAATATACACAAACCAACAAGAGCAAGAATTCCAATTGTACGCTTTCAACACGCCCACATAATTAAATATCGCACATCGATAAGCCACATAAGATTCAGTATAAACACATTCGAGTCGTCGATAATCGACTCCAACAAAACAATTGTTCCAACCATTCGATAACCGACAAGCAATTATTGTTGGTTACATTTTCCTGAGCGCAATCTGTCGCATTCACTCGCGTATAGACTGTGTATGTGAGAGCGAGAGGAAACAGTAGTGTCGTGCTACCGATTGTTTGATTTCCGTAGCTACCGCCACGCACTACCTGTGTCAGTAAACGGGTTAGCTAGTGACGAGACATAATAACTTGAAAAAGTATCGATAGAAGTAGGTAAATCTGGGATTTAATTGCTCCTTAAACTTGTAGAACATAAAATATTATATGTATCTGCAGAATTAAACATAACTTAGGTTACACGTACACATATTGTAAAAAAAAGTGTTATTTAGGCATAGTAAATCTATCTACGTAAAGCTTTTTTATTTTTTTGCGGATTCTAATAAATATATGAATCTCAAACTTACAATAAATTGACGTATTGCAACTCATAGCAAACAAAATAATCGTCTATGTAGGCAATATAATTAAAATTATTTACACAATCATAATTACTCTTACACGGATGTTAGACTGTCGACATGTTCCCCGGCCTAGTGGACACTCGTCGCCTGTGAGCACGGCGCTTATATTCCGATTCTGTCGTCGGCACATCTCTATTGATTCTCGTCATATACGTGTGTGGCACATTGCGACGTACTCGCAATCAACTAGTTGGTTCGAGCACGCTTTGAAGAACAGAATCTACTAGCTGGTCCGAGAGAACTATTTAACGCACCAAAATAAAAAGTTACCGATTACCGTTTCCAGGGTTCTATCTATCTCTGTACAAAATTTCATCTAAATCGGTTGAGCCGTTTTACCCTCATATTTTAACAGACAGACATAGTTACGTCTGCATTTATTAAATTAGGAAGGATAAGTTATCTGAATCTGCCGTACTTGTACTATTAGTACCTAATAATATGATGCCGAAACAAATACCTATAATCCCGCAGCCTTGTACCTACAATACAAAGAATATTGAAGAAAAATCCTAAAACGATATATACATTTCAAAAAATAATATTGCTGAGTGAGACATAGTTGCATGAGGCGGCGTTGTCAACGCGTCTCACGTGAGAGTGGGACCTTGTGCAGGTGTGTGCCGACTCTTACCGCTCAGTGTAACTTTGTTGTGTACTTCGGCTCGCAAAGAGTTTCGTTTCAGAGTTCCTTGAGGAAATGGCAAAGCTATCTACCAGTGTGATGTAACGGGGAAGTATCTACTTGTGTATGTACACAGGAGGTACTTAGTTGTATGTGTCAATTTAGATGTCCTGTAATCAACAGTCCGTTTATCCAATATTGAGGCGAAAAGCTCGCTCTCTAGTGTACAATAAGTTTCTTTAAGATGCATCCTTGCTTAAAAGTTGTGTTATAAAATTTTAGTTCAGTATTCACCTGATTGACTTGACCATTGAAGGAAGATTAACCATATTACAAGAGTTATAAATACATTTTGTGACACGTAACCAGTGACTTTTCACCAGACATTACCGAACCGTTGGTATCTCCGTGTAGTAGTGAACTACTCATCTTCAGGCGCGTTGATTTCAATTAGTGCAACAATGAGTGTGTCGCGTCGTCTTGTCTATAGATAACGCCGCGCGCGCGATGCAATCAGTCGCCGATAACGCCACAGTGCACACAATGCGCACAATGGGCGCCATCTCGAGTAATCAATCGTGTAGCGGCGGCCTGGGCTCTTCATATCCGCTGGTTATCGTCCCACTGCTGGGTTGATGTGATGGGCGTTAATAATAATATGATTAATTAAAAAAATATTATTTAATATAAGAAAACGCTTACCGAAATGAAACCTTTCATAGTCTTCGCGCTGTCCTTTACAGTTTTAACAACATTTTTATTAGCCATCGTCTTAATTTTCATATTTTAAATTTGTTTAACCTAGCTTTCAAGATATCTCATATATTAATCTGAGAGTTTCCACATACTTAATGTAACTCAGCATAGCTAATATAATGATTAAACCCTTATCGTTGACGGCTGCAGCTTATTGCGCTGAATATCTACTCGTATCAAAAGAAGTTATTTTCTTTCCTCATACGGGACCCGGCTGGTACGCGTGGCGCCGCAGCCGGCTCGCGATCACTCGGGCTAACTTGTTGCCCGCACCGCCGTGTTTGTGGACTACTTCTTGTGCTAACAGGGCCAGCGAGCGGCTAACGAGGACTACACGTTGGTACACTGAAACTTATTCAAGCGACTTTTGTTAATTTTAGTACAGAGGGGAAAAAATAAGGAGCGAGTTGTTTTTCCAAACTAGTTGCACCCCACGGCGTCCTCCGTATTTTACAATCTTAAGAATTTATTTTACTGCGCAGAACCTTGCAAAAAATGCCAGTGAAAGTCACATCATAATCGGTCCAACGGTTTTGGAGATTAGCCGAAAAAACAGAGAGAAAATGTTTTAAATAAACACCGTGTTGTTAAAACTGCATAAAACAGATATTTCAATTATTTATTGGTATATATTTAAAATCAAATTAAATTAAAAACAGGTTTTCGCTCATTCTTTTTGTTTCAATGCTATTAATTGATATCGTTAGTCACGCACGTATATTTAGTATTTCCCATGCAAATGTAAATCGTTAATTCCTAAACACAGATGTTAGATATATTATGATACTCTAGATGGCAGTTGCATTATCTTGTCGCCAATATGGCCGCTTGTATGAAATTAACGTTAGATTATAATGATCTAATATATTAACATACTGAAGCGCGGTGACTGACGGCTAGTGTTGCACGACCAGTTAATGATGCACGACCGACACCAACTGCTGCCTGAATGCTCAGCTCAGCGCAAGTATAGCTCTCTCCTCAAAAGACCAGCGACGCTAACCTGCATCATTGTGTCTGCCTAATCCAATGATGACGTCAATCAGCCCATCACATGCTTATCGTAGTCCACCGCTGGGCATAGGCCTACCCCAACTGACGCCACAACACCCAGCATCCAGCCAATCCCAGCGACTGTTATCCAATATGACAGACCTCGATTTTTATCATGTTTCTTAGATAAAGTCTATCCTCTTCTAGTTTCAATTAAAAATATTTGAAATATGTGTACAATAAACATTGCAAAGACCTGTGCGAGGCGTACAGCTGTCACGCGTGGTCATCATCACCTCTACGTGTCACAGTAATGTCAGGACAAGCGGCGCGTGAGACAATACCTGGACATTTCTCTATAATATATTATGTGTCGCTTTTGTATATACCTTCGTACATTGGATCACAACAACACATTGGACAACACTATATCGCCATAAGTATGCAATTCTTCTCACAGAACTGTCTCTGTTTCTTTCTGAGAAAGTGGTCAATTTCATGAGGGTATTGCTCACTCTACTCTCTTTGTCTATATTTTAACTGAATAAGAATCCCCGCAGACCACAACTTTCTGTCAGCCGACAGCTTGAATGAAGATGTGAATCGTTACAATTTACGCACTTGCATACATCTTCATACTGATTAAGAAACCGACCAAACTATCGGCTGATAGAAATTCTGTGGTCTAGACATCGCCTTTTATTTGAAAAAAACCACAGTCAACATTGTCTAGGAACAATGAATTTAGCCCAATTCGGTGACGTACCTGGCACACGTCACACGTCACAACATGTCACCGAGGCTTTATGAAGACATGACGCGTGTCACAGTTGTCAGGGTACGACTAGTTAGGTCCTGTCGCGTCGCTCGTGTCTGACAGGGTCCGGGCGCACAGGAAACTATTCGTTAAATAGACAAAGGACGATATGATAACAGTGCTAAAAAATATACGCCTGTATTTGCTATTATAAGTATAATAGGTAACGAGCCTCTTGCTCTCTCAGGGCATAAAATGCAAAATCCAGTATTGAATACAAGAAAACTACAAATTGTCCACAATCCCGGTTTATCTAATCTGTTTAAAAAGTGTCAGTCCGCGTTTAATTATCCGCTACGACGTCGTAGCCGACGTAGCCGCCCCTACTGCCTACGCCGTAGCAGCATTCCGATACTTGAAGTAATGAGATAAGAGCACTGGCTACATATTACGACGATTTCATGCGGAATATGATTCCAATTACGAATAAATCTGCTGGTATATAGATAACTAGCTTTTCGCCCGCGGCTTCGCCCGCATGGGCATTTTTTTTACACCTTGGGTTACATTATTCAAGTTTTAGTAGGGATCCCTAATTATTTCTGGAAATCAATTTAGCCTATGACACTTCGTAAAGATGTATCTTTCTAACGGTGAAAGAATTTTTAAAATCGGTCCACTAATTTTTGAGTTGAAACCCTACACACAAATCTTTCCTCTTTACAATATTAGTATAGATTTGTATTCAGAATGGGTGAAAATGGTCCATCATCATCTGCCTAGCCTTTTCCCAACTATGTTTGGGGTCGGCTTTCACTAAACCGGATGCAGCTGAGTACCAGTGCTTTACATGGAGCGACTGCCTATCTGACCTCCACAACCCAGTTACCGGGTAACACCGTACCCCTTGGTAAGACTGGTTGTCAGACTTTCTGGCTTCTGACTACCCATAACGACTGTCAAAGATGTACTAATGACAACCGGGACCAACAGCTTAACGTGCTTTCCGAGGCACGGAGGAGTCTGGCTATGACATAGATGGTCACTCATCCACGGACCAACCGCGCCAAGCGCAGCTTAACCTTTGATCGGTCGAACCGTGCGGCTGCTACTTAGCCACGAGCTCCTCATGGAGTTCAATGGGTGAAAATGGTCCATAATCTAGTAAATAAGACTTGACTTACACTGAAATTGGAGCATATTTGCTTAATGTGACGTCATGTGCTCGGCGGCGAGTCCCGCGGGCGCTGCAGCCTGCCAGTGATCGAGTCGGTAATCGATACCTGCACAGCATCGACACTATTGTCGCTCGATACATTGCGATTGATGCATTACAGCTCAGTGGAACTTCTCACGTGACATCGAATTCCCCGCAGGGTTGAGAGATGCACCTAAATTACATCCTATATATTGTCACTTATGTTTAAGACTTGTGTAACAGGAGGTGAGCTTGGAGCCAGTTTATATTACACTAGCTTCAGTTTGCGGTATCGACTGCGTTGTAATAATAACAGGGATAATGTAGATTTCCAAAAGTGATTTTTGACATCGGTACTGTGGTTCAAGAGATTACCCCCTATATACAAACTAACAAACATTATCTCTTAATAATGTGTCTATCAGGAACAAAATGCAACAACTGCACATAGGGTTAGTATATTTGACAGCTGCACATTTCTCAGGACTGTTGCAGAAAAAATCACTTCCAACGACGTGACACCGGCCCCCGCCCCCCGTTCCTCGCCCCCGGCGGGACTATTTTAGTAACGACTGCATTCAAATAATACTTCGTCGGTAAATTAAAGACTGCTGTTTCGTTTTATTGAAAAGAAAATGAAAGGGATATAGACATTCTGTTAAAAGTTTCTGATTGTCGTTACTTTAAATTAGTGACATTATATACTTAATAATAAGAGGAGGAGGAGGAGCTCGTGGCTAAGTAACAGCCGCACGGTTCGACCGATCAAAGGTTAAGCTGCGCTTGGCGCGGTCGGTCCGTGGATGGGTGACCATAAATGTCATCGTGAGACTCCTCCGTGCCTCGGAAAGCACGTTAAGCTGTTGGTCCCGGCTGTCATTAGTTGATCTTTGACAGACGTTACGGGTAGTCAGAAGCCAGAAAGTCTGACAACCAGTCTTACCAAGGGGTATCGTGTTACCCGGTTACTGGGTTGTGGAGGTTCGATAGGCAATCGCTCCATGTAAAACACTGGTACTGGAAGCCGACCCCAAAATAGTTGGGAAAAGGCCAGGCAGATGATATACTTAATAATAAATAAATATATATATGTGGATATTTATGAATGTGATCTAAGCGTGGAAACCAACAACAGTATCAGTGCTGCTACTGCGACATTCGTTAAGCTTAGCCGAAAGGCATTCTTCTCACATGATCTTAAACTTAGTACAAAGATCTCTGTATACATGGCGATAGTTCTGTCAAATCTCCTACATGCTGATGAGACGTGGTGAGTGTACTGTCATTACATTCATGAGCTGTATCGATTCCATCTGAAATGGTTACGAAATAACATGAAAACCTGTTGGTCGGACCGAGTGAGGAATACCGAGGTGCTGCGGAGAGCTTATGCGGCGACAACTTTTATTTATTATTCCTTATAACTACAGCAATGGTGACCTAAATTGGTTATGCTAGCTATTGGAGAGCGCACCGGGGAGCTGAACACCTCAGCTCCCAACTATAATCGGAGTCGTCAAGCAGTCGCTGTGGCTGAGTACGGCTGTGAGGCTACACGACATGCGGCTCATCCCGCTGAGCGGATTATTTGGGATTAATTAAACTGCCATGATTGACACAATATTAATATTACTGCCTCGCACACAGGTTGTTGCAAATTCGTATCATTTAATTTATTTATAGTTGTGTCTACTCTGGATCGCCCAGTAAACTTATCTGTTAATGCCTTTTACCCAACTACTGTGAAGCTTAAAGTGAGGGTAATATTTTACAATTAAAGGATGAACTATGGACGAAAACCGTAAAGTTTATTATTATGACAACCGAACAAATAAATAAATTTAATTATTATATTATATAAAAAAGAACAAAATGTTTTTAACTGACACAACAAGTGGCAGACGATACTAGAATTTATTGATTTGTGTATAATTGTAGCGTGATGAACTAACACACAGATGTTTGAGGTCCCCCTGTACAGCGCCAGTTGATACAATTAGATCAGTGTTTATGAGCCAATTACTGGTTGCCATGAGCTACGAGTAAGTACGTCCTCAGAGTCTTCACTCTCTTCCTTAAGTTTATTTATGTCAATAAGCAGCTATACGCTAACATTCATTAACTTGCAGTTTCATTTTATCCAATAGGCCTAATATATAAGCGATAAATATAACTTATTTTTCTTTTGTTTCAGATGATTTAAATGGCTATCTCGCGAAAAGTAATAGCTTAATGATACAGAACGGTTTTTTCAAGTGCTATCGAAATACTATTAGTTTTAGAGTAATCGTACCTACATCTCGGTGTACATCTCATGAAACATTTCATGACAAGTAGTAGATTATGTGTATTGTTCTTGTTTCTTAAGTACGTAAAATACTCGTAGTTTGGAGCGCAGCATTTAAATAAGCAAATGACAATATAAGCAATTCTAATGATCAATTGATCATCATCATCGGCCTGTGTCACTTCACTGTTGGCCATTGGCTTCTCTTATGGCAAGCCGCTGTGCTGTGAGAACTATAACAGAGAAAAACCACTTTGACAGCACAGTGACTTATTGAAAAAACTCAACTTATTAAAAATCTAACAACATAACAATGGAATACTTGTATGAAACAATACAATCACGTAAAAAGAATAAGAAGACGCAGATCAGATCTCGGTTTTAGAAGAGACAAGAAATAATAAGAAGGGATTGGCAGAATTAAAGTGTGCGTTTACGGCTAATGACAGGGAATTTTAAGAAAAACTCACATGGGAATTAATATTTATTCATAATTTAAAGTATTAATTACATTGAGAACAAGGACAACAGAGCTGAAAGGTGAGCATTATTTTATAAAGTATGGCTTCCAATATGAAGACATGCAACAGAAAACTTGCTTGAGTAATTATTAACTTGCTTGAGTAGTTTGTTTAAGTATATTTTTAACCGACTTCAAAACAGGAGGAGGTTATCAATTCGGATCGTCGTTTGTATTTTTTTTGTAACTATTGTCAATTATTTCGTAGATGTTCTTTTTGTGATGCCTCAAAATATTTAATTTATTTATAATGTAGCCTCTTAGTATTTGGGCCGCTTATTTTTGTTTATCAGGAATGCCATTGTTATTTGGATGTTCAACAAGCGACACAGTTAGCTTTGCAACACGTTCGGAGGATGCGTTGCGAGAAAATTTTCTTTAAATTTGTATCCATATTTCAAAGACTCTTCCCACTCTGCGTTTTGTTTAATCTTAACCGATTGCGTGGTTGAAAACGATGGATGTGTCAATATAGCATGTTTGATAAAGAAAAATCCATCTATTTTCAGAATTTTATCTAAAGTTGTTCTCACAGAATTTGTCGAATTCGCACCAACTTCATCAGTTATGTTCGCGAGTACATTGCGGTCTTCCAATAAATTATCAATTATAAGTTCTGTGAGGTTGTAAGTGTCCATTAGCCGTCTCAATTTCTTGATCAACTCTACGCTCTCTGTGGGATGCGTCTCGTTGCATTGCTCTAGTATTTGTATCGCTTCTTCTGCTGTGATTATGATCGGTAGCTGGTGCACCTCGTCGTGTTCTTCATTACTTGGCTTCCCGTCTTCAGTCGTGTTTGTCTCACTAGTGACTGTACAGAAGACAGATGTCATCACAATGAACAGAGCTCTTTTCATTTCTGTTGTGTTCTTGGTCAAGGAATATCAAAGTGTTGCTTCAAATATTTTATTTGAGAACAATTTTATGGAGCTCTTTTTCAATACAATAATTTATTTAGTTTCGTAATCGGATTTCAATATGTTTTATTGATGCTGATTTTGTTTTATTATCGTAGTTTTTTTCCGTTTCACCATGTCTGACAAACAGTAATATTTTATTCATTTAAATATATGTATATTATGTTATAAAATTAATTTTATCGTTTTTAAATGTTGTCACAAGTTTATGTTGCACACGGGCCTCAAAGAGATGTCAGCATAATTGACGGGGCCCCGCAACCCCAGGTTCATGCTGGGGCTGCGGGATGTTCGAAAGAATAACCGCGGCCCCCGAATACAAAGGGCGAAGGAAGGGACACAGATGGGTTTTAGTCAGTAAGAGTCTGACATTCAATCCCGCACCACCTATAGCGGGAGGAGTAATTTTGATGATTTCCCGTCCCTAAAAAAGGCTAGGCTTTACACCGTAATTAAACATACACTAGAATCAATCCATCAGGAACAATAACGTATCAAAGCAAGGAGATTACCAACTTCGTAGCCTTTGTGCAGCGTGGAGGGCTCGCACTCGGTGCAGTCGGTGCAGGCACTCTAAAACATTGCCGACAGTACGTCACTGGGAAGCGTGCAGCTTGAGACACACTTTGTACGTCACAGTCTGAGCAAAGCAGTAGATTAACAAGTGAGACACGCGCGGGCAAAGGGCTGCTCGTGTGTACAAGACCTGCTGGCTGTGACGTGGCCGTTTTACCGGTGCAACTTATCCACAAAGCCTCAATTTGGCTATGTGCGGAACATTGAGTTAAGAATAACTTAGATATGGCAAATTTTATGTACTTTTGTGATGCTTTGAAAATTATGTGATGGTGTTTGTTTTTACACAACCGATAAAATAAGGATGTCTGGAATACCATAGCCTATTAATAATATTAACATGACACTTCTGCCTGCCCCTACGGATTTAGTTTGGCTGTCACTCTCTTTGGAATTAAATCTTCTCTGTGTGAATGGGAATTCACACAGAGAAGATTTAATTCCAACTATGCGAATATATTAAACACAATGATCTGCATTCAAAGCATACACTTTAAAGCGATATTCTGCTGTCTGTATCTGATTTTAGGTCTATACTAATCTTGTTTTCTGGGATTTTAATGCTAAATGTATTCAAGATTATTCCTTTAAAAAATCAGTGCAGATTTGAGTGCAACAACCGATAGATTTATTTTCCCTAAGTTGGGTCAGAAGCAATCATTTTCATAAGGAAAAAATTTACAAAGCGTTCGTCTGTTAGTAGTTGTTCCCTGCGGTTTTACTCACGTCCTCAAATAACTACTTTACGCCCTCAGATAAAAAGCAATATCAAATCGTTTCCGTACCAAATTTCATCCACATCGCTTCAGCCGTTTTACTGTGGAAGCGTACCTAACAAACAATCAAACTCACTTGCGCAATAATTAAAATTAAGTTAGGATAACTGAACAGCTGCCTCATAGAGTCAGCTTATCACTGTCTTACACTACTTAACCACTCATAATATGAACCTAAATATTATGTATTAGTTTCGTCAATGTTTCTACTCTAGCACAGAGTAAAAATATAAGTTATCTATTGAGTGAAACTTGCAGTATGTCAACAGAGTTCGCTAACTTGTTACTATGGGTATCGGTAATGCTAAGAGTCGCACCTGTCCGCCGCGGGTGTGGGCTTTGTCACAGAACCGCTTGCTCTAATTGCATTCCGGTAATTGCAGAGTCCCCCCCCCCCCGCCCCGTCTGACGTCACCACAACGAGAATATTCAGAAGTTAATATAATCTAGCTACACTTGATGTTTCCTGCGGTCCTGCCTGCGTCCCGATGCAACTACTAAACGCAACCAAATAAAAAGTAGCATATAACCTTCCCCATGGTTCAATCTTTCGTTGTGAAGTGTTTCCCTCAGGACCCGGGTGAAACCGCGGAAACTAGCAGGGTTGTCACGGACGTCACAGTCGCCACGGATTGACAACCATCTCTGGCAGAGTTGCAAAATATTCGAGAATCGTAAGCTTTTAAAATATTTTACATAAAATAAAATATGTGTACGAGCCGCAACTATTTTAACAAATTTAATTCTGTCGGTACAAGCGCTGCATATGTTATGAGCTCGCATGCCTAGCGTTTGTAACGAGTTTTATAAAAAAGAATGTTAGTTATTAACCATCTCCTGTGGGAAGTACTGCGTGTACCCGAATAAAAACTATCATATGTCCTTCCGTAGGGTCCCATCTGCGTTCGTAGTAAATATCATCTAAATCGGTTCTGCCGTTTTGCCATGAAAGCGAAACAGACAAACAGTCAGAAAGACAAACGGGGTTTGTTACTATCGAGTTTCTATATGCCGCCACACTATTCCCAACCACTGCAACTCCTGAAAGCCAGAATCAGCCACATAAGTAATTTACATTTAATGGGTCCTAGTGAGCTGTTGCACTTGATTCCAGTAATAGGTACGGCAAAAACGCTTGAAAGGATTAGTGAGGATAGCTTGGTAGGTACCTATCTACCCATAAGTATAGATCACTAAGTGAACTCCTTTAAACGCCACTTCGCCTGGTATTTCTGTGTCCCCGGCACAGTGGGTCACCTAAATTCATCTAGTTATAAGATAACGTAGTTCTTGTCTCAACAAAGCCGGCGCTGGCATACTCGCTGCTCCACTAGCCGCCAGCACTGGCTGCTAGCTTGCCTACATTATACGTTACCCTACTTCAAACTGCCTTAATTACTCTGATTTGCTAATTAGAATCTAATCAACGTGTTTTTGATGTAAATTATTGTAGTTTATTACATTCACCGTCCGTCCAGTGCGACTGTTCGCCAGTCGTGGTAACATTATGGTATCTTGGATGTGGCACCAAATTAATAAATTATTTAAATTGAATTGAGGGATTAAAAACGTGAACACACTCCTACCACCAGTGAAAGGGTATATAGGGTAAATATATATAGTTAAGGGTATATATATTGGTACCTATATTTGTTCAGGTCCCCACGACGCTGTATTTACTACTAGGTACTATATGATTTTTAAACATAATTCTCATATTAATTTTTTTTTTTGGATTCCCAGTCCCAGTCCCAGTTTCCAGGCTTGACACTCATTGCGAAGTTCAATTTCATAGCGCAGTTTCTAACATTCATAGTCAAGTGCCTCTCAAGACACTCATAGTCAAATGTCTGACACTCATAGTGTAGTGTCTGACACTCAAAGTGAAGTTGCTGACACCCATAGGGAAGTCATTGACACTGAGCAAAGTGGGCGATACTCATAGCTAATGTTGCTGACACTCATAGTGAAATGTCTAAAATTCATAGCTAATTTTGCTGACAATCATAGTGAAATGTCTGACACTCATAAAGAAGTATCTGACACTCATAGTGAAGTGTCTGACACTCACAGTGAAGTATCTGACACGCATATTGAAGTTGCTGACACTCAGTGAAACGGCTGACATTCATTGCGAAGTTCAATTTCATTTTCATAGCGCAATAAGCGACGATGAGGATGATGACAATTATGATGATGACAATGATGGTGATGTCAAAGATGGTGATGACAATAAGAATTTTTTCATTTTCATTTTTATTTTTATTTTCATTTTCATTTTCATTTTCATTTTCATTTTCATTTTCATTTTCATTTTCATTTTCATTTTCATTTTCATTTTCATTTTCATTTTCATTTTCATTTTCATTTTCATTTTCATTTTCATTTTCATTTTCATTTTCATTTTCATTTTCATTTTCATTTTCATTTTCATTTTCATTTTCATTTTCATTTTCATTTTCATTTTCATTTTCATTTTCATTTTCATTTTCATTTTCATTTTCATTTTCATTTTCATTTTCATTTTCGCAGTTTCTAACATTCATATTCAAGTGCCTGACACTCATAGTGAAGTGTACGACACTCATAGTCAGGTGTCCGACACTCACAGTGAAGTCATTGACACTTAGCAAAGTGGCCGATACTCATAGAAAATGCCGACACTCATAGTGAAGTGTCTGACACTCAAAGTGAAGTGTCTGACACTCACAGTGAAGTGTCTGATACCCATAGTGAAGTGTCGGGCACTCATAGTGAAGTGAACGACACTCTTAGTCAGGTGTCCGATACTCATAGTGAAGTGTCTGACACGCATAGTAAAGTGTCTGACACTCATAGTCAAGTGTCTGAAACGCATATTGAAGTTGCTGACACTCAGTGAAACGGCTGACAATCATTGCGAAGTTCAATTTCATTTTCATAGCGCAGTTTCTAACATTCATATTCAAGTGCCTGACACTCATAGTGAAGTGTGCGACACTCATAGTCAGGTGTCCGAAACTCAACGTGAAGTGTCTGACATCCATAGTGAAGTTACTGACACTTAGCAAAGAGGCCGATACTCATAGTTAATGTTGCTGACACTCATAGTGAAGTGTCTGACACTCATAGTGTAGTGTCTGACACTCATAGTAAAGTGTCTGACATCCATAGTGAAGTCACTGACACTTAGCAAAGTGGCCGATACTCATAGCTAATGTTGCTGACACTCATAGTGAAGTGTCTGACCCTCATAGTGTAGTGTCTGACACTCATAGTGAAGTGTCTGACACGCATATTGAAGTTGCTGACACTCAGTGAAACGGCTGACAATCATTGCGAGGTTCAATTTCATTTTCATAGCGCAGTTTCTAACATTCATATTCAAGTGTCTGACACTCATAGTAAAGTGTCTGACACTCATAGTGAAGTGAACGACACTTTGACAATAAGGATGGTGGCATTGATGGTGATGACAATTATGATGATGACAATGATGATGGTGATTACGATGTTGACAATGATGGTGATGACAATGGGGATGGTGGCAATGATGGTAATGACAATTATGATGATGACAAAGATGGTGATGACAAAGATAGTGATGACAAAGATGGTGATGACAATAAGGATGGTGGCATTGATAATGACAATGAAGATGATGACAATGATGATGGTGATAACGATGATGACAACGATGTTAACAATGGTGTTGACAATGATGATGTTGACAATGGTGTTGAAAATGATGATAACGATGAGGATGATGACAATAATGATGATGACGATGAGGATGTTGACAACGATGTTGACAATGATGGTGATGACGATGAGGATGATGACAATTATGATGATGACAATGATGGTGATGTCAAAGATGGTGATGACAATAAGAATTTTTTCATTTTCATTTTCGTTTTCGTTTTCGTTTTCATTTTCATTTTCGTTTTCGTTTTCATTTTCGTTTTCGTTTTCGTTTTCGTTTTCGTTTTCATTTTCATTTTCATTTTCATTTTCGTTTTCGTTTTCATTTTCATTTTCATTTTCATTTTCATTTTCGTTTTCGTTTTCGTTTTCGTTTTCGTTTTCATTTTCATTTTCATTTTCATTTTCATTTTCATTTTCATTTTCATTTTCATTTTCATTTTCATTTTCATTTTCATTTTCATTTTCATTTTCATTTTCATTTTCATTTTCATTTTCATTTTCATTTTCATTTTCATTTTCATTTTCATTTTCATTTTCATTTTCATTTTCATTTTCATTTTCATTTTCATTTTCATTTTCATTTTCATTTTCATTTTCATTTCGCAGTTTCTAACATTCATATTCAAGTTTCTAACATTCATATTCAAGTGCCTGACACTCATAGTGAAGTGTCTGACACTCATAGTGTAGTGTCTGACACTCATAGTGAAGTGTCTGACACTCATAGTGTCGGCGACGAGAGTCGTACCACTACGGGGGTGGAAGTAGTGGTCGGCGCGACGGCAGCCTCGAACCGAAATTGCGAATGATTTATTGTAACTTGTTGTTCATTTTTATATATTTACAATAAATAACATTTCAAATTAGGAGATAATATTAAGTAATAGCGTAGGTTTCATTTATTTTTTCCCGCAAGACCACTAGGGTCAAGAAACATGAGAGAGTGGCCTGGAGGTGAGGTTTTTCTCCCCCTGGAATAGAGTTTATAAATAAGTTTAATTTCAAATTCAGTAATATATTTGAATACACCGGGGGGAGGAAAGCCTCATTAGAGTGACTCCAGGCCACTGTAAAGGAAAGGATGGCGCGGGGGCGACGCAAACAGGTGACCCGCCCACATTTTTTGCTTTTATAGTAAAACTATTGTACTATAGATAAGACTGAATTATTATATAGTTGGAGGACTGTGTCCTCTATCATAACTTGTAAAAATTAAATGTGCAATATATTAGAATAATTTATAAATTAAATAAAAGGGGCTTCACCAAGATTAAAATTAAAAGTAGAATACGCACGAAATGCGCGGGTCTCGCTAAGGTAAAGAAACGAACTACTTAAGCGAGCCCGCGCATTCGTAGTTCAGTTGCAGTCGTCGGCCAATAGGTGAAGCCCATCAAGCAAACAAGTGTTTTCATTCTGAAGTGTCTCCCGTTACCTCGGCTGCGGACGTTTCTCACACCCTGTAGTGCCCTGACTTGCTAACTCTTCGCGGATTACGCATAGCAGGGTGCGTGGGGGACGCAGCGTACCAGCGCAAGGAGTTCGGGGCTCGGCGGGTGAAGTGTGTAAACGCTAAACCAGACGAGTCTCGGCTCTGAGTGACCGCTGCGTCTATTGTGGGAGATTGTCCCAGTCGGCGGTAAGCCGGGAGATTTACTCCCGCCTCCCGTCGATGAAACAATTGGTCCTTCGAGCCGGATTCCTGAAGTCAGAAGATAAGCAAGATGCCCGTGACAAGATCTCAGAAGAGTGTACCCGTGCGGCCGCAGGCGCGTCAACAGGAAGCGTCGGGCGATTTGGTCGTACCCGAGGGTGTGACGTCAGAAGAGGCGTCGGACGGAGTCACATCAGCGTCAACCAGGACTACAGGGACGGAAGAAACGTCAGCCACCGGCACTACGAGAGACACCACAGAAGAGACATCGGAAGCCACAGAAACGACTGTTACCACCGCGGCGTCCAAGACTGAACAGAAAAAGGACGCCGCCAAGAAGAAGACCAACCAAGTCCCGGATCAGTCACCGGAAGTTCGAGAGAAGAGAGATGTCACCTCGAAGAAGCCGGTGGGGACAGGTCTCCGCGCCCGATCCACGAGGACGACGAGCTCCTCAGCAAGAAGACGCGAGCTAGAAGCCAAGGAAGAGTTGGCCCGCCGGGAGTTGGAATCTGCCCAGGCGGCGACGAAGCTAGCCCGCGTCAGATTGGAGTTGGCGCAATGTGATGAAGACTCCGAGGTGGAAGAAGACTCGGAGGAAAAAACAGCCCAGGTTCGCAACTGGATTCGGACATCCGTGTTGAGGGACCGGGACGAAGAGGAAGCACGACCAGATAACCCTGATCCACAAGACAAACCGCAGCCGACCAAGGTCATGGAAACCACGGTGAAGAATACATCGGTGGATATCCAAGCTCTCACGTCTGCCTTAAGGGACGCCTTCGGCAGCAGCAGAGCAGCAGCGGCGCAGCCCAAGTACATGCACGAGTTGCCGTATTTCGATGGAAGCAGTAGTGAATGGATGGCGTTCAAGGTCGTGTACGAAGACACCGCGCCCATGTTCAGCGAAGTGCAGAATATGGCGCGTTTAAGAAGAGCGCTGAAGGGGAACGCGAGAGACTCTATCAAGAGCCTGCTGTACTCTGAAGCGTCTCCAGTGGAGGTGATGCAGGCGCTCAAGAGGAGGTTCGGGAGGCCGGACGCGTTGGTGTTAGCAGAGCTGGACAAAGTGAAAGTGTTACCGCGAATCAGTGAAAATCCGAGAGACATTTGCGTGTTCGCCAGTCAAGTCAACAACAGTGTCGCGGCCATAAAAGGACTTAAGAAAACTCAATACTTGCATTCACCCGAAATAGTGAAACAAATAGTGGACAAAATGCCTACGATACTGAAATTTCGGTGGTACGACTTCACAGACAGTGCGCCAGACAGTGATTTCTCCGATCTGACATTAGTGTCGCGGTTTCTAAATAGGGAAGCGGATAAGTGCGGGGCGTTCGCAGTCGGTGAAGAGAAAAGTGCGTATCGTAAAGTGTTACGACAAGTGACACACACTAAGGATTACAGTGATAAGGAGCCCAGAAAAGGAGAACAGGTATGTCCTTTATGTAATAAAGAACACGCTGTAGTCGAGTGCAAACAGTTCGTGCAAGCATCAGTAGATGATCGCTGGGCCATGGTGAAGAAAATCGGTGTTTGTTTCAAGTGCTTACAAAGTAGACATAGAAAAGACGTTTGCAGACGACCACCGTGTAGGATCTGCAAACGATGGCACCACCACCTGTTGCACTCAGATGATTCTAAGAAAAGTTTCTGTGTTGTTGAAGACAGTAAGGATGAAGTGCAAAGTGGGGTAGCAAACAACGTGATAGCACAAACAAACACAGCTAGAGACAAAAGGGCA
The DNA here is from genome assembly GCA_963891755.1 of Pyrrhia umbra. Taxonomy (NCBI): domain Eukaryota; kingdom Metazoa; phylum Arthropoda; class Insecta; order Lepidoptera; family Noctuidae; genus Pyrrhia; species Pyrrhia umbra. Next base: position 139,354 of record OY982943.1, read on the forward strand.
TACCTAAAAATGGTACCAGTAGAAGTGTACGGAACCAAAGGCTCAAAGAAAATAATGGCTTTATTAGACGAAGGGTCAACAGTGTCATTATTAGATTCAGAAATAGCAGACGTTGTCGGTGTCACCGGTGACAAAGAAGAATTAGTGATAGAAACTGTAGGTGGCAGACTTATTAGAAATACTGACTCGCAGAGAATGGATATACAAATAAGAGGTGTTCATCAAAGAGGCAAGAAAATCCTAGAGAGAGTCCGCACTATAGATAATTTAAAATTAGCACCACAGTTTCTAGATCAAAGTAGAATAGAAGCATGTCCTCATTTAAAGAAAATAGCTAATGACTTGTATTATGAAGCGGAGACTCCGCAACTGTTGATCGGACAAGACAACTGGCAGTTGATTGTATCTAGAGAAGTTAGAAAAGGACGACCCGGTGAACCAGTCGCATCTCGCACTAGCTTGGGATGGGTACTACACGGGACAGACTCGGGTGCAGTGAAGCAGGTGAATTTTCTGAATACTTGTATGCATTTATACACCAAAGAGGAAGAGATGCATCAAGCAATCAAGGATCACTTCGCTATCGAGGCCCTGGGTGTGCAGCCGCGTCGACCTTCCACAGATGCCGAAGGACAAGCCCTCAACATCCTGGAGAAGACCTGCAGGAGGATAGAAGATGGCAGATTTGAAGCCGGACTTCTGTGGAGAAAGGAAGAAGAACAAATGCCAGAAAGTTATGCGTCAGCGATGAACAGATTAAAGAGTGTGGAAAAAAAGTTAGATAAGGATCCGCAACTCAAGAAAGAATACGGTCAGCAAATCCAACATCTCCTGGATAATGGTTATGCAGAAGTGGCACCTGAAAAAAAGGATAACAGGAAGACGTGGTATCTACCACACTTCGCAGTAGTGCACCCAGTTAAGAAAAAGATTAGGATTGTCTTCGACGCAGCAGCTAAATCAAAAGGAAAAAGTCTCAACGATGCGCTTCTACCTGGGCCCGATTTACTTCAATCCTTGTTCGGTGTACTTCTCAGGTTTCGACAGGGACCATATGCAGTGGCAGCTGACATAAAAGAAATGTTCCTACAAGTCCGCATCAGAAATGAAGACAGAGACAGTCTGCGTTTCCTGTGGCGAGGAGACCGTCGTGACGAGCAACCTACGCAGTACAGAATGACATCGGTCATCTTCGGCGCAACGTCATCTCCAAGCACTGCAATCTATGTCAAGAATCGAAACGCAGCTGACTACGCGGACAAGTACCCCGCAGCGGTAAAGGCCATTGAACTCAATCACTATATGGATGATTACCTCCACAGCTTTCACTCAGAGGAGGAGTTCCGAGCAACAACATCACAAGTGGATTGGGTGCACCAGCAAGCAGGCTTCGAGCTGCGGGGATGGGCCTCTAATGCGCCGCAGTTATTGCCAGAGACACAGAACAAAGAAGCTGCAATCAAAACAGAAGTGAGCCTGGGTGAACAAGAGGAGAAGACACTGGGTCTGCGCTGGTTCACCGCCTGCGACAACATCGGCTTCAGGGCAAGCCTGCGCAACACACCAGAGGACATCACTGCGGGCGTGCGAACGCCCACTAAGAGAGAGGTAACCAGCGCAGTAATGTCCACATTTGATCCTCTAGGCTTGGCATCTCCTGTTCTCATACAAGGAAAGAAGCTGCTGCAAGACATATGGAGGAGTGGGGTCGGCTGGGACCAGGCCATAGAAGAAAAAGACAATATAAGTTGGAAGAAATATTTAGATAAAATGCATGTATTAAAGAGTTTACAAGTTCCCAGATGCTTGGCGCCACACAACACCGAGGGGGAGCTGCATATGTTCGCTGACGCTAGCGAACAAGCGTATGCAGCCGCGGTGTACTGGCGGACCTCTGCAGCAAACGGCAGATACGACACACACCTGGTGGCAGCAAAAGTCCGAGTGACGCCACTCAAGCCAGTGTCAGTACCGAGGTTAGAGCTGCAAGCAGCGTTACTGGGTAGCAGACTGGCACACTCCGTGGAGAAGGAGATGAACCTAGAAGTCACAAAGAAAACATACTGGAGCGACTCCAGCGTCGTCCTGTCCTGGATCAAAACGGACCCGAGGACGTTCAAGACCTTCGTGGCGCATCGACTGGCGGAGATAGAGGAACTGACGCTCCCTCAAGAGTGGCGATGGGTACCGAGCGCGCAGAACCCCGCAGACGACGCCACAAGAGAAGTCCCAGAAGAATTTAACAATAATCATAGATGGTTCACAGGTCCCGAATTCCTCTCCAAGGGAGAGGAGCACTGGCCGGCGAAGCGCCTATTCAAAAAGGCGCCCACCGGCGAAGAAAAGGCGACGGACACCGTGGCAACAGCTAGCGTCGAGCACTCCCTACCCGACCCAGCGCGGTTCACCACCTGGACCCGACTGCTGCGCGCGACAGCGCGAATACTGCAATTCGCGCATCTGTGCAAACAGAGAGCGCGAGTCCACGCCTGTCAAGATCCTGCCTGGCGAAAGGCAGGAAAGAAGAAAACGCTCGCAAGGGCGCCGCGCCGGCCGCCATCACCGAACATAATCTACGTGCCACTAGACAACGAGCTGCTGCTGCGGGCAGAGCGACTGCTGTTGGAGCGGAGCCAACGGGAAAGCTTCGCGGAGGAGCTTCGCAGCATCCGACAACATCGCACGCTGGAGAGGGGCAGTAAGCTGAGGCGGCTCGACGTGGTGCTAGAAGAGGGACTCTTACGACTGCAAGGGAGAATCGACGCCATCGAGGGAGTCAGCAGAGAGTTCAAGAAACCGATCGTACTCGACAGTCGGCATCAGGTGACGCAACTCATTATACAAGAACAACACCGCCGTTTCAACCACGCCAACCACGCTACCATAATCAACGAGCTGCGTCAACGGTACTGGATTCTCGGACTACGGTCGGCAGTGAGGACTGCGCAGCACCATTGTCAATGGTGCAAGATGAGGAGGGCGCAGCCTCAAGAATTACCTGCAGGAAACTTACCTGTGGAACGCTTGTCACACGGAGCCTTCCCCTTCACATGCACGGGCGTCGATTACTTCGGGCCGATGAGCATCACGGTGGGACGCAGACACGAGAAGAGGTGGGGCGCGCTGTTTACTTGCCTCACCACTAGGGCAGTACACATCGAGTTAACACCGTCGCTTTCGACCGACTCTATGATCATGGCGTTGCGACGCTTCGCCGCGAGAAGAGGAATGCCCAAGACACTCTACAGCGACAACGGCACGAACTTTGTCGGTGCCAATAAAGAGCTACGCGACGCTATAGAGAAGTTGAAGAAAGAAGAAATCAACGCCGAAGCAGAGAAGCTAGGGGTGAATTGGAAATTCATCCCCCCGGGCGCGCCACACATGGGTGGCGCATGGGAGCGTTTAGTGCGTTCCATTAAGACCGCACTGGACGCCACACTCAACGAGCGTCATCCCCGAGAGGAGGTGCTTCACACCCTCCTTCTGGAAGCAGAACACGTCGTGAATTCTCGGCCACTCACCCATTTGGCCGAGGATCACTCCGAAGAAGCGCTGACGCCGAACCACTTCCTCATCGGGCGTTCGTGCGGCGCCGCTCGTCTCGGCAGCTTCACCGACAACGAGCTGGTCGGGCGGAGCACCTGGAGAGCAACGCAGCGATTGGCGGACCACTTCTGGCAGAGATGGATGCGCGAGTATTTACCCACTCTGCTACCAAGGAAGATCAGCGGCCGAGCCAGCGCTGCAGACCTGCGAGTAGGCGACGTCGTGCTCATCGCAGACCAATCTCTACCCCGGTGTACCTGGCCGCGCGGGCAAATCGCGCAGGTGTACCCGGGACCCGACGGGAGGACAAGAGTGATGGACGTCTCGACGAAAGGCGGCGTGCTACGACGGCCGGCTTCGCGACTGGTGCTGCTGGTGCCGGTGCAGGGAGAGTCGCCGAGCCAGGAGAAGAGTGCTGCGCACGAGGGGGAGACTGTCGGCGACGAGAGTCGTACCACTACGGGGGTGGAAGTAGTGGTCGGCGCGACGGCAGCCTCGAACCGAAATTGCGAATGATTTATTGTAACTTGTTGTTCATTTTTATATATTTACAATAAATAACATTTCAAATTAGGAGATAATATTAAGTAATAGCGTAGGTTTCATTTATTTTTTCCCGCAAGACCACTAGGGTCAAGAAACATGAGAGAGTGGCCTGGAGGTGAGGTTTTTCTCCCCCTGGAATAGAGTTTATAAATAAGTTTAATTTCAAATTCAGTAATATATTTGAATACACCGGGGGGAGGAAAGCCTCATTAGAGTGACTCCAGGCCACTGTAAAGGAAAGGATGGCGCGGGGGCGACGCAAACAGGTGACCCGCCCACATTTTTTGCTTTTATAGTAAAACTATTGTACTATAGATAAGACTGAATTATTATATAGTTGGAGGACTGTGTCCTCTATCATAACTTGTAAAAATTAAATGTGCAATATATTAGAATAATTTATAAATTAAATAAAAGGGGCTTCACCAAGATTAAAATTAAAAGTAGAATACGCACGAAATGCGCGGGTCTCGCTAAGGTAAAGAAACGAACTACTTAAGCGAGCCCGCGCATTCGTAGTTCAGTTGCAGTCGTCGGCCAATAGGTGAAGCCCATCAAGCAAACAAGTGTTTTCATTCTGAAGTGTCTCCCGTTACCTCGGCTGCGGACGTTTCTCACACCCTGTAGTGCCCTGACTTGCTAACTCTTCGCGGATTACGCATAGCAGGGTGCGTGGGGGACGCAGCGTACCAGCGCAAGGAGTTCGGGGCTCGGCGGGTGAAGTGTGTAAACGCTAAACCAGACGAGTCTCGGCTCTGAGTGACCGCTGCGTCTATTGTGGGAGATTGTCCCAGTCGGCGGTAAGCCGGGAGATTTACTCCCGCCTCCCGTCGATGAAACACATAGTGAAGTGTACGACACTTTGACAATAAGGATGGTGGCATTGACAATGACAATGAAGATGATGACAATGATGATGGTGATAACGATGATGACAACGATGTTGACAATGGTGTTGACAATGGTGTTGAAAATAATGATGATGACGATGAGGATGATGACAATAATGATGATGACGATGAGGATGTTGACAACGATGTTGACAATGATGGTGATGACAATGAGGATGATGACAATTATGGTGATGACAATTATGATGATGACAAAGATGGTGATGACGATAAGGATTTTTTCATTTTCATTTTCATGAAAATGATCCTAGCGAAGTGTCTGACACTCATAGTGAAGTGTCTGACACTCATAGTGAAGTGTCTGACACTCATAGTTAAGTGTCTGACACTCATAGTTAAGTGTCTGACATCCATAATGAAGTCACTGACACTTAGCAAAGTGGCCGATACTCATAGCTAATGTTGCTGACACTCATAGTGAAGTATATGACACTCATAGTGTAGTGTCTGACACTCATAGGGAAGTGTCTGACACTCATAGTGAAGTGTCTGACACGCATATTGAAGTTGCTGACACTCAGCGAAACGGCTGATACTCATTGCGAAGTTCAATTTCATTTTCATAGCGCAGTTTCCAACATTCATATTCAAGTGCCTGACACTCATAGTGAAGTGTCCGACACTCAAAGTGAAGTGTCTGACATCCATAGTGAAGTCACTGACACTTAGCAAAGTGGCCGATACTCATAGTTAATGTTGCTGACACTCATAGTGAAGTGTCTGACACTCATAGTGAAGTGTCTGACACTCATAGTAAAGTGTCTGACATCCATAGTGAAGTCACTGACACTTAGCAAAGTGGCCGATACTCATAGCTAATGTTGCTGACACTCATAGTGAAGTATATGACACTCATAGTGTAGTGTCTGACACTCATAGGGAAGTGTCTGACACTCATAGTGAAGTGTCTGACACGCATATTGAAGTTAATGACACTCAGTGAAACGGCTGACAATCATTGCGAAGTTCTATTTCATTTTCATAGCGCAGTTTCTAACATTCATATTCAAGTGCCTGACACTCATAGTGAAGTGTGCGACACTCATAGTCAGGTGTCCGAAACTCAACGTGAAGTGTCTGACATCCATAGTGAAGTTACTGACACGTAGCAAAGAGGCCGATACTCATAGCTAATGTTGCTGACACTCATAGTGAAGTGTCTGACACTCATAGTGAAGTGTCTGACACTCATAGTAAAGTGTCTGACATCCACAGTGAAGTCACTGACACTTAGCAAAGTGGCCGATACTCATAGCTAATGTTGCTGACACTCATAGTGAAGTGTATGACACTCATAGTGTAGTGTCTGTGTCTGACACTCATAGTGAAGTGTCTGACACGGATATTGAAGTTAATGACACTCAGTGAAACGGCTGACAATCATTGCGATGTTCAATTTAATTTTCATAGCGCAGTTTCTAACATTCATATTCAAGTGCCTGACACTCATAGTGAAGTGTGCGACACTCATAGTCAGGTGTCCGAAACTCAACGTGAAGTGTCTAACATCCATAGTGAAGTCACTGACACTTAGCAAAGAGGCCGATACTCATAGTTAATGTTGCTGACACTCATAGTGAAGTGTCTGACACTCATAGTGTAGTGTCTGACACTCATAGTAAAGTGTCTGACATCCATAGTGAAGTCCCTGACACTTAGCAAAGTAGCCAATACTCATAGCTAATGTTGCTGACACTCATAGTGAAGTAAATTACACTCATAGTGAAGTGTCTGTGTCTGACACTCATAAGGAAGTGTCTGACACGCATATTGAAGTTGCTGACACTCAGCGAAACGGATGACACTCATTGCGAAGTTCAATTTCATTTTCATAGCGCAGTTTCCAACATTCATATTCAAGTGCCTGACACTCATAGTGAAGTGTACAACACTCATACTATTCAGGTGTCCGACACTCAAAGTGAAGTGTCTGACATCCATAGTGAAGTCACTGACACTTAGCAAAGTGGCCGATACTCATAGTTAATGTTGCTGACACTCATAGTGTAGTGTCTGACACTCATAGTGAAGTGTCTGACACTCATAGTGAAGTGTACGACACTTTGACAATAAGGATGGTGGCATTGATAATGACAATGAAGATGATGACAATTATGATGGTGATAACGATGATGACAAAGATGGTGATGACAAAGACGGTGATGACAATAAGGATGGTGGCAATGATGGTGGTGACAATGATGGTGGCGACGACAATGAGGGTGATGACAATTATGGTGATGACAATGGGGATGGTGGCAATGATGATGACAATTATGATGATGACAAAGATGGTGATGACAAAGATTATGATGACGATGAGGATGATGACAATTAAGATGATGACAATGATGGTGATGAGAAAGATGGTGATGACAAAGATGGTGATGACAATAGTGATGATGACAAAGATGGTGATGACAATGAGGATGATGACAATGATGGTGATGACAAAGATGGTGATGACAATAATGACGATGACAAAGATGGTGATGACAATAATGACGATGACAATGATGATGGTGATAACGATGTTGATAACGATGTGGACAATGATGGTGATGACAATTAAGATGATGACAATGATGGTGATGACAAAGATTATGATGACAATAATGATGATGACAAAGTTGGTGATGACAATGAGGATGACGACAATGATGGTGATGACAAAGACGGTGATGATTTCATTTTCATTTTCATTTTCATTTTCATTTTCATTTTCATTTTCATTTTCATTTTCATTTTCATTTTCATTTTCATTTTCATTTTCATTTTCATTTTCATTTTCATTTTCATTTTCATTTTCATTTTCATTTTCATTTTCATTTTCATTTTCATTTTCATTTTCATTTTCATTTTCATTTTCATTTTCATTTTCATTTTCATTTTCATTTTCATTTTCATTTTCATTTTCATTTCGCAGTTTCTTACATTCATATTCAAGTGCCTGACACTCATAGTGAAGTGCCTGACACTCATAGTGAAGTGTCTGACACTCATAGTGTAGTGTCTGATGATGACAAAGATGGTGATGACAATGAGGATGATGACAATGATGGTGATGACAAAGATGGTGATGACAATAAGGATGTTTGCATTGATGGTGATGACAATTATGATGATGACAATGAGGATGATGACAATGAGGATGATGACAATAATGACGATGACAAAGATGGTGATGACAATAATGACGATGACAAAGATGGTGATGACAATAATGATGATGACAATGATGATGGTGATAACGATGTTGATAACGATGTGGACAATGATGGTGATGACAATTAAGATGATGACAATAATGATGATGACAAAGATGTTGATGACAATAAGGATGGTGGCATTGATAATGACAATGAAGATGATGACAATGATGGTGGAGATAACGATGATGACAACGATGTTGACAATGGTGTTGACAATGATGATGTTGACAATGGTGTTGACAATAATGATGATGACGATGAGGATGATGACAATAATGATGATGACGATGAGGATGTTGAAAACGATGTTGACAATGATGGTGATGACAATGGGGATGGTGGCATTGATGGTGATGACAAAGATGGTGATGACAACGATGTTGACGACGATGTTGACAATGATGGTGATGACAATGAGGATGGTGGTTATGATGGTGATGACAGTTGTTATGACGACAATGATGGTGTTGACAATGATGGTGATGACAATGAGGATGGTGGTTATGATGGTGATGACAGTTGTTATGACGACAATGACGATGTCGACAATGATGATGATGACAAAGATGGTGATGACAACGATGTTGGCGACGATGTTGACAATGGTGTTGACAATGATGATGTTGACAATGGTGTTGACAATAATGATGATGACGATGAGGATGAAGAAAATAATGATGATGACGATGAGGATGTTGAAAATGATTTGACAATGATGGTGATGACAATGGGGATGGTGGCATTGATGGTGATGACAAAGATGGTGATGACAAAGATGGTGATGACAACGATGTTGACGACGATGTTGACAATGATGGTGATGACAATGAGGATGGTGGTTATGATGGTGATGACAGTTGTTATGATGACAATGATGGTGTTGACAATGATGGTGATGACAATGAAGATGGTGGTGACAGTTGTTATGACGACAATGACGATGTTGACAATGATGATGATGACAAAGATGGTGATGACAAAGATGGTGATGACAACGATGTTGACTACGATGTTGACAATGATGGTGATGACAATGGGGATGGTGGCAATGATGGTGATGACAAAGATGGTGATGACAAATATGGTGACAATAATGATGATGACAAAGATGGTGATGACAAAGACGGTGATGACAAAGATTTTGATGACGATGAGGATGATGACAATTAAGATGATGACAATGACGGTGGTGACAAAGATGGTGGTGACAAAGATGATGACGACAATGACGATGTTGACAATGATGATGATGACAAAGATGGTGATGACAACGATGTTGACGACGATGTTGACTATGATGGTGATGACAATGAGGATGGTGACAATTATGATGATGACAATGATGGTGATGACAATGGGGATGGTGGTTATGATGGTGATGACAGTTGTTATGATGACAATGATGGTATTGACAATGATGGTGATTACAATGAGGATGGTGGTTATGATGGTGATGACAGTTGTTATGACGACAATGACGATGTTGACAATGATGATGATGACAAAGATGGTGATTACAAAGATGGTGATGACAACGATGTTGACGACTATGTTGACAATGATGGTGATGACAATGGGGATGGTGGCAATGATGGTGATGACAAAGATGGTGATGACAAATATGGTGACAATTAATATCTTGACAATGATGGTAAATGATAAATAAATGATAAATGATATTTATTTTGCAAGTTGGTTATAAAATAACACTTTTACACGTCAAACATATTTTTGTTTATAGCTAGGTGAGGCCGGTGTTTCCTATCCGACTACCTTGAGAAGAAACACCGAAACAAACTCAAGGGTCACAGTCTCTTTTAACGTCCAGACATTTAATAACCATTGCAATATGCGAGAACAATGTGGACTAATGTCTGAAATGACCTTTTAAAGAAAGAGCCATACAAATTTGAGTGGACCTGTCCAATCAATGACACGCAAGTGTTGGTCTTCGTTTAACTCAACAGCAACTTAGGAGCTTAACAATCCAACGAACGATACCATCAGAGAGGACATTTGGGTAGGCCGCACTAATTACTCAAACTGCCAGACGCAATTAATATATTAAATGAAATAAAATAAAATAAATAACGAAAGGTCCACATTGTTCTCACATTTACAATACAAATAATTTCATCTACTTTAAACAGTAGGTAAATAATGTCAATGTGTATAAAAAATAATAATAAAAAAAATAAGTTAATAATCATTAGGAAACATGTCCATGTGTATATTGCCGTGTAGGTGTAAATATTGAAACAGCTTATTCCCATGCTTTTTTGTCTTCAAGGTAATCCTTCACAGTATAATAAGCTTTATGACATAATTTTTGCTTTATAAACGATTTAAATTTATTAAGGCTTAAGTTTTGAATGTCGCTAGGAATTTTATTGTAAAAGCGTATACATTGACATCTAAATGACCTACTTATTTTCTGGAGCCTGGTAGCAGGAACAACTAGTCTATGTTTGTTCCTTGTATTAATATTATGGACATCACTGTATTTTGTAAATAGACTAATATTTTTATGAGCATACAATAGATTTTCATAAATGTACTGGGATGAAACAGTCATTATATTAATTTCTTTAAACATTTCTCTAAGCGAGTATCTGGGATTTAACTTATAGATTGATCGAATAGCTCTTTTCTGCAGAACAAAAATAGTTTGAATATCAGCGGCATTCCCCCACAATAGAATGCCGTAAGACATCACACTATGAAAATAACTGAAATAAACTAAGCGCGCGGTCTCAATATCTGTTAAATTACGAATTTTTCTCACTGCGTAAGCTGCAGAGCTGAGCTTTTTCGACAATTTTTCTATGTGTGGGCCCCACTGAAGCTTGGCATCCAAAGTTATGCCTAAGAATACTGTGGTATCCACAGGGCTCAACTCTTCGCCCTTTATCAGCACACCGGTTTTTACTTGCTTAACGTTAGTTGTTGTAAATTTAATGCATTTGGTTTTTTTTTCATTTAGTAATAAGTTATTAGCATTAAACCAGTGTACAATTTTCGAGAGAGCGCTATTTACATCGTCAGTAACCAGCTGCTGACGTTTAAGTTTAAATAGAAGCGAAGTGTCATCTGCAAATAGTACTATCTCATGATTGTCCCTTACGAGGTAAGGTAAGTCATTTATATAAACAAGAAACAAGAATGGACCAAAGATTGAACCCTGAGGGACTCCCATTGTGACTACAGAGCCAGGAGATCTTTTCCCATTAACGTCAACTTTCTGAATCCTATTACTCAAGTATGAAGCAATAAGATCCAGAGAGGAGTTTCTTATACCGTAGTGGTATAACTTCCTGATCAATGTTTCATGAAGAACGCAATCAAATGCCTTGGACAAATCACAAAATATACCCAAAGCATCATATGAGTTCTCCCATGCATCAAAAATATGACCTAAAAGTTCAACACCAGCATCGGTTGTTGAACGACCCCTTGTAAAACCAAACTGTTTATTATGCAACAATTTATGTTTATTAAAAAATCTCTGCATCTGATCTAAAATAAGTTTTTCAAAAATTTTACTGAATGTAGGAAGCACAGAAATAGGCAGATAATTCGTGGGGTCTGTTGTGCTACCCGACTTAAATAAAGGTATTATTTTACTGTTTTTCATAAGATCAGGAAACTTACCACTCTCAATACAATTATTAAAAATAATAGCTAAGGTGGGTGCTACAATGTCAATAATAGACTTGGCAACGTCCACCGAGTTACCCCAAAGATCAGCGGTTTTTTTAACATTTAAAGTTTTAAACGTTTTAATTATATCTCCACAATGAACGGGCTGAAAACAAAATTCCGTATCACAAATTTTTAAATTATCCGTAAGTAAGGATTCTGCAACAGTAGGTGACGAGTTTAGATATTTAGTAGTGGAAACGGGAATATCCGCAAAGAATTTCTCAAAAGCCGTAGCGACATTCAAGTCAGAGTTAACTATTTTGTCATCAATAATAAGGCTGTAATCATTATTTCTAGTACGGGACTTTCCCGTTTCACTATTTATAACATCCCATGTCATTTTGATAATATTACTACTATTTTTAATCTTGGCACTCAAATACTGTGATTTGGCTAAACTACAAACTTTTTTAAATAATTTTGAATAGTTTTTAACATAATTATGGAATTCAGGGGTATTAATGAATGTACGCTCATTGTACAGCTCATAAAGCCGCTTTCTACTCTTATGAATACCACTGGTAGCCCATTCACTAAAAGAAGCGCTACTATTCATTGTGATAGTCTTAGGGATAAAAGTGGTACTAAATTGTGTACAGTACATATTGAAAAAATCATCATATAATCTATTAGGATCATTATTTAAAGATAAAAAAGGTAAATTAGTTAAGAGTTTCTTCTTAAAAGTTTCCAAGCGACCTTGAGTTTTAGGGTTAACCGTGATATCCTTTGTAGCCACTTTATCATGTTGATTATGTATGGTGATCAACTGTCCACAATGATCAGAGTCTAGTAAATTTATAATTTCTTTGTGGCTAGGTATAAAATCTGTGTAAATATTATCTAGGCATGTGGCCGTAGAAGAAGTTATTCTTGTGGGCTCCAGAAATAAGTTTAACAGATTGTAAGACTGAAATAAACTTTGAATTTTAATAGATAACCCTGAAATTTCTAATAAGTTAATATTAAAATCACCACAAGCAATGATATACTTGTTGGAATTTGAGACTTTGTGCAACACTTCATCCATAACTTGTTCAAAACAATCATACAATCCAGAAGGTGGTCTGTACACACTTAATACAATAAACTGTTCCAACTCTACACAGGCTATTTCAATTGACCGTTCAACAGACAGGTCCACTATGTCCTTACGTTCCTTGAATTTTAGCTGGTTATGTAAGAGAATTAATGAACCACCATGTATAGCATTTACTCTGCTGAACGAGCTACCAACCTGGTGATTACTAAAATTGAACATGAATTGGTGGCTTTTTAGCCAATGTTCAGTGATACAAAGAATATGAATTTCATTACAATTCAAAAATAACTCTATTTCTAATTCTTTATTTAAAAACCCTTGAATATTTTGGTGCACCAGATTGATATTATTTGTATTTTTCCTAATTTTATTCAATTTATTTTTATTTAAAATGGTTATGCAAGAGGTTGCCTCTGTTGTCGAAATTTCTAATTTAAATTAATATTCATGTCATTAAAGCTAACCAACTTATTGGTTATTGTATTATTTTTGTCAATATTAGAACATTGCTCAATAGAAGCAACTTGTTTAGCCAAGTTTTTGGCTGACATGCATAAAAAATATGATAGCGACACAGCTATCTGTCTTTTATAATAATTTGAAAGATAGTACCAGTATACATGATATCTATCCCTTGTCAAATAAAATTTACTACACTTAATAAAATTGTTAATATCTATGACATTTATTATATTATTATTATATGTCAAATTATGTAATGTCATATTCAAATTATATCTTATAATATTTTCTTCCTGTGGCAAACTATTACTATATGGGAATGTAAACAGTACTATTTTCTTTAAATTAAGGCTACACAAAGTCCTATGATAATTAATAATTTCAGTCTTGTTTACATTACCTCTGTTACCTACAAAAATTATCAAGGTAGTTTCCTGGTTAAAGCTAATACTAATAATTTTTTTCATTATGTCAAACAAAGAACAACCAGGCATACAATAGTTTATTATTGAATGACCCTCATATTTATTTGCAAGTAATTGGCCTAAACCCTTTCCAATTTCATCACTAAATATTACAATATTATTGTTTACATTTTGGACATGACTTTCAATGACCACAGGTAAACTGGCACAGGTCTGAGGTAAGGTGGTATCGCATATTGTCAATGAATGATCAAGTGATTGGGTATTGGTTACTAATTGACAATTGTCACAGGTGTTGATTTGTGAATTCACTAGTTCATTCATGGCCAACACATATTCCTTCATAAGTTTTTCGGAGGCATTATATTTATTAGTCATCAGACTAAGTTTATCCTGGAGATGGTGTAGTTCACATTGCAGCTCCTCCGTGTCAATTTTGTGGTTCCTGGTACTTTATTGTAAGTTATACGAATACATGTCCAATTGTTTCAAAAGTTGCAACCTTTCTCGGTTAAGTTTTACATTTTTGATGAAAAACTTTTGCCGTTTGACAAGCTTTTTTGTTTTGGTTATATATTTGTTAATTTTTATATATTTTTTTAGTTTGTTTTTACTACATTTAGGAAGTTTTACTGTGCTTATTTCGTCATCACCTGTCAAATCTATTGTGTAGGTGGGTTTTATATTAAATGAAGCGGACACCATGGTAGGGGCAATAGGCACCAATTCGCTGAATAGACTTTGATTCAACGTTGATGTGATGTTAAGATTAGTAGTTTCTAAAAGTGATATTTGAGTTTGGGCCTCATGTAGCTGCTGTTGTAGTGTATGTCTATGATTCAAGGCATGTTCGTACTCAACGCTACATTGGCTGAACCCGTCCACAACAAGTTGGAGCCTATCCCGAGCTTCAATGGCATCAGTGTGTTCAATGTGTAACTTTGCCATTTCTTGTTTTAAGAGTCTATTTTTTTCCAAAATCTCAAGGAACTCTCTTTCATTGTCATCCCTTTCCCTCATTAGCTGATCACACAACTCTTTAGACGCCTTAAGTTCGCTCAAAGCCAAGTTGAGTTTTGACTCCTCTTGGCGAGCATGGGCTTTCCGTGTCATAATCATGATGAAAAGGAAAGTTGGATTGAGAGAAAGGAGTTGTGATGAGAAAATAAAAGAAGAGATATAGTTACGTTATAGAAGAAACAAAGAAACGAATTTAGTGAAGTCAAGTTGTGTCACCAAACTAAATGGAGGTTATGTTTACGTTTATGAGGTCATTGGCAGTAAGTAGTTGCCGTTTAATAAAGTTGTAATTAAAAATGTGATGTTAAAATACGTAAACAATAAAGCTACAAGGTATTAATAGGGTATTGTACCTGTAAGCAAGATGACAATGCAACATTCACTTGAGCCGGTAGCTGTCATCAACAAACTTAACTTTAATACACTTAATTTGCACTTATAAAATTAAAAATAACTAGTAAAACACTTAATTACGCTAATTACTTAGTGATTAATTGGAAATTGGCCTTATTAAACAACTTAATTAATATTTATACAAATAATTTAGAGGACAAATTTAAATCAGCTGTTAGCTGTGTCTGGTGATGACAATGGGGATGGTGGCAATGATGGTGATGACAATTATGATGATGACAAAGATGGTGATGACAAAGACGGTGATGACAAAGATTATGATGACGATGAGGATGTTGACAATTAAGATGATGACAATGACGGTGGTGACAAAGATGGTGGTGACAAAGATGATGACGACAATGACGATGTTGACAATGATGATGATGACAAAGATGGTGATGACAACGATGTTGACGACGATGTTGACTATGATGGTGATGACAATGAGGATGGTGACAATTATGATGATGACAATGATAGTGATGACAAAGATGATGATGGTGATAACGTTGTTGATAATTATGGTGATGACAATGAGGATGATGACAAGGATGGTGATGACGATGAGGATGACGACAATGACGATGTTGACAATGATGATGATGACAAAGATGGTGATGACAACGATGTTGACGACGATGTTGACAATGATGGTGATGACGATGAGGATGATGACAAAGATGGTGATGACAACGATGTTGACAATGATGGTGATGACGATGAGGATGATGACAATGATGGTGATGTCAAAGATGGTGATGACAATAAGAATTTTTTCATTTTCATTTTCATTTTCAAGTGCCTGACACTCATAGTGAAGTGCCTGACACTCATAGTGTAGTGTCTGACACTCATAGCGAAGTGTCTGACATTCATAGTGAAGTGTCTCACACTCATAGTGAAGTGTCTGACACGCATATTGAAGTTGCTGACACTCAGCGAAATGGCTGACACTCATTGCGAAGTTCAAATTCATTTTTATAGCGCAGTTTCTAACATTCATATTCAAGTGTCTGACACTCATAGTGTAGTTTCTGACATTCATAGTGAAGTGTCTGACACTCATAGTGAAGTGTACGACACTTTGACAATAAGGATGATGACAATTAAGATGTTGACAATGATGTTGATGAAAATGGGGATGGTGGCAATGATGGTGATGACAATTATGATGATGACAAAGATGGTGATGACAATAATGATGATGACAAAGATGGTGATGACAAAGACGGTAATGACAAAAATTATGATGACGATGATGACAATTAAGATGATGACAATGATGGTGGTGACAAAGATGGTGATGACAATGATGATGGTGATAACGATGTTGAGAACGATGTTGACCATGATGGTGATGACAATGGGGATGTTTACAATGATGGTGATGACAATGAGGATGGTGGTTATGATGGTGATGACAGTTGTTATGATGACAACAATGGTGGTGACAAAGATGGTGATGACAATGATGATGACGACAATGACGATGTTGACAATGATGATGAAGACAAAGATGGTGATGACAACGACGTTGACGACGATGTTCACTATGATGGTGATGACAATGAGGATGATGATAACGATGTTGACAACAATGTTGACAATGATGGTGATGACAAAAAGGATGGTGGCATTGATGGTGATGACAATTATGATGATGACAAAGCTGGTGTTGACAATGATGGTGATGACAATGGGGATGGTGGCAATGATGATGATGACAATGATGATGGTGATAACGAAGATGGTGATGAAAAAGGTGGTGGTGACAATGATGGTGATGACAATGGGAATCGTGTCAAGATGGTGATGACAAAGACGGTGATGACAAAGATGGTGATGACAATGACGGTGATGACAAAGATTTTGATGACAATAATGATTTTTTTTTATTTATTTATTTATTTATTTTTTAGGAAGACAAACAGCACAAAATTACTTCATTAAGAGATATTATAACACCAGTAGGCCAATTACATGTCCTCACAGTTACTAACATGATAAAATATATAACTAGAGCAACTAATCTAGACACAAGATCAAAGAGTCGAGTAAGCAAAAGCTTATAATTACATAAAGAAAACAAATAGTAAAAATAATTACGAGAAGAAGTTCACACACAGAAGATTTCTCACGCGGGGTAAACTAGTATTAAAAATATCAATGTTAGTATCCTTAATTATATGATTAAATCTGTTGCACACACGCCAGATGTACGCATTTTGGCTGTAATTCGACTTGACAAGGGGTAAGCAAAACAGTGGGTTCTGGCGTCGTGACCTCGAAGGTACATAAAAGTTAATATTATCCAGTATTTGACTACAGTCAATGGAACCGGAAACTATCTTCAGTAGGTAAATTAAATCTGCAATTTCACGACGCTTAGACAGAGTTAGAAGATGATGCTTTTTACACGCTGAGATATAGTCGAGAGGAAGGGACTTAATTCTAAAATTGAGGAAATATATAAATCGCTTTTGAATCATTTCAATTTGATTAATATACTTTTCATATGCAGGATTCCATACCTGCGATGCGTATTCCAAAATGCTTCTTACATAGGTACAGTATAATATTTTAACAGTTTTAATATTTTTAAAGTCCTTTGACATACGCATCACAAACCCCAATGATTTATATGCTTTACCCACAATTGAATTAATGTGCATTTCAAATGACAGCTTCGAGTCATGAATCACACCGAGATCACGTATTTTTGTGTCTTTAGATAGTATTTGACCTCTAAGGCGGTAATTGTAATGCAAATTAGTTTTTTTGCGTGAATATGTGACCGAACAGCATTTGCTAGGGTTTAGGTCGAGACCGTGCTGCGCACAATATTCATCCAGGCGATCTAAATCGTCCTGCAGTAGCGGAGCGTCATGTATAGTTGCTATGGATTTATAAATTTTCATATCATCCGCAAAAATGAGAATTTGAGAATTTACAAAACAGTTATGAATATCTGAGATGAATATTGTGAACAACAGGGGTCCCAAAAGCGAACCTTGAGGCACTCCACTTGGAATTAATACCCAACTAGAGACATAGTTACTGATGACAACAGCTTGAGTCCTGCTCTCAATATAGGATGTAAACCACCTAAGCAAATTACCACGAATCCCACTACGATATAACTTATTAATGAGGATTTGATGGTCTATTCTATCAAACGCCCTACTATAATCTGTGTATATAACATCCGTTTGGTACCCATTCTCCATGCTACTGGTGATAAACTCATTAAATAAAATAAGGTTGGATACAGTCGAACGACCTTTAATAAATGCATCTGATGATGATGACAAAGATGGTGATGACAATGAGGATGAGGACAATGATGGTGATGACAAACATGGTGATGACAAAAAGGATGGTGGCATTGATGGTGATGACAAAAAGGATGGTGGCATTGATGGTGATGACAATTATGATGATGACAAAGCTGGTGTTGACAATGATGGTGATGACAATGGGGATGGTGGCAATGATGATGATGACAATGATGATGGTGATAACGAAGATGGTGATGAAAAAGGTGGTGGTGACAATGATGGTGATGACAATGGGAATCGTGTCAAGATGGTGATGACAAAGACGGTGATGACAAAGACGGTGATGACAAAGATGGTGATGACAATGACGTTGATGACAAAGATTTTGATGACAATAATGATGATGACAAAGATGGTGATGACAATGAGGATGAGGACAATGATGGTGATGACAAACATGGTGATGACAAACATGGTGATGACAAAAAGGATGGTGGCATTGATGGTGATGACAATTATGATGATGACAATGAGGATGATGACAATAAAGACGATGACAAAGATGGTGATGACAATAATGATGATGACAATGATGGTGGTGATAACGATGTTGATAACGATGTTGGCAATGATGGTTATGCCACCATCCTTATTGTCATCACCATGTTTGTCATCACCATCATTGCCACCATCCCCATTGTCATCACCATCATTGTCATTATCGTTGTCAACATCGTCATCACCATCAATCCCACCATCGTTATTGTCAAAGTGTCGTACACTTCACTATGAGTGTCAGGCGCTTGAATATGAATGTTGGAAACTGCGCTATAAAAATGAAATTGGACTTCGCAATGAGTGTCAGCCATTTCGCTGAGTGTCAGCAACTTCACTATGAATGTCAGACACTTCACTATGAGTATCAGACACTTCACTATGAGTGTCAGGCACTTGAAAATGAAAATGAAAATGAAAATGAAAATGAAAATGAAAATGAAAATGAAAATGAAAATGAAAATGAAAATGAAAATGAAAATGAAAATGAAAATGAAAATGAAAATGAAAATGAAAATGAAAATGAAAATGAAAATGAAAATGAAAATGAAAATGAAAATGAAAATGAAAATGAAAATGAAAATGAAAATGAAAATGAAAATGAAAATGAAAATGAAAATGAAAATGAAAATGAAAATGAAAATGAAAATGAAAATGAAAATGAAAATGAAAATGAAAATGAAAATGAAAATGAAAATGAAAATGAAAATGAAAATGAAAATGAAAATGAAAATGAAAATGATATATAGACTATCAGGCAGGAAATTATGTTAGAATGGATCCTATTCAATGCCCACTTTTCTTAAAATTTGTAATTATATGTCTTATTCTGGGTTAAAATAAAAAATGCCTTTTCAAATATCTCGAAAACTACTGGATTTCATCCATACATAAGGGGTAGTTTAATTTATTACTTCTGAGCTCTTTTATCAGTTCCTGCTGGATATACGTCGAATTACCAATAATCCTGTATATGTATGCTTTTTAGCATCTTATCTTCACAATCCAACAGGCCTCACGACGCTCGAGTAACTACCTATTTAGCCTCTTGGCCTTCCCTACTATTATAAGATTACTATAAAATAAATAATTACACAATATTATCGTAAAGCCTATCTGACAGAAAGTATCTGACAGTTTGGACTAAAACTTCGTCTCCCCTGTCCCCGAGGCGCTGTCGCATCTCCAGCCACTCGTCACCCGAGCCATTAACAAGTAGACTCATAATGTAACCGTCTGCGTGTGGCGGACTGGGTGAGGCGGCACGTCAGTCCGGCTTACCGTCGCCGTCCACTTACTGTACTCGCCCGCCAGTTAACTAATTAATATCGACGATGATTTATATGTTTCGTTGCAGACGGAATACTTTCTGATAACACTTCGGACACTCAGGGCCTGAAGCAAACATCTTGTCGTGAGCATAGAGTCGGGGCCATTGGTTGACTGCTAACTTTAAGTAATGGTTGACAGTTAAGGTAGGTACTGTCTTTTGACCCATACTGAAAGAAGAAATAGATGGATTTGGCAGTTCTTGGCAAAAGTAGGCAAAGTAATAATTTTATTTACGATATTAACTGCTAAATCGATGTATTGGTTCACAAGCGTTTCGGCAGATACAAGTTAGTATTCAAATTGCATTGCGACTTTAAACGCATGTGGATTTTTTATGATTTATAATAAGCTTTGAAACAAGGGTTTAATAAAATAGTTTGGTGGTTAATTTTCTCGCTTTAAACATAATTGCAGACCATTTAAGTTTATTGATTATATTTATTTTGTTTCAATAAATTCTATGGAGCGAGAACTACGTTAAATCTTAATCTTTAAAGTCATTAATCGGTTTTAAAACAATCTTGTAAGAAAATGGTAATCAATTTATTCATAGCCTATCGCGGCGTCTGCCTAAATATCATTAATGTTGCAATAACAGCATTATGCAGATCGGTCGCTCGTCTGCCCCACCGCCCCTCCCCCCCTCGCCCGGCTGACACTCAACCCTTTCGCGTCGATCACCGTAACGTCGATGTAATTCGATTATCGACGTCTTTATCGATGTCGATAGACGTAAGATTGGGTTTTGTTGTTGATGTTAATTGCTGGGCCTTGAAGTGGGCGACAATTTTATTGCAGTCTGTGACAATGTGTGAAGTTAAAAAACAAAACTGAATACAACTGTTACGTTGTAACTACATATAAACTTATCACTTTGGTTATTGTCGATACGTTGTAGAAATAATATTTCATGTAAGTAGGTTCTTGTGAATTTCTTTAGAAAAATTAAAGTACACTACCTAATCTTTTATGATAATAATTCCAAAATTTTATTCCTCCAACGGCATAAAAGTATTAAATATTGCAAGTAAGATAATTACTGAAGTTTAGACAAATAATAACTAATAAAAAAGCTTTTGGCTCGCAGTTCTAGTGGCCGCAAATGTCCATTACAAAGGCAAAGTGTATCCGCGGGTGGAAATTAAAGATTTGCTAACGACGCCATCTTTGATTTGCATTTCACAATAGACGTTGTCTGGTTCGGGTTTGTTGTTAGTTCACACCTGATAATACCTGCCGACCATAGCGTCTTTGTAGGTACTGTTGGTGGAACTGCATCAGAACTGAACTGCGAACTTCGTTCCGGTCTTGCTGTCCGCGTGCATTTCCTGATAGAATAGGTACTCGCAGCTGGTCTGCAATAAATCTTTTGGCCACTTACAATAACAACACGTAATTTTCCCCAAACGACTATAGTTTGATCGTGCCTGTGTCATTGTTTAACCATTGTGTGTGCATTGCGGACAGAGCTGAATTCGTGTATATTCGCCTATTGCTATCAACTGAGTCGGTACCGTGAGAGTCCTGGTGAGGAATCCCAACAACACTTTATGTAAATAAAACCCAGGACCTCATGCCAAACAGGAGCGCCTGGGAGCACTACACCAACGAGGCACTCATGTCAAAAATACCTCTTGATAAACAACTTAGAATTCTCCTGGACAAATAAGCTCGTATTTTTTTCCAAAGAAAACCGTAACCGTACCTAACCCATAATAATAAATAAATTATCTTCTCTTCTTATTAGCCCGCAATACAACAGCGAGCACACAATAAAACACATTAACAGAATAGCAGATTACATTGAACATTATCACAAGAACGTTATAATGGAGGACTCCGACAAAATCCTTTTTATTTCCTTAGCTAAATTATCTCGCGTTTATACAAATTCAGAAACAATCTACGCGGGAGCGACGCGAGCGCTGAGCGGAGCGAGCAGCGAAGCGGAGCGAGCACCGCGGCTGACGGAGCGGAGCGAGCGAGATAGTCGCTCATCATGGTAATGGGCGATAGCGCTACTGTTTGTATAAGTCGAATTGGTTTTCCATTTTATTTACTTATTGCAACTGGAATAATATCGATGAATTAAAATATCAATTCACCAAGTTTTTTGTTGTAATACCTATTATTAAAACAAAATAAGCTTTCAAAGGAATTTGGCTCGCAGGGTTTTGATCTAGCTGTAGTCTTGATGCCTTGTTATCGTGACGGATTAACTGATTATGTGGTGCTTAATTACATACCTACTCAATAACGGAACTACTATTTCGCTTTAAAATTTAGAATACTCCCAATAAAATATGTTTATTTCTTCGTTCCTTCCTCTATCCTGAATACACGTAGGGAACAGACAGGCGCGTAGGTATATATTATTTAAATTACTCATGATCCTTTATCCCAAACATTGTTAACCAGTATTCCATTTAAACCTTTTAAGTAAGCAAATCACCCAGTAGTCGCAGTGGCCGCCGCCGCTCGCCGTCAATGACCTATCAAAACCGCGGCAAAGCACGCGTCTAATCAGTGTTTGAACCTCGGCTAATCTGTAACCCGAGCTCAGTAATACGTCTTGTAAGCCGCTGTCGTGTAATCTGCGGTCGCATTCGTGTGGCTGCGCACTTGCTGCTCGTTTGTGGGGTTTAGCGTGGTGCAGTACCTACTGCCACTCGCTTTTATACAGGTTCAAGTAGAATGAATTCCATATTTAGACTATTAAAAAAATCAGCACTCTTTGAACGTCATTATTGCAAAAATAAAAACCACTGGAAGTGATACTCTTCACCCTTCACTTCGGATATGTTTCTGATGGATATATGAAAAGTGGAGCAACAAAGAGACAAGCGATGCATATCGGTCCGTTGTGTTTGACGAGGCGGGTCCTAAAGTATTATCCAGGTCATGCAGTTACATAGAAATCAATAGTTTGTTGTAAGTGTCAATTAATCATACAACAAGCTACGCCAAGCCAGCCAGATGCAGATAGAGAATGATTGGTTCTACTCAAGTGTTTACCTAAAGGACATAACATTGAAGAAAGGGATATGAGAAAAGCAAATGATAAAAACAATCTTGAAAAAAAATCAAATCTCTTATAATGAAACTTTATTTTTTTTGAACGCTCTTTTCCATTCAATTATAAGTGCTTTTTATAACGAGCCACTATTTCGACGAAAAAAAAAACCACTCGAAATAAATACAAAAATGCATGTAATTAATAAATTCAATAGTTATATTTTATCTTTGGCGAGTATACCGGACACAAAAGCAA
Source organism: Pyrrhia umbra (assembly GCA_963891755.1). Classification (NCBI taxonomy): domain Eukaryota; kingdom Metazoa; phylum Arthropoda; class Insecta; order Lepidoptera; family Noctuidae; genus Pyrrhia; species Pyrrhia umbra. Next base: position 163,055 of record OY982943.1, read on the forward strand.
GCAGTATTCAAGCGCACAGTAAGCGAGCTGCCACGCCTCGCCAGGTGTGAATGGTACCCCGGGGAGCCGGCACGAGATGCGCCACTGACCGCTAACGCAGCTGTAATTATTGCACTCCTCAATTAAGCTACAAACATACAGACATAACATCACGCCTGCATTCCTTCAAGTGGTAGGCAGCACACCCTCTTTCCGCAACTCATAATAACCACTCACATTGTCATTACCTAATCATATTACTTTTAAGATGCTAACGGGTATTTATCCAGACCTAAAGTAGACTATATGAATAATCGGCACAATGAGTTCTTCAAGCAATGAAGCGATCTCAATGTGTGAGGGCCACCCTATATGGACTCGCAAGCACAGTTTCACCTTACGGATCAGTCCACCAGTTGCAGCAAAATATGTGTAGTCATCATCGTCTGCCTAGCCTTGCAATGTTGGGGTCGGCTTCCAGTCTAATCGGATGCTACTGAGTACCAGTGTAAGAACGTTTCTGGCTTTTGACTTCCCGGAACAACTGTAAAAGATTTAATGACAGCCGGGACCAACGGCTTAACGTGCTTTGCGAGGCACAGAGGAGTCTCGGTTAGACATAGATGATCACCCATCCACGGACCGACCGCAGCGAGTATACAGCTTGACCTTAATTGATCGATCTGTGCGGTTGTTATTTAGCCACGAGTTATATAAATTGATTCTATATACTATATAAATTGAAAACAAAGGGACAAATATTGGCATGCGGATTGATTAAAAAGTAATGGCTAATATTTAAATCAATTTTGAAACAAAAGTGACTCGTGATAATGCCGTCAGTGTTGATTTTGTTTGATGTGATGTGAGCTGACATGTACAGTACATCGAGTCCCCCCCTCCCCCCCGATACCGCTCTGTTATGTTAGCAAAACGTTCAATTTACGCCGCAGCCCCAATTGTGATTCTGCTTTTAGAGTTCCCTGGGAATATGGTAAAAGCACAAACACCATTTTAGGGATTTCGTAACTATCTTGTGGAATAATCAAATAGTTTATATCCGTTATTTACATATTATGAGATGGTTAAATATTAATGGTATATTGAAAGTAAGTTCTAAAGGGAGCTCCTAAGCATTTAGTGCGTAATCTTTAAAAAAAACGTAGTTAAATAGTAGATATACATTTTAACTTTATTCATAAACTCATAGTTTAATCCTCAGTACCAGACAAAAGCTTCGTGTTTTTTCTTCGTTCTTCAGTAGCTAGGCCACATCGATTTTGTTGCGTTCAGTTATTGCAGTTACCAAATCTTTGATACCCAAACGGTACGGAACCATCACCACATGAATTCGTGTATTTATGCCAAAAAAACGCTTTTTTTGTTTAAAAAAAATCATAGCCTTATCTATTTAAGGGTGGATTTTCCTCAATACGTACATCCTGTGTTATCTCGGACGGGTTTTTGGGGTTTTTCACACAAACGGACATATCGACACGGTGTAGAGATATCATTTGTATGTGCGGCTCGTCCGGGACTTGTCCTGCGGGGTAGGCAGACAGCCCGATAGCGAACACAGATATGTCTTGAGGTCGGGAAAAGGATTTTTTTTATTTTTTACGAAGCTTTTGTTCGTTAGATAAGAGTATGCAAACGGAATTCTGAGACGCTCCAACATTTTTAGAAGAAAATATATAAAGTAATTCTGATAGTTTAAGATCGGTGCCCGCGTTACACATCTGAGACTGAGCTTTGTATGTGCCTGAAACTCTATACACCTACACCCCTGCAAGGAGGTACAAAAGCTTGTCACAGAACTCTCATCATCTGTAGGCAGCATTAGAATTTCATCACATGATTTCTGTACATAAAGATTAATAAATTGAACCATTGGAAAAGACATAGTTTAGTTCAATTCGGGTGCGTGAAGTACTTACTTGAGGATGCGAGTGCTGTGAGATGATATCAATATTAAATTGTCTACAAAACCACCTTTATTCAGACTATATCAAATGCATTCTGAAATAGCAGTAAGTATTAGGAAAATACAGAAAAGTCTGTTTCATTCATCTTAACCCTTACCAAATCCACGTAAATTGATAAACACAATACAAATGCGCGGTCCACGCGACCCGCCTGATAAGACAGCCGCCTCCTATTTGTACAACTGGAGCCCGCGCCACTGGCCAGATCGGAAACGTTCGGGTGTACTCCACTGGATTTGGCAAAAAAAAATGGCATCATATTGTGTTTTGGTAGGCTTTACCTCTATCTTATTTATCCTTCTAAAATTTATTATAAACGTAAATGCGTACGTTCGTTTGGACATAAATATTACTCTTACACGCAAAAAGCACTGAACAGGTTTGGATGAAACAACGGTATACCTATCCTACTTACATATAGTATAGTTTTCATTTCGGTATGACAGTGATTTTTGATTGGAATATACTCGCTTCTTACAAACTATTTATTAAAATTTATGACTTTAATCATATCTTTGGTTGCTGCAAATTGTTATTTACATATTTTAAACATAAATTTTGCTCTGGTATGGTTGTATTTATGATTCGAAAATCGCTTTCGATACGAATACTTTTTCGAAAGTGATTCGTGCTAGGCCCACTGATCCCTTTCACGAATTTAGGACAATTTCAATTGGAAGCGATATGTTAAGTATATACGTATTTATTTGTGAAGCAATTTCCAACAGACTGAAGTAAAAAACTGATTAGAAACACAATCCAATTAAACCACTGAGAGAACGTAGGTAGGCATATAGGGAAGTTTATAGGATATATTTTAGACGACTAAATCCTGCATTAATAGTTTAATACTTACAAGAATTTTATTTAATAATGTAAATTTACAAACATTGTAAACAGATGTGAATTTAATCTGATTTGATTTAATTATAAATAAAGAAGCAAAAGTTATGAGGAAATTATATTATTTGTTTTGTCATATCAATTAAGTAAGGTAAAGCGAATATAACTGTATATTTATGAAAACTATTTGCGTATTCATTTAATAAAAAGTTTTCGAAATAAATAAACAAAATCAAGCCATTATAAATGTCCAGCCATAGTCAAACGGAAAACCATTTGAATTATACTACAAAATCAAAGGCAATAAAACAAATTGAAATACTGTTACAAAACTATATAAAATTTCGTATCAAGAATGAGCTCCATAAAATTGTTACATGCAATAAAACGCACTCAACTCATCACATGAACACTCGCCACTCAGTCATCTGCAACAATGAGAAGTTCTCTGTACATTGTCATTGGATTCGCGCTCTGGACAGTAAAGTGCGCAATAATATCCCCCGGAGGTGCTAAAGTACAGGATGAACAACAAAAAATACGAGAATTAGAAAAAGAAAGGTCAGCCATCTACAGCCAAATCAATACAGCCATCGAAGATACTATCAAAACGTTAGAAAAGAGTAATGATTCCGATGCAAGAGAAGGCATTCTTTACATGCAAGAACTAGTTAAACAAATCGCAGAATTCAACGGCACAGAACTAGTGACAGAAGCCGACTTAGCTTGCAACAGTACTGAAGACACGAGCGACTTGCAGGAACTAGCTGATTTAAAAACTGATTTCAATGAAAATACAAAAGCTGAAAACAACTCCAAACTTCTAAAGGTGGAAGGTGGAAGAAGAAAAGGTGGTCATAAACCTTCTGGTTTTGAATCAATAAAACAGTCCATTCTGAGTTACGGGAACTTACAGAGAGGACAAGGAGTAATTGTTTCCAAAAAGAAGCAAGAACGAATGAAGAATCTTTTGGAACTTCAAACTAAGTTGGATGAATGGATGCTACAGAGAGAAGCAGAGAAGGCTAGGATTAGGAAGTATAAGGCGGGGCTACAGGCTACTAACAGAGTTGAAATAATCACTGAAAATTGCCCAGACTTTGGAGAAGCGAGAGCTAAGAAGACAAAGAACAATCCGGCAAGGGACGCGAAGTGGCCTTGTTGCAGAAAATGTTGCAAAAAGTCGTACATGGGATGCCTTTAACAAAACTAAAAGAGAGACCACAAAGTAGTTCATTTCGACTACTAATGTCAATAGATTATGTAATGTGTATACTGATGCTAAATCTTTAAAACATTTCTTTAATAATTCCATCTCAATAAAATAAATAAATAAGATTCGTAATAAAACATTATAAAGCAGCAAAAGTATTTACAGGATGGTCATCGCGTTTGATTTTGAAATCTAATTAGATGGCAAACAAGCAGACTGTTCACCTGATTGTAAGTGATCACCGGCTCCTATGAACATGTGCAATGTAAATATTAATTAAAGTTTCTTTGAACCACTATTAGAGAGAGTAGGTCTAAGTACATAATCTTTTATTTTTATGAGCATAGTCTATCCAACAATCCCTGGAAATATTGTCCGCCATTACGACACTGTACAAGTTGACATTTCCACGTATTCGTGCGACGACAACAACTGCATTACGCCTCAACTGCCGAGGATCAAAGGGATGAACAGCGTCCGTCGTGACATTTAAATATTCATCGTTTAGCGAAAGTCGGACAAAGAACGGGTTGCTCCTATTCTTGTGATTTTATTACGCTGGACGATCTTGAATTTTATTTCTGGGAAAGAAATATTTTTTGTTGACAGTTTCAGGCGATAACAGTTAATCTTTTTTCAACGGATATTTGTTTCTGTAAGTAAGACGACATTTGAGAAGTAACAATGGAACTTAAACGTAAATGTTTAACATGAGGTTAAACATAAGGTTTATATTTCTGTATCTAAACTTAGATGTGTGTCCAACAACAACAATATGTGTCACAGTGGCGTAGAAATAAAAGTTACAACAAACATTTGTTGTGACAACATGAAGCTCCACCCCACCTGCCACCGAACACCACGAACACCTCCATTACGTTTATATCAATACAACATCTGGAAATATTTGGAATCAATCAGGACGCCCCGCAGACTTCCTACATTTCAATTTACAAAAAACATGACAATACTGAAAGGGAAAGGAATCACTCAAAAAATCTGTCCTTAAAATAGGCAAACACAAACTAATTTCCTTATTTATTGCGAGGGGTTCGGAGGTGCGAAAGGGGGTGCCAACGGGGTGAGGGAGGGCGTCAAGCAAAATATTTGATTGTTCGATCGTTTTGTTGTCAATCGACAATCGGCGGAAGTGAGGAAATTGAGTAATAGCTTGAACGAACGCTTTGTTTGTGGGGACCGCGCACGCTTAGGACTTGAGACAAGTTTCAGCAACATTCTTGGAAAATGCTTTAGTTTAAAAACATCCAATAAAATGCCTTTGAAAGCCTAAAATTAAATTCAATAGATATAATTAAACGATATTTCTTAACCAAGTCAGTAAGGGTCAGTTAATTGTCTAGTAGTTTTGAGAGTGTCTCTTACGATAATAGGTAAGGAGATTCCTCAAACATGGCCGCTTGTACTAAATTTTCCTAGTGACTAAAGTATCAAATAACTAACAATGTGAAACAAACCAGAAAAAAAATATTATACCTAATACATGTTTATACTCCTGCATTTTGACTTCTTATTTTTAAATAAAATTCCACAATATTGTCCAAGTCCACGGCATACAAATTAAATTGTGCAGGGTCTTGTCCGCGCTGGTTCGCGAGACATCGAAGGAAATGAGAACTTGAGTAAGAACACGTCTGTTCTGACTGTCTGACCTTCGTCTGACAGCTGAGCAAATTGAAATCACTGTCTTTGTGGGCTTCGTGTGCAGCCGAACATAAACTATGTCTTGTGAATGGTTATATACCTCGACTACTTTGGTTCTACAACGTCAATTTTTTAATAAATATAATATTTGACTGAGTTTGCTTAGTGATTTTATATTATTGGTAACAGAAAAATGTTATTTAAATTTTAATGAAATTGATACAAAAAGCTGAGTTATAACTAAACAAAAAAGACAAATAACCAAATTGGGTTAATAACGAAACATTAAAATGGAACAAACAGTATTGTTTTAACAAAACATAAATATTTGTACCCACCGAGCGCAAACCAACATCCTTTGTGATATTCACAACAAAGATATGTACAGAAAGTCCACTCAGTGTCGCCATTCAAACTCTGAACTTAAATTAAATACAGCTCAGTGAGTGACAGGTACAATAAACCTTGTTGTACTCGGCACTTCTTGTTTTTGACCAAGAATTAACGAACAAAACGACTGTTATTTTAAGTTTTTATAAAAGGCCATGTTGGTATTGGACTTATATAAAAACGGAAGGACGGAACGGATTGGCGTCAAGCTACGGCGAATCTGTTCATAATCTCCCTCATTACACCTTCTGCCCTGTACCTGCTGAGGGACCTCGTCCTACATGGACAGCGAAGGTTTTGATTTAATGGCGCCCGCGGCAATAAACAGATTTATTAAGTGAATATCCAGTAATGGCTTCGGAATTGGATATTTTTAAAACAAACACACGAGGGTAAATCGAAAATGTCGTCGGCAGTCTAATGCTCTCTGTTTGGGAAATTTAAAAGGAAATCGAGTTGTGGAAACAATCGGCAGAAATTGAAATATTACTTTATTAAAATATACGGTTATTAATTTGCCATAGAACGACAAACAGATTGTACTAGCCTGCAATAATCGTATGAAGCACACAGTGCTTGGTCAGGCCGCTTGGGTTAGCTGTGAAGCTCCAGTTTACTAGTTCTGTTAATTCATTAGATTCATGGACTGCTAACATAATAAATTTACTGTTTTCCTTTCCTAAAATTAGTGATACTACATTGCTGAATATTGCGGTATAACACATGAGAGTTGAAAGTCCCAACAGCAAGATAATGAAAATGCACAAGTCTATCCCCATTGTTACGACACCTTCACCTGCCTAGCTATTTCCCAACTATGTTGTGTTCGGCTTCCAGTTTTACCGGATGCAGCTGAGTACAAATGTTTTACCATTTAGCGACATCCATTAGTTAAAAAGTATGGATGTTTGTCGATCACAAGGTGACAACATCGTCCAAATAAAAGTAAGTGGACAACCAAGATTTAAGGTCTGTTGTACCGACGCTATGGTAGGTGCTGATTGACTGCACATTACAACCTAATTGTTATTAGCGTTTCTGGTTTACACCGATCTAGATTATACGAGGAAATTAGCACAATTAGTGCGATTGGTGCTAAATAACGATGGTTTTAGATTACTGGGAATTAGCGGTACCTATCACTGCGAGAGTGGGTCAGATATCAGGAACATTGAGATTGGATGGGTAGCAGGCGATACAACCATTTCCATATCGTTAACTTGCCCACAACTTCTATCAGCCTATTAGTTTCTGACATGACTTTACCATTGTAAAGATACTCAAAACATTATTTGAGTTTGCACTCTATGGTTTTTATGGTTTAGTCGTGAAAGGAAAATTTGTATTATACATATAACCGAAGTTATGCTAAGTTTGCTGAGTATAATCTGTAGATGGGTATGCATGGTTGGATTTATAGTTTTCACGAAACGATATGAAAGTCAGCTCTATATTTTAACAATTTAGATCCCATTACACTTTATAGTATAGAAGATACAGATGGTCGCCTACCATAGCGGCGCGTCCGCAAAACGCAGCGCAACCAATTTGCGACCGTGACGGATGGCGACCAATTAAATTGTTGGACACTTGAAATTACACGGCTTGCAAGTCGAAGAATATTTTAGTCGATGTTGGAACTATAGTTAAGGCGTTACAGCTGGATGAGTCTCAGAGATACCAAATAATACCAAATGATACCAAATAATACCAATAATACCAAACCATAACAAAATTTATCAGAACTGAAAAGCGGAGAAGTCATCAAAAAAGTTTCTTTCTTTTGAATAAAGGAGTTTCTTAGAAGGTATGTTGACGGTCTTCAGTTTGTTCTTTACAATATAAGAGCTCTCATATCTTCAATTGATTGGTACCAAGATTCTCATAAATTTGCACTCACAATACGTACGACAATTTCAGTTTTAACAGCAACATATTATTGAAATTCGAATAAGAAATTACTTGTAATATATCGAATCTTCAATTTTTGTACCGGGTGCGATCTGTGGGCGCGACTCGCGAGACAAAAGCCAATCGAGTGTCGTCAAGTAATTGACGGGCCGTTGTTGTAACTCTATCCTTTTCTATCTAGGGTATAAATCGTAGGTGTAAGGGAGATAGGTATATAGAAGATCGAAAAAAAGAACATTTTTCACGTAGCATCTGACTGAATGTTAAGTAATTAATGGTTAAATAGCTTTTTATTATTAGTATTAGGAAATGTGGTACCTTTAATTTAAATTGGCATTCTGTCTTTATGTACTTTAGTATTTACTTTTACTTTAGTATTGGAAGGAAGATGTTATATTATCTATTTCTCATATAAATCGAAAGCTTTGACTTCTACTTCGCTTTATCTTGCCTCCGTCGACCACAACGACTGCTCTTGAATTTCTAGCCGTGAATACAAGGCGGACGTCTAGTAATAGGTAGTGTATGTTTTAGTAATAATAAGTGTATTTTTACTGCACTGCTTATTATTTATATTATCTAACCAATCAAGCTAATCACAACAAACGAACTAATTACAAAATCCGCAGCAATTGAGTTGTGACCAAACAATTGGCAACACTAACAGACTGACACAAACATATTCCTGTTTTCTATTAATATTATTGTCACAGAGCAAAACAATACATTTGTAAAATGTAACAAACAATTATCTATTCCATTTGTAATTGGCGCATGGTCGCCACTGCACACATTAGCGCGGCTGTGTGAATCAGATCGTAGCGGTCGCGCGGTCACGCGGCCGCGCGGTGTTAGGGCGGCCCCAAACATGGTGCTTTTATGAATAAAAAAAAATAGTTTACTGGACAGATTCAATTTTAATTAAGCTAGCTATAAGACATATATGTTATTTACATTAAACTTCTGCTTATAAACTAATGGTTCATGACGTGACAGCGATTGCTGTAATAATATCACTAAATGCTCACCTCTTCTATAAAGAATTATCTAGGCAGCTGAGTGATCTAAGAGCTGACTACTAAGGGGCCAAAGGATAAGCATGGCCATCTAACGTGGCAATGCAAGCTGCTGCAAATAAGAGGACGCAACTAGTAGCGAAACAGATATCACAAAAATAAAACAAGAAATGCTATTAAAAAAAAATCTGGCAATGCTGCTAGGTTGGGATAGCAGCTTGGGATGTTTTATCTAAAACAATTTAGTGGGTCAAGTATAAAAGAATGTAAGACATAAACCGACATTATGACTATATAAATAAATAGCTTTAAACATTAGCAACGTTTGAAAGCCTTTACAAAAAGCGATATACTGAAAATAAAGTGTAGGTACTTATGGCAATCTAGTGGAGTGTCGAGGCCTGTTGGATGGATGCCCTATTCAGAGGCATCGCCGCATTATTAACGATTAACGCACGCTAAACACGCGAGCAAATATCGCGTCAGTGTGTAGGTGGCCTGTACAGGGTGGATCTCGCTGTTACGTGCACGGGAATATTTACTACAAAAAGCCATCGTAGTAAATAACTATCTCCAGGGGTCGTTTCATTTATCTCCATACCAAACTTTATTGAAATCGGTTCAGCCATTTTGACGTGAGTGTAACAAATAAACTCACATTTTCATATTTTTTTTTGTAAAAAGTAGAGATGCCCATTCTAAATGAAAAACATAGTTTTATTATTATTTAAATAGATAAGTAAGCTTATCTTATTGGTATAGGTTTTTATAATTTGTTACTATAGTACATTTCTGATAAATGTTTGTAGAAAGTTCAGTGACGTGTAATGTTGGCTCAGCCGCGCGGACAGTCGCCGCTTTTTCAAAAGAGTCACGTCTGTTGATGTTGCTTGTTTTTTATCGAACTTATCTCGATATTTATTTACTTTGCTCTTTATTAAACACTTCAATAAGTGTGTTATTTAACATCAACAACCAGGTACTCTTTAGTTGGGCTATGGTTTAAAAAAATGGACCTGTGTTTGTTAAGAAGTAAAACCTGGTACCAACAAACGATGGTTGGTAAAAACAAATGTAAGTTATACCTATTTAAAAAAATAAAAATAAAACTTCAACTTTTGAGAAAAGTGTCCATACATTGCTCTCTTATGAACATGTGTGACTGGGTAAAAATGCTTGAGATCATTTCCAGGGCGATATTAAATACTATTTTCCGCTGGCCTTAAATTTTGTATAAAATATGAATGGTCTCGTTTGATTTAACTTGGACTTTGAGCCTGGTATGAAAGATTTTAATTTGACTAGAACGACGCGCACTTTCGGTCAACACCGTCGTATGTGTTGTCCTTACGATGACACGAGAGCCCTCGATTTTGTGGTGATTTTCGTCTACTTTCCTTCGAATCCCATAACAAACATTTACACAAAAAGACTTATCAAAAACAAAAAAGTGGTCGTTTAACGAGTGCTCATTGATGGCCTTTTCGAAAATGGTCATTACCATAACAGGTACGGAGCGGATATCGCGTATGTACATCAATATTATCCTTCATATGCCTTTGATCAGTGACGCGAACTTATTTACCATTCATTTGGGACGAGCCATTGGGATCATGTTTATTTTACTTTCATAGCATATTTCATACATTTAATAAATTATAATTTACCTAAATAAAAGAAATGCGCCATATGAATTACTATCGAAATTTCTATAAACACAATACCGTTGTTTTAGGTCAGTCGGGGAAAGTCTGTGGGTTCGTAACACGGCAAGTATTAATGTGTTTTTATCAAAAATATAGAATATTCTTTATTGTATGTACACCAATAGGACAAACAAAATAGGAGATTACAAACAAATATGCAACAGTACAATAGGCGGTCTTATCGCTAAATGCAATTTCTTACAGACAACCTTTGGATGGAGTAAAAGTGTAAAAGAATAGATAACGGGTAATTAATGGCGTACATTAGAATATGATATGATATATAAAATACAAGAGTATACAAACAATACACACAAAGAAAAATATATGTATAAATGTAGGTATAGAATTTAAAAATATGAGAAAGTAGTAACTAATGTTCCAAATAGTAATCCTTCACCATTTTCTTAAAAACATCTAAAGATTGGGCGCGTCTGACAGTCAGTGGCAGTGCATTCCACAGACGAGTAGCTTGGACAACAAAAGATTTGTCATAAAATGTCGTGGAGTGCATAGGCATCTTCAATTTTAAGTTTTCTGATGACCTTAGAGATCGTGTATGTGTATCACAGATAAACTCAAATCGTTCCTTGAGATAAGAAGGGGTCATAGGGTAGAAAAGAATACAGTAAAGCAAGGAGAGAATATGAGCATTCCGACGAAGTCGTATTGGAAGCCACTTGAGCTTAGCACGAAATTCTGACACATGATCATATTTGCGCAAACCAAATATGAATCGTATACAAACATTTTGAAGTCGCTCAAGTTTATTGAATTGGTCCTCGGTGAGATCAAGATAGCTGGCATCGGCATAGTCTAGGATGGGAAGTAGAAGAGATTGTGCAAGCGAAATTTTGGTAGCAGTAGGTAAAAAGTTCCGCAGTCGTCTTAAAGATCCTACAGATGCAAATAACCGTCGACTGGTTTCCTGCATCTGTGGTTCCCAGGACATTCTGCTATCCATATATATCCCCAAGTTCTTGACTTTTTCGCTAAAAGGTATTTGGATTCCATCAAAGATAACTTGCGGGAGATGAAACCAGTCTATTTTCGAGACCATTCGCGAGCCACCGATAACAATGAGCTGAGTTTTTAGTGGATTTATCCTTAACCCATAGCACCTGCTCCACTCTGCTATTTGGGAAAGGTCTTTATTAATGTTTCCGATAGCTTCCGATAATTGCCCTGCTGAAGCCTGCGAGTAGATTTGAAGATCATCTGCATAAAGGTGATAGGAAGAAAGTAATTTGTGAGAGATTGAATTAATGAATATTGCGAAAAGTAATGGGGATAAAACGCCACCCTGCGGCACACCCGCGGTCGTATCGCACCAAGAAGAGTATGTATCTTCAATACGAATACGTTGCCGGCGGCCATACAGGTAACTATGAAACCAATCAATTGCCGTTGGAGATATGTTAATTGAGTTAAGTATGCCAAGCAAAATGTCGAAGTCAACAGTATTAAAGGCATTACTGAAATCAAGTAGTGCAAGTACTGTTAACTTCCCATTTTCCATGCCCAGTCTGATGTCATCCGTAATATTCACCAAGGCGGTTACAGTACTATGACCAGGACGGAAACCGGATTGGAAAGGATTAAGAAGTCTATTCTTGCAAAGGAATGAACTTAACTGATTATGAATAAGACGTTCTAGGACTTTGGATAGGAATGGCAGTATGGATATTGGACGATATTCAGAAAAGGATGTGGGATTGGATTTCTTTGGTAAAGGAGTAATTTGGGCTTCTTTCCATGCACTTGGAAATACACCGCTGGATATAGAATAATTAAGGATGTGACATATGACGGGAAGGATTTCATCAAGGACAGGGAGGATCATCTTACGGCTGACACAGTCACTTCCAACTGCATCAGAAGTAATAGATACAATGCTCTTCTTAACATCACAAGCGGCAAATTGATTAAAGACAAAAGAGGAGTAGCTAGGGGATGGAAGATTAGAAAGATAATTTAGAGTATTTAATTTTGTTGTCCTATCAAAGTTGGACGACGATGAGAAATGTTGGTTTAATGAATGAATGTCTACATCTTGAGGAATTTTATCATAACGTGACTTTCCAATCCCCATTGTTCTAAGAAACCTCCAGACCTTTGCTGGATCTCCGTTTTCCACCGACGTGTGAGTAAAATGGCGCTGAGCATTCCTACACACCTTATGGCAGTGATTTCTTATATCAACATATTTATCCCAATTCGTAGAAGAAGGACGAGCCTTGTACCGTGATTTAGCTGCCACTTTCTTAGCCATTATCAACTTTATTTCGGCAGTAAGCCACGGCGATGGCAAGTGTCTCACTCTTATCGCGCGAATAGGAGCGTGGACGTCGTACAATGCCAATAACTTTGTTGAAAGCAGATCAACTTTTTCATCCACTGACTCCGATGTAATAAGAGGCATCCAGTCAATGCTACCGGCATCTGCGCGAAGATTTTCGAGATTCATGCCACCAAAATTACGCTGCAGGAGAATTTTAGACTTAGCCTTTGGAGGACGAATTTTATAAGAAAGAAAGATGAGATCGTGATATGAAAATGCGTCAGCCGGACACTGGCCATGCTTGGCGACGTGATCACGAGAAGAAACGAAGATTAAATCTAGAAGTGAGGGAGTGGAATGAGGAAAGTGATGTGTTGCATTCAGAGGGAGTATAGATAGATTACAAGAATCTATAATAGAGTGAAGAGATGAAGATCGAGAATCGTTTTTGAGGAGACAGGTGTTAAAATCACCCATGATAATGATGTGACTGTAAGAAGTAACCAAATTTTCTAAAATGTTTTCTAAAGAAGTAAAAAAGTTAATTCGTAAAGAGGGACAGTAATAGACTCCAAGAAGAATTTTAGTGTGACTGAGTACTATTTCCAGAAAAAGGTGTTCGCCAGCATTTGACGGAGGTGGCTGTGCTGACATATTTATGATTGAAAAAGAAATATAGGATCGGAGATATATGGCAACACCACCACCTCCACCACTCGTGCGGTCGTTTCTTACTAACTGGAAACCTGGTAGTGTGTAAGCAGTAGATGGAAGACAAGGTTTTAGCCACGACTCTGAAACAAGAACTGCATGAACATCCTTACAGTCAAAACTAGCCAGCATATCAGGGAAATGAGCCGGAATGCTCTGTGCGTTTATGTGTACTACATTAAAATTTCTAGGGACATCAGAAAACTGCGCAATTAGTGTATCAGCAAGCGAAGGTATGCTTGCAAAACTGTCATCATTGCTACTGGCTGAAAGAAAAGTTTCCGATTCACTACTTACTTCATTGTATTGTGAAGACATAAAAGATATTTAGTTTTAGATAAGTGTATGTAAATGTATACTAAAAATAAAATAAAAAATAAAGTTAAAATTAAATAATAAGTAAAATTAAATAAATTAAACTAAAGGGGAAAGCTAAAGCAATCCACCTGCCGGTTGTGCATGATATAAATAATAAAACATTATTTTAGTTAAAATATAACTTAAGATAATAATTTTATGTGCGGTCCGGGCATTATAGGTACGATAATATAATTATTGGTATCGAGAATACCAGCAATACAATTTGAAAACCTGACAGCTAAGATTAGTGACAGGTAAGGATGTCGAGAATACACGTGAAACATAAAATATCAAGTGACAGTTGTTAGCTGTCAGTCACAATGACGTTTGAAATTATACAAAACAAGTGAATCAAAATAAAGTTAAAAAAATAAAATAAAAGGGGGTATGCAAATACAGAGACGAACGAAAGTTATATTACCCGGAGTCAGCACATTTAACCGATGTGACGAACAACCTTCACTTTTTATTAGCGGCAGCACGCTTGGGCCTGGTGATGATAGGCTTCTGTGGTGTGGCGACAATAGCAGATTCTTTCGGCGACTTCGTGTTATCATGCTGTATGTTGAGTTGGGCAGCAGATGTTATGCGCTGACGCGAACCATCGGGTGCAAGTACATATACGCATCCGTCTCTCGTCCAACACTTAGTCACCCCAAACCTTTTCCGTGCAGCCATGAACAAATCATGTCTCGACTTGGTCAAGAACTCCGAGACGGTGATGCCAGTACCTTTTAATTTGGTTTTGTCAAACCAAATGCTGTTACGGACACCAACATCCCGGAGTTTGAATAAGATAGGCCTGGATGTTGAGGAAGTTGCAGACCGTCCCATCCGATGACACCGCTTAATATCACCTGTTGTGAAGCCACTCATCTTCAACTGGTCCTTAATAACACCAGCTACAACCTGTGCTGTATCCTCGTCCTTCACCTCTGTGACGCCATGCAGCAACAGGATTCCTCTTCGCCCGCGCATCTCCATGGAGTCAACATTTCTGGCGAGCAACTCTACCTGTTGCTGTAAGCTTGTAACTGCTTGAGTTATAAAATCCCTGAAGGCAAAGAAGTCAGCAGCCAAGTTTGAAGTGTTGGGTGTGTCCACTGGTGCCTTCTGCAGCTGTGCTTCAAACTCCGCCATCCTCTTTTGGATTTACTTTCTTATTGTATCTTGCTACTAATGGTGAAAAAAGATCATGAGACATAAAGAAAGGACCAAAAGTGACAGAGTTGTAAAAAAGTTCGTTCATTACGACAATCGAGTCATAACTATGGTATTTGATATGAATTTCAACTTGATAGCTCTACGCGTTCATGAGGAAAAAAGTAATAAGTTTATATTTATTAAAAAATATATATTTTGTAATGTAACTAAAAATTTAAGGTTTTCGGAATTTTTCCTTTATGTGTGCTATAAAACGTTGCTTCATGCCAAATTTCAAGATTCTAGGTCGACTGGAAGTACCCTTTAGGTTTTGATTCCCTTGCGAGTACTTGCGAGTTTCAAAATATGCAGCTTAAATTGCTGTTTCTTTTGATTGCGTTGATATAGAAGTTTGATTTTGTTACAGCTTAAAGGTATTATAGACCTGAGTATTTGGTATGAATTTCAATTTAATACCTCTACGCGTTTATGAGGAAATGGGTAGTAAGGTTAAAATTATTAAAAAAAAATATTTTATGTGATGTAACTAAAAATTTATGGTTTTCGTAATTTTTCCTTTATCTATGCTATAAGACGTTGCTTCGTACCAAATTTCAAGATTCTGAGTTCACGGGAAGCACCCTGTAGGTTTTGATTCCCTTGCAAGTGTCGAAAATTTGCGGCATAAACGGCTGTATCTTTTGATTGCGTTGGCTTAGAAGTTTGATTTTTTCACAGCTTCAAGGGACAGTAGACCTGAGTAATTGATATAAATTTCAGCTTCATACCTCCACGCGTTCCTGAGAAAAAGGGTCTTGACAGACGGACGGACGGACGGACAACAAAGTGATCCTATAAGGGTTCCGTTTTTTCCTTTTGAGGTACGGAACCCTAAAAATGGACAGAGAAGGGGCAGTTTTGCCCCGCAGTGTAAAACTAACGCGGTTAAAACTAACTATGAGCGTATTTTATTAAAAGTAATAAACTAAATACAATACATAAAAATTAAATGGTGTTTTAAAATCATTCATTTACATTCATTACTAATACAACATTATTTTTTCACTTTTAATTTGCGGAATACATAATTATATTATGAACCATAAAACTAATATTTGTAAAAACTTACTACCGCCCACAGAGCGCGCCCCCCACCGGCACGCGTGTGACGTCACAACACAGGTTGCGGTGTTTGTCGCGCGTATTTGTTGACGTCACCAGGTTTGTTCAGCGATCGTACAGCTGTCGTATTAGCTGCTACTGGCGATACTGGATGTACAAGCTGTACAGAGATATTTGTTAAATGCAGTGTATAGACTGCACACTGTAGACAGACAGGGCACGAGTGTGCGGGAACCACAGAGAAAACTATAGAACATGAAGGTATCGGATTGATCGACTTAGTCTAAGGTCCGTTTTATAGAAGTTGATTCAAGACACAAGCACTACTTTAAACTAGATTCAACCAATCAAATGGCTCCAAATCAAAATCTATGCTCAAGGCAAGCTTGAGTAATGTTCTGTGATTTGGAAATTAGCCTTTTGAAATCATTATAGATTGGGGCACTTTTTTACTGTGAAGGTGACCTTCGCTCTATATGGAAGACCAGAAAATGGAGCCCAGGACTTCTTGCTCAGCGACCACTGAGGCACAAAGCGAGGCAGTCTTAAAAGGTATAAAGGAATGTTTTTCTGCTGGCCTAGCACAGAGAAAGATGGTTGAGTAAAACGCGTATGTTCACACACTCTAGGCCTGCTGTAACTGCACTTGGGTGCTGAACCATCACAGGGTGCCATCTTCTAATGAAGTCGAATGGTCATCTGGCGAATGGAGGTCTTGCGTCTTTGGACTCGCGGTAGCAGAGCCCGCCCAGTCTTTTCCTGACCCTGTCATGTCTTGATCGTCAACCACATCGTTTTCTGTCTATCTTGAGCTCTTGCTTTTAATTTTTCCCTTTATAGGTAACAAGTCTAAGGTACTGTTATTGTACTCTCTGAAGATCTTCGAAAAATGTAACCCAGTGAAAGAATGTCAAAGAATCCGGGACACCTTCCTACACCACGGCACACCGCATACGTCACAAATCAAATATGAGTACAGCGCGAGCTCACCCGCACGAGTGCGTGTTTGTTGCCTTTATTTGAGAGGCTTGTTTGCGTCACTGAGTTTGTTCACCGATCAGCTAGCGTTCACTGGGTTGCCCTGCAGTACTAAGTTTTGAACTACATATGTCAGGTTATGGAGCTGACAACGTAGGAGAACCTTGAGAAGAAGTTCGCCGTATATTTGTAAAAGGGAAAACTGAACATAGCCTCATCCCGATGCGAATTTCAATCTATGTTATTGAATTTTGCAGGAAATTGTTTATCAGAATTCTGTACCTCAAAAGGAAAAATGGAATTTTTAAAATATAACTTCGTTGTACATCTGTCTATCTGTCTGTCAAGACCCTTTTTTTCAGGAACGCGTAAGGGCATCAAGTTGAAACAAATACAATAAATCCTCAAGGGTTAAGCACGGTGTGTTGGACCTACAGTTTTTATAACCAACTCAACTCACCAGTTAAAGTGCCATGTTATGAGTCGATTAAACAATTCAGCAGCGCCTACAACCACTAGCAGCGAGTCTGCCGTTTTTATTTTAGGAGTAATTTTCTTTCAACAGAAAACATATAAGTTGTTTTAAGAAATAATAATTATTTTATTACTAGCTTAGTCTTGAAGTGGCTCCTCCTAGCTCCCACACAGGGTATCGGAATAGTACTCGTAGCAGCCAATAAAAGCTTCAATCCATATTTTCATAATAAAACGTGTTAATGTATTCTCGGAAGTTAATGACGCGTTATGCCGTGGAGCAGTGGCTACGTTACCTGGAAATATTTTTATGGAAAGATTTCATAGTAATTTACTTTTATGAAGGTTTTACATCGGAATACCGGCTTAGCGTCGGCGTCAGGGCTGTAGCACCAGGCTTCATGATTGTGTATTATAAAACATAACATATTATACCACTGATCGGCAAAGACCTCTTCTCACATAGAGAAGGATGAACATTGATTACCTACCACGCTGGCTCAAGGTGGATAAGTGATTTCACTTTATTGTCCAGGTTTCCTCACGAAGTTTTCCTTCACCGTTAGACAGTGGTGACTAATGTACCTAATATACTAATTAAAGAAATAGCTTTCCTATCACCCTAACGCAGTCGACATAACATTTCTGTTGTTCTCTGTACAAACCAACAAATAACTACTACATTTGCCATACATTTTATTCCATCCCCTTTATTTCCCACTATGCCGTGAGAGATAGCAATGTTTTAATATTCAGCTGGTATTCAACAACAGTGCACAATAGACACAATGCGTTCTACCGCAGGCTTACCTACCGCTACCGATCTGTGCGAGGTAGGCAGGTAGGTAGGTGTAGTACCGCGCCGCAGTTCAGGTATTTAGCGAACATTCCAATCATAACTTAGTTATCTGCAGCTGTAGTTGGCGTACCTACTGTATGTGTTTGTGTGGGGTAGTACGTGTGGTGGGCCGGTTGTAATAAGTTGCAATTTAGATGTCGTTTGAAGAGGAGATCGTGTCTCAGCAACAGAAGCACGGGTCGTTCGATCCAGGTTAAGCTACGCTGGCCTCAGTCGGTCCGTGGATGGGGATTATCTGTATCACACTGTATCTCGGAACACACGTGTCTATGTGTGTGTGATTTAACAGTCGTCATGGGTAGTCAGAAGCCAGAAAGTTTGACAACCAGTCTTGACAAAGGCTATCTTTGTTACCCAGTAACTACTTTGTGGAGGCTCTACGTAAAATACTGATACTGAGCTGCATCCGGTTAAACTGGAAGCCGACACCAACATAGTTGGGAAAAGGCTAAGCAAATGATGATGATGATTATTTGTATGTCAAAGGTCGTAGGTTCTATAAGGTGATAAGGTGATACCCAGTGTGATTTGGCTATGTAATTTTTTTTTGTTTCTGCCCAACACTCAGAAATCTAATATAAGAAATAGAATTTAGTTAATAATTCTGACGTCATCAGTTGATGGTGGAATTAGGTAACACATTAACAAAGGCTGGAGAGGTTTCAATAATAACAGATATTAGTCTATCCTCCCCTTAAACTATCCAAATGCCAGTGCTACATCACACTGATGGCGCTTTGGCACAATATCCTTCAGCCGTCAGTCGCGTCTTGACAACACAGCTCCAGGCAGCAATGTCTGACTTGTCTCGATACTGACTTACAAGCTACTGCCATAGGAGACAGCGGGAGCTATTTCACTCAAGGGTATCCTTGTATTTGAAAATGAAAAGGAACAAGGAAGGCTCATGTCCAGTGGACGTGAGAGTGATCATCATGATTCCAGATTAGTTGTGAAGAAAGTTGCATACATAAAACACTAGCTTCCCGCCAGGGGCTTCGCCCGCGATATTTTAGCTAATGGATACAAAAACTTGACAAATTATATACTAAAACCTTCCTCATTAATCACTATATCTATTTATAAAAAACGCATCAAAATCCGTTCCGTAGTTTAAAAGATTTAAGCATACATAGGGATATAGGGACAGAGAAAGCGACTTTGTTTTATAATATGTAGTGATGATGCACTGAACAAATCCTATCCTATGAAAGATACATAATTATGTATAGTTATGGAATGAATTAAATTATTAAGCACTAGCTTCTGCCAGCGACTTCGTCCGCGTGGAACAGTGGTGTTCCGCTCCTATTGGTCTTAGCGTGATGTTATATAGCCTATAGCCTTCCTCGATAAATGGACTATCTAACACTGAAAGAATTATTTAAATCGGACCAGCGGTTCCTGAGATTAGCGCGTTTAAACAAAATGACAACATTTCCCTTCACTGCTCTGCTCCTATTGATTGTAGCGTGATGAAAGTACTATAACCAGCTCAGGAGTATGACAAATAATTGTACCAAGTTTCGTTAAAATCCGTCGAGTAGTTTTTGTTTCTATAGAGTTTATACAGACAGACAGACAGACAAAAATTTTACTGATTGCATTTTTGGTATCAGTATCGATCCCTAATCACCCCCTGATAGTTGTTTTGGAAATATATTTCATGTACAGAATTGACCTCTCTACAGATTTATTATAAGTATAGATAAGTATACATAGATAGAAGATATAGATATAGATAGAAGACTACTAAAAGTAGATCAATGAAATAAACAGAAAGCTATGAAGTAGTTGTCAAGTTTTTGGCGGCAATCTTCACGCGTCTCTTATGTTCTTATGCCTTCTTCACTTGCACTATACGTGTTACTCGCTCGAGCTACTCGCCAGCGTCTCTTCTCACGACATGACAGATGCTGTCCGAGTGACCATGCAGACGATACACGCACACAGACACAGTGGAAAAAAAAGTAATTTTAAAAGGACATAAGTTTACTTCTTTAGTTGGTATTGAGATTTTTCATGTAAAATTATTTTTTAGGGAAGGGTAAATGACTCCTCTCTCACCACTGTGGGTGGAGCGGGAGTGTCACTCTCTATGTTCTTTCCTTCGCCCTTTGTGCCCGGTACAGTCCCACAGCCTAGACTCAATCCTTTTTATACTGGACTTAGAAATAACTCCGAAAAGTGGCGTGTAATGTGGGTGCTAATAGGCTTATTAATTAAACCTCTGCCACTCATGAAAACCAGCCAGAGGCCTACCTTATCCACTCTAATCCGGCATGATCAAAGCAGTATTAATTTTGTTGCCAAAAAGGAAAGTTAATAAACGTCGCTTCTAGCTCCATCTCACTCTCATTCCTGAACAGGAATGCAAAAACACATCATGGTAAGGCCCCTGATATTATTTTTCTTAAACGCAGCTCCAATTAGAGCGAATGATCTGAAAGCCGAACCCTAACCGTAGCACAAACTAATCAAATTCATCAATAGTGGTGACCGCTCCGCCGCCGTCAAGTGATCACACGTTGATCCGTGGTGGAGCACTGCGTGGCAGCCAGCCGGGAACAATGCGGCGCCGCCATTGTCTGCGATATTGTGCAAATTAATTGGCGACTTGGACTGCCTAGACAATCGTGTTGCACTTGTAGCTATGTGTTACTAGCAAATATTAAACATTGTATTGCGATCTGTTTCTGTTTGCGACTGGCTGATAGCTTTAGAAATACCAAGTTAAAATTACGATCGTATCTCCCAATGTGTGCTTAAAGCACCCACTCCAGTTATTTCGATGTCCCTTGTAATCATGGAAAAGAAACAATGCTTTCCACTGTGAAATTCTACATGGAAAACCTGTGTGCCTCAAAGAACACGTGGCGCTGTTGGTCCAGCGCCTGATCTCTCCCCGGTCGTGCCGGATTGCCGTACCATCGGACTATGAGAGTGAAGGAAAAGATGCCTCAGCCTATAGTACACCTGTGCCTGCGCAAATACACTGTAATATCCCTTGCGTACCTGGCTAGTCTTCTTTGAGATTGGTTACCGTGACCGGAGTCGGTCTGGGGAGATTATTACTCAGGTACGCCGGGTATGTAATCCAAATGATGCCAAAAAAACATTAATATTATCAATAGCTGGGTTATTTATGTATACACTAGATGTATCCCGCGTTTCCACTCGCATCCTCATAGAACTATTTCATGCAGATCTTCATGCCCAGGTTGCAATCTGTCTTTAAATCAGTTTTGTCGTGAAACCGTAATAAACAGAGTTGCTTTCTCACTAAAGTATTAGTAAGGATTGGAATCGGTTGACTGAGTTCCTATTTAATCTGAGTACAAATGTGTCGAACTGACATGCCACAATATTCCCAATAACTCGGTTCCCAGTAACCGAAGAAGCGATCTAATCCCAGCAGGGCCCGCGCGGGGCAACACGATCGCTCATGCGCCGCCTCGCCACATGCCAACTGAGCGCCGCCGATGGCAATCAGTATTAATAATACATGTTTATGTTACGATGCAGATAAATCCTTACTAATGTAATTAATGCGAGATAATAGCTGTCCGCCTATCTAGTACGCTTTCACGATAAAACGGCTGAACCAATTTTGATGAAATTTGGTATGGAGACAGATTCCAACCTGGCATGGGTACAGGATAGTTTTGTTAAGAAGCGGGTGAATCCGCGCGGAATTAATCTGTAATAAAGCTGAAGAGTTTGTTTGTTTGAACGCGCTAATCTCAGGAACTACTGGTACGATTTGAAAAATTATTTCAGTGTTAGATAGCCCATTTATTGAGGGAGGCTATAGGCTATATACGATCACGCTAAAACCAATAGGAGCGGAGCACCACTATTCCACGCGGACGAAGTCGCGGGCAGAAGCTAGTGTTCTATAATACCTGATAGTTGATGACGTCAAAGGTAGATGGCATTATTGTTTAACTGTATACTGTGTTATCTCCAAGATGAAGTAACGATCCGTGGAAGGCTGGAAGCAGAAGTTAGTTGCGACCAGGAGAAGATCGGGCAATATGGCATACCAGGCAGACCAGGAGAAGTTAGGGGAGGTTGTCCAAAAGTAGAATAGCATTAAGTAGGCTGATGATGCTGATGTCTTGGTCTTGCAGTTGCAAGTGCTGACGTAATGAGGATGATTTATCGTACCAGTCTGCCTATCCTTTCGGTGAATGCTAGGTCGGCTTCCAGTCTTCACGGATGCAGCTAAGTAACAGTGTTTTACGTGGAGAGACTGCCTATCTGACGTCCACAACCTAGATACCGAGTAACACGATACGCTTTGGTGAGACTAGTTATCAGATTTTCTGACTGCTGACTGATTTGTGCTTCTGATTTGTGACTCCAATAGTTAGCCAATATAGCAATAGTTAGCAGGAGCTTAAGGTTTTTTCGGAAGAGTCTAGGTATGATATAGACGTCCCACCCATTCGGGAACCGAACGCACCAAGCGTAGCTTAACCTTTGATCGATCGAATCGTTCGGCTTTCACGTGGACACGCTTTGTATTGAGTCATCCTTTATAATATTAGTAAAACTCCAGTCAACAGCTTCGAATACAACATACTTACCTGTATATCCCACGTGTAACTTTGATCGAACGCCGAAGTACGCCGGTAATGATGACGTCACAATATCAGTACGCCATTACGTCACAAGCGGGTGAGGGCGACCGCATAGTTAGCAAAGTGCAGCCGGAGTCGGTAAGACTTGTTTGATGCCAACTATCAGCATTATCGATCACACCGGCGGTCCTGTTAGCACCACGGTGCTGGGACCTTCAATAGTATTTTAGGTTTGACTTGTACTTGGGTACCACTCGCGATTCATACGCGATTGTAAATAATTGACATTCGCTTAGAAAAATGCTTTGCCTCCGAAATCTATCGGTTTTTGCTCTCGCAGTAACTTACTAATAAACTTAATGAGCGTGAGTGACTTTTTGCTAAAAGTGCACTTAGCAATAATTAAGTTAACTTTGTTTATTCTTAATTCACAAACTGACCGTTAGGCGCTACATTAAAATAACTTTTATTTTAATAAGATTAATAATGTTGAATAAAAACAAAGTAGGTACTTTACTACTAATGTTAATCAAAAACAAACTAATTACTTTACTACTGTACTAAGTAAAATGACTACAACGCACCGCCATTATAACTCATTTATTTAAACACAAAGCAATACGCCGATCCATCTCACTGCGACTACGCCAATCCGTCTAACTACGACTACGCCGTTCCGTCGCCAACAAATCTTTACATGAACACTTTCTGTGTTCGCTCTATCGCTCATGCACGCGTGTCGTGTAACCACATAGTTAGTGAACTGCATCTCAACTAACTCAAGTTTGGAGCGACTTAACTCTACTTTGGACTTCGATTACCGACTACCCTCGCCCCTAGCAAAGTTGTCTTCAGGGTTTTATTGTTCGCAGTGAGATCGTTATAATACATTCCGCATTGTGTAAAAACATAAAAACTTACGTATATCATGTAAAATTTGAATAAATGCTAAAAATAAGAAATATTTTCAATTCAATTCAATTCAATTCAAATCATTTATTTCAATTAGGCCTAATTACAAGCACTTTTGAAAGTCAAAAAAGAAAGAATTTAGTTGCCCATTCCAAAAAGTAGTTTCCTATGGAGAAGAACGGGCAAGAAACTCCATGGTTACTCTTTTTAAATAAGTTTTAACAATTTTCATGTATACATAAAATAATAACATGCGAAGATCATGTAGAATCAAAATTTAAAAATAAATAAATAAAAAATGGTAAGGTAGGAAGTCTATTTGGTAGCTACATGATATTCACATTTACATTTTTTTATTGTTGTGTTGAAGATAAATGCAATTTGTATAGTAAAAAGAAATATAGTAATAAGAAATATTTATATTACATAATTATGATTTTAAAGTTTGCAATCAGTTTGATATTGTCAAGGTTGTCCTATGGAGCAGGACCAGCATGTTTCCAAGCATGTTTATCCTGAATGTAATCTTCTAGTTTATAATATGCTTGCTTACAGAGCGTGGCTTTTATATAAGTTTTAAATTTTTTCTCATTTAGCTCTAAAATGTTTTCTGGTATTTTATTATAACATTTAACACAGTATCCCATGAAAGATGTATGTACCTTAGATAATCTGAACTGTGGTAGAGCTAGTTTGTTCTTATTCCTAGTATTGTAATCATGTCTATCACATATTTTATCAAACAAATGAAGATTTTTTCTAACATACATAATATTTTCATAGATGAATTGGCAAGGTACCGTCATAATATTAATATTTTTAAACAGTTCCCTAAGAGATTCGCGACAACGTAAATTATATATGGCTCTGACAGCTCTTTTTTGTAGAATAAATATGGATTCAATGTCAGCAGCTCGTCCCCAAAGCAAAATGCCATAAGACATAATGCTGTGGAAGTAACTAAAATAAACAAAGTCAGTACAGTACAGTTTCAGTCAGTACGTTATAAATAATTGGTTTTATACTTACCCAATCACCTCGCATCAGGAAGGGACTTAAACTTCAGCAATAACAATATAATTTGATCACCCCCACGTACCTATACATGCGAAATTGCAGAACAATCTCACCCCTTCCGATAAAACAATCTTCAATTCCTTGAACATGGTCATAAATTAAAATTGCCGTACACAGCGCGTAGCGACGGTGCGCCAGTAAACGTTTACTGCCTCCCACCGAGAGATGGCGCTGCGGTACTAAACGTTTAATGCCCCCGTCGATAGATGGCGCTAGAACCGTTTTACGGCGCTTTTTACTGCTTCTATCGAGACCTGTAGTAATTAAATTTCAATGAAAATAGGATATTTAATTAGAGAGTGGAAAGGTGGATGGGTTACGTATTTCAATAGTAGATTTATCTATACTTTTATACTCTAAAATACCGTCAATCTAATTTCGATAAAATTGCTAAACTAGTTTTTTTTAATAATAATTAAACGAATCGGAATTTACTACTTTCACGACAACAGTAAAATAATGTTGTCAAAAGTACACGTGTCGTTTCGATAGGATTCAAACACTATTAAAAACAACTCTTTAAAAAAATATAAAATCAAATTAAAATATAGTTAATTACTAAACTATCCCCCCCCCCTCTCCACCGGCATGTAACGGTAGGTAAACATAGTAAAGGTAGGAGCGCACGTAAAGGTATCAACTTTTCCAATTATCAACTCGGAGTCAACTTGGAGCCCGTTTGTTAGTATTGAAAAACTCGTGTATCCCGCGCTACGGATTCCGTTTTGAATTATATCTTATTGATTAATGAAGATAACATTAGCGTAGTAACTGGAGAGGCTTCGTGGGCCTAAAAGGCTAGTAGGCACCTACTATTAGTTATTCTGTGCCTACAGCTTTGAAAATGCGCCCACGAATAAATATAAATAAATATAAATATGTAAAAAAAATCATATTTATATTAACAAAGTTTATTTATAAACGAACTTAACAGACACGGAGACAGAAGAGTTATTATTGCGTTTTTTAATATTTGTATCTCAAAGAGTATCTAAAAAAATTTAGATACTTTTTGCAATTACTGAACATATAGAAATGGTACCTACATAAATAAGAAAGCGGTGTTAAGTACAATAAAAAAGTATCTAGTTAAAACTGTTCGCGTTGTTTGCACATGAAACATTTTGCTGATAATAATAAAGTAATTTATGGAAATATATTATCTTCAAATTATTTCACTCACAACGTTTTTATTTCATGAATTTCCGTAGAACTGCAATTAATATTGTCACAAATGTTTTGTTTCAGTTTCAAGGCTGTGTGTTGGTCACGGTATGAGGAGAGATTAACAATCTGACAATACGTATAAACTAAAGGTGGAAAACAAAAGCTAGGTTTACTACAAAGTTCACAGAATACAACTAGCTATTTCCCGTAGCTTAACCCGAGTTCGGGGAGAACTACTTGACACATCAAACTACACTATGCACTGACACTAGTACTACAAGTAGGAATACAACATACTATACAAACTTTACTATTGTAGCGAAAAAGGTGTGTCCTTTCCCAGGTTTCAATCTATCTCTGTACAAAATTTCATAAGTTCATTTCAGCTGCTTTACCGTGAAAGCATAATAAGGACCTACAGTTTTAAAGTTTGGTATCATTAGTGCTACGAATTTAACACTCTATTACATTTATTTAAAAGAAAGTATTTACATTATTTACATTACGAAAAATAAAAAAAAGTAAATATATTCTAATATAAATCTAACTAAAATATTGCGTCAAAAAATTCTTCCTCATCGCCGTCAACTGGAAGTGTACCCAAGAGGCTGGCGGCATTGCCACGTTGGATGGCAATGCTTAGCCTTTGGCCAAAGTAACTAAATGTTTTGACTAATAGTTTTACATTATATATATATTTTAATGTATTTTTTAATGTTGTACTTACGTAGAATTAAGCAGGCAATATAATTATACAGCATGACAGGATGAACGAGGGACGTGCTCATACAAATTGGTAGATCAGTTGACAACCTTTCTATAATATTTTTTCGAATTTTACAAACTCGTTGTTGTTGTTGTTGTTGATTTTGGTGACAGTAATCATGTCCTAGAGTACGTCCCTCGTTCATCCTGTCATCCTGTATAGCAAATGTACGACTACGAAGTCAAGCAAGAGTGCGCCTTTATTAAATTATTAATTATAATAATAAGACTGCAATAACAATCTGTTCTCAAATTGTCGCAATAGCTTAAACTTAAAGCGATCATCATTAATGCTAAATATTATTCACAATAATATTATATGTCACTCATTATTTTCAAAAGTATTACAATTATCAGATCTCCTCCTATACTTTAGTATAAAAGGCGGAAAATGTTGTCTACAGCCAGAGATTTCGATCTTCATTTCAAAGCAAGCACAAAATTTCAAGTAAGTAACACATTTTTTTTTACTGAACAGTGTCAACTTCTGTAAGTCTCTATAATATTATAATCTGTTCCAGGGATGGCAGACGCGGTGGCCTCTCAAACGGCCGCGCAGACGGTGAAGCTCGCCCTGCAGGTGGTGCAGACGCTGAGCCTCACCGCCTGGCAGTACCCGCCTGACTGCAGCCTCACCAGTAAGATACTAGCACTAAGTGACCACAGCTGGTGTAACGGCTGAGCAGTCAGCTTCTGCATTACATCACGTGTCACACATTCGATGATTAGAAGATGAATTATTAAAATTTTCCTTCCTCCTTCTTCCTCCTTTTGAGATGATGCAATAGACCAATAGTGAATTAGAGAATTAAGGGTTTGATAAATTAGTACACACTGACCTTATTGGTGTGGTTCAAAATAGTTCGAAATTTAGTACTCGGAACCGGAATATGTGCGTATGTAAGAATTTTAACAGATGGCGTTCAAAGGCGTGAAATTAATTCATGTCAATTAGCAAAAAGGCGCATATCTACATGTAGGTACGTAAATCATTCTTTTTATAATGTATACATTTTACAGATGGAAGTTCGTTTGACTTCATAATAGTGGGTAGCGGCACTGCAGGATCAGTACTGGCCAACAGGCTATCCGCCAACGCAAGCGTCAGCGTGTTACTGCTGGAAGCAGGAGGTTATCCACCCTTGGAGTCAGAGGTACACACTCACATATCTTAACCAGGTTTATCACCAAAAAACTGGGTTATGGGGTTCAAATTAACAGATCAAAAATAATTTGTTAGTGTAGATTAATTTTCCATAGGAATCTATGATCTAACCAATTATGAAAGAGCCATTAGATTCAACCATTTTTATTATTCTTTAGACAATTCAGGCAGCTTGTAAACGATCTAATTTGAATGAATGATTTGTATTTGCGAGTTAGACTGGAAGTCGACCCTATCATAAAAAAGTCTAGTAGTATTTTGACAATTTTATAATATTAGTCTGAATTTTTAAATAAATTAAGAATGCAGGCCGGATCTTCAATCAGTACTCCGTATAATACATATAAGTTTTTTTTACTAGCTGCCGGGGCTATTCATGATGCTAAAAAACTCAGACTATGATTACAATTACTACTCAAAAAACGACAACTACACGGTGCAGAACATGCGAGGGAAGACCTGCGCTCTGACGCAGGGTAAAGTGCTGGGTGGCAGCAGTTCTCTCTACCACATGATGCAAACTCGAGGCGATCCTCGTGACTATGATGTGTGGGTGGAGAGAACTAACGATACCGCCTGGAACGTCACTAACATTTTGCCATATTTCAAGAATCAAGAAAAACTGACTGACGAGCAACTTTTACAGTCCCAGTATGCAAGTCTCCATGGTACTCAGGGGATGATTAAAATAAGAAGAGAGACCAGCCCCCTTCTTGATAACATTTTGGACGCTTTAAAGGAGGTTGGTCACAATATTGTGATGGACTCCACTTCTTTGGACTCCGCTCTCGGCTACACACAGGTGCTATATGCCATCGATGACGGCGTGCGACAAAGCAGCGCGGTTACCTATCTAGGTCCTGCTAAAAAACGGCCCAATTTGTGCGTGTCTTTATTTTCTTCCGCTACTAAGATTTTAATTGAAAATGGAGTCGCTGTAGGTGCGCAGGTGACCACCGCCAGCAACGAAACATATGTAATATATTCCAAGAAGGAGGTGACTGTTTCTGCTGGCACGTTCAACAGTCCCAAGCTATTGATGCTGTCCGGCATCGGGCCTCGAGAACACCTTGACTCAGTCGGGATCGATGTAGTCGCTGATCTCCCTGTCGGCCAAAACTATATGGATCAACCGGTTGCTCCAATTGTGATCCAAATGGAAGAAAGCTCGGAGGTGTCCGGAGCATCAAACCCGCACCAATTCCCTGTGCCAGCATTCAGTGGGAACGTAGCACTTAATTCAACTTCCAAGCGGCCAGAATACCAAACGATAAATTTACTGTTCCAGCCAAACTCAACAGGGGGGTTAGACAAGTGGCAAAACGCTAACGCTAACGCTAACGCTCAATGTATGGAAATGACATTAGGTAACGAATAGCTATTTGATCTAGCGTTTCGTACTTCAAATTGGTAGACAAGTGGCATTATTTGACAGAAGGAATCGACTTAGTCTATGCTGCGAGCATCTGAACGCTACAAAATGGCGGTTGTCAATCAGATGTTGAAGTGTGATGGTGTATTTTGTGACTTGTTTGTGAATTATAATATTAAAATGCAGTCGCTTAAATGATTATGGCCCATTATGAAGAAATATGGCTTAGGGGCCAGAAAATAAACTCTTCACATCGATGTCTGGACGAAATATGAGAAATGCTCAATTTATTGTTCCGGGTGGTGTGATTCTATAAGCAAACATTTAATAAGATTTGTCTGGAATTCCGTGCTCATGCATCATTGCGAGGAACTAAAGAAAGGAGTAAAGGTAAGTTTATTATTGTTTACATTTCTTATCGTCTGTTATCTCCCAAGTCTCAGACAGAGTATGGTCCTATAGTAGGAGAAATCAAATAATTTGCTATTACATATATATATTCATATATCGTCCCCGTAGGTGGAAAATTAAATAAGTCCGATTTTGGCGATTTTGACTTTTCCCTATTTTCAAAACACCTAAAACATGCCGCATATTTGAGCCTAACAGGCATTTTCGTATCTTATTCCGTTCCAGAATTATAGCCATTTTTGTCGGACAGATGGAATAATATATATCTCCAGACAAACACTATTTTTTTTAAGGAAAAATAAATAACTCAGTAAATAAATCAATAACTGTGGTCAATGATAAGTTGAATATCAAATAAATTAAATAACATGAGTTGTTGAATTTTTCCTCAACTTAAAAATTCTTTCACAAAACTAACTAAGTTCTAGGAAAACTAAATAACTCTATTTATTTAATTCTGCTATTCAGAATTGTGATTATAACGTACCAAATTTATAAATACTTGATGTTATCTATTTCTTCTACAACTAGATAATGATTAATTATAAGATGCTAGGCAAATAAAATTAAATAAATTAAGTTGTTTATGATTGCCATAAAACGAAATGCACCTGAGGAAAGTTATCATTATTTTTTTAAGAGAATTTGGTTTAAATATTGTCAGTATCCACCATCTAGGCAATGACTGATCGAGAACGACGGCGGCCAGTGGCCTTTAACATCTACGAAAGATGATTCAAACAGCAGCCGTGTCAGGTTATTTGGCTTTGGCACTTGCGCTGATGGCTAAGAAGGCCTATACGAGAGCGACAACGCCGGTCGCAACGTCCGCGGGCCTTCGATGGACCCTCCCACTGTCGAGAGTGACCCCTGGCGTCCGCGCTTACGTCTATCTGCTTGGACTTATAACCGGTCACTGCCACTCCCCGTGTTGTTTTCCACTCAGCAAAGCTGTAGTGGGTGAAGTGACCTGCCCACGGATGCTGCATCGCCTGGGACGCAATTAAGATAGTGCAGGCTTTCCCAAGACCTACCCCACTCTCTCGGCGTCACCGACTGGCCCCACAGGAACAAAAAGTCGTTACGTTTGGATATTGGAAGGGATGGGGGAATAAGGGATACTAAAGTCACGGAAAAGACAGGATTATGACTCTAGCAGCTCGAGCAGTCCGGGGTCGCACACCCGTAGTGGCTTTAGTCAGTTAACGGAAAGATAACTGAAGAGTCCACCCTCTGTCGTGCGTTTTACTGTGTGATACGTGACCTTCAATTGCGTTGACGTCAGAGTGACCAATAATGGATTCGCGAGGTTTATTCAGCGACTCACAAATCGTTCTTGCATGGCTAAACACTGAGCTAACAAAACTTCAAGCTTATGTATTGAACAGAGTAAGTGTAATTCGTCAAAATACCGCTGGATGCAGTTGGCAATATGCCAATACACATGACAATCCTGCTGATCTCATTAGCCGAGGCGTCAACCCGAAAGAGCTGAGTAGCTGCGACATTTGGTGGAAAGGCCCAAAGTTTCTGCAAAACAGTGAGTACGAGTTCCAGCTTACAGCTCACCTGCTATTTCACTCTCTGTGGAGCCCTGCTTAGCTCCTTCCAGCAACTTGGTATGCCAAAACCCCAATCCGCTTGACTATGTGTTCATGCGCTTGTATAATTACTCTAACATAAATGAAATAGTTAGGCTATTAGCATTCATATTGCGATTTTTAAACAACATTAACAAAAATAATACAAAAATAAATACAAACTATTTGCAAAGTTCTGAGTTAGATAATGCATTAATGTCAATAATTAAACATGAACAAAATACATATTTTAAATCTGAAATTAAAGCAATAAGCAATAACAACAGCTTGAAAGGGAATCTGGCTGAGTTGCATCCCTTTCTTGACAATCGGGGTCTATTGCGCGTTGGTGGCAAACTGCATTATACTGATATAGCTTATTCACAAAAACATCCTTTCATACTGCCCAGAGGCTCTTCAATTACTAGCTTGCTTATAAGGTGTGAACATGAAAGGCTACTGCACGCAGGGCCTAAGCTTTTACTCTCGCATCTTAATCAAAGGTTTTGGATTGTCAATGGCTTATTAGAAGTTAAGAAAGTAACTCACAAATGTATTGTATGTTTCAGACAAAAGGCCTTAGCAGCC
The DNA here is from genome assembly GCA_963891755.1 of Pyrrhia umbra. Classification (NCBI taxonomy): domain Eukaryota; kingdom Metazoa; phylum Arthropoda; class Insecta; order Lepidoptera; family Noctuidae; genus Pyrrhia; species Pyrrhia umbra. The sequence continues at coordinate 195,311 of OY982943.1, forward strand.
AAGCAACTAATGGGCTCCTTGCCGGCTGCACGTGTAACAGCTACCAGCCGCCCATTTGAGAAGGTCGGCGTGGATTTCGCTGGGCCAATTGATGTGAAACTCTCTCGCGTAAGACGATCTTTAATAGGTAAAGGGTATATCTGTGTATTCGTATGTTTCGCGACAAAAACCGTTCACTTAGAACTCGCATCAGATTTGACCATGGAAACCTTCCTTGCGTGCTTGAGGAGATTTATCTCCAGACGAGGTTTGCCCACCGAAATTTACTGCGACAATGCAAGTACATTTAAATGTGCAAGGAGTCATTTGGTCGAGCTCTACAAGCTGCAAGCTTCTCAGAGCCACCAAATGCAGGTTCAAAAATTTACCGCCGAGCGTGGGATACAATTTCACTTTATACCATGTTACTCACCTACATTTGGTGGGCTCTGGGAGGCGGCAGTTAAGAGCACAAAGTTTCACTTAAAAAGAATATTACAAAAAACTGTTCTAACTTATGAACAGCTTAATACTGTTTTAACTGAAATCGAAGCAGTGCTTACTTCTCCGCCACTCTTACCTTTATCTTTGAACTCCGATGATTATTGTTATTTGACACCTGGTCACTCTATTATAGGTAGTGCTTTGTCAACGTATCCTCAAGGAAATGAATGTAACATTCCACAAAATAGACTTAAGGTTTGGCAACTATGTAATTCTTTAAAAAAATCCTTTTGGAAAGTGTGGTATCAATGTTATTTAAATTTATTATCAAACAGACCTAAATGGAAATATGCTAATTGTAATGTAAAATTAAATAGTTTAGTAATTTTAAAGGAAGATAATCTTCCAATAATGTCATGGCCAATGGCTAGGATTGTGAAATTATTTGATGGTCATGATAACAAGGTTAGGGCTGTAGAAGTAAGAACTCCTAATCATAACACCCATGTACGGAGTATTCATAAAATATGTGTCTTACCCATAGATGATAATGAATAAATTTATGTGTTTTGATTTGATACAAACTTATATTTTTAAGTTCTAATACTTATTATTAGTTTTGCTCACTACTAAGTATGTCTTTTGTAATTAGGTCTCTGATTTTAGAGCCATAATGTTATTTTTTGAGTTCAAAAATTATTTTCTGTTTTGATTTGAAAGAATACTTTAAGTTAACTTGTTTTCACTTGTTATAATTGGTGTAATTTTGTTTATTTTTTTAAGTTTGTAGCAAGATAAGTATCTAATTACAATACACTTTTTCTGATTTTTATTGTACTTTTCTAATTCTTCCTTACTTATAACTTTATTAATATCATAATACAGCTTTTATTTTATATGAGACCAATAATAGTTAAAAAAATATCAAAGTAATAATAACGTACAAAGCTACTAAATTTTACATTTAAAAATATTTCGAGTTTGATAAATTCAATAACTGCATTTATTTAACCAAATTTTACTCTACCAAATGTATTTAGCTTGTAGGAAAACTAAATAAATAGCCGAAATAAGTAGCTAATTGTAGTTACGTTATAAATAACAGTTGTGGCAAAATTAAATAACTTGATTTTTTATGTGTTATTTAGTTATAGTTAAAGATAGAGTTCAGTTTGTTAAAACATAATGTAAAAGGTAATCAGGTCCACAATATATAAAATTACCGACAGTAAAATTGTCTCACATTTTTTAACAAATGTACAATAACTGAAAAAAAAACACTAAATCGCGTTTATCTCAAAACTACAAAATCAGAGTTATTTAATTTTCCACCTACGGGGACGATATATATATATATAAATAAAATTTAACTACGACCGTGCGTGAACTCATTTACCCTGAGCTACACATCTAAACACTTGTAATACACAGATTATATATATATAGTTCACGCACGGTCGTAGTTAAATTTTAAGGTACAATCTACTATAAAACACAATGTTCGGGCGCGCGAATTTTGCCTTGTTCACCTACTGAACCTCTGCCAATGTGATGAATGACCGTTGGCGGGCGACGCGGTGGTACCTTAGTGATGCGCCAGCTTAGTGCGTTTCATCCTCCACCCCTATTCTAATGTCTGTTTTATTTTTTAGGTGATTCTGGATACCCACAGAGGGCCTGGATGATGACCCCTATATTGAATGCTGCACGTCTTTCGAGGAAAGCCAAAATGACCTTCTTCGTGGTAGAGCACTGCTCGGTAGTTTGATTTCTTAATAACATTTAATTAATTAAAAGATAAATATTTTATATTCTGTGTTCAGAAAGCCTTTTATTTTTATTTTCAAATATTATATAGTAGTTATTCATAATAGTTATTACGAGCTTCCCGCGGTTTCATGCGCGTTCCAAGAGAACTACTAACGGACCCGGATAAAATATAAGCTTGTCTTCAAGCTTCCATCTATCTCTGTACCAAATTTGAAACAAATCGCTTCAGCCGTTATATCGTGACAGCGTAACAAATAAACAAACTCACTTTCGTATTCATAATATTATATAGTAGGATAACACTCCAAAAACTCTCGTGTAATCATTATCACAATAATTATTATAGGTAAATCAAAGTTATGTAAAAAGATTATAGTTATAATATTTATAGAATAGGTACACCATGAATACACACAATAAATTCTTGCTTTCTTGCACACCAATAATGGCCACCATCCTTCCTTCTACAGCAGTCAAAGACTGCTGCTGCTGTTCGGACCACCACCAGTGCCCAAATTTATTTTATTCGTATTCCAATCAGCCCAATCTACATCTACACTACTATTGTAAAGAGGAAAGATTTGTATTTTTGTGTGTATGTTTGTAATGAATAAACTCAAAAACTACTGTGCCGATTTCAAAAATTCTTTCACCATTGGAAAGTTACATTTACCCTGAGTAATATAGGCTACCCGTGCCAAGCCGGGACGGGCCGCTAGTCCTAAATAAAGACGAATTTTATAAACTTAACTTACGTATTATTGTGAAATAGAAAGAAAGAGGTTCTTTGATGATGTGTAGGTACGAACATAAACATATTTGTTTCCATTTAATTGGAGTGTTTTGAATACCATCACCAACTGAATTTTAAACGGTTGACTTAGTCCATCCGCAGCCCGTCTCTTCTTAACCGAACTAAACACAAATCTACAGATAATTATACTGTAATATTTAACTAAGAATTAAATAAAAATATTTTACACAAACTATTTTATACCGCCTTTTTTGAAAGCCCACCAAAAAGTCCAACGTTTCTATTTTCTATTATTTCGTATTATATTCTCTTTGGTTTCTATTCGTGTGAACGCTTAAGCGTTAGCGATTCAATTTTTGGTAGACAAGTGGCTTTTGATGTCTCGAACGCTCATTCTATTCGTACGGTAGATAAAAATACAGAAAGTTGTCTATGGATCGCTCTGCAATAGTAGCAAAGATAATACAATACTACGTAAGTATTTTGATACTTACACTTCAATGAGGGCTACCGCACTTGAATTCGCCGCTAGGATGCGCTAGTGTGGAGCAAGGTCTCAAGAAATATCAAATGTAAGAGATATTTCACTGCGAGCATTTTTATCGTAATTTATTTTAAATTATTGATTTTTATTGCAAATATTGTGCCATTCCTGATGAATTTAGGCAGATATACTTTATAGCTCAATACATGTTATTGTTTTGTCATAAAAGCCAAGAATAGGTGCCAAATAAGTGGGCCTTAAAAACAGTTCATTCAAAGTCAGTTGTAGTAACTAGTTAGTATCTACAGCGAGTTCACTACATCGTATCTATATCTATTAAAAGTATATATTGCGGAGTTGACTCACAGGACTTACTCAACAGTGGCGCCAACTGGTGACCGCAAAAACGATAGTCCCGTTGACTTCGGTGCAAACCGCGAAAGTTTAAAGTATTTGCAGCAGGTTTAAAACTAATTTATTTGGATCATACAATGACCATGATATGATTAGGGACTTCGTTTTTGTTATTGTTTAGTAATTAGAGCCGAGAATACGTACTAGTGCAGAGCAATTTTCAGTTTTGGTAGGATTCATATAAAGGCCAAAGATGAACCACCGACCAAAAGTGTTTTATTCAATATCGCCACTACTGGCATCACATTATGAACAATTATTGTATGTATTGTGTTTGTATGCATTCCCATCAAAGAACCGCTTTCTTTCTATTTAACAACAATAAGTTTAAGGTTATAAAACTCGTCTTTATTTAGGATTGGGCTGATTGGAAAATGAATAAAAAAAAATATTTGGGCACCAGTGTCATGCAGGTGGTCCAAACAGCAGCAGCAGTCTTTAACTGCTGTAGAAGTAAGCGTGGTGGCCATTATTAGTGTGACTTCGATGGTTGGTCAAGCTGGCATTGAAGAACAAGAATTTGTGTATTCTATAAAGATAATTATAGTATTTTTACATAACTTTGATTTACTTATAATTATTGTGGTAATGGTTATTTTTGAACGGTAGGTAGTAAGGCTTTTTTCTACTATAGGACCATACTCTGTCTGAGACTTGGGAGATAACAGACGATAAGTAATGTAAACAATAATAAACTTACCTTTACTCCTTTCTTTAGTTCCTCGCAATGATGCATGAGCACGGAATTCCAGACAAATCTTATTGAATGTTTGCTTATAGAATCACACCACCCGGAACAATAAATTGTGCATCTATATATATAAAACCGGCCACGCGCGGTAGGGTTCCGTAATAGGTCTTAGTTAGTCGACTATAACTCTGTAAACGGTTAAGCTTACTTAACTTACATGTGCTACGTCTGTGATTTTTTTCACATTTCTAGGTACAGCCATTCAAAAGTTAGAGGGGGGGGGGTAACTCGTATCGAACAAAAATTTTCACTTAAAATCTAGATATTTCGCAAATGGCTCACTTAACCGAAAAATGGTCTTGACACACCCATAATATTTTTAGAAGACCTATCTAACGATACACCACAGCGGAGCGGTGAGCGGTACGCGAGAAAAAAAAATTCATCCCTACTTTACGTGTTTGGGAGCTACCCTAAAAAAAATATTTTTTTTTTATTTATTTTACCACTTTCTTGGCGTGATTAATATACATATCCATACTAAATTTCATTTAACAGCTTCCTAGTAACAAGAACCTCGGAGCTATGCCGCGGACAGACAGACAGACAGACGGACATGGCGAAACTATAAGGGTTCCTTGTCGACGAACTACGAACCCTAAAAATGAATCTCTATTTCCCTTGGTCAAGGCATCACGCGTGAATGGCTAGACCGATTTGTATGAAATTTGGTACGGAGATAGCGGAGACCCTGGAAAAAGCTACTTTTTACTCTGAAGACGCGGGTGAAACCGCGGGAAACAGCAGACATCGACGTGAAGAATTTCGTTTCTGACGCCTAAGCCAACACTTCCTCATTATGCGCAGCCCATAATAATTTAAGCGAGTGTAGTTTAATACATAAGTATTAAAATTCACAAACATTTCATCACAAAATATACCAAAACACTTCACCAGCTGATTCACAAAGGTCATTTTGTAGAGTTATCTACAAGGTGTCTGCGTTCGCTCAGCGAGCGTTACGTTCAGACGCTCGCAAGCGTTTTCTTCTGTCAAACAATGCCACTTGACTACGGATTCTAAAAAAAAAATTGTATTAGATGACGTTTCCTTTCGAAATCTATTAAAAACTTATTTTACAAAAAGTAAAACCGAGTTCAAAATGTTTGTAATTTAATGAGGGTTTACTCCATGCCTGTGCTTTTTATTTAAAGCTTAGAGGAGCGATGTTATGTAATGTAATGGTGAAAACAATGCATAGGCTTACAATCACAACGATCGCGGGTCCTTTGCTGTTAGTAATAAATTGATGAGTTCCATTGGCTATCTCCAAAGATCTTCATCAAATCCTAATATAAAATATACTAAAACCTTCCTTGCAAAGCATGCATTTAAATAAAAAAAAAATATCCAAATCGGATCAGTAGTTTTTGAAAATCGCGGATATACAAACATATATGCGGGTCGAATAAAGAACCTGCTTTTTTGAAGTCTGTTAAAAATAATGTCACTTGGCTACAAATTTCAAGTGCGATACTCTAGGTCAAAAAAAATAGTCGTAAATGAATGTAATTCTCTTAAATTTGTTGCCACATGTATAGGCCCTTAGAGCAATCCATAGACAACTTCTCGTATTTTTTTTCTATCGTTCTAATCGACTGAGCATTTGATAAGTAGAAACGCTTAAGCGTTAGCGTCAGAACGATTAGAAACGACTGCCACTTGTCTAGCCCCCCAGATCTACTGGATCTGTGTTCCTTGATGTTCAGTTACTCGGATGAAGTTTGCCAAAAGTTTTACGAGGCTAGCACGAACAGGAAGACATTATTCTCATTATTAGGGATGACGTTACCGGATTCTCGGGGCCAGGTCTTACTAGCGAGTGCTGACCCTACCGTACCACCGATCATTCACACAGGCGTATACAGCAACCCTGCTGACTTGAACCTGATGGGAAGAGCATTTATGGACTACGTAAAAGTGTTGAATTCGTCTTACTTCAGAAGCATTAATGCGACCATCTTGGACCTGGGCTTTTGCAAGGAAACCACAAGTGATTTGGAATTTTGGGAGTGTTACTCGGTAGCTATGTCGAGCACCATGTGGCACTTCGGAGGAACTTGTGCTATGGGGTTGGTGCTGGACAGCAGCATGAAGGTGAAGGGCGTGGCATCGCTGCGAGTTGTGGACTCCTCCGCCATGCCAGCGCTGATCAGTGGCAAAACGAACGCTCCGGTCGGAATGCTCGCTGAACGTGCCGCTGATTTAATACTAACCGAACACAATATCTTCTAAAATTTCATTATTTTTTGTAAATTCAAATTGTTCACTATCGAAGTAAAATTAAATGGGTTTTGCATGCAATTATGAGTTTGAATTTGATAGTTCACTGCAATTATTAACACACATTTATTGTAAAGCTGATAACATATTATCAAGCTTATTGCCGTCAATGAGTTCTCTCTCAGCTATCAGCACAGGTGTACTCATAGCAAATGCAATTATTGTTAGTTATTTTGAAGTTCCATTAAATAGGAGCCTAGCATTGTTGGCATCGACTGGGCTACTATATTTTGAAAAGAATGCTGACGTGCTAACATAAACTTTATACTCCCTATGTTGTCCAAAAGTTTTCTTCTTTAATAGGTACCATGTTGTCTTATTATATCGTTATCGCACTATTTCTCCTGTACTCAATAAATAAATATTCCTTTTCCATGTCGGTAGTACCCCAACCCCAGTAGACCACAAACGCCGTGGCCACATCGATGACGTTACGAGTACGTAGCCGCATGATTGTGCGGCCGCTGCGGTCTTGTGGACACTTTCATTATTTATTATTTAGTGGATATTCCATTTTATGGAGTGTCATCATCATCATTATTATATGTAGGCACCTACATTTAGATGTGTGTTCGGTTTGTCACCGTGATGGAGTAACTTACGGAGCGAATCACTTGATTTTTTTCTTAAGAGATAGTTTATGAGCTGTGCTGTGAGTGAAACCTACCTAATGCATAGTACCTTCGGTGGAAGAAACGGTTTCCTGGTTTTGCCAACTTTTTTTAAATCACGATTGTTTATAATGGTTTGTTTGCTGTGACGTTTTCAGCCTTTGCAATGATTTTAGCAAAGACGCTTTTTTTAATATGATGTCTCTTACTAGCTAAAACTAACCCTGATTCTCTCGTAGTAGGTATGCCTAAGATCAGAAATGCGGGAAACTTTTGGTTACGATGGGCCAATTGATAATTTGGTCTCTTCACGGATCAGCTGATCTCGTTTTGCCTATTTTTGAAGAGAAGGCGATATTTTCTTTACAAGGAAATATATCGCAGTTGAAAGGCTTGAATATTTTTCTGTAAACTAACCAAAGGATGAAGCAATGCCGTACATAGTTACATAGACAGTTCGGTTAACATAAACTTTACTAATAACAGTTTGATATAGCTTTTTATAAACACTACATTGCGATGGACGGACAGAAGAAAATATAATGAGGGCCCTATCAAACTCAATGTGCTCTCTTTAAAAGAAAACCGCGCGGATCAGCGGACATCCCCAAACTGCCCTTGTATCAAGCAGGTCCTTCTAGGAACTACCCGGCGGATATGTATGTATAATTTTTAACAAAACTTTTCTTACAAAGCAAGTCTTTGAACAAAAAACGTATCGGAGCATGAATATAACGAGGGCTCGTTATGTGAAGCTGGTATTAAGTCTGTTTGTGTGTCTGTGTGTCTGTTGTGTGTACGGTCCTGTATCAATTTATAGGAATTGCTAATTGATACTTACACGCTAACTTAGCCAGTGGCGGTCCGAGGGTGAGGGGGCGTCACAGGGCACACATGAACCCCCCCCTCCCCCCAATTGTACACGTTTAATTGACAAACCTCCTAAAAATAAACAATTTACAAAAATTTAATTATGGAAACACGCATTGGTGATCCGTCAAGTGTAATATTCGTTCAGATTTGCTAAAACCTTCGGCTTCGGCCAAAGTGTTGGCCAATTTAGTTGGCTGCGACTGCGCATGAACTTAGCGACACCAACTTCTAGAGCGATGTATTGGTCAACAAACGTTTTAGCAGAAAGTATTTTTTTTTATTTACAGATAGGCATAAAAAAGTACGCATTATTCACTTTGTCAGGTCCAACCAGTATCTCTCACTAGTATGTGAATGACAAACAGTAAGAAAACATTCAAAGAGTTGATCTTGATAGTAAGACGCAAAGTAATTCCGTCCGTCTGTCGGAGTGCTCTCGACCGGACCTCATCGAGCCCTGATAGTCCGTGATAAGGGGTATCTGTGCTATACCGACGTATGTAACACAAGCCCCCTTGCTGGGAGGGTAGGTTGCATCGTCTTAGGGTTATTTGTCACTTGTGCGATCTGTGTCTAATACTACACATGTATAGGAGTACGCCTGTTTACCACGCAGGGGTAAGGTAGGGGGGTGTCTTCTTATATCTAGTTTTTGGGATCTATAGGTACCTACTTATAGCATAGCATAGTGTAATTAGTTTATGTTAAATATTAAGGTATGTATTTTTATTAGATATCGGTTTGTGGTGACACTCCACATAATTTAACAAAGGAATTGCCCATTAAAATATTTTCAAAATATAACTGACTTAACGTTGACAAATTTGTGCATTTATAACCCAATTTTAATTGATGATGTCAATAGAATTAGTCAAAATTATTAACTAAAACATATTTCTTATACTAGATTTGTGAGTGTTGAGCAATTTAAATTTAAATAGCAATTTAAATTAAAGAATCTAGTCCAATCACTCTAATAACCTAGTTACATTTGAATCTATCAATATGTGCCTTGCGACTATTGACATACAAAAATAAACAAACGCAAATCACATTATATCGACAGTTTTGAAAAAGCGATGTGCTTTTGTTTCGTCCAACAAGAACTGAACAACAGTCACACATTCATAAATCACGTATGTACAACACAAAGCTTAACGCAAATAAAACAAAACACTGTCAGAGTGTCACCACCCCTTATAAAGACGCGCGCTGTGATTGGCCGACACGCGAGAGGCGTGCGCGCAGCCTCCGAGACATTGGTCATATCATGACGGGTACCTGTCTCTACGAGTACACAAATAGCTACATAAAACGTAACATGTGAAATGACTTAAAGGTGGTGGATGTTTGAATGTTACCTGCTTTTTGGAGATGTGAGAATAAGAAAGTCTTCAAGAGACAATTCCGCAATTACACACACATACACACAGTCAGGCACTAGGTATAGTTTTAGGCATGCAGTAGAACTCAGACACTATTAGTTCGTTGTATTATATTTTTATTATAATACACGAATTATCTTGACAGCTGTCACTTCTTTTTAATTAAAAAAAAACCAGATTCCTTTTTGAAAAAGGAATACGTCAAAAGCTGGCAGCAAAGAGTTTTTATTGATGCTCCAACCTTAACAAAATGTAGCGTGCTCATTCCCGCACCGAGTAAATATTTACACGTCCAGAAATGGGATTAATTATTACCTATTGTATGTTAGTTTAACCGGTACAATTAAACAGATTTATCTAATACAAAATGGTTTAGCATCACACAACTCGTAAATCACATTAAATTAAATACCAACTCGTTTAGCTAATTACATTTGTCTAACAATACCGGCCGCACACACACTAACAGAACTGTGTTAGTAATGGCTACACACCTACACACTGCATGAAATATGTGTAATATTTGAATAACAAACAGACAGACGCTCGCATCTGTTTCCTGATGTTTGCGGAAGGTTTGCACGCAGTAGGTGGGTGGGTACTGGTCAACTGGAAACAGATTCCAATATTGAAATAACAACAAAGTAGGTAGGTATACGCGAGAATTCTGCAAGTCGAATTCTCGCTAATTTACTCGCTGTAGTCGCAATCGTAACGAAAATACTTCGCATGCTCGGATAATAAGCATCTTTACATCTTATGGCCAATTTCTGGTCACTAATAAGTACTAGTATTGTGTGTTTGACCCTGATCTGCTTTTGAAGAATTACAGTTTTTTACTACATTATTTTTTGTATATCCTAAGCATTTGCCGGCGTAAACTAAACAATCGCTAGTATTTTATTAGATTTGATTAAAAAGATTAGAGAACAATATCTAAATAACCATAATAAATATATTATAATCATGTTGGTAACTACATTATAATACCTAGTTACATAAATACAGAATTCTACCGTAAGAAATTACCAAAAGACGTATTAAAAGACGTTGCTTGATTTAGAAGAATTAAGCGGAGAAACCTAAATGATGAGGACATCGACTTTATTCAATACTATATGTTAGTATAAGTCTTATACTATAAGACATGCACGCTACTACTTACTAACATACCAGTTCAAATTAACAAATAACTCTAAAGCGTCCTCGCAAATTACGTAATTATAACTTAGCGTCTGTTTGAAGTGCGCGTCAACTTGTAAGTCAGCGTCACGTCAGCAGTTCAGCCCTCCACGTCAGCTCCAGGCGGGAGATCTCGTCGCAAACAATATCACAATACACAACTCGAGAGCTCGGTACACCTACCTACCGACTGAGATCATTGTGATGTAGTATGTAGGTATGTCACTGAACAAAGAGTTGCCGGCCCGGGAGTATAGAAGTCGGCTTTTAAAGCATGAGCATGGGGGTTCGGAACTTGGTAAAATAATAGCGAATTATTTAAAATAAATGTATACTTATTTGAAAAAATACGGAAAATACCATCAGCGCTTACATTATTACATATTTATCCTTATCCTTACTCTTTACTAATCCTTACTAATATTATAAATGCGAAAGTAACTCTGTCTGTCTGTCTGTCTATCTGTTACGCTTTCACGCCAAAACTACTGGACCGATATAAATGAAATTTGGTACAGAGATAGAATAGACCCTGAGGAACAACATAGGCTACTTTTTACCCGGGTGCGCTAAGTAGTTCCCTCGGGATGCGGGTGAAACCGCGGGAAACAGCTACGAAGAAATATTACAGAAAGATAACAAAGACAAAGAAATAGTATCCTTCATATTAATATTACTATATCTCATCAACGTCTATAAATCAATTCTAGAAAAGTTGTAAATAGATATAATAATGTATGCAGACCCTATTAATCCCCTGCCATTTAATTATAACTTACAACTATACGCACATCTTTAAAAGCTTGAACTCCGTACGTTCCTACATCAGCTGTGACAAAGCCCTTAGCAACACCGCACACTACTCATCAATTGAATGGTATTACAAATAACAAACGCTCACATGCGCGTGCGCCGCGCGGTGTGCGATGCCGCTTATTTATAGATCGTGACGTCACCAGCGCGGAGTTCGGGAGTTTGGAAGATGAAGCTCCAAGAAAATATTTCCTGTATTTTTATAATTTCACGCTTGTTGTTAGCATAGGGTGAGCAGGAGTATAACCTTTGTTAGATCGTGTAACGAGCGACCTGTCACATATTTCGCATTCGGTGATAAAAAATACAATACAGAATTATGTTAAAGCACCAATTTTAGCAGCAGCAATTAGAAATATACGTTTTTTCATTTAGGAAAAAATACCATTTTGCCATACGGCACAATTAGTACCTACCTAGTAAAGTTTGTATTGGAGTTTCAGTAGTCCAGACTGACTTACTGAAACTCCAATAACATTACCCGCACCAAAATTTTGGGTCCTAGGTTCCTAGAAATTCGTCTCATTAGTTAATCAAAAACTGCGACTATAAAGTCTGACGTTTCTCTACTCCCCAGACGTCTGAAAATCTTGGCCGACACTGCACGACTTGTCCGGCGAGTTGTGCCTCTGAAAATATAATGCATGCGACATGTTGTGCCTTGTCGCAGGACATTTGTCCCACAGCGAGGACACAGCGAGAACACATACTACAAGAAAAATAGCATTATATTATTACTATCTACTTTCCGCGGTCTCACCCGTATCTCGGGGGAACTACTAAACGCTCCTGATAAAAAAAGCTTTTAACCGTCTCTGAATTCCCCTCTATCTTCGTACCAAATTTCATTCAAATCTGTTTATACGTTTACTGTGAAAGCATTAACGTACAAACAAAAGTTGGGTTCTTCTATCAAGAATTTCTCACCAGTAGCACTGAGTCTTGGTTTTTGCAATGTCCATGGCAATAATCTCGACAAATGTATATGTTGAGCAATATATCAAGTGCACTAAAACTCTAAGCCCTAATTAGTATTTTCTTGACCTATATCCTACAGTTTCACCACGGCCATGTCTAAAAGCCTCCTTTGTCGCCAAACGGAAACCATTCAGCTCTTATACATAATTATTCATGTATGTTAGGGAGACCATCATTTTATAAATTTGAACCCTGGGGAGGTATTAACGTTGTCTGACTACGGTGAAGGAAAACATCGGGACGAGAGATATGAGAGGGTTAGAGAAGGCAAACGTACCGTAATTTCTCAAGGCCATACACATATTATTTCCCTGCGGAATCGAATCCGTATTTCAAAACATAAAGCTTTTAACGGCTCAATTACTTAAATAATATTCTGATGTTCAAAGGTAAAAGAATCTCACACAACACTCGAACATGCGCAGCCTACACACTGTAGGCGCAATTTATTGGGCTCATGTTTTATTTAGTGGCGTCGATCGAAATGCTTAATTAGTCGACTATATCCTGAAATCTTAGCGTTTTAATGGCCTATTTCCAGTATAGTGGCCGTTTGGCCGCTCGTAAGAAGGCCGTCCGGGTCTTAATTAGAAAAACCTCGCAATTAATTAGCAATAAAATGCATGGACTTGTTCGGAATTGAAGGGGAAGAAAATTGTGGGGCGGTTTTTTTTTGCGTTTTGTATTATAAGGAGCCTTTGTATTTATTTCCACAAAGTAGGCAAGTATGTAGGTATGCATAGAAGTGAGAACAATATCGTCTGCCTAACCCTTTCGCAACTACAAATCTTGGGGATGGGGACGGATTCCAGTCTGCCAGACCGAACCGGACGCATCTGAATATCATAATTTTCATTGAGCAACTGTCTATCTGATCTCCACAACCTACTTACTGGGTAACACGATTACACGACACTATTTGGTCAGATTGGTTGACAGAATATCTCGCTTGTAATTTACGACTTTCATTAATTACAGTCGGGGCTTAAGGGAAGAGTTTCAATAGGACATAGGTCACTAATCACCCATCCACAGACCAAGCGCAGCTTAACCTTGAGCGACCCATGCAGCCGTTCAGGGCCTATTTCCTGTTGAGGTTTTGGTAACTACCAGACTATTCATAACGCCATTCGTCTTATAAGCCTCTTTTAGATGTCGATTTTTTTCTTGAACTTCATTTTGACTTGAAAAATAAAGACAAAACAGTTTGATAACTATAATTTGTTTATTAAGCGAATGGCTTTATTATGAACTAGCTTCTGCCAGCGACTTCGTCCGCGTGGAATAGTGGTGCTCCGCTCCTATTGGTCTTAGCGTGATGATATATAGCCTATAGCCTTCCTCGATAAATGGACTATCTAACACTGAAAGATTTTTTCAAATCGGACCAGCGGTTCTTGAGATTAGCGCGTTTAAACAAAATGACAACATTTCCCTTCACTGCTCTGCTCCTATTGATTGTAGCGTGATGAAAAGTATACTATAACCAGCTCAGGAGTATGCCAAATAATTGTACCAAGTTTCGTTAAAATCCGTCGAGTAGTTTTTGTTTCTATAGAGTTTATACAGACAGACAGACAGACAGACGGACAGACAGACAGACAGACAAAAATTTTACTGATTGCATTTTTGGCATCAGTATCGATCCCTAATCAACCCCTGATAGTTATTTTGGAAATATATTTCATGTACAGAATTGACCTCTCTACAGATTTATTATAAGTATAGATAGAAGATATAGATATAGAAGATAAGAGGGTTACACGCTAACGTAACAGTCAGTAAGTAAAGTTCTGCTACAGAATGAGCTGACATACAAATGTGTTCGTGGCTGAGTGAGCACACTGCAGCCCCCCCTCGCCTCTTCAGCGCCAACATAAATAAGAAAGCAACATGACATAACCACCGCTAAACCTCGATACAGACGCTACAGCCGCCGCTTATCCACGGCGAGAGTAAGGAGCGGCCACACCCACGGGGAGCGCGAACTGACAATTTCTATGGTTATGAGAATTGCGAAAGATTTTTCACAAATTAATAACGAAAACTGATTATAATTTATTAAATGATAATTAAACCTACGTATTAGTATATTATATACATATATTGAATAGTAAATATACATCACGTAGGATATCAATTATAAATTATTTAAAATATAAGTGGCATGTTAGTTGTAAAATTTAAAAACCACTTCAAACTTAAAATCATAATCTAGTAGGTACCTATTATTTGTCGATTAGAAAATCTTTCTATACTAGGTATTGAGAATAGATTTAAAATTGTGGGCCCGTGCTTAAACATCCTTCAATTTAACTGATAAATCCACAGGAACGTATAGTTTAACCGCATTACATTACTGAAACAACTGAGTTAACTCAAATTAAGAAATCAAGTTAGTGTAATTAATTGTGCTCTGTAGTAACGCATATAGTTACTAACGCATAAACTGTATTACCCGATATTTTAATATACCTATTACAAAATTGCACAAAATCGCATTGATTCCAATGCTCGAATACCACGAAAGTATTCGCATTGTCCGCTAGTGTACTCCGCGGCTATTTCGCGCTGTGTCGTCAAATGACACAAACGACGGGATTAGCCGGTATCGCGCCGCGCCACGCCAGTGACGTACCTGCAAGAATTGTGGCTTAGTGTCACATCACTATTATTAGTCGCGGCAAAAAATATTGCACAGAGATGTGAAGAAGCGAAGTTTATGTTTGGGAGTATGAGAGTTCCATGGAGAATTCGTATGAGGATGTAAGATATTTAGGTTAATTATGATGGCTGTATTCAGTGAAGAAGCAGGCATATCTAGATACCCTGTTATGAAACACGGCTATATTTATCTATACCAGCTGACCGCAGTGTGCTTAGGGATCTACTTCATTCACCCGGATAAAAGCTCTCCTATAACATTCCCCACCTTTCTATCTATCTTCAAACTCAATATATTCTAAATAAGCTCAGCCATTTCAGCGTTACAGCATCTTAAACAAACAAAAAAACTCACATTTAGGTTTTGTAAAATAAGTACAAACTCACCTAATAAATGCTAATAAAGATTTGTCTGTTAGTTTAGTAGCATGGGTAACTAAAGACTGACGTACTCAACGTGTGCATCTACTGCACAGAAAGCTGCTCACAAGTGGTGGTATATAAGATAATCTTCTCAAATATAAAGCTGCAATAAAGCGCTGCACATAACCTAAAAAAATGACACTGGTAGGGCTTAATAACATAACGTTATTAATTAGGTAAAGTTGAGTTGTCCCGCGCGGGAATCTAACGCGCGACACGCAGCACGCAGCCAAATTGCTCAACCACTACACCAAACGTGAAGTCTTACCCTTAATCTGCCAGTAAGTAAAATATGTAGGTTCTCTGGCCAACTGCACGATAAGCGTGCGTTAGTTAGTGCAAGCAATCGGTTAGTATTCAACATGGCGACAGATAAGCGACGTTCAAGAATTACAATATTAATTAAACTCGCAGGACGCGCGGAGTGTGCCCGCCCGTGTGTGTGTTTGGGTGTGTGTGTGTCGCACACCGGGGTGACGTGTAATAGCACTACTATTTAGGTATTATTGTGTTAAGTTCACTTTTAATCCCAAGTGGCCAAACAGGTCATTCTAACTTAATCCTAACCAACACAATAATTTTATAAATGCGAAAGTGAGTTTATTTGTATGTCACGCATTCACGGTAAAACGGTTGAACTGATGACTGTTACATGACATTTTATACATATGTATAGGAATAGAGAGGACCCTGGACACGGTTATCTAGTTTGTTAATAAATTCGTTTTCGTTATTTTTTTTTGTACCACAACCTTTGATAAGTATTTTTTTATTTACCTACCCTTGCTGTCTTGCAGAAATCACTGTATTAAACCGGTGCAAGCGGCCATACTCGCTCCCAGAGTCGACCCATAAACAAATCCCGTCACAATAAACTAATGAAATGCCCATAAACGTCATTAGTCCCTGATATGGCATTCGTTCCCCAAAACAATTTCCAGTGAAAATAATCGCCTCCCTGAGGACGGCGGGGTCATAGTGAGGCGACACGCAACTAGGTAAATTATTGACATTTTGGATGTTTGTAAAACATTTATTCGACGGATCCACGAGCTTTTGTTATTGGGGCAGTAGATATTGATTTGATATTATTTATTTTTTGCGTAAAAATAGGTTTTACAAAAAGGCAAACTATGGGGCGTTGTCGTGATAACCTATCAAGTAATGCGTTAATCGATTTGACACCTCGTGGGAGGTTGAGTTTCAGAAAACATTGAACTTAGGTACGTTCAGAAATTTTCCAACCTCAAAGAAAGAAAGTCTTCCTGACAAACTACCAGTCTATGACAATAACGAAGGATATTTCGATGACGTATTTTATTTACAAAAAGAGCAAAGTTTCTTGCACTCTCTCTCTATTCTATCATGTTTTATGCGTATTTTGGTTATGACAAGAATATGCTCTTCATCCTTCATTGAATAGAAACATACAAAAAATATGTATATGTATGTATCAGCATAATCTAAAACTTTCACATGAAATGCAAATATTCACATACTCTGTAAGCGTAGCTGCGCCCCGCGGGACTGCGCGTCTAAATTAAACGTGTCCTAGACAACTGGAGAGTACAAATTAAAATTGTTGTTATTTACATCGTTCGCACCCGACTGTACGAAGCGATAGTTTACAATAGTTTCATTTTCGTTTTTTAAATATATTTTTTGTTAATGCGACGTTAGTTGTAAGGTTCCGTATACAAAGGATACCATCGGGGCGTTATAACTAAGGTTCTATCTTAAGGGCTGTATCTTAATATTTCTTCTGTGCTTCAGCGGGGAAACGAACCTGGGACAGGCAGTACAGCAGGCAACTGCTGAGCCAAAAGTGCAGTCCACATTATTAACACTATACTCATAGGTAGACTTAACGCAGAGGTATAACACATGGTAATATTTCAATTTTTTATTCGATACCCGGAAATAAAAATGGCGGTCGTGCCTGTGCAGCCGAGCCGCGGATCACAGGACGCGTGGTGTTGCCAGCGTTTGACACATATTCGCGCCGTGTGTGCTTTTAATAATCTTCGCTAGATTGGACTGTATTGAAATAGAATGTATTGGATTGTAGAACGATTGTAAACTTTACGTATAGATAGGGTTAGCTCGGACGAGATATCATCTATGCATATAAAATGCTTTGTCCTGAATGACTGACGGATTAACGAACAGCTGAAACTGCTGATCGTAGACACCTGAAACTTGGTGGGTGCCCAACAAGCAAAATCAGTATTTAAAATGATCTACAAGACTACTTTTATTTTCACTTATAAGAAACTTGTAGCGTGCTACAAAGCTGGATTTGGGCGCAGTTATAGGATCGGTTATTTCTATATCTATCTTATAATCAACTTATAAAATGTTACTAAGTCCTATAACATACTTGACGAAGCGCAATAGCTTCTATAATGATATAACAATACACAATTACAAGTACAAATTGTATTGCTTTTGTTAGTATCTGACATAAGTATTTTACTGAAGTATTTTTTTTTATTTGGTAAATACTTAATATAAACGTAAGTAAAACTACTATTTTGTATTATTTGTAAAACATAACTAATAATACATTTAAAATATAGTGTGTCAACCCGTGGGGAAGTCATATTTACTGTAAATGTGTACCGAAATATAGTTAATTTCACAATGCCCTCCAAAAATAACACATTAGTATATTATTGTGAATAAATTATTTCATCAATTTCTTATGAATATTCGCCATGTTTTAAAATTGCTCTTCATAAGTACTTTATAGAACCATTGTAGGTAAATTAGTACTTGTAGCAGTTTCCGTCCAGATAACTCACCTCCATTTTAAAACAAATTAGGGTTCCCTTGAAGTCTGCCGGCTAAAGATTTTTTTTTCTTGTGGAACCCTCATAGTTTCGCCATGTCCGTTTGTCTGTCTGTCAATAGCTTAGAAATGCTTGATACTAGAAAGCTGAAATGTAGTATGGGTATGTACCTATATTGATCACGCCGACAAAGAATTAAAATAAAATTAAGAAAAAATTTTTTTTTAGGTAGCTCCCATACAATAAAGTGGCGATGAATATTTTTTTGAGTGTGGTCTTTCAAAAATAAAGCAGGTGTGTGAAGACTATTTTTCGATTTACGGATCCATTTGCAAAATATCTAGCTTTAAAGTACAATTTTTAGTTCGATACGAGCATCTATAAAGTACCCTTTAACTTTTGAATGGCTGTCCCTAAAGATTAGAAAAAAATTCACGAACGTAGTACATGTAATGAACTTACCAAGAAAAACTATCACGGCTAAGTAGGCTTAACCGGTTCCAGAGTTATAGTCGACCAACTAAATAATAATAATAATAAATCATTTATTTCAGAAACATTCCATATCATTTGTTAGTAACATTATAACTTACAACTATGTTAGTACGTGTAGCTGACTAAGGTAATACATCAGGGGACAATCCTGTTTGTTAGCAATTACGTTTAGGAGACCGTTGGTGCTGGCACGCACTCTGTGCAACATGGACGCGGCGCGCTTGCGTCGTATAGCAGCGAAGCCATCAGTGTGCGCGTCCGCAAACATACCTGACGCGCTACAGAAGCGTGGCAGCCCCAACAGCATCCTAAACGCATTGTTATACTGGACACGAAGAGCGCTGATGGCTTTTAGAGTACAGCTGGTCCACAGGCTACACGTGTAAAATACTTGGCAGTAAGCCTTAAAAAGCGTTATTTTTACTGCACCTGTGCATCGTGAGAACCTTCGAACCAGCATGTTACTCCTCACCGCCAACGCTCTCCGTTCCCGTTCTACATCAGAATCGTCCTTCAAATCGTCCGTGACAATATGTCCTAAATATTTGAATTGATGCACACGGTTTAAGACACCACCACTTAAGGTGATAGTTGAATAATTGTTTGTGCATTTGTTAGGCGCCCTAAAGATGAGTAACTCACTTTTCTTGGTGTTGTATCTTAAACCGTGTTCATCAGCATAACACTTACATACTTTAATTAACGTACGTAATTAATAAAACGTACTACGGAACCCTACTGCGCGTGACCCGACACGCACTTGGCCGGTTTTTTTTAAGATTTAATCAACAAGATGGTCGTATGGTATTTCTTGATGTCGACTATTTTTGACAATTTGATATTATAGCGCTCTTTTTAAGTACTATTAGATTTTAAAGAGTCTCGAGAAAGACTATGACGACACAAACTTGTAATCGTTTCAGCTAAGTATGTTATAATATCATTTTCTCTCACAAAGTGCTACTATAGAATCAAAATATTATTCAGGATTATTTAGTCTTACTGAAAACAATTATAGAAGACTTATTCCTAAAAGTGTCCTAAAAGATAATCTTGGAGTTAACTAAAAGACTGAGATATAAAGGCAATTACTCTTGAGGATATGTATGCTTGTGAAATGCTATTACTAGTAAAAAAATCCTATAAATGTTTTAGACGTCACTCTTGTAGCGAACTGTAAGACCGAGATATAAAAACGAATGAACTTGAGTATGTTAAGGCTTGGCAAATGCTATTATAAGTTAAAAGGTCTACCGCAATGCCTTTACAAGAACGTTATTAGTATTGACAGACTTATAATCTTTCTTATAGGATTACTTTGCTTGTTGGGTGTGTTCTTTGTATGACAATAAGAAAGGATTTTCCAAAATTCTACCCCTAGGGGGTGGAAAAGGGGGCTAAGTTTGTATGAAACACTGTCATTTTTAATTTGGATTCGTACAGCCCACGCCAAAGCTAGTAGCTTAATAATATAGGTACCTACCTAAATGCAAAAGTAACTCGGTCTGTCTGTCTGTTACATTTCATGGATGAAGTAGTTCCCCTTAATAACCCTAGTGTTCATATAAATGGGTAAATAAAGTAAAAGCTAGCATAAGGATTGGCCTAGCCAAACGCAGAAAAAAAATCAGCTTGTTTTTTTTTAATAAAACTTTGCCCCACAATAGGAATTACTCCTGTATTGTAGGCGCATTTACAAACATTAATTACACATGACACCTAGTCCCAAAACAATTTTAGTTGTCCCGTACGAGGATCGAACTCGCGACAGCGCAGCAGCCAATTGTTCAGCCACTGCGCCAAACGTGCCGTGAAAAAATCGTTTATAAGCTCTATTGAAAACATGTATGATTTTGCAAAATATACTGGATTATGGGTTATGAACTCAATTTTTAGGGTTCCGTAGCCAAATGGCAAAAACGGAACCCTTATAGATTCGTCATGTCTGTCTGTCTGTCTGTCCGTCCGTATGTCACAGCCATTTTTTTCCGAAACTATAAGAACTATACTGTTGAAATTTGGTAAGTAGATGTATTTTGTGAACCGCTTTAAGATTTTGACACAAAAATAGAAAAAAAGCAATAAATTTTGGGGGTCCCCATACTTAGAACTGAAACTCAAAATTTTTTTTTTCATCAGACCCATACGTGTGGGGTATCTATGGATAGGTCTTCAATAAACTGGATAGTTTGCGTGAGAGGCACTTCCTGTAACTTCTAAAATAAGAGAATGATAATACTAAAAAAAATATATGATGATGCAAACTTTCATTGAAAATTGGTTTGAACGAGATCTAGTTAGTAGTTTTTAAGTAATCAGCAATTTTCCTCTACAAACAAACTTAATTATGCGGCCGGAAAAAAACAAGATAATTGCGACTTTATTGCGTATTTTTTCTTTCCAATGGTCGGAACCCTCGGTGCGCGAGTCCGACTCGCACTTGGCCGGTTTTTTGATTTGCTTTGGGTTCACAACCACTTTCGTAAGTACCACGGCTAAGTTTCTCTATAAAATGTACATAATACAATTTGAGCTATACTAACACTGGTATATATTGATATCGTTGTGAGGGTATGTCTGTCTGTCATCGCCAGCTTTATTACCACTATAAAGAACTTTCCCAGTTCGTCACGTCACTCGTCCTGAGCGAAGTGTTACTGAAGTAATGTGAGTAAATCTTGAAATTAAACCACTGTTATTGTAGCTTGTGAATTATTTGAGAGTTTTGTTACTAAAATATTATATATATATAAAGGAAATTACTGAGTTAGATTTTAATGTACACGGATAATGTTGATAGGTACTAATATTGACTTGTAATATGATACCTAACTTTTGACAAAAAGTGGTGGAAAATTACATAATACAGGTAAGTATAATAATTACTAATTGGGGACGAATTGTATGCCTTTAGTTAAACACTTCAGGTCCCGGAAGCTAATTTAGTTCATTAAAACATTAATTACCTAATTGATGACAAGTAAGTCGAAATCGTGGTCAAGCCTGGCCGAGTGGGGCTTCACCCCGATACTACACAATAACAATAACGTTAACTCCTACACCTACTACACAATAACTACGCTACACTAACCAGCTGGTACATCCTGTATGCGAATACCATATTGCAAGGTACCGATAAAATGTTACCGTTTTTGTATGAGATTAACGCTTTAATGGTAATAGGTGCTATTTCGAGTAGGTAACATAATAAATGAACATAAAACTTAGCTATTTTTCCCATCACGTCACAGGGGTGGACCAATAATAATGTCCCCGCTAGCTATCAGATCGCTATAAGATCCAAAATCGGGCAAATATCCCACCTGGAAATCCAACCCAGGACTTAATGACTAGATACAAAAGAAGAAAAAATTGTATGGTCGAGCAGTTCTTCTCCAGTATTTAATGGGAAGTGAAAACGAAATATTCTGAATATGCCTGTTCTTGCTGACTGTAATTTTCTTTGTTTATTAATTATCTACTTAGCAGTAGGTACCTACACATGACCTTATTAAAATGTGCATAATAATCTTTGACCAAAAAAGTCTAACATCTTTCTAACTAAACAAAAGTACAGGTGTATTCCCTGTTAGAATGAGACGGAAACATCCCCCATTTCACCCAAGCACCTGACACTACGTCACAACAGGTGGTGGGGACCGTTAAACTTACGCCACAGGATAAAACAATTTGATGCAACTTCTTTGGCACACTGACAGTTTTGAAGTAAAAACTGTATGGGATCTGTATAGGCTGTGTGCGTGTGTTTTTGTGCGAGGGTGAGAACAGCTGTGAGGCGCGTGCGCTGATGTGTAAAAGTTTGAGAAATAAGAAACGTTTTTTAGATTCATTGATAGTTTGGTGTTATCGGTTATTTTCTTTAGGAGAAATGAGATATATCTGTTAAGTTACTGTTTAAGACTTTTGTTCCTAATAAACTTAGTCGAAAACTCAAGAATGTATTATATTATGCCTAATTAATTGCCTTAATTCAGTAGTCCAGATGGGTGGTAAAATTATAAATGTACGTATCTTATAATACGTTTCTTAAAAAGCTCTACGACAACATAATAATAAACTAAACGTCATCATCTTATATAATCCTACTGCGAATCAAGCCAATTGTTAAAAAAATTAAATAAAGTATCGGACGTGGGACGTCCGGCACCAACCCCTCACCCGACTGTTGCGAGATCTTACCTCAATGACTATCATATTACATCCGTGATACAAAACCACAACCTTTAAAACGTCCTGCTACATTAAAATCACGAGGTCTATGAACATTATCCACGGGAAGACGACAATTTAGTTTTAATTTTGGTTCCCGTTAACCCATGTGTCGCTACAACAAACAAATTCGTCGGGGGAATAACTGTTATCTATTCCTAATATAACTATTTTTGCCGCCAACCAGCGTTGCTATATTCTGGTGTAGCTATGAGCTTCGGTTATTACTATGTACGACATTTTAGGTTTGTACCTGGCACGAAACATATCTACAAAGCCTTTATTAATGCGGAAACCGTGGTCCTCATCAACGTATCACAAGTAACTCTGTCTATCTATATGTCTGTTAAAACCAAATGTTATAATTACAGCCGACGGTGGATTTGTAAAAGCAAAGTAATTAGTAAACTGCTGAAGGTTTTCGTAGGTACCGTGTATCAAATGTAATTGGTAGGTTGTATATAGGAATACATCTGTCCGTCTTTGTCCGAACTAGCACGTGTAGGTACACGTGTAGCTACACGTGTGTCACGCCGTCCATCGTCTCGCTGGTTTGTGACAAATGGACGTGTCAATCAGACGGGAGGACTGAAACTTTACATAGTCAGCCTTGTGTAAGGAGAAACATGTTAGGAATAATGTTTAGTTCTATACGCGTAAGGCTTGTGGTTCAGAAACAGCGGTACGGGTTGATTAATCAAGGTTAAGCTACCCATGACGCGGTCGGTTCGTGGATTATCATGGTAAAACCCTACAAGCTTTGAAAATCACGTTAAGCTTTAATAGATCCTGTTTACATCATTACAGAAAGTCAGAAAGCTTGTTTTACCATCGGGTCTCGAGTTACTCATAACGAGGTTGTGGATTGTGGAGATCAGTTAACTATATTGGTATTCAGCAGCATCTGGTTGAACTGGAAGTCGACCGCAATAGTTGGAAAATAATCGTAGAAATTACACATTCACCATGATACTGTTTGAGGTTCGCATCTTATTATTTTTTGTTGAATTTGAATGAACTGGGATACGAATGACGGGTCCGATTAATGTCTTTGCAGTCGCGTCGCAACTACAGAACCAACCAGTTGTTACAGATTTTTAAAAGCTAAAACGTTAGGTAGCCTGATGCCTCTAAAAAAAAATATTATAATTTTTAATATTACACAAAAAGTCACTTCTTTACAATAGCAAAGAGATTTGAATACAATAATTCAAAATACATTTTATATTATTTTTCAAGTGGCAACTCTAAAAGCTTTCAGTGGAACGGATTTCTAGCAAGTTTCAGTAAAAAGATGAAACTTTACAAAATATTCGTACACGATTGAATTTTATATATATTTTCAAATGATATTTTTGTTTGAAACGTTTTTTCTTTGTGTTTCTATAGTATTGTTTTAACTTTTTATTGTTATAGGGCTGGCTTTTTGTTATCTTTCGTACTTATACTTATGTAAATACTAGATAGGTTTCATGACATGGCTAGTCCTAGTGAGAATTATCAACATAATGTATAATGATCACGTATTTTATTATTAAAAAGGTTCATCAAATGAAGTCTTTTATATATATAGTTAATTGTGTTAGTTTAGTGTAAGCAAATATAGCTTGGCTATAAAAGTAAATGCTTCGTTTAATCATTGAACTTGCAGACTTGAAATGTATACGACGCTTAATACCTGTTAAAGACTTTGTTTAGAGTATAAAAACAAGTTCAATAGTAAAATGAAACTAAGTACATACCTAATGTATGTCATGAACGAAAGTACCCATATAAAGATCCTACCCTCTTGGAGTAAAAGCGTGCGTTTGTGTAGGTACGTATGGAATTATGTCGGGGTTTATTTGGTTTTAAAATTAATGAAATTAAGATATAGATCCACTGTTTTTAGTAACGGAACCCGACTCAAAGGACCAAAGCTCTCACGATATTATACTTTTTTGAGCTTTTCTTCATCATAATATGCAGAAATGTAAAAGGTATTACTTTGACCTTTTTACAGTACCAAGGATTGTAACCCACAACGTGTAAGCTTTGGCAGGCGGACGAGGAGTGACAGCCAACCCATCAGTCGCCGGGACACCGTAACTTAACCCTTCTCACGGCTATGGGAATGTGAACAAGTGACGTTTATAGTTTACCACAGATAGTTTATAGTTTACCAAGATGGAAAGACCAGTGTCATAAACGAACGAAACGAAAGTAGTAAAATAAAAAAACAGGTGGAGTAAACGCTGCATTTTTTTATAGTTCTCCAAATATTATTTTACCAAGAAAACTATATCGGCCAAGAAACAATATATTATTTACATTAACTTTGGAAACTGTTTTTAATTTTTTTTACGTAGGCAATTTGTAATCATGCCAATCATGAAACTGTAAACAGGTAGAATGTATTACATGCAAAATTGTACACACATCTCAGGAGGTGCACCGTGCAGTCTGCTTACCTACTTTGTTTATTATTCATAGGAGTTATAGCACAGCCACAGGCAGATCTGGAATTAGACCAAAACCGAGGCTAGAATATTTAGGGCTTTAGAGCACTGTGTACTGCGTAACGAAGGACCAATTAAGCCTATTACTTTGGTCCTAGAGGTAACTAAGCAGTAAATGTAAGCCCATTGTATCATTTATCGTATGATGAAACTAGCTAGAGGTTCTTGTAATTTTTAACGTTGACTTTATAATTAAGTAGTTTAGTATAGGTGGGTATTGTAGAACCTACCACCTCATATCATCTGTGTTTTACATGGAGCGATTGTCTATCGGACCTCCACAACTCAGATACCGGGTAACACGGTACCCCTTGGTAAGACTGGTTGTCCGACTTACTGGCTTCTGACTACCCGTACCTAACGACTATCAAAGAACTACAATGACAGCAGGGACCAACAGCTTAACGTCTCGCTATGACATAGATGGTCACCCATCCACGGACCGACCGCGCCAAGCGCAGCTTAACCTTTGATCGATCGAACTGTGCGGCTGTTACTTAGCCACGAGCTCCTCCCTACCACCTCATATAAATAATCTTTATTGCTGCATTGAAAGGTATGCATGTATTACAGATAGAAATACTTTTGATAATCCTCAATTTAATTTCAATTTCGAATGCCGAACTAGACGGTTTGTTGTGAGATTGATTCTGAAAACTAGAAACCTAAAGGTGAAAATGACCCAATTTCACCCCAAATCTGTAGGGTTAGGGATTAATCGGGCGACCGATCCCAATCCCTCAAGATCTCGGATCTGTTACCTGATTAGAAATATCCCGAGATATATCATGTACTCCAGCCTACTCACCTTTACGAATTTGTTTAAACGGTCCGACGTTAGTCCTCAGAACCGACTCATTTTATTAATTTTGAAACTTTAGATGGTATTGATGTAGGTACCTAACATCGATCACTATTATGTTATGTATATATATTTCTTATTTCGGAAACACATGCATAAACTATTCCGAGCAAAGACCATTTGCAAGCGCAGTGCTACAAATAGCTTTTCATTACACATGATCCCTTAATCGATTGAAATGCAGCCCTGGACCGAAAGACCGCTATTTGTTCTTTTTTTACACATAAATGGTAATCGTAAACTAATTGTTTAATAGCAAGACAAGCGTAAAAGATTTATATTTACCGACCTAAAAGCCTGCACTAAGATAGGGCTCACACCCTAATCCACACAAAAATACGTAACTTGTCTGCGTTTACAACGGAGCTTAACTAAAGTCTGAACTACGAATAAATGAAATAATTTTGCCCAAATCTGGTCCTTTGCGACGCGCGGTGGCTAGCAAAGCTTTGTACATACTTGCCTAACCACCGGACAAATTCGTCTGGAGCGATCGTCAGCATGGCCAACGTTTGGTCCCTGGCGTCGATTTTCAGATCAAACAAAGTAAAATTGAATTTTCCTCGATATAGTGACGATTCTAATTCGAAGTACTGGTCACTAGTTCATAACAGTTAACTGCTACCAAATACCTGTTTTGTGTCAAATACCTGGTATTAGTGAAGAATAAAAATATAGTTTGAAAGGTTTGAGCAAATATTTAGTTAATTCATTTCTTTGACAGAACTAAGAAACATACAATCTTGTCTTCCTGATCACATTCAAAATTCAATCATAATTATTTACTCTATGATAAGATTCTCCGCGATTCATTATGACAATAATAATTATGAAATAACTAAGATTTGAAGTTCTACATCACATTTACAAGTAGTTTTAATATAA
Source organism: Pyrrhia umbra (assembly GCA_963891755.1). Classification (NCBI taxonomy): domain Eukaryota; kingdom Metazoa; phylum Arthropoda; class Insecta; order Lepidoptera; family Noctuidae; genus Pyrrhia; species Pyrrhia umbra. The sequence continues at coordinate 222,881 of OY982943.1, forward strand.
TTTAAACTATTCATAATTATGTTTCGCCAGTAGCGAAGTGCGAGTGCGCGCTGACCTGGTTACCTGTCTCTACAAAGTGCAATTTAATCAACATCTAACTTACATATTCATACTAAACGAAGTTTTAAACAGTGTTTTAGCACTAATTGTAACTCCGCTCTCACTTGTAGGAAACAGCGCCCTAAATATACACTAAAACCTTAAGGCTGGGTAATAGGCCAGTTTTAAGAAATTGAGGGGGTGAAGCAGGGGAAGTAGCTCCGCCCACTGCGGGGCGCCCCTCTCGCAGTCGTCGTATCGCGAGGCCACTACTGTAGTCACTGCTAGGAATAAGTAACTCAAGTTTTTCAATTTTAAAACATGTAAGAATCATGTATAATAATTAATTATAAACATCGTGTTCATGCACAGTATTTTTATTTAGAGAAGTAAATATTAGGTAGTACCTAATTTTTAAACCCAACCAATTCAAAGTACTGTTATATAAAACCAATCGATTAATTTAGATAATACTGTTACTATCACATTTACATGTAAAAGGTTATTATTTATAAATGATTTCTGACAGGAAATTATCAAGACTAGCTTGTTTTTACTTCTTGATCCCATTCAGACTTAAATATTAGCCTTTATTAATTTTATCTAGAGAAACTAGCTGACACCAACGGCGCCGCCCACGTCTTCTAATTTAAGAGTTTTTTTTTAATTAATGCAGCTTAAGTAATTCCTAACGCTATCGGCTATCTTCCAGTGAAAGTCCCATCGAAATCAGTTAAGCCGATTCACTTCACATAAAGATGTATAAGTAACATACAACTCGACAAATCAACTTTTTCAAAAAACTGGCCAGTGCATGACATTTTGCTTTCGTGTATATACAATCCAGGTATATACACCATCTAAAATTTCTTCTAATCTGTCTTTGCTTACTATACTTATTAAAGGAATTAAACACGTTTTCGTTTTTTGTCAGACTTAATTCTTTCAAAGACCTATCGAAGTCAACACTGCCTTAGTTTTCGTTGTTTTCGCTTTAAAGTTCAAGTTTTGAGTCTCTAAAAATATTACATTGGTTTCGAAACAAAAAAACTGTAATGCAAATGATTTTTCATTCCTGCCATAATGTGTCTATAGATATATGTCAGCATAAGACTATGAATAGTGTTTGCTGACGATAATTCGTGAACTGTACCAAGTTTTTAGAATATATTCATTTTCGTTGGTTCATAGTCGCTGTGTGTCAAACCAAAAAAATTGTGAACAAACATGTACTTATCACTCGTAAATCTGTAAACCATCCCTGATTAGTCGGTTTGCAGCAGGTCATTCTGTGTCCAATAGCAAACAAACGATGGGAACAATTAACACTGGAGTCAATTAAAGGAAAATAATAATTATTTGAGATCAAGTTTCATAATCTTTGTTTACATATTTTATTAACAATACTAATATACCTACGTTACATGGTAAGAAAATAAAATTCAAAATAAATAAATAGAAAACAAAACATAACTATTGATTGTTACATTTGTTTAAAAATGTCTTAACATCAGGTATCCACAATTAGCGCGCAAGGTGTATTTTGATACTTTGTAGTACCAGCTTAGTACCAATGTTTTATATGGAGCGACTTCCTATATGACTTCCACAACCCAGTTACCGGGTAACACATGTACCTATTATTCTTAGAACTACTGATTGTCAGGCTTTCTGGCTTCCGACTACCAATAGCGACTGTAACAAAAAATATTCTGTTCGTGGTCAGTCATCGACTACAAGTTCAAGTTCTGCTATGATTCTATGGATTTCCGTTTTATATCTCCGAAGTTCATGATAAATTTTATAGAAACACCTGACAAAGATATGCTATCTTTTCAAACAAATAAAAAAAAATCTGAGTAACCGGGAAACATACATCAAAAAGATTCCGACGAATTAAGAACCTCTACTTTTTTAAGTCTGTTAAAAAGGCAATGTCCTGTAAAACATATCTATGCCCAGCTTAAACTGCTAATGATAGAAGTTTGTAATTTTGACAGAACATTGACTTTATATACAGTGGGTGTAATTTCAGAAAAAATGTAATACTCGTAATAAACTTAAGTTGTCCGCGACTTACCATCGTTTGCATAAAGTAGACGGTTCATTTGCGCGGCTTTGTACACGCATTTATAATAAAATTGATTGCCATATACTACTTTTAAAATTAAAGAAAATCTTATATAAAAAACCTATTATAATTTAAACCACTAATTAGCTATAAAAACAGATGGCAGCTGTAAAGTGGATAGTATAACAGTGAACACATTTGTATTGTAAATTCGGTGTATTATAATTAATATTGTAAAATAAATATGACATAATATATAAAGTTAAACTGTAATAGACAGCTGTGTTGCTGGGAAGTTTGTTCATCACTACTTCTTCTTTGCAGCCATAAGACTAGGAAGTAGTGAGTGAGAGTGGGTGGGCGTTTTGGGGTGCTGCCATAATGTATTTTGACGTGAAAAAGTGCTAATTGAATTAGCCTAATTTCAATAAACGTTTTTTGAGTTTGAGTTTTGAGAAAGGCTTTTTCGAAATTCATCCACTAGAGGGGAAAAATAGGGAATGAAAATTTTGTATGGAGCTCAGTCATTTTTTATTTATAAGAAATGTGGTAATTAGCATCTAAGTATAAAGTAAAAACAATCTTTAATTATTTTTTAATTTCACTCCTTAGCGTAAAAAGTGTGGCGTACGCAAGCAAACATGCCACCAGAATTGGAAAAACTAAACAGCTAAAATTATGTTGTCCACGCGAGCGAAGCCGCGGGCGGAAGGCTAGTAATATATATTTATACCAAGCTACCAGGTTGTCATGTATGACAGCGAAACACAATGGAATACAAAAATAAATTATGAAAATAAATGTATTTTATAAATGAAAGCACATATATACCTGAAGTATGCGGCCATTGTATTTATTTTCCTATTTTTTAATTCCTGGTTACGGCCTCGTTATACTCTAAAACAGGGGTTTCAAAGCACAGTATCAACAACAGCTATCATCATCATGTTTACCATTCACCTGCTATTTACACCCCTTCACAACAGTTAGTTACATTATAGACATTAAAATAGATTCCCTTTTACATATGAAATTCTAATTACGTACGTTTAATTTTTATAAATCAATTTTATATTTTTTTTCTGAATGCGAAAGACCAACTGTCATCGGATGACAGAGTGACATAGACCACCCGTCTCTACGGCGGTGCGCCGTCTGGTCGATGAAACAGATTTATGCAAATAGTTCATTCAGAAAAGAGATGCAATACGAAGAATTTTTGAAATGAAATCAACGGCAATTTTTACACGGTTTTTTTCAATTTGCTCGATAAATACACCATATATTTATATAATATTGCAGTTGTACCTTGTTCACGGAATTCCCTTTCTTTTGGTTATAAAAAATGTGATGGTAATCATTGAAAATTTTGAGATCTACGCGACGAAAAATTTTTTCGAGAGGTTACTTTAGGATTATTTTTTTCAATGTTCTAGATCATTTCTTTAAGATTTTTTTAGGGTTGTACCTGGATCATATACTTAATTATACATGGTATTTTTTTCTGGCTTGTAACTTGTACCAACGTCTCAATCTAGGCGACGAAAAATTGCCTATTTTATAGCTTTTTTCGCAAAGGAGCGCCTTAATCGGAAAACGGAATTCTCGCACAACTCGTGTTTACTTTAGGACCGATTGAATCGTTGAAATAGTAATCCGTCGCCTACATAACGCAACCACAACATCATCTCTAAACTTAGCTTTTATTTAAACCGCTTTATTCAAAAACATGCCAAACACATTACTGCAGAATAGACTCACAACAGTAAAAGGGTCCCTAATGTAAAACCACAAAGATTTAACGCCACTACTCATTCTGAGCACGAAAGGAATTCATGTAATTAAACTCGAGTCCCGAAGAATTAAAATTCATTCGCTAAAAACCGCATTCTGCTAATAAACTAACGTTTTTCGAGTTAATGCGGTCGGAGTTCGGACCACGCTCTAAGCTCCTATAGGACTTGCGTGCAATTTCCGCGGCCTGAAACCTAAAAGAGTCAGTTAAAATAGGGCACGCCACTTCAGAACGCTTGTCTTCACCGAATTCTGGTGACCTGAAGAGCACTCACACAGGCGCGGAACTACCCCTGTGCGCACAGGGGCACCCACACAGCGCGTCGCCGCCCCTGCACGGGCTGCCCGAGCCAGTATCGGTTAAGCCGTCGCGGGGAGCGCACGTCGCTTCAGCCCATCACGAACGACCGAACGCGCCGAATGTTTTCGTATCTGGATTAATAAACGTCGATGCTTTGTGTCAGTATTCATCGCAATAATATCATTACAGCACTGCGGGAATTGTGTTTTGTTGGATATTGTGTGCGAAACTAAGGTTTCGGTCAGTGAGCTGTGATTTTCGGGTGTAACTATTACCCGAGGAAGTGTCAAATTTTTGTGATTTCAGTGTACGCAATCGCCGACCGTAAGCTATTTTGAATGATTTATATTATTTTTCCTTGGTCCGCGCCGCTCGTCCGGCCAGATGAAATATATTCTCGTCTTGTATCTGTTAGGTAGATTAGATTGATGACGTTCGCTGGGATGCTGCTCTATTATTTTTTCAACACATTAATCATCGCTGACAATACCTATCAGGAATATTCATAAAATATTATTCAATCAGGTTAATTGATTAAGTACTTTGTATTCGCAACGACCATAACAGTCTCCAGCCAAAAAGTAGGTCCTGTCACGTAAATTTGACACTTAAGGAATAAAAATACAAGTCGATAAATGTATTGAACTGTATGGGAGTATGTTGACAGTACCCTTGAGACCCATCTGGGACAGCATAGGTATCTGTTACACGGAGCACTTTCGCTAAACAAGCAAACAGTGCCTAATAAACGATTTCGGTGACTTTGGTGGATCTTCGAAGTAAGGTGAAGATAACCACTAACGGGATGTAAAATGTACCTTCTTTATAAAAGTGCGCTCATGTGTCAAATTTTTTGGTCAAAGGATCAAAATACACACTACAAAAAAAACGATTTGAAATTGTAATTCGTAAACACTTATTGGCGAGCTTTTACCAAATCGGGCGTCCCATAACTGTCATATAAAATAAATATTTGTTTGCATTCCATGTGAACTAAAATAGAATTTTATTGATAGTCCTTTGAGAGACAACATTTTACTGTTAACTGATATTTTACATATGGAGGTAGAAATTTCGGGGAAATTTAAATGTACTGTATGTAGCTACGTCAAATAATCCGCAAAAGTTGTTGGAACGTTGAATTAATGTTTGTTTGTAAAGAGTTTATTTAATCACAGAACACGAGACTACATTTTCAGTTCAAATTAAGAACTCAGCTTACGAAGAAATTCTGAATTAATTGAAGTGGGTAAGTGGGTACCTACACAGAATTTGTTACACATGGTGGAGTACCTACCTACATTACGATTTACGAACAAGTTCGAAAAACAAGACAACTCTAATAAACTTCTTAAGAATAGGTACCTACTTCTTGAAGACATCATTTTACTTATTCTGTAAAATTATCCTATAAGAACCAGTCTGTGAGTGAATTTTCTAGTCATATGTACTTTCTAAGTATATCTTAGACGTCACTGACTAACGGTGAAGGAAAACATCGTGAGGAAACCTGGACTTAAAAAGTCTGAAATCGCCAATCCACCTTGAGCAAGCGTGGTGATCAATGCTCATGCCTTCTCTGTATGAGAAGAGGCCTGTGCCCAGCAGTGGGACAATATGTAGGCTGATGATGATGAAGAACTAGTCTTAATAATAAAAACGTAGGTAGCAAATTGATTTGACGATAAACGATGAAAAGAAAGCCTACAAATTCAATGAAAAATCGGAAATCAATTTGATGCTACCTTAAGGTAGGTCTACAACCTACGCAGGTATCTATACTGTAGATAGGTACTGTACAAAACTTATCTTCATGACTACTATACGAGTAGGGGGTAATCAACAGTAATTTTCTTGGCGTCGTAATTATCAACCCACTCATGAATGCGGTTTGTTGACTCCACACATTATTGCCATTAAAGTCAATTGAGGCACTGCGTGTATAAATAAATGAGTTATTGCTTGTGATCGTTATATTCAGAGCCGCGATTGATATGAAAGGAATTCAATTTATTTCATACGATAATAACAGGCGTTCAAAGGTATTAAAGGAAATGCAATTAGTACCTACCTATATATAGACACCAATTTGTTTAAAATATTGCTAAAAGTGCCTTCTCTGATAGTCCCGTCGTCCTTATAGTTAATTGTCTGCCTTTAGCGAACTTTGTAATATTTCTTCCCTAAGAATAGATATACCTACTTATTCTTAATCATCAGACTAAATAAACAGGATTATAATTATTTACTCGAATATTGTTTTCCGCCCATTTCATGAGGAAACCACGTCACACAACTGAATAAGAATATCCTAGATCGTTCCCCAAGTTTTGACCTACCTCCATACTAAACTTCGTCCAAATCGGTTCAGCTATTTTGCCGTGAAAGCGTAACAAACAAACAAAGAAAGTCATACGTATTTATAGTATCAATTAGCATTAAGATTTTATAGGTAGGTACGAGCAATATTACATTTTTTTTATTCTTCTTGAGCGTCCGTATAATCTACGTACCTACGAGTACTCCCGGGGGCAGCTTCTTCTACCCTCATTGTAAAAAAGTTCGATGTAGAATCAAATACCTTTACTTCTCTATTTGCGCCATTGGAAATATTTTCAAGTACCCACAGACTATGGAAGAGTAAACACAAATTGTTAGACAAATGCGGTGTTGTGTTGTATCTGTTTCGTTTGTTTAAATAAGGAAGGTAAACATTTTTGGATCCATTTCGATCATAATATTTTTTTCTCTTAATGGATATAGGATTGCATCATGGTTTTTGGTTGAGTTTGAACGTGCTTGTTTGTTGAAAACTGCTACACTCTTACACATAATATGTGTGTGCTTTTTTGAAATAATAATTGATATTTCAACTAAATGTTATGTAAAATGTCTGTCAGAATTATTACCAAAAGCCGAAAGCCTACACGTCATTTTCTACACAATTAAACTGCATAATATATTGCAGATGGAAATAAATAGTATTCTACCTATAAATACTATTAATTTCTATATAATGTACCGAAAGATTTAATGTGAATGTTATAATTCAGGGTTCGACAAATTTCTTGGGAAATTTCTACAAATGCGCGTCAGAGTACAAATACAAATCTATTAGCAATCCGCCTTTGGTGTAATGGTGTGGGTAAGGACCGCTATTTTGGATATATAAGGACCAGAATTTGCTTCAGGATAAACGGCTACATTTTCCTTATTGATAGAATATTTAAAATTGTTGCTCAAAATAAAAGTCATGTTCACAATTACCGTGCTTCTTATCAACGAGAAAATTCTCAGTTCAGTGGAAAGAGCGATTTGACTTTCATTAATGATATTCATGAATTAAATCGTGTAATCGAAATAAATAAGACGACTATAGTCCTGTAGGAAGTGCTTATGTGGATCTTAGAACCACGGTTCAATTTTAATACTAAATATTCACACATTTTGTATAAATTCGTCTTTTAATTCACTTTAGAGTGACCTTTATATGCGCCTTCTCATGTTTCAAAGGTAAAATAAAATGCTCAGCTAACAAACACAAAGGATTACTTTTTTTGGACTCACACTCACGACTATAATCCTGTCTGATCCAAAAAATACAAAACAAAAACAGACCTATGAAACATCGCGAATATTCAGTCGTCTGACAAAAATTCGCCCTAAAACGTGTTTCAGATCTGCATGGGAATGTCTTTATCTTGTTTATGTTATAGTCAGATTTACGATGCTGCGTAAAACAAATCGCTTGTATTCATCAGTTTGGTTTAGGAACGTCGATATTGGTCGGTATTTATGCATCTGTACTTGTGTATGTTTGCGGGTATTAACATAATGTGATAGCGGTGGATCTAAATTGGTTTTGATGTGAAATAAGAAATATTATTTGTTTTGACATATGAAAGTTATGTCTACGATAGTAGGTACAACATATAGAAAATCAATATCCGTATGAGCTCAAGGAATAAAACTTTGGAATCATTAGAATGACTTTCAAAAAGCAATTATTTGCAAACAGCAGATGATTCGTGAAAACTTTTCTGTGTTCATCAATAATCGAAGAAATTACTTCACTTATTAATGAATTTTTAATAATTCTCAATTCATATTTATTTTTATGGCAAGCTGTCTTTTCGTCCGATAGGACCTTATTGTCGTTGCCTGTAAGATGATGTTGAAATTCAGTGATTTGCACAGTAAAGCTTTCCCACGCTACTCATGGATTAACATTTTCGAATTAACTTTAGGTATAGGTCCGCGGGATCAGTATTATTTATATGTGTGGGCGACGTCATTATCATAATGTATTTCTAGTTTATCGCGATTTCTGAATCTCGCTTTTGATTCGGTTTGAGTAAATGTTTGGAGTAGGGACATTTGATAGAACCTTGAGAATGTATGTAAAATACCTACTACGTATCGATTCAATAATTTTCTAGCCCATTTATTATACATGTATCAGAAAAGATACAAAAAATACGGAAACTGATTTAAGTTTTCATACTGAAGTTGTTAGCTCTTTCTAATAATTAAATATGGTTTCAAACGAATATAAGAGACATTTTTCTCTTGTCAAATAGGCACGACAGGCAGGTGGCAACTGAAATCATTCTTGAATAAAAAAGAAAATGTATTTGTGTCGCCTGTTTTTTTCAATCCCGCAAGACCAAAATGTCAATATAAAGCAGATTGACATTTGGTCCTTAGAGACTGAAAATATTTCCGTAGAAATAAATATTTGCTTTTTGGATTTCCTGTCTGTTTGTGATAATTGTGTACCTAGTTTAAATAAGGAATATTTAAAGAGGGCAGTGGCTTCACCATAGCGTTGATAACATCAGTAACACTTTGTTTCCTGCGAAACCGTTAACTTACTGTACTCTTAACGAAAAAGCTTATCAAGGTTTTAATGTACCATCATTTAAATAGCATTTTGGGCATAAGTGGATTCACAGAATTTTGCGCCTCTGCTATATTTAATATATTGATAGAACAAAATCTTTATTAAATTTTTCTTACCAGGAAATTATTACAAGTCTAAATTTAGAATAAGTACGTTAAATTTAATTTCTGTCTTGTAAATTAAGTAGCGTACGTGATTGACGATGTTTAATCTGTGTTAGGACCAATTTTCCACTTCTATAATGTATAAAAATAAGTTCTTAATTAGTAGAGATGAGTTGGTCAGAAAAGTCTGTATCGGATTGTCCAAACTTTATCATATTTTCTTCGGTATCTCTATTTAAAGTAAATTAATTAAATTAACATAGTTTAATAAAAGCAAGCGAAATGTAATGTTATTTTCATTATAATGGTAAAATTGCAGCGGTATCGGGTATCGCAACTGGAGCCTGTTCAAGACCTCGTTAATGCATGCATCACGCCTGTTCCCAGCGGGCTCGGCAGAGTGGAACGTTACACGGTGCTCACGTAATTAGTTTGTTTTTAAATTGGATGATCACGAGGTGCGTTTAATGGAACAAAGAGAGATAATAAAGGGTTTAGAAGCTAGCGTGTAAAAGGTTATTTTATTACTAATTCAGTGCAACCAATAGAAGTTATTACAAAATGCGTGCTGGCTCGTGATGTGTGATATTTAACCTAAACATATACGGAAATTAATAGATGTTACAAAAATACGGATAAAAACATATTAACAAAAACTAAAAAAACACCGATTTAATATAAATACGAAATAAAACCCATATTATAAGAATGTTAGTCGTCGAAAGCAAGTTACTAAGTATAATTATTCAGGACGGTGTCACAACAGCCACCATTAATATTAGTCCATCGCCTGTCCCTAGCAAACTCGCCGCCTCCCGAACTTCCCCTTTTTGTATAATTTTGTACAGAGCTGCTATTTTTTATTGAGGATAAATAGGATCATAATTCAAAACTGGTCCTTCGGTACATATGTATAATACAAATTTTCACCTATCACAACTACGACTTCACGAAACAGGATAGGACCACGAACTAGTCTACTGAAAAGTTTTATCGCATAATTTTTTATGTCTGGCATGCTTAAAGAATCTAATTAATATAAGTAAAATACTTTATTGCTATCGTATCTTATCTGACTAGGAGCATAATGTGCTCTGAGTTATCTGTACAACTGAGCTATGGTCACACATTGGTTACGGCTACAATAGTACCTGTCGTAGGTCCTTGTTCAAACCGAGACCGGACACTCTTTACCTACTACGATTTCTGATTGTACTCTATAAGTTAGGTGAAAAATTGAGAAAATGACCACTAGGCCCACATGGTTAACTGTGGGAGTTTTTTTATAGAAAGGTAGCCTTAGTCCCAGCAGTGGGAATGCCTGAAAATCTAAATAAAAAAGCTTTTTAGTATTTGGTAGAATCTCGTTTATTCTCTAATCCACATTCTTAAACACGAAAGGATTGGGATTCAGATTTGATCCCCGATGTTATCTTGTTTGTTATTTTAAAAGTTAAATTAGATTCAGATATTGTGGTGTTTGTTCTGAAACATGAAATCTGATGCAGCCACCGATGTTTTGATTAAAGAAAAACATTGAGTTCGTTCCATGTTTATTTTTTGGTGAAGGTTATTGACAGACGACCCACCTGTCAAAGTTTTGGGTTATTTAAATAACCTTGATGATCGAAGCCGAAAACTGAAAGGGATGAAAATTGTTTGTAACATCAAATATTTTTTTATAATAAAATAGGCTTTTGTGGGCGTATGGTATTCATTGTTGAGGTCGGTACCACAATCTTGCTACAAGTGGCACAGTGGCAGTGCTCGATACCTCTCGATCCTGGTATATGGAATAACCAATAAACTTAATGGTCGATTTTCTGTCCTTTACCCTGTCTTTCTGTTCGGGACAGTTCAACGCAATATTAGTATTCAAGTTAAAGATATATTATATCTTTATAGATTTCCAAGTAGCAAATTACACTTTAATACAAACTCAACGAGCAACAATTTGTTGAAATCGTTTCAGCCGTTTGCTCCGCGACTGTTTATTTTTATGATTCTCCTCATATTGGAGTTTCTACAATTTAAGTCCGAGTAGTTTTCAATGTGAGGTAGGAATGTGAGTCTTTTTCAGATGAAATATGTAAATAATCCAGGTAAAATCTATATTAATTTTTTTTATAGGGTGAGGAAAGAACAAGAAAACAGTTAATGTAGAATTTTTGACAGAAAATTTCATTTACAATAACGCCTGTTGGCACTGAGAACATTTAATGACAATAGAACTCTTACATGAGACATAATAAACTGGCGACATCAACACCTCTGCCTATCCCTCAACCGGAGTCAACCGTAATAAGGCAGATACTTTGTATGTTGGTTGTAAAACGTAGATATTTAAAGCGTCCTATTTCGGTCATCTCATTATCTATGGTGATGGTGTCGACAGTTATTGATTCTGTTTGGACGCGAGGTAAAAATAGGCGCGTGTTAGTTGTTGTTCTATTATGTATTGGATGCACTCTGGTTGATGGCGCGGGGTGAAATGTGCCCGTCTCTGTATGTTGGTACTTAATTGATGTGTGGACAGACGCGATGTTGAGTGGTGATGTCTTCCACGCAGGTGGTGGACGGTTAACCGGTGCTGTGACTGGAAGGGCTTACGAAATGGATGGCTACTGTGTTTGGTTATTTTTTGTGAGATCAGCAGATTTTTCTTTAGAGTAATAGAATAAGGCAGTGTTAATTAATTTAATTTCATGGAATCGAGTAGTCTGGCTTAGTAACTGTATGTTTCAGTGAACATTTTTTAAGTGTAATTCATCTTTATAAAACACTAGTTTTCCGCCCGCAGCTTCGCCCGCGTGGACATTTTTTTACTCCTTGGGTTACATTGTTCAAGTGTTAGTAGGTATCCCTAATTATTTCTGGAAATAAATATAGCCTATGACCTAGTAAAGATGTAGCTTTCTAACGGTGAAAGAATTTTATAAATCGGTCTAGTAGTTTTTGAGTTAAAACCCTACAAACAAACAAATCTTTCCTCTTTATAATATTAGTATAGAAAACTCGATTTGACCCCGACTGCCACGTACAATTCGATATCTCATGCTCATTAAACTAAACATTAACAGGAATGTGAGCTATTTCCCTGTACACATCGCGGCGCTAAATAAAATGAGGGCGACAGAAAATTTATATCGTTATAATTTGCGGCCGCTACTCTAAATCTGACCCGGTTTGATCTGAAACTTTTAATATAATAATGTTGGAATGCAATCCGGGGAAAATAATGAGCTATTTGTAGAAACATCACGCGTATATTCTTCGAAAGGGTAAGTAGATGCATACTTATTATATACATGTAATGTTAAGTCACATTAAATATGATGTCAATATTTGTAATCCAAATTCCGCATCAAAATCCCCATATTGCCGTAGGTACTGTTAAATCTGAGGATCAAATCCAGGACCATGATCATAGGACCACAATCAGTGAGCCTTGTTAAGTTGGGACTTCACATGGTATAGATAGATGAGGGGTGCGGGTAGATATCACAGGACGTCATTTTTGAAAACCAAAGACTTCTCTCTATATTTTCCTAGAACTAATGGTTCCTAGTTTTTAACCGACTTCAAAAAAAAGGAGGAGGTTCTCAATTCGTCGGGATCTTTTTTTTTTTTTATTTTTTATGTATGTTCACCGATTACTCGAAGACGCCTGGACCGATTTGCAAAATTGTTTTTTTATTTGGTAGGGTATACTTCCGAAGTGGTCCCATATAAATTTTATCACTACCGGTTCAGCCGTTTTATAAATATATCAAAAATAACGATTTATCTCTACCTGCTGATATGCCAAATACTTAGATGATTTGGTTGTTTACGCTTATTACAACCTAAAAAAAAAGTGGTGTGTTTATTTTGTTAAGATAGCAAGACCGAGACACTGAAAAGCGAAAAAATAAAAAACTTTTTACAAAAAAATAAAACCGACTTCCAAAAAAAACTGAAAAGTAAAAAAAAATAATTTTATTTAAACGCTTTACGACCAAAACATCGCTTTCGAAGTCGGTGGCGAAATACTAACAATAGTAACTTACAAGACACCGACTTCTAGAGCGATGTTTTGGTCGTAAAGCGTTTAAATAAAATTATTTTTTTTTACTTTTCAGTTTTTTTTGGAAGTCGGTTTTATTTTGAGTTCCAAGGAGGTTCTTCTTCAGGATGCTCACAGTTGTCTTGTTGTCGAGATTTGTAATTTGTAACCCGTCCAAACAAATTCTCTACCTCTGCTTATCTCTATATGGAACGTAGTTATATGAAGTGCAAGCTTTTGAAGCCCTGCCCCGCATTGATATCAATGGCTTTGTTCATATTTTTATTTTAAAAAGTTCCATTCTATATTTTATTATTTAGACTTTGTTTTTAGTTTTTGATGTATTTTTTATTGAGCCACGCTGTGAGGTTTAGTGTTTTTTTTTTATATTTCGACCTTAATCTCTGAAAACATTTTGTATTCTCTTTTTATGTGTTGGTAAACTTGTAATTTTGTTTTCGACAACAAACGAGGGATTTAAAATATTTAGGTAGGTACCTACATGTAATTTTAAAATTTAGAGCCAGTTTTTTTTTATTTCTTGCTAATTAGAAATAAAATGTAAGAGAAACAGAATTACATTCGGTAAGACAAACATACCGACACAAATTCGAGTACAATGTTACACTTTGTATTAGTTAATAGTTTAACTTCTTTATGAGAACAAAGTACAGAACAAAATACAAAGAAAGGAAGCTGAGACAGTACGTAAACGGCGATAGAGTATTCTAGAATAGAAAAAGATAGTACCTTTGTATTTATTTACTCGCTTTTCCCCGCGGTTTCACCTACGTCTTAAGGGAACAACTTCAGACACGCAATATAAGCCTATGACCATCTCCAGGGTCTCATTTATCTCTATACTACATCTCATCTAAATTTGTTCAGTTGTTTTACCGTGAAAGTCTGAGAAACAAACATAAAAGTTCAATTTTGCATACATAATACAAGTTAGGTTAGAAAAAATCTATTACAAAACAATGACAAAATAATATTAGTAAAACTTGAAGAAATAAACCCAAAGTCTCACTAGGAAAGTCGCAAATATTCGCACTGTAAATATGAATAATTTCACGTACACTCATGTCCCCGGCTAAACCCGTGTGAACCCGGCACTACACTCACATTTAGCTACGCTTGACCTAAATACCGTGTGCGCCCGCCTTTATGGAAAACGCCTCGAGACCAACTTGCACTTGAAATTTTGTTTTATTCAGGATACTTTCAGATACCTGTGAGCAAGACCCGGCGCTTATTCTGCTTGAAGCACTAAGATCTATGTTATAAGTGTGTAAATCTGCAACTGTGATATGGACATGCCATATTTCACATTTATAGTTACACTAGCTGTCTTTGGAGACTGAAAACGCACTACCATGTAGTCTATTTCAGTTACTGATTTTCGAGTCTGAGTTGAAAAGACAAACAACATCTTCAAGGAGCCCAAACTTCAGCTATTGGCATCATGATAAAGATGTAGTAATAGTGTTGGATTCTTCAATATAGGTTCTTCTCTTCAATGCTCCTTCAAACCTACTTCATACAACTAGTCGTGTGATATTGTTATGATTTAAAGTCTGTGCTGCGTTGCGATTTCTGGGCCGCGAAAATGTTATTGAGTTATTCTATGTGTAGGTATCTTAGTAGCACCCGCAGTCTAAACAGGCGTGATGTTATGTAATATTCCTGAAGGGTCATCGTCCGCTACTCATTGAAATAAACACAAGCTCATTAGCGTTACTATATTGGAGCAGGAACTACTATAGTAAACTTAACAAGCCAAACACAACGGGTTATTGAAAACAAAGCAATGGAACTACACATTCATAGATTAGTTGTTCAAACTTCTGCGTCCTTGAGTTATACCTAAAGTCTTTATTATTGATGTTGGGGTTTAAAATATCATCACGTCAGTTTTCCTTGAAGGGTAATGCGGGGTTGTTTCTACCTACAGTATTCTCAAATTTTGTCTATTACGTTTAAGTCCCAAGTAATGAATGGCGAGCTTATTGACAAAAGCCGCTAATTTAAAATCCGGGCGGCTACTAAGAAAACCTAAGAAGACTTTTGCCGGGGATCTAAACCAAGACCACTTAACAGTCGTGCGTACTACTACTAGACTAACCAAGCAATATGGGTGTACGGCGAAAGAGAGATCTCAAAAAGTGCTTCAATGATTACTTGAGAAGCTAATATGAGGAAGTAGAAGTCCGAATGGATAGTAAAAAGATCGATGATGATGATAAGGTCCGAAGGCAGTAGTTCGTAGATAGCCATATCCATGTCTAGTCCAAACCGAACTCCGAGTTGTAGCTCATTGTCAGCCAGACAAATATCATGATCTTGTTACAATCTACTTATGCACATACATGTGTTTGACATACAGGGAAGAAGCACATCTGTTCTTGGTGGATGGATAGATAGTGTCAATGACGATAAGAGTAGGATGACAGTTAATGCTAAACACACACACACATACACACACGCACGTATGTTTAGCTGACAATAAATAATTAGAAATAAGGCAGGCAGATGATGATTCTAAATCAGCCTACTCATTACTAGACTGACTTACTATACATATTATTTTTCTAGGTTTGGTGGTTATAAAAATGTAACCACCAAATGTGCATTTGTTGTAAATCCAACTTTGGCATTTGTGATTTCTGATCTGCTGTGAACAAATTACTGTAATCCATTAATACACTAATTACAGTACATTATGAATCTGTAAAACGGATCAAATTAATGTTATTGGAAACACTTTTAATGATTAGTAGAGGTTGAACTGTTTTAATTGTTTTATTGTGTAATATCAATGTGATTATTGTAATTGGCTTGCGGTTTTAAATATCTTTTATTACCAACTGTTTAGTTTCTTTCGTATGATGCGTAGCTGATAGGATTAATTGCTCATATGCCGTTAGAAAATATATTCCACACACACAACAAACAGATCACTCTCATCATCATCATCATCATCTACCTAGCCTTTTCTCAACTAATTTGAGGGCAGCGTCGTCTCTCATTAAAAGCTGAATACCAGCATTTAATATAGAGTGACTGCACGTAACATGTTCCTCATAGTAAGAGTGACTGTCAGACTTCTCAAAACCCATAAAGACTATCAAAGATACCCGTATAAATGTAAATAGACGTGATTAACGGCTTAAAGCGAGCTACGGAGCTACGTTATGAATTTAACGGCCGCCCATCCAAAAAATAATAAGTAGTGCAGCTGAACCTTGATCGATAAACTTCTGTAGCTATTACTTCACTACACTGAAACTACACAGAATATAAATGTAATATTACTTCGTTCAGGAATTGAAATTTTGACGCGCAAAGTTAAAGCTAATATTGCTGAATTGCTCGAGCCTACATGTGACATATTGAACGCTATCCACTAGTAATTGATAACAAGCCGAGACTGTGTGAAGCCGCGCGAGACACGCCTGGCACTCGCCGGAGCCATGTCTCATGTAGTGGACGGACGGACAGGTGTCATTCCTGTGCGACTTCGGGTCATTATTTATCTTCCGCCTGGCCTTTTGCTATTGAAGATCTCTAGTGTTACTAAGGGTGAATCTAGATGGATGTCTATTATTGAATAGTCCTGGGTTTCGATCTGTGGCCTTGAACCGTTAATTAATGTAATGAGATTCCTTCGTGTCTCTGTAGCACAAATAGTTGGGGGACAAGTTTTCAAATGATCATTTACTTCTGATTACGACTAAAATCCAGTACTATGATAGTTGGCAGACGCCATCTAAAATATTTTGAAAGAAAATGCTGGGGGCTTTTGATATTTTGTAGGTACTATCTTTTTACTTACTACCCTTTTCGCCTCGTCAAGGCCGCTGCTAAAATGAAGGCAATAATTTTTCTCTAGTCTTTAATCTAATTAGTTAACATCGTCTGTATTAACTGCCAATATTATGTCGATATTCATGCTTCCTAATTTTGATTTAAAGTCGGTCGGTGGACACAGGTATGTAGGTATTCATGTTGCATTTACCTGATGACATAAGCACCTGGGTATTCATCAAATTATCCACAGTCTATATTTACTAGTATAAAATTAGCGCGATAAATTGCTAAACAATTTTCTTAAATATCAGATTGGATACTGTTACTGCTCTACGATAATACTCATCACTCCTTTGAGTATAGTAAACAAAATTAGTTGTTATATCATATCATCTGTTATTACTCAAGCAGTATTTAAGAAGGTGACAGGTAGCATAACTAGCCGTCTGAATTGTGACACGAAGTCTTTCATAGCGATGACTTCAACTAGTTCTAATGCCAAACGTAGATTCTCAATTTGCTTTTTACCTCATTAACCATCACTCTTCTGTGCCAATTTCTCATATATTTCAACGATCGTATTTTTCTCTGTGACTTTTAGTTCAATGCTAGCTTTTGCATTCTCATTAATATTTTCATCCTTTTCTGTTTGTAACTTTTAAGTCTGCAATTTGTAATTGACAATATTATTCCTTATTCTGGAAACTTAACCGTTTCAAAAACACTTAAATTTTTTAAGTTATTCGATTAAACGAATTGATTAACTTGACGATATCTCGCTACTCTCTGAAAGTTTATCACCTGTAACTAAAGTTTCACTAGTAGTAGTATAGTCTATGGAAATTCGCCAAAAAGAAATCGAAAGTCTAAACCACAACAATACTTTCAAATGATTAGCAAACAATGATTTCTCAAGCGACCCCCAAAGAACAGGAGCTATCAATTACATGAACATTAGTGCAGGAGCCTTCAACGTATTCAGCCGACCTCGGAGTGTTCCCACTCGCTGATATCACTGGTTCACTATTATATTTAGCGCTATGAATGAAGCGACAGCGTTCGATCTATTTGAAGCCGCGGTTGTGTCATCCGCTTAAAATGCTGATTACATTTTTGTGGGTCGATCTGATTTTTTCTTGTCTATTTGGCACAACGTATTAGTCTCTTAAGCTTTTTAGAATACGTGACATAAAAAGCCCTCAACAGGATTTTCATACTCTATTATTTACTCCAATGTTACTTCATTTTATGCAGTACTTAATTCTCATGGCACTACCATGTGGAACATGCATATGAATTGTGGCTAGAAAAAAAAAATATGGAGATATCGATCATCAGTCATATTGTATTAAGGAGACTGAAGGTCCGGTAGGTAGCATCTTGAAGGTGTAGCATTTTCTTTACTTTCTATAATAATTCAATGAGGGATATCCACCTAATGTCGAAGTTTTCGACCGTCGCGATGCCATTGTTCGGTCAGCCAGTGAAAGCTGTCCGTGGCAGTATATTCTGAAAAGCGAATGAAGCGCAACTCCTGCGCAACCGATGTAGGTCAGGCCTGATGACGTCACCAGACGTCGATGGTTCACGATTCTTTTATTTATTTATATAATATTGAAATATTACAAGACGTGTATGCCAGTGAAATATAAAACATGTGTGTTTTCTACACGGAGTTAGTACGATCCACACGGAGGGAATGTGTGTTCAATATACATAGTTTTACTGTATTTTCTAGTCAACTCCTCCTGGCCTGCTTAGCATAAGGATAAAAATGTCCCGAAAATAATATTTAGAATATTGTAATTAAATATCCTCAGCGTAAAGACTCCTTGCATTTGGGTAAGAAAATATTTAATCAAAAGAAACATCTATAACGTCGATGCGTTTTAAGACCAAAATTTCACATGCACAAACATTTAAACTTAAAGCCATATGCGTATGTGTTGTCCTGTGTGCGAAAAGTCAATTACAAAGTTGAGTTACTGCGTATGCCTTCACATTTTTATCCATGGCAATCGCTGAGAAAAAAATCTAAGTAAGCAGACGGAGCTTACGTAAATTTTAATGTCCGCTACATTACCCACTACTTGTACCCCCATAAACCTTACAAGAAATTGACCGAAAAAATATACTCAAATGTAGTTGTAAAAAAATATTCGATTCGTTCGTAGGTCATTTCTATTTACGTCTCGGGGTTGAAGCGACCGTTTCTTTTTATGGTTACACTGTATCGGTTAGATATTTTTGTCCCTGAATTAGTTTTTACTAAAGACCATTGTAGTTTTATTTGTTGTTTGGGTTTTACGTTTATTTTTAGAATTGTGTATTTATTGGTTGAGACGCAATGTTAAGATATATATGTAAAAGATAATTTTCTGCTGAATAAAATAGTTAAAAAAAGAAGGAGGGGGAGGAGAGAGAAACAAGGGAGAGATTGAGAGAGTAGACAACTATATGATTATTGCAGTCTGATCAAAATAGATAGTAGCATACCACACTATCACGATATATGTATTCACAGCCCGGCCGTGGTCGCCACAACTATTTGTGTTACGGGGTTAAATCGGGGATTACGTATAACAGCCAAACTATTGGTTTGTTTTGATGTTTCGTGTCCTACACCAGTCACTACCTCACATATGTTTATATCGTGAAATTAATTTTAACATTAAATTAATTCTGCAGAATATATTGCACATGTTTCTAGCTATTCTCATAGATATTATATTAAAAACAAATGCAGTTGCACATAAACAGGTGTAAATTCAATGGCGGTTCAGATTGGAGCGTTATGTAATACTGCAGCGCTCGGCTAATGTGTACGCGCGGCATCACCCACTACTTGACACACCTAGTTACGTATATTTAGGATCTAATCAATAGAGCTTAGCTCCATAGTGTTTGCTTTCACTGGCAGTTTCTTGTCCTACGCGTAAGGTATGTATGGCATGGAATGTCATTACCATTCATGCCAAGATGTTTGAGATGTCTGTTTCCTTACTAATATTATAAATTCGAAAGCGACTCCGTCTGCCGGTCCATACAGCTTTCTTGGATAAACTGCTAAATGATCTAACACGACATTTGGCATAGCGTGAGATTGAAATTTGGGAAAGAGCATAGGATTTTTGTGAAGTTCCCTCAGGTTGCAGGTGAAACCGCGGAGTAAATAATAATTTTCTTAAAATGCTCCCACTGTAGGGATCATAATCTTCTCTTGAAAGACAGTGGTTCATAGTAAAATGACTTCGAAGAAGTCTAACGATATACTAACAAAGTCGTCATTTTCCTTCGTCGTTGTCAAAGTGAATGAAACCCACCTACCTACCTACAGCTTGTGAGTCGAGCCAGTAGTAGAGGGCACTGGGCAAAAACATCAAGGCAAATAAAAACATACTATTTCGTATGCAGTTCCGTGTCGACGGAATTCCTTAGTGATCCGAACTATGTAGGTATCTACTGTGTAAGTTTGTTTAAAGTTACTTCTAATATTGCTAACCTGGTGAAACTTACGAGAAACATGGTGAAATGTTACGTCATCTAAAACTTAATTTGAATAGTTATCGATCACCATTATTGGCCGTCATCACCATCATTAGCTGTGGACTAATAATTATAGCTGAAGTCTAGCAGCGTTGCCAAACAGACCATAATATTTCTTCGTAATATCAGCCGGATTTAATAATTATTTTATCTAATACCATCCAAATAAAAGACAAGCCCACTTTTCATGATATTGTCACAAACTGACAATCATACCTAATTGCCTGGTCTCCTTCAAGATTATCTCAGAAATCAGCATCACCTACATTCGACTAACGTGTTTTCGCACATTGTGGAATATTTCGTGGAGGCACATCTAATTCGGTAATTAGTTCACGTGCGTCGCAGCGTCGCGGTGGTCTGTACGTTATTAGTTGTTAGTGCTCATGTATGTGGATGTCTTCATGGGATAGAATAAGGAAGGTCCCATCTTCGAAGGTGGGTACTTGATTTGGCAAATATATTTTCGCGGAAATACTGACAACAGTAACTTAGAGAGAGATACCCACTTTTAGAGCGATGTATTGGTCCACAACGTTTCAGCAGAAAGTAAATTTATGTTTATCTTTTCGAACAGTGTTTTTGGTGGTCGGTTGTATTATTTTGTAAAAAAGTTTTATTATTGCAATTTATTTCTTTACACAAATAAAACGACTAACTAAATGAAAACGATTTAAATTGAAAGATGTTTATCCAATCAGTTAGGTGAAGATTGCTATGACACTAACGAAGTTATTGAATCAAACCTTGCAAGTTACTGTTATTTTACGCAGAGTGATTATTGACTTTTCTATCTTTAGCAAAATCTGTATCCTCTGTCTCGTCTAAGCACTTATTTTAATTTTCACTGTGAATGAATAAACTTTTAACGATATTGTTTACTTTGTCATTTTTTTTCTCATATTTAACCCATTCAATGCCTTTAACGTGTAAAAACGCTCACTGCTAGGTTTTATTTCTACAAACGTTTTTTTTTTTCATTTTAACTACTATAAAGCATTTACGTAGGTACTAGATCTTAAATAAATTGAGCATCTAGTCATAATCTGAACATAATACTATTATACCATCGCCCTTCCTCAATTTTATCCCGTCAAAATTATGAGTACACTGCCGGTTAACGACCGCCACGCGGCCCGCTTTTAGAACAAACCGAGCGTTGTGAGCCGAATTGTAAGCCTTGGTGTACAAGGTCGATGTGTAGTTATAAGTTTATGGGTCGTTATTGAGCTGGGTTATTGGAACGTGTGCTGGTAGCCAGAAATCTCACATTATCTGATTCGCTTCTTGTTTCATGTATTCTTGGAGATTCTGGTTCACGTGCTGCTTGTAACGTTTCAGTTAAAGTCATATCGTATTGTAAAATGAAGTAATTAAATTATTTTTTATAAAGATAAAGATAGTAATATAAAATTGGACTCATTTTTCGTTTATAACAAAGACATCAACAACTGACGTCTATTATAAGGCGATTACATTTATAAATCAAAATGACCAATACACATCTCAGTATGATCCTTTTCCCTCGATAAAAAAGAAACACGATTTCCCCTCCTCACAATAGAGCAACTAAATTCTTTTGTACGAAACAACCCTTCTGTGTGTGACCTCAAATCGGGGTGCCCCAAAATACTTATGACTAATCAATTGACTAACTAAAGAAACTGACTAAATGGTGGAAATAATACCGTCCGAGGCCAGGCTTGGTCAGTCACTTGGCCTCCATCCAAATGTTACCAACGGCGGAGAGACCCAAGCCATAAGCGATGGAGATTTTAAATATGAAGAGTTTGGTAAATTCCTGCTATTGTAAAGTAAATTTTATGAGAAAGACGATAATGTTGAGAATTGTACGGCTCAAATTGGCGGGTTATTTGAATTTTTGGGATTATTTCTCTTGATTTGTGTGCTGAATATAAAGCGTTGATTAGGCTCCGCTTTTGGAAGTTGATTTGGATGGGAGAGTAGTATTATAACTAATTTTACCTTTCATCCGCTTTAGTGCTGGCAATATTGTAACTTGTGAATCTGATTTGTTTAATGCTGGTGGCTTGGAACTGTACCAATGCGTTTCGATCTGTTTTACTGTGATAGGTTTATTCGATGTTGTCCTTGTATCACTAGTGCAGAGTGGATTGGAACTTTGAAAATCATTTCCACATTTTCATAAATTGCAGTTTTGGCCCTACGCTAAACATGTTTTTCTACATAATTTATGTTTCTTAAATACAACAGGGATAACTTAATTATGTATAGTATCTGTAAGAATTTATGAATGACTTACTTTTTTACCCGACTGTATTTATTAAAATAGGTACACTTATTTTAATTGTTATCAAACCACGAAAACTAATTAAATAATATTTCGATTTAAGCGAAACAAGAAAGTAAAGTACTAACAAAAGGCAAAAATAATACAATTATCTCGCAGCAGATTCAACTAACAATGTTCGTCGTACATTTTAAAAACTAATTCAAGTTTATTAATTTGGTAGCTTACTATGCGGAGATAACGTACATTTTAATATAGAATTTGGAACTGTTCCAGAAACTTACTTGAGTAATAATTTACTTTGTTGATTTAATTAAAACCGTTTTAAAACATTAGACTTGTAAACTATGATTGTACGTCAAAAAGTACAGACGACGGTTGAATAGAAGTTGCGAATCATTTGACAAATGAATAGTGCCGTAAAAGTTTACTACTATTTGTAACGTTTTTGCTTGAACTAGGTCCAAAATTTGCTTTGATTGATGTTCAATTTTTTTATCTAACTTTAGTTTGACCTGAAGAATTAGGACATTCATCTGTAAGTTCGTGCAGACGATGGTTCTAAATATTCGCCAGATTCGTTCCGTTGCCTAATTAATTCAGTGAAGAGAATGACTGTAAAATCAGATGGTCTTTCATCTCTAATGAAGACGAATCATAGGTGGAAATTAACGTTTGGTGTTGATGTGAATTATTTCCGACAATGATGAATATTATGATTATTAGTTGTGATGCATCGGTCGTTAGTATAATTTTGGTAATGCTAGCTGTCTATGTAAATTCTAATGAGTAATATCTTGTGTATTCTTGTAACAAGCTATGCTTTAGTATGCGTATATTCGTTAAACGTTTGTAAAACCTATTTTCTCAAGAAAACTGATACATTGAAAAACATTTAATTTTCGGCCATTTAATTTTGTCTCCCTTATCGAAAAACATCTGTAGCGTGTAATAAATCAGGAGGTATTATAATAGTAACTCATATATATTCTCTTTACTACGCTTATCACTTAGACCGCCACACTGCAAAACAAACGTGGTACCAAAGTACCAAAATGAAGCTAGAGAAGTAATGAAAAATTTCCAGCAGTTACATTTGAAACAATAATCGTTTTTATCATCAAAGAGATAGAGACTATAATCGGGTCACGTAGTCGGCGGCGATTTTTCTTTCAATAAACTAAGATGATACTTTTATTTGATTCGGACAAACGTTTTCTTTTAGACAATATTTATTTAACGTTTTTAGATTTTTATTTACGATTCATATAGAATTACTAATTGATTTCGCTCGTTTCCTCAAATGAGGGGAAAGATGAGAGTTTTCTGTAGTAATTTGACTGGTACCGCTTAATAGGAAACGGATACTGAGATTTGTTCTCCAAATAAGTTATTTGATTTACTTATTGCTTCCTTAGAAGATATTGTAATTGGATGTTTTAAGATACCGAAGGATGCTTAACGATTGAGGACTTGGAGGGAAAATGTATTGCTGTTCTATAAAAATAATAGTTTCGTCTTTACATCAGAGGATTCAATACTTGTTTCAAGCGTTGTTGTCACAGAACACGCCTTTACATCTGAACGCCTTTAAGGATTACACATGTGATATCTGTGTCTACCTACGTCATGTATCTTTTCATCTCCATCGTTGTTATCCCCCGCAGCTCGGTCTAACCAAACATTAACAGTTTACAGGCGATGGGCCAGCGTCCGGTAATTGTTTACACGTATTTTGTCAATCCGCCAACTGGAACGCAAAGAAATTTGTACTCGTTCGAAAAACGTTTGCATACGATTCGTATCGAACTCTGTATATAGTTCGAGCGCATTTTTGTGCGATGCTGCATAAATTCCTCAAAGCTTTTTTGCTTGCTTACGTTACGTGCGACTCTCGATAGATAATTTTATGACCACATGTTTGTTTGAAATACCTACTCGTAAATATTCTAATGGTTTCTACATTTCTCATGAAAGCAAATTAAATGTTGGTATTCAATGTGATGTGTGAAGGTGTGTACTAAGTTTATTTACGTATCATGTTATACGTGTTACTATGTTATATACAATGGAACGACTTCTACACGTGTATTTAGAGAATTAATAAAAGAACGAATTGGAGCTTTTACTTTTGCACTCTTGGAATCAATTTAAACCGCTTAGTATATTCCACCTCAAAATGCATTAATAGTAGCAATACACACAATGTTTGTTTAATAAAGATTTCTACCAAAAACTGAACTTATTACCACATTAACGGTCTTTAAGCAGTCTATGACAAAGCTAGTGACCTATATATTCCAAACCAATATGAGGTCAATGTCGTTGAAGACATATTTAAGGTTTATAATATCGCCATTAAACATGACGCTGCGCAGTTTCGAATATATCATCCATTGATGAATATCTAAACTCTACAGCAGACTTCGTTAACACAAAACGCGCAATGAATGTCAAGAAATCTACATAAAACTGAGAATCAAAGTGAACTGGTCAACATCGTGTGCTAACGATGCTTCCGACCTTGACTGTTGCTCACGCCGGAAGACATAAACGGTTTATTGCCCCAGCGATGGGCACTGAGAGAAAATAACTAGTGGTACGTGGGCAACACTGTGTGAAACTTCTTCACCTTGAGAAATATTCAGTTGGAAGGAATTATTGATTGGGTGTTGTGCGAGAATTAAGATAGATTTAGGTAGCGGTTTAGATATGCCAACAGATTAATCTTAAAATCCTAACTAAATTACTAATGCGATTATTTGTTTATTTCTTACGGTTTCACGGTAGAATGGCTCAACCGATTTAGAAGAGGTATGGATTCAGATTGAGACCTGAGCAAGGACATTGGGTAGTTTTTATCCAACTATGTGTAGTAGTTCACTCAGAATGCGGGGGAAATCGGGGAAAATAGCTAGTAATAAACAGACATGATTTTAGTTTAATTTATTTTGTTATACATTGAAATAAATCTTATAGGTTTAAAAGATTACACGAAAAGGATTGAAAAAGAAAACAATTTTCACCTGACACCAAAATACGAAACCAGATTACATCAAAGCTTACCACTTATTTATTAAATTTAAATTCAAAAAACCCTCTATTAAATAAACTCTAACAAGATCTGTAGCAGATTCAAAAAATAATTCCTATTCGTCCCTTAGCAAGGGTTGTTACAAAGGGTGGCTTAATATAACAGCTTAAATGCAAAGGGCATGTCATTGGCAACAATTACTGTAACGATTCCATTCAAGCAACATTACTCATGATAGATCACTGCGCTTAATACAGCTTTTGTTACAAACATTGCCCTTTTCAAACTAGATTTTTCTAAGAGTATTTTGATAAATAGAATTTGGAGTTCTTTCTTATTCTATCTTTGAGAGTAATAGATTGAGTAGAGAGTGATTTTCGGTGCTTTTATTTTGGAAAATAAAGTTATTTTGCTTGCATTATTAAACGATCTGGCTTATATTATTACTGTCAAATTGATAAATTAGCTATTTTAATTTGAAGTCTCATTAAAAACATTAAGTTTTCGATTTCATAAGTTACTAAGTTCAAAGGCTGAAATTGTGTGCCGAGGTATAAAAAACTGTTGTTAAGGTATAAGCCTTTTGCTAAAAGCTTTTCATAAGAAGTTTATTCAATAAAAGTTTGTATAGCGTCTGAGTATATTTATAAAGTATTATCGCTAGCTTTAGCTGTGACATTATCCCTCCACGAATATTTAATTTTGCGACAAAATTTTACACCTCCTCTCATATTATTTGGCACCGTATCAACTACAGCACGACTACTCAAATTCGTTGCATTTGACAGTTCCCGCCAAACTAAATAGCGGTGTTGGTATTATCGCGCGCCCGAACCTAATCGATCCAGTTATAGTCGGTTATTACTAGTTGTTACTAGATATATCTCGTTATAGTAAACAATGGCTGCTCTGTGTTGTCGATTAGGTCATTGTTCAGAATAACTGGGATAATGTTGATAATGCTTTTGTTAGAAATGGGTGGTTGGCAACGTTTGAGTTTTGATTTTGTACTGGAATTCATAATGCGCATAGAATAAGCATTATTTCGTAACTATAACACATTTATTGGAATTATTTAATGCTTACGATGCATGTGTCAATTAGTGTGTATCGTTGATGCACCTTATTTGCTATTCTGGTCTTTGCCTATATTTCTAATTAACCTATCATATCTTAAGTCCTCTCTTACCTCACTTGTTCATAATTCAATATTATCATTCTTTTAAGATCCCGTAGTCAATCAGGAAACTTGTAGTTTCGCCATTTCTGTTTGTCCATTTGTTTGCCTATCTATCTGTTTGTTTTAGCTAAAGTTACTTTTCATACTAGAAAGCTGCAAAATGTAATCTTCTTCTTATCGCCCGGAATGTAGTTCTTACTTAACAAAAAAGTTTTATTTTCAAATCCGTCTGACGGCCTCTGGCATGGAATTGTCACACAAAACTATACCGGGCGTGCTACACCTTATTTTTTTTGACTACTGCTTTGGGAGTCTGGCCTACCTTAATTCACTTAATTCTTCGTCAAAATATAATGTAATTAGGTATTATCAAAAATGTTATTAGAACTGTGAAGAAAACCACAAACAGTGATGACAGTACCTCATCGCTAAGATGTAACTCGTTTCATGAAGTTTACGTAACAGTAATGTATATAAACAGGAGTGTTGCTTATCTGTGGTGCTGTCGTCACGACAGAGTAAACACTCAGTGTTTTAGGGAGACATGTTGATTATGCGATGAAGGATCGTGTTCTCGAAGGTGGCGCTAAAAGGAACGTTTGGGAGATAGCACTAGGTACACAAGATGAGGCGAAAGAAATACACATTTAAGAAATAAACATACATTTCAAAAACAGAAATAGCTAAAGACGACATTATTGATACAGTGTTTGGGGGAGAGTAGTGTTGTTATCAGTTTGATGATTTTAGTGACTGAACTTTTCACCTACTACCTACTCATTCCTTGGTATTGTCATAATCTCATTGTCTGTTGTAGGAAGATGTTCTTAGTTCTAATTTTACTTTTCTGTGCCCACTCTTTTACTGTGTTTATATTTGTTGTTTTTAATTATTTTATCTTCACAACTTCAATTTTTATTAAATTTTCTATATGAGTGTATGTCACTAGAAGTTTTGTTTATGAATGATTCAAGTATGTTTTCTAAATTTTATAAATTATTTTGATTAGCATTTACCCTTTCTATTTTTTAAAAGGAAATTGCGTTTAGTCTTTTTAAAAGTTCAGTCAGGGTAAGTCAAAACCTTCTATTGCGAAAATAAATGATACTACTTTTGCTAAGAAAAAGAACAGGATTGTATTAAATTTAAAGTTTCCTACAGTATAAAAAGTTTTTGACAGAAAAACTTTGGTCAAAACCACTGCATTCAGTTTAAAGAATGTGTTTGTTGACAACAACACGGAGCCAGTTTGCTACATTTACTTTTAATTAACATTGATATGAGACCAGCTTCCAATATTTTACCGTCCATTTCATAATAATCTACACAACTATTATTAAAGCGGTAAAGTTTGTCAGTTTGTACATAGGGGTAGACTCCGGTACTACTGAACCGATTTCAAAAATTCATAGGGGGCTGCTTTATCCCTGAGTTATATCTATACTAATATTATAAAGAGGTAAAGTTCGTGAGGTTGTAGGTAATCTCTGGATCTACTGAACCAATTTAGATAAAATTTGGTACGGAGATAGAGGGGACCCTGGAGAACGTAACGAAGGAGTTTCGGTGCCTGAAGTAGTTCCCTCGAGACGCGGGTGAAACCGCGGGAAACAGCTAGTAGGCTATGTTTAACGTGCACAAATACGGGGACAGTACTTATTATTTACTAGCTTTCCGCCTGCAGCTTCGCCCGCGTGGACATTTTTTTTACACCTTAGGTTACATTACTGAAGTTTTAGTAGGGATCCCTAATTATTTCTGGAAATAAGTATAAGCTATGACACTTCGTAAAGATGAAGCTTTCTATCGGTGAAATAATTTTTAAAATCGGTCCAATCGGTTTTTGAGTTAAAACCTTGTACCTACAAACAAACAAAAAAACTTTTCTCTTTATAATATTAGTATAGATTTAAATAGATTATAGAGAAGATGTGAGGTTAAATTCTAAATACGTCTATGCTTAGAAATCCCATCCGCACCCGGCAACTTTCTAAACTGAATTGTGCGCCTAGTGTGAGTTTGTGCGCTAACCAAGTTGTTGATACGTAAACATTATTTAACTGAATTAAACTCTTTAATTTAATTTCATGTAATTCAAGTGAACACTGTCGTTGACGCCGTTCGCCGTATATATTATTACTGAGCGACGTGACGAGGTAAAATTGAAATTGTGAGAGTAAAATTCATTACAAATCCGTCTAACGGCCTCTGGCATGGAATTGTCACACAAAACTATACCGGACGTGCTACACCTTATTTTTTTTTACTACTGCTTTGGGAGTCTGGCCTACCTTAATTCACTTAATTCTTCATCAAAATATAATGTAATTAGGTATTATCAAAAATGTTATTAGAACTGTGAAGAAAACCACAAACAGTGATGACAGTACCTCATCGCTAAGATGTAACTCGTTTCATGACGTTTACGTAACAGTAATGTATATAAACAGGAGTGTTGCTTATCTGTGGTGCTGTCGTCACGACAGAGTAAACACTCAGTGTTTTAGGGAGACATGTTGATTATGCGATGAAGGATCGTGTTCCCGTAGGTGGCGCTAAAAGGAACGTTGGGGAGATAGCACTAGGTACACAAGATGAGGCCGAAATAGCTAAAGACGACATTATTGATACAGTGTTGGGGGAGAGTAGTGTTGTTATCAGTTTGATGATTTTAGTGACTGAACTTTTCACCTACTACCTACTCATTCCTTGGTATCGTCATAATCTCATTGTCTGTTGTAGGAAGATGTTCTTAGTTCTAATTTTACTTTTCTGTGCCCACTCTTTTACTGTGTTTATATTTGTTGTTTTTAATTATATAATCTTCACAACTTCAATTCTTATTAAATTATCTATATGAGTGTATGTAACTAGGAGTTTTGTTTATCGAAGGATTCAAGTATGTATATTTTCTAAATTTTATAAATTATTTTGATTAGCATTTACCCTTTCTATTTTTAAAAGGAAATTGCGTTTAGTCTTTTTAAAAGTTCAGTCAGGGTAAGTCAAAACCTTCTATTGCGAAAGTAAATGATACTACTTTTGCTAAGAAAAAGAACAGGATTGTATTAAATTTAAAGTTTCCGACAATATAAAAAGTTTTGACAGAAAACGTTGGTGAAAACCACTGCAGTTAGTTTAAAGAATGTGTTTGTTGACAACGACGCGGAGCCAGTTTGCTACATTTACTTTTAATTAACATTGATATGAGACCAGCTTCCAATATCTTACCGTCCATTTCATATTAATCTACACTATTATTATTAAAGCGGTAAAGTTTGTCAGTTTGTATTTCAAAAATTCATAGAAGGCTGCTTTATCCCTGAGTTATATCTATACTAATATTATAAAAAGGTAAAGTATGTGAGGTTGTAAGTAATCTCTGGATCTACTGAACCAATTTAGATAAAATTTCTCTGGAGAACATTATAGACTTTCGTTGCTTGAAGTAGATTCCTCGAGACGCGGGTGAAACCGCGGGAAACAGCTAGTAGGCTATGTTTACCGAGCATACAATACGGGGGCAGTACTTATTATTTACTAGCTTTCCGCCCGCAGCTTCTTTTTTACACCTTAGGTTACATTACTGAAGTTTTAGTAGGGATCCCTAATTATTTCTGGAAATAAATATAAGCTATGACACTTCGTAAAGATGTAGCTTTCTAACGGTGAAAGAATTTTTAAAATCGGTCCTGTAGTTTTTGAGTTAAAACCCTGTACCTACAAACAAACAAAAAAACTTTTCTCTTTATAATATTAGTATAGATTCAAAATTCAAAATTCAAAAAAAATAATTCAAAATTCAAAACATTTATTTCAATTAGACCATTTACAGGCACTTTTGAATTGTCAAATAAATAAATAATTACGAGCCAGTCCGTCAGTCCGATTATAGAGAAGATGTGAGGTTAAATTCTAAATACGTCTATGCTTAGAAATCCCATCCGCACCCGGCAACTTTCTAAACTGAATTGTGCGCCTAGTGTGAGTTTGTGCGCTAACCAAGTTGTTGATACGTAAACATTATTTAACTGAATTAAACTCTTTAATTTAATTTCATGTAATTCAAGTGAACACTGTCGTTGACGCCGTTCGCCGTATATATTATTACTGAGCGACGTGACGAGGTAAAATTGAAATTGTGAGAGTAAAATTCATTACAAGAGTACTCTTAAATAATTCAGTGAAGTTTTCATCTTTATATCGACGACGGTGTTACTGCCATGTCGCTTTTATATTACCATACTGGTTCATAAAATACCATTAACAATTGGTTACTTAAACAGTTCGTTACTAGTTATATCAGGAAGTTGTAGGAAAGCAAAACATAATAAATTAACCATTCGTATTGTAAAGTTAACCACAAGTTCATCCACTAACTTGGACGTGGTACTACGGCTCAGAAGCCTTCTGCTTCGTGTAACGGATAACGATAATTGTTTGGACAATCGTTGTTATTTCGTTACTGCGTTGTTATTCGTTGCCCCCGTTAACTTTGTGTAGGTGACAGTTAACAAGTACCTGAGAGATAAAGAAAGGGTGACCATGCTTAGTGTACCGAAGGGGACTGAAATATTTCAAATATGTTATCGTTGTTTGAACTTTACAAATAAATCGAAGTTAAGTAATGTGTTGAAAATCAGAAATGTATTCTTATGTGAAAGTTGTGTTTGTTAAGTTAATTGTATGTAACTGATACCGATAGAATAACTTTTCGAAATAGCACTTGCATTGACCACAGAGAAAAATCTTAAACAAAGGGGCAGGCAGGTAAAAAAACAAATTATAATAAATAACTTAGCAGGTTTTAAAACAAGGAAGTATAACCAAAATATCAGTATTTTTGGCAGCTATTTCAACCACAAAACCAAAAGTTCATTATGTTGTAAAGAAAAATTATTTCCCACTGCTCCATACATAACACTTCATAAACTAGCTAATAAGTCAAAAATAAGGACATCCCGTTACTCTATTAAGTTAAGAAACACACATCTATCATCCACCTATGTCCTACACAGACATACAAACATCATCCCATTCAATTATCCCATCCATCAAGTTATTACAAGTCTCCCCGAAATCATATCCCCCCTAAGGCAAAAGGCAACAGTTAATTAAGCCACCTGGCTTAATTTATAATCTGTTGTACAATTATGGCGGAAATAAGTTGGGGTGTCCCTTATAAAGTCGGCAGGTTAAGGGGAAGGCCAAGGGTTTGGGGAACAAGTACACGGATATTTCTTGTAACTTTGAAGCTTGAGGAACATTTCAAAATGATGGCCTTTTAACGAATACGTCTCGTAATATTGGGTTTATTTATATGACTGTGTTGGTCTAGTGTTGAGTATGAGAACCTGTGTTCGATTCCCGATTTGTCTTCAGGAATGTTTCGGTAGCATTCCAGGGTCCTTTTAATATATAATGGTGTGCATACTATAAGTACTCCTATCCATGACCCGAAGGCTGGCCTAGGCCAAAGAATCAGGATTGACTATCAACGTGGCAATTCAACCAGCCTTTTGGGCGCGATTCCCGCTGACAGCGATGCGGATGAATATTTTGATGCCCAACTTCTTTTTTTTTAAGTATTTCAGTGACTAAATCTTAATGGAAAATAAAATCAAAGTCTTTATCTGGAATGAAAAGTCTTTAGTTTTACTCACAAACTTGTGTTTTATACATATCTGTGATATTTACTCATGAGAAATTTGACAAAAAAAAATTTGAATCTAGAGCAGGCTTTTGAGTACATTGAAAAAATTAAACGGTTACTTTAATAAAATAAGCCCCCACGAAATATTCTAAAAAATAAAAAAAAAATGAATCTAGAGCAGGCTTTTGAGTACATTGAAAAAATTAAACGGTTACTCTCATTAAATAAGCCCCCAAAAATATTCTGAAAAATTATACAGAGGCACGTGTCAAAATTTTAAGTATAGATAAGTTCTTCCACGTGTAGTAGACCAATATTGGTCACACCTTTAATTTCAAAGGCACGTGTACGAGCCTACACTCAAATACCTATTAATACCTTCGCAGATACCAGAGGAGCTCATGGCTATAACAGGCACACGGTTCGATCAGCCAAAGTTAAGCTGCGCTTGCCGCGGTCGGTTTGTGGACGGGTTACTCCGTGACCTGCACCTATTATTCATTTGTACGTCAATTCAGATAGTTTACATTTTACAATATTTCTTTTATAATATTAGCACAATCGTCATCATCACCTGCCGAAGTTTTAACATCTGTATTGAGGTCGTCTTCCACAACCTTAACCAAGATTATCGGGTAACACTATACACCTTTTTTTTTTTTTTTTTTTTTTTTTTTATACGTGGGGAAATCCTCATGGACGAACCCGGCCCAATGGGGCGGCCGGGAACAGTGCCGGACTCTTACCGGCTAAAACCACCACGGTGTTCCTTTCCTTGTACCCAGTGCCGGGGGTACGGGTATCGCTCGCGCATTCTTCCGCGCCCCCGGCAGGTATTGGCCCGCCAGATGGAAAGGCGGGCCCCGTCACCCACTGCGGCCGTCACCCAGCGGCCGCAGGAATCCTCCGACTGTGAGGCGCGCGCGGAACACTACGCCGCCGCCTCGAGGCCTGTGTCTGGTCGGGCGACAGATGCCCCTGCTCTGTCGCCCGCAGGCCGCGCCCTACGGTGGCCGGAGATCGTCCGCCACCCTGCGACGCCCCGTTCGTCTGCTGCGGGCCGGGAGAGAGGTGACAGCCTCTCTCTCCCTTTCCGCCGCCTCCTTTGCAGACATGACGTCCTCGCAAAAGGAGGCGACGGCAGCCCACCCGCTCTCGCTCCCGACCATAGTTGACACGACGGCCGGAAGCGAGAGATGGCCCGCAGCAAAGACTGCCGCGACCAAGTCACGGCGCTGCACCGCCCAAGCTGGGCACTCCTCCAACGTGTGCCGCGCCGTATCGTCGCGGCAGTTGTCACAGTGGTGACATTGGGGCGTCGGCTCCCGGCCTATGCGACACAGGTACTTCCCGAAACACCCATGT
The DNA here is from genome assembly GCA_963891755.1 of Pyrrhia umbra. NCBI lineage: Eukaryota > Metazoa > Arthropoda > Insecta > Lepidoptera > Noctuidae > Pyrrhia > Pyrrhia umbra. The sequence goes on from OY982943.1 coordinate 256,998, forward strand.
CCGGTAAGCACCTGCGTCAGCCGGAAGCTGAGGGCGCCGTGGCGTCTCCCCAGCCACTCCCTCATCACGGGCCTTACCGCCGCCACTGCGGCGTGCCCGAACACTATACACCTTAGTTTTCAGATTTTGACTTCTGATTACCCATAAAGATTGTCAAAGATTTAATATTGACAGGCGGAATCAACTGCTTAACAATGCTTTCCGTAGAACGGAGGAGTCTTGTTATGTCATGGTCACCCATCCATAGACCGACCGCATCAAGCTTTAGCTAAGCTACCTTGTTAATCGATCCGTGCGGCCGCTATTTCACTACGAGCTCTTCATAATATTTGGACGTTAAGCTCTTCGAATTCAGCTTCAGCCACACAATCATTTTTCGCCTCCCAAAGTTTAATCGAAGCTCCAAAATTGAATCCACTTTCAGGCACTGACTATCTCCTCGAATTTCGAATTTACCGAGAGTGATCCGGTGTGAATGGGAGCCAATACCGAAGCTGCGACTGGGCATCGTTCGGCTCTGAACAATGGCCGCTCGTGAACAAGGTCGGACTTGTTAGACACTGCTCGGCCCGCTTTGTGCCATACACCGTGTGACGTCACTGTCCTACGCCACTGTGAAGTTTATGATGACGCAGTTATAGGTCCTACACGTCTACTGTGGGCTGTTTCGCAACTATTGAAATAAACTGAACCTCACCTCAAATGTAATACCCGACACAATGAAAGTGTAATTTGGTACTTTCTAAATGATTGTGCGAAAATTTTATGTCCCGACTTTGTTATTTTCGATAGAGCTAGTTCTATCATCATGTCACTTTATTATGATTTTCAGTGAGTTAGAAAGTTGATTAATATTTTATAAGTAGGTATGAGAACTGATTTTTCTTATACTTATGATCTTAAACGAGACTGGAAGCTAACCAAAACGTATTAAAATGTTATTGATGTAAGTAAGCCAGCAGGGGATTGTATCAAGAAGTATTCCAATTTCTCCGTAACCGTTATTTGAATTTTGTATAGAAGCGGTTAAGTTTCGCATGTTGGGCGTTCAGTTAGCTCCCTTCAGCGAGTTTGATCTAAGTGATTTTACTTAACCCCGGAAATTTGCGTTCCGATCTACCGGGACATGGAAATATTGCCAATAAATATTATAAGTGCTGTGCATTATTTAGTACCTACTTGGCGCTTCAATGTGATTAGATATTACTCTCCGGTGATTAATTTGGTTTAGTTAGTACCTATTGAGAATCGAGCTAAACAATTCAACTTGTAATAGATTCTGAGTTTCAATGAGTGCATTAATAGTTAACACTTCTGTTAACTTTATTTTGAACTAAATTTCATCAGTTATGTCTGCCCAAGTTTTGTTTACCTATTTAAGTACCTACAAATATTATGGGGTTTTCAATAGTCATTATTTTTATCCACAAAAAGTCTTTTAAATGCAATTCTTCACCATAATATTAAGGCGATTTGGTAATATCGGAGTTGTAACCTAAAGCTTCAATTTGCTTCAGTATTCCAAGATGTGCAACTGGAATGGATAATATTATTCTATATTAAATCAAGAGTAACAACTCCGAGTCGGGCTGTACTTGTGCGAACTATCTGTGGAAACTAGGACAAACTGTATGTGGTGTTGGGACCCAGTGTGGAATCCTTGAGTTCATAATCATACACAATGAGGATATAGTTTCCTCGGAGTACGGCCTTCTCTCTATGAGGGTGGAGAACTGTGATACACCACGCGAGCTCAGAGCAAGTTACTGCGTCACTAATACAAAAATTCATAGTGTTGTGACATGCAAGTTCATATGTTTACTTTATTGTTTTTATGTAAAACTAGCTTTCCACCAGCGGCTTCGCCCGCATGGACATTTTTTTTTACACCTTGGGTTACATTATTCAAGTTTTAGTAGGGATCCCTAATTATTTCTGGAAATAAATATAGCCTATGATACTTCGTAAGGATGTAGCTTTCTAACGGTGAAAGAATTTTTAAAATCGGTCCAGTAGTTTTTGATTTAAAATCCTATAAACAAACAAATCTTTCCTCTTTGTAATATTAGTATAGATAATCATGAATGAGGTTCAAGGTCCCTAGGTCGGGTAGCGTTGTTGAAGGTTTCTATGTAGTAGTATTCAGTAGCAGTGTTAATGTAAATAGGAGAAGCTCATGGCCAAATAACAGCTGCACGGACCGATCGATGAAAGTTGAAGCTGAGCTTGCCGCGGTCGCTCCGTGGACGGGTGACCATCTATATCATACCGGGGCACATTGAGCTGTAGGTCCCGGGTGTCGTTTATAACTGAGTTGTGGTCAGATAGGCTGTTGCTTTGTGAAACAACTGGTACCTACTCAGCTGCATCCGGTTACACTGGAAGCCAACCCTAACATAGTTAGGCCTTCCATGAAATGAATCTTAAAAACGTTACCAGCTATATGTGGCTATATTTTCCCATAGATGCATCTTTGCCTTATTTTAGAGAACTTTAAATAGTACACCTAGATTCTAGATAGACCATCACGTTTCAAAAACCAAGTTTTCAGTACCACAGTGACACGAAAGGCATCATCATCTCTTTCGTTGAAAATTCTCAAATCTGAAATGAGTCGCATTTACCTTACAATACAGGTAATTAAGAGGCCCGACGAGGCTATATAAATTAATAAAATAAAATAATGAATAGACCCTATTAATCTTAGTCTAATGGACCGGCTGAGTAATGATCTGTGCTCGCGACACTGTGTAAGTGTGTGTAATGTGAATTTTATTTAAATCGAGTTTGTTCTTGCTGAAGAAGTAAATTGAAAAGGCTATCGTTTAATTAATCTAATTGTAACAAACAATGTATATGTAAGACTATGAAACACTAAGATACTTAATTAGAAACATTTTCAATCATACTTGAAAACCGACGTGAAGATTATTTACCTTAACATTTTACGGTACTTATAATTTAGTAAAAAAAACTTTTAAACAATAGATCATTATTTTGAATGTACCTATTCAAATTAAGCCAGGCAAACTTTAAACAAATACACAAAAAATAATTATTAATATTATTTTCTCACGAGACAATAATATACGAGTTGTTTGTCTCATTATATTATGCATTACCAGATGTTTGCACTTTTAAATACACAATTAATAATACTATTTTTCGTTGTATAAACCTAGTTATATCTAAATAAATGAGTATACATATATTGTATTACACAGGCGTATCATAACACAAATAACTTAAAACCATAGTCAGTAATTGAATCTTACCACTAATAAAATTAAAGGAACAGATATTTTTGAAGTAAATCTGTCATACATGCAAACCTTAAAAAAATAAAAAGTTATCCAAAAACATAAACCCACAATCAGGCATGTATTTGCTCCATTTCTTTGTAAGCACACAAATGAAAGCGCACAATAAAAAGAAACCTCTCAGTGTTCGAGTTGAAAGCAACGTCTGATTGATTCGCGGCGTCCTGCGTCACGCGGCTCCAGGAATGATCAGGAGTCAGGACAATATCATCGCAGACACCCTAACATGAGTGGAGGTGCCAGTTGTAGGAGACGAGCGGGTAGATAAGAGGTAGATAGATAGATGATGGTGTAAATGTTTTAGCCACTATCTTTAGTTTCATTTACATACGCTTTTAAAACACTAGTGTTTTATTGATTATAATTTTTCTGAAACTTTTAATTTTATTTATTTATTTAAACTTCATGTTCAGCAGTGATACATAGGCGGACTGAATGCCACAAGGCATTCTCTGCCAGTCAACCTTAGGGTTAATGGGACTAAATTGTGATAGACATTTTCTTCAGTTACTGCTAAATTTGTTAGTTGATTTCTAAAAACGCTAATTCGAGTTATCATTTAATAGTGTAACTATCATAACACTTACAATACGTTTAAAAGTAGCTTATAACAGACTCCAGGGTTCCCTTTATCTACATACCGTCAATTTGAACTGTATAGGTTCAGCAGTTTTTAGTTCTTTTTTTACAAATGCGAAAGTGTCGCATTTAAAACATAATTTAGGATTCTCTTCTGTCCGTCATGGAATAGGTATCAATTTCATCAGCTATTCCACCATATTCATCGATAGCATTTTGAAATACTACAACTATTCTCAATACGCAATTCCCAGTCATTGCCATACAAAACCCGCCTCACCCCATGCCTTGGGCCACAGCCTAACAAACGTCAAAGGGAGTCAATATCCCATTCTTCTGTTTGTAGTGGGTGTGACACGGCGAATACATGCGGTTATCACCACGCTACCTTTGACGGAGCTCGGAATAGACTCGCTCCGAATGAATTAGGTTTATTGGATTTTTGATGGAGTTTCCTTGTAGAATTGTGTTGATAAACGACGAGGTGTACACGTGTTTGTGAATTGAATGAAATTGCGTGATCAGTTTATTCATTAGAATGTTTTGAATGAAAATTGACTGAAAGTAAACGATAAATTATGTGGTTGAGATGATAATTAAGTTAACGATAGGAGGCAAGGTGTAAATTATGATGTTCGTGGATAACATCGCACGGATGATTTTCAAAAGATACTTCTAAAAGGGAGTGAAGGGTTACCACCCTAAAAATATCGTCATTGAATTCATGAACCCTGCCAGATCTGGGAATCGAACCAAGAAATTCATACTCAGCACTAGTGTTTGCAACCAATAGACTAGTGACGCATTTTTTTTATGAACGACATCAAACAACATTTATTCACATTTTGAACCTTAAGGAAACAACATAAATAACGAAAAGCGTTTAAAATTAGATGACTCGTAAACAAAGTCGGTACATCTAACTTGTGAACCGCCAACTCCAGTCAGAATTCCGGCCACGCATCAGGCAACAAATCTGAGTAGTTCGGCCTACATACTAGACTAGATAGTTGGTCGCCTGCAAATACTTCGTACTGTTCGTGTAATGAGTCGCCGCCGCAAATTGTTTCCTAAGACATGAATGTGAGTCTGGGATTAAATGGACGAACTTAATTTACATGCTTCGAGTGGGAGGTATGCGGATTTTTGTAATACCTTTAAAATGAGGTATGTTAGTCCTATCTGTTGATGTTGAAATGAAACTATAAAGCCTTGTATTAATGAGTATAAGTGAGACTTGTATTAATGCTTTCAGGCAATAAATAGTAACAATGCAAAAATAGGCAAATTCACTGCAGCATGTAATTTTGTAAATAGTATCTTCTTCTTCCTTTTTTGTCCATCAGTGACTTTCAGAAGGTCGCTAGTAGTTGATTGAAGATTCTTGTGTATAACCTGTATCCAGGTCCCCTAGGAATGCTGCGGGACGTTCGAAAGAGATACCGCGCCCCCGGAAGACAAAGGGCTGAGGAAGGAACATGGATGGGTTTTAGTCAGTAAGAGTCTGACACTCCCACCCACCCCACCCACGGCGGGAGGGGTCATTTGATGATTTCCCATCCGAAAAAAAAAAAAAAAAAAAAGGTCCCCTAGGAATAAGAGTTTAATAATAAAGATATAACCGAGCAGTTTTATCATAGTCCAGTAGTGAGATACTCCAACAAACAAACAATAATAATATTAGATAAGATTACTGAACAATTTTCGTAATACAAAATTAAAATCATAATTCTTGGTGGGTGTATGCTGTTCTGTTGGTTAAATCAGATCTAATCATTAAACATGAAACAGTGTTCCGAGTAGCGATAAAAGAAATTAACGCAAAGTTCTTTGCTGACGTCATATAATTCCATGGTAACAGGATTCAAAGTCTTGCCATTAGTTTCTTAGTCACCAAACACTACTACAGAAATTTTCTCACAGTCCAAAATAACATTGAGTAATTGCTTTGATTCAAGGTTATATTAAACTAAGACGTATTGTCTTTTGCTTAGCATTTATTAAACTACGAAAAACTAAAGAACTATGAAGTAACCTGAAAATGATCTGTTTTCTATGAAATAGTACACATATAACGTTTTGTTCTTCAAATAAAAACATTTTCATCTTGAATTACGATACCATTCCCCAAATATCTAGAAAAACAAAAAAATAACATTCTTTATTGGCCTCAGAAACGGGCTTGTTAACTAACCAGCTATGACTCAATAACACAATTTTATTATCTCTTACACAATACTATTTCTACCTTTAGTTTCATTCACTAAGAAAATGAAAGTGAAAATATCTAGACTTGGCTCCTCACGTAATCATATCAACATGATATTCGCGTATCTGGCTCGTACACAAATAGTTTCAGTCTGCACTCAGTTTATTTCTGTTAACGGAACCAAAGTGATGTGGTGAGGGTTAAAAATAGAGATCAGCATGCCCGTTCTCCAGAACAATCGGTTATCGGTCTTCATTCAGGGGTTAGATTTCAGTTAAAGAATATGATATTGCTAGTTTTCCGCTTAGAGTCGAGCATTCGATACGTGTATAGAGTGTACACTGTCAGACTTATGCTCAAAATGCTATGAAATTTTCAGTTATTGATTCACGCGTAAAATAAAAGTCTGTAAAATTGTATGAAATGGACGAAAAATCAGTAGACTAAAATTACTTAGAATGTACTATTATAAAATTAGGTGGAGTTCCGTATGGACCCATACTAGGCCCATTGATCTTATCCAAGGGGTATCGTGTTACCGAGTAATTAAATTGATTCAAATGAAAGTCCCTCCGTATAAAATATCCTTACCTTACCTGACTAAACGTAGCCTCCAAAATAAATCAAAAGTCAAGGCAGATAACTAACACTGATTATTGGCGCTAAATGTTACAGTAAGGCGTGGGACAAAATACAAAACACACGTGCTTGGTTCAACGACCATCTTGATCTAGTGATTGATTTGCTACCTGTGTAAATAGTTGGCAATACATGCAGCCAGTTCTTTATGCGACAAGGTGTATGAAAGATATGCTAGTGAGCCAATAACTTTTCTAGTAGTCGTAAGAATGTACAAAGGGAAATGACTTCATCGTAATGTAGGCGAGGCCTGGCAGCACGCCACTACTAGTACTATTGTGATCTTTAACCTAAACGCAGACATGCGTTACGCTAACCGGTGCCAACACCTCGTAAAGACGGACCGGAAAAAATTAAGCACCGTAAAAAAGTAGACAGACATGTTGAACATTGATGAGTAATATACTAAAATTGTATAAAGGTGTATCCAAACATTTGATCAACAACCGTTTACAAAAATACTTAACTTGAAAATCAAATTATTTTTTGTAACCAATCGAATTATTTATCTCGTTCTCCCATAGTTATTGGAATATAAGAAACGTGAAACAAATCATTAAATAAATACTTTGAATTAGACAATAACAAATGAATAACTATTCACAGTAATAGTGTGTATCTAATAGTATGTAATGCATGTATGTAATAGTACATATATCTGGCTGAACTATTCTGAAAATGAGGTGTGTGTATTCATGCTGACACTTGTAGTTCCCCAGCTAATTCTAATTGTATGCGACAATCACATTCCAAAATAAAGCAGACACACTAATTCAAATATAGATTCAGGTCACGGCTACGATTCAGAGACTTCGAGAAAATAACGATTAGATAAGATTAGGTACTCATTTCTGTTACATCAAAGTGAACATAAAATTGTTAGTCAAGTAACACTGTTATATCATTTATTATTTAGTCAAGTTAAGTTTAAGGGATAACCGTTTATGAAATATGTTTTGACTTCCAAAAGATTAAATTAAATACATTTCAATTATAATACTGTATTAAAGAGTTTGAACTCCAAATAATAATCAACAGTGACAGAGAAGAAATCTTTAATTAAAAAATATAAAAAAACAATTTCCCGCGGTTTCGCCCGCATCGTCAGAGAACTACTTCACGCAGCTGAACAAAAACTATACTATTTCCTACTCCAGGTCTCAATCTATCTCCATACTAAATTTCATCTAAATTGCTCAAGCCGTTTTGACGTGGAAGCGTAAGACAGCCGACGTAAACAGCCGGTTGCATCAAACTTTTATCATTCATATAATTTATACTTTTACGAAAATCACAAAACATGATATCAGTTATAAGAACACTTTTAATATGTTTTATGTCATCAATACATAGATATAATAATTAAGTTAACATATTGTTAATGATAAGAAAGTTTAGAGAGAATCGCCTTTTATTTTAATAAACTATGTTAATAACAAGAGAGTTGATAGACACAATGTTAGTGACAAGAGAGCTGATAGAGAACTACTTTTTTAAACTTATGTTTCAATTCAAATAAACTTCTAAATTCTAAATATAAAAATTGTTATCTCTCAACTCTCTTGTTATTAACATAGTTTATTAAAATAAAAGGCGATTCTCTCTAAACTTTCTTATCATTAACACATATATCATAAATATTACGACGAAAAACATAAAATAATAGCAAAATTATCAAATTTTATCCTCCATTTTGACAGATCTTGAATGACAGTTCTTCCGTTTCACGTATAAGTATCCTGATATTTTTGATGCAATCGGCAGTAAGTTACTTTCGTATTTAGGAAAAGCTTAGGAAGCATGAATATTATTATAGGAATGAAGTGAGTAGGTACTTACTTACCTACATAAAAGTAACATCTAGAAGATTCCGTGAAATTGCACTAAGTTTAAGTTTTATTTCGCTGTCAGTACCCACATTTCTTCGACAGCAGAAATAGAAGAGAGCTCGATACTGAGTTTTGACAGTGTTACAGTGCCGCTAGTTGCCCTGAGAGCGGGGTTTGTTTTAACTGACGCCAACATGTTAACCGTAAGAAGGCGGATATTATGTTTGCTAATTGATGAAACATTACTAATATTATAGAAAGGAAGAGAGACACAGTTATTGACACAATAACATGCATACTACATACATATATAGGGATATCAATACTAAAAGTGCGAAAGTGCGGTCTTATGTCTGTCCGTCGCTTTCATGGAAAAGCGGCTGAACCGATTGAGATAAAAAAAATATGGAGATCAAAACCTGGGGAAAGACATAATAGTTCTTATCCGGGTGAGAGAAGTTCCCTTGGAAAACGAGTGAAACCACAGGAGACAGCTAATGTTATAAAAGTGCGAAAGTGCGTCTGTCTTATCTATCTTAGTTTAACGTCAAAACCGCTGTAGGTACCTGTTTTGGTGGAATTTAGAATAGAGATAGATTGAAACCTGGTGATAGACAAGGAATAGTTTTTATCCATATGCCTGAAGTAATTCCTTCAGAATGCGGGTGAAACCGCGGGAAACAAAGTTACTTTCATATTACTTTATTAACAAGAAATCTTCATTCATTTCATTATAGTAATATTTGCTTTATAACTTCTGAATAGCTATTACTCAAAATACAGCAAGAATTTTAGTATTTACTCAAATAATGTCAAATTCATGAGTTTGTAACAAAAATAATTGTGTTGAATTATGAATAAGTAAGTAAACCTAACTTATGAGTGTCAGAACCCGAATTGAAAAAGAAATATACTAACTTATTCCAACTTTTATTACGTAAATAATCAAGTATCGACTTCCAAAATATTATTAATAAATTATTTTCATCTACAACTTTGTAATAAATATGATTACCCTCAATTATTACACAACTGATACTTTGATTACTGGCTATCGGGTGACAATTTAATTAGATTTGATAGGAAGGGGCACAGAATTAAATGTTACGTATTCATTGCTCAATCAGCTGACAATGTATTGGAAAATATAATTTAAAAAATATGTTAATATCCTACTTTCCATGTTATATGTGAAAGTCTATGAGGACTATTGTGAATAGTAGTGACCGTAGTCTGTGATGGGTCTGGGGCTGTACCACCACGTGTTTTTGCAATCACAATTCAATTTTGAGAGCGTGACACAGCTATTAACGTATATTCATATACGTTAATCGTCTCTATTTCATAACGAAAATAATCTCGTTTTGGCACGTCATGGTAAGGCCCCTGGATGTATGTAAGTTTGTTAAACTTTCACCCAAAAACTACTTTAGGGATTTGAATGAATTTTGGGTACACAGATAATTTATAACCTGGACATACCTACAGGCTAGCCTTTATCCAGGAATTTGGACCCAATTCTATGTCTAAACAGACGAAGTCGCGGCCAGAAGCTATTATTTAAACGAAGTTGTTTGCTAAACATGTGCCTATTATGTGTAAACGGATCATAATTTTCGCCACAATCAGCAATTTTATTCTGAAGCAGCGAAAAGAAAATCTTGTTACTTTGAATATTATTAACCTATTGGTATATTTCATACAACTACTGTTTTTCATCTTATCGAGATTTTACCTATACATTTTTTTAATTACTTTTCTGCACTTATTTTCTGTATAAACTTTAACCAAACCAAAGCCCACATTCTTCCGTGTAAGCAATATACTTAATAATATTTAGATAAAACCTACAATTTGGCGCGATAATAATTCATATAATTGTAAGTCCAATAAGGCAATAGACATGAATATTATATGAGAAGTGCGGACCAACGTGAATAATATACGCGAGTTAATAACCAAATAAAGAGCATTCACATCACAATCCACAATTCCCACTGTGACAATTTATATTACTTTGCCAATAAATTATGCTATTTTATTGAATAAATAATTAAATTATTAATTATAACTGGTGTATTTAACAAACTTTTCTCTCTTTGCAGGTTATAAATCCGAATGAGAAACGACTAAAAATGTTTTAAATTAGTTAGTGTAGTGTAAATAAGATATCATAGTGATTTGTGTAGTGGTAATGGTGTGATTAGTGTAACTGACACGAGATGGCGTTGAAAGCGGTTTTGATCATTCTCGTCTTGGCCGTCGTCGGGGGCGGACGGGCAGCTGCTGAAAGAGGTAAGATTTTATTTAAAATAATAGGGTAAATGAATAAATTAGACTATGAAGTCATTTAAAAAAAAAGAAACCGGATATGGATGCTTTTTTAATATTTAATTTCGAACAAATCTTAAAAACATATCATATCATAAATGCTAAAAGTGTGATACTTTTTATAATATTGGTGTTTTGTGTTTCATTGTAATAAACAGAAATACAGTATTTCCTGGCAAATCAAAATGTATTGCAGTTTAGCAAAGTACACTAAAGCGCAAACTATTGAGCCACTGACCTACTGTAAATGTTTGCAGCTCATAGAGTTTGGCTCACAAATGAGATTATTAATTACATTGTAATGAAGGACAATGTTGTAGCTACATATTATGTGGGTACCTACATTGTTTTGGATTTGTTTGTTCGAAAATAGATATTAATATCTGTGACTGACTAAGACTGATCTAATCCGTGTCTTGAGAACAGATTGAATAAGGCGTATTTCTAACAGAGAAGCCTACAGGCTGATAAGAGACAGACGGACAGAGTTACCTATTTTCTGATGTATAATAATATTAAGTATCTAAGGATATTTGTGGATGACCCGGATCCATTCTCCCCAAGTATATATGTAATTATTAAAACTGGAGCTTACACTTAGGTACGAAGCTTAGGTACAGAACGTGCTGCAATAAAGTAATCGAAATAAAATAGTTGCACGCGTTGCATCCCAAATTTTATTTTAAACTCAATCAGCGCCATTCCAGCCTCGTCGCTCGTATTTTATTTAATTTTAACACTATTATTGGCTCAGTTGGCTCGTCAATGTATGGAGATTGCACGTCATTACTTAATTAATTTGAATCTAATACAATAGAGTGCATTTGACGTTTGATGGCCGTTATGGGTGGTATTATGATATTCGTGGAAAGTTTAATTAATACTGCTTCACACGTAACGTAAGTATTAATTGATGTAACTGACCGTATGTGCATAGGTAAGGTTGTAAATAAGAAAATGTATCAAGATTTATTTGTTAATGTTGCATTTTAGAAAACTATTAGAACATGTCCGAATTCCGACTAAGTAGGTACAAGCAACAAGAAGATTACAGTATTTACAAATGAAAAAATCATCGTGTTGCCCTCTAGAGGGACTTTTTCAATAATTAATCCTTACAAATTACGGAAAACACTAGAGAACATTATTTGATATTGTGAAATAGCATCGAGCAAGCGAGATTATGAATGCTTATGTATTTACAGTTCGGGTAAAATTTCACAATGTTACTATTATTCGGGAAAAATCCGCATTAACGAAGCATGTTTATTTATTCACGGCTTTTTGTTTAATAATATTACCGTTCCTGGTGTTCGTATCACCAAATAATTTAATTATGGAAAATGTATGGTCCACGCGGATGTGATCACATTTCCCCGATATTACGTACAACACGCGCCACAGAAACATTATAGCTTTTAAAAATATTACTATCAAAATTAAAACAACGCGCGAAAATTATTTTGCAAACACATAATCACGTGGATGCATTAAATAAACTTGGATGGTTGATGAAACTACGTGTGACGTCATGCTATGGGTTGCTAAAGTACCTTTAGATAAGAAGATCCTGAGGTCTTTTAAGGGATGGGAAATCCTCAAATGACCAACTTGGGAACGGGAAGAAGTGTCAGACTCTTACTAACTCGTTCCAGGCCGAAAAATTCCCTTAGCCCGGGCAGGCTCTGGCCTTGGGGGTAGGCCCGTCGACTATGCTGATATCTCTTTGAGATACGAGAGACCCACTACGTCTTACGTCTCTATCTAGTCTAAGACTATTAGAGAACATGAGGCACATTAGTGAGTTGTTGTTATTTTGCCAATGCTTTGCTAATCAATATTGTAAGAGGCTAAAGCTTTAACCCTGACACAAGTCTTGACAAAAATATTTTGGAATATCAATTTAATCGTCTCAAAGCCAAATCATTGAATTTTTGAGCATAGAGGTAACAGGCGAGTGTAGGCGATGCAACAAAACAACTTCCTGACAGTAGGACGTGTGTGATGTTATCGGCAGACGGGCGGGGGACACGCGGCGGTTGAACCGCTAGGGCCATTTTGTGCAGTGCGTCTTTACATAATAATGATATTAAAACCTTTCCATTATTAGATAAAATATTTGTTAAAATATTTATCTGATTTGTAACATTTTTAAGACTAAACTGTGGTTACAGACTGTTGTCATCAGCATCAGTGAAAGATGGATTATAATAATAACCTAGTCTAAACCTTGCCCTAAGTTGACTGAATAAGTAGTTTATATCACTTATCAGTAGAATTCTTCCTCAACACATTGCTGGTGAGAAGAAGCCATACGGCCGCTCGTCTGCACGGCCGCCAATCAGTTCTCTCCCGTAACCGCGGTGACGTGGGCTTAAAAGCTTTCCAGGATTTTTTAGTGTCGCCATCTCTGTACCGTTGCGGGAACTACCACTAACACTGCAGAGTATTAACATTTTGCCAGATTTAGCATATTTTTGAAGCAGGAAAATTTGCATGAAATATTATTAGAAGCTAAGTTGTCGGAGGGACGAGAAGCCACAACAAATGAAACACCTGTTAGCCTAACTAATATCCTACTTCTTATTAATATTATAAACGCGAAAGTTTGTAAGAATGTATGGATGTGTGTTTGTTACTCTTTCACGCAAAAACTACTGAACGGATTTGGATGAAATTTGGTACACAGATAGTTTATAATCTGGATTGAAATATAGGATACTTTTTACCCGGGTGCGCGAAGTAGTTCCTTCGAGATGCGGGTAAAACTGCGGGAAACAGCTAGTCACCTATAAATGCGAATGTGGGTATGTTTCTTTGTTACGCTTTCGCGGTAAAACTGCTTAACCGATGTAAATGAAATTCGGTATGGAGATAGACGTTACCCTGAGGGTACATACAAGTAATAGGTCCCTCAGGGTGCAGGAATACTGTAGGAAGCAGCTTGTAATGTATGAAAGAGAAGAATATAAATAACAATATAAATATTCAAGAAGCTTTCGCGCTTCAATTCTGACGGCTTGTAAGCGTTTCTATGGCAGCTTCATAAATATTAAATATTGTAAAACCTGAAAGTATGTATGTAACATGTAAACGGGATCAAGTTCAAAGTCTACGGTCGGCCCAGTAGTTCTGCAGTGATGTATGGAGCGGCGCCGTGTCGCGGGCAGCGCGAGCGATATTCAATTCCGGGAGCGCGCTCGCTCGTGAGGCTTCACAAAATTGACCAGTTTTAGAGATACGCAGGATTGACTTGCTGTTGTTTAGTTTTCTATTGTTGAATTTACTAAAGAATTCAATAAAGTATTGATATTGATGATATTTCTCGTAAGATTACCTCACGAAGATTGATGATTAGTATTTTTTTTCAGTAGTTTATAATTCACAAAATTATTATATTTTTATTTCAAATAGGTATTTGCAGGCTCTTATGAAACGTCAAGCACTAGTTGCACGGTTCCAAGGAGTGGGTCTTATGTAGAAGAGCCGGCAAGAAACTCTGTAGACACTCTTTTGCTTCATTTATAGTAGTAGGTCAATGCTAATTTTTCATTTATATATTTACGATCAAATTCATTTATCACAAATAAAGTACTATTCAAAGTTCTATTCAGTTAACCCTAAAATGACTTTATTCTAAAATGTTACCATGTTACTAAAATGTTCCCCGTGTGTTATTTTAGGTTCCAATACATTCATTTTCAAATATAGTTTGCTACCAAAACAAAATAAAGTATGCGGAACCATAGCTTCTGTTGCCAACTCCGCTATCTAAATCTATTTCAATCCTTTTGAAGATATAAGAGTCGAGTGACGTTTGTTAGTGCGTTTTTGTTACATTCAGTTAATTAAAGTTTCGCTATTCGGTCTAGGTTTCAGTCTAGTCTGGGCTTCGGTCTATTCTAGTTCCGTTGCATTGTTTGTTTCTGATATGTGGTGGAAAAGAAAAAAGGCAACGCTTTTGTGATCTGTCCTTTCGTGCGTGGCTTTAAAAATATGCTGGTGTTTTTATCCAATTAGGGCAGAGCCGAAAGGAGAGGAATTTCACATGCTTTGTGCATTACTTTGTGTAGTACATGAAGTGCTAGTTAGCTCGTACAGCTAAAACAACAAATACGAATTTGAAACGTGAAGACCAGTGAGGAAAAACGTAGTAAAGGAATTATGTTCGTGAGGTTCGCCGGACATAACGTTTCCGATTCTTACTGTAGGAGTAAAATGTGTGAGTTTATGTATGTCATGTCGTTTGATATTATGAGATGTTGCTACATTTATATTGTTATCTCGTCATGGCATAAATAAAATTCATGATTTGATTTTATTTGTTGTTCATTTATAGAAGACTAGCTGTCCTGGCGAACTTCGTACCGCCAAGTCAATTTAGAAACCAAATCAGTGACACCCCTTTTACCCTGTAAGGGATGAAATTAATAAAAAAGACGTGTTTTATTATTTTAGATTTACAGGTTAAGTACCAAATTTAATTCATTACAAATTAAAAGTGACTGAGTTTTGAAAAATCGTTTCTTATTATGACGCCTGCAGTATAAAATCAATGTCCTCTCAAAATTTCAAACTTGTATCTTAAGTGGTTTATGCTGGGCGTTGATATGTCAGTCAGGACATTTCCTTTTTTATTTAGACAAAGCATTTTATATGTATAGATTAGTGTTCAGAGTAATCGCATTGTTAACCATGTCATAATAAAAAAAAATGATGTTATAAAAGTAGTGTATTAAAAAAATTGCTATAATATTTTTTATCTGTATTATGTAAGGTGAGAAAAAAATGTGAATTACCAAACGTTCTACAAAGGACGGGAACTGGAGCCAAGACGGAATGTTGTGCGGGAAACATGGCTGTCCCCTAGAAACGTATTTAAATATTATCAAATAATATAGCAAATTATTAAACGTGGCAATATTCCGATTTAATATCGCGAGGGGAGCCGGGGGGCGCAGCCGGGCCAGGTCAAATGCAATTTATGAAATGACTACCCAATTTTACTTTACAATTTCCGTACGTGCTCGCTTCATATATCGTACTGGTCGCAAATATGTCAACGAGGGGGTTTTCAAACAAATTTGTGTACATTATATAAATTTCGAGTGTTAAACCACGCCACTTAAACCACAGAATGCTTCATACAAATCTAGGTATACTAGGAAATATTAATATACCGTTCCCTAAATAATTTAGGCACTGGGAATTGTTTTATATCATCGAAATAAAATAAAACAGAACGTGTTAATAGAGAATTCTGTATAGTTTTATACCGGTAGATATTTTTAATCAGATAAATAAACACCTCTTCACAATAAAAGTATTGAATTACTTACATTCCCTGATATTTTTGTATTTAAAATTTTCGCCTAAATATCCTACTCCTTAAAGTCCTCCTATACCTCAAAGCGAAAACATAAATATCTTATTACAATTCGTCTCAACACGTTCCCATTTGATGTAAACATAAAGCCTAAAACGCCTTTCTTAGCCTCAAATCGTTTGATGTGACTTATTTAAACATCTTATCACGTTCTGTGGCGGTAAAAACAATTGTTATTGCTTTCTTATTTATGGGAAACTCGATAAAGACCCGTGTCAGTTACCTATTTCTGATGCTGAGAAGCAACTTGGTTCAACTTAGTTGGGTGTGGTCATGTGTGTTTTGACAGGCAAATTACATGGCTTCGTCTGTGCGATAGTAAAATAGCTGTTATGGTGGCGGTGATGATCTCATACTACCAGGTCGATAGGTAAAGATTTCCCAAAAAGAATATTAAATACCAAAGGAATTATGCAAACGAGTGGTAGGGCCTAAAATAATATTTCAAATTTTCTAAATAACGTTGGTTACAATATCTTAATTATTATTTAATTAACATTATATAATTAAAATAATCATCTATAACTTTAACAGCATGATATTCCACGCTGGAGGTCCTGTACAAACAGAGGATTTATTAATATTTCACAAAACTGTTAAACATTTATCTAATCTTATAAAATCACTTGTATTGGTAAAGTCAGAAGAAGCCACCTACTTAACATTTCTTTTAGCCAAAATTATTTAATTCGTTTAAACAAAATCTTAGCATTTGTGTTTGATCGTTCATTCCGTTAAAAGTTTTATCTTTTGGTATTTTATTAAATAATCAGATCAAAGCTCGTTGTATTAGATAAGACATGAAAGGAAATCTTTTATAATCCTTGTGTGTGAGAGTTTAGGATTAGGTTAGCGGTAGACACATTTTTGTTTTAATTTTTTTTTAAATATCTATATTATAATTTACATTACTATTTTATTATTATTTGACTAGCAACTAGTTCTGGCTCTAAATAAGAACAAAGGTATAAATTTTGTAAAAACAAATAACAAAAGCATACAAATCTTATAATATTATATTACGAACAAAAAACAATCAGGCCGGGCGAGACGTTCGTGTAAAAAAATATTTTTTATGTTTAGTTTTTTTTTCTTTTTTACTCAGTAAGGTCAGTTTCAACAATACAGCGGTACTGTTTTCCCTGTCCGTACTATGAGGAAAGGGCTTCACCAAGACAGTGTAAAGGATGAGGAAGCCTCTTATCCAAGTTAGGACAAGAGCCTCTTCAGGGCCCGATGGGGTCGACTCGGCTCGCGGTACACGGTCACCCATCCAAAACAGTGGAACGCAGTTGAACTTAACAACGTACAGTTATCATTTGAGTGTGTATTTATTGAAATAAAGTTTGGTACAAATGAAAAGGTACTTCAATGAATTTTGAAAGCAATTACACATTCTGCTATAATTGCGTACAAATTATTTTACAAAGATAATTTTGGATACCTGACATTCGCGCGTTTAAATTACCAATGCCCAATTAATATACTAACTAGCTGTTTCCCTCGGTCCTATATCCTTTCCTAGGATTCAAGCTATCTCTATAGAAAATTTATTCAAAATTTAGCCCTTTTACCGTAAAAACGTAACACAGACAGACAGTTACTTTTGGATTTATAATAATTAAGTAAAGATTACTAAGTAGTTGGCAGAGTATTTGATATTTCAAAACATACATTAATACATCTCTATCAGCTGAAATATCAGCACCTACTTATTTTATGTCCAGTCTTTCACATGTCCAACTCACCATACCTGTGATTAGATTGACAAAACAATTAAGGCTCTTAACTACTCGTTAATCAATCCTAGAGCCTGAATGAAGTCATTAGCAATATTGCTGGACGGCCAGCACACCTCTGTCAATTCATTTGGGACATCAGAAATTTACGAGTATAAGCTTTGATGTCAATAAATAAAACATTTTAATGATCCGACTCATCTGCTGACGGTACCGGCACGCGTAATATGTTATTACGCAAAAGCCCCGGGGAAAGCGAACGATTCATATGTTTTATATATTAAATTTACCAAATATTCCGGGCAATTCGCGTAATATCTGGGTTACGTGGCGCTGGGTTGATGGGCGCTGTTGTTTAGCTCTAGTGTGATTGTTGGACGCAGGTTTGCTAAATCATTGCCTAGGTATTCATGTTATAAATCCTAAAGTACTCAGTCTGTTTATTACGCTTTCACAGGTCCAGATTGAGATGAAATTTACGTAGATTATTTAGGAAAACGATTGATTTGAAATTTACGTAGGCGGATTCACTGTCCCACTGCTGGGCTAAGGTGTGACCTTGTACTACAGGGTACATTGGGTGCGAACAGTGATCCAAACGCTTGCTCAAGTTGCCGAAATTCCATCAGACTTTTCTGGACTAAAAAAAAACTGTGTAATATAACGGAAGACATGTCAGTAAGTGCTAAGGCGGAATCTGTCCTAGAATGACCCGATACTTTTGTTGTTTCTGCTCAGATTTCCCCACAGGCCGGCGAGCCATTTGGCTTGCACAATTGTAGATTTTTAACACCCACGAATTTTGCATGTGGCGTTAAAATTTTATACCATTTGAGGGTTTAGTGGTTCTACATTAAATATGTATGAAAGCTTACAAAAAGTTTTATTGGATGTCAAATTGTTTGAATGTAATTTTCAATTTAACACAGAACAGCCAATTTGTTTTGAAAGGGCTGATTTTATTCGAAAAATAAAACAATTCCTTTTTGACCGAAATACATAGCTCTCGAACAAATAAAAAAAAGTTTTTATTTAAACGGCTATTGTCCAACACTGACCTTATAAGATATCATTACTAATATTATCTCAACCTGTTTTCCGCGGTTTTACCTGCGTGCTGAGGAAACTACTCCACGGATCGGGATAAAAAATCTATAACCGTCTCTAAGGTCCCATCTCCAAATAAGATTTCATCTGATCCGATTCCGCCATTTTACCGTGAAAGCGTGTCAAACAAACAAATAAGCAAACTCACTTTCTCATCTATACTAATATAATAAAGCTGAAGAGTTTGTTTGTCTGAACGCGCTGATCTCAGGAACTACTGGTACGATTCGAAAAATTATTTCAGTGTTAGATAGCTCATTTATTGAGGAAGGCTATATATCATCACCCTACAACCAATAGGAGCGGAGCACCACTATTCCACGCGGACGAAGTCGCGGGCAGAAGCTAGTTTATAATATTAGTTGGAATGATATGTGATCAATGGAAGTTATTCTGTGTATACAAAGAGTTTAGTTCGCGTTATATTGAGACATAATATTTGCAGGCATGTGTACAAAGTTCCTCAAAGAGATTCGCCTTTTAAACTTATGTCCATTTCTACTCCTCTCTGAATCCAGTACTGCTGCAATATTTACATGTGACGTAATGGTTCTGTATACACGAAACCTTTAATTGCCTTACTTTACGTAAACAGGTCCCAGCAGACCATCAGCGCTGCAATATTTAACTGTTGCAGTGTGTCCAGTCCGAGAGAGGAGCTCGTGGCTAAGTAGACAGCCGCACGGTTCGACCGATCAAAGGTTAAGCTGCGCTTGGCGCGGTCGGTCCGTGGATGGGTGACCATCTATGTCATAGCGAGACTCCTCCGTGCCTCGGAAAGCACGTTAAGCTGTTGGTCCCGGTTGTTATTTGTACATCTTTGAAAATCGTTACGGGTAGTCAGAAGCCAGAAAAGTCTGACAACCAGTCTTACCAAGGGGTACCGTGTAACCCGGTAACTGGGTTGTGGAGGTCAGATAGGCAGTCGCTCCATGTAAAACACTGGTACTCAGCTGCATCCGGTTTAGACTGGAAGCCGACCCCAACACAGTTGGGAAAAGGCTAGGCAGATGAGTGTGTCCAGTCCGAGTGCATTTTTGGCGCAGCACGACTTTTATTTTATTCTTTATTAATGGGGAGCTTTTGTTGATCCAAAATAAAATGTATTTCATTTATTTACATTTTTTGATTAATTTTGCAGAGTTCGTAGATATTATTAATTTTACAAGATGAAATAACATGATAGTTATTGAGTATATTTTTTTTTGTTAAATTATTTACTTTTGGCTGTATTATGGTCAACATTTTTGTATTTTCTTTTTCAATTTTGGCGGTGTATGTATTGAAATTATGCGTGAAATAATTAATTGTAATATTAATCTATAGTAATACGCTTATACACGAGCAAATAGAAAGTTCAAAATTGTATAAAAATCAAAGCAGTGTAACAATTGACTTACGCAGCACCCCGGCGCTGCCCCCTGGCCGGCTCCCAAGCATAACGTCATTATGTGAGGTCTCCCCTGTTTGAATCTACCGAAGAAGACCCGTGACTGCCACTGCAATTGAATTTTGAAAGTTTTTTGTTATACATTTTTAGTGCTTTATTTCGGATGTTTTTATTCCACAGCCCGGTTAGACGGAATGTGTTATACTTTTTAACGTTACCTAGGCAAGTTATAGAAGGCGTAGGCTTTGACAGTTGTTGCGCTGCGAGATGTTAAGTTTAAACAGTAACATTAGATATTATAAATTGTAAACTAATTTATGCACCTTCTGATCTAGGGATGGGTAATCATCGAAATCACTCCTCCCGTCTTCCTCCTCTCCTGTGGATGGAGTAGGAAGGTGTGTCAGGCCCTTAGTGGCTACTCATCCATGTTCCTTTCTTCGCTCTTTATGTGCCAGGGCTGCGGTAGCTCTTTCAAAGAATCCCGCAGCTCCAAATAATACACCTTATTTTATAAATTATACTTGTCCAATAACTTCTATTTATCATTCACCCAACAATAAAATCACACGAACATGACACACAAGAACAACTAGTACAGTAACCACAGAAATATAGTAACTCATTAAAAAAATAACAACTCACGATCCGCTTCACTCAATGGAAAAGTTCGGAAAGCGTCGCTCTCTATGTCTGACAAACTATTATTACTTACAAATAGGACATACGATTCCTCTTGCAAAACATACTATTATTACAACCCTTAAAGAAATACAACACCCTTGTCCTTCGACATAGGGTTCAATTTGCTTGTGTTTAAGTTTATTTGTGAAGTGATGGTTGCGTTTGAACGGAAAGACAAATTTTGTAGGTACATAGCTGAAGGTCGAACCACAATAAAGTTTGATTTTGGTTAGAATCACACTAGATATGCCTAGAATAATAAAATATCTGTGATAAAGTTATTGTTTGTTTGATAACAAATACCGATGTTAATGATAAATGTGAAAGTATTGTAATTATTAAATACATACTCCAAAAGCTATGCTAATGAATTTAAATTGGTAGAAGAAATAAGACATAAGTCAAAGGTAAAATTTTCAAAACGGCTGAATCGATTGAAATCAAGGTACATATATAACTTCAACCCTGGGGAAGGACAAAAGGAGTTTTTACTCGAGTGCAGCAAGCAGTTCCTTCAGGTTGGGAGCAAAACAGCAAGTTAGATCTAAAACGAGAAAAATATGCTAAAGTAATGTTCTGCTGTCGACAACATAACACATTAAGATGATAATCTCACCACGTAACTGTGAAATTGTTTGGAGATAAAAATAAAATAACATATCTGTTCTGACCTTGAACGAAACAGCTGTTTATACTCCGATTCAATGTTTGCCTATGCTCAGTCGTTTACATCACTAATACATTAATAATAACCTATTTAAATAATGAAGGAGCTTGCTTGCTATAGCACTTTTGGGTTCGACGGCTAGCGTGTAGGCTTCCACATTCCACATGACTAGGTGCGATATCAATTCTCGCTTGGAATTTGTAGCTATATAGCTTACATCTGGTGATTACGTGTTTGTTATTTATCTGAATAAATACCATGAATATTAAGAATGTAAAACCGCTGATATATGCCATCGTTTTTTATACCTTGACATAAATAGAAAAATAACGAAAATTGTTCAACGAGCTGTATTGACTGACGGTAATAAGGTTTTTGAGAACAGCAAGCTCTAGAAAGGCTTCCTGTCAACTGCTGTAAGCATACCTTGAATAGATGATTTAAAATTAATATTTTTTAAGGTCAATTCAAAGTCACATCTAGGAGTGTATGTCGTTGACTCAATCATAATAGATGGAATAGTTGTCCAAGTATTAGGGACCGAAGGCAGTTTTGTTTGCGGTCGTTTTGACCCAGCGCGAGGGTTAATAGCGTGGGCCCTTCAATTATAATATCCAATTTAATTATTCGTTGAATTAAAAGATTTTATTATTGAAGATATTTCTTTATGGAAAGGAAAAGATCCTGTTGGCTCTTCTGTTTGACAGATCATGGAGCATAAGCTGAATCGTCTCGTGAATAGAGATCTAAAAGATCATCTTAAGTTGAAGGTCAGATCAAAACCTTTGAAGCACTATTAATTTGAAATATATGTAAATCAAAATGAATCTATTTATGTTTATAAAATGCTTTCACTTTCCTTTCTTTAGCCTTTTCTTTCATAATAAACAGGACACCTCCTACTTATTGTAAGTAAGAGCTAACGTAAGTTTCATCATCATTTTGGTCTTTGCTATTGTCGTGGGCTTTAAGTGTACCATTGCTGGGTAGAGCTCTCTCTCATCATTAATTTCCGAGTAATTAAATAATTTAACAAAATATCAATTTTAATTTAAGCCTTGACCATTAGAAATAATGAAGTTTCCGCGGTCTAAAATTACTTCAGTACGTTGTAGAGAATCTTTAACCCAGTTTCAAATGTCAGCCGTGAATTGGGTCATTTTAATGCTAATAAGTAGTGGGCCGGCGTGATGTTGTGTAAGTGGGCATAAATTACCGGCTTGTGCCCGGTACCTTCGGGATACAATGGTTCCCTTTGTTAAGCCATGGCTGTAGTGTACGGATGATGGAGATGTGAGGCGTGGGACAAGACAACTTGAAGCTGTGGTTGAGAGATTGGCTGGTGCACTGCGTGTCGCACACTCCAATCCTGGGGAACAAAAATATTTGTAGATACTAGCTGTTTCCCGTGGTTTCACTCGCGTCCTGACGGATCTACTTAACATACCCGGATAGGGTCTCCCCATCTACGAGTATCTCCATACCTATCCAAATTGATTCAACCGTTTTACCGCGAAAGCGTAACAAAGAAACTGGCACATTTATAATATTAGTCAGGATTAGCTACATATTTATTTGCAGTTGTATTGAAGGTACAGTTCTGTGAAAGACAGAGTGACCCTAATAAGTCTGAAATCTCAATAAAAATCAACAATAATAACCTTCGACTTCAACCAGGAAGCTTCCAATACAATACGACCCAAAAACTCAGTACTCCAAAATCAAAATGGACGTCGTCCGGGTCAGCCCATAGATTCCGGTCAAAGGTTGCTCGTATAGCTGTCCGTTTGTCCGGCTGTCGTGTAAATCGGACCCGGACACTTGTTATTTAAGGCACGGCGCTGGAGAATGAGAGCACTCGGTTCATATTTAAACTGATGGTTAGTTACGGTTTCAACACGTTCCTTAAGTGCTTATGGATGGAAGGAGAAAACTGGGAAGATTGTGAGAAGAAAGATTATTTTAAAGAATTCTGTTAATTCACAAAAATAAAAATATTATTCGACATAAATTACATCTACAATTATATTTTATCAATTTTAGTTACTACGTCCATTTTTCAGGCGACTTACTACTAGTAGAAAAAAAAAACAGAATTAAGTTCAACGGTTTATAAAACATTTGCACTTGCACATAACATCAAAAGCAGATAATGTTAATTTTAATTCACCTAAATTTTTAAGAAGAACATGTACGTTTAAAAAATAATAAATATGTGTAATTTGTACGTATCAAATTACACATATTTATTATTTTACGCTACGCTACGCTATTAAACGATTTAAAAAATAATAAATATGTGTAATTTGATACGTACAAATTAGACTATATTGTGCTATATTACTACTATGACTGACTATTGTGCTCTAAGCTGTAACTTTAAATAAATTTGACGGCGCCGCCCTAAGAAGCTTGTAAACAACACGTGCAGCGAGCAATCGTCCGATGGACACGTGACTCTCCCCTCCACAGTTCTATAAAAGGCGGCGCACGCACATTGGAGGGGTCATTCGTTAAGCGGACGTTGCTCGGTACACTTGTTGTATTATAGTTGTTACTTATTTACTGTAATAATTTATATCATTAATTAGTAAAATTGTGATTTAAAATTGAATAAATTAGCGACATAATTTGGAGAACAATTTGTGTTTTTTTAATAAATGGAGGGAGCCATGCCGACATCAGAAGTGGTGGATCCACCCCAGGATCAATCATCAAGTGGTACAATGGTGGAACAGATGTCATTATTTTCCGCGGGTATGGAAGCGCTTTTCACGAAGATCGCCGAAAATATAACCGCCTGTCGACCTGTTCAGAACACAACAACTAAATTCGTGAACTTTGATCCGGATGAGCCAGAATCTGACATAGAAAATTGGTGTTCGTTAGCCGAAATGATCATCGAGAAGAAAAAGATAGAAGGTATTGATCTGATACTTGCACTTACGCACTCACTGAAGGGCCGCGCGGCTACGTGCCTGACTAAGATACAACCTCAACAATTATCATGGACAAATATCAAAGAAATACTGATGTCGAAGTTTTCTAAGCCGATGACAATGCAAGACCACTTTGACCAGATTATAAAATTTCAAATGGATGCCAAGGATAGTCCGGCTGAAGCGGGAATGCGTCTTTGGCATCTAATCGAAAAGATTCCCGAAGCGAATTTACCTGAGAAGGTAATCACCGGATTTGCTATCTCCGTATTGTCACAATGTGATGACAAAGTCCGTCGAGAACTCAACTCTGTCGTCATAAACGACAAGCATCAACTGTTCAGAACACTGCGGGGATTCACACTTAAGCGTAAAAACGATGAATCCGCTACAAATGAAGCAGACGTGAAGCGTTTTAGAAACTCAATTCCTTTTCGTGGAAACTGTAATTTCTGCGGACGAACTGGACATCGTGGAATTGAGTGTCGTGACAGACAGCGGCTTCACTCAAGAAATACCAACCCAACTAAAACTGAACAACTACGTCAACCCTCGCGAAGCCCTCGTTCTCAAGTAACCTGCTACGTGTGCAACGATCCTAATCATGTGGCTTCCACCTGTCCCATGCGCTACAGGAAGAAAGAAAACGCCACCCCAGGTGCCGCTCCGGGCCCCAGCAAGCAGGTCAACGTTTGCTCCAGAACATCGCACGGTGTGTTACAGATAAGTGGTTTTAAGTTACCTTTTATATTTGATTCTGGATCTGAATGTAGTTTGATAAAACAACATTACAGTAATTTATTGAAGGGCGAACAATTTCATGAACAGGTTGTTTTAAAGGGCGTAGGTATTAATAACGTTATTTCCACGTTACAAATTAAGTGTCCCACTACTGTACAGAATATCACATTTAGCGTTTTATATCATGTATTACCAGCAAACAATCTTTCCGAAGACGTACTATTGGGACGCGATATTCTAGAGTCGGGTTTGACTGTGGAAATAAGCAACCATGAATTAAAATTCACTAAAAGTAAATTTTCAAACTCTTGCTCCAAGTTGGGACCATTTCACCAAGATAACATTGACACTGATCTGACTGGAAATGACAGAGACCATCTAGTTACCACACTTATGAGATATTCTAATGCTTTTATTCAGAAATTGCCAACGTCACGTGTGCTAACTGGTCAGCTTAAAATTGATCTAATAGACCCCTCTAAAACGGTTCATCGAAGGCCTTATAGATTGTCCCCACTTGAGTTAAACATTGTACATGATAAGATACAAGAGATGTTGGATGCCAATATAATTAGAGAAAGTTCTTCACCATTCGCGAGCCCCATTCTTTTAGTTAAGAAAAAAGACGGCACTGATCGAATGTGTGTAGATTACAGGGAGCTCAACAGTAATACACGTCCAGATAGCTACCCACTTCCAATAATTAATGACCAGATAAATAAGCTTCATGGAGCCCATTACTTTTCTATAATTGACATGGCCTCCGGTTTCCACCAAATTAAAGTCCACTCAGATTCTATTGACAAAACTGCTTTTGTTACACCAACAGGCCAATACGAGTTCTTGACTATGCCGTTTGGTCTCCGAAATGCTCCCCAGGTTTTTCAACGGGCAATTAATACTGCGTTAAAACCACTTAATGATGACAGAATTTTGGTTTACATGGATGATGTCCTCTGTGCGTCGGAAACAATCGATGAAGGGTTGTCTCGACTTGAAAAACTTCTAAAAATATTATCGGACGCCGGATTCTCATTTAACTTGAAAAAATGCTCATTTATGAAGCGAGAAGTTGAGTATTTGGGCTATGTTGTCTCTGCTGGAGAAATTAGACCGAACCCTCGTAAAATTAAAGCTCTCCAAGATGCCCCAAAACCTACCACTGTAAAACAAGTTAGACAGTTGATTGGACTAGCGACTTACTTCCGACAATTCATTCCCAATTTCTCAAAGTTATTAAAACCTTTATACCCTTTAACATCAGGAAAAGGGACCTATCATATGGACTTCAGAGCATGACAAAATTCATAGTGAAATTGTCAATCACTTAGTAACAGAACCTGTCTTAAAAATATTCGACCCCAATTTATCTATAGAACTACATACCGACGCAAGCAGTGATGGGTACGGAGCTGTCTTAATTCAAAGACATGATAACCGACCGCATGTAGTTGCTTACTTCAGTCACAAGACATCAGGCGCTGAAAGTCGTTATCATTCATATGAATTAGAAACGCTAGCTGTGGTTAAATCTGTGGAGCATTTCCGTCACTATCTTTATGGCCGTAAATTTACTGTATTCACTGACTGCAATGCTTTGAAAGCATCCCATTCTAAGAAGGACTTAACACCTAGGGTACATAGATGGTGGGCAATATTACAGTCTTATAATTTTGATATCGTTTATAAAGAAGGGAAAAATATGGCTCACGCGGATTTCTTATCTCGTAATTCTCCCTCAAGCGCACAAGCTACAGCCAAAAATGGTAGCCCTGAAATTTCAAAAGTAAAGACAGTAAATTTGACAGAGCTTGAGAAAGGATGGCTGTCCGTAGAGCAAAAACGTGATTCTGAAATCTCAAATATCATTACTAAGATTAATTCCAATGAATTGCCCTCAGAAATTGCCCACACGTATGATATAAGACAGGGCATATTATATCGAAAGGTAGAACGTTATAAAACAACTAAATGGTTACCTATTCTTCCTCATTCTTTAATTTGGTCCCTTATAAGTCATGTGCATACTGAAATAAAGCATCTAGGGTATGAAAAAACACTTGACAAACTATATGATCTATACTGGTTCCAAAATATGGCCAAATATGTCAAAAAGTTTGTAGACTCTTGTGTAATTTGTAAGTCATCAAAAGGCCCATCCGGCGCAACACAAATACGTTTGCACCCAATCCCAAAAGTTTCTATTCCGTGGCATACCATACACTTAGATCTCACTGGTAAATTAAGTGGTAAGAGTGACCGCAAGGAATACTG
This sequence comes from Pyrrhia umbra, assembly GCA_963891755.1. Lineage (NCBI taxonomy): Eukaryota > Metazoa > Arthropoda > Insecta > Lepidoptera > Noctuidae > Pyrrhia > Pyrrhia umbra. Next base: position 284,832 of record OY982943.1, read on the forward strand.
TTCAGTTATTATTGATTCTTTTACAAAATTTATTCTATTAAAACATACGTTAAGTCTCAATTCTGCCGACGCTATTAAATCTATTAAAGATGCTGTAAATTTGTTTGGCGCCCCAAAAAGAGTTATAGCTGATCGCGGACGTTCATACGATAACTCCGATTTCAAAGGCTTTTGCAAAGAATATAATATTGAACTGCACCTGATCGCCACGGGGTCTAGTAGAGCTAATGGACAGGTTGAACGTGTGATGCGAACTTTAAAAGCCCTTCTTACAATAGTCGAAAATAATTCCGATCAATCCTGGCAAGAACAATTGGGAGATATCCAACTTGCCCTGAATAGCACACGGTGTAGAGTAACAGGGTTTACCCCCACTGAATTAATGTTCGGTATTCAGGGAAACTCTCTTAATATTTCTAAAATAGCAACATGTAGTGATGACCCTTGTAGGATTGATCTTGAATCCACACGAGCCATCGCCTCCGATAATATAGAAAAATTAGCCCAAACCGATGTTATTCGTTTTAATCGCGGAAAAGCGATAGTGAAACCATTCTCCTTAGGTGACTTTGTTTTTTTGAAGAGCGAGGAACGACACCAAACAAAGTTAGCCCCAAAATATAAAGGTCCTTTTAAAATAACTGCGGTGTTAGATAATGATAGATATGAATTACGACACATAGACGGTTCTAACAAGACGTACAAGTACGCCCACGAAAACTTACGTGAGGTACCCCGGGGATTACCTAATTTATTGGAAATATGCGAAAATTACACTGACACTGACGATGACGTGACGGCGTATATAGAAAATAACAACCTTGTTCATGAACATGATCGCAGTGATAATAGTAACACGTTACCCGAAAACAGTGACACCTTGTCCGCGAATAGTGATACTTTGTCTGCAAATAGTGACACTTTGTCCATCATAAGCAACAACTCAGAAGGGTCTTCTTCCTCTAACATTCCACATTCAGAACAGATTACAGTTAATGCCATTATACATAAAGAAAATGAGAAAAGAAAATAATAATAAAAAAAAAAAAAAGAGAAATGCAAGAAAAATAATAATTAAAAAAAAAAAAGAAAAAAAAAAAAAGAAAAAAAAAATGTTGAAGGGTTTATCCGGACCAACAGATGATTAAGCTAAAGGGGGTCATCCCGGTCTAGCACAGTCCGGTCCAGTTTCCAAACTGAAGGGACAATTAACGCGCCTGACGAGTCTGCGAGACTAGTCCATTTAAGTGCAAAGTCTGAAGGGAATGCTTTCCGGGCCAGACTGTATCGTAGAAATAATTACTACCTTGTAAATTGTTAATCCAGTCAGGATGAACGAACCAATTCCTTGCCCTCAGATAATGCATAGACACGCGCACGAGGACGTGTGCTTGTCAGCATGGCCGTGACGGCGCCGCCCTAAGAAGCTTGTAAACAACACGTGCAGCGAGCAATCGTCCGATGGACACGTGACTCTCCCCTCCACAGTTCTATAAAAGGCGGCGCACGCACATTGGAGGGGTCATTCGTTAAGCGGACGTTGCTCGGTACACTTGTTGTATTATAGTTGTTACTTATTTACTGTAATAATTTATATCATTAATTAGTAAAATTGTGATTTAAAATTGAATAAATTAGCGACATAATTTGGAGAACAATTTGTGTTTTTTTAATAAATGGAGGGAGCCATGCCGACAAATTCATTAAACTTTTATTAATTAAAACAATAACACAAAACAGAACGAATTTCCAACAGCCATTCCATTGTGGGCCGAGAATAGCTCCCTGCGGAACTAATACAAGTTAGTTAGACAGAAGCCATACATATCGGTAATTAATACTGTTTCAGGCATTGGTACGCAAATAGTGACGATATCGGTCTCAAGTTCCAGCCAACTGTTAGTTCCTTAACCAGTTGTTCCGGGGAATGTGTTCTGTTTTGTATGTAGACTTAGTTTGTGCAGTGGTTCACTTGCACTAACTTGAGAATCTTGCGTGTTATCCTTATTACCTGAGTCAAATTTTCAGTAATTATACTAATGGCCTGCAATTTTAGAATAAATACCGGTCAAATTTATCTGTGAGATAATTTGTTACAAATTGTGTCTCAATAAATGTGTTCTCCAGCTTATCCACTGTGTTGTTAGGTCCATCAAATGCTTCAGCTTTAAAGATGCGATTGATTGACAAACATCCAAACTTCAATTAATAATGAAAATAATATGTACTAGCTTCTGGCGTTGCCCGTGTTGATACACTTCGATATACATATTGTAGCATTATACGAGCGAAAGTAGTTTTTGAAAGGGATTCCGTAGTTCCAGAGATTACTCATTACATACAAACTTTACCTCTTTCTAATACAAGTATTGATTTTAGAAGTTTCCTATAATTCTTCTTCGAATCGTGATTGAGGTCAGCAACAAAATTAGTTTACTTGTTTAGCCGTGAACCCGTAACAGACAGACAGATCTACTTAAACATTTATGATAGTAATATCACTCTCTAATGATGAACTTAATTTGGTTTTGTTACAATAATGTTCGGAGCAGTGTGACGTGTGGAATAACGATATAATAGTGTTCTACTATGATGACTAATGTGCGGGGCGATTACATTATTAATTTCATATGATCCAATTATTATATTTGCTTGAGTAGAAATTGAGACATCATTATTATGTAAATAAACTATAACATACTAATAGACTATAACATACATTTCTAAACAGATTTGTATCACAATTTGGTTATTGTCAACAAAATAATACCCATAATCCATAATGAGTAAACACAGAATTGATCCTACAAAGACTCACAATATTCAGTGTATTTCTGTATAATCAACAATGCACAATTCATTGAACACAAAAGATAAAGCACAAATGCAACAACAATTGGGTGAATCCCAAAATTCGAACCCCGAAACGGCAACAAAATAAAAGTCATGAACTTCAAAACAATAAAGGCGAACCACTATCTAAAGTTCCTTCCATAACAGATATAATATCAATGTTGCCATTATAAAGTGTAAATAACGCGCCAGTTTCAGGGGTATTGTGTTTCAGTGTTACGCGAAACAATGGCGCGCTAATGTTACCCTTTGTGGAGAAGGTCAGCCATTGTTGGCGCCGCTGTAAGTGTGCCGATTTTTGCAATCACTAGGGTTTGTGGGGATTGGGATGCTGGAAAACAGTATTATTATTTTATATCAATTCTATAGTAACAATTTTATGTACTAGTAAGGGAAGTAGTAGTATAGGTAAGGCGTGATTGATTTTTAAACATAACCAAAGTTCACCGGGTTTGATTAGGATTATCTCCGTGGAACATCTCAGTCGCTACCCTGCAATCTGTATTTCTGTGCCATCCCTATAATTTTTGGATGAATAGGATTGAAACAGGACTGGCGAAATGTGAGTGTATACTTACTTCTAGCTAAACGATTAGGGAAAACTGGCGAGAAGAGATGTTATTATTGATATATTTTTATGATTGCATTTTAGTACTATGATAATTTAGCTTCCTGGATAAAATTCGTTTGAAATAGTTCTGAAATCACACGTCTTTGACATTACTTTTCAAAGCCCTTCAGAAGACAGGGTGACATTTTTTTCATAGCTTACGTATTTAATTTTAATATGTTCTCGAGTACTAATACTATTAAATGTCTTCATTACCTTAATACCGACTAACTATACCAACGTATTGGGAATTACTTTGGTATAGTTAGTCGGTATTACAATCCAGTAAATAATGCTAAACAACCACTGAATTATTACTATGCAGGCGGAACCAGTTGGTTCCAGTAAATTCCAGAATAAACCAGTAATAACCAGAATATTGATCAGATAATTTCTCATCACGGCAGACCAATATTTGTGGCCAGCCCGAGTCCCGCTCACCGTAATTTCTCAGTAAATAGCCAAATAAATTTATTTAATGGTAACCCAATGATCCTGGCTGAGTTACCGCCAGGTCGGGGCGTGCTGTGTTCTTAGCACTGAGACCTTCGGGGAATAAGGCTGTAGCTACATTATTATTGTATGAGTTTGACAGTGGGTAACATTTATTTATTTAGGGCATCTGATGTTAGATATGTCGGGGTTAGCCATACATGATAATGTCGCAGCTCTATGTATACCTACCTAAATAACTAAGAGTATACTTCTGTTCTTCCATGGTTTTAGACCTAGGAGAGAACTACTTCATGTATTCCGACAACAACTACCATACATTTTATTCTTTTAATTTTTTTAAGGTTTGTGGCTAATTTCATTAAGATCATTCCTGTTTGTTACATCACGAACATCTAACAAAGAAACAGATAGACAAGTGTTAGACAGAGTTACTTTTGCCTTTAAAGTCTGGGTTGTTGTCCGAAATTTCAACCATGTAGTTCTCTTATGGTTTCCTAGTCATCAGCTGTGTTGCAATGAAGGTGTATTAAATATTATGCGGCCGTAGGTAACAGTTTAGTGCCATAGAAAAATAAAACTCTATTCTAAATATTCTATTCTAGGCGCTATATATATACACTTTCATTAAAATCCATTCAGGAGTTTAACAAACATCCATTCTCACAAATTTTCACATTTATAATATTTATTAGTAGGATGTCAGTGGCGTGCAGTTCATATAGGCAAAAAGACACTGCCTACCCTACATAACTCAGAAAATATTTACTATCTTTATTTTATTTTAATAAGTATCTAATATTTTATCTCAGAGTAATTACTATCAATAAAAAAATCTTGAAACTTAAATCAGCTCCACCTGTCGAATATTGGTGGTACCTATTACGAAGAATCAATACTCGCGATACATTTCAACAACACAAAAAAGTTTGCGCGGTACTAGGGCGCCCCTAGCGAAAAGACAGAAAACGTGATTGCCTCATTTCGTGTAATAGTATTTGTAAGAAGACTCGTAGACATGCGAATACAATGCAGTGTGCGTTCGTATAAATATTTTGCATACATTGACACAAATTACGCACACAAATAACAAAAAAGGCTGTGCCTTCTTGCGATTTATACGACGGAAACATCGGTTCGGAAACCTTCGGCTATCGACAAGGCCACAAGGGACGGTGGCCGATGTTTTCCGAACCGATCTACATTATGATGTAATGTAACTATTTTAAAAAGTAGCATGTTTTGACTTTCTTATTTCTAAGTAAACAACATTTCTTTTAGTCGTATTTTTTTTTTCTGTGACGTGAGTTTCGCGCGCGTCGCCATTGTTATTGTTTATCTAACTTGTTCTGTGCTAGCGAATATTTAAATAATAGTAAGATTTAAGCGTTGATAATAGTGTGAAATGGAATATATTCACTGTGAAAGTTGTTCAGGTGGTGTGTGTGTGTATAGAAAATTAAAAATGATGCGTTTGTAAAACTATCTTTCGAAGAAAAAAACAAGTGATAGCGAAAGGCCGCTGCACCTACACCAAATCAGATACAATTTATACAAAGTAAAGGTATAGTAAATCAATCGTATATTCAATACTAAACAATCTGATTCCTATTATTAGCTCTCGGATTGCATACACGCTATTTCCCTTACTTACCTACTATTTTACCGCAATAAAACCGTCTGGAACGACGCAGGTTTCACCTATTCATATTTATCTCCTACGGTAGAAAAAACCACGAGCAATATGACTTAGAAGCTTCCGTACACTTGGAGAAAATCGTATTGAAACACGATGAAAGTAGATCGAAACCGAATTATTATTCCATCACTTTTTTATTGTTTGTTTTTGAAGTAAACATGAGTTCAATTTACGTAAAAGAATTTGTTCCTCAGTGAATAAGGGAAGTTATTAAGAGAGGTCAACTTTCATGCGAAATACGACTGAGTTATGGAAAACTATTTACGAAATTGCTCTTAGATATTCATGTTCGAGTTTTTTAAATCAAATCTGAATCTATGATTATTTGAGGCAGCAAATTACATGCATCATTATTTGATCGACAAGACGACGAACCAAAACCAACATGCGGAAGGTATTTTTGAAAAGTGGGTACCAAAGCCAGGCTGGTGTCACCAGGTGTCACTCAGCAGTTTAGGCACATTTGGCCCGTGCGCGGCGCGGCGGCGCATCTCTCGGGCAGGCGTACCTACCTATAAGTAAGGTCGTGCGCTGCTCGGCTCGCACGCTAGCGGAAAGCCGCTTCGCGAGTAATTAAGATACCTGAGATACCTATCGATTTTCCGTATAAAAACTTTTTGGCTTTTCTGCCTACCCTACCTAAAAACTCTGTGCACGCCGCTGTAGGATGTACATAATGTGGTCGTAATTTTCAGTAATACCATACTCATTCTGAATAAATAGCATCTGTACTCGATAACTTGACTATGTTTCTTCCCCTAAAACAAATAAAAGTCAACATTCCCCCCATGGTGGGTTATCATCGCCATTTACAAGTTAACACAAATAAATCAATAGAAGACGTTCGCTAAGCTGGAGCGTGAAACTAGCCTGCGATGGAGACACCTCTGCCCACCCTCTGCTGACTTACCATCAATCTTGCACCGTCGGATTAAAAGCTTGCCCGCCCTTCGGGGTAGGGGATAAGAAATATGTGGCAAATGACAGATAACGAAGAAGGTTCACTAGCAAATAAAATTTATTATGGTCTATAGTGCCTATGTAACGTTTAACAAGTAAGTGTGCAAAAGTATTGCATTTAAAGCGCTTTTCATATATTTTTACATACATTACCTAAAAATTCGATAGTCTGAGTTAATTCTTATATTCGTTCTTAAATCAGCTTAGATTTTGTCATGAAAAAGCCATTTTCATTACAAAATAGGTTGATTTTTAGAATTCTCGCAGCAGCTTCGGCATTTGACTATCACAGAGCGATACCAGACTGTTCTATCTGTAGTCAATCAGTTCAAGTGTCAAGTGGGACTTCTGAACCGTTTCTATGAAAATCTGCTTGGGTATCGAGTGTAGTATTGCCAGGATCCCCGGATTATGAGGGATACAGGCAATTGTGGACACATTCGGCTGCGACTTGTACTCGGCACAAGTTCGGGTATTTGGAGTCTTAAGATTTTATGGGTCAGTTAGTTTTGTTATAACTGCCTTATATTGTGAGGTTAGAACTGGTTCGGTTTTTGGTCTAAAGCAATTTTGGTGCTGATGACCTTGTAAAAATGAAGTATCTATATTTATTATGATTTTCAGAGGCGCAATTTAGCAAAAATATTTTTTCTTTTGAAATTAGGATAATAACTTTTAAACATTACTAAAACTTTTAGCTATCTTAAGAGTACCACATGTGTGTGTTAAGTGTTACAAGAATTAAGTGCTAAAACTAATACTTATCCATAAAACATAAAGCTCCGTCATTTATAACACGAATGAAGCTATCTACTCGTACGAGAAAAATAAACCGTTTTTTTTATATACGAAATAACTCACAAAAATGTAAGATAAAGAAAGGGCCCACATAATGTGGAGGAAGATTGCATTTAACTATCGTGTGGAGATAAATAGCGGAGGGAGGCGTTGCCCTCAGCCCTCTGCCCTCAGTCCTCCAGCTTCCGCAACACAAATCACACGTAACTCAATGGACGAGCCCTCTAAGGAGTGGCGCGCAGCGGGCGACCGCGCGACTTGTCGGGGCTTTAAAGAATCGCGTTAGAGATTACTGTCCATGTGTTGGCTTGAATGTTCAATTGTTTGGAACACCCTCATCTCTATCTAAATAAAAGAATAAAATATTTTGTGTTTGTCTGGATGTCTACTATGAGCTACACATAGTCTCATGAACCCTTATTGTTGCATGAAGATTTTGATAGAATATTTGATTGATGTGGTTAAATGAGTGACATCTGTGCTAGGAATGGAGATTTAAAATCTTGTCCTAAAAATATTAATTAGGTGATAGGTAGTTATTTCAGGTCGGACTAATAATTCTTAGAGGTCGTTTCGCTTTTATAGTATCCGAAAGAGTAAAATAAGGAAAAAAAATGGTAAGGTTGAGATCTGCTAAGCAGTGAAGAATTCGACAAGAAATCGCGTCGTTATCTCGACCGTACTCAAGTGTGTGCTCCGCTTAAATAGATTTGCCGTAATTCGTAGTATTTTGTTAAATTAGTCCGTTTGTTGTTCCTCTCTGAATTGCGCTAATGAAGTTTTCTTATCGACACAATGGACCGATTCATTATCGTCAAATGCTTGTGGAAATGAGCCGACCTTTTCTAACTCGGGGTTTCTGTCAAGATGGCTCGTGGCTAAGTGACGATCGAATTGTGAGAGTTAGCACAGTTATTCTTCTTGTGATCTTATTAGATACTTCTTTTTCAGCGTTTATTATGAGCTTTTTAGGCTTCTTTCAATTATTATCCATTGTTCTGTTCTTTATCTTTTTATCTTCCCTGTCTGTTTGTTCAATTATTTTATTACGCAAAAGTCTCATCACTTTCGTACGTACGTATTTATTTGACTAAATAATTGATCAGCTGAGCCGAGCTAACGAGTAACAATGTTTTCTTATTAAATTACACGCTAAACAGTTTTTTCGATTTACGATATTATCGAGCTAGAGCAAGTAGGCTGGACCAGTATACAGTCTATACTCTATCAAAATTAATATAGAATAGATTTATTAAATAATTTAACCCGCTTAAAAGCTTGGATCCGAAAACTCAAGCCGCGTTTTTTTTCTGTTAATTATATTGTACTAATACCCAATATTTCAAATAAATTTAACTAAAATATAAACCCGATAGTTGTATTTAGCTCCAAGCTGACATAATAAGGATATGCACTATAACTTTTTATCCACTGAACTGTCTATTCTTTATTTAACGTAAAACACCACAAATTTGTCGCAAGCACTAGCGTCGTAAGTCTTGCAAACACTTGTAATAAAACTTCAATTTGTTAAACCGCTCACAGCCCTCGCAGGAATGAAGGAAAAATAAAATTTCCATCCCCACACGAGCAGAGAGAGAAAAAAAAACATTTATCACCGCAATAGTATGGATTCTTGAAACAGTCATATCAGCAGCTTTTACAAAACACACCCGACACAATCGCAACATTTCATACATTACTGTTATTCTACTAACTCAAGTAAACTTCTTTGAGCAAAAGCGGCAATGTACATCGAATGATGATAAAATGTCGTTTTATTATTCAGTCGTTGGTGTCGGGGTGCTAGGATAGGGGAAGTCGGGGAGTGTCGCGAAATCGCCGCGTTTTGTACACGATAATACCTCTTAGACGAGGTTCCCCTCGAGATGGGGTGACGTCACGCCACTGAAACAGAAGAATCACTGGAATTTAATGAAAAAGTAACAAAAACACAATACTAAATCTGTTCAGACTTTAGTTACACATATTTTTAACTTCTCTAATTAACAAATTGCAGTCTTGCTTTCTTATTTCATTATCTTTATGTAGAAGATATTTAACAACAAAATAGAAAAGTTTCGTAATTATTCTACATGAAATAAAATACTTGTTATCCTCTCCATATTGAGATTTTTCGCATATTGTTCCAAATATACCTTCTGATATTTCCGCAATATAACAAAAAGCTGTAACAACATAATCATATTACGCTACGAGTTATTTTAGTAAGGATAATTGAATGAACGTAATACTCATGTCCGTGTGTAAGGAGCGGGGAGTGCTCTCAATTGGTTCACAAGCAGAGCCGGGCGAAGGTACTAGTGCTAGCTTTGAATCTTTCATTTGTTTTAATAAGCTGTGATTATGACGTCATGAATGTTACTAGCGAGATGACGGCAGATAGAAGAGTATGGAAGAAGAAAACATGCTGCGCCGACCCCAATTAAAATTGGGATAAGGGCAGGCGCATGATGATGGTTATGACGTCATAGTAAGCGCGCTGGCTGATCAATTGATTGCTAATTTCTGTATATGGTAATATTTAGGTAGATACTCCATTTATAATAAGATTAGAAATTTAAGAAAAATTATTTAAACGCACCCTATTTACCGATTGTTCAAATGATTTTAAGCTCTAATGTTCAGGTGACATGACAAAAGACAGATGCAAAATATGTTTGGTATTGTAAACATTATTTTGATTTCAACACCATCCTTATCGATACGGAATAGAACTCAAAATAGGTTGAACAAGCTGCAAAAAGAGTTTGGATTTTTGTCTAATCTTATTGTAAATGAAGTTAAGTTGTAACTCGCGTATTTACTCGCACTCTGATTGAGCTATTCTGTGTAAGTTTATGGATTAAAAGTATCATAAGTTATTTAAAAGCGTTCACCAGGTAAAAGTGACATTAGTTCTTGAAACAGAAAAGAAATAAAAATAATTAATTGTTTTCACATAATGTCACAGAAATATGTAAACATATTTCGATTCTTATAAAAGACAGCCTCTATCAACCTTGAATGTCTAACTGACCTAACTATGACTGTTTTCAATTACCTATCTATCCATAGATTTTCTTATTGAAAAAGAATTTTGACATAAATTGTACGAACAACGTTTATGTCAAAAATCTGTCTTTAGATTGTCTGGCTGCGGGATGTTCTAAAGAGAAAAAGAGTTAAGGAAGGAACGTGGATGGGTTGTAGTCAGTAAGAGTCTGACACTCTCTTATCCCAAAAAACAGTATGCAAATCTATGGATAGTTAGGTCATGGAAAACAGGCGTTCTTACGCCTGTTTTCCATGACCTAACTATAACAATCTCTTGATTGTTTATTGAAATATCCAGTCCTGCATTCTATTATTTAGTGTAAAATACATTATACACTCGCCGCTTATGTAGACCAAAGTAAATACATAATTCAATGCATCTAACTCTTACTTCACCGTAACCCTGCACTTTAAAATAAAACTACCCCTCAAGCAGGATTACAAAAGCTAAGTAAATACACTTTATTTAAATCCTTCTTCCCAATAATAAAATTCGACACTAAAACTACCCCCAACATGTTACCCCTCGCATTCACCCCTAAGAGATTACGTGTTATCAAATCAAATTGTGCCAGTCTGCTACACACGGGAATCGAACCCCACGCCAGAGGCATTGTTGAGTTTCTCTAATGACGTATTGAAGTTTCATAATCTGGTCTTAACGAAGTCGTTGGTCTGTTTGTGTTGGCTTATGTTCGGAAATGCTTTAACGATTTCCTGAGCATGGGGATTTGAGACAGGTATTGACATTGTAAGGCTAAAGTTTCTTCAAATAAAACAGACTTTGACAGAACAGTTTGCGAAACCGCGGGAAATAACTCGTGGTCTATATATTTATACGTGAAACGAAAAATTTTGATCTCTTTTTAAGAATACTGCGCACACGCAAGAGTGTAAGTTTTAGCATAGTTTAAATGGAGAAGAAGTGCAGGAAAGATTATAAAAAAAAACCGGCCAAGTGCGAGTCGGACTCGCGCACCGAGGGTTCCGACCATTGGAAAGAATAAATACGCAATAAAGTCGCAATTATCTTGTTTTTTCCGACCGCATAGTTAAGTTTGTTTGTAGAGGAAAATTGCTGATTACTTAAAAACTACCTGCTAGATCTCGTTCAAACCAATTTTCAATGGAAGTTTGCATGGTAATCTACGTTATATATTTTTTTTAGTTTTATCATTCTCTTATTTTAGAAGTTACAGGGGGGGGGGACACACATTTTACCACTTTGGAAGTGCCTCTCGCGCAAACTATTGAGTTAAGAAAAAATATGCAGTATCAATGGTTGTACTTTTGCGTTTTGCGTTTTTGCGTTGACTTAGAATTTTTTTTTTTTTTCACGGGTTAAAGGCAATTAGATCTAAGTATTTGATATGAATTTCAACTTGATAGCTCTACGCGTTCATGAGGAAAAAAGTAATAAGTTTATATTTATTAAAAAATATATATTTTGTAATGTAACTAAAAATTTAAGGTTTTCGGAATTTTTCCTTTATGTGTGCTATAAAACGTTGCTTCATGCCAAATTTCAAGATTCTAGGTCGACTGGAAGTACCCTTTAGGTTTTGATTCCCTTGCGAGTACTTGCGAGTTTCAAAATATGCAGCTTAAATTGCTGTTTCTTTTGATTGCGTTGACATAGAAGTTTGATTTTGTTACAGCTTAAAGGTATTATAGACCTGAGTATTTGGTATGAATTTCAATTTAATACCTCTACGCGTTTATGAGGAAATGGGTAGTAAGGTTAAAATTATTAAAAAAAAATATATTATGTGATGTAACTAAAAATTTATGGTTTTCGTAATTTTTCCTTTATCTATGCTATAAGACGTTGCTTCGTACCAAATTTCAAGATTCTGAGTTCACGGGAAGCACCCTGTAGGTTTTGATTCCCTTGCAAGTGTCGAAAATTTGCGGCATAAACGGCTGTATCTTTTGATTGCGTTGGCTTAGAAGTTTGATTTTTTCACAGCTTCAAGGGACAGTAGACTTGAGTAATTGATATAAATTTCAGCTTCATACCTCCACGCGTTCCTGAGAAAAAGGGTCTTGACAGACGGACGGACGGACAACAAAGTGATCCTATAAGGGTTCCGTTTTTTCCTTTTGAGGTACGGAACCCTAAAAATAAAAAATATGGTTACAATTTTTACCAGTGAGCAAACACTTTTCATTTTGGATACGGCTAGTCTAATATATTAATAAACCTTAATCGGCGAATCGCCAATACATTCTCAGCCTTATCTCCGTACCGAAGTAAAAAATTAAGACGCATTTTTTGCAAGTTCCACCTCTCTCCCGCCAGGCTATCATTGTCCAACCGCGTTATCATGAAACACGTTCATGACGTCACGAGCGGGGGGCGACAGAATTACCTTAAAGAAAACCAAACTGTAATATTGATCCATTTAGTTTAGTGGGGTGAACTGAGACGAGAGCGATATTTTATTTATTTTATGGGCTTATGATGTTTTTATTATAAGAGTATTGTAGTTTTAGAATAGACGAAAACGATAGAGGGAATGCAATTTTTAGAATAATCTATCAATATTTAGTAACAAAAATTAAAATCATTGAATTAAGTTGATGAAATAATAATTTTTACTCGATTGATTACTATGAATAGTTAAAATTTATTTTTGAGTAATTTATAGCTACCTAAATTAAATCTATCTAGTACCTTATCAAAGATAATCCACAACGCCATGTCGGCCCGAACCGGGAGTCGAACCTGTGACCGCTTTACCACGGCTATCAAAGTCTCAAGTCTTGTTACTCCTACTCCTATTTAATTTTAATTTAAACTTTACCTGTACCAACATTTAGTGGTTGAAATCTTAATAGAGTAGTTAGAACAAGGTCCCTGGTATTGTTTAACTAGGATAACTAGTACACGAAATAATATGGCGGCCAACATGCTTCAGCTACCTTAACTACACGTTGTTACACTCGTAACGAAGGCACATGTCTGTCTGTGTGTAAACCCTTGAGTTTTAACAGGTATTATTAAATAAACACGTTCTATTATCTTAACTTCATAGCACTTATTCCCTTGGGTCATGGTCTTATTATTATATTTGCTAAAGCTCGTTTTGAGATTCAGGGAAAATATTTAATAACAGATTGTCTCAGTAATCAAATGGGAGTTCATCTATACTTATAATAAATCTGTAGAGAGGTCAATTCTGTAAAAGATAAAAAGATAAAAGATAATTTATTTGTTCAAAACATGAGTGTTTGCAATGCAAGATGTTGTATAAAAATCACGTCCTTACATGTTTTGCCCGCAAGGGCATACAAAATTTCAATTCAATTCAATTTATTCAATTTATTTATTTGTGAACATAGGTTACAATAGATGTTACAGAAAAATACATTTTGATCTCTATGCCCTACCACTTGATGGTGTACAAATAGTTAATTTGATCATAAATAATAAATTCAATTAATATCATAAAATTAAAATTAAATTAATTAACATAGATATTATTATCAGATAATTAAATAAGTTTACATTACATTACATTCTACCATTGCAGTCAATCAGAACATAATAGTATAATAATTTAAAAAGGTATACTTACATAAACTATGACATGCTACATACTACCTATTTATTTATAGTAAAACTTAAGACAATTAACATTACAAATTAATAAACTAACTTACAAAAATAAAGTAGTAAAAGAAAAGAGCTTAAGTATATAAATGTTTAAGCTTAAGTTTAAGCTTAAGTATATATATGTGTTATTAATTATTTAAAAAATCGTTCAGGGTATAAAAACAGTTTTCTATTAAATATCTTTTTAAATGAAATTTGAACTTAGAATTAGGTAACTGTTTAATAGATTTTGGTATTTTGTTAAATATTTTGGGTGCAAGACAGAAAATGCTATTATGCATTAGGGCAGTATTTGACGGAACTACACACAGTTTATCGTTGTCTCTCCTATTGCGAACAACTATGTCGGAAAGACTGCTGAACAAGTGTGAGTTCATTTTAACAAAAATGGCTACTTCGTATATAAACAGGGAAGGCAGTGTTAATAACTTATATTTAATAAAATAAGGTTTACAACTATCAGTTATTTTGAGTCCAAACATAGCTCTAATACATTTCTTTTGTGACTTGAAAATTAGTTCCTTACTGGTAGAGTTACCCCAAAATATCACTCCAAACCTCAGAATGGAACCTACAATGCCATGGTACGCGGTAATTAGAGCGTCACAATTTATTATGGCTGCTAATTTGTATAGTGCATAAGCCGATGAGCTAATCCTCTTAGCAAGTCCATCTGCGTGGGCTTTCCAGTTTAGATTTTTGTCTACTGTGATGCCTAAAAACTTTGTTTTGTCAGCGGTGCTTAGAGTAGTCCCCTGGTAATTTAACTTGAAATTTGGGGTAACTATCCGCTGACTAAACCACATTATTTTAGTTTTGTCTATATTAATTTTCAAATTATTATTATTCATCCACTGGATTAACGAGTGAATTGTATCATTGATTTCATTTTCATTTTTAGAGTTAATTGTAACAGTACTGTCATCAGCAAAAAGTGTCATAGGGTAGTTAGTTGCTTTCGGCAGATCATTAATGTATATAATAAAAAGTAATGGCCCCAACACACTACCTTGTGGTACTCCAAACATAATTGTGCGTATATTCGACTTATATACTTCCTCGCATTTTTTTTGTATATTAATTTTTGTAATTTCTGTATATTGTTTTCTGTTTTTTAAGTAAGTTTCTATTAGTTGGAGCACATTTCCTCTTATGCCGTACGCTTCTAGTTTTTGTATTAAGATTTCGTGACTAACGTAGTCGAAAGCTTGTGTCATATCGCAATAAATTGAGCAGACAGGAGTCTTTTTATCTACGTTTTTTATGATGTTATTTAAAAAGTCATAAAGAGCCATATTTATTGTTTTATTTTTACGGAATCCTTTTTGTTCTTTTACTAATATATTTTGTGATTCTAAGTATCGATATATTTGATTATAAAAGTATTTCTCAAATATCTTCGAAAAGATCGATAATAGTGCGATCGGCCTATAACATTCCATTTGTAGTTTATCTTTTTTTTTAAATAGCGGTTTAACTATAGACACTTTTAAGTTTTCTGGGAATGTTCCAGTAAGGATGCATAAGTTTATGATATGGCTCAGATGTTCACAAATAATTTCCGCTACATGTTTAATAATTTTAGTAGACACTTCGTCATGCCCTACACTTCCAGTGCTCTTCAAAGATTTAATAATTGTTAAAATGTCCTGAGGAGTACTAGGTGCCATAAACATAGATTTGTTTGGTCTATCAATCATGGAAGTGACTTGATTGCCTGAACTTGAATTTGGTTTTATTTTATCAATAAAGAAATTATTAAATTCATTACAGATTGCTTGTGGGGATGTTTCTATACGATCACCGATTTTTATTGAGGATATTGATTCTTTTGGAATATTAGTTTTAGATTTATTTATAATTCCCCATGTAGTTTTAGATTTATTATTTGATTTTTTAATGTTATAATCATTTTGTGAACGTTGTGTAAGTTTTATGATCTTTTTGTATAGTTTATTGTAATTCTTGAAATTTATTTTATTTTGTTCATTAGGTTTTAGTCTGTAGTTCCAAAGTAATTCTCTCTTTTTATTGCTGCATGTTCTTATACCACGTGATAGCCATTGCGGTCGTTTTTTAATTTTTACATTAATTTTATTAAACGGAAAGCACAGATTATATAATAATTTAAAGGTGTTTATGAATGAATTATAAGCCTGGTTTGCATCATTACTGTTGTAAATTTCAGAAAATGTCAGTTGTTGTAAATAGTTCTTAAATTTTTTTATGTTTTCTTGGCTGTAATCGCGGCGTTTTATTTGCCATTGATTTATGATGTATAGTTTATTAACAGCAAATTTTAGCAGTTGCGAGGTGTGGTCAGATAAGGCAAAGTCTATGACGTCTGACGTGCATTTATTTCCCAAATTATGTGCGTAATTGTCAATGCAGGTTCCACTCGAGAGCCTCGTTGGCTGTTTTAATTCTAATTTAAGATTGTTATTCAACAGTGTAATGTATTTGCATAGGTTTTATGTGGGTATCAGAACAAATTGTAAATGTGCGCACACCCTACATCTAAATAAATCAGTCTCGAATATTACGTGTCTTTGTTTGCACCCGGATTCCTCATTGGCGACGAGTTTAAGGAATAAACACGATGCCGTTCGGGAAACTACACGAATTCGACCTCGAGGAAGGCCGGAATTGGTCAGCGTATGTTCGTTTGGTGAAACAATACATTTTACTTAATGATATTAAAAGCGAACTACGCGTTGCCACGTTGGTGACGCATGTCGGCGCACGGACGTACCAGTTGATGTGCGACTTGTGCGCCCCGGAGAACCCCGAGGACAAGACATTCGATGTACTCGTCGAGCTCATGACTGCGCACCTGGAACCCAAGCGATCCGAGATAGCGGAAAGACACACGTTTCGTTTGCGGCGGCAGGCCGAGGGCGAATCAGTCGGCGCCTTCCTGCAGTGTTTGAAGCACCTTGCTACGCACTGCAATTTTGGGACGACACTGGAGGATAACATCCGTGACCAGTTCGTGTCAGGATTGCGCAGTGAGGATATGCGCTCTCGGCTGTTTGCGGAGCCTTCGCTGGACTACAAGAAAGCAGTAGGGCTGGCGCTCGCGCTGGAGGCGGCAGAACGGCATGCGGCGGAGGCCGCGGCCGGCGTCGCGCTGTCGGCGACCGCCAGCACGACGGGACTCGGGCAGGGCGCTGCCGCGGCCGCAGCCGTGCATCGCGTGGCGCAGCAGGCGTCGGCGACGGCGCGCCGCCGTGCGTTTGGCGCTTGCAGACGTTGCGGGAAAGGAGCCCATACGTCGAACAAGTGTAGATATAAATCGTATGTGTGTGATAAGTGCGGTGTCAAAGGTCATCTCTCTGCAGTGTGTTCTAAAAGTGATAAGGATGCCCGCGGATCAAGGTACCAAAATTTCATTGATGACAGTTCCGATTCTCAATCTAGTGATTGTTTATTTCAAGTAGTAGCATTAAAGAGTAACTATAAAGATGGGCCATACAGTTACATATTAGTAGTAGAAAACATTGAGGTCACTTTTGAAATTGATACCGGTAGTAGAATATCGGCTGTGAATAAAGTATTTTATGATAATCACCTTTCGCATTTAACTATAAATCGCGACAATAACAAATTTCATTCATATACCGGGGAGACTATTGTCCCACTCGGTTATGTTTACGTAAAAGTGCAGAGTGGCAACGCCGCATCCCAGCTTCCGCTGTTCATTATTGATAACGGCGGCCCACCGTTGTTAGGGCGAAGCTGGATGAGACAATTAAATATCAAATCGCTTAGTTTACATCATTTATCAACTAAAATTAATCCGGTTGTTAATCAACTTAAGTTAGATTTTCCTGAAGTTTTTCAGTCGGGTTTAGGATGTTGTAAAACTAAATTAAAGTTACATTTAAAAGATAACACGCCGATATTTATCAAAGCCCGGCCCCTGCCTCTCGCTCTGCGGAAGCCCGTGGAGCTCGAGCTGGAGCGTCTGCAGCGCGAACAGGTTATATACAAAGTGGAGCGAAGCGATTACGGCACACCGATAGTGCCCGTCGTCAAACGAGACGGGTATATTAGGTTGTGTGGCGATTATAAGTTGACTTTAAATAAAGTACTAAAAGATTTTCATTATCCGCTGCCACGCGTGGAACAGCTGTTCGCCGCGCTTAGTGGGGGAGAACAATATAGCAAAATAGACCTTAAACATGCGTATTTACAATGTATTTTAGACGAAAGTTCGCAACCGTTAACTGCTATTACTACTCATGTAGGTACATTTGTGTACCGCAGGGCCCCATTTGGTTTAAAATGCCTTCCTGAAATGTTTCAGAAATTAATCGAAGAGACCCTAAGCGGCCTTAACTGTGTATCTTTTATTGATGATATTTGTATTACGGGGACCGATAAGAAGTCGCATTTGGCGAATTTGAGAGCGGTATTATCGCGCTTACAAGAAGCTGGTCTGAGAGTTAAATTCGAGAAATGCGATTTCTTCAAGGATGAAGTCTCTTATCTAGGATTTAGAATAAATAAACACGGCTTGCATACCGATAAAAGTAAAATCGATGCGATTGCGAAGGCCCCTGAGCCACAAAGTGTCTCCCAACTAAGAGCCGTTTTGGGGATGATTAATTATTATGCGCGATTTATCCCCAACATGAGTACATTATTACAGCCGATGTATGCCTTGTTAAAGAAGGGATCTAGGTGGCGATGGTCGCGGGAATGCGAAGCAGCTTACGCGAGGATTAAAGAAGTTCTGACGTGTGAACCGGTGCTGGCACATTACGACCCTGCTTTGCCGCTGGTGCTGTCAGTGGACAGCAGCTCGTTTGGGCTGGGTGCAGTTCTAGCGCACGCCTACCCAGATGGTAGCGAGCGCGTCGTGTGCTGTGCCTCACGCACACTGTCTCCAGCGGAACGTAAGTACAGCCAGGTGGACAAAGAGGCTCTCGCCATCGTGTATGGAGTGACCCGTCACCACCAGTATGTGTATGGGCGGCGATTCACATTGAAGTCGGATCATATGGCACTGAGCCATATTTTCGGTCCCAAAAAGGGTATCCCACAAACTGCTGCTAGTCGGCTGCAAAGGTATGCGGTAAGGTTGGCCGCCTATGATTTTGATATTAAGTTTGTGTCTTCGGAACGCAATGGTAACGCTGATTTTCTATCAAGGTTGCCATTGCAAATAGATAAAGAGGATGCAGAGTCGGATGACGCCGCTTATTTACATTTTGTGGAAGACAGTTTTCCCATTAGTCACAAAGACGTGGCTAAGGAGATAAAAAGCGATATGGTGTTAAGAAAAATATATGGGTATCTCATGAGCGGTTGGCCATCAGGTACTGAAGTGGAAAGTGAAAAACCTTATTTCCACAGGAAAGACGACCTGCATTTAGATCATGGTTGTATTGTATGGGGGTATCGTGTGGTCATTCCGACCACACTACGAGCACAAATTTTGCAGGAAGTTCACAGTGGTCATCTAGGTGTAGTGCGCATGAAGCAAATAGCCCGGAACTATGTGTGGTGGCCGCTTATCGACTCTGACATCGAAGCGCAGGCACGCTCCTGCTCTGCGTGCACCGCAGTACGCGATGCACCCCCGCACGCCCCGCCGGTGCCCTATGTCTGGCCGGCCGAGCCGTGGACGAGACTTCACGCGGATTTTCTGCAGTTCGGAGGTATGAGCTATTTTCTTATTATTGATTCCCACTCAAAGTGGATCGAAGTATTCCCGATGAAGACAGGAACATCAGCTGCCAAAGTAGCATCCAAATTACGAGAATGTTTTGCGAGATTTGGTTTGCCTAAACAAATTGTCACAGACGGTGGCCCTCCTTTTACTTCGTGGGATTTCAAAGTATTTTTAGAAGGTAACGGCGTGAAGCACATTCTTACAGCACCATACCACCCGGCCAGTAATGGTGCCGCTGAGAATGCAGTAAAAACTGTTAAAAAGGCCATAAAGAAAGCTACAATCGAAGGTGAAGACCTGGAGCGAGCCTTGTGTAAGTTTTTGTTTCAATATCGCAACTCAGCGCACGCCAGCACGCAGCGCGAACCGGCGAGGGCAATGTTAGGACGGAGACTGCGTTCTCGACTGGACATGCTGCGTCCGCGCACTGCTGATTTTGTGGAGAAGGCTCAGGAGGCACAGGTACGCAGCGCCGGGGGTGTGGTTAGACAAGTCAAAGAAGGAGACGAGGTTCTTGTTAAAGATTTCTCTAAAAATATTGCCAAGTGGAAGCCCGGTGTAGTCACCGAGCGCACCGGTGCTGTCACTTATAAAGTACGGTCTGACGACGGCATAAAAAGTAAACACATTGATCAAATCAATCGTAAAAGTAATCGGCTGTCGTTAGCTAGGGCTGTTTGCTCGGAGGCTACCGATGACGTCACTCGTGAGTGTCCATATGCAGAGGCGGCACCGGAGGCGAGCGGTGAGACTGACTCGACTGAGTTCGCGTTTGAAGACGCGAGCTCGGGGTCACCACCACCAGTGCCTTCTACATCTCGTCAGCCAGATGACGACACTATAGTTGCGAAGGTCCCTAAATATAATTTGCGCCCGCGTAAAAACAAACCCAATTACAAAGTTTAAGTTTACCGGTATGCCAGCCGATGTCTTGTTTCTTACAAATTTACATTATGATAAAATTACCTAGGTATATTTAGTTTACGTCTCAGTAAGTTGTTCTGTTTAAAAAGTATCATACCTACCTTTTGTTATGAACTAACAACAATATGTAGTTATAGCAATTAAATAGGTCGGTTACTTAGAGTTATAATAAATCCATGTTATTAAGAAGTTTATAGGAGGGGTGGTACAAGAGGAAACTAAAACCATTCATATATTATTACTGTACTTAGATTTTTTGTGTTATGGATTGAAGCGTAAGCCTTAAGTTGTGTAATATAATAAGCCTAACTATAAGTATACCTATTGTTCATCCTCCATGCATTAATCACTTGTATGACATATGTTTAGCTATAGATTTCTTAGAGGGGAAAAATGTAATGTATTTGCATAGGTTTTATGTGGGTATCAGAACAAATTGTAAATGTGCGCACACCCTACATCTAAATAAATCAGTCTCGAATATTACGTGTCTTTGTTTGCACCCGGATTCCTCAAACAGTAAACATTCTAATTCTAATAATATATTCGAGCGTTTTAGACAGTCAATATTAAAATCTCCGGCAATTATAACATTTCGTTTAGGTTTTTTTTTAATGATCTGCAGCATTTTCTCGAGTTGTTCAAAGAACACATTAATAGTATTATTCTTAGGGACTCTATATAAGCATATGATTATAGTCTTATAGCTAACTAATTCTACGCCACAACATTCGAAGACACTACTAATAGAGTATTTATAATTATCAATACATTAAATATATTTCCAAAATAACTATCAGGGGGTGATTAGGGATCGATACTGATGCCAAAAATGCAATCAGTAAAATTTTTGTCTGTCTGTCTGTCTGTCTGTCCGTCTGTCTGTCTGTCTGTCTGTATAAACTCTATAGAAACAAAAACTACTCGACGGATTTTAACGAAACTTGGTACAATTATTTGTCATACTCCTGAGATGGTTATAGTGATGAAAAGTATTCACGCTACAATCAATAGGAGCAGAGCAGTGAAGGGAAATGTTGTCATTTTGTTTAAACGCGCTAATCTCAGGAACCGCTGGTCCGATTTAAATAATTCTTTCAGTGTTAGATAGTCCATTTATCGAGAAAGGCTATAGGCTATATATCATCACGCTAAGACCAATAGGAGCGGAGCACCACTATTCCACGCGGACGAAGTCGCTGGCAGAAGCTAGTTGATTATAATACTCTTGGTTAGATAACTTAACTATTATTTTACCGCCGTGGGTAAATAGGTGGCAAAAGTATTATCTAAGTTCGCTGATTAGATATTTATTTTAAGAGTATTCTGCTGCTGATAAATATATATTATAAAACTATTATAGGTTTTTTAATCCAGACACCGGGTTGCTATTGCTACTGAGGAATCTCTGAAAAAATCCAACAACGTTATACGTCACCTGGCAATCGAACCGAGGAGCTCCTCATAGCTAGTCACAATATACGTTAACGTCTACAAAAACTAACATTTCCTATCCATTCGATAATTAGCCAATAATATCCCCATTACCAACACGAGCGTCCAATCACAGCGAGCAAGCCCGCGCGCCCAACCGATGCGCCGTAACTCATTTACTTCCCTAATAAAAGGAGATGTCATTATCCTAACAATTTCCCTTAAGGGTTAGTGCACACAGCCCTCACTGGGGGTCGTTATAATCTCCTCAGTTAATCTTTATTGCACGAACATGTAGCGTGTGGATACGGCCTTAGTGCTGGCCCCGTGATGTATTGTTCTGATACTGAGATTTAGGACTAGAGGATACGTGGAAATGTTTTACTTGAGAAGCTTTGATACTAAGAAAAATACACTTTACCTACGTTGTCACAATGTATAAAGTTGTTTAATTGGATGTGTGATGAAAATGTAAGTTGGACCACGGTGTACATTATAAGGAGTACAAAAAAATAATTGGAACAAAACAGAAATCGAGTACAGCCATAATATTAGTTTGAAATACTGTGTCGCGGCTATTAGTATCCACCTCTAAAAGGGTTCCAAATTTACTTTTTCTAACATCTAATTATTATTTTTATATGTTACATTAAAAAAAATACAAACATTTTCAAGTTTATTCTATTCTACATTCAGAAAATCATCAGATCAGAATCAGATCATCTAGAAAAGGTCAATCTAAGCGAAGAATAAAACGAATAATTTCAAATTGTGCATCGATCTCACATACCTATTTAAAAACTCGAAATTCTCTCGTTAACTTGTGTGAGCCCGTTTTCCTAGCTATTGCATAAAGCATAAGATCCCACTAAACGACACCTCGTTACATACTTTATGAGCTCTAATGTCTCGTCTAGACATTTTTTGTACACTTTAAGTAGCTGCTCAATTATTCGGCAACTCGTTCCGTGTGAACTAGGCGCAGTTTAGTCGAGTTACTGTACGACTCTGTACTAGGATTTATTTAATTTGCAACTTGTGGTGTTGTCTGTTGTTGGTTTTTATGTTAGTAGATGCTAGGTTAGGTGGAAAGAAAGAAAAAAGTGGTTATTCTTGGAGTCGAAATTAGTTACGTAAATATTACAATGGTTCTTATGTTCTATGTATTTAGCTTTCCGCCAGCGGTTTCGCCCGTGTAGGCTATAAGAATTAAAAATAACAGAGATCCATACAAACTTTGCCCGCCTTTTTCACCCCTTTAGAGGTAGAATTAAAATCCTTTCTTATCGGATGCTTACGTCATACAAAGAACACACCCTCCAAGTTTCTGGTCTCTACGATCAGCGGTTTAGGCTGTGCCTTGATCCGTCATATGTATAGATGACAAAGGTCTCTAAACAGAAGAGATAAGCAATATGCACCACGCTTGACCATTTTTTGCTTAGACCAGGTTTCCTCAGTATATTTTCTTCCATTGTTACTCAGTAGTCATAGTGGTACTTGTCAGGTTTTGAACCTGGATAGTGTGTTAAAAAAGCGACCCAGGCCATAACGGGATTAGTCATATTATTATTTTTACGGTTTCGTACCTCAAAAGGAAAAAACAGAACCCGTATAGGATCACTTAGTTGTCCGTCCGTCCGTCCATCTGTCTGTCTGCAAACCCTTTATCTTGGGAACGCGTGGAGGTAACAAGTGAAATTAAAACGATATATTTAGGTCTGCAGTATCTTGAAGCTGTGAAAAACTTCTAAGTTAACGTAAAATAAAGATACGGCCGTTTGTGCCACAAAAAAAACGTATATTTCGACACTCTCAAGGGAATCAAAATGTATAGGGTATTTTCGGTTGACCTAGAATTATGTTTGGCTAGTAATACCACCGTCTTATACTAGAAGTATAAGTAAAAATCTGAAAACTATATATTTGTAATTAAATCATAATGGTACAGGTTTTGCAAAACTATGTGTGGTGTGAAGCCTGACTGGCACTTGACCGGTTTATATTCACCAAAGAAACTTAATTTTTTATCAAGGTAAGAATTGAGTTTAGTGTAAGTGATCATTATAAAAGCGTGGTAGCATCTGCAGCCGAACTAGGTCACCGTCTCAGCATAATACTGCAATACCCAATTAAAATTTCCTTTTAATTAGTGCCACGTTTATTTTGGCGTATTATTTGTGGCCAAAATATGAGGGTTGTATGAGAAAGTAAACTGTGTGAATAGGACTTCCATTTTTGGTTTTAGGATTCTTTGAGAAAGCTTTTGTCTCTTTTTCTACAACAGAATTAAAGTCGGCTCGCCCTGGAACTATCGTTTAGTTCTGTGACTTATACAGAATATTTTAAGTGTCTTAAACTAACTGGGTGATTTGTTTTTCATACAACAGTCACTAAAGAAAACTTCATGATATTAAAACTTGTTGTCTTAAAGGGAACCTAAAGTGTATGGCATTGTTTATGTCAAGTAAACTTACCATGTTTTTAAAATCCATAGATAAAATGCTTTGTCCTGAATGACTGACGGATCAACGCACAGCCTAAACCGCTGATTGTAGAGACCTGAAACTTGGGCGTGTTCTTTGTACGACGTAAGCATCCGATAAGAAATGATTTTCGGAAATTTCGGAAATCATTTTGACTATTTTTGACATTTGTGACAAGGGGTAGGTGTAGGGGTACAAGGGGTAGGGCTACCTAATGGGGTGAAAAAGGGGGTTAAAGTTTGTATGAAACTGTCATTTGAATCCGTATAGCCCACGCGGGCGAAACCGCGCGCTGGCGGGAAGCTAGTACGTAAATATTATTTTTTTGGCATAGAAGTCTTGAAAGGCTAACAAAGTTACCAATAACACGTACAAAAGATTATCCTTTTCCTCAATTATTTTGTGACAGCATCCCTAAAGCATGTGATACACTAGCCGACCCCAATGGTAGACATTTAACAAAAATTCAATTATCATAAATTATCCATTCAGTGTGCGTCCTCGTTGGATTAAAGTCTTATCTATTATTTTGATAGCACCGGCCGCTAAGCGGAGCTCGTTTATATCGGTACATTAAGCTCGATATAATCTGTGTTACTTCATTGTAACCTCAAATAAACACCCCTTAAGATGGGACGTACTAGGGGATGAAACTCGAACGCAATGAGTGAGAAAAGGGGTGAAATTTGGGGAAAAACTGTGAGTACCTTTTTAGTGTAGTGTAAAATTTGTTGTTAATTATTAATGAATTATAAATTAAATTGTATCATTGATCATTTTGGTTGAAATAATAAAAGATTAATAAATGTGATAGTTAACGACACATTTATTAATCGTCTACACTTGATAATTATTATAAAATGTTCATTAAAAATATATAAATATTTTTTATTAGTCGGAGTGGGGGAATAGGATGGGCAGATGATTAGTGAGTGCATGTTAAATTTAAAAAGCCATAAACTTGCCTATAATTACTACATACATACATATCAACTAGTAATTTTTACGCCACCAAGGGGAACCCTAGGACAGTAACTCATGCAAGTTGATTGCATCATTTATTTAATGGAACTGTCGCCAAAACTAAATCACTTGCATACGAATTTAATCAAAGTAATACTCAATTCAATTAATCGAAATGCAAGTTCCATTGACTTGCTTACGTCCAATCAATTTAATGCTAAAACGCAATTTATTTGACAATAGCTGAGTGTCGAGCGAGTTCCCCCAGTTGGTGACGTGCGAGATACTCAGATTAGAGGAGACGTTACGTGTCGCCATGAATCATGGCGAAGATAGAGTTTTTTGTAAGACGTAGTTGACGATGCGTAAAAAGATAAAGTTCATTAAAGATGTCGGAAGATAAAAAGATTATTTTGCTGTCTTTTGTCTGTTGGGGGATAAAATAGTTTTGATCTGCATGAGCAAAAATAGACATATGAAAATTTAATTGAAGTTGCTTTTAGGCTTAGTAAATCATATTGTAACATAGTGACATTGTATATTTATGTGGATATAGTTCGAAATATATATGAAAAATGATTATAATGCTGAAAATAACGTTCAGAACGGTCCAACAACTTCATAATCTAAATAATATTGAATGTTTGTGTGTCTGTCCTCTATGTCTAAATCATTCATTAGATTGTGATGAAAACTTTATAAAACTTGTTCTGCTTAAAACACCAAAATTCTAAGCAAAAAATAAAGATACATTGCGACGTATGCTAATATAATTTTATCGCTTCACCCCCAACACAAGGTGATAGCCATTAAACACGTCTCTGGTCTCTTCCCTGTCCATACATGATGTATCTCGCTTTGAATCTAAACACTCGTCTTAATCGACAAGGGTGAAACGTAATTTTCTACAAAACAAATCAATGTGAAACTATAATGTATTACATTAGTTCAAAGGCTGGATGCAGCCATGCCTTTTGCCCGAACGTGACCTAATTTAGAAGAAACAAAGCGATCCCAAACGAAAATATTAATCTTAATTCTAAACAAACAAAAACATACCTTAATACTTTAAGAATAACGTTTGTTTCAACCGAAAATTGAGATTTGTTCCTCCGTTTTGCTGTTCAACAGATAAATACTGATGATATAAACAAAAACAACTCTTATCCCCAGGCAATAAAGAGTATTTCTAGTGTAAAACAAAAATTGTCTGTACATTTCAGGACATCAATACAATTTCCAGTTTTTAAACGAAATTGGCTTTTACGTCGATGGAATAAGGTGTACATCGGACGCAAAAGACAATTGGCGCTGACACCATGGATTCGATAAGGCCCTTGGTTTCAATCATTGGCAGAATAAAATTCGGTATCTTCTATTTCGTTTTGTGTTTATTCGATTTTGAGTTAAACGTGATTTCGAACATGTTTCTTAAATAGTAAAATTGAAGAATAACGTCTCCCATAAACAAAACATTATTTTAAAGGACACATTTGAAGTAAAATTAAGTACGAAAATTTTCAAACCAATTTTCCCGCCCATGTCCGTATAATTTCACTTATGGAACCACGACCATGTACGACTGTAGACACTCTAGCGATCTCATCGATGCGATAGGCAAAAAGATTCCAGTTTTCCACTTACCTGAAAGCACCACCAT
Source organism: Pyrrhia umbra (assembly GCA_963891755.1). Classification (NCBI taxonomy): domain Eukaryota; kingdom Metazoa; phylum Arthropoda; class Insecta; order Lepidoptera; family Noctuidae; genus Pyrrhia; species Pyrrhia umbra. Next base: position 312,028 of record OY982943.1, read on the forward strand.
TTTAATAATAAAAATCTAATTCGCCCACAAAATGGCTAGTAAAATCTAGCTACCTGAATACTGAAGCTTCCTTTATATAACATCTAAGCAAGAAATGCTGTGTCAGCACATAATACATCTTAGTGCGAGCGCAGTCGGTCCGGTCGTGTCGTCGCTTCGCTGACTTGCACTTCTAAATACATCTCTTAGAGGGATATGGACGCCTGGTACCTAAGATGCTATGCGACGGGTGTTTGGCCCGCGTACATATTAGCTGAAGCTGTTCACATTTTGAATTCCTTTGCTGGGTTTGACACTGTTTGTTCACGCGTGGGACGATGTTCATCTTAGTGGTAATTTATGTTTGTATGTTTATTACTCTTTCATCCAAAAACCACTCAATGGATTTGAACGTTTATGCCACATAGAATATCCTGATGCGAAGTAGTCTCTTCAGTACGCGGGTAAAACCGAGGGAAACATCTAGTTCAAAATAATTTCTAGATTAAAGCTTTGTCTATGCAAAGGCTTTGTTTTATAGTGATGCAGCTATGCTTAAAGATACCAAAGATAATTCACTGATAAAAACATTTCAAAATCTGAAAAGAAGATTCTCTCATCGTAAAACTGAAATTCGTAAAATCAGGTGGGATCTTGCTCAAGGAAAGAGTCATGACATCCAAGTCGACGAAGTAATTTCAGTCGCTTCAAAACGTATAGCTCTGAATACTCTCTGGTAACCTAGTGCTATTGCAGAGCTATGTCAGGACATAATCCGTCTTATTGCAAACTCTCCGGGCTGACTTGCAATTCCAACTGAATACCTCTTCAGATGACATGCATGCCTGGTACTTCTGGTTTTGAAGTTACTTAATAAAGTATTAGCAGGTTTGGAAACCAAGTTGGATTTCGCATTTTTGCTGTTTTTCAACAGCAAGAGACCCCGGGAGGTCTTTAAGCCATATATATTGTTTACTCTTTCTAATTTACAGTTTCTTGTATTAGGTTATCTTTTTACCCGACTTCAAAAAAGGAGGAGGTTCTCAATTCGACGGTATGTTTTTTTTTTTTGTATATTTGTTACGCGATTACTCCGCCAGTTGTGGACCGATTTTGAAAAATCTTTTTTTGTTCGAAAGGAGATACTTCCGAAGTGGTCCCATATAAATTTTATCACTACCGGTTCAGCCGTTTTATAAATATATCAAAATAACGATTTATCTCTACTTGCTGATATGCCAAATACTTAGATGATTTGGTTATTTACGCTTATTACAACCTAAAAAAGTGGTGTGTTTATTTTGTTAAGATAGCAAGACCGAGACACTGAAAAGCGGAAAAATAAAAAAAAAAATACAAAAAAATAAAACAGACTTCCAAAAAAAACTGAAAAGAAAAAATATTTTTTATTTAAACGCTTTACGACCAAAACATCGCTCTAGAAGTCGGTGTCTTGTAAGTTACTATTGTTAGTATTTCGCCACCGACTTCGAAAGAACCGACTTAAAAAGTTTTTTTTCTAACATTTGTTTTGTACTCAAGGTTAAGTGTTACTGGGGTTGGTTCTGGGATGGATAAATGATCGATCATACATTCTGAGATCCCTCCGTGCCTCGGAGACCACGTTATACCCCGGCTCTAATTTCGTACCTACATTTACCGGCAGTACGTATTCGTATATTTACGGGTAGCTGAAAGTTTGAAAGTCTGATAACCAATTCACATGCCTAACGTCTTACTCAGTACCTGAATAGGTTGTGGATGTGTTGGCTGACCTCCAAGATAGATAGTAAATCGAAAATTGTATTATTGAATGTCATCAGCTTAGGTTAGATCTAGAAGACCAACAAAATATTGGGAAAAAGCTAGGCAGATAAAGTGGTGTACCATTTTTTTGTATCTCACTATATTGTTCAGCCTCTCCGGCCACTCAGTCAAACAAACCTATATAAAAATACAATGTTTATATCGAGTATTTTGATGGCGTATGGTCGCGAGCGCCTATCGGATCACGTCCCAACTATTATGTCTAAATTTTATCCAATAACTGAAATATTGGGCGGACGTGACGCTTTTTTTACGAAGCCATTATTTTTTGCTTTTACGCGAGAAGTGAACTTATTTTGTAGTTTCGTTTCAGTCGGAGTAGGTCAATGTAGTGTTATATTTCGTAAGCAAGATTTTTAATATTATTTTTTGTAAAAATACCTTAAAATTTGTGTCAAAAATTAATTATTAAAATTTCGGGTTTGTTAAATTTTTGATATGATTTAAAACCAACTGTCACAAGCGGAACTCGAACCCAAATCATTCTATTTCCGACATCACCCATTAAGAGTCTGATTGTCTGATATGCCATAGCATCCCATTAAACATTTATTATTGTGTCCCGTAACGGAATCGAACCCGCAACTGTTAGATAGGGATGTGATAATTAATTTTCTTTATGTAAACATTTACGAGAAAGTTAAATAATAATGTTCAACCCTTAACACGCTATTTTATCCCCTAACACACTAAAAAGGGTTATCTTCACATTATACGTCGGCAAACCTTATTTACTCATCCCTTGATAAACTGCGTTCATTACAAAGAAAAATATACATTCGCCTTTTTTTAAATTTAATCAAAATTATATGAAAATGCGCGACCAAATTAATTTACACTTCAAAAATGTAATTTAAACCTTATTTTGTTTGCGAGAGGGTCGTATTTTTGATTTGTTTAGTGCAAATGTGTGTTGGTATTTTAGAAAGGGCGATCGCGAATCAGTCTGCAGCGCGAACCTCTGAAAAATAACAAAGATTGTGCTGAAAAAATTGAACGGACGTGTTTGATTGTGTGGAGAGGGCTTATAAAAATATATATCAATATTCTTATTCAGATTCCATGAAGCAATTAAAAAAGGATATATTTTGTTAAAAATTATTTGATCCATTATATAAGACTGCCTGTCTCACATAGGGGCTTATTGTTGCTGGTTGAGAAGTAATCGAAACATATTGATGAAGAAGAACAATTTACTTACCGATGAGGGTAGCAATGTATCAATTAACACAGCGTTTAGCAGAGCATAGCTGGACATAGGCAAAGCCTTCGTCCTCCATACACTTATACCCTACATACCTGCATGCTCCCTCCCGTAAAGCCTACTTTTCCCATATAATAAAAGCAACATTGGTCGCTTTTCACAACACATCCGGGTCAAAACGCGCCGAATATAAACATTTACCCAAATCTGCGGCATACACCCAAAAGAGAAAAATAAATAAATTAAAACATAAAAAATCTCACTCCATTTAAAACAACAAGGGTGTAGGCGTTATCAGTCGGAGTAAATAATGAAAAACATCCCTTATAAATGAAATCAGACCGGTTCGGTACTGTTGTTTCAGCGGACATACCTATACGTGTATATATACGTCGAAGAACAATTAAATTTTCATAGCTTAACGGTGACGCCATGTTTTCGATGGACAGAATATCCGTACTGTGAACATACTCGCTGATTCTGTTACCCTGGTACCTCATGAGAGCGTTTGTTCGGGAAATATTCCTAGAACGAGCCACAACTCATTAGTGTAACTATTATGTTCTTGTATAATCATGTATTCCTTGTGCACAGTTATGATGTAAAGGAAATTCCACGACCTACCAATAAACAAATCTGGTTTTCAAGACATCCTACTACTACTACTGTAATAAGTGCGAAATGAGTTGGTTTGTTGCGCTTCCACGATGAAATGGCTGAACCGATTTAGATGACACTGAAGACTGTGACTCGGATTTTTTTATCCGGGTTAGTTAAGTAGTCATGCGAGTGAAGCTGAGGTAAACAGCTAGTTAAACAATAAATTCTTATAGATAGCCATTTTATAACTAAAGAGTTGTATCGTCATGTCATTGTCTCTTTATAGCTTAATATTCGTTTGACATTAAATATTTAATATTGTCTTTTACAGGTAATGTCGTCATATCCAGTCTATTTGGCACCACAAACATTAAATCCATAAAAAGTAAGTCAAAACGATAGAAATCCGGCTATCATTGTTTCGCTATCTACGAAAGAACGCCAACTATCCCGGTCTTGGTTGCTCATTTCATCATGACTTTTTTATGTTGATATTTTTTCCACCACTACTCAAAAACTTTTAATTACGATAATATTTTGTTTGTGTTACCTATAACCTGGGCGAAGACACCATATTCAACTAATTACACTCACGGTAGTTCATAAAACTTTTAAGTTTGAAAACAGATCTCTTTCCTATTTATGACATCCTGGTACTTACTCACCGCTCATAACTATGCGCCGAGGCAGCATCTTTATCGTCAAGCACAGTGTTCGCCGTCGGCTGTCGTGGTGCGTAATTCGCAACGCTTCACCCACGCTCCTGCCCGGTTTTAGCGGCCATTACTGTACAATAACATATGTTTGTATGGTGTAATTCTGAAGAGGTAGCGGAGCGACTTTTTTGTGTATTGCTACTTGAAGTAGATGTAAAAAAATCGCTCTCTTTGTGAAATGAATGAATCTCTTGCAATTAATTTGCCAAAAGAATACCTCAAACAAATTGTCGTACTTGGTATGTGAGAATATTTGGGTTAGTTGTCCTGATCTGGAGTATTTTTATATTTGTAATTTTAGAAATCGCTAACTCTTAAGTTTTATAAGAATTTACCTTTCCCGCTGTCTTCTATGCCGTGCACCACACACTTTCTCGATGAGTTTACCCAATGGATGTAAGTGACGGCCTGTGTAAACTGAACCGGCGCTACAGATCCACCATCAGACACGTCTTGAGATGTTACCTTATGTGCCCCTGTCAGTTTTACCCCTTTGTCACGCAGTAACGTGGTGCTAGCTAGCCGGTGCAATATTCCGAGGCATATGATCTAAATTCGCTTACGTCGTTGTTACAATTTGTGTGCAAAACTTAAGCTTGGGAGCTAAGACTACATACTTTAAGTTTATTTAGACAGTACATTTGACTGCCCAAGTAATGGATCTTGCTTTATATTCCTGTCGTGAAAATAGACTTTAAGTTTAGCTCGGTAATTAAGTTTTGAGCTATCACCCTGCTTTAGAAAGTTGATCAAAACGGTTGTTTTACCTGGTTTTCTCATGGTATTCTTCATTTAAACAGAATTTCTATGACCTTTTTATGGAGTTGCCCGCGCATGCGCCGCACCCGACTTAAGCCTAATACATACGACGTCTGCGAAGTTTCTCCTCACATAATTTTTACTTCGTCTTTTCAACGAGACAACTTTTTAACAATCTAGTATATAATTCTTATGAGAACGCGGTAACCTGCTTGTCTAACACCCCATTTTCAAGAGAAAATACTCCATATTCTTAACGATACACGGCCTATAATTGCTTAAACAGATTAAAGATATACTGATACAGAAATATGAACTGTATGGTTCTAAATTTGAGGTTGAAATTTGAATGGGATTAAACTTCTAAGTGTTAAAACAATCGTGGGAATTTTTCTTGCTATTGTTTTTAAACTCTCTACATAACCTTAGGTTCATTTTGGTTCAGTGAACCTAGACCAGTCGAGTGTGACAGAAAACGTGCGGTTTTTGCTATAAATGATAAATCTGTTGTATGGAAAGATGAGGTAAAACCTTATTTGTATATTAATGTGCATGGGAAAGTATAGTTGTTCGCTAAAGAAATTGATTACAATCGTTTCATATTCAATTTTCTTGTTAAAAATTACAAAAACTTTGGTTTTACGTATAACGTGTCACGATAATGAAACAAAATGTTCTCATCTACCATCCTCCTGTTCGGTGGCAAACCCAAAATTGTGAGCCTACAAGTCTTGAATTTGCAATCACGTAGAAGTATGAATAAGGACCAAAATACTTTAGAAAATAAGTAATTAAAGCCCCACGAAGATCTTACAACCAGTAGAATAGGCTCAATATCCAGCTACTTAATTCTACCACCCCCTTCTTCGTCAACTAGTGAATCATTCCTGGCTTCGATTTGCCCAAACAGATTGTTCGTATGTCCTCCTGGTGGTAGACGCAGGCCAGTCTCAACCACATGATACACGTGCGATGTACAGACGTACGTGTATCATGTGGCTGAAATAGACACTGCTTCTAGAATGTTCTTCTTGTCTTCTTTGAATGCATAGACAATTCTTCGGGGCTTTCTAAATCTGTTGTCCTGATTAAATAGCTTTTATGCAGCTTAGCTATCAGATAAGAGAGCTACAGATACACTGGTGAATTCGTTTGTGACATGCATATAATGCTGAGGCATGAAAAGTGTGTAAGTGAAAATGTTTTGAGTAAAAATCTAACTAGCTGTATGTATATAGCGAGACTCGAAAGCTTATCGGTGGATTGCGTGAAAGCAGTAAGATAAAAACAAGTGAATATAGACTATTATTCCTAGAATGGATAGAAACGTCTTGAATCAACGTCATATGAATTGTGATGTTTGATGGAAGAGACAAAAAATCCCTGATTCGAAATGATACAATACGTACATATTTAAGCAAGCAATTCGTGCAATTACGTTAACTGAGGTCAAATACTTTGCAAACGAATTGCAAAGAATTTTTATAAAGATGGCGATGTGATCTTTATTTATATTATGTCAAAGTGAATAAAGATGGTCCATCTTAAATAATAATGTAAATTATATTTGTTATGAATTTCAAAAACTTGCAATAAATTAATAAAATAATAATATTCCCTTGAATATTAATTATTAATTTAATTATATTGGTGGCACATATTTTAATCTATTAAAAAAAAACAAGTTATTATCACGAGAAATAGGCATAGTAGGTGCTTCCCGGGATGGGAACGGTTTTAAAAAAAAATCTTCATTACACACATAATATAAAATTTACATATTTTAGTATATAGATATTATGATAAAAACTGTACTTACGTGATATCCCAGTAGTGTATTTGTCCAGTTTGCGAGTATAACGGCTCATTCGAGGTTTTATATACAGGTGTTATTGTTTACACGTAATGTTTTGTTCTGTGCGGACCATACAGGGTGTTGACATTATTGATGAGGGAATTAAAATATGAAAATTCGAAAAAAATATAAAAATGATCAAGCAGCAATGGACAGACACAGGCTGACTACTGACTATGATGATGATAGTGAAGAAAATACGTATATGGATAAAAAAATATTTACTTAGAACGTTTTTATAGATTTATATTTTGACTGTTTAGTATGTATATGTTGGTAAATAAAATTCTTTTGAAATGTTCGCATTGATTATATTATGTTATCGCATTAAAATTGTGTTTCAACGCAAAATACTCGTAGGTAGAAGAAAGTAACTTGACATCAGTTTATTTGACAATTATTTTATAATATAGCTCAGCCTGTGACTCTCTGCTTAAAATGTGTAATAAGGTGACTACACCACTTGAAAATTTAATAAGGGGTTGTTATTTTTTTAAGTTATTTTTTATCATTTTTAATATTTAATTTTAAAATATCCAAATAGATCATAATTATTAAAATAAGAACAACACATCACCATGTATTCTGGTCAAAGTGAAAAGAGGAAAATTGGGCTTAATGGCAGTATTATCGAAATATATTAATTGTGTTAAGGACGACTAATTATTACACACAACATATTATTTAACATAGAAAGATCTTGTGGTACATTTTGTAAATCATAACTTTAAATAGGTACGTAATTAAAATCACGAAAATCTACATGGTCATTTCTTATATGTATGGCATGGCGCATCGCTCCCCTACCGGCCACTGTAATACCATTACATATTTCATACTTAAAATTGATGACAATAAATTGCTATTCTCTAGTCTTATATTAATTAATCGTGACACTATATCTTATGTTCCTGTTCAAATTCGAGGGTACTTTCCCGGGGTCTTACCGCACATTATTAAAGCAGTTATATTTCCTATTAAAGTTGTAAAAAAGGGATGGTACTATCACTTATAGCGTCTCACTCACTTTCTCGAACAGTGAATAATAAGGTAATAAAAATACAATTTGATTTTTTTTAATTTTGAATCACGTCATAAAATGGCCCCTGGATACTATATCAGCGACTTTCCCGGAAACAAATAGTATACAATAAACTGGTAGGGCCGTATTCGCCGCGCCTCCTCTTTTATTTACTCAAGTGTTTATAGTTAACATTGTCTTACTAACGGAGTGGGGAGACATTATGCTTTCATCACTCTATCAACAAAAATGATTATAAATCCAGTGCATTGCACAATGACGGTATAATTATTACATGTAGTACCTACCTACCAATAAACCAAAAAAAAATTCGTCGGAATATTTTTTTACCTACTCATACAACAATATACTCAATTTAATGTTGTCACCAACAGATAGAGTAAAAATAACTTACAAGTAAACTCAGCATGCAAAACAAAAGTTATACTCAATACTCAATCATTTATTGCATTCCACAATGTGTTTCTTAGGTGGTAAATTATAATTATGAGATCATTATGGACCCTGTCGGGCACAGCAAAGTAAAAGTAAAAGTAGGAGAGAGGAAGAGAGCTTTATTAAATTATATTTATTATTTACGTAAGTACTATTCTAGTTGTTTTATTTATTTCTCATTTAGGTAGTCGTTGACAGTGTAATAACATTTTTTTAGCAAGAACTGTTTTAGTTTTATTATAAATAGGTTTAATTTGGTTTCATTTTTTATTATTTCCGGAAGTTTATTATAAATTTTTATCGACATTACGTATGTGCTTGTTGAATGGATTTTTAATCTAGAATCTGGTAAATTTAATCTATTTTTATGGCGTAATGTATATTTTTGTTGTTTATTTTCCCTTGTGGTAAAGAAATTATGGTTTTTACGGACAAATTTGCATAGTTGTACGTGGCTTATAGCTGAGATGACATTGAATTAAAGTTATTTTACAGTTACATTCTGTGTTAAGAACAATCAATTTTTACACTTAATTAAAACCACCTGTTTTAAACACATTTTAAATTTTATTTAATCAGCCAAGGTCTATCGGTTAGACTACAGTAAGTATATTATTATGTGTCAAATAGCTGTCATGTTTTCAAAACGTATCCTCAGCCTAATCTAAGTTATATTTGATGGGCAGTTTCATCATTCCGGATATTTAACCGTTAAATTTATCTAGTAGATCATCATATTATTGTTACTGTGATTGTAGGTATGTGCATTATAATCTGTTGTGTTGCTAGATTATTATTCTTTCTAAATTATAATAAACTAGCTGTTTCCCGCGGTTTCACCCGCATCCCGAGGGAACTACTTAGCGCACCCGGGTAAAAAGTAACCTATGTTGTTCCTCAGGGTCTATTCTATCTCTGTACCAAATTTCATTTATATCGGTCTAGATGTTTTGGCGTGAAAGCGTAACAGACAGACAGACAGACAGAGTTACTTTCGCATTTATAATATTAGTAAGGATTTGTCGAAATAAAATGTCTGTGTAATTGTTTTCACACAAAAACTATTGGACGCATCTGGATGAAACTTGCACACAGACAGACTCAGCTCCGGATTATTACGTAGGATACCATTATAATATAAAAAATATACACGTTCATTTGAAGGGATAAATAATATAGAAACACTAGTATCTTCTTATGTATTATCATTCGATATTGAGGCTTGCTTATTAGCATGATTATAAAAAAAATGCTATCAACAAAATAATCGATCCTTCTATTATAATCGACTCTGTTTTTAAACCGAGTTCATACGGAGTTTAGGGAGTAACTAATTTTATATGTGGCAATACCAAATCTTTATGTAAAATCGTAATAAACGCCTACTCAAATCGAAATGCAATAAATGAACTAGCGAAACTTTTTTACTGTTATTATTTTTAGTTTCAACCTGGAATTGGATCGTGCTCGGATAATATTGACAGGCGTTTTTCTCATACGTTGACCTACATAACTGTTATTACTTACAACATTTAGTTGTACTTTTTACATTTATATTACATGTATTTTATTTAAAACTACCTGTATTCCGCGGAGTCACCCGAGTTTTGAGGAAACTACTTTATGCACCCGGATAAAAAGTAGCCTTTAACCTTCTCTAGGGTGCTCTCTATCTCCGTACCAAATTTTATACTAATCAGTTCAGCCCTTTTAACCGCGAAGCCGGGGCAAAATAAATATATAGGTTTTGCCCGCTTGGTCTCCAGATACTGTGACAAAAAGTATCTTAAGTGTTAATCAAATATTATATCTGTATGTCACATTGTCAAGTTTCAACCAAATCAGTTCAGTAGATTTTAGCTAAAAGAGTTACAAACATCCGACCATCATAAACTATCCCGTTAATAAATAAAGGTTTTTTTTAAAAAGGTCAAAATTTCACAATGAATCCGCTGGATTGAAATGATGAAAATTAGTATAGAGATAGATAGAAGTGAAGGATACTTTTTATCCACATACATAATAGAGATTTCCCAGGATGCAAGTAAAACTGATGGAAACGCCTAGTAATTAATAAAACAGACTGACGTGTAAACGACCCACACACTAATTACGAAGAAGGCGTTCTTTCAATAAATACACAATATTCATTTTATACATAACAGATCCGCCCATAGGCCATGTTTGATTTGACTTTTAAAAATAATTTCGTGTTCATTATGTGCCTCCGAGCACTGTGACGTAGATTTTCAGAAAACAAGACATACCTACTCGTTAGTGTTTCTTTTTACTCACGTTTAATTAAACAATGAAGTGGATAAAGTTTTTGAACTACATAAATGAGTTTTCTCTTTTGTTATTTCATTTTAAAAGCGTTTTAAATGTTAGCTACTACTACAGCTTTCGTTTATTTTTTTAAAGTAATTGTGGGTCTTTATATTCTTTGTGTGCGGTTTTCCAAGCGATTTATTTTTAAATTTCAGTAAATACAAGCATTAAAACCAACTTGTTATTCTACCACTACAGAGAAAAGCTATATTACAAATAACATTTTAAGTAGTGGGGCCTTCTTGTTACTTGTGTCATTAAATTTATAACTTTTAATAATAATAAATAATAGGCCCAAAGGCGCTTTACTTCTGAATAGGTAGTTTCAGTAAAAAAAACAACACAAATAATGCAAAAAATATATTATTATTAATACCAGAGCGATAAATACCAGCAATTTTATTAAAGAAATTAACTTTTTTTTATAAATTAAGGTTGAATAAATTGATATTACAATAATAACGAAATATACTTTAATTCAATAAATCAAAAAGAATTGAACACTATTATATGTTCCAAGCAGCGCGGATGATGTCAGCGCCATACTCGGCGACCATCATCACCGCGGCGTAGATCTTGCCTCTTATCAGCGTTGGCATCGCAGAGGCGTCCACCACACGAAGCGACTGCACGCCCAGCACTCGCAGATCACTGTCCAACACCGAGCCCATGGCACAAGTGCCCGCATAGTGCCACATCGTCGCCGACATCGACACAGCGTAACACCTCCAGAATTCATAGTCACTTGTCTTGTCTTTACAAACCCCTATATCAACCAGACTAGCGTTGACCTTTCTAAAGTAAGTCGTGTTTAGTACTCTGTTGTGATCCATAAAAGCTCTAGCTATTAAATCTATATCTTCATCGTTACTGAACATGCCTGTGTATATAACAGGATTGTCATTAGGGTCGGCACTCGCCAGTGTCATGTTTCCACGAGATTTTGGCATTACAAGACCAAGCAAAGTGAACAATACCTTTTTGTCTTTACTGGCGTCGTAGAAAACTTGGGAGATGTTGTATGAGTAACTGAACATGTTGACGCTCAGCTGTAGAAGATCGCTGGAACTGCATTGGAACTCCAGGTTGATTGTGTCGTAATCCGCCCAGGGATTTGAAGAGTTAAGAGACACGTAACCGTTGAACGAAGGTACGGGGAACTTGTGGGGGTTCGAAGCTGGAGTAGTGACGTCACACTCGTCGGTTTGGTACGCTATTGCAGCACATGCATGGTCCTGCAAGTTCTGGCCAACTGGAAGATCAGAAATCACTTCTATACCAAGTGATTCGAGGTGCTCTTTTGGTCCGATGCCTGACAGCATGAGTAGTTTCGGAGTGTTTATTGCTCCAGCAGATACGATCACTTCGTTCTTTGCGAATACCTGAATCGTTTCGCCAGTGGAGGTAGTTACTTGAACTCCAGTAGCTACTTTGTCTTTAGTCAAAATTTTTGTGGCTGTACTGAATAAAGAAAGGCACAGGTTAGCGCGTCCTTTAGCCCGACCAAGGTACCCTAAAGCACTGCTCTGTCGTATTTCATCAGCAATTTCAAACAAATTCTCACCGTAGCCGAGAGCAGGGTCGCGTGAGTTTATATCCATCACGATATTGTGACCAAGCTCAGCAAATGCCTCTAAGTACTTGTTATTAGAAGAGTACCTTTCTTGGGCAATTTTTAACGGACCATCGATGCCGTGGAAATTTGAGTCGTTTGATGCAAGAAGTTTCTGGTCTACTAAAGCCTCCATTTTTTTTAAATACTTCTTAGCATTTTCATATGACCATTTGGTATCGTTGACCATTCTTGCCCAGTTGTTGTAATCTTCAGGATCGCCGTTGGTGTGCATCATGTGGTGTAGCCCGCTGCTGCCGCCCAGCATCTTGCCCTGCACCATGCTCACGAAGTTGCCTTGTAGATTCTGTGCTGTTTTTCCGTCATTCATTGATGTCAAGTTGAAGTCGTATTTCGAACGTGCCAGAAGCGTGAACCAAGCAGGAAACTGAAAGGATAAAGATATAATCTAAATAAACAATGAAATCTAAATATATATTAGTACAATATTATGTAACTGTCTATAATTTATCAATACTCGTGAAAGATACACATGAACATTAATTGGGAGTGTTATGATTCATCATCATCAACATCCTCTTTTCCGTATCTCTTTTCCTTATCTAAAAAAAATATTGTAGTAAGCGCAATAAATTATTACTCTATACATCTATCAACCATCATCGAAATTTACCATTTTCTTACCAGTAAGAGTGGGCCAACACCTTTATATATTATCGATACTCTAAAATTATTCCTGCCTACTAGGTGTTTACTACGATGCTTATAAACTTAATAACAACCTCTGACTCGATTGGAGGGTATCCTCCAGCTTCAACCAGCAACACGTTGACATCTTTATTTTCTGAGAGTCTGCTAGCGATGACAGAACCCGCCGAGCCACCGCCCACAATGATGAAATCAAAAGAATCACCATCTGGGAAGAAAAGTATGAAACTAATTAGGTTAAAAACACTTATGAATGATCAAATTAGTTGCACGGTTCCAAGCAAGAAACTCCTTGGAATTTCTTTTCGAAGCTTGTGTTTACAACATTATGGTTACAATAGCTCTTTATAAAACATCTCTTCAAAAAAAATTTTTAAGGTACCTAAAACGGTGTGAGGTATCGTGTTCGTGTAGAGTGTCCAAGGAGTTTGGAGACAAGAGAAACGCACGGATGTTAGATGCCAACTGTTAATTAAATTAAATTCTAAGTTAGTTCACACATACATCACACACACGTATGCATCTCGCACGCGTCAGCATTCGCACACCTATGCAAGACCCCACAACGGTATAAAATAAAAACGGTTTTTCCGCCATCATTTTTGTTTCTTTTTGTTTCTCCGCATATATACCTAATATATAAACCACGAAATGAATTTTGATACGGTTTTCACTATTATTTAGTTTTTTTTTTCAAAAGGTTATATTATAAAACAATGTAAAAGTATAATTGACACCACATGGAAATTGCACCTGTGCGAAATCGGGGCGGATCGCTGTACAAATTACTTAAAGTACAAATTAAATAAAGGGCTGTGTATTAGTTTTACTAAAATATCTTCCGTTGAAGGAAATTGAAACAATGCCATAGTTGTTTTCTAAAGAGACAATAGTGCCTTGTTCAATTCCTGATTATGCTGGGAGGTAGTGAAGGTTGAAGTTCCACAGCAATACCTACTTTTTTGTCTTTCATGTTTTAAATGTTATTATTATATAAATAGCTTTCCGCCAGCGGCTTCGCCCGCGTGGACTATACGAATTCAAATTAAAAATGCCCAGAGTTATATACAAAATTTGCCCCTCTCTTTCACCCACTTAAGAGGTAGAATTTTGGAAAATCCTTTCTTATCGGATGCCTAAATCATACAAAGAACACATCCTCCAAGTTTCAGGTCTCTGCGATCAGTGGTTTAGGCTGTGCGTTGATCCATCTGTTAATCAGTCATTCAGGACAGAGTATTTTATATGTATTGATAGATGTATTAATATTTTGACGTACTGTTAATGGAGCATTCAGCTGGAAACCGCCACGCGGTGGGGGTGAGGGTCTGCAGCACCTGCAGTGCTATTTGCATAGACTGGATAGTTGTTAAAGCTGCAGCCGCGTCCGCCATTGCTAGAAAACAACGTAATCAACCAATATAACTTTTAGACACTATCTCCTAATATATTCGTAGAGGAGCTCGTGGCTAAGTAACAGCCGCACGGTTCGACCGATCAAAGGTTAAGCTGCGCTTGGCGCGGTTGGTCCGTGGATGGGTGACCATCTATGTCATAGCGAGACTCCTCCGTGCCTCGGAAAGCACGTTAAGCTGTTGGTCCCGGTTGTCATTTGTACATCTTTGACAGTCGTTACGGGTAGTAAGAAGCCAGAAAGTCTGACAACCAGTCTTACCAAGGGGTACCGTGTTACCCGGTAGCTGGGTTGTGGAGGTCAGATAGGCAGTCGCTCCATGTAAAACACTGGTACTCAGCTGCATCCGGTTTAGACTGGAAGCCGACCCCAACGTAGTTGGGAAAAGGATAGGCAGATAATATATATATATCACCTAATATATTTGTAGACATAATTTTGGCACCGTTCGCGCCGTATCATTAGGAGGCGTACCATTATTTGCATCTAATGTAGCTTTTTGGTTTAACTGCCCTCTTTCTTTCACGACTCACTTAGTGGGTACTAAGTATCTTAAGACTTATTCTCAAACCTTCGAGCTTCTGACTACCAGACAAAGAATTTGACATGATTTTTTTATAGTCTATCGAAACACGAAATACCTATAATTCAATAATTATAAAAATACTCCAAAAAATATTTCAGTAATAACTTACCGGGAGAGTTGTTAGCCACCTCGTACTAACAATAAGATACTATATAAAAGATATAATTCCTGTTTCTTTTATACTAAATAGTTTGAAAATAATATTCGAAATGAGGAGAAATAGGTAAAAAGTAACACTTTATTCATTACGTCATAAAAAAATGATAACAAAGAAAAATATTTTTTGTAAACGTCCCAAGATGAGGTTAATTATATATTAATATAAAATATAACTCTTAGAAATAAGACCTGAGTTTCAATGGTCTCCCTTTTCAAGTTCTAGTTTTTATATACACGTGGCTCGGAAAGCACGTTTAGCGGTTCATCACGGTCGTCAGTCATAAATTGCATTGGTAGGCAGAAGCATGAAAGTCTGCCAATCAGGTCCACCGAGGACTATAGTGATACCAAGTGACTGGGCTGTGAAGGGCAGATGGGCAGTCGCTCGCTCCACGTATAATACATAATAGTCAGCAATGATGGATCGAAAGCTGATACCAATATGATTGCGATAAGCAGTTAGTGGTATGTAAGAGTTCTGATTCAAGCATTCGAGCAAAATCTGAACTTATGAGGAAAATAGATCCGATAACGATGATGATTGTTTTTGGGTGTCATGACAAATTAAGTACCAGATACTAAACGATTCGATCAAATAAACGATATGATTTGATTGGATTTTAAACTAGTGCGAGAAAAGATGTTATATAGGACAAAAGCACCATATTTTTTAGTACAGGAATCAACATTTATTTATTTAAAACTCTAAAACTATTATTATAGGTTTTAAAACCTAATAATCACCATATTCATAATTATGCAGTCGACCCTATGGTAACACAACAATTAGGTATAATATTATCAACTTTCCCCCAACTTCCCCCATTACGCATATATAGAAACAGGTGTCGAATTTTCTTATATTAATCTCATTTAAATTTCACGAGTAAATAATGTGAAAATAGGTTTTCACATTGTCATTGTCGACATATATCCTACTAGCTATTTCCCGCGGTTTCACCCGCGTCCCGAGGGGAGTACTTAATGCACCCAAATAGAAAGTACCTAGCCAATAATCGTCACCAAGTTCCAAAATTGTATCCTAATCGGTTAAGTCGTTTTCAAGTTATTGCGTGACCAAGGGAAATAAGAATATAGATTTAGCAGCATTCCCAAGCTCGCGGCGTCGCCTATCTTCTTTGTGTTTTTCTTTAGTTTCAGTGGCCAACAGTGATGCTGAGGCCCACTAAATTGATGTCACATTTATAGTACGCTAGTAACCGTAGCTTGTGTGTGTAGCCTGCCGGGGCTGCGGGACGTTCGAAAGAGGTACCGCGCCCCCATAATACAAAGGGCTGAGGAAGGAACATGGATGGTTGTAGTCAGTAAGAGTCTGATACCTACGGCGGGAGAGTCATTTGATGACCCTCCCACCATGCCTCACGCTTGCCATACAAGAGTTCATCGTAAGCCCTCTGTTTAAATGTATAGCCTATACTTATCAATAGCCATTTGATTGGTTGACTCACAATAAGTACCAAGTACTTGACAGTTGAGTCAGGTACGGATTCAGAACTGTTAGAATTGGTTTTTCTATCTTATTTATATTAAAATATCTCATTACATATTGAATACATTAGCATGTATTTACATTCAAGTTCTTTGTTGGTATATTATTAGAATGACGAGCTTTTTATCAACTTTGTTTTGGCTGAACGTCAACGTCGTTGTTGCAGCAGTTTTGCTGTGACATTAAGCAGACATACAGACTGCTTTTTTCATTTACATGATTAGTAAAGATTCATTCGATATTGATCTAATTATAATTCTGTGTCACAACTTGTAAACAGAGTATAATAAGGTTTGCTTTATTTTCAATGAAATCTTTATTTCTGTATTTGTGTAGTAATTACATAAATGAATTCCAACATGTATTTATAGTTGAAAATAAGGTTCATAAATAAAATTTCCTTTTATTCTCTTTCTTTTACTCTCCGGAAGAGACAGGCGGGAACACACGTAACTGGTAACATCATTTTCTATCTTATTTTATTTTAATAATTGTGTACAATGCTCACGCCATCGCAGAGACATCGGAAATAGGGTGTAGATTTTTCATACGGATAAAAATAAAATTACTCAGTATCGTAAAAACACTACTCAGTGCAAAATGAAAACAAATTATTGCTTCAAATCTTTATTAAAAGCGGTATACAATTGACTTGATGTTATTCCTTCTTTTGATGAATTTGCATATTCGAGAGAATTCTACGAAGAACAGATATTCCATGCATCAAGTATGAAGTCGGCAGCTCGTTCAGCCACCATCATTACTGCAGCGTTAGGGTTTGCACTCACTTCAGTTGGAAACGAAGAAGAATCCACCACCCGGAGTCCAGTGAGTCCCTTCACCTGCAACCTACTGTTTAGAACAGAACCCATCGCACAAGTGCCGGCATAGTGCCACAGACTCGAAGACGTAGCTACTGCGTAACACTCCCAAAACTCATCAGCACTTACGTCTTTACAGAACCCTGTATCCACCAGCGTTGCATTCACACTTTTAAAGTACTCAGTTTCCAACACTTTGTTGAAGTCTGCCAAACTTGCCGCCATTAATTTTAAATCAGCAGTTTCATTGTATGTGCGAGTATATACTAGAGGGTCGTCTTTAGGATCAGCACTTGCCAGTAACACTTCACCTCGCGATTTTGGCATCAACAGATCTATAATGACGAACAAGATACTCCTATCGATGTTCGCAACGTATAATGTATCGCAGAAAGTATTAGAGAATTTAAATACGTTGGAGCACAATTGAAGAAGTGCAGTTGAATCGTGAGGGAATAAAAGATTAATAGACTGATAGTCTGGATAAGATTGTGAAGAGTTCAGAGCCACGTGACCAACTGTCATCGGGGGCAACTTTGATGGATTAGCTGCTGGAGTAGGTGTTGAGTCTTTTTCCATCTGGTAAACTAGTATAGTAGTTGGATGATCCTGGAAGTTCTTGCCTACAGGATGATCAGCAACCACGTCTATACCTAGCGAGTCGAGATGGTTCCGAGGCCCAATACCAGACAGCATCAGTAGTTTAGGACTGTTAAATGCTCCCGCAGATACAATAACTTCTTTTTTCGCAGAAAATACTCGGGTATCACCATTGGAATCAGTTACTTGAACGCCTGTGACTGTTTTATTTACGGTCAAAATTTTGGTTGCTTCTGTGTACGTAGCAACGCATAAATTGGAACGTAATTTTGCATCGCCAAGGTACGTCACCGCACTGCTTTGACGAACGCCGTCATAGTTGTTGTATAGTGGCTCAGTATACCCAAGTGTATCTGGTGCACTTAGATCATTAACGATGCGGTGACCTAACTCTTCAAAGGCAGCTAAGATGTCCTGATTACTAGGACTTAAGTCCCTTAATATTTTAACAGGTCCTTTTGTGCCATGTTTCTGAGCTGATGAGGTTGAAAGTAGTTTTTTGTCCACTAATTTTTCGAGCTTTTTGAAGTATGGTAGTAAGTTTTTGAAGTTCCAAAGGGAGTCGTGTAATATCTTGGCCCATTGATCGTAATCGTGAGGATGTCCTTGTACATAGATCAAATGGTTAAGTGCGCTGCTACCCCCTAACATCTTTCCTTGTGTGAGGCCGACGTGGTGACCTTGTAGATTCTGTGCGGTGTAGTTATCGTTCACTGACGTAAAGTTATAGTCGTATGGAGAGCTTGGTATGATAGGAAATAGTCCTGCTATCTGCAAAAAAAAAAACAAAAACACTACAAGTAATTATTTTGAACACATTTTTTTGCGATCTTGGATAGAACAATCTTAAATTTCGTGTGCTAGATTGTTTTTGAATGTTCTAAAATGATTTAGTTTTATAATAAAACCTACATCAGATTCTATCGGAGAAGGCCCTCCTGCCTCAAGCAGCAGTACGTTGACAGAGCTATTGGCTGACAGTCTGTTGGCGAGCACGGACCCTGCAGAGCCAGCGCCGACCACTATGAAGTCAAACGAACTGCCATCTGTGAAAAAATAAAATCGGTTTTTGGAAAAATAAAAGTTTCTAGCCATTTCGATAGGCTTTGTATAATATGTAAGTTGCTGTTTGTATTTAAGTATGTTGTAAGTGCTTGAGAATAGCTGGTCTGATCTAACATTTTTGACTTTTAGGCTTATTAGTAGTCAGATTAAAATTTAAGAAAAGGGAAAACTGGAAATCTTGCTAGTAAAAAAAAGTTAAAGATATTTTTTTCTGGATGTGGACATAACAACGTCTGTCGGGTGAACTAGTCCATACTCATATTATAAATGCGAAAGTAATTCTGTATATATGTCTATACTTATGCTTTTCCGGGAAAACGGCTGAATTGATTTAAGTGAAATGTACTATAAGTGATACATTGAAATTTAGGGAAGTATATAATGATAGTTTTTTACCTAGGTGCGTAAAGTAGTTAACTCATTTAATAAAACGATCAGATGTAACACTAACAGAATCACTTACTGCTAGGGTTGCACACAGGTGGAAACCTCCATGATGTAAGTTGCAGGGTCTGCACCACCTGCATAGCCACCTGAACCATTCGGATGTCAGTCAGGACTGATGCTGAGGCCGACATACCTGTAACACATAAACCCAACTCAGTAGGTGAATCGCGAACATCCGTAACGTCATAAGTAGACTTGCAAATATTAAAACGTGAAAATAAAATATAAAAAAATATAAATCAAATTGAGAACCTCCTCCTTTTTGAAGTCGGTTAAAAACATGTTTCACAGCATCAAACGTCCGACAAGGTATATAGAATTTTAACTCATCTAAGCGGTAAAAGTAAAAATTAAAACAGTTAAGATAGTAATTATTTATATATTACTAGCTTCTGCGCGCGACTTCGTCCGCGTGGAATAGTGGTGCTCCGCCCCTATTGGTCTTAGCGTGATGATATATACCCTATAACCTTCCTCAATAAATGTACTACCTAACACTAAAAGAATTTTTCAAATCGGACTAGCGGTTCCTGAGATTAGCGCGTTCAAACAAACAAACTCTTCAGCTTTATAATATTAGTATAGATAAGTACTTTCTAGAACTAAAATTTAAATTTAAAAAGTTGCCACTACTCAAATTAAATACCAAAATATTTTTAAGCTCTCACTTAGATTGGTGATGGTAGTTTTTGTTTTTGTCTAAACACGAAGTATATACTGGACTTCTATTTCAACACTTTTACTTTTCTTCGAAATACAATAGATTTTACCAGACATTAGTCAAATTTTGAATTTGAGTTGAATTAATAACCCAAAAATAGTTTATAATGTAACTTTCTTAATGAATGATTTCTTAGGTTTAAACTATTTTCTAGATCTAACATAAAAGCCAGACTTACTTGAAGCACGCAAAGAAGACAGAAATAAATTTAAAAAATGTGTAATTGAATTAATAAAAGTAATAAGCAAACTTACCGGTCGATGTATATTATTCACCTTCTTGACGCAATTGAAGAGAAAATATGAAGACAATTTGGACACTTCTGTGAAAGTCTTTTTATACCAAATAATTAACATAAGGGGAGAAAGGGGAAATAAGGAGATGAAAAAAAATATATTAATCCTTGGAGAATGGGCGTTAGAAAGGCCTGATATCAGAAATATGATGCAAAGTCTTATACTGAAGTTATTTTTACTGCCACTGACCAAAGAACCAAAGAAAGTGAATTTCAACTTGAATATATATAAGTTGTAACGTTAATCACAATGTATGATTTTTAAGAAAGCGCCACAAATTCTGTCGGAGGAGGACGAAATAGTTTATACTATTAACTTATGTTTGTTTAGTTCAAACACGTAAAAATAATTGGCATAGCATGAGTTTTTTGCAAAACATTAGCATAATCTTTTTATTTGCGTAAATGGACTGGGATCCAAAAGATTGTTTTGAGTTTTAAAAGTATAATTAGATTGCACCATGAACTTGGCCTCCACCTCCTCCTTGGTACTCAGCACTAAAATATAATCAGGCCGTAACTAGTTTTACAAATAATAAGAAGAGTTCGAATGTATTATATTTTTTTATTTGTCGTTATTTAAATGTGATCACTTTAGCCAATACCACCTAATGTAATTATGCGCAAGTGCAAAAAAATTAAGGAACAAGTTATATTTTTTGCATTATTGTTGCTACTAACCAAATAACGATTGTATTGTTGCATCTGAAACTACAAAACTATACATTTTTATGTAGTGTATTGACGTCATAAATTATAATTACTAAATAGAATGAAAATAAGACATAAAGTAGAATAAATTACATATCGGATACACTGATCGCTAAAACTGGATACATTTTAAACTACTAAACATTTTAACTCAATAGTTACAAGAGTTTTCAATGACTGTTGTCTATAATTCCTAAACCAAAGATGTGACACCAAGAATATGCTATTAGTCTAAACAGAGATCCAGATTGTTTGAAAAAAAAAACATTTTAATATGCTTTATTGTACACCAAAAATAAATAATAGACATATTATTTCATTCGAGGAGAAGTGAGAAAAGACTTTCATCTCTAACTCCAAGTCTTGATCCAGGGGGGCTAGACAAGTGGCAAACCGCTAACGCTAACGCTATAGAATAGAAAACAAAATGTATGGGAATGACATATAGCTAGTCGTAAACGAATGTCATTCCCATACATTTTGTTTTCTATTCTATAGCGTTAGCGTTAGCGTTTTGCCACTTGTCTAACCCCCAGATCTATTAACTCCTTATTTACATTTGAATAGAAATTCTGCGACAAAAAATCAACTATCAATTACTTGATCCTTTATTCTGTCAAAGATGAAGTTCTGAATGAATTTCTTCTTAGATCTTCGTCTACTCCAAGAAGTCGTTCTTTCAAGGTTTGGAGCTAGGTACGTTTAACGTGTATCATGTGTGACACAGCACTAACGGCTGGCATGGTCTAACAGACTGCTAGAAGACGTGGTCTACTGGACCTATGCAGTAGAACGAAGCCAGCCCACCCGAGGGTTCGCGCCGTGATGCCGTCACTTGACGATTGACAGACCGATGCTTCAGCAGGTACATTAACTTGGACCTGAAAACACATTTCAATTCTGAATGAGTAATTTATCGGGGATAGCAAGAGAATAGAAGAAGTTTCTAAAATTAGATACCTACTATTAATGGCTGAATAATTAATACTAATGTCAGAGGGCATCAGGCGGATTTAAGAAAACTCTGATACTAAGGCTTTTTAGATTAGTAAACCTGCAGCCCACGCGATAAGAAGAAGAATAGTTAAATCTGTTATTACAATAAGCGTAAAATTTATTAGGATGATAATCTTAATTAATCACATAATTAATTATATGATTAATTATCATATACAAAAAACACTTCCTCTCTCCCCTTAGATCCTTTTGGTAAGAGTAGATATTTGTAAGAAAGAGCTGGTCTTGGGAAGCACTACCACTATTGTATATTTCTGCCACCTAGGCCTTGGTTGCAAGTACGTGAGATATTACAGCATTGTAGTGTTATTTATTGATAGACAACGGTGACCACTTCATCGCTTTTAAATTCCAAAAAATCTTTTTTATTGTTAAAAATTAAAACGTACCTTTGCAGCTAATATTTGCATCAGCATCGATCACAAGATCTGATCTGCTCATACTACTCTTCTTAGGCATAATCGCGATCTTGAATATTACAAAATCACCGCCCTCCAAACTTATTAGTATTAAGTTGAAGAGAAGAAGTAATCCAGCAAGAAGCTGTCATCTGAAAAATACATTTTTAGTAAATATTTATTTGCATAGTAAAATTCTTGTGTAGGTACCTTAGCTTACCAACTGTTTTCAGGCGTTGCGAATTTTGATGTCTCACTATTTAAAAATATAGTACATACAACGATTATTCTTACTATAATAAAATTTCACTCAAGGTTTTATCTAAAATCACACATCTTCACCACGACAGTGTTCTGATTCCTGGGGGGTTAGACAAGTGGCAAAAACGCTAGTAGAATAGAAAACAGAATGTGTAGGAATGGCAGATCGTGTCGTGAACGAATGTCATTCCTATACATTTTGTTTTCTATTTTACTAGCGTTTTGCCACTTGTCTAACCCCCCTGACCAGGACAACTTAGTGTATGTAGATCACATTAGTATTTGTTCCATTCTGGAATTGTGTTCAATTTAACTATATACTGCTTATAATGTGTTGAATGAAGTCACTAGCTATTTCCCGCGGTTTTACCGATATCCTGAGAGAAATACTTTACGTACCTACCCAGATAAATAATAGCCTGTAACCGTCTAGGAATTCATACAAAATTTTATCTAAATTGTTTTAGTTATTTTAACGTGAAACCGTAACAAACAAAAATATTTGTATTTTTGTTTGTTCACAAACTCATATTCGCATTCATAATTATTATTAGTTAGGATTATATTAGTACTCATTTTAATTAGTGAAGAAGATATGAGAACCAAAGTTGTAGAAGATAGCAAATAATTTTAAATATCAGCAAACTTTATTTCTGTAACTTCATTCAATATATTTCGTAATCTTTTACCTCTACACTTAATATTTCAGCTAGTACCAGTTCATAAAGTTCACTTAATATGTAAAAAAAACAAGAAAAACATATTATAATATTTGTGTCTTTGATGTAGCTCCGACTTACCGGTCTGTACATAGTACTTGTTGAAACTGCTGTAACTTAGTTCAACAAAGTCAATATTATCTTGAACTTAACTTTCCCTTTGGTGCTCAGCGATGCATCCCGAACAACCATGTCTGTAAAGTAAACGAATTGATCAAGAAAACAATGTTTTGTTTAAAAAAACTTATTCATGCAGTACTATTATAGAATTACGACTTCTGTCAAATAAAGTCAGTAAATTAAAAATACCAAGTTAACTTGGGAAAGAGAGAGAGAAAGAGATAATATTTGGTGAGAGGAGAAAAGAATATAAATTCATCAGAACTAAAAGTTAAAGGAAACAAAAAGTGGGAGGATAGATCTTAAATCTGAAGAGGATGACTATAGTCTTAATGTAAAAGATGAATATCATCATCATCATCAGCCTATCTAACACTGGCCACAGCTAGACATAGGCCTTCTAACGTATCGCCCGGTCTTTAGCTTGGCGCATACTACTTCTGCGTGCAGCCTTCCACAGAGGCGAAAGGGACAAATCATGAAAGATGAAGATACTAATATTAAATACAAATTCAAGATACTAATGACCACTAGAAACCACCATTTCGGATAAGTTCTAGTACCTACTATCGAAATTAAACTGCTTTCCAAAAATAAGTGATTTGCTAACTTACCGATTGGGTAATTTTCCATCGACTGGTTGGTAACTAAACGATACAAAGTATTTATACCTAGCAAACAGATGAACAGAAACTGAAAACCGACGCCTTTAATTTATTCTTTGCTAAATTTAAATTAAGTATTAATTAATATATTGTTACATAAAAAAAATATAATTTCAACAATTCGTTTATTTTTCTTACCTATACATAAATATGAATGGTGACAAGTGTAAATTTAATTTCAAGGTTCAAATTACTTATAAATTAATTATTTTTATGTATTGCATTTTTATTTTATTTTTTATAGCTTCCCGCCAGCGGCTTTGCTCGCGATATTTTAGCTAATCGATATAAAAACTTGTCAAATTATATACTAACACCTTCCTCATTAATCTCTAAAGATTTAAGTATACATGGGGATATAGGGACAGAGAAAGTGACTTTGTTTTCTACTATCTAGTGATTTTTATATTATTTTAAAAATTATTGATATGTAGTACAAGTAAACAACAGTATTTCAAAGTGTAACAGAAAGTTAAGAAAACCTTTTACTGCATAAAGTCTTAGAGCTATGTTTACACTACGACACCGTACACTCAAAATGTGCAAGGGAGTGTTTGTGTGTAAACAGTTGTGAGACATTTATTGTGACACGACAAAAGTGTTCCGACAGCGTCACCACGAAGAAACTGGTGAATTGTGAAGAATAAAAGAATATTCTGACATTTGTGTCGTAGAGTAATATTTGCGTAACTGTTTATATCAAGGCTCTTTGGTCCTTTCAAAATATGAGTAAGAAGTTCAACAATTATTTAATAGTAATCCTGGATAAGTAAAACTAAAAATTAAAAATGATGTTAAATGATAATGTTGAATCAGTTCAGGCGGATATTAGAAAATTCTGACACTAGAGCTTGTTAGGTAACTAAAATCTGCAGCCCACACGATAAGAATGATGGCAGAATATTATAATTATTAAGTTTTCTAAAGGTACAAAAATGACACTGCAAGCTAAGCAGAACCCAAGTCTCCTAGCCTTCAGATAGAGGAACTCTAAACATATTTCGAATTAAATACAAGGCTTTTGAAAATGCAAATCGTGTAACAATATAAGTTCTAGAATTAAAATGAGGACATCATTGACACATCATATAATATTTGTGCTAAAATATGTGCACAGATGGATATGAACGGCGAATGAGCCACTGTTTGATAAGAATCCTTGAATTACAATTTACACGCTGACAACAATCCTTCTCGAAATGGTACGAGTTTGCAAAACCTGGCAAAATGAGAAGAAGTCTTTACTCAACAGTTGGATAGTAATCACCATCGCCAAGGTGGTGATGATGTGGCTCCCGATCCAGCAGTCATAGCCCGCCACTAGGTACTTATTTTCATTTTGCTCTACTCCTCAGTATGATATTGAACAGCTATCAAATAAAAACAGTATTTCTTCATATCCGACTGGACTGGTAGTTTCAATGATTATTGCCATCACTCTTCAACTATAATATAATATAGCATAGTATTTCTGTTAGGATTTAAGTTTTTTTTACAAAATTTACTGTTCCTTCAAGTTTCGATAAACCATGGTTTAACTCTAAAAGCGTGATTTATCTGTGGACCTTACGAATTCCGTTTGTATTTCAAATTTATTTCGACTATGGTCAAAAATCATAACTGTTTGACAGTATGTTTGTATTTCGAAATAAGTGTAATAAGAAATTACAATTATTTAAATATTTCTTTGTGTACACTGTCTGGTGTGTTATTACAATTTTCATTACGAACATAAATATTTGTACACATTTACACTTATTTGCTTAATTTCTTTCATTCACTATAAATAACAATGTTGTTGTAACTTCAATTTTGATTTCTTTAAATATTTGTGAAGGATTTGAATAAATAATGGGTGACAAAATTTATATTAAATAAACCCTGCAAAGTTTTAATTGAACATAATTTAAAATACACTTCTCATCAAAAAAATCGAAACACCTCGCAGTTTATGATTTGATAAGGATTATCAGAAAAATGTGTATATTTAGGAATAAATGTAAAATGTCATTTAATAGTGAGTAGTATGAGGTTTTTAAATCCTAATGTTATTGTTCTAAATTCAAATTAAGTCTTCATAGATTTCGTATTTTGTATAATGAGTAATTTTTACCCTGTATGGAATATGAAGGAAATGGGTAAAACAACACGCGTAAATGAAAAAAAAAATTAAGAAACGTTTATTTAATAACTTGTATTCCCTCCGCGAGCTCTTATTACTGCTTCCATACGGTTCTTCATCGATCGGATGAGAGTCACGATCACATGTTGTGGTATATTATCCCATTCCTCTTGGATTGCATTTTGCAGCTGGCTAAGTGTTTCTGGGGCTGGATCTCTTGCTCGAATTCGTCTCTTTAATTCATCCCATAGATGTTCAATGGGATTCATGTCCGGGCTTCTTGCTGGCCATACCATAATGGAGATACCGACTTCGGTAAGATAATCTCGTACGACGCCCGCGGTGTGAGCTCTAGCATTGTCGTGCATGAATATGAAGTCGTTGCCAATAAAATGTGCATAGGGCATCACATGAGGTTCAAGACACTGTTCGATGTACCGATGAGAGTTTAGTGCAGGCAGCCGTGGCCCAGACACAAAGGCAAGTTCTGTCTTACCGTCGGCGCTGATTCCTCCCCAAACCGTCCACGAACCGCCACCATAGCTGACCTTTTCTTCAATGCAGCATTGTGCAAAGCGTTCTCCATCTCTTCTGTAGACCTTGTTCCTTCCGTCGTTACCATACAGCATAATTTTACACTCATCAGAAAACAGTACTTTGCTCCACTGAAGGTATGACCAAGTTAGGTGCTCGCGTGCAAAGTTAAGGCGCGCTCTTCGATGGTCTGCAGTTAATTTCGGCCCATTCGCTGGCTTATGCGGTGCCAATCCGCGTTCCTTCAACCTTCTTCTTATTGTAGAGTCACTTACAGCTACTCTTCGTACAACGCGAAGCTGCTGCTGCAGTTGAAAAGCGTTAAGGCGTCGATTTCGTAAAGAAGTTGTTACAATAAATCGATCATCTCGCTCAGAAGTGACCCGATTCCTGCCAGATCCTGAACGGCGCGTGAACGAACCAGTCTCCCGATAGCGTTTGTAGACTCTATGAACAGATGATAAGCTTAGATGCAATCTTGCAGCCACAACACGCTGACTAAGTCCAGAATCCAGCAATGCCACCACTTGGGCGGCTTCTGCGGGCGAAGTATCCATAGCTTTTAGAAAAAAAAGTTTTTTCAGACGTCCCAAAGTCACAGTAAATGAAATAAGAAACAAAAAGTTTAAAGACAAGCGCTAATTTTTAGTTTTTAAACGAGAAACCTACTCCAACCCTAAATACACATTTGTCTCAAAACAGTGATTAATTTCATTTATAGGATAAACAAATGAAATTCTAATTTCGAATTTTGATTTTTTTCTTCTTACTGTAATGACCAAACTGCCAGCTACACAATAATGTTTTTTTTTTCATGGAATTAATTCTCTTTTGTAAAAAATTAGGACAAAAACAATAAAAACGAAAGTGTTTCGATTTTTTTGATGAGAAGTGTAGATTGTAGGTATATATAAAGAAGAAAAAGTTAAAGATGAAAGCACATAATATTCATATTTTGCAATCAAGCAATGTTGACCGGGAATGCTTATTAACTTAATTTAAAATAAATATAAATAATAGAATACAACAAGAGAAACGTACAATAGAAGATATAATAAGCAATAGAAATTCATACATCGTGCAAACAGTCCAACAGAATTAGAAATATGTATTAAAACATTCAGATCATATCTCGAAGTCAATTTGCATACTATCTCATTATTCAGGTTGTATTTTTACATAAAGGACCAATTGTGATCACAAGGTACGCCTATTAAAGGAATTGATGTTATAAATACAATAAAGCGATTTATTTAAGGACCAAAAGGGCTTTTTGAATGATGTTCATTTGGTTGTCGGCGACGATCCTGGGTGGTCCAAGTTTGGAAATATTTGAGGGATGAAAAGGTTGTTAGTGACTAACGGGCTGGGTTTATATATGTTGGGTAAAACAACATTTATGGTTTTTATAGATAGTCAGATAGGACATTTAATGTAAGTGATTTTAATAAAAATCGCAAAGTATTATAATCGGGTAGAAACTAACATATAAACGTCTTTAGGGCTTTTTCCTATTTAAATACGAAATTTCATCTATATCAGTTCAGCACTTTTACAGTGTTTAGTACAATTGATAACTTTGTGTGATAAATCATGGTTATTATTAGACTTGCAAACTGCATCCTATATGATGCATTAAATCTATAAATATAATTATTATGAAGTACTTTCAAATTACAAGATTATAGCCATGTACAAAGAGTTGAATTTAGAAGCACCCAGAACATAATACATAATATAGTGGTGATGTGAAGTCCATTAACCTGCACTGGGATAGCGCTGTGAGACTTACGTCACAAAGAACAAAATTTGACTCAAATAGAGGAAGCTTTAATTTTGTCCGAGGGAACAATATAGACTAATTTTTTAAGTTGATTGCCTATACACTAGCTAAGCTCCGCTGTTCCATCCACCTATGGCTATTTACCCAGCTCTCTACATCGCCTACCCATACTATTTATCTTTTAGCTCGACTCCTACTCCTTTAGGCTTTAGTCTGATATTAAATATCGAAAATTAGGTTAACAAACGCAAAAATTAGTATTCACAATAAAAAATCAATCTCGTAGATGAAATGGTAGTTTCAGAACAAAACAAACATCTTTATACAACAGTATAAGAAGATAAACAGTAACAATCAATTGTAACCCTTATTTTAGCGTAATCGGTAAAAGAAACGACCAAGTCAATAAAAACGAAAAACCCTCACAACAATATCGTCATTTCTCTTACAAATTGTGCCAAGCTGAGCTCAGGCAGCAGAATCGTCTCGGATCCTGTAAAAAGTCATTGATTTTGTATTGAGAGTCGTTTGGAACAAAATGGCGGCCCATTTGCTATGGTTCGGAGTATTCCCGAATAATTTATCGTAAGCTGTACCTGGTATTGAGAATCGCTTATTTTTTGTATGTTTCCTTTATTGGTGATTAAAGGCACTGCTTGCGAGTTGGAGACGGTTTTAACAGGAGCAGTTAAGAGCTTTGTTATTTATTCAATGTGTTCGTCTTATATTGTTTCAAGTATGTGTTGTTAATACGGAGATATTGGTATATCAGTAGTCTTGGTTGTGAACCAATAAATTATTTGGATTCTCAATCCAACAGCAATTTACGCCTTCATTCATCGTATACATTAGGCACATATGGCTCAAACTGAGCCAAAATACTCATTGATTCTTCATCGAAGTCGTACCCATATACATTGATATAGGTATATTTAAAATGTAAATATATAAAAGCTTTTAAAATTTACTAACTCACAAAAAACATTTAACTATGCACTTACAGCTTCATGAATGAAAATATCCAAATAAAAAAGAAACTTATCTTAATCTAAAGTAGTTTTTTTGAATCATACTCTTATGGAAAAAAGACGTGTAAGACCCGTTTTCACAAAACTCTTTACTTCTTCACTTAAAGTAATTCTAAGCAATTTAAAGTTGAGACTACATCAACCTTTACTTAAAAAGAAAGAAGTTAAAGAAAACCAAGCGTTTAAATCCAAAGCTAAAGAACCCTACAGGTAGTGGAAAATAATTTCTTCAAAATGAAAAGAGTTGAATTAACATTTAAATGAATAAAAAGTGCACAATTGTGAGTAACGAGCTTTGGAATTCAAGCCACGTAATTTTTAGAGTAGGTTGGAAAAATTACACAAATATGGCGTTTCTACACAAAGGAAGGGGAATGTAATTTGATAGGTAGGTATTTGTAATACCTAGATTCAAAGTCGTGGGTCGTATTTTATATGAGTTTCACTTTATGCTTATTTATGATTATGATCTTAAAGATTTCTACTATAATTTACTTAAAATTTTAAACAAAAACAAATTAACAATAAAACTTAAAATAGCTAAAAAAAACAAAAATGGAAAACTGCTAACTAATACAGAGTGACAAAAAATTCCTCCGCAACGCGGTCAACTGGGAGCGTACCCAAGAGGCTGGCTGCATTGCCATGTTGGATAGCTATGCTTATCCTTTGGCCAAAGTAGCAGCCAGCCCTTGAAAGATGTTAAAATGCTTATTTTTTTAAATCTATCACGCAAAAATGTTCGATCGGATTTGGATAAAAATTGGGACGTACGTAGTTTACGATGTAGATTAGTCCAGAGTTTTCATTATAAAAATGTATATCCACTAGTTAGGTAACTGGACCCAAATCTGAAGTCCGAGTACATGAAAACATTGTGGGTTTGCCATTTCCTCTAGTGAGGTTGAATAATGATTTATTGATATCACATTTCACTAAGAAGACTTACGACACGACAAAGCTCTTTATCTCTCGTATCTACATAATGTATTACGTAATTATAATGACGTCACTGATAAGGCGTCTATTGTTCGGTTAATTACCGTTTTCGGGTGTGATAGCACCGTTTCGTGTAAGGAATTAATCTCCGGTTTGGTTAAACGATGGTTAAGTTTACATCTTTATGGCTTTAGTCAATATATTCTTATAACATGATGAATTTTGATTATTAAATTATTGTTCCCCAAGATGAATTGCATCTAAAATTATTCCATCATTAACAAGACCAATTAAGGCACTTAATTAGTGATCACAGTTCCCCTTTGATATTAACATGCAATCAAAGCATGGTGCAGCCCGATGAATTATCGTCTTTCAAGCCTTAGTTCATTATTAACAGTTAATTATCATAATTGAGTAGTGACTTCCATTATTATTTATTTATTAGTAGAAGGAAATAATTAAAATATTTTGGAGCAATTTTGAACATTTCCAATTGAAAAGCATTTTATTAATTATAAGTGAAGTATACATCTTTTGTAAATTATAATGTTACAAGACAAAGCAACTAGGAGGAAAAAATACAAATGAATAGTTTGAATTAGCCGACACAATAACACCAAACGGTATGAGGAGACTCGAAAGAATAAATTCCTCTTTAACCCTTCATAGAGAAGAAAAATACAAGCAAAATATCTCCACTTACATCTTCATAACTATAATATACTGCATCCAGTTCTTAGTAACAGCCACTAACGCACTTTACTATAACCAATTACTTAAAAAGTGCTTTTACTAAACATTTTCTCAGAAAATGTTCAAGAGATAATTCTGAATAAAACTCATACGATTTTCTTAACAATTTTATAATAAGATTTTGCGCTTGGCTCATTCTGGGACTGGTATAACTTGAACTTTTGAGATCTTTAAAAGTTTTATGGTAAGAGGGTCTAGATATGCTGGTTGCTAGTTGAAAATATTACAGTGTTTTGTCCTTTTAAAGGGTATGTGGGTATTCAACGTGTTGAATGCTTGGTATTTGGTATCAACATAGCTTTGATATTTGAGATACACTCATGAAGTATGGAGCTCTGATAATTTTATTTTAAGAAGCACTTGGGTGATTTAATTTAGTTTTCGCAAGCGTGGGAGCGGAGTAGTAACTTAAAATAGAGGTGCTTACTTTTATATTTGATGCGATATGTTTCTTTAATAATATATATTATATATTAATACAGGTATCAGTATTCGTACTTATGGCTTACCAAGGCCAGTAAGCCTTTTTATTTGTTTTTAATTTTTATTTTCTTTTACATAATTATTTTCATTACGACTGCAATAAGTACATAACGATATTGGACCTAAAAGAGAACCTAGAGGAACTCCAAACGAGCCCTCATAAAGACTCCAAAAATAACTGCCAAATTCGATATCAAATAAAAAGAATGGGTCTAAACTTCTATTTTAATATCCTTATTCATATCCAGATCTATACTAAGGTGATAAGCATATACAAACATTCAAAATTATGTGTGAATAGGTATTAAAAGCTAAACTCAGCACGAAACATAAATTACTCAAACACTAGTAATCACTTTATAAGTTAATCTGACTGCTTACATATTATTTAGACTGGATTTATATCTCACCGCAGTCAAATATGAGTTTACAATATTGTATTTTATACTTAAAATGTTTTTTTTCTGTTACAGGTAACGTATACTCAATCAAATTGAATTACAAATGGATGTACCGAATACAGGTAAAAACCTCGCGCGATCAAATTAAAGCTCAATCCGGCTGTAATTTGTGAGTTATGACAGTTGTCGGTAATTTAATAAATATTACATTGATTCATATATCGACGTTCCTATTTTTGTCGTCCTTCGTTTTTGTATGTTTTTTTTTTGTTGATGTTGATAATTTTTGTTATATTAAGAGATATCGCAACAGCATAACAGTGAAACATAATTGAAAATTCAAAATCAAATATCGCTGGTGATGCTACAATAGCCCCTAATTAGCTTTTCCCATAAGACCTAACATAGAATGAAACAACAGTGTAAATTAGGTCTTATGGAAAAAGCTACGCGGTATATATGTAGTATAACCGCGACGATATCACTTTTCGTGACACGGTAATAGAACAGCCCTCGCCAGAAGCGGTTGCGACTTAATGACCACCTAGTTAGGTATATATAGTTGCACCGGTCCCGAAGGAACTTCCTCACTCTCCCGGACTCTCCCGGATAGAAATCGGTCAAGCCAGAGTAATAGTGAAGAAAATTGTAATATATGTCAGAAATAAGCACTAGTTCCCGGAAAATAGTATTATTGCAGTTGGATTATTAAAATTCACGAACCAACTAGTACAATCAAGAATTTCATCATAGTGGTTGCTCATAGCTTAACTAAGTATACGGAATTCCTAGTAATTCTATTAACTGTAGAGCCTTTTTAAGCTGTATAAATATCTGAACCATTTAAGGATGTTAACGCGAAAATGATTGTGAGTATGAATGTAAATGGCTTTAAGAATAGAGGAGGAACAAAGAAGAAATGAATGCATTGTGTTAAAGAAGATACGGCTGGGAAAGGGTTACTGAGAATTGAGTTGATAGAAAGACAAAAAAAAAACACAAACTACAAGCTAATGAAGATTTTCAGTAAATTTTACGCATCCCATTCAAAATTAGCGCCACTAAGGCAAGAGGTCTCTATGTGACAACGCGAGTTATCCAAACACAGTCAACCTCAAGTTATTCCTGTTAGGTCCAACGCTTTTCAGTGTTTGTTGTTTTTTTTTTCGATAATTCATGTCCTGACGGACAAAAACTAATTACTTGTAGAAACACATAGTCACTTGCACTAAATAATTGAAACGTATATGAGCCAAATTGTAAAATAATGCACAACATTGGAGCATTCCTAGATAGTGTTTACCTTACATTATAAAATGTAATACAGTAACGCCTTTATGTAAACTACTACTACCTACAATATAAATATGTATACTTTAACAGATCCACGCATCTATTATCTATACTAATATAATAAAGCTGAAGAGTTTGTTTGTTTGAACGCGCTAATCTCAAGAACTACTGGTACGATTTGAAAAATTCTTTCAGTGTTAGATAGCCCATTTATTGAGGAAGGCTATAGGCTATATATTATCACGCTAAAACAAATAGGAGCGGAGCACCACTGTTCCACGCGGACGAAGTCGCATGCAGAAGCTATAGTACACGATATTTTAAAATATCCTCATTGTGATAGAAGACAATTTTCATGATGTTTTTTGGTACAGTATGAAAACTTGCATATTACATGTTATACATAATCATGATCATATTCATCCTCCATGTCACACTATCTCAAACTCTGCCTACCCCCAAATGACACTTGTAACATCAGAGCACGGATTTGCATGACATAGGCCCATAATTTATACTGCCGTCTCACCCCCCATACCTTGAAGACATATTAACAACGTTCCCAAAGATAAAAGAAAACTTGTTAGGGGTGGAAATATTCGATTCGAGAGTCGATTTCAAAGTTCAGTATACATTTAGAATATCTCAGAAATGATTGGTTGGGAGATATGCAGACTTGTACAGAGAAAGAATTCTATATCATAGCGCTTGATTTCTTTAATGGGTGAGGCAGAGGTATACTTATAGTTGGACCATTTTTTTCCTCATAAGATCCATATAATAAAGGTGAGCCTATTTCCTGCATTGGGCAATAAATCTAGAATGCTGTTGAGCAATTTCACATGGAAAACCATAATAACAGTTTCTTTGATATGAGAATCGAATCTAGGATTTTATTTTTAGCAGTAGCATAAGCATTATGAGGACATCAATCAAATTACTTAGAAAATGTCTACAAAAAGCACAAAAACTACATTACACAAAATACATAAATAAGGCTAAAAATAAATGTAAAGCGTCATGGGACCTAATAAAATATAATACTAATAATAATCAAACTAATGCATCTAATATTGAAGAAATTGAAACAGAAAATGGACTTCTAGATAACCCTACTGACATTGCAAACTATATCAATAACTATTTTATAGAAATTACAAATAATGACTTTGACATAACTAATAATAACTATGACATAAATTCAGTTAATTCCAGTATGTTTTTAATGCCTACTAACTGCAGTGAAATACAAAAAGTAATAAAATCCCTAAAAGATACTAATTCCACAGGCTATGATCAAATACCCACAAAAATTATAAAATTCATAGGCCCTATCATTACCCCAATTCTTGTACACCTACTAAATCTGTCACTATTCATGGGAGTGTTCCCTGATAAATTAAAGATATCAGTAATTAAGCCAATTTACAAAAAGGGAAACAAAAAACTTGTTAACAATTATAGACCAATAGCTTTACTACCTATACTCGCGAAAATTTATGAAAAAATTATGCATTCCAGACTAACTAGTTTTATTGACAAATTCCAAATTCTGAAAAAGGAACAGAATGGATTTCAAAAAAATAAATCGACAACCATAGCGGCATTCACTTTGATTAACCTAATTTCTGAAAATATTGACCGTAAAATCCCAACAACTGTTGTATTTTTTGACATGTCAAAGGCCTTTGATTTTGTTTCACATGATTTACTTCTAAAAAAATGTGAAAATTATGGAATACGCGGCAAAGCAAAAACATGGATAAAAAGTTATCTTGCAAATCGATCACAGTTTGTAGAAATCACCGTGAATAAAACAAAGCAAAGTGACGAACTGATATATAAATCTAGCTTACGTCAAAATCACACAGGCGTTCCCCAAGGTAGTATTTTAGGTCCCCTACTGTTCCTATTATACATTAATGACCTAATTGAAGTTACGAACTATCCTTGCATACTTTTCGCAGATGATGTGTCAGTCATAATACCAAAAAAGAACGAATATTACAATTTAGAAATAAATAATACTGTTAACAAAATAATAAATTGGATGGAGAACAATAACTTAAAACCTAATATAGGAAAAACTAAGTACATTCAATTTTGTAACAAGAACTGGAATAAAATAAATTTAAAAATAACTCACAAAGACAAAGAAATAGAAGAAACTGATAAAATAACTTTTCTTGGTATAGTGATAGATGAAAAGTGTTCCTGGAGTGATCATTTAAATAAAGTATGCGAAAAACTTGCTAAGTTTGCCTATGCTCTCTGGCGATTATCCAGCCTAACAACTAAACAAGCCACATTACAGGCTTATCATGCATATGTTGGTTCAGTATTACGCTACGGAATATTGGTATGGGGCAACTCGGTGCATATCGAAAAGGTTTTAATTGCCCAAAAAAAATGTATACGTGCTATATGTAATGTGGACCCACTTACATCCTGTAAACCATTATTTAAGAAACTTAAAATTTTAACAGTAGCTTGCATCTATATTGAAGAAATTTGCAAGTTTACCAAATCCCACTCTAAGTTATTTGAAAAAGTAGGAGATAATTGTAATTTTGGAACTAGATTTCCAAACAAATTAATTCTTCCCAAAATGAGAACTGAGCTATACAAACGAAGTTGTTTTCCCATGTGTATCCAAATTTATAATAAACTTCCTGTCCAAATTCGGGAGCTACCAATTACTCGTTTCAAGACGGCATTACGCAGATGGCTAATTGACAAT
The DNA here is from genome assembly GCA_963891755.1 of Pyrrhia umbra. Classification (NCBI taxonomy): domain Eukaryota; kingdom Metazoa; phylum Arthropoda; class Insecta; order Lepidoptera; family Noctuidae; genus Pyrrhia; species Pyrrhia umbra. The sequence continues at coordinate 348,642 of OY982943.1, forward strand.
CCTTTCTATTCTATAAAAGAATTTCTACAATATAAGTTTCCAAAATAATCCTTTAGATAAAATGTAAATTTAAACATTTGCATGTCATTATGTTATGACTGAATACTGTACTGACTGACATTTTGTAACATCTTTATACACTGTACTCATTTGCAAATAAATCCTTTGACTTTGACTTTGACTTTGAATCCCAGACAGAAATGGTAATACTATGAAAAGTTTTTGGTAAAAGAATCTCATCATTCTTGAAATTTTTAATAAAGCGAATCATTACAGTGACATCCTCGCCTCAAAAATATATCGTTACAAAGTCCCCCCTTGTTTAGGTAACCCTCAAGCCCACCTTATCTAATACACAAATTACACAATAACTTTGAAAAATTACATGAACACGACGTAACATCTAATCTTGTACCGTTATAGCTCAATCTAATCAACCCTAAACCGCCGTTTAAAGACGTACAATAATGCGACAGGGGTACACCCAGCCTAGCATATGAGGGTTAAAATTTAAAGCTCGTAAAAGTTTATTTGAGGGTTATGGTATTATGAGCCTGCTGGAATTTTCTAGAACAATGTTACTATGGCGTTTTAATGTTATGGGTTTTACAACTTTTGGGACGATTACGTGGGAACGATCCTGGATACGCTGACATTGTTGCTGGAACAGCAAAAGGGTTAGATCGCCCTCATTATATGTAAGCACTAGCATTTTCCTGCGGTTTCCACCCATTTATCGCATGGAACCTGCTTATATTTGAAACAAAAAATATTCTATGTGTTAATTCAGAAAATGGTCTATCTGTGTGCCAAGTTTCAACCAAAGTTCAAACAAGCCAGTTTAGCAGTTTTCGCATGAAAGTGTAAAAAACATCTACAAACGGTCACGTTAAGTTACATTAGGTTAAGGACCTTCATAAGGACGAGGATGCGGGTTTAAAACCTGATTAGTAGCAATGACATTTTTCAGTCATATACTTTCCCAGTTTCACTTAGATTAACTAACTAATGCTAAAAAAACTCATGAAGAAACTGTTCCGCCTTGCTGTTTGCCTGCGTCTGGGCGCGCCATGCTGCTCTCCTCATCGCTGCCACTGTGGCGAAGCTGTCAACAGCCTCGGTCACCACGGCCTGTCATGCAGCCGAAGCGCGGGCCGTATCGCGCGGCACGCAAATATAAATGACATCATCCGTCGTGCTCTTGTTGCCGTCGGCGTTCCAGCTGTATTAGAACCAAATGGCTTGGCACGTGACGATGGCAAGAGACCGGTATGTCATTATTTCCATGGAAGATGGGTAGGCCTTTAGTGTGGGACGCAACCTGTGTCGATACTCTTGCGCCATCCCACCTTGCTAGCTCTGCGTGCTGCGTTGGCTCCGCTGCTACGGCTGCGGAGAACCTTAAGCGGCGTAAGTATAGTAACCTTATTGGTAACTATATTTTTGAGCCGTTTGGGGTTGAAACTCTAGGGTCGTGGGGTCCGAGTGCCCACCTTCTTTTTAAAGAATTAGCGAAGCGGCTTGTTGACACTTCCCGTGACCCAAAGGCTGGCTTTTACTTTGGCCAAAGGCTAAGCATTGCCATCCAACGTGGCAATGCCGCCAGCCTCTTGGGTACACTTCCAGTTGAAGGCGATGAGGAAGAATTTTTTGACGCAATATTTTAGTTAGATTTATATTAGAATATATTTTATACTTACTTTTTTTATTTTTCGTAATGTAAATAATGTAAATACTTTCTTTTAAATAAATTAATGTTCCTTCCTTCTTAAACTAAAAAAAAAAATGAAGAAACTAATATAAAAATAAAAACTGAAGAAAGAAGAGAAGAGGCCATAAGCCGATGGTACCGGGGTTAAGTATGCCAGTTAGCATTGTGACAAAGGCATAGGCCACGGCTTGGTACTTGACATAGATACAAAGCTTCATATCATTTGTCATTTTTTCAATCAATAAAAGAAATAAAAAGAACTTTTTTGCTTTTGCATTTTCAATCAATAATAGTTTTTGTCTCGACTTCTGGTGTCGCATGCAATGAAGTGACTCTAAGATTTTGTTTGGCGTCGAGAAAGTTGGGCTGTAAATCTTGATGTTCTAGTTTACCTAGTAGGTTCTTTTTAGTAACGAACACTCCCCCAGCCAAGATTTTCCTATATTTTGAACACATTTTCACACTATATATACTCAGGCAATCGCAAAAAGAACTATTAGATAATATTATCAAGAAAATATTTTTTTACAAGATTATATGATTCTCATAGTTTTAAACAAATAAATATATACATTCAAATATTAAATCATAACCTTATTACACTTGACAGGTTACCCTCCACTCAATCGTAAATAGAAGAGAGTGGTACTTATTCATCCCTTATTATTCCCTATCGACTTGAGAGCTGAACAAATTCCCGATACATTTGTCTTTTGGCTAATTATTCAGAAACCCTTCAAATTGCTACCAAGCTTACTCATGAAAAAAAATGAATCTATCAATCTACATTTACATTGGTTTACGCAAAAATCTTCTTTATTTTTTGTACCATAAGGCTCTATAGAGAGAATTTTTAATTTTGCTAAGAGTTCTGCTGAAGATATAGCCAAAATGTATTTGCTGTTAAAAAATACGCAAATTATTTTTACTGCCAGTGTAATAAGGTGCAAAATGGCTTTGGCGAAATGCATACCGAAGTTGGTTGAAAGTATTTTGGAGGCAATTAAGTAGAGTACCAGGAAAAAATGTCGGTATCTTTGTAATAATTATGTAAAATATGATGTCAGTGTTTTTAGAAAACTGCTGAAATAGAAAGAGCACGTTAAAAGGAATACCACTTCATTAGAGTTAAGTGTTTGAGGTTTGTTCATCGTAACTAATGTTGACGCCCCTGAAGGGTTTTCTGAGAACAAAGTAAAAATTCTTCAACTTGGTTAAATAAAAAGGAGAAAACTAAAATTTATTGGAGAAAGCTGAATGTTTGTGTTACATTTATTATGAAAATGATCATAAAGTATTTAAAAATCATTAAAATTTAAGCACGTGGAGACTTTATATTAGTTCCAACTAGTATTATTTTCATACAGATTAGAAAGCAGAAAAATGTTTACTTTAAAACATCGATAATCCTACAATAATAGAGGCCGAAGAATAAAATTCAATATCTGATTATGATTAATGAGATGAGATAGTAAAATTCAAACCACATACCCCACTGTTGATGTTGGTTTATTCAAGCAGATGAACAACCATAACACTCAAAGTAGATGAGCTGGCAAAGCTGGCAACCTTTCAGAGATGCATGCTTAAATAATTACAGTTGCTGCAACACAGGTCAGTTATGAATTGGTCAGCGAAGCTAGAAGTAAAATATTTTGTTAAAAAAAGAAAGTGATTTTACTTTAAAAGTCTCCGAGTGACTTAGTACCTGTAATGGACAGATTGACTTATGTCGATAAAGTATGATAACTAGCTTTGGTAACGAAACAAACAAGTGAAACGCTTCAATTTTAAAAATAGCAGAAAGTCAATTTTGTACCTCTTTGTCCGCTTCCTCCACACTCGCTCTACCAACTCATACAAAATTTAATAATTTTAACATACCACGTTTTTTTCAGAGATTCGCTCAAAAACAAACATAAGAATACGTATACATCACCAAAATGTGTAATATCCCAAACATTCCCATGAAATAAACCCAACATCAGTATAAAACACATTTTTAGAAACGTTACGTCTCCCGGGAGCAATGCTTGACATGAAACAATGTTTTGACACCATCCATTTTATACAGACCTACCTCACCTCCCTACTCACAAACAAAGCTTACCAAAAACGGGAACACAAACCGCTACTCATGGATCAAGTTACACCGGGCATAACGTAGTAAGGCCATTTAATAAAGAGCTGGCGTTTCAAATAAGTATTTCGGCCACAGAGGTCATGTTATAATGGATTTAGAAAGTCGGAGCTTGTATGGTTCACAAAAGATTTGGTTTTATAGTTTAATATTGCAGTTATATTTCTTAGAGAATGCGCAGTTTGTGTGGATTTTTCTGGTTTCCTCCTTTTATGGTTAGGGGCGTTAATCTTTTTAGTAATTCAGTGTACATAAGTCTGTCGGGGAAGACAATATCGCTGTTATAAAGTAACATTAATTTTGTGGAAAAATAATAAAAGTTGAGAACTTACTGGCTAAGAGAATATACTTGTTCACCTAAGTACATGATATTAAAAATGAAGTAAGAAATAACTCAAAAAGCGTCAGTTATTATGAAGACTGATGTTTATGCTTCGTCAAACAATTCAGAATACTAAGTTATATTTATTTTTCATTTCGTGTTAACTCAGTTGAGTGTTATTAGGTATAAGAATATATCACTAACATTCGGCAAGTAATCACGGCATGGCGTCTTTGAAAATATATTTATGACATAAAAATGTTACATTTTGTCACTTAGGTACTTCCAAAAGGCAGGTAGATATGGATCTAATTTAGTTCATGCTGACGCAAATAACAGAAAGGTTACAATTTATTGGGAAAAGGTGATTCAGTGAATTGTGTCCCTCAAGGTTCTATCTTTGGACCGATCAATGGCAACGCCAATATTCACCAAAGTGTACTTACGTAGGTTTATTAAAACAATACCGTCCTGAATATCAAAATAACTACCTATTAAAACATTAGAAAAAATCAAGAAAAAAACGTCCGTCAAGGCAGCTAGTTATCGGTAAAAAAAACCTTATTGAAACCGATTAAAAAAAACGGACTTATTAAAATAAATTAGCCTTTTTGTTAGTAATAGAGCTATAATAAGCAGTAACGATATTCTAATTCGCCAAAAAAGCTAATTTACTAAGATAGAAACTAAATCTAAAAAATACTTTCTATGAAGCTAGGAGCTACTTATTACTACCCTCACAATTGGCTTTATCTGAACAAAAAACGGATCAGAAACATTATTCCGGGTGTGGGTCAGCAGAAAAGAGTTCAATTTAATACATTTTATTACCGTGAAGACCTTTCTTCTACCAAAATAGACCTCACATTTATTCAGCAAGATAAGAGTATCACGATTCGATTTCCACTTCAATCTCCATTGCTTTATTTCAATAGTCTATCAAGGGGTGATATCGTAAAAATTCTGCAATGGACAGTGGACATAGACGAAGTTAAAGGTTTTTTGGTGGTTGCGTACTTTTGTTATGGAGGCAAGATAAAATAGTTTTATTACAGGAACACATAAACCATTTGTGAAGAGGTTTATGAAGATTTTATGTTGGTGCGAAGGTATAAAATATTATCAGGTCACTGCCGAGTCAGTGATTTTAAGGGCTTAGGGCTGTAAAGGACTGTTGGAGGCCGTTAAAGGAGAATAGATAAAGTACTAGCAGTTGTGGTTGATGGTATTATCAGTAATGTATCTTTTAATTTTAGCACTAGTACTGACATTGGCATGTATAAAGGTCTAAGACTAAACATCAAAATACTAAGATAGTGATCCATTGCCATCCACAGCCTTGAAAAACATTCAAATTGAAAACACAGATCCCAAAAAACGTAGTCCATTGAAACAACACAGAACTTTGCCAAAAAATATCCTCACATACATGATTAATGATTTGTAAAACTTTGACTAATTTTCGTAAGTTTTAATGAATTCCCTTTGGCGTTCGACATTGGAGACCTTTTAACTTATTTTCTGTTTAATCTTGATAGGAATTTGTTGTAGCAGTTCAATAAGTTTCTCTGTTAGATGATATTAAGTTTTGGGATAAGACATTTTGAATATTGTTTGAAAAAGATTAGCTTTTTGTTGAAACTTTTTTGAAACTACATGGAAAGTCAACAAAAGAAGTAAAACATAAGTTACAAGGTAAAACTTACAAGCTGCCTAAACCAATAATTCAAGATTGTAAGTCAGCCATTATTCAAACAACCATTTATCAGATGCTCATAAAGTAACATGATTAGAGAGCATTTTAAAAATATCAGTCATCATTGTTTTTACGGAGAAAAGCCAAAAACAAGTGTAGTTTAATTGAAAACAGTATATTGGAAGGGTTGGTGTAAGAAAACTGTAATATTTGACAAAAAAGATTTGGCAAGAAAGAGTAATGTATAAAATTTTCTTGTTCCCAGATATAGGTTGCCCTTAATTAATCTCCCAAACATCAATCCTGCAAGTAAAAAAACATTGTACTTTAAAAATAAATCCTACAAGTTTAAAATTACGTCCATTTACGGCGAAACCCAACAAAATTCCAACACAACCCGCGAACTCGCCAAACATTCATCACAGACAACAACTGAAAACATAATAAATCCTAAAACAACTTCGTTGGGACTGAAACATGAAATTACATAAGAACTAAGAAAAACTACGGCCGGGATCGAACCTGCGTCCTAATAACCTTCAAGGCCGTCGGTTTTATTTCGAGCCGTTTTACGACCGACCAAGAGTTACGACTTTTCGGCTGAGACGGGGATGCCAAGTTTGGCTGTTAAAAAGTCCCTTGAATTGGCTAAAAATACCTTTGGAAGGAATGCGTGAGACGAATTCTTTAAATATTTTGTTATAATTTGTTAATCTTGGTGAAAGAACTGGAATCCATGTTTTGTGAAAAGGACCATGGGCGGAATCGTCCCCACCCATCAACAGAAATGAAATGTAGCTCAATTGATACATCTTATCAAGCTGCTGATTTTTTACTATGGGGACGTTGTCCAAATGCATTGGGTTTTCCTAGTATCCTAACGTTTCTATGCAAATATTTCGTGCACAATAAAGGACTTGGTGATAACTGAATTTGATACTGTGTTAACTTGTGTGGACGGCGGTGTATAATGTGATGTGATACTCCATATTGGTGACCCTGACGTGATAAACATCAGCCAAATCTCCTCATGTCAAGAGCTTCAACATCGTTGTCAACTCTCCCTCAACCTCCTACCATCATCGAGCAGCAACCAGCGTGTCACCCAGTCAGCAACCACTCACGGCTTCTTCGAGTTCATGACCACCTAGCCTATAGCTAACGCGCAAGCCTGGTCACACTCTTCAGCCACATCAAACAACTCGGCACGGCACCCCACAGTTCGAGCAGTCAACAAGCAGAGGCCATTATACATAAACTCTCCTGGTCGACGCAAGTAGCCAGCCGTCACCCACACTGCACCACCCCGACCCACTGAAGAATCGCAGCAGCATGAAAACGCATTTCCATGCATATGCAAGTGCATTTGATCGGTCGACCTGTGTGGCTGTTACTTAGCCATGAGCTCCTCTAACGAGCAATAATAATACACTCGATATTTTTATTTGCTTAGGTACTCATTGCATTGTGAGGATAACTCGAGAACGGCTAGACCGATTTTCATGGTTTTTGATTTTTTGTATTTGTCTCTGTCCCTAATAGCAGAATAACTTTTAAAACATCGAAAAAATAACGAAAAACAATAATAATGGGGCGGCACGAAGTTCGCCGGGCCGGCTTGTTAATAATAAATTATTTTAATAACCCCACTGATTTATGTAAAAAAAACGTTTTTATATCAAATAGTGGATACTATAGGACCAATTGGCACCAGTTCCATTTGTGTTGGTAGGTGGGGACGGAGCTCATACATTTTTGCCCATGGTCCATGGATACAACTTATTGAATAACAAAAAAAAACGGGTGATGTATTGGAGGAGTAAATAGGTGACACATTTATTAACTGTGACTACTAAACTATATTTTCGTATCTGTGTAAAGATTTCAATAACTTGAAAACATAAATACCTGCGGAATTGATATTTGTACAGGATAAGATGCAATTTTCGCTTAATATAGTCATATTAGAATAAAGTTTGAAGTTAATTAAAGCTTAAAAGATTACTGTTTCCTACTCAGAGTTAATAAAACTTTCCTTATAGGATTAAGTGTGTTTTTTGTAATTTCAACAGTTGTCGACTTGATTTCGTCGAAAACTTACTTATTTAAAAGTTAAAGTCGTCAACAAACTTTGAGTGGTGAGTACTAAACAAGCTTGGTTTGAAACGATAAAAAGTATTTACAACAGAATTTATATGAAGTACACAATTTTCATATTATGGCACATATAAAAGTTTTTCAGGAAGATAGCTAAAAGTGAAGCTAGAAGTGTAAGTGTCGTAAACAAAACTTAAATAGGATTTCCTTGCTTGTATCAACATTGATGATGCTTTTTCTTAAATACTCCTTCATTTTTTAGGGTTCCGTAGCCAAATGGCAAAAACGGAACCCTTATAGATTCGTCATGTCTGTCTGTCTGTCTGTCTGTCTGTCTGTCTGTCTGTCCGTCCGTATGTCACAGCCATTTTTTTCCGAAACTATAAGAACTATACTGTTGAAATTTGGTAAGTAGATGTATTTTGTGAACCGCTTTAAGATTTTGACACAAAAATAGAAAAATAGCAATAAATTTTGGGGGTCCCCATACTTAGAACTGAAACTCAAAAAAAATTTTTTCATCAAACCCATACGTGTGGGGTATCTATGGATAGGTCTTAAAAAATGATATTGAGGTTTCTAATATCATTTTTTTCTAAACTGAATAGTTTGCGCGAGAGGCACTTCCAAAGTGGTAAAATGTGTGTCCCCCCCCCTGTAACTTCTAAAATAAGAGAATGATAAATCTAAAAAAAATATATGATGTAGATTATTATGCAAACTTTCATTGAAAATTAGTTTGAACGAGATCTAGCAGGTAGTTTTTAAGTAATCAGCAATTATCCTCTACAAACAAACTTAATTATGCGGTCGGAAAAAAACAAGATAATTGCGATTTTATTGCGTATTTTTTCTTTACAATGGTCGGAACCCTCGGTGCGCGAGTCCGACTCGCACTTGGCCGGTTTTTTGTAACTAGTACACATTGATCATATTATAAATGAAAATAGCAATGCAAACATCGCAAAAAGACCAAAACTTTCCCAACAATGCAGTACACTTTTATATAATGGCAACATTGAGACGCTTGTCCCGAACTCTTGCTCCTGTAAATTTAAATTAAGACATTCCCTTTGTAAATTTTAAGTAATGTTTGCTTGCTCCAAATTATTTTGTTTTTGACCATCGCCGGGTTAAGACGTTGCGCCGATGTCTTTAAAACGTGAATAAATTCATGAGGCCGAAATTGTGAATTTATTTTAACCAAACTGGGAATGTGGGAAGATTAAATTGTTTTGTCTTCGTACGTACGGAATTTAAGGTCAATGAAGAAGGAGATTTTGCGGGACTCGAGTTTAACATTGTATTTAGGATTTGCAGCAAGTGTATTGCTCGATTCTGTATACGGGATGCAGCTATTACTGACTGCTTATATTCTTTTATTTACAATAATGTAAAAGAAATCTCACAATTCTTGTAAGCATGAAATAATATTATTGCCGCATTAATAAAAACATGGAATAACACAAACACACACTTTGTGATTATCACAAAGTACACAAACTTTCATTGATGACACATGAAATAATTCATAAAATAATTAAATAAAGAAACGCTCCCAAATTGATTAAAAATTCAGTATGAAATTTCATCATTACAAATTTAAAAAATATTCCTGAAACGTGTAGGTTTCAAGAGACTATTCATATTATGCTATCAATATAATATCCAAATCAGATTAACCTTATCCAAAAGATGAAACAATCCAAATCCGAATACAAATAGCATAAAAAATAAGTGTTTCAGAGGAACAAAGAAAATAAGCAGTTGAGTTATTTTTTGCAAACAAAGTCAATAAAGGGATCAATCGGGAGTCCGTGGCGCAATTATAGAACGACGGTGGAACGAAACAGTGAGCGCTAACAATCCGAAGGCAAACGCCAAGTTTGATAGCTACAGACTTGTGAGGGACATGCCACGAGCTGCCAGCGATTGGAAATGCAAATAGTAGTAAATAAATGACACAAGTAGAGATATTGACCACAGATAGCACTCTTGCTAGAATTCCGGTAGTACAACAGAATCCTATGCTCCAGATGACGTTTTCTATGATGTGTATCATTAAATAGATTTATTGCAAGAAATGTTATATTTTACGCTTTATTTATTTACAAAATTATCTTAAGTTTACAGACTTTAAAAGAAAATAAGAGAACTATTTTGATTTATATTGAAATGACTTCCCCTTTATTATATTGCCTGAATATTTACTTAATTAAAGATCCTTTATATACTTTAATTTAAGATCTACAACATCTTAAATCTCGTAATAAATATTCAGGCAGGCACATGTGTAGTTTTAGAATTTCAGTGAAAAGATCAAGTTTAACAAATCCTGAACTCATTCCAAACAGAATTCTTGAGGTGTCAGTTAAGATGCCAGTAGTAACTGCTTGTTTGAACCCTTTGATGTTACTTTTATCTTTAAAGTTTGAAGTGTTGAGACCTGTGGGCTTTAGTGCCTAAGCTGTTACTTAACAAGGCTGTCAGTCTAGTTGGCACAGTTCTGAAGGATTCCTGGGAAACATGAGCAAGAAATGTTGTTGAAGATAAAGAAGTTAAGTGGAATATTCCCTTTGAAGTTATATTTCGTTAGTAGCATTGACGGTTGACTGTCAGGAAATTATCAGATTAATGTTAGAGATAAATAAACCTATTGAATCTCCTACTGTTAGGTACATTATGAAATATTATGTTTTTGCTATCTGAGTTCCAATGTCTCTCACGTGAGGCAAATCTGGGTACACTCATTCCACCGTAAACCTCAACTTCTTCTTCGCTTCCAATAAAGTGAGATCAAGGTCAAGAGTGAGCCAGCCATAGTAAAAAAACCTAGCTTTCCCCTTTTTGACAACGGAACTATGATAACTTTGACCCAATGCAATTCAATTCAGATCATTCATTTCAATTAGACCTAATAACAAGTACTTATGAAAGTCCAAAAAAAAAGAATTTTGCTGACCATTCCAAAAAGTAGTTTCCTATGGAAAAGAACGGGCAAGATACTCCATAGTTATTCTTTTTAAACACGTCATGGCACCCCGGCCAAAATATCTCCAAAGAGTTATTTTACTGAATTCCCATAAAATCGTGTAGCTTGTTCCACGCAAGAAAACCTTGAGGTATGTTTCAGTTAGCACACTGTTAACTGAGTCGGCACTGCCTTGTTCACCCTTTGATGTAACTTACATCTTTAACCTTTGACTTGGCAACTTAGCAGTACTTTGGTTTTATGCCTAACCGAAAGTTACAGGAAAAAAACTTTTGGTATCTACATACTTTTATTCGTTAATAGGTAAATTGCGACTTTTGTTATATTTGGGATCAATATATTGCTGTTAATAACTAAATAACATTCAGTCTTTGGATATACTGTTTTCTTAAAACATTGAGACGCCAGTGCCTCTGAAAGTACGTAAAGTTTTCGGTCGTGACGAATTGTATATTGCATCGGACTAAGAGAATGAAGAAAGGGATCAGCGTCTGCCTACACCTTTGAATTATAAATTGATATAAAAAGATCAATAGAATCGTCATGTGTTATGTTATATGTTATTCGGGTACTAGGGTCTTATCCAGCAGTCTTAAAATCCACAAATCAAGACCAAAATGAAGGCACAGAGACTTTATTTTATTAAGAGATAGGGTCGGTTTTCCCTGTCTGTGTTTTCTCTGACAAAGAAAGGTCGCCCACTTTGTACGCCCACGTGAATGGGATTATGAAAACATACTGCGATCGTCAATTTGTTGCTTTGACAAGGTCCTTTTACGTAATTCACTAGGTACATGTTTTAAGACTAGATAAATACCATTTGAGCAAGGTTTTGGGTCCCAGATTTTGGCCTTTTCTAACAGAAACCCAAACGTTATCTACGTACTCGTATATTATTATTATTACTTAGGTACCTACCAAAGACATTATTATAATTTATCCTCAAAGGCTCTATTTAACATGGTGCAGTTTTGGAATGAATGGGGATAAGCTAAAGCTAAATGCTTATACTTCATCCGAATTTCAGATTGGTTGAACCAATCTATCCCAAGCAAGAGTTAGGGACAAGCCTGCTGTCATCAACATTCCTAAAATCTAGGATCCGGAATGCCACAGAGATTAATATTTTAATAAAAAATCTCATACCACTTTGCTGTACTTGGGGATCGATTGCAACTATTGGTCTGACAAAACAGTCCGAAAATCAGTTTGTATCTAGAAACCGAACAAAGTTTAGTAAAACAAACACACAAGAGAAACTCGTGTACGAGATAAAAGTTGAAGATTCGATAGAATTAAATCAACAAAGTCCAGTACATTGTCGAATCACTTGCTTATTACATTTGGCCAATCACATTCGAGTGTTCAAGACGGGTGGTGTGACGTCACCGGGGAGAGAGCTGATAAAATGCTGCTTGGACTTCTTTATTTTGTTGATGGATGAAAATATTTTTGTGATGAAGGTGACTTAAGATTAAGACCATTTGTATTTTGGACTTTTTATACGTTAGATAAATATTAACATTTACAATGTTGACAGTTTGATTTGATGTGCATTCATTTATTTTTTGGCTATTGCCCATATTACAAAGCTATCTTCTTATTGATATTTGCCACTCATACAAGTCACAAAACTTGTGTCATTCAACAATACCGAAATTGATCAGTAAAATATTAAAGATTTTTTAAATTAATTTTTACTGCCCTCCGCCTTCTCCCCTTTGTATATAAAAACATATAAAATCACACATAGAGCCTTCAAAAATAAATCAATTTTTCACTAAACATTATTTTAGAATCGGTTGAGTTCTTTAATTAATTTTTTATCTTCTAACAATATATATTCTGCAGCATATTATTATTAATTAAAATATCAATATTGCACGTTTTCATCACCCTCACTGTGAACGCTTTTGAACTGCACATCAACACGTAGATAATATGATGTACATATGTATGAAGAAGTCTAAATCTGCGTAAGCCGACGAGCGGGACTTTACACGTCATATACTTCGCATTCGTTCTTGTTTTTGAAAGGAAAAACTTGGAGATAGGCCTCCGGTCACACCGTTATGATATCAGCTTACATTTTTCTGTATTCGCTTCTGTTTTTGAAGGATTTGTTCATGTTTGAGTTGTTAATAAGATCTCATTTTTGTTTTAGGAAAAGATTAGACAGATATTTCGTTTTCTGAATTAAATATGTTATGGTATAGATAAAAATGCATGTAGAATATATAAATAAACACAGAAATCTTGCTATGTCAGTCATATATCATATATCTAAATTATGGAAAAGCAAAACTTGTCTTTCGCATAAAACAGTATGTTCAACTTTTATAATATTATATTAAAAACTGCAGCTGCATATTGTGTTTATTAAAGGTCATCTCCACAAACGAATCTCGTTACAGCAATAAATACATTACGGTGTAACAGACGGCTTACCCTCCGACCTCCCACTTAAAATAATACCTTCATTTGCGACATTGCATACGTAAGCTTATGTCGTCGCTCCGTGCGAGCGTGCGAGAATATCCCGCACGGTGCTGTGCGACAACACTCGCACGATGCTGGGCGATATTATACCACGGTTTAATTTATGAAGAGGTCCTCATGTGGCTACGTGGTTTGTCTCAGCTATACTTTATTTATTACTAGCTTTCCGCCAGCGGGTTCGCCCGCGTGGGCATCTTCCACAAATATCATTCTATTTTAGCCAATGTATACAAAAACTTGACTAATTATAGACTAAAACCTCCTTCTTGAATCACTCCATCTATTAAAAAAACCGCATCAAATCAAATCAAAGATCGAAGCATACATAGGGACAGACAGCGGGAAGGCACTTTGTTTTATGCTATGTATTGATATTTTTGTCTGCGAAATAAGCTTCGGCTTCAGTTGTTGTTAGAAATGCATTCAAAGATGTGTGGCTTAGCAATTTGTTGTGCGTTACGCACGCACAAAACAAGTAAACTGTCCCGGGTCTAAGTGTATGTGCATAATTATGATAAAGCTTTTTCACGCGGTTTCACCAGTGTCCCCAGGGAACCACTTAACGTACCCTAATAAAAATCCTATAGCCATTTCCAGGGTCCCATTTATCTCCGTACCTCATCTCCGTAATTTCATTCAAATCGGTTCAGCCGTTTTAACCTGAAAGCGTAACAAACAAACTCAGTTTCACATTCTCAATATTAGTTAAGATTAGGATTTTGGCTTAGGTTGAATGATTTTTATATCCGACATAAGTGGCGATTTGAGTATTTAGACACAGTCTCTAGGGTGTGTCTGATTTATGGTTGCATAGCTCTAAGCACGCCTAAGAGAAATAAATAAAATATGCTCCTATATAAAAATGAATTTACTGCATTAAAAACTCATTGTAAACATGGTTAAAATTATTTAGTTTTACAAAAAGCAATAATGAGAAAATTCAACAAAACTAAGTGAAACCTTTAAAGAAAACTATATTGTTGTTTAAAATTATGTATTAGATGACTTGTATTGGTCTCCAAGGAGAACAATGTATAGATAATAATAATATTAATGCCACTCAAATCTCCCGAATAGTTTCAATGGTTAAATCAAAAGCTCCCCAGCCAGCTTGTCTCGAAACTTTTCAAATCTATTCATTTGTTCAACATGTAAACATTTTGCCCAAGTGGTCTAGAAATTTGAATAAAATTTATTATATTATAAAACATAACATCATGTCTGGTATACCTACTTATACATAATACACCCTCGAAGCCTAGACCAGATACGAATTGGATTCCGAGCAGGTACTGAAAAAACCCACATAGAACCACAAAATTCACATAACAAAGATCGACCTGGGAATCAAACCCTGATTCCAGCATCTGCTAATGCGACCAATTAACTAAGGAAGAAGTCCAAAAAATATTAACTTTTCAGTAGATGAGAAGAAAAATATATCTTATTTTGAGACGTCAGTTAGAAATGCAGAAATAAAATGCCTAAAGTCTCATAAAATATATACTAAAATTCAGCTTTTAGATGAACTAAAAGCTAGCTAGCGACGTATATAACGAATAGGTTGACATGTCACAAAAAAGAAAAATAACCTAAGTACTGATCAAAAGATCGTCTACCTGAACATAACAACAAATTCTGTTCTATCTCCTTCAGTCAGCCAACATACACATACATTAATAAAAACCTCTAATACCCTGGTGTACTTCAATCCCTTCCGTCTTCCCACCTGACGTCGCCCGCGAATTTCCCATACATCTGAAACAAAAGAAGTAACACTTTATTGTGCACACATTCACACGTAATTTATTATGGACGCACACATACAGACGGGGGCGGCTAAAATGACGCAGGTTTTGGCAATGTGGGTTATTGAAAGACTATGGTTTAAAAAAATGGTCATTAAATGCAGTGATATTATGAATTTTCAAAATAATAGAAATAAATTATATAAATATTGGTATATTAAGTATCTACTTATCAGTGGTTTAACGTGTACCTTGATACGATAGGGTTTTTTTAGAGGTGACGACATTCACATTCCCATAAAATAAGGAAAAGAAAATCAATATTTTTTACAAATCAATAATTCTTAATCACAAAAATACTAGAACGTATTTATCCCTTTAAAAATACACTTGTAATACTTCCCCAATAAATTGCATTTCCTCAACAGCAGCATTTTACCGCTCCAAAATTCTTCCATGTAATATACAAACTTAATATCATTATACTCATGTTTGACAAAGACGGCTAAAAGCCTCGCCTATGATATGTAAAGCGCGAGTCCTCATCTCTCGTGTTATTGTTTCATACTTTTGTCTTCGCTAAGCGGGATGGGGCGAGCGCGGGTAGCGAGCATTTGTGGTCGATAATGTACATGTTACAATTTGTTGGGGGATGGTTTAGGATTGTGTGTCGTGTTTATTTATGACTGCTGCTATATAGGACATTTTATCAGCTATTAGATGATCAACATGTAAATGCTTTACAAAGTCTAACCAGGAGGTGTCATGGTAACTGGGTTGTGGAGGTCAGATAGACCGTCGCTCCATGTAAAATACTGTTACCCAGCTACATCCTATCAGACGGGAAGCCAATCCCAACATAGTTGGGAAGAGGCTAGGCAGATAATTATGATGGTCAAGACATAACATCACATCTGTTTTACTCGAAGATATAGAAGAAAGATTTGTAAGAAGATGTTACACCTACAACCACACCCATATATAGCTATGGTGGCTTATTGTATCTTGTGTAGGATTGTGCGGGTTTGAAACCTAGCAAGTAATAATGTAACTTTGTCAATGTGTCTTTGTGCAACAGTGACACAATAAATAAGCCAATGATGATGATGATGATGATAACGCCCACATTTCGATATAAGAATAGAGTATTAAATTGCTAATTGCACACCAAATAAAGGACAAAATGCAAGTATACAGTAACAGTTACACAGTGGGCGGACTTATGGTGATCAGCGGTTTTTCCCAGGGAACCTTAAGATTTAAAGACATGATTTATATTAAAGTATTTCGATTTGATTTTGTTTTATATATACCTATTATATCCAAATCCTTGACCAGTCTATGTTCGTATGATTCCAACCGTTCTCTACAGTTTCTATTCATTATTGATTTATTATTAAGATCTATCAATAATAATTGTAGAATGTTACAGATTTTCTCGCTTTCTCTCAAATGTCGCGACGAGAGCACTAAATCAAATTGTTATAATTATCTAGGTAACTAAACCAATTTAACTAAAATGCTACAACATTTAAACAAACCATAAAACATATTTTCGCAAGGAATAATTGCACAAAAGCTTTAAAATCCCTAAAGGCCTAAAAATACCGACAATGTAGGCAACGTCACAAAAAGCCTCGGTCCACAATGACAAATAACCGACTATTTAATTTAATCATTCACTCGCACGCTCACCGTTCACTCATTCGGTCTGACGGCCCTCGCGGCGCGTCTAATTTCATTCACTTTTTTGTCACTCTTAAATCATTCAGCGTGAATATTTTTTCATTGTTGCTACATTTACTTTGGGAATATGCATTACTTTGGATTGGTATTTTATCTGTACCATTGTGTTATTTATTATCATAGTAAAACATTCTAAGCTTTTTCGTTGAACCTCTTAACAAAATATAAACAGTTAAGGTTATACAAATTAATTCTTCTTATCAAGTGGGTTGCACGCCTACTAACTTAACAAGTCACAGTTTTCTTCAATCCGCCTCACGCTAAATCAATGCTATCAATTTAGCAACCAGGGATGACGGCTTAAGGCGCGTACAGACACGGAGTTCACCACCAACTACCTGACTCAGGACTGCTTTAAGGATTTTTCAAAACAGACAAAACGATGACGGCCCAACTCAGGAATTACTGATTACTACTGGCCAAAACGCATACGGCCTACAAACGTGACATCACCATTATTCATTGGCCTATTTATTTTGCACTGTTGGGCAGAAGTCGCTTATCATTCTGGCAAAATCAGGCCTTCACTGCTAGTAACAAACATACTTGTGAGAGACATTGTACACTTTTAGCTGAATAATTATTGACAAAGTATAATGTTATATTCACTGTATACGAGCAAATAATATTAGCAGCAATAGAAAATGGCAATTCTTAAATCATTTATGCATACTTCAAGTGTCACAATTGTGAAGGCGTGCGGACTATTTAAAATTGTCCTGAACAATAATTTCCGTGTCACAGCCGTCATTAATATGACACCCCAAGCCTGGAGGGGTTTGAACCCCTTCATTAAATATGCACCCCTAATAACTGGACACAATAATTGATATTGACAGATTTACTAAAACTGTATTCATGTTCAGAGATTAGATTTATGATGATGTATTGTAATTGTGTTTTGTTACTGGGAGAGAGCTAATTAACAGCTGCCTTGAATAATAATCTGTGGGAGTGCGCCCATTTTATAGATAGGTGACCGTGCTTTACGTATCAAGAGATTTGAAGCAAACTTTACGCAGTCGTTCCTGATTTTCAGCCGTTTTACCATGGAAGTGCAACAAATAAACATACATTAAATATTAGTTAGAAAGTGAGGATATAGATAGCTATATCCAATAAGTCATATGTCAATAAGTTATCATAAAAAAAAGTAAGGCTGTTACAGATTTTGCCCAAGCTTACTGGTACATTAGCGTCTGTACTGAGGTAAGTAACTTAGATTTTAAGAAAACAACTCAGGTTCAACCATCTGTGCATATTCCTAGCTTGCATGTTCTTATTTTTAATTGCTTGTTTCTATTTGAACCGAATTAAAACAAACTTTACATCACTAGCACCGCTCCGCGACTCCGCCACAACTTTTCACATTTGGCAAACATTTTTGAACAATTAACCTTTTAAAATTGTACTGTTTCGCCTCCAAAATAGGTTAGTAGCGAGTTGCCAAGATACCACTTACGCTCTAACTATGCGAAAATATACTTTGGCCACTTGTAATAGGGGTGCTAGTGGGTGAAAATTTATAGTTGTTTTAGTAAATGCCGTTTCCTTGCCCGGAGCAATTTGTTGGTTAATTTCTTATTATTTCAACTTTGGAACTGCTTAATTCTGTTGTCAGTTAGGGGATGTTGTAATTTTTTGGGGCAGAACAGGACAAATAAGGGATGAATTTGGGCTGACTATGGGACGAATTAGGTTGGTATGATGTGTGCGGATTAAGGAAAATGAGAGAAAACTTTTCCACGCGAGGAAATTAGGTTACCACAGTAACATACAGATAGATATTGACACATATGGTGACTTATGTATTCATTGGTGACATGTTTTCCTAATAAAACTGGTCTAGTACAAATTTTACTCGTAGACAAAGAGTTTATAGTGTTTTGTCATTATTAACATGGAGAAATAACGCCGAAAGCACGTGTTATCCCGTGTGAGCATATCCTTTAAATTATACTCTTTAGTAATTTTGTTCTCGTAACTCGCGTAATAATAAAATACTCTGTGGAGATTTCAAGTGTCTAGACGACGTATAGTGGCTGTGACGGACAGACTGCAGACCCTTACTCTAATGGTCCTTTTGGCTCCATTTGAGTACAGAATCATATGATAGTTAAAGCATCGCAAATAGCTTTAAATAGTTACCAACTACTCGAATTATGCAGCAAACACTAAACACTCACCAAGCACCTATTACGAGGGCGACGCTAAATCAATACTCTAGTTTACAGTACTAAATCATTTAGACACGAGTAAACATTACCGTGCTCTACACAAAATATTAATAACTGTTTCAAAAGCGGCCACAAACGGGTTGCTATCAAACTGTGATGTATTTGCCGCATCGCAATCAGTAATGTTTAAGGTACGGACAAAGTGATGGGTGAAAGCGAATATACCCACGTATTTGAAAATGAAAGAGAATGGGTCGATGATGATGTTGTTAGGTAGGTAGATGAACATATTAATGCTGATTAGGACAATTGTGTAGTGGTAGGAAACGAATGCTGTGAGAAAACTGGTGTACCTCTCCTAAGTATCACATTATAAGGTATGTGACGTTAATCAGCCTTTATAGCACCCGTGGGCGTAGTAGACTATTTTACAATCACTCTGGTAGGAGAGTAAAAAGGTCTCAGATTTCCAACCGAAATTTTAACAGTCTAAATAAAATACCATAATTGTGTTTCAGTAAAAAGGGTTAAAGCAAAAACTATGAAGTTGGGCTTTCTAGAAATAGTTCCCATAAAAATTTGGCGATAATGAAGAAAAAAATCCAACAAACAATTGCAAAGATATTAATTTTCAAGATGTATTATGTATTTTTCTACATGACTACAAAAGAGACAAAACAACTGTCATAAGTCAATTCTGGATAATTAAAGACTATTTCCTTATTTGTTATCAGACAAGATTAAGCTAATCTTTGCTCTCCCTCTTTATGGAATTCACAATTCTCTCTAAATAACTGATTCCCTCTAGCAGTATTGCTCCTACAACGATTAGGTACTCCTGATTTTTGATTCTATAATTCGTCCTTCATTGTTGCTTCCAAATTGTTTCTTCCTCATCATTGCTATGCATTCATAGCATCAATCTCTATGCATTGCTGGTTCATTCATAAACCCAGTATGATCCTTTATCCTCAGCGTGACTGATCCTCATCAAGTTTCATCATCAGCCTATACATTTGTACCACTGCTGGGTACAGGCTTCTTCTCATACATAGAAGGCATGAGCATTGATCTCTACGCTTGCTCAAGGCTGATTGGTGATTGCAGACTTTTCCTCATGACGTTTTCCTTCACCGTTAGTCAGTGACATCTAAGATATATTTAGAAAGTACATTTGACTTCAGAAAAGTCACATTGGTACTTGCCAGGTTTTGTATCAGCACACTCGTACACGAGAGACAGGAGCCTTAACCACTATGCCACTAAGATTCTTCAAGACTTCTCTGATCATCGAGATTAAAGCTTCCATTTCTTATCTTTCTCTCATCTTCTCTCCTCGTGTTGGATTTTTGTAACAATGAATTCCTTCGCCAAGCTAATTATTATCGTCAGTGTAACACAAGCCTTATAGCAATCACCTATAATTACGGCGTCGGTGATGAATAGTCGGATTTCATTTAATTTATTGGTTTTATGGCGGCCGTTATTTCCTGTACAATTAACGCTATTGATATGTAATAAGAAATTTTTATCGATTATTATAGATCAATATTTTTTGAGCTAAACCCTTGTAGGGATTTTGTCGGGAAAATCCATTACTATTCCTGAAGATAAGGCAAAGATACTGAGAAATGTGTATGGATGGATACATAATAACAGTTTAGATAATACATAATATGTTTTTGATACTTTTAAAGGTTGTCCGAAGCTCTAGTGTGGTAAGAGTGTAAATATAGTTTTTGATTGTTCAGGGACCCAATTGGAAGAAAGATTTAATATAATCACTTATTTGACAAAGTGTAAAATGCCTTATTAGTTAGAGGCCAAAAGGTATATTTTCCCATTTAGAAACCTATCACATAAAATGCTCAAAATGATACGCATTTATTTTTACAAGTATTAGAAAAAAATACTTCAAATTACAACTCAATTTCATCCTAATACAGCAGCTAATACTATCATTCGACCCTTAATCTCAGTAAAACTTAATCTACTCTCAATCCGGTCTATTAAATGTTGAAGCAATATCAATAATCATAACCATTTACTTTGTCATTTATTGAAGAGAGATCTTCAGACGAGCCTTGGTAATATTTTAATAAACTTAATCCAATTATCCTATAAAACCTTCAGCTGTAGAAGCTTAATAGAGAATGGCCGAAAAGGTATCCCCATCTGAATTTCAGCCAATTCTTATATTTAACGAACGAAAAAAGTCGATGTACCCTCTAATATAAATTATCTGGTGTCAACTGCGTTCTATTTTATCCCAATAACTTTTCAATACGTAAAAGCATACCTTAACTCCTTGATCTCAAGGTTTAAAATCCCTTGAAACAACCAAAGAATATCAGCGTCATTCAAAATTGAAATTTACGCGTAAAGACATAGATTTGAAATTAGAGTATTTTATGCATTCAAAGCTCATTACACGGTTTTCAGATCTACCCTTAGAATAATAAGGTCGAAATTTGATTGGCAGGTGTTTGTTAGGAGTCATTTATCAGGCTGGATAGAAGATGTCAGAGGTTGATATGGCATCGTATTAAAAAGGTGGTGTTTTTGCATGACGCGAATAAGAATGTAATATATGTGTGAAACAAGGATTATGTGAACATATTACTCGTAGCTGAAGCAACGAACAAGCTGAACAACTCTTTTGTTACGTTAGACTGCCGCGATCAGTTCATGAATTGAACCAAACGTGATTCTACCTTCTCAGTAACCGGAAAACTACAAAATAGTTCTGCTGTGACTGCTAGAAAGCAATTTCTCGATATATAATATCAATATTTATATAATTACATTTTAAAAATTGCATAGGTTCTTCTTAGCAATTGAGTTTCGTGTGTCTTCATTCAATGTCATCAACTGTTTGATTACATTTAACGGAAAATCAATTTCATTTCTCATACGGAATTCAAGGAACGGAATAAATTCTCCATATTTCACAGAATTCAAGCCATTGTAAGCTACCAATCACGTTCCCTCTACCTTCATTTAATTACATTTACTTTACAAACCGTGCCAAAACCATAACATTGTTCCTCAAACAAACCAAATTATTGCCACAAAAAATCAAAACTAATTATCTTCAATAATCGATTTTAAATCTTAAGCCCCCGTGATAAGACGTCAATTTGTATGACAAGTGCGATTCGAATAAGCATAAAAGAGGTTTTAATTGAATATTAGCGTGTCAAGAACCATTAGTAACAGTTAATTGGCCTTCCCTGATAATGATTTACAGTGTTTAGTTTTTGACAAAGGACTTCCAACTATTTAGTTCATACAATAGAGTTCAGTTTCGTTTGTCAAATATGAAATTTGTGGGAATACTACTTAAGAAATAAATCCGAATTTCGAATGTCAATTATTCATCTAGACTTTATTGTTCAATTGTGTAAACTAATTTGAGCCGAAAACTTCGTGTTTAAAGTTGAAATTTATTTGTATTTTTTATTGTTTCAGGTACTAATTCATTGTTTTGAAGTTGAACTGAAAAACGGGCAACAACCGATCAAGTTTTTATATTAACGAGGTGAGTTTGAAAATGGTTATCGTAGGAGTATTGAAAAACTCGAAGGAGGAAAATATAGTTTTTTTCTAAAGGCGATTGCGAAACTAAAAAATATTTGAATGACAATTTCTATGCTACTATAAGTCGCCTCATAAAAAATGTGTTCCCGGTGTCAAAGAGAACACGACTAATATTAATTCAAAATAATAGGTAATTAGAAGCAAATTAGCGGTCATTATCTGAGCCAAGGGCGGTATCAACCAGCCACTTGAATACATAATTACATGACTACAGTTTATGTGAAAGTATTCCAGCATTCAGACAGTCGATATCCAACAATCTCAAGGCCACCCCATCGAGGGAACATCGAAAACCTACTAATTCATTACTTCCCCAATACAACACAATACAAAATAAAGTTGAAACAAACTTGTATCAGAGTTGTGCAATACTCCTCCGTCTTAGCATTCATTGTGCGATACAAAAGGTACTCAGTGGGGACGCATAAATCATATAAAAATCACCTATAACTTCAGCACAAGAAGGTTTTTCTTTGTACTTACAATATTTGTGATATATTACTTTAGTTTGTCCAATGTTGGGCAGTGGGTCGCTTGAAAGGCCATGTCTGAGGTAATTTGTAAAGAAGTTTGTTTAACACAATGTTGTGACGTTTGTGAATAGAGTTGTATGTATAATATTTTATCTTTAGACATATGTACATAAGTAAACACGGAGTAAGTCTTGTTTATTCAAGATGTAGATACGACCTTCTTTACATGTAGCGGAAGATATACTGAGAAAAGTCTTTTAAGAAAAATTAATTGAAATGAAAAATGAATTGGTATAGTTGAGTTCTATTGCCATACTGATATTACCATATGTATACAAAGTAGCTATGTAGGTATAACTAAATAATTTGTATACTTTAAAATAACAAACAGAAGAAATCCGTGTTTCTTTCGTAAAGGCCTTTTATTTGCAAGCTCTCAGTGAAGTATATCAAGCACTAGTAGCACGGTTCCAAGGAGTGGGTCTTACAGAGAAACTGCCGAGAAACTGCATTGATATTTTTCAATAATTTTATTAAAAAATACATTTTCTGAGAAAATTATACAATTCAAGTGACGCTTCTATGTTATACAATGATATTATACATACAATTCAAATTCAAAAGTATACACTTGAAAAAGTGTCATTGTAATGTAAAATATCATGAAGTATTATCATAATCAAGCTTATATTTCTTGAAGGGGGAGACAGATTATGTAGGTGTTCGTGTGAAATTACATACAAACAATCATACATACAACTGGTTATACAGAAGATTGTGTAATATGGAATGCCGCCATTTTCAACCCGGAATTCGACACTCAGACCCCCTAATACAGTACCTACGTATTCGCATCAATACCGAATGAGGCAGGCAAGCTTAATTAATCTTAATCAATGTAATTACAGGCACAGAACTGTATAGATTATTATAATTGCTTTAGACATGAACTCAATATATATTAGTACTAGACACGCAGATGAATTAATCGTATCATCATCATCATCAGCCTATTTTACTATCCCATTTGGGTAAAGGCCTCTTCTCATATAGAGAAGGCATGAACATTGATCACCACGCTTGATCCCGGCGGGTAGGCGATTTCACTCTTTAGTCCCGGTTACCTCACGATGTTTTTCACCGTTAGTCAGTGGTGTCTAAGATACACTTAGAAACGACTGGAAGAATGAATGACTATAAAAAGTCACATTGGCATTTGCTAGGTTTCAAACCTGCACACTAGTACACGAGATGCAGGTACGACACGGCACGACTTCACTGATCATGTATACTGGTCACGTGTAAAAAAAAAATACGATATATTTTCACAATTACCACATGCATGGCTATTACTTCTATAGTTATATTAGAAAGTGGTAAAGTTTGTGAGTTTGTACGTAGTAACTAGTGACTTATCCCTAGAATTACTGAACTGGCTCAAAATAAATGATAAGCTGTGACATCGAGTGCTGAACGTACTAACATTTTTAGTTACGAAAAAAATACTTACGAAATGTATTTTTTTTCTACGTAGCTATAACTCTGCCTTACCTCCTAAAGAAGAGCACATAACAACAACACGGCGATGTTCATTGTTCGGCATGACTGGAAAACTAGCCTGAAACTACAAACAAACAGACATTTATCTTAATCTCCACAGTTATTCCAAAAGTTACCAGCACACTTACTAAAATCAATATGTTTTGAGCTCGCAACCAAATATCGATAATATACATGAAATGACAAGGGTCTTGGTTGGTGTGGCATCTACCCTGAAGGATTGGGTAGCTATCGTATAGGTAGTACGTGAAGCGCACATTGGGTCGTCCATTTCGAATGTAGAAACTGGTTTTCAAGCCTACTTGTGCAGGTTCTGTTCAATCAAAGTGATAAACTATATAAGTACTTTCTATGATGAATGCCACACTGACGACTATGGTGAAAGAAAACATCGCAAAGAGACTTAGAAATCTGAAATCGTGTTGGCTACACTGTTTTTGGGTAATTGTTGTAGTTATTTTCGTGTGTTATTAACGAATACACTCTTTATTAGGAAAAAAAAACAAATTAATTTTCCACTCAACCAAAAATACAATAGAAAAAGTATACATTCTCGATGCTTTTTTAAAACCGAAATCTTCCAAGCAGTTACAGTGCTGCCCTCTAGCTGACAAAATATACAATAACGGTATACGTGCTTTCTTTCAGAATCGGAATAAATAAGTCTGAAATATTTATTTTTGAATTCAGACTGTATAATATGAAAAAAAGGCTTTTGCCTAACAATGGGATATTAAACCATGTAGATCGATATTTATTATGAATTTTCTCGTCCTTTTTGAACAACCTAAAATTAAGTTCAGGTTCAATTATTTTGCAGAATTCAAAAGAACTTCTGCTACACGCAAGCCATTTACATTTAATGGTACCTAAATGGTTTGGGAGTTTTTATCCCACAAAGGGGATGATTTCTTGGGCCACAAAGTCTTAAAAATTCAACGTAACAATTTTTTTTATTGATTTTTTTCTGAGTATCAGAATTACTCATATTTTATGAAATAGGTTTAAGCAAAGTTTTTTTTTTGTTAGCAGCCCTTATTAGTATAGTACTAGTACCAGTACAGAGAGGGTTAGAACCAATATATTTGCGAGTCGTAGTCAAATATCAGTAGTTTGACGTGAGCTGACGAGGGTTGAGGTCCATCCTCGGGACGCCATATGGAGAATAATGAAATATAAGGTTTTTGTTACGAAAATACGTTAGAACGTTTGTTATTTTATTTTATGATTGAAGTTATTCTATTCAAAAATATATGAACATGTTTAGGAAAATTTGACTGAGTACATTATTCTAGTAATATTTGAAATACGAATGTTTGTAAGGCTGTATGTTTGTTACCCTGTCACGTCATCATCATCTGCCTAGCCTTTTCCCAACTATGTTGGGGTCGGCTTCCAGTCTAAACAGTGTTTTACTTGGAGCGACTGCATATCTGACCTCCACAACCCAGTTACCGGGTAACACGGTACCCCCTGGTAAGACTTTCTTACCCTGTCAGGTAAATACATAAAAATTGATCATGCTAGCTAGTTATAGCAAGCGTGTCTTTAATCAATTATTACACTTTGACCGTAAACGGAATTTACAAAAAAAAAACACGTAAAATAAAAACAAAAAGGCTCGCTAGGTAATAAAGAATCTGATGCACATCTCATTCATTCGGCTCACTGAACGTCAGAACAACTCAATCAAAATAAATCCGCTCGTACACTGTCGGACATAATAACAGCACACGTAGGTACCTCAATTATTTACAAATTACACCGTACGATACACATTAAAACACAATAGTTTCCAATTAAGCATTTTTGGTGCAACTTTGCATTCCCAATTTTTAATTAACGATTGAATTATATATCGTTTAATTCGAATACTTCGCTGTATACTTACGTTTGGCCGAATCTGTAATTTGTGACTTTTGTCCAAAATTAATAGTGCTGTATTTGCGTTTCGCTTTCGATTCGATAAGCACTTTAATAATAAATCTAGTGATGTGGTTAATATCGATATGTGTGTGATGATAATGTGCAATTATACTGTGCTTTGTATGAATATTATTGTTCATTGTCCGTTCATTTATTCATAGTTCGGCAAATTTTATCGACCGCCCAGTTTTACATCAGACTATTTTGTGCTGTTTCAAATTTAATCTGGCAATTCATTTAATTAATTAAAGGACACTGGCGAGATAACTGTTGATAGAAATATTAAGCGTCTACAAATGTCCTTATTATAGATATCGATAAAATAATTTTCTATGGTGCTTGTAACTTGTATAAAAAAACACGTTCTATTTGAAAATTTAATTGACTACTTTATTTATAATTAAAAGCATTCTTATACTAGTTTTTTTTACTACACTCTACATTTAGTTCTTGAATTTATCAGACTAAATAACGTATATTCGTAACATCTAAATTGGACAACCAAAATTTTGGTCAACTGTGGCATGTCCAAAACATGTTATTTTTTATTACTGAACTAACATTAAAATGGCAGATCCCTATACTAAAGCCCTCGAACTCATAATCTAAATATGATTTCTGGGTAAGGATCTGTGCTGTGTTTGACACTAACGACGAAGCAATCCAACTTGTGCCAGATTATGAACATCAATCTTTAGCTCCTAGACGCAAGAGAACTCAATTTGTCGTAACTTATAGACTTTCAGGCATTGTAATTTTATACCTTTTTAACATACAAAAATAGGGAATGGTAGTGGCCCAATACCGATACGTAGGGGTACCATGTCGTTTACGCAAGTGTGGGTTTGAAACCTGGCAATTAACGTGACTTTAAAAGTTAAAGTTAAAGTTATATGTACTGTCGAAGTATATCATAGACGATAGAAGGTGTTTTCCTTAACCGTTAGCAAGGATAGGTACTTGGAATAAAAAGGGTTAAATAGCCAATCCACCTTAAGCAAGCGTGGTTATCAATGCTCAATGCTTCTTTGTCACGAGGCCTTTATTTAAAGCAATAGTGTTATACAAATTGGCTTATGATGATGAAAATTTTAAGTTAATTAATAATTCCGAAAAGTATTAGTCGTGGTCCTATAGCAATCCTTAGCAATCCAAAGAACTATTTACAGAAAAACTTTAGCTTATTCTTAAAATATGTTCGTCTTCTACCATCAATATTTTAGCGCAATCGTTGAACTTTAAAATTGGCAAGCCATTGCAATAGTTATGGAAGGCAATTGTGTTACGTAATCAGAGTCCTATCCTTCACATATCACTAGTCGCTGTAGATGATCATAGGAGCTTGTAAATCTGCTCGCCCCCTCACGTGCTAACTGAAAACGAAAGCTATGTACCGTCGGTAATGACTAGGGTAATTGTATTAGCTTACCCCCGCTTTACCCCGCGTCAACTGGACTCTGAGCTCTTTACTACTATTATAACTCGAATTCGTATTTAGGTATCGATATTTGAACTTTTGGAATCGAATTGAATGTGGACATGTACTGGAGACCACAGCTTAGTAAATGCAGTGTAAACAAGGTGGAGAGACAATCTGCAATAGGCTGCAGGTAGAATTTGGATGCATCAAGCCAAGGATCGCGTGATATGGTATGGGATATTAGTGCCATATACCCTACAACTATGCTGGTTTTCTAACAATTATGGTTATTTACTATTTTAAGAAGAAACATAAACATTGTTTAGACTCTAAAACCTTGGACAGTCAGAGTGGTTACTACTGTACTGCTTAAATGTCCTCACGCAAAATATAAAATGTAACTCGCCTGAAAGTTCCGGAACTTGTCGAGAACCTTTGATACCGCCATCTGTTGAGGAAAAAGAAAAAAATAAATTAGTCCAGAAATTAAATAATGCAATTAGGCGGGGAGAGGGAGTGGCCTTTTTTATTTTTGTGCGAATTAGAGGCGACTGTGAATTGGACGGCTGGATTTCAGGCTCATTTTAGATGATAGGTGGGGGTAGGAAATGTTAACTGTAGTATTTTTGAAATCATGTACGTAGACCCCTATCTATTCAAGTACTTAAAATATAAAGTATATAAGATATTATAGTAGTAAACATAAACTTAAGAACATTTACGGCCGTTTATATATAAAAAAAAGTTTCAGTTTTAATAATGACTAATTAATGCATTACTGAGCTTTAACTGATGCGCTACGTGTCGCACGATCATTTTTCGCCCGAGATATTAAAATTGTTTCAGTTCTGGGTATTTGTGCATGTGTCATGTATATTTGTGGACGCACCCACGATGTAGGAGAAATTCCTAGTGTAGGGCAACATATTGTTAATACAGACAGACATAAAAAATGGTGTAAGTTTTCCTAATCTTTAGTGAAAAACTCTTTATGTCATCCACTAAATAACCTCTTAGATGTATGAGAAAAACAACCTCTCCCTCTTGTAACAAGATGTTACAAGGTGTCTATTTCTTGCCACCAGCTCAGTAAAAATACAAAGACTTCAACAGTCCTAGGATTATCACAAAAACGGCCATTTGAAGCACCCTGCGATAGTTTTTCAAAGAAACTGACATAGTAGTCGGAACTTTGGCAATAACCCGGCGGAATTTAGTAGCACCCCATCAATTTGGACGCTCGTGCTAACTCCGCCTCATTCTACGTGGCTGGGTTATATATAGGTGTTGGAAGTTTGAGCTGTTGCGGTTTTTTACATGTCTCCTTGTAGTAAAAAAAAAAACAAATAGCAGGCACAACACAGTAGGGTAGATAACTTAATTAGAAGTCTAAATACCTGTCAGCCAGTCTTACTATGAAGTATCTTGTTATTCACTACCTGGGTTTAAGGAGTCAGATAGGCAGTCGCTCCAGTAAAAAACTTGGTATTCAGCTGCATCTGTATAGACAATAAGTCCATTTCCCTATAGTTGATAAAAACTTGATCAGATGAGGAAATGTTTCCTGATTAAATTGACTTGACTTAATTTAAATCCAAAATGGCAGTATCTTCTTATTAACTTTTCTCATAATTAATATCCTTATTGTCAATAATCCTCAATTCGGCCTAAAACTTTTATTATTTGATGTTTAGAATATTGATATTGATTAAATTATTTATTGCCAAATTAACCTTTTAAAACAACCATTAATTTTAGTTCTACATGAAATTATCCAATTTACCTAAACCAGTACTTTACTATATATAGTTAAAACTAATTTAGTATCGGATAGCCCGTCGGTAGCGTCGGCAGCACTTGATTTATGCTACCCGGGGCGTTCACCGAAACTACTGTCATTAGTCACTGCAGGATCGGTTTTTATGCTAACCGTACCGTGAGTGATTACTGAGGCTGTGCGCGAGAGGAAGATGTATTGTGACTATTGATTGTACACGAAATTATTTTAAATTAATATGCAGTTTTCAATTATATATATTTTATTTATGGGATTTTAACCAAAGTTATTTATATATACACTGGTCTTAGGGATTTAAATTATGTACAGTATTTTTGTTATGTAATAAATAAATATTAAAATAGAAAATTTTCTCTCATCATATTAAAAAGTTGTTGTCCTTGTATTTTACGAATCTATAAATATTTGTCTAATACGGCCAAAAATACCACTCAACTTTGTTTTGGGCGATACAACTTACTGCTAGGTAATTCCGCCAACTTTCGCTGAATAAGAATAAGTTTTCTAAGTGTTTGTGACTATCAAAATCTGGTGTGTTGTAGCAGTAGTGTTGCGTCAGCTGGACTATTTTAGTATATTTTCCGTTTAAATTAAGTTTTAATTTTGCAATGGCACTAGTTCTTTTATTTAGTTAACATTTTTTCTATGCGAGACAAATGCCTTACGCAATTTAATTTAGACTGCTTCTTTGGTGAAGCTATCATAAGCGCAATTGTTGAATTTGAAGATGAGATCGTCAGTTCGATTCCCGGATCGGGTAAAGTGTAATTGGGATTGTACAACTTCTGAGTAGCAGTCTAAAGTTTGGATTCGTTACAAATCATTCCGTCTGACTATCCTCCTAAAAATATTTCGCAAAATACTGTTTTATAGGTACACCTCTGTCTGACCTTTAAAAACAGGCGAGATGGTAATATTAATTCTTCCATCCCAGTTTATGTCCAATCATCTCACAGAACTCACAACAAGCAATTAATTAATCTGAAGTCATTTTGAAAGGCCACCAATGATTTAAAAGCATCGGTCATGGAGTGTGATAATTTAAATTAAACAGTGTCATGTGAAGCTGGCCGTGCGTGGCGGGCTCTAATAGGGCTGTCACACGTCTGTCTACTAGGCCTAGTGATGTGCGGCTAGGCTGCCCCGGTGCGTTATCAGGTTGTTTAGCTTTTAGGAAAGGCTTATTAAAACCAGTGTTAGAATTAGCGCATGACCAAATTTCTGGATGCACAGGGTTTTAAAGCGTTGTCAATTATGTTTGGGTATTTGTAGCTTGTGATGCTGGGATTTAGTTTATTGATTCTCTATTAGAGTTTATTTTATCTATTCTGGGGTATACCCCTGTCGTAATCTGTTTTAACCCACTGTGCCAGAAGGAGGATTATGTTTTTTTTTTGCAGTAACCGCTTGTACTGCACAGTAGTGATAAAATATTTGCATAATTAAAGCGACTATCTGCTTAATTTTCGGCTCTTCAAATCAGAATTTTTGCAGGATCAACATCTCCTGGTATAGAAAAAACCAGACCTCATATAACAATGGAGTAGAGTATACTCCAAAAAGATCTCCCCTAAATAAAAGGCATTCTCTTAAAAAATAAAACTAATAACACTTGTCCCCCACTTTCACCCCCAAAGTCCCCCGAAGCTGTCAGCCCTGAACTCGCTTCGCCTATAAAGGGCCACGTGATTTGTAGCCTCGCCGCGTTGTACATCAAAGTTCCGGCCGAACACCGGAACACCTGGATTTGCGACTCCCATGGGGGATAAACTACAGATTTGTTCGTTTTTTGGGGTGATCGATGGGGTGAGCTGGGGATGAATGGGTGACAGGTCAGGTTTTTAGGTGAACTAACCTTGGCCTGGAGTTTTTGATGATTTATGACTATTTTAAGCTATTGCGTGCCTAAAATGTTCCTGTGCTCAAGTGCAATTTGAAGGATGAGTTTGTGTTGAAACTACAAATGAGATAGGTACTAAGGATTATAAGATTGATAAACAGAGAGAATTCCTGGAAATACAAACCTCATCACACATTTGTAGTGACATTTTTATTATTAGCGATTATATTTTCAGTCATTGTCAAATACAAAAGAAAATATTATACTATCCGGCCAGACATAGAAGTCCAAGCACGCCTATTTCATACCTTTTAATCAAATATTTTTTCAGCTCTGTCAGGCGACGACGATACTTTGACCCAATACAAAAATAATATTATTTAACCTGTGTAAATATATAAATACGAGACCTTCCCAAAGGTAGCTAGCAAAACTATTAATGACACATTAGGTCCCGGTGTTCGCTTAGTTACGCCTTCATATTGTAGTTAAGTAAATAAATACGAGGTGCGTAATGAGGTACGGCTCGGGGTAGATGAGTTGATGAGACTTTGTGTACATCATGTTTATTTATAAGTTGTTTGTGTTACATGAACTTACTTTGAATTTTAGATATCCCACTGTTAGGTAAACATCGGAATATTAATTATCATTATCTGTTTTTAAGTGCAATAAAGAGTGGATTTTGGCCGCAGTTGTACTGAGGGAAGTATTTTACGCACCTGTATAAAAACCCATAGGTATATTTTCTTAGGGTTCCAGCTAACTCGAAAACTGTGCTATGAATTTTAATATATAAATATTAAAGCAACATGATATGGCTAGAAAGGATGTTTTTAGTGAGATGACGTCAGATAGATGTATGGAAGAAGACATGCTATGCCGACATGATGTGATCGGATGATGATGAAACATTAAAGCAACACATGTCTGATATTGTTAGGTTTTCATTTGAAATGAAATGAAATTCAAATAAATAATTTTAAATAAAAAAATAAGTTTCCATATTCCTTTTTATCGCAAAAACCGGGAGCGCATTTTAAAACAATCCTTGAACTTTAGAGTTTTAAAAATGTCTGCAACAGAGTGTATCAACGTATTTTTTTATTATTTTGAGTGTTTTAAAACACAATTTTCCTCTTAATAAAACTTTTTGAAAAACTTAGACTTTGTCGAAGGAAACTTTGGAAGGCAAAACATTATAGTTTTGTAAACTAATACAGAGTTTTTATATTTTATAAAATAAAAAGTGTATGTTCAAAATTGTATAAGGGTAGCGATGTTATATAAGTATCTATTAATAAATATAGAGAGGTAAAAGTTTTTTTATTTAAAGGGGTATTAAAAACGGGGCTTTAAATCTAGTAGTGACTGCTTTTTGTGTATCAATTTTACATAGAAAGGGTCCGTTAAGCAGTTGCTAGTAAAAAGATTTCACAAATCCTTTGGTTCTCCATTGATTTATTCATAAACTATGTCATCTTCCTTCTGCCCTATCAGGTCAAATAACCCATAACCTAAATCCCAAAACAAAGCTTCATACGAGACCATAAACACACGTACAACGTCACAATAAACCTATACAAATAGGTACAATGTACGACAAATGTGATTGTCCACAAAAAAGAATTGATGACAACTGTACAATGAATAAAATTCGGCGATAACACTTGCGTGCGCGGCCGTACGTGAATGTCAAATGTTACGCGACTGGATTAAATACTGCTTTGAATTTTTGTAGCTTTTATATTTATTTTTGGGGTTCCGCAGGGACGTTATAGAATATGAGGAACCTGCCACCCGTTTTGAGGATTTTTGAATGCCTAGTTCATTCACTGGCGATCCATGGCTGTTGATCCACTTGGACGATGTTGTTTACAGTAAGAAAACGTGCTTGATTTACTTAAGAGAAAGATTTAAAATATCTCTCGTGCCTGTAATTTCACCGCCCATACTTATTATACTGGGATATATTACTGGTGTTAAGATACACTCCATCTAAGATGCTGAGATGAAAACGCATCGGTAGATGTGATATGACCATACTCGACAAAATCCGCGAACGTACGTACGTTTGGCAAAATCTCGGTAAAAATCAGCGCCAAGTTACGAGAAAGTAGCCAATGTAGAACAGACCTCCTGAGTTTGTGAATAATGTCACGGCCAATCGCGGATCAGTCAAAAAAGTCAAACGTCAAAATTTTTATTTCAAATAGGCCTTTGCAGGCTCTTATGAAAAGTTACACTAGTTACACGGTTCCAAAGAGTAGGTCCTATGGAGAAGAACCGGCAAGAAACTCCATAATCGATGGGGGCCAAAGATAAGATGAGCAAATGTTGTCTAAAAGTATCTATGTAATTGCAATATTTCCAAACAGAATGCGTCCTGTAGAGCAAGATGGAGAAAGAAAAACTGGAAAGGCAGTCCCCACGATTAGATGGGAATAAATGGCAAAGCAAGAGAGAGAGGCAAACATAGATATAGCTGTCTCAACTCAGACTAACATTTATCAACAAAAAAAACTTTTACGATTATGACAGAACCATACATAGACCATATTTTTACCCTTTACAAGACGACATGTACAAATGATACCACATTTTCATCCCCTAATCCTCATATCCCCTTTTACCTTGTAAAGCTTGAAGATACAATCCATCCCCACGTTCCCCCCCTCCATAGCTCCACAATAACATATAACGTGTTTATGTTAATGTTAAAATGTTCACTACCGGAGAGAACTAGTTAAAACCAGTCTGAACCAGTTTCAACCGCCGTAGGGTTGCCGCTGTTATGTAAAATAATATTAGATTTTAATTTAGTTTGTGTAATGAGTTCATTATGAGTTCGTAACTGTTATTTTATGTTTAAAAATAATAGTTCTGTATTTTATGTTAACGAGATAGTAAATTACAAGTATTGCAAGTGGGACAGATTATTCAGAGAACTGGAGAAAGCAGCGTTAATATATTTGAATCAGGTATTTACTTAAAAGCTTTTATTTGCGGTATCTCAAGAATTATGTAATAGCCCGTTACTGATGACTCTCTCTTATACATGTAGAGGAGAATCTAGAACATTTTGCTATTCACTCGATATGCATGCACGTACACGTTGATTTTGCATTTTGCGACTTTGTGGATTGCAACTTATATCATCAGCCTAGACTTATCCTTTTCTGTCTTTTTAGATCTTTAAATGACAGCCGAAACCAACGGCTTTCCGAGGCGTGATTCTCATGTCACCTATAAATACTAATAACAATTTCATGAACTTACTACTAGTAGTTAAATCTACATAATATATATTTGAAGTAGGTAATTATAAATTGAACCATAAACCATGCAAGCGATTACGTAATCAGTGTCAACTTTAAATTAAATCGAAAATAGTTATGCCAACCCTGCGCCAGCGAACACCATTTTATTGATGAAAAGTTATAGCAATAACGGTGTAAAATAATATATTTTCATCATATTATAACATACATACATAGACATAACATCATGCCTGTATATCCTGGTAATGGCTAGAAGTCCACCTACCGAAATAACATACATAACACTAGTTATATTAAACTCCCAATTAATAGAAGGTGACCCTATTGCCCTATTGCTATAAAAGTCCAGACTTAAAGCTTCTACTGAAAAAATCCACATGTAAAGTAACAGAAAGAAAAGAAAGAAAGAAAGAAAGTAATACAACATAACCCGATAATAGAACCTACGACATCGTGCTCAGCAGTTAAACCATTACTCCAATGGATCGTTCTAAATAATGTATTAGTAAAATGATTGCAGCTTTTCATTTATAATTTACATTCCAATATAAAATATATTATTAATTTACTCTATAAAACGATGAATATTTCAAGTGTTTTCCGTGTTAAGGATATTCGAAATCACGTTAGTGGATTTCTGGATAAATATTGTTTTTAATTATTGCGCATAATTTGCACTGGACAGAATAATAAAGCTTGATTGTTTAAATATAAATCACTACATAGTATAAAATAAAGTCGCTTTCTCTGTCCCTATATCCTCATGTATGTTTAAAACTATGTCTTTTAAACTACGCAATGGATTTTGATGCGTTTTTTAATAGACAGAGTGATTAATGAGGAAGGTTTTAGTATATATAATTTGTCAAGATTTTGTATCTATTGTATTTTGAAGCTAGTCTATACTTCTATACTAATATTATAAAGAGGAAAGATTTGTTTGTTTGTTGGGTTTTAACTCAAAAACTACTAGACCGATTTCAAAAATTCTTTCACCGTTAGAAAGCTACATCTTTACGAAGTATCATAGGCTATATTTAATTCCAGAAATAATTAGGGATCCCTACTAAAACTTGAATAATGTAACCCAAGATGTAAAAAAATGCCCACGCGGGCGGAAAGCTAGTATTATATAAAATGCAAAAGTTACTCTGCCCGTCTGTGTGACGCTTTTAAGATAACACTACTGAGCCGATTTGAGTAGATAGAAAATTTGAGTTTCTGTCAGAGTTTTTGCAGTAATGAGTTCCTAACAACATCTTTATTTTACTATCTTGGTTACATTGAGTTTATCAACGGAACTAATGAACCAAGTTTGAAAATTGTTTTACTAATAGAAGCCAAAGTTCTCATAACAGAGAGAAATTTCTTCAGAGTTTTTATTATTCGTAGTAACCTAGTATTGTTTTTTTTTTGAAGAAAATAATTATAATTACATATATTAATTAAATCATTAACAGTTAAAATTATTATTACAGATTTTAATTTAAATTTAATAATGAAGATTAATCACAATGTTATGGATTTGCGGTACTACTCAAAATTAGCTGCGTGTCGTTAACGGGTCAGTGAGCATTCGCTTCAACCTCATTGACTATGAAAAACATGCTAAAAGAGTTTTTTTTTGGAAATATTATTTGACGCTGTATAAAGTTTTTCTGACAGCCTTCTAGAGTGAGACAGAGCTATAGTACTGACTAGCGCTATTTGTTATTCGCAACGGAACTATAAAGGATATAAGTTAGTTACTGAAAACTATATTTTATAATTATTATGTATGTGTTAAGTTTTATTACAAAATAAAGACACGCATTTGAGAATTGTCAAGTGGAGTTCAGATTCGCACTTCAAATAAGGAGGTATTTATGTAATTTAATCATAGTTACAGCCTGCACATACATATGTATATTGCGATGTTTCAACTGTCGAGTTAGCACCCACGGATCTAAACATAGTCAAAAGTCAAAATTTTTATTTCACATAGGCCTACAAATAAAGCACTTTATAATCTTGGTCTCCAGGGGAAGCCACATGTACAGAGATGGACTAACACCACACATCCTTGTCATCAATATAGTCTTTAATTTTATAGTATGCTCTTCCAATAAGGGTAGATTTGACAAAATTTTTGAACTTTTTATCGGTAAGATCTGTTACACATTTAGGTAGCTTGTTATAAAAGCGGACACAGTTCCCTAGAAAAGATTTATTACATTTGCTAAATCTAAATTTGGGGACGACGATTTTATGTTTATATCTAGTGTTAATATTGTGGATATCACTTTTAACTTTATACCGGTGTAAGTTTTTGCGTACAAACATGATGTTTTCAAGAATATAGAGAGAAGGCAACGTAAGTATATTAATTTCTTTAAAAAGCTCTCTAAGTGATTCGCGAGGTCCCATACCATAAATCGCTCGAACTGCCCTTTTCTGCAGTATAATGATGGAATCTACGTCAGCCGCGGCCCCCCACAGCAAAATGCCATAAGACATTAAACTGTGAAAATAGGCGAAATATACAAGCCTGGCTGTAGCTACATCAGTGAGCTGTCTTATCTTTCTGACTGCAAACGCAGCAGAACTAAGTCTACTTGACAGAGTGGAAATGTGGGCACCCCACTGCAATTTAGAATCTAACGTAATGCCCAAAAATACTGTTTCATTAATTATTTCTACTTTACTTCCATCAAGCATGATGTTTAGGCCCACCGGAGTTACATTGGGCAACGAAAATGTTATACATTTAGTTTTAGAGCCATTTAGTAATAAATTATTGGCGGCAAACCATTTTGAAAGAGTGACTAGACTATCATTAACGTTTAAATGGCAAGATTCTTTTCTATTTATTTTAAAGATAAGGGAAGTGTCATCTGCAAATAAAATTACATCCGCAATTTCCGACATCATATATGGGAGATGATTGATGTAGGCTAAGAATAAAAAGGGACCCAGTATTGAACCCTGAGGCACGCCCATTTGAACTACTGACCCGGAGGATGTCGACCCGCCGATTTCTACTTTTTGCTGTCTGTTTGACAGATAGGATAAAACAAGTTTCAGAGCTTTACCACGAATTCCATAATGATTTAGTTTACAAATAAGAGTATTGTGATCCACGCAATCAAATGCCTTGGAAAGGTCACAGAATACGCCTAAAGCGTTCTGTGAATTTTCCCAGGCTTCCATGATTTGAGTAACTAATCTCGCTCCAGCGTCTGTAGTACATCTACCCTTTGTAAATCCAAACTGTCGGTCATGGAATATGCTATTAAAGTTGAAGTGTCTGGAAATCTGATCTAACATTATCCTTTCAAAGATTTTACTTAAAGCAGGGAGAACAGAGATAGGCCTATAATTTGAAGGGTTCTTCTTGCAACCTGCCTTGAAGATTGGAATAATTTTGCTGTGCTTCATGAGGTCAGGGAAGGTACCACTGTTTATACAGAGGTTAAATATTTCACTTAGTATAGGGGCAACGCAATCTATAATGGAATCAAGAGCTTTAACAGAAATTCCCCATAAATCTTCAGTATTTTTTAAATTTATGCTCTTAAATGATTTAATTGTGTGCGTAGTAACAGAATAAATCTGGGATATTCTTAGTAAAATTCTGTTTAAGTAAGGATTCAGCTAATTTAGAGGATGAATTAAGTGATTTTGTTACCTCTATCGGGATGTTTGAAAAATAAGTGTCAAACGCATTGGCCACCTCTGCCTTGTCAGAGACAACAACATTATTAATAATTAGTCGGGGTTCATAGATCAATGTTGCACAATAACAGACTGACAGACAGACAGGCTTAGTAGGTAATAGGTAACATTACATCCATTGGGAAGAGAACCCTAAAATACGTCACTCAGCGTAATGCTGTTAGAGTGCTGTCTAAACTATCAATGGTGCATTTACCACAGACTACAAGCGAACAGACAGGACCGATGTACCTCCGAGTCTAGCTGTAAACTGCGGGAAACTAAATGACTATCGATTGGTTCAAAATCGCCACATACTACCTGAATAGTGTGAAAGTATCATCACGCCTGTATTCTCCGATGGGTTAAGCAGAGAATTAGAACAATTACGAATCCTTACGAATATTATAAGTGAGAAAATAATTCGGTCTGATGATCTCAATTCTATTTGATACGCTTTCTCGGTAAAATTGCAGAATCGATTGATCGAAGTATGGAGATAAATTTAAGCTTGGGGTACATAGGATAATTTTGAGTAATTTTCCGAGTGTGTCAAATAACTAGTCATTATATACGACTACTTTAATGCTTGCGTTCTAAATAAATAATAATCGAGAGACCCCACCAGATTGATTTACCCATGTTTCTGTAACTCTTTATAAAAATAACTGCAGTTGCATAGAAATTCCAATGAATTAAAACATACAACTAACATTACAGGGAAATGCGAATTGCAAAAAAAAAGTTTAATTTAAAAATGGCTTATTGATATTTAAACGTGTTAACACAATATCAGAGTTTATACATGCCATAAACCCTGGTATTATGTAAACACGTTTGTCGATCAGCCATTTTTTTGTTTAACTTTAAATTTTGTAATTGGCATTTCCTTTAATTATTTATCACAATAATTATAGAAACGTATTTGTAAATATCTAAAATTCATGTTTTGTATTCCATTTATAAAAATTATAAATACTAAATAATAGATAAGTTTAACTAGTTTATTAGTTTAACTAGTGAAACAGTTTATCTATCATTTATTTATTACTAGCTTTTCGCCTACGGCTTCGCCT
Source organism: Pyrrhia umbra (assembly GCA_963891755.1). Taxonomy (NCBI): domain Eukaryota; kingdom Metazoa; phylum Arthropoda; class Insecta; order Lepidoptera; family Noctuidae; genus Pyrrhia; species Pyrrhia umbra. The sequence goes on from OY982943.1 coordinate 388,437, forward strand.
ACGGCTTCGCCTACGGCTTCGCCCGCGAAATTTTTCCTCTTGAATATAACTCTATCTTTTAAAAAAACCGCATCAAAATTCGTTGCGTAGTTTCTAAGCATACATAGGGACAGACAGACAACATGAAGCGACTTTGTTTTATATTATGTAGTTAAGTACTCCAAACTTATACTTATTATAATTTCATTAATATGTTATTTTTAGTTTAAAAAATTGCATACCGGTTAAATGGGATTTGTGCAATACTTCAATTTATTGTAACATCTTGTAAAATACCATGTTCCTTGAAGGATACATTTATACTCCTACCATAAAAATTAATCCTTTATCGAACCTAAAATACAAAAAAATATTCTTCAATATTTCCCGTAAAATTTCAAGTTTTTTTTCATAAGAAAACACCTCGAGAGCTTCCTTCAAAACTAGGAACGAACAAAATCTGCGAGAGAACACAATATAACGATATTACCTACTGCAGCGAAGCGAATTACGGATCCAAGTTTTCAATCTACTCGAAAATAAACCTTATTCTCTCCACGTCAAGTCAGTAAATCCTTTACCTTTCAACGAGAGAAATGGAAAATAGAAAATTAGACTTTACATCTATAGTTTTAAAATTCAATTTTCAATAAAAGCAATTCCACTTCTGTTATGAAAAGGTAATGATTTTCCGATTGTCAGCCGTATCGTTAGTGCATTAGAGTGCAGTATTGTTTGTTTTGAATTAAATGTTTGTATTTCGCTGGGAATTCGGATACATTTACTTACCTTACAGTAAATGTTATTCAATTTCAGTGTTTTAAAGGGATTTAAGTGTGAAAATATATCATAGTATCTTGTCTTTAGGTACGTTGAAAGGCTTCATATTATTTCTGATTCTATCAATTATGTTCTAGGGTAAGTCTTATTGTTCTAAGCCGACTCTACAAATCGGCCTATAGGATTACAGTGCGTTCAATAAATACACTTTATCATTTTTGAGTTATTTTTTCATACTATATATCAGGGCTGTTTAGTTGTCTTTTACTTTTAGGAAGTATCTCAGGGAAAATATAACCGCGTCATAAAAAATCGTTTACTAAACAGAATAGCTTTTCTTTCTAGATCGTTTAAAATCTAGATAGATCTTTCAATAAAGCTAGTCTTATCATTTTTCCCATACCTGCTACCTTAACCAAAGCCTATCGTATATCAGTCGCCATGCGGCAACATCCAGACTATTGCCCATCATTACCTGACCTACCCTGCTTCTCCCACATCGTTGAATCTCTTCAGCAAAAACTGTGGGATCGAAGACGGAGAAGGGTCTAATTAAAATGGAGGAAGGAGATATCCGATAGTTGAAGCCTTAAGAATTGATAGTATCCACTTGGGTATGGTACTTTTGATACTTTTTCTGTTGCAGAGTAGCATGTGGTGTTAATCTGGTGTTATTCTTGCCTGCGATATTAGTGACTGATCTGGAATGACTGTAAGATTACCTTTTTATTATTAATAATAATTTTGACTTGAACGCGAGTCTATTATTTGATGCAATTCAGGAAAGCTTTTGGTGAGTGTGGCGATAGCAAATAATTGAATGACCAGAAAGATAATAAAGACACAGAAAAAAAACTGTAACGAATAAACAACCAATACGTTCAGAACACGAAATCTTGAACAACGCAGGCAACAAAAGACCACAAAAATATTTGGTCCTTCGAGACAGAAATCATTTTCCAGTTGTGGGAAGAGATAATTTACGTACTTTTTACTGATCCACATTCTCAAACACATATAATTACAACATCACAAAAAGTGTTTCCCATCGGGTCGCGGTTCGAACCACCGGTGGCAAGCGGACCGTAGCAGATATTAATATTAACGCGCCCCGTGGGAATATCTGTACGCAGTCAAGTGGCAGTTTTACGAATAGTGCCTTCAACTGGTATTGTGGTGTAGTTTTTAAAGTTTTAGTTATAGAACTGCCTTTTATTGATATCTTCGGTCCGAATTGCAGATAGAGACTCAAGCCAAGAGAGCCATTTGATTGGTTGGATCAAATTTAAGGCAGTGCTTGAATCAAGGTAGGTTTTATTTCGAGAGAGAATCGTTCCACGTTCCTGCTACCTTGATAGTAGTAATTTGACGACACGTTTGGCGTAGTGGCTGAGCAATTGGCTACTGCGCTGCGTGTCGCAGGTTTGATTCCCGCACGGGACAACTAAAATTGTTCCGGGTCTGGGTGTTTGTGCATGTGTAATGTATGTTTGTAAACGCACCCACGATACAGGAGTAATTCCTAGTGTGGGGCAACGTTTTTTTTTAAACAAACAAACAAATTGTTATAATTCTATGTCAAAGGCCGTTAGACGGGTTAAAAAAACTTTGACATTAGGATTTGTTACGATAGAAGGAGACTACTAAAACACTACAAACAACATAAAGTATAGATCTACTATACAACTTTCCTCAAACCTTTTACAAATACAGTCGTGATACCTAACATTTTGACATTAATACTTCAGAACAACATAATTGCTTTCCCGACAGTATCCACATCGTGTTCTCTTTTCTAAGTCCTTGACATTACAAGGTCAAGGTTGCGCACGGGAAAATACGAAAAGAAATAAATGTAGTTCAACATTTGTGGGATAATAATATTTATTCCTTGTACTGTATGCTTTATAATGCCTAATGAGGCTTCGTTATGATTGCAAACAGGACCATCAAACATGTGGTCCTAGGTTTCATTTCTGATCCGGCAAAATTTAATCGGTATTTACCATCGGAAATTTCTTGGTGGAAGCCTATAAATGTCTGGTTTTATTTCCGATTAGATGGAAAATTACTATACACTATTACATGTTACTTCAATAACTACATAGCGAAATTTGGGTGTACCATCATAGCTGGTACACCCCTGCTAACCTCATCGAAAAACAGACATGATGTGTATGTTATGTTATCTGTATGTACGTTTAATTCGAAGAAATGATAACTTCAAGCTTATTTTAGTACTAGGGTAACATGAAAGTTAAGATGTTGTTACGTTACGGAAATAGGTATATTATTCTATGCATAATTATATTTCTGAGTATTTACCTGAACGATAAAACAATGAAGCCTGATATTCAATATGGTTGAACATCAGACTCATTGTATATAGAAGCTCTTTCGTCTTTTGTGGTAGAATTATCTTTTCGCCAGCGGCTTCGCCCGCGTGGGTTATACGAATTCAAATAAAAAATGACAGAGCTTTTTACAAACTTTGCCCCCCTTTTTCAAAATACTTTCTTATCGGATGCCTATGTCATACAAACAACACACCCTCCAAGTTTCAGGTGTCTACGATCAGCGGTTTAGACTGTGCGTTGATCTGTCAGTCGTTCAGTACAAACCATTTTATATGTATAGATTGTACCCTGCAACCCACGTAGTATTAACTTGTTGGGTTAGTTATTATAATTTAAATCTTTTACAATAGCATAAGTTACAATACATACATATAGGTAATCCTCCATGTTGTTCTTGATACTTGAAAGTCAAGGCCACGGCAAGATTAAGCGACAAGCCGAGGGAAGTATACTTAGTCGAGAGTAGGAATAAAAGGTCACGATTTTTACGATGTAATAAGAATACCTGTGTCTTGCTAAAGGCTAATATTACACTGTGGGTAATATTCGAGAGCTTTTGTTATAAATATTATGAAATATTTTATGGGTTTAAATTAATATTCTATTGACACAAGCTGGCGAGTAAATATAGCGAAAAAGTCATTGTGGTTCATTTAAATATGAATCACAACTGACAAAGAACACATCGTTAAACAAAAACTAAATTTAAAAAATATTATAACTGTTTATCAAAAGTCACGCATATTTTTGTCGCAGAAATGATTCTCACCCATTCGGTACTTGAGCCGTTATTATATTGTAAAAATACCGCCAGTGTACACATAGGGTGTTGTGACCTTGTGAGGAGGATTTACGCTCCGCTGCGCACTCCTTGATGACGCGCTTAGAAGGCACGACACGAGGGCGGTACGACATCGTAACTGTTATACCAGACATGTTATTTTAGTAATTTATGACGCAGATAAACATTAATAATCAATGTTAAATTCTTACGTATAATGTATCTTATATAATATCTACTCGAACGTATCGATTAAGTAATATATTGATAATCTCTTAAAAACTTCTTAGTATTTGTAGGTAGGCCCCAAAAATAGCATTAGACAATTGTTCTTAATTCAAAAATGAGGACATTCATAATTTATTTCTATGCAATGTAGTTTTCTTATTAGTATCTTAATTTAGTAGGTGTAAATCACGCATTAACTAAAACAAGAAAAAAAAATTCAGCGAAATGAGTATCATGTAGCAACTTCAAAATTCCGAAAATAAATTCTAAATGTACCAAACTTTTTAATCTGCAATAAAAAACGACTATAGTCATTCATTACCAATATAAAATATCTCAAAAGTTTCAAATAATCGTATAGTCTAAACACCTCCCAAGTATTTTGTACCCACGATGGCGGATAACCACGCGACACGGCCCAGCGGACACAAGCTTTGTATTTTTATTATACGCACTACACATACAGACAGACAGACGGCGGTGACAGCTTTCTGCCCCGTCTCACTGTTCACTGAACTTGACCTTGAGATGTGAGAGAAATGGGACATGATGTATATTAATCGTAATAGAATTTAAAAAGAAATGTGACCTTACTGTAAATATGTGTGACAAAAATAATATCGTCGCTGAGAAGATATTTTATTCTTTTTGTTTTTATAGGAGTCGGTGTAGGGATTTATGAATTATTTTAATAATATTGCAAATAGGTTTAAACAATAATATATCTTAATATGGTATTTTAAGTAAAATATGACAAGTTCACTCTACTAGAATAAAAAACCAAACAGAAAGATTTCCATTGCCGTTACTTATATGAGTGCTATAAAAGTAAGTTAGTTTGATAGGATAGGATTTAGTAGGATAGGAATCCTATCAAATTTACGTATCCCTAGTATCTATTTTTAATGTAATTATCCTTTCTTACACATATTTATCAACCGGCATCTCAGTGCCCCCCATTCACACACATCTTTGTCATACATTCCTTGGTCCTTTAATCAGCAACCTTTAATTCCGTTTCACAAACACCATTCCTCAAGAGTCACATCCCTAACACAACGCCTTACGACGTGGCACATCCTTATCTCCGGCCGGTGTACCCTCAAGCCCGTTCACGCGTGATTCCTGGGGTGAGCAGGATGACAGGAAACCGTTGGACGCTCTCAAGTGGAACGATGCAGGTAAAAAAGGTGGGACATTGTCTTAGCGATGAGTTTTTTTTTGGTAATGTTGGTGTAAATTTATTTTTGTCAAAAAAGAGGTCATACTGTTATATTTTTTAATGAGTGTCATATTCAATTGTTTTTTTTAACTGTACACAAATAAGTTACTATTAATCTAACTTCCTAATTAGTATTGTAATAGCGAAAGTTTGTTTGTTTGTTACGCTATCACGATAAAATGGCTAAACCGATTTGGATGGAATTTGGTATGGAGATAAAGAGGACCCTGGAGACGGTTATAGGCTTTTTATCCTGGTGCGTTTAGTAGTTCCCTCGCAACGCGGGTGAAACCGCAGGAAACACCTAGTTTTAAATATTTTCTTTATAATTGTTATCGTTTTAAGTTTTATATAAATGATAAAAAACATCTTACTTCTTAATACATTAGAAAAATCCCTCTAAGTGTCTTCAGGGACTCATCTACATCAAATTTCATTTAAATCCGTTCAGCAATTTTAACATAAAGTGTGACACGCAAACAAACTAACATTCGAATTCATAATACTAGTTAGTAAATTCTCCCACGTACAAATACTTTAATATATTGAAATCATAGCTTTTCTATCTGAGTGATTTATTCATGAGCTGATGTTTGTAATAGCTCCCGGGATACAAAATAATCTTCTAAATGTAGCATTAAATTGAATTCAATAAAAGATTAATAAATAAAATTTTAATTAATTTAATTTAATGTTTAGATCATTGCGTATATTGTATAGATGCTTTTGGAAAAATAAAAAAGTTAAACTTTACAGTATTGGAAAAAATCTAAATATTAAAAGGGAAAGTTTCAGTATTCATTGTCCAAAGAAACCCTTTCTTCAAATTTTATTATCAAAAAGTTGTTGTCAATACATATAAAAGAGTGAGGATTCAAAAGACTCATTTAGCAATTAAAAACTAAACGGAAGTAAGCATTGAAAAGTTTCAAGCAACTCGCTTAAAACTCCATCATTCATTCATTCGTTCGTTCTTATTAAACTCCGACAATTACTGCGAACGAACGATTCGGAAAGATCTTCGGTGTCAATCTAATGGAATATTTTAACATATTTTTTGAAGAAAAGGGGTGTTAAGAAATGTATCCAATTGAATTTATTAGAAGTCACAAATAATTGATAAAAAAAAAACAATCAGAGTAACATGGATGGGTTTCAGTCAGTAAGAGTCTGACACTCCCTCCCACCCCAACCATGGCTGGAAGGGTTATTTGATGATTTCCCATCCGAAAAAAACTTGGTAAAGTGTACAAAAATCTCACACGGCAAAATAGTAAGTTTTCCTTCTACCAACAAAAAAAACTGTCAAATTAAGAACCTCCTTCATCGGAAGTCGGTTAAAAAGAACGAACTTTACCCAACATTGCTAACTTTATCAAAGGGTTATAAATATTTTCCATCAACTGCTGCAATTCGTTGTGCAGCTCAAAGACTCGTCTCCCGGGAGAAGTTACGATTGAATTCTCAGATGACTAACTTATTAAAATTCTATTTGAAACTGTCCGAACGTTTCAGATATCGTGTAATTGAACCATTCGTAAAATCGGTGCGAATTATATTTAAGTGGTTTTATAATTGAAATAATTGTTGATATCTACCTTGCTTGAAAGTCAAGCCATTAAAAATATAATCCCACTTATATTATGAATGCTAAAGTTTATGAGAATGTATAAATGTATGTTTGTTACACTTTAATGCAAAGTCAACTGAATGGATTTTGATGAAATTTGGTACACATAGTTTAAACTTGGAATAACATATCACTACATAGTATAAAACAAAGTCGCTTTCTCTGACCCTATATGCCTATGTATGCTTAAATCTTTAAAACTACGCAACGGATTTAGATGCGGTTTTTTTAATAGATAGAGTGATTAATGAGGAAGGTTTTAGTATATAATTTGTCAAGTTTTTGTATCCATTAGCTAAAATATCGCGGGCGAAGCCGCTGGCGGGAAGCTAGTAGTATATACACATAAGATTTTTTATCCCGGGTGCACGAAGTATTTCCCTGATGATGAGGGTAAATCCGTAGGACAATGCTAGTTACAAATAAGTAAAGAACGACCTGATTGGTTTAGTGGTCAACATGCCGGAATGCCATGCAAGAGGTCCCGGGTTCGATTCCCGGCCGGGCAGAAATTGAAATGATGAATTTTAATTTCTGTAACGGGTCTGGGTGTTACTATGTATAATATGATAATATGTATGTATTTATAAAAGGTATATATGTAGTATATCCGTTAAGCTAGCACCCATAACACAAGCATGCTTGCTTGCATTGCTTACTTTGCGGCTAGATGGCGCTGTGTGAAATTGTCCAAAGATATTTATTTATTATTTATTATTAAAAAAAAGAAGTCATTACAACTTGAAGTCACAATACAAAGTGTATACACAAGTACTTAGCCAGCGGTACTTACCTCGCCGACAACTTTTCTTTTACCGAATTGAAAACAACCGGTACACAAGTTGAATCCAATTTTACAGTTTCTTGCAGAAGCAGTAATGGAAAGGTAAAGAAAAATGTTGTTTATAATGCATAGTTAAGGGGAACGGAATTGAAAAAGAAAATTATGAAATGTAAAGTACTTTATACTCTTAAAAATGTGAAAGTGGGAACAGTCGTGGTAACCTAGTGGTTAAGGTAACTGCCTCTCGTGTGCTAGTGTACAGGTTCGAAACTTGGCAAGTACCAATGTGACTTTTCTAAGTAGGTATAACAGGAATACATCGTAAGAAAACCTGGATTTAAAAAGTCTGAAATCTCCAATCGGCCTTGAACAAGCGCGGTGATCAAAGCTCATGCCTTCTCTGTATGAGAAGAGGTCTGTGCCCAGCAGTGGGAAACCATATAGGCTGATGATGAAATGAGAAAGTGTGTGCTATTTACTCAGTCACGCAAAAATGGCTTGCCGAATTTGGATAAAATTTGGCACACAGTTCATAACTTGGATTCGGTCATACGATATGTTTAAACCAAAAATGTTGAAGTCCAGAGCAAAAGCTAGTATTGCATGATTGTTTTTATATTATGCTTAGTTTTTTTTTTAATAAAAAAGCGAGTATTGTCTTTTCGTCCAACAACTACCACCAACATAAACTACCATTATCCACCTCAACCCCACCACATAACAACAACCCATCAACAGCCCGTAAACTACCCCCTATAATTAACAAGCCTATGAAAAAAATCGACGTGAAAAATGCTGGTTGCATTTTCCCTATTTTTCTTAAGTCTTCAAATTGTAAAAGGCTCTCGTGGAATAATAGAGGGGTAAGCACGAGTGGTGCTTATGTCGAGCCCGCCACTGAATGGGAAGTACTCTTGGCTACCAGACATTTGACGGAACTGCATTTTTTTCCGACCTAATTGGTAGGTGGCGACATTTGCCCCTTTAAATTGACTAGGTAATTTCAGATTTTATTATATTTCATGTTTCCGTTCTTAATTACGGATTCAAATTTAATTAGGAGGGGAACTGTGAGAAAATTAAGTATTCCACAAAGCCGTGTAATTACTTAGTTAGAAATGAAATTGTGGATTATTATTTGGTGTATAAGTGCAAGGAAAGTTACAGTTGCTTATTTCAACCCCTGGGGTATTTGTTTTCTTCGGGTACTTAACAAAAATGGAATCGTCATTAAATTATTGTTTTTTTATTTTCTATTCTACTATACTTCATGAATAAATTGTTATTTTGTCTATAAGGTGTAATCTTGTGAATTACCGGAGAGATTAATTAAGCTAAGCTGATTTTCACTGGCCATGTTTTACTTGTATTCCCGCATACAACCAAACAAGAAATTCAGCAGGATTGGTCTGGATCTAGACATTGTTTTAGGCAAATAGGAATATTTTTTTAATAAACAGGCAAAGACGCGTATTGAAATTAGTTGTTAATAATAATATATAATATAATCATTAAAACATTAATCAAAAATCCTTATTCTATTAGAACTTATATTCTATCGCGCCCGGTGCATTGACATTAATATGCAAAGGTAAAAATATCAAACAACCTCTATAGTGATTTATAAAAAGGAAAATTTGAATTTTCCAGATGAAAAATATGCAAAATATAGCTTAGTAGCTGCATTTTTAATTATTTGAAAGATTTTTCTAAGAAATAAATTAGTGCACTCTGAATGTTTTTTATTTAAAATAGCTTTTCGCCCGCGGCTACGCCCGCGTGGACATTTTTTTTACACCTTGGGTTACATTATTCAAGTTTTGGTAGTGTTGAGTTTCATATTTTTATAATTCAAATAGATGGGTAGTTTGTAATTTCCTTATTTTCCATCTACCGCCATTTTTTCCTATTCCTATCTCACCGCTCACTCAACGTCACCGCGACCTCAGTTCGACGACGCTGGTCATCTGCCCTGTCCGCAAATTCAAGTGCGTGCGTGGTCACCGTCTAGTGCATCGGTCTACAACTCTCGTTTGAGGAATAGCGACGTGGAATCGTCCTATGAACTCTTGTATACGTGTCTATCGTGTGAACATTTTATTATCAAGAAAAGAAGATCTCGAGGTGAGATTGAAGAGGAACATAACGTGGGCGGCCGCCACGTGTTTAGCTGGAAGGAAAGTAAGCCACATATTGCTGCTTAGAAGGTGAGCTCCTATCAGTCTAACGATCCTTTCCAATCAATTATCCATCGATTTATGTAATTTCTTTGTCTTAATTCCAAATACAGTCCACTTTCTTTGATAACCACGCCTAAGGTTATACCGCCATTTATTAACCCCGCAAAAAAGTATGTGATGGTATTAGGCGCCAGCAGGTAGGATCCCTAATTATTTTTGGAAATAATTATAGCCTATGACACTTCGTAAAGATGTAACTAACTGTGAAAGAATTTTTAAAATCGGTCCAGTAGTTTTTGAGTTAAAACCCTACAAACAAATCTTTTCTTTTTATAATATTAGTATAGATAAAATTGTAAAGGTAAATATTTCGCCTGTATTCATTATACAAATAAAGACTTTTTTTCGACTGACTCGTTGGCGTAATGGTTGCCAAAGCGACTGCTGAACATGAAGTGTTGGGTTTTCAATTTTCCCTGAGGAATTTCTTGGTAGCAATCTGGTGCCTTATCTCGACCCCTGTTACATCGAATTAACACATAACTGACTATAGGTGGTAACTATACCTCCGCTTACCTTGTTAATGCAAGCATGATGTTATCTTCTATACTTATAATAAATCTGTAGAGAGGTCAATTCGGTACATGAAATATAATTTTCCAAAATAACTATCAGGGGGTGATTAGGGATCGATACTGATGCCATAAATGCAATCAGTAAAATGTTTGCCTGTCTGTCTGTATAAACTCTATAGAAACAAAAACTACACGACGGATTTTAACGAAACTTGGTACAATTATTTGTCATACTCCTGAACTGGTTATAGTATACTTTTCATCACGCTACAATCAATAGGAGCAGAGCAGTGAAGGGAAATGTTGTCATTTTGTTTAAACGCGCTAATCTCAGGAACCGCTGGTCCGATTTGAAAAATTATTTCAGTGTTAGATAGTCCATTTATCGAAGAAGGCTATAGGCTATATATCATCACGCTAAGACCAATAGGAGCGGAGCACCACTATTCCACGAGGATGAAGTCGCTGGCAGAAGCTTAGTGTTTACATATTTTTGCTCTAATGTAATTACTGTACTAAATTTTATCTCATGAATAACCTGGTCGCTAATCTGTTATTAATTCACTCAGTACCCTTTTTATTTATATGAAGAAATGTCATAATTTGTCATTCAGTATTCAAAAACTCCGGTAAATTCTTATTCTTATAAACTGCGTCTAATAATATAATTCACTCGTTGAATTTCTTTTAAATTCTTCTCGAGTAGGTTATTCACCCGTCTGCAAACTCTGCTTACCCAGTCGATAGTCTAGGCAATAAACTTTGACAATAAAATATATGGCCCTCATTCTAGAACGAGCTTTAGGAAAAATGGCTTTTACGTACCTATGTATGGGTATTCGAATAGCTATCTGTCATCCAGTATTTATTTCAAAAGGTTTTATTAAAGACGCATTAGAAATGAAAAATAGAACTTTTATAGATTTGTTTTGTACAACTATTTCAAAGGAAAAATATATTTCAGGTTTCAGATTTTAGGAATATTTTTTGTTGAGTCTCATCGATAAAAACGTCTTAACATACGTCATCTCCTACTGATAATTCACATCTTTTTCATGACGCTATTTACGAAATCAAAAAATGATATCATCTCCCACCTACGTTTCTTTACACTGATTCTGTCTTTTAAACATAGCAATTACTGCTAGATACCCTACATAATATTATGTTAAAAACACGATAAATAACACCATAAAATCCCAGTAAAATCATGTAAAATGTAACTTGACAACAAAAACCATAATCCCGTGACAAAATAAACCAACTCACTCCCATAAATTAAAAAGTAACATGTTCATAAAATAGTCACCCGCGAAACTGAAAAATACGATAATTAAAATATTATCCCATAAAAGCCATCGTTTAAAGTGGGTGATTTAAAAAATGAGCTCATTTCGCCCCCCGAGGGGTTGAGTTGAGCCTAAAACTGAGGTATTCAGGCTGCGCCACTTCAGACCCTGGGGAAGGGGTAGCTACCGCATTCATTGGATTCTCGACAGTGCTCGGATTTGCCATTGATTGTATTGTTTCGTTTTTTCCTCGTATTGTTTACGGCTGTGCTCAAATTAGTTCGAAACTTCGTTCTATAGACTTTTTGTAATGGAAATCAGTTTTAACGGTGAAGCGGCATTTTTTATGGTTCGAAATAGGTAGGAGCGAAAACATGTTTTTTTTCTCGTTTTCGCTTGTACAAAAAAGTTTTCAGTGGAAAATAGGTTTTAAGATTTAATTTATAGTAAGGTCTTGTGATTCACTACATTTAAATAATACTTTATATCAAAATATAAATATCTTTATATCTTTTTCCGCAAAATTTCTAGTGTTAGTCTACCGGCGTTCTTATCCTCGGTCTACAGCACTGAAAGTTTAACCAGGAAAATTTTAGCTCCATCGCTGGTTGACTCTGAGGTGCCGTATTTGACTGATGCTATGAACGCCTGGAAAATGGCTTGCCCAAACACAGCTTTACCTGACAACCCCGCTTCCCAGAGACAATGGGATGAGCCGCTTTGCAGGTTGGTACGAAAAAACCTTATTGAAACGTCTACCAACACTGCTGAGCGTGCTCGCCTTCTGGCTTTGGGAGAGTGGGAGTCAGGTCTTTGGCTTCACGCACTTCCATCACCCAACATAGGCACTATGCTGGGTGATACAACATTTCGGCTCGCTACATGCTTGCGCCTGGGCGCTCCCTGTGGAGCTCCGCACCGCTGCCAATGCGGCGAATCCGTGGACAGCCTTGGTCACCATGGTCTTTCCTGCATCAAGAGCGCAGGTCGCATAGCACGGCATGCCAGCATTAACGACATCATCCGCCGTACTCTTGTCACCGCCGGGGTGCCAGCCGTTCTAGAACCCAATGGTTTGGCACGCGACGACGGCAAGAGACCGGATGGGATGTCTGTAATGCCATGGAAGATGGAAAGGTCTTTGGTGTGGGATGCAACTTGTGTCGACACCCTTGCTCCATCCCATCTTCCCAGTACGGTGGGCTGTGCTGGTGCAGCTTCCGCAGCTGCAGAAAACCTTAAACGGCGCAAATATATAAACCTTAGTGGTAATTATATATTTGAGCCGTTTGGGGTAGAAACATTAGGGCCATGGGGTCCAAGTGCCCGTCTACTATTTCGTGATATAGGCAAACGTTTAATAGACTCCACGCGTGATCAAAGGGCTGGCCTATATTTCGGTCAAAGAATCAGGATTGCCATCCAACGTGGCAATGCAGCCAGCCTTTTGGGCACGATTCCTGTTGATGAATATTTTGATGCCTAATTATATTAGTATAATTTATTATTTTTATGTTTTTATTATGTAAATACAAGTAAATATGTAAATAATTAAATAAAATTAAATGTAAATAGAAAAAAAAAACTAAATAAATGTAAAAGATCATTATCTTGATAAATAATTCAAAGCTATATTAAACACAATATATCAATTGGATTTGTCGTGGTTGTGATATAATTTTCGAAGCTTATCATAAACATGAAATAAGCAAAAAAATGCTATTTGAGAAAGATATTATTTATTTTACTGCATGAATAATGATTCATCAGTGCAAGTGCATGCCATAAAGTTAGCAAATTGTTATTCAACAATATACTTCATAGCTTAAATACCTACTCCAGAAAAAGGTTCTATGAACCAACGAAAAAACCAACAACAGGATGAAACCTATTGTACACAAAAATATAGGCAAACACAGGAAGGTCGCAAAAAAACGCCATTCATTGCAGTCCCCATAGAATTTTCAATTAAACCCATGAATCTTGTAACACAACGCATGGGGCAGTGTCCTTCCTCTATGGGCACCATTGAACCGGTCGTGCGGACCCGGCGACGGGGTTTGCTTTTATTTTTAAACCTATTGAAAGAGGGTTAATGAGACCTATTATGTGATGTTGTGTTGGTGTCTGTTTGTTGGGGGCGAGAGGGGTAGAAATATAGTTGTTATTTATTGTAGGGGGCGAATTTTTGTTGTTGTTTTTGGGTACGTTTAAATTTACTTATCCATCTGCCTAGCCTTTTCCCAACTATGTTAGAGTCCGCTTCCAGTTTAAACCAGATGCAGTTGAGTACCAGTATTTTACAAGGCGACTGCCTATCTGACCTACACAACTCAGTTACTGGGTAACACGATAGCCCATGTTAAGACTGGTTGTCAGACTTTCTGGCTTCTGACTACCCGTAACGACTGTCAAAGATGTACAAATGACAACAGCTTAACGTGCTTTCCGAGACACGGAGGAGTCTCGCTATGACATAGATGGTCACCCATCTACGGACCGACCGCGCCAAGCGCAGCTTACCCTATGATCGGTCGACCCGTGCGGCTGTTACTTAGCCACGAGCTCCTCTACGTACATTTAAATTTACTCATGCGGATTCAAAATCACCTCAACAATATCGCTGCTAGATACCTACATAACTTAGGATAAGAACTTCAAAAGTTGAGACTGCCGGGGTAGGCAGAGTAACAAGCCAGAAAATATGTACCTACCTACATGAAACTTCTATTTATTACTATCCATGTTATAATCAACCCTGTACAGTGTGCAGTGCAGGACATACGCTCTTATGTAAAATACGTCCCAAAACATCTTCCAACGAAATTTCTTTTTATTTCTTTTACTATGTGTAAAAATAATTTTCTTCAAAAGAACAGCTCAACTCAAAGACTCTCACAAACCCACCGTATCAAATTATGATTTGAAACATAATCACAACAGCCCTTAGTTAATACAACATTTATTTTCATGCTCTAGAACTTTCTAGAGCCTTCTAGAGCTTTCGACGCATCTGTATGACGTCACTCGGGTGGAGGGCTCTAAATAGGGCATGCAGCGTGCAATTTTATTAAGAGGCTCTGCAGTGTATGTCTGTAATTATGTACACTAGTGGATTGTAAATGTTTGCTCTAGACTTATAATTTAAACTAGCTTTTTTTCCGCGGCATCGCTCGTGCCTTTCATAGATATGGTTACCTATTGTTTCGCTAGTTTTTGCTCAGTTTATGTGTATGAGCTATATCAAATTAAAATTAAGTAACTGTGCCTGTCTGTATCGATTTCTCTGTCTGTCTATATGTTTGTTACAATTTCACACAAAAAATACTCAATGGAATTGAAAGAGATTTGATACCTGGATTACCACAAATAATAGTTCCAATCGGGGTACGCGAAGTAGTTTCCTAGAAACGTAGATGAAACCGCGTGAAATAACTAGTACATAAATAAATTACAAGTAACAGATACTTTATCAGTAATTTTTACTTTTCCCCTGAAGCGATCGATCACTACTCCTGAAAGCTGTACAAGAACCTTGAACACAATTGTTGAGCTTTCATAACTCCAACACAAGATTGATTGACTTCCACACATCTATTTTACAAAGCCTAAGGTATTGTAGAAAAAATAATGAAAGAAATCATCACTTTTTGTGTAATAATCAAAGAAAACCCTATTGAATAGACTGTTCTATTTTTAACGAGTTCAATAAAGGAGATTCTAATTTCAATCTGTATGTATAGAGATAGTCGGGGGTCTTGTACGAGTTGATCTATCAAGGATAAGTTTCACTCAGACTTTGACCTTGACTCTCAAGACCAAACTCATATCAAATAAAAAAAATCTTGCCAAGGTAATACCGTGATCCCTCCGTACCTTAGTAAACACGATAAGCCATTGGTCCCGACTGTCATTTGTAGATTTTTGACAATCCTTATGGGTAGTTAGATGTCAGAAAATCAAACAACCAGTCGTTCCAAGGGGTATCGTGATACCCGATAGCTGGGTTGTGGAGTTTAGATAGGCAGTTGCTTCATGTAAAATACTGGTACTCAGTTGCATCAGGTTCGAATGGAGGCAGACCCCAACATTTTAGGAAAAGGCTAGACAGGCGATGATAGCAATAACAAAAAATATAACTAACAAAATGTGTGTCTGCTTATTCCTAGATTTCTGCCAAAGCCTTCTATAAAATATGGCATAATATATTATTAAAGTTGTCCTCTGAACAGATGAACTATAACCTACGTAAACGACCAAAATACCCTAATTTTTGCTTTAAAATTAGCGAGCGAATGAACGAATGATATGAATGAAAAACATGGTCCGTGCTCTTTCATTCAAATGTTAATGTTGGCATTTGCATTCAAATGAGCCTGTCTAGAATTATTACTGTCAACACAGAGCCTAATAATTTAAATAAATATTAAAATTATACTGTTATGTAATTTAATAAAGGATAGAGAAAAATCTATCTGGTACTGAACGCGACAATAGCAGCTTAATTCGTGATTGAAGATTGATAAATAAATAACTGAAGATATTTCGAATCACATAATATATCTTTAATAAAACAGACTGAAGTATTGCAATGGCTGGAAATAACGAGAGGTATAAATAAAAACATGGAAGATAGCTGCGAATAGATTTCTGCGTATTTTCCAATTGCTATTTTATCGAAAGGTCATTGACATTGTTGTATATTTCTCTTTGAGTTATACCTAATATTATTTTTTTCTTTCACAGGTATGTTTTGCTGATTTTTATTCGACGGGGTTCGATTGAGTGAGTATGTTTTTATTAGTCAAGCTGAGGATTTTAACTTAAGAACTTGAGCTTTCCGTATCTATACTTCTATACTAATATAATAAAGCTGAAGAGTTTGTTTGTTTGAACACGCTAATCTCAGGAACTACTGTTACGATTTGAAAAATTCTTTCAGTGTTAGATAGCCCATTTATTGAAGAAGGCTATAGGCTATATATCGTCACGCTAAAACCAACAGGAGCGGAGCACCACTATTCCACGCGGTAATCTCATATAACTCAAAATCGTACTATAATTATTTTTAGGCACAAAAAGATCAGAATCCTTTGTTTGCATTACGAGTATTACTCTATATATTATGTACTTAAAAAACAATCATCTACCTATAATAAATTATTTCTGAATGCTACTGGATATTACTGGCCTTATGAACGCACACAAAAACATTATCATTCCTTTTTGTGTGCGGTCGTATAAAAACTGTGTCCCAGTTTTTACTACTGGGTTAATTCAAAACAGATGGTCACCTATCCCAATACCGAACGTGGCGACTGCAGCTTAAATTTCCAAAAAAACTGAAGGGCGAGCGTTTCCATGGCGGTCTTTTGCCATCCTAGTTAGAAGCCAGCAAATTTCAAAAAAAAAAAATCAAACCTCCCTCTATTAAAAGCTAGCTATTCATATACATAGCTGTCCACCCCAATCCCCGTTAAACCTTGAACCAACAAAGACTCAAACCCTCCCCCAAGTGACAAGCAGCTGCTCCATCAAGTATTCCTGCCGATCGTCAAATAAACGCTGATCCAAGCATAACGTAAAAACAATGGATTGATTCCGTGCTACATTCGGACGGTATTCATTGTGGACGCGCGCGACGTGAATTTGTAATACTCATGAATGAAATAGGGTTCTTTAGGTATCCACGAGTTTTTGTAATATTATTTTATTACTAGTTTCTGCGCTCGACTTCGTCCGCGTGGAATAGTGGTGCTCCGCTCCTATTGGTCTTAGCGTGATGATATATAGCCTATAAGCCTTTCTCAATAAATGGGCTATCTAACACTGAAAGAATTTTTCAAATCGTACCAGTAGTTCCTGAGATTAGCGCGTTCAAACAAACACGCGGTAACAATGATAGGAAGACTGGTTGTCAGACTTTATGGCTTCTGACTACCCGTAAGGACTGTCGACATAACAACTGGGATCTTCCGAAGCACGGAGGAGTCTCGCTATGACATAGATGGGCACCCATCCACGGACCGACCGATTGTAGGGCCATTTACATAATCATACTCCTAAATATTATCAATATTAATGCGAGTTTATTTTTTTGTGTTTGTTACGCTTTCACCGTAAAACGGCTGAACCGATTTAGATTCTACACGAAAAAACGTAACCATACTTTACTACTGTGAACTCGAACTGAGCCTCTCATCTGAGCAGTTTCGCTTGTGACGATTCATTAACAAAAACGAAATCATCTATAATTTTGGTAATCGTCCACTAAAATACTCGTGCACAAACACTTTACCAAAAAGGGCAGTTCAAAACAAGTGCACGAGATATAAAATAATTTGTCCACAAAATTCATACGGTGCCGCGAAGTTTTAAAAGCTTTTCGCTTGGCAATTTTTTCAACGGCTCCTATTGTGAGCCGTAACTAGATTTGAATGTGTTGACAATGAATCGGTCGCCCACTCGAATTCTCTAACGGAAGTGAAAAATTTTCACGCTTTCAGGGCATATTGAGCTTGTGAATAAGTTACTTTATCCCAAGAGGGGTTTGTGTTCCGATGGTATGTACTGAGAAGATTGTCTATTGTTATGGAATTAAGCTAGATTGGTTTTTGTTTCTGTTAGACGAACAAATCGTCTCATCATCACCATCAGCCTATATGTTGTCCCACTACTGGACATAGGCCTCTTGTGATATAGAGAAGGCATGAACATTGATCTCCACGCTTCCACCACGACTTTTTAGTAACTCCAAAGTTTTCGCTTCACATGTTATTTTAGTCTTTTGAAATCGATTTAAAAACACAACAATATTTTGGACATAGATAATAAAATTTTGCACTCTAAAATAAAAATAACAGTAAATAAATTTCCAATCGTAACATAAAAAAATCATGAAAATAATTCTTCGAACTGAAACTCACATAACATAACATAAAACAAGGATTTATAATTTATTCCTTTGCCAGTTAATTTTTAACACGGCCCAACATGCCAGTGGATTTAATGAGAACATTTTAACTGGTAACCCAGGAGTTTGAATTTTTATGGCAACATTGGAATATATTATCTGTGAGTTAATTGTTATCTGTTGCTGTTAAAATTTATTTTATTGGAAAATTTTATTTTAGGGTTGCGTGGAATGTTTAGTGGGTAAATGTCGACTAGAGGATTTTGTTTAGGCTAATTAAAGGACTGAAATCTGGCTATGAATGTATGGACATGAACTCTCTTATTTTTTATATAGAATTCCAATTCAAATCATAATATAGTTACTAATAAATAACTGCAATGCTTTGACCGAGCACTCGACGCGGTAAGGTCTTTGCTCAAAACGGATGAAAAAAAAATCTTCTTAACGTATAAAACCGATTTTCTTACTTACCGTTTAGTCTGATAGATTAAAACCATATAGTATTCTGCTGGGAGACACAGATTCAACATTTAATGAACATGGATAAATTAAGTTTTAAAAGGGCCTATAGGCTCACAGGATTAGGTATAAAATAATATTCGAAATTCATTTATTAAACTGACCGTTAAGTACACTTTGACCGGTTTTAAAAGGATTATTTTAAAGTGATGGCATTTGAAGTCCATTACGGGCTATCCTGCTGGCATAGTAGTGCTGACCAATATTTTTTTTATAAAAAAAATGCAAATGTAACACTCTACAGCCAACGTCACAAAAAAAACTGACAAAGCGCGCATATTTCCCTAGAATTTTTAACGCGTCCCGTCATTGCCAGTAAAAAATACACGCCGCCATGTTAATAGAACATTTTTGAATTTGCAACACTGACGTTTGTCGTCGGAGTCGATCTAAATTCAAAACGCTTCGTGCCGAAGGGCTATTTGTTATTCGAATATATTTTCAAAATCGGAACATAATATAAGGGGACCGTTAGAAATAAACGGTTCCACGTACGACCTTTGTGTAATGGGATACCTCTGTAATTTCATTGCGTTATAAAATGCCATTTTGTTTTGGTATTACTGCTAAGTACTGGCGGAGAATTTTGAGTAATATTGCTGGATGAAATGCTTTTACAATTTTGTATTTTTACCTACTTTTATGAATCTCTCGGGCTAGACTACAAGAATTGGTTACACAGGACAAAAGACAGACGTAAATTTCTCGTACTGCTAACTTTACCGTTACCTATATTACATTACCATATAAAACCCCCGAATTTGGTGGATAAATAAGTTTTTACATTATAATATTAAAACAAACGTTTGTACCACATGTCCTAATTAATATTCAGCTAATGCAGTTTTACCTTACAAAAACATGCTGCCCACGCAACAAAGTTCCTGTTAACTTGTATAGTTTTATACTCTTCGATAAACTACAAGTTTGCGATGCACCTATTCACAATATCATCAAGAGCATTACTTGCAGCATCTGATCAAACTCTTATAAAGCGTGCGACAATATCGTTCAGAAACTGGATCGTTCGAGATTGTTCCATGTTAACTTTAAGCTGAGCATGTGAAGTTTTGAAGTTAAGAGTTAGTTGCTGTGACCTTGGTGGGATCTACATGGAGTTTCAGAAATAGCTGCAGCGTAAAGTAAGGTGTTTTTGAAAATAATTACGAATTGATGGTGTTCAATAGCTTGTTATATGCCTAGCCTCTTCTCAACTATGTTAGGGTCGGCTTCCAGTCTCACTGGATGCAGCTGACTTTTACGGGGAGTAGCAGCCTATCTGACCTCCACAACCCAGTTTGGGGTAACACGTGACCCTTAAGGTAAGACTAGTTGTTGTTGTCAGACTTTCTGGCTCTTCTGACTACCTGTTTTCTAAAAATAAGTGGGACATGCTACTTATAAATTTTTTCGACTAATCTTTAAATTACGTGTTTTTTTTTCTTTAGAACTATAAAAAGAGAATAATGAAAACACAAAAATAAAAACATTTATACAAAGCTAAAGGTATTTAATTATTACAGAATTTAATCTCATGTGAAAATATCAAGTAAAAGTCAAGTATTACCAATTCCTCATTTCGTTCGACGTCTCAAGTTTCCGCGATTTCCTACCCACCGCCCCTGAACATCAAACCGAAACGCACTGAAATAAAAACGCACATTAAACGCAATAAAAACGCTTTGCAAAACCAAAAATCTTTTCACGTACCTTTCCTGCGCTTGACAACTCTATTGTAATGGCAACACGGTTGATATTACTATAACGTTTAGTTTTGAAACGGCAAATAAAATGTATATCGTTGTATCGCAAATAAAGAGGCCATTCTGAATTTTTACGCGGAGGTATAAAACATGTCTTTACGACTCCTGTTCCCCTAGTACTTTTATGATACAATAGCTTTTACCGTTTCTGCTTTTACCCCAATCGATGGGCATTATATCTGCGTCGTTAGGAATATGTTTATATTGAGGGTTCAAGTAATACATAAACGCCTCACACATAGTGATATCAGTGTCGACATTGTTGTCAGCATATATTATTGATACGCAAGTTGATTTATATATTTTTATCAGCTTTATATATCTGCTCTTATGAAACTGTAGTCTTAAGCTGGCGTACCACGCTTCGTGATATAGCACCGTGGGAAGAGTATTGCTCGCTGTATGTAGTGAAGATACATCTTCGAGTCTTCTGTCCGCGGTGGGCCTTGCGTGATAATCCGTATAATCGCACACCGTGGAAAGCCATCTTTAGAACCCATTCAAAATCATAACACATTATCATTTCATTCTTTATTTCTAAATTATTTACTTTGCACTTATACTTGAAACTACACTTAATCTGAATTAAACCGGCGTCAGACAGACAGACACCTCGACTACTAAAGTGCCATTTTATTCCATCAATTTGAATGAGCCATTTTGCTACATAGTTTGTTTTTCATGCATCGAAAACATCTACCAAATGTGATCTATCATTATTCATTCGTACGCTAAAAGAAACTTCGAATAATGACAACATTTTAGATCTAACTAGACACTTGTAGTTATCTAAGTTTTTAGAACACAAAAGGTTTTTATTGTAGAACTACAAAGAGACTGAAACCAGCTCCCCATCACAATTAAACTCGAAAAAGCGAGAACACACTTGACAAGTTGTTCAAAACACGAACAAAATATAACATAGAAAACTTTGGCTAAGCCCCACACTGTAACGGATCGTCAATGAAGCTCTTAATATAAGGTTGTTGGTTTATTACTTCTCTGCAAGTTATTGCCTGCGTAATGATGCGTAAACTTACGTGACGCCCGTAAATTATATCTTTATACCAATTCTGGCTTTATTGCAATAGAAATTGAGGTTGTTTTTGATTGTATCGTTCTCCAAATAGGGTTGTATAGGTTTTGGGTTCGGATATCCGGAATAGTCTGGATCGAAATTTGAATTTGGATTCCCGGAAGGGTATCCGAGATATTCGCGGATGGTTTAGATTTGTATGATGTCTATGTTGGTTATTTGAAATGATCATTTGGAATATTTGTGCTTATTTTATATTGTTGGCGAGGTATTATCGAGGCTCCAATTGTATTATTATTTTCAATTAAAGTATTCAGTAACATCGAATATTCCACATTTTAAATTAAACATAAATCATCGTTTATATTGGTTGCAGTATAAAGTGGAATTTAAATTCAGGCTTTAAATACATGAACGTTTACTCATTAATATGATTATTAAACAGAAAATATTGTGAAGGTATGTTTTTTGTGAGTTAAATCTTTTTATACATGTTTTAAATTTCTGATATGAAATATAACATATTTTCGTATTATTTTTCCATTGATGACATTTTGATATACACAAAAGAAAATTCCAAGAACAATTTACTTATATCCGAAAGTTACAATTTATCCGATAACCACTTACTGACCTCACTAGTGGTCGAATAGAGGAAAATACAGAGTATACATCGATATGTTTTATTAAATCGAGCGAAAATTCCGACAATGGTCGATCTAGTCGCAAAGTAGGCCTGAGTCTTATTGCTGACAGGGTATTGGGAACAAATACTAAAACTGTTCGTGATTGGGACTGTATTTCTTTTGAATTAAAAATCTATAACCAACAGTAAAGATTTGAATGAAATATTTCAAAAGACGGCCAAGTTTGAATCGTTTTGGTTTAGTATAATTTTCTTATTCACTTTTTTTACATATTTTTTAACATTTTTAAATATAAATTATAAACAAAAATTTACAAAAAAATAACATTTAAAAATATAAAAAACAACGGAACAGGGTCCAAGCTACCGGTGTTTAGGGCTCCAGAGACAGGAACCTACTCACTATACGTGCCGTATCATGGAGAACCGCCTATTATAAATACGAAAGTAACTCTGTTTGTTTGTTTGCTTTGTTTGTTGCTTTCATGTTTAAAGGGCTGAATTGATTTAGATGATTTATATACATAAATATACTAGCTGCGCCAGGCATGCGTTGCATTGCATTTTTTTTTTTGGGATGGACCACCCTGATCACTTACGGGTATGCTAGAGTTTACGTCGTATTCTCAGACCTACTGAATATACACACAAAATTTCTTCAGAATCGGTCAAGCCGTTACGGAGGAGTTTTGATATAGAAAAAGACACGAGAATTTTATATATTAGATATTGTATCTAGCCTATCACCACCGTCTACAGAACCCTTTCTATCTCTAAACCAAACTTCATTGAAATCGGTTAAGTATTACCATGAAAGCGTAACAAACAAACAAACTTACTTTCACATTTATATTATTAGTTAGTATAAAATTACACTCGACTACCTCAAAGTACTCTCAATATATTTTTCAAAGGCAAACTTAGTTTAATACAATAAAACTGATTTGAAAATCACAGCGGCCATGTTGCGAAACTTCCTCTCTTTGACACAGGCGGCCGAGCTACTAGCTCTAAATTTATACGTTGAATTAGATTATAACAAGACTGACTAGTTGTTGCTACATTTTGTAGGAAACTAGTTATAGGATAACTTCTATATATAAGCTGAAAAAAGGAGTTACTGGCCTTTCTGAGTTCTGACTCTGGGTCAGCTAGATTTACACGGACTAAACTATCCTACTATTTGAGGGGCTCCTAGCTAAGTAATAGCCATGCGAATCAATAGCAAGATTAAGCTATGCTAGCCACAATCAGTCCATGGATAGGTGATCATTTTCTGAACACAACGAGACCTCTCTATACCTCAGAGATCACGTAAAGTTGTCGGCCCTGTGCATGATCTCTCCCCGGTCGTGTCGGATTGCTGACCCATCGATTTATGAGAAGGAATAAAGAGTGCACCTATGTCTGCACAAGCGCTTGTGCACTATATTATCTCCTGCGTACCTGGATATTCTTCATTGATTCACTTATTCGATCTGAAGATTGATTAGTTTCCCAACAGTGAGATAGTAAATAACCCGACGATGATAATATAGGGCCTTTTATGTATTTTCTATTAAATATTTCTAAGATTTTGCTAGAACACGTATCCCATACCAAAAGTTAGGCAGACTGAAGTCCAAAGCTTATTACCGTTCGATTCTATAGTTAGTTCGTCGATTAAAACTTAGTCGGTCCCACCAGTAGCAGTGATAACTTTTAGAAACTGTTGAAAATAAAAACTTAAAAATAAATGCAATGTATTTTTAATTGAATGTGTATTCTGAATCATAATGTATACAGCCGGTTTTTTAAATTAACGCTTAAATGTCGGTTTGGTTTCTAAATCGTAATTTAAACTAAACACTAGGGCCCAAGTTCACCGACAAGATAACGGTCCGATCAACTGCTATTTACCATAAATTCAAACTTCTACGATACGGTGGATAACCTATCATTTGGGTGTTTTATTCCTAAAACGGTCGATTACCAAGCCGGGGTTGAACAAGAAGTTGACAACACGAAATTTCCCGCTTCGTGGTTAAAAAACGTTTTTGTTTAACGGGCCGGTTATATAACCATCTATCGGTGAAGTTGTCCCTAAGTAAACTTTTTAGTGACCACCATCATCGGCTTATTTTCTACCCCACTGTTAAGTTAGTCTTTTCTCATACAGAGAAGGCGTCAAATTATCATTATGACCATCATGGCCCATTGTGTATTCATTATCATCCCACTGTAAAGTAAATGACCCTTTTCATACAGAGAAAGCGTCAAAATATCATCATAACCATCATGGCCCATTGTATATTCGTCATCTATTCTATTTAACCATAAATTCAAATGTAATTTTCCTTGCGATATAAACTGAGGTATATCTTTGTCGTTAAAGTACCTGGAGGTAAAAATTTAACTGCTTCTGGTCGACATTGTAAATAAGACCATACTTATTTTATGTTTTAAAGTGACGAAACGAATGATTAAACTTTAGTCCTGTTTAGGATATAAGTATGAGTTTTGTATTGGGATCCCCAGTGAAGTAAACTGTTCCTAGCAGGTGAACTAGACTGGACCTAATTACGTGGGACTAAAACGTAATTAGTGATGCGGTACCTCTGCCCAACCCTGTCGACAAAACAGGCTTGATATTTTTGACCGACTAACTGTATTGGTATTACCTAGACTAATTTAGTGGGCGTCTAGTAGGTACTTTCTTTAAACTTCATGTTACATTTTCGATCATACTAAGCCGACCCCGATTTTATAAGTTAGCTATTTAGTTACGAGACAAGAACGTTGGAATATTTATGTAAATGTTGAAGCCAAAATATCCAATTGAAACGCAAATGACGATATGAACACTCACAATCCTCATTTACGCTTGTTTCACGCATCATACACTCTGAATTGTAAAAAAAATAAACAATAACAATAAACAAGGAATAAAATAAAATAAAATACTTAAAAAAGGCTCCAGAACGCATTTTGGCACAACACCCACATTACACAACTTTAAATAAGTCAACGGAAAAATTTTGAACTAAAAAGAAATCCTACAAATTTCTTCCCTCATAACGACTACTAGCGCCACGGACGACGGCAAAGACAAAATTGCAGAACTGTAGGTTATGACGTTCCCGCGTAAGATTATAAATTGTTGCTTTTAGCCAAATTAAATTCGGAACACTTAAGAATAAGCGGGATGGGGCTATGCTCTATTCTAATGCGAGAAAGAGCGAGATGTATGTTAGGTGTTCCGCTTGAAATCACGTCGTAAATGTGTTGTTTATAGTAGGCATTTCGAAATGATGTCTTTTAATAATATCGTTGTGTGGTGATAAAACTGTCCTTATAGCTTATATGTGAGTACGTATATACATATGTGTGTCTGTGTGATACTCCATAAAGGACGACGCTATTAAAGGGTGAAGGAACAATATGTTCTAACAAATTATTGCAGACATGATACATGGTGTTTGGATTTTTGTCAGGTTGTTTGTAAAATATACAACTAAAAAAATCATAGATATTAATAAAAAAATTATCACGGCTTTTTTTTCTGGAAGGTTAAGCAAAGTTATATCAAATTTTGTCAGTTGTATTTAATATTTATTTAATTTCTATGTAAAATAATGTATTAGTATAGATACCTGTAGAAAATAGTCCTATGTCCATTTTACCCGACCGCGGAGCAGAATAATGTTTTCTCAGATCAAGTTATGCCTAAAGACAAATAGGCTAACTTTCATAACATTATTAATCTTATTTCAGTACAAAAGAAGAAATGTTCAACCGTATCTTTTAGCGGTAAAAACGACTAATGTAAGAAATAAACAACTAGGTACTACAATTTCATTACAACATAATCTCAAGCAACATAAAAAAAAACCATTCCCAACGTTTCAGCACTTTTCTCAACTGGCCCATTAATAACTTACTTTACATTTATATAAGTACATCACTACGATACAGTTCAAATAAATAGACCACTCTTAGTCTTGTCAAAATAATAAATTTCTGCCTCTCAACTGTAGCGGAAACTGCCAACGAATACCCGTCTTACTCCAACACAAGTATTGAGCGTATAGCTATCTCGTTCTTATATTAATATCACTAAAAGAAACGATTTGTATGAGAATCTTTTGTATTTGGAATGTATCAGACATCAATCGTTGCGTGTGATCATTTATTTGGTGGCATTTCCCTTTGTGAGTGGTTGATGGTGAAAAACGAGGCTTTTTTATGGGAAAATTCTTCTCAGATATGGTGTTATATCTCAAATTCGCTATATTATTTGTGACGTTCATTGCCTGCTACGTATGAGGACAAATAACTTTTTTTCTGGAATTCGTCTATGAACATCGAATTCTCATTAGATTCTTGAAAGAAAACTTTGACTCGTGGCTAGTTAGCACTTGGTGTGGATCGATAAATCAGCAAGGTTAAGCTGCGCTAACCGCGATCAGTCCATGAATGGGTGACCATTTTCTGAACATATCGGGACCCCTTCCGTGCCCAGAGCAGAATCTGTAGGTATTCTGACAACACAGTAGAGAGATCAGGCGATCTCTCTACTGTGTTGTCAGAATACCGACCCATCGGACTATGAGAGTGAGGGAATAGAGAGTGTACCTGTGTCTGCGTAAACGTGCGTGCACTATAATATCTCCTGCGTACATACCCTCATTGAGATTATAATCAAAATATGTATCAAAATAAATTCTCTAATTACGCAGATGTTGCCATCTTTCTCCTATAGGGTGTCGTTGTCAGTAAACTTTACAAAAGTCTTCCTAACTATTGCTAAAAAAGAAAGTCACCAGTCAACAGAACTGCGATGTAGGTCAACATTATCTGACGACAGACGGAACTATCTTTTTGTAGCGTTTTTTTAATGCAAATATAGGAGGTGCACTTAAAAAGGCAATGCTGAATTTTTGAAATAATTTCTAGATGTCTGTCTAATAAGTTCTGTTGTAAAAAATAGGTTACCGAATATTGACTGTTTTTTGAAAAATAAAAGCTTTTGTGTTACATTTGACACACAATTGGCAATGGCTATAACTGAACTGGCCTTTATAATAAGTAGAACGTTATTTTATTATCAAAAACAATCTAATTTGTCGTCCCTCTGTTGTGCGAAGACCTTTAGACTCAAAAAGAAATGGCAGATTGGCAATTGTTTACTTCTTTCTTTTACTCTATGTTTCTTCACGATGTTTTCCTTCACCGTTAATTATTACTAATGGAAAACTTTGAAAAAAAAATATATGGGCTTTATAACCTCCAACCCACTGTTTGTAAATAATGCTTCGATTGATGTTCGATTGACTTAATAATATGTATACTACTTACGGGCTATTTCCTACAGTTTCTCCCGCATCGCGAGGCAATAACCTAAAGTCTCGTCTCGAGGCTTCCATCTATCATCATACCAAATTTCATTCAAATCGATTCAGCGGTTTTACCGTGAAATGTAAAGTATGGATATAAGTTACAATTTCTTAGTTGTTCGAGTTCATTTTGACGCGAGTTACGAGGCCATCACTACACATCGATGGTATGTTCTCGGTACAAAGGGCTAAGTGTAACCCATAACTCCAATACAAAATGGCCGCCACTCCAGTCCCGCTAAATCCCAAGTAGCAGACGACAGCGCAGCATATTTCAGTCAAGTTTACGATTCGCCGCCGCCTCGTAAACACTACACGGGAGTTATGTCTTCTATGCACAATGCATCACAGCTTTTAACAGGTTTTCTTTATCTTTTTATTACTTGAGATATCTTTTATCAATAGTTTTATGAGCCACGGATTAAATATACGGCGAGAACAAGTGTGTTTTAATGCCATTGCCATTATTTGAAGTCTGTAAAAATGTCTAGTTGTGAGATAAATGTAAGCACATAATTTTCTCATTGTGAAGTCGGATTCGTCGTGATGTGTCGCGGTGGCCTAGTGGTTAAGGCACCTGCCTCTCGTGTACGAGTGTGCGTTTTCGAAACCTGGTAAGTACCCATGTGACTTTTCTAGTCATATGTACTTTCTAAGTATATCTTAAACATCATTGACTAACGGTGAAGGAAAGCATCGTGAGGAAACCTGGACTTAAAAAAGTCTGAAATCGTCAATCCGCCTTGAGCAGGCGTGATGATTAATACGCATGCCTTCTCTGTATGAGAAGAGGCCTGTGCCCAGCAGTGGGACAATATATAGGCTGATGATGAAGTCAGATTCAATTATGATTTTTAGCAAAGAGTTTTTATCTTCCGTGCTTCGGAAAACATGCTAAGCCGCTGGTCTCGACCGTCATTTGTTTATATTTGACAGTCGTTACAGGTCAGGCGGGTCAGAAGATACAGAATCTGCGAACCAGTCTTACCGATTGTGGAAATCAGATAGACAGTCGCTTCATGTAAAACACTGGTACTCAGTTGCATATGGATAGACTAAAAGCAGCCTAATATAGTTGGAAAAAGGCTGGGCAGATGATGAGTTAAATACTTAACCAATACAATATCGATTCTTCTGTTACAAATTATATAATATACCTCAATTTCTGCAACCCTCACAATGGTATAACTCCTTGCAGATATAGAACGTATAACCGGCCTGTGTGAGGTGAATGTAAAAGCGTCCGATGATTGCTTTCCATTGATCTCCGCCGCTCCATGACTTGCCTTTACTCTGGAGAATGTATTTGACATGAGTTGCTACCATAACGGAAGGAACTATGTATACTATCTACACGTATATAATAACATGTATAGCAATGTGTTAACTCTTCCTGGAACATCTAAACCATGACATTAAATAATAGTCATTTATTAGTTTGTAAGTTTGTTGGTCTTGTGGTCACACATAATACGACTAATTTTAACGCGGTTGTGTGTTGATTTCATGGATTTTAGAAAATTTGTGAAATTTTCCGACATAGCAACCCGGAGTCAGACAGTTGGTGGGTTTATACCCCCATGCCTAGGATGTTAAGCCATCGTCTCTGGCTGCTATATTGATAGCTGGCAGTCGTTGCAATTCCATGTCAGAGGCCGTCAGGCGGATTTGAGAAAACTTTGACATTACAGCTTGTTAGGTGGAAAAACCTGCACGGTTTCCACCACCACATGCACCATATGGAGAAAAGTTTGTGATAAATATCTATCTGAGACTACTGTACTTACTAAACTAACAATTATTTCATTATAAAGCTACATTATGAAAGGGCCAGGCAAGAAATAAGTATAAAGAAAAACTTAAATAAATAAAAAACTTAAAGCTGTCTTATAATTGGTTAGATTTTTTTCCTGTCTGTTTCGATAGATTCACTTATATACATGCATAACAAATTGCCTCAAACAATTTTATTTGTGGTAATCTCGCACGTTATTTTTATTTGCGTTCAACAACATGCAGCTTTATTATAGAAATTTTATTTTTAACTTTACCTCCATATCCGAAGTTTATTATACTTTTATGTACCATAAACCATGTTATTGAAAAGTAGATAAGCTTTTTGGATTTTCAAGGTGCGAGTAATTCCACTGTTTTCACTAAAACTTATACTTAAATAATATAGGACCAATCTGGACATAAAATAGTATTTACGCTGTTTAAACCTAGGTACGTTCGCGTGTACTCGTAAAAACTAGTCAAGACGTAAAACTAGTGGGACAACACGTTGGAACCAACATTCATGATCTTTTACTTGTCATTCGGCGGATCGTTACCGTCCCCCGGGAGATATAGCTTCTTACCAAACTAGTCTGATAGAAAGTGGCAGTTTTACACTCGCTCACAGCTCAGAGAAATAGAAATAGAAGATTATAAACTAATCCTTACTTAATATTATAAATGCGAAATAACTCTGTCTGTCGCGCTTTCACGTCAAAAGTACTGAACCGATTTTAATGAAACTTATGGTACACAGATTGTCTAGAGCCTGTGAAAGGACATAGGCTACTTTTTACCCGAGTAACATAGTTTTGTTGGATATTTATTCTCTTTTACATAAAAACTTCCAAATATAACAACACTAGCTTCTACCCGCGACTTCGTCCGCGTGGAATAGAATATATATTATATAGCCTATAGCCTTCCTAAATAAATGGGCTATCTAACACTGAAAGAATTTTTCAAATCGTACCAGTAGTTCCTAAGATTGGCGCGTTCAAACAAACAAAGTCTTCAGTTTTATTATATTAGTATAGATGTAACATAATTATTAAACTCACACCTCTTCTTTGTACTCTTCAATATGAACAACTTTTAATATGGGGCAAAACCTATTTTATTTTGCATCGAAAAAAGCCGATAGTATTTTTTTTCGGAATACGTATTTTCTTCAAGAGTTGGGAAACTGCGCGAAACAACTAGTAGTTATACAATGAGAGATTTAAGTTAAATTACTGCCTCATTGGTCAGGTGGTAACAAGCACTGCTGCCGAGTATGAAGCCTTAGGTTTGGTGCTCAGGCGGGTTAGACAAGTGGCAAAAACGCTAGTAGAATAGAAAACAAAATGTATGGGAATGACATTCGTTTACGACTAGCTATCTGTCATTCCCATACATTTTGTTTTCTATTTTACTAGCGTTTTTGCCACTTGTCTAACCCCCCTGATCGTACATCGTTATTGATATTTACCATCAATAATTTATTATTAGCAGTCCTTAATCTGGATTAATGCCAAATTAATGGCAGTAGGCTTGGCTCCTGTTACATAGGATTTAATCCCTAGCGAAATAGGTATGCATGTACGGAACTACAGAGTCACGGACTTGTCACCGGAGCATGGGGCCGAAGCCAACACGCAGAAGCCCTTTAAGACAACTTTAATGAAATGTAATAGTGATACACAAACGATATTTAACCTTGTATATACTATGGAAATGCATTCGGGGATAATCGCCGGTCACCAGTGTTTAACTTGGAGCGATAGCATATCTACCTCCACGAACCAGTTACCGGGTAACACGATGCCCCTAGTAAGACTGGTTGTCAGGCTTTCTGGCTTCTGACTACCCGTAGCAACTCTCAAAAGTATACAAATGACAGCCGTGTTTACCGAGGCACGGAGGAGTCTCGAAATTACGTAGATGGCCATCCATCCACGGAACGATCGTGTCGTGCGTAGGTCTTTGGTCGATCGACCCGTACAGCTTCTACTTAGCCACGAGCTCCTCCTCCAAGGGCTATTAAAAATCGTCGTAAAATACATATCATTCGATTAACATTCGAAACGATATCCAGCTCCGCAGCTCAAAGCACAGATATACAAGTACGTACAGACAGCAACATTGTAAATATAAGCAACAATCGTAAAAGTCGTAACGATCAGCAACAGAGTTACGCAAGTAAAAGTTGCGCGACTTTACGATCGCTCAGCAGTAAACTGCAACAGTGTCAGGCTGTCGGAGATTTTGTGCCGTTGGGCTGTGGTCCGTTTGTTTAAGATATTACTTTTAAACCATCCTTAAAATAAATATAAATAAAATTAGAAATCGTGTCGTGGTGGACTAGTGGTTAACGCACCAGCCTCTCGTGTACGAGTGTGGGGATTCGAAATCTGGCAAGTACCAATGTGACTTTTCTTAAGTTGAATGTACTTTCTAAGTATTTCTTAGACACCACTGACTAACGGTGAACGAAAACATCGTGAGGAAGCCTGGACTCAAAAAAGTCTGAAATCGCCAATTCGCCTTGAGCAAGCATGGTGATTAATGCTCATGCCTTCTCTGTATGAGAAAAGGCCTGTTCCCAGCAGTGGGACAATATATAGGCTGTTGATGATGCCTTAGTAAATTGTGAGTGAATTATAGGTACACCTCTGCCTAATACTTCGGCAAAAACAGGACTAGTGGTGCTAGCCAGATTGAATACAGTTTTTTTACAAACTAGGTAGGAATTGCTGCTAACATAAATCTGTAATAGATCTTAATCATTAATTAATGTCAGTGCGTACCATAAAAATATCATAATGATAATGTGAATCTGTATAAAAAACTCCCAACTACCGGCGGATGACGTCATAAAAGTAGACATCATAAATCATACGGGTCATTTTTGCGTGGCTTGGGTGTGTCACAGATTAGGTAATAAACAGAAGGTTCACTTGACATTCACAGGTATCAAGTACATAATTTTTGTTCGTTGCTGTATGAAATTTTGTATGGAAATAAATTAAGACTTGGGGAAGGATTTAAGATAGTTTTCATCAGTACATTACAGACACCGTACGTATGTACGCAATGTATTTATTTTTATATTATAATTTATTTTACAAATTAACTAAATTTTCTACGTCATGATTGACGTATTGCTTAGTTTCGCGTATTTCATTTCCCAAATAATATTTTTGTTATCGACTGACTTAGCAAAGTTATACGTATATTTTATGACAATATATGATTTTTAGTATGAAACAAGAACACAAAAAAAAATATATAAAAAGAGTGGATTTTCTGAACTTATTTACTCCATTGCAAATATTCGGTCTAATCGAATTAGTTGTTATGATAGATCTGGTAACAAAGCGAGCTGATTTATGACGCGTGAGTCTCACTATGATTGTGGGTATCATGGGGTTGTGGGGTTCTTAAGGTGTTTGAGATATTTTGGGGCTGGTTTCATATTCTCTTACAATAATTTATTTTAAGAAAGTGCGACCCACGTTTCTAGATTTGTATGAACGTGAGCGATTTAAAAGGAGTATTTTTAGGATCATAGCAGGCGATAATATGTAATTTGTGCCTTCCTTCATAGGAGGAGAATCACTTCCATGTATTTTTTTCAGTAGTTTGAATAAGTTAATAAATGCTGAAAATATCCAAGTAATTTTTAAATACTTAACATGTTCCTAAAAAAAAATAAAAATAAAAATACCACGCCTGTAACTCCTGAAGGTAGAAGTCCACCGATATATTATGAAAAACCTAATCTAATTATTTTTAAATTTGTGGTCATACCTCTTGATAAAGGTCTACTTAACATCCCATTCTTCAGCTATTTTAAAACGCCATACTTTTACATAAAACTACTAAATAACAATAAAAAGTCCGTTCCCTTTCGCAGTAGTATGCGGTTCCCACGTAAACTTCTAGAACAAAGTATAAAATATAAGATTGGTAAGCGACAAACTTTGTCAGAGACGCAACCTGCTCTGTTCTATAGCTATAGCTACGCGTAGGGTTGTCACAGCAGAGTCAATCAATAAAACGCTTTTATCAAATCGATTCGCACGGTTGTGCATTTTTTTTATTTGCATCTCATTTAATTAGGATCAACAGTCAAAAATAATAAAAAAACTGGATTATGCTATAAGATATTATAACTAGCTGTTTCCCGTGGCGTCACCCGCATCCTGAGGGAATTATTTTACGTATCCGATAAAAAAGTGTGGCATAGTAGGTAAGTGTAAACCCTTTGATGCCATCTCCAGGTTTCCATGTATCTCCGTACCAAATTTTAACCAAATTCGTTCTGCCAATTTTGCCGTGAAAGCATAACAGACAATCAAATAAACAAATTCATTTTCGCATTTATAATATTAAGATAGGAATATAATTTGTGAAAGATTTTTTTCAAGGATATAGTCTTTTCAGATAAACCCCCAAACATAATGAAAAGAACAAACTTTAACGTAAAGTTCAGATGCTACTCATGAAAAAGAAAGACCTAGTCAATTCTTATTTGCTAAAATCATAAACAGTTTCATTAAAAAACAAATATTACCCATGAATATTACACAAGTTTAATCATCAAAGCATTATTACTTTTCCCAACTTTCGCCAACCCGTTCTGCAACTTTCTACAACTTCGAAAAGTAACGAAAAAGTATAATTATGTTCACAAATTTTTTTGGTCCAAAAAATATTTGGAAACTTTTTGAACTGGCAACCCTAATGCAAGTTGTAACCAGTTGAAACCAGTTTCAAGTGACACTTCTAAGTTTCGCTGCAAGTGCGCGAGCTCGCGAAAAAGTTTCAAAATTATGAATGTTCATTCTTATGCAGAAACTTTTTTTCAATTTTTCTATTTGTATGTGTTGGCTTTGAATGTACTTATTTTGGTTATGGTAAACAAGCCTACTAAATCTATACATATAAACTGCTTTGTCCTGAATGACTGAAGGATCAACGCAGCACCTAAACCGCTTATCGTAGAGACCTGAAACTTGGAGGATGTGTTCTTTGTATGACCTAGGCATCCGATAAGAAGGAATTTTCCGAAATTCTACCCCTAAAGGGGTGAAAATAAAGAGGGACAACGTTAGTATGAAATTTTGACATTTTTAGTTTGTTATTCGTATAGCCTACGCGGGCGAAGCCGCTGGCGGAAAGCTAGTCCATACTATAAACACAAAAAAAAATAAAAATCCTTCGTTCAGGATTCCTTCACGAGCTAAGATGCCAGACACGTGTATTCTACCACCTCTCAATTTCGTTGGGGTCAAAAAATACATTCTATACATATCCTACTTTATTACAAACATAGACAAAGATCTACGTGTATGTATATCCTTGTGGGAATTTTACATCAACACTGTTGCTTGAAAAGCAGACTCCTTAACTTGTAGCTAAATACGAATTAACACAATACAGCCCATATACGAGTAATACGAGTATATTATATCTTCTCCATACTTATAAAAGGGATTTTAGAGAGTGAAGTATAATGTACTCTTCGTATTTTCGAATACAAAACTCTAACGAGCTGAATATAATAATTGCGAAGATATTTATCTATATCAAATTAATCAGTATGTTGTCTTATTACCAAAGGGTTATTCACCAATGTACTACTGTTCCCCTGTCGCCCCACTACCGCCCCACTACCGCCCCACTATGTTACACAATTTCCACTTAACCCATCTGTATTTCCATAAGCTTCCACTCTACTATATTAAAGGTACCAAATAACGACGTTACATACTCACAATTGCCATCAATTAACATCTTATTGCGAATGTAATAGGGTTCAAATTTAATCGTTTTATGTGTGTAATAGAATTTGCACAAAATGTGAGTGGGTAGCAATAATTCTTCAATTAACTGAGCCTCTGGTGCGTGGGGACGTATGGTTCAAGGTATAAACTGAAACTATTAAAAATGTTTTCTATCATGGACCAGACCAGAGTATTCTAGTCTATTGAAGAAAGTCTATTGAAGAACTGCAGTATATTCTTCACTGCACACAAAAAAAATACTATTCCACTTGAAAAGCACAGAAATATAAAGCTGTCTTTAAAACTATGAAAGATTTATGCTTTTTGGCATTTGCGATAGAACATACGGATAGTTAAAAAACATTTAAGTAGTAAGAAAAAAAAATATTTTTAAAAACCTTACGTATTATAAAGTCATTTTGAAAATTATCCAATAGTAATAATTATTATCGTCGAATTACCCCACTAAAACTAGTTAGTTACCCCGCTCCGCTTATAAC
Source organism: Pyrrhia umbra (assembly GCA_963891755.1). Lineage (NCBI taxonomy): Eukaryota > Metazoa > Arthropoda > Insecta > Lepidoptera > Noctuidae > Pyrrhia > Pyrrhia umbra. The sequence goes on from OY982943.1 coordinate 424,544, forward strand.
ATTGAACCACTCACTAACTCCTATCAACGGTAACGCGCAAATCAGTCCTGAGGTAGCGATTTATGACTCGCCCCCATCTTAGAGCGGGGATGGTGCACGATTACTTGTAAACAGCCTTAAATTGCTGTACAAACGTGACAGGGGGATAGTTGATGCACTTTACTAGTGACTACTAATATTAATTACTCCTCCCTACTAATATTTATGTTTGTGTATTCTAATTATCTTTATTTACAGAAAGTATTCACATTATTTACACGAGGAAAAAATAAAAGAGAAAGTATAAATTTATATTCGAATATAAATCTAACTAAAATATGGCGTCAAAAAATTCTTCCTAACATTTAATTGTTTTTTGATCAATTCAAATTCAAAACATTTATTTCAATTAGACCAGTTACAAGCACTTTTGAATTGCCAAATAATTCTGAGTCAGTCCGTTAGTCAAAAAAAAGAAAATTTGAAGCTATTTGCCCGTTCCAAAACGTAGATTCCTATGGAGAAGAACGAGCAAGAAACTCCATGATTACTCTTTTTCAACGTGTTATAGTTTACAATATTTGTTATAGAAAAAATGTGAGAACAATGTACAAGTTATCACTCACACAATCACTCATAGAATTGAGGGTGAGAGTTACATTTCAAGAAGATTATTATGGAGTAAAGTTAATATTAATATTTTGAGTTTCGAAAATAATTACTTACAGTATTGTTTGTCTCTTTAAAACTTATGAGTACAAATCAAACTATTGTTAGATCTTTTGATGCTAAGTTCTTCGGTCTTTAACATCCAAAAAATATAATATTTAATTATTACTCAAAGTCGCTAATTAGTGTGAGAGAAGGTCATTGCCATTTTTAGAACCCGAATGTTTGAGGTCCCTTGTATTTAATTTGAGTTCAAAATTAACGGTTCAAGCCCACCGCTGACAGGGAGAATTAGAATCATAAAAAAGAATAGTCTAGAATTTATAAAAACCGCCCTACTTTTCAGTCTAAAAATAAGAAATATTAATTTCTAGGTCGCGCGACCGCTCTTTAGGCTTTTGTCTCTGTAAAATAATTAAGTGAGCAAGAAATAAACTTAACTTCGACCTTTCAAGATGTATTCAACTCAATTCTATTGTTAAATACCATTTGTTTTAGAACAGGTAAATTGTTTGGTAATTTGTTGACGTAAAAGCCAAAATACTTTATGAAATAACACGCTATTTTTGGCTTTGTGCTAAAAATAGTATTGCTTAAACTTCTTATATAAGTCGGTTTACTGAATGAATACTTACGACTACCAAAGAAATTCTAAGTGTAGCCCAAAGATAAGATAATTTTAAAATATACAAAAAATAACGCATATTCAAAGGCACCATTATCGCCCCACTATCCCACTGCTGGGTAAAGACCTTTTCTCATGCAGAGAAAGTAATTCCTAAAATCTATACTTATAATAAATCTGTAGAGAGGTCAATTCTGTACATGAAATATATTTCCAAAATAACTATCAGGGGGTGATTAGGGATCGATACTGATGCCAAAAATGCAATCAGTAAAATTTTTCTCTGTCTGTCTGTATAAACGTTATAGAAACAAAAACTACTCGACGGATTTTAACGAAACTTGGTACAATTATTTTTCATACTCCTGAGCTGATTATAGTATAGTATACTTTTCTCATCACGCTACAATCAATAGGAGCAGAGCAGTGAAGAGAAATGTTGAGAAAACTGGAGAAGTTGCTCCATTTTGTTTAAACGCGCTAATCTCAGGAACCCCTGGTCCGATTTGAAAAATTCTTTCAGTGTTAGATAGTCCATTTATCAAGGAAGGCTATAGGCTATATATCATCACGCTAAGACCAATAGGAGCGGAGCACCACAATTCCACGCGGACGAAGTCGCTGGCAGAAGCTAGTTAACAATAAAAGTTTTTTGCTTAACCATCTTCATCTATCATCTATATATATAAAAATAAATCCCTATTTCCTTTGGTCACGGCATCACGGCTGGACCGATTTGGATAAAATTTGGTACGGAGATACAAGGGACCCTGGAGACGGTTTTGAGCTATTTTTTATTGAGGTGCGTTAAATAGTTCTCTCAGGACGTGGGTAAAACCGAGGGCAACAGCTTGTTTTAAATAATTCCTACCAAATAAACCCTACGACTGGTCTACACAGACCAAGAAATGCACCTCTTTTTATCTTCTAATAAAACGATAAGATAAAACCTCTAGTAAAATTCTTATTCGCACAAATGATGCAATTCTCTGAATAGTGCAAAAAGGGTTAAACTGTGCAACATAGTATATATTATGCTGTGAAAAATACACAGAAGACTTGAGATCCGACGGGACTTAAGCGCGCCTTATCTTGACAGACATACGGGCTTGGAAAATGGCAGACCGAGCAGATATTATTTGTAGATAAGATATAGAGGGAGAATTCTAGGGATCGATCGGGGCTGCGGGATCGTTTGAACGAGTAACCGAAGCCTTAGAACGCAAAGGGTGAAGGAAGAAACATGGGGGGTTGGAAACAGTAAGATTCTGACACTTCCTCTCGCTCCACCCACAGTGGGACGAGTCATTTATATATGCTCGCATTATGATGTATATTCTTACATCACTATTGTTTTGACTCATGATTTCATAAATAAATAAAATCATAGTGCTTCACAAAGAAACATTTTGGCTAATTTTACTAAATACTATCAATGCGAAAGTCTATGAGTATGTGCACGCATGCATGTATGTACATATATGTATATTGTGTATATGTTACTATCACACAAAAACTACTCAATGGATTTGTATCAAATTTGGCACACGCATAGTTATTTATAACCTCAATTAACATATAGGATACTTTTTATATATACGGGTAAGTGAAGTAGGTCCTTAGACATAGCTAGTATAAATAAATATCTTTGGACAATTTCACACAGCGCCATCTAGCCCCAAAGTAAGCAACTAATATGCTTGTGTTATGGGCGCTAGATTAACGGATATACTACTTATATACGTTTTTAAATATATACATATTATACATAGTAACACCCAGACCCGTCACAGAAATTAAAATTCATCATTTCAATTTCTGCCCGGCCGGGAATCGAACCCGGGACCTCTTGCGTGGTATTCCGACATGTTGACCACTAAACTACTCAGGTCGTCAGTATAGTTTAATAATTCCAAGTCGATGTTACCCATCCTTCCCGTCCGTGTGTCCGCCGTTATCTCGACACTAACGCCGCAGCCCCCGGCCGGTACTTACTTGCGGAATAACATTTTTGATTGTCATCCCCTTTTCTTTCTTTCTTTCCTTTTATCAACCCTTTGGCTATCTTGATGTAGATTATGTTTCTTTTATAAAAATGCTAACTGGGCGCCATTAGGGGTTGTTCGGAGTGTTATAGAGGATTGAGCTATGAACTTATTGTTGTGTTGCTTGTTAGTTATGATTGTGAGGAAGAAATTGTCAGCCTAACTGGATTTTAAATGGGAGTGTCAGTTTGTTATGTTTTCATGATAAAACAGCTGAATCGCTTTATATAAAACTAGCTTTCCGCCCGTGGCATCGCCCGCGTGGACATTTTTTTACACCTTGGGTTACATTATTCAAGTTTTAGTAGGGATCCCTAATTATGTCTGGAAATAAATATAGCCTATGACACTTCGTAAAGATGTAGCTTCCTAATGGTGAAATAATTTTTATAATCGGTCTAGTAGTTCTTGAGTTAAAACCCTACAAACAAACAAACAAATCTTTCCTCTTTATAATATTAGTAAAGATTTCCTGTGGCTTCACCCGCGTCCCAAGGGGCTTAATGCATTCGGGTAACCCCTATCCCCTCTATCTCTATACCAAATTTCATCCAAATCAGTTCAGCCATTTTACCGTGAAAGCACAACTAACAAATAAACCCACTTTCGCATTTTACTTAGGATTTGGTATGGAGATATTTGGGATTCAGGATTCGGTATAGGCTTCTTATATTGGACTACGTAAGTTCTAGTAGTTCCTTCAGGACATGCATGAAAACAGGTCGTTTACAAAAAATACACATGCTTTCTCCAAAAAGTTAGGTGTCTACTTATAATATTTTGCCGGCTACGTCTTAGGCGCTTATCCCACACTGCACCGCGCTCCGTCGCGTAGCGCGGGTTCTCAGATTTTAACATTTTCTTCTAAGAAATTCTCTCTCTGCAACATAAGGTTTACCCCATTATTTTTTTTGTAATACCAACAGACTGTAACATGCCTTTTAATGTTATTAAAAAATATGGTAATTAATTGTAACGTCTTTGTTTCAGGTACTAATCACTACAGTGCAGCTGAAATCAACGACCATGAGTATCTGTGTACAATATTGATTTTAATGGCTCACTACCCGTAACGCCTGTCAAAGATCTACAAATGACAACCGGGACCAACAGCTTAACGTGCTTCCCAAGGCTCGGAGGAGTCTCGGTATAACTTAGATGGTCACCCATCCACGGAACGAACCGTGTGGCTTTTATGTAGCCACGAGCTCCTCAACGGTCAAGGAAAACACACACAACATAATGAAATCTGAACTTGAGATCGCCAATCCTGAGCTAGAGATTTTAAATCCCGATTTTGAGATGAAAATGTATGTTGTTGTATACATCAAGTGTAAATTGTATATTTCCACACCACAGTTAGACTAAAAGTAGCACGGTACATTTTGAAGTCTTGGCTCTTAAAAGACTAGGAGAGCATAAAGCCTAAGGTTAGCATTCATTTATCTTGATGGTTTTAAAATGGCCGCAGTAATGCACCTCTCTCATATTTGCATTCCTGAAAGAGTTTCATAATGTTTCAGTTAAAGTAGGCTTTTAGTTGTTGATGGACTCGAGTAGCTGGTCTTTGTAACCTGTAAAATGTTACCTGAATACTTATATATGTATGTAGTATATATACAATATAGGCTGTTTCAGCTGAAATTGATTGATCAAGATTTATAATATTTTGAGGTTAATATTTTTTGCAGTTTTTATGAAACGACTAGCGTCAATTTGTGACTAAACCTGCTTGGTTTTAGAATTCAGTCTAGATCTTAATTAATATTATTAAAGTGAAACTGAGTTTGTTTGTTACGCTTTCAATGTAAAACGATTGGGAATTTTGAAATTATGGATACGGTTATAAGTTACTTTTTATCCGGGTTATCAGGGACGCGGGTGGAACTGCAAGTACCCAAATAAAATTATCTTACATGCCAAGACATAAACTATATGTGTGCCAAATTTATTTCAAATCCGTTAAGCCGTTTTTCCCTGATTAAGGAAAAACATACAAATTTTCACGTTTTAATTCTCATCATCAGCCTATATATCGACGGTTAAAAGGAAATTGGGCATAAGCGACATGTTCGTCATAAATGACTTTTGAATGCCATCCTACTTAAAATTTTCCGCTCTATCGAATGCCCTTACTCCCATGGCTCTAGAATGACTTTTTTGTCGCTTATTCCCAAGCAAAAAATTGCATTTTCGAAGTGTCTTTTTGGTGTAACCGACCGAATTCGAGGCCTTTTTTTGCCTAAAGGCGCTTGTACCCCTGTAAAAATGGCATTACTTTTGCTTAATAGTCGGTAATCTGTTTTTACTTTTTACTGGCGTAGAGATTCCGGGCGCTTACGGCTCTATACCATAAGCACCATTTTTGATAACTGGAACTTATGCCTCTTTACTTTTGTCATCAAAAACATTAAACGTCAGTTATACCCTACTACCATTTACAAGTTTACAATACAGTTGTCGCTTATACGCAATTACCTAAATCTAATTTGATATTGAACTGTCGGTTATACCCCATTACCTTTTAGTATTTTAATATAACTCTGTCGCTTACGCCGTATTACTTTACAATTATCATTTATTAATTGGCACTTACACCAATTTGTTTATTCACATGTCATCAACAATTAGATTAGAGCATACTATAAAACTAAAAAAAAAACTAAAAAAAACACGCTTTTATTGCTGACCGAACTAAAAAGTAGAAAATAATTTTTAATTACAGAGTCAAACAATCAATCGTGAGTAATTAACTCGAAAGAAAATTATAATAAAATTTAAGTTATTAACAGAATAATTCAATTCAGAGTAAAAAGCGTGGGGTGCATTTTCCTATATTTTCATGACTCTCCTCTCATAAATGGTTGCCAATAGAATAGGTGTAATAATTAAAATATCAAGCACCCCACGCTTTTTACTCTGAATTGAATTATTCTGTTAATAACTAAAATTTTATTATAATTTTCTTTCGAGTTAATTACTCACGATTGATTGTTTGACTTCCTACTACTGTAACATAAACTCTGTAATTAAAAATTATTTTCTACTTTTTAGTTCGGTCAGCAATAAAAGCGTGTTTTTTTAGTTTTTTTAAACTATTATTTATTTTCCATTTTTTAGTTCGGTCAGCAATAAAAGCGTGTTTTTAGGATTCCGTAGTCCGACAAGGAACCCTTATAGTTTCGCCATGTCCGTCTGTCTGTCCGCGGCATAGCTACGAGGTTCTTGCTACTAGAAAGCTGAAATTTGGTATGGATATGTATATTGATCACGCCAAAAAAGTGGTAAAATAAAATTTTGAAAAATATTTTTTTTAGGGTAGCAACCAAACACGTAAAGTGGGGATGAATATTTTTTTCTCGCGTACCCCTCCGTGTGGGGTATTGTTAGATAGGTCTTTCAAAAATATTATGGGTGTGTGAAGACCATTTTTTGGTTAAGCGAGCCATTTGTGAAATATCTAGTTTTTCAGTGCAAATATTTGTTCGGTACGAGTTACGCCCCCCTCTAACTTTTGAATGGCTGTACCTAGAAATGTGAAAAAAATCACAGACGTATTACATGTAATGAACTTATAAGGAAAACTATCACGGCTAAGTAGGCTTAACCGGTTACAGAGTTATAGTCGACTAACTAACTCCTACTACGGAACCCTACTGCGCGTGGCCCGACACGCACTTGGCCGGTTTTTTTTTATCGGATTATTGCATTGTCATCTGCCCTTAACACGTGTGCAAAGTTCCAAGTTGATCAGACGTCTAGAAACCAGTGAAAATTAGGTTCAAAGATTCCGTTACATACATACAACCCGAGCTAATATAAAAGCGTGTTAACGTGTTAATAATTTAGGTAAGTAATCTAGAAAGAAAAATAAATTTATTTATAACTACAATCGGACAAAAGTGAGTATTTGAGTATACACTTAAAAGTAGAATTTGATTAGATCTAGTAATTTCGATATCTAAATTAATTTATCGTAGGTCTAAGGCACCTTACCCAATAAAAGCACGGGTATCCTTAACCTAAGCTATATATTTACCTTCGCTATGTTATCAATAAGGATAGATAGGTACGTATACATGATATATATTGTGACGCATACTACCCCCTTATGTATCAGTAGTTTTTTTTTTTTTTTGTATATGTATGTCTCCAATCACGTAATTAAACGCATTTTCTTTCTTTTCTTTCATATACATAGGCTCAATAATGTGCATTACCATAGCTTACCTATGTATAACTACTAACTACTATGTATGTATAATGTATTACCTTACCTATGGAGGACCTATGTATGTATAACTACTACCTACTCTTAATACGTTTCGTCTGAAAAGTACCTTCGCAATCTCTGGAGCATAGCTGGCTTAATTAACAATTTTGATTTTGTTTGACCTAACGAACGACGTTGGGCAACAATCTTTAGATGAATGCAGTTACTTAGGTCTTATTTAGAAGGAGAATCATGTTGGTTGTTATTCCATTTTTTTTAAGACGTGGTGTTTAATTCACTTTACCGTTTGCCCAGATAATGCCATATGTTGGATGTTCTCGTTTTCCTCTTGGTATATAAATCTTGATGGGTGGAAGTTCCACGTTACCTTTTCTTGAACTCACTTACGGTGTCGCTGATGTCTGACATCCTCACGATGTTCTTGCTAAGCACTGTTTCTTATGCTCCTTTACCTCTTGTCATAATTATGTGAATCGTCACTAATCCTTCTTTACTCATTTAATTTATTCTACAGTCATGTCACTTATGCCAGATTACCTCATGGAGAAAATAAGATCAGTTTATCTAAGCGACATAAAACCACATAAAACAAGCTCGAATCAAATAAATGAGAGTGCCAATCAATGCTTTTATTGTTTTTGATTCTAGGACTGTTTCCGCTTTTTCGATATGACAATAAATAAAAAAGTTATGTAATTTTTTCTGAAATTTCAATTTTAAAACTGCTCTCCTGCACAATTTGGTTTTTGTCGGTTATGCCCAATTTCCTTTTAACCGTCGATATTGTCCCACCACTGGGCACAGGCCTCTTCTCATACAGAGAAGGCATGAGCATTGATCACCACGTTCGCTCAAGGTGGATTGGCGATTTCAGACTTTTAAGTTCAGGTTTTCTCACAATATTTTCCCTTCTCCGTTAGTCAGTGACGTCTAAGTCATATTGGTACTTGTCAGGTTTCGAACCCGCAATCTCGTACACGAGAGGCAGGTGCCGTAACCACTAGGCAACTGCGACTTATTCTTTTATTCAATGTGTTTGTATTCTACAACAAATATAATTCTAACAGTTACCAATGATTAATTAAAATTACAAAATGAAATGTTCCCAAACATCACTAACTACAATCTACGCAGTCATAGTTATTATCGCCTGTTAATTGGTGATAACCAATTACTAGGACATTCTGTTAAATAATTGCCACCAGTTAATTGTGTAGTATTGTGTTAAGCTGACGCGTAGTGTGGTATTATATCGATAAAATATTATTCTGTAATCAATGTAAATTTAAATGAATTCTGTTTGGTCTTTCAGTCCGAGGAATCATAAATAGCTTGTCGATTAATTACTGATGATTGATTAAGTTATATTTATTGTTGTGCTGAAAACAATTTTATCACAATATCACGAATATTTTCTGTAAAGGGTGTATGTATTAATAGTAATTTTATTACACTCGGCTATAGGTAAACCCACATTTTAGCAGTTACTATGTTATTTGTAAGAGAGAGCGAGAAACTTGCCATCACTGGGCACAAAAAAATGTGTATCTTAATCCCAGAAATACTAAGCCCAACGTGGGAATCGAATTCAGAACCTCACGCTTAGAAGTAAGTAGGTGTTGCCTAATAATAATAGTCCTAGTCTCATCCCAGACACTGATAACTCTCACACATGTAACCGATGACAGGTCACATTGAATAACACAGATATATGTATCGCAAAATAAAATTTCGTGGATAAAAAATAGGTTGTAAAATTTATCGATACTTTCTACAAATACATTCGCATCACTAAGTCATAAGAGTGTACTAAGTGCTTCAGGGGGGTTAGACAAGTGGCAAAACGCTAACGCTAACGCTAACGCTAACGCTAACGCTCAATGTATGGGAATGACATTCGTTTACGACTAGCTATATGTCATTCCCATACATTGAGCGTTAGCGTTAGCGTTAGCGTTTTGCCACTTGTCTAACCCCCCAGTTGTGTTCAATATGAATCCGAGTCCCGCTGTCAACAGCACACCACTTCAAAAAACAACCTCAAAACACGATGCGTGTGTGGCTTTGAAAACAGCGATTAGTAGCTTTTAATAACCTAACCCTTACCTTACAGAACATCATAAATGGGAATGTAACTTTAGTCTGTCAATCTATCCGTTTTCTTGATACGCTAATTATCACTGTAACTGAATATGTTAAGATTGGGGTCATTTTAAATAGAATTTATTCATGTCTGTTTATAATGTTGATAACGCAAAGTTTTTGATTGTAAGTATGGCAGGAATCCTTTTAAATAATTGATAAAAATTGACAATAATATCTAATAATCTATAGTCACTTTCACATGTTAGGTTTTTGTATAATATTTTTGTACTAATATTATTATGGCATTTTACGAAAATAAAATTGATATTAGCCGCTGTTTTCATGGCCCCACACATTCTCGTTCACTTCTTAAGAAATCAAAAGATAATTTTCTAAATAATCTATAGGTACACGTGATGAGAAAACTTTGTACTTCTTTATAATCTTGCGCGCACGAAGTAGCGTTTGATTTGGAAAATTTAAGTTTATGTTCAGAAATAATGAAGAAAGCTACTTTATTCTATAATACTAGGTTTTCCCCGCTGTTTCACCCACATTATGAAACGTATGTTATTTTTGAGATAACGTTTAAAATGAATATCATTCATTAACCCATCTTTATGATCTAAATTACGGTCGAATCGCGACCACTCGGCGACCACGACACAAGATTCACAATAAATAAATCCTCTCGAAGAAATCTAAACCAGAGCAGTTTTCGTTGTACCTGTTTAATGAAAAACAAAATGACTTTACCAACCGCTAAGTAAGATCGTTAAAGACATAACGTTCTCATCTCACCTCTTTACTTAAAGTTTACCAAACAGCTTAACTAAGTTATTCCTAGATCACACAACTTTGCTTAAAATCTAATCCGCTGCTAAAATACAAAGACTTATTAAACTTAAGCTTTCAAATTTATGTTTATTGAAGTTTGGTAAGAAACACCATTTATTGGTTAGTCTGTAGAGGCTTAGTGACATAGGCTGTGTTACCTGGCTGGATTAGAAAGTAGGATGTTCAGATTTTGATAGTAATAAATGATAATGGAGAGTGGGTCTCGTTTGGTTAGGCAGTTGGATATCCAGTCCAACTGCCTAACCAAGCGCCTGAGCGCTTGGTACAGAAAGCGGTATTTCTGGATACGGCACGTATTATCAGAATTTATATATGTCCCTGACTTGTAACTAGGACCATGTTTTCGATACCGGAGTATTGGCTGCCTTGTTTTTTATTCATATTATTTGGCTTTCAAAAATCAAACCGTGGTGATATTCTTAAACAAACAAAGTATTTATTTGTTTATTTTATTTTACTGCTTGTTTTTGGCGATTTCACTCGCGTCTTAAGACAATTACTCCACGCAGCCAATTGAAAAGTAGCCTTTAACCGTCTACGGCATTCCATCTACGCGCTCCCGGAATATAAAAGGCTGAGGATGGTATGGATGGGTTTAATTCTATAAGAGTCTGACACTCTCTCCCGCCCTACCCAATACGGAAGAAGGCATTAGATGATTTCTTATCCTAAAATAGGGGTCCATCGATCAAGCTACTCTAGCTTCAAAAAAAAAAAGCATTCCATCTACTTCCATAACAAATCGTGTCGCCCGTTTTACCGTGGAAGCGTAACAAACAAACACACATTTGCATTTATAATATGTATTAGTTAGGATCACACGGTGTTACGATATTCCATCAAGCGATGAACCTATCGTAATAAGCGGATCGAACTAATGTTCAGCTGAAATTATTTGAGCGGTTTACGGATGCTTAAAGCTGTAAGCTTTCTCTTTATTTATTTTATTTTATTTATTTATTTATACTTTATTGTACACACATACACAATCATTACACAACTTACATTGGAGAAAATATGTACAAAGGCGAGCTTAACCCAGATTGGGTTCTCTTACAGCAAACCTTACATAGATCGAGAGATTTGACGATATTGAGGACAGAAAATAAGTGTACAATTATTACCTATATATACCTATATATACTACACAAATATGTGCATTTCACACTATACATAAACATACTACATACAATATAATATAAACAAAATACAAAACAATTAGGTCATGTAGAAAGGAAATGTTCTCTAATTCTTCTCTTGAACACATCTAATGACGGACTGTCACGCAGAGAGTGAGGTAGAGAGTTCCAAAGACGCACAGCACGAACAGTGAACGATCCATCATAACGACTCGAAGTATGGGGAGGGACGCGAAGGAGAAGAGATGAAGAGGTGCGACAAGGTTTACCTCTAGGAATTAGAAACTCAAAGCGTTCCCGGAGATACATAGGAGAATGAGGATTATGTAGAATAGAAAAGAGTAAAGAAAGAACGTGACTATCCCGACGCTGTCGAATTGGCAGCCACCTCAGCCGCTTCCGAAATTCCGACACATGGTCGTACTTCCGGAGGCCAAAGATGAAGCGTATGCACAAATTCTGCAGACGTTCGAGCTTGTCAAGAAGTTCTTCAGTTGCATCTAGAAAGCAGACATCAGCATAGTCCAGCAGAGGAAGAAGTAGAGACTGGGCAAGAGTTATCTTTGTAGGAAAAGGCAGGAACTTCTGGAGACGTTTTAAGGAATGAAACGAACAAAATACCCTTCTGCTTACTTCCGCAATGTGAACATTCCATGACAAGTTACAGTCAATAAAAACACCCAAGTTCTTAACTTTCTTCGCATATGCAATATGCACATCATCGTATTTGACTAGAGGAAGAGACTGGTGATTCACCGTACCGAGGAGATATCTGCCACCAACAATAATTGCCTGTGACTTAGATGGGTTAACCAAGAGTCCAAAATTTTTAGCCCATTGACTAATATTGACAAGATCATTGTTGATGGCTTCTATAGCTTCAGGAAGTTCATCTGGTTTAAAATGGCGATATAACTGCAAGTCGTCTGCATAGAGATGGAAGTGTGAAGTGATGACCTTAGTGATGGCGTTAATAAAAACAGAAAAAAGAAGAGGAGAAAGAACACCACCTTGGGGGACACCAGCAGCTAGATCACACCACTCTGAGGAAACCTCTTCGGAGCGAACCTGCTGCGAGCGACCTCGAAGGTAAGAATCAAACCACGAAATGACAGAAGGAGATATATTTAGTGAGGAAAGGATACTCAAGAGGATGTCAAAATCAACCGAATTAAAGGCACTGCTAAAGTCCAATAAAACCAGAACTGTAAGAAGCTTTTTTTCCATGGCCAGCCGGATGTCATCGGTTATTTTAACCAAAGCCGATACTGTACTATGGCCAGGTCGAAAACCAGATTGGTATGGACTTAGCAGGCTATTTGAGGACAAATAAGAAGACAGTTGATTGTTAACAACACTCTCAAGAACTTTTGATAAGATTGGCAGTATGGAAATCGGACGAAACTGGGATACGGAAGAGGGATTAGGGACTTTGGGGAGAGGCAGGACATGAGCCTTTTTCCAGGCAGAAGGAAAGGTGCCGGAGAAAAGGGAAAAGTTTATAATGTGTAAGATGACGGGATTGACTATATTTAGAATAGGATGAAGCATCTGGAGATGAAGACCATCATCCCCCACTGCTTTTGTGGAGACTGATAGGATGCCACGATTAATATCCCCCTCTGTGACTGGTTTGAACGAGAAAGAAGTACACATTGGCAGAGGTTGATTGGATAGATTATAAAGAGTTGAAGTTTTAGCCCTGTCATCAATAGTCGCTGGTGACTTTGAAAAATGGATGTTAAGTTCATTAACATCCAATTCACAACAGCTGTCATCAGCGACTTTACCGATGCCAAGGGATTTGAGAAAATGCCATACTTGAGATGTGTTAAAGTTCTTAATAGAGTCATGTACGTGGCGTCTTTTAGCATCCCTGCACAAACGACTACAGCGATTACGCAGCTTTTTGTAAAGAGACCAGTTCTCATCAGTAGGTGTCTTTTTGTATCGTCTTTTTGCATGGTCCCTCTTCGCCATCCAGCTTCTAATTTCAACCGACAACCAAGGTGCTGGTAAATGTTTCACTCTCACTTTTTTGAGAGGAGCATGCTTATCGTACAGTTCCAATAGCAACCTGTTGAACTCAGATACCATAGAATCCAACTCATTGCAGTCGTAAACAGGAGACCAATCAATATTGCTCGCATCCTCCCTCAAACGGTCCATGTCAATGTTCTTGAAACTGCGCAGGAAAATAAATTTGGATACGCGCTTAGGCGGACGAATTTTATAAGAAAGATATAGAAGATCATGATACGAGAAAGAAGCAGGAAGTTGCCCATGCGTGGCTACTTTGCTAGGATCGGAAATTATAATAAGGTCAAGAAGTGAAGGATTACAGTGAGGGGCATGGTGAGTAGCAGTAAGTGGAAGAAGATGCATATTGACAGAAGAGACAAGGGATCGGAGTTTACGGCTTCGCACATCATCTTTGAGCAAACAAGTGTTAAAGTCACCAAGAATAATAGTATGTTCATATAAAGTAGAGAAGTATTCAATTTTCGATTCAAAAGAAGAGAAATAATCTATGTGACAAGAGGGACTGTAGAACACACCTAAGAGTAAATTACAATGATTAAAGCATATTTCAATAAATAGGTGCTCAGCTGATTTTGAATAAATACTAGAAGATTGGTCAACAACCTTGTATTTAATGTCTCCACGGAGATAAATGGCGACCCCTCCACCTCCCTTGCCAGTTCTGTCATTGCGTACTAGCTTGTAGCCGGGCAAGGAGTACTGCGTTGAAGGGAGTGCTGGTTTAAGAAAAGTTTCAGAGACAAGGATAGCATGAATGAGATTTGAATCAAAAGAGGAAATTAAATCAGGATGGTGAGCAGGGACGCTTTGAGCGTTTATGTGGACCGCATTGAAAAATTTGCTGTAGGAATGAAATGTAGAGGAGAGCTGATCGTGTAGCGGTATGGAATCATTATCACTAAAAGCACTTGCATAACTGGTATCAGATGCGCAAGAAGAAGAACAGGATACAAAACTATCATTAAAGTTATCTAACATTATACACAAATATACTAAAAATATATATACAACGTTATAAAATAAGACTTATTTTAGACAATAAAATAGAAGTTAAAAGCAAATAAATAATAATAATAAAAAAAAATAATAACAATAAATTACCCTCGATGCATTCACAATTTTTAACATAACTTAAAAGACTACTATCCAATACAACGAAGTTTGTTTCCGGACGAAACATCAACTTGTCAAGAATGACATAACGAAATAAGAAATAAATATTCAGACACCGACAAGAGAGAAAGAAAATAAATAGAATTTTTACCGAAACAAAGTGTAAAGCTTAGTGAGTGGGACTATTTCGCTTGCCTCCGTGATCTTTTCTCCACTGGCGATTTGTTGATTGGCGACCGAGTGTCCTTTGCAGCTTCACTGGTGGATAATGGAAACTGCATTATTAACTTTTGGAGTTCAACCGTAGTTTCTATCTTCCGCCTTGACTTATCCGGGAGAAGGATGTTAATCTTGCCGTCGGAAGTCCAGCATTGCGGCACACCAAAGTGCTTACGAGCGGCCAAGAAAACGTCATGCCTGGGCTTCGTCAAGAACTCGGAAAACACCAAATTAGAACCCTTCAACTGAGTCTTGTTACGCCAAACCTCACTGCGCAAATGGTGACTATGGAACCTAATAAGGAGTGGACGTGGCTTGCCTGAAACAACTCCCAGACGATGGCAGGATGTGATGTCTGTAGTTGCAACATTGGAGATCCTCAACTTCTCTGTCAGTGTAGCAATGGCCCGTGAGACATGATCCTCATCTCTTTCTTCCGGAAGACCGTGAAGGAGAAGCACCTTCCTGCGTGATGCCGTCTCATGACGATCCAGCCCAACCGTTAGAAGCTCCATCTGAGTTTTTAAGGCACCCATTGTCTTCCAGACGAGACTCTTAAATTCTGTGAAATCACGAGAGAGGCTGGCAATTGTCTTATGAGTGACTTCGTTGCCACTTACATTCTTCAACTCCTCCTCGTAAGTGTCCATGCGTGATGAGAATGTGGCAGAGAGCTCCTCCATGCAAGTTGATAGCTTAGCATATAGGTCCATTTTTCAATGTTATTCCAGTAAGCAGAGGTAAAGTAAAAGGAAAAAAATATTTGTGAATTTAGTGCATCAGAGGATAACTAAAACATTTAGTGCGCAAGCAACTAAATATATACTAATTTACTATTTAATTTTAAATAAATAAAACGGAGCAGTTAAAATGATGTGTACACTTTTACTCTACCCTCAAAAAAAAAAAAAAAAAAACAAAAAAGGTTCTCTTCAGGGAATTGGTAACTATGTGCTTGATTGAGAACATAACTAACTTAGAGTTTCCTTTGTGAGTTTATAGGCTGAAGTCATTGTGGTGGTAATAAGTTCTTACTTGCAAGGTGTGGAGATTGTAAACACAAATATATCTATCTATAGGTAAAAATATATGGAATTTGTTTGTTTGCTCATCTCTGGAACGTGTCGTGGTCGTGGTGACCTAATGTGACTTCTTTAAAATCACATGTATCTTCTTAGCATATCTTAGACACCACTAACTAGTGAAGGAAAACATCGTGAGGAAACCTGGGGTAAAAAAGTCTGAAATCATTAAACCACCTTGAGGCACACCAAGCATTGTGATGTTCATGACTTCTCTGTACGAGAGAAGGTTTATACCTAGAAGTGGGACTGTAAATAGACCGATGATGCTGGTGATGATCAGTCTCTGGAGTTACCAAATGGATTTGTAAAAATCTTTTCCTTTTTATAGACTAATTTTAAGAAAGGTTATTAACAACACGATATTACTCTTAGGACCCGAGTAAAAATAAATAAAGTAAGAGGGGATCCACGGGTATATGTATATCCCCATATTTGCTAATCCACTAATGTCAGTTTCAGTTGTAGAAAGCTAAGAATGTCAACTAAGGAAACGGAGTAATTTTTGATGGATGATTTTCTGTACCTAGTTTATGCTCACCACCTTCTGTGATCTAAGCTCACGACCATGGGAAAATTGTGTGAAAAAAGTTAATAGTGACGTTAAAAAAATAATATAATAATTTTCCGACTTTTATACAATTCCTTAAAGTCTGCAAGAAACATTTATTATCAAGTCGAGTTCATTTAAAAGATGTTCACGTCTTCCAAAGGAAGTTGTACAACTAAGATGCTATTTACTCGTGGAGGGGGCGGCGGAGGGGAGGGGGCTGAATTTGCAGCCTCAGTTTACGAGATTACGTTTTGAGTATACGGCCGAAAGACTGGGATGTTACGTGGATGTAGGAATATTTGTAGAAGGTGCAACTTCAAAGAATATTTTTAAAATATTAAATGCAAGTATGTACCAGAAAAATAAAATGATCCTCATTCACTTGTTGTTGTTTTCGCAAGTTTTATCTTTAAATCCAATCACATTCTATGGTTTCTAGTCTAGTATATGACCTAGTTTAATCAATGATGGCTTTTAATTCTGTCGTGTTCTTATTTTTGACAATTATCTGTAACATTTCCATTAATGTCCTTTATGTATAGAGTGAGATATAAAACCTGTTGATTATAATTAATAAATACACTCTTTTACTTCTAACTACGCCCAACTACCGCACAAAACTACGCTCCCTCTTCCAGTCGACGTAAATCTTTGGCAAAGATCTCTAAGTATGTATACGCCAGGCTTTATTAAATTTTAGACACTTACTCACCCGCCATTGTTGGAACTTCCACAGGATTATGTGCTTGTAATAAACTAAGTTCTTAAAACATGGCATGTATTGAAATCTGTCGGAGTGAAAGTTTACGAAACCATGTTCATACAATGTTCATTATTATCAAGTTGTTTACTTTGGTAAGTATCGAAAAATAGCCTATTAGAAGCTATTGAGGAGCTCGGGGCTAAGTAGCAGCCACTTGGGTCGATCGATCATGGTAAGGGTGGGTTAGCTGCGTTCGGTCTCTGGATAGATGACCAATTGACGATCTATGTGACTTCTTCGTGCCTTGGAAAACACTTTAAGGCGATTTGTAGATCGTAGACAGTTGGTATGACTACTCAGATGCTAAAAAGTCAGACAATCTGACTTACCGAGAGGTATCTATCGTCTTACCCTTTTTTTTAGAATGGCATCTCGCAGGTCAACCTAGAAGGTTGTCGACTGTTTAACCGGGTATCGTCTTACCCGTAGAATGGTATGTGGAGGTCAGATAGGCACTCACTCCGTGTAAAACACTGATAGGTACTCAGCTGCATCTAGTTATACTGGAAGCCGACATATGTGTGTTATATTCAAAGATCTAGCCTCTAAACCCAGCACCAACAACCATAAAAACTTAGCATTATCACTTAAAATCAGGTCACCAAACGAGAACTCGCTTTTGGTAATTCTTTTGAAACTCCAGCAAAAAACATGCAAAATGTTTTTAAGCGTGCAGTTTCAGAATAAAGAATGACAACGCCGTGTCCACTTACATGCGCCGTAAGATCGATAGCAGCTGATGCATATGCAAGTAGTCTTTGTAGTCAGTTAAGTGCTGTAGTTACCGACTGTGACTATAGACTGGTGATAGTATAGCGGGCACTCTGTTTTAATGGAGGGGTAATGTTTCCTGATCTTATTGTTGTCGTGTCCTAACCTAACAAGTCCTAGTGATAGAGTTTTCTAAAATCCGTTTGTCGGCTTCTGACACGGAATTGTTACAATGACTGCTATCAAGGTAGTCAACGACGACGGCTTAAACGCGTCCTTTTAGGCACGGGTATTTCATCGCTATCTGCCTGACTTCGGGCTGCTTTGTGAATGTTTAAAAACCTGATAGGTTTTTGATAGAAAAATCCTAATAACACTTTTCTATCTGGAAATAGAACCCAGATATTCCTGTTTAGCAGTTGCACTTGCGACTTCAACACCAAGCAAGCAGAATTACTCACCATTCCAGGCATTGCGGGTTTTGATGGGTTTTAATTCATAGTCACGAAATTTTCGTCATTTAATATTGTCTGGTCTATAAAAGCGCATACCCACACTCTTTTAGATATATCTTTTCAGATGACGTCAGTTGAATAACTCTGTATTCATCTCTAAAGTATAAAGCCATAAAATAATTAATGTGTAGGAGTGTCTATTATTATCTCCATAGTTATAAAAAACAAAATTTATTTTCATAATTATTACAAACAACAAAAAATAAACAACTATTTTCGTTAAACTCCTATCTCAACACGTTATAATTAGTGTCAAAACAAAAGTTAACCAAAAACACATCGGTCCCATCAAAACCCGGCTTGTTTATTTACCATGTAACGTGTTTGTGGGTAGGCAGACACCGTAGTCATTAACTTAAGTAAATATTGAGCCAACAGAAACGAAGGTTGTATTTCGATATGCGGTTTTTGCAGAACGAAATAGGTCATGTTTTTGTATGCAAACCTTACCATACATGATCATATGATATGGCCTATAGTACCTACATGATAGGGTAGGCAGAGGTTTACCTATAGCATCCTTCGATCTCATTTGATATGCTGAAGTCCTATGTTATGGAGGGTTGCAGCTAGTGGTCTCAAACGCTGGGGTTTCGATTTCGACCTATATCGCATTTTGGGTTCAAACAAAAATAACAAACCAGCCCGTAATCTGGGAATCGTGCCTTGGAGGGCTAACGTTAAGCCGTCGTCCCCGGCTGCTTGATAGCAGTCGTTGTTACAATTTCATGTCAGAGGCCGTCAGGGGCGTTTGAGAAAACTCTGACACTAGAGCTTGTTAGGTTAGTAAACCTGCAGTCCACACGATAAGAAGAAGAAGGCTTGATAAAAATATAGAATCTAAGCTTTTAAGAGATCAAACGGTAATTACTTTATACCCTCTCTTATGGATCTATTACTGTAAATAATCTTTAGACGAATTAAAATGTTATTAAAAACGAATTTAATAAATATCGTATGTCTATTTTAGGAGACTGGAAGCCTTAATTCAATTAAGCGGTCGACGCTCACCTAATGGAAAATTTTGATTTGTTGATCTCTTGTATCTATATTTGAATTATTTCGTTGAAAAAATTGCTTTTATTTGAGGTAGATACAATGGAGTTGTACACTTTGGGAGTTTATATGATCTGATTCGTAATGACGTAAGATGGTTGCGTCAAATTTCATAATAATATTATTATTCATACCAATACAAACTAATATTATGAATGGGAAAGTGTGTAAGTCTGTTTGTTACCTCCTCACACTTAAACCACTGAACTGATTTAGATGTTCGGTATGGAGATTGTTTGAACTCTGGGAAAATGCAGACGAAACCGCGGGAAACAGACGCGAGAGAGATACCTTATACTTTTACGAATGTCACAAAACTTGATAACAATTATTTTGTATAGTTAAGTTTTTTTATGTCACTAAGACAGTGGTAAATTCATTAAGTGAACGTATACCATAAGATTAAAATATAAAATAATAACAACAAAGTATGAAGCGTCCGATTATGCAAAACATGTGGAACGCGACGAGTTCGCTGCGAATACGCGTTGATAACGCAGTGAACCCGCCGTACCTATATAATCTTGAAATTTGCCTTTAGAGACTAACTTGCAACATCAGTACTAACGATGTAAGTATTTTTGCAGAAAAACTTTTAACAGGAATTTCCACCAGGTACTACTAAAATGATAGCTACTGGTTACTCAAAGTCTACTAGCTCTTTCCCGCGTCTCTAGAGAACTACTTAACCCACTCGTATTACAAAATGGCCTATTTATAACCGCCTCAAAGATCTCCTCTATACCAAGTTCCATCCAAATCGGTTCAGTCATTTTACGGTGAAAGCGTAACAAATAAACAATCTCACTTTCGCATTTATAATAATTAGTAAGGATTAGAATTTTTGAGTATATTTCACAAAAACTATTGTTTTATTATTACATGCTCATAGCAAGACGCCATCTTGAATTATGTCTGTCTGAATTTTTGTTACCGGATTAAACCTGAAAGTATGATTGATTAAACTTGTTATTAAATAAAATGAGATAAGTTTATGTATAGATCGCTAGAGTTTCACATTAACTACAAGAGATGGTAATTGGTGAATCTGTATGTACATATTATCATACCATTGAAACAAGCTTCTTTTTGGCCAATCAATTTCAAAAACGTTTTATTTACTTTTTAGAAAACCCATTATGGCCAAAAACCTATAATATCATATGACCTAGGCATCTGTCATCAGATCTTCACAACCCAAATATTTGGCACTATAGGTATTCTTAGAGTCGCCTGATTTCCCTAAAGACTAGTCATAAAATTTAGGTATCACAGCTGAGAAAAGCTGGTAAACCTACTCCCTAAGAGTTCTCTCTCTCTCTCTCTCTCACACACACACACACACACACACATATGGATGGAATAATCATGCTGATCATCCCGAGTCGTAGCAACCGCAGCTTGACTTCCCAAATATGTATAAATCCAAGCAGCTCTAACACAGCTACGAGCCCCTAACCTTTGTATGAAAACCACGTTTCCTCATGGTCACTTATAGAAACTCCCTAGAGGAAGACTAGCCTCCCTTCTTCCAAAATCTGTTCTTCCAACAAGTTGCAACACGTCTGTGGAGCACTTGGCACGCTCGTCACGCTTGTGGGCCGTGCACGTGACAGAGCGTGACCATAGCGTTTTGATTCTAACACGTGTCATTCCGTCAGACACGATACATTTGGCAATCTAGACTAATGCTTAAAAAATCGGTCACTTGGACGTTTCTTAGCTGGTTTTAGCGTTTTTGAATTTAGAATATCTTATTTTTGTTTCTTTAAGATATTTGAGAATGCATTGCGGTGCTTTGCTGTGGATCAAACGTATTTTTGAAACAGATGAAGCAATTTGTTTTGTTTTTGTAGTTGAATGAGAGACAAGAGAGGATTACGATAATATCGTAATATCTTTTTCCCAGAAACAAATTTCATATCGGTATCGTAAAAGACTGGCACATAAAATTACTTTCGTGTCTACAATATTAAGTCGTTTTTTTTCGGATGGGAAGTCATCAAATGATGGTGGAAGGAAGTGTCAAACTCTTACTGACTAAAACCCATCCATGACCCTCAGCCCTGTATTCCGGGGGCGCGGTAACTCTTTCGAACATCCCGCAGCCCCGGCAGGCTATGTGGCCTGTGGGGAGGGCCCCATACTAAATACTTACATATAGGTTGTTCTCACTAAAAATATTCCGATATCCAAAACTTATTCCCATTCAGTAAGCATACCAAAACTATTCAAAAGCCACTAGAACCTACAAATTAACACCACTCCATCTGAATCGCGTCGCATTTTTCCCCCACTGTCGACAAATTGGCGCTAAAACGCGTCATGTGACGTCACGAGGGTCGTTAGCGCACCGTCGATCGACGATTTAACTTGTTCATGTCGATCTGATAGATTTTTAGACTATAAACGTTCGCGAATCGTTTTAAATTGTGATGGATGTCGATGTTAGTTTAATGCGTTCTGCAGATTTCGGTGCAAAAAATGCATTAAAATAGTGTGAATAATTGAATGAAGTGGGTTGAAAATATCGGTTAAATGAACTCGGTCAATTTAAAAATATGTAATTTTTAACTTCACATATTGAAAGTCTCAGAACTTGGTATTCATTCTTTGGTCTATGAGTAATTTGTTCTGTTACGACCCTCAACTTTCTTCTTGTACTTGAATTTTCTTTTTCTTCCTTATATAAATATATAGCATACTCACTCATGAGGATGAGTGAGTGACTGACAAACAAAAGTGGCATTGCAGGGCTCTCTGAGCGTTTTCATCTTACCATTTCAGTGTTACACCTAAGAAACTCCATCACGGCTTCCAACCAGTGGGAGGGTCTCTGCTCCCTACATCTTCCATATAATGGCTAGTATGAACTTCTCAAATAAGTCTGAATTTCCACAACAGCCTGAAAATTACCTTTCGTTTAGGTTTATTCCACACCTAAAATAATGCTGTAACCTGAATCTCGAATCAAAACCGTGATTCCAATTCAATACACCAATCTAGATTGAATTCGAGTTTACGCTTGCATCTAGAACACATTACAATGAAAATGGTAATATCTGTTTTAGTAGATAATACGAGAATTAGTATTCAGGCACATTGCAACACAATTCTAACAGTGTGTCTATACAAGCCAATTGCATACTACGCTTTATTTCCACTGTCCTAATGTTTATATTTGTATGAAACAAACTCTACTCATCTGCCTCTAAGCTAAAGCAGTCAACTGTAAGTCATAGACCCCAAATTATCCCTACATCAATTGAACCGACCTGATGAGGATGCGTCTAGCATATCCCGGGATTATAACTGATATAGCATTGTTCAAATATTTAAAAAAAAAATAGCTTAGATGCTTTTCTGAATCAGGATTCTTCTTCATCATCAGCCCGTATCCGTCTAATGCCGGATATAGGCCTCTTGGCACGCCACTGAACATGATCTTCAGCTCTTCGCCAAAACCTTCCCCATCAGGATGTTTAAAGCCACAAAATAGAATTAAACTTTTAAAGCAATGCCAAATGCACCAAATATAAAAATAGTCCACCCCAGCATTCCAGGTCCTACCAGTAATAGCTCACTGCAACTCCCAACACAGGCATAAACAAAAATACCATTCGTCTGTCAATTCGATCACTAACTAAAAGGAACATCGGACATGTCCTAAACTTTGGCGGCCATTTTTGACGTCCGCCATGTTAGAGCAGGTCAGAGGCATTGTTCGTGAAAGTTTTATGTAGTTATTTGCGGAAGCGACTGGATACGACACGGTTTGTTGTTACCGGAAATATTTTTTGGGAATTTGAAAATTTTAAACGGATACTGGATACACAGGGAGCTGGAATTTTGTAGCGAAGGTCGTGTTTGAAATAGTTTGCTCTTTGGGGTCGTGTAGTGGATCATACAACACTTTGGATATGGAAAAATACATCGAGTTCTAGTGAAGTGTTTGCGAACTGCAGCATATGTTTTGTTTGAATTGATAAGGAGAATTTGCTGGCTTCGTTTAGAAATATTTCATGGGCAGATATAAAAAAATGGGTAAGGTTCGAAGACTTACTTGCTGTTGTGTGTGGTATAAGTGGCAAAGTTATCTTTACTGACGACAATATTTATTAAAAAAAAATTACTTTAAATCATGCATGTTAAAATTCAGAGTCCTAAAACGTCATTTTTATTTTTATAAATAGCTGTTTCCCGCGATTTCACCCGCGTCCCGTAGGAATTTCTGCACGCACCCGGATAAAAAGTACCTTCTATCTCCGTATCAAATTTATCTAAATCGTTTTAGTAGATTCATAAATTGCCCCATACCTACAACCTCACAAACTTTACCTCTTTATAATATTAGTACCTATAGATTACAACGTTAAACAAGAAATCCATGACATGACAGTAATAAAGAACGAAAACAATGAAGTAACTAATACAGCCAACAACACCAACCAGACAACTTCTTTAAAAATCTTCCGTTCCTTCTCTCTGGGACAATTCTTTACTTCAAGAGCTCAAGCAACATATTTCTCAGTCGCATTATATTCTCAAAGTCAAGAGTACCGGCCATTATTAGGAGTAGCTATTTCCTTACAACATATCATAGGCGACGGGCAATCTGTGTGAAAAATCACCCACTCAAGGGAATAGTCGCGCGGAGTGGCGATTTGTCGGGTTTTTTGTCGCGTCGCGTTGGAAACGCGATATAAATTATGTTGGGTGTTGTAATGCGTTTTTCGGTCGAGTTTTGAGTTTATTTTTGTTGAGTTATAGTGTGGGGCGAGTTGTTATACTCTGCGGTACACTTTATCGACGCACTTCATTTTGTTGGTGATAGATGGAGTGGGGGCCATCCGAACATGGCTACGACAGTAGAGATCTCTGTCCTACTCTTTAAGTCTGTAAAGCTTTTATAATCAAACTACTTAACCAAATAAGATGAAATTTGCTAGAGATATAGTTTAAAACTTCAAAAATGCATAGCATAATTTGTGTCTGGGTTTATGAAATAGTTTTCTGAGGATACCATAAAACATAGTATTCAAGTTTAGTTGCCATGATCAGAATTATAAAGATAACTAGAAAAAACAATTTTCTAAAAGGACATGGAGAAAAACACTCCAAATAACCACTATTAAATAGACCTTTTATTGTTCATTAATTTTGGTGTTAAGTTTTCGAAGATTCTCACAAAAATAGTCAGAGAGTTAGAAGGCAATTTTTTTTATCATAATTTTTTATATACCTTCATATTGTATGTACATTACCAATGTTTTTTTTTACATAAAAAGCATTAAAACTGGGAAGAAATATCTCCACAGATTCCCAGCAACACGACTGTACAAGTTAAAGTCGCGAGGTATTACAAACCAGCTCAGGTAGCAATTTGTAAGTGAACCACTGCTAATCCCAAATGGGATATTAATTTGATCGTACTCGGAATATATTTCGTATAACGTTATATTTAATCCTGCTGTTCACTCAGTTTGAATATATTAATTTTAGTATTAGTTTGTAACTTGTTTTGTTTGTTTAAATTATTATTTTCATGCCTCTAGGAGTTCCCTTTAGAAATATAAATATTTCCGTTGATTATTATATTGTTAAAAATATACAGTTGTGTGACAGACAGATAGAGTATAGGTTAACGTTACACTCGAATCCTAAGAAAAAAAATCCTTAATGCTTCTGGATAAAGACCATTTTATGTCCTTTCCTAGGTTTCAATATATCAAGCCAAATTTCATTTGAATAATTTCTTTAGTAAAAGCGTCACATATAGAGTTACTTTGACTTTTTTACCCCAAGTTTCCTCACCTTGTCTTCACCGTTGGTTAGTGGTGTCTAAGATACACTTAGAAAATACGTAATGACTTTTAGAAAAATCATTTCAAAGGTTTCGAACCCGCACACTCGTACACGAGATGCAGATGCCTTAACCACTAGGCCTTCACGATTAAACTTATTTTTAAATGCAAATTCCCACATATAATCCTCAAATTAGACAAAGCAACCACGACCCGCCTTAAACTTACAACTAGCTCTAACGTGTGCTTAAGCACGAGCATTAAATATAACATATGACAGCATTTAAGTCTTCCATAACTTAAGCACATAACTTAACACTAACATGAGCACACGAACTTGCCAAGTGCGTTTGGGATGACGCCGATGCTTAACTTGACATTTGCATGATGAAACAAAACGTTATTTACGATGCTCGTTCATTTTAGGGTTAAGTTTCGGTTAGGCGATATTTGTGACGTCACAGCTCATGAAAGTGATGCGCTTTAATAGCTGTGTATGCGATGGTTTACTACATGGTTGGCTTAGTAGCTGAGTGAATAATAGATTTGATTCTCGTACGGCACAAATATTTGTTACTAGCCTTTTCGCGCGGTTTCAACCGCGTCTCGAAGGAACCGCTTAACGTACCCGCATAAAATGTAGCTTTTATACTGTCTCGTCTCCAGAGTCTTATCTATCTTCGTGCCAAATTTTATCCAAATCGGCTCAGCCAATTTACCGTGCGTAAGCGTAACCAGCAAAAGAACCCACCCAAAACAGTTTTATATACACTTGACCCCCCTTTTTCACCTAATTAGGGGTAGAATTTCGGAAAAATCTTTATTATCGGATGCCTAGGTCTTACAAAGAACACACGCTCCAAATTTCAGGTCTCTACAATCAGCGGTTTAGGCTGTGCGTTGATTTGTCAGTTAGTCGTTCAGGACAAAGCATTTCAAATATATAGATTTATGTTTCTAAAGACAACCAAGATGCAGAAACTATTCCCAAAATATATAAGAAAATGACGGGTCGCCTGTAATGGGAGACCATGAAACCTTAACTGTCACCAAACTGACAGTATGACTTTAAACCATAAATCAACTACACAGATATCAGTATAATTATTATGTTTAGAAAACATTTACAAAGGAACCATCGTTAGGTAAGGAATGACAATGTTTTGGTTGATGCTGTAATTATACATTTGATGGATTTCATAACCTCGTGTAATATTTAAATATTTGTCAATGAGGAGCTCATGGCTACATAAAAGTCGCACGGGTCGATCGATCACAGGTTAAGCTACGCTTGACACGGTCAGTCCGTGGATGGGTGACCATCTACCTATATCATACCGAGATATTTCCGTCCCTCGGAAAGCACGTTAAGCCGTTAGTCCAGACTGAAATTTGTAGATCTTTGATAGCCGTTATGGGTAGTCAGAAGCCAGAAAGTCTGATAGACAACCAGTCTTACCAAAGAGTATCATGTTACTAAGTAACTAGGTGGTGGCGGTCAGACAGGCAGTCATGTAAAACACTAATACTCAGCTGCAAGCCAACTCCAACATAGTTGGGAAAAAACTAGGCAGATAATGTATAAATATTTGTCAGTACAAAATTGCCATTTCGACGATTATTTAAAACTCCATAATCAGAAATGATTGCTACAATTAAAACAAATAATCATAATTAATCGTCAAATTGAAGCGATCAATCACCAGGAGACAGCAGGCATCACAGTTCAGTCCACGCTCATTTCATCGCCTACTTACAAACAACTCGTATTAATCATAACACTCTTCCTATTTGGCCTGGCCTTAGGATTATTGAGGCCACGAAATTAACGGGTACGTGGACCATTGTTAGGGAAGACCCTGTTAGGTCTCGGGAGTTGAAAGGAAACAACCAGAGCGAGACTCTAAACGATAATGAATATATTTCGAACAACCCAGTCTAATTTATACAGAAATTTTATAAATGTATATTAAATTGTGGGCAGAATTAAAAAAATACACGGCAGCCCGTAGTTCGCGAAGCTCACGTTCTGGCGTCGTCTGTGTGGGATGATGACGATGCAGCTACAACCCCAATAGTTTTCTAGAGGGTCTTCTTTGCTGACTCTGAAGCCTCATCTTGGCTCTGATTTGGGGTATGATTCTTATCAATGACTGAAATATTTGGATGATGAAGATTTAAGTTCAATCATATAAAATGCTGAATAATTTATTCTATATTTTGCAATTAATAAATTAATTATTGGCTAGTGTGTTAATGTGTTTGTGTATGTATACATCTTTGGATAAGAATTTAAATTTTCCCTCCAATCCTAGCTAATATTATAAATACAAAAGCAAGTTTGTTTATCTGTTACGCTTTCCAAGTAAAACGGCTACTGCGATTTGGATGAAATTTAGTTAGAAGATAAATAAATTGTACTCTGGATACATTTTATCGGCATTTAGAAGTTCCCTCGGGATGCGGGTGAAACCACAGGCAGGCAACAGCAAGCATTGTTATGAAATTGAAAAAGTTAACTTTAATCGCAAAGTAGACCACTTTAATAGTTATATCTTTAGTATTAACTTAGTTTTTCTCCCTTCTTAACCACAACAAATAGGCAGAAAATCTTCCTCAACACCTGGAAAGTTCATCCCATACAAAAACATTAGACTTTTAAAGCCTTCTTACGTAGCCCACGCTTATTTCGTGGCCTCGTTCCTAAAGATGCAAACAGCAGATTTATGTTTCAAGATTAGCAGCGAATTAAAAAGTTTCACAGAACTCCGCACTCGGAAGTGAAAAAGTTTTGGAAACGTTTGATAAAAGTATTCCTGTGTTTATTTATGGCCCCCCCCAGAACGAATGGGTGGGGATTTTTAATAAATTTATGTGTTACTTTGAAGAATTGTGGATTAAGTTATATTTGTAGATGGCATATTCCTCGTAAATCAAAGATAAGAGTTTTTAATTAACTGTTGTTATTTTTATTTACTACAAAAATATATATTTACAATATTAAAATATAAGCCTAATTATAAAAGAAGTTAGGCATTTAAACATTCATCCACATCGCTATCAACGGGTATAGTGCCCAAAAGGCTGGCTGCATTGTCACGTTGGATGGCAATGGTGATTCTTTGGCCGAAATATAGGCCAGCCCTTAGGTCACGCGTGGATTCGACTAAACAGAAATAGAAGATGGGTATTTGGACCCCATGGTTCTTCATGTTTCAATCCCAAACGGCTCGAATACTGAGAAGGTGGGATGGAGCAAGGGTGTCGATACAAGTTGCATCCCACACAAAAGAAATAAATAAATATATATTATATAATAAATAAATAAATAAATAAAATAAAAAGACCTTGTTATTAATTTCCTTAAACTGTCACTTTATCTTATACCCACTTACCTCGTTGTAATACAAACGCGTAGGTATTGTTCATATATATAATTTTGACTATACATACAACATGATGCATTGTGTTATTTGTTAGAAAAGTTCGTCTGCATGACAATTAGATTTACGCAATGTATGTTGTTCTGTCAGAGTGAACGTGACTGTGTTACGCAAAACGACCATTTTGTATGTTTTTAAAACTTTGCAAATTTATTAAAATGTAGGTATATTTTTTCCTACGCGCTAGTTGTTTTTATGTACTAAACTGTTTTTTTTTATATAAGACTAGCTATTTAAAAGATAGTACGTGTATAGTAACCTTTTAAAAATAACCATAGTAAAGTCTACCTTTTTATAATATTAAAAAGAATTTTCATCCGGATCAGTAGTTCAGATTATCTCCTCAAATATACAACTTTCACCCTTATGGTTGTGACTCACATCATATTAATTTTCTCATACCAAATTCTGCATGAAGAAAATTGTTTTTTTCTCCACATATTATATTATCACCATCGTGCGGGATATTTTTTCATAAACCAAATTGGACTATTCCCCCTAACAATATCGTTAAGCACGATAATGGAAGAAAAATGTGCGTTGCGTCATAGGTGACGTCATCGGTTTTGTCGCGTCTAGAGATGGTAAGTGTCGAGATTACTGTTATCGATGGTAAAAATGTTTTTTTAATTTGTTATCGATGACAAAACTACCATTCAATGTAATTACTTTCTTTTTAAACAGTTTTTAACCGGCTTCCCATTGCACCTCTTAGTTGCGGCCCCTTATTCTATTACATGGAATTTTACATTCCATAAATGTTAATTTTTGGGTGAGCTAAAAGTGAATCTTTTGGGGAAACAGGCGTGATTTCATAAATAAAATACTGGAAATCAATGGTGCACTTTCCAAAATTTCTGCACTGCACAGATAAAATAAGTTTACACTCTGACAGAAATAAAAAAAAAGTCAGTTTTTTTTACACATCATATTTTTTTGTACATTATACATCGACATCGGCGATATTCTCGCGTCACAATAAATTTGACACACCATGATTGTAGTGCCTGTATATACTGGTTGCACGTTGTTATGTAGGTAATATAGGCAGTCGCTCCATGTAAAAGAATGGTATAGTTGCCGGCAAATAACTTGGCCAGATTTTAACGTAGTTGGAACAAGTTTGCGCCTGTGCACCCAGTGCAATCCAAAAGTAACACTTTCAATGCTTGTCATTACACTATCGTCTATTGTATTAATTTACTTTTAAACATTTATATGTAGAAGATAGTTAGCGAAAAGAGAAAAACTACTTACAATTCTGGCCAAGTTACGTGCCGACTACTATACTTAACTGCATCTGGTTTAGACTAGATGCCGACCCCAATATAGTTGGGAAAAGGCTAAGCAAATGATGACCTGTTATTTTGAATGTATTCATCAGAAATCTGTAACTCATCAAATCTAATAATAATAGTGACTATTCCAGATATTCATCAGACACATAGTACATTAGTTCAGTAATAGATCATGTTAGTACATTTCACTTCACATTTGAAATATGGACGCCGATAACAAGTTCGCGTGAAATTGTGTTATCGTAATAGGTTTAGTGATGTGCGGGTATCGATAGATAGTGATGGGACATTATTGTGATTTAATATTATTTGAATGTATCAATGATTTATTGGTTTTGAGTTTGTTTGTATATAGTGCATTTGGTCTTTTGTTTATAGTTTGTGGCTGGCTTTTAGTTCTATGTAGATGTGACTGGGTATTAATGTTATATGCAGAGTCTATATAAACTCTCAATTACTGGGAAATACCGGTATTTGTGGGAATACCGGCTTGCAGATACTACGTCAGTTTTTATCTTAATGTGTCATCCCCTCAATGTACCCATAGATTCTCCGCGGAGTTTTTAAATTTTATCTAAAAAGGTTCTGCCCTTTTACCGTGAAAGAGTAACAAACAATCAAACTAACTTTCGTATTTATATATTTTTAATTAGTTAGAAGTTATTAGTTAAGGATATCGATGCATCCCTTTATTATAGGTAATAAGGAAAAATATAGATAATCGTACGGTATTTCAGTCTAGATAAGACTTAGAAATTTAGCCAGCATGTTAAACCTATACCCCACTGCTATATAAAAAAAACATCCCTATTATTTTCTAAGTACCTTTTGTTCTGTATCACTTTAGACCAAGTTAATAATTAGTACGTTCTGTTTAATGGTTAATTTGTTGATAATTTCTTTTCCACTGGACGTATTGTCCAGATTTCCTCGCCCATGGTCCGTCACCCCACCCCCACTTCCCATTAAGTGATAATCCATGTCCTTCGGCCTAAAGCGGTCTGTATAAAAATATACAAAAACATTGTATTTTTCAGGTCAATTGGGACCTTTCGCCTTGAATACTTAATGTTGGATTGAAAGTATGTTTTGAGCTAAAAATGTTTTGACGAGAATAAAAGGAGACTTTGTAGTTGTATAAAATGGAAGTTGCTATAGTAAGAATGAAGAATAATACCTATATATTTTCCTTTTTGCTATATTTCTATGTATACAAGGAGTTATTTAATTCAGTGTTTTCTCGAAAAGTATGTACTTAGTTAATAAATTTCTACGTGACTAAGTACTAAAAATAATCTTAAAAAATAGGCAAAATAAACTTGACATTTAAGGAGTTGTCTGGATTTGGTAATTATTATTTATTTTGATAAATAAAGGACTGAGTATTGTAGAGGTTCTATGAAATATTAGAATTAAACCTTATTGTTTAAACTGGCCACACAATCATTTTGAAATTAGAATAAGATAGCAGATTTCAATAAACTACAATGTGAGTCAAGTCGATTCACGATCATAAAGTAATGAAAGAGTAAATGCTGAAGTATTTAAAGTTCTCTTTTATTTATATTAACGAATCCTTCACCTCTGACTACGCACTCCTTAAAGTACATACTTCTTGGGAAAGCAGAGAATTAAATAACACCGTGTATATATCACTAAAGGAAAACAATTACAAACGCCGCGCTGCGGGACTCAGGTTCGTTTCCCGCACGAAACAAAAAAGTTTTCTATCTATTAGAGTCTCTAGTCTGGCCTCTAGTGTGGAATGAAGTTAAAATAGAATGTAGCATTCAAATACAATGTTCAAAAAGTACACTCTTGACATTCTGTTTTAATAAAGATTCATTGTTACTAAATTTAGTACTAAAAAAACCCAAAAGTCATCCCACCAACTAAGTAAGTGTAGTTATGTAGCATGATTACTCGTTTATATCATAATTACTGGCCCCTATCTCAATCTTCTACTATACTTCTAGTATCCCACAGTCACCAGAACTCAAACAACAGAGGGCTCCAAGTAAAACTAAGAGAGAACACAAAAAGCGATAGAAAAGTCGTTTGAGTACTTCTTTTAAGTGGAGCGGTTTGAAGCAATGATCTGGAAAATCGCCGGGACAAAGAGTAAAAATAAAAAAACACAGTAAAACATTTGGATGAAGAAATTGTGTTGGAATTAAATTAGATTTGTATTTCTTTTAGAAGGGTAAAAGATATAAAGTTTTGTGTTGCTTTTGTGAGGGTAAAAGATAAAGATTATGCTGTGGAGTTGTAGTTTTTCGATCTGCTTGATAAAGTTAACACCGCAGACTTATATACCTTTACTGGTATTCTGAAAACAATACTCACGCACTCGTAAATACACTGTCATCTTTCTCAGTTTTCAATCTATCTCCATACTAAATATCATCTAAATCGGTTCAGCGGTTTTATCGTAAAAGCGTAACAAACAATGTACAGAGTAACGCATCTGTTTTCAAATCGATTGAATCTAGAAAAATCTACACTAAATGGTAGGAAACTCTGAGACTTGTCGGAGATTGTCAATATACTACACCTACTGAGACTAGGCTAGGCTACTAGTAGACTACTGCTGAAAATTGTTTAATAAAAATAACTGAAAAGTAATCATGACTTAATTGCTAGAATTATTGCTCACATGAATAATGTATGCTTGCAATAACCCAAAAAACTCACCTGATAAAAAGGTTTAATGATTTATATATGAATGACTTCTCTGTATGAGAAAAGGCCATTACCCAACCGTGGGATCGTAAATAGGCTGATGATGTTTAAATGTCACACCAATCTATAAGTTTTGCTTATTAAGAGCTTATTGATAACGCCCCAAGTTAAAAAAGACCGATTCATAAGGCGTTACTTAACGACAAAACCTCTTCTGCAGTTTAAACCAAAATGGAAGAAAAATAAAAAAAGTTAAATTGAAAATAGCACGACGTATCCCATGGTCCGCATGGAAGTGGGTATCTTTTACCCCAAACACACATTGAAAAGCCAATACCTTGTAAATTTTGAAGCATACGAAATGTATTCGCTGAGCGGTTCGATCTCGTTCATTTCATTCATTCCGTTCATTTTGTAGAACTTGCTCGAAATATTAACCTATTTTGCTGAAGATGCAAGACTGCACTGCAATGTTTATGTATCTATTGGTGCGACGTTCTGTTTGTCTTGGAGTAAAAGATAAATTTGAGGCAGTAAAAGTTTCGTTGCTTTATTATACATTTATGGAAAGCTTATTGCCATTGCAAATTATTTTAATACCACAAAGCAGACAGATAGACATGTGTTTGATAGTTTATCATTATCATCATGAGCCAATATATTGTCCCACTGCTGGATACAGGCCTCTTCTCATACAGAAAAGATACGAGCATTGATTACGCTTGCTCAAGCCGGATTGGAGATTTCAGACTTTTTAAACCCAGGTTTGCTCACGATGTTTTCCTTCCCTGTTAGTAAGATTGTCACTATGATACACATAGAAAGTAGGAAGGTACCTACATATGACTTTTAGGAGAGTCACATTGGCATTTACCAGGATTCGAACCCGCCCACTCAAACACAAGATGGAGGTACCTTAACCACAAAACCACTACACCTACACGTATGACAGTTAGTATAATTATATATTTCATTAGAATTAAAGTTCTGACGAGATTATACAGATATTATTCTAATTAGGTGTTCACATAACCGATGTAAAATGTGCCTTCTATCTACTACACAATTAAATAATTTACGCCATATTCAAGTTTAATATCTCACAATGTTTTAGGAACTCCATTCTTTTAAAGAAAATCTTTTAAAGTATACAAGATAAATAAGTGGCTCTATTGGATAGGCATTTGTAAATGGCAAACATTTGAGTTCGCGACCTGGTAATCGTATCCTTTTGTGTGAGAGCTTATGCCTAGTATTGTTATTGGCATTTGAAATACTGTGGCTATTTAATTAACACATTAGGTAAGTAAGTCTCAAATTATCTAGATCTATTATTATTTAGAATTAAAGCCGCTAAGAGCCACACTCATATACCAAAAGAGGACCATAATTATAAACAATCCAAACAGCGCAATAAGCAGAACGCTTACACAAAACACGTTCACGCTAATTTAGACTGCAAAACTAGTACAATTGCAAATGGTAACTAATTTGCAGTAGACAGGCAGCAGGTAGCAGGCAGGTACCAGTGGCAACGATTATTAACTATGTTGCTCACTTCAGCAGTGCAGCGTGTTATTAGAGCGCGTGTAAACATGCGAGCGAGTTTGTTACGATATACTGTGGGGCCACTACGTGAGAAGTTTTGAGTTGTCATTTTTTCTGGTCCTTCGATACTATGTTATGGATTAGGTGACGTAAGGTTTTGGTATAGATGTGTATTTGAATTGCATGTTATAGTGGTTAATTTGAACAACAACTTTGGGCGTAATAAAATATTCAGGCCAACTGACGTTTAATTGAAATACACAGTAAACTCTTGTGAATTAAATTGTAGTCCCTTTTTTTTAATTCAAAAGTGATTTAAGTACAAATAACGAAAATTTAATTTGTTTTAAATAGTGTCCAGACTTCAGGTTGCTTCATAAAACTTATAAAAAAAATCATTTTATAAATCAAATCTCTTATTTAAACGTCATTTTTAGGTCAACTAGACTAACAAGCCTGTCCATATTTAAGTACCTCATTTTAATTGGCTGGATCTTTGAAAAAGATAATCTTCCAGTCTTTAAATTTTCTTTTGAAGCCCAAAACGTTGGCCATCTAAGGGTTACTAACAACCAGACTAGCCTTTATTGTCTAGACTCAGTCGTTATTGTCTAACTTGTTACCTAAAGATAAGACTTTGTCAGCGGTCACATCGACTTTTTACAGGAAATCAAACTCGTCAAACTTTTACTGGCATCCTTAGTGCCTTTCAAAAGTTATTATTATATTTCACAAAGTTACCCTTATAGAACAAATTACGAGATAAAATTACCCTTTTTGTCAAATAACTTTGGGGTACTCAAATTTTGCTAATTTGTCAAGTTTCGATTTGAAAGTCTTCGATTGTTTTATATCTAGTTAATTTCTTTGTTAAGAGAGTAGATACAGCATATTTTAAATTCTCGATCAAAATGACCTTGCTTCTGAATCTTCATTTTTAATCTGCAATTTTCTTTTTCAGCATTACGAGTTGCGTTTCATGATCGTACGATAGAGCTAGTGTAGTTAAAAACTTCAATAAAATATGATATACCCTATGCCATAACTTTATACTCTCGCTGCCTCTCCGCTTATCGCCCCGCGGCTTCTACAGCCCACCTAAACATACAGGAGGACAAATGAGTAAAGTTTTCTAATAAAAAACCCTTACAACGCGCGCGTGAACATACGATTTTAACTTTTTTCTGTCTAACGATATTATCATGAGTTCTTCTCGTGATAACCCCTTTACCTCCGGGTTACCCTTGGGCATAAACAGAGTATTATTAGGGCAAAGTTAGGAAAAGAGTTTGTAATTATTTTTGGGAGGATGTTTTGGGAAACTTTACCTTGTCAATAGGATGACAACATCTGTTCATTTGTACAGATATTCTTTTTGAAATTGGAAATTATTAATAAAACTGTTTCAACACTTTTAATATCCTAAGTGTCTTCATTATCATTTTTATTATTTCTTTTCAGCGACAACGTTCTTAGCTTTTCATCAACTTTTTCTATCTTTAATATCTTTGAAACTTTTCTTTTATTGTTATTTGCTGTAAATAAGTAAAAATGTACTTCAACAAACGA
The DNA here is from genome assembly GCA_963891755.1 of Pyrrhia umbra. Classification (NCBI taxonomy): domain Eukaryota; kingdom Metazoa; phylum Arthropoda; class Insecta; order Lepidoptera; family Noctuidae; genus Pyrrhia; species Pyrrhia umbra. The sequence continues at coordinate 460,577 of OY982943.1, forward strand.
GTTCCGAGAACCTTCCCCTTGTTCAACTCCAAATGCGAGGGTAAAAGACAACTGCAATACTTTCCGTTCGTCGCAGTAAATAATATCTCAACAAGCGGGTAGAGTGCCAAATCGCCGGCAACTTCGCAAATTAGCCGCATATTTATGTAGCGGTGAAACTTTTAATGTTGCGTGTAATGTACGCTTGTCAGACGTTTTGCTGCGTGTATGAATTCATTGTTGTTCCGTTACTTAGTTGTTGGTAGGTTTTGTTTTTGGCTTAAGATGGTTATGTTAATGATTTTATTGTTCTGTTGGAGCTTCTTAAGATTTTATTGTTATTGTGAGGTAGTAGATTTTTTTCTGGTTTATAAAACTGTTTTTTTTTGTAGAAGCAATAAAATTTCAAATGAACTTTTGATCTAAATAATGCACGTTCTATGAAAGACCCAAGATGCTTTTTATCAATGCCTATTGATAAATATAAAACAAAAACATCCTTCAATTTTATGTAGTTTAGTTTAAAACATCACTAATAGGTTTTTAAAGAGACAGTTGTGATTAAGATGAGACTATTAAACACAAAAAAGATGCTATAAATAATAATTCTTATAAAACAGTCAAGCCAAAATTCCTTAGGAAATAAAATCCTATCACCTATCCCAACTTTTCTCATAACCATTGTTAATACCGACCAATCAGCTTTTGAACTAATACAATAACTGACATTAGACGTTAACTCGCTAAAACCTAACAATTCCCAGAAAATACGGTTTCATAATGAATTCAAAATGGATGCTAACAAGTTTACTTAATTTCGTTTTGCCAAATTGAAATGGTTACCGAAGATGACATTTTAAATTGTTTCGTAACGAGTGTTCTAATTATATCTGGCGTTCTTAATGTTTCAATTTATTGTCAGTTCATGGTATTATGAGAAGGCGGGCATCTAAATGGATTTGACGATTTTTGGGAAATTTTGGTGTTATGGCGTATGTTGATGATTTCATAATTTTGGCAAGTGTTTTCTCGGTGTTTAGATTTGGATCGATAGTAAATCTTCTTATCTAACTTAACAAACCCTAGTCACAGAGTCTTCTCAAGTACGCCTGATGGCCTCTGACATAGAATTGTAACAAAGACTGATATCAGGATAGCAACTAGGGACAACGGTGTAACGAGCCCTTCCAAGCACGGGGGGTATAACACCACCAATTTGTCAAATGACTCCGACAATTCTGGACAGCTTTGTTAATTTTTGACCCGATATCGAATCCGAGTTTTCGGTTCGAGCGAACAAGTGCGGTATCGAATCCGAGACCCCTTTTACAGCAGCAGCGACCACTAGCGCAACGGGGCGTTCATTCATTAAGATAAAGATTTCTTCTTTAAATGTCCTGTCGACTTAGGAGAAGGAAAGATTATACGTAGTTTAAACATTGCTGGCTTTACTGATTTAAAAACAAGAAATGTCGCAAAATTTATGACGTCAAAAGCTAAGTAAAATTACTTGAAATACGTTGAAGATATGAGCCAAAGTAATGATGTACTTGTATTATTGTATACTCGTATTGTACGACAAACTTTCCAACAATATGGTCTGTCTGTTGTCATAAGAGAGCTTTTGACTATATCCTCAACATACTTGAGATACAATAGATTTGGTGCTGGAAAATTATGGATAATGTTTGTGTACCTGCTCTGTTCAAATATTACTGAATAAAATATTCCCAGAAAAACGAAATATGATACTATTTACACATATTGTAGTTACTAGAAAAATACTTATTGACCACACATAAAAAATCTGTTTTCTCAAAATTCGAAAACAGTTTAATAAAAGTCCCAAGTTATTCGAAGGGACCCCATCCATAATAGGAACATTGAACCTTTTAAAAACTATGACAATAAAAAAGATATATTTCAGGAGAAACTTCGCCGATAAACGTGTAGCATGTAATTGGCCGACAATTTATGTGGCGTTCGGACCACTTCGGGATTCTTCGGGTGGAATCGGAAACTTGAGAATTGAGTCCTTACGCGGGTGATAGGACTTTGGTACAGTTAAATTGAGTGTTTTTATACGTTTTTTGGCAATAATATCATTGTTTTGGAGGCATTAAGCTTTATTATTTCTTTGCTTAATGTGGCATGAAACGTTTTCTATCATATTTACGAACTGTCTTTTAAGGTAATAGAAAAATATTTCTAAAGTTCGTCGTGATAGAAAGTTCTTCCAATCATTATGATAGCATAGCTTATGTCTTCAGCAAGATTATAATTATCGGGGCTGATTGCCTAGGGTATATCGGAGGCTATTGCCGCTACTGGAGCTAATATTGAATGTAATATTTTCAATGAAGTATAGTTTTAAATTATTCAACCTATAGGAAAAAAGTTATAATTATCTAGCTTTGAGTGCAAATTTTTGTTCGACACTAGCGTCCCCCCTCTAACTTTTGAATGGTTGTCCCTAGAAATGTGAAAAAAATCACAGACGTAGCACATCTAGTGAACTTAAAAGGATAACTATCATGGCTAACTAGACTTAACCAGATATAGAGTTATAGTCGACTAACTAAGACCTACTAGGGAACCCTACTGCGCGTGGCCCGATACGCACTTGGCCGGTTTTTTCTCACTTGAAACCATGCAGGTGGCGTTATTGTTGATATTTAATACTTTCCATATAGTACGAGAAAACCGTGACAAAAAACTAGTATGGAATAAAACAGAAATAACTTCATTAGCATTCATAATGTTCATTCTCTTCAAAAGAAAATCTCAGAACAATTTCTATTCATCCTCAGTAGACGCTTTATATAAAAATTATGTTCATTACAAGTATTAAAAAGGTCTTAAATCTTAATAACCACGTTAATAACAATTAATTAGCTCTTATCATAAATTAATATTGTATAGTAATTCTAGGCTTTTTTGATGAAAGATTTTTTCATTACTGAAATCATAATAAAGTGGTACGTAGAAATATGACACAGAGGCTTACTTAATGTGTCATCTTTTTGAGTATAAAATACTGTATTACCAAAAAAAATACTTTTAGTATGATATATTAAGCCACGTATTATACGCCGACGGGAAATTTTGAAGAGCTCCGTACAAAGAAAATAACAAGTATGTTTTTAACGTTCTTTGTGTATTCTTACTTCTAGATTCGTTGTGTTCGTTTACCATACACATTTCATTCTATAAATATCTTAAATGCCTGTAGTATGACTGTTGAACATAGGGAGATAGGTTCTACTTCCAGCACCCCTCTGCTTACCCCTTTGGGGTAGGTAAATGTATGTAGAAGTTACGATATATACGATATCTACCCGTTTTCTCAAAATAAATTCATCTGAATTACAAAACTATTTCAGAATAAGTAAGTCACGACTAAAGGTTAAAAACTTGCAGGAGGCAAGTTAGATACTCGTTGAGAAAACAAAAGACAAACCTATGAGTAGAAACAATTATAATACTTATTCAGTATGGATCTCCTGAAAGTCACCACGCATAACTGTCGACTCAAGAGTCCGTCACAAATTTTTAAGACCTCTTTTCACCTTCCCAAAGTTCATGTCCAATTTGAATCTCATCATATTATTCACCAATTCTTTTATTCCCATTGACAAACATCAAAACACGGTCCATTAAAATCAAAATAAGAAAAACATCTTAAAAAACATTCAAAAGATCTTAACTCAATTTTATCTCTGAAAAAATATTTCGCTGAGACCGCAAATTATTCTTTTCATTCTGAACCTAAAAGCGAAATAATAAGCTTTTGTTAAACAGTCAACAAAGCTAACAAAAGGTGTTAATTTAAGAATACGGCCATTTGTTAGAACGAAATTACAATTCTAAATCTGTCACCCCATAAAGATATTACCGTTGTAATCTGTAATTCGAAGACCTTTAATGTTGTAATTTTAGTCTTAGGGATTACAGTTTACGGCTTTAATTCGTAATTTGCTGCAGATGGAGTTATGTAACAAAGCGAGCTTGAAATTAAAGGCATAATGGACGTTGCACTTGCTAGAACTTATGTACCAAAATAAATGTGAAAATGTTTTGTACCACGTGTTGTTTCATAGCAGCTGTCTGCATCACATTACGGAGTATCAAGGAACGTGTTTATGAGGATTACGTCCAAAACAATGTGGTGTTTAGTGGGCACTTTGATCTGTTTGGATCTAATGCGGGTACGGATACTGGGATATTTTGAGTTCGAATTACGGGCCAATAATTTCCTAGTCCAAAATATTCACCCAAACTTTGTGAACAAACTATTTCCAACTTGTGTTATCATCTTCTGAACGAAGGACATTTTCTTCAGCCGCCACAGAATCTGCAACAATATCCAAAATTACTTCAAAACGGCTTCCATGTTACACAATTTGCATAGCATAAAATTTTCAAGCTGGCGAACAAGAGTTTTTATGACGCTAAACCGTTGGTGGGGGGAGGGAAGTAGAGCTGCTGGATTATGGCGCATTTTTCTCGCAACAAAATTAGCAGTTGTTCCCCTACAAACTTAAGCTGTTGAGGCGTGGGTGCGGTACAGGCGGGGGCGAGAGCGGGTTAGGAATAAACATCTTTTTAAATAAAACCTTTTCTTTGAAACCATTTCTAATCACGTGGGCGTTTAGTAGAATATATATAATTAGCTCATGATTACTGGAAAAATCTGAAAAATAAATATTTGGAACAAGCAAACAAATGATTGGAAAGTACCAGTAATTCCTCTGAGATAATGAAAGGTTTTTTCATAGATAATCATAAGATAACACAACTCTGAGGTAGCTATTAACTGCTATAATTCATCTGCATAGCCTTTCCCAACTTTGTTAGATTTGTCGCTTGTTAATTCTAGTTCGATTTCACCCGCGACAAAACGTTTAGCCTATAACCGTCGCCAGGGTCTCATCTATTTCCTTACCAAATTGCATCCAAATCGGTCTAACTGTTTTACCGTGAAAGTTTGGTATGTTGGAGCTGATCTGATGATGCAGCCAGAGGTGGTAGTGGAATTCTTTAGTGACTAATAGTAAACCTCTTGTGTTTTGGCTCATATGATTCGTTTTGATGAATAGTTAGTTAGCATGTTCTAAATTTTATATCTACTAATTACTTATTTATCACCCTTGTCCATCTCCTTCCTACTCCATCTCATTTCTTACTCTCATACCTGTCACAAAATTGAAAGACATTCTTTATATCCACTGTAACATATTCCTGGCTCTTTCTCACATTCTCAGCATCTACAATATACGGCTATATAAAGGGCCGTTTCTCTCGTTACCGACTAGTTGAGACAACTATTCTTTAAAACTATGTCGTCTACATTATTGCGCATTCCGCTTATACTCGACAAAGAACAGAGAAAAGATGTCACCGTGAATTATCTCGCAGAGTCGTCATTTGTGGAAGGATAACAGGATTCTTTGTTCCAGCTTATTCTAGATTAATTTCTTGAAGATTATAAAAAAATATTCTGCTTACCTCTCTCTCTATAATAAATATCAATATTGTGTATCGACAATTTTTATTATAATACAAAAACATTATAGGTATTTAATTTAAATTACATAAAATCTAGCCTTTTTTATACAAAGGAACGGACAAAGCACATAGAAATACTGTCAGCTGTGTGTAAGTACCATAAAATTCAGACCCTGATATTGTCTAACTAGGAATGGACCCTCAGACAACATGATCAGCATTCACGCCTCGGTCCATAGACCAACGAGTCATTTGGAAGTTTTCGATTACCTACCCTTATCATTATTTAAAAAAAACTTGCTTTCAAATGCTGAACAATAATAATCTCATGTAAACCGCTCCGAAGTATTTTACCACCCCCAGCAATTCCTAAAACCACTTCTAGCCAACAACATACTTCCTAAATCGCAGTTTTACCTCGCCACCTACCACACTCACAGCTTACCCAAAGTATTACATGTTCAAGCGTGCAATATTAGGATTATGCAACTAATAAACGGCTTCCTAGCAAAAATAATAAAAAAATCTTGAAGCAAAATATTTTAAAAAGCGTACTATGGAAGGTATTTTTATAAGTCTCACTTGTATAGCAGCGTGTTTTGTTAGAACGGAGAAAAGAAAAAAAGAACTTCTTTTTTTCATATTTTCCTAGTACTTCGCGCTGAGGGCGTTCTTATCGTGGTAGCATAAAAATGCTGTATAAAGCATTTTAATTAGTTAAATGCATTGCGTTTACGTGCTATGTGTTTTTTTAATATCAACAATCCAGTTTGTGATAAAATTCAAGAAATGCAATTTCTAAATGTCTCATCGTGTTATTTTGACCTGGAGAGACCACTTTAAAGTTCTTTTATTTAGCTTTTAGAAGATTCTGGTGGTCATAAGTGGCGCTGACCACCTACCATAGGGTTGGCCGTAAGCTTGTTCTCCTTCAAGAACAAAACAAATTCTAGTTTTAACAATTAACGTACAATAAGTACAGTTACAAGCCATATCTATTTTCATACATTTATCATTTGCGCTGCAATCCTTTTAAACCCGAACCACAGCGCAGCGCATAAACAAACAAAGCCCTCTATTACAACATATTGTTTAAAAATCCAACAAATAGTTAGCAATACAAAATAAACGAGTGTTAAACAAAGCGCGCTATTTAATTGAACCAGATTGAACCGGATCGGGCCGGATCGCAGCGCGGATAACCGGTTGATACCAGGATTATTCGGAATACTGAACAACGGCTAAACGGTTTTAAATATTTTGTTATTTTAATTCTTGGCATTTTTATAAGAATAACGCATGATACAGATACAGGCTAGATAATAATATTATCATCGCCTCAAATAAACTAATAAAATATTTCCTATTAAGGTAACTAGAAGACTGTAAAAGTATATTCCTTCATCCTTGAGGGTATGTTTATTTAAATACGCAAAAATGGCAGATCAGATTTGGATAAAATTTGCATAGAAATAGTTTATCACATCTGAGCCCAAAAACGTTCACGCAGACAAACTAGCGCGCAGAAACTAGTAAGCCATTATAATAATCGATGATTTTAAATGAACTACTTTTAAAAGCCTTTGAAAAAGTTTAAAGTGCCTTCAGATTCGTCTAAAAGTTCTAAATCGGTTTTATCACAGCTGCTCATCTTCTCATGACTTGAAAGGGTTATATCAGGATGGGTCAATGCCATCGGTCTATAGACCACTACACTAATGGAAAATATACTATGCTATGGTAATTTTAAATTTAAAAAGACATTATTTTTGTTAAAGCCAAAGGTAGGTTTTAATGTAAGTTAATTTTGAAGATTAAATTCTACATAATTCTGAGCTTTGGAGGATAAAAAGTATTTAATTCTATGTTACTACATAATGAATAAACAGGGACTCGTAGCTAAGTGACAGCCGTGCGGATCGACAGACTAGCAAGGTTAAGCTGACTAGCCGCGGTTTGTCCATGGATGGGTGACCATTTTCTTAACATAGACCCCTTCTGAGGCACGGAAGGGTTTATGTATAAGCCAGTGGGCCAATAGAGAATGGAATATTAATATATAAACTAGTTTTTGCCCGCGATTTCGTATGCTTGGGCTTAAAATTAGGTCATGATACCTGTATTCAAATGTTATGTGAAGGGTGGCATACAGTATTTTTTGAGTTAAAGACTAACATGCAGACATAGATCCTCACAAACTTTCGCATTTATAATTCATGTTAAATTCAAAATTCCATATACATGTAATTACAATCACATATTAAGTAGGTACAGGTACTCTGCTCATACATTCTCTCATACAAATATTTATTCCGATGCGCCAATCACACGACTGCTGACGTTCGTTGCTAATTAAGCCAATAAAGAATTTAACATTATTATTTACAAACTTACAGCTCTGTTGATTTTTGTGTAATGTAGTAAATTCTTTTGAGCCTCCTGATTTCACATATCAATCAGCTTGTTATGTACTTTTTGTACTCTGTTTTCCTTGGGTACTTGTCTTTAGATTTAAATATTCATGGCACATATTGCATGGTATAAATAAAATAATTTATGGCAAAAATGGGAATTTTTAATTGTAATTTTAAAATAACTTTTTTCTTCTTTGAGAGCATAGTTCGCGTAATCCGCGCGCTCTAATGAGACAACAATTAAAATGCTTATTTTTAACATAATATAATGAACAGCTTCTTCTTTGACCTATTACTAACAATAAGACTATTACAAATCACTAGATAGGTAGGAAAGAAACATTTATTTATACACAACACAAGACAAATAATACAGAGGAAAATAATTAAACAAAAAAAAGTCTAAATCAATACAATATTGTTGTCATGCCAAATAGATCTTATTCAGCTATGTTCGATTCGTCAAAAAAGTACATTACCCAGTTTTTCCACGAAATAACCATAGGTTTTTTTTCCAGATCATGCTTCAGCTATCGTGGGTACGACCGCGCGGCTGCGCTGCCGCATCGACGGGCGGTCGTGCGGTGCCATGCACAGCATCAAGTGGTACAAGTCCGAGTCGCGCCTGTACGTGTACTCCATCTCCGGGAACACTGCCATCGACCGCCCTGAGGGACCTATGAAAGATAGGTGAGTTGGTTTTGCAGTACTTTGAGGCTTACAGCCGGTTGCGTCGAAAAAATATGTGGTTACTTGTACGTGAAACGGAAGATTTGTCAAAATGGAGGATAAAATTTAAAATTTTTACTATTATTTTTAATGTTTTTCGTCTAAATATTTATGATATTTGTTTACTTAATTATTATTATATATATGTTTTAATATCATTACATTCGTAAAAGTATAGATGATAAAATGTGAGATACCTTAAATTTGGCGCCACCGGCTGTTGGACTGTTTGGCTTATTTTTTTTATAGTAATACAAGTGTGAAAGTTTTCTTTTAAATATGTCTTATTGAAAAACAGAGCATAGAAAAGCGATTCCACATGCATGGTAATACATAACATTTTTTATAAAACACTTTTGTAAAAATGTTTGCGGTTGAGGGACTCCCGCCAGGGACTAAGTTCCAAACTCACACATACACAAACTTGTATATATATACAAGTGTGTCCGTGTGCGTTTTCCTACATATAAAGAAAAGAGAAAGTCTCACCAGAGGACGATTTTGTATCAGTACACTGATACTGCAAGCCGAGTTCGTTCTAATAATGTTCGCCAAATATCGAATTATTGCTAAAAAAGGACCAACGCGTACCTGTCAAGCAGAATGCTTTGTCAGTACGTGCACCGCGACCGTACTGCAATCTGACGGATGAGCTCCAACCTTAAAACTTCACAATCTTCACAAAATAAACAACTCAACTAAAGACCTCATGACGTAACACAGCTATTGTTCATAACGGCCGCACTTACCGGCTATTGTGTGAAATGACACGGGGCGATACGTCTCTGTCTTGCCACATTTTGTGAGAAAAATTCTCTTGTATTGTCTTATTTCAGTGGAGATAGCAAACTCTGGCGATATTATGAAATATCGCTGAGAGGGTAGCGCTACATTTTTGTTGAAGTATTTTGAAGGTGTGAATTGAAATATTAGATCAGATTTTAAAGAAATGGCTAAGTTTTTAATGAATGACGGCACGTTTGGCGTAGTGGCTGAGCAATTGGCTGCTGCGCTGCGTGTCGCGGGTTTGATTTCGAATTGTTTCGGGTCTGGGTGTTTGTGCATGTGTCTGGGTGTTTGTGCAATGTTTATAAAACGCACCCACGATACACGAGTAATTCCTAGTGTGGGGCAACGTTTTTTTTTTTTAAATAATTCATAGAATGCTTTGTCCTGAATGACTGACGGATCAAGGCATAGCCTTAACCACTCATCGTAGAGACCGGAAACTTGGAGGGTGAGCTCTCTTTATGACGTAGGCATCCGATAGTTAAGGATTTTCCGAAATTCAAGGTGACAAAGGGGGGCAAAGTTTGTATGAAACTCGGTCATTTTTAAAATGAATTCGTACCAGCGGCGAAAAACTAGACTATGTATATAAAATAAAGCTAGGTTTATTCGAACACTTATAACTCGAGAACGGCTAGATCGACTTTCATGGTTTTTGATTTGTTGTATTCGTCTCCGTCCCGAATAGCGGAATAACTATTAAAACATCAGAAAAATAAGGAAAAAAAGAATGATGGGGCGATACGAAGTTCGTCGGGCTGGTTTGTGTCAGATAAAGTATTTACTACCATTCTTAAAACGCGAATAGGCTTCGATTTTCTTACAAATAATATAGTACCTATCTGATTACATCTTCAGTCTAGTGGAGAGAAGCAGTCGGCCCTGGATTAAATTCCTAAGTTTGACAAGGTGTTATTGGGATTTTTGTTAATAGAATTCCACAGTAACAGCTCGGAGTCTGGCATTGTACCTGGTTGGTTGAAAGGTTGGCCCTACATGTGAATTAATAACATTGTCGACATTTGAGTGTTACTGTCTCTGCTTGACCTTTTAGGGCAGTTAATAATAGAATTTTATATGAGAGTGGATAAATAGGTACATCAATATGTATATTAGCCATTAACTTAGTAAAGTACTGATTTCGTCAATATGTACTGAAATCACAAAAACCATTTAGAATTAAAGATACCCAAACTATCAGTAACAGCTGATCGCATTTATATTTCAACAAATTAGTCTAGACACCCTTTCTGCTGGCCATCGATACATACACATCTATGTACAGTTAAGCAAATGTATTTTGAACCTTATTCCCTACTAAAAGAGAAACAGTAAAGTGCATACCAATTTTGTCCAATCGACCTTCGCATTGGACATACGTAATTATCCTTGCAGACAGTGCAAGCGAATTTAAACCATATTATTATTAAGAATAAGGTGTCGATTTATATTTTGTATATTTTTTATACGATATTAATCAAAACGCCAAATTTTGGTCCTTATTTTTATGTACGTAAGGTACATGTGAAGTAATAATAAGTTTTTCACCAATAAACTTTTCCTTGCACTCAACACACTCGAGTTTAGACTTTATTTTCATAAACATAGGGTGTACATGAAGTTCAAGTAAGTTGGTTGATCGTATTCACTGTAAAACTAATTGAATTCACAATGAGCTCAACATGGCGGAGTTATTACGTGTCGGAGTAAATTTTTAACTCTGTGAATTGGTTTCATATAACGATGGATAAGGTTTTACTTCGGTTTTTTTCCAAGAAAGGAGAAAAATATTGTCTTACATTACCTGCAAAACGTATTTGGTACCTTATTAGTTTAGGTTCTAGAAATAATCTTGTAATGGGTAGTTTTTAAATTTAAATGCAAATGCATGCATTGAAATGCATTTTTACAATCTTCATTATCTTTTACTAAAAAAGTGGTTATTACCTACATTTCATTTTCTTAAAGTAACCGCGTTCTAATGGCAAGAAGTAAATTCAGGGGAAACCAAAGAGGTGTTTTTTGACGTAATCAGGATTATGGCTTCTGAAAGTGATTCTAGAAGAGATGGTGAATAATCATCTTCTGTCTAGCGTACTCCTTAATAAACACAATGAAAGTGAATTTTAATAAAATAATAAATGCACTTACTACCTCGTTGGTCAAGTGGTTGGTAGCGCAATAGCACAACAGTTGAGTATAAGTATTGGGTTCGATTACCAGTTCTGTGTAATTGATAAAGAATTTTTTATCTGGGATAACCCAGTAGAGTAGAGTTTGAATAAATATCACAGTTAATGTCATTTAACTATTTCTTTTCTGTATATTAAGTTCATATTATTTGTTACCTAAATTACAATTTTATCACCATTCCCAAAAGCCATCGAATAAAATTAGTTCCAGCAAAACTCCTTAAGATAAAATACTCATTCATCAGAATGAATGAACGAACAAATGATTAATTCTCCCTTTTATACTAAAAGAAAATCTTGAAAGAGATTAATCAGAAGGCAATAAGAATTGCCGGTATATCGACACGTAATCCGGACGATCGAAAAAGATGGGACTCTGAGCTTTAGGCAGAGGTCACACTGACAGCGAATAGCGACTAATAATTATGCAAAGGAAGTTAAACATAACCATTTTTAATCAAAATAGAAATGACATTTTTGCGAGAGAATCTGAGTGCTGTGGAGTAACATTCATAAAAGTAATAATTTGTTTATTGTATATTTTTTTATTAGAAATAACAGGTATCTGAATAGGATGCCACATTGGTGCCACTCAAATCTACAAAAACATTCTAGACCTAGGCAACGTCTCTAGAACTAGATGTATTAGAATATTCTAGAAGTTGTTTATTATATTTGTACTGACAAACTTCTGTGTTTTGGGATCTACATATTCCGGAGTGTAGCTGAGAATTTCAGTCATAAGGTTATTTAGCTTTAAGTTAGTTATTAGCTCATAAAAACAGACTTATTTAAAAACCAACAAGTGGCCAAGCTTAATGGTACACTCCATTGTATCTTATCGACTTAGACTGAGGTACTCAAACTTAAGTAAATTTGTCTGCTCTCGCTTCCCTCGAGCAGTGAAACCTCGCCTTACATAGGATTTATTAACGAGTGATAATGGAATCTGTACTCAATGTTGACGTCATTTGGCATTAAATGGGTTTTTGCGAGAGCGCTCACGGCTGGAACGGGTTACCTTTTTACGAAACTACAACTGGCATTCTGTGAATTATATATTTATGAAATAGTATCGGAATGTTTGTTATTTTATTGAATTTTAAGTCTATTAATCTCGACAGGTTAGCCTGCATCTCAAAGAGTATGTGAGTTCAAGGTTATTGTTACTGTTATAAAATAGCAACAATGGTTACTAATAAATTAATGGAATATATACATATATTATTGGAAAAAAAATACCATAGGCATATTATAAGACAGGTGTGTTCTAATAGCCTACGTTTTAATTCAAGATGTCTGCCGCATAATAATTCAGCCAGGCACCTTCCCGCCTCAGCAATGTAATAGAACACTAATAAACATGCATACGAACCATTTTCACAACCTTCTACGATCCAAACGTGACATCGAACTGATCACGTAGCGTATTACTACGTCGTAGCCGTAGCTGCTACGCCGTAGATCTCGCTACGCCGTAGGTCTGAGGTTACATCTAATTCGAGTCAATTTAGATTTCTCGATAGTGTACCGACTTTTAATAAGTGGTTTAAGGACGAAAAGGATTTTTGTATGATCAAATTATAATTTGGTAGACGTTGTCTCATAAATATGTAGAGGTTGACTATAACGCAGTTTTATTAAATTTCGCTGGAGGCTTTAAGCTAGATATATCTATGTAATTTCATTGCTGTCATTATTTTTGACTGATCTAAGGCTGAAAGTAGTACAAAGGTGACATTTGCCGACCGTGGGTGGTTAAACATTTTTTATCAAGATGTTAAAGTTAATTAAAATTAAATATTTGATTGATTCAATCTCTCAGGCATTTAGTTCGAATTTGATTAGTTTTACTACAAACACAGACTTTTGGAAATTAATCTTGGTTAAGAAAATATTAAATTAAAAAAAAAACAAATATTATTTATTAGTCTCTTGATAATAAAGAAATAATAATTGGATTATTTGTTTTAAAAACCAACCTTATTTATACATAGCTTCGGCCCACGACTTCGTCTATATTGGATTCTTGGATAACTGTTATTCCTTATGCTAATCTAGGGTATGGACTAGTTTGATCAAACTAGCTATTTCACGCGGTTTCACCCGCGTCTCGAAAAAACTATTTCACACACTAGGATTAAAAGTAACCTTTAACCTTTTCCAGGGTCTCTTCTATTTCTGTACCAATTTTTATCTAAATCGGTTCAGTAGATCCAGAGATTACCCCATACAAACTCACAAACTTTGCCTCTTTATAATATTAGTAAAGATTTTATGCAATTTTGTTTAGTAATTATTGAGTTAAAAGACATCCGTGCGTCAAAAACACACCTTTATATTTAATCATATTAGCAGGATTATAAAACAAACCTGATACATACTTTCCGACATTTCTCAGAAGAAAATAAATAAGAAATCTAATAAAAACCTCAGCCGATGTCTTTGTGGAAAAACATAACGTGAAGCAAGTGACAGTTACCGTAAAATACAGGTGCTGTAATGGGGGGGATTCCCCGACTCCTGAAATTTTAATATAGCCAGCAACGTAGCGGGAACAAACTGACAACCGACGGGAAATTAATAAATCTTTTTTCGTAACTGGCTTGTGTCTTGCCGCCATGATGTTAGGGGGTAAGTAGGAATTAAAGCTATATAATCCTTACTAATTTTTATGCGAAAGTGTGTCTGTCTTACTTCCTCACACTTAAACTGGTGAACCGATTTAGATAAAATTTGACAAGGGGATAGCTAGAACCCTGGGAAATGTTATAGTTTTTATACGGGTACGTGAAGTATATTCCACGGGACGCGGGCAAAACCGTGGGATACAGCTAGTAGCTAATATTATTAATCCGAAATTAACCCTGTCTGTGTTTCTGACTGTCTGTATGTCTGTCTGTTACGTTTTCACGAGAAAACGATTAAGCCGGTGATTGATACACACCTAGGGAAGGTTTTTGGATGCGTTTTATCCAAGCGTGTAAGGTAGTTCTCTCAGGATACGGTTGAAAACACGGGAATCATCAATAGTATGGTCTGATCTTACCAAAGTCATACTGGTTTTCAAACATTCCAGCTGCTGACTACCCGTAACGACTGTCAAAGATCTAAATAACAGCCGGGACCAACGGGTTAACGCACTATTCGGGACACGGAGGATTGTCGGAGTCTTAGTATGTCATAGATGGATACCCATCCACGTATCAACCACGGCAAGCAATTTAACCTTGCTCAATCGACCCGTGCTACTGTTACTTAACCCTTCAGGGAAAACAGGTGTGATCTTATGTAATTTGTGTAACTCGGTAACATAACTAGAATTATAACTCAATATAGGCCGAACAATCTTTAACAAAGTTCAAGTTTAAACTTTCTCCCATGAACGTCGATGAAGTTTCACCAAGTTATCACACCTGACCAGACTTACTGAGGATTACAGGATGACTAACTCACGCCTAATTTGCCTAGGTACACAATCAGAATGCACTAACACGATCTAGACTATGCACCATGAAGTTAACTGCGTCGGTAACACTTTAATAAGCTTATTTTAACTCTCCGCGGCAGTTACAAAGCTTTCCCGACTTAACGTCGTTACTATAGAATTAACTGGTAAAATCAGTCGGCTAGTTAATTAATCTGAAAAATTAATTATGTGTTGGTGTGTTTTTCTACTTAATTATTATTTAATGTAGCCACTTTTGAGTTCTAAAGCATCTCTTCTGAATGAGAGAGCAATAAGCCCAAAGTCCTAGTCTATTTAGTGAGTGACGGTTTAAATAACACAAAGAAATTCACTGTCAGTCAGAACTATTAGGGTAAATGTAGGTTAAACAGATTTTGTATCTCATTATGTCGAAGGATAAATTTCATAGCGTTCATATTTTTCAAGCTGAATTAAGCGCAGGGAGGTCTGTATTTGTGTCCGATTACAGACTCGTTCCTATTGCATAACTAAAAAAAGTTGAAAAATGTACAGATGTATAATAAAATGAGAAAAATATATTTTCCATCCCAACTTAATTTTTGTCCGACTTCAAAAAAGGACGAGGCTCTTAATTCGTTATTTTTTTTGTATGTTTTCCGATTAATCACAGACGCATACACCGATTTGGAGAATTATTGTTTTGTATTTAAGGGTATACTTTCTATTTGGTCCCATGGTCATCAGGTGCTATGATGAGATCTTGGAGAAATTGAGGGAACTTTTAGAATTTCGACGGCAGGTCTGGCGTTGTGGCTGAAAAATTGGCTGCTGCGCTGCGTGTCGGTTCAATTCCCGCACGGGTCAAGTAAAATTGATCGTGACCTGGGTGCTTGTGTATGTATAATGCATGTTTGTAAACGCATCCACGATTCAGGAGTAATTCCTAGTATTCCTAACGTTCCCCACGTTTAAAAAATAGCCATATTTGAAGCGATTTGGGCATTTCCTTTATATAAACTGAAACTAGTATCTATTATAATTGGTTATCTACGTTTAGTTCTAAATTTTCAAAAAATCCTTACAAACATACAAGAAGCGACAATTTTACCACACACCTTTTCTAGTATCAAATATCAGTGTTATCTAGACTAGAACAAATTATTAGGGAATAATTACACTCGCCAGCATATCTGCATTGTCCGTTCATCAAACACCTCCAATCAAATATGAAAGTAGCACGCCCCACATAAAGCAATTGGCACATCCAGCAATAACACTGAGCCTTAATTGGGCGTAGTTTGGTGGTAGCGCTAATTAGCCCGTCCTAGCGCGAAGTTGAGGCCGTTCGAGCTGTAATTACTATTTAAACCTTAAAGTTGCACAGGAAACGGATATTGTGCTTACTGATAATTTTATAACGTTTTCATTGGATTAGAGATATTGTTATGATGAAATTAAGCGGAGGATGCTGGGGTTAGTGCTGCATTTTGGGATTGTTTTGTTTGTTATTTTGTGGGTGTTTGCGGAATTCGTTAAGGAAATTCTACTCTTAATGTAGATGTGGTTTAAGTTTTTGGAGTACAGCAATTATGACGAAAGTTTATGTGATATTTCATTTTAATTTGGATATTAGTAAGCAATGTTGGTTTTAATTCCTTTAAGAATTAAGTCGTTGACTTTCTTTGTTATCAACCTACTTTCCGCCCCACTGGCGGGAGAATACAAAACAAATAATAAGAAAACTAGATGTTTCCCGTAACCTGAGGGAAATAATTCACGCACCTAATTAAAAAGTAGCCTATAACCATATCTAAGATTCTTTCTATCTCCGTACAAAATTTCATCCAAATAAGTTTAGCAGTTTTTCCGTGAAAGTTAGTTAGAATTCCATAAAATCTTTGTGTGTGAAATTTATAAATTTTTACATCAGAATGAAAGTAACAAAATATATTAGATCTCATTGACAAGGCAAGAATAGGACTAAAATAGCAAAAAAAAAACCTAAGATGAAGTATGCCATGAAACACAACAAACCCGTATATCAGAACACTGTCACTTTTAATCCGAAAGGACAGTCGGCCAACTTGATTAGTTCGAAACTGAACCAAGCTTAAGCACCGGTGTATAAATCTACAGTAAATCCGTTCGGAGCGCGCTCGCCTACCCACTACTTCCACCCTACGCTGTACGTTGATTTGTACCGGTCGTTAAGCGTTTTTGGAGCGTAATGGCAGTTGCATGTAGGTCATACTGATTTCGGGTATCGGATGGGCTGGGTTTAAGTGGTATTCATGTCAATGATGTATGTATTACTATGTAGTGCTGTTTTTGCTTGTAGCAACAAGCATTTTTGGATATTTTATAAGCGTGATTTCTAGAGACCGATACAGGAAAAAATGGATTTAAAGATAAATAGAGATAAATTCAATTTGCACAATATCTTCGCTCACGTACGCCTTTTTTATTAGAAAAAAAATATATACATGCATATGCGTATCAAATAAGATTTTTTAACCTAGCCTAGCCTGGCAATCCATTAAAATATAAACAATAATAATTTTCCATACCAATTTTACGCCAGAACATAACATTCTTCATAAACGAACAACCAGCCAACAGTAATTACATTACTAACTCCATAAACGTCAACAGCATGAAATATTAAATAAACATAAATCTCAACTAACATAGCTTCACTTATGCATAAAAACTGCATAAGCCGCCATTTTTATTGCACCCGGCTTTACGACCACATAAATATGAACCGCTTTGCGTCAGTTCGAACTAGTTCGGACCGGTTACAACTGGTTATAGCCGGAGTGCTGCCAGACTCAATATCGCGATTTGAGTTGAGCGATGCAGGTGAATGTGGCCAGTATAGAATCAGTTGTTGTGATGATGCTTGAGGGAAAGATAGCCGGTATCCAAAAATGGGGAAATTTTCAGTAAAAAAAATATCATTCTTTTTATATTTTTGGCAGGTAGCAGGTAATTTAGAATTATTATGTGGAGAATGGGATATCTTATTCTAATATTACAATAGTTTGATTCTGAAGTTTATTACACTGTGCCATTGTTAGATGCCATAGTCAATTGGCTATTGAGTTATTATACACTGTTATATACTGAAATAGATTTATATTTATTTTTTTTATATTTACTTTTCAGCTATAATTTTAATTAAGTTGAACCATGAAGTACTCAGTTTCTTAAATATTTTAAGTCCAAAATATCAAAAAAATCACAACCCAAATTTTTTGTCCGACAGAGTTGCCATATTATAAATTAAGTTAATAATACAATCACAATTTGGCAACACCAGAGGACCCCAATTGGGACTCATTTACATATTCCATGCACAATATTTCGTTCATTCACTTTAATGGCTAGTTGGAAAACTATGCCATGTACAAATTAACTCATTGGCTCGGCCCACATGGCTCAAACTATATACATTGAATATGAAATAGCAAAATATATATATATATCGAGGGGTAACGGGCTATTTGGTTTAAGCGACATTTTGGGTGATATTGAGTTATATATATATTTGGATAATCACAAATAAATAATCACTATCCTATCCTTATCTCATTACATGTTTATCAATCAGCATCTCAATATTCCATAATTTTCTAGACATATCATCTTTGACACAATCTATTCATCGTTTTTACTTGATCGGACTTAAACATGCTTTGACAAACAAATTCACTCAACGTTTCGGTCACTGGCGCCACTTACAGACATATTATGTTTTTTTTAAAGGATGCACTTCAAAAAATACTTTTCGTACCCGTAGAAAAACTTTTATCACTTTTCTTTTATATAGACAAAAAAACCTTAAAGGATTATTTTTATTCTTATCGTGTGGTTGGGTTTTCTAACCTAACAAGTCCTAATGTCAGAGTTTTCTCAAATCCGCCTGATGACCTCTGACATGGAGTTGTAAAAACGACTGATATCAAGGTAGCAGCCAGGTACGATGGCCTACCATACCCTCCTAGACACAGGGGTGTAACACTGCTAATTATCAGAATCCTGGATGCTTTGTGACTTTTTAAAAACCCATTAAGCGAGAACCCAAGAACCCGTTTATAGCAATCAATTTTACGACTACTAGACCAACAAGAATTACTTCGTGATATCTATACAAAATCTGTATGATTGCTTTACGATAATTGTTTAAATAGCAAGCTAAATTCAACACTAACATATGAAAACATTGACATTGGTTATTAATTCCTTACTCCATTAAAATAGGTCCTAATATTGCCGAATAGGCTCCTCATTGTCCTATTTACAGCAACAAACGGTACATGCGGTGTTGCATACAGCCTCTGTCCGGTATTTCGGCACAGCGAGTGCAGGACGCTCAATTAGATGCACACTGACAGCAGCGATGAGGATTTTCGATTCGAGTCAGCGGTTCTCAAACGTGTTTAATGGCCCCCTGTTCTATGTCGTTTAGTGCGGGTGTTGTAAACTAGTGGATTGTGATAGATGCAGTTATGTTAATTAGTTCTAGATAATTATAGTTCTTCATATCATCTAACAGTCCAAACTAAAATTATAAATGTGACTGTGAGTTTGTTTGTTACGCTGTCAAGGTTGAACCGCCGGTCACGGAAAAAGAGGCTATTTTTTATCCCGGTGCTTTAAGTATTTTCTTTGGGACGCGGGTGAAACCGTGGTAAATAGCTATTACATGTTTATTTATGTTTCTATTGCTCTTCTAAACACATTATATTGCATATTGTATTAATGCTGTGTGTGTGTTTATAAAAACAAAAATATAGCTGATATTTCGTTATTTTTGAACTGGTCAGTTAATCAATGTATTGTTTTAGATAAAGAAAAGTACCTATATATCATTTTTGGTAACACGACAGCCTTTTGTCACAAATCTAAAATGACTGACATCCCTGTGACCAACGCCAAAAATTACACAGTACATACAGCCTATAGTTTGAGCACCACTGACTGAACGATATTTGTTTAACATAGCCAATACAGTTTGCAAATGGGTCAGAGTACGTCATAGGCGTTGATTTAGCAGAGTGTGCTAATTATGCAGCTATTCTGGTTAATATTTTACATATTTTGCGTAAAATTACATTGTTGATTAAGAATTAATTAGTGTTGCTGGATTTTGGCTCATGTATTTATCGAGAGTGAAATAGTTTCAAACTTGTACAGTTATTATTGAGAAACAAGGTCATATAATAATATATTAAAATGCCTAATAAATAATAATCTTTTTATTTGTAACAAATAAGAAATGAATGAAAATATTCGTCATATATTACATAGTCTCACTCTTTCACAAAATTGTGAAAATCTGAATATGAAATTGTATTTCACTCTTTTATCATGAAACGGCTGAAACGATTAAGTTGAAATTTTGTATGGGGATAGTTAAGACTTTGCAAGGGATTATTGGCTACTTTTCATATAGGTGCTTCAAGTGAAGGTCAAAAGTAACCACGGGAATAGACTAGCACTTTTAAGGGTAGATTCGACCAAACCAGAATTTATACAAGAATAACTATGCGGAAAATAATATATACCACGATTTTATTCTTGAGTAAATCATTAGTCGTTTTTCCATGCAATCTAGCGTATAGCTTTACATGGATAAGCTACTCACGAATAGCGAAGTGAATGTGAACGAATGTAATACGCGGCCAAAAAAAATTGCTCTACAAACGGGAGGGTGCAGTAGCATAACTCATATCAACTCTAATTTGTCGTATTATAGCGTGGAAAAGTAACTGTCAAGCGACAAAGCCCTTTAAATAAATTAAAAAAAATAAAATAAAAATGTCAGTGAATTAAAATGACAGCATAAGTCAATAGGACGCCATTTTATTATTCCTTGAATAAACTTCTTATTCCACGCAAAATGGTGGTATAGTGACTATTCCCGAATAGACTCGTTATTCCTCGAATTGTAGTTGGTTAAACGTGAAATTGATTTACTCTCGAGTGATAAGCGATCTACGCCGAGAGTAAAATTTATTCCAGTTTGGTCGAATCCGCCCTTAGTGTTAGTATATTTTTTTTACCCTCGACGGAACGGAGAAGGTATATGCATTTCGCCTAAGAGGTTGTATTTATACTGTATTTGAACAAACCACATAGATTCTCACCATACCTTTATCTTTAACTAGCTTCTGCCCGCGACTTCGTCTGCGAGGAATAGTGGTGCTCCGCTCCTATTGGTTTTACCGTGATGATATATAGCTTATAGCCTTTCTCAATAAATGGCCTATCTAACACTGAAAGATTTTTCAAAACATACCAGTAGTTCCTGAGATTAGCGCGTTCAAACAAACTCTTCAGCTTTATATATTAGTAGTATAGAAGTATAGATATAGATTCATCGCAGTATTATGTTTGTGTGCATTACTATCCTGCATATATTCTATTTCAAAGTTAATTAAATGCATTTACCTACGTTATAATATTGTGAGCAGCGATACAGTTACCGAATATATATGTGCTGCAAGAACACTGCTATTACAAGATAATAACCTGTTCGGATATCGAGTTAGGTAAACCTGTAAACATAAATGTTACGGCACATCACGACTGTGTTTCGAAGTAGGGTAGGCAGGTGTCTAGGACCCTCGTTCATCAGTTCTGTTGTGAGTAATTTTGTTAATAATTTATTTTTCAAAATTTATGTACAATAAATACAAACAGTAATAAAATTAAATTTATGAATAACACAATGTTAAGCCTATTGCCTTATAAATTAAAAATCCTAAAACCTATATTGAAAGTGTTAAGTTAGTGAAAAAGATTTTTCATGATATTTTTCTTTAATTCTTTAATTAATGTATTAGTAGTAATAATTGCCATCTCAAAGATACGTTAATTTAGGCCTTATGTACGAGAGTCTTAACCACAAGTCCTTACTAATATGTAGAATTAATGACTTCCAAGCACACGTTCCTCAAAAATACGGCAGCAATATTCTGAATTTCCGAAAAAATGTACAAAAATAAACATTTTGTTAAAAAGTTGCGTTCATGCCGCTTTCAAGTACGGCCGTTCCGGTTTAAAACCACCTCAAACCGGAATTCGCTGGTTAAAACCAGTATTTTCCGGCCGGCCGCCCCGTACATTGGGGTCAAAGGGTTAATATTATTATTTACTTATGGCGGACAAAAAGCATCAAAATAATTTCTGGTCCTTTTTTACTTGGTAAAAATAATTTTCACAGGCTTTAGTCTTTTTAATGGTAATATTTTTCCGATTCCTTATGAATTTATTTCAATTTATACATGAGTAATTTTTGAGGTATTAAAATTATTTGTATTTTATTTTTCTCTGCTGAAGAATAACAAAATTTGGCGTCCGTACAATAAGACCGCAGATTTTTTTTCTCAGTAAAAGACTGCTGTTAACGGTATTAAATTAGTCATAGAAGATGAATAAATAAAAACAAAGATTGAAAGTGAAATAGTGCTTAATATTAACTCCAAAACCCATTTATCAAAGTCCTTTAATATTCTTAATATACTTCATATTGCAACATCCCTAAAAGACAGTCTTAGCGTTCATATCACAAAGTAACTAGCCATTCCTGTAACTTCAAGATATATACTGCAATGAAAATTGCATTCCATTTTGCAAGCTGCATTCTTCAGTCAGTATTTCATATTTGAGACAGAAACGGACAAAGAGTAATAGGGGGAATATTGCATTTTTTGTTATTGATAAAGTAAGCAATATATTTTGTGTGTGTGTTCATACTGTTCGTGCTAGGCTCCGGTCGCATTCCTCGGCAGATCTGCTTCATATTGATGAGATAAAATATGTATTACTTCCTCCTTTGCATGGCAATGTATTGTGTTTATTGCGATCATTTTCTGTTATATTACAATAGGGAGCAGGAAATTCAAACTTCATAGCCATATCACAAAAACTATGAATAATATCTTTGTGTGTGTGAGATACGAACGTCTAAATGAGTAGTCTTCTAAATAAGCTGTCATATTTTTTTTGGTACTGACTTAGATTCAATGTTAGTGTAAATGTAACACTTAATTAATTTACTTCCAAAAATACTAACAATCAATTAACAAACTTATTGACAACGAGATATAGAAACTATTCCCTACCCATCCGCGGACTGACCGCAACAAGCACAGTTTCACCTATAGGCGTAGCTCTCATTATGCTGACATATTTCATAGTGCTAATTGCTGATATACACTTCTCATCAAAAAAATCGAAACACTTTCGTTTTTATTGTTTTTGTCCTATTTTTTTACAAAAGAGAATTAATTCCATGAAAAAAAAAACATTATTGTGTAGCTGGCAGTTTGGTCATTACAGTAAGAAGAAAAAAATCAAAATTCGAAATTAGAATTTCATTTGTTTATCCTATAAATGAAATTAATCACTGTTTTGAGACAAATGTGTATTTAGGGTTGGAGTACGTTTCTCGTTTAAAAACTAAAAATTAGCGCTTGTCTTTAAACTTTTTGTTTCTTATTTCATTTACTGTGACTTTGGGACGTCTGAAAAAACTTTTTTTTCTAAAACATATGGATACTTCGCCCGCAGAAGCCGCCCAAGTGGTGGCATTGCTGGATTCTGGACTTAGTCAGCGTGTTGTGGCTGCAAGATTGCATCTAAGCTTATCATCTGTTCATAGAGTCTACAAACGCTATCGGGAGACTGGTTCGTTCACGCGCCGTTCAGGATCTGGCAGGAATCGGGTCACTTCTGAGCGAGATGATCGATTTATTGTAACAACTTCTTTACGAAATCGACGCCTTAACGCTTTTCAACTGCAGCAGCAGCTTCGCGTTGTACGAAGAGTAGCTGTAAGTGACTCTACAATAAGAAGAAGGTTGAAGGAACGCGGATTGGCACCGCATAAGCCAGCGAATGGGCCGAAATTAACTGCAGACCATCGAAGAGCGCGCCTTAACTTTGCACGCGAGCACCTAACTTGGTCATACCTTCAGTGGAGCAAAGTACTGTTTTCTGATGAGTGTAAAATTATGCTGTATGGTAACGACGGAAGGAACAAGGTCTACAGAAGAGATGGAGAACGCTTTGCACAATGCTGCATTGAAGAAAAGGTCAGCTATGGTGGCGGTTCGTGGACGGTTTGGGGAGGAATCACCGCCGACGGTAAGACAGAACTTGCCTTTGTGTCTGGGCCACGGCTGCCTGCACTAAACTCTCATCGGTACATCGAACAGTGTCTTGAACCTCATGTGATGCCCTATGCACATTTTATTGGCAACGACTTCATATTCATGCACGACAATGCTAGAGCTCACACCGCGGGCGTCGTACGAGATTATCTTACCGAAGTCGGTATCTCCATTATGGTATGGCCAGCAAGAAGCCCGGACATGAATCCCATTGAACATCTATGGGATGAATTAAAGAGACGAATTCGAGCAAGAGATCCAGCCCCAGAAACACTTAGCCAGCTGCAAAATGCAATCCAAGAGGAATGGGATAATATACCACAACATGTGATCGTGACTCTCATCCGATCGATGAAGAACCATATGGAAGCAGTAATAAGAGCTCGCGGAGGGAATACAAGTTATTAAATAAACGTTTCTTAATTTTTTTTTTTCATTTACGCGTGTTGTTTTACCCATTTCCTTCATATTACATACAGGGTAAAAATTACTCATTATACAAAATACGAAATCTATGAAGACTTAATTTGAATTTAGAACAATAACATTAGGATTTAAAAACCTCATACTACTCACTATTAAATGACATTTTACATTTATTCCTAAATATACACATTTTTCTGATAATCCTTATCAAATCATAAACTGCGAGGTGTTTCGATTTTTTTGATGAGAAGTGTATTTATTGTATCAATAAATCTAGAGCGTTTTAGCAGATTTCCATCCCAAAATTGTCAACTGTGGGAATAGGTTAGTCTTGCAAGCGATAAGCAATGGGTTGGAAACTTGCCAGGACACACTGCAACGGAATAAATCTTTAACCCACTATTTATGCCAAACGTGTTTTCGAGCCGAGCTTTGGCACTAATTGTAGTCTTGTCAATTATAAATCGTCTATTAGGGTTAATGCGAAATACTGCGGAAAATTTCCATCATTACTAGACTGAACACACTGACTGGACTATCAACATTGAGGAATTAAAGGAGTTTTATTCAAAGTCTATTCAATCAATACTCAATCGTTTAATGCATTCCACAATGTATATGCTTAAGTGAAAAGAAAAAAAAAGTTAAGTGTCAATTGCGGACCCTGTCGGGCACAGGAAATAATTACAAACTAACTAATATCAAGTATATAATATTATGAAGAAGCATTGTAAAGAAGATTTTCATTAGCTGTGAGGAAGATTGAGAATCCAAATTATACTTTTTACTAAACTTTTAAACTCTTATAACCTTATTTTTAGAATATAATATTATCCATCATTTATGATGGTCACCAAATATTTTACAAAGTTAACATAATTGTGTTTCTCAGTAGGCGATCATGGGGCCAAAAGCGATGTCTATAGAAAACCTTTGGATAAACAAAATACAAAAATTAAAAACAACTGTACAGCATATTCATTCTATATTAAGGTATTTCACACTTTCTTCTTCTCGCCCATTTCATTAACTCTCCTGAAATATAATTCTATGCATCCTAAGATTTTTTCGATCAAAATATCCGAGACATGAATAAAAACGTTAAAAGGTTCGCTTTAAATCGGTCTCAAACAAATAATATCGGTTATTCTGGTCTCGTTCAAACTGTTTGGCCGACACGGAGTGTTTATTGTCACCCTAAGGGTGAAGCTAAATAAATTTGAGTGGGGTGCCAGTCATAAGATGATGCAGGCATGAATTTTGAGTGGCTTTGGAATAATTTTGGTGTTTTATGGAAATTTGGGGAAGGACAACATCTTGGTGAGGCTGAGAGGTCCTTAGGTCCGAAAATGAGGTAAAAAGACCGAAACCGAGATTTTCGAGCACAGATTTCGGTTATTTATAGTATGGTTTTTAATTATACATTTTATTATAAAATAATAATTTATCTGTAGTTAATATTGCTAATACAAGATCATCAGACTCGATTGGTTTCCACTATAATAAGAGGAAAAACTTTTTTCATTATGAATTCATATTACATACAACATTTTAATAAGAATAAATGTAATTGTATTGTATGTGTTATTGTGTGATTATGATAATAGTATATTAACATGTGTGTCCTTTTACTTAACATTATAATTTTTGTTTCCAGTTCTGAGCTTAATACAGGATCCAGGTAAAGTATTTTTGCCATGTATTCTTTGGTATTTTGATTTAATAAGTATCATAATAATTTGTACTTTTCTTTCGTTATTTTCCAACGTAATAATTATTTTTATTTCGCTTTATCCTGTTAGTCGTTCGATATACCACATGTAGTATATAACCATATTTTTACTATTGTATCTACATATTAGATAGAGAAAATATTTAGTAGTTATATAGCAATACAAAAGACCTAAAATATGCACCAAATAAAACAAAACTGAATATACAGACATACACGAATCAGTAGAACGAAATTGCAAATTCCAAATTGTTGAGTGAATGCAATGCAATGCGGGATTTTGTCGATAGAATAACAGGGGGGTTAGACAAGTGGCAAAACGCTAACGCTCAATGTATGGGAATGACATATAGCTAGTCGTAAACGAATGTCATTCCCATACATTGAGCGTTAGCGTTAGCGTTAGCGTTTTGCCACTTGTCTAACCCCCCAGTTATTGTCAGTTGTTTAGTATTGTATATTTTGCATGCAATATCGATATTGAATACAACTATGTAACATATTCTAAAAATATTTTATTTAATAACCATTTTTTTACGGCTACTCTTAAAATATGGACAGGATCCCAAAAACTTACGTCAACACTAAATGTCGTAGATAGACAATCACAATCTATAGCCGTCGGCTATATCCGAAATAATAAAGTTTATGCGTTAGACCAGCCCCAATAACCGAGCCTAAATAAATAGTCGGCCACCACCGGAATACTGAAGCGTATTGCCGGCAGTGTGGCTTCAACATTTTTATCACTTCCATATTGATATCGGGCTGTTGTTATATGCTAAAAAGCTTGCTCACGAACAAAAAAAAACATTCATACTAGCTTTTCAAATATTATCTCTTAAATATCTCTGTTGGTCTGTCTGTTGCGCTTTCACAGGAAAACTAGTAAACCGATTGATATACAATTTGGTATGGTGATAAATTCAAGCATGGCGGTCATAGGATGATGATATAGGTCTCGTGGGATGCGAGTGAAACCGTGAGAAATAGCTAGTAATATTATAATTGCAAAAGTAACTCTGCTATGAGAGATAGATTGAAAACTGGAAAAGGGTTGATTTTATCCAAAAGATACAAGTTCTTTTTTATCCGGGTGTTTGGGTTAGTGTCTTTAGGTTACATTAACAGTTAGTTAAGAATAAATGCATCCTATTTATCGGTGAATTTAATATGGAGTTGATGTCTAACCGGTGTATTATCAGATTCAAATAGTTTAACTTCAGATAGCGAAGATTTATTAGTCTATTTATATATACAGCGATACTAAAGTTTAACAGCATGAATACATAAAAGAAACATACATAATTAATCACCCAACATTGCTCAGATATAGAAGATAATCTTTGGAAACCTCCGGATAGTTTTGCATCAAAAATGTAAATCCATTATTGAAATATTAACCAAGTTGATATAAAAAGTTATAATGTATTCAATGGGAAAACTTGGGAGCGCCGAAGAGACGTAGTTTTGTAGCAACTTTAAATTATTTAAGTTTTTTAATGCTATTTTTTGTTCGTGCATTAAGGAATTGTATTGATTTTGTGAAAAAATTTTAGAAGTTTAGGTCTCATTTTGTAGCACTCAGCTTTATAACAATCCAATTACTTTCATGTTTTCTTCACTTACATACAAAATCATCTTAAAAGCCCTATTAACTTCTTCACCAAATAAGCATCACATTGAACCAACGTCTTTGCAAAAGTCCTCATAACCTATTCTCATAAGAAACCCATTAGAGCATACTATACAATCGGCACGTGCGGCCCAAAGGACCAGAATGGGCAACAGGACCAAAATACAACAGTATCGCATTAACTGCTATATATTTATACGATGTTTGGGTCAACCGATATTGAAAGCCTACGACTATATTGTGTATGTTCTTTTTTTATATTATTTTTCTATAGAAGGCACTTTTTTAGCACATGGGATCATGATCAGAATTTTGGATTTTTGTATAATGTGTGACCTACTTTAAGTTTTCGCACGTGTAGATAACTTTAACTTAAAAAAGCTGAATAAAGTATACTGATACATATATATTTCAGAATAGCTTAAAGCGGCACGTCCTGAAAATAATACGGATATTTGATTCGCCAGTAAAGCATCCCGCAATTGCTAGTATTTCTAAACAGGTAGCCAGAAGTCTGAACGTGTAACGACGGGGCTAACTTACTTCAGGAAATTGGTATTGCCAAGTAATTGGATTGCGGCGTCACGCGGCAAACACTCTGTGAAATAATGATGTCCAACCGCATCTGATTAGACTGGGAACCTCAACATTAATTATATACTAAATTTATACCTGAAGCTTAAGAGTTTATTTTGAACTCGTTTAACTCTGGAAATACCTTTAGGATAAAAAAAAAATCATTTTATAGACTATTGCTCGAGGAAGAGTATATAGGCTATTAAACATCACGCTATGACCTTTAAGAGCCAAATAAAAAGTAAAGAGCTACTGGTGGTTGAAACCGCAGAGTTCAATTAGTCTTTACATAGACATATACACGAAACACATCTCATCATTCTACAAACGAGTGCTTATTTAAACCTTTCCAAGAAGGACCAAAAGGGACTCTATAAATCCTAATTGTGTGTTATAGCCTTTGGGTTATAGCCTATCATGTTATATTATATATATTACGTATACTGGACACCGTACTAGAGATTATGGTCCTTCGAGACGCAATACAGATTCAGCATCAAAATTATGTTAGTGTTATTTCAATTGTTTTAAACGATGAATGATTCTATCTAGTATCCTTTACAGCTTAACCTTGATCATAATAAATTAACAAAATTATAATATGGATGACTAAACTTGGTGATCATTATTGGAAACCAAATTCTTAACTAGGTATAATATGGTGGGAGTTTTACTTACTAAAATGTTAGGGTAGCAATATCCATAACATAATAAAATTTAATTAAGCTAAATAAATTAAGGTGCTCTTTTGCACATTCGTTTGAGATACATACATAAACTCACACCTTTTCCAATGAGAAATATAAGCAAAAAACTACAGAACGCCAGGAATTAATTGACGGTGTACTATTGAATAAGTATTTTTTTATAGAAACAATAATTAAAGATATTAATAACTTATTTGTGTACGGAGAAGCTAAAAATAATGTATTTAATCTGCTACTAAAACAGAAATTCAATGTTCAGTAATTAACAAATTAATACGCAAAATTTCTTCACATTTCTCTACCTCAATTGTTGTGTTCAACAAACTTGTACAGAACCCAACTCTTATGTCACGTTCAGCTTTTATGTATTACCGGTTGTTGCCAAATATGTGAGGCCTTGAATTGTGTATTATGTTGCGGCTATTGTCCGAGTTCGGACAGAAAGGCGCGTGACAAGGGGCTTGCTAATTTTAAGGCCTTTTTTTTCTTCTCGTTAATATGAAGTTAACTTGACTTAAAATTTGTATCAAATTAATTATTCTGAAGGTTGTGTGAAAGTCGTGTTGGCCTAGTGGTTAAGGCACCTCGCCTCTCGTGTACGAGTGTATGGGTTCGGAACCTGGCAAGTACCAATGTGACTTTTCTAAATTCATATGTACTTTCTAAGTATATCTTAGACACCTCTGACTAACGGTGAAGGAAAACATCATGAGGAAACCTGGACTTAAAAAGTTTGAAATCTCCAATCCGCCTTGAGCAAGCGTGGTGATCAATGCTCATGCCTTCTCTGTACGAGAAGAGGCCTGTGCCCAGCAGTGGAACAATACATTGTTTTATTTAAATTGCATTATATTTGTGCAGTTTCATGAAAATTATTATTCGTGTTAAACCTTTACTAGAAAGAGGTTTTGACTTCTTTGAAACAAACAATTTTCAGTTCATTTTGTTCTTAATAATACCTTTCGAACAAGAAATTCTGACGTTTCGTATTTCATGAAGCGGATCCTTGAACAGATGAGACACTTTATTACTTATGCTGAAACAAAACAATGAACTGAAATCTAGTTCTTTTACATAATATTTTTTTAGTTAAAACTTTTTGTGAAATATGTTTGTCATGACGCCACAATTTGTGTCTAATGTTATATCTACCATTCCTATAGTTTGATATGGCTATACTTTAATGACAGTGTACTGATCTTAACAGCCTTTCCTATCCTGGATCAGAGGCTCTTCTACTATTCCCAGATCCATTGAACCGTATCTAAATAATTTAACACATAATTTGTGCAGCATCACGTACCTTATACGCCCATATACCATCTCCGATCACTATCTAGCTCAAACGGCCTACACCATAAACAGGTAATAATTCAGGCAGATAATCTAAATGAGATCGGTGTATATCACACGAGAACTAAGGCTGTCATGTTATGGGGTGTTTGCTAGGTGCATTAATACGTTATACTAGTTTAGAGGTTAGGGAGTTCGCTTTTAATGGTGAATCTGCGGGAAACACCTTGTTATATACACGTTTGTAGGAAAGAAATAATATCTATACTTATTTATAAGGCTGAAGAGTTTGTTTGTCTGCTTAAACGCGCTTATCTCAGGAACCACTAGTCCGATTTGAAAAATTATTTCAGTGTTAGATAGTCCATTTATTGAGGAAGGCTGTAGGCTATATATCATCACGCTAAGGCCAATAGGAGTGGAGCACCACTATTCTACGCGGACGAAGTCGCAGGCAGAAGATACTCATTAAATACACATATAATATTCCAGTATTATGCTATGTTATCTTGGAGTACCATTATTTTATGGCGGGCGATGTTCAGAGGCTGGTTTTAAACAATATCAGCATAATTATCCTTTGTTCGTCTTTACTTCCTTGAAAAGAAAGGAACAATATTGTTTTTATTACGCAAATATTAATGAAATGTTCACATTTAACAATCCAATTACTTTGTACAGTCAACAACAACACGTTAACCGTTAAGAGTACTGTGTCGGACAAAGTGGCAATCTCACGAGATTCAACGACGATTGTGTCGATAACTGTACCTACAGATATAAGCCTTTAGTATTGATAACTTTTAGTGGCGAAGACTTTTTACAATTTCATTTTTTACATGCCTTTAAAAGGACCAATTAATATTCATGTAACACGAGACCCTGACAGTGTTTTTTGATAAAAACATTATTATTCTTAGTAACGATATAATACACAGTATTTTCCGAATATTTAATATTTCTGTCGAATAAGACTTTCCTAGAAACAATACTTAAGTCAATTGATTGACCTAAACCATATTGGAACACATCCTTGTCTAAATGTGTAGCTGAAAGACGTTTAGCACTTTCGAAATTCCGACGTAACCCTAATCCTAATAATTTGATCCAATTACAAGATAAAATAAGATTATCTCAAAAATTAATTCGTCAGGCTCGAGACAAATCTTGGCAGGAATTTTGTTCGTCATTGGATGGTGAAATCACTCAAAGTCAAATGTGGCGCAAAGTGAGATGGCTAAAGGGTTATAACGTACCACGCACCCACGTCGACAAAGAAAAAGCAAATGATCTATTGTGTAGTTTGACACCCGACTATGCTCGTCCCAATGACCCTGTATTTGCTACTTATAAAACTACTTTGGATATTTTAATAACCAGACAGGAATTGGATAATTGTATACGCCTTAAAGACACGTCGCCTGGAAGCGACAGAATATCTTATTCTATGATCTACAATTTACCTAATAATGCGAAAAATATATTGTTAAAACTATACAACGAATTCTACACATTAAGTTTTGTTCCTACGCAATGGCGTGATATTACTATAATTCCAATACCAAAACCAAATCGTGATCCCCAAGCTTCCGGATCTTTGCGACCTATAGCAATGATATCGTGCGTGTGTAAAACATTCCACAGCATTTTAATTAAACGCCTGGAGTGGTACATTGAGAATAATAACCTTTTGTCTTGCAAAACAACTGGTTTTAGAAAACATCGCTCAACTTTAGATAATCTAACAAGCTTGGTGTCAACAATTCAAACCGGTTTTTCTCATAACCAAATGTGTATTGCCGCCTTTATAGATATCGACAATGCATACAATAACGTCGATATAAAAAGTTTAGTAAACATTATGCAACAGTTAGGAGTTAGTTCTTTGATATGTAGGTATTTGTGGAATTTTCTTAAAGAAAGATGTTTAAGATTGCAGGTAGATTCAAATTTAAGTTGTAGATATACGTGCCGCGGCTTGGCTCAAGGTGACCCTTTTTCCCCACTACTTTTTAATTTAGCTACCATAGAAATTTGTAACAGTATCAACAATGTCTGTATCTCACAATACGCGGATGATTTTACAATATATTTAAATTGTGACAGTAAGCGAGAAGGAACGATGCTAATACAGGAGGCTCTTAACAGATTCGTTGCCTTACTTCTCAACATTGGGTTAAATGTTTCATGTACCAAAAGTAAAATATGTGTTTTTAAGAGAGGTTTTCGTAGTGAATTTGTAGATATAAGTTTGGATGGGACATCGTTGGAAGTTGTTGACAACGTGAAATATTTGGGACTATGGCTAGACAGATCCTTGCGCTGGGCAAAACACATAAATGAATTGAGAGCTAAAAGTCTGAGATTATTAAATATATTTAAAGTCGTGGTAGGTGCGAGCTGGGGAATGCATCCGATTGTGTTGAGGCGAGTGTATATAGCCATGATACGTAGTAAGTTAGATTACGCTAGCGCGCTGTATGATAATAGTTGCAAGACACATTTGGCAAAACTGGATAGAATACAAAACCAATGCATGCGTATAATCGGGGGATTCATTAAGAGCACCGCAATACATGTCATGGAATGTGAACTCCACCTTCAGCCACTGTGTACTCGTAGGTATTATCTAGCTGGCAAGTTTTGGTTTAGATGCAAATCGTTTACGGGCAATGAAATTCTTCCCATCTTAGAAAAGTTGAGTCATGACTGTCAAAATTCATATTGGAGGTGTAAGAAAAAACCACTTTTAGTTTTAATACATGAAAACTATAAAAACACAGAGGTTTATTCTACATCAAAATTAGAATTTTATTCGCTAGACATATGGGTTAGCGGTATAGAGCTCTCTTTAGTGTTAGAACCAGGTATTAAGACTATTAGCAAACCAAAGCACCAATATAAACCCTACGAATTACAACAGATTTGTAATGAATTCTTGTCTAAAACATATTCGGATTTCTATAGACTGTACACAGATGGTTCAAAAAATCAAGGTGGCAGAAGTGGTGTGGCGCTTTATGACCCTCAAACAAACAGCTCCATCCAATTGTCTGTTAACGCTAATATTTCCATTATGTATACTGAGCTGATAGCCATAACAGAGGCAATTTCCTATATCGATTCCTTCATGGCTGGGAACTATGTAATTTTCACAGATTCCAAAAGTGCTATTTACCATCTGGCTCGATGCACCTCGAATTTTCGAGGCATACCGATAGCCTATGAAATTTTGAAAATGCTCCGTAAACTCAAGATAGCAAATAAAGTAGTTAAAATTCAATGGGTACCCTCACATGTGGGAATAACAGGAAATGAGGAAGCTGACCGTTTGGCCAGGGAAGCTAGTTTTGATGGAGTACCTTTCTCCTGCTTACCCGTTTTTACAGATTGTTTGTATTTGGTCAGAGATAAGTGTACAGAGATTTGGAGGGAGCATTTTGACGAGAGGTCCTTGTCTAAGGGCATCTGGTATAAAACCATACAACCTTGTCTTTCGCGTTCTCCGTGGTTCGCAGACTCTGGATTAAGTAGATCAGATATAGTGACTGCTCTAAGACTACGGTCCGGGCACATACCACTGAACAATTTCGGTTATATGATGGGTAAATCCCAGTCACCAAATTGCACAGAGTGTGGAGTAATTGAGGATGTTTACCATGTGTTGGCGGAATGTGCCCGGAACGAGGTTGAAAGGGTCAATTTTATGCTCAAATATAATTTAGATCTACGAGAAGTGGGAGTATGTAATAAGATTCTAGCCCGCCCTATGTCGGAGGAGGCCCTGACTATTTATAAATTAGTAACCTTAGCAATTAAGCGTAGATAGTAAGTTCTTTTTGTGAGGCCAATGAAGGTGGCATGATCATGTCTGATCAAACCTTCATAAAAAAAATAAAGAAAAAAAAAAAAAAAAATACTTAAGTCGGCACGTGTTACAAAAATATTTTTTATTGATTACCAATAGAACAAAGAGTATAAGGAAGATACCAAGAATCGAATATGCAGCTATACAATAGGCGATATATGTGTATATATTTGTCTGTTATATTTATATTGGAAGATTGTATACGTTGTCTTGAAGTAGTATTATTATAAATGTGAAACTAACTCTGCCTGTCCATCTGTTACACTTTCACAGTAAAACGTCTCAACAGATTTAGATGAAAATTGGTATTTTTTTATTAAAACTTGGGGACGAACGTAGGATTGTTTTTATCCGGGTGATATACTTCCCTCACAATGTGGGTGAAACATATATTTACTTTGTAAGTTAATCGAAGTAATGTTATTTCCATGGCAAACACAAGATCTCTACATTAAAATATCACTGATCCTTTTGTCCTAAATTCCTTCGTACCAAAACACAAGCATAAACAACAGTCGTATCGCAGTCGTTACGTGAGAGCTAAATTAACTGCTGCCATGTTCGGACAATCGAAGTGCAATTAGATGCGTCGGTTTGTACCGTTGCCAATACAGGTGTATTAATTTGATTAAGTAAAATTGTAATGAACTGAAATTTTTTTTTGCTAAATTGCTTTAATCGCCAATATTTAAGAATTTACTTACTAATTAACAACTGCGAGTATAAAACAAAATTATACAGCAACGTAAAAGAAGTTTTTTTCTATTAACCACTTTGTACAAATAATGATTACCTACCTCAGCTTAGGAGTAAAAGTTTTGTTTAATACATAAGTTTTGGTTGCGATACCCAAAGTCCGACTCCCATCGCGGTTTGCCTGAACCATCTGTAGTTGTATATTTGATAAAAATTACCTGCTCATGTCTTCAATAAGTAAAACAAAAAAAATCGTCATTATAAATTTCTTTATAAAATAATTCACTGTCATCTTAAATATTCTGCCGACGCTACCTGCAATTGATACATCCACACGCCAGATACTGCTAATTGAGGGTAGGCAAGGAAAAATCGATTACATCCCCCATTTGGGGGTAATTTGGATCCTTTATACAGAGTTCTAGCTCCGTAATACTGGCTAGTTGAAAGTCATTGGATTATCGAGCTCTCGGCATTCGAAATTCGAAGGCAGCGGCCATATTTGAGGTCGGACTCTTTGTGGAGGAGGTGTGAAAATTTTTTCTGTTTGTACGCTTTTGTTGGCGCCTGTACCTTGTGCTACGTACGTTTTTGTAGAAAACTGGTTCGAGGTATTGAATTGAAAATTGTTTTTTTCTGCAAACAGTACAAATAAAATACATTTGTTTGAGTAACAAGAACCTTTGGTATTTTTGTGAATGTTCTTAGGAATAATTTATTAATTGATTTGGCTGTTCCGTTTTTTAATGGTTTGGTACTCGTAATGAATGTTGAGATTTGATGTTATCGGCATTACTGATTTATGTTAACAATATTAGAATAGCCGAAATGTAAAATTGATTTTGTATCTAGTAACCTGTAGTACTGTATAAAGAAGATTGTTTTGTTTTCAAGGACAAGTTTTTTGATGGGAACTTGATGAAAAACAAATAAACATTAAAATATAAAGGACCATGGGCGGAATCGTCCCCACCCATCAACAACAATTAAATGTAGCTCAATTGATACATCTTATCAAGATGATGATTTTTTACTATGGGGACGTTGCCCAAATGCATTGGGTTTTCCTAGTATCCCAACGTTTCTATGCAAATATTTCGTGCACAATAAAGGACTTGGTGATAACTGAATTCGATACTGTGTACTGTGTGTGGACGGCGGTGTATAATATGATGTGATACTCCATATTCGTGACCCCGACGTTGTGAAAATCAGCCAAATCTCCTGATGTCAAGAGCTTCAACATCGTTGTCAACTCTCCCTCAACCTCCTACCATTGTCGAGCAGCAACAAGCGTGTCATCCAGCCAGCAATCACTCACGACTTCTTCGGGTTCATGACCACCTAGCCTGTAGCTAACGCGCAAGCCTGGTCACACCCTTCAGCCATATCAAGCAACTCGGCACGGCACCCCACAGTTCGACCAGGCAAGAAGCAGAGGCCATTACATAAACTCTCCTGGTCGACGCAATTAGCCAGCCTCCACCCATACTGCACCACTCCAACCCACTGAAGAATCGCAGCAGCATGAAAACGCGTTTGCATGCATATGCAAGTGCATTTGATCGGTCGACCTGTGCGGCTGATACTTAGCCATGAGCTCTTCTAACGAGCAATAATAATACACTCAATATTTTTGTTAGCTTACTATAAGCATTGTGAGGATAACTCGAGAACGGCTAGACCGATTTTTGTGGTTTTTGATTTGTTGTATTTGTCTTCATCCCAAATAGCAGAATAACTATTACAACATCGGAAAAATAACGAAAAAAAATTATTATGGGCGGTACGAAGTTCGACGGGCCGGCTTGTTAATAATAAATTATTTTTATAACCCCACTGATTTATGTAAAAAAAAGGTTTTGTATCAAATAGTGGATGCTTTAGGAACAATTGGCACCAATTCCAATGGTGTTGGTAGGTGGGGACGGAGCTCATACATTTTTGCCCATGGTCCTTTCTTATTTTTATGGTAAGGCAAAAAATCGTATATAATGACTCAGTGACAAATTCGAGTTCACATGACCACTGATAACTTATCAAGCTTACTAAGTTTTACATACGCAAGTAACCGAGGAAACAGCTCAAATTACAACACGCAAAACAAACATTAATAACAAATGTTAATTGCTCATATTATGGTAATTACCTACTAGAATAATTTACACGGAACTAATGCTTGAAGTTTAACCCCTTTTATTTATCAGAGAAACTTACAGCGTTTTTTTTATTTGGTGGCATTGATTCGTTTGATCTGCTAGGAGTTTTTGCAAGAATTATAACAAAAAGTAAGTCTTATTGCAACACTGAGAATATTGTAAAGAAGCCCATCCTGGCAACCCTATGGCAAATACTAGGTAGTCAATAAAATATAGGAAGATTTTTTTAACTATTTAATAGCAGCTAGAATGTACACAAAGAGCTTTAATACAAAAAAAAT
This sequence comes from Pyrrhia umbra, assembly GCA_963891755.1. Lineage (NCBI taxonomy): Eukaryota > Metazoa > Arthropoda > Insecta > Lepidoptera > Noctuidae > Pyrrhia > Pyrrhia umbra. The sequence goes on from OY982943.1 coordinate 498,174, forward strand.
ATTCCATTTGACTTCATTAGGCTCGTATTATTATTACTTGTGAGTAAAGACAAAGAATGTATTAAATTTCATTTTGTAATTTCTTTGTCACATTTTTCCTCATAAACAAAAAAAAAATAACTACGCCCTAATTGTGTCCCCCTACCCTCATTTTCCATGGCTACATAAAACCATATTCCAACACTAACACGAAAAACTCGTGTCGCTGTCGACGGCTTACCACTTTTTCCAACTTGCTAACACGTCGACAATAGCAAATCCTTTAATCCAACCTCTATGGAGTTCGGGATCGTAGTTCGCAACTCGGAGCCTGGTTTAAACCGATACGTGACTCGGTCGGAACGCTGTCGTCGCGTGCTCGTGTCCGCCAGGTGTAAATGAGATTCGTTTTTTTCTGGTCCTTGTGTTCTTAGATCGTTCAACCTCAGGACTTAATGGCATTATATTTCCCTTTGGTTGTTTTAATATCCTTATGAAATCTTATACATAATCCGCCTTACCACGTAAAAAAACTGTAAACCAAAGATTAATTGTTGACACGTCATACTCAAACTAAAAAAACTCGTATCATTACATAAGGCGCACAGGGAACATTCCCCAGTGTTAACTGCTTAAACTACGTACAAGCGGAACCTAGCGAGACTAAACTATATACAAGCGAGTTTTATTTTATTCATCAAGAAATAAACGCTAATAATATCGTGTATAGGTGAAAATTTTGCTAAGCAGTAAGTTAAAACACAGATATTGACATATTTTACCCATAATGAAATAGTACTTTCAAAGTAAATTTACGAGTACCTGTGTATTCATAATGGTCCCTAATTTTATCTCGTCCCATAATAAAAGTGTAACAATATTTTGTTCATAGAACTGTGGGCGTCATTCATACCGAGAAAGGATCTATATTTCCAACATTATGTACTTTAAAAATGTTAGTAACCAAAATTCTGTAATCTTTTAAAATGAATGTAACACATTATCATTTGGAGTAAATTCAGTTAATACTACATCCATTGGATAAAAGCGCTTATGTTAATCTCTCACATCATATTTTTTTGTAACATTGTGTTTTTACATACTTTGTTTTATTCTTAATTTAATACTGTTTTATATATTTTTGTCAATATTATCTTACACTGTTTTTATTATATTATATCGTCACATAAACAGTGGTTGTACTGCGACTGGGACACAAACAAATTAATACAATTTTAGACTGTTACATGCAATACAATCATTTATAATTTCCTGCTGTGTGTTGGTATGTTAATTAGTGAATATTTTACGTAACGTAGCTCTAATATTAAATAGATTTTATCAGTGTGACTTCCTAACAGTACTGGGTGACTTGTGGCTTAATAAAAGCTATTGTAATCGATCCAATGCTGTAATTCTGCTTGTTGAGGCTATGAATCGACATTGACTTAAGACAAAGCTGTCGTTGCTAGGAAGTTTGTTACGCCACTTCTTCCTAGCAAAAATATATAGGAAGAGATGAAGATCGAGTATTTTGGGCCTTGCCTTTTGTTACCATTACGATTAAAAAATACTACACTATTACAATAATAATGACCTATTAATTAACCCACTGCTGGGCGAAAATATCTTATCTTATACGGAGAAAGAACCAAACCAAGAACTAAGTCGTTGCAAATAATCATAATATTTCCAACCCACAGCAAAATTTTGAAATGAAACTCTAAATTAAAATTACGAAACCACTGGTCCGAGGACAACAAATCACAAAAATCCTAATAAAAAATTACTTAGTTTGTAAACTTAATTAAATCCCTTATCATGCTGTATCGAGATAAGGGGAAAGTTGAAATTAAATTAGACCACCCCGCCTTAAGGGGACCTAGTGAAAATGGAATGAATCTTTCTTTATCTCTGATTATGAATTTTGGGAAGACATTACTTGGTGCTGCAGATTTTTTGGTCCTTAGATACGAGTAAGATCTGATTTATTAGTCTGTTGAAAGTTTTTCAAATCCATTCATCAATTATAAAATATAGATATTCTACTAAATTCACTAGTTATTTTAGAGTTGATTAAGAAACTTTTAGCAAGTCGTAACTATAACTTATTATTCTAGTCATGAAAATATACATCGTAATAAATTATGACGTCACTTCGGAGACTCAGTTTTTCATAATATCATATTTTCCCTAAACGTCCAAACGAATTTTTTTCCACGCCAGTTTTCTAAAATTTCTGATTAATTTAAATTCTCACAGGAAAAGCAGAGTATAAAATTTTAATACCTTCCAAAAAATTTTACTTTCAATCGAACAGAAATCGTGATATACTTAATTGAATAATTCCCCGAGACTTTCTGTAATAATTCCATTAATTTTCCCGATCGTCCCCAAATTACCCCGGGGGTGGTAAAAGAATATTCGACGGAATTCTATTGCGAACTAACTCCGACTCGAATTATGAGTAATCTCGGGTATTTAGCTGAGACTCTTGGCTGTGTATTACACCGTAGAGTAATGGAAAAAGGTAATATAGTCATTAACATAGAAAAAAACTTGAAATATGGTTCTCATTGTTTAAGTATACAAATATAAGTATATAGAAAATTATGCATACTTAAAGGCTTGTGCGTTTATACCTGTAACTATATGTATAGGGATGCAAATGACGTTTAAAATTGATAATTTGAAGACGCGATACATACATTTTGTAATACGTATTTAAAATATGTTTGTAAATATTGAAATCGAGAAAAAAATATTACATTAATTTTGGAACTAAAACGGAAAACATAATATTTAATTATTTTTTATATCAATGGGGTTTGCACTTTCAACCAAACGTCTATAAAATCTAATGCCTCACCGCGGGAAACGAATTTTTCTATCTATATTCTGGTCTGTAAACGAAATCCAATTTCCGACCAATTCAAACCAAGTCTTCTCTAAGGCTAGTGCCTTAGCAATTACACTGTATAAGTTTATTTTAAGAGCATTCGAAGAATTTTGTAACGCTTCGATGTAACAGACAGCCCGGACAATACAGTTGAAAGAAGACACAACTTAGCAACGAAGAATTAAAAACTTTTTGATTTTTTGTGTCTCCAACACAGCAATGGACAGTACTTTGTATTTTATAAGTCGCTATACATTTCTGCACCCCTGGTAGCCATGATTAAAGTCGTCCTTTGTTTGAAACTGAGAAATACTTTGATTAATTCCTTTTAAATGATTTATGCGAAATCAGAATTGACAATACGAAAGTTTTATTATTTTTTTGTTTCAAAGAAATTGTTTATTGAGATACTGTAAATGGATAAAACAAAAATGTTTTGGGAGTGTTCGAAATTCAAGCTTAACTTCTTCATGTTTGTGTCATAATAAGGTCTAATTACCTACACTTCATATTCTATTCTAAAGTTCATATTTCAGAGAATCCATTATCTAGATTATATAAGATAGCTTTGAAGTAACTACACGAACATTACGTTTATAAAGAGAGACTCAAATTTTTGGCTACCCATTTATCTTTTAGTTTTTTATTTTATGAAATTAATGGTTTCATAACTTTCCTATCAATTAGTTCTCCGTGTGTAGTTTGTTTGGAAAACTAGAACATAGAAAATCTATTACATACATTTTGAATCAGAAATCACCTCAACTAGTCAGCGTGGACGAGGTAATACGGATATTAGAATGCCTTAAATGTCTTTAGTGTACCTAAAGTACGCTTTAAGGAGATAATTCCTAATTCATGGCTTCTTCACTTCGCCAGGCTCAGCATGCAAATGTACCCTTAAAAAGTTATCCACATCAATATGCCGATGACGTCACAAAATTACACCTACCCTCATTATGCGAACTGTAATCATGAACATAATAGCATACGTGACGATGGCAACAACTTTATACTACGAAATAAACAAGCTAAAATCACCTTTAGGTTTAAGGAATTAGAGTTGACGTAAGGTGTACAGCTTAAGATTGTTTACGGACGACATGACATGCAGTACCGATGTATCTTGAGCTTTGAGGCTCAACGGTGTTCTTGTATTTGTAGGTCAAGTAACATTGGTCGAGTGAATGCGGGTCATATAGCTACGAATATACTAAATCATAATAAAACTTGACTTTTATTGTTCTACTGGTTTATCCCGCGGTTTTGGTCGTTTCGATCTCAATAAATATTAGGTTTGTTTTACTGTGAACCATATTCGTTTTATCATAGGTTATTTTTGTATTTTATTAGATAAAGCCATGAAAACCCGGGGCTTGTTAGAGAAATAACGTTTGAAATAAAAATATGTGAAGGTTATTTTTTATGATTGCAGATAGTTTTATTTGATATAAAATTGGACATAACTGCTATTATCATTGTCGTTTTACATACCTATGTATATGGGACCCAGTGGATGTTTTATTGCGTTGAAATTTATCAAAATGTGATATTAACGAGTCATATTGAAGGGAAATCCTCCGAGATAATAGCTAGCCTACTTTAGTCCGTATGTTAAGATCAGGAAATTTGTTTATACTCACTACCATGGCCTGTTTTGGTCTTACTGCTGAGCGAAGGCGTATTTTGATTAGGTTTTCTTGATTCACTTGATTTCACTTCACCTTTAGTCATTTTACAAACTTATGAAAGAACTATTAATTTGATATATTCGGTATTTATATATTTCGATGTTTAACTAGAATAAGTTCTGCCAGGTAATTTTCTTAAACTACTTTATAATATTCATTTTAATCTTTATGCTATTCTCCTAAATAAATATTTTTTGACTGCCTCATTGGCTTTAACTTTTTCTTCTTCTTTATTTCTATCACCAAAAATACCAATAAACACTCATAAAATTTGAAAACAAATTCAATAGAAACCGAAACGTTTATTAAACACTCTCAACCAATTTCCTCTCAAAAACAAAACCAATATTCTCCAAACAGCCCTTCACCACTACATCCGCGCCCAAAAACACCGATCACTTTACTCGTACCAAAATGGCTGCCAAAAAACAGACCACTTGCAATCGGACGGGTATAAATCACCTTCCTGACATACATTCGGTACATATCTTAGAACCGAAGTAAAATTCACAATGGACGGTAGGATAACCTGACTATAATTCATCCCCTCCCCAATATTAGGGGGATAGGATTTACATACCACATTTCATTCGGCCTACCCATCGGATGGTTGATTTATGCCGCGTCTCCCCTGTTCTTGAGTGGTGTGGACCAATTTCTGGGTGGTAGGAGACTTGGAACAATATTGATATATTTTTTCCATTCTTTTGTAACTGTCGGAGGAATCTTTAATAAAGTGTTACCTTACTGAAACTTATAGTTTTAATCATAAACATATTTAGTTACAAAGGTATAATATAATATCTATAGACCAACGGTGGACGATAGAGAACTGTAATAATAATTTGACTATACACGAATGCCTGGCAAATTTGATAACTACCAAGCAATCCAAAAACGTTATAACTGCTTTATCTCTGTTTGAAATGATGACTTATTCTATGCGTTAAAAAATGGTCCTTCCATCCGCTCTCTCCTATTACTAACGCCATGTATGACTCCCAACATTTGCGGTGGACCGGCGAATAAATTTTATTTTTTCTCACCGAGCGACACGCCGTTCGATTGTGGTCTGATTTATGTCATATCAGATGGATTTGTAATTGGACGATGCGCTCGTATTTACCTTCGTTTTTATCTATACGGCGACTTGAAAATCTCGTATCTTTTATGTACCTAAGGACCAATTGTTTTTTGTTAATGATATTATATAAAATATTAAATTTAGCATAGGCTGCTTGAGAAACCCATTGATGATCAATTAAGCCACTTATTTTGCCCTATTTTATATGTCTATATTTGTTTCTTTTATTTTAATATAATCAAAAAACTACTTCATCTCTGTAAGGGAACATAAACTCAAAAACTTTATGCATTATAAATTATGTATTATGTGTAATTAATAAAATGCTCATCAATAAATATCTGAAGTGTTATCGTTACTACCGGGCAATTTACATACTTTCACGGAATACTAAATATTCTAAACACGTTTTGTATTGTTTACTTACGAAAATTAGGTACGTAGTGAATTTTCGTTAATTTTTCATAAAAATTGAAAACTTAATTTAGTTTAGCCCAAATAATATATTATTTGAAAATGTGCTGGTAAAAAAATAAATGAGGTGAGTTCACCTTTTTGCATGTAATTTAAAAATAAATTGGTTTATTGTTTGTATACAAAAATATTACAATGAGTAAAGGCCCATTTTTCTAGGTCGCACAACAAAGCTTAATTTACGGCTCTTTTTTTTTTCTTTTTCTACGTGACCTCTTGCAGGGTGCTTCTAACAGCATTCGACCTGCTTAACCGGACAATAAATTTACGGCTCTCTGATTTTATTTTCAATAATATTAAAGTTTGCCACTTCGTATTTATACATTTCTCAACTAGGCTTCAGTTTTCTCTCTGTAAAATAGTTTCGTATGGCTAAGGCTGAAATAAACAAAAACAATACACTAATACCCAAAAGCTCTAAAGTTTCATAATTAAAAAGCCAGCATATAATAATAATCCAACAAAAAATAATATTAAGGAGATTGCGGACGACCCTAGTCGTCACAAACCAAACATCATTATCCTAAAACAAGTAATAATTTATCGTGACAAACGGACAGACAAATCCACCACCATCCACCATATCCTCAAATACCCGTACAAGTGGTGTGTAATAATTCACATTTTCACCCCTCCGACTAAACGCCGTGAGTCTTGCATAAATTATAACTGTCTCGTATGATAGGTTTAAGTAGTTTGAGTTTGGGGAGTTTTGGCTGTGAGGGTAGTTTGTAGAGGCGAAAATCTATGAATAGTGGGCTAGGAATGTTTGGATGGCCTTGGATTTAGCAGAAAAGAATCTGTTTCTATGTTGTTCTTTACTGTAAATCAGATTGTAGATCCTGTAGGATTTGTTTAAAGTAAAAACAGCTTCTGATTTCAAGTGAGTGCAGAATGTTGTATATTTTTTTCACTTACAACAAAAGCCTGCAAATTGTAAGACTTGTGCACAAAGTGTTCCGTGCCACAGCAATTATTTAATCATAATTTGTCTACTTTTCTTGCATTATTGACGATTGTTTCAGCGACAGTCTGAACCCTATTTTTCAAAACATAATCTCGAAAGTAAATTCCTAATAAAAACTCTGAAAGTCTAAGTCTAACTTCAACAAAAAACAACTATTCCAAAGTTTTTGTCCTCTAAGCCGCGAAGATGGAACGACCTCATTGTCATATTTGCTTAAACCTGTTCACACGGGAAAGTGCAATTCTTAAAGAGATAATCCTTGGATAAAGCCTCTTATTTATATTGGTGGGCTTTGAAAACGGCGGAGGGTTTGTTTTATTATTAAAATTGTGATTTCAACATGTTACAGCCTTGTTTAGCTTTATTTTCTTGTTAAAAATCTTTTTGATGAGATTCATAAGAGGTTTAAAGATGTGAAAATGGAAAGAGAACAGAAAATTTACTGTGGGGTGGTTGTTAGCATAACTTAAACTTAAGAGATACATGCAATAATATCGTATATTGCATGTATCTCTTAAAAAATATTTATCAGAAACTTGTATGAAAAAGTTTCTGATGAATAATTGTTATTTTAAGTCCTTCCATTTTTCTGCTATAATGAATTTTAGCATTTATAACATAAGGCACCAAATCACCTGAGAAAACAGTCCCGTAATATCATATCCCCAAAATTCTAACAACTAAAAAAAATATCATCATCATAAAATTTCTACCTACTACAGCGATCGCAGCAAATTCACCACTCAAGTGAAAGAAGCTCTTGGTTACAATATAGCAATACCTTACCATCTACGTACATAATATCTAATCATTCTAAATATAAAATCTTTACCAGAACCTTCCCGCCAATTTAGGAGCCTCCACTCCGGTCTAATCTCGACAGACAGCGCGTGATAAGTGCCCACTGGCAAATCCTTAAAAATTACGACACCGTGTCCTCGCACAGCGGTTTTGTCATATTAGTGTAGTGCCACGGCGATATATTTCGGCTTACACAGAATTCTGTTGGAAAACCGAGCGTTCATTAGGGAGATTTTTTGGAGAGATTGTTTGCGGAAAAAATTGTGAAGTGATGTATTTTTTTTGTGTATACGAAGGCTCGTTTACGACACGGTTTGATGTCTATTACTGTTAGTGTACTTGAGGTCTCTTACAGTAGTTAAGACTCCTGTTAACGAACATTATATTAATAATTATTAAAGATTACCTAATATATTTATTATGTTAGTTTGAATAGTCCTTAGATACGAAGTTTTAAACAAGAAACATAGAAAATGTTTCGATACTCTTAGGCCATCATTAAACTGGAGACCAAAAATTATATCTAGTACCTGTTTGACCCCGGCGGCCATGATAGCTGTAATATCGTCGACACATCAAAGTTTACGCGATCTACGTGATAACAGACGAACCTATCGAACAAAATGAAATTGGTCCTTTGCTTTCATTATTTGAATAGACAATTAAGACCTTTATTAAAGTAATTAGGGTTTTATGGAGGTATTTATTTTATTGGTCCTTGGAGACGACGTTTTAAAAATTGCAGACTTCGAGGTACTTTTTTTGTCATTAAGGACTGAAGATTTCATTTTAAATACTAAAGAACTTTTAATCTGCTTTACGTTCGTAATATAAATATTTATGTTATTAGAGGATGCATCAACCCTCGGAAGATAAATACTGAAAAAAAAAGAAGTATATCTACTTCAATTATCACTTTACAGCTTCTCCATGATTTGATTAAATTAAACACAGAAGAATGATATTGGAAGACATATCTTTATTCTAAAACACCCAAAAGACTAGAGGTCTCTTATCAAATACACTAGCCTAACCTTTAAAAACTCTTAAAGTATTTTCCTCCACCAAAAGTCGATAAAAATGCCATCGAAACTTATATCAATCTTCTGGTGGTCCCTGGTCGCGGATACTCTCATCAAGCCTCTAACAGCCACCTCGAAATGACCGTCTTTCTATTCATCCTAAAGAAATCCTAACCAATTTTCAACTGCAAAAAAATATGACAAATTTCTTAAGAAGCAGAACTTTACCTAAAAACAAGCAAAAAAATTATATTTATCGTCATTCCCAGCTAATGCTTTGAGAAAATAAAATTTTAAGCTAATTCCGTTTATTGGAGAAGTTTGCCCGGGCTTAGCCGGGATTATCCTTTATTCCTATTTTTATCTGGGCTCCGGGCCAACAAGCGCGTTTTGTATATCACTCGTGTATTTTTCTGCCTCTTACACTTGGGGGAGTTTGTAATGGATTTAGATTGTAAGTAACCTGCGTGCCTTATTAAATAACTGGCTGTTTTACACGCATTCTTAGGTCCCCTCGCCCTTACTTCGCGCATCCAGAGAAAAAGGATCCTATGTATTAATAACAATAGATTATAAACCATGTATGTACCAAATTTCATCCAATAGTTTCAGCTTGAAAGAGTAAAAAACATACATACATATGTATCATGTATAATATCCTAAAAAACTTCCGCATTTACAATATTAGCAAGGTTTTTGTGTGATATGGACATGGGTTAGATTCCTGATTGAGCGATGTCATTGTATATATTTTCTCAAGAGGAGTATCCGGAGTATGACTTTGTGTAGGTATTATTGATGACTCTTCTACTAATTTATGTGACTTAAACGTAACACGTGATGTACACTTCTGCTTATACCAGGAAAAAAGACCTAATATAGACTTAGAGAGAGATTAGACATTAACATAGACAAGAGTAAACTCGTATCAAATAAAAAAATAGACTGAGATAATCAATAACCGTAAATAATCTTACAGTTAAATACTTCTAGCAAAATGAGTTCTCCACAAATTAAATCTCAAAAATCTAATAGTTGTATTCTTATATCAACTTTCATATAATATTTATCATTTTTTGGAAAATGAAACACATATTTTTATTCCCAAATCCTCAAGGACATTCACAACCATCCAATCACAGGACGATAGGACCACACCACCCTCGGACCAAAGGCCCGGAAGGATGACGTCATCAATCATAATTCCGACCGGATATGAGCGGACAATTTAGATAATGTCCACAAGTGAAGATTGGGACCGTTAATTTGAATTTAAAGCGATTTAAATTTTACTTTGATAATAATTTGTCGACGTAAGATAATTCTTGTAAAACCAACAAATTATTCAAAATTTATATTGCTCTAATTCAATATGAATTCACTGATGTATTCCAAACCTACGTTTATAACGTATTGAATACGTCTTGAATGTACGTTAAACATAATTATTATATGAACATAAAACTCGGAATAGTGTAGCTTACTTTTGAAAAACTTCTGTAGTGAGTCTAGTTGTTCCAGAGGTTATCCCCTTCACACAAACAAACCTGAAATGTTATCTATTTACAATATTTTGATAGTTAAAGATATATCTGTACTTTAGCATACATATATGTTATTTAAATGATCCAGAACTACACTTTTAAGTAACATGTCGTTGAATGACGAATCTATCTCCCCTTCGAAACCTAACGATAAGAGTATCTAGTCCCACCACTGGATGTGCAACAACACTGGATGTTTTCAATCACACACTAGTATACTAAGCCAGTATATATGTCTACATACTATATAGCGGTCAGCACATAAAGAGCGTCACGTCCAAAGCCGGCAGTAAAATGTTTACGATATCACACTCATTTGCGGAATCCTGCGTAGCTAGTAATGAAAATGACGAAATGGAATGAGTTGGAAGTATTTGATTATTCACATTTCACACCTACAATCCATATGTGTACTACGTACGAAATTGGGTCAGTTCTAAAGTTTTTTTCGTATTAGAAAAAATATATTTTTACAGTTTTTTTTTAATTTTCATAATTGTTATATTGACCTAATTGAATTGTTCTCGATTTTTTTTACATCGCAGGTGCGACTCTTTTATCGCAGAATTTTGAAAAATTTTCAATTTTTGACCTCTCTTCTACCATTGTTGGGCAGAGAACTCACCCATTTTTCACTCCTCATCCTAAACGCATTCAGGTCGTTACTAAATTGTGTAACTATATATACTCACAAATTATAACAAATTCACTTTTTTATATATTTTTTTATTTTACAAATTCTATTGTTTGCAGACGCATTTATGAAAATCAGTTATTTCTCTATTAGGTTTATTAGTAAATTATACTTTTAAGACTAGATCAGAGTTCTACAACACCAAAATTATGTCTGATTAAAATGCATCAGCTGCTTCACCATATGAGATAGCTATAAGATAGGTGTGCGAGCCCACAGGAACTCATTACCATGTTTTATTACTAGTTTTATGGGACCCCATAAATATGCCCCGCGTAAGGTGTCCGTATATTTGAAATGTCACCAATGTTTGTAAACTTATGGCCTATGTTACGGTGTAAGACATTTTATGTTAAAGTGCAGCTCTTGGGTTTATGGGTAATCTTAGAATAAAATAATATTTATTACTATATTGTTCTGTAAACCGAAATTCGGTCACAGCGCCTCTTTTCTACTGACACTAGTAAATAGTGAGTAGATAGGGGCACGCTATCATAGTCTGATGGGACGGCAATCAAACTCAGGACACAGACAGATGGTGGTACATTGAAAAAACGATTACCCCTGTACATTTTGACCGAGCTGCACTAGTAAATCTATCGATTAGTGCGATTGATACTTAGCTCATCACGTTGCTGAAAGAGAATGAATGAAAGGCAAAGCACGCACTAAGAATTTAACACAAAAATTTAACAAAAATTTAACAAAAATTTAACACTAAGATTTTCTCGCAACGCAGTGTAATTTTATTAGTCTACTTAAATGTTTTTGCATGAGACTGTTCATTATTCAAAAAACTAACAACAATCTGTCTTTGTATCCAAACCATTACTTATCTTTGGAACAATGAATATTATTCCATAAATATTTAGGTAAAATTTATTCAAGAACGTGCCTCCAGCATAACATATGACCAAGTAAAGAAACGTCTCAAGTATTTATTAATAAACAACAAATCATGAAACATGCTGACGGCCCACAAATCACATCTAACCTACTTATGTAACTGCATTTCATTTTAAATCTAACCTTGCCATTCAATATTCAACTTAACCTCTATAACAACACAATCTAAATTAATAAAGTCAATATTGCGTGATAAAACCGAAGTATACCATTTGAAATTAAATCCTATGATTACAGAAATAGAGCTGAGATTTCCTTGGTAGGTGTAGTAATGTCTTCAGTGTGTTATAGGGCTATAAAGTATATCGCCCTTGGCCTCATCTCAGTAGTAACTACTTGATTTTATATTTCCATAAGGGATGATAGTTTCCCTTTATGGGGTATGGTGATAGCACTGTTTAAGGGGGAGGATTAGAGTAGGGTAGAAAGTTGCTAAAAACCTTTGATGGGTAGCAGAATTTAGTTAGACGGCTTAGGGCCAAGTTCACCGACAGATGGTTACGTAATCGGCCCGTTAAACAAAAACGTTTTTTAACCAGGAAGCTGGAATTTTCGTGTTACCCACTTCTAGTTCAACCCTGGTTTGGTAATCGACTGTTTCAGGAATAAAAATCTCTAATAATACGTTACCCATCGAAAGTTGGAGGTTTGAATTTATGGTAAACAGCCGTTTTAAGTTAATCGGACCTTTATCTCGTCGGTGAACTTGGGCCTTAGAAATTGTTGTGATGATCAATCGATCAAAGATAGCTTTTCTGGAAGTTGAGAGGTCTGTTTAAATGGGTGGCTACACTTTGCACATTGAGACCTTACCATGTTGAAGTTCTTAAAGAGAATGTTAATTAGTTGGTCAATGTGTTGGACTGATTGTGTCGTACAAATGTTGGTCACCAAGGTTGGTTATAGCCCTAAGGCAATATATTTTTCACTTTAAAATAAAATATCACAATCATAAAGCTGTACTACGGCGTGTTCTGCTCATTGATGCAATGTTAGAGTAAGAAAGAGAACTATTTCTGTTTAGACACTTATCGTCATAATTAAAGTCCCTGATAACCGTAAACTTTATCTTCTAAGTTCATCACTGTATGTCATTTAACTGACAATTAGTAATCATTCTTTAAAATAATATATTTCCAATACCTTCAAAACGTACAGAAACGTATCAGCACTAGTTTGTTCTGTGGAAGTAACTTCCTGAGCGAAATCACTCCCAAGAAGTATTTTTGATGGGAAATCATCATCATCTAAAATACTACTCCCACTGTGGGCGGAAAAGTGTCAGGCTCTTACTGACTCAAACCTATATGTGCTTCTTCATCAGCCCTTTGCCTTCTAGGGCTCTCTTTCAAACAATCTGGCAGTCCCTGCAGACAACAACCCTACCCCTTAACCAAGGTCGATCCGGTTAACCGTTTATGACTAGCTTAACGTTTGTATAGCTTAAATATTTCAAGCTATAGCTGAACATCAAGCTCAATTTACTACGTCATAAACTGTCTTAGCGTTGTGTGTTTGTGGGTAGTTGCATATTCAGGCACTTAAATGTCTGTATCACTGGATGTTATTATGTAGAAGATTGGGACTATTATATTTTTGGAAATGTGAATATGTGAAGATGAAGTTTCTCTTTACTATGCTATATTCCTTTTTGCTGCGTATAAAGAAACAAATACCTAATTCCGAAAAATCTGTCCATACTTCATTTAATGCTTGAAAAAGATAACATTTAAATATGACACAGAGCGAAGATATTAAATTAAAAACCAAACAAAGATACCCACGGATTAAACTATTACTCAGACTATCATACGTCTTATGTGTTACACAACAACAAAGTATGAATCCTCAGAAAACGATGAGTGTGGTCACCTCATAAGGACATAAAAAGAAATAACAGTAGTTAACCACACATCCCTCGTTTTGCAGACATTAAGATTTATTTCTAACGAGAAAAATGCCATAAACCGCTATGGTATAAAAATTCTATGGATCACGGGGAATTATTTCTGCTCGTAATAACTTTAGTGTTTACCGTAAAACTGTGGTTAACCAATATGTCGTGAGCGATTATTATGTCTTTAAGAACTTTTATTACTTTTACGGCACGCAGTCAGTATGTCGTGGTGACGTAGAGGTTAAAACTAAGGTTTAAACGTGAAACCTGACAAGTACCAGTGACACTATTTTAAAGACATAATTATATACCCTACTTTCTTCACTGACTAACGGTAAAAAAGCATCGTAAAGAAACTTGGAATCGTCAATCCACCTGCATGGTAATCAATACCTTATTTATATAAGAAAAGACTTTTGCCCAGCAGTGTAATAGAAAAATAGGTGGTGTACTCGCCAATAATGATGTATACAGGGGTAATATTATGAATACAAAGAGTTTTGGAAATATTTTTGTATAGGCTGTTGATTTTATGTACTTTTTAACAGAAAAAGAGAGTTCTTAATGTAACAGTTTATTATGCGACCATAACCTAGACATACATTTTAGTAGTTTTTGACTTGAAACAATTTAAACAACATGATGTATCGATCGTTTCATAAAACAATCGCTTTGTATTTTAGAAGTAAGATAATTTACATAATTTAAGCATTTTTTTGTGAAACAAAAGAATAAGTATTAACATAAAACAGGTAACATGTTTATACGCTACATACCACTGCTTACCCTATTGGGCAAAATAGGCGTGATGATAAATAAATAATAAATCATACAAAAAGACAATCTAAAACCCAACAACACAAAACAATATTAAAATAGGCAATTGCTAGTCCTTAAACACACACCCTCTCCGAATATACATACATAACCAAATAAACACAAACCTGTCTCGAAATTGGAAACAATATACTTAGTGGCGGTAAGCAAAACGGCCTGATGGCCGCAAACCCAATCCTCTTGCCCCGATTACTGTTCTACGTCATCGGAAACTAGTTCGTTCGCCGGACCAAAGGACCAATATTTCGTTGGATATTATTATTTGGTCCTTCGATACTGACAGATGAAAATTGAAATATAATTATAGATTGATATGTTTAATGTTACTAAAACAGTATGTTTATACTATGATAAGGTTTTCCCAAATAGGTTGAGATCGGCATTTAGTTTAATAAGATGCGATTGAAATCAATATAAGTATTAGAAAGGAGTAACGTAGCACCATTCCTTTTCGTACTGGAATCTGGCTGGAGTAAGTAAGAAGTATATTGCAATAATTTTTAATGTGTCCTAATATGGCTTTTAGTTCTCAAATCCCTAGGTGCTGGTACTGTTAACCTGATGCGTTTCTTACACCGTTGAAAGTTTTAACAAAATAATATTTTAATACCCAGGAACTTTCTAGAAATCATTAAGTACATACTTCATGCAATAAAAGGAAACAAGCATTGTTTGAAAGAAAAATCCAGACTTCATTACAAAAATTGCCTCACTTCTCAAAACTTCCTGAAGCTCCAATTTTTTAAGTATACTATTAGAACCAAAACTGGCATTTAAACAATGATTGTACCCCATATTACAGCCACTAAAGATATTACAAAGTTCACCGTGGATCCGACAAATGGACTAACTGACATTCACCTTTTGTAAAAAAAAAAGTAGCCATTGTTGCCAGCAGCGGATTTAAAATTTCCCCGGAAAGGATGGTCCTGTAATTGTTCTTTACTTTGCAACTTTATTTTTTCATTGAATTGTGGGACTTTTAGACTTTAATGGCAAAATTTAGTTTTGAGCTACTTTTGTGGCTGCTTTGGAACCTAAATGTATTTTCTTTTATACCCTCGTTTCACTATTAAGGGGGCTCATAACTTAATAGCAGTGGAGAAGTTATGTTACACTGGTCGTGGTCATTCTATAGAAAAATTTTTGATCACTCATCGGGTGATGAAGTGATCAAATATTTTTATATTGCCCAATGCGATCAGCAACCAAGACCAGTGAACAAAATAGATTTTTCTTTTAGATTATTTTAATACAAGTTTTTAAAAATAAATTTATCTGTACTAAATTCTCATTTCTAAAAATAATACCCAATCTTCAACAAGAACCCTTAAGCTGGCAACCCAGCCTCAATATTACAGCCAATAGTTTTCTCGAATGGCGCCGTTCCGCTCCGATGGCGCACGAAATCGCCCGAAGGCGCCCGATTGTTTCCCTGCGTCATAGAAGTTTATTATTATATACATGGTGTGTTTATATTGTTGCAAATTGAAATATTTTTCATATATGAAAGTAAACTTTGTTGTTATTGAAGATAAAAATAAATAATATACATTTTTCTTGAATACACAGAAGTATACTAAAATAAATATTGAGATTCAATTCAGTCAAAATGTTCAGTCAAAAATTAAAGATTTGATGAAAAACTAAAGTTCTTCTAGTCTTTACTAATATTTTAAAGAGAAAAGATTTGTTTGTTTGTTTGTAGGGTTTTAACTCAAAAACAACTGGACCGATTTTAAAAATTCTTACATCGTTAGAAAGCTACATCTTTACGAAATAGGCTATATTTATTTCCAAAAATAATTAGGGATCCCTACTAAAACCTGAATAATGTAAGGCAAGGTGTAAAAAAAAAA
Organism: Pyrrhia umbra; assembly: GCA_963891755.1. Lineage (NCBI taxonomy): Eukaryota > Metazoa > Arthropoda > Insecta > Lepidoptera > Noctuidae > Pyrrhia > Pyrrhia umbra. Next base: position 514,828 of record OY982943.1, read on the forward strand.
GTACACGCGGGCGAAGCCGCGGGCGAAAAGCTAGTCTATTAAAAAACTAATAATTATGTATATGAATACTATGTACTCATGTATTATGACATACAGACAGGCCCATATTCAAAAGCATTGACAATTTGTGGTAGGAAATAGAATTAATCTGTCAGATATCAAACCCACAAAAGTCATAGTCTCTATTGCATTAGCTTGCATACCTGTTCGCATTGTTCTGATTGTATTCTCATTAGGACAATTCTCAACACATTGTGCATTGTCATTGTTAGATATAATTCCAGCTAGAATTCTGTGAAATGCATTGACAGATGTACCGCGAAGCGCACGTTAAAGTAAACAATAATTGAAAATGGAATTAATGTCTCAAATTACTATACTAGCTGTTGTTTATGGTTTCAGCCGCACCCCTAAGAAAATACCCACTCCATCCAGATAAAAACTATCCTATGTCCTTTCTCAGGGTTAAAGCTATCTCCATACCAAATTTTATCCAGATCGGTTTAACTGTTTTCGTGTAAAAGCGTATATACAGAGTTCTTATTAATTAATTTGGGTCTAATATAAAAGCCTGGAAAGACAAAGACACAAAAAAATAAACTTGAATAATTTTAAGCTGTCTTCAACCAACTTAATGTTTATTTAACTAACAAGTTAAATGCATAGCTGCGAGTGTGAATGTCATGAGCGTAAACAAAGCCACAAGGGCCGTGACGTCAGCCGCTCGGCTGTGGCGATGTAACAAACTGTGTGCTGAGCTGAATGATGGCCGGCGCACGCGGATTTATGTATTCCCCGGCGAACGGGGTGGGCTGCGAACTCAGTCGAAGAAGAAAATGTATTTCGAAAATTGACATGCAGTATAAAAAATAATTAAGTTAGGATACTTTCTAAATGACAAAAAAGTGTGAAATTTTCAATCCGCATAGACTTAGAGTGACCTAGATCAGTGATTCGGACTGTCCCTTTATCTATATTAATCATGGACATACTAAAACTAAAACAATTTAGACAATGAAAACCACTTTTTCGATTAAAATGTATAAATTTGGGCGGAATGCTACGCGGTATGCTACGGGTCCTACGGCGTAGCTCGTAGCGCTACGACCGCGCTCACACACCTTTAGAATAGAAAATGTTTTACAATGCTGTTGGATGTATGTTGTTGTAGAATATACATTTAACACGAATAACTTTAAGAGGATTAAATTCAGGAAATATTTTATAAATCTGAATTCATGGAGTTGCATCATTATTTTTCAGGTTTACATAACCATGTTATATTTATATTTTTCATGAACTACTCATAGGCGGATAATTATTCTCAAAAATGTTTTAAAGACTGTCTTGACAGTGATCAAAATAATGTTTCTATGAGTTATTAAAAAATATCTCAGTATCTTAAAATAAGAATCTTTGTAAAAAACCAGCATAATGCTATTTTTAACAATTATTCAAATTCAATATCAAATTAGTACTAAAAAGTTTTTATAAGCTAAACGAACATTCATAGCGCTCGCTTATTAATTATATTTTTTATAACTGACCCAATTCCCTGGCTCGTCAGTGTATAACCCCAGTTCACCCCACAAGGGGCGCTTGTCTGCGGCTTGTAACAAACTATGTTGTCAGTCAGAGCGATCGCGCGGTCGCGGCGAGCGCGGGCAACACCTGCCCATCCTAGATTTACCATTATCTAGACATTTTATTAGAATTTCCCAAACTGAAAATCTAGGGTTAGACTGATGGAACCCATATAAGCTAGAAAGCTTAACTGGTTTCATACAGTATTTTTTACAGTGGTTGGTGTAGCAAAGAATAGTATCTCCGGGTTGAGATATTATTCTTTGCTAATGTATTCTTTCAATAACATTAAATACAAAGATATAACCGCGGGAGCAACATTAGCTTACATTGGTAAAATATCTTTGAACATTTTTTGCCATAAATACTTTAATCAAGTATTCTAACTATCCTGCCAAATACCATGTGTAATAAAAGTGAGTTTATTTACTTGTTACGCTTGCACAGTAAAACGACTGAACAGATTCGGATGACTTTATAATATGTAAATACAAATTTCATCTACCTAAACTGATACCACCGTTTACCAAGAAAGATTAAAAAACAGAGTCTATTTCCACACCCAGTACAATATCTGTTCACTGATAATTAAATAAGTTCCTATTTGACAGTAAGTTAGTTCTTAATCTATACCTTTAATTGCATTATTAGTAATATACTCAACCTTAACTTATATGTGTGGTAATATTATACTGTTAATATAAGTGGTTATTAATAAATAAATAAACAGAGAAAATTACTTTCACATATATCATATTAGTAAAAACGATCCTTTGACACATCCATGGACTGACCGCAGAAAGCACAATATTTATTACACCGGTGCGGTCATTACCCACAAACCCCTTTTTTCTCCCCCTCTGCCACAGACTAAAACACAACACAGAATATTAAAAAAGCTATATAAAAACTCGTTGGAACTCCATCGTGAGTACATTAAAGTGTTTAATGGTTACTAGTTACTAGTTGGCCGTAACTGTTAGTTAAACAATAAGCTGCGGTTAAAACTAGTGGGGTAAGGTTTAATGTGGTGGGGTTTTGAAGTTATTTTTTTAAGTTGAAGCTGGAGGATTTTATATTGTTAGTTGGAGAGGTTCTGTGTATGTAATCAGTGTGGTTTTTTATGTTGTTTGATGAGAGCCCATTGCTATCTTTGTGTGTAGATGGTCATTGCCACATATGGTGATCTGAAATCCAAAGGCGTCACAACACGTGTTTTCTCATCGCAGAAACAGAACTTACCCTTTTTAACTTTATTGGAGTCAGCTTCCAGTGTAATCATTAAGTTTTACATGGAGCGATTGCCTATCTGGCTTCCACAACCCAATTACCGGGTAACACGATACCCCTTGGTAAGACCTTCACTGTGAGTAAAATTCCAAAATACCACTAATAAAACCTTTAAAATATAAGAATCAGCTTAAAGTTATTATTTCAATAACAATATGAAATTTGCTGACTCAATTTTCCCATAATCCATGGTCACTAAGTTTAAGAGAAACTATCTCCCAGTGTAGACATTAGCTGGCCACATAATGATTATTGGCTGCCCCACTCTATTACCATAAACATTAACTTCATCCCGTTAAAAGCACCATAAACTGGCTATTTACTCATCAAGTTGTAAGTTTTTAAATATACCGACTTCAAAGAAAGGAAGTTTCGTGTTTATGACGGTGGGTATTTAATAAAGTTTAAAAATGTATGTTAAGAAAATGTCGTATATCTATTTTTATTTTAAGCTCGTATAAGAGCATATAGTTTTAAAAGTCCACGTAATAAATATGAAGTAGATATTTCTTATTATATTCTATCGCCATACCATAAATCCAATCAGTCATTACGTGAAAAAGTATCAGATAAGCAAACAGAATTATTAAGAAAGATTAAGATTGCGAAAGTCTTGGGTTCGATTCTCATGTCAATCAAACTTTGTTTTCTTATAAGATTTTGTACAAATAGCAGCCTTAACTTTAGTCTCTAAAACGTTTATCAAGTTAAACTCAAGACCAACAAATTCAAATATAACAACATAAATTATTCAAGGAACAGCAACACAGGTGCACAGATAGTTGCGCGTATTGTTACGCGAACAGTGCGAAGTTTTGTTGCAGCAACTGTTGCTAATACAGTTGCAGTTATTGTGTGGCACATCGTGACGTCATAACGGTAAATTATAAGACGTTCTATGCTTTAATAAAAATGGTTAGTGAGTTCAGAACATGAAATGTAATATATGATTCAGCTGTTGGTCTCAAAATGACTAAAAATAAAAGAAATCATTCATCCTCAAACTTACTCCAAAAACTAAGAATTTGATAACAAAATAATGCAAAACGTTCTATACATGCTTTCATTATCCAACAAAATAAAATAATAGCAAACAATTGGAATACAATAGTTAGTTTCAACAAGATCTGCATGGTCGACTGCAGCCTAACTTAACAGTAACGATATTATTGGTGTCTGGGCATTAGCATCAGACACAATCGCATCAATATTAAGATTTTATATCCTATCAATATTAGAAATAAATGCGAGAGTTTGTGGGGATGGTGGGTATATGATAGTTACTCTTTCGCGCAAAAACTAAAACAATAATTTGGATAAAATTTGGTACAAATATAGTTTTATCATTTTTACATACAATCATAATTACAAAAGACAGAGCCTGGCAATAACCCAAAACAAAACAGACGAAGATTTACTTGCACTGCGTCAGAATACAAATAAAAACCATGCCCGCACAGATAGCACAGTTTAAGCCAATTTTTCAATCTTGGACAATAAATTACACAAATAAATTGTCCACAGTACCTGTACTAAATAGAATGGAACTAAAAAAAAATGGCTTCCTTTGCCGACGGGCAGTTAATTTGTCGATGCCAGCGCCACGCCGGTCTATTTAAGGTCCTTTTAATTGTTGAATGTCCCGGCATTGTGTATTGTCTATCCGCTTATAGGTCTGTGGAAATAGTCATTGGGACGAGATTCTATAATAGCTGTCTATTCGGGATACATGTTTGGAAACATAAACGTATTTGTCCTTCTCTATAGAAGGCAGAAAGAAAGAGAAGAATAGAGATCAATTGAACACGTTGTCTCATAGTAGACAGTATTTTTTTTTTTTTGGAAAAGTTTTTTCAACACAAGGAAAGATGTTACCTGCCTAACAATGCAAATGTTTGCCATATTTTTTTTAAGCAATGTTGATGAGGAAAATTTGAAGTATATGGTCTTCACACCATGTCTTAACGCTTAGGGGTTTTAAGATCTAGGGTTGTATTATACCAAGTTAGAGTGATTCAGATCCCAATGCCAAAAAGAGATGGTGCAATGAAAAATAATCACCACCTCTTTTTCGCACTGAAAGATACATGACTTCAAGGTATCACCAATGATCTCTTTTGGGTGTTAACAAGGTTCATTTTTAAAGATTTTTCTTATACTATCGACAGCATCATTATATCAATAGTCTATTAGTCAGAATTAAAATTCTTTTTTATCTTCGTTTGTATAAATGTAGCGATTGAGTTAAAACAAATTCTCATTAATTATTCCGACGACCCGTCAGTCTGAGCGTCCGAGCGTTTGAGTCATCAAGCCTGTTCGGTTGATTAGTGGCTGCTGTTTAATGACATTAGCCTGGAGTTGGCTGCCTCTCAGCAAGCATTTACACTTACTTGCGTACGTATTAGGACTTTTTTATTTATCCATCCAAAATAGAGAAGGAAGATGATAAAGTATGCTTTGTGTACGTTTTTTTTTGGATTATAATAATCTATTGTTTTGTTTTATTTTGTGTACAAAAAATATAATTTTAAAAGTATGTAAGGAGTGCGTACTCAGAAGTGGAGGATTAGTTATTATAAATTTCAATTTTATTTCAAGATCTGAAATCGACTGACAATAATATTATATAAAAAATCTGCTAATTACCTTTTCTTTATTCTAATTTCAACATGATTGTATTGCTAGTTCAAACAATAAGGTTTAATATCTTCAATTCAACACGAAATATTTTATAGAGGCAAATCAACAAATATTACAATTTAATATACAATACATGACTATATACAAATAAAAATATAGAGTAAAATAATATCAATATTCGTCGAGGTTAATTTTTATTTTGCTGAATTGAGGTTATGAAGAGATTTTTGCCTTATATAGCCTGAACATAATTATTTCTCATACGAAAATTACTGTCGAAATATTATCTAGACAGTTTCTAGAATATTATTTTATCATCTGATATTTCTGAAACCGTAAACTGTTCCAAATGTCAGGAAAATTATATTTACGCGAGATATTTCAGTTTCAGAATCCGTTTCAGTTTCGGGTTTTATGGAATTATATTGACTTGGTTTATACTTCTATAATATAGGGAAATATAAATGGATTTGTGAATATAATAATGTGTACTTTAAATATTTTATTGCTAGCTCTTGTTTTATTTGTTTTTAATGTTGTGATAATTTGATAGTAGTGATTTAGTTTGGTGTATATAAAAAGACATGGAGAGGTCTCATTGTAACCCATTCATTGCTAAACAATGACAGACAGTTACGACTTTTTTATCTTTTTTCTTATTATAAAAACAACATTATGCCTGTTTATTTCCTCCGAACGGTTAGGCTAATGCATCCCTACCCGTAATTCCAACGTACATTATGTTGATTGACATCACTAGCTTAAAAATCCAGACGCCTCTTTGCTGCTGAAATTTCACATCACATTCCCATCTTTTTGCCTGACCCGATAATCAAACCTTTGAATACCTCAGTCACACGCATTTACTATCGCAATCCGAAAAAGACCGCTACAAAAACAAGGTCCGAATTTCATCTAAACTAAAAACAGTTCGGTCCCAAAGTCCCCACGCACAGACCTATCAATCTATTAGACAGTCCACTTAATTAACCGAAGCTTGTACTATCAACTTGCAGTCTCACCGAACGCCCATTAGCTGAAGGATTACGGTTGAAAAAAAAAACGTAAATACGCTCTGGATGCCCAATGAAGTTTCCAGATTTGGATGTTTTTGCTTCATGACTGGCTGTTTTGGGGAAAGGGATTAGATTTCTGTTATTAACGAACTAGTGTAATTTATTCTCATTTCTCTCTTTCTAACAAAGGACTTTAGAAGAGGATAAAAGCTCTTGAAGTCCTGTTGAAATAGTATACTAGCTAAATATAAAGTCGCCATCATCGTAGAGTAGAATAGAATTGCAGGGGTTGTTTTGACGATGGGTGTGCATCCATTACATTCTGAAACCTCTCCGTGTCTCAGAAACCACATAAAGTAGTACCACGTGTTAAGCCGTTAGTCACTCACTGGGTTGTGGAGGTCAGATAGGCAGTTGCTACATGTAAAATACAGTTATTCAGCTGCATCAATTTAGACTGGAATGAGAACCTCGTATATATAGCATAAAGTCCAATGATTAATATACACTCAAGCTTAGAAAAGAATGTCAATGGAGTTTGGAACCATGCGACTTCAAACATTTTATTAGCCTATTCAGGGCCAAAGTCACCGACTCTTGGTTTCATAATCGGTCCGTTAAATGAAAAGTTTTTCTAACCAGGAAGATGGAATTTTCGTGTTATAGTTTGTAGTTCAACCTTGGTTTGGTAATCGACCGTTTCAATAATAATAATCTCAAATAATACGTTACTTTACGAAACTTGGAAGTTTGAATTTATGGTAAACAGCTGTTTTAAGTTAATCGAACTGCTATATTTTCGGTGAACTTAGAAGCCTATATGAAACAAAGATTTTGACTGATATTTTTACTTTGATAATTTCTAACTTGTTTGTAATCTGTTTGTCCACAGAGTAACGATATCGTACTCCAAGAATATGACGTACGCGGAGTTGGTGATCAATGACGTCAAGCCTGAAGACGAGGGCGTGTACCGCTGCGAGATCACCTACCTGCAGGTCGGGGAAGACTGCAACACGGTGCAGATCACAGACTTTCATACATACAGTAAGTTCGTTGTTATATTTTTGAGAGAACGCTATAACTTGTAGAAGTGGCATTTGGAGAATTAATTTAAGGGCCGTATCATGACATGTTTTAGCAATCACTATTCAGGTGTGAGAGCGAGACACCGCTACTAACGTCATATAGCATATGTCTCTTTTTCACAACGAAACTATTCCTAAGTACTTCGTTTCAGGAAAAAAAATTACTCAAAAAATTGAGTACCAGTATGTGTTCTTGTAAATATGGCAGACAGAAAGTAAATTTTAGCGTCTAAACCAAATCATTAAGATATTTTTTTTAATTATCATGCATTGCAATATAAACTTTCACAATACCAAACCTACAACACGTCATACAACTCCCAACCGCTCAGCCATTGCGTCAACTATCAACTTTAGTTTTCAATGTCCTCAGATATTTTCACTTCAATAGCTCTTAATACTGTAAATTTCAATTCCAAGAGTCTATTATAAGTTAATTAATACCAAACGAAGCCGAGAAATCAAACAATTAGCAATTTCATAGTTGCTAGCCAACTTCTTAGTTTCAAAAGCATTTTATTTGCTGCCATTTTCTTTGTTCCAGTAAACTATAAGTTAGTTCTAATAGTTAGTGTTCGGGTGAGCCGTGTGCTGTAAGTAAGTGGGCGACATATCGCGCTCATAAGTTGTGTCAACATGACAGCCAATCAGACGGGCGGATGGAGGCGTAGTGAGGAGGGGAGTGTCGATATCGATAGTTTTAATTTATTTTAGACTAGCTTTCCGCCCGCGGCTTCGCCCGCATGAATTTATTTTTACACTTTGGGTTACATTATTCAAGTTTTAGTAGGGATCCCTAATTATTTCTGAAATAAATATAGCCTATGAAACTTCGTAAAGAAGTAGCTTTCTAACGGTGAAAGAATTTTTAAAATCGGTCCAGTAGTTTTTGAGCCTATTCATTACAAACAAACATACAAACAAAGTTTTCCTCCTTATAATATTAGTGTAGAAATGTACAAGAGTGAATGAATCTTTTGTTTTCTATAATATTTTAGAGTACTTATATAAAACATAGTAGATAATTATGATGTTTGAGTGAATTACACTGGTAATGTTATTCGTTTACAATGTGTTTTCAGTTTATACGTAATAATATCTAATTAAAGGTTTATTTAGTTTAATCAACTAAATTTATGCTGCGCAACTAAATTTTGAGTTTTAAAATACAAGATTATAAACCTAAAATAGAAACAATTTTTTTTTTTTTAATAGAACTCAAAGAATAGATCGAACAACCAGATAAATATCGATAGAGTTAGACTTTCCACGTTTTTTGGAAAAGTATTTTTTCAAATCAAAAATGAATAATTTTCGCGGGCTCAAAACTTCACTGTTACTTATCGTGTCTGGGAACGTTCGTATAAATAGGTACATAAATCAAAGTAATTATCGTACTCAAAGTTTCAAAATGTTGCCCCCTTTTAGCGATCAAAAACTTTGTTTGATTGTTATTAATTGATTAATGGGCTAGCTATCAATTCTATTTACGGTTAATAAAACAATATCATAAGTTAAAACAATAAAATAGAACGTTTTCATTCATTCAATATTACGGGCGAAAATTGGGTGAACTTTAGGTAGATACCCTGCTTGGCCCTTAAAGGAAAATAAGTATGATGTTAGGAATGTTATTTATTTTAAAGTTAAGATTTTTTTTTATTTCATTAAAAGAAAAATAATAATCCATCATTATAATATTAAACAAGAATTGATAAATTCGTAATGGGTACTCGATAAAACTGTAAAAATAAAATTGAATTGAAAAAATCTCATAAAAACTATCGACTGCCCCCATCACTAGTAGCTGTTAGGTTCTCTAGGATATTGCGTTTGGCCCGCCTCGGGCCACTCGATTCACTGAGGTGCCACGCACTCCATCTCTGTCTAACACAGCGAGCCAAACATATTACATCCCTTTCCTTCGCAAAAGCATACGTCTTTTCTATGAAACAAATGGATGTAAGATATTTTATTTGATACTTGACTGTTTACGATAGGTTTTTCTTTAGATTACAGGATATATTCCCGCGTGTTATTTATGGGAATGTATTATTTTCTACGGAGATGGTAAATAGAGGATGTTTTGGAAATAGTGTAAAGATATCTATGTTGATACTCAATAAGGTATGCCGTATCTTACGTATTTCGGTACTATACCTACCTACTTACTCCGGACTGACAGGCACAAATGTGTAATCTTTAAGTTGTGTCACTACAAAGCATTGATATATACACTAACGTAACTAGATCTGCAATCACCAAGCAAAATGGGTGCCATAAACGTTTGAGCCCCCAGCCACAAATTCATGTCATCTGTCAGCTTGACTTCAACTGAATGTCTGGAAAAACTGACTGTCGGAGTCTTTGTCGAACAGATGTCACGTAAATAATGTTTTAGTTGATGTGAAAGAGATAAATAAAATTTTGCGTCAAAGTGGTTACCAGTTTTAAAGCTTCGTCTACATACCAAAAAATTAGTTATGTTTTTTTTGACGCGAAATGTTCGGGATTGCTTCTCTATTGTATACTAGCTTCTGCCCGCGACTTCGTCCGCGTGGAATAGTGGTGCTCCGCTCCTATTGGTTTTAGCGTGATGATATATAGCCTATAGCCTTCCTCCGATAAATGGGCTATCTAACACTGAAAGAATTTTTCAAATCGTACCAGTAGTTCCTGAGATTAGCGCGTTCAAACAAACAAACTCTCCAGCTTTATTATATTAGTATATATATATCGATGCTTCAGTCTTTGTTATGATATACGAACACAGTAACGGGTAAATGCCTAGTATATGTGAAAGGAAAACAAAATATCGTCAGTATATACAGAGCGGGCTATGCAAATATCAAAGTGAACCTTTTGTGAACAAATAGTGTAGTATCTGTTGAGTTTTCGGTGAATCTTTAGCAAAGATACAAAAGATAAAGTTCAGAGGTAACACAAAACGATTTTCTTCTTTTATTAAAGTCAACGTTTTTTTATTGCATCGCATTTCATTTTATTTTTTAATATTAATACGAGGTTAATATAATTATTATAGACTTTTACATGTTACATGTCGACTGGCCATTTGTTTGTGTTTTTTGGTTAAATAGCTGAATGATTTTGATGAAATTTATAATTAACATAGCTTGAAGTCTTAGAAAAACAGAGAATGGAACTTTTTATCTAAATAACTGAAATATTTTATCTAAAATATGCTGTATGTCCAAAGCTATACGTTCAAATTAATTGGAAATTTCTTATCAGCTAAGCTTCTAAATAATAAACTGTAAAAGGACATCAATATTCAATAATTAATATGAACTAAAGACCATTAGAATTTGCATACAAATGTGTTTTTAGATTGTGATCACTATTGTCGATTTTAATTAAAAAATAATTACGTACCTATGCAGCTGGTGAACTTTATCGAAGTTTTAATGGCATTGCGGTAAAGGTCGCAGGTTCGATGTCCTATCGCGACATATTGGATATTTTTTTTGTGAATTCTGAGTATGGGGTACTTGCTTTGTGCAAATGGAGTTTCTATCTGCCTCGTCTAGTAAACGAAGTCTTAGGTTCCAATCCTATTGGGCCGACATCGAAATATAGGTTTTTTTTTAATTTCACAAAACAGCCCTGGATCAGGTAGATAGCGATGTTATACTCTCAAGCCTGGAAGGGCAAGGTAAGCCGTTATCCTTGACTGCTTTCTTGCACCTAGTTGCTGACAATTCCATGTCAAAGCCCGTCAGGCGGATTTGAGAAAACTCTGACACTAGGGCTTGTTAGGTTAGTAAAACCTGCAGCTTATACGATAAAAAGAAAAAATATACTCGTATATAGGTGTCTTGTAACCGAGAAGGACATATGATATTTTTTATATATATACCTATATGCGCGAAGTAGTTTCATTAGGGTGCAAAGAGAACCCCGAGAATCAGCTAGTCACTACATAGTATAAAACAAAGTCGCTTTCTCTGTCTCTATATCCCTATATATGCTTAAATCTTTAAAACTACGCAACAGATTTTGATGCGGTTTTTTTTAATAGATAGAGTGATTAATGAGGAAGGTTTTAGTATATAATTTGTCAAGTTTTTGTATCCATTACCTAAAATATCGCGGGCGAAGCTGCTGGCGGGAAGCTAGTTAATAATAAAAACAGAAGCAAAAATAATTACAGAATTTATCCTCGTCTTCCAAAAATATTCTCTTTATTTTCATCAAATAAATTTTATTTTCTCAGAAAACCCTTGAAGGGACGTACTTTGAAGATGCATCGCAGGCAGGTTTAACCCTACACTTACAGTATCGTTTTTAATTTTAAGCTTAACCCTCAAACGCCGCGAGCTATATAAGGGTTGTTCAAGAGAGAGTTGGGTCAAAAATACCCTACGGGTATTTTGGTGAAATCTTTGCGTTTATTTTTGTATCAAGGTATTAAATAATCCGGGAATTAAGTGCAAATGAAATAGCTTATATGTTTATAAATACAGTACAGACTCCATTTAATGTGTTCCTTATTTATTTGAAGTACCCTGCACGTAGGTATATAATTTAAGAGTTTTTTTTTATCTAGCTATTTACGCAACTGTTCCAAAGTCTCGTCTATTTCCAAAACAAAAAAAAGAAGAATTCATACATAACCATTAATGGAATATATACGTGGAAGCTGTTTCCCGCGGTTTTACCCGCGTTCTGAGAGACCTACTTCCCATACACGGATAAAAAGTATTCTATGTCTTAATCCAGGTTATGAACTGCGTGTGTACCAAATTTCATCCAAATTCATTCAGTAGTTTTTGCGTGAAATAGTTACAAACATACATACATCCTTACAAACTTTTATTATATGTTTTAGTAGAATTATTTATTTGGGTGCGCGCCAATAAACCACTTGAATATGTTTAATAGAGGGTATTTGACACCATAGAACAGCAACCGAACCGTGAAATCTAATTAATTGTGAGAATCCTAAACAAATATTGACTTCATTTAATTAAGTGAGAAAGTTTTTTTTTACGTCTTTGTTAAATCTGATTATTTTATTTCCAAGTACTGATTTTAATAGACGTTTTTACTTTGTATTATTAAAAAAGAATCTTTTTAATTTGGATGGTATTGGGAAATTTCCTATAACTCAACTGATTACTGAAATCATCGCCTAATTGAAATTTCTGGGAAAAATATAATGCGATTTATTCATAATAAACCGTTTAACTTTAAAAATAATTAGACTAAAATGTATATAAAGAGGTCAAAAAAAATGATTTTGTAATATATTTTAATATAAAAAATACTGATTAATGTATGATTATTACTTAAAATGTCAATCAAAACTAAAAACTTTCATAGATTCCTATGAAAGTTTGTCTATACTAATTGTATGAAGAGGTAAAGTTTGTGTCTACGATGTTTTTCACAAAAAGCTTTAAATTCTCTCAGTGCTTAATGGTTAATATTTCATTTGTATTAAGATAAATTAGTAATAAAGTGCTGCTAAGCAAGCTCTTACTAAATATGAAAAGTGAAACTAAAATATTTTCTCAAAACAAATTTCAATTATCGCATTTACTTACACGCCCCGAACATTACGAACACATGGCCGACCCCCTAAGATAAATCACCAATTTATATAACAAGGCTATTTCGCGCAAAATTCTATCTAAAGGGTACATAATGATAAACACCGACCTGCACAGAATAGCCTAAATGGTTCACGCTTTTATTGTTGAAAGGATTACGACGGGTCCAATCGACCCCCAGTAGTTTGAAGTGTGACATGAACAATGGAGGGTTATAATAAAATTCAGCTTAGCTTGCGTCTGCTGTATATCAATTTTGTATGCGGCGGCTAAGGGTTGGTGTTTTTGAAGAAAAATTAGTAGGGTTATGACGTCGTAAAAGTGGTGATAGCGTTTTGAAGTATAATGTGTGAATATTTCAGTTCTATAAGCACTTGTAATTCTAATATTTAAAAAGTGGTCTTGTCTGCTATATGCTAAAGTATTATCATTTAGGTATGTTTATTGGACCTTGTATTGATAGAAGTCTAAAGATAACAACTCTATCTTGTGAGGCGTCAGATGTGGGTTTAAACCCAAGTGGGTCAGAACTAAATTATTTTTAGCTAATCATTCTTTATGTAAATATCGAATGGCTAATTATTTATTATTTTGAAAGCTACATCACTTATTTTCAAGATCAGAAATTCGTATAATCTATATCTATACTTATAATAAATCTGTAGAGAGGTCAATTCTGTACATGAAATATATTTCCAAAATAACTATCAGGGGGTGATTAGGGATCGATACTGATGCCAAAAATGCAATCAGTAAAATTTTTGTCTGTCTGTCTGTCTGTCTGTCTGTCTGTCTGTCTGTATAAACACTATAGAAACAAAAACTACTCGACGGATTTTAACGAAACTTAGTACAATTATTTGTCATACTCCTGAGATGGTTATAGTATACTTTTCATCACGCTACAATCAATAGGAGCAGAGCAGTGAAGGGAAATGTTGTCATTTTGTTTAAACGCACTAATCTCAGGAACCGCTGGTCCGATTTGGAAAATTCTTTCAGTGTTAGATAGTCCATTTATCGAGGAAGGCTATAGGCTATATATATTATCACGCTAAGACCAATAGGAGCGCGCACCACTATTCCACGCGGACGAAGTCGCTGGCAGAAGCTAGTCTCATATAAAAACATACCGCATTATACAAAAACCAGAATAGAAACACTCAGAAAGAAAAATCTCACGCAGCAAAAATAAACGAAAATAATAAAAACGCGTTACGAATATTTCTCGAAACAAAATTACCACTTGCTAAAAGATTGAATCTGAATAAAAGCAAAAGGAACACGAGGCAAAAGCATGTTTCTTTTACCCACAAGTAATCCGTAAAAGGACATATTTTTAAAGGGAATAGCTGTTTTTAATCCTCAGCCCCTTTCAACGCAAGTTTTGATGCTGTTGCCTCGCGCTGAGGCGTTTTATACGACACGATCGCTGGTATACGTCAATAATTGACTTCAATCATAATTTTATCTGAATTTATTTTATTGTTCCACAGTCACCGTTTTAATAAATCCTTGGGAGAATTAAATTGTTCATCGTCACCCTCAGCCCACTGTCCCACTGCTGGGAAAAGACCTCTTCTCATACAGAGAAGGCATGGTCATTGATCATCACGCTTGCTAAAGGCGGATTGGGGATTTCAGATATTTTACTCCAGATTTCCTCAAGATATTTTTTTTTACCATGAGTCAATGTTGTCTTCGATAAACTAAAACCTTAGAAAAGTCATTTTAGTACTTTTCGAACCAGTATTCTCGTACATGAGAGTAAGGTGCTTCAACTACTAGGATACCACGACTCGGTAAATCATTAAAAGTTAGCAAATGATCAAATAATATTAATTTTCTCAGATCGTATTGAAAACTTCGAGAAGAGGAAATTGTCGTAGCGAGATGTATTAATTGACTAACTAAATAATACCAAGTTGAGACAATGCATGTCATAAACGTACCTTTTTAATTCCCTAACTAATATTATCTAAATATGCCTAGGTTCAAGCACACAAATAATAACGACTAATCGTACTCAACGACACGACAAATCGTTGCATCTGATCGTACGCAATAAATACCCCTGCTCAAGTTTATTCAGAAAATATTGGTTGAAGCTGAAAGGCTGCGCTGGTATTCGAGCGGTGAATTAAAATGTCGCTGACTGGATACCTGCGAGTGCTGGGAGACGGTTCACATTCATCGCTAACATGCCCCGGATAGTTTAGCGCTCACTTTATTGCTAAAAGGCATATTAGCGGCCCGGATTTTTTAAAAACCGGTTTATTACGTTAGTATTGTGAAACGGCTGAACGGATTCAGGTGAAATTTGGTGTGGCGATAGATGGATGGTTATTGGGTTTGGAGGTTCGACTAATTTAATTTTCGAATTTGATTTTCAATTACATGTTCTGTCAGTTTTATAAAAAATCACAATACAATTTTTCTTCTTTTGTATGTTTAAGAAAATTATATATTTTTTTGTATGATTCACCTTACATTATCAAATACTTTTTTATCTGGGCGTGTGAAGTAGTTCACTTACAAATTGGATTTCAATATTACTAGTAAGGACTAGTAATATTGAAATCCAAGTTAAATAAAAATTTACAAATTTAAATAAAAATTACAGAGAATAAAATACAAACTTTGTCCCTCTTTTTCGCTCCCTTACGGGTAGAAATTCGAAAAATGAATGTAGGTCATACAAAGAACACTCCTTCCAAGTTTCAGGTCTCTACGATCAGCGGTTCAGGCCCGTCAGTCATTCAGGACAAAGCATTTTATATGTATAGATAATGAGGATGTGTTGAAAACACAATCTTTAGTAAAATCTCTTTTATTACCGACATTTATTATTAATTTCCAAAGTTAACAATCAAATCGTTGACTCAATTAACTGTAACGATAATAAACTAACCAAATTAATCCCCAGATCACAGTGTAGTATGTCAAAATACTGTCTGAATTACAGACTGGGTGTATTTAACACTTTCATTAGACAGCGGGGTAATCAAAGGGATTGTGAACCTTTGATGTTGCCGGCTTTGTTGCGTAGACAACGGGTTGCCAACATGGTACATGACCTTATTGCGACCTTGTATAATGAATACTCATTAGTTAGGTAACAAGCTAACTGGCGTGTTTAACGTCGTTTGAAGTGCTAACTTTAGGTTAGGTAAATATTTAGCAGCTACGCATGTGAGAAACGAATAGTTAAACTTACCGATCACAATCAGTTTGTTCCAAAATATAATCCATACATTAACACATTTACATTCTTATTCTAAGTAATATTATAAATGCGAAAGTGAGTTTGTTTGCTAAAATTTCACGCGGAAACGGCTGAACCGATTTGGATGAAATTTAGTACTGAGATAGATTGAAACTTGGAAACAGTTATAGGGTACCTACTTTTTATCCAAGTGCGTTAAGTAGTTCCTTCGAGACGCGAGTGAAACCGCGGGTAACAGCTAGCAAACATAAAAATTATACACAGTACTAAATCCTTACTAATATATAAAATTAATGCAAATATGAATTTGTATGTTTGTTACGCTTTAATGGTGCAACGGCTAAACTGATATGGATAAAATTTGGTATGGAAATAGATGGATGGTTATAGGGTTTTTATCACGGCGTCACTCAAGGCATGGGCGATGAAAAGAAATCAGCTAGCACCGTACCTAGTCTATGGGGAAACAATAGACAGACACACAAGACATAATTAGTCTTCTTTAACTTTTGGAGCTCAAAAATATTAATCTTAGATTTTTTGTTATTTACAAAGCAAATTAAAAGATGGATTTCTGACAGTAAACAGCAGCTGAAGTTGACAAGCAAAAGAAAAAACCACGACATCAAAAATAGACATTTTAATCTAAACATATTTCACAGTTAAAAGGAATCCATTTGAGATAGTTTTTTGGTGCGTCCATCTGTCACAGTGCTCAAGACAGCTCAAACATAGGTAAGGAGATAGAAAAACATTTACTAAATAAATACATAATATAATATTTATGTATATTTGAAAAATGGAGGAGCTCGTGGCTAAGTAACAGCCGCACGGGTTGATGAATTAAAAGTTGAGCTACGCTTGGCGCGGTCGGTCTGTGGATGGGTAACCAATGTCATAGCGAGACTCCTTCATGCCTCGGAAAGCACGTTTAGCTGCTGGTCCCGGCTGTTATTTGTAAATCTTTGAAATTTGTTATGGGTAGCCAGAAGCTAAAAAGTCTTTCCAAATGGGATACCTTAGAAGTAGTGACTACTTTGCCCACCCTTTTCAACCCTTAGGGGTAGAATTTTGAAAAATTCTTTCTTATCGGATGCCTACGTCATACAAAAAACACATCCTCCAAGTTTCAGATCTCTACGATCAGCGGTTTAGGTTGTGCGTTGATCCGTCAGTCGTTCTGGACAAAGCATTTTATATATATTATTATAATAATATAAATAGATGTAGCTCCTTGCATCATTTTAGCATTATAGGTACAGCTATAAGATAAAGCCAAACAGAAACCCAGAAACAATATCTCATCCCGCCAAAAACAAGACGTATTATACGCAAAAACAAACACACAACACTTTACCCGACTGCGTTAAAGGAAGGAAATGTCCTACATATCACGCCTGTACGGAGAAAAATGCACTTTTAGCCGCTCGATTTATTCGCCGTATACAGTATACATTGCCGGTTCGCTGTGTTCAGGAAACGCTTCGCCGGAACACGACCTACAATGGTTATGATGCATTGTATTTCGCACGATAGCGCTAAAGTGATTCAGTACCGCCAATGGGATGGATTTATGGCGGATGTGAGGAGTTATTATTTTTCATTTATTTTTTATTTTCTTGTGAATTTTTCTGTTTTATGTGAAATATTATTACGTTATGAAGGGTGTTTTTTTTTTAATTTTATTTTGGTGGTAATTGTGTTGTTTGTATGGCGGGAATATAAAATTTGAATGTGGAATCATATTTTAGAGCAGAGAATAATCTAGAAACGAAACTGGTTTATTTAAAAAATCTTCTGATGTGAATGTCATCAAAAGCTAGGCAAAGGCTTTTATTTTAACAGACAGACAGGCAGTTTTTATTTGTATTAAGTTAAATGCATTTTTTTTTAAGTTTCGTGCAAAAGGATGTATTTTCATAAATTACAAAATGCTATAACTATTTTCTCGTAATATTGTATCGATTCAATATCTAAGACACATCTTTCAGCATGTTTTTTCATGGAATAGAATAATTTATATTTTAACATTTTAAAAACAGAAAAAATATCGTTAACTACTACGCTGCTTTTTAAAATATAAAGCTACATTTAATACATTTATGTATTACTTTATTATACGTTTCGTTAAGTATTCTAGACTTATACATATAAACTGTATATTATTTTTATAAGTATATTTGTTTTCTACATTTCAAAGTGAAACCTGAAAAAATATGAAATTATACATCATCTGAACTAAGCCAAAAAAATACTTTTACTTTAAGCTGATAAGCTTAGCAAAGATAGTTTCCTTAGAACTACAACTAGACAAAAAATATTCTATTCTATTCTAAGTCTTACAACAACATACATAAGGCTGTATCTATATATGTATATACAGACATACATACACACAGACTCACGTACGAAACATCCAAAACCGTCTTGGCACCTACGTACGCAAGACATTTGTCTTATATAAAATATTCGTATTCTCGCAAGAACTATTCAGCCATCTTGAAATGTTACATATGTTTTTAGTATTACACTTGAAATGGAAATGAATGTATTTTACGCTAGTTTCTGCCCCTGACTTCGACCAGCTAGACCAGAAAAAAATAATTTAGTTGCCCAGCCCAAGAAGTAGTTTCCTATGGAGTATAACGGGCAAGAAACTCTATGGTTACACTATATTCTTTATTCACCTGGCCTTTTCGAATATAAGTTAAGGTCGCCTTTCAGTAAGACGTAGCTGATTATATTGATCCAACTGTCATCTGACTTCGAAGGTTTGACAAGTTGTCAGACTTTCGGATTTTGACCATACTTCAATACTGTAATTTATATTTGACTAGCTTTTCGCCCGCGTGGCCTATCGATGGCAGAGTTTCATACAAACTTTTATCCCCTATTTCACCCCTTTAGGAGATGAATTTGGAAAAATCTAGTAAGTGCTACTAACTAGAGCACCTGAAATTTAGACTCAAACGGATTCAAGGAACATTTTGCTTAGGTAGGGTTGCACCCAAAAATATCGACAAAATATGGACCAAAGTCCCATCCCTAGTCCAGAGGTCTGAAACCGCAACAGAATGGGTGCTTCAACGCGGCTCTTGTAACAACGGGGTCCCATTACACCTTCACGAGCCTGTTCTACAACGGGTTGAATATAACGGACCCACATTAAAGGGTGGGCAGAGTTGTAGGTATAAGTATTCTTTGGGTTTTGGAAGAATTGAAGAATTAGAATGATTGTCATGGGTGAAAAAGAAATATATATGTAATTGAGAAATTAATGTTCGCATATTCATCCAATATGCACTTTTTCCTTCGTGTTTATAAAATAATATTTTGTAAGCTGTTGTTTGGTGACATAAATTTGTTTTTTTTTTTATAACTAGCAGTTTCTTGTAAACCGAGGAAACTTTTACACGGACGCTTATAAATTATATTATCTAAACCGATGTCCTTCTTTAATTTACAATCTATCCCCATACTAAATTTCATCCAAATCGGTACGACCCTACTAAAGTGGAAATACAACAAACAAAAAAACAAACTCACTTCAAAATTTATCATACATATATAGGACTAGCTATTGCTCTGTTTCACCTGCATGTAACCAGCTTTCCAAGCCATGAAGGAGTATCGGATTCTCATAGATGGTCACCCATCCACGGACCGACCGTAAGAAGCGTATCTTTACCTTGACCCATAGACCCGTGCGACTGAACCAAAAGCTTCCAATTTTGTCACCTACCTACGCTCAAAACTTTTCTTAATAGCCAAAGACCAGGTTCGTTCGTGGAGTATGCACGGACCGCAGTGACGTCACGGCTCAGTAATGGAGGTGACGTCATTACACGCGAGGTGGCGTTATGAGCGTCATCAGACGCGGTTACAGCGTATACGAGTAGTGATGTGACATGCGCGTTTGTATCGATAGTATTTTAAGAAAATTATTAATAGTTTTATTTGGATTTTTAAGATTATTTGCAAGTCCTAGCACACGCCTATTAATGCAAATTGTTTTGATTAACTGGTATACATAAATAAAAATTCAAACATGTTTAAAAAGAGGCCCTTTAAAAGCTTTACACCAGCTAAATAAAAACATTATTTCCGCTTATATTATTTATTAATTAAAATACATAAAGATGGGAAAAATAACACACAAAATCTAAAAATACCAATCTAAATTAAAAAAACAATATCGAAGGAAACATAATATTGTAACGATGAAATACATAAAATTTAATTTGTTTATAAGGCAAACAAGCAAATAACAAACTAACAAGGAAAAAACGTTTTATTCGTCTCTGGAGGCCAAAAAACATGTCCCGGACGACGTGTTTGGAAAATAAACAAAATAGTATCCAAATTGTCGAAATAATATCATCTATATCGTATAATGTTGTCGGGTATTTGCGGTAAACCATTCATTGGTTTATGCAAATTATGATTTTGTTACGAATTATAGCCGTCAGTAAGCCCTTTTACTGATTTAATTGAATTAATTAATTCTGTATTTATATTATGTATTAAAGGTGTCAACAATGATGGGTTACTAATAAACATTATTGCCAGTATTCATAGAATTATAATAATTAATAATTTAAAATACCCATACCTCGTTGGTTAAATTTAAAACTAGCAATATTCTTGAAACATTATTTATATTGCTAAATTTAAATTGTAATTTAATTGTTTCATTATTTTTTTGTATAGCATCATTTGAATTGTATAACTTTCTCAGAGATAACCTGTACTGTAAAAATACTATTGTAAACATTTCCTTTTGAAAAGAGTGTCTATGGAGTTTCTTGCCGGTTCTTCTTCATAAGACCCACTCCTTGGAACCGTGCAACTAGCTTGACGTTTCATAAGTGCCTGCAAAGACCTATTTGAAATAAAAACATTTGAATTCAACCAGCAGAAAATGTTTCCAGTGATTTTGCAGTTGGTTGTATATCTGTATACATCTAGATAATAATTACAAACTAGTTGTAAATGTTTGTAATTTTGATACATAATTTATTAATATCTTCGTCACCATTGGAAGAGGCTATCGATAATTGAATCGTGTCCCATCCCTATAGGATCGAAAGGGTCCTACTACACTCATTTCACGTGACATTACTCGAGTTGACCCGTCGTATGGCCGTTGTAGAATGTCAGCTGGTCCAAATTGTAGGCGGTTGCGAGAGCGACCCGAGATGTGAGAGAGGGTTGAATTCCAGTTAGAAACGAATTGAGTCAATTAAAATATTTCTCATTTAATGTATAGACCGAATCGTCAAGCAGATAACTAAGTACCAATTTTTTTTTTTTTTTGACTGAATATAATATTAACATTTATTTAAAAGAAAGTATTTACATTACGAAAAAAAAAATATATATATTCTAATATAAATCTAACTAAAATATAGCGTCAAAAAATTCTTCCTCATCGCCGTCAACTGGAAGTGTACCCAAGAGGCTGGCGGCATTGCCACGTTGGATGGCAATGCTTAGCCTTTGGCCAAAGTAAAAGCCAGCCTTTGGGTCACGGGAAGTGTCAACAAGCCGCTTCGATAATTCTTTAAAAAGAAGGTGGGCACTCGGACCCCACGACCCTAGAGTTTCAACCCCAAACGGCTCAAAAATATAGTTACCAATAAGGTTACTATACTTTCGCCGCTTGAGGTTCTCCGCAGCCGCAGCAGCGGAGCCAACGCAGCACGCAGAGCTAGCAAGGTGGGATGGCGCAAGAGTATCGACACATGTTGCGTCCCACACTAAAGGCCTACCCATCTTCCATGGAAATAATGACATACCGTCTGGTCTCTTGCCATCGTCACGTGCCAAGCCATTTGGTTCTAATACAGCTGGAACGCCGACGGCAACAAGAGCACGACGGATGATGTCATTTATATTTGCGTGCCGCGCGATACGGCCCGCGCTTCGGCTGCATGACAGGCCGTGGTGACCGAGGCTGTTGACAGCTTCGCCACAGTGGCAGCGATGAGGAGAGCAGCATGGCGCGCCCAGACGCAGGCAAACAGCAAGGCGGAGAACCAATTGTATAAATATAATTCTCATAATTACGTACAATCTGCTTATTAGTGCTTATAGAAAAAAACATTTAATTTAGATTACCTTGCAAAAATCAGGCAATTTATTACAATT
This sequence comes from Pyrrhia umbra, assembly GCA_963891755.1. NCBI lineage: Eukaryota > Metazoa > Arthropoda > Insecta > Lepidoptera > Noctuidae > Pyrrhia > Pyrrhia umbra. Next base: position 537,398 of record OY982943.1, read on the forward strand.
TTATGACATGCAACTTGATCTTAAAATAAAAATGTATTGTTCACTAAATTACTACGATTACTAAAAATGTGTTTAGTTAGTTTGTATTTCATTAGCACAGCAAAGTGTTAACCTTTTTAATATTTTTTCCATAATTTTATAGCTCAAAGATTACTGTATAGAGGACTAAGAAAGTAACCACATGCAAAGACTACATTGAACTTATATTATTCTGAGATTCGAAAATAATCTACTCTCTGCTACCGCTTATCACTCAAACCTCGTCATTACACGAATATTCGACAATCATTGGTCCAAAGCGCGGGCATTTTTTACAAATGTCCCGGATTTCGCCCAGGGGATAAAAATGGCCCACTTTTCATCGTCGTTTCACCGGTAATGGTGGGTCCTATGTGGATTGTGAACCCGATATCATGTGCAGGATTATGGCTATCGGTATAGTGGGGTTTTGATATTCGTTTAAATGGTCATATACCCATATTATGTATAATATACTATACTACCATATTAAGTATTACGCAAAAAGTCGATTATGTTCACGAAAAATAATTTAGGAACAATTAAATGGAAAATGTCCAGCATCTTATTTGATACTATTTATTCTAATATTTGATTCTGTGTACTATATTTTCATGAGAAGATATTCACAAGGCTATGATTCCCAGACTCGGAAAAGACCCAATTCTAAATTTTAAAAATCAAAATGAAATAGACCACATAAAATACGCCTAAACAAAACAAAACCCATCAATTCACCAACGAACCATTAAATAAATGATTCGAAATCTAGCCAGCTCTAAACTGCACGAACCCATAAACTTAGGAATTTAACTGCAAAAATCAATCTAAATTAAAGTTACATAGAAGGAATTCAGTGAACATTTGTCAAGATTACTTTGGCCACCAAGATAAGCCACCACTATGTTCCCAAAGAGTTATTTTGTGAAGTAAACCGCTCATTTCGGAGCCATTTGTCTGAGCGATCACGATGTATGAACGGCTTATGATATTATTTGATGGTAAATTCTTATTGAACGTTTGTGGATTTTCGTAGAAGAAAATCTACAGTTTAAGTAGTTTCTAAAGATTTTTGTGAGAAAGATCTTTTTATTAACCGACTTCAAAAAAAAGGAGGAGGTTCTCAATTCGTCGGGATCTTTTTTTTTTTTTTTTTTTTATGTATGTTCACCGATTACTCGAAGACGCCTGGACCGATTTGCAAAATTGTTTTTTTATTTGGTAGGGTATACTTTCCAGGTGGTCCCATATAAATTTTATCACTACCGGTTCAGCCGTTTTATAAATATATCAAAAATAACGATTTATCTCTACCTGCTGATATGCCAAATACTTAGATGATTTGGTTGTTTACGCTTATTACAACCTAAAAAAAAAGTGGTGTGTTTATTTTGTTAAGATAGCAAGACCGAGACACTGAAAAGCGAAAAAATAAAAAACTTTTTACAAAAAAATAAAACCGACTTCCAAAAAAAACTGAAAAGTAAAAAATAATTTTATTTAAACGCTTTACGACCAAAACATCGCTTTCGAAGTCGGTGGCGAAATACTAACAATAGTAACTTACAAGACACCGACTTCTAGAGCGATGTTTTGGTCGTAAAGCGTTTAAATAAAATTATTTTTTACTTTTCAGTTTTTTTTGGAAGTCGGTTTTATTTCAATTGTATGTTATAAATGTGATTGTGAGTTTATTTGTTTCTTATTAATTTCAAAGTCGTTAAAATGACTGAACCGATTTAGACGAAATTTAGTATGGAGATACTGTTAAATGGTAGTGGATAGCCAGAAAGTCTGATAACCAGACTGACCAAGGAGTATTGTGTTTCCCAGTAACTGTTGTGGAGGTCGCTAGGCAAATGATGATAACCTATTACCGCGACTGTACGAAATTTCATTCAAATCCATCATCGAAAATATCTAAACAAACTAACACTAACAAGTAAACAAAAAAATCTGAATTTTCAATTACATCTTCCTTGTAACAGACTGGCTCGCTCTTTGTAAAACACTGATACTCTACTATATCCAGTTGCACTGGAAGCCAATATAGCTGGATAAAGGCTAGGCAGATGATGATGATTATATAATAACAAAAACGCCTTAGTGTAACTAATACTTAACGTTTCATAAAAGTCTACAAAGGCCTACATAAATATTTTTATTTATTTATTTGAAATTTAAAAATATATGTGTTTGAGTTTGTCTATAGTCGCCAATCAGTGTCCCTACCGCCATTACTAAGACACAATCAATGGACACAGGACTGCGAAGTCAGACATCGTGTACCGAAGTAATGTCTCGGCGACTGTCGCAACCCCCACAAAGATAAAGTTAGCGAAAGTTTCTCATTCGGAACTCATTAGGTGCACATGTTTATAGTTTACTGCGTGTCTGTCTGTGTGTGAACATGTGGACTTTGTGCATTTAGTTCTACTAATAGAGAAATTATTTTCGGTAGAAGCAGAAGCCCTAGAAATCTAAACTCTAGATCCTTTAGATTTCGTATTTAAGCTAAAAATATGAATAGATTTTTGTTTGATTGTGTCTAAAGGTTTATACGGTCTTCTTACCAAGGGGTATCGTGTTACCTGGTACCATGTGGAGGTTAGATAGGCAGCCGCTCCATGTAAACCACTGATACTCAGCTGCATCCGGATTAGACTGGAAGCCGACCCCAATATAGTTGGGAAAAGGTTAGGCAGATGATGATGTGTCTAGACTTTAGACAGAGTTTAAAGGGTTATATCTGACACTACAAAACCAAAAAAATACTACCATGTTATTGTGATTTGCTAGTCAGTATTGTTTAAAGAGAATATTGATTTAAACCAGAATAATGTAGCTTGCATTAATATCAGTAGGACATGAAAACCGCTGACCAATAATGAGTCCCAAAAATACAAAATCAAAATTCACAATACTCAATAAGCGAAAAACCGTCATTTAAATTCGCATTATCCCGGAACTAAACAAAATGGCCAAACACCGGAATAAATTCGTGCTGAATCGGACACCAACGAAATCCCGTTTAAAATAAATATCATTTTGAAAACTATAGCGTTTCGGACATCGTCTGTTCGACAGTTTTGTCGAAAGGCAACACCAGAACGAAATATAAAACAGTTTTGGAAGCGACGCCTTCGCTGGAGAACGGCCAGGGTTGGATAAATATTTATATATAAACCACACTTGAATTATACTTTGGTGGAAAACATTTTCGTTGAAATGATTTCTTTTTTTGGGTAGTTGAAATTTGGGGGAGAATTTTGCTGAGTTTTTGGGATATTTCTGGTGTGGATCTTGTTTTGGTTACGAAGGGAACTAACAAGAATAGCATTATTTAGTGGTATCATCCGCCTACGTATCGCCCACTCGTATATTCTTTTCATTTTGCTTCTAAGAATTATAACGAGATATAAATAACTTAACCTTCCTCAATAATTGGACTATCGCATGCAAAAATAGTACTTCAAATTCTGATTTTTAATTCAATATATATATATATATAATTTCTAAAATTCTAATTGAATTTTAGAAATAAACGCGTTTATTTCTAAATTATGTAACAATTGTATGGATTGTAATTAAATAGATCAAGTATAAGTAACCTTTTTCAGACATTGGGAAAACATTAATAATTATTAGTTTTTTACTTTACTTTCCAATGTATTCCATCATTGAATATAAGGACTTTTCTAGTGGCATCCAAAAATTGAGGTACAATGCCCGTTTACGAGGTTCTATTAAAATGATTGATGGAGGACAGCGCTGCCAATTTGTTACAGTGTAGTGCCAAAAACTTTATCAACATTCATCTAATGTAATTTTTATGAGGCTAGTGGTGTTTGAATTTCAGCAAAATTAGGTCTTTTTACGTGCTTTTAATACTGATACAGCTCCTAAGTATATTTTTTTAGGTATTTCTTTAAATTTTGTTTTATTTTGTACTAAAGAATATTGGCATAATAATTAATGTTGATCTAAACGTGTCAAAATCTTGCTACGACGTAGCAGACTTCACTATGACGGCTACGATTGCTACGCTACGACGTAGTAGATAGCCAAAAAACCAAGCTAGAATCAATGTTATTTTGAAAATAACGTCTATTAATTTAAAAGATGAGTCGTCGTGGATAAAGTACAAAACGAATAGGAAATTTCCAAAGTCCTACGCACTTTCAAAGTGTATTTTAGACACCACTAGTGAAGAAAAACATCATTAGGAAAACTGGCCTAAAAAGTCTTACATCGACTTGAGCAAGCATAATGATCAATGTTTTATTTTGTATGGCATCTTGCAGGTCAACCTAGAAGGTTGGCGACTGCTTAACCGGGCTTGCCTGTGAAGTGCCTTAAATGAATTTATGGCCTCCAGCAAGGGCTTTACTTCCAAAACTGAGCGACAAGCTAAGGGCACCCCCTAGTGGGGTAAGGGCCTCGGCTTAGGGCGACGCTGGGAGAGGACAGGCTGGATCAGAATATAGAGTGATCAATGCTCATGCCTGCTCTGTATGAGAAAAGGCTTTTACCCAACAGTAGAATAGTACACAAGCCAATGATGATGATTATTTTTGAAGCTGTTTTAAAACAAAACTAACCTAGGACAACGAGCAATTGAATGTTCAAAAGACTCAAGAAATGTACAAAAACAACTCTATACGTAATGAAACCTATTCTTATCCTAAGCACGAGCAATTTAAGGAAGCTAAAGGGAAATTAATTAAGCAACACGCGTTGTTAGTTCGTTTCCTGATAGAAAACTCCGTCCAAAGAATTTAGAAAGTTTGCCTTTAATTAAATCCGGGGGGATGGAAAAAAAGGAAATGTTGAGAAAAATATATTACTTAGTTAAAGTAATTCCGTTTTCTGATCAGTGAATGAGGAAACAATGGATTTGGAAGATGTATGGCGCTTGTTATTGAATGTTTTTTGATGTTCTGAGATATTTTGTTGCATTATGTCGCTAAGCAAAAAATAACATCCCATTTTTTTTTCAACAGAAACGGGATGATGTCTAAAAATCTATAATACCGTATATAACCTCTATTGACGAATAAATAAATGTAACTGAATTGAAATCCAGTAACCAAACTCTTAAAAAAATTGCAACGGTTAGAATTAAGTAAAACCAATCAATACAAGACACGAAAATGAACATCCACCAAAATAAACCATAACGACTTTAGACTTTTACAAAACACCTAACTCTTCATAGATCCTTCAAAAATCCTTCCCATTAATTACTGCACAGCGAAAAAAGACCTTAAACTCAATCATACATATGAAAAAAATTGTCTAAACACGCACACTACTCTTTTAATTAGCCTGAGAATCCCAAAATATTTCCAAACGCGGCCCAAAAACTAGCTCAAAGAACATATGACAAGGCTTTGTGTCATATGTTCTTTGAGCTGTTCTTTCACACGACGACAGCAAAGTTTATAATAAGCAGATAGTTAAACACGCCCCAACTGTAATTAGGAAAGCAAGAGTTTAACCAAAGTTGTCTTCACAGTTTTTAATTATGGCCCAAGCTTATTTGAGTTGGAAACAGAAATTATAGTTACGCTCAAAGTAATATTGATCTACACTCATTTAAAATTTCATTATAAATAGAGGAATACTTTGTTATCTTCATACATTTTTAATAAGTTTAGACGTTTTACCGCGTAACTAATTATCTAATATTAAACATGTAAAATGTTTGTTTACATATCATCATCTGTCTAGCCTTTTCCCAACTATATTGGGGTCGGCTTAAAGTCCAAACCGGATGCAGCGGAGTACCGTTGTTTTACATGGAGCGACTGCCTATCTGACCTCCACAACCCAGTGACCGTGTAACACGGTACCCATTGGTAAGACTGGTTGTCAGACTTTCTGGCTTCTGACTATTCTTAACGACTGTCAAAGATCTACAAATGACAACCGAGATCAACAGCCAAACGTGCTTTCCTGGGCACGGAGGAGTCTCGCTATGACAAAGATGGCCACCCATCCACGGACTGACCGCGCCAAGCGCAGCTTAACCTTTGATCGGTCGAACCGTGCGGCTGTTACTTAGCCACGAGCTCCTCTGTGTTTGTTTACATATAACAAACATATTATATTTATAATATTAGTTAGGATGTCATCAGCTAACTTTAAAAGTAACCGGTTTTTTCGAAATCTACAGAAATATTTTTTAATTCAACGCAATGTCTGAAAAATCTATTAGCAAAGACAATATTTTAAACCGTATCACAGCAAAACTGAAAGTCGCTGAAGATAAAGTCGCGACTTCTGCCAAGACGTTCGTCGTTCGCAGTGATTATCTGTTGGCTTCGAGCGCTGAAGCCGCTGCTTTGCGAAGAACTTTCTGGGTTGAAGCCAAAAATATGGACATGGACACTCTTATATTAATTGTGTACGGTCTCAGAGATTTGTTCTGGGGATTTGTTTGTGAAGAGTAGTGGTATTTGGAAAACAAAGACGACTTGCGTGATGTTAGAGCAAACATACACATTTATAAATCATTATATTGTTTTTCGTTGGTTGTAACTGACTTTGGGTTCCCAAGTACACAAGACACCGTTTTTGCAACAGGATTTTTTAAATAGCATTCGGCTTTATTTAATAACAAAACGAAACAAAATATTTTTTTCAATGTGTCATGCCTAAATTAATTAACTTAGCCCAGTTAATTAACTTGCGGTTTCCACAATAGTTTATCACTAAAAACCTAATTTATTACCGCTAAAGCAATTAACTAACATATTACATTTTCCATCACCCTCCATTCAAGATACGAAGCCATAAAAAGTCGAAAAAATCCAATATACCTCGGCTATTAATTTTACTTGGAAACCTTTTCATAATTTCACTAAATCCAAACCTCGATATTTTCTTTGAAGGAAAATTTTTCATTTCATAAATGCTTCGGGTGAAGTCGCTAGTAGTGGGTACTCCGACCCGCAAATAGGGCACGGATAGGGATGCTGATACATAATTATGTCGTAGGCGCTTTGAGAGAAGTCATCTCATTATAGAGTTAGAGACGTTTATAGATTACGATACGATGGTTTCGGTTATAGATCACGTTACGATTTCTTCTCAGGAGTCGTCAGTTAGGAAATGCTGGCGACAACGTTCTTTAAAAAAATAAATAACTAGTGTTAGATTCGGCATCATTTTAAAATAAAAAAATAAGACACAATGCCAAATATTTAATCAGAAGTGCAATTGAATCAAAATACAAAGAAACATTGTAAAATTAGACAATCCAGAGATTATGAGAGATGTTGTCGGTAGAGAGCACGCCGGTCAAATAGGGGCGATCCAGGCGTGCTGACGCCCCACACAGCCTCGTTTGACAGGAGACGCCATCGAGTCCCTGTTCACTTCGTTGGGCATTCCTAACACGGCCTCTCCTGACATGGCAGCGTCCTCGCGGCCTTCATCAGCTCTCGATGACGGCAGCACCAGCACCATCCTTTCCTTGCTTGATTTTCACTGCAGCCTGCACTCCAGACCGCACACGGGATACAGCACCAGCAGCGCGTGCGACTGGTACCTCACACGCACGGCGAACGCGTAGCAGATCTCGTTCTGTTCTCTGGCTTCGGTTCATCTTTGACATCTGCAATGCCAGAAAACAACAAAGCGCTTAGGCGACCAAACAATTAAATTTATAAGCAATCAAGCTGTAAGCTCGGTAGAAAAAGCTGGAACAAGTATTAGTGAAATACACTTTAAAATGCAGTACATAAGTTTCTAGACGTGAAATGAAATAAAAGATCTCATTGCTAGTCAGACTGTCAGCTATTAAAATGTTACGAGCTTTTTCAACTACGGGTTGTCTGTCATAAACATCAATGCCTTCCTCTAGACAGGCCTTACATGAACGCTGTGTCCCATGCCTTAGCCATCAGCCTTCCAGGCCTTACAGGAACCACAACCACAAAGACAAGACACCCAACTGTACCTCAGGCTTTACACAGGTCTCTTCCTGGTCACCCCGATGCCATCACACAGGCCTTACACGGGTCTCTTCCAAGTCACCCCGATACCCATTGGTAGGTACAGCACACCACAAAAACAAGTAGGTATAGGAAACACTATGCCTACAAATCTACAGTCTGGCGCACAATGTAAATCATCACAACAGTGGCGTAAATAAGTAAGCAGTAACAGATCAAATCCAAGTACTCACGAAAGCAGCTTATCCAAGGTAAACTCATATTTTAGAGTACCCATGGAACCTATTTTTCATTAGCAGGAAAAATCATTAGTAATCACATAAACCGCTCGGTCTAACCTGACCTACGAAGGCAATTTTCAAATATGATAGGTCATAGACCAGGCACATAATAGTCAAAACTCTTGACCAATCTATTAGCGATAGGCTTACAATAAATTCGCAACATACCCTACGAAATGTCATAAAATATTTCAGAAATAAAAATGGATTGATCTCACCGGGTTTATCAATCTATGCTTCGTAATATCTCGGAAACGCAATTGGTTCGCGTTGAGACTTGATGCGCAGTGCAGACGAGGAGTTATGCCCGCAGACACTTAGGAGTTGACTCCTCACTCAGCACAGCAACGCAACACTTGCGCACATTTCAGATCTTGACTGATGGTCAGCAGACACAGGAACACTTCAATTCTTGTATTCAAACGACCTAAATCAGAAACGGGTGGCGTGCGCTCTCTCCGGCAATTGGTGGGTAATTCGTGATTACAATTCCAGTACAAAATTAAAACTACAGACGATAAGAAAATCACTAAAACACTTTCAATAATAAGTTACAGACAGTTTGTTTTTATATCTGAACAGTGGACAACCAAAAGCGGGTGGGACATGATGAACAATCCCACTTCTGATGTTAGATTCGGCATCATTTTAAAATAAAAAAATAAGACACAATGCCAAATATTTAATCAGAAGTGCAATTGAATCAAAATACAAAGAAACATTGTAAAATTAGACAATCCAGAGATTATGAGAGATGTTGTCGGTAGAGAGCACGCCGGTCAAATAGGGGCGATCCAGGCGTGCTGACGCCCCACACAGCCTCGTTTGACAGGAGACGCCATCGAGTCCCTGTTCACTTCGTTGGGCATTCCTAACACTAGTTTAAAAATAATATTATTTTCCATTTGCAAAATAAATAATTTCATTTCATTCACGTTTTTAGCTAAAAATTGCTGGTTTTAATCCTTTGAGCATTTTAGACTTCTGTCCATCACTCGAATTATATGCACATAAATTATTTTTTAGAGTCAGGGGTAATTTAATTGTAATAATTACTGGAATCAGTTTAGCAGTTCCAGGGATTATCAATACAAACGAACACTTTCCTTTTAGAAGAAATGAAAGAAGAATGAATGAAAATAAGCAACATTTAAATAGGAATCATAATGTCAAGAAAAAAAAGGATTCAAGGATTACCTATAAAGAAAAATAAACAATATTAAAGGAGAAAATAAACCGCTGTATCTGTCATGTTCTTATTTCCAATAAATCGTATCGTCCCCGTCCCGTGGCATGTAAAAACACTGCGATAACGATCTCAGATCGAAAGTATTTCATAAATAACGAGAAGGCTTAACGATGCACTAACGATACTAGTTTGACGTCATTAAAACGAATTAATAGACCGTACTCGGTTTTATATATACATAAGTGATCTGGTCTATGTGACTCTGGGATGAAATTTCAGTATCGTATAGTTTTTTCCCGCGGTTTTGCCCGCGACTTCTTGGGAGAATTACTTTGCGCACCGATACAAAGTAGCCTATAGTCGTCTGTTTCTTCTAAATCAAATTCGTAACAAACAAACAAACAGTTTTGCATTTATAATAATTATCTGTTACTTGTAGGATACAAAAAAAGTTTCAATATCGCCTGTTTGCTATGGCACAAAGCCATGTTTTGAAAAAAAAGTTTCAATATCACCTGTTTTTTGTGCCATATTTTGATATACATAGGTGTTCGCTGATTATTTTTGCATATTTTTTTTACTTCAAAACATTATCATTCTTTTTGGTTTTGTAACATGATTAGGTGCTGTAAGTGATGGCTACATGTTGTAATAGAAGGAGAATTGAGTTATTCTTTCCAGATATTTTTTTTTACTTTATTAATCAATTTCTTAGACTCGTCAGAATGCGTTTAAAATGCAATTTTCATGTAGCGGTGAACAATTAATTATTAAGAAAAGACTTTCTAAAGAATTAATTAGATCGTTGTGAATTCCAAAAGAAATAAAAGATGCCTTCAATTTTTATCGAAAACCTAACGAAATCAAATTTAAAAAGCCATTAAGAGCTCCAAAAAGTTTTTTTATTGAAATCTTTGTTAGAGAAATTGTTCACGAACATTACAAAATTATATCAAACGGCCAGTCTTAAATACTTTTAACATTTAATTGGAATTTAAATCATAAAACCAACAAATGCAGCAAATTTGTTAGACAATTGAACTATTGTCAAGCAAGAGATTTTTCAATTTTTAAATCTTTTGTTGTAGTTTTGTAAATTGCTTTCTGAAATAGATTGAGTTTTTGATTTTTTTAATATCACTCCATTAGTAAAGTCTTTCATCTTAAAAAATATTTTTAATGTATCATTAGGATTTTTATAGTGCTTTCACTAACGCCCTGAATGAACTTCTTGATAGACCGGGATCAAAAGTATTCATACTACAACCTTCCACAAGGCCCAAGCTAGAGATAGCTCGTTTTACTGATGTATATACACGGATGCATGGGTACCGTACTTTCTTGGGAACTTTTACTTCTAGTATTTTCTGAGGAAAGTTTCTTTATTTAGTCCGTATTTTACATTCTTGCAACGTTGTTGTCAAGTTTTAAATTATTTACCCTTTAAATTCACAGCTTGAGAAAATTATTGCTTCCTACGAGCTGTTTTCTTGGTAAAAATTCAAGATATATATTACTGTTTAGATTTACCAATGGCAAAATACGATGCATTGTCGGCTTGCCACTGACAGCGAACTCTGTGCCAAACCGGAGTAGAGGTGGGACATAGGTTGTCGATAAAATATCGACAAACTACTGAAATTACTATAACAAGTAGTCAATCGTAGAAAAGACTATGCTTAATTAAATATTTAGTTTGAGAAAATATTCTGGAAATAAATTTGAAGACACGTCGATCAGCACCACGTAACCAAACTATGGGCCTCTAATATCTTATTATAGTAGTCTTAACAATGGAATCAATACGTTGCACATTTATTATGCATACGTGTCATTGTACAGATACTTCCACTAGCTTTCCGCCAACGGCTTCGCCCGCGTTGACATTTTTTTTACACCGTGGGTTACATTATGCAAGTTTAAGTAAAGATCCCTAATTATTTCTGGAAATAAATATAGCCTATGGCACTTCGTAAAGATGTAGCTTTCTAACGGTGAAAGAATTTTTAAAATCGGTTCAGTAGTTTTTAAGTTAAAACCCTACAAACAAACAAGAAGTTGTTCTTTCCTCTTTATAATATTGGTATAAATTTTACTTATTATTTAAATTCTAATTCACACTTATTTCAAAAATGCATCTTATTGTTCTAATATAGTTTAAGTTTTATTAACACTCCACTATTTTTCACCAACCTCAATTTAAAATCACCGCAATAAATTCTGCCCAACACAGCACAAATCCTCGCAAGCATCGATAAATAATAGAATATCGATAACCAGTGCCGCCCCCCGCATTAGTGGAGTGCAAGACGTGGCGATAGGCCAACGCGATACTCTGACTTATCGATACATACGCCACAGCACTAATGTGTTTGCGATCCAAGTTATTTGTTCCGAATGAAGTATGTTTGTATTTTTGCCCACTGTTGGGGATAATTTAGTGTTTTAAAATTTTCATCGAACTGGTCTTAGCGTATATGAAAGAAGTATCTTTTTTATTTGAGAATAATATGCGAATAAATGTCAAAATTCCAAAATAGACAAGTTATACCTACGTGTTACATACCTTGATAAATAATTGAGAACAAAGGAGACAGATTTGAGATATTTTTTTAATAATCTGTAGTTATAGTTATCATAGTTAGAATCGGATACTTGGGCTTGTTAGGTTAGTAAACTTGCAACCCACACAATAATATAAAGAAGAAGTTAATATTTAAAGTCAACAAATCAGTAATATTGTGCATCTTACTCGTATGTCTGTAGACACTTGTTGGTTTCTTTATTTTATTTTGTTTATCCCTCCTTCCTATACTGTGTTGTGTTGTATCAATAAATCTTTCTTAGATCATATAACTAACTAGCTGTTTCCCGTGGTTTCACCAACATTTTTTCGCGAAAGAGTAACACACAAACTTACTTTCGTATTTACAATATTATTTAGGACTAGCTGTTGCCCGCGGTTTCGCCCGCGTCCCAGGGAAACTACTTAAAGCACCCGGATAAAAAGTAGCTACAACCTTCTCCAAGGTTCCCTCTATTTCCGTACCAAATTTCATACAAATCTGTCTAGCCATTCATGCGTGATGCCGTGAGCAATGGAAATAGGGATTCATTTTAATATAAATTGTAGTACAGATTAATACGATTTATTGCAGTTTTTTGTAAAATAACTACATCCCACCTATATCGTTGTAAAATAAAGTGCACCTATAAAGTGGAATTCCGTCGCTCGCTACACGCCAGCACCTTCCCTCTATAACAATATATCCTAGAAATATTTGTGCACATCCTAAACAGCGTGTGACGTCACCAGCGGATGACGTCGACGACTGCACGCTTCACATTATTGAATTTCAGAATAGTTTTCTGATGGGAATTTTTCTGAGAACGTATTTTTTTGTAAAAGGTTAGAAAATTTTATTTTTGAGTTGAAAATGGGATGGTTTGGATTAAAATCTTGAGTAGATAATATTATATGTCATTTATCATCCGCCCAGCCTTTTCTCAACTATGTTGGGGTCGGCTTCCAGTCTAAACCGGATGCAGCTGAATACCAGTGTTTTACATGGAGAGACTGCCTACTGACCTCCACAACCCAGTTACTGGGTAACACGATAACCCTTGGTAAGACTGGTTGTCAGACTTTCTGGCTTCTGACTACCCGTAACGACTGTCCAAGATATACAAATGGCAAGCGGGACCAACAGCTTAACGTGCTTTCCGAGTCTCGCTATGACTTAGATGGTTACCCATCCACGGACCGACCGCGCCGAGCGCAGTTTAACCTATGATCGGTCGACCCGTGCGGCTGTTACTTAGCCACGAACTTCTCCGAGTACATAATGTTATATGTACTTATATTTAAAGTAACTAGCAATTTCATGTGGTTACGCCTGAATCTTGACCGAATTACTTCACGCACCCGGATAAAAACTCTATTTCCTTCTCCATGTTTCAATTTATCTTCATACCTAATTTCATTGTAATCGGTTCAGCCGTTTTTCCCTAAAAGCATAATAGACAGACGGGTAGTTTCGCTTAAAATATTATTAAGGATTAGAATATCAATTTTTTCACCCGCATTTTGAGAGAACTTCTTTAAATGTTTGTAGAAATAGCCTATAACCGCCTCCTGGGTCCTATCTATCTCCATACCAAATTTCATCAAAATCGGCTTAGTCATTTAACCGTGAAATCAATCAATAGTCTTTATTTGTAAACATAGGTTACGCCAGTGTGCAAGATGTTACAATTATTATATAATGGTTTCTCTATGTTTTGCCGTTTGGCGTACAAATATACAATTTTTGGAAGGCTTTTTCATTACTTAAATTGATTTACAATAACTCTGTAGTATTTATCAATATCATTTTTTTCTTGAAAACGTAAGAAACAAACAAACTCACGTTCGCATTATAGTATAAGTAAGGATGAGTAGGGATTCCCTAACTAGAATCAAAGACCTATTATGAAGCTGACACCGATGCAAACACTGCTGTATATGTTTTCATATGAATTTGTATACAGTGTGTTCACAAATTGCGCGTATTTATCAGCTATACAGTGTGGCTGCTGCATCGAGATATTATTTGAATACAGGCTGCTCTGTTTTGTGTACTGGATGTGACTGTGTTTTTAGTTTTTGAAAACGCGAATAAATTCTGTTAGTAGACAAAAAAATATTACTTGTATTTTATCCGACTACAGTATAGCCAAAAGGTAGGATTATATTTTATTTGTAGATATTACTTTTTGTTCCAAGCAAATATTGATGATGATACACAGATTCCAAGAAAAATCCTGATAGAAAATACTATTAACACTTTGTTTGACGCAGGATTGGAACCCAGGACCTCATGCTAAATAATCGCACTGAAAAAGAAAAAAACTTTTGTTTGAGAATTATGTGACTATCCGCGAGTCAATAAACGAATCTATCTCTAACTAATCTGAATATAAATACGAATGTGAGTTTGTACGTTTGTTTCGCTTACACGGTAAATTGGGTGAACCGATTAAGATAAAATTTTATATAGATATAGATAACACTCCGGAGACGCTTAAAGTTGTAAGTTTTTATCCAGTTCCGTGAAGTATTCCTCACAGAAAACGTCTTAAACCACGGATAACAACTAGTCTTTAAACTTAAATTGATCAAACTACATTATGATCTTAACATAGATCTTAAGATAAGTGATGCCACTTCCAGCACCCACAACTCCGCTCTACCAAACATTGTAATAACATTAAACAGTGATTATGTTCACTTATACCGCTATCATACGCGTGATGCGTGCGATTTAGCGTGGTTCGTTGTTAACGCTGGCCACTAGTGTTTATACCGTGACATGGTCAATTTGCATGCACGGGCTCGTGTGTGAACGCATTTATAGGCCGTGGTTATTAGGCTTAATCTAGTTGGTCGGAAATTTTAGATGGATGTGGAATTGTGTTTTAGATTAGTAAGTTGTAATTGTATTAGCGACTGCCTCTTTGGTCTAGTAGTTTTAAACGCAACTGCTGTGGGTCTTGGGTTCAATTCCTGGGTCTGTAAGAGTTTTTAATAAACTTTTTTAAAGTAGACAAGAGTCAGGTTGGTGATGTTACTCTCCAGTGCCTGGCCATATTAGATTGTCGTCTCCTATTGCTATCCTAATAGCAATTGTTACAATTCCATGTCAGAAGGCGTCAGGCAGATATGAGAATACTCTGACAGGATTTGTTAGGTTTATAAACATATAGCGCATGAGAAGAAGAATTAAATGTATTCTAGATTCTGTAATCTAGATAAAGAATAAAATGTATTCTAGTTAGATATTTTTGTTTGGTCTTCTCCCATCCAGGTATGGCAGCTTAACCTTAAGTAGCGATAAATTAATAGCTTCAAAGGCAGATGTTTATCAGTCTCAAGTCCCGATAAAATTACAGTAAAAAACACGTCTATGTTACTAGGGTCCCATAAATAACTTGGAAAGCAGGTTATCTAAACATCATTGAATACATTAACTTCTAAACACCTCCACAACTTTAGTTAGGATTAATTAAAGCATTTTAACCGTATAATTTATTCAGTTTAAGCATTTAACTTTAGCTCTTAATGTTATAACATAAATTGAGGATTATTACGGCTGAAAGCTTAAGATAAACGTTTCGCTGAAAAATGTAGAAAAAAAAATGAATAAAGAAAAATGTAGACTTTCTTATAGAACGACTAGGTATCCGCCAGTTGCTTCACTCGCGTGGACTATACGAATTCAAATTAAAACTGATAGAGTTTTATGCAAAACATTGCCCCCCTTTTTCACCTCTTTAGGGGTAAAATTTCGGAAAATCCTTTATTATCGGATGCCTACGTCATACAGAGAAAACACCCTCCAAGTTTCAGGTCTCTACGATCAGCGGTTCAGGCTGTGCGTTGATCCGTCAGTCAGTCATTCAGGACAAAATCATTTTATATGTTAGAACTATAGCAATAAGAATTTTTACAAAAATATCCATGGAGTTTCTTATAAGTTCTTTTCCATGGGAATTTGAGATTATCTATATCTTCTTCTTCTATACTTATAATAAATCTGTAGAGAGGTCAATTCTGTACATGAAATATATTTCCAAAATAACTATCAGGGGGTGATTAGGGATCGATACTGATGCCAAAAATGCAATCAGTAAAATTTTTGTCTGTCTGTCTGTCTGTCCGTCTGTCTGTCTGTCTGTCTGTCTGTCTGTCTGTCTGTCTGTATAAACTCTATAGAAACAAAAACTACTCGACGGATTTTAACGAAACTTGGTACAATTATTTGTCATACTCCTGAGATGGTTATAGCATACTTTTCATCACGCTACAATCAATAGGAGCAGAGCAGTGAAGGGAAATGTTGTCATTTTGTTTAAACGCGCTAATCTCAGGAACCGCTGGTCCGATTTGAAAAAATCTTTCAGTGTTAGATAGTCCATTTATCGAGGAAGGCTATAGGTTATATATCATCATGCTAAGACCAATAGAAGCGGAGCACCACTATTCCACGCGGACGAAGTCGCTGGCAGAAGCTAGTGGTACATATAATTCTGTAATTAGTATATTAGTATAATATCAAAATAATATTTTTAAGTTAAGTAAGTAAGTAAATATGTACGCAGTACGTGTTGTTATTTCCGACTGTAAAGTTAAAACTTCACATTTCTGCTAGAATATTTCAACGGTTATAAAACTTAAAGGAAATACTGAATAAATAAAAGGACTTGCATATTTTCAGGACTGTCAGGAAGGTTGTACTACATTTTCGTGACCTGTAAAACTCGTAAAATAACATCGGTCGGGTATCGTAGAATTTGTCCGGTATTTCAAGAATATAGACGGATGTTACAGTTGAGGTACATTCACTGTATTTGCATATAATAATCTTATACTACAAGTATATTTTAAAACTTTTTTTTTAAAGATACTTGTTTTCGTTCCAAAGCAGTAATAGTTTCGTTGTGAAAAAGAGGCCGTGCTTTACGATCTTATTAGCTGTGTCTCGTTCTCACGCTTCAATAGTGATTTCAAAAACACGTGGAGGTAAGGCTGGTCTTGCATTTCACTTGCGTCCTAAGCAGAATACTTAATACAGGTCTTAGATTATAAAATTACAGGTATTTCCGCCGGGTTTACTTGCGTTCTTAGGGAACTACTTCATGCCAACAAACTACTCTAGGTTTCAATCTATCGGCCTATTAAATTTTATGTAAATCAGTTCACATTCATAATATTACCTAGAATATACATACATATTCGTAAACTTTTTCAGTGGTTACAAAGGCGTGGGCTGTAACTAGCTTAAAATATTATATCATCAAATAAATGCTTATTATTCTAACTTGCTAGGTATACAACATAAAACCCAGTCACACAATCTAGCTCAAGAATACGTTCGAAGACTATTGTAGAGCGCACGAAGTTAGAAACAAGTCGGTGCGACACTAATTTATTCGTACACAAACCATGTGTTTGGCACTAAGCCGGCAGCTCATTGCGATGTGCCCATTTGAGATAGGTCGCACTGCTAGCGGGCAGCGATTTTGTGAATGTACTTCTCTCGTCACGAGCGGGTAACGAGGCAATCTTTCAATTACCGCCGAATAAGAGTATAGTCGTGCCCTAACGCAAATATTTTGGTCATCTATGTTTTTATGTATATAAACATACATTATATACCCAAAAAATGTTGTTGGCACATAGAGGTTGCTATCGCATGTCGGAAATAATCTAATTTGACGTCCACTAGGTCTTCAGCTATTTGAAAAATGTAAGCACAGAAATACTGTCATATATACATAATACCTACTTTATTGCCTTTGGCGTTGCTCGACAAAAAATATTATATTACTATTAGACGATGAAGCTTGCCATTAGTAAAATTCTTAAATCCACTCATTAGTTTTTAGTTAGTTAGTTAGATTTTTCTACATAGAAACAAATAATTTACCTACACTCACACCACGTCATGACGTTATACAGTAAAGATAGCGACTTCATTAAGTCTCCGCTAGCAGTGTGACCTCGCCCCATGCCCCAGATCCGACCACACTATACCCACGAACACGGGGTAAGAAGATACTTAATGGTCACATTAATTGTACATGAAATCGCTACAGCTAAGTTGGTTTATTAAATCTACCACATTTGGTCGGTGATCGCGTTTTTTATACAGTTTTATGTACCCAGATATGCATTCGGACTTGTTATTTTTTTTATTACTCTATAAGGAAACCCTAAACATATCATACATATAAGAATATATGCTACGTTGTTAGGTCGCTAATTAGGTCCGTAAATTATTACTCTCTTATTCAAGAGTCGGATCTCTTTTGCTGACTTTTTAGTAAGGAATGAAGTAAGAAAGAAAGAAGTTTAGACAATTTTGTGCAAGAATAATTGATTCTAGACTTAACACTTTTTCTTCTTTTTTTCTATAGACTTATCTTCGCCAGGTAGGTCTTGAATACCGACCATTTTGCCTTTTACCTCAACAGTCAAAAATAACAATTATATAATTAAAGTTACAAGGTTGTATTTATCTGAAAGAAAAGTTCGTGTTATCATTATTTTATATTAAAACTTACTATATAAGACTTTAAGACCAATTTCTTCAGAAGCCAAGTTCCCTTTCCCATCATATCAAACTTAGTTCCCAAGTTGTGCACGGGATACAAAGGTGGCTACAAAGCTAATCCCCTATCCCCTACAAACATGATCCGCCAATAATTTAGATAATAGTTTTCAGTTTGAAACTCACACACAATAATTCAGGAGAGACCAAAGTCCACTTAATGAAAACAGAAGTTCTTGTGGAGCTCCTAAAATAACGGGAGCGGTTTTCAGGAAAATATAGACATGGAATTACATCTATACATTTACAATGCTTTGTCCTAAATGATTGACGGATCAACGCACAGTCTAAACCGCTGATCGTAGACCTGAAACTTGGAGATCGTTCTTTGTATGACGTAAAAGGGGAGCAATGTTTATATGAAACTCTGTATTTTTTTATTTGAATTCGTATAGCCCACGCAGGCGAAGCCGCTAGCGAAAACCTAATTAAGGTATACAATTTCATGTTTCTATTTTCTCCAAAACTACTCCCATTATTTCCAATCTATCTGTTTGTTACACTTTCATGAGAAAACCGTGAAATATTTTTATTAAAATTTGGCATGAAGATAGCTTGGACTCTGGGGAAAAACAGGAGATACCTATAATCCGGTTAAATAGAATAATTTCCTCAAAATTTGAGTGACATTGCGGGGAACAGATAATTATTTACCAAACGTCCCCAAAATAGTTTTCAATGTTTATCTTGTAACTTCGAAATACGCTTCTTTCGGGGGCCCAACGTAAGTTTCTGGTTCCGAAGACGCAGCTCGGCTCTCTGTTCGTTATTGCTCTAACTTCTGCAACGATGTTGCCTCACCCAATATCGCTGGATTTAATTAAGTATCCCTATCTTGTACAGAAATCTTACTTCTGTGATTATGATTTTGTTCGTCAAGTCCAGTTTGAGAAGGTCCTATGTATTTTCTTCTATATTTTTATTGCGTACTCCCTTGACTCTCTTAAGCTGCTTTCAGAATACGCTACTACGACTACTATTGTATAATAGTATATAGTATATAGCTCATAGCACAACAATATCGCGCACCATACATTGTTATGGACACGTTCACACTGTACTGTACTATATATTATTGGCTACATACTATATGCTATATATTATAGCGTAGTCTGAAAGCGGCTATATATAAAATAGAGCGCGCTTATGTATAACCTAAAGCCTGACTCGGCTTACAATAGACGTTTTTGGAAAATTTCAAGTTAATCTGTTCAGTAGTTTTGGCGTGAGGCTCAAACAGATAAACATCCAACAGACAAAAAATGCTTAGCTGAATTTGAAAGTGTGACACTGTTCTCAATCAAAAATTGAACTACCTGGGAACTACTATAACATACCGAAGCAGTATTCATTCCGTTGCAAGAAAGGGATGTTACTATACGTCGCTGCTAATTCCTTCACACTCTCACTCCTGCACAGTGATAGCAAAAACACGTGATGATATGGCCCCTGGTTCAGAGATGACTTTTAAGATTAATTAATTTAATATGACTCTAATCCTCAAACTCGTTCAAAACATCATAAAACCTTAATCATTATTCTCCATTCATCCCTTTAACAATGGCACCCTCGACAGATATGTTTATCTTACCAAAAATTATACCATAAAATCCCCCACATCCAAAGTTAATTACCTGTCCTGAAAATGACACCAGTTAATGAAAATCCAGCTTTAATTCAAGCGGAATGCTTAAAAAACTTAATTATCAGATTACACGGAACCCCTGTCAAGCACTTGACAAGTTAGCACCTTATTAAGTGTTTGTATGATATGGGATAATAATGTTATGGGAGATTTTTTTGGGTTCGTTTTTAATGTAGCAGTTTTTGATGTTGATAGTACTTGTGGTAATATTGAAAGGATTATTCTTACTTATAGAATTAATTGCGAAAGTAAATCTGTTTGTCTGTTTATTTATTTAGGTATGAATCAACAGTTAAATTTCTGAAGCGATTGAAATGATATTTAGAATTGAGATAGACCACTAGTTAACGGTGAAGGAAAACATCGTGAGAAAATCTGGATTTGAAAAGTCTACAATAATCACCAATCTGCCTTTAGCAAGCGTGGTGATCAATGCTCATGCCTTCTCTGTATCTCCCGGATGAAAAAGGGGATGAAATTTTGTATGAATCTGACATTTTTAATTTGAATTCGTTAGCCACGCGGGCGAAGTCCTGGCGGAAAGCTAGTCTGAATATATAGACAATAAAATGCTGTTACCGCAACATCTTGTCTGGAGCCCTCCTTACAATCTTGACGTAAGACGGTAATTCCCGCCAAGTCGAGGATAATACCGGTCAAGTGCGAGACTTGACTTAGCGGATTATGGGAAAGGAATTAGGAATATTAGACGTTATAGTGGCATGAGAATAATATGGTGAAGATACTTGAGAATTCTCACAAGACTTCATACTTTCATCCTCTTATTCTTAATGGCAGCTTACGTCTAATAAGCCTTTTTTAGCAATCAAATGTTATGTCCCTTTTCAAATATCATTTTACACTACACTTGACGGATAAGGACAAAACAGTTTGATACCTAAAATAGGTTTCTTAAGCGAATGTCTTTAGTATGAATTAGAACGTATTTTGCTCTATGTAAAGGCATAATTATATAAAAATATTTTTTAACAGAAGGTACTTAGTTTTCTTCGGCAAATATCTGTTGAGTTTCCTAATATTAGTTTTTTTATGTATTATATTTTTGATTCTTAGCTGTATTGCCTTTTTTTCTTGTTGACCATCCCCATCATACAAATCATTCATATAGGTAGGTATACAGGCAAAGATGTATCTGAAACTCACGCCAAACATCGAAACATTGGTGAAACTATGTTCACCGGTAAAACTACCCTTATCCTTCAAAACTCCAACCAAAGCAATAGTATATGGGTAGGGTAGTGACTCGGAATATTACCAAAGTTTGCTATTGTCAAAAGGAAGGAGAGGATTACAGGGTTTTTTTCCTATATAAAGCGAACTAGCTGTTTCCCGCGGTTTCACTCGCGTCCTGAAGGAACTTTTTCATGCACCTTTAAAAAATATCAATCTATGTCTGAGCCAAATTTCAGCCAAATCGGTTCAGTCGTTTTACCGTGAAAGCGTAACAAACAAACTCACTTCTTTTGCATTTATAATAATAGAATAACTTATCATGTTCATCTTAACTAGGATAGAATATCGAAGCGTCGTTTTCTATACGTTCGATTCAGTAAGGAATTTGTGTTGTGTAGCTAAGCGGTTCCAAGCAAAGCTGAATAGACTGAGAAGTTTACTATCACAAATGCTATACATCTTTGAAAGTATTTTCGTTAAGAAATCATTAAAACATCGTTCAAAAAGGGTATTTTGATTTCATATTATTGTAGTTTATTTCATAGATACATTTTTCTGATTGCTGTTTTTTTCTTCCCACTGAGCTAAAAGTTGACACAGCTTAGCTCCGCTCACAGACACATCCCAGCTCACGCACACATCTCTAGTGGAAAGTCAGACTAAACGCTGTTACTGTATATGTTTTTCCTTTGTACATTCCGTTTTCGTTGTGTTGGATTTTAAGCGAATGAAATTTTAAATCCTCTGCCTACATACGAGTATGTTGGTTAGCGAAATATGTTTTCCATTAATTAATTGTTTTCACAATTTTGTTTCATACAATCCAGTACACATGGTTGATTTTGTTATCATAAGGTACGTTGTACAAAATTTGCGTGTGTTTACTTTACTATAATGTATTACCTAATATGATTTTAATTAGTGAAGTTGTACATAGAACTATCAGATACAAACATTTTAGCGATCTTTGTTATTTTATGTAGAAATAAACGAACACCTTGAACGAATAAATGCTTTTTAATTTCTTGAGTAACTATGCAATATGAGGGAAACTTGATCTTAATCTAGCTCCGTCTATCTATCTATCATCATCATCACCATCATCAGCCTATTCAATGTTAGCCCATTGTTAGAACCCCCCTGCCATCCGACATGTGTTTTATCACCCGATATTCAGCTTGACGCATCCAACTTCTGCCGATCATCTTTCGCAGATCATCACTCCATCTGGCTGTAAAAAAGATTTTTTAAGTATATAAATTGTTGTCAAGTTAAGATATTACTTTTTAAATTCCATTAACCATTACATTAGCAAATCGAATTCACAAACACTTAAATTACTCTTAAGCAAATTACCCGTTCACCATTACGAACGCCGTCAGCTGTTTACACTAACACTAAATTAATATTACCACCGTAACTCGCAATCAAAGTTTAACAAACTTGACATAACTTTCCAATATTAGTGTATGTAAGTTGTTTCAGTGAGGGTCCAAGTATATTACCTTGAGGAACGCTTTATGCTGGTAACAACCTGCTACAAGTTCCTATGGCAATTTAATCAGTTCTTTATCGTTGTTCGGGTCCCCATATTGGTGAGGAACTTTTGTTAAATGCAGTTTGAAGGGCCTTTACGTTTTGTCTTTGATTATATTAGAACCTTCTTGCAATATGAGATACTTGAAAGTGTCATTTGCTTGTTTTAGTACGTCATATTGGATATTGGAGAATTTCTAATCATCACAGATTATTTTTCTCATTTTGTTTTAACGTTATCACCTTTAATTAAAGTATGTAAGGTTATACACTTGAAAACTAACAGACCTACATAATTAATGCAAATAGATATCTTCTACCCGTCTTACATACTTATAAAGTCCGACTAATTTTTAATCTGCTGCTTAGCAACCGATTAGCAAAAATCTCACTCATAAATGCTATTTAGCGTTAATCCAAACTTAATTTAGTAGCTTAATCCTGGATTATGGCGTTAAGTAAAGATTAAGTGAGATATATTAAACTTCAGATTACAAGTTTTTTTATAAGTAGCCTTACTTACTTGCGGTACATATTTATATATTTCTTATGTCACTTCTGCCCTTATTACATCTAGTACATTATTTTATCAACAAAACCTTACA
Source organism: Pyrrhia umbra (assembly GCA_963891755.1). NCBI lineage: Eukaryota > Metazoa > Arthropoda > Insecta > Lepidoptera > Noctuidae > Pyrrhia > Pyrrhia umbra. The sequence goes on from OY982943.1 coordinate 560,979, forward strand.
AATTGCCCCTAATTTTTACTCTCTATCATGTCTTATTAAAATATTTTCAGCAGCATCGTCTAAAATATTCAGATTACAGGAAGTAAGCGACACGGACTCGAGTTCACAATTTGTGCATAAGTACTCACCTCAATTGACTCTCAACTTCGACAAAAAATTCTTACCGGCCTCATAAAAGCTTATCTCTTCCCCAATGATGCTTTTAAGGCCATCTGCTGCCAATAACCATTCGGGGTCCTAAAAAACTGGCACATTATCATTAGGTTCTGTCATTAACCTTTATTTTCATGAAAAATCTATAGATCCAACATTATGATTGTTTAATCTAGAGAGAAGAGCCAAGAGTGTAATTGTCATGTTTACATTTCTTTCAGTTGTGTGCCCATCATGTTATGACAATTTTACTGGGAACAAGGCATAAGGCTCTTAATTATAAATAAAAACAAATCCAAAAAGACTAAAAACAGCACCAAATAATAACAGTATTAGTAAGTGGAAAGAAAATTATTTATTCAACAATTGTAGCAATCAAGCCATTTAATGTTTGGTTGTGAAATTAATTATTAATTGCAATTTAACAACATAAATAAATCAACTATAATGACAGTTACATAACATGATTAAATTAACAACGCTACTGGTGTCAGTATTTAGTGCTAGTTAGACCGACGTGAATAATTTACACTCAATTTGTATACATATATATTAAAGGGATACGGTTTGTAAGGCCCAAGTTCACCGACAGATGGTTACGCAATCGGCCCGTTAAACAAAAACGTTTTCCAACCAGGAAACTGGAGTTTTCATGTTACCCACTTCTAGTTCAACCCTGGTTTGGTAATCGACCGTTTCAGGAATAAAAATCTCAAATAGTACGTTACCCATCGAAAGTTGGAAGTTTGAACTTATGGTAAACAGCTGTTTTAAGTTAATCGAACCGTTATCTTGTCGGTGAACTTGGGCCTAAGTCTGTCCGGTGCCACAAGTTCTTTAATCAATAGATTTTTTTACTATAACTGAGTTCTTTAAGCTATGCTTTATGTGTAAACAAAACGGGTTAACCTACGGAGAGAAAAAGTAATAAAAGAGAACATTTTGCCAACAGTAAAATAACTTAGTATCACGTTTGCTTAACCAACATTAATTGTGTAACTATGCGTGTCATGGGTTCAGTTCCCAAAAATAATAAATATTTACATTAACTTTGTTATTCTTGGGTCTGTGTCTTTATACAAGTCAAACTTATATTTCTAGTACACACACATAAGGAGATATCATTAGTGAAGTTAAAATTTTTGTATACTATGTTAGTTTTTGATATCCAAAATTTACAGAGCTACTAAAGATGATGAAAATTTTAATGAAAAAAATGTCAACCATAACAGTCCGCCAAAATAACGTTGGACATACTCATTGGCTGAACAAAAGTTTGCACCGTCGACGTTTATCCCTAATTAGGAGGAACGTTAGAGGCACATGGCGCTGCCAAATTTATGAGGATCCCTAAGTAAGGAAGATGGTGGATTTAATATATGGGTTACGGTTTTCAACAAGTTGGTGGCTGCCGTGGATCCTGTAGCGGTTGTTGAAGGTCGTTTGGATTGTGTGTTGATTGCTATGGAAGTGTATCATGATTAGACTTTACCTCGGCGTACTATCAGATTCCCGTGCATTGTTTAAGTTCATAGTTGCTTAGTACAAGAAAAGATTATTGTTTGTTAGTTTATTATTATTAGTTGTTGTAGACGTTGTAGTGTTTTAAAAGGTCATAGAGTTGGCAAGAAAAGAGTGTATTTTTTATGCAGCATATCACATAAACGTTTAGACAATGTTTATGTAAGATATTCTTGAAAAAGAAGTTATCAAACTGCCAAAGTTAGTTTAAATGATAAACATAAACTTTAAGAGCTCATATTTCTGAAACTTTTATCCGAATAAAATATAAAACTACTGCATTTTTATTCGATACAGACAAGTCCTCTAAAAAAGAAAAATGTATACGATAAACCAACGCATCTTCTAAACATAAAATAGAAAATACACAAGTGTTGTATTTCTCGAAAATCGTAAAAAGAAACAAAGTAATTCTATTTGTCAGTATTTCGATCATCAATTCATCGGGATGTGCATTTTCAACTTTATTCGTATTCAGTATTTTATCTCCAGCAAGAATTTCAGTTCGAAACATACACGTAATCTAAAAAACTGTATCATGCATTTTCGAATCGATTTCACAAACATTTTATTTTACTTCGGGCAATGCTAAAATGCGAATCTCTTGCCAGATAAATATAAACCCTATCCAAAATAAAATAAAACTGAAATCAAATTGTAACACATTCCTGCTGTTTTCGACGTGCATCCAACCACTATAACTCACTTCGGAACTTGACAAAAGTTGAAATTTTATCGTAAACTCGAAATATTTCCAAAACTTATACGAATATCGGAACTTGAGTGATTTACTGTACAACTTGAGAATATAAATGAGAGCGCCGGTGTACAGTCGGCGGCACAGTTTTCGAATTGCCAATTCCAATGAATATTACAGCAGGTTTTTTGTGATAAATTGGTGTAAATAAATTTTCAACAACAATCTGCATTTTTTAATAATTTTCTGTTTTGGCTCCCTTTTATTTAAATAAAATTGTAGGCAGCATATTTTCAGTAAAATACACCTATTTTGACCTCCATTACGATAATAAAAACGTGAGTACCATTAATCTTAAACTGAATTATAAAAGACTTCAAAACTAGTAAACAATTCAATACCCAACACTTTAAATCAAACCAAAATCAAAACTAGCTTCAGAAACGCTAATGAAACGCGTCACGAACAATCGGACAAAATAACAATTAAACATACCGTCGTCGAGTAATAGCTCCCCTCATAAACGCTCACTAACTGACAGATGTCAACGCTGTCAGTTTTCCCGCCAATTTCACTGTCATGGCGGTGAGTGTTTTCATTGTGTGATGATTTATTTAAGCGGGAATAGTTTATGGTAGTATCTATTCCAGTTTGTTACCGTGATTGATAAATTATATCTGTTTTAAATAAATACCCTCAAGATACAATGGCACATTTTTTACAGAGCCTTTCAATTATCTTTTAAACTGGCCAATGTAAGCTACTTTTTATATTTTTATAGTAATAATAACTAGACGCTTCCCACGTTTCATCCGCATCCTGAAGGAACTACTCAGCGCACCCAGATTAAAAATATCCTACCTGACAATTCAGGTTATAAACAATGTGTGTACTAAATCTATAAATATAAAATGCTTTGTCCTGAATGACTGACGGATCAACGCACAGCCTAAATCGCTGGTCGTAGAGACCTAAAACTTGGATAGTGTGTTCTGTGTATGCATCCAATATGTAGGCATCCAATACGAAAGGATTTCTCGAAATTCTACCCCTAAGGAGGTGAAAAAGTGAGGCTAATCTTGTATGAAACTCTCCATATTTAATTTGAATTCGTATAGGCCACACGGGCAAAGTTGCTTCCGAAAAGCTATTATATATCGCACCCCCGGTGCGACACTGTCACTAATGTAAAATTATCAAAAACTAACTGTTGCCCGCGGTTTCACCCGCGTTCCGGGGGAACTACTTCACACACCCGGATAAAATGTAGCCTAAAACCTTCTCTAGGGTCCCCTCTATCTTCGTACCAAATTTCAGTCAAATCGGTCAAGCCGTTTTCATGCTATGTCGTGACAACGGAAAACGGGTTTCATTTTTATATATATAGATAGATGAGCTAAGTATGTCATAGGTTGCCTAAAGTACCTCTGCACTTAATGCGATAATGTCACAAGTTAAAAGAACACATTAAAATACTTCTCCTGGAAAAAATGCTTTTTGCATAAGTGGCAGTGTTGCACCGGGGGTGCGATATAAATCCATTTTTGCGTGAAAGACATACAACCTCACAAATTTTCGAAATAATACCTAGTAGCCAACAAGTCTATAGCAACTAAACAGAGACTTTCCAACTATTATTTGTATTATTGTTTAATTGACGCGTCAATAATAGTAACAGCAATATCGCGGTATATTTAGACAAGTTGTGACGAAGGCTTGACAGCTTAATTGTTTGAGCTTGGTGAGAAATTAATAATATTGGTTTCTATTCTAATTGGCGTTAGATATGCGAGATTAAAAAGTAAATATATTGCTCTTTATTGTTATGTTTCTGCTGCCTCTAAGCAGCAATGTCACTAGTGTTAGGTTCAGAACACATGCCACCAGCTTTTGTGTGTAATGGCTATATTATATAGACCAATTCTTAAGGAATAGGCTATTCAAAATCACGTAATAACTCACGTGGGTTGGGGCCATGTGTGTGCGAAGCCGCGGCGCGCAGTAACAAGTATAATGTGATGACAAAATGAACCGCGACCTTTCTAAATACGATTCAATTATCTATAATTGTACGTGCCATTTGAAAATAAATATTAAATAATGTCATCTGTGAAATAAACCAAATCAGAGTGTCACAGAATATTCGTTTAATATTGCGTATCTGTCAAAATTCCCGCGCTAATTCCCAAACTGTCATGGCGTCGCAATACCTGTCAAAAGTGACGTGTTTATTTTATTAACAGGGTGACAAGGGCGCGGCAAAGGTAATAAGTAATAAGATATTAGGTTTTAATGTTTTTTTTCGTGGATTTCGTTATTTTCATATTGGGGGAAATGATTTTGGTTGGTTCTTATATTTATACCCACGACGTTTGAATGATAGAGACAGTAATAAAAGTTAAGCTTAAGTCACTTTAAGAATAATATTATTTTGTATAGTCTAAAAGCGCCACGTTTGTGGCGGTAAGCGTAATAATTACTAGGTATTTCTCGTACCCGTATCAGATTTCTCTCTCCTTCTCCAGGATTTAATCTATCTCCTTACCAAATCTTATCTAAATCAGTTCAGCGCCTTAACTTTTTTTCGTAACAAATAGACAAATAAACAGACTTACGCATTTGTAATAATTACATTATTTAACATTAGTTAAATACAATATGATTAATAAAATATTCATTTTATATATTCTTTTTCATTTTTAATTGTTTTTTTTTCATTTTCAAAGTAATATTTAAATATTGTTTTATGTGAAATTAATAAATTATAATAACCTAAATCCTAAACAACTTTGAATTGAATCAAACAATGAGTTGTCAACTCAATAGGCAGACACAATCCAATCGATATAAAATCCGACCACACGAAGAGCGTATCTTTTGAAAAGATTAGAAAATAATAAAAGAATGGGAAGCATCCAATGAAATTAAATTGATAATAACAAATGGAAACCGTTTACCGGCAACTAGAAATAAGTACCAAATATAGCTTTTCAAACAGTTCCTCAATTTACTCTATTACTCTTTCAAGTCTGATAGTAATTAATAGTGCTGGGATTAAGGTGTCGATAATAATCTATCGATATTATATATTCTCTTAACACTCTTCTTTCTTCTTGGGGTCTTTTATTAAATAATTATGTACAAGGATAATGAAAATAAACTGCTAAGTCGTAATAATATTATGATTCTACACAAAAATCATAAATGACACACCTTTGGAATATTTTATACCTACTACAATACTAACGGCATAAAAAATAATTCTGCTAATAATCGCACTTCTGGTCATTTAGCAGGCCATTGTGCCATCACTAAGATGACACAATAATTCAATGAGAGAAATTAAATTGTAAAGTACTAAAACGTTGCCAATACTTGCCATAACAAGACAAAACATCATTATCGACATTTCCGATCTTCAAGCCGCAAAACTGCAAACAAGTTCATTACTTTCGACATTTCATTTTAACTAACGAACTTCACGTGGTACCAAAAGATATAACGAGATGCAACCAAATTATCGATAACCGCAGCTTCGAGCGGACATTTGCGAAGTTTATCGATAACTATGTATCGACATTTCCCACCACTAACAGACGACAGATAAGCATCAGTTGCACAAAGTTAATTAAAGTCGGTCTCTTTTAAATTAATTAGAAATGATACAGAAGACTCTTGGATATTTAACTGTGTTCTAACACCGTTGAAAAAGATTTAAAAGTGGATTTTGTATTCAATTTAGTAATGAAAACTATTGTGAGTGCACTGTGAAGTTTATTTTTGTTTTTATTGCAATGTAATCGGTGTTCGTTGTTTTGAAAATGTTGAGTGCACGCTGTTAACGTTAGATAGTGTTTATTTTTATTTAATGTTAGGTATTTTTATTGTATTTACACTTTTTAATGGATGTCACCTGGACGAGTAGGTAGTCATATTTATTATGTTCTAGGATTATTTACAAAAAGCAGTTACATTAGAAACTGTTTGCTATTGTTAGTTGATAGATAGAAAGAAACGTTTATTGGCACATCAATGCATGCATGCATAATATATCGGATGCAAATGCGTCAAGTAAAAACTTCTAAAATTTCACCGGACTGCGACAAAACTCAAAATCAACAATATTTTCATATTTATAAAAAACAAATTACCTTTTTATTATAACTTTTTCCTCAATAATATTAATGTGTAACAGATATGAACGACGGTAAAAGTTCAATATATCATTCAATTATTCCTTGCAACGGAAAAATAAATTGTATTAAAACTAAAGCGATACATTCACAGCGCGACATTAATGTTGAAACATAACCTACAAATTTAGCTACGTATGTCGCAATGTCTTTAGTGCTGGGTGTTGTAATATTTCATAAGCATGCACATTAGCCATATCTATTATTTCTCGGAAGGAGGTAAGAATTCAGTTATACGCAGCTTGTTAAATTTGCTTAAGAAAGATGTCATTTCGTGAATGTTTGTGTGAAATTATTTTAGTCTCAGACTTTTGATAAAATATCATCTTATTTTTTTGTTAATTAGGTTTTTCTTCTTCTAAATATTCTTAAATAGATTTACGATAACGACAAAAATAGGCACCTATATAATAAACGAATAGGCAATTGTTAGTACACGTTGTCATTTTGAAAAAAAATATCCTGTATTTTTTTTCAAAATGACAACTAATATAAATATCAGATTTGCCACGTAGATATTCTTTTTAACTAAATTACTTTTTAAAGAAGACTGCAATATGTTTCTTAAATACTCTTCAGCGAAGAAACTTCTGATTAATACTGCGGTTTGCAATTCCCAATTGATTGGAAATTCAATTGGTTCTACGTATTGAAGATATGATTGGATGTTTGTGGTTTCAATCAAATGCAATACCGTAGTAATAGTATGGTTGGATATCTATTTTCATTGATATTCCGCGTTTTACTGTAGATACGTAATCATTTGTTTGTTCACAAATTTAATTAGAAATTCTTAGTGTTTTAATGACTATTTTAAACAACATATATATAATTAAAAATATATATATATAAAATGTCACACTTTAAATTGAGAATGTCGTTTATTTTGTTACTCGCGTCTACCCGCGACTTCGTCCGCGTGGAATAGTGGTGCTCCGCTCTTAGCGGTATTGGTCTTAGCATGACGATATAAATAGTCTATAGCCATTCCTCAATAAATGGGCTGAAAGCTCACACTGAAAGATTTTTTTAAATCATACCAGTACTGAGATTAGCGCGTACAAACAAACAAACTCTTCAGATTTATTATATTAGTATAGATAATGATTAGTGAAGATAGGAGATAAAAGTACATAAATGTTTGTAAATTTTGTAATTAAAAATTACTTCACTTAATATTTTGTTGTAATAAAGATAAAACAGTTTTATTATATGGTTTTAGTGCCTCGTATTGATAGTGAATACTTAAATTGTATTCTTTATTTTGACTTAAAATCATTTATCTTTTATTTTTCTTTTTATAAGTCCTTTCATATTTCTTTACAAATAAAATAAATATTTACTTTCAGTTTAAAATAAAAGAAATAACAGTTCTGAAAACACGAATGAAAAACTTAATTCAACTTAAAATCCAGAATGCATTGTCATCTGTAAAAGCGACATTTCAATAAACACGTTGATCCGATTTTCGCAACAAAAGTCGACTAATGAACAGACAGCTTTACCGACTTACACAGGTACAGTCGTGTAAAACAGTGCTAGTGAGACAATCAGCTAACATTATTACGAATTTTCGATCAGATTGGCGCTGTTATGAGGTACAGGTGAATACTTAAGGTTTTGACTTTTTTTTAATGACAATTTTTTTTTTAAAACGGAGTAATTTTCTTTAATTGAATTATGCTAATTTTTATAACTGATAAAAATAAAACATGAACTAAACTCGCTGTTCGTTGCTCGACAATTTATTTCAAGTTGTTAGCTAAATCATTATAAAGTGGAATACTTGCCTAAACTCAAAAAGAAAATACGGCATTAACAATTTAAGTCACCAATTCCACCGACAGCAAAATATACTCTCCTTGTTTGACGAAAATGTGTTTACGAAAAGCTGCTGTGATTCGTTTTTTGTTAACGAACAACGTATTAAACCTATTACTGGGAATTAGGGTCGCAATACAAGGCCAATGTTCCGACTCTCGTAGTTGAACATATTAAGGCACTTAGTGATAGACATCTCAATGAAAAAGTAAAAAACAACCCGCAACTTCGCCCACGTAAAGCATCAGGAATTCTGTGATGATAACTGGAAGTGATTTCGGAATCAGTTCGGTGATTCCAGATAACTAATGTTGACAGGCATCTCCCCCACCAATTTTGTGTCCTATGCAAGACAATAATAAACCAGGCAGCATTGTAGCACTGTGAATCGTTAAATTTAGTCCAGAAAATAATTACCCAAACACACACATGTACAATTGTACAAAACCTTTACGCACACGCTCATGTAGTAGTAGATTAATTTGTGTACAGTATAGAGGGTGAATTTCAGTACTTAAAGTAAAGGGTTTTCAGAAAGGAAGGTTTCGTTCCAGAATATTTAAAATCCAGCCACAGGCGCAGCTGTTTTTAGTAAATTAGTTCATCCCTTACCAACTAGATGGCGCCACACACTAACCCTCGATTTATTATTCAATGTGGCGGTTTCCACGATTATTTTCCGTGTTAAGTGATAAATTGGGTACATATGTTTGAAAAGGCCATTAGTGCGTCGGGCCCTTGGGTTCAAATTAACGGCCTTTCGTTCCTATGAACGAAAATTCATAGCTATTTTTGTTAGGACCTTACATTTAATATGGATACAGTCTGATACTGTTTTATATTCCTGTAAAACTTACGAGGTGCGGTCATCATAGTCCAACATCTGCCTAATTTTTGTAGGGGAACATAGCTATTTTAAACCTAGTGGATCCATAGATCCGGCTGCACTAGCCGTAGTCAGTCCATGGATCCGTGACCGTTTTCTAACACAACGAGTCCTGGAGGAAGTCTCGTTCCGTAAAGAAGGTGGCTGAAAAGCAAATAACCGTCTGTCACTCTGTACATGATCTTTACAAGGTCTTGTGGGACTGCCGCCGTTCCGTTGGACTATAATAGTGACAGAACAGAGTGCACCTGTGCCTGCGCAAAAAGCTGAACACTTTAATTATCTCTATCTATTGAGATCGACTGCCATTTTGAAAAAATATATTCTGCTTTCGAACGAAGATTCAAAATTATAGTTCTAAAATCTTCACAAATACGCTAAATATTTTTTTAACCTATTATTTAAACACCTGCCAAATTATTTTTCAATTATTTCAAGACACCCATTAATTTTCCTCTCTCTTTGTCCACAGTAAAACCGAAGTCAGTGGAAGTGGTAACAGGTGATGGGAAGACTTTGTCTGATGGGTCAATCTTTGGGCCTCTGCTGGAGAGAGCGAAAGTGAACATCAGCTGTACTGTCCACGAGGGTAAACCGCAGCCGAAGGTCGTTTGGTACTTCAGGAAGAACAGAGGAGATGATATGAAGGAGCTGAACGGTGAGTACTTATTACATTTCATGCGAAAGGAAAAACTATTAGATTAACAAGGAAGAAAAAATACCTGTTAAGGCAAATAATAAAGATGAAGAAGCATGGTTCCAATAAACAGGTCCTATAGAGCAGAACCGGTGAGTAACTCCATAGATAATCCTTTGTTCTTTATCAGCATTCCAAGTCGACTTGAGTCCTAAAACTGGTCAATGTTCTTACAGCTATTGCGTTGTCTTTGATCGAATGTGGCTCAATTATGTCATTCAATTATGGTTTAATTTTTATTAAGGTTTTTGGATTCGGTTTGGTAAATTTACCCAACCTCATTGGCTAACCCTATAGGTATATATAAGTTTTTTCCTCCTAATTAAGCGTTCTCGTATTGGTTTTAATTCGAGAGTAGCGAAGAATACAAGTGCCATAATTTCATAGATATTATATATTGATAGAATCTACAAACAACTTCTTCAGAATAATTCCAAAACCAAGTAAAACAAGATTAAATCTTAAAACCAACATCTAAATACGAATTTTCGTGCCGCAAATCTATAATTACATCCAACCTACTCATAAATTAATCTGCCTCAGTTATCGGGGCTAAATTAGGCCAAAATTGAAGCCTTTGCCGAGATTTGTGGTCAATCGTAGGCATTAAATCAAAACGTATCCGGTCCAATTCAGGTGGTTTTGACCGGTCGGCCGGTAGCTATAGATTTGTTGCGGTTTCAAATATGGCATGGTTAGGAAAAGTAATTTCGTATATGGTAGTTTAACTACCTTTTATGGGTTTTATGGTTTTATCAGTGTTTATGGGCGAATAAAAATAGCTTTCACGAGTGGTGATAATTTAATGTACTTTCGTTTTAACGCAGGCACGCTAAGTACGGGTCCTACGATAGTTATAAATGTAAATGTATTGAGATTTTTGTTTGTATGTTTGTTACTCGTCACACAAATAACTGCAAATTGGAACGTAATGACAAGGATTGATAGAATACTTTTCATCTCAGTATCTAGCCCCAAATTTGAATTTCAAACAGATTAGTGACTTCATCTGACGGATAGATGCTAGATAACTGATATTTCTACCATGACATGACTTTTATGACAATAAGAAGAAGAAGAAGACAGTATCTCTCTACTCTTTGGTATGCATTATATTCTGCCTTTAATTTTAACAAACTTATAGAACAAGTATAAAAATTTGAAGCAGTAATAACTACCAGGCACAAACCTGCTGCTCGAACAAATAGACATATTGATTTTTATCCTAATTAGTTTCATATCTTAACTTGAGACATAATCAATGAAAGTTAAAAACCTAAATAAAAATAATCCATATTCAAATTCTGCCCTTCTATCTTTCCGTATTCAAATCTTGTTCCAACAAAACCACAAGGCAAACCGTTTAACCGCGGATTCGATTCCTGGCCCGTATATATTTATTGTTTGGGCAGCTATGCTGAATTTAAAACAGTATTGATTTTAGGTCTAGCTCTAGGTCGCCACATTTATTTCAGTAAGCGAAATACTCAACATTTTTTATTCACGTATTCTGTCATTAGTAGATCTTTGGAAGTCGTTACAGGTAGTCAGAAGCGAGAAAGTCTGACAAATAGTCTTAATAATTGGTATCCTTTTACCCAGTTACTGGGTTGTGGTGATCAGATACGCAGTCGCTCCATGCAAAATGCTGACCCTCATCTAGGTAGACTGGAATCCCACCCCAACAAAGGTATAAGAAAGAAAAAACGAGGCAAATGACGAATAACATGAATTTTATGGGCTTCAACTTGATAAATTAATGAAATGCTTATTAAGTTAATTAATCATAATTCTTATCTAAAACATATTTTACCTCACCTGTCTCTCACACCTTTAAAATCCATCTCTTACCTTCAAAAGCATGACCAGCCAGAATGTGACAATCCAATTGGTTCATAGACATTTGAAACGAAATCAATTTATTCTCAGCACTCTGCAGATTGGAGCGAAATTCTTGAAGCGAAAATATCTAGGATTAAATATTTCCGCCTAGGACTGCTGGAGTGGAAGTGACGTCATTGACAGATGAAGCTAACAATAGAACCTTAAGAATCAAAGATACTGAAATAGCAATTGATTTATTTATGGAATTGGGTTGATGTGATCGTGAGGTCGAATTTGAGGGTTGAAGAGAGATTACTTGAATGGGAGAAAAGATTGTGAGGAAACATAGATGTATCCAATCCGCATTAAGCAAGTGTAGTGATCAATGTGTGTGCTCTCTCTGTATAAGAAGAGGTCAGATATAGGACAGTAAATAGGCTGATGAAGACGCTGATGATCATCACATCATTAGATGATGGTGATAAAAATGCATATTGCCATTTAGGTCAAGTAATTTCATAACATCTCCGTACTACCCTTTCTTCTAAACCTTGATGATACTATCAAGCATCAAAATCGAGTACAATATGGCCCACTTCAGAATTCCGCAGCTATCTCTTAAACCATTTGTATGCGGAACCCGACGGCGAGTGATAAATTACACAGCTTGGCACGTGAGCTCTATGATGCATTCATATCGAGTTTTTAGGGTTCCGTAGTTATTTGGTTAAACTTTTTTTTTCTTTTTGGCCTATATTATAGTCCACCTAAAATTTCCAAATAGTTATGTTAAAGTTGATAGGAAGTGTTAGTAGTAGATTGCAGTTTTACCCATTATTATAATAGGGTATTAGAAAATTAGGTATTGTTTAAACATACGAAGAAAAGGTTAAAAGTTTCAAAATTACTAAATCGCATTTTTTTGTCATAACAGCCTGTTAGTTCCTCAAAGTTCCCCTCATTTATAAGCTGTTGATAGGAATATTATCCAAACTCCGGGCTGAAACAGAGAAATTACTGATAAAAAAACCTAATATCATCATGCTATATGATAATGTGCACAGGCAGTTAGCGGCTTTGGCTGGTTGCGCAGATATTTTTACAATTTTTTTTACATGTACGGAACCTAGGACCACGTTTCGTACTTCACTGTTCAATGGATACGTGTCTTATCCAACTCGTTTATGGTATTAGCAGAGAATTTGATACTTGAATGTTCATTATTTTAAATGGTTATGTATTAAAATACTATATTTATACAAAAAGAGGACCGACAGTATTTCTTTTATTTAATTTGAAATTGCTGTTTTTCAGACTAGTTTGAATAAATGATTATTAAATTTGAATAGGTATCACTCTGGCCTCCACCAGCACAACCAGTGTAGATACAGAGTCTACCTGACTGCCTTCTTGTCTTTACGACTCGATGGTCTTCTGGCTTTTGACTACCCTTGACTACTGTCAAAAATCTAGAATTCACAGCCAACACTTTACGTGATTTTTGGACTACGGACCTTGGTATGACACAGATGGTGCCTCATTCACAGACCGACCATTGCAAACATGGCTAAACTTTGATATCGACGCCGCAGCTATAACCCACTTACCATCCCTCTTCTCTTAATATTCTTGCACTTTTTAAATATTTCTTTTTAGTCCAGATTTCCTTACAATGTTTTCCTTCACCCTTTCTCAGTGGTATCTAAGTTACACTTAGAAGACAGAGTTTAGAAAAATCATAGTGCTTGCGAACTTTCCAACCCGCACACTCGTACATGAGATGCAGGTGCCTTTACCTCTACGCCACCACGGTTTAGTACCTAACAATAATAAAACCAGTAACAACATCCCTCACTAGAACATTAGAGTAAATTATACAGTACTAGCCATTACAAAATGCATAGAAATTGTATAATTGTCTAGACAAATGACGGGGAACTGTTGCCAGCGATTTGATTCGCATCGTGTGGGGGTAGTGTGTCATTTACTCGCCCCCTAATTACATAACACATGCCAATAACGATTGATTTCATCGAAATTAAATGTCCGTTGTGTCACATGTTGGAAACAACGCTATTTATAACGTGGGTAGAACCGGAGATTGAAGTCCATGTCACAATCATCAACATCGGATTCTAAACTGGAGTATCGATATGACTCATGTTTATAATGTATTTTATAAAATTCTATAATGTCTTGGACACCACTAGTGATAGAAAACATCGTGTGGAAACCGGACTTTACAAAAATACCCTGAAATCTGTACTTAGACGAATTTCTAAATGAACAATTTTAACTCTTCGGTGTTCTACTATTGGTATGTCTTGCCATAGGCAAAACATAGCGTAGGTACTGTATACCTATTTATAAAATCTGCATTTAATTGTCTTCCTATGTTTCACGAATGATAAATGATTTATTACTGATTATTTCCGTTTAATTCATTTTAACAAAAAATATTTTTTTTTATATTTCTATAAAAAAAGCATTACTGATTATTATTATTACAATCCACCGTGAACAAGTGTGGTGATTAATACTGGCATTAATCACCACGCTGTCCCGCCTTCTTAATACACGACGAGACATTTACCAAGCAGCCGGAAAAATAATATACTGATGATGAATGTACTACATGCAAAATGAAAATAATTGCAACTAAATTGCGTGAAACAATTTCCAGATTAAAATATTAATTTTAAACATGGCCACGCCTCTTTTTTTAGTATTTTTCTCTTTCTATTTATACCCGACTGCCACGAAAAGGTATTTGCATTAGTAATATTGTGAAGGGTAATAAGATATACCACATGCCTGATAAAATCTAAAGCTCTATACACTAGGCTAGGACATTGTCAATTTAGATTACATTAAACTAACCCAAAAGTCTAGACTTGTGTTTAGGTTTCAAACTAGATTCCAGTCTGATCTATAATCCACTTAGTCTTCGTCGTATGTGTATCTAGTAATGACATTTCATCCAGATATTGTCCTCTATGCCTAATTGGTCTTGCAATTACTAAATTGCTTGTGTTCGCTAATCATCGGCTTAGCCTTTTTTCTAAAAATGTTGGGGTCGGCTTCCAGTCTAACGGGATGCACTTGAGTACCAGTGTCTTACATAGAGCTACTGCCTTTCTGACCTTCACAACCTAGTTATGGAGTAACATGATACCCCTAAGTAAGACTTGTGTGTCAGACTTTTTAGTTAGTTTCGTGAATAACCTAAAAATTGTAAAAAAAAATTGCCCTAAAATGTTCTCCAGAATTATACGTCGAACACCCTGTTATGTTTAAGCCCCACCTAATAAGGATCAAGCCTATTGCTATTACACAGAACCAGTCTTCGGCAATCTACTGAAAAATTCTAACTGAAAAACCCAATATTGATTTGCCCGAGATAATAATCGAACCCAGGATATCATTCTTAGCAGTTTATTAACATTTTAATAATGGCCCAAATAACAAAATCACTATCGCCATAATTAATTTAGAATAACAGTTTTTGATAGTCTAGTGATAATAGTACTTGCGTCTCGTGTACGAGTGTGCGGGTTCGAAACCGAATGTGATTTTTCTAGAGTCCTATGTACTTTCTAAGTAGACGTCACTGACGGTGAAGGAAAAACATCGTGAGGAAACATGGACTTAAAAAGTCTGAAATTACCAATCCGCCTTGAGCAAACGTGGCGATCAATGCTCATGCCTTCTCTTTATGAGAAGAGGCCTGTGTCCAGCAGTGGGACAATATACAGGCTGATGATGATGATATTCCTAAAATTTACGAGACTTACGATTACCAATTTTTACTTTGGCCTTTTCTTTTTTAATTTTATTTTGTTTTTATTCGTTTAGTTCTCATACTCTTAACCTATTGGGGTCAATATTCCACTCGGGTCGCCCCAACATATAGGTATTCAGAATTAAATAAATCGAAACCCATTCCGTACTAACAGACAAGCTCAGATATTCATAGTAGCAGTTTGGAATATCGTCGCTACATCTGCAGAATATATTAGTTCTACTACTGCTGTAAACAGAGGAATTTCAACCGTATGTCTATTGGGCAAAGTTTAAATTAGGGTGTAATTGAAACAAGTTTTGAAAAATCATTTTGAGATATTAGGTATTTTGGTCCGATGTGGTCTTGTGTAGTTACAATTGGATGAATAAATGAAGGATAGGATAAACAATTGATTTCAGGAGATCGAGACATGATGGGAAAGTAAAATGTCAAGTTCCTAAAAAAGGAATCTTTCAGTAATTAATAATAGTCCAGTGAAAATAAATTTTGCAATTTTATACTTCTGAGTTTAAATGTATTTTAAGTCATGTCAGTTATTGCAGACAGCAATTAATGACTTTATCATAATTATAATACGGTAATTATAACAATAGTTCTTAAATGATTATGCATCCGTATAAAAATATTTTGTATCCTTCTACAGACAAATGTCATCCAAATCAGAGCAGCCGTTTTACCGTACCAGCGAGATAGACAGACAGAGTAATTCTCATATTAGCAACGTTAGAAACTATTAGATTTTTTTCAAAACTTAAAAACAAAAAAATATGGTAGCGTTCATATTGATTATTACACATTTCCAAACTCAAAATTATATTTTAAGCCCACAACCACACCAAAACTTTAAAAAAACTAAAAAAAAAGAAACACAAAATAAAAAAATCCAGCCCAGTCGCTTCCAATCTAGTCAGCCATTGGAATGAGTCCCCACAGGGCGATATCAGTAAATCTCTACTACTGTACAATGTACATGTGTACGTGTGTATAGCCAACGTGTTCCGAATCGTTAGTTGCCCTATCAATTGTCATGGGACCGAGTGATGTCACTGAGCCGTCACTCACGGTTTAACTGAAAAATAGAACTACAGCTGTCTTTATTGTTATAGGCAGACACACTTATCTAAAAAAAGTACCCATGATTTTCATTGCTTAAAAATCAATAAATGTGGTTTTAATTATCATTAGTTTAAGTAATACGGTGATGTTACACATTTTTGAAATCCTTGTCTTGAGCCCTTTAATTTGATCCCCATATCGCAGTAAAAAAAAAAAATCTTAAACATTGAAATCTAGCACCCCCCATAATTAACTTTTTTATGTCACCTATCTAAGAGCACTTGGACTAATGAGACGAATCTAACGATCCCTTATTATAGAAATCCAACGAGTAGTTTGGAAGATATGAGGGAATAAAGATATTACAAACAAACAAAGGTAAGCGCGAAATACATATCCCCATTCCTTGCAGTCGGGTAAAAAAAGCAAATTATAATATTACCAACATAGTATAATTTTTTAAAAATACTCTTTAAAAATGTATTCATACGACTGAAATTACATTCCTTCCGTATTTTACAAAAATATATTTCCCTTTACGAAATTCCGTCGATGACAGCCTAGTGAGACAATTCCGTTCAATAGGCAGCCGACCAGAATACACAATGAAACGCTATCGGTACCCACCTGCACGGCCGTGACGTCATCGAGGTAAAATATTTTTTTATTTGATGATATAAGTTCTATATGAAGCAACCTTCTTTATTACTCTATGGTATTTTTCTCTTTTTTCGATGTCGAAAGTAATTTCAAAATAATGTACCTTAAAATACGACTTGAATCTTAAAATATTAAATATATAAATTATTAAATGCATCTAAAAATGTAAAATATACTCGTAAAAATAATATTTCAAAACTAGAAATAACTGATCCATCATGATGCATTTTACTCAAGCAATCCTCAAACCACAAACAAAACTAAAAGAACAGTCAAACCAACTAAAGCCAAGACACGGTATTCGCAGACACTTGCAAAGCTACAGGCGTGTGCTAGTCATAATAATTTGCACGAAAGAAAATCTCCCAAACAGGGAATATTCTAAAGCCTCCAATCTTGGGCTTGGAATGCTCGCAAACCTCCCAGCAGTGGGGAGGCTACAATTCCGGGTATTCCGACTGAAATCCCCACGTTCAGCCAGATAAAATGATGGTTTAGATATTTTGATTTTATCTTACGTGTGTGTTCAAAAGTTCTGGGGCCTTAAACGTCCAAAAGCAGGAATAGTTATGTTGTGAAAAGGAGACGGTGCTATACGACGTTAGTAGCTGTGTCTCGCTCTCACACCTGAATAGTGATTGCAATAAGACGTGGTTGGCCTTATCTTGTGCAAATATTTTGTAGCCATTTGATTGGTTAGATCAAATTTTAAATAGTGCTTGAGTTCTCAGTCAGTTGCTCTAATGCCTGTTAGTTATGGCCATAAAATTTAATATGATGCTCTAAATCAATATCATAAACTGAGATTAGAAATTAGAGAGTGTCGATATTTAGGATAAAATAATAAGAGCGGAGCTTTCATGATACAGCTCATTTTTGAGATATCAAACTACTTTCTTCCTCTTAACAGAATTTAGCAATAGTTTGGCATAAATGCAGACATAATTACAGACACATGTTAATTGGCACATTTACTGTGGCACAAGCACAATATAAACGTCAGGTATTACAGATAAACATACACTTATAGCTAGCGGTAATCAATTATGTGGGCAACTTGCTTTTTTACAAAAAAAAAACATAAAACACTCGCAAAAATATTAATCGATTACCATAAAAGTTGTAAAACAAACAAACTGAACGTCAGCTACGCGTACACTCCAATTTCATGAAAAATAAATCTGTTCTTCAACTCCATATGCCCGAAGCATTCTCTTTTGAGCTCAAAACTGTATTTTATTTAAAGTACAGTTTGAAGATAAATATTGTGAACCCTAAGTGTGGCGTCAAAGGGCATCAGCAGAGCTATTTCTCACTGTCGAAGTGCCAGACGGTCAAGACGTAGGTACATTAAACAAAGATTTTTCAAACTTCAGCTGAATAAGTGAGATCGACTTTGTAAACTGTTTCTTTGCTGCAGGCGATGCAAATATTAAATACAAAAGAAAGGGTTTTCAAAAAAAGAAAATAAAAACTAAATTGCTTTGTTTCGAACTATCATCAAAAAAAATGTAGCTGCTAATATGAAACTAAATAATAAAATAAAAAATCCCTTGAAATAATTAAATTGGTAAACAAGTTCATGACCCTATCAGACTCAAATAGAATTTCTAATAACAGCTCAGTTACGCTTTGATTTCTGAAGCTATCTTTAGTATTCATACGTCCATTGATTTTGTGCGTATCTTCAATTATTCTATCGTGGTATTCTTTGTTTTGTATATCAATAAAACAAATGATAGCATTTCTGTCGATATTCCATTTATCTTCATTCAAATAAGAACCTCTTTCAATGTTTGAATGAACGTAACTAGCCACCAAGTTAATTAATTTCTTTTCATAGTCAATTTTCTCCTTTCCTTCTTTAACATCGAAACTTGTTGTTTCATTAGTGATCCTCAAACTAACACCAAACTTGTTTTCACACAATTACCCATCTACCCCGTAGTCACTGGCCCCAGGTTCTAAAACCGTTGGAGTGCAAAGGGTACGAGAAGTAACCACCGCTAATACTTCGGTGAAACTTTGGGATTCCTTTCCAAAGTTTCCGGTGCACTTTAGCTACGGAATCTGGCTTTGGGAATAGCTTTCCTTTGTTTCTCGGTGGTCTATTTTTAATTCTTTATTGAAAATGGAGAGGTATTCTCGAAATCAGGCGTTGTAGGTTCTTGTTTGAATGGCGTTAGTTTTGTATTCTTAGAGCAGCTTGTTATAATCTTATATGATTTTGTAAATCTTATTTATTCCGTACTAGCCGTTTGTTCGGGAACTACTTAGCGCACCTAGATAAAAAAACTCTCTCTTTTGTAGCCATTCCTAGCGTCCCATCTATCTCTTTCTACTAAATTTCATCCAAATCGGTTTACCTTGAAAACGTAACAAAACAATCTCACTTTCACATTTATAATTAAGTCAGGCTTTTTAAATTTAATTAATAGATGGTTGGCCATTTAGGATGATACGTTTAGCGTGTAAATTATAGTTCGATAGAAATTGCGACTCAAATGTCAGAATATTTTTTCATACTGTTCACACTTCAACAGTTGTTTGTGACGCTGCTGTCGCGACATTTTTCTTATATCACATAAAATGTCCCACACCTGACACTGTACGGTGTAGTGTCGTAGCCTACACCTAGCTTAAGAACTAAAACTATGCAATCCTATTTCAATCCTACACCGAATAATACAAAGAAAACACTCACCATCAGACTTGGCAAAACTGGGAATTCGAATATTTTCCACCCAATCTAGTTCATCGAGGAAAAAACCCTCAAAATGCCCGTTCGTTGTATGAAAAGGAAAGAGAACAAACGCTATCATGGCCGATACTGAAAAACGATAGGAGCAGGCACCGAGCTGGAAAGTTTTAGAGGCAAAATTATTGGTAGTTTACTTCCAAACGATTTGAGAATGGCAAAACAACATAAACTATAATAAAGAGTGTCGGCTGCAGTATCTGGGAGATATGTCATTTTTATGCAAAATTTTAAGATGCAAATATAAATAGAATTGTATAGTAACTTAGTGTTGTTCGGGACTTGTTTAAACATTGTGCATACCTTAACGTCTTATTAAAGCATTGTTTCTGAGTAGCTATTTTTACTGTTTTATGTGGAAATGTAGTAAAACTTTTTTAGTTTATGAATAGAAATAAAGTATTACAGCTTTGGACATAAATAATAGTCAAAACATTTGATAAAATTAATTTAAAATAGTTTTAAAGAAGGATTTAAACAATCTATGTTATATAAGAGAAGGTTTTTGACATAACTTCACCATACAAGAAATTATTTTGTATTGTGATCAAATATGGCAGTTAATGTCAGTTTTATTTACCAGTATTTTCTATACTTACTGAAATGGTTGTCCACGATTTAATAAGGCAGGTGGACATAATGCTAACCTATCGTGATAGGTCAAACCTATAACGAACGGTAATAGTAGTTATAAAAGGAATCAATCAAATGACATTTTACTAAACTTTGTTAGTTTCTATATCCGTTCTCAATAACCATTTAAAAATGTAAAACAAAGAACATTTTTTTTTCGGATGGGAAATCATCTAATGCCCGTCGTGGGTGGGGTGGGACGAAGTGTCAGACTTTTACTGACTAAAACCCATCCATGTTCCTTCCTCAGTCCTTTTTATCCCAGGGGTGCGGTAACTCTTTCGAACATCCCGCAGTAACAAAGTACACTTGTGACAGCAAAATTGCAACAATATGAATGTCACACAAAAAGGCAATGCTCACATCTGATGGCGTTCAAATTTCAAAAAATTACATTCAACTCTGTTCTCGATGGCGGTTGTCAAAAAACTGTTATGAATATGACGACGAAGCGAGAAGCGGGACTTGACAAGCTCGTTCGTGTTCTATCGGACAGTGGTACCCAACTGTTTTTAAAAATAAGAGAAGAGCTAGCGCTTGAAATAAAGATGGCGTAACCATGAGACCGTTTTTGTCTTCGTTTATTCGAAGTGCGTTTTGATTGGTTGATTTTAGTCTCAGTTTTAGTTTCTCTTTATTTAAGGGAAATGATTTTTATTTTCTATTTAAATTTTATGTTTAATTTTTCACTGACAGGAATCTGAGTAGTGCTGTTCATTCAAAACTTAATATTTTTTTTTGTTAAATACTTTTTTACTTTGCTCTTTTTGTATCTATGATCGGTTATCGATTATACAGGTTTTTTTTAAATACGATGACTCATCAAGTTTATTCGTTCCTTCACACCTTCCAAGGACAATGTAAACTTTAAGCACCATAGTCCCAGCCAATCAACGGGCCGTCAACCACGCGATATGAACCGGCAGCGTATCGTTAACCAATCGCGTGACAGCTGACGGCCGATTTGAAACTTTTTTTTTCCAAAAAAAAAACTATATTTTTTAGATTTTTCCATTTTTTACATTGCAATCACAAACGTGTGATCAGATTACAAACGTTTCGTTTTTTTCTTTTCGAACTATGCTTTGATAGAAACCTTTGATGTATAGCGAGGATTTTTCGATTGCAATTTTGAAAGCTGGTAGTAAAAATAATGGCGGTACAGTGAATATTTCATTCGGTTGAAATATTGATGGCGGATTTGGTTTTAGAAGGGTTTCTAATCTGAATACAAAAGCAGCAGTATGTATTTCATGTGCTAAGAGGAAGAGATTGTCTGTAATTATTATAATTATTAACCTTTGTTGAAATGCAGTGAAAATGCATAACACTACTGTTATATTCCATTTATGGGCAAAGGCTTTTTAAGTTGCTTGCTAAAGATTTGAATCTTCTGTCCCTTTATACGGACGCGGGTAAAATTGCGGGAAACGGCAAATATATCATAATTACAATCACTACAAAATGGAACCATAAATATCTCAACTTGACCGACCTAAAAAACAAAACCACTAACCGACTTCCATAAAACTCCTATAAACCAACTCATGCAACAACAGATTAATTATAAACTAGTTAATTATTAAATTTAATTGGCATTTGACCGTAACGGGCACCCCGGCCTAACTATAAAACTAAAAGTCGCCACCCGGGGTTGAGTTTAATTAAAATTTCTAAATTAAAATGCCAATAGTTTGTCACCCCTGGATTTAAGTTTTCTCTTAGGAAGAAGAGAGACAGCAACAGTTATAACGGACATTTTTGAAAGTAATTATTTTAAACTTTATTTTTAACTGTTTTCCCGGGTTTACCCGCGCCCAGAGAAAATCTTCACTCACCCGGATAAAAATAGCCTTTAAACGTCTTCAAAGACCCATCAATCTCCTCACCAAATATCATTTAAAATTGGTTCAAACGTTTTACTATGAAAGCGGAACAAACTAACAAACTTACATACGCATTTTATATTAGTTAGGATTAAATAGGTAGGTAAATAAAAGCCTTTTCTAGGGTGAGTCTGTTGCGCAACTTCTTCCCAGCACACATAGGAAGTGGTGAAGGGCGGGCATTTTGGGGGCTGTCTTTTATAAATTTGACGTTCAAAAAGTGCTGATTCTCAGCCTAGATTGGACAAATAATTTTTGAATTTTGAATCTGTCAAGTTAAAATGAAGTTTGACAGCAAGGGACAAAAGAGTTAATAAATAGTTGCTGTTAATGAATAAGAGGGTATGTATTTGCTTAATTTTTAATAATTATATAGACTTTTAGTCTTAAAGCAATTTAATCGTGAACATATTAAAGATGAAATTGAACCTCATGTACTTCATAACAAGGTCTGATTTACAAATAATTCTTGAACAAACACAACATTTTCCAAAAAACAATAATAGTTTCTCATTCCAAATTTAAAAACTTCCCCAATTAAAATACGATGCGGAGAAAAGTCCGAACGAGATAGAAAGATACACTGTACTAATGAAAAAGAGGGACAGATATAATGAAATAGTTGCAGAAGTAAGCACATTGCACGATTTAATTAAGCATTTTAATTAATTTTAATTAAAACTTGTGGACCGTGATTTCCCTTGTCGCAGTGTCGGTGTTTTGTTTCGGAATCAAACGGTTTGAAATTTCGATTAGTGTTTGGGGCAATGTGGGTTAAGTTTTGTTTGAAGGTTAAGCTATGTGGGATAAGGTTTGGAAAAGGATGGGTATATTTTAAGTTAGCGTGCTTGTGGCATGTGTTTATGGTCACGATGATTTTATTTCATAAATGGAACACATAATTTAAGTCAAACTTTATGGTTTCTACTAGCTATAAAGTGAGATAGGTAAGTTTACGAATATTTATTATTTTACTATGTATTAGAATGCTACATTATCCCTAAGGCTATATTTTATGAGCAAAAGCCGAAAGCGAAAAAATAAATTACTTTTTTAGCTTTTATTACCCAAAAAAAAAACACACATATTCATATTTTCTTCTGATATTGATATTCCACATTACATAATTGTTTTAAAAATAATACTGAATCGTGAACCTCATAGAAAAAAAAATGCATTAAAATACACTTATTATTTTTAAACAAAAAACAATGCAACAAATAGTAGAAAAAAATACATAAAAAATGCCATAAAATAATAAAAACGTCTACAATAATAAAATAAAAGCCGCCCCATATTATCATACAAGTACATATTCAAACAAGAGTTTTAATTAAACACACGACTAGTGATTTCCCCTGTCGCCTGGCTAGTGGCCGCTGTACCACAATACCTAGTATTATATACACAGGCGTTGACAACAGCTGGAAATTCTAGAAAAGGCTGAAGATAGACATAAAGATATAACTGCATAATTTGAAAAAGGTTAATGCCATTTATTTACGCGTTAAAATTAAGTATACCATTGATTCCAAACTAAGTACAACCTATACTATTAAAATTATTAACCGACTTTAATAAGAAGGTTCTGTATTCGACTCGATATGTATCTATGTTGATGTGCGCTATTTTCTCAAGAACTACTGATCCGATTTGAATAGGATTCGCTATATGAATGCATATTTTTAAGGAAGGTTTTTTTATTCATATTGACTTATAAAGACTGAAAGTCACAAGTATATGTCGTGATGGCCTAGTGGTTAAGGCGCCTGCCTCTCGCGTACGAGTGTGCGGGTTCGAAACCTGCCTAGAACTAATGTGAATTTTCTAAAGTCAAAGAGTCTTTCTAAGTATACCTTAGACGTCACTGACTAACGGTGGAGGAGAACTTTGTAAGAAAACCTAGACTTATTTGCGCCAATCTGCATTGGGCAAGCGTGGTGATCAATACTCGTGCCTTCTCTGTATGAGCAGAGGCCTGTGCTCAGCAGTGGGACAATACATAGACCAATAATAATAAAATACTGAAATAACACTATCTTTAAGGTTTACAATAATTTGCAACATCTCAAATACCTGATTTGACATACTTTATAGAAGGCCCATTGTCCAAATAATTCCGTAGTTATTCTCATGAAAACTAAACTTCAAGACACCCCACGATAATATGTACTTAATGGATTAGATGCTACCAGATGGTACAATAATGTTATTATTGTATATGATCAAACATCTGGACTTTTCACGTTCATTTCATACTAGCTGTTTCACTCGTATCCTGTGGGAACTATTTGACGCACTCAGATAAAAACAATCCTATATGCTTTGCCAAGTTTCAATCTATAAACATACCAAATTTTTCCTCAATCGGTTCAACTGTTTTCCCGTGAAGCGTGAGACAGACTTCCAGACTTATAATATTTGTAAGGATACTAGATATTTTTCGAAGTTTTTCGGAGCCATTAAAACTATTCAATCTCATTCCCCAGATCTCAATCATAGCTCTACAAAATTTCATTAAAATAGACAGACAAACAGAAATGACTAACGAGAGTTACATTCGCATTCGCCCAAAAAAGTTTTATCAAAACCAGTCATATAGTTTCTGCAAGATAACTAATATTTTTTCTTTATAAATATTCAAAAAATATTTTCACTATTTCATTCGCAGAAACCCTAAAAGGTTTAGTCTCTATTAATTAAAATATGAGAACATAGATTATTTAGTTGCAAAACTTTCAGAACAGAAACGTCGGAATGTTCAGAACTTGTGCGCCATTATAAACAGTAGCAACTAATTAAAAACCGGCCGACTCATGCCCAAAGAAATAGCGCAGACGCAAAACAACCCCGTATTTAGGTCACTGCTTGATTATGTGCCTTTTTTGACTAGTCTAATGAGTAGGTATTGAAATTTGTGTCTGGTTGAATGATTTTACTGGCCTGTACCAATCGATTTTAATAGTCAGAAGCCGTCAAGCGGATTGAGAAAACTCTGACGATAGGGTTAGGTTAGTAAACCTGATCCCACAAGTAGTAGAATACTAAATTCTTCACTTGTTTAAAACTTCACCACATCATCATCTATTCTCGCACAGGTCAAGCCAAGTATCTTAGCACTACAGCACAGATTACACATGCATACAAACTAGCAAGTGCACTAAACACTGGTTGCTACAAAACATGGCACAATGGACGAACTAACGGCAAGTTAGTCGCAGCCATAAGCGTTGGTCCAATAATAACCGGGAACTAAACAAACCAGGGTCTAAGTTTACGAGCCGAGCTAAAATCTAGCCAAGTCGTCAAGTTGATGTGGTGTGAGCCATGAGCGGTAGCGATCAGCATTATGCTGAGATGGGAGCATTTTCCAGCCTCGTACAGGTAGACTAACCTGTCACTCATTGTTTAATTCCTGTGCGTGTCCTGAAATAAATGTTTTTTCTTTCTTTTTTTTCTTCCTTTCATTAGTAGAAACTACGTTTTCTCTAAAGGTATGTGCTAGCCAATATATGCCAAAATAATTATTTTAATCCTGTAATAAACACCCTACTTTTAAAATTATTTTTTTTTGTATAAACGAAGGTTCTTCAAACCTAACAGACAGATATGTGTCGCTGGTAGTTTGTTGCGCCACTTCTCTCCAGCAAAAACACAAACGAGTGGTGAAGGGTGGGCATTTTGAGGGCTGTATTTTGTAATTTTTCACTTATATAATAATTCACAGGGGAGTCAACGGTTCAGTTCAGTTTAAATTTTAGACACTAAAAAAAAGACACTCAATAAAATATGAAAAGTCTCGCGGTTCAATCACTGGAACTGAGAAAATGAGACCCTTTTCTGATTCAAACTTTTTGTTAAACTTTCCAGATACTAAAGATTTTGAGATTTTAATATTCACTTTTTCTGATTTTTCTATGCAAACGACTTCTCGTGTGACATACAGATGTGACGTAAGAACAATACTATGTAGAATAAAAGCCCATGTTTTATTCACCCGCCCCGCTACCGCCCATGTCTCGTGACCCACCCACTTGTATTACCGCTGGAATCTAGTGACAAAGCCGATGTAGACCAACTCAATTACATACTAAGTGCGCCACCAACACACTATTTATACTTGCTAACACCAGTTTGTTTGGCAAAGACGCTGATTAATTTATTTCCTTATTGTTAGGAAATATTGTTGTATAAGATTTTGTCACAAAGAAGAAGTGACTTTGTAAATAGCTTTTTTTACCAGCATACAACTAAATACCAACTACTCTTTGTTCTTGCCCAGGTTTCAGCCTATCTCCATTACAAATTTTATCCCAATCGGATCATTCGTTTACCCGTGAAAACTGAACAGACAAACAGTGAGAGTAATTTCAAATTTATAATTTTAGTAAGGATAGTACTTCTTGTACATAGAATTGTATGCTAATATAACCATGCAAAAGTCCCAAGTAATCATCGGCGGTGACGATACAAGAACCTATGAATACTTAAAAAAAATAGCTTAGTTCAACCTCAAGATTGAAATTAGAGCGCTAAATATGTCGCTTCAAAACTCCAAACCAAGTATCACCGTTCCAACAAATTCTCCTCAAAACCAATCGTTTAAATCTTAAGTACTTTCCACCAATTTCGCGTTCATTTGTTTTCGAATTGGAAATTTCTGGAAAGTTGTGCGAACGCTCCACCGCGCGGACTCAAGGCCCAGAAAATAAGAGAAAAATCAATCACAATAAGTTCACAGAACTTGCTACTTAAGGGTCTGAGTCAGTTTAAACGCCGAGAAAAGGACCGGAGCACAGACTTTTTGTTGGACAGTGTTATGCGATAGCAGCCCACGACAAACTTTCTAAAAAAATAATATTTATTTCTTGCATTTTTACGTCATTTATTATTTTTTTTGCATTTCTTTCGCGTCTGCCAGTGAATTTTTGCGCCGCATATTATTTCTAAGTGCAATTTGGCATTGGTTTTGTTTAATAGATAAAGACTTCACTCTCCAGACCACTCATTTTATTACGGACCATCGGCCGATGTGACATCCCAATGCTGGTCAGAGAGTATAGAGAAGATATGCATTGATCAGCAATTTAACTAAAGCTAAATTGGTGTTTAAAGATGCTGTTTTTTTAAATAAAAGGTTTCCTCACGATATTTCCCTTCACCAAGTCAGTGACGGTGTGTCTAATGATAAACGTTTTAATTATTTTGTCAGTTTTATCCTAAATAAGGTTACAGATATGTTAATTGTTATTTCATTGTGATAATAAATAATTGCTATCGGATTCTCAAACCCGATAACATGGATTCCTCTGCTGGGCGCCCTATTCATGCACAAAAAGTCACACAGCAAAGTAATATCGCAGATCCGTCAACGTGATTTATATTCGAATTCTTAGTCCTAGAACTGAGCCATTAATTTACGATCATACTTGTTACTAAAACTATTTATTGGCTAAATATTTAGATTTTCCAAGACACTTTTTTATTACCTTCACTTCTAAATAGAAAAAAAATCTCCAACCATTATTCATTTAAAAACTACTTAACATTCTTCTCCATTGAAACCAAGATCACATAAATAAAAATTCTTTCTAAACAGTTTCCTTAAAAGACTATATTATGTTTATTAGACTCGTATAATATATTGACCAATAAAAATGGTAATTTCGCGGACAAAATGAAATTAAACCGTGGGGCGTTGCATGAAGAGATTATCTGGCGCGATGAGCAATTTGATATATTAAAGCAATTTTATTTATGACTTGAGGAAAGTAAAATTATTGTTAAATCTGCTTATTCGGCTTAACTTTTTTGGGGAATTATTGCCAGTCTTCCTCTTCTTGTGAGGATTTCTTTAAAGCTTTTTAACAGACTAAAAACGTACGTATAAAATGTATAATAATACATATTTTATGTTTCGATTTGTGGCAAATATGAATGGTTTTAAGAATATTTGTTAATAAATCGCAATAAATTAAAAAGCTAATTTCAAAAAATAATTATTTAAATATTATATAAGTCAAATATTTCTTCTCTTGTTTGTTTATACATGCTTTACAAACATACGTATGATTTTTCATTTGTGGTGTCTCAACTAAAGAGTTATAAAATGTTTTTTTAATTCTTTATACTTTAGATTTTAGATCAAACAAATTTATCTTCGCACTCAATCCACCAGATACAGAAAAAATATGTTTTTGCTTAAAAATAGATTATTTATTGTCAGTAATAACCATTCTTTTTTATTCAAACACAAAACGCAATTTTATTTTCTATTTTCTTTTATTCATATTAAAATTTAGTATGATTTTATCTAATGACCGGTCGACTTCATTCAAAGATGGCACGCTATCATGATGATTATATTAAATAGTTCCTTACTACATAAAACTATCGCCACTCGAACTAGCGCGCGCTCCACTGGGCCGTGACGTCACACTTATACGGCCAAGGGAAAGGATTTCTATGTCTTCGAGTGAGGGCGACGCTTTTTATTTGGGGTCCTAGGTTCTTTGGAAATAGGTGGATATATTGGACAGCTGCAGGTACTCACGAGGAAGAATTATCAGCTTTCTGCTAGATCTTTTATATTTTATCGTGGTGTTTTTGTTGGATTTATGATGTGGTAACCTTAGCTTCTTAAAATTAGAATGTGGGTAAAAAGACGCCTTTTTGTGGGCTAGAAAACCGGTAAAAGTTTTCGACATCAGTGACGAAAGAATTAATTTTATTTTGAGCCTTTTTTTTGTAATATGATTCCATGTCTGGTGTATTTTTTTTAATATATAAAATCTGTTCTTGTTTGACCAATATTTCGTGAATGTTCTAAAGTTCCAGAGCTTACACATGACACATGACATACAGAATGACTAACTTAGTATTTTTATAATTTTAACTAACATCACATATACGAAAGTGATTGCGTTTCGTTTGTTTGTTACGTTTTTAGGGTAAAACGGCTGAACCAGTTTGGATAAAAAAAATTACGAATCTTATAGTACCCTGGAAACTGTTATAGACCATTAAGTAGTTCCTTCGAGACGTAGATTTGTATAAAACTGATCAATCTAACTGGATACTATGAAGAACCTAAAGACAACTATAACCACTATTAATTAAACGAACTCAATACATACAAAAAGAAACAAAACACAGCTTCCTCTCACAACCCCAACAGCTTCTATAAAAGCCCATTCCTATTCCACCCGCAACGGAAATCAACTACCATTTAAAAAAACAGGAAAAGCCCAAACTACACTAGCATGTGGGTTAACTAGAATTTATTGCTGGCAACACAAATTAATAGCAGTTTTCGGAAGCGGCCCTAATTGAGAATTGTGTCCGATGCGTGCTTCAATAGTGGGGGCGATACTTAATGTATTTATTTCGTTAGTTTTTTACTAGCTTTTTGACCGCGACTTCGTCTGCATTAACTTATAGTTGGGTGCAGGTACCTAGATAAAAGTATGTGGTAATACATAAACTATGCCGGGACTGGGGGATATTCGAAAAGTAACCGCGCCCCCCCGAATAAAAAGGGCTGAGGAAGGAACATGGATGGCTTTTAGTCAGTAAGAGACTGACACTCCCTCTCACCCCACTCAAAGCGGGATGAGTCATTTGATGATTTCCCATCCGAAAAAAAAGGAAAACTATGTGTATGCCGAATTTCATTCCAATCCGTTTAGCAGTTAGTGCAAAACTGAGCTACAAATATTTATCTAAACTTTCACGTTTATAACTAGCTGTTACCCGCGGTTTCACCTGCATCCTGGGGAAACTACTTCACTCATATGCATAAAAAGTATCCTATGTGTTAATCCAGGTTATAAACTATATGTGTACCAGATTTCATCCAAATCTGTTAAGTAGTTTTTGCGTGAATGAGTAACAAACATACATCTTCACAAACTCTCGTATTTATAATATAACTAGGATTATTATTTGTATAGTTATATATTTAAGTATGCTAAGAATCTGTTTGTCTTAAGAATCAGTAACCGTGATCGCAAATCGTAGTCTGAAAGTACACCAGCTTGCGTTTTCACTTCAAGGCGAAAGACTCTTTCATCGATACGGAATAGAGGAAAGTACATTGATTGCCACGCTTGTTCGCTGAGTGTTAGCCATTTCAGACCATTCAAAGACTTTGCTCAAGATGTTTTCCTATACCAAAGTCTTTGTAGGTACACTTGAGAGTCTGAATCTGGGTCGCTTACATAAATCTCAATATTTTCGAAAGTATAAACGAAAGTTAAGTGAAGTAAAGAGAATATATAGAGAGAATTTTTAAATAACTTACTACTTACTTTTAAGATTTTCTTATTTTATTAAGATGTAGTTTTGATGATCACAATTTTGTTAATTTCCCAAATTCATTACCGGTAGTGTATTAAAATTTAAAAGTAAATTTAAGTTCTCGAAATTAAAAAAATATGAAAGCATTACCACGTGTCAATAGTATCAGTGGTAGTGTGTATAACCGCTTACTACTAGACTAGAAAAACCCACAAAGCGATGTCGGCCCAACCCGGGGATCGAACTCGAGACCCAGTGCACAGCTGTCGAATTTGCAACCACTACACTAACAAGGTAGACCACACTGCTGCCTAACTCTTACCAAAGAAAAGATAATAAGTGACCAATTTCATACAGTTTTTCAACGGCATAACTCATAACCTTACTCAAAATTACAAACATCATCATCTGCCTAGCCTTTTCCCAAACTATGTTGGGGTCGGCTTACAGTCTAAACCGGATTCAGCTGAGTACCAGTGGAGTGGTACATGGAGCGACTGCCTATCTGACCTCCACAACCCAGTTACCGAGTAACACGATACCCCTTGGCAAGACTGATTATCAGACTTTCTGGCTTCTGACTACCGTGAAAGATCTATAAATGACAGCCGGAACCAATAGCTTAATGTGCTTTCCGAGGCACGGAGGAGTCTCGCTATGACATAGATGGTCACCCATCCACGGACCGACCGCGCCAAGCGCAGCTTAACTTTTAATCGGTCGAACCGTGCGGCTGTTACTTACATAAATATAATAATTTAAATGAAAGGTAAGTACGTCAAAAATGTGGTGTAACCATTTTCCAAAGGTACGAAAAGCAAGGGTTTTTGATACATATTTCATGAGATCCCTCGCGCAGATGGTACCGTTTACACTTCATTGCTTCAGATTCCGTTTCAGCTGAAGGAATAGGTGTACGGTTCAATTGATAGGATTTATTTTTAGTTTCTGGAATTGAAAGATCGGGGAATTAGGATTTCGAGTGACGTCACGTGTGAAACAGTGTGTATTCACTGGGTTTGATGGCATTTAAAACAAAAGCTATTTTTCCGCCAGCGGCTTCGCCCGCGTCGCCTATACGAATTCAAATTAAAAATGACAGAGTTCCATACAATTTTTGCCTCCCTTTTTCACCCTCTTAGGGGTAGAATTTCGGAAAATCTTTTCTTATCGGATACCTACGTCATACAAAGAACACACCCTCCAAGTTTCAGGTCTCTACGATCAGCGGTTTAGGCTGGCGTTGATCCGTCAGTCATTCAGGACAAAGCATTTTATTTTGATGATTTGACCCTCAATACGTTTTAAAAGTACCAAACGCCTTTGTTCATATAGTTAAGCGCAGGTAATTGTACACTGGCCAAATGAAAACCATCTGTGTTTCTTATTACCCCGAAAACAATTCGTAAACGGTAACAAAACATTCATCAATAATAGATTGCGTGCTCTAAAAGTACCCGTTTACCTCAACCGTGAAGCACATTTCATATTTTCGGAATCCAACCCCCCGCTGTTGTCCAAATACCTTCCCATTTCGTGTAATAAACGGGGTCTTTTGTACCCGTATCA
This sequence comes from Pyrrhia umbra, assembly GCA_963891755.1. Taxonomy (NCBI): domain Eukaryota; kingdom Metazoa; phylum Arthropoda; class Insecta; order Lepidoptera; family Noctuidae; genus Pyrrhia; species Pyrrhia umbra. Next base: position 593,436 of record OY982943.1, read on the forward strand.
ATACAGGGTTAAAATACGACTGGTATCTATCACGATGATGTATGAGCGGTTGAGGGTTATTTTTTTTATTTTGTAATTATCGATAGCCTTGACTAAATTCGTGAATGTGGTCTGGTATCTCGTTTACTATACTCTTCAAATAGGCATAGGAATATAGGACCACACTTTTTTCGGATGGTAAATCATCAAATTACCCAATTCCCACTGTTAGTGTTAGACTCTTACTGACTAAAATGTGTTATGGAGTTTCTTGCCGGTTCTTCTCCATAAGACCTACTTCTTGGAACCGTGCAACTAGCTTGACGTTTCATAAGTGCCTGCAAAGACCTATTTGAAATAAAAACATTTGAGTTTGAGTTTGGAAACCCATCTATGTTCCTGCCTTAGCCCTTTGCATTCCGCCACACATAATCTTGAGTGAGTTTGTGTGCTTGTTTGTTACGCGTTCACTGTTTAACGACTCAACCAATTTAGTTGAAATTTGGTACGGAGATATAGGAGACCCTGGAGACGGTTGTAGGCTACTTTTTTTCCGGGTGTGTTAAGTAGTTTCCTTGGAACACAGGTGAAACCGCGAGAAAAGCTGTTCTTTACATAAAACAAAAATAACGCCTCATTAACTAATGAATTACACCGGCATTTCGGTACCTCTTTTTTGTAATTCTAGATTTCCTGATGATTTTTTCCATCACCGTCAGTAGCCAATGACGAGTATGTAGATCATTGGTTGAAGTTTCTTTGGTACATGTCAGGTTTTGAACCTACCTATACGTGTTTGAGAAGCGATCTTCTTATCCTCCTAACTAACAAATTGGGTAATATACCTATTCATGTTGAAAAAAGATACCAAAATATTACTGACCATCCACTATGATATCATCACAAAGTTATTTCATTCATCACAGTTCCTATAACAACAGACAATTTCTTTCAAAACTTCGAGAATAACAGATACCATTTCAACGCCCAACAATAGAAATATGAAATCCAGACTGAAATTCAGACAATACTGTACAAAAAGCAAACTAGTGAAATCTTAGCCTGTTTCGCTGTTACAGCGGTTTTCAGGCTGAAAACTAGGCGTTTTGATACGTAGCTGGATTTCAGTTTACACATCGTTATCAAGTTTAGAAGCTAGATATTGTTTTTGTGCAAATATATGTTTTGTGTCTGCGAGTTAGGATCGTATTTTGCTTTTATTGGTATTTTACAAGCTAACGATAAAAAATATTTGTTGGGTTCCGTACCTACCTATTTGTTCCGTCATCGTAAGAAACTAAACGTAACCAGAATCAAATCCAATTCATCGATGTTCAAGCTTCCACAGTTTTCAATAACAAAACGCAGACATGCTATAGTCTGTGATGCACGTTGTGACTCGTTTGAATTTGGAGCGAAAGCACGGATCGCGTCCGCCGCGTAAAAAAAACTGTTTCCCACATCTATCGAACTCAAATCCCACTACTGAACAAAATCATCGTGTATCGTGTTGTTGCGGGTTTGATCTCGTACTCGCAACCCGGAATCCCTGTATTCCTGCCATTAGATCAACCGAAGGTGGAAGGCTCAGCGTGTGCCGTAGCAGTCCAAGGTACGTATGTGCATTGTATTTGTTACTGGCATTCTGTGGAGTTTATGAACATCGTTTTGTGTAATCGTTGATTCCCTAGTAGCAGAAAGCCACCTTTGCTATTTCGGCTCTGGTGCGTATGCTACATATTTTGGTGCCGAAACCCGGGAGTTTCCACCTAATCACATCGTTTTACGCACGGTATTTTCTGGTTAAAATTGTCTTATAACTTGGTATACAGAACTAATCTATACAACAAAACGTTTACCGGCTGCATTCCGAGCTATATTTCGTCATTTCATAACCTTCCAATCCATGCGTAAAATTACAAGCGGTCTAAGAGGTATCACTATCGAACAGGAATATATATATAATATATTCACCTACTTCTATCGTAAATTCTTGTGGGATCGAATTGAGCAATCATTTTCCTATCGGTGCTTAATTTCATCGGCTTACATTATTTACTTATCCAATCGCATATATGTACACCGTAATCATTTAATTTCCATTCTATAAGAACCTATTTTAACATTTCTTAACATTAATTTTAACACCAGTCTTATTTCGTTTGAAAAAGTATAGTTTTCACATTTTTTATTTTTATTTTGTGGGTACTCTCGCATTGCGTAGGTATACAGCGCGAGCGGTCGACTCGTGAGTTTCATTGTGCCGGCTGGCCGTGTACACCGCCCCACACAAGTTTCCGATCGTATCGTTGCGTCATTCATAAAACCATTAAGCAAAACTTGTGCGGACAGCTGTACCTATTCATTCGAGTGAATTTTATTTTTATTCCATCGTAAGTTTAACGTATTTTTTCGCATCACACAATGTCGTTGCTTAGTAAACGTCCTACTAGAAAGTTAAAGAAATGTAAATCGAAGTCTATTGAAGTGGAATATACCACGCAGGACTTGCCATCGTTACGTAGAAAGCGTACCATATCCTACAACCGGCTCGCTAAAGCCTTAGAGATAGGCACGTTAGCGTTGAGTGACCCTTCTCACTGCGATTTATTTTTATCGTATTATGAGGACATAAAGGATATTTCACACAGTTTTGAACAAGCACATATAATAATTTTAGATATTTTAAACGATCCAGAAGATGACGACAACGAAATGCAAGAACGTTTTGATGCAATGTATTATCAAATAGGTTCAATTTATCGTAGTTTAACAAAATCCGTTGTGTCGTCACCTCACTCACAAAATGTGAGTTCTTCTTTTAATATTAGACTTCCAAAAATCGTACTTCCTAGTTTTTCTGGTAACATAAAACAATGGCCCGAATACTTTGATACATTTAACGCTTTAATACATAATTCTACCACACTAACGGACACTGAAAAGTTTCATTATTTGGTTTCTTCCCTTAGTGGTGATGCATTGACAGTAGTGAAAACGTACCCTAAGACTCAAGAACATTATCACGATGCATACCAATCGCTAGTTACTCGTTACAAGTCTAAACGCACCCTATCATTTACTTGTTGGCGAGATATTTTAAATAAGGATTTTAAACATAACGATGCTAATCACTTTCAAACCTCACTGGATCTTTTAGAAGAGAATTTATGTATTTTAAAAACAGTTGATTTACCGGTCGATGACTGGGACTTTGTTTTGGTATACCATATTTTATCTAAATTAGACAAAGACTTACGCCGCAGTTTTGAGGAAAAACATTCTGATGTGGAAATACCTTCGTTCAAACAACTTAAATCGTTTTTGCGTTCCAAGTCAGAAGCCCTCTTACGTGACACACACTTTACCGATTCTTCTAAATCAAACAAGTCTGCGCCCGCAGCGGCGCCGGCTCAATCACGACGCGCCACCATTTCGACCGTACTTGTTGCTTCTGATGATGCGAAATACCATCTACCACCCATTAAATGTTCTTATTGTGATGAATCACACTCAATTATATCATGTCCAACATTTCTTAAAAAATCGATTGACGAACGTATGAATATAGCAAATGACAAAAAATGGTGCTATAATTGCTTAAAGTCGTCCCACCAACTAAAAGATTGTACCTCAATATTTACATGTCGTACTTGTAAACGCAAACATCACACGTTACTCCACCGCGAGAAACCTCAAACTCAAGAACCGAGTCCTACCGTATCGTTGGTATCGAGGTCTCAATCACATACTACCGTGTTGCTCGCTACTGTTATCGTTCAAGTTAGGGACGCTTCAGGCAATATGCAATCTTTCCGTGCATTGTTTGACACCGGGAGTCAAAGCAACTTTATAACCGAATCTGCTGTTAGACGTTTAGGGTTTACTCCAGTTAAGGCTAACGCGAATGTTACCGGACTTGGGGAGGTCGTGGCTACTACTGCTGGAGATGTTACGTGTTCCATTGGTACAAGCACTCGTATTTATTATAGCTTAAATATGCACGTGATTAAAAGGATATGTGGCGATCAACCTATCGCTCAGTTGAATACATCAGGGTGGTCACATATAAAATCATTGCCACTGGCTGATCCAGGTTTCGACATTCCTGGGCCTATTGACCTATTGCTAGCTGCAGATGTTTTCGTTGAATCAATTCTTAATGAACGCATTAAGGGTGGTCCTAACCAACCTACCGCATTTAATTCCATTTACGGATGGCTCCTTTTAGGTAAAACGTCTTTGTCATCGACTTCTTTACTTCATACTCTACCTAGTACGGACAATGATTTAAATTCTATAGTTCAGCGTTTTTGGGAACTTGATTCGTTACCTAAGTCGTCTTTATTAACTCCAGATGAGTTACTCTGTGAACAAAATTTTATTTCCACTCATTCGCGTGATCAATCCGGACGTTATATCGTTCGTATTCCTTTTAAAGGTGATACGGAACCCACTTTTGAAGGTTCTCGCGAAGTAGCTTTGCGTCGATTTTACGCTATCGAACGTAGATTATCTCGCGATTCTAACTTACATAATCAGTATGCTGCATTTATGTCGGATTACCTTGAAAGCGGTCACATGTCATTGGTACCTGCTCAGGATATGGGTCAAGGAAAATATTATATCCCTCATCATTGTGTCTTACGTCCTCAGTCTGTCAGCACACGACTACGCGTCGTATTTGACGCTTCCGCCAAGGATCTTCACTCGCGTTCCTTGAACGATACACAACTCATCGGTCCAAAATTACAGCCAAATATTTTGGAACTCATCCTACGCTTTAGGGAACCTAACATTGTTTTCATGGCGGATGCTCGTCAAATGTACCGCCAAATCATCTTGTCTCCAGACCATCGTGAATATCAACGCATTTTTTGGCGGACCTCGCCTAGCGAGCCCCTACAAGAATATCGCTTAAACACGGTCACGTATGGTTTAGCCTCATCTCCATATCTCGCTTGCCGTACTTTGAGACAGCTCGCCGAAGACGAAGGAGATTCTTATCCTCTGGCAAAACAAGTACTCTTATCTCAGGTGTACATTGATGATGTGGCTACCAGATTTTCCACATTAGAAATTGCTCAGGATGCAAAATCGCAAATTATTGCCTTGTTCAAGCGAGGTCAGTTTTACTTGAGGAAATGGGTCAGTAATCATCCACAACTTCTATCGGACCTTCCAAGTGAAGACTGTCTAACTGGTGCTGTGTCATTCGATACCACAGAAACATCAACTTTGAAAGTGTTGGGTCTTCAGTGGGATCCATCATCAGATACTTTCCTTTTCGCGATTAAATCTTCTGACCAGCCTTGTACAAAACGCTCGATTTTAAGCGAAACTGCTCGAATTTTCGATCCCTTGGGTTTTCTTTCGCCAATCACCATTCAAGCGAAATGTCTCATTCAAAAGCTTTGGGTTCTTGGCATAGGCTGGGACCAAACTCTGCCAGCTGACGTTATGCGGATATGGAAAACTTATCGCAACCAATTACCGGTGCTAGATCAATTGAGAATTCCTCGTAAATTGACCTGCACCGATGCCAAGTCTTACGAGATACACGGTTTCTGTGACAGCTCTGAGATCGCTTACGGAGCGGTGGTATATCTACGAGTGGTCGAGGTTCATAAAATACACGTTTTTCTCATATGTTCCAAAGCTCGTGTGGTTCCTTTAAAACGCATATCGCTGCCACGACTCGAACTATGTGCTGCAGTTCTTCTTTCAGATCTTTATAAATTCGTACGTGATACATATTTATCTCAAATTAAAATCGACAAAGTCTTTCTTTGGTCTGACTCCACTATTGTTCTCTCATGGTTACGTTCGCCATCTTCGCGCTGGCTTACGTTTGTCGCCAACCGCGTTAGTCATATCCAGGATATTACACCCATGGATTGCTGGCATCATGTGTCCTCTGGTGACAATCCAGCAGATATCTGCTCGCGCGGTCAATTCCCGAGCGAAATTCTGACCAACTCGCTATGGTGGGCGGGGCCATGGTGGCTATCTCACGATCACGTTGAGTGGCCGACCAATTCCGCTAGTTTAGCACAACTTACTAGTGATGAAGAATCAGTCGTACAAACCGAAGCTCGAAAAGCCGTAACACTGACTATTCATGAGAGTAGCAATCCTCAAAACGAGTTTATAATCGATAAATTAATTAATCGATTTTCATCCTTACACAAGATAGTGAATGTACTCACATTTGTTTATCGCTTTATTAATAATTGTCGTAATCCTTCTTCCATGAATCGTAACAAATTCCTAAATAACGTAGAACGACATGATTCGTTGATGCAATTAGTCAAACATGTACAACTAAGAACATTTTCTGAAATAATTTCAAACTTGAAACTCAATAAATCAATACCTAAACCTTTTCGCAAACTCAACCCGTTTGTCGATAGTCGAGGAATACTCAGGGTGGGCGGCAGAATATCGCGAGCAGGATTAGAATATGCACAAAAGCATCCAGCTTTTTTACCCTCGGACCATCCGTTATCGTTTCTAATTATTAACTTTATACATCGCAATCATCTACACTCGGGTATAAACACGACGCATTTTTTACTTCTTCAACAGTTCTGGATCGTTTCTGCCAAGCGTGTTATCCGCCAGTGCTTATCTAAATGCACCCAATGCTATCGTACTAATCCGCAACCTCTTCAGCCGTTTATGAGCGACCTTCCCGCGTACCGTGTAAATCAAGTCAAAGCGTTCTCCATCGTAGGCGTCGACTTTGGTGGCCCGTTCCGTATAAAGTTAGGTCCACACCGTGGAGCTAAAATCGACAAGGCATATTTATGTTTATTCGTTTGTCTCGCAACCAAAGCGGTGCATCTTGAAGTGGTTTCTACTTTGAGTGCGGATGGTTTTATCGCCGCGTTGCGCCGCTTCGTGGCACGACGTGGTCGTTGTAACGAAATACACGCAGGTTGTGGGACGAACTTTGTGGGTGCAAGCAAACAATTAGCGGCTCTTATGCAACATGCATCGAGTGCGCAAAAAATAACTTTTAAATTCAACCCTCCCTCGGCTCCCCACTTTGGTGGAGTGTGGGAAATTCAAATTAAGGCAGCTAAGTCTCATTTATTACGTATCGTCGGTGATCAAGTCCTTACTTTTGAAGAACTCACAACTCTATTTACTCAAATTGAATCAGTCATGAATTCTCGGCCGTTGTATCCTATCAGTTCTGATCCTAATGATTTATCAGCTTTGACCCCAGGTCATTTCCTTACCCTAGAACCTTTGACCGCTGTCCCTGATGAAGATCTTTCTCAAATTAACACTAATCGGCTTCATCGGTGGCAGTTGTTACAATCTTTTCACCAGAATTTCTGGTCCAGATGGAAAAACGAATATCTGAACTCTTTAACGCAGCGCGCCAAATGGACCAAAGATTCAAAACCACTTACTGTAGGTTCGATGGTGATTATCAAGGACGACAACCGTGCGCCATTGCATTGGCCTCTTGCTCGCGTGGTAGATCTTTTGCCTGGATCTGATGGGATAATTCGTATTGCAGTCGTTAAAACCGCTAATAATCATGTCATACAACGGCCATTAGTTAAGCTGTGTCCATTACCTATAGCTTAAATCGTATATCTAAATTTTTAACGTAACTTTAACTTATCGTTTATTTTAGTTTAACTTAATTTAAGATTTAGCATAATTTCTTTTATAAATTACCGTTTTCTTTTAATCAGAAAATACCGTAGGTATTTTGGTGGGCGGGATGTTCCGTCATCGTAAGAAACTAAACGTAACCAGAATCAAATCCAATTCATCGATGTTCAAGCTTCCACAGTTTTCAATAACAAAACGCAGACATGCTATAGTCTGTGATGCACGTCGTGACTCGTTTGAATTTGGAGCGAAAGCACGGATCGCGTCCGCCGCGTAAAAAAAACCGTTTCCCACATCTATCGAACTCAAATCCCACTACTGAACAAAATCATCGTGTATCGTGTTGTTGCGGGTTTGATCTCGTACTCGCAACCCGGAATCCCTGTATTCCTGCCATTAGATCAACCGAAGGTGGAAGGCTCAGCGTGTGCCGTAGCAGTCCAAGGTACGTATGTGCATTGTATTTGTTACTGGCATTCTGTGGAGTTTATGAACATCGTTTTGTGTAATCGTTGATTCCCTAGTAGCAGAAAGCCACCTTTGCTATTTCGGCTCTGGTGCGTATGCTACACTATTTGTCAAAGTCAAAATTAGAAATCAAATATTGAATCATATTTGAGTAAAGAAGTAGGCTAGTTTTTAACTAAAGTCAAAGTTTGATGGTTTTAGTATGTAGAGGTCTCGTGTAAGATTTATTTGAGAAGTACTAATTTATTTCTGTACTAGCTTCTGCCAGCGACTTCGTCCGCGTGGAATAGTGATGCTCCGCTCCTATTGGTCTTAGCGTGATGATATATAGCCTATAGCCTTCCTCGATAAATGGACTATCTAACACTGAAAGAATTATTTAAATCGGACCAGCGGTTCCTGAGATTAGCGCGTTTAAACAAAATGACAACATTTCCCTTCACTGCTCTGCTCCTATTGATTGTAGCGTGATGAAAAGTATACTATAACCATCTCAGGAGTATGACAAATAATTGTACCAAGTTTCGTTAAAATCCGTCGAGTAGTTTTTGTTTCTATAGAGTTTATACAGACAGACAGACAGACAGACAGACATCAGCATTTTTGGCATCAGTATCGATCCCTAATCGACCCCTGATAGTTATTTTGGAAATATATTTCATGTACAGAATTGACCACTTTACAGTTTTATTATAAGTATAGATAGATATGCAAATAAACATAATAATTCCATAGGTGATTAGAAAGATTCTCCGTTTATTTGTCCCAAGAAAGCCGCCATCCCTCCCTGAGAACACCTGTTAAAATGATAAACAAAGTTTTGTTAAAAAGATACCTACGTAAGTAGAATTTCGTCGCTTAGATTCTAAAACTAGTCATTTATTACTTAATAAATAAATAAAATAACACAATGTATATCAAGATAATAAAAACTCTAAGGATTTAAAGATATAAGGATTTTATCAAAGATACTTTTAGCACACAATCAGTATGTTCTTCTATGTAGTAGTAATTTTGACGAGTTGTATTAGAACTTAAGCGATGATTTGCCAATAAATTTCACCTCTTCCAAAACCACATTGAGGCCAATCCATAGTTCAAACTTTGGAAAAAAAACACTAGATTTTTAAAACGAAAGCCCACGTATATTGTGTCCAGGCGGCTTGTTTGATCGCAGTGGGCAGGTGCTATAAATCTTCGCTGTTCCGTCGTGTGGTCGACATTTATTTTGTTTTGTATGCCCAGTACTTGCCGGGTTTTAATCACAGAGAGTTTCGGACGAAATACGTTCGTCCATACGTCGTTTATGGCTTCAATTGAGGACGGTGATGCGAATTTGTTTTCTTTTTGCTTACCGACTGCGCTGTCTCCTGCTTGATATGGAGGGAAGTAGAAACTATGATTATTCCTACTCCTCCACTATCGTTTTCTGATTAAATTCGTTGTGGGTTCCAAGACAATAAAAAAAAATCTCTCTGGAACTCGTCGAGCTTCACTGCCTCGACGTTTTCTTGTGGTCGCCACTGTTGATCTGGCTTTCAGGAGTTGCAGTGGTTGAAAATGTGTGGCGGGCTTGTCCCAATTTACCGACTGCGCAACTCAAAATAAGGGTAATGCGTGTATTCCGAGATAATTACTTAAGGAACTTAAATAGAAAGTAGCCTGTAAAATTCTTCAAGGTCACATGTATCTCCGTACCATATTTCATTCAAATCGGATCAGCCGTTTTACCGTGAAAGCGTTACAAACAAACTCATTTTCGCTTTTATAATATTAGTTAGGACTAGTATAATATTCCAAGGCAATATATCAATTAAACTACATCTTTAAACTTTATATTCTATACATACAAAATACTTAGTCCTGACTGACTGACGGATCAACGCACAGCCTAAACCACTGATCGTAGAGACCTGAAACTTGGAGAGTGTGTTCCTTGTATGACGTAGGCATCCGATAAGAAAGGATTTCCCGAATTTCTACCCTTAAAAGGGTAAAAAAGAGGGGCAAAGCTTTTATGAAACTCTGACATTTTTAATTTGAATTCGTATAGCCCACACGGGACGAAGCCGCTGGCAGAAAAGCTAGTGTCATTATTATTGTATACGCTATTATAAATTACATGTTCTACTATCGATATCTCGATAGTAACTCACTCGACAATAATCGGGTTAGGAGCCAAGAGGTTCGCGTTGAGATTCCTCTCTTAGTTGCTAAATTAAGTGCCGAGTCGGCCGGATAAGGCACGCATACTGAGAGGGGTTTAATATATCGTTTACTTGTACGTATCAATGGGATATTGTGTAGCATTGTGTCTTTTAGAGTGGACCTGTTGTCTTTTTTATGAATTGCATCGAATAACGATGCGATGATGGTGAAAAATAAATGTGGTTTTCAATTTAGAAACAGGCTGTTTATGTAGTTCATTGAATAAGATCTTCTATAGTTTCCTAGTGTTTTTGATAAAAAGACAACTGTCTGTCAAATAAGCTAAATGCGACATAATTATAATGTCAAATCAAATAATCTTTTCATTATGTAGGTTTGATTTGTATTAAAATGCGAATGTTACCAATTTGATTTTATTTAACGGATTCAAATATATAACAACTCCCGAATATTGCACAACTACTTCACGCACCAGGGTAAAAACTATTTTATATTCTTTCTGAGGTTTCTATCTGTCTCCATACAAAATTTTATCTAAATCGGTTCAGCCGTTTTTCCGTGACAGACCGACACTACTTTCAAATTTGTATATTACCTAGGTAAGGATCTCTTTTCTCCACCGGATTCATCTATTAAATCCTGTTTAATCTTTTGTTCTAGGGGAAACCGTCACTCCTGACAACACGACGATCACCCGGGTTCTGCCGCTGACGGTGACCCGTGAGGAGTTGGGGGGCGAGCTGACGTGCGTGGTCAGCTCCGCCGCGCTGGATGCTGACATCGTCAAGAAAATTAAGCTGGATGTTAGAGGTAAGTGGATGTGGAGTTTTCTTATTACTAGAGCTTTATATGAAAAGCGAGGGTAGGTCTGTTGATGATTCAGGTTTCTCTGAGGATTTTATTACTCATTTCTAGGGCTCGGAGAATATGGTGTTGTGATTGAATAGGCTCTAAAGTTTGGAGGCGTCAGTCCTATATTCGCAGAAAATAGTTTTATTTTCTTCATATACATACATATAACTCATGTGGAAGTTTATTCATTTAAACTTTTTTGTAATTCAGATTTAAAAAAATATAAATGTGTAAATAATACTCTCTAAAGGATCTGCATTTAAGATTTAAAGACTCGTCTTTATAAATATTCGTTTCAGTGCCTTATTGATCTAGCAGCAAGCGTCAAGGATCAGGTGTTTAATTCCCAAGTCAGACAAAATGTTTTTTTTTTTTTCATGTTTCATTTTTCAGTAGCAGCCAGGAGTCTGAATTTCAGTCCGGTTGATGACAATAAAATCACTTACTACCACATTAAACTTAAATATAACTATATACTATTGGAGTTATACTGTAGGTATAACTCTACCTAACTTTTTATTAAAAAACGGTCGTGATGTTTTAGTAAATACCTATAGCTCGCTGATAGTATTTTTTTTAAAACCAATACTTCAAGCAGAATAAAGTCCTGTCCAGACGTGTTACACATGGGTGCACATCGCAGTGCGCGAATTCAATACTCAAGCGGATGTAACGCGCCTGCATTTTATTGAAATTTCCAAGAGATAGACGCTTCATTGCGTTTTTTATATACGTAAATATTGATCATTTTGGATGTTTAGTTATAAAAATGAAGCAACCTTTCATACATATTTATATACTGCCATTTTATTTTCAAAATACTTAATCGTCTTTCAATAAAATTTTAAAGAGTATCTTAAATCTTATGCTATCACTAACATTTTCTTAAATTAAACACATTATGTCTCATACAAATGTACACATAAATACAGGTCAATGAAAAGTCGGCTATTTTATTATTTTGTATCACACAAAAAAAGAACAACTCATTATTAATAAGTGAATGTTGACAGCTCTAAATCCGCCGAATATCGCATCTTAAACGCCCGCGCATCAAAAAACCTTTCTATCTGAACAGAGCCTTACTCTCCCAATACTGAAACGTCAAATATTCACCACAACTGCCATTCAAGCCCTTAACCCAAGGGACAAGGTTTTATTCAAATCCAAACGAACTTGTGCCGAAATTAGCGTCAAGTTAGAACTTTGGTGAATCATGTTAAAATTATAAGAGAACTCAGCCCCGAGTGGCTGGTGGTGATTAAAGTGTTAGGCAATTGTTTGCTAGACGTGGTTGACGAGGCTAGTGGTTTTGTTGATGATCTTTGAAGGTTAGTGTGATCTGGTCCTTGGGTACGAAGCTGTAGGTATTACGTAGTTGGTATTTTTTTTATGTTTACACAATTCTGTATTTTTTTTTAAATTTAAAGCGGGGTTTTACATCCCAAGTTTTTGTCTAAAAGAGCCTTTGCCATGTTTATGACTTCATTGTAAAAATTAATAGATTTTTGGCTAAGTGTGTTTTCTACAGCTAGTAGGTATAGGGCTTGTCATTTAAATGAAAGATATAAATTTCTTATTTCAGTGAAGTTTGGTATGAAAAATCTTGCGATCATGCGATATATATCGATAGAGTATAAATGCCAAAAGTATCTCGCTTGATTTCTGGTCCTACGATCTCTAAAATAACATTCCTTTCAAACATTTTAAAAATATTACCTATTCAAGTAAATTTTTCGCTCTAATGTTAAAATATTAGCAAGTATCCGTGGTCCTCCAAAAATTTGCAATATTTCTTTCTCAAAAAACTCGATAGCTATTAAACGTTTAAATTGGCCCCAATTTTTCTAACCGCCATCTTAGAGCGTTGTCTGTATAATTGAAGACATTAATAAAATGGTATCAGCAAACTAAATGAAAATTTATTCCTTCGCCAAATTAAACACGAAAAAGTCAACGAATTACAGTCAGGGGTTTACACGGTTTAGAAGTTTTAGATAAATTCTGTTCGGTTTTAGTTTCAGCTTCGATTGTTTTTGCATTTTCTCAAACTAGATGTTTTTAACTAGATGCATCTACGTCGCCATTTTAAATAAAGCTATTTCTTTGTCTGGACGTTAGAAAGTTCAATCGAATCAGTAGGTTTGAGAAAATCGCGGACATAAATATACACGGGTCCAATATAGAATCCCCTTTTTTTTTAAATAAACGACCAGGGCTTCAAAGTTTATTTCATTTACATTCTTCTCAATAATAGAGGAGACAGTATTGACGAGTTGATACTATTTTATTTGATCGCCAACTCACACTTATCCAATTAGCCTTAAAACCGATTACCCATCCCATCCCAATGAGGGATGGGATGGGTAATCTAAGTCTATCAAATCTATAGAACCCAAAACATTCACTCTCAACTAACAACTTGTATCTTGTAAGGGTTTAGGTTCAAGCCCCGATAGCTGTCCAATAGTCGTTTGACCAACTTGTTTATTAATTGTCAATTTATTATCTAATACACTGTTATTGGAGGGAGGGGGTCATTTAAGGGGGTTAAGAGGGTATACATATTCAAACTTAGAACATACACACAAGATCGGAAGAGATATTAAGATATTTTTTCGTCTTTTTTTACTTATTACAATAACACATTATGAACATATTTACATGTTTGGAATTGTAAAAAGAAAATAATAATTTTATTTTATTTTAAAACTAAATCTCCTCCTATATACGATTTTTTTTTGCGCGAACCCCTAATAATATATTTTTTTATAATAAAATAGCAACATCTGAAATCTCATGTTTCTCAGTACATAATTATAATTTTTGTCCATCCAAAATTTGTGTTAAAAAAATCCCCAATCCTGATAAAGACCACCAATTGTACCACTGTAACTATTATGATACTTGTATATTGTTCTTTGTTTGATGTACAATAAAGGGTATTCTATTTTAAACTCTGTTGTAACAGAAGAGAGTTCAAAGTACAGTGTAGCTTCACGTTCTAACTGACCAACCTCTCCATCACCTTCAAAAACTGCTGAAAATTATCTAATTTAAATAAATGTTCAGAATTTCCTCCCTAAAGAAAAACATATTAATGTTAATGGCATTAAAATGTCTGGTAAAACTACTTTGAGCCAATTAGCCCTCACCCCCGCCCACCAAATACAACACCCTATACTTTACATGTAAGGCCACATTGAACCATCGCTTAACTAACTTCGGCACTACACTGGCGAGCAATTTTCAGAACCCAGCCGATAAATTGCGAGACCATATAGCTAATAAGTGGCAAGATAGTGTACTATATAATAGTGTTGGGATGAGTTATGTCGATAAAGTACAAGAACGTTAACTATTTAGTAATTAAAAAGTGTTTTTTTCTTTCGGAGTTCAACTCAATAAATAAGAATTAATAAACTTCTAAATGATCAAATCTATCATACAGAAGTTTAAATATGACGTAATTTAGCTTAATCAATAAAATTATAACATAATGACCGCGGTTTTCTTAGGTTTAGTCCCGAATCGGTTAAATTGTGACATGTGTCGATATGTAAACTATAACTAGTTACTTACCCATAAACCGACCACAATCGATTCGACACACAAGCCTTTTGAAATTCCAGACCCAATTTTCCAAATAGCTTTTACTTATCACAATAAAAAGATGAGATAAAAAATCCAAGGCCTCGCAAAAAAGGTTCAAATCTTATTCCTGGATCCCTCCGGCCCTGAACCGAGCTATCTACTATAATTAGGTTAAGTAAGCATGTCTAGGACGCTGGTACCCGCAACCTGGCATTTCGGATTTTAGCTGTCATCCCTACGTCTTGTGGTGGCCTCTAAGCGGTCAGATTATGGCCCTTAAGAAATTTATTATTACCCTCAAAATAATGAAGATTATTTCTAGAGCCTAAGACTGTTCTTGTTAACCGACTTCAAAAAAAGGAGGAGGTTCTCAATTCGATCGGTATTTTTTTTTTTTTTTTTTTTTTTTTTTCTATGTATGTACACCGATTACGCTGAGATTTATGATCCGATTTACGTGATTCTTTTTTAGTTTGATGCGGAATAGATGCCATTTGGTCCCATAAAAATTTCACATGGTTTGGCCCAGTAGTTTTCATTTTGTGAACATTTTTTACATTTTTGTTTACATCGATGACGTAATTGTTTCGGAGTCGATTTATATTTTCCGTTCCCGTTTCTTGATCTATATTGTTTAAAGCTGCACCTTTCGTAGGCCTACCCATAGCTACTTAAAAAAAAACTATTTAACATATAATTATGACAATAAAAACAACGAAATGTTATAGCCTTCCTTATGTAATCTATAAAAATCCTGTAAAAAATACTGTAGTTTACAGAGCAACTTATTACAGACACTAAAAAGTAAAAAATAAATTAAAAAAAACTACGTTTAAAAAAACCGACTTCAAAAAAAAACTAAAAAGTATTAAAAAAGTATAAAATAACTTAATAAAGATTTAACACAAACCTAATACCTTTAATATTAATAAAACACCATTATTTGTATGTGTTACCTATTGACAGGTTTGAAGTCGGTGCCAAGTCCTAAACAAAATGAAATTCCTAAAGATTAACCTACGTAAATAAACTTAAAGAACAATGTGAATTAATGTGAAACAGATGAAAACTTTTTAATACCTGAATGAGTAACACTATTACATTTGGCTTGGCACCGACTTTAAACCTGTCAATAGGTAGCAAATACAAATAATGGTGTTTTATTAATATTAAAGGTATTAGGTTTGTGTTAAATCTTTATTAAGTTATTTTATACTTTTTTAATACTTTTTTTTTGGTATTGAGGTCTTTTATAATATACAAATAATAATACTCGTAAAATGTGGAGATCGATTAATGATAGATACCTATATAGAATAACTACTCATTATTTTACACCAATATGACAAATACATATACAGAACACTACAAAATACTTGTTCACCCTTAACTAACCCGCTTGATGACTCTTGAAAATAATCTATTGTAATGATATCGATATCGACATGCCCACATCACTATGCGTAATGGGGCCGGGAATTTTACCACCTTGCAATATTGGGGGTCGATAGGATCTCAGGGGTGGGAGGGGCAATGTTGGACACTACACGAATATGTATGTAGGGATATTTGAGTTGTAGGCAGATAATGAATGTTAGGGTTTTTGTAATATTTCTAGAAATTAAAAGGATAGTTCTAATATTGTAAACTTGAAGGTGTTGACAAACAAATAAGTTTTTGTTTAATAACCCAATAAAATATCTGTTTCTAGTGACTATAGTTACGACACATACATAAATTTTACATTATAAATACAAAAAAATTAAGGCTCTATGTACATAGAACAGTATTTAGACTGCTAGAGATTTCACAAAGTTATCTCTGAAAAAACAATATATCTATCTATCTAATAAATAGCTAATCTTTAAATATGTCACAAAAACGCTACTCAGATTAAACCCTCCAAATACCACACAGTTTAGATAATACCGTACAATGCAGTTCTTCCTACAGATATTTAGCCATTCTCCGTCGCCGTTCTCGAACATTCTTTACAAAGTTATCCCGCGTCTAGAATGGTTATTAGCAGTATCCGCGCTAATTATGCCACGTAAATTACCCTTCCGTGGGAAAATAGGGTTATTGTGCACACGATGGAACGGCTACCTGTTACTTTGGCCTATCTAGGTTAGACTTCTAAATTTAAAACTAGCATCCGTTTAATGATAACCTTAGGGCCCTCGCCCACGGCGACTTTTTGTAGCGATGCTGTAGCGATGCTGCCGCGCGTCCGCATCGATACAGTCGCGAAGCGGTCGCTAGCTGTGTGCCCTCGCCCACGGGCTCAGCTTCAGTCGCGATGCTAACGCAATACTGTGGCGCTTCTGTCGCGATGCAAACGCGATTCAGTAAGGGAGCATTCAAGTATTACGTTACGCAATTTTTGAAGATTTTAGACCCTCCCTCCCACCCATGTAACGCACGGTAACCTTTTTCTGTGCTCCCTAAACGTTACGTAACATTTAAGTGACCATTGAAGTCACAATTATGTTCAACAAATTATACCTTTGTTATTGTATTAATTGCGTTTGCAATAGTAATAAAAACAAAATAAGAGATTTTTAAGTTATATGTTTTTATTTAGTCATAAATCAAATAAGTGTAGGTACGTAAAACACAATTCAATTGTAATTACTGCTCCTCTGTCCACGGGTTTGCCAGCCACTCAGACTCTTTCATTACAGGTATTTGGAGAGCAGACGAAGAAGGTTCCGGTATTGTTAAAACACTTGCATCAACTTCGTCTTTGAGCCAATCGGCATCCTCAGACAATGCCTCACTATGGCGCACAATGCAGAGCAGCTAATTTGCCCTTCTTCTTCGAGGGATTCCACGTAAAACATAAACGAAAAGGGTTGCCGATTTGGAAGATTCTAATTCCCTAGTTTTATTATTAAAATAAAAAAAAATTACGTAACGCGGTTGTTTAAATACCCCTTCTCCCGCCCTTGTAACGTTTTACAAGACCCTCCCCTCCCCCCAAATTGCGTTACGTAATACTTGAATGCTCCCTAACAGCACACAAATACCTACAATCGCTACAGTTGCAAGATGGACTCCGTTGAGGTAACATTAGTCACGTTGTCTTTGGTGCTGCTTTTACGTAAGCAGCCGAAGCGTAGGCAATGATCCGTTCTTCACCCAATGTCGTCCAACACGGTCGCGCGTTTGCATCGATACAGTCGCGATGCAGTAGCGCGTTGCAAACGCGACTAATACGCGTTAGTAGCGCTACTGACGCGCGTTTACCAAACGCGCGACAGCATCGCTACAAAAAGTCGTCGTGGGCGAGGGGCCTTATTAGTCAACTGACTTAAAGGGGTATATATTTTTTTTAACTAGATTTTACTTGAGCCGCCTGCGTTTTTTTTAGGAAAATCTCGTTTTTATGTAAACTTGAGTGATAGAAATTTACAAATTAAATAAACACGAATATATCCGAATACACAAATCACGATCCTATATCTACTTTAAAGTTTTTCACCCGTAATACACGTTAAAATTACGGAAAAGCATGAGATTTAAGCATCGCTTAAAATTGGTAATTGTTAGAATCCAACATCAGTATTAATTTAATTTAAAATAATATTTTTATTATTCGCTTTTGTAAGTATCAGTCTTTTAATTGTATAGTATGAACTATACGACTTACTACCTGCCTCTAGAAAGACTGCCAAAAGTCGAACTTCCAATTGAATCTGCGACGTAATATCGGAAGTATTAAGGATAAATGAATTAGGGCACTTAATATACAGCAATTTGTCGTCAGCCTAATAGATTCCTCTTGCTTGTTATTATCTTCACTTATATTTTACCTTTTCGACGGGAAAAAAATGTTCATTAACACCCAATCATCCTCGATCCGATGTCTCTTCTCATACAGAGAAAGCATGAGCACTAATCAGCACTCGTGCTGATCAAAAACAGCTGAACCGATTTGGGAAGTAATACGAAGATTTAGGTACTTTTTATTCTGATGTGTTAAGTAGTTCTCTAATCGTGGGAAACAATAAGTATTAGTGTTCATGAAAAGTGTAGCGCATCTTATTGGTTTTAGCAATATTTCACAAATTCTGCTTGCGGCGACCAACAAAACAAAGCATAAAAGTATAATTACGGGCACAAAACTCGTTCACCGACCAATTTCTTGTCCAATATTCTCTCAACAAAATGTAATCAGGTATTAATTAACCTTTGAGGTGCTGAAAGGTATTTTTTTCCTTTCAATTACACTATATTATGTCACGTAGCTGATTGGGGATCACAGTCAATCAGAGGGGCGATAATAGGTGGTGCTACCCTATTAATTTGCTATCTATTACAGATATTGGGACGCGTAGTTTTGTCAAAGTAATAAAAGTTGTGAAGAGTAAGCTCTTTTATATATACGAGTATGTATATATAAATAGAAATAAAATTTTGTTCATGTTGTTCATGTAACAAAAATTAGGCTATTGTTGGTTTAATTTTTTTTGATCTCTAAATAATGGTTTCAGTGAAAGCAAAATTATGAAATGTTGGAAGTGTTTTTTTTCTATAGAAATATCAATAACATGTTTTTATTTATTGAAGATGACGTTTGTCGGGTCAGCTAGTTTCTTCTCAAGGTAAAGAGATAAAACAATAAATATAACGTACAAAACGACATAGCGTAGTGAAATTTAATACAAGCTTGACATCGAAAGTAATTCACTTACTCAAGCATAATCAACACTATAAAGAAATTTGTTGAACACAACATGTTGAAAATTACATTTAATAAGGTGAAGACTATTGAGATTTACAGGGCATCAATCAAAATAAAAAAAAAACTTATATACTTATCTTTCGTATATAGATTTGACCATAAAATCAATTGATTTTGTTCTATATACCAAGGATTTATCTATTTACTAAATTATTATGTAAAACAACTGAATTCCAGTAACTTTTATACAAGTAATCCCAAACTACATAAAAAACTTAAGGTACAACAAAAGTTGGTCCTTTTACTCCCGAAAGACCAATCCCATCTGAGGACCAAACGACGAACCAATATAATACGTTTTTCACATAGTTTAAGGCTGCGGCCATGGAACGAGCGTTTTTAGAGCAAGCATTAGCGTTATCACAACATTTTTAATGGATTGTAATATTCACTAGGATAGACAGATGGATTGATTAGTTATTCCATAGTGTCATTCCCAGACAAAGATTATACTTTAGCCAATTCTTTATTTGTTTTAAAACATTCCTTATTTATCATTTTATCAATTGACCTCGAAAGGGGCAAGACTATATTTCTTGGCGCGAGACCTGGCCAAGTCTAAAAACTATAAATTTTGTTGGACTGCCTACGGAAAAGTTCATTTGCGGAAAGACGAAAATTCTTCTACCGTCATCATTAAAAGTGAAGCACAAGTCAATATTCTAATGCAACAAATATGACTACTAGTTGTTAATTATTTCTCGGGGTTAAAGGACTACTATCAGAATTTATTTCTAACAAAAAAGTGTATAACAAATTGTAAAATCTTGATATTATTTTATTATTCTAACTTTGAATGTAAAACGCGCATACACACACAAATAACGATATCTACATACATACCATTCTTATTACCTACACTCACTTATCACACCCAGAAAATCATCAAAGACATGATAAACATGGTCGTAAAATATAATATTACTATTATTGTTGAATTTTATGAACACACAACACACACACTAATTACGTTACATGCATTTTTCACACACACACCTTTCTCACCACTATCATTCACTTATTACAGACTAAATATTATCATCATACACATGGTTTACATATACGGAAAATATAACAAAATTATAATTGCTATATTTCATGAATACACAACACCAATACACATACAAATAACGAAAAATACTTTCATAACTTTCTCAATACCGACACTCATCCATTATTTAACACTTGAGATAAACACAGATACGAACTACAGTCCTTATTTAATAAGTTATGGATAGCACCTTGCAATTAACAAATAAAATCGATAACACCGAAATTGCCCAAGTGTACGAATGCTCCCCAGAAGAATACTCGTCATTGATTACGCACAATACCACTGACTTTACAGTCATATCCCAAAATATAAGAAGCATATACTCAAACATCGATGACCTACTATTAACTTTGGCTAAGTTGGAAACTGAGATTGATTTACTAATTCTCAGTGAATGTAGATTGAATCGTAACAAACAGATACCCCAAATAAATAATTATTCTTCTTACCAAACCACTCATCACTTAAACAAAGCTGATGGTGTGGTGGCTTATATAAAATGTAAATACAACATAAAAGTTACCGAAGTCAATTTAACACATGCATCATGTTTACAAATTAATATTTATCCTGATACTACATTTCTTGCCATTTACAGGTCCCCTTCTAATTACAATCCGGATGAATTTATTAACTCATTAAATCAACACTTAATCACGATAGCTTCAAGTAAAAATATAATAATCACAGGCGATATAAATATAAACATCATACACAATAAAGATGAAAATTCCTGTGACCGGTCTAACAGACTAAGTTATCTTAATATGTTAGCTATGCATGGTTTACTACCGGGACATTCTTTACCCACAAGAGGCAGAAACTGCCTCGATCACTTTATGTTAAAACTTGATCCAGTAAATAAAACGGCTTCTGTAGTCATTCTCAGTTCTTCTATTACCGATCATAATATGATTCTTCTGAAGGTTGGCAAACTAATTCTTTCAAATAAAAGCACTAAGACTAAAACAATAATTAACATGGAAAAAGCACTTGAAAACTTAAAAGAAATTTATCCACAAAACTTGCTCGGAGAAAATAACCCTAATATACTTACAGACAACCTAATAAATATGCTACAAACATGTCTTACTAATAACACAATAACTCAGACTATACCGGTAAAATATAGAATGATTAAGCCTTGGATGACAATTGGTTTGCTTCGCTGTATACGTAATCGTAATGATATGCAAAGAAAGATAAAAACTGACCCATCTAATGAAATATTAAAAATTACTTTTAAAAGGTATAGAAATTATTGTAATTGTATTATCAAAAAACTAAAACGTAAATACGATCGCGACCAGTTAACTAAATCAAAAAAGGACCCCAAAAAGTTATGGGAAACTATCAATAACATCACCCAAAGAAAACCCAAGAAAACGCCTAATACGGAATTGCTTGAATTGATGACTTGTCCTCAACAGTCATCCGACATGGTAAACAATTATTTCTCAAGTATAGGATCCATCCTTGCTAATGAAATTACTACAAACCACTTGCGTAATAACTGTCTCGACTTTTCCGGCTCGGAAGTGGTCCCAAACACTTCCTTTGTCCTTTTAAGCGCAGATCAACAGGAAGTGTACAATGTACTAGTAAACCTTAAATGTGACAGTGCCCCAGGATGGGACGGCATCCCGATACGTTTCCTAAAGCTAGCTCATACACTTCTTGTTCCTGTTATAACTCATTTGGCTAACCTCTGTTTTGAGCAGGCAGTGTTTCCTAAAGCTCTGAAATTAGCTCTAATTACACCTGTTCATAAGGGTGGAGACAGGGCTGACGTGTCAAATTACAGGCCTATATCAGTTTTACCATCGCTGTCAAAAATTTTAGAAAGACTTATAAACACACGTTTGATTAAATACCTAAACAAATTCGATCTTTTGTCGTCTGCACAATTTGGCTTCAGACAAGGAAGATCAACGGAAGATGCCGTAATGGCGCTTGCCTCCGCAATCACCACCAAAGTGGATGGCGGGGACAGGTGTCTCTCGGTCTTCCTTGATCTTAAAAAGGCATTTGACACAGTCTCTGTTTCCACTCTTCTGGTCAGGTTGGAAGGACATGGTATTAGAGGCATACCTCTTGCTTTATTCAGAGATTACTTGAGAGATCGTAAGCAGAAGGTTAAAATTGGTAAAGTCATAAGCTCTGAGGAAACTGTTACCTACGGAGTGGGACAGGGTAGTGTAATTGGCCCGACCTTGTTCCTTCTTTATATAAATAGCCTTTGTGACATGAAAATTGACGGCGGTCAAATTTTTTCATACGCGGATGATACTGCCATTGTTTTCAGTGGCAAAACATGGAATGACGTCAAGATTCTTGCCGAAAAAGGTCTTGCTAAGATTGCAGCCTGGCTTGATAGTAATCTCCTAACTCTAAATACATCAAAGACTAACTACATTTGTTTCACTAAGTACACTCGTACCCAACCTTCCTCTGAATATAAAATTAAAATTCACAAATGCCAGGATCCCCTAAACTCCGAATGCTGCTGTAGCGAAATTAATAAGGTAGATCATACTAAATACTTGGGTGTAATGGTTGATCAACGCCTCTCATGGCATACACATACAGAGCTTATAATGAAAAGAGTTAGGAAGCTTATTTGGACCTTTAAAACCTTACGACATGTTGCCTCTAGAAACCTACTTCACGACATTTACGTTTCTTTGGCCCAATCAATTATAACTTACTGTTTGCCTGTCTGGGGCGGTACAAGTAAAATTAAATTTTTAGAGCTGGAGAGGGCACAAAGATCACTGTTAAAAGTTATGTTTTTTAGGCCTTTCAGATTTCCGACGGCAATTCTGTATGAAACGTCTGGCCTTCTAACTGTTAGGAAACTTTATGTTCTGCTTATAACCTTAAAACAACATAAATTACTGACTTTTGACCCCACCAAGCTGACGGGGAGACGGACAAATAATGTTGCTCCAGCAATCAAGGTTAAATCTACATTTGCAAAAAGGCAATACGCGAGACAAGCATCCCATTTATACAATTACCTTAACAAGGAGCTGAGAATATATTCCAGAACGCTTTCGGATTGTAAAAAAATTATGATTAACTGGTTGAAATCAAAATCCTATGCTGAGATCGAAAATTTAGTCCAGACAATAAACTTATAATACAACATAAAACTAATAACCCGCACTACATAAATCCACTCGGGACACACACACATACACATGCACACGCACAATCACACACAGACTAACTCACACCTTTACACACACACAAGCGCGCTCTAGTTTATTTAGGATTAATTTAATTTACTTTTAATATTTCTGTTTCATTTCACTTTTCCCATTTTTACATTTTCATAAATTTTTAAGTCGCACCTAAACTATCAGAAGCTTTGAATTGTTAAAACTCGGAGGAGCGGAATGCCCTGCCACAAGCAATTGTATTTGCTTAAAAGGACATTCCCAACGTAAAATTGTTAAATATTTATAAGTTATTGAAAATAAATTTATTATTATTTTGCATTTATTTATTGCTATACATATTAATTACATTTTTAAATATTAAACTATATACAAAAACATTTAAAAATATAAAAAATAGTTTCCCACCGGTAACGAGACAGGGTCCAAGCTACCGGCGGTCAGGGCTCTAGAGAAAGGAACCTCCTGACGATACGCGCAGTGTCTAGGAGTACTGCTTTCTGTATCAAGCCCTTGATCCAGCTGCCTAACGAGAGCCTCTTTAGGTGTTGGTCGAGGCTCTTAGCTAGTAGACCATTGGCCGAAACGACTATCGGCACAATGACTGCTGAATCCACATGCCACATATCGACAACCTCGTGTGCCAAATCAAGATACTTGAGTTGTTTATCTTTTTCAGCCTTCACGAGGTTCTCGTCATGTGGCACAGTGATATCAATAATCATTGTGCGGCGCTCTAATCGATCTATCACCACTATGTCAGGCTTATTAGCTATAATAGTCCTGTCAGTGATGATAGATCGATCCCAGTATAGTGTGACATGGTCATTCTCGAGAACTGGGTCGGGCACATACCTGTAATATGGTACCTCATAGTCTACAAGGCAGTATCGCAAAGCAAGTTGCTGGTGGATAATCCTGGCCACTTGGTTATGTCTGTGCAAGTACTCGCCATTGGCTAGACTGGAACAACCGGAGATTATGTGTCGGATCGACTCTCCCGGACGGTGGCATGCCCGACAGATGTCAACCGTGCCATCCTTCACAATATACCTTCGGTAGTTCCTTGTCATCATGACTTCATCCATAATTGCACAAACAAACCCTTCGGTTTCTCCGAAGAGATCCCCGAAGCGTAACCAGGATATGGACGCTAAAAAGTCAACATCAGGCCCATGAAGGGCCCGGAAGTAGCGTCCGTGTAGCTCCTTACTCTGCCATACCTCCATGCGGTCCTTAGTATCCAGAATTACAGGCTTGCGCCAATTCTCGTTAGCCAAGGCGAGCGGGGTGAGTCCCTTGTCCACCATGACTACATCCTTATGCATCCCCATTTCAGCCTTCAGGAAATATTCCCTGAGACTGCATACCTCGCGGTTGTGGAGGGTCTTCGCGTTCAAAAATCCACGCCCTCCTAACTTCCGCGGGATATACAGCCTCATCACCGAAGACCGCGGGTGATGCATCCGGTATGCTGTCAAAAGTGAACGTACTCGTCTATCCAGGGCGTCTAATTCCGTTTGAGTCCATTTGAGTATGCCAAAAGAGTACATCAAGACCGGCATGACCCAACCATTAAAGGCGCGCACCTTATTCCCGCCCGACAAAACGCTATTAAAAACTTTTTTCAGGCGGCCAAAGAAGCGCTCCTTCAATGATTGCTTCATGTCAGTCACATTAATGCCTAACGCTTCTGACATACCCAAATACTTGTAAGTTTCAGTTGAGGAGAGGGATCTAAGGTTTATGGAGTTCGAGAGCTGTGTTCCCACGGACTCCACAATCTCACCTCGCTTCACATGCATGACTGCACATTTGTCCACACCAAATTCCATTCTGATGGCATTACTAAAAGTTTCCGTTACATTCAGTAACTCCATCAGATGCAAATTGTTGTGGGCAAAGAGTTTCAGATCATCCATGTAAAGGAGGTGAGATATAACCCGACCTCCTCTTCTCAACCTAAAGCCCAGCCCTGAACCCTCCAGCAGAGTGCTTAGAGGGTTCAAAGCAAGGCAAAACCACAACGGACTCAAACTGTCGCCCTGGAATATACCTCGCTCGATCCTAACAGTTTCGCTGTTCTCTTGGATATGTCTACATCCTGGATAGCGAAGGACCGTCCTCCATTGCCTCATACATGACATCAGGAGGTTGCGTAGATTTGCATCAATTTTATACAATTCCAGCACCCTCATGAGCCATGTATGTGGCACCGAGTCGTAGGCCTTCTTATAGTCTATCCAGCATGTAGACAGATGCTTTCGAGACCGACGAACCTGCTGGCTTATGGCCATGTCAATAAGGAGCAGCTCCTTGGTACCGCGGGACCCATTCCTACATCCATTCTGAGAGGGAGACAGGATGGTATTATCATTAATGTGACTATATATTTTTGCTCTCAAAATGGATGTAAGAAGTTTATAGACCGTCGGTAAACAAGTAATCGGTCTATAATTCTTAGGTTCCGCGGTATCACCAGATTTGTGGAGCAGGTGGGTGATTCCTGTTGTTAGAAATTGGGGTAGGTTTCCAGTCTCTAAGGCCAACTGGAATTGAGATGCCAAGTATCCGTGTGAACTACGAAACCACTTTAACCAGAAATTATGCAGCCCGTCCGGTCCTGGAGATTTCCAATTTGCTAATGGACGAGCTGCATTAGTGACATCTTGGGGGCTGATAATGATTGCCCCCATTTCCGGTATTGGTTCACACGCACGCTCAACATCCCGCATCCAGTCGCCCTCGGTGTGAGTGACGGGCACCGACCAAATACTACGCCAAAAGGAACTCATAGCATCGTCATCTGGTAGGCGCGCGTCAGCTCCACCGTATGCTGGGCTATCCCAATTTCTATAAACCCGCCTTTGATCGTTCCGGAATGTACGATTCAAAGTATATCTCTCCACACGTCGTTTGTACCTCCGTATACGATTTGCCCACGCATAAACCTTCTGCTTCAGGAAGTCAATGCGCTCCGTGACACAGGCCAAATAATCTTGAGGATTGGTATCAGTCCCCAAAAAGGCCCGTCTCACAAAGCGCATTACTCTTGGACGAGTGTTACCCTCCCTGAAGCAGATTAATTTGCCAATGAGCACTCTGGTATCGCCGATGCGTCGCTCAATCCTGCACTGCCAAGCCGGAGCGGCTGGCTTTGGTCGTGTAGCTCTGTCATTGTTAGCAATTTTTACATGAGCTACACGACATGCCGCCACAGCAGCGCAGTACAAGATGGAATGGGCATCGGCGATATCTTCACAACCATCAAAATAATTGGATAGCTGTGAATCCAGAGCACACATTAGCGCCTTATTTTGTCTATGCATGGGCAAACGAGGCAATGATGGTCTTAATTTTACTGGAGTGAATCGATATTCCCGAATCGCACAATCCAGAGCGCTCCTTAATTGTTCACTACACTGAGTACTTACATTGGTAGCTCTGTCATCACTCTCTGCCTGAGTGGAAATGGACTGTGTTTGTACTGCTTGTATCATAGTCTGTGGCAGAGGGATGGTGACAGAGGTACTTTGTATTTCGCTTCGCAGCCTATCAAGTACAGCATCATCCAACATATTGTTACGCTGGATGACCCGCACCTGATCCGATAATCGTTGCGCCGAGACGTTGACAGCTGGCTCAAGTACCTGAAACAGAGAGAGCATCCTACTGCGGTAAGCAGTCAGGTTAATTCCCCCCTCTGTAGCCCCAAAGTACGCGCGCATGACGTTTTCGTTAATAGACTGTGTCCATCGCATGCGCTGCGCACGTCCGCCGGGTGCGGGGACCCTGTCAGAAGCCGGTGGGCCTCGAGGTCCTAGGCAGTCCGGTGGCCGGTGTCCTCCTCGCCGACGCGCAGGTGGTGGAGACGTCGGCGGGGAGAAATACTCGTCGCTCGAGCTCGACGCGACTGCAGCCGCCGGTGTCGCTGGTGATCCAGGGTCCGGCGGAGGCGAGGCGGAGCTGAGCGACGACTGCGGAGGTGTTAGGCGTGCTCTTCTGGTGGCCGCTCGAGTCAGCATCACATTTATGCTTCTTTTTCTTTATGGGTTTTATTATTATTTTCCGAAATCTTCAAATTTTCTTTGTAACTGTTGCTTTTGACAGACGTCATATTGAAAATAATTTTCAAGATTGTAAATAAATTTTGTCTAAATAGGTATATTTGAACTTTTTTATTTAATTTGGAGGTTTTTGAACTTGGTGGATGAATATTCGATGTAAATACGGAGAAATATTAGTTTTTATAATTTAAAATGTAGAGATATACATTTTGTGGATGCTGACACATAGTGTTGCCAGTTGTTATTATTATTATGTTTTTATTAGATTTTTATCTCTCCCGTTTCTGGGGATATACGCCAAAGTTGCGGGCTTGTGGCCAAGCAACAGAAGCGGTGATTATAAGTGTGTATGGTCTAATCTATTGATAGAAATTTTCTTACTATTCGGCATGTGTTAAGTATGACTGCTTTCTGTAGGAGTATGAATGTGAGTGGGTGAATGTTTAATATTTTAAGGCTCGTGTGAAGGGTTTTGGGGATTACGCCGGTGCTGGACAGAATTATGGGGACAGTTTTTACCGAGTGGACTCTCCATTGTGTTTTCAGTTCAATGGTTAAGTCTGCGTATTTTGATAGCTTGTTAGTGTGTGTTGATGTTAGGTTGTGTGTATTAGGAATAGCGATGTCTATTAGGTATACAGTTTTATTTTGTTTGTCGTGTAGAGTGATATCAGGTCGATTGTGATGTATGGTCTTATCAGTCAGTATAGTTCTGTCCCAGTACATTTTGTAGTCAATTGAGTCGAGGATGATTTGGGGAGTATATTTATAATATTGTATTTTTTCTGTGATGAGTTTGTGTTTGTGAGCGAGTATTTGGTGAATGATTCCGGCTACCTGGTCGTGTCTATGTTTGTAGTCCGTTTGTGTAATGGATGAGCAGGCGCCTGTAATGTGTTGGATTGTTTCAGGATGTTTGTGGCAGTGGCGGCAGTGGTCACTCTGTAGACTACTGTCACGAATGATATATTTTCTATAGTTTTTTGTGTCTATAACCTGATCTTGAATGGCTAGCATAAACCCTTCCGTTTCAGGGAAAAGCTCACCTCGCTTCAGCCACGCGTTTGACGCTACCTTGTCAACATTAGGGCTTATTAAGTCGAGGCGATGACGACCGTGAAGGGATTTTTGAGTCCATGTATCGAGTTTTTGTTGATTGGTGCTTATTGTCATTTGTTTAGTGTGATCAGCTAAAGAGAGTGGTGTGAATGTGTCGGCTTGAGATACAGCTTTGTGTAGTGTTGATTGTTGTGAACGACTGTAGAAGAAATTTCTGAGTAATATGATTTGTTTACTGTGTAAGTTGCCGATATCAATGAGACCTCTGCCCCCCTCATTTTTAGGTAAGGTCAATCTTTGTATGCAAGCTCGAGGGTGATGTTTTCGGTGCTTTGTCATCGTAGTGTTGATGATCCTTTGTAAATTCTTAAGGTCTGTTTGTGTCCAGCGAATGATTCCGAATGAGTATGTGAGTATTGGAATAGCGAATGAATTTATTGCTTTAATAGTATTTTTTGAGTTGAGGTAAGTGTTTAATATTTTGTGTAGTCTAGTTTTAAATTTCTCTTCCAATCGTTTTTTTGTGTTTTTATGGTGTATTTGTGTTGATTGATAATAACCTAAGTATTTATATCCTTCTATTGGATCTACGGCATCTATTATATCATGATTTGTTAATTCATATGAAGTTGTTTCTACTATACCTCTATTAATGGACTGTATTTTACACTTGTCTATACCAAATTCCATATGTATATCATTTGAAAAAGCCTGTGTAATGTCTGCAAGGGTGTGTATTTCTGCTAAAGTACTTCCAAAAAGCTTGATGTCATCCATATACATTAAATGAGAGAGAGTTGTTTGTTGTGTATCGTGTTTAATTTGGAATCCTAGGTTATTTTGTTTAAGCATGTTAGAAAGTGGGTTGAGTGCAAGGCAAAACCATAGGGGACTTAAAGCATCCCCTTGGAATATGCCTCTTTTAATGGGGATGAATTCGGTTTCGGTAGTATTAGAAGGAGTGGATATTTTAAGTTTAGTGTACCAGTGTGACATAATCTTTTTCAAAAAACCTATAATTGAGGTGTGAACTTTATAGTGTTCTAATACATATATAAGCCAAGAATGTGGAACTGAATCAAACGCTTTTTTATAATCTATGTACATGGTGTGGATACTACGTTTTTGGACAAGTGCTTGTTTAGAAGCTACAGCGTCAATTGTGAGCTGTTCTTTACAACCTTGACTATTTTTTCGGCAACCTTTCTGCTCTTCGGCTAAGATATTATGTTCTTGAATGTGTTTGTATATGGATTCACTTAGACAGGAAGTAATAATTTTGTATATATTTTGTAGGCACGTTATTGGGCGGTATTTAGCTGGGTTTCCCGAATCTGATGAATCTTTGGGAAGCATATATGTTATACCTTGTGTGACGTAGTGTGGCATTGTGTGAGGTGATTGGATGAATGAGTTGATGTGTTTGAGTAGTAGTGTGTGTGTGCTTGTGAACTTTTTATACCAGAAATTATGTATATTATCGGTGCCAGCAGCTTTCCAGTTATGTGTTCTTAGGATAACATTTTTTAGCAGACCTAACTCAATTTGCTCAAATTTCATATCAGGAAGTTCTATTAACCTTTCTTTATCTTCCTCAACCCACTGATTTTGATGATGTTCTAAAGGATTTGACCAAATACTTGACCAAAATGTGTGTAGGGATTCTGGTGTAGGTATATCTGTGATATTTTCTGTTGATGCTTGATTTTGCTGTATAAGTTTTCTGTAAAAAAGTTTTTCGTTGTTGTAAAATTGTTTATTTTGTGTTTTTCTGATCGTAGTATCTTTGTATCTCCTTAGGCGGCTTCATAATGTGTTCAGTTTTTGTTTTAGGGTGTCTAAATAACGTGTGGTGTCAGTGTTTTGAGTTTCGTGTTGGGAATGTATTTTATATTGGTGTTTGATTTTAGAGATATATTTTTCTAAAGCATGTGATCGCACTCCCCTTGAATATTCTGTTAGTCTCCCTATGTTTGCTCGAAGGTCATTTATTCTTCTTTCTAAGCGCCTTTGCCACCAAGGGGTATTACGGGGCTTATTACTGGACCTATTTTCGTCAAAAATTTTTGTTCCATTGAATTTTGCAGTAGTATATGCTGCACAATAGATAGTGGTTTGTAAAGTGTTAAAATCGGTGTCAGGGTTTAAAGACTTTGGGAGTATATTAGTGTTTAGGTGGTTTATAATTGCTGCTAACTTCTTGGAAGATTTTAATTTAGGTAAATATGGTCGGCTTGTAGGGTTTGTATCTTTAAATTTGTTTAAGGTTTCGTTGAAAAGTTCTTCTAATTGCTGTTGTACTTCTGTAGATAGATATAATGTGTTGTTGGTTGTTTGTTCTGAAGTTGTATCTTCATTGTTTATTGGTGTTTGTGTCGTTTCTGTAAGTGTTAGGGCCTCTTCTATAGGTTGATCTGTGTCTTGAAGGGGATTGGTGTAAACCATGTTTAACTCGATTCGGACTTCATCGCGAATTTTATTTAATTGGTCATTAGTTAGAAGCTGATTATTTACTATGGATCTACGTTGATCGGCTATTCTTTGTATAGAGAGGTGAGCAATAGAAGGGCATTTAGTCGTTATTTCTTGGTGTAATAATGGTCTGTATGTTGTTAAGTCTGTTTCTAATTTTGTTAATTTATAGTAGCTCCTCATTATTGTTTCATTGAGACTGTCTGTCCATCGAATTCTTTTTGAATTTGTGTGTTCTGTACTAGTGTTTATTTCGGTTGGTGATTGGTTCTGGAGTAGTGTTTTTACTTCTTCTTTGATATTATTAATTTCTTGTGTTGTTAGGAACTTGCGTTGCACTATGGCTCGACGTTGGTCACCAATTCTTTGTTTACCTACTTGCATTTCGGGAAACTCTATTATAAAACGTGCGTGTAATGGTGTAAGGTATGTTCTCGTGTTTCGTTCTAGTTGTGTGAGGATGAAGTAGTGGCGCATGATGAAAATATTCATGTCTCTTGTCCATGTTTTACGTATGCGCCGTCCATCTGTGGCGGGTGCAGTAACATTGGCTGAGGTAGCCTCCTGCACAACGTCCATAGTGGACTGAGGTGATTTTGAGGGTGACGAATGAGATGAACTTGATCCTTGAACTCTATCAAGGTACGAAGGAGGTGATGATGGAACAGATGAAAATAGTGATGATATTGGTGAAGAGCATGACGGTGATCTATCATGTTGTACTGCAACAGTCTGAGACTGGGCAGCAAGCTGCGATACGTTGCCCCCCCCAGAATACGAAGGGCAGCCCAGGCTGGAAGGCCTGGGGCGGGATTCTCCATCGCGGTTAGCTCCGGTACCCGCCTGGGGTAATACTCTGTTTCGTAGTCGCATTGCATAGGGGTTATTTTGTACTTAGCATAAGCTAAGTAAATAAGAAATATATATATAGTCTAGGGAAGAAATATAAGGTTAAGAAATATAGGATAAAAATATATACTTTTTGTATAGGGGATGCCTTTGAAGGGATTAAGAGTATAGACTTAGAAAATTGATTATTAACATTGGAGAAGGTATAGAAATAGAGTAGAGAAAGGGGTTGGGACCGTTAGTTGGGAAGGGTATAGCCTAGGTGTTGTGGCTCCTTTGTTTATAGTACCTCCTGTTTATAATATATCGCAGGGTCGTCGTGTTCTTAGTGACTATTTTATTGTTCATGCCTTCCCGTAAGCCCCCCCACCACGTCAAGGTGGCCCCCAGGGGGGTATTATTATTATTATTATTATTTGTAAATTTACAGACATAAAGTTATCTAAAATTTAATATGTACCTAAATAAAATTATTTATTTTTACTAGTCAGTCGAGCTTTCCAATTTTATAACACCCGTTTCTGACAGGTGCAGAATGGATTAATTGTGCTAATTGTTTTATTTTAATGATGTTCGTCAGTAATTAAATATAGACGTCTTGTATGTAATTTTTATATTAATGCTTAAATATTACTTACTGTCTAAATATTGAAAAATTGAAACAAACAAAACCTAAACGCTCCGCTATCCGTCTCCTCCATGAACATAGTCTAATACTGCACCATAAACCGAGACACTGATCTAGCATATTTTTTACTACTGCCAAAAGTTGGATAGATCGATGTGAAGATATGATATCAAGACCATTTCCAATATTAAGTAGTGCCTTTAAAATAGTTTGTAAAGAAAAATGCTGGCTGAAATAATAAAATCTATTTTCTTCTACAAACGTTGTGAAAACTACAGTGTTAGATTAAAAAACAATTTAATTTATTTTAAATGAGTTTCTTTTGCTGATGCAAGTGTTGTGATCGGAAAATGAGTGCTGCATTTAAAACAATTGTTTTTTTAAGCTTTTATGAGATACACTAAAGATTCTGATTTCGATAATGAGGCTAGGATAGTGCTGGTTTTTTTGCAGAAATTATAGCAACACAAAACTTTTATGATAAAGGTTTTTTGTGAATAAGTATAAGTCATAATGTTTATGTATTTAACTTAATAGAAGCTATAAAAGTGTACATAAATTCCACAATTTGTATATTTCTCTCTAGCTTTTCGCCAGCGGCTTCGCCCGCGTGGTCTATACGAATTCAAATAAAAAATGACAGAGTTTCATACAAATTTTGCCTCCCTTTTTCACCCCCTTAGGAGTAGAATTTCAGAAAATCCTTTCTTATCGGATGCCTACGTCATACAAAGAACACACCCAGCAAGTTTCAGGTCTCTACGATCAGCGGTTTAGGCTGTGCGTTGATCCGTCAGTCACTCAGGACAAGGGATTTTATATGTATAGATACTCTCACGATTAAATCATTGATAAAAGGAAAGGAAACAGATTGGACTAGCTGTGTCCCACGGTTTTACTCGCGTCCCAAAAGAACTTATTATCGCACCCGAATAAAAACTAGCCTATAACCGTCTCCTGGGTCCCTACCTATCTCCGTACCAATCCACTCAGTCGTATAACAGTGAAAGCGGTACAAATGAACAAACCATGTCACTTTTACATTTATAACATTAAGTTAGGTTTTAAGTTCAACTAGTATCCGATGGTGATAAAACTGGCCATTTAAATACTTTTCAAAATCCTAAATTTCTAAAGACACCTTTCCTTTTTCAGTTCCACCGAACAAGACGGTGATAACCGGCGTGAAGGACCACGCGACTCAGGGGACCACGCTGACCCTCACGTGCACGGCATCAGGCGCCAGACCAGCCGCCAAGATCGACTGGTACAACGGCACCCAGAAGCTGGACTTGGAAGAACAGAATATCCATGTGAGTACTTCATACTGTTACGTTTGATGTCGTCATTGGCTAAAATACTATCCCCCTGTTGGATATAGGCCTGTTTTTATACAGAGAAGGCATGAGCATTGATCACCGCGCCTTCTCAATGAGGATTTCAGATTTCTATGTCCAGGTTTCCTCGTGATGTTTTCATTCGCTGTTATTCAGTGTTGTCTAAGATACACTAGCATACGTGTGACTTTTGAAAAGTTTTATTGGTACTCGCCAGGTTCGAACCCGTAACAACAGTCTTTCAAAGGAAAATCGGTTAAATAATTGTAGAGATTAAAATTTAAGACTTAAGACATTTTAAGTGTACCAGGCCATAAAGATTTAATATAGGCCACAGCATAAAGTATCGCTTGAGGTTAAGCTATGCATAAAGCGGTCGGTCTGTGGATGGGCACATACCGCCATCCCACCATGGGAGGTATTTTTTTGTTTGTACATCACAATATTATAAAATCATTTCATCAATAAAAAGCTATCTCTGAATAAGATAAAAAATGTTTAATATACATGTGACTACAAACGTCTGAGCTGTGACCTTTTAAGTGACTCAAGTCCTGAGAAATATCTATTTTCATGTAGCTAGAAGAACTATACTTGTGGAAATGTACAAGAATAAGGTGAATGCAAAGATTGTTTACAGGGAAATGTCTCTGATACAGATAAACTTCAGGATCAGGAAACTCGGTGGATGTCAAAATTCCGGTAATAACCAGGGAAGCAGGGGGAGCTAGGGTTGTCGCGATTAAAGAAAATGTAAATTCATTTAATTTATTTGACGCTTGAGAAGTTGCAGAATGAACGATGGAGAAGTGATTTTATGTAGCGGCAATCATTTTCGTTTAGCCTTACTATACTATTATATCGTTTAGCCTTACTATACTGTTTGATACGCTACATCAATTAATATGAAGTCTGGTACAGATATAGATTGAAATCTGATAAAAGGACATACGATGGTTTTCCCACTGCGTGAGTTGTTCCTTCACAATTGGAGTGCAACTACGGAAAAAAAATATTTTTTATGAAAAAAGCTACGTAAGAGTGTATTTTTAAAGGTTGCTTGATGAATATTATTGATAAAATGCTTATGCACATATTTTTCAAAATGATAGTCACAAAACTTTATAGGTAAATATAAATAAATTATAAACAAATCGACATCAAACTTAAATGTGGATATAAAAGTCTAGAGGCAACTAGCCTAATTCCTAATTCTTAGTAAGAAAAAGACTTAGTTCTGCCAAAAATATTAAGTACGACTGTCATCAAAATTGAATATAACTTGACATAATAAACATAACTAAACTAGACATAAATCTTTAAATCATTTATCTAAATCTGTCACATTAATCATCCACATAGCTCATAAATAATAATTGCAAACATTTTCTCAATTTGACAACCCTACCCGCGTCTCACAATATGCTTGAGACGTCCCGTATTGCAATGAGATGGCGAACGTGAGTTAGTTTAAATTCGGTAATGAAGACAAATTCGTGCCCGGGTGACAACCCTGATACGATGGGAAATTAAACATTATTTATTTTGCTTATTTGTGTACTATGTACAGAGATTTTGGACGTTTGCAAGCATCATTATAGACTTACTGTGACGTCATTTTTATTTATTATTTAAGGGCATTTTTTACCCTTTAAGTTATATAATACTAGCTGTTTCCCGCGGTTTCACCCGCATCCCGAGGGAACTACTTAGCGCACCCGGGTAAAAAGTAGCCTATGTTGTTCCTCAGGGTCTATTCTATCTCTGTGCCAAATTTCATTTATATCGGTCCCGTAGTTTTGGCGTGAAAGCGTAACAGACAGACAGAGTTACATTCGCATTTATAATATTAGTAAGGATTTTCGCCTGTAAAACAGGTTTATACATAGTCTAGTACAAGCACCTAAAATTTTTATACTTACGTTTATTATTTCTAAGATTTTTACTGTATTTTATTTATTTAATTTTGAACAAATTATTGATTGACCTGCTCAATGGCCTTATAAAATACTTTCAAATAGGTTATTTAAGATGAGATTTTTATATATTGTGGGCAGTTTCGCCCACTCTTATATTCCTCGGAATCTTTAATCTTCCTCAGGATTCAAGCTATCCCTATACCAAATTTCAACTAAATGGGTTAAGTGGTTTAAGCGTGAGGAGTTAACAGACAATCACACTTAAGCATTTAAGTATGGATTTTTAAGGTAATGAAAATATTTTCAGTCCATTACTGATATTACTTAGTTTATATAACTACTTACTAATATTACTTAGGACACATTATTATTTGGCAAAGTTTGCAGACACTAATCTAGCAAGTTGTTTAAGTAAGCAGTGAAGTGTATGGTTAAGTTCTATTTCAACATCAACTATGTTTAGGTAAATCTTAGATTAGAGTTTATCTTAAAATATTTTTTTTTAAAGCTTTATTCAAAACCTGTACTTTATGTACCTAGATTACCCAAGATTTATGTAATTTCCATACCAAATTTCATCGTTTTTGGTTCATTAGTTTAACCGTGAAAGCGTAACAAACAGACAAGCTTTCACATCTTTTTTTTTACTAATATTATAAATGCAAATGACAATTTGTTTGTTTGTTAAGCTTTCACGCCAAACGGCTGAAGCGATTTGGATACAATTTAGTACTGATATATGGATATATATCAGTACTAAATTGTATTGTTAATATGGAGATATATATGGGGCCGTGACCGGGGACCCTGGAGATGTTTTGAAGCTACTTCTTATCCGGGTATGTTTATTGACCTGTTGTATGTGGTATTTATTAAAAGGCAATAGAAATCAATTGTATCTCGCGCGAATATCACATAATTTACGCCTCTGGCATACAAAAGGTTAATTCTTTCAGGACGCGAGTCATCATCTGCCTAGCCTTTTCCCAACTATGTTGGGGTCGGCTTCCAGTCTAAACCGGATGCAGCTGAGTACCAGTGTTTTTACATGGAGCGACTGCCTATCTGACCTTAACAACCCAGTTACCGGGTTACACGATACCCCTTGGTAACTGTGAAACACAGCTGGCTTATAATATTTGTCTGTTAAATATGAGATCACAGGGCTATTCACAGACTATACAGGCATAAATGGAAATATGGAATGGTTGAAAATAACATTTTTTTCACGTTTAGTTCAGTTTATTAAATTTCTCTAGTTTGATTTAACTTTTTCTGGATGCCAACCATCCCTTTCCAAACTTTAGTTGGCAGTACCCATTCCACTACTACAGCCCTACAATTCTATTTCAAAACACTGCGAGAAAACGCTCCGTTGAATCCCCTATTTTCCCTTTTTTCCGAAAAACTTTCAGTAACTGAAAACTGAATTGAATTCAGTTCGGCAAATCCTGAAACTTTCTAAATTTATTGATGTACCTACCTGTGAATTCAGTGAGTGGTATTGCGCAAATATTTTTTAGACTGTTAACCAAATGTTGGAAGGCCTAATTAATTTTCTGCCTGTACAAATATTTTCAGGAGATTCAGCAGTATGAATGATACAGAGCGCTTGACTAGAATGCAAAATTATAATCGTGCAATTAAATAAACTAACGATTCAGTGTATGTTATTATATACTTTACTAATGTTTTATAAAAACGTGAAAAATCCTTATATTTTTAACCGACTTCAAAAAAAGGAGGAGGTTATCAATTCGACTGTATTTTTTTTTTATTTTTTTTTTTTATGTTTGTTACCTCATTACTTGCGACTGGGTGAACCGATTTTCATGATTCTTTTTTTATTTGAAAGCTGGTGCTTCCCGTGTGGTCCCATTTAAATTTTATCACTACCGGCTCAGCCGTTTTATAAATATATCAAAAATAACGATTTATCTCTACTTGCTGATATGCCAAATACTTAGATGATTTGGTTATTTACGATTATTACAACCTTAAAAAGTGGTGTGTTTATTTTGTTAAGATAGCAAGACCGAGACACTGAAAAGCGAAAAAATAAAAAAGCTTTTTACAAAAAAAACAAAAACCGACTTCCAAAAAAAAAACTGAAAAGTAACTTTCGGTTTTAGTTTTGTAAAAAGCTTTTTTTTATTTTTGTGTCGGTGTCATACTTTATTGAAAATTAAATACGAGATATTCACATATATTTGAATAAAACATAACTATTGTCTCTAATCCTACTAATATTATAAATGCGAAAGTGTATGATGATGTATGTATGTTTGTTACACTTTCACGAAAAAACTACTGAATAAATTTGGATTACATATCCTAGATTAACACATAGGATATTTTTTGATTTAAACTCTGACAATTCACTTAACTACATTTTTCAATCACCTTTATAAAAGCTTGTCTAATTAATACTCTGAAGGGGTGCTTGAGTAGCTGTTGTTTGATCAGGAAACGGAAACGGCTCTCAATGTCGTTAATGAAGCTATCTCCAAGTGAGAACTACCTAAACAGGGTCGCGTCAGCCTAATTTGAAGGTGATATTGAAGTGACAGAAGATAAAGAATAAATTTAACGGCTCTTTTTTTATTTTTTTGTATATTCGATTTATCGTGTTCGATCTTTTAATATTCGATGTTTTGGCATTCGATTTGGTGTAATACATCCCTGTTATACTTTCACGCTATAACGGCTGAACCTATTTAGATGAAATTTGGCTTGAAGTTAGATTGAAACCTGGGTAAATCATAGCCATATAGGATCTTTTAACCGGGATGCGGGTGAATCCACGGGAAACTGATAGTATTATAAATGCGAAAGTTTGTGAGGATGTATGTATGTGTGTTTGTTATTCTTTTACACAAAACTTACTGAATGGATTTCGATGAAATTTAGTAGACACAGAGTTTATAACCTGCATTAACATTTAGGATACTTTTTAACCAGGTGTGCGAAGTAGTTCCCACGGGATGCAGTGAAACCACGGGAAACAGCTAGTAATATTGCTATGTACATTGTATTTTCTTCATTAAAATATTGAAAAAAAATCACATAATCATTTTGCAAATAAGTCTTCCACAAGTTGGCACCATACTGCCAGCTATGCTATACTATCTGAAGCTATATATCTTCGCTGTTGTAATTTCAAATAGCTGAGGAACAAAATTCTCGCAATGACTGCCCACCTGCCACCGCTGCCGGACTCGGAATAACGAAGAGAGTGGAGTCGATCACAAATATATTTTGTTGTGATTTATTTATTTTTTGTATTTTTGTTATTTACAGAAAACTTGTGAATTAAATAACAAAAATAAGAGATAACTAAGTTAATACCTAGCTAATTTTAGAACAGGCTTTTAGTATACATATATGTCTACATAAGGACAAAAATTTATCATTATCATAATCCTATTTCATATTGGTCCTTTGTCAGGAAAAAATTACTTTTTGCTAATTGTTTTACAGTAGAACTGAGTAATTCTAAAAATGGTGAAGAAAAGCATTGGCTTTAAGCAACATTTTATTAAAAACACTGATTGATACGACTATATTCGTAAACTAGCTTCCTGTCAGAGGCTTCGCCCGCGGTATTTTAGCTAATGGATACAAAAACTTGACAAATTATATACTAAAACCTTCCTCATTAATCACTCTATCTATTTAAAAAAACCGCATCAAAATCCGTTGCGTAGTTTTAAAGATTTAAGCATACATAGGGATATAGGAACAGAGAAAGCGACTTTGTTTTATACTATGTAGTGATAAATATCAGTTGGTAGATATTGGACTGCATAACCTAAAAAAAATATAAAAACAAAAAATATTGTTTTAAAAAAAACACCTTCATAGTTTATTTAATTTCGCAAACAGAAACTAACACAAAGTTAAAACAGGTAACAGCAGCTTACACACATAACACGTTGTTTGTGGTAATTAAACTCGGCGCCTAGTTCAAAGCAACAGGTAAGTAAAACGCCTGAAACATACTAAAGTACTATTTAGACTGAAAGCGTTTAACCTACATGACGTAACACATTCAGTTAAGCTAACATACGTTGAAATGTATTATACAAACAATAAAGTAGGAGTAAAGGAAGAAAATGTATTTACTAGTATTATCTCGCGGCTTCACCCACATCCTCACTGAACTACCTACATACCTGGATTAAAAAGTATTCTATGTGTTAATCCAGGTTATAAACTATATGTATACCAAAATTCATCCAATTCCATGGAGTAGTTTTTGCGAGAGTAACAAGTATATATATATACGTAAATCCTCACAAACTTTATCATTTATAATATTAGTAGGATAGAAAATGGATGTTACGTCATTAGGAACTTTGTGAACAATTTCTATCTATTTCAAAACTAACTTTTTCCTTCAGTTCTAATTGCATCGTGAGGTTCCGATTCCTATGGGTTTCGATCTGTCTCCAACTCTCCATACCAAATTTCATCAACATTAGTTTAAGTTTAGTTGG
The DNA here is from genome assembly GCA_963891755.1 of Pyrrhia umbra. Classification (NCBI taxonomy): domain Eukaryota; kingdom Metazoa; phylum Arthropoda; class Insecta; order Lepidoptera; family Noctuidae; genus Pyrrhia; species Pyrrhia umbra. Next base: position 633,946 of record OY982943.1, read on the forward strand.
TATTCAAGAGTATTAAAAATGAAATGAATATTAAATGCAACTAATAAATGAAATGAATATATAATGCTGTTTTTTGCTAGACCGCATGTAATCTCTGACACTTGACTTTGACTCACTTGACTCGATAGACTTTAAAAATTACAAGAAACCAAATAATAAATAAAAATTAGATTAAAAAAGTACGTCTAAGTCGACTCCACTCAACCCCTTTTCCAAGCAAGGTGGCCACTCCAATAATTCAAATTCAATAATTCTCACAAATGAAACGCCTCCCGCCCTCGTCTCCAACAGTTTTATATTTCTAGGGGAAGAAACCGTTGAAAACTTTCCGCCTTTTTGTACCCAACACTTTTAAATGGAAAAATTGTTTTCAAAGTTGATTTTAGAAAGCTGAATATTGATTTTGTACGACTGAAATAGTTATACTCTTATATTTTTTTAAGATTCAACTATAACAACCTAAAAAATCAGGTTTCCAAATTTCGTGCAGTGTTGTTTAATTTAGGAAGACTTTGTTTGTAACCGAAGTTAGAATAAATAATTATACGAATTTTCATTGTAGTCCAAAAAAAGGAGGGCTGTTCTTAGAACCGAAGTATTATTTTTGTAATTTGTATGTTACGCTATTATAGTATGTTCTGATGCTTATGAAGTTACTAATAAGTTAGGAACTTACTTTTCGTGGATCTGGTTTTGAAATCTTGCAAGTAACAACACAAGTTTTTCAAAACAGGTCTTAAACGAGTTAAGTTCATTCTAGATAATACTTGCTAACGAAAAAAGAACGTAGAGAAAGGGAATGAACTTAAGTGAATGAAACATTCTTATTTATTTATATATGGTTAGTGTCCTTGTAGTTTCCAAAACCAATCATCACCCCCAATTTCAATCTAAGTCACAACTTATCTCTTACCCACTTAATGAATCCAAAAAAAATATTCCAAAAAAAAAAGGTTATAACTTTTTAAATAACAGTTCTGCTGATCACCCCCTGTCTGAGGGATTGATGATAAAATAATACCAAGGAAGGGAAGGTACCAGTTTTTACGTTAAACCGACTTTGACAGTGAGAAATGGCCAGATTAATTTCTTCCCCGTTTATTTGTTGAAGTTACAAAGTCGCTTAGTTGAAAAATTTTCGAGTCCTTTTTTGGCGAGGCAGAAAAATTAAGCTGAGGAAGGAAGTGTGGGGTAGAAAAATAGTATTCACTGAAAACGACGTTGCAAGACGGAATTTAATTTTAACGACAATTTCGCTTATTTGTGGAATAATCTAAGGCATCGTGAAAGTTGGTCTCAAACACTACATAATGTAACTTGAACGTTCAAAAGAGATCCCGCGCCCCCGGAATACAAAGGGCTGAGAAAGGAACATGGATGGGTTTTAGTCAGTAAGAGTCTGACACTCCCACCCGCCCCACCCACGGCAGGGTTTGATGATTTCTCATCCGAAAAAAAGGCAAAAAATATCGACTTGATAAACTGCTATTAGAAATCACTAAAATTAATTCACATCTAGTTATACTGGAAGCCGTTCCTTAATTAAAGTGGGAAAAGTTAATTGTAACACTAGAAGTCAAAGAACTTTTCAATAAAGAACAAAATACAAATGGCTAACGATACAGCTGTAAAAAGGCTTTTCAGTACTGAATCGAAGCTCATCCCTTTACATCTGAGTATCTGTGTAGGAACACAATGGAAGTTGTACACAGCCGTAATTTTTAAAGCCTGCAATAGAAGGGACGGGCATAGTAATGTCTTCGTAATAAAAAAATAAGAAAAACGAGCAATTCTCTCGATTTTAGCACAATAGTCTTGGTGTGTGGTCCAAAGTTTGTAGGAAAAGCGATTTTATTTTGTGTGGAATTATGAGGGTTTTTTACATAGAATCTTTATGTTGGTACTTCATTGCTGTAGATTTGGTTTAGTAGCTGGTCTATTGGATTCTATGTTAAATACCAAATTTGGTTCGTATTATGTGGAAACCCATATTATTGTCATCAAGAATTAAAATTTGTACGTTTGTTGGTTTTTATGTAGGTAATCCTTGCAGTTACGTGTCCATTTTTGACAAATCTGTCTGCTTTAAGCTTTGTTTTGTGTTTAAACAACACGGATGACTACGTGGGCAAAAGTTAGTGAATTACATTCACGTGTGATGCGTCTTTTACCATTAACTACTTTTCTAAGGTTTGTCAAGTTAACGGTAAATAAAATAAACTCGCTACAAGTTCATGGTTTAGACCACAACCTAACTCAGACAGGCAGAGAGTAAACGAAAGAATGAGTAACGCGGCGCAGTTTCTAAGATGTCGTCTATTAAAATAATTGCACAAAAGTTTACGCAGTAAACTATGTGCTGTTATCTCTTGCAGCTAAGGGTGGGACAGTGTCGATAGAGTTAAAACTCGATGTTTTTGATCGATGTCGAGAAAATACTGGAATACAAATTGTTGACTGAAGATAGGGAAAACTTTCATTGATATATTTACATTAAAATTATTATTCTACGTATAGGTAATACAAAAAATAAAAAAAATAAAACACAGAAGTTAGGCATCAAAATATTCGTCCGCATCGCTGTCAGCGGGAATCGTACCCAAAAGGCTGGCTGCATTGCCACGTTGGATGGCAATGCTGATTCTTTGGCCTAGATATAGGCCAGCTTTCGGGTCACGCGTGGATTCGACTAAACGCTTGCCTATGTCACGGTATAGGAGACGGGCACTTGGACCCCATGGCCCTAAAGTTTCAACACCAAACGGCTCAAATATGTAATTGCCAATAAGGTTTATATATTTGCGCCGTTTGAGGTTTTCCGCGCCTGCAGCGGCTGCACCAGCACAGCCCGCCGTGCTAGGAAGGTGGGATGGAGCAAGGGTGTCAACACAAGTTGCGTCCCACACCAAAGACCTTCCCATCTTCCATGGCATTATAGACATACCATCCGGTCTCTTACCATCGTCGCGTGCCAAGCCATTGGGTTCTAAAACAGCTGGCACCCCGGCGGTGACAAGAGCACGGCGGATAATATCATTAATACTGGCGTGCCGTGCTATGCGACCTGCGCTCTTACTGCAGGAAAGACCATGGTGTCCAAGGCAATCCACGGGTTCACCACACTGGCAACGATGCGGAGCTCCACAAGGAGCGCCAAGGCGCAAGCATGTAGCGAGCCGGAATGTTGTGTCACCCAGCATAGTACCTATGTTGAGTGATGGAAGTGCATGAAGCCATAGACCTGACTCCCACTCCCCCACAGCCAGAAGGCGGGCACGCTCGGCAGTATTGGTAGACGTGTCAATAAGATCTTTCCGCACCAATCTGCAGAGCGGCTCATCCCACTGTCTCTGGGAAGCCGGGTTCATTGATTGCTTTATACTTAGCTTCGCCCGCGTGTACATTTTTTTTACACCCTGGGTTACACTACTCAAGTTTCTAGTAGGGATCCCTAATTATTTCTGGAAATAAATATAACCTATGACACTTCGTAAAGATGTAGCTTTCTAACGGTGAAGGATTTTTTAAAATCGTTCCAGTAATTTTTGAGTTAAAACCCTACAAACAAACAAACAAATCTTTCCCCTTTATAATATTAGTATAGATTAGAGCTAAAATAATTATTTTTGAATGGCAGCTTAGAGAGATGTATATTCAAGAAAAAGACTGTTACTTATGCTTACAGAAAAAAATATGATAAAAGACTATGGCTTTGCTTTAAGCAGGAGGACCATCTAACTTTCTTTACTTAACTCTATGAGGAAATACACTTCTCATCAAAAAAATCGAAACACTTTCGTTTTTATTGTTTTTGTCCTATTTTTTTACAAAAGAGAATTAATTCCATGAAAAAAAAAACATTATTGTGTAGCTGGCAGTTTGGTCATTACAGTAAGAAGAAAAAAATCAAAATTCGAAATTAGAATTTCATTTGTTTATCCTAAAATGAAATTAATCACTGTTTTGAGACAAATGTGTATTTAGGGTTGGAGTACGTTTCTCGTTTAAAAACTAAAAATTAGCGCTTGTCTTTAAACTTTTTGTTTCTTATTTCATTTACTGTGACTTTGGGACGTCTGAAAAAACTTTTTTTTCTAAAACATATGGATACTTCGCCCGCAGAAGCCGCCCAAGTGGTGGCATTGCTGGATTCTGGACTTAGTCAGCGTGTTGTGGCTGCAAGATTGCATCTAAGCTTATCATCTGTTCATAGAGTCTACAAACGCTATCGGGAGACTGGTTCGTTCACGCGCCGGTCAGGATCTGGCAGGAATCGGGTCACTTCTGAGCGAGATGATCGATTTATTGTAACAACTTCTTTACGAAATCGACGCCTTAACGCTTTTCAACTGCAGCAGCAGCTTCGCGTTGTACGAAGAGTAGCTGTAAGTGACTCTACAATAAGAAGAAGGTTGAAGGAACGCGGATTGGCACCGCATAAGCCAGCGAATGGGCCGAAATTAACTGCAGACCATCGAAGAGCGCGCCTTAACTTTGCACGCGAGCACCTAACTTGGTCATACCTTCAGTGGAGCAAAGTACTGTTTTCTGATGAGTGTAAAATTATGCTGTATGGTAACGACGGAAGGAACAAGGTCTACAGAAGAGATGGAGAACGCTTTGCACAATGCTGCATTGAAGAAAAGGTCAGCTATGGTGGCGGTTCGTGGACGGTTTGGGGAGGAATCAGCGCCGACGGTAAGACAGAACTTGCCTTTGTGTCTGGGCCACGGCTGCCTGCACTAAACTCTCATCGGTACATCGAACAGTGTCTTGAACCTCATGTGATGCCCTATGCACATTTTATTGGCAACGACTTCATATTCATGCACGACAATGCTAGAGCTCACACCGCGGGCGTCGTACGAGATTATCTTACCGAAGTCGGTATCTCCATTATGGTATGGCCAGCAAGAAGCCCGGACATGAATCCCATTGAACATCTATGGGATGAATTAAAGAGACGAATTCGAGCAAGAGATCCAGCCCCAGAAACACTTAGCCAGCTGCAAAATGCAATCCAAGAGGAATGGGATAATATACCACAACATGTAATCGTGACTCTCATCCGATCGATGAAGAACCGTATGGAAGCAGTAATAAGAGCTCGCGGAGGGAATACAAGTTATTAAATAAACGTTTCTTAATTTTTTTTTTCATTTACGCGTGTTGTTTTACCCATTTCCTTCATATTCCATACAGGGTAAAAATTACTCATTATACAAAATACGAAATCTATGAAGACTTAATTTGAATTTAGAACAATAACATTAGGATTTAAAAACCTCATACTACTCACTATTAAATGACATTTTACATTTATTCCTAAATATACACATTTTTCTGATAATCCTTATCAAATCATAAACTGCGAGGTGTTTCGATTTTTTTGATGAGAAGTGTATAACTGGCATAGTAATTTACATGACAGGTTGTCAATGTCGAAAGGAATTTTTAACCTAAACTTTCTAAGGCGCGACAGACGCTACTTATGAAGTATAGTCACCCATCTACCAATGCTGCAGGCATAGGCCAACCGCTAGATCGGCCGATAAGGGCTGCTATTTACCCAAGCCTAACATAATTACTACTAAATGTTTCTCTTACATGAATAAAAGTAACCGTATATTTCTTTTCATCCTCAATATAATACGAAAACAAGGTTGAAGATTTTATCGACGTTTTTATAACGTTATTAAGGTTCTACCCTTAGGCACTAAAATATTATTGCCAGTTTACTTTGTAAGGTCATATTTTATATAAAAACCTTTGTAAAGTAACCTTTGCAATCTCATTACGTTTTGTTTGTACTGTTTTGTATCAGAATATAATAAAATCGATGTAATGGATTCGATGGAAAGATATTGAATCTTAATGTAGGCACATAGGTACATTGTTTGTTTCGATATAGAATGATATTGTTTGTGAAAAAAATATTGAAAATTTACACGAAAAATGCATTAGGTAAAGCAATACTATTTTATGTCTGCATACAATTTTGCAGTTTTTAAAATATCGTAATTTCTTTCCCAATCGTTTTTTTGTATAAAATATTATATGCTTAAATGATTAACCATTTAGCACAACATTAATTAATACATAAGGTATAACAAACTTTAGGACAAACTATGAAGAAAAAAATAATAAGAAACAATGAGCTTATTTATATCGGCCTTTTATTGTCCTATTGCTGGACAACAGCCTACTTTCATACAGCGAAGGAACGAGCACTGGTCACCATGCTTGCTCAATGTAAATTGGCGATTTTAGACTTTTCAATCGATATGTCCTCACAATTGTACTTATCACATACTTGAGTAGCAGGCGTCATTAGGCCACCACGAAGTTTTTTTTCTCGTTAAATTGCTTTATTAGTTTTTATAATATCTACATTTGTTATTTTCTTTGTAGGTACCTTGAGTGCGTCAGACCCAAAACGAAATCTGTAGGACGAACAAAAGTATTTGTTCCGTCCGGAAATCAGACCGAAGCGGAAAGGTCACGACCATTATAACATAGCCTTTAGCACACACGCATAGTGTAACCTGTGAATATAAAAAAGTCTTAGGCGCTATCCACACATTTCCGGGTCAGTGCTATCCGTGTTCCGAGTTGTCCGTGTCAGTGTTATCCGTATTCCGAGTTGTCCGTGTCAGTGTTCCCGTCAGGGACGTGTCATTCGTCACCCGTATTCAAACACGATGTCTTTATTTAACAATGAAGAATTAGCAATGATTGCAATAGCGCTAGAAGAAGAAGCAGATTACTAAGAAGACAATCAGCTGGCAAACGTATATTTATTAAACGACTGTCAATGTACCTAGATAAAAATCGGATAGCCCTGTCAGAGCGTCCGTGCGTCTGACACTGACGATCCGGATGCCCCTGATACGGAGATGTGTAAACGAGTTCATACAAGTTGTATGTAACTGATTTTTCCCTCGTTCCTGACGGGTACCCGGAAATGTGTAGAAAGCGCCTTATGCGTGTACTTTCATTCATTTCAAATATGACCTTCTGCAGACAAATATACTACTGTGGCTTCATTAAAATAAAATAAAAACATCGATGTTACATAAAAATACATTATGTGTGTAACAACACTAGTAAAATTAAGATCTTCGCAAAAATCTCATCAATCATATCGATATCGACTCGCAAATAAGCACATCACTATTTTTAATTTGATCACATTGCACAGCGTACAACAAAGGAGGTTTTCATTCACTTTAACGCTCATTTGACTCTGGGACCATGAATCGTCGTATCTTTTAAACTTTTTTCTTTGCCTTTTTTCTTAACTTTGCAACTTTGTCAAGCCCTTGATAAGAATTGCGCTTGCAAAATATTATGTTGCTTTTCTAAAGAGATGTTTTCATTATTGAGTCAATGTTTAGGTCGGTAAAATCAGTTCAATTTGTGGCATTGCTCGTTAAAAAATTAAATGCGTAATATCGCTTTGAAAAACTGACTCCAAGAGTTTTCAGAAAGCCGAAAGCAAACAAATAAAAATAAAATAAAAATTCACGGACTTTTAAATCAATGATTTCGCTATACAAACGGTTAAAAAACATGAAAAATAATTAACAATTTGTTTTTGATTTTTAATAGGCTTAAAAAATATTTTTCCTACAATTCAGTTTCATAATTAAAAATGCTACCAAACAGTAGTGAATTTACCGATGTGTGTTATTTATTTTCCATAACTTTAATTTCGCGGAAGCGATTTTACATACTATAATTTCAAAAGAGTAAAGCTATAACAATATTTACCTTAAAAAATACGCATTTCAATTGAGAGTTTAAACTAAAATTGGCTTGAATAATAATCTTCGTAGTATTTTAATGTACTTCAGATATTATATTAAAGACAGAAAGCAAGGTTCTAGACTTTTCTAGCACGTGAAATCAGAAACTTGTTTTTGAAATAAAGGCTTCTTTCGCGTACTTTTTGCGATTGATATATCTTATTTATATTTCGTGGTATTCTGGCATCAAAATTAGTCAGTGTTTATATCACTTGATGGGTCATTGCCAATACAATACTTGCAGCGCCTTTTAAAATATTTCGATCTGACATAAACTTTCCCGCGTCATTTAATATCCGTCACAACTGTCACTGTCAATTCAAGCCAAAATGGCGCTGCCCTCATCCTCTCTAACTGTAATCACTTTCTATATATTGCTTTCACGGCAAAACGGCTATTGAGATGAAATTAAGTATGGAGATAGCTTAAAGCCTGGGGAAGAAGATAGGACAGTTTTTTATCCAGATTCGTGATTCGTCTCCCTCAGGATGTGGGTGAAACCGCGGCAAACAGCTAATTCAAATTCTTTCATACATTAGTCAGTATATATACAATGAAGATACATAATATATGCCAATTTATTGGTAATTTTTTTTAGGTGTAATTAAAAAAAAACATAGTCTGTGCTAACTCGTCAAATAGTGTCAAGTAAAAGGTTTTTAAACTTTCCAGCTTCTTACATCTGTCACAACTGTCACTGTCAATTCAAACCAAAATGGCGCTGTCCTCATTCCAAAATAAAATCGTCGGGCAAGTTTAAATCGAGCTGTATTAGCACACCCATCTAACATCCAACCTCACACAACCGCCTCATTTATTATTCATCTTCATTAAAGCTCCAACAAAATTGTGAGCAACAAAATTTAATAATACGGCACATATCGTCCCCGCATTAAGAAGAGACATCAATCGACCTATATCGCGGTATCCTTAATTAAAACATCGTACCACCAAGGAAAATTGAATTTTGCAAGAATAAGGCCCAACGAGGAGTTGTGAGCTACTAGATATGGCCTCTCTAATAAGAGAGATAGACTTAGTAAGTCTATACTCGAAAACCTCGATCTGGAAACTATGATTATTCCTAATCCTCTACTATTCTTCTCTGATTAAATTCGTTGCGGGTTCCAAGACAGTAAAAAAAATATCTCTCGAACTCGTCGAGCTTCATTGCATCGGCGTTTTCTAGTGGTCGCCACTGTCGATTCTGGCTTTCAGGAGTTGCAGTGGTTGGGAATAGTGTGGCGGGGTTGTTCAATAATAAAATAAAGCCTATCCTCAGCTACTTTCATAGTGCACTATAGAAAATAACTCTTAAGCTAGCAGAGATTTCGATAGGATTTTTATGTTTAAGAATAAAAAATAGCATTTCTAAAGTGGTTGCTTTGGATTATTAAACATAATATCATTCAAATTAGGTACTGTTTTGAATATAACTTTCGTATTCAAGACTTCAATTTCTATGACCAAAGTTTTATAATAACAAACTGGTGACAACAGAGTATACAACATTCCATGCTTTTTCACCCCTTAGTAAAAGACAACAGTAATTAATTCATGTGTACAAAATAATTAGCACAGATAATCTCTCCGCAAGCCACTTCATTTCACCGTACATCGGCGTCAGACTAATGGTGAAGGGAATTAGGTCGTACTGCGCAATTTTTCATTCTGTCACCGCGGGAGTTCTTTCACACGCTCCGGAAAATTATGGGCACCGATACCGTGCGGTGATACAGGTACACATAAGCTACCTACGTAGGTAGGAACGTAGTCGGTTTTACATTACGTTTAGATGGTATGCCAGCTCTGTGGGCCTAGCACGAATCACTTTTGAAAAAGTTTTCGTATCGAAAGCGAATTTCGAATCATAAATACAACTATATCAGAACAAAAATTATGTTTAAAATATGTCAATAACAATTTGCAGCATGCAAAGATATGATTAAAGTCATAAATTTAAATAAATAGGTTATAAAAAGCGAGTATATCTATTGAAAAATCGCTGTCGATACGAATACTTTTTCGAAAGTGATTCGTGCTAGGCCCACTGCTTGTATCGTCCGTCACCCACGTTCAGTGATCACAAAAATCATCACTGCTTAGCTGCTTTTAGGCGTATCTAGATCAAACATAACCTATGTTTCTATTGGTGTAAGAATTTTTGGAATCAATTCAGTTGGTATAAAGATAATCTCCTTTTTATCTGCCTCGTTGCAGCTGATTCGATTGCTGTTTTAAGCAAAATATTATTGTTTTATTATAATATTAGTTTTACCCACGTTTCGAAGGAATTACCTTAACCATACCCTTACCCATCTCCCGGGTCCCATCTATCTCCATACCTAATTTTATCCAAATCAGTTGTGCCGTTTTAACGTGAAAGCGTAACAAACTCACTTTCGCATTTACAATATTAGGATATCTGGGATTATTGGATTATATATACTAATATTATAAAGAGGAAGATTTGTTTGTTTGTAGGGTTGTAACACAAAAAGTACTGGACCGATTTTAAAAATTCTTTCACCGTTAGAAAGCAACATCATTACGTGTAGAAAAAATATGTAAAGTGTCCTAGGCTATATTTATTTCCAGAAATAATTAGGGATCCCTACTAAAACTTGAATAATGTAACCCAAGGTGTAAAAAAATGTCCAAGTGGGTGAAGCTGCAGGCGGAAAGCTAGTCCTATATATGAATATCAGAATAGGCAAGGCTCCTTTTATGAGACTGATCCGCCTTTAATGTTGACAAAATAATGACCTCTCATTAAACTGACTATATGAAAAATGGCTTACGCACCCGGATAAAAAATAGCATATAACCTTTTCCAGGGCCCCCTGTATCTCCGTACCAAAAATGTTATCTATATCGGTTCAGTAGAACCTTAGATTACCCTCTACAACCTCACAAAGTTTACCTCTTTAGAATATTAGTTTATATTATGTACTAAAAACTACTTCTCACTATACATAGCTAGTTTTAATAGCTCTCACCTGAGCAGTATATAATTAATCGTTTAAATTCAGCGGTTACTACCTCGGACGAGTATTAAGTTGAACATACACGTTCTACTGCTTAGAATGCTTGTAGATACTTTCCCAATAGATATATCATCATCTGCCTAGCCTTTTCCCAACTATATTGGGGTCAGCTTCCTGTCTAACTGGATGCAGCTGAGTACTGGCGTTTTATTTGTAGATAGGCATATCTGACCTCCACAACCCAGTTATTGGGTAACACAGTACCCTTGACAAGACCAGGGGCTGTACCACTACGTGTTTTTGCAATCACTATTCAAGTTTGAGAGCGTGACGCAGCTTCTAACGTCGTATAGCTCTGTCTCTTTTTCATAACGAAAATAATCTTGTTTTGGCACGTCATGGTAAGGCCCCAGTTGTCTGACTTTCAGGATTCTTCTTGTAAAGACTGTCAAAGATCTTCTAATGACAGCCGGGGCCAACAGCTTAACGTGCTTTAAAAGGCACCAAGGGGTCTCCAGAAGCACAGTTTAACTTGATCAACTAACCCATGTGGCTGTGACCAAGCCACGAGCCCCTCAGTATATTAGCAAACCTATCGCATGAAAAATATAAACGGGCTTTTACGAAAGGGTGGGTACGGTTGTTAATTTTAAAGTAAATATGTTCATGTATTCTTTTATAAACGTTTACGTAAAGGGATGTACCCTAGGGTGGTGTATGTACGTTATTAATGCTCTCCCTTCATACACAGCTGACTACAAAGGGCTTTTGATAATAAATGCCTTTTAATGCGAGCCTGATATTTTAAGTAATGAGACAAAAATAGATATCTATTTCTCATCTTTATTTTGGGGTTTGATCAAAGATGGGGAAAGTTATCTCGTTTTCCAGGCTAACAGCCGGTTGCACCAAACTGACTCTCGTGTACGAGTGTGCGGGTTCGAAACCTGGCAAGTACCAATGTGATTTTTCCAAAGTCATATATTCTTTCTAAGTATGTCTTGAGACACCACTGACTAACGGTGAAGGAAACTGAGGAACTGGACTTCAAAGTCTGAAATCGACAATCCACCTTGAGCAAGCGTGGTGTTCAATGCTCATGCCTTCTCTGTATGAGAAGAGGCCTGTGCCCAGCAGTGGGACAATATATAAGCTGATGATGATCATGATATCATAAATGTTTAGACGAAAAACGTACAACAATAGTCAAATAATTCAATTTAATCTTCTATTTTGACAGATCTTGAATGACAGTTCTTCCGCTTCACGTAAAAGTAACCGCATATTTTTTTAATACCACCTGCTGTAGAAATAGTATCTGTAAAGAATAAAATTCTAATTACGACCTTGTTAGACATGCTCTGTGTAAACAGTGTACTCAAAACAATCGCGACGCAATGTAATAAGTCTTTAATGCTCAGTCTAACTACGGTAATCCGATTATAGCGTAGTGATGGGACGTCGACTGCACTTTTTATCGATACACATTTTTATTTTGCAATTTTATTTAATAAACAAAGTTAAAAGAAAAATAAACTGTCTAACAAATTATTAACACTAGCTAGTAATATGTGTGTATAGAATAAATGTGTAAATTTACAGAAAATAGTAAGTATATAGAAATACCTACTTGTTTATATTATCAGCATAAAATCGAAACAACCGTTTATGGCATACGTACATATATCATCATCAGCCTATATATTGTCCCACTGCTGGGCACAGGCCTCTTCTCATACAGAGAAGGAATGAGTATTGATCACCACGCTTGCTCAAGGCGGATTGGCGATTTCAGACTTTTAGGTCCAGGTTTCCTCACGATGTTTTCCTTCACCGTTAGTCAGTGGTGTCTAAGATATATTTAGAAAGTACATATGACTTTAGAAAAGTCACATTGGTACTTGCCAGGTTTCGAACCTACAGACTCGTACACGAGAGGCAGGTGCCTAAACCACTAGGCCACCACCTAGGTACATACATATATACAAATACGAATAGATGTATACAAATTACATAGCTAGTTTAGTCAAAAGCGATAAGCAGAAAAAGTAACCTTTTATCTAGGCACGAAAATGGGTAAAGATAAAAAATAGTAAGTATATTCTACTAAACCTTTTTTGTTAAAATTGTTCGGTACAAAATCCGTACTTTATAGTTTTTACAGTGTCTTATCATTTTGCTTGCCCGTCACACGCCAACATGAAATATTTATCGGCGCCGTTGAAAAATTGTGTTTACGTTTACTGAGTTACAAGTAAGCTGAAATACTGAAAACATTTCTATACGAGATAGAGAGATAGAGTGACGTCACGGACGACTAACGGCATCTATCAGCTGTTCGGGCTTACACTTATTAAAAATAAAACACTGCAGTTAATAGCGAGATAACTCTTTATAATTAATTTACATAGTGCGACTTACATGTGTGAGTGTTTGCAGGTATTTCGTGACACTAATTGTATATTATTTTTCCAATTATATATTCTTCATCTTAATTAACAAGTACACTTAGAAGTTAGCTAAAGAAAAGTTTAAGTGCAAGTTACCTCCAATTAGCATAATTCACAGTGGCCACTTTGACAATCATTAAACTCGCTAAGTGATCTGTGCAAAAAATCAATAGTATCTGTGACACAGGCGCCATCTGTTGCCGCAAGACAACTAGTGGGCAGTGACATCTGTTGAACAAGCGCGGTACTAACATATGTCATGGCGAAGTGTGCAGCCTGCGGAAGATTCCTCTCGCCAAAAGGGGGCGCCACCTGTAGTAACTACGCTTGTCACAATCGATATCACCTGGCCTGTCTGTTGCTGCCTGATACTGCACCATTAAGCGCTAACTGGTTGTGCCCTGAGTGCAAGAAGAAGCTACCGAGAGGAGACAATAGCGCCACACCCGTGAAGGATCCATCGAGCGGTCCCCCTGAAGTTGTTGCCTCTAAAGAAGCATCGGCCCAGGATGTGTTGACCGGTTCTCCGGTCTCTACTGTGCAGGATCGGGTAGCTGCAACTGTGTCCCCTGTTGTGATAGATCAGGATAAACCTCGGGCCAGTCGTGAGCCCTCTGCTGATGGAGAACCCTCACCCGAGTCTCATTTGACCCTGCGTGAGGAAATAAGGCTTTTCAGAGCTGAACTGCGCGAGGTGCGTGACGAAATGCGGGAGTTTCGGCAGGAGATGGCTGGCCTGCACTTGTCTCTGGGGGTGTGTACAAAGAGGGTCGATGGGCTGGAAGCCAGGATTGAGGCCCTCGAAAGCAGACAAGATGCTATTCCCTCTGATGACAAGGTGCATCAGCTCGAGCATGTCGTCACACAACTGCAACTCGAGCTTAATGATCGGGAGCAGGAACTGCTGAGCTCCGATCTCGAGCTTGCAAACATTCCGGAGATGCCGGGTGAGAGCGTAATGCACATAGTGGGGTTGGTGGCTGCAAACCTGGGGGTGACCCTCGACGACCGCGACATAGTGTTCGCGCAAAGGGTGGGCTTGCGGCAGGAAGTGCAGGCAAAGGTCGCGGGCGCAGCGTCTCCGGGCGGCAGTACGAGTTCACCGGGCGGAGCCGGGGCGCCTGCGCGTAGTCGCCGCATCGTGGTGAGGCTGGCACGTCGCTCTCTGCGCGACGACCTGTTGCAGAGCGCGCGTGTTCGCCGTGGTGCTTCTACAGCAGATCTCGGTCTCCCTGGGTCGTCGCGCCGTTTTTTCCTGAACGAGAGGCTCACAAAAACAAATAAATATTTGTTTTACCGGGTACGTGAAGCGGGCAGTCGTCTGGGGTGGAGGTATACCTGGACAAAGTTCGGCCGCATTCTGGCAAAGCAGGGAGACGGTAAAGCGACACACTGCATCCGCTCAGAGGAGGACCTGGCTCGTGTTTTTGGCTGTGTCACTGCCACGAACAAGGAAAATTGATTTAGCTGTATATATGCTTACTTTAGGCAATTTAAGCAACTTGTCTTCGCTCTTCTTTTGTTACATATTTTGTTTTTTTATTGTATTTCTTTTTTTGCTATGTGCGAGGCTGGCACACGCTCTGTCTCAGTATAATATTTCGTTCACATATGAGGGCTTATCTTCCCGATCAGGGTTCTATATGCATAGTTACTTAACTTATATATTTACATTATCTTTCACTCACACTAGATTATTATTCACTCCTATTTATTCTATATTTATACACTTTCTAACTATAAAACACTACATTATAAATCACTATCTACAATACTATATATTAAATACTACTATCTACAAGAACAATACATCATCTATACTATATACTCTTACACTCTACTTACTCTTTTCCAATGATTAAAACAAAAAAAGTTAAAGTTGGTCTTTTTAACGCAGGGTCATTGGGTTCACGCCATGATGAGTTTATAGTGGCAATGGAGAACAACTGTGTAGACATCATGGCTATAAATGAGACTTGGCTCAGGCCGGGCGAGGAGGGTCGTGCGCCGACAGTGCCGGGCTACCGACTGCGGCACGTGCCGCGGCCGAGCGGCGTGCGCGGGGGCCGCGGCGGGGGCGTGGGCTTCTACGTGCGCCGCGGCGTCCGCGTGCGCACCGTGCCGCACCCGCCCGCGCCGCTAGTCGAGCAGATGTGGCTTCGGCTCAACGTCAACTCGCAGTCGCTTGTCATCGGTACGGCGTATAGGCCGCCGTGGCTTGATGTCAATACATTCCTCGACGCAATCACTGAGTCGCTCGCCTCCATTGCTAATGCAGATAAAGTTCTCCTCCTGGGTGACTTCAATATTAACATGTTGCACAGTGCTGACAACAAGACTAAATTACTGAGCAATTTTTTACTTTACTGTAAGCTTAGTCAAATTGTTACAGAGCCAACCCACTTTACAGACCATAGTGAGACCTTAATTGACTTGGTATGTACAGATGCCAATGTGAGTGGTATCTCAGTATCACATATACCTGAGCTTGGTCAGCATGCATGGATTTCGGTGGAACTTAATTTTAAAATAGCAAAGCCTACTCCACTGTGGATAACCTATAGGCCAATTAAAGACATTTTAATAGAATTTTTCAAAGAAGACCTTATAAAAATAGATTGGGAACATATTCTTAGATTGGATGATGTAAACTCCATGGTAGCAACATTCAATAAATATATTTTAGCACTGTTCGATTTACATGCACCAGTTAAAAAGGTCCTAGTTAGAGAACATTCTTACCCATGGATTACGGATACAGTTAAGGAAATGATGAGATTGCGTGATAAGTCCCATAACAAGTCTAAAGGTACAAAATCAGAACATCACATTAATACTTACAAGGAGCTTAAATACCTTGTCCGGTCTGCAATTGATAGTGAGAAGTGTGCATATTTTAAACATTACATTAACCGCAATATCAGTCAACCGAAAAAGTTATGGAAGCATATTAAGTCGTCAATAGTCTCCTCCAATAAGCCAGTACACAGCTTGCCTCATTTCTGTAATGACCCGGATACTATTAACCAACAATTTCTGGATGTTCCTGGTACTGGTATGGTTACAGCTGCAGACTTGTCATTTTATGAACACCATAGATTTGGAAACAGCCACTTTCAGCTTGAGCCCGTGAGTGATGATGAAGTGCTGCGACTTCTTCGTAGTCTAAAGTCCAATGCTCAGGGTGCTGACGACATCTCACTGGAGATGCTGATGATGACTCTCCCTCATACTCTTCCAGTTGTTACAGCCATCATTAACAGGTCTATTGCGACTTCGTGTTTCCCGGATCTGTGGAAAATTGCAGTGGTTAAGCCAATCCCCAAGGTACCTAATCCAACCAGCCTAAAAGACCTTCGCCCAATTAGTATATTACCATGTATGTCTAAGATATTGGAGAAGGTCGTTTCCAACCAGCTCAGAACGTACCTTGAGGATAATAGGATATTGCCCCTGGCTCAATCCGGTTTTCGTAGAGGGCATAGTACAGCAACAGCTCTGCTTGATGTTGTTGGTAATATGCTCGAAGCTAGAGACTTGGGTATGGGAACTCTGCTAGTCCTACTAGATTTTTCACGTGCCTTCGACTCTATAAATACCTCACTTCTTCTTTCCAAGCTGTCATACTATGGGTGTCAAATTGATACAATTAACTGGTTTAAGAGTTACTTGTGCAACCGTTCTCAATTTGTCCAGGTAAAAAATGAGAGTACTGGTGAAGTCATGTCCTCCAGCCTTAAGTCAGTTTGCAGAGGCGTACCGCAGGGGTCGATACTGGGTCCCCTGCTGTTCATTCTTTATAGCGCTGACATCACCAACTGTCTGATAAACACAAAATTCCACCTCTATGCCGATGACCTGCAGTTGTACCTTTCCTTCCGTTCCCAGGATTCTGCTGAAATTGCAAAAAAAGTGAATGAGGACTTGGAAAGAATTTCAGCATGGTCACGCAAAAACTCCCTAGTATTGAATCCAGACAAGTCCAAGTATCTTGTTACAGGGTCGAGAGATTTTATTAGCAGGATGCTTGGATGTAGTCTGGATATCAGGATTGATGGGAGTTTAATTCAAGAGGTACAGGAGGCACGTAATCTGGGAGTTGTGTTCGATAGGCACCTGCATTTTGAAACCCATATACTTGAAGCAGTGCGCAATTGCTTCTACCGACTAAAGCTTTTGTATCGTGTTCGACCCTACATTAGTGTGGATATGCGTGTTATGCTTTGTGACTCACTTGTGTTGTCCAAGCTTAACTACGCTGACACAGTGTATGGGTCATGCATTCTCGGTAGAAGCAATAAACTAATACAACGGGTGCAGAATGCTTGTGCTAGATTCTGTTTTAATGTTCCTCCTCGGTCACATGTCACACCATTTTTGAATGAGGGTAATTTGTTGAGAATGTCAGAACGAAGAAAACTTCATCTGGCTACCCTGGTTTTTAACACAATTCTCACACAACAACCTAATTACCTCTATAGTAAGTTGGATTGGTCGCGAGAGATAAACAGGATCAAAACAAGAGCATCGGCTTACCTTTTACTAACCCCAACTCACAGAACTGCAGCTTTCCGTGGTAGCTTCAAGTTCGCGGCCACTCGTTGCTGGAACGACTTGCCACCACCTCTTCGTGCTCTAAAAACAGTCGGTACTTTTAAATTACACTATAAGCGGTTACTGTTGCACATTAGGCCAGTGCTTTTAGCCTCTAAAAACGGTAAAAACTGAATTAAATAATAGTGGGATGAAGCCCATTGGAGGGGGGGGAGAGTGCAATGAAAATGATGGGAAGGGTAAATTGCGGGCGATCTGAGGTCGGGAGGTGGGGGGGAGGGGGGGTTAGAGTTGGAAAAGCGGTTTGTCTCAATTTCCGGCAAGGCTGCAGGTCCTATGAAAAAGAGTTGAGTGGCGGGGTTGTGGGTAATAAAAAGATCTGCAACTTTTGGATTGACACTTTTTTCACATAGCCTCAAAATGTATGTGAAGGATTCAGGAAACCAAGTTTTTGGTTTTTTATTTTTATCTTTTACAATAATTAATTTTTTTTCGCGAGGTTTGGTGAAGGCTTGCCTTTTTGTGTCCCAAACACACTGTAATTTATTTGATTTGGAATGGTTATTTTTTCGCCCTTATTTTGACTTAATATCGAAGGAAAACCCTGATTTTCGGTCGAGAATTCTCGTGTCGGAATATCACTTTTTTTTGGGAAGTCGGCTGTCTTTTTGTTCTTTGAAGTCTCTACTTTCGGATGGTGTAAAGAATGTTTACATTGCTATGGTGGGTGTTCTCAGAAAATGTAAAGAAACGCTGCGAAGTGACAGTTAGCAAGGCCAAGATCCTTCTAGCAACTCCCCACTTCTCTATGAAATACCTTTTGATCAGCTAAAAGGTATTTCATGGAGAGGTCCGAGGTTCCGTAGGTCACTCAGATACATAAGTTATCTTAAAATAGCAATAAATAGGCAACTACGCAAAAAATTTAAGCCGGTCTAGGCCTTGCTACCTGTTGTTTTGTGGCGTTTCTTTATATTTTCTGAGAACGTTTGCCATGGCAGTGTAAATATTTTTTTGTGCCGTCTGAAAGTGGAGATTTCAAGGAGCGAGAAGACTACCGACTTTTGGAAAAAAAGTGATATTTTGACACGGGAATTTTCGATTGAAAATTAGGGTGTATTTTCGATATTGAGTCAAAATAAGGGTGAAAAAATAATTATTATAAATCAAATAAATTGCGGTGTGTTTGGGACATGAAAAGGTGAGTTTTCACCAAATTTCGTGATGAAGGATTGGTGATTGTAAAATATAAAAATGGGGAACCAAGGGCTTGGTTTTTTGAATTTTTCACATGCATTTTGAGGTTGTGTGAGGGGGGTGTCAGTCCGGGGGTTGTAGATCTTTTTATTACCTACAATTTTGCCGTTTGACTTTTTTCATGGGACTTGTGGTTTTGCCGGAGATTGAGATGAGCCGTTTTTTTGACTTTGGCCCCCCCTCCCCCCCACTTCCCGGCCTCGGATCGCCCGTGGTTTGTTTTTCCTATCATTTTTATTGTGTTCTCCTCCTTTTCCAATGGGTTTCATCCTGCTATTATTTTTTTTGTTTTCAAAAGTTAAAAGCACTGGTCTACATGCAAAAGAACGTAATTTAAGTAGCTTACCTATGATTTGCACGCTGTTGGCAAGGGTGGCTTAAGATATGGTCGCCGAACTTTATTTGTAATTTGGTCTTGTGTCCACATTTCCTTGTTATTATTTCCATAATTTCATTTACTTATTTATTTTCAGATAATTTATTCGGTTATTTTGTACGTCAATTTACACTAATAGGAACACAACACTACACACAACTAAACATAACATTCAAACATTAATTTATTAATTTATCCATTTATCTTTACGCAGAGTACTTATTTCACACATATTTATCTATTTACTTATACGTTATTTACATTTTCCGCCAAAAAAAAATGATTTTAATTTTTAATAAACTATTATTAATGAAACTCTCGTATGAAACTTTTGTTTTGCTGCTTATCTCACTTTTTTGAAGTTGTCTGTCCGCCATTAGTACAGTCCGGCGCCCGCGTCCTTTCACTTGTCAAATATGCTATGCCATAGACAAACTGTAATTTTTTAGTTTTTTATGGTTTGAGGCACAGACAAGTGACCTAGGAGCGCGTATGGCCAATAAACATTTTATAAATTCTTCTTATTCATCTTATTTCGTACTACTTTATACTTCGTCTTATTTTATTTTTATTTTTTTATGTATATATTTAATATTGTTTATTTGATATATGTATGCATATTCGTTGTTGCCCGTGGCATCACTAATGGGTCTCCTATCGGAAGATCAGCGTTGCGGCATTTACTCAGGTAAATGCTGCAGCATTATGCTGAGATAGGAGCCTTTTCTGGCCTCGTACAGGTATAATGTAATGATTTTAATTTAATTTTTGTTTTTATTTTTTTTATTTCTCTTCTATTTTGCTTTATTATTATTATTATTATTTTTTTTTTTTTTTACTTGTAATTGTCTTCTTCCTGTGCGTGTCCAGAAATAAATGCTTTTTCTTTCTTTCTTTCTTTCTTTCTATACTAATATAATAAAGCTGAAACGTTTGTTTGTTTGAACGCGCTAATCTCAGGAACTACTGGTCCGATTTGAAAAATTATTTTAGTGTTAGATAGCCCATTTATCGAGGAAGGCTATAGGCTATATATCATCACGCCCAATAGGAGCGGAGCACCACTATTCCACGCAGACGAAGTCGCGGGCAGAAGCTAGTCTTATATAAAGTAATTTTTCTACATCATAATTTATTATAAATTCATGTCATGCTCTTTTACTAAAATTTCATTCATTTTCACGTTCTAGTTATGAAAAAATGACATAAATATCGATAAGTCTGAGATCATAATTTATTTAGAATGTTATGTTTAAGACTCAGGTCTAGATCCTGGCTGCTATTGAAATTTTCTACAAGGAAAATCACAATAATATTTTACCTAACCCGGGAATCTAACTCAAGACGCCTGGGCGTCCTAATTGAACTGATTGATTTATTTAATTATCATTTCATCGATAAATCCAACCACCACATCACATCACTATATAACAAAAACCCTCAAAGTGAATATTCCAACCAATTAAACGCTTAAGCGAAAAAAAATCGCTTTTCGCCAAAAAAAGAGCGAAATGCAAAGCATAATCAACATTTATAATACTTCGTTGTAAAACTCGTTGAAAATCACACAAAATGTACCCTCAATGAAAGAAAAAAGTTATTTAAATCTTCAGATTAATATTTAAATTACCTTGAATATTATTTTCTATATTAAGTGGAGTAAAGAGAAAAAAAGAGTCAATTTCAGTTGCGGGGAATCAAAGGATTTTTTTCAATGACGTTTTGCGATGGTACTTAAGCCCCTTACGACATACTGCAGTTTTAATACGAAATCGTCTGCAGAGCCTTTTCCCAGCTATGTCGGGGTTGACTTTCAGTCTAACTAAAGCAGCTGAGTACCAGTGTTTTATATGGAGTGACTGCTTATCTGACCTCTGCAACCCTTACTGAATGCTTTGCCGTTTATATCATAAAATTACTAACAATTTATTACATAGATTATGTATGTAGTAATACTTATTTCAAAATAAGGAGATAAACTTTGAGAATATTTCTGTAGGATGACAATCCTATTAAGGACACTTAATGAGTAATCTCTAAAAGTACTGAAATAATTAAGAACTTTCGGCTTTCGCTGAAAATCAGCGCTGGGACTTTGTCTCGCATAGGGTCACAGCATTAAGCTGAGCGAGGGCCGTATTGCGTGTTTGTGACGCATACTACCCCCTTATGTATCAGTCTTTTTTTTTTTTTTTGTGTATATTATGTATGTTTCCAATCACGTACTTAAACGTATTTTCTTTCTTTCTTTCAAATATTCAATATTCGTTGAGGTCAGTCTAAAAATCCTTTAAGCTGTTAAGATTCGTCTTTCAAAAGTACTTGAACTAACGGTGGTTTTATTCAACTTTCAAATTTCGAATTGTTTGTCTATCATTTGAAATTGGATCTTTCTAGAATAACTGTTTATAGTTTGTATAGCAGTACATCATGTAGAGTAGCGATCCACTATACGTATAAGATATTTTAGTTGACTTTTACGACTCCCTAGGGAAAAGATAGGGTGACAATATCTTTGAGAAAGATCTCGTGGTATATTTCTATGTTAATATGTAATAACTGAAACTTACATAGACTGAAGGTTGAAAAAATATTTTAAATTTTCGAATTATTTAGTGCTGCAATAAAAAACCTATAGGGTTGTGTCGTGGTTAGTGTTTAATCACAGAATCGGCTATTTTTATATAGTTTATGTGGATTCAAAATTAACGGGGATTTTTGGTAATTTTCTAAAAGGATTAGATACACACCACCAGCAGTATTGTCTAAAAATAGAACTCAGTAATTCTAGTGAATACATACCACATACCATCACACATAAACATTTTCCTTTTTAATTCATAATAGGTGAACATTCATATGACATAGCAAAATTGCATTACACCTTTTTTTTCAAAATAAAAAATAGCGAACGGCATAAAACCACACAAGTCCTGGAAAACACGAAAAAAAGAAACAAGTCCCTTGACTTTTCAGCGGCAAAAATTGAAGCGTCCCCACTTTCTTAAATGCAAGGAATACGGAAAAAGGCGGGAAAAAAAATATCGAACATGGCCGCTTCCCGCCTTTTCCGCGTACACCATTTATCGTTCACCGAGGTGTATTCGTTTCATGTGCCTTTACGTTAATTTTGCCAAAAATGCTGCAACTGACGTTTTGTCTTTATGATTGAGTTTGTGACTTGATGAAGTTCCTCACAGCTTATGGTATATGCTATATGCTATATGGTTATAATAATTATGCTTTTGTCGGTTTTTAACATTATAATAATATTACATTATATTTACTTCTGAAGGGTTGGGCAAAGGAGCACCTATAAAAGTAAACCCACCCATTCGCCAGGAACTTTGAATGTTTTTACTCAGTAGTGGGATAATAAAGAGGTCAATGATGGTAGAAAACCAGCTAAATACCTACCAGGAACGTCCAGACTCCGAACTGTCGCTGAGAAACTAATGTCTAATTTTTGAGACATAAAAATCGTATGGAAGCAATAGTTTTGTAAAATAATACAGCATAAAGCCAGTCGCGCCAAAAAATATGAAGTTACTTATACGTGAAACGGAAGAACTGTCATTGTAATTCTTTATTGATAATTTAAAAAAACTAGGTTTGCAAAAAAAATATAGTGAAAAAAGTATAAACTATAAGTAGTATGAAGTGTAAGCCAGTCAACACCTAACATTTAAAAATTTATATATTTTACCTTGAGTGTAAATAAATTCAACATTTAAACTTATTAAAATTAGTTTATACAAGGTTATACACTCCGTGCAATATTTTTAAGCTTTAAATACTAAAATTAATACAAACAAGCTATTCAAAATATAACGTTGGTAAAATTTAGGAGCTTAAATTTAATCCTGATTAAAGTTTGATATTTAAATTATCTGCGTTTGAAAATTCAACTTTATTACTTTTTAGTAATCATAATTATTATTTGATGATGCATTAGCTTTACATACATATTAATGTATAGGGACTAGCCCCGGTTTGCTCGCTTTCCAACCACTTCAAACACTAGTATAAAATTAATCTTTCCTTCCTCAGATTTCAATCTATCTTTATATCAAATTAATCGTTAAACATTTACCATCATATAGAAATACATTACAGATTTTTCATTATACTGAACGCGTTCAAAAAAGAAGCCATTTTCATTACATACTTTGATCTCAAACTATTTATTTCATCACATCAAATTAATTAGAAAGATATTTTTGGTATAACGTAAAGAGACTAATATAAAATTTCACTAGAAATATTTGATTAGAATTCTTCAAGTTCTTCTGTCTTTTGAATTTGTTATTGGCTATGAAAGAATTTTGATATCTATAGATACACTAGAGATCAATGAATCTGAGACACATAGCTATATTTCAATATATTTGGAATTATGAATGTAACAATAGAGGAGCTCGTGGCTAAGTAACAGCCGCACGGTTCGACCGATCAAAGGTTAAGCTGCGCTTGGCGCGGTCGGTCCGTGGATGGGTGACCATCTATGCCATAGCGAGACTCCTCCGTGCCTCGGAAAGCACGTTAAGCTGTTGGTCCCGGTTGTCATTTGTACATCTTTGACAGTCGTGACGGGTAGTCAGAAGCCAGAAAGTCTGACAACCAGTCTTACCAAGGGGTACCGTGTTACCCAGTAACTGGGTTGTGGAGGTCAGATAGGCAGTCGCTCCATGTAAAACACTGGTACTCAGCTGCATCCGGTTTAGACTGGAAGCCGACCCCAACATAGTTGGGAAAAGGCTAGGCAGATGATGATGAATGTAACAATAATCTGTACCTACCAATTGATCTTACGAAAAACATAAACAAAATCTTAACATATTTTGTTCTAATTCTGCCACAGAAATTAACAAAATAGTATTATATGGATGGCGCATTTATGTCAATTTCATGCTCTAAACATCATCATTTAATGCCATTTTATTTATTTAATTGGGAAAATTTGAACATAATAGGTTACGACTTTGTTTACATTTAAACATAAACTGGAAAGTAGGAAAAACTTAAACAGTAAAAATGTAATGAATACCGTAGCAAAATATTTTACATTAATTTAAGTAGGAATAAAAACTGTTCCTTTTTTTACCCGACAGCCCAAGGAGGGTAATGATTTTAACATAACACCTGACAATAATCTGACACATCTCTTTATGATTTTTTAAGGCCTATATCTCTATCTATTAATTTTTCTATGGCCTTCCACATAATAAAAAAACACGTGAAAAAATCGTACTACTAGGGATCAACAACCTTAATTCTAATTACTTTTGTGTTTCCATGATATTTCAGGTTGAAAAATTTAGAAATATTATAAAGCCATTGTTAATAACATTGTACCTACATTTTATTAATAATGTTTTTCTTTTCTGTTTCATGTCTGACAAGCAGCAAAGAGATGTCGAAACGGTAAGTTAAACACTAAGTTATTCTAAGAATTTATACAAAAGCTCTTGATATACACCTAGGTTCTAACCCTATTTTCATGCTAATCAAGCGATAAGGGAAGAAGAGACTAGATCGTCATTAAAGATCTTTTGAATCTGAGAAAATATGAATTGAAAATCAATCCTCTATTCAAGAGGTATTCAATAGAATTAAAACAGCTTCGCCGTCGGTTTATAGAAACTTGGAGTTGAGGAAAGATTAGATTTAAAAATAGATTTGCTTAATAAAAGTTTTATTAAACTTATTATTTTTGCCATCCTCCTATTTATACAAGTTAATTATTCTACGGAATCTTCGTTTATGTCTTGTTTCTTTTGTTCTTCAAATAGTGTTTTTTTTTTTGTAAATCGTTGGTGAAATATTATACTGAATCATTATTGCAATAATTTTATCGCACAAAAAACAGGCCTATAACCTGAAGAGTAGAAACCAATCATACAGGTTTTAAAACAAAATATCTTTTATTTGATATAACGCTCCGATACCTCTAATAAGCTTTACAAGTGACCCTATCAAACTTATAAGGATGGACGAACCCTACAAAACATCGAAAATATTAATATAAACGTTAGTAATACTAAAGATGTATATTTATTTTAACACTAGCTTGCGCCCGCGACTTCGTCCGCGTAGAATAGTGGTGCTCCGCTCCTATTGGTCTTAGCGTGATGATATATAACCTATAGCCTTCCTCGACAAATGGGCTATCTAACACTGAAAGAATTTTTCAAATCGGACCAGTAGTTCCTGAGATTAGCGCGTTCAAACAAACAAACAAACAAACTCTTCAGCTTTATTATATTAGTATAGATTTATTAAAAACTAGAAATAACATGAATCTACACAATACAAAACACAGCTTTATAAAAAGACAATACATTCGCTATAAAACAAAACACTACCGCACTCTCTTATAACAATTAACACCAGAACGAAATGTATTAATTAGATAAAGTTTTAAATATAATTTGCTGACAACAAAAGACACACACGGCGATTACTACGCTACAGCCCTAAGGCCTGTTATTTTCTATGCATATTTAATTAATAAGCATTTAAATTGCAAATGTAAAACGGGATAACTCGAGGAGTTAGTTTTCATAGAAGAGACATTGGGGATTTTCGGAATTAATGCTAGAATATAGTTTGTACTGGAAAGTACAGGTCGAACATATTAAACCTTGTTAGTCGTCGATTATATCGTCCATATTCCGTCCTTGGTTTGGTGGCATAAATAATACCATTTTATTTCTTCTTACCAGTTTATTGAATAAAACAATAAATGTTAGTCGATCTGTCTGTGTTTTATTCCTTATTCAAACCCTGAATCTTTTGAAATTGGTTTTAAATATAGTTTGAATCTTGGAGGAAGACTCAGGAGCCTTCTTGGCCGAGTAATTGCGATATGATGTTAATTATTGCGTTTCACAATATTCAAAATATGAAGTTATACTCGCTTACAAAATATGGATCTCTCATCCATTCTTAAGCACGGACTGGTTCTTCAACTTTCTCCTTTGAAGACAATATTATGAGCTGAGTTGACAGCAAAAGTAATTTTTCCTCAACTACGTCCTAAGGCACTTCAAACCACTTTATATCCAAACTAAACTTTATACAAAGACGCTCTGACAGTTTGAGATTGTCGCCCTACGGGGTGAGGTGAATTTAAAATTTTATTGCCGCTTACCGCTACAGTAATTATACTATAGCTCTTTTATGGTTGATAAGTAAAATAACTAAATTCATAGCCTTATGAAGATCATAAGCTTCTGTTTAGAGGTAATAACATTTTAAGACTTAGTAAGCAGTATAAATTATGAATAATAAACCTAGCAAGTTTAATATTCATATAGATTTATTATTCTATCCGACTCGGTAATTCTTAGACAAACAAGAGGTCTTGGTACTTATTTAAGTCACTAGCAATTAGTTAATAGACGAATAAACACAACTTTATTTAGTTGATTACAGAATTGCTATTTACATATTTGGATCATGTTACGGCGTTTCACCAAATGCTTATTGAATTTCAGGAGGATACCACATTTGAAACTAAATCTAACTTAACCTTTGAAGCGACACGCTTTGAGAACGGACAGAAATTTCACTGCGAAGCTTCGAATGAAGTCACTGTGGAAACCAAAGATCAACCGATGCATGCTAAGATGGAGCTCGAAATTTGGTGTATGTATTTTGTTGGACGATATTCTCATTTCCTTGACAACATTTCATCAATATGGAACATAACACTACCAGATGGAACGGTAGTTTAGAAACTATCAAATAGTAAATTTGTGGTTTAGTGAACACGTATATTCTTCTTCTGAATATGAAAAATTTAAATGTAAAATTAAGATTTGACTTCAACGGGGCAAGGCTGCTTTACGAATTATTCTTATTTTAGAAACAAGTTGGAATTTAGCCTGTTATGGTTTTGAGTTTAAAATTTTAGTATTCTTGAACTTCTGGAATTTTTACAGCACTCAACTTGAGTGTTATTTCTCAAACATTTAAACTAACATTTCTTTTTTTATATTTCCACTTGACTTTTCCAGATCCTCCTATCGTCAGAGTGGAACCGAAGAACATAACTGTGGTGGAAGGGGCGAAATTACTTCTCAAATGTGAATACGAAAGTAATCCCTCTTCTTTGAATAGCGTCGTTTGGTAAGTCACCATCACTGGACTTTATTGTTCCTCTGTTAGGCAAAGGTAGGTACCACATAATCATTGCTGTTGGAATATTCCCAGATAAACTTTAAAGTCGATACATAGAAAATGTCACATTGTAGCCACCAGGATTCGAATTGTTTTCAAAAAGCTGATACCTTAACTCACGGGCTACGACTAAAATTTATATTCCGTGTATATTATCAAGAATTACTTAATGATTTACCAAGTTTATGCAGGTTAATTAACTGTTAATAAATCATTATCCTTAATTGTAAATGGTTATTAATCTAGATTTAAGGCCCCAATAAACAATTATGCCTCATTCACTCGTTATTAAATGTGTAATTTATTAAGTTTCGTCTAGCTGATCAAGAAATATAGGTATTAGCTATTAAAGCAATTAAGAACTAATTACTAGCTGTAACCTAGGTAGCAACTTTATAACTTAGCTAATACAATTGCCGGTTGATTTAAAATATAATATAAATTTGGCAAGATTCTATACGGATGCATATTATACTTTTTGAAGAGATAGACACAAGTACACATCAGTCATATATCCTGGGTATTCAAGTTCTGATTTTCGTGACGTTGTTATAGTGTTTCAATTGTTCATTTTTCTGCCATTCATTAGACTACTTGATCTACATATAACACTCTAATCTTCTCTTTAGGTACCGCAACGGCGAGCGAGTTCCCGTCCACAATACCAGTCATTATGAAGGTGGCACCACCGACCAGCATTCTCTTATCATCCTAAACGCCAATGGTGATGACATGGGCAACTACACCTGCCTACTCGGCAATGCTGTCGGGAATGGGACGAGCGAAGAGAGCATTGACGTCAATGTGCTTTGTAAGTTTATTTTCTTCTATTTTCTTCGTCAAAATCCAAATCTTTTATTTTAATTAGATAATTTAAATGCACTTTTGGATTACGACTACCAAATTTGAGTATTCAGTCACTTAAAAAAAAATTATTCACAACTGTATATACCAGCCTTTTCAAAATATTTCTTTTAATTTTCTCCGGAATATTACAAAATCCTAAACTTTAGAGTACAGTAATAATGATTGTTGATTTAAAAGCTTATAAAAATGTTTAATTTTTCAATTAACAAATTCCAGTCAAACCCCAAGTTCGCCTGACCATGAGCTCTCCCAGCCCCATCTTGGAAACTGACCACAAGAACGTGACCTTGACCTGCGAAGTAGTGTCGGGGAACCCGCCGCTGCTTGATGAAGTCATCTGGTTCCTGGATGGAGAAGTGCTGAAGCATCTACCTGAATGCAATGACACTGAGGGTGAAGGTGTGTTTATATTACTTTTTGTAGTGTTCAACATAGACACGCTTTAACATTAAAAAATATGGGATTTTCATTCCAGTTTACGATTTAATTTAATTTACACATAGTTACTGGAATAACTTAGGTCTTTAAAAAAAACTTGAGAAGTAACGTTCTACTATTTTCGACCAAGAGGTGATGATTAAAATATTTATTTGAAATATAAAATATTTACAGAAAATCTATGCAATGAAGTGGACCCATCAATGCTATTACTTCAAGATACTACGAAGAGTTTTCATGGCAACTACTCCTGCAAGGGCAAGAACTACGCTGGATGGGGCAACGTCAGTTCTAAGACGGAGCTCGTTGTGAATTGTAAGTTAATTTTGTGATATTTATTATTGATTATGATTTTTAAATA
This sequence comes from Pyrrhia umbra, assembly GCA_963891755.1. NCBI lineage: Eukaryota > Metazoa > Arthropoda > Insecta > Lepidoptera > Noctuidae > Pyrrhia > Pyrrhia umbra. The sequence goes on from OY982943.1 coordinate 663,228, forward strand.
AACAATGTTAGAAATGATAACAGAATAGATTTTTCTAGCATATTTTTTAATGAGCACACTAAGATTTTTTGTATTCACGGTGTCAACCGCATTCCTAGAGAACTTCTACATTGCGATAAAAACTATTCTATATCCTTCCCTAGATTTCACTTTATCTCCTAAGCAAATTTCATCAAATCGCTTCATCAGTTTTCTTGTGAAAGCGTTATAGACAGATAGAGTTAGTTAGTATCGGATTAAATACTGAAAGGATAATCAGGATAAATATCATGCTCAGGAACTATAATTACTTGTCGTGAAACAATAAATAATGATTACTAAAATAATTGAATACCAAATTCATCTTACAGACCCGCCTGGTCCAGCTAAGCTGACGTACTCCCCGTGGCGGGTGGTGAAGGGCAAGAGTTTGGTACTCAGCTGCAGCATCAAGGAGCGCGGGCGACCTGAAGCACATCGGTAAGGACGATACTGCACAATACTTATAGGTAAAACTGGTTGGTAGACTTTCTGCCGTCGGACGCCGGACCCTTTTAAAGATCTACAAGTTTTCTAAAGCTCGTTAGGAATGGAATTGTCACTGATTCATGGACTGAGTGCAGAAGTTAATAACTTGATTGTTTGACTATGACTATTCATATTCATATATTTATTTGCATTCCATAATGTTACAAAAGGATGTTACAGAGGCTTAAAGCTAAGTGCGACTGTGTGTGACTAAACTACGAACCCATTACACAAGTTGTAATTATTATGACTAACAAAATTTGCATATGTCCTTTTGTTATATTAACGGCACCAATTATTGCAGTTAGTTTTTCATACCTATCAATTTCATTAAGAAAAACTACATTTATTCCATCTCCAGATTCCGTTGGACGCGCGGCGGTCGCCCAGTGAGCGACATCGTCTCTCAGAACTGGACCATCGATCCTGTCACATTGGACCACCGCACCAACTTCTCATGTTGGGGCATCAATGCTGGTGGAGGAGGGGAACCTGCTTATACTTCTATTGATGTACTCGGTAAGTTTATAGTAAGCTAAAACCATAATAAGGAAGAAACAGTTGAGAACTTTAAAGTTAAACTTCATTGAGAGGCCAGATAATAAATAAATAAAATAAATATCTTTGGACAATTTCACACAGCGCCATCTAGCCCCAAAGTAAGCAATGCAAGCATGCTTGTGTTATGGGTGCTAGCTTAAGGCGGCGATATACGACTTTGGCCCTTTTAAAGCTAATGATTACGCTTTAACGACTTGCTTTCATGATTTGAAAAGTATATATACTAAACTAGAGCATATGCTTGATAATTTTGTATAACGTTTTTTTTAATTATGTATTTATAACATTGTATAAAAAAATCATGAAGTTAGGTCTAACGCAGAAGAAAAACTGAGTTTTACATAGAATTTATCAAGCGGATTTTAATGAAACCTGTACCATTTTATAGAAAAGTTAATTATCTGTCTTTTTGTATACGTATATTTTTTTTTAATCGTACATTTACGTCAATTTTTGTGCTTTTGTCAAAACGTTGAGTTGAAATTACGGAGGGGCTCCACCGGGCGACGGGGGCAGTACGTCTGTGACCACTGTCACGGGTAGACGCTGTCACTCAGAGCGAGCACATTACGATGTAAATAAATTATTATATTTGTGATAAGATGACTGGTGAATTATAATTATTACATTGAAAAGGCACTACATGCGGATAAAATATTTTTTTGATGTGAATAACGTGTTTTCAAACCAAATCATCCATAATCTGTCATAATCTAAAATATGTGTATCTAAATTTGGCTGGACAAATATATTTTGTTATTGACTTACTAAATAATTAAATGTACTTTAGGATTTAAATATGTATTTCTTTTAATACATTGCGTATTCAAAACGAGAATATTGCATACCTCATTTAAATTTTACATGTAGGTCGGAGATAATCGTCAAAATTAAAATTATTTCATGTTATGTTACAATATTTCCTAATAGTTTGGAATTTATAGAAATAGTAGCTATAAGTCAGGGCATGGGATGATATCTTAGAACAAATCTTAATGGTTTGTAAATAAAACGGTTTATCCATGGGTAACAAGGTGGCGCTATTCTAAATTATTACCAATGAAAATATTTTTCTAAACACGTGAATTTGGGTTCGAGTTTCTTTGCTACGAGACGAATTTGAAAAAAAATGCAGAATATGATAAAAAAATAAGCTTACGCTATTAAAAGAGTATTGTAAAATGTAAAATTGTAAAATGTATTGTATTGTCTGACTATTTTAGCTAGACCATTTTCCTATTTTGGATTGGTTACATTAGTTTTATTTTTAGGGTTCCGTAGTCCGACAAGGAACCCTTATAGTTTCGCAATGTCCGTCTGTCTGTCTGTTCGCGGCATAGCTCGAGAGGCTCTTGGTACTAGAAAGCTGAAATTTAGTATAGATAATATGTGTATTGATCACGCCGAAAAAGTGGTAAAAATGAATAAATAAAATAAAATAATTTAGTGGAGCTCCCGAACACGTGAAATGAGGATGAATATTTTTTTTTGTTGCGTAACCCTTCATGTAGGGTATCGTTAGATAGGTCTTTCAAAAATAAAAAAAACTAACTTTCGAAAACTATCACGGCAAAGTAGGCTTCACCGGTTACATGGTTATAGTTGACTAACTAAGACCTACTACGGAATCCTACTGCGTGTGGCCCGACACGCACTTGGCCGGTTTTTTACTGGTAACATTGGGTAGTGATGCTTTACATAGCAACCATTTTCGAAGTTTAGTAAAAACGCCAAGTAAGCAGTCACATATGATATACATATTAATCTATTAGTCAAGGTATCTAATGTGGGATAATATTATATACACACAATCTAAAAGATAAGACAAAGCATAGTGTTTTAGAAATGAAGATCCTTCCTACTTCACTATGCCACTCTTATGTTCTATTTTCAACACCAAATAGTATCCGACAGAACGTCGATTTTTGGCTAGGCCTAAGCCGATTAATAGGCAATCGCTTAATTCTTTGGCTAAAGCCCTGATAAATAAAAAGGACTTGATCTTCTTTAATTTTTGGTCCAGAAGTCAAAGACAGAAGAACTGAAAATGAAAAAAAAAAGATATTTTCAAATACATAGTATATTTAACCGATGATGATGTGGTTCCGAACCAAATAGTAAAAAGTAACCCTTATGGGATGCGATTTTGTCTGTCTGTCTGTCCATCTTTCACAGCGGATTAATTCAAGAATGCTAGTTGTCAGAATTTTTTCTTGAAACTTGTAACAATTCAGATCGATAAACATGTTTTGCAGATTAAAGAAATTGAAAATATTTTTGCTTTTCTGGCAAACGAAGTATACAGTGGGGGTTGGAAATTTAAAATTAGTGTTTCGAAGTATTACTCAGACAGATGTTATTTGTATTTCTATTTTTATATCTTAGACATGCATATCAAAATACAATATGCGACTGTCCTTAGAATCTCTACATAATATGATGGTCACCCGTCAAAGTTCTTCAAAATATAAAATGACAACCGTGCGGTGTGCATTGCGGGGTCGCGGGGGGGAAGCTCAAGCTCCGCCCATTTGCTCAAGGTCATTGGCGGTAGTCGTCGTCTTAACGGATATACTACTTATATATTTTTATAAATACATACATATTATACATAGTAACACCCAGACCCGCTACAGAAATTAAAATTCATCATTTCAATTTCTGCCCGGCCGGGAATCGAACCCGGGACCCATTGCGTGGCATTCCATGTTGACCACTAAACCACTCAGGTCGTCAAAGATATTCGTACACTAAAGAAAAGGCGAATGAATTTCTTTTTTTTATCGTTGCCCCACACTAGGAATGACTCTTGTATCGTGGGTGCGTTTACAAACATATATTACACATCCACAAACACCCAGACCTGGAACAATTTTAGTTGTCCCGTGCGGGAATCGAACCCGCGACACGCAGCGCAGCAGCCAATTGCTCAGCCACTACGCCAAACGTGCCGACCGAAAGATGACATGCAGGAGAAGAGAGTATTGTTAGGGTGGCGGTTTACTAAGTTTTTTTCTCTGCTATTAGAAAGACATCATATTGCACAGAACCCAAATAAATTAGAGAAAAAATTACCCTAAATGATGCAGAATTGAAGTTACTTCTCTTTTACTTCGTAACTTGCTGGACTGTAATTATATCGTTCACTTAATATCTAATACATTTATTTTATTCTACAATGTATACTTGGTAGTAATATTGTAAGCAAGAGATCAATCATAGATCGTTGTTGGCACAAAAATATCGAATTGAAAATTTATATTTAATATATTATTATTATATTTAGGATTAAGTTAATTACAGGTACTTTCATCACAATCAAAATGTGCTTCACTTTTTTTCTTTTTCAAGAAAATTCGGCAAATTACTCTTTAATATTAAAATAATGTTTCCTTTTTTCATTCCCAGCCCCACCGAGCTTCAAATACGCAATGAATCATTACAGCGGTGCTTTATACAAGTCGCAGGTAAGCTCAAATTTGCAGTTATTTACACATGTAACCACTCCAATTCCCCAAATAACTTGATTTAGATTTTTAAATTCCTGCACACACGTAAATATACCGCCATTTTAATGTACGTTAATATACCCAGAAATTACTTTCATAAATAAATATTAAGAAATTAACTAACATTTTTTTGTGATGGGAACTTATCAATTGATGACGATTATCTCGCTGTGGTCGGTTACATAACCTTAAAACATCATAAAGTTCAAATCTGACGCTATAAGCTTTGATAAATAATCCCTAAAACAAAGACTAACAAGCACAATAATGTTTACATACTCATCAATTGAAATATACAATTCTTCTGCAGAACATATCCCTATCATGCACAGTAGAGTGTGCACCGCTGTGCAGCGTGCAGTGGCTGAAAGACGGACAAGTAATAGACCCAGAGAAGACCGACAGATACTACGTGGTGGAGAGGAAGATTGAGCCGCAAGGCAACAGGAATGACTTCGAAGCTACTGAGTCCACATTGGTAAAAATGACGTTTACATTTTTATTATACCATTTCAAAAATTATTATAACAGTTATCAAAAAAGTCGTGGTCGGTGGTCTTTTGGCTGAGGCTGTACGAGTGAGGGTATACGAGTGTGCGGGTTCAAAACCTAGCAAGTACCAGTGTGACTTTTCTGAAGTCATATGTACTTTCTAAGTATATCTTAGTCCTCACTGGCTAACGGTGATGAAAACATCGTGAGGAAACCTGGACTTGTAAAAAGTCCAGAAAAGTCTGAAATGCCAATCCGCCTTGTGCAAGCGTGGTGATCAATGCTCATGCCTTCTCTGTATAAGAAGAGGCCTGTGCCCAGTAGTGTCACAATATATAGGCTGATAATAATGATGATTGTTAGCAAGTAAAAGATCATAAGCAAGAGTACGGATCACTATGCTGAAGCTCAAAAATTCGAATTATTAATAAGGACTTCAAACTGTAACATCTACCAAATTAGAACTTTCTTTGTCGATTTGCAAGCCAAACTAGTGACTTGACTAGTATTGGTTGTTAGTTTCCGTGATATTGGTAATACGCATAAGTTTAACTGTATACATTTTCCAGCACTGGAACATGTCAGCATGGCCGTCACATGCACTAGACCGAGCCGCAGACACTGCCAGCTACACCTGCCGGTCTTCCAGGAACCTGGCTGGACCAGCCGTTAATAGTACCACTAAGTTCGCTGTTGAATGTGAGTAGCCTATCATTCGATTTTTGTTAATCAATCACATCACTTTTATCGCACAAAATAAATAGATCACGACTTGATAGAGACAAATTTCTATTCTTACTAAGGGAAGGAACTTACTAGTAATTCTTCTTTTGCAGATGAACCAGAAAACATTACGGTGACACCTAAAGTAGTAGCAGTGACTGAAAATGAAATACCGGCCAAAGTTGTGTGTTCAGCTAGGTTTGTATAGAAAACTATGCTTTACGCTATTAATAATGTGATCAAAATGCTATCTCTACTTGCTAAAAGATTAATTGTTTAGTTACATAATTATGAAGTCGAATGTTTACTTCAACCTCACGGCACAAATACTAAAATTACGAACGCTTGCGAGCTGATATAATATAAATTTGAATAATAATAAAGATAAATTCGATATTAAACTATTGTTACATCATCACATGGTCTGCTGAAACACATCTACAGCTAGACATAAACCTCCACGAAGTTTCACCATACTGACTAAAGAATGCACATAATATTCGCAGAGGCTTCCCCATGCCGTCCTACTCCTGGCGTCGCGAGCACCCGAGCAAGGCAGCCGGCAAGGAACACGGGAACAACTCCTTTATCCTCTCCTCCTCAAACACGTTGCTTCTGGGACCAGTTCAGAGGAAAGATGGAGGGAACTACGTCTGCGAGGCGTACAACAGACACGGATCTGTCAATACTACCGTATTTCTAGACGTTATGTGTAAGTACTAAAAATTTTGATTTAAGTCTAGCATTTGATGAAGTTAATCAAATTGTACTGTTGAAAAATAATTTAAGTGTAAGTTATTTAGAAATCCAATGAGTATTCAGATAATAAATAGTTTTTAAAGTAAGTTAATTAGGATTAAAAATTTACTGTACTTCAAAAATGGAAGGCATATCCAGAGTACCGCAAGATAACATATTAGGGCCATTACAATACAATCTTCAAATTATAAATTGCATTTATTAAAAAATCTCATTTTTATTTTACTGAAATTATACACATTTCAGTTATTCCTGAATGCGGCATCAAACAGACAGAAATGGATGGAGTCCAAGTACTTGTCTGCACGGCGCATGCTAATCCTGCAGCGGTAAGTAGAAATATAAAGATGACTTAGTCCTATGTAGAGTGTATATCCTAAGCTAGCCTTTTACAATGATTACTTAAAGAAGAGCTTCTATTTTAGAAGTAGATCTACAATTGAAATTTGACTGGGAGTGGTACACGTGAAATGAGTATCGTGCCTACCTACTACTACTAACTTGTCATTACAAATCGTTCGTAAAATACTATAGAATTAGAAGAGCCAGCGACAAGTAACTCATTAAATACATTAAACAAATATAATAAAACAAATTTCCCACCAGGTATCCTTCTCATGGAAGCTCAAGAATGACAACGACAGCTTGACAGACGAGAAGATCTGGCAGCAAGGCATACAGAGCTTCCTCAGGCTGAGCACCAGCGTGGATGTGTACCGGACCTACCTCTGCTACGCCAACAACAGTGTCGGCATGTCCCGGGCTTGCGAGCGAGATGTTATGGGTGAGTTTAAAGTGCTTCACACGATCATCTGGTTCTTCAAAAATAATAAATCTAGGTGCAATATTAATAATACCATTAGAAACACCACCGACGTTATTGTGGCTAGTTTTTGTAGGACGGATCGAGTATTAAGCTTGACAAGTATCAGAGAAACCATGAAGGACATAACTACTTATTCATAATCTTCTAGCAGACGTTTTTTATTTTATTTTATACAAGAATTCATAAAAATACTTTTTAATTTAAAAAAAACGCTTATGCATCCCAGACCCGCGTTAACTCTTACGAACAATCCCACGCCTTTTTATCCTAAAATTAAGTAGCTATTTCAGCAATGTTTTCATGTCTTGTTATTCATATAACATATAAAGCCCTAATTTAAACTGTAAATTTAAGAATGTATCCTCCTATCGCTGCTAAAATGATGCACTGTCTACAAAATGTATAGTAAATAAAATTTTCTGGTTTGCAGCCAACTTGGAAAGTTTTGGTAAGTTCACTGGTAAATTGGCTATCAGCAATATTGCAGCATTTACCTATATTATAAAGTATATTATAAAATATTGTGGCTGATTTTGAAACTTTATTTTCATCATGAAGGCGATTTCGACGATTTTTTCTTTTTAACCACACGGCATAAATGCTTAGAGCTAGTTGACGCTTTGACGCACTTTTTGTTTTTTTTTTATCCACATTTACTTACCTATATGCTGTCACCGTCAAAATAATATATACATATTTCTATTTCGGAGCGGACTCCTATTTTTTTTATTAACTTCAGAAAAACAGAAATTCTAGCTTACCTTAGTGCGTTTTGATAAAACAAAACTGTACAAAGACATTTTTGAAGCACCATCGTTTTTAGACATTAATGTTACCATACATTTTCTGGGAAATACATATGTAATAAAATATATAGTTACACTAAAATAAAATAAAAAACCGTATGTATGTGCTTTAGGACGGAGATCTAAAAGAATGTGAATAATCACATGACGTATGATAGAGATGTATAGAAAGAAAAAACATGCCACGTCAAATATATTTGGCATACGAGGATAACAATCATAATGATTAAAGGAAAAAAGCACATGTTTACATCAACATTTCTTGCTATTAAAGATGGATGGCAATTACAAAGTATCCCTGTACATGGATTTTTTCAAACATTTAAGAATAACTCTATAAATGTTAAAACTTTAATCTCCAGGTACAAAAGTGTGGTGGCGCGACCAACAGAAACTGATCCTCATTGGAGGGATAGCCCTCGCCATACTGGTGATCACAGTCATCCTCTGCATCATCATCATTTGCATCTGCAGGCGGATGAGGGCCAAGTCCAAGTGTAAGTACCCCAGTTTCCCAAAGTTAGTCTTTATGACAAGTTGTATCAAAATTTATAAAATTAGTTACTTGTAAATAGGACTCAAAATCATTTGACAAGTTTTGCATGTAGTCTTAAGTAGTTTATGCAAAAAAAAAGAGAAAAATATTCACTGATCAATTAAAAACGAGCCTTGGGACACATTTTTTATTTTAGATCCATGTTTTCATCGTCTTTTAGTTATTGTATAACATCAAAGTGTTCTGTTAAACTAATGGTCGATTAAACCATATTTCTAATCTCAGCTGATTTATAAAATTATCCAACTCTAAAAATATATTTTTTTAGCGAAATATTGATGTTCTAAATGTATTTTTTTCATAAAGAATGATAGTGAATTTTTTGCTTGATTTTTTAGTGTTGTATTTTTGATAATGTCATCTGTAATATAAAAATCTAAATGTTGAGTAACTAATACATGTTTTTAAATATCATCTTTTGTCATTGTAACAGAAACATCGATGTTGTTTTTTACCATATTTTTTCAGCAATAATTATTATCATCATGTTTTTCTAATTCGTTTGTAATTATTACAATTCTTCTCATTAACATTAGCCATTTTGTTGTCATAACTTCATGTTACTCACATTTTTTTTGCAATTTTTGTTGATTAATTTTGTTTTGCGAAAACTAACTTATTTTTTTCTTCATCCTATCTTTCCCGGATGCTGCTACTAAACACAACATCGTCAACTAACATACAAACATATAGACAATAATCCGGTCGAATTAGAGGAGCGCGAGAAGTAAGTTTTTCTTTTCATGTTTTTATTTCTTTATTTTTTCTCTAGAATGTCTAGTACTAGTCATTTTTATAAACCTCTATAGATTTATTTTAGGTATTGTTAGAAAGTTTTAGTACAATTTAATTTCATTTGTCACTTCATCGATTTCCCATTTTTTTTAATTACTGTCACTTTAATAAAAACTTTCTAACAATAAGTATCCATATTTTTATAGAATAAAAAACCTTAAAGTGTAGATCCCTGAATAAATTTATGATTTTAATTAAAAACTAAATAGTCGAACCTATAGTTAGATGCCGAAAAATTATATCCATTTTAGCTATTCTTATTAAATAACATATTGAAATATTTTTTATTAATTTTATTTATGTATAATTATATTATTTATTCTTTATTTTACCTATATATTCATGCGTTATTAATTTTGTATCAAAAACAAAAAAAAACTTTATTTTTTAGTAAAAAAATATAAAATTTTGCAGCTACGCCATTGGTCCGAGCAGATTCATGGCATACGTTATCAATGCCTCCCTCAAGGTCACCTGTAGTTGTGCCCATGACGAGACCTTATCATTAGAAGGTCAAGGACGTATCCAAGGTCACTGAGTTTGAGTTTGAGTGAAGCGCTATAATATAATTGTGCTTGGACCAACGGCTGATAGTTTTGATTTCAGAGTCTTTTGGGCGCTAAAATGTGCTGGTTTAATTAACAAAAATAATGGTTTGACAGTAGAACCTTTAAAAAATATTAGGTTTAATTTGGACATTTAATTATTCAATTTACTTATATGATTTTATTTTCTGCAGTACGGTTAAAACTCATTAATAAAATTAATAACACTAGCTGTCAAATCATGCAGTTTCACTCAGCAGCGTTTTAGCAGCAAAGTTGAGCTTTTTAATAGAAAAAAATATATAATAGAAGCATGTTTTTATTTTATACTCTTGACAAAATAACACTGAATTTCAAAAATATATGTATTATTATTTTATTGTGTACTATTATTAATAATAATTAATGTGTAGGTTCCTAACCGCACTAACCCCGGACGTTCTCAGATTGACCACAATTAATACTTCAGGTACATTTTGAAAAAAAAAATGCTAACAAAAAAATAAAAATGATTTTTAAAAAGATTTTCTTTAGTTGGAGGATGCTTTCTTATTATTTAAATGCAATGCTGTTTGGCTAGATGGTTTTTGGCGTAAAGTGTGACCACAGTAGTAAATATTTGAAGTAGTATATATTTTTTTCAAAATTATTGTACAAGTATTTTATTGAGTGATGCATGGTCTAAGATTTGGAAAGCATTCTTCTTGGTACTTAATTTTGTTGTATATATTTTTTTATGTATTCCATATTTTTATATATGTAGGTAGTTTACGTATACAGTATAACCCCATTTATTATTTTTGAGTTACTTAATATATTTTTTGTATAGGTCCTATAGGTAGTTAAAAGTTTTATATAATTTTCCTTTTGTTTAGATTAGGTTTAACTATCTTAATTTAAAATCACGAGTAAAACGAGCAGAACTTCAAATTCGATAATTTTTACTAAGTATTTATATAAAAAAATATACATTCTTTATTTTTATCTATATTTATTACACATACATTCACCGCTTGTATTCAATCATTATTTTTATTTTTTTTATTTCCAAATTCAGTCCAGACGGCAGCTGTATAAATGAAGTGTCGATAGCACAGTCTATTATATCACAGGCCTTGCCGGCCTTATCGCCACGTTTAAATCTCTCATTCAGCCCTAAAACATCAGACCGAACGAGACTAGTCGATTCCCAAAGTTACCCGCACAACTTAGAAATGAACAAAATTGAAGACAATCAAGAAACTGAACAAAATACTACTCAAACAGACACGAATCAAGAGACCGAATTACAGACTCCCAAAACTGAAACTAAAGTTGATGGTAACAAAGGTCAAACTGTAGTGACACCGAGCAAGTGGCCTTTGAAACCTGGAGTTTTGGTGCACGTCAATTCAAATCACACTCTTAGTCCTAAAAATCAAGCAAGATTACAAACTACAGAAGAATCTAATTTAGGACTTTTAGAAAGAAATAAACTTGAAGATAAGTCACCACCAAAAGTGGAATATTCAAAGAAAGATGGAAAGCCGAGACAAAATGTTGTGACGGGTATATTTAAGAATCTTCGACGTAAAAGCGAAGATTCCGATGACGATAGTGGAAAATATAAGAAAATTAACAAAACTAACAAAAGGGCGATGTCTTTAGTCAATATGAATAAACCAGGATATGTAGTTCAAAAGAACCGATTACGATCATTGTTCCAAAGCGAAAAACCTAACATTATCGTAACCGAAGGAGGTAGATGTCATTCTAAACATGATTTTCTTTATTGATAGTGAGTGAGACAATATTTTAAACAACCAAAAAGAGATTATTCATTACTTCAGTTCTGTTACTTCAAAAGCTTTCATTTGATTTTTGTTTTAGTTTGCATTATTGTATCACACATTATCACCGAACACTACACTAATATCACTGAAACATTCCTATTCTTCTCCATTGTTTATCTTTGCTTTTAACATGACATTGCTTGAGAATGAACCGTACCAACTACAGGCCATATTAATATTGAAAATCCACCAATTGTTTTTAATTATTCTGGTAAGCTCATTGATAATTGCAACAAAATGTTGGAAATAATATTTATTTTTTTATTTCAACCGCTTTTATAAAACTCAGCTTAAAGAGATCCTACTACCATCTCATTTATTCCTGCCATCAAGCTGATATCCCAAAATGGCCCTCTTAGTGATGTTTCAAGATGGACCAATCATTGACCATCAGTTCACTTGTACGCCGTTTAATGTTTTATTTAAACCAAAAAGTAATTCAAATTTTAATTTAAAATGGGCTCATTGGAATAATTAGTCTTCAGCAACTTAAGCTCACTGTGAGCCGCTTTTGCTTCAACAAGCACGTTTTCTGCTTTAACGCTAAAAGCATGGTTTGTTTTGCAATATGTTTTAATGTGAGCATGTTTTTAGTTGTGTCGTTCAAAAGGCCTGATAGGATAGTCACGACTAGTGCCAAAGTTAAACCTTTTAGTGACGAAGAACCGAGGAACACAAGAAAGAGAAAGAAACCAGGTGACAGTGAGTAGAGCATGTTGTTTGCTTTTGTTTGATGTGTGTTCATGAATCTCCTCATTTTGTATAGTTTAAAAACAAAACTTAATTTTGACAAGTATAAAAATAATCGATGTAAAATTATTTATACAAATCATAATTTTGAATTAACTCAATCAGAACCTACACTGACGGACTAATAAACTGCATCAATGTTCAACACACACCTACCTTTGAAAAAATCATTTTACCCAAGTATTCCAACTTTTTATACAAATTTAAATTGAAACCTATAGTTTGGTTCGTTAACTTCATAACAGCGTAGTATCATTATCCCTAAGTGTATGTTTATATACTGGAAAGGGCCATTAATTTTTTTTTAAACAAAAACTTTGATGCAGTTTCTTTGTCTGGGGGTATAGTAACTAAACTGAAATGTCTAAAAAGACCATATACGATATACGACATCGTGATCGTTTATTTTAGAACAGATATTCTCAAAATTTCTTCTTAGCTTCCAAAATTGTAATGTTGTTATTTTTCTCGACAGGCCCACCTTCGAATGGCGTAGATAATGCAGCAAACGGCAACCTAGGAGCGGACAACCCGGGTCTCTACGAGAACCTGCCGTTCCATGGATTACAACAACCACCCAATAAGGTACTCCTGGTGACAATTTCGACAATCATCTGCTAGAATCACGTAGAGCATGTGTGATATTTCAGTAACGCTTACTAAATATTTGATTAAAAACCATTTAAAGAAAAGATAGTTTCTCCTCTATCCAAAATATCAGGAGAAGTTATCAAAACTAATTATCTAATTATCATAGTTGTATTAATTGTTCACTGAAATATTGCAACATAATACTCTAGATAATGTAACTAAACTACCAACACTTACAATTAACTTTTATGTTGTTTTGCTTTAATTATAATTTGCATTTATTTTTGTTTCATGTTTAATAATTTTGCATGTAAAGCCTGTTCAAGCGATACAACCTAGAGTTGTGGAAACCAATCCTAAAACGTCGAAAGGAATAGAAGCTTTACAAAAACAACTGACTACAAACCCATCGTTTACACCGAGACTCGTTTGCCCACCATTCGTTCATAATGCTATAGGATATCCCGTGAATTCAAACTCACAGTACTCCTATGGGATACCAGTATTATCTCCAATACAACAAATGTATCCATTGCATCAAACGGTTTTACTAAATCCGTACTTACCGGCAATGCAAACTTCATTCTTAAAACAATTCCCAACGATAGATGAAGAAATCCCTGAAGGTGATAAAAGAAAATTTTCATCTTTAAACACGAGAATACATAGAAAACCACCGCAGTTTCAATCAATGAGAGTAGTGAGGAAGCGCAATATTGAAAGATTTTATCCTAACACAGAATACGGAGAAAATTTCAATGAAATCAATAATAATAAGAATGACAATCCTTCTCCTGTTACAGAAGATACTATATATGTAAACTGTCCATCTTTACTCAGAGTAAAGTCTAATATCAGTGGTGTCGAACAATTTGAAAATCTAACAGATTCTATACAAGTATGTGATGAAACCGATCTTTATAAATCAACTACTTCTTTAAACAGACCAGTGCCAGCCCCTCGAACTAAAATATCACCTTTTGTTTCTCCTTCAAAAACGGATCACGTTTACGTAAATCTTTCTATGCCTCTGATTAATACAAAATTTTCAAAATCCATTGATACTATTGACGCTCCAGTGCGGCCAACTAAATCTGCTGAAGATATCTCTAAAACCAAATTCGAAATGCCTAAGACCGATGAACAAGACGATAGTGATGAAGACAAGGATAACGACGAAACAAATGCTGATCTCTCTAAACCAAATATCATAGGAGCAACTCCTAAAAGAAATCTATCTGTAATATTACCATCTACATCATTAGTTAAGTCAGTGGTGAAGCAATTAAACGATGAGGGTTTAAACAAAGTTGGGTTGCCAAAGAAGCAAGTGATACCACCAAATAAGACGTTACAAATACCAAAATTGACTGAGAAACCGGTGCCAAAGCGATCAGTTGTTAAACGTAGTCATTCAGTACAAAGTAGCATTACAGTGGATAGTGATAACGGTCAGGTATAACGCTTCTTATTTTTTATTTTCTATTTTATGTTCCTTCTGGCTAATATGTGTGTTCTAATCACTAACAAACTAATTTCCTTTTCAGAATACTAACATACTCCAACAACAGTACATGCAAAAACGTAATCACTTCACAAATTTAAGCAACAAAGGGAAGAATAAGAAAAATTTTCAAATACCGCTTCAAAAACATCATAGCTTTTGTTACTTTCAACCCATAAGAGTCGACAAGCGAATCCCCGTCGACCAAGAGAGGTCATACAATAATACAATAGGACCTCTCATCTACCAACCTTCAGAAGCACAATACTATACAAAAACATTAAACAGGACAAGAGAAAAGAACAGTCAGAAATTGAATCGCTTAAAAAAGTCTGAAAGCTTAAGAGAAAAACTATCGTGTGTCGGTGTTTACGATAATTATCAAAAACCCGATTACCCAGAACCAGAATACAATGAATCAGAAAGAAAATCATATTTGCAATTGCTTAAAGGCAACTACATATCAAATTCAACGAGAAATTTAGGTCCCGAAAATTTCAGCTCGAACTTTTCGGGAACGAAAGATGATAAGCCTAGACAAAAAAAGTTAGTGTACGCTGATTTAGCATTAGGTAACCATAATATGAAGTTTAAAAACACCGTCAATTCAAATAGACATTTGTATGATACGTATACAGTAGGTTCAGATAGTGCTAACAAAGATACTAACAGTAGTTATAAGAATATGTCTAGTACTCAGAGGAAAAGTGGTCACGCGCAACCTAGAAGTGACTATGCTACTCTGAAATTCAATGAGATCGATGTCTGAGAGGTGAGTTGGACTGATATACTAATTAGTTTTAAGACGATTCCATGGACAATAGTAACTCCCGGAAACCCTTTGATTAATGATGCAAAAATAATATAATTATTTTGAAATACATCTTAGCAGGCTCTTATGAAAAATCTGACTAGTTACACGGCTCCAAGAAGTAGTTCCCGTAGAGAAGAAACTACGTGGATACTCTCTTCAAAATATTGTGCACGAAATTATTGTCTAAGATTAACGGGATTTTAATTAATAATATTGTAATTAAATTCAGTAAAACCGCTGCTTCAATTGCCAAAAATAATATTTTCCCTATCACTTGATTATTATTATCCATGGATTTGTTTAATCAATCATAATGCAGACTATCTCAACATTATCAACGATCTTAGTATATACTTAGTCCTCATCAGTTAGGATTTTGATTACTTTAAAGATTATAATTATGTATGAATTTTTAATTGCAACCTGATAAAAGCAATTAAATATATTTTTTTAAGATAAATTTATGTCATTACAATCAATTATTTGATGGTAATATGTGCGTAAGTGAAATTCTATTGGCTTCCACAGCATGAATTTTCCGACACATCATGAAAAAGCCTTATAATAAATTGCCCTTATAGTAAAATACTTATACATTTGCAATATTCATTGGCTGTTCATATTAAAAATGCTTAATTATTGTAAGCTGTAAAAATAATAATTCTACGTAGGTCCATCCTTTTTCTATAATTTTTGTTACCAGTTATCTCATAATTATTGTAAAATATCATATTTTTGTTTCTGTTGGACCAATTTGTAATAAAGATACCAAAGAAGAAAAGTGTCCATTTCCTTTGTAAATGTATGAGGACCCAATAAGCATGTAATCGCATTGTTGTGACGTTTTTATATTTTCTTCTAGGAACGCTTTACCAAGAGTGACACGTACATTTTTTAAAAAAAGGTAAAAGTTTTTCAAAATTCATTTCGGAATCATCACGCTTTTTTACTTCATCGCTTTCAAAAATTTATCAATTTTATCTAAATTATATAATTTGGTTTTTTATTAATGATTATCATTTTTATAAACTAATCGCAAACTAAATTTTAAATAATACAAGGCTTTTTATTTTAATCTTTAAATACAATAATAATTTTAAGAAAGCTTTGCACTTAACACATATTACCATTGTATTTTATGTATGTTGTTTTTTTTTCAATTTATTGTATTGTCATCTTCTAAAAATGTAGAAAAAAAATATCACTTACTTTTATTTTCCATTTTTTTTCTCAGCCATTCAGACCCGAAGACCAATTCATATATGCAGACGCTGACTTGAAAGACTACGGGCCTATTAATTACAAAGCAGCATCGATCTACGCTCAAATGAAAAGAGTGAAAGAACAACAAAAGTTACAGGAAATATACGATAAACAAAACGAAGATATGCTGTGATTACTAAATTGGTTGTCAAAGAAACAGAAAAAAAAAAGTTTTTTTGTGTATTTTTTCTGACATTTTCAGTAAAATTGGAAATAATTTTAATTATTTGTATTGCCAAAAAATGTTGGTGCTTTGTGATTTCTTTTATTAAGAACCTGAAAGTAACCAGTTAACTAACATTTAATATAATTATTTATTAATTATTTTAGCATCGAATGTTATCGCATTTCATCGTTTTTGTATTAAGTAATTTTAATTGTTAATTCGTCATTAATTATTGTATTTTTCCGCATTTTTCGTAATGTAATATTAAAACCTTTTTTATTATTTTTTTAGTCCTTATACTTTTTGGAATCTTTGAACAACCAAGTGATCAAATTCAAATAAATATTTAAACATATTAAATAAGAACAATTGCTGGAGATATCCTGTAGGTATTTGTACATTTTAGAAGGTTGTCGTATAAATTGTAAATAAAAATAGATTTCTTATATAAATGTAACTACCAAAAGATCTAGTTGTCAGTTTAGTATGTTTTTAAAGCTAAAGGATTTTTTTTTGAGCTGAACCTTTTAGTAAAAATTGTAGGTATTGTTATAATTGTATTCAAATATTTGTTGGGGCAGTTCCTTGAAGAATCAAAACAAATAATAAATTATCTTACTAATGAACGAATACAGTTGAAATTATCTATCTTATCCAAGTAAGAGACAAAGATATACCTATCTACTTTTTTTAAACAATGTCAACGCATCCGGCTGCATTTTTTAAGATACTTCAATTCACGTCCGCCATTTAATACAAGTAGCTATGTTATCTATAAAAATAAATACTGTCTGTTTAATTATGGTCAAATGGACGCAAAGACGATTAAAATGGATTTATTTTTATCAAAAGACGTCAGGTGACGACAAACGATAAAGTCTGCAGATGAACTTGATAGGTATAGGTGTCTACCTATCCATCGCATTTGGCTCACTGTAGACTACTTATTGCATAATAAATCCATTTTGAGTGAGAAAATAGTTTTCTTGTAATTTGTGTAAACTGAATTAATAACTTATTTGATTATTATTTAATTAAATCAATAATGTAATAATTTTCAAGGTTTATAGTTAAGGACTCTGTTTATTCTAGAAAATCTATTCACTTTAGTATAATTTCTTATTTGTATTTATCAGAGCAAGCAGTAATATTTATAACTAGCCAATTACCAATGTCATCTATTTTGTAGCTCAAAGACGAATGATAAGCGATTTCCAAGGTTTCAAACATCATATTTATTTCTTTTTGAGCTACAGAATTGATATCAAAAACAGCACAGCAAAGCTTCAGGTAGGTTGACAACACATAGAGATTTTAATATCCGTCCAAGCGGGAATGTCTACAAAGATTAGTTGATTTTTAGCTAAAACCGTATCTTTGTAAATTTTAGTGTAAATTACATGTATCGTGTAAAAATATTAGTCGCAAGACCTAAGACTATCCAAAGATAGATGAATTAGGGAGTGTGTTTGCACGAGAACTGTGCAATCGTGCGAATTCGCACAATTGAGTAGATGTGTTCACAATATAATATTATACAATGGCCCGTAGCGCAATCGGCATTTATTTTTTTACTTAATCTTTTGTTTCTCATTAATTTTTTTACGATTTATTACAACGAATCATGTTTTATTATTTATATTTATAGTGTCATTTATATCTTTAACATGGATTTTTAACATTGTTGATGTAAATGTGATAATAGTCTGAAATGTTAACTCTGTATTGGTTCCGTTGGTATATTTTTTTACAAAATGGCGCCTTTACAGCTTCAACGTTAGGTTTTTTAACCTCTACAATCGTGATTAAATAAAAAATCTTTGTGAGACTAAAACAATTTTTCGTACTTAAATAAGTTTAACTGTCATACTAATGTAAATATAAACAGGGAGAAAAAATTACAAAATATCGGCGAACAGTTTTTCCAGTTAGAAAAAACAACAAATTGTTTTTCTCTTTTTTCGAATTGGAAAATAACGCCTTGTTTTCCGCCGATATTTTTATATTTTTTCTAAATTAAATAAAGCACTAGAGATGCGCTCTAGGCGAGTGCTGTGACATGTGAGGAATTATTTCATTTATTTCTTTTAGTTTTTATTCATTTGATTGGATAAACATAATATATTATTTCTTTTTTAATGAATAAGAAACACAATCTTGTAAATGTATGATGCAATAGAAGGTGAATAAATATTTTGATGTACTAATGAGGACCGTTTCGACTTAAAAACATAATTAATGAAAGAAAAATAGGAAACAATTTAATTATTTTTTTTTATTCATATTGAACAAAATGTATTTATTGCTTTGTAAGATCAATATCTCCATTAATAGTGAAATTATTCCGACATGTCGCCACAACTTATAGAAACAAAATATTAATAAAGGTATTAGATGAGGTTTTGTACATACAAACTTGTTATAATATGTCGAATAGTGTTATTAAATTAATTTATGGATTTTTAACTGTCGTTTCATTTTACTGCCACCTTCTACGTGAGACTGGGAATAAAATACAAGAAATATGTATCTAATTACTTATAGGGAAAGCCTCTTTCGTAGGGAAATTGCCCAGAAAACGACTCATTTGAACTTTGCTGACACGGAAATCGAAGTCACAATCTAATGCTTAGTAGTGCTAGCGATTACTGAATTTACCAGATAGTTCTTAGAGTAGTTTTGCTGCTAACTATTCAATAAAAATACTAGTTACCTACCCACACGTAGCAGGAATAATTATTATTCCACAATTAAATAAATAAACAGTCAGTATTATATTTAATTTGCTTTATTCGTTTTATGCTTAAAAGTAAATTTATTTCAGACACTTATATTGTACACTTACATAAAAAATATATTTACAAAATTATACAATAGAAAAAAAATATTTACAATTTTATTTATCACAGCTCTATTTTTGAATTTAATTCAAATTCAATTTCGCATTTTTTTTTCTATTTTTTATTTTAGTAAAACTTTTTAATTTGTATTAGTAAAAATTAAAATCTTAAAATGTTTCCAATTAAGTTTTTTCTATAATTAGATTTGTTTTACATAATTATCTTGTTTATTTTGTTAAAAATAGAAATCACATGTCTGTTTATGAATCACCAATCTCACGGCTGCGCAAAGGTTGCTCATTAACATAATCTTATTAATTAATTAATTAATGTTTTGTGCAGTGACCACACGGATGTAACACATAACAAAATAATTAGCATTTCTAGACATATTTACTTACTGAAATGGCTCATGCTCTGGCTTTACTGTTTATCTGATCGTCAAAACAAAATACATTGATTTATTAATTCCAGAATATAAACTAAATATTCCTCTTTTTTAATAATTCTCGAAATCTTTTCGATAATGTAATCGTATATTCAAATCAATACTTCGAAGGAGTAAGAAATAGGTATGTATTGATAGTTTACAGTAAATATCAAAACAAAAAAATGTTTGTATAAATAATTGGCAATCACACACAAGACCAATTAATTTGGATCAGTACCACAATGTTTATAACACAAAAACTTTGTATGATACAAAATATTTTATACGATTTTTACTTCATATCGGCTCTAATGATACGTCGAAGTCAAAGTTATACTCCATGACTACTATTTTCAATAAATACCTACTATTTATAAATAACTTTGTTCAAATCAATCATATGCTTAGCGATGATCTAAGAAAATCATAGAATGAAGAGCTGTAAACTCTGTGCTTAAAATCAATTTATTACTCGTTCAACTGACCCCTTTTTATTGGCCCAATGTGTATTTTTTCAAAATTAAAATTTCGGTATGTTCGATTTAAATGCTTAGTGTTAAATTAAAGCTAGCTTATATACTATAATTATGTACATATTGTGTTATAAAAATAACTACATTTTAATGTATAGTTAAAATACATACTTATTTAATTAGGTATGACTGACACAGTTCTAATGAAAACAGGCCATTATTTTGAAGGATATAAGGAGTTAGAAAAGTTATGGCTTTAGCGATAGATTTGAAATTCAATTACTCAATTTTAGATAAAAATAAATAAAATCCCAATTATAGCTGAAAATGTTGATAAAAACATAAAGTAGTTAACATAACCTAAGATTAGTGCAAACATTTTTTAAAATTTTTAACAGATAAAAAAGGTTATGCATTCTTCAAGGTATTTTTTCTTTATATTTTTGTTTCTGTTTAACTGCTTTTTTTTTTCTTAAAAAAAAATAATTTATCATTTCGAAAACCCCTTCATCTGTCCTTAACAATACTTTTATTTACATAACATTCTACGTAGGGATCCTGCCACTACTTTAATTAAATGCAAAATGGCTTCCTCACCCAAACAATATTCAAAAGTCAGTCAATCTAACACTCACCACTCTTAAGCTTACGACTACTTATGACTATTGTAGGGTTAGTAGAAGTCGTACTGCCCTCTACCAAAATATACGTAGTCGGAACACCATTTCCTCGCCTGTAGGTCTGTTGAGCAACATGCAGGGTACGCTAGCTTCGACTTGGTGAGCTTGGCACATCTCTGGCACAGGTCTAGGAGCTCATCCTGTAACAAAAGAAATAGAATTTAGTAAAAGAAACTATGCTTGTAGAAGTTCTAACAAGTGTTAGGTGCTAATTTTACTTAAAGCCTTTTTAGTAGTATTCGTGTGATCAAACATTCAATTTTTTTTAAATAATATTCATCATCATCATCATCTGCCTAGTTACTATCCTACTATTGAGTAAAGGCCTCTTCTCATACAGAGAAGGCATGCACATTGATCACCACTCTTGCTCAAGACGGATTGGGATTTCAGACTTTATAGTCCAGGTTTCCTCACGATGTTTTAATTAGAAAGTACATATGACTTAAGATAAATCACACTGGTTTTGCCAGGTTTTGAACCCATACACTTGTACACGATATGCAAATGTGTTAACCACTAGGCCACCACGACTACTTAATGATATTCGTAGGATGGTAACTGCAATTGTTTTATTCAACCTCTTAGTTCGTGACCAGGGGTAAGTGTAATAATAAACGACGCCCTTTATTCCGAGGCCTAATATTATGTCAGTGACACAACATTTAATAATATCTAGGTACATAAATATCTCAAGAACGAGGAAGAGAAAAATTTTCCACGTTTAACTGCAAATTGTATAAACAACCGGATAAGAATTAACCTAATTAACGACACAGACACACATTATCTGTATTTCGCCAAACATACAGCGCTATAATAAATAAAACATAATACCACGCTTTTTTCCCCGAAGGGTTAAGCAGAGACCTTCATCAACATTTTTTTTCAACCATCATCATCATCAGCTTATTTGATACTGCTCTACTGTTGGACATATTCGTGGTCCTCCCTTTTTTCGAGGATGGGAAATCATCAATAGTGTCACTTTAATGTCGGAAACCCATCCATGTTCCGTCTTTCACCCTTTGCGTTCCAGGGCCCCGGTAACAATTCGTCCGCCATGGCAAACAATGCAGGACCGGCAGAGGCAGACATGGCAGGCCCTAGGGAACCTCGTCAACTATGCTAACATCCCTTTGAGTAGCCCTCCCTTTGTTATTAGGTATCTAAGTTCCAATTGCGAGTCTATTGTTATCAAACGCCGCTACTGCAAATGATTTTCATAGACAAAAACAATGACACTTCACCCGACCCGGGCCACGAAGCGAATAGGCCTAGCCTTTTACTGCCCAACTGCTGGACAAGAGCCTATTCTCACACAGAAGGCCATTAATTACCACGATTGCTTAGGGAGGATTGGCGATTTGACTTTTTTAAGTCCAGGAGGCCCACTCTAACTCACCGAAACGAAACGACCGAGAATAGACGATAACTTTTTTTGTGGAGCGGTAAGGTGCGATCTGGTGGTCTGTACAAAGAGGGAAACTTCTAATACCTATCCATATATAATAATTATTTGAACCTTACCGCCCTAAAATTCACAAGTTAAGGTTCCAAATTTCAATGGAATCTTCCTTCGTAGAGTAGGTATTATATCCTTACTATCCTTATTTATTATAAATGCGAAAGTAACTCTGTCTGTCTGTCTGTCTGTCTGTCTGTCTGTTACGCTTTCACGCCAAAACTACTGGACCGATATAAATGAAATTTGGTACAGAGATAGAATAGACCCTGAGGAACAACATAGGCTACTTTTTACCCGGGTGCGCTAAGTAGTTCCCTCGGGATGCGGGTGAAACCGCGGGAAACAGCTAGCATATATATAATTGGAGTAGGTAGAAGGCTAGTATACGAGTATACTACGAGCTGTGGACATAAGCTAGTTAAAAACAAAGAAATATAAGTGATAGATATTTCTAAGTTAAACTTACATCAGTATGACATTCAGCAGACTCTGTAAAGACTCCACTGCCAGGCGCCAGCCATGGAGGTCGTGCATTCGATTCCCGGACGAGTACCGCCAGACACAGGATCAGGAGGACACAAACTATTGAGTTTAACTGTGGACAAAGAGAAATGAATTTAGGAAAATAATAAAAAATATTTTAAATTCGCTTGGTAAGTAATTAAAACAAATTAAATTTATGATTTGGAACTAAAAATTACTAGCATGACGTGTTTAAGCCTGTTTTAGGCAGAGGTGCAACTATTTTTCGTTGAAATCCCAATATTGAAAAAAAATGGTAATCTTAATTGAGCTATACTGCTTATGAATGACATACCAAAACTACATCATATGTCTTTAAATGTTAAAATTGTTGCCACACGAGTTTACTTACGTGTTTTCTAAACACAACATAAGTCGAATGTTATATATTATACCTTCCATATTCAAATCAAAAAGTTCATTAGACACAGTTGTATTTTAAAAATATTGAAACTAATTTTTCCATTCTCCATTTGAACTGCATACAAACTATCATCACAAACATTGCGCCATCATAGGTACTCGTATACCATACGATAACCCAATGAAGGGGACCCCACTATTTTGTAACCAAACAATTATATTATCTAAAACAATATATAATTTATTACAATCACTCACATTCATAAACATCGATAATTAATATGATAAAAAGCTACTTGTATAAAATAGGGCATATGTGTTTGTTTAGCCAATATAGGTTGACGATTCGTCGTCAATCATGGGTCACGTTATGATGTAAAACATTTGGCTCATACAGGATGCCCAAAGGTCAAGAAAATAAAGATTTTGTAATGATGGACTCAAAGTGCGATACGCGACGATTTTCTGGTGCTTAATTAGCGTAGCGATTGCGCAACGCTGACCGTGCGATTCATGAATAGTTTCCTCATGAATCGTAAAAATTGCTCAACTTTTTTTATTGTTGCGATTGTAATTTTTATCGTATTTTTTAAGCATGCGATATGAATTAAATACAATTAAAAAAAACTAGTGTATCAATACCCTTATTCTTATAGTAAACAAGATAATAATCAAAATAAACAAAGTAGTACTGTAGTAACCCAATTCATTCTCTCGTCGATATAAACAAGCTTTTGATAAGAAGGGCTTTTTAGCCATAAATCGTGATAAGACCGGAGATGGGTCCATTGCTGATTAGAATAGTACTATGTGGTGGATGTAACCTAGTTTGCGAGAGTAGTATAAGTACATAATTGTTTTGATCGACACCGATTCGAATCTGTTACAAGGAAAATGTAATTGAAAATTCTGATTGTCTGTTTACTTGGTACCGTTAGTTTGTTTAGATATTTGCAAAGATGCATATGAATGAAATTTCGTACAGTCGTGGTAGGTACTTAATAGTCAAGAGCATCTGCCTAGCATTTTCCCAACTATGTTTTTAGGATCAATGTTTTACATGGAGCGACTGCCCCACCGACCTCCACAGCCCAGTTATCGGGTAACACAATACACCTTGGTATATCTAGTTGTCAGACTTTCTGGCTTTTAATTACCCGTAGCGACTGTAAATGATTTACAAATAATAGCCGGGTCAACAACCTAACGTGCTTTCCACGTACGGATAAGTCTTGGCATGAAATATGTGGTATTTAGCCAGTTTTCTTTTTAAATTCTATCAAACAATCGTTAATGTCACGATTTAGTTACAGAAACAGGAAGTATTTCAGCCCATATTTGAAACGAATCGCATTTTTAGCAAAATATGTACGCATAGTTGCGATTCGATTATTTTTCTAGCTAAATATATTTAATTTTTGTATGTACCTACATTTTTAAGCAATAATCGTTTATGTTAGTTATTGAATTATATATTTTATGCCACAAGAAATACGTATTAAAATAAATAAAAGTTGATTGAAGCTTGATTAGCCGGGTCAGTCGAGGTCCATATTTATCTTTTGTCGCAAAAATTAATGCTAATTAAAGGTAAAAAAAACATTTAACGATGTTTTTGCGTGACACTTATCTTGCTTATCTGGCAAAGGGTTAAAAACCAATGGAATTATGAGGGCGTGTTAAATATATATCCGCTTAGAATGTTCTATACAATAATTGCTTGGAGGGGATCAATGTCCGCTTAGTAATAACTGCATAGGTCTATTAAATGGGAAGAAACTACGCCTTTAATACCTATTTATCAAATTCTATCAACATCGATATTTTTAATAATAGGTATCGATATTTTCCTCTTAACTTTTCCCTTCACTGTATTCATTCTTTCAATACAAATATATACCAAAAAAAATATTTTATGTGTAAAAACAGCAGGGCCGTCTCTACCCGGGGGTGCAAGGGCTGCGAGGCAACCGGGCGCAGAATCTTAGGGGGCGCAAGCTGATCACTTTATACATGCGTTAATTCATATAATATTAGGTGTAAAAACCTACCTATAACATAAAAACATAATTGAATTGTTAAAAAAAAATGGCCCTATTTCGCCCTTATTTTTCGGATGTGAAGTCATCATATGACCCCTCCCACCGTGGGTGGGGTGAAAGGGAGTGTCAGACTCTTACTGTCTAAAACCCATCCATGTTACTTCCTCAGTCCTTTATATTCCGGGGGCGCGGTAACTCTTTCGAACATCCCGCAGCAGGCATAATCGCCCAGCAACTTGTGATGTAAAAACCAATTCAGATCTTATTGATACAAGGTATCAGTCTAGACGTCTATATCGGTCTAGGCATCGGTATCAGTATAGGCGTCGGTATCAGAGTTGGCGTCGGTATCAATGTTGTCGTCGGTATCAAAGTAGACGTCGGTATCAGTGTAGGCGTCGGTATCAGTCCAGGCGTCGGTATCAGAGTTGGCGTCTGTCGGTATTAATGTTGGCGTCGGTATCAGTCCAGGCGTCGGTATTAAAGTATGTGTCGGTATCAAAGTAGGCGTCGGTATCACAGTTGGTTTCTGTCGGTATCAATGTTGGCGTCGGTATCAGTCCAGGTGTCGGTATCAGTCTGGGCGTCGGTACAAATGTTGGCGTCGATATCAATGTAGGCGTCAGTATCAGAGTTGGCGTCGGTATCAGAGTAGGCGTCGGTATCAGTCTGGGCGTCGGTACTAATGTTGGCGTCGATATCAATGTAGGCGTCAGTATCAGAGTTGGCGTTGGTATTATTGTAGGCGCCGTCGCGCCGTATCAGTCTAGGCAATATAAAAAACTCATGAACCTTTTGTAATTTTATCTATAACCGACTTGCTAATTCTTACTAATACAATATCTATTAGATATCACTGGTTTAAAAAGAAATACATACACGACGCCAATATCGAGTCCAAAACAACGCCAACGCTGACGCCAACATCGAAACCGACGCTGAGATTGACACCGGTACCGACGCCCCGTCCGACGCCGACGGCAACTCCAACAACAATACTGACGCCGGCATCAAAGGGGCCCATTGATGCCACCAACTCTGAAATCAACACCGACACCGATATCGACACTAACTCGACGCCGACACTGACGACGCAGTCGCCACAGCTTTCAAAAGGAAAATTACCAAGATAATTACATTTTGAAAAATTGCCATGGTTTAAAAAAAAGATACTTACGTACCTAAAGTTAATTAAGTACAATAAACAATTATTGTGATAATTAATTAATTGATTGTTAAATCCGTATTAAATAAAACGCGTTTTTCCTAGTTAAAACTAGTTTCTACTAACCCTTTACTACAACTAGAATTAACGACTACATGAAAATTAATATCAGTTAAAACTAGTTCTAAGTAGACAGAAGCGTTTTGCGACGAAATAGTTGTATAAATTAAATACCAAAACTAAAGTACCTACCTACAATCACAAATTGTGATACATAGTATCTCTTCCAGTGATCCGTAACGATACCACAAACCGCCTCGCTCCGGATTGAACCTGCGACACTGATAGTGTTAGCTCACGATTAGGCTGGACCTTAGGTTCATGCTCGATTTAAAATATCTGATTTCTTATACCACGTGTATGCTCACTAATTATTTTAAATACAAAAGTGACTCTG
This sequence comes from Pyrrhia umbra, assembly GCA_963891755.1. Lineage (NCBI taxonomy): Eukaryota > Metazoa > Arthropoda > Insecta > Lepidoptera > Noctuidae > Pyrrhia > Pyrrhia umbra. The sequence continues at coordinate 690,667 of OY982943.1, forward strand.
TCTGTCCGTCAGGCTTTCGTAGGAAAACGGTCGAACCGATTGAGATGAAATTTGGTAGCTTGAACTCTAATATAGTTGGGATAAGGCTAGGTAGATAATTTTACCACTTATGTTTAAGTTTTAGCAACTCGAACGGCTACTCCATGCCTCAGAAAACACGCTAAGCTGTTGGTCCCGATTGTCATTTTGTAGATCTTTGACAGTCGTTACGGGTAGTCAGAAGCCTAAAAGTCTGACAACCAGTCTTACCAAGGGGTATCGTGTTACCCGGTAACTGGGTTGTGGAGGTCAGATAGGCAGTCGCTCCATGTAAAACACAGGTACTCAGCTACGTCCAGTTTAGACTGGAAACCGACCCCAACATAGTTGGGATAAAGCTAGGCTTACCACTGATGTTTAAGTTTTAGCAATAACTCTGGAGAAGAACGGTAGTATTTATCCGAGTGTTTGAAGTACATCGACTGTCACGATAGTCTAGTGGTCACATAACGCGACTGCTGTAAACGCGGTCTCGGGTTTGACACCCGGGTCGAGCCGAAATCGCCTTGTGGATTTTGGAAACATTTCACAAAAAGCAGCCCGGCGTCAGGAAGTTAGTGGTGTTATACCCCCGTGCCTGAGAGCCGTAAAGCCGTCGTCCCCGGCTGCTATCTTGATAGCAGTTGTTGTTATAATTCCATGTCAGAGGCCGTCAGGCGGATCTGAGAAAAATCTGACACTAGGGCTTGTTAGGTTGGTAAACCTGCAGCCCACCTACCAGCCTAAGAAGAAGAAGACTGAAACATCTAGATCCCAGGTTACATAACAATGTAAATTATAAATGCTTAAGTTGATTTGTGATTGTAATTATGTTTGTTACACGTTCACGTAAAATATCTGAATGGATTTGAATGTAATTTCGCACATACTAGTTTAGAACCTGGAGTAACGGATAGAAGTAGTTCCTTAAGGATACGAGTAAATCCGCAAAAAAAAAAGTTATTATTAATATTTAACTTTTTTACAAAAAATTACTTTTATCTGGCGAAATGCTTGAGGACCTAGAAGTCGGGAGGTTCTGGAAGTCGGAATCTTAAATTAGGTAGGTACCTATAGTATTGTGTATTTAAAGGAAAAATAATTTTATTTGTCAAAAATTTAACGAAGTCTAAGCTGCTTATTATTGAGATTATTTTTATTCTAGTATAATAAATGATTAAGCACATTGGTAGGAAACTGACTTTTCAAATATTTATTTAAACTAACGGTACCTAATGTAAATTATTTCGAAAAAACCGTTTAAATTACATATTTAATTAAATCAAATCACTACCAGGCAAACTTTACAGTATCTTAAGTTCTACCAAAAATAATTACCTATTCACCTAATTACTGATAAAAAACAAAAGTAACCGATGAGTAGGTGTAAACTGGGCGGAGTCATTCTAAGTTGGGCGGAGCTACGGCTGCGCGTACGCCGGTATCCTACACAAAACAGTATAAAAATCCGCCACCCCACCCCGCCCCTTCCACCCACTCAGTATCGCGCTAATTGCTAATGAGTACCACGTGTTAGGTCAGGGGACAGACACACATGATTAGGAACAGGTTACTAACATTTCTATCAAGTGATTCATTATAAACGAATGCTAATTAAAATAATTAAAGAATTATTATCTGTAACTAGCTTTGCTAGTTTCATCACTCACACTTTTACCTTGTTTTCTATTGGCATTTTTTAAAGATAGCGTGATGTATAATAGTATAATAGCTTTCCTTGAGAATTAGGCTATCAAACGTGAACGCGAAGGTTTTTTTAATCCATCTGTAAGTAGGTACTCTAGATTAGAGCGTTTTAACAAACCAACAATCTTCAGCTGTAGTAATCTTGATTATAACAAACTAGTAGTGTCCATCAGTTTCACTCGCGTCTCGAGGGAACTACTTAACGCACTAGGTTAAAAAGTATAACCGCCTCAAGGGTCCCATTTATCTCCGTACCAAATTTCAGCCAAATCTGTTCAGTCATTTTACTGTGAAAACGTAAAAAACAAACTCACTTTCACACTTATAATATTAGTAACGATTACGATTTAAAGTCTATCCGTCTATCTGTCCAACCGAATTCGACTGCGAATAGGTAAGGCGCATATTGCCTTTTTATTAAAACATCATTAAACTTAGGTATTTGATCATTAAACCAATCCGCCTTGAGCGCACGTGGTGATCAATGCTCATGCCTTTTCTGTATGAGAAGAGGCCTGTGCCCAGCAGTGGGATAGTAGATAGGCTGATAGTGATAATGGTTTGAGCTGGGTCAGCGTCTTTAAATTAAAATATTCCTTCCAAAGCTATGTAGATTAATTTACTCTCTTAATTAGTAGGAACTTAGTATTCATTCCGAAAAATGGATATTATTATCTTGTTTGATGTCTAGCAAAGTTCTAGACCTGCTAGTTAGTCAACCTGTGTCCTGTTGTTATCTTTTATAGATTAAGAAAGTTAACAAACTGCATTTTTTATAATTAATAATAATTAAGGGTTGAAGGGCAAAGCAATTGCCTTTAGCAATACGTGTCTCGGTTTCAATTCCCTCATGTGATAACTAAAATTATTCCACTCACGAGGCAGGTGAAATTATTTTGTGGAGCATCGTTTTAATAACAGTAAGGCGAAGTGTGTGCAGCGGCCATTAGGGATGTATTTTCTTAAAGGTTTTTAAATCAGGTGCATTACCATGATGCCTTTTAAAAACCTGTACGAATCTTAATGATCTTGTATTTTTATTTATTCACGTAAATAACAGTACCTACCTACTGACAAAGTTTTTAACCGTATTCAGTTATTTATCAAAGTGAAAACAGAATCTATACTTATAATAAATCTGTAGAGAGGTCAATTCTGTACATGAAATATATTTCCAAAATAACTATCAGGGGGTGATTAGGGATCGATACTGATGCCAAAAATGCAATCAGTAAAATTTTTGCCTGTCTGTCTGTATAAACTTTATAGAAACAAAAACTACTCGACGGATTTTAACGAAACTTGGTACAATTATGTGTCATACTCCTGAGCTGGTTATAGCTTTTCATCACGCTATAATCAATAGGAGCAGAGCAGTGAAGGGAAATGTTGTCATTTTGTTTAAACGCGCTAATCTCTGGAACCGATTTGAAAAATTCTTTCAGAGTTAGATAGTCCATTTATCCAGGAAGGCTATAGGCTATATATCATCACGCTAAGACCAATAGGAGCGGAGCACCACTATTCCACGCGGACGAAGTCGCTGGCAGAAGCTAGTCCTTACTAATACATATTATTAGTGCGTAAGTGAGTGTGTTTGTTTATTGCGCTTTCACGGCAAATAACTGAACTGATTTGGGTGAAATTTGGTTTGAAGACAGTTAGGACCCTAGAGACGGTTATCGGCTATTTTTTTATCATCATTATCATCATCAGCCTAGCCTTTTCCCAACTATGTTGGGATCGGCTTCCAGTCTAAATCGGATGCAGTGTTTTACATGGACAACTGCCTATCTGACCTCGATAACCAGTTACCGGGTAACACGGTGCCCCTTGGTAAGACTGGTTGTCAGACTTTCTGGCTTCTGACTACCCGTGTCAATGATCTACAAATGACCACCGGGACCAACAGCTTAACGTGCTTTCCGAGGCACGGAGGAGTCTCGCTATGACAAAGATGGTCTCCCATCCACGGACTGACCGCGCTAAGCGCAGCTTAACCTTTGATCGGTCGAACCGTGCGGCTGTTACTTAGCCACGAGCTCTTCCTATAGGCTACTTTTTATCTTGGTGCGTTAAGTAGTTACTTAAGACGCGCGTCGAACCGTGGGAAATAGTTAGGAATTTCTATAAAAAAATACATATCACACTGCGTAACCGAGTAGGTAATAGGTGAATAGCACTGATAGACAACAAGACTGTTTGGAATATGATAACAGACATAACATTACTGTCGCTAACCGATAGTTTGTATACAGGCATGCTATAGGTATTCAGCTACTAGATATTTTTTTTTATCTTAAAACTTCAGCACTGAGTCGTGTCGTGATTCAAAAAGTTATTATTGAAATTGATAATTTATTTCGCAATTTAAATTAGTACACCTATGTTTTATAATAATTAACACATAAAACGATATAGTGTGATAAACTTTATTTTTTCTTTCTTTCGTGAATGTAGTGAAAAAAAATATTGGTGAAACTAAAGCGAGTAACTTACATGTTCATTAAAGTAAAAAAAAAATACATTAATTCCCTCCCGAAACATATTTTTAAAATTGCTTATAAAAATTTCAATATTTTTGAATTAAAACCTAACAAGAAACCTATATAAAACATTAAGTAATATCAAACCTACGCGACAAAAAAATAAATCGAAATATTTATCGCACGATAAAACAAAAATAAAGAACACAAAATTAATCTCAAAATATCCATGAAAATAATAAAAAAAAATATTCTTATTAAATAAAAATACTACTCACCGACGTCATTTTAACTGCCATTATTCCAAAAATAGCAAAAACACAAACACAAAATTTCTTTCGAAAAAAAAAACCAGGTACGCAAACAACTTGATACAAAAAAAAACAAAATACTAATTTGTTTTTCGTATTGATTGGGAAAAAGCTTGTAAAAAGAGGTGCGCTTAGTGGTAAGGTTTTAAGCAAAATGATAAGTGTAAACGATGATTGTATACTAAATCGTTTTATTTATGTAAGTGTGTACCTACGTTTTATATATCGGGAACATCGAGACGGCGCGTGCTATACTTGTGATATAGATAATTAAGTTTAGGGTTCCTTATCGAAATTCTAAAACGTTTCTGTAAAATGATGATGACGTTCCATAAGATATTTTTAAATGTTAATAATTATTTTTTTGCAATTGTTCTGAAGTCGTAAAATAATATTATAGTGATGTAGATTTTTCTGTATTTTTAATTTTCATTTATTTGATGGAAAATTGGATGATTTTCTACATTGATTAAAAATAAAAAATGCATATTAAAAGAAACAATAATATTCATTCTTCAGTTGTTTTTCAAACCTTCCAGAAAGTGAAATTTTAACTGAGGTATCTCCACATTTGGCGGATCATGCATTTCTGTTGACATATTACATGATCCAAGGAGTTTATTCACAATATCAAGACATACTTTGCCGGAAAAGATTGGGTTAAATTAAAGAAATGGCTGAGAACGATTGAATTTAGAAGTTAACATCGCATTTTTTACGATTTTGAGTAACCATTTTACTATTTCGTGTTACACCGCAGTGAACACCAACCTTTACAAATTCAGTTTTCATAGAGTCTAAAGATCACTCCGATTCCTTCGCGTACAGTTAATTTGCAATTAACGATAAATTATCAGGTACTTATCGCGAATAGTTGACTCATAACGTGTACAGGTGACAGATAACAGTCAGACTTTGTTTTTATTGATTACAATCTTTTACCTAATTATATAATGAAGATAGGTACCTACATATTTTTATCTAACAGAATAAAAATGCTGAATATTGACCGATAAATCGGTGAAAGGTAGCAGACATCGTATCGGACAATAACATAAAAAAATTATATATTTTAACAAAATAAAATAAAATATAGGAGCTCGTGGCTAAGTAACAGCCACACGGGTCGACCGATCAAAGGTTAAGCTACGCTTGGCGCGGTCGGTCCGTGGATGGGTGACCATCTTTGTCATAGCGAGATGCCTCCGTGCCTCGGAAAGCACATTAAGCTGTTGGTCCCGGCTGTCATTTGTAGATCTTTGACAGTCGTTACGGGTAGTCAGAAGCCAGAAAGTCTGACGACCAGTCTCGCCAAGGGGTATCGTGTTACCCGGTAAACTGGGTTGTGGAGGTCAGATAGGCAGTCGCTTCATGTAAAACACTGGTACTCTCAGCTGCATCCGGTTAGACTGGAAGCCGACCCCAACGTAGTTGGGAAAAGGCTAGGCAGATGATGATGAGTGTGTAGGTATTGAAAACGCAATAACGTGGGATAGACCTAAAAATGTCTGCAGATTAGGCACTTTAGTATTGCATTTACATATTGTATTACACACATTAGGTTTTTAATCACATAAACTAGCTTTTAAGCTTTCCACTAGCTGTTTGCCCGTGTAGCCTCTACAAATTCAAACTACAAATGACAAGTTACATCAACAGGATGAACAGAAATAGAGAGAATAAGAAACTCCTGACAACTATATGCGCAGTGTCCAAGAGTATCTCCTTCTGTCTGTACAGGCATCTGTGACATTGTGCGAAGCGACTATCGGCACAATGACCGCCGAATCCATGTGGCACATGTCGACAACTTCGAGTGCTTAGTGTCGGTGCTGCGGGATGTTCGAAAAAGTAACCGCGCCCCGAAATGTAAAGAGCTGTGGAAGGAACATAGATGAGTTTTAGTCAGTAAGAGTCAGACACTCCCACCCACACTACCCACGGCGGGGTCTTTTAATGATTTCCCATCCAAAAAAAAAGTTGTAGATACTTGAGTTTTTATATTTTTCATTTTTCGTCACAGTGATATGAACAATTATTGTGCAATACCCTATCGATCTCTCTCTCTTTCTGGCTATGTGTCCCACATGGTGGTGGAGTCAGCCTTTCTTGTCTTACGCCTCCACTTCGCTCTATCCTCGACTTCATTTTCGGAAACTTCGCACTCCCTCATGTCCTTTACCACTACATCTTTCCATCATGTTTTGGGTCTGCCCCTGGATCTTGAAATCTATCACCACTATATCAGGCTTAGCAACAATAGTCCTGTCAATGATGATAGATCGACATTATAATTAATTATTTCATTATTATTCATTATTTCTATGATAAACTAAATGCCTGTAAGTACAACATATTTTTATGAGCTAGACAGAATACAAAATTATTTCGATTATTTAACTGTGTCTCTTTGGTCCTAATTGCATTAACATGTTAATTTTTTTGCGTGATTAATTATTTAAACTAACCGTCTAGCGATCTTGTTTAGGTTGCAATAAAAAAACACAATTACCGTGTGTATTGAAACTACAGTATTCATTCATTCCAAACAATATATCACACATGTTAAATCTAAAGGAAAGCTGTCAAGTCAAAACTACTGTACCGATTTAGATGAGATTTGGCATACACATAGATATTACCTGAATGTGTGTTAACATAGGATACTTTTTATTCCGGTATCTGAACTCTTCGAACATCACGAAAACAAAATCGCAGCAGATGCTAGTCTCATCTAATTCAATTAAGATTAATGGACAAAAAAAGTGCAAATAAAAAACCTTTTTTATTCTAATACTCGGTCGTGATACGGAACCCTCGGTAAGCGAGCGCTCGTAGCTGACTTATTTTCACAAACCACACAAACGTCTCTATCACTAAGGGGCTCGTGACTTAATTACTACCGCTAACACGCTGCCAATTAAACTATTTACATTGATGACGATTCTTTATTAGTCTGACTACTCGTCTGATGTGAGGTCATCGGTATTTTCGTGTAGGGCTGTATTTTCATCAGAAATCTGTGAGATTGCGTTGTGAATCTGTAAACGGTGTGGAGCTATTATATTTGTTTGCTTATACGTAATAAAACACATCCCTTGCTACAGCTTAGCTCATCTTTGGTGAACACAGCCCTACTGGGTTCTGTAGGTCAGGCGGTAGCTTGGTATTAGTCAGCGTCGTGGTGTGATCGGCAGCCGATCCTGTGGGCAAATAATTAGCATGATAGATAAATCTTAATTAACTATCTGCTATAGGTAATGTTGTTTATGTTTATTAATGAGTTTATTTGAATAATGTAAAATATTAATTAGTTTTTGATAAATTGAGCGCTACGTGTGACCCTTCAATATGAAAGATTATATCTATTTTTTCTGCACGCTGGACAAAGATGAGGTGTGGAAAAGTTATCAAAATTCTTTATCTTATAGTGTGGGCTGCAGGTTTTTACTAACCTCTGGTGTCAGAGTTTTCTCTAATCTACCTGATGACCTCAGTCATGGAAAAATAACAACGACTGCTATCAAGATAGCCGCCGTAATGAACAGCGTAACGTCCTTTTACCTCTTAGGCACAACGCCAACTTCTTGACACCAAGCTGCTTTGTAAAATTTAAAAAACCCACAAAGCAATTTCGGCATATTGAAGAAACCGACTGCATAGTTCAGTTATTTAACAGATCTTTATTATTCTTATCTGCCTAGCCTTTTCCCAACTATGTTGGGATCGCCTTTCAGTCGAACCGGCAGGTGAGTACCTGTTTTTACATGGAACGACTGCCTATCTGACCTCCACAACCTAGTTACTGGGTAATACATAATAAGGCTGTCAGATTTTCTGGTCACCCATCCACGGACCGACCGCGCCAGGTTTAACTTAACATTTGATCGTTGCGTTGTTTCTTAGCCACGAGATTCTTATTCATTATTCTAATTTGTATACACCAGAAATGTATATATAATATAGGAAACTTCTATTAATATGAATACGTTATTGTACTAAATTCTGACAAATAAATTTATTTTTCTTTCTTTCTTTCTATAGGATGAAAAGAAAATAATACAGAAATTGGTAATGAAATCCATTACTTAGTAAAACAGCATCAAATCAAAGGCACATGTAGTAATAACGTTAATTATTGTGTAGTTATTAATTAATTTAAACCACCGGTTCCGAGGGCGGCAGAGTAATTGAGGTTATCGCAAAGAAAATTGTCAGTTGCATACCAAGGTGATGTGTGTTCCTAATGTTTTCAAATACTATCTAATATTATAAATGCGACAGTGAGTTTGTTTGTCACGCTTTCAAGGTAAAATAGTAGACTGATTTAGATGAAATTTGGTATAAATCTTTAACTAGATACATATATATCTGGGTGCGCCAAGTAGTTCTCTCGAGACGCGTGCGAAACCACGAGAAATCTTTAGTATTCTGCTATCTCTATTGAAATAAAATGACATGCTATGCCTTGTATACGGCATCATTTGAAAATGAGAGAACGGATTTAGGTATTTTCCTAAAACTATAATCCGAGTAAAGTACTTACATACTGGTTAAAATATAACGGGAAAAATTCGAAATTCAAAAATCTTAAGGTGTGGTCTTATAGCGTGAAAACAGAATTAGGTACAGGCTACAAGGCTTATTTATTTATTAATAAAGGTACACCAACAGCTTCTATATACAAAATATCAAATAATAGTAGGTAATACGTTTTGGCCTAATACAGTACGTACTTATTGCCCCACAACTGGACAAAGCCTTTTTGACATATCTACGTTGAAGGCAAGAGCATTGATCCCCATTGACCACCACACTTGCTAAAGGCGGATTGTAGATTTTCCCGGGCAACAAAAATACTTGCGGGTCTGAGTGTTTTGGTAGTTATTCTTTTGCAGTATAGAACGTTTATAAAAACATTAACCTTCTTCGCCAGTCCGGTAAAACCTAAAAAAATATAATAAGTACTGAAACTAGAAATTTCGCTACGAACTTGTCAAGAAAGAATATTTTTGAACGCCTTCTAAGGTTTTGGATTGCATCAATAAATCATTATTTATCAATATTGAAAAACAGGTGTCAACTATTTACTAACTACAAATTATAGAAATACTAGCGGTTTTATACTTTTTTTTTACGTTACGTTTTTATTTTTTTCAATTTTGATACTAATTACTGAACACACCTGGATAAAAAGTCTAGCCTATAACCGTCTCGAGAGTCTCATCTATCTCCGTACAAAATTTCATCCAAATCAGTTTAGCCGTTTTAACGTGAAAGCGTAACAAACTCACATATACATTTTTTTAATATTTAGGACTAACTGTTTCCCGCAATTTCACCCGTATACTTCGAGATCTAGGTACTGCACGTCCCCAGATAAAAACTACTCTAAGTCCTACCCAAGAGTTGAATCTATCTCCATACCAAATTTTAACTCAATTGATTAAACCGTGAAAGCCTGACAGACAGACAGACAGAGTTACTTTCTCATTTATAATATTAGTTGAGATAACATTCTACCAGCACTGCGCTTGTATGGTATATCATGTCGAACGACAGGCTAAGTTCAACAATACACTACACATGCTGATTATAGCAATTTATGTAAGTATAAATAGTAAGATAATAGTAAATAATAATACATTGTCACAGCACTATGTAAGCGCATTGTTATCACTACACTGATGGGCGTGTTCGTATCGTAACGGATCACAGGCTTATCACTCGCTTGTCACCGTAACAGCTGGCTTGAGAACCAAGTGTTCAGGTTCACCGGTAGTAAGCGCACGTGCTGTATAAGTGGCCACCTTCATCATCATCATTATCATCAAATTATGCATGTGTCACGCTGGACAATCAGCTGCTGCTGAGTTTAACTGCAGGCAAAGACATTATATTAGATGGCGCCGGAATATGGGATCCTGAAAAACATGCCGAAATAAACTCGACTGGTCAGAAAGAAAAATAATAGAATACAAAAGCGTTGCGAAAAATGGTTTAAAATTTAGAAGATAAAGATAGGTATTCCTTTATTCAAATAAACAATAAAATTACCCCTTATATTTGTAAATATTGAAGGTGTGTAAAAAATATTTATTATGCTCCTCCTCTGAGTAATTTGAAAAGGCTTGTCGTGCTTCATGGCGACAAAGCTATTCTGGTGGTCACCACTTTTGGGAATTGCAATGTTTGGGGTGTAGCAGCTCCGGGCTAGTCCAATTAAACACGTATGTAAGTATATTTGAAGAAAAAATATGAAAGGGCGTTTTGGGGGCTATCTTTTGTAAAATTTACGTTCAAAAAGTGCTTGTTTTCAGCCTAATTTGAATAAATGCCTTTTGTACTATTATTCTTTTGATCAAATTTGGAACTTTTCTCCTAACCCTCGCTAATATTTCTTCATTTAATTATCCTATTATTTCATACATTTCAAGCATGAAAAACACGCCTGCATGGCACTCCAATCCAATCATTGTCATATCAGCTTTACACGATACAGTATTAGACGACAACCACGAGGTCTCACGATGCCATTATCATCAACATAAGCAGCGTTATTCTGAAAAACTTTATCGAGACGTGTGTTTTTGGCTCAGATATTTAATCCAACCAACTGGTATGATAATAAGGTATCAGTCCTCATCAACAGATGTCTATGCAGGTGCAATTTATCTAACAATTCATGGCACCTGCAAACAATAATCTTTATCTTTGCCTTCAATTGAAGAGTGACATCTTTAAATGTCTGGTCGGCTTCCATCCAGGTAGTCGCCCGGATGCAGCTGAATAAATTAGTTACTGAATAATGACGCCCTTTGGTTAGACTTTTGGGCAAAAAGTGCATCTACAAATGAAGGGAGAGATCATTATTTTTCTAATATTTTTGAAAAAAAATGTTTTTTTTTTACAATTAATTTAGATATAGATATTGTATAACAGCTGGTTCTTCAAACCTTATAGATAGATTTTTGCTGGGGAGTTTATTGCACCACTTCTTCTTCCCAGCAAAAACAACATAGGAAGTGGTAAAGGAAGGGCATTTTTGGGCCGTCTTTTGTAAATTGGCTTATTTTCAGCCTAGCTTGAATGAGCAATTTTTGAATTTTGATAAAAAACGAACCGTCATCCAGATAAAAATGTGCATGCAGATGAGCTAAGTCTGCTACACCAGTCACGATCAGCGCATGAGTAGGGATCATTTTCTTAACATATCAAAGTGTCTTCTCATCACTATATACAGTCAGTCTTACGTAGATTTCTCACTGTCTTGAAGAATTCTTCAAGACAGTGAGAAATCCACGTATGTGATAGATGTGATTAGATGTGGGACCGCCAACATTCCCATAACACAGATAAGAGAACATTCCCGTGAGATAGATACATAATTACTAGATAATATATAGATAATTAATATATATCCTTAATTATTTAAAAAAAGAATAACATAAAAACACTTTTTGTTATTGCCCTCTTATTATATAATGTAGACAATTCATTTTAATTTGAAATTATATTTCAAAGCAGATGACGCCGCGAGGACTAAGTAGTATGAACTAGAAACGCAAAATAATGTCATTAAAACCTTGAAAGGCAAAACGTGAATTTACATAATTTCTGTTGATAATCTGACAGGTGCAATCATATCGTAATGCCTACTTCTATCTATATCTAGCAACACATTCACACGTGCTGATCATCTGTTTCAACAGACATCCAACTACTTAAATATAAATGACGTATATGTATGTACTGCGCGTGTCAAACAGGAGTGCAGTTCACATCCTTCGACGAGTCCGCACTTCACCGTTTCAGCACCAGAAACCGACCATTATCATCTGCCTAGCCTTTTCCCAACTATGTTGGGGTCGGCTTCCAGCCTTATCGAATGCAGCTGAGTACCAGTGTTTTACATGGAGCGACTGCCTATCTGATCTCTACAACCCAGTTGCCGGGTAACACGATACCCCTTGGTAAGACTGCTTGTCAAACTTTCTGGCTTTTGACTAACGGTGACGACAGTCAAAGATTTATAACTGACAGCCGGAAAAAACGGCTTAACGTGCTTTCCGAGGCACGGAGGAGTTTCGGTATGATATAGATAGTTTCGGCTGTTACTTAGCCACGAGCTCCTGAAGCCAATCTCTGCAAGTCACTATTAATTAGTATACCTAATATTATCTTAAGTATCAATTGGGCAATGAATAGTCCTATCATATAAAGATAATATTTATGACTATTCTAATATGTATCTGTAATTTTAGGGCTAGGTAGGTGATATAGAATTCGACTGTCACTACTTAAAAGATAAAAGCAATCAAATGTTCAATATCTATGTGATTTTCGTATTACATAGAATAGTTTGTCGCCGGAATTATACAAAGTCATCATCTATCTATCTGTACATATAAAATGCTTTGTCCTGAATGACTGACGAATCAACGCACAGCCTAAACCGCTGATCGTAGAGATCTGAAACTTGGAGGGTGTGTTCTTTTTATGACGTAGGCATCCGATAAGAAAGGATTTGCCAAAATTCTAACCCTAAGGGGGTGAAAAAGGGGGCAAAGTTTGTATGAAGCCGCTGACGGAAACCTAGTCTTCATTATAATTCTCCTGTCGTTGTGCCAAACTATCTGGTGTCGGCGCAGCTTCTCCTTACCTCCCATACATCTCTATCATCAATCACGCTCTTTCTATCCCTATAGAATTTTATATAATTCAATAAATTAAACAAATTTTCATAGAATTTTGCCAAGTATTTTATGAAACACATTATTACCTCTGAAGCATCGCTCAGTAAGTCGGTTTCAAAAGTACACACAATAGTAACTTAGACACCGATTTCTAGAGCGATGCTTCAGAGAAAACTAAAATGTTTTAGAAGTCGGTTGCATTTTCTGTAAAAAAGTTTTTTCCTACAGAGTTTAACTAGCTTCCCGCCAGCGGCTTTGCCCGCGATATTTTAGCTAATGGATACAAAAACTTGACAAATTATATACTAAAACCTTCCTCATTAATCACTCTATCTATTAAAAAAACCGCATCAAAATCCGTTGCGTAGTTTTAAAGATTTAAGCATACATAGGGATATAGAGACAGAGAAAGCGACTTTGTTTTATACTATGTAGTGATGATTCACACTTTAGAATTCTTTTGAGAATCTAACCCTACTTATTTTGTACACTTATCAAAATAATATAAAATCATTTTTCCTCGTAACATCACGCATGATAAAGCTAAATTTTCGTGGTTCACCACACGCAATAGGCCAAGATTTCTAACTCAACAATGATGATTGCTATCTGATAGCGGTATGTGACAGCAAATAGCTGATTATACCGTGATAACACGTGTTTAAATATACTTTTTGCTACGTGGGTTTTGGCGGATCAGAGGTAAGCGGTAGCGTGGCGCATGGTAGTGACGCACCACGCTCAGGTGTGATGCATCTGTCCCACGCGCGTCGACACGTTGTAAGTGTGTTGCACTACGCGTGTTTTGTAATATGATTAAGTCGCCGTAAGACTAGGAATACTGTTGGGTTATAATCTTACTTGTTTTGTGAACTGTATCAGCGTGTATTCATTTTCATTTTCGGTAGCTTATAATCGTTCGTATGGTTTGACACGGGGCGATTATATTAATTCGTTATATTATAAGGTGATATTGTTTAAAAAATTTCTCCAGCTTATAATCTAACGAGTAAGACTATAAATTAACGGACAGACTCTGGCTTTTTAGTCCAGGTAAAGGAAGGATAAGGTAAGGATTTAGGTACTTAAAAAGCAAATATGACATTAGTAAAGTCACATTGTTACTTGCCAGGTTTCGAATTCGTACACAAGAGGCAGGTATTTTAACCGTTAGGCTACTAGACTACCGAAGCTGTGGGATGTTCGAAAGAGATACCGCGACCTCGGAATACAAAAGGCTGAGGAAGGAACATGGATGAGTTTTAGTCAGTAAGAGTGACACTCTCTCCCGCCCCACCCATGGCGGGAGGGGTCATTTGATGAAGTCTCATGTCCCATCCGAAAAAAAGGCTACTAGACTAGACTTCCAGCTTCCAGCTTTGTATAAGTGATAGAATTCATCAATCAGCTCAATATTTCTACAGGTAACCCCCTAGACACAAACTCACAAATACATACATTATATTATTAGATAACAGGTTAATCAATAATGGATTGCTATTGAATCATACACTTGAAAAGTTATTGGGAATTCAAAGCCGATTTTCACTTATCTTCTAGAATAGATAATTATTTAACGAGTGGACACTCGCAACCCATCACGCACGCGGCAATGTAGGTGTAAGGCCGATGACAAACAAAGCCTCTGTGGATACGATAAGAGCCTTAACGACAAAACACTGATTATAACGCGTGTGATAATAACGAATTGTAACGACATCGGTGTAGCGTGATTATTCGGATTCGTTACTACAGATAACAGCGTCTCGACTTTGTACATTTAAATTTTATTTTGCACTTTGAAAGTGATAGATAGAATATTCTATATTGTACACCAATAGGACAAACAAATATGCAACAGTACAATAGGCGGTCTTATCGCTAAAAGCAATTTCTTACAGACAACCTTTGGATGGAGTCAAGTTGTATAGAATAGGAAGAACAGGTAGTTTACGGCGTACATGAGAATATGGCAAATAATATCTATACTTATAATAAATCTGTAGAGAGGTCAATTCTGTACATGAAATATATTTCCAAAATAATAACTATCAGGGGGTGATTAGGGATTGATACTGATGCCAAAAATGCAATCAGTAAAATTTTTGTCTGTCTGTCTGTCTGTCTGTATAAACTCTATAGAAACAAAAACTACTCGACGGATTTTAACGAAACTTGGTACAATTATTTGTCATACTCCTGAGATAGTTATAGTATACTTTTCATCACGCTACAATCAATAGGAGCAGAGCAGTGAGGGGAAATGTTGTCATTTTGTTTAAACGCACTAATCTCAGGAACCGCTGGTCCGATTTGAAAAATTCTTTCAGTGTTAGATAGTCCATTTATCGAGGAAGGCTATAGGCTATATATCATCATACTAAGACCAATAGGAGCGGAGCACCACTTTTCCATGCGGACGAAGTCTCTGGCAGAAGCTAGTAAATACATAAAAGGATAATTATACACATGGATTCTGGTGATGGAATTCAATTGCCTTTTATTTTGGACTAGGTAACTTAGAATGATTGATTTTCATGTAACATTTTTTATGAATATCGTTTTATTTTAACCGACTTTGAAAATAATTTAAGTAGTCAATTAACTATGATTATTTCAGTCTTTTGGTTTTCGTAATTTTGGAGTATGAGGGATAATTTTTATTTATGCTATTAAATGTTTTATTTAATTATTTACATATTTACTTGTATTTACAATAAAATAAAAAAATAGACTTATGAAAATGTGTTTTGCAGTTACAGAGATTACGCCTAACAGATAAACATGCATTTTTTTATAAGTATGTGTAAAACTAGAATCAAAAATTTTTAAACTTTAATATACTCTAAAGTAAACTATATTTATTAACATTTTTATTTAATATTTTGTGTAAGATTTGAGGAATAAAATTAGTAAAAAGTATTTTCCTGCTTGGGTCATCGTCACTCACCTATAATTATTAAAAAACAACATTATTTACGAACAAATTAACTTCATGTTCGATAACCTCGTAAGTAGCTCAGTCTGATATTACCCTTGAATTAGGTTTGGTTACGTTAACCCCGGGTTAACGGACTGGTTAGTAAATAACGTATCTATTACTATTTGGGTTGAAAATCATTTGTTTACGTTTTTCCAAAATATCTATGTTGAATTTAATCGAAGTGATTGATATCTTACGGGCAGGTGGACAGAGTGGATCAATCTGCGAAATCTTGCTTACCATGTACATAAGTTAGATGGGTGTACGGTTAGTTGCAAAAAAAATGCATTAATTCAGGAAAAAAAAATATGAAATATAAAAACTGATGATTAATTTTGTTTTTTTTTTGTTAAATACTTAATTGAAAGCTGTATTTATTAAATTAAGAATAATTCTTGAAATTCATGAGTTAGGTATACATATTCTGTGTAATGTTAGCTTTGCTCATTGGCTATGCATCTGCTCTACAACCTGGTAAACGTCATATTTATCTATCTGTCAAATTTCATCCAACATACCTACATCATCATCTGCCTAACCTTTTCCCAACAATGCTGGTGTCGCCTTCTTGTCTAACCGGATGCAACTGAGTACCAACATTTTACATCTACCTACATTTCTAATGTGGAATTTATCCCCTTATCACTAAATCTTACCTATAAAAAAGATTAAGTGTATCAGTTATTATCAGTAATAAAACAACCTCCGTTACTCAGGAATGCGTAGTGATAACCTTGGACAGACTTTGTCACGCGAGGATCGGTGGTTCGACTCTCGGCTGAGCATTGAAAAAGATAAAGAAACCGCTGAGGCAATAGCGTGGTACATTGCAGTTAACGCGTGATTGTGAATATTTTATCTTTTATTTAAACAACTTATGACGGAACCTCGTGAATTAAAGCCTATCAACTTAAATTAGCGTACATAATAATCACCAGTTTAAGGCTTTTTATCCAAGGTTTATTCATTTAACACGCAGAATATTTTATACTCGAAAATCACAATGATTTTACAGCTGAAGGCTCTTTACACAATCATTTAAAGATTCTAGACTTCTAGCTACGCCATAAATGTCATTAAAAATATATGATAACTACTGGGACATTGAGAAAAAAATAATTTACCAGGTTTTGGCAATAGCTGGTAGCTTGACAGGTGAACTTGTTTGTGTGCGCTAAGTAATTCCCGCGGGATACTAATCTATAAATTATTTGGCACGGTCTTCTAAAAAGGAAAAAAATACATCGAAAACTCTTAATCTTTCACGAAGCTACCTAACTTCTACGAAACATAAGCATAATTGCAAAATATTTACGTAGGTATAATTAGTTATTTTTACTTGTTGTCCAACATTTTGAAATAAAGTTATCTTGCAGACACTGTTTAGTCAACATACCATGTGAACTTAATGTTTAAAAATAAGTAAGATATACAAGATATCTTGTTTTATAATTAGCTAAGTAATCTATTATATACAAAATGCTTTGTTCTGAATGATTGACGGATAAACGCACAGCCTAAACCGCTGATCGTAGAGACCTGATACTTGGAGTGTGTTTTTTGTCTGACGTAGGCATTCGATAAGAAAGGATTTTCCAAAGATTTACCCCTAAGGGAGTGAAAAAGAAGGGCAAAGTTTGTATGAAACTGTTTCATTAACCGACTTCAAAAAAGGAGGAGGTTCTCAATTCGATCGGTATTTTTTTTTATGTATGTACATCGATTACGCTGAGATTTATGATTCGATTTACGTGATTCTTCTTTAGTTTGAAGTCTTCTTTAGTTTCTTTCTTCTTTGCGGAATAGATGCCATTTGGTCCCATAAAAATTTTTACATGGTTTGGCCCAGTAGTTTTCATTTTATGATTTTTTTTACATATTTAATTTTGTTTACAGCGATGACGTAATTGTTTCGGAGTCGATTTATATTTTCCGTTCCCGTTTTTTTTTAATTTGAATTCGTATAGAACACGCGGATGAAGCCGTTGGCGAAAGTTAGTTAATTATAGTTTTTATATCAATGGTTAATTAATATTATTTTGTAAACGTGTTTTTTTTAGTTTAATAGGGATGATTTCGACATATTTATCCGCAATTTGTTTCTCCGTTAGATAGGCAGTCACTCCCTGTAAAACATTGGTACTCAGCTGCACCTGATTAGACTGAAAGCCGACCCCAACATAGTAGAGAAAAGGCTAGGCATATGATGTCACGTGGACATTATCTAACTATACCTAAATACACACTGACCCAGTAAAGCTTTATCTCAATAAGTGTACGCACTTACCATTTTTTTGCTAAATTCTAGCAAGTGATAAGATAACTGACAGGGAAAAAAATCTACTATATAATATATCAATCAATGCCGCGTAATCACGTCAATGGACAAGTATGAGTGGTTTAATTCATTACAAGTTTTAGCTTACCGGTCGAAAATAGATCATAAGTACCTAAATTAAATAATATTTAATCAGTGCGCCTAACACGAACGTTAATCTAATCGTAACGTTAGTGTAAGCGATTTTCGAATCATAAATACAACTATACCAAAGCGAAATTTATGTTTAAAATGCATAAATAACAATTTGCAGCATCCAAAGATATGATTAAAGTCATCAATTTGAATAAATATTACGTAAGAAGTGAGTAGGTATATTCCGAATACTTTTTTTTAAGTGATTCGTGCTAGGCCCACAGCTCTGCACTTGAACTATACCTACTCTTCCGTGCGCTCAGTAATCTTCAGTTTGATAACCCATCATACTGTTAAGTCTTTATTTGACAGAAAGAGACAAAATAGTTCGCTATAGATAGCTAAAAGAGGCCTATATGACGTTTGGCGTTTTTATAAAAGGGGAAGACTGCAATTAATCAATGAATACCCCAAAAAAAAAGTTGCAGTCAAAACAGATGCGGACAATCAATAAATTGCGCAGCGCGACTCCCATCTGACCTCCACAATTAACCCGGTGCAATTTTCAGTTAATTGCGATACAAAAAGTTTAACTTTTTCATAAACAAAATAATGAGTGGACGATAAGGATGGCCGACAAAGTCCGCCGTACGAGCTCCGGGTGCAAATTCTTAACCTTCGCGATTGACTCATTTTAATATCTAAGAGGAAGTTTTACACCTATATCTTACTGATTTACTGATCGATAATATTGCGGCAAGTCATTGAACCTTTAAACTAGTGACTGTCAATATTTCTGGAACAGGAAATAAACTATTACCTGAACCGATTTATAATAAACCTATTCTTTTGTTTAAAAAAAAGATGATATGCTAAAGCAAGAATAGATTCGTTGTGAAAAAGAGATAGCGCTATACGACGTGGGTAGATATGTTTCACTCTAACACCTGAACCATCTGTGTACCCTTTCCCCAACTATGTTGGGGTCGACTTCTAATCTAAACCGAATGCTCTGAAATCTGAGTACCAGTGTTTTACATGGAGCGACTGCCTATCTGACCTCCACAACCCAATTACCGGGTAACACGATACCTCATGGTAAGACTGGTTGTCAGACCTCACTCAACTCTCACTCTTGAATAGTGATTGAGAAACTACATGCTGGTATGGTCCTAGTGTCTTAAAACTGATATGATTAAAGTATGAGAAGTATCATGGTGTGGTCAATAATGGTCATGTGAGGCGAAGAAATGAAGAACATATGTCAAGAAACGTTCTGAACATGAATATGGGTGGATTTAGTAATTTGAGGAAGGCCAAAAAACGCTGGATGGACTGTGTAAAAGACGACATGGCTAGAATGAGACTGAATGATGGGATGATTGCTGATAGAGAAAGAAAAAGACATGCTGCGCTGACATCAAATAATCTATACATATAAAATACTTTGTCCTGAATCACTGACGGATCAACGCACAGCCTAAACCGCTGATCGTAGAGACCTGAAACTTAGAGGGTGTGTTTTTTGTATAACGTTGGCATCCTTTAAGAAAGGATTTTCTGAAAATCTACCCCTAAGGGGGTGAAAAAGGGTGGTAAAGTTTGTGTAAAACTCCAATATTTTTAATTTGAATTCATATAGACCGCGCGGGCGAAGCTGCTTGCGGAACGCTAGTTTGGGATAAGGGCTGGAGGATGATGATGAAACAGATAGTTTATAACCCAAATTTACACTGATACCTTCTATCCGGCATCTGCAATTGGAGATGAAGCCTTGACAGTAGCTTGTATATAAATACAATATTTGTCCCAGTAATAAAGTGGATAAGTGCGGAAATGTAAACATTGTATGTCATCGTTTTATTTATTGTAATTATTACACCGATTACTTATAGACAGTTATTTTTAGCTAAACGTTACTGTGTCTCGTTTCATTGCCACACGACTTCATGTTTCTATCTAAATTTTGTCTACAACCATGTAGACAAAATTTATGTACAACTTCTTTCATTAATTCATCCAAAGATTGTCTGTAAAAGATCGCTTTTAGCGATAAGGCCGCCCATTGTGTCACCGGTCATCGTTTGTAACTCTTCTTCCAATTGTATGATTTTCTTTTGGTGTAGGTAATAAAGAATATTCTATTTTAACATATATACTACTTTTCACCTTAAATAGTTCCTAAAATAATCAGTTCCATTAGAGAGACAAATTCGTTTCTATTGTTTATAAAACTTTGCCCCGCACTAGAAATTTCTCCTGTATCGTGGGCGCGTTACAAACATACATTACACATGCATAGCACCCAGACCCGGAACAATTTTAGTTGTCCCGTGCGGGTATCGAACCAGCGACACGCAGCGCATCAGCCAATTGCTCAGCCACTACGCCAAACGTGCCGTAAACCTACATCAGGCGTTTTTATTCCATTTTAATATGAAATTAAAAACGTCGGAAATAATTCAGAAATACACTGAAGATAATTAATCACGCTTGAAGGCCGAGATTAACTGATAACACGGTGACGTGTCGTGTTTATCTACTGTCTGGCGAGATCAAGAGGCTCAGACGACGTGTCAACACTCGTAATATGCGGTAAACAGGCGGCTGACTGTATGTTTGTCTTACCTACCTTGGTAGTTCTTCCGTATAGTATTTGAGTTATATAAATATCAACGTCTGTCGAAGTTTCTGGGTACCAATAACTGTAGTGACTTGAAATTAAGCATTCCTCCCGCTGTGGGTGCCAGCAGGGAGTGTCAGACTCTGACTGACTAAAACCCATCCATGTTCATTCCTCAGCCCTTTTTTAACATATAGAACACCTTTTTAAAATAAAACGATTATGGAACCTTAAAAACTGGACATACATAGTTACTTACGGATCCTTACTAATACCTATTATAAATGCGAAAAGTAACTCTGTCTGTTTGTCTATACGCTTTCACGGTAAAACGGCAGAACCGAATTCGATAAAATTTGGTACGGCGATAGAGGGGACCCTGGAGAAGGTTATAGGCTACTGTTTATCCGGGTACGTGAAGTAGTTCCTTCGATACGCGGGTGAAACTGCGTAAAACAGCTAGTTCCCAATAAACATTGTACTACGTGACATTTGTGGAAAGAAACAGAACATCATAAACCAGGTGCGCTTGACCCGCATGTCTTTGACTCTTGTTTATTATTGTTGTTATAAATACATTGACTACGGTCAACTGTGTTGATTGATAGCGAGCTATTAATGCGCGCGAGGTATGTGTTTATTAGTGGGTAACTTGCTAATTGGTACACGGTTATTTTGGTCTTGTCTGCTGGCTCTGAGGTTGAACAGCCTTCTAAAGCTACGTATACACTAGGACACCATATATTGTACACTCACAGCCGGTTGTACTAAATTTTTTATCGCTTATACTTTTACGAATATCACAAAACATTATTTCAATAATATTAGCATACCTTTAATACTTTTTATGATATTAATACATAGATACAATAATAAAATAAACATACATCATAAATATTTAGTCGAAAAACATAAAATAATAACCTAATTAACTAATTTTATCCTCCATGTTGACAGTTCTTCCGTTTCACGTATAAGTAACCGCATATTTTTTTTGATGGAACCAGCTGTTAGTGTGTACAGTGAGTGTGTAAATAAAATGGGACATTAAAAATTGGGACATGAGAAAAGTGTAGCCCCAGCGGTGTTACAAAGTCACTGTTGAAGTATGACATTTTATGTCATTAAATATTCTGCCCTTTTTATTCGGATGGGAAATCATCAGACTCTTAGGCCCAAGTTCACGGACTAGACAACGGGCCGATTAACTTAAAACAGCTGTTTACCATAAATTCAAACTTCCAACTTTCGATGGGTAACGTATTATTTGAGAATTTTATTCTTGAAACGGTCGATTACCAAACCAGGGTTAAACAAGAAGTGGGTAGCACGTTAATGCCCACTACCTGGTTAAAGAACCTTTTCGTTTAACGGGCCGATTACAAAACCATATATTGGTGAACTTGGCCCTTGCTGACTAAAACCCATCCATGTTCCTTCTTTAGTTCTTTGTAAAAGCAAAGAAAGAAATAGCATTTTTTTAACATGAACAAAGTCAAACCACATACAAACTCTAGACTTAGGGACCATTAATTAGGTCAGACAAATTTAATATTAATTAATAATTGTAGTATTACCTTACCTACTAATATTATTATCAACATTTTTTTGTTTCACGGATCAAAATGACGATAAGTTATAAATAAAGATGTACACTAAGTATAAAGGTACCTTATTATCTATCAATGGCCTCTGTATATTTCGTAAGTATTTCATAATCATTGAACATATTACATTCAGTTGTTCAGGGAATCACGGGCGAGACAAACGTGATTGATACAAATCAATAATTATTACTAAATTATTATAAGTTAATTGAGCTCATACTAACTTAATTATGATGAGGAGCTAAGTAACAGCCGCACGGTGCGACCGATCAAAGTTTAAGCTGCGCTTGACGCGGTCGGTCCGTGGATGGGTGACCATCTATGTCATAGCAAGACTCCTCCGTGCCTCGGAAAGCACGATAAGCCGTTGGTCCTTGTCATTTGTACATCTTTGACAGTCGTTACGGGTAGTCAGAGGCCAGAAAGTCTGACAACCAGTCTTACCAAGGGGTATCGTGTTACCCAGTAACTGGGTTGTGGAGGTCAGATAGGCAGTCGCTCCGTGTAAAACACTGGCACTCAGCTGCATCCGGTTTAGACTGGAAGCCAACCCCAACAGAGTTGGGAAAAGGCTAGACCGATGATGACTAACTTAATTATAATATTTACACAGATACTCGTACCTACTTAATTAAGAAAGATAGGCACAATGGCATTTCTCATACTTGTAGAGAAGATTTTTGAATGATCGTCAATTAAATAAACATCATTATCGGCCCATTTACTATCTCAATGTTGGTTAAAAGCCTCTTCTCATACAGAGAAGGCATGAGCATTGATCACCACGCTTGCTCAAGGAAATTGGCGATTCCAGTCTTTTTAGTCCAGGTTTCCTCACATTTTTTTTTCTTCACCGTTAGTCAGTAGTGTTTAAGATACACTTACAAAGTACAATATTATGACTTAATAAAAGTCACATTGGTACTCGCCAGGTTCCGAACACGTGATGCAGGCACCTTAACCACTAGGCCGTCACGACATACGCTTGTAATATAGATAGATACCTACATTATATAGGGAACTCCGATTCACAAAATGATCGAAGCGTTTTTATCAATTTCGAGTGACTAATTAGAGAATCACGCACATAAGCAGGCACTTTGTAATTAAAACATAATTACTTGTGTTATTTTTAATTAATTAGCTAATTATAATCGGTCACAGCTAACAGTTTTGCACGACAATAAATCGTGTCTATGTATAGAATTATAATACTTAATAAAAACATTATTATCAAGTTGACTTTACTTTTAACACCTTTCTAAGGACTTTGGAGTTTGAAGCAAAAAAAGTTAATTTTAAAAATTATCTTCTAGAACGAAATCGTTTGTTTGAATGCACTAATCTCGAGAACTATCAGACGAATTTGAAAATATCTTTTTCATTTGATAGTCCAATTCTTAATGAAGATTATAGGCTATTCAACATCACGCTATGACTCTTAGGAGTCAAGTAGAAAGAAATAAAGTACGGGCGGGCTAGGCAACACTATGGGTCGAGTCGAGAGACATGGGCATGTAAAATTAGACACAGCAATTCTAACTTATAAATGCGAATGTGAGTTTGTTACGCTTTCACGAATAAACGGCTAAACCGATTTGAATGAAATTTGGTATAGAGATAGAGGGGACCGTTATAGGCTACTTTTTTTCCGGGTGCTTTAAATAATTCCCTCGAGACGCGGGTAACAGTTATAATAAATCTACCTTACGTAAAACTATTTAAGACTAACATCATAATTATAAAGTTATAAATAGTTTCATCCTCCAGTCTAGCCTATCTACAAATAGATTGTTATTGCCTAGGTGTTCGACCGCCTGTCTGTCTGTCTGTCAAGTTAACGACTGGTTATCGGTTACTAGTTAGGAATGTGCCATTGAGTCAAAGGCTCGGAGACAATAACATTACCCAGGTATTGGTACTTTAGCAGAAATTTGACTTAAAAGTTTTTTAATGGGAAACAAACAGGTACCTATACATTTATTTATTAATTTACCTTCAATTGTGAGTGAACATATAAAATATCATAATTATTATCCCACAACACTGATCATGATTAGTTTTAAATAGAGCACAAAACATCATGACAAAGGATGGATTTTGTGTGAACAGAATGCTTCTGCTCATTTAGGTACTAGAGATGTTAATTAATTAATACCCTACTAGGTTTTCTCCAATTTCAGTTCTTAATGCTTATAAATAAAACATATACCTGTCAAGTTAAACTTTTCATATATTGTCATTTCATTTCAAAATTTGATTTAAACTATCCCAACAATGTATAAAAATATATTGAGCAATTTTACAAAAAAGATTAACGTTTATTTGAACATAGTTCCAAACTATTTTAAAAACCACACAGTTATCTAAAACTAGCGATTATTATGTAACGAGTCGATTGACGAATGTTGAAAATATGTGTATCTGATATCGTTGGATAGATGGCGCTGCAAAAAGATTGTAAATCGATTAATCACAGCTATTAAAAAGAAAAATATACAGATTATGTAATCCATCACACAACAATAAATTCTATATTAATAAAAATACAGTTTTCAGCGTAAATCATAGCATAGAGTTATTTCCGACTACGTGATTGTTCAAAAGAGATACCGCAGCCCTGGAACATAAAGAGCTGAGGAAGGAACATGGATGGGTTTTAGTCAGTAAGAGTCTGACACTCCCTCCCGCTCCCACTACAGCGGAATGACTCATTTGATAATTTCCCATTCCTAAAGAAAAGTGCTTTTCGGACGCAAGGCAAATCGGTGCTAACATTATTTTATCAGGCGCTCTAAAACCAAAAGTTAGTACCAGTCGATTATATGTACCTATGTAGATAAGTAATAATTAAAATGATTGGCCATCATCATTGTCGATACTCGCGTTACGTTGTCGTATAACGTTTTACCCGTTGACAACTCCATTTTTTGTTATTTTGCTTCTAAACTTTGGATTTTTGCGTTAAAGAGCGCTGACTGTTATCTTTAGTTGTTTTAGACAGATTTACGCAACAAAATCTATTACGAACATGAATTGTATTCATAGTTTTTAAACAAACAATGCATAAAATATAAATAAATAACTCCTCTATCTTGACTCTGGCTTCCATCGCCGATGGTGATGTGCAATCCAAGATTGGGCTGGAACATAATTTTGTGCAGACTTTTCTACGATCACAAAACTATGTTCCAGCCCAACCTACGGATCGTGTCTTCGGCAAACTTCGGCAATCTTCGGCAGTCTTCGGCAAACTCCAGCAAGTCTTCACTTCGTCTGATGGTATTAAAATAACTAAGTAGGTTCGTTATTTTTTGGGGTTCCCAAATCATAACGATCCGGCTCAGAAATTTCGATTTTGTTGACAGATTCTTGCTGTAACGTCTGAAAATCTATCCTTATGTAAATGTAGTATTTATTAACAATTTTGAAACATATTTATAATATTTAAATAAACTTTAAGACTGAATATATATTTAAGTACGAATAAAAAAATAAAACAAAACTATACAGACATGTGCGACAATGAGATTAGGCGTCAAAGTACTCACCCGGAAACGTGTATACTGACTGGCAGCATTGCCACGTTGAATGGCAATTATGTAAATTGAAGTGAATATTAGATAGATAAGATAAGATATAATTTATTTGTCAAAAACATGTGTAGGTATTAACAATCAATTGGAATGATTACAAAAAAAAAGTTTCAACATGTCTTGCCCATAAAGGCGTACAAATACAATAATAATATAATTCAAGTACAACAAAAAATAAATTATGTTACGTTAAATTAATAAGATTTGATTAATTAGTATCAAACATAGAAATAATAGTTACTCATTAATGTCAAATATTATATTGAAAAACATGTTTCTGCATTTTATATAATTATCATAACCTGATCGTGTCTTCGGCAGTCTTCGGCAAACCCCAGTAAGTCTTCGCTTCTTCTCTGATGGTAATAAAATAACTAAGTAGGTTCGTTATTTTTTGGGGTTCCCAAATCATAACGATCCGGCTCAGAGATTTTGATTTCGTTGACAAATTCTTGCTGTTATATCTGAAAATCTATTCTTATGTAAATTGAGTTATTAGACTCATATTAGTTCTATATAGATAAAACATGTTTTTGCCTGTAGCCTTAATTTACATTAGTACATAACATACATAAATATCAGCCATCATCCAGGTAGGTATTCAATCCTTTTTTTGGCCAAATATTTGTTTGGTTAAGAATAACATTTACAGCCTTACTTATAGTCCGATAAATTTTTAATCTGCTGCCTTGCAACTTGTAGATTAATCCTGGATTACGACGTTAAGTAAGGATTAGGTGGGAAATGGTTAAGCTTAATAAAACAACAGTGTATTAAAATATTCTCTGACTTCCTATCAGTAAAACATATTCAAGTTTACATAGTTGTGTTCGCTTTGTACTCCTATTATCGCTAATAGATTTTATAGATTTTATTGTAGAAGGCATATTGACAATTTTAGAAATTAACTGATACCCAATGATAT
The DNA here is from genome assembly GCA_963891755.1 of Pyrrhia umbra. Lineage (NCBI taxonomy): Eukaryota > Metazoa > Arthropoda > Insecta > Lepidoptera > Noctuidae > Pyrrhia > Pyrrhia umbra. The sequence continues at coordinate 718,032 of OY982943.1, forward strand.
CCTAGTGGTTCCTTACGAAACATGAAATATTAAAATTGTATTAATAAAAAGTTAAAAGAAATTTCTTAGTAATTAGATAAATGATGGTAATATATTTTCTACTACACTTAGTACTCTAGGAAAAAATTTTTTTTTTTTAGTTATTGTTTTATTATATTGAAAACTTAAAACTAATAGCTTTTTAGCTAACTAGTAGCATTAACACTAACTCATTGCTAATAACAAGTTTTTCCAAAAATTCATTTAATGGAATTCTGTTTACAAACGTAAATGTCTGTGAGTACTGTTAGTTTATAATCTTACCCGTAAGATTATAAACTGACGATAAATTAAGAAATGTAAGTAAACAGTTGATACAGTTCACAATTTTTCGTCAGCTTTTTTATAATCTTACGGGTAAGATTATAAATTAACGGTGATCATGATCTTGGTCGGGACCTCGGTCAAAACAGGTGAGAAACAAAAGGTAATGTTATCGCTACGTCTGCCTATAGTAATGTGGTGCGAGTTCTAGTAGCCAGGCTTGCTCTATGGTCATCAGCTCGCGCATGTACGTATTCTCGCCCGAGGACTGCACGCTAGCGAACATCACCCTGGAAATATTTACATCATGTTAGTGTTACTCTCTGTTCGTCTGTTACTCATTGAAGGTAAAACAGCTGATCCGATTTGGATAGAATTTGGTGGGAGGTAGATTTAAGTAATAGTAGATTTTTAATGCAGGAAAACCCGCGGGAAATAGCTAATGATATAATTTAAATGATGTAAAAAAAATTGTAAAAAACCTGGACTACAAAGTCTGAAATCGCCAATCCGCCTCGAGTAAGCGTACCTAGTGATTAATGCTGATGCCATCTCTGTATGATAAGAGGCTTTTGCTCAACAGTGGGATAGTACATAGGCCGATGGTGAAATAAATGCTGCGAGATTGTTCAAAAAGTTATTGCGGCTATAGAACGCAAAGGAGAAGTCTGTTACCATTTTACTCATAAAGTACGATTATTTTTTTATCTGCTCAAAAATGTCACTCATAATGTTGTTGAGCGTTAATTCGAACTTAAGTTAGAAGCTTAGTCCTGGATTACGATGTTAAGGATTAGGTGAGAAGGTTTTTTATAAGTAAGACGGTTAGTCTGATATTCCCTCCCGCCCCACCCACGGCTTGGGGAGGGGGGAAAAGAGGGTTAAAAATGGCAAAGTAAGGTATGCTCACCACTTAGGCTGCTGCACCCGGAACAGGCAGGAGTCGGGACTGATGTGCAGCTCGGCCCCTCGCGTGCCGCGGTACGTGCCCTGCGAGCTCAGGTGTGCCGCCTGGGGGAAGTACCCGGACAGCACACACTTCATTATACGCTGGGTTTTACCTGCAAATTAGAACAAATATTATATAACTAGCTTTCCACCAGCGACTTCGCCCGCGTGCTAATTTTTTTTTACACTTTGGATTACATTATTCAAGTTTTAATAGGGATTCCTAATTATTTCTGGACATAAATATAGCCTTTTACACTTCGTAAAGATGTAGCTTTCTAACGGTGGAAGAATTTTTAAAATCGGTCCAGTCGTTTTTGAGTTAAAACCCTACAAACAAACAAATCTTTCCTCTTTATCCTTACTAATATTATAAATGCGAAAGTAACTCTGTCTGTCTCTCTGTCTGTCTATTACGCTTTCACGCCAAAACTACTGGACCGATAAAAATGAAATTTGGTACAGAGATAGAATAGACCCTGAGGAACAACATAGGTTACTTTTTACCCGGGTGCGCTAAGTAGTTCCCTCGGGATGCGGGTGAAACCGCGGGAAACAGCTAGTATTATATATAAATATAATATATATATATAGTATAGACTAGGCACTTCACGCTGTTTCAATCGAATCCTGAAAGTAGTTCCTGATGATGACCTGGATAAAATATCTTTCTTCAGGTTAAAATTCATCTCAAGATTTTATACCCATGTATCCTTACTAATGTTATAAATGCAAATGAAAGTAAATTGTTTTTATTTTATTTTTTTCTTTCTTATGCTTTCAAGGTAAAACGGCAAAACTTATTTGGATGAAATTTGGTACGGATATAGTTAGGGACCTGGAGACGGTTATAGGTTACTTTTTATCCGAATGCGGATTTAGAAATAATTTGGTAAGCCAAATTTCATTGAAATCGATTCAGCCGTTTTGCCGTGAAAACATAACAGACAGACAAGGTTACTTTCGCATTTATAATATTAGTAAAAATCTCTGCTTTTCAGAAGATTTAGCAACAGTAGATGTAGTATACGATATATTTCGTCAAGTTTATGAAAAGAAAATGTAGGTTTTCTTTTGTATGAGCTATTTAATGAGCTGTATATTACTATTTGCTTATGTGTGAATTACTACCAAGTAATTAATTAATACTTGGTAGTAATTCACACATAAGCAATCGCATAAGCAAAGCATAATAAGGAATCGTGTTTTGAGATAATTCCGAAGTGTGTGCCGTGACGGCAGACGGCATGACACCCACTTATGACGTCACATACAATCTAGATTCCTAGATTAGGTAGATACTATAATATTTACCTGATCCCAAGTCTAAGCCTTCAAACACTTTGTTCTCCATTTGAAACTTCCTCTTGATGAGCTTTTCTAAGCTGTCCCGGACTTCACATGCCTGGAAATATATTTATGTTTAAGATATGTTATGAAAAAGATCTTTGATCGTCGTTACGGGTAGTCAGAAGCCAGAAAGACGGACAAACAGTGTACCCGTTAACTGGGTTGTGGAGGTCAGATAGGCAGTCTCTCCATGTAAAACATTAGTTCGCTGGTTGCTGCAATAATAATACCTATTTTTAAATTCACCGTAAGAATTGATGAAATCTGACCAATGTTTTACTTTTATGCCTTACGTCTGTATTATTTTAAATTTTACGTTTGTTTAAGAGCAGATAATAATAATATAATAATAAATAAATATCTTTGGACAATTTCACACAGCGCCATCTAGCCCCAAAGTAAGCAATGCAAGTAAGCATGCTAGTGTTATGGGTGCTAGCTTAACGGATATACTACTTATATACTTTTTATAAATACATACATATTATACATAGTAACACCCAGACCCGTTACAGAAATTAAAATTCATCATTTCAATTTCTGCCCGGCCGGGAATCGAACCCGGGACCTCTTGCGTGGCATTCCGGCATGCATGTTGACCACTAAAACACTCAGGTCGTCCAATAATATGATACCACAAACATATTTTACACGTAAGTAAATAATTCTTTATATGTAACTTATTTAAAAGTAACTTTATTAGTTAATATTTTTTTTCAATTCGAACAATTTGTTTCGGAGATAAATGCATTCAAACATACAAACTCAATAAATCTTACCTTCCCCATAACCTTGTAGTTAATATAATACTTCTGACACCATTGTTTGCAAGCTTTAGCGTTTCTCTTCTCATCTTCTGACTTCTTGAGTTTGAGATACGCGTCCATTATGTTCAGGTACATTATGATATCACCTTCAGCCACCTGGAAATTATTAAAAGTTCACTTTAATCCATTCTAATATTATAAATGCGAAAATAACTCCATCTGTTTAATTTCACGATAAAACGGCTGTGCTATTTTGGATGAAATTTGATACGACGATAACTTGAAAGCTAAGGAAAGATGTTTATTTTTGTAAGTAGAGAATATGAGTGAAAATATTGGGAACGGCTAATTTCTATTTTCTTTTCTTTCTTTAGACAATTTCACACAGCGTAATCTAGCCCCAAAGTAAGCAACTTATATGCTTGTGTTAGGGGCGCTAGCTTAACGGATATACTACTTATAGACTTTCTTAAATACATACATATTATAGTATAATACATACATGGTAACACCCAGACCCGTCACAGAAATTAAAATTCATCATTTCAATTTCTGCCCGGCCGGTTATCGAACCCGGGACCTCTAGCGTGGTATTCCGGCATGATGACCACTAAACCACTCAGGTCGTCGTAATTTTATTCTATACTAGCTTCTGCCCGCGACTTCGTCCGCGTGGAATAGTGGTGCTCCGCTCCTATTGGTTTTAGCGTGATGAAATATAGCCTATAGCCTTCTTCAATAAATGGGCTATCTAACACTGAAAGAATTTTCAAATCGGACCAGTAGTTCCTGAGATTACTAGCGTACGCAAAAAAAGTAACTTTTCTGGTTGATTTCTTACACCTTGTGTCCGAAAAACCCAAATATCTTACGGAACCCTATTTTTTTCCAAAATAAAATTTAATGTAGCTTTCGAATGGTGAAAGAATTTTTAAAATCGGTCCAGTAGTTTTTGAGCCTATTCATTACAAACAAACAAACAAACAAAGTTTTCCTCTTTATAATATTAGTGTAGACTATCTGTTTCTCACGGTTCCACTCACGTACCGAGGGAACTACTAAACGCGCCCGGATAAAAAGTAGCCTATAACCGTCTTCAGGGCGTTCCCTGAAGTTAAGAAGTAGGTGGTAAACTATCTCCATACCAAATTTCATCCACATCCGTTCAGCACCGAAAAGTCTCGGTATGACAGATGGTCACCCATCCACGGACCGACCGCGCCAAGTGTTAAACCTTTGACGTTACCTAACTGCGGCTGTTACTTAGCCACGAACTTCTCCAATGATACACAGAAGCTTAACTTTAAGTTAAAAAAATTACCTCGAAATTATTCCTCCTGCTAACTCTAGCGGCCACACTCTCCTTCCCACCGCTGGGCTTAACGAAGACGTTGTCCACTTGCAACATGGCCGCTATCGATAAAGCCTCGTCTATGCAGCCCCACTCGCCTGGAAATATTAACAATTCTTAATAACCATATCATATTAATAAATAAAATGCGAAATTAACTCTGTCTGTCTGTACGTTTTTACGAGAAAATTGCTGAATCGATTTAGATGAAAATAGCTGTTTCCCGCGGTTTCACTTGCTTACTCAGGGAACTACTTCCCACAATTAAATAAAAAGCACTCTATTTTCTTGCCCAGGATTCAACCTGGGCAAGAAAACGTACCAGTTTTTATCAAAAGTGGTTCGACCATTTTACCTGAAAATCGTACCAGACAGACAGACAAAGTCCCTTTAGCTTTATATTTTAGTAAGGACATGCTTCTTCTTCTGCGTTAAATACTGCGATAAAAAGTATCCTATATGTTAGTCCTGGTTATAAACTTTTGAAGGGGCCCCTTCAAAAGTCTTTATATTATTGCGGGCGCCTCTACGTCGCTTGTGCAAAAACTATAATGAGTTTTGACCAGAAACTACAGAATTAGATTTATTCTCAGTGTCAGCAAATAGATTTCGTTTTGCTGTTAAATAAACTTAAGGATTCCGATGTATAGTCATTTGAACAGTCTTGTAGTCTTAGGGCGGATTCGACCAAACTGGAATTAAATTTATTCTCGGCGTAGATCTCTTATTACTCGAGAATAAATCAATTTCACGTTTAACCAACTACAATTCGAGGAATAACGAGTCTATTCGGGAATAGTCACTATACCACCATTTTGCGTGGAATAAGAAGTTTATTCAAGGAATAATAAAATGGCGTCCTATTGACTTATGCTGTCATTTTAATTCACTGACATTTTTATTTTAATTGTTTTAATTTATTTAAAGGACTTTGTCGCTTGGCAGTTACTTTTCCACGCGGTAATACGAAAAATTAGAGTTGACATGAGTTATGCTACTGCACCCTCCCGTTTGTGGAGCTTTTTTTTTTGGCCGCGTATTACATTCGTTCACATTCACTTCGCTATTCGTGAGTAGCTTATCCAAGTAAAGCTATACGCTAGATTGCATGGAAAAACGACTAATGATTTACTCAAGAATAAAATCGTGGTATATATTATTTTCCGTGTAGTTATTCTTGTATAAATTCAGGTTTGGTCGAATCTACCCTTACTCGCATAGATTGTTCATGAGTGAAGTTATATGAATTGTATATGCTGTTGATAACGGTGTGAGTTTCACATTTAAATAATATCTTTGTTTATATTATTTGCGCAGATATAATGTGTTACTGTTTGTTGGTCCAAAATAAATAAATAAATAAATTATATCTCCTAGGACCATAGCCTGGCGGGGCAGCGAGATGTCCGAAAGAGTTACCGCGCTCCCGTAACGTAAAGGGAAATAGGTTTTGATCAGTAAGAATGACATTACCTCTCACCCCAGTCACGGCAGGAGGAGTTATTTAATGATTTCCCATCCGAAAAAGCACTATGATTTGATAAGAACAACTCAGAGTAAAAAGCGTGGGGTGCATTTTCCTATATTTTCATGACGACATGAATAGGTGTAATAATTAAAATATCAAGCACCCCACGCTTTTTACTCTGAATTGAATTATTTAAAAATTATTTTCTACTTTTTAGTTCGGTCAGCAATAAAAGCGTGTTTTTTAGTTTTTTTAAACTATTATTTATTTTCCATTTTTTAGTTCGGTCAGGAATAAAAGCGTGTTTTTTTTTAGTTTTTTTTATCGGATTATTGCATTGTCATCGGCCCTTAACACGTGTGCAAAGTTCCAAGTTGATCAGACGTCTAGAAACCAGTGAAAATTAGGTTCAAAGATTCCGTTACATACATACATACATACATACCTACATACATACATACATACAACCCGAGCTAATAAAAGCGTGTTAAAAATAAACTATGTGCGTACCATATTTCATCCAAATTTGTTCAGCCATTTTCGAGATTATCGCGCACAAACACAATTAATCTACAGATTTATTATATGTATGATGATGATACGAACTGACCACTATTACACAGCATGACGGCACACATGGGCCGCAGCGGCAGCTCGGCGACTATGTCTCCCAGAGACGTGAGCTCGCCCAGCTTGTCGATGCTCTGCAGCGCATACAGAGTCTCCAGCCCGGACAGGATGCTCCGGGCAGGCGGGGGGGTGGGGAATGTAAACCTGGGAATATATCCAAAGATAAAATATCTCTGCGAGACACAATTTTGGTGCCCGCTTAACTTATAGGTAAAATAAAATAAATAGGATCAAAATTAGAGAAAAAAAAGTCGCAAAAATCCATCACATCTAGTTTTAGAAGTACGAGCCAATCAATTTTTCAACTACCTACTACTACTTATTTTACGCGTGTTTAAGAGATAGCCATTCTTAATAAAATGGTATAAATATATTGTTTTTAAAAAAGGTTTCAAGCTAGCCTGCCGGGGCTGCGGAACGTTCGAAAGAGATACCGCGCCCCCGGAATACAAAGGGCTGAGGAAGGAACATGGTTGGGTTTTAGTCAGTAAGAGTCTGACACTCCCTCCCCCCACCCACGGCAGGAGAGGTCATTTGATGATTTCCCATCCAAAAATAAAACTGTTCAAGCTGCCAAATTTCATTCAAATTCGTTCAGTAATTTTTGTGTGTCCCCTTCATAAACTTTCACACCTACACTACTATTATGAAAAGGAAAGATTTTTATTTTTTGTGTATGTTTGTAATGAATAAACTCAAAAACTACTGCGCCGATTTCAAAAATTCTTTTACCATAGAAAAGTTACATTCACCCTGAGTAACATAGGCTACCCGTGCGAAGCCGGGACAGGCCGCTAGTTTATAATAAGTCAGGATTTAATACTTTACCTGAGCAAGTTGTGAATACCCAGCGCCTTTAACTGCAGCAGCATCCCGGACAGATCGCTCCTGCACATCTCGGGCGGCACGGACGGCGGCAGCTTGTCGTACTCAGCTTCCGTGTACAATCTGGGCAAATATCATCTTTATTATCATCTGCCTAGCTTTTACCTAAGTATGTTGGGGCACAAAAATAAAAAAATATATATTCAATTTAGGCTGTAAATTAGCACAAATTACACTAAGTCCAGAATTGAGATGGCTTACCAAATTTTGGCATCTGTTCAATCAAAATGTTAAACACTTGGACTTACATGATAATAGCAATGAAAACTATTCTCCGTAATGAAATATCAGGTTACATATTCGTGAAACGGAAGAACTGTTATTCAAAATCTGTCAAAATGGAGGATAAAATTGAATAATTTTGTTTTTCCGTATTGATATTTATGTTGTTTTTTTTTTAATAATTAAAAAAAACTATAGCTATGTCTTAAATTCTATTATCACAAAATATATTTAATTATATGCTAATTATTATTACTATAATTTTTAATGATATGCGTAAAAAGTATAAATGAGAAAAGGCTTGGTTCAACTGGCAATATATGTGTAAACAAAAGGTTGTATTGTCAGCTTTACTGCCTTGTAATAAGGGCTATAACAGTGGAAATGTTCCTCACCGGTAACACTTCCCGCGACTAGTCCTGCCGGCGCGGCCCGCCCGCTGCGTGGCATTGTTCTGCGAGACCGGAGTCACGGCCAGGCTTTCCACACCCACTGCTGGGTCAAAGTATGGCAGCTTGTGGAAACCGCAGTCTATCACTGGGATGTAAACATAATAATAAGTATTTGGCATCACCATCATCTTCTGCCTAGCCTTTTCCCAACTTAGTTGGGGTCAGCTTCTGTCTACACCGGATGCAGCTGAGTACCAGTGTTTTGCCACCTGACCTCCACAACCCAGTTACCGGGTAACACGGTACCCCTTGGTAAGACTGGTTGTCAGACTTTCTGGCTTCTGACTACCCGTAACGACTGTCAAAGATCTACAAATGACAGCCGGGACCAACAGCTTGACGTGCTTTCCGAGGCACGGAGGAGTCTCGCTATGACATACATGGTCACCCATCCTCGGACCGACCGCACCAAGCGCGGCTTATCCTTTGATCGATCGACCTGTGCGGCTGAATAGGGAATGTTAAAATAAAAATAAAAACTATCCTTCAGCAATTAGAATCATTATACAAAAATATTATTACTTGGATCCTAACTAATTTAATAAATGCGAAAGAGAGTTTGTTACGCTCTCACTATAAAACGGCTGAACCGATTTAGATGAAATTTGATACGTAGATAGTTTTTTTTTTCAGTATACGGAAAAGCAGGAGACAGCCTATAGACTCACCATAAACAACGCCGGGTATCGTGACACTGGTCTCTGCCACATTGGTGGCGACGACCACCTTCCTGACGTTGTTGTCAGTTCTCTGGAACACCTTCACCTGCCTGTAGTGCGGCAGGCTGCCGTACATCGGCACCACCAGCAGGTTGGCCGCCTTTATGCCACCGGGGAAATGGGTTCGAGTCTTGTTCGTGTCGTTATTCATGTCGGCGTACGTTTGGAGGGTTTCTAGGGCCGTTTGGATTTCTTCCTGGAAAATTGTGTCAAGATAAATCCTTAATAATATTACAAATCTGGCAAGTAACAATGTAACTTTCTATCGTGTCTTAGACATCATTGACTAACGGTGAAGGAAAACATCGTGAGGAAACCTGGACTAAAAACTCTGAAATCACTAATCCGCCTTGAGCAAGTGTGGTGATTAATGCTCATGCCTTCTGTAAGAGAAAAGGCCTTTACCAAGCAATGTGATAGTAAATAAATAGGCTGATGATGAATTATATACATCCGGAATAAACTCTGTTACGTTTTCATACTAAAACAGCTGGGCTTAGGGAAGGATCTACGCTAGTTTTTATCCGGGTAAGTTTAAAGTATGTGTTTTCCTCAGGAAGCGTGTGAGACGTCGAGCAACGCCTAGCTGAGCTAAAAGCTTTAAATTTCTTTAAATAATCATATATATTCTGATCCAGCCTGTCCCTTGCTGTCCTCCCCCAGCGACGCCTTAAGCCGAGGCCCGTACCCCACTAGGGGGTGACCTTAGCGTGTAGTCGCTTAGTTTTGTAAGTTAAGCCCTGGCTGGAGGCCCTAAATTCATTTAAGGCACTTCACAGGCAAGCCCGGTTAAGCAGTCGACAACCTTCTAGGTTGACCTGCGAGATGCCATACAAAAAAAAGCCTAATACTTGTATAAACAAACTTCTAGAGCGATATTTTGGTCGTAAAGAGTTTAAATAAAAATTATTTTTTACTTTTCAGTTTTCTTTTGGAAGTCGGTTTTTTTTTGTAAAAAGTTTTTTTTATTTTTTCGCTTTTCAGTGTCTCGGTCTTGCTATCTTAACAAAATAAACACACCACTTTTTTAGGTTGTAATAAGCGTAAATAACCAAATCATCTAAGTATTTGGCATATCAGCAAGTAGAGATAAATCGTTATTTTTGATATATTTATAAAACGGCTGAACCGGTAGTGATAAAATTTAAATGGGACCACACGGGAAGCACCAGCTTTCAAATAAAAAAAGAATCATGAAAATCGGTTCACCCAGTCGCAAGTTATGAGGTAACAAACATTAAAAAAAATACAGTCGAATTAATAACCTCCTTTAGAAACGTACCTGTGACGTCAGAAACGCCAGGATATCACCAAAAGGCTCGTTCTCGTGTATTTTGATGATGGTGTCCACCGTGGCCTTCACGTAGTCCGGTACGGGTTCTGTAAGTTGAGATATAGTTTACAAACTGCACAATAGATGGCGCTGGTACATGTTTACTGGGATCTTTTTGTTAATCGTAAATACGAAAGAAAATGTGTAAATTGTATGTTTGTTAAGTTTTCAAACTTCTTAACTAATTTCGATGTTTGGAAAAATAAGAAAAGGATGCCACTACTAAACAGGGACGAATGTTGCTTGAATAAAAAAGTGTGAATTAAGTCATTATTGAGCTGCAGCGGGAAACAACCCTCATCCTGAACTCTATCTCCATACTAAACTTTTAAACTTTATCTCAATCGGTTCAGCAGTAAATTAAAAGCTTTACAGACAAAGAAAGTCACATTGCATAAAAACTATCTCCATACCAAATTCCATCTAAATCAGATTCAGCCGTTTTACATATAAATTTACTTAATGTAACAAACAAACTGACATTCGCATTGATAATATTAGTTAAGCTTAGTTTTGGTATGGGTAACCTGGTTACTTTTTTTTTTGTTTATTGCATCTCGCAGGTCAACCTAGGTGGTTGTCGACTGCTTAACCGGGCTTGCCTGTGAAGTGCCTTAAATGAATTTAGGGCCTCCAGCCAGAGCTGAACTTACAAAACTAAGCGACTACACGCTAAGGGCACCCCCTAGTGGGGTACGGGCCTCGGCTTAGGGCGTCGCTGGGGGAGGACAGCAAGGGACAGGCTGGATCAGAATATATATGAATAACCTGCTTACCCTCGCTGTAGAAGACGTCGATGGGATGGGTCCGGCCCTGCATGGACATGATGGTGGATGTACTGGCCTTGTTCGTCTTCTTATCCGTCAGGTTGAAGAAGTCACGAAGAAACTCAGCGTCCATGGTCGCTGATGATACTATTAACTTGAGATTCTTCCGTTTCTAGAAGAAATAAAACCGGCCAAGTGCGAGTCGGACTCGCGCACCGAAGGTACCGACCTTTGGAAAGAATATTATACGCAATGAAGTCGCAATTATCTTGTTTTTTTTCCGACCGCATAATGAGGTTTGTTTGTAGAGGAAAAATGCTGTTTACTTCAAAACTGCGATACTGAGAATCATAGTTTTATTTTCCCTGTCATATTTAGGTTAGTTTCTATCAATCCAATTTTTTTCAGATTTTTCCCTTCTCAAACTTCGGAGATAAGGGGGTCCTTTTTTTGTGCAGATTTCATTATAATTCCGAAATTAAAAGATATACAAGAAAACAAAATAATATATTAGAATGTGCAAATCAAGACCTTTAATAGGATACCCCACATGACCTAGTCACTGTACTTAAAATTTTAAAACCCCACGTTCCCCACATTTTATACAAAAGCAATATGATTTTTCAACTTTTTCATTTGCAATACTCATGAAAATCCTTTTCTAAAACTGTTTCAAATTTCGTTAACTTCCAAAAGTCAATAGCATGCATAGTTCCTGAAATAATCAGCTGTGACAGACGGTCAAACAGACAGACGAAGTGAATCCATAACCATATAATATTCCATTTACCATTTTTGGTCGGTACTCTAAAAGGTTGTGAAATGAATACACAATGTTAATGTTAAGTGATTATGCTTAATTAATAAACTAGCTAATTCCCGCGTCTCGAGGGAACTACTTCACGGAACCCTAGCCTAGTAAAAAAAGTAGCTCATCACCATTTTAGGGTTCCATTGATCTCCATACCAAATTTCATCGAAATCGGTTCAGCAGTTTTACCGTGAAAGCTCAACAAACAAACAAACTCACTTTACTATGTCTTACAATGCAATTTCATTTTTCTCCATTGTGCATGGAGAAAATGTTATCTTTTAATTGTAAAAAGTTACAATGCTTGATCTTTTTTTCTTTCACTAAGAAAGGATTTTTCTAAATTCAATCCATAAGGGTTTGAAATCATCATCATCAGCCTATATAATGTCCCACTGCTGGGCACAGGCCTCTTCTCATACAGAGAAGGCATGAGCATTAATCACCACGCTTGCTCAAGGCGGATTGGCGATTTCAGACTTTTTAAGTCCAGGTTTCCTCACGATGTTTTCCTTCACCGTTAGTCAGTGACGTCTAAGATATACTTAGAAAGTACATATGACTTTAGAAAAGTCACATTGGTACTTGCCAGGTTTCGAACCTGCACACTCGTACACGAGAGGCAGGTGCCTTAACCGCTAGGCCACCACGACCTTTGTTTGGGTTTGGGTTTGAAATAGGGCGTGAAAATTAGTATGAAACTATCATATTTAATTTGAATTCGTATAGGCCACGCGGGCGGAAAGCTAGTAAGTAAATAATAATTGAATTGTTTTACCTTAATAATCTTCTTTAAGAGACCCATTAAAACGTCCGTCATCTGTGTTCTTTCATGGACCTGAAATTATTTCATACAACCCATTATTGTGTGATACCTATAGGTCGCAGTGGCGCGGAGGTTACCGACTTCGCTTTTTAAGCACGGCTACACACGGTTTTGAAACATGGTTAGTCTTAAAATTATACGTACTTTGTGTGTGTCAAGTATACACGTTGTAATTTAATTCGCTATTTTCCCGAAAAGCATGTACGTACTCAGTAAATGAATTTCTACGTAGCTAAGTACCAAAAATAATCTTAAAAAAAATGCCATTATTAATTTTATCATAAGCTTATCGCGGTACCGTATATACATGACATTTAAGGAGTTGTCCGGGTTTACTAACTAAAATAACTATAAATATTTTTATTTTGAGATTCAATGATCTAGAAACTTTCTTCATCAGGGACTGAGTACATAGCTTTCGGGAACCAATGAATTCAATTACACAATGTATAAATACTGACCTCATCAAGAATGATGCAGGAATACTGCATGAGCAGGGGGGACGCGAACATCTCCCGTAGCAGGACTCCTTCTGTCATGAACTGCAACAACAAATCATTTATCAAACAAGAAATTCTCACTTCCTACGCACAATATTATACTTACTTCACTACATAGTATAAAACAAAGTCGCTTTCTCTGTCCCTATATCCCTATGTATGCTTAAATCTTTATAACTACGCAACGGATTTTGATGCAGTTTTTTTTAATAGATAGAGTGATTAATGAGGAAGGTTTTAGTATATAATTTGTCAAGTTTTTGTATCCATTAGCTAAAATATCGCGGGCGAAGCCGCTGGCGGGAAGCTAGTCATTTATCAAACAAGAAATTCTCACTTCCTTACGGATAATATTAAACTTACTTAATATTATAAAAGCTAATGTAACTCTGTCTGTATGTTACGCTTTCAGGGTGAAACGGCTGTACTGATTTGGATAAAATTTAGTGTGTATAGCTTGAACCGTAGGGAAGGACATAGGGTTTTAGTTCATATCCGCGTGCGCGGAAGTAGTATGCGATAGCGATTGAAACAGTTAGTAAGTATTAAATCTATTTTACTGTATTATTTGTAGAATTTGACCAGTTAATTACGCGTGAATTTTCCTCTTAATAATAGTTAAAATATCCTTCCTCAACAAAGCAGATAAAGGTTTGGATTTTCCTTGTACCTACTCTTTTGTCTAAATAATATACTTTTATTTTTATTAATATGCTGCGGGACGTTCGAAAGAGATACCGCGCCCCCGGAATGCAAAGGGCTGAGGAAGGCACATGGATGGGGTTTAGTCAGTAAGAGTCTGACACTCCCTCCCGCCCAACCAAAGGAGGAAAAGGCGGAAGGAGTCATTTAATGATTTCCCATCCGAATATTTTTTTTATTATTTTATTTAACTTCAATCGGAACGGCAAACCGAATTAGTGAAGTATAGACAATAATAAATCACGCGCGCGCCCTTAAAGAACCATTTCACCATGTATAACACTGATACTCAGCTGCATCTGGTTAGACTGGAAACCGACCCGAACATTAATGGGAAAAGGCTAGGCAGATGATGAGTTAAGAAGTATAGATAGGCCATAGATACTCACGACAATGCCAGTGCCAGTTTCTCTGCAGTTGGTATTGGCCGCGGCATAGCCAACTCCCTCGCCTAACACCTCGCCGCGCTCCTCAGCGACGCGGCACGCGAGCGACACGGCGGCGGCGACGCGCGGCTGCGTCACGCACACTTTGTGGCCGATCTCGTGCAGATACTGGAAGGAATAAAAAGAAAAGAGTCCTTTACTAATATGGTAAACTAAACTTACAAATATTTTGAAACAAGAATAAAAAATCCCGCAAAAATGCAAATCCACTTTTAGCGACTATACCGGGAGATATTTTTTCTCTAAAACTCATGCCCTATTTAATATGATCATAATAGAAACCTAAATCGGTCCGTTAATTTCGCTTTTACGGCAAAACCAGCATGCCGATTTAGATAAAATTTGGTATTTCCTTTTTAAGTACTACTAGCACCCAGATAACACTATTCTATCCTATTACATTTTCCGATCTATTGACATACCAAATTCTATCGAAATAGTTCCATGGTTTAATCGCGAAAGCGTAGAAAACAGACATAGTGTTTCGTATTAATAATATTAGTGTTTTTTTTAATGTTTAATCTTTTGAATGATACCAAAATATCATCATCCCACTGCTCCATATATACAACGGCAGACGTATAACTGACCGCGTTTCGTTACGTTTTTCCCGATTCCCATCTATTTGATGCCTCCATCTTGGCATTCTTCCAATAGTTATGTTTATTTAGTGGTTCTAAGCTGGTCTCACCAGTTTTATACTCACATTGTTTGGGATATTCAAACTATGTAAGCTTTAACGTGTTGTAAGAGAAACATTTTGGGATTTAATGGATTTTTACCTCATTGGGAACGAATTTCACCGCATTGAAGCTATTTTCGTCTTAATAGGCATTCGCCTGTTATGTAACGTTACTTTGAGCATTACATTAGTCAGGGGCGAGAGCCGAGCATGACAGTGCGTAACCTGTCTGTTAGAATCTATACTAATAATTTAAAGCTGAAGAGTTTGTTTGTTTGAACGCGCTAATCTCAGGAAGGTCCGATTTGAAAATTCTTTCAGTGTTAAATAGCCCATTTATCGAGGAAGGCTATAGGCTATATCATCACGCTAAGACCAATAGGAGCGGAGCACCACTATTCCACGCAGACGAAGCCTCGGACGGAAAGCTAGTCTGTTATAATTTTAGTACAACTTTTAACACCATTGCGCCCCATGTATACGGCGCTTGTACGACGCACTCACGGCACTCACTCAGTAGACATACAATGCTCAAAATCTTATCTGAAATGTTACTTTACAGGCAAATGAATGCTCCGTCTATTATTGATTGATACATTGTAATTTGTTAGAATAGAAATTGTTCCTACTTAGATAAGCTAGCATCGCGCCACTGTAGACGGAAAGCGTAAAGATGAGATGTATGATAATAATCTAGATAGAAAATATAAAATTTTAAGAGTAGGTAGTGAGCCTTGCTTCGGCCTTGCTGACTGGCTAAAAAAACGAGGAACAGCCAGCTATATTGGAGTCGGATTTCTTCTCTCTCTGTGTGAAGTATATCCATGTGGGTATTATAGTCAGTACCGATTGATTTTACGAACACTGTAAACAAAATCATAACCTATTTTGTTCTAATTTTACCACATACATAAATAAAATGGCTTAAAATGATATGTAAATGCGCCATCCTTACGCTATTTTGTTAATTTCTGTGGCAGAATTAAAACAAAATAGGTTACGACTTTGTTTACATTTTTAGTATATTTTGTATTGTATGTAAAGTATGAGATATTATAAACACATTCATGAAAACATTTATAGCACACCCAGCGCCATCTGACGGCCATGACCTCAATCAGCTTTACATAAAACTAAACCGCCGCGAGTTTTTATCTGCATGTTAATTTGTAATAATTAAATGTGACGTTATCAGTTTTAATTAATGTGAGGCGTGTCGATGGGTTTGTGTTTTGTATAGTAAGCGGCTGTTAGTCCCTGATGAGTAAGGTTTTTAAACCCCCACGCAAAAACTTATAACACCCCTCGGTGTTATAAGTTTGACGTCGATGTCTGTCTATCTGTGTGTGTATCTGTCTGTAGCATCATAGCGGATGGACCGATTTCGATGCGGTTTTTTTCATTTGAAAGCCAGTTTCTTTGCGGTGGTTCTTAGCTATATATATATAGTTTCTTTATTCAAGTATCCAGACTCATTTTTTGTTAGTAATACAAACAGCTTACCCTATGTTAGTAAAAAATAATAAGATGTTCATGACACAAATCACTTCTGTGACATTCCATGTGAGATGGCACAGCAGCGATTCATGTACACACAGTCCAGCCTGTCTGCGATCATGGCCAGTATACAATTTGAACTAGCCCGCACCCTGCGTACCGAGGATGCCCGCCTTTTGCGCATTGTTGCGAAAAAAAGTCCACTCGTGCCTCAGCGAACATCCCCGACGCACTACAAAACCGGGGTAGACCCAACAGTATTCTGAAGGCGTTATTAAATTGGATACGGAGGGAATTATAAGCTTTTTGAGTATATTTCGACCACAAGCTGCAAGTATAAAATGATGTGCAATATGCTTTGAAAAGAGCTATTTTGACATTTGGTGAGCAATGTGCAAACCTATCGCGGGCTATCATATTTGCTCTCACCGATAATGCCCTCCGCTCCCTTTCCACGTCTTCATCGTCCTTGAGGTCAGGAGTCAAAATGTGCCCTAGATATTTAAAGCTAAATACCCTTTTTAATGGAAATCCATTGAGCAGAAGAAGTGGCATTGTTTTAGGGCTTTGGCCCCCTGCCTCAAAAACCATGATCTCGCGTTTCTTAACATTGTACATCAGACCGTGACTTTCGGCATACCTTTCACATATGGCGACAAGTTTTCTAAGTACGCATGGCGACGCACTCAGTAGCGCCATATCGTCTGCGTAACTAATGTTATTTATACAAACACCATCGATATGACAACCTACTCTAGTACCATTAAGCTCGCCTATCAGCTCATTTACATATAGGTTGAAAAGTATAGGAGAAGTCAAACCACCTTGTCTTACCCCGCATTCCAACCCATACGGATCCGATAAAGCTCCTGCCCATCTAACACTGTTGACCTGGTTTCCATACCAATATTTAAGAATATTGATAATCGCAGTTGGTAACCGGGATTTTTCCATCTTCCTCCACAGGACATCATAGGAAACCAGGTCAAAAGCCCTAGAAAGGTCGAGAAAGCAGCAATATACAGATGTTTTGCGCTTAGCATAGTAGTTGACAGCATGCTTAAGACACAGTATAGCACTCTCCGTTGACAGCCCAGGAGACACAGTATAGCACTCTCCGTTGACAGCCATGTTTGGTTAATATCGGTACAGCAGTGTAAGAGTATCAGCTCTTTTCCAAAATGATGTAAGACATTTTTGAATAGGGGGTATTTTTAATTTTTGCTTGTATATGTGTATACACTCAATCTAATTTATTGTTGAAGTTAAAACTTTGCGTTGAACAATTGTCATGTCTGTCCATTGTCATGGCAAGACACTCATATCCGAATTTTGGTTCGACATACTACACAATTAGAAAGGCTTTATTGCGACGGTTAATTATTTAAATAATTTGAAACATTTAAGGACTGCTTACAGCAAATAATCCGAAAAGGTTTAGTATCTTTCAGAAGATGAATAAAGGGCGTGTAGCACTCCCGACTTGGCGAGTGTCCCCCCTCAGATTTTCTATAACACGCCCTCTAGAAAAGGGGTCGGCTATTATGTCGGATAACTCAGCTTAATGTTGATTTACTCTCTGTGTTGAATGGGCCACTGTTTGACCCGATTTCAGTATCAAATAACAGATGTGATTCTTATGATATAAAGCTGGCTTCCCACGGTGCGCAATATTGCGTATAGACGCGGACAGTACAGCCCGCACCGACTGACTATGGCAACACTGGCCCGTAGTAGCGCTGACACGCTCGGTTGGAAAAGAATTGTGTGCGGTGCGTGACTATCCGTGAACGTTGGCCGTTCGGGATAATCAGCAGAAACAAGCACTGTGGGAAGCCAGCTTTAGATAGCGAACTAAACTAAATAACGACGCACTTGACAATGATCATCAAAGCGTATCAATGTAGAATTATACTAGCTTTCCGCCCGCGGCTTCGCCCGCGTGGGCAATTTTTTAACACCTTAGGTTACATTATTCAAGTTTTAGTATCGATCCCTAATTATTTCTGGAAATAAATATAGCCTATGACACTTCATAAAGATGTAGTTCTCTAATGGCGAAAGAATTTTTGAAATCGGTCCTGTAGTTTTTGAGTTAAATCCCTACAAACAAATCTTTCCTCTTCATGTATAGATGCGAAAGTAAATGTGTAAGTCTGTGACAGCGGCGACACTAAGAAACTGTTGAAAGTGTGAACTGCATAGACATAGTGTATGACGTGTCGTAGTCTAAACTAAATCTAGCTTAAGAAGTTAAGCTTATCGAAGTGGCTACAATCTCTTTGTTGCAAGCCACTGCAGTACACTTGGCTCGAGGTCGTCTACTTGATGAAGTTGCACTAACGTCGAGACAAGCTGCCAGATATTTCCTTATCTGCTAACCACTTGGTAAATGTTCTGGCAACGATCCAACACAAACTGGAATAAAAAACTATTTGGTAGTTTGTTAACCGAGTTCAGAAAAGGAAGAGGTTCCCAATTTGAATGTGTGTTTTGTAAAAGATCGAAACAGAGAAAAGCGAAAAAGAAAAAGAAAAGTCTTTTACAAAAAATACAACCGAGTTTCAAAAACACTGAAAAGAGAGAAATAAATTTACTTTCTGCGGAAATGCTTGTGGACCAATGCATCGCTCTAGAAGTCAATGGTCTCTTTTCAGTATTTTGGAAGTCGGTAGTATTTTTTTAATTTAATTATTTTTGAACAAATAATGTGGTAACAAATGAGTTTTTTTTGTGAAACATGCGTTATCTGTATTATTTTGCTAGCTGTTTTCCGCGGCTACTTCACGCACCTGGACATAAACTATCCTACGACCTTCTCAAGGTATCGATCATCTTCAAACCTCTCGTCTAAATCAGTACAGCCATTTTAACGTAAAATACCCTTCCAAATAAACTCACTTTCGCATTTATAATATTTATTATTTCTTGAGTTTATATTGACCAATATTTATCAAACCAACGTGTCAGATTCCATCTAAACTCCTCAAGTTACGAGATAGACACAACAAAAACAACGGACGCCGCAAAGTGATAAAAAAATCATCCAATTAAACAGATGCATCTCAATTGTCCACAATAAAGTGGCGTATGTTGATAAATCTTACGCTAATTGTGACAGACAAATTACTTTTTAGGAGTCTACATTCCTGTCGTGATATGACTAAAATTAAAAGTACAATAACAATAATGCAACTTTTTCCAGTACTAGCAGAAGCTGAATATCTTCTATACTAATATAATCAAGCTGAAGAGTTTGTTTGTTTGCTTGAACGCGCTAATCTCATGAACTATTGGTCATATTTGAAAAATCCTTTCAGAAGGCTATAGGCTATATGTCATCACACTGAGACCAATAGGAGCGGAGCACCACTATTCCACGCAGACGCAGTCGCGGACAGAAGCTAGTAATAGAATATAATTCGAACTGAGTCTAGATACCGTAATAAAAGGTCATGCCTTCTCTATATCAGAAGAGGCCTGTTTTGGTAAAGCGTAGTGGGATAGTAATGGGTATGGGTAATAGGCTGATGATGATGATGATAAAACTAGGTTTACACAACGACACCCTACACTGATACAGCGACTGTCTGTGTGTGAACGGGTGTGTGACATTTATTGTGACACAAGAGGATGTCGCTACTTCGCGGCATCGCAAAAAATCTTGAAGTGTGAACAGTGACGGATTTGCAGTCTTAGCTGCCCTAGGCCCCAGGCCATATTAAAATTACCAGCCGCTCCTTTCTCCCTCATAGACTCCATAATGAATTTTCTTTATTGCGGCCACTATAATGTTCGCGGGCGTTTAAAATACTTAGGTACTTTGAGTTATTTCCTTATCTCATCAGTGAATTTTTGTCACGATTGGTCGCCCCTAATATCTGGCCGCTCTAGGCCCGGGCCTACTAAGGCCTTAGGGCAAATCTGAGTGTGAATAGCATAGACATTCGCGCCGCAATTTCTGTGAAAGTCTAAACATAGCTTTAGGAATCCTTTAGAAAAAAAAGAGAATTGATAGCTAGCAACTACTAGTTTCAAGCCATTACAAGTTTCCAAGTACAATTTATAACATGACAAACTAGTTTCTGTTTATGGTCGTTGGCCCGTCGCTTCTCCATGATTAGCGCAAGCGCATGGTAAGTTATGGTATCAAGTTCAACCGGCTGAACGCCATGACTATACACATTAATAGGGTCGAAATTTAGAACGATCCTCACCGTTTGTAGATTTGACGAAAATATCTAAAATCTAGAAGATTCTAAATGATATGGATTGGTTGACAGTATAAGGCATCCTGCAGCTAAGTGGGTGATGATATTCGTAAGGCAAAGGGCAGGGATTGACAGAGGGCTGAAAATCGAGCTCAGCGTCGTGCCATTGGAGAGGCCTATGTCCAACTCGAGCTGATGATTATAGTGATGGACTGGACAATCCTTATTTTAATATCAGATTAGAATTTTACTACTACGGCTGTCTAGGTAGTGATTGCACGTGCTACCGTTGAGCTTGAGGACAGGCAAGGTGTTATTGGGTTTTTTATGTGAGCCTTGTCAGTGGCATCATGAAAGAATGAAAAAACATTTATTTCAGGACACGCACAGGAATTAAACAATGAGTAAAAATCAAAGACCCTTACCGTAGACTAACCTGTTACAAGTTAGTCTACCTGTACGGGGCCGGAAAATGTTCCTCATGTAGTCTGGATTTCTAGCAAAGCGAGTAAGCGATTGATAGCAATGGGCTCGGACACTATTAGGCACTTACAATGTACTTATCAAATCTGGGCTACACCGGTGACAAACCCTGCGTTGAAAGCAGGCGCTTTGTTGTTAAGCCCCAGAAAAGCCGAAAAATCTTCTAAACCATATTCAAAAAGTCTCCAAAAAAATAATATGCGACAGTGATAACCCTAGTACTTCGTCGCGTTTCAGATGTAGTGTATAGGGTATGACCACCCATCTAAAATGTAGGCATTTAAGCATACTGTGATAATAAGCATACCGCGTCGGTTGGTTTATCAATGGATTAGCTTAGTATATATACCTACCTAAATCGTACGATGTTGTTACGTAAACCTATTGGAGGACTGAGCGTTTTACTTCATATTTTGCCAAAACAAAGGCTCAGTGAGTTTTTACTCGTCCACAGCAAAGTCAAAAGATGTTTTTAGTAGGTAGTATTTAAGTGTATGTAGTCTATACGCATGTCATTTATGAAATATTGGGTTGGGTACACCTGCATCCAGTAAGACTGGTAGCTGACCACATCGTAAAGACTAGACAGGCTATGAACTTAAGACCAACGCAATCTTTGGTTGCACTTCAAAAAACGTCTAGCAGTTTCAGAGAATATCGTATGTGACTAGAATAAGAATAAGAATAAGAATAAATTTATTAAAAGAAAATAAGGGTTACATAGTTTTGAATTATGCTTAAAAATTAGATCTCTTTAAAGAGTTACAAATAAAATAAATTTCAAAGACTTCCTGCACTAGGCTGGGCCTGTCCCGCAGGAAGCTTATAATGAGACATATCTTTGGACAGATTCCAACTATTCCTTTTAGCCAACTGTTCTCTTCAAACCCTGTTTGTATGTTTAGTCTGACGTCATTCATCCATGTCTGGCCTAATTTTGAAATGTTACAGTTAGACGCGTATTACGCGGGAAATATTGCTAGACGCTAGCATGCATAAATAATATTTGTTCGTCTGCAATAGTGATTATTTTGTGGACTGTATTTTAGTGTTAAAGTAGGTATTGGCACTAATGCCCCAGTAACCAGAGCTGCGTGGTTGTCAGAAAGTTACCGTAGCCTTGAAACACGGATGGGTTTTAGTCAGTAGAGTCTGACACTCCCTCCCGCTCCGCCCACAGCGGGGTGATGAGAAATCATCAATGACTGCTGATATTTGATTATATCCCATCTAAAAAATAAAAGTCAATTACACAAAAACAGAAATCGCCCTAAAGCAAACACAACCTTATAGGTGTTATGATATGGCCAGTTTTTATTCAAATTTTAATATTTTTTCTAGTCCTGACCTTTTCGTCGAACGATCGAAGGCCATGTCATGGCGTTTTTCTTGTTAAAATTCATTTTTCATTTGAAATATATTTTTATTGTTCCTAATCATTCGTTCGTGACTGCACGTAAACGGTCAATGCTTCGTTGAAGGTTAAAATCAGTGCTATAAAGAACCTATGATATCAGCTAAATTGGCCGATGAGTTGACAATAAAATTATAAATGAGAAAATGATCCTTTCTGTCTGTGTGTTGGTTTCGCTGTCACGTGTTTAAGATAACTAAACAAAATTGAACTTATTTTAAATCTATCACAAAACTGAATAGCTTGAATACTCTAAGCTTGGTACGGACGGCATGAAACCTACCTGGGCAGGGTTGGTTAGATAGTTTAGGTTATATAAAGCGGTCTCTTTATTGTAGTAAACGGGATCTCCATAAGATGAAATAAAACTGGAAAAGGCAGTATTTAATTATTTTTTGACAAAATAACTAGTAAATTCCGTTTACCACGGATATTAACCACACTTTTTAAATCTTCCACGCTACGTAGAGCACGCTAAACTTCGCTTACAGACGTCATACGAATAATAATGCCAAAAGCCTAAGATGCGATGATGATAAAACAAACCGAATTCAAATTAAAGTAGTTGAATCGGCGTTGCAATGCCGTTGATTTTTTTTTGGCGAACATATAGAGAATCCATCAAAGTTTCATAAAAATCGGATCAATTTTTGATTAGTCACTAAAATTTTCAACTCATTATTTTCTCATTATTCAATCCTAATAAGGTAAAATTTTAGTGCGTTCTGATTTGTAGTCACTCAGTGAGAATAGGATCTGAGACCGGCTATCATAGTCATGCACTACTTTCATAAAACAAAGTAAGTAATTACTAAGTATAAGATTATGAGGTTTGCAGCTTATCACCCGGAAGTTTTAAAGTTAATGGCGCGAAACTCACTGCTTTGCTTACAGTTATTTCTAGCATTCCGTAACAGCCTATAGCTTCGTCCTAGATGGGTTAGCGTAGGGAGCACAGCCAGCAAGAAAGCAAAATACACTTAACTAGCTTCTGCCTGTATCTTTGTCCACGTACACTTCAGAATTGTATCCACCCCTCTAATTACGTTAGTCAATATATAAATAATTATAAATAAATGTCCTTCAATTTTAGTAACAATATTTTGACAGTTCAGCGATATACATTGCGTCATTACACTATAAATAAGGTGATTAAGTTCAAACGTATGCGGCAATGTATATTAAACTCTTTTGGGAAAGGTATGTCATTTGGACGCCTGTTTTTTACTCAGGACAAAAAGTATCCTTTATTAATCCAGAATGTGGATTTTGCGTGAAAGATTAGGAACAAACATCAATCCTAAAAAACTTTCACATCTATACTTATAAAATGCTTTGTCCTGAATGATTGTAGGATCAACGCATAGCCTAAACCACTGATCGTGAGACCTGAAATCTGGAGAGTGTGATCTTTGTATGACGCAGGCATCCGATAAGAAAGGATTTTCCGAAATTCTACTCCTAAGGTGATGAAAAAGGGGGACGAAGTTTGTATGAAACTCCGTTATTTTAAATTTGAATTCGTATAGTCCACGCGGGCGAAGCGTTAGCGGGAAACTAGTTTATAATATGAGTACTAGCTTTGTTGGAAGCACTCTTGTGCCTCTTTCGATGTCTCTCAGATTATGTAATACTGGTTGTTTGCCGCAGTTTCACCCGCATCCTGAGCGAGTAAGTTTAAGCACCTAGATATAAAGTATCCCATCCCAGGGTTCAAGCTATGGCCGTACCAAATTTCATTCAAAACGAATCAGTCTTCCCGTTAAAACGTTACAAACAGACAAAGTTACTTTCGGATGTTTAATATAAAATTTGACGCAAAAAAATATTTAATTCCCTCGCTTTGATACGTGATCTTCAAATCGTGATCTGTTAAGTAGTCACGGTCAATCGTCAAGCACTAATATGCTGGAAAGCGAAGTCTTTTGGAAAAATGCAGATTACTAAGTGCGAAAATTTCCATAAATACTTCTGGAGTGCTCGTTTCCATGTTGATGTACAACGCTAGTGCTAAACGTCATGTTGTACTCATTTCCCACTTACCATAACGCATCGGGACCGGTACTGAACCGGTGCAGGGCAAAACCGCGCCAGGAATTATCTCTGCCTTAGAAGTACTGCAGACTATTGTCGCAAATATTTCAAACTCTATTACCAAGTGCTCAGTGTCGATATTTGTTTAAAAACGAGGCTTTGTTTTACTTTGCTATTTAGTCTCTGTACATACTTTTGTATGCACTATGATTTTCCTGTTTTTGCTGCACATAGCGGAGCAACGCACCCAGTGCTGATAAAAGCAATGCAACGCACTCGTGGGTGGCGTCAGTACCAATTGATGATAGATGAGTACTTCCACCGTGCTTGTCGATGACAGTTCATAAGCCTCGCTTTGGCCATTAGGCCTTAGACAGGAAAGCAGAAACATTTAATTCTGAAATGAAACCGTCCTAAAAAGTAGTGTGTCGCTGTGGGGTTACCTTATATATCTGTTTTAACTACAGCCCTATTTATGGGGACCCCCGTTTATGGGGACAAGGTAAGGCCATGACAAAAGCCATAGAATTTATGGTTTTGCTCCATACTTTTTAGGTCTGTATTTTAAATGAACTCTAAAAAGATTAATGTATTTTGATATCATTAAAACGGACTAAGTGTCTTATAGATTTAAGGACGATAACATAATCTTCTATCGGCATAAATTTTATCAAAACGATTTTTCACAAAACCAACAAAATTATACACTCATTGAACAAAGGTACCACACTTCTCAACCAAAATTAAAACCCCGTTCTCGATAACAGAGGGAAATACCATGTTCATTACGTTCCGATCAGACGACAGTTAAATTTTCGACGTAAAACCGCCCACAATCGACCAGAGCAGATACCACTATCAAGCAATTGTTTATACAATTTATTATGTTACATTACAATAGCTTAGCACTTTACAACTGATTCATTATCCATATTATTGAGTTTTGCCTAAAGTAATTTTATGGATAAGTCACATCAAAGTTATTAAGCGCTATTAAGCAACATCGTCTTATCTCATTTATGTCGTAAACGTGGTGGACGTTGACGACTTGAAGAGTGGTCGAATGTGTTATCAAAATCACCTACTTGGTGGACCAGCTGCAAATAATCGTTTCCAAGCAATAATTCTATCTTAGGACCCTAAATATTCATCGTATCATTTATGCCTTTTATCAAAATCCATCGATTTGTTTCTTTTATAAATTCTTATCACAATTTCACGAATATTTTTATCATAAAGATAACACTGTTTAATTGCTTTACAGTAGGTCTTGAACACATTTAAAAACAATACCTAAATTAAAGGAAGAAAATAAAATAAAAAAATAATTTAACACGATGTATTTTATTTTTGGAACCATCGACGGAAAAATACAATAAAATCTAAAACCAAGCAATGGTCACAGGCACATTTCAAATGTCCCATAAAAATATCTCACACACAACAATATAAATAAACATCTCTTCAACACTTAGACCTTAGAAATATTTTTCTGAAAGAAAATCTTAATATAAGTAAACTTACCCGCACTTTAAACAAATAATCACAGATACCTATTTAAAATACAATATGACTGACATTTAACATATGATGGCATGTTGAAATACTTTGAATAAGCAACAAACTTTTGGATCCATAGAACTTTACTACATAGTAAAA
This sequence comes from Pyrrhia umbra, assembly GCA_963891755.1. Lineage (NCBI taxonomy): Eukaryota > Metazoa > Arthropoda > Insecta > Lepidoptera > Noctuidae > Pyrrhia > Pyrrhia umbra. Next base: position 744,492 of record OY982943.1, read on the forward strand.
TGTTTAGCTAATAACCACAATAATAACCATTAAATTGGAAATTCTTCGCATAAGCATAAAAAATTATATCACAATTAGGTCGTTCAAAGACCAGACCTTTAAATTTTTGATATTGTAAATTATTCTTTATCTAAATCACTCTAAAATAATACAGCGCTTGGCGGAACAATAGGCCACTAAGAACCTCCAGAGAATCCAGATTTCAAACAAGAATAAGATTCTTACTAAGCGATAAAAGAAAAGAATGAAAAGGAAATCAAATATTTTACAAAGGGCCATGACGGCCAGGCGAAATTCTTTTTCGAATGTCTTTGTGAATTAGTGATTTATAGTTCGTAACCAAATTGGATTCAGAATCCATATCGAATAATTCATAAACATTTGAACAGATACACATACCTATCTGTTAGATTCATTACAAAGTATAATTTAAAAAGATCTGAAAAAGTTTGTTGCTAACAAACATGTCTTAAAGCAAACGAACCCACTGCTGCGGGAAACAGTGCCATTCGCATAAATCTAAAACTATATTTACAAATATACATCAACACATGACATACAGAATGTACTGAACCTTACTAACAACAATAGTGACATATTTACAATACCAACAACTCCTTACACCGAAATCAGTCGAAAATCTAGCGTTTACATTTGTATTCTAAATGCCAGAACATAATTGGCACAATGAGTCCTATCACAAGGCATTTCTTAATCACTTCATACATAACAATAATATTCATACAAACGCCCGAGACTTTATGACCACGATTTCATAAGATTACGTCTTTCTAAATAGGCTTAGGTCCATGTCAGGGTTATTTATTCAACCTTTCTGCGGCAACGTTTATACTTATAATAAATTAAAGACTTGATGCATAATATACCCTCTTTCAACTGAAGAAAGCAGTTATTACAAAAACTACAATTATTCCAGACGTTCATTCAACAGCCATTGAAAACTGTATTCCGTTTGTTATAACAAATTACAACAATGATGTCAGTAGCGTTTGTATGATATGAATCTTGATTAACATTACCTAAACTATAATACTTCAGCACGCAATGTGACAAGGCGAAGTTATAAAAAAATCTCAATAAGATAAGTTAACGAAAATGTGTCCTAATTTCAAATTACCGGACTGTGACGTCGTAAATAACTTCATCATTGTCATCCTTCCGCCATTGGTTTGATTTATTTGGCGTCCCCAAAACACGTTTTTTTTTCGGCAATAAATCTGTTCCAACCGACAAATATTTTCCCCAAAACTCCTCCTGGGTCAAAAGCTACAAAAACTTGTGGCAGTAAATAGTTGTAAATCTCTTTCGGTGATGTTGGGGACAGTTTTCAGACTAAAACCTACTAAAATTGAGTTCTGCTGGATAAGATACTTAAATTCTTAGCTCTACATCAAAACTCGAGAATCTATAGTTTTAGAGAAGGCTTTCGACAGCCTGTAGCATTCATATTTCTGTGTATATCCCTTTGTCTTATTAATGATCTCATATTTAAACATAGTTCCGTTCGACACATCTCCCATGCCCCAACAATTTAGTTAAAATCTAAATTTACTATATTGGACTTGACACGTGTTGGTCACACGCCAATGACGCTTACATAGTATGCATAAAGTTGCGTTACGTCACAAAATGCAATTTTGGACGTTCACGGACATTTGTTACTTTACTAAGGCAATGTTTATTGGCCTTAGTTAAGGTGCCCCTTATTTTTCTGACTCGAATTCTTAGCATGATGTAACCATTACACGGTTGTTTTAAATTCTCACGAAGGAATAACTTAATAGCTTCTCAAAACATAGTAATGAATGTTTTACACTTGATGCCCCGACACATGTTATGTAGTTTATTCCCGACATACCATTTATCGCGTTGTGAGAACAAAACATGTCACAGTTTATTATAAGCGTTTCCTTATGAAGTTCCTGATACGGTTCGAATTGAGCGATAAAATAAAAAACGGGGAATTACTAACCACTAACACATTCAGATAAGTAATATTTTTTTGATATATCCTTAACGTTACATATACGTTCACTTTTGGGGGCTCTTTAAATTAAATACAAATAATAAAATACAAAAAATATACACAAAAAGGGGGTCTAAAAACATTGCCTTATAACATAACATTGTAACACCTAAATCGAGGCAAAAATACATAAGGAGAAAAAAATGCAAAAAGAAGTACCAATAAATTACCTCAGACCAGTGCCCTTGATCGCATTAAGCTTCCGGCCTACGCGGGTTCGGTTATCAGACCATATATTATTATAATCCGGTTCAAGGTATACAAATGTGAGAAAACGAATTCAGAATAATATCACAATTTTGAAAAAAAAAAATTGATGGGTGGGTACTACGAAATTTGAATGATTTTGGCAAATATAATGTTACGTCACGACGCTTTTACTAAATGATATAAATATTATTTATTGTATTGAGTGTTATTGTATTGTTACAATCATTTTACCTATATTTATATTTTTATACAGTATACAAGGTTATCATTTTCCGCATGCTATGTTGGTAAACCCTAAAACTCTTTTAAATATTTTACGAAACGATTGCAAGCACACAAGAGTTAATTTCTCACCAAATAATCACATGAATCAAATAACATTTTATAATGTAAGAAAAATAAACAATCATGTGATTTTTTCAAATGTCAGAGGAAAGTTTGTTTAACGAAAAAAAACCTCGTTTGGCATATTATTTTGGATTTTGAAAACACTAAAGAGCTGGTGGCACGACTTGGCGGAGCAAATAAAAAAACAGATTTGGAGTTCACCGACAGATGGTTACGTAATCGGCCCGTTAAACCAAAAACATGTTTTAACCACGAAGCTAAAATTTTTGTTACCCAGTTCTAGTTCAACCCTGGTTTGGTAATCAACCGTTTCAGGAATAAAAATCTCAAATAATACATTACCCATCGAAAGTTGGAAGTTTAAATTTATGGTACACAGCTGTTTTAAGTTAATCGGACCGTTAACTTGTTAGTGAACTTGGGCTTTAGTGCATATTAGTAACACGTTTGTCAGTCAGCACCCGTAAGGAGCATGAATGGGCGCTTAAGACAAGAAAGACATAAATATTTTTTTGCTGACGGTACACAAAAAATATTCCAGTTCAATGACATGTTGTGCGGTAGAGCACAACCCACAAAAGGGCGTAAATTCTCATTTATAGACACGCGATTTTAAGCTATATTTGCTCCGACCTTGAGTGAACTTTTTGTTGTAAACAAGTGCTCCATTATCCTTTTAGTTGAGCTTTTTCTCTACTGAGTGTTCACACATCACATTAAAACTAACAAAAAATGGTCTCAACATATTAACGGGCGTTTTTATACGAAGGCAAAAAGCGAGAGGCTTTTCTTTACTCTTATTTAGTTTGATATTTTCCAAAAACATTTCTGACAACATCGAACCACTACAAAAATGGATGTTTACTTAACAATTTTCAAACTCTTTGTAAGGCATACCCACTCTAGTATCAACCCACACCTTTATTCACAGACACCGATACTTAAATCGATTTACCCACAATCGAGGATGACATGAATCGTAAAAATATTACGTAGCTTGCAGAAAAGGATGCCTTTACTTCTGCGAAAAATGCTGACATATATCTGAGCGTTCAAGCAAAGATGAGCTTTATTATTTTCAGCAGCTAGGGTTTACTTCAGAATGGATACCGTATTAGTGATCCAGTCTAGGCTATATTTTAGACTAATGACATCATTCTCTGAGGGTTGTCAGTCTTCGTTTTATTTATACCGTCAGGGGAATGTTATTCAGTTTGGAATTTGTGTCATTGTATACAAACTTTGCGACTTTTCATATAAATTAATATGGCCCGGTTTATTATTTGACAAGATGCTTATTAAATTAATTGTTTTTTTTTTGTAACAAAGTTTTCTAATTCCATTGTAGTATTATTGTTTTACTCTGTAACTTGACACTTATTTCCGATCATTTTTATCCGAGGTATAAACCTATAGTACAAAGTTATGTTTATAAATCCCACGTAACAAGGGTGAAACGTAATGCTATCGACCTAGCATATCTCTGAGGTGTCAGGTACTGAGAAATTCCAATAAAACACCTATCACGGTTCTCCCAGCCTATGCTATCATGTTCTACATTAGATTGACAACCACTAGACCATTGAAACACTTTTGTCAGTAAGTAATTAAAACTTAAAGCATTGTTAAAAATAAGTGTCCAAGATTTTTTTAAATCATCACCTATACTTCTTTTACAATAAAGATTATTTATTTAAATTAGAAAAACTTGCAAACTCTTTTTGCAGCTTATGCAACCGATTTTGAGTTCTATTCCCTACTGATAAGGATGGCGTTGAAAGCAAAATTAATAATGTTTTCAATAACAAATATATTTGCATTTTGTTTTTGTCATGTCACCTTAGTAATAGAGCTTTAAATCGTTTGAACAAACGGTAAATAGGGTGCGTTTAAATGTCTAATCTCATAATAAATGGAGTATGGGTCAAAAAAGTTTTTAGTCATCATTCCTATTTGTTAAAGCGCGTATCTGATTATAACTCAATAAATCAAACATTAATCTCTTATCTAAATACTGTGCACTTCAAATACTTTTTTATCGGCACTTGAATATACACCAGCTAATCTCGCTTAAACAAAAAGAGATTACTCACCGTGCTTAAGTGAAATAGCGGATATTTCTTCGAGAGAGTATTCCCTTGAGACTACGATATCTAGCAAGGATAAAGAATATAGGATATTTATTATTCACGTTAGATTAACTAATACAGCTTACGGATGCTTGTCTGATTTGGAAATAGCCGTCTGCATGTCAACGTCGCGAAATTTTACTGACAACTATGAGTCTGTTACTGGATATACATCATCACCATCACCATCAAAGCAATTTCTCATACAGAGAAGGCATGAGGATTGATCACCACGCTTGTTCGAAGAGGATTTTTCAGTTTTTTAGTCCAGGTTTCCTCGTGTTTTCGTTCACCGTTATCAGTGGTGTCTAAGATATAGGTATTAAGAAAACACATGTGACTTGACATGACTTTAGAAAAAGTCACATTAGTATTTACCAGGTTTGCCAGGTTTTCCACCATGACTTCTGGACTGGATTCATAAATACTCTTTTTTTTTCAAAAACTAATGCTTTAATATTTACGTAACGTTAATTTCCAATTCCAAAACTGATACCTATGCATACTTCATACCTTTTTTTTACCCGCGCCCGCTTATCGCGAAAGGCATGTGTTTTGAATAGTAACAGACATTTTAGAATCATTTTAGTAGTTACAACCAATATTTTACCATTCAACGAACGTGGAAACGACCCATATGGGCATCGCTGACAGTGACGCGGACGACTACCTTTTTACTTTGATGAATTATTATCTACAAAATGTCTACATACTTTTTTATTATACGAGTGTTAAAGTGGATTACATTTTATTTCCCCAACTTAAACATGATCCATTTCTTGATAACAGTAGAACATTTTTGAAAGCTCTCAAACTTGTCCACCGAACCAAACACTTGAAGGTTCTTATAATAATGCCTTGGAGTGTCGCTGTCTAGCGCGTGACATTCTGAAGGCCACGGATCAAAATGTTACAAGCGACCTCACTATGTGCAGTAAACCTGTTCCAGTCAACTACATTGTATAAGTATAACCTGTTCTAGACATTTTTGGTTTAAATTTTTTAACGGACTTATTCAAAAATGACCGTTAGCTTGTCAAAGATAAAAAAATTGGTTTCGTCATCTCATCTTTAAAAATTGTCCACATTAAGTTTACTTCTAAAGTTTGTATGAGAAAGCATGAAGAATATCGTTGCCCAGCAGTGAGTCAGCACAAATATATGTAGGTATCTATTAATAAAAAAGGTTACCTAAACTGGTCAGGTGCCTTAGCTAACTTCAATTCATCTTAAAAATCCCTTTGCTAAAATCATAGACGCAAACAAAACATAGCTAATACAGCAGTATAACAAAAGGTTTAATGATATACGTTAAAAAAGAAAACATTATATACAACAAACCGTTGAACTGGATGGGCATTCAACCCAACCAACCATATAATTTCCCATGCTCGCACACCGCGTGTAAATTACTGGATCAATTCTAATAATGAGGCACGTATCGATTGGTGTCAGTCTGTCGTTGGTGTACATTATTACAGTACTTTGTGGAAAACACTGTAAATTAGATATCAGCAAAATCGATTGTTTGTACAACGTGGCACCTATATTCTAAAATGGATGATTTCCAGCAACCATGATGTCAAAAGGATTTTGTATTTTTTTTGCTAAGTGACTGGCAACTGGTGATAGTCGTGGATATAATCGGGAATAGAAAATGTTTGAAAAGTACACCAAAGGTAGACTATAAGAAGAGAGAGAGTATTGATATGAAGCGTGCTGCGTCTAAAGGAACCCGTTATGGCGATAGATATTTTTAAAATCTTTTATCTAAATATCCTGAGACCGACCAAGATATTCCAGCGACCTTGAAACAAAACACACATGCCGAACCCGACCAAATTCAGAACAAAAAAAACAAAAAGCCTTCCGTAGTTGGGAAGGGTTTTTTTCACTCTCGTTACGTTTATTGAGATGGTAGAAAAGAGTATTTTACAATAAGTATTTTTGCTATGGCAACCGTCAATTTATTTGATATGGTATTGATTTGCGATATAAACGCGTGCGTGCATGGCGTGACATTAAATTATGCGAGAACATTATTGCTGTTATAACATTCAACCCTTGTTTGTAACCCGCACTAAAATTGAACACATTTTTAAAATCACGCACGTCGTCCAGAAATACGGCAAGTGGCCACCACGCAAAAAAATACCTAAGAAAGTTGATATAACCAATTGATGGCCTTCATACAAGAATTTGGTATTAGGATCACGTAAGCTGAGTAAACGCCCAAAATTTCTTTGGCCAAGCCCAAGAAGTATTGGTTGAATATAAAAACGAGTTATTAATTAAAAAAACAGACGATATTTGTGCAGGTAAACCACCTCATTTAAGTGGTCATTAAATAAAAGGCACTGATTAAAATTTTAATAAAAAGAAAAAATATATAGGCGAAATAGGAATGAAAGAGAAATTGCGGCGTTTGATCCAGATTATAAATAAGAATAGTGAAAGTGATAAAGGAAAAAGCGATAACTGTGTATGTATATTGATAACTGTTTTAAAGCCAATAAAATAGGAGTCATATCAAATCTACAAATGGGTATGATTGAGTAATGTTTGATGTAATAAAGAATCATACATATAATACTATCTCCATGTTATCGTTAAATCATGCTGTCAGATATCCGTCCGTCGCTAATAATACTATACGGCCGCACGGAATTCTTGAGGTCTAAAAATGCTCCTGTCTATTAAATCGATGACATATGCCTCTCAAATTGTCTAAGGTCACAATCCTGACAATTACACCAATTATGACCTAAGGATGACTAACACAAAATTGATTAACAATCTCCGAATAGATCTTTTTTTTCTAGATCACATTTTTATGTGTTTGACAGACGGACAGCATTATAATTCAGGTTGGTGAAATATGCCTGAGTCTTAAAATTATTAAGTTGGTCAAGTCAGGGTCGATACGATAATAAAAGTAACGAAGCCTGGCACCGTGCCAGTAGATTTTGGCAGGAGAGAATCCCAAGCATTTGGAAACCCGTCTCGAATTACTATTGTAGGTCGATCATAACTGGGCTTGTAGCGCCAATTCTTGCTAACAGAAATTAACCTAGTTGGATAAAAACGTTATCTAGTGTCTTCTTTTATTTTAAATGGTACTTGGAAATGTCGGAACCTTGAAAAATTGTTCGAACTTATGTTGAGGAAAAAACCTGAAAATTACTTTTAACGATCGATGGATTGGCTAACATCTTGAATGCAAATACAATTATATTCATCTATAAAATATCTAGCATATACAAACACTTGTGTTGTTTTAGAAATGTAGCCTATTGTTAAAATATAAACGTCTATTTGACAAACAAAAAAGCTCTATATATTTCACAACGTCAATATCAGATTACCCGTATTCGAAACATAAAACTTAACTATGCCAGTTCCTCCTTTAACCCAACGATGATCATGTAAGACGCCAACACGGTGGTAGCCAAGCATAAATAAAATAGGTACCTTTTATGGTTATACCGTAATCGAGCAATAAAAAAGGTATCAATTTCTTATCTTTCCACGCTGGTTATGAAATAAACTGTAGTGCCTATCTTGGAAGATGTATTCAGATGCATATAATATCAAGTTCCGATTCCAACAGCATAGCATAGAGCCATGAATTCGGTTTTTCTGAGTAATTATAGCCGGAAACTTGCTGGCTTATTGACAACCTCCTTTTTTACTATTTTTGAAGAAAAACCAACAAGAAACACTATAGACACTCTTTTAAAAAAAATACCGTTGACAATAGTTTGGTTAAAATAGATTTTTTGAGAAAATTCTATACAAATTATGCTACTAATTGGAACATGAGATAAAACTTTACTACGCCTGCTAAACCTGGCTTTGTAGCCTGTATGATAAAAGGTCAAGGAGAACATAGTCTAGACACCACGCATGTCAAACATTTGAAAAAACGCAGTAGGTCAATTCGAGCACAGCAGGATATTGAAAAGAACCTCTGATTTGCCATAACCTGTGACAGAAATAATGCAGTCGGGACTTTTACTGAACATCTGAAGTAACACTGTGGTATAAGTGGTGTCAATGGTCGATAATGATAAATACATGGAATTGTGTTATATGAAAATGAAAGTATTAACTCTTAGTTATTTCGACACATTGACTCCGTCTTTTCAAAGGAAAAAGTAAATTTTAAACAAATTGGTGAACAGACTTCAAAATCCGCAAAGTGCAATAACGAGAGACTACGACTAGAACAGGTTAGTGTAAAGAAGTCAAACCTTTTTAAAAGCATTGAAGAAGCAACCAATGAATTCACGATCAAGGCTAAGAACTTTGAACTGAAAATAGTCAAACAACTAGTTTTATAAGGATCACTTTAAAATATAAATAAAAAGAATTAGCAGATATCTTCAAAGTTCGATGATGTGAATACATCATGCGTCATATCAGGGGACCATGACTTACCACAATGACTCGAAATATAAGAAATACAGCTTTAGAAAGTGACATTGTAGTTTAATAAACAGCTAATATAAGTCTTAACTACAATGATATTATATTGCTCTCTCATATCATTCACATGAGAACGACAAAGATAATACTGGCAACAATACCGATATTTCTAATAAATTAAACAATAATCTGCGTAAAACATTATTATTGAATAAAAGTAATAATAATAAAACCTCGTAAACCATTTTACGACTACAGTATACGTCTCTATTTTGTATGAAAACATTGAATAGCAACCTATATAAGAGAGAATTGTGATGTTAATCGGAGGCGCTTATCTTGAAACCTTACCACTTTTATATTGCGAGAAGCCTTACAAACTATCCGACAGAGCGAGACACTTTGATGTGATGGGATCACTAATTGTCCTCCAATTTGTAGGACGGCAAATTGTTCGTTCTATCTTCAGAATCAAATCGGACACAAAAGATGAAAACACGTAGCCATTCCTCATCATCTAACTTTTCAGTGATATTGCCGATCTCTTCTGTTATTTCATTATCTTTAGTCTTTTTATATTGTGCTCTATAAACTTCTAATGCAATTCAAAATCGGCTTCTTTAGGATCCTGAAACGGCCATGAGTTCCAATGTGATCGGTGAACATTATCGATATCTTACTGCAATTACTTCACTACCAGAACAAGGCTACGTCCCACGCCAGTTTTTGTATAAATCTCAATGAAGCCATCATTAAATTGGATTAAATCTTCGGGACCTTGGTTAGATTGTTGACCTAAGTCAAGGTTCTTGGTCAAAAAACACTCATCTCGCAAACAGTGATAGTGCCATGGAATATAGTGCGTTAAAATACCCTTCTCTTTAATGAAAAAATAAAATCTTAATTGAAGCACTTTTTCTTTATTTCAAGAATTTTCTTTATTCAAAGAAAAAAAATTAAATCGCGATTTTTTTTACGATTACATTTTAACCGTGTAATCTTTAGAAACCATATCGACATATGAAACAGGATTGCCACAAAAAAGCGTATCATTGATAAATCCGCATAAAAGTCCGTTAGATTTGGATCATTTGCGTGTCAGGGTCAATCTTCATGTGAATTGCATATCATAGAGGCTACATGTAACGGGACGTAAGTTTTAAGTACAATACTGAGTCACAAAAGCGTTTTAAAGCTTGCACGCACGTGGTGTTCTTTTGTGATCACCATCATCGTCATTAGGGCCCAAAGTCCAACCACACCCATTCGCTTCGTGAATAGCAAAAAAAATAATTGATGTTTTTTTGTTAAACCATATTGTTGTACTCTATTCATGTCTTGTTTTTTTATTGCTGAGTTTCTACTTGATTGAATTTATGATAGGTCACGAAAAACATGGCATTCTGTTTTCATTTCTACTTAGTTTTGTAAAAATATTATACTATTTACAATCAGAATATCATTGTACCATAGTTATTTCTAAATGCTATTTATTAGTTATCTTTGACCGCTTTAGTAGCAATTATAAATACTTCAGATTAATGACCTATCCAATCACAAGAACTTATCTATTCAAGAGCTTCTCCAGTGGATGCTCATAGACAAAAGGCATGCTAATAGGCTAATCGGGCAACATTAGGTCAAGAAGGCTTTTATGTTAGTAATGAAAATACAACTCGACTTGAAGTAGTTCCAATAACCGTTCATCCTGGGGTCGGTGAAAACTTCAAAAAGACAAAAATATTTTTTTTGGAGAGTTTAACCCTGCATGGATACGCATAATGACACCACGGTAATCTGTAGCTGTTATTCTTTTTCACCACTCGCCAATAAGATCAAAGCAAAGGACCAAGTAAAAATATCTGAAAAATACCTGATCGAACCCCGAAATGCAAACATAATGCCTAATCATAACTTTAATACAAAGGAAAACAACCATAGAAGAAAAACTTAATAAGAATGATAGACTTCTTGCTAGTACACAATTCATCAGGACAAATTATATAATTTTACAGGAAACAAGGCAAATTACTAAAATGGCTTGAGTCCCTTTTAGTAATTTTAGAGGACGACTTGAAACATACAAATAAGCATTGTTATTACTAAATCTGATGACCAACAGTTTTAAAAACTCACAAACACTCACAAAATTTGCATGCAATTCGACATCGTCAAGTAATAATACGTGTTGTGAATTCTTAACGATTTCCATGGCTGTCGAAACGGGTATCGAAACTACAAAAGTACGAAGATCATTGAACTTAATTCCAAGGATATTTCGATAAAGTCTATAACAAACTTGATGTCTTAAAATAGCCATTGCTTTAGACTTTGAGCTCCAAAGTAGGTGCTTTCGTGAATATCAATCTTATTACAAAATAATATCTTGTCTTTTGTAGTGTCATAGATGAATCCCTCGTAGTACTGTTGGAATATCTTGGCTTCTTCCTCTTTTGTATCGAATTTGCATAAGAATAAGCCAGCAATGTCCTGACTACCTCTGAGGCAGTAAATTTAAATACTGACGCTATAGCTTATTTTAATGCATTCCGAAGCAGAACTGACTAATACAATGGCAATAAAATTAAAAGAATAAGAAGCACTAATCGAAATTTAGTTCAAAAAGTTCTTTAAAACTTTGTAACCATCGATATTTTTGTAATCAAAGCGATATAAATAAATTATGGCGTACCACAATAAAGTATTTTAGTACAACAATAATGAACTCACACCAGCTAATATGATTTTAATGGGCCAATCGATGTAGATTAGAATATACGATTAAAACCATCAATTCTGGGAATGGCATTAACAGATGAGGGGTACCGATGTAAATACCTATTAAAATCCTAATTAAAGCAGAATCTAATTACTTGGAAAAGTGTAAACTAACGAGGTTATAATGGGAGCTGCTCAAAAAGAACGCATTTATAGCATATAGACGTCAAAAGATGCATTAGATAATGGTTTCATTTAAATACGATTAAACAGATATTTGTTCGTCCATTTGTATTAGGGGTTTTTGATGTTTTCGCTTTATAGGGTTGATTCGTAGTAAACGGCTGTCAAAAATGGCGTATCCTAATAATTTGCTTGATTACCCGACCTGCTGCCAATTTCCGAAGCTATCAAATAATGGTTAGCAGGTCTTTTAATTTAGGCAATACACAATTCAAACATAAATACTCTTTGGTTCCTTGAATTTGTCGTTACGTTATTGACATGTAGAGAATCTCTATGACCTAATAATGTAGCTGTTTCTTCATCCAACTTTTTGTATGACACGTAGTATCCTAAAGAACATTCAAGTCTTGGTAATGTCTTCAACTATCCGTTCATCATCATCTGTCTAGCCTTTTCCCAACTTAGGTCAAGAATCCAGTCTAAGTCCAGGTCTATCTGACCTCCACAACCCATTTATCGGGTAACAGGGTACGCCTTGGTAAAACTGCTCGTCACACTTTCTGGCTTCTGACTCCCTGTAACGGTCAAAGATCTACAAATGACAACCGGGACCAACAACTTAACGTGCTTTTCGAGGCACGGAGGAGTCTCGCTATGATAAAGATCGCCAAGCGCAGCTTAACCTTTGATCGCTCGAACCGTGGGGCTGTTACTTAGCCACGAGCTCTTCAACTCTCCGTTCAGTACCAACCAATGACATACGCCAATAATTTAGTACTAAGTTTACGCTCTAAAAACTTAATAGCCCTATTGTATGGAAATATCCTACATTTGACTCGGCAACAATAGTCTTTGTTACCAAGCTTGAATGATCGGGACCAAGGTGGATTCAATTCCTAATGAAGGAACAAGGCTGAACCCTATCTTGGCCAACATTTTTGATACATCGGTTAGGATGTTGAGTTTTGCTTTATACTACAAAGGTTTAAAGAGCAATGTATTCTACATAAAACTTCAAATTGATATCTATTAGATCGCCGTTTAAGTAAGCTGTATGGATACTTTTGTAGAAGATGAGAAAATTCTAGATAAAGAGATGATAATCCTAACTTCCAAATTAATCTTATAAATGCGAAGGTGAGCTTGTTTATTTATTTGTTACACTTTCATGGTAAAACGGCTTAACCGATTTGGATGCAATTTGGTACGAAGATAGACAGGACCCTAAAGACGGTTATAGGCTAAGTACTTTTTATCTGGTTGCGTTAAGTAGTTCACTCTGAACGCAGGTGAAACTGTAGGAAGTTAGAAGAATAGCTAGTTGGAAGAATAAAGACTGATGAAGAATAGAACAGCAACACCAACAACATACCAGGTACCTAAGCAATGACTTTTCTGTCGACGCTAATGAATTCTTAAACAAACGAAAACTTGACCTAAGTGGACCGACAAATACTTGACTATCAAATTATTGCCGACGCAGGATTTAAACTTAGAACTACAAGGCAGCCCTCTTTCTCATCAAACAATGGTGACTCAACATTCTCACTATTAAAATGCGCGGGAAAAACATAATTCTGCATCACTAAGAACTTTGGAGTTCATAGTTAAAGTTAAACAATGACGCAATGCTCAGAGCATCTATCGAGGTAAATACTTCTAAGAAAAACATCTGTTTGTTTGTATGGAGAGGATAATCTCTGAAACTACTGAACCGATTCTGTGAATTCTTACACCAAACAAAAGCTAAGTCTATTTTTGAGTGAGACAGGTTAAGTTCTAAGTATTGACGTATTTACCTCGTTGGTCCGTTAAACCGATTTACAATAAGAGGAGGTTCTCAATTCGGATGTTGAAATGTATTATTTTTTATACATATTAGTCTCTTGGTGGCCTAGTGGTTAAGGTACCTGCCTCTCGTGTACGAGTGTGTGGGTTCGAAACCTAGCAAGTACCAATGTGACTTTTCTAAAGTCATTTTACTTTCTAAGTATATCTAAGACAACATTGACTAACGGTGAAGAAAACATTGTGAGCTAATCCGCCTTGAGCAAGCGTGATGATCAATGCTCAAGCTTTCTCCGTACGAGAAGAGGCCTGTGCCCAGCAGTGGGACAATATATAGGCTGATGATGACGATGATGAAGATATAATAGTATTATATAAGTATGTTAAAGTTATGCCAACATGTCTGTGGTTATGCCCGAATAGCCCTATCTGTCATGTATCTAGACGAATTTGAATTTCGTTTTTTTTGTTCGAAAGAAGTTTTTGTTATAATTATTTAATCTGTGTAATGTTCTATTTAATATTTAGACCCATGTTTCAATTTCTTGATATTATAATTATAAATGCGAAAGTGAGTTCATATTATGTTATCAAAAAATTCTAAAATTACTCATGTCGGTATAAAATGAAAGATAGTGTGACTTTAGTCGCCAAAACTGTAAAAATAGAGAGATAAGTTAATCAGGATGCAGGCGGCATTTCCTGCTTGACTGTAGATAATCTTTAATTTATAAAAAATGATCGTAACATTAACTAAAAACCTACCTAACGTAAATAAAGTCGGTATTTTTGTATTATTTTTCTTCAATAATCATTCAACTTTGATTAGGTGTTACATAATTATTTAGATTGTTTTCCGTAACTTAACTACATCTACATCTAAAAACAAGTTTCGCATTTCGTGTTCGTTTTCGCGGAATATTTGCCAAAACAAAAAAAAAAGTAGGTTTTTCTATAATCGTACACACCACCATTTTATCACAATAATGAATTAAGTAATTTTATTGTTCTAAATTCAAAACATTTTTAAATGTTACATTTCCACGATTCTAAATTCCCAACCCACTTTTAGGACCATAGACAATGCGACCGCCATAAATAAAGCCGGGCTCTGGTCTGAACCAAAACATCTATTTTGGTTTCCTCCATTCTAATTGATTACCATCAAAATACGAAACGTAATAGGTATTTCATTGGATCAAATTTTCTCTTTTTTTTTGAAGAATTTCAAAAGCTTATCTATGTCATAACAGCACCTGATAATTTTTATCAATGACTAACCGAATTAATTTCTCATGACAACACAAAATCATCGCCCATCAATCACATTCAATACGTAAGCTCTAATGTTATCTATAAAGTACTCCGACGTACCAACAGCTACCACTAACCCTAAGTATCCTGTGTAATGAACAGTTTTTAAGAACCACCAGGTTTTATCACAAAATACTGCTAAGGACAACACGTGAAGATAACTGTGAGGGTTCATTATCCTCCAAATAGCAGACGTAAAGAAAAACTTACCACTTCTAAACATAGTTTCTCGTCTAAAAACATCATATTCAGTACAATTTTCTAACAGATCCTGATAAATATCTATGTATCTGTTCCAAGCTAAAGACGATAGCACCATTTGTCCCGAAAACAGGCAAATAACTTGAGCTATTTTCTGGAAGGTCACTTTGGTTTTATAAGAGATCCCATTGTCTGTGCAATGATCCTTTTCGATGTCTTCTGTCGAATTTATTTCTTTCAACTGGTGGTATGGGAGGGTGCTTGCTGGTGTGTTTTTGTAGCCTCTTCTTGGAGGATTGTTACGCAAATATAAAGTTATTCCGATCATCATAGCAACAACTCCAAGCAAGTCGCAAATCCCGTCGACCCAGTAGCCCAAGCTTCCAACATCAGACCTCTCTCCTTTTATATGCTTCCTTTCCCGCGCTACGTGCCCATCCAAATCGTCTAGAAACATTCGAATTTGGAACAGAACTATGGCTACTCTTCTCAAAGCCAAATTCGGGCACGTCAACAGTTTCGCGCCAATAACTGCGACCAAAACATGGAAGAAAGATATCATATTCGGTGTTATGAACAACATGTTCTCGGAAATGCCAAGACCTACATCCATAATCGCGCACAAAGGCCCATAAATATAGTGATTGATATGGTCGACCATAAGCGCTTTGACCGTAGGGTGACATAAAGGGTTTATGGTGCAAGGGACCCATGTCACTTCCTCGTAATTCGGCAAATTCCTTATTTCCTTTAGCGTTGAAGTTTCTTGTGTGACATTGGTTGGTACGTCGAAGCCATCAATTTTATAGTTTTGTATCCTTAGAAACAGAAATGTGTCCATACAAATGCAGTATACAACGATGAACAGAAGAAGAAATGTGAGTATTTTACTCGCTTGCGATGACGGCCACATCATTTTTGCTGTTAATCGAATGAAGAGGAGCCGCACGGGTCAGGCTTCTTGCACGATTACATGAACTGTCGACTCTAAACGCAATATTTATAATAAGCGTGGGCAACGTTAACCCACGTAGATCCAAAAATAATCACACACAAACTTCACGAATTTACAACAACAAACAATCTTTTACTGAATTGCAGGTACAACTTTGTACTTAAAACACTGTTTGAACTTGTCATAGTCACTCAGCCTCCTTGAGAGCGAACAAAATCACTTTTTCAAGCACTTCAATCCAAAAGTATTTCTTTTTCTCTGTAAAATCGATGCACAATCGCTCTCGGCGGCTATGTTATCAAAACAGTCCTGTTGTAACAACTTGATGGTTTGTAACCATAACAGTCTTTGCGTACACTTGCTTTGTTTAACAGTTTGTTTCATGAATGCATATTGTATTTATTTTTATCGTTGATCGTCAACACAGCTGGTTCGCGCGCGGTTCTACAAAAATGCGACATACGTACGCTACGAGATCCCGCGCTCGACTGATCCGATGGGAAAAGAAAGGTGGGAGGTAAAATAGCGCGAAGCGAAACGTACGATGCGAAGCGGGATCGGGGATCGGGGTGGCCAGGCCCGGTTTTGTAAATTCCTTTGAACTATATTTTTTGTAGTGTTTATTTAGGAAGCAGCTGAGTGAATGAAAGCTGATGCAAATTGATACAGGGTTTTGCGCATGTAGGTACGATTATAGTCATAAAAGTATAATA
Source organism: Pyrrhia umbra (assembly GCA_963891755.1). Taxonomy (NCBI): domain Eukaryota; kingdom Metazoa; phylum Arthropoda; class Insecta; order Lepidoptera; family Noctuidae; genus Pyrrhia; species Pyrrhia umbra. Next base: position 761,529 of record OY982943.1, read on the forward strand.
TGGCGCCGTATTACGATTGTAAATGATTAAAATCTTTATTTTTTACTAACTGTGCCCTCGGTTTCACCTGCCTATGGCCCCCGACCCACTGCCCGCCTGCACTTTTTTTCTTTTTGCTCGACTCCTACACGTCATAGCATGGTGTTAAATAGCTTTCAATCTTCCTAAAGAGGTGGACTATCAAATGCTAAAGGATTTTTTTTATTCAACTCTGTAGTTCCAGACAAAAGCGCATACAACAAAAACAAACTCTCCGACTTATATATTATTAAAGATTGATAGCGGGAGACATAATACTGATAAGCAAATGAATTTACAATCTAGGTACCTACTTTTATATTTTAGGTGGTAATCAATCATTAATTTGATAACACGATATGGATCATGTACCTAGCCATTTTCCAACTGCGTTGGGGTCGACTCCACTCTATCCGGATGCAGCTGAGAACCAGTTACCGGGTAACACGATACCCCTTGGTGAGGCTGGCTATCAGGCTTCTACCAGTAACGACTGTCAAAGATCTACAAATGACAGTCGGGATCAACGGGTTAACGTGCTTTCCGAGGCACGAAGGAGTCTCGTGTGACATAAGTTCATAGATGGGTAGCATCTATATCGGTATAATTAAAACAAGTTTAATATTTTTTTGTAAATTTCAGGGTCGCGAAATAACAGGTGAATTTTTAAATTAGTGCACACATTGAATGAGCATTGTATTGTAAAAAAATATATTGAAATAAAAAAAAACCCTCTATAGATTATTTTTGATGTTGAACATATGTCGGAGGACCGGTATTACTGTATTGATTATTATTACCAATGCTTTTTGTGGGTTTTAAATAAACAGCCAGCCCATTCATATAAAACAACTCATATTTTTTGAAGCGGTAAACGGATTTTCTTCAATTATAGCTAAGATAGATAAGAACTATCCCGATTACGAACTTTCAATTAAAAAGAACAGCATTGAAAATCGACACATCTGTTTGGGATCTGTAATTCCACAGACAGACACACAGATTCACGGACATCCTTCTTTCTAGTCGGGGATTAAAAATAGGACTCTACAGAAACAATTGGGTAGGTACTTGACATGACAACAATAGCTAATTCTAAGATTCGACAAAAAAATATATAGTATTGTAAACCCGATTCATTTTCAATTAAGTTTATTTTTAGATTAGATTTTGAGTTGCTTTAAATTCAATTGTTATTTAATTAAGTTATGTCATAATCATAATGATATTATTCAAATTACAAGTTTAATACAAAACTTATTTACCCCGAGGAAAGGCATTATGTTAGGAACTAGCAACACCAAACAAATGCGGGTGGAACCACGGTCAATGTTTCGACACGAACTACTGTGACGCCTACAGTTTCGCGCCAAAATTTATGTCAATTTGACAAAACTCTTTTAGCAAGAACATTCAAATAAAATCAACATTTTTATCACTTTACTGGTAATTAAGCTTAACGAAAATGTTTTGTTGTCCTTTTCGTACGCATGAGCAAATAATTAGCATTAATGTAAGTGCTTAACTGAACTCTGTTGACTTTTAAAATACCTAAGTAGGTACCTACTAACTATCTACTTACATAATTTTCGGAGCTTGTCCTTAATATTATAAATAAATGCGAAAGTATATCTCAGTCTGTCTGTTTGTTACGTTTTTACAGTTAAATGGCTAATCCGAATTGGATGAAATCTGGTATGAAGAAGGGTCCTTCCCCATTTATCTGGGGAAGACAAGTTTCTATTCGGGTACGTTATATAGGTAGTTACCTCAGGATGCGGGATGAATCCGAGGAAAGCAACTAGGTATCACAAATTTCATCAAAATCGGTTCAGCCGTTCTATCGTAAAAACATAACAGACAGACTGAGTTACTTTCGCATTCATGAAACTTAATTACCTAATTGCGTATTAAAAAATACATTAACTCTCTGCAGGGGGGTCTCTGATAAAAATAAGTGACCTTCATCTTCCTAAACTTCATATTGCTTTACAATATGGTCTGGTCTATCATGGTTTTAAACTAAACTCCGCCCCCAGAATTGCCTGCTTTAGCGAAAGTAGTACTAGCACCTACCACTTTAATAACTTCTATTAAAAATTCGTCAGGTTCTGTTAGTCTCGCAACTGTTATCAAAAAAATACAAATCAGGTGACATGGCGTGACAGAAAAGATTAGAATTTTACTCGGCACCCGACATCTGAATTATAACATCCAACCAATAATCACTCGCGCTGGGGGAAGACCAAGATCTTGCTTGAGGGTTATCTAAATCAGGCGGCGTCGGATGGTCAGACTTATGATAACAATTGAGATCTTTTTCAACCCCAGCACCGCAAGTTTAGCCGTCAACCAGTCTTTTGGTAAGACTAGTTGTCAGACTACTACTACTGATTATCATGTAACCCAGTAAATAGGTTGTGGAGGTCAGAAAGGCCGTCGTTTCATAAATCATCAACTGACACCTCCAGCTGGGGGCGGAGCGGGAAGAGTGTCAGACTAAAACCTATCCACCCTTCGAACAATCACGCAGCCCTGGAACAATCCTGTAGGTCCTAGTAGTTAGACTGGAAATGGAAACCGATCCCAACATAGTATTTTTTTAAACGTTGGCCCATACTAGGAATTTCTCCTGTATCGTGTGTGCATTTATAAACATACATTACACAAGCACGAACACCCAGACCCGGAACAATTTTAGTTGTCCCGTGCAGGAATCGAACCCGTGACAGCGCAGCAGCCAATTGCTCAGCCCCAACGCCAATCGTGCCGTAAAATGTTGGGAAAGACGATGAATTTTTATAAAGCAAATTAAGGTTTATATTTATTTTAAATTATCGGAATTATATTAATTTCGAACCCTGGGAACAGTTGAAGGTTTGCTTCCAAACACTACCACATAATGATAATAAAAATAACTATGGTATTTCAAAACAACCATTACTGAGAAAATTATACCTTTTGCAGACATATCATTTTACTTGCAAACAATAGTTACTTAGTAATCAAGATGACATTGTTACATGCTCTTCAAACTACATAGTAATATGATAGACAGCTTTGTCAAGAGAGAATCTATGTCTGGTGCTTAAAGACCTCCCAGTTTCGTAGCAAAAATTGGTGTAGCATAAATCACAGTTGAGGTTTTAGCCGTTAAAAGCCACTTAAATCGTACCAGTAGTTCCTGAGATTAGCGCGTTCAAACAAACAAACTCTTCAGCTTTATTGTATTAGTATAGAAGATAAATGTAGATGGAAGCTGGTGCAAGGATTCATTTCAAGGCTATCCGACACGTGGACTCGGATCATGCAGTTGATTACAACTCACTATTAATGCGTAGTAAGTTGACTCATATACATGAGCTGTCCGTATGTTACATAATATACATACATACATACAAGTAATACACATTGTTCAATAGATTGGTGTCCGGCATCAGCGGGAACTAGGTAAACCAGTGCGCTCGTGGTTTTTCCGCATCCCGAGGGACCCATGCTATGAAAATACTACATCATGTCCTGCCCTAGGGTTCAAGCTATCCCCATACCAAATTTCATCTAAATCAGTTCAGCCGTTTTCCTGTGAAAGTTCAACAGACAGACAGTTACTCTCGCATTTATAATTAAGTAAGGATTGAGGAATTAGGTGTGGTACTATGTATCTTTTTACAACACATTGCAAAGATGTCGACTTTTGTGCTTACTTATCGTCGTCATCAGTCTATTTACTATCCCACTGCTGGGCAGAAGCCTCTTGACATACAGAGAAGGCATGAGCATTGATCACCACGCTTACTCAAGGCGGATTGACGATTACAGACTTGTAGTCCAGGTTACCTCATGTTGTTTTCCTTTACCGTTAATCAAAGATTCATTTAGAAAGTAGGTACGAACACTTGTACACCAGATGCAGGTGTCTTAACTACTAGACCACCACGACATTCTATCTTATGTATAAAATTTCCATACTACACTCAGTGAAGTATTGCTCAGTATAAAGTGGTAGGAGTTAAAAGTTGATAGTACCAAATACAATTTTAAAAAAAAGCAGAGTAATCACTACATAGTATAAAACGCTTTACGACCAAAACAACGCTTTCGAAGTCGGTGTCTTGTAAGTTACTATTGTTAATATTTCGCCACCGACTTCGAAAGCGTTGTTTTGGTCGTAAAGCGTTTAAATAAAAATTATTTTTTACTTTTCAGTTTTTTTTTTTGGAAGTCGGTTTTAATTTTTTTGTAAAAAGCTTTTTTATTTTTTCGCTTTTCAGTGTCTCGGTCTTGCAATCTTAACAAAATAAACACACCACTTTTTTAGGTTGTAATAAGCGTAAATAACGAAATCATCTAAGTATTTGGCATATCAGCAAGTAGAGATAAATCGTTATTTTTGATATATTTATAAAACGGCTGAACCGGTAGTGATAAAATTTAAATGGGACCACACGGGAAGCACCAGCTTTCAAATAAAAAAAGAATCATGAAAATCGGTTCACCCAGTCGCAAGTTATGAGGTAACAAACATAAAAAAAAAAAAAAAAAAAAAAAAAAAAAAAAAAATACAGTCGAATTGATAACCTCCTCCTTTTTTTGAAGTCGGTTAAAAACAAAGTCGCTTTCTCTGTCCCTATATCCCTATGTATGCTTAAATCTTAAAACTACGCAACGGATTTTGATGCGGTTTTTTTTTAAATAGATAGAGTGATTAATGAGGAAGGTATTAGTATATAATTTGTCAAGTTTTTGTATAATATCAATATCGCGGGCGAACCCGCTGGCGGGAAGCTAGTGTTAAATAAGATGGAATGGCTTTGGATGAATTTCACCACACAAGGAGGTGATCATCTGGATGTTATAAGGGATGAACTTCCGTACCCCATAAAATAATATCTCACTGCTACATAGATGGTCAGAGCCACCGTCTGTTGTCACAGCAAAGAAAAAGTAAGTATAACGGTTTAAGATCAATAGACAGTTGTTATTTATTTCATTTATTTAGTTAAAATATTGAGAAGCTTATGCATAAGTAATTGTATTCGTTAGAAATAGGCTGCCATAACCAAAACTCAGTTGGAAATATTTTTCTTCGAAAATGGTACCTAATTAAACTCACAAACGTAGAAAATACACATAAATATGTTTGTTTTATTAAGAACTTACCTGAGGAACTTGAGTAGACTTCCCGCATCCAGTTTCACCGATCAGCACTAACGTCTGATACCGCTCCAGCAGATACAGAATATGGTTTCGGTACTGAAACACTGGTAACCGCTGTCTTTGAGCGTCTAATGGTAAATGGTGATACCGATTGTAAACGAATGATGTTCTGGAGTCATTGTCCACCGATAATGCTGTGTCTACATTAGGATTTACCAGTGTTTCAATGACACCATCTTTGTTTCTTGTGGGGTAGAGGGTTTCTTCACCTGGAAATATACCATATATGTATGTAATTAGTCAGATATTCTCAGAATTTATTTATTTACTTATCGCAATTACAAATATCACTACGGGAATATATCCTAATGCGGTAGAGTGGTCTTTACAAGTAGGTACATTATACACAACAAATAGAATACAAATATCTTTATTTTAATAAGAAATATCAACAAAAATGGATCTAAGTACACAATATGGTTTCTGTTTAGGCGTCGTAATAGATGACATAAGGTAAGACTATGTTTTAATGAGGCGTGTAATTAACCAACTTATTTATAGAAAGTGCAGATTATCATTTTGATATAAGAACCTAAATGGCTGAATGAATAATTTAAGTATGAAACTTCGAAAAGATCTTAGTCAAGCTACTGCTAGCACTTAATAAACAAAAGAAACTATTTTATACTTATACACAAAGAGATCAACGGAAAAAGGTTTTAACAGAGGCTGTACCTATGCTTATTGATCCTTAAAAAATACTTCCTAGACTGTGAGTGGCAATCAGCTTTATATTTGGAAGAATAAAGAGCGCGGGAGCGAAAATCACAATACCGGTACCAAACAATTAGATTTAGAACAAAATAAAGACTTGTTTTGATCGTAACTAACTTCTTCTACTAGATAAACTATGAAACTAAAAGACCACACCCCAAAATGAAGCCTAAATATTGTAATTGTATAGTTATGTTGTACAGAATATACTAGTTTATGCATGATAACCTATGATAAAATGATGAATTACCTGGCTTTATAAACCTAGGCCTTTGCCCCAACATGATTAGAATATAATAACAACACTTCTCACTCAAATCAAAGCAAATAATTGTGTATTTACACAGTTCTTCTATTTATTTACGTTATAAAATTTCACGCTACATTCTCAAAGTGCAATAATTCACTGTTTGATTGATTGATTTTCTTGTGTTTCCAGGGTAGTGTAGTGTAACTTAAATCATTTTGTGTCGTCTTGTCTTTGTCTCATCTAAGTAGAAAAACGAAATAGCACTATCGTACTTAAAAATTAACACCAGTGCATCAGATTTGGAACGCGCTCTTGCGCTCAGAAAATCAATACCTACAAAAGCGCCGCGCCGACCACACCTGCTGACATTTTAAGCTTCGTTCTGAAATTACTAAATAATCGGAGAAGAGTATGTATCTTATATGATTCCATTTAATTGGAAGTCCATATCCACACATACTGCTGAGGAGGTATAAATTTTAATAGCATTTGTGAAGTCGCATTCTGGTTTGGTCGGTAGCGGTAGGTACAGCAGTTGTAGTGTAATTTAGAAGAAAGATCAATAAATAATCCTCACTATTCTGGCCATTCTGGCTATTCTGGCCTATTCGGATACGGGGACAGTTGTAATCTTTCCAAATCTTTTAGGATACCTATAGAGGGAACGAAGTCGTGGTGGCCTAGTGGTCAAGGCACCTGCCTCTCGTGTACGAGTGTGCAAGTTCGAAACCTGGCAAGTACCAATGTGACTTTTCTAAAGTCATATGTACTTTCTAAGTATATCTTAGACGTCACTGACTAACGGTGAAGGAAAACATCGTGAGGAAACCTGGACTTAAAAGTCTGAAATCGCCAATCCGCCTTGAGCAAGCGTGGTGATTAATGCTCATGCCTTCTCTGTATGAGAAGAGGCCTGTGCCCAGCAGTGGGACAATATATAGGCTGATGATGATAGAGGGAACTATTTTACTTACCTGGACAAAAAGTAAGTACCTACCATTCCCAGGTTCAAAATGTATCATAATCAAACGAACAAAGGCATTTTTGCATTTATAGTACCACCTATTAATAAATTACCTATGTATTTTTTTCTCTAATTAACTGAAATATTATTTTTTTGTTTATAGTTTTATGATTTAGTGAATTATGATTACGGGTTATATAAAAACAATATATTTTTATTGAAATAACTAGCTGTTATCCCACGGTTTCACCCTCCCGAGGAAACTACTTCACACTTCATGTTAAAGTAATTAAGTAGGTATAGATAATTTGGATAATTTAAAGTAAGTATGTAGGTATGGTATGGATCAGGAGCCTTACCATGACGTGCCAAACCAGAAATAATTATGTTGCTAAAAAGAGATGGTGCTATACGACGTTAGTAGCTGTGTCTCGCTCTCACACCTGAATAGTGATTTTAAAAACACGTGGTGGTAGGGCCCCAAGATGCCGTCGTAGCTGGCGAAAGCTTAACTTTTCCTGTTCGAACCCCAAAAATAAAACTACACAGTTTTCTTAAATTTATTTTATTTATATAAACAAAAGTTAGAGTTCTTCTAATTAGGTGACCTGAGTTAAGCATTATCATTTTGAGGGGGATCCTGTTCGTCTTTCGATCGTTGAATATAAGTATGTATTGTACGTTTCTGCTCCGTTATTGGGCTACTTGGTAACTGTCGGTAATGTACCGGAGAAATCCCAACATACTTATCTATGATTATCTTTTCAGGAATCGTCTCCTCAATCTGCACTACTCTCGGAAAGTACCTTGCTTCATTCAATTCATTTAACTCCAGCAAATCTTCTGGCGTAATGTCAGAATTCAAAGTTTGGACATATGTGATCTGATCATTGAGGCTCAGATTCTGTTCATCCAAAATCTTTGCCTGGACCAAGTCTCCATCGTTGAAAGTCAATTTCAAAATTTCCTCTTTAGGGTAACCTTGCAGATTTGGAGATACTTCTGTTACGTTAGAAATAAGTATCAATTCCTGCAACAGTCTCATGGGATCAGCAGCTAGCTGTGGATTCTCCAGCAACAAAGATTTCATATTCGATATGAAACTCATAATGGGGAGTCTATATTTCACGTAATATACAGGATGGTAAATAAGTGGTTTCATGTGTTTCAGCATGTACGTTAGTTCAACTACACCTAATTCACGATCACCCAGTTCCAAAATCTTTATTATATTATTTACCAAATCTGGATTAGGTCCCTGACCCGGATTTAATAGACCTTGACTATGCAGCCAGTCGATAATCGCTTTAATATCATTATCAGGAGTTTCATATCCACGATCTGGTATTCTGTATTCATCGCTTGCTTTCGGACGAATCAGTTTATTTTTAATATCCATGATTTTTTTAATAAGAGCATCCACATTGAGGTTGGGAGGCCCGTAGGTTGGTGAGGTAATCCAATCAGGTAGGTTACCTTCCAACCCACCTTGGCTTAGGATAGTTAAAATATCAACCACAAGTTTAGGATTAGACTGTTTGTATGGTGCCAACAGGATCAATAATGACTTCAATTGGGTTTCTTCTAGCTGTCCAATCACTTCGTTTCTCAAGAGATTGACGATAACATCTAGAAGTTCTGGAGTCAATAACCTGTTACTATGTAGGAAAATCAATATGTCTATAAATCTGGAATTAATTACGGCAGGTGCATCTTCTATCAGCAAATCAAGGAGAATAATAACGTGTTTCGGATATCGTGGGAAGATGCTCAATAAGAAATGTATAATATCAACACGTCTTAAATCCAAAGGGCCTCTTCTAGGATTCAAGAATATTAATATAAAATCTAAATGTTTTGGACTCAAATGCTCACTTTTAGTCAATAGAATATGTAATATATCAAGCGGTTTCGAATCAGTTTGTCCATTTACAAATGCCCTTAAAATATCGAATAATAAATCCAGTTGTTTTGGACTAATTCCCATTTCATTCCATCTTAGTAAGTCATCGACGACATCAGTTACCTTGGGATTATCGCTTCCATTATTCGTCCTCAGAAGTTTCATTAAAATATCTATATATTCTGGACGCATGTACTTAATTTTATGTGAATTTATCAAACGAATAATAATATCAAGTATTGATGGGCTCAAGTTTCTTCCTTTAAATATTTTCAAGATATACAGTATGTATTCGATTTGTTTTTCATGTGGTTTTATTTTAATCAAGTTCAAAATGATGTCGAGTATTCTAGGATCTATGTAGCCAGATGGATCTGGTATCAAGAAAGACAGAATTTCTTCTGTGATGGGATCACTCCATGGCCATTGTTGATTCCTTTGGGAATTCAGCAAATATAACAATATTTCAATGAATCTGAGTGGGATGTCATTATTACCTTTTGGACCATATAAAAGCAAATTTAAGAGTCTCAGAACGTACGGATGGATATTGTGTCTGTTTACTTTTAAGATAATCTTTATACGTTCAAATAATTCTCTAATGTTCAGGTTATCGTCATTTTTCAATATTTGAATCAACACATTGACGGTTTCTTCTGGTCGCAATGGTCGAGGTATAATATCTTGATTAGTCGGAGAGGTTTCAGGGAATTCAATTTCCTCGCTTTCCTCCATTCCCGGGGGTGGATATAAGGGTATTTGCGGAATAACATATTGAGGAATAGGGTATTCACGACCTGGTGGTATGTTCTGATTTGGAACATTCGTGTTTGGAATTTGTGGAATTTTAATTGGGCGGGGTTCTTTAATTGGTTTTATATTACCATAGCGATCATCATGTGGCATAGGCTTTGGCTTACGTTTATTTTTGTCTATCTGGCTTAAAATTGAAACTATCAAGGTCTGTAACCCTGGTGGTCGATCGAAATAACCTGTTGGACGATCATCAGGCTGGCGGGTAGCAAACTTGTATAAATACTCCGTACATTGTGGATGCTCTTCCAATTCCAGATACGCTAAGTAAGCTAGTTCAATCAATCTCTCCAGTGTTTCTCTGCACCGTGGCTCCTGTGCACTAGGAGGTTCATATTGAAATATTATATTGGTTCTCCCGCCAGAGCCTGGTTTATACAGCTTTTCGAATATGGATTTAGGGTCCAATAATGGATACTTAAAAGTACGATCCTCTAAAGATCCATCTGGCATACTGCCTAATTCTTGATCTATTTGATCAATAATACGATTTATATCCGAAGGCATTTCGCTTACGTACTCTAACGCTGCTCTTACCAATCGGTGCACCATTCTAGGCGTAAAACATATAGTTTTTCCTGTGACTCTTTTCTGGTCCTCGATAATTTGAATGGGTCGTGGTACCTAAAATATTTTAAACATCTTGATTATTTTATTAACAATATTAAGAAGCGCTACTAATCAGTTCATATTCATCTTTATTGCAGTTTAAACAATTATTATTTTATTAAAAATAGAAATACACACAGCTTGACATAGAACCTCGTCTTTTTTTGGAAGACGGTTAAAAATAAATTAACCAGTCAACGAGTCACATTGTAGCAACCCCACTTATCAAAGTTTCATTAATGAACCTCAAATACCAGTTGGAAGAGATTAACTCTAAGACATCAGTCTTTTAATCTTGACTATCAGTTTTATTATCATCAGTGAATTGAATATTGGTCCAATTTTGGCCATATACGTACCCTAATATGTGACTTATCGCCCGGTCCTCAGCTTGAAGTATCCTCAACTCTATTTTGCCGATATGTATCCTATACTATATTTGCCTAGCTGTGGTCTCCACCCAGAAGCCGTTCAACCCCAACTTATTTAATAACCTGTAGCTAACTTGATGTCTTATAGACGTACCTGATAACTCGGGCTTTCATTTTCATGTATTACGTCGACGTCGTAAGTAGCAGACCCTATATGGGATGGAGTGATGGTGGAATATGGCGCATATGTGGGCTTTGCGCTTGGCAGGCCATGTGCAGGATATCCATAACGACCCTGCAGGAGGAACAAAAAATAAAGCATTAGTCGCCGTTTAAACTATCTCTTCAACTTTATCTGTATCTTTGTCGCAAAAGGATTTTAGAATCAGCTATTTCATAAAACCGCTTGGTATTTCACAAAACAACTCTGTTTTGTGAAACATTCGAATGACGTTCAGCTGGATTGTCAAAGCAAGGCGCTATCCACATATTCCACGTATCCGTCCCTGCCGTGTTTCATCAGGGACGGGGAAACTTTTCTTCTAGCGCTATTGCAAGCGCCTAAGGCTATCCAATCCGCCGAAATGTGTGGATAGTGCCTAATAAATCTGTTACTGAAATTTACAGGTATTGCAGAATTTCTTTTCTGCAGATACAATGAGCGTTTGGTGTAGGTTGACCACGCCATTACTGTTTTGACATACAGAGTATATAGAATTAAAATCTACAATTTTAATGTTTAATTACCGCTATTTTACACAACATTGAAACATTGACCCGTTGCATTGATGAATGCATAGCTGTTAATTATCTAATAATAATAATAATAATTATTCAGATGATTTGCAAAACAGCTAGCGGTTTTGTAAAACAGTTGATTCTACAATTAATCTGCGATATCTCTATTGGTTGAAATACCTATTCTTATGCATTGACCATAGTACTTTCGAACTGGTTTTGGATAACACCATTCTTATTAAACTATCTTAGAAGTCACTTTGTTCTATGACCAACCTAAGAACACTCAGGAACGATAAACCAAGCCTTGGTAAAAACTATAAAAGACCGATCAGGAACAAGTCGAACTCTTATTATATTAATGGGATACAGCCCGTGGATACACAGAACAGACAGACAAGGGAGGGGTAGGTCCCGTTAACACCCCACTTTGGATACAGAGCGCTAAAAAAAATATGAGTAATTTGTAGAAACATGGGTAATTTGTACGTAACTTTAACTATAAGAACAAAGAACGTCACGAAAGCGTTGATTCTATAATAGTGAAAAAAAAACAGAGAAAAACTCGGAATCAATCTTCAATCTTATTGGTCAAATCTGTTTGAAACAGTGCGCAACCCACACTAACTCCAACCTTCATCGCAAAATAGTACCTAATCTGTATATTACCAAAATCCGTCGATGGATCGTTTAACTTCAAAACACGAGCATGATTATTGGAAGCAATGGAATCTATTAAAATAAATGTAGTGCCAATGTGCAATATTCACGGTTAATTCGAAACGGTAGTTCGTTGATTATCATGCGCTTTCAGTTAAGTAAAGGCACGAGTTGCGCTGATGAATTGTTTGCATCATATGAGGAGCTGCGGTTGATGAATGTTTTTCATGTCCACATTTCATCTTTTCTCAAGTTTCAGTGCCTCTTTATTGATTATATTCTCAAGCCTGAATTTAACCTATGGCAAGCAGTCTCCGAGGAGACAACCAATAATTTTTTCCAGGATATATTTTGGTGTATGAAGTGAGTGCGTAGACAAAGGTGCTCTCTCTATTTTCTCACTCTACAAGACCGATTGGACGGCAAACTGACGCGACCGGTGAGACATGACAGCTTATAGTAGGGAACGCAGGGAAAGCTTGCTATGTTAAGGCACTCACTCATCCCTGGACTGATCGATATAGGTATGTTTATTATGTTAAGACCTATTCACCAAAATAAAACACCTGGTTTTTAATATTCTTTAGGTTCAGCCAACCCAGGGCCTTTTGAAGCTGTGTCTGTTACAACTGATAAAGGTCTTTCAACAGATGTGACCAGCCCATTGTTAGTTTGTTTCCAACTATAGTAGAGTCAGACTTTAGAAAACAACAAATTCTTGCCTAATGTAGAGGTTGAATCCAAAACTCAAAGAAAATATATGTAATGAATGCAGGACTTTCGTAGTGACTTAGGTGATGGTGAACACCTAGCTATAGTTAGAAATAAAACAGTGAGATGGATGAAATTAGTGCGTTAAATGATAGATCTTACCTCTAAATTAGGTGGCGATGCGGTATCAGTTCGTGTTTGAGTATGACTCAAAAGTAATGATGATAGATGATGACTAGCTTTTAAATCCAGCTGATCTTGACACATACAATTTTTTCCACCAGGAATCTCCTGTCTTAGGGGAGACTTGGCTGTCGTCTTTGTGACTTCAAACTTCAAATAATAATTAATTTAGGTTTTTGTTCTGCCTAAAACTTATTGTTACACCTATTTCATTTATCAAAACTGTTGCATTTAAAGAGAGTACCTTGTGTGTCTTCTATTGATATTTTATTTAAAACTTCTGAACATGATAACAATTTAATTCGAGATCGAAGACTCCAAAAGTTCTGCCAAATAGTAAAAAACTGGACATTTAAATGTGGTTTTGAGAAAAAACTTTCATTTGTTTTTACTATCAATTATTTTTTTATATAAGTAAATGGCATTTCTTCGTTTGAGTACAAAATCTTAAGGGCAACTGAAGAAGCCCTCTCAACTTTTCTTTGGATATTTGCTATGATAATGAAATGTGCATCAGTGCTCGTCATACGGAGCCTGTCTTTGAGTTTTATGATCATAGTTATAAAGTAGGGACTAAAAATGGCTTATCAAATGAAGAACACTTTTCAAATAGTGAATTAATGAGTATATTAATCCCAGAGGCATAAAGACTTTAAAGAAAATTCACTGAAGAAATTCAAGATTCTCGCGCAAAAGTGGTGTCCAGCCCAAATTGACTGAAACAGAATGGTCTAGACTGTAAGTACAGCCTAATATTTAATATTCAATTTAATTCAGCATTCATTGACCTTATAATATGAGTAGCTTGAAAAAAGTTCTCAGTCCATGATCCGTTGGACCTTGAAATTGAAATAAAAGGCCAAGGTAGATTTTGCCTTCAATAACCACTTCGCCAAACGGTACTAAATTCACTTCTCATAATTTATTATCAATCCAAAAAACTTACCCCATGTGTTACCGTTACTAAACTTAAGGACAAAAAACTATACACTAGGCGCAAAATCATTATGGCGTGTCGGAACCTCAAGTGGCGTCTGCAAAATATATCGAAATATACACAGTATATAATTGATTGACATGTCACATTATATACCATGAAATCGAAAACAATAATTGAATGATTAAACGCAATTCTATTATGTACAAATTCAACCACCTGTTTTGCAAGTAGTACACGATTGAATGCTATATTAGAATATATATTGTTATGTTTTCAATGATTTGCCGAATTAGGAGAAGTAGTGTTATACATGTTTCGATTTCTAAATCGGCTTTTATAAGTAAATAAGGTAATATTAAGAAATTACGGCATTTACAGTTGGGGATGGCAGACGTAAGTATTACAGGTTCAACAATTAATATTGTTGGAACGTGCGTTTGCAATTAACGTGTGAACATTGACGCAATCTGCAGCACACTGTAATAAGCACTGAGCGCTAATACTAATTTATACAAATTCCAATTTTCTTAACGATGTTTTTTTTTGTTTTCTAATTTTAATTAACAGTTATGACTTTATATGTGGGTATGGTCGTACGAGGTAGAGGACACTTCAAACATATTTGTAGAATTGTGTAGCAAGGCATTTGCCTACGCTTGGTAGGACAGACAGACAGAATTATAACTCTCACTGCAATGAAAAATGCACTATAAAAATTACAACTTACCAGTCTGTAAAGTTGGATAGTTTAGTTCGCAAACAGTATCAATATGACAAAAAATGCCTGCTTCAGCACTTTTACTCCAACTGAAACTCGAGATAACGTTCATAATTATTAACACAATTTTCACATTACATTTACAAAAGATAATTCATTCAAAATAAATTAAATTAGATAGGGCATAAAATACTGCCTTGTGACACACCATTTAAAAACGTACCTTTTATCGAACAATGATGAGTATTATTTCCTAAACTAATAATTACGTGGACTTCCAAATATTTTATTACAGTTCCAGGACATTGCCCGAAGGAAAGAATTAAAAAATTAAAGTGCAATGTGCAATGTTAACACTGTCAAAAGCTATACTTAAGTCTATTAATACGACATACGATTTTTCGAAAGTGAATTGCTGATACTACGCAAACTTTACTTGGGCTTACGGTGCCAGCTGCTGCAGCAAGTTTTAACATACTTCTTTGAATATATGATTTTCTGGAATATTCCTGAAATGTATGATATCTATAGATATTTTAGTATACTAAAATGTAAAGCTGTGTGAGATTGTCACTTTGTTTATTAGAACGCGTGAAGCTTTAGTATATGAGTCAAACAGTTGCAAGTGGAAGTCGTAGTAGATTGCATGTCTGTCCTTCTATAGATAAATAGCTTTCATTATAGCAAACTCCGCCAACACTGACTGGATAATAGTTTCTGCATAGTACTTAATAAATGCTTTTTCTATGTACATCATAAAATCATGGTGATACCAGGGTGACATCACTACGATTTTATTTTGCATATGGATGTTATGTAGAAGATTCCCTATAGAAAGTTCAAATGGTGACCTTTGGCACCTTTGAAGTGCAATCTGTTAATAACTTGGTGTTCAAATTGCCTATTAGCACTTTTTATTGCACAGACAGAAAGAACAGAAAGTTATTACAAACATTTTATTGAAAAACCGTGTCTAACAATGGGTCGGAATTAGTGCTTATGTGTACTAACAATGATTAATTATATGCCAAGAGTTTAGGAATTTGAATTCAAAAACTGCACACTTTGGGTTTTAAAACAGCTGGCTGAAGATTGCAGACAGAAAGGGACAAGATAGAAACACTTACCTACACTCAGGCAGTCAGACAATGCCAGTATACCATATCGATTTATCACATTATATATTTTCTACTACGCTTGAAATTCTTTTACATATTTGACCTCGGTCCACTTTGTGCCAACTAGTAACATTGGACTTTAGAGTATATCTAAAATAAAAAAATCCAAACGCACAAAGAAAACACATAAATACTTTTAAATAATATTTATTTTATGATTGAAATATATGCATATCTTTCAAAATAAAAGAAAAAGTTTAACACAAACGAAATAAAATAAACATAATAAAATTCATGTCGACATGAGATTAAAAATATAAAAATAAGCGACAAACTAAAATACGAAATTGATACTGATACAACTATGAAGCTTACATAATAGAATATTACAATAACTATAGTTAAAGGAATAAATACGAGTATTAAGGAGGTTTGAAAATACGCAAGTGATATTTGGAACAAGAAAGAATATAATATTAATAATATTATTTGTACGTTTAAAGAAAATTTCTAGGAATTGCATTACGCGGACCTTCTCAAAACTGGTAGAATAACGTTATACAAATGGTGCACAACATCAGGCTGATAATAAGTATGACACTCATGGCGTTCTACGAAATACACTTCTCCATGCAGTTTACGAATCAAATCTGCTATAATAGAAGCCTCATACCCTTTCTGTTTCAAAAATAGTATGATTTCTCTTAATATCGCGATCTTGTTTGCACGAACAATTTCTTCCTCTCGTTTTTCAAGATATTTCTTAAAACGAAGGTGTTTTTGAAGTATATCTAAGATGAAATTTGCATCAGCATTAACTCTCGCCATACTGAACATTATTCCTCCATTCGGTTTCCTAAAACTTTCAACTTTGTTTTTGGTAATATCATTTACCAAGATGAATTTTTGTTTTAACTTTCCTTTTAGATTGTAATGTAGTTCAGTGGCAATATGTTCTTCTATGAGTTGTTCTGCTTCTAAAAAACTTAGGACATATTCTGGAAATTGCCATGCTTGCAAAAACGATAGTATTCTAGGACTATATAGCACATTGAGATTTAAATTATTTTTATAAAGTAGGAACATAAGTTCATGTAACCATCTTTGCCGAATTAAATTGTACACGTATGGTTGCAAAGGATGTTGATGTTTTTGGACATTATAAAATATATTTACATACCATTCATTACTTCCTCCATTTTCAGTCCAATAATCTGCCAGAATCAATAATATATTGACGATTTTTCTCAAATTTCCCAGCGCTCTATTCTCATAAGTATCGATGGCGTTAATTTGACTTCTTTTGAATTTATCATACAATTTAAGTAAATTTTCCAAGGAAAATAACTGATAGCTTGGAGCTAATTTTTGTTTTAATATTTTAAGATTCTCAAGTCTTATTGGTTTGACACCATAGATACCACCATAGTAAGGAATAAAATTGGTGTTTATAGGATATCTTATTGGTTTATAGGGCTGAATATATTTGTATGACGTTGAATAGACTTTGGGAAGTAAAATTAGGTTATTTAAACTCGTTTGTGGAATTGTAGGTCGTGCGTCTCCTACGACATAATTACTGTTAGGTTTTAAAAACAGTGTATTCGGCAAAATCGTTTTTGATTGCGATACATATGGGTTAGATGGGATATTAGGTAGATACATTTCATCTCTTGAACTTGTTATTTGAGTTTTAGGTAATTTGTTTTCAATATTAACGTGAGATTCCAAAGAAAGTGTATTCGGTAAAATGGTAGTTGATTGCGATGCGTATGGGAGATTAGGAACTAAAATTTCATCTCTTGAACTAGATTTTTGACTTCCGGGAAGTTTATTTTGTAGATCAAAATTAACGTGAGATTCCGAAACAATTGTGTTTGGGAATAAATGGCTTGATTGAGCATTAGGACGTAACATATCCTCATTTGAAACGGGATTCGGGTATAATATCGTTGGATTACTGTTTATAATCTCAGATTCACGAAAATTCTGTACAGGTAGAACCCTTACCTGTCTATTCTCGTTAATTTCCATTTGAGAATAACCGGGTTTGATCTCGGCTACAACGTTCGATATTTTGGATAGGGTGGGCCTCAGATTGTAATAGCTTGGAATGGGTTGATTATTTTTATTAGTATTTATAAGTCCAAAATCGTTTAGATTCTTTGAATTGAGACCATTGCCATACTGTACAGATTTAACTCTAACAATTTTATTAGCATTTGGTATTTGATAAGAATACTGTGTTGGTTTTATAACATATGTGTAAATATGGTATGGTTTACGAGATCTATTTGCTATTGTCCACGGCAATATATTCTTCGTCCTTTCGTCAATGATCCAGGGCAGATCTTTCTTTGCTCTGTCGTCAATGTACCAGGGCAAATCTTTTTCCGTTCTATCGTCAATGTACCAGGGCAAATCTTTTTTCGTATTTTCATCAATGATCAACGGTTTAGCATGCTTTACATTATCTTCAATGATCAATGGAAGATTCGTTTTAGTTCTTTCGTCGATAATGAAGGGTTTATCGTGGTTCGTCATATCGTCAATGTTCCACGGTAGATCTTGTTTCGTTCTATCATCAATGTACCAGGGCAAATCTTTTTTCGTATTTTCGTCAATGATTAACGGTTGAGCGTACGTTGCATTTTCTTCAATGATCCATGGAAGATTAGTTTTCGTTCTTTTATCGATAATAAAGGGTTTATCGTGTTTCGTCACATCGTCAATGATCCACGGCAGATCTTGTTTCGTTCTATCGTCAATGTACCAGGGCAAATCTTTTTCCGTTCTATCGTCAATGTACCACGGTAGATCTGTTTTTATATTTTCGTCAAAGATCAACGGTTTAGCATGCTTCACATTTTCTTCAATGATCAATGGAAGATTCGTCTTAGTTCTTTCGTCAATAATGAAGGGTTTATCGTGGGTCGTCATATCGTCAATGTTCCACGGTAGATCTTGTTTCGTTCTATCGTCAATGTACCAGGGCAAATCTGTTTTCGTATTTTCGTCAATGATTAACGGTTTAGCGTACTTCGTATTTTCTTCATTGATCCATGGAAGATTCGTTTTCGTTCTTTCATCGATAATAAAGGGTTTATCGTGTTTCGTCACATCGTTAATGATCCACGGCAGATCTTGTTTCGTTCTATCTTCAATGTACCAGGGCAAATCTGTTTTCGTATTTTCGTCAATGATTAACGGTTTAGCGTACTTCGTATTTTCTTCAATGACCCATGGCAAATTCGTTTCCGTTCTTTCGTCATTGATAGTTGGCAAATCTTGTTTCGTTCTTTCCTCAATGACCCACGACGGCTCCTGTTTTGTCATATCATCAATAATAAATGGATTATCGTGTTTTGTTCTTTCGTCAATGATAGATGGCAGATCTTGTTTTTTTCTTTCATCAATGATCCACGACGGCTCCTGTTTCGTCATATCATCAATAATAAATGGATTATCGTGTTTTGTTCTTTCGTCAATGATAGATGGCAGATCTTGTTTCGTTCTTTCATCAATGATCCATGGCAGCTCCTCTTTTGTCGTATCGTCAATGATTAACGGCTTGTCGTATTTAGTTCTTTCGTCAATAATCCACGGCAAATATTTTTTTGTTCTTTCATTAATCATAAACGGTTTATTGATTTTCGTACTATAGTTAATAACCCATGGCAACTCGTTTTCCGATCTTTCATCAATGACCAACGGTCTATCGTTTTTCATTCTTTCGTCAATAAGCAACGGCAGCTCTTCTTTCATCCTGGCGACAATATTCGGAACTGATTTATTTTTCATTTCCTTTTCAACAGCCAAAGGCTGGTTTTTTGACGTTTTATCTTCAATTCTCAAAGGCAGCACTTTGACTGATTGATATCCAAGATTAATGGACTGCGTAGTTGGGGTCGTGGTATTTGTTATATTCTGCGGTTTGTTTTTTATTGCTTCATTTTCGACTGTCAGTGGAAGATTCACAGGCACTTTATCTGCGATAACGCTGGACGGTGTACTATTTATTGCTTTATCTGCTTTACCAATCGGCAAATTTTTGGTAGTGTTTACGTTATTTGGACCGCCATCATCACGCCTCTCAATCGTATCATTCGGAGGATGCAATTGATTTCGAAGAATATTGATGGTTTCGTTACCCGTTAATTGACCAGGAGCAATAATTGAAAGAGACACTTTGGCCCTAAGACTTTCATCATTCGTCTCGAGATGCGACTGGTTAATCTCTGAAGCAACAGGTTCAGATTGTAATTGGCTACATTTTCTAATGCATTCTTCTTTGGTTTTGATGCCGCTACGTTTTTCTAGAATATCTATTACATCATCAATAATTGATTCAATCGACATTTTCTGTGATGTTTTATATAACATTGTGAAAATATTTAATAACATAGACAGTCTCTCCATGCGTGCCATCAGCTCATTTTCGTTTGGTATTTTAGCAATATAATATCTAATTAACTTCCAATAGTTATCTATATTTACTTTAGTTTTTTTATGCACTGCAGCACCAAACATTGATAATATAAGATTTTCTTGTCTTTTATAATTAAGATTGTTATCCTGTATATTTTTAGTAACTGCTGAGGTTGTGATAAGTGATTCATCATCAGATTTTTCAGTTCCATTTACGCTGACAGTTTTGTTTATTTTATAAGAACTAGTAATAGGCCCAACTCGAAGATATCTTGAATCATCAAGTACATTTTTTTGCGTATTATTTGATATCTGAAAAGAAGAAATATATTTGTAACACGACGCCTTAACTTAAACGCGAGAAAAGGATTTAAAACTTTACTTTTATGAAAAAATGGTATATTAGGAGGTGAATTGCCTCACTACTACAATTTTATGTTCTAGATAAACTAGATATTTAGCAGGACACTGTATTTATTTACCTAATCTTCATCTCTATTACAATATTTACATCTGGTTGATGTCTACACCTAATGAAAACATAATAAGTCCTTTTGAACATAATTAAAATATTTATTTTCTCTTTAAACTTACCAATGTTTCAGCATCGTTGTCTTTGGTTTGGTTTTTAGCTTCTGCTAATGCACTCACAATAAAGCTGCCATTATTATTGCCTTCACCAATAGTTATTTTACCAGATTGGCTACTTATTCCTCCGGCAAGATCTTGATTGACTTGATTTGCAGAATTACCACTCTCATCATACCTTACATTGGTTCCCACTAACGTATGTGTAGTTTTAACCGACGTTGTGCTATTATTCGTTGTATTGTTTTGATCAAAGTCGTTTGGCACGACATAATACCTGGATATGGTGTGTGTAGTACCATCTTTTTTCACTACTTTGCGTTCCCCTGGTATTAGCTTTAGAGGGACTGCATCCTGGGGAAAATTGGCGTTATTTTAATCAGCAGGACTCTATGAGGTAGGCGTACACCTGGAGTCTATGAGTAACGATATTAATGTTTCCTTTTTTGCCACTATCTTCTAGAAGTTCATGGTGCCTTGGAAAAACTTTTACAGACTTTATTTAGACGGACAGCCTTGTCCGTAATGAGTAACGAATATGGCGACTAATAACTAGACTAGTAACGAACAAAATTATAGCCGGGCCAGCATTATTATATAATCCGCCATCTTGGCTTCTCGTATTTGGTAAAATTCGATTCATTAGGCAATAGAGCCTTTGCTATATTTAAGTTTTGCCAAAAAATACAATGATGATGAATAAATATATATTAGCTTTAACCCCAAAGTTGTAAAAGGCTTAGAACAGACAAAAAAGGAGCATTAGTCAAACCCTGTTTTGTTTCTTCCATATTTTTAGTCGTTCAAAGTTTAATGTCCAGTATCACTACCTCCGCAGCTACCTATCTACCGATATAACTTATCTGCGGCATAATTATAGTTTAATACAAATGATGTTTAATTTAATTTAGTAGATAACCACTATCCAGTAGTGGCGAAAAATACCCCAAATCTTAGTCAACAAATTTGACTTACCGATAGCATCAATAGCAAAATGTTAATACACAAACCACTAATCAGTGCCTTCATATTGAACTTATTTGTCGTGCACTACATTGAGAACGAATTCCGATCAAGGTGGCACACGATCGAACATGGCCTATTTATTAGAAAAATATATAATTGAGCCAAATTATATAGAGCGTTACCCGAAAAGAGATTAAAAGTACAGAGGGGACTGTATTCTAAAAAAATATAGGGTAGGTACATGCCTATGCTATGTCACAATTTTATCATAATGTGAAGCGAAAACTTTGGATCGCATTTGAGGGTTCCATAGTCAATAAACAGTGGCGGCGCAAGACCTAAACTTTATGTGGGCAAGGTACATTTTGCAAGGCCCTCTGATGGTGCAAGAAGAAGGGAATATAAAATAATTATATTGTTTTTTTACAAAAAAGAATACAACTGATTTCCAAAAGAATAAAAAGAGAAAAATAAGTTTTATTTAAACGCTAGTGAACCAATACATCGCTCTAGATGTCGGTGTCTCTGAGTTTTCGGCTTTGAGGCGCGAGGCCCTTTGCACCGCGAGGCCGTGGGCGGTGGGCCACACCGCCCTTACGCCGCCTCTGTCAATAAGGAACCTTTATAGTTTTGCCATGTCAGTCTGTCTGTCTGCGGCAAAGCTCAGAGGTTATGGATCCCTATAGGGCGTGGCTCGACACGCACTGGGCCGGTTTTTTTACGAATACTGCGCGCACGGAAGAGTGTAGGTTTTGGCATAGTTACAGTTTATATGAAAAAAAAGTGCAAAATTAAAGGATTTTGTTAGGATTATTGTGTGTATTCTCATATCCAAGATATTTTAATAATCTGTAGGTATTCAAAATTAGTAAGATTGTTGGCAAACATTTTTTTTTTTGGTATGGCATCTGGTAGGTCAACCTAGAAGGTTGTCGATTGCTTAACCGGGCTTGCCTGTAAAGTGCCTTATATGAATTTAGGGCCTCCAGCCAAGGCTTAACTGTTGGCAAACAGATGTGTAGAAGAGGACGGCACGTTTGTCAAAGTGCCTGAGCAATTGGCTGCTGCGCTGCATGTCGCGGGTTCGATCCTCGCACGGGACAACTTATAATTATTCCAGGTCTACGTGTTTGTGCATGTATAATGAATATTTTGTAAACGCACCCACGATACAGGAGTAACTCCTAGTGTGGGGAGCGTATTTTTTAAGAAAGTAATAAAAAAGAACTACTCTTCTATACAGAATTAGGTAGGTAGGTACTTCGACAAGTAGTTTGCATAGTGTAAGATTTTATTTAAAAAAAATCATTTCTATCCTTTTATTAATATTTAGCTACTCTGTGACCATTACCCACCTATACGTATAATGATTTAAAAACACAAACATGAAAATCCGATAAATTGGTGCTATTAAAGTGGACCATGCGTACTTGTGACTACTTAGTACGTAATGATGTTGTTTTTATGACGAAAACAAAAACATGTGCAGACGGGGGACCCCCCCCCCAGAGACGAGGTACCTTATGAGGTACAATAGGCCGTGCACAATGCTCGTCTGGAGTCGTCTGTTCGAATCTCAATGCTCGTACCCACGAAAATAGACCCGAATTGTATTTAACAAATGAATTACACTCTTCTCACTATTTCATTGCTTTACTTGAATCTTGCATTAGTGCCAATAAAACATAGGATCACGACTCTTTTCGCGCGAGGTTGGGCAGAGGTGTAGGTTACCTAGTCTAATCTTAATTTATAAATAACCAAAACACCACAATTATGTGGATCTATTGTTAAATTAACAAAATAGAAGTTTCTGCCTTTTTTCCTCTTTACTTTCCCTTTTTTTAAGGTACCCTTTTTCATATGGGAAAACATCAAATGACTCCTCCCGCCTTGGGATAGGCTGAAGGGAGTGTCAGACTCTTACTGACTAAAACCCATCCCTGTTCCTTCCGTAGCCCTTTGCGTCCCAGGGGCGCGGTCTTTTGAACATTCAACAGCCCCGGCAGGCTATGGCCCACACCGATTACCTAACTACATTTCTCATCCATTAGTCATTGATAGAACCATTAGTGACATTGTGAAGGAACTCGAGCACGTAGCTCCATGCTCTATTATTTACTATCGATCATTAATCGCCCATGTTCCAATAATGCATTTTTTCTGCTATATATTTAACTAGCTTCTGCCAGCGACTTCGTCCGCGTGGAATAGTGGTGCTCCGCTCCTATTGGTTTTAGCGTGATGAAATAAAGCCTTCTTCAATAAATGGGCTATCTAACACTGAAAGAATTTTCAAATCGGACCAGTAGTTCCTGAGATTAGTAGCGTACGCAAAAAAAGTAACTTTTCTGGTTGATTTCTTACACCTTGTGTCCGAAAAACCCAAATATTTTACGGAACCCTATTTTTTTCCAAAATAAAATTTAGCCTATGTTACTCGTGGATAATGTAGCTTTCGAATGGTGAAAGAATTTTTAAAATCGGTCCAGTAGTTTTTGAGCCTATTCATTACAAACAAACAAACAAAGTTTTCCTCTTTATAATATTAGTGTAGATAAACGAAATTACGTATGTATTCATATAAATAGGTAGGTACCTACTTTGTATATCTTGTACTTAAGTGTAAGCGTGTTCAGTGGGTTCAGTGTGACTAGCACACGTGTAGGTACTTATTTATACTTAGGGGTTGCTTGATGGTTGATTTTGAATTTAGAATATTCGTTAGGAATAAGCTTTCCTCTTAGGTACCTACATCTATATTTTTAACTGTGGGGATAACACAAGATGCTGAATGCAGGTGCTGCGGGATGTTCGAAAGAGTTACTGCACCTCAGGAACGCAAAGGCAAAAGGCCAAAGGCCAAAGAGGGTACAGGGATAGGTTTTAGTCAGTAAGAGTCGGACACAACCCTTCCGCCCCATTCATGGCGGGAGGAGTCATTTGATGATTTCCCAACCAACAAAAATAGGTTGCCGCATTCATCGCTTAGGGACTGATTCGGAAAGAGTAGGTAGGTACCATGGCACCATGGGCATCAGCCCTATCTCCTTCGAGGTGAATCATGAACACACACGTTTAACATTTGTTTAAATTAGTTACCGACAGAGCAAGGTGAGGGAAAAACATTTTCATTAAAATTATTGCTTAGATTGTAGAATATTTTTTAGGTACCCAGTAGGTAATCTTTTTTTCTATACTAATATTATAAAGAGGAAAACTTTGTTTGTTTGTTTGTTTGTAATGAATAGGCTCAAAAACAACTGGACCGATTTTAAAAATTCTTTCACCATTCGAAAGCTACATTATCCACGAGTAACATAGGCTAAATTTTAATTTGAAAAAAAAAAATAGGGTTCCCTAAGATATTTGGGTTTTTCGGATACAAGGTGTAAAAAATCAACCAGATAAGTTCTTTCACCGTTAGAAAGCTACATCTTTACGAAGTGTCATTGGCTATTATTATTTCCAGAAATAATTAGGGATCCCTACTAAAACTTGAATAATGTAACCCAAGGTGTAAAAAAAATACCACGTGGGCGAAGCCGTGGGCGGAAAGCTAGTTTACAATAAAATTGTTATCCGTGCTTGCCGGATAGCTGTAGTATTTTTGGAAAATATGATTTAAGTATTAAAAACCCAATCTTATCTGGAACTCCGCCTGCACGAAGCTATACACACTGCTGCTGATAGGAGCACTTGGAGAAAATTGTCCCGGCCCAACCTCAATGCTGACGAGGACTGATGATGGTCACGATCCCCAATCTATGGGGGAACGACTTTGATGATGATGATTAAAAAAACTTGTAATTGACAACAGAAAACGTTAATAAAAAAAATCAAAAATAAACTAAAAATATTACGAACTTGAGAAGGCTGAATGCAGGTCATTTGCTCTTGCCTATTGATTTATCAAAGTCTACAAAACTTAAGTTCGTTTGAATTGAAAATATTTTTATTTAAATTCAGTATGTTCGGAATTATTGTGATAAAATATGATAACTTTGGCAATCATTTGTGTACGAAACTTTTGCAGGAGTTCTAAAACAGTGCTTATAAACAGCTAAAACATCCAATCGTATTTACTTGTGAAATGTGTGATTATGTGGTTACTTCGTCTTCTCCGAGTTATATCAAGGTATTGTACACGAAATATTCATAAATTATCATTTTAAGTTCGGAACCCAAAAAAACACCCAACATAGTAAATAACAATATTATATTTCAATTGATAATCGCACATAAAAACCAATAGAATAACAAATAAATACAAAATTATACTTATAATTATTAATCACAATTGCTTGCGGTTGCCCAGCAGTGGGCAACCCTTTACCGATCAAACAAGTATTGTTTTTGCCCAACAATTTTACATAAGTACTATTTTCACTAGATAAAAAAAGTTTTAGCTAGTTTTCTTATTAACTACAGGGTAAAATATATTCATTTCAACGGACCTATAATTGTTTATGGTTTAAATGTTAAATATGATTAACATTGTGTTATTATAACTCTTATGTCCAGCTGTGGTCTGTACCGATTGATTTTAAGAAAAATGTAAACAAAATCATAACCTATTTTGTTCTAATTTTCCCTCTCATATCAATAAAACGGCATTAAATGACGAATGGTGATGTTTAGAGCATAAAATTGACATAAATGCGCCATCCTTAAGCCATTTTGTTAATTTCTGTGGCAGAATTAGAACAAAATAGGTTAGGACTTTGTTTACATTTTTCTTATGTTTACATTTTTCTTAAAATCGATTAGAACAGACTATAGTTCATATTAATTTATGATAATATCTATCATGTTTGTATATTTTCTTATAAGTATTTATTGCAGTTTCTTTCTGAACAGTGGGTAGTTAGTTATCTTTTTAATAGACAATTCCGTACATTGCTTATTAAGTTTTAGTAGTTGGTACGGTGTAGAATCAAGTTGAGACTAAATTTTGAATTGAATTTGAAGTCAAAAATTATTCTGTGCCCGTAAAACATTGGTACTCAGCTGCACCCGGTGAGACTCGAAGCCAACCCCAACATAATTGGAGAAAGGCTAGGCATATAGTATTGATGTCATACTCCTGATGTTGTTTTCATGGTTTTCGACGGATCAACGCACAGCCTTAACTGCTGATCGTAGAGACTTGAAACTTGCAGGAGGTGTTCTTTGTATTACGTAGGCATCCCATAAGAAAGGATTTTCCGAAATTCTACCCTTAAGGGTCTTATCTTCTCGATATTCCTTTATGCGTCTGAAACCTGGACATTGAAAGCCCGTGTGCGCTCGAGGATTGACGCATTCGAAATGTGGTGCTGGCGCAAGATGCTCCGTATATCGTGGACAGAACGCCGGACAAATGAGTCAATCCTCAAAGAATTACACATAAAGAAGCGCCTTTCTACAATCTGCCGGGAGAGAGTCCTTAAGTTTTTCGGACACACCGTCAGGAGGGAACCAGAGAGTCTAGAAAGACTCTTAATCACTGGCGCGGTTGAGGGGAAAAGGAGCAGAGGACGCTCGCCGACGAGATGGACGGATACAACTCAGGAAGCCACCGGGACCACCCTGCAGTCAGCCGTCCAGTTGGCGCAGGATCGGGTGGCCTGGAAAACGATGGTGGCGAGACACCATAATCACGTCCCTCAGTCATGAGGAAACGATCAAGAAGAAGACCCTTAAGGGGGTGAAAAAAGTGGGCAAAGTTTATATGAAACTTTTTGATTTTTAATGTGAATTCGTGTAGCCAACGTGGGCGGAAAGCTAGTACAAAATATGTCTCTTTGTGATTGTACACTATACCAACACACGAGTATAATAGTGTTAGACAACATTGCTGGTGAAGATCTCTATCCAGTAGCCGTCAGGGTCTTGGATGAAGGCCAGCCCCTTCATCTTACCCTCGTTGGGGCGCTTGATAAACTTGACTCCTTGCTGTTCAAACCTGAAACAGTAGTATGGATTAGAAAATTTACTTTCGGTAATTAATGTCCTTACTGTCTATGATACAAGTTTTTTGTAGTTTTGTTGACGTCACGAATATCGATTCTAAATTCTCGGTTTTAATGCATTTCTTCACAGTGCAGTCACACATACACTTTCATCAAAGTTTTAAAGATAACACTAACCCTTAGGTTGACTGGTAGAGAATTCCTTGTGGTATTAAGTCCACTTATGTATCACTGCTGTATATGAAGTTTGAATAAATAAGTAAATAACATATTTATCATTGAGAAAACCTAATCTAGATCAAAAGAAGTCAGGAGTGCCTAGTGTAGCTCTCTATTCATGAAAGAATTCTACTAACTTCGCCTCCTTAGATTGTGTGAATAATTAAAACATTACCCAAATAAAAAGAGAATTGTTGTTTGACTATTGACGATAAAGCTATTGGTCTATTTGTTACTTATTTTATTAAATTATTACATTGATAATCATACCTAGCACAAGCTTCGTCGACATTTTTCACTAGTATACCGATGTGTCCGAAGCCCCGAGGGTCGGAGTTGCCGTTGTGGTAGCTCGAGTCATCGCTCTCTGTGCCCCAATTGCTGGAAAACAGATTTACAGACAGTCAGAAAGTGTTACATCACATCGAATGCCTAAAACTTTGAATATCAAATGATTGGACGCTATTTATTGAATGCTCATAGAACGTTCTTATTATCGAATGGTTAATAGAACACTCAATATATCGAGTGTTTAAAAATATCGTTTTTTTTTTATAAAGTTATATTTTACACATAGAATGAACGGGTTGCAAGCATTAAAAATTAATTCCCAAATATATTTGTAAGCTAGCAACACTAAATAATATTATAAAAGCGAAAGAGTTTGTTTGTTATGCTTTCACACTAAAATGACTGAACCGATTTGGTTTAAATTTTTTACGTTGATAGAACAAACTCTGGAGACAGATATAGGTATGGGTGTATATAGGTAGGTGGTGCGATGTGTTCAGTAGTGTTGAGGGTGCAGATAAATAAGTCCAACTCCAACACAAAGGATATCACTCGTATATTAACGAAATACACAGAAGGATAGTTCACACACAGTAGAATAGTTCACACACACAATAGAAAGTCATAAACCATAGAAAAGAGAAGGAGTAGAAAGTTCAAAGCGATAGCAAAAGTATATAAAGTTCAGTATCACATAAAACAGCTGATATTAAGTTCGCGCGGTAGAAGCAGGTAAGCGAGCGGTAAGCAAGCGACACGGGCTTCGCGGCCGATGATCGAAAAACGACTAGCGCGGGGTGAGGAACGGCGTGCGCACGCGCATATACCGTGGTACCTGTGACGCGTAGATCATACTCGTTCGACAGGTAGCCGGGCGGCCGAGCCGTTCGTTTCCAATGCATGATTATAGTAATTAGTAAATAAGATAGATTTAAGTAGGTAAGCAGAGAGGTTAGTGTGTAAGTTTTGATATTGTAATTATTAATTGTAAATAGTGTTTTGTGTACATAGTTTGTAAATAATATTATATAGGAAATAGATATAGATAAATTTAAATAAATATGTAAATAAGATTTTTGTGTGTAAATGTGAATGTGTGAGTAATGTAGTAGACAGTAGGCTACATCACTCCCCCCCAGAGACCGTCACTACGGGCGATAAAAATCAGGGAATCGGACTCTGCGACCTGAACGCGTCCTTCTGACGTCCTCCTGGGCTGGGGCACTTTGCCCTATAGGAACAGGAAGAGGTGTGGGACTAGGTTGGGGGTTAGGATTAGGAATGGGAGTGGAGGTGGGATTGGGTGATGGGTCGACCAGTATGTAGGCCGGTTTGAGGCGGTCTATGGATACTGACACACTCTTCCCCTTGACCTGTATTTTGAAGGTCTTTTCACCTCGTTCAAGAACTTCATAAGGTCCGGTGTAAGGTGGCTGTAAAGCGCCACGTAATGCGTCGTCCCTTAAAAATACGTGACTTGAAGAAGTAAGATCTCTGTAGACAAAGATTTTGTCTTTATTGTGACGTGCAGCTGGAGTCGGCTGAAGTTTAGCTGCGAATTGGTGTAGGCGAGAGGTGAAGTCCGATATATCGGTGGAATCTGGCTGAAGAGCCTGGAAAAATTCTCCAGGTAGGCGTAGTGGCTCACCATACACCAATTCGGCAGAGGACGACTGAAGGTCATCCTTAAATGCACTTCTTATGCCTAGCAGAACTAAGGGTAACGTGTCTACCCAATTGCAATCTGCGTGGCACATTATAGCTGCTTTCAACTGACGGTGGAATCGTTCCACTAGCCCATTACAGGCTGGGTGATACGCGGTTGTTCTGCGATGTTTGAATCCGATCATTTTTCCAAGATACTGGAAAAGTGACGATTCAAACTGTCGACCGCGATCGGTGACAATATCGGTAGGACATCCAAACCTGGATATCCACGATATTAATGCCTTCCCAACTGTTTCGGCAGTCATGTCCACCATGGGTGTGACTTCCGGCCAGCGAGTGAAACGATCCACCGCAGTGAGGCAATATCGATAGCCCTGCGAAATAGGCAGAGGGCCAATAATGTCCACGTGGATGAAGGCAAATCGAGCGCGAGGTAGATCGAACGTGCCCAGTGGAGAAGACACGTGGCGATGGACCTTGGCGCGTTGACATGCCAGACATTGACGAGACCACTCTCGACAGTCTTTGCGCACTCCAGGCCAAACGAATCGCTCGGCAACTAGTTTAGCCGTTGCGTTAGCGCCTGGGTGGTTGAGGCTATGGAGACTGTCGAAGATTTGTCTCCTCAAGCCTTTAGTGACAAACGGTCTAGGTGTGGAAGTGCTGACGTCACAATAAAGCTCTGTGCGAGAGTTAGGGACACTCAACCTTTTCAGGCGGAGTGAAGATTCTCCTCCCAGAAGTTGAGTCAACTCTATATCAGACGCTTGAGATGAGGCCAGCACGTCAAAATCGACTGGCATCTGCAGTTCCTCGACACGTGACAGTGGATCAGCGACGACATTGTCTTTTCCTGAAATATGGCGTATGTCAGTCGTGAACTGCGAGATAAAGTCGAGGTGACGATACTGCCTAGGCGAACAGTTGGCTTTCCTTTCGCTGAAAGCGTAACTGAGCGGCTTATGGTCAGTAAACACCACGAAATGCCTTGCCTCTAGCATGTGACGAAAGTATTTTATACTTTCGTATATGGCTAAGAGTTCGCGGTCGTATGGTGAGTACTTCTGCTGAGTGGAACTCAACTTCCGCGAGAAGAATGCGAGAGGTTCCCAGATATTGTTTTTGAATTGCTGCAAAACTGCACCCATTGCCAAGTCGGACGCGTCTGTTACCAGAGCGAGGTCGGTCTGACAATCTGGGTGTGCCAGTAATGCAGCATTGGCGAGACTATTCTTGCACTCGTTGAATGCTAACAGAGCATCCCCTGAAATGTCAACTGGGTGCGAAGCCTTAACATTGCCGGTAAGTAAGGCATTTAAAGGGGCTTGAATGGATGCAGAGTTCGGTAAAAATCGCCTATAAAAGTTGAGCATTCCTAAAAATCGCCTAAGTTGCCTAACTGTTCCAGGAACTGGGAATTCCGTGATGGCCTGGACTTTGGATTCCAAAGGTTTGGTGCCGGATGCGGAGATACGGTAACCTAAAAATGTTACCTCAGATGCACCGAAGACGCACTTAGAAGTGTTGACAAGGACGCTGTATTCCTTCATGCGACTGAAGAGCTGGTGAAGGTGAGCCTCGTGCTCGGCTTCGTCCTTGGAAAATACGAGAAAATCGTCTAGGTAGCAGTAGCAGAAGCCGAGACCGCGCGTCATCTCGTCAACAAACCTTTGGAATGTTTGGCCAGCATTTCTTAAACCGAAGGTCATGAAGGGGAATTCATACAGGCCAAAGGGAGTAGTGATGGCAGTTTTTGGTATGTCATCCTCAAAAACTGGGATCTGGTTGTAGGCCTTCATCAAATCAATCGTCGAGAAGACGGTACAACCAGATATGGAGTGGGCGAAGTCCTGGATGTGCCTAATAGGATAACGGTCTGGGATAGTCCGTGAATTAAGCATTCGGTAATCGCCACAAGGTCGCCAGCCGTTATCCTTCTTAGGCGCCAGGTGTAGAGGAGAAGACCAGGGGCTTTCAGAAGGACGCGCTGTGCCGTTGCTGAGCATAAGCTCGAACTCCTGTTTTGCAATTTTAAGTTTATCCGGTGCCAGTCTGCGGGGGGTACATGATATAGGAGGTCCAGGTGTAGTCCTAATGTGATGTACCGTGTTGTGCTTTGGAAACACCGGCGTACCTGCAGGACGTGTAATTTGAGGGTACTTACTTAAAATGGCGTGGAAACGCGTGTCGCCTGTTACAACCTTGACAGAACATACATTTGTATTAGCAACTGAGGCAATTGAAGACAAAGTTGTAGTGTTGTCAAGTAAGCGTTGATTTCTGCAATCGACAATTAAATTATAATAACTAAGGAAATCAACGCCTATGATTGGCTTAGTCACATCAGCCACTATAAAGCGCCAAACAAAATTGCGTCTTAAGCCTAAATTAAGGTTAAGCTCTATGAAGCCGAAGGTAGCGATGGCTGACCCGTTAGCTGCAGTCAGCTCGAAGTCAGTCCTGGCTCGACGTTCCCGAAGCGCAGAACGAGGGTAGACACACAGGTCACTGCCAGTGTCCACCAGGAACTGGACGTTCGTGCTGCGGTCGGTGATGAAGAGGCGACCCTTGTATTGCGGACAGTCGTTTGTCGCCACTACCGACTGCCTGCGGCGTTTCCCGCTTTGTTGTAATCACAAGGCTTCAAGCACTTGTGAGCCTGCGCACCAAACTTACTATGGTACCAGCATATTGGGTACTTCCGGAAGCTGGAACTAGACCGGCTGCGCTGTCGCGATGATGAGCGGCGACGATCGCGTGGTCTGGATCGATCGGTCGTGTAGCAGCAGGCTGCGCGAGTGTGCTCCTCAAGCTTTATGGTCAGGTGCTGCACCATCTTCTTTAATTCGGCGATCTCATCCGACTGACTTGAAGACGTCTGAGCCCTACTAGAAGACGCAGCGGCGACGTTACAAGGCGACGCGAGCTCCTGGATGCGGTCTGCCAGGTCTGCCAGCTGCTCAAGAGAATGGGTGGGCTGTGATGCCAGTACCGTCTGGATGTTATGCGGAAGGCGGTTGCACCATATTGACCGGAGGAAGTCATCAGGCACAGAAGGTCCAGCCAAGTCTTGGAGGTGTCGCAAGAACTGTGAAGGCTTCCTGTCACCGAGCTCTTCGTGAGTGAGGAGTTGCCTGACCTTCTTCTCGTGCGACGCGGAAAGTCGCTTTATAAGCTCGCACTTAATTTTCTCGTAGCGGTTCTTCGCCGGAGGGTTGATTATAATATCCTTCACCGCTTTTGCATACAGCACGTCTAAGTTATTGGTGACGTTGTTGAATTTGATGACGTCATCAGTGATGTTCTGGCTGAAGAACTGACCTTCCAGCAATGCGAACCATAATTCTGGGTCCTCAGGTGAGAAAGGAGGTACTTTTATTTTTAAAATTCGTACCTCATTATCACCGTGGTCAGTAGAAACACGCACTCGACGGGTGCGACGTTTGGTGACGTTGGCGTCGGTATTTGAACCAGCGGTTTTGACTGACTCACTGCTATCACTCATATTGGTACCTTTTTCGGTATCTGCGATCCTCGTGTTCTCAGGGGTCACCAGTTATGGGTGTATATAGGTAGGTGGTGCGATGTGTTCAGTAGTGTTGAGGGTGCAGATAAATAAGTCCAACTCCAACACAAAGGATATCACTCGTATATTAACGAAATACACAGAAGGATAGTTCACACACAGTAGAATAGTTCACACACACAATAGAAAGTCATAAACCATAGAAAAGAGAAGGAGTAGAAAGTTCAAAGCGATAGCAAAAGTATATAAAGTTCAGTATCACATAAAACAGCTGATATTAAGTTCGCGCGGTAGAAGCAGGTAAGCGAGCGGTAAGCAAGCGACACGGGCTTCGCGGCCGATGATCGAAAAACGACTAGCGCGGGGTGAGGAACGGCGTGCGCACGCGCATATACCGTGGTACCTGTGACGCGTAGATCATACTCGTTCGACAGGTAGCCGGGCGGCCGAGCCGTTCGTTTCCAATGCATGATTATAGTAATTAGTAAATAAGATAGATTTAAGTAGGTAAGCAGAGAGGTTAGTGTGTAAGTTTTGATATTGTAATTATTAATTGTAAATAGTGTTTTGTGTACATAGTTTGTAAATAATATTATATAGGAAATAGATATAGATAAATTTAAATAAATATGTAAATAAGATTTTTGTGTGTAAATGTGAATGTGTGAGTAATGTAGTAGACAGTAGGCTACATAGGCTACTTTTTAACCGGGTGTGTTAAGTTGTTCCTTCAAGAGTAGGGTGAAAAAGCAGTAAACACCTAGTACTTAATAAGGCACTCACTATGTCAACTCCAAGGTAGCCTTCCTGGTTGTAGCCCAGGCGGTCCTGGTGGCCTCATCGGATGGAATCTCAGCCGGGTTCTCATAGCCCATGAAGAACAGGGAGAACTTCATCGCGGGGAAGTGGAGCTGTTTCAGCAGGGTCATGCCGAGCACTCCGGTGTAGAAAGGAATGGACTTGCGAGGGTCTTTTATGCGGTACATTGTTTGTTGAAACATGAAGTCCTGGAAACATATTAAGGAATTGTTTTAGAAATTTTGTGAGGTATACTAATATGTCGTAGGTATTTTATAAGTGGCGTGGTGGGCGTGTGGTTACAGCACCTGACTCTCGGGTACGAGTGTGCGGGTTCAAAACCTGGCAAGTACCAACGTGACTTTCCTAAAGTCATATGTGTGTGTCTAGGGCACAATCTGACTGCCGACCTCAGGGATGATAAAGACATAGAACGGGAGCGAAGGGCGCTGTCTGTACGTGCTAACATGATAGCTCGCAGGTTTGCACGCTGCTCGAGTGAAGTCAAAGTTGCATTATTCCGAGCATATTGTACTTCATTCTACGCGTGTAGCCTGTGGGCTCATTTTACACTAAAGGCATACAGCGCCCTTCGAGTCCAATATAACAATGCGTTTAGGGTGCTGAAGGGGTTGCCGCGTTTCTGTAGTGCTTCAGGGATGTTTGCAGAAGCCCGCGTAGATTATTTTTACACAGTAATGCGTAAGAGATGCGCATCCCTGGTACGCAGGGTGCGGGGCAGCACCAACAGCATCCTAAAAATGATCTCCGGCCGACTGGATTGCGTGATCGTAAACCGGTGCTGCGAACTTTCTGCTGGACCTACAGCATTATAACGCCATTGTGTGTATATTAGGTATAGTCTCGTGATTTGTATATTATTTAGTTTACTAACATAGATATAAGTCAAATTGTTACTAACACGTATGAGTTAACATTACTCGAAATAAATGAATTATTATATTATATTATTATATGTATTTTCTGAGTATATCTTAGACACCACTGACTAACGGTGAAGGAAAACATCGACCTCAAAGTCTGAAATCGCCAATGCGCCTTGAGCAAGCGTGGTGATAAATGCTCATGCCTTCTCTGTATGAGAAGAGGCCTGTGCCCAGCAGTGGGACAATATATAGGCTGATGATGATGATACTAATATGTAGTGGAGGCATATGATTATGTTGTTTCTCATGATGAAGGTATAAGACTTAGCTAGTGCCAATGTTCTGAAGTCTCGAACTGCAGCATTTTTATTTTATTTTTGCTTTTCTATCTATAGTGGCAAGTGTAAGTGTGCAGTCATTACAATCTATTGATTCCTCTCTTTAACTTTCCTCTGTTGCTGGGGAGTTTGTTGCACCACTTCTTCTCAGCAATGACACATAGGAAGTGGTCAAGTGCGGGCGTATTGGGGGCTGTATTTTGTAAATTTGACGTTCAAAAACTGCTTTTATTATATTTTTATTATGAATTAGCAATTCCAACACTCTCAAAATTTATTCAGTGAGATTTCCTAGATGAGATAAAAAAAACGGCAAGTAATGGCCTTTTAATCTCAAACACGAAAATAAGTAATGCGAATATTTCATTGGTTACCAGAGACCACATGGCAAGAAATTTAAGATGAATCGACATAAAATCAATATAACACTGGTAATAATTGGTTTCACAATGTTTTGTCACAAGTTATTGATAAGACTAAATGAAGTAGTTACGGTTAGATAACGGTTTTAAGATAAGTGGCGAGTTTAACTGGTAGTTTTATAACAATACAGAGATGTGTTGGTTCCGAATAACGAGGGAGTTTGATTTGTATATTTAGTGCCCTATGCCCAAAATGGATGATGGCCCTTAACGGATTTTATTTTAGTACCTAATAATTGGATTTTACTCCCCTGTTGGTCTAGTGGTTGCAAGCACAACTACAGAACATGGGGATCTGGGTTTGGTGTTATTAGGTTTTTCTATGTAGGATTCCATCCAACTTGAAACTAATAAGTTTGTTATGCTTTCACACTAAAACAGCAAAACTGATTTGGATGAAATTTGTTATGGAGATAGATGGGTCCCTGGAGACGGTTATAGGTAACTTCTAATCAGGGTGGGTTCAGTAGTTCCTCGAGGACTCGGATGAAACAGCTATTATATTATATTTCAGAGTCAGTATTTGTGTCCGTTCCAAGGCAAAGGGCTTTTCCCTAATATTTGGGGGGTTTTGACAAATTGACTAAATATAGGATGTACTTATGTACACATTTCCCTCTCAGAAATATCAAGTTATTTTGCTTAATCCTAAAATTCTAATCCTATTAAATATAGAACTAAGGGATAAGTGTTTCTAAATTTCTCTTGCTTTAAACATTCAGAAGTGAGAAATATAAAAATTAATTACTCTTTCCCTTGGGCACCGGCTCGGGTCCCTGGTCACCTTGGCTGGACTAATTTGGATGATATTTGGTAAGGAGATAGATGGGACCCTGGAGACGGTATTAGAATACTTTTTATCTGGGTCCGTGAAGTAGTTACCTCGGGAGGCGGGTGAAACCGCGGGAAATAGCTAGTGAGAAATCAAAGATGACCTTGCCAGCAACTGTTTACAAAACTTGATCAAATATTTAGACTGTTGAAGGCAACTATTAATATTTAATGAGATTGATTTTTCGATTTTACTTATGGAAAAAAAGCGTGATCACTCTTCTATATTTATTATTGCTGATCTGACAGATACTGGCCTGGTCAAATTTTAATTAGTCAATAATCCCAGACACACATTAACTATAAATTTTCCAAATTATGTCTTTTTTGTATGATAAGGGTTAAACTTTATACTGTATTATATAATACTTAAACTTTATTAGCTGTATTAAGTTAATAAAGTTTAAGTCTCACTTTTAAGATTGCAAACCTATCGCTATTGTTTTATGAAATTTCTTAGCCCAGAGCTAAGAATTTCCACATTCAGTATAAAACATCAAAAATTGTGCCCAAAACAGGACCTTATGCTTAGTAGTCTCTTATGGGGCCAACAGGACAATTTTTCGAGTTTATTCTTTAAAACATATTGATTCAGAAGCCATCTTAATGAGCATAAGTTACAAATATCAATATAATACAACCAAATTTAACTAAAGTGGTGAAGTCAGAAACTTCAAAATTTTTTTCAACCGAACCATATAAAAATTGATAGAATATTATAAGAAAAACTTTAAACTTCACCATAACCTAAATAAATATGTATTTATAGCCTGATTTTAAGAAAAATTTAAACAAATTTGTAACCTATTTTGTTCAAATTTTGCCACAGAATCTAATAATATAGTGTAAGGGCATTTAATATGTATGACCCACCGACCGTAATATGGCATTTAAGTCAATTTCATGCTCTAAACATCATGATTTAATGCTATTTTATTCATCTATATGGGAAAATAAGAACAAAATAGGTTAAGATTTTGTTTACATTTTTCGTAAAATCAATTAGTACCTACAGACTATAGTTCCATTTAGAATAAAAAAAAACAAGTTTTTTTTTAAATTTTAGGATAACTTACCCTGGTTGAAGGGTCAGGGGTTTGGCAAAGAGCTTCGATTTCTTGCGGCGAAATTCCTTCGTGAGCCATTGTTCTTATAGGAAAAAAAGAAACATATATTTAGATTTACCTAAAAATTAGAAACTAACCTAGAAACACCGACCTTTACTATCGATAAAAGTTATTGTAGCAAGATTTAAAATTGAAAATAAAACTTACGATAAAGTTCGTATCTCTCGGAGTGACGTTTACGAATTGAACCGGAGTTTACTGAATTCAGAACAGCACTCGAAATATGTTAAATACACGTACCGATATCAATCAATGGCAAAATCTTGTAGTAAATTGTGGTTGTTGTAGATAAAAACAGAAAGATAAGAATGGATAAGAAAAATCCGTCTACTGTTGGGGCCTGGCCTGACGTATGTTGCAGAGGGTTGCCCAATTTTAATAAAATAAAGTTTTTCCAAATTTTTATAGATTATTTATTTATACATATTCTATTATTAATTAAATTAAATGCGATAGTTTTCTAACTCAAACGTGTTACTCATTTTGAGTAATTGAAAACCATGTTCAGACCAGACCAATAAAAAGCGTGCCGTCCTTTTGTCTCAGACCCAGATGTTTTAGGCTTTAATCGAAATACACGTCATTATGACATACTAGGTAGGTACGCTTTTGCCTTTCTCCTAAATAAAAGCAAAAAAAATATACTAACGACGAACAAGTTTAAAAAAATTATAACAAGTACCTACCTAGTTATGATTTAAATCTTACTTACTTAGCTTTATAACTTAAATTTGCATTTGGTTAATTATTTATTAAAGATTTGGCAATCGAAACAAAAAAATAAATAGACGAAAAAGATTGTCGTGTAAGAAAAGTAAAGCCACATTCGCGTCCTCGCAGTTTTTACCCCTAGTTAGGGGGAAAAATTATAAGCTAGGAACCCCGTTATCGAAAATGTTGGCGTAGATTATAATCTCAAATCCAATAAAACCCGGAACAGTATTATTTGTAGGTAAGTAAAATCTATTTTAACAACATAAAAG
This sequence comes from Pyrrhia umbra, assembly GCA_963891755.1. Classification (NCBI taxonomy): domain Eukaryota; kingdom Metazoa; phylum Arthropoda; class Insecta; order Lepidoptera; family Noctuidae; genus Pyrrhia; species Pyrrhia umbra. The sequence goes on from OY982943.1 coordinate 800,482, forward strand.
AATAGTTCCTTCCAATTAATAATGTTGAAAACATTTATTTTTATTTTGCCGTAAATTTTTACTATCTGCGTTTCATTACACGCAGCTGCAGTTTGTGTATGACCTATTTTACATTTATACGGATAAGGTTCAAAATCTGGACAGGGATAATAAAAGACATGAATTGCTATTATGTTATTTAATTAGTTATTCCAAAGATAATATTTATCATACAAATACCTTAGTTCCTCCATCCACACAATATCTCGCTCCATCGATGTTGTCAAGCATTCGTATGCTGACACCATCCTCATATTCTTATCATCTACAAATATATCTCCTATGATGCTCAAATAATCTCCTTCTGTTAAATTTAATGGTTTTTTATTAGCAATACGGTCTAACAGAGTAGACATAATGTGAACGTTGTCATTGCCTGCTCTCGTCGCTTCAGAAAAACCATAGTATAAATCTTTCAAAATGGCGGGTGATGTATTTATATTACTTTTTGTGCTATCATAATAAATTTGGACTGATCCTGTAGCGTCGGAGAGCTCTATATTCGTTGCGTCGTTTATTTTATTGTAAATAGATGTAATTACGCCATGTATCATGATATTCTTGAATGTCAGTCCGAATAATTCGTAGATGTACTTGTTTTCAGTATTTTTGGCGCGAAATACATCTTGAATATAAAGTTTTAGAGGGCAATGTTGAAAGTTATTCATTTCTCTTAGGCATTTATCACACGTCACAGTTCACTAATTATTGATTTTATTTCGTTTTTGTGTTAACAATTCACTTTGTTTTGATTACGAATATTGACAGATTGACAGCTGACTGAATGTTGTTAAAACGTCAATCATTAGAAACATGACTTATCGTTCAAAAAGTGGTTTAAGGTTTTTATTTTATAATAATTTTTTCATTTACAATATTGATTGGTTCACTTCGAAGCGCTCAAATTCAATACATACCTACTATTCAACTGGTATAAGCCGTTCAAGTTAGGAATTAGATAGTGAGCGTAAAGTCTAAAGATTGCCTCTAAAACCGATAGATGGCAGCTATTGAAATCTTTCATCATTGCTAGTTTTTTAGACATTCAAGTCAACGCGTATATTTTTTTTATGTATGATCAAGTATAACTTTTTACAAAATAGTCCGATATTGATAATTCTGTTTTTGTTTGGAAAGTCATACTTCAGAGGTGGTCCCATATTTTTTTTATTAGGTACTGCAGTATCCAAATGCTATTTGCCTTTTTAACCATGGTAAAAAAAAACCAGGATGGCCTAGTGGTTATGCTCCTGCGTCTCGTGTACGAGTGAGCGGGTTTGAAACCTGGCAAGTAACAATGTAACTTTTCTAAAGTCATATTATAATGTACTTTCTAAATGAATCTTAGATGCCATTGACTAACGGTGAAGGTAAATATCCTAAGGGAAACCTGGACTAGAAAGTCCGAAATCGTCAATCCGCCTTGAGCAAGCGTAGTGTTCAACGCTCATGCCTTCTCTGTATGGGAAGATGCCTTTTCCTTACCGTGGCATAATAAATAGAAATGATGTTGTAGGTAACAATTCATTAACATTACAATAAATAAATTGAGAAATAAAAAATAAGTAAAATATAATTGAGGAAAACCATAGTCAAGAGCTTGTCGTTAAGCGGTAGCGATGACGTCAGAAGTCAATTTATCCCTCTTCCCTTCGCCGAATTTCCGCATTCTCGGTTGTTTTGAAAATAATTGGCTACACAAGGATCAGCAAATGCGAATAACACGGGTAATCGAAGATCTACTGGTGCGTTTCAATCTGTCGGAGAGGATCGGATAAGTATTTATTTTATTGCTTTTTTTTAATAGTTTTCCGCACGCGACTTCTTCCGCGTGGACATTTTTTTTACACCTTGGGTTACATTATTCAAGTTTTAGTAGGGATCCCTAGTTATTTCTGGCAATAATTATAGCCTATGACACTTCGTAAAGGTGTAGCTTTCAAACGGTTAAAGAATTTTTAAAATCGGTCCAGTAGTTTTTGAGTTAAAACCCTACAAACAAACAGATCTTTCCTCTTTATAATATTAGTATAGACATACTTTTTCCGGTAATGTCATGACGTGTGGGTTAATTTGTAAGTTGAAACAATGGTTGAAACCGATTTGTTTCACCAATGAGGTTATTACTGATGTTTGGCCCAATTAAAAGTGAAAAGAATTTTTTGGTTTATGGAATGAATTTTCGCTTTTACTTTCTTTGTTAACCGATATAAAAAAGGATGTTCTGTATTCGACCCGGAAGTTTTTATGTAGGTATATGTATGTTTGTCTGCGATTTTCTCGAAAACTACTGACCCGATTTGGAGGGGGTCTTTACTTTGGTTTGTCTTGTCTTTCTTTTGTTCCTGAGGTTCACAAATAAAGAGCTACAGTACACAGGCTAGCAAATTTTACCATTGGTCCTGAATCCTATCAAATTAAGTGATAGACTTCTCAGATCGCGGTTGAATCGACTGAACCGATTTAAATGAAATTTGGTGTGGAGATAAATTGGACCCTGGAGGCGGTAATAGGCTATTTATCCTAGTGCCTGAAGTGGTTGCCTCAAATAAAACACCTAGCAATTAATAGTTTATTTCCGCGTGTACCTAGACGATTTTTTTTCACGTCCAATCATCGTAGAGCAATCTAATAAAGGAGTTCACATATTTTAATAGTTTTTAACTACATTAAATGACTTGTTTTACAATTTAACGTAAGCGTCGTGTAGTAAAATTAAAGTTGCTACGAAAACAAAAGAGTAGTTGACCACTTTTCAATTAGGGTTGTCACTCTATAATGGTAGTATCGATAGTTGTTTTTAGGTAGTAGGTATGGCAGTAGAAGTGCCTTTGAAAAAGCTATTTTTGCTTTATAGGTGCAGTTATAGGTATACTGTATCTATGTATGCTGAAATAAATCGAATTATAGAAAGATTTTTTATCATGGCATAATACTTCATCTTTATACAAGCTTTCCGCCAGCGGCTCCGCCCGCGATATTTTAGCTAATGGATACAAAAACTTAACAAATTATATACTAAAACTTTGCTCTTGAATCACTCTTATCTAATAAAAAATAAACGCATCAAAATCCGTTTCGTAGTTTTAAAGATCTAAGCATACACAGGGATAGACAGTGGGAAGCGACTTTGTTTTACACTATGTAGTGATGAGTTGATGACATAAAATTCTTCTGCACGTGTGTTTGTCACCTAACTCCTCCTAAACGGCTTGACTGATTTGAATTAAAATTTGTGTGTATATTTCAGTGCACATTTGAACCCGATAGATGTCGTTGTTTTCATATAAAGGCCAAAGTTAGGACAGTACAACGTTTGTCGGGTCGGCTAGTATGATATAAATATCTGTGGTACTACCAATCGAATATGAAAAAAAAACCTTGTTCAAACAGTCTCCTTTTTGAACAAACCGCCATGGTTGAATGCTTTTCAAAAATAGTAATAAATAAAAAAAAATCAAGCTCTACAATAAGATCCTATACGTTGCACAGGTATCACGTTGTGATATAGGTAAATCAGCCGGCAGTCTACTAGAGTAAAATTGAGTTAAATAGAGATAAAATTATCATACAAATGTAACTAGCAGTTTTCTGCGACAACAGTGAACAGCTTCATGTGAGGGCAGATAAAATATATCCCATGACCTTCTCCAGGTTTAATCTATATTCATATTAATAAATATAGTTTAAATCTCTTTTAGCATTTCAACTATGAAATTAAAAACGTAATAGACTGACAGAGTTACATTTTAATTTAAAATTATTACTTAGAATTAATTAATTAATATTGTAAAACAGCATAAATGGTATCAACCCTAACTAGAGGTGCCACCCGACGCGGCAATTATGCAAACTGCGCCCGTCTGCGCTCGCTTATTTGTAGAGTGTTTTCCCCGGCGAATAGAGGTGGGACATATCGATGGATAATTGAGACGTAATTGATTTTGGAGTGGTTAACGTGGTTATGTTCAGCGTGTGGTGGGGATGTGGATGGCTGGAACAGTTTTTTTTATGTCACAAAATCGAAAGTTACTCAATACTTTATTGATGCCATATATAGGCAATAATAAATATTGCGAATATGGATGGAACCTGTCAGGCACAGAAATGTAAGGGTAGAAGAAGAAGCTAATAATATAGTAATTATATACAGATTCATTGAATATATCAGTATAGTAGACTATTTAACATCACGCTATACCTCTCGGGAGCCAAGGAAAAAGATAAGCATAATTCTTTTTAAATTTAGTTACCTAAGCGAAAGCTGAGTAAGGTAGGCTATTATTGTCCTTTATTCCTCGAATCACACATTGAATATATTTTAATTAATAATAATTACAAAAAGATCATCATTTAATAATATAAGCGGGGTCCAAGCTACCGGCGGCAAGGGCTCCAAAGCCAGGAATCTCATCACTATACCTGCCATATCTAGGAGAACTGCAGCCTACAAAGGTAGGCTTATTATTACAAATTAAAACGAGAAATACACACATCGATATTAAAAAATATCGATCTTATTCCATCACTAGTACTCTCATCATCGATGCGTCTATAGCGGGAGCGTCGTCGCATCGGAATCGTCTGCTTTGGCCTTCACTATCGAGCTTATCGACAACCTTATTAAAGTGCATTGTTTGTTTCACAGAACTGCTTATATTAATACTTTAAAATTTACCTAATTATCAAGATTATTAACTTGTTAAACGGTCATCATCTGCCTAGCCTTTTCACAACTATGTTGGGGTCGGCTTCCAGTCTGAACCGGATGCAGCTGAGTACCAGTGTTTTACATGGTGCGACTGCCTATCTGACCTCCACAACCCAGTTACCGGGTAACACGGTACCCCTTGGTAAGACTGGTTGTCAGACTTTTCTGGCTTCTGACTGCCCGTAACGACTGTCAAAGATGTACAAATGACAACCGGGACCAACAGCTTAACGTGCTTTCCGAGCCACGGAGGAGTCTCGCTATGACATAGATGGTCACCCATCCACGGACCGACCGCGCCAAGCGCAGCTTAACCTTTGATTGGTCGAACCGTGCGGCGGTTACTTAGTCACGAGCTCCTCTTGTTAAACGGTACAATTCGTATTTTATAGTGTTTCGTAGTTGTTGCCTTATCGTCACATTCATAATGCAGCCATAAAGTCAAGTTAAAACGCCTTCACACTAGTCGTTCGTTTGTCCAGCGTGGGCGTTCGATGAACGTATGCCTCTGCAGTTAATTGAACGCACTAGCGTGGCGCAGATGACACACGCAAACCATAACACCGCAGTAACGTGGCGTTAGCGTCCAGCGGACGTGTATGCTGGACAAACGCAAGTGTGAAGGAGCTCTTTATAATAGAGTTTGATAGAAAGTGTACAGTAACACAACCTTCGAAGCCTATAGGGATGATGTCGCCAAACGGGGCTGTGGAACACAGGGTGAAGAAAGGAACATGGATAGGTTTTAATCAGTAAGAGTCTGACGCTTCCTTTTCCTCTGCCCACAAAGGGAAGGACTCATCTCATGTGATGATTTCCCCATGCCTAAAAAGAAAGAGACGTCATGTCCTGAAATGATATAAACAATAAAAAGGCATACATTCGCAGCAATCCGTTACTTTTAGTAATTGAAGAGTTCCATTATCTATCACCGAAGATCTTTGTCTGATCTTACTATGTTATAAATTAAAACCTTCCCTGGAGGAGTTTCGGTATGTCATAGATGGTCACCCATCTACAGATCGACTGCGCCAACCGTAACTTACCGTACCTTTTGTATTGTAAATTCGGTGTATTATAATTTATATTGTAAAACAAATATGACAAATATATAAAGTTAAACTGTAATAGACAGCTGTGTTGCTGGGAAGTTTGTTCATCACTGCTTCTTCTTTCCAGCCATAACACTAGGAAGCAGAAGGGTGAAGGGTGGGCATTTTGGGGTGCTGTCATAATGTTTTTTGACGTGAAAAAGTGCTAATTGAATTAGCCTAATTTCAATAAACGTTTTTGAATTTTGATGGATCAACCCGTGAGGTCTTTACAAAGCCACGAGCTCCCCAATTTTCTAAAATAAACTAAAGATATCTTTAGTAAACGACGAAACCCATTTAATTGTTTGTTCGTCAAAGTCAGAAGTAAATCCAGACTAGTCGGAAACTCTTGCTATTACCTGGGTCCTAACTTTGTCTGAAACGTTGCCGGGTATTTCATAGAAATTGCAGTTTTAGTGGTAAACGTTAAACCTACTTGGAACGGTCTTAGAAATCAGAATCTAACAAATACCTTAGGTAGGTAGGGATAGTATGTACCTATTGGTATAAATATCATCATTGGCTTATTTATTGTCCCTGGTGGCCAAAAACCACTCTATCTGTTTTGAATCTATATGTTTTCCTTCACTATTAAGATGAAAATTAAGGCATCTTAATAATTTAAAACAAAAAAGGAAAAGGTGACTCATTAAAATAATTAGTCATTAATACTCGTACCGGGTAAAAAATACTCATACGCTTTTCGTCCGCTGTGACTAAACTCCGCGGCACGGCCCAAAAAGAAATACTTACGAATTTAGACACTACTAGCTTCTACCCGCGACATCGTCCGCGTGGAATAGTGGTGCTCCGTTCCTATTGGTTTTAGCGTGGTGATATATAGCCTACAGCATTTCTCAATAAATGGGCTATCTAACACTGAAATAATTTTTCAAATCGTACCAGTAGTTCCTGAGATTAGCGCGTTCAAACAAACAAACTCTTCAGCTTTATTATATTAGTAGAGATGTGGTAAATTTTACCCGGTGCGTCTCCTGCCGAGTTATTAAATGGTGTCCAAAACGCTAAAGCCGAAGGAAAAAACATGGATAGGTTTTAGTAACACTTCCTCCCGCTCTGCCCACAGCTCGAGAAATAATTTCATGATCTCCCATCCTTAAAAAAAGAGGGAAACAAAATAAAACACTTATTTTCAAAGTTCTAACTGTAAGACTCGCTGAAAGTAATGGAATACTGAATAGTATCCATAAAACAGATCCCTGAATACCTAAGTCTGTTTTAGTAGTTTTAAATCCGCTATAATTTCCCGCGCTCCGATCTGAATGGGAATGAGGAGACGACTTATCTTTATGTTATAACAATAATACCTACTGTTTGTTATTACGTAGAAAATATTGTTTATTGCCTCTAAATTGAAGAATACTTACATATACCTAATGAAGGATGTGCCTAAGTAAGTTTTACACGGAGCGATATGATAAATATGAATAAAAGTCTAGAAGTTTTCGTTTCTATTTTGTACGTTAACAGATATAAAAAGTTTGTTACGTTTTCCGATATTTCTTTTTCTATAAAATTATACGGTTATAAGCTAGCTCTCTGCCAGCGGTTTCACCCGCGTAGGCTATACGAATATGACTTAAAAATGACAAACTTTCATCCCCTATTTAACCCCGGAACTTTCGGAAAATCCTTTCTTATCGGATGCCTACGTCATACAAAGAACACACGCTCCAAGTTTCAAGTCTCTACGATCAGCGCAGGCTGTGCGTTGATCCGTCAGTCATTCAGGATAAAGCATTTTATATGTATAGATACAAATAGATAGACGAACTAAACAGTGGAAAAAATACTAAATATTTTAATAAAAAACTGACATTACATCTCTCAAAACACCACAACTCTTTTTTACCCCCAAAGTTCGTACATTCCGTGTTTCTTTTCCCCCTATTTAGGGTAGAACCAGTACGACCTTAATCACCATTACATTTCGACAGTGCCTACAGTATGCAAACATTTGCCAGCTATAATAATTAGCTTTAATATAATAAAACAAAAGTACTAATTCCAGTAATGCATACCATTGTAAAGAAGAATACTAGAAGTCTCACTTTGTATGTAAGTTTCAAGTGACACAAAAGTGGGACTCTCCGGTAATGCTGTCAATTTTTAAGTGAAAAACTTTTTTATGAATGAAGATGATTCGATGAGAATACTTTTTACGAACCTAAGGACCAATTTCACTGATAGATGATTATATAATCGGCCCCTTAAACGAAATCATTTTTTAACCACGAAGCGGGAATTTTCGTGTTGTCAACTTCTTGTTCAACCCCGGCTTGGTTATCGACCGTTTTAGGAATAAAAAAACCAAATGATAGGTTATCCATCGTATGGTAGAAGTTTGAATTTAAGGTAAGCAGCTGTTTTCAGTTGATCGGACCGTTATCTTGTCGGTAAACTTGGGCCTTAGTATAGTGACTCGATGCGGTCCGATCTATGTGTGTTAAGTGCAAGTAAGAGGGATCTAAGTATTGAAATCTACAAATTAAAATGTAGACCCTTCTGCAGAGAAGTGGATGGTAACGTTTCCTAGAATATGTCACATCTTCAAAATTCCATATGATCATGAGCTCGCGTTGAGAATGAATAGTTTATTTTGTAACTCGAATGTTTAAAATCTCTTTTACAAGTCAACATTAAAAAAAAATGACGTTTTCTAATTGTCTACCTTTGAAAATGTATCTTTTAAGAACCAGGCAAAAATAAATCACGAATTCTTGTTTGGTCTATAAAAATATTAATATCGACAACAATAAGGTTTTTTTGATCAGTGGGCCTAGCATGAATCACTTTCGAAAAGTATTCGTATTGACGGCGATTTTTGAATGGAATATACTCGATTCTTACAAACTATTTATTTAAATTTATGACTTTAATCATATATTTGGGTGATGCAAATTGTTATTTACATATATTTTAAACATAAATTTTGCTCTGGTATGGTAGTATTTATTTATTATTCGAATACTTTTTCGAAAGTGATTCGTACTAGTTCTTTGACGGAGGGCAAGCACAACGGCTTGTACTTCTGTATGTTATTTGTAAAATATCCAAGTAACTGAAAGTGTATTCTCCCATTTAAGAAATGAACAGAATCGCGCGCGTTTTGTTTCATTGTTTATAATAAGCGTTTGTTTTATACAATTTCAACAGTCAAGGGGTTTTTTGATAATACTTCTTGTATAAAGTTTGTTCTTGTTTGAAATTGTAGGTCATCCGGCCAACCCAGCTAAGATTTAGTGATGCGCATTGCGCGCAATTAGGAACGGTTGAATAATACCAATATTTTCCATAGAGTAACGGATAACAGATTTCAACCATTACAATACTGGTTAGTTTGCCTCGTTGTCAGATATTTTTTTACTGGTATGCATTTGCCGTAATAGAGCTCCAAGATACAGGGGTTTTGAGTGAATTTTGATCACCCATCCTTAAAATGTACGCTTATTTATGCAGATCATTTCAACAGCACTGTCTTTGGTTACGTACATTGTTGGGAGAAAATTCAAATTCTATTTATTTTAATACTAGCTGTTTTCTGCGGTTTCGCCCGCATCCCGAGTTATTATCCCGAGTCTCAGGTGTCGCACCCGAGCAAAAAGTAGCCTATGTCCCTTCTCAGGCTCTAGACTATCTGTGTAACAAATTTCATTTAAATTGGTTTAGTTGTTTTGGCGTGAAAGGACGACAGACAGGCAGACTGAGTTACTTTCGCATTTATAATATTAGTAAGGATTACATTTCACACTTTAAATTACAAAGAAAATCTTATATTTTTCATTAAATCAATCAATTATTATTCTAATGAAAAAATATTTTTATTTATTTATCTACCCTTTTCTTTAGAGCGGGTTTAAAAAAACTTATTCAGTTTATAATGAACGAAGCGAACTCAAGGCGCTTGTGGGTCGCGAGATTGTTCAAAAGTCATCGCGGCCCTGGCACGCAATGGGCATTCAAAGAAACACATGGGTTTTAGTCAGTAAGAGTCTGACATTCTGAGTAATGGTCTGACGAGAGCTGGAGGAGTCATTTGATGATATTCCCTTCCTTAATGACTGGCTTTAACTGAGTTTAACATGGTATTATTGGTAGAATCGGCCATTAGTCTGGTGAAGGAATAAAAAGGAATAACCACAGCCCAGCGACTGTGTTGCTACAATTATATTAATTAATTCATAATTGTTAAATGAGGCACATAATTTGTATAAACATAGCAACTTAATTGCATCAATGGCGATTAAGTAATAGTTTATTCATGAGCGCTGTGGTGGCAAACATTTTGATAACTGCATTTTGTTTTCTATAAATATTTTGTGTTTGTTATTTTATTTATACTGATTAAACCTATATGCTAGATGACTTTTTACTTTGCTGCTGCTGTTTTTTTGCTTTTTTATCCTATGACAATTCATCATCATCAGCCTATTTACTGTCCCACTGCTGGGCACAGGCCTCTTCTCATACAGAGAAGGCATGAGCATTGATCACCACGCTTGATCAAGGCGGATTGGCGATTTTAGACTTTTTAAGTCCAGGTTTACTCACGATGTTTTCCTTCACCGTTAGTCAGTGACGTCTTAGATATACTTAGAAAGAAAGTACATAATATGACTTAAGAAAATTCATATGGGTACTTGCCAGATTTCGAACCCACGCACTCATACACGAGAGGCAGGTAGGTGCCTTAGCCACACACACGACTTGATTAAGGTGACCATTCAATAAGGTTTAAGTTATCTTCATACCAAATTTCTTTTCAATCGGTCCAGCCGTTTTACTGTGAAAACGTAACAGACAGCAGGGTTGGGCAGTATTTAAATTACTAGTAATTAAAATACGTAATTGAAATACAAATACGTATTTAGTATTTGTATTTCAATTACTTCCTTAAAATGTAATTTGTAATTCGTATTTTAAATACTTGACGCCGAGGTATTTTGTAATTTGTATTTCAAATACTTGAGGCTTCAAAATACATTTTAACATTAAAATACATTTAGCAGGTTTTCTTTGGCAGGTTTTATTCACTCTCCACCGAGAGGCTGTTTGTCATTTAAAAATCTAGTGTTCATGAAAGGAAACTGGTTTAGTGATTAATTAATCTTGTTTTCCTCTACTTTTCATCCCGTGCTGGTCTAGATTTACTTATTTTGTAATTTGTATTTTGTATTTTATATTTCAAATACCTTACTTAAAAGTATTTTGTATTTCGTATTTTAATTACCTGCGATACAGTATTTTGTAATTTGTATTTCAATTAAAGCAAAGCATACCCAATCAATCAATATTGCTTTATAAAAAATAGCAGTAAGTATAAGGAAAATCCAATGATACCTTACTTGACCTGAAATTTTATCCCGGCTGCTGCCTTAATAGCAGTCGTTGTTACAATTCCATGTCAGAGGCCGTCAGACGGGTTTGAGAACACTCTGACACTAGGGCTGGTTAGGTTAGTGAACTTGCTCAGAAAAGAAGAAGAAGCATAGAAATGCACAGAAAGTTGGAACCGAATATTTTTAAAACCAGATTTACAAAATCAAAACCGCTTCCCTTCACAGAACATACTCATAATAATTATTTCGCTTTTTTTTCTCCAATGTTACCGTGTAAGGCAGTCCTAGAGCGCATCTTTGGCGCCACGCCAGCCCCGACTCAGCCGAACGAGCTATGCACTACTAGCCTAGTGGCGCGCCAATTATCGATAATTTTCATCGATAACGAACGTGACTGCGATTTTAGTTTAAGATATCGTTTTAGGTGTGGGATTAATTTTAGAGATGTTTGTTGTGTTTCTTTTTTGGTGTTATCTTATCGATATTGTGATTGAATGTTATAAATCTATAAATTATAAGCTCCGTATGATAGATTTTATGTAACAAAAATATTTCAGTGTCAATTTTTAATTTACAAATTCAATTATTTCATATACTATCTAAACATTGTTCTATAGGATTTATAGTAAACGTTGAGCGTGCTCTACTGATTGATGTAGTATGTATTTTATACGACACGCCACTAAATCAGAATTGTAGTAAAAGCAAAGTATTATCTTTTCAACTTATAAACCATGAGTTTGAGCACTGAATACGACAAAAACATCGATAAATAATTAACCATATCATCGATACCATCTCTCCACATCCCTATAAGAATCGTTGTCAATAATCGACTAGGTATAGACCGCAGCCCCGCCTTATCTTCCCGTATACTTGCTACTCTTATGCTCAAGCTCGCTCCTTGCTGGGCAAGCAGAATGCTGGTTCTGTTTTAAATTCAAGAGATGTACCGACTCAAATGCTTCCTTTTAAAGTTTTAGAAGTTCTTTCGTACCGTATTGGTGAAGATAGCGTTGAGTCTATTGGGGGACTGTTTATTTTTGGCGTTGTTTCATGTAGTCCTACTACATAATATTATAAATAGGAAAGTTTGTATGTATGTATTTATTATGTAAACTAGCTTATGCCCGCGACTTCGTCGGCTTGGACTGAGAAAAAAGTTCAGATACCTGGATATAAAGTATCCTATGTATTAATCCAATTTGTGAACTAGTAAGTTTTCCGCGGTTTCATCCGCGTCCCGAGGGAAATACTTAAAGCAACCAGATAAAAAATCCGGCCAAGTGCGTGTCGGGCCACGCGCAGTTGGGTTCAGTAGTATATTTTATTTTGTCGACTATAACTCTGTAACTGGTTAAGCCTACTTAACCGTGATAGTTTTCCTTTTAAGTTCGGTATATATGCTACGTCTATGAACTATTTCACAGTTTTAGGGATAGTTATTCACAAGTTAGAGGGCGCTCGTATCAAACAACAATTTGCACTTTAAAGCTAGATATTTCGCAAACAGCTATCTTAACCGAAAAATGGTCTTCACAGACCTGTAACATTTTTGAAAGACCTATCCAGTGATACCTCACATGACGGGATACATAAAAAATATTCATCCTCACTTTACTGAAAAAAAAAACATCAAATATCTTCACAAATAAAGACAGACTCGAAACCCAAGTGAGGTAGAAGCTCGTAATTATTTCTTGGTGTAACTCCATCCTTCTGTAAACAGCATATAGTAACTTTGTTACTTGAACACGAGAATATAAGTTGAAATTACCGTAGCATCGTTAACTCAACAGTTATCTAAGTTCTACCTCCGACGTAGCCTTGAGGTAATTTTACCTCTGGGACACACGGCTACAGAGGATAGGGAACATGTGTTGAAAGAAAGAAAGAAAGAAAAATTTATTTGTCAGACATAGGTTTTTTATATTAATAGAAGTTTCATATATTCTACCATTTCTCGTGTACAAATTCTTAAATTGTTTTCTTTAGGATAAATTTGTTTGTTACTAAGGGCTTCCTAACTAATATAATTAGTGCGAAAGTCAGTTTGTTTGTTATGCTTTTATGTTAAAACGGCTGAACCGATTTTGATGAAATTGGGTATGAAAAAAGATGGGACTTTGGAAACGGTGATAGTCTATTTTAACCAACTTACAAAAAAAGAGTAGATTCCATGATCGGTTGTATTTTAGTATCCGAATATCTTTATCAAAACTACTAGGTCTGCCAGATTAAGATTGTAGTTTTTGTTGATCTGTCAGGCACTATTTATTTTTTATGGAAATTTTATTCGCTTGTCATTCAACATCTCCTTATGTACGAACATCCGAAATATTTCCGTTATTAGGCATATTGTACAACAAGTTGGAGTTGTCTGCGGACTGATGAACGAGCTGCTGTTAACTGCTTACTGTGCTTACCCTCTGTTTGCGTAGGTCCGCCGTAATGTCTGGCATTACTGAAGTTAATACCAGCCTACACACTTTATGAAGGAATTTCAAATTTGTAGGGTACTTACATGCTAAAATATCTTAGTAAGAGTGTAATAATATATAAGTAATAATTATTTAATTAGTAATAATACAAGAACAATCTTATACCCCTGTGTCGCCTGCTTTGGTCTTTTGCTTTCAGGTATAGTGTAACTTCTCAGAGACTACACCGCACAAATAACTACCCTATTATATAGGATAGTCTATTTACTATCCCACTGATGGGCACAGGCCTCTTCTCATACAAAGAAGACATGAGCATTGATTACCACGCTTGCTCAAGGTGGTTTGGCGATTTCAGAGATTTTAGCCCAGGTTTCTTCATGACGTTTTCCTTCACTGTTAGTTACTGGTGTCTAAGATACACTTAGAAAGTACATGTGACTTTACTGACTTTAGTAAAGTCACAGGTCTTGTTGTTATAATTCGTTTTATATAACGAAATATAAATTAGTATTGGGTGTTTCAGATCGAAAAATTAAAACAATCATTGAACTTCAACTAAATTTTAATATACAAAAATAAATTATATACATCCTTAACAACTAAACTCTATCTATTTATACGTCAAATATTTATTTATTTTATTTAAATACTGATGTGAGAGAACTGGCTTATTGGCTAAATTTATTTGGTGTTTCAAATTCGCGATCGTTGACAATAAATAACTTCTGGGGGTTGTAGGCGATGCAGTTGTAAATACATAAGGGGTAGGGGTGACAGGCACAATATTATTTATATTAGTGTACAAATTAGGCTTTTTTGGAGTAATTTCTACAACATTTACAGGCGTCACGTCGTAATTAGGTCTAGCAGTAGATACAATAACTGGCAACGCCGAATTTCGACGGCCATTTGTAACAAAGAGATCTTTTAATTCATCATAAGATGGTACAACTTTTGTCTTCGCATCCTGATTATTGGTGAACGTGGAGTACTTACTTTTATGAGGTTGATATCCATCATTAAGTTCTGAAGAATAATCCATGAGTTCTTTCGAAAAAGGAATTTCATCTGAGAATTTGAAATAATCTTCGTCTTTAGTCCTTTGAACTTTATCGTTACTCTCAATGAATTTCTCATTGTAATGTTCTAAGTATTCATTATTGTTATCAGTTAAACCACCACTTCCATGTTCATTGATATTCACTTTAGTAGTGTCTACATATGCACTTTTTGTTTGATAGTTATTATAAGGTTGGAAATCATTCTTGTTTCCATAATCATTAATGGTTTCAAAGTCTTTATCATTATTAACGTAAATTTCATTAACAGGACGATTATTGTTGTATGATGTAGGACGTTTTGACAAGACTGGTGCAGGTATGGCTTTGTTATTATTAATATGATGACGTATGTATTCGTCGTTTTCAAAAGAATCTTGGTTGAATGCATGATCATTATAAGTATTTACATCATTATGTTTATATGTGGGTGGTATATGGTTGTTTTTATATCGATTTTCTTTGCTGACATCGACATCGATGCTATTATCTTGATTGTGTTGTTCGTCGTATCTCACATCAGCTTTGTATCCGTTTTCGTCGGCTGTGTATGAAACTATCTGCATTCGTCCGTCGGGAAGTCGAACCCTGTATTGTCCGTTGGTCGCGGATCCTGTACTCTGCTGCGAGTGGGAGAAATCGTCACCAGTTTTGTGGTCTTTTACTGTGTAGGAGAAAGCGTAGTTTTCACCCTGTTGAAGGAAAATAATTGTAAGTAATTTTTGGTGCACTTCTATAGAAATTGACTCTCTTAAATAGGTACTAGGTTCTGTGCTTTTCCCGTTAGCACAGACAGTTTCAGTATTGGATTGTAATAAGTACAGGATGAAGAGTATCCTAGGTGTTCCTTGAAATTTGATACACTCATCGTTTATAACTTGGTTTAACACATAGGATACTTTAAACCTGCGTGAGCGAGGTTAATAGGAACAGGTAGTTTAAAGTAATTGTAGTTGGAAATCTCATGAAGTATTACAAAATACGAAACTTCTGACTAAACAAAGTTACCACTGCCTCGTCATCGGCTAGGTTTTTTTGTTTTACTAGGTTGGCATATTGCCCACATGATGCACCAGTACAATTAATTGAAAGAGCTAGTAAAATGTAACGCTTTCATGGTAAAACAGCTGAACAAATTTTGGTAAGGGTTAGATTGAAACATGAGTAAGGTCATTGGTCAATGAGCTTGTAGCGATGTAACAGCCACACGGTTCGACCGATCAAAGGTGAAGCTGCGCTTGGCGCTGTCGGTCCGTGGATAGGTGACCATCTATGTCATAGCGAGACTCCTCCGTGCCTTGGAAAGCACGTTAAGCTATTAGTCCCGGTTGTCATTTGTAGATCTTTGACAGTCGTTACAGGAGGTCAAAAACCAGAAAGTCTGACAACCAGTCTTACCAAGGGGTATCGTGTTACCTGGTAACTGGGTTGTGGAGGTCAGATAAGCAGTCGGAAGCCGACCCCAACATCGTTGGGAAAAGGCTAGGCAGATGATGATGAGTAAGGTCATTGAATAGTTCTTATATAGTTGCGTGAAGTAGTTTTCTAGGTATACGAGTGAAACCACAGGAAACTGCTAGTATTAGTATAGATGCTAAACTTACGTGATTGTATTCCTTGCTGTTGTCGTGTTCACCCTCATTTGTCGGGTAATAATTAGAATGCTCCGGAGATATTTCCTGAAAATAAACATTATCTTTTTTAAATATAAGGAAAACATTGCGAGGAAACCTGGGCTTAAAAGTTAGAAATCGCTTTGAGCAAGCGTAGTGATCAATGCTCATGCCACCTTTGTATGAGAAGAAGCCTACAGTTAGTTAGATTATACTACTATACTATAGTTAGTTAAATAGTTCGATCATTATATATGTTTTCTAATTTCTTACTAACAATAATGTTCTGTTTAGTCTTATGTGGTTTGGTTTTCTGAAAATCTATTCTATTTATGTCCAGTTCAGAACAAATTAATTTTAATTACTTTCGTGTACTATTAGCTATCATAAAATAATTTTGTGCTCGCAGTGGCTAATCACACAAATGTCTCGCTTTAATATTATTGACCAATTAAACGATTATGGTTTAGCTCCAAAATTATATAATTAAACAATATCGCTTTTAATACCGTGTATATTTTTCTATTAAAATTTTATTAAAACTTGAACTATTTCCCGCGGGTTTACCCGCGCCCAAGGAACTACTTAATGCATCTGAATAAAAAGTATCCTGTAACCGACTCCAGGGACTCCCAACTATCTTAGTACCAAATGCCATCCAAATCGGTTGGGCCATTTTACAGTGAAAGCGTAACAAACAAACAAACTTATTTATAATATTAGCTAATTAGGATTCTGAGTGATTACCGGTCCATGTTTATAATCTGTTTTGCTGTTGTAGTGCTGAAACATAATATTTTTTAGCTTTTATTAGAGAAAGAAAGAAAGAAAAGAGCATTCAACATATATGCTTTTGTTTCGAAGTTTTTAGGACGTTTCTTTAAAAAAAAGAAACAGTTATAAACCTCGTTATAATCCCCATTTTTTAAAGGGTGGGAAATGGAAAAAAAAACGGCCTGGATTACTTATACAGGTTTATCAAATAGGACTTGAGATTCATGTACTATATAGAATTAGAGTAACTGAGCAAATGGCTCCAAATTTTGAGTCAAGGAAAGATCTAGGCTTGGGTATAATTTTGTTATATGGAACAAATATTTACATACCTACGAAATCAATTGTATTGAGCCGTGCCATGTTATATTCTACTCATCTGCCTAGCCTTTTCCCAACTATGTTGGGGTCGGCTTCCAGTCTAAGCCGGATGCAACTGAGTACCAGTAGTTGACATGGAGCGACTGCCTATCTGACCTCCCAGTCGTACCGGGTAAGAAGATACCCCTTGGCAAGATTGGCTGTCAGACTTTCTGGCTTTCGGCAATTATTATAACATCAATTTTGGAATATTTTTATAAAGGTTCTACAACAATGTGGTAGGTAATTCTACTGTCCCACTGCTGGAAACAGGCCTCTTCTCATACAGAGAAGCCAAAGCATAGATCATCACGCTTGCTCAAGGCGGATTGGCGATTTCAGACTTTTTAAGTCCAGGTTTCTTCACGATGTTTTCTTTCACCGTTAGTCAGTGGTATCTAAGATATACTTAGAAAGTACATATGACTTTAGAAAATTCATATTGGTACTTGCCAGATTTCGAACCTGCACACTCGTACACGAGAGGCAGGTGCCTTAACCACTAGGCCACCACGACATGTACAACTATGTGGTAATAGGTAATTATATACCGACCTTGTAATTGATGTTGGTCTTCGGAGGTGAATACCGATCACGTTGGCCGTTACCAGTCACCTCGTACAGTGGTTGGACGACCCGTTGCTGTAAGAAACAAATAGTCATATTAATAGTCATATCTTTCTACGGGATGTTCAAAGGGTTACCGCGCCCCCGGAATAAGAGTCAGTCAGTAAGAGTCTAGAGAAAGTTTGATGATTTTCCACCCGAAAAATAAAATAAAACTAGTCATATATTTTCAGTTCTGTTTAACTGCATCTAAACGCCCAATGGGATCCATGATATTATGAAGCTATATTTTATTAGGGTTTTCCCTCATGTGGGCTTTCTTAGGCTCAAGTTCACCGACGAGATAACGGTCCGATTAAAACAGCTGTTTACCACAAATTCAAATTTCCAACTTTCGATGGGTAACTTATTATTTGAGATTTTTATTCTTGAAACGGTTGATTACCAAACCGGGGTTAAACTAGAAGTGGGTAACACGAAAATTCCAGCTTCCTGGTTGAAAAACGTTTTTGTTTAACGGGCCGATTACCTAACTATCTGTCGATGAACTTGGCCCTTAGTAGGTGCCCGAATTTGTTCCCAGCTGATTGCAATACGCTCATACCGAAAACATGCGACTTAATGGAAATATGGTTGTCCCGAAATTACGAGTATATACGACTGGCGATATATGTAAGAAAGAAAGAAAATACGTTTATTTGCGCCAAAAATGTGCCGCATAAAATATAAAAGGAAAAAAACTAGACAAAAAATAGTAATATGAGGAATACATGCGTCACATCAGCGCAAAATGGCCATCACTCAGCATAATGCTGTGACTCATGCTATGCTATGTATATTCTTCTGCCCAGCTCTTCTGAAAAAGCATGGGTGATGTTATGTTATGAGTTAAATAAATACCGTTGAATATGAACACTGAAAGACCACTAGTTATTATGAGAGCCAATTTCCTATAGTTAGTTATTAAATACAATATCTACATTTATGCTAACACTTAGAAAAAATATAATGTATTTTTGTTTGTAATAAATTAACTCAAAAACGAATAGCTATATAAAATAAAATGCCAGTTATATGTGTATATTATACAAGCTGTTTTACGCGGTTTAACCCGCGTTCCAAGAGTGGGTAAAAAGTAGCCGATAACCGTCTCAAGGGTACCATCCATCTCCGTAACAAATTTCATCCAAATCGTTGCAGCCGTTTTACCATGATAGCGTAACAAACTCACTTTCTCATCTTTAATATGTATTAGTAATCCTTGGTCACATGTCAGAGGCCGTCCGTGGATTTGAAGAAACTCTGACTCTAGGGCTTGTTAGGGCTTGTTAGGTTAGTAAAACTGCAGTCTACACGATAAGAAGAAGACTGAGTAATATTGGTTCTATCTCCAGCAAGTACAAAGACCGACGTCAAGATAATAAGCGAGTAGAAAATCCTAATAATACACTTCTCATCAAAAAAATCGAAACACCTCGCAGTTTATGATTTGATAAGGATTATCAGAAAAATGTGTATATTTAGGAATAAATGTAAAATGTCATTTAATAGTGAGTAGTATGAGGTTTTTAAATCCTAATGTTATTGTTCTAAATTCAAATTAAGTCTTCATAGATTTCGTATTTTGTATAATGAGTAATTTTTACCCTGTATGGAATATGAAGGAAATGGGTAAAACAACACGCGTAAATGAAAAAAAAAATTAAGAAACGTTTATTTAATAACTTGTATTCCCTCCGCGAGCTCTTATTACTGCTTCCATACGGTTCTTCATCGATCGGATGAGAGTCACGATCACATGTTGTGGTATATTATCCCATTCCTCTTGGATTGCATTTTGCAGCTGGCTAAGTGTTTCTGGGGCTGGATCTCTTGCTCGAATTCGTCTCTTTAATTCATCCCATAGATGTTCAATGGGATTCATGTCCGGGCTTCTTGCTGGCCATACCATAATGGAGATACCGACTTCGGTAAGATAATCTCGTACGACGCCCGCGGTGTGAGCTCTAGCATTGTCGTGCATGAATATGAAGTCGTTGCCAATAAAATGTGCATAGGGCATCACATGAGGTTCAAGACACTGTTCGATGTACCGATGAGAGTTTAGTGCAGGCAGCCGTGGCCCAGACACAAAGGCAAGTTCTGTCTTACCGTCGGCGCTGATTCCTCCCCAAACCGTCCACGAACCGCCACCATAGCTGACCTTTTCTTCAATGCAGCATTGTGCAAAGCGTTCTCCATCTCTTCTGTAGACCTTGTTCCTTCCGTCGTTACCATACAGCATAATTTTACACTCATCAGAAAACAGTACTTTGCTCCACTGAAGGTATGACCAAGTTAGGTGCTCGCGTGCAAAGTTAAGGCGCGCTCTTCGATGGTCTGCAGTTAATTTCGGCCCATTCGCTGGCTTATGCGGTGCCAATCCGCGTTCCTTCAACCTTCTTCTTATTGTAGAGTCACTTACAGCTACTCTTCGTACAACGCAAAGCTGCTGCTGCAGTTGAAAAGCGTTAAGGCGTCGATTTCGTAAAGAAGTTGTTACAATAAATCGATCATCTCG
Source organism: Pyrrhia umbra (assembly GCA_963891755.1). Classification (NCBI taxonomy): domain Eukaryota; kingdom Metazoa; phylum Arthropoda; class Insecta; order Lepidoptera; family Noctuidae; genus Pyrrhia; species Pyrrhia umbra. Next base: position 821,062 of record OY982943.1, read on the forward strand.
CTCAGAAGTGACCCGATTCCTGCCAGATCCTGAACGGCGCGTGAACGAACCAGTCTCCCGATAGCGTTTGTAGACTCTATGAACAGATGATAAGCTTAGATGCAATCTTGCAGCCACAACACGCTGACTAAGTCCAGAATCCAGCAATGCGACCACTTGGGCGGCTTCTGCGGGCGAAGTATCCATATGTTTTAGAAAAAAAAGTTTTTTCAGACGTCCCAAAGTCACAGTAAATGAAATAAGAAACAAAAAGTTTAAAGACAAGCGCTAATTTTTAGTTTTTAACCACTCTAACGTCCGGGCCGCGCGACCGTTTATCTCTCTAACGTCCAGCTGCGCGCGGCGCGCGCGACTTCGTTCGCGCGCAAGTTCGTCGTAACAAAAAACCTATATAGCTACTGAACCGTAATGGCTAGAATAAAGAAAAAAATACCAAAAAAAAGATTGAAGAATACTGATCAATCTTAACGATTTTTTTAAATCGTAAGTTATAATCTTTGATACAAAAAACCGGGTTAAACATGTAATTCAGAAAAAAAATACACAATTATTTCTACCTTTTTAGAATATAAGGCACAACTATTGCATATTTTATCAATAAAATATTTTTACAACAAACTAGACTTATTACCCTTTCTTCTGATGTATATACGATTACATTCGGTTAACTCTAAGTATTTTAATTAAATCAAAACAAAACACTACTCCTCGTAATTTTACCGCGATGTCCCGAGCGCCCTTGACTCGTCCGAGAAGGCGAAATAATAGCAATATGGCCGCCCGTCTAAGGTTTCCCACACACGATGTAATTTTAATAAAATATTTTAAATAATTTTATGAATTAGTTTTATGCAATAATTGTATTTTTGAAGTTGTTTATTTGTTCTAGTTGGTTATTTAAATAAAAAGCAAATAAAAAAATCAATATATAATATAATAATTTATTCCTTCCACACATTTATATATGGTAAGCCATAAAACAATTTTCAATGCAGAGATTGACGTCGCATTGTAGACACTTCCATATGGTCTGCATGAATAATTTAAAACATTAGTATTGTTAAAAGAATAAAATAAAATTTGGCGAAGCATTAAAATATATGCGACCATGCAACACGTGCAAGGGCAACAGTAAAAAAGAAAGGTAGTCAAATCCACAAGTGCATTTTTTTACATTTAGCGGAAATTAATCAACACGAACAAACATGTAATTAATGTTTCAAAACAAAAAAAAACCATTAGAACATTATACATATCCAACGGAAACCAAGCGAAAAATAAATGATGAATATTAGTACAAAACCCAAAAGTGCATTTTATATTAAATATTAGTATCATCTCAAGCAAAATATTATACCACCACTAGCAAAACAAAAATAATGCAAACATATTTTGCCGTGTATAGCGAACCTTATTTATCACGTTTCATGTAACGTCCGTGGATACCAAACAGTCCACATCAAAAAACCTGAGGAACACATTGACATTATTATGGAATCTTCAGTGAATTTAGTATATTTTCTCTTTGAAAAATGTATTATTTTGCTTATTACGAAATGCATTTCGATATTTTATATACTATTGTAATGCAAAGTATGTAAAATATGTATAAACAAAACTAAAAGTGGCCGACACCATACGACCGGCCATTTTTTTCGAAACAACAATCGTTTGAAGTTAAAAGTAGACTAGATTTATCAGCTAAAACTGTGATATTTATACATCATCGTAAAGCACAAATCTTCTAGTTTATTTTGATGTATAACACTTGCAAGATAAATAAAACAAAACTGTAGTACTTACGACATATTTGTTGGCACTCACAAAAACACTTCACAACACGCGCGTCAAACGAGTCAACTGAACTTAAAAAATTATATTTTGTTTGTCAAAGCTTATTACACTGCCATCTCTATTTTTTTCGTCGAACTATTTATTCAACTGTATAGATAATCTGTCAAAACTCACCAAGCAAGACCGTATTTTAAACTAGAGGGCGTTAAACACAACTCGTCGCTTTGGATACTATAGTATCCATGGGCGTATGACGCTACTTTTTTCTTGGATACCGTACTATCCACGGACGTCAGAGTGGTTAAACGAGAAACGTACTCCAACCCTAAATACACATTTGTCTCAAAACAGTGATTAATTTCATTTATAGGATAAACAAATGAAATTCTAATTTCGAATTTTGATTTTTTTCTTCTTACTGTAATGACCAAACTGCCAGCTACACAATAATGTTTTTTTTTTCATGGAATTAATTCTCTTTTGTAAAAAATTAGGACAAAAACAATAAAAACGAAAGTGTTTCGATTTTTTTGATGAGAAGTGTATTATAATCGCGAAAGTTTGCAAGAATGTAAAGATGTATGTTTGTTACTCTTCCACGCAAAAACTACTGAACGGATTTGGATAAAAATCGGTACACACATAGTTTATAACCTGAATTAACATATAGGATACTTTTTACCCGGGTGCGCTGGACTAGTTCCCTTGAGATACGGGTAAAACATCTAGTTAAGCACAATTTAATGACCCACCAAACATAAACACGACTAGCGCAGATTAATCACCAATAACCAGCCGCTGCGAAACGTTTACAATGATCCCCAATGTTATCCCCGGATAAACAAACACACCTGTTTCTGTCCACGGTAACAATGGCCGCTATAATCAATCACCGGCCTTATGCCAGTGAATACAGAAAAAATAATATCACGGATTCATTTTCTTGGCCGGCTATGAAGTAAGCGGTGTTGAGACAGTGTTTTTATTAATAAAAATCTGAATTTGTTCTTGTAGATAACATTCATGGCATATGCGTGTAAAAAAGGTCAGTCGGGCAACTGTCTCACTATAAGACAAAGACCTCTTCTTATATAGAGAAGTCAGTAGCGTTCTTCTTCTTATTGTGTGGCTGCAGGTTTTACTAACCTAACATACTGTCAGAGTTTTCTCTAATCCGCCTGATAGCCTCTGATATGGAATTGCAACGACTGCTATCAAGGTAGCAGCCGGGGACGACGACTTGATGTGCCTTCCCAGGGCATGGACGTGTAACATCGCCAACTTCCTAAATCCGGGTTGCTTGGATATTTCTTTTTTAAACACACAAAGCGATTTCGGCCCAACTGGGGAATCGAATCCGAAACACCGTTAACAACGTTACGTTTGCGATTACTAGACCTTCGATAAAAAAATACCAGAAAAATATACCTACTAACTTGTTGCCAATTTGAACTAAACAGGCATTTTAGGTAATCAAGATAAATTATATAAGAAAGCGATCCAATGATATAGATGATTATGGTGATGATCCAATCACACACTATTATTTTATAAATGAATGCAATGCGGTGAAAAAATTAAAAGTTCACACAAAAATACCATGAGAAGAACACATTTCTATTACGATGACATCAAATGATGAAGATAAAAATGACTAAGAAACGAATCCATTAAAAAGCGCCAAAAATGAAATGACGATATTAATTATTTAGTCAAAAACCTGAGGCATTCCTTCATTATCTGGATTATAAACAAGTCTCTTCTGCATCGTTCCTGCATAACTTCTAGTCTCTCTAACGGTTTCAGAACTACGCGGAGTAATTGTCTCAACATTATCAGGATTCTTCGGTTTTCTCTTAGTTAAAACATTTCCTAGATATTCTACACTCTGCATGGGATTGCGTGTAGGTAGATCTATAAGTTTCTCAATACTACCACTTTGATGTTCGGGACTATGAGAAGGTCTTTTTCTAAGAAATGTTTCTTCATTATCGGAAAGTCTGTGCCAAACTTTGCCTCTTGGAATTCTTTCATTATTTTCTCTGGATCTATGTATACGATAGAAAATTTCCTTCTGTGGGATTTTCTCATAACCACTGCCCATGTTTTCCAAACTAAGTACAGGTCTTATTCTTAGAGGCTCTGGATTGTATGAGCGTAGTCTTCTTAGATTTCTTATATACTTATTGGGTGTTGTTCTTGTAGGGAATGTAGGAACAAGTCTAATACCGCTATGTTTTTCATTATTACTACTTAATTGCTCATTGCTGTACCAACGTGTCCTTCTTAAAATGTGGCTTTTATATTCATTTGGAGTTTTTGTACTGTAAATAGGATTATTTCTTTTATTTCTATTATCCCTATCGATTGTATTTATTTTATCAGGATCACGCATTGGTCTCGCTCTGATATCTCTGTCACTGTTGACATATGGGTATTCTTTGCTTTTCATGTTCCTTCTACCTTGATGGTAGTATGAATATTCTGGTCTCTGATAGGGATTTTTTCTTCTACTTCTGCTTTCTTCATAAGCCCTTCGTCGAGCGTTCTTGTACAGAAAAGTATATTATTAAAATGCATTATCTATTTTTGCTCTGAGAATATTGCCAGAGTTAAATGCTATAGTCGCTACGGCAGAGAATCTCAGCTTTATGTATGGCAAACCCAATTGCTTTGCCATAGATGGTGTACGCTTTAAATCTCATATAAAAAATATTACGTACATTATAATCATGCTCAGTTTACATCTATTGCAAGTGTCTGCCTACCTAGCTGCTACCACCGCTAAGTCTAGTCGGTGAGATTTACTAACAGATGGATCGTCGGATTTCTCATTAAATATCATACCTATAAGAAACAGTCTAAGGCTAGTTGAACTTTGACCAGTAACCATCAGGTTATTGGCATGTTCTCATCTAATTGTAGTAACCTTTTTTGAAGGGACAGACTGTCAACATTTTTTGGACAACAAATGTTATCATATATCATTAAATTAAAGAGTATAAAGTTCAAGTTATATTATAGTAAAAACACTTACAACAACTTTAATCATATCATCCTTATCTTTATCAGTGACGACATCATGATCATTTTCGACTCCATGATTAACATCATCATCGCTATCATCATTATTGTAATTAGCTTCTCTGCTGTATAAAGAACTGTGAAACACTTTTATTTGTTTGCTCTTGATTTCATTATCATGCATTGCTTTTCGTGCGTTAAGTCCTGGTTCAGGATGCTAGAGTAAAAATATATAATAAGTTGTTTGTCTTTAAGTAAATAGATTAAAGAGAGCTCATATCTCCGTAAACTGATATGAACCTTATTAATTAACTTCTCCAAGAAGTCAAAAGACCGTTGCTGTTGTCAAAGGTCCCTAAATATGTTTATCAGATATGGCAGCAGCAGTTTCATCTTCATTCTCCCGCATTATTATGATCACCAATTCATTTATTTTAGCACTAGTTGCACTAACGCTTACAAGATAAAAATTCGGTGTATTGTGGGTATATTAGAGAAATATAGGACTGATTATGTTACAAAAGTATATAGCTAATATTGGAGTTAAGAGGTTTGAGAATGGCCGAAAAATAACAGGGTGACTTGGCAATAGCAATTACCAAATGATCATAGATGATTTATTTATTATATGTTGTAAATGTAAGTTTTCTGAAAAATATAGTTAAAAATGTTATCTATAAAATGATCACTGAACCTGTTCGAATCTTCTCCGCCTTACAGGTCGTTCCCACGCATTAAGTTTTTTTCTATGTATACTGTCCCTTCTTGGATGAATGGATTCCATCAAACGTTTCTGATAATATTAACACAAAACTGTTTGAACAATATAAATTAATTTCAATATCTTCTACTTTAAAAAATTGAAGGCAAAAAACTTAAATAGGTCGAAAGTCAACTCTGTAATATGAAGTTAAGGTTTATTATTGCGTGATTATATTGTGGGTTGATAAATAAAATATTGGAGTTTTTAAACGCGCGTTCTCTGGCCCCATACCAGAGCTAGAACTAAGAAAAGATGGCGAGTCACCGCAAGTAAAGAATAGGCACAAATATGAGTCGGCCTAAATGCCTACTGGCCTATTCTTGGTCATTATTAAACGGAAAATGTATTCAGACTTTATCGACGGCATTAGTGTTGCTGAAAAATATAATTTTGTAAAAAAAAATTAGTATTATTTTGGTAATTTTATTTTGAAGCCTCTACTGGTCATTATTTCATACTTGATACGACTCATTTATGTACCATGACATAATATAAGTATAGATAATCATGTAGATGGCACGTCAATTAATTGAGACATTTTTATAAACTGTTAAAACGCAATTCTTCCAAGGGTTTTGTACAAGTGACTTAACTCACTATCCAAGTGTAAAAAAAAATACATAAATAAATAAATACATTGCTATACATTTCTAGCGTCTGAGTTTTAGGTAGGTTTACACCACTAGTCAAATAACATTTTTTTATCAATACATTTAAAATGCCATGTCCTGAATGATTGACGGATCAACGCACAGCCAAAACCGCTGATCGTAGAGACCTGAAACTTGGAGGGTGTGTTCTTTGTATGACATAGGCGTCCGATAAGAAAGGAATTTCCGAAATTCTACCCCTAAGGGGGTGAAAAAGCGGGGGCAAAGATTGTATGAAACTGATATTTTTAATTTGAATTCTTATAGACCACGCGGGCGAAGCCGCTGGCGGAAAGCTTGTAACCTATCAAATCGTAATTCCCCCATTGATTTTAGATAGCAATCAGTGACGTCTCTTTTTTGACAGCTCATTTGACTCTTTATATTGATTGAATATGCATCAGACTTTCGAGGCATATAAAGTGTTTTTTTTATTGTTCGTTAATGGTCATAGTGTACAACTATCCAAGCCTAAGGTCTAAAGACCGTGCCAACTTCCACGACCAGCTAGCCAAACTTCCAACGACTTTCTTAAAGGGAAACTTATACTCCTTACCTCATAATCATTATAAAAGTTCTCCCTTCTCTGGTTTCCTGGACCAGTTCCTTGATTACCAGCATACCCCAGCTTGGAGGAACCATAATCGTAAACAGGAGTGACCGTAGCCAGGGTATAGGCGTAGGGCTTGTAGTTCTTACTCCTGGCCAGGTATTCTGGTTTGAAAGACACCTGGTGGTATTGCGACTGGGCCGTCAGGGAGTTGTTAGGGTTCAGCTCGCTCCTGGCGATGGATTCGCTGAGCGGGCGAGATGTGACGATGAGGGGTGTTGGCGGCGGCGGCGGGGCGTCGTTCGGAAATAATATGGGGCCTTTTCTGGAAAAGATAGAAGAGTTGAATGTTGTTAATATATAAAGTATAATAACAGTAGTTGATGCCAACGTGATATAAAAGACAGATTAGCTGTTTCCTGCGGTCCCCAAGGCTTTACTTAATGCACCCGGATACGAAGTAGTCTAAAACTGTCTCCAGGTTTCCGTCTATCTCCATACCAAATTTCATCCAATTCGATGGACCGTTTTACGGTGAAAGATTAACAAACAAACTTACTTCTACTAGTTGATGCCGAAGCGACTAGATAGATTTAGAATGGTATGGGCTATGAAACTTGGAATATATCATTGCTCTTTTTGCAGTTTATTCAAATGATTTTGAGTTCTATTCCGTACATATAAGGATGGTGTTGAAACAAAATAATGTTTACAATACCAAATATATTTTGCATTTTTATGTTTTGTTATGTCACCTTAGCAATTGAGCTCAAAATCGTTTAAACTAACGGTAAATAGGATGAAAAGTAATCTTTACTTTTATTAAATTGTCACTACATAGTATAAAACAAAGTCGCTTCCCGCTGTCTGTCCCTATGTATGCTTAGAACTTTAAAAATACGCAACGGATTTTGATGCGGTATTTTTTAATAGATTGAGTGATTCAAAAGTTTTAATATATAATTTGTCAAGTTTTTGTATCCATTAGCTAAAATATCGCGGGCGAAGCCGCTGGCGGGAAGCTAGTTTTATTATAAAATTGTTGCCGCTCCCTAAAAACCTCCCGTATGCAATGTGTTTTCCCCCTTTCCCCCCAATTTTCTTTCGCATTTATAATATTAGTAACAATTTAACATGTATTAATAAAAAAATAAGTGCACTACTAATAGACCTGATGTTTACACTTTTACATGAACGATACTACAAGAAATAATTGCAAACTAATGTGAAATCAATACTGCAGCTATCTGCTCTTAACCGATGGCTTTAACTGTTCGATTTAAACTTAGCGAGTTAACGCTAACGACTTCTTATGTTCGGCCACTGTTATATTTCTAGGTTCATTTGTGGAAAAAGTTTAATGAAAAATCTAGATATTGTTTTGCTGTGAAAAATCTTAAACATTGAAAAGGAAGTAGGATGTTTATTAGTAACTAAAATAACGGTCTAGTTAAGAAAACAATGAAGTGATAGAGAGATATGTATTTTTTTAAGATTGATATAACAGGTCCAGGCAGTCTTATTTTATTATTATTGCATTAATTAAATTACAGCCTCTTATATAGAAATCGATACTTAATGTTATGAATGCGAAAGTGCAACTGACTGTCTGTCTATTACCTTTTCACGTTTAAACCGCTAAACCTATTTTGATGAAATTTGTCATGAGGATAGCTTTAACCCTCAGAAAGGACATAGGGTAGTTTTAACCGAGTGCGGCACGGGGGCGAAACAGTTATTCATGATCAAAAATATAATTCCCTATTGCACCCAGTTGTATCAAATAAATATCAGGTTACTTAATACATGAGACGGAAGAACTATCATTTAAGATCTGTCTGTGTGTAAAACTGAATAATTTGGCAAATATTTCATTGTTTTCTTCTTAAATTTTATGTTCAGTAAATTATATGTATTTCTAAAAAGAAAACTTTTTTAAGTATGGAAATAATTAATATCCAGTTATGGTCAATATGTAAAGGCATACATTTATAAAGTTTGTGATACAGAAAACCCTTGATAGCTTTAAAAATAATAATCATTGGGCGAATGTTTTGACAGGACGGGGTGACCATTACTAAAAAATACTTCACGAAAGAAAAACTATTTTTAGTCATCGAAACCAAGATTACAGGATTGGTCAGTAACTCCATTAGAATAGGTCGTAAGATAAATACACGATACCCCATTCTTTTGCCACAAAGTGTAATGACTAGCCATGTACCTTGGCTCCACTTGTATCCTAAAAATAACTTGGTTTACGGTTGTTAGACCAAGATGTTAAACAATTCAAAGTGTATCGTGTCTATCCGTCTGTTTACTTCGGAAAATGGAGAGAAAAAGTTTGATTTAATGAGACATTTTGTCTTAATAAAAGTTAGTATCTCATCTGCCTACAAATGACAACCGGGACCAACAGCTTAACGTGCTTTCCGAGGCACGGAGGAGTCTCGCCATGACATAAATGGTCACCCATCCACGGACCGATCGCGCCAAGCGCAGCTTAACCTGTGATCGGTTGAACCGTGCGGCTGTTACTTAGCCACGAGCTCCTCTTAATAACAATTAGTAACACTGGCGATTTTATACAAAAGACTTTAGCAGTTTAATCGTAATTACAAAACAGAGGAACCGAGTTACTTTTGCGCTTAAAATATTGGCACGAATTTTGACATGGCTGGTGTGAAAACCTCGAAGTCACGTAATCTGTCTGTCATTAGGTTTTTGTGTACTTTGGTCATACCTTGCTACTGTCTAGTTATGAAGATATTGCTTGTCAGAGGCTTTTTTTTGCTAGAAACTACATTTTGATTGATCATTACTAATCTTGCTTGCCACTCTTGAACGAACTCTTTAGTTGCTTGCAATAAAGGTTTCGCGAATTTTTCGTTTACACCATAAACGATTTATACCTTACTTGAGATGGCTCAGAGATAATACCTTTCTTTTTTACCTGTTTTTTGAGATAAGGTCTTTATCCAGACGTGGGTTAATAAATAGGTGATGATGGTAATGAATTTTGAGGCAGTCACTAATTGCCATTATATACATAGATCAGCACAAATCGTGGTTAAAAATCAAACCAGTTCACCGCAGTATTAGCGGGGCTTCTTGTACGACCTGGGTATCAGGCTTTATACTTGTAATCACTAGACCAACAACGTAATAGTCTTTTTTTATCCCTTAAGTGGATGTGAACGACATCGCTGCAGGCCTAGAAGGAGATGGCGGGATGAGCTGGACACCTACCTAGAGAAATAGCTTTAGGTAGCTAGACAGAACCAAGTAGAAGGAAGGAAGGGATCCCTTTGGCCTGTTGTGGAACACTATAGGCTAATAATAAATAAATCTTACTAATATTATTAATGTTACGAAAGTTTGAGGATGGATGTATGTTTGTTACTCTTCCACGCAAAAACTGCTGAATGGATTTGCATGAAATTTGGTATACACATAGTTTATATCCTGTATTAACACATAGGGTAGTTTTTAATCGGGTGCGCGAGGGTGTTCGCTTAGGATGCGGGTGAAATCGCGGGAGACAGCTAGTCAATGATCAATTATGGCATAGACAAGTAATCTAGGAGTGCATTAAGCGCAAGTTCACCATAGGGACAATAAATATCTTAAAATTTGTCTTAATTATTATGTATATATTTATTATTGTTTATTTGATATGAATGAATGCATATTCGTTGTTGCCCGTGACATCACTTATGGGTCTCCTATCGGAAGATCAGCGTTGCGGCATTTACTCAGGTAAATGTTGCAGCATTATGCTGAGATAGGAGCCTTTTCTGCCCTCGTACAGGTAAAATGTCTTGTCTTGATTTTTTTTCAGTTTTGTTTTAATTATTTCGTGTGCGTGTCCAGAAATAAATGTTTTTTCTTTCTTTCTAATTATCAAGGTAACAATCTAGACAAGTCCTTCGTTCCCTTTAAGGTGTGAAAACAATAGCGACGATAGTTTTTATACATATTGCTGGGAAACTGACCGTTGCACCAAAGAATGGCTGACTATTATAGTACTTCGATAGTGTTGTGTTGTGAGAACCTGATGGTGGATACGCTTCCTAAACACAGGGTTGGACCTTGAATAGTATTGTGGCATCATTACAGCAGATTGCATAATGTTTATTGTATATGTTTTATTTTTATTATATTATCTTTTCTTCCTACTAATGAAATTTTTAAACTACTACTACTAATAAACTCCTAATAAATATATATTTTTTCGTTTTATCCGACCGCATATATAAGTTTGTAAAGAAACTTAAGGATAAATGTAAACACTGATACTTATAATAATGTTTGTTTTTTAGTATTTAGATTAACCATTATTTGATTAAACTAATCCAAATAATTTTGGAATTAATGCCTTGCAAAGTTTGGAAATTTAGAGGGAAACGATATGTTTTATAGAATTTTTCATCACGATTCAAAAAATCAAAGACATAAAAGAAACCAAAGCCTTCAACCCTTAACATATCCAACCCGGGAATAAAATCTAGAACTTCGAGTTCAGCAGTCGCACCAGGCAGTCAAAGAAATTAAGTTGTAGAATAAGTGTTTTTCCTTCGAATGCACCTATTCTATTCAAAAACACGTGCACTTCGTATAGTCTACTCTTATCTAAATACATTATATAACGGTATTTAGATCAGAGAAGTCTTTATTATAATAACAAATTGATGCCTTACGTAATTACTGCTTTATTTAATATTTTTTGTTCTCGTAAGATAAAATAAAAGAGTTCATTGTGAAGATTTTTTTTCCTGGGAATTTGAAATATGCGTATTTCTGATGCAAGATAACATTGCTTTACATTTGAAGGGTATGGATTCTGGTGTACATGCCGTATATTATTTACGTAATAAGTAAATCAAAAGTAATTATGAAAAAAAAAAACAAAAAAAAAAACCGTTTCTACGGCAAAACTCTGGGCGATTTCGATGGAATTTTTAAAGGAACTTAAAACTTGAAGGACAGACCAGTGGCGGTCCGAGGGGGGGGCGGTCATGTCCCCCAAATCGTATACGTCTATCTTACTTACTAAATTACACTAACTGCTTTAGCCAGCCCTTCAGCTTTAGCCGAGACATTGGCCAATTTTGGTTATTGCTGGCCTTCCTAAGTTATTAGGCTGCGACCGCGCCTGGGACAGGCATAGTTTTTGTCCGGGTACGTGGTGAAGTTCGCTCAGGATGCGAGAAAAGCCGAAGGATTATGTAGAGTACTTTATAAAGTCCATGACTAACTCCTTTGAACTTTTGACTCTAGGATTATACACATATGAGAAACATACTTAGCATTCTTATGTTGAACAAACTGGACAGTATTGAAGGGGACGTGGTGAGGTCTGGGGCTGGTGGCCTCCTGGCTCCTCACTCCTGGCAGCAAGAGGAGCAGGAGAAACAACATGGTACTGCGTTATATGGTTATCTGAAACAAAAGACATTTAAATCATTAAATACTCGCTTTTATATCAGGTCATGTTGAAGTAGGGAGATGGGCATTCTATAAAGGTATAAAAATATATAGATAGGAAAGTATTTTTTTTTATATCTGTGCGTCATCTGTCTGTCTACGGTAAAACTGCGGAACCGATTAAGATGAAATTTTGAATAGATACAGGTTAAAACCTTAAGAAGGATTTTGGGTGGTTTTTATCCAGGTGCGAAAAGTAGTTCTTTCACAATGAGCATTTTTGGGAAGTAAGTCTTTCTGCCTATCCGTTTGTTACGCTTTTAGTGAAACTGTTGAACTGATAAAGATGAAATCTGATATGAAAGGGCATATGATACTGTTCATCTACATGTAAAATTCTTTGTCCTGAATGACGGATCAACGCATAGCCTAAACCGCTGATCGTAGAGACCTGAAACTTGGAGGGTATGTGTTTTGCATGACGTAGGCATCCGCTAAGAAAGGATTTTCCGAAATTCTACCCCTAAAGGGGTGAAAAAGGGGGGCAAAATTAGTATGAAACTTTGTGATTTTTAATTTGCATTCGTATAGCCCATGCGGGCGAATCCGCTGGCGAAAAGCTAGTTGATAACTCTTGCTTCAACAGTTAATAAATTCACAGTTACACAACGATCACAGCTCCAATTTTCACATAGTTAACTATCATTGTTAAGCTTGTAGGTTTTTACTTAATACTTAACCGAGTTAGTGAATAGATTACGTTATGCGAGATAAACCAATAAACTTGCGGTTAGGGCGTGTGAATATAGTTAACTTTTGATTACAAATTACTATAACATGTTATCGTCTTCTTAGATTGGATCAGTAAATCCATACTTTATAAATTGTAATTCTGTCTTTCTGTCGGTATAACAGCTAAATTGATTAAGATAATTTTTAGTCCAAAGATAGGTTGAAAACTGGAAAAGGATCAATCATTATAGGCCATGACGGGGCATTGGGGGCCACAAGACGACTCCCGGCCGTCGTAGGCGCCGGACTGTGGACGGGGAGCAATGGCTTGCCGTCCGGTAAGCACCAGGCCCGTGCCGATCGTGAGAGGACTCCCGGCCACCGTAGGCGCGGGGCTGTGGACGGTGAGCAATGGGCGATTCGCCGTCTGGCAAGGACAAGACCCGCGTCGACGGCGCGTTTGCGTTTCACGCACGCCTCAAAGAGATGTCAGCATTGTCGACAAGGCCCACCCCTAGGGCCAGTGCCTGCCGGGGCCGAGTGAGTGTTGGAAAGAGTTACCGCGTCCCCAAGGCGAAGGAAGGAACATGGAAGGGTTTTACACTATCTCCTGCTACGCTCACGGGACTTATTTGATGAGTTCCCTTCCTTAAAAAAGGGCATACAAAGAAACTGTTTTCATCACCGAGTGAGACAAAGCTATACACGATGAATTGCCACCATCCTTTTCGCACCGAAATTATGATGGCTTTGAAACTTTACGGTACAATTCCTGATCCTTGCAACCGTAAGATTTGCAAACCACAGTTTCACCTGATCAATATCCCGATCAGCACTAAAGAGGTGTATTTGTTTCCATAAATCAAGAACCCACGTTAATGAGGGTCGGAATAAAATGACCTCAAATTAAATTGTAAGGGTTAGGGTCTCAGTTAGTTATACAAATGGTTGTATATGTAGTTTCAAGCATTCCGTAGTCCGACAAGGAACCCTTATAGTTTCGCCATGTCCGTCTGTTTGTCTGTCTGTCTGTCCGCGGCATAGCTCAGAGGTTCTTGGTACTAGAAAGCTGAATTTGGTATATATGATGTATATTGATCACGCCGACAAAGTGGTAAAATAAAATTATGAAGATTTTTTTTAGTGTAGCTCCCGTACATGTAAATTAGGTATGAATGTTTTATTTTGTCGCATATTACTGCGAACTGCTATAATTTTAGTGCTAAATATTTGGCATTACCAGTGGGCCCAGCACGATTTCCTTTTCGAAAAAGTATTCGTATCGAAAGCGATTTTTGAACGGAATATACTCGCTTCTTATGTAATATTTATTTAAATTGATGACTTTAATCACATCTTTGGATGCAGTAAATTGTTATTTAAGCATTTTAAATACAAATTTTGCTTTGGTATGGTTGTATATTTTGTGATTGATGAGTGATTCGTGCACCCACTAATTGCATGAAGCAAAGTTGTACACTTATTAGTATGTTAGTTAGCACGTATTGATGTAACAGTTACCTAATTCCCACACTCGCGTGTTGATAACCATCTCTTATGGCATGTTTTCTTTCATTCTTAGAACTGTATGGATTTATCATCGCTGTGGGATTTGGTAGATAGTTTCATCTTGTTTGTTATTATATCATACTAGCAGTTGCCTGCAGCTTTATTCGCATCCTGAGGAAATGTGCTTCGCGTAAGTGGATAAAAAGTATCCTTTGTGTTGATCTAGATTAGAAACTCAGTATGCTAAAAAAACGAAAATGGAAAATTACTAACTAATACAGGGCGTCTAATGGGAGCGTACCCAAGAGGCTGGCTGCATTGCCATGTTGGGTAGACTATCCTTATCCGTATCGTTTATCCTTTGACCAAAGTAACAGCCAGCCTTTCGGTCTCGAAAAGCTATGTGTGTGCCAAATTTTATTCAATAGTAGTAGTTTTTGAGTAAAAGAGTAACAAAACTTACATTCATATTAGTAGGATCTATTAGATTTTTTTTTACCTTTCGTTTTGATTCAATCATTCCACATTGCGTCGATGTAAAGTAGGTAACTATCGTTAGGACCAATTGTTTTTATATATGATGGAAAGTTTAATAAACTTCTTTGAGAAAAGTGTCAATTGAATCTTCAGGTTTTACGTAACAAAGGTAAAAAAAAACTTAGTGGGTTAGTTGTGGTTAGTTTATTATAACGGTATATTGAAAAAGATTTAAGTTTTCATCCCACCAAAACAATTTCAAACCACTCTTCATCCTATTATCTCGCAAAAAAAACACGTAAACATTTCTTTCATTCATCAAAAATCACAACAATAGCGACGCATGCAAATGGCGGGCGTTCGCACGGAGCGCGGGAAAACAATCGGTTGCCATGACAACGCCAATATGGCGGATATGTGTGACACGCGCGCTCACACGCCGCTATGAATCAAGATAACTACGCATTGTTTTAGATTGATTGGGACGAAGTAATTATTGACGGGGTTTATTTTTGGGTTATTTATTATGTAAATTTTTACTCTGTTGCATATAGGTTAAAGAACTTTAGTAAATAGTTTTAAATAGGCCGGTTAAGAACTTAAATACCTACACTTGACAATCAGACCTAACCTTCACTTCAAGCAACTTCGCTGGGGCTGCGGGATTCAAGTTCATTTTTTTGTTTGAAATAGGTCTTTGCAGGCACTTATGAAACGTCAAGCTAGTTGCACGATTCCAAGGAGTGGGTCTTATGGAGAAGAACCGGCTAAAAACTCCATAGACACTCTTTTCAAAAATAAAAGTTTCCAATAGTCTTTTTACAGTACCCACAGGTTATCTCCGAGAAAATTATACAATTCAAATGATGCTATACAAAAATAATATTAAACAATTACAAGTCAAATTCAGTAATATAAATAATGTTCGAAAGAGTTAGAGAAATAGGGCTGAGGAAAGAATAGATGGGTTTTAGTCAGTAAGAGTCTGACACTCCCTTCCGAAGGCGGGAGGGGTCATTTTCCCACCAGAAAAAAAGCCTACTTAAAAAAAACAAAGCCACTGCATCTAAATCTAGATTTAACTTTAAAAGTGGAGACCAGGGAGTCGTTCAGTTAAATGCCTGTAAAGAATGAACCGTACAAATTTATTTATTAGGTTGAACTTTGAATAACAAAAGGCCGTGTCAATTCTTCCTGTGCGGAGCAAGAATTTAGCGGTAATCGTTTTGAAT
Organism: Pyrrhia umbra; assembly: GCA_963891755.1. Taxonomy (NCBI): domain Eukaryota; kingdom Metazoa; phylum Arthropoda; class Insecta; order Lepidoptera; family Noctuidae; genus Pyrrhia; species Pyrrhia umbra. Next base: position 837,220 of record OY982943.1, read on the forward strand.
TATTTAACACTCGGTTTTTGAGGTTTAGTTCGCCACGGTAATTTAATGGATGGGTATGGCTGTATCTCACAGATATATCTATCTAAAGCATCAGAGATAAAATTGAACAATCCTTCTGTCATATTTCCTTGACTAACCAAACATTTCAATTTTTCTGACAAAAAGTCTAAATTATAATAAATTCTATGAATAAATAAATTTAATTGATATACAACTTAACGTACAATTGAGTACATTGCCCGTTAATTTAATTAGACTGAAAGCTTATCCCCAAATAGTTGAGAAAAAATAATCCCGCGCAAAAATGAGAAAAACCTGCCTCATTGTTTTGAAAAAAAAACCCACAAAATCTCGTAATAAAACTGGCATTCATGGCAACAATATTTATGAGCGGAGTGAACACCCTGTATATCGTAAAACAAGCACGCCGTATAGGGCTCCGGGGTGCTATCATTTGCCGGCCATATTTATGGATGTAACTCAGAGGTGTTATCTCAATTCTAAAGGCTTTTAGAACCCTAGGTTAGGTTTTTAGAACCCTAATTCTGCTAAATTACAAACACCACAAAATGGTATTTTACTGTAGTTCTAAACTGGACTTCCATAATCCATATACATAAAAAGTTATGATTGAATAAGTTTATATATACTTTAAAAAGACACATTGGTACTCACCAGGTTCTAATGCGCACACAAGTAGTTGAGATGCAGATGACTTAACCTCTAAGCCATCACGACTTTCAGATCTAAGCCTAACTTATCCTTAATAAACTAACCGGGCTAGCAAAATGTCTTTTAAAATTTACATACAAAAATAAAACTTACCAGAACACAAAAATACACTCAATTTATGAGACAAAAAACAACAAACACTCATTTATACTTCAAGAAAAATAATAAAAAAATAATAAGTTTTAAAATAAACCGGTACCAGTGTAAAGTAGTCTGGTTAGCAGGGAAATGACGGTGGCTCCGCGCTCTACGTTATTTATTGGTTAAGCGTGGTTCATACCTAGGCGGAGAGATAGGGAATAGTTTCTAGTTCATCATCACTGACAGATGCATTTTAACATGTTTTTTTTTGCAAATTAGTAAGCGACAGATTATCTTATCGGTTACTAATTAAGAAGTTAAAAAAAAATATTTGTGAAAAAAATGCTTTATCCTGAATGACTGACGGATCAACGCACAGCCTAAACCGCTGATCGTAGAGACCTGAAACTTGGCGAGTGTATTTTTTGTATGACGTAAGTATCTGATAAGAGGATTTTCTTTTATGAAACTCTGTCATTTTTCATTTGAATTCATATAGGCCACGCGGGTGAAGCCGCTGGCGGAAAGCTAGTTACTTATAAAAATATACAACTAAAGAAGTCATTACAAGCACATTTTTTTTAAATTCTGTAATAAATATCTGCTTGTGTATTTTTGAATAGCATAATTTATGAGAACACTATGGCTGTATCTTTGGCAGAGTAGCTTATTTAGGGAATAGAACTGCAAATTATTTGATTTGTTTTTCTTTTTGAACCCAAGTGAATAAATAACTTAATCTCCTTTATGAAAAATGACGTCAAAAAATAATAATAAAGTAAAACTTACCCAAAAGAAAATCAAGTCTATAAGTCACAGGAAAATTCGTTTTTTTTTCTTATCACATATCACTTTCACTTTTCAATCACAAAAAAAAACAATTAAATTGAATAATTACTAAAATTATAATTATTGTAACACAAGTGTGAAGTAGCCTTGTAAGTAGGAGAATGACGGTAGCGCAGCGTTCACGGTTATTTATTACTAAACCGTGGTTCAAATCTAGGCCAGGAGATAGGCAGATGAATAGGCATTTTTTTTCATAATTTAAAAAGTAAGTGATTGATTAATTGGTAATCTATTTGTGTTAAACTATAATAAAATGAAATTGAATTATTATATTATTAAAATAAATAAAGGTTTTCAGTTATTAAATGTATAATATGTATTTTTGTGATCTTATTTAAAATTATCTGTGTCCCGCGATCTCACTAGCAAACTAATGTAAATAAAATTACTTTGTCTTTTCATCACGATTAAATGTATTTTTATTAAAATATCATGTCGAGCAGTATAGCAGTTTAACAGTGAAATATAGCAAATATAATCGTAGATATATATCCAGTTTTTTATCGTTTATATATTTTTATTTAAAAAAGTAACAATAAAAACTTACCTGAAGAATTAAAAAATGTTACCGAAAAACTATAGCCCTTTTCACATTGCAATTAATTAATATTTGTTAGGGCTCAGTATTATTATTTTTTACATTATATACAAATTCAATTTAATTTCGTGAAACTATAGTGTGCATGAAAAAGAAAGAAAAACTATGCGTGCGTTATATAAGCGATAGAATATTATTTATTGCCATAAAACTGTAAATTTAATATATTATGTGCGAATAAAAATATAATGTGAAGATTGTACGCAATTTTTTGTTTGTGATGTGTTTTACATTTTGAACGTTTTCTAGTGTTAAAGTTAAAACTGTTTTAAAATTAGAAGTGGTATGGCTTGCTTTTCGAAGTCGACAATAATTTACTTACTTTTATAGTGTTATAAAATACAAATGATTAGCGTTCCACTGCTTTGACAAGACGTCAACTGAGAGCTACAAAAATGCATAATTGTGCCGTATTGACCTGCAGGAACTACTATTTTTTACTAAATTACGACTATTTTTACTTATACTATAGCTCTCTTGTGATGTCACAGAATAAAAAAAAATATATGACAGGCTTGCATTTACGTACAAAATAACGGAATTTACGTTATCTTTATAGATACGTCATGTCTGTGGAATATCCTAATAACACATTGCCCGACCCGAGAACTGAACCCGGAACCTCATGCTTAGCAGTTACGCTTTTCACCACTAAACAAAAGTGTGCCTTGTCGTAATAGATATGGTGGTACCCAATTCTAGCACTCAAGCTCCTTGCCTATGAAAAGTAAAGTTCCTTATTATAAGTTAGAACCTTATCGCATCGCATGGCGGACCATTGTTCGTTCAGACTTTGTGGTCCACAGTTCGCAAGTTAGTTTGACAGAGTACCAAGTGCCTATCTACTGTGTTAGTACAATGAGATGGCTCTGATACAGGGGAGGCTTGTAAGATCTTGTTTTGATATAAATTGTTGTTTTAGCATGTGGTCAATTCTGCAAAAAAAATATATGTCATAAAATCTATCTAATATACTATAATATTTATAATATTTATTTACTATAATACATATACTATAATATTTAGGGTTGAAACTCTAAAGAGCTGTCAGCATCGATGACGGGGCCCTCCCACTGGGCCATAGCCTACTGAGGCTGCGGGACGTTCGAAAGAGATACCGTGCCCCTGGAATACAAAGGGCTGAGGAAGGAACATGGATGGGTTTTAGTCAGTAAGAGTCTGACATTCCTTCCTTCCCACCCACGGCGGGAGGGGTCATTTGTTGATTTCCCTCCCGATAAAAAAAGGTTGAAACTCTCGGATCGTGGGGTCCGAGCGCCCACCTTCTTTTCAAAGAAATAGCCAAGTGGCTTGTTGACACTTCCTGTGACCCAAGGGTTGACTTAAGGCTAAGCATTGCCATCCAACATGGCAATTTTGACGCTATATTTTTTTTTTCGTAGTATAAGTTTTTTTTTAAATTATATGGTAAAGAAAGGATACAGGTATCTAATGTAATGTATGTATGTAATATCTAATGTAATCTTCATGTAAATAAGTATAAAAACTATAAATTGATACTACATTTACGTTTCTGTAGTATCCCATTAATGATGTATGGATGAAAGTACACTCGCGTGCAATGGTTTTGGATCAGTTACAGCTTTGAGATAGTAGTTATATATTTAGTGTTAATAACACTAATTACAATGATAATACCTCGTGGAGCTCGTGGCTAAGTAACAGCTGCACGTGTCGATCGATCAAATATTAGGCTACACTATCACCTATGTCATGTCACTCCTCCGTGCATCGGAAAGCACGATAAGCCGTTGATCCCGGCTGTAATTTTTTTAATTTTTTAGTGTTTGACGGATAGTCAAAAACCCGAAAGTCTGACAACCAGTCATACCAAAGCATTTCGTTTTACCCAGTAACTGGATTGTGGAGGTCAGTTAGGCAGTCGCTCCATGTAAAACACTGGAAGCTGATCCCAATATAAAAAGGTTAAGTAGACGTAGGCATTTTTTCTCTGAGAAAGTCCAAAGTTTTGTGTTAAAAAGCGGAAACAAGTATCTCGGCTCACGATCTGTCTGTCACGACGCACTTTGACTTTATAACCTAGTTTCATCAATAGAGACGAGCAGTTATTTAATATTAGATTTAGGGGTCTGTAGGAGATTTGGAAAATCCATTCACTTTTGGAACTCAAAGGACTATCGCAGTACAAAGAAGGAATTAACATTGTACTTGTAATTTCTAGATGATAATTTTCATTTATAATATCTTTTTATATTTCTCTGCCATATTTTATTCTAATGAAAAACAAACATAGATTATATTTTGACTTCAGTTTATTTGGACACTTTTATATTTCTTATATTATCAGGGCCAATATATAATAATTAAGTACACGTTTATCATAAAACGTAAGACGAACATTTGAATAGAAAATTTACTTTTATCATCTACTTTGATTTTAACAGATCTTGAATGACATTTCTTCCGTTTCTCGTAAAAGTAGCCTCATATTTTTGAGTGCAACTTTATGTAGGCATACATATTATGTCATGATAACGTTTACGTAAAAGTCTAACGTCAAAAGTCTTGTATTAGAATGACTTCAAATTAAAACATCCATAACAAACGAATCTCCAATTAAAAACATTCTTTGAATAAAACGGAAAACATTTAAATCCAGCAGCTTAGACCTTATTCAAATTAAATTAAACGAATAATACAAAATTAATTCGCTGAATCACTACGGAACCAGCGAGAAGGAAGTGTATGGACAAAAGCAAAAATAGATTCTAAAGATTGTTCAACGCATTTTGTTTTTGATGTCGCAACTTCCTGTACACAACGGATATTGCGAAATGCTCCTTTAATAAATTAGAGGGTGGTTACAAAGTTCCGAGGGGCGAGATCTAGGGGGTGAAATCTGGGGGGTCGAAAGGGTTAATTATGTTTTGTAACGGGGTTTAATGCTATCTTTTTACGGGTGTTGTTCAATCTTAACGAATGATGTTGGAGTGTACTTGGTTTGGAAAGAGATTGGGTTTTCATAATTTCCTTTAGGCTATCTGGTTTTGTGTTTGATTGGATTAGAAGTACTTACGTTCTGATTAATTAAGTCTTAGTGTTTTATTTTAGTACTGACTCGAAGATTAAAGAGACTGACAAGCACTGATGTGATTTTTTTTAAGATTTGTAAAGTTTATTTGTTAATTATAATTTTACGACACAAATTTTCTTAAAATCAAAATGAAATTACCTACTTTGTAACTTGTATTTTGTATTAACTTAAGTTACCCTAAAAAGGCTAGCAATTACGGCATGAATTTTTTGCGTATTCATGTTTTTCAGTCGATTTTTTCTGTAGTTTTTATTCTTGGTATTCGGGGATTTTACCGAATACCTCAGGTATTAGCAACAGGGTAGCGTACACATATGTCAATTTCAATGTCAATCAAGATGAATTGCAATTACATTTAATGCTAGAGGCGTCAGTTGCCTCCGATCGCCCTGGACTCTGTATGCAACTAATTTGAAGACTGTTCGAAGCCTCCAGGCTGTTGGGAATATTGCCTGAGAGATACGCATGTCTATCAAGAGATGGACAGATGTTAATGCGTATTTGTAGACTATAGTATTTCTTGTTTATTTGTATACTAGCTTTCCGTCAGCGGCTTCGCCCGCGATATTTTAGTCAATGGATAAAAAAACTTGAGAAATTATATACTAAATCCTTCCTCTTGAATTACTCTATCTGTTAAAAAAATCGCATCAAAATCCGTTGCGTAGTTTTAAAGATCTAAGCATACATATGGATAGACAGACAGCGGGAAGCGACTTTGGTTTATAGTAGCTTCCCGCCAGCGGCTTCGCCCGCGATATTTTAGCTAATGGATACAAAAACTTGTCAAATTATATACTAAAACCTTCCTCATTATTCACTCTATATATTAAAAAAAAGCCGCATCAAAATCCGTTGCGTAGTTTTAAAGACCTAAGCATACATAGGGATAGACAGACAGCGGGAAGCGACTTTGTTTTATTATATGTAGTGACTAACTATTTTTCGCGGTTTCAATCATATCCTGAGAGAACTGCTTCGCGCACTCGGTTAAAAAGTTTCCTATGTGTTTATCCAGGTTAGTAACTATATGTGTAAAATTAATCATGAAAATCTGTCCAGTAGTTTTTGGCACGGAAGACTAACAAAAATACAATGTCCTCATAACTTTTGCATTTAAGTAGGTCTAGGCCCTAAGAGAACTTCAGCTCGCAACCACCTAGTATAATCTTTTCCAGGACTCAAGCTTTGTCCATACCAAATTTTATTTAAATCGGTTCAGTCGTTTTGACGTGGAAGCGTAACAAACAAAGTCACATTCACTTTTATAATATTAATAATTAACATGGTTATTGAAATAATACTTTTAGAGCAAAAGTATAGTTTTAAGCAAATGGCTACAAATTACCTGGAGTAAACTTGTTACTATAGTATACTGGCTATCTTCCTCGGTTTCACTCACTTTTTGAAGGAATTTCTTCATACACCCGGAGAAAATTTATCTCAAGTCTTTCAGTTTCAATCCATATCGACATTTTTCATTTAAATTCGTTAGTGATAAGTTCTGTTCAATCTTAGGAATTGGAAATTGAATGCTTCGTTTGTCTAGTGGTAGCAAACGTCTCGGGTTCAGTACCCGGGTCGAGCCGACATCGATATGTGGATATTTATAAATTTCACATAGTAGCTCGGAGTCAGACAGTTGGCGGTGTTACACCCCCATGCCTGGTACGTTAAGCCATTGTCCCCGGCTGCCATCTTGATAGCAGTCGTTGTTACAATTCCATGTCAGAGGCCGTCAGGTGGATTTGAGAAAACTCTGACACTAGGACTTCTTAGGTTAGTAAAACCTGCAACCCACACGAAGAAGAAGATTGTGGACCTTTACGGTACTTTAAAAGATTTTACTATTACACAATATTTTTTTGTAAAAACCATAACATTGTGTTTACCTGGAAGTGTCCGTGAAGGAATATTATGTGTCAAACTGAAATCAAAGGAAATTAGATGTTTTTTCCGCACTTTCCATATGTCAATATTTTTGGGATATACATATCCAAACCACACTTTAATATTATTAGAGACTAGATTTCTGCCAGTGGCTTCGCCCACGTGGGCTATACGAATTCAAATTAAAAATGACAGAGTGTTATACAAACTTTGCCCCCCCCCTTTCACCTCCTTAAGGGTAGAATTTCGGAAAATAATTCTTCGTTTAGGTTGTGCGTTGATTCGTCAGTCATTCAGGACAAAGCATTTTATATGTATAGATTTGAGGAAATCTCTGATAAGCTATGTGATAGTAAGAAGATTGGTGATGACGTATAGTATAAAATCATTATCTGCCTAGCCTTTTATAAATTATCTTGGATAAGCATATACCAAGGGTTATTGTGTAACCCGGTAACCTCTCTCTTCCCACACTCACTCCTCTACAATCCTTCCCTTACCCACCCCAACCCAAATCCATCCGGGACGTACCCATAGCGTCACGCTTTTCAGCATGAAACCTAAAAAAAAAGTCGCTCCATATAAAACACAGCTGCATCCTATTATCTCAAAGTCAGTCCAACATACTTAGAAAAGGCTAGACAGATGAAAATATCTTTGTAAATTGAGTAATAAAAAAACCGGCCAAGTGCGTGTCGGGCCACGCGCAGTAGGGTTCCGTAGTAGGAGTTAGTTAGTCGACTATAACTCTGTAACCGGTTAAGCCTACTTAGCCGTGATAGTTTTCCTTGTAATTTCATTACATGTACTACGTCTGTGATTTTTTTCACATTTCTAGGTACAGCCATTCAAAAGTTAGAGGGGGGGGTAACTCGTATCGAACAAAAATTTGCACTGAAAAGCTAGATATTTCGCAAATGGCTCGCTTAACCAAAAAATGGTCTTCCACACACCCATAATATTTTTGAAAGACCTATCTAACGATACCCCACACGGAGGGGTACGCGAGAAAAAAAATATTCATCCCCACTTTACGTGTTTGTGAGCTACCCTAAAAAAAAATATTTTTCAAAATTTTATTTTACCACTTTCTCGGCATGATCAATATACATATCTATACCAAATTTCAGCTTTCTAGTATCAAGAACCTCGGAGCTATGCCGCGGACAGACAGACAGACAGACAGACAGACGGACATGGCGAAACTATAAGGGTTCCTTTTCGGACTACGGAACCCTAAAAACCATCTCACAATACAAAAGTCACATATAGGTTGTGAACCTAAAACCTAGTGCTGAAAAATTGACTACGCAAGCTCAGAACCCACACGACAAAGGTTGAAAGAAAGGTCACACATATCACGCTCTCGCGGGACACGGCGATATTTATGTAAGAGCCGGTTTAAACCTCGTTTAAGCGAACGTAAACAGAGATAATATTTAAATTATTGTTTATCCATTATTATATGGTGTAAGGATGTGGTGTTACTGGATGTGGTGTAAAATTAAAGTCGTTTATTTTGACGGTTCAATTTAGGGGTACAATTTTGAAAAATCCTTTCTTATTGGATATACACATAATACAAAGAACACACCCTCCAAATTTCAGATCTCTACGATCAGCGGGTTAGGCTGTGCATTGATCCGTTAGTCAGTCAGGACAAAGCATTTTATATGTATGAATTGGGACTAATATTGATTAGAGAGCGTTGCTGTTTTTACCATTTTAATTGCTATTTTATTTGTGCCGTTAAACAATAAGATTACAAGAAACTCGTTAGCAACTAGTTGTCGCCTACAGTTTCACTCGCATCGCCAGGCAACTGCTTCACGTATTCAGATAAAAACGATCCTATCTGTTTCCTGGGTTTTAATATACCTCCATGCCGAATTTTGCCTAAATCGGTTTAGTTTTAAGAGCCACAAGATACAAGCTATGCTTAGTTTGTGGCTCAACGATATTGTCATATAAAGTAATATTACTTTTTGACTAAGAAACTTTTTATTATTATTATTTTTTTCCGTTTATTTATTTTTTTAAACACATAAATTACATTTTCATTATTTATTTTTAACACGCTTTTATTAGCTCGGGTTGTATGTATGTATGTAGGTATGTATGTAACGGAATCTTTGAACCTAATTTTCACTGGTTTCTAGACGTCTGATCAACTTGGAACTTTGCACACGTGTTAAGGGCCGATGACAATGCAATAATCCGATAAGAAAAACTAAAAAAAACACGCTTTTATTGCTGACCGAACAAAAAGTGGAAAATAAATAATAGTTTAAAAAAACTAAAAAAACACGCTTTGATTGCTGACCGAACTAAAAAGTAGAAAATAATTTTTAAATAATTCAATTCAGAGTAAAAAGCGTGGGGTGCTTGATATTTTAATTATTACACCTATTCTATTGGCAACCATTTATGAAAGGAGAGTCATGAAAATATAGGAAAATGCACCCCACGCTTTTTACTCTGAATTGAATTATTTAAAAAAAACCGGCCAAGTGCGTGTCGGGCCACGCGCAGTAGGGTTCCGTAGTAGGTCTCAGTTAATCGACTATAACTCTGTAACCGGTTAAGCCTACTTAGCCGTGATAGTTTTCCTTGTAAGTTCATTACATGTGCTACGTCTGTGATTTTTTTCACATATCTAGGTACAGCCATTCAAAAGTTAGAGGGGGGGGTAACTCGTATCGAACAAAAAATTTCACTTAAAATCTAGATATTTCGCAAATGGCTCGCTTAACCGAAAAATGATCTTCACACACCCATAATATTTTTGAAAGACCTATCTAACGATACCCCACACGAAGGGGTACGCGAGAAAAAAAATATTCATCCCTACTTTACATGTTTGGGAGCTACCCTAAAAAAAAATATTTTTCAAAATTTTATTTTACCACTTTCTCGGCGTAATCAATATACATATTCATACCAAATTTCAGCTTTCTAATAACAAAAACCACGGAGCTATGCCGCGGACAGACAGACAGACAGACAGACAGACAGACAGACAGACAGACAGACGGACAGAGCGAAACTATAAGGGTTCCTTGTCGGACTACGGAACCCTAAAAACTAGCTTCTGCCAGCGACTTCGTCCGCGTGGAATAGTGGTGCTCCGCTCCTATTGGTTTTAGCGTGATGATATATAGCCTATAGCCTTCCTCGATAAATGGACTATCTAACACTGAAATAATTATTTAAATCGGACCAGCGGTTCCTGAGATTAGCGCGTTTAAACAAAATGACAACATTTCCCTTCACTGCTCTGCTCCTATTGATTGTAGCGTGATGAAAAGTATACTATAACCATCTCAGGAGTATGACAAATAATTGTACCAAGTTTCATTAAAATCCGTCGAGTAGTTTTTGTTTCTATAGAGTTTATACAGACAGACAGACAGACAGACAGACAAAAATTTTACTGATTGCATTTTTGGCATCAGTATCGATCCCTAATCACCCCCTGATAGTTATTTTGGAAATATATTTCATGTACAGAATTAACCTCTCTACAGATTTATTATAAGTATAGAAGATAGATTATTTTCTACCTTTTAGTTCGGTCAGCAATCAAAGCGTGTTTTTTTAGTTTTTTTAAACTATTATTTTTATTATTATAGCCATTTTACCTTAAACGCGTAACAGGCAGAAAGAGTTGCGTTCGCATTTATAAGGCCCCTCGCCCACGACGACTTTTTGTAGCGATGCTGTCGCGCGTTTGGTAAACGCGCGTCAGTAGCGCTACTAACGCGTGTTAGTCACGTTTGCAACGCGCTACTGCATCGCGACTGTATCGATGCAAACGCGCGACCGTGTTGGACGACATTGGGTGAAGAACGGATCATAGCCTACGCTTCGGCTGCATACGTAAAAGCAGCACCAAAGACAACGTGACTAATGTTACCTCAACGGAGTCCATCTTGCAACTGTAGCGATTGTAGGTATTTTTGTGCTGTTAGGGAGCATTTAAGTATTACGTAACGCAATTTGGGGGGAGGGGAGGGTCTTGTAAAACGTTACAAGGGCGGAAGAAGGGGTATTTAAACAACCGCGTTACGTAACATTTTTTTTAACCGACTTCAAAAAAAAGGAGGAGGTTCTCAATTCGTCGGGATCTTTTTTTTTTTTTATTTATTTTAATAATAAAACTAGGGAATTAGAATCTTCCAAATCGGCAACCCTTTTCGTTTATGTTTTACGGGGAATCCCTCGAAGAAGAAGGGCAAATTAGCTGCTCTGCATTGTGCGCCATAGTGAGGCATTGTCTGAGGATGCCGATTGGCTCAAAGACGAAGTTGATGCAAGTGTTTTAACAATACCGGAACCTTCTTCGTCTGCTCTCCAAATACCTGTAATGAAAGAGTCTGAGTGGCTGGCAAACTCGTGGACAGAGGATCAGTAATTACAATTGAATTGTGTTTTACGTACCTACACTTATTTGATTTATGACTAAATAAAAACATATAACTTAAAAATCTCTTATTTTGTTTATTACTATTGCAAACGCAATTAATACAATAACAAAGGTATAATTTGTTCAACATAATTGTGACTTCAATGGTCACTTAAATGTTACGTAACGTTTAGGGAGGGGGGTACAGAAAAAGGTTACCGTGCGTTACATGGGTGGGAGGGAGGGTCTAAAATCTTCAAAAATTGCGTTACGTAATACTTGAATGCTCCCTTACTGAATCGCGTTTGCATCGCGACAGAAGCGCGACAGTATTGCGTTAGCATCACGACTGAAGCTGAGCCCGTGGGCGAGGGCACACAGCTAGCGACCGCTTCGCGACTGTATCGATGCGGACGCGCGACAGCATCGCTACAGCATCGCTACAAAAAGTCGCCGTGGGCGAGGGCCCTAAAATTAGTAACATATTTTTTTTGCCCGACAATAGTGCGCTCACATATTCACACGCTAGCGTGTAGCCACATCTAGCACCCCCGCATCCCTCCACATATACTTATGCGGGAGCACGTGTTACTAAACTGACTCGACAGTCGCCGCCCCGTATTTTTGTGATCATAACTCCAACATGTTGTAACTCCAGAACTGTGACCAGGAACATGTTGTGTCTGGTTTTGAATTAAAAATAAAGCGGATAGGAAATATTGGTGGAGTATGTTTGGAAATCAGTGGGTGATTTATATTTTTATCTTGTGGAGGTATCAGAAAAGTTTTCTAGGATATTTTTAAAAGACTTTTTCAACCAGCACTGGTTGGAAATAAGTAGTTTTTAAAGACCTGTGGCTGATATTTCTATAACTGAGGCAGTAGGTTTTTGAAGTAAACCTTTCAAGAACCGAAAGAGTTACTGAAGTCCCGGAACACTAACAGTCACTTAGAAAGTCCGATAAATTTTTAATCTTTAGCAAATATCTCACTCATAAATGCTGTTTAGCGTTAATCCAAACTTAAGTTTCCAGCTTAATCCTGGATTACAACGTTAAGTAAGGATTAGGTGAAAAATGGTTTCACTTCAGATATACAGCTTTTTATAAGTACTCGTAAGACGGAAAGAGCGAAGGAAGGAACATGGATGGGTTTTAGTCAGTAAGAGTCTGACATTCTCTCTCACTCTACCCACATTGGGAGGATTTATTTGATGATTTCCCATCCATGAATAAAAGAAAAAAATGAAGACCAGCATTGAAGTAACAAATAACTCGAAGTTAAATTGATACTTGCTCAGGTTTGAACCCACGTTTTAGGACAGTAAGTAGGCATCATAACAACTAGGCCATCACGTTTATCTTCTATCTATACTTATAATAAATCTGTAGAGAGGTCAATTCTGTACATGAAATATATTTCCAAAATAACTATCAGGGGGTGATTAGGGATCGATACTGATGCCAAAAATGCAATCAGTAAAATTTTTGTCTGTCTGTCTGTCTGTCTATATGTCTGTCTGTCTGTATAAACTCTATAGAAACAAAAACTACTCGACAGATTTTAACGAAACTTGGTACAATTATTTGTCATACTCCTGAGATGGTTATAGTATACTTTTCATCACGCTACAATCAATAGGAGCAGAGCAGTGAACGGAAATGTTGTCATTTTGTTTCAAGGCGCTAATCTCAGGAACCGCTGGTCCGATTTAAATAATTCTTTCAGTGTTAGATAGTCCATTTATTGAGGATATATATCATCACGCTAAGACCAATAGGAGCGAAGCACCACTATTCCACGCGGACGAAGTCGCTGGTAATACCTAATTATAACAATCTTAAGGCTTCTTAAAAACGGGTGCAAGAAACTTGGCTGGTACGATGAACAAAAAAGGTATACAAGCAAGATATAAGCCGCTCACCTATGAACGCTTACCGTACAACTTTAAACCTAGACAAATCCTTCGGAACAGCCGTATTCTGGCAAGTGAGAATGAAATAAGGCTTATTAAATATCGAGGAATTTTGTGGAATAGCGATTGTTGGTAAGAAATCATCATCATCATTATCAGCCTATATATTGTCCCACCGCTGGGCACAGGCCTCTTTTCATACAGAGAAGAAGTAAAAGCAAAGAAATATTAGTTACTAAATAAAAATGTACATAATTATTTACCTAATACTATAAAAATTTTGATACCTACGATATCCTAAAATGTATCTCTTAATTGCCAATTGCATCAAATACATGCATCGTTATATACTTTATGCTTTTGCGTATGTCACGTAACTTGATATTTTTATTTGGGAAACAAACAGATACATTATAGGAACATAGATAAGCAAATTAAGTTATACATTATCCAAACAAGTTTGAACGTTAATACTATGCATTTGCGGCAAAACAAGAACAAAAACAAAATGTGTGAAAAAAAAACAAAATCAATTATTTGCATTATTTTAATATCTTTTATATTATAAAGACGTAGCTTTAATAAATTACTAAACGTATAACGAGTTTTATAATCTATTTTTTTCAGGTATAATTTGTAAATTTATAACTTCATATTTTAGTTACTACTGGGTGTTGGTGTCAAAAAGTGACACACCTCTGCCTAACCTTTTAAGATAAACAAGCATGATTGTAAATTGAACATAGACGTTTGCCAACACTTTTAAAAAATACGGAACCATCAAAAATTTCCAGAATAAGCCGCCGCGCCCGCAACAAGCCTGGCATATAAACTCAAGGACGAACTTTAATATATGCATTTTGCACCCTCAGTGCACTATACACGGGCATACACACGTACATGCATAACATGCATGTAAAATGTATGGATATTTATGCATGAAACCGCACTGTAGACTTTTAGCAAATTGCGAATCAATGTTTTATGTTTTTGAGGACATACTGGGGGTGTGTTTAGGGTAACGTGGCTATGTAAACTGAGTGTGGCTCGTGGCTTCAATGCAGATTAATTTATGACGTTAAGCTGTAACATGTCAGGGTCAGTTCATAGATAGGTTGCCAATGTAATCAAATTGCTTTGTTTTTCGGATGGTAATTCATCAATTGACCTCCCGCCTTGGGTGGGGCGGAAGAGAGTGTCAGACTTTTATTGACTAAAACCCATCCATGTTCCTTCCTCAGCCCTTTATGTTCTGGGGGCCCGGTAACTCTCTCGAACATCCCGCAGCCCCGGCAAGTGTGATTATTAATAGTACTTTATCTAATTTATCGAGGAGCTCGTGGCTGAGTAACAGCCGCACGGTTCGACCGATCAAAGGTTAAGCTGCGCTTGCAGAGGTCGGTCAGCGGATGGGTCACCATCTATGTCATGCCGAGACTCCTTCGTGCCTCAAAAAGCGCATTAAACCGTTGGTTTCGGCTGTCATTTGTAGATCATTGATAGTCGTTATAGGTGGTCAGAAGACAGAAAGTTTGATAGCCAGTCTTACCAAAGGGTATTGTGTTACCCGGTAACTGGGTTGTGGAGGTCAGATAGGCAGTCGCCCCATGTGGAAGGCAACGCCAAGATAGAGATAGGCTAGACAGATGATAAATTTATCTAATTATAGTATGTACCAATTGATTGTACGAAAAAGTTAAACAAAGTCGTAACCTATTTTGTTCTAATTCTGCCACAGAAATTAACAAAATAGCGTAAGGATGGCGCATTTATGTCAATTTCATGCTCTAAACATCATCATTCAGCATTGAATGCCATTTTATTTATCTATGTGGGAATGCCGGGGCTGTGGGACGTTCGAAAGAGATACCGTGCCCCCGTAATACAAAGGGCTGAGGAGGGAACATGAATGGGTTTTAGTCAGTAAGAGTCTGACACTCACACCCGCCCCACCCACGGCGGGAGGGGTCATTTGATGATTTCCCATCCGAAAAAAAAACTATGTGGGAAAAATAGAACAAAATAGGTTACTCGACGACTTTGTTTAGATTTTTCGTAAAATCAATTGGAACAGAGTATATAGTTTACTATTTACCAAGAGCACAATTATAAAGGTCGGGTGGTTAAACTTAGATCTAAATAAGTCGATGTTAAGTTCTTAGAACATCCTTGGTCAATCCATTTCAGGGAAACATACAATACACAGAGATTTAGTGTGTATTAGTAAGTTAAATACTGTGTGACAAGGATTGTAGAAGATTACACGATCGACAAACATACGGGACCCTTGATGGTGTATTGACGGGACTAATTAAGGACGGTCGTACGGATCCCTAATCTTAGTAGAAGTCAATAAGATTAGTTTGTATTTTATACATGTATGTAATATATTTTAGCGAGTTTCACTAAATATATACTGTTACGTATACATGAAACGGGACAACTGTTAGTTGAAAAATACAAAATGAATGATATTTATCATAGAAAGTAATTCTGTCTGTCTTGTCTGTTTCGCTTTCACGGGAAAACAGCTGACCCGATTGCAATGAAATTCGGTATCGAGATAGCAGGAACCCTGGAGAAGAAAAGTAGTAGTTAGTAGTAGTTATCTAGTAGCTTTACACCGGGTGCGTAAAGTCCTTCCTTAAAAATAAGAGTGAGTTTTTATTATTGTTACGCTTTCACAGTAAAAGGATGAATTGATTTGGATGAAATTTAGAACGGAGATAAGGGGGACACCTTTTTTCGAATGTGATATCATCAAATGACTTCTCCCACCACGTTAGTGTCAGACACTTACTGACTAAAACCTATCCATGTTCGTTCCTCAGCCCTTTCTATTCCGGGGGCGCGGTAATTAAAATTATGTTCTTCAAATAAAATACAATACTATTTTATTTTCTCGAAATCATGTCGACCGTGGTTAGCTAAGTTTTCTACCAGCATACTATTCAGTATTACAGATTCTGAAGAACAGACGATAAACAATATAAAGTCTAATTAAAATTATGTCACTCTTTCGAAATACGTGGAATGTAGGTTTATATTGTATTAAATTAAAAATTGAAAAAATACCTTCAATCATTTTGGAAAAGAGCTGATACTCTTACACTGCTAAGCCGATATTAACTAAACATAGCTAAGAACCACCGCAAGGAAACTGGCTTTCAAATAAAAAAAACCCGCAAACCCGAAATCGGTCCATCCGTTTGAGGGCTACGATGCCACAGACAGATACACACACAGACAGACAAACATCGACGTCAAACTTATAACACCCCTCTTAATGAAATGCAGTGATCATGCAATAATCGCTTTTAGACATTTAAAAATACCTTCTAGTCTTCTTTGAATCGCAACTATTCATGCATCAAAAGCACATGGTAGAACTTCGTCGCTCTGTTCCTAATTGCCGCGTGTCCTATGCCCAGCAGTGGACTACGATAGGCCTAATAGGATTAGCCCAGCGAATCTGACCGGTCCTTGAGCGTTATATTATGTTGACAAGTCAGATTCCTACCGACGCTCAGTGTTAGGGCGCTTCTCTTTACTTTGAATAAGGATGGGGTGGTATCGATAGATTTTGATACTGTTAATTTAAAATCACTAATTGTAGGTATATTATACTAGCTTCCCGCCAGCGGCTTCACCCGCGTGTGTTAAAAAATTACCGAGTTTCATACAAAATTTTGCCCCCCTTTTTCACCCCCTTGGGGATAGAATTTATCAAAATCCTTTCTTAGCGGATGCCTACGTCATAACATCTACCTGCATGCCAAATTTCAGCCCTATCGCTCCAGTTCATGGGCTGTGCGTTGATAGATCACTATGTCAGTCAGTCACCTTTGAGAAATAACTCTATATATAATATATATAGATAATATATATATCAATAGAATAACTGTTAATAAATAATTATATCTTTACGAAATACACAATACTAATTACTTAAAAAAGTTTACTACTAAAATAAGGGCGAGACGTTATTTTTATAATGCTGGAGTCTAGCTTTTTACCCATTTAATGCCAGTATTATTACATGGGACTATAATTTGACGATTCGCGGGTTTACGAAGAAACGACATAAATAATGATATTTTTTTTTTCTTGCACCACTAAAACAGATTTTAAATCGATATCGATAAAAAATTAACAAACAAAATTTACAAGGAATCTATCGTCACCGCCCCATCCCTAATACGTTTGCTCGGCAAACCGCATTTTGTGGAAGTCGCTTGTCGGTTCCCGAAATTAGATTTGCTCTTGGAGCTGTAATACTGATTAAAACCAATTTCATTCTCCCTTCGTCTAGTCTTGAAACATTTTTCAATAGTTTCAGGAAACCTACATGGGAGTTTTAAATGTTAATAGTCTTATTTTATTTTTATTAAACAATTTATGTACACAGAATACTTATATTCTGTAAAAGAACAAGGAATAGGAAAGCATTGTACAAAGGCACTACTTTTTTCTTAAGAAATCTCTTCCAGTAGACCTGCGATAGGAGAGTTAGAATAAGAGATGTAGACAGACTGTGTAGAAAAAGAAAGTACCTAATAATATTAGTTACAACATACAACATAAACTTCACATAAATAATACATGTATAAATAGAATAAACTATAAACAACAATAAAAAAATACTCAATGTATAAATATACTATACATATTATATGCATCTATGAAGATGAGGAAAGATAGTGATCTTTAACTTTACGTTTAAAAGTCATTTTTCAGTCATTCAGACTTCTTCTTTCTTCTGAGAAGGAAATAAAGAAGTTAGTACAAAAAAAAGTTATATTCTTGTATGACGCCAGAAAAGACAAAAGATTGAGGGCTGATGATGATGATCTGTGTAGTAAACTTTTTTTTGTGTATGGCATCTCGCAGGTCAACTTAGAAGGTTGTCGACTGCTTAACCGGGCTTGCCTGTGAAGTGCCTTAAATGAATTTAGGGCCTCCAGCCAGGGCTGACTACATGCTAACCCTTAGTGGGGTACGGGCCTCGGCTTAGGGCGTCACTGGGGGAGGACAGCAAGGGACAGGCAGGATCAGAATAAATATGATTATTATAATCGGGAATTTTAAAGCTATTAGCTCAGCTCGCGGGCCGGCTCGTCGAGCTAGGGTTGGGAGGGCATGGACAAGGTCGTCGCGACGGACTTTGGCGGCGAGGTCGATGGATTATTTCGATATCGTAAGGCTGGTTAGTGTTTGCCTTGGTTGGGCTATTGTTTGCATGGGGTACTGTTTATAATGAGGTCCTGAGGTCTTACCATGATGTGCGAAAGCAGGCACAGTCTCGTAATGAAAAAGAGACGATGCTATATGACGATAGTAGCTGTATCTCGCTTTCACTTAAAATAAAATTAATAATGACCATGCACAATAATTGTAGTGTAGATATTCGTATGACAACCGATATCTTTAACTTCATCTATTCAACATTATTTAGTAGGCGAGATCTCCATATAAAGCAAGGTCACCCATCTCTGATCTGACCGCAGCAAGCACGTTTTTATCAAAACCCCTTCACATGAATACCGGTCATAAAAAAGCAGTACTAACAACAAAAAATCTTAACCGCCGCTAATCCCTGGATGAAGCTCCCCACTCATCATCGCTAAGCGGGTCTTAATTCTTTCCGTATCATTTGACGTGTACAATAGAATTAGGAATGATGAACAGGCGGCTTTATTACACGTCCTTAACTAATAGAACCTATTGTCTTCACGGAGCTTCTTGGGTTGGCGTACAACATTTAATTAGCCATCTTTGTTTGTTTCCTCGATTCACATATAATAATATATATGCAAATATTTCAAGATGAAAAGTACCTTATGAGTTAATACAGAATATAGACTATCTTTGTGTAAACTTTCATCCAAATCTGTTCAGTCGTTTTTGAGTAAACCTCTAACAAACATATATAATCTGATTATACGTAGCTACATGTCATGACAAGAAGTCTAACATTATCTGCCTAGCCATTTCCTAATTTTTCAGGGTCCGTTTCCATTTTCTAATCAGATGCAGCTGAATACCAGTTATTTAAATAGAGCGACTGAATCTGATCTTAATAAATTCAAATCATACATTAAGCAGTCATTATGTCGCAAAGCTTATTACTCTGTTAAAGACTACCTAGATGACAAAAAGGCTTGGGAATAAGCTGTTTCAATTCTTGCACCTATATGTATGGGCTATCGGTATTTTTTCCTATGATTTATATTTGTTAGCATACAGTGTGACATGTAATAATATGTTTTTTTATGATTATTTTATTCACATTGTCATGTTTATTCTAATTGTTATTTTATAAGCATTGACATTATTACCTACTTTTTAAAGTAGCTCAAATTATTTGATTGTTAATGTGTGTACAATGTGGGCTTTCTCTTTTTTTTTCTTTTATTTATTGCCTTAATATTTAGTTTCATTTGCGTCTGACGGTTCGAGTATTTCATGTGGCCTATCCAAATGTCCTTTCTGGGGGTATTGTTCGTTGGATTGTAAGTTCCTAAGTTACTGTTGAGCTAACAAAGACCGACACTTGCGTGCCAACTGAATGGACAGGCCCACTCGGATCTGTATGATTCTTTCTTCAAAAGGTCATTTCAGACTCGAGCCTACGTTGAACATTCATGATGCAATTACATTATGTCTGGACCTTAAAAGAGACTTTGACCCTTGAGTTTGTTTCGGTGTTTCTTCTCAAGGCAGTCAGATAGGAAATACCGGCTTCATCTAGCTTTAAAAAATAATTGACGTGTAAAAGTGTTATTTTATAACCTATTTGCAAAATAAATATCATTTATCATTTATCTCCATAATCAGTTACCGGGTAAAACGATAACCCTTGGTAAGTTAGACTAACACCATATCGTGTGTTTCCAGACATGGAATGGTCTTGTTTTTAAAACAGATGTTCACGCAGCGGCCGTGGCAAGTATAAATATGGACTCCAGACTGCTACTAAGAATTTCCATACAGAAAAAAATATGTGAAAGTCAGATGGCAGTCGCCAGTTCGCCACATGGAAAATGTCTGGCATAACCTGTTGCCCTACTTGCCTGATTAAGTTTTAAAGGATGAAGATATAAATCAATACAGCAACTATTTATCCACCATCCATCTTACAGTAGTTTCAGTCAAATTTATGAGACCACAATTCCGGATATTCTAGAAGATATACTTACTGGCTTATAGCAAACCCTACTGAATATTACAAATGCGAAAGTTTTGTGAGGATCTATGTTTTGCGAAAACTGCTGAATGGATTTGGATAAAATTTAGTATACACATAGTTTATATATAGGATTAAAACATAGGATACTTTTAATTTGGGTGAGCTAAATAGTTGCCTCAGGATATGGGTGAAATGGGGAAGTTTTTTTTTTATTATTATTTTTTTTTTTTTTTATTATTGATAGGTTCGCGTTTGGCCACTATCTCACCTGATGGTAAGCGACGATGTGGTCGACGATGAAGCACGCTTACCTAGAAGTAACCTATTCACTCTTCCTATTTATTTACTTATGAATAATTATATTCTTTTTGAACAGAACTCAAAACAGAACCTCCTTTTTTTGAAGTCGGTTAATTTTTTTTCTGTATTTTTGCACTAACTTCGGCATTATGAAATGAAAATTGTAATCTATCTATTATCTACTTGTCCTGAATGGCTGAAGGATCAGCGCACAGCCTAAACCACTGATCGTAGACACCTGAAATTTGAAGGGTGTATTCTTTGTATTACGTAGGTATCCATTTAAAAAGGATGTTCCGAAATTTTACCCATAAGGGGGTGAAAAAGGGGGGCAAAGTTTGTATGAAACTCTCTCATCTTTAATTTGAATTCGTATAGCCATATAGTACGGGCTTAGCCACTGGCAGGAAGCTAGTATATAATATAGTCTTTATTTTTATTATATTGAATACTAGCTGTTTCCCGCGGTTTCACCCGCATCCCGAGGGAACTACTTCGCGCTCCCGGGTAATGAATAAATATGAATATGAATAAAAAGTAGCCTATGTTGTTACTCAGGGTCTATTCTATCTCTGTACCAAATTTCATTTATATCGGTCCAGTAGTTTTGGCGTGAAAGCGTAACAGACAGACAGAGTTACTTTCGCATTTATAATATTAGTAAGGAAGTAAGGATTAAAGCAACTCGAATCTGCTGTTACTTACAATATTGCCACAGAAAAAAGCTACTAACACAGCATCTTTCTAGTCAGCTGTATCTCAGACAAGGCGGTATATTGGACAGGGAACAGAACTGTGAGTGCTAACATCTGTCACGATCCTCTCCAGCGAAGACTAGTGGACCGTGCAGTCTGCGCATGCTACCCTATCAAAGACGATAGTAGCGACAGAAAACTCAACTTTATTCAAACAAAAATGTTACAATACAGTTGACCCGGCGATATTCCTAGCGCCATATTTTTTTTCCGTTATTTTTTTTATACAAACCTTGTCCTGTCAATAATGAACACAAAAAAAAGAATGATCAAATTTGGTGCAGTCGTTCGGAATATAATTTCGGTCATTAAAAATGTGAATATTTGTCGGTTTCAATGTTTCTAAGTTTATCGAAAAATTGTGCTTCAATGGCTGAATTAAAAGATAGATGATTAAAACATATATTTGGCACAAAGGTAGTAAACGATAGGTAACGTATTAGGATTTAGGGTAGCGATTTATTTTTTATGTTGAAGCTGATGAAAAAAGTGTATACAAAAACTTACATTACCTCACCTACGTACCTTATACTTGGATAAGGTTGTTGGATTTTTAAAACATGCTAATAAATAAAAAATAATTACATCGGATCAGTTATCGTTGAAATTAACAAATGCACACTTTTCAGCTAGATATTATCCAGTTTTTTTTTGTAATATGACATTTCTTTGTAACGCACTTCTGATTTAGTATTAAGCATTACGTCTTTCGTTCGCAATTTAAAAAACGTGGTGCCGAATCTAATCACATAATGTAAAAAAATAATATCAAAATTACGTTACCACTGTTTTGCCATCGGTACTTGGCAACAAAGGTGCAATGACGTCACACAAATATTTGTTCGTTAGAGTCCGGGCAAAGGGAACTGATCATTTTGTACAGAACACGATGTTTATACTACTGACGAACGAGCTGGCCCGGCTCTTGTAATGCAGCCTGCTATCTATTTATTACTAGCGACTTAGCGATCTGCCGCGGCTTCGCACGGGTGCAATATCTATATCTATATTTGTGGGATGAAAGGGGAAAGAGAAACAGTCTATTTTGACACGTTTAGTGAAAAACAAAACCACTAATCTAATTTTCACTATTTTTCAAGCACTCAACATCCATCATAGCCATCCATTTTTACATTCACCGGAAATCTCTCTCATTGGTTCAAATCCTACATCCTTTACACACACTCGTTTAGAAATCCTTCTGAAACAATTTTAATTTGCTCTAATAATAATATTTTTAAATCCTACACATATAATAAAAGAAAGTTGTGTTACTTACACTATTTATAACTCAAGAACGGCTGAACCGATTTGAATGAAATTTGGTACGGAGATAGAGAAGACCCTGGAGAGGGTTGTAGGTTATTTGTTTTTATCAAAAACTACTCGACGGATTTTAACGAAACTTGGTACAATTATTTTACATACTCCTGAGCTGGTTATAGTATACTTTTCATCACGCTACAATCAATAGGAGTAGAGCAGTGAAGGGAAATTTAAAAAAATATTTCAGTGTCAGATAGTCCATTTATCGAGGAAGGCTATAGGCTATATATCATCACGCTAAGACCAATAGGAGCGTAGCACCACTATTTCACGCGGACGAAGTCGCTGGCAGAAGCTAGTTATACATATAAACCTTCCTCCTGAATCACTTTGTCTAATGATGAAAACTACATTAAAATCCGTTGCGTAGTTTAAAAGATCTAATTAGACAAACGACGGGAAGCGATTTTGTTTTATACTATGTAGAGGAGGAGCTCATGGCTAAGCAACAGCCGCACGGGTAGATCGATCAAAGGTAGGTTACGCTTGGCCCGGTCGGTCCGTGAATGGGTGACCATCTTTGTCATAGCGAAACTCCTCCGTGTCTCGGAAAGCACGTTAAACTGTTGGTCCCGGTTGTCATTTGTAGACCTTTGACAGTCGTTACGAGCAGTCAGAAGCCAGAAAGTCTGATAACCAGTCTTATCATGGGGTGTCGTGTTACCCGGTAACTGGGTGGTCGAAGTCAGGCAGTCGCTCCATATAAAACACTGGTACTCAGCTGCATCCAGTTAGACAGTTAGGAAAGGCTAGGCAGATGATGATTTAGATTATAGCAGCATAATTTAATCAGACGCAAATATTTATTTGAATGCCCACATAATTTGGTTACCTTTGTTATGTATTGTATTTGAGTGCCCCAATCATTTCTTTATCTTTGTTATGTATATTGTAGCTAAAAAAAAAAGTACAATTTAAAGATAAGTATCGTTTCAGTATTTTGAAACTAGGTCAAAACTTTAACAGTTAAAAAAGTTTGGTCATCAAACTACAATGTTTAGACCTTAAGCTCTGCTTACCCCTCTAGGAGCCGTCCCATAGCTTGCGGTAGGCAACTACCAAAGTATGTACATAATATCAAAAGACACAAATTACGTACTGCACACCCCGGTTTATTACAGTGTCGTAATGAGATAGCACAGCGATGGCTGTGGAGTCGAACTATCCTTAATTATATTGTGATATACGAAATTAGGTATCTCTGTCTCTCTGTTTTTGCTCGAGTGTTTCATTTTTTCTTCCCAGCAAAAATACATTTATGAAGTGGTGAAGGACGGGTTTTGTTAAGGGCTGACTTTTATAAATTTGACGTTCAAAATGTGCTGATTTTCAGCCTAGTTTGAATAACAAAAATTTGATGTGACTTTGTTCCACTTTCACGGCTTAAGGGCAGAGTCAAAAGTATTGAAAAAGAGTAAACCATGGAGTTTCTAGGCCGTTCTTCTCCATAGAATCTACGCTTTGGAACGGGCAAATAGCTTCAACTTTCTTTTCGACTAACTGACAGACTTATTACTCTTTGACAATTCAAAATGTAAATGGTCTAGTTGAAATAAATGAATTTTGAAACAATTTGGAATGAAAATTACCTTATCCGGGTGTTTGAAATTTTCGCGTATAAAATCGAGTCATACGTGTCTGATTTTTATTATTTTATCTTTTTTTTAAATAAAACATTGTCCCCACACTAGGATTTTTTCCTGTATCGTGCTTGCGTTTACAAATTACACACATGCACACACTCACCCGGAATTATTTTAAGTTGCCCCGTACAGGAATTGTCCAGGCGGCGTCAAATTTTGTCCAAAATTTTATCCATACTGTTAGGAAAGAGCGTGATTGACTGACAAACACTCAAACATAAATACTTCCTCATTAATGATGACGAAGTCGTCTCCATGCCCTACCCCGTGCTACGCAATGCGCACATGTCGGCTATCACTCATGATTCACATAAACCCCACTCTTTGTGCTGCTGTTAATTAAGAACACTGTTTACATGATGTCTACCCACACCTGGAGGAAGGGGGGACTTGTGTACACCATGGCCTTTGCTGGGCCTACGAAAGAAATCAAAAAACAGGTAGGTAGTATATAATATTATTGCCTGAAATGGAAATACTTTTTTTGTGGATTTTTTATTAAGATTTCCTCGTTGATCGAAACACAACTTGAGTGTAGGAGTGTTCGATTCCTGGCTAATGTGTTGTTGGTAATTTGTTATTATGTTAGAGTATGGTTTCTATCTAACATGGATCAGCCTATCTGACTTGTACAGTACACCCCTTTTACTACGTTCTCTGTCCAATGACTCCAAAGGAGTCACGTTTGTGCTGAACTCTTGCGTCTATGATTCAAAGATAAATGTAATGCTTTATATTTCAGTGAACCTATGACTAAGATTGAAAACACTATCATGGACGTATGGTTAAATAACAAGGTTAAAGAAAATTCAAAAGAGACGCCGTAAAATCTGTAACTTATAAAGAAATTGTAGATAAACGTACGAATATTTTTTTTACTTTTGTTCTGGGCAAATGGCAAAAGACGTGCAAAAGAAAGAGCTCAGTATAGCTATTATTAAGCCATGAGCCCCCTTTCCTTTGTAACAGAACCAAAAGAATCCGGGCAAGCGTAGCTAGATCTTAGCATGGTTAAATATCACTATTACCCAGCCACAAGCCCTCTCTGTCTAACATACACCAAAAGATATTACTTCGCGGAAAACTAACACAGTAAAACCTAAATCGATCGACCTACACAAACAATAGGAGGTACTCATGGCTAAATAAAGTCATTACCAAGCCACGAGCACCTCTCTAACTTACACTAAAATTGGAATATCGCTTTCAACTGTAACAAAAGCATTGTCTATTCGTACATACGGCCATAATGTTGAACGAAGCCGCAATTTGAATTGTAATGTGCAAGCGGTCAAAATGACTGCCTCTCTGTGGTCAGCAGCGAGGGCACCGCAACGAAAGCCAACGCGAATTTGATATAGCTATTGGCTTTTTGACGGTATTCTGTACTGGGATTATGATCGTGGAATGGGAGTTTTGGAGGCTTACTTGAACTTTTTTTATATGAAACTAGCCGTCACCCGCGTTCTTACCGAAATTCTTCACGGCTCCCGGATAAATTCAAATTCAATATGAAAAAAAAAAACATTATACTAGGCTGGAAATCAGCTGCCATGTCTGTCTATCTGTCCGTGGCATAACTCAGAGGTTTTTAGAACTAGAAAGCTGAAATTTGGTCTTGGCTACAGGTTTAACTAACCTAACAAGCCCTAGTGTCAGAGTTTTCTCAAATCCGCCTGACGGGCTCTGATATGGAATTGTAACAACAACTGCTATTAAGATAGCAGCCGGGGACGATGGCTTAGCGTGCCCTCCCAGGCAAGGGGGTATAAAACAATCAACTTTACTGACTCCGGCTGCTTTGTGAAATTTTCCGAAATCCACAAAGCGATTTTGTCCCAACCTGGGAATCGAAGACCAACGAGGCAGTCAATATTATGCATATTGATCATGCCGATAAAGTGGCATTTTTTTTCTAAATTGTGTTTTGAGCGTACCCTCCCGTACATATAAAAAGGAGATAATATTTTTTTCTTATGTATCCCGTCGTATGTGGTATTGTTAGATAGGTCTCTATATGATAAGAAAATAGTCACCTATCTTTGCATTGACCACGGCCAGTTAGCTATTACTTAGCGACGAGTCCTACGAGGTACCAATTGATTTTACGAAAAATGAAAACAAAATCATAACCTATTTTTTCTAATTATCCCACACAGATAAATAAAATGGCATTAAATGACGAAAGAAGAAGAGCATGACATTGACATAAATGCGCCATTCTTACGCCATTTTGTTGATTTGTGGCAGAAATAGAACGAATTAGGTTACGACTTTGTTTACATTTTTCGTAAAATCATTTAGTACAGATTATTCACTAACAATTTAACCATTGCATAACCCTCTTACCTTTAAACAAGCCACAGTTACAACAGTATAGGGGCACAAAACTAGTTTCCGATTCCGTACAACGAAATAAATAATTCAAAGCTATTTGAATATTCTACGGAACCCATTTCAATTATACTCGACTCGTGGCACACTAGCGCCCTCTAAGTGAAATAGCTTGTACTTTTAAAACTTTTGTTTCTATACCTTATAGTTGGATAGTTGCGTTTTAAATTATTTATTTGTACTTGACGTGTTGGTAGCCCTTAATTGGTTACGTAGAAGGGTAGATAGGGAGTTTATCTGCTATTAACAATAGGTTAATTGACTTCTAGTAAATCCTAACTAATCCTACCAATCTATATTAATATATTAAAGCTGAAGAGTTTGTTCATTTGAACAAAATGATGAATGAAAGAATTCTTTCAGTGTTAGGTAGCCCATTTATTGAGGAAGGCTATAGGCTATATATCATCACGCTAGAACCAATAGGAGCAGAGCACCACTATTCCACGCGGACGAAGTCGCGGGCAGAAGCTAGTAATAATATAAATGCGAACATTTTAGAGGATAGATAGATGTTTGTTACTCTTTCACTTAAAAACTGCTGAATGGATTTGAATGAAATTTGGTAGAGACATAGTTTATAACCTGGATTAACATATAGGATACTTTTTATCCAGGCGCGGGAAGAAGTTGCCTTAGGATGCGGGTTAAGACGCGGGACACGGTTAGTATTAGAAATGTGAAAGTGAGTTTGTTTGGTTGTTACGCTTTCACGGTAAAACCGCTGCACCGATCTGGTTGAAATTTGGTACGGAGATAGATGGGGCTCAGAAGACGGTTGTAGGCTACTTTTTATGCGGGTGTGTTAATCAGTTCCCTCGAGACGCGGGTGAAACCGCGGGTAACAAATAGTAATCTTCTTTGTATATATTAAAATTAATCCCTATTTCCCTTGGTCACGGCATCACGCGTGAACGGCTGGACCTATTTGGATGAAATAAGTACGGAGATAGAAGGAAACCCTGGAGAAGGTTTTAGGCAACTTTTAATGCAGATGTCTTTTAAGTAGTTTCCTTTGGAACATCTAGTAAATAATAATAATATGAAAATTAATAATGTTTGTTACATAAACTACGATGATGATATCATTGTAATTATCTGTTTCTATAATACATAATTTACTTCCCTCTTCGCTCTGTCCAATAAAATGGCGTCGGAGGATATAAATCCCATCGCAATAAGAGGAATAAACCCTCTCCTACGGGGAATCAAGAAAAAAACATTTTCGAAACAAATTGCTGGCCCTTTGTCTAGTTTAGTGATGTGAGTGATTACGTGCTGAGATGTCGATGAAACTATAGTGTTGGAACATCCATAGTACCACAAATTTATGGGCATAAAGAATGGAGTTTTTGAAATATTTATAGGTAGCGTTTTTTCAGCGGTTTCCCTCGTATTCTAAGGGAACTCATCGAAATCAGAACAGCCGTTTTACCGTGAAATGTAAACAGACAAAACTTTTTCACATTTACATTATTAGCTAGAATTCCATCCATGTAAATGTCATACAAATACAGACATAAGTTAATAATTAGAAATATAATATATTATGTTATGGTTGAAGTCGTGGTGGCCTATTGGTTAAGGCACCTGCCTCTCGTGTACGAGTGTGCGGGTTCGAAACCTGGCAAGTACCAGTGTGACTTTTCTAAAGTCATACGTACTTTCTAAGTATATCTTAGGGATCACTGACTAACGGTGAAGGAAAACATCGTGAAGAAACCTGTACTTTAAAGTCTGAAATCGCCAATCCGCCTTGAGCAAGCGTGATGATCAATGCTCATGTCTTCTCTGTATGAGAAGAGGCCTGTACCCAGCAGTGGGAAAATATAGGCTGATGATGATGATGATATTATGTCGTTTGTGGGTTTCATAATTATATATATGGATGTGAAATTTAAGGTACAAAACCTCTATGTTGCTTCGCCAAATTTTGAAAATTAGAAACGAATATAATTTATTTTTCGGTTTAAAAATATTTATTTCTCATAAGAACTTATATACAGTTCACTTATAATGAGATACAGAGTACTTAATTAGCTTAATTAATAACACCTCCAGTTTTGTAATACATTATGTAGATTATAGTGTGCATACATATTCGCCAAGTTTATTTTTAAATATATTAAAAGTTGTTACAATATTTAACATCGTTAGGTAAATTATTATACAGCTGTGCTCCCTCAAATAATATCGTTTTTTTTTCATAGTTAGTTCGAACTTTAATTAGTTTTAGTTTATTTTTCTTTCTTATATTATCTTGTTTTTGTAGGTAATTGTAGGTCAGTTAAAACGGAATTAGATATAATGTTTTTTATCGATATAATTCGCATCACTACACAGGTATCCGTCGTAGTGTCTGCAAATGGCCGTCATCTATCCACGCCAGTCAACACGCAGTTAGTGCGGGGGTCGGCAGAGGTCCAGGTAACAGTCTCATATTGATTGACATTAATGTGACGTTTTGTAGTTGACCGCTCTTTGCGGTGGAAAGAGATGTTAAACTGTAATACTGCTTTTTAACCTACTTCCAAAAAGGAAGAGGTTCAACGAACGAATTATATTTTCTATCTTTTATCCTGTTTTGCTTGTTTGTTTAATTTGTTATAACTACTAACTTATGTTATGTCCCAATAAAATATTTTTCTTTCTCGGCAATTTTTTTGGTGTGTATGTTACCTCATATCTTTGCTGATTGTCAACTTAAATTTTAGTCTATTTTAAATTTTATTTACTTAGATCGAGTAGCTTTATAATTATACTAGCCTTTACCGCGGTTTCACCCGAGTCCCGAGAGAACTACTTAAGCCACTTGGATAAAAAGTCTATATATAACAGTTTCCAGAGTCCCCTCTATCTCCATACGAAATTTCATCCAAATCGGTTCAGCCATTTTACCGTGAAAACATAACATATATGCAAACAAACTCACTTTCGCATTTATAGTATTAGTTAGGATTAAAGTAACGGACACGGTTTAGAGGTAGTTAGGTGGTTAGATATATCAAAATAAAAAAATAAAACTTTTTTACAAAAAATACAACCGATCTCCGGAAAATAATCTATAAGCTTTTTTTATTTAAGTCGGTTTATAAATAAGCTGGTATTATAATATAATACTCTTTCTATACTCCTAAAGAGTGTTTTGTTTTCATCTATATGTATAAAAATGAATCCCTATTTCACTTGGTCACGGCATTACGCGTGAACGGCTAGATCGTGTAGGCTGAAATTTGGTATGGAGATAGGGGAGACCCTGGAGTAGGTTCTTCCCTGGAAAAACTGCCGTCGGGACGTGGGTGAAACCGCGTGAAGCAGCTAGTTTATATATAAAACACCAAACTCTCATAATGAAAACTCCATTAGCTTGACGACAAAACAAATGCAATCAATCAAATCATTTATTTCAATTAGACAAATTGTCAAGCAATTTTGAATTGTCAAAGAATGGTAAATCCATCAGTTGGTTAAAAAGCTATTATAGATGTCATCATTATAACATCACGGTTATTTCCTCCAAAGGGTTGAGCAGAGACCTACAGTACATATGTGAATATTTTGCTTTTTATCCTCAATAGCTTTCCGCCCGCGGCTTCGCCCGCGTGGAAATTTTTTTTACACCCTGGTTACATTATTCCAGTTTTAGTAGGGATTCCTAATTATTTCTGGAAATAAATATAGCCTATGACACTTCATAAAGATGTAGCAAAATTTTTAAAATCGGGCCAGTAGTTTTTGAGTTAAAACCCTACAAACAAACAAATCTTTCCTCTTTATAATATTAGTATAGAAATCCCATGGATTAGGGGGATAGCTTATTACCATTAATGAAGAAAAAATCCATACACTGGACTGCTACTAGGAATTTCCACATGTAAAGGTGCAATAACTCATTGCCTGACCTGGGAATCAAACCTAGGACTTTTTGTGAAGCTGTCCATAGAATCTGACTCCAACATTGTTGGAAAATGCTAGGCAGATGACATGGAAATGTTGATTAAAAACACCATGTATATCAAGCAACCTACATACTAACTTGATGACATGACTTATGAGAGTAGAAAAACTATAAAATCAGCAGTTTATTCAATATAAATAAAACTTATTATTGGGCCGTGGTAAGACAGACGTGAATGAGGAATGGGGGGAATTTTAGACTATACGATTTCGATACGACTGCTAGACGATTACGATACGACTGGTAAGAAAAAAAAGTATAGTGAACCAGCTATTTCCCGCGGATTCATCATACACTCGCTGTTGTTACAATTTCATGTCAGAGGCCGTCAGGCGGATTTGAAAAAACTGACAGTAGGCTTGATATGTTAGTAAATATGCAGCCTACACAGCCAGAGATAGGAAGTTTTTTTTCACAAGCGTATTACAAAATCGTAACATATAAAACACACTGTGATATAAATTGGAATCCAACATTAGGCAGATTAAAATTGGTTTTCCGCTGACAAGACAATGATGGCTGCCATTTTGATAACAATATTGTTCTCATGTTGATTTAATTCGGTTTTTTCATCCCTCACGATAAACGTCTGAGGGTTGTTTATGTAGCATAAGTGATATATTATATTCACAGGTAATGTTTTTATTTCGCGCGGTTCCAGTGGGTATGGAAATATTTTTTTGGATATTATATTTTTATTTTGGTGTTTAAAGGAAAACATTTTGAATAGTGTTGTAATTGTTAATTTTGAAAATAAGAAGACCTCAGTATCTGGTATGCGCCCCCGGAACACAAAGGGCGTACAAAGAAACATGGATGGGCTTTGGTCAGTAAGAGTCTAACTCTCCCTCCCGCCCCTCTCACGGCGGAGGGAGTCATTTGATGATTTCCCATCCGAAAAAAGGGGGAGGCCTATGTCCAGTGTGAAAATAAACCGATAAGAATTGTCGGCCATAAATTCAGAATACGGAATGATAATGAGAAAATCCTTCCTAAAGAAAAAAATATTCTATTTTATTCTAATTAATTACACTTTGCACGACATGAGAATGGAACCCAGAATATCAGCACTTGCAACCATTTACACCAACAAAATAGTAAATTGAATGTGTGTATTTTGTTTGTTATACTTAATAATTAAGTTTAGTTTATCTGATTAAGATTCAATTAAATTAAATTCAAAGCATTCATTTAAATTACACGACATACAGGCAAAAATCTTAAACGAGTACTTTTAAACCGCCTACACCAATTTTCCCTTCCCAAAATGTAGCTATCTCAGCACATTACAGACTCCTGCTTACCCCACTACAATACTGATTAAGGGTAGACCAGGGTACAGCAATAATTTTATATTAAACGGACGATTTCTATGCGTAGAGGTCCCCCCCGAATTTTATGGACAAAGATAATGTATCGAGTATGCTTAAATATTGATAAATTATGACCTCTGTATGTGTATCACGGTTTTGCAAGGTAGCCTTTAAAAAGAAACGATGTTCAAACTAATTTTATGGCTTCAATTTGCATCTTTTTTGAATTTCAGTGTGGAATTTTCTTCGTATTTTTTTCGTCGTCAAAAATTTTTTTTGCTTCTCTAAATCCTGCTTAAAGAACCAATAAATAAGTTAATTTTGAATAACGCTTCTAAAAATTGAAAAAAAGAATGGATATCGTAAAAATATTAGGTTTTAGTCACATGAGTGGGCTGTAGTCAGAGTGTGACCCTTCTACGTCACCCACAGCGAGAGGAGTCATTTGATTTTATATCGGCATGGCAGGTGTATTGTCATCTCAGATAAAATGCACCTGTAATTTTAACAGCATCCATACTTCAAAGTGAAATAAAAAACGTTGATACTTGGCAAAACACAGCCAGGTAATAGAACGTGCCCAATGATAAAAGTGTTCTCAACCCGATATTCATTATGTGTACAATCTTGGGAACAATATTCACGGTTTGTACCAAAACAAATTACGCAATAACAACGACGAAATATTAATAAGGTCCTAAGACATCAAAATCTCCCAACCATTAAAATTTTCATGCCGAAAATCATGAAAATATATTTCATAATCAAAATAAATCCACCATATTTATAATTTCTGTCAAAAAACGTCAAGAACTTAGAAATAAATAACTGGAGGCGAGAGTTGGCCGTTCACTAGAATAATAGGGTCACTAGGGATGGGGTGTGTTCGGTGTTCGGCTTTCGGCCTCGGCTTAATCTTTTTGTTTTATTTTTATAAAGTAGTAAAAATATGAGCAACTTTGAATCTAGTGAGGCCCAGTATCAATCGTTCAAAATTGATAATATAATCAATAGTTTAACGGGCATTCGGCTCAGTAACCAAACTATTACAAATTCCTGTGGCAAGTTTTCTCATTCGTATAATCAAATTGCAAAGGCCGCACAACTCTCGCCGTCTGCGTACAATGCCCACATAATCCATTATACTAACATATAATAGGCATTATGTTTTTTTACCTTTACAAATTTACAAAATAATCTATAAAAATATAAACTTATAACCATTATTTATATTCATAATTTAAATTTATGTCTTTTTTTGGATAGCAAAAGGAGATTGTAAAAATAATTCTCATTTTAATAACATAAACATAGGTTATTAATGAATGGTAATAGGACTTGTACTAGCATACTTTACCGTGATGGTATAAACCTTGAAACAATGCGTTTCTATTGTTGACTGTACTAGAATCATTCATTATATAGGAATGCTCACAGGTACCATACCAACTTCAAGAACGAAAAGCTATGTCAATTTTCAAAGAACAACGTTCTAGCTGCCCTCGAAAGCGGCAGCAGATCCACTTATTATCAAATACCTACAACACAACAGATAGAATGAAGTTTCCAAGTCCACGTGCTTACCGCTCGATTAGTTCCTTTCACGAGCCGAACAAAAGACCGAGGAAACGATAGGGGGGCGACAAACCATTCGGCCTTCGGCCTCCCGCCCATCCTTAATTGCGTTTTTCCGCAAAATAACTCCGTCACTAATTGCAAGCTTTGAAAGTTCATTAGTACGCAGAATGAATTTTTATTTCTCCTTTATTTTTATACATCAATATGGTTAATAGCTTTACATTTTTTTTAATGTAACCCGCCATTACTATGGTGATTGGATTTTCTTAATTTTGTTAGGTTTATTTGGCTACCGTGTTTCTTACTGTGGGTGGATTAAAGAGTTTTTTCTTATTTTTGTAAAAATATTAGCCAGTTAGCAAGATGAAAGGTGGTAGTGATTTCCGTTGTGTGGTACAGGCTGGCTCTTGGTGCGTGGAACTTTTCTGTATTTAAATACCCCTACTCACTATTTAAATGTTCAGAAAAAAATGGCTTTAGTAGAACATTGACTTAGCAACCAAGATAAAAAAAATCATCGTATAATAAAAACTTTCCAAAAATCTGCAGAACCGATTTAGATGAATTTGGTAGAGAGCTAGAGAGAGAGATTGAAACCTAGGAAAGGACAGATACAATTTCCTCAGAACGCGAGTGAAACTGTGGGGAAATGCAAGTATTCTATAAGCATTATTGTCAAATTGAAGAAAGACACGATGGCGACCTCTAGAACCATAGTCACGTAGCCAATATTAAAAGAACAATAAATAGTAATCCGCGCGCGAGGACCGATCGCATCGAATTATAACAACTAACTAACTAACGTCCTGGATTATGTAGTTAGCGAGCTCCGAGTTAGCTGTGTTGCCAGCACGTGGAAAGTATTTTCCTTTAATCCGATTTATGTTTTATTTTAGCTTTTATAGAGAATTCGATTTTAACTTGGAAAAACAAACAAAAAAATCTATTCAAGTTCCATTTTTAGATCTGTATAGGGGCCGTTCTACCACGTGTTTTTGCAATTTCTATTCATGTGTCAGAGCGAGAGATAGCTAAGTAGGCTTAACCGGTTATAGAGTTACAGTCGACTAATTAAGACCTACAACGAAACCCTACTGCGCGTGGCCCGACACGCACTTGGCCGGTTTTAATGTAGAATTTAGAAAAATCTTTTCTTACCGGATGCCTATATCATACAAAGAACACACTCTCCAAGTTTCAGGTCTCTACAATCAGCGGTTTGGGCTCTGCGTTGATTCATCAGTTATTCTGTGTAGCAGCATATAGATACATAATATTTTTAGGTATATGGGTAAGTACATAATATTTTTCCCCTTCAACGTGACTAAGTTATTTTCCCAAATGTGGGGTAAAACAGTTTGATATGGCAATCCAGAAAGTGAGTTCAAGACAAGTTGGTAGAAAATAGTTCCGTCACTGTAGTTTTATTAGCGAGGCGTGTCTATTGGTGAACGTGAGTTTTTATTGTGTAAATGTGGGTAGGCAGGAGTGTAAGGTTTTGCGAAATCGTAGCCGATTTATCATTCGGAGACAAACCTTTTATGATATTGTGGATAGAAATAATAATTAGCAACACATTAAAACATATTCCTAGTAAATTTAAGAAACCATGTGTAATTTATCTTATAATTGTTACAATTTTAAAACGTGATATGTATGGGTTTGGAGTTTCGGTTGCAGTTTAAGTAAAGTATCATTGTTATTTTTATGAAGCATTTTTCAGTAGCGACGTTGCGTCTATATTTTATTGGTTGGTAGAAAAAACCTACGATGTCCAAATATAATATTATGATAACTTAAAAAAATATGCCGGGCACGGGATGTCCGGGACATACAAGGGAGAAAGGGGGCATGACGACATAAGTGACCGTCATGCCGTTTCCCGTCACGACATACCAGTCGATCTTACTGCTAAGGCGTGCCGATAGATGTTTCAAGTCATAGATCTAAATAATATAGAATGATTTCCAAATTCTGTATCGAAATATTGAACAGATAATATTATCTGTAAAATGACGGTCTGCAAGTATAATTATTATCGTCGTGACGTCATCAAAGCTTACAGATACGTCATATACGGCTGCACATCAAAGAGCTCGTTACCCTCCCGTTAATGAAAACGTATTTACATGTATCTCTGCGTGATGGGAATTTTTAAATAACATTTGATATACAAGACATGGTAGCCTAAAGGTGTCTGCCCACTTTACCTTATCATACCATGACCGTGCTATGAACATACCAGGCAATGATGGAATCATAAAACGGACTACTATGCTCACTAGAATATATAATACCACTAGCTGTTTCCCGCGGTTTCACCCGCATCCCCAGGGAACTACTTAGCGCACCCGGGTAAAAAGTAGCCTATGTTGTTCCTCAGAGTCTATTCTATCTCTGTACCAAATTTCATTTATATCGGTCCAGTAGTTTTGGCGTGAAAGCGTAACAGACAGACAGATAGACAGACAGACAAAGTTACTTTTGCATTTATAATATTAGTAAGGATTCCTGTCAGTCATGGTCCGGTCTGGTGTCGGCGACGGAACAGTCTAGCTGGGCATAGTCGTACGTTTTAATACAAAGAATATTTTTTGCCGGACACGTTCCTAGCACGGTTGTATGAAAACGGTGTAGTGGGCAGACTCCAGTACTCTAAACCTTGCAAGTAACAATGTGGCTTATTCAAAGTCATCGTGTACTTTCTAAGCGTATCTTGGACACCACTAACTAACAGTAAAGGAAATCAAGTCAAACATCGAGAGGAAACCTGGACTTAAAATATCTAATATTGCTGCCTTGAGCGAGCGTGAGGCCGATGATGATGATGGAATTTCCTTCAACGAAGTCAAACTTAAAATAAAGGAGTTACTTTAGCCCCGTACTT
This sequence comes from Pyrrhia umbra, assembly GCA_963891755.1. Lineage (NCBI taxonomy): Eukaryota > Metazoa > Arthropoda > Insecta > Lepidoptera > Noctuidae > Pyrrhia > Pyrrhia umbra. Next base: position 874,109 of record OY982943.1, read on the forward strand.
ATTCATGTAATATTTTAGAATTGCACAAAATTACTATACTCGGCTTCTAAAGAAGAGTGCAGTGTGATAAGTGAGGGTTCGTCTGTTTTTTAAGCCTTATCAAAACCTTATTTTACCTTCCGTAAACAAAACCTTATCAATCCCCATAAGCATCATTCGAATAACATTGATTGTTAATTAAAACTTAAGTTAATTGCCTCTTATTTTTCTTTTACTGCTCATATGGGGAGAGATAAGGGATGTCGGGGATAATGAAGTTGGTACTTGTATTTACATTGTCTGTCTGTTATACCTAGTTTCACAGGGAACGAAGGTCTTTTCATACAAAAAAGGAATGAGTATTGATGACAATTTTGTTTATTTAGAGCACTACTTTTACTGTCATAATGTACGTTATGAAGAGCGGGGCCTCCTAGCACAGGTATTTCTCATACTTAAAAGGTCTCCACGTAAGATTAATTGTCATAATTGTAAAAGTTGACGAAATAAACCTTTTTTTTTTTCATCAATCATTTCAATCAGCTAGGGTACGGTCGCAGGAGATATTATAGTGCATAAGTGTTTGCGCAGACACAGGTGCACTCTCGACTCTCTCAATGGACGATACAATCAGGCAATCAGGGAGATATCAGTCGCAGTATCGACAGTTTTACGTGCTCTTCGAGCCACGGAATGGTCTTGCTATGTTATGCTAAGAAAATGTTCACCCATCCTTGAATTGACCGCGGGGACAGAGGTTAGCCCATATATTCTGTGGATGCTCATGGCTTTAATGTATTAGTGTGTGACGAGCTCCTCAAGCTAAGACCATAAAGGAAAAACTCTAAATAATCACATTTAAATGCGGACTAGCTTTCCGCCAGCAGTTTCGCCCGCGTGGGCTATACGAATTCAAATTTAAAATGACCGAGTTTCATACAAACTTTGCCCCCTTTTTTCACCTCCTCAGGGATAAAATTTCAGAAAATCCTTTCCTATCGGATGCCTACGTCACACAAAGAATACACCCTCCGAGTTTCAGGTCTCTACGATCAGCGGTTTAGGCTGTGCGTTGATCAGTCAGTCATTCAGGACAAAGCATTTTATTTGTATAGATCTCTTCTTATTTTCTCTAATAAAATTCAATGCTTTTATAGATAGGTACTACGTATACTTTCCTGATTCAATTAAGTGAAACAAAAACACCATACAACCCTTCAGCAATCTTTTCAAAAGATACGCTTAATAAAATAAAAGGTAACGCACGGATCTTTTCAACTGTTGGCCACATCAATGGGATCAATATATTTTTGACCGCTCTTTTGAAACCAATCAGATGGGCGGACCGAAAACTTCATTCAATTGATGAGAGATTGCACCTTTGAATGAAAAGGATTGGATATAGGCATAACTACGGGACCATAGGATTCGAAACATTAAAATATATGTAGGCATATAAAAATAACTTTTGGGTGACAAGCGAAAATTTCCCAATTATTTTTGTGAATTTGATTATTTTTTGATAATATAATATCTTTATATATATTTAATTCTTCTGTACGTATGATGGTCGCCTAGCTCCTAAACGGCTTGTCCGATTTGAATGAAACGTTGTTTGTATATTTCAGTGGGTCCCTGAATGGTTTGAAAATAATTGGGTCCGGCAGATGTCGTCTTTTTCAAAAAAAAACCAAGGTTGGGACAGTTCAACATCTGTCGGGTTCACTACTATTCGTATAAAGGCATGATTTTATTTTATGTTCTAAAACCATATTTCTTAAATTTTCTGTACCTACATGAGACAACGGGTACATAAAAATACGACCACGTTACATATTATTTCATACATACAATACATATTATTAACACATAGGATATTTTTATCGCGATTTACAAGACCACGAAGCCGAAGTCGCGGGCTGATGCTAGTTCATAAATAAACCAGGCTATATTTGACCGGGAGTGTCATCAAGCCTTGTTTGCGAGTCTCTTTGCTTATTTTATGTATAATTTATTAGTATGTATTTATGTAACGCCACGTTTTGTTACGTAGGGTACGGTTATCACGAATGAGTGGTACAGTGAATCCGTTTTCCATTGTTTTGTTGGACAACTTTGTTGATGAAATTTGGGTCAGAAATAATGTATTCGGGGTCACTTAGTAACTTAGCTTTTGAGGTTTTATTTTGTAAATAAAATTGCATAATTTTCGCAGATATTCTCCCTATGTTCTTCCTTCGGTTTCAAGTCCCATACCAAATTTCATCAATAATTAGTAGCAGACAGACACACAAATCGTAGTGAACTAGTGGTTAAAGCACCTGCTTCTCGTGTACGAGTGTGCGGGTTCGGAACCTCGCAAGTACATGTGACTTTTCAAAAGTAATATATACTTTCTAAGTTTATCTTAGACGTCACTGACTAACGATGAAGGAACACATCGTGAGGAAACCTGGACTTAAAAAGTCCGAAATCGACAAACCACCTTAAGCAAGCGTGGAGATCAATGCTCATTCCTTCTCTGTATGAGAAGAGGCCTGTGCCCAGCAGTGGTACAATATATAGGCTGATGATGATGATGAGACACACGTTGGCGTTTATAATATTTGGATAAGAGAGATGCACGATTAAAAAGAAATGTACCAGCTATAAACAAAATTGTTCCCCTGCTACAGATATTAATTGAAAAAGTAATTTAACTTCTAAAGTTAATGTTGTGTAACTTGACTTAAATGTTAGAGATTCTGTGCAAGAAGTCTGTGTGAGGTATTATATTGTTGTAGTTTTGTGTTGTATTTCATATGGATAGTTTAATTGTAAACTTGAGGAGCTCGTTGCTAAGTAACAGCCACATGGGTCGGCCGATCGAAAGGTACGCTACGCTTAGCGCAGTCGGTCCGTGGATGGGTGACCATCTATGTCATAGCGAGACTCCTCCGTGCCTCGGAAAGCACTTTTAACTGTTGGTCCGGGTTGTCATTTGTAAATCTTTCGCAGTCGTAATGGGTAGTCAGAAGCCAGAAAGTCTGACAACCAGTCTTACCGAGGGGTATCGTGTTACCCGGTGACTGGGTTGTAAAGGTCAAATAGGCAGTCTCTTCATGTAAAACACTGGTACTCGGCTGCTTCCAGTTACACTGGAAGCCGACCCCAGCATAGTTGGAAAAAGGCTAGGCAGATGATGAGTTTATGTCTAATCATTCTAGCCATGTAAATAAATTAATTATGAGATGAAAAATTCACTAAGAATTGTTCGCATAATTGAGTTAGAAGTAATGACCGATTTGTATGTTTTGACTGTCGAGCTACCAAGAGCAATCACTTACATGGTATGACTTGAAGCCGCCTGCTGCGGATCCCAAAGTAGGTTAATGTTATTTTAACAAGCTTTTATTGTATGCCTATCTTCAGACCCCATCATCACGGCCCTGGTTCAGATAATTTAAATAAGATGCCATCCTACTAATATTATAAATATTAATGTATACTATTAAATGTATACCCCCAGACAGAGAAACTGCATCAAAGTTTTTGTTTAAAAAAAATAATGGCCCTTTCCAGTATACAAACATACACTAAGGGATAATGATACTACGCTGTTATGAAGTTAAGGAACCAAACTATAGGTTTCAATTTAAATTTGTATAAAAAGTTGGGATACTTGGTTAAAATGTTTTTTTCAAAGGTAGGTGCGTGTTGCACATTGATGCAGTTTATTAGTCCGTCAGTGTATTTGGATAGGTACACACTTAGCTTATACCTTTTTTTCGGATGGGAAATCATCAAATGACTCTTCTCGCTTTGGGCGGAGCGGGAAGAAGTGTCAGACTCTTACTGATTAAAACCTATCCATGTTCCTTCCTTAGACATTTTTACTGGAATTAAGACGTGGTGCAATATATTCCCCAGCTACACATATCTGTTTTTTATATTTTTAGAACCAGGGTATGATGTTGTACAATAATAGAACAAAACTTTTTATCATTTAAACCCTTAACGAATATCACAAAACATGATATCAATAATTAGCATACTTTTATAGTTTTATGTCGTCAAAACAAGCCTATAATCATAAAAATATTAAGATGAAAACCATCTAATAATAGCAAAACTATTCAATTTTATCCTCCATTTTGACAGCGTTGGAATGACAGTTCTTCCGTTTCACGTATAAGTAACACGTGTAAGTTTTTGGGCAACTGGTAGTAAGTATAGCTAATATTTGATCAGCATACCTCATTGCAAATGGGTAAAGTCACAACTCATTTACGCGTGGGATTTATATATAGATGTGACTATTACCGGTGTAAGCAGACATATGCTAATAACTTATTACTAAATGAAAAAAAAACCAAATGCATTAAATTTACAACAACTAACGTAAAGCAAGTAAAAACCGGTGTGCTGATAAAGGGCGAAGAGTTGAGCCCTGTGGATACCACAGTATTCTTAGGCATAACTTTGGATGCCAAGCTTCAGTGGGGCCCACACATAGAAAAATTGTCGAAAAAGCTCAGCTCTGCAGCGTACGCAGTGAGAAAAATTCGTAATTTAACAGATATTGAGACCGCGCGCTTAGTTTATTTCAGTTATTTTCATAGTGTGATGTCTTACGGCATTCTGTTGTGGGGGAATGCCGCAGATATTCAAACTATTTTTGTTCTGCAGAAAAGAGCTATTCGATCAATCTATAAGTTAAATCCCAGATACTCGCTTAGAGAAATGTTTAAAGAAATTAATATAATGACTGTTTCATCCCAGTACATTTATGAAAATCTATTGTATGCTCATAAAAATATTAGTCTATTTACAAAATACAGTGATGTCCATAATATTAATACAAGGAACAAACGTAGACTAGTTGTTCCTGCTACCAGGCCCCAGAAAATAAGTAGGTCATTTAGATGTCAATGTATATGCTTTTACAATAAAATTCCTAGCGACATTCAAAACTTAAGCCTTAATAAATTTAAATCTTTTATAAAGCAAAAATTATGTCATAAAGCTTATTATACTGTTAAGGATTACCTTGAAGACAAAAAAGCATGGGAATAAGCTGTTTCAATATTTACACCTACACAGCAATATACATATGGACATGTAATGATTCCTAATGATTGTTAACTTATTTTTTTTTTATTATTATTTTTTATACACAATGACATTATTTACCTACAGTTTAAAGTAGATGAAATTATTTGTATTGTAAATGTGAGAACAATGTGGACCTTTTGTTATTTTTTTTATTTTATTTCATTTAATATATTAATTGCGTCTGGCAGTTTGAGTAATTAGTGCGGCCTACCCAAATGTCCTCTCTGATGGTATCGTTCGTTGGATTGTTAAGCTCCTAAGTTGCTGTTGAGTTAAACGAAGACCAACACTTGCGTGTCATTGATTGGACAGGTCCACTCAAATTTGTATGGCTCTTTCTTTAAAAGGTCATTTCAGACATGAGTCCACATTGTTCTCCCATATTGCAATGGTTATTAAATGTCTGGACGTTAAAAGAGACTGTGATCCTTGAGTTTGTTTCGGTGTTTCTTCTCAAGGTAGTCGGATAGGAAACACCGGCCTCACCTAGCTATAAACAAAAATATGTTTGACGTGTAAAAGTGTTATTTTATAACCAACTTGCAAAAATAAATATCATTTATCATTTATCATTTATATACAGCTCAATAAAGGTCGGCTAATTGGCAATATCCTTATAGAATCGCGCAGCTGGCTCAGCCCACCTACGTGGGTAGCGTGGGTGAGTTGATGCTCTTATTGATAGTAATGCTAGGTTTATTTCTAACTAATAGAATGAAAATAATAGTATTGTAATCTATTTGTACGTTTTTCAAAAACCGGTCAAGTGAGTGTCGGTTCGTAGTAGGTCTTAGTTAGTCAACTATAACTCTGTAACTGGTTAAGCCTACTTAGCCGTGATAGTTTTCATTGTAAGTTCATTACTTGTGCTACGTCTGTAAAGTTTGCTATGCCGCGAACAGACAGACATACAGACAGACGAACATGGCGAAACTTAAGAGTTCCTTGTCCACTACGGAATCCTAAAATGCAGACGGAGTAGTCTGCATTAGTCAAAGATGGTTACCCATTCATTGATTGACCTCAGTCAGTGCAGCTTACCCTGGATAAAGGCGATTACTATAAATCTAAGAACCCATCAGACAATCTATACTATTCTACTTATAATATAAAATGTTTGTGAGAATGTATGTTTGTTACTCTTTTACGCAAAAGCTGCTCAATGGATTTATTTAAAACTACCTGTGCCCGCGGTTTCAGCCGCGTCCAGACAGAAGTTTCTTCAGGAAAGAACCTTCTCCAGGGTCCCCTCTATCTCCGTACCAAATTTCAGCCAAATTGATCCGTCGTGATGCGATGACCACGGGAAATAGGGATTTATTTTTATATATATATAGAATATAGATTTGGTATACACAAAGTTTTTAACCTAGATTAACACATAGGATACTTGTTATTACGTGTATAACACTACGAACAATGTCGCGGGAGCGCGAAGTAGCTCCACAAGATGCAGGTAAAATCGCGCGAAACACAAAGTATTGCATATATTTGTCATAAAAATCATACAAGGTAACATTTTTTTGCGAGGGGCGTTTCATATTGCTATAGTTCTAGCTAATGCAAGTTTGATACCTCGCTGTGACATACAAGATGTTTCCATGTTATTTATGTTTATAATATTTCAGAGGGTTTCGTACTCAGGTTTTATTACTTACCCCTGGTATGGTAGCAAGAAATTTGTGACTTAAAATGTAGGTAATGGAAATAGAATTCATAAAAGTATTATGTTTTGCAAAAAAAGCTTCAAAATTTTGTTAAGATTGCCGTTGTTTCCCTTCAATTCAATTCAAATCATTTATTTCAATTAGGCCTAATAACAAGCACTTTTGAAAGTCAACAAAAAAAAAATTTAGTTGCCCATTCTAAAAAGTAGTTTCCTATGGAGAAGAACGGGTTAGAAACTCTATGGTTACTCTTTTTAAATAAGTTTTAACAATTTTCTAGTATACATAAAATAATGACATGCGAAGATCATGTAGAACCAGACAATTTTTGTGTCGAAGATAAATGCAATCAACCTTCGGATGAGAATACGTTATTTTGGAACTCAAAACAACTTGAATTAGAAAAAAAACGTAGGAAGAAATTAGGATTAAATGTAAAAAACAAAATAGAAAAATAAATCGAAACAAAATTTAAAAATATTTTTTGTTCTAAATGCTTACGTTAAATATAGTTTTATGCATTTTAGCTACCAATTTAGAAATATTTATATAGAAAAGTCTTTCGTAACGAAAATCGTTTAAATATAAACATACTGGACCCTTTGACGTTCACGCTAGGGTGATCGCACCAATATTCAGCCTCTGCTAATATTTACAGGTACTTAGTATAGAAATAGTAGGGTAAAATGGTCAGTTAATGGCCTTAGGTACCTATGCATTTTTTTTTTATAAATTTGTTTTTTTTTTGTTTAGGTACATTTTTAAAATCTTGTTTAAAAATAAACACTAGCGTCTTTAGAAATTAATTTATTGTTACTAAAAGTCATTACCGTACTAAGAAAACAGTACCAAATTAAATAGAATAGTGCATAAATAAAATTACTTGTCTCAATCCACTTCTGCAGCAATTAGTACTATTGCTAATTAGTAAGAATACGCAAGTGGATTACTAATTAGGGAAGTACGTATCTAACATGTTGTTCCAATTTTCACTTTGAGGTTGTGACGTAGATATCTAGCTTAGGAACTAATGTTATTGTTTTAGAGAATGCGTTATGACATCACGGCTTTTAGTCGAATAGGTTTCTTCTTCTTCTTATCGTGTAGGCTGCAGGTTTACCAACCTAACAAGCCCTAGTGTCAGAGTTTTCTCAAATCCACCTGACGGCCTCTGACATGGAATCGTAACAACAACTGCTATCAAGATAGCAGCCGGGGACGACAGCTTAACGTCCCAGGCACGGGGATGTAACACCGCCAACTTCCCGACTTTAGGCTGCTTTGTGAAGTGTTAAAAACACACAAAGTGATGTAGGCCAACCTGGACGTCGTACCCGAAATTTCGTTTACAGCAATCGCGTTATTTGACCACTAGACCGACAAGACGGTCCCTAAAGCGTAAAGCACAAGTATTGCGTCAGTTTAGGGAGACAAGCCTGTCGCCATTAACTAGGGAAAAACCCTGATTCCGGACTGCTACAGATAACCTCCAAAAGGAATAACCCTGCACAACCTGGGAATTGATTCTGTCTGGGTAACCAGGACCTCTTACGGGTAGTTAAGCTGACAACCAGTTTTACCCATGAACTGGGTTGTAAAGGTCAGGTAGTGAGTCGCTCCTTGTGATGGGAGACAATTTTATTTAGCTGCAATCGGTTTAGATTTATACCCTAAGATAGTTAGGAAAAAGCTAGATAGCTGATGAGGACTTTAATGATATTTGGATTATTTAAATTCACTTGTAGACTAAAAGTTTTATATCAATTAAATATTTTTAGTGATATGCAAACACACACTGCATTTAAAAACAACATTTGTAGTTACAGATAAAATTATTTTTAATAGTTTTTTATGTAGGCTTTCGAATTTTAGACTCCCGTATTTTTATTGTACAAAAAACTACAATCACAAAAATAAATACTCAAAATTTTTGTTGTACCAAAAGTGGATACAGAAAATATAGGTATATAAAATATGGAAAACTGGGTATTCATTATTAAAATACGTTTGTTTTGAATTTTAAATGCTTTTTCCTATCCATTGCATATTAGATTGTACTGGGAACTTTAAAATTGTGAATATCTATATCTATACTTATAATAAATCTGTAGCGAGGTCAATTCTGTACATGAAATATATTTCCAAAATAACTATCAGGGGGTGATTAGGGATCGATACTGATGCCAAAAATGCAATCAGTAAATTTTTTGTCTGTCTGTCTGTCTGTCTGTATAAACTCTATAGAAACAAAAACTACTCGACGGATTTTAACGAAACTTGGTACAATTATTTGTCATACTCCTGAGATGGTTATAGTATACTTTTCATCACGCTACAATCAATAGGAGCAGAGCAGTGAAGGGAAATGTTGTCATTTTGTTTAAAAGCGCTAATCTCAGGAACCGCTGGTCCGATTTAAATAATTATTTCAGTGTTAGATAGTCCATTTATCGAGGAAGGCTATATATCATCATGCTAAGACCAATAGGAGCGGAGCACCACTATTCCACGCGGACGAAGTCGCTGGCAGAAGCTAGTTTTATAATATATTTATGGATAAACAATATGAAATAGGCTTATTCATGTAAGCGAATTAGTCATTTTACTACTGTTTTAAAATATTCTATATAATTTTCTTTACATGTATTTAAAATGTCTTATTAAAAGCATTTGATTAATTCGGTGTTTTAAAAATTCTACCCAACTTCCTCAATATATTCCTCCTATTTCTATGGAAAGTCAAAATCAAAATCTTTACTAATAATATAAATGCGTAAGTAACTCTGTCTGTCTAAAAAACTTTCTTGAGAAAATGGCTAGTCCGATTAAGATGAAATTTGGTATAGATATAGGTTGAAACCTCAAGAAGGATTTGCTTTTTACAACAAAACTAAAGAATAATCCTTTCTTTTTTAAATGTTAGCCAAAATTTTCTCTTTCCACTATCACATATCGTTTAGTTAAGCTCAGTTTTCGCTGCATGTACCCATTTTCACCTTCCGAGAGCGCACGTATATAAAAACTAAATAACATTTTAATTCAATTTGTGTAGTGAGGCCGATAATTACACCACTCGCCCTAGCCAGCGGCGCGGTGTAAGTTACAAGCGATAGCGGGTTACATTTTGAAAGCTAAATAAAATAATAAAAACCTAGCTGTTTGACGCGGTTTCACCCGCGTTCTGAAAAAACTACTTCATACATGGTCTAGGTTTTTATTTACCTCCATACTAAATTTCATCAAAATCGGTTCAGCCGTTTCACAGTGAAAATGTAGCAAACAAACAAACTCACTTTTGCATTTATAATATTAGTTAGGAACTAACGATGTGCCGAAGGTCTCCCAACTTCGTCAAGAACGACAAAATCACACACAGATATGCATATAGGAGAAATAAACTAATACAGCGAGAGTCGCATGAAGGGGGCATAACGTTTTTTCCTTACGTGACGTTAAGGAACTTAACATCGATTGTTTTTCAAAAGGCTATAGTTGTAGGAACTAAAAGCATGCCTTATTTAAGAGGCAAACCTATTGGACATCAATTTTGGCTCTGGGTTTCTACTGAGAAATTTTGCATGTTAAAAGCCTTTTAACATTACCCGACCCGGGAATTGAACCCCGCATTTCATACTCATACGAGGCCTTCCCCAAACTAGTGAGCTAATAAAATATTTTAAAATGTAATACATAGGTATTCTAAAAAGAGTATCCTTGCCGGTTCTTCTCCAAAGAACCCACTTTTTGGAACCGTGCACCTAGTTTTTTACCTCATGTATTATAAGTACCTACCTGAAATTGGTCTCTAAAAAAATAAAAACTTTATTTTATTGTAATAAAGTACAACAATATTACATCAACTCAAAATAGACCTCATTACTTGCTATCCACTGTAACTCCTCAAAAACTAACGGCATAAATAAATACTAACAAGTAACAAAACGACCCATTAATTTCCTTAAGCTAGTTATGGCCCGCGACATCCCCTGCCTCCCGCCACATAAATAGTTGCACAGCTTAGATGCAATTTGGACCGCGGGCCCACTCAAGTATGGTGCACCGCGCCATCGCGCATTTAATAGGATTTCGGGGGCTTTTACCATACTATACTTATGTATAATGGGTATGATGTACGCTTGGTATATTGTGGGTATATTTTTGGGTAGTTCTGTACTGTTTTCTGTTCAATTGTGGACTATTTATGGGTAGTTTTGGACTTATCTATACTAATATTATAAAGAGGAAAGATTTGTTTGTTTGTAGGGTTTTAACTCAAAAACTCGTGGACCGATTTTAAAAATTCTTTCACCGTTAGAAAGGTACATCTTAACGAAGTATCACAGGTTACATTTATTTCCAGAAATAATTAGAAATCCCTACTAAAACTTGAATATTGTAACCCAAAGTGTAAAAAAATGTCCACGTGGGCGAAGCCGCGGGCGGAAAGCTAGTGAGATGTATATAGAGAGAGTATGTTCTATTACCGGGGTTCCGAACTAAAAATGACGAACACTCTTACTTCTGAATCTGCTCCGAGATTTATGAAAAAAAAAATACAAACGCAAGAAAACTATCACAGCTAAGTACGCTTAACCGGTTACAGAGTCGACCAACTCAAACGCGTGGACTAACACTCACGTGGCCAGTTTTTTGTAATATTATGTGGCTATTAAGCCTCTTTACGTATTACAGAATAATATTCAAGCCTAGATCTTGTATGGGAGGCCATTACCTCCTTTTGCGAAGCAGTAATGCTGGAGAAGGAGGTGGTGGAACGCGCGAGGGAGCGACAGACCTCACGCGCCTGCCGCTGTGGGAGACGCCACGGATGTCGGGAGCCGCGAGACGACTGGGAGGACGCGTGACGCGTGGACCTGCGGACGGTGAGCTATGGGTGGCTCGCCAAGCGTTAAAGACCAGGCCCGTGTAGACGGCGCGTTCATGTTCCACGCGCACCACAAAGAGATGTCAGCGTAGATGACGGGGATCTCCCCCAGGGCGATAGCTGGGCTGCGGGACTTTTGAAAGAGTTACCGCGCCCCCGAAATACAAAGAGCTGGGGAAGGAACATGAGATTTAGTCAGTAAGAGACTGACACTCAAGATCACAAGAGCCCCACCCATGGCGGGAGGGGTAATTTGATGATTTCCTTTCTGAAAAAAAAGCATAGATCTTGTCTTGGTCATAAATTTGGAGCCACTAAATTGCTTGAATTAACTTTCAGTAGGTATCGCTTAAGTTTCAGTAAAAGTAGTTATACCAATTTCAGCCTTATTTTCTCGCTATCTTCTTATAGTACTGTTATCAAATGTAACAAGGTAACAAATAAAGAATTATAGTCATGAAAGAGAATGGCCGCGCGCACTCAGAGGTAATTCCGGATAAAACAGCCTTTTTTTATTCGCACACGTACTTTTTACGCCAATAACCATTTGCTAAACGATAATAAGTGTGTGACCACTAAATTTGAGGTAGCTGAAGAGGTAGCGATAGCGGATATAAAAAACAGACAAATTCTTACGTGAGAGTAATAAAAATATGATTACTATCCTTACTAATATAATAAATGCGAAAGTAACTCTGTCTGTCTGTCTATCTGTTACGCTTTCACGCCTAAGTGAGCCGATTTTTATGAAATTTGGTACAGAGATAGAATAGACCCTGAGGAACAACATAGGCTACTTCTTACCCGGGTGCGTGAAGTAGCTCCTTCGGAATGCGGGTGAAACCGCGGGAAACAGCTAGTATTTTATAATTATCCAGGTAAATTAAAGTGTAAAAATTCACTGCGGTATGTTCGACAGAGTTACAGCGCCCTCTGAACGTAAAGGACGAAGGAAGGATGGGTTTTAGTCAGTGTCGGACCCTTCCTCTCAATTTGCCTACGGCGAGGGGAGTAATTTCATGATTTTTCGTCTAGGTTTTTCTATACCTCGTTGATGGCAACAGCGTTTACTTATCTACATAGATCATAGATACTTAGATTACATAATTATTACATTATGACGTATTTCATCATAATTTATTACATAATTATTATGTATGTATATCTAAAATCTCATAGCAACTCAGTAACCCTTAATCCAACTATAGAAAAATATAGGCCCATAATATTAGTACAAAAACTCCAATTTAAAGGCCCACAACTTAACACCACGCATGTATCTAAATATTTCGTTATAAAAACATCGGATGAAATTATCTAGATAAAAATCGAATGAGTATTCTTTATATATGGCTTATAAAAATCCTTTGGCAACATAGTTTCTTTAGAAACGTGTACAAAGTTAAGGAGGTTTTTAAAGCTGATAGAGAAAACAGTGCATTTAATGCCCGTCAGAAGCAGGCGTAATCCTTTTAAGAACTGCGGTAAAAGACGCCGGTAAAAACGTGCTAGTTTTTACCACACTGCGGTAAAGTAAAATGTAGATAAAGAAGAATTTGTTCCACGTGATTTATTTCATAAAACATTTCTGACTATAATAGAACTAACTGTTTTTTAAAGCATCACCCATCCTGAAGGAACTCCTACAGAAATAGGAGGTCTTATAGATCCGAAGTCGTTTTTCAAATTTCATCTAAACCTTTACTCCCAGTTGTATGTATGATCTGCCCTCGATGGCGCAGGTGCCGTGCCCGTCTATTCCCCATTTCTATTGAGACTCAGTTTTATGCAAAACATCTCAAGTATTATTATAATTTTATTAATTTCTTACATAAAAAGAGATTCAGATAAAAGAAAATTTGGCTTTTATAGAATAGAATAGAATAAGATTTATTTTTTAAATATACAAAATATTTTTTAATATTAGTTCGAAACTAGGCAAGCCTGTATCTTCCTGCAGGGGCTGCTGGACGTTCGAAAGAGATATCGCGCCCCCGGAATACAAAGGGCTAAGGAAGGAACATGGATGGGTTTTAGTCAGTAAGAGTCTGACACTCCCACCCGCCCCACCTACGGCGGGAGGGGTCATTGGATGATTTCCCATCGGAAAAAAAGCCTGTATCTTAGGATCTAAGTTATAGATGTGATATTGTATCTCTTAACCTCTTGTGACCTTACATAGTTACGTGGAACCTATGGTTATCCTTACATTCTATTCAGCTATTTTCTGATTAATTTCGTTGCGGGTTCCAGGACACTTAAAATCATTCGTCTGGATCTAGTCGAACTTCATTGCCTCGACGCTTTTCTGGTGTTCGATTACTACTACTATTAATGATTCTAGCTTTCAGGAATTGCAGGCTCTAGGAGGAGGAGTAGGGTCTTGTCCCATAAAAAAATCTTTAAATTACAAAAAATGGTTTCGTCGCTAACCAACCCAAGTCATAAAACCGCTTTTAACGTATCTCTGAATATAAATGAAAAAAAAAAATACCATTCTCCTTATCCTCTTTATCTTCAAAAAGCTTGAATATACAAAAGCAATTAGGCTACCTTCCTAAAACACGAAAGAACTGGTCGTTAGAATTAAAATCTTATTATTTCATCCAATAATTAAGTTGCCTCCGTATATTCTGGTCCGACGTTGATTATGTCTATTTTTTCTTTTCAGAGCGCCCATTACAACTGATACAATGGAATTCCCTTGATGAGGGTTGAGGAGGTATGAAGAATGGAGTAGGTAAAATTATTGCTTTAGGATTGTAGCAGGGACTACGGCGTAGCGTTGCGGCGTAGCAGCGTAGTAACGTAGCGCTACGTTGCTACGTAAGAATGTAAGTCTATTGTTAGTCCATTGAAATGTTACATTTTTTAGGCCTAACCTTGCGTTTGTTAGAGGACGCAATTTTATTTTTTTGATGTGTAGGGGGGGTCAGTCTAAAGCTAAAACCAAGTTTGTGGGGTCGCCACCCTTGTCCCCCGGCCGCCATCTTGAAAATAGGGGTTGAAATGGTTTTTACGATATATCTCTTAAACTATTAATTTAATAAAAAAAGAATGTTAGCATTTTTTGTTGCAAATTAAATTCTCTACAACTTTGGTCCAGAAACTTTTTGTCGTAGAACTATAAATAAAAAAGTTATAAGCGAAAATGTTCAGAACCTTCAGGCCTTACTACCTGTTATTTCGTAGCGTTTCTTTATATTTTCTGAGAACATTTACCATAGAAATGTAAATATTTTTTTATACCATCAGAAAGTAGAGATTTCAACAAACAAAAAGACCACCGACTTTTTTTTAAAAAGTGATATTTTGACGCGAGAATTTTCGATTGAAAATTAGGGTGTTTTTTCGATATTAAGTCAAAATAAGGTTAAAAAATAATTATTTTAAATAAAATAAATTACAGTGTGTTTGGGACATAAAAAGGCAAGTTTTCACCAAATTTCGTGGAAAAAAAATCATTATTGTAAAAGATAAAAATTAAACTCCAAAAACTTGTTTTTTTGAATTTTTCACATAAATTTTGAGGTTATGGGAAAAAGTGTCAATACAAAAGTTGTAGGTCTTTTTATTACCTACAATTTTGCCATTTAACTTTTTTTCATAGGGCTTGTAGTTTTGCCGGAAATTGAGATAAACCATTTTTTTAACTTTAACCCCCCTCTGCCCCCACTTCCCGACCTCAGATCGCCCGTAATTTATTTTTCCTATCATTTTTATTATATTCTCCTCCTTTTCCAATGGGTTTCATCCTACTATTATTTTATTCACTTTTTACCGTTTTTAGAGGCTAAAAGCACTGGCCTATTACTTCGGAGCGCTGTAAAACCTTAGCTATTGACTTAATGACAAAATGTTTTACATAAAAGTTGTTCCCCGTAAAACGATCTACAAAAATGGTCTAATATCATTTTTTCGTAAAATGAGAAAAATAAGTTATATCGAAAAATATATTTTTTTTTCTGGAATTCTGAACATTTTCGCTTATAACTTTTTTATTTATAGTTCTATGACAAAAAGTTGCGGATCAAAGTTGTAGAGAATTTAATTTGCAACAAAAATGTCAAGTTTTTTTTTAAATCGGATAAACAGTTTAGGAGATATATCGTGAAAACCTTTTCAACCCCTATTTTCAAGATGGCGGCCGGGGGACAAGGGTGGCGACCCCACAAACTTGGTTTTAGCTTTACACGGGTGATGTGTAGGGGAGGTCATCCCCTACACATCAAAAAAATAAAATTGCGTCCTCTAAAAAACGCAACCCCAAATGTAACTTTTCAATGGACTATGTTAGTTTTACCAATTTTACGTGTACTTTATTTATATTGATAATTCGAATAATTATCAAACTTTTTACGTTATGTGGAGTTTATAATATTAATATTGCACATAGATGTAGAGACAAAGTAAACGTAAAGTGCAAATTGTAAGACTATAAGAAAATGCATTTTGCCTATCTATATGCATATCAGCTTTTTCAATTTTTTTTTCAGGTTATTGGGCTTGATCTTTTAAATTCTACTGAACTTATTTATTCACTTTCATATGAAGTAAAATGGAAACATAGAATTTAAATTATTTATAACTAGTCTACATATACTGTCCCACCGCTGGGCAAATCCTCAACATCATCTTTCCACACCTTTCGATCCTAGGCACATTCCCACCCATCTTGGCGCCCTAATCACGTCACCTCTTTTAGGTCTGCTCCTTCTGCGACTATATATACTACTATACTACGGATACTACCTACCACCTCTGCTTATACCACAAAAGGAAACATACGACATAACACGAGACCCTTCATCATTCCAATTTTATGTTTTCCAATCGAAACACTGAACTCAATCCACGTTTATCGGCGAACTCTTCATAAAAACTCTACGACCTTTATTTTATTACTTGGAGTATGAATAAGACAACGTTACTGTCAGTGCTGACTGAGTCGTTGGTCTAGTGATCGCATAGTGACTGCTGTGAACGTGGTCTGGGGTTGTATTTCTGGGTCGGCCCGGAATCGCTTTTTGGATTTGGGAATCAAGGTAGAATGAAAATTATAGTAGTTAATACAGAATCTAAAATGTCGGAATTGAAAAACAGATGCAGAACACTCTATTAACCGGTTGCTCAAAAAATATTAGGTTATCTTATAATTATGTGAACCGGAAGAATTGAAAAGTTTATAATAACAGCAATAATTTTACATGATATAAAAAAAACAGCTTTACAATGGAAACATAGTATTATAGAATACAGTTTAAGTAACTGGAAATTAAATTGTTATCACCATATGTCACCACCGTCCCGTGTTCCAAACCGTATGAACGATTATAATCTACCGAAAATGAATACGTAATATTGTAAACAGTTGATTCTGTTCACAATTTTTCGTCAGTTTATAATCTTGCGAGTACTTTCCGTTAACAGTAACCGTAACATACGAGTAAGATTATAAACTTAGTCGTAAGATTATAAACCAACGGTTTTCATAGTGTTATGGTGACACATACATTGAATTCGTTACCTCGTCTTATTCATACTCACAGCCGAATATTCACTTTATGACCTACGACCATGAGATCGATATGGTTTATAATCGGGCGCACGGTTTGTTCTATGACGTCATAAAATAATACTTTTTATCACTTAGGGGATCAGCAGATGGTTGGCAAAGTTTTTTGTCCCACTGTTATATTTTATTTTATTTTAACTAAATGTACCTAGAATATGTGAATATGTAAGTATGTGCAAATAATGGCGGATTATTATTTACTTCACGACTTAGGGCTGAGTTCACCGATGGATGTATTTGTAATTACGTAATTGGCCCGTTAATCAAAAATGATTTTTAAGCACTGACTGACTGAAGGCAGGTTGAATCTGTAATTTTCGTGTTACCAACTTTTAGTTCAAACCTGGTTTGGTAATCGACCGTTTCAGGAATAAAATCTCAAATAATACATTAACCATCAAAGGTTGGAAGTATGAATTAATGCTAAACAGCTGTTTTAATTTAATTGGACCGTTATCTTGTCGATGTACTTGGGCCTTACTTACTTACTTTACGTCTCGACTACATGACAGAATCTATACTAATATAATAAAGCTTAAGGAACTACTAGTACGATTTGAAAAATTCTTTCAGTGTTAGATAGCCCATTTATTGAGGAAGGCTATAGGCTATAAATCATCATGCTAAAACCAATAGGAGCGGAGCACCACTATTCCACGCACGGGGGTATAGCGATTGCGAGTTCCAACTCATCACTTCGAGACCTTCCTCAAAGAAGAGTTTTGGCCGAAGGGTGTCGTCTATCGAAGATTCCGAGGAAGGCTAGGCGGCACCACGCAGCGTAACACGACGCCGACACTTCGTGTGCATTAGTTTTTAAGTTTTTATATGTATAGTATTAGTATATAGTTTTATATGATAATATTTATGTATTGTATTTTCTATGTTCCTTAGATGCCTGATACAAATAAATAAATAAAAAAAAAAATAGCACTACCAACTTTCTAATTCCGAGCTGCTTTGTTAAATTTTTCAAAGCGATTTTGGCTCGACCCAGGAATCGATCCTGAGACCCCGTTTATGGTAGTCGCGTTATAGATTATCACTAGACACAAATGGTTAACTTCCCTCATCCTCTACCCATTCTCACAATCCTCCTTTTCTATCCATATTATAAATTTGCCTACTCCTCACTATCCATTTTCAACCATATAGTCTGAACTAATTGAAATTACGAAACATGTAAACAAAATCATAACCTATTTTGTTCTATGATGTAAATGATGTTTAGAGCATGAAATTGACATAAATCCGCTATCCAGCCATTTGGTTAATTTCTGTGGCAGAATAAGAACAAAATAGGTTACAACTTTGTTTACATTTATCTTGAAATTAATTGGTACAGTATATAAAAAATACTCTTATTCTTAAAATACCGCATCCAGATACTAAGCACTAGGCGACACTAGCTATTCATTAACTCAGGAACGGTTTAATTCTCCTCTGAACAAGGTAATGAGACGTGCCACTCGGAGCGAACACTTTTAATTTTATACCTTCACTTACACTCGCCTGTGGCGTCGCCCGTGGCTTATGGTTTCATCAAGGATCCACGAGATTTGAGACTAGAACTACAATAATTATATTATTTTTCGTTAAAAACTGTAAAATATATCACATGATTTACTTAGATACTTTTTGTTTCACAAGAAATATTTATCATCGTTTGATACCATGCCGTGCTTAGTAATATTATAAACTAGCTTCTGCCCGCGACTTCGTCCGCGAGGAATAGTAACTTTGGGCTATCGCTAACTTTAACCCGCGATTTTGAAACATTATTCATTGATGCTCCGCTCCTAATGATTTTAGTGTAATGATATATAGCCTATATTCCTCGATAAATGGGCTATCTAACACTGAAATATTATTTTAAATCGGTCCAGTAGTTTCTGAGATTAGCGCGTTCAAACAAACAAACTCTTCAGCTACGTAAGAAGATTTATACAAACGTTCATCCCCTATTTTATCCGCTTAGGGGTGGAATTTATCAAAATCCTTTCTTAGCGGATGCCTACGTCATAACATCTACCTGCATGCCAAATTTCAGCCCGATTCCTCCAGTGGTTTGGGCTGTGCGTTGATAGATCACTATGTCACTCAGTCAGTTTACCTTTGAGTTTTATATATATTTAGATTTAGATAGATTTAGATTTAGATTATGCACAAACACCGAACAGACACGCAACAATTTTAGCGACTCAATTGCTCAGCCACTACGTCAAACGTGCCGTCTAATCCAATTTGTAATGAAAATTAAACGCAATATAGGAGGATTTTTTTTAAGCTGAGTGAAATTTTAAGCCCCTCTTATATAACAAAGTTTCTATAGCTAGTGAATACATACAAAGTATCTTAGAAATACCTCTTAATATTACAGACTAATGGGTTAACCGACATTCTTAACAAGATTGCTACCTCAAAAAGTACTACATTTATGTTCTTTTAAATTATATATTTTATCACTTTAGTGATGAAGGTGTTACTCAGAATGATGCAAAGACCCTAACGATACCTCAAACATCTAAATCTGTTCAAACATTCAAGCTATAGTGGAATAAAGAAAGTCACACACATACATACATACATGAACGCTAAAATCATAACCCTCCTTTTTAGCAGTCGTGTAAAAACAGAGAAGTAAATAAAGAAATAAACAATAGACAGCTTGGAACATCCATTCATTTGAAAGGAAGTTAAAATGGATGTCGTAAGCGACTTAGAAGTTAAGTGTAACGTTTACTTTGAGATATTGTCTCTCGTCCGTGTCATGAGTGGGCATTTTTTATTTTGTGTCTCTGTGTTTTAAAGTAAAGGAAATAAGACTATTTCTTGGCTAAAATGAGACCGTAAAGCAGAATAATTGTTAATGGATGTGCAAAATAATTGTAATAAGTAAACCACAATAATTGATTCACTTCTGATTATTTCTAGATATGAAAGAAAAAATCAAAAAGTAAATTACTTTACACTTAATGATGCGAACGCATCTACTATGAATGGCATCGTAGGTTCAATTCCCGGGTCGGCCAAAGTTTTTGAAAAGAACCGTCGTAATAATTATGTTTTACCATCTGTTTCCCGGGGAGGTAAGGAGGGAAGGAACTAATTCGTGCACCCGGATAAAAAATATCCTATATGTTTATTTAGGTTCTAAACTATGTGAGTTCCAAATTTTATTCAAATCTATTCAGCAGTTTATGAGTGAAAGAGTAACAAACATACGCATTTATAATATTATTAGGGTGTATAATAGTACTATGCAAGTACTTAAAGTTAGTAATAAGAGCATAAGTACTAAGTAGAGTGAAATCCTACCGTTATTGCGAGCGACACTGAAATACGAATGCCTTGCTGTTTACCTGGCGCCGGGGGGACTAGAAAGTTCCTGCAGATGAAATGCACCTACTTAAACTGTATTGTTATTATGTAGTCTTATTAATATCTTATTTTCTTAATTATTTATTACAAAAAAAATATCTTTACTAATAATTATCATCGAAATTGGAAAGGCATTCAAACTAGGCTGAAAATCTGCACTTTTTGAACGTCATATTTATAAAAACCAAAACGCCCTTCACCGCTTCCTATGTGTTTTAGCTGGGAAGAAGTGGCGCAAATAACTCCCCAGCAATATCATCAGCCTATATACTGTCCCACTGCTGACCACAGGCCACTTCTTACACAGAGAATGAGCATGAACATTGATCACCACGCTTGCTCCACGATTTCAGACTCATTAAGTCGAGTTTTCCTCATGCTGTTTTCCGTCACCGTTAGTCAGTAACGTCTAAGATATACTTAGAAAGTACATATGACTTTAGAAAAATTACATTGGTACTTGCTAGGTTTCGAACCCGCACACTTGTACACGAGATGCAGGTGCTTTAACTAATAGGCCACGCGACGAAACTAATATTAGGAAATACTTATATTACAAAAAAATAATTACTATCCATCGCTTCCACTACGAATATTGAGGGGAAGAACAATCTCATAAAGGGGACAAGCAAATAAAAACTCCCAATTGTGAACTGTAAATAATAGTTCAAAATCTCTCCAGAATGACGCTCGTGCAGTTGAAGGGTAGGTACGAATGTAGCAGTTGTTGATTGAAGTACATAATTATACATGACTTTGGGTGCTTTCATTAAAATTTACCCTGGTACTATTATAGTACCATAGAGGAGCTCGTGGCTAAGCAACAGCTGCACGGGTCGACCGATTAAAGGTTAAGCTGCGCTTGGCGCGGTCGGTCAGTGGATGGGTGACCATCTATGTCATAGCGAGACTCCTCCGTGCCTCGGAAAGCACGTTAAGCTGTTGGTCCTGGTTGTCATTTGTACATCTTTGACAGTCGTTACGGGTAGTCAGAAGCCAGAAAGTCTGACAACCAGTCTTAACAAGGGGTACCGTGTTACCCGGTAACTGGGTTGTGGAGGTCCGATAGGCAATGCTCCATGTAAAACACTGGTACTCAGCTGCATCCGGTTTAGACTGGAAGCCGACCCCAACATAGTTGGGAAAAGGCTAGGCAGATGATGACTATTATAGTACCATAATTTAATGAATTTCCGAACAGTTTTCACACACTGAGATGTTCTCCATATACTCTACCCTCCATATCTGCGACAAAATATAGTGTCACTTTTTTACCACTTCGAGTACAAATCTTAAGGCGGCGATATACGACTTTGGCCCTTTTAAAGCTAATGATTACGCTTTAACGACTTGCTTTCATGATTTGAAAAGTATATATACTAAACTAGAGCATATGCTTGATAATTTTGTATAACGTTTTTTTAAATTATGTATTTATAACATTGTATAAAAAAATCATGAAGTTAGGTCTAACGCACGAGAAAAACTGAGTTTTACATAAAATTTATCAAGCGGATTTTAATGAAACCTGTACCATTTTATAGAAAAGTTAATTATCTGTCTTTTTGTATACGTATATTTTTTTTAAATCGTACATTTACGTCAATTTTTATGCTTTTGTCAAAACGTTGAGTTGAAATTACGGAGGGGCTCCACCGGGCGACGGGGGCAGTACGTCTGTGACCACTGTCACGGGCAGACGCTGTCACTCAGAGCGAGCACATTACGATGTAAATAAATTATTATATTTGTGATAAGATGACTGGTGAATTATAATTATTACATTGAAAAGGCACTACATGCGGATAAAATATTTTTTTGATGTGAATAACGTGTTTTCAAACCAAATCATCCATAATCTGTCATAATCTAAAATGTGTGTATCTAAATTTGGCAGGACAAATATATTTTGTTATTGACTTACTAAATAATTAAATGTACTTTAGGATTTAAATATGTATTTCTTTTAATACATTGCGTATTCAAAACGAGAATATTGCATACCTCATTTAAATTTTACATGTAGGTCGGAGATAATCGTCAAAATTAAAATTCTTTCATGTTATGTTACAATATTTCCTAATAGTTTGGAATTTATAGAAATAGTAGCTATAAGTCAGGGCATGGGATGATATCTTAGAACAAAACTTAATGGTTTGTAAATAAAACGGTTTATCCATGGGTAACAAGGTGGCGCTATTCTAAATTATTACCAATGAAAATATTTTTCTAAACACGTGAATTTGGGTTCGAGTTTCTTTGCTACGAGATGAATTTGAAAAAAAATACAGAATATGATAAAAAAATAAGCTTACGCTATTAAAAGAGTATTGTAAAATGTATTGTTGTCTGACTATTTTAGCTAGACCATTTTCCTATTTTGGATTGGTTACATTAGTTTTATATTTAGGGTTCCGTAGTCCGACAAGGAACCCTTATAGTTTCGCAATGTCCGTCTGGAGCTCCCGAACACGTGAAATGGGGATGAATTTTTTTTTTGTTGCGTAACCCTTCATGTAGGGTATCGTTAGATAGGTCTTTCAAAAATAAAAAAAAATTAACTTTCGAAAAGTAGGCTTCACCGGTTACAGAGTTATAGTTGACTAACTAAGACCTACTACGGAACCCTACTGCGCGTGGCCCGACACGCACTTGGCCGGTTTTTTACTGGTAACATTGGGTAGTGATGCTTTACATAGCAACCATTTTCAAAGTTCAGTAAAAACGCCATGTAAGCAGTCGCATATGCTATACATATTAATCTATTAGTCACGGTATCTAATGTGGGATAATATTATATACACACAATCTAAAAGATAAGACGAAGCATAGTGTTTTAGAAATGAAGGTCCTACTTCACTATGCCACTCTTATGATTTATTTTCAACACCAAATAGTATCCGACAGAACGACGATTTTTGGCTAGGCCTAAGCCGATTAATAGGCAATCGCTTAATTCTTTGGCTAAAGACATGATAAATAAAAAGGACTTGATCTTCTTTAATTTTAGGTCCAGAAGTCAAAGACAGAAGAACTGGAAACGAAAAAAAAAAGATATATTCAAATAGTATAATTAAGGTTCCGAACCAAAATGGTAAAAAGTAACCCTTATGGGATGCGACTTTCTCTGTCTGTCTGTCAGAGATGATAATTACTTCAGGAATAACTAACCTTATCGATTTGGAATAATTGTTGAAATATATCGCAAATGGATAAAGTAGAAAAATACTACCTATTACTTTAGAGGAAAAATGGGGATTAAAATTACAAAGTGTAGTTTCTACGTCATCATAATTATGAAATATAAGGAAATATGAAGGCTTGATGCAAATTCTAATATTTTTTATGTTTTCTTCGACATCCTTTGGTATACGAATTAAATTAAAAAAAAACTCTCCGTAGTTTGTAAAACAAACATTCTGAAATAATTAGACTTCCGTACATTTTTCTCTTAAATGTTTTTCTTAATATGGTATTTCGACCATTTTCCAATTCCAAGGTTATGTTTGAATTCCGATGAATTGTAATAACAAAACTTAATGAAAATTGAGCTACTGCATGTCAATTTAATAATCTTTTTATAAAAAAATCCGTCAATTTTTGCGGTGAGTTTTTCTGGTAAAATATATTATAAAAAACCTTATATTAGTAATATAAGGTAAAAAGATAAAGATCAAAAATATTTAAATCGGTAATTATAAATGATTTCAAAGTCAAAAATCGATATTGCATCTTTGTAAAAGATTATCGAAATGCCATACAATGGTAGGATTTTTTTCCATTACTTTATTTCTTCAAAAATGCATGAAACCGTGGAAAAGGGTCGTACAAATTTGGTGCTTGAAAATGTAACAGCTAATTCTCATTCAGACAAAGTCTATATCCGAATTTAGCACATTTATTTTTGCATAGATTTTTTGCTTTACGGCACTTTCATAATTGGGCCCAAAACGGGTGATATTCCATTGTTCATGATGGGTAAAAATTTAAAAAATCCTGATCATAATCGGAATCTTTACTATCCCACTTTTGGGTATGACATAGACATGCATTAGCATTAATTGTCACGCTTTTTCAAGGTGGATTGGTGATTTCAGATCGTGTAGTCCAGGTTTCCTCACGATGTTTTCCTTCACCGTTAGTCAATGGTGTCTAAGTTATACTAAAAAAAGTGCATGTGAAACTTTGGAATAGATTCGTAATTTCTAGGTTTCGAAGTTCGAATCTGCATACTCATAAATGAGATGCAGGTGCCTTAGCAAAGAAGCCACCATGACTTTTTACTAATATGTTCGGTGTATCAACTTAATAATATAAATAAAACTACCTGCAGCTTATTTAAAATATTAACATCATTTGTAATACAGTCTCACTCACTTTTAGGTCTTTAAACGTAATAGATTATTCAATTTCGGTTCTGTTGCTGTCAAAACTTAGGCCAATTTTAACCAAAGCTGATGCCATAGGTTTGGTCGGACACTTTACAGGTGGATCAGAAATGTCGGACTAATTAACTGGCTTCCAGGCTCTCCTTACAAAACTAATACGATTTTCCTATACAAGTGAAGATGAGCTGAAGTTATTTGAGAAGCAGCAGATGTCGTAAAATGCAATATGAAAAAAACTTGCGTGCATTTCTGTTAGAAGAGCTCAAAATGGACACCAATATGGCCTAAAAATTAACTCCTATGGTGCGATTTTGTCTGTCTGTCTGTCCATCTTTCACAGCGGATTAATTCAAGAATGCTAGTTGTCAGAATTTTTTCTTGAAACTTGTAACAATTCAGATCGATAAACATGTTTTGCAGATTAAAGAAATTGAAAATATTTTTGCTTTTCTGGCAAACGAAGTATTACTCAGACAGATGTTATTTGTATTTCTATTTTTATATCTTAGACATGCATATCAAAATACAATATGCGACTGTCCTTAGAATCTCTACATAATATTATGGTCACCCGTCAAAGTTCTTCAAAATATAAAATGACAAGCGTGCGGTGTGCATTGCGGGGTCGCGGGGGGAAGCTCAAGCTCCGCCCATTTGCTCAAGGTCATTGGCGGTAGTCGTCGTCTTAACAATATACTTATCTACGTTCTAATAATGTCTATCTCATCCCACCTGACAAGCATCCCCAATCCAAACTTTCCACCCCACCCCTTATCACGGGGCGAAAAACCGGATTTTTTTGGGGTAAAACTTCGGAAGCCACCGGATAGAGAGGTTGAGCAACTTTTTTAATTTCCAAAAGTGGACATAATCGCTGAAGGGACATCATCAATCTACTCGTGACACTCAAGTGGTTTCCAAGGTTTTTTTGTATAGTTTCTTAAAGTTTGTCTTGTGTTGTTTTAGTTAGAGGAGCTAGTGGCTTAGTAATAGCCGCTCGTGTCGCTTGAACAAGGTTAAGCTGACCTTGGCGCTGTCGGTTGGTGGATGGGTTTTGAGCTCGGCTTCCAGTTTAAACGGTTGCAGCTAAATATCAGTAGTGGCCTATCTAATCGGACAACCAGATAGTGGGTAAAACGATTTGGACTAGTTGTCAGGCTTACTGACTTCAGACTACCCGTAACAACTATCTATAAATGCACAATGACAGCCGTGAAATTAACGTGCTCCCCAAAGCACGAAGAGTTCCAACTGTCACACTATGGCCACCCGTCTAAGGATCAACCTCAGAAAGTTCAGCTTACGATTGTCCATTATCTACAAATTATCAATAGCTTAACGTGCTCCCCAAGACACGAAGGGTCTCGTTCTTTAGCCACCCATCCGAAGACCAGCCTGGTTAAGTGCAACTTAACCTCACCACGGCACGGTAGTTTTACCGTAGTTAAAAAAAACGTATCTCGATTTTCTGAAATATCAACCAATAGGTACCTATTCCATCAATAAAGTCGGTAAAAAGTCAAAAAAGTTAACCTATCGCCGACAAGGATGTCTAAAAATATTTCCTAACTCAAACTTGTTAAGACGTAATAACATATATGACCTACCGCCGCTGTCTAACCGTGTTTTTCTACCCTGACGTCATTATAAAATTGATTGATGCTTCCGCAGGAAATGTTGTGTGGGGTGACCAGGGATTGCGGTAGGAAATTAAATTGGGAGACAGGTAAATAATTGTAAAAAATATAAATTGTGGTGTAAAATAAGCAGTTTTATTTTTATTATTTTTGTTAAAGCTTCTTATTGCCAGGTGTCTAAACTCTAATAATTCCAATTATTTAAGTGAGGTAGAATATTTCTTAATCTTTTAAAAGTTGAATACCTACTAAGGGGGTTCGAAATTGCCATAATTTGCATTTTTAATTGTACTTTAATAACATTAGATACGATTCATATAAACTGTACATTGTTTCCACATTTTACTATAACAAATGTAAAACAAATATTGTAAACTATAACACGTTGAAAAAGAAAAGAAACTCCATTTCTTGCTCGTTCTTCTCCATAGGAATCTACGTTTTGGAACGGGCAAATAGCTTCAATTTTTCCTTATTTTTTGACTAACGGACTGACTCGTATTTACTTGACAATTCAGTGCCTGTAAATGGTCTAATTGAAATAAATGTTATGAATTTTGGGTTTTGGGGTCAAACAGGAGTTTCTTTAAAACTCTGTTATTTTTTAATTTGAATTTTTTATAGCCAACAGGGGCGAAGCCGCGGGCAGAAAGCTAGTTATAAATACAGAAGTTTAATAATTTGGATGCGACCAAACGTGTGGCTACTCTAGTAGAAAAAAATATATATATCGGGTAAAGAAAATGTTTGAAGTAGTGTACAAGCTCTCGACACACGCGTGAACTAAGAGCCGTGTCGACGATGTGAAGATGTAGTTTCTAAGATGTTGCGTACTTTGGACTGTTTCGTAAGGCTGGCTGCAAACTTACATGCGAGAAATATGAACAATGGATTTTCTACTTGCATTCTTAGGAAAAAGAACTCTCTACCTTTTTTTTTGGCAAATCATCAACTGTCCCTTCCCACCGTGGGTGGGGTGGAAGGGAGTGTCAGACTCTTACTGACTAAAACCCATCCATGTTCCTTCCTCAGCCCTTTGTATTCCGAGGGCGCGGTATCTCTTTCGAACGTCCCGCAGCCCCGGCAGGCTATGGAAGAACTCTCTACCTGCGTCTGTGTTCCCAAACGCATTCAACTCTAATCTCTTCAAAGTAAGAGTGAACAGGCTTCTTCTGGGTAAGCCTGCTCCATCGTCGACTTTGTTTCTATCACCTCTGACCTAGACTGGACTCAAAAGCAAAAACATATCAACATGGCAGATGATGAACCAACTAAATTGAATAAACAATATTTAAGTTTTAATCAAAAATTACATAGATAGTGCTATCTGTTCTATATAGCTCCATTTCCCTCTCACACTGGAATTGGGAAGACTTTTGTGTGTCATAATACGCTCAAGAAATCTTTTCATAGAACTAACAACGTCCTTGCGAACAAGTTACATTCTTGTCTTCAAAACTAAAATAAGCTTAATATTGTATCATACAAAGTTCAAACTTGTTTGTTCGTGTGTAGGCAGCCTGCGTTTGCGTTTGACGTACACCTAAGTACTTTGGTAAACTTTAAGAGTAATTAGTTACAGATTCAAGCCAGTCTATAAGTTTAGCTAGGATGTTGAGCTACTTATAGTTAGTGCCTTTTCATGTTAAACATAAAGGTGAAGGGGTTAAAGTGAACTTGTGTTTTTTATCAATACTTTTTCAAGGATCTAGTGTCTCTTTTTAGGGTTCCGTAGTCCGACAAGGAACCCTTATAGTTTCGCCATGTCCGTCTGTCTGTCTGTCTGTCTGTCCGCGGCATAGCTCCGAGGTTCTTATTACTAGGAATCTGAAATTTAGTATGAATATGTATATTGATCACGCCGAGAAAGCGGTAAAATAAAATTTTGAAAAATATTTTTTTTTAGGTTAGCTCCCAAACACGTCAAGTGGGGATGAATATTTTTTTTCTCACGTACCCCTCCGTATGGGGTATTGTTAGATAGGTCTTCTAAAAATATTATGGGTGTGTCAAGACCATTTTTCGGTTAAGCAAGCCATTTGCGAAATATCTAGATTTTAAGTGAAAATTTTTGTTCGATACGAGTTACCCCCCTCTAACTTTTGAATGGCTGTACCTAGAAGTGTGAAAAAAATCACAGACGTAGCACATGTAATGAACTTACAAGGAAAACTATCACGACTAAGTAGGCTTAACCGTTTACAGAGTTATAGTCGACTAACTAAGACCTACTACGGAACCCTACTGCGCGTGGCCCGACACGCACTTGGCTGGTTTTTCCGATGATATTAAATGGTGTACGAAAATTGTACCAAATTCGACAAAAAAAAACTTTTGAATTAGCATAGTCCATTTCTTCTACATATAAACTTTACCTATGCGAAATATCACACTCCTTCATGCGCGGAGTATTGTTAAAAGGGATCCAAAGTTCGCATCACGTATGATAGATATAGTAGGCAGTGAATATTATTCTGTGTAACACATTCATGGTTAAAAATGATTAAAAATCCATACATATGAAATGCTTTGTCCTGAATGACTGACGGATCAACGCATAACCTAAACCGCTGATCGTAAACTTGGTGTATTCTTTGATGACGTAGGCGTCCGATAAGAAAGGATTTTTCGAAATTCTAACCCTAAGGGGATGAAAAAGGGGAGCAAAGTTAGTATGAAACTATCAATTTTGAATGTATTCGTGGACGAGGCCGCTGGCGGAAAGCTAGTAACGAATATTTTGTACCTATTGTGTGCGCCCTCAAACAGATGCATTTCAATGTAACAGTCGCACCATACACAACAAACAGACACCGATAACACGCTGTCACTCCATAACCGTCGCCGTTCGCATACAAAGCTAAAAAATCAATCATTCACGTCGAAATAGTGCGAACACGACGGTGTGACACGGTGTGATAACGATGCACGGTGTACACAGAAAACTATCACTTTTTTTTTGTAAGGCATCTCGCAGGTCAGCGTAGAAGGTTGTCGACTGCTTAACCGGGCTTGCCTGTGAAGTGCCTTAAATGAATTTAGGGCCTCCAGCCAGGGCTTAACTTACAAAACTGAGCGACTTCACGCTAAGGGCTCCGCCTAGTGGGGTACGGGCTTCGACTTAGGGCGTCGCTGGGGGAGGACAGCAAGAGAGAGGCTGGATCAGAATATTTATGATTATTATAATCGGAAACTTTAAAGCTATTAGCTCAGCTCGCGGGCTGGCTCGTCGAGCTAGGGTTGGGAGGGCATGGATAAGGTCGTCGCGACGGATCTCACCGGTGAGGTCGATACGAACGCGGTCTGTTTGTAAGAAAACTATCACGCTACCGATGGTATACAAGGATGGTTTAGATCCTTTCGGTATGGGCATGCTCTGCGTAGAGTAACGTCTATATTGTGTTGTTTTATTGTACTATAGTCGGTACCAAATGATTTTACGAAAAATGTAAACAAAGTCGTAACCTATTTTGTTCTTATTCTGCCACAGAAATTAACAAAATGGCATAAGGATAGCGCATTGGCGCATCATTATTTAATGCTATTTGATGCATAATATATCTATCTGGGAAAATTGAAATGGAATAGGTTATGATTTTTGTTCATTTTTTTAGACTGGAAACCGACCCCAACATGGTTGAGAAAAAGCTAGACAGATAAAAATATAGTTAGGAGCCGAGATAATACTAAGCGAAAACAAAGAAATTACTTAAGCCGGGTGGTTAGCGGGCATCCCAGCTGAATCCGCAAACCAGAGCTAGTTTTTTTATAATATTCGTAAGTTACTTGGTTATTATGTTCAGCGTGTTAACAGGGTGCGGTAATAATGCGTCACGCTGCAGAGAGAAACTTGTTGGAATTGCATTAGATGATATTATATGGTGACGTGTTCTTTGGCTAAATTCTGATATCTGTCCATGCCGTTTGCTATGTGTTACGAAAAATACGAGCTTTTGTATAGCATGTCGTGGTGGCCTAGTAGTTAAGGCACCTGCATATCGTGTAAGAGTGTGCGCTATCGAAATCTAGAAAGAACTAATGGGACATTTTCCAAGTATATTTTAGACACCACTGTCTGAAGAAGGAAAACATCGTGAGGAAACCAGGTCAAAAATCGCCAATCTGCCTTGAGCAAGCGTGGTGATGAATGTTCATGCCTTCTCTGTGTGAGAAAAGGTACGTTACAGTGGGATAGTTAATAGGCTGATGATGAAGCAGATTTGTATTACCAGGGGCTGTACCACCACGTGTTTTTGCAATCACTATTCAAGTTTGAGAGCGTGACACAGCTACTAACGTCGTATAGCTGCGTCTCTTTTTCATAATGAAAATAATCTTGTTCTGGTACGTCATGGTAAGGCCCCTGATTGGACACTGGTTATGTCTTTGCATTTTTGACAAAAAACCTGTCTTGCAGAGATGTGTGGTTATTATAGAATTTCTGAATCTTCATCCTACATTTTCAGAAATTAAATATTAAAACAACAAACAAAAAATAACAAATAGTTCTCAGTGACATGTAATCCAATTGACTGAATAATTATTTTGAACAGACTTTAAAAAAACAAAACAATTATTTTATTGTAACAAAAACAATCAATTAACATCAAGTAGCGATACATTGATTCATTGCAGTCAATTAAAAATTAATGCATTACGTCAGTAGTGAGAGTATTGAGCGTGACGTCGATGTCGACAGAGTGACACCTCGTTATCGCGACATGCGAGGAACTTCAATAACGGGGTTATTATGTATCGCGTTGAGAGTGTAGTGATAGTTGCTGTGTGTAGCTACACTTTCAACTTCAGTGAATATGAATTATATTTGTAGTCTTTGATAGGAGTAAAAATAATTGTCAAGTTCACAGGTTATCATTTCAGCAAAAAGCGAAAATGAAATAATAATCGGCAAGTGGCAAAAAAATTTTTTTGAAAAAAAAAAACCCTGGATCCCGAAAGCAGTTATAGCTAAGTACTAAAAGAAAGCCTAATGTTACTGTAAGAGTGAACGGCTGGATCAATTTGGCTGAAATTGGTACGTAGGACCCTGTAGAAGGTTATAGGCTACTTTTTATCCGGGTGCGTGTAGAAGTTCCCTTGTGACACGGGTAAAACCACGGCAAACAGCTATTTCTTTATAAAAATTGCGCCACAGTCGCTCAACTTCGAACCCCATACGTAATAGCCCCATGGAAACATATAGAACAGTTGTCAATGCATTACGCAGACATATTCGACTTGTAATATTATTGACGATGCATTGAAAGGGTAAGCTGAGTTGCAGCTTGTCGTTTTAATTGGTACTACATGAAAAGGAACAAGATGGCGACGGTGGAGGCAAAAATGAGTTCGTATGAAGCCTTTTGCAGAATAGTTCCGTGTTTTTGTATGACCTTCAATTTGCTCTTCATTCATTTATTCACCATAATATATTTACATTTTTAAATATTTAATTTAATCTTTACTTTGTTTGTTTGAATAATCTCAGGAACTACTGGTACGATTTGAAAAATTCTTTCAGTGTTAGATAGCCCATTTATTGAGGAAGGCTATAGGCTATATATCATCACGCTAAAACCAATAGGAGCGGAGCACTACTTTTCGACGCGGACGAAGTCGCGGGCAGAAGCTAGTATTATATATAAAAAAAACATTTAAAAATATAAAAATAGTACTCCACCGGCAACGGGAACATGGTCCAAGCTACCGACGGTCAGGACCCCAGGGAGAGAAACCTCCTGTCGATGCGTGCCGTATCCAGTAATACCGCTTTCTGTATCAAACACTTGATCCAACCATCTAACGAGAGCGTCTTTAGATGCATCTCCTTCAATTATTATTATCAATGCCGCGTAAACGGCAGTAAACGGGGTCTCAGATTCGATTGAAAAGAAAATTTATTTATTTAATTAATCACAATGGTTGAAAACCAATTACAGTTACTAATAAACATATCTATACATATAAAATGCTTTGTCCTGAATGACTGACGGATCAACGCACAGCTTAAACCGCTGATCGTAGAGACCTGAAACTTGAAGAGTGTATTCTTTGTATGACGTAGGCATTCGATAAGAAAGTATTTTCCGAAATTCTACCCCTAAGGGTGTATATATAAGTGAAATAGAGGGCCAAAGTTTGTATGAAACTCCGTCATTTTTAATTTGAATTCGTATAGTCAGACATGTATAGACAGACAGACAAATATTCTAACAATTGCTGTTTAGTTTCCATATTAGTTTTTCTTCAATATCTATATGTATTATAGACATTGGCTTGTCACAATTTTATTATTTTTACCGTCTTACTTATTAACTCCGATTAATTTTTAATCGCTGCTTAGAAACGGATTAGCAAAAATCAAAAATGCTGTTTAGCGTTAATCCAAGGTTAAGTTAGTATCTTAATCCTGGATTACGACATTAAGTAAGAATTAATGAGAAATTGTTGAACTTCAGATTACAGTTTTTTTATAAGTAAGACGTTTAGATAGGAACTAGATAAAAGTAACACAGTCTATCTAATCAATTTTCTATTTCTAGCCTTTCTAGCTTTGTCCTGAAAATTCAGTCTATATCTTCACCGCAGCTTTTTCATCAGCTCCATTTACTTCATCAGAATCTAATTCCCACCTCTAATCACAGGCCATGGTCATTGAACATAACTCCCGCTCAGACCACATCATTAACGCAGGCAAAGCGCGGTGTAAACCCGAGGCTATATTGAACGCGGAGCGGGGATGTTATTCTAACTAAATGCGAAAGCGAGATTTTTTGTTTATTACGCTTCGATACGCTAGATTCGATATTCAAATATAGGACTTTGTTAGGTACTTATGAAAGTCGACAAAATGTATTAAGTTTTATAACTTTACGAGAATTTAAGTTTCACGGTAAAATGGATGAACTGATTTTGATGAAATTTGGTACAGAGATGGATCCTGTACAGAGATGGATCCTGTACACAGTTAAAGGCTATTAATCTGGACATGTTTAGTAGTTTTCTCGAGAAATTCAACCGAAAAATATATGAAAGAATAAAATTTTTACTTTTATTTGGCACATTAAGGGTTTTTTGAATGGATTTAATAAGTTCTGTACTGACTACCCACATTAAACCATTGACAAGCCAGCCTGGTATGGACGTGCAACAAGGAAACTTGGGAAATCATAAAAAAATCTAACACACACCAAAAAAATATCAGGTTACTTATACGTGAAACGGAAGAACTGTCATTCAAGATCTGTCAAAATGTACGATAAAATTTAATAATTTTTACACCTTCGGTTATATTATTCAAGTTTTAGTAAAGATCCCTAATTATTTCTGGAAATAAATATAGCCTATGACACTTCGTAAAGACGTATAGCTTTCTAACGGTGAAATTATTTTTAAAATCGGTCTAGTAGTTTTTTAGTTAAAACCCTACAAACAAACAAACAAGCAAACAAATCTTTCCTCTTTATAATATTAGTATAGATAAAAAGTTTGATGGAACCGGCTGTACATGTTGCAAAAAAAAATGACGTCACTATTTAAATAAAGCCTGGTTCCGTTCCGCTTGCTGTGTGACAGAGCCTTAATGAACTAATACAATATCGTTTACAAATGACTCTATACAAAGCTTATTGGCAATCATCGCAATGACAATGACTCCATTGGGCAATGTTGGACAATAGATTGCAAGTTGTGGTTTTATAACGTTTAAAACTACAGTGATAGTTTTTTTTTTGTTTTTTACTTAAATTCGACCATATCCTAGATCCTATTGTACATGCAAAATTGAGTATGAGTTTATAATGATTTCGTAAACAACAAGGAATTTTTATATTACTATTGTTGTTTCATCATCTCCGTCTGTCTGTCCGCAGCATAGCTCAGAGGTTCTTAGTACAAGAAATTTGAAATTTGGTATGGATGGATATATGCATGTTGATTACGCCGATCAAGTGGTTAAAATAAATAAAATATATATTAAGATTATATTTTAAATTAAATACGAAGTAGAAATTAATATTTTTTGTGTCGTTGGATAGGTCTTTCAAAAATAATTTAGAAGTGTTAAGACCATTTTTGATTTAGGTAATCATTTGCGAGTTATCAAGCTTAAAGTGCCAATTCTTGTTACATTCAAGCGTCTTCTCTAAATGCTGAACCTGGATATGTAAAAAAATCACAGATGTAGCACATATAACGAACTTCGAAGGAAAACTATCACAGCTAAGTAAGCTTTACCGGTTACGAAGTTATAGTCGACTTATTAAAACGTATAAACGTACGCAACCCAGTTGCACGTGGCCTGACTCTCCCTTAGCTGGTTTTTTTTTTTCATCGAAATTGGTACAACCATTTTAATGAACAAACAAACTCATCTACTTAAGTTTAGCTAGGATGTGCGTAAACAGATGCTTTCTCTATTCCTTCACTCTCATAGTTCAATGACACGGCAAACCAACATTCATTATGTATGCTATGTAATAACTATTAGATTATTATGTAATACCGGAGATTATGTCCACAGCCAATATGCCGACAGGAGTTGGCTAGGCTCAGGTATTGTAGCCACAAGCCAGCTTACAATATTCACATCCACGCACACATACATCAATTAAACTTAGTTTGCTGTATCCTATTGGAGAGCATAATGCTTTTGGTTGCGAAATATTTGCGAAAGTATTAGCTAAAAAACCGGCCAAGTGCGTGTCGGGCCACGCGCAGTAGGGTTCCGTAGTAGGTCTTAGTTAGTCGACTATAACTCTGTAACCGGTTAAGCCTACTTAACCGTGATAGTTTTCCTTGTAAGTTCATTACATGTGCTACGTCTGTAATTTTTTTCACATTTCTAGGTACAGCCATTCAATAGTTAGATGCTCGTATCGAACAAAAATCTAGATATTTCGCAAATGGCTCGCTTAACCAAAAAAGACTTATCTAACGATACCCCACACGAAGGGGTATGCGAGAAAAAAATATTCATCCCCATTTTACGTGTTTGGGAGATACAAAATATTTTTCAAAATTTTTTTTACCACTTTCTCGGCGTGACAAATATACATATCCATACCAAATTTCAGCTTCCTGGTAACAAGAACCTCGGAGCTATGCCGCGGACGGACATGGCGAAACTATAAGGTGTCCTTGTCGGACTACGGAACCCTAAAAAGTATGCTATGTGTTGTGGTAAATCCCTTCGATGGACTGATAAAACAATCGCGCAGAAAACTAGGACAGGCAAAAGGGAAAAGGAAGGTACTCACGCTTACTCGGTGTGCTTGATGTAGGTAAGTTCGTGGCGCCACTCCAATTCACATCACACTGTCCAGGGACGTCCCTTTATTTGACACTACACTATTTTAAGGCCTTGTAGGTAGGTGGATATATTTGATATTTATGTTAAAGTGGGATCCGGTAATTATGACCGCCCTTGATTGTTACGTGCGTAAGTGACGACGTTGGAAAAAGGAGTGAGTGATTGATTGAAAGGATTCAAATAGGAACCCGGAAAAGAATGAATGAGTGGGAATAGGAGAATGTGAAGGATTGCGGAAGTGCGATTGTGCATTAGTCAAATGATTACTTATTTATGATACTTTAACATTCTTCCCCCCCGCTGGCGAACTATGGAGACAGAACTCTACTATTAAAGCTGCGTCCATATTAACCAAATACTTGTTATTGTGTGTGTAATATGTTAAAAATATACTTAATATAAAATTATGATATTGTGATGTTTTAAATAACAAAAATGTTGAAAAATTAATCCTGCCCATCAGGGAGCGGACATAACTTTACTAAAGGTCTATCAATAGTACCTTGAGCAGTTTTGACCGTAGCCGAACGAGGAATTGCATCGCGACCCGGATATAATTTTATTATTCTACCAAACCGCCACCGTAACGGATGATAGCATTCGTCTTTGATAATGACTAATTGATCAATGTGAACGTCACGTGATGACTTAGTCCACTTCAAGCGCTGTGTTAAAGTTGTTAAATATTCAGAATGCCATCTAGACCAAAAGTCTTGATGCATTTTTTGTAATAATTGCCAACGTGATAACCTATTTGTTGGTGTGTTTGTGTAATCAGGTGTTGGCAATGTTGTTAATGGTGCTAATGTTAAAAAATGGCCTGGTGTGAGTACCGTCATGTCATTGGGATCCGTACTAACGGAGCATAAAGGCCTCGAATTTAATACGGATTCCACTTGGACAAGAAGTGTGTTTAGTTCTTCGTATGTTAGAACTTGTGTCCCTATCACACGATAGAGGTGAGTCTTGACAGACTTTACCCCCGCTTCCCAAAGTCCTCCGAAGTGAGGGGACCCGGGAGGGTTGAATTGAAATTCTATATGTTCGGTCTCACAAGCCGATTTCATGATATTGGACAACTCTGATTGAGCGCCTTTAAAATTTGTTCCGCAATCTGAATGAATAATGTTACATCTACCACGTCGAGCAATAAATCTACGTAATGCTGCTAAGAATGCTGCAGACGACATGTCAGATGCTAGCTCCAAGTGGAGCGCTTTTGTGGCGAAGCACACAAAAAGACACAGGTACGCCTTTGTAACACGAGTCCCACGTCTTCTGACGGGGGTTACATTGAAGGGTCCAGCGTAATCACAACCAACTGATTGAAATGCTTTTAATTGAGTGATACGTGATTTTGGTAAATCTGCCATTTTAGGCTGAAGTGTTGTTGGCTTGACACGCAAACAGCGATAACAGTTTGATAAAACTTGTTGAATCGCCCGTCTTGGGGACAAAATCCAAAAATTTTGGAGAATTAAAAAATGAAGTGTTTGTAATCCTGGATGCATGTTTTCATGATGAACTGATTCTATGATACGCTGAGTTAAAATATGTTTACGAGGGAGCAAAGAAGGATGTTTTGTTTCAAATTGCAAATCAGAACGAGAAAGCATTCCCCCCACCCGCAAAATATCAGAGTGATCTATAAATGGATTAAGTTTCCTAAAAGGTTTAGGTAAAACTTTTCCTGCTAAAAGCTGTTTGATTTCATCTTTGAATTCGATATGTTGTACATGTTTGACAAGTACCATAAGGGCACTGTTTAATTCAGCTTCTGTTAAATTATTATTTGTTTTATTTTTGCGTACAGCGTTTATGAATCTGAAACAATATGCTAAAATACGTTGAATTTTTCGTAATGATGAGAATTTGGTTAACAATTTATCTAATGGGTTGATATCAATAATAATGTTTGATAATACAGCTACACGTTGTTCGCAAGCTACATCTTCTGTGGTGCAGTATGATTCGTTATTTGTAGGATCATTTGGCCATTGATTATGATTATATGACAACCACTCTGGTCCAGACCACCAGAGGGCGTGACTGATGAGCTCATCGGGTAGTATACCACGACTTGCACAATCAGCTGGATTCTGCTTGCCTGGCACATGTTTCCAGGTAGCATTTGGTAATTTTCTTTGAATGTTTGCTATACGATTGCCAACATAGGCTTTAAAATTTGATGAATTGGATTTGATCCATGCTAGGACTATCATGGAATCAGACCATGCGAACACGCTTTCAATGTTAATAATGCTAGAATATATATTTATGATGTAACTTATGAGATCTGATAATAATGATGCTCCACAGAGTTCGAGTCTGGGTAGCGTTCTGCGCTTGGTAGGAGCGACCCGTGATCTTGCGCTCACCAGGCAGACTTGATATTGATCTTGACAAATTTTGGAACGAAGATAGACTACTGCCGCATAACCAGCCTCACTAGCATCGCAGAAGCCATGAATTTGATATGTAACAGCTTGATCATGTGTAATACGTCTCGGAATACGTAAATGGGAAAGATGTGTTAATTGATGCGTATACTTCGTCCAAATTTGATGAATATCGTCGGGTACTGGTTCATCCCAAGACGTCCCTAGTAACCACAGACGTTGAATAAGAAATTTTGCTAAAAATGTTAATGGTGTTAATAGACCAATAGGGTCATAAATACGAGCAAGCTCAGAGAGCATTGTCCGCTTGGTACAATCGCGTGGAATTTGATTGACTTGATAATTGAAAACATCTTGATGAGCATTCCAGGCAAGGCCAAGAACTTTGATAAAATTGGTGTTACTATCGAACGTCAAATCCGGTACCATCTGGTGTTCTTTAGGTATGTCTTGCAGTACAGCCGCATGATTGCTGGACCACTTCCTGAGCTCAAAACCACCGGCGGCCATAATTTTGGTTAACTCTTGTGTTAAATGAATTGCTTGATCGATGTTATCACAGCCGGTGACTACATCATCTACGTAGAGATCATTACGTAATACCTCTGCAGCGGCAGGGTAAACGACCTGTTCGTCTTGAGCCAGCTGATGCATGGTACGTATGGCCAGAAAAGGCGCCGAAGACACTCCAAATGTTACGCGATTGATTCTAAATTCTTGAATTGGTTCTTCAGAAGGTTCTGAGAACCTAAAGAGGATACGCTGATAATCCCGATGTTCCTGAGTGATGACAATTTGTCGATACATTTGACGTACATCGGCTGATAATACGACTGCATGGAGTCGAAAACGTAAAATAATGTTAATGATATCTGCTTGTAATTTAACACCTGTTAACAAGGTATCATTGAGTGACCGACCCTGTTTGGCTTTAGCTGAGGCGTCATAGACAACTCTCAGACGCGTAGAAACGCTGTTTGGTTTTACCACTGCATGATGTGGAATATAATATGCTGAAGATGATTGATAATCGTTAAGCGGGACAGGTTCCATGTGTCCGCAAGAAAGATACTCCATGATGTGAGTTTTATATTCTTCTCCGAATGAAGGATTCTGAAGAAGACGTTTTTCAAGATGATTAAATCGCCGAAGCGCAATAGAATATGAATCGTTGAATGATGGTAGTGATGAATCACGAAATGGTAGATGCACGATATAACGACCGTCAGCATCACGCTTACATGTTGATTGATAAGTGTCCTCGCAGCGAACGTCATCTGCAGAGGCTGCTTGTTCTGGTTCCGATGGCATGTTATCGGTATCCCAAAAGTTTTGGATTGCAATATCTAAATTTGCATCCATTGAAACATGATTGATTGATACAGGAATAGACTCAATGGGATTGGCTGCTTTTGTCCTACCCATGAGAACATATCCAAAAATGGTATTAATAGCTGTTGCTGTATGATTACTGCTATCAATTTTGCCTGGTAGCAAAATCTGCGGGAAAATCTCTCCACCAATCAAAAGGTCGACAGGACGAGATTTATGAAAGTCAGGATCTGCTAACTTGAGATTTGATATATGTTTAAAATTATTAATATCAATTGTATGTGTAGGCATGTCGCCACAAATTTTATCTAAAGTCAATGCTTCAGCTGAAAATGATATATTTGAATTACCCAATGGGCGTATATTTAGAAAAACCCTACTACCTGAAAAGGCAGGAGTATCCCCTATTCCAGACATAGGAGTATTACACTTAACATGTTTCAAACCAAGTCTCCGTGCACAAGAACTGGTAATAATGTTACTCTGACTCCCCGGATCCAACAGAGCCCGGACAGTTTGATAAATGTCATGCCCATCTTTGATTTCAACTTGCACTGTGGCAAGCAAAACAAAAGAAGGAGCAGATGCTTTAGATATATTTGATAATGTTGTAACCAGAGTGATGCCCGGTGCAACAGCATTAGAAGTACTAGCCTGATTGGCCGTACCAGAAACTTGTGGTGAATTTTGTTGAATTGAATTGTTACTTTGTGAACTTTGATTTAATTGTGTAGCTTTTGGAAAATGTAATAAGCTGTTATGACGCTGATGACAAGTTTTACAGACAGAAGTTGATAAACATTTAGAAGTGTTATGATTGGAACGCAAACAATTTTTAAACAAAGTTTATGTTGCCTTGCAATTTGAAAACGTTCTTGAGGTGATTTAGAAATAAAACTATTACAAGAAAAGAGAAGATGATTTTCTTTGCATATGATGCAATTTAATACTTTAGGCGTTTGAGCCAAGAGCATAGTTGAAGCTTTATTTGTTGTTTGATTTTTAAATTGAATTTTATTTAATGAAGTATTGTTATTTTTAGGCAAAGCTTCTGTTGTTGATGTATTTGTTAAAGATGAGCGCTCTAATGCATTACATCTTTCTAATAAAAATGATTTTAATTGATCAAATCGAGGAAAGTCACAACCACTGCATGAAAGCTCAAAAGCTTCACGAGATTTTTTATCTACTTTAACTAAAAGTGAATGAAATAAAACAAAATCCCAATTAGAAGTGGGTAAACCTAATGAATTTAACATTGAAAGATTTTCTGAAAATGTATCAAGAAGATTTCTCAAACTTTGAGCAGATGGTGTATTAATCGGTTTAAGATTGCATATTTGTTCCCAACATAAAAATGAGAGATATCTTTTGTTGTTGTATCTATTAACAAGTGCTTCATAAGCACTGATATAATTACTTTCTGAAATAGGAAAAGCTCTAATAAGATTTACTGGTTCCCCTGAAAGGGAAGTTACAAGATATTGAAATTTCTCAACTTTTGATAAATCTGTTCTGTTATGAACTAATGTATTAAATAAATCAATGAAACCTGGAAAATCTTTAAATTGACCTGTAAAAGTAGGAAGCTTTATAGCAGGCAATTTTGAATGTTTTTTATTTTCAGTAGAGGGCGAGGAAGCATTCACCACATCCACTTTGTGATCTGGTAAGAGTTTACGCTTAATTTCCATTATTTCAAAGTACATGTCATCTGCTTGCTCTTGATAAACTGTTTGTTTTAACATTTGTTCATCACTGATATCCAGTTTTTTATTTTTATACTCACATAAAAGTTTTATGTGAGCATCATTGAATGCTTCCATAATAGATTCTACCCGCGAACACCAGGTTTCTAAACGTGGCAGAAGACTATCATCCTTCATGCATTTACGAGCACAGACGACCGCATCTGTTAAGCGTTTATGCGCAAGGTTGCGCTTTGATTCATGGTGAGCTGCTAAGGCTTCACTCATGATGAATAAATGTAATAAATTCACTCACGTAAAATATGTTAAACGTTAAAAAATACTGTTAAATGATGTAGGAAATAACTACAAAATAAACCAAAAATGGTAGAATTATATGTCCGAAGAATTACGATAAAACTACCAAATGGTAATATTTTTTTACGTATGGCAGCAGTTTAAGGCTGGCAACCCAAAAGATTGAGTGAAATTGGTGAGTGAAAGATCGATTTATTTTTGTATTATTGCTACTAGATGGCGTTTTTAGCAATTACGAATATAGACTTCCGAAATGTTTCAAAATCTGCAATAATTTGTTTCGTTCGAAGGACCGTAAATGAAAAGTATATAACAAAATAAAATTTGAGATGCAATGTTTATGTTTGATAACAAACTAACCGTAATTTAGCGTTCTATGTTACGACTAAAGTACACAAAATGGTAGTTTGAAATGATAATACTGCAACGTTACATGTTACGTATGCAATAAAATTACGTATAAAATACGCTTAAATGAATGATATGATGTAATTATGTTTTATGTGTTATATGTTACACTTTAAAACA
This sequence comes from Pyrrhia umbra, assembly GCA_963891755.1. Lineage (NCBI taxonomy): Eukaryota > Metazoa > Arthropoda > Insecta > Lepidoptera > Noctuidae > Pyrrhia > Pyrrhia umbra. Next base: position 916,290 of record OY982943.1, read on the forward strand.
ACACTTGAAATGTTATGTTATGTTAGGAATCGCGATTGGAAACACGGATCTATGTATCTACCTACTTCGACCGGTCAAAACTGGTTCAAGATTTCGAACTTCGTATTCGTGTTGTATCGAAGTTAAAAAACTTAGAAAACCACTTGATATGATGAATAAAATGATATGATGATTGTTAATTATGTTATTATGTGATAATACACTAAATATATTAGTGAATATCGTGTATTTTGTTACAATGTAAATGGCAAATATGGACGCCGAACGTGTATTGTTACGATGAAAATTGTTGGTACATGTATAGAAATCCGGCTCGAAGGACCAAAATGTTGTGGTAAATCCCTTCGATGGACTGATAAAACAATCGCGCAGAAAACTAGGACAGGCAAAAGGGAAAAGGAAGGTACTCACGCTTACTCGGTGTGCTTGATGTAGGTAAGTTCGTGGCGCCACTCCAATTCACATCACACTGTCCAGGGACGTCCCTTTATTTGACACTACACTATTTTAAGGCCTTGTAGGTAGGTGGATATATTTGATATTTATGTTAAAGTGGGATCCGGTAATTATGACCGCCCTTGATTGTTACGTGCGTAAGTGACGACGTTGGAAAAAGGAGTGAGTGATTGATTGAAAGGATTCAAATAGGAACCCGGAAAAGAATGAATGAGTGGGAATAGGAGAATGTGAAGGATTGCGGAAGTGCGATTGTGCATTAGTCAAATGATTACTTATTTATGATATTTTAACACTATGTGTTAATCCTAATTATAAGCTACTAGCTTTACGCCCGCGGCATCGCCCGCGTGGACTTTTTTTTACACCTTGGGTTACATTATTCCGGTTTTAGTAGGGATCCCTAATTATTTCTGAAAATAAATATAGCCTATCGCACTTCGTAAAGATGTAGCTTCCTAACGGTGAAAGAATTTTTAAAATCGGTCCAGTAGTTTTTGAGTTACAACCCTACAAACAAACAAACAAATTTTTCCTCTTTATAATATTAGTATAGATAGTATAGATGTGTGTAGCAAATTTCATCCAAAGCCATTCAGTAGCTTTTACTTGAAAGAGTATCAAACATACTCAGAAACTTTCGGATTTATAATTAATAATATTTCCCACCGCTTTGCGAGCATTTTGTGCGTCGACGCGCGTGGTTACTGATGCGTCACTACCGCTACTGCGCACCACGCTGCGGTGTGCGGTAGTGTGAACCGCCTTATACTATCTATTGCTCACGGTGTTACTCGTATTGTATACACGTAAATGGCCAATAGAATTCAGGATTAGTCAAATATTTTTTGAAATCGGATGACCAATCTAAGAGTGCCTACATACAAAATTAATCGCCTTCCTCGATCCAGGAATCGAACCTGGAACCAAGCATAAGGTTTATTTAATTTCCAGCTCGGAGTAGTACCTACTAACTTGCCTTAATAAAGGTAATGCCTCCGAGGGTTTTGAACGACAAAGCAGCTTATATAAAATATTCTCCCAATATTCCGGAACTCGCAAACAAGTTGAGAGTCCATGTTGCGAACAAGTGTGACGTCACGAACGTTTTGGTGACGTGTCGTGAGATGTTTAGCTGCGGACGAGTAGTTTGTTTGTAGGGTTGCCAGTTTAGATACAAATATTTCCAATAATAGATAGGACATGAATGTGGATGGATATAGAGGAAGGGGACGACCGAAGAAATGATGGATGGATTGTGTGAAGGTTGATATGATTAGAGTTTTGTACATTTCGTTTTACATGTAATTAGATCTAAAACCACATTATACAAGAACAGTATTTTTGCGATGGCTCCAAAAATTTATAATAAACTACCTAAAACTATAAGAAATGAACAGGATATCCGTATATTTAAACGTAAATTGATTTCCTTTTTAATAGATAAAACATATTACTCAGTTGAGATATTTTTAAATGATAAAATTGATAAACTGTGACTTGTATAATAATATTTCTACTACATTTAATACATTCATATTTGTATTGTAATGTCACCAAACTTACTTTACTAATATTATTTGTACACCAATTTCAATTGGTAGAATATAGAGAAACTAAATGTATATTTTTAAGACCCTTTTGTATGACCTATGTTCACAAATAAATCTATTGATTGATTGATTTATTGATTAAGAGTATATAGAAGAGTATGGAAGAAGAAAACATGCTGCGCCGACCCCAAATAAAATTGGGATAAGGGCAGGAGGATGATGAATAGGTAGGAAATATTTCCTAACTGTTTCCCGCGATTTTAAGCGCATTCTAAGAGACCTTCTTCACGCTCAGCCTTTCACAGGCTTCAATCTACCTCCATACCGAACATCTAAGGCCCAAGTTCACCTACAAGATAACGGTCCGATCAACTAAAAACAGCTGTTTAGCATAAATTCAAACTTCTACCATAAGATGGATAACCTATCATTTGGGTTTTTTATTCCTAAAACGGTCGATTACCAAGCCGGTTCGATTCCCGCTTCGTGGTTAAAAAACGTTTAGGTTTAACGGGCCATTTTATAACCATTTGTTAGCGAACTTGGGCCTGAATCGATTAAGCGTCCGCATTCGCAACCTTGAACCTCATTTTCAGCAGTTTATTGCAGTTAATGTTGTCCCAAAGAAGACAAGTTTTAATATGTAATTTTTCTTATATAACCAAATAAAAAAATAATAAGTTATCTATATCTATACTTATAATAAATCTGTAGAGAGGTCAATTCTGTACATGAAATATATTTCCAAAATAACTATCAGGGGGTGATTAGGGATCGATACTGATGCCAAAAATGCAATCAGTAAACATTTTGCCTGTCTGTCTGTATAAACGTTATAGAAACAAAAAAACTCGACGGATTTTAACGAAACTTGGTACAATTATTTTTCATACTTCTGAGCTGGTTATAATATACTTTTCATCACGCTACAATCAATAGGAGCAGAGCAGTGAAGGGAAATGTTGGGAAAACGGGAGAAGTTACTCCATTTTTTAAGCTTCCGTCGCGTGTGCAACCTTAATGGTTAAAGCTACACAGAAATCAAGGCTATAGGCTACATATCATCACGCTAAGACCAATAGGAGCGGAGCGGACCACTATTCCACGCGGACGAAATCGCTGGCAGAAGCTAGTCTTAATTAAATCTAATTTTTTTATTGTAACAACCCTGGCATACTTAGTTTTAAAGTTGGTCAAAAATATTCACAACTCACACCCGTCTGAATATCGAAAATTATTTGTATTTACTTTGCGTTGGTAGTGTTTTGTTTTAAACTGTCCAGACAGACCGACAGTTTTCGTTCGGAAATATTGTTATGTTGGTTAAAGTTAGTGGGTAGCGAGACGTTAAGTAATTTGTTTATTTTTACATTCATATCTGAGTAAAACTGTTTTTTTTTTTAAAAACATGCCTTGTTCTTGAAATGGTTGATAGAAGGCAGGTTGCATAATTTCGCTGTTAATCGTCAGTTAATGATAAAAAAAAATATATAATACATAATATTTTGTACGTTGTTATTGGAAACTGGTTGAACTATAGTTTACCGACTTACTATAAAACACAAGTTCTGATGAAACGCCATTGCTCGCATTATGATTACAATTAAAAGAAACTATATTTTAAAAATTATCATTTTTAAAAGCATTTCTGCCACAGAAATTAACAAAATGGCGTAACGACGTTATCATTTATGTCAATTTCATGCTCTAAACATCATTATTAATCTATGTGGGACATTTTTATAATTAGAACAAAATAGGTTTATGGTTTCGTTTATATTTTTCGTAAAATCAATTGGAACATATAACTTAACCTGCAGTCTTTATGATAAGAAAAAGACGTAACACATCCAAACCAAACAGGCTTGATATCATGTAACTTTACAATGTTGTGTGGTAAATAATTAAATTTTCAGGATTATTGTTTTCCGGGAAACTCCAGCAACAACTTCGCTCACCCCAAAACAGGAGCTTAACGTTCTCTGTTTACATTTTACCAAAACGTACCCTTCAAACTAAAACAGGGTAACTTGCAAAGCCATAAAATCAAGTGGAGTACTCTGTGATCGATCACTTTATAACTTGATGAAGTTATAAGTGCTTTGTTTACGTTTGGAATACTTACGTCGAATTTTGTGAAAACAAAAACTGAAATATTAAATTATTTAATTTTTATTTTAATGAGTTATTAGTATTACTATTAAATTACAATTTTTATTTTAAAATTGCTGTTTCCTGCGGTTTCACTCGCGTCCTCATCATCTGCCTAGCCTTTTCCCAACTATGTATGGGGTCGGCTTCCAGTCTAAACCAGATGCAGCTAAGTACCAGTGTTTTACATGGAGCGACTGCCTATCTGACCTCCACAACCCAGTTACCGCGTAATACGGTACCCTTTGGTAAGACTGGTTGTCAGACTTTCTGGGTTCTACTTACTCTACTACCCGTAACGACTGTCAAAGATGTACAAATGACAACCGGGACCAACAGCTTAACGTGCTAGTGTCCGAGCACGGAGGAGTCTCGCTATGATATAGATGGTCACTCATCTACGGACCGTCCGCGCCAAGCGTCAAGCTTATCCTTTGATCGGTCGAACCGTGCGGCTGTTACTTAGCCACGAACTCCTCAAGAGGTTTCACTCGCGTCCTAAGGAAACTAATTCGCGCACCTGAATAAAAAGTATCCTATATGTTAATCGAGGTTTTAAACTACTACTGTTTTACCCGACTACGGCGAAGCAAAAAGAAGAATTATCATTTTCAACAGTAGGTATAATATGTTCATCTGTTCGATCATAACTTCTAAACTACAACGTACTGCGAAACTGGGAGGATGTGTTCTTTGTATGACGTAACAATCCGATAAGAAAGTATTTTCCAAAATTCTACCCCTAAGACGGTAAAAAAGGGGGGCAAAGTTTGTATGAAACTCTGTCATTTTTAATTTGAATTCGTATAGCACACGCGGACGAAGCCGCTGGCAGAAAGCTAGTTAAGAAACATTCCTATAATTCCGCTTATTACGTTATCGGAGTATCAATGATAGCAAAGCTACCACTTTGATTTCAAATTCTTACAATTAATCGTCGCTTCACTAAGTCTGCGACAAAAAAATGCCAGTTTTCAGAGTCCTGTCACGTGATTTATGTGTTCCAAAGCACCATTGTCAGATGTATGGCTAGGAGCTTTTGTTCAGCTCTGTTTTATAGCGATTTGAGTAATGGCTCCCAGTGGCGGTTGTAAAATATCATGACAGTTTTAACTTATAGCGTTTTCACATATGCACTGTGTTTTAAATGCTTCGATGTTAAAGATTTTTGGAACTTTCCAATTTATAAAACAAAACTTCATGTCAGTTTTTAGGGTTCGGTAGCCACAAGGAACGAACTTATAGTTTTGTCATATCGGTCTGTCTGTCTGTCCGCAGTATAGCTCAAAGGGTCTTTATAATAAAATGCTGAAATTTTGTATGGATATGCATACTGATCACGCAATATTTTATTAGGATACCATCCATACTCGTAAAGTGGGGATGAATATTTTTTTCTCATATATCCTGTCGTATGGATAGTTTTTTTAAAAATGAAGCAGCTGTGAAAAACAATTTTCTAATTTAGAGCCAAGCTTTAAAGTGTATATTTTTGTAAGTATAAGTTCGAGAGTCCCCCCTTCCAATTTTTGACTAGCTGCCTCCTAGATTTATGAAAAAAATTAAAGACTTAGCATATATAAGGAACTTTAAAGGAAAACTATCACAGCTTAGTAGGCTTTACCAGTTACAGAGTTATAGTCGACCAATTACGGAAACCGAAAAATCGGAGAAGTGCGAGTAGGATTCGCGCACGAAGGGTTCTGTACCATTTACCTTTAATAATTTTCAACTTTTTTTATCAATTAAAGGGAAAATTCCGAAAAATAAAAAAAAATGTAAATTAAATAAATTTTTGGTAGTAAATTAAAAAATTAAATAAATATTTGGTTGTAAATTAAATAAATCTAAATTTGCCCATATCTTTATTATCGTGTTGACTCTGGGCTTTGATTTTTCTACACCTAAAAGGGACTATAGACCTCAGTATCTGGTATAAATTTCAAGTTGCTACGTCCACCCATTCCTGAGATAATCGGTGGTGACAGACGGACAAGGATCTTATGAGGGTTATTTTTTTACATTTTGAGATACGTAACACTAAAAATCAGGCAGAGATCATTAGGACGCAGGTAAAACCACAGGATAAATATAGTATTTAGTAGTATATAAGATACTAATAAAACTTACACAGTCCAAAATCTTTATTACATAAAAATACAAGTTGAAATTAATAAGTAGACAATGAAAATTACTGGCCCATTACAGCTCTGTCAAATTGAGGTCTGATTCCACCATTATGTTAAACGGGGACTTATTTTCCGCGGATTAAGGCCGGATTATCCAAATGTCCGTCACTCTATTATGGAGTTGGCTGACTGATATTAATTCTAGCTGTTATAAGTAAGAAGTAACAGGGAAATATCAGTAATGTTAACAGATTGTTGTAACGTATTTTAGAAGATTAGACATATTGTAAATTAATAAGTAAAATAATGACCCGACTTACTAAAATACTTATAAATGATTGAGGAGCTCGTGGCTAAGTAACAGCTCCACGGTTCAACCGATTAAAAGTTAAGCTGCACTTGGCGCGGTCGGTCCGTGGATGGGTGACCGTGACTATCTCATACCGAGACTCCTCCGTGTCTCGGAAAGCACGTTAAGCTATTGGTCGCAGTTGTCATTTGTAGAACTTTGACAGTCGTTACGGGTAGTTAGAAGCCAGAAAGTGTGACAACCAGTCTTACCAAGGGGTATCGTGTTGTACCTGGGTTGTCGAGGTCATATAGGCCGTCGCTTCATTTAAAACATTGGTACTCAGCTGCATCCGGCTTAGACTGGAAGCCGACCACAACATAGTTGGGAAAAGGCTAGGCAGATGACTAAAAGGCTTATAAATACACTAGCTGTTTTTCGCGGTTCCACGCGCGTCCCGAGATAAATAGTAGCTTATAATTTTCTCCCAGGCCCTATCTACATAGGTACCTTCATACCAAACTTCATCTAAATCAGTTTAACCGTTTTACTGTGAAAGCGTAACAAACAAACTCACCATCGCATTTATAATCTTCTTCTTCTTATCGTGTGAGCTGCAGGTTTTACCAACCTAACAAGCCCTAGTGTCAGAGATTTCTCAAAAATATAAGTTAGGATTAGAAATCAGCACGTTTGACGTAATGGTTGAGCAATTGGCTGCTGTGCGGCGTGTCGCGGGTTCGGGACAACTAAAATTGTTCCGGGTCTGGGCATGTGTAACGTATGTTTGTAAACGCACCAACGATAATTTCCTTGTGTGGGGAATTCCTTGTGTGGGGCAACGTTAGAATAAAAAAAAACTAACTAAACTATACTATAACTTAGTTAAAAATAATAAGACAAATAACTGACTTCGTTAAAAAAAAACGAGTTTTAATCACCATGTATCCTCAAACTGCTATATGCTTGTAAATTCATACAAACTTCAACAAAATATTTTTGCTCTATAAATTTTTAATTTGATCTCCAATAATGTAACGCATGAATAAATACTATATCGAACAAAAAAATACCTGTTATAAAATCACAGGTACTATGATCACTGTTCCGCTGCCTCGGCGTTCCTGTTCAAACATTAATTAACAAGTATCGCTCGCACTTCGCTGGGTAGTGACGTTACCTCCCATTGTAGAGCGCAACGGTTCCGTACAGATAGGTTTGTATATTTATTAATTTGTTCAGAAAGCTTATGTATTTTTTATTTAAAAAAAATTAAGCAATAGATTATAGGGGAACACAATTGATGAATTATAAAACTATAAAAAAATAAAAATCAATCCGAACTTCACTTAAGTTAAATAGGTACTAATGTAAAAAAAAAACAAAATATTTTAAAGAAGTCAAACCAGGAATAGGTTCGTAGCAAAAAATGGTACTGTAGAGCATCGTAGTATAAAAATCTGTTAATTACCTTTTCTTCATATTCCAATTTTTTCAATGAGATTTTAACAGCCGGTTGCAAAAAACTGTTTATCATTTATACTTTTAGGAATATCACAAAACACGATATCAATAATTAGCATACTTTTAATACTTTTTATGATATGAACATTTAGATATAATAATTACGTAGACATTTATCATAAATATTTACACGAAAAACATAAAATAAAAGCGAAAATGTTCAATTTCATCCTCCATTTTGACAGATCTTGAATGACTTGTTCTTCCGTTTCACGTACAAGTAACCGCATATTTTTTTAATGCAACCGGCTGTTAATGTCGTAGGTTTTAATAAAACCTCTACAGTATTATACTTCATCGTTTATAACCCTGTCTCACTCTCACATTTGAGCAATGATAGCCAAAACCCCAAAAGCTGAGAGAGAGCGCAAACTCCTAGCTTAAAATTCCCAAAACAACTGCATTTAATTCGACAATAAACGCGTAACTATGTAAATGCTACCCATACTACATTAACATTAATATTTCCAGTCCAGATATTTAAAGATAAAGTAAATTGTACCATTGTGAACTGGGTTATTTTGTTAGAATTACACTGTAGTGCAAAATAAGTGTCCCACCGAATGCTGGGTTGTTTAAACATCGTGGTATTGTACGTATTGTTTTTGAAGGTGGTCAAATATTATCGAGCTTTCTAGAAATGGCATTGACCACATTATCTTTATTTTAAAACTAGCAGTTTCCCGAAGTAACTATTTAAAAAATCTTGGTAAAAAGCCTATGACCGTCTCCAGGGTCCTATCAATCTCTGTACCAAATTTCATCCAAATAGGTTCTGGTTTTTGGTACAAAAACACAAAAATATCGTACGTCACATGCCATGTGACGTACGATATTTTTGATCCTAGACTTGGACGATAGAGGTTACATTTGTTCTCCCTTTTTAAATCGTAAAAAAAATATTTTTCAAATTATGGCTTTCAATCTGCTAAACAAGTTTATGTTCTAATAATCTGTAGCCGTATTATATTAGGTTATAGCAATTCAAATTTTAGTGCGAAAAAGAGACGGCACTACTCGTCATTTACAAGACATTTCTCTAATAAAAAATGTATACCTACTTACTTTTAAATAAAGCTAAGAGACCCCAAAACTCGCGGCTTTATCTCATTGGTGATGAATTTTTAATTCTGACTCGCTCAAGAACGTGAAAGATTAGAGTTAGAATGAATACTGTTGGCGCCCAAGCAGGGACCTGTACCTAGTGTAGTAAAAACATATTTCTTCTGAATTATAAATTTTGGGAGACGGTGTAGTTTTATGTTGATAGGAATATTTTAAGTTTTGTGAGATAAAATGTTAATCAGGGTCAACTTTGTATTAGGTGAGGAAATTTTGTTGTGGCGCCCAACATGGGACTTCTCTTAAACCTTTAACACTACGACTTACGTAAATAATACGAACAGAAGTTATAAATAATTTTAGTTCAAAGACTGATAATGGAGCAGAAAATATCATAAGTCTTTGATTATAGTATTATAATATATCATTAGTTATTTCTTTCTTCAAAGTCACAAAATCAAAGACGAAGCAGCCATTTAGGTAACTTTGTCACATTTTAAAACTGATAAGCGATAAATTACGTAAAATACACTTAGAATTCTTACTCCGTATCTTCAACGATATTCCATTTCTACGATATGCCTTACAATTGATGTTATTTAAAGTTTTAAGTTACACAAACCCTTAACATGAAACTCAAACGTTTGAAACCGAAACTTAGGACGATGAATAAGTATGAATTTTAAAATTTAAATTGGATAAGATATGCAAAATTTTGATTTAAACTAAGCTAGTTGAGGCTGACTCACACAATGCAGTCAGAGTTGTAATTAAAATAGTTTTAAGTTGAGTTCTAGACTTTCCTTTGTGACCGTTTATTAATGGACCAAACGTGGTTAATTGGTTGGTACTAAAGATACGGTTGGTTTAAAAAAGATATTGATGTTTGAGATTATTTTGTTGTGAGAACACTGAAGTTGTCTATTTGATAAAAAAGATAAATGAAAGTTTTGAATATTTTGAATTAAGCAGATTTCAAATCCCTTTAGTATGATACGATTTCAATGCCTTGAGCTTATTATTAAGTTTGAGATAATTTTGTATTTTTTATATCAAATTATCGCATAGCGTCTGTAATAAAGTAGTGATTATTTTATTGAATGCACAAAAATATATATGTAGATAAACTATTATTGATATACGAGTATAATTTATATTGAACAACAATTTCAAAAACAAACATTAACTACATTTACATTATTACATTCTACTTATCTATCTATACTTATAATAAATCTGTAGAGAGGTCAATTCTGTACATTAAATATATTTCCAAAATAACTATCAGGGGGTGATTAGGGATCGATACTGATGCCAAAAATGCAATCAGTAAAATTTTTGTCTGTCTGTCTGTCTGTCCGTCTGTCTGTCTGTCTGTCTGTCTGTCTGTCTGTATAAACTCTATAGAAACAAAAACTACTCGACGGATTTTAACGAAACTTTGTACAATTATTTGTCATACTCCTGAGATGGTTATAGTATACTTTTCATCACGCTACAATCAATAGGAGCAGAGCAGTGAAGGGAAATGTTGTCATTTTGTTTAAACGTGCTAATCTCAGGAACCACTGGTCCGATTTGAAAAATTATTTCAGTGTCAGATAGTCCATTTATCGAGGAAGGCTACAGGCATCAATAAGGCTAAGACTATCATCACGATAAGACCAATAGTAGCGGAGCATCGTAGAGAGCTAGTATTAAATATACATTTAGCGATAAGGACGCCCATCGTACCTACATAATTTTTATATTTCTCTTTGATCTCTATTTGTTTTTAGTGTAATTGGTGTACAATAAAGAGTACCTATTTGTATTTCTACTTTGTTACATTTACTAAATAAATAATTATTTGATGAAATGGCTCAGACGAATATCAAAAGATCTCAAATTAAAAATAATGATACAAAACAACCTCACAACGCTAGATGGCTCTAATTTCAATTAAAAATACCTCCTCCCCAACACCAACAGATGGCGTTATTTCAAACTATTAATCTTTTAAGCAAGCGTGAGTTGGGGTGCGAACTATAACGAAAGTAGCACGAGATTCCTCGTCCAGCTCCACAGAGTTTGACTGTGAATTTTATAATTTCACTTTGAAATTTGTTGAAATGTATATTTTAAGTTAGAGCAAGATATCGTGTAAGATCTTCTTGAATGAATAACTGAAGATAGAAACGGGATTCATGTCGCTGGCGTCCATTCAAATAGACTTGTAAGAGTTGTTCCGCAAATGGATTATTTTAATTTCAATAGAAACTTAGTTCGCTGGATAATTTACAATTTACAATTGGATAATTTGCACACTATACATATAAAATGCTTTGTCCTGAATGACTGACGGAACCACGCACAGCCTTAACCGCTGATCGTAGAGACCTGAAACTTGGAGGGTGTGTTCATTATATGACGTAGGCAAAGCATCCGATAAGGAAGGATTTTCCTTCTAAGGGGGTGAAAAAGAGGAGCAAAGTTTGTAATAAACTCTGTCATTTCTAATTTGAATTCGTATTGCCAATGCGAAGCCGCTGGCGGAAAGCTAGTCCTACTAATATTATAAAGGCGACAGTTTTTGAGAATATGTTAGTTATTCTTTCAGAAACAAAAACTGTGAAACTGATTTGAATGAAATGCTGGATTGGAACGTACATATTTGGATTAACATACAGGATTATTTTTATCTGAGCGCACGAAATTATTCCTTCCAGACGCAGCCGAACCCGCGGTAAACAGCTAGACATTCATAAAACATTAACAAAATCTAATAGTATAAAAAGTACAATTTATTTTTTATTTATTTATTTAACAATTTATGTACACAGAATATAAGAAAAGAAGAAAGAAAAGAAAAGCATTGTACAAAGGCACTACTTATTTCTTAAGAAATCTCTTCCAGTAGACCTGCGATAGGAGAGTTAAAATAAGAGATGTAGACAGACTGTGTAGAAAAAGAAAGTAATAATATTATTTAAAACATACAACATAAACTTTACATAAATAATACATATACAAATAGAATAAACTATAAACAACAATACATAAATACTCAATATATAAATATACTATACATATTATATGCATCTATGAAGATGAGAAAAGATAGTGATTTTTAACTTTACGCTTAAAAGAAGCAACAGTTTGACAGTTCCTTAGTTCAGGTGGAAGTGAATTCCACAGTCGTACCGCTTGCACTGTGAAGGAATATGAGTAGAAGTCAGTGGAGTGGGAGGGGAATTTGAGGAGGGATTTGACAATCAAGATTTGTTTACAATTGAAAACAACTTCAAAAACACGGTAATACTTAATCAAATTTTGAAAATAAAATTCAGCATAAGAATGATCAATCAAAATGGAACAAATCTATCTCCAGTTGAACAAAAATAATACCTACTGTAGTGTTTCATATTGTTTTATATATGTACTGTCACTGAAAAAACATTTAAGGAGTATTTTATTTAACAACACTTATTTTCGCTTTGTTCGTATTGGTTACTATTGTACTAATTCAGATGAAATTGATAAGTGACATAGCCCCAGAAAGTACGTTAAGCTGTTGGTCCCGGCTGCCATTAGTAGATCTTTGACAGTCGTTACGGGTAGTTAGAAGCCAGAAAGTCTGACAACCAGTCTTACCAAGGGCTGCCGGTAACTGAGTTGTGGAGGTCAGATAGGCAGTCGCTCCATGTAAAACACAGGTACTCAGCTGCGTCCGGTTTAGACTGAAAGCCGACTCCAACATAGTTGGGAAAAGGCTAGGCTAGATGATGATGATAGAGGACATAGAATATTTTTTATAGGTAGAAATAGTTGGTACAGGATTCAAATAAACCACGGAAATAGTAGCAACTAGTATATGCATAAATTTTGTGAAAAGCAGAATCACAGTTATAAAATGGTCTGAAAACAATGTTGTGCTCGCGTGTACTAGCAAAAAAACATTACTCAATTTTATGTGCGACTGTACAGAAACAGTAATAATTATGTTTTGTGTTTCAGTGATGTTGCGTTATTACGTGTTGGAATAATAATTATGTCAGTCTGTTTGTTGTTTATTCATGAAGATATGAATATATCTACCTATATCATACGGTTTCCCTCGTATTCTAAGTTCTTATTCGTGCAACTAACTATATAAAAACTATCTCATGTCCCTTTCCAGGTTTAGGTCTGTATTGATAGCAAATTTCATCTAAATTGATTCAGCCATGCAAGTGTGGCAATGTGACCTTTTCGCTCTGGTTAAAACTAATAATTTTTGCATTTGATTTTTTTCACGTAAAATATTTTGGAAATTGATATGTTAGGTACTATTTTGATTACAGAATTCAAAATAAATTACATTTTTAAGCTTTTGTAGCCGCAGTTGGTTAACAAAACCATTAAAATCTTTTTTCAAACCTTAAACTTTGATTTTTCCTTTTAACAAAAGAACGCTTTTGTAAAACCTCTTACTTAAAACAACTTAAGTACTCTAAACTTGAATTCTTTTGAAACTTAAGATTAAAAACTTAAAATAAACAAGAGTATTTTTGTAACAAATATATATAAAATCCAGCCATGTACCTACTAGGATCTCCGAGACCTAGAGGAGCTCGTGGCTAAGTATCAGCCACAAAGGTCGATCAATCAAAAATTAAGCTGTGATTGACATGGTTGGTCCATGGATGGCTGACCATCTACGTCGTTCCGAGACTCCTCTAGGCCTCGAAAAGCACGTTAAGCTGTTGGTCCCGGTTGTCATTTGTAGATCTTTGACAGTCGTAACGAGTAGTCAGAAGCCAGAAAGTACGAGTTTGCAAGTTTGAAACCTAGCATGTACCGTGTGACCTTTCTAAAGTATTATATACCTTCTAAGTGTCAAGTGTTAAGCACCACTGACTAACGGTGAATGGAAACATTGTGAGGAAACCTAGACTAAAAAGTCCAAAATCGCTAATCCGCCTTGAGCAAGCGTGTGATCAATGCTCATGCCTTCTCTGTATAAGAAGAGGCCTTTACCCATTATAATACTGACACTTAATAACATCGGATCGGTTACCATTATATTAACTTAGTTCCGAATCATATACCTAAATTGTAATCCATTAAAACTTTACATCATCATCTGCCTAGCCATTTCCCAACTTTGTTGGGGTCGGCTTCCAGTCTAAACCGGATGCAGCTGAGTACCAGAGTTTTACATGAAGCGACTGTCTGTCTGACCTCCACAACCCAGTTTCGGGTAACACGGTACCCCTTGGTAAGACTGGTTGTCAGACTTTCTGGCTTCTGACTACCCGTAACGACTGTCAGAGATGTACAAATGACAACTGAGACCAACAGCTTAACGTGTTTTCCGAGGCACGGAGGAGTCTCGCTATGACAAAGATGGTCACCCATCCACGGACCGACCGCGCCAAGCGCAGCTTAGCCTTTGATCGGTCGTACCATGCGCCTGTTACTTAGCCACGAGCTCTTCCCATTACAACTTTACATACCATTAATTTCATCGTCAAACATTTCCACATTAAGAATAGAATCGAATTGTGGCGTCCGCAGGGCCACAAAGTAGACTGAATTATGCCGCCATTTTGAGCCAAAGAAGCGACAAGCCGGATAAAGCCAGTCGTAACCGGCTCTAGAATCGACCGGAATAGTAGACCGGGAGCGTGGAACAATGACCGGGGACTTTTGGAAGGTTAAAAGGAACGCGTTTTAAATGTTAAGTTTACAAAATAATATTCTCCAATTTTTTTTTCTTCACTTTTATTAAATTGTACTTGCTAATAAATGAGATGAGAACAGAAAAAAATATTAGCAATCGCCTAGACATTTTGACATAGCAAGACGCGAATCTGCAATTTGCGGCGTAACGTGTTTTAAAATGGCGTACGAATAATATTCATCACGGCTTATTGTAGCATTTTCTAACTGCTACAGTTATAAGCATGTAGATATTTTAAACTTTGACTATAAATCACACCGTTTACAATATTGTGGTTAAAAGAAAATTGTTGAAGATCGAGGCAAAACAACATAACATTCCTAATAAGTAATAATAATTTATTTATTTGCATAAAATGTGGTATACATAAGTTGTACAAGAACAAAACACATTTCATCACTCATCATCTGTACTATGACAGCATGCTAATATTTTAAATTAAAATAATACTTCAATTTTAAAAACAAAACTTTATATTTTTGTTTATTAAATTTATTAACTACCTATTTTCCGCGGCATCGCCTGCTTTCCGAAGGATCTTCTTCACGTACCCGAAGAATAAAAAGTAGCCTATAACCGTCTGTCTGGGTCTGAAATATATCCATATGTACTAAATTTTATTTCAGTTTGAGCCGTTTTACCGCACAAGCGTAAGTAATAAACAAATACATAAACAAACTCACACAAGCATTTTGTATCATTATTTAGGACTAGCTTCTGCCAGTGACTTCGTCCGCGTGGAATAGTGTTGCTCCGCTCCTATTGGTCTTAGCGTGATGATATATAGCCTATAGCTTTCTTCGATAAATGGACTATCTAACACTGAAATAATTATTTAAATCGGACCAGCGGTTCCTGAGATTAGCGCGTTTAAACAAAATGACAACATTTCCCTTCACTGCTCTGCTCCTATTGATTGTAGCGTGATGAAAAGTATACTATAACCATCTCAGGAGTATGACAAATAATTGTACCAAGTTTCGTTAAAATCCGTCCAGTAGTTTTTGTTTCTATAGAGTTTATACAGACAGACAGACTGACAGACAGACAAAATAATTACTGATTGCATTTTTGGCATCAGTATCGATCCCTAATCACCCCCTGATAGTTATTTTGGAAATATATTTCATGTACAGAAATGACCTCTCTACAGATTTATTATAAGTATAGAATAGATATAGAAGAAGATAGATATATTTAGGACTCTTAATTAGTTCTTACTTTTTTGGTGCCATTGAATTAAGTCCCAAGCGTTAAGTTGTGTGTAGTCGGTACCGACTAATTTTACGAAAAATATAAACAAAATCAGAACCTATTTAGTTCTTTTTTTAATAAAATCGCATTAAATGTTTACAGCATGAAAATGACATAAGTGCGCCATCCTTACGCCATTTAGTTAATTTCTGTGGCAGAATTAGAACAAAATAGGTTACGACTTTGTTTACATTTTTCGCAAAATCTATTGTTACCTACCGACTATAACAATATTAGTGCCTCCACGCACGAACAGTTTTCAATGTCCCTCGATTAACACGTTTCTTAGAAAGTGGATGAGATTAAACGGAAACATTGCAGTTAATGCTTTTAACTGTCTGCTTTTACTGTAACAATTACAGTTGCGAAGCTTCCGTTTTCGTATTGTTTGGAATTGTATTATTTTAAACATTACCATTTGTGATACTATAGCTTATAATACCTAGTAGTTGTTCCCACGGGTTCTCCCGCGTTCTGAAGTAACTACTCCGAACATCCAGATAAAAAGTATCTTATGTAATAATCTAGGTTTTAAATTATGTGAGTACCAATTTCATCTAAATCCTTTGAGTAGTTTTTGCATAAAAGTGTAAAAATCATACATAAATAAATAATAATAAATAATAAAAACATTTATTTACTTCCACAAATAACACTTATCGAACTATAACTTAAAAAAAAATGAACAATTATAATGATTATTAGGATGTTTATTTGTGGGGAGACTGGTGCCTAAACTAAGCCTTGACTTGTATTTTAGGACACCAGGGATTCCTAACATAATATCCTCATAGACTTTCGCATTTATGGATAATGTAGGATTAAGGCATATATTTTTTTATTTAATAATATATTTTATACCCCACATTATGTTCGTGTATGCCTATTAAGAGTTAATCAAAGATAATTCGCCAATTCTTCTATCATTATAATGGGCCCATTTTACCTCACTGTTGGGCATTAATCACCACGCTTGCTCAAGGCAAGCTCAAGGCAAGCCAGGAGGAGCTCGTGGCTAAGTAACAGCCGCACGGTTCGACCGATCAAAGGTTAAGCTGCGCTTGGCGCGGTCGATCCGTGGATGGGTGACCATCTTTGTCATAGCGAGACTCCTCCGTGCCTCGGAAAGCACATCGTTAAGCTTGGTCCCGGTTGTCATTTGTAGATCTTTGAGAGTCGTTACGGGTAGTCAGAAGCCAGAAAGTCTGACAACCAGTTTTACCAAGGGGTATCGTGTTACCCGGTAACTGGGTTGTGGAGGTCAGACAGCAGTCGCTCCATGTAAAACACTGGTACACACGGTTTAGACTGGAAGCCAACCCCAACATAGTTGGAAAAAGGCTAGGCAGATGATGCTTGCTCAAGGCAGATCGGCTATTTCAGACTTCTTAGTCCCGGTTTCCTCACGATGTCTTCCTTCGCCGTTAGTCAGTGGTGTTTAAGATACACTGAGAAAGAACATAATTATGACTTTAGAAAAGTCACATTGGTACTTGCAAGGGGTTTATAGAATACATTTCGACAACTATGTTTAAGTTACCCAGAAATGCAGGGCTAACGTGGCTACTTAATCCACATGTACAGTTTGGGTAAAAACCTTTTTTTTTTAGTTTCACATGTCAACGTTAACCCATACTCCCGGGCTATCGTTTTAAAGCGACCGCGGCACATAAATCAGGAACACTTTTCTACCCCCAACCACCCTTATATATTTGCAATTGGCCCGCGATAAATTTGAACCAAATTAACACTCCAAACGATATTCGATGAGATTTAATACGATTTTTATGTACATACCGTCCTGTTTTAGATTCTAAGAAGTTTAAATTAACGGTCTTTTTCATTAGTGGGAGATTTGTGGGGGATTCTCTTTTAAAACGACTTTAAGATTAATTATTTTTCATTTCTTCGCTTTACTAATTAAACTCTCTCTGTCTGACAACCAGTCTGTCAGTCCAAGGGGTATCGAGTTATCCGGTAACTGGGTTGTGGAGGTCAGATAGGCAGTCGCTCCATGTAAAACAATGGTACTCAGCTGCATCCAGTTAAGACTGGAAGCCGACCCCAACAAAGTTGGGAAAAGGCTAGGCAGATGATCACATGGTCTGCCACGGTAAAATAGCTAATACGATTTTGTTAAATTTTGGTAAGGATATAGATTGAAACCTAAAGACGCTTTAAGTGTAGTTTTGACTATATTCGGTTCTACTAAAAGTATAAATTGCGTGAAGATAAATGCCACCAGCCACTACCCTTCATTATTTAATAAATTATTTCTTTAATTCTTAAACAAAATAAACAAGTCAGGAGTTGTTCGTAAGCCCAACCCTTCAATGTCCATGTTTGAACAGGGTAGGTAGCGAGCATGGAGGGCAATTTACACACTCATATTAAATTCTGGACATGTTCACTCCGGGGTCACTTGTATAGCGTCTGCTACTTTGAGTATGGACTCTTGAATGTGGGTACACTGCGGTGCATGGAAAATGGGTCAGTAAAAAAAGTAACATCGTCAATACATGGAATTTTCATGTCATACGAACTATTGAAATGTCATGAAATGGAGTGGGTTAAATGTTGACAGATGAATGGTACACTCGAGTGCATGAAAAAGGGTTAGTTAGTATGCAACTTGAAATAGGTACTACTTTTATGTGAAATGCAGTTAGTAATTCAAAATTCGTTGTCATCAAATCATAAAAAAAAGTTTTTGTAGCAGTATTCGTTGTGTTTTTTTCCCGGCTACCAAACCAAAATAAAATATTTTCACCTACTGACTCAATTTTCTTGCACACCACTGTAGTTTCATACATAATATGTATACATTGGCCCAGATTCAGTGGAGGACCATCGTTTGCATGCATGAGACGTAAGAAAATTAGACTGTGGCTAAAACGACTGCCCTGATTGATCGATTTGCAAGGTTAAGCTGCGGTTGTCAAGGTCACTTTTTAGATGGGGTACCAAACGACCAAACGACGATGGGATAAATTGTCGTGATGGCCTAGTGGTTAAGGCACCTGCCTTTCGTGTACGAGGCCGCGGTTCGAACCCTGGCAAGTACCAATGTGACTTTTCTAAAGTCATATGTACTTCCTAAGTATATCTTAGATATCACTGACTAACGGTGAAGGAAAACATCGTGAGGAAACCTGGACTTATAAAGTTTGAAATCGCTAATCCGCCTTGAGCAAGCGTGGAGATCAATGCTCATGCCTTCTCTGTAGTAGTATGAGAAGAGGCCTGTGCCCAGCAGTGGGACAATATATAGGCTGGTGACCTAGATATATAGGGATTAAAAATCATGAGGGGTAAATATATGTTTCCACCTACAGAGTATACCCATCTATGGACTTATCGCAGTAAGCAAACAGTATTTTAGTCAATCTGTGAATGGTCATAGCATTTTTAATGATGTCGAATGTTAATCCTTATGTAATAATTAATTGAATGTTACTAATATTTACCCCCAGACAAAGAAACTGCATCAAAGTTTTTGTTTAAAAAAAATTAAATGGCCCTTTCCAGTATACAAACATACACTTAGGGATAATAATACTACGCTGTTATGAAGTTAACGAACCAAACTATAGGTTTCAATTCAAAGTACAAAAAGTTGGAATACTTGGTTAAAATGTTTTTTTCAAAGGTAGGTGAGTGTAGAACATTGATGCAGTTTATTAGTCCGTCAGTGTAAATACGAAAGTTTGTGGCGATGAATGTATGTATGTTTGTTACTCTTTCTGGCAAAAACTGGTGAATGGATTTCGTTGAAATTAAGTACACACATAGTTTATAACTTGGATTATTACATAGGATACTTTTAATCCGGGTCCGCGAATTATTTCGCTCAAGAAGCGGGCGAAAACGCAAGAAACAGTCTATACTAATATTATAAAGAGGAAAGATTTGTTTGTTTGTAGGGTTTTAACTCAAAAACTACTGGACCGATTTTAAAAATTCATTCACCGTTAGAAAGTTACATCTTTACGAAGTGTCATAGGCATATTTATTTCCAGAAATAATTAGGGATCCCTACTAAAACTTGAATATTGTAACCCAAGGTGTAAAAAAATGTCCATGCGAGCGAAGCCGCAGGCGGAAAGCTAGTATGGTATATAAAAATAAGAAGGAATAGATTTTTTTAGATTTTTTTCGCAATAAAAAATCCAGAGTAACTTCTCATACTCCTAAAAGCCTCATCATCAATTTGGCGGAACCCTCACGAATTTATTCAATAAACTCCCTTTTTTAATATCCCAAGTCCTGAAACAAAATGAAATAGTAAATAAAGGTGACACGGTACCTGAAAAAAAGGTATATTTTTAACGTACGTGGCTAGCTTGGTAATCGAGGAAACTGGGCTGAGGTCGCTAATGTAGGTGTGTGCGTAAAACTGAGATGGATCCCACACTACCACGCGCCACGCTCCGGTGACGGGGCGACGCGTCTGTAACAACGCGCGTCAACGCGTTAGGGAGTTGCGTAATGCCATTAAAAAAAACAATCTATCCCTCTGCTGGGTAAGGGCTTCTTCTCATACAGAGAAGGCATGAGCATTGATCACAACGCTTGCTCAAGGCGGGTTGGCGATTTCAGACCTTAGTTCAGGTTTCCTCCCGATATTTTCCTTCACCGTTAGTCAGTGATGTCTAAGATACGCTTAGAATGTAAATATTATGACTTGAAAAGTCGCATTGGTACGCGCCAGGTTTTGAACCCGCACAGTCATGCATAAGAAGCGATATCTTAAACACTAGGCTTAGATTGTAAACTGACACTAAATTGTGAACTGTATTGCCTACAATAATTATAAAGTATTGATTCTAATCTGACCATGTCAAACCGACAAATTGTGAACCAACATACACGTACCGATAGGATTTACAATCTGTCCGATTTTATCACAAGTATAATTGTTAAACGCCGAAACCAACCAATCAGCGTGTAAGGTGCGTTTTGTCCTTCAATGATGCCAGATTACAATTTAACGAGTGTTCACGTGCGTTTCGTGCTAGTGTGAGATCCGCCTAAAGTAAACAGAAGTATACGAGTAAGTGGTGGTTACAATGGGTGCACTTTATTTGATGTTGTTGTGGACTGATGTGGGGGCGAAGTTTTTATTTAAAAAGTCATATTATTTTATTTTTCATTGGTTTTTAATTATATCCTTTACTAATAGTTTCGGACATGTCCGTTTGTCTGTCTGTCCACGGCATTGCTTGTCCTTCTATAATGGTTATAGGCGGCGGCCCAGGGTAAGCATTGGCCTGTGGTAGGCGTCGGCTTTAGGTATGGCGTCGTCCTGTGGTTGGCGTCGGTCTAGATTTAGATTAAATTTGACATGGGCATAGCTTGAAGCCCGTGGAAGGTTAAAAAATATTTTTAGTCCATATGCAAGAAGCAGTGCTCTCAGGACGTTAGTGAAACCGCCGGAAACAGCTAATCAAATAGATAATTATTTAAGACTGGTATATTATAAAAGAAATAATTTATTGTAAGCAAACTATTGGTACCTCTAGGTCTGTCTAACCCTAAAAATACAGGCATAAAGATAAAATATTATATATTGTTAGAAAGATTAAATTATACCTAAGAAAAAACCTAGTACGAAACGTGCCTTGTGAAAAGAAAAAATCTTTTTTCTCTTCTTAAAACCTAAGTTATGTATGGCGCAATAACTTTAAAAATGAATATTTTATATAAATCAAGGTTATACTGAAAAAACGTGTGCTTACTCAGTATAAATTATTTAAAGTACCTACCTACGTAGTAAATCCCTTACCATGAACATTCGACTTATATTGGTAAATCTGTCTGTTACGCATTCACGAGAAAACGGCTGAACCGATTATGATGAAATTTTGGTTAGAGAATACGGTGTCACCAATATGGAGGAATACTGTGTGGGGGATGGAGGGATCCATTCTATGAAAATTATTCGGACGAGTTCTCCTACATATTATAACTAAATGATTTTAGGCAGGTTAGTAACACAGTAAGCCAGATGAACCTTCAATATTCGCCAAAGAGAAGATTGCCTAAAAAAGGAATAAAACAAAGCTAATCCTAAACCTCTCTCCCCAAACACATACATCACCGATTAAACACAAAAATACGGTAAAAAAGGAATTACAATTCTTAACACCCAAATGTTAACATCACAATCCCGCACAAAGAATCCCGTTATCACTATGACATCGCTTAATCCCGGGATTTATAAAAGAATGAACGATAGAAAACGACTTCTAAAATTTGAATTTCATGAACGCATTCGCCTCCTTTTGAAATTAGAACGTGGAATTCCGTGTTCAAACGTATTTCAAGGTGGAAATGCGGGCGTCGAGTGAGCTCTCAGTCGGGCGAGTAATTTATTTTTAATTGGTCAGCCTGGCTTTTTGAAATTTTAAAATTAAAAATTACGTGTGCGAGATTAAAACTGTCTATCGGCGGTGGAGGGTTAACGTTTAACATGTTTTTTTGTAGTATCGGTTATGTAATGTGGGAACTTTATAATGCTAGTGTGTTTGAATCAATTTGGATATCGCCTAGGTTGCGTTGCCTTATCTTGATAAATTAAATTAAAATTGCTCTGGGCGGTAACAACGATCTTAACATTATACATTTACGTATAAGTAAGTTGATATAAATAAAATAATTTGCATACTTCAAAGATTTTTATATATCAATACATAATGGGTTTCCTAAAATCTATACTTTTTGTAGCAATTATTTCGTCTCATTCATACATATCATCAAAGAAGTTCATTCTTTAAGGTGAATGTTCCAGGGTAGCCCGCGAAATTTAAATTTTCATAAGTTTTTTGCGATTTACAGCTCGATATCGGATTGTATGATGATAAAATACATATTCGCGGTACCCTGGAGCATCCACCTTAATTGTCTATATTATTATTTTAAAATATTTTTATTAGCTATACCCAGCTGTCGCAATAGTAGTTAAAGCACTTCAGTCAGCGCGCGCGCATGGTGCAGTGGTGATCTTTATCGCTGCTGTTCGTAATTATCGTGTCCCGTGATCATTTCCCGGCTCGTGAGTTACTAATGTTCTGAGTGCAGTTAATATAAGTTTTTAAACGTGTTTATTCCCATTTTGACTGGAAAAAACATTAAAGCATTGAGCTATCGGTAAGTGATTTCTTTTTTTCCTGGTGTGGGTATCACGATTTTTCTTCTTTCTTTCTTCTGTGGAAATTCCGCTTTTATATACAGATTTTTTTAAATCTAGATTCATGAAGATTCTAAGGATGTGAGTACAACAGTGTCAGAAATAATATCGAGTTCAATGTATACGACTTTGTATACATTACGCCACAATATTAGAATCGTAATGTACCTGTTAGAAGCGGAGTGGGTAATAGAGAATAATATCTACAGAGCAGACCACGGTACATTAGTTAATGTATTATTATCATATACCTGCTGAATAGAAAATGAACCAATTATTACTATGATATACGTTTGCATAGGTGCCTACACTATGTCTGTCATTTTGACAATATCCCAATATGCGTGTATTTTTAAATATTTTACTAGATGTTGCTCGCGGTTTCACCCGCGTCCCGTCAGAACTACTTCACGCACCCGAATAAAAAGTAGCCTAAAACCTTATCCAGGGTCCCCTCTATCTCCGTACTAAATTTCATCCAAATCGCTCTAGCCGTTCATGCGTGATGCCGTGACCAAGGGAAATAGGGATTCATTTATATATAGATAAGATAAGATAAGATTCGATTGGTTATCATACCAAGTCTTACCAAGGGGTATCGTGTTACCCGGTACAACTGGCTTTAGGAGATCAGATAGACAGTCGTTCCATGTAAAACACTGGTACTCAGCTGCATCCGGTTAAGATTAGAAGCCGAACCAAACATAGTTGAGAAAAGGCTAGGCAGCTGATGATACGATTGCTTATCTTGTCACATGGCAATAAAAAAAAATCAGCACAAAAAAAAACTAAAACTAAAAAAAAAACAAAATCAATATAGCAGAACATTTCGGGCATTTTAAACAAATGACATTTTGGCGTGCTTGGTGCGGTTGATGTGTAGTCAAAGTCTATAATAACAATAAACAGATGTGAGCAAAATGTGTAATTTTTGACATTGATATTTGAAAGAAAGAAAAATTTATTTGTCAGAATACAATACAACAGGTGTTAATAGTACTATACAGTATCATGTATTCTACCGAAACGGTGTACAAATATTTACATCGCCAACTTAAATATATCTATTATATTTTATAATTGTTTCCATCCTCCAGACAGTCCTTGACAGAGAAATAGCAATTATTAATTAGGATATCAAATAATTTCCTTTTAAACGAATGTAGGTTGAGATCTTTAACACTATTTGGTAACTTATTATAAATCCTGATAGCCACACAAAATGAATTATTTTGTAGACTTATACGTCACATCCTTTCGAACTGACTGCGTTGCGTTTTACCTACTTTGAATTTCGCACTCAAAAATAGTGTAGGGAATTTTTTGTTTAGTCTGTACCGATGTATGTAAATAAAATCATAAATTATTTTGTTCTAATTTTCCCACCTGGATAAATAAAATGGCATTATATGATGATGTTTGGAGGATGAAATTGACATAAATGAGCTATCCTTACGCCATTTTGTTAATATCTGTGGCAGAATTAGAACAAAATAGATTACGATTTTGTATACATTTTTCGTATACATACATTCTGTTTAAAAACATGACGAAATGAATTCTAAGTAGGTACCTATTATCATGTATGCTGTCGTGTAGATCTATGTTTAACAAAGGTTAAGTTGAGAAATATAGGATTTCTCATCATATCTTTCCCATCATCTAGTTGACAGTTTTCTACCCGCGGTATCCCCATTGTTGTATGACTATTGTCAGGGATAATATATATTATACTATAAGAAAAATAAGTCCTCAAAAAACGAGTGAAACCAAGTGAAACTGTTAGTATTAAAATAAATTGAGACATTGAATAAAAATTGGACATCTGCCCACGCAATTAGACCTTGACACTACCCTCTTCAATCATTAAAAGCATTGTTTCATAAAAATATCATTACCCTGACGTAGGTGGGAGGGGGGAGAGAGGGGATAAAAACTAAGGAGCCTACAGAACAGTGGATAATATCGCAGGCTTGCTTTCGACTACAGAACCGAGCAAATGAGAATTTTATGACATATCCTCGTTTAGGGGTTAGTTGCGTTGTATGGAGAGGGATTTATTTAGGTATATTATTTTGTACTTTAACTAAGGTATTTCAATGTGAGTCCAAAACATTACTTATGCAGACTGTTTTATAACACCTTTGTTAAATAAGTTCCACGTGATTTCAGACATTTTGAGTACTTAGTTTAATATAAATACCTAGTTAGTCTTGCATCATTATTAAGAATGCATTTTTTTGTCTTTGCTGCCGAAATTCATATACAGCAACTTAGTTTTTCTATTGCTAATCATCCCAGCTGACTATCTCAAAACGCGTCATAATATATCGTCCTGCATAAACCAAACAAAAAGAATTATCAAAATTGGACTACTCTGTAAAAAGTGATGCGTACTTGTAAACTTCCTCCGTTTTTTTCGTCGGTTAAAAATAAAATCACTATCTTTATCTATATGTATATATTATAAAAATGAATCATTATTCCCTTGATCACGGCATCACACGTGAACGGCTGGACCGATTTGGATGAAATTTAGTACGGAGAAAAAAGGGACACTGGAGAAGGTATGTATAATGAATCCGCGGGTAACAGCTGGTTTAATATAATATAAAAATGAGAATATAAGATTCTATTTATATTTCTTTTTATTTATTTTCCATGATAAAAGTACACAACAGCTAAAAAGTGCAATAAAAATCCTCTTCCATATAAACCGCGCCGTATATTTTCGCGTTGACCGCAACAGAGTATTATTAAAACATTATTTACGTTGGATGGAAAAATTTATTTTTGACTACGAAATGTCCCGGGTTCGTTTACATTTCGGCCTAAAACTTTGGACTGGGTTCACGTGCCAAGATGGTGGAATTGTTCATTTTTAGGGTTCCGTACTCAAAGGATATAAACGAGACCCTATTACTAAGACTTTGCTGTCTGTCCGTCCGTCTGTCTGTCACCAAGCTGTATCTTAAGACCCGCGATAGCTAGACAGTTGAAATTTACACAAATTATGTATTTCTGTTGCCGCTATAACAACAAATGCTAAAAAACAGAATAAAAGAAGTATTTAATGGCAAAAAAATCACATTTGATTTTTTTACCGTTTTTATAGATAATGGCACGGACCCCTCCGTGCGCGAGTCCGACTCGCAGACGGTTTTTAAATATTCCTTTACTTGGTGGAGTATAAAAAAGTTATGTTAAATTATATGATTATATTCATAGAACTTGTATATGTCCCTATTTAATATTATAAATGAGATATTAACTCTGTCTCGTTCGTCGTCGGTTTCGTTTTCACTGGAAAATGGCTAAACCGATTGAGATGAAATTGATAGATATAAAGCTGGGAAAAGATATAGAATAGTTTTCATCTCGGTGC
Source organism: Pyrrhia umbra (assembly GCA_963891755.1). Taxonomy (NCBI): domain Eukaryota; kingdom Metazoa; phylum Arthropoda; class Insecta; order Lepidoptera; family Noctuidae; genus Pyrrhia; species Pyrrhia umbra. The sequence goes on from OY982943.1 coordinate 942,986, forward strand.
GTGCAATCGTTCCCTTAAGATAAAAGCTGTTTTTTAAACAGATTTTCAAAGAGCCATCCGAAAAGAGTTGAAAATTCCTCCTGCTGAATCGTTTTTGATCTCAATATAGTTTATGCCACTCATAGATAGTAATATGAATAGGTAAAAACATAGTTTTTGAAAGGGAATTATTTTTCTTTTTAATATTTTTTTCTTTTCCCCATCCATCTTTACATTCGATAAATTCTAATACAAATAAATGCTGAAAAGTTTCATTGGCTATCTCCGAAGAACTTCTTCAGATTCCAATCCTTACTATTCTTACTTAATATTATAAATGCAAAAGTAACTCTGTCTGTTTGTCTGTCTGTTACGCTTTCACGCCAAAACTACTGGACCGATGTAAATGAAATTTGGTACAGTGATAGAATAGACCCTGAGGAACAACATAGGCTACTTTTTACCCGGGTGCACTAAGTAGTTCCCTCGGGATGCGGGTGAAACCGCGGGAAACAGCTAGTATACTATATTATATTAAAACCTTCCTTGAAAACTTTGCATTTGCAGAACGAAAACACCCATCTAATTAGGATCACTAGTTTTTGAGAAAATCGCGGACATACAAACATATACGGGTCAAATACAGAACCACCTTTTTTAAATCGGATAAAAAACCCGTGCGAAGCTGGGACGGGCCACTATTTTATAATATACATATATCTTTAAAATCTGAATGTCATGATTAAAGTTTTGCATATCAATCGTATTCATGTAGTCAAGTGTGATGTGTGACAGACCAACGTAACTAAGGTTCAAGTTTATAACTAGTTCTAACTAGATTGTCGCTTGAACTTCGGTGGCGTGGACTCCACACGAATGGTGAACTTTAACGTATTATATGTTTCTAAGGAAATACATATTGATGATTGCTCGTTACTGTCTAATTTGATGTTCTGAGAACTTACTAAATAAAGATGGTCTACCTACACATATAAAATGCTTTGTCCTGAATGACTGACGGATCAACGCACAGCCTAAACCGCTGATCGCAGAGACCTGAAACTTGGAGAGTGTGTTCTTTGTATAACGTAGGCATCCGATAAGAAAGGGTTTTCCATAATTCTACGCCTAAGTGGGTGAAAAAGGGGGGCAAAGTTTGTATGAAACTTTGTCATTTTTAATTTGAATTCGTATAGCCCACGCGGGCGAAGCCGCAGGCGGGAAGCTAGTTTATGGATTTCTGAAGATTTAATAAGGTCGACCCATTTTTTTTCGCCCAATAACTGATAATACATGAAAATCACCGAATAACTGACTCGGGAACAGAACATGGAACTTAACTTGCAACTACTTAAACGTCAGGCATTCTAATTGACACAATTTCAAGAACTTCGAACTTCAAGATATGATGCCTCGTTTCCAGTTCGAATCTAACTTCGGGTCCGGTTAACTTCGGAGTTAGTGACCCTTGGCCCATACTATCAAACCCATTTAGTACAGGATCCCTGGTACATCTTTCATCAGTTATTACTAACAAGCTGATGTTTCGTGAGTAGGTTCCTTTTGACTAGACGCCCAACTTTTTTCTTTACAGTAATGTTGGTAAGTGGTAGCTTAATTGGGTAACAAGGATAAAATATGTTGATTTGACGAATTTAAAAAATTTATTGCTAACCGATTTTTTCTTTGTTTATTATCAAGATAATTATCTAAATAATGTGAAAAAATATTTGTCCTACAAAATGTAAGGTTTTGTTAGGGAGTCCCCCCGCTCCAACATGTATCGTAAACAAGGTCATGAAAAATCATTACTAACCAGCTGATTTTTTTTTTATTGGTTAGCTAACATTTGCATAGTTTACCACCCACATTGTCCTACAAATTGCGTGGTAGGTCATCTTGGTCCTACGCTCAAAAGTTGTAGTACTTATACTTAATGTCAAAATAATTACTATCAAGCTGAATGTTCGAGAATAGCTTCGTTTCAATGAGACGCCCAACAAATTCTTGTACGAAAGTTCTCGATTGTGGTTTATAACTAAGATAATAGGGATGAAATGTGTTGATTTGACGAATGAAAAAAAATTATTACTAACCGATAATTTTTTTGTTAATTATCGAGATAATTATCTAAATAACGTGAAAAAATATTTGTCCTACAAAATATAAGGTTTTGTTAGGCAGTCCCCCCTCTCCAACATGTATCATAAATAAGATCATGAAAAATAATTACTAACCAGCTGATTTTTAGGGTTCCGTAGTCCGACAAGGAACCCTTATAGTTTCGCCATGCCCGTCTGTCTGTCTGTCCGTCTGTCTGTCTGTCTGTCCGCGGCATAGCTCAGAGGTTCTTGGTACCAGAAAGCTGAAATTTGGTATAGATATGTATATTAGTTACATCGACAAAGTGGTGAAATAAAATTATGTAAAATATTTTTTATAAGGTAGCTCCCATTACACGTAAAGTGGGGATGAATATTTTTTTCTCATGTTTCCCATCGTGTGGGATATCATTGGATAGGTCTTTCAAAAATATAGTAGGTCTGTCAAGACAATACTTCGATTTAGGAATCCGTTTGCAAAATATTTACCTTTAAAGTTAAAAAATTTTTCGATACTAGCATCTCCCCTCTAACTTTTGAATGGCTATCCCTAGAAATTTGAATAAATTCATGATGAAATATAATCAACTTATTAGGAAAACTATCAGGGCTAAGTAGGCTTAACCAGTTACAGAGTTATAGTCGACTAACTAAGACCTGCTACGGAACCCTACTGCGCGTGGCCCGACACGCACTTGGCCGGTTTTTTTATTGGTTAGCTAACATTTGCATAGTTTACCACCCATATTGTCCTACAAATTGCGTGGTACGTTATTCCAGTCCTCCAGTTACATAGTTTAAATTCATGAAATTAAAAATAATATTATTTTGTACATTTTGCTATTGGAGCTGAGGCACACTATTATCCTTGCTCACAAACGCATGCGCACCACAGATTACTATATACTAGTCAGAGACAGATTGAGATTTATCAGATGAATCAGATAAAAAATAATGTTTATATAAATATATAACATTATATTATGTATGTATATATATATATAATACATTATATATTATATATAATGTTTTATATGTCCTTATACCCTTTAATACATATATCCTTTCATTTGTATACACCAAAATTACAAATCTTGTAGGACTAATAAAGCATACCTTTTTTTTTGTAGGACATTGTTTTATTTGGACGAAGAATATATTAACCTATCACGTGATACCTTTGTCCTACAGTTACTAATAAAAAAAAAAGTCCCGCGGTATTGACAACTTTTGAGCGTAGGACCAAGATGACATACCACGCAATTTGTAGGACAATGTGGGTGGTAAACTATGCAAATGTTAGCTAACCAATAAAAAAAAAATCAGCTGGTTAGTAATAATTTTTCATGACCTTGTTTACGATACATGTTGGAGCGGGGGGACTCCCTAACAAAACCTTACATTTTGTAGGACAAATATTTTTTCACATTATTTAGATAATTATCTTGATAATAAACAAAGAAAAAATCGGTTAGCAATAATTTTTTTAAATTCGTCAAATCAACATATTTTATCCTTGTTACCCCTATTAAGCTACCACTTACCAACATTACTGTAAAGAAAAAAGTTGGGCGTCTAGTCAAAAGGAACCTACTCACGAAACATCAGCTTGTTAGTAATAACTGATGAAAGATGAACCAGGGATCCTGTACTAATTATAATATCTAATACAAAACTATGATAAACAGGAAATGGCCGCTGAAGGTAGAACACACTGTTGATTGAAGTTCCGGTGGAGCCGGATATTGCGCGGACCGACAAAGGGGGGGATAACTGAAACTTTGCTTTCAGTACTTTGTTTCTTCAAGATAAAAGTGGATGGTTGACCTCGATAATGGTGGATAGGGTCGACAGAAGGTCCGAGTCTCTTCTCATAAACATATTTTTTTCTGACTCCAAAAGTAAGGGGGTTTTCAATCCATCTGCATAATCTTCGAAGTTCGACAAAAAAACTGCCTATTGACTATCCCACTACTGGGTGAAGACCTCTTCTCACACAGACGATATGTGCATTGATTCTACACATATTAGAACAGCCTATCTGACCTCCACAACCCAGTTACCGGGTAACACGATACCCCTTGGTAAAACTAGTTGTTCGTAACGACTCAAAGGTCTACAAATGACAGCCGGGACCAACAGCTTAACGTGCTTTCCGGGGCACGGAGGAGTCTCGGTATGATGACATTTAAACGCACCCTATTAACTGTTTGTTCAAACGATTTAAAGCTCTATAACTAAGGCGATAAGACAAAAACAGATGCAGAATATATTTGTTATTGTAAACATTATTTTGCTTTCAACGCCATCCTTATCAGTAGAGAATAGAACTCAAATTCGGTTTAATAAGCTGCAAAAGGAGTTTGGAAGTTTTTCTTATCTTGTTGTAAACGGAATATAGATGATTGAGGATCGATCGACTTTTGCGGCTGTTACTTAGCCACGAGCACCTCGAACCAACTGGGCCTTCTGAAGATATTCTATATAGAAACTTCGAGATCATTCTTTGTCGACCACAGTGTGAGATTGTTTTTTTTTTCTAAGTAATGGGTTTGTTCTAGTATTTACTTGTTCCTTCTTCTTTTTAAAAGTCTGCTCTCGATATATTGTCATAGCTTAAGTATATTGTTAAGCTGTTTATGAAATTGTTTCAAAGTGCTTTAAGTTACTGTTGAGTAATGTGAACATTTTTGATGTACTAAGATCCTTTGTGAAAGTGTTTTGTGGATAAATTATATATTAAGTCTAGGTACGTTCCTATAAGAACCAGTTATTGGCCAATTTCAAAGAATGTCGAACCATAATTAGGGTTGAAATTACCAGAAATATTATAGTTAATAGTAGCTCCCATCTTGACGTGGCGGTTTCGACGAAACTCCATTTTTAGGGTTCTTTTTTTTTTTTTTTTTTTTCTACATGACCTCTTGCAGGGTGCTTCTAACAGCATTCGACCTGCTTAACCGGACAATGTGGCGAGGTCCTAATTTAATTAATTAAATTAAGGCCTCCAGCCAAGGCTTAAAACTAAGTTTAAAAACTAAGTGACAGCGCGCTAAGGGCTCCCCCTAGTGGGGAACGAACCTCGGCTTAGGGCGTCACTGGGGAGGACAACTAGGGACTAGCTGGATCATAACAATAATTATTATTATTAGGGGACTTTTTATGCTACTGACTCAGCGCGCGGGCTGGCTCATCGAGCAAGGGTCGGGGAGAGAATGGACGGGGACGTCGCGACGGGCCTCGGCGGCGAGGACGGTATGACGGCGGTTTGTGTTTGTGAATTACTGTACTGGTTTCCCTATTACTCTCTTGGAGGAGGGTGATATCGTCGTCGGGGAACGTGAGAGTATGCCGCGGACGGCGAATCGAGCTAATCTGGGAGGGAGTGTAATGGGAAGCCGATACGATCAGGGGGTTGGTGTGCTTTTCGGCAGAGTCGAAGTAGCGCTTTGAAGCGCGTTTCATAAACTGCTTTATGGTAGGCAGTTTGAGGTCAAGGTGGAGATTTTCGTTTCTAAGATACCACGGGGCTCCTGTGGCCCTACGCATGAAACGATTCTGAAGGGTTTGCATCCTATGGAGGCGGTAAGATTTTGCGTGTGCGAACACTACGCTAGCATAGGTCATGATGGGGCGGATACACGCTGTATAGATGCGCAATTTGCACTTGAGAGGCAATTTGCTGCGCGAATTCAGAATGGGATGGAGGCGTCCGAGAACGAAGGCGGCGCGCGAACGCACCGTCCTTATGTGTTCACCGAACGTGAGATTCTTGTCGAGGATTACGCCCAGGTATTTGGCCTTGTCGCTCCATGGGATGGGGCGATTGAACATTTCAATCTGTTTGAGGGGTGGGGTGGAGCCGGTAGTGCGAGTGCGTCTCGAGAAGAGAACGGCCTGGCTCTTGTCGGGATTGACTTCGATTCTCCATTTGCGGAACCACTTGCCTAGGGCGGTGGCGGCAGATTGGAGGATGCGGGTTATGCAGTCCGGTTTGCGACCCGTGTAGTAAATAGCCGTATCGTCAGCGAATAGAGCCAACTGGGCCTTACTATTTTTGGGAATGTCGCTGGTATACAGCGTGAACAATAGGGGGGAGAGTACGGAGCCTTGTGGGACCCCTGCTCGAATAGGGTGGGGGGAGGATAGTGCTCCCTCTATACGATAGCGAAACGAGCGGTTCGACAAAAAGTCTCGAATGATGAGCACGAGACGGTCGGGCACACCGAATTTGTACAGCTTATATACTAAGCCGTCATGCCAGACTTTGTCGAATGCTTTCGCTACGTCGAAGAATAGTACGCCCGTCATCATATTGCGTTGGAAACCAACACTGATATGCTCGACGATGCGGTGGACTTGTTGGACACAGGAGTGCTTGGTTCGAAAACCAAACTGCTCATCAGGAATGAGTCTCTTAGACTCGGCAAAGGCTTTGAGTCTGTTATAGATCAGCCGCTCGTAAATCTTCCCAATAACATTGAGAAGACTTATAGGGCGATAGCTGGAGGGCTCGGCTTTGGGTTTGCCGGGTTTGGGAATGCCAATGACTGTGGCGGTTTTCCATTCATCAGGAAAAATGTTATTGCTCATAGCGGCATTGAAGATGGCTGCTAGGAGCGCTATGAGCTGGGCTGGGAGGAGTTGGAATACTCTATTGGAGATTCCATCCGGGCCGGGGGCTTTCCTGGGTTTCAACCTCTTGATAATCTCATGTACCTCCTCTGGGGTTACAGGGGGTAAGGGGTCATCGTCGGGGGTATCAGCAATTGAGGTGGAAGTCTCAGCTGAGGGAGGAGTTGCAGCAGATCTGCGTTCGATTTCAGCCTTCACCTCATCGAGGTGAGCCTGATCGACTGGCAGAGTGCTGGGTGAGCATTGGGTCTCTAGGCTGTCTGCTAGGCATTCGGCCTTTTCGTCGTCATAGAAGGCGACAGACTGGTCTGGACGATTGTTAGGGTTCTTTAGTCGACAAGGAACCTTTATAGTTTCGCCATGCCCGTCTGTCTATCTGTTTGTTTGTCCGCACAAAAGTAAAGGTACATATGTATATTAATCAAGTTGACAATCTATACTAATATTATTAAGCTGAAGAGTTTGTTTGTTTGTTTGAACGCGCTAATTACAGGAACCGCTGGTCCGATTTACAAAATTCTTTCAGTGTTAGATAGTTTATTGAGGAAGGCTATAGGCTCTAAATCATCACACTAAGACCAATAGGAGCGGAGCACCACTATTCCACGCGGGCAGAAGCTAGTGTGGTAATAAAATTTCAAAAAATATTTTTTATTGGTGTAGGTACCCCCCATACACGCAAAGTGAGTGTTTTTTCTCATTTATCCCGTCATGTGGGATATCGTTAGATGGGCCTTTCAAAAATATACATAATAAGTGTGTAAACACCATTTTCCGATTTAGAGATCCATTTAAAATATCAAGCTTTAAAGTGCTAATATTTGTTATTTTTTTCTAAATTTGTTTTCAGTCAAAATCTCAGCTAGATTTTCCTTTTTATCCTAAAAGAAACCCAAACGATATTTATCAATCCGTCGAGAGACTCACTAAATCCTCATAAAATTGAATCTTGGGGTCTTTGTCCGCTATATCGATCTGAAGTGCACTTTCAAACGATATTCCCATCATATAATACTCGAGTTGAAAATAGATTCTAGGTGTAAGATATTTAGCGATATCAGCGTCTATCGCTTACGATTTATCGCAGATAATTTTCATAAGAGAACGTTATTGGATATGAATTAAAGTTTTTTGTTGTTAAATTTATTGCACTCTATTAAATATTAAATGTATTATAAACCTGCCTTAATTTTACATAACAATAAACATTTTTTGTTTCCAAAGGGCTAGGCAGAGTTAACTATGGTATTACATTACTATAGTATACATTTGACACTTTCTCCGATCCAGGAATCGAAACTCAGGAATGCTCAGCTGTCAACTATCATACCATATGTGTCATGTCATATAAACTGGATGCAGCTGAGTAACAGTCTTTTACATGGAGCGATTGCTTATCTGACCTCCACAACTCATTTACCGGGAAACACGATACCCTAAATACCTTAGATACCCTATAAGCAGAGATTAGTAAAACTGGTTGTCAGACTTTCTATCTGGCTTCTGACTGTCAAAGATCTACAAATCTCAACCGAGACCAACAGCTTAACGTGCTTTCCGACGCACGGAGAAGTCTCGCTATGATATAAATCATCCCATCTATGGACCGACTGCGCCAAGCGCAGCTTAACCTATGATCGGTTGTCCCGTGCGGTTGTAACTTAGCCACGAGCTCCGCTCCTTAGTAGTTAGTTAGTTAATCCAGTATATAAACTATGTGTGCGCTAAATTTCATCCTAATCCTTTCAGTATTTTTTGTCTGAAAGAGCAAGAAACATCTACCTATCCTCACAAACTCTCGCATTAATAATATCAGAAGGATTACCACGACTTTAGTAGTCGTTATTCAAGTTAAACATTAATTTAGTTTCACATAATTTCAATTACTAAATTCAACATGTAAAACTAATTGGATTAAGCACCTATAAATCAAGTGGTTCTTAATTACTGAGCGCTAAAATACACGATCAAACAATAACGTGTACATAATATTTACAGTTGGGTATCTACGCGCCTCACTTGAGCCTATACTATTATCAAGATATTGACAATACTAAAAACCGGTCAAGTGCGTGTCGGGCCACGCGCAGTAGGGTTCCGTAGTAACTCTTAGTTAGTCTACTATAACGCTGTTACCTGTTTAGTTTTTAGTCTTTACTTAGCCGTGATAGTTTTCCTTGTAAGTTTATACAGGTGCTACGTTTTTGATTTTTTTTAAAAACCGAAAAATGGTCGCACACATACATAGCATTTTTGAAAGACCTATCTACTATACCCCACACGAAGAGATAGGCGAGAAAAAAAATTTCATTCAAATTTTTTCTCAATTTTATTTTGAAAAAGATACCCGCATAGAAAGTGTAAAATTATCAGTGTGCTAAATTTTATCCAATACCCGTCAGCCGTTTTCGCGTAATTCAATAATAAAAGTACCTATATTAAGAAATGAAACATTCTAGTAAAGGTTTTAGTGGAGCTGACTGCACATGGTGTTCCAAGATTGTAGACATATAAATACTCGTAAATACTATTTTAATGTACACCCCAATATAAAAAAAAAACCTAACTATTTAGCAAGAATAGACACATAAATCAATTTTCAAATAGATCCCATAAATTACCAATAACGACCCATGATTCTACAACCATATCAGAATGGGTACTAAAATAAAAATTATAGAGTGAAGACCCTCAATATCGTGATTCCAATAAGTCATAGTGTATGCTTATAAGTGGGGGGTGCCCCCCCCACTCGAGTGCAGCGCTAACTGATATTCCATGCGATTAACCCCGGGGTCCTGTCGTTTTTCGAACAGTTTAACTTTACTGACCTTTAAATTGTCCGGGTGACTCGGTACGAAGATTTAGGAATAGTTGTTTATTGAATTATGGCGATAGTCATTTTTTTTAATGGCTAGTCTCCATGACTTTGTATAAATTCAAGGATGTTTTTTTTGAGCCGATCGCTAGATATTTTTTACTCCTTATATGATCAGCTCTCTCCACACATTGGCCTTCAAAATTAGTACAGCCGTTTCAGAGATAAGCCAGAACAAACAGACAGACAGGAAAAAATAAAATTACCGATACTACCTTGAATGATATAGATACCGTGTAAATTTCTTGAAATTAAATACGAATTTTATTGAACTATATAGATAGCGCTTTGTAGGATCTCATGAAAAACTACACTCATTACATGGCTCTAAGAAGTAAGTCCTATTGAAAAGAACCGACAAGTATGATTAAAGTTACCCTTTTCATATTCAAAAGATATTTCTTACAAACAATTGGTTAAAATTGGACGAATTGAGAACCTCCTCCTTATTTTAAGTCGATTAGTAAAAAAAAACTCCAAATTATGAAATTCCACAATATGTGTACCGTGTAACGAGTCACAAACCATCGTGCAATATTATTAAAACACCGATATACTACTTATACACCACTTCACGAGCTTAACGATTTTATAAACTGAATTATATTATTATTCAATCAATCGTCAACAAATGAACTACGAAATAGAATATATAATACTCACTTCATTTGGTCCAAGATTTTAAATAACTATGGCAGTTGAATTTTATTTTTAAACTAGCTTTCCATCAGTTGATTCGCCCGCATAGTCTACCTATACGAATTCAAATTAAAAATGCCAGAGATTCATACAAATTATGTCCCCCCATGTTTTTTCACCCCCTTAGGGGTAGAATTCCGGAAAATCCTTTCTTATCAAACGCCCACGTTATACAAAGAACACACCCTCCAAGTTTCAGGTTTCTACGATCAACGGTTTAGGCTGTGCTTTGATCCGTCTGTCATTCAGGACACAAAGCATTTTACATGTAGATATAGGTTGTTGTACACACGTGAGTGCTGAGAGACGTAACAGACAGACAGAAAAACCTTTTTTATTTTTCATATTATTATGGACAATATTAGTACCTATAGATAAACAGTAGTAAGAGCCAGACTACCACAAAACCCTGCATAAAATTATTATCAATTACGAAAAGTACGTCTCGAAATACCGTATTTAATTTTAATCCCCTCAAACTACCTCTCAATATGCAGACATATTTAAATTAATTATAAACTATAACAGTTTATTTGAATGCATGTGTTAAAGTCAGACAGGCAACGACCGTCCTACCAGACTTTGTCTAGAACGAGCCAGCATCGCCTGGAAATTCGCACCCCTATCTCGAAACGCACTCAAGAGTTTAATTTTTTATTTTAGTTTTTTTTAAAGACATAAATATTACGCTTGTTACCCTAGGATGAGACAGAGATACCTACATATCATCACTGGATTATTACTATCTCACTATTGGATAAAAGCCTCTTCTCATACAGAGAAGGCATGAGCATTGATCACCACGCTTGCTCAAGGCGGATTGACGATTTCAGACTTTTTAGTAGGTTTACTCACGATGTTTTCCTCCACCGTCAGTCAGTGGTGTCTAAAATATACTTATACCCAGTTGCACCAAAAAAATATCAGGCTATTAAATACGTGAAACGGAACCGGCCGTATCAGCCGGTTCTATCAACTTTTTTACTATTTATACGAGTACTTTATACTTTTACGAATATCACAAAACATGATAATAATATCAATAATTAACATATACTTTTGGTATTGTTAGTTATCAATACAAGGAAAAAGGAAGGAAGTAAACATGTATCATAAATATTTAAACGAAAAAAAAATATAGCAAAATTATTCAATATTATTCTCCATTTTGACAGATCTTGATTGACAGTTCTTCCGTTTTACGTATATGTAACCGCATATTTTTTTGGTACAACCGGCTGTTAGTTATGGCCTCTTGTACGAGTTCGTAACCTGACAACTACCAATGTGAATTTTCAATGTTATTATGTATTTTCTAAGTGTAATGAAAATGTGTATTAATTATTCGCCCTGTATAGACATACTCATCTCATTACACGCAACAGAATGTACCAAAAGGAATGAATAATTATGATCAGGGATGCACTAAGAAATGGCGTGGAAGCCTCTTTTCCGTCCCGGTACTAACGTTAATGATATTTTCTCGACGCTTGATGAGCTTTCAAATGGATGGTGATATGCAATAAGTGCTCCATAAAACAGGCAGCCATTTAAATATTTTGCGTGATATGCAAATGTTGGTTGCAAATGTTAGAATTTTAGTATCGAATATAAAAATAATAAACAAGTGTGTGTTTGGTGTGCCGTTTTTGTGATATAAAATTCTTTTGTTCGTATCTGTTAAAAGAAGTAAGTGGCTCGTGGCTAAGTTACAGCCGCACAGGTAGATCGATCAAGTAAGTAATAAGCTGTGCTTGTTACGGTCGGCGCGTGGATGTGTGACCAACTATTTTATACACAGAGTCCATCGTACCTTGCAAAAGGGCGATAGTCCCGGCTGTCATTTGTACATCTTTGACAATAGTTACGGGTAGTCAGAAGCCAGAAGGTCTGATAACCAGTCTCACTAAGGGGTATAGTGTTACCCGGTAACTGGCTTGTGGAGGTCAGATAGGCAGTCGCTCCATGTAAAACACTGATAATCAGCTGCATTCGTTTAGACTGGAAGCCGGCTCTAAGATAATTGGGAAAAAAGGCTAGGTGGATGATGTAAATTTTCATTTATAAAACGACAATTATTAGGAACATTAATAAGACTGTGAGATAATTTTTTGTGTTTTTTCACATTCCGTTCAATAGTCTAGAGATTAGGTAAATCTGACATGCAAAACTCTTCCTGTTCAATTTGAGTGTTTTTTTTTCCCAATTTTTTTGACTGGCGCCATCTCACATAACACCGTCCGACTGTAACCGACTGTATCTGTACAAATTAATTCTGTTACTTACTTCCACCTTGAGCACAATCGTCGCCTTGTGCTCCCTGGACGAGCATTTAGTATATTTAATTGGTTAATGCAATGAGCGTCTAGATGGCCAGTGTTCGCTTCATTAGCTGTCGAAGGAAACTTAAAATAATACTGGTTACATTTACGTGGGTACCATTCAGTTTGTTTTGTTCCATATTTGAAAATGGTAAAAAAAAATGTTAGTAAGCCAAGATGATACATGTAAACTAGTTCTTAAGCCTACGTTATTAAGACTAACATTACCTTGGCTCTAAAAAAAGGCATTATAAGGAAAAAAGCGTTTGTCCACCTGTGAAGTAGCTTTAAAGACACTTTAAACACTACTTAATACATAAAGAATGGTTTCAAAACATGCAAAAGTATTGTGACATATCTAATTAACCGTTCTTAGTAGGTTGAAACAGCCTAGCATGCACAAACTAATGTAATCGTACGTTAATGTAAACGAATTTTTTATCAAAAATACAAGTAACCAAAAACAAAAAAAAACGTAGCATCCAGCAAAGATTGCTAGAAGACCTATAAATAAAAGAGATCGCTCCCGAAATAAAAAGGCCTGAGGAAGGAATATGGATGGGTTTTAGTTAATAAAAGTCTGACACTCCTTCACAAACATAGTCAACTCAAACATAGTCTGACACTCCTTCCCGCCCTAATCATAGCGGGAGGCATTTGATGATTTTCCAATTAGCAAGGTTAAGCTGCGCTAGACGCGGTCGGTCCATGGATAGGTAACCGTTTTCATAACATAGCTCTCCGTGCCTCGAAGAACACGTAAAGCTGTCGGTCCTGCGGCTGATCTCTCAACGGCCATGTCGGATTGCCATGGACTATGAGAGTGAGGGATTAGAGAGTGCACCTGTGTCTGTGCAAGCGTGCGTGCACTGTAATATCTCCTGCGTACCTGGCTAGTCTTCATTGAGATTGGCTTGTGTGACCGAAGTCGGTCTGAAGAGATTACTATAAATATGCTATCTACAATTTTTGAGTTAATACCATTGCCTAGTGCCCTCCAAAATAATTAAGCCAAAAAATACGACTTCCCAAAATAACGTTTATTGAATTGAAAACAACCTTTTTTCATGTAATAAAATTAATAGGAGAAGCGCCCGTTTATCCGTACCCATTCATACGGTGAAACTCATAAAATTTAATTGCTCCATATAAAAACACAGTTAAAAGTGAACCGGTATGTTAACGATAGAGCTGGGCTGTTGTTAATAAAATGACTGAACATCAGGGTTAACTTTCGATATGGAGTCAGCTGAATACAAAGCTATACTAAAACGTCTAATACAGAATTACAGGTACTAGACCTGCTGTGAGATGTTCGAAAGAGTTACCGTGCCCCTGGAATAAAAAGGGCTGAGGAAGGAACATGGATGGGTTTTAGTCAGTAAGGGAGCGAGGAGACATTTGTTGATTTTCGATACGAAAAATAAAGTGCAGATGCAGAATATATACATTTATTATTGTAAACTTTGCTTTCAACACCATCCTTATCAGTACGGAATAGAACTCAAAATTGGTTGAATAAGCTGCAAAAAGAGTTTGGAAGTTTTTCTTCTTTTTAATCTATCTACATACCAAAATTATTATCTAAAACAGTTTAATGTTTTAACCGTGAAAGTGTTACAGACGAATAGACAGACGAGTTTACTTGCACAGTTGAGATTATATTTGTCTGATTCTGATCTTAAATACTCTATAAAAGAAACTGGGTTGCCACCTTACCTTAATACCCAGTTTACCTTGCCATATACAAAAAAACGTCCCCTTTCAAAATCCAATGCAGTATACAGAAGGGCCATTTGAAATCAATTAAATGTTCTTAAAAAGAATTTTCAATAACGCTTTAAAAGACCCACAAGCGGCTTCTGAAATCCCGAGACCTCTCAATTATATGGGAATTTAAATGCTCAGGATTCATTTGAAGGTGAAGTGGCGCGACGCCATTTTGAAATGCGTATTTAAACAGTATAATAACCATCTCTGTGAAATTAAGAGACTTTTCCTATATATTAAATATCTTTTATTTATGAACTAGCTTTTCGCCCACGGCTTCGCCCGCGTGAACATTTTTTTACACCTTGGGTGACATTATTCAAGTTGTAGTAGGGATCCCTAATTATTTCTGGAAATAAATATAGCCTATGACACTTCCTAAAGATGAAGCTTTCTAACGGTAAAATAATTTTTAAAATCGGTCCTGTAGTTTTTGATTTAAAACCCAACACACAAACAAATCTTTCCTCTTTATAATATTAGTATAGATATAGATAATAAGATCATTAGTAACTGCTGTAATCGGGGACTCGGGGTCGATTCCCAAGTCATGCAAAAATCGCTTTGAGGATTTTGGAAAATATCACAAAGCAGCCCGGAGTCAGAAAATTGGTGGTGTAATATCCCCGTTATTAAGAGCCATCCCCAGCTGCTATCTTGATAGCTGGCAGTTGTTGTCACAATTCCATGTCAGAGGCCGTCAGGCGGATTTGAGTAAACTCTGACACTAGGGCTTGTTAGATTAGTAAAAACCTGCAGCCCACACGACATAAATAAGAAGGAATAATAACATCGATTGTCGATTAAGGTGTCACGATATTTTTATAACGTCACGTGCCCAAGATCTCTTTAATCAAAAACAAACCAATCTAAACTTCTCCAGTCGCCACAACTCATTGCCCATCCGAAAAGATATGTTGAACCAGCTAGCGGTAACTGTTACCTTAAATCCTACAATAAAGGTCTGTAATAAGCATCGTCTGAAAATATTTTCGTTTATAGCAAATATAGGGAATGTAAAAAGGCTGACCTTTGCAAGGGACCTCATATTGTTTCACATAAAGAACTTGTGACGGAATCTAAACTAAGCTTTTGTGGTGCGTCAGCAGAAAAGATACAAGATTTTTTTCTTTTTTTTTAGGGTTCGTAATCAAAATGGTAAAAACATTTGAGTTTGGCGCGAAATTCCACCATTTTGTTTTTTTATTGTTTTGATATACCCAGTGTCACTCTCACAGTAAATACAAATGTAACGACACCTCTCATGCTAAAATCCATCGAGTCGCTTAAGCTGCAAAGCATGCCAAATAATTATACATACATACATTTTTTTTAACCATGTTTAAACACGCTCATCTATTCTGCATGAAATAAAAGGCTTTTTTTTATTATTTATTTATTTTTATTTTACATTCATACTCACGAAAAACATAACCCTCCTTATGGTGCAGTCGGGTAAAAGGAACCCTTATGATTTTACTTCATCTTTGTGTCTGTCGGTCCGTCTGTCACATCTCATTATTTCAGGAACTATTAATGTTATCGACTTGAAATTAGAAGCAGTTCTTAAGAATTATCGTCCGTACGTATTCAAAGCGTAGCTACGAGGTCATGTGGGGTTTATTTTGCTTTCAAATTTTTCTGTTTTGAGTAGCTTTAATAAAAATAAATAAAGTGATAAATTTTTACACTTATATACTTTTACTGGTTTAAATTTTCATTTTTCAAAGGAAATTTTCGTTTTTTTTTAGTTAGGTATGTATGGATAAATGTAGACGTGTACCTATCAACTGTTTGTTGTCATTACTTTACGTTAAGACACCGGGTTCTGTAGTAGCACAATAATGTATCTTTAAAACCTTATAATTATTTTATTGCATTTTTTGTAAAATTATTACTTACTAGGTTTATCTTGGACACAATAAACAAATATAAAATGAAACGACTATAAAAAAAAATTGTGCAAATTGAAAATGTATTAACAAGTAAAAATTTAAAAACAATTTCAATATCCAATAACTAATTGTAGATTGTATTTCGATGTAAACTGTTTATTTTGTAAAAAAAAACAACAGCCAAAATAAATACAACAAAAAACATTTAAATAATATTTTTCTGCTACCGTTCCTCGTATTTCATCGCAGATAGGTAGGGTGGGATGGGCAGAGCCGAATCGCCAACGTTTATTGGATGCGAAACCCAAGCAGACAGGAATCATATTTTATTGGTTCAAAATAATAATGTTATGATAAATATTGCTAGCTTATTTTATTTTATACTTTACGCATGTTTTTTTTTATTGGGAATTAAACTTTTTTTATAATAAAAGTGCCATCTTTTGCTTTCACTTTTTAAGTATACTTATTATTTATTTAATGCCACAAGTAAGAAGCTTGTGGCTTAGTAACAGCCGCACCGGGTCGATCAATCAAAGGTTAAGCTACGCTTGTCGCGGTCATGGATGGATAGATGGATGGATGGATGGATGGGTGACCATCTATTTATTATGTCATACCGAGATTCCTCTGTGTCTCGAAGCACGTTAAGCTGTTGGTGCCGGCTGTCATTTTGTAGATCTAACAGTTGTTACGGGTAGTCAAAAGATAGAGACTTAGTTACCTGGAGCGATTGAGTTGTTTGGTTTTTTAGTTTTGATACCTAGTATTCAAGTTGATAATGCTTTCGTTTTTGTATAGCTTAGTCAGTGATGTCACAACTTACATTCATTTTGGTTATATGGCAGTCTTAAGGGCCATTGTTTTGAATTTCTTAATTATTGATTTGATTGAGTAAGATTGAAAAGCTCAGTAACAGTAATCACTACAAAGTATAAGCAAAAATTAAAAATTTAAGAAACCCCTAAGCTAAAATGCCTTACATCATTTTTGGAAAAGAGCTGATACTCTTACACTACTGGACCGATATTAACCAAATATAGCTAAGAACTACCGTAAGGAAACTGGCTTCCAAATAAAAAAACTTCATCGAAATTGGTCTATCCGTTTGAGAGCTACGATGCCACAGACAGACATCGACGTCAAACTTGTCAATCAAATAAAGTCGCTTTCCGCTGTCTCTGTCCTTATGTATGCTTAGATCTTTAAAACTACGCAACGGATTTTGATGCGGTTTTTTAATAGATAGAGTGATTCAAAAGGTTTTAGTGTATAATTTGTCAAGTTTTTGTGTACATTGGCTTAAATATAATGATACTAGCTTCTGCCCGCGACTTCGTCCGCGTGGAATAGTGGTGCTCCGCTCCTATTGATCTTAGCGTGATGATAATAGCCTTCCTTGATAAATGGTCTTTCTAACACTGAAATGTTTTTCCAAATAGGACAGGTAGTTCCAGACATTAGCACGTTCAAACAAACAAACTCATCAGCTTTATATATTAGTATAGATATAGATTTGTTGGAGATGCATAGCCCACGCGGGCGAAGCTGCTGGCCTAAAACTAGTATAAACACAAGCTGTAACTCTGCTTATCATATCTACAAGTATAAAGTAAGGCGCTATAACAAAGATTGGGGTAGAAATGACTTATTTGTTGTTCCCAAATAAATCTTATATAAATCTTGATTTGTTTGCCGTAAATATAAGAAAAGTGGGAGAAACGAGATAATATGATAACTTTGACGTTTTGGGGTCGTTACATAAAAATAGACTTTTATTATTGTTGTAAAAATGCTGCATAGATGAAGATAGTCATATTATTATTTGATATTATATTCCTTAACTAGCTTTCCGCCAGAGGCTTCGCCCGTGTGGGCTATGTGAATTGATTTAAAATTAAAAATGACAGTTTCATACAAACTTTGCCCCCTTTTTCACATATAACTTTGAAAAAGCCTTTCTTAGCGGATGCCTGCGTCATACAAAGAATACACCCTCCAAGTTTCAGGTCTCTACGATCAGCGGTTTAGGCTGTGCGTTGATCAGTCAGTCAGTCAGGACAAAGCATTTAATATGTATGTATAGATAGATGGTCACCCACGTATATTCCTTATTGGTTACTCATTTATGTATTGACCGCGGCAAGTGGAGCTTAACATCTCAGAAAAATCCGTAACTTTTATGTAAATAAAAGAATAAATAATACATCCAGAATGATTTTCACCCACCAATAAATCGAAGGTGAAAATCCGGGCACTTAACATTTCTTAAACGAAAAATTCTGCCAAAATTTTTCAATATTCATCACGTATCGAGAGGTGTCGCGGTTCGTGGCGCAGGCAACCCTAATATCTACTACAGGGTTTAGCTTTTAGGCAGGTAGGAGTTGCAGCCACAAATAGGTGTATCTAGATATTTGTTCGTCTGGTTTGTAGAAAGTTTGGTTATATCGTGGTATTTTGGCTGGTGGCATGACGAAGGTTCGTGAAATTGGTAAAAGGTTTTTATTGGCCGTGTTTATTGTTTTCACTGGATTTTTTTAAGGAGAAAATAATGAAGTGAACTTTTTGTGGCCTGTTAACCTTTTTGCTGGCACTTCAAAAATGCAAAGGCGTGCTCTCGGTGCAAGCTATAATTTCATTCGTTAAGTCTGTTATGTAGTTGTGATCGTGGTGTGCTGGAGACATTTTGCTTTGTCATGTATGATGACTATGGCGGTCAAAAGTTTAATAGCGTTAGGGGTTATCTTATATATAATTCTTATATATTTAAGGTATAAAATGTATACTGAAGGCTAAGCTGGTGCTCGTGGCTAAGTAACTGCCGCACGGGTCGTCCGATCTGGCGCGATCGGTCCGTGGATGGGTGACCATCTTTATCATACCGAGACTCCTCCGTGCCTCAAAAAGCACGTTAAGCTGTTGGTCCCAGTTATCATTTGTAGATCTTTAACAGTCGTTACGGCTAGTCAAAAGCCTGAAAGTCTGATAACCAGTCTAACCAAGGGGTATCTTGTTACCCGGTAGCTGGGTTGTGGAGGTCAGATAGGCAGTCGCTCCCTGTAAAACACTGGTACTCAGCTGCATCCGCCCGACACCTATATAATTGGTAAAAGGCTAAATACTAAAAGTACTCTAGCGAAAAGAAAACTGCTGTAAGGTAAATAGTGGTTAATTATTTTCGTAGTTCAATTCTGATGGCAAGAAGACCAAGCACAAATGTACTAATGTAATCATAACGTTTGTCTGTCTGTCATAACACAGTTTATAGATATACACATCCAATTTCTTGATCCTATTCTCTTCTTATAATGCCCCCAACCCCCATATGTTTGGCTATAAAACAAGCGGGTGATATAAAGCG
Organism: Pyrrhia umbra; assembly: GCA_963891755.1. Taxonomy (NCBI): domain Eukaryota; kingdom Metazoa; phylum Arthropoda; class Insecta; order Lepidoptera; family Noctuidae; genus Pyrrhia; species Pyrrhia umbra. The sequence goes on from OY982943.1 coordinate 962,629, forward strand.
TACTCCGCTATCGCCTCGTGTACGCTACCATTAACATATCAATATGGCATGGAACTCACACGTATTGCTGTTTGTGGGCTGAGTGATAAGCGGGAGCGACTTCTACGAATAGAAATAAATAACAGATTTACTATTCTATTTCGTAATTTTTATTTATTTTTCAAGCTTTCCGCCAGCGGCTTCGCCTGTTCGCCGCTCTACAAATTCAAATTAAAAATAAGAGAGTTTCATTATAAACTTTGCCCCCTTAGGGATAGAATTTCGGAAAATCATTTCTTATCAGATGCATACGTCATATAAAGAACACACCCTCCAAGTTTCAGGTCTCTACGATCAGCGGTTAAGGCTTTGCGTCGACAAATAATTTTATATGTTTAGATTGCACAATGTACTTACAGTTTGGCTTACAAGCTATGATGAGCACATTACCCTGCTACCTGCCGGAGCTGCGAGACACTTGAAAGAATTACCGCGTCCCCGGAACATAAAGGGGTGAGGAAGGGACATGGATGAGTAAGAGTCTGACACTGCCACCCACAGGGGTCATTTAATGATTTCCCATCCAAAAAAAAAACCTTGCTAGGGTATCGCAAACAGAGAGGACAACTTACTCTGTACTTACATACATAATATATGAAGTTCCTTCGGGCTATAAGTGAAAAACAGCTACTTTTATAATAATAGTTTGGATATTCGATTCTCGCTTATAACTTGTACCACACAACACAGAGATCTGCATTTGACGGTAGACCTGTATTTAGCATATTAGGCACGGATTTACACTTCCGAATTACCGCGAGTAATTCCCTCGGCTTTCTGAAATTATAATTCTCCATTTTCCGATCCTGACCCGCCACCTGCTTTGTAGGAATTGTGGAGCTGTTTGTGTGGGATTTCCTGAATTGTATGGGATTCGGATGTTGGATGGTACAACATATTGCGTGGGATATAACGTGTTGTAGACGGAATAACATCTATACATATAAATAAAATTGAAGTGTCTGTTTGTTATATTGAAATAACCGTTGTTTACTACATGTATATGAATATTATGGTACATACACCAAAAAAAAACATTTTTTTCAATTTTTGTCTATCTGTCTGGTTGTTCCGGCTAATCTTTGAAATGGTTAGACCGATTTTGACGGGACTTTTATTGGCAGGTAGCTGATGTAATAAGGAGTAACATAGGCTACGTTTATTTTTGAAAAAATATTTTATTTTTTGTTAAAAAAAAACGGACGAACGAAGTCGCGGTTACATCTATTTAATTTGGAATAAGTAAAAATAAAATAGAATTAAGTTAGGTATCATAATAAAAAGAAACTCTTAGGCAGAACGAAGCTGGTCTTCAATATAATAAATGTGAAGCTGCTATGGAAGTTTTGTCTGTTGGTTACATTTTTCCAACAAAATTACAGAACCGATTTTGATTAAATTTTGAAGAGAGCAAGATTAGAAAATAAGAGATTTTAAACCCTTTTAAATCTATCAGTTTTCATTGTTAGCTATTTATGTATATAATTTTATACATTTCTGATTCTCCATTCATCATTTTGAGGTCTTTTGGCTCTTAAAAGTTATTAGTTTAGTTAGTTCTTGATATAATTAGTTCTAGAACCATTGACATGTGATATCCACAAACTCCTACTAAACTCGCATGGTCTACTGTAACCCACTTTCTATAAAAAAATCTTAAAATTGGTCAGTAGGAATAAAAAAAATTCAATAGACGATAACATTACACATATTATGTCATCATCATCTGCTTAGCCTTTTCACTACATTGGGGTCGGCTTCCAGTCTAACTAAATGCAGCTGAGTACCAGTATTTTACATGGAGCGACTGCCCATCTGACCTCCATAACCCAGTAACTGGGTAACACGATACCCCTTGGCAAAACTTGGAACTAGTAACACTACACGCAGATATAAATAATTAATTCATCAGCATCATCTTAAAGGCCTTATCTATCCGGGGTCAGAATGTCATATCTACAGTCATGATTGTCATGTTTTTAACCCCCCACGCAAAAAGGGGTGCTATTAATTTGACGTCGATGTCTGTCTGTGATGTGTGTCTGTGGCATCGTAGCTCTCAAACGGATGGACCGATTTCGATACGGGTTCTTTCATTTGAAAGCCAGTTTCTTTGCGGTGGTTCTTAGCTATGTTTGGTTAATATTGGCTCAGCAGTGTAAGAGTATCAGCTCTTTTCCAAAATGATGTAAGGCATTTTTGCGTAGTGTTTTCTAAATTTTTAATTTAATTTTTTCTTGTTCTACTTTAATTTGATCAAATACATAATAATTTGAACATCATGTTTTATTACCATGTTTCTTAATTAATTGTTAAGAATAATATCTGGGTACCATTTTTAGCATGTCCTTTGGAACAAATACCTACTTATATCCTATATATATTATAATGGGAAAGTTTGTCAGAATGTGTGTATGTTTGTTACCCTTTCACGTAAACACTACTGAATGGATTTGGATGAGATTTCATACATACTTAGTATATAACCTGGATTAAAACATAGGATACTTTTATCTAGTTGCGCGAACTAATTCCCTTAGCATGCGGGTGAAACCACGGGAAACGGTTAGTAAGACTACGGCGTAGTACCGCGCTACGGCATTATTTTGCTACGACTGTTAGCTACACCTAAGACTAGTCAAAAGAAATTGTACAACGATTTAGGGTTTTTAAATCCATCAGGCGTATTTATATTCTTTTTTATTTTATTTTTATGGATGGTAGGTAATTAAAAGAAGATTTTAACATATACGCTTTAATTCAATTTTATGCTGATTACACAAATGAGCATTATGTAAGTACGTAATATCAAAGTCACATTTTTTTTTTGGAATTACAGAACAATTTACAACCTTATATTTTTATCGATTGGGCTTATTTTACAATGATCGCTGAAGATGAAGTTATCTGAAATATGGTTTCGCCAACTTGTCTTATTTTTCTTGTAAATTAATTAATTAACAAAACAGCTGTAAACAGGGATATTTTTTGTAAATCAAATAATCTAAATCTTAATTATACATGGAAAACAAGTTGGCGAAACTTTAAAGATTAATTAATAATTTTATTTAACAATATTAAATAATTAGAAAATACTTTTTTAAGATGTGGATTAATTCAAAACTAAAAAGAAATTTTAGAAAAAAAAATTATTAAAACATATTGAAAATTAAAAATATGACGATAAATCTAATGAATAGCCACATCTTTTCATAATAATTATTAAACTGACGATTATTACCGAAGTTTTAACATTGACTTGTTTAATTAATTATTTTAATTATCTTATTCATATTGACAATATGTTTTGAACATTCGATTAGCACTTACCACTAAATGACAAGCTCATATTTTTTAAATTAAAACATTTAAAAACAGCAACCACTTTTTTGCAAAAAATATGATGTAAAACATTTTTACAAGAGGCTTTTTTGTAAAAAAAAAGAAAAAGTCGAGATTAAATTTAAATAAAAAAGGTGATAAAATTCACTACAATATTTTTTATTAAATTATTTTTAAAAACAGAAAGCCTCAATTTTTGTAATGATCGTATTTCAATGAAATTAATGCACTTATCACTAAAAAGTTCGTTTTTATATACTTTATACTAAATTGGCAATATTTAAAGTGATATTTTATTCTCAAAATGGCGTAAAAGTATAAGGCACGGTTTTAATATTTCACTAAATTTACTTAAGTGTAGAAGGACGTCAACCCAGCTAATTTTATTATCTAAATGGTAAGTTAGTCGCGAAAAAAAGATTTGCTTTGGCACTTTTTCAGTTCATACATTTATAAAAAGAAAAAAAAAAACAAAAGATTATTTCCTCGAATGATATGTTTTAATAATTGGAAGTTTCATGTAAGAAAGGAAAATAAAGGAAAAAAAATAAAACAAAATAAATTTATTATTAGGTTTTTTATTTTTATTCGAAATGTAACAATAGACTTGTTTTGTAAATATAAAATCGTATTTCGTCATTGGATGGACTCTCAAATTTGGAGAAATAATTAAAAGAAATTGACAGTCAATCGAAATTTTAGCGAAAATCATTGCAATTGTTACAACTTCGATGTAAAGAAAATATAATAGAAAATAATTAAGTATCTTAATAACTTAAAGTATAAAATTAATAAAACTTTGGCATGTGTATTATGACCGATTAAATTTTGGGGCTGAAATGCTATTAATGTAAAAAAAATACAATTAGGTACATTATACTATTTACATAGAAACAAGATGGACATAAATTAAAATTAATTGAACTTATTTTTATTGTCAGTTCGCGCTTTGAGTATTTTTTTTTCTTATTTACATCGTAAAAATGCTGAGAAAAAGTAACTTACGAGTAAACATTTACAAAATAATAATAAAAACTGTAAATATGTATACAGTTATTTTTTGTAAAAAAATTACAATTTACAGATTATAAATGACAGTCGTTCAGTATTTGACACATTACGTAATGGGGTCTTCTATAATAGTTTCATATTTAATTGAAAGAGTTTAAAACGTAATTTTCGAAATAAAAGGAAATTACCTAAGTAAAAAAATATTAAATCATCATGAGAAAAATCGTCAGGAACAACTTTATAAGTTTCGAAAACCATTTCTAACAATAAAAATGTGTTTAACATTCTAGAGAACAATTTTAATTAAAAAACGATGACAGGATAAAATTCAAAATTTTTCCCGATTTAATAATTTCTTGATTTTTTTATTACCAAAAATCGTATTTTTATAACAATCATAATTATCTTAAAAACTTAATTACGAGAGATCCTTTAATGGAATCAATGAAAAATTTGGATTCACACACACGTAATTTGTTCGACAATTTGTAAGATTTATTTTATTCAAAACATAACTTATATCTTAGGACCCTTTTTAATAGTTTTGTCTAGACGTTTTAAACAGTCATTATTTAATCTGACACTGAAATCACACGCAATAAATGTGACTTTAATCTTAAAGTTACAATTTTATATCTAATTAATTTCTTTACAATCTAGCGAAGTCCATCAAATTGTCGAACAACACAAGATCCAGCCTTTTAACACAAATAAAAAAGAATAAAATCGTACATTTACCATCTAAATGTATTATCTAAAATGATTTTACAATTGGACATTGAAAAAATCATATTTTTTGTTCGCCTATGTCATTTGGACGTATTAACTATTATAATATATGATAAGTCAGTCGAACATTTTTAATACAACCCGACTAGCCCAAATTCTAATCTAGGCAACATTGTCATATCTATCTACGCGATGGACACTAATCGTTTGAGAGTTCGTTCTTGTATCACATTCAATTATTTTAAATCTATCTACAATTTTATCTAGTCCATTTTTATTTACACTTCACTTTAAGTTCTACACTCATAGCCGACTTTACACTTTTAGTTTGTCACTTTACATTTTTAGTTGTCACTTTAGTTTTTTAATTGTCACTTTAGAGTTTTAGTTGTTATCTTAGACTACGTGGGTTTCACTTCTTTTGTTGAAAGACTCGTCAATAGTGACGTTTTGTTTCTTGTTTTCTTTTTTAATGGTCCCGTATTGTGGGACGTCAGACGTGAGGTTCTGAACTGTAAGAATCTGGTTTGAATTTTGTGGTGTGCTAGATGATATGGGGCTACCGTACTGGTTTCCGTATTTGTGGCGGGATGGGTCCTTTAAGATCGACTGAGGTTGCTTCGGCGCTGGTGTCTGGACTAGATGCTGAAATAAAAGGTTCTATTAGACAAGTCATACATAAAATCTTTAGTCCATATTCCTTAAAGGGTGTAGCAGAGGTGTGCTTATATTTAACACTCATTTCTATGTAAAAGGAGGCCTATATTGTTATTAATGAGATAATTATGCAGACTCCGCCTTCTATTTAGAAAACTCCAATAATTTTATCTGACCTTGAGACTTGAACCCAGAACCTTAGCTAAGCAGTCGTGTTTACAAGTAATAGACCAAAGAGGCAGTCAGATTTTTTTTCAACTACTTTTCAAACCATATTTTTCAGCTTTAAATCTTTATAAGCCCGAGGCTTATATCGGCTCAATTAAAATCAAATTTTCTAAAATTCACAACTAAACACTCTTACCAATTAAGCTCAATAGAAATTGAATCAAGTATTTTCTTACGGCATTTACACAATTACGTTTTGGGCGTAAAATGACAAAGTTTTGCAAAAACTTGAGGATTTCCAAATCCATTGAAAACTTCACGAAGATTGGAATTTCAAAGCCTTCGCAATGGAACGCGAATTTGTTGTTAATTAATCTGAAATTATGAGATCGTTCATGCCCAACTTGTTGTGTAAAAGTATTGTAAGCGAGACCTGATACTCCAATAGGAGTCCTTTGATATTTTTAGAGTAATTATTGGGATATTTCGTCTGTATAATTAATGTTTGCCAACTTACATAATAACTTGCACTTAATTAGGTCTGATTTTTTATACACAGTATTTTATCCCCGAAAATCCAATTAATTTATTGATGTTGACACCATCCGATTGAGAGTAGGCCCAAAAGAATTTTATATTGGTAACTGTATAATTGTATATTGGTATAACTCATAATTTTATAATGGTATAACTGTATAATTGTATATTTCTAATCCCGAACCGACCCGATTGACCCGAATCAATGTATAATGACATTGGTTGCTTATTTATTTTTTGGAAAAAATATTTAAATATTTTTGCTTACCTGTGTGCAATTTCCCTGATGCAGTACAGTGACGTCAGGGGGAGGTACAGCGGCCATTTTGTCCATCCTCTGTCGCCTTAGAGTGCCACCAGCCGATTGTCTGTCTAAAGATAGAATTCTTAATTGTTTAATGTATCTGAGCTCTTTTTCAACGAATTGAGTGTTAGTTACACTAGATATGAAGATGATGTAGAAATTCTTAGTTAAAGATGAATTTAAAAGAATTAGATATAGATTTTTTTCGCATGTATGGTGGATGAGAAAATACTTAATCTATCATACATAAATACTAAAGGGATGTCTCCTTGCTGTTACAAATTAGTGGCCTCTGAATAATAACTACCTCATTCATACATTGTTTTCTATGCGGGAATCGAACCTGCGGCACGTAATAATGCAACTAATACAATTCAACCATATTAGATATTAGTTGGGAAATTACTTGTAAGAGCTTCTAATTTGTAAAAATACCGTTCGTATTCACTATTGCTTAATATTACGTTAATTAGTTATAAGTATTTAATAAAATAATACAATCAAATCCTTAATTGAAAGAAAGAGAGGATGAAAATTTGACACATGTAAAGATTTATAGAGAAACTTACCATCAAGCCCGTAGCTGTGAGGCGGGCTGGCCATGTGTGATGGGGAGCCCGTGGGCAGGCCACCATTCATTAGGTGAGGCTTGGGCAATGGCTGGCCCCCGTACTGCTGTGGGGGAGTTGGAGTCCGCCCTTGTTGCTGTAGGGAATTAACTCCATATTCATTTGTACAGAGAAAGTTAGGTGAGATTTTGCAAAGATACAGGTTTACAAAGGAAGAAGTGAAGAATGTAAATATTTTATACTGTATGTTAGGGGTTCGACATGACTTCAGGAAAAACTAGTTTTTACAAAACAAAATCGATTAATTATACACGTTATCTTTTTGACAAAACATTCGATGTGTAAAATTACATGTCAGTTTAAGCCAATACTAACTATAAATATTTGTGTAGCGTTAAATATTATGTAACGAACATGTTTGGCATAAATAGGTTTACCTAATTTGAGTCAGGCCTTGGCTTTTTAATTATAATTACCTAATTTTAGTTTTGTAAAAACCTGTGCTTGGTAGTATCTATCAATGTATATGTAGCTATTGATTTTCCTTAATAATTACATGCTATATATCAGCCTTACCTGCTGCAAATATTCTCCAATCAGAGGCGGGTACGACAAGTAGCGATCTGACGCCATATTGTAATACGAGCCGTCTAATGGGGGCATCGGACTCGGGGCTGGCACGTAGTTCGGTTTGCCTGTTAAAACAGATTAAAATATACCTTAATATTAAAAAAATAGTGATCAAATTGAAGTAGTAGACTTAAATAACAAATCAATAATATTTATATATTTTTTAACTCGTTACAAATGATCGAAATTGATATGAATTTTTTTTTCGCGGCATGTTCTTGAAATATATTTCAACACTGACAAACACTCATTACCTCATACACAAAAATTACATCTTGTGTATAATGACGTCACTTTCTATAACCAAAACATACATACATTGCTTCATGTAGATATTATTTGTAAATTGACATATATTCAAAGCTAGGCGGGCGATATAGATTGCATTAAATGCAAATTAATTCCTTCTATCAAAATAAAATCAATTGTAATTCAAATGAAACGGTTTTAGAGACAAAAATGATCCGCCCTAATTTCCATAAAATGACGCAAAATAGATAAGTATTATTATTTTATTAGTAACTCACCAGTACTTCTTCCAAGCGTGCTATGTCCACTTATATCCTTATGTCTGTGAGGATGTGGCAGAGTCCTGGCGTGGTCACCACCGTCATACACAGCATAGTTAGGGGGAGGATAGTCTAGAGGTGGAGGTATGACGAGACCTTGGTCATCCATTAGGAACGCATCTGTTGTCTGTTAGGGAAAACGAAAGCATTATATTATTAATTTTCAAGCCTTCTCTTTAAAGCTCCTCTCTCAACATAATGCTATTAGAAAACAAAAGAATAATTATTAATTATCTCAGCATAATGCTGCGACAATTATTTTACATGTAAATACCTATAAGTTTGTTGTATATATGTCACTGAAATGATTTAGAGATAGAGAGAAAATGGTTTAGAGACAGGGGTCTATAACCTTCTGCCTATAACTAGTCATAAATATTGAAACGTTATTTAGTTAAATTTATTAGATTTGATTGCGGTGGCAAAACAATTAATATTCAGTTTACTGTATTCGATGTTATTACAGACAGATAGTTGAAATTAATAATTCGAAGTGGATAAATTATCACTTCTATGGATTGGAGATGATTTTCAAATAGCTCTAACTTAACTAAAAAGGGTAATAACTATTAAGGTTCACAATTAGAAGATTCTAGAAAAACAATGTGTGTTGTAATATTAGCAACTAAAGAAAGAGTATTTATTCTAGTCACGTACAGATAATGGGGAAAAAGTAATTCAGAATAAAGATGAAACCTGTACGACACCAGAAAAGTCTCCTCTCTCAGCAAAATGCTACGACAATTAAGTACGACAAACAAGAAGTTGTACGTAACCTCTGCATATGCTAAACTGAATTCAGTAACTTTCACTTATAGATAGTCACTTTTTCCCTGAGCTGGTTTTACTCGAGTTACTTAAAACTAATGCTTCAATTTTTTTCGGATGGGAAATCATCAAAGATCCCTCCCGCCGTGGTGGGTGAGGCAGGTGGTAGTGTCAGACTCTCTTATTAAAACCCATCCATGTTCCTTCCTCAGCCCTTTATATTCCGGGGGCGCGGTATCTTTTTCGAACGTCCCGCAACATTTAAAAAAAACTAATGCTAAAGTACTATCTTATTCACTGCTTAGACGACTTTATCTACAAATTACTCATCTTTAAAAAATATTTACCTGACTCAACATATGTCTTGTTGGCATCGATGGCACCTCAGGTATGGGTGGTGGCTGTCGGTCATCAGTGCCCTCATCCTGGGAGTAGGTCTCAGACTTCTCAGACACAGAACTCAGAGTCTCTCCCGTCATGGTATCATTGTATGACGATGGTGCGTACATTTCTATCGTAGCTGATTTGGAAGCCTGACCCGCTTGCTCTGTGATAGGAAATGTTATAAATTATGCTGGTGTTGAAGCTGATGTAGTTGATAATGTTTTAGATGTTAACGATGATTTTGTTACTGATTATGATGTTATGGAAAGTGTAAAAGGTTTTGGTTTTGGTGAAATTATTGTTGTACTTGAAGGTAAAAAATCGGATAATATGCTAAGTTTTATCTATTAAGGCAATTTGATGTATAAATCGCTTTAACGTATAAAAGGCTATGTATATAATATTATTGAAGCCGATTTAGTTATAGTAGCAAAAAGTTTTATCTAATCGAAGTTTAAAAGACAATGATCAAAAAAACGTTTACAATAAAAGCAATTACAATAATAATTACAAAAGAAAATGATGTTCATTACGGCATTAAACCGACTGGTTCAACTGTATCGTTAAATTAAATTACAAATTAATTAAAATATTTTTGTTGTATTTTGACTTTTCAAGCGAAAAGATTAATTAAAACATTGTTTATTTGTTATTATATTGTGTTTTTCTTCTTTTAATTAATTGTTTACTTTGAAACATAGTTTTTACTTTAATATTTATTCTATGATAATGAATTCTGCTTTTGTCCAATCTTTGAGTGTAAAAGTATACTAGTTTATAGTCTACTATAAAAGAGGTAACAAATTGTCTTTGAGTGTGCTAACCCAAAAAAGTACAAAGTAGATAGCATTAGCAGCACGAGGCATTAACTAATCATTAAACGAATAAATTAAAAAAAAGTTAATATTAAACACGAGTAAAATATTTGTCAAGACTCCAAGCATCTTACATGAAGTTATTAATTTACATAAAAAGGGTTATGTTCAAACAAGGTAGAGTTAATTAAGTAAAATAAGCAAGAATTTTGTTGAATATAATAATGTTATTACATAAGAATTTATAGACATTTCGTCCTTTGGGAGCGAACTGAGCTTTTACACCTAGAATAAATTTAGTCAGAGTCACGTATCAACCGCAATGCTTGAACTCGTTGAAAAATCACTCAGAATTATAAAATGGCAAAATTATTCAACTGTATATTTATCATCTCCAATGAAAATATTAATCAACGAAGCTATTTTAACAAAGCATAAGTTAATTAATTTCGGAATAACTGAACCAAAAAATAAGAAAAACACATCGATCAACATTCGTTACAAGATGAAACAAATACATTTCAAACAGTATATTGAGATAAACAACATAAGAAATAAAATAATACTAGTGAAGGCAAAAAGAAAATAAAACAGAAAACTTACCTTTCAGTCGTCTAGAACGTCTTTTCAATACAAAACAAGCAACTAAAGCGGCATTTATCAATACTAATACGACCCCAGTGATTGATACGTAAATAACTACAGATTTCGATACATCAGCTGTTTCTACGAATTCCGTTGACACAACATTCAGCTCGCCTACTTCTGAAGAAGCTTTGGAAGAAGAGAAAACAAAAAAATAATTAACAAAAGCAAAACAAATTAATGCAGAAAAATATTGTGATGATTTTGGTTTTATTAAATAAATAAATTCTGAGGCTGCTTTAAAAGAAAATTGATGTGCTATAGAAAAAAAATATCATTTTTGCTTTTAGATCCACATTGCTTTATTGTTCTTGTATACAAAATATAGCCACATCATCGATCTATTTTATTTTCAAAGAGTGAAAAATGACTGTTTTTAAAAACCAATGTCTAAAATTACTGGTAAAATATGATAAATTAAACTTTATCTGCCTAAAGCATGACTGTTACAAATCCCTTTTTTTATAAACGAACTTGCCTAGACTATAACAATATGTACCGACATATTTTATTTAGCATCCCTCGACAAAATTCTCTTTTTTTAATACTTGCCGTCACTTAAAAGTGAAAAATATACTTTCTAACAAAATTCAAGAGTAAGTTACTATTTGAGTGAACTTTTCATGATGCCCTTGACTGTAATATAATTTTCACGGTCGCTCTTTGTAACTGAAAGCTGGAGAGCTTTCGTCTCAGTAGATACGCTTTTAATGTTACTATTTGAGTTGTAGCTATCTACATTTTTTGTTCTGTGTATCAAATGCTTTAACAGGAATTGCTTTTAGTCGAAATTCGAGGGAAACGTTCATTTTTCTTAGCATGTTAATAGTTTTTATCAGATAAGTACGCGTCAAGTATTCTTAAAAAATGTTAATAGTACATCAAAAAACTCTATAAAAATAAAACTAGCTACATTTAAGAACAATCCAACGAAATCAAAATCATCACAATACAAAAGCTAAAACCTTAAATCTAACATCCAAAGTATATCGTTTTAAAACCTCTGATCCTCTTATTGGTCCTTTTATGCAGACAGAATCCGATCAGCAATACGTTTAGCAGTATCAAAGCTGTTCCCACAATCGTGCCAGTTATGATGAACACTCCTGGCACATTGTAGTTGTATTCCTCTGAAGAAGACTGTATTGATGATGGGATCATGTCTGGGCAGCGTGGAAAGATTTGAAGTAGATTAGGCCGAGTATAGAACCTTGTGGTACCCTTCCATTTTAATCAAATGTTATGTTTTTTATGCTTGGGATTCGAACCCACGTTAATTTATTTTTATGAATGTTTGAATATTGTTGTGACTCATAAAATATTCAAAATGTTGAACAACTTTAAATATCAAAGCAATACGATGCACATTGCTAGTTCTCAAACATCTTAGTGAATTATTCATAAAATCTTATACAATTTCATCTATTTTTTGAGTAAAAATTGAAAATTAATTTATTAAAATATTTCAAATTATCGTAAACTTACTCAGTGTAGTAATTTTAGTGTCATCGGGCCTGTATTTGCTTTGACCAATTTTGTTGATAGCCATAACAGAGAAGACATAATCAGTATTCCTGTCTAGTCCACCTATTGTGAATGTGGTAGCATTCCTGGGCACTACATCTTCGTATTTATATGATTCTTCAAAGATTCTCCTGTAATTAAAGGTTTGATTGAAATTCTTGATTTTATAATTTATTTATTTTTGTCAATTGTGCATTTCTTTCAATGAAATCTAAATAAACCGTTTTCTGAGTGTGCTTATCCTTGGTACACAAGGTCAACTGTGGCCATAGGCTAAGATGTTACGATATCAATATTCCATTTGATAACGATAGAAATAGATTTAATTAATTTACATCCATTGAAACTGACCTATATCGTATCCTGAACCAAGACTGCAGCCCCCCATCGAACCCGGGTACCCACTGCAATGTCACAGTGTTATGGGTTACATTTGTCACTATCAGCGATATCACTTGATCTGGAACAAAGGAGATTATTAATAAATGTTAGATTTATATTGACATGGAATTTGTAACGCACGGCGTGGGATCTTTTCAAAGATCTAATGAAGCCTTCTCTCGTATCTCAATTTCGTAACGCGTCACGCTTTTGATACATCTGTAGATTATTTAAGTGCTACACAAATTGATTCTAGTATGTAATTCATGTAATTGAAAACATCTGTAGGTACTAGCTCTGAAACTGTGTCACTTTTTCTTAGTGTAACTTTTAAATCTATACTTGTTTATCTGTTTGTTGGTTCAAAATTACGGAAAATGATTTGATGTTCTTTTTTGTATTAAAGAAATTTTCTTGCGAGTTAAGCAATTAATAGTAGTTTAGGGTCGTTTAGGATTTAGATCTTACCTGGGGCACTAGTAATATCCAACTTGACGGATGTCGTGGAGAATCCCAAGTCGTTTCTAGCTCCGCACTCGTAAGACCCATAGTCTGAGGAGCTGACGTCATTGATGAGGAGCACCGAGGTGTAGGTGATAGGATCCAACTTGTGGTACTCCGCATAGAACTTGGTAGATGTGTTCACTGGGAGCTTGGCGCCATTTTTAGACCACGTAAAACTTGGTGCGGGAGCTGATTTGCATCTGGAAGAGAGAGGGGTTATAAATTGTGGTCTACTATCTGGAAAACGAGGAATTGCATGTGTAGTCTTTAAGCGTCTGGGTAACATTAATCTGTTCACTGCAATGATATTTGAAAGAATCCTTTCGGAAGACGTATTTCATTGTTGTTTACAATAATCTATCTTTCTTTGTCCATAGATTTGTTTAAAGGCAGGTTTTTGACATTAGGTATATGACGATTAAGTCAAAATTCTATCTCTAGGAAGAAAATTGCCATTACTTGATTGGATTTAATGAATTCATTCCATTTATTGACTTTTTAGTTTCATAAGTTGCAAGCTGTGAAGCAGCTGTATTTTTTCTATCATCATTATTGCGATTAAAAAACAATTAAAAGAAAATATTACCATTAAAAACATTACAGTTATTTAGAGTTTCACCACAATCACTTCAAAAGAACTTAATCTAGAAACTTATAATTCGAATTCATTTCCTTGCTGGCTTGTGTATGATATCTCAACCTTTCATGTAATTGATAACATTTATAGTATGGAGCAGGCTAGTGTAGCCACAATATTATTTTCCGACCTAGATCTAAAGTGAGCTAAAAACCTCTACATTCATAAATCATTTAGTCTGACAGTTCACGTCGTATTTGACGTAATAACTTAGACTTAGGCTACTTTCCTCACAGCGCTCTATATTCACAATGTTTTATTTTTTAATATAAGCAGATGTTAGTTTTAGAATAAAAAATATTTTTATTTTAAATATTGATGGATTTTTGTTTTAAAATTATGGGTTTTAAACCTGCCCAGTATGTAAGTGGTTACAAGAGCAATTTCTAAACAAAAAGATCTATGTTTGATACTCAGTGATCTCAAAGAATTTCATTTGAAGTTTCTTAGTAACTTTTGGAGTCTGGATTTGCTTCCGACTTGGCAGCTTTACTAATATTATAAATGCGAATGTCTGTCTATCTATTATGCTTTCACAGGACAATACCTGAACTGATTTGTTTGAAATCCTGTGCCGTGATAGATTCAAACGTAGGAAGGACATGGGATAGTTTTTATCCGGGTGCGTAAACTAGTTTCTTCATGATGCGTTTGAAACCATGGGAAACAGCTAACTGAATTTGACGAAATTTGGGTTGCTGAAAATCTACTTCTGTACCAATAGTTTCTACTTCCCTCCATAAAAACCTGTTACAGATTTTATGTTTGTTCATCATCACTTACTTGCAAGTCAGTCTCCCAACCTGCCCCACATTCGAAGCCGATTTCATTAAGCTCGGCGAACTGTCCAGCTCCGGCTTAAACTTCACCACCAACATGACATCTTGCCTCGCCTCGCTTCCTATACCATTGTCTACAACACACTGGAAGTTCCCTACATCTTCTCTGGTTGCTGACTTGATGAGCAATGTGCTGGTCGAGTTGCGAGGTTCGAAGGCAATGTGGTTCGGGTTGATATTGTAATCTTTCCTCTCCCAGCGTATGTTGTCTGCGGTGAGAGGGTTGCCTGAGAAGAAAATTATTTTTATTTACTGGTAGTTATTATTTTATTCGGATAATTGAAATTGAACTTTAATTTAAACTCCATAGAGTTTATTTTCAAAAAAAAAAGAATAATTTTTCATGCGTGTTGTTTTTAGATGAACACTGTTATTCAACATGAAAATAAATTTGAGTGTTAAGTCTCACGTCTCAATATACACGCGAAACGTACTTTAATTTTAGTTAAAAGTAATTTTAATATGTGTCTATTGTTTTTAGGTACCTATCTATTTTATTAAAATCACACATATTTAAATTAAATGTATTAATAAAAAAGAAATACGTTATAAAATATATAGATTAAACACACTTTCTTAATAAAGGAAAAAAACACCCGAGCAATATTATTATCACTAAACAAATAAGGTAAGAAAACAACTTGTTTACTTAAACATTATTTACTCAGCGATGAAATACGATATAAATTGAAAACATTACTAAAGAAAATAACAAGTGTATAGTCGACTCACCATTAGCCGTGCATGACAGTAAAGCATCTTGATTGGGACTCAGTACCTCAAGCTGTGAGACGGACTTGATGCTAGCTGGATCTGCAATAAAAGTACTCATTGAAATAGCTTTATTTATTTATTTCTATAATACGTTCGGCAACCCAGATTCGCAAACGAATAATTTGTAAGAACGCAAACAAAAAAATTCATCGATATTTTTTACAAGAATTTAATTTTATTTCAATGTTGAGAAAGTGAAAAAAAATGTGGATTAGTCCTACTAAAAATGAGACATGTGGTCACGTAAATAAATGAGAATTTCACGGAATATTTATTAATTTACGCCCCAACAGTATCAAGTTAAAAACCCATTATTTAAAAATAACTAATTACCTTTGCGTCTGTGTATGAAACACGAGTAAATAAAAACTTTATAGTTTTTTTTCGTCCAAAACATTTTGCTGACCCATTTTTTTTGCTATCTAGTGTAAAGAATACCTATTCAACTACCCACTGGTCGTAAGACTAATCGAATTACCCGTTCAAGGAAGCCGTAATTAACCTGCAAGTTTCCATTAGTTAAAGAGGTTTCCTAAAATACTTCAATTTGTAACCCTTTGTAAGTTTCATCGGGACATTACAGACTATAGTTGATCAACAATTCCGTTTGAGAAGCAATGAAGTTTAATGTAAAAGGTATTATGTAGCTATTATTAGGTTTCGGGAGTAGCAGAGACTTTGCTTCAACGTTGAACTTATATAAAATGATCGACATAATGTTATTTTGTTGGTTTATATTTTGTAAGTAGCTTTTAAACATTTGAGACGGTAATTTCTGCAGGAAATGTTGACTTAATAATTTTGATTAATATATTTATTTTCTTTCTAAATTATAAGGAGATCTTTTTCTTTAGAATCAGTCTAAAATGTTACTCTTGTAACAAATAACGAAAATGTATAGATGTTCACTTAAGTTAGTGTTATACTTGCGCATATTAGATACGGACCCAAGTAAACTTTGGTTGTACTTAAAATGGAAGATAGTGAGAGTGAGTTTTTTAGCAACGACAATTTTTTTTAAGAATTTATGTATCCAATTCCGCAAAAAATACATGAATTAGGCCTATATTTTCTAAGACATGCTCCCGAAAAAAAATAACCTACTTGTTCCGTCATCGGGCAAAGACAAATTTTTTTTTGCAGATAAGTATTGTTACTAAATTCTCACAATAGTAGCTTAATAAACCAAACCAAGCAGGAACAAAGTTCCTTCCGTATAAATTGATAACAGACATACACACAAAGACTATTTCCTAACATGCGTGTTAAGGAACATTGTTCCCGAAATGTGGCCATTAAATAAAATAATACTTACAATGCACTGATACGCTGATGTTGGCGACAGCCGCTCCTTGGGAGTTAACCGCCTCGCATGTGTAGATGCCGGCATCGTGTCGCGATAGCTTGGTCATGTTCAGCATACTGCCTTCCGATATTATCCTATCATCTAGACAAACAGACAGAAAAAATAATTATTAATTTGTGGGGCTGCAGGATGTTTGACCGCGCCCCCGAAATAAAAAGAGCTGAGGAAGGAAAATGGATGGGTTTTAGTCGGTAAGAGTCTCCCATGGCGGGAGAAGTCATTTGATGATTTCCCATCGGAAAAAAAGGTTCTATGTTGTGTTTATCGTGGTGGCTTAGTGGTTAAGGCACTCGTGTACGAGTGTGCGGTTTCAGAACCTGGCAAGCACCCGGATAAAAATATATATCCTATTTCCTTTCCTTTCCTAAGGAACATGGGTGGGTTTTAAGACTCTGATAATCTCCGCCTAAACCGGGCACAAATCCTGACTTAAGGCTATTAAAAAAATCGAAATGAAAAAAAAAGCGAATGTTTTATCAATCATAGCCTCCTCTTCACCTCTCTAACCAATATTTATAACTTCGAAGACAATGATAAATATTTTAGCAACTGTGTCGGATTTATTGGCCTCGAGTGTAAACCAACTTTAATGGTGCTGTTTAGTGAATCGTTTCAAACAAAAAGCTCTTTATGTTCCAGTGTTAGGTAACCAATAGCCCGCATGTCTACGTGTTAAACAAATAACTGTTTTACACTCTCAAACATTCATTAATCATATTTACTCTAGTTTCATCTATTTGGTTCACACAATCTAATGTGGGTTTTACTCATTTCGTACAGGACCCGGATAGCAAAAAGGTTAGGATCATCATCATTAGCCATCAGCATTATTATCCCACTGCTGGGCACAGACCTCTTCTCATACAGAGAATTTTCCAAAATTCTATCCTTAAGTGGGAGAACAAGGGGGGCATAGTTTGTATGAAACTGTCATTTTTAATTTGTATTCGTATAGCTCACGTGGGCGAAGCCGCTGGCGAAAAGCTAGTTATGAATAAGAGGGTTATTGTATACCAAATTTTATCTAAATCTGTAGACGTTTTTGAAATTAGCACGCACAAACACATCTCCCCTATTTATTTTTTATATGTATATGATTAATAGTTTACAGACCGCAAAGATTAATTGTTTGTTTGAATTCAATTGCATACAAAAGTAATAATTGTTGTGTTATAGGATTATTACTGTTAATTACGAAACAAACATCGTGTGGATACCAGCAGGGTAATGGCGCTTGATTAATAACTAAATACATGGAATTGTGTGTTGGTATTAAAATGTATTTGGTTTGTGTTTTTGAATGATACGATTCGTCGATTTGCAAATGTAATTGATTAAAAACCGATAGTTGAAAGTAATTTGGTATTGGCAAGTTGAAATACTTATTGAAGGAGGTGCCATAATTAATTTTGATTTAGTTTTCTTCTCTTGTGTTCGTCAAATAATGAGTTTAATACGTCATCAAAAGAATATTTGAATTACTCGTTTCTGTGAGGTCAAATAATAAAGAGCTATTAAAAATAACAACTACCTTGGCGAACATTTTAGTCAACTACAAAGAGATATCTATATCTATAATACGAAAGTGAGTTTGTTTATTACGCTTTCACGGTAAAACGGCTGAACCAATTTGGATGAAATTTAGTACGGAGATAGATAGGAGTTGAATATAGGAGATGAATATAGGCTACTTTTTATACCAATGCGTTAAGTAGTTCTCTCGGGACGCGGGAAATAGCTAGAGATATAATAAAATTACTAACCGAATTCAAAATGGTGGACATTTCGAATTGGGTGAAAGAGACGGCTGCCATAGATAATAATTATAATAAGTGCTTTAAGAGAGCGTTCACTTAGTTAATTATAATGAAATTCTAATTAGACCATTGTACCTTAGTTCTTTTGTATGAAAGAAAATAATTATTTAGATTACATCTCCAAATTATGTTTTAATTTCTATCTATCTTGGAATAGAATGACAGACTGTTTTTAATGGACTTATAATTTATAATGTATTTTTTTTTATTAATTACGAATTGTTTTTTTTAATAAGAGATAAGTAGGTATAGTATTTTTCGTCTAGACTAGAACATAAAATGATTATAATTCCAATTTTTAACGAACATAGGGATTTCTGAAAATGATTGAGAACAGAACACAGGGGCTGTACCACCACGTATTTTTGCAATCACTATTCCAGTGTGAGAGCGAAACAGAGCTATTAACGTCGTATAGCACCGTCCCTTTTTTACAACGAAACCATTCTAGGCTTGGCATGTTAAGGCCCTAGGTATTTATAATATATTCACTATGAAATTTTCATCAACAAAAATTTCACATTCACTAAAATTTAGCAATAATTTTCTCCTAAATCGTTAATAGAATATAGGGATTATTCATTAATATTTGTACAGATAAGTACGTTATTATCGTCACACTATGTAATATTATTAATCGTATTAAATATAATTTGATATCGATATATTACGAGTTAATCGCTTTGAAATGTAACAAAATTTGTACTAATTATTTCATCTATTTGACGACCTGAGTGGTTTAGTGGTCAACAGAATACCACGCAAGGGGTCCCGGGTTCGATTCCCGGCCGGGCAGAAATTGAAATGATGAATTTTAATTTGTGACGAGTCTGGGTGTTACTATGTATAATATGTATGTATTCAAAAAAGTATATAAGTAGTATATCCGTTAAGCTAGCACCCATAACACAAGCATGCTTGCTTGCATTGCTTACTTTGGGGCTAGATGGCGCTGTGTGAAATTGTCCAAAGATATTTATTTATCTATTGGAAAAAACATCTGTTGCAAATTTACTTAGTACTGTTGTATGAATGATATACTTATATATTAGTCTTTTCTTTTGGTTTCACCCTCATACCGAGGGAACTACCTCGCACCCAGATAAAACTGACTTAAATTTTACCCAAATTGCTTCAGCCGTTTTCCCGTGAAAGCTTTATAGATAGATCTTTTAAATCTTTCATATTAATAAACTAGCTTCCCGCCAGCGGCTTCGCCCGCGTTATTTTAGCTAATGTACACAAAAACTTTACAAATTATATACTAAAACCTTCCTCATTAATCACTCTATCTAATAAAAAAAACCGCATCAAATCCGTTGCGTAGTTTGAAAGATTTAAGCATACATAGAGATATAGGGACAGAGAAAGCGACTTTGTTTTATACTATGTAGTGATATTAGTAAGCAGGGGTGCATTTACGTATGTATATATAAAAAAAACATTTGAGAAATAGGGTAGAACATTAAGATGAATTAAAAAAAAACAAAACTCTAGGGATGATGGGACGATATATATCTGAGAGGTGAAAAATGACAGCAAGTCGTAAATTTTAACCGTCTAGGTCTCGATAGACGTACAGATATTTGTTACTTGAATTTCGTGTTTTCACTTTTATATGTTGTAGGTACCTAAAAATACACATGGAAAGAAAAAACATTGGAAACACTTAAAATTTATATATAGGTACACTTACCTACATTTAAAGTAAAGTAAGGCAAAAATAATCATAAAAAAAGTCTCAGGGTTTTTATCTCATAACACATATTTTTAAGAACCTATTTTTATACTTTTTTCGAGAATATGAATATTTATATTATTTACGAGAATAAGAATCGAAATAAGAGTCGCAAAACAACTCATACATTTAGGTATGTACTAAACGATTTATACGTGTCGGAATCGATCCCGCGATATGCATCTCAGCAGCCAACCTTTTAACCATTTCGCAAACCTTTTTTTAGGTATGAAAATCATCAGGTGACTCTAATCGGTGTGGACGGAGCGGTCAGACTCTTACTGACTAAATCCCATCCATGTTCCTTATTCCACCCTTCGTGTTCCGGGGGCGTGGTAACTCTTTCGAACATCCCGCATCCCCGGCAGGTTATGGCCCTGGGATACGATTTCACAGCTGTTATTCTTATAAAGATAACCTGGGAATCTTCAAGTCGCAAGGACACGTCTAGGCAAACATGCTCCATCTTCGAACACATCTTCACTTTACCGTCAGTAGAACAGTGGTCAAACCACAGACATAAATGTATATCTAAATAGATGACGCAAGTGTAGTTCTCGTGTGACAGATGAGTGCAGTGCACTTAAATCTACACCGTCTAAATTAGCCCGCGTTCCACCGTATTGGCACCAGACGTCAATAACAAGCTAGAAAAATATTTAATTGAGCCTTACTGGGGGGTTAGACAAGTGGCAAAAACGCTAGTAGAATAGAAAACAAAATGTAAGGGGATGACATACGTTTACGACTAGCTATCTGTCATTCCCATACGTTTTGTTTTCTATTCAACTAGCATTTTTGTCACTTTTCTATCACCCCTGAGCTTCAAAAGGCACTAAAAATTTTTGCTTGTATAAAGAACTCTTGTGTCATCACGCAGTTTTTATACAAATGACGGAACTTGCGTTATCTATTTATGGGTCAAACGCAAGCCTATCTCATCAGAAAATATTTCTACTTACTTCCAGTACTGTAGGAAGACTGGGTGATCGGCAGTCCATCTTTCGTCCAGGTGTATGTGATGCTCCCAGGGTTGCCGTCAGCTCGTAACACTATGATCAATGGCTCATTTTCAACCCCCACTGTCGTATATGGCGTTGTCTCATCGAAGATTGGCGCGTCTGGAAAGAAATTGTGAAGGTTAGTTTTGTTAAAAGAAGTAGTAGAAAATCTTTATGCTAGCGACTGTGGTCCTATGGTCAATGCCATAAGAGCCGTATATCTTTAGAATACAAATCAGAAGATAATAATTGAGATGCAGACACAGGTGTTCTTTATACCTCTCATTGTTCGATACGATGGCAATCTGACACGGCTGGGAAGAATGTTAGGCACTTCTTCGGTAGTACAGTGGTCAGTATCCAACTGCTTGATCATAGACTAGTTCATTTCTACCACACAGATAATAAATTAAATATGCTAGTTTCAGATGCGGGTCGTCGGCTGTCGGTTTCCTGTCGTCCGAGGCACGAATGGGGTTCAAAACTATCACCTATCTTTGAGAGCATCGTAGCAAGCGAAATATAAACTTGTATATTATATAATCTCACCAGCACAGCTTGTGTCATCACCAAGTCTATCATCAAGAACAATTTGCATGCTATGTAAATAGCAAAACATGTATATGGACTTTTTAATTAATTGTAACAACTTACTACCATGTTTTAAGGCAAATAAAGATTATTATTATTATTGTCACGCTGTAACATAACTAGAACCTCTCAAGAACTCCCTCCACAAATTTCTTTGCAAAATTCATATCTACTAATATTTAATGCAAAAAATACTCTTCTTGTCTATCGGTATATCTCTTCCCCTTTTACAGTGAAATCGCTACACCGATTTAGATCATATTTGGTATGGAGATAGATAGAAGCCTTTGGAAGGTCATGCATTTACATCAGTGTCGTCAATTGCCTAGCCTTTTCCCACTCCAACTATGTTGGGGTCGGCTTCCACTCTAAACCGGATGCAGCTGAGTACCAGTGTTTTACATGAAGCGCCTGCCTATCTGACCTCCACAACCCATTTACCTTGTAATACGGAACTCCTATGAATTAAAATTCTATAGATTCAAGAGAAATGTGGAGAAATAGCTAGTGTACTTACATAAAACTTTAAGCGGCAAGGCATCGTGGACGCTCCTCTGCAGAGCTTCGTTCATGGCCTGGCAGGTGTACACGGCGCCATTCAGGTCTTTGGTGATGGTCATCTTCAGCTCAATTGTGGAGACGGTGCCTCCGTGAAGTCCTTTCTTCTGTTGCATTGGTAGGCCTGAGGGAGGGATGACGTCAGAATTTCTTTCCAAAATGGTCTTATACACAAAATTATGAAACGTCATGCCTGAGTTTTTTGGGATGAGCAGAGTTTACAGCTTATTTTCGTATTAGGCCAATTAACTTTTTAGTCGCAAATTGTTCTCTGGTTTTGGCTAGGTTTTTTTGAGGTTATCGATTTTCAAATTTTCAACTGCAGCCTTAATTTACAATTGCCATAAAAAGGCACAAGAGTATTTTTTCTAATGTGCTCTTATTACTTCAATTCAAGTTTTAATGTTCTAAGGACCAAATAGACCTGAATATAAAACTCAATTATTGCAGTTTCTGAGATACTTTGTGGATGATATCTTTTCGTTATCACATTTTTTTTTAAATAAATACATAAACTACCGACAAAGGTACCCCAGAAACCGGGCATTAGACATATATTCGACAAGAGTTATCTACTATTCCCAGCCATACACCTCTATCTTTCTAGAAGCACCATGACATCAAATCAATACGAAGTGACCATTCCAGCACCTAGTAACATATTGACAACTTACTAGCAGAACGCAGTCGTGTACTGCAATCGATTTGCCACGCACGGCTAAATCGCCTGTGTATATAGACAGGAGATTTACATGCAAAACAGTGCGAACCGGGCCTGTATTGCGTTGTTACATTGTTTGAGGAGCTACGTTTAGGTCAGTAAGATTTTAGCAAAGGGATTTACACGTCATTCTTGCATGTTTTCTTTGAGTAAAGTGGCGGTATACTTCTATAGTTGGTAGAATTTTTGCAGGACGCCTACATAACCCAAGAGACGAAAATTTGCTAGAATTTCCTAAAGGCTGATGTTTTCATAGTATGTCAAATGCAAAAGTGAGGAATGGAAATCATCAAATGACTCTGATGATCGATGATCTTATTGACTAAAATCTATCCATGTTTCTTCCTTCGTCCTTTGTGTTCCGGGGGCGCGGTAACTCTTTCGAACATCCCGCAGCCCCGGCAGGCTATGGCCCAGGGGAGGGCCCTGTCACTTTTGCTGACATCTCTTTGAGGCGCGCGTGGAACACGAACGCGCCGTCGACACAGGCCTAGTCCTTACTGGACGGCGAGCCACCCATTGCTCACACTCTGCAGGCATGGGTCTACGGTGGCCGGGAGTCGTCTTACGGCTCCCAACCACGCTCGTGGCGTCTTTAGCACGATGCTTATGCTATCTATATGACTATCGTTCTACAGAACTAAAAGTTGAAGTGGTAAGATACTCACCTTGTACTGGTATCCCATCTCGCCACCACGACAGTGTAGCAGGGGGGTTGCTGCTCGCAGCATCGCAGAAGAGCGTAGCTTCGATCCCCACTTTAAGCTCCTCAGGTTCCACACGAACCTTCACTGCTTCGGGAGCAACTGTTGGCAAACCAGTAATGTTGAGATCTCTAATCTTTAATTTGGTAAGGTAGTCTTTGTTTAAAAAAAAAATATATGTAGTACTAAACTAAATGAAATAAGGTCTTTGATTTTGACAGAAATATTTTCCAAAATGATATATAGATATCGTTTTTAGTACGAGCACACATTATATGAAATTCTAAAGCGATTAATCATTGAACATCGATTCAGATGCCGAAATTTGATTCAATTCAATTGAATTTTGATAATAATATACATATGTATGTATGCAGACAGCCCTCATAAATTTTATCAATATTTTAAGAGAATATTGTTGTTAAATTTCGCTGAATTTGAAATAAAATATTTTTTGCACGTCACTGTGTAAAATGTATTTTTTTTTTTTAGCTACAATTAACGCGAGCTACAAATTCGGCGAACTATAAAAGAAATATCGTTAAATAAAACAGAATAAACGACCTATTTCAAAGACCAGGTGATAATTAGACTTTTTAGAAACCTTTCAAAATTATTTTGCCTTAATTTGTTCAGTCAACTACACCACTAATTTTTAAAACCAGCCATTTATTTAGATCTTAGATCAGATGACAGCTTTAAATGTAAAAGATTTTCAAGGCGCAAAAGCTTTTAAGTCTTTCAAATATTCTATTTTTAAAATTAAGTGACGTGATTAGCTCTAGCCATTTCTATCAACCAATCACAAGAGCTGTCAAAAAATTTGACAGTTACAATACTTACAATAGACATTCAAAGTGACAGTTTCAAACAGCGGTATCTCAGTAGCGCTGTTGGTGGCTTCGCATCTGTACTGAGCCTGGTTATCAGTCACATTCGTCAGGATCGAAATCTCAGCGGACACTGAGCGCTCAGTCGTTTTTGTTACTGAGTGTATCTGAAACAAAATATTTACGTTAGTACTAAGAAGTTGTACTTACAATAATGGAGAACAATTTAATTTATCAAGAGATCTTAGAGTGAGTTTATTTATTAGCAGGGCTTCAAATAGATTTGTCATTTTAACATTAACAAAGAAAATGATGTTCGTTAGACTCGCTAAAACTCGAGAACGGCTGGGCCGATTTAGCTGATTTTGGTATTGAAATGTTAAGATAGATAGTAGGTAATACGAAGTTCATGGGTCATCTAGTCTTCAATAAATGTTGAATCTATTAGTATGTATTGTTTATCTTAAGGCGTTCCAGGGCTGCGATGACTTTTTAGAATAATCCCGTAGCGCTGGTGCCTCAAATTGCTATACTTTCTGTAATGGCGTACTAAAGGGTGCCAGCACAGTATGACAAACTGTAAGCAGTATGTATGTATTACCATAATACTTATAGTAGTCTAGGTAATTAAAAATAATAACTAATTAAAAATAATTTTCCCCTCCCCCTTGTGTCGTATTCCTCAATACTGAGGGTCGTGATCTCCACCAATTACTTGACCAATCGCTTTCCACATGTCACGGTCTTCGGCAGCGTGAACAGCTTAAAAAGAATTTTACTTGATCGCAATTTTATTTTTCGGATGGAAAATCGTCTAATGAGCCCTCGGGGATCATTTGATTATAGGGCGGGAGGTAGTGTCAGACTCTTACTGACTAAAACCCATCCATGTTCCTTCCTCAGCCCTTTATGTTAGAGTGCGCGGTAACTCTTTCGAACATCTCGCAGATAACTTGTTTGCCCAAGCTAACATAAACTCACAACATCATGCAACGCAAACCAATTCTACATGGCAGACATTTTAAACAACAGAATTAGTTGATAACTATTTACAATATTCATATATCGATACTGGTATATCGATATCGAATCGTTCCAGTCCGTTAAACTATTCTTAATAGTGAAACAATGAGCGCATCCGTAGCGTGAGATATTGGAGCGAAATTATTTAGTACCAAAAATATAAAATTGTAAAATGTTTTGGAAATATGAGTATGTAAACTGATATTCTGTTTTTAATGATTAATAGTTTTACCCCCCGACGCAAAAAGAGGGGGGTTATTAGTTTGACGTCGATGTCTATCCGTCTGTGGCATCGGAGCTCTCAACGGATGGACCGATTTCGACGCGGTTTTTTTCATTTGAAAGCCAGTTTCCTTGCGGTGGTTCTTAGCTATGTTTGGTAAATAAAGGTCCAGCAAGACTATCAGGGCTTTTCCAAAATGATGCTAGGCATTATTGCGTGGGGTTTTTTTTATTTTTAATCTATTTTTTTCTTGTTTGATGAAAAGTTTATTGGTGTAGGAAAAGTTATATTCTTGTAGGCAGTGGAATTTGCCTGAATGATTTTTCTTTGAGAATTAGTCACTATTATATAGCTGTGGCAGCCTAAAGGTTAAGTCAGTTTACAAAGTCAATATTAAAACAATTCACATGCAGTTTTGGTTTATCAAAAGTTCTTTAGTCAGTCAAAAACTTACTGGTCGTAAACAATAGATTTCAAAGAAGAAGAAGAGGCAGAACTCTATTTATTCTTCACATTAATTGTCTAAACCAATTTAATGGGAATGAAATAGTATAACTAACGTTTCCTCAAAGAACGGGCCCTGAGGACCTACCGTGTTTTTGAACAACTCATGGTATTTTCAAGTGTAAGAGTGATACGCAGCTATACAACACGTATAGCAACATCCCTTTTTGCCACAGACTTGGTATAGCTTAGACTGGTCATAGAAATTTAAAAGGCTAAGTCTGAATCTTACCTTTTTGTCATTCTTGAACCAAGTGAGAGTGGCCAGTGGGTTGCCTCCTGATGATATGCATGAAAGTCTCTGGACGGTACCAGCAGAGAGAGTAGTCCCAGGGATGTATCCAGTGATCATTGGCGCCGTTGGAGGATCTAGAACAAGGAATGAGAAGGTTAGCGGTCACCCATCCATTTCTATACCGCGGTGATGGTTGCTTAACTTTAGTACAAAAGTGGTATTTTCATAAAAAAATTGTAGAATATTTAATTTTGTTTTAAGTCCAATTATGATAGGTTGAAAAATAAAAAGGTTTTTCGAAAGATATTTCAGATTAAATAACAAGTAATTTTATATGATGAATTTTATTTGTAAACAAATTAATAATAACAAGAGTCGTTCCTTGTTAAAAGTCAAATTAAATATTCATTACAATTATTTATTTTTCAAAATTGCCATGACCTACTTTTGATCGGTCACTGATATAAAGTTGGTGGCCAACTTATTGGACCTATAAAAAAGAGGTATTGTCTTATAACATCACGCCGTTGTACCTAAGGGTAAGGCAGAGGTACAGGTATGTAAACACCACACACGTTTTACCCCATGAATACGGGGCTACTCTTCCCATGTAAAACTCTGATACTGAGCTGCATCGGATTACATTGATTGGACACCAACATAGTTAGGAAAAGGCTAGGCAGATTATGAACATCGGACAATTCTACTGTCATGAGTGAGCCTAAGAAATTTTAAAAGTTTAGTTCCTATATTAATATTGCCCAACTCAGGAATTGAATCCACGACCTCGTATTTAGCAGCTGTGCTTACGACTACTGAGGCACTTTCAATATTATTATTATTCTGTCCACTTAATTTCGAAACGATCAAAATTATCCTCATTTCGTTCCGTTAACCATAATTTACCTCATCCCTTTCAAATTACGCAAATTAAAGATGCGAAGCTTCACGCTTGAGCGGTTACCCATCAAAATACAGACCTCGTTCGCTCTACTTAACCAAAATCGAAAACACGAGAATAAAGGAAGGTATACGTAGCATGCCCTGTCATTGCTTAACCTAAATTATGAAGTTAATTATCATTAATTATCTGAATGAAATGATAGGTTGCGAGTTCACAGTGTTGGTGAACATTTGCGATTTTGCGATTGAGTCGTACGACATTTTATGTTTAGACATTGCAAAAAAATTATATTTTTAAGTTTTTGTTTTTATATATATTTTTGTTTTATGTAAGTTAATTTCTAATTGTTTTAACAAAAGTGTTCGTAATTAATAAACCAGTTTATTATACGAAACACATGAAAATATTCAATTTAAAATATATAATTGAACTGACACTATAATTTAAGAAATTCGACAAAAAGTCTGATCATGCTAAAGAAATTAAACTATTTTTCTCTCACGACAAAACATCTCCGTCTTCAAGATTGTTGCGAGTCGGTAACAACCCTTACATTATAAATTATAAGGAAGGGTCTAGTCACGGAGTGGTGATTAAAATAATGGGTACAACCCTAGTTTAGGGCTGTCACTAATTGGATCTCATGTACGTGTTTGTATAACATAGTAATTATATAGGTATACAGTGAACCTCATTGGAGTATATTAGTTTTATAAAACACCAACATTTAGAGGAGCTCGTGGCTAAGTAACAGCCGCACGGCTCGACCGATCAAAGGTTAAGCTGCGCTTGGCGTCGGTGCGTGGATGTGTGACCATCTTTGTCATACCGAGACTCCTCCGTGCCTCGGAAAGCACGTTAAGCTGTTGGTCCCAGCTGTAATTTGCAGATCTTTGACAGTCGTTACGGGTAGTCAGAAGCCAGAAAGTCTGACAACCAGTCTTACCAAGGGGTATCGTGTTACCCGGTAACTGGGTTGTGGAGGTTACATAGGCAGTCGCTCCATGTAAAACACTGGTACTCAGCTGCATCTGGTTTAGACTGGAAGCCGACCCCAATATAATTGAGAAAAGGCTATGTATACGTAGGTAGGTAACAGTGTCAACATTTTGCTGCAACGCGAGTTAAATTATGCGTACAGACTGCCTATTATATTTTGGTATATAGTGGCGTTATTTTCAAAAGAGAACGCCATATGTGTGCGTTGAAAATCAATTCATTATTATATAATGCACAATATAGTTGCGTGTCATGGTATATTGGTCTGTCTGTTCATGTAATAATTTAGTAATAGATTATTGGAGTGTATTAGTAGATATTATATGCACAATTAGAATATGATGACGTCATTACTGAGACGATCCCTGTATTATGACAGAGAGGTTGATACGTCATGATTTCAAATGTTCCTAGATATTCCAGTTTCTCTATCGTACCCTTCATCATCATCATCATCAGCCTATATATTGTCCCACTGCTGGGCACAGGCTTCTTCTCATACAGAGAAGGCATGAGCATTGATCACCACGCTTCCTCAAGGCGGATTGGCGATTTCAGGCTTTTAAAGTCCAGGTTTCCTCACGATGTTTTCCTTCACCGTTAGTCAGTGATGCCTAAGATATACTTAGAAAGTACGTATGACGTTAGAAATGTCACATTGGTACTTGCCTGGTTTCGAACCCGCACAGTCGTACACTAGAGTCAGGTGGCTTAACCACTAGGTCACCACGACATTATCACGAAAGTTTACGTTTAAATCACTGAACCTATTACGATGAAATTTGTTATATCAATAGATTGAAACTTGGAAAAAATCATTGGATTTTTTTAAGTACCTACATGAATCTCCTTCGTAATGAAACGAGTGGAACCACGGGCAACGCCTAGTAATAAATAAAGTTCTCAATAAAAGATTCGATTCGAATCATGCTTAACCCAAAACACATCAACCAAGAAATAACCAGCCGAAATAACTAGAGATTTATCCAATAAATAACAGTTCACGGTATCAGATAACTGTTAAGGTGTTATTCCTGTCACGCGCTGCTTGCAATCAGGATTCATGCGACAACCCTAGTGGAAAATACGGGACAACAATTGGGAAGGGCCGGCAGAAAATAGGTTAGCTTTTTTTGTTGATACACGTCGAGTATTTACTGTTTTATTAAAAAAAACGTTGCCGTATACTAGGAATGACTCCTGTATCGTGAGTGTGTTTACAAACATACATTGCAGATGCACAAATACCCAGATCCGGAACAATTTTAGTTGTCGATCGAATCGAAGCCGCGACATGCAGCGCAGCAGTCACAACGCCAAACGTAAGTTTTAATCGTAGTTTTCTTAAAAACTATCGTATACAAATGTATGTTTTTTTTTATAAGTAATTAAAAACCTCCTAATTGTACATATTTAAGTATTATTTTACTAAATGTATTTATTAATACGTATATTTTTTTATATTTTAAGGTAACATATACAAACGGAATATATTTATTACTTTTTTTTTACTAAAAGGTTTCCTTTACGCCAGCAAACCGCGCTGTGCCCGACCGAAATTATCACCAGTATATTTCCAAAGGTCGCAAAAACGCGCGTACCTAATTTGCGCAGAGCTCGTAAGCTGTTTTACGATACTCTATATTAACAAGAGCGTCAGAGGTAAACAGATGACATTGAGACCTCCCAGGCTTCAAAGTTCATTGACCTTAAGAATTCGAGTCGAAAAAAAATTTTTTTTTTCAACTACATTTTTCTATGAGACTTGAATTTTGAGCGTGTACATTAAATGCATTGACTATTTTTTAAAGATATGAACACGTTTCAAACGATTTTAGGCGTAGGCAGTGAAGTGAATGTGAAAGGTAAAATTAGTTTTTTTATTATTAAATAAAATGATACCTTATCTGACTTGTAGTTATTATACGCAAAAAATCTATGAAAAAATACAATGCTTTAAAATGTATCATTTCAACGAAACTAACACAAAAAATTACTAAACAATAAACACTTCAAAATCTTTAAACGATGACATAGTTTTTAATTTTTTTATAAGTTTTTTTTAGAATAATTTTAATTTCATTTAGGTACTATTTAAAACTTTATTGTAACTGTCCCACATTAAAACAAAATTTTCGTCACGTACTTAGGGTACTGAACAAAGAACGACTTTAACCTTAGCAAGCATTCTTCTAAGGCATTGAAAAACACTCTATTCATCCAAAATATAGCTTAGATTAAAAACCGAAATCACAAGTCTTAACATAGACCGAAAAAAAAAATCTTTTAACACAAGTTTCAAATCGTCAACTTTGCTAATGAACTCATTATCTCTCAGCCTCGTGTTTAATAACATCATATTCCAAATTAACTGTCTTTAAAATCCATATCAAAACACTCCACATTGTAATGGACGAAGTAATAGTTTCTTGCTAACCACAGAACTCGGTTTTACCCATTATAAACGTTTTATAACTGTTCATGAATAAGCAAGAAATGCTAGTCGAATCATATATAAGAGCATTCCTATATGATTAATGTTTTTACATACATACATACATGTACATACATGTAAGTCATTTATGTTAGGATTGAGGAAGTGGATGTTAGCGTCTGTTTTTTTTTTATATTGGAAACTGGTGATCTGATTTTGTTTTGAGACTGACTCGTTTGGTGGTGTAAGGTACAGGGTTTGATTACTAGATTTGGAAGTTTTTTTGGCAGGAATTTAGATGAATGTATATACAGTAAATATTTTTAATAATTAGGTATTATATATTTTTTTTAATAACTATACTCTATTTAAAATAAGATACGAAATTTCAACGCCCTATTTACCGTTTGTTTAAACTATTTGAGCTCTATTGCTACATGAGGAAAAATAGAAGCAGAATATATACGAAATATTGTATTGTTCTCAACACTATCCTTAACTATACAGAATAGAACTCAAAATCGCTTGAATAAGCTGCAAAAAGGGTTGAGATTTTTTCTAATCTTATTGTAAATGAAATGTAGGTACATATTTTTGTTTCTATCCTACCCTTTTCCTACCGTAAACCGTAACCAAACTAGACCATAAATATTACGTCGAGAAAATTCGTTGAATAAAAATGGCGGCATTACTTAGAGAAATCATGTTCCCTATTAAATATTCGCGTCACACTTATATATAGTGAACGCATTAGTCGAAATTGAAGCATATATGTAAAAATATAGAGTACATAATCTAATACAGGTATAGAATGAGGGTTTTCTTGAAG
The DNA here is from genome assembly GCA_963891755.1 of Pyrrhia umbra. Taxonomy (NCBI): domain Eukaryota; kingdom Metazoa; phylum Arthropoda; class Insecta; order Lepidoptera; family Noctuidae; genus Pyrrhia; species Pyrrhia umbra. Next base: position 994,932 of record OY982943.1, read on the forward strand.
TTGAAATCTTTCCATGTTTAAGTTCCATGGAAATTTTTATATGATTAAGTAAATATAGCACAGGTCGGTCGGATGAAGGGCTATGCTAGCCGCGGTCAATCTGCGGATGGGTGATCAAATATACGTTTCTTTTTCACCACCTTAGGGGTAGAATTTCACAAAGTCCTTTCTTATCGGATGCCTTCGTCATACAAAGAACTCACCCTCCAAGTTTCAGGTCTCTACGATCAGCGGTTTAGGCTGTGCGTTGATCCGTCAGTGAGTCAGGACAAAGCATTTTATATGTATAGATTAAAGCAAGCTTAATGTCCGAAATTTTGAACTGTAAAACAATTATAATTTCCCGCTAAAAACAGTAAAAAAACCATAAGGTTTCCTTTTTACCTTTTTCGGTACAGATCCCTAAAAACCATCAAAATACGAATTTATATAAAATTCATAGTCCATTGTATCCTAAAACTTTATAGCTACACCAATAAAAACAACACCATTTAAAAACACATACAACGTGTTTTTTTATGTACACACAAAAACATAAAAACGAACAATACACAAAGTACATTATAAAGCAAAATTTTCAGGGTTGCCATGCAACAATTACAGCCGCACTTGTGCACGAATAGGGCTGTCACCGCAGGGAGCTAACAGTTGAGCAATTAATTCGTGCGATGTCCACAGACTCATTACTTTAATGAGGGGTACGTGCTGGACGGGGCAACCCTACATATAGGGTTGTGTACACAGCGATTTCATTTACTTAATGGGAGTTTTTTAGTGTCTAGATTAGATGATGAATTTAGTTTTTTTTATATACTTTTATGTTTAAATTCAAGCTTATAGACAAGACTAACTGTTTCCCGCGGTTTCACCCACGTTCTGAGGAAACCATTTCAAGTACCCGAATAAAAACTATTACATGTCCTTCCCCAAAATATAAGCCATCTCCACACCAATGTTCATCTAAATCGGTTCAACCGTTTACTGTTAAAGTGTGACAGATAGACAGGCGGAGTAAAACGTCCAAATTTATAATATAAGTAAGGATAATCGTAAAATCTAATACAGAAAATACATTTAAATCTGAAGTGCATCGCAAGCATGGAGAAATGACGATATACTATACTAAAATTCTGCTTGAACCCTTTGAAGGTTATGACAGCATGACTAGCTTTCCGCCTGCGGTTTCGCCCGCGTGTGTTCTACGAATTAAAATTAAAAATGATAGTTTCATACAAACTTTGCCCCCCTTTTTCATAACCTTAGGAGTAGAATTTCGGAAAATACTTTCTTATCGGATGCCTACGTCATTCAAAAAACACACCCTCCAAGTTTCAAGTTTCTACGATCAGCGGTTTAGGCTGTGCGTTGATCCGTCAGTCATTCAGGACAAAGCATTTTATATGTATAGATTATGAACATGCATTGACGCAAAACACCCGAAATCTCCCTCCTAAATCCCTTTTCACAATCAAATAAAATATCTACAAAAAACTCTCATCTATTCAAAACGGCATGAAAACGTGAATGTGTACAAAAAGCGTTGTATACACGTGGGTGGAAGGGGGTATCACCACGACCCCAAGAGGCAAGGGGGTCAGTAAACAGCATGTGAATAGGTTTTTTGCAGCGTCACCTTGGCAGTGGCCTAAAAATATTAGGCCTAAGTTTTGAGGTGAAGCGTAAAATATGTTATGTGAATACTATTTTTTCACTGACTACGGAAAATCAGGAGTAGTAAATATTTCAATAGTAAGATGTGTGATTGTCGGTAAAAAACTATTGATTAGAGTCAGATGAATGAGGTGTTGATTGATTGTGCTTCGCTTGCACGGTCGGTCCGTGGATGGGTGACCATCTATGTCATACCGAGACTCCTCCGTGCCTCGGAAAGTACTCTTGGCCCGGCTATCACTTGTAGATCTTTGACAGTCGTTACGGGTAGTCAGAAGCAAGAAAGTCTGACAACCAATTTTATCAAGGGGTATCGTGTTACCCATTCAATGGATTGTGGAGGTCCGATAGGCAGTTGCCAAAAGTTTTATTTTAATGGTTCTTTTCTGACCTTATGTATAAGAAGAAAAAATAATCAAGCCTAGGAAATATTGAAAATGCATGACTGACAGAGATACTTACTTCTAAAGGTATTTATGAACGACTTCAAAAATATAGTTTATATAGTATTTTTTAAGTCTTTTAATAATATTTATATATCTGATTCCCATGGTTACACTGATCGCGGTATCCTGAGTCATCTATATATTTCGTGTACCCGAATAAATAGTATCTTACGTCCTTTTCAAACGTTTAAGGGTACCCAAATAAAAAGTATTCTATGTCCTTTCCAAGCGTTTAAGCCATCTCCATACTGAATTTCATCAAAATCGGTAAAGCCATTTTCCCTTGAAAGCCTAACAGACAAACACATTTAGTTATACATTATACTTTTCCATTTACAATATTAGGATAGTAAAAAAAATCTCAATACTTTATTAATTAAAATATTTTATACTAAACAAAATCATTATCAAAGCCACTAGTGCTAAGTGGTTAAGACGACGACTACCGCCAATGACCTTGAGCAAATGGGCGGAGCTTGAGCTTCCCCCCGCGACCCCGCAATGCACACCGCACGCTTGTCATTTTATATTTTGAAGAACTTTGACGGGTGACCATAATATTATGTAGAGATTCTAAGGACAGTCGCATATTGTATTTTGATATGCATGTCTAAGATATAAAAATAGAAATACAAATAACATCTGTCTGAGTAATACTTCGAAACACTAATTTTAAATTATCAACCCCCACTGCATACTTCGTTTGCCAGAAAAGCAAAAATATTTTCAATTTCTTTAATCTGCAAAACATATTTATCGATCTGAATTGTTACAAGTTTCAAGAAAAAAATCTGACAACTAGCATTCTTGAATTAATCCGCTGTGAAAGATGGACAGACAGACAAACAAAATCGCACCATAGGAGTTAATTTTTAGGCCATATTGGTGTCCATTTTGAGCTCTTCTAACAGTGCACTGCATTTTACGACATCTGCTGCTTCTCAAATAACTTCAGCTCATCTTCACTTGTATAGGAAAATCATATTAGTTTTGTAAGGAGAGCCTGGAAGCCAGTTAATTAGTCCGACGTTTCTGATCCATCTGTAAAGTGTCCGACCAAACCTTTGGCATCAGCTTTGGCCAAACCATTAGCTTAAAATTGGCCTAAGTTTTGACACCAACAGAACCGAAATTGAATAATCTATTACGTTTGCAGGTAGTTTTATTTATATTATTAAGTTGATACACCGAACATATTAGTAAAAAGTCATTGGCCGCGATTCTCTTGACACCAACTAAATTAAATTTATTCTATAATTCTCTCTTTCCATCACCAAATATAAGAAAGGGATAGCAAACTTTTAACACCTGTCAAATTAGAAAAAAATAGTTTTCCATACAAAATTAAACATCACGACGTAACATCTCGACTAAATTAATAAACCTGTACGAACAAAATGTCATCTGTCATTTAATTTGACAGCACTGAATTACTTGCTATCCTCTTCTTGTATTTCGCAATAGAAAAAGAGCATGATATTTTAAAATTAGTTTAGTCGTGTGTACGTCAGAATCGACACCATTGTGGCTTCTTTGCTAAGGCACCTGCATCTCATTTATGAGTTTGCAGATTCGAACTTCGAAACCTATAAATTACGAATCTGACTATTCCAAAGTTTTACATGCACTTTTTTTAGTATAACTTAGACACCATTGACTAACGTTGAAAGAAAACATCGTGAGGAAACCTGGACTACACGGTCTGAAATCACCAATCCACCTTGAAAAAGCGTGATAATTAATGCTAATGCATGTCTATGTCATACCCAAAAATGGGATAGTAAAGATTCCGATTATGACCAGGATTTTTAATTTTTTTACCTTTCATGAACAATGGAAATTCACCCGTTTTGGGCCTAATTTTGAAAGTGCCGCAAAGCAAAAAATCAATGCAAAAATAAATGTGCTAAATTCGGATATAGACTTTGTCTGTATGAGAATTAGCTGTTACATTTTCAAGCACCAAATTTGTACGACCCTGTAATGGAAAAAAGTCCTACCATTTCGATAATCTTTTAGAAAGATGCAATATCGATTTTTGACTTTGAAATCATTTATAATTACCGATTTAAATATTTTTGATCTTTATCTTTTTACCTTATATTACTAATATAAGGTTTTTTATAATTATTTTATCAGAAAAACTCACCGCAAAAATTGACAGATTTTTTATAAAAAGATTATTAAATTGACATCTAGTTTCTCTGCTCAATTTTCATTTAGTTTTCTTATTACAATTCATCGGAATTCAAACATAACCTTGGAATTGGAAAATGGTCGAAATACCATATTAAGAAAAGCATCTAAGAGAAAAATGTACGGAAGTCTAATTATTTCAGAATGTTTGTTTTACAAACTACGGAGAGTTTTTTTTAAATTTAATTCGTATACCAAAAGATATCGAAGAAAACATAAAAAATATTAGAATATGCATCAAGCCTTTATATCAAGCCCTTTCATAATTATGATGACGTAGAAACTACACTTAGTAATTTTAAATTCCATTTTTCCTCGAAAGTAGTATTTTTCTACTTTATCCATTTGCGATATATTTCAACAATTATTCCAAATCGATAAGGTTAGTTATTCCTGAAGTAATTATCAGCTCTGACAGACAGACAGAGAAAGTCGCATCCCATAAGGGTTACTTTTTACTATTTTGGTTCGGAACCTTAAATATACTATTTGAATATATCTTTTTTTTTTCATTTTCAGTTCTTCTGTCTTTGACTTCTGGACCAAAAATTAAAGAAGATCAAGTCCTTTTTGTTTATCAGGGCTTTAGCCAAAGAATTAAGCGATTGCCTATTAATCGGCTTAGGCTTAGCCAAAAATCGACGTTCTGTCGGATACTATTTGGTGTTGAAAATAAAACATAAGAGTGGCATAGTGAAGTAGGACCTTCATTTTTAAAACACTATGCTTCGTCTTATCTTTTAGATTGTGTGTATATAATATTATCCCACATTAGATACCTTGACTAATAGATTAATATGTATATCATATGTGACTGCTTACTTGGCGTTTTTACTAAACTTCGAAAATGGTTGCTATGTAAAGCATCACTACCCAATGTTACCAGTAAAAAACCGGCCAAGTGCGTGTCGGGCCACACGCAGTAGGATTCCGTAGTAGGTTTTAGTTAGTCAACTATAACTATGTAACCGGTGAAGCCTACTTTGCCGTGATAGTTTTCGAAAGTTAGTTTTTTTTATTTTTGAAAAACCTATCTAACGATACCCTACATGAAGGGTTACGCAACAAAAAAAATATTCATCCTCATTTCACGTGTTCGGGAGCTCCATTAAATTATTTTATTTTTTTTATTCATTTTTACCACTTTTTCGGCGTGATCAATACACATATCTATACTAAATTTCAGCTTTCTAGTACCAAGAGCCTCTGAGCTATGCCGCGAACAGAGAGACAGACGGACATTGCGAAACTATAAGGGTTCCTTGTCGGACTACGGAACCCTAAAAATAAAACTAATGTAACCAATCCAAAATAGAAAAATGGTCTAGCTAAAATAGTCAGACAATACAATACATTTTGCAATTTTACATTTTACAATACTTTTTGAATAGCGTAAGCTTATTTTTTTATCATATTCTGCATTTTTTTTCAAATTCGTCTCGTAGCAAAGAAACTCGAACCCAAATTCACGTGTTTAGAAAAATATTTTCATTGGTAATAATTTAGAATAGCGCCACCTTGTTACCCATGGATAAACCGTTTTATTTACAAACCATTAAGTTTTGTTCTAAGATATCATCCCATGCCCTGACTTATAGCTACTATTTCTATAAATTCCAAACTATTAGGAAATATTGTAACATAACATGAAAGAATTTTAATTTTGACGATTATCTCCGACCTACATGTAAAATTTAAATGAGGTATGCAATATTCTCGTTTTGAATACGCAATGTATTAAAAGAAATACATATTTAAATCCTAAAGTACATTTAATTATTTAGTAAGTCAATAACAAAATATATTTGTCCTGCCAAATTTAGATACACACATTTTAGATTATGACAGATTATGGATGATTTGGTTTGAAAACACGTTATTCACATCAAAAAAATATTTTATCCGCATGTAGTGCCTTTTCAATGTAATAATTATAATTCACCAGTCATCTTATCACAAATAGAATAATTTATTTACATCGTAATGTGCTCGCTCTGAGTGACAGCGTCTACCCGTGACAGTGGTCACAGACGTACTGCCCCCGTCGCCCGGTGGAGCCCCTCCGTAATTTCAACTCAACGTTTTGACAAAAGCACAAAAATTGACGTAAATGTACGATTTAAAAAAAATATACGTATACAAAAACACAGATAATTAACTTTTCTATAAAATGGTACAGGTTTCATTAAAATCCGCTTGATAAATTCTATGTATAACTCAGTTTTTCTTCTGCGTTAGACCTAACTTCATGATTTTTTTATACAATGTTATAAATACATAATTAAAAAAAACGTTATACAAAATTATCAAGCATATGCTCTAGTTTAGTATATATACTTTTCAAATCATGAAAGCAAGTCGTTAAAGCGTATTCATTAGCTTTAAAAGGGGCAAAGTCGTATATTTTACTCCCAAATTAAGATAAGCCTTATCAGAATACGTAAAGCTACTTCCTGGCCCTATCTCAAGCTCGTGCTGGCCACAGGACCACTGATACGTTCTGTTTACTAATCTGTTAGCGATTGGTTCAGAGGCACAGATGAAGCGGGGAAAAGTGGGAAAGAATTGGGGAAATCTGGGGTTTCTCATATATGCAGGTCTTATCTGCATTTGAGACGGACTCAATGTTGGGGCAAATGGAGTTATTTTATATTTTCCATATAAAAGGTAGAAAAAAAAGGAATTGTCAATAGATTAAAAATACTATAGCTTGGTTATTGTATTAAATTTTTATGACGCAATATTAATGTTTATGGGGTCATTTTTTTCTCTAGTATACAGTAAAAATGGCTCATTTAAGCGAAACATGGTCTTGACACACCTACAATATTTATGAAAGACCTATCTAACGATACCCCACACGAAGGGGAACGCGAGAAAAAAAAATATTCATCCCCACTTTACGTGTTTGGGAGCTACCCTAATTTATTTATTTTCACAGTTTTATTTTACCACTTTGTAGGCGTGATCAATATAAATATCTATGCAAAATTTCAGCTTTCTAGTACCAAAAACCTCTGAGCTATGCCGTATATAGACAGACAGACGGACATGGCGAAACTATAAGGGTTCCTTGTCGGACTACGGAATACTAAAAAGGTACGTCTTAGGGGCAAAGTAATGTAATGTCTTCAGCATAATTCGATTAAACAACTTTTGACCATATTTCCCCACCACGATAAAATCAAACAAACATTCGAGACTATTTTTGGTAGTATTACCCCATTTCCCCAACTGATTCTTAACCGCTTTTCCCCAACAATTTACACCAGCCCCTTAAGAAATGATTAATGTAGGGTAGATAACAACTTGGCCACTGTGCTCAGCATATGTTGAATGAGCCACCCGGTCTGTATAGAAGTGTTTGTTTAACGGGTGGACCTTGAAAGACCTGGGTTCCTACTAATTTTGGAAGCTGTTTATATTTGCTCAGTGAGCGGGGTTTCTTGGTTATAGAATAAGCTATGCTCACTAATATTTTACATGTGAAAGTAACTCTGTATGTCTGAATCGATTTGAATGAAAATTGGTATGGCGATAAATTGAAACTTGGGGTGATATTTTTTTTTTAAGATTATCCAGTAGCGCGAAGTACCCTCAGCTGGTTTGATAATCATTTCGATTTAGGATATTCGTCAGAATTATGTCTATAATTATCAGTGGTAATTACTGTTATATTCATGTCACCTTGTTTTCTTTTCTTTAATTTACAACCAATACAGCATGTGCTCACAGATTTAGCATTCTGAATCTGTGGTAAATTTTGTGAGTAGTTGATATTTGTTAAGTTTATATTTTTATTAAAGACCTAATGTAAAATCTTACTATCATACTGTTTTTTTCCCTCATGTATTAAAATAAATACTGAGAGAGTCCCCAGAATCCATCAGTGGGAATACTCAAATATGCCTGGGGCTTACTGGGCTTTCGGCTACGGCATCAGTGGTCTAATATATAAATAAAAACTCAGAGAAAAGAACCAAACGAATCCTACTAATTATATTATATTATAGAGGCGAAAGTTTTTGAGGTTTTCTGTCCATGTGTTTGTTACTCTTTCACGCAAAAACTACTTAAAGGATTCGAATGAAATTTGGTACAAACATAGATTATGACCTGGATTAACATATAGGATATCTTTAATCCGGGTCTGCGATGTAGTTCCCTTGGGATGTGGGTAAAACCGCGGTAAACAGCTAGTACATGATAATTTGTCTTTCTATTTCACAAAACAAATAATACAGTGTACTAATGCTTAATAAAAACATAGAAAAGGAATACTGAAACGCTTTGATCTTCAGTATTCCTTTATACAATTAGTAAGGACTAATTTAAATTACAATTAGTCGCCCTAAATACCAGTCGCTATGTTATGTAGGCGTGGTCTAGAAATAATAGGGGCTTAGGATAAGGTCCTGTCGGAAGATGAGCGAGGAATGAACGAGGTATGCTTTGCGAGGTTGTTAAAAAGTTGTGGAAAGTCAATATGATCAATTTATGTTAAGTGACTATCTAAAATATTAGATTTTTTGTAACTGATTTTGTTAAAAACTAATATGCTAGTGATTTTAAATTAGAAATTTAAAAATAGGTACCTTGCCGCTTTTCAACAGATGCAATGTTATCTTTTCTAATTTCGTTCCTTAAGACGACGACTACCGCCAATGACCTTGAGCAAATGGGCGGAGCTTGAGCTTCCCCCCCGCGACCCCGCAATGCACACCGCACGGTTGTCATTTTATATTTTGAAGAACTTTAACGGGTGACCATAATATTATGTAGAGATTCCAAGGACAGTCGCATATTGTATTTTGATATGCATGTCTAAGATATAAAAATCGAAATACAAATAACATCTGTCTGAGTAATACTTCGAAACACTAATTTTAAATTTCCAACCCCCACTCCATATCTACTTCGTTTGCCAGAAAAGCAAAAATATTTTCAATTTCTTTAATCTGCAAAACATGTTTATCGATCTAAATTGTTACAAGTTTCAAGAAAAAATTCTGACCACTAGCATTCTTGAATTAATCCGCTGTGAAAGATGGACAGACACACAGACAAAATTGCACCATAGGAGTTAATTTTTAGGCCATATTGGTGTCCACTTTGAGCTCTTCTAACAGAAATGCACGCAAGATTTTTTCATATTTGCATTTTACGACATCTGCTGCTTCTCAAATAACTTCAGCTCATCTTCACTTGTATAGGAAAATCGTATTAGTTTTGTAAGGAGAGCCTGGAAGCCAGTTAATTAGTCCGACATTTCTGATCCATCTGTTAAGTGTCCGACCAAACCTTTGGCATCAGTTTTGGCCAAACCATCAGCTTTGGTTAAAATTGGCCTAAGTTTTGACAGCAACAGAACCGAAATTGAATAATCTATTACGTTTAAAGACCTAAAAGTGAGTGAGACTGTATTACAAATGATGTTAATATTTTAAATAAGCTGCAGGTAGTTTTATTTATATTATTAAGTTGATACACCGAACATATTAGTAAAAAGTCATTGTGGCTTCTTTGCTAAGGCACCTGCATCTCATTTATGAGTATGCAGATTCGAACTTCGAAACCTAGAAATTACGAATCTGACTATTCCAAAGTTTTACATGCACTTTTTTTAGTATAACTTAGACACCATTGACTAACGGTGAAGGAAAACATCGTGAGGAAAGGACTATACGGTCTGAAATCACCAATCCACCTTGAAAAAGCGTGATAATTAATGCTAATGCATGTCTATGTGATACCCAAAAGTGGGATAGTAAAGATTCCGATTATGATCAGGATTTTTGAAATTTTTACCTATCATGAACAATGGAATATCACCCGTTTTGGGCTCAATTATGAAAGTGCCGCAACGCAAAAAATCAATGCAAAAATAAATGTACTAAATTCGGATATAGACTTTGTCTGAATGAGAATTAGCTGTAACATTTTCAAGCACCAAATTTGTACGACCCTTTTCCACGGTTTCATGCATTTTTGAAGAAATAAAGTAATGGAAAAAAATCCTACCATTGTATGGCATTTCGATAATCTTTTAGAAAGATGCAATATCGATTTTTGACTTTGAAATCATTTATAATTACCGATTTAAATATTTTTGATCTTTATCTTTATACCTTATATTACTATAAGGTTTTTTATAATATATTTTTTCAGAAAAACTGACCGCAAAAATTGACAATTTTTTTTATAAAAAGATTATTAAATTGACATGCAGTAGCTCAATTTTCACTTAGTTTTGTTATTACAATTCATCGGAATTCAAACAACCTTGGAATTGGAAAATGGTCGAAATACCATATTAAGAAAAGCATTTAAGAGAAAAATGTACGGAAGTATAATTATTTCAGAATGTTTGTTTTACAAACTACGGAGATTTTTTTTTTAAATTTAATTCGTATACCAAAAGATGTCGAAGAAAACATAAAAAAATATTAGAATATGCATCAAGCCCTTTCATAATGATGATGACGTAGAAACTACACTTTGTAATTTTAATCCCCATTTTTCCTCGAAAGTAATAGGTAGTATTTTTCTACTTTATCCATTTGCGATATATTTCAACAATTATTCCAAATCGATAAGGTTAGTTATTCCTGAAGTAATTATCAGCTCTGACAGACAGACAGAGAAAGTCGCATCCCATAAGGGTTACTTTTTACCATTTTGGTTCGGAACCTTAAATTGAATAAATGATTTTTTTTTCGTTTTCAGTTCTTCTGTCTTTGACTTCTGGACCAAAAATTAAAGAAGATCAAGTCCTTTTTATTTATCAGGGCTTTAGCCAAAGAATTAAGCGCTTGCCTATTAATCGGCTTAGGCCTAGCCAAAAATCGACGTTCTGTCGGATATTATTTGGTGTTGAAAATAAAACATAAGAGTGGCATAGTGAAGTAGGACCTTCATTTCTAAAACACTATGCTTCGTCTTATCTTTTAGATTGTGTGTATATAATATTATCCCACATTAGATACCTTGACTAATAGATTAATATGTATATCATATGTGACTGCTTACTTGGCGTTTTTAGTAAACTTCGAAAATGGTTGCTATGTAAAGCATCACTACCCAATGTCACCAATAAAAAACCGGCCAAGTGCGTGTCGGGCCACGCGCAGTAGGGTTCCGTAGTAGGTCTTAGTTAGTCAACTATAACTCTGTAACCGGTGAAGCCTACTTAGCCGTGATAGTTTTCGAAAGTTAGTTTTTTTTATTTTTGAAAGACCTATCTAACGATACCCTACATGAAGGGTTACGCAACAAAAAAAATATTCATCCCCATTTCACGTGTTCGGGAGCTCCACTAAATTATTTTATTTTTTTATTTATTTTTACCACTTTTTCGGCGTGATCAATACTCATATCTATACTAAATTTCAGCTTTCTAGTACCAAGAGCCTCTGAGCTATGCCGAAATTGCGAAACTATAAGAGTTATAAGGGTTCCTTGTCGGACTACGGAACCTTAAAAATAAAACTAACGTAACCAATCCAAAATTGGAAAATGGTCTAGCTTAAATAGTCAGACAATACAATACATTTTACAATACTCTTTTAATAGCGTAAGCTTATTTTTTTATCATATTCTGCATTTTTTTTCAAATTCGTCTCGTAGCAAAGAAACTCGAACCCAAATTCACGTGTTTAGAAAAATACTTTCATTGGTAATAATTTAGAATAGCGCCACCTTGTTACCCATGGATAAACCGTTTTATTTACAAACCATTAAGTTTTGTTCTAAGATATCATCGCATGCCCCGACTTATAGCTACTATTTCTATAAATTCCAAACTATTAGGAAATATTATAACATAACATGAAAGAATTTTAATTTTGACGACTATCTCTGACCTACATGTAAAATTTAAATGAGGTATGCAATATTCTCGTTTTGAATACGCAAAGTATTAAAAGAAATACATATTTAAATCCTAAAGTACATTTAATTATTTAGTAAGTCAATAACAAAATATATTTGTCCTGCCAAATTTAGATACACACATTTTAGATTATGACAGATTATGGATGTTTTGGTTTGAAAACACGTTATTCACATAAAAAAAATATTTTATCCGCATGTAGTGCCCTTTCAAGGTAATAATTATAATTCACCAGTCATCTTATCACAAATATAATAATTTATTTACATCGTAATGTGCTCGCTCTGAGTGACAGCGTCTACCCGTGACAGTGGTCACAGACGTACTGCCCCCGTCGCCCGGTGGAGCCCCTCCGTAATTTCAACTCAACGTTTTGACAAAAGCACAAAAATTGACGTAAATGTACGATTTAAAAAAAATATACGTATACAAAAAGACAGATAATTAACTTTTCTATAAAATGGTACAGGTTTCATTAAAATCCGCTTGATAAATTCTATGTAAAACTCAGTTTTTCTTCTGCGTTAGACCTAACTTCATGATTTTTTTATACAATGTTATAAATACATAATTAAAAAAAACGTTATACAAAATTATCAAGCATATGCTCTAGTTTAGTATATATACTTTTCAAATCATGAAAGCAAGTCGTTAAAGCGTAATCATTAGCTTTAAAGGGGCCAAAGTCGTATATCGCCGCCTTAATTATAAAGTTGTTTTTTGCAGGAAACCTTATTTACTTATTTCATGAAGTACCTACTATAATTAAGTGTCACTATTTTATTTCTATCTAACCTTAAACCCTCACTAATATTAAAATTTACGAAATTGAGTGTGTTTGTTGCATAGTAAACCGGCTGAACCGATTAGGATGTTTAGGACTGAGACAGAAAGAACCCTAGAGATTATAGTGTGTTCCCTCGGGGCGCGAGTAAATCTGCGTGAAAAAGTAAAAAAAAAGCTATAATAAAAACTAAGACTATTAAAATCCAAAACCCAGTCTCAAATGGTAATATACCTACCAGCTATGTAACCAACCACCTCAAGGCAAAAGCTATTCACTCGCAGTAAAACACAGCCATTTCATCTGACGGCGCGACCTGACCTCAAAATCCAACATGGCGGCGAATTAAACATTCAAATGCTACACTAGCGTTATGTTAATGATGAACGTAAAATAACAGCTTTTAGAAATGTGACAAAAAGGTAAGTATATTATTAGTTGCTTTGGGAGGTATGAGCCTATGTCAACTTAGACTGGGGTAGGCAAATAGGGGTGTATTTGCTTACCCTAGAGTATGCACCTCTAGTCTGTGGACTAGAATTTGTGGGTATAAAATGTCGCATAGCTATTCATTTGTTCGTGGAATTTGATATTCGGGAAGTAGAAAATTCTAGTTCAATATTGTTAGACTAATTAAAAATTTTGCGAATGATCGCTACAATATTAATGGTTTTTTTTTTGACAATCCTTTTATAGTATGTAATATTTTGTTTTATACATATTAGGTACTAGTTACTGCTCGAGACTTCTTAGACTTGGGTCCAGATACCTTTATTTTTGGATGTGTAATCATCAAATGACCCCTACCGCGTGGGTGGGGCGGGAGGGAGTGTCAGTCTCTTACTGACTAAAATCCATCCATGTTCCTTCCTCAGCCCCTTTTATTCCGGGGGCGCGGTAAGTCTTGGATAGAAAGTATTGTATGTGGTAATCTAGGTTATAAACTATGTGTATACCAGATTTCATCCAATTTTATCAAGTCGTTTTTGCATATAAGAGTTACATTCATACATAGACGCATTTATAATATCTGTAGTATTTAGTTTACGTGATAATTAAATCCGAAGATTTATAAAATTTAAAGCAGCTTCTAGTATTTTCGTGTAATTCCAAATTTGCTTAGTAAAAACTCCACAACTTTTTCTCAATTTTAAACTAAACACACACTCCCGCATTCTCCCCATCCGCAAAAACCTGGTACGCAAAACTTTAAACCACTAAAAAAACGACAACATAAATCCGTTGCTAGAGTGAGATGGCAAGTTAAATCCAGTAAGAGGGAAAGAGACACCGAGAGCAGTTTAAAAAGCTGTTTAATCCGACCTAGGGTTTATCGCTTTAGGCCGACGGAAAAAATACTGGGTGTAATGAATTTAAGGACCAGGGTTCCGTAGGGAAGTAACATTTTTAGCGATTGGTTCTGGATACTGAATAAATATTAATGTTTTTTTTTTAAGTAGGATATAACTTTTTTGTTATTGATTTTCGTAATAAAAAATACATAATTGATGCACGTATAATTCCAAGTACATATTTGGAATCGGGAAAAAATTCTAACCACGAATATGTATTTAACTTTGTAAATATTAAAAAAAATAGTTACGACCTTTCTTTATTTTTTTTGTACACAGTAACATAAGAACAAAAGAAAGAATAGAAAAATATCGTACAAAGACACTACTTATTTCTAAAGAAATCTCTTCCAGCATACCTGCGATAGGAGAATTAGAATGAAGTGATGTAGACAGACTGTGTAAAAAATAAAGTAATAATATTAAGTTAGTTATTTTTCTTTTTATGACGGCAGTATATATGAATAAACTTTTATAGTTATCTACAATACAAACGTATACATTTAATACTGATTTCAAAACAATACATATAGGGGTATAAGCTTTCCGCCCCCGGTTACGCCCGCGTTAACATTTTTTTTTACACCTTAGGTTACATTATTCAAGTTTTAGTAGGGATCCCTAATTATTTCTGGAAATAAATATAGCCTATGACACTTCTTAAAGGTGTAGCTTTCTAACGGTGAGAGAATTTTAAAAATCGGTTTAGTAGTTTTTGAGTTAAAACCCTACAAACAACTCTTTCCTCTTTATAATATTATAGTATAGAAGTATAGATAATAAATAGTTAACCGAATACGCCAAAGTTAAACTTTTACATTAAAACAAGAGTAATTTGTCCTCGTCAATTCATTCCCACCTTCCACAGACGTCCAAATATATTATGTATGTATCCAAAACTACCACAATGGATTACACAATTTCCCCACCGAACCCCAAACGGCGGCAGCGGCCGTGACGTCAGCTGCGTTTCCGGTTCCGCAAATATTATGATAATTCGCATAGACCGGACGTTTCGTCCGTTGTTTATATAGCAATAGTTTTATCATTTTATGTTTAATATGTTATATAGTGGTTCAACTGCCGGTGGATATGTTCCATGGCTACCGGATTTTACTGTTCACTGAGTTTCTGGGTTTATGTCGATGTCAAAACAATGTATTGTTTTTTTTTTTTTTTATTCTGTGTCCAGTTATGTTCGGTGTGTACGACGATAGTATGTTTTGATCTAGATAAATAGGTATCTTGTTTTTTAACAATAACAAAAAAAAACAGAGTATTTTTTATCTATTAATAAAAATAATTTAATCATGTAACTTTTGAAACCTAGCGAACCCTAATTTGGATTCATTTAAATATAAGGGTTTTCTTTAGTCCGAGGTTAAAGGCACCAGTTTTTTTAACATTAACTTGTTATAGACGCTTATATTTTATGGTGGTTTTTTTTTTAAGATATACCTCGCCACATACTAGAACAGAGAACCCATAGCGACTTTCTTCGCCCATCAGAAGGTCAGTCAAAAAACCCAAAATTTTTCATTGACATTGGCAATAAGTACAAAATTTCAAAGTCAGTAACAGAGGTATTTATTACTAGCTGTTTCCTGTGTTTTCACCCGCGTCCGACCAGATAAAAAGTAGCCTAAAACCTTCTCCAGAGTCCCCTCTATCCCCGTACCAAATTTCAGCCAAATTGATCTAGCCGTTCACGCGTGATGCGATGACCAAGGGAACTAGGGATTAATTTTTATATACCTTTAAAATTAAACACAATTTCAATAGCATTACAGCAAACAGGGATCCACCAAAGATCGTATAAGACCACATAAGATTTACAAAGCACCCTGCTTGACCACAACGGGTACTAAGGGGTCTCACCCCGACTAGAAATGATTTAAAGGGTAATCTTAGTTACCACGAGTGCGCGAGGGTTAAGACCACTACTGATGGAGGGTTACCCGTGTGGGGGAAATTGCGACCATGGTCAAGAAACCTTGGTGTTTTTATTGTTTTACCGTCTTATTTGTCTACACTAATATTATAAAGAGAAAAACTTTGTTTGTTTGTAATGAATAGGCTCAAAAACTACTGGACCGATTTTAAAAAATCTTTCACCATTCGAAAGCTACATTATCCACGAGTAACATAGGCTATATTTTATTTTGGAAAAAAAAGGGTTCCGTAAGATATTTGGGTTTTTCGGACACAAGGTGTCAGAAATCAACCAGAAAAGTTACTTTTTTTGCGTACGCTACTAATCTCATGAACTACTGGTCCGATTTGAAAATTCTTTCAGTGTTAGATAGCCCATTTATTGAAGAAGGCTATAGGCTATATTTCATCACGCTAAAACCAATAGGAGCGGAGCACCACTATTCCACGCGGACGAAGTCGCGGGCAGAAGCTAGCTGGTCGTTTAATCCTGGATTACGACGTTAAGTAAGGATTAGGCGGGAAACGGTTAAACTTTAGATTACAAGTTTTTTAGAAGTAACACGGTTAAGATTTAGAATGGCGTTGTGATGAGCTTAAAGCTTACTTTATTTAATATTTGAGTGGAAGCTTGATTTGATATTGGTCTACAAGATTTAAAGATTAGTGAAATTCCTGCCGGGCTAGGGGAATGTTCAAGGGAATAACCACGGTCCTCAAATTCAAAGGGTAATGGAAGAAACATGGATGGGTTTTAGATAGTAAAAGTCTGACACTCCATCCCGTTCCGCCTATAGCGGGAAAAGGCATTCGATGATTTCCCATCCCTAAAATTAAAGCTTAATAAGATCATGACGTCGTCATAGACTTATGTGTGCCATACAATCAAACTGGAAGCCATTAAAAGAGGAAACTGGAAGCATCGTATCTTAGAAAAGGCTAGGCGAATAATTACGTCCAATGACACAGAAAAAGCATTGGAATGATATGCACAAGTGTTTTAAAAAAGCCAACGAAGCATGAAATGCTAACATGATCATGCGTACCACAGAAAATTCTGCTTTGAAAGAAAAACATTCCGAATCCCTAACACGAATATCAAACACATTGCACTAACTTAAACACGAATAATTCAACAAACAAACAACCAAAAAAACTCTTTTCGAAACGGCATGCAGTACACACGAAATATCGAAAGAATTTAAAACCTCAAACTCCCACATTTGTACTGCCAACGGAATAGCGAGAAATTTTACTTAAAAAGAAATACTGAAAAGTTGGCCGTTGCATTTACAAAAATATTACAGTTTTCTAAATCATTTCTCGAATAAGTAGACCGTTATATTTCCAATTATTCCTGGAAAGGGTTTTTCGTTTCAGTAGAGGTTTTAAAAGGGTTCAGTTTTGCTAAAGTAAAAGGAATTTGTTGTATGGAGTTCCGCAACTGTGGTGTTTCTACGAACTAGTTGTGGAGTCCAGGTGTATATATATAGTTATTTGTGTGAATGTTTGTCTGTTACAAATAGCTTCTACAAGGGGCGATACCTATATATAATTTCCGGCGCACTATGGACATTGCTGATTGGCTATTTAGCTATATTGAATGTAAGAGTAATCATTGTTTCAGCTTAGCTAACTTGATCAGAGTATTGCCGGAGCGAGGATCGTTTCCACATATATTATCATTTATAGCCTAAGATTTTGATCATCAGACTATTTTTTTTAGACATTACTAAGCAATGGCTAATTCATACAGAGAAGGAATAAGCATTTATCACCACGCTTGATTATGGTGGATTGTCAATTTCACACATTTCTTTTTTAGGTTTACTCGCAAAGTTTTCCTTCTCTCATTGGTATTTTTTGAATAACTCAGACACCTTCGAGCCACCGTATTTTTTTTTCCTAAACACACAATCTTATTTGAAAACTTGCCACACTATCTCAAAAAATGTCCTCCGTTCAGATATTCACCCTGTATAACATATACAGAGTGAGTTTCTGTAGATAACACCACGACATCGCTTTGAGTACCACTATGTTTTCAAGTCACGTATACTAAGGGTTTCGAGTCGCGATATTATAAAGTCAAATAGACTTCTGATGAAGTTTCCATGTGTGGAAAAATGGCGGAAAATATGTGGGTAGGGATGTAATTATTGTTGTAGTGTTATAGTGGATAGGAGAGGTTATGGATGGGTAAATGGATGTTAATTCCATTGGGTTATGCATTTGTAAACTATTTTTTAAATCCGCTTATGGAGTATAGCCTCTGACCGCGTTTACGTCTATGAGGTTTAGAGATTTTTTTTTCGGATGGGAAATCCCGCCGTTAGTGTCAGACTCTTACTGATTAAAACCCATCCATATTCCGTCCTCAAACTTTGTATTCCGGGAGCGCGGTATCTCTTTCGAACGTCCCGCAGGCCCGACAGGCTATGGTCTGGAGGCCCCGTTATCAAAAGATTTAGAGTTAGGTTCAGATACCTAGATAAAAGTATTCTATTTGTAATCCAGGTTTCAAACAATATGTGTGTACACGATTTAATTTAAATCCCTTCAGCTAAAAGTAATATTTAAGCACTGTTTGTACTACACTTGCCATGACAAGTGGTAGACTTTAAGCTCTCGCAGACTAATTCATAATAGTCCAGGAGATTCTAATAGCTCAAGGAGTGACAGTTAATCCGGAGTCTAGGAGTTACGTTATAAATTATTCCCTTTAACTCTTCAAGTACATTTGATGTTGCAATTTCAGGAGATTGTTAATGTTTCGTAAATATAATATTGGATGGTAACAGTCTCTGTTTGAGAAATGCTTTTAAATCCACTTTTAAATGGTAATTCAAAAGTGGATTTAGTTTATTACTATCAATCAATAAACCTGCTATTTATTTCTATCAATCGATAAAATTTATAAGATCTAAAAAGTATGTGGTTATTATTTTATTTCTTTTATTCCTCTTTGAAAATATAATCTTTTAAATATTTTTACAAAACAATATAAAAAATATTATTATTAGCTAGCTAGCTTTTAAACGTACGGTTTCCCGCGGTTTCGCCTGTATCCTGAGGAAACTATTTCGTATACCTGGATAAAAAGTATCCTATGTATTAATCCAGGTTGTAAGCTATATGTGTACACAATATCATCCAAATCTGTGCGGTAGTTTTTGCGTAAAAGATGAACAAACATCTATTCTTACAAACTTTCACATTTTTAATACAATTTAGTGCCTAAACAAAAAACATTAGTATACGTTATGCAACATTGCTATAAGTTTCAGATCAGGCGTTCAAGTCTTTTTTTAATCTCTATAATTTCTCTGTTTAAAACAAACCCTATTTAAAAAGTGATTCAAACTTTGTTGAGATAAAATAAGGTTCTGACACATTTCTTATTAGAGTTTTCAAAAATCCTGTTAACTTTGGTATCGTGATACCTACCTATATATATATTTTTCGCGCATATCAATATGCTTCGGGCCCGATTCTGGGCTTGACAGGTCTCTAATCAAATAGGTTTTTGATGGAAACTCCTTCGTGTTTGCTTAAGCCATGGATTATCATATTTTGTTCGGTAATGGAATTTTCGTTTATATTTACGTAGATAGAAAATCATTATGTTAAATGCTTGAAAAGTATTTTAGTAAGCATTTGGACTATGTCAGTCACAGTAAAATAGATTTTAATATTTAAAAGTTTTCTCATCTGATCTTGTTATTTTTTTAAGACTTAAATAATATTTATTAAGAATCAAAATGAAGATACTTAAATTTTAGCTGCATAGAAACTAAATCAAAAAGGCAAGGTAGTATATTTTCAAAACAGTATCTAAACGAGAACATCGAATTATGCCTTTGCTTTATTTTCGACAGCGTCATTCAAGAATTGAATGACATTGAATGCTTGGCAATTTTCCATGTTCATATAACACAGACAACGCTGCCCACAGAAACTAGTAAAACTAAAGCTAAAACTGATAAAACAAATAATTTGAAAACACTTACATAGCACGTTGATGGTATGTGAAGCGACCACATTCTCCGTGAGCTGACCATTGATGCCCTGGCAGACGACGACGATGGACCTCTTGTTGGGCTCCACGACGACCGTGATGTTTGACGTCGTGATCCAGCCACCTGCGAAGAAGAACATAATGAAGAAGAAGAAAAACAAAGAAGAGAAAAAGAAGTCGAAGTCCGAAAACAAGAATTTGGAATACTTTTTCTGATACAAGATGATGATGAACTCATCAACATTATTATTTGGGAGTGGTATAACACCTTAATTTTGTTCTTTAAGCTAGGTTTACACTTTGTATTGTAAACTAGTGACTCAGTATATATTTAGAGCAAGTGTCTCTGTGTAAATAGGATATGACATTTATTGTGACACGAGATAAGTGTCATGACAAGGGCATCACAAAAAGTGTGAACAGCATTGACATTTGTGTCGCAAATGTCGTCGTAGTCTAAACTTAGCTTAATGTCCTAGTTTCATGCAATATAAAACGAAAAAAACTAAGCTTGCGAAATGAATCCATTATAAATTTTGTTTCATTATTTACCTCGGTACTAACTTAGCTAATGATCAGTTTTGAGATAAAAAAGGAAAAAATCAAGACACAATACAGAATTTCACAAAGGATTTTATCGTAACGACAATGTTTAATATCAAATCGAAATAACTGTTTTTCACCTAAAAAAAACATGTATTGTAATTACGAACATTATCTAAAATTTAAACGAATTTGTCTTCCAAATACACCACTAAATCAACATTTAATAAAATAACATAATTTCTACATTAAATAATTAATATCGAATAAAGAGATATCATATTTCAGTCTCATTATCCTAGTAATAATAATGGAAGACGCTCGTGTTATTTTACAAATCGAAATTACCTTGAACTAGCTTATCTTGAAAGTTATCAAAAGACATATTGGTTCTCGTATCAACCTTTAGAAATTCAATCAACTCTTTGTGTAGACGAGCAAGGTCTTGTTCCAGATATCTAGGTCAAGGCTTCTAACAATTCCAGTCCTTCGACATACGTTTCAGTTATCATTGGAAGCGACTACGTACGGATTCCTTGGAACTTTATTTTCCAATATCTGTATATTACTATCTAACAATGTTTTTGTGAGTTTGTGTGAGTCACTGAGACGAGAGTTTTGGTATAGTAGTCGCAAGTACCATTTGATATGATAGAAAGGTTCGAAATTTTATTTATAGGTCTAATAAATAATTTTTCTAAACCAAAAATACAGTTATCATCCAAATTATTGATACATAGCAACGCTTCTGCCTTTCCTTATAGCAACATAGTCGTGATGCTGAGCATTGAAGTACACAGGAGTATAGATCTTATAGTTGTTTTCGTAACAAATAATGATTTGCTTTGTCAAAAAGAGGCAGAGAGGGATGAATTTTACGATATCCTCTGAGAATGTAATTTCACGGCCGATCTAACTAAATTGTTTTCATATACGAGTTTGTATAGTACTATTACACCAGAATCACAATGAAATGTAAATTGTATTCCTTATATGTACATAAATAACTTATAACTCACCCTCGGGCGAAATAACAGTCCTGTTACTAGCTTCCTTGTGATGTTTTCCTAGTACTACCCACTTGACATCGGCAGCAGGGTTCGATGGAGCAGTACTGCAAGTTAGAGGTACTGGATCTCCAACCCTGGCTTCTGAAGGTCCTGATATTGTAACATGTGCTGGAGCAACTGAAAGGGAAAGTATGATTATAAATCTTGGTAGTCATTGAAATATACAATGAGATGTTTCAATACCAGACTTAGTAACATGTTGTAAAACAGATGATTGCAATGATGATTTTAGTAAATAAATTCTTAGTTTAAAAGCTGCAGTGTTTAACAATGTCAATTTCATTAAAACTAACCAGGGAATACCTAAAGAAAAATTACAGAATAAACAAAAGGAATAAGTTCTAGAAAACTACAACGAGCCAGTTGATTGGTTTTACACAAAATAGAAACATTATGCATTGAATTTTAAACAACGCCTGACACTGAATAAATTAGATAACAAGTTCTGGAACATTGTAATTTAATGCATCGCTAATATCGTATTAAGCCGCGTAAGTACGGTGTCAAATAATGTGAAATTTATTGGATTTTGAAGAGCGCACTGTGGCGTTACCAGCTAAAAGCATGTGAAAAATCAATCACGGTTCAGATCAGATTTATTTAGAAGATTGATACCTCTTTCATGAGCATCTGATGTATTTTATTCAGTAAGAAATAAAAATGTATATTTTTTTCCTCTTTTTTGTGGATTCCTACTATAATTTGCAGCAAAAAGTAGTTTAATACATCGGTTTAGTATTTTATCATGATATTTAGAGATGATTAATGAGTGCAAATGTTTTCTGTTTACTGGATGCATTAAAATAAATAGACAACTAATATATATACGTTATATTTCTATTACAAACATCATTAATTTGAATTACCTGTAGGTATTACTAACGACCTACTTAAAATTCGATAGTATGTACAAATTATTTTACTTCAGTTGATTAATCCTATTTATCTTCCATATCTATCATCTGTACTACTTTATAACCCAGCTTATGCCTTTTATTTCATCGTATTCCCACCACGTCTGTTACTATTAACGTACTTTATCTACTAACGTCGACGACCCTAAAATCACGAACATTTAATGTGTATTTTTCAAATTTTCTACTGCATAATTTACCAATTAATCTAATACAACACGTAAGTAAGAACAAAGTGTGCAATTAAATCGACATTACTGAAAGTCGGGCCCAAATGTATGAGCTGAATTAATTATATACTTAGTTATGTCTTGTCTGGGGTTGTCTCAAGGGTAACGGGACACCTACAGTATCTAAGTCCAATTAGTTCGCTGAAAGTGGCTGGATTCTTATTTAGAGTGCAATTTTGCGGTGGTTGAAAATAGATGAAATTCTAATGGATGGCTTAAGTACAAAGGAATGAAAAACAAATTTAAGATGTCTCTGATGTCGTTATTAGCAAATTACAAGACTGAAGAGGTACGGGTAATTGAGAAGTTTGTATTAAACGGGCTATTTATCTAACGCAGCGAATTTAAGTCTTAACGATGAAAATAATGTCTCCAGAATTTTCACCTTCAAATCTTACAGCCGTTTATTTTTATATAAGTGGGATTTGCACAATAATGAAACACTTTAGGTTTAAGTAGCTACAAAAATGAATAACAAATTTCTCATTACAAACTATAAGAAGGCCTTCAAAGTTAATCCAAACATTACAAGCGACATTTTCAGCACAAACCACTTAAAAATATAACATTTCGCAAAAGAATATTCGAATTTTAGTGTACATTTCGAAATGGAAGCGATAGAAGTAAGAGTTTAACGTAAAAATACGTTCGGCAAACTTCTGGGGGGCGTCAATGGAGTCGGAACAAATTAAAACTTTGCCCTCTTCGTATAAATGTCAAATAAATTTGAATGTCGCTGTGGAAGTTGGTGATTTATGCTTGTATCATTGAGCTGTTTCGTTTAGGGAGTTGGTAATACGTGAGGCAATTACCATTGTTTGATTTGGTGTCATAACATAAATCGTGAATATTCTGTCCGTTGGATAAATCTATTTACCATTTCATTACTATTCAATGGCGATAAGATTCTTACGAATATGCTGTTCATTCCTTTAATTACTCCTTTAAAACTAAGAACAAATTAGATGTTTCTACAACTTTAAACTTTAAAACAGTATTTGTAGTTAAACATGTATCATACATAATGCATGTCGAGTAAGTCTCTAGTTTTTACATAGTTAGCGGCGCCAAAATGGTTGCCAACCTCTAGAAGCTTAAATAATAAACGAGTAACTTCTAGTTAACAGCGGCAAAAGGAAAACAAACGTTGCAATAAGTTTGGCTTTACATGCAAGCTTAAAAATAAACAAAATTGTTGAAATTCTGATTTTACACGTTACATAATTTTCGATTTTACCCGTCTCTCTGCTTATACTATTACGGATCATAAGCGATGAAAAGTAGCATTGTTATAAACTATGCATATATAACAATATAGATAGATCAGTATTATTGATACAGAACTTTAATCTAATATTACTGAAGGCTGTTAACATAAGCCAATAAATATAAATAAACCCAACTAATTCATTAGTGTATCGGCCGATTACGATACTAACAGGCCTTTAACAAGGCCACCGCAAGTCAATTAAGTATCACTCAAGCCTTTATCTCTTAAGGGGTAAGCAAAAGCCAATTAACACTAATTAGTTTGGGTATAAGCAGATAGTAATCCCTAAATCTGTGGATCTCGTCAGCGGCTTTCATCATGTTGTGGTCGAGTATCAAAACTTTGGTCACTACCGATAGTAATATGTCGTAAAAATGTTTAAATATCTAAACATGGGTTTAATATAAATAACGAGAATACTTACACATAGTTTTAATTAAGAACAAGCTACAAATTGAGTTCAAGTAACTACATGTGATTTATATGGATGATGTTTTAGTTTATACTAGGTATGCCACACTCTTAACTTTCGTATCATTAAGTCATTGTTAATCCAACAAATTAATCACAATGTGCAGCTATTCAATATCAAGAACAATAAATAATCTACAAACCATTATGAAAACCATTCACATATTTAGTCAACTCTATTTATCATATCAATCAAAAAGTCAAAAACATTGCCAGTTTCATCATTTATTATTACTACGCCATCTATTTCATATTACTCCGAAATTGTCGAATCGATCTTCAACTTCAAAAGTCTTTTACAAGTCAAGCAAATGCGTTTTATACAGAAAAAAACTGGGCCCCTCCACGGTTGGACGATTACACCTGACTACCTGCCTGTTCTTTGTAAATAAACAATGAGACGGGATTTAGGGGATACTTCTTTGAGACGTGGAGTAAGTCAAAAGAGTTTTTGGAAGAAAATTAAAGATTGATTATTTTTCTTAATTCAAAGTAGACTCATTTCAATTATAGTCATTTTCTGAAAAGAATATTAAATTCTAAATTGACTGATTATTTAAAAATAACACTAAAGCAAAAAAACCATAAAGATGTACTACGTATTTTTTTAATATTGACTCCCTGATTGATTTATCTACAAATCTTTATATAGCTACTGAATTTGATTAAAAATTATCAAATACAGTGGACTATTCAAGCAAAATTCCGTTGCAAAACCGAATCTATTTCTAACAGCTTCTTATTTATGCTTTACGCCATACGAAATGAAAATTACTGCGCTTTTGGACTACCTTGTATCTGATAGAGTTATATAGTCAAAGGATTCGCTGCTCTAAGGGGTTGAACCCGGGGGTTGCTTATAGAGTTATCTGTCTTCATATTGGACTCTGTGGCAGGATTATGAGAAGATGGAAGGATGATGTTGCGACCTTTGAATGAGGTGAGAGCTAAGACGGATCATTTTTATGTTATAAACGACACATGAGAATGTTCTGGAAGAAAATGTGATGGTATAAGAAAATCTGATGAGTTATTTTATAAAGACAGATTCTTTTCAAGGAGACAATAATGACGTAGTAACCGTCTACATTATTAGTGGTCTTGATAAGCAGCTTTAGCAAATTTTGTGTCATTTTTATCACGTCATAAAAGATCTTATAAATACCACGGAAGATTTTTTACATTACTAAAATTGCTTCTAATGTAGCTCAACAACAGAAAAGAATAATTTTACAATCTTCAAAACTAGAAAATAAATTGCCCAAATAAATCAGCCGTTTACAACCTCAAATTACTGTACTCAGAATTCTGAAATCTCTTTAAAATTTCGATGTGATTACGAAATATTACTGCCAAATTATCTTAGTACTTACCGGCCTAGCACTTAGAAAATAAACATTAAGTTTACGTCGAAAATTTTCAGTTTCAAATCTTATTGTTCATTTATTTCCCGTATTTATTACTTTGTGATACAATCTAATTGCTTTTGAGGTTGTTCACGTTTATTTCCCAAAGGGATTCGGTCTTTGATGCTTTCTATTCAAAATACGACCGTGCTTGTACCTCTTATTAGATTTCTGTCAAATATTCTAAGCTTGTAAGGTTAAGTTCACTTTGAATATATTTATTATGTTGTATTTTATTATCTTGCATTGCGTTCGCAACTAAAGGAAATTCAATCAGATTATTATTCAAGTTAATTGCTGCATCGCATTCTTTTCCTAGTTTTTCTTCATTAAATTAATCAGTGCGAATGTAATCTGTATTATTAGTTGTAACGTTTTCATTATTAATAAAACTTTTTTATAGTCCAGTTGTAATTATATATGATAATAAATTCATAGACTACTAATTATCAATAACAATAATTTTATTTGATTACTTAGCTTAGTTTTCAGAGCATTTTATTTTATGCAATATATAAATATTGAACAATTTATTAGTGATATTAGAAATTGTTTGGAATATTGGTGAGCAATTATTTCTTAACATTTTGACGAATTTGAATGAAATTAGTATCTATGTAGTTCATAATACGGATAAGGACATAAAGTTCAAGGAATTAAAAAGAGTTCTCACAATATGACAGTGTATACAATATAAAAGATATAAAGCTATACTTACACAACACAGTAAGGTCGATCTCAGCTTTCAGCGTATTGCTAATCATGACGTTCTTAGCTTCGCATGTGTACCTCGCCTTATTGTCTGACGCATCAGCTTTGAAGGACAGCACGTTTTCTGACATCCTCCCACTAGTTCTGTAACAATAAAAATAAGTTATGGTTACTTAGAGTCCATTTCTGTTATTAACTTCATCAACTTAACAAAAAAACATTTTAACCATTTTGAATGGAACTTGGAGATAGATTGAAATTTTGTTGATTGATTTTTGAAAATCGATTGATAGAAATATGGGGATAATACATAGGATGGTCTTTATCTGGGTTCGAGAAGAAGTTGCCTTAGAATACGGGTGATAGTATCACGGGAAACAGCTCGTCTAAAAAAATCAATAGAATCAAAACTTTACGACCCGAATGAAAAACGCGATCCTAAAAATCGGCACCAATATTTTTGCTAAACCTAAAATGTAAAATATTGATAAATCATTTAGGATAGCTAATACAGACTCGTCTTGGGAAAACGCCAAGAACAGGAATCCGTAATAGATTTTTTATGAAACAAAACCATTATCCGGTAGAGAGGTTCTCGTATTAATATTGAAATTCATGGTCCGTCCGTCTTCCCACGGTTATACTGCTGGTTATTAAAGAGATAAGGGACTTGTGTCTATCTCTTTCTTGTATAATATTCTTTAAGCAGTGTAGAGTGAGATGTCAAGTGTTTTGTGTTTTCAATCAAAAGCTCATTATGGTATGTTTCATTAAAGGGACGAGTTTTACCTTAAGTTTAGCTGTACCATCTTTATTATGCGAATCAATTAGTGCATAATTAATTATATTCACAATTGTCTGCAATATTTATGCCATTTATACATTACCTATTAATAAGCTCATTGCCCTTATTACTGCTTAGATTTTCAATAAATTTTAGCACTACTATATTTGAATAGCTATAAATCAGTTTCATTGTATCATAATTATGAGATATGTTCCGCGTTCTTAGGGAACTACTAAGCGGACCCAGATAAAAAACCTATAAACGTCTCCAGGGTTCCCTCTGTCTCTATACCAAATTTCATTCAAATCGGTTCCATGTTTAACTATGAAAGTGTAACAAACAAACAAGTGTGTTTGTTTCTTTCGCGTTTATAATATAAGTTAGGATTGGTTGACTCGTTAGACTAGTGGCAAGCGCAACTGTGGCATATTCAGTCCTGGGTTCAATCCAGGTGTGGTTGGAGTTTTCCTCCGAGAAACTCCTTCTAGTAACTTCAATCACTTTAGTAGCTTCGGTTACTGTATATTTATGCCCAACTGCCCAGCATTACGCTCACTTTCTCGTTGTGTGTTCCATACTTCATATAGGAATGAGTTCCTACTTCAAGAAATATATTGTTTAATACTGACGCCGAAAATCCGCGAGAAAAATATGACAGATTTATTAAAAACCAAAGAATCATTGAAATCAATTCATAACGACGTACATATACAGTCAAATTGAGAACCTCCTCGTTTTTTGAAGTCGGTTAAAGAGAACGCCAACACAGCCCTTACTTCTAGGAAAGATTCTCGAAACGATTTTGTATTTTAATATTTCAGAAGCATCAAGTTTTTCACCGAATTCTGGTAAATGCAGATAAGTTTTTTATCTCAATATCTACCACCATTTCAACACCAAATATTTTTATTTGAATACCGTCAAAAGGCAGAGGAAGACAAGTTAATTCCGGAAAATCTTCTTAACATCGAAAGCCTTCAAAAGGAGCACCAACAACTTGAAAAACAATATCACACAGAAGTTGGCTTATCTCGTCTTTCCCCCTTTAAGTTCGCGCTTTTGAATTTTTAATTGCATTTTTAATTTAACAAAGGATTTTATATCCATATCTTTAATATTTATGTACACAATATTATTGACAACAATATTTACAGTAATAAATTATACTAATAAAATTAGGCAACAAAATATTCATCCGCAACGCTGTCAGCGGGAATCGTGCCCAAAAGGCTGGTTGCATTGCCACGTTGGATGGCAATGCTGATTCACCACACCGTTTAATAACTCTAACTTGAATTGAGGAGCTCGTGGCTAAGTAACAGCCATACGGGTTGATTGATCAAAGGTGAAGATACGCATGGCGCGGTCAGTCTGTGGATGAGTGAACATCTACTTCGATGGCCCCGGCTGTATTTGTTGATCTTTAACATTTATTACAGGTAGTCAGAAGCCAGAATGTCTGACAACCAGTCTTAGTAAGGGGTATCGTGTTATCCGTCAACTGGGTTGGGGAGGTCGTATAGACAGTCACTACATGTGAAACATGAATACTCAGCTGAATCCGGTTAGACTGGAAGCCGACCCCAACATAGTTGGGAATTTAAATTGTTCAAACAAGCGTATGTTATGCGTTCATATTTTTTTATATTGACACAGTGAAAACTCACTCCCTTAAATCGAGATAAGGAAAATCATAACCCTACGGCGCTACTCAAATTATTTACGCAAAAAGATTCGCGCAAAAAACAAAAAAACAAAACACAAAAAAAAAAAAGAAATCTCAAACGAGGAAAAGTTTTCCGTTCAGGTATTTTCGAAACTAAAAACGCTCGAGAAAGTTGCAAAAAACCGCTTAACCACATACTTTCGAAGTCTATATTTTATTTTCTATAAATATTGTTGAAGCACCTCCAACTCTGCCGACCCCAGTTTCAAACTTCCCCCGCTTCCGAGATGAATAATTTCCTCTCGAAATTCTTGGGATGTTTAAAATTTAAAGCGCTCGGAGTACTGGTACACTGTCTTAAAGTGACGAATTTTGAATTCGATATTTTTTATGCCTGCATGCTTGTTAGTTGTAGCTACCTGAAGGATCTTGAGGCTCAATGACAGCAGCATGGGTCGACCAACCGAGGTTAAGTTTCACTTGCCATGGACAGTCCGTGGATGGGTAATCATCTATGTCGTACCGAAACTCCTCAGTACCCCGCTATCATTTGTAGATTTTTGTCATTCGTTACTGATAGACAGAGGCCAGAATGCCTGACAACCAGACTCAACAAGGGGTATAGTGTCACCCAGTAATTAGGTTGTTGAGGACAGAAAGGCAGTTGCTTCATGAGAAGCACTGATACTCAGCTGCATCCAATTAGATTGGAAGCCGACACAAACATAGTTGGGAAACAGCTAGACAGATAATGAGTGTAATATACACCTCTACCTAACTCCTTGTATACATATATATAGTACCCTCCTTGAATTTTGTTGCTAGAAAACCCTTCTGGATAGACCAAAATTTGAATAATTCATGAACCATTGAATAATTCAATTCTATAACAAACGTACATCGATTTCTTCAAATCAATAGACCGCAACGCACTTGCTATGGTACATAACACTATAGACCCATTTTCCCATGGCGAGATACCCATAACCCGATCTCGTGGGAGCCTACGGTGACCACAGATCGTTTTTATAACAAACAACAGCAGTTTAGGGTTACATTTGAGGGCGTTGGGTTTTGAGGGTTACACCGAAAAGTGTCTAAAACGCAATGTAGTTTAATGTTTAACTATTTTATTTTGAACAACTTTTTGGGCCTATTGCTAGGTAGATTTGAACTTTGCTATAATTTTTGTTGGTATGTAAAAATATTGCAGAATTTATGCTTGCAAAATAGAGCAGTGCCTTGTTTGTCTAGTTAGTGGTTTTCAAGCATGAGGTTCCTTGGTTTTATTCCCGGGTCGGGTAAGGTGTTATTGTTTCTCCATGTACTCTATAGAGTAGTCTGGAAGGAAGTAATTTTTTATAAGCTTGACATACATGGCCAAATTTGGATAGGTAAACTTATGTAATATTAAAAAAAATTAGAATAAAATCTGAAAACAATACCAAAAAGCATTTTTTTATCTTGCATTTTTGTGCCTCTGCCTGAAAATATAGTTACAAATATCATATTGAAAATCCTCTCTAATTGATAAGTATTATATGAAGACATAGAATCTTTTTTTTCATTCAGTATATTTATATAATTGAATTAAAAAAAACCGCCCATTTCGGTAAAAAAAAACTTCGCCCAACACTAACAATAAACACCCAAATATATTCTCACAGTTACTAATAACGAGAACTGTTCAGAATCTCTCCGTCACCATAGAGGTAGTCGCCCCAATTGTCTTACAACCCGTTTAACAATCGTAGGGTCGTGACACCAAACACTCGACACCAACCGGTTGCCGTGCTACTAATTGTGACAACGACTGCTACCAATCACCCGTGCATTCACATGGACTAATTATTTTGGGAGCGGCGGGAGTTATGAGAGGTAGCGATTTGTATATTTTTTTAGATATTTTGGAAATTGTTTTTTTTTGGTTCTGGATTAAAATGGTATTTTTAACAAACTCTGAGTTTATTCACCTTATTTTTTTTCGCTCCCTGTCTATTTAGATTAGACTAGGTTTTAGCTCTGCATAGACTTCGAATTGGGTCCAGATATCTTTTTTTGTGTTAATACGGTTAATAAACTATTTGTGTGCCAAATTTTATTCTAATCCGTTCAGTAGTTCTTTCGTGGAGGAGTCACAAACATACATCCATTCAAACTTTCACATTTATAGTAATATGAAGAAAGATAAATACGCTAAATTAAAAGGAAAAGGAAGAAAGTAAAAAAAAATCATATTTTCGAAACAAATCGGGAATCAAACTCACATTAATAAATACAACAGTCGCATTTACGAATACTAAACCTCTACTACGTTTACCAATCTCTTGTAAAGTAAAACGTGGTACAAAACAAAAATGATTCCTACACATAAAAACCCGGTATCTGCCACACACACTTGAAACCAAATCAAGGAGTCCCATTCACAAGATATCTATCTATCGATCTTCCCACGATGCGCCGGCGCAGCTCCCTGAACCGTGAACGTGCATTTTAATAGATTTATTGGTGCAAGACTTTTTACATAAAAGTGCATGAGATCCTAATTAGTTTTTGTGTTTGGTAATCTTAATTATTGTTTAATTACGAGATAATTATTTGGGAATTAATGTTAATTAGAAAGGTATTTTTAGGAATGTTGGGAAATTAGAAGTCGGAGTTCTATTTACTTTACTTTTACATTGAATACCCTTACAGCAGGCTGCACCAAACTTTTTATCATTTATACGTTTAGGAATACCACCAAACATGATATCAATAACAAGCATACTTTAAATATTTTTTTAGATATCAATACATAGATATAATAATTAAGGGAGGAGCTCGTGGCTAAGTAACAACCGCACGGTTCGACCGATCAAAGGTTAAGCTGCGCTTGGCGCGGTTGGTCCGTGGATGAGTGACTATCTATGTCATAGCGAGACTCCTCCATGCCTCGGAAAGCACGTTAAGCTGTTGATCCCGGTTGTCATTTGTAAATCTTTGACAGTCGTTACGGGTAGTCAAAAGCCAGAAAGTCTGACAACCAGTCTTACCAAGGGGTACCGTGTTACCCGGTAACTGGGTTGTGGAGGTCAGATACGCAGTCACTCCATGTAAAACACAGGTACTCAGCTGCATCTGGTTTAGACTGGAAGCCGACCCCAACATAGTTGGGAAAAGGCTAGGCAGATGATGAGATATAATAATTAAGTTACCATATATCATAAATATTTAGATGAAAAACATAAAATAATAGCAAAAAAAAAATATCCTCCATTATGACATTTCTTCCGTTTCACGTATATGTTATCGCTTCTTTTTTTGGTGCAACTAGCTGTTAAACTCTTTTAGAGAATAACATAAAGCTGGTTCTTCAAACCTAACAGACAGACGTGTTGCTGGGGAGTTTGTTGCACCACTTCTTCCCAGAATAACACATAGGAAGTGGTGAAGGGCGGGCATTTTGGGGGCTGTCTTTTATAAATAAAGTCAAAAGTCAAAATTTTTATTTCAAATAGGCCTTTGCAGGCTCTTATGAAAAGTCACACTAGTTGCACGGTTGCACCAAAGAGTAGGTCCTATGGAGAAGAACTGGCAAGAAACTCCATGGATAAAAATATGTCCTGTAAAATATGACCTTAATGTCGTATAATAGCTTTGGCTTTAACAATATTTATAATATGTCGTCGACCCCAAGGTTGACTGAATTTGACGTCATACAGTCGGTTATTCTGAGAAATTAAACCTTACAACAATTGGGTTCATTATTCCAACAACATTGATACCAATTATAGTGAAATTGGTAATTAATTGACAAGTCAATACAAAGGGATTTAATAATGATTCACAGAAATAACAGGGTTCCAGTTTTAAATAACGAATACTGCAGTAATTATAATTGATTATGTGTCTGAGTTTGAAACATTGTTATTATATATACTGGGCAATGGCCTCTTCTCATTCTGAGAAGACACGAGCATTGATCACCATCGTATATTAAAAGTTGGCAACGTAAGTTTGTATTTTCCCAAAACATTGTACAAATTCTAAATCTATACTATAATATTATAAAGAGGAAAGATTTGTTTGTTTGTTTGTGGGGTTTTAAATCAAGAACTACTAGACCGATTTTAAAAATTATTTCATTGTTAGAAAGCTACATCTTTACGAAGTGTTATATGCTATATTTATTTTCACCAATAATTAGGGATCCCTACTAAAACTTCAATAATGTAACCCAAGGTGTAAAAAAAATATCCACGCGGGCGGAAAGCTAGAAAAAAATAAACTTGGCATCCATCTATTCTGATCTCCTAGTATCTTGAAATAGTCATAGTTATCTTACATGAGTTGGTTATAAAACAAAATAATGATCAAAACTCGCTAATTGGATTGTTTAAACAATGACATGGGTAGAGTAGGTGGCCAATGAATTCAGGGTTGAGAGAGACGTGTGGAAGAAAAATGCTATGCTAACTTCAGATAGTAGGGGATAAGGGCGGGATGATGATGATGATATTTAAAATTATTTTAGGGACAGATCAGTTGTCAGAATTCCAGGCTTCTGTCTAATGATAACAACAATCATAATTCGAAGGATATGCTGATTCCTTCCGAAACCATGAAGGGAATATGATTGATAAATTATTATATCTTTCGTGCATTGAGCCATTCCCCAGCTGGTACTTTGATAGCAGTCGTTGTTACAATTCCATGTCAGAGACCGTCAGGTGGATTTGAGAAAACTCTTACACTAACTTTTTAGGTTAGGTGGTTTTCACATGATTAGAAGTAGCAAGGACGGTTTAACCTTCTAAAGGCGATGCTACAATTGCTACTGTTAATTATATTCATGAACCTTCTCGCTTTGTTTCTACAAAAATTTAAATACGAACTTAAACGTACTAGTATTCTAGTTTTTGCAGAATCAATTGTCAAGCTAGACATTTATGGGAGAGAAAAAAAGAACCATATTGGCACTCACCCAAGCTTGACAGCCACTGCATTTTATAAGCTTTCTTTATAGAAACAAATAAAACACAATCTTGTATAAGATCGGTCATCTAAAAAGAATACACCTAATGATAGTATTTGATGAATTAATCTTAAGAGAACAATTGAAAGATTGACAAAAAACTAAAATATATTGCAGACTGTCTTACCATTTTACTTTGTCTTAACAATCAATAAAAAAAGGTTTACTTAATAAGTTTCGAAGAGAGATACCGACCTCTGAATAAGCTGACATATTTTTTATTTTATTTTTTAATCATTTATTTTTTTGAGGCTTAGCAAAGCTAAACATTCTAACTTAACTATAATATTGATACAAGTATATAAAGGTTTAACAAACCTGTACATTTAATAAAGAAGAATAAGTAATTTGAGTTGGTTTACAATTGGCCCACATATCACATAACACCATCGACAACACCATGTGGTCGATGCATAACACGCACACACTCATACAAAATCTATTGATCGAGAAACTCCTCTTTTTAATTCGACTAAAATAACCTCATAAATAGGACAAACAAAAATCCCTCCAAGCTAAAGAAAAAAACCCTAAAAATCGTCAGTTGCTCTGTCTGTCTGTCACAAGCTTTCACTCAAAATTAACGCCACAGAATTAAAAGATTAAAAACGAGGAAATTGAAAAAAATTACTGTACCTAGGTAATTTTTTGAACGTAAAAGCGATATTATACTGATTTTGTTCGTGTAAAATATATTCATCCGAAAGGAACAAGGTTGGGTTTTAAACAGCAAAAGTCTGACATTTTGAGTCGAATTTGACATTACTCAATTGACATCAAATACATCCATATCAGTTCCATAGTTTAGGTAAAACATAAATAATACAAAAATCCATACAAACGTAGACAACTCAAATAATTACCTATCTTTCCTTTTGTCTTCTATCAATCATATAAATAAATAAATCACAACAAACGAGGCCCTAAAATGTACCCCAGGATAAAAAAACACCTATTTATTTACGAAACTATCTATCCCAATAATGCTTACGTTTACCAAGGCGCTATTGTCAAATACGTATCTTGCATTCAAAATATTTTCCATCGACGTGGTAATTCGGGTCCTTTTCATAAAAATACGGCGGACCAACAGGGTGAGGTTTCGACCTACATATTTTCGATTTGGTGTTAAGAAGTTGAATAAACTGTGTTTATTTTTGACCCTTTTTCGTATGAGATTTGGAGGTCCAGATTTCTGTCAAATACATAACGTCAATCGAGTTAAAATTGATGCCAATTATCGGATGTATTAATTGAATATGAGTATACTTAGATACAAAACTAAATATAATTTGACTTGTACATTTCAAAATAAAAATAAATATATTTCGAGGGCACCCTGGATTTCTTAGTAAAAGCATTCTTTCATTCAAAAATCCCCTTACGGAGTTAGTAACATCGGAGTTTTTTTCACCGTATGAAAAGCTTTTGCCCTTCAAAAGAACCAAAATATTTTTTTTATTAAAATCTAGACTAAGTCGTGATTGAAAAAGCTATCCACAATATTGATCGGTTATAGTCTGCTTGTAAGGCCCAAGTTCACCGACAAGATAATGGTCCGATTAACTTGAAACAGCTGTTTAGTTACCATAATTTCAAACTTCCAAATTTCGATGGGCAACGTATCATTTGTGATTTTTTATTCCTGAAACGGTCGATTACCAAGCCAGGGTTGAAGAAGAAGTGGGTAACACGAAAATTCCAGCTTCCTGGTTAAAACATTTTTATTTAACAGGCCGATTAGGTAACCATGTGTCGGTGAGCTCTAAATGTAGGTACATAACTTGTTGCTAAGCTGTAACACAATAGTCTAGTAAAATCCCATTTTGGTCTACACAGCCCTGAATTTGAATACCAAGGTTGAAGAGTACATAATTGGGTTTACCTGTTACAAAGTTTTCAGTTGCAGACTTGTCCCATGTCAAATTGTAGCTAAATATGTGGGCATTGTCACCGAGATTAGGGTATACGAAAATATACCCTAGCATATCAATAATAGGGTTGGGAATCGTTTGAAGTTCAAGCGTTTAGTAAATGACATAGGCCTTTGGCGACTGAATTTTGCTCAAATCATCGTTTTGGAGACGGCGAAATTATTGTACTCTGTGGCTTAAGATAGACGTTTTGTCCATCATTTTAATGATATTTCCTTAAATTCTGATCAAAACGGCATAAAATTTTGAAACAATAGCAACCTTCTATTCGTTCGCCTAATACCTCCCTCTTGGAAGGAGTATTTTTTCAAGATATTTCCTTTCTATTGAAGACTAGCTGTTTCTCGCGTTCACTCGCGTCCCGACGGAAGTTTCTCTAGGGAAGAACCTTCTCCAGGATCTCCTCTATCTCCGTACCAAATTTCAGCCATATTGATTCAGCCATTCACGCGTGATAAGATGACCAAGGGAAATAGGGATTCATTTTTATATAATAAGATAAGAAATACTACAAATTAAAGTGCACGCTATTTCGAAAAACACAAAAACAAGAAGATCTTATTCAAAAAGGAAGCTGTAGCAATGTTACATTCGAAGAAAGGCGTTGTTGTTAATCTCTATATAAAGCACTGAGATATCTTTTAGTTATTATGACTGAAATAAATCAAAGTGAACGTGTGGAAGACGCTGCAAGTAGACTGTGTTACAAGTTATAAGCAGAAGCGATTTACAATTTCACCATTTTTTTTTCACATGATTTTCCCAAATTCATACTAATATAACCTTACCTCTTCACGTTTAAACCACTGAATCGATTAAGATGAAATTTGATATGGGGATAGTTTGAACCCTGGGGTTGGACATAGGCTAGTTTTTATTTGGGTGCATTAAGTATAGCCCTCCGGAAGCGGGCGAAACCGCGGGAAATATATTATAATTACATCTTTGGATATCAAACATCTTATCATCATCATCATCATTATTATAGTAATGTTTGTCTTAGTCTAGATTATAAACTAAGGGTATTCAGTCTTACAGTAACCCCATTTAAAACCCGCGTCCTCATAAATAGGTTTGAAATTGCCATACAATACACCACGCCTACTACACATCTTGTTTATGTAACAAATTCTACCTGTGGAAAACTAAGAACATTCCAGAAGAATTTTCTAATACACGACACTATAAAGAAGACAAAACTGACCTTCTAAATGCAACAAATTATGTTTTTGAAATAACTTGTATCAATTTGTTCGCATCGCTTTTAAGAAAGTTTTTATTGTCTACTGTAAAACATACTTTTTTGCATTTAGAAGGTCCTGCACTGACGCTGACGATATGTAAAAACCAGATTCTGCTAGACAAAAAAACACCAGCTTTAACCTACAGAACTCTCAAACCCTAACACCCATAATCGGTGAACACAAAACGAATAAAAGCGAAAATGTAAAAGAAGCAAAAAAAGCGCCGCCGCCGCTTCTAAATTCCGCTGCATTTTATAAATTTATCTCTAAATTTTTCGAGGCGTTATTTATAACTTAATCTCGAAGCTCGGTAAATGTTTTAAGCGCTAACTGCTGAAGATATATCTTTTTAAGATCCACTGAAATGTCCTTTTATTCTCAGGAGTCTAGGCTTTAAGGTTCTTTTCTATCTGGGGTAAGTAGTCTTGTAGGATAAGCACTATTGCAACATGTGCTTGGAAGGGGACCATGGAGTTTATTGCTTATTTTTCTCCATAAAATGTGCCGAGTTTTAATAGATTTTATTTGATTTAGATAGGCAATTTCAAAAGGAAGTTTTAGACCTTTGTTAATATAGAAGTTAATCTAGAATCAATATTATTCTAATTTTTGAGGCTCCTTTACAAGTCAATGAGTGAGCTGTAGTCCATCGTAATGCAATTAATATAACATGTCTCAAAATTTTGGGTCTAAGAGACGATTCCTCTAATTTTCTTTCAATGTTTTTGGAGAATAACAAATAACAGTAAATGTGTGAAGACGTTTCCA
This sequence comes from Pyrrhia umbra, assembly GCA_963891755.1. NCBI lineage: Eukaryota > Metazoa > Arthropoda > Insecta > Lepidoptera > Noctuidae > Pyrrhia > Pyrrhia umbra. Next base: position 1,033,253 of record OY982943.1, read on the forward strand.
CGTTATTTTATTTTATACCAAATAAAAGTTAAGACAATTCAGAATATTTAAACCCCTAACCTCAAACATGTTTAATCAAAATTGGCACTTATTCCGCATTCTACATGGTATAATTTCAGAGCTTATAATAAACAAATAGAATAGAAAGGAACTACATATTCTTGATGGCAATGCTATAAGGCTTCTTAAGGAATACTGTTGAAAGAACTATGGAGTTGGATGGATCTTGAAATGTGAGGAGTCTCTAGCGTTTGAAGTCAAGTTCCCAGAACTAAACACCTGGTAAAGTCTTTGAAAAAGACGTTGAATTTATGAAAGAAAAGTCTCTTGGTGAAATAGACGTAAGTCATTCAGACATTTTACCAAGAATATAAAATCTATTTGATGCTTTGGGGACTCTTTTGAGCATCGGGCGTTTTTAATGGGAATATACCTAATTTTGTTTGGTGGTAATTAAATTAAACTCCTGGGGGGTTAGACAAGTGGCAAAACGCTAACGCTTACGCTATAGAATAGAAAACAAAATGTATGGGAATGACATTCGTTTACGACTAGCTATATGTATATGTAGCTAAACCCCCCTGGTTCGAATATTACCAAACAACTCAAGGGACTTCTCAAAGCAGTTTGTTTAAGGTTTGAAGAATCCCTACTTATTATAAATGTGAAAGTAACTCTGTCTGTCTGTTAGGTTTTTCGCAGCAAAACGACTAGCCGATTTAGATGAAAGGACCATGGGCAAAAATGTATGAGCTCCGTCCCCACCTACCAACACAAATGAAACTGGTGCCAATTGTTCCTAAAGTATCCACTATTTGATATAAAAACGTTTTTTTTACATTAATCAATGGGGTTATAAAAATAATTTATTATTAACAAGCCGGCCCGGCGAACTTCGTACCGCCCCATATTTTTATTTTTTGTTATTTTTCCGATGTTTTAATATTTATTCTGTCATTTGGGATGGAGACAAATACAACTAATCAAAAACCATGAAAATCGGTCTAGCCGTTCTGGAGTTATCCTCACAATGCTTATAGTAAGCAAATAAAAATATTCAGTGTATCATTATTGCTCGTTAGAGGAGCTCATGGCTAAGTAACAGCCGCGCAGGTCGACCGATCAAATGCACTTGCATATGCATGCAAACGCGTCTTTATGCTGCTGTGATTCTCCAGTGGATTGGAGTGTCGCAGTGTGGATGACGCTTGGATACATGCGTCGTCCAGGTGAGTTTATGTATAATGGCCTCTGCTTGTTGACTGAACTGTGGGGGCCGTGCCGAGTTGCTTGATGTGACTGAAGGGTGTGACCAGGCTTGCGCGTTAGCTACAGGCTAGGTGGTCATTAACCCGAAGAAACCCGGAGATTTGGCTGATGTTTATCACGTCGAGGTCACGAATATGGAGTATCACATCACATTATATACCGCCGTCCACACACAGTAGACAGTATCAAATATAGTTATCACCAAGTCCTTTATCGCGTACGAAATATTTGCATAGAAAAGTTAGGATACTAGGAAAACCCAATGCATTTGGGCAACGTCCCCATAGTAAAAAATCATCAGCTTGATAAGATGTATCAATTGAGCTACATTTCATTTCTGTTGATGGGTGGGGACGATTCCGCCCATGGTCCTTTGGTATTCAAAATTCAAAATAGTGCAAAAAAAAGTTTCCTCAGAATACGGGTGAAACTGGGGGAAACAGCTACCTAAATGACAATAAAACCGTAGACTTCATTCTCGTCTCGTAAAAGTTTTGCACTTACTATGAAACCTATTATTTCGCTATAATACTTCAAAAAACTCGACCTAAAAAATACAAAAAGATACCTCGCGCCAAAGTCACACGTATACTCAAGCTGCGGGTATCCATTAATCAATCTATCGTTAAGACGCTCCGCGTTTTTACGCCGCGACAAGGTTACGTCAGAGGGGTCTTCGGGTTGTCCAAAAGTTTTATCAAGCGTCGTATTTGAAACTTTGGGTGTTAGTTTGTCCCGGAGTGTTTGTGTGGTAGTTCTGTTTTAATTATACTCGAAACCTTTACGAAAATGTTTAGTCATTTGATCCAAAATAATTTGTGGTATTGCCTTCTTATTTGTTTTATAGCTATTTCCTGCGTTCGGAGAAGATTACTTCACGCACGACCCGGATAAAAGTTGTCTGTCACCAAGGACTAAAATATTTTTGTCCCAAATTTCATCAACATCGTTTCAGCCATTTATCCGTAAAAAAAATAGCAAATGAACACATAAACAAACTCAATTTCCCATTTATGAAATATCGTAAATGCGAAAGTAAGTTTGCGAGAGTCCGAATAAATACTTACTAAAAAAAATGTTTATCAAAGATTTATCCAGTGGTAGTTTACTTTCTGAACTACAGTACCTAATTAATACCAAATATCTGATGACGTTTCCCAAAATAATATTTGCATTACTGTACAATGTACATTGCTTCATTCAAAAGCCTGACCACAATTAAGCAGTAACAACAGCACCAATGGATGTTAGAGTGTCGTTAATACGAGCAATTACATGCAGGGCGCATGAGGGTCAGTCAATGGCTATTTCAGTATACTGAAATGAGCTGGGAATAGCCAATCGCCGTTAATAGATGGTAATATGTAAGTTAATTTTCTGATGATGTCTGTTTTCCCAAAAGAGTTAGACAAAGGTGTACCTATCGTATCGACATTTTATCAGATGTTTTGAAGTTCAATATGGGCTGTAGATGAGAGAGATGACAGACATAGAATTGTAATAATGACTGTTACCAATGTAGCAGCTAGGGACGTGTGCTAAATGTGCCGTGATAGGAAAAGCAGGACGGTGTATCACCGCCACCGACATAGGTTTGACCCGGAGATTGAACCAGATACCCCTTTCACAGCAGTCACAATTGCTGCCAACGAACCATTGCCATGTGTTATGAGGAATCTATTGTCATTATCTATGCATAAAGCCAGAGTTAAAGCTGCTAATGATAGTCTAATAACATATTTAATATGTATATAACCAACCGTCTGTCCATCTGGAGGCTCTTTGATCAATGGATGACGTATTCGAAAATGTTATAGTTTTGTGGAGATCAGATAGGCAGTCACTCCATGTAAAATGCTCATTCTCAGCTACCTCTGGTTAGACTGGAAGCTAACCCCAACATGTTTGGGAAAAGGCTACACAGATGAGTCAAAAACGTAATAACACTATCTGACCTTGGAATTTAAATCTCAAATCCGTATTTAGTAATAATTCAATAGTACTATATTTCGATAAACAATTGTTTGTAATTCGTCCAAAAATCTCCCGTCTTCCCGGAATCCTGACAGGTACACAAAGAAAATCAAAACTATGAGGAACGATTACGTCTGACACGGTTCCCGGGTATTCCAGCATCGACTTTGGTGTAGGGTTACAAAGGAAAATGGTCGACGTTAAACTCTCGGCGGGCGAGGGGTTAAGTAATAAGATATTGTACCTAGTATTTTTATTTTCACTTTAGGAGGTTCAATTTCTCTTTTTAAATTGAGTCGGAGTTCGAATTTCTTTGAATAGGATGGATCTTGTGGATTGCATTGTATTCGAAGCCTTTATCTTTTTCTTTATTGAGAGAACCATTTTTTTTTATTTTATTGAGAGATACGTTACGTTTAAAGACGCCTAAACAATGATTCTTCATTTATTTAAGACGAAAATTTACATTGTTAAGGCGTCTTTAAGACGGTTTTCATCATCTGCCTAGCCTTTTCCCAACTATGATGGGGTCTGTTTCCAGTCTAAGCCGGAGGCAGTTGAGTACCAGTGTTTTACATGGAGCAACTGCCTATTTGAACTCTACAACCCGGTTGACACGGTTATTACTCAAAAAAAATGTTGTGTCACTAAGAGAAACAAACTTTTTAGGAGAAATAAAAAATCAATCTGTTAACTAAATAGATATATAGAATATGCCCTAATCATCATCTGCCTCATCATCTGCCTAGCCTTTTCCCAACTTGGGGTCGGCTTCCAGTCCCAACCGGATGCAGCTGAGTACCAGTGTTTTACATGGAGCGACTGCCTATCTGACCTCCACAACCCAGTTACCGGGTAACACGAGACCCCTTGGCAAGACTGGTTGTCAGACCTTCTGGCTTCTGACTACCCGTAACGACTGTCAAAGATGTACAAATGACAGCCGGGACCAACAGCTTAACGTGCTTTCCGAGGCACGGAGGAGTCTCGTTATGACATAGATGGTCACCCATCCACGGACCTTAACGCAGCGACCTTAACGAAGCGCAGCTTAACCTTTGATCGGTCGACCCGTGCGGCTGTTGCTTAGCCACGAGCTCCTCCTATTATATGATATATATAATAGGAGCATATAGAATATGCCCTAATATTACATACAAATATATTTTATTTTGTCTCTTGATACTATACTAGCTTTTTCCCGCGGTTTTACCCGCGTCCCGAAGGAACTACTTCGTGCACCCTGATAAAAAGTATCCTATATGTTAATCCAGGTTATAAACTATGTGCGTACCAAATTTCATTCAAATCCATTCATTAGCTTTTGCAAAAAAGAGTAACAAGCACACACAAAAACATTCAAAGCTTTCGCATTTACAGTACTAACTTCTACTCGCGACTTTGCCTGCGTGGTCTTATATACTAGGATACAAAGTATCCTATATGTTAATCTAGGTTATTGACTACGCTTGTACAAAATTTCATCGAAATATATTCAATAGTTTTTGCGTGAAAGAGTAACACACAAAAATAATATATCTTCACAAACATTCGATTTTTAATAGGTTCTTATCTCTTATAACTTGGGTCACACACGCGCGTCATCTTAGACTCTATTATCTTACTACTTTTGGTGTAATACCGCAGCGATACCGCCTCAAAGAGATGCCTACTACCTACCCAAGTAACTGACACAGTTATGTCACATATAAGTGATATTTTAGGTAAGCAGTGCTCAACGTTAGGTAAATATATAGTTGTTTATATACATATCTACGTTTAATTTACTTTCGAAGATTTTACGTAAATACTAAACGAAATACGATTTGATAAGGTTTCCAATTCATCGAGTCTTAGTTCTATGAAGTGGGAGAATTCAAAGAATTATTTCTTAATAAGCACGCAGCCTATTAAATCTATACATAAAAAATGCTTTATCCTGAATGACGGATGAACGCTCTAAACCGCTGATCGTAGAGACCTGAAACTTGTAGGGTGTGTTCTTTGTATGACGTAGGCATCGGATTTTACAAAATTCTATCAATAAGGGGGTGAAAATGGGGGCTAAGTTTATATGAAACTGTCATTTCTATTTTGAATGCGTATAGGGGACGAAGCCGCTAGCGGAAAGCAAGTCTCTTAAATAATTCAACTAACACACTATCGATATACAATTATAGTATTTTTAATTAAACAAAAATAGTGCCTATAACTGTTATTTTAGGATGGGAAGTGTAATGTTTGCGTTACAAGTTTTATCACACTGCATCCAATAAAATCAAAATGACTGAAATGGCGATAAAAATACAAATGACGAAAATAAACTTTAAACAATATCCAACAATGCTAACATTAACTTTAGAAAGTTCGGGAAATCATCAAATGACTTCTCTCACTGTGGGGGGAAGTGTCAGACTCTTATTGACTAAAACCCATCCATGTTCGTTCCTTTTTCCTTTGCGTTCCGGGGCAGAGGTAACTCTTTCTAACCACCCTGGATGCATTATTACTTTAGATATAGACTATGGAAAATGAAATAAAAAATATATTATTATTTTCAGATCAATCGTAAAATTATAAGGCTCACAAATAGTAATGATTAGACACCAACTATAGCATTATAGAAATCACTATATAGTATAAAACAAAGTCGCTTTCTCTGTCCCTATATCCCTATGTATGCTTAAAACTTTAAAACTACGCAACGGATTTTGATACGGTTTTTTTTTAATAGATAGAGTGATTAATGAGGAAGGTTTTAGTATATAATTTGTCACGTTTTTGTATCCATTAGCTAAAATTTTGCGGGCGAAGCCACTGGCGGGAAGCTAGTAGGAATAAAAATATAGTTTTCACATGTTACACAAGTTTTAACCTGTCAATATAGTTTTCATATATTTAATTATATTAACAAAAATTATTAAAGATAAAATATAATTAGAAAACAGAAAAAATAAGCTATAGAATGCAAAATAAGCTGATAATTTAGCTATCAAGACATTCGGACAGGGAGCCGACAGCGTGATAAATAGCTGTAGATTAGGGCGGAGGCCGACTTGAGGCCAAGTCACAGAGGTCTTTCCAAATTTCATTACTGGTTGAAGAAAAATTTTTTTGCGGAATTTCGTATAGGATTTTTTTTTGTAAAAGGAGAGAGAAAGTATTTTTTTGATATTTATTGGATTTTCTATCTTACAGATTAAAATGTATGATTATTTAATACTTTTCCATATAGGTACTAAATAATCAGACTACGTATTTTTAAACTATGTCTGAAATCCTACAAAAACATTATCGTCTTTCGGCAGTCGGGTAAAATGCTTCAAAATTCAAAATTCAAAATTCAAATGTTTTTATTTCAAATAGGTCTTTGCAGGCACTTATGAAACGTCAAGCTAGTTGCACGGTTCCAAGGAGTGGGTCTTATGGAGAAGAACCGGCAAGAAACTCCATAGACACTCTTTTCAAAAGGAAATGTTTACAATAGTCTTTTTACAGTACAGGTTATCTCTGAGAAAGTTATACAATTCAAATGATGCTATACAAAAAAAATAATGAAATAATTAAATTACAATTTAAATTTAGCAATATAAATAATGTTTCGAGTAGTTTACTGGTCGCCAGGGAAGCCACCTGTGCAGAAAATAAGTTATTAACGCCACGCATCCTTATCGTCAATGAAGTCCTGGATTTTATAATAGGCTCTTTTTATAAGTGTTGATTTGACAACATTTTTAAACTTTTTATCTGTAAGATCAAGGATACATTTAGGCAGCTTGTTATAAAAGCGTACACAGTTCCCTAAGAATGATTTATTTGACTTAGTGAGTCTAAATTTTGGAACTACTATTTTATGTTTATTACGTGTGTTAATATTGTGAATGTCACTTTTAACTGTGAACTTCTGAAGATTTTTACGTACAAACATAATATTTTCAAGAATGTACAATGAAGGCAAAGTAAGTATGTTAGTTTCTTTAAAGAAGTCTCTAAGAGATTCGCGAGGGCCCATGTCGTAGATCGCACGAATTGCCCTTTTCTGTAACACAAAAATAGATTGAACATCAGCTGCTGCCCCCCACAACAGTATGCCATACGACATCAAACTATGGAAATAGGCGAAGTAAACGAGCCTGGCCGTAGCTATGTCGGTCAGTTGTCTAATTTTTCTGACTGCAAAAGCAGCAGAGCTAAGACGCCCTGATAGGGCAGATATGTGGCTACCCCACTGTAATTTACTATCAATGGTAATCCCCAGAAAAACAGTATTATTAATTAACTCTAATTTGTTACAGTCGAGCATTATGTTAGTTTGTACTGTAGTCACATTGGGTAAACAGAATTTTAGACATTTAGTTTTGGAGCCATTTAATAACAAATTGTTGGCTGCGAACCATTTCGAGAGAGTTACTAAGCTATCATTGACATGTATGACATTAGAATCTTTTCGATTTATTTTAAAAACAAGGGAAGTGTCATCTGCGAATAAAATTACATCAGAAATTTCAGACATCATATATGGTAGGTCATTAATATAAGCTAAGAACAGAAATGGACCCAGTATTGAGCCCTGAGGCACGCCCATTTTAACTACTGTCCCTGAAGATGTTGAGCCGCTAACTTCTACTTTCTGCTGTCTGTTTGACAGATAGGATAAAACAAGTTCGAGAGCTTTATTACGAATTCCGTAGTGATTCAGCTTAGAAATAAGTGTTTCATGGTCTACGCAGTCGAATGCCTTGGAGAGGTCGCAGAATATACCTATAGCATCCTGTGAGTTCTCCCAGGCATCTAGTATCTGAGTGACTAGTCGAGCGCTGGCGTCCGTAGTAGACCTACCCTTCGTAAAGCCGAATTGACGGTCGTGTAATATATTATTTAAATTAAAGTGACTTAACATCTGATCTAGCATAATTCTTTCGAAGATTTTACTTAGGGCCGGGAGGATGGAGATCGGCCTATAGTTTGAGGGATTTTTCTTACAACCTGACTTGAATATAGGAATCACTTTGCTGTGCTTCATCAGGTCAGGGAAGGTACCGCTATCAATACAGAGGTTGAAAATTTCACTAAGTATCGGGGCAATATTATCAATAATGGAGCATAGTGCTTTGATAGAAATGCCCCATAGGTCTTCTGTTTTTTTTAAATTTAGGCTTTTGAATGATTTTTTAATCGTGTGCGTAGTCACATAATTGAATTTAAAATTAGGTACATCTTTAGTGAAGTTTTGTTTCAATAAAGATTCAGCTAAAATAGAGGACGAATGGAGTGATTTGGTGACCTCTATGGGTATATTTGAGAAGAAAGTGTCAAACGCGTTGGCAACCTCTACTTTGTCAGTGATAGTTACGTCATTTATATTTAATAGCAGCTCAGTATCCCGTACTTTAGTTTGACCAGTTTCAGAGTTTATTATATTCCAAACGGCTTTTATTTTATTGTCAGATTTAGCAATTTTATTGCTAATTGATTTCGATTTAGCAAGAATACATACTTTTTTGAATGTTTTTGAGTATTTTCTTACATAATCGTGAAATGATTGATCAGATGTCATTGATTTTTCACGGTACAAGTTATACAATATATCTCTGCTTATCCTAATCCCCTTGGTAGACCATTCGTTAAATTTTAATTTGTTGTTTGTTTTAACTTTCTTTAAAGGACAAGATTTACAAAATTCATGACAAAGTGTGCTAAATAACTTATTAAATTTTGTATTCGGATTACCGGACTTAAAACTTTGTGTGGAAATTTTATTCACAACATTGTTTTTAAAAGTAAGTAACTTTTTTTCAGTCAATGGTCTAAATTCAATAATTCTGTTTGATGTAGGTAATTTATTCGTCTGAAAACTAACAAGCTGTCCCAAATGATCCGACCTCACACCAGCTATAATAGAAGAGTGATGAACCCCACAATTTGTAAAAATATTATCTATACAGGAACTTGAAGAGGCAGTGATTCTAGTGGGGCTATCAAAAATATGTTTTAAATTAAATGATTTAAATAGAGATAAAAGTTTACATTTCTCGGGTGATTCATTTATTATGTCAATGTTAAAATCACCACAAACAAAAACTAATTTATTATCCTTGAAAATTTTCCTAAGTATATCCTCCATATTTATAAGAAATAAAGAAAAGTTACTAGCTGGAGGTCTGTATACGCATAGGATTATATGGCACCCTATCTCCGCACATGCTACCTCACATAGGCGATCAACGGAGCTGGAAGTAATGTCATTTCTATCCTTAAATTTTAAGTTATTTTTACACAAAATCAAAGTACCTCCACCCTCTGCTGAAACTCTGTTGAACACACTGGCAACCATAAAATTATTAATATTAAATAACATTTTCTCAGGCTTTAACCATGTCTCGCAAAGACATATTATATCAGTAGAATATTTGTCTATTAAAAGTTCAATATCAAGTATTTTGCCAGAAAAGCGGTTTATATTCTGGTGAAAGAGGATGAGGTTATCGCTACGCTTTTCTATTGTCGTATGACTTAGTTTAAACAATTGATCACAGTATTGTTAGAATCACTAGGCAATACTGACTCGTCGCTTAACCTACATTTTGTCATACTATTGGATATGACTATGTTAATATTATATGCTATCAAAGTAGCTATAACATCTTTATATTTATTGGGAAAATACATAGCTTCCCATGTCAAATGAAATTCACTAACAAAATTGTTAGTGTCAAAAAACAATAATTTGTCGCTATGACAACATGTCAGAGTGTACATTAAATTGTTCAAACTATGAACATAATTATTTTGTTCTTCAGAAAATGAGTCTGAATATGGTAGTGCACATAACATTATATTTTTTATGTCTAAATTATATCTTGACAGAAAAATCGCTAACCAAACCCCACAACACAGTAATAAAATGACAAAACACAAATAAAAACATATTTTCAATATAACTAGCGTAGTGACGCGCAACACGTAATATTTATCGATAGTCGATACTATTGTACCAACTAACAATAGAGCCGTGACGTTTTTACGATGTCGGAGAATGTACAAAGTATATTTTGGCTTAAGAAACTTTTCGACTTTAATAAATATTGCTTTATGGTGTGTGAGACATTGTTGTTTTAAGATTAAATGGATTTTTTAATGTTGTTTGCATTGGTGTTACATTTAAAAAATATGAAGTACGCTTCATTTTAAAATGGTATAAAAACTATGCTTACTTCTTAGCTAAGAAAATATGGCTTTGAAACGCAAATATTGGGTCAGTTGTGTCTTCTATATTTTAACGTTATAACTTACCCATTTAATATGAAACCAAACCAACTTGAGTACAAATAAAATATAATCTAATTTAACATGATTTCATAAACATGCAAATCACACATTCATAGCATCCCTAAACTACATACCTACCTACATATAAACGCAAAAAAGATTGGACACACACAACTTTCCCCTTTCAACAAATCCATTCGTTCTGTTTACTCAATAAATTCAAATAACAATTGTCGATACTTTCCCATCACTACGAACAAACATTATTATTCGTTAGTACCGTGTTTATATATGGATGGTATTTTTTATGTATTTTATTCACGAAATTTTCTCTTTTGTAGTGTAGATGGTACCGAAGACCTCATGCAAGAACTATAATAATACAATATATTTACTGTTTTTATTAAAAATTGTCGCCTGTGTTCCTGTTTTAAAGGGTGGCAGTGTAATTCATGGCATATTGGACTTTTTTTTTATAAATCTGAGGTTTTTTATAAACAATGCTTTTCTAAGCCTATGGCTAGGTAGCATGTCACAAAAAAGTATTCCAAAATGCTACAATTTTTTACATTACAGCACGTTATTATTATTCCACAAAAGATCTCTGCTTATACCCTTTTAGTATTTCCCCACAATATTTCCTTACACATTGTATATTCTACACACGCGTCTTTGTGCCAAGCTTCTTATATTAACGCCAATAATATGCATACAATTTTCAAGACTTTTCTTTGCAAGAAAATATGGCGTCGTATTTTGCGATGCTCTTAGCCTTGTGGTTAGAATAGCCTATAAGTTATTGGGGATGAGAACGGGTGGCAAGGGTTGTTTTGAGATACCAGAGGTGTAGTTTTATTGGATTGCTAGAAGTGGCAATTGTATTATATGTTCTAGAAGAAGTGCAGGTGAAAAGTTTGTGTTCAAATTTTACTTCTATAGGTATTGATTGATTTTGACCATTTTTGGAAGTGTTTTAGGTAGTTTATTTTAAATATTAATCAAGAAAAGAGAAGAGGAGAGATGGAAACCTATTTAAAATGCTCAAATAAAAGGGGAAATAAACAGGTCGAGGAGTTGTCTCTAAAGAGAAGCTGAAAAGAGCGAGAAGCTTAGGCAGTCGAAAAAGAAAGATGATCAAAACACAAGATGAAATTTCTAGACAGCCTATATAATTCCTGTAAAAAGGTATCACGTTCAAAAATACTAAATTGAAACTATATAGTCGACATGATTGGACACGTTTCATTCATGTCTAGACCTGTTTTTCATGTAGTCAGCCAAATCTGTAGATAATATATAAACCCTGTCACCTTTTTGCTAACAATATTTGCAAAGAAATATGATGAGACATGATGCGCACATACTACCTTTAGGCCGAGGGCAGAATACTAATTCTTGAAGTAAATAAACTTTTTGAAAATCGGAAAGGTTTTTCTTTGAAATGTCTTGCTTATATGGAATAATATTAATGATATAGATACGCTGTTGAAACTCGATTTTCTTATTTGCTTGTTTCGTCATGATGAAATTTATCATCGCTTTTCAACTAGTCGTCTATATTTTACATTGTTTTCAGAAAATAACCTTGAAGTATTCCCTATTGACACAAAATCTTGTAAGATTTTAGTGAGATTTTGTCAAGGTCGACAATCTCACTCAAAACAAATAAGTTTATAGAGGTTAGTGCTGTAAAAAGTTTTGCCGTAACAAGAGAATTGAACCAAGGAATATGAGTCGAAGAATACATTCACTTACAGGTCCAAAATCTAAAAAAAATATACTCTACTTGTTGTTTACCGATATCCCGATAAAAAAGTATCCTATGTGTTAATCCAGGTTATAATCTCTGGGTGTACGAAATTCCATCAAAATCTATTCAGAAGTTATTGCTGAAAGATTAAATACATTCATACATCCTTACAAACTTTTGCATTTATAATATTAGTAAGGTTATCTAAAATAATACATAATTCCAACCCTGTACACCCCAGTTTGAAAAAAGAACCTAATCTCTGCCCGAACATCGTTTACTTCCCCAAGGTTTTACTACGAAACTAATAAATAAACAGCTTTTCTTCGAAAAAAAGGTAAATGAATAAAGAAAATTTTCTCATAAATTCTTCGGACTAAATAAATCGACAGACTACAGTCTAAGTCAGGTAAAAAGTGAAGGGAAAAAGTAAAATATTATCCAGATAAGGCCACTTTTTAGCACTAGTGTTGGGAATTGATTATCGATAAAAGCGATAAGGCTATTTTCCGCTAGGTTAGCGAAATACGTCGGCTATTCAATTGTTATTAAGGAATTGATTTGTTCCGTTCCAAAGCTTTGAATGTATTAGACGGGTTTGCGTTTTATTTTCGCTGTCTGTTTAAAATATTGGGGTTTGTTTTACAATGTATTTTTGTGCTTTGTTGTAGCATGAATTTAATATGAATTTGCTGCAGTTTTAGTGATATTTTTCCTTATTGCGTTTACGCTTTTTCGCTTATAATACAGATATCATTCTCTTTGTGTGATACAATGATAATGAGGTTGTGCCTCCATAAATCGGTGCGGAATGCTACAAAAGGTGGAAATGAGTTAATATTGGCTACGTTTTTCATGTTGACGCATACTTGCCCAGCTTGTTTTCATTTTTAATTGTTTCATGCGATATGCCAGCGCCAATATAGAGCGAAAATACCATTATTTTCTCTCTTCCTACCTATCATGATTAAACAATTATTAATGCAAAACCTGGGATATGATAAACAATAATGTAATGCAATACGTTTTGTGATTTACAGTTCAAAATATTTTCAAACGCTTAGTAAAAGAAAATCCTTTCTTATCGGAAGCCTACGTCATACAAGTACCCTCCAAGTTTTAGGTCTCTACGACCAACGGTTTAGGCTGTGCGTTGATCCATCAGTCTTTCAGGACAAAGCTTTTATATTTATAGATGCACTTCAGTAAACTATGGAGCTTCCTTCTAGTATAGCTATTATTCAAACACCAAAATCGTTTAAATCATTAATATACTGTCTTCCTACTTATAACAAACAAAATACAATCGATTCTAAAAACATAACATTTCTATTTCCAATCAATTTGAAACATAAATAATAACGTTCAAATTGGTGATAGAATAATCAATTAATTATCAATGTTATTAATGAATATTTACTTAGTTACTTGCGGAACTATCTCATTATGTCGGATTTCACTCTATAACAAACCCAATTATTCTTGGCAAACATTTCTATTGGTATCAATATAAATCGAGGTCGATAGTTTGCAACGATAAAACGGAAATATCGATATTGATAAGAAAGAATACATCTCTATATTGAATGCATACGCGAAAAAATAAGACTATACAACTATGAAAACTATCAGAAGAAACTTTATTTCACATATTATATTTAAAAGCAAATGTTTGCTTCTATATTAAATCTTATAGCCAGTACCAATAACAATTTCAGTCTAAATTATTTACAAATGTACAATAACTTATGTTATATTAACAAAAAGTACATATTTCATGAAACCCATTAGAGAAGTGAAATCCAATTCAAAATAACACATTACTTTTTTATCGATATTTGTCACATCACTAGAGAATGCAGTTAGTAGGCCCCATAAATCAGTTTCCGTCGCCTGTAGGCACGTCTTAATACAATTTTATAAGTGACGGGTGCAAACAATGTGCAGCTATCGATAAGATCTTATCTAATCGATAGCTTTATTTTGATAATCGTTTATTTTTTGAGCGTTAAAAAATCTGGTAAAACCACGTATGATAAAAACCTATTACAGTGGTTAGTTTACTAGTTACATTAACATAACTCCTGTTCTTCCCAAAAGAGGTAGGCGTTGCTAAGGTGATCTCTGGTATTTGATAAATTCCTTGCTTTTTGGTCCTGAATACGAGTGTTATATTTACTGACATATTTTTGGAGGCGAGCCTAATACCATTCTAACACCACGCGTCGTACGTTCGGCTATTAGACTAATGACTCAGTTTATACTTTATCCATATTATTATGTCTTGGAATACTATAAAATTCTACGTGAAAAATAAATAGTACTTGGCTCGACCTGGGAATCAACCCAGTTCTGGCAAATCAAAAAATAACAGCAAGTAATTTTTTTCTAGTAAAATTTCGATCGATCAATTTTTTTGATAAAAGTAGCATGACAACATAAAACAGAATGAAAAACGTGATCTGAAAGCCTCACTTTTTATAACTAGACAATTTATTTATCGACACTACTTACTTTTGATGAATCTATATTTTTTGCCACCGAAATAATGCGAAGTAATTCGTTCGAACAAAAACCGTTACATTTCCAATTCTATCGATAAGCCTGTCCCATCACTATACTTCAGCTTACATAAATCATGAGGACATACGCCCTATCTGTTGCCAGCTTAATACGATCCCCCAAAAAGGGGTGGGGGTGCTTTTTATAGGCAAAAAGCTGAGCTTGCCCTCGTATTGTATACTTTATATTGAGAATCTTTAAGCGTTATTATTCAGCAGATTTTAAGAAAATAACTAATGACAGTTTTTTGTGATACTTGTACAAGAATACGGTGCTATTTTGTGAGACGATTCAAGGAAATTTTGGATTGTTAATTACGTTTTGTTTTAGCTTAATGGATTTGCAATGTTACTGCCACACAGAAAAGTTGATAAAAAAAGTTTATATAACATACTAATTTTAGAATCGTCTATTTTCCCGAAGAACTTAATTTTTCAGCTTTTCTTGATGACTATTATTGTTTGTGTTCTATTAATACTATAAAAAATAATAGCATTTTTTTAAAATCCAATCCAAATTAATTGATCACCCGTTCTACAAGCTATTATACCTTTTCTAACTACCATCATCATCAGTGTAGACTTTTCCCAATTGTTGGTATCCGCTTCTAGTCTAAGCGGGTGCAGCTGAGTACCAGTGTTTTACATGGAGCGACTGCCTATCTGACCTCCACAACCCAGTTACCGGTAACACGATGCTCTACCCTTCCTTACTACGATTATCTAGGAATCTAGATATTCCTTGTAAAGACTTTATCATCATCACATTCAATATATCTGCGGAGCAGTCGTGTTTGTGCACGCTAATCTCAAAAACGGTTGAACATATTTGAATGAAATTTGGAACGCACATAGGATACTTTTTATCCCAGTATGTGGATCCAATTTGACTTCCAGACGAAGTCTCGGGCAGAAGCAAGTCTCCAATATACCGATACAAATAAAATCGAATATAACCGATACATTTTTCGCTCGAAGACATCTTAAAAGCTGTTCTCACATCGATTTTCACCGAACGGAAGTGGGTTCGATGTTCGCGCCGTTGAATTTTTCAGTACGTTCATATAAATATTTATGGCAGCCACACTCCCACGCTTTAGGTACTGAAAATGACGTGAAAAAAATCTGACAAAAAGTCTAGATTTTTTTTTGTAGAAAATGTTATGAAATTATGTTGTGAGTAAAAGAAATATTACGGGGATAAGCAAAAATTTAAGTTACTTAATACAAAGCAGGTATGAGTTACATATTTTGTTTTTTATATCAGAGTAATTTGATTGCATTGGATAGATTTAACACTTTCAACCATCTTTTAGATTTTATGGTCGCTAATATTAAAACAATGGGCCTAGCACGAATCACTTTCGAAAAATAATTCATAATTAAAGCGATTTTTGAATGGAATATACTTGCTTCTTACGTACTATTTATGACTTTAATCATATCTTTGGACTGACAATTGTTATTGATGCATTTTAAATATAATCTTTTCTTTGGTATGGTTATACGTAGAGAAAATCGGTATTGCGTTTGTCTAATTCAAGAAGTTTTCAATAGTGTATTCGAATGGGCAGTAAAATTCGCGACCGAGTTACATGGCAATAAGAAGTGCCAAAAATTGTGAGTTTTCTGCCTAAACCGTCGGTGACAACTGGCGTGGTTGTACCTACTAGGCTTTATAAATCAACAATTTATTATCAATTTGGTTAACTATTATCACAATGACCGCACGTTTGGCGTAGTGCCTGAGCAATTGGTTGTTGTGCTGCGTGTCGCGGGTTCGTTTCGACGACTAACGACTAAAATTGTTCAGGGTCTGGTTGTTACTGCATGTGTAATGTATGTTTGTAAACGCACCCACAGGAGAATTCCTAGGATGGGGCAACGTATATAAAAAAACTAAAATATTGAAAAACCATATAAAAGACATTAAAAAGGTCCTTTCTCAAACTCATCTTCCACAGATACAGTCCAATTTGAAACTTCAATTAAGATTTTATTTTCAACAAAAAATTACATCTAATTAAACCTAAGTTTAATTATAATGTTCGCTAATTACATTTCGTGTAATTACGTTTTTTGAAAGATTATTTAATGTCTTTTGAAGTTGTTACCCCTTTTGGGTACAAAAATATTAAAGCATAGTTAATTAAGTGGTTGAACCAGCCTCTGTTTTATGTATCCAGAATTTATTTCTGGCAGATATTGAAATTGAAGTGAATTCCTTAATTCTCACTCTCTTTTAGTGGCATCCTTTTCTAAACGTATATGAGTTGAAGAGTTGATACTCCAGAAACACAACATCGAAATGCTGCGAGTCTGACCTCCACAACCAATTTAGTGGGTAACACGATACCCCTATGTAAGACTGGTTCTCTGCTCGTTTCTGACTATCCGTAACGACAGCCATCATCGTCTTCATTGGCCTATTCACTACCCCAATACTGATTAAAGGCCTCTTCTTATACAGAGAAGGCACGACTGTCAAAGATCTACCAATAACCGCCAAGGCATTCGGATTAACGTGCTTTCTGGGGCACGTAGCCGGACGGTCTCGATATGACACGATGGTCACCCATCCACTTCATAGCAAACGTACCTTGATGAGTCGACCCTTGTGACTATTAAAGAACTTTTACCCCATAATCCATACTTTTAGATAATAGATAGATATACTCTTTATTGCACAACAAATTAATAAAAAATGAATCATTCAGTAAGAGTGGTACAATGGGCGGTCTTATCGCAATCAGCGATTTCTTCCAGACAATCTTTGGATGGACAGAAATGTATGAACTCAGGAACGTTTTAGTATCAATATAAAATCACCACTCACCTATAAGCCATTCTTATCTGCTCGCCATTTTTGTACCAGATGAGCTGGGCTGGTGGGTTTCCTCCTCGACTCCTGCAGACCAGTTCCAGGCTCTGTCCTCGGCGCACCGTCTCCCCTTCAGCGTAACCTTCGATATAGGGAGCTCCTGGTGGATCTGGAGAAAAAAGTATAAATTTTAATGATTGTTTATGTTTTTTTTTATTACAAAATGTTGGTTGATACTGGCTAAAACTCTTCATCTGTGAGCAAGTTTGAAATCTGGCAGATACCAATGTATTTTTTTCTAAAGTTACATGTACTTTGACACTATTGACTAACGGCGAAAGAAAACATCGTGAGGAAACTTGGACTAACAATTCTGAAATCGCCAATCCACCTTGAGAAAGCGTGGTGATCAATGCTCATGACTTCTTTGGATAATTAATCGACTCTTAATAATAAAGCTATCTATACATATAATATGCTTTGTCCTGAATGACTGACGGATCAATACACAGCCTAAACCGCTAATCGTAGAGACCTGAAACTTGGAGGATGTGTTCTTTGCATGACGTAGGCATCCGATAAGAAAGGATTTTCCGAAATTCTTCCCCTAAGGGGGTGAAAAGGGGGGCAAAGTTTATATGAAACTCTGTAATTTTTAATTTCAATTCGTATAGCCCAGCGAGCGAAGCTAGTATATACTATATTTAAAGACGTAATGACTAAATGTTTTTATGTAACAAGAGTGGCAAACAAAATATCCGATAATGATTTATAAGTATAGAAAACACGAGTGACGTCACATCGTACAGGCGAGGACAATAGTTTTAGATGGTAAAGTCTTTTGATACGTTACTTATAAAATGCTGGAGAGGTTTTGATGAAAGTTGGTAAAGAGGTTATATGTTAATCTTAATGTTTTCGTAAATGACTAAAGTTAATAGGACAATGTTTAGTAGGCTTTTGCCCAGCAGTGGACATTGATCTTATGTGATAATAAAAAATAATAATGTCTATTTATACAGGAATCAACGCAGTCTTGAGTGAAGACTAGACGATACAATCGTAAAATTCAAGAGAAGAAAAGAAAATCCTCTCTTTAATCAGATCTTTTTGCATGTCAAATAAGTGATTACCATTTCACATGAAGGCTTATAACCCAGTTACGTCACTCCAACCAATAAAAATAAAAACGCTTGCAATAAAAAAAAATCCTTTCCAAATCAACGTCACAGGTAATATTTTATTCAGCAACGCATTAAAAATAAACAGGTAAATAAAAGGGAAAATAAAATACCCAAAGGTATCATCTTTGCTCCTCTGACACACTGCGCTCGCAACTCTTTTGTTTCAAAAAATCCCTTTTCGTTACAGAAATGCTGAAAATGATCAAAAGAGGAAAAAAAAACTCATAAAGATTTTTTACCACAAAGGAACACTTTTCCGAACGACTGTACAGGAAAATTGCCTTCGACGAGAGTTCATTAACCCCAAAACGGGGTTCCGTAACGTTATTAATAAGGGTTCCTCAAGAAAAATAATAAAACGCTCCCTGTCTTGGGGATCATATCATTTGTTTGTCCGATTAGACTGTAAATCATTTTGTGCTTAAAAATATAAATTTGCCCGTTGACTGCGCTCGTATTTTTGGGTTGAATTTTGATAAATGACTTCGCAAGGTATGATTAATATTGCATTTGAGGAGAACGTTTATAAATCTGAATTCTGAAATATTATATTCACTGACTAGACAACATCAATTATACTTAACACTTTAACCGTCAACTAAATTGTTATCTACGCTTAAGATTTGTTTCCTATTAATTAAATTGTAACCAAACAAGATGGCTACGTCTTATTAGTCACTAGCTTCTGAAGCCATGGGGCTTTGCTCGTGTTTTATGCACATAAAACATAGCACACAGGAATTATGTACATTTCAATTATCAAAAATATTAAATAATAATTTTGAGATCACCTCTTACATAAAAACAATATTTTTTTTTATTTCTTATAACATTAGATTATTAAATGTACTTTTTAAATGAAATCATTAGGATTTTGGGTGTCAGTATAGGTTCTTTCTTTTACAAAAACTCAGCATTTCTATTCAAAATAATCCCATACTTCCCTTTTATGGCCTCTAAAAAAACTCTTAGCCTACACCATAAATATCGAAATCTACTTCCAAGACCAAAATATCTTATGACACTATAACCATTACCTTCTCAAGTCCGAATGAGGGTTAAAAGCGATTTATTTTTATCACGGAACCCGTTGTTATTTAAGCTTGAATAGTTTTATACGCGTACCCGATTGGTGGGGGTCAATTCATACGATATGAACCATTGAGTATAATACGATGATAGGCCCTATTTAGTATAGGATCTTGTAGGGCTTTTGTGTTAGTTGTTAGATTCCAAGTGATTTGATACGGATTCAATGAATAAAGGAACTAGAGGTGTATTTTAATAATGACGTCAGATGGTTGCGAGTTCATATTTTGTTTTAAATGTAGTCCATAGCAATATATCTACACATATAAAATACTTTGTCCTGAATGACTGACGGATCAACGCACAGCCTAAACCGCTGATCGTAGAGACCTGAAACTTGGAGGGTGTGTTCTTTGTATGACTTAGGCATTCGATAAGAAAGGATTTTCCGAAATTCTACCCCTAAGTGGGTGAAAAAGGGGGGCGAAGTTTGCATGAAACTCTCATCATTTTTTATTTGAATTCGTATGACGCAGGCGAACAGGACGCTAGTCCGACTTACATAATTATAAATGAAAAAAAAAATAAAGGGTAAAGAATACTTAAAGAACAAAAATATCCCCTCCCGCATCTTACCATCTTAAATTTATTAAACTCACCCACAATAATCCCTTAAACTTCCCAAACCTTTTACATGGAAATTACACAACATTGTAATACGTTTAAAACTTCGCCAATACGCTAACCCTATTCGCATGGCAAATCTCGCGTAGTACGCGGTACGCGGTACGCAAGTAATACTCAT
This sequence comes from Pyrrhia umbra, assembly GCA_963891755.1. Taxonomy (NCBI): domain Eukaryota; kingdom Metazoa; phylum Arthropoda; class Insecta; order Lepidoptera; family Noctuidae; genus Pyrrhia; species Pyrrhia umbra. The sequence continues at coordinate 1,053,915 of OY982943.1, forward strand.
GTCAAGTCTAGCGTTTTGTAATTAAGCGGGCATTGTACCGAGAAACGACGAATTTGTTACTTGGAGGACGACTGTCACACCGAAGCGTAATTGTAATTTAGTTTCCGCGATGAATTTTGCTCGGGAGCGAGCATTGTTCGTTTGTAGATGGAAATTGTGGGAGATATATTAAATACGATGTCTTTTAACAGAATTGAAAATAGAGTAGATTTTTTTTCTTTGTTAATTGATAAAATTATTTTTTTTCTTAACCCGCGATTTCACCCGCATCCATCATACTTCACATATCCAAATAAAAACTATCCCATGTCCTTCCTCGGGGATCAATCTTTTCTCATACTAAATTTCACCTAAATCGGGCCCGTTGTCCCGTGAGAGTCTAATAGACACTTTCTAATAGATTTTTTATATTTTTAATAGATTTATAATATTAGTAAGGGTAATATCTGCTATTATTTATTATTATTACCTAAACGTGAACGAAAAAGACTGAGATTTATTCTGATACAATTTAATCAATAAAAAAAAAACTATGAAAACATGAAAAAAAATATTATACAATAAAAATGAAAAAAAAAATTAGAACATAAAAAATCTTTTTTTAAACATCACTTCATAACAAACTTCTAATAAAGCACAAACATCATTAGAAACAAAAAATATATTGAAATAGCATACACGTGGATTTATTTCTATGCCATTGTGTATAATAGATAAAATACTTAACATTTTAATAGAAAAACAGTCTATGTATCAGCTTAGTTGGGGCGCCATAAAGGGCAGATCCCTCTGTTGTTGTTTCATTTCTATGATAAAACAGTTATTTGCATTGACAAGGTGGTCGACTTAAGGTCGTTGGCTTATGGGGGATCGTTTTATAGTCATTTTTTTTTCTATATTTACTAATCCTAACTGAGGAGCTCGTGGCTAAGGAGGAGCTCGTGGCTAAGTAACAGTAACAGCCGCACGGTTCGACTGATCAAAGGTAAAGCTACGCTTGGCGCGGTCGATCCGTGGATGGGTGACCATCTATGTCATAGCGAGACCCCTCCGTGCCTCGGAAAGCACGTTAAGCTGTTCCCGGTTGTCATTTGTACATCTTTGAAAGTCGTTACGGGTAGTCAGAAGCCAGAAAGTCTGACAACCAGTCTTACCAAGGGGTACCGTGTTACCCGGTAATTGGGTTGTGGAGGTCAGATAGGCAGTCGCTCCATGTAAAACACTGGTACTCAGCTGCATCCGGTTTAGACTGGAAGCCGACCCCAACATAGTTGGGAAAAGGCTAGGCAGATGATGATGATTTACTAATCCTAACTAATATTATTAATGCGAAAGTGAGTTTGTTTGTTTGTTACACTTATCCGGTCATCATCAGCTTATTTACGATCCTACTATTGGGTAAACGCCTCTTCTCACAGAGAGAAGGCATGAGCATTGATCGCCATGCTTGCTCAAGGCGGATTGGCGATTTCTGATTTTTTAGTCCAGGTTTTCTTACGATGTTTTCCTTGACTGTTGGTCAGCGGTGTCTAAGATAGACAGTACCTACTTGTATGACTTTAGAAAAGTCACATTGGTACTTGCCAGTTTCGGTCTTGCACTGTGCCTTAGCCACTAGGCCAGCACGACGCTTCACGCACCGGATAAGAAAATCCTATGATTGTTCCCAGATTTTCTGCGTCCTTACCAAATTTAATCCACTGTTCAGCCATTTCACTGTGATAGTCAAAGTAACTTTCGTACTTATAACATTAAAGATCGGGGGAACATCATGAGTTTATTTATGTATATATATTTCAATATCGCTTCGGTGTGACACGCATCCAAACATACTCAATGTTACGCTATAAAACTTCTGTCGTGTCGGTGAATTTAACTTTTATTATAATTCGCATAAAATTGTTCATATGAGCCTTTAATTATTCCGAACATGAATAAAACAAAGACCTTGATACGATTTGAGAGTTTGAAGGAGAAAATAATTATATATTATTTTATATTTATTGAATTGTCAGAACTGTTGTGCGCAGTGGCAGAGTTGATTATGTGTTACTTGTCGCAGATTCAATTCCCGTTCGATTCGTACATTAACCAGCCTGTCTTATTTATACAATATTAATTTTGTAAGATTATACAATAAAAATAATATAATGTTGCATTTTTAAATGTGTTTTTTTTTGTATTTTCTTTGTAAGAAGTAAAAATTTTATGAATATGTGTGAATTAATGAATAAACGACAAATTAACATAAATCTGTTTAAATTGAATTAATGATCTCGATTTTTAGGCGTTAAATAATTTGTCGTTTGTTAAAAAAATGGGAAGTTGAAGCAATTGCTTCAACTTCCTATTTTTTCTATGCGCCTACTTATGCTTAAGTTAATATTTTGAATAATAAATCCAAGCAATACGTAATTTTAATACAAATAAGGGTTTTAAAGGGCACAGGACTAATTAATCATTTAATAAATAAATAGAACATCCTTTGTAAAAAGACGACCCAGTTTTCTATCATCCATATCCTCTTTTTAAATTCATCTGCCTGTCTGTTTTTGATCAAAGCAATCCAACAAAACGAATTTAAGAAAATAATCTTTGATCATTTTTTATTCAGGAAAAATAGCGTAAAAAATCCTTCGTCAAAACCTTTTTTTTCGACTAAAAAAGAGAAAAAATAAACAAAAAAAATGTATAAATAAAAAGGCGTAATGTAAATAGGTATATAAAATTAAAACAATGGTGAGCTTTGCCCCGTTATTGGCTCAGGGCTATTTCGCTTCGCTGTCTATTCGCTTTGTGTAGAACGCTTTTGTTTTTGTGGGCATGTTGTTAATTTTTTATTATTTTAACTTTTTTTTTATTTAAAAATACTTCACCTCCCCGTAGTCTCTGTGTGGGTTAGCGATGGGGTGATGTCGATGCAAATTTTTGTACTATCGATAATTTTCAAGCTTCGTAATTATAATTGACTGACATAAAGTTTTTTTTTAAGATTTTGTAAAAATAAGAATTTAAATTGTCTAGTTTTTTGTTTTAATTTAAATAGCAGACATCAAATTTTATACAATTATACCAAACTGTTTCCATCTCTCTCTGTCCTGAGCTAGACCAGTCTCAGGAGTCGAGCTCATCCCGCCATCTCCATCTAGGTCTGTTAAGGAGGCTTTTGCCCTGCAGCAGTTGGACAACACACAGGCTTATAATAATATACCAATCTCTCTTTACATCATCTTTGATTTATCAACTTCTCATTGACCCACAATTTCCTAAGCCTAAAACCAAAACTTTTTACATCCATCAGGCTTCGAAACAAGATTTAAAAAGCTGAGGACCTCAACCTTAAGATTAGATCCAACCTTTATCTAACCAAACTTATTTGATTTATTAATCTCACCCTGTCCAGGGCCTAAAAAAAGTATTTCCGACAAACCATTATTTTTACAAGGGATTCACGCAAAGTAACGCCTCATTCAATCAATTAAGGTACCTTGCTTGAAGAAAATAAAATACAGGGCAACAAATTAAATTCAGAGTTTCAGTAAATCTTGTTACTTGCGGTAAGAAAAAAGATGTTATTGCATTTATGTTTCAAGGTTTTTTTGAGGTATCTACGCCGCTAAAATGAATAAAATACATGAAATGGATCATGGGCGCACAGATTTCGTAATTTAAAATCTCTTCATGTGGGAATAAATACACTAGGTTTAAAAAAACTTATTATCATGTATCGATATATCATTTTTATTTAACGCAGAAATAAAATCTTAATTATATCTGAACATTGCGGTCCACCAACATAAAGAACTTTTTTTATAGTTTAAAAATTCTCTTAATAGTTTTATTTCACCTAAACCATCATCGATTAAAAAACGAACTAAAACAAACCGTAAGTTTAAAATCGACTCGATCTAAAATTCAATTAAAAAACATCGATGAACACACATTCCCAACACTACGCTATGTAAACCGAGCATAGGGGAAAGAAAACAAAGTGCTCCATGTAATTTTACAATGGAATTTAGCAAACTCATAATTAAACACCATGTGTATTTATAACGTAATTATTACACTTGAGTTTTTGAAATTTATTTATGATCACTTTAATGGTTTTGTTTAATGAACACAGCTTTGTTTGAGTTCATTTTTTTAAGGAAATGTGCAATAAAAAAACTATTATCATTAGTGATAATGGTTGTGACAAAAAATACTGAAATTTTACTCGATTTTGATGTGAGATTGTTTCAAGGTTCCTCATGAAAGGGTTACATTTACGTAGCTAGCAAACTACAATAATTATCCGTATGTCATTTCTTTAATGCAAAAAATAAAAATTGCGGTGAAATAAAAAATCACCTCTAGGAACTCCTTTCGCCCCCAAAAAGTTCATGAACCAAACCACCTGCTTCGTTTGAAAAATCAGCGTCACCATCAAAAATATTTGCAACAAACAGAATCCAATCATAATTTCCAACAAATTACATTTTTACAGGGTAGGCTGGGCCAAAGCAAACAGCCCACTCGAAACACGACGACACGGCACCGAAGCGGACACGGACTTAGAGGCATGAATTATTAATTTTCCATTTAAACCGGCACCGGCTATGTTTGCTTTTCCCCGATGTCCCCCTATTGACTTTATCGCTATTCGATGGTGGGGGAATTAATTGCGAAACGGTTGGGAGTCGAAAATTTTCGAGACTGATCAATTTCGATTGTAGCTTTTAGGCCTCTGCGTTGCTTCCACGGATTTTCTTTTAGAAGTAAAATAACTTTTAGTAAGATGAATTTCGAGATCAAGATATCGTTGGATTGGGTTCTGGTTTTACACTTAAACTTAAAACGATAAGCGTCAAGGTACCCACCCTGTCACGGTACCCTACACGTTTATTTTTTTTTGAGTTGATGTTATATCTTAAATAGCTTGTTCAAAGTTGTGAATAATTAAAAACGATCATCATACTGTTACAACATTGTACGGAGGCGTCAGGAATGCAATGATACCCTCCACGCAATACAAGAAATTTAGAATATTCCCAGCGAAGATACGATATATTTCTTTAAATAGTAAATCAGACGGTCTGTTTTCCTCAGACTTGCACAATGAAGAAATAAGAATTTTCCAACGCAATTTCCCAGTTCTAAAATTCGAAATTAAAGCTGGAGAAATAACAGAAGAAAACTTGCATTCTCTATTCCGTTTTAGCCCAGTTTCCCTTATTTAAATTCTGTGGAAAATTTGGGTCGAAACTATTAAGAAAACATGTGGTCCGTTGAGTTACATGGAGATGTTAAGTGATTTTATTTTCAGCTTAATTTGTTTCGTGAAGCAAAAATTCAAAGTAAGAAATATGTTGCACAATACTAAAATTACTTAAGTTACTTTACTAACTTTATATGCAAATTCACAAACAAATGAAAATTGCTCGGATCAATTAAGTTTGCATATTAAAGATCCTTCAAATTCCATGATTATTCACATTAGAACATTGACCTCATATAAAGAATAAAATATTCTACTTACATTAATTGCCCTGATAAAGAAGCATTTTTTGCAGAATTTTTTTTTTTAACTTTATGATGGCGTAGTACTAATTTTTTAGCAATTTCACTAAGTTATCATTGCTGTCTCCTAAAGTATTATATCAACAAAAATACTAAAATGAGATTTAAAAAGCTAAACATGAAAACGTTAAAAAAACAAACGCTTCTATAACTTGCAACTAGGTGGCGTTGCGCGCTACAGCTACGCGTTGCACGCTAGAGTTCCTCGTTGAGTGTAAACGTTGAACTAGCGGTCTCAATCGAATGGTTTATTAATAATTCATGTATGTCGGAGTCGTGTCGTGGGGAGAAAACAAACCTATGCGAGTTGCAAAGTATTTGCTGAAGCGGAATTGTTGTTTTAAAAGAGGATCAGCAGGAACTTAGCTTGTTATAAAGGCTTGGTACTATCAGTATCTTTCATATAAATTTACTAGTACCTGTTGAAACAAACCAACATTATACTAAGCTTTTACCTACCCTACGATATGATATGAGAGAGAGATGCCAACAATGAAATGCACACATAAAAGACAAAGTTTTGCTAATTATAAAAGACTATAATTTTGCTGGAATTCGGCACGAACATAGATTTTAACCTGGTCAAGGACACATAGAATAGTTTTAATCTGTCTACGTGAATTTATTATTTTCATCAGGATACGAGAGAAACTGCGGAAACAGCTAGTGCATTCATATTATTATGACAGTACTTTAAATTTACATTTTTCATTTAATTTTTTTTGTAATAACCTCTAGATTTTGGCATTTATCCAAAAACTAATGTTTTAGACTTCTATTTCTGCATTTCGCTATATAAAAAAATCCAAGAAGTAAAAAATACACACAGGTTTATAAACTCAAAAACTAGATGGCGCTGTAAACAACTCTCAATTCAACGTGATATTAATAATTCATGCGATCTCGTCTCGGAGTCGTGTCGTGTTGTTGAAATAAACCTCTCGTCGAGAATTTGTTTATCGAAGTGGCGTGTGGCTTAAGCTCTGCGTTGTTCCACCTTATAGCTTCCAGGAAAAGGCATGGAAATGTGAACATGGAGTCAAGATCGGAAAATTCTTCGAGGTACGCTCTGCTAGAAAATCCCGATAGCCTTAATGTTACTGTTGTTTTCAATAATCTATCTATCTTTGGATTTACATACTAGAGATAGGTTTTTGATATTTTATGGATTACTAGCTGTTTCCCGTGGTTTCACCCGCGTTCTAATGGAAATATAACCATTTCTAAGGTCCCATCTATCTCCATATCAAACTTCAACAAATGCGATTCAGAGGTTTTGCTGTGCAATTGTAACAAATAAACATCATACTAACATTTACATTTATAATATTAGTATGGAATGTAATTTAAAGGAAAGATATTATGTAAAGCTGAATTTACACAATCTAACCCATCCATTGACCTACCGCGCGGAACGCAGCTTAACCTTTGATCGATCGACCCGTGCCTGTTACTTAACCACGAGCTCCTCTTTCCATAACATGAATATAGTTCATCAAAGCTAAATTGAGAATCGAACCCATTAACCAACATCAGGTCACCATTTTGTCGCACAGCGGGAGACCTCGACCCACTTTGATGCAATTGTAAGAGAAAATATCAACTTTGCGGGAGATGATGATTCTTATTACAGATAATTTGTATGTTTTGTAATTTTATTACATACAAATATATTATTACTGAGTGGCATTTTTAAAGCTACTGATATGACTACCAAAACAAACTAATTATCTTCTATCTATCTATACTTATAATAAATCTGTAGAGAGGTCAATTCTGTACATGAAATATATTTCCAAAATAACTATCAGGGGGTGATTAGGGATCGATACTGATGCCAAAAATGCAATCAGTAAAATTTTTGTCTGTCTGTCTGTCCGTCTGTCTGTCTGTCTGTCTGTCTGTCTGTCTGTCTGTCTGTCTGTCTGTCTGTATAAACTCTATAGAAACAAAAACTACTCGACGGATTTTAACGAAACTTGGTACAATTATTTGTCATACTCCTGAGGTGGTTTTAGTATACTTTTCATCACGCTACAATCAATAGGAGCAGAGCAGTGAAGGGCAATGTTGTCATTTTATTTAAACGCGCTAATCTCAGGAACCGCTGGTCCGATTTGAAAAAATCTTTCAGTGTTAGATAGTCCATTTATCGAGGAAGGCTATAGGCTTTATATCATCACGCTAAGACCAATAGGAGCGGAGCACCACTATTCCACGCGGACGAAGTCGCTGGCAGAAGCTAGTTTGTAATAATATTGTAATCTGAAGAAAGATAGGTCATATTATGAAAAGTTTGATAAGACAAACATATTTTTATGATGAATAAATTTGGGAGCTATGAAGAATATGAAATAATCATCGGCCTTTATAATGTCCCACTGCTGGGCACAGAATTCTTTTCATACAGAGAAGGCATAAGCATTGATCACCACGCTCGTTCAAGGTGGATTGTCGATTTCGGACATTTTTTAGTCTAGGTTTCTTAACGATATTTTTCTTCACCGTTTATCAGTGACGTCTAAGAAAAAAATTATAAAGTACATAAGACGTTAGAAAAATCACATTGGTACTTGGCAGGTTTCAAACCCACATGTGAAACAGGGATGCCTTACCCACTACAAGGGCATGACGACCTGAACAGGAAATGGTCGCATAAAAACGGAGTCTACAGATTCTTTGCAGTATTCACCACGAACCTAAATATTAATCACCACCATACTTAATCGCCACATATCTAAAAACTACTTACATAGCACGCTGAGCTGCACTGTGCTTCGCATAGGGACGTCTCGTTGCAAAGCTTCGTGTCTCGCCTCGCAAGTGAAGTCTGCATAGTCGTCATCTGCTGACGCTTTGAAATGAACCCTGTCAACAAAAAGATAAGGTTTAAAATCGAATGCACACCGACATTTAACCAGTACTTTGTTTAAATGCCTTAAAAAGAACACTTCAATTGTATTATTGTGTATAGTATAGACCAGGGTTTTCCCGCGATTTCCGCGTGTCAGTGTGCTCACCGTGAGTGTTAATGTGCTCACTATGGGTGTCACTGTGCTCACTAAGAGTGACAGTTGGCCAACTATGAGTGTCAGTCAGCTATCTATCCTCAGATTTCCTTACCAGAGATAGAATTTTGACATAAGGTCCATACAACTAATGTCAAAATCCTATCTCTAGTACGCAAATCTAAGGATAGATAAGATATTGAAATTGGTCGTATGAGTATCAGTCAGCTCGCTATGAGTGTCATTGTGCTGACTTTTAGTGTCAAAGTGCTTACTACGAGTATCAGTAGGCTCGCTATGAGTGTTAAGTCTGCTCATTCACACAGACAGTCTTTATATCTGTGTGTGTATAAAATAGAACCTCAGATCAAATTGAAACCACAAAACAAACTCATAATTTCTTAAAGCACTTTTCTCAACGAACCGATACTGAAATTAATTTATTTCGGCAAAGCTAATATCATCTTCCACGCTATGGTAACCACGCGTAATAGATCGTTCTAATCTACCAATTAACAGGACTGTCCCACTGAGATTTTGTGTAAATTCAGAAATTAATTTAGGGCACGGCTCTCGCTTTGATACCTACATTAATTTAGAATTTTGATTTGATTTTATATTCTAGTAATTGTCTAGTAATTTCTGACATTTGCCCCCACATATAAACACACATCCTAATACTAACTGATTATTATAAATGCGAAAGTGAGTTTGTTTGTTTGGCTTTCACTTTAAAATGGCTATAGTATATACATTATATTATTTACTAGCTTTCCGCCAGCGGCTTCGACCGCGTGGACTATACAAACTCAAAGAAAAAAATTACAGAGTTTTAAACCCCTTTTCCCCCCCTTAGGGACGCAATTTCGGAAAACCCTACGTCAAACAAAGAACACACCCTCCAAGTTTCAGGTCTCTACGATCAGCAGTTTAGGCTGTACGTTGATCCGTCAGTCATTCAGGACAAAGCCTTTTACATGTATATATTAGTAACCTAGTATAGAATTTTAACTCAGTAATCTTAATTATACTAAATAAATGTTTTTCTTTTTTATATATAGTTTGTTATTTAAAAATGTAAATAATATGTTATAAAATGAATAAACGGAATTATACTAACGTATTCTAAGGCATCCCAAATGTACCTATATACTGTGTTATGCACATCTGTAAGTAAACGACATTACACCAGATGTAGACAATAGCCCCATAGCACGGCATAATAATACCAGCCCAGCTGACGACTTTAAGAACATGAATATTACTAAAAAATATCAAGAACTTGCTGTTTCCCGCGGTTTCATCCACATTTTGAGATAACTACTTCGCGCACCCGAATAAAAAATATCAGATATGTTAATCCAGTTTATAACCTATGTTTGTGCCAAATTTCATCCAAATCCATTCAGTAGTTTTTGCGTGATAAACTAATTTGCAAATACCTACAGCATCATTTCTATTTTTTCATAAACTCATTCAAAGGTTGTCTGTAAAAGATCGCTTATAGCGATAAGGCCGCCCGTTGTGTCACTCTTGTAACTAATTTGCCAATTTCATATTGTTTTTCTTTTGGTGTACATAATAAAGAATATTCTATTCTACTCTATAACAGTAGACTACACAGAAACATGATAGATGCAAACCGTCTTACTTATAAAGAACGATTAATTTTTAATCTGCTGCGTAGCAACGGATTAGAAAAATGTCACTCATAAAAGCTGTGTAACGTTAATCCTGGATTACGACGTTAAGTAAGGATTAGGTGAGAAATAATTAAACTTCAGATAACAGATTTTTTTAAAGTAAGACGGAAAAAGAATATATTTTTTAAAGAGTTTTTAATTCAATTAAGCAAATAAGCTGCTAATTTTTGCATTAACAGAGAAACGTTACGTTATATAATTTTCTAAACCAGTCCTTAAGATTATACCGCAAATATTAAGATGACCAAACAAAACATTTAACTTATGTGTCTGTATTTATGAATACAAGGGGTGTGAAATATCTGCGTACCCCGTTATAACAGCACGTGACCTCAGATAAGATCTTGAACAAACTTATATTATAGCAATGCTATGCAAAGTATATTTTGTTTACAAGTCTTCGTTTTTGAGGTGGAAATGAAAAACATCTGGTTGGTTCTCAAGCTACTTGTTGAAGCTTTCTGTTATCGATATGTTATTAAAATTTCTGATATTGAAAGTCTAAGGGCTGTGGGATTGTTCGTAAGAGTTAGTAAAATGCGAATTAAGGAACATGGATGGATTTTAGTCAGTAATCGTTTTACTTATAAAGTCCGTTTAATTTTTAATCTGCTGTTTAGCAACGGATTAGAAAAATCTCACTCATAAAAGCTGTTTAGCGTTAATCCAAAATTAGTGGCTTAATCCTGGATTACGCCGTTAAGTACGGATTAGGTTAGAAATGGTAGTATGGTGGTGGTAAGTAAGACAGTGAGAGTCTGACAATTGATGATTTTCCATCACTAACAAAATGTTCACTGATAACTGCAGAAGAACTTTAGAAATAGAAGGTAATACCGATAGCATTTCATCTCCCGATGATCTTTTTCATAAGGAATTGCACTAAATGTGACTTAACATAATTCGATATCGATAAATCATTCAGATTTTGTTAAGACCAAGTCTAGCAGTCATAAGGTACCTTTAGCATCATATTAGAAACCCTAAATTAGATAACAAAAGTATATCCAAAGAGTTTAATATACATTGCTGCATAAGTTTTTTTCTCTCCATGGCAATCTGCCGAAGACTACGGCAATTTCTGCCAAAGACGCGTAGTTAGTAACTACTCATGTGTATTCTGCATAAGTTTCAATGTTTATGTTATAACTACATAATTATCATATTGACAGCTCGATAATTTCAGCTGTCAAAATGAAGGATTGCAATTGAAATGACATTGAGCTACGTAATAAGGTTGCGATTTTAATATTATGAACCGTTATTTCCGATCATAATTATGTCAGGCAAATATTTGTAGTTTGAATTAAAAGTAATTATTTAAATAAAATAATTCTCAAATAATATCCGAAACCAGCACTGCAACGTGTACACCACTCACAGAAATATTCCGTAAAACATCAAGCTATTGTGGCCACGCATTTAATTTCAGACGGGACATGTCCCGTAATTCCCTTGCTGTCACTTGCGCGACGTCCCGGATCCGGGTTAATCCGGTTATATCGGGTTAAATCTGCAATAATGCGGAATTTATTTCGTTGCAGACTTTGTGACTTGCTTTTAATGGGAGTACACATGTTTAAAGAGAATAGGATTACATGTTCTGACTTTGTTTGGGAGTCTTTTTGTTTCTTCAGGGTTTAATTGAAAATATTTTGAGTCAGAATTTTGTCCCACTTTTAAGCCTGTATTATGGTAACATGAGCCATTGCTATTGATTGCTTTTATATACTCAGGGTGAGATATTTTAATCCGAGACTTAATAAGAAGGCATTTATAAATTACTAACCTATATAATTATCAGGCGGCCATTTTCATGTTAGCACACCCTTAATTGGTAGATTTATACTTTCAAGGGTTTAATTCCATCATCAATCAAATTATAATCCTATCTCAATGACGTCATAGGTTGGCTTACCTATGATTGGATCATAATGTTGTCAGTGCCTCGTTTACTGGTAAAATCAATTATATTGAACATGTCAGGTTAGTTCGCTCATTTACAGGTATTAAAGACATTATACTATTATATGAGAAATAACATAAATAACATAAATAAATAAAACATAAATATGATTTTTTTAAACGACAGTAAAAAGAGGAGTGCTTTTTTTGTATATTTTTTTGGTTGTTTGACCCAAAATTGTTTTTTTTAACAATTTGGTATTCGACCAGTATGATCACCAAAAATGTAGTTAAGCATCAAAAATAGGTAAAAAATTGTTGTTGTAAGTGTATGTTGATGTATGATAGATAAATTATGCGATATCTATGTTCAGCATGAATAATGATCTACCTTTCTATATTATAGATAAAGGAGAAAATTTGTCAACTAATAATTCAGTTTGAAAAAATAACTTTACAAAGCCAGAGCAGGTGAACATATACAAACGAGATCACTCATAAGTTAACAGCCTGTATATTGTCAATTTCGGGACGTAACCCCTGTATAAGCACCTATAATGAACGATCTTGGCAAGGTGACGCCGTAATCAGCCAAGCTTGCCAAGCAGTATCGGTGATCGCAGTCTGACGTCATAATTGCAGAATATTATGCATATTATTATAGACTTGGGAGAAATAAATATGAGTCAAACTCAAACTCAAAAATGTTAATTGAAAATAGACTAATTAAATTAGTACTTTTTCACGTCAATATACATTATGACAGCACCCCGGAACGCCCACGCTATCGGTCAACAACAAATATATTTTTATGTAGTGAAAAACTGTTTTAAAGATTTTAATTTAATTGATGTTTAGGAAATATGTTTTTTTTAAGAATTTCGTAAATTATATGTAATATTTAAAAGACTTTAGATCATGCAGTAGTAAACTAAAATACTTTAAAAAATCTACCATGAAAACTGGTTATTAAAAAAAAACATTTGCATGAAATAATTTTATTTTATTCCATGTTTAGTTTTGATATAGCTATTCCAAATATCAATAAATCTACCGTAACATGTAAACGGAAACTAAAAACATTTGAAACCCACATGCAATTTAAATGAAAATCTATGTACAGTCAACCAATTTGAATCATGACTCACAATAAGGTTATATTCTTACATACATTCAAATACAATTAGGTCGACATTCGCGTAAACATACGTTTCCATGGTAACACGATATAAATTTATAAACTTTTTATGAGTGAATTTTTGATGCTGTCATTTTATAATCGAAAGAATTCGTTCGAACATGGTTTTGAAAAATAACAATTTATGGTTCCAAAGAGTTTGGATTCAAAATATTTTTATTAATGCTTTATAGAAAATATTATCTATTGTAGTGATAACAAAGGTTAAAATTGCATAGATCTCCAACCCGTATTGACATAGCTTGCCTAATATTTAAAACGTCCTAAGTGCACTGAAAAAGATGGAAATCTTTGTTATTTTGACGGTTTCGAACGATTTATCGTCAAAGTGGGTCATGATTCAAATTTGTCGATTGTACATTCATTGCAATTTTATTTACCGCCAATACAAATAAAATTGCGCTCAAAAAGAAACGAAAATCTCCGGCGTAACTGCCAACTCAACTTTTGACAAAAATTAAACGAATGATATCGTGTTATAAATAAAATATTTTGTGACAGTACTGCTGTGTGTCATGGCGGATTTATTCCGTAAAGATTTTATATTGGATGTAGTTATTATCTGGGGAACAAAGAATGAATGCAAAATGTTTCTGAAAGGGAACACTATTGTTCATTATCGAAAACAATGCAATGAGAACGTCCGTTTACTTTTGAAAAACAAAAAAAAACAATAAATTGTATTAGAATTGTAAAGTTCGCAACCAAGAGTGAATACCTTATTAATCCATCATCATCTGCCATCATCTGCCTAGCCTTTTCCCAACTATGTTGAGGTCGACTTCCAGTCTAAACCGGATGCAGCTGAGTACCAGCGTTTTACATGGAGCGACTGCCTATCTGACCTCCACAACCCAGTTTACCGAGTAACACGATACCCCAAGGCAAGACTGGTTGTCAGACTTTCTGGCTTCTGACTACCCGTAACGACTGTCAAAGATCTACAAATAACAACCGGGACCAACAGCTAAACGTGCTTTCCGAGGCACGGAGGAGTCTCGCTATGACATAGATGGTCACACATCCACGGACCGACAGTGCCCAGCGCAGCTTAACATTTGATCGGTTGTTACTTAGCCACGAACTCCTCTACTACTCGCAACCAATAGTGAATACCTAATAAATCCATACCTCTTAATATTTGGCTACATTTTATTTTTTTCGTTTGATTAGCAAAAATCAAATAAAACTGCAATTTAAAACCCCATAAAAAGAAACGTGCATATTTCTAAACCACATACCCAACACATTTCTTGTTGCACTTAATTGTAAACCATTTAGCCGAGCCAGCTAGAAGCCGAGCCACTAATAAATTTAGTACATTTTAGTAATTTTCATTTACGTGACATTGCAGCAAGCACGAAACCTCGTAGTTTGTTGATGTTAAATTAATCAAAACGTGGTACAGTTTTTCGTTGAGAATTCAGAGCTTTAACTGTACTGTAAAGTAATTATATCGTTATAAAATAAAACCTACAATTTTTTTAAATTTATGCGAAAAATGAGGATGTATGCTTATTACTCTTCCACGCAAAAACTACTGAACGGATTTGGATGAAATTTGGTATACACATAGTTTATAACCTGGATTAACACATAGGATGCTTTTCGTTCAGGTGCCCTTGGCAGCTGGGTGATATTATAAGAACTAACTTACGCTACTTATGTTTTAGAAAAAAAATAGGGGTCCGCGCAAAACAAATAAAAACCATTTAAATTGTACGCGTGTGTGCGAGCGATGCCACGGGGAGCAGGTTTGCAGATTGAACTTAAATTATCTAGATATAATTTGTAAGCCTACAACTTGAGTCTGGTTCAAAAGTTTCGGGGAAATTTTAACAATTTCCGTGACAACTCCACGTAGCGCGTCGTTTCAAGTTGAGATGTTTGTTCAAACTGTTTTGGAGGTTGTACCACGTAAATTACGAATACAAAGTTGGTATTTCAAATGATTAAAGACACGTTTTGGTTATGATTGTTTCGGTTACTAAATATTACAAAAAAGTTGCTTGTCTGTTTTGTATATTTTGACGATTAAATTGTTGTACTAATTTTGATTTAAGACCAGAATAATTGACGGCACGATTGGCGTAGTGGCTGAGCAATTGGCTGCTGCGCTGCGTGTCACGAGTTCGATTCCCGCACGGGACAACTAAAATTGTTCCGGGTCTGGGTGTTTGTGCATGTGTAATGAATGTTTATAAACGCACCCACGACACAGAAGTAATTCCTAGTGTAGGGCAACATTTTATAAAAAAAATATATACGAGTATCTATAGCATGATATGAAGATGGTATGGTACTTTAAAAATATAGTATTCTTAGACTTCGGCAAGTTCACCTTAGTATTATGTCCATCTTCAAGAGTAAATTATCCACAAATTTTCATAGGGTTACACCCCATAATTCCTACCCCAATGTTCGAATTTATGCAAACAAAATTAAGGCCCTAAACACCATGATACGATGGAAGTAAAACATCGTATTAAAGGAAACGGTTCCGTAGCCAAAACTAATTTGTTTTTACGACAATCGCTGTCAAATTTTGACACAGGTTCGCTCGGGTCTAGTAGAGTATACCAAAATTTATTTATGAATATAGTATATATTATTAAAATTTAATAATGACGTCAGCCTTTGTTTGCAATAAACAAGATTTTTTCAGTGTAAGGGAGGAAAAAAAAGGTTATTTTTATAATTTTAGTTAATTAAGACAGAAACGGGTCGGGATCTTGAGGTTATCATTTTGTTTATTTTGGTCTTAATAAACAATTAATCTTGGTAGTAATTAGCCTTGTCATATCGTTTGGTTAAACAGTTAAAAATATTTTGGTTAAAAAAATGGAGATACAAGGAATCTTGGACTTTTAGACGACACTAGACTACTTTTTAATGGCGTTTAACCTTAATATTCCTGGAAAA
Organism: Pyrrhia umbra; assembly: GCA_963891755.1. Classification (NCBI taxonomy): domain Eukaryota; kingdom Metazoa; phylum Arthropoda; class Insecta; order Lepidoptera; family Noctuidae; genus Pyrrhia; species Pyrrhia umbra. The sequence continues at coordinate 1,070,213 of OY982943.1, forward strand.
AGTACCTTATGTACTGACTATACGTGCCCAATTTCATTAAAACCAAACTGGATTGATTGATCAGCCATACAGGAAAAAAAATAACCAGTGCGCAATTTTTTACAAAATAAACTTAAACACTTTTTGACTAACACGTATTTTTCAGTTTGTTAGACCTTAGTACTAAAACAAAAGTTATCGTTCACGAAAAATATTAATTTAAGAACTTAATTTGTTTAAACCCTTCGGTCGGCTTGTGCGGTGTAGTGCTATTACGAATAGATTATGCCCATGTTTTACGTATTTCATAATATAACACGAGTGGAAAAAAATAAAAAAAAATAACAAAAAATTGAAATGTGTTCTATTACTGATACCGAACCACCAAAAAAAATAATTGCGCACTGGATAAAAACTTTTCCTGTATATAGCCATATTTTATTATTTGTTGAGAAAATATTTATAACCTGCCTTCGGCTTTAATATTTCTCACTGAACCCTGAATTCCTTTCTAAGGTATTCAAGCTACTCTAGCTGTGGCGACCGGTTCTGACGTCATATCTATGAAGGGGTATTGCCACGACTAGTTTTTGCTCTGTCCTTATTGCAACCAGTTGTCAATTACTTGTGAAGAGTTGATGGGTTCCTGTTGGAGTTTGTTTTTGTTTTCTAGCCCATAAAGAGGAGTAAGCGGTATTTTTGTGCTTAGATATATTTGTTTTACTCCTTCATAGAAGTGAGAGATGAAATGGCTGGCGGAGATAGATAGTAAATTCTTCATTGTACACCATTAGACAACAATACAGGAAAATACAAACAAAAAGGTAGCACTACAATAGGCAAATAACCTTTGGATGAAGTCAAATAATAGATAACAGGCAGTATTCGAGATATAAGTTAAGAAAAAAAAAAACATTTTTACAAAAAAACCGACCTCCAAAAACACTCATCATCATCATCATCAGCCTATATATTGTCCCACTGCTGGGCACAGGCCTCTTCTCATACAGAGAAGGCATGAGCATTGATCACCACGCTTGCTCAAGGCGGATTGGCGATTTCAGACTTAAGTCCAGGTTTCCTCACGATGTTTTCCTTCACCGTTAGTCAGTAGTGTCTAAGATATACTTAGAAAGTACATATGACTTTAGAAAAGTCACATTGGTACTTGCCAGGTTTCGAACTCGCACACTCGTACACGAAAGGCAGGTGCTTTAACCACTAGGCCACCACGACTCAAAAACACTGAACAGAGAAAAATAAAATTTAGTATGTTAAAACGTTATTTAAACACTTGTCGACCAATATATCGCTCTAAAAGTCGGTGTCTCGTAAGTTACTGTTGTTAGTATTTTGCCAGCACATCTGAAGTACTTATGACTAACAAAAAAATTAATCATCAAAATCTATTCATAATTGGCGGAGTAATCGCGTCACAAAAAAAAACATGAGAACGTCTTCTTTTTGAAGTCGGTTAAAAATATGTATTTTTCTTTATCATAATGTTAATATTATGTATGTTTACTAACGTAGCATGTTTAGCGTAGTGACTGAGCAATTGGCTGCTGCTCTGCGTGTCCCAGGTTCGATACACGGCACAACAGAAAATTATCCAGTTTAGTTCAGATTTGAACAAGCATACTTACTTTCTATCACATGCTTCGCTTATAAAAAAATACAGAAATATTCATAGGATGGACATACCTGGATATTGTAGTGTATCTCATAGCCTTGGGGTTGCCATTTTCATTCTCCACTTCTCTTATTTCCTCCTTTGACACTGTAACAAAAAAAAAAAGTGTTTTAGTGAAAGTAAAATAAAATTCATATTGTTGATTGAATTCGTATCTGCTAAGGGTCTTATGATTAGATTTGAAATTATTAAAAATCCAACAAGTAATAAAATGTTATCATCATAAGATAAAACAACTAACCGTGAAGGAAAATATCGTGAGGAAACCTGTCCGTGTGACTCGGATGCAGCTGAGTGTAGCTGAGTGTTTTACATGGAGCTGCCTAGCTGCCTGAAACTGACCTCCAAAACCCAATGACCAGGTTACACGATACCTGGGTAAGACTGGTTGTCAGACTTTCTGGCTTCTGATTACCTGTAATGACTGTCAAAGATCTACAAATGACAACTGAGACCAATAGTTTAACGTGCTTTCCGAGGCACGGAGGAGTCTCGCTATGACATAGATGGTCACCCATACACGGACCGACCGCGCCTAGATCGGATGACCCGTGCGGCTGTTACTTAGCCACGAGCTCCTACCAAGAGAGCTGATACAGTCTGATAAAAATAATAAAACTCAAGTGAACCAAGATACAAACGAGAGCATTTTATTCATCCGTCTAATTAACAATTCAGAACAAGAACGCCAAAAAACCATTAACATTATAAAACAACAAGACAAAACAATGTTTTGAACTAACTACTAAACTGTAAAGGCCGTCCCAGACATTAACATAACTACATATTTTAAGCGAGCGCTTTATCCCGACGTTGTAAAGGTGTGATCACACACTGGGGAACGCTTGTACCTACTTAATTTAAGCTATCTAGGTACTGACAGTGGCCCACTGAGAATGTAGGGGGTACGTTCGTGAATTAAATTTCGGGATAAAATTGGAGAGGGTTTTTAGTGTATTTTACATTTCTTGATTAAAAATTGGAGAGATATTGGTAGAGTTGTCTTTAATATTGATTCTAATCTTGATGTGTATGCTAGTGATGTGGAAGAAAGGCATGTTATAGAACATTGTTTGTTTGTATATCATGTCTTATAACCATGTGATTTAATGGTCAGAAGAACAGAAGAAAAAAATTAAGTGTATAGTGATGACACGTTGAAAAAGACGAAAATTCTAACTAGTATTATACACGAAAGTGAGTTTATTTGTTAAGCTTGGCTTGAGATGAAGTTCTTGTTTTGTTTAAAACTATTTCTAAAACAACAGTGACGAGACAGCGGAAACCGTAAACTGATTCGAGATTTTTAGCTTCAACAATAAAATGGTTGTTATTTATTGGAAAAGTTTTGATTTCACTTTAACTACCAAACAGTGGAATATCAATTACTATATTTTGTGAACCAAATTCGAATTCTGGTTATGTAGTTAGTTACAAAATCTAGGAACTCGTTACATAAGCTAAACTGTTAAAAAAATATTTTTGTTCGTTCCTGACTATTTATCGGGTTCCTTAAACTAGAATCCTAACTTAAAATTTAAAATTCAAAAGTGAGTTTATTTGCTTGTTTGTTACGCTTTCATGTTAAAGGGCTGAACCGATTTGGATGAAATTTGGTGATGAGATAGATGAGACTCTTGAGACGGTATACTGATACACTTTTTATACGGGTAGGTTAAATAGTTACCTCGGGACGCGGGTGAAAGAACTGCATAAAAATACTGTATTAAGACTCCAATGAAGGTACGATACATTTTCTACTAAGCTCCATAAGCATACCTACCTAAAACCCCAAAATATCTTGATTCTTCCCTAATATTCCGTAACATGCTAAACTACGCTTCTCAGAAATACTCCCAGCAATATCAATGAAACATCCACAAACACATTTGTACAAAGCGTCTGTCATCCAACCTCAACGACATTACCAACACAACTTATTCCATAAGTGTGTCCTTTCAAATAATAAAAAGAAAAAGCAGACATATCCCGCCCGAAGCCCGCCGTGTGTCCACAGCAGCGATGACGTCATAACGTAGTAATGCGTCGCGATCTCTGGCGCGCGAATTTGTCGAAACGCCGCCATTTTGTGCAGAATAAAGTACTATGTTACGTTAATGTTCTGTTTATATGCCGAGGCGTGTATTAGTTGCTCATTGGGTGTGATGGGACGAATTTGCATTGAAGGCTGCTATGAAAAAAATTTTGACACATTATCGTTGATGTTTTGCTGTGTTGAATGTAGTTTACCGTGTCCTAAACGAGAAGAAAATAAACCTCTCCTTGTATAATGATATGCCTGCCTTATAGTTGTAACACAAAATGTGAAAGAAATAAGTATGTCATCGATATATACAATTGACGTACCAAAAATATAATCCACCTCTACTTGATTGCCTTAAAGTTGTAACACAAAATGTATCCATGTACAATATTGCTGTGAAAAAAATAAGTCTAACAACGACATACACAACAGATGTACCAAAAATGTTATCCACCTCTACTTGATTATACGCCCTTGTACAATCCAAATTCCCGGATCACTGCCAAAAATAATTAATTCCCAATAAATCCTATCACTACTGGTTCGAATCTCGAAAGCCAATTAAATCTCTCCGTTTTAAATCTGTCAACCCAGCTTCTGTGCGGTCGTAATGAAAATTTTCGGGCCAAGTTATCGAAAGTCAACGACGTGTATTGGACAGATCAGCATCGACAGTATTAATTAGTGAGAATCTTTGGGAAAATTTTCAAGCATATTATCGAACGTTTTGAACTCTCAAGCACACTCTATTGAGTATTCCGTTTTGCAGTAGTTCGCGTATTTGAATAACTGCGGTACTAGTTAGTTTTTTCAGCAGAATTTGCAAATTAACAATGGAGTCTAAAAGACGTATTTTTCCCAGATCAGAAGTTCTTTATTAAAAATTTTATTCATCATATTATTCGCCTTCATCTGTATCTAGATCTAATAAAATCGTTTCAATTCAATATTTTCCATCCTTCTAAGACGAACTGTCAATAGTAGACTCCATAAACAACTAATAAATCTATTACTCAAACTATCTTTTCATTCAAAGAGTACAAAAAAGTAATTTCTTCCCGCAAACATTACAAATTGTATCTTCACATTTTTGTCTGCGATATAGGTATTAATAAGTCTCAATGAGCCTCCATCTGCCATAAGCCCGCTATTGGGACGACCACAAAAACTCCTTCCTCCAATAAATAGATGGTTTGAAAACCGCAAAACGCTTACGAATGGCATGGTGGTATGTTTATGGCATAGGCGGTAGCGGGTACTATTGAAAACGTAAAATGTAATTCAGTGAATAATACTCTGAAACTGATGACGAAGAAAAAGAAGATGAAGAAAACTATTTAGGAAATGTGTTTTTCTATGAGGGTTGGAAAAACTAGAAAATAGATGGGAAAAGGGCAGGAACAAGTGAATGAATGTATATTATGGGATTACATTAGTAATTGATGCAATTGTGATTTGCAAAAGGATGCAGAAAGGTAAAATAGAGGACGGGTGCTATAGAGCACATTAGACACAACCCAGCTGGCAACATCACTGCTCTAGCCTCTATAAGGTTACTTGATTTTTTCGTTTACATTATTAAAATATGAAAATGGAAATCAAATTCTATGGCATTTATGATTATTTTGTAAATAAAATGTAATGTTTGTGTGTGTGTATTTATTCGCAACTATTAATTTTGGGTGATTCTGATTCCAGCTTTTATAAGATCTTAATCGCCACCGTCTATAACTTAGATAGCAAGTTAACGACACGAGCCTTCAGCATCGGCCCTTTGATGGTTTCTATATCTGTGTTATTGCTGCCATTATCTACAATATCTATATACTCTCATATTGATACATTATACCCGTATGAATTGCTTTCAAGATAATATAAAATAAAGTATAAGTTTTCTCAAGAATTCCTTGTAAGGTTAAATGTGTTTGTTTTGCCATTTTCGGTGTTACACGTGCTTGATGTTGGGTCTGTCTGTCTGTCTTCATGAAACATATTATCTTTAGGTTTTCTTTTCTCTTATACAAGTTTATTAGAACTTTTACTTATACTTAGGTCGATAAGAATCAGAAGGTGAATTAATAATGTAATTGTTGAATTTTTTGGAATTAATGTTAATGTAATGATTTAAGAAATGGTTCCCTATGTATATGATTTAATAGAAGACTGTTCTTTATATTCATTTTGATTAAATTTATTGTCTATACCACTAATAAAACTACCATCTCTCTGTGAAGATTCCTCTCGTAATATTCAAATCATATCATACTCAACTTCTAGTTTTTCATCAAAACATTCTTCAATTATCTCTGTATATGTTACCATTATATTTATATCACTTTCCTCAATATATAAGTTGTGGCTTCCGTATAACCTTCATATTGTCACACTATCAGTATTAAAACCACGAACACTTCATAGAGACATGTTTAAATATACACGGTGTAATTTGATTTATTGTTTTTCCAAAAATTATATACTCAGTTAAGAAATTTCTACATGACTAAGTACCAAAAATAATTTTAAAATAGTTTAAAGTCGCGGTATAGCACAAGCACGACATTGAAGGAGTTGTCCGGGTTTGCTAATTATACATATTTGTTATTTTGATGAATTAATACTTTAGAAAGGTTCTATGTCATGAACTGTGTATACATATACCTTTCAGGAAAACAGTAAATTCAATTACACCATATTATTATGTGTACTACAAACATTATTTTTTTACAAGTTACTTCCTTCTACGTGAACGACCTTATGCAAATTAATTGAAGTGTTTTATTTATATTGTCCAAATAACTTTTTACTAAATGCAAATATAACTATAATATTTGCGCTGTAGCATGGTGCGGGTGACAGTTGCCTGTATGACGTTAACATCTGTCAGTACCACATGACTAGGGATGCACGTTGTGCATCATAAATAATATTTTTTTCGATAAAATAATTAAAATCGGGTTTTTGGTTATTTTTTCCTGACAACATTTTTGTTCTATAATCTTCTATATTTTTGACATTGACCTCCATTTGTGATTTTTGATGTGGACAAGTGTTGAGTGAACGATAAAAAGTGACAGAATTTTGTACTTTTCAACGACCGGCTCAAAGGTCATAGCAGCCAGAGCCGTAAAACTATAAAAATATAATTACGCACAATATACGATTTTTATTATAAAAACATCGACTATCGATCGTAGCACTGCATCACATCACTAAATACATGTATGGCGTTACGTTATACGCAAAACACTTTGTTTAATTTTTCTTTCCATTACATTTTATTTGTAGATTAGAACATTCTGGTTGAGTTTAATTTAATTTACTACAGTTATTTAATGATTTAATATATTACGAATGTGGTACAACTGAAAAACTAAGTCATAACTTGTAAATCATGGCAACTTTAAGAGTGAAACGAAACGTTACAGAATCTGTCACCCGCACCATGCTACAGCGCAAATAGTATAGTACATAAAAAATAACAATTTTTATCTGGTCTGTTTGTTCCGGTTAACCTGCAAAATGGCATGATATGATTTTCATGGTATTTTCACTGGTAGGTAGCTGATGTTAGCAGGATTAACTTAGCCGTATCTACACTATTATTATAAAGAGGAAAGATTTGTATTTTGTGTGTATGTTTGTAATGAATAAACTCAAAACTACTGTGCCGATTTCAAAAATTCTTTCACCATTGGAAAGCTACATTTACCCTGAGTAACATAGGCCACCCGTGCGAAGCCGGGACGGGCCGCTAGGAAGTAATAATCAAAATAATTAGGGTTCCACTCAAAAAAATAAACGTTCTCAAATTAGTGTAACGCAAGCGATGCCGCGGGAAAAAGCTATTAGGCAATTAGTTAAAGAGACAGAAAGAAATAAAATTAATATATATGTAATTAGCAGCATCTGTCATATTGTAGTGCTAGCTTTCTGCCAGCGGTCGCCCGCGTGCGTTATACGAATTCAAATTAAAAATGTCAAAGTCTCACACAGACTTTGCTCCCTTTTTTCACCCCCTTAGGGGTAGAATTTCGGAAAGTCCTTTCTTATCGGATGCCTACGTCATACTAAAAACACACCCTCCAAGTTTCAGTTCTCTACGATCAGTGGTATAGGCTGTGCGTTGATCAGTTAGTCAGTCAGAACAAAACATTTTGTATGTATAGATTTTAAACTGTGATCACTAATCCTGCTCCCATTTGTAGTGATTAATATGACGATATATAAAAGAAAGAAAGAAATAATGATGATATTGTGTGTTGGTCACAAAACACAATGCCTCCCTTAATCATTTATTGGGGTGAGTAGACCCATTAGTTCTACTTCGATTTTATTACTTGTGAATTGTGGATTAATAAAAAAAACTCAATAATGTACTCTCTGTATCTACACATAAGTGATGCAGATTTCAGTGCGAGAACAGGATGGTGACATGACCTATAGCACCGTCTCTTTTCTACAATTTGGTATTTTGATATAATTTTACAGAATTGTAGTGCTAGCTTTCTGCCAGCGGTCGCCCGCGTGCGTTATACGAATTCAAATTAAAAATGTCAAAGTCTCACACAGACTTTGCTCCCTTTTTTCACCCCCTTAGGGGTAGAATTTCGGAAAATCCTTTCTTATCGGATGCCTACGTCATACTAAAAACACACCCTCCAAGTTTCAGTTCTCTACGATCAGTGGTATAGGCTGTGCGTTGATCAGTTAGTCAGTCAGAACAAAACATTTTGTATGTATAGATTTTAAACTGTGATCACTAATCCTGCTCCCATTTGTAGTGATTAATATGACGATATATAAAAGAAAGAAAGAAATAATGATGATATTGTGTGTTGGTCACAAAACACAATGCCTCCCTTAATCATTTATTGGGGTGAGTAGACCCATTAGTTCTACTTCGATTTTATTACTTGTGAATTGTGGATTAATAAAAAAAACTCAATAATGTACTCTCTGTATCTACACATAAGTGATGCAGATTTCAGTGCGAGAACAGGATGGTGACATGACCTATAGCACCGTCTCTTTTCTACAATTTGGTATTTTGATATAATTTTACAGAATAAACAATAATATCAAAGCTAATAAAAAGTAAATTCTACGTAATATTATTTTTGTTTTCTAAGAATGACAGAGCTTTATTAGAAAATAATTCATCTTTAACTGAAATCCATTTTAATAACAAATTCTGCGAATAATTGTATTTTTTGTATATTAGGTACTAGCTTTCCACGGCTTCGCCCACGCTGCGTTCAAATTTAAAATGACAGAGTTTAGTCCTCTGGTATTATTGAAATTATATCAATTCTACTCCTAGTTTTTCATCAAAAATTACGGGTTGTCAGAAGCCAGTAAGACGGCCAACCAGTCTCACCAAGGGGTATCGTGTTACCCGGTAACTGTGTAATATAGGCGCTCCAAAATAAACTTCAATATTTTCTTAATACCATTATACACAGGGTCTCGAAACCCGCCAATATCCTCAATCGTAACTTCATAAACCAAATAAGAAATCAAATTAAAAACTTCAAGGATCCCCGACGTCAGATAAATGGAGGTAGAGGAGGAAATTTGGATTTTTTTCCCTCTCCCAAATACCTCGGAATATGGAACGATCTAGGGGTCACGTCAATGTCACATGCGGTTATTACGCGCAGAGCCGGGGGATGGAGTTATAGTTACTGGATGTGACATGATATTTAAAAAAAATGTGATTAATCAGAAACATGCGGGTGATAGGACCAAATTTTTTTTGCAATATGTATGTGTATAAAGACGATGGCACGTTTGGCGTAGTGGCTGAGCAATTGGCTGCTGCGCTGCGTGTCGCGGGTTCGATTCCCGCACGGGACAACTAAAATTGTTCCGGGTCTGGGTGTTTGTAAACGCGCCCACGATACAGGAGTAATTCCTAGTGAGGGGCAAAGTTTTATAAAAAAAAAAACTATTTTTTATCAGACTTAAAAAATTGAGGTTAAATTTAACTTGTAATGTACCTAATATTTTTGTAATCCCATAGTTTTAGTATGTTGGTCTAAATGTGCTTCTTAACATGTTTGTTAAATTTCGTAAGAAGGTACGTATAGTATGCAGTTTTTTAGCGTATTTCTGAGGAACTATTAAAATATTATTCTATTAATTTGACGGCAAAACTAACACACACACACATATTAATATGTGTTCTTTCTGGTGTATAACTGAAAGAATATTCAAATATGTCTAAACTAGGTTGCAAAACACTATAACTATCGTTATCCTGTCAATTTGAACCAGGAGTGGGAACTATGTCAGACAAATTAGCTGAATTTCAACCAATTTAAATGAAATATAAAACCTTCGGAACATCACTAGTGATGACGATTGTTAAAAAAATATTTGAAATATATTTTATTTATTTTACTAACTGAAATATTTTTTTACTAGCTTTTATCAGCGGTTTGACTTTCTTCGTCTATGCCTTATGAACCGCGCATTTATCTAGCATAAAAAGTAGCTTTTATATCTCTCCAGCTTATAAACTATGTCTAAGAAAAAATCATGTCTATCCGTTGCTTTATTGCTACGTGGAAGATAAATGTCTCTCTAATAACTTTATCTCTGTCACATCTGACCTAGACTAGAGTCAAGAGCGATCCTATCTCTAATGAAAGAAAGTATGCATCCATTTTTATTTAGGTTTTAATATGATCTACATGGAATTGTAAAAAAATACAAAAATGAATTACAACAAAAAAAAAACACAAAGCTAAAAAGAAAAAAAAAAGTAAATAACAAAAACCCCATAATTTTATAGGATTATCTACAAAAAGGATTGCTATTTATCTTTAGAAAATCACGAACGCACATATTAACACTTGAGGGTTAAACAGACATCCCCCTTTTGGGAAATCGCTTAAAATCAAAACATGCAAAAATAAAATAGAAATATTTTTTGGGCACCTTGTTCCGTAATTGTTCGCAATAATTTGATTATATTTTTCACTAGTCATGTTTGAACACCAAATTCCGTTGACATATCCAGTTACGCTACAAAACCAAATATCTAGTGATGCAACTAACGAATATCGACATCTAATATTTTATGCCACGAAACTCGCAGTCGCGTGTAGTGACGGGCATCGATATCGACTTTTTTCATTAATATTTGTCAGTGAACTTAGGCTTCACGTCTGTTCATTTTATTTTGTTTAATATGCGAAAAATTTGAGCAGGATTATTGTATGGTGGAATGGTTTCTTTCTACTAAAGGAAAAATGGAAGACAGACAGTGTGTCAATCTTCTTCAAACTAATTGTTTCGTGTCAGTAAGTCAGAGTGCGTATTAATGCGTTTTCCTGTTTACTTTGTAGACGAAATAAACATTAAAACTCAAGTATTTCTGTGAGGAGATAAAAGGCTGTAAAAAGCGTAGGTAGGTACATATTTAAGCGAATCACAAAAAACAGCAAGCAATCTTAATCGCATTTTAATCAAGTAACCTATGTTTCCTTAGAAACTCTCTTTTTTTAGTATAATTGATATTGAAACTAACCTGTATCGGACTAATTAAATCAATACATTATTTGATGGTGTCATAATTACCGGAATCAACTATCGATATCAACCACATCACTAGCCATCGAACCTCGTTAATAGCACAGTGCAATTGTTTACTAATTGAAATCGAAAACTTGTTTAATTAATGACCGTACAGACGTTGCGATGAGCCAATTAGTGTTGGGCCACCCAATTATCGAGTAAAGTGCTTAATTAAATATACTAATATTAAATTAGTGTTGTTTGAGGGTAGTTTTAAACGAGTGTGGAGAAAATTGAACCAGAAACTGATATCAGGATTTGAACAAAATATTTTGGTCCTTTAGGATTTGTGTAAATAATTTTCTGGTCTTTTGGTACCATAAGTATTAAATTTTATTCACAACTTAATGTAGTAGCGGCCAAAGACGACTTAACATCATGTTAGTATTTTAGCCACAGGCAAAATCTATTTATAAATAGAATTCAAGATTGAGTACTAAAAGCCACTACAGTTGCTCACACACGCAAGACACTAATTGAAAATCTCTGTACCTATCAGCCATAAAACTTTTAGCAAACATACAACTACAAAAAAATGGATGCTATTTTTCGGATCACTGACTTCGGGTACCGAAAACATTTCTTGGGAAATTCGATGTTGCTGATACAAATACAAACGCCTGTGTATACATGATCTGATATTAATTGGAAAAAAACTTGGATGTATGCTAAAGCGATTTTGGATTTTTTTTAATGCTTATACTGACGGATTGGATTAAAAGTTCCGGTATTTATTTTTCCGTTTGCGAGACGTGGCCAAACTTGAGGATAGATGTTTTCCATATTTGCTTTGTCTATTTACTTTAGAACGTCAAAAGACTTTTAATGTCAATATATTATAAAAAGATGTTTGTGAAAAAAAGTCTTCAAAATCATACATTAGTGTAGTAGAGTAGTAAAGCTTAGAGAGAAGTGTTTTTGTTTTTATTTACCAACTGTTGACGATTGAGTTTGGTTTGAAATTATTTTCCACCGAATTGCAATGCAGTTTTTTTTTAAGTATTTATTTGGATGCTTTGATATAGTTTCATATTAAAATTGTACATGATTGGATGCAAATGAACTAGCTAAATTCAAACCCGTAACAAGTGATAATGATTTAGATTCTATTGCAAAAAGGGATGGCTCTATTCTATTCTAGGATCTCTATCTCTTTCTCGCGAGCTCAATACTCTAGTCTAGATCATAATAATACCTAGTAAATAATAGAATATACTGGCCTCATCGAGTTTAAAAAAAAAGTGTAATTGTAATTTTAAAAGTGAAAATCATTTTATTCTTAAGTATTATGGTAACATTAGAATGTATTTTTAGCTGAAACATTTCTTGTTAATAAAAATATCAGATATTTTAAGCCGGTAAACTTTTTTTTTAGATTTATAATGTTTGAGAATATTATTTTTGAATATGAATAAAAGATGAAATTTGCCTCTATATTGTAGACTAGAGTCCTTACGTGGTAAATTCAGCTATCTAACCCAATAACTACACGAGTAGCATGTTATACCAAGGCACAGTATTCCCTTAGGTAAAGCTAGAGGTGTGCTGTCGGCATATCGACACCTTTACTTCGAAAGTGGTCAGTCCCTAGTGGTAGTGTTGCGATTCTATGCAGGTATCCAGCAATTTTATCGAGTTTTCGGAACTAAGAAATATTGCGATGCAGAAGAATTTTTAAAGGAAAGAAAACTTATATTTTACTTAGCTCTCTTCGCATTACTTGAGGACCCGCATAGCTATATAAAAAGTTTGAGGTTGGCTTCTATATTTGAATTTCAACAATGATCGTGGAGAAACCTAACTTCAACGAATTATTAAATCTATAGGTACTAATATATAAAGCTGAAGAGTTTTTTTGCTTGAACGCGCTAATCTCAGGAACTACTGGTCCGATTTGAAAAAATCTTTCAGTGTTAGATAGCCCATTTATCGAGGAAGGCTATAGGCTATAATATAATCACGCTAAAACCAATAGGAGCGGAGCACCACTTTTCTACGCGGACGAAGTCACGGGCAGAAACTAGATTTAAAATAAAAGCCTTTAGTAGTACCTCACCTCCCTTAAAACATTGTTTTATCAAGCCATATGTTTTCTCCTAATTATCGAATCAAAAGATCTATTCATAGAACCACCCGTAAGTGGTCTTTCAAATCTTCAACCGTCAAAAATTCAATTGCTGCTAGCTACCAGCGATTGCTACCTACCTTTATCTCCCTTGAGTTCCACATTCCCCCTGAACCAGACGATCCTGGCAGCTGGCTTGGCATTCTTCACGAGGCACTCCAGGGACACATCCTCCCCCTCTTTTACTTCCAGCTTCGAGTTGGACGGGTGGTTCGTGATCTCCACCGCTTTAGGGGGCGCTGGGAACAAGGAAAAAATTGTTGTTATTCAAAATAATATTACATAGGATTATTATGTATTATTACTTAAAATATATTTTTTTTATGTTTTTATTACCACGATGATAACTAAACGTATTTGACACGAGTGACATATCGTAGTGATGTACCGGTTTACAGATTTTAGTAAAATGTCTCTTCTGTTCATTTTGACAAAGAGTTATCGGAATTCAGTCAACTCTAAAATTAAATATACATAATATATTACATTTACATTTTCAGGAAAGGTAAATTGGAAAAATAACCTCTGTAAATAATAAAGACTATTCTATTAAATGATGGTATTTTTTTTATATGTTTCTATGATGTTTCCTTAGAATTACAAATTTAATAAAAACGGTAGGTACAGTTTTTTTTTTCACATTTCCAACCCCAAATCGGGTGCCAATTTTTTCGTTATAAATAAATGACTTACTCAACATCCCTGAGGATTATATTTTAATTTATGATGTTCACGTTTTAATACCAACCCACAAAATGGTGATGATTAATAATAATTTATGCTTTTTGAATTAATTTAATAATTTAGGCTGAGATAACGTCAGGTGAAATGAAATATTTATTAGTCCTTACTTTACCATGAGTAATAAACTCAATGACGATTTCAATTTGTTTGAATTAAGAGATAATTTCTTTATTTTTTCTACAATCATTATTAAGGAAATCGCTCGAATGTAAAGGTATGAAGATCTGGCCAAATGTGGGTAAAACAACTTTAAGCAGATGTGTTTTATATCCAACTGCAGAATACCGTCGTGATATTATAATGTCATCAATCTATACTAATATTATATAGATAAAAGATTTGTTTGTTTGTAGGGATTTAACTCAAAAACTACTGGACCGATTTCAAAAATTCTTCCACCATTAGAAAGCTACATCTTTATGAAATGTCATAGGCTATATTTATTTCCAAAAATAATTAGGAATCGATACTAAAACTTGAATAATGTAACCCAAGGTGTTAAAAAAATTGTCCACGCGACAGAGCCGCGGGCGGAAAGCTAGTAAGTTATACTTATGCTTCACGAAAAAGATACTCGCGTTATCTTGAATCCTTTCTACACCATCTTCTGCAGTATCAAATCAAATTAAACTCCCGAGAGAACTACTTTTCGCACCCATAACTATCCCATAACCTTCCACATGGTTCAAACTGTATCCATTCCAAATTCATTCTTAATCAGTTTAACTGTTTTATCATGAAAACGTAAAATAGTTAAACTGATTCCCTGTTTTAACAATTACAGATGAGACTCACATTCTCATTTTGTAAAATTTGGCATACATAAGCTGCTGTCTATTATTTATTTATTTATTATTATGTTAAAACGGTTTACAGACCAATTACATTAACATAGAAACAAGACGTAAAACATACATATAAAATTAAATAAATTGACAAAACAAAACAAAAAATATGTGAAATTAAAAATTAACAAACGAAACAAAATATAAACTTAGAAATTAAATTACAATTTTTACATATATTTATCAAACTATTAAGCTTTCGCAAAAGCTGAGGCAAACACACATTACGATTTTTAAATCATCTGCAAATATATCACTATCTCTGTACTAAGCTTTCCCAGTAAAACCGCTGAGCCACTGTAGATAACTTGACCTTTGGACAAGGATATAAAAAAATCATACATGTGTACTTTCCGTACTTCATTCATCCACATGTATGATTTCAAGGTACATGAGAAACCGCGGGAACAGTCTATATCAATGAATTTCACTCTCTGCCTCCTCTCGACTTTCAAGGACAATTTTTCTCCCAGCCATCTTCTATGCGAAGTTGAATATTATAATGTAATTGTAACCAAACTCTTAGACGAACCTGCCACAAACATTTATAAACACAAGGAGATGGTTTGCAACTCAATTTAAAAGCTGAAGCGGTTTTGTGTGAACCTGCACTATTTACACACAGTTTTTTTGAATAAGTTGGCAAATCTTTATAGACTTACGTATCATTGTATTACAATAACTTAATATTTATGCTCATAAACTTTAGGAGTGCTTTTTTCTTTTTAGACACCTATATTATAGGAACAATTTAATTCTAAGGTAAGGTAATCTTTCTGGATTGTTTCGGGATTGTTTGAGTTACCGCAGCCCCGAAACGCGATTTTGAAGATAAGAAAAAGAAATTGAGTGGATTTTAGTCAGTAAGAGTCCGTCACTCCCTCCCGCCATGACAGAAGGGTCATTTGATTATTTCCTATCATAAAAATAAGCCTAGGTTATCTTTGGAAGCACTGTAATGGTTATAATAATTTATCGTTTAAAGATGCTACATGATTCTGATAAAACGTTTACTTATAGAAAGATACACTATCCCAGATTAAAGTGTGAGTTAACGTAGTAAATTAATGTGCATCACTTACAATCCATTACATACTTTGTAAATGACAAGTTGCAATAAACATGAAAAAACTTGGCTCTTCTCTAAAAACACAAACGCGTATTTTAACAAAAAAAAATGACAAACTTAAGTTAGTACTCTTACAGATTCCCGTAACAAAGGACCAGAAAAATGTCTTCCCAAGATGACTCCTAAACTTTAGTCACCGACTGCCGAAACCCTCGAAACATAATGCCCGCTCCCCACTTATAGCTTGTGGTCAGTAACCGGATATTGCTGTCTGACAAGCGACGCTCAACACAAAGGTGGGAACCCGGCTTTGTTGCGGTCTATGTGGCACTTTGTATTGGTTTTGTGTTGCCAGAAAAAATAAGTTTAATAGATATACTTGTGTAAATATTTTGGTATTGTTTGAAAATGAAATTGGGAGACTTTCATTTTCATCACCTATAGTCCAATGCCTAAAAATATCTAGATCAAATTCAACTTGTATAATATACTCAGTACCCATAAATACATACCGTTTTGTTCCCATATAGACAGCTTTTACCCTAACTAGGCGCTTTTAATTTCTGACAAAATTATTTCAATTTAATTAAATTATTGTTATTAATATCTTATGATAATAACTGGCGAATTCTACTGAACAACTTCACACAACCAGTTAAAACTTCTACTCCCTTCCCCAGGTTACCTACCTCTATTCCCAATTTTATATTAATCTGTTCAGCAATTGAATAAAACGTAACAAATAGTTACTTTTCCATTTATAATATAAGGACTAAAATAATCTACTGGTCTTTTACTCCTATCTATTTGGTCCTTATACCCCAAAACAGATTCGCAACGGAAAACAACAATATACCCCATAACTCTAATACACATTTCTCACAATACATTCCATCAATACTCCATGAATGGCGTATTTCTTGTACAGCATTATGGCTTCCGTTTCCATAGCAACGGGGCCGGGAGGATTCTAACAATAAAATATGGATAAGATTATAGTGGGGGATATTATTCGTAATATACGAGGCCTTTTACAGATGTATGCAGATGTGTGTGTGATAATAAAAATGCGTAATGTAATATAGGTTTGTAAGAAGAATAACATGCTAGGAAAAGCGATGATTCTCAAATAAACACCATTAAATAAAAGACTAGAAAAAAAAAAACCGTGTGTTTATATATGTTATTAAAGTAACTAGATCTGCAATCACCAAGCAAAATGCGTGCCATGAAAGTTTGAGCCCCCAGCCACAATTTTATTCACGTCATCTGTCAGCTTGACTTCAACTGAATGTCTGGAAAAACTGACTGTCACCGTCTTTGTCGAACAGATGTCACCTACATAATGTTTCGGTTAGTGTGAAAGAGACAAATATAATATTGCATTAAAATGGTTACTAGTTTCTAAGCTACGCCTGCATTCAAAAAAATGCTTACGTTTATGTTACCGCGTAATAGAATAGAATATTATTTATTATGTACACCACCAAGTTTAAACTTAAAACTAAGAATATAATTAAGGTAGGTGACACAATGGGCGGTCTTATCGCTAAAAGCGATCTCTTACAGACAACCTTTGGTTAATGTTCGGGATTGCATCTCTATTGATATATATCTCGATGGTGTTCACTGAGTACTAGGTAGCGATAAAATAAATTGATAATTTGAACAACATTTCCATAAAATTACCCGGCAAATATATACCTACCGGTATTTTTCCACAGATTGAAAAACTGTTCACAAGAGAAGTCTCAATCGGTCAGTCAAATTCACTCCAAACAAGTTAGTAATAAAATCATCAGTTTACTAATTAGGGATAAAGATCTTCAACTGACGACTTGCCCCTAATTCCAGTCTGCTCCATCACTTATTCTGAACATCCCTCCAAGTTTGAAAGAAAGAAAGAAAAAGGGTCTAACGAATATACAGTTTGCGAGTTAGTTAGGTAAATGTTTAGACGGAACGCGAATAATAAATATATAAGTGGGTAATGTATTAAGTAGGTTGTTATATTGTTAACATTGAACTCTAACTGATATATTCCACTAGCTATTTCCCGCGGTTTTTCCCGCGTCTTGAGGAAACTGCTTCATGCACTCGGATAAAAAAAAGCCTAAAACGTCTCCAAAACTATCATCTGCCTAGCCTTTTCCCAACTATATTGGGGTCGGCTTCTAGTCTAAACCGGATGCAGCTGAGTACCATTGTTTTACATGGAGCGACTGCCTATCTGACCTCCACAACCCAGTTACCGGGTAACACGGTATCCCTTGGTAAGACTGGTTGTCACTTCTTGGCTTCTGACTACCCGTAACGACTGTCAAAGATGTACAAATGACAACCGGGACCAACAGTTTAACGTGCTTTCCGAGGCACGGAGGAGTCTCGCTATGACATAGATGGTCACCCATGCACGGACCAACCGCGCTATGCGCAGCTTAACCTTTGATCGGTCGAACCGTGCGACTGTTACTTAGCCACGAGCTCCTCTCGTCACGTCTCCAAAACTAAATAAAACAAATAATTTTGCTTAGTCAACAAACAAGAACACAGCTTCTTAAAAACTCTGTTTCGTTAAAATATATTTAAATAATTCCGTAATCCAATTTAGGAGTGGTTCCGGGAACCCTGAAAAAAAAGACGAAAAAACAAAAGGGTTCCGCCGATCGAAATGTGCCAGGTTAATAATGCAATTAGAACTGGCGCTTGTAAGGTTAGGGTTGGGTTTGAGTCATAGGCGGTAGCGGTGCGTTTTAAACGTCATAATTTATATGCATGTCAAAAAAAACAATTTTGAAAAGGGATATTATGGGATATTGTCTAATTATTAGAACTAAAGTCTTAATTTCTTTTTGTTTAAAACAAATCAATTTTTGTTAAATAATTTTATTGTACCTTCTTATTTTAAGTGAAGACTAGGCACTGGATATTGTTAGAAGTATAAATAATAGCCCAATTAAGCCATTAATAGAAACAATCAACATTAAAGGCAGTATCTATATCAATCAAAACAATAAATTAATAAAAAAAACATGTGCTACTGTTTTCTTCACCGCTCCCCACTCTCACTAAACCCACACCCGGCTACTAAAAGCCACTTCTGACCGTGGGAAAAGGTAATTATTGACTTTTTCAACTTCCTTTCCCCTAGACGCCTGGCGAAAGTAGATAAGACGGGCCTAATTAAAACCCGGAGCTGTAGTTCTTTTCAAGACTGACGTGCTCAAGAATAAGGAAGGACCAAAAAATATCTTTGGTCCTTTAAGAAAACATTCGCATCCCTATGACATACGTAGTATTACGTAGGTATGTGTCAGAGGCATCACTATAAGCGAGAAGTCTCGAATTTTATGATAAGAATGCTCGCTATTTTCATCTGAAAAATTCTCTATTTATATACAAAAATGTCTATCGGAGTAATCGTTCTTGGCAAAATCATGTTTTCGTATGTATTGTTAGATAAAATAAAATGTATTTGGCATCTTACATACCAATTATGGCTTGAAATTCAGATGGTTTTCTAGCGAAAACGTAACAGACAGAGACAGACAGAGTTACTTTTGCATTTAGAATATAAGTATCCAAAATACTAGTACATTGACAAACGTTTAAACCAAAAACCGAATGCCTCAATGTAACTAGATCCGTACCGCAAGACCACTGAACAAACCGAAACAAGAACAAAAACCTATTCGTACCTAAAGACCAAAAGCTAAACAAGGACAATGAAGGCTTGACCCACACTTAGGTACCTCATTTGAAGCTGTATTTACTCTCCCGCCACTATTTGAAGACCTATTGTGTTGCTTGATTGTAGCGTCGGCTTTGGTTCCAGTAGTTTATTAGACATTTTGCGCTTTAGGGATCTTAGTGCGGTGAATTATTTTGGTGAAGGTGTATTTTTGTTTCGCCAAAATAATTCACTCCACCAAGATCCCTAAAGCGCAAAATGTCAAATAAATTTTGGTGAAGGTTAATTTTTGTTTAGATAGGCTGTGATGATGATGTATTTTTGTTTAGGCTACGCAATGTTTAGGTGTATATTGCTTTTGTTTTGGAAATATACTACACCAGCCGTTTGCTGCCGATCCACAATAACCTTGAGTCTACTTTATGTGTAGCGGTAAAAAAATCGTATGTCTTTTCGCAGGTTTTAATTCATCATACCAAAAAAAGTCCTTTCAATAAATATTTAACTGTACACAGTTATTTCACACGTAGAAAAATACTTGTGACATTTGTTAAACAAATAAAAAGGCGGAAAGTCAATCCGCATTCGTTGAAACATCGCCACTTTCCCTCTTTCCTTTTTAATAAAACACAAGTCCTCTTTCAAAATTTGGGACAGAAAACATAGCTGGAGGCTTTTAATAAACAACAGGGCATATATTGACACGCCTCAAAGGCACACAGCACAACTGTGAGTTTCAAATGCGTGTGCCCGTGAAACACAAAGGACTAAAATGGAAAAAAGGACATTTTCCGTTGAGTTTTTTTTGTATGTACGAATTTTTTTTTAAGTTGGCGTTTTCTGTACAATTCTGAAGCTGCTTAAACTTCTATTGCGCTTTGGTGTTTGGGCTGGCATTCCTTTACCCGATTGCGAAGCATGAAATGAGGATAATGCTTTTTACTATGATCGAGAGGTAATCGCTATGCAATTTATGATTTCTGATATAAACACTGATGAGGTAAAGAAGACTAAACATTCCAGAAATATTTCACAGATATTAGCAGATACGTAGAATTCGCCGAAGTCGCTAAGATGGATAATAAGGAAATCAGTATCCCAAGAGTTTCAAACCAACACCAGGTAAATTTGAAAAAATCGTGGCAACAGAAATACCTAACACAACCTTTGCCCGAATCCCTTCTCCCCATACCAAACACGATGAAATTCTCATACGTACGCAACTACAAAATACGGTCTCCAAAACTATACAGGAAGTCCAGAGATAAAAATCTGTATTGATAGAACCCCTGCATTGGTATAAGTGCCAACATTTAAGATTGGACCGATATTTCGTGCTTTGTTGAAACTTGAATACGACAAACTTAATAGAGTTGGAATGGGTATTTTTGAAATTAAAGTGCGCGGTTTGGGTTTTGATATTTATGAAGTTATAAAAGCTGGTGGATTAAATTAGGTTTTTTAGCTGTTTGGTCAGTATTGAACTGAAAGTGGCTCTGACTTTTTTGGAATATGCTTATTGGTTTCTGAGATTTATATATTTTTTTGGGATAGGAGCCAAATTTTAATTGATTGGTGTAGGTTAGGAACAGTATCATGCAATAAGAAATTTAAACTTAATATAAAATAATACGGTAGTAAATAGAGGATATATCTAAAAGCACCAGGAGAAGGTTATGTTGAAGCATCAGTGAATTTCAGAAATGTTATGTGACTCGATGCGTAGAGGATAACGCAACGATATCAATTTATAAACGTGCCATATTCTAATCCAATATCGGGTTCTTTGAAAATCTTCCAAATTTATCCAAAACACAGGCAAAATCTTCAAACAAATCAAATCTTGATCACCACCAAAAATTCAAATTCAAAAAATCTGCTTGAACAACCAAATCCAAGTCGACGCGAACATATTGTAATTTTTATCAAGAAAATCAACGCTACTGGTAGTCAAGAAGACCATTCTCACTGAACCCCGTGCCAAGAACTCCGAGATATGCATCAATGAAACAAAGATACTTGGCAGAGGACCAAGTTGGATTGTTTAATTTTTAGTTTTACTGTACCCTGGACTTGGCTCGGTTTAAACTATTGATTTTTTTGACTTATACGCTCAGGATGGTCATGCTCGCTTAGTTTTGTGGAGCAAGTTCGTAATAGAGATTAATGTGGACGCTGACAATGCTATAAAAATTGTTTTAGCTAGCATAGTTTCTGTGCTAGCTGTTTCTTGCGGTTTCATTCACATCCTATAAAATCTACTTAATGTACAGATACTGATATTGATACTAGTACCAAATTATATCAAAACCACTTCAGTATTTTCACTGAAAATTGTTTAAGATAACCTATATAGGGGGAGAGCATATTGCAATCTACCGGACAAAAATCCAGACTCCGGGCTGCTATTGAGAGATTCCATACTCAGGTTTGACTCCCAGATCATGCCGGCATCGCCCCCATGCCTGGGAGAAGTTTAACCGTCGTCCCCGGCTACCTTGATAGAAATTGTTGTTATAATTCTATGTCACAGTCCGGCAGATGGATTCAAGGAAACTCTCGCTACCAGGACCTGATAGATTGCTATAACTTTTAAACTTAGCCTCATTCTCATCACCACCAAAAGACTAACGGTGCAGTCAGTCAACGAGGCAGTAACATTATAAAAATATCAGCTTTAATGATCCAAAATATTCACTACAGACACAAAATTACCATCCATAAATAACCCGTCAATCCCGTCATTTAACCGTCGACAAAATTAATCGCCATTAATGATTTAACTATCGTCATCGTCAATAAAAACGACAGTCGTTCCATAATGACTTATGAGCGATGCATTTTAATATTTGGAAACGCATAACGGTCACCGACAATGCATCGGTGATAAATTAAATTTATATTTTTCCATTGATTTTATGAGCTATTTTATTTTTCATTTCTGTGTTAATTGTGATGGGTTTAAAAATAAGTTGTTCTAGAATATTATTTTGAATAGTAAACTGTTTTTTTTTATGACATTTTTATTTCAAGTTGTTTTTGTAGATAATATATTCTGCTTTTATAGACTTTAAGACTTTATGTCTTTGTCAACTTCCAATGATAGAATGAGGCAGAAAGATAGTTTGATTTGATATGTTTTAGCGGTAAATACATAATGTTTAGTTAGCAGTGGTGCAAGTGGGAATAGATTATATTATATATTAATTGTTTAATAAAAAAAACTGCTTTTGAGGAAATCACGGACAAACCAACATATATGCACAAACAGATAAAAAACACAACATCCTATTTTGAAGTCGGTTTAAAAAAATATCTGATATAGCGGCTAAAAACTCAAAATAAATAAATTCTTCTCCACAAAACAGAGAATATTTCTCCAATAATTTCGTCCAAGAACAAAAGCGCTCATTACCCACCCCAGTCGTTTGAAGATGACGACAAATTATTTACTCATTGACAGAATGTTTGACGGAACTCATTTTCTAATAAACTTTTAATTAGATTTAACATTTCGACTCAAATCTTTAGACTTTTCTCAAAGTTTTTGAAGATAATATTTTGTGCAATGGCGTTTTGTTAATTAGAATTTGAAAACGTCAATTAGAGTTAATAAGCCATTTCTTTGATTCTTGTAAAATATCAAGTTGTTATTTCGAAAATGTTCCTATACTGTAACATTAATTTAATAATAATTAAATGGCTTGGCACGTGACGATGGCAAGAGACCAGACGGTATGTCATTATTTCCATGGAAGATGGGTAGGTCTTTAGTGTGGGACGCAACCTGCGTCGACACTCTTGCACCATCCCATCTTGCTAGCTCTGCGTGCTGTGCTGGCTCCGCCGCTGCGGCTGCGGAGAACCTCAAGCGGCGCAAGTATAGTAGCCTCATCGGAAACTATACTTTTGAGCCGTTTGGGGTTGAAACTCTCGGGTCGTGGGGTCCGAGCGCCCACCATCTTTTTAAAGAAATATCCAAGCGGCTTGTTGACACTTCCTGTGACCCAAAGGCTGGCTTTTATTTTGGTCAAAAACTAAGCATTGCCATCCAACGTGGCAATGCCGCCAGTCTCTTGGGTACACTCCCAGTTGACGGCGATGAGGATGAATTTTTTGACGCAATATTTTAATATTATAGTTTTTTTTTATATTGTTAAGAATGTATATATTGTAAATAATGTAAATAATAATTAAATTGCTACTTAATAAGAAGTCCAATCTTATTATAAATGGAGTATAGTATCCTTAAAGTATTGCTAAAAAGTTTTATTTTCCTGTTCATTCAACAACCATTATCGAATATATTCGATCAGCTTGGCCAACCGCTTGGAGTCTAATCTCTCAACAAGGGGTGGTATCGAGAAAATTCGCTGGAATTCCAATGCTTTGGTAATTGCCAACGAATTGCTGAAAATTCGGTTCTTGGGAAGGGAGGGTATGTTGTGTTCTGTTGAGTGTAATACTAATTGTTACACACATTTTTATCCGTATCTTTAAAATATGCTACCGTGTAGATAAAAAATATTCTAAGTTGAAATCCAGGATTTAAGCTTGACTTAACAGCACTTAGCAGACTTGCATGATTTAAGCTAAATTTCGCGATAATCTGTTGAATGGTTTAACCGTGACAGAGTAATAAACAGACAGGCATGGTTATTTCTATATAGAATATTTTTTTACACCTAGGATTACATTATTCAAGTTTTAGTAGGGATCCCTAATTATTTCTGGAAATATATATAGCCTATGACACTTTGTAAGGATGTAGATTTTTTTAAATCGGTCCAGTATTTTTTGAACCCAACAAACAAACGAACAAACAAACAAAAAAATCTTTCCTCTTTATAATATTAAGTATAGATATAGATAAGTAAAGATACTGAACAATGTTCCTCGGTATTGTGATCAATATCAAATAGTTATTAGGAATAAATAATTATAAGTTTCCTCCCAATACATTAGAATCATATCACGAAACATTATAATTTATTAAAACAAACCCTATGGCTATTTTAATAAATCACTTCCCAGTGCGCGTTTCCTAACACCCGATATATGACACAAACTGCAAAAATCCGGATCAAAAGTTCACGACACAAGATTTTTCATTTCCCCTCTAAGTTATGATATTAACAAATCATATATATTTCGTGCCTATCCGTTGGTCGTCCGTATTTGTTGGCGTTTCTCCAAAACTGGTCATAACGAACGCATTCTGACTGCATTTGCTTGTGGTGCAATTTATAAGCGGACGGTTGTATATTTTATTTTGTAGCGTTAAATGTAAATCATTTTTGTGAATGTATTATAGTTTAAAGTTTTTGTGTAAACAAAAGGCTTTGGTTGTATTGTTGGGTACTGTTCCCGTTTGTAGGTCAGTTCTGTGACCTAATTTTCGCTTTGAGTTTCAATTTATTGTTCTTACTCTACATAATGTTTAAATGAACAAACCTGCTGTACCTTGATATCTGGGTTTTACGTTAATTTAGTGTCACGATTTTATGCATTTTTTTGACAGATTTTGATTGATATTTTAGACACTAAAGCATGCTTTTGGGTACATGTTACCTAGATTAACAATTTATCTTTCAATACGTAATACATAGGTACTTCGTGCGAGTTTGGTGTTTAATTTATTAATGTGTTATTTGTGTTATTTATAGGGGTCGGAACCTTAAATAAAGAATACTAGTAGTACATACTTGGTACTCAGCTGCAGCTGGTTGGACTGGAAACCGATCCCAAGATAGTTGGGTGAAGGCTAAGCAGATAATTATTCCATATTTCGATTTCTTTTGACCAAGTAATTAAAATATTCTTAAGAAATAAGTAGTGCCTTTGTACTATAATTTCCTATTCCTTCGTGTTTTCTTATATTCCGTGTACATAAATTGTTAAATAAATTAATATTATTGTCAAAACACAAAACGCGCCAATCTCATCACTTACACCACCGTCAGTTGACCTACGTCAAGTAATTTATATACTGTGGCGCGCCCCGCCTGAAGCAGACGTTAGCCCCGAATAATTGGACGATCACACATAAGACACATGTCGTTTATTTATTATTTTGTTTTGGTAAATTGATTATTAAAGAAATTGACATTCAAAAATTCAAATCATTTAATTCAACTAGACCATTTACAGGCACTTTTGAATTGTCAAAGAGTCATAAGTCTGTCAGTTTGTCGAAAAGAAAGTTGAAGCTATTTGCCCGTTCCAAAGCGTAGATTTCTATGGAGAAGAACGGGCAAGAAACTCCATGGTTACTCTTTTTCAACATGTTTTACAATCATTTGACAATTCTTAGCAATTTAGATTTCGCCCGTTCACGAGCTTGACGCGTGCATCAGCACCGCTTAACTCAACCTCAACTCAACAACTATTATTATTTATTTTTTTGTAAATTTTGATGTATTGGTATTTTGATAATGGGGAATCAAAAATATTCAAATGATTATTTAGACCCACATTCAGTGAACAGTCTCATTAAAGTTTTCCTAACTATATTGGGGTCGGCTTCCAGTCTAACCGTAAGCAGCTGAGTACCAGTCTTGGCGTGGGGCGACTTCCTATCTGACCTTCACCATCTAGTTACCGGACATTACGATACCCCTTGGTAGTACTGGTTGTCAGACTGCTGACTATTTGATTTATAATTGGAATTAAAATTGTACTTATGTTTTCTAGCAGATAAGTCTAACCGGTACCTTTTTAGGCCTAAGTTCACCGACAAGATAACGGTCCGATCAACTGAAAACAGCTGTTTACCATAAATTCAAACTTCTACCATAAGATGGACGAACTATCGTTTGGATTTTTTATTGCTAAAATGGTCGATTACCAAGCCAATTCGTTTAACGGGCCGGATATATTATAATTTGTCGATGAACTTGGCCCTTAGAGGTGTTGCAAGTGGCAAAAAAAAATAATTAGTACAACAAATATTATTTGCTGTCCGTCTATTTACAATCACAAATGTTACATACACAACTCAGAAATACCCGGAACGAACTATATACAGTCTACGTAAATATTTGCTTCGTGCGGGAATCGAACGGGAGAATAAGTAATTGTTCGGTCACGGTACCAACGAACCGTGGCGTCAGGCTTACTAGACTGCTTCCTAGAACTAGGTACTAGGTGTTGCTATCAAGCACTAGGCTATATATATAGTAGACTATGTTCATGGTAGACTTTCAATAATATTTTGTATCTATACTAATCCCAACCATACCTTACTGTTTCATTTTTGATGATTTATGTATGTATCTCTTTCACGCAAAAAAACTACGGAACAGATCTGGATGAAATTTAGTGTACACATAGTTAATAAACTGGGTTAGCACATAGGATAGTTTTTATTTAGGTATTTGTACTCAATTCTAAGTGCACACAGACGAAGTCGCGAGCAAAAAAAAATCTATGTGTATGGTGCATTTCATACAAATCTATTCAGTACTTTTTGTGGGAAAAGTAACTAACATACATACATATAATATCATCCATCCTCACAAACCTTCGCAATTTGATATATTAGTAGAATAAAGATATTAACAATCGGTTGCACAAAACTTTTTATCATATACTAGCTTCTGCCCGCGACTTCGTCCGCGTGGAATAGTGGTGTTCCGCTCCTATTGGTTTTAGCGTGATGATAAATTGCCTATAGCCTTCCTCAATAAATGGGCTATCTAACACTGAAAGAATTTTTCAAATCGTACCAGTAGTTCCTGAGATTAGCGCGTTCAAACAAACAAACTCTTCAGCTTTTTATATTACTTTTACGAATATAACAAAACATGATATCAATGCATAGATATAATAATTAAGTAAACACATGTCATAAATATTTAGACGAAAAATATGCAATAATAGCAAAAGTTTTCAATATTATCCTCCATTTTGACAGATGTTGGATGACAGTTCTTCTGTGTCACGTATAAGTCACCGCATTTTTTTTTGTGCAACCGGCTATAAGCTTTGCAGTCGTATGACTTAAGTTCTGCATAAAAAAAATTAAACACGCTTGTGACGTTTCATTATATCTCGCAGGATCATCTAGCTAAACATGTAACTACAGGATGATTCCCGAATCGACGCACCACTACATTCTACCCCATCAATAAAATAAACCTCAACTGAAAAAAATGCACAAGCTCAAACAAAAGCTACCATTTAAAAAATATTAATTGAATGACAATTATAATTCTAAAGTCTGCCCCAGTAATTAAAAATGCTGGCATTAAGCAATCAGGAACAAAGGGGGTATAAAGGGGCGGAATAAAGGCGAGCACACACCGAGCAATTAGGAGAAGCGTGCCAAATGTCGCATTCAATGGTGGATGGCTTTATTTTATAGGAGACCGCGAGTCTGGGATACTCTTAATAGATGAATGATGTGTGATTTTTTAAATGTGCTTTGGGTTTGCAATGGTCCAAAAATCTAGTAAAATAATAAAATAGAAGTAGCCTACAACTGTCTTCTAGGTCCCAACTATCTCGGTACTAAATTTTATTCAAATCGGTCCAGCCGTTTTACCGTGAAAGCATTACAAACTAACAAACTTACTTAGCGATTTTTTTTATTAGTTAGAATTTATCTGATAGATATTATCAATTTCATATCAACAATTATCAAATGTTACACACATTTTGTTAGGTCTACTGGTTTTATAAGATCGAATTATTAATTAAAAATTGAAAAAAAAAACTGTTTTTGTTAAAAAAAAAAATTATCATGGTTCAGTATAATTTTCTACATAGCTACTTCATTATTTGAAGTACTGGTCAGACTTTTATTAGAAAGCCTCCAAACAATTAATGTTCAAAATATTTTGCATTAATTAATTGAATTTACAAAACACCCCACTTCAAACTTGGACCACATGGCACTGTGACGTCGACAAACTTAAATTGACACCTGATATGACCTTTACGTCCCTAAAGATAAGGTCTATTTTAGTTCCCCACAACCCTCGATATTGTATATCATTTGTTTTGCGAAGCAATAGCTACACCATATGTTCTGTGATGACGATTTCATTGGTACAATCAACCCAACACTTGTAGCAATTAAGGGTTAAGCATTAATATTCAATTGAAGTGTTGTTTTATTGAGGGTTAAAACCGAGTTCTACTTTTAAACCCTTTACAAGTCGCGGTTTGATTTTCAAATACTTGAATTCGGTAGGGATTGCAAGTGCCAAAGATTTTTTTTAAATGTAGAAATTATTTTAAAAGGTATGACCTTGTGAATAATATACCAAAGCGTCATAAATAGAAAAATCTCGCTAAACGCTAAAAAATATAAACTGTTTACCATGGTTTCACCCATGTCCCGAAGAAACTAACGCTGGATAGCCTATAATCGTCTGCTGGGTTCCATCTTACTCTGTACCAAATTTCACCCATATCGGTTCCGCCAATTGCCGTGACAGCGTTCCAAACAAACAAACTCACTTCTGCATTTATAATATTAATTAGGTTGCAAAAAGCCGTATATATTTTATTTATTTTCACATTCACGCATGCAATTTCGATAACGTCTAGCACGCTGGACACACGATAGTGTATGCTACGTCCAGCACCTCATAGCCTGCTGTCCAGCAAGAAGAACAGTGTATATGGCGCTTTAGTTATTAATGAAAATAAAAAAAACATCTTTTTTTACTTAAAATCATAATTACAATATAATATATAGGTTAATATATAGGTTATTCATAATTTACAATAGATGTTTGCATGAGGGTGTGTTCCCGGAGGTTTGGAAGCGGGCCAACATTACGCCAGTTCATAAGGGTGGCTCGAAAAATGACGTTGAACAATATAGACCTATCTCAATTCTATCGACCTTGTCGAAGCTTTTCGAAAGGCTTGTTCACAATGAAATTTACCCACTCTTGCATAAAGTCATCATACCGGAACAACATGGATTCGTCAAGCGGCGGTCCACAACATCTAACTTATTGATATTTTCTAACTATCTTTTTGAAAATATTGATAAGCGTCTGCAAGTAGATACAGTTTACACGGATTTTCGGAAGGCTTTTGACAAGGTAGACCATGAAATCTTGCTAAACAAAATTGCGTTCAATGGAATACGCGGAAACTTACTGCGTTGGTTTGCATCTTATATCGAAAACCGGTCGCAAAGGATCGTGATTAGTGGTCACATGTCTTCTCCTGTTGGCGTTACATCTGGAGTCCCACAGGGTTCAATATTGGGTCCACTCTTGTTCGTCATTTACATAAATGATATTAAGAAATGTTTTAAAAATACACATTTTTTGTTGTACGCTGACGATTTGAAGATCTATAATGCAGTGTGCACCCTGAATGATTGTCTTTCATTTCAAGAGGACCTGGATAGGCTTACTGATTATTGCACTGTCAATAAATTACATCTCAGTATCCCTAAGTGTAATTACGTTCATTTTACCAAGAACAAATCTATAATTAATTTTAGTTACAGCCTTGACAGTATTCCCCTGAATAATATCCCTGTAGTTAAGGACCTGGGTGTTCTTTTTGATGCCAAGCTATCCTTAAACCTGCATGTTGAGGGCATCGTCAGCAGAGCCTTTAAAATGTACGGCTTTGTTATGAGGTCTTCAACGGAGTTCAAGCGTGCCTCGACCTATCTCTATCTGTACAAAGCGCTTGTTCGCTCTCAGTTGGAATTCGCAGTCCCCATCTGGAACCCCTTCTACCAAAAATATATTGTCTTGATAGAGAAGGTTCAGCGCAAGTTTCTCCGTACTATGTATTATAGGTGTCATAGGTCAAAGACTTCCTTGTCGTATCTCGAGTTACTTGATAAGTACAAGCTTGTAAGCTTGGAGAATCGACGTAAGTATTTGGAGGCCAACGTTCTGTATGATATTGTGCACAATAATTTTGATGCCATTGATCTCACGAGTAAACTGTGTTATTCGGTCCCCCGGACTATGAATGTGCGCAAAGTGCGTACAGGTACTCTGTTTGCGGTAAATACATGTCGGACGAACTCCGGCTTACGTTGCCCTATGCATAGAATGGTGGAATCATACAATACATATTTTGTTAATGTTGATATTTTCGCATGTTCAAAATCTAAATTTAAATCAAATGTTATGAAATTGTTATTGTAGTTATAGTGTAAACATCTATTATTATTTTGTGTTTATTAATAGTTAATAATAAAAAGTAGATAAACTTGTTTTTAAGCTCTATTGGAACTGCATTATTGTCCTTCTAGTGGCACCGTGTTTATAACATTGTTAATCTGTGGATAATGTAGTGGGCTGCAATATTGCTATCATTATTGTGATGTATATTTTATGAATGTTATTTTTTATATTGTAGCTGTTTTTTATCCCTAAATAAATAAATAAATAAATAAATAAAATAAAATGTTGCAACAAAAAAAAATTGTGGGCGACCAAAAACGGGTAACATTACGCGACTAAATGTAAGTGACCATATCGTACAGTGTGACTAAATGTAAGTGGCCATATCATACAGTGTGTAGTCGCAAAAAATAGATATTTTGTACTTCACAAAAGCTGATGAAGTTACACACACAACTATCAGAATTGCTATACTTCATGAACAGCGTTTCAAACCTTTGACACTGTCGACTTTGACGGAAAATACTTGTTTATTTCTTTCTCCCAGTGACGGAGCATGAAAACTCTACGATTTTTCATTTGCTGAATGTCGCCAGTCTGTAAAAAGAACTACACGTGATCGGAGATTTACTCCGAAAGTCATACTCGTTTATAATATGCCTTTGTCTACAAGTCTCTGGGGTTGCCAGTTCTTTTTCAATTTCTTCGACAGACTGTTTCGATCACAATTCTGTTGACGACTACTCGATTCCCAGCGGAAGGGTTAATAGGGATGCGAAATGCAGGCGAAAATTCCGGGATTTTCGGAGTTCACGACCGGGATTTTGATTGATATGATCGAAATTGATTTCGGAATGATTGGATGGAATGTTAAAAATGAGTTTTCGTTAATTAATTTTTGTAGAAGCGTTGATGGCGGGTATGTAGGTGGGTTTTGTTGCGAAATTGGTAATCAAAAGCCATTAAAAAGTTGCAGCGTAAATTCGTTTTAATTTTGCGTTATATTTGGATATTGTTTCCGATATGAGATTAATTGTAATTCAACTTCAACATCAATTAAAACATCAGTTTCATTCATACACAGAATACATTAAAGTAAAAAAATATTTACTTATAATACTATGCGCAATAACAACATTTATTTAACAAAATAAAAAAAAAACACTTATTTTATATATTTTTATGCAAATATAAAACTTCCCGCGAATATTCCGGGAAGTTTACCGGGACATAGTACATCACTAGCTGTACAGATTTCAGCTCCCCGGTTGTTTCAACGAGGTTTCGATAAATTGATATGTTTCGGCTACATTTTGTTTATTTTTGGCAGATATTGGACTAAAAAAATATATTATTCATGTTCCTGTACCTATGTGTTTTATGTAAAAGAACTATCGATGTAAGTTTTATTTTTTTCTCGTAAACGGTTATGTGCCTAAAGCCAGATTTAGACAATGCAAGAACTTGCATGCAAGTTTCACTACATTGCGGTACTCGTTTGATCAACTGAATTCACTGTCCCTCAATAGTCCGCAATGTAACGCAACTCGCAAGCAGGTTCTTGCATCGTCTAAATGAGGCCTAAAAAGGGTAACTGAGTGTTTAAAAATACTTATTTATTTAGGTGTTGTAGGTTGTTTATATTTATTGTTTTAGCATATATGTTGTAGTAGTAGTCGTCAGCCTTAAGTAGTTTTAAGTAATTTAAATCTATACTTATAATAAATCTGTAGAGAGGTCAATTCTGTACATGAGATATATTTGCAAAATAACTATCAGGGGGTGATTAGGGATCGATACTGATGCCAAAAATGCAATCAGTAAAATTTTTGTCTGTCTGTCTGTCTGTCGGTCTGTCTGTCTGTCTGTCTGTCTGTCTGTATAAACTCTATAGAAACAAAAACTACTCGACGGATTTTAACGAAACTTGGTACAATTATTTGTCATACTCCTGAGATGGTTATAGTATACTTTTCATCACGCTACAACCAATAGGAGCAGAGCAGTGAAGGGAAATGTTTTCATTTCGTTTAAACACGCTAATCTCAGGAACCGCTGGTCCGATTTAAATAATTCTTTCGGTGTTAGATAGTTCATTTATCGAGGAAGGCTATAGGCTATATATCATCACGCTAAGACCAATAGGAGCGGAGCACCACTTTTCCACGCGAACGAAGTCGCTGGCAGAAGCTAGTTAGTTAATATAAACATTGTAACTTCCTAAATAAAATTTATTTTTTATATATTATTTTTAATTTAATATTATTTTTATTATTAAAATACATACGTAGATTAGCTTAATAGAATTCAGTCGAAAAGTTATACTCTGTCTTTGACCTAGTCGTCGCAAGCTCAACTTCTGACAATGAAATACGGAGTTCGATTCGCGAGTCACGCAAAGTATTATCCGGATATTTGATGTGGAAATTCTCGGTAGCAGTCCAGAGTCTGAATGTATGTTAAGTTGATGGCAAAAGGCTCGCCCTTTTAAATCATAACTAATAAAAATTGCTAATCCTCACTAATAATCTAAATTCGAAAGTGAGTTTGTTTGTTACGGTTTCACGGTAAAATGTCTGAACCGATTTGCATGAAATTTGGTCCGGAGACAGATGAGAGCCTGGAGACGATTATAGGTTACGGGAACGGCTAATAATTAAGAATATTAACGTTATCATCATCAGCCTATTAAATGTCAGTCCACTATTATTCTTCACATACCCGGATTAAAAATGACTCTATATCTTTCCCCAACCTTCAGTCTATCTCCATATCAAATTTCATCCAAATCGGTTAAGCCGTTTTATCGTGAAAGCGTTACAGATATACAGACATAATTACCATCGGATTAATTATATTGTAGTAAAGACATAAACTACACATTAGTGCCGATTCTGACTTACACACGACTAAACTAATTTTAAAATATCATGCTCTTTTTCTATTGCGAAATACAAGAAGAGGATAGCAAGTAATTCAGTGCTGTCAAATTAAATGACATTTTGTTCGTACAGGTTTGTTAATTTAGTCGAGATGTTACGTCGTGATGTTTAATTTGTATGGAAAACTATTTTTTTCTAATTTGACAGGTGTTAAAAGTTTGCTATCCCTTTCTTATGTTTGTAGATGGAAAGAGAGAATTATAGACTAAATTTAATTTAGATGGTGTCAAGAGAATCGCGACCATTAACAGTAATTATTACGCTATCTACACTAAAAAAACAACCTATGAAATTCCAATTAATAACCAAATCAAATTGCTAGGCGTTCAATTGTAAGCCGAATAAAATTTATTCGACCAATAAATTACTAAGATAACAATTCTCTCTGTTTGTTTAATTTTATTCGGAATAATTTAGAATAGAACCATTTGGAACATCATGTATATGAGAGGGAATTAATTGACTGACAATAACAGAACATTATTTTTTGTAAAATAATAAAGTCTCATTGTTAAAGTTTATTGTGATACTAGCTTCTGCTCGCGACTTCGTCCGCGTGGAATAGTAACTTTGGGCTATCGCTAACTTTAACCCCCGATTTTGAAACATTCTTCATTGATGCTCCGCTCCTATTGATTTTAGCGTGATGATATATAGCCTTTAGCCTTCCTCAATAAATGGGCTATCTAATACTGAAAGATTTTTTAAAAATCGGTCCAGTAGTTCCTGAGATTAGCGCGTTCAAACAAACAAACAAACTCTTCAGCTTTATTATATTAGTATAGTTTTATGATATTGCTGTTTTATATCTATATCTATCTATATATCTATATCTATACTAATATAATAAAGCTGAAGAGTTTGTTTGTTTGAACGCGCTAATCTCAGGAACTACTGGTACGATTTGAAAAATTCTTTCAGTGTTAGATAGCCTATTTATTGAGGAAGGCTATAGGCTATATATCATCACGCTAAAACCAATAGGAGCGGAGCACCACTATTCCACGCGGACGAAATCGCGCGCAGAAGCTAGTACTTATAATAAATCTGTAGAGAGGTCAATTCTGTACATAAAATATATTTCCAAAATAACTATCAGGGGGTGATTAGGGATCGATACTGATGCCAAAAATGCAATCAGTAATTTTTTTGTCTGTCTGTCCGTCTGTCTGTCTGTCTGTCTGTCTGTCTGTATAAACTCTATAGAAACAAAAACTACTCGACGGATTTTAACGAAACTTGGTACAATTATTTGTCATACTCCTGAGCTGGTTATAGTATACTTTTCATCACGCTACAATCAATAGGAGCAGAGCAGTGAAGGGAAATGTTGTCATTTTGTTTAAACGCGCTAATCTCAGGAACCGCTGCTCCGATTTAAATAATTCTTTCAGTGTTAGATAGTCCATTTATCGAGGAAGGCTATAGGCTATATATCATCACGCTAAGACCAATAGGAGCGGAGCACCACTATTCCACGCGGACGAAGTCGCTGGCAGAAGCTAGTTTTAAATAAAATGAAAGAGGTAAGATATTATGGAGAAGTATTTTTTTTAACTTTATACACAACAGTTGCTAAGCTGTACTGGACATTGGTTCCATTCCTGAAAAACACTCTTTATGAAAATACATTGTATCTTTACAGGTTCTTCATAATTATTATTCTGGCTCTCAAAGATAAAGAAAATAACTTCTTGTAGGTTTAATAAAGACGACAGTTATATCTACATAACGATCCGTATTCGATTTATTAACTAAACAAAACTAGCTTCTATAAGAAGTCGGGGTTCTGAAATCGGGGATTTCATCTGCATGGACTAAGAATTAAGAAACCTGGGTAAAAAGTATCCTATAGTTCTAAGCTATGTGTGTACCAATTTTCATCTTAATCCATTCAGCAGTTTTTGTTTGAAAGAGTGACAAACATACTATGTGTATTATGTACATTCGTTCTCACAAACTTTCGGATTTGCCTATACTATTAGTAGGATGGTATTCCGAAGTAACAATAGATGTACCCAATATTCAAATACACAATCAGACAAAGGAACTAATTCCACATAAGCCAGCTTCCATTGTAATGCACCCGAGACCAAGACAGCCCTTACATATCTACCTACCCTTTGTACAAAATCAAGCGTGATAATGACGATAAAATTAATCTCAGATACCTACGAAATTTACGAATGAATGAATTCGTTAATTCTCTTATCGAATGCCATGGTATTATGAGAAGACAAAGGCTTTCCGCCAAGCATATAAACCTCAAAATTTTGACTTTACCCCCGAAAGAATGACCACTGATATTCATCTTGTAAAACAAGGAAATTTCCCTTGAAATTATCTGCAAAAGTTACCTCAGTGAAATTTATTTGTACCGCAGTTATATTTGATTATAATTGCAAGAAGGAATTGTATCTCAAGCAACCATTGTTTTGTGTCATCTTGCAGATAATATTGCAGAAGTTTCATTTCTTTTTAGAGTTATTCGGCTAGCCTTTTCCCAATCCGGATGGATTTAGCTTTTAGTCTCAATAGATGTGATGAACATTAATATTTTAAAGCAAATACTATCTGATCTCTAGAACTCGATTACTGGATGATATCGGTATTTTAATGTTCTGACCACAGACATGTATTTAAATAGATAACGCAAGTTCCGTCAGAAAACGAAGCGTGTCACTTTATGACTATTTTTTGTGGCATACAGGAGCGTTGTAGTGATTTTATTTATACTAGCTAAAATGTTTAGTACTTTTTACAGCTCAATAGGCAAAATTATACATTTTTCTAGGTTTCGGTTGATGTGTGGTGCCAATACAGTGGAGCGCGGACTAATTCAGACGGTGCTGATTTAGGTGCGCTGCTCTCAGCGTTCACACGCGAAATACACACACTTGCGTCATCTATTTAGACACATATCTGTGGTTTTGACTAATCATGAAGTGTAACAGAGATATTTGGATGAACAAAATGGCCGATTTTTATCAGTTTTTTTTGTAAATATGCATAAGTATCTAATTTAAGTGGGTTCTGTATAAAGTATAACAACCCATGGAATAATGAAATAGATTTTATTTAAATAGCCAAACATTTTTACGGGTTCGTAAAATTTTGTTTTTTTTTTTGTATTGAATGGAACTTCTTTGTCGTATACTCTACTGTGTTTCAAAGTGAAAGATAAAAAATAATTACGTTTAACCATCGCTGGCCATGACAAAAGCCTAATATACTTTTATTAACTACGCTTGGACCGAGAAAGGGATTTTTATGATTTTTTTTTGTTTCTTTTACCCGTTTTCCTAATTGGGCCCTTTTTTCGATAAATTAAATCGGATTCGTAACAAGAAGTTGTAACATTTAAGGTTTTTTTTTTCGTAAAAGGGTTAACTTAAAGGTTAAGATTTTTGTTATTTTTTTATCCGAAAAATTAAAAATAATGTTACGGCAAAATATAAAAATACCGAAATCTTTAAGGACAGAAAATCCTGAATAATATTATGAATGCGACTATATGAGGTAATTACGCTCTCACAGTAAAACGGCTAAACTGATTTAGATGAAATTTTGATTAGAGATAGATTGAAATTTAGGAAAGGTTAGTCTGTTCCCTCAAAAAGAGAAATAAGATTAGAAATTTAAACCCACCCTATTTACCGACTGTTCAAACGATTTTGAGCTCTATTGCTAAGGTGACATGAAAAAAAAACAGATACAGAATATATTTGTTTTTATAAAAGATATTTTGCTTTCAACACCATCCTTATCTCTACGGAATAGAACTCAAAATCGGTTGAATGAGCTGCAAAAAGAGTTTGGATTTTTTCTTATCTTATGAAGTATTGTTAATCCCAATAATATAGTGGTACAAAGTACATTATAACCAAAAACATAACTGTCATACAAATATATACGTTATTTCTGAGAGAGGATTGTCTATGAGGAAAAGGGTTAAGGAAAAGTCGACTTAACAAAAAAGTAATAGATTGCTTTGCATGAAAAACGATATTAATATAAATTATACTTTATTATACTACGTCATTGATTTAGTTTGCACAAACGTTACTCTCGAATATTCCAGAATCAATATTTTTAAATCAGTTCTATTCATCATCTGCCTAGCCTTTTTCCAACTATGTTGGGGCGGCTTCGAGTCTAAGCCGGATCAGCAGAGTACCAGTGTTTTACATGGAGCGACTGCCTGTCTGACCTCCACAACCCAGTTACCGGGTATAACGGTACTTGGTAAGACTGGTTGTCAGAATTTCTGGCTTCTGACTACCCATATCGACTGTCAAAGATCTACAAATGACAACCGGCACAAACAGCTTAACGTGCTTTCCGAGGCACGGAGGAGTCTTGCTGTGACAAAGATGGGCAACCATCCACGGACCGACTGCGCCAAGCGCAACTTAACCTTTTGGTCGGTCGGACCGTGCGGCTGTTACTTAGCCACGAGCTCCTCCCTTCGAGCTGCTGTATTCTCGTATATCTTTTGAACGTTATCATTCAAAGGATCGGGCTGAGCGGAGCGATGACTGATGGTTTGATATTTGTAAAACTGATGCTCTTGGATGCTCATGTCTTTTGTTTTAGGAACTGTGGGCCTAACAGGAACTCACAAATGTAATACGTTGATTATATCAGCGATTTTCGAATGATAAATAAAACTATCATCACCATCATCAGCCTATATATTGCTCCACAGCTGGGCACAGGCCTCTTCTCATACCGAGAAGGCATGAGCATTGATCACCACGCTTGCTCAAGGCGGATTGGCGATTTCAGACTCTTTAAGACCAGGTTTCCTCACGATGTTTTCCTTCACCGTTAGTTACTGACTTCTAAGATATACTTAGAAAGGACATATGACTTCAGAAAAGTCACATTGGTACGTATTACGTATTAGTTTTATTATACATCATACAAAGCACACACCCTCCAAGTTTCAGGTCTCTACGATCAGCGGTTTAGGCTGTGCGTTGATCCGTCAGTCATTCAGGACAAAGCGTTTTATATGTATAGATTACAAAGGATTATATAATATTATTAAGGATTAGCGTAGATTACTTTCCCGCTATAATATATAATATCACGTTGGTGTGCGAGACGTAATATAAATCTACTTTTTCGCGTGTGCTTATAAATGTTAGCATCATATCTCCAGCCGTTTTATCACATGTGATAAATTGATTCACTTACGACCTGACAAAGGGGTTTGGAGCTGGCGAATATAGTTTAGGGGGTAAGCAGAGATAGAGGGTTGGGCATATGTTTTTAGAATATGGTGGAAGAAAAAAATAAGTAACAATTTTTTTCCGCGGTTTTAACTGGTAATCCGGATGAAAAGTAGCTAATATAATCATCTATCTCCGATCGAAATAACTTCAGCTTTTTTCCCGAGAAAGTGTAATAAACAAACTCTCTTCCACGTTAATAATATTAATTATTACTATGTATTTAGGTATTTCAACTACAATTTTTTTTCTATAGAAGTTATTTGTCGTCGATACATTCGTTTGCTGTTAGAAATATTGTCATGTATCAAGATTCAGAAGTAATTTCAATTTCAGGATCAGTTTACTAGTTCTAAAATTTATATTCCAAAAAACAAATAATTCTGTATTAATAGCAGAATTAAAGATATATAGGTAATGTAAGTAAAGGTACCTTTCTTGACATTAAAAAAAATATTAGTACCCAAAATAATAACCTTTCAAATTGGTCCAAAAATAAAATTACTCGCGACATTTTTAAGAGGGATTTCAAAATATAACACAATGACAAACAAGATTGACCTTTGTCATTTGAACAATGGAAAAAAAATATATCTCAATAAGTTTTTAAAGGAAACAACAAAAGAAAACAAACTGTTTATTAATACCTACAACGACAAAAAAATATATTATATTGACAAAAAAAATAACTATATTCAATTGATTCACGCTATTCTTACTAATATTTATTACAAAAAAAAATAAAAATATAATTTTCTGTTACGTAAAAATTCTTTTATTTCATTTAGACCAATTTCAGGTATTATAAAACTTCAAGAGAAGAAGCTAGGAGCACGGTTCCAAAAAGTGGGTCCTATGGAGAAGAACCGGCAAGAAGCTTTGCGTTCCGTTAACATTTGATACGTAGGTAAGTTTAACCTTAGGAAACAATCTATGATATGATATACGAAAAATGAAAACAAAATCATAACCTATTTTGTTCTAATCCTTCTAACATAGATAAATAAAATGGCATTAAATAATGAATACGAGCATGCATCTTTACGCCATTTTGTTAATTTCTGTGGCAGAATTAGAACAAAATAGGTTACGACTTTGTTTACATTTTTCGTAAAATCAATTAGCACAGACCATAGTTAATTTTGGACAAAAAAAGTGGTGCTTTTTAGCTTAGTTTAAACATCCCATCATGTTACCCCTTCATAAATATCACCAACAAAAACTAATTGAACGAATTTAACCAGAAAACGCGCAGATAACTCGTACCACAGTTAAATTCTCTATACCCGAGTTAATTCAAGTTTGCTAGATAAATTTTCTGGAACTTTTGGAATATATCGTGGACTTCAATCGGTTCGAAGTGAAGTTAATTTGGTTAGGTTAGGGTGACTATGAAGTAGGGTGAGACCGTCCTGAAAAAAAAAATGTCTTCCACGTATCAAAAACCGATTTGCCACAAAATTTTATATATGTTCTATAAATCCTCACATGTAGCAGGTTTTTTTTCAAACTATATTGCTCTTATCAGGAATTTTGAGTTTGTTTTGATAATTCATATTCGTAGTAAATTTTACGAGACCAATTTTTCGAGGCGGTCAAAAGTATATTTAGGAAAAAACACCTTGTAGAAGCAAAACTATAGATATTTATTAAAAAATACAACGATAGATAGTACAATACTAATTAATTTTCACTGCCTCATTAGACTTATCTTTAAATGTTTCATTCTTTTATTGAACGCATACAAAAATCATCTGCCTAGCCTTTTCCCAACTACGTTGGGGTCGGCTTTCAGTCTAACCGGATGCAGCTGAGTACACGTGTTTTACATGGAGCGACTGCCTATCTGACCTCCACAACCAAGTTTACCGGGTAACACGATACCCCTTGGTAAGACTGATTGTCAGACTTTCTGGCTTCTGACTACACGTAACGACTGTCAAAGATCTACAAATGACAGCCGGGACCAACAGCTTAACGTGCTTTCCGAGGCACGGAGGAGTCTCGCTATGACAAAGATGGTCACCCATCCACGGACCGACAGCGCCAAGCGCAGCTTAACCTTTGATCTGTCGAATCGTGCGGCTGTTACTTAGCCACGAGCTCCACGAGCTGAACGCATACAAAAATACTTTTAAAAATGTTAAATATAATCACACAAACTAAGACGTATCTTGCCCAGAACTTAAACGTCACCTTAATTCCAGGACTATCCCACAAACATTCGAATACATACCCACCCTATACAAACTTTCTATCTCAAGGCGTACGATTCAAACGTTTTGGAAAATCGACGTAACTTCAATGGCGATCGAGTCTTCATTAATTAATTGGTTTGGAGTTCTCCAAATAGGCTAGTTTTTGGTATGATGCTTATCAACGCTCAATTTGAGCGGTTTAACTTGCCTTTGAAGGGTATAGCGAGATTCGCATCAGGGTTGCCATTGGTAGAGGTCAAATTGCTTTTGGTTTAATATGATCATAATGGCTGATAAAAGTCTAGGTCGTGATGTGAAGAGAATTATCCTAAAACGATTTTTGAATTTTGAATAAAATATATGTATTTTTTAATTGAGTGATTTTCTCAATTGTTGGAAATTTTACATCGACATATACATAAAATCAGAAAGCATCCCCCATTATTTGGTGGGCAACCCGGCTGATTTATAAGATCGGAACGGTGAATATATTAGGGTGGTTGGGAAGGAGCCCGCAATGTATACGCTGCTATCTAGTTGGAATCTAAATGTTTTGAAATACCCACTTACGTATGTCGTTAATGGCAGGTTTATTTTTATTCGGTTACTACCTTTTCCCCCAGTTTCACCCGCATCCCTGAGGGAACCACTTCACGAACCCGGATAAAAAGTACCCTATGCTTTTGTTAAGGTTTCAATCTATGTCCATACCAAATTTCATCAAAATCGGTTAAGCCGTTTTACCGTGAAAGCTCAACAAACAGATAGGTACTTTTGCCTTCAGTTTTTTTTGTCCCGGTTTCCTCACGATGTTTTATACTTAAAAAGTACTTAAGACTATTGACTGGTTAGATAAGTCACATTGGTACTTGCCAGGTTTCTAACCCGCACACTCGTACACGAGATGCAAGCCTTAACCACTAGGCCACCACGACACATTCATTAATCCAAAAGAACAACAAAGATATTGCTTTAGGCTTAATTTCGAAATTTGTCTCAACTTTTTCGTTTCGCAAAACCGCAATGTGTGTTCACCCTAAAATGGCTTACTTTATAACTCGGGGTAAAAGAATGATTTATCAGTCTACCCTCAGGCTCGAAGCAGGAAATCTTTTAGATAAAGGTACAATGGGTATCTTAGGAGAGGCACAATCGAAACTTGATGCCATATTTATTATTGGATAAGAACGGTTTTCGAATCACTATTTTTACTTATATGATATTGTATTGTTAAGAAATTATACGAAAAAAAAAAAGATTTTTTTTTGTTACCTTTGACCAGCTATAGTTTTTTAAATTAGTTAGGTGACTGGACACTTACCTGAAAAAAAAAGAAAATCAATTAATATTTTAAACTTACACTTGAAAAGTACAGTTGCGTACAAAACATTAAAGAAAATTCTATAATAAAGACTTGATGGTTTACCAAACGATAAAAAGTCTAAGATACTTAAATATCCACCCTAATCTTTCCTCCATTCCATTTTTAAAATAAAAAGTAAAAGTCGCTCAAGGAAAGGCAATAAAAAATTTAAAAAAATCGCCCAAAAAAGGAAAGTTAAATAAAGGTAACGCCATACTTGGGCAACTTAATAAAATTCGTGTTACATGTCTGCTTTTAAATGCTTCACAAAATTTACTAAGTTAGCC
Source organism: Pyrrhia umbra (assembly GCA_963891755.1). Lineage (NCBI taxonomy): Eukaryota > Metazoa > Arthropoda > Insecta > Lepidoptera > Noctuidae > Pyrrhia > Pyrrhia umbra. Next base: position 1,113,125 of record OY982943.1, read on the forward strand.
TACAGTGCTTAAACTTTAAACATTAATCCACTTGGAACGGTTTAAGTTTGGTACAACTAAAATAATGTACTGACGCCTTCAGAATATTTTATTTAATTAGATTAAAAAAAGATTTTTCGATTTGGAAGTTATAAAACAGCTTCTTCCCTTGGTAGGTACTTAAAGGAGAATAATAATTATTCTAGGAATAAAAATATATTTTGTAGTGTAATGTAAAAAATATGATTCATAAGAAAATTTGATGAAGGTAGAACGATAAACGATACTATAAATCCAGAAAAAATCTTTACCTAAACTGTTCAGAAAATTCTCCTTACAAAATTTTAAGTAAAAGAAAAAACAAATCGTAAAAAACAAGATACAAAATAAGTCATTATTTTCTTTAATTTCAAACATTCAAAGTAAAATAGAAACACGAAAATTATTAGCAAAATAATAACTTGTTTAAAGGTAGAATATTCCAGAAATTTCCCGAAACCCTTTACGACATCATCTTGTAATAAAACGGGAAATAAAAATGAAGTTGTAAATGTTTTATCGCTTTGAGCTCACGATTCGAAAAATTAAATAATAAATTTATGTTTTGCGAAGGAAATTATTACGTTTTTGATAAGAATTTTAGTGGTAAGATACGGAAATGAGGTTAGATTAATTAAATTATTGCCTGTTGAAATGTAAACAGTAAAATAAGACGCAATAATTATTTAGCTGGTAAAATAATGGAATTTATTGATACTGTCAAAGATAACATTAACGATTTTTTTAGTTCAGTAAATAAGTCCACCAAAAGGCTATTAAAAAAATATATATTTTCGTTCTATTTAGTTATTATCAAAGCTATCAAATACCTAACAGTATACATAACAAAATTAAAAAAAAAACACATTACAAAAAATATTTAACCGTAGAAAAATTTAGAATCCCACAACACTTTTCTCACCGACCGTACTCGTCTAACAAAAGTTTCCACACGGTAAAATTTATTGTTCCTATAATAAATCTTAAATATAAAATGCGAAGGTTCAGCCAGTTTAAGACAGGCGGGTGAGTTTTATCACTTTTGTTACAGCCATTCCGGGCGCTTATTAAAACTATTTTTGGCTATTAAACTTGAGGAAATCGTTTTGCGTTAAGTGTATGTTACTTTCTGTTTGTAATAATACTGAGTTATGATATATTTTATTTTTGTACATAATAAATATATTTTAAGTATTTAGGTTTATTTAAATATTGTAAATATGTTTTAAATTAGATTATTTCATTTAATTTTAATAAAAAATATAATAAAATGTATGATTTGGTATTGACATATTACAAGCAGAATAGCGATATTTTGTAACTCTCTGGCCGTATTTACGTTTTCGCTATCACTGTTCAGGAGTTAGAGTGAGACAGAGCTATAAGCGCAACGTAAATATAACTGCTTTGAGCCACCATGGCACGGCCAGAAAACTAGATAGAACACTTTTGGATAGTTGTAAAAATTACACAGTTCAATATTAGTATCTTTATCTAAAAACGGATATGAGTGAAAGAGACAGACGTAACTGTCCCTTGATCCAGGATACAATTTTCGCCAGGTTTCGAACCCTCACTTGTACACGTGAGGCAGGTGCCTTAACCACTAGGCTCCCACGTAAGATAAACACACTTTACCTACTAGATTAATCCACCTATGTCTAAAATCCAATCTACCTAACTACTGGCCTTATTAAAACTATGTTCCCATTAAAGTTTACGGAATCAACGGAGCTGTTTGCCGAAATTCCCATTTGTTAATCCAAATTCTGGTTTGGGACTTTGTCTTAAAGCAAGCTCCTTTGTGACACAGATTAATGATTTACGTACTGTATTGCAGTTCTTGGTGGCAGTTAGTCAAATAATTGCTTTGGGAATCGATAGTCTGTGTTTGTGTTAGAGGATAAGTGACTTTGAAAAAAAAAAACTTCTCGCCTAACTTCTTAGTATGTCATTGGTTGCGAGTGTGTATGTTATGGATAGGGTTCTAAATTCGAATCCTGGATAGGTAATTGATAAAACTAGTTTGTCCCGCTGTTTCGCTCGCTTCCCAAGGGAAATACTATACACACCCGAATAAAATAATTATACTTGTCCTTTCTCAAATTTTAGTCTATTTTCATACCAAATTTCATCCGAATAGGTTCAATCGTAATAATATGAAAACGTATCATATAGACAGATAGTTACTTCTGCATTTATAATATTAGTAAGGAAAACAAGGATCAAGGTGGGTTATAGATGCTATTTAGTCCATCAATACTAGGAAAGATTTGCTAAAAAATACATTCAGAACTAATACAATAAAAATCCCGTAAACCAATAACAATCATTATTCCTCCCGTGTACAATATCTTGGGAGGGAAGTATTGAAAGTTGGCCAAGTAAAAAAAAAGGAAAGTTTTCTAAACAAACAGCTAAGTTGAAGATTGATGACTTCACCTCAGAGGGTACATGCAGAAAAGTTTGGCTACCACACACTGTTGGGTAAAAGGACCAACACATTGGAACCGAAATTTGGTCCTTTTGGAAAATCCTCTGAAAAATCGTTTATTGTTTTAGGACGGATATTATAGCGTATTACAGTTACTCTGTAACTGGTTTGTACAGGTCATATACGTAGTCACTCCATGTACGACTCTGGTACTCAGCTGCATCAGGTTAGACTGGAAGCTGATCACAAAATATTTGATGTGAGTGATGACTATTTGACAATCCTATTACTGGGCAGCACTTGTATGAAATACATTTAAAGATAGTCTATTCATCTATACTTATAATAAATCTGTAGAGAGATCAATTCTGTACATGAAATATATTTCCAAAATAACTATCAGTGGGTGATTAGGGATCGATACTTATGCCAAAAATGTAATCAGTAATTTTTTTGTCTGTCTGTCTGTATAACCGTTATACAAACAAAAACTACTCGACGGATTTTAACGAAACTTAGTACAATTATTTGTCATACTCCTGAGATGGTTATAGTATAGTTTTCATCACGCTACAATCAATAGGAGCAGAGCAGTGAAGGGAAATGTTGTCATTTTGTTTGAACGCGCTAATCTCAGGAACCACTGGTCCGATTTGAAAAATTCTTTCAGTGTTAGATAGTTCATTTATCGAGAAAGGCTTATAGGCTATATATCGCCTCTTTACAAGAGCAACGTGACATCTCATAAAAACGTTTTTTTTTATTATTTGATATTCAAAATCGCGATGTCGAATTTTATTTTCTACAAAAACGCGGCATTTTAAAAGTGAATGTTCGAGGAGCTATGAGTGAAAGAGACGACACGACCATGGCAAATGGCGTTATCACGTTGTCTCTTTCGGTATGGCGCACGACTTCGACAACGCGACGCGTTAGTTTGCCCCGCACGCGCAACGAGTGAAGTGCTCCTGCTTTTCACAAAAAACGTGGCATTACGAGTATACCACGTTTTTAGTGCAAAGGTATGTTTCTTGTTGTTATTTACTTTAACTTAAATAATGTGATATTAGTTATTTAACTCGTTTTTGGTGTTAAAATTTGTGAGTATTGAGAATGAGATAATGAATATTGTCACATTATTGATGAAAAAGTTACAAGTTTTCTTTGTGATATCTTTGATTGTAACCATGTTGTTGATGAATCGTTTTCAAGTACTATGGGTTATTTTATTATACATCATTATTTTTGAAAACCCTTAAGTTTAGGTTTATATTATGCTAAAATGTTACATTATACATGCTAAAATAAAGTAACTTTTACGTATTTGTTTTTCAGATGGCATCACGATCTAGAATGTTAGTTCAATTAGCTACAGGTGTTAAAAATAATTTAAGTGTACAACTAAGTGATTCAAACTCTCAGATAGATATTTTAACACAAGACAAGAATGAAAATGCCAAAAGCTCGGCCAATACATTGCAGACATCAACAGAAGGTATTTTTTTACTTGTACTGAGATTTTTTTTTTTAGTTACGAGTATGTTCCTATAATTTCATTATTTCAATCCTCTTTGTAGACAAAGACATCGCAGTAGATACCATCCGACCTCGTAGTAATTCGACTAGTAGCAGCGGTTCCTCTAGTTCAAGCAGTTCTTCGAGTTCTAGCTGTTCTTCAAGCAGTGCCCCATCTATGTATCAAGGTAAGTTAATTTAAATGCAGAGGGATATAAATTATATCACACTATTCTCACAAACTTCCAGACCACACCACTGCACTTCAAAAAATTGATTGCATTTATAACGTTTCAGACAGCGACGACTCGGTAAAGGATCCTGATTATGAAGCCCAACCAACAAAACGTGCTGAGTATTCTTCTGATACTGACGTGAAACAAAATATCACTACCAACTATAATAACATTTCAGATGATCAAAATTTGGTAACATCTAATATGGTTTCAATAAACATTGAAAACGACGACGAACCGCTTTCGTCTACAAACGAACATGCTATGGTATTCAACGATATCGGTGTCATAGAGAACCTTCATAGAGAATCTCCTGCGATTGAAAACGTAAGTAACGGAAATGCTGTAAGTCCAATAGTGTATAATGCTAGTCCAACTAAAACTGGTAAAAAACGAAAACTAAATGAAGCAAACTGGAAAGTCAATGTAGCTAAACGACTGAGAAATAGCGGAAAGCCTTATCAATCTACCAAATCAAAAAAAAACATGCCAAGTCGTGAATTGAAACCTTCTTGTAAAGATAAATGTAAATTTAAATGTGGGTTTAAATTTACAGAGGAGCAAAGACAGACTATTTTAAACGACTATTGGAGCTTGGGTGTAATAGAAAAACAATGGACATTTATTGCTAATAGCGTAGACATAGTCATCCCAAAACAACGTTACGTTAAAGTTGATTCGGATGGAAATGTTGCAACTATAAGAAACAACAATAACGCTTTCTTTTTGACTATTTCGGGTGAAAAAACAAGAGTTTGTAAATTGTTCTTCAAAAATACTTTGGGGATTAATAATCGACCCATAGAGACTGCTTTGAAAAAGAAAAATAGCAACACTAATATTTCTTCTATGAAAGATAACCGAGGTACTCATTCAAACCATTATGCAGTGGACGAAAGTATTAAAAATGGCATCAAATTGTTTATTGAGTCTATACCGAAGATTGAGTCACATTACATCCGGGCTAACTCAAAACGAAATTATATTGATGGTAGCAAAGCTGTCACAGATCTTCATAGAGATTATGTGGAAAAATGCAAATCCCAAAACGTCCCCTATGGAACCTACATTACATTTTATCGTATTTTCACACAAGATTTTAACATTTCGTTTTTCACTCCTAAAAAGGATTTATGCGATATATGCGAAGCCTATAAAAACATCACAGATGAAGAGAAAGAATCTAAGAAACAAGATTATGAATTACATCTTAAGGAAAAGAATTTGTCTCGTATTGAAAAAGAAAAAGATAAGAACAATAAAAATATTTTAGTAGCGGTTTATGACCTTCAAGCTGTGTTCCAATGCCCCAAAGGAGACGTCTCAGTTTTTTACTACAAGTCCAAACTAAATGTACTTAATTTAACTATTTATAACTTACAAAATAATTCAGTTGAGAGTTATGTATGGGATGAGTCTAACGCCAATAGAGGTGTCAATGAAATAGCTACTTGTGTTTACAAATACCTGGAAAAAATTTCCGCAACGGCTGAAGACCTCGATGTTGTCTTTTATTCAGACAATTGTGCCGGACAGCAAAAAAATAAGTTTATGATATCAATGTACACTTACGCAGTCAAAACGGGTACTTCGCCGATTCACACCACGCGCGATTCGGACCATGGTGTGAATCGCACAAGAACCATTTTTGAATTGCATGATTCACACCATGGTGTGAATCGAGAAATCCCAAAAAAGTCATTCGGTGATCCACACCATGGTGTGAATCGCCGAAGGACACTTTTTCAATTCGCCGATTCATACCAACGGTTCTTTCTTATTAATTAACAAGCAAGCACACAAGTGCTTAGCGAAATACTATTAAAAATATTAAGTAAGTACCTATTATGAGTGAACCAGTGCCACCACTTTAGGAGTTCTGTGGCTACTATAATAATACTATCTACTACTCCTGCGGGGTTTTTTTTAATAATTAAAATGATAAAACATGCAATCTGATATTATAATATCAGCTTAACATTGTATATCAATTTTATTTAAAAATTCAGTAACGTGCGCCTAAACAGTGCGCGGCGTAGGTACGCGCCAATATTCTCAGGTAAAAAACAACCCTTTTGTAAACAATGGAAAATTTCTGAACTACCACAATGCACTAATTTTAAACGTAATTGCTTCATTTCTATCCTGAGAGTAGTGTTGTAGGTACATGTGAAGTGACTGTCATATTTTTAGTGAAATATAATTTTGGTAAGTACAGTTTTCAATATGTTGTTAAAATTAAAAAATTTATAATTATCTCAGGCACAAAATTAATTAATTAATGTTAAACATAATATTTAAAGTTGTCTTCTTCATTACTTGGTAGATACCTATTGCTATTTTTATTCTATAATACTTAATTAACTTTTATATTGGTCAATGTTAACAGTGCATCTGCATTATTAGCTTTAGCACTTCAAAATCTGGTTTACAATTAATCTTGGATTAATTGTTTATGGATGAAATTGAATACAATATTTTAAAATAGCGTAAAACAAAATGGCGGACTGTCCGCCATTTTACTTTAGTGTGTAGGTACTGATTTCAATAAGTATTGCACCATAATGCCAAAGTGTGTAATAATTTTGTATACTATATTATAATATTTTGTTTAGTCATTGCTTGTGGTGTTTGTAATCATAGAATTGGATTTTATTTAATCTCAATACCTATCTAAAGCTTTATGAAATGTAAATAAGTAAAATAATAAGAAAGGAGAGTGTTATCTGCATGCTTTTAATATAAAACTTTTGTAAATAAATTTTTAGATAGTTAATATAACTAAATCGATATTTTTTAAGCAAGTAAAGTATTTTACAATGTTAATTATATTTAGATATTAAAATCCAATTTCCTTATTTTTGAACAGGCTCGGTGTAAAAATGTCTGAAGATGCGTCAACTTCACATGCTCTTGAAAATATGGAGTTTCAAATAACCGAGAGAGGTCGTCGTATGCTGTGTCGAAATGGATACAATTATATTTGGAAACGTATAAACAAAGATGGTTCTGAGGTCTGGAGGTGCACCAAAAAAGATAGCAAATGCAATGCAATATTCAAAATGCACCCGTCTCCATTTGCAATATTATGTGAAACTAATCATAACCATGCTCCTAAGAATCAAACAGCGATTGAAATAGACCAGCAGATGCACATATGTACCGAAACTGTTAAAAACAATATCAATAAGCCAGTCACACAAATTTTTCAAGATTCAATAGATGTACTTACAGATAAAGGAATTAATCTAACGAAACCGTTACCTCAATTCAATAACGTAAAGAATAAACTGTACAATCAAAGAAATAAAGCTATAGGCGCTAATAAACTTATCTTCAATAAAGCCACACATCTTGAAGTGCCAAAAAAATACGATCATCTGTTGTTCGCCGATTACGCATACAAAAACAAGCGCATCATAATTTTTGGAAAGACCGAAATGACAAAATATTTAAAGGAGTCGAAACATTTTTTTATCGATGGCACATTTAAGATTTGCGTCAAGTGCTTTCATCAAGTATACACTATTCATGCGGATATAGGGAGCAATGAAGAATACGTCAATGTGGTTCCTGTGCTATATGCTTTGCTTCCAGATAGAAAAGAAGAAACTTATGAGATTATGTTCCAAATTATTAAAAGCCGAGTTCAAGAATGGGAGCCCACACATATATCAATGGACTTTGAAGTAAGTGCAATGTTGGCACTGAAAGTGTTGTTTCCAGATGTGAAAATAGTTGGCTGTTATTTTCATTTCACCCGCTGCTTATGGCGTAAAGCTAAGAAGCTTGGAGTAACCAAATCTAAACTGGGCAGGATCCATGTAAGCCTATGCGCAGCTATGACACATTTGCCACAAAACTTATTGGATGATGGCTGGCTGTATGTTATGGGAGAAAGTCCCAATACCGCAGAAGTTACGCTTTTTAATGATTATTTTGTCCAAACATGGCTCCAACACTCAGTTCTATCAAATACGTGGAGTACTTACAATGAAAGTCATAAAACAAATAACATGGTTGAATCGTGGAATGCTAGAATTAAAAAAATTATTCCATCAAAACCAAATATTGCCCAATTTCTTCATGGAGTAGACAAAGACGCACACTTTTATTATAATAAAATAAATTTACCGGGTGACGTTAAAATTTCAAAAAGAAAACTAGTAAGCGTGCAAGTTAATGAAAAAATTAATAACACTATAGATGAGTTATTGACTAACCAAATAAGTATTGGCCATTGCTTGGAGAAGTTGAGATTTTGAAAAAAATCTAATTTTCGTATTATGCTGATTTATTTTTTGGTAGCTCATCATTATATAATTAACAATAATCTTGTTTATAAGTAACGTTAACTTAATTTATATTATTTTATTAATTACAGCCATATAACCAAACAAATCTGTGATTCCAATTACAAAGAAAAGGGTAATCTATTCAATCTGTTTTTTTTTAGATATAGTAAAACTATGTACTATTGTACACTCTTAATTAGTAAGGTAAGAAGACGACAAGCAATTTTAGTCATTGGATATATCTCGTTATATAAGTAGTAACTAAAATTACTTATAGTAATAAAGTAGGTATTACTTAGTCTTTTTTTTTACTGACAAATAAATCGTAAGTCAAAATGTGCAACATGTGATGTAATTATTATTAAGGTGAATATTTTATATTAAAGATGTTGATGACAAGTATTTTTTGTAATTAGTAATAAGTAACAGGGTAATCTTTCAGTCTGTATTTGTGATTTTATTTATAGTTGTTTTTTATTTTTTTATAAATACCTAGATCTTTATTAATGTTGACCAATATTGTGATTTATATTTACAGTTAAAACTGTACATACCTAAATATCTTTATTCAAGTTGAACAACATGTGATTTTTAAATTAATCATAAGCATAGGAATAACTGACCTACATAATATGAATAATCTAACATACTTGTAAAAACTTATGCTATGTTTAATTTCTTATGTTAGCATAATAAATATTATATCCCTATAAATAATTTGTTTCAATAACCGTTTTGTACCAGTCAGTACCAAAAAGTAATTACTTTTATAACTTTTTTATAATGGTGCGAATCGACGAATTCGCAAAATGTCTTTCGTCTTTTCACACCATGGTGTGAATCGCCGAAAGACTTTTTTGGGATTCGTCGATTCACACCACGGTGTGAATCATGCAATTCAAAAATGATTCTTGTGCGATTCACACCATGGTCCGAATCGCGCGTGGTGTGAATCGACGAAGTACCCGTCAAAACTCTGCCAAATCTCAAATCAATTACACACAAATACCTCGTTAAAGGACATACGCAGAACGAAGGCGATTCAGCTCACTCTCAAATAGAGAGAGAAGTTAAGAGGCAACTGAGATCGGGACCAATGTATACACCTGACGCATTTATCGGAGCTATAAAGGCGGCACGGAAAAAAAGCGAGCCATTTCATGTTAATGAAATGTGCTTCGATGATTTTTTTGATTGGAAAAGTATATGCACTCAAATGAACTTTACAATAATGAAAGATGAAGACAATAATACTGTGAAACTAGCTGGACTGAAGATGATAAAAGTTCAAAGATCTGATCCCGATGCCATATTTTTCAAAGAATCATACGCTGCCGAATTATTCAAGAAAGCTATAGTGGTGAAAAAAAAGAGAAATCATAATAGCCGAAGCATTCATTTAGATTTGCAAAAGGCCTATCTTCAAAAACCTGGACTAGCAGAGCGAAAAAAAGCTGATCTCATGGATTTAGTCAATAAAAACCTCATTCCTAGATACCACAAACCGTTTTACGAATCGTTGTAATAAGTCTAATTAAGTACAAAGATTTTTTGAATTGTATTTTTTAGAAATATTTAATTGCTACATTTAAAATGATAGTGTTTTTATTAGTATTAAGATAATTTGTGACTATGTTTATGAAGGGTGATAGCAATGTTCCTATTTTGAATTTTTAAGTATTATGAAACTGGGTGCCATAATTGTGTTAGAAGACGTTAATTACTATTAGATAACTTTAAGTACAGTTAACTTTTTATTTTTTTTATTTGTATAATTATTTTTTTAGTTACCTTATAATTTTAATATAAAGCAAGTACTTAGTACTATGTGACTGATTGATCTCTTGTTGATTATTGTGCCTTAAACTAATTTCATGGTGTAAGTAAGCCATTGTTTTCGTAAATTTGTATTTTTTTAATAAAAGATCTTTATTTTGATAGTGTGTTTTATTTAACTTATCACACAGCCATACACCTAAATTTAACATCTTCAATGTGATATATCAATATGTTACAAGAATTTTGTGACATATTTTCATTAAAAACGTGACATGTGTGTCTGTGTTTCTTTAAATCAGTTTTTTTACTTATTTCATATTGTACTGAGTTTTTTTTTTATTATTTTCAGAAAGCACATTAATTACCGCAACAATTTAATTGTTTTCCGACACTAAAATTATCAATATTTTGGAAGTTATCAACGCTTAAATGTTTAAAATTGCTCTCCTGTAAAGTTGTGGTTTAAAAAATATCACGTTGTTCTTGTAAAGAGGCGATATCATCACGCTAAGACCAGAAGGAGCAGAGCACCACTATTCCACGCGGACAAAGTCGCTGGCAGAAGCTAGTTATTAATATAATTAAATATACAATCGAAGACTGAAAGCGTCGTAAATCACATATAACATTATAAAATCAAAAAAAGAAACCGGTATCGAAACAGATATTTACTACGCGAACATTTTTATTCACAACTTTTTCATGACCATTTATAGACAAAATACCTTAAATATTATAATAATGTTATTAAGAAAAATTACCATGTCATAATGAGATGAGATGTAGATGTGTGTCATTTATCAGTATTTTATTAAGTACATTACGCGTATTTATCTTATTATGTTAATTGAACTGTGCAGCAAGTTGTACGCGTTTCACAACTGTTTCCAACCAAGTCCTGACGGGATTACTATACAAACTCGAATAAAAACTATCCCTCCCAGGGTTCAAGCTCTATCTCAAACAGATGTCAGTATAGATGACGGGGCCCTCCACACAAGGCCATGGCCTGCCGGGGCTGCAGGTGTTTGAAAGAGATACCGCGCCCCCGGAATATAAAAGACTGAGGAAGGAACATGGATAGGTTTTAGTCAGTAAGAGTCGGACACTCCCTCTCGCCCCACCAACGGCGGGAGGGATCATTTGATGATTTCCCATCCAAAATAAAGAAAGGGTTCAAGCTATCTACATATCAAATTTCTACACAGCTAGTATCTACAAATTCCGAAGATTGACGTTCAAAGACATATCGTCTGCCACCTGGTACATGTATAACAATTTTCCATTTTCTATTTTCAGAAATATCAGCAGAAAACAGAACCCGTTTGATATTGTAACGAATCGATACCGCGTTAAAGGTTAAATGTGAACCGTCTGACGTCATCAACGTGACGTCGTGCAGTAGGGAAAAAGAACGCGTCCGTACCTATGTAAAACTGAAATATGACTGGATTATAAATAATGGTATTGTTTGAAAGCGAAATCTTTGAAATTATGCCTTTATTTTTAATATTCATGTATTTTTGTCTATATGGAAACTCAAAGAACATTTGAATAATAATGTTAATTTTAAAATATTTAAACGACTCGTTTGATAGCGACATTAATTTGAATAGAAGAATACTCCTGAAATATGCATAATAATATAGTAGTAGGTAAATAATAGCTGTATCGATAGTCTCATTCAAATATCACTTTAAAATATGAATTTAAAAAAGATGCGCCCCGAGTACAGCAACCTTTACGTCGGTTAAAAATGCAGTCGGACCGAAGGACCAAAAAACTTAACAAGTTCGCCGAATTATTCCTCCGTGTGTAACGAAAAAAATTTAAGAAGAAAATCTAACTCAAGATTTGTGTGAAACTTGGCCCCACTCACAAATACTTTGTATCAACGAAGAATACCGATCAATCAATCAGTTTAGCCTTTGTTGGTCTTCTTAAATAATATGTCACAAGTTTTTAACTTGGATTTGTGGTGACGAAGGCGGAAACTCATCGATTATTATCATTTTGTATTTTTTACGCACATCTTCTCTCGGGAAAATCCGATTGTAAATGACTTAAAGAAAAGCTAAGCTATCAATCTACATTAAAACATAAGTGTTCTTCTTGAAGATGAATACAATAAGAGATAAACACTTGAGCTATGAAATAGTGAAGATAAAAATACGTATAAGTTTCAGTTACTCGGATCAAAAGACCAAAAGTATTATAGCTGTACTTCATCATTAAATAGCCGATCTATCTACTGAATCGATTTAAAATCTCTCTTATTGCATATTTCTGCATTTACTTATCCTTAAAAATATCGGTAGATACAAGTACACTTATCGATTAGAATATTAATAAAAATAACATAGGGCTTCAAAATTATAAATTAATTAATCAATCAAAGATGATTTATTCATCTGAATAGTTCTTACGCGACTACAAACCTGTGTTAAGTTGTAGCTATTGGAAACTGATGAAGAAAACAGAGAAAGAATAAAAATTAAAATGTAAATTTCAAAATGTCCTTAGTTGGTGGGTGTCATTTAGCATCAAGTCTTATTTTGTCAACAAATTACATTTGATGCAGTTATTCCAATGCCGATGTAAATAATGAATATTTATGACGGCATGAACTGTTGCTGTGTGGTTTTAAGTCAACGATTGTTTTATGATATTGGTATATTTTAACTATTGTGACATCAAGGTGGTCTTCAACCATAGTTTGTCAGAAATTTCATTTTATACGTACGCAGCAGTCAAAGAAGCATACAAAAAAATGAAAATTTTAATTTTATTTTTGTATCTAATAAGTGAGTGTATTTTTTATTTTTTTGGTGATTTATGAAGAATTATTGAAATGAATGCTATTTTAAGTGTTACATTTACCAGTATAAGAGTGATTTTTTGTAAAATATATGTAAAATTTTCCAGAAAAAGTACTTGCGTTAGCTTAACGTTTTTTTGGTATATTTGGAAATGGAATTTGAAATGAAATAGTTTGCATTGTTTTTGTATCTTATTTTACGTATAACTATGTATGCTTATAATTTAAAATTCTTGTCTTTTCATTAAAGCACCGGCAAGTAGATTTTCATCAGGTGTTAAAATGCAAAAATATACTCATAATCAATACTAATCCATAGTTTTCAATTTAACGCTATAAGATGAGCTCTTTTTGACAAGTTTAATTATTTCATCAATCTCAACCCAAGTTAGGGTTATATGTAGACTATTTCCCCATTTCTCTTGTAACCCCAATTAATTAGAAAACTCAGAGTATTTCCTGCAAATAATGAACTTATATAAATAGTGCAAAAAGGGCACGTTTGTTGCTGTTTATTTAGTAAAAAGAAATACAAGTAATGGAATCTGAAGACGTCATGAATGAGTATTTTTTGCACTTATTAATTAATTAATGTTTCCAGGTATCAGTTTAGCAGAAAGGTTATCAACCAAGGATGTTACCACTGTAGATATTGTGATAGCTGGTCTTAAGGACCAATCTTGGAGGGATGACGAAGGATCGTGTTTGGAGCATACATTATTAATTTTGAACAATGTGCGAAATTACACCGTTTGGGCGGTTTGGAGTAAGTTGAACATTAAAATCTATACTAATATTATAAAGAGGAAAGATTTGTTTATTTGTAGGGTTTAACTAAAAAACTACTGGACCGATTTAAAAAATTCTTTCACCGTTAGAAAGCTACGTCTTTACGGAGTGTCATATTCCTACTAAAACTTGAATAATGTAACCCAAGGAGTAAAAAAAAATGACCACGCGGGCGGAAAGCTAGTGTAATATAAATAGAAAAAAACACTAAAGATATGATTGTATTTTTTCTTCATGTGGACACAAGCGATTTTTGCTGAGCGTGAGATGCATGGTTTCAATTCCGTGTGCAATAAAATTAAAGAATTTCTCCCAGAAATATTATTTTCCTGAATTAAGATTTGTGCTTGGTCGATGGAAAAACATATTTGGCAGTATGTGATACCTAATACAGATACTCTGCTTATTCCTCTTGATACTACAGCCGTAATGTTAAAATATTATCTTTAATACATTTTTAGTTTGGAATTCAATGCACCATCCGATTGGTACATTCTATGGTTCTGAATATAGTTTGGGAAACTACGACCAATGTTTGAATGCACCTTCGATGTCTGCTTACCCCAATATCATAACACAGTATTGTCTTGCCGATATTAAACTGACTGCCAAACAAAATGAGGGTGATGGGAAAAGTGTACTGGGATCTACTGATACTTATATTAGCGTAAGTAAATTATATATTTTTTCACTGTTAAGTCATCATCTACCTAGCCGGCGTCCAGTCTAACTGGATGCAGATGAGTACCAGTGTTTTACATGGAGCGACTGCCTATCTGACCTCTACAACCCAGTTTACAGGGTAACACGATAGCCCTTGGCAAGACTGGTTGTCAGACTTTCTGGCTTCTGACTTCCCGTAACGACTATCAAAGATCTACAAATGACAGCCGGGACCAACAGCTTAACGTGCTTTCCGAGGCACGGAGGAGTCTCGCTATGACATAGACGGTCACCCATCCACGGATCGACCGCGCCAAGTGCAGCTTAACCTTTGATCGGTCGACCCGTGCGGCTGTTACTGAATCACGAGCTCCTCCTTTTTTTCACTGTTATGTTCTACAGAATAATAATTAAGACTGTTGCTCTCGTTGTGCTATATATATGGATAATATAATTATGTCAATTTTATATAGGACCTGTTATAGCTACCCAATTTTCAGTACGAAAGAGATGGAGCTATGCCGTACAAGTAGTGCTGTTAGTTTTTGACACTGAAATCTGAATCCATGTTACCTAATGAAACTACAAAAATACAATTCCCTTTTCAGAAGAAAACCGATATAGGCAGAGACTTGAATAAAATAACCTGGGGAACCTGTCTCCCATCCACTTGCCAGCCCAGTTCTGTCTCCAAGATCCTAAGGACCATGTACCTAGTTAACCCTCTGACTCCATCAGACCCTGAGATCATTGTGGATAGTTGTGAAGTAGCTGGAGTGAAAACTGATTACAGTTTCGGATTTTACGCTTTTGTGTGAGTTGTAAATATGTTTTTTTTATTTTAAACTTGAGCCCTATTTATTTTAGAATATGATCTTTTTTTGTGGATTTTGCGACTGTAAAGACCAAAAGTTTTAATGTGTTACACGACGTATGTAGATTTTTTTATGATGAAATTTAACAAATTGGTATTTTTTATTTTATTTTAATTCCTAGAAGTATTTGTCATTGAATTACCTATATGTATGCGCTTATAATATAAGAGATTTTTCACAAGATTAAAAACTGACCTGCTTCGATTTTAGAACACTGATAGCCACGCTGATCATTATATCAATTATCTCAACGTATTATCTTCAGCACACTACTAATAAATCTGGGGGTAAGTACTAGTTTTGCATTTTTAATTTACTAAATCAATCGAGCTTCGCGTTATTTGTACCTCTTATCCGAAACTCCTAATATACCAAGACTTTAACACCGCAAAAGTTACAACGTAACTTAAAACAATGGTAGCTAAGAAACAGAATTCTTCCCCAGGGAACTGAGGGTACAACGTTGCCACAATAGATCATGACGTCACCCCTCCAAATTGTTAACTTTAGAAGCAAGCCAATTATAAGATAACAGCTCTTTGGTTTTCCATATAAAGAGATTATATTACTATAAATAACGGGGTTTCTCTGGTAGATAGAATCCGTAACGAAGATATCCGCCAGGGAACAAAAGTTACCGATGTAGCTCACAGAATCAGCACGCTGAAGTGGAAATGGGCCGGCCATGTCTGCAGACGGACCGACGGTCGATGGAGCAGACAAGTGTTAGAGTGGAGACCACGTTTAGGCAAACGTAGTGTAGGACGCCCTGCGGCGCGATGGACCGACGTTTTAAGGAAGGTGGCAGGCAGCGGATGGATGCAAGCTGCCCAAGACAGGGATAGTTGGCGCTCTTTGGGGGAGGCCTACGTTCAGCAGTGGACGGCGATAGGCTGATATGATGATGATGATGATGATAAATAACGCAAAACAATTATATACATGCGAAAGTTTGTGAAGATGTATGTATGTGTGTATGTTATGTTTTTTACTTTTTGACGCAAAAACTATGAATTGGTAGACACATATTTTATAACCTGGAAAAACACATAGGTTCTGGAAGCGGGCGAAACCGCGGGAAACAGCTAGCAATTATGATTAAAATTAAATATTTTATTACAGTATTACATGGCGTAGTATATTCATTCTCCTTGAAACGCAATTGGAAATCATTGACGACAACATCAAGTGAAGAAATAGGTATCCTAAATTTCTCGAAAGTGTTCCTTGCGGCTTTGGCTGTGGCCACTCACACAGCATTCTTTGAAGTTATGGGACCAGTCAGCAATGGCTTGCAATTTGATAAAGTAAGTTGTTACAATTGACCATCCACAGATGTTGTTACATTATCTATCCAATTTTAATGTTTTTGTGACGAAAAAAATCACAGCAAAAAAAAATAGAATTTTTATTTTGCCGGAAAACGTATTCGGATTAAAGCGAACGTATTTAAAAATATTGTCAAATCGGTTTAGCCGTTTTCAAGTAATGCGCTTACCAACTTTAATTTTTATCGAACTATATTGCTTATTTTTTAGTCATTATAAAATGCTTATCCTTACTAATATTTTTTTTTGGGACAAGCCCGCCACACATTCCCAACCACTGCAACTCCTGAAAGCCAGAATCAACAGTGGCGACCACAAGAAAACGTCGAGGCAATGAAGCTCGACGAGTCCCAGAGAGATTTTTTTTTTTTTTTACTGTCTTGGAACCCGCAACGAATTTAATCAGAAAAAGATAGTGGAGGAGTAGGAATAATCACAGTTTCCACTTCCCTCCATATCAAGCAGGAGACAGATGTAAAGAGTTAGGCCAATTAGCACAAAGGGACTTTTTACAACTGGGTGAAGCCCAGTTGCCTAGCACCACGGAATATAATTTACATTTAATGGGTCCTAGTGAGCTGTTACACTTGATTCCAGTAATAGGTATGGCAAAAACGCTTGAACGCACGGAAATTTGTTCTAGTTTCCACAAGGTCCGTATAGTAAACAACTCCAGATGTAACTTGTATACTATTTAACATAATATTACGTTCATTTTGCCAAAGAGCACACTCCCATAAGATATGATGTGCAGATTGTTCATATCCACAGTCTGATGTAGAACACTGACACAAGGGCGATGCAACAAGCTTGAAGGAAAATAATTTACTCTTAAAGTTGCCATGACCTGTGAGAAATTGGGCAACACAGTGATCCACCTCCAGCCAAGTCCTAGTCAGCCGCTCACGAACGGACGGAAAGAACTGGTAGAGATGACGACCCTTGATGGAATTTTCCCACCTACATTGCCATTCGGATAAAAGTTCCTCCCAGACGTCAGTCTGTGGTTTAAACAATCTGGAGATCTTGTCACGATCGCGTTGCGTTAAAAAGTCCGAATTTATATTATCTCTTGTATTATAATACATTGCCGCACGTCGTTGTACTTCAAGATCGACCGGAAGTACACCCCCGCAAGTACCGGTAGGGCTTCAGTACTAACTGTTCTATACGCTTTACAAAGAAATATCAATGCCAAGCGCTGGCTTTGAAGTAATTTACGTCGTACCGCCCCTATGGTGGCCCTATCGGCCCAAACAGGTGCCCCGTAGCACATACAACCTAGGTAAGTAGCCCCATAGATCGTTTTTAATGTTAGAAATGACAGGCCCCAAGTAGCTTTAGATATTCGCGTTAAAGCATAAAAGTTCTTTTTAGCTTTTTCACCGACGGTATTTATATGGTCAATAAATGTAAAATTTCTTTCTAGAACCAGACCGAGATAGCACACTGACTCTTTCCGTTTCACGGGAACGTTGTTAAATTTAATAGAAGGCCACGATTTAAGATTTCCTTTTAGTAAAAGCTGATAGGTTTTTTGCGGTGCAAAGGTTAAACGGTTTCGATCACCCCACTGAGATATTAGACGTAGGCATGTGTCAGCCAAAGCCTCTAGTCCAGCCCGAGTACTTGACTGTATGAGCAGAAGGCCATCGTCCGCGTAACCGGTTAAGGTACAGCCGCATGGAAGCGGAATCGCGAGGAAATCATCAAAACCTAAGTTCCATAAGTATGGACCGATAACTGAGCCCTGAGGACATCCCATGGTTAGTGCTTTCGACGTAGAATGATGCCCGAGTTTAAGTTTCGCGGAACCATGAAGGAAATACGAGCGAATAAGAGTATAGATATTTCGGTAGCAACCGCGGGTTTTAAGCTTTAGTAGTAACATTGGCCACCAAGCATTATCAAAAGCCCCAGAGATATCGAGGAAGATCCCAACCACGTATTTATGTTCAGATGAATTAACTATCTTTCTGACAGAGAGTGCTGCGTCTACCGTTGATTTTCCTAAAGTAAAGCCAAATTGATTGTTATGGAATATTGGCCCGTCTGGCAGCAAACGTGGAACTATAAGGCGCTCAAGAATTTTTCCTAAAGAAGGTAATAGTGTTATAGGCCGGTACGACTTAGGGTCGTCCGGGGGCTTGTCACCGCTTTTTGGAATAATTCGTAAAAAGCCACGACGCCATATACGAGGGAAAATGCCTTCCGCAATACAACGGTTATAAACAGTTAAAATGGCGTCACCCGCTGTTTTACACGCTTCCTTAATCATTCTATTAGATATTTTATCTTCCCCTGATGCTTTATTAACAGGTAGTCTTTTGACAACATTTACAAATTCGTCAGAAGATGGAAGGTCTGACGCTGGTGATTCAGGTGCCACTGCAGCCCACGCTCTGATCTGTTGATGGTAGTCGTTGTCATTGTCAGGAATATCATCAGGTATAAGAGTATTCAGTAGGATTTCCGTTGTGTCTTCAATGCCCGTAGAATGTATATTATTAACTTTTATGTTTTGAATAAACGCAAAATCGACTGATCTATTCGCTTTAAACTCATGATACAAAGGAGACCACGGACCTTCCTTATCTAGTTTTTCAACAACTTTACGCAGTAGATCGCCTTTAGATTTTTCTACCGATGCTCTGTAGCGTGACTTGGCAACTTTAAACGTCTGTAAAGCAAGAGTAAAGGTATCATCGGTTATTTGACGCTTTTTAAGCTTCTTGAGTTGTCTACGAGCTCTTCGAAAAATTTTACGCTGTTCGCATAGATAATCACTCCACCAATCACATCTACGAATATTGGTCAGAGATCCACGACCAATGGCAATGTCAGCACAGTAAGTGAACGTGTCTGACATTAGTTCAGCACTTTCTTCCGCTGACAGCCCGTCGAGAGTGAAGTCTTTGACGTGGGAAGCAAAGAGAGAACTGAAAAATTCCCAATCTGCACCTTTACATTTATATCTAAAAGTACCACCAATATGTACTGGACCTTGAGGCAACATAGGTACAAACTCGTACACGATCAGGCGATGATCACTACAAGACGCGTCCGGTAGTACACGCCACCTATCCAACTGAACGTCTGCACTAGAAAGTGTGACGTCGATAGAAGACTCGCCCATTTGGCTGCAAAAAGTAGGTGGTGCATCGGGGGTATTATGAATTGCCAGGTTCATCTCAGCAATAAAGTCTTCAACAGCGCAACGCCGTTCGCGGTCCGTGGACCGAACTTTGCCATACCAGAGAGACGATGACGCGTTAACGTCAGCGCCTATGATAATTTTGCAGCCCGCAAGTGACCGCAGGACGTGTCGAAGGTTGTGTATATGAGGAGCAACAGGGTCTGAATACTGAAAGTAACAGCTCACAACGTACACTCTAAAAGAGGCAGCTGAGACCTCCGCGACGGCACAGTGAGGCGTCGTAAGGTTGCGCAATGACGTTACAGTGAAGTTAGATGAACGCGACACATAAATTCCGGCTCGTGCTTTGCAATCCAGCTGAACTACTTTATGCCGTAATTTCGCATTTTGATATTGTTCTTGTATTAGTACTATATCTAATTTGTAATCGATGACTAATTTATCTAACTCGGACGTCGCGACCCTATCGTTGTGAAGGTTTAACTGACCTATTATTAAACTATCCATCCTTTTAGTAGTTTGTGTTTAGGATTAGTTGTTCGAGTTTAAGTTTATATGTGCTACACTCTTGGGCCCCGCAACGGTGATTATAGGGTTTTTTGAAACGTTTGCACGCCACGCAAGTAGGTATGTAGTTTGAGTTGTCTTTGTGAAGACAATCTTTTGTTTCGTGTGACTCGGAACAATTAGCACATCATTCGAACATCCTTACTAATATTATAAATGGGAAAGTAATTATGTCTGTCTGTCTGTCAGTTGAAGTCGTGGTGGCCTAGTAGTTAAGGCACCTGCCTCTCGTGTACCTACGAGTTTGCAGGTTCGAAACCTGGCAAGTACCAATGTGACTTTTCTAAAGTCATATGTACTTTCTAAGTATATCTTAGACGTCACTGACTAACGGTGAAGGAAAACATCGTGTGGAGACCTGGACTTAAAAGTCTGAAATCGCCAATCCGCCTTGAGCAAGCGTGGTGATTAATGCTCATGCCTTCTCTGTATGAGAAGAGGCCTGTGCCCAGCAGTGGGATAATATAATGATGATGTCTCTCAGTTGAACTTTCACGTTAAAAAAGGCTGAACACTTCATGAAATTTGGTTTGGACATAGGATAATTGTTATTTTATTATTTTAATATTTTTCAGGTTATGTTGGAAACTGAAAGTCCTCTAAAAAACTCCATTAAGCACATAGATCTGCCTGTCGACAACTTCCTCTTGATATCTGGACTGCTTCTAGTAAAAGGTTTGATGGATAGAAAGAAGAAACCTCTAGTTGCCTTAGTCAACCGATATTTTAGGTAAGAATACCTATTTTCCTATTTTTATTGTTTTGTCATCATAAAATACAACAATCTAACAAAATAAAAATATCAAAATATACAGACTAAAAAAACCATAAGAGTTCCTTTTTGACGTTTTTGTTCGGAATCCTAAAAAATAGGTATTATATAATAATTCAGTCAGTAACATAATAATCCACATTAATCCCATAAAACAACTACATATTTTAAATAATATTCCTGAAACCCCACCATAACATATTTTGTCACGAGGCCCTACCCCAGGGCCATAGCCTGCCAGGGCTGCGGGACGTTCGAAAGAGATACCGCGTCCCCGGAATACAAATGGCTGAGGAGGAAACATAGATGGGTTTTAGTCAGCAAGAGTCTGACACTCCCTTCCCACCGTGGGTGGAGCGCCACCCACGGTGGGAGGTATATTATTTGATGATTTCTCATCCAAAAAAAAAAACATATTTTGTCATCATTGCTCCAATATGGCAGACAGATCCTAAAATTATTTTCTTCTTCGCAACCGAACTATCCCTATTTCGACACATCATAGTAAGGACATTGATAATAATAAACATAAATTAAATTGCAGGCTTACAGCTTCATTTGCAGTAATAATGTTCTACGTAGCAGCAATATCTATGTATACAGGAGATGGACCTATTTGGAAAAGGTTTGCCAGCAGAGAACAGAAAGCTTGCTCTGAGAATTGGTGGCTTGGTCTTTTGATGCTCAATAATTATGTGAATAGTCACAATATTGTAAGTTTTACTATGAATATCTTTAATAATCTTTTTGAATTTGAAAGCTTAATTCTTGAGAAAGGTTATAGGATATTAAGCATCCAAAAATATACAGTCAGCAATCTATACTAATATAATAAAGCTGAAGAGTTTGTTTGTTTCTTTGAACGCGCTAATCTCAGGAATTACTGGTCCGATTTGAAAAATCTTTTAGTGTTAGACAGCCCATTTATCGAGGAAGGCTATATATCATCACGCTAAGACCAATAGGAGCGGAGAACCACTATACCACGCAGACGAAGTCGCGGGTAGAAGCTAGTTTTGAATAAAATCCGGTCTTTTGAGTCGAAAGGACCAAATTTTGGTAATTGTCACTAATTGGTTTAATGAATCGAATATTATAACATTCCAGTGCCTCATAGTCAGTTGGTATATACCCTGTGACTATCAATTAGCCATCATGGGTACCATCTTATATTTGGTATGGCAAAAGAACAAGACTATGGGAAAAATTGTTACAACTTTCACAGTAATATTGGCATTACTTTTACCTGGTGTTATAACTTATTGGAGGAAACTACCCGCGCTAATACTCTTTCATGATCTCGAGTGAGTTATTTATCCTTTTTTAAAAACAATAATAGCAATTTTAGGAAATGAAAATATTTACCTAATATTTTTACTAACACATGACGATTGATGAAAAAAAAAGATAAAATCTATGCTAATTAACATCATTGCCTTGCCGCTAGTCTCGCAAAAACTCGAAAATTGCTCGACCGATTTGAATAATGTTGTGTTCATGATTGTCAAAATAAGAGTTTTTATTAGATTTTTTTTTTTAAATGAAATATGAAACTTTGTGAAGCTGAAGCACATCTCTACTGTTTTACGATTATAAGAAACAAAAACAGTTTTATTTTCTAGCACCAACAATAGGTGTAAATCAAGATAAGATACAGTTTTTTTAGGAAGTTACAATATTTATTAATTAATTTAAATTACTTAAAACTACTTCAGGCTAAAGGTTTTTTTTTATATTTGGCGACTTTTAAAATCTATTTTTTTTTTGCAGAAAAATCTTAGACTTCAGAAATAATGAGGTTTATTTGGACACCTACATACGGAGTCACAATCGCGCTGGCCCTTACCTTATAGGCATGGCAATGGGATACATCATGTCTATCTATAAACCTGATAAATATAGAAATATTATTTCTAAGGTAAGCATACTTACTAAAAGTAACTCTGTCTATCTGTCTGTTACGTTTTGACGGTAATTGATTTCAATCGAATTATCCTTTGGCCTTAGGAAGGACATATTATTATGATAGTTTTTATCTCGGTGCGCGAGATGCGAGTTAAGCTGCAGAAATCCAATCATGAAATCTGTTAACTAATAAGCTACAGATGTGGTACTAACATAATTCTGAAAGATAACAACATAAAACATACCACTAACAACAAAAGATAAATAAAAAAGGATCGGTTTACACAATGCGCGGATCGAAGCCTCCAATACACAAAACATCTAAGAAAAGAATAAATGAAAAATAATATCGTATCATGACCCTTGAGTACTGCGCACTTTTTCTGTTATTGATATAGATTTTTTTTATGTATTGTGTAACTATGGGAATATCTTTTGCACGTGTGAATCTATCATAAACAATAAGATTTTTCACCGAAGAGTTAAGCAGGGATCTTCTTCATCTTATTCTTATCATGTGGGTTTTATCAACCTAACAAGTGTCAGAGTTTACTCAAATCCGCTTGACGGCCTGATTGTAACAACGATTGCTATCAAGGCAGCAGCTCAGAACGCGGCAGAAATTCATTAAAGGCACTTCACAGGCAAGCCCGGTTAAGCAGTCGACAACCTTCTAGGTTGACCTGCGAGATGTCATACAAAATAATAGTTTAAAAAAACTAAAAAAACACGCTTTTATTGCTGACTGAACTAAAAAGTAGAAAATATTTTTTAAATAATTCAATTCAGAGTAAAAAGCGTGGGGTGCATTTTCCTATATTTTCATGACTCTCCTCTCATAAATGGTTGCCAATAGAATAGGTGTAATAATTAAAATATCAAGCACCCCACGCTTTTTCCTCTGAATTGAATTATTCTGTTATTAAAAAAAATATTTTCTACTTTTTAGTTCAGTCAGCAATAAAAGCGTGTTATTTTAGTTTATTTTTATCGGATTATTGCATTGTCATCGGCCCTTAACACGTGTGCAAAGTTCCAAGTTGATCAGACGTCTAGAAACCAGTGAAAATTAGGTTCAAAGATTCCGTTACATACATACATACAACCCGAGCTAATAAAAGCGTGTTAAAAACTGAACGCGGCATTGGGTTGTAACACCGCCAAATATCTGTCTTTGGGCTGCCGTGTGAGAATTTTTTAAAAACCTACAAAGTGATCGCGGTCCGATACTGGAATCGAAACCAAAACCCGGTTCACAGCCGTCCCATTTGCGTCCACTAGCCATACGAGGCAGTCAAAGCAGAGATGATTGCCTAAAGTTTATCTTAGAAGCTTATCCATACTGAGCGCCGCGTTTGATAGAGGTGCTTGGCGCAAAAATAAACTTGTGGCTCAATTTAATTTTGACGTAAAACGTCTCAATATTAAGTGCAATGGTATCGAATCGGTTCAGTTCTTTTATCGTGAAAGCGTTACTTGAACAGAGTTATTTTACGAATTATTAGCACAGTATTACGATATTTCCCTACAGTAGCGCAACGCCTTGAATGACGCGCGATGTCGGCGTAAGTAGATACGCTAAGGTTGTTACAAATGGGAAATAAAATAACAACGAAGCGAAACAATTTTCAACAAAACAGGACCGCGCTGCCCCTCGCGCTCCGTCCCACAAACACGCTTACTTTGCGGGGCGCGGTTGACAGCGAGTCCGCGAGTCCCCTGCCGTTGCTCCGCGTAGGAAGATATCGTAATATTGTGTTATTAGTAAGAATATAGAATTTGCTATCTATTATCTATCAGTAAGAATATTTTAGCCCTTGTAAAGCTACCTAAAATAGCATTTCCATTTTCAACAACGTTTACTGACAATTGTATTATTATTCCAGGAGGTTTCAGTTCTATTGTTCGCTGTAGCTAGTGTAGTCGCATTCAGGGTGCTAACAGACCCTTTGTCTTGGGTTACCTTGGAGTATGATCATCTGAGTTCAGCTGTATATGCCGCTTTAAGTCGAAACCTTTGGGCTTTGGCGTCGTGTATCACTATTGGGATTGTGGAGTATGGAGATATTGGTAAGATATTCTGAGATTATTTGAGGAGCTAAAAAAGGATCTGTCTGAACTGTCGTGGTGGCCTAGTGATTAAGGCACCTGTATCTCGTATATGAGTGTGCGGGTTCGAAACCTGGCATGTGATTTTTCTAAAGTCATATGTACTTTCTAAGTATATCTTAGACGTCACTGACTAACGGTGAAGGAAAACATCGTGAAGAAACCTGGATATAAAAAGTCTGAAATCACCAATCCGCTTTGAGCAGGCGTGGTGATTAATGCTCATGCCTTCTCTGTATGAGAAGAGGCCTGTGCCTAGCAGTGAGAAGATATAGGCTGATGATGATGATGATGATGAAAAAAGGGTGCAGGCAGAAGTTGGATATATCAAGGTGAAGACCAGGCCATATGGCACACGTTGGAAGAGGCTTATGCCCAGCTGTGGACCATTGTTCAATACGCTGATGATGATGAAAGCATTTAGTAATTTTTTATTAAATATTATTACTAGCTTCCTGCCAGCGGCTTCACCCGCGATATTTTAGCTAATGGATACAAAAACTTGACAAATTATACACTAAAACCTTTCTCATTTATCACTCTACCTAATAAAAAAAGCATCAAAATCCGTTGCGTAGTTTTAAAGATTTAAGCATACATAGGGATATAGGGACAGAGAAAGCGACTTTGCTTCATACTATGTAGTGATGTTTTTGTATTAAATTTCAGCTATAGTGCGTCAATTCACGGGTTGGTACGGTTTTACAATACTAAGCCGTCTGACATATGGAGTTTATTTGACACATTCGATAGTTTTACAACAAAACATGTATTCACGGAGGAACTTGCAGCAGTTTGATTTAATTTACTCTGAGGTTTGTATTAGATTAGTTATTAGCTGTTTATCGTGGTTTCATCCGCATTTGTGAGGGTACTACCTTATACACCTAGATAAAAAGTATTCTGGGTTCTTCTTCAGGTTTCCATCACTATACCAAATTACATCTCAATCGATTCAGCCGTTGCAACGTGGCAATGTAACAGTCAGACAGTGTTACTTTCGTTTTTATATATTAATAAGGTTATTGGTTTCGTCCTGGATTCGATTGCTAAGTCGTGTAAAATTTTATTCAATTTAACAATATTTTTCGTAGTAGTCAGAAGTCTGATAATTATGCATGCCCAAAGATATTATCAATAGTCTGCCTTTTATTAACCGACTTCAAAAAAAAGGAGGAGGTTCTCAATTCGTCGGGATCTTTTTTTTTTTTATTTTTTATGTATGTTCACCGATTACTCGAAGACGCCTGGACCGATTTGCAAAATTGTTTTTTTATTTGGTAGGGTATACTTTCCAGGTGGTCCCATATAAATTTTATCACTACCGGTTCAGCCGTTTTATAAATATATCAAAAATAACGATTTATCTCTACCTGCTGATATGCCAAATACTTAGATGATTTAGTTGTTTACGCTTATTACAACCTAAAAAAAAAGTGGTGTGTTTATTTTGTTAAGATAGCAAGACCGAGACACTGAAAAGCGAAAAAATAAAAAACTTTTTACAAAAAAATAAAACCGACTTCCAAAAAAAACTGAAAAGTAAAAAATAATTTTATTTAAACGCTTTACGACCAAAACATCGCTTTCGAAGTCGGTGGCGAAATACTAACAATAGTAGCTTACAAGACACCGACTTCTAGAGCGATGTTTTGGTCGTAAAGCGTTTAAATAAAATTATTTTTTACTTTTCAGTTTTTTTTGGAAGTCGGTTTTATTTTTTTGTAAAAAGTTTTTTATTCTGAACTTAGACATTAGTCAATAGGGTCAATCCTCTATTGGTCAATCCTTATTGGTCAATCCTCTACCAGGCCCCTTGGGAACACACAAGATAATAAAACCTTTTTTTTTTTCAAATTTAATTTTGATTACATCAACCAGTTTTATAAGCAAAATCACCGTTACCCAAAGACCTTTTTACTCTTAGTTAATTTGCAGAGAAGACCCATAATAACTTTGTACGAGCGAAAATAATTATCATAATGGGTTTTTGCCCCTGTTACATGTAAACACTTACTAATATAAAAAATGTGAAAGTAACTCTGTCTGTCTGTTAAGCTTTCACGGGAAAAGGCTTAACCAATTTAGATGAAATTTGGTATGAAGATTGATTGAAATCTAGGAAAGGATATAGTAGAGCTTTATTCCCGTGCGTCAAGTCGTTCACTCAGAATGTAGGCGAAACCGCGATAAAGATCTAGTATGCTCTATTATAAAAAAAAAATCTCTTGGCCGATATATGAAATAGTAGCAACAAACATTTCAAAATACCTATTTTAAACCCAAAAGGTACTGCTTTAAGGTTAAAAATGCTTTGTTTACAGACACTCCGTAGTTTTGGTGTGATGATGCTATCAACTATAGTCGCTACATTTCTCTGGTTGCTTGTTGAAGCACCTTTGAATAACATCGTCAATCTAATCATTAATTCTGGGTAAGTTTGCAAAAACGTAGTTCGTGGTGGCCAAAGGTTAAAGAGTCCGCATATCTATGTATACTAATACATATAATAAAGCTGAAGAGTTTGTTCGTTTGAACGCGCTAATCTCAGGAACTACTGGTACGATTTGAAAAATTCTTTCAGTGTTAGATAGCCCATTTATTGAGGAAGGCTATAGGCTATATATCATCACGCTAAAACCAATAGGAGCGGAGCACCACTATTCCACGCGGACGAAGTCGCGGGCAGAAGTTAGTCAAGCATAAGATTGGGGGATCAAAACCAGTAAAGGACCAATGTGGCTTTGTCAAATCATCATCACCTGCCTTTCCCTATATTGTGGTCAGCTTCCAGTCTAATTGAATGCAGCTGACTACCAGTGTTTTACATGGAGCGACTGCCTATCTGACCTCCACAACCTAGTTATCGGGTAACACCCTTGGTGAGACTGGTTGTCAGACGTTCTGGCTTCTGATTACACGTAACAACTGTCAAAGTCGGGACCAATGGTTTGACGTGCTTTCCGAGGCATGGAGAACTCTAAGTATATACTTACACATAATAAGGAGATGAAGATAACTCTAAGGACCCGAGCAAAAAGAAAAACAGTATGGGCTAGCGATGCGACGTGTGACATGTCGATAAAATCGCGAAGTATAATAAAACCCCTTTTTAACTTAACATTTTAAAAGGCCTTTCCTAGTTATTTTCATATCGATAAAGCCAGGACAATTTACTGTCGCTTTTGTATCATTTTATTACGTGAAGCAGTTTTTCTAATGTAATAAAACAGACAACAGTACAAAACAAAACCTTATATAATAAAGAGTATGTAATATATTTTGCAGATGTAAGGACAGAAAGAACCACAGGACCAAGGAAGATACGGAAACTACAAGTTTCGGAGAAACCGATCTAAAAATAAAAGGGTTGTGATAAACGTCAACAACCTTCTTTATTTATAAACTTATGTACGTTTTTATATCGTGGCCTTGTTAATAAATAAAACAGTATGTATATCTTTAAGATAATTATTACAAAAATATATAAATTTATTAAAACATTGTGCGAATGGTTCAAAATATTCCCTTGCAGTTGCATTATTCTACGTAAATAATATTATAAATACAAATGTGAGTTTTTGATACGCATTTACGATAAAACGGCTGAAGCAATTTGTATGGAATGGCGATAACTTGACCCTTGGGGACAGAAAGGATAGTTATATCCCGGTACGTGAAGTAGGTTACTCGGGATGCGGGTGAAAGCGCAGTAAACACCCAGTACTTATTGAAATCATAGCGTCACGTCCAGGATTCGATTCGTCAGGAACTTTTGACAGAACCCTGGGCGCACGACTGCTTAGGTACAGTGAGGTAGGCTAGGTGATAATCTACACTAATATTATAAAGAGGAAAACTTTGTTTGTTTGTTTGTTTGTAATGAATAGGCTCAAAAACTACTGGACCGATTTTAAAAATTCTTTCACCATTCGAAAGCTACATTATCCACGAGTAACATAGGCTAAATTTTATTTTGGAAAAAAATAGGGTTCCGTAAGATATTTGGGTTTTCTACCACTATTCCACGCCGACGAAGTCGCGGGCAGAAGCTAGTAATTGATAAAAATATAAAAACGGCTAACTACCAGTTAGACTCACGGATCTAAGGTTGCGTACTTTAGAAGGAAAAATAATCACGAAAATTTAAATTTAAACTTATTTTTTTCAAAAACATTACAAAGTCTTTTTAGGTATAAAACCTTGTTTGATTTGGTACCTACTTTGAAATAGTGGTGGTTAAAAATTTTATTTTTCTCTGATACACATCACATTTTGAAACCGAAAAAGAAATCTAAAGTAATAATTTAATATTATGTGCAGGTCAAGCCCATATAATATCAGACATGGTCTCACGAACCCTCTTTTTTCCATGAAAGTCAATGTATTTTCAACCATCATCTGGGCTATCATTCTTTATAATAGATCCAAAATTTAATTTGACGTTACAAGTAGTTCCTGAAATAATCTAGCTATGTAACAGGACGGTCGAAGTCGTGCCATAGGGATTAGGTTTTACCACTTCGGTGAAATAAATACAGAAATGTATAAAACTTACTAGCTGATTCCCGCGATTTCACCTGTGTCCTGAAGGAAGTACTTAATGCACCTGGATAAAAAGCCTACCCTATAACCTTCTCCTGGTTCTCCTCTACATTCTTACTAAATTTCATTCAAATCGGCGTAGCACTTTTACCGTGAAATCTAAATAAACTCACTTTCGTGTTTATAAATAGGGTATAAGTTTTTTATAGAAAGTCTGATAACCAGTCTTACCAAGGGATACCGTGTTACCCGGTATCTGGGTTGTGGAGGTCAAATAGGCAGTCGCTCCATGTAAAGCACTGGTACTCAGCTGCATCCGGTTTAGACTGGAAGCCGACCCCAACATAGTTGGGAAAAGGCTAGGCAGATGATGAGGATGTAAGTTTTTTACATCGATAGCATGTTATACACGTGTTCTACAGCTTAAAACCTAACAATTAGCGGAAACGGCGATTTAAACTTGCAAATCCCACGCTTACATAAACATTGCCATTATGTAAAATTCCGTTCTAGAATTTCTATGAAATAGACACTAATGTAATGTAGATACCTTTTATTAAAAATAAAATAAATTATCTTTTAGGGACCCTTATAGTTTTGCAATGTCCGTCTATCTATCTGTCTGTCTGTCCGCAGTATAGCTCGGAGGTTCTTAGTACTAGAAAGCTGAAATTTGATAAGGATATTTATGTATATTGATCACGCCGACAAATTGATAAAATAAAATTAATTATTAAAATACAAGTAAAGTGGGGATAAATATTTTTTTATTATCTATACCATTGTATGGGGTATCGTTGTCTAGGTCTTTTAAAAAATTTTATAGGTGTGTGAAGATTTTTTGGTCATGGCCATGGCTCTCCATTTGCGAAATATCTAGCTTTAAAGTGCAATTTTTTGATCCATACGAGCCTCCTCTCCACAGACGTAGCATGCAAGAACCCTAATGCGCGTGGCCGATACGCACTTTGCCGGTATTTTACATCTTTCAAAGACGAATAATTAACATAACCTTGGGCGTGCTTAATAAGTATATAAATATTAAAAAATATTTTCAACGTTGATTTTCCTTGCGTCTGTTAATTATAATTTTTATTATTTTAATCAAAACACGTGTAAAAAACGTGTACCAGAGACAATTATTACCTATATACCTAGGGGATCGATGTGTCTCCTAAGCACAGGCTATTTTGTAGCCTAGCTAATAGGACTTCATATCAAGCTTCACCCACCATATTGTAGACTAAAATTTTGTCTTACTTTTATTATTTACGAAAACAAATGCGTGTATAACCACAATCCGTTTCATCATCTGCCTAGCCTTTTCCCAACTATGTTGGGTTCGGCTTCCAGTCTAACTGGATGCAGGTGAGTACCAGAGTTTTACATGGAGCGACTGCCTATCTGACCTCCACAACCCAGTTACTGGGTAACACGATACCCTTTTGTTTAACCACAATCCGTTTATCTTTGAAAATAAATTATTTAATTTAAATTGATGTATGATTTAAATTGGTGATGCCTAGTATCACGTCCAGGATTCGATTCCAAACTCAGGCAAAGTAGCCTAGAGTCTGGATTTGTGTCCGTCAATAGGCTCGATCCTACTTCATGGAATTTCAATGTAACTGGTAAAATATTGATGTGGGTTTAATAAACCGCTGACTTACCCCTTCGGAAAAACAGGGTTGATGTTATATTAAAGCCACTTATGGCGGCCAACCGGGCTCGTAATAAATTTAATTAATATGAAAGTTTCAGAAAATATTTCTAAGCAAGGATGCCTTCGTAAACCACAAAATAAAGTTTAAAGTTGTTAATTTGATTAAGACAAACTTCCCTTAACTTATTATACCTAATTAGTAAGATTTAACTAACTTTTGCTTGGTTTTATGATTACTTGGGTTGAATTGTGTTTAAAAACGTTGTCAAAAATTTGGTCCTTACGACCGCACAGATTGTTTGAGTAAGTAATTAACCATTTACTTCTAACTAGCTGTTCGCAGCTAGTACCCCATCCTACGGAAAAAAAATGTACATAAACAAGATTCAATTTATCTCCATATGAAACACCTAAAGGCGTTTTAACGTGAAAGCAGACGAGTTACAGATAGACAAACTCACTTTTGAATTACAATATTAATAAAAGATGAACACAGGATACCTATATTCTATTATATTAAGGACTAGCTTCTGCCAGCGACTTCGTCCGCGTGGAATAGTGGTGCTCCGCTCCTATTGGTTTTAGCGTGATGATATATAGCCTATAGCCTTTCTCGATAAATGGACTATCTAACACTGAAATAATTATTTAAATCGGACCAGCGGTTCCTGAGATTGGCGCGTTTAAACAAAATGACAACATTACCCTTCACTGCTCTGCTCCTATTGATTGTAGCGTGATGAAAAGTATACTATAACCATCTCAGGAGTATGACAAATAATTGTACCAAGTTTCGTTAAAATCCGTCGAGTAGTTTTTGTTTCTATAGAGTTTATACAGACAGACAGACAGACAGACAGACAGACAAAAATTTTACTGATTGCATTTTTGGCATCAGTATCGATCCCTAATCACCCCCTGAAAGTTATTTTGGAAATATATTTCATGTACAGAATTGACCTCTCTACAGATTTATTATAAGTATAGAAGAAGATAGATATAGATAATTACCTACTCGTAGACGAAGTCACGAGCAAGTTAAATATAAAAAGCTGAATAACTTATTCCGATGAATCAATGATGATATGATATCATCATGAGATATCGGCATGACGACCTGAGTGGTTCGATTCCCGGCCGGGCAGAAATTGAAATGATGAGTTTTAATTTCTGTGACGGGTCTGGGTGTTACTATGTATAATATGTATTTAAAAAAATATATATATAAGTAGTATATCCGTTAATCTAGCACCCATAACACAAGCATATTAGTTGCTTACTTTGGGGCTAGATGGCGTTGTGTGAAATTATCCAAAAATATTTATTATTATTGTTATTTATTTATCACTAGCACTTTGCCCGCGACTTCGTCCGCGAGAGATTCGGATTTTCGCACACATTCCAGAGGTGTCGCAAAATAGCATTATAAACGTTATTTTTGGATGGCCAGTTTTACCACCTCCAGAAAAATACCAGTTTCCATATAATTTCAAACAAAAAATGACCCAATAATGTAAATCATAATGTCTGTTAGATAATTAATTTACAAAGGCAACGAAACTGAAAAATACCTAAGAGTTTTTTTTAAATACCATAAGCATAACCTCTCTCCGTGCAGGAACAGTTCAGGTCGCATAAGACTATAGTTATTTTTCTTATATTATTAATATTATAAATACAAAACTCCATCTGTCTCTCTATCCGTTTGTCTATAATACCTTCATGGGAAAACGGCTGAATCAAATGAGATGCATTTTGTATAAATATAAACTGAAAGAAAAAAAGCTGTAGAAGAACATTGAGGTTATTATGCAGGTGCATGAAGTAGACTCATAGACAATCAACCGCCGATCAAATTTTTTCAAGTTCAAGCAAAAAGACAGAAAGGAATTTAAGAGTGTTTTGGCTACATCGGGCCTCCGAACTGTATTGAGAATCGAAAGAATGTACTGATCTCATACGATAGCAGAGTGACCTAAGAGGTCCAGATGGGCTTCAGCTTGTATGCAGATGGTCACATGAGAGGTTCTCTCTAAATAATCATATGCGGAGATTGCGGGGCTCGTAGCTAATTAAAAGCCATACAAATCGATAAGTGACCCTTTTCTAAACCGACCCAACCGTGCCATCTTTGATTGGGGATAATTTCATTTTAGCCACGTATTGTAGCCACATCATTCAATGCGTCACGGGGTATCTTGAGGGAGTTGGAATGCAAACACTTTCTAAACCAGCACGCAGTTTGAAATAATTTTAAACAACAGATTTTGGCTAGAATGCCAGCACCAACCGCTATAAGGGAGCTAACGACAGCTGAGTTAGATGATCCCTTAATAAGGTATTGAAGACATCATTGATGGATTTACAAACAGAAGAACCCCAGGACGTAATATACTCGTTACGAAAAGTGAGAAAAGTTTGGTGAACATTTGTTATTTTTTGTAAATACACGTGTGTCTAAACATTAAAACAGGCGGTTGACGACGACGAACGACGAAAAAGAAGTAGGTGGCAAAAAAGCACCTTTTCAACAGAAACTTAGTGTAAGACACCGATTTCTAGAACGATGTTTTAGCAGAAAATAAAATTAATTTTCACTTTGTAAGCCGTTTGTATTTTTGTGAAAAGTTTTTTCTGATTTCATCGCATGCATTGAACCCTAAAAATCGCATGAATATTATACGGACATAGGTCCGGTAAATATAATCTGGAAAAAGATTGTTTACTTTTTTAGGTATATCATTGCATTATGATAATTGGAATACCATAATTACTCTATCACACGTCATCGAAGAAATTACATGAGATACAATTTAGAGTATAGCAGCTTTATTATTTTAGGCGCATACGGAAAGCGCGACAATATTTTCGGCCTATTTATTGTCCCACTACAGGGCTATGGCCTAATTTCACAGAGTTTTTTTAAGGCGGAAGGAAATGTACATATTAGTATAGTAGCCACATAGGCAAATATACTTTCGAGCTGTTTGTGGTTGAAATTGTACCCACCTTATTTTAAAAAATCAGGGTGTCCACTCCAAATGCCTAAAAAAACCCTGACTTTCCCTGATCACTCTACCACATTTCCCTGACAAATATGCAATTTTCTCGTTTTAAACCAGATTATGAATGTATTATACTTTGCAATATTGAAGTCAAGCTCTAGACCATGTGCACTAAATAGGAGAAGACATCTAATTTGTGCTTAGAGTTAATTCCCCTAAATACTAAGCTACTAAAATAGGCCAATAAGAATCAGAGCGCGAGCGAAGCGAGCGCGATTTTTTTTTTAGAAATATCAGGAACATATTTCTTATGTATCATGTTTTTATTTCATGACTCCCTTTTCCATGAATTTTTACTCTTACGATGTTTTTACCTGACAATCCCTGACCATCTATAGCTTCCCTGACATTTTCCAGATACTGGATATCCTGGATTTAGCGAAGCGGCCTGCTAACACTTCCCGTGACCCAAGGGCTGCTTTTATCTTTGCCTAAGACTAAGCATTGCAATCCAACGTGGCAATTCTGCCAGCCTCTTGAGTACGCTTCCAGTTGACGGTGATGAGGAAAAATTTTTTGACGCCATATTTTTGTTAAATTTTCATTTTATTACAATATTTTGTGGTTTCAATTTTCATGTTTCTTACTGTAAATAATGTGCATACTTATGACTTGAAAGCGCTTACTTTTAACAAATTCGTAACTTTAATTCTTGTAACCGTTTCTAATGGTTATTTTTTTATTTAAAAAAAATGTGAATTTAACCAAAAAAGGAAAATATAGTTTACCAAACGCAAAAAAAAAACAAAACTATGCGGGATTTGAACTCGAAGCAAAAGCAACCGACTCGCATGGTCGTTAATACAGGCTACACTGTTCGTTGACATTTTAGTTAAAATTGACGTTCTCATACATCGTTCGATTCATAAATTCTACTATTCTACCAATGCTTTCGTGTTTTCAATTTCAATTACTGCTTATCTTCTTTAGGAATCAGCGTGATGATTTTCATATCAACGATTGTAATAACAGCTAAAATCCATAATTACTAAAAATTTATAGGTCATCCCATTACAAACTTTTATACAATGTCTCACTGCTCATTCCTCATAATATTTAGCGTGATGTTTTATAGCCTAAAGCCTGACCCGATTCATAACAATCATTTTTGCTGAATTTCAAGTAAAACTGTTCAGTCGTTTTGGCGTGAAGCTCAAACAGATAAACACACAAACAGACAAACAGACAAAAATTCTAAAAATCATATTTTTGGATTCAGCATCGTTTACTGATCACGCCGAGACCACTTTAAAAAAAATATATTCAATGTACAGATTTTCTACCATTACAATTTTATTATATGTATAGATCATACGGACCCCTAGGTGCACGAGTACAAGTTGCAGTTGACCTATTTTTGTAGTCTAAAAAGCCTTGAACTCAACTTCAGATATTTATTGATAAAAATAAAATGACCAACTAAGAGTCATTCTCGCGTATCGAGGGTCCCGTACAAAAAAACATTTCATTTTTTTTAACACACTGGTGTCTTTTTAGTTTGAAATTTTGACGAAATTATACAGTATCAAATCAACAAAATTCCTTTTTGTTTTCATATCGTGATACTTGAATTATTTTTCCTCTAGTAGTTTAGGTTAGTATCGTTTATCACATTTGGAAAAAATAAACTTAATGGTACTTAATTAATTCAACTTAAAAGTAGACTTAAATATAATTTAATACGTGCAGACTAACCCCCTTTGTTCTATGAAACAATGAAAATTTTTCAACCATCATTTGGTAGGTATTCATTTGGGCTATCACTACATAGTATAAAACATTTTCATGAGTTTTTTTAACAGATAGAGGGATTCGAGAGGAAGGTAGTATATAATTTGTCAAGTTTTTGTATACTTGGCTAAAATATCGCGGGCGAAGCCGTTGTCGGAAAACTAGTCCTCTATAACAGACGTAAAATTTAAGTCTACAACATAAGCAGTTGTGATAAACAGAACGGTCGAACTTCGAAACGTGTCGCATGTCACTTTTAAATATGACCATTTGCTTTTGCGATGCCGATATTTACAATACAAAGTTCAGAATTTAGTCTATTTGCAATTTTATTGATAAAATGTTTTGCATTTAGCGTTGCATTATCACTTTGACAGGAACTTGTTATCATAGCCACTACGCTATAACATCGTATATTTAATAGATTGACCAGACGATGTAGCAGATGCCTACGTCAGCAGTGCGCGAAGCAATATGCCATATGGACAACCTCTGCAGCCGCACCTGCACAGGCCTACCGTGCTTGGAAGATGAGAAGGAGCTAGGGTGTCGGCAAAATTGGCGCCCCAAACCAAGTTCCTTCCCAATTTTCCATGGCAATAACTTCATACCACCGTCTCTTCCCTTCGACACGCACAGTCTATTAAACTCCTACCGGGGCTGCGGGACGTTCGAAACAGGCCATATCTGTTTCCTCGGAATAGAAAAGGCTGAGGAAGGAACATGGATGGGTTTTAGTCAGTAAAAGTCTGACACTCCCACACCACGGCGGGAGAGGTCATTTGATTATTTCCCATCCACAAAAAAGGCTTTAATCTGCCTGGTACGCCGGCAGTGGAAAGAGCACGACGGATAATGTCGTTGATGTTGGCGTGCCGTGCTATACGGCCAGCATAGTATATCTACGGAAAGATGCGCCAAAAAAATCTGAATCGAACGGTGTATATACCTAATGTACTTACGACAAAATGTCCTTTACGACATTTTATTCTGAAAAATATTTCTGATATGTGATTGGTTTTTTATCGACAGACATCCAAGTTTTTAATAGCTGTTTTCAGTCGCGTCCCTGACGCATTTTAAACACTTAAGTTTGGAACCCTGAAAAGATCGTCTACGCACTATGACGCGGACTTATTAAAAAAAGTACTCATATGGCGTAGTTCTGACGTCAATACACAGGTATTCCCGACTATAAATTTAGCACTAAAAAGAGCATATAAAGCAGTTGTAAGGTAGTGTGCGTCGAGCCCTTAACCCTTAAGGTGCCTTCAGCATTACGAAATCGAAAAACCTTTTTCTTTGAACTAGCTAGTACCACAACAAAAAATAAAGAGTTATTTTTATAAAAATAATTTAACATAACAAAAATATTTCATTATTTTTTATATACTGTTGGATATTTCAATTAGTTATTAGGTACCATATAAATTAGTACTAACTTTAATGACATTTACAATACAAAATAATACAATTTTGATAATAATACAAGATTGTACTGACTTATAAGCCATTGAGCAGCTTACAGATATTTTAGTTTCAATGCAAATGCGTGGAGGATCGGACAGTATCTGTGATAAATAAATAATTTAATTTAATTAATTAATTAAAAGTGTTAAAATGAAGGTGACATGGGTTTCCATCCAGATTGTTCTCAGCAGTTTTTTCTGTAAGTGTATTTTTTCTTCCTCTTTTTAATTTTTACAACTTAAAAAAAATTAAATATAAAATTTATCAGTTATTTCTTACATCTCTTGTAATGCATCAATTTACTCATGGATTTGTGTTTTTATTTAATTTTGTAATGCCTTTTATTACTTCATTATTCAATAAAAAAAAAACATAATTTTCTCGCAACTTTCTTACAGGCGTGTTCGATAACCTATTGATATAAGTCGAGGTACCTATCAATATATATAAAAATCAATGCCACTTTTAGTTGTAATTTTATAACTCAAGAACTCACCTATCCAAACCAAATATTTAGTCTTTGTTCGGACTATTTAGTAAATGGTTTATATGAAGTTTGCACAAAATCAGTCGAGCGGTTCATCCTTAGTTTGAATTCATATAGCCCACGCGGGCGAAGCCGCTGGAAAAAAGCTAGTTAAACATAGATTTTATATAAAGATAATAATGTTCTATGTACTAGAAAAAAATATAGCAGAGAAACTCTCTCTACTTAAAATATATACCTCATATTGTAAGTCGAAGAGTTGATATATATGCTTATCACTAATGAAGCGCGCCTCAATTCAAATTCCATAATTACAATTTTTGAGACACGATGGCATAGTGGTTAAAGCACCTGCATCTCGTGTACGAGTGTGTGGGTTCGAAAACTGGCAAGTATCAATGTGACTTTTCTAAAGTCATGTGTACTTTCTAAGTGTAGAGGCATCGTGAGGATACTTGGACTAAAAAATCTGAAATCGTCCATCCGCCTTGAGCAAGCGTGGTGATCAATGCTCATGCCTTCTCTATATGAGAAGAGGTCTTTACCCTACAATGGGATCTGGGAAAGTAAATAGCTCGATGATATTAATGAATTAAATATATAAATTTTATAAACGCATATTCTTATTGTAAAAAAGAACATTTTTCCAGTAAACATGATCAATGTAAACTATTTACAAAAATCATCGTCACTGCTGACGCACAAACATTCAACAATTTAATAAGTGCAATAAAAATAATATTAACATTTACATACTGGGATATTTGTTTTAAAATTCATTTCATTATTTACAATGAAATATAGGTAAAGATTCTACATCTCGTCCCGAGGGAACTACTTAACTCACCTGGATAAAAAGTAGCCTATAACCGTCTCTAGGGTTTCTTCTATCTCTGTACTAAATTTCATCAAAATCAGTTCAGCAGTTTTTTCTGTGAAACCATAAGAAACTAACAGATCGCATTGATGATAACAATATGCATTGAAATAAAAGTATACGGATGCAGGTTTTAATCTTTCCTTGTGCTAAATTGCATCTAAATCGGTTAAGGTGTTGTACTGTGAAAGCGCAACAAACAAACAAATTCGCTTCCGCATTTATACAATTACTTACGATTAAAAAAAGCAGTATTTTACGTAAATAAACATCCTTATAAACGCGAAAGTAACTCTATCTGTTATGCTTTCCCGGTAAAACAGCTAAACCGATTTAGATGCGATTCGGCACAAAGAAAGATTAAAACCTGGTGAAGGACATAGGACAGTTTTTATCCGAGTGCGTGAAGTAGTTACCAAAGAGAGCGAAAACGCAGGAAAAATCTAGTTTAAAATATTTCGCAAGGCCAGCCAATGACCACAAACCTGTATTACGAGTTCTTTTAAATAAATAAAAAAACTATTTTTGGTAGCAAAGCATATATGCCTAGGAAATATTTCGAGAAAAAAAAACACACATTTTTATATGACGCATTGTTCCGTGATATTTTTACTAAAGAAATATTATTCTGCTCTTTCATGGTTATACAAATAATACAGCCAGACACGGGTCATTCGATCAAGGTTAAGCTGCGCATGGCGCAGTCGGTCTGTGGATGGGTGATCATGTTTGTCGTATTAAGACTCCTCCGTACATCGGAATACACATTAAGCCGGTCCTGATTGTCATTTATAAATCTTAGTCGTCAAACTCAAAAACGTTTATTGAAATAAGACTAATTAAATTAGTACTTTTTCACGTCACAATACATTATGACAGCACTTCAAAAAGGCTCACCCTTCACTGCTTCCTAGTGTTATGGCTGGAAAGAAGAAGCAGTGATGAACAAACATCCCAGCAAGACACACGTCCATCTTACCAAGAGGTGTGATTTCACCATTTTAGTCACTCTATGTAAATATTATACTAAATATTGTACTCAGTTGCATCCGGATAGACGGGAAGTCAACCTCAACATTTGAAAAGGCTAGGCAGATTATGGTGATTCATGTAGCAGGAATTTTACTGGAAATACCCGATCACAGTTTACTTGACCTGAGAATTGAATGCAAGATTTTATGATTAGCAGTAGTTGTTTAGTCCTACCAAGGGGTACTTAGAAAATCACAAAGAAAGTTAACAAAGCCTGGTTCTACTTTCATACTAATCCTGCTAATATTATAAATGTGAAAGTATTGTGACTTGCATGAATGGATGTATGTATGTGTGTTACTCATTCCTGCCAAAACTACTGAACGGATATGAATGAAATTTGGTACTCGCATAGTTTAAACCTGGATTAATATAGGATACTTTTTAGCCGGGTACGCGAATCATTTACCTCAGGATGAGGGTGAAAACGCGGGATATAGTATTAATATAATATTGTTCAGAAAGAAACTAGTGTTTGCACAAATCACATCAAAATCAGATCAGCAGTTTATCTGTGAAAACGTAACAAACTAACAGACGCATTACTCACAATAATTGTGCATTAAAACAAAATTACACGGATGTAAGTAAAATTATATTACTAGTAAGTAATAAAAAAATGAAAGCTGTTTTTAACCGGAATAACTTGGGTTGCGGAAAATCTGTGTCATGACATCTGACAATCTGTCCTGTGTCCACTAACCTTAGGGTTTTTGATATATTTCCTATTACAGTGCGATAAGAAGGCAGCTGATTCATGTACTGACAGACGGAAAAAGATAAGTGAATAAATACGTAAAATAATATCCTTCTTCTTTTCGTGTGGGCTGCAGGCTTTACCAACCTAACAAGCCTTAGTGTTGTAGTGTTTCCACAAATCCACCTGACGACCTCTGACAAGGAATTGTAACAACAACTGCTATCAAGATAGCAGCTGGGGATGGCGGCTTAGCGTGCCCTCCCAGGCACGGGGGTGTAACACCACCAACTTCCTGACTTCAGGCTGCTTAGTGATTTTTTTAATAACCCACGAACCAATTTGGCCCGACCCGAGATTCGAACCCCAGAACCCTTTAATTTTTTTTAAAAGACCTAGCCAACGATAGACGAAGATATACGCGAGAACAAAAAATCATCTCCACTTTACGTGTTTGGGAGCTACCCTAAAAAAATATTTTTCATAAATTTACTTTACCACTTTGTCGGCGTGATCTATGTACATTATCTATACAAAATTTCATTTCTAGTACCAAGAACCAGACAGACGGACATGGCGAAACTATAAGGGTTCCTTGTCGACTACGGAACCCTAAAAACACGTGTAATAAAGGGGTTTTCCTGACCTCTGACCACGAGTGTCAATGTTGAAATGACGCAAGTGCATAATAATTACCGCCTACATATTACATTTTAAATTGCAACTAAGTCATGTTTTGCTGTGGAAATTGCTATGATGGTAGTATTTCCCCTGCTTAAGTACTGGTCTAATGGTGATGATTAATATAATAATCCTTATCGCAACTTACATCCCAAGTAATATTATAAACTAGCATTCCGCCAGCGGCTTCGCCAGCGTGGACTATACGAATTTAAATGAAAAATGACTGAGTTTCATACAAACTTTTCCCCCCTTTTTCACCCCGTTAGGGATAGAATTTAGGAAAATCCTTCCTTATCAAATGCCTACGTCATACAAATAACACATCCTCCAAGTTTCAGGTCTCTACGATCAGCGGTTTAGGCTGTGCGTTGATTTGTCAGTCTTTCAGGTCTAAACATTTTATCTAAAGTGAGTTTGTTTGTTTGTAAGGTTTTCACGGCAAAGAACCGATTAGGATGAATTATTTTGGTACAGCAATAGACCCATCTATACTCTGGATACGGTTATAGATTACTAAACTATCTACTGGTTATTTAATAATTAATATTTCCTATCACCAGCCTAGAAGATCGATTTTTATCTCTTTATAATAAGAAATAAAATTCCCAGGTTTAACTGCAGCAGAATACTTCAAGAACAGCAGAAAAACAGAAGTAGAACTAGTTATCGAAGGGCTAAGAGATCAAGAATGGAGTGCAGATGAGAGACCCTGCTTGGACCAGACACTATTCATATTGAATAATGTACGGAATTACACCGTATGGGCTGTTTGGAGTAAGTTAATCATACAAAGCAAAATAATCCCTTACTTAATAAGAAAGAAATTACAAATCAAATTATTGTAATTGACTTGAACACAACGAACCCAAAAAAAACTTATTATGTAGCAGCTTATGAAATTACGGAAAGCATAAAGTTTTTCCTTAAACAAAGCGTTCGTTGTCCTTAAAAGAGCCGTTAAGTTGAAACAAACTAAAAATATCCAAAAAGGTTTATAGACATGAATCATCTTTTACAAAAATAGTGTGAGCCACAATGACCTCAAAAGTTGAATGGCGAAAGATTAAAAGACTTTTTTGCTAATATAATCCGAAGATCCTAAAATCAAGTATAAGCCATTTATAACGTCTTTGATTGATGCAGATTTCAATGTGAGAGAGAGAGCTATATATATAAATATGGCAGCAAGCATACATGATCAATAGCGCTGTTTCATTTTGTCACTGGAATCTAAATCATTATTTAATGAATGATTTGAATGAATCTGATCTATCTAATCAACATTTTCTTTTAGTATGGAACTCTATGAACCACCCAGTTGGAAGTTTCTATGGCTCTAAGTACAGTTTGGGTAACTATGATCAATGTCTTAAAGCACCATCGAATTTTGGAGAACCCAAAATTGCCACTCAGTACTGTCTTGTTGATGTCAAATTAACGGATAAAGAAGAAATGACATTTGAAAATGCTGATCTTTTTGGGCCGACTGTCGAGTTTTTGAATGTAAGTACTATTATAAATTGAAGATGTAGGAGTCATTATATTGAATGAATACAAGTTGAATGTAAAATAATAGGAAGCAAATCACTATTTGCTGATGACTAATGATAAAATACTAATGTCTTAGCTGAGATATTCTTTCACTTAGTCAACTTTAAAACTTCATAGATTATTATTTTAAAACCCGCAATAGTTAATCTCTTAGCTGATGACATTAAAGCATAGTTTCATCACTTCTGCATATCAATTAGCTACAAGATTGACCCCTATTTGTAACGACAATTATCAAAAAATATCTGGTTGAAAATTTTAACTGTTATTTTTCCGTAGGTGTTGAAACTACCCATAAATGTAACGCCAATGGTGTCTAGATTATATCTTAAATTTTTTCCAAAGGTGAAATACAAAGAAGGTAGAAAATCTGATGTAATAACATGGGGTAGCTGCCTACCAGCGTCATGCAACCATGATTCAGTCTCCAAGATTATGAAGACCATATACTTGGTGAATCCTATTACTTCTATAGACCCTGAAGTCACTATAGACTATTGTGAAAAATCTGGAGTTAAGACTGAATATAGTTTGAAGTTTTATGTTTTCATGTGAGTCATCGTTTTCATTTATATTTGAAAGGAATTCATTGATTTGTTACGGCTTTTTTATCGTCTTTTGCTATTGGATTCAATTCAATTTTTGTATTAGGATTATGATTTTGTGTATAAGTATCTATATCATTACTTAATTCTGCTGAATGTTCTTGTGTTTCTTATTGAATTTGATCAGATTGATTTGCACAATAAATTAAATGTTTCATAATTTTATTTTCTTCATACAGTCTTTCAATTATTGGTGTTATTACTTTCAGATGTACAATGTTATCATTAGTAGTCGCAGCAATATCGTCAACTTTATATCTGGAATATGACAATACAGATTCGAGACGTGAGTTTTCCTTGTTAACTTTAATATAATTATAATGTTTACTTAACAATTAATATAATGATTTCCGACATACGTCGTATGAGTATTTACTTATTTATGTGTAATTATATATTCACTTATTTATAAGAGGTATTATGAAGTATTTATAAAGCTCTTTAGTATATAATGGTATTTAATATAATTTATTTGTTTCTAAGGTATGTTTGAACTTACAAGGATATCAAAATGATGATTATTATGTATCTATTGTATTATTTCTATTTTTAACCTCATTAATTTATTTATTACGTCACAATGAATGAATTAAAGCAAGTTGGGTCGGTTGGTGCAGTGGCCATGATATTAGCTGTTATACTGACCTTCAAGGGCTTGATAAAATGTTTTTTTCTGAGTATTTTTTGTAAATAAATACCTATACATTTACAAAACTCCTACTATTTCAGAAACTGTATTGCTTTTTCTTTGTTATCTCATGGATTTGTTTCAATTTCAGTCAGAAGAATAGCCTACTCCTTCAGCCTCAAACGGAACTGGTCCTCATTTACCAAAATCACGGACGATGAAATACCTGTTCTTAGTTTCACGAAAGCCGCGGCAGTGAGCTTCACAACCTGCGTCCACGTTTTCGTGTTCATTGTCGCTGGG
The DNA here is from genome assembly GCA_963891755.1 of Pyrrhia umbra. Lineage (NCBI taxonomy): Eukaryota > Metazoa > Arthropoda > Insecta > Lepidoptera > Noctuidae > Pyrrhia > Pyrrhia umbra. Next base: position 1,157,723 of record OY982943.1, read on the forward strand.
TCCATGAGTAACGCGCATGACTATGACCAAGTACGTATACATTTTGATTGGGTTAATTTTTGAAAGCACTTTTGTATTTTTATTTTATATGGTGCTGGTTGGTGTGGTCAAAGGATGACTTCCCAGGTCAAACAGAATGTTTTTCAGGTTATGTATCCGTGTGATGGCAGTCGATTAAAAAAATGCTGTCGATTAATGTGGGTTTACTATAGACTCGAGATGTTCGTGCAAACATTCATGCTAAATAAGCGATATGTTTGATGTAAAAAAAAGGGTTTTACAACAAAAAAAAACAGACTTCCAAAAACACTAAAAAGAGAAAAATATTTTTTATTTAAACGCTTGTCGACCAAAACATCGAAGTCGGTGTCTCGTAAGTTACTATTGTTGTGAACCGATGTTGATAAAAATTAAATGGGACCACCTCTGAAGAATGAGTTGTCAAACAAAAGAAATATTTATAAAATCCATAAATAATTGGCGGAGTAATTGCGTGACAAACATAAAAAATAACAAAAATAAACCTCCTCCTTTTTGGAGTCGGTTAAAAAACAACATTTTATTGATGTTAAAATGTTTTATTTATTTCAGCTTATAGGCGTGAAAAACAACACTTTTGGTAACACATTCCAACATATAGATTTGCCAGCAGTGGAGAATTTCTTCGTCATATCGGGACTGCTACTAATGAAAGGGCTGATGGAGAAGAAGAGGAACCCGATAATTACGTTGATGCAGCGCTACGTGAGGTAAGCAATTTAACATAAGACCGGCGGTCTTCAGTAAACTATAGTTACAGTATCAATCCATCATCATCTGCCTAGCTTTTTCCCAACTATGTTGGGGTCGGCTTCCAGTCTAAACCCGATGCAGCTGAGTACCAGTGTTTTACATGGAGCGACTGCCTATCTGACCTACACAACCAAGTTACCGGGTAACACTGTACCCCTTGGTAAGACTGGTTGTCAGACTTTCTTGCTTCTGATTACCCGTAACGACTGTCAAAGATCTACAAATGACAACCGGGACCAACAGCTTAACGTGCTTTCCGAAGCACGGTTACAGTATCAATCTATATATTATTTAAGACATATATTTTACGACGATTTAATATAATTGGATACTGGATCCTTTCGAGATTTTTTTTAAATTATTCCATAGCTTTAAAAGAACACTTTTTGATACTATAGGCTTTGTTATTTTAGTTTGTACTATCATCATTTAATTCAGCAAACATTCACCGTTTTTCAGATTAATAGGAGCATTTGCCGTATTAATTTTCTACACAATCGCGGTATCGGAATACGTCGGGGATGGCCCACTCTGGAAGCGGATCATTGGCAGGGAACAGAGGGCGTGCGCAAAAACCTGGCTAGTCGGCTTCCTGATGCTCGGTAATTACGTGGACAGCGATAACATTGTGAGTATTATCTTCATTAAAGTTTCTAGAAAGATCGATTTTGTGATTTCCAGTCTTGGAAATAACTATAGTGTTTATGAGAACATTGCCATTCATAAGCTATAAAAGAGTCGTTTTTGCATCGCAGTTACGTTTAGTAAAGTCTTAATGATACAATGGGTGATAAATTATATTTAATTTAACAGTTATCGGTTTTCTTGGTATCTTGTGTTGAATGAGATCTTCGAAATGGTGTGGAAAGATTCAGAATTTACAACCATAGTATCTTTGCCTGTATTCCTTCTGAAAATAGTGTGCCTCTTACGCATTTCATTTTTTTTATATGTTGTTTCACCCCTTCCAGTGTCAGCAAGTTTCCTGGTACATCCCAGCTGATTACCACCTGGCTGTCATGGGGACCGCCCTATTCTGCCTCTGGCAATGGGACAAGCGTATTGGCAAAATCATCACCACCGTAGCAGTAATATTCTCAGTCCTCGTAACTGGTATTACTACTTACTCGAAAAGAATGCCTGGCATCCTGTTATACGATATCGAGTGAGTCATTTTTTTTATTTTTATTCCGATTCAGGTAGTTGCAATAACTAGTACTGTCAGTGTCAAGGTTTTATTTAATAGTATCATTTTATTTACCTTATTCGTTGTACCTACTTGGGTTTGTTTTGATATTACTTTTTGATATTAGCAGAGCTTTGATTGACGTTTTTACGTGATGTTTTGATTTAATGGAATTTCGAAATAAAGGTTTTCATAGAATTCTTTATGATATTTATGAAAAATCTTGAAAACAATAAACGTTGAAATTCGGTTTAAATTTCCGCTTATTTTGTACGTTTTAAAACTCTCTGATAGTTTATTAATATTTTCATAGCAAATACAATATTTACGTACGATTATAACGCTTAAACAACTTTATTTGTATTGAAATATGATTCAATATTGTTTGCGGATGTAAGTTTAATTAACAATCAATTTCAACATTCTTTCATTAAATCTTTATTTCAAATCATGGAACATTGTATTAATTGCGAAAGTCGCAATAATTAAAATGACAAACAATTGTAAACTAACCTCCTAAACTAACAATTAGTGTTTCAAAACTTCTTATTGAATCTTAGTCAAACTTCTCCGAAAACCTAAAACTTTAAGATCTTGAGCAAACAATTTTGTTTTTTTTAGAACCATTTTCTGTTTTAATAGTATTCTTATCTATAACATGTCTGTTACTAACAATACTTCTTATTTTACAGCTATTGTATCCCATGTGTAATGTCGTGGTGGCCTTGAAGATAAGACGCCTGCATCTTAAGTACGAATGTGCAGGTTCGAATCCTGACAAGTACCGATGTGACTTTTTCAAAGCCAAATGTACTTTTTAATGCGTATACGTATTTTTCTGACAAACATGTATTTTAATTGATTTCTTGTAATATGGAATTAAAACCACTTTTTTCGCATGCCGATTATATACAATGAGACATGTGCTATAAACTTATTCAATTATGTGACTACATCATGTAACCATGTTTCTTGCGAAATAAATGTTCTTTCTTTCTTTCTGAAATGTGGCAAGGAGACTAATAGTAAAAGACACATTCAAAATATCCTATCCTTGATCAATGTTTTCTCAGTAGGAGAAGAGGTCTTTGAAAACCCCACATGACTATGGCATCAAATTTCCTTGTTTTCCATCATCAACGTAGTTTTTGGAAACCTGTGGAAAACTTTGTCTTTTATAGTTACTAACAGCTCAATCATCATTCGTTTCAGGAAGCTCATTCAAGTAAGGGAGAATGTGGTCTACACTGACACCTACATGAAGAGTCACCACAGAGCTGGTTCCTACTTCCTTGGCATGGCTATGGGGTATATCATTACTGTGTACCGCCCTGCCAAGTATAGAGGAATTATTTCTAAGGTATGCTTTGATCTATCCATCGGAACCCTACCCTATATCTAAGAAACTGGGGAAAGAATTTCCTGCTGATATTAAAATTTCGAGAATGTTTTTTGCATGATAGAGATATATAGTTTATGAGTGACCACGTCAGATCTAGTCTGGAGTCTGAAAAAACATTTTTCATTACAAAACACATGAATGCTGTGAGATAAGACTGAAGATTCAGAAAAAAATAGGTCACAAAAAAGAAAAGAAGAAAAACAAACATTACTCATTTGAAAATATTTTTCACTCAAGCTGATGTCGTGTTTCATATCATTTATTTTCTTTAATTCCAGGAATGTTCCTACCTAGGCCTCGCAGCAGCGTTCATGCTAGGCCTCAAAGTACTATCAGCGGCCCCAGCATGGTGCCTTGGGGAATACAACGCTTGGAACTCCGCGGTTTATGCAGCGTTGAACAGAAATCTATGGGCTTTAGCGACTTGTGTTTGTATTGGCATTACTGAATATGGAGATGTCCGTAAGTATACTATAGATTTTGATTTAATATGAACACTTACTGCTGTTGATTACGGCCTCACCCGCGTAACAGATAGACAGACAGAGTTATTTCCGGATTTATAATATTACTAAGGATTCTATCGGCGATGAAATCAAAACTTTTGACTAGATCGATTACCATTACAAAATTTAATAGTGAGTTGCAAAGGACCAATTAAAGTAAATGATTCACAGTTTATAATACAAATATTACTTAAAACTGCTTTTTCCTGCAGTTCCCTTCTTCCCAATGACAAGGATGTATCTTTCTTTTGTCAGTTCTATCTTCTATATCTATACTTATAATAAATCTGTAGAGAGGTCAATTCTGTACATGAAATATATTTCCAAAATAACTGTCAGGGGGTGATTAGGGATCGATACTGATGCCAAAAATGCAATCAGTAAAATTTTTGTCTGTCTGTCTGTATAAACTCTATAGAAACAAAAACTACTCGACGGATTTTAACGAAACTTGGTACAATTATTTGTCATACTCCTGAGATGGTTATAGTATACTTTTCATCACGCTACAATCAATAGGAGCGCGCTAATCTCAGGAACCGCTGGTCCGATTTAAATAATTCTTTCAGTGTTAGATAGTCCATTTATCGGCTATAGGCTATATATCATCACGCTAAAACCAATAGGAGCGGAGCACCACTATTCCACGCGGACGAAGTCGCTGGCAGAAGCTAGTCTATAATATTATCATTAATTCCCATGCTAATCGAAATATCCTTCGCACAATTCAATCGATTTCACTAATAAGGGAAAACTTAATTCATTGGGGATAACCGATTGAGTCAAAGCTTATACTCAGACATATTGGCTAAACAATGGAAAGCTATATTCGTCAATAATTACAAAATTAGTAACAATTACTCGTAAGTCACACTTGACTATTGAACGAAAATGAGCTGATATTTCGAAATACTTTCTAAAATAAAAAGATTCTGAAACGTAATTAAATAATACGCCTTTAAGAAAAAAAAGCAAAGACAAAGTTTAATTCGTAATTAAATTAAATAAATCCTTCGTGTTCAAAGGAAGATACATTCAAAATACCAGGAAATGAGTTACTAACGTTCCCTTTAATCCCTCTAACTGAATATACTTGTGCTTGGGGCATGTTGAACATGGCTCCTTTTTTTTCTAATTTCCCGGGAGGACCCTTAGTTTTCCCCCGTCAAAATACTGGTATTATATTTTCAACTCCGCTCCAAGATATGTCTGTTACAGTTTCATCAAAATCTACTTTCTCTTATTGTGATGAAAAAATTGCGAAATATGTTTTTGCAATTTGGATCTTGTATGGCCTATTCCTTTAGTGGCTCGAGGTGGTATGCACTGCTATGACTTATCAAAGAACAATTTAATACACTATGTTTTATCATTGGCTATAAAAACTGGTAACCTACATCCATGGAATAGTTTCGCGAAAAATCTGAAGAAAATATGGGTCGAGTTTTGAATATTCTGAATAAGAAACAAAATCATTAATCGATGTCAATGAGATTAAGTACCGCTTTAGAGACTAAAGACTCTCTATCAGTATTCCTGATAGGTTTTTTATCTATAAGAGGCAATATTTGTTATAGCCTAACTCAAGTTTCTTACTTGGAAAGTAAAATTTGGAAATCAAATAAAATAGCACAATTTGTATGCTTTCAGAAAATATTATCAAAAAGGCTTTTTAAGAATATTCCAAGTTTTAAGAAAAACCTACGCTCATACTATTGAAACTAGACCCAAAATAAAATTTGAACATCTGTGGAAAAAGAAAAATTTTCAGTTACAATTCCAGCATTCAAATTCTTAATCTTAAGCTGACATTGCAAAAATGACAGCTGTCACATTAACGTCATGTCCATTTCTTTTTCCTTTTCAGAGCGGCTGAGAAATATAATGTCTTGGCCTGCGTTCACGATCCTCAGCCGCTTAGCGTACGGAGTATATATGACGCATTCTCTAATACTGGAGCGGTTCCTATTCTCACAACGGAATCCTATGCAATACGACATGTTTAACTTGGTAAGCATTTATGATTACCTGGTACCAGGAATTTCGCTATCGTGCAGTTATTTTCAGCAATCTAACTTACTTTTGCTATTCGTATTTCCTTGAAACGAGCATTGAGACCTCGAAATGGATTCAATTCTTAGAACCAGGTGCTGTTTGGAAAATCGTTGCTTAGTTTCTGTAATTAATGTACTAACAAGTACTGGTTAATAAGAAACATTTTAACGAATACAATTTTAAAACAGAATTTTTCACTAAATAATATTAGTTTGATCTGAAAAATAACAACAACGGCCTATTTGAGTGTCCTACTGTTGGGTGAAGGTATCTCTATAGAAAAGGTATGAGCAGTGATTATCACGCTTGCTCAAAGCGGATTAGCGATTTCAGACTTATAAGAGCCGGTTTTCGGATACTTTTCTTCGTCATTTAAATCCCCAGTTGGTTTGGTTTGGCAAAGTTCTCTGAAACTCATCCCAATTTTTAAAATCAAAAATTCGGATTCTGGTCAAGAACACACATGCAAATACTCTTCAACCAAACAATCTGCCTACCCATACCACTACAGCTTGAACATACAAACTTCGTAATTGAATTTCAGATACTAAACGGTATAGGAATACTCGTAACGTCAGCAGTACTATCTGTTCTCCTATGGCTGTTCGTGGAGTCGCCACTGAGCAACTTAGCTAATCTCGTTCTAAATCCTGTGTGAGTATGCTAGTAGTTAAATACTAATACTAATAGATAACTGGTAGGAAATATACATGTTGTGTGTTGTATCGTGCTATAGACAGCAATGGATTAAGTATTTGGTAAATATTTGTTAGAGATATAAACTTTGTTCTATCAAGACGTTGATCTAATGATAGAGTGTTTCTTGTGTTTAAAATTACTATCAAATTATTTGTTTTAATAAGACCATTAATTAAAAATACTCTTTTGAATTTGTAAAATATTGTTGAATCTTCTGTTAGTATTTGCCGGTTCCAAAGCAAAGATTTCTAAAGAGTAGAGCATTAAACTCCATGTTTACAGACCAAAATTGAATTTTGAAAAATATTACATTAGTTCTGAGAGCAACATTCTCAACTCCAATTACTTAATTTTTAATAGATATTGATTTGGTAACATTAACTCAAATGAAATATTTATAAAAGCCAATACATACTCGAACATAAAATTTCACCAACTTAGATTTATTCTACAATTTGAACTGAACAAATATAAAATAAATAACAAGAGCGAACAAGCAACATACATGATTTTATTTCAACTTTAAACAAACTGTTTCCTTTACCTTTTCAGTAAGAAGCAGACATCGAATGGAATTGAAAACAAAAAGGAAATCAACGGACAGACCAAGATTACAGACTTAAAACACACAAAAGCATTGTGATACAATAAGAATCTTTTGATCTTGTTAATGAAATATACATAGTTTGCTATGTGGAATTGATATATACTAGATATAGCTACTAGATATATATACTAGATATAGCCGTGGGAGCTATAAAATTTGACGAAAAGATTAAGGATATATAAAACTAGTGTTACGTTCGCTGTATTATTGTGATATGAGTAGGCGTTCATGATGTAATATTATCCAGGATTACTTTTTGTAGAATAAGTAATAAATAAATGCCCTCTTTACCAGGTATTTAAAGGTATTTTCGTTGACGCATGCTGTGAACGAATACAATATATTTGTAGCGCCTGAAGAAAATGTGTTAGCAACCAGTGTATGATAAGCAATTAAAATCCAATACATATTTGTAAGACCCAATGTTGAAATAAACGAATATAAAATAATGAACTAAATCTTATTCTTCCTAAAAAAAAAATTAGTCTTGCATTTAAGTAATTCAAAGTAAGCGATTGGTTACGCGCAGTCCAAATTAACTCTTGGGATATCAAATTGTATTGTTTGTATACTCAATAGTTGTTGAAACAGCCTAATTCCTGCCCACCCTGAAACCGCAATAAGGAAGTAGTAATTCATACTTCTAATTCACTAACTAACAACACACACGATTGACTAACAAACTGTATTATAACTCACAGTCTGCTGAAACTTTTAAGCCAGTACGATCCTTATTTATGTGGCTTCAATGAACATACTCGTGGCTATAATAAGCCGTAAACTTAGAATTTAGTACAGTATAAGTATCGCAATAGTTTATCAACAAAACACAACTCTGTGTGAGGAAAACTGGTCCTTATGGAATTGCGTTGGTTTTGTTTTGAAATAATTAATTAACTCGCTCATACTCTAAATTTTCTTACTAGTTATAGGGTACGTAAATCATCATGGAACAATCGTATATTTTTTTTGAAAAAAAATAATAATATTAAATTGACGAATAGCACTTTAGCTTTGTTCAAGTGGAATAGCGAGTCTATTGTTTCCAATTGGGCACCAATATAAACTACTGAGAAATTCCAACGCTTTAGCTGAGGCCAGATACTAACTAACAATACACTAATTATAAAAGCTAAAATTACTGTTCAACCTAGTAACCGAACTTAGGACATCATATCATACTTAGGAGTAACCTTTAGCGATCACTAAACCGAAGAGTCAGTCTTTTAGGACTCTTGTAACATTGAAATCTTTGGTAAAAATTATTGCAACCAATAAATGTACTTGATTTTGCAATGTCTGTTTCGGCTTCACTTCATAACCATGGACCTATGTAAAGGTAATTTTATTCACACAAACGTTATCACAATGTTTATTCAGTCATGACTGTGTCGAAGCCTGACAAATGTTTGTATAGAATTCAATTCAACCTGATTCAATTCCAGGGCTGTTATTGGATTTAAAGGATATTAATCCGGTCACGAATGTTGAGATTACTAGAACTCAATACGAGTTTTATTGGTGTCAGTGGTGTCGGGTCTCTTAAGTATTGTTTGTTTTGATGATAATGTAATGGAGAAATCGGAGTTCCGATGAGCGATAATAATACATTCGTATTGATTGACTTTAAGTGTGAAGAGAACGAACTTATTTATAACTGTTATTATTTTATACGCCGGCATATGACCTTTAAGCTGGAAGCTCTGCAAGTTACAATAAGAATAATATAAAACGTACATTAGAAAAAGCAATCGAGAATCCAATTGAATTACATGTGTAGATTTAACAAAAGCTTATTATCACTTTTATATAGCTCAGATACGAAGTTGTGGTCACTAATGATAAAAGCGAGCTCCATTTTCTGATTAGTCTACAAAACTTAACATAAGCACAAGAAAATTCTCAACAATTACTATCTAGAACAATACTAATACCGCTATCTTTTGTGAGAACAATTTAACTTATATAGACGATATTCTAGTTTTATGTAACGAGTCTAAGGCGAAGCGCTCCACGAATATGTGATTGCTTTCAGAGATTAGTTTCTAGAATTAGGTTGTTCAGAAATTATAGTATGCATTGAATTTGGAGCTGATAGGGATAACGATAATACTATATCGGTTTATTGCTGTAACCAGGTTACGACCTGGTATTAGTAGACTGTTGAAATCCGTAGTTTAAACTGAATAAACTAACTTTCAAGTTTGTGTTTTCAAATATGCTTAATGTTTATACTTGCCTCATATGAAATCTTCTTTATTTTTAGTTTTGTTTAATGCTCTTTAATTCGTATGCTATATAATTATTTTAATTAAATAATAAATAGACAAGGAGGTAGATACTTAGTTATATCTAAATCGTTAATTACAATAATTGTCTTCAGAATGTATTAGGCTATTGTTTATATTTAGGATCATACCTCATACCATCCCATGTAAATTGTCCTAATGAACTTTCCCACGGTGAAGACCACAATCAACGCGCTTGACTGGTAGATTGGATGATGATTAAGTTATATAGTATACGTGTTTGAGTGGACGGCACGTATAATATATTAAGATACGTTATATTAGCTAGTTATATTTATGAAATGGGAAGGATATTACAAACATATAACAGAAACTATAAGAAGGGTTAGAAGATGTTTCACAACTTCTGCAAAGAAGTTACCTACCATCTACCAGATCTACCAGATTAATTCAAAATTTAACCATCATTCGTATGAAATTATCTGGCTGATAAATTTAACCGGCCATTAATCTTAATGCAGTTGTCTATTCTGATTACCCTCTACATTTTAACCTTTTAAGTTCAAATTAATCTGACATTATAATATGATCCCAAATGCTAAGCTGATCGCATTCCATAGACACATTTAAACATATAGAATTCCAGATTTATTCGCCGAGATGTATTTAATTCGTAATGCTTATGTATTTGCTGTCACTCCCTGTCAATTCAAATTCATAGCTGTAAACTAATCTTTATTATCATGTGCAGATAAAATCTAGGTCTCATGAAGATCCCCTGAGCCTCCTCTATGAGACAGATATCAATGTAAATTCAAATATTCCAAATTCACTAAAACAACGAATTCTCTCAGTAGTCTACGTTCATTTTGCATTATATATCTCACAAGATAAAGCCGCGAGTACACCGGCTCTTTGTCACGCAGACGAGAACTGTCACGTCACGGTATTGGAATATTCAGAGACGTTGTTAATTAACGCTCATGGAGATACAGCCTAATTAACTGTTCTAAGGTTTGAATGAGATAGGATATTTTATTTTATACTTGTTTTAAAAGTAAAATTTGAGCTGTTTGATTAAGTTTTTTTCCAATGAAAATAATACCTATTTTGTTTTCTATCTCTTTGAGAATTTCTTTCGTTGTCTAGAAATAATAAACTTAACTTCTTTCTCGATAATACTGTTTTTGTGTTTATTCATTTGTAAATACAAGCCAGTACCATCATCTGTTACATAGCATTATAAAATTTAAATTTATTCTGAAGAGTATTATAAAAATAAGAAAGCGAGTTGGTTTGTTTGTTACGGTTTCACGGTAAAACCGATTTGGTTGACATTTGGTACGGAGGTAGATGACACCCTGGAGACTGTTATATGCTATACTTTTAATCTGGGCGGGTTAAGGAGTTCCCTCGAAACATCTACTTATAAGACTTTTTACACTTACTTATCACACAATTTTTTACACACTTAGTTTTATTTTGTTGTTTTTAAACATTTGTTCTACATTAGCACTCACAGTAGCCCTCTTCCCTTTAATGTATTCAAACAAACAAGATATTTACATTATTTATGCTCAACAATGACACATTTCTAATACATCAGACGCTATAGCAACACCCTCAATTACTTCTTACTTAATACCCCAACAATTTATGAAACAAAAACTTCTTGATTGTTCCAAAACTGTCACGCATTATGAGAAACGAGATCCCCCTCATTTGTCACATTCATCATTGTACTTTAAGCCTTACCGCAAAATTGAGTGCAGAAGCACCAGTCTTGTAGGGCCTTGTAATCTATAGTAATATAATAAAGCTGAAGAGTTTGCTTGTTTGTTTGAACGCGCTAATCTCAGGAGCTACTGGTACGATTTGAAAAATTATTTCAGTGTTAGATAGCCCATTTATTGAGGAAGGCTATAGGCTATATATCATCACGCTAAAACCAATAGGAGCGGAGCACCACTATTCCACGCGGACGAAGTCGCGGACAGAAGCTAATGGACTAATATTGACGCCTTTAAGGATTAGTCGCAGTTTTTACTTTATTGGTAGTTTTATATATTAATGAAGTCTCATTTGAGACAACTGAGTAGGAGATTTTATACATTTTATAAAGTGTAGGTGGAATTTCACATTAGAAATTTTTCAGTTATCTCCCATATTTTAAGCCCGATTGATGGCGACAGACCTTGGAATATCAGATGACGCCTATTATATGGGATTTTAATAAAAGTGGCGAAAATAACGTACAATTGTACCAAACTCTTCGGAGTAAAGCAGTATGATTTTGTTTTATATCTATCAAGACTTTTCACAATTTATTACCTAGAATATTAATGCATTTCTTCGTTGTCATGGGTAACATATGGTACACAAAGACTAATCTTGGCTCTAAGACTAACACTAGGAATCCTAAAGCTCTAGAGATGTTAGTTAAACGGAACCCAGAATAAATACAAAGGAACAAAAGCCCTCGCTCCAGAATTTGTCCAGTATTCACACGAATAGAGTGGTCCTTCTGTCCTCAATGAATGTACACTAAGCCTTACTTTATTACATGCTACGTATGTTTTCTGTTACGAGCGTTATTAATAGCTCTATAGGGAGGGTTATGTTACAGGGTAGGCAGAATTCCAAGCACCTGTTGATGAAGATACGGTCTTTACTAAAAATGATAGTATAAATGAAAGAGGTGATGATTTAGGATCGGCAGATGAAGAGGTCATTAATGGCGCAAAAGAAGAATAAGAAAAAGAATAGTCTAATAAAAGAACAATGATGGCTTTTAAAGAAAATATGAGAACAAAGATGAAGTTAATAAAACAGAAAGTCTTTAATGGATAGAGGTTCTAAGAAAAATACTTACTTCTTTCCCGGTATTGGTAAAGACAATTTTAAAAGAAGAACTTGCAGCATTTTCCTATGGTTAGTAATAATAAGTATTCTGCAGAAATATCTGTGTTGGAAGTAGGCACACATATATTTTTCTCCCTATAGGTGAATAAGTAACAAACAAAATGAAAGAAAAACGACTTTTGACTTTTAACTTTTGTTGACTTAATCGCGCCTTTGACGGTACCTTTGACGTAGTGGCTGAGCAATTGGCCGCTGCGCTGCGTGTCGCGGATTCGATTCCCGCAGGGACAACTAAAATTGTTCCGAGTCTGGGTGTTTGTGCATGTAAAATATATGTATGTAAACGCACCCACGATACAGGAGTAAAGTGCCCTAGTGCAGGGCAACGTTTTTTTTTTAAATAAAAAAGAAGACAGCATGAGGGTTCTCATAGTATTATTGAGATTCTTACTGTGGAATTATCAGTGTGGCAATAGACTCTCCTGATACCACAAGGGACTCACATGTATCTGGCTATATACGTACTATAATTGAGACAGACGCTATGTTATGAAAAACAATAAAATCAAGGATATTTTTCCTAGTGATATTCATCATCATAAATATCTTAAACATGGTTAAATTTAAAATTATGTTAATTTTCTTTGAAATCTATAAAAGGCTTCTATTTACCGTCAAAACCTTGAATTTTCCCTTCCTTTATGATAATACCAGTGTATTCAATATATTTTTTAGTAGATACATCACCCATAGTATCTCGGTTATCTGGCAGCCTGTATCAGTTTCTATTATAATTAAATAAGACATGGTCGAGGTGCTAAGCATAAGCGATAGCGATTTTGTTTCATACAAAATGCTAGAAAATTTTTATCCTTTTATTTTTATTATTTTTGTATATCTTTTTATTCTTATCATCTAGGCTGCAGGTTTAAATATCCTGACAAGCTCTAGTGTCAGCCTTTTTTCAAATCCACCTGCCGGCCCCTGATATGGAATAGTTTTGTGTGAGGAGTCTTTGAAAGTTGTCCACAGAAATATTTCAGTACTCAAAACTGAAATACTGCAAACTAATTCACAGTTTGTTTATTTGCGTTATTTCAAAATAATTAATTTATGTCTGTAAAATTCTTGGTATGCAAGGTACACATTTAATTTAATTAATTTTCAATTGTGATTATTTTAATAAATATGTAAGTGTTTTGTAATGTCACCGGTTTAAATGGTTAGGGGTAGGTTTTATGTGACCTGAAGTGACCTGAAGCTCATTGACTTTATTCACAGCAATATTGACTAGTATAAGTAAGAAAAAAAGTAGTGAAATATTTTCGTTTATTTTATTTTCATTCATCATTAATAAAAGAAAGAAAATAATGTGTTTTTTCTTGTGTTTAAAACACTAACTCCGCCAAACCCTAACCCAATTTTGAATAGCGATGACGGAGATATCTCGCGAAGAAAATCCGAAGTTTTAACTTTCAGCGCACCGCCAAGAATTTTCCATCTTAATTCAAGCTTATTAACCACGTGTATTTTTAAACACTTTTAACCATCATCTACTACGCTTTCCGAACTTGAAACTTTATGAGTTTCGTGAAAAGATATTTTTGAAGTTCGAAAACTAATGCAGTTTTATTTTAGCTTCTAGCGTTGGCTAGTATTTGCAGAAAAAATAGTACCTATAAAACCAAAAAAACATTTTGCTCAAAAGCTCTTACTTTAATGGCCTTTTTGTTTTCTTTTGATATTGTTTTCTATTCAAAGCCAATTTTAAATGCCAAGTAGTTTTTAAAAATATTTTATTAGTGTCAAAATTGATCTGCTATCAATTTCTTTGCGATTGCAAACAAGTTTTCTACATTAAGAATGCCTAAAGATAGGGTAGAGCTGCTAAAGAATCCTAAGCTAGTAGATGATTGCGAATATAAAATAAAATCATGCCATGTTTGCCAAGATTTGGGCAATATGCAATAGGGGTCAAGCTTACCGAAGTAACAAGCCCTACTTCAGGCTGCATAAGTTATAAGAAAGTCTTTAAGACTTATAAGTTAACTTATAACTTAACTTATAACTACTTTTATCACCTCCAAAAAAGTACCGGTTAAACTTATCTGTCAGGTAGCATCAATGATAATCCAATTATGAACTAATCTGGTAGATTTTTTTATGCAATTGAACTTTAAGAATTATTACCAAAAAATATTTAGGCCAAAAATCTCAATACTTGTACCACAAACTAAGGGTAGCTAATTTATTAGTGCCACACCCTGTTAAATAGTGACTTATTTATTTGAAATGGGAGTGTCCCTATATTGTGTACTGGTAATTAAACGAACGTCGAGATGAGTATGTATGGGAGATGGGTATAAGATATAATGTTGGTCACTGGATTTATTTAAGTAGGACGGGTATAGTGAAATAATGGGGTCAGTAGTTAAATTTGTGGGGTGTGTGATTTTTTGTTTGTGCTTGTAAGAAGTAAACACTGGTAAAGAAAGAAAAATATTTGGGTACTGGCACCTTTATGTATTACGACTAAAAACCTGAGGTCTAGTGACAAAGTAAACATTTTTACGAAACAAAAAACCAATTTTACGTAGGTACCAAATAAGAACCACAACGGAGAAATATATTTAAACTGAATACTAGGCAAACCGTAAAAACGCATTTTTTTACTTATTTAAAGGAAAAACATACACAAACTTACAATCTTCCGAGCTGCGGACGAATTGACACGAACGAAAAAAGTGAAGACGAAAATGACCGGAGCTACTCCACGGTCCTTTGCGAGCCAAAAATAATACTCACCAAAGTAAACATTTTCATTTTTTAACGAAAAAACTGCTAGAGGGGGGAGCGTCACTCTTATCTCTCGAGATAAGCGTGACAGAGCCCCGACGTGACAAAAAAAAAGTGACAAAAAAAATAGAGTCACGTCTCAAAAATGAATCCGACATAATGTTTTTTAGCTGAGTGTACTTAAATATTAATATCACTTCGCTTTTAGATGAGTGTACTGTATAAAAAAATGCCTTGTAACATTTTGGGAATTAATTAAGAAGTACTTATTACACGACATAAGTAGCATTTTACGAATAAGTCATGATTGCAACAAAAAAAAAATTTTTTTCGTGAAGCATTTTATTCTTAACTAGCTGTTTCCCGCGGTTTCACCCGCATCCCGAGGGAACTACTTAGCGCACCCGGGTAAAAAGTAGCCTATGTTGTTCCTCAGGGTCTATTCTATCTCTGTACCAAATTTCATTTATATCGGTCCAGTAGTTTTGGCGTGAAAGCGTAACAGACAGACAGAGTTACTTTCGCATTTATAATATTATAGTAAGGATTCGGTCACTTTGGTTTCGGCATAAATATAAGTAATCCTTGGTATTGGTTTCGAAAATGGGTCATCGGTATTAAATGAGGTCGGACCAATAATTTGTATCATCGTTCTGCCTAAGAAATGGGGGTTACGTTAATTTATTTTTGCGTGTTCATTAATAGATTTCTCAATTTCAAACGCAGTGCGTTACTGCGTGCGCTACACTGCACTCATCACCTCAATTAAATATTTTTAATACAATTTATACATACCTACTAAATATTATAAATGCAAATGTGTCTGCCGGTATGTTTGTCTGTCACACATAAACGACATATTATGATTTTTTAACTACATCAAAGTCTGGATTTTTTTACCTTTTTTTTATTACCTTAATGCTAACTTATATTATAAACGCGAAAGTGAGTTTGCTTGTTACACTGTCATGGTAAAACGGCTGAACCGATTTGGATGAAATTTAGTACGGAAATAGAGGAGTCTCTAAAGACGGTTATAGGCTTCTTTTTATCCAGGTGCGTTGAGTAGAAACCGCGCGAAATAACTCGTTTTACCATAAGCAGATGGCTGATTTTATTCAGTTCATCTACACTGACGGACTAATAAACTGCATCAATGTTCAACACGCACCTACCTTTGAAAAAAAAAATTTTAACCAAGTATTCCAACTTTTTATACAAATTTAAATTGAAACCCTCTAGTTTGGTTTGTTAACTTCATAACAGCGTAGTATCATTATCCCTTAGTGTATGTTTGTATACTGGAAAGGGCCATTCATTTTTTTTTAAATAAAAACTTTGAGTCAGTTTCTTTGTCTGTGGGTATATTTCTTTTCACAAGTTACAATATAGTAACTTGTAATAATCCCAGATACCGCCCCACATTCTTAATAACCATGATGTTAACTGAAACCGTGTAGATGTCCAAACTTGGTCTACCCGTGAAGTTTCACAAACATGCATTAATTGCTGCCCTACATGGCGGTTTAATTAAATGTTCCGGAGTGCCGATTGTCGGGAGCTTGCTGTTTCGGACTATCAAATATCTGGCATGTAGCGGTATCTGGTTAGACTGAAACTTGGCCTTAGTTAGGTTATATGATTACACGTTCAGTGGTGATGATTAAGGCAAACGCTAACGTACAAGTTTACGTTTTCTAGATCAAAACTCGAGCTTAATCTTGTCTTGAGCGTCTCATAGTTTCACTGATTTTCAGTGGTGTAAAAATCCATTGATTGCCTAGTAGGGCTAGTGGTCGCATAAACGACTGTAGATCATAAGGTCTTGGGTTACATTATGTATTGTTGGACTTTTCTATTCTGAAATTTCATGGCTTTTTTTTTCGAATGGGAAGTCATCAAAAGACCCCATCCCCATCCCGCCGTGGTTGGGGCGAGAGGGAGTGTCAGATTTTTACTGAATAAAACCCATCCATGTTCCTTCCTCAGTCCCTTGTATACCGGGGGCGCGGTATCTCTTTCGAACGTCCGGCAGCCCCGGCAGGCAAATTTCATGGCATGGAGTCTGAATGTTAGCAATAGCCTCGCTCCCTATCACACGCGACTTAAAAAATAACTTGCACAATGTTATGTTATGTAAAAATAATTAAAAAAATATATTTAAATTATTAATTATTACAATATTCATATTTACATGCTTAAAAATACTTAAGGCTTAATATTTAAAACTACCACTCCTGTATTTAATATTTATAATCGGGTCAATTAATCGGGATAAGAATCATATGCTAAAACTATAAATATAAATACAAAAAAAAAGGTTAAAAAAACACTTCAAGGTCGCGTCAAAATATTCCTCCACATCGCTATTATCTGGTAAAGTACCCAGAAGACTGGCAGCATTGCCACGTTGAATAGCAATGCTAATTCATTGTTTAAAATAAATTTAAATTATATAGACATAGACAACAATCGATTTCATCCCACTGTTAAGCGTAGAACTCTATTTACCTTCAGCAATATCTACGTATCTTTTAAAAATAAATCTATTCATAATATAAATAGCAATTACTTAGAAAAAATCTAAAAGCAAAGAATACATACAAAAGTAATCCTCGGCCTTAGGGAATGGCCATGATATGTATGTAACTCGGCTCCATATATTTGAACTAAGCAATTAAGGTCCAATAATAGAAACCCTTTTATCCTATTGTGATTACAATATTCTTTGTTATATATTATATTGTACGAAGTAACGCCCTAGGGATTAACGTTTGATCATAGTGTTGTGAATGCCGAGTGAAATGAGATGGATATTATGACTTTATGCAGGCCGAAAGCCGAAACCGGTAATGATTGTGAGCTTTTTATTCTGATTGATTAAATCTTGTAGATCAATGAGTTTAATGTAAAATGCAAAACCTAAATATTTAATATAAATTTATTTAATTGCTTTCTTTACACTAAGCAAAAGAAAACACATTAATTAAAATTGAGAAGAAGAAAAGTCGGTTATATATAATTATTTATTTTTTGCAAGTAACTTGCAAAAAATAAATAATAAATAATGGATGTACCATTATCAAAAAGCAGAAAATGTATTTAATATTTCAAAACCGTTCACATTTTACCAACGATATTCATCGCGCCTTTCAATTCAATATTCAATAAGGACACACCTCAATACCGTTACTGAACAAAACATCGAAACCATATTTCATGAAAGCCGAAAGCCGAAACCGCACACCCGGTCCATCACTAGCACACGCAGTTTATATCAGATGAAAAGGGTTGGCGTCGGCTTTGGGGCCGTCACTACTCATTGCTGTTGATATTTTGATCTTAAATATTTCGGATTTAAACAGATTTTCGTAAGGCCTTAATACAAAGAGAATGTAAAATTTTATTGTATTATTTTCCTACGTATATTCAAAATACGTTTCCAGCTTTTTAAATGTGCATATACCTACAGGCCAAATTGTCTTCCAGGGCTGCGGGACGTTCGACAGAGATACCGCGCCCCCGAAATACAAAAGGCTGAGGAAGGAACATGGATGGGTTTTAGGCAGTACGTGTCTGACACTCCCTTCCGCCCCCCCCACCGTGGGAGGGGTCATTGATGATTTCCCATCCGAAAAGTAAATCGACCAATTTGTCTTAGATTGATTTAGAATGATTTAGAATGGATTATATATATCAATAATAAGTACATCATTTAAGAGTCCCCACAGACTACAGACTTTCTATCGGCCGATAGTCTGTTTTGAAGCAAATGCGCAAATTCTAACGATTCATATCTTCATTCTGATTACGAAATCGACCAAACTATTGGCCGATAGTCTGTGGCCTCCAGGGACTCTTAAGGCTTCTAAAAATACAGTATATTTAACGTCGTGGCTGAGCAATTGCCGCTGCGCTACGTGTCGCGGGTTCGACTACCGCACGGGACAACTAAAAATGTTTAGGGTCTGTGTGTTTGTGCATGTGTAAGGAGTTTGTAAACGTAGTAATACCTACGTTTTTTTTAAAGATCAGCTTTTAAGCTACGCGTTAAATATTGTGTAAAACATAAAAGATAGGTAATAAAAAAACATTACTCAACCACACTTCAAAAACGAACAAAAAAATTACAGAACGCGCCATCATTTTATCTCAATAACCATTATTGTCGTATAACACCGGCAAACTGTCATAAAAAACTCGACTAACTTTGTAATCCCCGCTTTTTAACCTGTCGGTAATCCTAACGTACTGCCCCGTGGGTATATTTGACCCTTAAACTGTGGGGTTACTAAAATACTGTTACAACCTCGGCTTAGGAGTTAAAGTTATAGAACATTTTTGTTCATGTTTGAACAAGAATTTCCATCCGTATTTCCTAAACCTAACTAAATTATAAACGATGTGAGTTTGTAATGTTTTCACAGTTAAATGGCTGAACAGATTCTAATGAAATTTAGTAAGGAGATAGATAGGAACCTGAAGGCTGTTTAAGGCTACTTTTTATCCTGTGAAGTAGTTCGCTAAAGAAGAGGGCTAGTCCTACTAATAATCATAATAAATTGGAAAGTTTGTGAGTATGTATGATCAAGGTAGAAGTCGGGGACAACGGCTAACTAATATCATAAATGCAAAACTGAGTTTGTTTGTTCGTTACGTTTTACGGCTAGACTTGATATTCATCATCAGCATATATATTGTCCCACTGCTGGGCACAGGCCGCTTCTCATACAGAGAAGGCATGACCATTGATCACCACGCTTGCTCAAGGCGGATTGGCGATTTCAGACTTTTTAAGTCCAGGTTTCCTTACGATGTTTTCCTTCATCGTTAGTCAGTGACGTCTAAGATATACTTAGAAAGTACATAATATGACATTAGAGAAGTCACATTGGTACTTGCCAGGCTTTGAACCTGCACACTCGTACACGAGTGGCAGGTGCCTTAACCACAAGGCCATCACGACTGAGACTTGCTATTGATTTGGATGAAATTTAATACAGATTCTGGAGAAGGCTACTTTTTATCTAGGTGAGTTAAGTAGTTCCCTAGCGACGCGGGTGAAACGCTAGCTACATATAAAAATATCTATACAATAAATTGGCGCATGTCGTCTGTCGGGTCAGTTCAATTTAAAGCTGCACAGCTCCTCCCACAAAAGTCATTACTAACTTTGCCCAACAATGTTACATTCAAACAATGTTACTGTAATAAAAATGCATATTAACTTCGACAGCTGAATGCATTTTTGCTTCACTCAACATTATAAGTTAAAAAATAAATTAAAAGTTGAATCCTAATTATCCTAAGTAATATTATAAATGCGAAAGTGAGTTTGTTTGTTAAGCTTTAACGATAAAATGGTTGAACTGAATTGGATAAAATTTTACATTTTCTGTCAAGTCTTAGTATACCTTGGCCAATGAATAACGTTAAAGGAAAAAAACGTGAAAATTCTGAAATCACAAATCCGCCTTGAGCAAACCTTCTCTGTATGAGAAGAGGCCTGTGCCCAGCAGTGGGACAATAGGTCAATGATGATGCGATAACAGGTAAAAATAATTTTTATTTAAACGCTTTACGACCAAAACATCGCTTTCGAAGTCGGTGGACTCATATAAAATTCTAGATTATTCTCAAAAGCTCAGAATATTCTCGAATCCTTGGCTGAGCAATTATTAAGCAAGCAAGTGGCGGCAAAAAAATGAAGGACACATTTATTTATAGGTCTAATATCTTTCTAGACGATATACCTCCGATTCAGAAGAAATGTCGTAAGTAAACCCACTCGATCGACACATAGATCAACTATGTTTAGTCTGGTTATGAACGTTTATAAAAACGGCTAAGTACAAGTCAGACTCGTATATAAAGAATTCCGTACCATTTTTTCGGATGGGTAATCATCGAACGACTCCTCTCGCCATAGGTGGGGCGAGAGGGAGGGTCTTACTGACTAAAACCCATCCATATTCCTTTCTTAGCCTCAGCTTTTGAACACCCTGCAGCCCCGGACCCCATACATGGGGGATCCCAAACATGCGTGATGATGCCAATGTCCGCATTACCCCATAAGCTAACAGCAGGCCAGCCCATCCTCAAACTGCTGCTAAGTAGCGAGTAGCGAAAGGGGGTTATTTACGGCATAAAAATACTAGTTTTAGAGAAAGAAAAAAGACACGTATTGACTTTAGCCTTTAATCTATTATGGTGTCTATAGTAGAAATACACATCCCCGTGGCAGACAGACAATCAGTGGATTTGACAATAGAGTCCCGTTAATACTCATTAGATATTACGGAACCCTAAAAATATCTAAAAAAAGATGGCGTCTATTAATCGGCTTACAATATTTCTCAAGGTATGATGTTGAGTGGGTTCCAGTCTGTTACGTAGGACTAAGCAGATTGGTCTTTGAATTTTCATTTCACCATTTTGACGCCATCTTGGTTACTAAAAGTCAACCAATCGAGTGCCAATATGACTTTTCTAAAGTTATAAGTACTTTCAAAGTGTATCTTAGACACCACTAATTAACGGTGAAGGAAAACATCATGAGGAAACCTGGACTAAAAATTCTGAAATCACCAATACGCCTTGAGCAAGCGTGGTGATCAATGCTCATGCTTTCTCTGTATGAGACGAAGCTTTTACGATACAGTGGGATGGAAAAAACCGATGATGATAGATACTGCAAGACATCCCTTGATCAAGTAACCTTACTTGATCAAGGGATGTCTAGCAGTAACTACATGTCATTCAAATGATGGAGTGATGATACAGACAAAAATTGGAGACGTCAAGTTGAAGACTGGGTGATATCGCACACATTAGGGTAGGCCTATGTAAATTAGGACCAATGGACCAAAAAAAGACCAATGGACCTAAAAAAGACCAATGGACCAAAAAAGGACCAATGTAAATTAGGGTAATGATCACGATTCAAATGATGAGTAGTTATTACATAATAGATTTCAACAGAACATTTTTCAATTAAAACGAAAAATAAATTAAGCAAATCACATTAAATTAATTACCTACTTCCTAATGAAAAAAGTGCCGAATAACTATTTCTTAAAAAAGGTTGCATGCGCCTCGGTTTCTATGGCAGTTAACAATGGCAGTAATAATCGATTGTCTTCAGATCTCGATTCTACCGTATCGAATGATATCGATTAGTGATCGTTTGAACTGTATCGGTTAGCACGTGTCTTTGTGTTTGGTAACTCTATGGTAGTCAGAAAAGGTTAAACGTAAGACGGTTATTTTTATGGTGAAGATCATATCACAATAAAAAATTGTGTTTTTTTTTATTCGGTTCTTCAACAATGAGTACACTATCACATATATAATTATACGTTCTAAAGTTAAGTCTAAATGCCCCATCAGTTATTTCATCATCTGTTTTATTCAATTATCGGGTAAAGGCCTCTTCTCATACAGAGAAGGCATGAGCATTGATCACCACGCTTGCTTAGGGTAGATTGGTAATTTAAAAACGAATAAAAAGTTGCTACAAAAATTATGAAATTTTAAAAATCTTGCAACAATCTGTACTTGTAAATTTACTTAATTATTTGTTCAGCACGGGAATGAAACCCGCATCGTAATCAAATGCTATTATTATTTTCAGATTCATCCCTGTTGCCAAAACAGTTTATTTTGGAGATTGCAAAAACATCGTGCCCTTTTCCTTATTTAAAAACTATTCGACCTTAATCCCTTAAAATGAAATCAAAATATACCGAAACAAGAATTGAACCTAACCCAACGCGTCTCGAAAGTTAGCCGACGATAGATCAAATATTTATTGAACGACAAAAATCTTACCCTTTCTGATTGACTTGGCACGAGGGCTGTTTATTTTAGCTTTGATTTTCTTTGTTATTGTTGTTCCAAGGGGATGATTTGGAAAAGGGGAAAATAGGGATGAAGATTTTACTATAGTCATTGCCTATGACAAAATTCTTACTTCGTCATAATTTTTTCACATTGCCACCTATAACTTTTATTACAGACTTCGAAAAAAGGAGGCTCTGAATTCAACTGAAAGTTAGACTAGCTATTTCCCGCGGTTTCATTGGCATCATGCAAGAACTTCATGCATATGGATAAAAATAACATTCAATCTATCTCAACACCAAATTTTATGTCAAATCAAATCAATAATCTTTTTTGTGTCTACATTAGGATTCTGTAGAAATCTATTATGTAATAACTACTCATCATTTGAATTACGATCATTACCCTAATTTACATTGGTTCTTTTTTGGTCCATTGGTCTTTTTAAGGTCCATTGGTCCTTTTTTGGTCCCTTGGTCCTAATTTACATAGGCCTACCCTAATGTGTGCGATATCACCCAGTCTTCAACTTGACGTCGAGAAAAAATATTAAACTAGGAAGGGTGTGAAAAGAGAAATGGCGCGTGCTATTAGAAGTATGGAAGAAAAATACGTAGATACTAAAAATAAATAAAGAAGTCACTTTGTATGTCAATCTATATATATAAAAGAAAGTCGTGTTAGTTACACCACTTATAACTCGAGAACGGCTGAACCGATTTGGCTGAAAATTGGAGGGGAGGCAGCTTGGAACCAGGAAAAGGACATAGGATAAAAAAAAAAAAAAGGAGTTGGGTAGGAGTTGGGTAGGTGTAGGGTAGAGGTTGCATACCACGTGAACGAAGTCACGCGGGGCAGCTAGTAATATTAATATTTATGTTTTGATGGTAAAACTGCTGAATCAGTTTTGATGAAATAAAAACATAAAAAAGTAAGAGGATAATAATGTTTTTTTTTAATATTTTTAAAACTTAAAAAAATGGTCCAAAACAACAAATTCTTTGGTAATCAAATTTAAAAGTAGCTACCCCCAAGTTAAAAAGGTTGTGGTTGAAAGACCAAAGTAGGTACTAATACCGGTAGGTTTTCATCTTGTAATCTTTTGATCAGCTCTCAACATCGTACCAGGCACTTTAGCTTAAGAAACAGATTTAAAAATTAACATCCCCTAAACAGAAATAAAAGGTAAGGGGACATTCCGAAATGTGTTTGAAATTTCTGCTTGAACACTGCGAAATTCGGCACGAACATCGTCAGGAATTATATATAATAATTGGTCTTGTGTCTGGCAATAGGGAGAAATAAATTTACGCACTGAACAAAAGAGATACCGATACACAAAAGTGTAAATGAGAGAAAAGGACAGCTATAGGGTAGGTTTCAAATTGTCGCCATTGCAATATTCGAGATTAAAAGTAACGCTTCGCTTGGCAACAGAATTCCGTCGGACAGTCGCGGACAGAAGTGCTCTTTTTCGCGACTTTTTTTTTCGCTCTTTTTTTGGCTTTTTTATTATTTTTCCGCGTAGGTAATTGGATTTTTTTCGGGATGTTCGTTTGTGACGGCTCGTTGGACTATTTTATTGGTACCTGTTACCTGAATGACCATACGGCATACAGTGCCAAATTATAGGGTACCTAGTTAAGTTTTTTACGGTCTAAAATTGTTATTGCCCGCTTTTACGTATGGTTATAGCAGCTAACTAGTGAGCTGTAAAACTAGACAATTAGACGATTTTATGTGAAGTCATTTATTTTAAAAGCCTTGTAAATGTCTTTTACAGATTATTTCTCGTAAAGTTTTTTTAACTTTTATAATTCATAGTCCAATTTGTGTACGAAAAATTAAATAAAATAACTTGTTTGTAGTTTGAACTATGAAACTCTTTTTGCTTGGACTGTAGCCAGATCACAGGTTCGCTTAAAAGCAAAATTAATTGGAGCTTTTGTACATTAATTAAAAATAGTCATTTCATCAATTAATTAATACCTTTCTGTTACATCGTGATATTAGAGGCACTTGGAACTTTTACTAATAAAAGCCTGTGTAGGTAAGATACGGGCCTTCTAGAAAAAAATAATTAATTAGGAGTTCAATACAATCAATTAAAATTGTGTTATGTTCTATGAAATAAAGTCCAATGAATCAACAATTACTACCTACCATATTACGCTAAACTGTTGAAAATTTTAGCGGTGAAATGGGTATGAAGGAAACCTTTCACATGGCACTGTAGTTTCTAAATAATAATAGTTCTAAATATTCCATGAATTTCAAATTAACTGACAGATATTAGATAGTACATAGGGTTGCTAACTTTTAAGAACACTGACTCAACGTAAGTTCAATACCTTATAATACTTTAGAGACCATTAAAATAAAGAGCATAAATAATAAAATTTAATTATAACACTATTATTATAAATGAATATTTTCTTATATATTTATTTGTTTCGTTTCTTTCTATCATGAATAGTTTTCATAGTGCATGCGATGAAAGACATTTTATGTAAAAAAAAACTTGGGTTTATTTAAGTATTAGTAGGACTCCCTAATTATTTCTGGAAATAAATATAGCCTATGTTACTGGATAAAAATGAAGAAAGAATTTTTAAAATCGGTACAGAAGTTTTTAAGTTTACTCGTTACATACATACAATAATACAAATATTTCCTCTTTATAATATTATATTGTCTAGGTGTAGATATGAAAGGTTTGGCAACCCTTGTTACATATCACGAACTACCCCATATCACCACGGAAACGTCTAATTAGTTACCCCTCTATCATTGTACTTTGTAATAATATGTCAAGCATGAAACAAACATGATTGAGGTTAGGTGTGACGTGACATATCAATGACGTTTATTGTTTTATGTTGTTTTTTTGACGTTTTATGGAAACATGGGTTAACATCGACATGGATCTATATATGTAAATGTGGTGAAAACTAGAACTAAGGTTGTCATTTTGGAATGAAAATGTTTATGATACCAATTAATAGAAATTTCCTTTTTCTAAAGTAAAACTTGACATTATAAATAGCAATTTATTAATTCATTATTTACGTCACAAACGTGATATTTAAACGTTTAACACTCATTTGGTATGTGAGTAGGCGGCTTACTAGCTGAGACTCACCAGATTTTAAGGAAACACCGCGGCTGATGGAATTCTACGACACCAGAGGCATCGCAGATTATCATTGTCCTTTTCTATTTCGAGGAAAAATACAGTCTTATCGAATACAGATTTATTTTTACTTATAGTTGGGTATGAATTTTCCCTTGGCCTGTATCACCAAAAATGACATTTCAAGATGGTGGCTAAAGTTCGATCGCCTGTCAGCCACATTCATAAATAGCCATGTCGGACTAAAGTTGATGTGTTTAAGAATTTACGAATAGTTTTGACAACTATGGAGAAATCCCCGGACGATCGCCAGAAGTCAGTAAATGGAGTTTTTTCTCCGTCAGTTAAAAAGTATAAAAATATGTTTGATATTGAATACCTGATGATCAGTTTTTGCATCCAAATCTTCAAAGTATGATATAAGTACTTACCTGAAACAAAAATAAAACTTATTTAAAAACACATTTACAAGCACAGTTAAAAAAAATATACTACATTTCAATTCACCGTTTTTCTACACATTTCCTGTACGCAGTAATTTTTTTTGTTACAGCGAACTAAACCGGCACCCTACGCAACCAAAGTCGAATGTAAGCCAATATTCATTTGACAGCAAGAAAAAAAATCTTAAAAAATAAAAATCTGAATTCACTGTTCGACTCGCCTGTACTAACAAGCGGCCCAGATACATGGTAGACCATACCGTTGCCCTCAAACAGACACGCAGCCATTTTGAGGCCACTACCTGAAATTCAGGCGTCTGTGGCAATTTTCTTTTGGTGGAATATTTTCGCGTGAAAAATTACCTTTTTGGGGAGGACGGCTGTAAGTGGCTGTTGTGTCGCGTCTCGGGGGTAAGCAGTTATATAGGGTAGCTTTTCTTGTTTTTAAGTGTGTTTTAATATTATGTAGATGTAATCTACTAATTGTGACGACTGTGTGAGGGAGTTTTAAATAGGTTTTATGACCTATTAGGCTTACAAATAAGATGTTTTTGAATTATATCGTAAAATAATTTTATTATTTAGGAGCATAGACTGGCTTTTTGGCTAATTGAAGCCTAAGAAAAGTTAACTGAAAATCAAGTATATTTAGCTCACAGGCTGAGCGTCGCAATTATAACAACTTTCCTTCTTATTCATAATAACGTGTTTAGCTAAATAAACCTATTTCAACTATCCAATTGTTGTCCTTTTCTGTCAAGTAAAAAAATAAGTTTGACAGAAAGAGACTAAATAGTTCGATAACTAAAAAAGACTTATTATGCAATACTTTAATATGAATAAGCCTGCTAAACTACAGTTATGTATATCAGAAAGATCATATTATAACTTTAGTCCAGACGTCATATTAAATTTTTCAAACAAAAAGTCTTACACATATTTATCTTTGTAACTAAAATCGATTTTGAGTCCCTGTGAGGGTAAACGTGTTTTATCTCCCTAAACCCCCACACGCCATAATCCTCTTATTGCAAAATAAAAACATAGTTTTCAACCATTTTAAGGGTCCCGTGGTCGACAAGAAAACCTTATAGTTTTGCCATGTCTGTCTGTCTGTCCGCGGCATAGCTAAGAGGTTCTTTGTACTAGAAAACTGAATTTTGGTATGGATATATACTTATATTGATCACGCCGTCAGAGTAGTAAAATAAATTTTTGAAATTTATTTTTAAGTGGAGATTATTTTTTATCGTATATCCCGTCGTGTAGAGTATTGTTGGATAGGTCTTTTAAAAGTAAAGTAGGTGAGTGAAGACCACTTTCAAATTTAGAGTCGTTTTCGAAATATTTTTGTTAACCCCCCCTAACTTCTGAATGACTGCTAATAGATTTATGAAATAAAACACAAGAGTTAATATATTAACGAAATGAAAAGAAAAACTATCACGACTAAGTAGGCTTTACAGAGTGGTTTCAGAGTTATAGTCGACCCACCTACGGAACCCTATCGCGCGTGGCTCAACACGCACTTGGCCGGTTTTCTTTAGTACAGAACCATTATATCTTTGTATTTCATTAAAGTTAAGTGTTTCGCTTTACGGATAAGTTTTTGTGTGAAGAAAATCTTATTTGGACCGAGAAAAAAAACTGTATTTTAAGAAACTATCTTTTAGTTTTTAAGTGGATAGACAGTAGTTACTTTTTCTGAAAGTTTCTGAAAAGATCAAAGTTTCGAAGTTGTTGTTTTTTTTTTGCTATTTTGATTTATAAAATACTTAAGATTCGCTTTGGTACAGTCGATGGAAAAGTTTTTAAGTCGAAGTTTGAATTGTATTTAAAGTTAGGGCTTATTGTTTTCACTTGTTTATTTTGGATAACTTTATTATTTTTTACATAATTACTGAAAACTTGTGGCTTTAAAACAATATACTTTAAATATTGACTGGTGATACAACTAAGAAACTCGAAAGGCCATTCACCAATACAGACTCAATAAAAACTCGACCCCCGAAACCGGCCAAAATCCTTTATTTATTAGAAAAAAACATTCGAGCGATTTATAAGCAGCTATTTTTTACAACGAACAGTCGTATTTCGCGTCCACAGCCCAACTATTCAATGTCCAATGATTACAGCAACAAAAAGAAAAAACTAACCGAAAAGATAACTCTGTTTACGTAAAAGTAATAAAGATTACACACTCAGCCCATTTATAACGACAAAGTGGACAATATCGTTCCGTAAAAAAGGAAAAAAAAGGTATTTCTTCGGCCTTTCCTATGTAACAGACTGTATTGTGTCGACTTAACGAATGGTGAACGAAAATTGCCGAATCTAGCCGATTGGTGACGAAGTTAGTGTGATGCGAGTTTATTTATTGTTATTGGTATGTGTTTTGTTCGTGATTGTACTATTTGTTTTGGTAAATGTTGTTAGAAATGGAATGCGAACGGGAAATGAGAATTTTCCTATATTGTAAGACTTATGTGGTGGTATTTAAACGTCCTGATGTATATTGAACAGTCTAGACGCCACGGTTGTCAGTTGTTTCGGTTACTGCACGGAACAAATACTTGGCTTCGAGTGTTGGTGCATGTGTTTGTATACAGAATGCAGGAGAAATTTCACAGACAGGGCCAACGAGAACGAGTCTTTCACGCAAAACTACAGAATTTAACTACTCACATAGTTTAATCTAAATTAGCACATGAATACTTTTTATTCGGGAACGTGTTTATAAAAAATAAATTATATTAAATGCCAACAATGTACCACAATTAACGAAGATAATACTAAAACAAACAAAAAAAACCTGCCGAATTGAAAACCTCCCTGTTACATGTAGTCGGCTCAAAGGACCAGGCCATTTTAAAATACCATTAGGACCAAAACACGACCCAAACGAAACCGAAAGTTATAGTCGTACCTTTCTACCCATTTACGTTGAAACCAGTAAGGGGGGGTAACCGTACCTACGGTTGATCGGTGACGTATTATTATTGGTTATATGCTATTGTGTGCGAGAAATATAGAGGAGGGGTAGTCTTATTTTTATGTTGATTTTTTGGGCGGCATTACGAATTGATTTGTGTACTATTATATGGGGTTTTCTGGTACATACTGACTTTTGCGTTTCGCAAACATGTTGCGATGTTGATTTTAGTCAAAATAATAGTCATAGCGCTGCTGTTTTTAGTCGAAATACATATTTTAACCTATCCAAGGCATTTTAACTAATATTATAAATGAGAATGTGAGTTTGTTACCCTTTTAAATAGCAAAACCGATTTAGATAAATTTGGTATGGAGATAGGGGTTCCTTGGAGACGGTTCTAGACTCCACTTTAGGAAGTAGTTCCATGAAGACATGGGGAATGGCTGGAGAAAAAATTAACGTACCTAGCTTTTGATTACAGAAAGATTTTTGATTAAAATTGGTATAGTTATTTTCGCATATTTACCAACTTTACTTTTAATGATATTATGGATGGTAAAAACTATCTACAAGCATGAAGTGTCTATCAGGTATCTTGTAAGAACTTAAAAAGGTATTACAAGCTGGTTACATAAGAACCGCTGTCACATATTCAACGATGCGCCACACCGCTGCATCTTCAGCATACGATGGCGCAAAACGCCCCACATCACGTCGTAACTATAAAAACTAACTATCAAAGATAGAAGACATGGTTTTAGCAATTCACGTCAAACGATATTGGAAAATACACTTTAAGTGCAACGTACAAGTCTACTCAATTACGAAGGAAATGAGGGTAATGTGTTTACTAATAGAATGAAGCTGCTAAGGTAGGATGCGTGCATCATTATGCCTATATTTCCCCTCCGGATAAAAGCTTGGGGAGACGTTTTCATGGTACCCCTGTCTTCATTGTAAAACCAACCTTATTGTACATTATATTGAGTCTTAATAAAAATATGGTTACAATTTCGTTACGATCTTTTAGCCACATAGTAACAATGATAAATGATTAATTCAGGCTAGGACTTCCTATGTACAAATAAAAAATATTTTTAGTATATAAGCTACAAAAAATAGGTATATAAAATTTAGATAACGAATAAGCATGTTACTAAGTGACAATCACATCGTATGTACAATTTTGTGTTTGGCCAAAACGCCCAAAATTCTACCCTATTACAAAAACGGTATCTTGTAACTCATCCTACCACAATACCTCCATTCCTGACAAATGTAGCCTATTACAGCCACAGGATCCTCTTAGCGGATATAAATAAAAATAATTCGACGTACGTACAGTAATATCCGCGGTATATGTTTATATAAACACTGTTTATAGGCAATTAGAAAAACGTATGGGTTTAATTTTGAGACGCGATTCGGTTTTGTTTATACCGTTTTTGAATCGTAAATTTTGTTATTGGGTTCAAAGAATTTTTATTTCTCATAAGAACAAATACATAGTTCACTTATTAACGTTTTAAATACTAGGGCCTTACCATGACGTACCAAAACAAGATTATTTTCGTTATGAAAAAGAGACGGAGCTATACGGAGTTAGTAGCTGTGTCACGCTCTCAAACTTGAATAGTGATTGCAAAAACACGTGGTGGTACAGCCCCTGTTCCTTAAATATTTGAAATGGAAATTAATTCAGATTCCGGTTAATTTTAAAGGAGAAAATCGAAGCTGGGTTTTTCACGATGTTTTTCTTCCCCGTTTCTAGAGCAGCCGATTAAACTAATTGGAAAATTGCTCGGTTACTCGACTTCTAATCCATGACCTATATGAGTTGTCAATGGACCACTTTTACTTAACGAATAGCAATTGCTATCTTCCTGGAAAAATCCAACAGCCAATTGCATCAAAAAAATATCAGGTTACTTATACGTGAAACGGAAGAACTGTCATTCAAGATCTGTCAAAATGGAAGATCTTGAATGGCAGTTCACTTTGTGTAATTTTGCTATTATTTTATGTTTTTCGTTTAAATATTTATGATATATGTTTACTTTATTATTATATCTACGTATTGATAACATAAAACATATTAAAAGTGTCCATATAACTGATATTATGTTTTGTGATTTTCGTGAAACTATAAATGATAAAAAGTTTGATGCTGTAAATCTTTTAAATAACAGCTATAGGTACTGAAAAGTACCTTCAGCCGTACCTTTTACTACTTAAATCTGTGACCTTCAACTCTGTTTACCCCAAAAGGCCGATCCAATACGCAAAATTGAAAGAAATTATCCTTTCCACTTCCAACCATGTAATTTCCTTAATACATCCTTTGGGACAATAAAGTTGTAAAATAACGCATAAACGCCATCTTCTTTTTATTCGCTGTAATAAAAATAACCCTATCTCACCAGCTTTGTGTGACGTGTGAGTTTTTTGGCGCGAAACTGTAGGGTTACGGAGGTTTAAATATGTTAATAAAATGCCTTTACGTGAAATCGTTATCCATCGTGTAATATTGTGCCAATGTTTCAGTTTACCGACAGAAAATACCAAAATGGCGTAAGGATGGCGCATGTATGTCAATTTCATTCTCAGAACTTCGTCATTCATCATTTAATGCCATTTTATTTGTCTATGTGGGAAAATAAGAAAAAATAAGGTTATGATTTTGTTTTCATTGTTTGTGAAATCAATTGGTACAGATTATAGTTCCTTATAACAGCCGCCCTGATAGATCTTTGATGTAATACTGTTAACATTCCATATAATGATTCAACTTAATTCGTCAAAACTCGTCAGTATTTCAGAGAGCAAGGTAAATATTGCCGTTTGCATTTCAAAATAAATTAATAGAACAGTACAGATAGAATCAAATCGCTAAAATATAACATGTAGGTATAATTTAAAATATTGATACCTTAGTATGATCCAGTCTTTTGTGTGGGTCAGATCACACTTTTTACATAAAAAAAAACGATATTCAGCAATTATGAAATCTAGAAGTGAACAAATTGAGAAAAGGAAAGAAAATTTCCTGCTGAAAGGCTAGGCACAACTGATCATGGGCATTATTTTATGACAAGACATCTATGAGCAGCAAAGTAAGTTAAATAAAATACTAGCTAAGCAAAACACACATCATTTTAACTAAAGAATCATTACTCAAAATGTCGTTAATACAATGTGAAATTTACCGAAAAAAAAATCCGCCGCTTCCCTCTAAAATTCTTTCTTATCCCCATTTTTTCCCCTTTTGCCCCATCCCCTACGACCGTGATGAATGACATACGTTCAATGCGTAGCCTACAAATTTGCATAGGCATGTTTGTTTTCCAACGAATATATTGCTATTTTACCTGGTTAATGGGGAGTTTTACCCTTCACAGCTTTTTAGGGTTATTTTTTTTTCATATAGAGCCTGTGTCGAAATTCGCTTCGTATAAAAGGATAATTAGATTTTTGTGTTTGGTGTTACTGAGTCGACGATTTAATTTGTGCTGTAATAGGATTAAAGGCGGGGGGTTTTGTGATGAAATATTTTCGGTTGGATAAAATTAGGTCCGGTTAGCGTAGATACGACCAGGGTTTATTACAATTAAATAATAGACTGACAAATCATTCGAGATGAAATAAACATTACAACTAATGACGATTACAAAGGTTTTGGTTGTTTTTTTACCGTCTAGCTATTTATATATAACAACGTGATCATACCAGGCAATACCACGTGCTCACCTAACATTTTAACTTATAGCAATCCAAGATTGCTTGCAGCAAAAAAAATCAAAGCAAATATTAGTATGCATAACATACTACAACCCCAAGGATAAGGAGTTCCCAAAAACCCACAGGTACCATAAAAACATACCATAAATCCGCACCACCCTTTTACAACCCCAATTCGCGAAAAATAAAAATGAATTCAATTTTCCATAGAAATATAGCTAAGCTAATTTTTACGACCTCTGAAAGCGACTAGGTACAATCATTTTTATTCGTAAAAATGACAAAAAATGGAATTTGGGAAATGATCGTGTCGAGTGAAAAACCTTCTTATGAATTATTACTTTAGAAAGCACGGATGCCATATTGTCGGGAAAATGGCGAATTGAAATATTACATTCTTTAAATTACCGCTGAGAAATGTAAGGTCTGTTCGTGAATCGGTGATTTTGGCATCAGCACCTGATTAATGGACCAGCAATTTAGTAAATAATTTTAGAATATCAAGGTATGATAGAATAGACTTTTGGACCATATTTTAGAGTAATTTGTTAACTGAATAACTTCATAGAATCATTTTCTATCATCGTCGTATTATACCCTAGGACACTCTCTTTTGATCTAGTCACTGAACTGGTTCAGTAATTTGGGCCGTGCGAGGAAACAAACTTGCGAACATACAAAGACAATGCAATTGTAAACCCTTTACTTCTACTACAGTCGAGTAAAATAAAATACTAATTCAAAAATGTCGCCTCGTATATAACTTAAATTCCACCCTTCCCTACTTAACAGCAACTTCAAACAAAATTGTAATCCATACGTTCAGAAAAAAAAACCTAACCACCTACCTACTTAACAGCAAAAACTCCAGCTAAAAACATTAAAATAAAACCTCCTCAACTTTTGAAGCAAAAGGGGAAAATCAGGAGATATACTTAATGTATCTAAGTGCTAGACGGTAAATCCCGAAGGAGGTTGCGAAGAAAATTGAACAATCATAACTGTAGCAAGCTCAGCCTTTACAGTGTCCCGGATTATTGTCGTGTTGTCCTTAAACGGTACGGTTAAAAAAGAAATTGACGAGATCAATGTGCAAGGGGACTGAAATGTTGGAAAGTTATTTATTTATTTATACTTTTTGCACACAATAAATCAAAATAAATGTACAATGGCGGACTTAACGCCTTAGGCGTTCTCTACCAGTCAACCTTTTTATTTTGGTAAGAATTATGTATAATTGCAATAATAAAAAATATGCTTGTCGCCTAGGTTTAGTCGCTCAATCGATTCTACTAAACATGAGGTTCTGGGTTTGATTCTGAGCTGTTCATTCATTTTTTTACGTGATTGTTTTAAATAGCTCTTTGTTTCTCAAATTTGTGCCCGGTTGGCTATAAGCTCGTTGCTCAGTTATATGATACTTGAAGAAAACGGGGTAAAACTAAGTTTTTGCTATAGGCGCAACTCTGCTTAAGCCTGGACAGAAAATTTCGTGAAGTTATTAAAAAAATCTCAATTCTTAGCTCTTTAACTATGGAAGACGTAAAAACAACAAAATTCACTACATTCAAAACCTAAAGCTACAAAAACCTATTGTTATGACCAATTCATGGTAAGTTTACAGCCCCATAAAAGACAATACATAGACGCTTTAAATAAATACACGCCCCTTTTCTTATCGAATGCCATTTAGTTCCACCATAGCGGACATTGAAGCGTAATATATTTATGAAATATGCCACAAAATATTTCAAAAATGTTTTAATGTATTGCTGGAACGTTGTATCTAGTAATTTATGTTACTTAAAATGTAGCGGTCGATATAAATGTTAGGGTAAAAATATGTGCGGCAGTAATGTATGATTCCTTAGATATAGGGGAAAATTGGGAAATATTTTGGAATGGGCATGGGCAATGCTGGATAGGGATTAAGCATGGAATTCAAAGCCTGGCAAGTGACAGCTTATTCCTAGCTAGGTTGGGGTCAGATTCCAGTCTACTTAAAAAAAAAACAAAAGACTGCCGTAATTGATCTTGACACTAGATAAAACTCAAATGGTTAGACCAGTTGTGGGACTCCGGGCATCGGACTGCGTACATCTGTCACAGATATTCGTGCAAAATCTGGCCCTACTTCACTGAGGGATAAACGTGGAGAGAGAGATTTCTATGATGAAATTTTCGTCACCATGTATAAACTAATTGTAAAAAAAGCCCTTCTACAAACAAAGAGCTTTCGTTATCTGCCTAGCCTTTTCCCAATCTTGGATTAGGCTTCCAGTCTAACCAGATGCAGCTTAATACCAATATTTTACTAGTGGGGAACGAACCTCGGCTTAGGGCGTCACTGGGGAGGACAACTAGGGACTAGCTGGATCATAACAATATTATTATTAGCGGACTTTTTAAGCTACTGGCTCAGCGCGCGGGCTGGCTCATCGAGCAAGGGTCGGGGAGAGCATGGACGGGGACGTCGCGACGGGCCTCGGCGGCGAGGACGGTATGACGGCGGTCTGTTTCTGTAAACTGTACTGGTTTCCCTATTACTCTCTTGGAGGAGGGTGATATCGTCGTCGGGGAACGTGAGAGTATGCCGCGGACGGCGAATCGAGCTAATCTGGGAGGGAGTGTAATGGGAAGCCGATACGATCAGGGGGTTGGTGTGCTTTTCGGCAGAGTCGAAGTAGCGCTTTGAAGCGCGTTTCATAAACTGCTTTATGGTAGGCAGTTTGAGGTCAAGGTGGAGATTTTCGTTTCTAAGATACCACGGGGCTCCTGTGGCCCTACGCATGAAACGATTTTGAAGGGTCTGCATCTTATGGAGGCGGTAAGATTTTGCGTGTGCGAACACTACGCTAGCATAGGTCATGATGGGGCGGATGCACGCTGTATAGATGCGCAATTTGCACTTGAGAGGCAATTTGCTGCGTGAATTAAGAATGGGATGGAGGCGTCCGAGAACGAAGGCGGCGCGCGAACGCACCGTCTTTATATGTTCACCGAACGTGAGATTCTTGTCGAGGATTACGCCCAGGTATTTGGCCTTGTCGCCCCATGGGATGGGGCGATTGAACATTTCGATCTGTTTGAGGGGTGGGGTGGAGCCGATAGTGCGAGTGCGTCTCGAGAAGAGAACGGCCTGGCTCTTGTCGGGATTGACTTCGATTCTCCATTTGCGGAACCACTTGCCTAGGGCGGTGGCGGCAGATTGGAGGATGCGGGTTATGCAGTCGGGTTTGCGACCCGTGTAGTAAATAGCCGTATCGTCAGCGAATAGAGCCAACTGGGCCTTACTATTTTTGGGAATGTCACTGGTATACAGCGTGAACAATAGGGGGGAGAGTACGGAGCCTTGTGGGACCCCTGCTCGAATAGGGTGGGGGGAGGATAGTGCTCCCTCTATACGATAGCGAAACGAGCGGTTCGACAAAAAGTCTCGAATGATGAGCACGAGACGGTCGGGCACACCGAATTTGTACAGCTTATATACTAAGCCGTCATGCCAGACTTTGTCGAATGCTTTCGCTACGTCGAAGAACAGTACGCCCGTCATCATATTGCGTTGGAAACCAACACTGATATGCTCGACGATGCGGTGGACTTGTTGGACACAGGAGTGCTTGGTTCGAAAACCAAACTGCTCATCAGGAATGAGTCTCTTAGCCTCGGCAAAGGCTTTGAGTCTGTTATAGATCAGCCGCTCGTAAATCTTCCCAATAACATTGAGAAGGCTTATAGGGCGATAGCTGGAGGGCTCGGCTTTGGGTTTGCCGGGTTTGGGAATGCCAATGACTGTGGTTAGGCTTCTGACTACCCGTAACGACTGTTAAATATCTACAAATGACAGCCGGGACCAACGGCTTATCGTGTTTTTCATCTTCTATTTATATGTATATTATTTAATATCCTTGTTTACCATCACAAACTTTCACATTAATAATGTTAGTTAAATTATTTTCTAATAAGTAAAACTTTAATATGATATCCAATACTTTATGTTAATGGTAGTTGTTTTGTGCCCACACAATAAACTTGCAGGGTTTATTACTTTTATCGAAATTTGATATCTGATTGTAAAGCTAATGTAAGAATATTAGAAATGGGATAGTCACTCGATATTATTTTACCTTCATATTAGCGTTAATTTGATTTGTTTTGCTATTGCAAATGCTATTTTATTTACACTCCATTAAGACTCTCACTCTTTCGACGTAATTACAATTCTAGCCTATACGATTTACTGCGGGATGTTCGAAAGAGTTATCGCGCCCCCGGAACATAAAGGGCTGAGGCAGGAACATGGATCGGTTTTAGTCAGTAAGAGTCAGACACTCCCTATCGCCCCACCCAAGGCGGTAAGGGTCATTTGATGATTTCCCACACGAAAAAAAGCCTTTACGATTTTTTTGTGAAAATAACTTTTGTATGTTTACGTCATTTTCACGGTAAACCGCTTAACTAATATTGGTGAAATTTAGCACACAATTTAAAGGCTTTGAAGAGTAGAAAATATGTTAATATCGTGTGAATACATAAAATAGTTTTACTCAGCGATAAGTGAATGTACGAAATTGCTACAATCCAAATGCTTAAATAATCCTTCAGTTTTGGAAGTAAAATGCATATTACTTGAACACCTAAAATATAGTGTTTCTAGACGAAACATTAACAGACAGCTAACATATTTCCCCCTGGAATAGTGTGCACTGTCTCGCGAATAAGAAACATTACTACTGTATTCATTTTTTAGAATTTAGGAATGTGCTCTTTACATTTCTGATGCCCTGGTACTTTAGTTTTGCAATATTCCTGTTTGTTAGCTATCATCCTTTTTAGGATATATTTGTTTGTTTGTTAGCTGGGATGGGAGGTAATAAAAACCAGTCAGCTATGTAGTACTGAATACCCTAGGGTGGATCCGACTTCGAGGATGCTTTTTTCATCATCTTCTATCATGTAGGCTGCATGTTTTACCAACCTAACCACCCCTAGTGTCTGAGTCAGCCAGGGACGACGGCTTAGCGTGTCCTGGCGCGGGAGTAAAACACCTCTTTTGATGAAGGGTCTCTACTAATCTCTTAGTAACGCGAAAATTTTTGTGGATGTATGTAAACGGCTCTTTCACACAAAAACTTTGATTTGGATTTGGGTGGAAATTGGTACACACATAGTTTGTAAGGTGGGCTAAGACATAGGGTACTTTTTATCCGGGTGCGGGCAATAGTTACCACAGAATTCGGGTGTAACCGCGGGAAAAAGCTATTATTATAATGAGTTTGTATATGATGTGATTAAATAACTAACAATTACTTAGTTGTTAGTTATTGTTGTTGTAGTGTAACTAGTTAATCACGCAAAAACTACTAAGTGGATTCAGATGAAAAATTAGCACATATATAGTTTATAACCTGAGGAGCTTGTGGCTAAGTAACAGCCGCACGATTCGATCAAAGGTTAAGCTGCGCTTGGCGCGGTCGGTCCGTGGATGGGTGACCATCTATATCATAGCGAGACTCCTCCGTGCCTCGGAAAGCACGATAAGCTGTCGGTCCCGGTTTTCATTTGTACATCTTTGACAGTCGTTACGAGTAGTCAGAAGCCAGAAAATCTGACAACCAGTCTTACCAAGGGGTACCGTGTTATCCGATAACTGGGTTGTGGAGGTCAGATAGGCAGTCGCTCCATGTAAAACACTGGTACTCAGCTGCATCCGGTTTAGACTGGAAACCGACCCCAACATAGTTCGGAAAAGGCAGATAATTGTTTATAACCTGAATGAACACCGGGTAATTTTAAAGCGTGCGAAATCTATTCTGAAATATATAACCGAATTTAGCGCAAATCGCAGGTGAAGACTATATTTAGGCTATATAAGACTTTCAAAACTGCTGATGACTTTTATATTATATCTTTTAGCTAAAATCCAGTTGGATTTCGTTTTAAAATCTCCAGGGTTAGCCTGTTTTGGTAAAACCTCAGGCCGACGAATTCCAACTCATTTCCCCGGGGAAATCTCTTTCCGTTTTTTAATTTGGATATTTTTCCTCACTAATGATGGTTTCAGTTTTAAACTTAGTAATTACTAAACGTAAATGTGTAAACATGTAATCGATAAAAAGATAATGTGTTTCTTTTTGTGCATAAATTTTGGTGTACATTGAATAGACACGTCTTTGTAATTTTAATACATAACATTTAAATTTAAAATTTAAAAAACCCCTACGCAACAAAACTGCCTTACATCATTTTGGAAAAGAGTAGATACTCTTACATTGCTAGACCGATATTAACCAAACATAGCTAAGAACCAACGCAAGGAAACTGGCTGTCAAATGAAAAAACCACATCAAAATCGGTCCATCCGTTTGAAAGCTACGATGCCACAGACACACAAAGACAGACAGACATCGACGTCAAACTTATATCAACCCCTCTTTTTACGTCGGGGGTTGAAAAAGAGACAACCCAAGAGTGAATTATGGCATTATCTCAAGTACTTATGATTGTGAGTTTGTTTATTTTAGTAATTGAATGAGATAGATAAAATTTGATAACGAATTTGGGAACCTGGGACCGTTATTATCTGGGTGTGTGAAGAAGTAGGTCCATTAGTAAGCAGGTGAAAACGCGGGAAACAAGATAGTTATTTTATTAGTATGTTTGAAGATTTGAAACTACAAAATCGATCCTATAACATATTTCATTCACCAACAGTTATTTTTGAGACTCAGTTAAATGTTGATTTTTTGATCAAAAAAAGCAAAATACAATGCGAGAAAAAGTTTAGAAGATTTTTTATTCGACGCCAAATATACCAGGGTCTCAAAAACCTTAGGAGTACCTTCTAATCTCTCTAGCTATCAAGTTGAGTTTTCTTACAAGGTGCACGTTGAAGTACCAGGCTCCCAGGAACGCAAGAAGTTCAAAGTAAAGAGGTGGCGCGTTCAAGTCAGTGGGGAAATCTTGGTACGACCCGTTACTAGTTAATGTTACGAAAACCTACGCTTTCTTTTAATGTTTTATGTAGAAACTAGTTTTTTGCCGCGGTTTCGCCCACCCTGAGGGGACTACTTCGCTTAACAGGATAAGAAGTATACTATGTGTTAATCCAGATTATATACTAACTTCGTTATTCATAAAAACGCCATTCACCTTATTACTCTCTCTCACTCTAACTCTTTTAGCTATCGAACTGTTTCGTCACTTTCTGCCAAACTTCATTTTGACTTCACTACATAGTATAAAACAGCTGTCTGTCTACTACGCAATGAACAGTCAACCAGATCCATAATCCAACATCTAATGACGATATTTAATTACAAAATCAATTAAATCACTTGAGATTGACACAGCAACGTTCAAGTTACTCAAAGATGGCTGAGAGTCAATGGGTCCATTGTTTCTGGAAACTTCTCACGCGTCCGTTTTGAATGCCGTAATATAACTGTTACACTTGAGAATAAATTAAAGAGGAGTAATGCTTTAAGATATTTTTGAAGGGGAGTCGGGAGGGGTGATAACTACTATGCATAATTATATCCTACCATGTTTATTAATGAATAATCTACTTCTATCTATACATATGAAATGCTTTGTCCTGAATGACTGACGGATCAATGCACGGCCTAAACAGCTGATCGTAGACACCTGAAACTTGGAGGGTGTGTTCTTTGTGTGACGTCGGGGTCCGAAAGAATTTTCCGAAATTCTACCCCTAAGAGGGAGAAAAAGGGCGGCAAAGTTTGTATGAAACTCTGTTATTTTTAATTTGAATTCGTATAGCTCACTCATGCTCAGAAAGCTAGTCGTTACTTTATCTGTTGTTACGCTTTCACGGTAAAAGGACTATACTGATTGAGATGAAATTTGGTATGGAGATAGATAAAAGCCTTGGAAAGGAAATAGGATATTTTTTATTGGAGTGCATGATGTATTCATTCATATTCCTTCAGAATACAGGCAACAGCAGTAAAAATAATAAATACGAAAGTAGCTTGTAGACTAGACGCTTGTACGGTAAATCAGCTAAAGCAATTCGGATCAAATTAAGTATAGTGATAGAATAAGATTTGGAGAAGTAAATAGGTCATAGTACATAGGTTTTTAACCGAATAGAAATATTTTTTTTAGTAAATGGGTAATACCACAAATACTCTTAACACTTTTTTGATTAAAGTAAAGAACTGACTCGTAATTATTTGACAATTCAAAAGTGCCTGTAAATGGTCTAATAGAAATAAATGTTTTTGAATTTTGAAAACAAACATTATTAACCAGTCACACGTGTTAAAGTCAAAACAGTAAGACGATGCATTTAACCCCTTTTCTCAAAACATAAACAACTCGATAGAACTGTAATCGATTTAAAACCTACAAAGTATCGAATATCATTCGATATTAAGCCGATTGCTAACTAAAAGGTTAAATGCAAATCATGTTGCCGAGATAACCTTTTGATTTCAATCGTTAATACTAGCTTTTAACTCGGTTCCACCCGCACCCTTAGTGAAAGTACATCATCATGCACTCTGATAAAAAAAATCTCCTTAAACAATGATAAATTATATTAAATTTTTAAGTAGGTTATAAAATAACACTTTAACACGTCAAACATATTTTTGTTCATAGGTAGATGAGGCCGGTGTCTGATCTGACTACCTGGAGAAGAAACACCGAAACAAACTCAAGGGTCACAGGCTCTTTTAACGTCCAGACATTTAATAACCATTGCAATATGGTAGAACAATGTGGAGTCGTGTCTGAAATGACCTTTTGAATAAAAAAAAAATCTAGCACCCCCCATATTGTTTATCACCTGGACACTTGGACTAATTAGACGAATTTTACGATACCTTAATTACCTTAAGAAATCCATCGAGTGGTTTGGAAGATATGAGGGGATAAAGAATATTACAAACAAACAAAGATAGGCGCGAAAACCATAACCCTTTCCTTGCAGTCGGGTAAAAATCCCACATCCTTCCTAAAGATTCAATCTATCTCCACACTAAATTTCATCTAAATCGGTATAGCGGTTTTACTGTGAAAGTTTATCAGACAGACAGCCAATTTCGGATTAATAATATTAGTAAGGGTTTTCTCAGTAAATGTAGGAAATTAAAAGGTGTAGTTATTTTAACAGTTTAAGCTCATAGTGAAGTAAAACGTGCTTATTATGTAAATTTGATTGGATCTCGTCTTAAAATGGTGTCTAAATAGTTAGGCGTT
The DNA here is from genome assembly GCA_963891755.1 of Pyrrhia umbra. Taxonomy (NCBI): domain Eukaryota; kingdom Metazoa; phylum Arthropoda; class Insecta; order Lepidoptera; family Noctuidae; genus Pyrrhia; species Pyrrhia umbra. The sequence goes on from OY982943.1 coordinate 1,200,196, forward strand.
GTTTTTCAAATAGAGAGATATCATCTTCCCACCCTATTTGTGTTGTTATTTATTCTTCTTCTTATCACATGGACTGCAGATTTTGCCAACCTAACAAGCCCTAGTGTCAGAGTTTTCTCAAATCCGCCAGACGGCTTCTGTTTACAACAATTAGCATAAAGGCAGCAGTCAAGGACGACGGCTTTACGTGCTGGGTTTAAAACCACCAACGACCTGAGGCCGGGCCGCGTTGTGATTAAAAAAAAAAAAGGTCAGTGATTTTGACCCGACACGGGTATCGAACCGAGGACCCTGTCTAGACACAGTTGCATACATCTTCATACTGATTAAGAAACCGACTATCGGCCGATAGAAAGTCTGTGGTCTACGAGGACTCTTAGGCCACGAGCTCCTCTCAAAAAGAGTATTTAATTAACGTTTACAATCTTCTTACAAATCCAACACGAAACATGAGAAAAGTCATCTGCCTATCCTTTTCCCAACTATGTTTGTGGTCGGCGTCCAGTCTAAACCGGATGCAGCTGAGTACCAGTGTTTTACATGGAGCGACTGCCTATCTGACCTCCGCAACCCAGTTACCGGGTAACACCGTACCCCTTGGTAAGACTGGTTGTCAGACTTTCTGGCTTCTGACTACCCATAACGACTGTCAAAGATGTACAAATGACAACCGGGACCAACAGCTTAACGTGCTTTCCGAGGCACGGAGGAGTCTCGCTATGACATAGATGTTCACCCATCCACGGACCAACCGCGCCAAGCGCAGCTTAACCTTTGATCGGTCGAACCGTGCGGCTGCTACTTAGCCATGAGCTCCTCACGAAATATGAGAAAAGTAAATAAATATATATCTATATATAAGTAGGTAGGTGTGTACAATATTTCCACAGTACCCGGCGGCCCGACATATCTGAGACGACACATTAACAACGATATAGTGTGCTGTTACACTTATTACATGGTTTTCGCACAAAATAACAAATGAATTTGCCAAGAAAAATCTGTCTATGTAATAAAAGAGATAAACTGTTATATAAGACTAGTTTTTTCCACAGTTTCGCCCGCATATAAAATAAAAAAATATAATTTCATGTCAATTGATTGGCTGAAAGTTATACAGAAAAGCAGACAGATCTATATATAGTTACCTTGATTATAATTGGTAAAGATGATAATGATTGCATCCTAATTTTACACTGTGAAGGTTTTAAAGACATTAGTTTCTGTCAAAAGAAGATAAAGGTTAGGTATCCAAATCAATGTTATAAATAGGAAAGTGAGCTCGGGAGTGAAGTCAGCTTCCCGTCTAACTGAATGCTGCTGGTACTTTACAGGGAGCCACTGCCTATCTGACCTCCACAACCCAGTTACCGGATAACACGATACCCCTTGGCAATTATACACTATAAAGGCTTAAAAATTTTTGTTTCTGTCCAATAAAATTAACTGAGCCACTAAACAGCTTACCCAGAACTTAATTAAACTTAGCAAAGTATTCAAAGTTAAATTAATTATAACACAGACTAGGTACTTTATGGGGGGAATAATTAATTTTAACATAAAAGGAGAACGGGCGGTCATACTAAGTGGTACAGGGGTGTTAGTATGAATTTTGAATTATTCAAAGATCATCGTCAGCCATTTTGGAACCTTTAGTAGAATAAGTTCTTGCTAGAGGTCTTGGTGGCCTAGTGGTTAAGGCACCTGCATCTCGTGTACGAGTGTGCGGGCTCGAAACCTGGCAAGTACCAATGTGACTTTTCTCAAGTCATATGTATATTCTAAATGTATTTTACACACCACTGACTATCGGTGAAGGAAAACATCGTGAGGAAACCTGGACTAAAAAGACTAAAATCGCCAATCTACTTTGAGCAAACGTGGTGATCAATGCTTATGCCTTCTATGTATGAGAAGAGGCTTTTACTCAAAATTTACACGGTTTAACGGCTAAACCGATTTGAATTAAATTTGGTACGAAGATAGATGGGACCGTAGACTTACTATTCTTGCTATCCGGATGCGTATGCGAAAAAAAGATTCCGATAAATTGAGAACCTCCTACTTTTAAAAGTCAGTTAAATAGGACAAAAGAAAACGCATGAGTCAACACTCTGTACTAGGCAGTCTGTTCACACCCCAACACTAACTTTAAAAGCGTATCCCTAAAACAAAACAAATCAACTTCCCCCACTACCCTTACAATTACATTACCTCCATAAAAATACTACACAAAAACTCGATCCTACCAATGTACTTATTACTTCAAAACGGGCACGTACTAACAGGTTAATTCAAAACTTTGGGCTCGAATAAACTCGACTAGAACTTTCTATGCTGCACCATTGAGAAGAGACTGCAACATAAAAAGTTTAAAACCTACACCAAGACTGGAAAGTTTTGCTGAAAGACTCTCCAGTCTTATTGAAGCTTGTGTTGCAGTTTAAGGTATACCCTTGAAGTCATTTCTATGCATTTAATTTAAAAAATCGAGCTAATAAACACCGTCATGAATTTCATCAGCATATTATGAAACGCCCCATTCCATAATCTGGGCAAATAGCCTAGAGTTTAAGGCACCTGCATTTTGTGTACAAATGTGTGGGTTCGAAGCCTAGCAAGTAATAATGTCATATGTAATTTCTAGTGCGTCTTTGACACCACTGCTTAACGGTAAAGGAAAACATTGTGTGGAAACCTGGACTTTAAACATCTGAGATCGCTAATCTGCCTTGAGCAAGCATGATGTGATCAATGCTCATGCCTTCTCTGTATGAGAAGAGGCCTGTGCCCAGCAGTGTGATAGGAAGTGGTCCGATGATGGACAGATAGTATTCTAATAAAATAAACCAATATTTATAACATTCCTTAAACATTAGTGTTTTGCTCAGATATTAATTACACTATTGCTTAGTCGTATTTGTAACAATAACATTGTCCCTACTTGCACATCAACCTACCCCCTTTCACGATAAATGTCGCGAAACTAACTTAAGCTACAAGCTAATAAGTTTAGTGAATCTAAATAGTTCCTTACTTCAATACGAGCTAAAACTAAGTTTAAATTAACACAGAACCAGAGTGTTTAACTTTTAACTGTAATAGTTCAAAATAAAACCGTTTATTTAAAGTTCTAGTGCATGCTACGTCGGATCATATTCGTGTGGTTATTTGGTAGTTTAAAATACTAGCTTCTGGGTTTATTATAACTTTATAGTAACCTGTTAACGTTACTGTAGTTAACGTTACTGTAGTTAACGTTAAGGACATGGTTGTTTTAGTTATTATTTACTATACTAACTGTTTCCAATGGCTTTACCCGCGTTGCGAGGGAAATACTTCACGCATTTCAAGAAAAAATAGCCTATAACCGTTTCTAGAGTCACATCTATCTATATACCTAATTTCACCTAAATGATTACAGCCGTTTTACCGTGAGAGCGTAGCAAACCAATTCAAAATTGTAGTTAGGAAAAGATCCAATCCATCCTTGATAACAATTCAAATTTTTATACGAAAATACAATCCAAAACTCCGACTTTTATTTACAATTTATTTTTTTACGTAAGAACACAACCTACTCAATGTTTTTTCCTGTACTTTAGACAGACGTTACAATCATGAACACACATATTAGAAACAAATTACATACCTAGCTAGCTATAAAAAAATCTCATTATTTTTAAGCCGATAACTCCTTATTTTCCAACACACACCTTCGACACTCAACCCCACAAAACACACTACAATCTAAATAGAATCTAACTCTTCAAATATCAATAAAACTTTACAGAAACACAACCCATTAACATTGAAAATACTGCTTGAAAACAAGGCAGATACGTAAGAATACCTGCTCAACGGTTCGCAAGGAAATATAAACAAAATTTTCGTACAATAAACAGGCGGAAACTACTTTTAAAGTCATACTCAAGCTAGAAGATGTTCGGTCGAGTGAAGTAGACAAGATGGTACCAATAAAAACTTTTGTGTTAAGGCTTGTATAGAATTTTTGATGGCAACAGTCTTTGTTTTGAATACTGATGTAAAAGTTGAACGGTTTGTCTGTCGTGCTGCTGATAGTTTATGTATTATACTAGTTTTAAGTCAGCGGCTTCGCCCGCATAGGCTATACGAATTCAATTTAAAAATGACATAGTTTCATGCAAACTTTGACCCGATTTGTTCACCCCCTTAGGGGTAGAATTTCGGAAAATCCTATCTTATTGGATGCCTACGTCATACAAAAAACGCACCCTCGAAGTTTCAGGTCTCTACGATCAGCGGTTTAGGCTGTGCGTTGATGCGTCAGTCATTCAGGACAAAGCATTTTTTATATATAGATAGATAGATGTCAATATTATGGGTGTACTGTTCTAGATTGTCCACAAACGGTTTCATATAAATAAATATTGTTTCACATAAATTTATTCACCGAGAGTCAGTGGTATTTACGATATGAAACAGATAAATTTTGGGTTATAACTGCGTAAAGTCGCACTAGTTTACAAAATTTCATATACTATCGTGGGGTATACAGGAGCTCCTTAACTTTTAGCCACGGCCTAAAGGCTATTTTCTTCCTAGTAGGTACCTAAACTTGGAGCATAGGTTTAAACGTATTTACAAGGCATCCTCTAGTACTTTATTGCCAAGCTTATAACCTTAGTACAGAAAGGTGCTATAAAAACAGCCAGTTTTATCTCACTTACAAAAACCAGCTTATCAATATTTTACTCAGCTTATGAGAAACGCCCCTCCAATTGCAAATTTTATGCCTCTACTATATTGTTACTAACTCTATATATGTATGCGTGATAAAGCGAGACAAATTTACGCGGAGTGAAAGAGATAAGTATACGTCTGCGGTAGAATTGTTCGGTAGAATTTGTAGAGCTAAGCTGGTTTAGATTTGCGGGGTTGTCATAGTAACGGGAGGAACGGGAATGTTTTCTGAGAGATTTCAAAGAATACTAGATAAAAGATGTGGGTTTGTTGTTTTGTATGCATTTATACAGGGAGTGTACACAAAGGCCATTTATGGATTATTTGTGAAATGTTCTGGAAAATTTTCCTTTGAGGATTCGATGCAGAGTAGATCAGCGATAGTAGTCTTAAGCCCCTTTTAACGTAGTGCAACTCCAATTGAATGTTGCCAATAGGCGAATAAAAAGAGCCTTCTAATACTACTCATATCATACATGCGAAAGTGGTGGGTATGCTTGTCTGTTTGGGACTCTTTCACGCAAAAACTACTGAATAGATATGGATGAAATTTGGTACAAACATAGTTTATAACATAGATTAACATGAAGGATACTTTTTATCCGGGTGCGAGAATTAGTTTCCTAAGGATGCTAAATGCTGATATACTGGACTTTTTCGTTATAAAAAAACATTTTTTTTTTTCAAAAATATGATTAGTTTTATACTAATTATGAACACGTAATCAGCCTTCAAGCCTTTTCTATGTACGATGTATGGCTTGTAATTTGCTAAGATTTGGTTATTCAATCTGCATTTTTAAATCGAATCATAAAAAAAAAACCAAAAAATAATAACACTAAAACACGAGATACAAATTTTAAATGTAACAAAAATAAAAAGCCTACAGTGAAAAAGTTAAAAATATTTTGACATATATAAATAATTAAATAAATAACACAGGGTCGAATGCAATAAAAATGAACGGTGACGCGTTGACAGGGTTGAATGTCGTTTTAATATAACTCGGCATGTTTATTGGCGTAGCGCGACGAGGGTTACGCTTTGAAGTTGTAATGTTGAATTTTTATTTAAATTTGATAAGGTTAAATCTGTTTTTAACATTCCAGTATTAAGTTAGTATCTACACATTTCGGTTTTAAAATTGTATTTTTTATTTTAATTTTAACAACCATTTGCTGGTTTTAATTGTATTTTATTACTTTTGCTTTCGAATGAATTTTTTCGACCTGTGGTTGTCATGCCATATTAATCTACACTAATATTATAAAGAGGAAAACTTTGTTTGTTTGTTTGTTTGTAATGAATAGGCTCAAAAACTACTGGACCGATTTTAAAAATTTTTTCACCATTCGAAAGCTACATTATCCACGAGTAACATAGGCTAAATTTTATTTTGGAACAAAATAGGGTTCCGTAAGATATTTGAGTTTTCTACCACTATTCCACGCGGACGAAGTCGCGGGCAGAAGCTAGTATTTGATATGGCTATCTTTTTAAAAAAAAATCACGAAATATTGTGTGGATAATGAATTATTTAGGAACTAAAGATTTCAGAATATGTGACGACCTACTCTTAATTGGCAGCAATTCGCAGTGTTATCACGAGTACAATAAAAAAATATAAATACGATCTAAAGGCAGACTTTTTAAGATACGAATTTTCTTTTATCTTTACAGCATCTTACCATATCGTAGACACAAATTTATTCCCCAAAAACATGCTACAAAACGTATAAGTACAAAAAAAATGAAACTGTGTCCTTCCTGGCTAACAATGGTTTTGCAAGGCCATTCCACGCCGAAACCCATGCCAAGAACCACAATAAAAACTATCAAGTTATATGCCAAAAAGCATTACTGGAACATGTTTCTTTTAAAACATAAAACGCAGAGGAATTACTAGTATTAATCTTTAGCTAGGATATTCTGTCTACAATTGTCTTTAAAAACGTTTTTGTAGTTTTTGTTTTTTTAGCGTAAGTTCGCAGTTTAGGGTTAACTTTTTTAAATAATATATTATATTGCCATAAGATTTTTATCAATTTTCTCATACACAAAAAATAGCTGATTGCATTTTTTTTACAATTCATTATGGTGACGCACGGCGGTTAAATAATCTGTATATTTTATTTTATTAAAAACGCAATAAAACTAACATATTTTTTTTGTTTATATACAATTTGAATCAATTTTTAAACGAGTATAAGTCGAACAATATACAGTTAAATATCAAAGTCGAAGTGCCAACAGCTTAACCGGCTAGACATGCCGAGTATCCTAACGTAATCCGGATATTTTGAGCCTTTGACAGCTGTCATTGATAGGTATATGTGTGAGACAGACAGCTTCTATAGCGACACTGCCATTGGTATATTTGTACCATTATTGGTTTGCGCTAATCCTTACTAATATTATAAATGTGACGGTAACTTTATCTGTCTGTCTGTTAAGATTTAAATGGAAAACGGATGAACAGATTAAGATGAAATTCGGTACGGTGATAGATTGAAACTTGGAGAAGGACATAGGATAATTTTTATGCAGCTATAACGAAGAGGAAAAGGAAAGGAATAGAATAAAATAAACGAATCACTAAATAGTATTTTTTTCATATTATTACTACCTTTTTCTCGTGGTTTCACCCGTGTCCCAAGTTAACTACTTTACGCACCCGGATAAATAGTACCCTATAACCTTTTATAGGGTCCCATCGATCTCCATACCACATTTCATCCAAATCGGTTTAACTGTTATGCCATGAAAGCGTAACAAAAAAAACAAACTCATTTTTGTTTAAAATATTAGTTAGGGTGTGTTCCGTGCGAGAGAAGAACCTGTATTCAATGTATCAGCTATTTGGTCTACTATCTAGTATCATCATCATCAGCCTATAAATTGTCCCACTGCTGGACACAGGCCTCTTCTCATACAGAGAAGACATGAGCATTGATCACCACGCTTGCTCAAGGCGGATTGGCGATTTCAGACTTTTTAAGTCCAGGTTTCCTCACGATGTTTTAGTTAGTACGTTAGTCAGTGACGTCTAAGATTATACTTAGAAAGTACATATGACTTTAGAAAAGTCACATTGGTACTTGCCAGGCTTCGAACCTGCACACTCGTACACCAGAGGCAGGTGCCTTAACCACTAGGCCACCACGACTTCTTGTCTGTCTAGTCTGTTTATATTTAAATACTTGGAAATACCTAAAGATTTTTTTTCACCCTGACACGAGTTAAGCTGGGAAACGACTTTCTGCTAGACTAATTTCCTATGGCCTCAAAGCCAGGCTGTTTTCCTTTCACCTTTTCGCTTTATGAAAAGATAACCCGGTTACTGCTACATTTGACCGTAACTTGTAAAGGAATATTGCAAAAATGTTGGTTTTTTATTTTTAATGGAATCTCGACAACATTTTAGGATTACACTTTTTTAAACTGTTTTATTTATGGCACGGTGTTTTAAGGTTATGTAATTTTTTTTAAACTTATTTTTAGTAGAATATTTTTTTAGATGAAAGAAATGCAAATACCAACACAATCCCAAATAAAAAATATAACCCATTAAAAATAAGTAAGACAAAATTCCTTTACAGTTAACCCTCAAGAAATAACAACAATTTCAGTACGTAACACAACACATATAAAAAAACAAACATCGGTTGTAATTATAACATTTTATTAACACTCTTCATCAGAATCACGTTTCTTAACGCTATCTTACGTAAAGGACAAGCCATAATATAAAATTCTTATCTTACTTCGCTTTAACGATCAATTAACGATGTCATAACCCTACGAATGATGCCGGGGGTCCGAACGACCCCCGAATCCGTAACATTAAGCGTAATTTCCTAGTTGTACGTGTTACGTACTTTTTTGGTGTACGTGCGGATTGGTGGTGTTAACTAGATGTTTGGGACGCTACTTTGAATAAAGGATTTTTTTGGGGACTCAGTTTTGTGTAAAAAAAAAGGTTTTTGGAGTCGATTTGGACAATTTTTGTTTAAAAGACGTTTGTGTTTACTGTATTTTTTTTTTCAGACAACGTTTTGTTACTCTTTTTTTTTATAAAAGTAGTATCGTTATCAGTAATATTAGTTCTTGAATGGATTTTTGAAATCTTGCAAATATAGTCAGAAATAAGTAAAAATGCTTCCCATACAAAACTATTATGTATGTTGTTATATGCTGGCCACCTAGCTGGCCACCTAGAATCCTCACCTGTCAGGTGACTTATGAAATTACAAAATATATATTTCTATATAATGAAAATGTATATTTAATATATATGTATATGTAGTTTGTAAATTATTTAGATATTACTTCAGTTTGGGAATCAAACCATAATACAAATCCACCCACTTAAATCCTTCGCCAAGTTCAAAAAATGCGTCTTCGCTGAACACAGGGTACATTGCCCAAAAAAATACAGTAAGCCTAGAAATAATTTTCGAAACCCTACTTATACATTTAAAACGATCCCTACAGGCACTAAAATTAAGTATAATTCTCACCTTTTTCACTGAAGGTTAGCAATAAAACGTAACTTTACATAATTATATTTTCGGCGCCGTCATGCATGTAGGGTCCAAGAAATATAGCAGGTCCAACGATTGGATATTGAGGATAGAAACGGAGAATTTGAATAAAAGGACGCCATAAAATAGTCGTGGCGTATTATTGTGAGTGGGGTATAGGGTTACCCCCGTATCGAGGGTTGAGTTTTTTACAGTACGCTTTTTAGGGTTAACATTTAAAATTTATTTTTAAAACGTCAAAAATGTTGTTGATAATTTTAAAAGAAATTCGGTGAAATTACTATCGGTCTGTATGCCAATAATGTTACAAAAAACTATCTTCTCACAAATGACGAGGTTTTAGAAACTTTTAGGCGTCGGTACACAATTTACAAAATAAATAAAAAAAACACGAAATCCGCCAGCATTTTAGCTTCAAAACCGTAAAAAAACAATACACAACAATCAACCTTAAAAAGCATCGACATCTAACCCTTCCCTAACCCAGGCCTATCATCGTAACCCTCCATAAAGCGAGCGGGGTATATCTGACCCCGCTCGGGTTAAACCGTTCTTACATGACGTATCTTTAAGCGAAATTTTTGCCATCCTCACTTGTTACAAGAGTTTTCGCTTACTGTTATATTTGGCTTTCGAGTTAGACGGGATTTTTGCTTTTGTTTTTTTTGGGTTCGCAGGGTAGGGTTAGTAATTAGAGTTGGAACAACAGATAATGTTGTTTCTGAAGGGGGTAGAGATGTTTCAATGGGGTGAAATAACATTTCATACAATTTGAAATCTATATGGAAATTGAGATAAACGATGCATTTCTTTTCGTATAATCAAGACACGCTTGAAGATGACGAAATTGGTGAGTTCTGACTTTTTTATCAAGTTTGAATTTCCTTACAATGTTCTTCTACACCGTAAAGAGTTGTCAAAAAATATATATTCTTTGAAAAGTAATATTAGTATCTGCAAATTTTCCAGTACTTGAAAATTGAAGCTTGGTCTTCAGATTGTTTAAAGAGGAGCGATATTATTTTTGTCACAATAACAGTGATAAACGGGATAATAAAACTTTTAGCTATTAAAAAGATGCGTTGCTTAATTGATCTGAATTTGATTTTCTCTTCCGAAGGTTTAGGCAGATGTGTGTCAGTATTAAATACTATTGAATAGAAGGCCAGTCTGGATTTGTGCCCATTACTGGGTACAAGCCCAGTCTCCGGACAGCTACTGAGATTTTTCCATCCCAAATATGGAAATCATCATCAGCCTATTCAATATTCGTCCTCAGTTGGACATAGGCTTCTCTGACGTGTCCCATGTCGCCCGGACTTCCAACTTCTGCCCTATATAAAAACCTACCCCCAAATGCTTGACATAAACAGCAGATAAAGTTATAAACTGCAATTTGAATACCAATGCACCATTCGAAATGATCGTACAATTCAATCAGGAAAACGCCGAGCTTTTCACAACGCAAACGATACTCGTTGAAACCCTCTGAAATTTCCCTCAAAATCTGTCTATCCGTCCGTCCATAAACGGACCAATTCACATACACACCTGGAAATATTTCACACGTATTTCGAACCTGCAACCCTTGGGGTTGAAACCAATAAACTAAGCGGGGTGAAAATAATAAAAAATTCACATCAAATTGAATGTCAACCCCTAGAAGGGGATGTTATTAGGAAATTTACGACCGGCAAGCCGAGTACCATATTATGTTTTATAACCTCCCTGTGTCATTGTGGGTTATATGGTACCTATAAAATATATTATGCACGCAGTGTAGGGTTAAAAAGATTGAAACGTCACTTTTTGCTGTAATTGTTCGTAATAAGGGTTGAAATGTAACATCCCGGAATTTTAGCTGAAGGAATTTCTGGGATGTGTTACGCGAGGGGTTGAATATCGGGGATGACAGGAATAAATGTAAACGTACGTGTTCTTCACGCTTTTAACATGTACATCAGTGGGGTTTAATTTACTTTAAACCTATAAGTAAGCAACAGTAAAAAAAATAGCCAAGTTATGACAGTTTAAAAAGTAATTGCTATAAAAACCTTCCTTGCAAAATATCCATTTAAAAAAAAATAAAAATGAAAATTGGATCAGTAGTTTTTGAGAGAATCGTAGACATGCAAACATACAACATACGGGTCGAATACAGAACCTCCTTTTTTTTAAGTAGGTTATAAAAGATAGCAACACTTACAGTCATGTTGACGTCATCATTTCAAAACAGAAAGTCCCGTTTTAAGCATCGTTTTAAGCGTTTCGTGGGACAAGGACGGAGAATTTCATTTCTTATCTATACTAATATAATAAAGCTGAAGAGTTTGTTTGTTTGTTTGAACGCGCTAATCTCAGAAACTACTGGTACGATTTGAAAAATTATTTCAGTGAAGGCTATATCATCACGCTAAAACCGATAGGAGCGGAGCACCACTATTCCACGCGGACGAAGTCGCGGGCAGAAGCTAGATCCTTTTAAAACGATTAAAACCTTTTTCTTTTAAATATAGTTTTAAATAAATTATAAATATTTTTTTTAATAAAATAATTCATTAAAATCAAACACCTTTTATTGATAGGTATTGTTATTTAAAATAAATGAACTTAGAAATATTTTCTCATAATAAAATAATACAATGTTTATCATAATAGTTGATCAACAAGTCAATTTAATTGCTCCAAAAGATTAACAAGAATACTTTTGTAGTCTTAATTACTTTTAGATTAGTTTCAGATTTTAGCAGATAAATGAAACTCAATATTGTGGAATAATCTAAGTTTCGGACTGAGATTTTTCTAGATAAAGCTTAGCGTTAATAAATAAATAGCTTTTTAAATGCCTACTATATAATTCAATATTGAAATTAAACCAGTTTTCTATATAATACGAATTTTTGAAGATGCGTGTATTGATGTTTGTTACTCTTTCAAGCAAAAGCTACTGACCGGATTTGGGTGAAACTTAGCTCGTCGATAGACCATATTCTAGATAACCACATTGGATATATATTTTTCCTGAAAATATGATTTTTTCACATGGCTGCAGTTGAAAACGTGGTGGGGAAACGCCTGTATTCATAGTATATTTTTTGTAATAGAAAACTTTAACTTCAAAGGAACTTAAATTCCAAGTGTAATTTGAATAATAAACTGCACTTAGAAAACTGGCCTTCCTTAGTTGAACCTATTAGATCAGTTATTAGAACAATTTTTAATGAAAAACATATTTTTAATTATCTAACAACCTACCAGTAACAACACTCTCAATAAAACATCGCATATATTTTCCAAACGATATTAAACTATTTCACCTAAAAAACAAAGTTCATTTTCGGATCAATAAAAAAAAGTACTCACATATAACAGTCAGCGAAGCGTTGGCTCTTATGACTTTATGCATTTGCGCGGGTCCAACCTGACACTGGTACTCCGCATCGTCTTCTAGTGTCGAGTTCACTATCCGAAGGTTGTAAACGCCATGGCGTCGGTCCCCAAACATGGTGTATCGAGGATACCCGGGGATCACAGAGGAGAACCCTGTAAAAATAAATTCAAGTTATTTATATTATACAAACGTAGGTTCTAAAAATCTAACAGACAGACACGTGTAACAGACAGACAGCAATAACACATAAGAAGTGGTGAAGGGCGGGCGTTTTGGGCGCTGTCTTTTGTCAATTTTACGTTCTAAAAGTGCTGTTTTTTAGCCTCGTTTGAATAAATGTCTTTAAATTTCAAAAATAATATTTCAAATCATCACACCTTTTAACCGTTAAGGGATAGACAGAGATGTATTTAACTATTAATAGTATGGATTTAACCTTATAAGATTAAGTTGATGATGATGATGATAGGTACAATGCTAGACTCTAGGCTAACATTCTGATACCTATCTAGTAGTTGTCAGAAAATTCTGTACCTAGAGAATATTCCGATGGAATAACACAACCCAACCTAGGAATTAAATCCCGACCTAATTACTCAAAGAATCGCGCTTCTGTTTACTATACCAATACAACAAAAAAAACTCGATAAGTCCCTAAATATCCAGATGACAGCGTCACGCATAAAACTATATCTAAAAAACAAAAGAAATCGGTTTCAAAAAAAAACTTAATTATCATCTAAAATGATTAGCACCGTACAAATCATTTGGATACAGACAGACAGTCAGTCGTTACGATTCGCGATCGAATTGTTAATTGATAGCGTAGTTACACTTATCGTCACGCGATTCGGAGTTCGACACATTCCCAGATCAGTTGAACACACGCTTGATTATCTGTGAAGGGATTGGATAAAAGTTGCTATTATTATCTTAGAAGTCTCCAAACTCATCATCTGTCTAGCCTTTTCCCAACTATGTTAGGGTCGGCTTCCAGTATAACCGAGTGCAGCTGAGTATCAGTGTTTTACATGGAGCGACTGCCTATCTTACCTCCACAACCCAGTTACCGGATAAAACGATATCCCTTGGTAAGATTGGTTGTCAGACCTTCTGCCTTCTAACCCGTAATATAAGGGCCTTTTCCGAGGCACAAAGGAGTCTCTGCATGACATAGATGGTCACCCATCTACGGACTGACCGCGCCAAGAGCAGCTTAACCTTTGGACTAATTGACTCGTGCGGCTGTTACTTAGCTACGAGTACCTTTATAATCTACATTATAAATGCAAAAATAACTCTGTGAGAGTTTTGTTTAGATGCAATTTGTTATGGAGATAGATTAAAAAATGGGGAAGAAGTTACAATACTTTTTTATTTGAGTGCGTGACGTAATTTTCTTAGGATGCGAGAGAAATCGCGAAAAACAGCTAGTTATTATAATTCGGGCCTTGGAATTCGTAATTTCAGAACCAATATACCGCATAGTGTATATTACACTATATTTATAAAATGCTTTATTATGAACTAGTTTCTGCCAGCGACTTCGTCCGCGTGAAAAAGTAGTGCTCCGCTGATATTAGTCTTAGCGTGATGATATATAGCCTTCCTCGATAAATTAACTATCTAACACTGAAAGAATTTTTCAAATCGGACCAGCGGTTCCTGAGATTAGCGCGTTTAAACAAAATGACAACATTTCCCTTCACTGCTCTGCTCCTATTGATTGTAGCGTGATGAAAAGTATACTATAACCAGCTCAGGAGTATGACAAATAATTGTACCAAGTTTCGTTAAAATCCGTCGAGTAGTTTTTGTTTCTATAGAGTTTATACAGACAGACAGACAGACAGACGGACAGACAGACAAAAATTTTACTGATTGCATTTTTGGCATCAGTATCGATCCCTAATCACCCCCTGATAGTTATTTTGGAAATATATTTCATGTACAGAATTGACCTCTCTACAGATTTATTATAAGTATAGATAGATGACTGACGGATCAATGCATATCCCAAACCGCTGATCGTAGAGACCTGAAACTTGGAGGGTGTGTTCTTTGTATGGCGTAGGCATCCGATAAGAAAGGTTTTTCCGAAATTCTATCCCTAAGGGGATGAAAAAGGGGGGTAAAGTTTGCTTGAAACCCTGTCATTTTCAATTTGTATTCGTACAGCCCACGCGGTCAAAACCACTGACTGAAAGCTAATTGAATATAAGATCAATTAGCTTAAATGAATTCTAACTACAATTTGGGACCATTACTATTCTGCCTACCCAGTAATCTAGTTCCTCGAATGTAGACATAAACCTGATAAATCCTATTGAATCCGTTGTCATGGTATACAGGCTCCCTGACCCATACGGCTGACGCAGTGTGGCGTAACACATAAGCGATAGCGATTTAGGAATATTGAAAAGCTGATAAATGTTTTACAATTTATGATAGACTTCTAGGTATAAATTATCTATCAGATTAATTTATGTATTTGAATGACCGCTCGTATCTGACACATAAGTTTGATTGAAACATAAAAAAAGAAAATCTTTTTTTTTTATTTGAATACTGTTTTTTTATATTATTTATTTGTTTTCTTGTTATGCTTTTACCGTAAAATGGCTGAACTGATTTGGGTAAAATTTGGAGTGGAGATAGAGAGAACCCTGGAGACGGGTAATTTTTAGAAGGCTACTTTTTATCTGGCTGCATCTAGTAGTTCCCTCGGAACGCAGTTGAAAGCGCGGGAGACAGCTAGTCTATACTAATACTGTAAAGAGGAATGATTTGTTTGTTTGTTTGTAGAGTTTTAACTCAAAAACTACTAGACCGATTTGAAAAATTATTTTAAAAGCTACATCTCTATGAAGTGTAATAGGCTATATTTATTTCCAGAAATAATTAGGGATCCCTACTAAAACTTGAATAATGTAACCCAAGGTGTAAAAAAAATGCACACGCGGGCGAAGCCGCGGGCGGAAAGCTAATACGTAATATATTACCACGTTTAGGCCAAATTTTTGACGTTGCGACATTGTACCATGGCTCTTATGAAAAGAATGAATGATATTGCCGTTCAAAACACATTCACATTCTCCCTGCAACCGACTATGATTCCAATAAGTGCAGCACTGCAGTGTCACTGAACGGACCTCAATCCATTAGGAATATGAGATTCTCTGTAACGTCCCGACTCTTCAGGACACGAAGTGGAAACTAAGTAATTTCTTTGTAAATAATGTTAGGAATTCTTTAAGTCTTTGAACACATTATTTTTATATAATACTAGCTTATCTATACTTATAATAAATCTGTAGAGAGGTCAATTCTGTACATGAACTATATTTCCAAAATAATAACTATCAGGGGGTGATTAGGGATCGATACTGATGCCAAAAATGTAATCAGTAAAATGTTTGTCTGTCTGTCTGTCTGTCTGTCTGTATAAACTCTATAGAAACAAAAACTACTCCACGGATTTTAACGAAACTTGGTACAATTATTTGTCAGACTCCTGAGATGGTTATAGTATACTTTTCATCACGCTACAATCAATAGGAGCATTGCAGTGAAGGGAAATGTTGTCATTTTGTTTAAACGCGCTAATCTCAGGAACCGCTGGTCCGATTTAAATAATTCTTTCAGTGTTAGATAGTCCATTTATCGAGGAAGGCTATAGGCAATATATCATCACGCTAAGACCAATAGGAGCGGAGCACCACTATTCCACGCGGACGAAGTCGCTGGCAGAAGCTAGTATATAAATAATAAAGAATAGGTGGCTATATGAATTCAAATTAAAGATGAACCGCTCGACCGATTTTGTGCAAACTTCACATAAACCATCTACTAAATAGTTCCAACAAAGCCTAAACATTTGGTTTGGACAGGTGAGCCCGTTCTTGTGTTATAAAATTACATCGAAAAGTGGCATTGAGTTTTATATATATTGATGGAGTACATATTCGCATTGCATTAAAGTGCAGTCAACCAGCTGTTTAGTGGCCAGGGAATTGAAAATTACAAGCACCTATGTGATGTGTTCAAAGTGGGATGCGAAATTCCGCAAACTGAGAACTGAATAGCCAAGTTTCGAAGCCACATATTCGTGAACTGTGTCACTGAATAATGGGACCCCTTAAATTTCGAACCAGTATATACTTAATTAAATTAACTACACCATTAGAGTTTATCCAAATGAATGATAAAAATAAGTGATATTTTGTGAGGTTAATGATCATTCTTAACTTAGAAAAAAAAGAAAGCTGCATTTTCCTTTAACACCATATATATAAAACAAGTTATTTTCCGTGGTATCTGGCCCGCAATTTGACAGAACTGCCTGAAACACCCTGATAAAAAGTATCATAATATGTCTCCCTCAAGCTTTCAATCTATTTCCATATCAAACTTTTAATAAATCAATCCAGCCGTTCTGCCGTGAGAGTGTGACAAATAGACAGACAGGTTTAGTTAATCACTATGCTAAGCAGACGGTGCTGAAGACAGACAATAATTTTTCAATATTACAAAATAGCTTTATTAAACTTTTAGACTTAATTCCCAAGACATATGTATTTTAACAATTCACCGTAACTGGTGGAGAGGAAACATGGTAGCGCTAATGAACCAGTAAATCGTAACCTTCACACAAACCCTAGCTCACAGCTTGGAAACTCAACTATCTAATCATAGTAACATTGTATGTCTGTATGAGGCTGGTGGCCTGTGAGGATGGAATACTGCGGATGCAGACATAACGCTGATTTTCAATAGGATTTGCCGTTGAATCCAATGCTATAGAACAACAGAGAGGTTGTGACCCATGCGACTACCGCAATGAACTGGTGTTAGTCATGAGCTAGAGCGACTTAAAGATTAGACTTTATTTATATTTCTTAAAGTATTAATGCTTGGAATAGATAAATGCCAAAAAGACTAAACGCAAATGATAATTGATATAATACACAGTGAGCATGAGCACTTTGAAATTTGCCCACACAACTGCAGCCTTACCATGGCTTGCCAAATCAGATAGTTTTATCGTGAAAAAGAGACGGTGCTATACAATGTTACTTGCTGTGTCTCAATCTCACACCTGAATAGTGATTGCTAAAACGCGTGGTACCTCTGGTCTTTGCTGCCAACATCCACCATATTTCCAGACCCTGAACTACGATTGGTAATTTGATATTATAACTTTTATTAGCTGCAATTTCGTTTACAAAGGATTGGAAAAATATATATATAGGTAATTGTAATATTCATAATAATGTTTATGGCATTCGAGAATACTTAACATTCCACTAGTATTAGAAAGTTTGTGAGGATGTTTTTTTATTACACTTTTACGCAAAAACTGCAATACGGATTTGGGTTAAATTTGGTATACAATTAATGTACATCCTGGATTATTACATAGGACACTTTTTATCCGGGTACACGAAGTAGATACCTCAGGAATCGGATGAAGCCGCAGAAACCAGCTAGTTAAAAAAACTATCTATTCTAAAGCTACTCCTATAATTTCTCGCGTCCTCTTATAACTTGGTCGCCAGTAATTAGCAGCGCTGTGTGCCGTCACCTGACCGTTCCCTATCAATTGGCGGTAACTGTGAATGCTCAGAGCTACAACTATGATACAGTCAGAATGTGTTCATTGAGATCAGTACTGGGTATTACAGTGTAAGATATCCTGATATGTTCCTAGTCAATCCCTACTAATAATGTGAATGCAGCAGGATTGTTCGTTTGTCTTGCTTGGTTATTCCAAGAAAAAAACATGGTTTTCAAGACTAAACTACAGGAAAGAGGTAGTTTTCATTGAACTGGGTATGTGCGTATTGTAAGAGGGAATCCAAAAATACAATTAGGTTTTTAAAATTCAAAGAAGAAATAAATTTTATAAAAGTGTAACAGAGGTTTTTCGGTGTTATGTAATTCAGTCAAGCTATTGTATACCTATCTAGCTGTTTCCACCAGTTTAACCCATGTCCCGAGGAAACCACTCGACACATCCAGATAAAAATCCTATAATCGACTCCAGGGACTCAAAATATACAAAAATCTGTTTAGCCGTTTTACCGTGAAAGCGTAACAAACAAATAAACAAATAAAAGAACTCACTTTCGCATTTTTTTTAGGAATTATTGTTTTATCACACACAATAAAAGCCCACATGCATTTTCAGGATGAAAAATATCTAAAAGATTATTTTATCTTCCTACCTGTGTGTGGGTTTATTTCGCTCAGCTATTATGGAGTGATCAACACACAATTAACAACAACAATCATACAAATATATCTCGTGTATAAGGTTTCTACAAAATCGCTATCGCTTATGACTTACGCCGCATTAATGAGAGTACACTAGCAGCAAATCCTGTCACCTACCAGTTCACAATCAATTGACGATGAATGTTCATTCAGATCCGATACATTCACTCACTAGGGTGGGCGTAGGACCGAATGATTTGAAGTCACGGATTAGGAGTGAGCAAGATGTATTGTTGCTGCATTACATTGAAGCCCGGTTTTGTTGACCTGGTATCTTTGGAAGCTGTGACTGATAATAGAGTGATATGTGATGTCTTCATCTTATAGTAATCTACACTACTATTATAAAGAGGAAAGATTTGTATTTTTGTGTGTATGTTTGTAATGAATAAACTCAAAAACTACTGTGCCGATTTCAAAAATTCTTTCACCATTGGAAAGCTACATTCACCCTGAGTAACATAGGCTACCCGTGCGAAGGCGGGACAGACTGGTTGTATTACTATAAAATAAAAAGATTATACACTTTTAAACGAGTTTTACTTTAGTAGCTCAAAAAAAATATTATTTTGAAGAATAATTTTTTTTAAATATCCCAGACTTATTGAGTGAATTTTTTAAATCTTTTGAGCTGGACACGAAACGTGTATGGAATGGAATTAAGTAACTACAGCACAATAATTTTCAGCTGAAATAGGTCTCATAACTGTTGGATAGTTTTGAAAACAAAAGTTATGGTCCATTGTTTGTACACAATGTCTTAAAAATAATAATAAGGTAACCAGTTTTAAAAATTCTGAACACGCTTTTGTAGAATGGAATAAACTATTTTTATGTACCTACTACCACTGTAATCACACTACTCCTGCAATGTAAACTCAAACAACCTATAGTAATAATAAAGACAACTACGATATTCCTAAATAACACAGAATATTTTTTACGTACCTACAAAATTCTCAAAATTCCGGCATCGCAAAAAAACGCGACGAAAAACTAGTTGGAATAAAAAAATCGGTGGGGTTAAATGTCAGTCGCTTCATGTAAAATATTGAAATTCAGCCACATGTATTTAGACTGGAATCTGACACTCAATGGAAAAAAGCTTGGTTAGATTGATGAACTCAAAAACCTGGTAAATAAAATAGAAACCCTTTCTAATTAAGGGTCTTATCTAAATTCTGCGTAATCTAGGATTATTCTAGGACCAAAAATAATTGAGACTATAAACCTTCTCTGTAGCGTATTTAATCCTAAACAATGGGCCGAGTGAGTTTATAACAAAATAATTATCATTAACTTAGTTTATGTTGATTATAATACTAAGCTTATTAAAGCAAAAGGATTTATAGATGTACGGTCTTATCCACGACTTATATCGTCGATTAGCCGCGATAAAAGGCTCTAATTAAGCCTAAAATTAAACGGGGTTACCCGAATTTTCTAAACTAAGGCTTGACAACGTTGTAACGTAAATTTTATAGTGTACTATCCAGATTTTTACTAAGGAACATGATGTTGTTATGGAAAATAACGCGGTAACCGACATTCAAATTCTGAGCAAATTACTTACCAAGTGCAAATCCATCCTTGGCCCATTGCACTTGTCCTGCAAGATTGGCGACTGCACATTCTAGCACTGCTTCTGCGCCCTCCTGCACCCTCAAGCTTCGAGGCACAACCCTGAAGTATTGCTGCTGGAAGCCAGTCGCGCATACCAACACTAAAACAAGAATTAAATAGTATTAGACAAAGGTAACAGTCAAAAGTTTATTTGTTGCTTAAGGCTAAATAAATAGTAGTGTAAAGTACATTAGAACCTTATTTACTTCAGAACACATAACTTAGGTATGTTAACACAACCCAGTGGTGCATTCTAAATAATCCCAGTTCTGTTTAAGTCAAATAAAATAGAAGTCAAATCTATTGTTACTATTAAGTTACAAATGCAGACTCTTTTTTTTTCGGATGAAAAATCATCAAATGACCCCGCCCGCCGCTAGTGTCAGACTCTTACTGACTAAAACCCATCCATGTTCCTTCCTCAGCCCTTTGTATTTCGGGGGCGCGGTATCTCTTTCGAACGTCCCGGAGCCCCGGCAGGACAAATTCAGACTCTAAGTTAAAAGAAAGGAATGTCAACCTAAGAATATCATTTTGGAAAAACATAATAACACTTTGGCCCTCCTGGCAATTTAACCCAGAACCTCACACCCAGTAGTGATCCTTACGTTCATTAGACTAACGAGACAGTCATGAGATGCTCTAGTACAGTTATAAATAAAATGTCAAATACCCAGTTTTTTTACTTATGCATGTTTTAAGTATTGATTTCAAATTAAGTATTAAAAAACCCACGTATATTTTGTGTGTGTGTATGTGTGTGTCATTTGTAGGCATCGTCTTAGTTATACTGGCGCCTTCTGGGTTCAGGGTCACAGAATACATTCTCGCATAGATACAAATATTGAAATAGTTTGCACATGTTTAATTGGTTTTTTTTAAGTAATTACATTATATTTTAAACAGACCATGTGCGATGCTTCAGTATTTCATTGTTGGTAAGTGTTTTTTTTATTGTCACATAATAGCATGATAAATATAATTATTCGAGTTAATAGGTTTTAATTTATTATAAACTACTGACATTTAATGGTAATAGTGGTAATGAAGTCTGTTAAAAACTAAAATATTGTTTCTTGCAATTTATTTTATGATCAATTCGAAAATGTTTTTTTATAGACGGCAGAATTCACATTTTATATAAATAGGTTTTCTTTTGTGTAACTTTTTTTGTAGGCTTGAAATGTAAAAACAATACCTATAATTGTAAAAAATAAACGAAATCTGCTTATGTGCTTCAAAAGTATATTCCTTCCCACACACATTATTTTAAGAACTCAATCAAGAAAATGAGGACCTAGTAATTTTCCTACAGGAAAAACTCTCCTATACAAAGGAGTTCCAATCAATGACGTCGATACGTTATTAATAATTATAATTTGGCATAAACAAAGAAATAAAGAAACAATAGCTGTATATTGGTTGCTAATACGAGACCGTCTGAAGTGGGTGTCGAGTTAGCGGCGAGACTAGCGAGGTGAATGTACTCTGTAGGTAACACTGTAGGCGGGGAGCGAAGAGTGGAGAGCTAGCGATTTGGTGCGTGGTACAAAGTTTTTTGATTTTTTTAAGTTTTTTTTTATCTTGTGTCTATAATCATAATTGTGAATAACAAAAACGATTAATGTGATATTTTATTATTTAAAAAAAACATCTTATAGTAATAGCAAAAATTTGCTTAATTCGCTGTTGAAATAAATTTATTCTGAAACGACTTCACAAAACCGAGTACAATTCCTTTGGGTTTTCCGGGTCGTCTTTAGGCTCTGTTTAAAATTTCATAGGTAATAATCTAATTCATGCCGTCTCTGTATGAGAAGAGGCTTTTACTCAATAGTGGGATAGTGTATAGGCCGGTAATGATGATGATGATTCAAGGTACCTATGTTCTTCTTTGGATCGTGTTCAGGATTTGTATTCAATTTAAACAAGATCGGTTTAAACAGAAAAAAATTGCTCATAAGAATAACATTTCATTTATTTGTACACAAATCATTTAGCCTTGAATGGTCTGATTGTCTCAAATAACATCGAGTGTCAATCAATCGCTGATTTATAAGAATGTCTGAAGTGGGAGGCGATTTATTGGCGATATAAAACAGGTCAATGTTCCATGTAGGAGGTAACACTGTAAGCGGGTAGCAGATAGAAGAGATCCAGCAATTTAAAGTATGGTGAATACCAAGTAAGTATTCTTGCGACTAGATACGTAGTTTAGACTGTATTATTTTACGTGTTTCATCATGATGACTTTTTGACGATGATCATCAAAAAGAGCAGAGCTCATGCTTGAGAAGCGGACCCCATAAATTACGAGCCACCATTTAATAACTTAACGCTTAGTACATACTCGATATTAACACAAAAAAATAAAGTTTTTGTGTACTCGATAAAAATCTGCACATTTATTTTTACAAAATCGCTACCTCTTATGACTTAAACAACCAAGTGGCCCTACGTCACCACTTAAGAGACACTCCACACTCGCGACTGTGACAAGTGCGTGAATTAACACGACTTGTCTGACTTGCGACTTCCATATTCGGCTAGTGCTAACACAAAACGATAGTTTTCAAAATAATTGATGTCTCCTTATTTTCGGTCCAATGTTTTGTTTAAAAATTTCGAGGATAGTTTGACGAGTACCTTAAATGGTAGTGTCATCGAAATATTGGTTAGTGATGAATTTTGGGTGGTGTTAAAACAATTGGAAAGTTGGTAAAGACATTTTCCATTTTTGGGTAGTCGTATAGTCAAGTTTGTCCAATATAGAGGTGTCAATTTTGTTAGTTACATTGACTTAACTGTAAAAGAAGGTAATTTGAGAAAAAATATATATCATCTGCCTATCCTTTTTCCCAACTATGTTGGGGTCGGCTTCCAGTCAAAGCGTTTGCAGCTGAGTACCTACCAGTGTTTTACATGGAGCGACTGCCTATCTGAGCTCCACAACCCAATGTTAGTGGGTACCACGGTACCCCTTGGTAAGACTGGTTGTCAGACTTTCTGGCTTATGAATACCCGTAACTACTGTCAAAGATCTACAAATGACAACTGGGACCAATAGCTTAAGGTGATTTCCGAGGCACGGAGGTGATTTTTTATGTCATAAATGGTCGCCCTATCCACGGACCGACCGCGCCAAGCATAGCTTAACCTTTGATCGATCGACCCGTGCGGCTGTTACTTAGCCAAGAGCTAGGGAATAAAATATATAGGTTTACTAACTTAATGAGATGGCTTGTTTGTTAAAAATAATTTTATGCTCATTCTTTGATTTTATGATCAGTTTTTTTTTTTAAGATTTTTCTTATAAGTACTTCGAATAAATCTAATCAATAAGAATGGACTCACTAATACCCGTTTTCAATAACCTATCACCGTTTTCACGGTAAAACGGCTTAACCGATTTAGATGAAATTTGGTATAGAGATAGATAGGACCCTGGGGTAGGTTATAGGCAACTTTTTATCCGGGTACGTTAAGTAGTTTCCTCGAGACGCGAGTGAAACCGCATCAAACAGCTAGTTTAGGTAAAATACGACATGTATTTTTTAAGGAATTTTCTCCACAAGTAGGTAATTATCAATACTGCAAGAATATACCGCTTATAGCGTTATTATTGTAAATGAATCGAAATAATTATACCAAGATCGTATGGGAAACCTCTTATCAAACAAAATTCATCTCAATTCCTTTACTGTTAAAGCTTAAAATTGTATAGCATGCGAGTAGCGAATATACGGAAGCTATTAAAACAGCATTTTAAACTGTAATGTGTAGCATTAAAGTTTATTATAGCATATATATTTTCATGTTGAGGTACAGCAAATCTGTTAACAAACTATTTTGAACTTTAACGTTGAGGCATAAAGTTGAATTTTACAGATCACTTAGCAGATTATGAGGCAGTACAAAAATGATTAGGGTACTAGGGTTGACGCGCAGGCAAAATTAAATTTTAAGTTTTGTTCATAAATCTCTATTTAGATTGCAGAAACAATCATTATGGTAACAGTCACACGGATCCATCAATACTTTATTTCATTCTTTAATGTGTACATAATATATCAAGGTTAAGCTACGGTTGTCGCGATCAGTCCTTAGATGGGTCACCATCTATTTACAGACTTCAAAAAAGGAGGTTCAGTATTCGACCCATATGTATGCATGTTTGTTTATACGCGATTTTCTTAAAAACTGCCGATCCGATTCGGATGGGGTTTTGTATATACCGAGACTTCTTCGTGACGTGGAAAGCACACTAACCTGTTGGTACCAGCTGCTATTAGTAGATTTTTGAAAGTCGTTTCAGTATTTATTTTTTAAACACCTGTCCTTATTAAATCTCTCTAAGAGAACCCAATTCTGGGTTAAGCTCACCTTGTACATGCATTTTATGTACCTACATGGGTACAATAAAGAATAACAAATTTAAAAGCCTGCAAATCTGAAGGGAAATTCTCATTTAAAATATCGGTATTTACACTGGTACTGGCTGACCCCGAAAATTATTAGGAAACAGCTAGGCAGATGGTGTAAGAGTAATTTTAAGCAATATAGTATGATATAATTTTACAAGAAAAGCTGCATTCATTAGTTTATATACCATAATTGAACTACTACATATGCATAATAAGTACCTACTAAACATAAGATTTTAAAAGGTATTACAACCAGTTCTAGTTCAATCTACCTGGTACTAAATACTCTACATAATCCTATACACTTCCTAGAATCTAGAATCTAGATTATCATAGACAATTTAATCCTAGGACGCACGCATAAATTATGGTAACACTAGCTTAGCCACAAGGATGGGCCTGTAGATTTTACATCAACTAATCACGGAAAAATATTAAACTAGTAGTTTTTCCCGTTTCACCCGCGTTTCGAAGGAATTACTTAAGGCACCCGGATAAAAAGTACCCTATTACAGTCTCCAGGGTCTAATCTATTGCTGTTACAAATTTCATCTAAATCGGTACAGCTGTTTTGGCGTGACAGCGTAACAAAATAAGCTCAAATTCGCATTATCAATATTAGTTGGGAATTCTTATGTTTGTGTGTAGCAATCTCGAGAACTAGTGTACTGATTACACTAATTCTTGTGCTAATTGAAAGGTACATTATCCCATAATTATATATGTATCTAGGGTATATTTTATATACATAAAACCTGGGCAAAAACCAGTAAAGCTTATATCATCATCTGCCTAGCCTTTTCTCAACCACATTAAACTTTCAATCTAGCCTTTTGAATAAATATCTTAAAATGCATTAAAGAATTTTCAAAAATCAGTTTAGTAGTATCTGAGAAAACACACAACATACAAACAAACTATCCGATCTTTATACTAGTACAGAATTTTCCCATCTGGTTGGACTGGAAGCTTTCGTGCAAGGAAAATTACTGGCATGTAAGCATATTTAAGTGGATTCTTCGCTTTATTGAGCTGATATGGAAAACCGCATGTCTATGGTAAATAGATTATTATAAAGTAGAACTCACTAAGCTTTACTAGCAGTTTCGTTCAGTTTCGCCCGCATCCCGCGCTACGCTACGGAGTGCGGTGCAGTGTTAATCGCCTTAATCGGTCGATAAAAAAACTTCCGAAATATTGCAGCTACCTTTATTTAAAAAAGACTGAATTATAGACAATTTGACGGCACGTTTGGCGTAATGGCTGAGCAATTGGCTGCTGCGCTGCGTGTCGCGGGTTCGATTCCCGCACGGGACAACCAAAATTATTCCGGGTCTGGGTGTGTGTGCATGTGTAATGTATGTTTGTAAGTGCTTGAATCAAAGTCATAAAAGTTTGTTTTGAACACTTTTCCTCAGTTTCACCCACATTCTGAGCGAACTACTTTACGTATACAGATCAAAATTATCCCGTATTCTTCCCCCAAAATCAATCTATCTCAATACTAAATGTCATTCAAATCGGTTCAGTCCTTATAGCGTAAAAGCGTAACAGACCTAGGGAAGAATAAAGATTTTTTTCTACTAACTGATCCTCATGGTTTCACAAATTACTTAGCCTATCTCTATAACAAGTTTCATCCAAATCGGTTTAGTTATTTAATCGTATAACCTTAACAGACAGACAGGGTTACTTTCGCATTTATAGCATCCTAGAAAGAACTAAGCCAGCTGGAAACAGCTAGTATTATTATTAGCACATACTGTGCATGTGTGATCTTTTAAGTAACACACGTGCTTCAAAATAGGTCGTCTATATTTTTGGAACATTCTAGACTATCAAAAATATGTTATTTCAGTCACAAAGCCGTTTTTATTCAGACAATGTCCCCCCCAGGAGCGACAGTTGAATGGGTCTTTGCGGGAGGCCTATATTTCGGTCGCTAGAATTAGAACAACAATTTTGTAAAACAGTAGGGAATAATTTGCTAAGTATGACTGACAAATGATTACATCTATATCTATCTATCTTCTATCTACGAGTATATCTACATCTACATCTACACTAATATTATAAAGAGGAAAACTTTGTTTGTTTGTAATGAATAGGCTCAAAAACTACTGGACCGATTTTAAAAATTCTTTCACCATTCGAAAGCTACATTATTCACGAGTAACATAGGCTAAATTTTATTTTGGAAAAAATAGGGTTCCGTAAGATATTTGGGTTTTTCGGACACAATGTGTAAGAAATCAACCAGAAAAGTTACTTTTTTTGCGTACGCTACTAATCTCAGGAACTACTGGTCCGATTTGAATACTCTTTCAGTGTTAGATAGCCCATTTATTGAAGAAGGCTATAGGCTATATTTCATCACGCTAAAACCAATAGGAGCGGAGCACCACTATTCCACGCGGACGAAGTCGCGGGCAGAAGCTAGTATATATATAAAAATGAATCCCTATTTCCCTTGGTCATGGCATTACGTGTGAACGGCTCGACCGATTCGTATGAAATTTGTTTCGGAGATAGAAGGGACCCTAGAGAAGGTTCTAGGCTACTTTTTATCCGGGTTTGTGAAGTAGTTCCCACGGAACGCGGTTGAAGTCGCGGGCAACAGTATCATTTTAAGTGTCTTGTATATAATTATTTTAACGTTATAAGAAAATAGAAATAATAAGTAACATTATATTGTATGATCATAAAATGCAATGCGTATATTATATTACTAGCTTTTTGCCAGCGGCTTCGCCCGCGTGGGCTATTCGAATTCAAATTATAAATCACAGAGTTTCATACAAATTTCGTCCCCCTTTTTTCATACCCTTACGGTTTTTTTATTTCAATCAATATTGCCAGGCAATTTTAAACTTTAAAATGCTATCAAAATAACTCATATTACCACAAAACATTGAATTATTCGTAAACATTTTCCACTAAGTGGACGACTGGTCAATTAATAGCTTCGCTATAATTAGTTTTTCAATTAACACAGAACTTTATTAAAGTTTTTATTTACAAAGTTTTTTTGTTTTCAAAGACCAATATGTGAGGTTTGTTTGAAACAAATTTCAGTTTTATTGACTTTTTATTTACTTCTGTTTAATTATTAAATAGATTTTTTATCAACGATTATTCATAAAATATAATGACCTTAGGAACTTGCTTGTTCTAAATGTTATAGAGTTTTTCAAAGTTGAGTTACTAATAAAGTGACTTTTTTATACATAATGATATGTATTATTTAAATTTAAGTAAATATTATTAACGCCGTGGCGGCCTAGTGGTTAAGGCTCTCGTGTACGAGTGTGCGGGTTCGAAGCCTGGCAAGCACCAATGTGACTTTTCTAAAGCCATACGTACTTTCTAAGTATATCTTAGACTTCACTGACTAACAGTGAAGGAAAACATCGTGAGGAAACCTGGACTTAAAAAGTCTGAAATCGCCAATCCGCCTTGAGCAAGCGTGGTGATTAGTGCTCATGCCTTCTCTGTGTGAGAAGAGGCCTGTGCTCAGCTGTGGGACAATATATAGGCTGATGATGATGATGACGATTATTATTAACGTTAGTTCCCTCAGAGGTGGATGAAACTGCGGGACACATATAGTAATATATACAGGCTGCCTAATAAAGGTCAAAACTTTGATTTCAAAGCATTGAGAAGAAAAAGCTCGAAAAAAAATCCCCCCGAAGAAAAACTTGATAATATCTGGGGAAAACTCAAGTATTTAGCTCCGAGGGAAGTTTTTAACTCAATTATGGTGACATCCTGGGTATATTGATTTTTTTCGAGTGGCAAGCGCGAGCTGGGGTTTTATTGGCGGGACGCGATGAAAATTTTTTCATTTTTTTTTATTGAATTTTAATATGAGGCGTACAATGTCATGATATTGGTATTTAATTTGAACTTAAGACGATAATCAAATTTCTCTTTGTTCGTTTAAAGTCTAGTTTAAGAAAAAAAAACGGAAGCCATGAAGAAGGCTTATAAAATGTTTATAAACTGTCTGTGTCCAAACAATGAAAACGTTACAAACAATATGTACATCTTGACAAGACATAATTTCACATTTATAATATTAGAATTGACTGCCATTCCCACAAAAAGAAAGGAAAGTATAAGAATTCAAGGGAAAATAATTTATTTATAGGTAGTTTACTGTGGTTGCCCCGTATCCCGAGGGAACAACCAAACGCACCTGGATAAAAATCCTATAACCCTGTCCAGGGTCCCTTCTTTATCTATACCAAACATCCTAATCAATTCAGCAGTTTTACCGTGAAAGCATAACAAACAAACTCACTTTCGCATTTTTAATTCAAATCTTAATTTTTTCAGGGATTTTTCAACTAAAATTCCTGCACCGGACCCCTAAAACCAACTCCAAAAAGTATACTCAAAGTTAATGAGCATTTTTATCGTAAATTATTGGGGGCTGACAAGCACGATATCTCGAGTGGTACTCGTCCCGGTGAGGGACTGAGGTCACTGTCTAAACATACTGTTTTAAAGATTAACCTAAATATAAAACTAAAGGATAGAAAAAGGAATGCTTTTACTAAAGAATTTCTACTGATTAGTAAGTGTTTTTTGAAAACTGTTTTGTTTTTGGTAATTTTTGGTAACTTCTGATAATATTAAATGCTTTGTCCTGAATGACTGACGGATCAACGCACAGCCTAAACCGCTGATCGTAGAGACCTGAAACTTGGAGGGTGTGTTCTTTGTATGATGTAGGCATCCGATAAGAAAGGATTTTTCGAAGTTCTACCCCGAAAGGAGTGAAAACAAGGGGCAGTTTGTATGACACTCTGCCATTTTTAATTTGAATTCGTATAACTTTTTTTTTTTTTTTTGTATGGCTTCTCGCAGGTCAACCTAGAAGGTTGTCGACTGCTTAACCGGGCTTGATTCGTATAACTCACGCGCGCGAAACCGCTGGCAGAAAGCTAGTTTTCTGATAATACAGTGATGTTAAGATGTACTATCGGTAGCGAAAACTGTATAATATTGTTTACCCAGTAAATCGAAAGCTTTAAATACAACAAAAACTTAAAAAACATGAAATAGTTTGTCTATGATATATTATATTTTAAAAAAAATACTAATCAAAAGCTACACTATTCCTTTACAATAGAAGCTATTTTTGATAATTTAAGACCAACAAAAAATTTACAAAAGTTTTTTTTTTCGTGATGTAAGCGGCGATAGCGAAAGCTAATTACTATATATATATCTGTCTAGCCGCTTCCCTTTTCCAAACCATGTTGGGGTCGACTGCCAGTCTAACTGGATGCAGCTGAGTACCAGTGTTTTACATGGAGCGACTGCTTATCTGACTTCTACAATCCAGTAACCGGGTAACATGATACCACTTGGTAAGGCTGGATGTTAGACTTTTTTCTGGTTTCTAACTACTAGAAGACTGTCAAATATCTACAAATGCTCTTCAAAATTAATTATAAGTTGGCTAATAATTTGTATAGCTACTAGCTACGAGGCCATTGAACTTTAACCCTTTAAACACCAAATAATATCCTGAACATTGTATCAATAACAAGAAACTTTTTGAACACAACTAAACTTAATTAATTAATACATATTGGCATAACTTAGACAAGAGGATGGGGTGAATAATCTACCAAGTTACCATATTATAATAGACAAGTTTAACTTAAGTTTAAGTTTGATGGATCGCGAGATGGTTTAATGACAGTTAGATGGAGTCCTTCAAACAATGTGTTATTACCCAAATGGCGCGATTAGAGTAATTTTGGTGTTGTTCAAAAATCATCATCGGCCTAGCCTGTTCCCAACTTTGTTGGGGTCGGCTTCAAGCTCCAGCGTAGCTTAACCTTTGATCGGTCGAAACGTGCGGCTTTTGCTTAGCTTAATGTAGATGATGCATGAAAAGTATTTGGATAGTTTGCTTTGCCTCTGCCAGCCGTTTTACCACCTATAGTATTAATGTACGCTTAGGTACAAGTTTAACTGGATACCCATAGACTGCCCATCCGACCTCTACAACCCAGTAATTGGGTAACTAAAACCCTAAAGGTAAGAATGGTTGTCAAACATTCTGACTTTCCGTAACAACTGTCACAGATCTATAAAATATAGTAATATCATCGGCTAAAATTGTGCTTTTAGGGGTCTCGGTATGACGTATATGGTCACCCATCCACAAACCGACCGCGACAAAGACGCAAGCACTTCCTTACCCTAAAACAGGCTAAGTTCGTGTCGGGCCACGCGCAATAGCGTTCCGTTGTAGGTCTTAGTTAGTCGACTATAACTCTGTAACCGGTTAAGCCTACTTAGCCGGGTTAGTTCTCCTTGTAAGTTCATTACATGTGCTACGTATGTGATTTTTTTCACATTTCTAGGGACAGCCATTCAAAAGTTAGAGAGAGGTACGCTCGTATCCACTTAAAAGCTAGATATTTCGCAAATGACTAACTTAAACGAAAAATGGTCTTTACACACCTATAATATATTTGAAAGACCCATCTAACGATACCCCACATGAACGGATACGCGAGAAAAAATAATTCATCCCCCCTTTACGTGTTTGGGAGCTCCCCTATAATATAAGCTATTTGGCAAAATTAGTACAATGGGGTCACTCATAAAAATAGAACTACTTCCTACCAAAAGATGAACTGAATTCATAAACCTCACTCATTATCCCAGTTCAGTGTGAATGTCCCCCTTGTCGAAAGCAAGATGGCCGCCGTTCGATCACTGACGTCACTTGACGGCGATACAGGGTGTATTATTTATCATTCGTTCGTTCGTTCGTTCGCTCCTAATTCCTGTATTAATGTTACAGCCTGTAGCTATACGGGGGGTTCGTTTTGAACCCTTACGCTTTGTTCTCGATGATAACATGTTTGAATTTTAATTTACTGTTTTTTTTTTTATTTAAATCGCTGTTCATTGGTTAATTTATATAACACCAAAAAATAATAAAAAAACTTACTTAAATAAAATTATTAGTATATTTAAATCACTTTACAAATAGTTTTGTTATGAGCTGAGTATGCCGAAACAAACTCAGGATTTTTAATAAAATAAATACTTGATAATTCATTCTACTAAGTAGTAATATAACAGTAACCACCCAGACGCCATAAAGTCCCACCAGACCAAGAAACAGTTCTATCATGAGAATGGGAACAGCTAACAATGAACCAAAGACTATAGAATCGTTGGTTACACTGGTAAAAAGTGTAATTCTTTTATTATGCGCGGTGATCTTTGACTCAGTTTAATTCACGAGTAATTTGTGATAATCAGTACTAATAAAAATATAAAAAAGGTATTATTGTTTTTGTATCAAGATAATCCCTGAATCCCAGTGTAATTACGAAGAATTTTAAGTAAAGACTGACAACGTTTCATTTATTTGCATTAGAGAACAGCTAAGTAGGTACTTATTACTTTTTTTTTTTTTTTTTTGCTGTACTTTGATATTTTGTAGTCTGTTATTTATACTTTGCTAAGCCAACTTAATAGTAAAAGAGAACAGCATAGTGTGGGGAAAAATACAAAAATAAAATATCGATATTAAAAACATCGACATTCTTTCGAGAATTTCTCACCCCACACTCGCCGTAACAGATGGTACAGGCTGCTCCCTATCCATCACTACCGTTCGCCAGCCACCATAATTGATCACATTATTTTTCCTGTTATTATTAATTGTTCCATCTCTGTATTCAATCAAACAGTCTGTGTATAGCTGGAATCTTTTAGAGCCATTTTATCGATGAATGATAGCTGGCTTTCACTGGGCTTTTGGGTGAAAAAAAGCGAATGTTACAGTGATGATTGAGAGGAATATGTAAATGAATATTGAAATTATTATGTTGTTATTATAATTAAGATTGCGTAACAAAACAGGATATACAAAAAAATGCTAGATACCTATTTCTACTGCATAACAACGTCGCTTTATTTCAGTCTAAAGGTGAAATCAGAGCTATATAATTTTTGAGGTTCTGTATTTTATGTAAAACATGTATGGGTTTTTTTTCATATTTTTTATTGGGTAGATTGACGAGCTTATTTTGTATAAGTTACCCAAATAAATATTATCAAGAAAAAGGCGCAGCAGATGTGCAAATCACTGACTTGAATTTAAAAAAACACATTACACCTCAATAATAAGTTTCACAACCGGTTTTCTGACATTTACAGTTTTTTCTGCATTTCATGATAGATCTACACCAGGTGCCATGACCTCATGATTACCAGAACTGTTACTTGGCTACATGTGACATTTGCACATTAAGCACTGTTTTTTTTGAGAATTAGTTTTTTGTAAATATATTTAAATAATGACAGCGAGTAATATATAATATGCAAAATGTCAAAATAAATTTTGTAAATTCTAACTAATATTATAAATTAATATAAAATTTTGTTATTTATTATTTTTAGGTAAAACGGCTTAACTAATTTAGACGAAATTTAATATAAAGGGGACCCCAAAGTAGTTTCTTCAAGACGCGGGAACCAGCCACTTGATTAAATATTTGCCTGCCTTTTAGAAGGTGGAATTTAACACTAATATATTACGTATCACGCTACGCCTGCCTCCGTTCCAGGACTCGTCTGCTCCACCGACCATCGGTCCTGCGGCAGTCATGACCACTGACCAGCCCACTGCCCCGACGCCCCCCCAGCTAGATGGACCGACAACCTACGAAAGGTCGCTGGGATTGACTGAATGCGGATGGCGGAGGAATCGGGTGTTGGGACGCAACTTGGTAGAGGCCTATGTTCAGCAGTGGACTGCGATAGGCCGAGTTCATTGATGGATATTACGTATATTATAAATAATATATCAGGATTTGCGTGGTGGCAGTATCTACGCAGTAGCGTTGCATAAATGTCATCATCTGCCTAGCCTTTTCCCAACTGTGTTGGGGTCGGCTTCCAGTCTAAACCGGATGCAGCTGAGTACCAGTGTTTTACATGGAGCGACTGCCTATCTGAACTCCACAACCCAGTTACCGGGTAACACGATACCCCTTGGTAAGACTGGTTGTCAGACTTTCTGGCTTCTGACTACCCGTAACGACTGTCAAAGATGTACAAATGACAACCGGGACCAACAGCTTAACGTGCTTTCCGAGGCACGGAGGAGTCTCGCTAAGACATAGATGGTCACCCATCCACGGACCGACCGCGCCAAGCGCAACTTAACCTTTGATCGGTCGACCCGTGTGGCTGTTACTTAGCCACGAGCTCCTCCGAGCGATTCGAGCGTTGCATAAATGTCGAGGGTTCAAATCCCGACCGGGAGAACTAAAATTGTTCCAGGTATGAGTGTTTGTGCATGTATATTGTACGTGTAACTGGAAATTTCTAGTGTGGATCAAGGTTTCAAAATATATAGTTTCCTGCAGTCGTTCCGACCGAACTACAAAACGTGTTGAGATGAAAAATAGCTTATAATCGTTTCCAGGGTACTATCGTCCTCTGTACTTAATTTCACCTAAAGTGGTTCAGCTGATTTAGCGTAAAAGCATAATAAACTAGCTCACTCTCGCATGTATGTCTTACTACCTTTAGTTATGATTGTAGGTGTAGCCAACTCGGGGTGTAGGGCTGCGATTTTTGAGGAAAAAAAGGAGAAGGCACGATCCGACAACCAAATTTTATTTAATCCGTCAAAAACGTCAAAAAAACAATATTTTCTTCTTTTACAAACTATTCTAAAATTAAACTGCTGTTCTGTCGCCTACACTCTCCACCCTAGTGCTGCCCTGGCAGCACTCATCCTCATTGGGAATCCTGGCGACACGAGCTACAGATCTTCTCAGGGTGCCAGTGGCTGTCCGTACACTTACTACACGTACTTGTCCATCCCTGCCTGGGAACACGTCTTGAACGATGCCTTTCGGCCATACTCCCCTGGGGGCGTCAGGATCAATAATAAAAACTAAATCACCCTTACCTAGAGGCCGTTGCTGCTCGACGTTCCATTTTTTGCGTGGAATCATTTCAGGCAATACCTCACGCAGCCACCGCTTCCAAAACATGTCAGCTAGAGCCTGTGACATGCGCCACTGCTTCCTGAGGTATAAATCAGAGTCGTCGAATATGCCAAGTATAGGTAAGTTGGAAGATGTCCCAATAAGAAAATGATTTGGAGTTAACGACTCTTGGCTTCCGACCTCAACTGACACATGACTCAAAGGCCTACCATTTACAATACTTTCGACCTCTGCTAAGAGTGTATTAAGGACCTCATCTCTGGGCGCGCGTTCCTTAAGAATAACACCTAAAGTAGTCTTAACGCTTCTTATCAAACGTTCCCACGCTCCACCCCAATGAGGGCTCGCGGGAGGTATGAAGGTCCATTGGGTTCCGTAGTTACTGGCGGTACCTATGAGAGTATCCTGGTCTAGATCGCAAATCGACTTGCGAATCTCCGCGTCGGCTCCACGCAAATTCGTACCATTATCAGAGTACAAGAATCCAGGCCAGCCTCGCCTGGACGCCATACGTCTCAGAGCCATCAATAAGGAATCTGTCGTCAGAGATTGTACTACCTCAATATGGATTGCTCTCACTGTCAAACACGTGAAAAGAACACCGTATCTTTTTTCGCGGCGCCTACACACGGAAACCTCCATTGGTCCAAAAAGGTCTACACCACAGTGTGTGAAGGGCCTTAAATGATGTGCCATGCGTCCACTAGGTAAGTTTCCCATTTTAGGAATCTCTGGCTTCGATTTTCTTATTTTACAAAACATACATTTTAAAGCTACATATTTTACAGTAGATCTTAATTTTAAAATCCAAAACTTTTGTTTTATTTCATTGACCACCATTTCT
This sequence comes from Pyrrhia umbra, assembly GCA_963891755.1. Lineage (NCBI taxonomy): Eukaryota > Metazoa > Arthropoda > Insecta > Lepidoptera > Noctuidae > Pyrrhia > Pyrrhia umbra. The sequence continues at coordinate 1,236,033 of OY982943.1, forward strand.
TGACTACCATGGCACGCCTTAACGTGGTGATGCCTAACTATCAACTGCGCAATTTTATTTTTACCATCTAGTATTGCGGGATGCTTCGCATCAAAAGAGACATCGGCGACGACCTGAATACGTCCCTGTACACGAAGAATACCGTGTTCATCAAGAAACGGCGACAACGTAAGTAACCTACTAGTTTTCCTTACACTACAATTGTTTTTAATTTCAGTCAAGTCTTCAGCAAAAGACTGAGCTTGTGAATACTTTATTAACAAATTTTCAGCGCGGGCCATCATCTCACAATCACTGGTAAGTACCCTACGCCTACATTTATCTATAAACTTCAACATGGAAACAGTACTTCTAACTAAACGTAACCACGAAGAAAATCTACCTGGATCCGGTAAAGGTAAAGTATTTTCCACTATTTGTAAAATATATACACATTCTGAATGATAACACTCTTTTCCAGAACTGTTGGTCAACGCTATATCAGCTATTGACTTTAAAACTCTTAAAAACATATCCTTAATGTCCCCGATTACCGCGATTTTATGCTCACGAAACCTATACATAATACCCAACAAAGACATAAGTAAGTCTGGACCTTTTAACAAATAATCATTTAGTGATAAACCTTTTGTTTTAGCGGCAGCGTCGAATACCAAACGTAAGTTCTTTTTGTTCGGGTTATCGACCCCAAAATGAGGTAAGTACCAAAGTTTTGTATTATCGCAACTTTCAGAAGTCTCTTCCGCGAAATCGTTTTCAAACAAATGTTTTATGCGATCTCGATACCTCTGTGCATACTCCGCATTCATACTCATCCTTCGTTCGACACCTTTCAGTCTCACCAAAGCATTAGGCCTAGAATCAGGTAATTTGCAGTTAAGGTCGCGCCAAGGAAGCCCAACATGCCATCTGTCGTTAATTAAAACGGCTGTTCGTTTCAGATGCTCCAGTGCCTGAAGATCATCGGCATTCTGACGTGGCTTACCTAGTATACCCAACGACTCGATGGTAAAAGATTTACGTACCTCTTCTTCCAGCTGTTGCAGCGATAGTTCATCGACCTCAGGAGTCGGCCGGTCATCGTCCTGGACCAGGAGTGAGCAGTGGTGCAGCGATGACGTCACAGGCACCCTACCGTGGATGCACCATCCCAAAGGGGTGAGTGTTGCACAGGGTTCATTGACCTTCCCTACTCTGGTTTCCAATGATAACAATAAATGACAATTATCTTGCCCTAGAAGGATTTCAGGTTTCACATTTTCATAACGCTGGGCAAAATCTAAATTACATAAATGATTATAGTTACTACAGTTGACATAAGGTTGTTTAGGTAAGTTAAGCTCGTTGATACTACGCGCAACTAACGAGTATTTTTTATTATTGTAGGTTGACATATCGAGATGTACTAATTCAGTATGACACTCGAGTTTGGTGTCCCACGCACCGTTTACGGTTAACGTTTGCCTACGACCGCGCAATCCTAATCGTGACGTTAATTCCGCACTGATAAGACTGACTGTGGACCCGTCGTCCAACAACGCATATGTACTGATAACACCGCTTGGTCCATGCAGATTTACGCGTACGACTTTCAGCATCGCCTTGCAGTCGGACTTCACGTAGTTGACGCTCTCAGCTGCTTGCGGGTGGGACGCGGGCGCCGGCTGATCTTGACCCTGTGTGACCGTACGCTCGATGGAGTTGCGCGTGTCGCTGTTATCTCGTTCTCGCGTACTGTTGTCAGTTGCTAATTTCTTCTTGTAGTGCAGTAAGCGATGGTGTGGTAGCCCACACTTATCAACGTCGCAGGCTGCGGCAGGACAAGTGTTACGGTCGTGTTTCACTATAAGACACTTATAACATAATCTGTATTGTTTTACATACCGCCAACGATCTTTGCATAATGCTTTCGCAAACTTCTTACAATCTGTTATCTTATGGTTTGTTGTGCGGCAGTAGCGACATTTATCACTCTCGTCGTTATTCAATAAAAGTGAGTGCTCGGAAAGCCTTTTGTGTTTGCTATTATCAAACTTGTGTGTCAACAACGCTAGTGAGTTTGCTTTTAGAGCTTCATCATGCAAGAAATCAGACAATGTATGCAAATTAGGACGCTTACCTTTCAGTGTCAGCTGGTTACTGTAATCGACCCATTTGGATAGTAAAATAGTAGGAAGTTTAGCCAGCACACATGTAATCACATCAGCCGCTAACAAATACTCCTCACGACCAATAACACTGACTGCTGTCACATAGTTTTGCACTCTCACTGAGAAACTCACGATTTCTTTAAAATACTCATGTGACACTGGTGGAAGTTTCTTGATGTCCGTCATTATTCTTGCCAGAATAACGTCGGGATTGCCGAACTGCAGCTCTAGTGTAGAAATTACCATCTCGGGCGACGTTGCACCGATGAGCAGGGCTGCGACGGCTTCACGAGCGGGACCTTGCAGGCATTTTCGCAAGCGCCATAAGTTCTCCTTCGGAGAGAAGTTACACACATGTGTAGACTCGCTATATGCCTGTTTGAACTGCAACCATTCCATGGGGTCCCCGGCGAACTTAGGTAAGTCACGCGGAGTGCAGAGGCGGCTCAACAAATGCTCGTTACATGTTAGTCCGGTTGTCAAGTTTTTCAGAGCGGCAGCTAATAGTTGAACCGTCCCGTCAGTGCCGACGATATTCGTCGGCGGACACGGCTCGCCCGAGATCTGACCATAATTGTGGGCGGGCTGTGTTTCCGGCTCCATGTGTCTGTTGTGCTCCAACCAATTATTTACTTGACTGTTGGTGTTTTCAGATCGCACGCTACCTTCACGTTCATCATCGATCTCGGCGAGTTGCAATGCACGCTTTTTGTCTATAAGCTCCAACTGTATCCGGGCTTTCGCCTCGGCTGCTTCTAGCTCCACCTTTGCTCTGCGTGCTGAAGACGATGACATAGATCGCCGAGATTGTGATCGCGATACGGATGGGGCGGCGGGGGCGGCGCCACCAATTGCGGCCGCTGTGACCGCCGCGGCGGCCTCCGTGACCACTACATCGCCTCCTTCTGTTTCCATTTTATCAGCCATGTCGCGTTGCCTTCGGGCTACACTCCGAGTTTTCACACCGGGAGGCGTGTGGAACATTTGGATCTTGGTTCTTGACGATCCGGCTCGAGTGGACCAGCTTTGTAGCCAACTCGGGGTGTAGGGCTGCGATTTTTGAGGAAAAAAAGGAGAAGGCACGATCCGACAACCAAATTTTATTTAATCCGTCAAAAACGTCAAAAAAACAATATTTTCTTCTTTTACAAACTATTCTAAAATTAAACTGCTGTTCTGTCGCCTACAGTAGGTATATAATAAGAAAATCATAGCAATTCCTTTGGAAAATTTATTATGAAGTATAATAACATTGCCCTTTTTTTGCAAAGTTCCAAAACCAAAATGTATAATTAACTAAGAACTTTTAATACCGAATTTACATTTTGATACCCAGAAGCAAAGTCACTTTATTAAAATTAGTGTACGAACCTTTTTGACCGGCAAATATCCGTATTACCCGGGGAGAGTGTATTTTGGTCGTGATAAGCCTCAGTTTAAAATATATTAAATTAATTTCTGGAGGCTAATAGAATAATTTAAGGGTTGTGGTAAAATATCGATAGTCGATAAACTGAGTAACGTGGTTTATTAAAATTGAGATTGACTCATCTTTGGATGGAAGCGATTTTTATCTATTTTAGTTTCGTAAGTTTAGCTATTTTATGAACTATGGTAAAAGCGCTTTCAAGGGGGCCTTTAAATTTTTTTAATAATAATCCCAACACATAAACATGTCGTGCTTCCAGCAAGTTCCCATTATGAGATTCGGAGTTTCTTTCTTTTATACTTACATACACGATCGATTATCGAAATTATGAAACCAAAAGTTTATTTACTGCTTACTTACAATACGAATATCTTCAAATTAAAACGAAATTTACAAAAAAAAAAAACAAAAAAATGCTTCATATAAATTTCGGCAACTTGTCAATCAAAAGATCGATACATTACACAACTATCGATACACGTCCCATCCCTACCCGGGATTTGATTCGCTGTTCTGGGATCAAAGTATTTGAGAATAAGGTCATGCCCTTCCCATATAGAGGTCCGGGACGATTTTATTACCCCCACTGATCCCGGTCTTTCGCTATTGCTTCGATTTCAACCTATTTTCATGCCGATCGGGTTTCGTTAGGCCCTTTGGAATATTGTCATCTAGATTTTTGTGTCAAGCCAGCTATATTATAATGGGTGGAATTATATCCGAGACTAGATTCTGCCTACGACGTTTCTTGTGTTTTATGATATTTATGATATAGTATTCGCACTTAAGGACAAGGTAGAATAGAATATTCTTTATTATGTACACCACTTTTAAACTTGAAACGGTAGGTGACACAATGGGGGGTCTTATCGCTAAAAGCGATCTCTTACAGACAACCTTTGGACTGATGACAAGAGGAAAAACCAAAGGGAAATGAAGCTTTCTTTTAGTGAAATCAGCCCGGAGACAGGTAGTTGCCAGTGGTACAGCCCCGTGCTTGGTAGGGCCATCATCCCTGGCTGCTACAAGAGCTCAAAGTCAGAGGCCATCAGGTAGATTAGAGAAAACTCTAGGGCTTGGTAGGTTAGTAAGCCTGCAGACCACAAGATAGCAAGAAGAAGAAAAAGTGTAAGAATTTATGGTATCGAACGGCTCAATTGTTTTGGATTACCCAAATTTGGTATGGCGATAGCTTAAACCCTGGGGACCACTTATGTTCTTCTTAATCCGGGTCCGTGAAGCAGTTCGCTTAGAATACGGGTGAACTAACGGGGCCCGGGTAGAAGACGGAGCCCGATCAGGACGAGCCGGCACTACCAAGGAGCTGCGAAAGAATCTGGATCCCTGCGTCCCTGCACGTACGTACGAGAAGCGATACTGGAGCGGTTTGAGGTTGGAGCTGGTAAGAGCCCGGCACACCCCTCAACCGTCCCCAGGCGGAGAATGTCCATGGGGATTTCGCCCCATATAAAAAAGGATGCGGGTGATTTCCTTAGATTCAATCTACCAAAAAGCACGGTATTTTTAGGCTGGTACTGATACACCATAAATTGTAAGTACCCGTGACCGAAGTCTACATAGGATATTAAGCGACCTTTTACAAATAATGGATAGTCATTCAGTCAAAACGAACCGACGGTACGAACCCAACAATGTCTACTAATAATAGAAATGTGGTATTTTAGGATATTTGTGACGACTCAAGTGTTATTTATTCAATTACGCTCAAAAGCTTAATGCACTTGGGTTTTTAAGGTTCAGACGGTATTATTTTTACCGTATACCGGACACGAGATTTTATCGAATAGAGCAGTGACTACAGAACTAATATCAAATAGTCCTATTGTTCAATATCACAACATCATCGACCTATTTACTATCCCAATGCTGTGTAAAGGCCTCTTTCCATATAGAGAAGGCATGAGCATAGATCAGCACGGTTGCTCAAGGCGGATTGGCGATTAAAGACTTTTTAGTACAGGATTCCTCGATGTTTTCCTTCACCGTTACTCAAGTCTAAAATATGACGTAGAAAGTATTAATAACTTTAGGAAATTCACATTGGTACTTGCCAGGATTTGAACCCGCACTAATACATGATATGCAGGTGCCTTAACCACTAGACTACGATGAACTACAACTTTTACATGTGACTTGAAAATAAGTGGTAAAATGTGAGTTGAATGATGATGTGTGTATTGGTATTCATCTGCCTACCCCTATATTATGATTAGTTCATGACTAATAAAAATTGCAATGTAATGAATGACTATAATAATTATCGACACACAACAACAACGACAAATTTTATCAGTTGTACATAACATACAATAGATTTTCGTATTAGTCATCACTAGATACTCCCCGCTTTTAAGCCCGCTTGGATTTTACATAGGAAGTTTTTATCGAGATAAAACATAAGTTTATGTATAATCTAGAATATGGTCTAGTTGTTTGCAAAGTTTCATCAAAATGCGTTCAGTAGTTTCTCCGTGAGAGTTACAAACATCTACTCATCATTAGAAACTTTTGCGTTTATAAAAGTAGTAATAAAGTGAGTCTAGTTATATGACTAATATTAACAGCTGGGACATTTTAACCAAACATTTGTGTCCCACAAGAATAATAAAAATCACAAAACAAATAAATATTTTTTTCCACACTCAACTTTTGACATCGACAATACGTCCCAACCCTAATCACAAAAAACGAAACATTTAAAAAATCAAACATCAAAACAAGTCGAGGGAACAAAAATAATAACTAACAATACAAATTATAAAGCAGAGGTAACAAACGCAGTATTTTAATTAAAGTTTAATTGGTGGCCGGCCAGCCCTATAAATAATGGCGGCGTACCTTGTTACGTAAGGGGTGCGAGTGCGGATATTTGCGCGCGGATATTCGGATTTTTGTGAAATAAAAAAAATAATTTAATAGTAATAATTTAATTAGAACTATACGATTTTGCAATTAAGCTTCAATTAATTTAGGGCGAATTATCTGTCGCCTTTTTAAATGTACATTAAATGTAAATGAAAAATTAAATGTAAAAAAAAGTAAATGTGGTAATCAATGAAACACTAATAAGAAATTTTCTTATTAGTGTTTCATTGATTTAAAGAGCCCACATTTACTTTTAATTGTTATAATACACACAAATATTAGAAGCATAAAGCTTTAGTATTTAAATAACATGTTACAGTATGATTTTAAACATGCCGTTGTAACGGGATTATATTACGACAAGCATATTTTTGACACAGCATTTTGAAAATACCGTAGCTTTTAGCTTTTACCATAGCTTTTAGCTTTCAGCTATTATTTTTGTATATCAATCGTAAAAAATCTGATAGTATTTGTATTATACCCTACTTGGCATCTAACCCTGCAAATTCTCGCAAATGAAATATCCATATCACATCGCTAACACGCGACATATTATTATTACTGTGAGTACAGGTTTATGTTTGTTTGTAATTAAATATACTCATGTTTGTAGAACTCATCTCGGAAGGCACGAAGCGGAACAAAGCCACAACAAACACTATGTATTGGGTGACACATATGTAGCTGTTAATATACCTATCTGTATTTGTAATATTAATTAGTGTTGGCAACATGATAGTTAGTTGTTATTAGTTACATATGTGATCATTCTAGGAAATATTGATTTGTGTTTTGTCTATTAGGCTATGAAATAATATGTGGTTATTGTTATTTGGTTCACAAGCTATCGTTTGTTTTGGAATAAGTATTTTCTGAAAATTATTTGATTGTCACGTAGTCGTTACAGCGAAAAAATATATTTTTGTTATGTAGTATCATTATTTACATAATAATTCCTCTCTTTTCATATACCACTATAAAATTATGTCCTTCACTCAAAATACAATATGACTTCTCGCAAGTGTTTACACAAAATATCCGAAATAACAACAAAAACATTTCGCGGATATAATATCCGCGCCGACAACCCTAACTAAACCCTACAAAGGCCAACCCAATAAATACTAACTCTACAATAGAACTTTTATTTAACGTGTGTTTGCGAGTGTGGGTATTTTTATTTTATTTGAAAAGTCTTGCTAACTGAGGACCAATATCCAGTCGTATACCAAAGTTTTATTTGCAGTAAAAAAATACAGTTTCCAGTAAAAAAAAAAACATGTATTTGAACGCATTACAATGTCGGGAACCTATGTAATATTTGAGGGATTAAAATTTTACTTTAGAAACTCGATTCAAAGCGCGGGTTAATTATTTATAATGTAATTGACTCTGGATTAATGTACAGTTGATGGCAATAGTCATTATCGGCCAATCTACTGTCCCACTGTTGGGAAAAAACCTCTTCTCATACAGAGAAGACATAAGCAATAATCACCAGGCTCAAGACGAATTGGCGATTTCAGACTTTTTAGTCAAGGTTTCCTCACGAGGTTTTCCTTCACCTATTAGTACTACTAGTATCTTAGATACACATAGAAAGTACATAGGTATGACTTTAGAAAAGTCAGATTGATACTTGCCAAGCTTTGAACACACACACTCGTACACGTGATGCAGGTGCCTTAACCACATAACAATAAGCTTGCTCCCTATAGCCCTCTTATGGTAATTACGCATCACTGACGAAATATGAGTCTAGCTTATCTATACTTCATTTACAATAAGATTAGAAAAACCTCCAAACTCTTTTTGCAGCATATTCAACCGATTTTGAGTTCTATTGCCTGCCCTAATAAGGATGGCGTTGAAAGCAAAATAATGTTTACAATAATAAATATATATTCTGCATCTGTTTTTAACATGTCACCTTGGTAATAGAGCTTTAAATCGTTTGAGCTAACGGTAAATAGGGGTGTTCAAATGTCTAATCTTATTATAAATGGAGTATCGATACCTTACACCTCTACCTATACCCTTGAAGAAAACAAGCACCTTCTTCTTATCGTATAAGCTGCAGGTGTACTAACCTAACAAGCACTAGTGTCAGAGTTTTCTCAAACATGCCTGATGGCCTCTGACATAGACGCAAAGTTAAGCTTTTTTTATGTTATTTAATCCATTAATTCACTCAGAATTTTGCAGAGATATACAATATTAAGTAGACAACGCTTCGCAGAGTTGCTACTCAGAATGTTGGTATAGAACTTAAAACAAGTACCATTGAAAATAATTCCGTTTTCATAGTAAGTAGTTTTATAGTGAAGGAATAATAAGAAGAGATTTATCCTAATGGCTCTTAGCATCCTACTTCTACTCAGTAATTTTATAAATGCGATAGTAACTGTTTCATACGCTTTCAAGCTAAAACGGCTGAAGCGATTTAGATAAAATTTGGTATGGTGATAGATTGAAACCTGTGGAAGGTTTGGGGATAGTTTTTGTCTGGGTGCGAGAGGTAATTCCCTCAGCATGCGGGTGAAACCGCGGGAAACAGCTAGTACTCAATTTTATAGATATTATTATGATTAGTATTAAGGGATGAATGTTTGCTAATCTTTCACCCAAAAACTAGAGAACGGATTTGTGTAAAACTGATATACACATATAGTCCATTATATGTATTTACACTGATGATATATTTTATGAAGTCCACGCAGACGAAGTCACGTGCCTCTAAGTTACTGTTGTCAGTATTTAGCCATCGACTCCAAAGCGACGTATAGGTTCACGAGGGTTTCAGCAGAAAGTCTGTTGTTTTTTTTGTTGTAAAAAGGTATTTTACGCCCCCAATTTTTTTTTATTTGTGTGGATTATAGAAAAAAATATATAGAAAAAAACTTACCACAAAACACGACGACAAGATTTCTAATTTTGGCACACATTTTGATTTTTTTAAAACAACAGCACAGCACATAATTTATTGTAATACAGTTGTGAGAATCACCTCCACATTTTTGTCACTAAGTTTCTACACTAGCACATCACTATTTTGTCAAATGTCACTGCACTGTCACTTGACGCTATTTACGTCATTCGGTCATTTTTAACCCCTAGTCACTCAGTCCACGGTGATTCTGAAAGAGAAAAAAATATGTTAGCAAAAATATTCGAGAAAAATATAATTATTTATTCAGAAATGTTACAAAAATATCAAATTTCAAGAAAATTTAAACAAAATAATAAAAGATATGGCCGGCAAAAAAAATATTTTTTAATACTTTTGAATGTTTTAAAAGCAATTCCCGCAAGAGTAATAAACGTAGTAGGTAGCCCAAAATCCTAAATAAATAAAACCAAATCAAGTTTTTTGCTTACATCAGTAAAAAGGCTTAACTACCACTGAATAATGTCTGACTCATTTTTTGCAATTAACAAAAAAAAGTCGACACGTTTTTCGCTTAAAATACGAAAATATGAATACGACAAAGTTTGACAGTTTATTTAGACATTTTGAATACGTTTTTTATTTCGAAAAGTCGTATTTTAAATGGCCTATAAAAACATTTAATGACACATTAATTTTGTAGATAAAAGGTTGGGTCATAGTTGTAAAATTTGACATAATATGTTTCGGGTCTCGGCGGGCTCGTAAAACTTCATTCGCTAAATAACTTGAGTTTTTTTACAGACTCCTAAGAATTTTAATTTTCGAAGTTACAGCGGTATAGGTATTTAATTAAAAAATACTGGGAAAGCTGTAATTTCCAACAATATCATTACCAAAATGAAAGCTTTAATTTAAACATATTTCACACATGCACGATAAGGTTTACTATATATATTATTTTTTTTAACTGAAAAAATTTAAATATAGCAGAAAGAAATGCTAATTAACAGACTAATAAACTAAAAAATAAATGTTGTGCGAATAAATATTTTTTAATCTGTCTGTGTTAAACATTTTATAAAACGGTGGTGACATCATTATTCATACATAAAAAAATGATGGTATCATGCATGATATGTTATTAACGAAAGATAGAACTTGAATTCGGCACATTTGTAAAAATAAGTAAAATCTAGATAAGCTTCGAATTTATTCTAATGAGAACCATTCAAAGAATCGACGAATTCTAAATATTTTTCTAGTAGATATAATAAAAGTCATATCGTATTTTTTTTTTAGAAATAATGCTAATTTAAGTATATTTTTTCAGGCTCTATAAGTTGTGCTTGGATACCATTTCGAGTAATATCTAATTTAAAAATGGAATAAGCTTTTTATTTTACATCTGTTTGATAAAAAAAACTTACACGTGAAATGAAAGAATAAAAACGTCACAGAAACAAATAACAAAGTCGAATTGAGAAAAACACCTCCAGCTTTTGAAATAAAAAAAAATCAAGTACCTAAAATTAAAAAAAAAAAATCAAAATATACAAAACTTCTAATATCAACTTTCTAAGTTGCATGAATGAAATCATCTCGCCATAACAGTAAGGAGGTAGCCAGTGCCCACTCGAAAAAAAATCATTAAGTTAAAAACTTGATTCTGCTTACGACACAACTTAACCCACGCTTAGCCCAGTTTAATTTTGGTGCATGGTTTAAGGCTTAAGCTGTTAGCGTTTTCTTAAAATTATGAATCATAACTCCCAGACTATTATTTTCTAAATGCGAGAGGTTCTTTGATTATTTGTTACGCTTTCACAGTAAAACGGCTGAACCAATTTGGATGAAATTTGGCACTGAGATAGTAGTGACCCGGGAGATGATTATAGCGATATATACTTTTCCTCTTTTAATTATCTATTTAATTAGATAATTAAAAAAGGAAAAGATTAATGACTAATATTTTATGCATTATTAACAATGTACCAACTCACAAAAACGCACATAAATATATTGCTAATGACTAGTAGTTGATTGATTGCAACCTTGTTATAACTTGAAAGGATTTATTTAATTGTATAAATAACTTAATTGCAACTTGAAGGCTTAAGTTTTTGTCTCATTATGAATCAGTGCTGATTCATGTCTCGAACATCATATTTTATTCATGAAGTAAATCAATAATGTATAAACTGAATAATTTATGCTTAACCGTCAACGATGCAGAAGAATTTTAATTGTTTTGTAACACTGTACTCTAGTTATTAAAATTTTAATTGAAACAAAGCACAAGTCATCATCATCTGCTTAGCCTTTCCCCAACTTTGTTGTAGTCGGCTCTCAGTCTAACTAAATGCAGCTGAGTATCAGTGATTCACATGTAGCAACTGTCTACCTGACCAACACAAAGAAAAAATAAATTTGATAAAAAAAAAACAAAAAAAAAACAGTTTTATTTTAAAATAATTTTGATAAATAAATACCAAAAAAAAATGTTTTATTTTAAAATGAAATTTGAAAAAAAAAAATACCAAAAAATCTGTTTTATTTTAATATTGTAACCCGCTACCGCTTATAACTCGCTCCAAATCCCATAAGTCAGGTGTAGGCGGCATAATGTTTTGTAGAGACAATTATTTTGTCTGTCTGTCTGTTTGTACTGTTTTTGTTAGTATACTGCGTGGACATGACGTCTGTCGACTGCCATTTTGGTGTGAAATATATAGCTAGCTGCTTCACCCGTGCCCCGAGGGTACTAAGCCACTCACCCGGTTAGAAAGTAGCCATAACCGTTTCCAAGGACCTGACAATCTACATCAATAAAATATCTCACTTTCGCATTCACAATATTCAAAATTAAAAAAAAAAAACAACCTAGGCTGAATATCAGCGCTTTTTGAACGTCAAAATTTACAAAAGACAGCCCCCAAAACGTCCGCCCTTCACCCCTTCCTATGTGTTATTGCTGGGAAGAAGTGGCGCAACAAACTCCCCAGCAACACATATCTGTCTGTTAGGTTTTTGAAGAAACAGCTTACAATATCATGTATAAATTAATATTTATTAAATAGCCCAAATTTCTTACTACATGTTGTCTAGCACCTAGCTAGCATTATAGATGTAAAATTTATTTTTTAATATGCGAAACCTTTTTCATAAGTGTTTAGTTCAGCAAATTATCGATATGTTACTATCACTCTATTTATTAAAATCCGATACATATTCAATGCCATTTACATTAAGTGCACAGAATTGTAAAAATGCTCACCCATCCACAAACCAACCGTGCTAAGAGATTTTTATGTTTTAAAAAGCCAAGCTTATTTGCAGCACTATGGTCAATAACCAGTCTATAAGCAAGCGTGGTGATTACCATATACCACTAAATGGTGATTTAAACATCGATGCTCAAATAACGATATTAAAATACTTTGAATACAAAACGGTACAATAAATTTAACGTGTCAGAATGGCACTTTTACTGCAACATATAATAATTTTATTAACAACTCAAGTGTTTATATTACCTACCATTTTAGTGGTATATTATAGCTTTGTGTAATCTCCATAGTTTTATGTCCAACTAGCCATTTCTCGTGGTTTCTCCTGCATTCTAAAAAACTGCTTCGCGGACCCGGATAAAAGTAATCTACACTAATATTATAAAGAGGAAAACTTTGTTTGTTTGTTTGTAATGAATAGGCTTAAAACCTACTGGACCGATTTTAAAAATTCTTTCACCATTCAATAGCTACATTATCCACGAGTAACATAGGCTAAATTTTATTTTGGAAAAAAATAGGGTGTAAGAAATCAACCAGAAAAGTTACTTTTCTTGCGTACGCTACTAATCTCAGGAACTACTGGTCCGATTTGAAAATTCTTTCAGTATTAGATAGCCCATTTATTGAAGAAGGCTATAGGCTATATTTCATCACGCTAAAACCAATAGGAGCGGAGCACCACTATTCCACGCGGACGAAGTCGCGGGCAGAAGCTAGTCCAATATAAAATACTAGCTGTTTCCCGCGGTTTCACCCGCATCCCGAGGGAACTACTTAGCGCACCCGGGTAAAAAGTAGCCTATGTTGTTCCTCAGGGTTTATTCTATCTTTGTACCAAATCTGTATTCATCAAAATCGGCTCACTGGTTTAGGCGTGAAAGCGTAACAGACAGACAGACAGACAGAGTTACTTTCGCATTTATGATATTAAGGATAATTAAGGATACAAGTGAAGCCACCAAAAATAACTAGTATTAACATAATATGTATGTCCACATTGTAAGAGATTTCCAATTTTACTCTTTGCAATAATGTAAACCAGGCCTTTGCCCTGCAGTGGTACACAATAGGCTAAAATAAAATAAATAAATAAAAAATAATGTAAACATTTCTATATTCTTTTTTAAATGTACTTCCTGTATCAAAAATATACACAAAGTCTAAACATGAAAACTATTCCAGACTAGCAGCCATTTAAAATTATACTTAAGACAACATTCATTAAGCCAGCAAAATGAAGTAATACTAAAAATTGCATCGGAATCGGTCCACCCGTTTGAGAGCCACGATGCCACAGACAGACATCGACGTTAGACTTAAACATCCCTCTTTTGCGTCAGGTGTTAAAAATCTCATACGTGAAAAAAAAAAGTCGGGCAGAAAAATAATTGAAAAAAAATATATTTGAAACTTGTGTACTAGACTTTACACAAGATTTGATTGTCACACATCAAATCGGTGACACATTTACATAGGTACTTACTCTAAGCAAGCAATACACTAGTCTACGCCCACGGCTTCGCCCACAAACGAACGCTATTGCCCAACTTCCGACGACCGCGTCAAAGATTGTCTACTCAAAATGCAAATTTCGGATAATATTTGTGTGTTTAAAAAAATATATCTATTAAAAGAAAAATTGCCATATTATATCAAAAAGGAAAACACCTCGGAATTTTGCAAATTTTCCCCTGTACAAAAAGAACCGATTTTCAGTAATAAAATACTGAAAAAAGACAGCAAAATAAAAAATATTCAACTTAAACATTCGTGTTCTTGTGCGTAGCTTATGTATGGGTATTAATTTGTTCCAAGGTTTAAAAAACGGGTGCGGTTTTTTTAAATAGCCAGTTGCATTAATATTCATTTACACTTTATACTTTAACGTATATCACAAACTTTATTTATAACCAATTAATTGCATACTTTTCAGTTTTTTTTTAATTATCAAGACATAATATAATAATAAAATAACTGTATCTCATAAAATAGAAGACGAAAAACTTGAAAATATCCCGTTTTGACAAATGTTGAATGACAGTTCCTAAGTAACTTGCATATTATTGGTGCAACCCATTGTGAGTCTTAATCCATGATCACATAAAGCTTTTACCAAAGAAATATAGGTACCACAAAAACAAGTAATAAAAAAAACGTGCATCGCAATCCTTTAAATCATTTATTTATCTTTTTAATTAAAAACTAAAAAAGTTATGCGTGTAAAAAGGATGGTTCAACAAACGTCTTTGAAAAGTATATATATATATATATATATATATATATAAAAAGTTGAGCACATTCGCTGTGCACATGTTAGGCGTTCACACGAGTTCAGTTTGTTTAAATGTCCTATAGGCTTTATGGAGTGCTAAGTGGGTTGTGTATGTTCTAAACTTAAATAAGAGTGGGATGAAATATCGAGGATAAGTGTCAGTACGCATGTAAGGGGTATTCTCTGAAACGACTTAACCGATTCCGAAAATTCTTAAAAATTTCCGAAAATTCGAAAATACTATTAAAAATAAGAAGTTTTATGTTATCTTCTTCCACGATGTGAGCAGAATTTAGAGGTTTTTGCATGAAAGAGTAACAAACATGTATAATATATGTCCCTACAAACGTTGTCATTAATAATATACTACTTATATTATTAATGACATAATTTTATTATTAATGATAATGCAGTTTCTAAATTTAATTCATTTACTTCACACTAGTACTCATTTTGTGGTCACCCATCACAACTTTTTAGATCGATCAATCATCATCTGCCTAGCCTTTTCCCTACTATGTTAGGGTCGGCTTCCAGTCTAAGCCGAATGCAGCTGGGTACCAGTGTTTTACATGGAGCGACAGCCTATCTGACCTCCACAACCCAGTTACTGAACACGATACCCATTGGTAAGACTGGTTGTCAGATTTCTGGGTTCTGACCACCCGTAACGACTGTCAAAGATGTACAAATGACAACCGGGATCAACGGCTTATCGTGCTTTCCGAGGCACGGAGGAGTCTCGCTATGACAAAGATGGTCACCCATTCACGGACCGACCGCGCCAAGCGCAGCTTAACCTATGATCGGTCGAACCGTGCGGCTGTTACTTCGCCACGAGCTCGTAGATCGATCAATAACAGTCAATTTTGATTAGCCAAGACCCTCCAATATAGAAACTTGTTTGAATAACAAACTCGAACGTCCAAAATCTTCGCATAGGAAATGTCTCGTAAAAATATAGGTATTTTTACATCGTCAAAAGTTTTCGGGGACATAATATCGTGTCTAATTATTGTGAGAGGGCCTTACTTTCTTTTATGATCTAACTTATATATAAAAACTGTTCCACGTTTTATGGTTTCGACGTTAGGAAAGTTTTTAATAATGCCGCCTATCGATTTTTTGGCGGGATGTTTTTGAGTAATTTTATTACTTTTTTTAAGACTGTTAGAAGTTTATTTTACAATGTTGACGCTTTGGTAGAAAGGCTGTTTTTACTGCAGTCTCAAAACACCATGTAACACGCAATTTATAAATTTACACACCCGGACAAAAATTATCGTATGTCCTCTCCCAGCTTTTGATATCAAACGACTGATTTACCGACCTAAAGACAATCTTGTTTCCACGTTTAGTTTAACAATTAGTAAGGATTTTTTAACAGACTTCAAAAAGAATATTCACCTATTTCTTCGTCACAAGTCGGTGGCGAAAATACACAAAACAATACCTAATTTAAGACACCGACTTCTAAAATGTGTATTAGTCCTGAAGAGTTATTACACAACTGGCTTTTTGCCGCGGTTTCGCCCGCGTTCACAGGGAACTACTTAACGCACCCGGAGCGTAACAAACAAACAAAAAAACTCACTTTCGCATTTATATTATTGTATTGATTTGTAGTGTTTTTGAAATATATTTTTTTGTGAAAATAGTTTTTAAATGTACCCTATATAAAATGCTTCGTCCTGAATGACTGACGGATCAACGCACAGCCTAAACCGCTGATCGTAGAGACCTGAAACTTGGAGGGTGTGTTCTTTGTATGACGTAGGCATTCGATAAGAAGGGATTTCCCGAAATTCTACCCCTAAGAAGGTGAAAAAGAGGAACAAGTTTGTACGAAACTGTCATGTTTAATTTGAATTCGTATAGTCCACGCTGGCGAAGCGGATGGCGAAAAGCTTGTACCCAATAAATACATTAACTCCCTTCAATATTCTATATAAGACATGCCCTAGATTCCAGACTTAACAATGAAAAGACTTTATAAATAAACTACGCAACCTCTATGTTGACATGACAGACAAACAATTTCTTTTGTTATTAGTATATCAACATTGCCATTACATAATGCTATCCAAATATGAAGATGGTATGTGTCACCTCATTGTTTTGATTTTCATATAATAATTATGCGAGGTGACATAATTATACGTAGTCATTCTTTGTTTGAATAGAAAATATTTACTAATAACCTATAGTGAATAGGTATGCATTGCAAAATCCAAGTATTGTTCATAAGATTGACAATCCTACTAATCTATACTAAAATTATAAAGAGGAAAGATTTGTTTGTTTGTTTGTAGGGTTTTAACTCAAATACTACTGGACCGATTTTAAAAATTCTTTCACCGTTTGAAAGCTTCATCTTTATGAAGTGTCATAGGCTATATTTAATTCCAGAAATAATTAGAGATCCCTAGTAAAACTTGAATAATGTAACCCAAGGTGTACAAAAAAATGTCCACGCGGGCGAAGCCGCGGGCGGAAAGCTATAATATTATAAATGCGCAAATTTGCGAGGATATATGTGTGTATGTTTGTTACTCTTTCATGCAAAAACGACTGAATAGATTGAGATGAAATTTAGTACACATTTAGTTTATAACCTGGATTAACAGGTAGGATACTTTTTATTCGGGTTTTTGAAGTAATACCATCATTCCCACATAAACACTTCTCATACCTTTCCCCGGGTTTGAAGCTATATTCATATCAAATATCATTAAAGCGGTTCACTCGTTATATCGTAAAGACGTTACAAACAGACATACAGAGTTATGTTATAAAATTTAAATTAATATAATCTTAGAACTAGACTATAAAATTATAAATTTCATCTGAAATCGTCGACACTTCTCTCACTTTAGTTTTTGGTTTAGTTTTTTTTATATCACAGTCTTGGACCAACCTGCTGTTCTGCCGACCCCCTATTTAAAGCGACATAAACATTGTAGGTACATTGGTCCGCCACATCTGTGTGCTAAATATGGGCACCACATTGCTACGTGGGAGAAGAGTGTTGCCGAGCGTGTATACAGGGTGTTGTGAACATGTCTTTTTTTTGCTTTTTTTCGGATTTGCAATGTCTTCTTAAGTTCGGTTTGTTTTTTAATGTTTTGTAAATATATTTTCTGTTTTTTTTTAGATATTTGCAATGCATTGATTTTTTATTTATTTGCCTTAATGATTTCGTTTGAAATTTCGCGTTTTTTTTTCATATGAGGTATAAAAATGATTAGGTACGAGGGGTAATAACAAGAATTTTAATTAAATTACCTTTCTAAAAAAATACTCATCAAAAGCTTTTGATCTATAGTTTCATAACATGGGCTAAGTTAAATGTAAATCTTACGAAAGACAAGCAGACAGAAAAGAGAGGCTCAGCAGTGATCATTTGTAAAAAAAAATATACTAAAAACTTGTCTAAGTAAAAATTATTTTTTTCAAACACATAACGGGTAAAGCCGCTGGATAATACTAAGCGATGAAATTCTAACTAAAATCTATTGTGTGTTTCGTAATTATGCTGGAGGCGACGCCTGAATATCACTATTAACCAGTTAATTACAATTAGTCACACGAAAGCTAATTAGTTTGTTAAATTAATATTTAGTTACAATTTAATGTCTTTGCATTTTAATTTTTGTAGCAATTTCATATTTAATTAAAAAAAAAAAAAGTTTGTATGTAATGGGTGAAAGTTTTAAATTCTGTTGTATGTGACCAAAACACGAACGTCGAACAATGTCGCGGGCAAAAACTAGTTAAAAATAAATTCGAAAAGAAAATATCACGTAATATTTCAGTCTTGTAGCAGACTTTAAATATCATAAAAAATTGAAAGTTCAATAATTACGTTACGCAAAAATCTAAAATTATTTTTCTTAAGCACCAATTTTGATATATTGAATTTGAAGCATGATAATAGTCTTAATAATCTGTACCTTCGCACTTGTCAAAGTCAAATATAATTGGATTTTATTCTTAAATATAAATATATTTTTAATTTTCATAAATTATTTGCGATTTAAAAAAAAAAATGGTTCTTTTATGTGTTAATATTATTATTTTCTTTATAATGAATGCATGATATAAATTAGTAAAAGCTTCTGCCCGCGACTGCGTGGACTACAAATTGGGTTCAAATACCTGAATAAAAACTATCCTATATTAATAATCCAGGTTATAAACTAATGTGTACTAAATTTCGTCCAAAACTGTTCAGCCGTTTGTAAGATTAGCGCCCCAAGCACGACACCTCTATAGTATTATTTTATGTATAATAATGAAATGATGATGATAATGTGAATATATATATGACATACATAACGTAATGAATTAAAAAAAAACACGATAATACTGATTATACAACTAAGTATCTATAAAAACTATTCCAACAGCGAGAGCGTTTAGCATAACATATACATAAGAACATAAAATATAAAATCATGCAAAATTTCTGTATTATTTTAAGCTTTAAATACGTTTTACAACCAGAGGTAATATTTGTAGCTGTATCTTTTAAAGGAGAATATAAAATATGATGACTACTTAAACCGCAGTTTTCAGCTTAATTCGTTATCAGTTAAAAACATAAACTTTAATAAACCAACACGCAAATTCTACAGTTTATTAATAAACACAAACTGGTGTCGAATTTGTTGGACTTCAAATTAAGTATAGATTTAATTAACGACAAAGACAATTTTGCGACACTTAAAGAAATCGTGTTTTTGTAACATAAGTTGTGTAAAGAAGTACCTTTTATTTCTTAAATAAAAAAATATATATTTTGTAGCTATCCAGAACTTAATTTTAGTTTTCTTTTTTTTGTTATTATTTTTCTTTTTAACTTAATTTATATTAGGTATAAATCACTTTTATTTTTATAAATAAACATTTTTATTATACATTTAACGGCGACCAGCTTTTTGCTCAGTTTATTAAATCAAAACCTAACCCTAAGTATCGAAACCTCCTGTATATACAAACAAGATAATATGAGAAGCTTATGATAAAAATACAGCTTCGACCAACGCGACAACCCACAAATATATATACGCACGTGACATATTACTTAATTTTTAATTAGGAATTAATAATTTGTGTCAGTTAAGTAGGAAGAGGTGATCTAACAAAAATATTTTTTTTTTAACTCGGTTAAAAAGGAACTACCTATGCTTCTTCAGTCTATACTATTTTAGGATTTCTCTTTTGTCCGTTCGACTGTCTGTCTTATCTTGGAAACGCGTGGAGGTATCCAGTTAAAAATTAAAACGAAATTATAACGTATATGTGGCACTCTTAAGGGAATATTTTTTTTTAGTTTATAAAGCTGAAGAGTTTGTTTGTTTGTGCGCTAATCTTAGGAACTACTGGTACGAATTGAAAAATACTTTTGTGTTAAATAGTCTATCTATCGAGGCAGGCTATATAACATCACGCTACTATCTACTGGAGTGGAGCAGTGACCAAAAATGTGTGTGAAACCGCGGGGGAAAGCTAGTATCAAATATTATAGATGTAAAGCTAGGTTTATACTACAAAATCATACGTATACACAGTAAATAAACAGATGTGAGGCATTTATTGTGACACGAGAAAAGTGTAAAGACGAATGATAAGAGTTCTAGAACATACTTAGCCAACATAGAAAGTTTATAGTACTCACAATCTTGTCCTAGGTCCTAGACCTAAGACGAGAAAAACTGGTTGTCATAATACGTAAGCAAGGACAATATCTCACGCAACATATCACAACCTGATATCGTCAAGTGAAAATATAATGACGAAAACATTTTAACCGACTTCAAAAAAAGGAGGAGGTCTCAATTCGAATGTATTTTTTTATGTTTGTTACCTCAGAACTGTCGACTGGGTGAACCGATTTTGATGATTGTTATTTGTATTATATTCTATGTGTCAAGCCATAAACTATGTGTGTGCCAAATTTCATCAAAATCCATTCAATATTTTTTGCGTTAAAGACGGTTTTGAACATGAATGTGGATGGATATAGAGGAAGGGGACGACCGAAGAAACGATGGATGGATTGTGTGAAGGTTAATATGATTAGAATGAATGTTACTAGCGAGATGACGGCAGATAGAAGAGTATGGAAGAAGAAAACATGCTGCGCCGACCCCAAATAAAATTGGGATAAGGGCAGGAGGATGATGATGATGATTTTTTGCGTTAAAGAAGAGAACAAACATCCAATACTTATATATTATAGTTAAGGATTTTACTTTTTCTCTGACACCTATCGCCAGCAATCGCCACATTATATCACTACCCCTACAGTTTCCTTTCTATTTCTTCATTTTTACATTAGGATGTTGATTGCATTTATCTTCGACACAAAAATTAAAAATCGTATGTGAATACCATGTAAATACCAAATAGACTTCTTACATTATCTATTTTTAACACGCTTTTATTAGCTCGGGTTGTATGTATGTATGTATGTAACGGAATCTTTGAACCTGATTTTCACTGGTTTCTAGACGTCTGATCAACTTGGAACTTTGCACACGTGTTAAGGGCCGATGACAATGCAATAATCCGATAAAAAAACTATAAAAACACGCTTTTATTGCTGACCGAACTAAAAAGTAGAAAATAATTTTTAAATAATTCAATTCAGAGTAAAAAGCGTGGGGTGCTTGATATTATAGGAATGAAAATATAGGAAAATGCACCCCACGCTTTTTACTCTTCTTCTTCTTCTACATCTTCTTCTTACATTATCTATTTTTTCAATTTTGATTCTACATAATCTTCGCATGTCATTATTTTTTGTAAGTTTACAAGACATTTTTTTAAACTTATCTATTTAAAAAGAGTAACTATGGAGTTTCATTGACTGTCAAAATTGTTTGTTATCTAATTGAAATTAATGCTTTGAATTGAATTGAGAGTTTTTAAATTGTGCATAAAAAGCGAATTTTTTAATAAACTTTATTATTTAACTTGCCATAAATAATTTTGTCATTAGTATCAATATGAGCAAACTATTATTAGCATGTCATTGAATAAACCCAAGTCAACAATTAAGAACTCGACTTAAACATATAAAACCAACGTTTTAATAACAAACAAAACAACTGGCCATCCTGTAACAATAAAAAGCTCGACATGGGAACCAAACCTGCACTAATCTTTAAGTGGGAGGCGCACCGGACGCGAAACTTGTATGTCTTCGGAACTGGTTTGAAGCGGTTCTGGCCCACCGGTTTATTTTTATAGACACCCTTCTTTGACCATAGGTTTTTAGTTATAAGTTAACTATGTTGGTGTCTATACCCCCAGACGAAGAAACTATTCATCAAAGTATTTGTTTAAAAAAATGAATGGCCCTTTCCCGTATACAAACATACACTAAGGGATAATGATACTAAGGTTAAAAAAAACTATAGGTTTAATTTCAATTTAAATTTGTATCTTGGCTGGAGGCCTTAATTTAATTAATTAAATTAGGACCTCGCCACATTGTCCGGTTAAGCAGGTCGAATGCTGTTAGAAGCACCCTGCAAGAGGTCATGTAGGAAAAAGAAAAAAAAGTTAAATTTGTATAAAAAGTTGGAATACTTGGTTAAAATGTTTTTTTCAAAGGTGCGTTTTGAACATTGATGGAGTTTATTAGTCCGTCAGTGTACTTTGGCCAAAGGATAAGCATAGCTATCTAGCGTGGCAATGCAGCCAGCCTCGTGGGTACGCTCCCAGTTGACCGCGATGGGGAGGAATTTTTTTGACACCCTGTATTTGTTAGCAGTTTTCCATTTTTGTTTTCTTTTTTAGTTATTGTAAGTTTTATTGTTAATAGATGTTATGTGAAGTTTTACTTTAAATAAATGTTGATACACTAGTACAAAATATATATATATATTTTTTTAGCTGATTTCATCTAAATCGGTTCAGCGGTTTTTTCGTGAAAGCGTAACAAACTCGAGAAGGACGATCTTTAGCTTGTTAATATTTATTTTACATAATATATATATATATAATCAAAACATACAATATATTATGTAAAAATATTTTTGAAAAAGTGTTCAATCTTGCTTTGAGAAAATCCTATTGAAAAAAAAAAACGAATAACGCGTCCAACTAAAATTATAAATGCGAGTTTGTGAAGATGTGTGAATTTTTGTTACTCTTTCACGCAAAAACTACTGAATAGATTTGGATGAAATTTGGTACACACATAGTTTATAACCTGGATTAACACATAGGATACTTTTTACTAAGTAATTCGCTTAAAACCCGCTTGAAACAGCTAGTTAGGTAAACATTAGTTCAGAATTATTAAATTCAAATGACAAAGCTCGATATTATATTCAATTCAATGCACATACACTCATAAACTCTAATCTCACGCCATATTAGTGATAATGTCCTAATCCTGGCCAATTGACAAATACCAGAACCACAGATAGTGGCGACGCCCCTAAAATTAATAGCTTGATGGTGTAGAATGACTAGTTCCAAATTAATTCGAATATTATACCGGACTAGCTTCCCGCCAGCGGCTTCGCCCGCGATATTTTAGCTAATGGATACAAAAACTTGACAAATTATATACTAAAACCTTCCTCATTAATCACTCTATCTATTAAAAAAAACCGCATCAAAATCCGTTGCGTAGTTTTAAAGATTTAAGCATACATAGGGATATAGGGACAGAGAAAGCGACTTTGTTTTATACATAGATATGATTGTTATTTCTATGGTTTTATACTATGTAGTGATGAGTTCAATAGGATTTTTAATTTTACTATATGATGCAGTAGTAGTTTTAAATCGTAGTTTTAAGTAATTTTAATTAATTAATATAAACATTGTAATTTTTAGTAACTAAATAAATAAACTCCCATTTAAAAGAAAACTAGACTACCTACTAATATTAAAAATGCGAAGTTTGTAAGAATGGATGTATGGATGTTGGTTACTGTCCTACAAAAACTGCTAAACAGATTTGGATGAGGTTTTGTACACACATAGCTTACAACCTGGATTAACACAGGATATTTTACTACACCAGGATAAAAACTATACTAGGTAGGTATATCCTTCTTAAGGTTTCAACCTATCTTCATTCCAAATTTCATGAAAATCAGTTCTACTATTTTATCGAGAAAGCGTGACAGACAGACGAAGATACTTCATATGTATGATTTACTAGCTGTTTCCCGCGTATTTACCCTTGTTCCGAAGAAACGACTTAAAGCACCCGGACAAAAAGAAGCCTATAACCGTCTCAAAGGTCCCCTCTACATCCATACCAAATTTCATCGAAATCAAGTCAGCCGTTTTACCGTAAAAGCGTAACAAACAAACTCACTTTCGCACATGTAATAATTGTTAGTTAGGATACTATGAGTAAGAACTACCAGATATATTTTCAGCTGACAAAACTTACAGCAAATATCCTAAGTATTTCCTGAAACCTGAAACTTGCGACAGATTCACGATTCGTCATAGCATTAAAAATAAAAAGATTTTATTTTTAATTTGATTCGTCGGTTGACACACGATCGGAAACCACGCATCTGCGCAAAAATGTCACTTGAAAACAATTCCAGTTTATATATTTAAATATAATATAGGATAAAAATAGAAATATTTTCATAGTAAATTTTTGTCAGGAAACTCATTCATTGTGGAAATATGCGATGTTTTCATTTAAATCGAGTTATGACAGTGAATGAAATTATTTTACCTTCGAGATTAACAAGGGATGTTGACATTTCTCTTCTATTTAAAGTAGGTATTTTATGTATCGAGATCAAAAAGTATTCTATGCCCTAAGTTTCTAGATATTCAATTTTTTTTCACAATCTGTGCAGCAGATGATACGTGATAGCGCAACATACAATCCAAGTAACGGTTTTTTTTTGTCAAAACTTAAGGTTAAATTTTTCATTGATTTAAATTAAAAAAAAACTGGATCAGTAGTTTTTTAGAAAATCGCGGACATACAAATAAACATACAGACCTACATAAATTTAGGACGAATATAGAACCTCCTTTTATTAAGTCAGTTGAAAAGTAAGGTTCGCAAGCTTTACTGTTGAACACGAGCTCTTGGGTTCAATTCCCAGTCAGGACAATATTTGCCAGTAACAATCTGGATTTTAGCCACATTGATGGCAATGGGTATAGTTGCAGGTAATAATCAGAAGCTAGAAAGTCTGATAATCAGTCTTACCAAGAGGTATCATGTTATCCAGTAACTGGGTTGTGGAGGTCAGATAGGCAGTCGCTTCATGTAAAACTGGTACTCAGCTGAATCTGGTTAGCTAGGCAGATAACGATGAGCGTGCCGCTTATAACAAGAGACTTAAACTTTACTACCCAAATGAGGGTAGGAATTGTTATATGGTGGACAACAATTCCTACCCTCTCTACTTATCCTTGGAGGAAAACTGGCGTGATGTTGTTTTCTAAATTGTCATTATTACTACCCAGCGGATCCCACGGTTTTCCCGCGCCCTGACAAAAATAAATATTATGATCGTCTCCAGGATTCAATCTATCACTGTACCAAATTTCATCAAAATCGGTTCAGCCATTTTCCCGTGAAAACTTCACAGACTGTCCGACATAGGTACATAGTTACTTTTGAATTCATATTATTACTAGTAAGGATGACACATACCTTAGTATTACTAATACAGCAATAAATTATAGCTTTCCATTAGTAAAATTATTTCTAAAATCTGTTCTGTAATTTCAAATAGGTACCTACCTACAATACTCTACATACAAACTCACAAAACTAAACTTACTTAAAACCCATCACCCAGTAATATGAAAACTTCAGGCAGATCGGTAACAAACACGATTTTTAGTAACTTAAGGCACTATTTACACTGAAACAACTCAATCTACCCTCTTTAGAAAACCTAGGATCATAATAATCACCAGTCTTATCATATCAAAGTTAGTCTAGCTTATTTATAATCTTTATTAATAAAAAAAATACTAAAGTAACTATGTCTGTCTGTTAAGCCTTTACGGTAAAACAGCTGCACCGATTGGGATGAAATTTGGTATTAAAGATAGCCCTGGTGAAGGATATAATTTGATGTTACCTCAGAATGCGGGAAAAACCGCGGAATGCAAGCTAGTTTTTGCATAAATAGTCAAAAATGAAGGTTGTGTAAGTTCGAGAAAAATACATTTGATTTGAAAGCCTCCGTTTAACAAAATTGGTTATTTGATAGGTGTATACACATTAATTTTAGGGTAGGTATATAAAGTACTAAAATATAGGTATAAACAAAATTAATTAATGTCAAGCATAAGATTTTGAGTCTGGGGGTAGATGAATACAAATCATGTCTCTTAATGTTTTGAAAGGAATTTTCGCGACACGGTTATAAATATTGTTTTATTTTGTAAATTTATTTTTTTTATTATTTATTTGTGTTAATGATTATGTAGGAATCCATTTAATTAGGTCGTATTGTTGCATTTCATTTCCACGAAAATAACATAACGAAACGCAGCAAAAATTTACAAATTGCGTTTAGATTCAGAAAAATAAAAACCTTCGAAGAGAGAGCTGGAACAAAGAGCTCTCACACACATCCTAATACACTTAAAAATAATTAATTAAACACTATCAAAATCCAGTTCCAAGCAAAAGAACATTAAAACATAGGCTTACTCCCACAAAACCCGTATCAGCGGAAATCGGAACCGGTCCACAGTCAAACCATCCGGCGACCGGTTAGCCACGATGATTTTCATTCATTCATTCATAAAAACACAGGGTAACACACACTTCGGCACAATTTTTCACTGTAATCCGTAAACACTGGGTTCGGCGCCACAGGTGACCGCGACACTGGGTATACGTGCGCTCTCGGCGAGCGCTGGGAGCCGTTTGGTTAGGGCGTGCGCCGTGCGAGCGGGGCGAAGGGAGGGGGTGATCACTACAGCGTCCCGGGGAGCTATCGCATCGCAGAGCCTGCGTGTACGGGCTTGACGTTGCCACGCTGGGGAGGTTTTTGTTGCGTAAAGATAATTTAGGGGCTGAATTGCGTTGTGATTTCGTATGATCGACGAACGAACCTTGAGAATAGAATCTAGTATCTTGATTGCACCTATTATAGTTTTTGTTTTCAACATTTTCCAACCACAGGTTGGTTTCACATTTAGAATTGAACGTTCGAAATTTGAAATGTGAACATTTTGAATTTCGTTCTTTTTATCTAGTGATGTACCGCGTCAGTTTTCCGTAACATGGTTCCTGTTTGTGGTATCTGGTATCTGTTTAAAACGTTCTCGTTTCGGATTCCTGATTCTAGTTGGTCATGTACAAATTGTTCTGTTTGCGCCTTTCATCGTGTCATGATGGATTGCGAACAACTTTGATGTGTAGCTTGCGTACGTAACCGGTGTAACCTTATAATTATTTTTTCTGTTGGTGGATGTAGGGGTGTGATGAAAAACAGTTATGAAAATGGATTTAATGCTTTTCTATTAATAACATTAAATAAATATGTAATTTTTTTAGTATTAGAGGCACCATGGTTCAAATACGTAATGAAATAGGAATTTTGAGCGCTAGCCGACGACCACCGAAAAATGCTCTAAATCTAAATAAAACTTAGGTTGAATCTTTTAATTGAGATTCACGTTCATGGAAGCTCGCCATAAATTGTAATAACGCTGTTTTTTTTATTTCAAACCAAAAATCCTGCTAGTCTATATAAACTATCCTAGTTTCCAGTAGATATGCCAATTATGAGGACTTAAAATCCTTAAAAACTAGTGATGACTTTAATACGGGGAACTTGGAAAATAACGTAGGTATATTTCGTGGACTATCGTAGCTTATGGCTACCTTATTAGATGGATCAAATGTCTAGATCAAGATGTTTCAGCCAGGTATGTGCCAGGGGTGAAATTGTGCAGATCTGCTATACATAATTGGGAAAACAGTAAACTGGACATTCCTTCCCGATGTGGAATGGGTTTGTCAGGCACTCCGCACCGTGACTCTTTTCTTGAATACAGATTTAAGACAATTTGATTGGTCTAAATATATCTTAGACGTCACTGACTAACGGCGAAGGAAAAACATCGTGAGAAAGTATGAAATCGCCAATCCGCCTTGAGCAAGCGTGGTGATCAATGCTCATGTTTTCTTTGTATGAGAAGAGTCCTGTGCCTAGCAGTGGGACAATATATAGGCTGATGATGATGATATTACTACTGAGATCTTGAATAATAATACTAAATCATTTATTTGCTTTGCATTTATTTGAATCGAGTTCTGATATAAGTTCACTAAATCTATGATAAAATCAATAGGTTTAAGTTAACTTAAACTTTGTTCTAAATTACTGGTCTCAAATATTCCAAATTACCATCTCGATAGTAGTAAATTTTTACCACCGCAAACTTCTAACTAGAAGGCATAGTTACTTACGTGACTCATATTACCGTCTCAATATCTCAATGACGGAATAATAACAGTCCACCTACCTCACAGTGAAAGATAAACATAGAACGCACTAGTAGTAATTTATTTCACCTTGTAAACTTGTGCTAGTCAAAATAACGGGATCGATTAAACATACAGGAGTTTCCGAAGCTGATCCTACTTTTAAACAAACTGTTCGAAGCATGGGATGGAGGCTTGAACTACAATTTATAGTCAAGTTCGAAGCTCGAATTGTTTTGTGGTGTTAGCTTGCTAAATTCCACTGTTGCGTCGATCAAACGAATACCTGTTTGTTTCCTGGTTAAGAAATAACTACTGTTTCCTAGATCCTATAAACACTAGTGAATAATGAAAGATAGACAATAGCATTGACATAATATTCCTTACTGATTATATAAATGCGAGAGTGAGTTTGTTTGTTGCGCTTTCACGGTAAAATGGCTGAAGTAATTTCATTTGGATGCATTTGATATGAAGATAGATTATATAATCTATACGGTTTATATAGGTGAGTTATGTCGTTCCATCGGGACCCGAGTGATACCGCGGGAAAAAGCTTGTGACACAATAAGTCCGAAAGTCACTCAGTCTGTCTGTCTCCAGAATTCAAGCTGTGTCCTTGCCAAATTTCATCCAAATCTGTTTAATCGTTTCATTGTGGAAGCATAACAGACAGACAGACAATTACTTTCACATTTATAATATTAGTGTCAAAATTATACCTAAGATCATAAGGAAGAATATCATTTTAACTGAAGGCCTTATCAACATAAGAGAGTATCTGTCATCTGTAAACATATCCTGAATGTGAAACATGTCAAAACGTTGCCCTATCTGATGCTCTTTGTATGAATTATTTTCTCAGGAGACATCAAATTGACACGAGTTAAGAGGGACTCTTCAAGTAAAAGCCGTATATTAATTCCAGTCCAAGTGCTTACTCAATTATTTATACAAGCTTTGTCAATAATACGCCTTACGCTGTTACTGTGAAACTTCTACTTTTTCCTGAGAAAACAGTAAAAAAAGCATACCCGAACGTTAATTAAAATCATCTCGCAGACATATTTAATTTTAAAACTTATTTCCATGTACCCACGTTTGCAGAAAAATCTGCTCTAATTTAAAAATATGATAATGTAAGGACGTTGAGAAATATAATGTTTTAGTTCAGACTTAAAATTAAAGTGGAGCTTGTGGCTAAGTAACAGTTAGGGCCCTCGCCCACGGCGACTTTTTGTAGCGATGCTGTAGCGATGCTGTCGCGCGTCCGCATCGATACAGTCGCGAAGCGGTCGCTAGCTGTGTGCCCTCGCCCACGGGCTCAGCTTCAGTCGCGATGCAAACGCAATACTGTCGCGCGTCTGTCTCGCTGCAAACGCGATTCAGTAAGGGAGCATTCAAGTATTACGTAACGCAATTTTTGAAGATTTTAGAAATGTAACGCACGGTAACCTTTTTCTGTACCCCCCTCCCCCTCCCTAAACGTTACGTAACATTTAAGTGACCATTGAAGTCACAATTATGTTGAACAAAGTATACCTTTGTTATTGTATTAATTGCGTTTGCAGTAGTAATAAACAAAATAAGAGATTTTTAAGTTATATGTTTTTATTTAGTCATAAATCAAATAAGTGTAGGTACGTAAAAACACAATTCAATTGTAATTACTGCTACTCTGTCCACGAGTTTGCTAGCCACTCAAGACTCTTTCATTGGTATTTGAAAGCAGAAGACGAAGAAGGTTCCGGTATTGTTAAAACACTTGCATCAACTTCGTATTTGAGCCAATCGGCATCCTCAGACAATGCCTCACTATGGCGCACAATGCAGAGCAGCTAATTTAATGCCCGTCTTCTTCGAGGGATTCCCCGTAAAACATAAACGAAAAGGGTTGCCGATTTGGAAGATTCTAATTCCCTAGTTTTTTTATTAAAATAAAAAAATGTTACGTAACGCGTTGTTTAAATAGCTTTTCTCCCGCCCTTGTAACGTTTTACAAGACCCTCCCCTCAAATTGCGTTACGTAATACTTGAATGCTCCCTAACAGCACAAAAATACCTACGATCGTTACAGTTGCAAGATGGACTCCGTTGAGGTAACAGTCACGTTGTCTTTGGTGCTGCTTTTACGTAAGCAGCCGAAGCGTAGGCAACGATCTGTTCTTCACCCAATGTCGTCCAACACGGTCGCTCGTTTGCATCGATACAGTCGCGATGCAGTAGCGCGTTGCAAACGCGACTAACACGCGTTAGTAGCGATAGTGACGCGCGGTTACCAAACGCGCGACAGCATCGCTACAAAAAGTCGTCGTGGGCGAGGGGCCTTACACGGCTAGATCAATGAAATCAGATTTATTATTGAGCCATTAATTTTTAAAATACCTTAACCTCCTTAAGAAAACCAAAGCTTATGTATGCCAAATATACTGAACTGGGTAAAGGTGGATTATGAGACTACCATATAACCCAATTTTTATATAAAGAGCAACCAGTTTTCTTCATTTTATTGTAACACCAACTGCTATCGAGGTAACAGCTGGGGACGACGCCTTAACATCCCAGACAAGAAGGTGTAACACCAACAACTACCTGACTCCACAATGCTTTGTGCAATTTTCAAAAACCCACATAGCGATATTAGCCCGAGACGGGAATTGAACCCGCTCACAGCTGTCGCGTTTGCAACCACTAGACCAACAAAGCAGTCGCGTAATGATGATCAGTATATTTATAAACATACGGTGCTCAAATTATGATGACTCAGGCGTTTTCTATATGAGACGTTGAATACTGTTCAACATACGGGTTAAGTGTCTTTAAATATTTAGTTCTAGAACATGCTGGTTTCCTTACGAAGAATATCCTCTATTGTTTGAGTTCCTGCATTGGAAGAATTGCTAAAAAAAACTATTGTTAGCCAGCATTTGCACTGTTACAATCAAGTCAAATATATATTTAGATTTCTATGAAATTTGATACGAAAATAGCTTGAAATCTGGAAAAGGAGATAGGGTGATGTGATGTGTATACTATCAAAACGAACTTTATCTAGAAATTATATTCGTTGGGGAGACGGGTAAAACCGTCGGGAATTGCTAGTACTACAAATAAATGTAAAACTACACATATCAAATAAATATATTGGAAATTTTCATTCTATTCCATCTGTCGTCTTAGTATCATCCTACGCATGGATTTTGCGAGAAATCCCTTAAGAACCATAGTATTCCCAGACGTTGTCTCAGCCTGTCAATATTTATAAAATTCTCTTCAATATTCAAATATTGCTAAAGTGTTGGGAATGTGAAATCTAACGATACCACTATACGGTATCGGTACCAGTTCAATTTCATTAGCAACAATGTTGGAACATCACTAACGTCAATTTACCACGTTTTCGTTGATTGTAATGTATTTGTGTTTACATTTCCAGTGTTTTAGTTTAATGACTAGAGCTTTTGTTGCATAGGTTTCGCGTTTAGTGTACCTTTGTCCAGCGCTGGAATTACAATGCTTTAAATAGACTGAACTCAGTAATGCTCTAGCTGGTTTCATTGTATAAACGCAAAAGTAACTCTGTCATGCTTTCATGCTCTCACAGTAAAACAATTGATCTGATATTGATTAATTTTAGTAAGGAGAGTGATAAAAATCTGCGAAAAGACATAGGTTAGTCTAATTTGCGGTTTTTACATTATTTTTTTTACAGCCAAATTCAAATATTGTTGTAATTTTTTTTTATTCAATGTGAGGGTAGATAAAACGAAGTAAATGCACATTGCAAATCTTTATAAATAAAAAGAACCTATAAAACAGGCAGCATTTTCATAGAAAAGTATTTTTTTGTTGAACAATGCTTTACAATGCCTTAGATACCTATTGTTTATTTTGCCAGTTTTTTACCGTCTAAATTAATAGGTTCACGTTTAACCTCTATTTCACCTGAAGTTAAGTGATGTTGTGTTCGACTAATAGTGCTCGCTTACCTGAATAAAGGCTCCCAGCTGGGCACTACATCTGTGGCATGCAGTTATTTTTTCTGTAACATGTTTGAAAATACAGTATTTTTAGAAAGAATTACTTAACGCATTTTGTAGTACTTATTTATATAAAAAAACATATAAGGTGTAGCTGTATACATATTTACAATTAAAATTATAACAGCTAAAAAAACAACAAAAAAAACTACTTATGGCAGTCAACCGGGAGCTTACGCATGAGGTTGGCTGCATTGCCACGTTGAATAACATTGCTTATCCTTTGGCCAAAGTAAAAGGCCGTATCAATTGGTACTAATCATTACTTAAGGAATAAGATTGTCCTGTTTCGTCTGTCGGTAAAGCATCATGTCTACTGGATGCTGTATCTCTTATTCTACCTTCCATGTATACGGGTGTGTATATCGTAGCCAATGTTGAGGTTATACACAATTAAAAACTTCATTCTTGCCGGGGGTCACACGACCGCACACGGTTTTTAAAAACCAATAGGTCCCAATTAAGTGACAGGTGGCAATTACTAACTACTTCATCAGTTCATAGACCAACTAAAAACAGTTTTTGTAGTCTATTTATAGAATCTATACATAGCGGTACATTAAAATAAAATGTCTGCAAACAGAAGCTGTTTAATTTCCATAATAATAACAAAAAACTGTGGCGACTTTTGTGTTCTTATCACGTAAAAACAAATATCACAAATACTGACAAATTATCTATTGGTACGAAAAAAGATTTATTTACTAAAACAGGCGATAAACAATCTTTAGGATGCGAACAAAAAAAAATGGTAGCATCTTACTTGACTCAGATTTTTTGTTCTCACACAACCCGTTTGACTTTTTTTTCGATACCCGTTTTTTTCGGTATCGGATACCAAGTAATTGTGATGTTGTCCCGTCACTAATGAAGGACTTATTTGGTGCGTGTGAGAGTTGGATTTCGAACGGTTTTTTTCTTCTTTAGTGATGTGATTATTTTGGTATTGGTATCCGACTGATGTCAAGTGGTATTTTGGTTTCTTTTTTTTTGGTTTTTTAATGTTTGATGAACAGGTGTTTTGTCTGCTACTATGAAGGTAATAATATCCTTTCTGTATTTATGTATTACCTATATGCTGGTACGGAAGGTAATTACATAATTGGTGGTTTTGTGTCTTTGTTATTTATGAACTGTGAACAAAATACGTAATGTTTTTCTTTGTAGGGTTTATTCTTCTCAGAAGAAAGAAAAATTTTAAAATTTGTTATACGAGATTATTGGCCGGTTGCATCAAACGTCACATCTACCTATACTTTATACTTTTATGAATGTCACATAACTTGATATTAATAAAAAGGATCCTTTTAATATTTTGTTTCGTAATCAAGACAAATATATTCTATATTTATAAGTATCTGTCATAAATCTTAATACAATAAAAAATATTAAATAATATTAAAAATATTAAGTAGGTAATATCATCCATTTTGACAGATTTTAAATGACAGTACATCCGTTTCACTTAAAAGTAGCCTCATATTTTTGTGTAACTGGTTATTTAGACTTGTTCACACAAACTGACAACAGAAATAAATGTTCAAAATACTCGTACTTATGAGTGACTAACTGCCGTGAAACGAAAGAACTGTCATTCAAGATCTGTCGAAATGGAGGATAAAATTGAATACTTTTGCTATTATTTTATTTTTTTTCGTCTAAATATGTATTGATATTGTTATATGTATTGATATCATAAAAAAAATAATGTATGCTAATAATTGATATCATGTTTTGAGATACTCGTATAAGGTATAAATGATAAAAAAAAATATGCAACCGGCTGTTACTGTTTTCTGAGGTTTCACTCTAAATGTAAAAAAAATACTTCATATAGCTTTATAAAAAATCATTCTTCACACACATAAATAAACGCGTAGGTGATAAACAAATAGACATCCAGGCTGAATCTATTATTTCTCTCAGATTGCGAGTTAAACCGCGTGAAATAACTAATAGTATTTATAAAAATAATTTTATAAACTTCTGTAAAATATAACGTATGATTTTTCAATTACTAAAAACATGAACACATCGATCACAATTAAGAACTATATTCCAAATAAAAAATGTACAATCAAAATTATTTGCGTATCAAAAATTGATTAAAAACGGCCGTTCCTACGAAAATGGATTAAAAATTAATACTCATTTTTAACTTTTTTTTTTGTTAAAAAACTGAAAATCTAATTAAAGTTTGCGACTGTGGTTGGTCAGAATTTTAAAGTTTTAAGTGAAATGTAACTGATAAATAAAAAAATAGGAGGTCGGAATTTTGAATGTCTTGGTAACAACGACGGCACGTTTGGCGTAGTGGCTGAGCAATAGGTTGCTGCGCTGCGTGTCGCGGGTTCGATTCCCGCACGGGACAACTGACAACAAATTGTTCCGGGTCTGGGTGTTTGTGCATGTGTTATTGAATGTCTGTAAACGCACCCACGACACACGAGTAATTCCTAGTGTGGGGCAACGTTTTTTTTTTAAAAAAAACAGTAGTTTGAGTTTTACCCTCTTACGTGGCAAGAGTATGGAAAGAGGAAGCCGGACCGGCCCCGTACAACTTGGAGGCGATCAGTTGAAAAAGTGGCTGCATCAACTGGTCTCGGCTGGAAGGAGCTCGAAGTCGCACAAGATCGCAAAAAATGGCAATTTCTTCTTCAAGCCCTGTCCCTGATGAGGGTCCACAGGATCGCATCATCATCATGTAGGTATAATAACACCATTCGTATTTTAAGCCTCTTTTAGCTATCGCACTGTTCCGGGGCTGCGGGACGTTCGAAAGAGATACCGAATACAAAGAGCTGAGGAAGGAACATGGATGGGTTTTAGTCAGTAAGAGTCTAACACTCCCTTCCTTAAGCTATTGCACTGTTTTGTCCCTGTTTGTCAAACTTCATTTGACTTCACAGATAAGGACAAAACTGTTTGAGAACTAGCATAGGTTTATGGTTTATTACGATTGAACAGGCTTTGGGATGATTTCCTTAGTCCCACCCTTTTCCTTCCTAATTCAAATTCACCGCCAATTGTACTCGCGCACCGCTGAGTGTGATACGGAACATTCACCGACCCCGCCATCTAGCGGACAAGCAAACGAAACTTTAGTTCGAACTCAACAAAACCGCCGGCCGGCAACAATCTCCGCGCGCGGAGTAAAAAACCCAAAATACCGTGAAATACGACAACTAGTGATACAGTGTGGTGATCTCCTGGCTACCAGCATCCTGTGAGTACCTGACTACCTATAATTTTTATCCTTCAGCCTGTTTTGTATATGAATAACAACCGAAGCGTCCCTGGCTCGACGCGATACTCATTCATATTTGTGGTCCATTTCGAGCGCGAATACCTGTAGATTACAGTTTTTTCAGGCAATCTCAGGTTCAATTTCAATAGAAAACTCTGAGATTTGCTAGATTTTTGCATTTTAAAAGTATTATCCTACAAAATTGTGTTGGTCATACTCGCCGTGTAACCTGTGCGGATTCAGAGGTCATCTTTATTTTAGCCGTATTATACTACGATATTTTATGTATTTTACGTAATTTATTGTTTGTTATCTTAATATTTGTAACTATTCACGGTATTAATTTACTCATAAACATTATAATATATCTATTACACATAGGTATCGATTTACACCTAGTAAAATCTCAACTTAGGTCCGTATTTTCATACCTACCTGCGTAAATAATATCTTAAACGAAACAAAATGGAGGAAGGCAAACTTAAACTACTTCAGTCTCAACGTGAATATGTTTTTCGTGATATTCAAATCCTTTATGACTTATCAAAATCTATGATTCAAGATCGTTCAAAGGTATCGTCGTTCAAGGCGAGATATACTCGAATACATTCAATTCGCGAAGAATTTGTTTCGTTATGTAGTAAAATACAAACTTTGGAGTTAGCCATAAAACCTGAGGCCCAGGTGTGCCAAAAGGCTTTAAGTTCGTTCGATGAGTTGTACTATGCCGTTATCAGTGCAGCGGCTGACTTGCAGATCACTGATAGGAGCGGGATCGTCGCCGGGGCATCGCGGGGTACGTCGCCGCCCGCGCCTGCGGGGGCATACGAGTCCACGCAACCGGGACGTAACGTGCGGCTACCTAAACTTGATTTACCTAAATTCGATAGTAAAATTGAAAACTGGCAAACATTTTACGATATTTATAGAACATTAATTCACGATAACAATTCGATTTCACAAATAGAAAAATTTCATTATTTAGCGTCTTGTTTACAAGGCCCGGCTTTATCTATTGTCAAGGGGGTACCGATGACTGCAGATAATTACGAAATAGTTTTTAATAGTTTGATCGAGCGTTATCAAAACAAGCGTATTTTAGCTTTAACATATTTAGACAAATTCTTTGATCAGCCAGCCTTAAAATCGGGTAACTTCCAAGATCTACAAATGTTAACGAACGTAATTTATGAGGCATACCATGCACTCCAAGCATTAAAAATTGAAAATTTAGGTGATTTTATTTTATTTTGTTTAACTTCGCGCGCGCTTGATGCGGATACACGGAAGCGTTTTGAATCTCAAACAAACATTTCACAAATACCCACTTTCTGTGAATTGTTAAAGTTTCTTCAAGATTATGTAAAAATCTTAGAAACTAGTCAATTATCTTCTAAATCGAATATTAATATCAATTCTAACCCTCGTAAACTTGAAGGGAAAATACATTCGCCCGCAAATAGTAGGCAAAATAGCAGCGGATCCAAACGCTCATCTTATCTCGCTAAATCCAACCCACCTGCAAACGTGACTTGTGCTCATTGCGGTGATGCGCACTCGATTTATCGGTGCCCTACCTTTCAATCCTTAGATTCTCGTGCTAGACTCGCGTTAATACAAAGTAAAAATATGTGTACTAATTGTTTACGTACAAATCACGTCATAGACAAATGCGTATCTAAAATGTCTTGTATGCTATGTGGATTACGTCATCATACCCTATTGCATGTTGACCCAGCGCCATCCAGCGCCAGCGCTACCACTGGAGCGAATGTTACTGCTCATGCTCACGCCGCTATTCCCAACCGCGATATGGTTTTACTAGGGACATGTCAGGCGCGCGTGTTCAACACCGCCGCCGGCTCTCATTGTACCGTGCGTGCACTCGTGGACAGTGGCGCGCAAGATTGTTTTATTACGTCTGCGTGCGCGCGAACGCTCGGTTTAAAGCTCCGCCGGTGTAATCTTAGTATAGCCGGACTAGGACAAAACTCAGTTACACAAGTAAAGGGTGTGACGGAATGCACTATACGACCTGTATACGGTGATGCTCCGCACTTTAATATCAAGCCAGTCGTATTAGATAATATCACTGCTCCTATACCTAGCGTTAAAGTACCATCGGTCGTTCGAGAACGTTGCAACCATCTAGTGTTAGCCGATCGCGACTACGATGTTCCCGCGAAAATTGATTTATTGATTGGGGCGGAGTTATTCCACGAAATCTATGACGGTCAACGTATCACTCTGGGGCCCGGTTTACCTACCGCCTTGCATAGCGTTTTCGGATGGATTCTCACAGGGGCAGTTAACTCCAATTCTGTACCTTTAAATACCGCGTGCTCTTTAGTGGCCACCACATTTAAATTAGATGAGCAAATTAAAAAATTTTGGGAAGTGGAGGAGCCACCGCGCGTTGTTATCACTGTACCCGAGAATGATATCTGCGAACGCATGTACACCGATTTAACTTATCGCGAACCTAATGGCCGATACGTCGTTCCTATCCTCTTAAAGGATGCTGATCGTGCTCTGGGTGAATCTTACAACAGTACCTTGTCGCGTTTGACTCATCTTGAAAAGAAACTTAATCGTCAGACTGAACTTAAATTCGATTATATTAATTTTATGCGTGAGTACAAGAATTTAAATCACATGTATCCTGTACCTAACCCTGTGGTACCTACTCTCAATCGTTATCTTATCCCTCACAGTTGCGTCGTTCGCCCTGAGAGCACGACCACTAAGTTGAGAGTGGTATTCGATGCTAGTTCCAAAACTACCAACGGTTTATCTTTAAATGATATTGTATTTACTGGTCCCAAGCTTCAAGTGGATATCGTAGATATAATAACTGGCTTCAGATTACATACAGTAGTAGTAACGTGTGATATCTCAAAGATGTATAGGGGAATCTTGATTAGACCGGAGGATCGGAGCTTTCAACATATTCTATGGCGTGAATCTCCTAGTGATCCAGTTAATGAGTACGAACTTGCGACTGTCACCTACGGAGTTAGTAGTTCACCTTATCTGGCCATCCGCACCCTCCACCAATTAGCTGCCGATCATGGTGCCGCGTATCCACGCGCAGCTGAAGCTCTTCTTCACGAGACATATGTCGATGATATAACGACCGGCGCGCCCTCTGTACCTGAAGCCATAGAACTAAAAGATCAACTTATTGGTCTGTTAGGTTGTGCTCAACTTGAGCTCCGAAAGTGGAGTAGCAATTCACTATCTTTTCTTAAAACCTTACCAGTAGATCATTGTCTAACTCCTAAACTTTTTTCTGAAGAAAGTGATAAATCGACGTTAAAAATATTGGGAGTCCAATATGATCCTGTGAGTGACAATTTCAGTTACTCGCAGTCCCCTATCGAGGACGTCGAATGTACCAAGCGTTCCATCTTATCCAGCATCGCACGTATTTTCGATCCTCTAGGGTGGCTCACACCTTTTATCTTAAAAGCCAAATTGCTCCTTCAAGATTTGTGGCGTCTTAATCTTTCATGGGACGAACCTGTGCCCAGAGACATAGCTCAAGAATGGCGAAATTTCATCGCAGATCTCCATAACTTAAAACTAATAGAAATTCCGCGTAGGATTATACCTTCTCAGTCTAAAGAATATCAACTCATCGGATTCTGTGATGGATCCACTAAAGCATACGGATGTTGTGTATATCTTCGTGTCGTTACCTCTCACGACACACAAGTTTATCTTTTAATTGCTAAGTCCAAGGTAGCACCTCTAAAAGTGTTAACTGTCAACCGCTTAGAGCTTTGTAGTGCTGTATTACTGTCGAAAGTAATAAATCGCATTCACTCCTTGCTTAGTTTAAAACTTATCTTAAATAAATCTATCTTATTCACAGACAGTTCGACTGTGTTGTCATGGTTGAATGCTGAGCCACACAAACTTAAGACCTTCGTTGCGCACAGAGTGGTTTTAATTAATGACAGTCCTGTGCCAACGGAA
Organism: Pyrrhia umbra; assembly: GCA_963891755.1. Lineage (NCBI taxonomy): Eukaryota > Metazoa > Arthropoda > Insecta > Lepidoptera > Noctuidae > Pyrrhia > Pyrrhia umbra. The sequence goes on from OY982943.1 coordinate 1,275,686, forward strand.
TGGCGACACGTGTCCACCCATGACAACCCAGCCGACCTGTGTAGCCGTGGTTTATCATGCTTATCTTTATCTTCATCTCAAATCTGGTGGTCGGGTCCTCATTGGCTGTCCAAAGAAACCTTCAACTGGCCTGTTTCAGCAGTAGAAGTGTCAGATAACATGCAAGAACTCAAGCCAGTATCACGCGCGTGTCATGCTAGTGTGACACCCGCAGCTGATATGCTTGATTCCATCATGGAACGCCACTCCTCTCTTTCCCGAGTGGAAAGATTGGTTGCCTGGATCTATCGTTTCATTAATAATGCGAAAGCTAAGCGTTCGGAGCGTATCTTATTTTCTTACCTGACAGCCACTGAATTAAGCCAATCTTTAGATCATTTAACAAAACATGTTCAACATCAGAGTTTCATTGATATCTTAACTTTAATAAAATCCAATAAACCTTTACCTAAACATTTAGCTAAGCTCTCTCCTTTTCTTGACACTCGCGGCATCTTGCGAGTGGGGGGACGTCTTAAGCACGCATCCTTACCAGATCACGTTAAACATCCATACCTCTTACCTAAGACTTCTAGATTGAGTACTCTTCTTATCGACCAGTATCATACAACTTATCTTCATTGTGGGCCTCGGCTACTCCAATCTTTAATTATGCGTCGATTCTGGATACTCGGCATTAGAAATCTTATCAGATCGCGGTTATCTAAATGCGTGACATGTTTTAAAATTAAACCTGTTCCACTACAACCTTTACAAGGCGATCTTCCACCTTCCCGACTCCAATTGGGTCATTGTTTTCAAACAATCGGCATCGATTTCGGAGGTCCTTTTATGATAAAGGAAAGCAGACGCCGTAATGCTAAAACTTACAAAACATATCTGTGCCTCATAGTCTGCCATGCCACCAAGGCTGTTCATCTTGAGCTAGTTACTGAGCTCACATCTGAAGCTTTCATAGCGGCCTTGGATCGTTTCGTTTCGCGGAGAGGACTGTGTAACTTCATAGTCACAGATGGTGGTACTAACTTCGTGGGTGCCAAGCGTTATTTGTCAGAAGTTAGCGAAATGCTCAACCGCGAACGCGATAGTATTTCCAGTCATCTTGCTTCTCGAGGTATTACGTGGAAACTCAATCCTCCTTCCGGTCCGCACTTCGGAGGCATCTTCGAAAGCGGTATAAAATCAACGAAGTATCATCTCAAACGTACCATCGGATCACAGATCCTTACCTATGAAGAATTTTATACTATTTTAACGAAGGTGGAAGCCATGTTAAACTCTAGACCTTTAGTGGAACTATCTTCCGATCCCGGCGAGGTTGACGCTCTTACGGCTGGTCATTTCCTCATCGGTCGACCTTTAGTATCTCTGCCTGAACCGGTGTATGTCGAAAACGAAACCTTACGTACTCGTTGGCAGCTATTACAACGCTTATCACAAAGCTTTTGGCGCACTTGGCAAAGGGACTATTTGCATACATTGCAACAGCGAATGAAATGGTTTAAACACAGCAATTGTCAGCCGAAATTGAACGATCTTGTAACCATTTATGAACCTAATTTACCTGCTAACGAATGGAGACTGGGTCGCGTCGTTCAGCTCCATCCGGGTAAGGATGGTATTATTCGTGTTGTAACCGTCAAAACAGCTAAAGGCTTACTTGTAAGACCTACCGTCAAAATTTGTCCTCTTCCAATCGAACAAACTAATTAATTATTATCTACTTACTCTTTCATATCTTATACACTTTTAACACTTTACCATTTTACCTTATCTAGTATATTTTAGCAATTAACAAATTACATTGATAAACTTATTTTATTAACTTAAAATCTTATCAGCATGGTGACTTATGAATCTGCACAGGCCGTAAGTCTCGAACTTTCTCTATTTTATCTTATGAAATCCCTGGTTGATTTCAAGTGGGGGGATATGAACAGGCTTTGGGATGATTTCCTTAGTCCCACCCTTTTCCTTCCTAATTCAAATTCACCGCCAATTGTACTCGCGCACCGCTGAGTGTGATACGGAACATTCACCGACCCCGCCATCTAGCGGACAAGCAAACGAAACTTTAGTTCGAACTCAACAAAACCGCCGGCCGGCAACAATCTCCGCGCGCGGAGTAAAAAACCCAAAATACCGTGAAATACGACAACTAGTGATACAGTGTGGTGATCTCCTGGCTACCAGCATCCTGTGAGTACCTGACTACCTATAATTTTTATCCTTCAGCCTGTTTTGTATATGAATAACAACCGAAGCGTCCCTGGCTCGACGCGATACTCATTCAACGATAAAGGTGGTTCGTTTCCAACCCTTTTATTGTGATACAATTTTTGTTTTTGGACTTCACTGTACTGTATCACACAAACAATTTCATTATGGAATATTAATTTTACTTGTAGTTTTCCGCAATTTCATCCGCCGTAACCGTTTCCAGGTCCCCATCTATCTCAATATTAAATTAAATCCAAATCGGTTCAGCTGTTTTACTGTGAAAGCGTAGAAAACCAAAAATACAGTATAAAAGATTGTTTGTATACTTAAGTTAATTAAATACCCATAATATATCAATATTCTGTATAAGTAACATGATAGGGCATTATTGTTTTATTTTTCAAGGGTAGCTTTTAGTGTAAGTTCAAAAGTGGAAGCAAGAATCGCCATCAACTGCAGCTAAAAAAAACCTAAACTGGGTATCGAAGCTATGACCTCATGTTTAGCTGTCAATTATATAACCACTGTGCAGTCAGTTTGCTAAAAATATCATCTTCATTCATTCATAACATTTAAATACAAAATTAAAATGGAAAACTAATAAAATCATCATTAATTCCACGCCCAAAAATTACAATTAGCTACCAAAATTAAACATCGACTCCCACGCAGAGCCATCAAAACCAAACTTATTTGACCTTTTCCCTGCTTAAAATAATTCACCAGTAGAGCTCTTGGTTACAATGGTCTTTTAGCAACCAATATACATAGACCTCTGCTTTGAAGCATTGTTTTAACAGAGAGGGGTCAGACTTAAATGGATGTTAAAAGGTGATTGTCCTCATTTAATAGTTTATGCAAATAAAGTCTCAAAGGATACTCAATTAATTTGAAATAAACATGTTACAACATGCTTTAAACTTAGACGGCACGTTTGGCGTAGTAGCTGAGCAATTGGTTACAGCGCTGCGTGTCGCGGGTTCGATTCCCGCACGGGACAACTAAAATTGTTCCGGGTCTGGGTGTTTGTGCATGTGTAATGAATGTTTGTAAACGCACCCACGACACAGGAGTAATTCCTAGTGTGGGGCAACGTTTTATTTACAAATAAATAAATAATCTACCAGCATTAAAAATGTGAATGTTTGTTAGGATGTATTTACCTACTAACTGTTTCCCGCGGTTTCACCCACATTCTGAAGGAACTACTTTACGCACCCGGGTAAAAAGTAGCCTATGTGTTAATCCAGGTTATAAACTATGTTTGTGCCAAATTTTATCCAAATCCATTCGGTAGTTTTGCCGTGATAGAGTTACAAACATACGTATACATCCTTATAAACTTTCGTTTTTATAATTATAACATTATATTACACATACCTTTTGCAACAACAAGATATAGGTGTAACGCGTTCACACTTAGGGGTGCACAGAGTTTCAATAAACTTCCACGAGAACTAAACATTGATTTATTCTGCACTAAAGTGGACACAGCTAGAAGGCTTGTAGCCAAATCATTCTTTGATTCGTAGGTGGCACTCAAACTGTGACGTCTTCTAAACATTTACTGTTTTTGTATGTTTTATTTTTTCTCTTTTCCTCTGTATCATTATTTTGAGCATAAAGTCAACGCAATATTCTTGTTAACAATAAACTCATAAGAGTACTTATCTGTAGAGACTTGTAATTAGCAATATGATAATTTAGAATAGATAATATTGCATTGTTATTAGTCTGTAAGTCTCTCGAATAGCAAATAAATAAATAAATAATATGTATTAGTAGGATATTAGGGAAATTTTAAATCACATTGTTTTTTAGGGTTCTGTTGTCGACAAGGAACCCTTATAGTTCCGTCTGTCTGTCTGTCTGCGGCATAGCTCAAAGGTTCTTGGTACTAGAAAGCTGAAGTTTGGTATTGATATATAAAATAGAATTACGAGAAATATTTGTTTTCTATTCTATTATATTCTTACTTCTATGCTACTTTCTCTTCTCTTCTATTCTACTTTTAAGTGCAATTTTTTATTCAATTCGAGCGTCCCTTCTAACTTGAATGGCTGTCTCTAGAAATGAGAAAAAAATCACAAACGTAGCACATGTAATGAACTTACAAGAAAAACTATCACGGCTAAGTAGGCTTTACCGGTTACAGAGATATAGTCGATAAACTAAGATCTACTACGGAACCCTACTGTCCGTGGCCCGACACGCACTTGGTCGGTCTTTTCCATATTCCGAACCAAAACTTGGTATTAAGATACATTAAAACATGGGATATTATAGTTTTTTGTGCAGGCATGTGCAGTAGTTACGTTGCAAAAGTCTTTTTAAGTTACAAAACCAAAATATTAAGGCTAAGTACCAGTCCTCCTAGATCTCTACTGACACTATGTTGGAAAAACCCAAAACAAAAGCCACACAGTCGAACTCCATCTAAACCCCTTTAAGCAAGTCCAGGTGTCCCAAGGCCATTCAAATCTTGGCCACCCGGATTCTGAGTCAACTTATCAGCTTTCCGTCAAGTTCCGTTGCTCTCAATACTTAATAGATATGGCTAATAACACTAATAGCCTATTTGTTAGTATACAGCCTTGGCAATAACAACACCTGTGGTATACGTCGAACGTATTGCGTGAAGTGAGAGGGTTCTACGAGCAGATAGAAAGCAGAAGGTTTAATGTTGTTGTGCACACCAACGCTAGATGTCGCGAGGGAGGCACACTTATTTGCGCTGGGTTGGTGAAGAAATAATACTCTTGATTTACTGAAGATTCCTTTTATTCTTCCTTTTCTTGCTGTTGTTTCCTTGAGGAGGTTCTACTACCAACTGTGTGGACCGTACAAATTGGCCCTATTATATATCAAAATAATTCCTCGTCGCTGATTGGTCGACCAATCAGAGCGCGTACATTTTGACCAATCAGGGACAAGGTCACGCGGAGAGTAGGTACTAGTAGTACTTTGTAGAATATTATTCAAGTTTACAGAAAGTTCCAGTACCTACAGTGACGCTCTCCTACTGGTCGGCGCAAGTTTAAACTTGTCTGTTAATATTTATTAACCAATATGAGAACGACATAACATATCAAACTACTTTTTACTATTAACTATAAAAACAACAGAACACTTAACTATGAGATTACGTAATATACTTATTAACTAACTTAATAAACCACATTAAAATAAGTATAAAACAAACTTAATTACTATACTGTTCAATAGTTCTATTACCACTGTCACTGCACGATATTATCATTCACTTATCTTTATCACTGTCCCGCACATCTCTCCCGCCGTGCAACTCTGTTGCATCAATTTCGTGTGCGGGCTCGACATCTGTAGACAGGGGCAAGATCACCAACCTCCTCACCGGCCGCCGCAGCACCCCTCCTTTAGTCTGGATGTCCACCGTCCTCACGATGTTGTCCGGCCCAGGATAAGTGGCGATGACTCGACCTCGCACCCATTAGGAGGCAAGTTAGCGTCTACTATCTGGACGAGATCGTTGACCTGTATAGCTGATCCTCGTCCTTGCGGCTCCCGCCGGTGTTGAAGTTCCGGTAGATACTCCTTTAACCAGCGTACCCAAAAGATGTCCGCCAGCCGCTGCGCCGCTCTCCAACTGCTTCTGGATACTGTGTCTTGCTCAGTAAACGTCCCCGGATGCGGTACTCGCCCTGGACCTCCCAACAGAAAGTGGTTGGGGGTCAGGGCCTCTGGATCCTCGGGACTGACCGAAACATGTGTCAGCGGACGACTGTTCACAGTGTGTTCTACTTCAGTTAGTAGGGTGGCGAGAACTTCTTCTGTCGGGTGGCGCTCGTGAAGAGTTGCAGAGAGAGCTATCTTGACAGAGCGAACCATTCGTTCCCAAGCTCCACCAATGAAGGGAGCACCAGGAGGGATGTAGCGCCAGGAGATGGCTCGTTTAGCTGCCTCCTCTGCTGTTGCTTCGTCTATTGCCTGACGAAGCTCCTTGTCTGCTGCCTTCAGGTTGGTCCCATTGTCAGACCAGATCTGTGTTGGGCAGCTTCGTCGCGCGATCATTCTTCGGAGCGCCATAACTGCTGAGTCCGCGTTGAGTGAGCCGGCCATCTCTAAATGTATGACCCGTGTTGTCAGACATGTGAAGATTGCCACATACCTCTTCTGTTTTGCTCGCCCAACGGTCACCGACAGTGGCCCGAAGTAATCAACGACTGTATACGTGAAGGGTCGCTTGTGGTGTGCTAAGCGACACTCTGGCAGATCACCGGTCCTCGGGTATGGTGTAGCTTGCGTCTTCATCCTGCAGAACAGGCACTGTCTTAATACCGTGCGCGCTACTGGTCGCAGGCGCAGCACCCAGTATTGCTGTCTGCACTCGTTGACTGTAGCCTCCACCCCTGCATGATGTAGTTGCTTGTGTACCGCTTGTATCCAAGACTTAACAGTAGGGTGATTGCCGTCCAGCACCATAGGACTCTTGAAGTCTTCTGTTAGATCTTCAGCTGCCTGGATGCGACTTCTGAGTCTTATAGCTCCATTGACATATGCGACGCTCAGCTGATGAAGGCGACTCTCTTTGCAGATCGGCTTCTTGTTCTGTAAATAGTTTATTTCTTCTCCGAAGGAGTCTTCTTGTGAGGCGCGCATGAGTAGCTCTTCTGCTAATTTCAGTTGTTCGGCGGAGACTGGGAGAAGCTTCTTGCCCTTAAGCACAGATGTTCTCTTTACTGTAGACTGTTGCTTGGGCGCCGGCTTGTCTGTTGTCTTCTTCCAGCTCGGATCTTTTTCCCTGTTCATCTTAGTTCTTCTGTAGTAAACGCTGTCATTGCTAGGTTTACAGAGCTGGATAAACTGCAGAACTCTAGCAGTTGTGTAACGTAATCTGTCCCAATTTGAGAAGCGGGACACGTCAGGCAGACCTTCCGACAGTTTCTGTTTCCTATTCTCAGTCACGTGGCATATCTTTTCTGTGCCAGCAGGTTCTTCTGTTGTAGTCTTCGTCGCGGTCTTCTCGAGGATGTATAATGTTCTCTCTTTTGGTTCTGTCGTCTGTTTCTTAGGTGTGATGCAGAGCGCGTCCACCTTGGAGTACCCCTTGACCCGATCATTCTCATTTTCTGACTCTTCTGTATTGTGAGAGACGAAATCGACGTTGCGACCGATGTTGTGCGCCCAACTACCATGTAGCACCCACCCTAGTGGTGTGCGTGAGGCTACCGGCTGGCACCCATCGCCTCTCCTTACCTCCTCTGTCAGCAGAAGATGCCAGTTATCTTGTCCAATAAGTACCTGAGGTTTCACTTTTCCATATGTGAGATGGTCTTTGATGTCTGTCAGGTGCCTGCATCCCATCACTAGCTCCTTAGAGACCTGCTGCGAAGAGACTTGAAGATTTCTCACTGTCCGTGCTTGAATCTGTTCTTCGTGACCGTTGAGTCCTTTTACTGTTATGTTAACTCTTTTCGAAGCTGTTTCTGATATTTTCAAGTCGTTGATGGCTTCTATTTTCAATGGTTCAACAGGTCCTGTTGCTCCAATGCGCTTGACCACTTTATTGTCGATCAGCGTAAACGTTGACCCATCGTCCATCAACGCGAAAGTGTTCACTGTTCCTCTTGGACCCTTCACCTGAATCGGCATGATCTTCAGGTATGTCTGTTTCTTCTCTATTGTCCAAGTGGAATTGATGACCTCGTTTGCTTCTTTGTCTTCTTTAGCTGCAGAAGCTTTCTCTGTATTTCTGTTGTAGTGCAGCATCTTGTGGTGATAATACTTGCAACTGTTGACGCCACACGACTTCGCTTTGCAGCTATGGGTCTTGGTTCTGTATCGAAGACATCGAAAGCAAAGGCGTTTCGCCTTAGCTAGGTCCCATCTGCTGTTTTCATCGCTGTTCTTAAATTTCTCGCATTCTGTTATGGTGTGCCCTGTTTCTTCGCAAACTGGGCACTTCTGTAAGTAAGTTCTCTCAGCTATATTGTGAACTTTCTGTGGCCTCTTCTGTACTGTACTGTTCTGTTGCGTTACCTGTTCAGGCAACGCGTAAGGGCCACATAGTTCAGCTTCTCTCTTCAGGAACTTCTCTATTTTCTGTAGGTCAGGATCTTCCCGCGGTTCTGTATTCGCAAAGTCATAATATCTATATCGCAGTGTTGGTGTCATCTTTTCTACAACAGTCTTTGAAACTTCAGGGTTGTACATATACTTCGAGCAGTTGAGAGTCTTCAGGGTTGCCACGCAGTTTGAAACTTTCGTTGCAAATATACAGATATCCCGTGGTGATTCTGTAAGGCGCGGTAATCCACGGAGCATCTCCATTTCCATCATAGCAATTGATTCTGGCCTTCCGAATCTAGACTCTAGTGCTTTCATTATTTCTGTAGGAAGCGCGTTGGTAATGAGTAAATTCTCGACTGCTTCTCGTGCTTTTCCCTTCAGATTTCGTCGAAGCCTGTTCATATTTTCGACTTTTGAGAACATCTCTTCTGTTTCGAAGTAAGCAGCGCGGAACGGTAACCACTCTTGATACGAACCATTAAAGAAGGGCAGTTCTATAAACTTCGGTCGCTGCGCAGCCTTAACAGCAAGTGTGATTGCTGTAGCTAATTCGGTGAAGTCATTGCGTCCTCCCGCCGGTGTCGAATGCGGGGGCTGCTGCTGTAATTGCTGCTCTTCTCTATGAGGTGCTGCTTCTCTGTTGTTTTGCAGCACCTCTGGTTCCTCTGCAGTGCGGTGATGTTCATTAGCAATCGCTAATAGCGGTTGCGGTTGTTGATTTTCTAGCCAAGTGCTTACTTTTTCGTTTACTTCTGACATAGAGACATCTTCTTCTTCTTCATCTGTGTCTTCTACTTCCAGAGTTGCGAGACGTGCTGCGGCGAGCTCAACTTTAAGTAGAAGCAATTCTTCCCTTGCCTTTGCGATTTTCTGTGCCTTTTTACTCTGGGTCGATCCCCCCTTCTCCCCCTTCTTGCTAGGAGGGCGAAGGGTATGCTGTTTGCTCGGCTCTGGCAGGCCGATAGATGCGTCTTTCTTAATTCTTTTCACTGTTGACGCTTCTGTTCGTGCGGCTGTGACAGCGGCAGGAAGCATAGTCTCTGTAGAGTGCGTTACTGAAGGTGCTTGCATGCAGGCCGTGGCGGAGTGAGAGGTCACTTTTGTTGCTAAGGAAGGGGTGGAAGAGACTGTCGTCGCGGCGGTGTCTGTTCTGTCTGTAAATGCCGTGGCGAGAGACCCCGTGACTGTATATTCTGTTCCCGTTCCTGAGCTGATGCCTGTCCCCGAGGTCGCGGCGTTGTCCTCGGATGACGTAGGCTTCTGTTCTGTAACTGTCTTGCGACCTCTTCCCTCAGAGCGTGTAACCGGCATAGTGGTGACTCTTCAATAACACTTCAAAAATTCGTCGAAAGAATCTTCTAGAAATTCCTCGAAAAATCCTTACAGTAATGCTCTGTAAAAATCTTCTCGAAATTCTTCAAAAGAAACTTCCAGAAAACACTCGAAGAAATCTTCCAGAAAATCGTCGTAGAATCTTCGAGAAAATCGTCGAACAAATCTTCACAGAATCCGGCTCGAAGGACCATAAAATGTGCACACCAACGCTAGATGTCGCGAGGGAGGCACACTTATTTGCGCTGGGTTGGTGAAGAAATAATACTCTTGATTTACTGAAGATTCCTTTTATTCTTCCTTTTCTTGCTGTTGTTTCCTTGAGGAGGTTCTACTACCAACTGTGTGGACCGTACAAATTGGCCCTATTATATATCAAAATAATTCCTCGTCGCTGATTGGTCGACCAATCAGAGCGCGTACATTTTGACCAATCAGGGACAAGGTCACGCGGAGAGTAGGTACTAGTAGTACTTTGTAGAATATTATTCAAGTTTACAGAAAGTTCCAGTACCTACAGTGACGCTCTCCTACTGGTCGGCGCAAGTTTAAACTTGTCTGTTAATATTTATTAACCAATATGAGAACGACATAACATATCAAACTACTTTTTACTATTAACTATAAAAACAACAGAACACTTAACTATGAGATTACGTAATATACTTATTAACTAACTTAATAAACCACATTAAAATAAGTATAAAACAAACTTAATTACTATACTGTTCAATAGTTCTATTACCACTGTCACTGCACGATTTTATCATTCACTTATCTTTATCACTGTCCCGCACAGTTGTTAATCTGCCTAGCTTTTTCCCAAATATATTGGGGTCGGCTGCCAGTAAGATGCAGCTGAGTACCAGTGTTTTACATGGAGCGACTGCCTATCTGCAGCAGGTTTACTGTAGCATTGTTTGAAAAGGCAACGATACCATGCTTGGAGAACCTCAAAAATAGGTCGATGAAAGGATAGATGAACAGAGATCTCAAATTGGAGTGACAGACTATGATTTTAGACAGTCACCTGCCTCTCGTGTACGAGTGTGCGGGTTCGAAACCTGGCAAGTTCCAATGTGACTTTTCTAAAGTCATACGTACTTTCTAAGTATATCTTAGGCGTCATAGACTAACGTTGAAGGAAAACATCGTGAGGAAACCTGGACTTTAAAAAGGCTGAAATCGCCAATCCACCTTGAGCAAGCGTGGTGATCAATGCCCAGCAGTGGGAAGATATATAGCCTGATATTAAGCTTCCTGCGGGACAGGCCCAGCCTAGTGCAGGAAGTTTTTATTTTATTTGTAACTCTTTAAAGAAATCTATTTTTTAAGCATAATTCAAAACTATGTAACCATTATTTTCTTTTAATAAATTTATTTATTCTTATTCTGATGATGATGATACAAATAATTGACAAAAGTGTGACTCGCAGTTCGTGAGACATCGGCTTGTGCCCTAAATGTTGCTCGCGTTACATCCATACATCCATACAAGTAAGTATACCCTACAGCGGGGGGAATAATTTGATGATATCCCATCCGAAAAAAAAAGGAATGCTAGTAGGGCCTCTCCACACGAATTCATTCGCAAGGACATTTTACTTACAGTGGTTTATGAAACTTCTGCAGTATCCTTGTACAATCAAAGACAGATGACATTTCAATAGATTGGTGTTTAGTGAATGTTTGTTCGTCCTTCACGACGTTCCTTTTACCTATTTTGTTTGTCAATAGATGTTTATCCTCAGTACGCAATACGCGTATTTTAGTATTTGCCAAGACACATAGATGTAAAGACTCCATTGGTTATGCAGAATTTATCTGAGCTTGCAGGATTGTAATTGGTAGAATTTTTCTATCATCACATTTAATCTGCTTCTTCTTATCGTGTGCGCTGTAGGTTTTACGAACCTAACAAGCCTGAATGTCAGAGTTTTCTCAAATCCGCCTGATGGCCACTGACATTTTTTTTCGGATGCGAAATCATCAAATGACCCCTCCCGCCGTTAGTAGGGCGAGTGGGAGTGTCAGACTCTTATAGACTTTTTTTTTTCTTTTTTTTTTATATCTTTGGACAATTCCACACATCGCCATCTAGCCCTAAAGTAAGCAACTAATATGCTTGTGTTATGAGTGCTAGCTTAACGGATATACTACTTATATACTTTTTAAATACATACATATTATACATAGTAACACCCAGACCCAACACAGAAATTAAACTTCATCATTTCAATTTCTGCCCGGCCGGGAATCGAACCCGGGACCTCTTGCGTGGTATTCCGGCATGTTGACCACTGAACCACTCAGGTCGTCAAAACCATCCATGTTCCTTCCTCAGCCCTTTGTATTCCGGGAGCGCGGTATCTCTTTCGAACGTTCCGCAGCCCCGGCTGATGGCCTCTGACAGGGAATTATAACAACAGCTGCTATCAACATAGCAGCCAGGGACGATGGCTTAGTTCCCAGACACGAAGGTCTAACACTATCAACTTTTTTCGCCTTCCACTTTGATAATCAAAATTCATTTATTTGCAAAAACATGTGTAGATAATAATACATTTCATTTACATTCAATATCTATAAGTTATATCATCTGTCTCAAAAATCCTCATTTCAAAAGACCGTGTATAGTTTTGACCATCTCATTTCAAATGATCCCAAACAGATAGACACAATTTAACGATATATTTTTTGTTAGAACAGGTATGTTTGAAGCGAGTTGGGTCGCGTTCTTACCACCTGCCACCGTGCACCGGTGCACTGTTTCGAAATGTTAATGATATGTCTAGTAGATAAGTGCAGACAGATGCATTGGGATATATATATATATAGTATACATTATGAGTAAAATATTTGCGCCACATTGCAAAACGTAAACTAATTTTTAACAGCTTCTCCATAATGACTGGGCGTATACGGTTTTTTTGTTAGCTTTTTTACTCGAGTTTTTGTAGAAACTGTGTATAAAAAAATTGCTTAAGGTATCAGGGATCATTTTCATAAATGTGTATTTTATTAAAAGTTCTGTTCTGTTGAACATACATAATGAATATCTTTTTTCTATTATTAGCACAAAATAAAAAAAATATTGATTCAAAGTCGGTAACAAAATCACACACAATTTTGTGTTAGTAAGTAGTTGAACTTAACATAAATATTAAATAAGATTTAAACTACGACTTTTAAAGCGATGTTTCTCCAAAAACTAAATTTATATTTCTCTTTTAATTGTTTTGGAAGTCTGTTATTTTTTTCATTATCAAAATCAGTAGTTATTGCCTCAATAAAAACAATTACAGTTTTTAATTAATACAGTTAATGTAGATAATGTTGGTATGACGTAAAGACACACACAATCATTTTTTTTTTATTTACTTTTTAATTTTATGTCTCGTCTACCCGCAAAGGAAAAAGGCAAGTGCGTATCCAATCTCTAAAATTAAATTAAGCTTCAAAAACAACGGTTTTCAACGAAAGTAAGCAATAAGATGGTCGGTCAAACCAGTCTGCGCGCGCGCATGTTCCTAAGCCAACCGGAAACCGATTAGTTTATCGGATATTATTACTCCACAACCTAATTCCCATAGAAGACTTCCGACATGCGAGCATGGTAAATCTTTCCCATGTTTATGGGAAAATCTATTGAGTGTTAATTTTAAATCATAGTGTTTTTGTTGGCTAATTATTAGTTTCCTGCATTATCACCATTGATTATAGCTCACACATCATTTGTCTAGCCTTTTCCCAGAAGATCTTAGGAGCAATTAATCTGAGATATATCAAAAATATTTAATCACTACATAGTATAAAACAAAATCGCTTTCTCTGTCCCTATATCCCTATATGTATGCTTAAATCTTTAAAAATACGCAACGGATTTTGATGCGGTTTTTTTTAATAGATAGAGTGATTAATGAGGAAGGTTTAAGTACATAATTTGTCAAGTTTTTGTATCCATTAGTTAAAATATCGCGGGCGAAGCCGCTGGCGGGAAGCTAGTTCAGTAATATTACAAGTTAATTTGTTTTTTTGTTAGTCTTTCACGGTGAAACGGCTAAACAGATTTGGATGAAATTTGGTACAGAGATAGATGTGGCCTTGGAGACGATTATAGGGTCTACCAAATTTCGTCAAAATTGGTTCAGCCGTTTTGCGGTGAAAGCGTAACAAACAAACGAACTATTTCACTTTCGCATTTACAATATTAGTTAGAATAGCTTTAGTATTAGCGCGACAGACACACAGACAGAGTTACTTTCATATTCATAATACTAATAAGGATTAGTTAGGTTAATCTAGGTAACTAAAAGGCCTCAAAACAAGACACGAATACGTGCTAAAAATAGATTGTTGGCAATTAATGACCCACCCACACACACCAATTAACGAGGAATGCCAAAGTGAAGGTAACAAAGGTTTGTCAAGGAACTTGCAAGTTGTAAGACACTTGACTCTGTCGGCCATTTTCTAAAAGGGTTATAGAATCGTATGTGTCAAGTCAGCCGTATATTGTCCCACTGCTGGACACAGGCCTTTTCTCATACAGAGGGCATGAGCATTGATCACGCTTGCTCAAGGCGGATTACATACATTATACACGAGAAGCAGGTGCCTTTGCCACTCTGCCACCACGACCCTCACTAGGTAGATATTACAAGTATATTATCAACAATTTCAAACGCTAAGATTGTATCAACACATCTTGTCATTATCGAAACCTACACAAAACTAGTTTCATTCATGATTTCTTCTTTTTAAGATCCGCTGTGGGAGCTAACGACCTACTTCTTTCTCTGTTACACGTACCTGTAGTTACATCTGTCGGTCTCTCTCACGCTTTGCGCGGGAGTTTAAGTGAGCTCCTAGAATCCGCCATGTTTTTTTCTTTTTTGGCGCTTTTTTAGGGTTGCGTGAGAAATTAATGTTGAAAGGCTTTTGTTTTGAAGCGACTTTTGAATGAAATGTGTCTCAGTTGTTTAAGTATGCAAGGTTGTGTTAAAATGAATTATATTTAATAGCATCTTGATACCGGATTATCTATACTTATAATAAATCTGTAGAGAGGTCAATTCTGTACATGAAATATATTTCCAAAATAACTATCAGGGGTGATTAGGGATCGATCCTGATGCCAAAAATGCAATCGGTAAAATTTTTGTCTGTCTGTCTGTCCGTCTGTCTGTCTGTCTGTCTGTCTGTATAAACTCTATAGAAACAAAAACTACTCAACGGATTTTAACGACACTTGGTACAATTATATATATTATTGTCATACTCCTGAGCTGGTTATAGTATATTTTTCATCCAGCTACAATCAATAGGAGCAGAGCAGTGAAGGTAAATGTTGTCATTTTGTTGAAACGCGCTAATCTCAGGAACCGCTGGTCCGATTTGAAAAATTCTTTCAGTATTAGATAGTCAATTTATCGAAGAAGGCTATAGGCTATATATCATCACGCTAAGATTAATAGGAGCGGACCACCACTCTTCCACGCGGACGAAGTCGCTGGCAGAAGCTAGTCTATAATAACATTATGACGAGGTTTTGTAGGTTTGTATGTAAGGAATTATATCTGGAACTGCTAAACTGAATCCGAAAATTGATTAATATAGTAGAAGTATTATCCTTAAATGCTTAAGGTTTAGATATAAATACAAAACAATAACATTATAGTAGAGATTTATATCCACACATTTATTGCTATTTCACTTTTTCCTGAATAACTACTATATATGAATTCTGATAAAATACTTATGGTCTTCTTCACGTTCCAATATATTTTAACATCAAACTTCATCAAAATAAGATCAACAGTTTAACCGATAAAGCGTGACAAACATAACAGAGTTAAATTCACAATTATTTATAAAGATTAACATAAGAGAACCCGCGACACTTTTAAGAAATCTGACTCCATTTTAATTTTCTTTTCAACGTATTGCAGAACAAAAAGGTTGTATGTTTATAAGACATCCGGTTGATCGGTGACTGCTAGAGGAAATGACGACATTATAGTAACTTCAACTTACTTATTACAGGTTTTTGCTCTTTCGAGGTCAGATTGAGTTTAAGTAGTAACTAAGTAATGAGTTTAATGGTTGTTGGTGGATCATTATCTTGAAGATTAATTTTAAATTTGTTTTTTATTGTGGTTTCACTCGTGTCCTGAGGGAGCTACCGGATAAAAACTACCCTGGTTTTTCTCCTTCTTATCGTGTGCGATATAGATTTTACCAACCTAACAAGCCCTGTGTCAGAGTTTCCCCAAATCCACCTGACGGCCTCTGACATGGAATTGTAACAGCAACTGCTATCGAGATAGCAGCCGGGGACGTTGGCTTAACGTGTCCTCCCAGGCATGAGGGTAGGTATACTGTAGGTGTAGTGTAGGTAGTTAGGTTCCTCAAACTACCCAACTCCGTACTGCTTACGGAAATTGTAGAACTCACAAAGTAACATTGGCCTGAACCGGGCCGGATCGTATTTTATTTTTCGTTTTTAGAGGAGTTCGGGGATAAGTTATAGCCGGACGAGTCGAGCGATCAAAGGTTAAGCTACATTTGACGCTTTCGGTCCGTTGATGGGTGACCATCTATGTCATATTAAGACTCCTCCGTGCCTTGGAAAGTATGATAAGCCATTGGTCTCGACTATCATTTATAGACCTTTGACAGAGGTCAGTTAAAAAATGAAAGTATTTAGTAAGAAAAGCTTATTATGTATATAAACGGGTAGTTAGAAGCTCGAAAGTTTGACAACCAGTCTTAAACGGTATCGTGTTACCTGGTTACTGGGTTGTGGAGGTCAGATAGGCAGTCGCTCCATGTAAAACACTGGTCCACAGCTCCATCCGTTTAGACTGGAAGTCGACCCCAATATAGTCGGAAAATCCTAGGCAGATGATTTTGTCTTTAACTAATTTTGACACCATGTCCTTTTAAGTCGCCTACTTACAATTAAACCTTACTAACCTTCACCCCGGCATTATCCTTAAGCGACCACCTGTCTTGTTAGGAAGCGTAATGGCGTGTTACCTCAGCCGTGACCGCTGTCTGTCTGTGTGTGACTCAACCATGTATAGGTCAAGATGTGTCACTGATGTTTTAGTTTAGAATTTTTATATTAACTAGTTGTTGTGCAATGTTCCTGCGGACTCTATTCATGTAATTTTCAGACATAATTCTGAATTAGGTGTTAATTTATTTGGTACATTTTATTTAAGTCGTGGTGGCCTAAGAATTAAGGCACCCTCTCGCGTACGAGTGTACGGGTTCGAAACCCGACAAGTACCGGTGTGAATTTTCTAAGTCATATGTACTTTCTAAGTACATATATCTTAGACGTCACTGACTAACGGTAAAGGAAAACATCGTGAGGAAAAGAGTCTGAAATTGCCAATTCACCTTGAGCAAGCGTGTTGATCAATGCTCATACCTTCTCTGTATGAGAAGAGGGCTGTGCCCAGCAATGGGACGATATATAGGCTGGTGATGATTTTATTTGGAAAATATGCACGTTGATATTGGAGTATATTATATATATATCACGCAAAATACGCGCTTTGTCGTGGAGTTGCAGAAAACAGCCCGCCTAAACCTATTGGAGTATATTATATTACTAGCTTCTGCCAGCGACTTCGTCCGCGTGGAATAGTGGTGCGCCACTCCTATTGGTCTTAGCGTAATGATATATAGCCTATAGCCTTCCTCGATAAATGGACTATCTAACACTGAAAGAATTATTTAAATCGGACCAGCGGTTCCTGAGATTAGCGCGTTTAAACAAAATTACAACATTTCCCTTCAGTGCTCTGCTCCTATTGATTGTAGCGTGATGAAAAGTATACTATAACCATCTCAGGAGTATGACAAATAATTGTACCAAGTTTCGTTAAAATCCGTCGAGTAGTTTTTGTTTCTATAGAGTTTATACAGACAGACAGACAGACAGACAGACAGACAGACAAAAATTTTACTGATTGCATTTTTGGCATCAGTATCGATCCCTAATCACCCCCTGATAGTTATTTTGGAAATATATTTCATGTACAGAATTGACCTCTCTACAGATTTATTATAAGTATAGACAGATTATTTAACATTTGACACTGTTTTTATTGCAAACTAGCTTCTGCCAGCGACTTCGTCCGCGTGGAAAAGTGGTGTTCCGCTCCTATTGGTCTTAGCGTGAGGATATATAGCCTATAGCCTTCCTTGATAAATGGACTATCTAACACTGAAAGAATTATTTAAATCCGACCAGCGGTTCCTGAGATTAGCGCGTTTAAACAAAATGACAACATTTCCCTTCACTGCTCTGCTCCTATTGATTGTAGCGTGATGAAAAGTATACTATAACCATCTCAGGAGTATGACAAATAATTGTACCAAGTTTCGTTAAAATCCGTCGAGTAGTTTTTGTTTCTATAGAGTTTATGCAGACAGACAGACAGACAGACAGACAGACGGACAGACAGACAGACAGACAAAAATTTTACTGATTGCATTTTTGGCATCAGTATCGATCCCTAATCACCCCCTGATAGTTATTTTGGAAATATATTTCATGTACAGAATTGACCTCTCTACAGATTTATTATAAGTATAGATTTATTTATGTGCCTATCATACATTTATCAACCTTATTGATACAACCCTTATAAGGTACAGGCAAATTTTTCGACTCTTTTTCTATGCATTTATTTTCCTCTATAGTCAATCCTGACAGTCTTCCAATCCTGTTTAAATTCCTTCCAGCTGTAACGCTAATCCATCTCCCTAAAACCCTACTTCATGGCGTCATATCAATTTCAATATTTAAAAAACAACCCCCCTCCGATCTTGAAGAAGTCGGTCTTATTCGCATCGCACTCAAGTTGTTTTCTGAACCGTGACGTGACTCAGAGCATGGGTCACTGGCTCTATGACTACCGTGGGAGGCGATTTTTATGGCCTTTTGTTTGTTAGGGGGACCTCAGGAAGTTTTGGGTGCTTACAGTAAGGTTTTAGACGGCAATAGTTTAAAGTAAGACTTTCATGGTATGGACCACAGACATGCATCTAATTATACTAGCTTCTGCCCGCGACTTTGTCCGCGTGGAATAGTGGTGCTGCGCCTTCTTCAATAAATGGGCTATCTAACACTGAAAGAATTTTTCAAATCGTACCAGTAGTTCCTGAGATTAGAGCGTTCAAACAAACAAACAAACTCTTCAGCTTTATTATATTAGTATAGATTACGCAACTCGCGTGTGACAGATGAGTGCAAGGCCCCTAAATTGACACCTGAAATAGTTCGCGCTAGTACTGGCACCAGACGTTAGCTAAAAACTTGATCAATGCATAATTGAGTCGTCGTGAGCTGCGAAAACTACTAAAAATGTCAGATAGTGTGAACAAAATCACTAAAACGCTCTTGTGACGTCACAGAAAGTAGCTATGCAGTGACACGCTTAGTTCTCATACAAATATCTGTGGTTCCCACGGTATAAATATAGAAGCTATAAGGAGTTTGTATTTCTAAATAGGTACTAAATGTGAAATATAGGAATCTATACAGGTTTCAAGTTAAACCTGTTCTGCATACATATCTGTGGTATAGACATTGTGATGCGAAGAAGTGAAAAATATATGACAAGATACTATGTTCGAATTTGGATGGCTTTACGACTAGAGAAAGATCAAAACAAAAACTGGATGAACTGTGTAAAAGATGGCATGAAAGAAAGAGAATGATAAGATGATTGCTATTAGACATCTCATCATCATCATCCTCCTGCCCTTATCCCAATTTTATTTGGGGTCGGCGCAGCATGTTTTCCTCTTCCATACTCTTCTATCTGCCGTCATCTCGCTAGTAACATTCATTCTAATCATATCAACCTTCACACAATCCATCCATCGTTTCTTCGGTCGTCCCCTATTAGACATCTATGGTAGAATAATATCTGCTGGGATGACCACGAATATGTTTGGGATAAGGGAAGGCGACGGATGAATCTCGTTTTCACAGATGCAGTGAGTAACGCCCTCCTACATGAATTGAGATTCATCAAGCTGAGGACCGAATGATCATCATCAGCCTATTTTCTATCCCACTGTTGGGTAAAGAGTCCTGCTCATACAAAGAAGACATGAGCATTGATCACCACGCTTGCTCAAGGCGTATTGGCGATTCCAGACTTTTTAGTCCAGGTTTTCTCACGATATTTTCTTTCACCGTTAGTCAGTGAACTTAGAAAGGACATAATATGACTTTAGAAAAGTCAAGAGTCAAAATTTTTATTTCACATAGGTCTCCGAATAAAGCACTTATGAAAGGTCAAATTAGTTGCACGGTTCCAAGTAGTGGGTCCTATGGAGAAGAACCGGCAAGAAACTCTATGGATACTGTGTCCAAGCACACTCGTACACTAGATGCCTTAACCACTAGGTCACCACGACATTCCTTGTTACATTCAAGTCTTCATCAGACACTGCAAATAAACATTGTGATCAAAATGTATGACTTAGAACAGTTTTTCTATGATTCCCAGTATCTTAGAATCTAAAACTATTTCCCATGAAGTTCTCATTTACATTGTTATTGATATTTACATATGTTTTGCATGTGTGTTTGTTGCTTCGCACCTCGGAAACTGGTCAAGCGTGAGATTTTAGCATTAGATTGTTTTTATAGGTCTTTGAAGTTGATTTGAGTGAGTAGTTTTATTTTCTCTCACGTTTTTGTCTGGTATATTCGATGTTGTATTTATGTTATGGTTTCCATAAATGATCAATGTTTATTGGTTAATTAAAGTTCATCGTCTGTCATCTGGCTAGGCTTTTCCCAACTATCTTGGGGTCGGCTTCCAGTCATAAGTTGCTGTATAAACACTTTATCTTTCAGGTAGACTGGTTGTCAGACTTTGTTTGCTACTAAAGTAGTAGGATATTATGTTAGCTACTACTAGGTACTATTTCATCCGTGTCCGGAGAGAACTACTTGATGCACCCGGATAAAAAGTATAATTTAACCATCTCCAGGGTGTAAGCTATCTCCATACTAACTTTTTTCTAATCGGTTCAGGGGCCTTACCGTGACGTGCAAAAACAAGATTATTTTCATTATGAAAAATAGACGGAGCTATACGACGTTAGTAGCTTGATTACGCTCTCAAACTTGAATAGTGATTGCAAAAACACGTGGTGGTACAGCCCCAGCTGTTTTACCGTGACTGCGTGACAAACAAACTTACTTTCGTATTTATAATACTAGTAGCTGTTTCCCGCGGTTTCACCCTAATCCTGAGGGACCTACATCGCGTATCCGAACAAAAAGTGTATACTATGTGTTAATCCAGGTTATAAACTATCTGTGTACTAAATTTCATCCAAATTCATTCAGCACTTTCTGCGTTAAAGATTAACAAACATCCATCCATCCATCCATCCGTACATCCTCATAAATAGTCGCATTTATTATCGCGTTTATTAGTAGGATTTAGTACCTATTCTAATTAAGTAAGATTACGCAAAATATCTAGTTTAATTAAGAACCTAATTAGCAAAAGATGTTTAAGTTCTTCCCAACTCCAAAAGGAAGCTACATCGATGATTCTAACATAACATTACCATATAAAAACAAGTGTCGACCGGTCGCAAAGGTCAGGCTGCAACGAGGCACGATCACCATAATTATTAATAGAGTTTACCACAGTTTAACATATGAATATTGATAAAGAAAATTTAATTTAGTCAACTGCTGCGTTTTAATATTTTACTAACAAATTTTATGCGAAAAATCACAGGCAGTGTAATGAGGGATTCCGTTTTTAGCTCGCAGTTTCATTTCATAATTTAGTTTTTAAGCCTAAAACGTGTTAGTTTTTTAACCAGATTAACTAATGGAAAATGTATTACAGTTTTTTTTATATTAAAATCTATGTAGGTACTGTAAGAATTTGTTAGAGTTAAACAACTTGGGAAGTAGTTGGATGCTATTTAATTAGAAATTATAAATATTATAGTACGTACAACCAGTTCAATGTTCCACAGAGTAGAGATAAAACAAGAGAGCACAACATAGATGATAATCCTTACTAATATTATAAATGCGAAAGTAACTCTGTCTGTCTGTCTGTCTGTTACGCTTTCACGCCTAAACCAGTGAGCCGATTTTGATGAAATTTGGTACAGAGATAGAATAGACCCTGAGGAACAACATAGGCTTTACTTTTTACCCGGGTGCGTGAAGTAGCTCCTTCGGGATGCGGGTGAAATCGCGGGAAACAGCTAGTAAACAATATATCAGGAAGGTGTCGAATTTACCACAGATAAACATATTATTTTTAACAGAATTAAAGATAAAACCTTAATCCTTGTCAGTGAGGATGCATTGTAGGGGTTCTATGAAAATCTACGTTAAACCTAATTGTGTGAAGGGGCCACACACTCATTTGAAATTGGAATATGAAGAAAAGGGAATTAACAGACTTTTTATACTACGATGTCAGTCGAATCCCGATCATGCAATAAAACCCATGTTTTAAAGCTCCTCTTTAATTTATAACTAGCTTTCCGCCAGCGGCTTTTCCCGCGTGGGTATACGAATTCAAATTAAAAAAAACCGGCCAAGTGCGAGTCGGACTCGCGCACCGAGGGTTCCGACCATTGGAAAGAAAAAATACGCAATAAAGTCGCAATTATCTTGTTTTTTTCCGACCGCATAATTAAGTTTGTTTGTAGAGGAAAATTGCTGATTACTAAAAAACTACTTACTAGATCTCGTTCAAACAAATTTTCAATGGAAGTTTGCATGGTAATCTACATCATATATTTTTTTTAGGTTTATCATTCTCTTATTTTAGAAGTTACAGGGGGGGGGACACACATTTTACCACTTTGGAAGTGCCTATCGCGCAAACTATTCAGTTTAGAAAAAAATGATATTAGAAACCTCAATATCATTTTTGAAGACCTATCCATAGATACCCCACACGTATGGGTTTGATGAAAAAAAAATTTTTGAGTTTCAGTTCTAAGTATGGGGACCCCCAAAATTTATTGCTTTTTTTCTATTTTTGTGTCAAAATCTTAAAGCGGTTCACAGAATACATCTACTTACCAAATTTCAACAGTATAGTTCTTATAGTTTCGGAAAAAAATGGCTGTGACATACGGACGGACAGACAGACAGACAGACAGACAGACAGACAGACAGACATGACGAATCTATAAGGGTTCCTTGTCGGACTACGGAACCCTAAAAACCGGCCAAGTGCGTGTCGGGCCACGCGCAGTAGGGTTCCGTAGTAGGAGTTGGTTAGTCGACTATAACTCTGTGACCGGTTAAGCCTACTTAGCCGTGATAGTTTTCCTTATAATTTCATTAAATGTGCTACGTCTGTGATTTTTTTCACATTTCTAGGTACAGCCATTCAAAAGTTAGAGGGGGGGGGGTAACTCGCATCGAACAAAAATTTGCACTGAAAAGCTAGATATTTCGCAAATGGCTCGCTTAACCAAAAATGGTCTTCACACACCCATAATATTTTTGAAAGACCTATGTAACGATACCCCACGGAGGGGTACGCGAGAAAAAAAATATTCATCCCCACTTTACGTGTTTAGGAGCTACACTAAAAAAATATATTTTTCAAAATTTTATTTTACCACTTTCTCGGCGTGATCAATATACATATATATCCATACCAAATTTCAGCTTTCTAGTATCAAGAACCAGACAGACAGACGGACATGGCGAAACTATGTATAAGGGTACGGTCGGACTACGGAACCCTAATGACAGAGTTTCATATAAACTTTGCCCAACTTTTTCACCTCCTTTGGGGTAGAATTTCGGAAAATCCTTTCTTATCGGATGCCTACGTCATACAAAGAACACATCCTCCAAGTTTCAGATTTCCACGATCAGCGGTTTAGGCTCTGCGTTGATCCGTCAGTCATTCAAGACAAAGCATTTTATATGTATAGGAGTACATTTAAGACTTCGATTCTGACGCTCAAAAAATGTTACTTTTCAACTAAATTTAAACTAATGAGTTTTGAATATGTAACAGTAACATAATAATGGATCTATTGTATAACTATGAACCGGTTCTTAACCCTGAGTTCTAGCAAAACAAACCAATTATTATAGAATACCGCATTCTTTAGTAGAGGAAGCGGCGGGTATACTTTTGATCATAGACTTCCCATGGCGGGAATGCTAGCTGTATCACTGGATAGATATTATGTAATTCTATGGTTAGGTTTTATTACGGTTTAAACATTAATAACATCTTCTTTCTGGCTAACTCGATGGGCGAGGGTAAGCAGACACAAGGCGCGGTCAATTAAGGGATGGGTGACCGAATATCGAGATATTTTTTTAGAGAGTTATTTTGTTCTAATTTTCCCATATGGATAAATAACATGGCATTAAATGATGATGTCTAGAGCTTGGAATTGATATAAATGCGCCACCCTTACGCCATTTTTGTTAATTACTTTGTTTGTATTTTTCTTCAAGTCAATCGGTACAGACTATAGCCACTAATATTAATGCGATATAGTCTATCTGTTTGTCTATTGACACCGCTAAACCGATTTAGATGAAATTTTCTATGGAGATAGATTGTACTAAGGATAGGATTATTATTTACATTAATATATGATGTAGATCCCTCAGGTGGCCCCCGCCAACTGGCTAGTTTTTCTTTAAATTAAACAAAATTATAATTTTGAGGGAACAATATTTGTAATAACGTAAAATAACAGATACAGTGTAGAAATATACACTTCCTTTCAAAATTATTGCACCCACATTTATTTCTTACCAATATTGGCTACCCCTCAGCACGAATTCACAAACCGCATTCGAAAATATCAAAAAAAGAACATCTACTACCAACTGATCTTTTCTAAATCCTTTTACTATGAAAATCACGAGTTTCAACATATGTTTTAAATCCATTGCTGGTCAAATCAAACACGATTTTGTATTTGACAGCAGTGAAGAAGCAGTGTATTCTGATATAATTTTAAAGTCGATAGAATAAGACGTTATGTGTCGAAACATACCCAAAGGGAACAGGTGGCGGGGTACACTGTGAGCCCTTGAAATTGGGCCGCGTCAAAATGTTCTTTTTTTAAATAAAGCGAAAAGATTTTTGTGGAACAAAATTATGTTTCTATGTTTATTTTTGTGAGTGGGCTTTCGTAATTGAAGTCTTAAAAATGTTAATGTTATATTTAATGAGGTCACAGTTTTTTACTGTCTATTGTAGTTTTATATTTTTATTATCTTTATATCTACAAACCTTATTTGTTAGTTCGAAATACCTGATATGTTTATATTTTTTTTTGCTGGTAAACTTTACTAATATTTTAAATGCGAAAGAACTCTGTCTGTCCGATACGCTTTCAACGCAAAACGGCTGAACCGATTAAGGTTAAATTTAGCATAGAGATAGAAAAAAGCTCAGTAAACGACATAGAATAGTTTTTATCCATGTATACTGAGTAGTTCTCTCAGAATGAGGGCGAAACTGGTGGAAAAATCTAGTAATAAAAAACCCATTATTTCATTATTATGCATCTTTATCCTTCCAAAATTTACGAATACTCTCACTCCATTCCAACTTTGACATAAAAAATACCTTAACCATCACAAAAGCCGAAATAAAACCCCTTTCTCATACAAGATTTTTGTCACCAACAATTAAAAAGCCATTTGTTTGGCGTAGCGTGAATTTGATTAATTGGCGAAAAGGTTAGCGCGTGTGCTCACCGAATTAATATGTTCATTAATTTATAATAGGGACTACAAACAGCTTTTGATTAACATTTATGTGTGATTCGATTGAGTATATGATTTCAAAAAAGCGTTTTTATTTTACGGACTTTTTTATGTACTCGTAAAAATTGAATTTCATATATTTTTGAATCTTTTATTAACCTGTGTGGTTTTTTTATTAATTAGTTAAATAAATAAAAAAAATAAAAAAAAACCTTTGATTTATTCAAATAGAGAATAGAATCAAATCGAATATTCTTTTTTGTGTACAGTTAACTTTTTATTTATTAAAACCGTGGATTTAAGCCTATTAAAATAAAAAAAAGCTTAGTAAAAACTACAATCAAATTAATATATTGGTTATTGCATGCTTTAGTTAAATACACAAATAAATGTCTAAAAAAATCTCATCGAACTCTGTTAGCTTATTAAACCCGAGCACCTACAAAAAAGAAACCCAAAAACAATATTCTTCATAACACAAACTGTTCCCTCCCACTGTCCGCCAGTGTACATGAGTCACGTCTCACCATTGTCGGCACCTGCGTCGCCGGCTGTTCCCTTAACTAAACCGTTGACTTGATGTTAAGGCTTTGTTGTTTATAAACTGTTATTTATTTTATGTTAAACTTTGGTCTACTGGTTCTTCGTGTTGAATATTAAATTGATAAAATTAGTCT
The DNA here is from genome assembly GCA_963891755.1 of Pyrrhia umbra. Lineage (NCBI taxonomy): Eukaryota > Metazoa > Arthropoda > Insecta > Lepidoptera > Noctuidae > Pyrrhia > Pyrrhia umbra. The sequence goes on from OY982943.1 coordinate 1,301,750, forward strand.
GTGACTTTTCATTCTCACTAGTATGATTTTCTTTTTGTCTCATGTGGATGGAATTTTGATCATCACCGTTATGTCTTAACTAGTCTATGGCTCAAACCGGATCCCGAAGGAACTACTAAGCCAATAACCGTCTCCAGAGTACCCTCTATCTCCGTACCAAATTCTATCGAAATCGCTTAAGTCGTACTCAAGTTATGGCGAGAGAAAGAGCATTTTTTTTTCTACATGACATCTTACGGGGTCCTTCTAACAGCATTCGACCTGCTTAACTGGACAATTTGGCGAAGTCCTAATTTATATATTTTTAATTAAACTAAGGCCTCCAGCCAAGGCTTACAACTAAATTTAATACTAAGTGACTGCGCTCTAAAGCGGGGGACAGACCTTGGCTTAGGGCGTCACTATATAGGGAGGACAACGTGGGACTAACTGGATCATATCAAGTATTATTATTATTAAGGGAAGAAAGGGCAATAAAGATTTATTTATTTATTTATTTATTTCAGACTCTTACCACTATCATTACAGGTACATAAGATGTAGCTTGGTCCACTGTTGGACAGAGGCCCCCCCTAACATGCCATATCGCCTAGTCCTCAGCATGAAGCATCCATCTTCAGCCTGCATTTTTACAGCATTTTGATAACATAGCATATTAAAAACTGTCGTAGCCAAATATGTGGGGGGGGGGGTCATCGACAACCAAAATTGGCCGGAGTGTTGGCCAAAGCCAAAGGTTTCAAGCAAGATGCTAAATTGAACGATCTATTACGATTAACGTACTAGGTCGTTAATTGTCAATGCGTAATTAAAATTAAAATTTTCATAAATTGTTTATTTTTAAGAGGTTTGTCCATTAGATGTGTACAATTTTGGGGGACATGACCGGGGGGGGGGGGGTCCTGTGACCTCCTGGACCACCACTGGCTATTTTATCGTGACACTCAGTAGGTAACAGCTAATCCTCAAATGCCAAACAAAAATATTAGTCATTAAAAAAAGTAGTGGTGAACGTTTAATACGTCATTATTCCAATCGTATTAAGCCTATATTACATCTGTAGCTATAAAGCTATGTTATTAATTTCATATCGCTCGCTATGACCGACTTCCAGCGAGTAATAAAACTAGATCTTGAAATGCATCGATAAATACAACGCTACGCGAAGCAGGGAAATTTGATTTATATATTATGAAGTATTTTGTGTGATTTAGGTATATTTTTACTCGACTACGGCGAAGCAAAAGGGGGGTTATGATTATTTTATTTGATGGCGATAAAATTTGGTTTATTTTGTAAAAAACAGTTTGTTATTTTGATTGCCAAATTGTAGTGATATTTCTTTATGCGTGTCTCGGTTGGTTTGGTTGTCATTTGTAGATCTTTGACAGTCATTACGGGTAGCCAGAAGCAATATGTATGTTTGTCACTCTTTAACGCAAAAACTAATAAATGGATTTGCATGATATTTGGTATATAGGTAACCTGGAGTAACACATAGGATACTTTTTATCCGGGAAGCAGTTCTTTCAAGATGTACCTAAATATGTGAAGTACTAAGTAAAATTTTAATTTTTGTATAAATAAACTACCTTTCCACGAGCTATACATATTCAAATTAAAATGACAGAATTTCATACAAACTTAGGCCCCCTTTTTCTCTACCTTAGGGACAGAATTTCGGAAAATCCTTTCTTATCGGATGCCTCACCCTCCGAGTTTCAGGTCTCTACGATTAGCAGGCTGTGCGTTGATCCGTCAGTCATTCAGGACAAAGCATTTTTCATGTATAGATAGATAATCAAAGAATTTTATCATTATCAGTTGTATTATTACATATCAGTGCCAATCGTCATTCCTCTAATATTTTCTTAAAACCCTCATCTTGCTATGGTCATTAATCCGTGCCCTGTAACCCATGGGTTATTAAAACAACCGGCCCGTGGGACCGTCCCACACTGGGCCGCGGAGTGTGACGGCGGGCGTAGGGTTACTGAGATAGCCGGCCGATTGTGTACAGGTTGGGTCTAAAGTAACCCTCCTCGAAGACGGTCGAATTAATTTGTTTTTTTTTAATGATACCTATATTATAAATCCGCAAGTATTTCTGTCTGTCTGTTTGTGTGTCACGGGAAATTGGCTGAACCGATTGTGATGAAATGTAGTAGCGATGTAGACGAAATCATGGGACATAGTAAAGATGGCGTAGTTTTTATTTGGTTGTGTGAATTCCTGGGAGAACTCCTCAGGAATCAGATCACCGCGGGAAACAGCTGCTATTATTGGTGTTTTCAGAAATAAATAATACAGACGGGTTACAGCGACAAAGGTTTTTCTAAAATTATTAATGCTATGGGTACCTAATTAAAGAACATATTTTGCATTTACAAAAAAAAAAAAAACAAACTATACCTTTATACGAAACGAACTATTAATATTAGACCTTTATGTTAGTTTCTAAACCACTTATTATTTTACTTATCTATACTTCTATACTAATATTATAAAGAGGAAAGATTTGTTTGTTTGTAAGGTTTTAACTCAAAAACTATTGGACTGATTTTAAAAAAATCTTTGCCTTTAGTAAGCTACATCTTTATGAAGTGTCATAGGCTATATTTATTTCCAGAAATAATTAGGGATCGATACTAAAACTTGAATAATGTAACCCAAGGTGTAAAAAAAATGTCCACGCTGGCGAAGCCGCGGGAGAAAAACTAGTAAGTAACTAAAAAGCATTCAAAATATTTAAAGACAAAAAGCAACACCCTATAAGTTAACCTCAAGACACTGTGGGCTAGTCATCTGCACATCACATTCACACGGAGTAATTGTTCGATTGTTAAACTAACTAGACCGATATGATGCAATTATAATAGTTAACGCACAGAGGTTAGTTAAAAATAAAAGTATTTTGTGAGTTAAGCTTATTATGGGTACGGGTAGTCAGAAGCCAGAAAATTTGACAACCAGTCTTACTAAGGGGTATCGTGTTACCCGGTAACTGGGTTGTGGAGGCCAGATAGGCAGTCATCATCATCAGCCTATATATTTTCCCACTGTTGGGCACAGGCCTCTTCTCATACAGAGAAGGCATGAGCATTGATCACCATGCATGCACAAGGCAGATTGGCGATTTCACACTTTTGAAGTCCAGGTTTCCTCACGATGTTTTCCTTCACCGTTAGTCAGTGGAATCTATACTAATAAAGAGTTTGTTTGTTTGTTTGTTTCTTTCAGTGTTAGATAGCCCATTTATTGAGGAAGGCTATAGGCTATATATCATCATGCTAAAACCAATAGGAGCGGAGCACCACTATTCCATGAGGACGAAGTCGCGGGCAGAAGCTATCTAAGATATACTTAGAAAGTATATATGACTTTAGAAAAGTCACATTGGTACTTGCCAGGTTTCGAACCCCCACACCCGTAAACGAGAGGCAGGTGCCTTAACCACGACGATAATAGGCTACCACAACGATAGATAGACAGTCGCTCCGTGTAAAACACTGGTACTCAGCTGCATCAGGTAGGATGTTACATATCTACGACCCCTTTCACTAAAACACCCAGTTGCATCAAAAAAGTAACAGGTTATTTATCATAAAAATTTTAAAAGTACCTACTATGCTAATTATTGATATCAAGTTTTGTGATATTCGTAAATGAATGAAGTACTAACTGTTGCCAGCGGTTTCACCCGCGTCCCAAGAAAACCAATTCACGCACCCGGATAAAAAGTAGCCTAAAATCTTCTCCAGGATTCCTTCTATCTCCTTACCAAATTTCATTCAAATCAGTCCAGCCGTTTACGCGTGATGCGTGCAAAGGAAATAGGGATTCATTTTTATATATAAGCAGATACCTAAATGATAAAAAGTTTGGTTCAACCCGTAAGGGAACGTACCCATACTACGTGACCCTTTTTAGGGGGGGGGGGGGGTCTTCAAAGTATTCATAAATCCATAAAAACAAATGTGTAAAATCATTTTCATTTGTTACAATTTCTGCCTGCGAAATAATTAAAAATCATACTTGTCAATACTACGTAATAACTTTAGGGGGGGGAGGGAGAGGTCTATATACTACGAGCGGTCACTGAGGGGAGGGAGGAGTCAAAAAATCTTAAAAAATAGGTCACGTAGTATAGGTACGTTCCCTAAGTATCAGAATATGCTCTGTGAGCCTATTGCGTAACTCATAATAACACGAACCCACCACACTACACAAAAAATATGAACAACACAAGAAAAACACACAAAAACTAATTCCCAAATAATTCACACACAGTGTTACCTGCAAAAAAAAAAACGCGAGACCACTTGCCTTAATTAATAAATTTATAGCTGGCAACACTGAGAAACTGCCATTACGGGGTCCATTAATTAATGGTTGCCATTTGGGGGATTTCCTTTGGGGTTGTAGGGGGTAAATGGAGCATAAAAATTGGGTATTTTCTTGTTAATTTAAGTGTTGATTTTTCTCAGATGGTATTCCGCTAAATTAGGTGAATATGTGGCTCGTTTACGAACAAAGATTTTTCGCTGAAATTTATTAGCTGTAACGTAGTTATTTCGTTTCAGATGTTTTTAATGAGGGTTACAGTGAATTTTATTATTATTATTCCTGTTTATTGTCTTATAAATGTTTTACGCCGTTTCACCGAGGAAATTACTTGACGCAACCTGATAAAAATTATACAATGCCCTTCCTCAGAGGTTAAACTATCTCTATATCAAATTTCATCCAAATCGGTCCAGCAGTTTTTCCGTGAACACGTAACAGAGAGATAGAGTTACTTTCGGATTTATAGTATACTAACTACTATATGAAATTGTGTACTAAAACCTTCCTCGAGAACCACTCTATCCATTGGTAAAAACAGCATGAAAAGCGGTGCAGTAAGTAGTGTTTGAGTTTATCGCGAACTGATAGACAGACAGACGCGGCGGAAGACTTTATTTTATAACTAGCTTCTGCCAGCGACTTCGTCCGCGTGGAATAGTGGTGCTCCGCTCCTATTGAACTTAGCGTGATGATATATAACCTATAGCCTTCCTCGATAAATGGACTATCTAACACTGAAAGAATTTTTCAAATCGGACCAGCGGTTCTTGAGATTAGCGCGTTTAAACAAAATGACAACAGTTCCCTTCACTGCTGTGCTCCTATTGATTGTAGCGTGATGAAAAGTATACTATAACCAGCTCAGGAGTAGGACAAATAATTGTACCAAGTTTCGTTAAAATCCATTGAGTAGTTTTTGTTTCTATAGAGTTTATACAGACAGACAGACAAAAATTTTACTGATTGCATTTTTGGCATCAGTATCGATCCCTAATCACCCCCTGATAGTTATTTTGGAAATATATTTAATGTACAGAATTGACCTCTCTACAGATTTATTATAAGTATAGATAGATAGATAGATATAGAAGAAGAAGATAGATATCTAGTGATAGTAGCTGTTTCCCGCGGTTTCATCTGCATCCTGAGAAAAATACTTCGCGCGCCCGGATAAAAAGAATCCTATGTGTTTATCCAGGTTATAAACTATCTGTATACAAAATTTCATCCAAATCCATTCAGTAGTTTTTGCGTGAAAGAGTAACAAACATACATCCTCACAGAATTTCACATTTATATGGAAAGTAAAGATTGCAATATAAAAATTACTTACTTTTCACATTATTATTAAAAGAAAGACAAGAAAACACTATAAATATTCTACATCTCATATGTGGCTCATTTGTAAGCAATATACATGCTGGCTTCAACTTAATGTATGAAGAATGATATATTATTACAATATGCTTGTAAAATATGATTTTACATACTTTTCAGGCTGTGGTTTTTACCAGACTACGGTAAAATAGGTTAATTTTATTTTCTACGAGGTGTTTCGCGATGAAAACTTTTTTCCGCCCTTCGACAGGTTTCAATCTATATCCGTACTAAATTTCATTGAAATCGGTTCAGCCGTTTTTCCGTATGAAAGTAACAAATTGACAGATTTACTTTTGCATTTAAATATTTATGTATAGGTACGTACTGACATGTCAGTAAGATTTTATTCTCCCATAGTCAAAACTACTAATAAAATGGTATCAAAAGTCTGAAATCGCCAATCCGCCTTGAGCAAGCGTGGTGATTAATGCTCATGCCTTCTCTGTATGAGAAGAGGCCTGTGCCCAGCTGTGTGACAATATATAGGCTGATGATGACTGATGACATTGAAGATCAGAACTTTTTGAACGTCTTTACAAATTCAACACGCAAAACGCTATACGGAATTCTTATACTTGAATTGCTATAGACTTGCCTTCAAGAAACGATATGTAATGAGTGCACTAACACAATTAAAATGTACTTTTTTATCCTGTTATCCACAACATTGTAAAAATATTGTGCATCTACTAATTACTAGTTTACTTGAGGACCTACATTTCTCATGTCGATGTATTTAGTATTTAAGAATAACTTGTATTTCTCATAATAAGTGAATTGTATTCTTTTTGAGGAATAAATATCTTTAACCGTATACAGAACCAAGAATAATTTTATTAAAATGCTAGGTAATATAACCACAGCCTTACAGCATTTCGTCTGAAACTGTCATTCATATATTACTCCACTATAATTAATCACACTAATTACGAGACGCGAATACATTGAGTAACATTGACAATATTCGTAATTATTAAATTGTGGGATAATTTTAATTGTTCAACCGTTTGTGTGTAATAAAATGCGAAGCCAATGGTGGCGGCCATTAATTATGTTATCGATAAATAATTGTTTATTTTTATATCGCTTTGCAACGGTTTGGGAAGATTCAAAAGTGATAATGGCGATGCGTTTGTAACAAGCCGGGCAAATCTGACGGTAATATACAGATAAACCGATTATTATGAAATTTATAATGAAGACAGGTTGAAAACCTGGGAAAGGATATAAGATAATTTTTAATCCAGTGCAAGGAAAAGTTTTCTCAATTTTAAACAATTTTGTAATTCGACTGCATGTTTGTTACGCGATCAATCTGCCAATTATGAATTGATTTCGATAATTCTTTTTATGTTAGGTAAGTCATACTTCAGAGGTAATCCCATATTGTGTAAATTAAATTAAGTTGAATTGTTATAAATGTTCTATTTCTGTGATAATATTATGATATTTGAACTGTATAAAGATTTGCATGTCGCCAAGCGGCAAGATGTATATGGCACCTTGACTATGTTTTACCACCATTATGTACCTACATTTTATGCAAATAAAGATTCTATTCTATTCTATTCTATTCTATTCTATTCTATTCTATTCTATTCTATTCTATTCTATTCTATTCTATTCTATTCTATTCTATTCTATTCTATTCTATTCTATTCTATTCTATTCTATTCTATTCTATTCTATTCTATTCTATTCTATTCTATTCTATTCTATTCTATTCTATTCTATTCTATTCTATTCTATTCTATTCTATTCTATTCTATTCTATTCTATTCTATTCTATTCTATTCTATTCTATTCTATTCTATTCTATTCTATTCTATTCTATTCTATTCTATTCTATTCTATTCTATTCTATAAAATTTATCAAAATCGGTTTAGAAAATTAGTAAATAATATTAAAAATAACATTTTATCTCTATCTGCACATACGCCCTTAGGTACTTAGATAATTTGGTGATATTTGCTCATTGCTATTTATGTTATTTTGGCTGATAAGACGATAAGATCCAAACACTGAAAAGCGAAAAATACCTTTCAATCAATTTGTTTATTTGTCAAAAACATATATAATGAAGATGTTACAATAATGGCTAGTTCAGCATGTTTCACCAGTGATTGGTATACAAATATTAGATATGTCAGTGATTATAAAATAAATTAAAGATAAATAATGAATTTACACACTTAACAAGAAATTATATATTTATACCTTTTACTTTTACTTACTTTTATACCTTTTCCCCCCTCTTAAATTTTCTAGGCAACCGCATTTATCCGCAAATAATTAGTCAGTTATATCCAGATTATAACCGGTCGTAACTGGTCCTATCCGGTTACGTCCACCCCGAACCGGTGACGAAGCGAGGGACGGAATTAAATGTTAATTACTTTTACCTGTTACGTTTTGGATTATGAGGACGATTATCGCTGTAATTAAAGTACTAAGAATGATATTATTGCTAAAGATAGCCTTATTGCTAAGTAACAGGACTATTTGGTACAGGGTTAAGCTGCACTAGCCAAGGGCAGTCCGTGGATGGGTGACTTAGAGTACTTTACTTAGCCGACTGCTGCGTTTTACAGTGATAATTATTATGCCTCGATATGCAGTAGCCATATGCGAAGCTGATGTAGTGGTGGCCTAGAGGTTCAAATGAGTGGGTTCGAAACCTGACAACAAATGTGACTTTGTTCAGATAAATTGACCGACGACAATTTTTATACACTTTATAATTGAATTTACTATTTTCCCGAACCTTTCTTGAGCATTTATTCATCAAAATAATTATAATTAGCAAACCCGGACAACTCCTTCAATGTCGTATTTATACAGTACCGCGACTTATGATAACATTAATAATGCCTTTTTTTAGATTACTTTTTAAAATTACTTTTGGTCTTAGTCATTTTGAAATTCATTAACAGATTATATACTTTTCGGAAAAACAGTAAATTAAATTACTCCGTGTAGGTTAAAATAAAAGTATTACGGTTTGTATATCTTAGTTAATTTTTAAAATAAATTGCATTCCAATATAAATAAAAATCATATTTTTTTTAATTGCTGCCCGCATACACAAGCTATTATGTGATCCATTTAATATGACATAATCCGGGATATCAACCCGGTATCATCTAAAAACGCTTTAATACCGAATAATTTATTAATCCCCCAGAATCCCTAACCTATTTAACCGAAACACCCATTATAATAATCCCAGCCATCCAAATAATAGTATAAACAATTAATTTATTATTATTATTGTCCTAAACCTACAATTTAGTCCCATTAAAACGCAATAATTCAACTAATAACCATTTTACGGGTAGTTCGCTTATCGAAAACGCCCGGGGGAACACCGGTTAACCGGTTGGCACTGCATTAAACCGGTTTAATGTGGATTACAACCGGATATTGGTATTCGGACGGGTAGTTAGCATAATTGGGCACAGGTTTAGGTGTCAAACTAAAGTTTTGAGTGACAACCCTGTTACTAGGGCCTTGATTTGTAATAGTAATGTTGCAAAGGGATGAATTGTCAAACAATATTCTAATTTAGTTCGATAGTAAAAGTTTGTTTGCAATTTAAACTATTAGGCGGTCATTAGATGTTCAATTAGAGAGATATTGTTAATATCTCTAATTCGAAATTCGCCCCTCTTTATGTTATTTTAAGATAGACACAGAATTTAAATTAAAGCATTGATTTAGAGCAAAAATCGTGAAGTCGTGGTGGCCTAGTGGTTAAGGCACCTGCCTCTCGTGTACGAGTGTGTGGGTTCGAAACCTGGCAAGTACCAATGTGACTTTTCTGAAGTCATATGTATTTTCTAAGTGTATCTTAGACGTCACTGATTAACGGTGAAGGAAAACATCGTGAGGAAACCTGGACCTAAAATGTCTGAAATCGCCAATCCGCCTTGAGCAAGCGCGGTGATTAATGCTCATGCCTTCTCTGTTTGAGAAGAGGCCTGTGCCCAGCAGTGGGACACTATATAGGCTGATGATGAAGAGCAAAAATTAACACTACTGCGCCGTGTGTCCCGGGTTCAATTCCCGCACGGGAAACCGCAAATTGTTCCGGGTCTGGGTGTTTGTGTATGTGAAATGTATGTATGTAAACGCACCCACGATACATGCGAAATTCCTAGTGTGGGGCAACGTTATTCCAAAAAAATAATAATACTTAAATGCAAAAGTTTGTTAGGCCTTCTTATTGCAAAGATAAGAGATATTATCTCCTGACTTTTTACATGTAACACGTTTTATCTACCAGTTAGACGACAGTCAAACAACAGGTTTCAATACTCGTCCCGGGATACTGACAACGACTCGTAGTTCGTAGATAAATATAGATTTTATCCAGGAACCTGCCATGTATGTGTAATCGCCTTCCTTTTTAGGGTTCTGTAGTCGACAAGGAATCCTTCTGTCTGTCTGTCCGCGGCGTAGCTCAGAGAAGAGCACATTGATCAGGCCGACAATATGATAAAAAAAAACTCTGCTGTGACAGACGGACAGACAGAAAATGGAACCCTAAGAATTAAAAAGTCATATTTTTGCAGGATAGGTACCTGAAGACGTAAAGTATTACGTCTACAAAAGTAAAGTTTTTCTCTCGTGTATCCCGTCGTATGGGGTATCGTGGATAGGTCTTTTAAAAGTAAAGCAGATGTGTGAAGATCACTTTCCAATTTAGGGAGCCAGTGCATAGTTTTGTTAGGATCCGGCGTCCCCCCCACCCCTCTAAGGTTTGTGAAAGATGTACCGGTTACAGAGTTATAATCGACCAATTAAAACCTATTGCGCGTGGCCCAGCATGCACTAGGCCGGTTTTTTTATTATAGAGGGTATTAGCTGTTTTCCTACTGGGTATGATGATCTCGTAGCTAAATTACAGCCACACTGGTCCATCAAAGGTTAAGCTACGCTTGGCGCGATCGGTCCGTGGATGAGAGACCATCTATATCATACCGAGACTCCTTCGTGCCTCGGAAAGCACGTTAAGCTGTTGGTCCCGGTTGTCATTTGTACATCTTTGACAGTCGTTACGGGTAGTCAGAAGCCAGAAAGTCTGACAACCAGTCTTACCAAGGGCTATCGTGTTACCCGGTAACTGGGTTGTGGAGATCTGATAGGCAGTCCATGTAAAACACTAGTACTCAGCTGCATCTGGTTTAGACTGGAAGCCGACCCCAACATAGTTGGGAAAAGCCTAGGCAGATGATGATGACTACTCTCGCTATTGGCGGAGCAGGAGGAAGTGTCAGACTCTTACTGACTAAAACCCATCCATGATCCTTCGTTCTTTGCGTTCTAGGGCCGCACACAGGCTTAAATATAATTTGCGAAATGTGTTCTATAGGTACTTGCCTATCCCTATTGAGGTAACAAGCAAGGTGATATGTGACTTCCAATCATAAGACGTCACTTTCTAAAAGAAATCTCAGTGTTCTTCCTGCCTCTTCATTAAGGGCCGAATATCTTAAAGATTATATCAGACATCGCTTCCGGACTCGGCAATCTCGAATTATGTTGCTGTCATACATGGAATGCGGGCTTTTCCTAAAGTGGTCGGTTTTGAAGTTGTTGATGATTATGTTGTAGTTCTAGATTTAAAACTATAATAACTAATTAATCCTACTAATATTAAAAACCGGCCAAGTGCGTGTCGGGCCACGCGCAGTAGGGTTCCGTAGTAGGAGTTAGTTAGTCGACTATAGCTCTGTAACCGGTTAAGCCTACTTAGCCGTGATAGTTTTCCTTGTAATTTCATTACATGTACTACGTCTGTGATTTTTTTCACATTTCTAGGTACAGCCATTCAAAAGTTAGAGGGGGGGGTAACTCGTATCGAACAAAAAGTTTCACTTAAAATCTAGATATTTCGCAAATGGCTCGCTTAACTGAAAAATGGTCTTGACACACCCATAATATTTTTGAAAGACCTATCTAACGATACCCCACACGAAGGGGTACGCGAGAAAAAAAATATTCATCCCTACTTTACATGTTTGGGAGCTACCCTAAAAAAAAATATTTTTCAAAATTTTATTTTACCACTCTCTCGGCGTGATCAATATACATATTCATACCAAATTTCAGCTTTCTAATAACAAAAACCACGGAGCTATGCCGCGGACAGACAGACAGACAGACAGACAGACAGACAGACAGACAGACGGACAGAGCGAAACTATAAGGGTTCCTTGTCGGACTACGGAACCCTAAAAACGCGAAAGTTGTTGAAGATGTTTGTACGAACGTGCGTTTGTTTGTTACTCTTTTACGCAAAAACTAATGAATGGATTTGGGTAAAATTTGAAAAAGGTGTAGTTTATAATCTGGATTAACACCTAGGACAGTTTTTATACGGATGCGTTGAGTAGTTTCTTCAGAATACGGCTGAAACCGCAGGAGACAGCAGTTCATCTGCATCATAAGCCTAGCCTTTTCCCAACTATGTTGGGGTCGGCTTCGAGTCTTAACCGGATGCAGCTGAGTGCCAATGTTAGGAAACAGCAGTTAAGAATAAAATTATGTGTATTATTTAATATTATCTTACCATACTTAACACTCATAATTATTAAGAAAATGCCGAGTTTCTTTTAAAATAGTTTATTAACAATTTTCTTCTGATTCTAAATTCTAAAAAAATGACGTAGATAAGCATCTTATCAAGGTCATTTATTTATTACAAAATGTAATTCCCAATCACATATGAAATGTTAATAGTTATTAGCACGTTTCGTCTACACCAAATCCGTGACGTACTTTAGCCATTTCCTCGTCTGCCCTACCTGCAGCTCTGCCTACCCCAAGCCTCACATCTGTCCGGTCGCGATGCACCTGCGGCTTTCGACCTGTTACTGTTGCTTTTTATAGCTAAACCGGTTCCTGCGTGCTTCGATTGCATCATGTGAGATGGAGGCAGTTAATAAAAAAAACACAAAAAATAGTTCAGTTCAAAATAAGTTTTATCCGATTTTAGTAAAAAAAAAGATTTAGCTAGCTTTTAAAGGACCACAAACGTGAAGTGGATGGTCTCCTTTGCTAGTTTACATTTGAAAAGAAATAACTATTTCAATAAAAGACTATTGTAAACATTTTCTTTTGAAAAGAGTGTCTATGGAGTTTCTTGTCGGTTCTTCTCCATAAGACCCACTCCTTGGAACCGTGCAACTAGCTTGATGTTTCAAGTGCCTGCAAAGACCTATTTGAAATAAAAACATTTGAGTTTTGAAAAATACAGTTCTATCGTACATTTTTTTTTTAGTTTTTTTTTTACTTTTGCGTCAAAAATGTATGAAGAACCAGTTATCACTTTTGACAATTTATAAGTTTTGTATGTGTGATAACTTCACTTGTTGAAAGCTAGATCTTTGGGTACTATAAGGTTTTTTTTCTATGTGCATAAAAGACAAGCAATTCGGATAACCGATATCAGCCATTAAAATCACCATTTGCAAGTTCAAAACCTAAAAAAGGGCCTTCAAAAGACCTAGACTGCTTTATACTCCGAAATAATCGTTTAATCATCCTCAAAAACATGACTGGCAACACCAATGATTGGCAAGTCTGTAAACTATCTACAATTTACTCTTAGCCCCTAAGTTAAACTAAAATATTCTACGCCTCCTAAATTTTCTTTGACGTTACCAAGTCATTACCGTTTTTGTTTGGCAAGCTATCTTAGGAGTGACTTAGCAGTTCAGCTTGTCAAATCGAAGAACAAAAGGGGAAAAAATGATTCCACCGGTTTTGAGCCTTTCTTGAATTATTTTTGGCGCAGTTTTTGGGTTGATTAGTTTTAATTGGAAACTGTTAAGTGTTTTAGGTTATTTTCTTACGCATTTATTAACCCTCGTATTCATAATGACACCGTTTGTCTTGAAAACCTTTTTTAGCTACTCAACTGTTTTGTCCCTTTCTGTCAAAGTTCATTTTAACTTGACTGATAAGGACAAAACAATTTTATTATGAATTAGAGGGTAAGTCTTTAATATAGGTATTTTTATCTTTTCATGTATATACATATTATAAAAAGACGGGAATTGTTTTAATAAAACTAGTTATAAACTAAAACAAATATTTCGTCAATTATATTAGGATTGGCTCCAAGTCATATTAGTTACATGGTTCCAAGTGTTGGGTCTTACAGAGACGACCTGGCAAGAGACTACTCTTTCCACATTAGTACTTGTCAGGTTTCGAACCCGCACTTTCGTACGCGAGATATTTCGACCACTAGGCCTCTCCGTCATGACGTTGAGTGACTGCCTATCTATATAATATAGCCTCGGTGAGACAGGTTGTTAAACTTTAGGGTTACAACAAACAAATGTCACTAACTAACAAATGGACGAACAATTTAACCGCTGACCGCAACAGAGGACGCTTAACGATGTTCGATCGAACCACTGTCTTCGAAGATTTTATTCCAATTTAAAGTTAAATGATTTGATAAAAATACCGAATTTCGGACAATTCGGGCAAGGAGAACTACTTCAAAATTGCAGTTGCAGGTTCCACCCGAACCTGCGGGACGTTCGAAAGAGATACCGCGCCCCCGGAAGACAAAGGGCTGAGGAAGGAACATGGATGGGTTTTAGTCACTAAGAATCTGACACTCCCTTCCGCCCCACCCACGGCGGGAGGGGTCATTTGATGATTTCCATTCCGAAAAAAAGTTCCACCCGAACAAACATAGTTACATAAATACATAGCAAGTTAAATAAAAGCTTGTAAAAAGTGCGTGGTTCCTTTTTACATAAAACTCTCCACTAAGTGCATCGTAGACCGGACGCGACTACGAACTATTTTTTTTATTTCTCCACATCGCATTATCTGTGTATCTACTTTATTAACATTTTAACTAATAGTGAGAAACCTTTTATTTGAGTCTTGCTTATCGTAATTGGGGTAAGCAGCCTAGGTGACAAAAGTTAGGTACTGAGAATCTAAATACAAAAGAAGAAACTGATTGGCTGACTGACCCCCCGTCCATGCTCTTCCCGACCCTTGCTCGATGAGCCTAATATTGTTCCTGCCTCGAGAATAATATTGTTATGATCCAGCTAGTCCCTAGTTGTCCTCCCCAGTGACGCCCTAAGCCGAGGTTCGTTCCCCACTAGGGGGAGCCCTTAGCGCGCTGTCACTTAGTTTTAAGAGGAGGAGGAGGAGTTTTGAGTTAAGCAGGTCGAATGCTATTAGAAGCACCCTGCAAGAGGTCATGTAGAAAAAAAAAGCTGACTGACTGTTCGATAAACTCACAGCTGACACCACTGGTTCTAGAAGTATGATGACATAAGTGTGCATTAATAAAGATTTTTTTTTAATTTATCCCCTAATGGGGTGGTATAGGTGGGATGATAGGGGATGAAGGTTTCTATGAAACTCTCATTTTTAATAGGCGGAAAGCTAGTTTAACCATATAATAACTATCTTAACTAATATTATAAATGCGTGTTTGTTTGTTACGCTTTTACAGTAAAACAGCTTAACGGATTCGGATGAAATTTGGTGCGGAGATAGATGAGACCCCGGAGACCGTTATATACTCCTTTAAACCACTGGTTCTAGAAGTATGAAATTTTTCAAAAATGTTCCTTAAATGACGTAATAAGTGTGCACTAGAAAAAGATTTTTCTAAATTCATCTCCAAGGTGAAATAGGGGATGAAAATTTATATGAAACTCTGTCATTATCAAACCCACTGGCAGAAAGCTAGTTAAACGATATAATATATAAATGCGTGTTTGTTTGTTACGCTTTTACGGTAAAACGGCTAAACGGATTCGGATGAAATTTGGTGCGGAGTTAGATGGGACCCCGAAGACGGTTATAGGCTACTTTCTATTCGGATACGTTAAGTAGTTCCTTCGGGACCGTGGGAAACAGTTTTGCCAACTAAACGCAAAAAAAAACAACACTATGTTTTTTATAACACATATTGAGATACCATTAAAATAAGATTTATTAAGTTGATTAACAAAACACCAAACATAACATCCCATTAAGTTGCAGTTAAGTGTAGTAAGCAAGCAGAACTTAGAACAGGTTTAACTTGAAACCTGTATAGATTCCTATTTTTCACATTTAGGATCTATTTAGAAATGCAAACTCCTTATAGCTTCTATATTTATATCGTGGGAACCACAGATATGTATCTAGATAACGTGAGATCCTTCATTTGTATGAGAATCAAGCGTGTCACTTTACGACTACTTTCCGTGACGTCACAAGAACGTATTAGTGATATTCTTTATACTAGCTAACATTTTTAGTACTTTTTGCAGCTCATTTCAATATCATCATCATCATCAGCCTATATATTGTCCCACTGCTGGGCACAGGCCTCTTTTAATACAGAGAAGGCATGAGCATTAATCACCACGCTTGCTCAAGGCGGATTGGCGATTTCAGACTTTTTAGGTCCAGGTTTCCTCACGATGTTTTCCTTCACCGTTAGTCAGTGACGTCTAAGATACACTTAGAAAGTACCTACATATGACTTCAGAAAAGTCACATTGGTACTTGCCAGGTTTCGAACTCACACACTCGTACACGAGAGGCAGGTGCTGTAACCACTAGGCCACCACGTAAATTTCAGTATAATTTTCCTTTTTTCTAGCTTTCGGTTGACGTCTGGTGCCAATACCTACGGTGGAGCGCGGACTAATTTAGACGGTGTAGATTTCATTTCATTTCATCACTTCTTATGTGTTTTAGCTGGGAAGAAGAAGTGGCGCAACAAACTCCCCAGCAACACATGTCTGTCTGTTAGGTTGAAGAACTCATCTGTCACACGAGAAATACAAATATTTGCGTCATCTATTTAGATATGTCTGTGGTCAGAAAATATAATTATGTGAAACGTTTATTGTGAGAATTCGGATTTAAATACTTAAAAAAAAGAGGTAGGATGAGAGACTCAGTAAAAGCCATACAGGTCAATAGATTAAAGCTACTCTTGCCACGGTTAATCCGTAGATTAACCACCATCTGCCATCTTCCGGCTAGCCTTTTCCTAAATGTTGGGGTCGGCTTCTAGTCTTGTTGGATGCAGCTGAGTACCAGTATTTTACATGGAGCGACTATCTGACCTCCACAACCCAGTTACAGGGTAACATGACACCCCTTGTTAATATTGGTTGTCAGACTTTCTGACTACTGATTACCTTTAAAGACTGTTGAAGAGCTACAAATGATAGGTAGCCGTTTAAGTCATACCCAGACCCTCTGTGGTCCGAAATGACGTTTATCCCGGCTGTCAAATGTGGATCTTTGACAGTCGGCATGGGTAGTCATAAGCCAGAAAGTCTAACAACCAGTCTTACCAAGGGATATCGTGTTACGTGTATACGACTAAGTAAGGCTGATAGTCAGACTTTCAACCTACTGACTATTTCAATACATACCTAGTAAAAATATTGTCATTTAATTAATTAATTAACTATTCATTAAAATTATACGTAAAATTTCAATAGTTGACACAATGACATCAAACACGCATATTACGTAAAATTAATTAAAAGACGAATTATTAATATTAAAACTTAATAAGTTTAAACCTTAATTGTGATTAAAATTGGTTTGTATTCAATTTAATTAAATTAAAATATGACTGTCGAGACCGCTCAGTGCGAGTTTGTTTATTAATGTATACTATGTTAAGCTGTTATATGTGTAATTATAATTTTTCATGTAGTTAATACGACCTGTGGATCTGTCTGTCTACAGCTTAAAACAAAGAAAAATGCTTTTAAAATAATGAATACATTAGCTAGGCAACAAGCTTTAGGTGTAGGTAGGTAGGTAATTAGTACGTATTTATCTTGGGTTATGATCTTTGATCCATTTTGTTACTTTATATTTGTTAGACAGATACTAGGCTTAGATTTAGTTTAATAAGGGCTATAATCACAACTATTATTGTAAATGCTAAAGTGAGTTTGTTTGTTACACTTTCATATTTACACACATGTATAACATGCAATTAATAAAGTATGTATATATTCGAAGAAACTTTGCCCCCCCCCTTTCACCCTTTAGGAGTAGAATTTCGGAAAATCCCTTCTTATCGGATGCCTACGTCATACAAAGAACACACCTTCCAAGTTTCAGGTCTCTACGACCAGTGGTTTAGGCTGTGCGTTGATCCTTCAGTCATTCAGGACAAAGCATTTTATATGTATAGATACTCGTAAGTATTCGTTTTCTTTTTCAAATTCAAAAATCTTCTCCCTTTTTCTCTCTCTTTCTAGTGTTTGATACTTATTTCGAGACTTAAATAAGTCGAAATGTGGGAGATACACGGGTGGGTGCACCACTACTTTACCCTCTAGAATAAACAACGAAAGATGTTAAATTCCATTGTAAAACCGAGTTCTAAAGTAAAAAATCCACTAAAACAGGCTAATTACTTCATTCATTAGCCGCTGTGACCCAGAAGGCTGTTTATTCGTAGCCCTTTTATGCTTTATTTGGGAAAATATCTTTTGTTGCTGTTTAGGCGTTTCGAATCGAGGTGGGTGACCCGAGCCGAGTGGAAATTCATGCTAGGTATTGTTCACACTACAGATTAATTAGCTACGTTTTTTAACTGTGTTCAAATCTGTCCTTAAATCCTTACTAATATAATAACTGTGTATATGAAAGCGAGTTTGTTTGTTTTTTACGCTTTCACAGTAAAACAACTTAATCGATCGAGATTAAATTTGGTAAGCAGATAGTTTAATAGGGAAGGTCATAAAACTATTAAATCCTAACGAATATTATAAATGTGAAAGTGAGTTTGTAACGCTTTCACGGTAAAACGGCTCAATCGATTTGTATGAAATTTAGCAAGGAGTCTGGACCGTGGATATGGTTATAGGATGTTATATTTGTCGCCTGCGTGTGCTATACGAATTCAAATTTAAAAAGACAGAGTTTTATACAAACTTTGCCCAATTTTTTACCTTCTTAGTGTAGAATTTCGGAAAATTATTATCAGATGCGTACGTCATACAAAAAACACATCCTCCAAGTGTCAGGTGTCTACGATCAGCGGTTTAGGCTGTGCATTGATGCAGTCATTCAGGACAAAGCATTTTGTATGTATGCATGAAGTAGCTCCTTCGAAATGCGGGTAAAACCACGTTAAAAGCTAGTATATAAGTCCTTTCTTTCTCTAGAATAGAAAACATAGTAACATTACAAAGCTGCGTGGTCCGTTTCGGAAACGGCGCAATAATACCGAGGCAGGCTTCCAACTGGTTTATTGTGGTGTCATAAATAATGCCTGGTCTTCCTTTGTAAACGCGTATCCACACTAGTCTGGTTTACATGACGTAGAATAGTTTTTGCGTGATGTCTTCATCTAGTATCAGTATATAACAAGTATTAAATTAAAAATTTAAAAAACCCCTACACAAAAATTCCTTCAATCATTTTGAAAAAAAGCTGATACACTGTTGTACCGATAATAACCAAAAATAGCTAAGAACCACCGCAAGGAAACTGGTTTTCAAATGAAAAAATCCGCATCGAAATCCGTCCATCCTTTTGAGGGCTAGGATATCACAGATAGAATACACACAGACAGACATCGACGTCAAACTTATAACACCCCTCTTTTTTAGTAGGGGGTTAAAAACGAACTGTTTCAAAAGAAAACAACGAAACCAGTACAGTATAATATACTGTACACAAACACAGACCGCCGTCATACCGTCCTCGCCGCGCTCGCGACGTCCCCATCCATGTCCTCACCGACCCTTGCTGGACGAGCCAGTCCGCGCGCTGAGACAGTAGCATAAAAAGTCCCGTAATAATAATATTGATATGATCCAGCTAGTCCCCAGCTGTCCTCCCCAGTGACGCCCTAAGCTGAGGTTCGTTCCCCACTAGGGGGAGACCTGAGCGCGCTGTCACTTAGTTTTTGAATTTAATTGTAAGCCTTGGCTGGAGGCCTTAATTTAATTAATTAAATTAGGACCTCGTTACATTGTCCGGTTAAGCAGGTCGAATACTGTTAGAAGCACCCTGCAAGATGCCATGTAGCATAAAGTATTTTTCTTATCATGTGAGCTGCAGATTATACCGACCTAACAAGCCTAGTGTCGGAGTTTTCTCAAATCTACCTGACGGCCTCTGACATGGAATTATAACAACAACTGCAAACAACAATAACAGCCGGGCACGACGGATTAGCGTGCCCAGGAACGGGGGTATAATACCACCAAATTCCTAACTCCGGGCTGCTTTGTGACATTTCCTATACTATCGTAGATTTTAAAACAAAATTTCAGCTCCAACATAATATATACACAGCCTTACAAAAATATCCCGCGACCATCTCGTATACTTTATATATATTATACCATTTCCTACACAACATCGTTTCCAAGATGAATCTGTACTACATCGATTTTAATGTAAAAAATATTATGTTTTTGTTTTGTGTATGATAAGAACTATACTATTATCCCAAGGGGTTTTAAAAGAGGTCAGATTAAGGTGACTGGTAAAAATAAAGATCTAACATTGTAGTTATTACCATTAATCATCGAGATATATCAATAGAGATGCAATCCCGAACATTACGCGGTCACAAAAAAGTAACCATTTTTAGAATGCAGACGTAGCTTTGAAACTAGTAATCATTTTGATGTAAAATTATATCTATCTCTCTCACACTAACCGAAACGTAATGTTCATGACATCTGTATAATAAGTATGGCATTTACTACAAATTTGCCCATACATTTACTACAAATTTGCCCATACATTTACTACAAATTTGCCCATATTGTTAAAATCGTCCTGCTGTCACTCTGATAGATTCAAGCTGGCTACCAAGTGACAGATGTCATGAATTATGACTGGTCAGAACCTTTATGGCAAGCATTTTGCTTGGTGATTGTACATCTAGTTACTTTAGTAATATACATATCTATGCCATTAATAGAGTACAGTGAAAATTACCCTTGAGTTTTATTTTGGTGTTTTGATATGTAAAATTGTCATTTACGTACTTACAAAGTAAATATTTATCATTATAAATACACAAAACCTTTGCCAAAACACAATATTAAATGAAGGTTTATTCGACGCACGACATAACGACTGTCAAAGATCTGCAAATGACAGCCGGGACCAACAGCTTAACGTGCTTTCCGAGGCACGGAGGAGTCTCGCTATGACATAGATGGTCACCCATCCACGGACTGACCGCGCCAAGCGCAGCTTAATCTGTGATCGGTTGAACCATGCAGCTGTTACTTAGCCACGAGCTCCTCTTTTATGTATAATTTATTTTTTATGTATACATAAGTAGGAAGACAAGTAAATTCAAAATCGTTCAATCAAAAATACCTTCCGAATAAAACCTTATAATGTATAACAAAATAACTACAGTTGTCCGTGTTTCATACTACGTATTGATTAAAGAATAAAAACACATCGTACCACGGGAAGTGGTTACATTTTTATTATCATTACGACTTGCAACTGGTTCACGAGCTGAAGCGATTGTGGTCCAAGCGAGAGATATTGGACGAACACTAAATTTACTATACAACTAGTTGTAGGCTGCTGTTTCACCCACGTGTCGTGAGATCTACTTTACTTGCCAGGATAGAAAGTAGCCAATAACCGTCTCCAAGGTCCCAACTATCCCTGTACCAAATTTCATCCGAATCAGTTCAGCCGTTTGACCGTGAAAGGGTAACAAACAAACAAACTCACTTTCGCGTTTATAATATTACTAGCTTCCCGCCAGCAGCTTCGCCTGCGATATTTTAGCTAATGGATACAAAAACTTGTCAAATTATATACTAAAACCTTCCTCATTAATCACTCTATCTATTTAAAAAAACCACATCAAAATTCGTTGCGTAGTTTTAAAGATTTAAGCATACATAGGGACAGAGAAAGCGACTTTATTTTATGATACTATGTAGTGAAGTTAGGAGAAGAAATTCATAAATTACATAAGTGCTTAAATTGTCTGCAAGTACATACTTTGTGCACCCGGATAAAAAAAATATAAACATAAAAAGGCATTTAATAGTTTTTGCTTGAAATAGTAATAAAACTAATTATATGCAAACATAATTATAAATACGAAACTTTGCGAGGGTGTATGTATGTTCGTTTGCTACTCTCTCACGCTAAAACTACCGAATGGATCTAGATGAAATTTTGCCCACATATAGTTTTTACCTGGATTAACATATAGGGTACTTTTTATCCAGATACGCCTAATACCTCCGTCAGTATGCGGGTGAAACTGTGGGAAATAGCAAGTCGCTTATAAATTAAAGTTACTTTAAGGTAGAAACCGGTCTTACTCTCCACGAGAATGAACTAGTGAATGGAAAGGAAACCAACGGTTTAGCGAGACCGGCTGATATTACACCGTACTGCAACATTGTAAAATATTACTCCTGTTTTTACCTAAGCAATTGCGTTGACCGATATAGGGACGATTTCGCAGATGAGTTTTCCCCTGGGTCAGCTCGCCCCTCCTTGCTAGTCATCCACCAGACTCGTCTAAGGGTCAGTAAGAGTCTGATTCTCCCTTCCACTCTGCCCTTCGCGGGGGGAGTCATTCAATGATCACATTTAAGAGTGTGCGAGTCATATGTACTTTCTAAGTGTATCATGGATACCACTGACTAACGGTGAAGAAAGACTCAGTGAGGAAACCTGGACTAAAAAGTCTGAAATCGCCAATCCGCCTTGAGCAAGCGTAGTGATCAATGCTCATGCCTTCTTTGTGTTACAAAAGAGGTCTTTACCCAACAGTGAGATAGTAAATGGGCCGATAATGATGACACCTATTTTATTAGAAAAGTATTACACATACATACATCCTCACGAACTTTCACATTTATAGTGGTGCTCCGCTCCTATTAGTTTTAGCGCGATGATACATAGCCTATAGCCTTCCTCAATAAATGGGCTATCTAACACTGAAAGAATTTTTCAAATCGTACCAGTTCCTGAGATTAGCGCGTTCAAACAAACAAACTCTTCAGCTTTATTATATTAGTATAGATATTAGTAGGATACTCATCGCTGGAATTCCTACGCTTATAGCTTTTATTTTATACTTAGCTTGATCATGGTATCAATTTAGTCCGTCTGACTGACTGTTCTAATGAGAAACATTTTCTATCAAACATTACACGCCTGTGTGAATGCGGTCATCGTGAGATTCATTCACAAGCCGACGAGTTATAAATTAAGGTGTAGTGTGTATTACAATGTTATTTTACTCATGTATTTTCTTGGAAGTATACACAAACTGGTTGTAGTACCACCGGTCATTCAACAGTTTGTCTGTCAAGATTAAATTTACTATGATTCGAAGTAATGAAAGCGATACATTTATGAAACAGTGAAAATAATGTCAATATTGTTATCTGAGTCATTTCATTTAATAGTAAATTAAGTATTGTAAACAATATATACATGTTTATTAATGAGTACATTCCTTAAAACATAGATATAACTAACAATAAATGCATTATAATGAACAGATATTGTAATGGAGAATGATCAGTACATTATAGAAATTGAAACTAATAAATTGACTAATATTGCAGTCGTTTATGTTGTAGGATTTATTTTTATAAAATTCGAAGATCTTGTACATGACTATCTCAAATATAAGAATGACGATAGAATACTTATAGTACTAAAAGGAAATTAGCGAGAGCTTTTAAAATTAGACTGCAGACCTTAAATTTTGAGCTAAAGAACATAATTTTGTCAATCAAAATTTTAAATTGGCTTTTTAGAATCTTCCAAAATCATATCAGTACCTTTTTCGGCAATAGCCATAACGGCTGTTTGGGTATTACCACTAGTCAGCAGAGGTATTACACTAGAATCTACAACCCTCAGCCCTTCCACACCAAAAACCCTCAACCTTCCATCAACCACAGTACCCATAGAGCACGTACTACTAAAATCATGGTTAGACCCCATCATACCTAATACATAGCTCTTCCAATAAGCTGATCGATCAGAAGGAATATTTTTACATTCTGGCAAATTTGGATGAATAAATTCCGCATTATAATGTTGAAACATTCTTGTATCAGCTATTTGGTTAAAATCGTTAATGTAATCTAGAATATTATCCATATCTTCAAAATGAGTGAAAAAGCCTGATATTATTATTGGAGCTACTTTATAATCATTGCTTTTTAAAAGAACGTGCCCTCTTGATTTTGGATGCAAAAGTACTAATTTCGTTAAAAGAGTCTCACTACCTTTGGTCGCGTTGTATAATGATTGACATAATTCATCATTGAACGAGTAAACAATTGAACATAGGGACAGTATATAATCAGAATCGCTTGGTATAATGTAGTTTACCGTCTGATAATCTGGAAACGTTTGAATTTTATTCAAAGCAACATTACCTGCCAGTATTGGGAGAGGAAAATTGTGTGGATCATGAGACCCTAATTTCTTATTTTTGATATTAAATTTATGTGCCAAAATGACACTCACATGATCTTGAAAATTTTTACCGACTGGCAGATCAGACTTTACAGGAATACCGTGACTTTCTACATGTTCTTTAGGTCCTATACCAGATAGCATTAATAAATGGGGAGATTTTATGGTTCCTGCCGAAACGATGACTTCTCTTTTAGCTTGTATAGTTATTTGTTCATCATTTTTGACTGCTGTGACACCAACAGCTTTATTTTCTTCAAAATTTATTTTTGTTACTTCTGTTTCTTTTAGCACATGTAAGTTTTCACGATTTTTTGCAGGCGAGAGATAGGCATAAGCCATGCTTTGTCGATGACCGTTTTTAATCATAAATATGGGTTCGTAGTAACCCAACGTGTGAAAACCATTCGCATCCATGAGTATATTATGCCCTGCTTCCTTGATAGCTTTTATATATTTATGGCTAACTTTGTGATGTTGTTTTGTTAGTCCTACGTTTCCCTTAACACCATGAAAGATGGCATTGTGAGAACCTAAAATTGTTTCATCGTCTAAACTTTCAGATCTTTTAAAATATGGGAGTAGATTTTTATAGGTCCATGCTTCATTTTTGACTATATTTGCCCATTTGTCATAGTCTTTAGGATTGCCCCTATTATAGAAGTGATGGCCAAGACTGCTGCTTCCGCCAAGCATTCTTCCACTAGTAAGTTCTAGAACTTTGCCCTTATGCTCTTGCGCTGTGTAACCATCATTAATAGTCGTGAAATTCCAGTCATATTGCGAATTTGGTAAGTAGCTAAATGTGGCAGGATACTGAAAAATAATACGGAATAGTTATTCGAAGAATAAAAATCATTAAATATCTATGTGGTCGAAATAATGATTGTAAAAAGGATGCAATAAATATGAAAAGACGTATTCTTTACTGCATTTAATGATTAGATAAAATCATTAACCGAAGCACTATGCTTATCGTACTAGGTATCTCTTTTTTTTAATAGGTGAATAATTTCCAGTTTCTTTCTTAGAATTAATATGAATTTTAGCATTGATTTGTATCAAAAATATAACTGGATCTTTGCATACACGTCTACAAATATTATCTTCTAATAGTTCTATACTTACAAGTGATTCTAAAGGTGGATCTCCACCGGCTTCTATCAGCAGCACTTGGTAATTTCCATCTTCAGTCAGTCTGTTAGCGAGGATACAGCCTGCTGTACCTCCTCCAACTATGATGAAGTCGTAGCTAGTTCTTGCTATTTCTGAAAAGATTTTTACAAGGTGCTGAAAGTCGTTATGGCCAATGACCTAGCAGCCAAAATACCAAACTCTGAAGAAGCTCTCGTTAGCCAGGTGTAAAAAGTTTTTGATACAGTTAGTGCCACTCCTGGAGGAAGGTGCTCTAAATGAAACTACAATTAGGCTTTTTAGCTATCCTCAACAACTTATTATACTTACTAATAATATGTAACAGACTGTACCTCACTCTCTTCTATAAATAAAATTATTCTTATACTTATTTTAAATTTAGGCTTTTGAAATTTTTTGATGGACCTGCTGCAATTCCGATCTCCACAAAACAACTACCGAGTTGTATCCGAAATTTTAATCTGTTGTTAGAAATATCAGTATGTGACAACTCGCAATGACTGTGCTAGTACTCACCATCTAATGGAGTATCCTGGGGCCAGAGGTATGACGTCAGATCCATTAACAAAATAATCTGAAGCCCTGCTTGTATAAGCTTGGTTTTTGACTGTATTGCTAGGACATCCATGGTCTGGCTGATATCTAAAACCAATTCAGTTGAAATCATTTCTTCAATTTCGATTATGCACTTTCGAAACTCGAAAAATAATTAAGTTGCCACCATGATTGCATTTATTATGTGTACCATCCGCCTGTTTATATTCCCACTGCTGGCCAAAAGCCACTTTATGAGAAGTGGCTTTGACTTCTCACTTGGAATAAAAATATTCTATACTAGCTTTCCGCTAGCGGTTTCGCCCGCATCAGCTTTATGAATTCAAATTATAAATGTCAGATTTTCATGCAAACTTTGCCCCCCTTAGGGGTAGAATTTCGGAAAATTCTTTCTTATCGGATGCCTATGTGACGCACACCCTCCAAGTTTCAGGTCTCTATGATCAGCGGTTTAGGCTGTGCGTTGATCCGTCAGTCATTCAAGACAAAGCATTTTATATGTTTAAAGATTCTAAAAAAAGTCGCGATCGATGATTTTATATTATAAACTTAGAAATACAACATGAATGATTTGAATTTAATAGACTTATTATGATAATTTGAGTCAATATAAGATGATAAATATGGTTGGATGACTCACCTTTTGAATTGATGCTTAATTAGTAGGTATTATTTTAATTTCAACACATAAAAATAACTAATTAAATTACACATAGGTAGGTAGATTCACGGTTTTACACAGTCTACTCGACATATGAGTTTCATAATAATATTTTTAAACATATTATTTTTGAAGAGTCGACTGGGGAAAAATATCTATTCAGAATAGCAGCATATTACTTGGAATATTCGTGTGTCAATGTCCATTTAATTTATAACTGTGCCTTATATGCCTATCTTACCAATATTAAAAAAAAGTAAGATGCGCGAATGCTAGTAACTCTTTCACATAATAAATACTGAACAGTTTGGGATAAAATTTGGCACAGGGTTGACTATGTTCTTTGTTAAAACATTAATCGGTTTTAATAGGTCATTGGTTTTGACGAAATAAACAAGATGATAATAATTTATTACCACATCATTTAATAGGTCATCCTAAATGCATTTAAAAATTACACAATACTAATATTGTAATTTGAACTGAATTTCATGAAAAAAAATGTTTTATACATTCTAAATACTTAAAATTACATGTGGTTGAATTATTCCCACTAACCTCTTTCCACCTTATTGTAACAAGTGTTTGAAAATTCTGTAAATATATCTGTTTCAGTACAAAAGGATTTTTACATAAATTAAAATGCGTGTCGTATATTCAAATCTTCATATTTTCATTTGGAATTGTTTCATACTGTTCCGTGCATTATCAAAATCATGAACACTGAAATTGCAAAAAAAACTTTTACATTGATATTGTATAAACCTGGTTTCTCGTTATCTATATCTATCTTCTTCTATCTATCTATACTTATAATAAATCTGTAGAGAGGTCAATTCTGTACATGAAATATATTTCCAAAATAACTATCAGGG
Source organism: Pyrrhia umbra (assembly GCA_963891755.1). Classification (NCBI taxonomy): domain Eukaryota; kingdom Metazoa; phylum Arthropoda; class Insecta; order Lepidoptera; family Noctuidae; genus Pyrrhia; species Pyrrhia umbra. Next base: position 1,329,195 of record OY982943.1, read on the forward strand.
GGTGATTAGGGATCGATACTGATGCCAAAAATGCAATCAGTAAAATTTTTGTCTGTCTGTCCGTCTGTCTGTCTGTCTGTCTGTCCGTCTGTCTGTCTGTCTGTCTGTCTGTCTGTCTGTATAAACTCTATAGAAACAAAAACTACTCGACGTATTTTAACGAAACTTGGTACAATTATTTGTCATACTCTTGAGATGGTTATAGTATACTTTTCATCACGCTACAATCAATAGGAGCAGAGCAGTGAAGGGAAATGTTGTCATTTTGTTTAAACGCGCTAATCTCAGGAACCGCTGGTCCGATTTAAATAATTCTTTCAGTGTTAGATAGTCCATTTATCGAGGAAGGCTTTAGGCTATATATCATCACGCTAAGACCAATAGGAGCGGAGCACCACTATTCCACGCGGACGAAGTCGCTGGCAGAAGCTAGTTCTAACTATAATACTCGTATTATGAATTCGAAAGTGAGTTTGTTTTTTTATTAATATGTTTGTCATGTTTTCACGGCAAAACGACTGAACCGATTTGGATGAAACTTGGTATAGAGATAGATGGGATCTTGGAGACGGTTATAGACTTTTTATCAAACTGCGTGAGGTCATTTCCTCGAAACGCGGGTGACACAGCGAGTTGTAGATATATCAAGAATTGGTATCATTGATTTGTCAAAGTAAAAGAAATCCTAATTAATCCTAGTAATATTAAAAACGCGAATGTTTGTAAGAATGTATGGATGTATGTTTGTTACTCTTCCACGCTAAAACTACTGAACGAATTTGGATGCAATTTGGTACACACATAGTTTATAACCTGGATGAACATATAGGATACTTTTTACCCGCGAAAAAAGAAATCGCGGGAAACAGCTAATCAGTTAAAGGAATGATTGGAAATAAGTCTTAATTTTCCTTCGTCTGACCTCTACTTTGACCTCATCATCATCATCTGCCTAGCCTTTTCCCAACTATCTTGGGGTCGGCTTCCAGTCTTTAACCGGATTGCAGCTGAGTAGTGTTTTACATGGAGCGACTGCCTATCTGACCTCCACAACCCAGTTACCGGGAAATACGGTACCCCTTGGTAAGACTGGTTGTCAGACTTTCTGGCTTCTGACTATCCGTAACGACTGTCAAAGATGTACAAATAACAACCGGGACCAACAGCTTAACGTGCTTTCCGAGGCACGGGGGAGTCTCGCTATGACAAATATGGTCACCCATCCACGGACCAACCGCGCCAAGCGCAGCTTAACCTTTGATCGGTCGAACCGTGCGGCTGTTACTTAGCCACGAGCTCCTCAACCTGACCTCTACTTTGACCTGTTAACATTAAATACCTTTAAAGTACATCTTCCAATGCGGCCGTTAAACCTTTAACTTTCGACAATCAATAGGTACGAACTTTAAATTGAATACTTGACAAACTTCCACAAAAGATTTATTCGAAACAATATCTTAAGTTCACGACCCCAAAATAATTAGTATAAATTACTTAATTACTTGGGGACAGACTGAGAATCAATTAAGTTTCATACAACGTGTGCTACATGAACCTTTGATTTCTCCATCCCACCTTCCCGATACGGTGGGCTGTTCTGGTGCAGCTGTTGCAGCCGCAGAAAACCTTAAACCTTCATCATCAGCCTATATATTGTCCCACTTCTGGGCACAGGCCTCTTCTCATACAGAGAAGGCATGAGCATTAATCACCACGCTTGCTCAAGGCGGACTGGCGATTTCAGACTTTTAAGCCCAGGTTTCCTCATGATGTTTTCCTTCACCGTTAGTCTGTGACTTAGAAAGTTCAGACGGTCAAGTGCGAGTCGGACTCGCGCACGAATGGTTCTATACCATACTATCTATAACAACGAGCAAAAAAACGCGTTTGTTGTATGGGAGCCCCCCTTAAAAAATATTTTGTTTTTAGTATTTGTTGTTATAGCGGCAAAAGAAATACATAATTTGTGAAAATTTCAACTGTCTAGCTATCGCGTTTCTTGAGATACAGCCTGGTGACAGACGGACGGACGGACAGACTGCGAAGTCTTAGTAATAGGGTCTCGTTTTTACCCTTAAGGTACGGAACCCTAATAAAACCGGTAATTACTAATTTAAAAAAGTTTGTTTTACAATTAAATACTTAATCAACAAAGTATGTATGTATGTACTTGTAAAAACAATTAAACACGCTACAAGCATGTGATAAGACAATGACTGCGGGCCCTACTAGAACTAGGTTACTTGTACACTGCCGTGCAAAAATAAAGGCACAGTTTTTAATACACCTTCAGAAATAAACATTAAAATTCAATCTGTAAAAAGCTTTATCTGTTGGTCTGTAAAAATGATTAATTATCATTTGAGATTAATTTTATCTACGATACATCATATGGCTAACCTTTTCTCAACTATGTTGGGGCAGGCTTTCAGGCTTCGGCCGACTCCCGGCCTAGGACCGTTGCCGAGGGAATGGAGTGTCAATAATGGCACAATTCCATTTCCTCCAGGGCAATATCAACCACTGTGCCAGAGCTCAGGACCTTTTGCTCCAGAGTATGGCAGAGTGGTTGATCCACGTGGCTGTGGTCGCTGAACCGTATTTTGTTCCCACCCGCGACAACTGGGTGGGGTGTTTGGACGGTTTGGTGGCCATAATCGGCGGGGCTCTGATCGACCCGTCTCGGGGCCGCGGCTGGGTTGCCGCGGTCTCGGGCGGTATCGCTGTTGTGGGGGTGTATTTCTCCCCCAACAAGAGTCTCGCCGACTTCGAGAGTTTCCTTGTCGAGTTGGGCGCCGTCGTAGGCCGCTACTTCCCTCGTCCCGTACTGCTGCTCGGGGATCTCAACGCCAAGTCATCGGCGTGGGGATCCCCGGTCACCGATCCTCGGGGTGAGGTGTTGGAGGAGTGGGCGGTGACGACCGGTCTGGTCGTCCTGAATCGGGGCTCGGAGTATACCTGCGTGCGGCAGCGGGGCGGGTCGATAGTGGACGTCACGTTCGCTAGCCCCTCTGTCGCTAGCAGGGTCCGCGACTGGCGGGTCGCCGTGGAGGTGGAGACGCTATCGGATCACCGATACATCCGATTCGACGTCTCCGCCCAGACCGAGAGCGACCGCCGTCCAACAGCCCCGAATAACGACGGCCCGCGCTGGGCGCTTAAGCGCATTGACAGGGAACTGCTCGAAGAAGCCGCTATTGTCCAGGCCTGGACAAGGGAGTCGGTGACCGACGGCTCCATCGACGTCGAAGCGGAGGCGCTGTGGTTCCGCGGGGCGATGACGCAGATCTGCGACGCGTCCATGCCCCGCGTCCGCAAACAGTCCGCAAGGCGCCAAGTGTACTGGTGGACCGCCGAGATCGCGCAGTTGCGCATCGCGTGTGTGGCGGCCCGTCGCCAGTACACTCGACACCGCCGACGACGTCGACGGAATACCGTCGAAGAGGACGCGCTGTATGAGGTGTACCGCGCGTCCAAGGAGAGGCTGTGTCTGGCCATCGGCGACTCCAAGTCGCAAGCCAGGGAAGAGCTGCTGGGGTCCCTAGACCGGGATCCGTGGGGGCGCCCCTACCGTATGGTACGAGGCAAGTTGCGCCCCTGGGCGCCCCCACTCACGGAGGGAATGCAACCCCAGCTGCTGGAGGAGGTTGTATCGGCCCTCTTCCCTGAGCGAGCGGAGCATGTTCCGCCGGCGATGGCTTCGCCCTCAGCCGCAGACTCTCCTGAAGAGGAGAGCACCCAAGTCCCCGTAGTGACACAAGCAGAGACGAGAGCGGCCGTGTCGCGGCTCCGAGCCAAGAACACGGCGCCCGGGCCCGACGGAATCCCTGGCCGAGCTCTCGTCTTGGCTCTGAAGGAGCTAGAGCCCCATCTGAGAGGGCTCTTCACAGCATGCCTCGAGCGGGGCCAGTTTCCCAGCGTTTGGAAGGAAGGGAGGCTGGTCCTGCTCAAGAAGGAGGGGCGCCCCGCGGACTCGCCGTCCGCGTACCGGCCCATAGTGCTGCTTGACGAGGCGGGCAAACTTTTTGAGCGTGTCATCGCAGATCGCCTCGTCAGCCACTTGTACCGAGAGGGGCCGGACCTGGACGAGAACCAGTTCGGTTTTCGGCGTGGGCGCTCCACCGTAGACGCCATAATGCGCGTGAGGGCCCTGGCGGAGGAAACGGTGTCCCGGGGTGGGGTGGTGTTGGCCGTATCGTTGGATATCTCCAACGCCTTCAACACCCTGCCCTGGAGTTGTATACGGGAGGCACTGGTCTACCATCGCGTGCCTCCCTACCTCCGCCGCACAGTTGGGGCTTACTTAGGAGGCAGATGTGTCACATATCGGGGACGTGACGGCGCAGGAAGGCGCGTCACTTCGTGCGGTGTTCCACAGGGATCGGTTCTGGGTCCGCTCCTGTGGAACATCGGATACGACTGGGTGCTCAGAGGTGAGCTCCCGTCGGGCGCAGACTTGACGTGTTACGCGGACGACACGCTTGTCACAGCCCGAGGGAGCTCCCACAGGGAAGCAGCGTTGCTAGCTACGGCTGCGGTGTCACAGGTGGTGAGCCGCATCCGTCGCCTGGGCCTGGAGGTGGCCCTGAGCAAGTCGGAGGCCATCGTGTTCCATGGCCCCCGACGTGCGCCGCCGCCGGGATCACACATCGTGGTCGGTGGGGCCCGGATAGCTGTCGGGTCCACTATGAAGTACCTAGGATTGGTGCTCGACAGCCGGTGGGAATTCGGACCCCACTTCCGGCGGCTAGCGCCCAAGCTGATGGGCGCGGCGGGCGCGCTTTCAACGCTGCTTCCCAATATGGGGGGCCCGAGCGCCGCCTGTAGGCGGTTGTACGTGGGAATCGTGCGGTCCATGGCCCTTTACGGGGCCCCGGTGTGGGCGATGGACCTGGCGGCCGGCACCATCGCCGTTCTGCGAAAGCCGCAGAGGGCGATGGCCGTCAGGGTCGTCCGCGGGTACCGCACGATCTCCTACGAGGCGGCTTGCGCTCTGGCCGGATCCCCGCCCTGGGACCTGGAGGCTAAAGTACTCGCGTCACTGTATCGGTGGCGCGAGGAACAGCGGGCACGGGGCTTCAGACCGGTGCAGCGGCAGATCGTGCTGCGCCGAACGGAGCTCCGCCAGGTCTTGGTGGCGGAATGGCGGGACAGGCTTCTGCGCCCTACCGCCGGCCTCGCTACCGTCGAGGCGATCCGGCCAGTGCTCGACGCATGGCTCGGGAGAAGGCACGGCTCCCTGTCGTTTCGGGTGACGCAGGTGCTGTCGGGGCATGGGTGCTTCGGCAAGTACCTGTGTCGCATAGGCAGGGAGTCGGACGCTCGGTGCCACCACTGCGTCCATTGCGGGGAGGACACGGCGCAACACACGCTCCAGGAGTGTGTGTCCTGGGAGGAGCAGCGCCGTGCCCTCACCTCTGAAGTAGGAAACGATCTGTCGCTGCCGGCCGTTGTTCGGAGTATGGTCGGCAGGGCAGAGTCGTGGGACGCGGTGGTGTCCTTCTGCGAGGACGTGATGTCGCAGAAGGAAGCTGCGGAGCGGGAAAGGGAGATCTCCACTCTCAACCCCGCCCGCAGCAGGCGCACCGGGCGCCGGAGGAGGGCAGACAACGCCCTCTTCCGCCCCCCATAAACGGGTCCAGGGGCGACGGACTTGGGGAAGTCCCCGCCCCCCATGATAGGACCCGAGCCGGCGGCGCGCGTCTGTGTCCACGCGCGCCCCCAAGGTGATGCACGGGGTAGGACACCTCACTACCCCGTGCAGGAGACGAGGCCCGGCAGGACGGGCCGGCACCAGTGCGGGGCTGCGGACGAATCTGGATTCCCGCGGCCCCGCGCCCACGTGCGAGAAGCGACACCGGGGTGGTTTTAGCCGGTAAGAGTCCGGCACTGTTCCCGGCCTCCCCAGGCCGGGTTCGTCCATGAGGATTTCCCCCCGAAAAAAAAAAAAAAAAAAAAAAAAAAAAAAGGCTTTCAGGCTAATCGGATACAACTGAGTAAACATAGAGTTCATATGGAGCAACAGCTTATCTGACCTCCACAATCAAGTTATCGGGCCAAACTATACCCCTTTGTAAGACTGGTGGTCACATTTTCTGGTTTCTGACGACCCATAACGGCTGTCAAAGATTTACAAATGACAGCCGAGACCAATGTTTGTGATCACACCCACGGTACACGAGTAACTCCAAGTGTGGGCAACACCGGTGTCGTGGCGCGCTACTAAAGAAAAAGACAGACACTTTTGCTCGAGCCACCGGACGCGACACGACTTCGACTTACTTTTGTGCCCAGTTAATTACAATAGGAAATGAAAGAAAGAAAGAAAAACAGTTTATTCGCGTGCAGTAACACACATAAGAACACGGAATAATACAAAAAATAAATAAAAAATAAAACTAAAAAATGCGTCACCACTACGCGAAATAACCATTTAATTTTGATAGATATTTTGATATAAGTGTCCCCTTCGTATTATTTCAATTATAGTGTAAACTGTATTGTATTGGTTTGATTCTACCCTCGTTTCTCAAGTAAAAGTTAACATGTATAATTCTTGTGGGTCCCTAAGTCTGTCCCGCAGTGTAAGACTGGAGTAATTAATTAAACTTGTATAAGTCGTGTGTTTGTTTGAGAGCCGGTCTCCGCCGCTAAGTCAACCAGATCCGATGCAGCACTAATTACTGTACGCTACCAACTTCGGAGGACCTTTCAGTCTTTGTTGAGGCGAGAATGGTTTCTTCAGGATAGAAACCGGAGCTTGTGTAAACTTTTGACTGTAATTTTGTTTAATTATAATGATATAGTTAAATAATGGTTGAATAAAGTCATGTATTTGATAAAATAATAAAAAAAATATTTGTGTTAAAAATGCGGTTACCCATCCACAGACTGACTTTGGCAACCGTAGGTTTTTTTTTGTATGGCATCTCGCAGGTCAACCTAGAAGGTTGTCGACTGCTTAACCGGGCTTGTTTGGCAACCGTAGCTAGTAGAACTTCAATATGAGTGTCAGCAACTTTGCTATTAGTGTCAGACACTTTACTATGAGTGTCAGACACTTTACTATGATTGTCAGACACTTCAATATGAATGTATAAGCGTGTGCTACTGTGACTTGATAATGATAATGACGAAGATGATGAAATTAATAATGAAATTTCGTTCTTCCTTACACCAATTTACACTGTTGCAGTTAAAATAACATGTCTACCGTTTATATAAGAAATATCTCAACAGACATTCGAAATCATTTTATACGACGTGCTTTGAATTCATTAGTTATTGCTAACGTGGATACGCCGATTGTACGTAATTGATTTAGTTAGGCCCGTTAAAGTGGCTTATATGAACAAATAGTTTGTTAATAGTATTATTAGATGATGAAAAATAAAAAAAACTACTTGTATATTATTTAAGTTTATGTACTGTGCTAAAAAAACTGCCTTAAATTATATATATATTTTTAAACAGTGTGATTGCCTCCTTAGTAAATCACGATTAGTGTGCATGAGGGCCTAGATTTAATCCCCCTTTGGGATTTATGGAATTTCTTAGTAAAAAGCCTGTGGCTTTGATGTTATTGTTTTGTTTTGAAATACATATTTTTTACTGAAGACCCTGGTGAACTTCGTATCACCTACATCTATCTTAACTTTTTCTTACGTTTAAACCTTCCCTAGTCTACGACAAACATTTCAAAACCAAAATAAGCTAAATTGATTGAAGATTTAGCAAGACTAATCAACAACAATTCATTTTTATATACAAAGATTTGATTACCTTAAAGGGACATATTTTTTTAAGGTATGTCCACAAGTTTCGAACCTCCTTTACGTCTCATTACCGTCGCTGCACTGGATAAAGGGAAGTGGACGATTTTAATTGTTCCTCCTCGCCCCATTAGCTGCGGATCGGTTCGGGTGCTTCGCGAAATGGCCATTCTACCCGAATAGTGGAAAATTACGGTAATGTTTGGTTTTATTCATAACGTTGAAGAGCTGACTACCCGACTTGCACCAGACGAACCTGGGGGGCTAGACAAGTGGCAAAAACGCTATAGAAACGCTATAGAGTAGAAAACAAAATGTATGGGAATGACATTCGTTTACGACTAGCTATATGTCATTCCCATACATTTTGTTTTCTATTCTAAAGCGTTTCTATAGCGTTTTTGCCACTTGTCTAACGCCCCTGATTATACTCAAACATTTTTATGTATTGAAAAGAGACTAATTTAATTAGTACACGTAAAAAATCCAATTCAAATAATTTATTTCAACTAGACCATTTACAGGCACTTTTGAATCGTCAAAGAGTCATAAGTCTGTCAGTTTGTCAAAAAGAAAGTTTAAACTATTTGCCTCGGTGAAAGAATTTTTAAAATCGGTCCAGTAGTTTTTGAGTTAAAACCCTACAAACAAAGAAACAAAAAAACAAATCTTTCCTCTTTATAATATTAGTATAGAATAATGACGCTAAAAATGAAGTTTGACAGAAAGGGACAAAACAGTTGGATAACTAAAAGAGGCTTATAAGATGAATGGAATGAGAGAGTTAGTCTTCAATTTAGCTCTTAAAACTAACAGATTTTTGTTCAATTATAATTACCATATCGATTCGACAAACGCCGTGATTCGTAGCTGTACCGGATTACCATAATCTGAGACAGCGAGCATGTCGCTCACGGTGTACTATGACAGGTGTTGACATTAGTGCGATGGTAATGACACGCGCTTAATTATGTTTAGCGGAGGGTTGGGTAAGCACGCGTTGATAATTAAAACTATGTGTTTCTTAAGCTATACTTTTATTTGAGCTGTGAGACATAGAAATATTGTGATACGTATATATTTAATTACTTTTTTAAACACACAAAATAATAGATTATCTTAATCATCATCTACATAGCCTTTTCCCAACTATGTTGGGGTCGGCTTCCAGTCTAAACCAAATGCAGAGTACCAGTGTTTTACACGGAGCAACTGCCTATCTTGAGCTCCACAACCCATTTACCGGGTAATACGATACCCCTTGGTAAGACTGGTTGTCAGACTTTCTGGCTTCTGACTAGCCGTAACGAGAGCTGTGTTGCTGGGAAGTTTATTCATCACTGCTTTTTCTTTCCAGCCATAACACTAGGAAGCAGTGAAGGGTGGGCGTTTTAGGATGTTGTTATAATGTATTTTGACGTGCAAAAGTACTAATTTAATTAGTCTAATTTCAATAAACGTTTTTTTAAATTTGAGTTTAGAGTCAGATAACTGTTAAATCTTTTTTCTAATAATGACGTTTCACTACATAGTATAAAACAAAGTCGCTTTCTCTGTCCCTATATCCCTATGTATGCTTAAATCTTTAAAACTACACAACGGATTTTGATGCGGTTTTTTTAATAGATAGAGTGATTAATCAGGAAGGTTTTAGTATATAATTTGTCAAGTTTTTGTATCCATTAGTTAAAATATCGGGGGCGAAGCCGCTGGCGGGAAGCTAGTATCATATAAAACCAAACCAAAAATTTCATTTTCCAACCAAATCATATACGATAAGCAATTTCCTCTTATCCATACATCATATTTATGCAAGAGAGGGGCAGATTAACAATCTAACATCTACATAATTAACACGTCATAATGACGTCACAAACGTTAACAGCGTCTCAGTGACGTCACATTATCGTGTGTCCGCTTAGATAATTAATAACTTAGTTATTAGGTACGTATTATGTGTGGCTCTTCATTTGATAATAGTACGATGGACATAATATATTATGTATTAATCTGGTATTATGTATCGTATTCGTGAATAAATAAGTCGTTAATGTGAGGTTAAGCTGCGCTTAGCAAGATCAGTGTACGGATGGGTAACAATATTTTGATTATCAAGATCATCCATCCGCCTAGCCTGTTCCTAACTATGTTGGGGTCGGCTTCCAGTCTAAACCGGATGCAGCTAAGTACTAGTGTTTCACATGGAGCGACTGGCTATCTGATCTCCACAACCCAGTTATACCGGGTAACACGGTACCCCTTGGTAAGACTGGGTGTCAGACTTCCTGGCTTCTGACTACCCGTAACGACTGTCAAAGATCTACGACAAAACAGCTTAACGTGCTTTCCGAGACACAGATGAGTTTCGCCATGACATGCGAGCTCCTCAGTTATCAAGATCATCCGTGACTCTGAATGCATGGTTAATCAGACAATCTAGGTTGTCATATAAATAATTTATATACGATTTTTTCATACATAAAAGTCACGACCTGGCTCGTGCTTTTTGTATTTTAAAATGTATACACAATGTATTTTCCTTCGCAGTTCACTCATTACCTTCTGCTATAAACCCATGATTTTGAAAGCCAAACCGAACATAGTTGGGATAAGGCTAGGCAGATGATGATGATGCAGAAATCGAATCCGCGACAGAAAAAGAAGGGTTGACAGAAAATGCGTGCGAAACCGCGGGCATAATCGAGTTTTATTAGAAATCCATACCAATATGGCGGCTACCCATAATATTGTGACAAGCTGTTGACATTCGTCACACGGTAATGACTTGCTAAATTATGTGCATGCTATATGACCGACGTGCGGCGACGACAGGGTTGGAGCCAAGTTTCATTAATCCTTTCGCTAATATAGGTTCGCGATTTGATAGGGTTGCTCATTAAGCGGTACTGCCGCGGTTAGACAATGGATGGGTGACCGTCAGTACTGCATCCAATTTCTATCGCATCGTGTCGGATTGCCGTCCCAGCGGATTCTCATATATACTGTAATTAAATTCACTGTTTTCTAGAAATATTTATATACCTACGCAATCCATGTTACACCTTTCTAGAGCATTTAATCATAAAAAAAATATTATTAATAATAATTATAATTAGAAAACCGCGTAAAAAAATATGGTACCGCGTTTTTTAGTTTTTTTTGGTACTTTTACTCCATGTACAATAAGATTAGACATTTAAACACACCCCATTTACTGTTCGTTCAAACGATTTTGAGTTCTATTCCGTATAGATAAGGATGGTGTTGAAAGCAAAATAATGTTTACAATACCAAATGTATTACGCATCTGTTTTTTTTTATCATCTCAGCAATAGAGCTCAAAATCGTTTGAACGAACAGTAAATGGGGTGCGTTTAAATGTCTAATCTTATTGTAAATGGAATATAGTCCTGTAGAAATTAAATTACTTCGTACATACTTGACCATTGAGTTTGTTTCGGTGTTTTTTCTCAAGGTAGATAGGAAACACCGTCCTCATCTAGCTTTAAAAAAATGTTGACGTGTAATAGTGTTATATAACCTATTTACAAAATAAATATCATTTATCATTATATATATATATATCATACTTTTCGGGAAAACAATGATTTAAATTACATCGGGGGGGTTAGACAAGTGGCAAAAACGCTAGTAGAATAGAAAACAAAATGTATGGGAATGACATTCGTTTACGACTAGCTATCTGTCCTTCCCATACATTTTGTTTTCTATTCTACTAGCGTTTTTGCCACAATAGTTATAGAAAATTGGTAATTCCTGAAAATAACAAAGTATTAGCCAATTGCTAATTGTTTCGTGTAAAACATTGAAATTTATCCGTATTAAATTAGATTAGAAGCCCACTTGACTAGGGCAAAGGCTAACGGGTTAGTTGGGAAAAAGGTCAATGGAATATCATTACATATTAACCTTTTTGACAACAGTACACCACAAAAACACGTGGATGTTCCAAAACCTATTTAAATAAATAAACAACAGTTCACAGACCGGTCTGTCGAGTTATTAATATATAAAGCTCATTCATTTAGAATATTTTTATAAAATTGTATGGCGTCGTGGTGGCCTAGTGGTTAAAGCACCTGCATCGCGTGTACGAGTGTGAGTTCGAAACCTGGCAAATACCAATTTGACTTTTCTAAAATCACATGCACTTTCTTTATTTTAGTATTATATCTTAGACGTTATTGACTAACGGTGAAGGAAAACATCAAAGGAAACCTGGACTTAAAAAGTCTGAAATCGCCAATCCGCCTTGAGCAAGCGTGGTCAATGCTCATGCCTTCTCTGAATGAGAAGAGGCCTGTGCCTAGCAGTGGGAAGATATATAGGCCGATGATGATGGTTCTGGCTCAGTAAGTCGCACGGGTCGATCTCAGTCCGTGGATGGGTGACCATCTGTGTCAAAGTAAAAATTCTGTGGCTTAAAAACTCTGACTAACTCGAGTTATCTGTTTGAGTGGCTCGTAGCTAAGTATCAGCCATACGGATCGATAGATTAACAAAGTTAAGCTGCGGTAGCCGTGGTCAGTCCATGGATGGGTGCCCGTGACAACCTAATGCCCAAAAGCCTATAACCTCATCCATAATTTAAACCCATACAAACCCATGCAATACTTAATAAATATATCAATGAAAAGTGTTACACAGTTTTTAGTGACATGAGTGATTATGCCCAGTGCTGGCCGGACGGCGTGGGCAGGAGGTCAGTGGTCAAGTGTGACCCAAGCTATAGGAATTGTGCGTATATGAAAAATATATATTCTGTTCGCCTTGATTTCAGGAGAGATAAAATACCAAGAAAAAGGGCTAACTCACTGAAACAAAGAATAATTTACATGCTGTATCTATACTAATATAATAAAGCTGAAGAGTTTGTTTGTTTGAACGCGCTAATCCCAAGAACTACGGGTACGATTTGAAAAATTCTTTCAGTGTTAGATAGCCCATTTATTGAGGAAGGCTATACGCTATATATCATCACGCTAAAACCAATAGGAGTGGAGCACCACTATTCCATGCGGACGAAGTCGTGGGCAGAAGCTAGTAGTAAAAATATAAATAAGTCGTGGTGACCCAGTGGTTAAGGCACCTACCCCTCGTGTAAGAGTGTGCGGGTTCGAAACCTGGCAAGTACTAATGTGACTTTTCTAAAGTCATATGTACTTTCTAAGTATATCTTAGATATCACTGAATAACGGAGAAAGAAAACATCGTGAGGAAACCTGGACCAAAAAGTCTAAAATTGCCAATCTGCCTTGGGCAAGCTTGGTGATCAATGCTCATGCTTTCTCTGTATGAGAAGAGGTCTGTGCCCAGCAGTTTTTTTTTTTCGAAAATTGGAAACAAAAGAAAAAAAAATTAGAACAAAATAGGTTATGATTTTACTATATAATATACAGAATATATAATATAAGTAGTAAGTAAGGATTGTATGCATTGTAGAAAAATCGCTAACACTTGTACCAAGGTATTCATATCATTAAATTGATCACCGCATCTCCGCTTACAACTTGATACATAAATAAGTTATTAACTTAGCACAGTGTAGGTGTCATTAAGTTACTAATAAGTAAGCAATTGCCTAACTTTGCTTAATTATCATTTGATAGACAATTAATCGCGATTTGAGGCGTGGCTATTCAATCGTTCAGTCGGTTTAGGAGTGAAATCGAAATGATTTCCTTTATTTGGTCAAAAGACTAATTAATAATCTTTATAATTGGTTGCCTGATTTGAAAAGGGGAGATTGTTTTGAAATCTATATATATAAAATGCTTTGTCCTGAATGACTGACGGATCAACGCACAGCCTAAACCGCTGATCATAGAGGTCTGAAACTTGGAGGGTGTGTTTATAGTTTGACGTAGGGTAGATAAGAAAGGATTTACTGAAATTCTACCCTAAGGAGGTGAAAAAGGGGGGGGCAAAGTTTGTATGAAACTTTGTCAATTTTAATTTGAATTCGTATAGCCCAAGTGGGCGAAGCCGCTGGCGGAAAGCTAGTTTTCAGTGGTTTTCAGATTTTAGGTACCCGGATAAAAAGTGACCTATAACTGTCTCTAGTATTTTATCTATCTCAGTACCGAATTTCCTTCGAATCGGTTTAACGGTTTTACCGTGAAAGCGTCACAAACAAACCAACTCATTTTATTTATATATAATATTAGTAAGAATTTTACGAGTACTAACACCATTTCCTCTTCAAGATTTCTTACATAGGTTCGCTTGAAAGATATTTAGTTTATTTAAAACTAGCTTCTGCCAGCGACTTCGTCCGCGTGGAATAGTGGTGCTCCGCTCCTATTGGTCTTAGCGTGATGATATATAGCCTATAGCCTTCCTCGATAAATGGACTATCTAACAATGAAAGAATTATTCAAATCGGAGCAGCGGTTCCTGAGATTAGCGCGTTTAAACAAAATGACAACTTTTCCCTTCACTGCTCTGCTCCTTTTGATTGTAGCGTGATGAAAAGTATACTATAACCATCTCAGGAGTATGACAAATAATTGTACCAAGTTTCGTTAAAATCCGTCGAGTAGTTTTTGTTTCTATAGAGTTTATACAGACAGACAAAAATTTTACTGATTGCATTTTTGGCATCAGTATCGATCCCTAATCACCCCCTGATAGTTATTTTGGAAATATATTTCATGTACAGAATTGACCTCTCTACAGATTTATTATAAGTATAGATAGAATAGAAGAAGATAGATAATTCGATTAAGATTTGTTTGAAAGAAAATGCAGTAGATATTATTAACTAGTTTGTGTAATAAATGACAGAAAATTCTGTATTAAATTTCACTGATATCCAATTTTATGGGAATATGAAAGTAGACAAAGCGTATTTCTTGTTTTAATTGTTAATCTTGATATTTATGTAAACCCATAAAAATTAAGTCGCAGACTATAAAATCTTGTAAAACCCATAAAAAAAAACAAAAGCATAATAAATAGTGCTATTAAAATTGATTGATCATCGTATTGTATATTTATTGAACAAACAAAAAAAACTGCAGAAGTTTTGTTTAGAGCAAAAATTTTTTGTTGTTGTACAAATACATAACCTTTCCTTTTGGTGCTATTGTAATTGAGTCAAAATTGTTTTATCTTTTTAATAGCTTTTTTACACTTGACAATTTTGAACGATACGAGCTTGTGGCTAAGTACAGCTGGTCGGATCTGCTCCCTAATTACGTAGGCACATTTTGCAGTACATTTTGATAGTTCAATGATATACATTGCTTCGTTGAAAGCATGCATGAGATAAACGCCC
This sequence comes from Pyrrhia umbra, assembly GCA_963891755.1. Lineage (NCBI taxonomy): Eukaryota > Metazoa > Arthropoda > Insecta > Lepidoptera > Noctuidae > Pyrrhia > Pyrrhia umbra. The sequence goes on from OY982943.1 coordinate 1,344,267, forward strand.
AAAAATATGCAGCAATATATATAAAACGTCTTTTAATGGGTATGCCAATTCATCATTCATTCATCCATTTTTACTTAATTAGGGTGCTGGTCGATAGATCGAAAGGGTCAAAAGAGTCCGTGGGTGCGTAACCACCTATGTCATAGCAAGACTCCTCCGTGCCTCAGAAGCCACGTCAAGCTGTTGGTCCCGGTTGTCATTTGTAGATGTTTGACAGTCGTTACGGGTAGTCAGAAGCCAGAGAGTCTGATACCCGTGTTACTCGGTATCTGTATTGTGAAGGTCAGAGAGGCAGTCGCTCCATGTAACACACTGGTACTCAGCTGCATCCAGTTAGACTGGAAGCCGACCTCAAGATAGTTGGGAAAAGGCTAGGCAAATCTGCCAGTTTTGTACGAGGAATATAGGTAATCTACTGTATAAATCATACATTAATTTTTTAAATAATTAACTCAATTTCGTTAATTAGATGACAAAAAATAGCGGCAGTAAAAATTTGTTTGTAAATATGTATATATTTTTTTTTCATTGTCAACTTAATGCTATACCAAATATAAGTCATTATTGTATAACAAGGACATAAAAATATGATAATATGATAATATGAAAAATATAATTAAAAAAAGAAAAGTGAGACTTCTTTTCTATGATTTTATCGTTACCATATTTTCAAAGACATTTTAAGACATATTTAATATTCATTGTGAGTTTTTAAATACCAAAATATGTAATCGGCACAGGTATTTAGTTTTGATGCCTATTGTATAAATTTTAACACAAAATTATCATTTTTGTCAATGAAGTTGCTTTTTAATAATGTTTATATTGGTGTATTTTAAAAGCTGATCTAACATAATTACTATTATAATTTTATTAAAATCATTTTGAATTAAAATGCTTAGCTTAAATTTAAATAATTATTCTAATCCTAACTTATATTAGAAATTTAAACGTGAGTTTGTTTGTTCGTTCACGGTAAAACGACTGTAATGATTTGGATGAAATTTAGCACTGACACCTTAGAGACGGTTAAAAGATAAAGTGAAAATTTGATGGCGCCTTTTATGAGGCAAGACATCTGGCGATACTACCAAGTATTGCCAGATCAGTTTTTTATCCATAGAGTGACGCTGACAAATCCATAGATTGTCTCTAAATAAAAAATATTATTATTCTATGTATAATACAAAAAATAAAATTAAATAAAACACAGAAGTTAGGCATCAAAATATTCGTCCGCATCGCTGTCAGCGGGAATCGTACCCAAAAGGCTGGCTGCATTGCCACGTTGGATGGCAAAATAAAATAAATAAAAAATACATATATCTTCAGACTTCTTTAAAACCAACGGCAACCAAACGGCGCCGAAAGACAGTCTCGCTGTACCCTGTATAAGGATTACGGTCTTTTTTTTCGTAAGGGAGTGTCAGACTCTTACTGACTAAAACCCATCCATGTTCCTTCCTCAGCCCTTTGTATTCCAGGGGCGCGGTAACTCTTTCGAACATCCCGCAGCCTCGGCAGGCTATGGCGAGGTAACTCTTTATCACTCAGCCCCGGCAGGATATGACCCTGGGGCTTGGTGACCCGTCAACTATTCTGACATCTTTTCGAGGCGCGGTTTTTTTCTCTACATGACCTCTTGCAGGATGCTTAACTGGACAATGTGGCGAGGTCCTAATTTGGTTAATTAAATTAAGGCCTCCAGCCAAGGCTTATAACTTAAAATTCTAAGTGACTGCGCGCTAAGGTCTCCCCCTATTGGGGAACGAACCTCGGCTTAGGGCGTCACTTAGGAGGACAACTAGGGACTAGCTGGATCATATCAAGTCTTGGGGCGTGGGTGGAAATGGATATTTTTATACAACTATGTTATTTCTTTCAGAAAATTCGTCCCTTTCTAGATATGAAAGGAGATCTTATGTTAAGATGGATTACAAAGAAATCCATTATTTAAGCTTGACCCTTTAAAACGCTGGCCGCTATGACATATGAATATTTAGACGTAAAAAATGTCTAGACACACACACACTCACACACGCATAGATCACCTGTCTCTTCGCCCACGTCTGCGCCTACGCTGCTAATTTTATTACGCTTAACCGTTGACCCTTGCCGATGAAATGTGACAAAATATATTGTGAATACTAGCACTTTTCCGTGGTTTCACCCGCATAAAAAGCCCCGCTCCCGGATAAAAAGTATTACAAGAAATCTGTTCATCCAGGTTATTAACTATGCGTGGACTACCATGGACTACCTACAGCATCATTTCTCCTTTTATCATAAATCCATCCAAAGGTTGTCTGTAAAAGATCGCTTTTAGCGATAAGACCGCCCATTGTGTCACCCTATGTAACTAACTTTCCAATGTTATATGTTTTTCTTTTGGTGTACATAATAAAGAATATTCTATTCTATGCGTGTACCAAATTTCTTCCAAATCTATTCAGTAGTTTTTAATATACATACATCCTTACAAAGTTCTGCATTTATAATATTAGTAGGAAATAGGATGTTTCTTCTTCTTCTTCTTCTTCTTCCTAGCGTTCGTCCCATCTCGTGACGGGGTCCGCTTTCTGTATTCTCTTCTTCCACTTCGTTCTGTCCTGGACATCTTCTTCTTCGAGTTCGCAGCTTTCCATATCCTTCTATACGATACTCATCCACTGTAGTTTTGGCCTATATAATTCTTTTAATTCTGTACATTGTTCTATCATTTTTTCGATAACAAATGTAAAACAAATATTGTAAACTATAACACGTTGAAAAAGAGTAACCATGGAGTTTCTTGCTCGTTCTTCTCCATAGGAATCTACGCTTTGGAACGGGCAAATAGCTTCAATTTTTCTTTTTTTTGACTAACGGACTGACTCGTAATTATTTATTTATTTGGCAATTCAAAAGTGCCTGTAAATGGTCTAATTGAAATAAAGGTTTTGAATTGAACTTTCGTACGTGTACTTGTCACCTAACTCCTGCTAAAGGGCTTGACAGATTTGGATGAAATTTGTGTGTATATTTGAGTGGGTCCCTGGATGATTTAAAAAATTCAATTGAACCCGGTAGATGTCGTCGTTTACATAAAAACGCCAAAGTAAGGACAATACGATGTTTATCGAGATCGCTTGTATATTACATCTATCTATACATATAAAATGCTTTGTCCTGAATGACTGACGGATCAACGCACAGCCTAAGCCGCTGATGGTAGAGATCTGAAACTTGGAGGGTGTGTTCTTTGTATGACGTAGGCATGCTATAAGAAAGGATTTTCTGTAATTCTACCTTTAAGGGGGTGAAAAAGGGGGGCAAAGTTTGTATGAAACTTTTTGTATAGCCTAAGCCGCTGGCGGAAAGCTAAAATATATTGTATATTTAGTACCTATAGAATTAGATTGAAACACAGACAAGGAAAAAATACAGTTTTTATCCGGGTGAGCGAAGAAGTTAGAACACGAGTAAAACCACGGAAAACAGTAAGTTTAATAATAAATATTCCAAGAAATTATATTAAAATGAACTTACAGATCTCGCCACCCACATTGTATATATTAAATTCATAGTTTTATTACACACATTTTGTCCGTCCGTCTATCCCGTGTAAGCTATAAAACATGAAGGCATAAACGTGTTCAACATATGCGTCTGTTTGTTTGTTCTACCTGTTATATGAAACACAACTATATTAATATTGTAATATTTAGTTATTCTATTTCCGTTGATATTTCGAGCACGTTCGTGTATTAAAATTTGGAAGAATATCTGGGAGTTTTTTTTTGAGGAGCTCGTGGCTAAGTAACAGCCGCACGGTTCGACCGATCAAAGGTTAAGCTGCGCTTGGCGCGGCCGGTCCGTGGATGGGTGGTGACCATCTTTGTCATAGCGAGACTCCTCCGTGCCTAGGAAATTGGTCCCGGCTGTCAGTCGTTACGGGTAGTCAGAAGCCAGAAAGTGTGACAACCAGTCTTACCAAGGGGTATCGTGTTACCCGGTAAACTGGGTTGTGGAGGTCAGATAGGCAGTCGCTCCATGTAAAACGCTGGTACTCAGCTGCATCCGGTTAGACTGGAAGCCGACCCCAACGTAGTTAGGAAAAGGCTAGGCAGATGATAATCTGGGAGTTTCTCTTTACTAACTGCCATGGTTAAGGATCTTCAAGCCATATACAATGTGAAAGTCTCGCTGGCTAAAGGGTTAAGGCCTACACTTCGTGTACGAATGTGCAAGTTCGAAACCTGGCTAGTCCCAATGTGACTTTTCTAAACTCATAATGTATTTTTTAACCGTCTCACTTATAGTCCGATTAATTTTTAATATGCTATTTAGCAACAGATTGGCAAAATTCTCACTCACAAATGCTGTTTAGCGTTAATCCGAAAGTAAGTTAGTAGCTTAATCCTGGATTACGGCGTTAAGTAAAGATTAGGTGAGAAATGGTTAAACTTCACGGTCACGGTGAAGGAAAACATCGTGAGGAAACCTGGACTAAAGTCAATCGCTAATCCGCATTGAGCAAGCGTGGTGATCAATGCTCATGCCTTCTCTGTATGAGAAGAGGCCTGTGCCCAGCAGTGGGACAATATACCGATAATGATATATTAATTGGTCCTTATTTACTAAAACAACAAAACGACTATCTAATTACATTTTAACTACCAATTTTAGTAACAGTTACAGACCAAGGGAACTCAACCTATCACGATTCTAACAGGTTGTATAATAAATATCAAACCTAAGTAAGTGCAAAGGTGATAACAGACATTTGATTTAACTGCCTCGTCTAACCGTTGGTTAAAAGAAGGACAAACATACTATAACTTTCACTTTGCCTCATCTGGGGAATGAAATCCAGACTTCGCGATCAGCATTTACGCTTGCGACAACTTCACCATTAATTTAATATACTAATTTTTTTTCGCGGTTTCTCTCGCCTCCCGTTAGAACTATACTCGCTACAAATAGGTTTTATGAAAACTGTAAACAAAATCGTAACCTATTTTGTTTTAATTGTGCTAATTCTCTAAACTTCATCATTTAATGCCATTTTATTTATCTATGTGTGTAAATTAAAACAAAATAGGTTATGATATTGTTTATATTTTTCGTAAAATAAATTGGTACCTACCGACTATAGGTACCTACTTAATGCACCCGGATAAAACCTAACCTAGTACCGTCTTCAGGGTCCCATCGTAAATCGGTCTAGCCGATTTACCGTGAAAGTGTAAATCGTGTAAAAACAAAGAAACTCACTTACGCATTTATTATTTTAAATAGACTTCGTCCGTGTGGAATAGTGGTGCTCCGCTGCTATTGGTCTTAGCGTGATGATATATAGCCTATAGCCTTGATTTCTGTTTAGCTTTAACCATTAAGGTTGCACACGCGACGGAAGCTTAAAAAATGGAGTAACTTCTCCCGTTTTCCCAACATTTCCCTTCACTGCTCTGCTCCTATTGATTGTAGCGTGATGAAAAGTATACTATAACCAGCTCAGGAGTATGAAAAATAATTGTACCAAGTTTCGTTAAAATCCGTCGAGTAGTTTTTGTTTCTATAATGTTTATACAGACAGACAGGCAAAAATTTTACTGAATGCATTTTTGGCATCAGTATCGATCCCTAATCACCCCCTGATAGTTATTTTGGAAATATATTTCATGTACAGAATTGACTTTTACAGATTTATTATAAGTATAGATTAGAATGATTATGAAAAACATAGGTTATATTTTTAACAATATCCTGTCATTAGTGTATTCAGCAGATAGGCTAAATGTGACTTATAAATGAATTTTATCTACATAAAACGTAGTCTATAGTGGTCTGGAATAATATAGCTTTGTATTATTAGGGAAATATTTTTTACAGTCGCTTCAGTATTTCCAGAGATTATTGATGACAGACAAACTATACATCGTTATATTGATGTAGATTGATCATTTTATAGCTAAGTTTAGGAACTGAAATTTCAAAAAAAGTTTCTCAAGATTAATATTTTTTTATTCTATTATAACATAATTTTACCTACCGGGCTACCCTAACTACGAAACCTCGAAATCTAAAATTAGCCTCGTTCAAATAGAAAAATAAAAACGACAATAAATTCAAAACATTCCAAAAAAGTTACCCCGGATTCCAAATTCAAAAAGCCTACAAAGCGATAAACAAAAAAGTTACAAAGCATTTAACGCTTCGGAAAGTACAATTTAAAAAAAGAACTGGGTAGGTCAAGGACCAAACGACCGGTAGCCAGGAACAGGTTGTGAGCCGAAGTTCCCCGAAGCTCCCCGATTGGCGCCGAACGCTTGAGACGCGTGCCTCGAACGTGGGACGAAGAAAGCCGAGCGTTGCCGTAAAAACCCGAACGGTAGTCGAGGATCGTGGGAGACTTGTACCATTGTCTGTGGTGTACTTACAGCTTTATGGGAGCCATAAAACTGTGAAAGGGGAGCAAATGAGTGATAAGAAGACGTACGGTGTGTTTGTTTAAGATATTAGATATTTCTATAGGTTATTAGATTTCTTAGATTTTCTGTCGAAGCCTACTAATATTGTCACGTAGGTAGGAACGTTCTAGGTCGAACATTCTAGTAAAATTATTTATCCCGAACCGGCGCTTATAGCAATATTTTATGATTGCAAAAGTATGTATGGTTAGATAGATAGATAGAATATTCTTTATTGTACACCAATCGGATAAACAATATAGGACAAACAAATATGCAGCAGTACAATAGGCGGTCTTATCGCTAAGTGCAATTTCTTACAGAGAATCTTTGGATGGAGTCAAATTGTATAAGAATAGTAAGAACAGGTAGTTTACGGCTCACATTATAGAATATGGCAAATAATATAATAACAAAAAAAAAACTAGGATAATTATACAAATATAGCTAAAATTAGTAGTAACAGTACCTACTTTAGTTAGTTACTAATGAGCCAAGTAATGATCCCTCACCATTTTCTTGAAAATAGTTAAAGACGCGGCGCGTCTGACAGTCAGTGGCAAAGCATTCAATAGACGCGTAGCTTGTACAACAAAAGATTTATCATAAAATGACGTGGAGTGCATTGGCATCTTCAGTTTCAAGTTTTCCGATGACCTTAGTGATCGTGTATTGTATTGTTATGTATGGTAGTAACTCTTTCAGGCAAAAACTGCTGAATGGATTTGAATAAAAATTGGTATACACATAGTTTGCTGCTGCGACTGCTTTCTAGTCTCGGGGTTGATTCAGGCCCGGGTCAGACCGAAATCGCTATGTGGATTTTTTCACAATAAGCAGCCCGGAGTCAGGAGTTTGTGGTGTTACACCCCCGTGCCTGGGAGGGCACGCTAAGCCGTCGTCCCCGGCTGCTATCTTGATAGCAGTTGTTGTTACAATTCCATGTCAGAGGCCGTCAGGGGGATTTGAGAAAACTCTGATACTAGGGCTTGTTAGGTTAGTAAAACCTGCAGCCCACACGATAAGGAAAAGGAATAGTCATGTTGTTTTCTCCATTTAAATTGAGTTAAAGACTGAAAGAAAGAATTATGATTATGACAGAGGACTATTATTCAAAAGTTTACAAGAAAAAAATCTATTAAAAATGTAAAAAAACAACCTACGCAAAAAGGCCTTACATCATTTTGGAAAAGAGCTAATACTCTTACACTGCAGAACCGATATTTCTTGCCGGTTCTTCTCAATAGGACCCACTTTTTGGAACCGTGCACCTAGCTTCTATTGTTGACGTTTTATAAGTACCTGTAATTGGTCTATATGAAATAAAAACCTTTTGACTTTGACTTTGAAACATGGCTAAGAACCATCGCAAGGAAACTGGCTTTCAAAACTTCATCGAAATCGGTCCATCCGTTTGAGAGAAACACAGACAGATACACACACAGACAGACAGACATCGACCTCAAACTTATAACAATTAGTACGTCACATATATGACGTCATAACCCACAGTTCCCATACACGCAATGCATAATAAATTCAAAACCACACATGTGTATAAAACCTTTATTTTTAATTTTGTTTGCGTTTGTGCAAATAAATCGCACTCAAAACGGCCCTTTTAAATGCATATACCATCTTAACTGCATTTGAAAACAAACGAAAATCGACCTTATTTCTTTAATATTAAGATTCCAAGCAAGTGTGTTTATAAAGTTGGTAAAAGTTACTGCGATTAATTCCCATGATGTAAGTTAAAAAGACCAAGTACTCGTTTAGATAAGTAAAAGATTAATTTAATTAACTGTGATATTTATTGATTGAACCTGTTTTCGTGTTGTGTTGTGATAGATGGATAAACAACAAATTACGTAGTTATTTCTCGCATGAGACCGCATTATTTTTTTAAACGAAATTCTTGCTAAGACTATTAATCGTGCGTTTGTGTCGCCTCAAAAAGTCGCAGTGTATAAAAGGTCCTAACATCATCAATATTACTTTTGAGGTACACTAATATTAATTTAAAAAAATAATCAAGCTCGTAACACCCACAGCAAACTTTTTATCATTTTTATACTTATAAAAATATAAATATCACAAAACATGACATTAATAATTAATTAGCGTATTTCTGATATCAATACAAAGATATAATAATCTATACATATAAAATGCTTTGTTCTGATTGACTGACGGATCAACGCACAGCCTAAACCGCTGATCGTAGAGATCTGAAACTTGGAGGGTGTATTCTTTGTATGACGTAAGCATCCGATAAGAAATTATTTTCCGAAATTCTATTCTTAACGGGGTGAAAAATGGGGGCAAAATTTGTATGAAACTCAGACATTTTCGTATAGCACACACGGGCGAAGCCGCGGAAAGCTAGCCAATCATAAAGAAATAGACAAAAAACATGAAATAATAGCAAAACTATTCGTTTTAGTATTAAAAATTACAGCACTGCAAATTATGTCTATTACATCCTAATTAATTAATATAAAATACGAATGTAACTCTGTCTGTACGTCTGTAATGCTTTTACAAATAAACGACTGAACGAAATTCTATAAAATTCAGAATAAAATGCTTTATAACTTGGAAAAATACAATCTATGCTTAGGGTACTTACTACTTTTATTACGATTTCTAGACTCAATACTGAAGTTCACGTACACAAAGTCGGGGACTAAAGCTAGTATGTATAAATAAAATCCTATATTAATAATACTATGTACTGTGCATTGAGACCATTCATCTAGTCAATGAACATAGATTAAGTATTTTCAATATGCAGAGGGCACGAATAGGTATTGTTTTAATCAGCATAAAAAAATTTGGTTTTCCGTTTTGTTTATGAAATGTGTAAGGACAATGGCTTGTCGTGAGTTCGAGTAAAAAGTAATCTACTTATTCTATCTAATCTAAATATATATTATATAAAACTCAAAGGTGACTGACTGACTGACTAACATAGTGATCTATCAACGCACAGCCCAAACCACTGGAGGGATCGGGCTGAAATTTGGCATGCAGGTAGATGTTATGACGTAGGCATCCGCTAAGAAAGGATTTTGATAAATTCTACCCCCAAGGGGATAAAATAGGGGATGAAAGTTTGTATGAAACTTTGTCAATTTTAAACCGATCGGGCTGAAAATTCATATAGCCCACGCGGGCGAAGTCGCTGGCGGAAAGCTAGTTAGTAACTTAAACCTTCTTATAGTAACTTCTTGGTGAAATTTGGTATAGAGATAGAGGTATCTCTATACCTAATTTCACCACAATCGGTTCAGCTGTGTGTGTTACCGTTAAAACGTAACAAACTCACTTTCACATTAATTACAATTAGTTATGATAATATTATGATAATATACTTAGGATTAGGGTTAATTTTATTGATAAACATAACTCTAAACACTATTTACAACAACTTTATTGTAAAATTACCTATATATGTCTGTCGATCAACGATTTTTGATTCTGATAACTTAGATATGGTATCCAAGAAAGTAAATAAATTATACATATATTACTGCGTAGTACGTTTTTAGTTACGTCAAGAAAGTTTCTGCAAAGAACTGAAATCATCTGTTCTTTTTGCATAGAGCCTTAGATTATATACATGTCTAGATGGAGCGTCAAGTGCGCGCAAACATGTCAAAAAGTGTCAGCCAACAATTAGCTCACAAGTGCTTACTCGCCGATCAGTACAGTACGTAACCGTCGGTAAACCTTGTCGTAATTAATAAGTCTATTATTTTTATGTGATTTATGGGAGAATTGTAGTAACTGTTATCATTATTTACACACACAGAGACGTATACGCACAGTGTAAAACGACGCCTGCACGCACACATGCTTGAAATTGTTGACTCGTTTTCTTTGTTATGATTGTAGCGCGACGCTCCATCTAGACATGTATATAATCTAAGCATAGAGCTTATAAAATTTAGGTAGACAATAGACAGTTTTGAATGAACTCCACCACCAATGACCACCATCCACGCGACACAAAATGCCATTGCGAACTGTCCAGTCTGTCTATGTACAATTTATTCTTTGTCTCAGTGCGGTACGTTATGTAATCACGGGTGCGTTAGTAATTATCTAGTGAATGGGAGAACTCATTTATACGCATCTAATCGCTCGTTTATTATGAAGCAAAACGTAATATAGTAGTATTGCTTTATTACTGCAGTTTAATTATTACTAAAAACAATTAAAAGTTTATTATATTTTGTTTGTTTGACGAGCGCGTGGCTAAGTAACAGCCGCTCGGGTTGATTAAGGTTAAGCTACGCTTGGCGCGGTCGGTCCGTGGATGGGTGACTATCTATGTTATGCCAAGACTCCTCCGTACCTCGGAAAACACGTTAAGCTGTTGGCTGATATTTATAGATCTTTGGCAGTCGTTACGGGTAGTCAGAAGCTAGAAAGTCGGACAACCAGTCTTACCAAGGGGTACCGTGTTACCCGGTAACTGGTTTGTGGAGCTCAGATAGGCAGTCGCTCCATGTAAAACACTGGTACTCAGCTGCATTCGGTTAGAATGGAAGCCGAACCCAAAATCGTTGGGAAAAGGCTAGGCAGATGATGATGTTTAAATAAAACATTTTGAAAATGAACCAGAGTCAGTTTTCTATTCTACTTAAGCGTCAGATGTTGAATGTTCATCCCACTATAAACCACTATAAGTAAGGAATATATTACTAGTGTGACTGCCTGTCACGTACCCTAAGTAAATAATAAAATAATATTTGATTTAACACCGCACCACAATATGGGGCCTCTAAGAAATACATTAAGTTTCTATTTTATGGGAACCATAACAGGGATAATTGCTAGCCGACAGTTAGGACGCAATAATTTAACAAAACATCTAAAGAACAAAGCAAAAGTATCCGATAACAAAATACAGCATTGAATGGAAGTGCCACATGTGCTAACCACTCACAAGGACCCAAAAGCGATCCTTAGAACAATTGAGAAAGTCTACAAAAAGACTAATAAATCTATTGTGCAAAACCCTGGGAACACGATTAGGTCGACGTTGATTGGAGGATCGAAAATACATAGGAAGGGATGGTTTTAGCACATGGGCTGGAGGTAGCTGAAGATCGAGGTAGTGGGTGTTCGACCACGAAAGGTGCCGGAGGTTTAGCGACTATAAGAGATAGTCAATGTTAAGATTCTGTTGCTTGATTGGTGTCTGTTATCTAAGGGAGTGATGTGGGAAGAATGCGAGGTAACAAGCCTGATGTGCTGGTAGGAGTACTGTGAGTAAGTTAAATATAGTTTACTGCTAGAAGCTATCTGGTGAGTGATATTTAAAGTTATATACTTATTCTGAGTATAGTAAGGTGGACTGTGACTGGAATCCTAAGGCTCGTTAGATCCTGAACGTATCTACTGTGATAGTAGAATACTATTTACCGCATAAGCGTAGAATTATAAGCATGTAAGCGTAATGAGCATGTTGGGCTGTAAGCGTAAATACAGAGCAAACGCATAGATATAAGATCGCTGTACATATTATGCTTTTATTTATTATTGTTGTGTTCTCTCCTAGACTGCGAGGTATCTCAGACCTGCGTTTGGTTATAGGGAAACGGGGAAGGCCTTCTACTACACATTGCACTAAATATACAGTTACACATCCACAACCCTTGCCGTGGCGTAGGGCACATATCTATCGTATGCACAATTGGAAGGCAGAACCGCATTAACAGTCCGCGATGATTGTCAGCAGCTCTTACTATGCTGCTATTGCTAATACTAGCATACTGTATAAACCCGTACCGAACAGAAATAAACCAAACGCTGGTTAAGGCTACTTCTTATGGACTGACAAACCCGGCAGGTTCCTCTATGTTGCATTTGTTGTACGCACTCTTCCAGGGAGCGGGGGTAGGCTTCACCAAGTACCTTCTAAACTGATTGATAGCCGTTCTGATGGACGCTAGGGAGCGTGTCTCGTCAAATCCCACCCGGTCCTCGAGGCCTCTCACTGATCAAAAAAAATAATATTTGGCGAGACATGTAAACTGGACTGGCACAAGCGCTGAAACATGCGTACTGCCTCCTCGACATGGGTAGATTAAGGAAGTGTGAAGTGACGAATCAAATATACCACTTCGGCGTATACCAGATGTATTCCTAGAGAAAGCTACCACCGACTGACCATACATTGCGCTTGCGCTGATTTTACATTGTCTTAGTATGGGCGTTAGGTCCGTAAGAAATGGGTATTTAATTTGTACGCGTCCAGTCTAACTGGAAACTTGTCTCGCTCAATGGCAGTTGGACTTCGCAGTACTCTGTCTTAGGATTGGGTAAGACATTTAAGAACTTAGGGAACGTGGACCGCTAGAATCGTAGCAGTTCCTTAGTGGAACTATGCGTTCAGGTCTAGCCGTACACGTACGACGTGTGAGCTACTCTAAAGTGGCCCCACGTCACTACACTTGGGAATGTAGCTTTTGTGAAGTATAACGTAAAGCAAAATAATACAATCCTAAGCGCAAGCGTTACGTACCTGTTAGGTTAGGTTTGTATTAATCCTCTCTGCCTCTTCTAACTTCAATAATTCTATTATTACCCTGTATATAATTAATAATTATTCTATCACGTCCCGTCTTCCCTGTCCCTAGCTCTTACAAGTCGGGACGAAACGATATGTCTAATTAATGCATGTGTCCTCCACTCGGTGGAAGAGTGACCAGTTTGGTGACGAGCTCTACAGGGTTGCGCGGAACTGGCGGGGCGCACCCCCTTCCCCTTCGGGGAAGCCGACGTAGTTATAATTTAGGAAAATCGAAAAATTTTACAGCCTAGGGTTGACCAGGAACAATCACATTTGGTGCCGCGTGACCAGGATTCTCGTCATTAAATGTACTGATTCACTTCAATGCAACGAGAAAGAATTATAAATGGGTTATTACACTAATAACACAACGTAATATTTTATTCTTTACAAAATTGTTTTAGACGAGGCATTAATACGGCAATAATTACGGTTATGGGTTCGATTCCCAAACGGAGGTTATTTGGCTTGCGAATTATCCATTCCTAGATTATAATACGATGAAAAAATACTCATTACGGTTAAAATAGAATAGATATACTACGACGACTGTTCGAATAATGAATATGGGTTCGATTCCCTAACAGAGGTCATGAAGGAACGTATATTATCCTTTCCTAGTTGTATAAGACGACAAAATAATACGGCGATAAAATTACAATTATGGGTTCGATTCCCTAATTGAGGTTATGTGTCTGCAGATCATCGTTTCATGTTCTACAACGCGATGTAATAAGACATCGATAATTATGGTTATGGGTTCGATTCCCTAACTAAGTCTATTGGTCTGCGAACTATCCTTTTCCAGTTACAAAATGATAAGGCAATGGGTAGCAGTTATGGGTTCGATTCCCTAACAGAGATTTTGTGGCCTACAGGTATTTGTAATCTGTGTGATTTTGAGTGTATGAGGTGTGATTGATGACATTTAAGGCTAGTATGTTTTAAGTTAAAATTAAAGGTACAGTTATATTATGACTTCCGTAAGTCTTATTTAGCTACGCATTTTATGTAACAGACAGTCTAGGGCTCATAAAGTGTTTAGTTTTCAGTTTGACTGTCAAAATATGATCGAGATGAGATAAGGAAAAATATTTTTTGTATGTCTGTTTGTTAGCTTAAATAAAAAAAAAGAAATAAAAAAAAAACAACACCAGAGCGTGTGGCATTTGTAAGAATTGGTACTTGTGCTGTTTTGTTTTAAATTCCAGGATACTAAAATAGTCTCGACGTGTTCGCGATGTTAGTGTCTCGACTGTGAACAGCTGCTGAAGCGGTCAGAGTTTCATCAAAATCATCTTACGTCGGTTGTCATCAGTAGTAGCTGTAGCGTGTTTCCAGTTGCGAAGCTAAGTTCCCAATTTATTTTAGTTTGTATAATAGGACGGTTTATGACGTTAGTATATTCTCATAATGCTAATAATTAAGTTGACGAGCGACTTAGCTGTTCAGTACGCTCAATATATGATTTTATCAATAGATTTATATTTATAATGGTTTATGTCATGGAATGTTGTCTATTTGGCAACATACTTCAAGTCTGAGGGGGGAGTTTGTCTGCATTCAAATCCAGGTGCCCCAAGAAATTACCAATTGATTTGTTAAATTCAATGGATATACTAGTTCTATTATACAATTTCTTCTTATTAGATCTACAAAATTGCTCTTTCCTCTTAGGATCAGAGGGGGGTATCCAGTTAGGACGAAATCTATTCTTATTAATTTACAAAGTATTGTATCCCTTTAGAATTTGATCAACATCCAATTGGAATTAAATACTAATAAGTCTATGTGCGGAATTTTCCAGGACGACAATGATGCAGTAGTTGGGTTGTCAAAAAAAAACGTGAGGTTGAATTGCGACAACGGAGAGGCCTAAGTCCAACGAAAGCTGCGGTAAGCTGATTTGAGAAAGATATATATTGCAGCTCGGCTTAAAGTAATTATTTAGAAGAGACCCTGGTATGTACATTTACTCTAATTGGTCGAGGCACAGTATTTCGTCAAAACGTTAACGACTTCAATAACGATTTTATTTTCGATATTGTCTTATTAGAAAGGTTTTGTCATATTGGACTGAAGTTATATTAAGAATCAGATAGGTGCTAAGTTGTTGTTTAACCTATTGTGAAATCTCATCCGCTGTACTGCGTCACGCGTCTGATTTTCAGAGGGGGGAATGTGACTGCCTGTCACGTACCCTAAGTAAATAATAAAATAATATTTGATTTAACACCGCACCACAATATGGGGCCTCTAAGAAATACATTAAGTTTCTATTTTATGGGAACCATAACAGGGATAATTGCTAGCCGACAGTTAGGACGCAATAATTTAACAAAACATCTAAAGAACAAAGCAAAAGTATCCGATAACAAAATACAGCATTGAATGGAAGTGCCACATGTGCTAACCACTCACAAGGACCCAAAAGCGATCCTTAGAACAATTGAGAAAGTCTACAAAAAGACTAATAAATCTATTGTGCAAAACCCTGGGAACACGATTAGGTCGACGTTGATTGGAGGATCGAAAATACATAGGAAGGGATGGTTTTAGCACATGGGCTGGAGGTAGCTGAAGATCGAGGTAGTGGGTGTTCGACCACGAAAGGTGCCGGAGGTTTAGCGACTATAAGAGATAGTCAATGTTAAGATTCTGTTGCTTGATTGGTGTCTGTTATCTAAGGGAGTGATGTGGGAAGAATGCGAGGTAACAAGCCTGATGTGCTGGTAGGAGTACTGTGAGTAAGTTAAATATAGTTTACTGCTAGAAGCTATCTGGTGAGTGATATTTAAAGTTATATACTTATTCTGAGTATAGTAAGGTGGACTGTGACTGGAATCCTAAGGCTCGTTAGATCCTGAACGTATCTACTGTGATAGTAGAATACTATTTACCGCATAAGCGTAGAATTATAAGCATGTAAGCGTAATGAGCATGTTGGGCTGTAAGCGTAAATACAGAGCAAACGCATAGATATAAGATCGCTGTACATATTATGCTTTTATTTATTATTGTTGTGTTCTCTCCTAGACTGCGAGGTATCTCAGACCTGCGTTTGGTTATAGGGAAACGGGGAAGGCCTTCTACTACACATTGCACTAAATATACAGTTACACATCCACAACCCTTGCCGTGGCGTAGGGCACATATCTATCGTATGCACAATTGGAAGGCAGAACCGCATTAACAGTCCGCGATGATTGTCAGCAGCTCTTACTATGCTGCTATTGCTAATACTAGCATACTGTATAAACCCGTACCGAACAGAAATAAACCAAACGCTGGTTAAGGCTACTTCTTATGGACTGACAAACCCGGCAGGTTCCTCTATGTTGCATTTGTTGTACGCACTCTTCCAGGGAGCGGGGGTAGGCTTCACCAAGTACCTTCTAAACTGATTGATAGCCGTTCTGATGGACGCTAGGGAGCGTGTCTCGTCAAATCCCACCCGGTCCTCGAGGCCTCTCACTGATCAAAAAAAATAATATTTGGCGAGACATGTAAACTGGACTGGCACAAGCGCTGAAACATGCGTACTGCCTCCTCGACATGGGTAGATTAAGGAAGTGTGAAGTGACGAATCAAATATACCACTTCGGCGTATACCAGATGTATTCCTAGAGAAAGCTACCACCGACTGACCATACATTGCGCTTGCGCTGATTTTACATTGTCTTAGTATGGGCGTTAGGTCCGTAAGAAATGGGTATTTAATTTGTACGCGTCCAGTCTAACTGGAAACTTGTCTCGCTCAATGGCAGTTGGACTTCGCAGTACTCTGTCTTAGGATTGGGTAAGACATTTAAGAACTTAGGGAACGTGGACCGCTAGAATCGTAGCAGTTCCTTAGTGGAACTATGCGTTCAGGTCTAGCCGTACACGTACGACGTGTGAGCTACTCTAAAGTGGCCCCACGTCACTACACTTGGGAATGTAGCTTTTGTGAAGTATAACGTAAAGCAAAATAATACAATCCTAAGCGCAAGCGTTACGTACCTGTTAGGTTAGGTTTGTATTAATCCTCTCTGCCTCTTCTAACTTCAATAATTCTATTATTACCCTGTATATAATTAATAATTATTCTATCACGTCCCGTCTTCCCTGTCCCTAGCTCTTACAAGTCGGGACGAAACGATATGTCTAATTAATGCATGTGTCCTCCACTCGGTGGAAGAGTGACCAGTTTGGTGACGAGCTCTACAGGGTTGCGCGGAACTGGCGGGGCGCACCCCCTTCCCCTTCGGGGAAGCCGACGTAGTTATAATTTAGGAAAATCGAAAAATTTTACAGCCTAGGGTTGACCAGGAACAATCACACTAGCTTCCCGCCAGCGGCTTCGTCCGCAATATTTTAGCTACTGGATACAAAAGCTTGACAAGTTATATACTAAAACCTTCCTCATTAATCATTCTATCTATTAAAAAAAACCACATCTAAATCCGTTGCGTAGTTTTAAAGATTTAAGCATACATAGGGATATAGGGACAGAGAAAGCGACTTTGTTTTATACTATGTAGTGATGTTTTTGTGCCTAGATGACTGGCTAGGTCGATACACTCATGCACAGAGGTGATAATGAAAAATAAATGAATTAGATAGGTGTAACCACAGACATTTATCTAATTAGATAACGCAATTTTCCTTTTTTGCATTGAAACCAAGGGTGTCAGGGTTCTGTCTACAAAATTTTTGGGTACTAATTTAATTGGTTAAAGGCTAGGCAGATAAAAAGACTTAAATTATTGCTTCGTCTTTTATCTTGACGGCACGTTTGGCGTAGTGGCTGAGCAATTGGTAACTGCGCTACGTGTCGCGGGTTCGATTCCCGCACGGGACAACTAAAATTGTTCCGGGTGTGTGTGTGCATGTGTTATTGAATGTTTGTAAACGCACTCACGACACAGGAGTAATTCCTAGTGCGGAGCAACGTTTATTTACAAAAAAAATAACGGCCAAAATGAAAAAAAAAATGCATTTGATAAATTGACATTTGACAACATTTTTTCGAAGTAAATCGTAAAAAAAACAATCCGTCCCATACACATTTTCGCGGTCAGTTAAAAATCTGTAATTTTTTAGACGCAACACCTAATAAAAACTAACTTCCGCATACCTACAGGTTGTTCAAAATAAATACGCCATAAAAGGAACACCCTGTACTACACTAAGTGATATAAACTCAGCTTTAGACTTCAAAGCAATACTGTAAACATTTCGGAACAACTTTGAAACTCCTTTAAGCATAGTTTTAAACTTTAACTTGAAGTATTTTTTGGTTGTACGTACTCTTCTTTAAGTTTTTCAGCATGCTCCTTTCAACTGAACATTTGTAAGACTAGGTTGTTTTCAGGCTTTTTTTTTGTTATGATCTAGCTTAACCTACTGCTCCGTTCATAATAGCTAGATTAAAAAACCGGCCAAGTGCGAGTTGGACTCGTGCACGAAGGGTTTCGTACCATTAACTAGGTAAACAACAATAGGTACACAAATTTCATATTGTAACTTTTTTTTAGTTTCTCTTATTCTGGGGCTGTACCACCACGTGTTTTTGCAATCAGTATTCAAGTTTAAGAGCGTGACACAGCTACTAACGTCGTATAGCTCCGTCTCTTTTTCATAACGAAAATGATCTTGTTTTGGCACGTCATGATAAAGCCCCTGGTGTCACTCTGTCACTATGGAGTCTAGCTGTAACCAAATCAAATTTTATTATTTATCGCAGTTCTTGAGATACAGCCTGGTGACAGACAGACGGACGGAAAGACGGACGGACAGACGGATGGACAGACAGCGAAGTCTTAGTAATAGGGTCCCGTTTTTCCCCTTTGGATACAGAACCCTAAAAATAATATTTTAAATCCAATTTTTAATTTTACAAACGTTTAAATTTTAATAAACAATTGCGGTGGCCTAGTGGTTAAGGTACCTGCTTCTCGTGTACGAGTGTGCGGGTTCGGAACCTGTCAAGTACCAATGTGACTTTATTATTATGTATTTTATAAGTTTATGGTAGACGTCATTGACTAACGGTGAAGGAAAACATAATGAGGAAACCTGGACTTCTGTCTGAAATGGAGTCTGGACTGGAGTCTGAAATCGCCAATACGCCTTGAAAAGGCTAGGCAGATAATATCGTTGTCACGTATATACAACACGCCGAGGGCAAAAGCTTATACATAATATGTATAAGCTTTTATAAGTATATATTATATACTTACCATAACAATAACCTTATCGCAGTTAACATTACAGCCTATTTATAGGTAATAAATCAATCTATGCTTGTAGTCGTTTATTGATTTACTAACGACTTGATTGTATTGATAATATTGATTTGATTGTACGCTCAACTGCCAACAGAATAATGGCGAATAACCACTTTAAGTTGACCTTGGTAAGTAAGCAAGTTACTTATATAACAATCTATATATAAAATGGATGTTTATCCTGGAATTTTCTGTTATTTGTGCTACGCTCCCGTGTGCGACGCGACGCATCTGTAACCATACGCGTTATCGCGTTATCAGTATGTTTCACTACGCATTTTTGTATTTACCGTAAGATTATGAACACCGTTGGTTTACAATCTCACTAGTAAGATTATAAACTGACGAAAAATTTTGATCTCATTACAATATTACGTGTTCATATTCGGTAGATTATAATCATCCCATGACAAACCGTACGAGCGATTATAACCTACCGAAAAATAGCACGTAATATTGTAAACAGTTGCCAGTTTTTTCGTACGACTTGACTACCTCATTGGTCTAATAGTCGCATAATGCGACTGCTGTGAGCGGGATTTCGGGTCTGGCGGGAATAGATTTGTGGGTTAAACAGCTCAAGTTCAGGAGGTCAGTGGTGTTACACGGGGATACCTGGGACGTTAAGACGTCGTCCCCGACTGCTACCTTGACAGCAGTCGTTGTCACAATTCCAAGTCAGAGGCCGTCAGACGGATTTGAGAAAACATGACACTAGGGCTTTTTAGTTTGGTAAAACCTACAGGCCACACGATAAGAAGAAGAAGAAGAACTAAGAATTAATAGGTTTGAAAAGAAAATGATTTACATCAATTTCTTTACTCTTCATTCGAAAATTGGGAGAAACCGTCATCAGGAAGTCATACGGACTAGGTGTTAAAAAAAAAAGTTGATGTGCTTCTTTTGCTAAGTCTGTAAGTGGCAATAAGACTAATAAAATTCTCCCTTACAAAGCAAATAGTCGTAAGTATGATATAAATCAATCAATGCCTATGATTGTTTTAATATTTCCTTAATAACGTTGTTTTTATTGCCTACTACGGCGGCGTGCGGTTGATAAACCCTTACACCAGGAGTTGGGATTTCTTCTCAGTAAAAGTAAATATTACAATCTTGCGACAAACATCTTGTATGTAATCTCATCCAAGGCTCTAACCCAAGTAAGATGAAGAGGTTCTCAGGAGTCTTTCTTATGACTACTCGTGATGACTATCAAAGATTTACAAATGACAACCGCGAACAACAGCTTAACGTGCTTTCCGAGGCACAGAGGAGTCTCGGTATGACATCTCGGTCACCCAACTGCGGACCGATCGCTCCCAGCATCTTTAATCGATCGACCCACACTCTAATTACGTAAAAATGGATATCCGATTGACATACCCATCAAAAGGAGTTTTACATACATTGCTGTATTGCATTGGGCGTTTATCTCATTGATGCTTTCAACGGAGCAATGTATATCATTGAACTATCAAAATGAAAGTTTACAATTGCAACTAATATTGAAAGATATTGGTTTACATAATTAGGGGGCCGTGCATCTATTACTTAGCTACGAGCTCAAATCGAGCAAAAATGAAAATTACTCTTACGAATTTAAAATCCGAGTCTACATTTAGTGGTTCTAGCTCCCGGCGTATTACCGAGTTATGTTCACAATTACTGTTACAATGGCGACAATACTATTGTTCAATTTATGTCGCTAATCGTTTCTTGCAGCTATTGTATATAATGTGGCCATAACTATACATTTAAATTTTATATACCTACACTAGATTTCCGCCAGCTGCTTCGCCAGCGTGGACTATACGAATTCACATTAAAAATGATAGACTTTCATACAAACATTGCCCCCCTTTTTCACCCCCTAATAGGTAGAATTTCGGAAAATACTTTCTTATCGAATGCCTACGTCATACAAAGAACACACCCTACGAATTTCAGGTATCGGTTTCGGTTTCGGGGCTGCGGGACGTTCGAAAGAGATACCGCGCCCCCGGAATACAAAGGGCTGAAGAAGGAACATGGATGGGTTTTAGTCAGTAAGAGTCTGACACTCCCTTCCCTACCCACGACGGGAGGGAGTCATTTGATGATTTCCCATCCGAAAAAAATACCCTATGCTTTTTTCCAGAGTTCAAGCTCAATTCCCATACAAAATTTCATCCAATTTGGTTTAGCGGTTTAAGCGCGAAGACTGAAACAATGTCTTATTTATAGTATCTGTACTAATATAATAAAGCTGAAGAGTTTGTTTGTTTGAACGCGCTAATCTCGGGAACTTCTGGTCCGATTTGAAAAATTCTTTCAGTGTTAGATAGCCCATTTATCGAGGGAGGTTATAAGCTATATATCATCACGCTAAGACCAATAGGACTACTCCACGCGGTCACTATTCCACGCGGACGAAGTCGCGGGCAGAAGCTAGTAAATAATAACACATTAATGGGATTAAATAATTTCTGCTTAAATCAGTTCGTGTTTAAAAGAAAGGACACAATTATAAGGTTTCTAGTAGGTACTAAGTATTTATAGTCTGTGTGGAGTCAGGGGGGGAGGGGGAGCGCACCTGAAATGTACTACCTGCACAGGTCAGGGTTGTCACTTAAGTTATAGAGTTTTAGTTTAGTTTTTTTAGTGTCATATTAAAATGTCTTGTTACGATTTCGTAAACTGTAGTCGCTTGTAAAAGGCTAAGCTGATATTTCTTTTTTCTTGTTTTTGTATGACACACGATATTATTTAATTTATAAGTATTTTAATTTGTTTTGTAAATAATAATCGGGGTGATGTTTTCTTTACAGAAAAAACCCTGTTAGCAAATAAATTTATAATAATAAAGTATTTACAATTACCATTCTTTAATAGATTATGGTAATAATAACTTAATGTCAAAGCATGTGTAAATTTGAAAGTCTAAATTATGATGCAACTTGCCTTGACGAGTTCTCTTAAAAAAAATATTTTTAGTCTTTTTCACTAGTATTGTTCTGTGTTTAGGTAGGATTCAATTACCAGTACCTATAATTTAATATGATTATATAACAAAATATCTGAAATAAAAATTCAGCAATTTTACCTTCACAGCCAAATAACAAAAAATAATTAATTACTGGTAATTAAATCCAATAAAAAAATAGAACGATTTTACTATAAAAAAAAATATATATATTTTTATTATTCTTGCAGTCCACAACGGCGACAACCCTGCTATCGCCGCTGCATTTATCCCTCAAAGCGTAAGAGGGTAGTGGCGGACAAACCAGGTAAATAACGACATGTATTATACAATATACACACTCGCTACATAAAAGGATACATTTCAAGGCGACAGTAGGTACATTTAGACGGGAATTCTTTTTGTGAGTACCCTTATACTTTGACGAATGATCTTCTTCTTTGTCGTTATCACTCTTGACAGAGTGGTCGTGGTCATCACTTCAGGTGCTAGTGGCAAGCCTAACAACACGCCGCCATTCCTCTCTGATGGCCGCCTTCCTCGTGCATTCGTGTAGTGATGATGAGCCATTTACTGCCGCTTGACGAATGATAGGACCATAATAAACAACTAGTTTTTACCCATCCTATGTGAAAAACCATGGCTTAGTAGTTAAGGTATCTGCATCTCGTTCACAGGTGTGCGGGCTCGAATCTAGGCAAGTACCAATGTGACTTTTCTAAAGTCATATGTGTAATTTTGGCTTGTAGTGGCCAAGTGGTTAAGGCACCTGCCTCTCGTGTACGAATGTGCAGGTTCGAAACCTGGCCAATGTGACTTTTTTAAAGTCATATGTACTTTCCAAGTATATCTTAGACGTCACTGAGTAACGGTGAAGAAAAACAACGTGAGGAAACCAGGAATAAAAAGTTTGAAATCCCCAATCCGTCTTGAGCAAGCGTGGTGATTAATGTTCATGCCTTCCAAATGTGAGAAGAGACCTGTGTCCAGCAATGTGTGTATTGCATGTAAATAAAACATTCATACTAAAAAAATAACAGTCTCTGCCTAGCCTTTTCCTTCTTATGTTGGGGTCGGCTTCCAATCTAAACCAAATGCAGCTGAGTACCATTGTTTTATATAGGGCGACTGCCTATCTGACCTCCACAACACAGTTACCGGGTAAACGATAGGTACTATATGGTAAGACTGGTTATCAGACTTTCTGGCTTGTAACTACCCGTAACGACTACCAAAGATCTACAAATGACAACCGGGACCTGGTCACTTATTCACGGACCGACGGCGCCAAGCGCAGCTTAACCTTTGATCGGTCGTCCCATTCGTCTGTTACTTAGCCACAAGAGAAAATGAAAAAATAATTAATTAAAATTCTTTTTTCTTACCCATCTCCCGCTAGAGATAATATACCAAGGAACAAGACGCCCTTAACCCTTACACGAAGTCCAATTCCATGAACTAAATATATAATAATAGTTTTATACGCTCCCAACCCCATAATGGGGTCATTTGTGTCCCGTCCTGGGGATAATCACGGACAATTTGGTCACAATAATGTCGTTCGAACTCGGTTGATAAAGGTTAGCCATGGCGTTTTGTTAAATTGTCCTATAATGCCGTGTGTTAATTGAAGGGTATGGGGTTTTATGGCGTATTACCTCGGGGTATGTTTCTTGGGTAAAAAAGGGTGAAATCACCAAGCCGCCTTGAGCAAGCGTGGCGGTTAGTACTCCTGCCTTCTTTGTATCAGAAGAGCCCTTTACCCAGTCAGAGTGTCAGTCAGTCAATAAACAGAGTCATCATTGTTGTTCTTTAATTTTTAACCGACTTTTAAAAGGAGGAGATTATGCATTCTTCGAACTTCAATAACGGGACTTGCTAGTTGATGCCATCACGTTAGAAAAGTCTCATCATTAATCTCACAAATCTCCTTCTCTCTTTCTATTACATTGGAGTGTGTATGCGAGTAAGAAAAGTTCACAACGGGGTTTCTCAACTATTTTCGATTATTCTAAATCTTATTCAAACCCCATTTTCATTCTTCTTAAAAAAAATTCTTTGTTTTTTTTTTCGCTTTAAACTTAAAGCATCAACCATGGGTGATGTCCAGTTTCGGAGTAGGTAGATGGTAGTGCAATAAATTTGAGTGTGACTAACACGGGATAGCTCTCTCCTCCCAAGTTACGGGTGGGAGGATACGGGGGATTATTGTGGCGAACATGCTGGTAATATTTAAACCACTAGAATAAAGAGAAAATTTAGACTTTACAACATTTAGAGATTCTACTACATTTTATCGGTATTCAAGCTATAAATTCTGATTTCCGTACTAATCATAAAACGTCAATAACCTGCCTTCTACGTGTTTCGACTACCTACAAATGACGGCCAAAACCAACCGTTTAGCGTACATTTCGAGGTGATTATGAAATGAATGGTTAATGGCACTCAATGGTCCATCAATAGAGCTGCAAAAATATGAACGCACTCCCATATTAAGAACGCACCTTACCATATTTTATTCTGTGCTATTTTGTATTATAGATGTCGCTATATTTCCTTTTCCCTTCTACAATAAACCACGTTTGTCATTGCTCTGCGTTTATATTTATATTTTCTTAGTTATTTCACAATACTAATGAACCTAAGATTAGTGTTCATTAAGAAGACTGCAATAATTATGGTTTAAGCTTGATCAATCGACCCTTGAATTGTTTACCGCAATCAAATTTCAGCCAAATTTAGCTAGAAAAAAAACGAGTCATATCTAATGATACAAATTTAATGTTGTCTATAATGGAGAGTCTCTGGAACTGCACTGATTACAGATATTCTTTCGCAAATATAAAACTACTAGCTTCTGCCGCGAATATTGCTCCGCTCCTATTGGTCTTAGCGTGATGATATATAGCCGATAGCCTGCGTCGATAAATGGGCTATCTAACACTGAAAGAACTTTTCAAATCGGACCAGTAGTTCCTGAGATTAGCGCGTTCAAACAAACAAACTCTTCAGCTTTATATATTGGTATAGATTCTACCCCTGGGTTTTAGAGGGTATATATTATGTGCTCATAAACATAACAATACCAACGCCATGGGCAAAAGGTAATTGTTCCGGGATGATCTAGCTACTTTGAAAAAGGGTTGAATAATACTCGGAAGTATGTCAACGAAAGGCTTTTTTATGTATCAAATATCATTAGGGTCATTATACGACGGAAAATCTTGACACCGCGATTCAGGTTTAAAGGAATTCGGTACAGCGCCATCTATCGACAAGAATGTTAACTAAAATTACTTAACGTTTAGAACTACTTCAAACAGTAATGTATTATTTTGTCAACACGCTCTGCCCATTCTCCCCCCGTATGGTACCCAAATATCCCCAGTATTCGGATTAAATAATAGTAAAATGCTTGCCAACTGGTAATCCAGTACTCTGCCAAGGCTGCTTTGCTTCCAGACATAATTAATTCGCAAATTCGTTACCAGCTCACTTACAAAACTTATTGTTCGTTAATTAAAAATAGTTTAAATACTTAAAGGCAGCGTTTATGATATGAAGTCACATAATTAACGGCTACACAATGACCCATTTATTGTTTTGCCCATTAGGACATAATGGGCAAGACATTAAACCCTGCTATTCTCAGGCTCTGATGCTACACACAAGGGTGGTGAATTAACGACTTTCGGTTCTAACACTAGTCTTCTAGTAATAACACATAATAGGCTACTAGACAGGTATGGTATATGATTTGTTAAAAAAAAGGCTTCGTGAGTAATAAAATTTTAATGCAATTAAGTTAATTAAGTTCCGAAAATATAAGCGTTTAAAGTTTCTGTTCGAATGAGCAAGGGATGCTCTGCCCGTTTTTTTGTAAATCGAATAAAAAATACATATATGGCGTATAACACTCTGTCTATCAAGATATTAAAATGTATTTATTTACCTTAGTTTTGATCACATTTGACTTTTTATTTCAGTGGTCGTCTTACAATTATAAGGTAAGCATTTTTTATTAATTAATAAAACTATCAGCCAGGTAGCCTATTTATTGTTGTTATAAACCATAACTGCGTCTGCTTTCAGTGATGGATTAGGCGTGAATAAACCTAAAGGATCAATCTGACTGAATTAAATTAAAGAAATGCTACAGTACTGTTCCAGAGGTTTCTTTTATATACAAACACACAAATTTACAATTAAATAAATTGCGATGAGGAAGAATTTTTTGACGCCATATTTTAGTAATTCTATATTAGAATATTAATAGCTCGACGAGCCAGCCCGCGAGCTGAGCTTTAAAATTCCCGATTATAATAATCATAATTTATTCTGATCCAGCCTGTCCCTTGCTGTCCTCCCCCAGCGACGCCCTAAGCCGAGGCCCGTACCCCACTAGGGGTGCCCTTAGCGTGTAGTCGCTTAGTTTTGTAAGTTAAGCCCTGGCTGGAGGCCCTAAATTTATTTAAGGCACTTCACAGGCAAGCCCGGTTAAGCAGTCGACAACCTTCTAGGTTGACCTGCGAGATGCCATACACAAAAAAAAAATTAGAATATTAATACTTACTTTTTTAATTTTTCCTCATGTAAATACTTTCTGTAAAAAAAATTTAGGGCGAAAAAAAAATTACATCATGATTATACCTTCTCCAAACCAAAATAATACCTAACATCCTGAAAACTGAAAACTCAACGAGATGAAAAACTCATTTTCATGAAAATTAAAACATTGTTCATCTGCTATACTTATCCTCAAAGGTATAAAAAGATGCAAAAGGTATCTAATATCCATTCAGTTGTTCATTTGGAAGCCCTTGGCTAAGGCTTTGTCGTAAGACTGCCTTTTTAAAAAGGCAACTGCGTACAGTCTACATTTTAAACTAGGTTATTTTTCCATCTCTTCTTTCTAGTTTGCCTAGCGTAGTGGTGAGTATGCGTTTGAGTTTTAGAAGGACATTTTAGGAAAGTCTTTTCTTAAAAATTTTGTATTAATTTATTTGTTTTGTTTTCAATTAATATTTTTGACACTAGGTGTATCTCATAGGGAGGAGCTCGTGGCTAAGTAACAGCCGCACGGTTCGACCGATATCGCACGTTAAGCTGCGCTTGGCGCGATCGGTCCGGGGATGGGTGACCATCTTTGTCATA
Organism: Pyrrhia umbra; assembly: GCA_963891755.1. Taxonomy (NCBI): domain Eukaryota; kingdom Metazoa; phylum Arthropoda; class Insecta; order Lepidoptera; family Noctuidae; genus Pyrrhia; species Pyrrhia umbra. Next base: position 1,371,696 of record OY982943.1, read on the forward strand.
GCGAGACTCCTCCGTGCCTCGGAAAGCACGTTAAGCTGTTGGTCCCGGTTGTCATTTGTACATCTTTGACAGTCGTTAAGGGTAGTCAGAAGCCAGAAAGTCTGACAACCAGTTTTACCAAGGGGTACCGTATTACCCGGTAACTGGGTTGTGGAGCTCAGATAGGCAGTCGCTCCATGTAAAACACTGGTACTCAGCTGCATCCGGTTTAGACTGCAAGCCGACTCCAACATAGTTGGGAAAAGGCTAGGCAGATGATGATGACTAGGTGTATCTTATTGATAAAATATATACAGCTTGTTCTTAGTTAAAATGCATGACATGTAAAAATGTTATTTCATAACCTACTAGCTGTTGCTCGCGGTTATTTTTAAACTTAGTTGGTAGCCTTGGCTGGGGGCTTTTATTTAATTACTTAAATAAGGACCTCGCCACATTGTCCGGTTAAGTACGTCAAATGTTATTAGAAGCACCCTGCAAGAGGTCATGTCGAAAAAAAAGAAAGAAAAGTTTAAGTACAAATCCCAGGACAGTCTCAGCTAAAGCAAGAGCTCTGCTTACCCTAGTTCCACCCGAGGCGCACAAAGTCTACGGTGTCCGCAGCCCGCATGACCGTTTGTTATGTACCGACGGTAACCCGTTTTTGTTTTACATATATGTATGTGCTTGTGACGGACGACTATTTGTTAAAACACCCTGTAGCGAGAAATTCATTAGTACTGGATTTTTTGACGTTTGTAAGGTGAAAGTTGAGAATTAAAATGTTTGCTCGTATTTCCCAGTATTTTGCTAAATCTCTGTAGGAACAGATTTTTGGGAGGTTAAAACTGTTTTTATGTGTTTATATGAATGCTCGAATTCTGAAAAATCATGTAATTTAGTCCATCGAGATATATCAATACAAATGCAATCCCGAACATTACGCGGTCACAAAAACGTAACCATTTTTTAGAATGCAGACGTAGCAATTCAATTCAATTCAATTCAAATCATTTATTTCAATTAGGCCTAATTACAAGCACTTTTGAAAGTCAAAAAAGAAAGAATTTAGTTGCCCATTCCAAAAAGTAGTTTCCTATGGAGAAGAACGGGCAAGAAACTCCATGGTTACTCTTTTTAAATAAGTTTTAACAATTTTCATGTATACATAAAATAATAACATGCGAAGATCATGTAGAATCAAAATTCAAAAATAAATAAATAAAAAATGGTAAGGTAGGAAGTCTATTTGGTAGCTACATGGTATTCACATTTACATTTTTTTATTGTTGTGTCGAAGATAAATGCAATTTATATAGTAAAAAGAAATATAGTAATAAGAAATATTTATATTACATAATTATGATTTTAAAGTTTGCAATCAGTTTGATATTGTCAAGGTTGTCCTATGGAGCAGGACCAGCATGTTTCCAAGCATGTTTATCCTGAATGTAATCTTCTAGTTTATAATATGCTTGCTTACAGAGCGTGGCTTTTATATAAGTTTTAAATTTTTTCTCATTTAGCTCTAAAATGTTTTCTGGTATTTTATTATAAAATTTAACACAGTATCCCATGAAAGATGTATGTACCTTAGATAATCTGAACTGTGGTAGAGCTAGTTTGTTCTTATTCCTAGTATTGTAATCATGTCTATCACATATTTTATCAAACAAATGAAGATTTTTTCTAACATACATAATATTTTCATAGATGAATTGGCAAGGTACCGTCATAATATTAATATTTTTAAACAGTTCCCTAAGAGATTCGCGACAACGTAAATTATATATGGCTCTGACAGCTCTTTTTTGTAGAATAAATATGGATTCAATGTCAGCAGCTCGTCCCCACAGCAAAATGCCATAAGACATAATGCTGTGGAAGTAACTAAAATAAACAAGTCTTGCTGTATCCACATCCGTTAGCTGCCTGATTTTTCTTACAGCATAAGCGGCTGAGCTTAGACGACCCGCTAAAGATGTTATGTGGGGTCCCCATTGCAATGTATCGTCTAGAGTGATTCCAAGGAAAACTGTCTGTAGCTTTGAAACTAGTAATCATTTTGATGTAAAATTATATCTACCTCTCTCACAGAAACCGAAACGTAATGTTCATGACATCTGTATGATGAGGATGGCATTACACTACAAAATTTTTGCCCATACATTTACTACAAATTTGCCCATATTATTGTAAAAATCGATCTGCTGTCACTTTGATATATTCAAGCTGGCTACCAAGTGACAGATGTCATGAATTATGACTGGTCACAACCTTTATGGCACGTAGTTTGCTTGGTGATTGCACATCTAGTTACTTTAGTAACATATATATCTATGATTTAGTCATACATACTGTCGTATAAAATACACATTGAACTAATAGTGATAGCATTGAAGAGTTACAGTAACACCGTGATCGTAGGTGGTAGGTAGTGGGGTAGGACGTCAGCCGACCAATTACGCTACACGTCAATCCCGTGACGTCACGACAGGACATCAAAATATCAAGTACACCACATGTGTCAGTATGATTGACGCTCGATTTGGATCCTATAGTCTACCAGAGATTACTAAATTGAAACCCGGTGTTGTACTATTAGTAAGCGTTCAATTCAATTAAAATTATCAGTTTATGGTGGTCTGTAAGTCGTATGTTTCATACTAAATACAGATTCCTTAATAATATTATAAATGTGAAAGTTACTCTGTCCGTTAATCTGTCTATGATAATTTCACTCTAAAACGGTTTAACCTATTTGTAGCTATGATTATTCTATGGAGATAGCTCAACCCTATGAAAAAGTTCGTACTTTAAATCAGAACGCGAGTAAAATCATGGGTAAAAGCTATTTGTTTAATAAAAACAGTAAAATAGACCTCACTAAGACCTGCTTTGAAGTCGGTCTTTGAAAGTATGTTAGCCGTTGGCCCTATTTATCATTTGTAAATCTTTGACAGTCATTACGGGTAGTCAAAAGCCAGAAAGTGTGATAACCAGTCTTACTAAGGGGACTGTAAGACTGACTCTGAACCCTTCCACAGCCCTGTGGATTGTGGAAGGGTTCAGATAGGCAGTCGCCCCATGTAAAACACTGGTACTCCGCTGCTCCGGTTAAGACTGGAAGCAGAACCCAACATAGTTAGAAAAAAGCTAGGCAGATGATGTAAGATTTTTCTAAATCAGTCCAGTCTTTCCTCAGATTGTTTCCAACACACATACTTACAAATTGTACCTCTTAATATACGAGTAAGATAATAGATATCTCAAACTTCTTATCCAAAATATCTATCTGCAAATGGACATCGTTCTCTAAGAAACTTAGAGAATTCTCAAGGACTCAAAATAGAAGTTTGTGATTTGACAAAGCAATTTGGTTCATCAGAATTTGGTAGTTCATTGTGAACTATTACCGGGACAAATGACTTCGGGTTGGTTTGATGTTGTGTTTGTAATAGACGAATTGGTTTGTTCAATAAGTATTAGGGTACATTTTAGTTGGGGATTTAATGTACATACTTGTTCTCAGCACACAACAACTAAATAGTTTTATTTTTGTTTTAATTTTAGAAAAGAACTTTTCTCTTTTTATCAATATATTCTTAGGATTAAAATTTTCAAAAATCCTTTCTCATTACTTGTCTAGGCAATAAAAGGCACCTCCTGTCTAAATTTCATTGTTCTAGGTCCAGCCGTTTCGGCTCTGCGTTGATGAGTCAGTTAGTCATTCAGTGTCTATTTATATTAGTATAGATTACATAGGATTAGCTCTATCCCGCGGTTTTACCCGCTTCTTGAAGGAATTGCTTAATGCACCTGGATAAAAAGTAGCTTATAACCGTCTCCTGGGTCCACTCCATACTAAATATCATCTAAATCGGTTCAGCCAGTTCACCGGGAAAAAATACTTAACAAACGAACGTTTATAATATTCGGTTTTTGGGTTTTTCAAAAGGGTCTAGAGTGCATACAATATATCTATCTACGTATTTGTTCCACATGTAATAATTTTGTATATAACTTCAGTGCCAGAGATAAACTCGAAAAACATCGCGCTTACTTACCTTTACTTTTTAATTTTTCACTTTAAATTCATTACTCCTAGTCAGACCTTGGCACGAAATATTGCCTTGTACTCCTAAGAAGATAATAAAGGTTGTTACAAGTGGCTAAGCATTTATTCTCAACTCTCAAGGTAACGCCATCCCTACTAACATTGTTAGTTTGTTTGTCTTCTTAACCGCGCCACGTCAAAAATGCACAAGCTTGATCTCGGCGCAAGCTACAATTTCATCCTTTAATTCTCATGTAACGAAACGTAGTGTTTATATACTCTGTGATGTAACGTAACGTCATGTAGTCGTGACCGTGGTGTGCTGTAGGGTTAGACAAGTGGCCAAAACGCTAGTACAGTCAACCAATTTGAATCATGACCCACCATAAGGCTATATTCTTACATACATTCAAATTCAATTAGGTCGACATTCGCGTTAACATACGTTTCCATGGAAACACGATATAAATTTATAAACTTTTTATGAGTGACTTTTTGACGCTGTCATTTTATAATCGAAAGAATTCGTTCGAACATGGTTTTGAAAAAGATCAATTTTTTGTTCCAAAGAGTTTGGATTCAAAATATGATTATTAATGCTTTATAGAAAATATTATCTATTGTAGTGATAACAAATGTTAAAATTGCATAGATCTCCAACCCGTATTGACATAGCTTGCCTAATATTTAAAACGTCCTAAGTGCGGCATGCACTGAAAAGGATGGAAATCTTTGTTATTTTGACGGTTTCGAACGATTTATCGTCAAAGTGGATCATGATTCAAATTTGTCGATTGTACAATAGAAGACAAAATGTATGGGAATGACAGATGTAAAAGAAATGTCACAAGCGTTTTTGCCAGTTGTCAAACTCTACTGGACACATTATGCCCTGTCATTTAAGTATGACTGTGGCGGTCGAAAAGTGGTATAGACCCTTTTTTCGCATGGAAATTCATCAAATGACCCCTCCTACCGTATGTGGGGCCGTAGGAAGTATCAGACTGACGATGTCCGCGGGAACTGAGAGGAGAGAGGGGGGTAGTAATAGTCGAGGGCCATACTGCTCCCCTCCAACACGGCACACCGACACTTGCCGATAGATCGCCTTCCGCGTCACCAACCCAATTTGTTAATTTATAATTTAATATACGCTTGTTCTATCGTGTGAGTCGCCTTTTTCTTTCTTATGTTCCTGTACTGAACATTACTGACTAAAACCTATCCATGTTCCTTCTTCAGCCCTTTGTATTCTGGGGGCGCGGTAACTCTTTCGAACATCCCGCAGCCCCGGCAGTCTATGGCCGTCACTTCTGACATCTCTTGAGGCGCGCGTGGAATACGAACGCGCCGTCGACGCGGGCCTGGTCCTTGCCGAACGGCGAGCGTCCCATAATGGGCCCTGGAGGCAGTCATAGATTGCTTTTTATCCGAGGGCGAGAAGTAGATCCTTCAAAAGGGGGGTGAAGCAGTGGGAAACAGCTAGTATTATAAATGTGAATGAGGGTTTGTTTGTTTGCTACGGTTTTCGTATAGAACCAGGATGACCTAAATGTGATACAATGAATATTGTTGTACCATACTGACCTCATTAAGAGGCCCCAAATGCTAATCCATTGAATTAGGCCCCTATGGTCCTCATGGCCTCTTATATTTGGTATCAACAGCATAATACATTTTTATAACATTTTAAATATTGTGGTGAGAGAATAAACGTTTTTATTTATTTACTAGTTTCTGCCAGCGACTTCGTCCGCGTTTGGTCTTAGCGTGATGATATATAGCCTATAGCCTTTCTCGATAAATGGACTATCTAACACTGAAAGAATTATTTAAATCGGACCAGCGGTTCCTGAGATTAGCGCGTTTAAACAAAATGACAACATTTCCCTTCACTGCTCTGCTCCTATTGATTGTAGCGTGATGAAAAGTATACTATAACCATCTCAGGAGTATGACAAATAATTGTACCAAGTTTCGTTAAAATCCGTCGAGTAGTTTTTGTTTCTATAGAGTTTATACAGACAGACAGACAGACAGACAGACAAAAATTTTACTGATTGCATTTTTGGCATCAGTATCGATCCCTAATCACCCCCTGATAGTTATTTTGGAAATATATTTCATGTACAGAATTGACCTCTCTACAGATTTATTATAAGTATAGATTTATATAGGTACCTGCCTTGAGGTGCCTGAAATTCTCTAGGAACATGGGTAAAACCGGGAAAAACAGCTAGTTTCAAATAAATAAGTGAATCTATTAATTAAATATACTAAACTTGTAGACCGTTTTTCTGTAAAAGCATAACTGACAGACAGCCAGACCAAGTTACTTTTACACTTAAATTTAGTAAGGATTTAGTACCTACGCTAAAATTTCTTGAAAATTACTGTAACTCGTGTCAGCATACCCATTCTTAGTGAAACTATGTTAAATTCCTTAACAAACTTAGCTGAAACAGTCGCCCTTTGATCCGTCACAAATGTTTCATATTACACCCTGTCTTGTACTTGTAAGGCCCAAGTTTACCGACAAGATAACAGTCCGATCAACTCAAAACTGTTTACCATAAATTCAAAATTCTGTCTTTTTTTATTTGTTTTAATGAAGACTTACATACTAATTACATAAATGAGTAAACAAATAATACAAACAATTACTAATAACAAGCCTCCACATGTATATGTCTATATAATATATTTGCATAACCTATTAATATATGTATAGTTTAAATCTAGCATTGATTTGATTGAATACATTTGATTATAAATTTTGGGCGACAAAATAATCACGTTTTATTGAAAAAAATATGGCTAATATCTGTCTCGTCGATGGATACCTTATCATTTGGGGTTTTCATTCCTAAAACGGTCGATTACCAATCCAGGGTTGGACGAGAAGTGGATAACATGAAAATTACCGATTTGTGGTTAAAAACCGTGTTTATGTAACTAGCCGATTAGTTAACTAACTGTCGGTGAACTTGGCCCTTAAGATTGTAATAGTTGCGAAGTTAAGCAACACTAGTATCATCATCATCGGGCTAGCTGCTATCCCACTGCTGGGAAAAGACCTCTTCTCATACAGAGAAGGCATGAGCATTAATCACCACGCTTGCTCAAGGCGGATTGGCGATTTCAGACTTTTAAAGTCTAGGTTTCCTCACGATGTTTTCCTTCACTATTAGTCAGTGTAGCCTATGAGTCACTTAAAAAGTACAACTTTAGAAATGTCACATTGGAACTTGCTAAGTATCGAAACCGCACACTCGAACACGAGATGCAGGTGCCTTAACCACTAGGCTACCGCGACTCCTACGTGAGTTTAAGTTTTGAAAATGATAGACACTAAAAAGGTAAAAAATTACGTTTTTTGGGAATAGAGTTAAAAGGTTTTCTATAAGTAATGTTTAATAAGTCATAGCAATCACCACCTGATGGTCAAGATCCTCGACCAATATCTAAGAAGGCTAGATGACGGGCCTAGCGTGCTTTCCAAGGCACGGAGGATTTACTATGACAAAGATGGTCACCCATGCATGGACCGATCGCGCCAAGCTCAGCCTAACCTTTGATCGAACGACCCATGCGGCTGTTACTTAGGCCACGAGCTCCTCTAATTAGCAATGTGTATTATTAATTAGCCTAATCAAATGGGAGCTTAAGCAAAATGACGCAATGTTAATCTTTAATCATTTATTGTACACTAGCTTCTGCCAGCGACTTCGTCCGCGTGGAAAAGTGGTGCTCCGCTCCAATTGGTCTAAGCGTGATGATATATAGCCTATAGCCTTCCTCGATAAATGGACTATCTAACACTGAAAGAATTATTTAAATCGGACCAGCGGTTCCTGAGATTAGCGCGTTTAAACAAAATGACAACATTTCCCTTCACTGCTCTGCTCCTATTGATTGTAGCGTGATGAAAAGTATACTATAACCATCTCAGGAGTATGACAAATAATTGTACCAAGTTTCGTTAAAATCCGTCGAGTAGTTTTTGTTTCTATAGAGTTTATACAGACAGACAGACAGACAGACAGACAGACAGACAGACGGACAGACAGACAGACAGACAAAAATTTTACTGATTGCATTTTTGGCATCAGTATCGATCCCTAATCACCCCCTGATAGTTATTTTGGAAATATATTTCATGTACAGAATTGACCTCTCTACAGATTTATTATAAGTATAGATTTAGGGATCTCCAAAAAGTCAAGCCGTGGTTCCGCAGTCGCAGATAAATAGCCACCATCGAACCCAAAGATTAGGGGGTTGTTAAAATACGCTTAGGGGTAGCTTCGGGCGTCATTTGCATAATTACGTGAATCTGGAATGCATTCGTACGAATAATAAGATTGGGAGGCCTCTAATTTAGGTGTTTTCTGTATTGGACAGTTGGGGTGAGCAGGAAACGAGGTTGAGTGTGGAAAAAGTATTTTTTTCTAGAAAAATCTTTGACCTATTTTCTCGAGGATGATCTGATTTTCTGGAGGAAAAGTAATTCAAAAAGTGTTTTTTTTTTTTCGGATGAGAAGAGAGTTACCACGGAGTTTCTTGCCTGTTCTTCTCCATAGGTATCTACGCTTTGGAACTGGCAAATAGCTGCAACTATTCCATTATAACTAACTAACAGATTCATCATTCTTTGACTATTCAAAAGTGCCAGTCTAATTGAAATAATTGATTTGTTTTTTTTTAATTTTAATTTCGATTATAATATACTAGCTTTCCGCCCGCGGCTTCGCCCGCATTTCTTCATTTTTTTTTACACCTTGTGTTACATTATTCAAGTTTTAATAGGGATCCCTAATTATATCTGGAAATAAATATAGCCTATGACACTTCGCAAAGATGTAGCTTTCTAACGGTGAAAAAATCGGTCCAGTAGTTTTTGAGTTAAAACCCTACAAACAAACAAATCTTTCCTCCTTATAATATTAGTATAGATTGTGTATTAATAAATTTTATGTATTTTGGCAACCTACTTTTTTACCCTACATAATAACAAACAAAAAAATACCCATTTTTAATGTATAGATAGAATTAAAAGAGGATCAGGCTTAACCTGATTATCTTTTCCATGAAAACTTTCGGACCCCAAAACTCAGATATAACTTAACTTACCTCTCCTGCTTACCCCCCAACTCCTAACAGTTAAAAGTTGCTCCTTTAATAATGCAGTGTAACAAATTTTGAACATGGATGCGGAATTTAAGAGTTTGTTTTCTTAGATTAGTATTTTGGGAGATATAAGGCTTTGTATACTAGAAGTGACCTTATATACTAACTTCAGAATTTATAAAAGTTCTCAAGAGAAAAGCAACTGTGATCAACAGACTGACGGATTAAGGGCCAAATTCATAATAAGATGGTTACCTAATCAGGCCGTTAAATAAAAACGTTTCTTTACCACGAAGCGAGAATTTTCGTGTTATCCGCTTCTTGTTTAACCCCGGATTGGTAATCGACCGTTTTAGGAATAAATAACCCAAATGATATGGTATCCATTGTGAGACAGAAGTTAGAATTTATGGTAAACAGTGTTTTGAGTTGATCGGACTGTTATCTTGATGATGATCTTGGGACTAAATCACATCATAAAGGTTTTGATTTGCACGTTCTAATATATTTTTTATTGTCTTTCAATTTTTGAATTATAATGAAATTTCACAAAAAAGACCGTTCCTCGTCTTACCTCCGAAGTTTGTGAGCGTAAAATCTGAAAAAATAAGCTTGATAGATATTAAATTAAATGTTATAGGAGACATACAACTATGATTCTAGGTATAATAGTTTTAGAGTAATCAGTAATTTTCCTTAAAAAGCAAACTTTATTATGCCGGCGTAAAAAAAGAAGATAATTGCAACTTTATTGCGTATAATATTCTTTCCAAAGCTCGGAACCCTCGGTGCGTGAGTACGACTCGCAGTTGGCCGGTTTTTTTTTATCTTTCTTCAGTATAGAATCACAAAAATCGTCTAAGAAACACTCGGAAAGGAGAAAAATGTTAACTAGAAAAAAATTAAAAACTTTACCTTTTTAACCCCCGACGCAAAAAGAGAGGTGTTATAAGTTTGACGTCGACGTCTGCCTGTCTATCTGTCTGTGACATCGTAGCTCTCAAACAGATAGACCGATTTCGATACTTACGGTTTTTTTCATTTGAAAGCTAGTTTACTTGCGGTGGTTTTAAGCTATGTTTGGTTAATATCGGTCCAGCAGTGTAAGAGTATCAGCTCTTTTCCAAAATGATGTAAGACATTTTTACGTAGGGGTTTTTAAATTTTTTATTTATCTTGTTACTAGCTTTCCGCCAGCGGCTTATCCCGCGATATTTTAGCCAATGGAAACAAAAACTTGACAAATTATATACTAAAACCTTCCTCTTGAATCACTCTATCTATTAAAAAAAACATCAAAATCTGTTGCGTAGTTTTAAAGATCTAAGCATACATGGGGACAGACAGCGGGAAGCGACTTTGTTTTATACTACGTAGTGATAAGAGACATTGGACATACTTTTTCTGAATATTGAAGATCTTATCCAGCATTTCTACATCTGAAGTCTTTAAGGTTTATTGGTACTCGTCAAACTTATACAGGTGTAAAGTTTCGCCGGCTTCGAAGTCGGATACTGGAAGCCGTTCATGCTTCATTTCATCCTAAGTTAAGGATTCGAATCCAAGTTGGGGATTTATTTTTATTTGTAGTTCTATCCAATTAAATGATGCAGATATTACGGATTTTTAAATTAAATGTGTTGTAGGGAATTCGAATTTGATTTTTTAGGTACTGATGTTTTTTTATAGGTATAGGTAATCATCAAAGACTCCGCGTGGGTGGAATGGGAGGGAGTGTCAGACTCTTACTGACTAAACTTTCATGTTTCTTACTTGGCCTTTTGCGTTTCTTGAAGAAGCATTAATTTTCTAGCTTGTTTAATTTATATAGAGAGATTCTTCAGGAATTTTCATATAATTTCAGGCTTTTAATACTAGCGGTCGGTTGTACCAAATTTTTTAACATTTATTCTTTATACTTTTACGAATATTACAAAACATGATATCAATAATATAATTAGCATACTTTAAATATTTTTTAAGATATCAATACATATGTATAACAATTAAGTAAACATTATATTATTATCATAAATATTTAGACGAATAACATAACATAATAGCGAAATTATTCAATTTTATCCTACATTTTGACAGATCTTGGATGACAGTCCTTCCGTTTAACGTATAAGTAACCGCATATTTTTTTATTGTAATCGGCTGTATTTATGTTGAAAAAAATCTTTTTCAGTTATAGTAAACGTCACAGCTACTGCCATTGTAGTAGCTGTGACGTTTAAATATATTTATTTTACCAAGTATTTATGATTCGATATGCGATTCCGCGCCGACCTTAAATAAATTTGAGGGCAGGAGGGTGATTATCTAATCTAAATATATATAAAACTCAAAGGTGACTGACTACTGACATAGTGATCTATCAACGCACAGCCCAAACCACTGGAGTTATCAGGCTGAAATTTGGCATGCAAGTAGATGTTATTACGTAGGCATCCGCTAAGAAAGGATTTTGATAAATTCTACTCCCAAGGGGATAAAATAGGGGATGAAACTTTGTCAAATTTAAACCGATCGGGCTGAGAATTCATATTATAGCCCACGCGGGCGAAGCCGCTGGCGGAAAGCTAGTGCTCTATAAATACATAGCCTTCATTTCCATAAGCGGTCACCCATCTATTTCTAGGCCGAGTCACGGGCTGCTTAACATAGAAGTTAACCACTCTATTCAACCAACACCAGCTATTAAGTAATTAAACATTCATATTTCAGTGTAGTACGGTCAGCATATTCATCATGAAGTAACGCTAAATTATTTGCAGTGTACTGCGGCTGCTGTCTGTACTGTTGACAGAGATTGATGGATTCTGAACTGTGATAATAATTAATGTTAGAAGCCTGTGCCGTGGTGGTTTAGATGTTAAAATTCTCACTTTAAAGCACGAGTATGTGAGTTGCAAAATGGTGATGTCCCATTTTTTTTTAATTATTGACTATTTTTTCGCATCCAACTCTTAGTTGCTGGATTAAGAGCGTTCAAACATACCTCCAACTTGGTATATTTGTATTGAACTAGACAGTAGGTATAACATAGTCCATGGACACTTACAGCCAGTCCAAACTTTTTATCACTTATACTTTATACTTTAACGAATATAACAAAACATGATATCAACAATTTTATATATATTTTTTGTTATCAATATAATAATTAAGCAAACACATATATTAATTATTTTGACGGAAAACATCGAATAATAGCATAATTAATCAATTTATCCTTCATAGCTTCTGCCCGCGACTTCGTCCGCGTGGAATAGTTGTGCGCCGCTCCTTTTGGTCTTAGCGTGATGATATATAGCCTATAGCCTTGCTCGATAAATGGCCTATCTAACACTGAAATATTTTTTGAAATCGAACTAGTAGTTCCTGAGATTAGCGCGTCCAAACAAACAAACTCTTCAGCTTTAATTTAAATTTAATTAAGATTTTGAAATTTTCACAGATCTTGAATGACAGTTCTTCCGTTTCACGTATAAGTAACCGTATATTTTTTGATGCAAACAGCTGTTATTGTTTTTCATGACGCTGTACCAGATCGGTCACACTGTACGGATGTTACTAACCCCTACTGTCTATCTGTATAATATACTATTAATTCTCAGAAAATCTTTACTATATAATATTCTAAAGAGATCGTTATCCTTCGCAGAAATCGTTAGCATAAACACCTATTGTTATCACAAGAAACACGAACAAACAAATTAGGCATTAACCCTTATCGATTGATAAAGATTTTATAGTGTCTCATCCCTGATAACCCTCTATTCTATCTTTTATATTCAAAATCTGCATTCACGAAACTTCGCCAGCAAAAGGGTTAAAAAAACAAACTTAATTTTGCAGCTGCCCAAAACATTTTTCCAAACAATGCTCGACTTTAAACTGTTTTCACAAACGCATGCATAAGTTTGTTTTGCTCAATTTTTTACGTTACACCCTTTCTTCTGGTTGAAAAGCGTTTGTGTTACGCGAAATTAGTCTTTGTTGAATTGGAATAAGCGTCACTGACTTTCGCATATATTACTAATGGGAAATCAACCTTATCTGTACAGACATAAGATATATTTTCGCATGTCTCTTCGTTAATATTGTTGTTTTTTTTTTCAGTACCAAGTTTTCCCATTGTCTCCAAAGTGTCGGAGTATACAAAATTGTCAGTAAGTCTATATTTGAAGTTTCAACTACTTTCCGGTTATTTTGTTGTTAAATCGGTTGGTAAAACAATTTCGTCGAAGTAAAATACTATTGAGTTTACATAAGCTGGTTTGAGTGGTACTGACTTGTAGCTTTCTGAAGAATGACCAGTTTCAATGATGGATTCCCTGGTACGGCTGTATAAAATCTCCAACTCCACGTTGCTTTGCGAAGTTTCTATAAAAAATATTGTATAAACAAATTCTCTACAAACCTAACAGACAGACCTGTGTTGCTGGGGAGTGTGTTGCGCCAGTTCTTCTTCCCAGCAATAACACATAGGAAGTGGTGAAGGGCGGGCGTTTTGGGGGCTGTCTTATGTAAATTTGACGTTCAAAAAGTGCTGATTTTCAGCCTAGTTTGAAAAAAATACTGTATTGTTGTAATGTTGTATTTTGAAGTTATAAAAACCCACCAAGCAATTTTGACCCGACTCGAACCAAAGACCCCTTTGATAAAAGTCGCGTTTTGCGACTAATCACCCAGTCTGCGGATAAGTATCGTTTAATTTTAAATGCTAGATAATTCCATTGAAAAAAACTTTCCTATAGTGAATTAGTCTTGTCGATATTATAGTCGTGTTTAAAAAGAGTCGATATTTCCCAAGAAGCGTCTACTTTCTATGGGAGATCTTCTATTACTTAAAAAGCTTTTATTTGCAAAATATTTTCCAAAATTCATGACAATAATTTTCATTTTCATATCAGCCTCACGGTATTAAGAAAAATATGTGTTAAACATGTAAAACCCATAACATTTCCTATGGGAGGCCAATTTCCATTGTTTCCCATACCGAAAGGAAGGTAGACCATAATTAAAAATGGACATTTAGCTAATAACACATATTTGAACTTTCCCAGTAGCTCCCAGTACCGCTGGGAATTTTCGCCATTGGCCGACGTATTGTATTCTTTGGTAATTTCGCAGATCTCAAAGGTCTTGTCACACTAAAAGAGGTGAGATCAGATATAATATACATTGAATTAAAGTTATGCAGATTTTTTCTACATGGCCTCTTGCAGGGTGCTTCTAACAGCATTCGACCTTCTTAACCGGACAATGTGGCGAGGTCCTTATTTAATTAATTTGTAACATCATCATCATCAGCCTTTTGTCTAATTCTAGGAGCAACCATTTTGAGCCTTATAAAAATATGCACTTTAAAGCTTGATATTTCGCAAACGGATAGAAAATAAATTTTCATTTACCCTCTTTAAAAAAGACGTGTCCTATACCTCACACTTTACGTGTATGGGAGGTAATCTAAAAAAAATATTTTTCATAAATTTTATTTCACCTTTTTGACGTGTTCAATTTCGCAATTCGCTTCGCCTCGCTTCAAGTACAGCACAAGCTTTAATACTTGGGTCAATCAACTTTTAAGTGTACATCAATGAAAAATTTCAATTTTTAAATTTTATTTGTATTTTTTTATATTTTTACGTATTTGCTGTAGAGAATTATTTATATTTTAAGAATTCACATAGAGCAGAACACTATTTTTAAATAAAATGGCAAATTTGACTCCGAAATCAACATGACTCTATTAAAATGTCCCTTGGACAACTAAACTAAATATGCTTCTGAACCATTTAAAATTCAGTCAAATTGTAAACCGTCACTTTATTCTCACTTAATATAGGATGGATTTCAATTTATCTTCCATAAATAAATTACGCGACTTTTAATTTATAAGTTATTCCCAATAATATTGTCTCCTGGACAACAACAAACTTTAAATGTAACAAACTTTTCATTTAACTTGAAAAATAATAATTAATACGTGATATTTAACAGTTTATGAATTCCCTTTTAATTGTTACATTCATTTTTGAATATTTTGTAAACCTTACTGGTTTTTTTTTAAGTAATTATGACGATAATATGTCTTAAGAGACAGGGACAAATGGTTGTCCAGTGGACATATACGGTTGTCCATAGGACATACTCGGGAGTCCAAAGGAGATACTAGGATTGAAATCGCCTGTATTTGTCTTTTTATGTAAAAAAAACAACAATATGACAATAATTATCAGTTTTATTATATTTTTTTTACGAAAAAATCTTTTCCCTTTCGCTCAGCTAATTTCTCCGGGTCTGCTTTAAGTTTTTCTCTATAGCGTCTTGATTTTTCATTTTCCGTCAAACCCAATATCTAAAAATAATAACAAAAATAATTTAGAATAGAGAACTATTAGTTTATAAAAATGTGTTAAGTAACCTAACACACGTCAAGAAGTACAAAGTTGAAATAAGTCAAAATATCAATCTAATTTATATTAAACAATAATAAATGCTCTAGCAAGGGGCTCTTCAGTGACTAATTATTGAAATAAAATGTATTGCTTTATGCTAATCCTATCATTATTGTCCTATGGACAACCAAAATGTCCCACGGACAACGGTTTTGGTTGTCCAAGTGACTGGTTGTCCGAGTGACATTTACCAGTCTTTGCGCTCCCTGGTAATAAATAATGATATTTTGAATTAGGTCCTTCGCGCAGTGAAAAATATGGATTAAATAGAATATGTTTCACTTTAATTTACTAAGTTATATCAAATACTTACGTTTTTGTGCTGGTTGTCCGGTGGACACACAATAAAGCCACCCACTCTTTCAAAACACACTTGGCCGACTGGGGCCGCGGCAAAGATGAAATCAAAATCGCGGCTGGATGAGTGTTGTCACCAAATGAATCGACTTGCTCTCAAGGCACTGATCACGCAATTTGTGTTTTGGTTTCGGAACTTTTTTGCCGTTGTCCGGTGGACGTCAGGATAAAAAAATATATTAGGGACCAAAATGAACATGTAAAAAACTCATTAAAATTATGAAGCAAACTAAAATCTATATGCTAGCATCATAGTAGATATTGTAATAAATAATTATGTACAAGCGTAATTAATTGCCATATAGGATTTTTTTGTATAAATTATTGTTTCATAATACTAACCTACTGGGGGACAAAGAATAATACACTTAATTAGATGTTTTGTCACCCGGACAACCATTAAAATTCCAGTATAATAGTGATTTATTTAAAATAATTCACTCACGTCTTTGCTTAATATTATGATAAATGCGACATATGCCAACAAACCATTTAATTTTCTTTAGAACTGCGATTATTGGTCAGGGACAAAACATAGTACTCATAGGACAAATAAAAGTTGATTGACCCACTTTCTATTGTCCGCCAGACTTTTGTTTTGACATGAGAACCCTCCTAATGGGCGCGCCAGAACATTTCCTTTCGTTCGCAGACAATAACATGATTATATTCTGCGTGTATCATATTGAGAGCCAATAGACTGGCAGAAGAAGCTTATACAACTATTGTTTTTAAATATAATGGAGGTAGGTATTTTTATTGTATTTCTTATATATTTATATTTCTTATTCTATAAACAACTTATTAAAATTAAACAGAATTCTACTAAAATGATAAATGTGAAAGTTTTTTAGTCTTTCACGTAAAAACTAATGAATGGAATTTGGTTGACACATAGTTTATCATCATCATCATCAGCCTATAAATTGTCCCACGGCTGGGCACAGGCCTCTTCTCACACAGAGAAGGCATGAGCATTGATCACCACGCTTACTCAAGGCGGATTGGCGATTTCAGACTTTTTAAGTCCAGGTTTCCTTACGATGTTTTCCTTCACCGTTAGTCAGTGACGTCTAAGATATACTTAGAAAGTACATATGACTTTAGAAAAGTCACATTGGTACTTGCCAGGTTTCGAGCACGCGCTCTCGTACACGAGAAACAGGTACCTTAACCTGGCTAGGCACTAGGCCACCATGACACACACACATCTTTTTTTATAAAAATGAACATCTACACTACTATTATAAAGAGGAAAGATTTCTATTTTTGTGTGTATGTTTGTCTACACTAATATTATAAAGAGGAAAACTTTGTTTGTTTGTAATGAATAGGCTCAAAAACTACTGGACCGATTTTAAAAATTCTTTCACCATTCGAAAGCTACATTATCCACGAGTAACATAGGCTAAATTTTATTTTGGGAAAAAAAATAGGGTTCCGTAAGATATTTGGGTTTTTCGGACACAAGGTGTAAAAAATCAACCAGAAAAGTTACAGGTTTTTTGCGTACGCTACTAATCTCGAGAAACTACTGGTCCGATTTGAAAATTCTTTCAGTGTTAGATAGCCCATTTATTGAAGAAGGCTATAGGCTATATTTCATCACGCTAAAACCAATAGGAGCGAAGCACCACTATTCCACGCGGACGAAGTCGCGGGCAGAAGCTAGTAATGAATAAACTCAAAAACTACTGTGCCGATTTCAAAAATTCTTTCACCATTGGAAAGCTACATTCACCCTGAGTAACATAGGCTACCCGTGCGAAGCTGGGTCGGGCCGCTAGTAGCTTATAATCTGGATCAACAGATAGGATACTTTTTCCTCGGGGGCGTGAACTAGTTCCCACAGGACGCGAGTGAAACCGCGAGAAAAAGCTAGTTTTTAATAAACAAACGAAGCAGTAAAGAGAGTATGAAGTATTTAAATTGGATTACGAAAGAAATAAAGGATTTCCAGGGAAAAATTTAATCACAACATTAATCGAAAAACAAATTATATCTACGTTTGCTTCTGAGAATATGTTTTATTTAAAAAGGTTTTTTTTTTCTCAGAAAACTTTTAACGTGGTTAAATCTTGTATTATATAGCCTTTATTTTGTTCATCCATTGCTTGTGAAATTCTTAATAAAAGAAAGTACCTACGGAGTTTTTATCCGACTGCGACAAACGCAAAAGGTAGGATTGTAACAGATTGAAGAGCTCGTGGCTCTTAAACTGACAGTCGCACGGGTCGATCGAGTCATGTTAAGCTACTCTTGCCGCGGTCGTTTTGTGGATGAGTGATCATTTATATCATACCAAGTCTGTGCTTCCGAAAGTATATTGGTCCCGGATTTAATTTATAGATGACTGACAAAACGATGAAGGCTATACGAATTCAAATTAAAAATGATAGAGTTTCATACAAAATTTGCCCCTCTTATTCACCCCCTTAGAGGTAGAATTTCGGAAAATCCTTTCTTATAGGATGCCTACGTCATATAAAGAACGAACCCTTCAAAATTCAGGTCTCTACGATGAGCGGTTTAGGCTATTCGTTGATCCGTCAGTCATTCAGGACAAAGCATTTTATATGTATAGATAGATAGATTTAGCAAGATTAATAACGTTTTAGAAAGAGGTTTTCTAACTACTTCACTATGCTAGTCTACATTTAGATGTTAATAAAGTCGCCATCTCGTGTCTGTATAAAGAAAGCTGTAACAATTAAGCAGGGAACGGCTTCAAAGAAAACGTATTACCTCAAGCCATCCCTTTTGTGCAATAGTTTTAGTGGCGCGGATTATAGAAACTTGGATTCGAAATATATTTTAAAATAAAATCTTCTTCTATCTTCTATATCTATACTTATAATAAATCTGTAGAGAGGTCAATTCTGTACATGAAATATATTTCCAAAATAACTAACTAGGTGGTGATTAGGGATCGATACTGATGCCAAAAATGCAATCAGTAAAATTTTTGTCTGTCTGTCCGTCTGTCTGTCTGTCTGTCTGTCTGTCTGTCTGTCTGTCTGTCTGTCTGTCTGTCTGTCTGTCTGTCTGTCTGTCTGTCTGTCTGTCCGTATAAACTCTATAGAAACAAAAACTACTCGACGGATTTAAACGAAACTTGGTACAATTATTTGTCATACTCCTAAGCTGGTTATAGTATACTTTTCATCACGCTACAATCTATAGGAGCAGAGCAGTGAAGGGAAATGTTGTCATTTTGTTTAAACGCGCTAATCTCAGGAACCGCTGGTCCGATCTGAAAAATTCTTTCAGTGTTAGATAGTCCATTTATCGAGGAAGGCTATAAGCTATATATCATCATGCTAAGACCAATAGGAGCGGAGCACCACAATTCCACGCGGACGAAGTCGCTGGCAGAAGCTAGTATATATATTATTAAACGTTGCCCCACACTAGGAATTACTCCTGTCTCGTGGGTGCGTTTACAAACATTCATTACAGATGCACAAACACCCAGAGCCGGAACAATTTTAGTTGTCCCGTGCGGGAATCGAACCCGCGTCACGCCGCGCAGCAGCCAATTGCTCAGCCACTACGCCAAACGTGCCGTCAAAATCATTTATTTTATTTTCCTTGCAGTCGGGTAAAAACGAGGTATTGACTTTGATACCCTGGTCAGGCAACGTGTTATTTAGTTTTTTATAAGCAACTGGCTGTGTCCCGTGATTTCGCCTGCGGCCCGAGGGATATTCTTGACACACCCGGATAAAAAGTAGGGGTTACTTAAACTTCTCCAGGGTTCAAGCTACCCCCATACCAAATTTTTTCCTTATCGGTTCAGCGGTTTAAGCGTGAAGAGGTAATAGACAGATAGATACACTTACACATCTTCTATCTATATCTATCTATACTTATAATAAATCTGTAGAGAGGTCAATTCTGTACATGAAATATATTTCCAAAATAACTATCAGGGGGTGATTAGGGATCGATACTGATGCCAAAAATGCAATCAGTAAAATTTTTGTCTGTCTGTCCGTCTGTCTGTATAAACTCTATAGAAACAAAAACTACTCGACGGATTTTAACGAAACTTGGTACAATTATTTGTCATACTCCTGAGATGGTTATAGTATACTTTTCATCACGCTACAATCAATAGGAGCAGAGCAGTGAAGGGAAATGTTGTCATTTTGTTTAAACGCGCTAATCTCAGGAACCGCTGGTCCGATTTAAATAATTCTTTCAGTGTTAGATAGTCCATTTATCGAGGAAGGCTATATCATCACGCTAAGACCAATAGGAGCGGAGCACCACTATTCCACGCCGACGAAGTCGCTGGCAGAAGCTAGTTTATAATATTAGTAAGGATTCCGAAACCATAATGATTGATAGCTTATCCTCCGTTTCTATAATCTTTGTCCAAGCTAAACCGGGGTGCACACATTTAATTATTCTCCGGGTAAAATTATTTGACGCTTAGCCGGGGAACAAACGCTGCCCGGAATTTAGTTTTGGCCTTAAATTTGAACATTTAAAGCTGTTTTTTTTAAAGGATTTGGTTCTTATGTGGGAAGTAGATGAGGCGTTAATTTCAAGCTAAACTTCTGAGGTTTATTTTAGCTTATTTTTTTCTAGAACTGCATATGTTTACGCACTATATCTTATCATATCATAACCGTAGTACTGATTAAGGAACCGACTATCGGCCGATAGACAGTCTGTAGTCTGCGGGGACTCTAAGAAACCAGTGATAAGAGCGATGTGAGTATACATGGAGTTTCTTAGCGGTTCTTCTCCATAGGACCCACGTTTTGGAACTGTGCACGTAGCTTCTAGCTTTGATGTTTTATAAGAACTAATTGGTTTTGATGTATTGGTCTACAAGCGTTTTAGCTGAAAGTAAATCTTTTCAGTATTCTGGTAGTCAGTCGAATTTTTAATTTTTCACTTTTTAGTATCTGAATCTAAGTATCATGAATTCGTGTACCTAGGCACTAGGCAAAAAACTTAAAGATCAGCACTTTTAAACGTCAAAATTACAAAAGACAGCCCTCAAAACGCCTGCCCTTCACTACTTCAGCAAATCAGGATTCATTCTGTTTGAAGCTTTCCAAAGATATATTAAAGCTTGGCTTATACCAAAGACATGTAGGTATCTAAATAGATGACGCAAGCGTGTGTATTTCGCGTGTGAAGCTGAGAGTAGCGCACCTAAATCAGCACTGTCTGAATTAGTCCGCGCTCCACTGTATTGGCACCACACGTCAACTGATAGAATCACTACATAGTATAAAACAAAGTCGCTTTTTCTGTCCCTATATCCCTATGTATGCTTAAATCTTTAAAACCACGCAACGGATTTTGATGCGGTTTTTTTAATAGATAGAGTGATTAATGAGGAAGGTTTTAAAATATAATTTGTCAAGTATTTGTATCCCTCAGCTAAAATATCGCAGGCGAAGCCGCTGGCGGGAAGCTAGTAATGTATAATTGTGCCGTATTGAGCTGCAAGTACCAAAAATGTTTGCTAGTATAAAGAAAATCACTAAAACGCTCTTGTAACGTCACAGAAAGTAGTCATAAAGTGACACGCTTGGTTTAAATACAAATGACTAACTTGCGTTATCAATTAGATACTTAGCCGGTCTGGCGATCTTGGTACCGCCTCACCATGTTTATTTCTTCGTCGATTTTCATTTTTTTTAATTCTGTTATTCGGGACTGACTAAATATAAAAAAACTAGCTTTCCGCCAGCGGCTTCGCCCGCGTGGGCTATATGAATTCAAATTAAAGATGAACCGCTCGACCGTTTTTGTGTAAACTTCACATAAACCATGTACTAAATAGTCCGAACAAAGCCTATTGGTTTGAATAGGTGAGCTCGTCCTTGAGTCATAAAATTACAACGAAATGTGGCATTGATTTTTATATATGTTGATAAAAAATCATAAAAATCGGTCCAGCCTTTCCTCTAGTTATAATTGTTAGTTTTTTTTCTTCTACCGTGCTTCTTCTACCGGACAATTCCGACTTTGTTTGATATATATATAGATCTATGGTTTATACTGACAACTTCATAATCTTTACTAACAAAAGTGCAAACCAAGGAATGCACCAGAAAATTGTTCAAAGGTATGAGAGGAAAAAAAAGCAATAAAAATAGCCCACCACGCGAACTTGCAATAAAATAATTGTACATTCTTCGGAGTACTGTCAGCAAATAAAAGCTTCTTGAGAAGTCGGCTTAATCTCGCTAGTTTATTTTTTAACTCCCGACGCAAAAAGAGGGGTGCTATACGTCGTATAGTTTGACGTCGATGTCTGTCTGTCTGTGGCATCGTAGCTCTCAAACGGATGGACCGATTTCGATGCGGGTTTTTTCATTTCAAAGCCAGTTTCCTTGCGGTGGCTCTTAGCTATGTTTGATTAATATCGGTCCAGCAGTGTAAGAGTATCAGCTCTTTTTCAAAATGAGGTAAGGTATTTTTACGTAGGGGTTTTTTTTAATTTTTAATTTATCTTGTTTTATATCTACGAAATGATAATTATGTTTTTTCTAAAAAAAAATTGTGGCAACAAAATCAGGGTTTTCTTCTGTTTTATTACTTAATTTTATCTTCTTCGATTCTGAGGTCCCATAACCAATAATATGGATAGTTCCACTATTTAAAACATCACAGCTGAGATGATGATGAGGAGATCCCACACTACAGTGTACAGAAGTCCCCCTCCTCGTCGTGGTCCTGAGGGTCGTGACTCCTCCCAAAATCACCTGTTTTCTAATTACCTTTCGTTTCGTGGAGGGCAGCGTAAAGTCTGATATTCAGAGAAGATCTGACTTGTTCCAACCATATCGTAGGGCTGCGCCCTCTTGGTACCTTGCTCGCTTAGTAATGAATAGATGAAAAATATTGTTTTCAAAAACTTTGCGTTGAATATCCTACCTTTGTTTATTTTGACGTCTGTACTAGCTAACACTACTGGGTTGAATAAGGGTTAGTTTAGAAGTGATTGCTTGATTTTTGGCTTTAGTACTTTTAGTGTCTTGACTCGTATAGTACCTACCTAGTTTTTTTTGAATGGGAAGTCGTAGTGGCGCAATGATTAAGGCACCTGCATATTGTGTAAGAGTGTGCTGGTTTGAAACCTGTCTAGTATCAATTTGATTTTTCTAAAGTCATAATTATGTACTTTTTAAGTGTATCTTAGACACCACTCAGTAACAGTGAAGGCTAACATCGTAAGGAAACCTGGACTAAAAAGTCTGAAATCGCTGATCTGCCTTGAGCAAGCGTGATGATCAATGTTCATGCCTTTTCTGTATGAGAAGAGTATCTTACCCAACATTCGTAATGGCGATATCAAATTATTTTTATAAGTCCAGGATTCGAAAGATCCATTTGTTCATATTTATTCTATGAGTATACATATTTTTAGGAGTCTTAGAAGGAAAACCATGACGTCACAGTGATTACGTATGTACGCGCCCTTATGCGGTGTTACGGATTGCGTCTCCTAAGGACGATATACCTAATCATGTCAAAGTGTAGAAATTCCTTACATACTCGCTAGTAGCTTCAGCGTATAACCAGACATTGTTTATTTGTGTTCATCTATAATATCTATACATATAAAATGCTTTGTCCTTAATGACTGGCTGTCTGACGGATCAACGCACAGCCTAAACCGCTGAGCGTAGAGACCTGAAACTTGGAGGGTGTGTTCTTTGTATGACGTAAGCATCTGGTAAGAAAGGATTTTCCGAAATTCTACCCTTAAGAGGGTGAAAAAGGGGGGCAAAGTTTGTATGAAACTCTGTCATTATCATATAACCCACTCGGGTAAAGTCACTGAGGGAAAGATAGTCTTCTATATATATAAACGAAGAAACCGACTGACTGACTGATCGACCAACGCACAGCTTTTAGCTTTCTTGTCCTAAGAACCTCTGAGCTATGCTGCGGACAGACAGACAGACGGACACAGCGAAACTATAAGAATTCCTTATTGACTACGAAACCCTAAAAAAAATTAACTAAGCTACTCACTCCTCCTAAAAAAAACAGACTATTATAATACTAGGAATTTCGACTCTTTGGTGAGACACGATGTCAACAGATTATCATGCTTTACGTGTGCCAAACAAATGTTCCCTTCAGTGAATACAGAGATTACTAGCCAGGTCTATTACAGACCTAGACTTGCACACCTTTTTAACGGTATTTAAGCCTCTAACCCGCCAGACAGCTAATATACGTATTGTGAGGAGGAGGGCACTGTGTGGCTAAGTACCTCAAGTTTCGCGCATCTGCTCGGAGGTATCAAAGCCGGTAGCAAGTTATTTCATATAACTATAGTTAAGTAGAGGTGATGCAGGTGACACAGATTAAGTTAAAAATGTCAGAAGGGGAGAGTTTTTACCTATTAGCACAGTATTACGGTATCTCCCTACAGTAGCGCAACGAATGTACTTACGCGGAGCAACGGTGGGGGAAGCGGGGAGATGGGCGGTGTCAACCGCGTCCCGCAAACACGCTTACTTTGCGGGACGGAGCGCGAGGGGCAAGACGCGGTGGTGTTATGTTGAAAATTGTTTCGCTTCGTTGTTATTTTATTTCCCATTTTGTAACAACCTTAGCGTATCTACTTACGCCGGCGGCGGCATCGCGCGTCATCAAAGGCGTTGCGCTACTGTAGGGAGATATCTTAATACTGTGCTATGAGTGCCTATTTTGCTGTCATAGTTTTGGTCTCTTTTTAAGAGGAGCTCGTGGCTAAGTAACAGCCGCACGGGTCGACCGATCAAAGGTTAGACTGCGCTTGGCGCGGTCGGTCCGTAGATGGGTGACCATCTATGTCATATGAAGACTCCTTCGTGTCTCGGAAAGCACGTTAGGCTGTTGGTTCCGGTAGTCATTTGTAGATCTTTGACAGACGTTACGGGTACTCAGAAGCCAGAAGGTCTGACAACCAGTCTTACCAAGGGGTATCGTGTTACCCAGTAACTGGGTTGTGGAGGTCAGAGAAGCAGTCGCTCCATGTAAAACACTGGTACCCAGCTGCATCCGGTTTAGACTGGGCCCTAGCTAGGCAGATGATAAGATAAAATAAATCTAAATACCAACATTCCTATTGCGGACAAGGCTTTGAATACAAACATTCCTCACAGAGGCTCAACAGAAATATCCACAAAATCGTCTTATCAAAGTATTTGACCTACCTACACTAAATAGTCTGTGGCATTGCGCTCCCTCAAACAAAACGGAATTCCGTTGCAGACGGACGCTAGTTTAAGAGAACGGAGCATACTAGTACAAAGGGGTGAGAATTAACCCCCACTGTTTGCCAAGTACCTACCCTACCTGTAGTGTACACTCTGTATAAAGAGTATGTATGAGAACACTCTGTATAGTACAGGTAGAGGAACATTCTATTTAGTCTGAAGTGCGTTTTAGTAAGATATTAATATTGTGAAAAATTGCTAGATTATTTTTGTTGAAATATTATGTACTAGCTGTTTCCCGCGGTTTCACCCGCATCCCGAGGGAACTACTTAGCGCACCCGGGTAAAAAGTAGCCTATGTTGTTCCTCAGGGTCTATTCTATCTCTGTACCAAATTTCATTTATATCGTTCTAGTAGTTTTGGCGTGAAAGCGTAACAGACAGACAGACAGACAGAGTTACTTTCGCATTTATAATATTAGTAAGGATTTAAACTGGCTAACGGTACATAGCCCAGTCGTTTTAGGCATTTTAAACCCCAATCTGAAGAAAAATTCCTAGAGAGCTGAATTTTTGTACACACCTTTATTACGGCGTTGTAATGAAGATGCAATAAATCTAAAATGACTGGACTAACAGGACAAATACCTTGTCGCTGCCTTGAAAGATTAAAACTAAAAATAAAATTACCATTCATGTCAGTCAATTAATTAAAATGACAGAAATATGTGCCCGTTTTTTTTTTAATTTAGTACCTCCATTGTCTGAAGTCAGTAAAAAATCAATTTCTTGAACGAATTATTCATCCTCAAATATATATCCTAACTAATATTTTAGATACACACGGTTACACTTTTAGGGAAAAACGGCTGAACCGATTTAGGTGAAATTTGTTATACAGATGGTTGAGACCCCGGAGTGTTTAGAGGCTACTTTTTAACCGGAAGCGTGAAGTAGTTTCCTAGGGACGCGAGTGGAGTCGCGGGAAACAGCTAATCTATCTATACTTATAATAAATCTGTAGAGAGGTCAATTCTGTACATGAAATATATTTCCAAAATAACTATCAGGGAGTGATTAGGGATCGATACTGATGCCAAAAATGCAATCAGTAAAATTTTTGCCTGTCTGTCTGTATAAACGTTATAGAAACAAAAACTACTCAACGGATTTTAACGAAACTTGGTACAATTATTTTTCATACTCCTGAGATAGTTATAGTATACTTTTCATCACGCTACAATCAATAGGAGCAGAGCAGTGAAGGGAAATGTTGGGAAAACGGGAAAAGTTACTCCATTTTGTTTAAACTCGCTAATCTCAGGAACCGCTGCTCCGATTTGAAAAATTCTTTCAGTGTTAGATAGTCCATTTATCGAGGAAGGCTATAGGCTATATATCATCACGCTAAGACCAATACGAGCGAAAACACCATTATTCCATGCGGACGAAGTCGCGGGCAGAAGCTAGTAAATAATACAAACGAAAATTAATTACAGAATCGTAAAAGACGAATGGCATAATTAATCAACACAAATTAATTCTTGTGTAAAGTTATCTTTTTCTCTTTGAAAGATAATGAGCATAACGTGCTCATTAAGTGTCATTAGTAGATCAATACTTCGTATTAATTATATATTACATGTTTAGTATGCAAATCTTTGGATTCGTAGACATAACAAGCTGGTACAAGTGAGGAGATTATAGCGATTTTTGAACAGTTTCTACCATGCGCGGGACTACATAGTCCCGGTGCGGCCGAAGCTAACGGGACATCTTTAATGAAATGTAATATTGACGCATAACCGGCGTTTACCGTATTTTTGATTCCAAATGATTTTGGCTTACCATTGTTTTTTTTTGTATTGCTGTTAAAACTAGCTTAAAAAGGGTAACCATTCTTCATAGGAAACTACTTTTTGGCATTGCATTAAATTCAATTGTTCGTGGCTTAAAAAAAAGGCTTAATTTAAATAATGACAAGATATTTGAATTTAAAAAAAATACGTATTAGAGACTTTTTGAATCGCTTATAACTTTGTGGCATACACTTAAATCTTATACGAGGAGCTAGCAAGCTGTTGATGATAATAACTGAGATCCATTTCATCTCGTATGAATAAATCATTCAGCAAATTACAAGATCTTACTCGAAAGAAGATGGCTTTATGTCTGTCTGTACCAGATCGTATCGAATATTCTATCTATACATATAAAATGCTTTGTCCTGAATGACTGATGGATCAACGCACAGCCAAAACCGCTTATCGTAGAGACCTGAAACTTGGAGGGTGTGTTCTTTGTATGACGTAGGCATCGATAGTAAAGAATTTTACCAAATTTTACCCCTAAGGGGGTGAAAAAGGGGGCAAATTTGTATGAAACTGTGTAATTTTTTATTTGAATTCGTATAGTCCACGCGGGCGAAGCCGCTGGCGGAATATTAGTAATACATATATCCATATCCTCACTAACATTAGAAATGGGAAAGTAACTCTCATTCTGTCTGTCCGTGTATTGAAAAATGGTTCTGGTACACCTGCAATATCTTTCAAAGACCTATTCAATGATACCCTACACAATGGAATACACGAGTAAAAATATTCACCCCCACTTTAAATGTCCAGAGGGAAAAAACATTTTTTTTCAACATTTTATTTTGCCACCTTTTTGGCGTGATCAATATGCATAACCATACCATATTACAGCTCAAGAAATTACAGCTGTAATACGAGTGCCTCAGAGCTAAGCCACGGACAGACAGACAGACGACACGGGTTCCTTAGTGTCTACGGAACCCTAAAAAGTAATGATCACAAAGTGCCAGCTGCCAATTAGCCATGCGCTTAATTTGCAGCAAGATAATAAACCTACACTACCCTAATTGGACTAAGTAAAATTACCTAGAAGCATATATTATTAGATAATTATAATTTATCTAGATCAGGAAGAAATTCCTAGAAAAGGGTGCGTCGACGTGGATCACTAAAAATTCTTTAGTGATAAACTAAAGGTGGAGGCACATGTTGTGTAACTTGTGTTTTATAACACGTCCACATTATGTTATATTGTTTTTCAACATTGCGACATATAATAATACTGTACGCATTAGAATAACTATGTTATATAACATGCATCTCGAGTACACATGTAAACAGTATAAAGAATAAGTTATATAACACTTGTAAATATTAATAACATGTAACACATAAAATGATTTATAACATTCAGTCTCCAAATTAATATTATATATAACTGCGATTTATAATATATATAAATACGTTATATAACATAACATGTTATGAAATGTAGTTATATAACATGTTATGTTATATAATATGTATGGCCCTTTAGACGTAATTTTATTCTATACAAGCTGTTTCATAGAAGGTACCCTAAAAAAAATCAAATTTAATTTCACGGACAGACAGATAGACAGACGGGAATGGCGAAACTACAAAGGTTCCTTGTCGACTTCGGAACCCTAAAATCCGAAAATTATTCTGTCATTCTGTGCTCTCTCGTTCATACGAAAGTTATGCTTTCTTTTTTTGCTTTTTTTTTATTTGATTTGAAAATGGCTGAACCGATTTAAATGAAATTTAGTATGGAGATAGGTTGAACCCTGGAACAGGACATAAAATAGTTCTTACCCGGATACCTGAAGTAGTTCCCTACGCGGGTGAAACCGCGGGATACAGCTAGTATCCTACATTTCTGCTTACACTTTTTTTTCCTCCTACTTCCAGCCGTGGGTGGGGCAGTGGGGGAGAGTGTCAGACTCTTACTGACTAACCCATCTATGTCTCTTCCTCAGCCCTTTGTATTCCGGGGGCGCGGTATCTCTTTCGAACATCGCGCAGCCCCGGCAGGCTATGGCCCAGGGGGAGGGCCTCAATTCCTGCTTACCCCTCAAGGTATCAAGTGTGCTTCTGTTCCAAAACAACAGATGATAACGTATTGAAAAAAACAGAATTGCTTACATTTTTAATTCCGACACCTTGCATGTAAGCTAACAATTTGCTGGCTCATTATCAACTCTATATTTCACAAGGTAAGGTTTAATATCACTTGTAGGATTACACAGAATTATTTGTACGTACGTAAGTACATCTTTGATATTTAAGAGCAGATGTCAAATTATTTTTACACAAGATGTTCAAAATTGTACATCTTCATTGTTTTAAAGAAACAAGCTAAGATGCTACACATACGCTTAGTATCCTTACTAATAATTATAAATACGAAAGAAGCTCTGTCTGTCTGTTCCACTCTGAAGGAGATATATTAAAACCCGGATAAGGACATAAGATTTTTATCCCGGTGCGTTATGTAGCTTCCACAGATTGTGGGTGAATTCCTGGTAAACATCTAGTAATATACTCGTAAGCTTTCACGCTTAAACGTCTGAACCGATTTTGATGAAATTTGATATAGATATACTAGGTTAAATCCTAAGAAAGGTTTAAGGACAATTTTTATCGGAGACAAATACAATAAATAAAAAAATATACAGTCGAATTGAGAATCTTCTCCTTTTTTTGAAGTCGGTTAAAAACCATGAAAATCGGCCGAGCCGTTCTCGAGTTATGTGTTCGAACAAACCCAACTTTGTTTTATATAGTAAGACTAGCTTTCCGCCAGCGGCATCGCCCGCGTGGGCTGTATGAATTCAAATTAAAAATGACGGTTTTTCATTAAAAAAATGTCCTCCTTTTTCACTTCCTTTGGGGGAGGATTTCGAAAAATCCTTTCTTACCGAATGCCTACGTCATACAAAGAACACACCCTCCAAGTTTCAGGTCTCTACGATAAGCGGTTTAGACTGTGCGTTGATCCGTCAGTCATTCAGGACAAAGCATTTTATATGTACAGATATGTAGATAATTTAAGTGAGCTACTGAACCTAGTACAGACTAAATATTTTTTTCAAAAAAAGGCTACTAATTTCATTCTTATCACTAACCTATGATCTCTGAGGACGGACGGACGAAGAAAAAACGAATAAAATAATAAAAAACTAAAAGTAACTAATCTTTAGGCTACACGTTCACTAGAGCTGTAAAAATCAAAGACGATTTATTTCCCTATAGGTTATGTGCTTAGAATCCTTACTAATATTATAAATACGAAAGTAACTCTATCTGTCTGTCGCGCTTTCACGCCAAAACTATTGAACTGTTTTATACAAAATTTGGAATACATTTATAATACCTACCTACCACGTTATCTCTGCTTCGCCCAAAGGTTGACTGGAAAGAATGCCTGTGGCATTTAGTCCGCCTATTTACAAATTGTTGCATAAAGGATAAATAAAAAATAGTATAGAGCCTGAGAAAGGAATTAGAATACTTTTTACCCGGGTGCGCGAAATAGTTCCCTTGGGATGCGGTTTTAGTTTTACATTCATGGGAATTCGCAGCTTCGTCATCTTAACTCCGCTTGTTACTTCTCAGAACAGCGCTTCGCTTCGCCCTAGTGGACAAGTAGCGTTATCAAAGGGAATTTCCGAGCGTTTTACTTGAAAATTAATTGGATTTTTACCACCCTTTGTAATTGTCAAGAGTCCATCTTTTTTTGTAGTTTAATTAAGTTCCTTAGACAAGGGTATTCTGTACATCCAGTATTTTTTCAACTGTTCCTTTATTTCTGATTCAGAAGGATTCTACTTTTAAAGACAGAGGAGCTGAGGAAATGGTCTGGACTGGTATCGTATTTACTTAGTCTATTATTATGGAGGCACTTGTACAATGAATTATTATGTCCTTTATTTATAAAATATTAAAAAACAGGGATCCACCGATATCGGGAACAGGGTCCAAGCTACCGGTGGTTAGGGCTCCAGAGACAGGAACCTCCTCACTATACGCGCCGTATCTAGGAGAACTGCCTTCTGCTTTCTCTTCTCTTCGCCTAACGAGAGCCTCCTAAGATGTTGGTCGAGGCTCTTGGCCATCAGGCCATTGGCCGTTACTACTATCGGCACAATGACAGCAGACTCCACATTCCACATGTCGACACCTCGTGCGCCAAGTCGAGATACTTGAATTGTTTCGCTTTCTTAGCTTCAATGAATTATAAATTTTAGTACACGTTGAATTTTAATTCTTTACTTTAACACATTTTGAGGATTTTCAGTCATTTATTTTTACGCAAAGGGTTCAAATAAATAAGTATCAGGAAGATTGCTGGCGCGATGTATCTCACTGATCAACATGTCTGTTTTACCTATGTACTTACTAAGTATATCTTAGACGTCACTGACTAACGGTAAAAAGTCTGAAATCGCCAATCTGCCTTGAGTAAGCGTGGTGATCAATGCTCATGCCTTTTCTGTATGAGGAAGAGAAGAGGCCTGTTTTTTTTTGTATGGCATCTCGCAGGTCAACCTAAAAGGCTGTCGACTGCTTAACCGGGCTTAAGAAGAGGCCTGTGCCCACCAGTGGGACAATATATAGGCTAATGATGATGATTAATAACGTCTATCTAAATTTTTGCAAAGAAGATGACAGCCTCTAATCTCGTTCGTCACGTGTCAAAACGACTAAAGACCCCTGCAAGGTCATGATAACAGGCTTGTTCACAACTTCACAAGGTGACAAGCACCTGACCAAAGCCTATATCATCACAATGTTGCCAGGTGGAATTGTAGTTCATTTAATTTTAATGCCTAGGTTTCCACCTAGGCATACGTTCGCGTATCTAGTTAGGTTCCAGGTGATGTTGTAAGAACTAATTAGCTTTTTGTAACATTTAACGGTACTTGAGAAGCTAGGTGTGGGCTGGTGTGAGTCATAAGCGGTAGCGAGTAATGTCCATTTTATTCTCTGTCATTTGGTGGTTATCATTTGTTAGCTGATTTTTCCCACAACTTCATGCCCGAATAATATACCAATTTTGGCACTAAATCTAATAATCTATACTCCATTTACAATAAGATTAGACATTTAAACGCAATATTCCGAAACGCAATATTTACCGTTCGTTCAAAATCGTTTGAACGAACGGTAAATGGGGTGCGTTTAAATGTCTAATCTTATTGTAAATGGAGTATAGATGGTAATAAAATGGTCTCAGAATGGACAGAATGGTACTGAGAGAGCTACTTCGGGCTCATGGATAAAAACTATCCAAAATTCAAATCATTTATTCAATAAGACTATTTTTTTTAGTATCCCACTATTAGGTATAATACTCTTCTTATACCTCTGTATGAGCTCTGCAAGCGTGAGGCATCAATCAATCATCAATGCTCATGTGATGATTGATTGATACGCTTGCTCAAGGCGAATTCAGAGTTTGTGGTTCAGGTTTCTCTCACGATATTTTCTTTCACCGTTACTTGTGGCATAGTGGTACTAGCAAGCTTAGGCCTTATGTACTAGGCCACCATGACTTTTCATTATCATCTCGATAATTTTGATCAAAAATGCCTAGACAATGGTGCCTATTCTGACTTTCACACGACTAAACTAACTTTAAAATATCATGCTCTTTTTCTATTGCGAAATACAAGAAGAAGATAGCAAGTAATTCAGTGCTGTCAAATTAAATGACATATGGCATTTTGTTCGTACAGGTTTGTTAATTTAGTCGAGATGTTACGTCGTGATGTTTAAATTTGTATGGAAAACTATTTTTTTCTAATTTGACAGGTGTTAAAAGTTTGCTATCCCTTTCTTATATTTGTTGATGGAAAGAGAGAATTATAGACTAAATTTAATTTAGATGGTGTCAAGAGAATCGCGGCCAATGACAGAACTATGTAACCCGCTACCAGTCTATGAGTTGTGCTGTTTACAATATAAGCTCGTTGAGATGCAGCCTCCTGCCACGCGACACTGACAGGTGCGCGGCGCGTGCGCAGTTAAGGGCAAGCACGACTCACGACTCACAATATTTGATAGTTTTTTTTTTTTTCATGGTAATATTGTGTGGAAAAACAATCAAGGCTTTTTTTCGTCTATGGATAACTTTATTCGTGGAATTATTACATTTAATTGAATACTAGCTTTCCGCCAGCGACTTCACCCGCGTGTGCTATAAACTTTGCACCCCTTTTTCACTGCTTAGGGGCAGAATTTTGGAAAATCCTCTCTTATCGGATGCCTTCGTCATACAAAGAACACACCCTCCAAGTTTCATGTCTCTCCGATCAGCGGTTTCGGCTGTCCGTTGATCCGTCAGTCATTCAGGACAAAGCATATGTATAGATTTTATTTGAAGAACTCGTTCTGCACGGATCAATCAAACAAATGTTAACCTACGCTTGAAGATGGGAGACCATCTATGTCATACCGACATTCCTCCGTGCCTCGGAAAGCACGTTAAGCTGTTGTTTCCAGCTGTTATTTGTAGACATTTGGCAGTCGTTACGGATTATTTTAAGCCAGAAAGTTTAACAACCTAACTTATCAAGAGGTAACGAAATAGGCGGTCGCTCTATATAAAACAGGTATTCACTTGCATTTGGATAGACTAACCCGATTCCATCATAGTAAGGCTAGGTTGATGATGATTTGTGATAAAAGCTATCTGCCAATAGCAGTACTAGCTTATGTATATAGTACCTAGTAGTAGCAATAGCCTGCAATTTGATTCACATTAAATTATTTATTTAGTGTGAACTCCCGTTGTAATTTCTCTATGTGTTTTATCAATGCGATTAATCCTTACAATCCTTATCCTTACTAATATTATAAATGCGAAAGTAACTCTGTCTGTCTGTCTGTCTGTTACGCTTTCACGCCTAAATCAGTGAGCCGATTTGATTTTTTCGATGAAATTTGGTACAGAGATAGAATAGATCCTGAGGAACAACATAGGCTACTTTTTACCCGGGTGCGTGAAGTATCTCCTTCGGGATGCGGGTGAAACCGCGGGAAACAGCTAGTGATAATTAATCTTAAAATTTTACCTACATCCAAAAAAAAATTTATATGTATTACATGATTAAAATTTATGTGAATACATTTGCCACTCCTTAAAACTCTAAAACCTGACAAAGAAATTAAAAATTGAGGACTTCCTTAATGATAAAGTATTCTAAACAATCTCTGACCATGAGTAGTTACTTATCTCTCTAATTATATTTAACTTATGAAAGAAACTAATTAAAAAACGTTTGCAGGGTCTTATCTATCGCTCTCTCAAAATTAATCTAAATAGGTTTAGCCGTTGTATTGTGACTTTGGAACAAAAATTACACTTTTGCATTTTTCATCATCATCATCATCATCATTGTCCCACTGCTGGGCACAGGCCTCTTCTCATAAAGAGAAGGCATGAGCATTGATCCAGGTTTCCTCACGATGTTTTTCCTTCACCGTTAGTCAGTGGTATCTAAGATATACTTAGAAAGTACATATGACTTTAGAAAAGTCACATTGGTACTTGCCAGGTTTCGAACCCGCACACTCGTACACTAGAAGCAGGGGCCTTAACCACTAGGCCACCACGACTTTTTTATTTTGCATTTTTACATGGACAAAATTATATTGTATTTCTTAAAAAAACAAAACTTTCTAATTATTACATATCATGTAAACGTACGTAAATGTTCAAATTTTTTTAGTTTATTAGTCGTGAAGGTCCCAAGTTAATTGATTCAATTTAAAATCTTTCTTGTCAACCCCATCATACAAAACCCGATACCCAATTTCTCAAGAAAGAGGCTAGACTATCCTCCACTTCAAAGATCACCTTCAAACCCCCCCTTAACCCTACAGTAACTAATAGTAGTAATTATAAACCAGAACAGGTGAAGAAATAAGAATTAATAATGTTTTTATTCCATCTCCTCACCTGTCGCAAGGTGGTTCTGCACCTGCTAATATTGTGTCATTTTGATACGAACTGAGCACAATGGGTCAGTGAATTAGGTTGGGAATGGGATTGTACTAGTCTGGTTTAGTCCCACTGTTGGACTAAACCCTTTCTTGTAAAGAAGAGGTATCGGCAATGATTACAGGACTCGTGGCTGTTATTATATTATACTATATATAAATTTCATGAACTTATACTTAAAAAATGCTTTGTCCTAAATGACGGACTAACTGAGCTGAAACTTAGAGGGTTTGTTCTTTGAATGTGGTAGAACGGCTTAACCGTTTCTGATGAGTATGTATGAGTTTGGTATGTAAGTAGGATTTTGCCTGGAAATGAAGAAATGGTTATAGATTACTTTTCAAGCGTTCTTAAACAAACAGCTAGTTTTTATATACATAAGTAATTATAGTCCAATATATTTATTCAGGTCTTTGACCCCAACATCCTACAATAGGGCGTAGTGTGTCAAATTCACAATAGGTTCACAGTTCGATGCCTGGCCGGTAACCGATTGTTCTTCAGGGGAAAGTGACAAGGCATAGATTTTTTTCTGTCACGGTCTAGCGAGTTGGAACTTGAGACAATGATTACGTAATCAAACCAATGCATTGTGCATTTGTTTAAAAAAACGAAATTCGAAATATATAGCTAGAAGTCTGGCACAAGTTGTAACGACTGCATTTTTACGATTGCATTTTTACACTAGGAATTTCTCATTTATCGTGGGCGCGTTTACAAATATACACCACATATGCACAAACACCCAGACCCGGAACAATTTTAGTTGTCCCGTGCGGGAATCAATCCCGCGACACGCAGCACAGCAGCCAATTACCAAACGTGCCGTCGAATTTGTTGGTTATACGAAAATCTTTCGGCAGCCTGGGAGACGAATTTACGAAAAAGGAACCATCCTGGGGGGTTAGGCAAGTGGCAAAAAACGCTAGTAGAATAGAAAACAAAATGTATGGGAATGACAGATAGCTAGTCGTAAATGAATGTCATTCTCATACATTTTGTTTTCTATTCTATAGCGTTTTTTGCCACTTGTCTAACCCCGCTGATTACATTAATTTTCAATTCAAAAAGCGCATTACAATCGGTTCATTCATTTTGGAACCACAGACATATACACATTTATCTTATAATACCCCTCTTTTTTGTGGGGGTTTAAAAATATGTGGGTAATAATTATACTAAGTTATTTCTTGCAAAAAACTCGACAGCTGTCAGTGAAAAAATTATGATAATCTTCAATAGTTTAGCTTTGCTATTATTTTTCGTCTGATGATTTACTTAATTTAGTCTCGGTAAAAGTTTTTTATTATTTATATCTTTTTGAAAAATCTGAAAGCATACAAATAAATATCAAATTATATGACATTCGTAAAAGTATAAAATATGAATTGAAACACGAAGTTTTTGACGCATCTGGGAGCCTAATCTAACTCACCGAAATGAAACTTCGGAAAGACCGAAAATAGACAATAACTTTTTTTTTGTGGTACTGTAAGGTGTGTCTCTGTACATAGAGGGATATATTTATATTATCCACTAGCTTCTGCCAGCGAATTCGTCCGCGTGGAATAGTGGTGCTCCGCTCCTATTAGTCTTAGCGTGATGATATATAGCCTATAGCCTTCCTCGATAAATGGACTATCTAACAATGAAAGAATTATTCAAATCGGACCAGCGGTTCCTGAGATTAGCGCGTTTGAACAAAATGACAACAATTCCCTTCACTGCTCTGCTCCTATTGATTGTAGCGTGATGAAAAGTATACTATAACCATCTCAGGAGTATGACAAATAATTGTACCAAGTTTCGTTAAAATCCGTTGAGTAGTTTTTGTTTCTATAGAGTTTATACAGACAGACAGGCAAAAATTTTACTGATTGCATTTTTGGCATCAGTATCGATCGCTAATCACCCCCTGATAGTTATTTTGGAAATATATTTCATGTACAGAATTGACCTCTCTACAGATTTATTATAAGTATAGATATATTACAATTGTTAGCACTTTACCGCCCTAAAACTCGTAAGAAAACTGACGAAACTTCTATCGAATCTTCGTTTTCGTTGAGTTAGAGTAGCCCCCCTGGCGATAAATATTATTCCTAACTGCATTTCTTATTTCCAAATCCTCCATTTTCCATGGTATTGCGAATCGGGTCCGGCTCAGGTAATAATGACGCTCCAACGATATGGGTCGCATTCCGGCTGTCCGGCACTGTCCAGCATTCGCTAGATTTTTTAAACTATGTTGAATCGAACTGATGTTAGGAGCTACGAATTTTAGAGTGAGGTTTTTACTTACGACTATCTATTTATTTCACTATGTATATGTTATGTATGACGTATAGACTTGGATGATTACATGCAAGAAAATTGATACTAAACTAAAATTTAGTTATTAAAAACAAACTGACCCGGTGAACTTTGTATCGCCATATTTTTTTTACTGTTTGATTTTTTTTATACAAACATTGTCCTGAAAATAAAGAAAACTCAAAACAAAAATGACCAACAGGATGACCTCCACAACCCAGTTACCGGGTAACACGATAGCCCTTGGTAAGACTGGTTGTCAGACTTTCTGGCTTGTAACTACCCGTAACGACTACCAAAAAAATATGATTTTTTACATGTGTCATGACCGTTATTCTCCATTGCAAACTTCTTTTAGGAAAAATGCAATGTAAAAAAACATCCCAAATCAAAAAGGCTGATTTTCTCGAAATTCCCTCTGCAATCCCACTTCAAAAACATTGTGTTGCCCATCTACCCTTTTCAAGCATTAAAACTCACGGGTTTCATAATTACAATACAAATACTTATATAATTAATTCACCGTGTATTTTTGGTGTAGGTTCTTCATTATATCTGTATAGATAAATATAAATGGCTGTTCGTTAGTCTCACAAAAACTCGAGAACGGCTGGGCCGATTTAGCTGATTTTGGTTTTGAAATGTTTGTCGTAGTCCAGGGAAGGCTTAAACGGAGAAAAAGAGAAAATGAGAAAAAGAGAAATAGAGAAAAAGAGAAAAAGAGAAAAAGAGAAAAAGAGAAAAAGAGAAAAAGAGAAAAAGAGAAAAAGAGAAAAAGAGAAAAAGAGAAAAAGAGAAAAAGAGAAAAAGAGAAAAAGAGAAAAAGAGAAAAAGAGAAAAAGAGAAAAAGAGAAAAAGAGAAAAAGAGTTAAGATAGATGTAGGTGATACAAAGTTCACCGGTCATCTAGTGTTAAATAAAGCCGGAATAATCCATATATACCCCCAGACAAAGAAATTGCATCAAAGTTTTTGTTTAAAAAAAAATTGAATGGCCCTTTCCTATACAAATATAAACTTAGGGATAATGATACTACGCTGTTATGAAGTTAACGAACCAAACTATAGGTTTCAATTTAAATTTGTATAAAAAGTTGGAATACTTGGTTAAATATTTTTTTTCAAAGATGCGTGTTGAACATTGATGGAGTTTATTAGTCCGTCAGTGTACATTCCCATGCTTCGGTGTATTAAACCTTAATTGTAAATATCAATGTACTAACACATCCAAATTTATATTATATATAAAACAAGCTGTTTCCCGCGGTTTCATCCGCATCCTGAGAGAACTACTCCGCGCACCCGGGTAAAAAGTATCCTATATGTTAATTCAGGTTATAAACTATGTGTGTTTCAAATTTCATCGAAATCCGTTAAGTAGTTTTTGCGTGAAAGAGTAACAAACATAACTATACATTCTTACAAAATTTTGCATTTATAATAGAGCATTATTATTATAAAATAATGCAAAAAGGAATATATTTGTCACGATTTCATGGTAAATCTTAAATGTTATCTTTCTAGGTTATAATTAAATAAAGAGTTTACGATATGGCGTTGTTTACAATACACCGTACAAAGTTAAATCTATTTCCTCTCCATGTTGTTAGTAGCTCCACAGAAACCGGATGCAATCCACCAAAATCGTTGGAAATTGAAATTTCCAGAATTCTCTTTGACATCCAGCGGATGTAACGTAGATGGAAATAAAATACTGCTTCGAAAAAACGTTGTTTAATTGTGTTTATTGTTTTTTTTTTTGTTTAAATTGTCCGTTTTTTTTATTTTACTTGTAGGCCCATTGGTTATTCGGTTTATCTAAAAAAACAAATTATAAGAATGACTAATGTGAATAGATGTTAAATCTATACATATAAAATGTTTTGCCCTGAATGACTGACGGATAAGCGCACAGCCTAAACCGCTGATCGTAGAGACCTGAAACTTGGAGGGTGTGTTCTTTGTATGACGCAGGCATCCGATAAGAAAGCATTTTCCGAAATTCTACCCGTAAGGGAATGAGAATAGGGGGCAAAGTTTGTATGAAACTCTGTGATTTTTATTAGAATTCGTATAGCCCACGCGGGCGAAGCCGCTGGCGAAAAGCTAGTCAAATAATAATTCTTTTGGAAAAACGACTAGATTTTTGTCAACTTTGAAAGAGATATCTTGCACTCCAACATCGCCGGATTTGAAGGACCTTGCTGTTCTCATTGCACGACTGTATGCGAGTTCCTTTACTCCACCATAACTGATGATAGCCTGAACCCATTTTGATGTATAGGATATCGATATTATAGTCCTTACATCACTCCGAATAAACTTAATGACTAAAATGTATAAAACATACTACTGCCACATCAAAAATTGACTTACAAAAGTTGTAAGCCTACATTTTTGACGAGGCACCAATGTATTTCAAATTTTACGCTCATTTTTAATTGGCCTTATATCTATAGCAACCCTAGGTGCTATGTTAAAATGAGTAAAGTAATATTTTTAATTTTATTAAAACAAAAATAAATTGCTTTCAATCATGGATTTATTTCATCAAAAATGCACAATGTATTTTATGTATACAGAAACGAAGGAGACAACATGTTTGTTATCAGTAAATGTCTTGATACTTCAACATTTTGTGAATTAAGCGCTGCTCTTTATGATATCAGCTGCTCTCTCAGCTAATGCTATAACAGCAGCATTTATGGCACCATGCATCATATCTGGGAAAACACTACTGTCCACAACCCGAATCTTCTCCAGGTTTTTCACCTTTAATTCACCATCAACAACAGAGCCCATGGGACATGTACCCATATAAAGAAAATCAGAAATACCCCTTTCCAAAAGATAACAAGCCCAAAATTCTCTTGTACCATATTCTTTGTCTGCGCATTCTTCAAGATCAACACCAACGACTGCCGCACCTTTCTTTTTGAATGTTGGAGTTTCTACAATTGTGACTAAGTCCATTGCATTATTAATCATGTTTTCTAGATCAACAGGGTTACTGTAGAGTCCAGTTACGATAATTGGACTGCCGGTTGGATCTGTTGCATTCAAACGCACTGTACCTCTCGACTTTGTACCCAGGTCCAATACTAAGTTGTACATTGCATCTCTAGATACAACCTGCTTTTGCCAATCGAGGCAAATTTCGGTTTTAAATCCATACACCGAAGTGCAAATAAGAGTCAAAAATGGTGTGTCGTGCCCAAGAAGCAAACTGTATACCTGATAGTTCGGGATATTCTCGCTCTTGTTTAAAGCCATAGATGCCATTAAGACTGGCACTGGTATTTCTGTTGGATTCGCAGCTGGTGCTAGGTCTAATGGATTAGGAATCGGCAGTAAATACTTATCCGTCTTATGAACTATCACCGTCGCAGCTGGTACTATCAAATTGTCACCAACAGGAAGATCAGCTACTACACTTATGTTTAATGACTCCAAATACTCCTTAGGTCCAACTCCTGAGTACTGCAAAATCTTTGGCGAATTAAATACACCAGCCGATAATATGATTTCCTTATTACTTTTTAAAGTATAAGTGACATCTTTATAAACTGCTTGCACACTTATGGCAACGTTATCTTCGAATAAAATTTTGTCTACTCTAGTTTCTCTTGACACGAATAGATTTGGATATTTTCTTATAGGATTCAAGTACACATAAGCAGGTGATTGCCTTAGTCCCTTAGCTATAGTCAATAATGGTTGTGCGACACCTACATTTATAGGACCATTCAAATCTGTGACAGTTGGATTACCAGATTCATTGAAAGCCGTCAAATAATCAGCCACCTTACTGTTGTGAAGTTGCCTAGTTATACCAATGGGACCAGAGGTGCCGTGGTAACTTGAATACTTGCTCAGAATTTCATCATCATAAACTGTTTCACTTTTAATAAAGTACGGGAGTATGTTATCATAAGACCAAGATTCATCGCCGGTGACAGTGGCCCAGTTATCGTAGTCACTTGGAACGCCTCTTACGTAGAGGAGGTGGTTGAGGATACTGCTGCCTCCGAGTACATCGCCTGATGTTAGTCTGGTGTAGTTACCCTGGGCCCCAGCTGCATAGTCGTCAAAACTCGACTGGTAGTCGTAGTCAATACTTGTTTTTGGGAGAGTGTAAAATAGTCCTGAAAGCTGGAAGAAAATCAATCAGTTTGTTCATTGTTACATTATTATGACAATTTTGTGAATTTGGATTCGTTAATTTTTTAAGACCCCGAAATTCTGTGTGGGATTTGAAAAAAACTTTACAAAAACTGTGTCATATCAATACTTTGTTGTAAATCGAAATATCAATGACTAAATTTTCTTCGTTATTTTTAATGTGACTAAAATAACAAAGCAATGGCCAAACCGGACCTAGATTATATACTACAAGCTCTTAACAGCTAAAATCTTAAAAACGATTATGCTGACACTTAATTCACTTACAATTTTGGCGTTTTCATATTCAGTAAAACTAGGATCCAACAAAAACCAATCAAAGTCAATAGATGACTGGTACCTGTCAGTCAATAAGATATGAGAAGAAAATGATAATACTCACAAGTGAAGCTAGTGGAGGATCTCCCCCAGCTTCTAAAAGCAGTACAGTATTATTCTGGTCTTCTGCCAACCTTCTTGCAAGAATACAACCAGCGGTTCCACCTCCCACGATTATGTAGTCATACGACATACTTTCTGGAATAGTAAAATAATAATAATTTAAATGCTTGAATGAAAAACATGACCTGATTCTACTCCCAGAATTGCCTTCAGACGAAAGAACTCCTCAACCGTTAATAGCAGACACGCGAAATATAATTGATAAAAAAATAGAACCGACTTCAAAAGCACTACAAATTGAAAAATTACAATATTATCTGGCGAAATGCTTGAGAATCATTGCCTCGTTCTAGAAATCGGTGTCTTAAATTAGGTATTGTATTCTGTATTTTCCTAATATCCACTGCTGACACACCTTTGCCACACCTTTTACAAAGAAGTCGGTTTAATATTACTTTTCCCGATGCAGAGATGTTATTTATTTGGGAATTCACCTGGTCTACTTATTCATTTAAGGCATACAGGCGTGATATTATGTGTTATGAAATGGTAAAAACAAAACATAGTCATATGATCGCTGCATCCGCGAGGCATTTGCTGTTAGTTATTGAAGAGTTCGGTTAGGTCCTTAACTCCAAAGATCTTCATTAGATCTTAATAGGTATTTTATATACTAAAACTTTCCTTGAAAAATATCAATTTCAATAACGAATACTGCATCCAAATCAGATTAGTAGTTTTTGAGAACATCGCAGACATACATACGTATGAGTCGAATACAGATCCTCCTTTTTTTAAGTCGGTTAAAAATACTTCTTCGTGGTTAGATGACAATGCTCAGCCTTTGGCAAAACAGTCAGGCTTTAGTCATAGAAACTGTCTAAAAACCTAGCTTTGTCTTAAGAAAATAAAAAATGCTATTTCGCGTAGATAATCACAAACCGTTTAATGTAGCTTGGGGAGGAAACACCTCTTCATCCAAACCCAGTGTGAGTAGCAGCAACGCGATGGCTGATGAAGTTAATTCGGCCATGATTGCTGCAAAATAAAATAAGCATACTATAGTTTACAACACAAAGAGGAGCTCGTGGCTAAGTAACAGCCGCACGGTTCGACCGATCAAAGGTTGAGCTGCGCTGGGCGCGGTCGGTCCGTGGATGGGTGACCATCTTTGTCATAGCGAGACTCCACCGTGCCTTGGAAAGCACGTTACGCTGTTGGTCCTGGTTGTCATTTGTACATCTTTAACAGTCGTTACAGGTAGTCAGAAGCCAGAAAGCCTGACAACCAGTCTTACCAAGGGGTACCGTGTTACCCGGTAACTGGGTTGTGGAGGTCAGATAGGCAGTCGCTCCATGTAAAACACTGGTACTCAGCTGCATCTGGTTCGACTGGAAGCCAACCCAAACGTAGTTGGGAAAAGGCTAGGCAGATGATGATGAGTTTACATCACAAAAACCTGACCTGACCTGGTTGCAAACCGTCGTGTTTTTTAGCGATGGGAAATCATCAAATGACTTCTCCTGCTGTGGGGGAACTGGGAGGAAGTATCAGACTCTTACTGACTAAAACTTGATTGTTCAAAAGAGTAAATGCGGCCATGGAACACTAAGGCTGGAGAAAGAAACATGGATGGGTTTTAAAGAGTCTGACACTCCCGTTCCTCCTACAGCAGGACGATTCATTTAATGATTTTTCACGCCTGGAAAAAGGGGTTTCTTATTGGCCATTTACTGAATTATGGACTTCAGGCGGGTTAGACAAGTGCCAAAACCGCTAGTAGAATAGAAAACAAAATGTATGGGAATGACAGATAACTAGTCGTCAACGAAATTCATTCCCATACATTTTGTTTTCTATTCTACAAGCGTTTTTGCCACTTGTCTAACCCCCCAGGTAGGCAGTCGCCCTATGTAAAACATTGGTATTCAGCTGCCTCCAAGTAGATTGGAAGTCGCCCACGATGAAGTTGAGAAAAATGAACGGTAAAAAAATTGATTAATGAAAAATAATAGCTCAATTAATTAAAAGACTTACCACAGCACCAATTAAATTAAATGAAAATTAACTATATTACACTTGTTAGATCATTTGTCAACCCAATTTATAAATGCAGATATACGATACAGGAAAACGTTTCAGTTTATATACCACGAGAAAAGTGATTAAATATCAGCTAAATACATAAAACAATGAATATTAATTGAAACTGAAAATGTGAAAACGAATGCACGAATGAAAATGGACATGACATAATTTTTACCTACAAAAAAAACCGGCCAAGTGTGACACGTAGCCACGAACAGGAGTTCCGTACGTATTATATTTTTTGTGCCAGTTTAACTGTGGGTGATTGTTAAAGAATTTTGCTGAAAACTGAAAATTAGTATGTGTAATGTGTTTGACACTTTTACAGTACTCGGTTGTTATCATTTTATTTTAACTATGCCATTTAAATTAATGCCAATCAACTCTTATTACTATGCATAGTTGTTTCCGTTGGCAAACTTCAGAGGATTTATTTATAGAAATGTATTTTCTTTTATAACATAATATACGTTAATAAATATTATGACACAGAATTAGGAATACAAGCTTCACAAAAAATTGTTAACTAGAGAAAAATAACATTAAGTTCATGTAAACAATTAAATATAGCCATTACGTGATACCTGGGGGGTAAGACAAGTGGCAAAAATGCTAGTAGAATAGAAA
Source organism: Pyrrhia umbra (assembly GCA_963891755.1). Taxonomy (NCBI): domain Eukaryota; kingdom Metazoa; phylum Arthropoda; class Insecta; order Lepidoptera; family Noctuidae; genus Pyrrhia; species Pyrrhia umbra. The sequence goes on from OY982943.1 coordinate 1,416,310, forward strand.
ACAAAATGTATGGGAAGGACAGATTTTGTTTTCTATTCTACTAGCGTTTTTGCCACTTACCTAACCTCCCTGAGCCTATCCAAAATACTCTAGATGTTCAGCCCCGCTTCCATGGTGATTGTCAGAACATGGCTGATGACCTTCAAACGGATAAACAGATTTCTTTTAATAAAAAGAACATGGATCATAACACTTTTCAAAAAAAAAAAATTGGTTTACCTGTTTGCGACCTACAGATACTAGAAAGACTAATACGTATACGTTTAATTCATAACACCTTTCTTTTTTGCCAGGGAGGGTTTTTTGTTCTACAGAACCCTAAAAATTGATCTTCGAGCAAATGTGACTCGCTTAATATTTTTACAACTGTCCCAATATTGCATGAGGTAAGTTGAGTAATTTTTATCATACAGCTAGCTGTTTCCCGCGGTTTCCCTCGCATCTTGAGGGAACTACTACACGCACCCGAATAAAAACTATCCTGTCTTTAACCGGGTTTTTATCTTTTTCTATATCTAATTTCATCTATATCTCTTCAGATGTTTTCCCTGTCTGTATGTCTCAAATAAGAGACTTTACCGCAGTCTTCGCATCAAGACTGTTAACGAGGAAATTTCAAATAAGACAATGGCGTACAAAGAGCGAATCATGAATCATCCCAACATGCTAGCAGTAAACCTGATGAGCGCCCAAAACAGTCGTCAGAAGACTAAAAAGAAAGATTCCTCGAAACCTCATTTGAAAGGCTGTAGGAATAAACGGAGCTGTCTCTGGACAGCTGCTAAATATAAGAATGACAGATCGCAATAAATTCATCTGTTTAGAAAAGGCTAGGCAAATGATGACTTGTTGCTTTTTATCCGGTTGCAAGAGAAATCGCAGAAAATGTTCATAGGCCAGTGCTTTTAGCCTCTAAAAACGGTAAAAAGTGAATTAAATAATAGTAGGATGAAACCCATTGGAAAAGGAGGAGAATACAAGAAAAATGATAGGAAAAATAAATTACGGGCGATCTGAGGTCGGGAAGTGGGGGGAGGGGGGGTTAAAGTTAAAAAAACGGTTTATCTCAATTTCCGGCAAAACTACAAGTCCTATGAAAAAAAGTTAAATGGCAAAGTTGTAGGTAATAAAAAGATCTACAACTTTTGGATTGACACTTTTTTCACATAACCTCAAAATTTATGTGAAAAATTCAAAAAACCAAGTTTTTGGTTTTTTATTTTTATCTTTTACAATAATTAATTTTTTCTCACGAAATTTGGTGAAAACTTACCTTTTTATGTCTCAAACACACTGTAATTTATTTGATTTAAAATAATTATTTTTTCACCCTTATTTTTACTTAATATCGAAAAAACACCCTAATTTTCAATCGAAAATTCTCGCGTCAAAATATCACTTTTTTTTTAAAAGTCGATGGTCTTTTTGTTCGTTCAAATCTCTACCTTCAGATGGTATAAAAAAATATTTATATTGCTATGGTAAATGTTCTCAGAAAATATAAAGAAACGCTACGAAATACCAGTTAGCAAGGCCTAGATCCTTCTAGCAACTCCCCACTTCTCTATGAAATACCTTTTGATGAGTTAAAAGGTATTTCATAGAGAGGTCCGAGGTTCCGTAGGTCACTCAGATACATAAGTTATCTTAAAATAGCAATAAATAGGCATCTACGCAAAAAAATTAAGCCGGTCTAGGCCTTACTACCTGTAATTTCGTAGCGTTTCTTTATATTTTCTGAGAACATTTACCATAGCAATATAAATATTTTTTTATACCATCTGAAAGAAGAGATTTGAACGAACAAAAAAACCATCGACTTTAAAAAAAAAAGTGATATTTTGACACGAGAATTTTCGATTGAAAATTAGGGTGTTTTTTCGATATTAAGTCAAAATAAGGGTGAAAAAATAATTATTTTAAATCAAATAAATTACAGTGTGTTTGGAACATAAAAAAGTAAGTTTTCACCAAATTTCGTGGAAAAAAAATAATTATTGTAAAAGATAAAAATAAAAAACCAAAAACTTGGTTTTTTGAATTTTTCACATAAATTTTAAGGTTATGTGAAAAAAGTGTCAACCCAAAAGTTGTAGATCTTTTTATTACCTACAACTTTGCCATTTAACTTTTTTTCATAGGACTTGTAGTTTTGCCGGAAATTGAGATAAACCGTTTTTTTAACTTTAACCCCCCCTTCCCCCCACTTCCCGACCTCAGATCGCCCGTAATTTATTTTTCCTATCATTTTTATTGTATTCTCCTCCTTTTCCAATGGGTTTCATCCTACTATTATTTTTTTTGTTTTCAAAAGTTATTGGCACTGGTCTATCAGTATAATTCATCATATCCTCTTTGCTGGTAGAAATAGAAAATGTCTTTGATCGTAAATAACTAGTTTAGTACTTATAGGTACATTCATTCGGCATTCCTCGGAGTTCTTCGGTGTATCTCGCCGTCCGAAGATATTGCATTCCGTAGCGAATCGACTGATTCTGCTACATCACTGTATTGTTTTCAAAGGGTAGATACAAGTCTCTAGTACCAAGAATTTAGTCATTTTAATTAAAAAAAGAAAACGTTTAATTATAACAATCACAATGTATGTAGCCTTCCCGGAGTTTTATCAATACAATATGGTTTATAAAGGAAACATTTTTAGGGTTCCGTAGTCCGACAAGGAACCCTTATAGTTTCGCTCTGTCCGTCTGTCTGTCTGTCTGTCTGTCTGTCTGTCTGTCTGTCCGCGGCATAGCTCCGTGGTTTTTGTTATTAGAAAGCTGAAATTTGGTATGAATATGTATATTGATCACGCCGAGAAAGTGGTAAAATAAAATTTTGAAAAATATTTTTTTTTAGGGTAGCTCCCAAATATGTAAAGTAGGGATGTTTTTTTTTTCTCGCGTACCCCTTCGTGTGGGGTATCGTTAGATAGGTCTTTCAAAAATATGATGGGTGTGTGAAGACCATTTTTCAGTTAAGCGAGCCATTTGCGAAATAATTTACGTATTTCAGTATTAAGTTACGAAGACACTTCTTGCAAAAAACTCGACAGCTGGCAGTAAAAAATTATGATAATCTTCAATAGTTTAGCTTTGCTATTATTTTTCGTCTGATGATTGGTTTTTTAATTATTTGTACCTTGATCATTTGAAAAATCTTGAAAGCATACAAATAAATATCAAATTATATGACATTCGTAAAAGTATAAAATATGAATTGAAACACGAAGTTTTTGACGCATCTGGGGGCCTAATCTAACTCACCGAAATGACACTTCGGAAAGACCGAGAATAGACGATAACTTTTTTTGTTGTACTGTAAGGTGTGATCTGATGCTCTGTACATAGATGGATATATTTATATTATCCATATATTAGAATTGTTAGCACTTTACCGCCCTAAAACTCATAAGAAAACTGACGAAACTTCAATCGAATCTTCGTTTTCGTTGAGTTAGAGTAGGCCCCCTGGCGATAAATATTATTCCTAACTGCATTTCTTATTTTCAAATCCTCCATTTTTCGGATCCGGCTCAGGTAATAATGACGCTCCAACGATATGGGTCGCATTCCGGCTGTCCGGCACTGTCCAGCATTCGCTAGATTTTTAAAACTATGTTGAATCGAACTGATGTTGGGAGCTACGAATTTTAGAGTGAGCTTTTTACTTACGACTATCTATTTATTTCACTATGTGTATGTTATGTATGACGTAGGTATAGACTTGGATGATTACATGTAAGAAAATTGAAACTAAACTAAAATTTGATACAAAGAGCGGTTATTCAATCAATCATTGCTTCAGAATTCCAGCCGAAACTCCGGAGCAGCGATTTATTATACAGCAGTCTAGCCTATTTGCAATCAAACTGATAATGCTATTGGAGCTGTCCCGCACCCTGTGCACCAAGGATGCACTTCTTTTTCGCATTATTCCAAAGAAGCAATCAACCTGCATTTGTGCAAACATACCTGATGCGCTACAGAAGTGAGGCAGCCCCATAAGCATCCTAAATGCATTATTATACGGGACGCGAAGGGCGCTGTAAGATTTTTTCGTAAAATTTACCCACAGGTTACAGGTGTAAAAAGAAGTACAGTAGCACGCGCAAATCTGCGGGCAATCATATTTGCTCTTAATATGCTGCTATAAAAGAATTTCCCACCAATAGGACTTCTCTGTGTGAGAAGAGGCGATGTTTTCTTTTACCGTTAGTCAGTGACATCTAAGATATACTTAGAAAGTACATAATATGACTTTAGAAAAGTCACATTGGAACTTGCCAGGTTTCGTACCCGCAACCACGTACACAAGAGGCAGGTGCCTGCTTTCTAAAAATAGGCATTTGAACCTCAGTTGATACTGTATCATGCTTATATTATCATTTCAGGGGGTCAGGCATAAAAATAAATAAAAACTTTGAAATAAATATTTCATTTTTATTTAAATAAAAAGATAACATAATTATTGAACAAAACCATAGAATAAGGAAAGTTGAAATTAGCCAATACAAGTATTTGATACAACTAGGACTGACAAACGTTAGTTTCTCATTGTCTAGCGTAGCTTTCCAAGTATTAATTGCTATTAGCATTCTTGATCATATCAGCTCCTTTCTCAGCCAACATAATGACGGCTGCATTGGGTGCCCCACGAGGTATTTTAGGCATCACACTAGCATCAATTACCCTTAATTTCTCAACTCCTTTTACTTTCAATTTTCCATCGACCACTTTCCCCATAGAACATGTGCCAACAACGTGATAAGGACTAGTCGCGTGATTCAATATATAGCATTTCCAAAAATCATCTGTACCTCTCTTTTTATCAGCACACTCTGGAATATCTAGCCCTGCTAGTTCAGCTTCAATCTCTTTGAAATATTTCGAATCACCAACAGTGATGAAATCTTTTACAATTTTCAACATTGTGTTCAAATCTTCGTCTTTAGTAAAGTATCCAGTTGTAATTGCTGGATCTTCAAATGGATCTGAACTCCCCAAACGGACATTACCCCTAGACTTTGGCTGGAGAAGAGCGGCAACGGTGTATAGAGAATCTCTATTTACTACTTCTTTTTGCCATCTGTCACATATTTCATCTCGAAGATCAAAAACTTGTGCGCAAGCGATTGTCAAAAATGGTGTATCGTGAGCCAACAACAAGTTATAAGTCTGATAATCTGGATCAAACTTGGATTTGTTTAAGGAAACTGAACCCACTAGGATAGGAAAAGGAATTTTCGTTGGATCTAATTGTATATCCGCTGGATTAAAAACTGGTAAAAGATACTTCTTTAACTTATATACCAATGTGACTGAGACTTGGTCTATTAAATTGTGGCCAACGGGTAAGTTTTTTACAGCCTTTATTTTAAACTTTTCCAAGTGTTCTTTGGGCCCAACTCCTGAAAGCATTAAGATTTGAGGGGTATTGTATACTCCTGCACTTAAAATAATCTCTTTTTTAGCTCTAAATCTGTAAGTTACCCCTTGGTAAACTGCCTCAACACCTATCGCCACATTGCCCTCAAAAATAATTCTAGTTACTTTAGTGTTTTTCGAGACGTACAAATTGGAATTGTCTTTCACAGAATTCAGGTAAGAATAAGCTGGTGTCTGTCTTTTTTTATCAGCTATCATATACTGTGGCTGTGAATAACCCAAAGAAACATTAGCGTTCAGATCCAAGACAGTTGGGTTACCGACTTCATCAAAAGATTTCAATAGATCTTTGACTTTTTCATCTTCAGGTTGTCTTGAAATTCCCATAGGTCCTTTGGTTCCATGAAATCTACCATATTTTTCATTAATTTCGTCATCAACAAGCCTTTCACTTTTTATGAAATATTGGAGAATGTTATCGTATTTCCAGGAGCTGTCTTTGGATAGTTTGGCCCATGTGTTGAAATCTAAAGCTGTTCCTCGTGTGTGGAGAAGATGGTTGAGAGAATCGCTGCCACCAAGCATTTTGCCGGCCTGTAGTGTGGTATAGTTATTTTGGGCTCTTGCTGCGTATCTGTCTTGGGTTGATGTGTAGTTGTAATCCACAGGAGAACTTGGAAGTAAGGAAAAGAGTCCAGGTATCTGAAGTGAGATACAATTTATATTATTATATTTTACATTATATTAGTTGATTCCCGCGGTTTCACCCACATTCTGATAGAACAATTTCTTGCACCCGAATATAAAGTATACTATGTGTTTATCCAGGTTATATTATAAACTATTTGTGTAACTAATTTCATCTTATTTCATTTGGTAGTTTTTGTGTCAAAGAGTATCAAGTATGCATCTCCACAAACTTTAGCATTTATAATATTAGTAGGATTTGTCGACATCTGTTGATAATTTGAGCCAAAGTTTAACCCTAGCATTTTTAAAAATACTAATTCATTTCAGCTTAAAATAATGACAGAAATCAATATGAGAGATTTGAAATAACCAAACCACGTTCAATAGTGTATACTTCTATTGTATAATCTTCTATAACGCCATAATATTTCACGTTATCATTTTCTATTTTTAGTTCTGATTATACAGTTTCTGATAGTCTATAGGATATTATGTAATTAATCTAACCAATCCCCCTACCTTACTTATGCTTAAATCTATTAAATGGATAGCAATCCCATTGCTATCAATTTTTATTGATAAATTGAGACTTCGGGTTTCAGTCCAGAATTTTGGAAGAGTTACCACAAAAGAAACAATTTCTTGTGATAGCCATTAAGTACATACCAAAGCTGATATAGGAGGATCGTCCCCAGCTTCTAACAGCAACACGCTGTTGTCCATGTCTTCTGCCAATCTCCTGGTAACCACACAGCCAGCGGAACCGGCTCCTATGACTATGTAGTCGTAAGCAGAATTGTCTGAAACAATATCATTTGTTTTAGTCGAAACATTAATAAATAAATAAAATAAAAATAAAAATAAAAAAGCCTTTTATTTCATGCAGAGTAGATGAGCGTGTATACATTTTTTTTTTTTTTTTTTTTTAAACATGGTTAAAAAATAAAAATGTTACATTAATAATTGTTGGTTGCATTAAAATTAATTCAATTAAAATAATTAAATTATTATGTAGATTTAGAATTTAAAATGAAATATAAATTAAAAGAAGAAATATAAATTAAAATGAATTATAATATGACATGCATGCATGAACCCCTCAGATATTGAGGGTGAAGGCCTCCTCCAGAGAACCCCAGCGGTCGCGGTCTTTGGCTACCGTCATCCAATTTATCCCTGCAACTCGTGTGATGTCGTCTGTCCATCTAGTTATAGGTCTACCTCTTTTCCGAGTGCCTGACGGACCTGGCCAGGACGACCATCGCTCGTCGCTCATTCTCGCCACGTGACCTGCCCATCTCCATTTTAACTTTAGAGCGTAGGTGAGAGCATCTGTCACTCCTGTCTTTTGCCTGATAGTAGTGTGACGAATTTTCTGACATTTCCTGATTTTAGTGACACTTCTCTCCATGCTTCGCTGACAGGAGGTGATTTTATTTTTGACTCTTCGTGTGAACTTCCACGTTTGACAGGCGTAAGTTAACGAAGGCAAAAGACATGAGTCCATTACTTTGCGCTTGATTTTCAATGGCATCTGGCCTTTTAAAATTTCCTTGAGGCTCCAAAACTTTTTCCATACCGTTGTTATTCTTCTATCCACTTCTGCATCGTTGTTGAGTTTTTGGAAGGAAATTTGTTTTCCTAGGTAAATGTAGCTCGTAACGTACTCTACTGGTGTGTTATCCAGGCATATAGGGCTTTGTGTGGCATTTGTCATGAGATTTGTTTTGCTCAGGTTAATTTCTAGTCCAACTTCTTTGCTTGCCTGTTGTAACGCTTGTAACATTGACTCCAGCTCTGTGCTACTTTCTGAAAGAAGGACAATATCGTCGGCGAACCTTAGGTGACTAATATATTTCCCTTCTATGCATAAACCTGCTCTATTCCAATTTAGTTTTCTAATAATCATTTCCAGTACTGCTATGAAGATTCGAGGTGATAGGGGGTCACCTTGCCGTACTCCTCTTTTAATAGGGATAGGTGGTCCTGCGGTCTCTAGCTTCACTCTACTGGTGTTATGCTCGTAAAGGTATTTTAAGACTTGCACGTATTTTTTCTCTACTTTTTGGGACTGTAAAGCTTTCCATATTGACGGATGTAGTACTGTATCAAAAGCTTTCTGGTAGTCTACAAACCCTATGTAGAGTGGACGTTGGTACTCTTGATATTTTTCAACAAGCAATTCCAAAGAGTGGATGTGGTCTATTGTGGAGTAGCTCTTACGAAACCCAGCTTGTTCGATCGGTTGACTTTTTTCGAGTGTAGTACTGATTCTCTTCTCTATAGTTGACGAGAATAATTTGTAAAGAGATGGAAGCAGGCTAATGGGTCGGTAATTGCCTATGTTCTTTGGATCGCCTTTTTTAAACAACAAAATAATATTTGACTCAGACCATTGTTTAGGTGTTACGGAGGAACTCAATATCAAATTAAATAAATGTGCCAGAGGATTTACTAGGTAAGCACCGGCTATTTTTATGGCCTCGTTTGTTAGTCCGTCAGGTCCTGGGCTTTTGTCATCTTTTAGCCTTTTAATTCCCATTATAATTTCTGCTTCATCCACTGGGTCTATATCATTTTCCTCATTTTCTGATCCGCTTTGGTATATGTCTTGGTGCATTGGGGCATTGTACAAGTTTTCATAAAAACTGGTTGCTATGTTTAGGATCTCTTTTCGGTCATGTGTTGTTTTTTGAGGGTCGTCAAGTCCTTCTATCCATGTTTTATGAGATCGCAGTTCCTTGTACGCTTTTTTGATGCCTCCTGTGGAATTAAGATGTTTTTCTATGGTATGTTTTCGATGGTTTGAGTAGTCTTTTCGTACATATCTGCTTACTAGTTTATAAAGTGCCTTCAATTCATTTTTCATAGCTCGCGTCTTTGGTTTGATTTTTTGTAGAACACTTCTTCGTTGTATTAGCTTTGTAGTATGAGCTGATATTACACTGCTTCTTTCTTTTTCTTTATTATGTATGAGCGCATTCTTCAAACAATATTCTAAAATGTTAATTATTTTGTCGTAACATTCCTGTACTGAGTTGATATCTTGGCAGCACATAAGGTCTTCGCTACATTCATTGAGTAATTGTTTGTATCTCGATATTTCTTTTTCTTTTTTTAGTAAGCTTCTCGAGTGGTTGGCATAATTCATTCTGTTTGGCTTTAGTTTTTCTATAAGAAATGTTGCTCTTACGAATCTGTGATCCGTAGGGAAATTCAAGTTGATGACTTGTAGATTCTGTACGTTCTTCTGTAAATTTGTCAGTATATAGTCTAGTTCATTTTTTGTGTTGCCGTCTGGAGATCGCCAGGTCCACCTTTGATCTTTCTTCTTTTTATAGAAAGTATTTATAATTGAAAGTTTGTTTTCAAAGGCGAATTCTATTAGTCGTTCGCCTCTATTGTTTCTTACGCCATATCTGTGGTTCTTCATAATTAAATTTTCTTCTGGTTTTGGTTGACCAATTTTGGCATTAAAATCCCCCATGACTATTATGTTTTTTTCTGATATTTTCAGGGCTTTATCGATGGTGTCGTAGAAGCACTCTATTTCTGTATCATTTGCAGCGTCGGTCGGGGCATAGACTTGTATTATACTTATTTTTAAATTTTTGACATTTATCGTCAGTAACGCCACTCGTTCAGATAGACATTCAAAACATTAAGATAGTCTGAATAAACTTGGATAACATCCGCCAATCTCGATCAGGAGATATCATAAATAATAAAAGTATGGAAAGACACAGATGAACTCTCTATTCTCTGACTCTCATAGTCCAATATAGACTGTCTTGTTGGTCCAAAGGTCGTAAACGCGACTGCTCAGAACGGGGTCTAGAGTAGGATTCCTGGTTTGGGCTGATTATTACTTTGTGGATTTAAAAAAAATCAGAAAGCAGCCCAGAATCAGGTAATTGGCGGTGTTCCTCGTGCACGGAAGGGCCATCATCCCCGACTGTTACTTTTATAGCAGTCATTGTTACCATTCCACGTAAGAGCCAGGCGGATTTGACAAAATTCTGACAGAGCTTGTTCGGTTTGTAAAACCTGCAACCTACATGATAAGAAGAAGACTAGAAATTGAACCACTTACTATTAAGATCGGTCTGTTTTGGCCACAACAACCCATCAGGTTCAATTGTGCTCAGCAAAGTGATGGGTATCTGAGCTGCAGATATTAACTGGGATGATGTACTGGAACCCATTTTCTAATCTAAATAGAAAAAAAACCGTTTAATACCACACAATATATATAAAAAAAAACATATACATTAATATCATAGTCGTAGTCAGAAGGCAGAATACGCGGGATCCCCTTATCGTGTTACCTGGTAACTGGGTTGTTGCTGTTTACACCGTAGTGACAATAAATAAGTCGATGATGATGATTATGTAGAAGCTACGTCTACCTATGCTAAACAGATGCAAATTATCCAAAACTTTAGTTTTATTTCGTTATTTGATACTACAATATTCAGTTCACTTACTATCAGTAATAGTTAATTACAAATACAGACTAAACAATTTGAGGTTTTTTTACATGTTATTTATACTTATCTGACACAATTATTTAGGAACTAGCTTTCCGCCAGCGGCTTCGCCCGCGTGGACATTTTTTTTTACACCTTGGATTACATTATTCAAGTTTTAGTAAGGATCCCTAATTATTTCTGGAAATAAATATAGCCTATGACACTTCGTAAAGATGTAGCTTTCTAACGGTGAATTTTTTTTAAAAATCGCCCCAGCAGTTTTTGAGTTAAAACCCAAGAAACAAACAAACAAACAAATATTTCCTCTTTATAATATTAGTATAGATTAAATTATTAATGTAAATAGTGTAATCGTAAAGTCTATTCGTGTAATTCTAATAAATGTACTTTATTATCTAAGCCAAGGTTTCTCAAAGTTGTTAAGTACTATTTAAATTTACTATTTTAACGATGATAGCATCGTGAATCTGAAATATGTACAATATGACCTTTTCTATCAAATGACCATTTTATACAAGCTTTATCTCTTTACAATATTTTGTACTTAAATTTATAAACAACTACCTGTTTCCCGCGGTTTCACCAGCATCCCGAGGGAACTACTTCGCTCACCCGGATAAAAAGTATCCTATGTGTTAATCCAGGTTATAAACTATCTGTGTACCAAATTTCATCCAAATCCATTCAGTAGTTTTGGCGTGAAAGAGTAACAAACACACATCCATATACTCTTACAAAATTTCGCGTTTATAATATGTATTAGGAAGGAAGTAGAATAAAGTCCGACCTAAGCTTATTAAATCTATTTTAGTTAAAAACTGTTTTTTCTTTGTTTGTCAAGTGAAAATGAACTTGGACAGAAAGAGACGAAAAGAGGATTATAAGACGAAAGGTATAATCTATCTATAATTATAATAAATCTGTAGAGAGGTCTATTCTGTACATGAAATATTTTTCCAAAATAACTATCAGGGGGTGATCAGGGATCGATACTGGTGCCAAAAATGCAATCAATAAAATTTTTGTCCGTCTGTCTGTCTGTCTGCCTGTCTGTATAACCGTTATAGAAACAAAAAACTACTCGACGGATTTTAACGAAACTTGGTACAATTATTTTTCATACTCCTGAGCTGGTTATAGTATACTTTTCATAACGCTACAATCAATAGGAGCAGAGCAGTGAAGGGAAATGTTGGGAAAACGGGAGAAGTTACTCCATTTTGTTTAAACGCGCTTATCTCAGGAACCGCTGGTCCGACACCCGTCACACGTCAGACTCTTACTGACTAAAACCCATCCATGTTCCTTCCTCAGCCCTTTGTATTCCGGGGGCGCGGTATCTCGAGGAAGGTTCCCTCGGGATACGGGTAAAACCGCGGGAAACAGCTAGCTGTATCTGATACTTCATAGTTTTTTCTTAAATTGAGACCGATTTCTGCGAATGTTTTTAATAATAACGGATACAAATTAATTTACCACTAACTATTCGTAGGAAGTCGTGTAAATATTAATTAATATTGAAGAACATTTTGAACACAATACAACATTTACATAATATATTATCAAATACTGATTGTGGCACAATTAATTATCATTTATTTACAGAAAGTATTTACGTTATTTACATTACGAAAAATAAAAAAAAAGTAAGTATAAATATATTCTAATATAAATCTAACTAAAATATTGCGTCAAAAAATTCTTCCTCATCGCCGTCAACTGGAAGTGTACCCAAGAGGCTGGCGGCATTGCCACGTTGGATGGCAATGCTTAGCCTTTGGCCAAAGTAAAAGCCAGCCTTTGGGTCACGGGAAGTGTCAATAAGCCGCTTTGCTAATTCTTTAAAAAGAAGGTGGACTCGGACCCGACGACCCTAGAGTTTCAACCCCAAACGGCTCAAAAATATAGTCACCAATAAGGTTCCTATACTTACGCCGCTTGAGGTTCTCTGCAGCCGCAGCAGCGGAGAATAATAATATAATATTTAAAAAAATATCTTTCATTATAAATTAAGAAAATACGGTTTTAACAATAATTTTGAGGAAAATTTCATCTGAGATGTTTTATATAGGGACTCAGTATTTTTATTTTACGTACTTAAGTCGCCTCTACCAATTGATATAAGTAGGTATATAATATACTAGTTACTGCCTCGTTGGTCTAAAGGCCAAATAACACAACTGCTGTAAACGGGGTCTCAGGTTTGATTCCCGGGTCGGCCCGTAATCGCTTTGTGGATTTTGGAAAATTTCACAAAAAGCAGCCCGGAGTCAGGAAGTTGGTGGTGTTACACCCCCGCGCCTGGGAGGGCACGCTAAGCCGTCGTCCTCGGCTGCTATCTTGATAGCAGTTGTTGTTACAATTCCATGTCAGAGGCCGTCAGGCGGATTTGAGAAAACTCCGACACTAGTATACTAGTATCACACGATCGAAGATATAGGTACTAGTTTTTGCCTACGGCGTCGTTTAAACTTACGTTACTTATACTCAAAGATAATGTAGTCTATTAATGAAAGTTATTTTAAAAATACATATTTTTAAAAGTTTTGGATATAACATTAAAAAAAAAACTTACAATTATTTAGTCCTGTTTATTTTCTAGTATTAGTGTATATGATAGCTCGCACTTAAACTGCTAAATGTTATTGAGCTAAAATATTGACTTAAAATTAACTATGTATCTACTAATACCTATATATAAACCTTTTCTGTATTTGTCTAAGGAAGTATTAAAGAAGTATATTTAAATTAATTGATAACACTTGTGCAAATGAATTAGGCCGGGAGCTCGAATATTATTTTAAATTAATATTTTTGTGTAATGGTTTTTTTGACGATTTTCAAATCACCATTATGTCCAACAGAAGACGAATATTAATAATGATGATATATCAACAGCATTTTAAAAAACCTTGCGTGTCAGGCCACGCGAAGTAAGGTTCCATAGTAAGTAATCGGTTAAGCTTACTTATGCGTAATAGTTTTCATTGTAAGTTCATTACAAGTGCTAAATCTGTGATTTTTTTCACATTTCTAGGGACAGCCATTCAAAAGTTAGAGTATTAGAGGGGGGACGCTAGTATCGAACAAAAATGTTGCACTTAAAAGCTAGTTATTTCGCAAATTGCAAACTTAACCTAAAAATGATCTTCACATACATATAATATTTTTAAAAGACCTATCTAACAATAACCCACGTGAAGGGATACGCGAGAAAAAAATATATATCTACCCCACTTTCCGTGTTTGGGAGCTAAAAAAAATATTTTTCATACTTTATTTTACCACTTTGTCAGCGTGATCAATATAGACAATAATATACATATCCATACCAAATTTCGGCTTTCTAGAATTAAGAACCTTTGAGCTATGCCGCGGACAGACAGACAGCCGGACATGACGAAACTATTTAAGTCAAAGTCAAAAGGTTTTTATTAGGGTTTCTTATCGACTACGAAACCCTAAAAAGACTGCTTTTAAGGTCATGGCATGGCACCGCTAACTACCTGGTATATATATATCTTTTTATGTATTTTAACAATCATTGTTTAAAAATGTTTTTATATTACACACAAGCTCTTAAACTATAACTATTAAAAACAATGATAAAATTAGGCACCTGTTCTAATGTTATCAATAAAGGTATTATTACAGGTTTATTTTTGTATACCTATCTATTTGTTCAAAGCATGTATTCAGGCCGTGAACCTTGACGTAAGGGGCCGTACCACCAAATGTTTTCGCAATCAGGTGTCAGAGTAAGACACAACTACTAGCATTGTATAGCACCGTCTCTCTTTCACAACGAAACTATTCCCGCTATGTGACGTCATGGTAAGGCCCAGGAGTTGAAAGAAAAAAGATGAAAGGAAGAACAAACATTTATTGACACAACATAAGACAATCACAATAGGAAATAAAAGAAATACAAAGATAAAATAATGTTATGCCAAATAGATCCAGTTCAGCATTATGCCAGACAACTAGTGCCTGACGCTGGTTTTCAACTGGACCTAAGACGAGTTGCGGGTGTCAATCAGCACGAATCAATTACTGTTTCGAAATGATAAAATAATAATCAAAAATTATTATAATTACGCGAACAAAAAAAAAGTGTAGGTAAACACTTGGTTATTAAACAGAATTAAAAGATATTTAAAGATGGTACTTTTTTCTACTAGGCTACTTTTCCCGGTTTCGCTTATATTCTGAGAGAACACATGTATCCAGATAAAAAGTATGCTAAGTCCTTCCCCGAGTTGCACTCTTTCTTCACATCCATCTAAACCACTTCAGCGGTTGTGACAAAAAAGCGCAACTTACAATCAAACGGAACTTGGTAATACTCAATACTCAATTGTTTATTGCATTCCGCAATGTATGCTTAGGTGGTAAGAAAATAGTTTAGTGACAATTGTGGACCCTGTTGGGCACAGCAAACGCAGAAGACACGAAAGTCTTAACATATTTTTAGCATTGAATCAGTAATTATGAGTTCTTGAGAACAACATTAAATGCAGACCAAATTCACACAGCCAATAAGATAATAAGGAGACATTTGATGTAAAACATGACTTGCATCATCCAGGAAATCATTAAATGATCAGACTCTTACTGACTAAAACCCATCCATGTTCCTTTGCAATCCGGGGGCGCGGTAAGTCTTTCGAACGTCCCGCAGTCCCGGCAGGCTATGGCCCTATGGGGAGAGCCCCACAGGGCCATAGCCTGCCGGTACTGCGGGATATATAGATATATAGATTATGCCTATAATGCTCTTTTTTGACGTTAAGATTGAAAACCACTGTATAAGATATATTATGTTACACGATTTCTTTAATCGTGTAATTAAATTATTCACGCTAGTCACATTAAAATTGCCACAACACGAATTACTCTATGTAGTTAGTAGGTGACAAGACTTCATGGGCGATTTGATTCATAGAATCAACGCGATGTGAGTAATTTAGACGCTCAATGAGTTTTCAAGCTTTGGGCTCAACATTTTTAAATAATTGATACTTACGCCCAGTTGAACCAAAAAAATATCAGGTTACTTATACGTGAAACGGAAGAACTGGCATTGAAGATCTATCAAAATGGAGGATAAAACTGAATAATATTGCTAATATTTTCATAATTTTCGTCTTTATAATACATATATGTTCACTTAAAATAACTATGCCTTGAAAATATAAAATCTCTTAAAAGTATGCAAGGTATTAATCTATCATCACCATCTGCCTAGCCTTTTCCCAACTATGTTGGGGTCGGCTTCCAGTCTTAACCGGATGCAGCTGAGTACCAGGTGTTTTACATGGAGCGACTGCCTATCTGACCTCCACAACCCAGATACCGGGTAACACGGAACCCCTTGGTAAGACTGGTTGTCAGACTTTCTGGCTTCTGACTACCCGTAACGACTGGGTATTAGGTATTAATCTATGTATACTTATAATAAATCTGTAGAGAGGTCAATTCTGTACATGAAATATATTTCCAAAATAACTATCAGGGGGTGATTAGGGATCGATACTGATGCCAAAAATGCAATCAGTAAAATTTTTGTCTGTCCGTATAAACGTTATAGAAACAAAAACTACTCGACGGATTTTAACGAAACTTGGTACAATTATTTTTCATACTTCTGAGCTGGTTATAGTATACTTTTCATCACGCTACAATCAATAGGAGCAGAGCAGTGAAGGGAAATGTTGGGAAAACGGGAGAAGTTACTCCATTTTGTTTAAACGCGCTAATCTCAGGAACCGCGGGTCCGATTTGAAAAATTCTTTCAGTGTTAGATAGTCCATTTATCGAGGAAGGCTATAGGCTATATATCATCACGCTAAGACCAATAGGAGCGGAGCACCACTATTCCATGCGGACGAAGTCGCTGGCAGAAGCTAGTATTAAAATAATAGTAAACCTTAATAATATCAAAAATATGATTTTTTTGCATGTGTCTTGACCGTTATTCTCATACATATATATTATGTTACTAAAGTAACTAGATCTGCAATCACCAAACAAATTGCGTGCCATGAATGTTGAGCCCCAGCCACAATTCATGTCATCTGTCAACTTGACTTCAACTGAATGTCTGGAAAAACTGACTGTCGCCGTCTTTGTCGAACAGTGGGCCTAGCACGAATCACTTTCGAAAAAGTATTCGTATCGACAGCGATTTTTCAATGGAATACATTCAGTCAAGAAAGTATCGGAAATGGATGATTTGTTTATGGTTCCAAATTCAAATTTTTGTTTTTTTTGTTGTTGTTAGATGGGCACAACTGTATTCCATTTTGGCGCGGAGTTTGAGTTGCATCCGTTATTTATATTACATACAGTGCTGTTTTTAGTTATATCATATGTAGTGTGTTTAGCGAATTTCGTAATGGACAAAAAAAATCGAACAAAGTGTTTGTCTTAAATTTTGCATCGCCAATTGAATTTCGTGTTTGGAGTCACTGAAAATGTTACAGAAGGCTTGCGGTGAATCGAATTTATCAAAAACACGTGCTTATGAGTGGTACAAAGCGTTCAAAAGTGGTCGAGATGTGATGGAAGATTTGCCTCGCTCTAGTAGGCCATCAACTGAAGTTAACATCGCAAAATTCAAGGAAATAGTGACTGAAAATCCTCATTCAACGCGGAATTCTTGCTGGAAGGTCAAACGGTAAATAAAGAATATTATTTAAGCGTTATGCGGCATTTAAGAGAGCAAATTCGACGAAAACGGCCAGATTTGTGGAAAGAAAATTCTTGGATTTTGCACCACGATAATGCGCCTTCGCACAAGGCCATCATTGTGAAAGAATTTTTGACCAAACACTTAACAAATACCATCGAGCCACCACCATATTCACCAGATATGGCTCCAGCCGACTTCTTTCTTTTTCCTAAACTCAAATTACCACTTTGTGGCACCCGTTTTCAATCAGTAGAAGACATAAAGGAGAATTCGCGGCGAGAACTGAACTCAATACCGGAAACAGCGTTTAAAAAATGTTTTGATGATTGGATTATTCGTTGGCGTAAGCGTATCATTTCTGAAGGAACATACTTTGAAGGTGATAAAATAAATTTGGATGAATAACAAACATTTTGTATAATATTGATCTTTTCCCGTTACTTTCTTGACAGAGTAGTATACTCGCTTCTTACAAACTATTTATTTAAATTTATGACTTAAATCATATCTTTGGATGCTGCAAATTGTTAACATTATGTTAAAAATAAATTTTGCTCTGGTATGGTTGTATTTATGATTCGAAAATCGCTGTCGATACGAATACTTTTTCGAAAGTGATTCGTGCTAGGCCCACTGATGTCACGTACATATTTTGGTTATTCTAAAAGAGGTAAATATAATGATGCATCAAAATGGTTACTAGTTTCAAAGCTACGTCTGCATTCTAAAAAGTGGTTACGTTTTTGTTACCGGGTTTGCATCTCTATTGATATATCTTAATGGTAATTCTCCATTGGAATCTTCTTTTTGGAAAAATGCTATTCAAATAAACATCCCGAATCAAAAAGGATAACTTTCTTGAAATTCCCTCTGCAATCCCACTTCAAAAACATTGTCTTACTCTTACCCTTCTAACCCTTTCAAGCATTAAAACTCACGGGTTTCGTAATTACCGATATTTATATAATTAATTCAGGTATTTTTGGTGTAGGTTTTTAATTGTATCTGTATTATACATAAAATAAAGATTTTTACAAAAAAATTAAAACCGACTTCCAAAAAAAAAACTGAAAAGTAAAAAATAATTTTTATTTAAACGCTTTACGACCAAAACATCGCTTTCGAAGTCGGTGTCTTGTAAGTTACTATTGTTAGTATTTCGCCACCGACTTCGAAAGCGATGTTTTGGTCGTAAAGCGTTTAAATAAAAATTATTTTTTACTTTTCAGTTTTTTTTTTGGAAGTCGGTTTTAATTTTTTTGTAAAAATATTTTTTTATTTTTTCGCTTTTCAGTGTCTCGGTCTTGCTATCTTAACAAAATAAACACACCACTTTTTTATTAGGTTGTATTAAGCGTAAATAACCAAATCATCTAAGTATTTGGCATATCAGCAAGTAGAGATAAATCGTTATTTTTGATATATTTATAAAACGGCTGAACCGGTAGTGATAAAATTAAAATGGGACCACACGGGAAGCACCAGCTTTCAAATAAAAAAAGAATCATGAAAATCGGTTCACCCAGACGCAAGTTATGAGGTAACAAACATAAAAAAAAAAAAAAAAAAAAAATACAGTCGAATTGATAACCTCCTCCTTTTTTTGAAGTCGGTTAAAAAATAATTGCTGTTCATTAGTCTCACTAAAACTTAAGAACGGCTGGGTCGAATTAGCTGATTGTGGTTTTGAAATATTACAGGCTGGTGATGATGTTTTATTCTTTAACCTTTAAATGTTATCTTTCTAGGTTATAGTTTAGTCGAATAATGCAAAAGTTTAACTCTAAGCTCGATAGATGGCGTTAGTAGAAAAATTACATCGCGGTATGGTTCCGTTCCACACGATTAGCTATAAGAAAACCAAATTAATAAATTTTAATTCAGAAATACTACATCGTTGTTTTATTTGTACCGCAAAAAAGTGACGCGTCTTAGTTTGGATTTGTACAGTTATAATTAAATAAATAGTTTACGATATGGCGTTGTTTACAATACACCGTACATAGTAAAATCTATTTCCTCTCCATATTATTAGTAGCTCCACAGAAACCGGATGCAATCCACCAAAATCGTTGGAAATTTAAATTTCCAGAATTCTCTTTGACATCCAGCGGATGTTACGTAGATAGAAATAAAATACTGCTTCAATAAAACGTTGTTTAATTGTGTTTATTGTTTTTGTTTTAAAATGTCCGTTTTGTTTTACGTAGGCCCATTGGTTATTCGATTTATCTAAAAAAATCAAATTATTAGAATGACTAATGTGAATAGACGTTAAATCTACACATATAAAATGTTTTGTAAGACCCATAATAGCACAGGTCTTGACTTAGTATGGGCTCCTGTCTCCCACTCTCGAAACCAATGTATTTAACAGCTTATGTAAAGTTTTACTTGTACTTGTGGGAGAAAATAAATAATAATTATTATAAACATTATTATTAAATAAACATTATTATTTGTCCTGAATGAATGACGGATCAACGCAAAGCCTAAACTGCCGATCGTAGAGACCTCAAACTTGGAGGGTGTGTTCTTTGTATGACGCAGGCATCCGATAAGAAATGATTTTCCGAAATTCTACCCGTAAGGGAATGAAAATAGGGGGCAAGGTTTGTATGAAACTCTGTGATTTTTATTAGAATTCGTATAGCCCACGCGGCTAAAGCCGCTGGCGAAAATCTAGTCAACCATAATATTTATGGAAAAACAACTAGATTTTTGACAACTTTGAAAGAGAAATCCTGCACTCCAACATCGCCGGATTTGAAGGACCTTGCTGTTCTCATTGCACGACTGCCCACAAGTATGCTAGTTTCTTTACTCCGCCTTAACTGATGAATGCCTGAACCCATTTTGATGTATGGGATATCGCTATAGTCCTGACATCACTCCGAATAAACTTAATCACTTAAATGTATAAAACACACTACTGCTACGTCAAAAAAATTACAATAAAAGTTGTAAGACGTGGCATTTTTGACGTGGCACGAATGTATTTAAAGTTTTACGCTCATTTTTAATTGGCCTTATATCTATAGCATCGGGTGCTATGTTAAAATGATTAAAGTAATATTTTTAATTTTATTAAAACAAAAATAAAATTGCTTTCAATCATGGATTTATTTCATCAAAAATGTATTTTATGTATACAGAAACGAAGGAGACAACATGTTTGTTATCAGTAAATGTCTTGATACTTCAACATTTTGTGAATTAAGCGCTGCTCTTTATGATATCAGCTGCTCTCTCAGCTAATGCTATAACAGCAGCATTTATGGCACCATGCATCATATCTGGGAAAACACTACTGTCCACAACCCGAATCTTCTCCAGGTTTTTCACCTTTAATTCACCATCAACAACAGAGCCCATGGGACATGTACCCATATAAAGAAAATCAGAAATACCCCTTTCCAAAAGATAACAAGCCCAAAATTCTCTTGTACCATATTCTTTGTCTGCGCATTCTTCAAGATCAACACCAACGACTGCCGCACCTTTCTTTTTGAATGTTGGAGTTTCTACAATTGTGACTAAGTCCATTGCATTATTAATCATGTTTTCTAGATCAACAGGGTTACTGTAGAGTCCAGTTACGATAATTGGACTGCCGGTTGGATCTGTTGCATTCAAACGCACTGTACCTCTCGACTTTGTACCCAGGTCCAATACTAAGTTGTACATTGCATCTCTAGATACAACCTGCTTTTGCCAATCGAGGCAAATTTCGGTTTTAAATCCATACACCGAAGTACAAATAAGAGTCAAAAATGGTGTGTCGTGCCCAAGAAGCAAACTGTATACCTGATAGTTCGGGATATTCTCGCTCTTGTTCAAAGCCATAGATGCCATTAAGACTGGCACTGGTATTTCTGTTGGATTCACAGCTGGTGCTAGGTCTAATGGATTAGGAATCGGCAGTAAATACTTATTCGTCTTAAGAACTATCACCGTCGCAGCTGGTACTATCAAATTGTCACCAACAGGAAGATCAGCTACTACACTTATGTTTAATGACTCCAAATACTCCTTAGGTCCAACTCCTGAGTACTGCAAAATCTTTGGTGAATTAAACACACCAGCTGATAATATGATTTCCTTATTACTTTTTAAAGTATAAGTGACATCTTTATAAACTGCTTGGACACCTATGGCAACGTTATCTTCGAATAAAATTTTATCTACTCTAGTTTCTCTTGACACGAATAGATTTGGGTATTTTCTTATAGGATTCAAGTACACATAAGCAGGTGATTGCCTTAGTTCCTTAGCTATAGTCAATAATGGTTGTGCGACACCTACATTTATAGGGCCATTCAAATCTATGACAGTTGGATTACCAGATTCATTGAAAGCAGTCAAATAATCAGCCACTTTACTGTTGTGAAGTTGCCTAGTTATACCAATGGGACCAGAGGTGCCGTGGTAACTTGGATACTTGCTCAGAATTTCATCATCATAAACTGTTTCACTTTTAATAAAGTACGGGAGTATGTTGTCATAAGACCAAGATTCATCGCCGGTGACAGTGGCCCAGTTATCGTAGTCACTTGGAACGCCTCTTACGTAGAGGAGGTGGTTGAGGATACTGCTACCTCCGAGTACATCGCCTGATGTCAGTCTGGTGTAGTTACCCTGGGCCCCAGCTGCATAGTCGTCAAAACTTGACTGGTAGTCGTAGTCAATACTTGTTTTTGGGAGAGTGTAAAATAGTCCTGAAAGCTGGAAGAAAATCAATCAGTTTGTTCATTGTTACATTATTATGACAATTTTGTGAATTTGGATTCGTTTAATTTTTAAGACCCCGAAATTCTGGGTGGAATTTGAAAAAAACTTTACAAAAACTGTGTCATATCAATACTTTGTTGTAAATCGAAATATCAATGACTAAATTTTCTTCGTTATTTTTAATGTGACTAAAATAACAAAGCAATGGCCAAACCGGACCTAGATTATATACTACAAGCTCTTAACAGCCAAAATCTCAAAAACGATTATGCTGACACTTAATTCACTTACAGTTTTGGCGTTTTCATATTCAGTAAAACCAGGATCCAACAAAAACCAATCAAAGTCAATAGCTGACTGTTACCTGTCAGTCAATAAGATATGAGAAGAAAATGATTATACTCACAAGTGAAGCTAGTGGAGGATCTCCCCCAGCTTCTAAAAGCAGTACAGTATTATTCTGGTCTTCTGCCAACCTTCTGGCAAGAATACAACCGGCGGTTCCACCTCCCACGATTATGTAGTCATACGACATACTTTCTGGAATAGTAAAATAATAATAATTTAAATGCTTGAATGAAAAACATGACCTGATTCTACTCCCAGAATTGCCTCCAGACGAAAGAACTCCTCAATCGTCGATAGCAGACACACGAGATAAAATAGATAAAAAAATAGACCCGACTTCAAAAGCACTACAAATTGAAAAAATATACTATTATCTGGCGAAATGCTTGAGAATCAATGCCTCGTTCTAGAAGTCGCTGTCTTAAATTAGGTATTTTATTCTCTATTTTCCTAATATCTACTGCTGATTACTAGAGATGTTTATTTTTTAGGGATTTAAATGCTCTTCTTACTCATTTAAGGCATACAGGCGTGATATTATGTTATGAAATGGTAAAAACAAAACATAGTCATACGATCGCAGCAATCGCGAGACATTTGCTGTTAGTTATTGAAGAGTTCCGTTAGGTCCTTAACTCCAAAGATCTTCATTAGATCTTAATAGGTATATTATATACTAAAATCTTCCTTGAAACATATCAATTTCAATAACGAATACTGCATCCAAATCAGATTAGTAGTTTTTGAGAAAATCAAATAAATCAATAGGAGTCGAATACAGATCCTCCTTTTTTAAGTCGGTTAAAAATACTTCTTCGTGGTTAGATGACAATGCTCAGCCTTTGGTAAAACAGCCAGGCTTTAGTCATAGAAACTGTCAAAGAGCCTAGCTTTGTCTTAAGAAAATAAAAAATGCTATTTCGCGTAGATAATCACAAACCGTTTAATGTAGCTTGGGGAGGAAACACCTCTTCATCCAAACCCAGTGTGAGTAGCAGCAACGCGATGGCTGATGAAGTTAATTCGGCCATGATTGCTGCAAAATAAAATAAGTATACTATAGTTTACAACACAAAGAGGAGCTCGTGGCTAAGTAACAGCCCCACGGTTCGACCGATCAAAGGTTGAACTGCGCTTGGCGCGGTTGGTCCGTGGATGGGTGACCATCTTTGTCATAGCGAGACTCCTCCGTGCCTTGGAAAGCACGTTAAGCTGTTGGTCCTGGTTGTCATTTGTACATCTTTAACAGTCGTTACAGGTAGTCAGAAGCCAGAAAGTCTGACAACCAGTCTTACCAAGGGGTATCGTGTTACCCGGTAAACTGGGTTGTGGAGATAAGATAGGCAGTCGCTTCATGTAAAACACTGGTACTCAGCTGCATCCGGTTAGACTGGAAGCCAACCCAAACGTAGTTGGGAACCGGGTTGGGGACCTGGTTGCAAACCGTCGTGTTTTTTAGCGATGGGAAATCATCAAATGACTTCTCCTGCTGTAGGGGAACTGGGAGGAAGTGTCAGACTCTTACTGACTAAAACCTGATTGTTCAAACGAACTAATGGGGCCCGGAACACTAAGGCCGGAGAAAGGAACATGGATGGGTTATAGTCAGTAAAACTCTAACACTCCCGTTCCAACCACAGCAGGACGATTCATTTGATGATTTTTTACGCCTGAAAAAAGGGGTTTCTTATTGGCCATTTATTGAATTATGGACTTCAGGGGGGTAAGACAAGTGGAAAAAACGCTAGTAGAATAGAAAACAAAATGTATGGGAATGACAGATACTTGTAAACGAAATTCATTCCCATAAATTTTGTTTTCTATTCTACTAGCGTTTTTGCCACTTGTCTAACCCCCCAGGTAGGCAGTCGC
The DNA here is from genome assembly GCA_963891755.1 of Pyrrhia umbra. Classification (NCBI taxonomy): domain Eukaryota; kingdom Metazoa; phylum Arthropoda; class Insecta; order Lepidoptera; family Noctuidae; genus Pyrrhia; species Pyrrhia umbra. The sequence goes on from OY982943.1 coordinate 1,440,525, forward strand.
CTACCCTATGTAAAACATTGGTATTCAGCTGCGTCTAAGCAGATTGGAAGTCGCTCACGATGAAGTTGAGAAAAATGAAAGGAAAAAAAATTGATTAATGAAAAATAATAGCTCAAAGAATTAAAAGACTTACCACAGCACCAATTTAATTAAATTTAAAATTAAATATATTACACTTGTTAGATCATTTGTCAACCCAATTTGTGAAAAAATTTGCAGATATACGATACAGGAAAACGTTTCAGTTTATATACCACGAGAAATGTGTTTAAATATCAGCTAAATACATAAAACAATGAATATTAATTGAAACCGAAAATGTGAAAACGAATGCACGAATGAAAATAGACATGACATAATTTTTACCTACAAAAAAAACCGGCCAAGTGTGACACGTAGCCACGAACAGGAGTTCCATACTTACATATTATTTTTTGTGCCAGTTTAACTGTGGGTGATTGTTAAAGAATTTTGCTGAAAACTGAAAATTAGTATGTGTAATGTGTTTGACACTTTTACAGTACTCGGTTGTTATCATTGAATTTTAGCTATGCTATTTAAATTAATGCCAATCAACTCTAATTACTATGCATAGGTGTTTCCGTTGGAAAACTTCAGAGATAATGGATTTATTTATAGAAATGTTTTTCCTTTTATATATTATATTGTTTAAAGTATTTCGGAAATAAACAGGCATAAAAAATATTTTAGAATTTAGGTACTTTGTGACTCGTGAAATAACGAGCGAAGACGCGGACACTGCTAGTAAATACTATAATCAAATCAAATCGTTTTTACTGTATAGGTTATACAAACTTAAGTTATTAAATAAAATTGCAGATCCATTATGTCGTGCCTATATGGCATACAATAAAACATAATATATACGTTAATAAATTTATATTATGGCACAGAATTAGGAATACAAACCACAATAAATTTAACTTAACTAGAAAAAAATAACATTAAGCTCATGTAAACAATTAAATATAGCCATTTTGTGATACCTGGGGGGTTAAATACAAGTGGCAAAAACGCTAGTAGAATAGAAAACAAAATGTATGGGAAGGACAGATAGCTAGTCGTAAACGAATGTCATTCCCATACATTTTGTTTTCTATTCTACTAGCGTTTTGGCCTCTTGTCTAACTCCCCTGAGCCTATACAAAATACTCTAGATGTTTAGCCCTGATTCCATGGTGACTGTCAGAACATGGCTGATGACCTTCAAACGGATAAACAGATTTCTTTTAATTAAAAAAACATGGATATCACACTTTTCTAAAAAAAATATCAAAATTGGTTCACCTGTTTACGAGCTACAGATACTAGAGAAACTAAAACTCATTACGCCTTTCTTTTTTGCCAGGGAGGGTTTTTTGTTTTATCACAATGCTCTACAGAACTTTAAAAATTCATCTTCGAGCAAATAGTCATGTGACTCGCTTAATATTTTTACAACTGTCCCAATATTGCATGAGGTAAGTTGAGTAATTTTTATCATACAGCTAGCTGTTTCCCGCGGTTTCCCTCGCATCTTGAGGGAACTACTACACGCACCCGGATAAAAACTATCCTGTCTTTAACCGGGTTTCTATCTTTTCTATATCTAATTTAATATATATCTCTTCAGATGTTTTCCCTGTCTGTATGTCTCAAATAACTTTACCGCGGTCTTCGCATCAAAACTGTTAACGAGGAAATTTCAAATAAGACAATGGCGTTCAAAAAGCGAATCATGAATCATCCCAACATGCTAGCAGTAAACCTGATGAGCACCCAAAACAAGATTCCTCAAGACCTCATTTAAAAAAAAGGCTGTAGGAATAAACGGAGCAGTCACTGGACAGCCAAATACAAACTAGTTTAAATGAAACAAATAGCTAAATATCTATAAGAATAACAGATTGCAATGAATTTGTTGAAATAGATAATATAATATAATACATCAAATGAAACTAGTAGCGCCATCTATTAAGCATAATGTATACTAAGTGAAGTAACTCAATAAGTCAATCAGTGTTCTGAACGAATGTATGATTATTGTAATTTCCTTCCTGTTTAATTTGAAATATAGTTCGCTGTTCGCCACCATCCAAGTAACGTGTTTTATTAAAATTCATCTGCAAAGAAAAGGCTAGGCAAATGATGACTTGTTGATACTTTTTTTACCGGTTGCAAGAGAAATCGCAGAAAATGTTCAGTATAATTCATCATATCCTCTTTGTTGGTAGAAATAGAAAATGTCTTTGATCGTAAATAACTAGTTTAGTACTTATAGGTACATTCATTCGGCATTCCTCGGAGTTCTTCGGTGTATCTCGCCGTCCGAAGATATTGCATTCCGTAGCGATTCGACTGGTTCTGCTACATCACTGTATTGTTTTCAAAGGGTAGATACAAGTCTCTAGTACCAAGAATTTAGTAATTTTAATTAAAAAAAGAAAACGTTTAATTATCATAATTATATATGTCCGCGGCATAGCTCCGTGGTTTTTGTTATTAGAAAGCTGATGAATTTGGTATGAATATGTATATTGATCACGCCAAGAAAGTGGTAAAATAAAATTTTGAAAAATATTTTTTTTAGGGTAGCTCCCAAATATGTAAAGTAGGGATGAATTTTTTTTTTCTCGCGTACCCCTTCGTGTGGGGTATCGTTAGATAGGTCTTTCAAAAATATGATGGGTGTGTGAAGACCATTTTTCAGTTAAGCGAGCCATTTGCGAAATATCTAGATTTTAAGTGAAATTTTTTGTTCGATACGAGTTACCCCCCCCTCTAACTTTTGAATGGCTGTACCTAGAAATGTGAAAAAAATCACAGACGTAGTACATGTAATGAAATTACAAGGAAAACTATCACGGCTAAGTAGGCTTAACCGGTTACAGAGCTATAGTCGACTAACTAACTCCTACTACGGAACCCTACTGCACGTGGCCTGACACGCACTTGGCCGGTTTTTAAATTTATTTCTTGTTGAATAGCATGATGTTCTACGAGTCAAAGAAATTTTATTCCTATCATGAAATTCTATAAATCAGTTACAGGGTAAAACAATAACTTTTGATAAACGAATCTTTTATGACTTCTCCTGCTGTGGCCGGAGCGGGGGGGAGTGTCAGAATTACTGACTGAAAACCATCGGTATTCCTTCAATTTCTACCAGGGCCGCCGTAATTATTTAAAACTATCACGCAACCCTGGATAAACCAACCCCTCAATATAAGAGTATCTATTTATTAATTTTACTTCAAATTGAATCAGCCTAGACCAATTGATGTCGTGGTAGCCTAGTAGTTAAGGCACTTGCCCCTCATTTATGAGTGTGCAAGTTCGAAACCTGGCAAGTACTAATGTGACTTTTCTAGAGAAAATTATTAACAGCAAATATTAGATTTTAGTTTTGACTGATTATAAAGTACTTTTACTATTTTTAACCCCCGACGCTAAAAGAGGGGTTGTTATAAGTTAGACGTCGATGTCTGTCTGTCTGTGTCTGTGGCATCGTAGCTCTCAAACGCATTAACCAAATTCGATGCGGTTTTTCATTTGAAAGCCAGTTTCCTTGCGGTGGTTCTTAGCTCTTTCTGGTTAATATCGATCCAGCAGTGTAAGAGTGTCAGCTCTTTTCCAAAATTATGTAAGCCATTTTTTCGTAGGGGTTTTTTTTTTATATCTTGTACCGTTTAGTCTACAATTAATTAAGTCGTTTATTTTCTACCATCTGCAGCTAATGACGTCATTGCTGCAGAACAATATCGCGCACCATACATAGCCAATAATATATAGTACAGTACAGTGTGAACGTGTCCATAACAATGTGTGGCGCGCGATATTGTTGTGCTATGAGCTATATACTATCAGCCGTTTGCATGAAACTTTTCATCATTAATACTTTTACGAATATCACAAAACATGATATCAATAATTAGCATTGTTTTTATATTTTTATGATATCAATACATAGTTATAACAATTAAGTAAACATAATCCATAATTATATCGACGAAAAACATAAAATAATAGCAAAATTATTAAATTTTATCCTCCATTTTGACAGATCTTGAATGACATTTCTTCCGTTTCACGTATAAATAACCGCATATTTTTTGATGCTATTGGCTGTATATGCTATTATATTATAGCGTCTGAAAGCAGCATTAGGCGTTACCCGTCGGTGTCATTCAAAAGGCAACTAACAATTTCCAAAGTCACAAACTTAGAGCAGTCTGACCCACAAAGCGAAAATGTCAACGAAAATATTTCTTCACTTAGAACAACGAACAACTACCAGTTGTATGGTATTTCATAAATACATAGTTTTGTTGCCACTGAAAGTTTTACTTGTCATTTGAACCTAACTATTTTAAGTCAAAGATATTTCACTTAATAACTTCAGGCTTCAAAAGTCGATGGCCTAGTGGTTAAGGCACCTGCCTCTTTAAATCGGTTAACTTAGCAAGTACCAATGTGACTTTTCTAACGTCATATGTACTTTCTAAGTGTATCTTAGACACCACTAACTAACGGTGAAGGAAAACATCGTGAGGAAACCTGGACTTAAAAAGTCTGAAATCGCCAATCCGCCTTGAGCAAGCCTGGTGATTAACGCTCAAGCCTTCTCTGTATGAGAAGAGGCCTGTGCCCAGCAGTGGGACAATATATAGGCTGTTGATGAAAATTTATACTTGTCATTTGAACTTTACTGTTTTAACTCGAAGTTATTTAGTTTGATAACTTCGGGCTAATCGACTGCCTCATTGGTGTTGTGGTCGCATAACGCGACTGCTGTGAACAGCCCTAATTACGTAAGCCGATATCTTTCAATTTCAGTTGCAATACCTTTCATTTTGACAGTTCAACGATATTCATTGCTTCTTTAAAAGTATCAATGATATGAACGTCCAAACATATGCAGAAATGTATATTAAACTCCTTTGGTTGGGAATTGCAATTGGATATCCATTTTTTACGTAATTAGGGTGCTGGTCTCGAGTGCTTTCCAAGGCATGGAGGAGTCTCGCTATGACATAGATAGTCACCCATCCACGGAACGACCGCGCCAAGCGCAGCTTAACCTTTGATCGGTCGACCCGTGCGGCTGTTACTTAGCCACGAGCCCCTCTAAACTATACAAACATATATATATATATTTATTACGTTATAATAAAAACCACATCATATATTACCCGTAATATAATCCCACCGGAAGTGAGTCACGCGACACGTGACGTCACAAACGGGAAATCCAACCGGAAGCTACGGCATAAAGGCTTAAGCGACGGTGAAAAAAAATTACTCCCGTTTTTCGGCGGGAAACGAGTGACTTCCTTTTCCGTTAGGCTTTTATAAGGAAGGTGTTGGATTGTACGGGATTCACGTTTCCGAATTAGGTTGTGACAGATGGATAGACATATATTTAACATTAAATAGATTTATAATAAGTAGAAGTATAATAGCTCGTGGCTAAGTAACAGCTGCACGGGTCGATCGATCAAAGGTTAAGCTGTGCTAAGCGCATGTTAGTCCGTGAATAGGTGCGCATTAATCTCAAACATGGCTGAACAGATTTGGATGAAATTTAGCCTGAACATAGTTTATAACCTGTATTACCACATAAGATACTTTTTTTCCCGGTATTCGGACTCAATTTTGTCCAAATCCACGCAGTTGAAGTCGCGGTTAGAAGCCAGTTTCTAATAATATTATTGTGGACCTGTGGACACGAATAAAGATTTTGATTTGATTTGATTATTAGTTTTTACTACTAATAAAAATGCGAATGTTACTGTCCACCTATCTTTCTGTCTGTCTGTCTGTAACGCCAAAACTGCTGGACCAATTTGTAGTATTTACTTGTTATCTATAGGTATAAAAGTGTGTGCTAGCCAACAGATGGTAAAATAATTTATTGTTATTATGTTAAATATGATAATTACACATTTTTTTATTAATATATAATATAAACGAAGGTTATTCAAACATAACAGACAGACATATGTTGCTGGGGAGTTGGTTGCGCCACTTCTTCTTCCCAGCAATAACACATAGGAAGTGGTGAAGAGCGGGCGTTTTGGGGGCTGTCTTTTGTAAATTTGACGTTTAAAAAGTGCTGATTTTCAGCCTAATTCGATTAAATGACTTTTGATTTTTTTAATTTCTTAAGCAAAAGTTTACTAGAATGTATAGTATGTTTATTACTCTTCCACGCAAAAACTACTGAATAGATTTAGATGAAATTTAGTACACACATAGCTTATAACCTGGATTAATATATAGCATACTTTTTATTTTGGGTTCGTGCAGTAGTTCTCTGAGGATGCGGGTGAAACCACGGGATACAGCCAGTCAATCTAAATATATATAAAACTCAAAAGTGACTGACTGACTGACTGACTGACTGACATAGTGATCTATCAACGCACAGCCCAAACCACTGGAGGGATCGGGCTGAAATTTGGCATGCACGTAGAGGTTATGACTAAGAAAGGATTTTGATAAATTCTACCCCCAAGGGGATAAAATAGGGGATGAAAGTTTGTATGAAACTTTGTCAATTTTAAACCGATCGGGCTGAGAATTCATATAGCACACGCGGGCGAAGCCGCTGGCGGAAAGCTAGTCAAACATAATGTTTGAAATCATGCGCTAAGTAGCCCACAGCTGCTTAATACCATAATACTATACAAACTACTGGCTTCGCCTACAAATTGTATCGTCTCTGATCACAAACGGGTTATTTGTAACTAAGAAAATGATTATAAACTTAGTTTAAGTTAAGATAGTGGGGCTGTATTCATAGTCTGTCCCTAGCACGAAATGTACTAAAGTAATCGTATCGTTAACATGAGTGAATTTTAATCAAAATTACAATTTTACTAAAGAAACATGTTGATTAATATAAAAAACAAGAATTATTTGTATCATACATAGATTCGATGTGAAAAATGAGTAAATTCATTGCAAAAAATAATGAAGTTAACGTTACGATTACTTAGAAGTTACGTTATAATTACATATATATATTATATATACTCAATTTAAAATAACATTAGAAATTTTAATGCTCCCGATTTACTGATGGATCAATCGATTTTGAGCTCTATTGCTAAGGTTCATCATCATCAGCCTATCTAACACTAGTCCACTGCTGGACATAGGCCTCCCCTAACGTGTGCCATATCGCCCGGTCTTCAGCTTGACGCATCCAACTTCTGCCTGCAGCCTTTCGCAGATCGTCACTCCATCTTGCCGGAGGGCGTCCCATACTACGTTTACCTAGCCGCGGTCTCCACTCAAGAACCCGTTTACCCCAACGGTCGTCGGTTCTTCGACAGATATGGCCAGCCCACTACCACTACAGCTTACCAATTCTTTGAGCTATGTCGGTAACTTTGGTTCTCTGACGGATAGTTTCGTTGCGGATTCTATCCTTCAGAGACACCCCGAGCATGGCTCGTTCCATGGCACGCTGAGCAACTTTGAATTGGTGGACTAGCCGTACTGTGAGTGTCCATGTTTCGGCTCCATAGGTCATGACGGGTAGGACGCACTGGTTGAAAACTTTAGTTTTCAGGCATTGTGGTATGGAGGACGAGAAAACCCGACGCAGTTTACCGAATGCTGCCCAGCCCAGCTGAATTCGCCTTTTGGCCTCCCTCTCAAAGTTACTCCTACCCAACTGCAGTATCTGCCCAAGGTATGTATACTCCGAAACAATTTCAAGGAGTTGGCCATCAACAATGACAGGTCCCGGATCAATATGATCATTGATCATAATTTTGGTTTTATCCAAATTCATGCCGAGACCTATCCGTTGCGAGGCTGATGCTAGGCCGTCTAGCATTCGTTGCAGCTCCTCCAGCGACTCTGCCAGTAGGACTATGTCATCTGCAAATCGTAGGTGTGAGATGCGCTCGCCATTTATGTTAATGCCCATACCTTTCCAGTCCAGCGTCTTAAACATATCCTCCAACGCACAGGTAAACAGTTTCGGGGATAAAACATCGCCCTGTCTCACTCCTCTGTGCAGTTGGATGGGTTTTGTCCGCTGGTCCTGTACTTGGACTCACATTGTGGCAGCTTGGTAAAGGCATCTCAACACATCGATATAACGATAGTCCACTTGGCATCGCTGTAAGGATTCCAGAACAGCCCAGGTCTCTACTGAGTCAAAGGCCTTCTCGTAGTCCACAAAAGCCAGACACAGCGGCCGATAATACTCCTCGGTCTTCTGTATAATCTGCCTCACTGTGTGTGTCCACGGTGCTGAATCCTCCACGAAACCCGGCCTGCTCCGGTGGCTGAAACTCGTCGAGCCTTCTGGCGAGACGATTCGTGATGACCCTTGAGAACAACTTATAGACGTGGCTCAAGAGACTGATGGGTCTGTAATTCTTAAGAAGGCTTTTGTTACCCTTCTTAAAAAAGAGAACCACCAAGCTCCCGCTCCACGCCGTAGGAGTTCTCCCACAGCGAATGACGGAGTTAAAGAGGTTTTGCAGCTCCCTAATAACAGGAGTGCCTCCTGCCTTCAGAAGCTCTGAAGTGACTCCGTCTTCACCAGGGGCTTTTCCATTTTTAAGCTGCCCCAAAGCCAACACGATCTCGTCTTGGCTGATGTCCGGCAGTTCGTCGGTGTAGTGGCGTGTCAGGGTGGCTCTAGAATCGTGGTTGTCACGCTGAGGACATGGAGCATGTGCAGCATAGAGCTGGCTATAGAAGTCCTCGATCTCGGTGAGAATCTCCGGCTTTGACGTGATGCTAAAACGTTACCATTGCTAAGGTTACATGATAAAAAACAGATGCAAAATATATTTGGCATTATAAACATTATTTTTTTCTCAATACCATCCTGATCTGTACGGAATGAACTCAAAATTGATCGAATTAGCTAAGATTATAATCTCTGAACCTATTTCAAATCTTAGATTACCTAATATGGTTAACAATAGATACCATAATAAGTACAAAGATGTATACAAAACCAACTTCAAAGTACGAAAAAAAAACCTAGGAAAGTGTCAAAGTAGCCAACATTTTGATTCAAGCTTAAAAAAAGGTTTAAATTTAAATTAGAAGTTGAACCACTAAACCGGTTTTTGGTAAAATTTTATTATGTTTACTGACCCAATGTTGTAAATCAATAAATAAATAAATTACAAAACGATACCGAGTCAAGACTATGAATACAAGTCAACATCCTTCCTCGGTAAAACCAGTTTACTCAACGTAGCGACGAAGACAGTAGCAAAGGGTTTTGTTGTACACTTCTAAATTGTAATATCTCATTTGTGACTAGCATTCCGCCGGCGGCTTCGCCCGCGTCAGTTATACGAATTCAAATTTAAAAAAAAAACATAAGTGTTCCTTTTTACCACTATAGGTACAGGACCCTAAAAAATTACAGAGATTCATACAAACTTCGACCCCCTTTTTCACCCGTTAGGGATAGAATTTGGGAAAATCCTTTCTTATTGGATGCCTACTTCATACAAAGAACACACCCTCCAAGTTTCAGGTATCTACGATCAGCGGTTTAGGCTGTGCGTTGATCCGTCAGTCATTCAGGACAAAGCATTTTATATGTATAGATAGATTACAATATAATAAGGTCTCATAACATAAGGTTGGGTTCTCAGAAACCGGGCTAGTATCAGTGAGTTAATTGCCAAAATGTATAGTAGTATGTAAGTAGCGCCATCTATACAAGAAAGTTGAAACTCAATGGCAAAACCGATATTAGTTGTAATAATTGTCGCTAGATGGCGCTTTTAGTTCCAGAGCCGCAGTAACTCCTTCAAATTATCCTACAGCCCCGGCAGGTCCTAGGGAGGCCTACTATAGGTACACTTTTGTCAACACCTATCTATTCATATAAAATGCTTTGGATTTTAGAGAATTCCTGAATGATTGATGGACAGCCTAAATTGCTGATCGTAGATACCTGAAACTTGGATGGTGTGTTCTTTGTATAACGTAGGCATCCAATAAGAAAGGGTTTTTCGAAATTCCACTCATAAGAGGGTGAAAAAGGGGGGCAAAGTTTTGTATAAAACTCTGTAATTTTTAATTGGAATTCGTATAACCCACGCAGGCCGCTGGCGGAAAGCTACTCTCCTAATATAATAACAAGAAGATTTAACGATATCGTTACGGAACCTTAAAAATAAACGATCGAAATGAACATCAATCTCAACATGCCAGTGAGGATATTCCCTCCCCCCTCAATCACTCCCCATACTAAAAGACTCCACTCCATAAAAACTCATAAAGAAGAATTGACTTCAACTGAAAAATAAGGTATGAAAAAGAAAATGGCCGACCTCCCCGGCCTTATAAATCAATTTCTAGATAAATTGTAGAATCAAAGTCAATAATTTGGAGTTATGAGATAACTTTAGGATAAGAGTGATCGTAAATAAAAAAATTGTGTCAAGTGCGGGTCGATTTGAAAAAGTTTTGTGGGTAGTCGTCGCGCCCTGGAGGGCAGTTGATCGTTGGTAAGGAAAATAGCATAATCTTTGAATTGATTTTGAATATTTCCTTACTAATCCAGTCTTTGTTGTGATAATTTTTCCTTGACTTAAAATATACCCTCAATTTTTTTTCCCTTCAATTCAATCCATTTTTTTATAGCTATATCAGTTTTGACCATGTCGTAACTTTTCTTTCCAGTTGTGTTTAAAGCTGCTTTCAGACTACGCTATAATATAATAGCATATAGTATATAGCTCATAGCACAACAATATCGCGCGCCATACATTGTTATGGACACGTCCACACTGTTCTGTACTATATATTATTGGCTATGTATGGTGCGCGATATTGTTGTGCTATGAGCTATATGCTATATATTATAGCGTAGTCCAAAAGCAGCTTCATGGTATGGTCATTTCACTCAAATTAAAAAACATCATTTTGGACGCCTACCTTATACATATTTGCAACAAGTTTTTGTTAAACACAATTGCTACAACTTTTACATACAATACAATTTTATTTACTTTACCAAAATAGCAAGTTTGCCTGATTCGAGACCTTAGACCTTATCTTTTAGTAGAAAAAAAACCTTTTTTTTTGTAAAAACTACTCTTATTCTACTATAGATGAATTTTCAACCGGACAACACAAAAGTGTCTATGCCTATCAGATATGCCTTAGCAAGAAGTAGCACAAGATAATATTTTTGTATCCCACTAAAGGGTGAGTTCACCGATAGATGGTTCCCTAATTGGTCCGTTAAACAAAAACGTTTTTTAACCACGATACGAGAATTTTCGTTGTTGATGTTACCCACTTCTAGTTTAAACTCGGATTGGTAATCTACTATTTTAAGAAAAAAATGCTGAAATAATTGTGTTACCCTTCAAAACTTGGTTTGAAATTACGGTAAACAGCTGTTTTAGTTAATCGGACTGATACCTATCTTGTCGGTGAAATTGGGCCTAACTGTTTGCACATTTCATCTGTTTCCTCAGGTAACTTAACTCACCCGGGTAAAAAGTAGCATATGACAGTCTCCAAGGTCCCCTCTATCTTCGTACCAAATTTCATCAAAAACGGTTTAGCCGATTTACCGTGAAAGCGAAGCAAACAAACTCACTTTCACATTTATAATATGCGGAATCACAAGACCAATTATTTCCAAAAAAAAACATAGTAAAAAAGCGAACATCCTTATTTATCTATAAAGACTTCCAATTCTAATAGAGAGATTGGTAGTCGACATCAATACGAACAAAGATACCGATTAAAAAACACATCTTAACCCCGTTAATGCGTAAAGAATTCTATAGAACGTCAGAGAGCACGCGGAACAATATCTGTCCATTCTTGGCGTCCCGCCAGCTTGCCCGAATCCAATCATTTGCCTGCTAACGCTTAGTAATCAATCGCTAATACATTCTACAAGGGGACAGAGAATAGAAAATGGACGAAATAAAAATTTGCCCGTACACAATCGGGCAATTTAAATCCAATTAGCAAATGGATTTTCCAATGGAAAGGTTTATGGATCGCTAATTCCGTCGCAATAGGATTGTATTTTTTTTTTTCATAGATTATTATATACTAGAAGTTTCCGCGTTTTCACTTGTGTTCTAAAAAAAAGTCGTGGTGGCCTAGTGGAAAAAAGGCCGCTGTGGCCTAGAGGCACCTGCCTCTCGTGTACGAGTGTGCGGGTTCGAAACCTGATAAGTACCAATGTGACTTTTCTAAAGTCATACGTACTTTCTAAGTATATCTTAGGCGTCACTGACTAACGGTAAAGGAAAACATCGTGAGGAAACCTGGACCTTAAAAAGTCTAAAATCGCCAATCCGCCTTGAGCAAGCGTGGTGATCAATGCTCATGCCTTCTCTATATGAGAAGAGGCCTGTGCCCAGCAGTGGTACAATATATAGGCTGATGATCACTTGTGTTCTAAAGAAACTACTTATTGTACCTGTATGAAAATATCATGTGTCCTTCCGCAGGGTTCAAGCTATATCTATACAAAATTTCATCCAAATTGGTTGAGCCGTAAAAGCGTAGCAGAGTTAATTCGAATTTTTAATTTCGTTCTTTATATTGATTGTACTACCGCTATGTATTCTTATTTTAGAAACTAGCTTACCGCCAGCGGCATCGCACGCGTGGGCTATACGAATTCAAATTAAAAATGTCAGAGTTTCATATAAACTTTGCACCCTTTTTCATCCCCAGAATTTTGGAAAATCTTATCGGATGCCTACGTCATACTAAGAACGCATCCTCCAAGTTTCAGGTCCCTACGATCAGCGGTTTAGGCTGTGCGTTGATCCGTCAGTCATTCAGGACAAAGCATTTTATAGATTATAGTTTTTATTGCATTGAATTAAAATACCTTTTAAAATGCAAAAGTAACTGCCTGATTATCTGTAATGTTTTCTAAAAAACGGCTGATCCGATTTAGATGGATAAAGTCAAAGTAGATGCGACGAAATTTGAGTGTTTTGTCGATGCAATGGTAAACAGCGAGCGATTTGAAGAGCGATATTATGCGCATAATAAACATTTTGTTTATAGATGATTATGATTCATTTTCCTTTATTGCACTGAGGGATAATATGGAGAGGATTTAGTTAGATATTTTTTGTTAAGTAATCCTACTAATATAATGTATTATGAGAGAATTTAAGTATGTATGTTACTTTTACATGCAAAAACTACATAATGGAATTGGAGGAAATTTGGTAAACACTAACCATCTTACTTATAAAATCCGATTAGCCACGGATTAGCAAATATCTCACTCATAAATGCTGTTTAGCGTTTAGATGAGAAATGGTTAAACCTCAGATTACAGGTTTTTTATAAGTACGATGGTAAGTGAGAATTTAAGTATGTATGTTTGTTTTGTCTTTCATGCAAAAACTACAAAATGGATTTGGACTTTGTAATGGTGACCGTTTTCCGAACATAGCGAGACCCCTCTGTGCCTCGGGAAGCACGTCGCGCTGTCGGTCCTGCGCCTGATCTCTCCCCGGTCGTGTCGGATTGCCGACCCATCGGACTATGAGAGTGAAGGAATAGAGAGTGCACCTGTGTCTGCGCAAGCGTGCGTGCACCATAATATCTCCTGCGTACCTGGCTAGTCTTTCAAGATTGGCCGCCGTGACCGAAAATCGAATAATAATAATAATATTTTATTGTTTCAAGATATATTCTTAACAAAGGTAGGTTCACTAGCCTCCACACTAGGATTCCCTGTGTCGTGGAGACTAGTCTCTTTCATCTTAACAAAAAAAATATATTAAAAATAGAGAACAAAAAAAGATATAGTAATAGTAAAAAATAAGATTAAAAAAATGTATTAACAGTAGATTTTAAGGCTGGTAAAGTGGAATGGGAGATTATTACTTTTTCTCCGAGTGCGTGAGTTGAATAAAATTAATAAAATATTTAAAATTATCACCAAAAAAAAAACTTTAATAATTTGCCCTACACTATCTCAGCTTATACCAACACAAAAACATTCAGAATAAGCTCGAATTCGTGCGTATCAGCATATCATGTGACATCACATCTCACGCATAGGGCACAAGCCGGATAACAGGGTACGATGCCATCGATGGAGTCGATAAGCGCACATTCTTATACAGACACCTAATCAAAGCAGGAACGAATTCATTTCTGATATTACAACGCGAATTTTGGGTAGGGTTGCCACGTATACGTATTTTTGTTTTAAAACATATATTGAAGCTTACCAACCTCATAACCAAGCTCGTGGCTAAGTAACAGCCGCACGGCTCGACCAATCAAAGGTTAAGCTACGCTTGGCGCGATCGGTCCGTAGATGGGTGACTATCTATGTCATAGCGAAACTCCTCTGTGCCTTGAAAAGCACCTTAAGCTGTTGGTTTGACAGTCGTTACGGGTAGTCTTACCAAGGGGTATCGTTTTACCCGTTAACTGGGTTGTGGAGGTCAGATAGGCAGTAGCTCCATGTAAAACACTGGTACTCAGCTGCCTCCGGTTAAGACTGGAAGCCGACCCCAACTAAGTTGGGAAAAGGCTCGGTGGATGATGATTGAACCTAACTAACCTATGTCCTCCCTCCACAACTCAGTTACCGGGTAACACGATAGCACTTGATATGACTGGTTGTCAAACTTTCTGACATCTGACTACCCGTAACGACTGTCAAAAATCTAAAAAACACAGCTGTAACTAACGTGCTTTTCGAGAGACGGAGGAGTTTCGATAGGACATAGATGGGAGAACGTATTTTTTTATTTTGAAACATGTATAGACATGCGCCTACGGTCAGACAACTAAGAAATTTCTTATATAGCTTTCTTTACATGGATTTTCATGGACAGCCTTTAGATTTGTATCTATTTGATACTCATCCGTATATTTATTTTAAACTTTGCCTCGTGGGTCAAACATACATTATCTTCTAAATTTTATCTGAATCAATTCAGTGGTTTAACAGACTGATAATTACTTTTGCATAGAGATAAAATCAAAACCAAGACATTGGATTTTCAGCTTAGTTTATAAATAAATAAAATAAATAAATAAATATCTTTGGACAATTTCACACAGTGCCATCTAGCCCCAAAGTAAGCAATGCAAGCAAGCATGCTTGTGTTATGGGTGCTAGCTTAACGGATATACTACTTATATACTTTTTTTTAAATACATACATATTACACACTGTAACACCCAGACCCGTCACAGAAATTAAAATTCATCATTTCAATTTCTGCCCGGCCGGGAATCGAACCCGGGACCTCTTGCGTGGTATTCCGGCATGATGACCACTAAGCCACTCAGGTCGTCAAAAAAAAGTTTGAATAAATGACTTTAGAATTTTGCATTTATTTTTAAGTAAGGAAGTAGGGATAGGTAATATTAGGTGTGTTGTGACAACCCTGCATAGCATTCGGCGGCCATATTGCAACAATCCCAGTATGGAGACGCTCACAAATATTATTATTAGAATTTGTTGTGTTTTTACGAATCTCGCCGCGCGCCCGCCTCGGATGTTACAATCTTCAATTACGCGAGAATTTTCCTGCGTAAGCTTTTTAGGGTTAACTATGTATGTAGCCTTTCTTTTAAGAGCTACATAAAGACATTCCAGAACCTTGCTAATAGTATTATTAACGCCTCGTTGATCGCAGCAGTGAGCAATAGGACCTCGGTTTGATGCCCGGGTGGAACCAAAGTTTGTGACTCATTCACGCAAAAAATACTGGTTATATCTGGATGAAATTTGGTATACACATAGTTTATAACCTGGATTACTACATACGGTATTTTTCATCCCGGTGCTGAAATAATTCCATTAGAAAGCAGGTAAAACCGTAGGAAATAGCTTGTTCAAAATAAGCTACGCCGATCAGTCGTCAGTATTGTGTTATTTGTAACTAGATAGCATTAGCCTTGAGCTTTATGCTGTCTATTCACAAGGCGACAGATATCTCTCGCTATAGGCCTTGAGACATCGGAAATCGCAACGTATATAGTCAAGCTTATGAAAACGATAAGCCTTTATATTGTAGAAACCTTAAGTAAATTGAAGTATCGTAATTGTTTTTGTAAAACATGCAACAATGTTTTATAATGTTGAAGTTTTTATGTTCGTATGTTTGTTACTAAATCACGCAAAAACAGGTGAGTGTATTTTGATGACATTCGGTATACAGATAGTTTGTGAACTAGATTAAGACATAGGATACTTTTTATTCCGGTATCTAGCCCAATTCTGAAGATTTTTAAACCCATAGAGATGTACCTTAACAAAACCCTAATTGGAGAAGTTGAAACAAGCACTTATTTTAAATTAGATTCAACTGATTATATGGATGTCTATCGCTTGAGTGTCGTTCTTCAAAATTTATCTAAAACGTTGTTCCTTTTTTGCCCACCGGCTTTTTAAAACGAAGAATCTGTTACCGACTTTTCAAGGACTACCTCTTTGGTATAGTGGTTGAAAAACGCAGCAGCTGTGACCGAGGTCTCGGGTTCGAGTCGGAGCTGGGCCGAAATAAATATGTAGGTTTTTATTTTTATTTGTTACTAGCTTTCCGCCAACAGCTTCGCTCGCGTGAGCTATACGAATGCAAATTAAAAAAAACCGGCCAAGTGCGAGTCGGACTCGCGCACCGAGGGTTCCGACCATTGGAAAGAAAAAATATGCAATAAAGTCGCAATTATCTTGTTTTTTTCCGACCGCATAATTAAGTTTGTTTGTAGACGAAAATTGCTGATTACTTAAAAACTACCCGCTAGATCTCGTTCAAACCAATTTTCAATGAAAGTTTGCATGATAATCTACATCATATATTTTTTTTAGATTTATCATACATTTATTTTAGAAGTTACAGGGGGGGGGACACAGATTTTACCACTTTGGAAGTGCCTCTCGCGCAAACTATTCAGTTTAGAAAAAAATGATATTAGAAACCTCAATATCATTTTTCAAGACCTATCCATAGATACCCCACACGTATGGGTTTGATGAAAAAAACATTTTTGAGTTTCAGTTCTAAGTATGGGGACCCTCAAAATTTATTGCTTTTTTTCTATTTATGTGTCAAAATCTTAAGGCGGTTCACAGAATACATCTACTTACCAAATTTCAACAGTATAGTTCTTATAGTTTCGGAAAAAAATGGCTGTGACATACGGACGGACAGACAGACAGACAGACAGACAGACAGACAGACATGACGAATCTATAAGGGTTCCGTTTTTGCCATTTGGCTACGGAACCCTAAAAAATGACAGAGTTTCATGCAAACTTTATCCACCTTTTTCACCTCTCTAGGTGTAAAATTTCGGAAAATCCTTTCTTATCGGATGCCTACGTCATACAAAGAATACACCCTCCAAGTTTCAGGTCTCTACGATCAGTGGTTTAGGCTGTGCGTTGATCCGTCAGTCATTCAGGAAAAGCTTCGTATATGTTTATATAAGGTTAGAAAAAACCTGCAGCTCACACGACAAAGAGAAGAAAAACCTCCAAGACCTGATATCTATTCTGTTAGACGAAACACCAAAAGATCAATTTCTTTCCCTAAAAGGGCGATCCTAACACAAAGACGCTAACAGACAAACTAATATAGGATCGTCTGGACGCTCCGTAACCGATAGCCTTTACTGGATAAACTATTAAACTTAAACAATAGGGGCTCCTAAACCTGTTGTAAAGGGAAATGGGTAGACTGCCCAGTGTCCAGTCTTTGTTAGGCAAGTGCGCAAACTTCTACCTTTGAAGATTCATTGATGAACTAAGTTGGATCAAATATATATTGTTTCCCGCAGTTTCACTCGCGTTATGAAAAAACTACTTCATGCATCCGGATAAAAACTATTCCATGTTCTTCCTCAAGTTTTAATCTATATTCGTACCAAGTTTTGTCTAAATCGGTTAAGCCGATTTACTGTAAAAGTGTATTTTAAATTGATATTCACATTCAAACGAATATGTTTTTTTCCGGTACGTTTTTTATTAATTACATTTGGTAATATTGATTATTATTCGCTACGACTTTGTAGCTACATCGCATTTTTTTTGGTTTTTGAACATAATCTTTCCGAACTACGTATTAAAGCTAATATTTTAATTTAATATCAATTACATTTCAATAGTTAGCTGAGAGATACGAGCACTTATCCATATAAGTGCTCTAAGGCTGAGAGATAATAATTTACCTAATACCGTTTGCCTAATTACCTAGCTTCTGTATGTTATACCACGTACTCAAGTGAAACCGCGGGTACAGCTAGTACCAAATTATAGTTGGTTTTTTTTTTTGATTGTTAAGGTAATTCATCAAATGATTCCTCCCGCCGTGGTTGGAGCGGGATGGAAAGTCAGACTCTTACTGACTAAAACCCATCCATGTTCCTTCCTTGGCCTTTGCGTTTCCCAGCCCTGGCAAGTATGGATAAATCCCATACTTAATCTATACATATAAAATGCTTTGTCCTAAATGACTGACGGATCAACGCACAGCCTAAACTGCTGATCGTAGAGACTTAAAACTTGAAGGGCGTGTTCTTTATATGACGTAAGCATCCGATAAGAAAGGATTTTTCGAAATTGTACCCCTAAAGGGGGTAAAAAAGGGGGGCAAAATTTGTATGAAACTCTGTCATTTTTAATTTGAATTCCTATAGCCCACGCGGACGAAGCCGCTGGCGGAAAGCTATAGTATGAAATAAAACCTTATAACGCAGTCCAAATACTAACCAGCTAGTCGTCAGTGACGTCATTCGATATTCGTTTATTTTTACAGTTTGGAACGCGATCGCGAGCGTTTAATTGTTCCCGCACGTGACGCCACAGCTAGCATAGTGTGGACCTGACGAATTTATGTTCCTCTGCGGCTTTTAGGGGAATTTGGGGGAGTACTCGTTATTTATTGTCGGAGTGATGTTGATGTACTAACTGCATGGCGTTTGAAATGTGCAGGGAAATAAAGTTGGGAACTTAAGTATTTTTACAGTTCAAAATAGGTAGGTACGTAAACTTCATTTATTTTAAAATATATGCATAATGTTTCTTTTTTTTTCATTTAAATACTAATGATAAGAAAACTAAAATTGGGATTGACTGAATCTGGGGCAATGTCCAAGCCACAGGTGGTTAAGTCAGCAGTGATAAGAACTTACACACAATACGTAATTTATTATGATGCGCTAAAATGAATGTTTTTCATGTAGGTTATCCTTGGACTAACTAAAGTATTGTAAAACTACTTTATATCGTGTGGTCTAGTGGTTAAGGCACATGCATCTCGTATACGAGTGTGCGGGTTCGAAACCTGGCAAATACCAATATGACTTTTCTAAAGTCATATTTACTTTCTAAGTATATCTTAGACATCATTGACTAACGGTGAAGGAAAACATCGTGAGGAAACCTGGACTTAAAAAGTCTGAAATCGCCAATCCGCCTTGAGCAACTGTGCTGATCAATGCTCATGCCTTGTTTGTATGAGAAGAGACCTGTGCCCAGCAGTGGGACAATATATATGCTGATCATGATGATGACCCGACTACTTAAAACAACTTTAAACCTTTCGCATTAAAATTTTAATTAGTATACCTTATCATAATAAGGGTTCTAAATATAATTTGTTTGAAAATGTGTTCAATACAAATAACAATAACTAAATAACTCTAACTACATTGAGGAGCTCGTGGCTAAGTAACAGCCGCACGGTTCGACCGATCAAAGGTTAAGCTGCGCTTGGCGCGGTCGGCCGTGGATGGGTGACCATCTATGTCATAGCGAGACTCCTCCGTGTCTCGGAAAACACGTTAAGCTGTTGGTCCCGGTTGTCATTTGTACATCATTGACAGTCGTTACAGGTAGTCAGAGGCCAGAAAGTCTGACAACCAGTCTTACCAAGGGGTACCGTGTTACCCGGTAACTGGGTTGTGGAGGTCAGATAGGCAGTCGCTCCATTTAAAACACTGGTACTCAGCTGCATCCGGTTAAGACTGGAAGCCGACCCCAACATAGTTGGGAAAAGGCTAGGCAAATGAAATAACTCTAACTACATTGTATTTCATTTTCTTGCCGGTTTTTCTCTAGAACCTTTATAGGACCCACTATTTGGAACCGTGCAACTAATTTGACTTTTCATAAGTGCTTTATTTGAAATAAAAATGTTGACTTTTGATTTAAAATATTTTTGTCGTTAATTAAAACGTCCCCCCAATTACCCCTGCGTATCCACACTAACCTATCACGCCCCCACTACAGGGAATTCAAATAATTTCGTGAAAACAATAGTCCCCGCTCTATTGTAACAATGTTACCGGTTTTTTTGCAGTATCGATGAAAGTGCAATCAAAATGTATTTTCAGCACCAATTATCTTGGTAGCTTATATATATATGTGGGAGAAAAGCCGTAAAAAAGAAACTAAAACATAAATTATAATATGTAGGTATATTTCATAATATCGTTATTCATAATGCAATGAAAACATATCATTGGATAGCTTTATACAAACTGTATTTGCAACATCATTATTACATTATGATAATTCTATACATAATGCAATTAATAACAATACAACAATAAATCATTTTTATAGCATAATCACATCAGAACATTAATGACACATTAATGATTAATGATACAGCAATAAGGCTCATAACAATATTAAGAGCAATTGGATTATTTAAAAGTAAACATACCAGACCGTTCAGAGATGTCCTGCTAGTTCCGAAGACAAACAAAATCTGCCCGGTCGAGCGTCGTGCACGCTCTTTTATGCCATAGCTCGCCTGTCAGTGGCACGATGTGGGTAGTCGTACAAAACTTATTAAAGCAAACAGTAATAAAAATACCTTCACAAAAAGTAATAATTTCATACACTCCCGCACGGCCATTCTGACGAGCAGCCGTATGGCTTGCGAACAATATAGTAAACAATATTACAAATCTCAAAATGAACAACATTTATGATACTTATCGCAATCAACAAAATTATGAATGAAACATAATGTACAGCAACAATATTAATAGCATTGTGATTAGCAACAATACAAATAGCATTGATGATCAGTAACAATATAAATAGCATTGATGATTAGCAACAATACAAATAGCATTGATGATCAGTAACAATATGATCACCAATCACAATCAATTAACGAATGTTTTTTTTTTGTAAAAATATAGCTTGTTTGAAAAAAAACACATCTACAAAGCAAGTAGTCGAATAGTAACGACATAAGGACAAACTTTAATTACAAACTAAAACTATAATTATATGAGAAGAATGTTTACTGCATTATATATAACCATTCACAAAATAACATCCAAGATTTAACAATAGAACTTAAGAGTATTTAGAATAAGTTTTACCTGGATTAAAGCATCTAACTTTTAATTGATGTATGTATTTGCACGCCATTTAATGGCAGGATACGCTAAAAATACCAATCTATTGTCAACACCTCATCATCTGCCTGATGAGGTGCTAACAACAAATCAATACTTTTATCGTTAACACCTATTGTACCATATTCTGGCAAATAAATTTTATTGATTTAATAAATACCTCTGTAATAAGCCTTGCTAGAAGGCGTAGCATCAAAATAAGCATTGCCTCCGTAAAAGCCATACATGCAGGCGCAGCAAGAGATCATAGTCATCTTGCCTCGGTAAAAAGCCGTACATATAGGCGCGGCAAAGATATCATAGTAAAGAGTGCCTCGGTAATAAGCCTTACAAGAAGGCGCGGCAAAAATAATTTAGTAAACATTGCCTCGGTAAAAAGTCTTACAATTAGGCGCGGCAAAAATAATTTAGTAAACATTGCCTCGGTAAAAAGCCTTACAATTAGGCGCGGCAAAAATAATTTAGTAAACATTGCCTCGGTAAAAAGCCTTACAATTAGGCGCGGCAAAAATAATTTAGTAAACATTGCCTCGGTAAAAAGCCTTACAATAAGGCGCGGCAAAATCTATCATATGGCCTCGGTAAAAAGCCTAACAAGGCGCGGCCGTATAGTATACTCATTTCCTTGCATCCACCCAACACCTGGCCAGTGTGTTAAGGGCGTTTACAAGACAATAAGTTACTAATCTAGAAATTAATCTCAATATTCGTGTAAAATTCTGTAGATCATACAAAATATGTCACATTTTACAGTAAGCAAATCTCATTGTCATGAATATAAATAATATCACATGGACCTTTGCATTTACATTGCAATTACGCCATTAAACGGACGATTTGCAGACAGACTGATTTTCGTACCGCTGCATGTCCACGTACGACATGAACGCTTAAGTGAGTGCTTTGGTCCAAGCGTTCAACATAATTTACATTAGGCATCAGAAATGGCTAGAGGTGACAGAATGCGACCCATGAGAAGCTGAAAGAGTATTTATCCAATTGCTTTGTTAATTTGTACAACTTATTGCAAATTGGACTTCAACAGCATCTTCAGCTTCACAGAGTAGCTAGACTACCATAAAACAGTTGGCAGAATTTCAGTAGCATTTTGACCTAGACATTTGCACGAGTGCCACTAGTTGCGATAAGGATTTAATATGCTATTCCTGTGCATGGCGCCACTTGATCGGTAATTAATAACTCTTGCAGTAGAGTGAATTACTGGAAAACATGAAGAAGACTTAAGAACTTTTCAAATTATCAACCTTTGAATTTTAAGAGTTTGAGGTAATTTTCAAACTTGAGGTTTAAAGGATGAGTAGAGTAAAGGTCATACAACAGTAGTTTTCCAAATGGCTCAAGTCAAAGCATCTTTATCAATGCAGTAACTTATCTTGAGCTACTTTCATGATTTCTATAGGTATTAAATGATCAGCGGACACATGCACTGGAAATTCTTTTGTAAGTTATAGTTTTGGAAAAGTTGAGGCAACGTCTTGGGTGGCAACCGCAACAAATCAGATCTGATACGAAAATCCAACACACCTGATATTACGGCGTCCAACAAGCAGCTCTGCCACCAACAGCCTTCTTCGCCAACTCAAATTTCCGCGATATATACTTAACACGGATCAGCAGATGAAAATATCAAACCCGTGCCGTAAAATAGGATCTGGCACTTCACAAATGGCAATCCTTTATCAGTTGCTGAAACAGAAAGCGTTATACGTTCAACATGGTTAACACATTATCGAGCTCAAGCACACTGTAAGGATTCCGGTGCTGCAAGAGATAATTAATAATAACGTTTGTCAGCCATACAAAAATTAATACAACAAATGTTGATTTCAAGCTCTGTAGCCATTTATCCCAACAACATACAGCTGGAACAAATGAAACTGCGAGTTCGCGGAGTCCACAAGACTAGAAATGGAGGAGTCATTGTCAGTATAAGGACGGAACATGACGCTGCAAACGTTAATCAAGCAGTCTAGTTCTCTTCATCTGGGCTTATTGCCGGCCCACCCAGCGTAAACCCCGGAATATTATTCTGGTTCACAATAGTGCGACTTTTCTCGGACAGAGTTTCCAACTACGAGAGGAGCTTCGCAATACGGCCCGAAAGCCATTAATAGTTATTCAAAACAATCAAAATAATTAAACTAGTTTAAAAAAAAAAACATAAAATATTTATACTAAAATTATAGTAAATAAAACGAGTCACTCAATAAATAATTCACACATAATAAATAATAATAGTAACTATTTATCATTCCACTCGGGATGTGATATATTATGTAGTGTTGGTATAGTGAGAGTAACTCGGAGCGGCTAATCGGTCGCTAACAGAGTTTCCCAATATATCTTTGAAATCATTTGACACAGCAACATGTAGCCCTAATATCTCATGAAAGGCTTTTTATAATTGTGCTGTCTAGAGAGCAGAGTTCCTAACAAGGTATTATTATATTAGTATAAGTGTTATACAGAAAAGGTAATTCTACCTGTAAGACACTGGATGACAGTTCCCAAAGAAAGTTGTCACGAAATCTGCAACATACTTAAGCTTTTAAAAGTATCATCAAGTATCACTGAGCTGGAGATACATGAATTATATTGATTATCAGGGGATCTGGAGTAACGTTTATTCTCAGTGTAATTTAGTAGTTACTAGTGGATATAGGAACATCATCAGCCTAACCTTTTCCCAACTATGTTGGGGTCGGCTTCCAGTCTAAACCGGATGAAACCGAGTACCAGTGCTTTACATGGAGCGACTGCCTAGCCGACCTCCACAACCCAGTTATCGGGTAACACGGTACCCCTTGGTAAGACCGGTTGTCAGACTTTCTGGCTTCTGATTACCCGTAACGACTGTCAATCATCAGTTGAACCGTGCGGCTAGACGGGTATAGGAAATTCTAATTTTAACACACATCGGTATCTAATTACATGACTAGCCCGCAACATGCAAATAAACAAATATACAAGTGATTTTTGTAAAATCAATTGTAAATCACTTTATGGTACACATTTCATTTTATGTAACTCGAACACTTTATAAGCTACATAGTATTAATCATGTTTATGTAAGTAGTTAGTAAGTAATATAATGTGATAGTGCTTATATCATTTGTTAATAATTATTTGCCTATTATCCATTCCAAACTAATAAGGAAAATTAGACAAAACCAATGTAGTGAAAATAACAACACAACTAAATAGAATTCACATCGAGAATTCACATTCTGAGGGTATCAACTTACTATCTTACCACTTTGACCATCAATTTATGATTTAGCCAAATTGGAAAAGCTATTGTAAGATGAAAAAAGAATAAAGCCCATGTAGAAAACAACAATTGAAATGTCATTATTAACCGGCACAATTAAAAGTATGTTTTCAAAGCAACATGATTATTTACGATTCCATAGATTTGTGCGTTTGTTTTGTGATTTGTGTTCTTTACTCATCTAATCTCTATTTAATCAATTTATTCAATTATTTAATTGACTTATAATTGGACATTACTGAATGGTCCAATGTGTGTATTTATCTTTTCCTCACGCTTTATTAGCATCACCTATAGAACGCCTATAGGCCGTACTATGACGTGCCAAAACAAGATTATTTTCGTTATGAAAAAGAGACGGAGCTATACGACGTTAGTAGCTGTATTACGCTCTCAAACTTGAATAGTGATTGCAAAAACACGTGGTGGTACAGCCCCAGGTCATCTTCAGATGATCTTAGAGAACGGTGGCTATACGTACTACCCATTTTAGCCACGTCTCTCAGATTTCTATTCTTTTAGTTACGACTAAGTAATAGACCTAATTTAATTTTTGAATAAAGTATTTGAATTGATTAAGAAACTCATAATGTCCGTGCGATCATTCAGATCGAACGGCGGCAAATAAATATTGTACAAGTTTTTCTTTTTGCAAGGTTTGCATTACAGGACCAGTAACCTAAATAATAAAAATGATTACCTTCATAATGTCTCATGAAATTCAAAATAAAGTTACAGTCCTGATCCATCTAGTCCAGATCAGACAGAAGTGAGGGAACTCGGTGAAGGTTCATTTAGTGCTGAAGCCAGGTTGGTCTTCGCATTCTCCATTTCCCCGTATCCGCTAGAGTAGAGCTCTTGCGCAGGGGACAGGAACAACAGGAACAACAGGAACCCCATCAGAATAGTTGTCCTCGAAGTCTGCCGTTGCACCAGACACTCATAAAAAATAATAATAATTGTATTAGTATGTGTAAGTGGGCGCTTCTCCCACATAGTGAGTTCAATCTATCCCACTTCTGATGTGGGAGAAAAGCCGTAAAAAAGAAACTAAAACATAAATTATAATATGTAGGTATATTTCATAATATCGTTATTCATAATGCAATGAAAACATATCATTGGATAGCTTTATACAAACTGTATTTGCAACATCATTATTACATTATGATAATTCTATACATAATGCAATTAATAACAATACAACAATAAATCATTTTTATAGCATAATCACATCAGAACATTAATGACACATTAATGATTAATGATACAGCAATAAGGCTCATAACAATATTAAGAGCAATTGGATTATTTAAAAGTAAACATACCAGACCGTTCAGAGATGTCCTGCTAGTTCCGAAGACAAACAAAATCTGCCCGGTCGAGCGTCGTGCACGCTCTTTTATGCCATAGCTCGCCTGTCAGTGGCACGATGTGGGTAGTCGTACAAAACTTATTAAAGCAAACAGTAATAAAAATACCTTCACAAAAAGTAATAATTTCATACACTCCCGCATATATATATTTTCGAATTAAAATACAGCTTTCCAATTCTATGGACTATAAATAAATAATTTAAAAGCCGTGGATTAATTTTAATAGAGTTTCGTGAAGCAATAAATGGAATAGTTTAATTTTAATTATTAATTTATGCAAATGGGTTATCAATATTTAGCTAACTAGGCTTTGCCTCTGGTTTTGATTATTCTTACTTTATCTATCTACTAGCTTCTCGCCAGCGGCTTCGCCCGTGTGGTCTATACGAATTGAAATTAAAAATGACAGAGTTTTATACAAACTTTGCCCCCCTTTTTCAGCCCCTTAGGGATAGAATTAGGGAAAATCCTTTCTTATCAGATGCTTACGTCATACAAAGAATACACCCTCCAAGTTTCAGGTCTCTACAATAAGCGCTAACACTAGCAGCATAGAAAACAAAATGTATGGGAATGACAGATAGCTAGTCGTAAACGAATGTCATTCCCATACATTTTGTTTTCTATTCTACTAGCGCTTTTGCTACTTGTCTAACCCCCCAGTTTAGCCCTTAAAATAACCAACCAATAGCAACATGTCTATTTATTACTAGAAAGTATTTTATACTAGCCATTTTCCGCGTGTATCAAATTTTATCGAAATCCATTCAGGGGTTTTGAGTGAAAGAGTACGTACTTATTACTTATATACATACATCCTCACAAAATTTCGTATTCATAATATTGGTACTGAAAATAAAAACGTGGATATAAAAGATAAAAACTTGTTAATTTTTTTGTCAATTACACTACGTAGGTATATAAATATAATGGTTTTAGCAGTTACCATAAAAGCAGTTACCATAACAAGGAATTCTTCCTACAATTAACAAAGGTTTCCTCAACAAACACAATTCTATAGGTACCAAACACTTTCACTAGCACGGCAGTAAATTAAAAAGTAAAAAATTCATACGGAATCCCTTTGTAAGGTGGAGCGCAATGTAAATAATTTATTTACGAAAACAACACCCTGTATGCTATCACGGGCACCGTTTTTATCATCCTATACTTATTATAATTTAGAAGTAAGAGTTAAGAGCTCCTAATAAAGGTTAGGCTTATCTGTCAGATAATTTCCCCCCAATGACGTTTTTATCCATCATCATCTGCCTAGCCTTTTCCTAACTGCGTTCAGGTCGGCTTCTAGTCTAAACCAGATGCAGGTGGGTACCAGTGTTTTACATGGAGCGACTGCCTATCTGACCTTCACAACCCAGTTCCCGGGTAAAACGATACCCCATGGTAAGACTGATTGTCAGACTTTCCGGCTTCTGACTACCCGTAACGACTGGCAATGATCTACAAATGACAGTGAAAAACTGATTAACTTAAATAAGTCATTTTTATTTCTGACCAGTTTCGAAACCGTAAAATCCTTGTCACCGAGATATTTTTAAGTGCAATGAAAATTTTCTTGTATGTAGGTATTAAAAAACCAAGAATACAATGTATAGTATCGACTTATAAAAGTGTCGACATAAAATAAAACTAAACAGACCATTAAACTATACTATGTGATGTGTAGTATATGTTAGCGTAGGAGTCTGTCTCAGATCTTAAGCCTTCTCTGATCATTTGTACCTTCTAACTTGAAGTTTTTGAGACGTTTAATCAAAAATTACTTATCGTAACTCCTTACTATAAATCGTGCCTCGGAAAGCACGTTAAGCTGTTGGTCCCGGTTGTCATTTGTAGACCTTTGACAGTCGTTACGGGTAGTCAGAAGCCGGAAAGTCTGACAATCAGTCTTACCAAGGGATATCGCGTTACCCGGTAAGTGGGTTGTAGAGGTCTAATAGGCAGTCGCTCTAAGTAAAACATTGATACTCAGCTGCATCCGGCTAAGACTGGAAGGCGACCCCAACATAGTTGGGAAAAGGCTAGGCAGAGGATGTTTCCTTACTTTTTAACTAGCTGTTTCCCGCCGTTTCACCTGCAACCTGAGGGAATGATGAATGAAAATACGATTCAGATAACCTGTACATTGTTCTCACATTTTTTCTATACCAAATGTAAAACAAATATTGTAAACTAACATGTTGAAAAAGAGTAACCATGGAGTTCCTTCTTGTTCTTCTCCATAGGAATCTACACTTTGGAACGAGCAAATAAATAGCTTCAATTTTTCTTTTTTTTTTGACTAACGGACTGACTCTTAATTATTTGACAATTCAAACGTGCCTGTAAATGGTCTAATTGAAGTAAATGTTTTGAATTTGAATTTGGAACTACTTCGCGCACATGGATAAAAAGTATCCTATGTTTGAACCTAGGTTATGAACTACATGTGTACCAAATTTCATCCAAATCGATCCAGTAATTTCTGCGTACAAGAGAAACAGTTATATACGCATATATCCTCACAATTAGTAGGATATGAAAGTAACTCTGTCTATCTATTACGCTATTACGATAAAACGGCTGAGCCGATTGAGGTGAAATTTGGTATGATAATAGGTTGAAAACTAGGGAATGACATAGTATAGTTTATATTTAGATACGTGAAGTAGTTTCCTCACGACACGGGTGAAACCGCGAGAAACCGCTAGTCATGTTTAAAAATCACATATTATTTAGACGTTTTTAAGTCAGAGGTATCATTTTAAATCGTAAAAAATATATTTAAATACATGTATTTGTTTTACCTTCAAAATATATTGGTTGACAGTCTAATTGGATTCATAATTACTTGTCTGTTTTTCATCCATACTCCCAACCATCATACAAGAGCTTAAAGATTATAACCTCTCTCTTTCTAGACACAAAGTATGAATATTACTAACTGTGAATTTTTAACCACCATACTAAAAGTCTGCCTAGATATTTTATGTTCTAAGAAAAAAAAAACTATCGTGGGAATGTACACTTTGCAACGCTTTTACGTTAAAACTGCTAAACCGATTTAGATTTTTGGTACAGAGATAGATTTAAAATATGTTTCTTTCTTTCTTTCTTTTTAAGCTTTGTGAAGGACATAGGGTTTTCAGAGTGCATAGGATTTGCAGATAGGTATATGTACTTTAAAGTTTTGTTTCATTGTCATTGACATTTTTCTCTAAAAAATGGCTGCACCGATATTAATAAAATATCGATATATATAAAATTATATAGAAGCGCACTGGAAGACCAAGCTTTCAAATAAAAAAAGAATCATCAAATTTAGTTCACCCAGTCGAAAGTTCTGATAACAAACATACAAAAAAATGTAGTCGAATTGAGAACCTCCTACTTTTATGAAGTCGGTTAAAAACAAAAGTATTAAAAATATCACAGGCAAAATCTAATTTAAGTTAATATAACATTTAATCCCCAATTGGGGGTGAAAGCGGAATCCCGTACGAATACCATAGGGGTAGGGTGGGGGTAGATGTATTAGTGAAATTCCACTAGGGGGCGAGGTTGTCGACTTTCCGAAGGTTTAATGGGCTAAATATCTTGAGCCCAGATAATTCGAAGACAGGAGGGTTGGCAGAAAAATGATACGGGTTATTTTTATATGAAATATTTTATACTAGCTATATCCCGTGGTTTCTCCTGCATCCTACTTGATGCACCCAGATAAAACTATCTTAAGTCTTTCCGTAGGTTTCGTTGTATCTCCATACAAAATTTCATGTCAATCGGTTTAGCCATTTTTACATGAAATCGTTACAGAAATATAGACAGACGGAGTTATTTTCAGATTTAGAATTAGTAAGTATAAGAACCAATAATTACAAGTATGTATTTTTAAAACTTGTATTTAAAAATTGAGTGTTTTTGGGGTGATATGATATTAAACATCATTTCCTCATCATCTGCCTAGCATTTTATCAAGTATGTGGAAGTCAGAAAGGCAGTCGCTCTATGACTCAGCTCCATCCGGTTAAACTGGATGATGTTGGGGTCGGATCCCAGTCTAACAATTAATTCTTGTAACTGGTTTTAGTTAGCTGATATATATATACATATACATATATATATATATATATATATATATATATATATATATATATATATATATGTACTTATATATTTATTTAGATATTTACTACATATTTATGTCTTTGTTATTTGTTATATTGCTTATTCTTTCCGACTATGATTAGCTATTTCCCGCGGTTTCACCCGCGTCCCGGGGGAACTACTTAACGTACCGGAATAAAAAGTCTAGCCTAAAACCTTCTCCATGGTCCCCTATATCTCTGTACCAAATTTCATCCAAATCGGTTCAGCTGCTCTCGAGATTTGCGCTTAGCAACACATTCAGCGATTTATTTTTATATTATAGACTAGCTTCTGCCAGCGACTTCGTCCGCGTGGAATAGTGGTGCTCCGCTCCTATTGGTCTTAGCGTGATGATATATAGCCTTTAGCCTTCCTCGATAAATGGACTATCTAACACTGAAAGAATTATTTAAATCGGACCAGCGGTTCCTGAGATTAGCGCGTTTAAACAAAATGACAACATTTCCCTTCACTGCTCTGCTCCTATTGATTGTAGCGTGATGAAAAGTATACTATAACCATCTCAGGAGTATGACTAATAATTGTACCAAGTTTCGTTAAAATCCGTCGAGTAGTTTTTGTTTCTATAGAGTTTATACAGACAGACAGACAAAAATTTTACTAATTGCATTTTTGGCATTAGTATCGATCCCTAATCACCCCCTGATAGTTATTTTGGAAATATATTTCATGTACAGAATTGACCTCTCTACAGATTTATTATAAGTATAGAAGAAGATAGATTTACTACATATTTATGTCTTTGTTATTTGTTATATTGCTTATTCTTTCCGGCTATGATTAGCTATTTCCCGCGGTTTCACCCGCGTCCCGGGGGAACTATAAGTAGTAACGTATCCTGATAAAAAAGTAGCCTTAAACCTTCTCCATGGTCCCCTATATCTCTGTACTAAATTTCATCCAAATCGGTTCAGCTGCTCTCGAGATTTGCGCTTAGCAACGCATTCAGCGATTCATTTTTATATAATACTAGCTGTCCCGGCGAACTTCGTACCGCCTAAACAGTCAATTTTCAAGCTTGATGATTTTTCCAATATGATGCATAGGTACTGAGTGGAGCTCGTGGCTAAGTAACAGCCGCACGGTTCGATGACCGATCAAAGGTTAAGCTGCTCTCAGCGCGGTCCGTCCGTGGATGGGTAACCATCTATGTCATAGCTAGACTCCTCCGTGCCTCGGAAAACACGTTAAGCCGTTGGTCCCGGTTGTCATTTGTAGATCTTTGACAGTCGTTAAGGGTAGTCAGAAGCCAGAAAGTCTGACAACCAGTCTTACCAAGAGGTATCGTGTTACCCGGTAACTGGGTTGTGGAGGTTCCATGGGCAGTCGCTCTATATAAAACACTGGTACTCAGTTGCATCTGAGTTAAACTGGAAGCCGATCCCAACATAGTTAGGAAAAGGCTAGTCAGATGATGAGATGCATACTGAGATCATCGCCAGTGGGAAGGGAACAAAAACAGGCACAACCTGCACACAAAACTTGGTAGAATTGTTCCGCTATCTCAGTGAGGACTTCTGCAACATTATGAAACCCTGGTATGTGACGTGATATTATTACAAAGCTGAGCCGGCGACATTCGTACCGCCTAAATAGTCAAATTACAACAACTAAAAATAAAAAATAATCTATTTCTTGACACCAAGTTTTCCCTCTTCCATGCACAAAAAATAATCAACCACAAATTAAAGCTAAGTGTTTTTTCCAATATGATATGCATAATGAGAGGAGCTCGTGGCTAAGGAACAGGTGCACGTTTCGACCGATCAAAGGTTAAGCTGCGCTTGGCGCGGTCCGTCCGTGGATGGGTGACCATCTATGTTATAGCGAGGACTCCTCCGTGCCTCGGAAAGCACGTTAAGCCAAGTAAAACACTGGCACTCAGCTGCATCCGGTTTAGACTGGAAGCCGACCCCAACATAATTGGGAAAAGGATAGGCAGATCTTCAATGAGATCATCGCCAGTGGAAGGGAACGAAGACAGGCGCAACCTATACACAAAACTTGGTTCAGAAGCCAG
Organism: Pyrrhia umbra; assembly: GCA_963891755.1. Taxonomy (NCBI): domain Eukaryota; kingdom Metazoa; phylum Arthropoda; class Insecta; order Lepidoptera; family Noctuidae; genus Pyrrhia; species Pyrrhia umbra. The sequence goes on from OY982943.1 coordinate 1,472,788, forward strand.
AAAGTCTGAAGGCCAGTCTTACCAAGGGGTACCCAGTAACTGGGCTGTGGAGGTCATATAGGTAGTCGCTCCATTTTAAACACTGGTACTCAGCTGCCGGTTTAAACTGGAAGCCGACCCCTACATAGTTGGGAAAAGGCTAGGCAGGACATGAGATAATATGCATACTGAGATCATATGATAGATATCAGGCGCAACCTACACACAAAATTTGGTAGAATTGTTCCGCTATATCAGTGAGGACTTCTGCAACTTTATGAAACCCTGGTATGTTACGTGGTATTATTACAAAGTAACTGGTGGATGGGTAGTTGAAAAATCACAGCGATGTCTCTTTTACAAATACCAACGTTGCGGTGTCTCTTTCATTTTATGATGTCTTGGTATTTTTCGTATACTACAAAAAAGAAAAGATACGGTATACCGTCTAACTGGTGGGTACTTGATACATCACAGCGGTGTCTCTTTATTTTATGATGTCCTAATACCTACTTTTCATGATCAAAATTATAATTAAAGTGATTTTTCTAATAAATGTTGAATATTTTTTATTGTGCTATGTATCTCTCTCAATGCGGACCTTTTTATATTAACGGTTTATGGATTTTATACTACGGATTTATGAACGTAGCTGACACTGAACTAACGCTATCCACCATCTTGAAATGTCATTTTGGTGATACCGGCCAAGGGAAAATTCTTACCCAACTATAAGTAAAAATATAGCGCTATTCAATAAGAATAGTTTTTGTCCTTAAAATAGTTTAGAAGGGGCAATGATAATCTTTTATATATAATATAGTTATTTACTCTTGAACGTAATTCTCCCATACTTGTACGACTGTTATCATTATCAGCCTCTCGCTGGTCATTAGTGCGGTTGGAGCGTAAAGTAGCTCGTTGCACATTTACACGACTTCGACGACCTATGTCAGTCAGGTCGTTTTCTTTTCCTCGGCATTGTAAGCAGCGAGAAGAAAGTCACTTTTAGCAGTATTTCAGTATTTCTCCAATTAAATGTTTCTTTTTTTTAACATGAGATGACAAAACCAAGGATGTTAAAGTAGGAGCGCAGCAAAAAGTCTCTAAATTTAATAAAAATATTTTTGAGAGTTGGTAACACTGTAAGGTTGGCACCCATCAAACATGTCAACACATTAGTTATTTTTATATTTTGAAATTTAAATACACGATGTTATGAGCAAAGTTGATATTATGTTGTCGATTCAAAAGTCTTGTTTTAATGCGTTCTTCAATTCGAGTGGAACTGAGAGTACAAATACCGTCAAATGTTTGACAGAAAGTAAGTGGTCAACTTTTATATGGGAAAATGGAATTGTCGTCTTACTCTATCTTACTCGCAATTTTTCCTTATTTGCTCACCGTTTAGACCTACCCTGGACTACGACAAACATTTTAAAACCAAAATCAGCTCAATCGGCCCAGCCGTTCTCGAGTTTTAATCAGACTAACGAACAACAATTCATTTTTATTTATATAGATGTAGATTTGTGTTGTACACCTACCAGAGCTATTTCTTCACTACCCAAAGGTAGATTGGCAGAGAACAGCTTTAAGTCCGCCATTGTACATATTCTGTGCAAAAAGTATAATAAATAAAAAATAACTAGTACCTAGGCCTAAATATAAAGCCCACGCAGATGAAGTCGTGGTTAATTACGTACATAAATAGAATTCTATTTATGTACGTAATTAACTTTCATCACGAAAATTTATAAAATTTCTCTGCTAACCGTACATCGTTCGCTAAAGTATTAGCAAAGATTGGGCGTAAGTCGCGCCATTTGCCGGAGTCGCGCGCAATCGCCGATACAACGTTCTGATTGTTGACTATTGTGTGTGGGGGGCTCGTGGCTCGGTCAAGTGCGAGTCGGGAATAAGCAACGGAGATTCCGTAGAATAACAAGTGCTTATTTTGTTATGCTTTAACGGGAACATGGCTAATTTTGCGTGGAGATGGATTGAAACCTCATCTGCATAGCCTTTACTCAACTACGTTGGGTTCGGCTTCCAATCTGATCTGGATGTAGCTGAGTACCAGTGTTTTACATGGAGTGACTGCCTATCTGACCTCCACAACCGGGTAACATTGTATTAGATTTGGATTGTAAGTTCCTAAGTTACCGTTGAGGTAACAAAGACCGACACTAGCGTGCCAACTGAATGGACGGACCCACTCGGATCTGTATGACTCTTTCTTCCAAAAGTCATTTCAGACTCGAGTCTACATTATACGTCTATGATAAAATTACATTATGTCTAGATCTCAAAAGTGATTTTGACCCTTGAGTTTGTTTCGGTGTCTCTTCTCAAGGTAGTCAGATAGGAAACACCGGCCTCATCTAGCTTTAAAAAAATGTTGACGTATAAAAGAGAACTGAGAACAGCTTTGTGGGCTGTATTATAGCGTGTATTTTAATGTATATGACATATAGACAAAAATGGCTATTAGCTAATAGCTATTCAACGTGGCAATGCTGCCAGTCTTCTGGGCACATTACCAGATGATAGCGATGTGGAGGAATATTTTGACGCTTAACCTTGAGCTGTTCCTTTAGGTGTTTTTTTTTTGTATTTTATATTTTTTGTTTTTGCATATATGTATGTCGTAGTAGTAGTCTTTAGTCTTAAGTAGTTTAAATTAATTAATATATTATTATGAACATTAAATAAAGAAATAATTATACCAAAAAAAGACAAAAATGTATAATTTAGCTGTTTGTTGTTCCATTTGAATACAATAAAATGCCTAAAGAAACGGGTTATTTTAATCATTATTTGCAAAATAAACACCATTTAACACGATACCCCCTGACAAGACTGATTTTCGGAATTTCTGCCTAAATTAGATAGACTGATGAAAGAAAATTAAATATTAATATAATGCAACACTGAGTAATTCATTACAAAGCATAAGGCTTATTATTTTGTTAAAAATAAATGTAAATCATAGACCAAAACATAAAATAGATGTTATTAATCAAACCAAAACTATTCTCTACATAAAGCTGGTCCACCGGTCTTAAAACCTTTAAGTCTCAAACAAAAGCAGTTCACAAAAGCTACAAGGCTTGCTGTCTGCCTACCCTCCACCCATTAGACGTGCAAACAATGTGACGTCATGAATAATTTAATACTAGTCCTCATTAAACCTATTCTGTTATTCGATTGACCACTGTTTGCTTTGATTATGAAAGCTTGGTTTATTATAGAACTAGACGTTTCCCGCGGAGGAGCTCGTGGCTAAGTAACAGCCGCACGGTTCGACCAATCAAAGGTTAAGCTGCGCTTGGCGCGGTCGGTCCGTGGATGGGTGACCATCTATGTCATAGCGAGACTCCTCCGTGCCTCGGAAAGCACGTTAAGCTGTTGGTCCCGGTTGTCATTTGTATAACCAGTCTTACCAAGGGGTACCGTGTTACACGGTAACTGGGTTGTGGAGGTCAGATAGGCAGTCGCTCCATGTAAAGCATACTCAGCTGCATCCGGTTTAGATTGGAAGCCGACCTCAACATAGTTGGGAAAAAGCTAGGCAGATGACGTTTCCTGCGGTTTTACCCGCTTCCCGAGGGAATTAATTTACGCACCCTGATAAAAAGTCTCTCTTTCTATCTTTTTCAGGGTCCCTTCTATCTTCTTACCAAATTTTATCTAAATCGGTTCAGTAGAACCAGATTACCCTATGTATATGACCTTCCCCACCTATCGAGCTATTCTATTATTGCTTTCGCAAGTAATGATTTATCTATACATATAAAATGCTTTGTCCTGAATGACTGACTGATCAACGTACAGCCTAAACCGCTGTTTGTAGAGACCTGAAACTTAGAGGGTGTGTTTTTGCATGACGTAGGTATCCGATAAGAAAGGATTTTCCGAAATTCTACACCAAAGGGGGTGAAAAGGGGGGAAGTCATTTTAAATTTGAATTTGTATAGTCCACGCGGGTGAAGCTACTGGCAGAAAGCTAGACACATACTAAAACTTCTAGCAATAAAAAAAACATTTTAAAATACCCAGCAGAAAATTCAGATATCGTCTCCTCACTCTTCACATAGCCATCCATTTTCCACAAACCGCAAATAAGTATACAGGATCTCCTATGCAAGCTCTCAGCACGTAATGGTGGAGTTTATAAAATTCCCTTTCAGGGGTCAAGTCAATTTGTGTTGTTAAACCAATAAACTGGTTACATCCGGCTTCACTGATACCACGGGTGGTGGTACAAGTCATAAAATATAGCGGGTTTGTTTGTGAAAAAAGGGGGCTCGTGGCTGACACCCGTATTCAATAACAATGCTATGCTATGTAAGTAATTTTTCATCATTTCTTTATCACCATTGTGCGTGGCTAATGATCTCTGGTGCTTGATAAATCCGTTACTTGGCAAAATATTGTTCTTTAATACTGTGAAAGTAGGTACGGATGACATTAAATCTCGTGGCTTAGTAACAGCCGAAATGGTTGAGTTAAGCGGTGCTGATGCATGCGTCAAGCTCGTGAACGGTTGCCGTCAGTTGAGACTGGTCATCTCCAAATTGCCAAGTTTCAGCATTAAGAATTTTTTTAATCAGACTTTTACATTGTTCTCACTTATTTTGGAATGACTACAAATACCTAATGTAAAAATAACTATTGTAAACTTGTTTAAATGAGTACCCATGGAGTTTCTTCTATATAGGAATCTACGCTTTGAAACGGGCAAATAGCTTCAACTATTCCATTATGACTAACTGACAGACTCATCATCTTTGACAATTCAAAAGTGCCTATAAATAGTCTAGTCTAATTGAAATAAATTATTTGATTTTTGAATTTTTGTGACTGAAATTGGTATGGAGATTATTATTCCAATGTTCTAGAAAAGAGTCTAAAAAATATTTTATCGCTGATTAAAAAGTGGTAATTAACATATCCGCTCCCGCTTAAGACTCAGACCTCTCGCTCACCGCACAGGGAGTGATTGGATATGAAAGTTTAATGCTTTTGTAGTGCAGCCGCCCAATCACTTACACCGGATAACCGAACTGATTAATATATCAATCGTTAACTATGTGATCATCATATGGACGGTTTTGTTTCAGAAGGATTTGTGAATTTTTGTTGTATTGGATTATTTATCTGTCTAGCTCTTTTTCAACTATACTGGGGTTGGTTTCCAGTTTAACTGGATGCAGCTGAGTACCAGTGTTTTACATGGAGCAACTGCCTATCTGACCTGCACCACCCAGTTACCGGGTAACACGATACCCCCTGCTAAGACTGGTTGTCAGACTACCCGTAACGACTGTCAAAGATCTACAAATGACAGTTCATAACCAATTCCGAGGTACGGAGGAGTCGCGGTATAGATGGCCACCCATAACGGACCGACTGCGGCCAGCGCAGCTTACCATGCGCCTGTAACTCAAATTATATGAATTATAATTTAACATAATTATGATATTTCATGCTATACGTGTTGTTAATTATTTATAATTCAGTTTCTCATTTATAGAAATACATATTATATAATCAAATATTTCTTCACAAAATTATGCAATTTTCTTAACGAAACAATTTTATTTCACCTGACTATTTTTTAATTATATTTAAAAATAGGATTCTTGAATGAAGTATTTCGATAAAAAAAATGTTACACTTACAGTTCACAAGTGTAGTTTTTAATAAAACACTTTCTTTTGAAGAACACTTAAAATTGCCCTTACAATGACATTAAGGTCCCAGTCGACCTTTAAAATTTTAATAAATTATTGAAAAGTTCTAGAGTATAAAACAAATCATTGTTAGATAACCTTTAAGTATTCAAATAATTCCGTTGCCGTTATCTCTATTCAATTGCTAAGCATATGGAATTCGGTCGGCACTTCTGAAATGAAAATCTTTCAAAGTCTCTATTACGTGTTGCGTAATAGTTGCTATCAGTTTCCTTTTTATAACTTTGGGTCAAACTATTTTTTATAACATATCATCAGCCTTGTTTAAGGGTTAAGCAGGATTTAAACCACGTTCATAATTCTCTCGTTACATTGTAAATCCCATGCAATTGTTGGCAAACATATTTCTACCATTCACACACAAATCTAGAATACCATATTGAAAAAAAAAACACTTGCAAATTTCAAAATTTTCCGATCCGGGCATCAAACTCAGTACCTCATGCTCAGCAGTCCCGTAAAGCACTGGATCAAATGTAACCAAACTAAACAAAAAACAATCGTCATAATCAGACAATTTAAATTCATCTACCTTTTCTCAACTATGTTAAGGTTGGCTTCCAGTCTAAGCAAGCTGAGTACCAGTGTTTTACATGCAGCAACTGTCTGTCTTACATCTACAAACCAGTTGCCGGATAACATGATACACCTTGGTAAGACTGATTGTCAGACTCTCTGGGCTCTGACTACCTATAACAACTGTCAAAGACCTACAAATTATAGACAGAACTAACGGCTTAACGTGCTTTCCGAGGCACGGAGAAGTCTCAGTAAGACATAGATGGTCACCCATCCACGGAATGACTGCGGAGTTCAACGCACAGCTTAACCCTTGATCGATCGACCCGTGCTTCAATCAGCCACGAAATTTAAATTAATCAATTATTTTCTGGCAACTAAATATATCTTTTTCACGCCACACCGCAAATAAAATTTCTCTCAGTAGCAAATAAATATTATTTCTTGCTACTTTCAGATAGTACGAAAAAGGTTTATGTGGCCCCCATATCTCTTGCTATCGCCCCCAAAGTGTTGGCTTGACACGGAATAGACCCCGCTACCCCGTGCCACCCCAGGTGGGTACTAATATCGAGCCAATTTTAATTACGCACACTTCAAACAATGGAACTGGGAGAGGAGTGGAGACTTCCATAGTTGTAATTTTTTTTTTTGAGAAAAATGTTTGCTGTTAATTTGATTTTTTTTTGGTCAACAGTGAATATTATTTTTATTTGCTATGGTACTATACAAACAAAGTTTAAACAGGTATTTTGGGGTAAAAATATGAATTTAGAAAAATTAAGCCCCTTTGTGTTTAAGGAAATATTTAAACGATGACCTTTAAAACTAACACTGATATTTCAAACAACTATTTAATACTTGCTGTTGCCCGCGGTTTCACCTGTGTCCTTGGGGAACTACTTAACGCACCCAAGTAGAAAGTTTAAAACCAATTTTCTCCATTCTCCAGGGTCCCCTCTATCTCCGTACCAAATTTCATACCAATCGGTGGAGCCGTTCACGCGTGATGCCGTGACCAAGGGAAATAGGGATTCATTTTTAAATCTAAGATAGAATATATAGATGTATAGTGACTACAAAAAAAACCTTATAATAAAAAATACACATTTTCTCCAGTCGTATGGTGATCACTAAAACCAATTTCTCACAAACAAAGAACTGCTGACATGATAGTCTGCCAAAAATAACTGACTAATTAACCGTATTACATAAATTATTATTAAAATTAAACAAGACTTGCGTCTACTCCACAGCTCTGTCCAATTGCCGAATGTCTATCGGATCCCGGCTATAATTCGAGCTGAAAATTCACCGAAGCCAATAAAACTCAGTCCCGTTGGCCTGTAGCCAGCCAACTAATAGCCCAGGATCTGGGCTATTGTGCCCCATAATGAGATTTCAAACAATATATAGCCCTTTGATTGGGAGCGCACAAAACTTATATGGATTTTAAGTTTGTAGTCTATTATTCTATTATCTCTGGTCCTCTATTCTCTATGGTTTAGTTGGAGAGTATTATTGTTTTTGATGGGATGGGAAATCATCAAATGACCCCTCCCGCCGTGGAAGGGGCTCAAAAAACTCAAAACTCAAATGTTTTTATTTCAAATAGGTCTTTGCAGGCACTTATGAAACGTCAAGCTAGTTGCACGGTTCCAAGGAGTGGGTCTTATGGAGCAGAACCGGCAAGAAACTCCCTAGACACTCTTTTCAAAAGGAAATGTTTACAATAGTCTTTTTACAGTACAGGTTATCTCTGAGAAACAATTCAAATGATGCTATACAAAAAAAGCGGGCGATAGGGAGGGTCAGACTCTTACTGACTAAAACCCATCCATGTTCCTTCCTCAGCCCTTTCTATTCCGGGGGCGCGGTATCTCTTTCGAACGTCCCGCAGCCCCGGCGAATTCAGTGCTGAGTTGTCATAGTATTAACTAAAACACATACTAGCTGTTTCCTGCGGTTTCATCTGTATCCTAAAGGAACACTTCACCGCAAATAAAAAGTATTCTATGTTAATCCAGATTAAGAACTATCTGTGTACTTAAACCGTCTTACTTATATAAAACCTGTAATGAGAAGTTTTTCAGAACATTTCTCGTAACGTCGTAATCCAGGATTAAAAATCTACTATTTTAAGTTCGGATTAACGCTAAACAACATTTATGAGTGAGATTTTTTGCTAAACCGTTGCTAAATCACAGATTAAAAATGAATTGGACTTAATAAGTAAGACAGTAAGTTTGTACTTTTAAGTCTTTAGGTTTAATTTAAATATGAATAAAATACTTATCTGTGTACCAAATTTCATCCAAATCCATTCAGCAGTTTTTGCGTGAAAGAGTAACAAATATACATACATCCTCTGAAACGTTCACATGTATAATATTAGTAGGATCCAGGCAAAAGCATTCAATCGCAAAACCCGCTTATTGCAAAAAATAAACCAATTTTAATGAACACCAACAACAGACCCCCTTATTTTCCCAAAATTTTCTGGTCCATCTGAACCACAATGCCGTCTGATGTTGTCTGACAGACTCCGACCCTCGGGGGAGAGGTTCATTTGAAGACGGCTGGAAAGAGCCGAAACAATATGCAATTACACAAGCAATGGCCAAGATTAATACTCCTTCAAGACAACTGATTTCATAATAGATGAAAATTAGATTATTTGGAGGCGGTAATTTTGTTTATTACGTTTATACGGAGGAGCTCGTGGCTAAGTAACAGCAGCATGGGTCGACCGATCAAAGGTTAAGCTGCGCTTGGCACGGTCGGTCTGTGGATGGGTGACCATCTATGTCACAGCGAGACTCCTCCGTGCCTCGGAAAGCACTTTAAGCTGTCGGTCCTTTGAGAGTCGTTGAAGCCAGAAAGTCTGACAAGCAGTCTTACCATGGGGTATCGTGTTACGTGTTACCCGGTAACTGGATTGTGGAGGTCAGATAGACATTCGCTCCATGTAAAACACTGGTACTCAGCTGCATCTGGTTTAGACTGGAAGCCGACCCCAACGTAGTTGGGAAAAGGCTAGGCAGATGATGCCGATGACGTTTATATAAGTAGGTATAAGTCATGGTTTCAACAGCCGGGACCAATGGCTCAAAGTGCGTACCAAGGTACGGAGGATTCTCGGTATGATATAGACAGTCACCCGTCCGAGGACAAACCACACCAAGCGTAGCTTAACCTTTAATCGATCGACCCGTGCGGCTTTTACTTAGCCACGAGCTCCTCATTTGTAGATTGTCAGACCATTCTGAATTCCCATAACGACTGTCATAGCTCTACAAATGACAGCCAGGACCAACTGTTTTACGTCCTTCCTGAGTCAGAAGAGATTTGGTATTTCATTTTCATTTCGGTGTTTCGAATTTGTGAGTAGTTTTGGTGCTAAATGAATGGTCACCCATCTACTGCCCCACTGCAACAAGCGCAGCTTAACTTAATCCAACTTAACTTAATCCAAGCCACGAGCCTCTCATGACAATTCATATATAAAGCCATACATATATATGTTACTAAATAACTAGATCTGCAATCACAGAACACAATGCGAGCAATAAGAAGCCCACAGATATGTCTGTGGGCTCAACCTCTTTATCCATTCATACCAATTTTGTATGTGGTCCGCCACACCCTATTTTTCCTGAGAGTACTATTGCCATCCTTATCATACAGATGTTATGGACGTTATGTTACGACTAGTGTGAGAGAGATAGATATAATTTTACTTCAAAATGATTACTAATTTCAAAGCTACGTCTGCATTCTAAAAAATGATTACGTTTTTGTTACCGCGTAATGTTCGGGATTGCATCTCTATTGATATATCTCGATGTATGAAGGTGTCTAATAAAGTAATCCACCAATTACCATATCCATTTATCATCATAACATCGAATACCAAGTTCCCCAAAAGATCCGGCACAATTCCGGCCGTCATTTGCAGGCGTCCCTATGCTAACACAATAAGGCTCAAAATCGTGTAATATCTCCCTATTGTTGTGAGGCCAAGTTATTTATGTTCTTAGTTAATAGACGCCTGTGTTGAGTTTTCCCTTTGTCTTAAAACAGTGCTCCTGGCTTGATGGATGCTGTTTCTTTAAACTTAAGTTTACGGTACATATTTTGTGTGGAGTGAAGATTGAAAGGTTAACAATGGAGGTATGGTAGGTTTATAAATAAAAAAAACCTCAAGAAATTACCTCAAACAATAAAGTGAAATTATCGAGATATAATTAAAAATTTAAAAAATACTTTTAGCTACAAAAAAATACTTGTAGTTTAAGGAACAACCCTTAAAAAGTAAAAAATGCCTTATACTATTTTGGAACTCACGCAAAATACGGCTTTGTCGTGGAGGTGGCGAAAACAGCCCGCCTAAACATAACCTACTATTTTGGAAAAGAGCTGATACTCTTACACTGCTAGTCTGATATTAACCAAACATAGCTGAGAACTACCGCAAGGACATGGCTTTTAAATGAAAAAAAACTGCATTGAAATCGATCCATCGTTTAAGAGCTACGATGACAGACAGACATACATCGACGTCAAACTTATAACACCCCTCTTTTTGCGTCGGGGGTTAAAAACAGTTTATAATAAAAAATAACACTTAAAGTATTAGCAAAAATAGAGTAATCAATAAGCACAAATCATTCAACACTCCCCTCCCACCATATCTGAGAGGTTTTCTAAGCGTAAAATCTGAAATACTTAGACTTGAAATTAAGGTCAATATCACAGAAAACAATTTTAAAGTTATCGACAAAATTACGCACAGAAAATAGGTCTTTATAGCTTTAAAAATTCTGAACCCTCGGTGTGAGAGTCCGACTCGCACTTGTCCGGTTTCGGTCGTAATTCAATTCGGCGTAAAATTATATAAAATCTATATCTATACTTATAATAAATCTGTAGACAGGTCAATTCTATACATGAAATATATTTCCAAAATAACTATCAGGGGGTGATTAGGGATCGATACTGATGCCAAAAATGCAACCAGTAATTTTTTTGTCTGTCTGTCTGTATAAACTCTATAGAAACAAAAACTACTCGACAGATTTTAACGAAACTTGGTACAGTTATTTGTCATACTCCTGAGCTGGTTATAGGATACTTTTCATCACGCTACAATCAATAGGAGCAGAGCAGTGAAGGGAAATGTCGTAATTTTGTTTAAACGCGCTAATCTCTGGAACCGCTGGTCCGATTTGAAAAATTGATTCAGTGTTAGATAGTCCATTTATCGAGGAAGGCTATAGGCTATATATCATCACGCTAAGACCAATAGAAGCGGAGCACCACTATTCCACGCGGACGAAGTCGCTGGCAGAAGCTAGTTATTTATATAATTTGGTTCTTAAGGAATTTAGTTTATTCTAAGTAGTATTCGTTTGATAAAGAAAAATACCACTGTCTGATATAAAAGGTGCGTTTATTTCTCATTCCAAGAACGTATAGAAAGAAAACATTGTTTTTCTACAGTTGAAGAGAACATTGTTACAGTCGTTACAGACTAGGCAAACCCAGTTGAATTTAAAACATCACAGTTACATAGCCAAAGAAATATAATCATCGTGCAAATATTTGATGGCATATTTGGCGGAGTGGATCAGCAATTGGCTGCTGAGCTGCGTGTCACTAGTTCAATTCCCGCACGGGACAACTAAAACTATTTTGCGGTTGTTGTTTTGTAAACGCAACTACGACACAGGAGAATTCCCGGTGTTGGGAATAATAAATACAAACTCGAGTCTTTTAATTCGCGCATACATAGATCGTATAGTGATATCGCGATAGGGAGAGACGCGCGAATCATATTTTGCAAATTTATAATAACTATTTACGTAGTAGAGGCGATTACATCTGCACCCGAATTTCGCGCAAAGTATTTTGTGCTCTCTGGACAAAGGCTCATAGTAAAAGTTTTTGCAGAATCTTATAGTCAGTTAAAACAGTTTTGTATTTCACCAATCTCAAAAAGAATAATTCCTAGGATCATTCTCAAAACCTCGTGAAAATTTTGTCTTCGGACGCTCCAACTGGATTGGATTTACTTCTAAACGAACTTCGTCCTTTCAAGATACGGTCGTAGCTGTAGTCTGGAACAACAACCAGTGTTAGTTTTAGTTCATACAAAACTAAGGAAAAGAAACATTGACAGTCCGACACGTTACAAAAGAAACAAACCTTTACTAAAGATCTTTGCAAAGGAAAACTGCAAGGACTCAATCAGAATAAACCAGAACTCATTTCGACCAATGAGGATGAAGTTCTGATCAAGTTCGAAATCGGACTATTTGTAAAATTACTGGCCCGAGGCTTGGAGATAAGGACTGGTTTGTTCGAACTTTCTGATCTTAAGTTCGGTCATTGCGTTTCGATTTCAAAAGCCGTGGTAAATTGGTTTAATTATTTTTCTTCAAGCTTTTCAGCAAAGGGGTAGACTTTAAAAGAAAAACTTTGAGTTGATTTTGGAATATAGTTTATTGATGACGAGTAAAATATATTTATTTAAATTGATATATATATTAGTATAATTTGCAATTTTTATGTTTATGTCGTGGTGGCCTAGTGGTTAAGGCACCTACCTCTCGTGTACGAGTGTGCGGGTTCGAAACCTAGCAAGTACCAATGTGACTTTTCTAAAGTCATATGTACTTTCTAAGTATATCTTAGACGTCACTGACTAACGGAAACCTAAAAAGGAAACCTAGACTTAAAAAAAAGTCTGAAATCGCCAATACACCTTGAGCAAGCGTGGTGATTAATGCCTTCATGCCTTCTCTGTATGAGAGGAGGCCTGTGCCTAGCAGTGGGACAATATATAGGCTGATGATGATGCATGTTTTTATTATTGTAAATAAAGGGAATAATTGATAGGCATAAGGGAAATCCCGTAATTGTACTTACTCCATGCTGTATTAAACTGCAAACGATTTTGTATGACTTTTTTTAGTTAAAGATATTTTAAAACCAATCCCTATAGCAATTAAATCTAAAAGCAATAAAACAGTAAAGTCAAAACACGCACAAGTGCCACCGTTTTTCATTAACCCGATTTCGTCAAGAAAACAAACAAATGGCCTAAAATAAACAGCAATTTGCTAACTTTCAGTATTTCGCGCGCTATCTGCAACTCAGCTCGTCGACTCAGCGATAGGGAAGAAGGGAAAGGGATTCCTATCCCATGAAATATCATCAAAGTTTTTGGTAGAATTAGTTTTCTTAACTTATGATTTGATATGCTCACCTTGCTTGAGGTTAGGGTGGAATAATATTTTGTGTACCTCAGTCGTGTTTTTGTATAAGGCTTAGTTTACTACGATAGAGGTTGCGACACAAATGTTAGAAATTGTGAAGTTTATGAAGATAGTATAATCTAATATTATTTACATTATATACATATATACATACATACATATACTATGAAAAATAAAAATGAATCCCTATTTCTAGCTAGTTTACAATAAAACTTAAATTTAAACACCTAAAAAAATATGGAAAACTACCAACTATAAATAACTAAAAAGGGCCTCAAAAAAGTCTTCCCCATTCAAATGTCAGAATATATTTTTATACTGTTCACACTCCAACAGTGGGCCCAGCACGAATTAGGTGAAATTTGGTATGGAGATAGACGGGCCCTGGAGAAGGTTATTAGGCTACCTTTTACCCGGGTCTGTAAATTGGTTCTCTCAAGACGCGGTTGTAACAAAGCGAACCACCTATCATGACAAAAATAATCATTAAACTTCATAAATTCATTCACAATTTCAATACCTAGACGATTAAGCGGAATACCATTCAAGGTTCATTCAATTTCATTCGTTCTTTCATTCAGTACCGTTATGGAGCGTACATGTTCTTGAATAGATGCCAGGCAAATCACTTTTTGATAAAATCCGTTCGGCCGTGCTCACACATAGCTCGCCAGGTTTTCATACCTTTTACGGATCGCTAAAACACGGGTTCTGTACCCATCCATTTGAAGTACAATACGAGGGTTTATTTTGTGAAAAGAATCTAGGGTTGCTTTTAGAATCTGAGATTATTAATATTAGGTATTTTGGAGGTAGTAACTCTTTGGGTTGGTGGTTGCAAGCTGAGTGTGGGGTACGAGGTATTGGGTTTGATTCCTAAGTCTGGTGAAGTGAATTTGGTTTGGGTTTGGGATTGTTTTTTTTTTTTACTTCTAGCTCTTTCCTTCTGTTTCACTCGTATTACGAGGAATCTACTTCACGCACGTGGATTAAAAGTATATTATGTGTTAATCAAGGTTATAAACTATGCGTGTACCAAATCTCATCCAAATCCATTTAGTAGTTTTTGCGTGAAAGAGTAAGAAACATACATACATAGTTACATCGTCACAAACTTTGGCATTACCATCACTACATAGTATAAAACAAAGTCGCTTCCCGCTGTCTGTCTGTCCCTATGTATGATAGGTTTTTTTAATAGATAGAGTGATTCAAGAGGAAGGTTTTAATATATAATTTGTTAAGTATTTGTATCCATTGGCTAAAATATCGCGGGCAAAGCCACTGGCGTAAAACTAGTTTATAATATTAGAACGATAGTCCGACTTTAACTTTCTGGCTTCTGACTACCCGTAACGACTGTCAAAGATGTACAAATGACAACCGGGACCAACAGTTTAACGTGCTTTCCGAGGCACGGAGGAGTCTCGCTATGACAAAGATGGTCACCCATCCACGGACCGACCGCGCCAAGCACAGCTTAACTTTTGATCGGTCGCTCTGTGCAGCTGTTACTTAGCCACCAGCTCCTCATTAATTAATCTACGTTAAGTATTACATTGATTTATATATATTTAGCATTCAGAAGCGGACTATTATTAATAGTCGACTATAACTCTGTAACCGGTTAAGTCTACCTAGCCGTGATAGTTTTCCTTGTAAGTTCATTACATGTGCTACGTCTGTGAATTTTTTCATAAATCTAGGTATAGCCATTCAAAAGTTAGAGGAGGGGGGATGCTCGTATCGAACAATAATTTGGACTTAAAAGATATTTCGCTAATAGCTCGCTTAACCGAAAAATGGTCTTCACACAAATTACAGAGTTTCCTTACTATATTTTTATTTACCTTATTATCAGAAACAAACAAACTACCCCATTATTAATAGTTATAAATCTATAACTACCTACATAACTGTTAAAACGGGACGAGACTACCCTACAATATTGCACAGACAAGTAACAAGAGGCGTCACACCCGGCCGGTTATCAGTGACCGGAAATGACCGGTCAAGCCTCCAGTATGTATAACATGATGTATATTGTTTATGGTTGGAGCAATTTATTTATTATCTGTGGTGAGGTCAAGTGGACTTTGAGTTATGGCGGGTTGGGTTCAAACGCCAAATTCGGTTAGATATTATTTTATCCTTACTTGTATTATAAATGCGAAAGTAACTCTGTCTGTCATGCTTTCACGCCAAAACTACTAAACCGATTTCAATGAAATTTTGTACACAGATAGTCTAAAGCTTGAGAAAGGATATAGGATACTTTTTTCCCGGGTGTGCGAAGTAATTCCCTCGGGACGCGGGTGAAACCGCGGGAAACTGCTAGTTATCACTACATAGTATAAAACAAAGTCGCTTTCTCTGTCCTTATATCCCTATGTATGCTTAAATCTCTAAAACTACGCAACGGATTTTGATGCGGTTTTTTATAATAGCTAGAGTGATTAAAAAGAAAGGTTATAGTATATAATTTGTCAAGTGTTTGTATCCATTAGCTCAAATATCGCGGGCGAAGCCGCTGGCGGGAAGCTAGTTACCTATATTTATAAAAATAAATCCCTGTTTCCCTTGGTCACGCCATGACTTGAGAACGGCTTAACCCATTTAGATAAAATTCGGTACAGATATAGAGAGGCTCTGGAAAAGGTTATAGGCTATTTTTTATTCAAATACGTGTAGTGGTTCCTTCGGGGCGCACGGGTTTACAAACATCGACCTGTTACCATCATCATCTGCCTAGCCTTTTCCCTACTATGTTGGGGTCGGCTTCCAGTCTAAACCGGATGCAGCTGAGGACCAGTGTTTTACATGGAGCGACTGCCTACCTGACCTCCACAATCCAGTTACCGGGTAACACGGTACCCCTTGGTAAGACTGGTTGTCAGACTTTCTGGCTTCTGACTACCCGTAACGACTGTCAAAGATGTACAAATGACAACCGGGACCAACAGCTTAACGTGCTTTCCGAGGCACGGAGGAGTCTCGCTATGATATAGATGGTCACCCATCCACGGACCGACCGCGCCAAGCGCAGCTTAACCTTTGATCGGTCGAACCGTGCGGCTGTTACTTAGCCACGAGCTTCTCTAACTTGTTACCATTTTATTATTATAATATTTATAGATTACTTAACTTTCGTCGTCTAGTTCGTGAACGGGCGCTGTCAGTTGAGGCTGATCAAATTGCCAATCATTTACATCGTTCTCACATAAAAACAAACATTATTGATGTATATACGAACATTATAAAACATGTTAAAAAAGAGTAACCATGGAGTTTCTTGCTCGTTCTTCTCCATAGGAATCTACGCTTTGGAACGGGTAAATAGCTTCAACTTTCTTTTCGACAAACTGACAGACTTATGACTCTTTGACAATTCAAAAGTGCCTGTAAATGATCTAGTTGAAGAAAATGATTTGAATTGAATTGAAATTGTACGTATATTGATATACTTACGCTGTTAACTGTAAAAGCAATTAATTCTACTTCAACAAAAATGATCAAACAAAGCTATACAGACAACAATATAACGAATAGGAATTGTAAAATATTCACGTTTGCGCTCACTCAACAAGTCGAAACATAACTTCAATCCGTGTTATAACACTTTTCAACTCGTGTCGTTATAGCTCCATACGTAGGAATTCTGACAATAATAACTATATTACAGACAGACAGCAAACAATCCTACTTTTATTATATGTATCATCATCATCATCATCAGCCTATATATTGTCCCACTGCTGGGCACAGGCCTCTTCTCAAATAGAGAAGGCATGAGCATTGATCACCACGCTTGCTCAAGGCGGATTGGCGATTTCAGACTTAAGTCCAGGTTTCCTCAAGATGTTTTCCTTCACCGTTAGTCAGTGGTGTCTAAGATATACCTACTTAGAAAGTACATATGACAAGTCACATTGGTACTTGCCAGGTTTCGAACCCCCACACTCGTACACGACAGGCCTTAACCACTAGGCCACCACGACTATATATAAATGTATGGATGTTTGTTACTCTTTCACGCAATAACTACTGAATGGATTTGGATGAAATTTGGTATACACATAGTTTATAACCTGGATTAACATATAAGATACTTTTTATTCGAGTGTGTGAAGTACTTTCCTTGGGAAGCGGGTGAAATGATATTTGGGACGCTGACCGATATACACTGACGGACTAATAATAAACTGCATCAATGTTCAACACGCACCTACCTTTGAAAAAAACATTTTAATACTTAAAATGTTTTTTTAATGAATGAATACTTGGTTATTCCAACTTTTTATACAAATTTAAATTGAAACCTATAGTTTGGTTCGTTAACTTCATAACAGCGTAGTATCATTATCCGCAAGTGTATGTTTGTATACTGGAAAGGGCCATTTTTTTTTTTAAACAAAAACTTTGATGCAATTTCTTTGTCTGGGGGTATAGGTTTTTTATCCCGGCGCGTTTAGTAGTTCCCTCGAGATGTGGGTGACACCGCGGGGAAGAGCTAGTTAAAATATATTTTTGTATGGCGCCATGAATAGCCTCATTCATTGGCATGCAGAGTCACAGTTGAGGAAACAAGTGAAACAATTATTTCTCTCGCATCAACCGCAGTTGTATGACCGTTTGTATGAACGGGTTGGGACTCATACATACTGCTGTTAAACCAACTAGCTATTTTTATATTATGTTTATTTATTTATACACAGCTATTTAAAATAACGACAACATCTACCGGGTTCAATTGTATTTTCAAATCATCCAGGGATCCACTCAAATTTACACAAAAAATTTCATCCAAATCGGTCAAGTCCTTTAGGAAGAGTTAGGTAACAAACAAACGTACAGCAGAATAATATACACATATATGAAGATTACAATAAGTTTAGTTATTACATTCTAAATTACAAAAAACAAATATCAATTTGCGTGGTCTAAGGATGACGATCGCAGTGTACTAAGTAATATTAATGTTACATGCATCAACCAGCCTATTTTGAAGAAACTACTAATTCCCCTACCTTATCCTTCTGAAATTTACCCGGTGGTCTGAAGTGGAATTGTAACAACAACTGCAGCTATCGAGGTAGTAGTCGGGGAAGATGGCCTAACAGTTCCCAGGTAAGGAGATGTGACACTGACAACTGAATGAGGCTTTGTGATTAAAAGACCTATCTAACGATATCCCACACCACGGGATACACGAGAAAAAAAATTACCATCCCTTGTTTTTTTTTGTATGGCATCTCGCAGGTCAACCTAGAAAGTTGTCGACGCTTAAGGCCCCTCGCCCACGACGACTTTTTGTAGCGATGCTGTCGCGCGTTTGGTAAACGCGCGTCAGTATCGCTACTAACGCGTGTTAGTCGCGTTTGTAACGCGCTACTGCATCGCGACTGTATCGATACAAACGCGCGACCGTGTTGGACGACATTGGGTGACGAACGGATCGTTGCCTACGCTTCGGCTGCTTACGTAAAAGCAGCACCAAAGACAACGTGACTAATGTTACCTCAACGGAGTCCATCTAGCAACTGTAGCGATCGTAGGTATTTTTGTGCTGTTAGGGAGCATTCAAGTATTACGTAACGCAATTTGAGGGGAGGGTCTTGTAAAACGTTACAAGGGCGGGAGAAAAGGTATTTAAACAACGCGTCACGTAACATTTTTTTATTTTAATAAAAAAACTAGGGAATTAGAATCTTCCAAATCGGCAACCCTTTTCGTTTATGTTTTACGGGGAATCCCTCGAAGAAGAAGGGCAAATTAGCTGCTCTGCACTGTGCGCCATAGTGAGGCATTATCTGAGGATGCCGATTGGCTCAAATGCGAAGTTGATGCAAGTGTTTTAACAATACCGGAACCTTCTTCGTCTGCTCTCCAAATACCAATGAAAGAGTCTGAGTGGCTGGCGAACTCGTGGACAGAGTAGCAGTAATTACAATTGAATTGTGTTTTTACGTACCTACACTTATTTGATTTATGACTAAATAAAAACATATACCTTAAAAATCTCTTATTTTGTTTATTACTACTGCAAACGCAATTAATACAATAACAAAGGTATACTTTGTTCAACATAATTGTGACTTCAATGGTCACTTAAATCTTACGTAACGTTTAGGGAGGGGAGGGGGGTACAGAAAAAGGTTACCGTGCGTTACATTTCTAAAATCTTCAAAAAATGCGTTACGTAGTACTTGAATGCTCCCTTACTGAATCGCGTTTGCAGCGAGACAGACGCGCGACAGTATTGCGTTTGCATCGCGACTGAAGCTGAGCCCGTGGGCGAGGGCACACAGCTAGCGACCGCTTCGCGACTGTATCGATGCGGACGCGCGACAGCATCGCTACAAAAAGTCGCCGTGGGCGAGGGCCCTAAATAGGTAAAAAATATTTATTCAAAATTTTATTCTATCACTTTGTTGGCGTGATTAATAAGCATATCCTTACTAATTTTCAGCTTTCTTTCACTAATAACCTCTGAGCTATGCCGGGGACAGACGTGGCAAAACGATAAGGGTTCCTTGTCGACTATAGAACCCTAAAAAACATCGTAATCAGACCAAAAACCGCGTTAGCAACCACATACGTCATCTAGCTACGAAACCTCGTTATTTGTCGGCCAATTGAAGTCAAAAGGGAAATGTTGAAAATGTTCAAAACTATGTCATGTAGGCACGCCCTAACAGCACTGTACAACGTTTTCAGTGAAGCGCTGTCCTCGCGTATAATTGTTTATTGCCTGCATGCCTGATAATTGTGGCGTATATTCGAGTGGGAACTATAGAGCAAAGGCAACATATAAATATGTCTATGCATATTAACATTCCCGCGATAGAGAACGCACTGCCTAAAATTACGTATTCGAGAAAATACAAATTATTCTTCTTATCGTATCATCATCATCAGTCTTTATTGTCCCACTGCCAGGCCTCTTCTCATACAAGAAGGCATGAGCATTGATCACCACGCTTGCTCAAGGCGGATTGGCGATTTCAGACTTTTAAAGTCCAGGTTTCCTCACGGTGTTTTCCTTTACCGTTAGTCAGTGACGCCTAAGATAAACTTAGAAAGTACGTATGACTTTAGAAAAGTCACATTGGTTCTGCCAAGTTTCGAACCCGCACCCTCGTACATGAGAGGCAGGTGCCGTAACCACTAGGCCACCATAACACGTTTTTAATAGAATGACCTAACCTTGCGTATACTCTGAAAGTAATATAACTCTGTCTATCAGTCTGTCTGTCTGGTTTATTCCACTTTGTACACTTGGGTAATATCACCTGGTTGATTTGATTCAACAAAATTAGAGTAATTTGTTCACCATCAAATCACCGAGAACAATTGCAACTTTCTTTTTTTTTTTGTATGGCATCTCGCAGGTCAACCTAGAAGGTTGTCGACTGCTTAACCGGGCTTGCCTGTGAAGTGCCTTAAATAAATTTAGGGCACCCCCTAGTGGGGTACGGGCCTCGGCTTAGGGCGTCGCTGGGGGAGGACAGCAAGGGACAGGCTGGATCAGAATATATTTTGATTATTATAATCGGGAATTTTAAAGCTATTAGCTCAGCTCGCGGGCTGGCTCGCCGAGCTAGGGTCGGGAGCCCTCCCGGCATGGATAAGGTCGTCGCGACGGACCTCGGAACAATTGCAACTGTTTATAACTTGTTTGTGGTCTTTATTCACCTACAAACTAGACGCTAAAATCTGAAATCAAAGCAAAGTTTTAAAGCCAGTGTCTTAACCATTAGGCAACCACGTACTTTAATAAAAATCAATGAAATTCCACTGCAAACACTCATACAAAACGCAGATACCTGAACACTACAAGCGGTTCAACTCGTGTGACGTCACTCCACTAAATTATCGGTTACCATTCATTCGGGCGACGCCGAAATTTACGGGTTGCGAAGTAACATGTACGTCATTCTGTGTGGGAACATACGGGAAGAGAATACGGACGGACACGCTTTGAAATTCTTACTAATATTATAAGTCTGAAAGTATGTCTGTCTGTCTACGTCTTTGTTTGAACCGGGATATTTAAAAGTTGATGTGGAGATTGACAAAAGTGCAGAGAAGTATTCCATAGGTTTTTTTTTCTTATTGAATTTCGAATGAAACCGTCGGAAAGAGCTAGTAAACTTAAGTTAAAGAACCATGGACAGTTTTGTATGGAATCTGGGTGTAGTTCCAACAGACCTGAAACTAGTGTCAGGAGATAGATACGTATGCGTAGTTATCGTTTCATCATGTTATACATGTTGTATCACCCGGGTTTGGCCACTAGAGTCAATCGAAGATTGCTAAGAAACTGCCGATATTTATGAAATCAAAAATCAAATCAAATCAAAAGTATATTGTCTCTTTCACGTTGAAACGGCTGAGTTTCGGAGACAGTTAAGGCTTTTTATCCGTATGACTTAATTAAGTAAACAAGGAAACTGTTATTTATTTTTTTTTTATATATATAAGGTCCATCTATTCATACTCGAAATATTTTAAACCATGCATCTATAAGTGGTAAAGAAACCATAGAAACGATTTTTTTATTTTTATCTAACCATATTTTTTTTCATATTAAATAATTTTAAATTACTTGACACACATAAAAAATACTGACTCCTTTTTATTTTACATCCATTACGCTAGTTTTTTTCGTAGTATTCTGTCAATGAAATGGGCGGCGACATGGTGACGCCATAGGACGGCGCGCGGCTTGATCACACGCACACACACACGGTCAAAAATGATAAAAGAGTAGGCACCGAGAGAGTTTATTATAAAACTACCTTATTCCTGCGGAACTAATTACCGCACCCACATAAGCCTATAACCATTTTCAGGTTCCCATCTATCTCCATATCAAAATTCATCCAAATCGGTTCAGCTTATGTTTCACGAATAATAAATAATTATTATTGCTGTTTTGCCGTGAAAGCGTAACAAATTAACAAACTCACTTTCGCATTTATTAGTTAGGATAAGCCGCGCTATGCTCGTAGGCTTCTTTCTTACAGTTCACATCTGTACAATTAGGTAGGTACGCAATGCAAACCAACAAACAGCTGACGATGCGATTCATCGCTCGCTCGTAATAGCAAGTAGACATGAGTTATAAAATTTTGGTGTCAAAACTCTGACTACATACGTAATTATTTGACCTTCTAATTTAATAGTAGGTACGTTAAACTAAAAGAAAGTCACTACACATTCACAATTTCAACGTCGTCCTTTCGTGTTACCTCGCAGAGGTCATTAACTTGTACGAATTCGATTCGCACCCATCAGCTGTTTAACTATTGCCTATTCTGTGGTGTAGGTACTGTAGATTAGGATTTGTTTAAATCGTACCTAGGTTTAACTTCGTAAAATGTTAAGGATGGAATTAAAAATAAGTGTATTGGTGTAAGTTTATACCTACTTAGGTGGTTTACGTAATTTTAATTCATATTCGTTAATACGTAAGCGATAAGCTATTCAAATTAGACTAGATCGAGTTACGTAGTCTATCTAGATTGGTTTATTCTTAACATCTTCACGCTTGTATTCCTCGGAGAGATAAACAGAAGGCAGAGCTACCTATTTTCTTACGTTCACAGTCACAGTTCACTAGTGATATTGGTAGGTCCAAGTCCAATGTAAACACAACGTGAGGACATGGTTTGCGTGCTGCTGTCCTGCACCACAGACACTGAGGGGAATAAGACTGTCATTTTAGTCATGCATGCGCTGTCGTGCGCCGTCTGAAGACACGACTTGCGAACGCAACCTTGCTGGGCACTGCCCGACGACTGACTGAGTGAGCGAGTCCGCGCCCGCGCCGCCGCGGCGTCGGGGGCGTGTCCCGGCGGGTCATTCATACCTCATACAATCGGGAGTAAAGGTTTTATGCAAAACGTCTCAAGCAATATTACAATTTTATTAATTTGTTATAAAAAAAAGAATTCCAAAAAAATATATTTTTCGTTTCTATGGCTTCTTTACCCCCCACAGATGTCCCTCTTAAAATATTTCGGGTATGAATAGATAGACCTTATATATTGTTCAAAATTATAATTTATATGACGTGTACAAATTTATCATCGCTGGGCCGCTCACAGTGTGCCCCAGTACATAATGTTCATAGTTTCCGAACAATTTTGTGCCACATAAGCGGATTTGCCGATAGCTCATGTTGCCGGCTCTAATATAAGTAATTGCTTTTCACTATCGACTCGACTTTGTACAATCAGACTGTTGTATATTATTATATAGTTATATTATACACGTACAAGGATCGTTCTTTGTTAATTAACTAGAAATAAAAAAAAATGTTACTGTATTTTTTTAAATCAAAAATTATATTTTAAAATCCTACTAATGCAAAAGTGAGTTTGTTTGTTTAACATGCTTTTACGGTTAAAACGGCTGAATCGGTTTGAATCAAATTTGGTTTGGAGATAGAAGGGACTCTGAAAACGGTTATAGGCTACTTTTTATCTGGGTACATTTATAAGTGTCTCGGGTCGCGGGTAAAACCGCGGGAAACAGTTAATAAAAACAGTAATATATTGATCTTTACTTATAATAAAAGACTGAAGAGCTTTTCGATTCGCTTTTTTTGCTAAAGCCTAAAAAAAACTAATAACGCATCCTTTTATACTGATCAGTATTGCCTTTATCTTCCACAGATAGTATATTATATGATTTTAAAAAGGAACAGGATTCCTTACAAGTTTTCATAAGCAAAACAAACAATCTAATTTACATGCAAATTGTTTTAGAAAATAATGAATACTGGGAATATCGTAGCTTAATGCTACGGCGTAGTCTAATACTACGGCGTAGTCTAATGCTACGGTGTAGCCAGTCTACGATGTGAGTATGCAGCTTATCAACTATGCAGTTTTCTACGCTTATCTGTATGTTGTTTTACATTATAAGACTTCACCCGACTTCGAAATGTAAGAGGTTATGTTTTTAGGGTTCCGTAGTCCGACAAGGAACCCTTATAGATTCGTCATGTCTGTCTGTCTGTCTGTCTGTCTGTCTGTCTGTCTGTCTGTCTGTCCGTCCGTATGTCACAGCCATTTTTTTACGAAACTATAAGAACTATACTGTTGAAATTTGGTGAGTAGATGTATTCTGTAAACCGCTTTAAGATTTTGACACAAAAATAGAAAAAAAACAAAAAATTTTGGGGGTCCCCATACTTAGAACTGAAACTCAAAAAATTTTTTTTCATCAAACCCATACGTGTGGGGTATCTATGGATAGGTCTTCAAAAATGATATTGAGGTTTCTAATATCATTTTTTTCTAAACTGAATAGTTTGCGCGAGAGGCACTTCCAAAGTGGTAAAATGTGTGTCCCCCCCTGTAACTTCTAAAATAAGAGAATGATAAAACTAAAAAAAATATATGATGTAGATAACCATGCAAACTTCCATTGAAAATTGGTTTGAACGAGATCTAGTAAGTAGTTTTTTAGTAATCAGCAATTTTCCTCTACAAACAAACTTAATTATGCGGTCGGAAAAAAACAAGATAATTGCGACTTTATTGCGTATTTTTTCTTTCCAATGGTCGGAACCCTCGGTGCGCGAGTCCGACTCGCACTTGGCCGGTTTTTATTTATGTAATTTCACTGATTTCACAGATAAAAAACCGTTGCTGTCACATTTCATATAATTTGGGTCGGTTTAATTATTGTTATCTTAAAATTACAAATACTTTATTATTACAATCTGATGAAATAAGGTATTTTTTACGAATATCAGCCATCCTATTTTTAAAGTTACATTTCCAACAGTAATATTTCCCTAACGAGAAAACCTGGAAGTATGAATAAAAAAAAGCAACAACCCTACAGCTTACAGTAACAAAAAATACTTGCCATAAACAAAACTCCAGTATTACCAACACAAAAAACAATATAATTCCTCATAAAACCAAAACCATAAACCATAAATATTAAATCTCCTTAAACATAAACATGAATAAAAGAATATGCCAGCTGGCAACCCTGTGAAAGCGAGTAGTTTTAAATCAGAGAATACCATTTTTAAATTTCATTTTTATACGGCAACACTCGCTTTAGCCGTGTTCAAATTTGTAATTCGAATTTGCACCGAATCGCAAACAGTTTTTAACGGTTTTTCTTTTAATCCGTGTTCTTTATTTAAAATTATGTTCTGTTTGTTTTGATAATGAGTTGGCTGCATAAATCTTTGAGATGGATTGTTTCTCCAAGCAAGAAGGTTTTAGCTTAATAGTATTCTGCTATCGTCTAGAAATATACAGGCTGACAGAATAAACGAGGGGCGTTCTTTAGTACATGATTACTACCACCAAAACTAACAACTTTTGTTCTAAGAGTTTGGAAAATTAGCAAAAAAGAATTCTGTTCCCATACACTTTGGTCGATCAGCTGACGAATTTTCTATGGGAAGCGAATTTTACAAACTTTACAACTACAATCATGTCCTAGACTCATTCATCCTGTCACCCTCTTTATTGACCCTTTAAAAGAAAATTATTTATCTAATACATGATATTTTACATGAATTTTTTGATGCTCTGTATAAGTTAGTAGTGTAGTATATATAATTATATATTTTTAGCTATAGTAAGTTTTTTTTGCTGATATGTAAAATACTTAATAATATTAAATACATATAACAGTTAGATACATGATATTATACATTATTATTTTATACAAAAAAAAAACTTAAATTACAACAGCTAAAAAAAAAATACTAACTAAAATAAACTAAAAAGAGTGATAAGAATTCTAAAGGCTGCACGGTGAAGTTGGATGTGTCAAGCTGAAGACCGGGCGTTATGACATATATTAGGGGAGGCCTATGTCCAGCAGTGTCGTGGTGGCTTGGTGGTTAAGGCACCTGACTCTCGTGTACGAGTGTGCGGCTTCGAAACCTGGCAAGTACCAATGTGACTTTTGTATGTACTTTCTAAGTATATCTTAGACACCACTGACTAACGGTGAAGAAAAACATTGTCAGGAAACCTGGACTTCACAGTCTGAAATCGCCAATCCGCCTTGAGCAAGCGTGGTGATCAATGCTCATGCCTTCTCTGTATGAGAAGAGAACTGTGCCCAGCAGTGGGACAATATATAGGCTGATGATGATGATGATGATGTCCAACAGAGGACCAATCCTTTCTATTCTTACTAATACTATCGATAAATCCGATATTAACTCTGTCTGTTTGTTGCGCTTTCATGGGAAAACGGCTAAACTTTTCGGAATAAAATTAGGTGCGGAGATGGGCTGATATCTAGGAAAGGACTTGGGGTATTTTTTGTCCAGATGCCCTAAGTAGTTTCTTCAGAACGCTGGTGGGAGGTGAGGTAGATGATAATGATGATACAGTAGAAGGCGAGCCTAGCTTTCAAACGGGCACAGAACCAGCTACCACTGAGAAATCCCACTTTTCCTTGGAACAAAATATTCTGAGTGTCCCAACATGTAAGTATTGTAACTAGAGGGGTTAAAGTTGAACTATTTTATTCGACGCAGGGTTGTGGCCGTCAAAATAGTCGCTCGTAAACGCGTAGAATATCCGGCACATGTCAAATGCTGTCAGTCGCGGCGCTGTGTGCATTGTCTCACGAACTGCAAGAACAACAAGCTGTTATTGTCTCACGGCTGAGTAAAGGCCTCTTTTCATAGAGAGAAGTACAATCAAAACAAAGAAAAAAGGGCGTAAAAAACACATCCGTAATCGGGTTTTTGGTCTGATTTCAAATATGTACTTAACTTAATATTAAAAAAAATAGTTGCGCCCCTTTTTAGGGTTCCGTAGCCAAATGGCAAAAACGGAACCCTTATAGATTCGTCATGTCTGTCTGTCTGTCTGTCCGTCCGTATGTCACAGCCATTTTTTTCCGAAACTATAAGAACTATACTGTTGAAATTTGGTAAGTAGATGTATTCTGTGAACCGCTTTAAGATTCTGACATAAAAATAGAAAAAAAGTAATACATTTTGGGGTCCCAATACTTAGAACTGAAACTCAAAATTTTTTTTTTCATCAAACCCATACGTGTGAGGTATCTATGGATAGGTCTTCAAAAATGATATTGAGGTTTCTAATATCATTTTTTTCTAAACTGAATAGTTTGCGCGACAGGCACTTCCAAAGTGGTAAAATGTGTGTCCCCCCCCCCTGTAACTTCTAAAATAAGAGAATGATAAAACTAAAAAAAATATATGGTATAGACTACCATGCAAACTTCAATTGAAAATTGGTTTGAACGAGATCTAGTTAGTAGTTTTTAAGTAATCAGCAATTTTCCTGTACAAACAAACTTAATTATGCGGTCGGAAAAAAACAAGATAATTAATTGCGACTTTATTGCGTATTTTTTCTTTCCAATGGTCGGAACCCTCGGTGCGCGAGTCCGACTCGCACTTGGCCGGTTTTTTTTCTTATGTAGCATTGATCACCACATTTCCTCAAAGACTGGAAATTCAGACTCTTATTTGCAACTTGCAGATTCGTGCATCAAAAGCGGGCTAATGGTAGTCCAAGCCTCCATAACATTCGCTATCAAATCATCATCAGCCTATATATTGTCCCACTGCTGGGCACAGGCCTCTTCTCATACAGACAAGGCATGAGCATCGATCACCACGCTTGCTCAAGGCGGATTGGCGATTTCAGACTTTTTAAGTCCAGGTTTCCTCACGATGTTTACCTTCACCCTTAGTCATTGACGTCTAAGATATACTTATAAAGTACATAATAATATGACTTTCTATTTGCAGAGGCTATCAAAAGAGAAAGAAAATAGCATAATGCCTTTTTTGTATGACGATTTATACTAATTAATTTCTACCGCTATTAAAAGCTACGCTTCAATAAAAACAAATAATAGATTTTCTTCTTTGAAAAATTGACGTACCGTAAGACTAATGGAAACAAACTCAACCCCAAGAAAGCGAATCTCATGAAAATAAAAGGTCGCGGCGGCAGTTTTATGTAAGTTTTACTTCAACCCCCATTACGCAGGGGTTGTTTCAACCCCCGGGCGGGCTTAGCGTCAAGTGTGTTTGATTTTATTATTGGGCCCATGATTTTTGGTACATTTGATAGATTGCGTGGTCAATGGGTATTATATTTATTATAGAACTAGTAGCCCGCCTCGGCTTCGCGCAGGTAGGTAATCTTTGTATTAATTAGTATAAGGATTGTTTTCCAAAATCCTTTCTTATTACTTGTTTAGATAATATAAAGCATCTAGTCTCCAAATTTCATTACTCTAGGTCTAGCCGTTTCGGCTGAACCTTTATGAGTCAGTGAGTCACTTTACATTATTATGTAAAGAGAGAACCCCATACCCCGTCTGTAGAGTATAGATTAAGAGCTAACTTTAAAGAACTATTCTGTTTCTGTAATATTATATTTTGATTATGTTAATGTAAGTAACCGATAGTTTATACCTTTTCTATGGAGCCATAATTACTATACCCCTCTTATTGTTTGGAGACTGAACAATTTTCGAAATATCACCTTTAAAGCATTATTTTTGAGTAAATGTCATGGCTCTAGACTCAGATTTTTCTCTCCAGATTTTGCTCTGCTCCTTAGAGTCATAGCGTGCTGTAAAATAACCTATAAATCCTGAATTAGGATCTGTAATACAAAAAGATTTATTAAAATCCGACTGGTAGTTTCAGAGATTATTGCGTTTAAACAAACAAACTCTTTAGCTGTATATATTTGTATAAATAGATTTACGATGGGTAATGACAAACAACAATAGGTCAAAAGTCATCAGTCAAAAAACTTCCATCCTGTTGTGCCGTTTAAAACAATTACAAGTCCGTCAAAATTATAAACTTATGATTAAAAATCTTCCCTAAAATGCTTTTTGTTTAACTCATTAAGAAAAGTAGGAGGTGAGGGGGTTTATAAATATGATATTTTCTCAACAACACCCCCTCTTTCTTATTTAAGATTAATGATACTCGGAGCGGAGAGCGAAGTTTTTAAAAAATTTCTTAATTGCAAAGCTAATTTATCATAATGTGTTTCGAGTGTTGGGCGATAGTGGCGCCACTTTTGAAGCTCACTTATATAGTTTGGGTGCCTAGTTTAAAAGTTTCTGGTTACTTCAAAAAAGGTAACGAAAGGAAGTAAGAGAGAGTTCATGGCTAAATAATAGCCGCACAGCCCCCTTATTACGTAAAAATCATGTATCCGATTGACATACCCATCAAAAGGAGTTTTACATAATTACTTACTTTTACTGCATATTTTTGGACGTTTATCTCATTGATTCTTTCAATTAAGCATTGAATTGTCAAAATGAAAGGTATTGCAACCGGAATTGAAAGCCATTGGCTTACGAAATTAGGGGGCAAGTCAATCATGGATGATCATTAAACGCGGTCAACAATCCATGGATGGGTGACCATCTTCGTCATGCCGAGTCCTCCGTGTCACCGAAAGCAAAACGTGCTTTCTGAATTGCCTATGAACCCGGCTGTCATTTGTAGATTGTACATATCTTAGGTTGAGTTACCAAGATAAAAAGTGAACCAAGTGAGGTTTTCCTCTTCCCCTCCTTATAGTAGCCATAAGGCAAGTGGCTCACGACATGATCCTAGGTTCTACGCACTACGCGACCTTACCATCTCAGCCTGGATTCTCTCAATTAAACATCACTATGACCAAATGGTATTATTTCTATAACATACATTCGATCTTTATACTGAACTAGCTTCTGCCCGCGACTTCGTCCGCGTGGAATAGTGGTGGTCCGCTCGTATTGATCTTAGCGTAATGATATATAACCTATAGCATTCCTCAATAAATGGACTATCTAACACTGTAAGAATTTTTCAAATCGGGCCAGTGGTTCCTGAGATTAGCGCATTCAAACAAACAAACAAATTGATAGATTCGGCATACACTTTTATTCTCAACCCAAAAATTTGCAAAAAAAAAAAACCCCTAAGGGGGTGTAAAAAGGAGGCAAAGTTTGTATGAAACTCTTACATTTTTAGTTTGAATTCGTATAGCCCACGCGGGCGATGCCGCTGGCGTAAGCTAGTTTCTAAAATAAGAATACATATATAGCGGTAGTACAATCAATATAAAGAACGAAATTATAAATTCGAAGTTACTCTGTCTGCTACGCTTTTACGGCTCAACCAATTTGGTTGAAATTTTGTATGGACATAGCTTGAACCCTGCGGAAGGACACATGATATTTTCATACGGGTACAATAAGTAGTTTCTTTAGAACACAAGTGATCATCAGCCTATATATTGTCCCACTGCTGAGCACAGGCCTCTTCTTATATAGAGAAGGCATGAGCATTGATCACCACGCTTGCTCAAGGCGGATTGGCGATTTCAGACTTAAGTCCAGGTTTCCTCACGATGTTTTCCTTCACCGTTAGTCAGTAGTGTCTAAGATATACTTAGAAAGTATATATGGCTTTAGAAAAGTCACATTGGTACTTACCAGGTTTCGAACCCGCACACGAGAGGCAGGTGCCTCTAGGCCACAGCGGCCTTTTTTTCCACTAGGCCACCACGACTTTTTTTTAGAACACAAGTGAAAACGCGGAAACTTCTAGTATATAATAATCTATGAAAAAAAAAATACAATCCCATTCCACTGATGCGACGGAATTAGCGATCCATAAACCTTTCCATTGGAAAATCCATTTGCAAATTTATTTAAATAAAAACATCAAATATAATGCAAAATAAGGTTGTTTCTAAACTGCCTTTGAACACGAAAATCGCTGACAACCCTGCCCGTCTCCCTGAGGAAATAAGCTTGAGGATCTAGATACACACGCGCTGATCACCAAAATATAAGGTTCCCGATATTGAACGGCGCTTTGTTATTGTATTGAGAATCTGTTGCTTGCTATCTATTAGATAGAATATTAATAACGGCCACTTGCACCAAGGAAATATACACCCAGTTGCATCAAAAAAATATCAGGTTACGTGTACGTGAAACGGTATCAGGTTATTTATACGTATTACTTACTAGCTTCTGCCAGCGACTTCGTCCGCGTGGAATAGTGGTGCTCCGCTCCTATTGGTCTTAGCGTGATGATTTATAGCCTATAGCCTTCCTCGATAAATGGACTATCTAACACTGAAAGAATTAATTAAATCGGTCCAGCGGTTTCCTGAGATTAGCGATCCCTGATCACCCCCTGATAGTTA
This sequence comes from Pyrrhia umbra, assembly GCA_963891755.1. Classification (NCBI taxonomy): domain Eukaryota; kingdom Metazoa; phylum Arthropoda; class Insecta; order Lepidoptera; family Noctuidae; genus Pyrrhia; species Pyrrhia umbra. Next base: position 1,504,540 of record OY982943.1, read on the forward strand.
TTTTGGAAATATATTTCATGTACAGAATTGACCTCTCTACAGATTTATTATAAGTATAGAAGATAGATAATATGGGAAGAACTGTCGTTCAAGATCTGTCAAAATGGAGGATTCATTTGAATAATTTAGCTATTAGGTATTTCAAAATTTTTGTCTTATGGTCTTACTTATAAAAAAACTGTAATCTGAAGTTTAACTTCTCACCTAATCTTTTTTTAACGTCGTAATACACGATTAAGTTACTAACTTAAGTTCGGATTAACGCTAAACAGCATTTATGAGTGAGTTTTTGCTAATCAACGGATTAGCAGGAGATTCAAAATTAATCGGACTTAGTAAGACGGTTACTGACTAAAACCCATCCATGTTCCTTCTTTAGCTCTAAAGATAAGGATTAAGTGAGAAATGGTTAAAATTCAGATTACAGATTTTTATAGATAAGACCATCGAGATATATCCATAGAGATGCAATCCCGAACATTACGCGGTCACAAAAACGTAACCATTTTTTAGAATGCAGACGTAGCTTTGAAACTAGTAACCATTTTGATGTAAAATTATATCTATCTCTCTCACACTAACCGAAACGTAATGTTTATGACATCTGTATGATAAGGATGGCATTTACTACAAATTTGCCTATATTATTGTTAAAATCGCCCTGCTGTCACTAATAGATTCAAGCTGGCTACCAAGTGACAGATGTCATGAATTATGACTGGTCAGAACCTTTATGGCACGCATTTTGCTTGGTGATTGCACATCTAGTTACTTTAGTAACATATATATCTATGGGTAAGACGATAAGAGTCTGACACTCTCTCTCTTGATGATTTCCAAACCGGTTTTTACCACCAGGTAAAAACAAAGTAAAGAACTATACTATATACCTAATTCATTATATAGGAAAGTAACAATGTTTTGAACAAAATGGATACTACAGTTAAAAGAATAGTTTCGTTCTACAAGATCACGTTTAGATGCGTTCGTCTTTATACTCGGTCATAGTCGTAAAGAAAACGCAACCACATACGATGGACTATAAAGTGCGCGAGTCACAGTGGAGACACAGTAATGTAAGTTGAATTAATCTTCGGAGTTATTGCAATACAAATAATCCTATCCTAACTTATAATTAAAATGCGAAAGTGAGCACGTTTGTTACTTTTAATTTTTTTAAGCAGATGTACCTAAATCTTCATCTGCCTAGTCTTTTCCCAACGATGTTGGGGTCAGCTTCCAATCTAACCGAATGCAGCTGAGTACCAGTGTTTTACATGGAGCGACTGCGTATCTGACCTCCACAACCCAGTTACCGGGTAACACGATATTCCTTGGTAAGCAGGTTGTCAGACTTTCTGGCTTCTGACTACCCGTAACGACTGTCAAAGATCTACAAATGACAGCTTATCGTGCTTTCCGTCACGGATAAGTTTCGGTATGACATAGATGGTCACCACGGACTACCCGTAACGACTTATAAAAAGTGTACCTAAATATAGTTTTAAATATGAGTATTGTCTTACTGTATACTAAGTGACTGTGTACAAAGGACACAAGAACATGAAAATTTGATGAACACCCACAGCGGCCATAATACCTTTTGTAATAAAAACGAATCGAAGTCAGCCCTTTCGGTTCTACATTTTAAGGTATATCTGCAATTTTGCTTAGTGGTCTGGGAATATAAACAATATAAGGTTGGATCTCTACTGAGACCTTTTTGCTTTTTATTGGGTGTAATAAGGTCTTTTACCGAAATGAAAACCTTTTTTTATCGTATGACTAGCTTCTGCCCGCGACTTCGTCTGCGTGGAATAGTAACTTTGGTCTATCGCTAACTTTAACCCCCGATTTTGGAACATTCTTCATTGATGCTCCGCTCTTATTGATTTTAGCGTGATTATATATAGCCTATAGCCTTCCTCGATAAATGGGCTATCTAACGCTGAAATATTTTTTTAAATCGGTCCAGTAGTTCCTGAGATAAGAGGAGCTCGTGGCTAAGCAACAGCCGCACGGGTCGACCGATCAAAGGTTAAGCTGCGCTTGGCGCGGTCGGTCCGTGGATGGGTGACCATCTTTGTCATAATGAGACTCCTCCGTGCCTCGGAAAGCACGTTAAGCTGTTGGTCCCGGTTGTCATTTGTACATCTTTGACAGTCGTTACGGGTAGTCAGAAGCCAGAAAGTCTGACAACCAGTCTTACCAAGGGGTCCCGTGTTACCCGGTAACTGGGTTGTGGAGGTCAGATAGGCAGTCGCACCATGTAAAACACTGGTACTCAGCTGCATCCGGTTAAGACTGGAAGCCGACACCAACATAGTTGGGAAAAGGCTAGGCAGATGATGAGTTCCTGAGATAAGCGTGTCCAAACAAACAAACTCTTCAGCTTTATTATATTAGTATAGATGTTTATTTTTTATGCTGCACTCATGAAGTATAGAAAAGCTACACCATATTTTGGTAATGACAAAATGTGACGCTTGTTCTTTCTCTCAATTATACATACGAGTAACTAGCTGTTTCCCGCGGTTTCATCCGCATCCCGAGAGAACTACTTCGCATACCCGGGTAAAAAGTATCCTATATGTTAATCCAGGTTATTAACTATGTGTGTACCAAATCTCATCCAAATCCTTTCAGTAGTTTTTGCGTGAAAGAGTTACAAACATACATGCATACATTCTTACAAACTTTCGCGTTTATTATATTAGTAGCATACTTAAAAGCAATATAGATAGGGAAATTGCGTCGTTATAATTATACACTGACGGACTAATAAACTGCATCAATGTTCAACACGCACCTACCTTTGAAAAAAACATTTTAACCAAGTATTCTAACTTTTTATACAAATTTAAATTGAAACCTATAGTCTGGTTCGTTAACTTCATAACAGCGTAGTATCATTATCCCTAAGTGTATGTTTGTATACTGGAAAGCGATTCAATTTTTTTTAAACAAAAATTTGATGCAGTTTCTTTGTCTGGGGGTATATTATTAATCCTCACTAACCTATAATTCCGAAGGCAACGCTGTCTGTAAAGCTTTCACAGAAAAACGGCTGAACCGATTTGGATGAAATTTAGTATGGAGATAGCTTGGATCTTTAGGAAGGACATAAGATCCAGGTGAGTGGAGTAGTTCGCTTGTGATGGGGTGACACTGTGGGAAATAGTAAAGTATATCCTACTGATATTATAATTCCGAAATTTGTTGATATATGTATGTTTTTTACTCTTTCACACAAAAAGTACTTATTGGATTTGGATAAAATTTGGTACACACATAGCTTAAAACTTAAATTAACATATAGGATACTTTTTATCCGGGTACACTAAGTAGTTTTTTCCAAAATTCAGGTAAAACCGCGGCAAACACCCAGTACTGAGATAATGCTAAGTTAGAGAAGAAGCAAGAAATCGTCTCACTAATTCATATGACTTCGGAGGCTGGAGTTTACATGTGAATTTCATGGCTATAATGAATGGGAGCGCCATAAATTAGGACTGTAGACCTCTGCAGTTTGGTTATAAAGCTTGTTGTACTATGAATATACTATACTATAAATTTTGTGAATGCTATGCTATACTATACTCCATTAGACATTTAAACGCACCCTATTTAATGTTTGTTCAAACGATTTAAAGCTCTATTTATTAAGGTGACATGACAAAAACAGATGACAGGAGTCTCGCTATGATATAGGTGGTCACGGACCGACCGCGCCAAGCGCAGCTTAACCTATGATCGCGTGTGCGGCTGTTACTTAGCCACGAGCTCCTCCTTAGCCACGAGCTCATCTATTAGTAAGTAATTACATGTATGTAATTAAAATCTGCTTTACTTTTTATCAAGTATGTGGAGTACAGATAGGCAGTCACTCCATGTTAAACACTAGTACTCAGCCGCATACCACTAGACGAGAAATAAGAGTCATTATTTAGTTGCCAAACAATATCTCTCTTCAAAACCTCAAAATATAATAGCATAGCGATCAAATTTCACTGGAGAACATGCCTAAAACATACATCGAAGAGTAAAGTGTGGGTGTTAGAAGGTTTTAGTTAAATCTATTCGGATCACACGTGCACAGTTTTTGTGGAATATCAGGGATAGTACTATATAGTACAGAGATAGTACTATAGTAGATAGGTAGGAGCTTTGAAGGCATGGTGGCGTAGTGGTTAAGGCACCTGCATCTGGTATGCGTGTTCAAAACCTGGCAGTGCCGATTTGACTTTTTTAAAGTCATATGTACTTTCTAAGTGTATCTTCTTAAACTTCACTGACTAACGTTAAAGGAAAACGTCGTGAGGAAATTAAAAAAAAATGATATCGTAAATCCGCCTTGAGCAAGCGTGGTGATCAATGCTCATGTCTTCTCTGTGTGAGAAGAGGCCTGTGCCCAGCAGTGGAATATTAATTATGCTGATGATGAAGGACCTCATAGGTCAGTCTTTGACTGACCATACAGGTCGATCGATCAAGGCAAAATTGTGGGTAACGCGCTCGATCGGAAACCCTAACCATTATGCCATATACCACTACAATAGTGCGTAACCATTATATAGAGGACTGGTTTCAATATAAAATAAAAATATTTCAATAGCCAAATGCGGCCAAATCATTGATTTGAAAGTTGTAGCGTCTAGATCGTATGTGAATAGAGTCCACAAAAATAATATCAAAAGTGGCAATTGTTCGCCTGGGTAAATTTATTCCAAGGTGAAATGGGGAACTATATTTTTTTTGCTCACCCAGGCGCACAAAGTCGAATAAACCATTTCTGCAACGTGTTTTTCGATCACCTACTTTTAAAAGCTGCGAAAAACTAAGACGGGGTCCCTATCTTCGACAATAGACGGACCAACAGAGGAGAGAGGGGGTTCAAACCACCAACTTGATATGCACTTGCCTATTCACTAGCTGCTAGTAATTTACCGTCAGCAATATTGCGTCAGTCTTGAAGTTAAATCGATGTACGTAGGCAGTTAGTTAGACGGGCCTAATGTCCGTTTTATTGGTGTCCTCTACGTGCCGGCCTATGGGACATCGAGAGGAATAGAATAGCTTTTTGTTTTTTTTTGTCGTGACAGCCAGACACGTGTCCGACATTATACTGAACACTATCTAGTTGTTGCTAAAGTATTATTTGAAATTAATTGGGGTTTCAGTTACGCTTTATAGGAAAAGGTTTTCTTGTCATATCGACATATGTATTTATAGCTAAAAATTTCACAAAAAAAAACAGGCCAAGAACGTGTCGGGGCACAGGCAGTAGGGTTAGGGTATCTAACGATACCCTATAGGAAGGGATACGTAAGAAATAAAAATTCATCGCCTCTTCACGTGTTTGGGAGCTACCCTAAAAAATTTTTTTTTTCATAATTTTATTTTACCATTTTGTTGTCGTGATCCATATACATATCTATACAGCTTTCTAGTACCAAGAACCTCTGCTATGTCGCGGACAGACAGACAGACGGACATAGCGAAACTATAAGGGTTCCTTGTCGACTACGGAACCCTAAAAAGAACACAAATTTCAAAATTCTTGAAATAATACCACTCAAATATACCACGGTTTAACGTATCTATTGTTTAATTATCAAACATAAGACAAAACTATCTACCAGATTAATTCATAATTAGAACATCATTATTTTAAACATTTAGGAAAATAACTATAACCAGCACTTATCAGTAGGTACGCAATGAAACCTGTCAAAATTTACGTGGGTAAATATGGTACTGTAAAAATTGTTAGAATGGGCAAAGCAAAATTCATTTTTTTTATTGACTTTCTAAAGTGCTTGTTGCAAATAGGCCTAATTGAAATAAATGATTTGATTTGAATTATATTTTTTCTAATAAGAATATATTTTCTGCCAACAAAAAAAACATAAAAATCTTTAACTACAACGCGACTCCACACATTTCTCTATCCCCCTGGCGTATGGCGTACGTACAGAGCACGGAGCATGAGATATTGAGTCTAACACATCACCTGACGATACTTTATATTGTAACAACTATTATCTGCCTTTATTTACTTTGCTCTCGCTCTGACACGAGGATGGATGGCTTGGCCAAAGATTAGTTGGTCAAAGACTCTGACTAGATAAGGCATTGATGACAATAGTACGTCTAGCATGAACTACTAAACTCAACCCAAAATATATAAGTTAGTAAGTTCTTAAATATAACATAATGTCCAGCTTAGCACATTTTTGGGGCCAGGGTCTGCGGGACGTTCGAAAGAGTTAGTTGGGAAAAGGCTAGGCAGATGATGATCTGGAATATCACTTCATAATTCTTCTTCTTATCGTGTGAGCTGCAGATTTACTTATCTAACAAGCCATAGTGTTAGAATTGTCCCAAATTTATTTTACGGCCTCTGACATAGAATTGTAACAACGACTTCTGTCAAGGTATGACTAGAGTACTACATCGGCTCTACCTAGGAGATTGAACCCGAACTCCCTTTCAGAAGTAGCTAGTAGTTAAAGTTCTCAAGAGATCTATGACGTAAATTGCCTACAGTTTACGCTCAAAAGTACAAATAAAATTACTAGTCCCAATAATATATTTGCAGCGATCCGTTTTTAGAATCTATTCTTGTTTTCTCAATAATAAGAAGATTTCTCGTGAACACAATATAGACAGTCGCTTTGTATTGGTTATAATAACTAGGGATGAGACACGGTGTGTATCGTATCGATATATCGATGATATTTATATTTACTTATTTATGTATTAAAAATAGATTGTCTTAATCAGAAGTTGGATTTGTTAAGTATCCTGATACTGTATTTTTTTCATACCTAATTAAAATACAAAGAAACTCAAAAGGAATTTTATTGCCTTATGACAAGAAATTTCACACATTTGCATAAAACATTTCTCACCTCGTTCCGCTTGAATCCGCCGATCACTAAAAGCCTGATTAAGCTTTTAGTGATCGACAATTATTATGATCTAGTTTTCAGCAATATAAAGCAATATAGTACATTTATTTTATCTTGCATTCTTGAATGAAATCTTGGTAAATTTATCCTCTAAACGAGATTTTTCGATTATATTTGATTTATTAGTTTTAAACATTACAAAATGTATTTATTTCAGTGTATCGATAATTTTAAAGTAAAATAAAGTCCAACTGAAAAAAAACTAATTTATCGACTCGTCCCCTCACTAGTTCAAGAGGCAGAGGATACAGGATTAAAAAGGAAAAGCTTGCTACAATAAAGAATGGTGGTTGACTGCTAAAGATAGTCGTACAGTGGGGGGGAAGTTTTTGTTATTAGCCGACTGCGAGGGAGGGGGATATCTTTTATATACATGTTTGTATGTTTGTTAGTTTAAGTGATGGAAGGTGTTTGACAATGACATGTCTGACGATTTGTTCAGTGTTGACAATAGTCTTAAGTCAGCCCACTGCTGGGATTATAAATTCCTTTCTATGAGCTTCAGTGATCGTGTGAGGAGTCATTATTTTGATAACTAGTATTCCGCCAGTGGCTTCGCCCGTTTGGGCTATACGAAATCAAATTAAAAATGATAAAGTTTCATACAAATTTTGCCCCCCTTTTTCACCCCCTTAGTTATAGAATTTCGGAAAATCCTTTCTTATCGGATGCCTACATCATACAAAAAACACACCCTTCAAGTTTCAGGTCTCTACGATCAGCGGTTTAGGCTGTGCGTTGATCCGTCAGTCATTCAGGACAAAGCATTTTATATGTATAGATAGATATTCGGAAAATATAAATATAAAAGTGTTACAGAGCCCGTTGTGTAGCGATCTGAAATAAGTTTCACATGTGAATCATGCAAGTTGATTATAGTTACAACTGTTTCTACAGTACAATGCAATTGCATTGTATTATTGAGTGCATTATTATTAAGTACAATGCCTTATAAGCACAGATACAAAGAAATGTGCTAAAGAGACTCTTTTCAAATTACATTATTATACAACAACCACGAGGAGCTCGTGGCTAAGTAACAGATGATGACAATTGATCGGTCGGTCTGACCGCACGAGTCAACCAATCTAGCTGCGTTTGGTGCGCTCGGTCCGTAGATGGGTGACCATCTATATTATAGCGAAACTCCTCCGTGCCTCGGAAAGCACGTTAAGCTGTTGGTCCCGGTTGTTATTCGTAGATCTTTAACAGTCGTTACGGGTAGTCAGAAGCCAGAAAGTGACAACCAGTCTTACCAAGGGGTATCGTGTTACCCGGTAACTGGGTTGTTTAGATCAGATAGGCAGTCGCTCCATGTAAAACACTGGTACTCAGCTGCATCTGAGCAGACTGGAAGTCGACCCCAACATAGTTGGGTAAAGGCTAGGCAGATGATGAATCTTCTACTTGAGTTCTTTACCATTCTTATATTATGTTAAGTTAATGACAATTCAACATAGGGGAGCCCACGATGCTAAATGGGGATTTACTCGAGCGTCATAGAGACCTATTGGGATGCAAAGCTTAGATGATAAGAAGAAAAAAATGTTATATAATGTATCGTTTTCATCGGTGGGGGGAGCAGCTATAGATTTTCAAAAATGTAAAAAAAATCTATTGCATGGACATAATCGAGCGCGTCAGATATTGATAGCATCAATGTCCTACGTATTTTTAAGAATGTATGTATGTTAATCTGATCGTTTGCATGATGGGGGTGGTCGTACGTAAGGGTTGAAAATGAAAAAAAAAATAATTTAATCGAGCGCGTCAGATTTTCTAAGGGGGTGTTAAGTGAACCTAAAAAAACGCTTTTCATGCAAATTTCGATGTGACGCAAACTCGTGGCCATTATTATAATGTGCAAAAAAAAATCGCCATTTTGAAATACTCGAGCGCGTCAGATTAAGATATATATGGTTCATCTTTATGTCCTAGACGTGCTGTCTCATAATCTGACGATTATCTAGAGGGATTCGCCTAATCTGACAAAAAAACATTTTTATTCAAACCATTGGACTTAATTAATTGAAAAGCTCAGGAAATAGCATGCAAATAAAAACGTGTACGTTTGTTAAGTAGAATACTACAAGTATTCTCGAAAATATATTTTTTTTAAATGCTCAAAAAAATATTTTTTTTTATAATTAATAGATTAATTAATCATCATCTTCATCAGTAGAATCATCTTCATCTTTTTCGTGCTCGAACAAAAAAAAACGTAAACGAAAAGCCAAAACGTTGGAAATACTGTTAATAATATTATGCCACGAACGAGTCTGTTCTGTGTCATCAGCTGTGAAGGCGTCATAGCAACCGAAACCAGAGTAGGGACGGAGTGAGATAGTAATAGATAGAGAAAGAGTGAGAGGGGAATAGAAACGCGGAGAGGATAATCATCATCACGCAGCTGCACGCATTAAACTTTATCGACGAATTTTTGTTACTTCGGCTTGTGGAAATGGTCAGATTATATATTTTTCGTTATCCTTGAATAATTTACTACAAAATAAAAAAAAATCAGCCACGCTCGAGAATGTCGAGATGACGTTTTTTTTTTACAACTTTTCCGCCCTCCCCTTTCTTTGAGTCTCTCTCAAATTGTCAGATTAGTGGAATATACACTTTTTAGCATGTAATTAACTCACCCTACCTTAATCTGACGCGCTCGAGATTGTCTGATGATCGATTTTTTTTTACTAATCTGATCCTTTATCCTTGACGCGCGTCCTTATATATGGGGCTCATATTTGGTGGAGGTACTCAAACGGGTACAAGGTATCCCCCTGTATAATAATCTGCCGCGCTTTAGTAAATCCCGAAATCCCTTCTAGGGCTCCCCTACCATTAATTATAATAATTTTCTGAGCCCCATAACTATTCATAACACAGGTCGGCAATATCGTGATGTGACAAACGATAGTCATTTGTAAGTATCGATTCATCGTAGTGGGCGGTCATATCGATATACGAGCTGTCATTAATCGATACCCCTGATACTGATTTGTCGATGTTTGAGATTGCAGAATTAATATCGATGGTGGGGATATGTTAGATGTCGTAGTTACACATTGTCTTTGGTGCATTGTTACCTATGAAATACTTAATCAATATCTATAACAAATGTACCTTGTAAACATAGCTAGCTGTTCCCCGTGGTTTCACCCATGTCCTGGGGAAACTACTTCAAGTACCTGGATAGAAACTAACCTATATCCTTTTTTAGGCTTCAGTCTATATCCGTACTAAATTTCATTTTAATCCGTTCTGCCGTAAAATCGTTACAGATAGTTAGTTTCAGATATATAATATTAGTAAGAATAAGGCAGAGAGATTCTGCTATATTTGGTTACAGCCACAATAAGCATCGCCTATGCCTATCGGAAACGTTTTGAAGAATCGGTTCAGTAGTTTTAGACATTATCCAACTATATAAACATACAAATATGTCTTATTTATATTGTAAATGCGAAACTGACTCTGTCTGTATGTTACGCTTTCACGGTAAAACGGCTGAACGGATTTGGATAAAAATTGGTACCCAAATAGATGGGACCCTTGAGACTATTATAGAATACTTTCTATCCGGGAGCGTCAATTAGTTCCTTCGGAATTCGGGTGAAATCTAAACTAATATGAAGTAATAATATGTCTATAATAGTGTGGCTTATACCTTTTCTTTTTTTTCTTTTTTCGGATGGGAAATCATCAAATGACCCCTCCCATACCTTACATCTTTAAATCAACATCCATCATTATCATCCTATTTTATATTAGTCAACTGTTGGACATAGAAGAAAGAACATTATGCTATTAAAAACACTGCAGGGCGAAGTAACATGGATGGGTTTTAGTAAGTAAGAGTCTGACACTCCCTCCCTCTCCGCCCACAGCGGGAGGAGTTATTTGAGGATATCCTATCCCTAATTAAGGAGTTCGAACTCGCTACTCACACAAAAACCATGCTAACTTCGCCCCTAAGCCTCTTTCAGGCACTAAAAAGACCAAAACCAAGGTACTTCTCACACAACATCAGCCTATTAGCATTTCAGACGAATTAAATAATGCTTTTTCCGACAAAATATACAGGTTTATTAAAAAAATCACAATAAAAACACGCCGAGAACAATTAAGCGCAGTTTACGAAGCGCTGAAATATTGCTTCAAACTTTGGGGGCATTAAAAAGTTTTCGTTTTAGGTAACCCCTACTAAAGTACCGTGTTTTTGTGTGTGAAATTTTTATATTAAACTAGAAGCCCGGTGTACTTCGAATCACCTATATGTATCTTAACTTTTTCTCAACGTTTAAACCTTCCCTGGACTACGACAATTATTTTAAAACCAAAATCAGCTAAATCGACTCAGCCATTCTTGAGTTTTATCGAGACTAATGAACAGCAAATGATTTTTAAGAAGACTAAATGTTATCCTGAAGAATATAAAAAAATGATGTAAATCCTAAAAAGAAGCGACCCCAGATACTACCGGGACTACTTCGCGCACCTGGATTAAAAGAATCATCATCATCAGCCTATATATTGTCCAACTGCTGGGCTCTTCTCAAACAGAGAAGGCATGAGCATTGATCACCACGCTTGCTCAAGGCGGATTGGCGATTTCAGACTCTTAAAGTCCAGGTTTCCTCACGATGTTCTCCTTGACCGTTAGTCAGTGACGTCTAAGATATACTTAAAAAGTACATATGACTTTAGAAAATTCACATTGCTAGTTTTGGAACACACTTGTACACGAGAGGCAGATTTAACGACTAGGCCATCTCAACTTTTCCTAAAAAGTGCTAAATTTCAGACTAATTGAATAAATTTCGTGGAAATGAAACGTTGTGTAACCTAGTGACCTAGGGGTTAAAGCGCCTGCACAACGGTTGTGAAGGTTTGAAACTTTATAAGTACTAATATGATTGGTTTTAAAGTCATTTGTACTCGAAGGCGAAGAATAACAATATGAGGAAACCTGAACTTAAAGATATCTGAAATCTGTCTTGACCAAGTGTAATGATTAGTTCTCATGCTTTCTATATGAGAATAGGCCCAACAATGGGACAAAAAATAAACCAATTTTGATTTTTTATTTTGAAAGCTTGCAAATATTCTGTTCTCACAGTAAACTCGCTCGATAATCCAGTAGTAAGGCTCCCACATTAAAATCCAGCCGCCTGGTGTTATGAGCCCCCAATATGGTTTTCACAAATCGCTCGTCTGTCTGTCTACACAACAATTTAATCCATGTTATGGACGAGTTTCGGGTACAAGTTTTTTAGTATTCCCTTTGATTAATGGTCGCATTTACTGTCATGTTTTCGGGAGGGAATGCGTGTGAATATGTAGAATGATATTTATATGAGCACACGAGTTCGTAACTAAGTAACAGCCGCATAAGTCGATCGATCAAAGGTTAAGCTGCGCTTGCATAGGTTGCTCCGTCGATGGGTGACCATCTATGTCATACGGAGACTCCTCCGTGCCTCGGGAAGCACGTTAAGCTGTTGGTTTTGGCTGTTATTTGTAGATATTTGACAGTCGTTACGGGTAGTCACAAGCCAGAAATCTTGACAACCAGTCTTACCAAGGGGTATAGTTTTACTCGGTAATTGGGTTGTGAAGGTCAGATAGGCAGTCGCTTCATGTAAAATACCGATACTCAGTGCAACTACTCATCCGTTTAGACTGGAAGCCGACCCCAACATAGTTGGGTAAAAGCTAGGCAGATGATGAACCTAACAGACAGATTGTGTTTTGAGGGAGTTCTACTTTCAATTAAAAACACAACACACTACACACCCAGTGCTGAAGGGTAGGCGTTTAAAGGGCTGTCTTTTGTAAATTTGACGTACAAAAAGTGCTGAATTTTAGAACTGCGATGTAAATTTTACTTTCATAAATATAATTTGAAGTTACACAGCAATCTTAAAAGGACTACTTAACCGCTCAAAAACAAAATTAACAACATAAAATCAATCAAACAAACTTAATTAATATTGAATCCGTTCATTTTTCTTAGAAATCTAAAACGAAATAATTTAGAAGATGTTGATTAATTCGACTTAAAGTTGGCTTCAACAATATCAGAACTGTCAGACTAAAGTTATTAAATGATAGATATGATTGACTAAGAGCAATTGTTGAAGGTTTAATTGAATTAGTTATATTAATTTATTATTCATCATCAGCAACGCACTTATATATTGGGCAGATGATACCAATCTATACATATAAAATGCTTTGTCCTGAATGACTGACGGATCAACGCACAGCCTAAACCGCTGATCGTAGAGACCTGAAACTTGGAGGGTGTGTTCTTTGTATGATGTAGGCATCCGATTCAAATAATAATAATAAAATAATTTATCACTTCATCAAATGAATCAAAATATTAATATAAAATTTTTAACAATTGTGTCTATGTCGCGAAAAACGAATGAATATGAATTCATACTATTAAACTCTCTCTCTCATGGTCAAAATATCAAAAAGGGCACATCAATACCATCGCCAGCAGCTAAAACAAAAGCAACATTTCAAACTGTCAAGCATTTTTGTGGTTACAACACACAGACAGACCTATACACTAGATACAATTATTCGTCCACCCTTAACGGATCACTGAAGAGTGACAGGGATAGCAACATACAGGTGTTCCACGAGCGCAAGAGAGGGAAGATGTCGTAGTTTCATATTGTCCTCATCTCAATATTGAGATTAAAAGTGACGCTTCGCTTGGCGCAAATTATTAGACGTAGGGTCGGCAAAAAAGGGTGATGTAAATATTATCATTGTTTTATTAGTGGGCAGTTCTGTTTTGTGGCTGGACAAGAAAGGGTTGTCCCATATTTGTAATGTGGGGCGGTTTAATGTGATGTAATTAGTTTTGTCAGACAACCCTATGAGTCCGGTGAAATGGACAAGCGAATAGTTATTTTTAGAGAAGACATTTGCAAAAAAGGAGTTTTATTTATTTATTTATTTATTTTATTTGGGATTAACAAACAGTTACACATTATATCTTATAAACTAACATACAAAATAAATAATATCAATGCGCAACTCATACCGTTATCCACAGCATATAAATTAAAATAGTTGGAGCGAAACAAGTTTAAGAAAATAATTATGAATAAAAAGGAAATTAATACAATAACTGTTAGTATATGTACATTTTACAGATTCTTAATTATTTGAGTAAGGCTGTTACGAAATTTATTACTTGTCATTGCAAATATATCCAGTTCTGTAAATAATTTGTTATAATTATTAGTGATACGACGCAGGGGTGCGCGGATTCCAGCATTGGTTCGACACGAGGAAACTGCAAATAGGGGTCGTGCGCGCACCTCTCGTCTAATGACAGTTCTAGGGACTAAGTAGTGCACTTTATTGGACAAATCTGAGCTGTCGTATCTGTGATTGCACACATCATACAGAAACATCGATTCCAGGTACAGTCTTCTTGACTTAAGGCTCATCAAGTTATAATCTTTGAGTAAATCATCATATGACTTACTCAAAGAGTTTCGTTCTTTTTTGGGTTCCGTAGTGGTAGAGACTCTTATGTTATTAAGTTTCGCTATGTCCGTCTGTTTGTCTGTTCGCGGCATAGCTCAGAAGTTCTTGGTACTAGAAAGCTGAAATTTAGTATAGATATGTATAATAATCACGCCGATAAAGCGATAAAACAAAAATATGAAAAAAAAAATTGTTAGCTCCCAAATACGTAAAGTGGGGATGTTTTTTTTTTGCCGAGAATCCCTTCGGTCTTTCAAAAATATTATAGGTGTGTGCATACCATTTTGCAGTTAAACGTGTCGGTTCATTTGATGATCTTCATAAGATCTACGGGGTATTTAGGGGAAAAGCCAGGACTACCGGGAAACAGCTAAACATCGTTTCTCAGGTAAGAAACCTACTGCCCTCAACGGAGCACAAAGTCACACTTCGGACTTCCACTGAGGTTTTTTTTTATTAAATATCACAAAAACACTTTGCCTCACCTAAGAAACGAACCCAATACCTCAATTATCTTCAGCTTAAAATTAAATTAAAAATTAATTTGCCCTTTCTCTGCTGTCGGTACCGAGTCAGAGCTCACTTCAGTGAAACGTAGCACTGCAGGCGACGTTTTTGCGCACCGTACCTCTGACACAGACACCTTTTTATGTAAAGACGAAGCCAAGAAACAGAATTACTAGATACGATCTTGTAATATGCTTAAAATTATATTTTTAACTAGCTGCTTCGCCCGCGTGGTCTATACGAATTCAAATTAAAAATGACAGAGTTTCATACAAACTTTACCCCCCTTTTTCACCTCCTTAGGAGTAGAATTTCGGAAAATCCTTTCTTATCGGATGCCTACGTCATACAAAGAACACACTCTCCAAGTTTCAGGTCACTACGATCAGCGGTTTAGGCTGTGTTGATCCGTCAGTCATTCAAATCCGCCTGACGGCCTCTGACATAGAATTATAACAACAACTGCCAAGTATCAAGACAGCAGCCGGGAACGACGGCTTAAGAGGGGGCCTAAAGCAAAATCGACAATTTTTGATTGGATTTTTAGAGTAGTAAATCGTGTTTAAATTGAAAAAAATAAATATGTCAAGAAACTTCATTATAAATGCGAGGGTCGTCCCAGACAAAAACATGATAGGATAAAATTTTCTCGATAGAAAACCATCACAAAGTTACCTCTGACTATAAACTTATTTCGATTTCATTCTATTTTGGTACATAGTACTGTACCATAAATTTGATAAATAGTAACAATCATATAAACCTAGGGATGACCCAGAGGATTTTTTGAAATATTGCCTATTTTAAAAGATATCCGTATAAAAAGCCTTTGGCGCTTACTACATTTTTAATCCGCATAATATGCTGTCTTCCGTCTCGCTTGACACAAGCTTGTGACATATCGTTTGTTTCACCGATCAGTTTCCCTCGCTCTGTTGAGACGGGTGGTCTATATCTGTTTGCTCCGCGCCTACTATTATTAATAAATATTCATATTTTGTTGAGTAATATGAGAAATACAAAAAATAGAACGAAAAAACTGAAAAAGCGACAACTAAAACAATTGAAGACTCAAATGATTGCTAATTGCCGAAATCAAAGGTACGTATTATTTTGTAATATTCAAGGTTAGTGCATAGTATACGCAAAATAAACAGATAATTGATTTGACTTTTTATAGTCAACTTTCAGACCTGTGTTGAACAACTTATAAAATGTTAGCTTGTAACACTATAGCCACTCAGCATGATCAACCAGATATTTATAGCTCGAGCAATGAAGATGAAACTCTTACAAAGTAATTTCCACAGTTTTAAAGTTCTTTTTTTTAATTTCAGTAATGATTTAACAAAAGATATTGATGGTGCCTTGAACAATAACAAAGTAACAGAACTTGAGTGGCACAATGCAAATGTACGTATTTTGTGAAACATTCGTTCTTTAGGACGTATCTACTTATAGGTAAACTGCTGTACGTGCGGCCCTCTTAATGATTTGTGGGATGCAGGGCGGGTAATGCATTTGGCTATACACAAAATGACATAAATGTATGAGTATCGTAAGATTTACTAAGTTAGTTTTTTTATTGCAGAAACTCAGAACTACGAGTGTATCAAGGACCAAAGAATAAAATAAAAGAAGAGACGAACGAAAAAAAGAAGAGTAATAAATTTAAAGTCCATGACAAAAATATTTATGATGCTTCAGAAAGATTGATAATAGATAAAATATACTTTTTTGAAAAATTAAAAATTATTTCTAACCATGCACCTCAATTTGGCTGCACTTTATCCAACTTGCAAATCACAGGAGAAACAAAAATAGGTCTTAGTTCAAAACTGAAACTTTTTTGTGACATGTGTAATGCTGAGTTTGTCGTAAATACAACAGATCCACTACCAACCCAAAACATAGATATAAATACAGCTGCAGTATCTGGTATCACAAGCACTGCTGGCTGCTACTGGCTGCTGGTCTAAGCGTTCATATAAGAGTAATTATTCTGCACTTTCTGAAGCAGCAGCTATCGTCAGCAGGAAGTTCAAAGAAGTTCTTTATTTAGGTGTGAAAAATAAATTCTGTTGTATATGAAACATCTCTAAAGTGCATTTCAAATGAATGTAAGAAAAGACGGACCATTTAGTGATGTCCAATTGTAATGCTGCAATTGCTTGCTGGGGAGTTTGTTGCGCCACTTCTTCTTCCCAGCTAAGACACATAGGAAGTGGTGAAGGGTGGGCATTTTGGGGGCTGTCTTTGCTGATTTTCAGCCTAATTTGAATAAACGATTTTTGAATTTTTGAATGCCAATAATTATAAATAAATTAATTAATTGAATAAAACATTGAATGAAACTTATACAGCAAAGATAAATCTATGTAATTGTAGATTGTCTTTTTATATATTTTATTATATGATTGTATTTAAAGAGACACACATATTTTTTGGACAAAGAATTAGCATTGCTATTCAACGTGGCAATGTTGCTAGTCTTCTGGGCACGTTACCAGATGATAGCGATGTGGCAGAATATTATGACACTTAACTGTGAGGTATTTCTTATACATGCATATATATATTCTCTATACGCATATCTTATCTTCTTCTTCTATATAAATAAAAATGAATCCCTATTTCCCTTGGTCACGGCATCACGCATGACGGCTGGACCAATTTGGATAAAATTTGGTACGGAGATAGAAGAGACCCTTTTTTTAGGATGGGTAATCATCAAATGATCCCTCCCCCCGTGGGTGGTACAGAAAGGAGTGTCAAACTCTTACTGACTAAAACCCATCCAAGTTCCTTCCTCAGCCCTTTGCATTCCGGAGGCACGCTATCTTTTTCGAACGTCCCACAGCCCCGACAGGCTATGGCCCTGGGGGAGGGCCCCGTCAATGATGCTGACATCTCTTTGAGGCGCGTGGAACACGAACGCGCCATTGACGCGGGTCTGGTCCTTGCCGAACGGTGAGCCACCCATAGCTCACCGTCCGCAGCCTCGTGCCTACGGTGACCGGGAGTCGTCTCGCGATAGAGGGGAAAGGAGAAGGTTTTAAACTTTTTATTCGGGTGCGGGACTACGCCACTACTAAAGGTCAACGACCTTATGGGAGTACACAGTTCACAGACTTTCACTACTTATACTGAGCACTACATTTACTATTTATACATTGAAAGAGAGGGAGGCTTGCTGACTTCTTGAGGCTTGGTAACTTACTGACTGGTATATACTGAAACTGATCTATATTTCTACATATTTCGGCGCTATCTATATAGCGCCAATCTTAAGCACAGTTAGTGGGTGGACCAATAACGTATTTTTATTTTTCGCTAAAGAGGCTAGCCTCTTTTGACCTTGGAGGTCCCGCCATGTTGACGCCTCTAATGATTGAAAATGGTAGAAATCGGTTTTAACCAGTTTGATTGCATAAAATTTTACATAAATTGCAATATTATTATTAAGTAACTTTTAACGTGATTTTGCCCTATTTTTATTTGTGGAAAATAAAAGACGCCTATTATACATACAATGTTATCATGAGATTCATTGATATAAAAACTTATTTATTCCATTTATTATATCTTAAAATTACATATCGCAACATAATACATTTAAACATTACTTTATGCTCGGCGTCTGCAACAGTACGTGATTTAAAACTAAAGTAGATTATTTTTTACAACTTACTGTAATTGTTACATGGTAAATGTTGTAATTATGTAAATAACTATTAAAATATTTAATACTTTAAAATTTTAATCATAATCTTTGATTTTATCTGAATATATTACATATACTACGCATCATTTCAATCACTCAATATGACGTCGACGCGATTTGTTTGCGCGCGTCATCGCGTCGCCCGTGGTTGTTATCCGTACTAATGCAGGGGTTTGCGAGGGGCGCGGGTGAAATCAGTTTTTTTTCTGGCATTGGGCCCCCTCTTAACGTGCCAGGCACGGGGGTGTAACACCACCAACTTCCTGACTCCGGGCTGCTTTGTGACATTTTTAACCGATTTCAAAAAAAAGGACGAGGTTCACAATTCGACTGTATATTTTTTTTATGTTTGTTACCTCATAACTTTTGAGTGGGTGAATCGATTTTTAAGATTCTTTTTTATTAAAAAGCTGACGCTTCCCGTGTGATCCTATTTAAATTTTATCAACATCGGTTTAGCTGTTCTATAAATATATTAAAAATAACGGTTTATGTCTACTTGCGCATACGCCAAATACTTAGATGATTTGGTTATTCACGCTTATTGCAACCTAAAAAAAGTGGTGTGTTTATAAATATTAAGATAACAAGATCGAGTCACTGAAAAGCGAAAAATAAAAAAAACTTTTTACAAAAAAAAACGACTTCCAGTTTTTGTCCAAAATCCACAATGCGATTTTGGTCCGACCCGGGAATTTACCCTAGACCTCGTATTCAGCAGTCGCGTTAAGTTTTTATTGGTCATATCTAGTAATACCAACATCGGCGCTGCATTCGAACACCGAGAATACGTCTTTCTTTGCCTCCGTTTGACTATTTACTAGCTTTGAATAAAAGCTGTTGTTAATATCATTCGGAGAATACTGTGTACTGTATAAATATCACTCTTTATTACGTTCAAGATAGAAGAGGTTAGATAGGCAGTCGATACAAGTAAAACACTGGTACTTAGCTGTACCTGGTTAGAATGGAAACCGACCCCAACATGGTTGGGAAAAGGCTAGGCAGATGATGATAGTATTTGGTTAAATCCCTTGGTCATTGCATCACGCGTGAACGGCTGCATCAATTTGAGTGAAATTGCTCCAATACCTACTTGATAAAACAACCATACATTTTCGGTTGGTTTACCCAATTCCGATTTTTTTATTATAACAAAAATTATGACTTAGGCCCAAGTTTAGCGACAAGATAACGGTCTGATTAACTTAAAACAGCTGTTTACCATAAATTCAAACTTCAGACTTTCGATGGGTAACGTATTATTTGAGATATTTATTCCTGAATCAATCAATAAAAAACAGAGTTGAACTAGAAGTAGGTAACACGAAAATTCCAGCTTCTTTGTTAAAAAACCTTTCGTTTAACGGACTGATTACGTAACCGACTGTCAGTGAACTTGGCCCTTAAAAAATGCCTTTTGACGATCCCTAGATCTAAAAAATTAACCTCTAAACAGCTATACTACTAATGTCTAAAACCTAAAGAGTCCTCTGTCTAGTTATTGCAATTCAATGACCCGTAATAGTACAGGTACGTTATGCGTAGTTAATACACTAGCCTAGTTAGGCTAATTGGCTTCCAATCAGGCCTTAACGTTCAATAATCTAGATTCTGAGCCTATACTAATTACTTAAGTACTGTACCAATCAAGAATTACTTACAGAAGGTTCGATCTATCTAGAAATTATTAGTTCACAGAGACGATGCAAGCGTGGTTATTTCGCGTGACAGATGAGTGTAGTGCACCTAAATCGACACCGTCTGAATTATTCCACGCCAGTGGCGGATCCAGGATTTTGGTTTGGGGGGGGCTTGATTCTGGTGAAGGTAGGTTTTATCAAGCGAAACACTAAAAAAGCACAGAACATTATTTTGCTTAACGCATAATATGTCTCCTTGCTTAGCTTTTGGGGGGGGGCTTGAGCCCCTTACCCCACCCCCCTGGATCCACCACTGGTCCACGCTCCACCGTATTGGCACCAGATGTCAATCGTAAGCTAGATAAATGTCTGTATTGAGCTGCAATAAGTACTAAAAATGTTAGCAAGTATAAAGAATATCACTAAAACGCTCTTGTGGCGTCACAGAATGCAGTCATAAAGTGTCACGCTTGCGGAACTTGCGTTATCTATCTCTACATATTAAATGCTTTGTCCTGAATGGCTGATGGATCAACGCACAGCCTAAAGCGCTGATCGTAGAGACCTTTTGCATCTTGTGTTCTTTGTATAACGTAGGCATCACCGATAAGAAAGGATTTTCCGAAATTCTATGCCTAAAGGGGCCATTTTAAATTTGAACTCGTATATTTGACGCAGGGGAAGCCACAGGCGGAAAGCTAGTTTAGATACATAACTGTAGTTACTAATCGGGGTTCGATTGGCTGGACGGGTTGACATTGCATTATGGCATTTTAAAATAATCCCAAAGTAGTCCGGACTTGGGTAGTTAGTGATGTTACAACCCCTTGCCTGGGAGGGCACGTTAAGCCTTCGTCTCCGACTATATTTTTTCTTAGTTTGACTACTTATCTCCGTATTGCCTATTAATTTAATAGCTTCTCATAGTTTTTCGTGTACCTAGTCCGTTCAAAATATCTTTATTTTCTAGCCCTTAAAATATTCTGAAACAGCTATCTGTCCTTTGATAAGATTTCATTACTGTAAGTTTTGGCCATCAAGTTTGAATTCTGTAGTAACTGTTTTATCAGGTCTTCGAATCCCGAATCCCGATAGGCCGGAATTTAATTTCTTATCGAAGCTTATAAGTGGTAATTATATTATCTTGAAATCTCTTATTGATTTTATGTCTTTAAGATCTAGTTTTAATGTCTAAAACTTGAGAATTTCTGGTATTTTTTTAATGTATTTCTTAACTACCATCTGTAGGTCATTATTTTCATCAATGCCCTAGACTAGATATTGGTTCTCTTTTGGATCTAGACCTTCAATTTTTTTTTGGATGGGAAATCATCAAATTTAATGACCCCGCACGCCGAGGGTGGGGCAGTAGGGAATGTCAGACTAATACTGACTAAAACCCATCCATGTTCCTTCCTCAGGTCTTTGTATTCCGGGGGCGCGGTATCTCTTTCGAACGTCCCGCAGGTTATGGCCCTGGGGGAGGGCCTCGTCAATAGACCTCCCTTTACATGTGTCATATCGTCCAGACTTCAGCTTGACGAAACCAACTCCTGCCTGCAGCCTTTCGCAGATCTTTATCGCCATTAGGTAGGTCAGTTCTCTATTCAGATCTGGTCTAGGTTTAATCTCATATAAGGCAAAAAATAACATTGTCAGAACTAAAAATAAAATTGGATTGATGATTTTAGGTGGAAAAATAAATAATAAACGACGTAATAAGAAAACGAACGTATAATGTTTGCACAAGAAAATGGTTACAAGCAAAAAAGGGGGAAGAAAAAAAACAGTGTTGCCAACTCATGAACAAAATGTTGGTTGCGTTCTTACTTGCCAACACTCCCCACAGAACGCAAACCCATTTTACTGGTACAGAACAAATGTTTCTCAAAAGTAGTACCTTTAGTTAAGTTATCAGCTACCATGTTACAACCATTTACAAATTCAAATTTAACTTTAGAATTAACAATGTTTTCTCTAAGAAAATGTAAACGAATATCTATATGTTTAGTTTTTGGTTTATAACAGTCTGTTGATGCCAGTCTTATTGCACTTTGGTTGTCACAGTGGATGAGTAGCGCTCTGCCCTCGCCTTGGCCGAGCTCGGCCTGCAGTTGCCGCAGCCACAGGGCCTCCTGGGTCGCCGCCGCCATCGCCATATATTCGGCCTCCGCCGTAGAGAGTGCCACGGTTTGCTGCTTACACGAATTCCAAGATAAACAAGCATTCTGAAACAGAAAAGTATAACCCGTGCACGATCGTCTATCCACTGGGTCGCTCGCCCAGTCAGCATCACAATATCCAGTTATTTCCTTAGAGTCATCTTTGACATAGCATAGCTTTAGATTCCTAGTTCCTTGAAGATACCTCATGATCCTTTTTATTCCAAGCCAGTGTTGATTTCCTGGATTATTACAGTACTGACTCAACTTGTTAACAGCATAGGTAATATCAGGTCTTGTGACTTGTGCCAGATATATCAGACATCCCACTGCTTCCCTGTATGGGATATTTTTGTTTCCATCTTCAGGATTTTTCTCAAATTTCGCATTCACCTCTATTGGGGTACAAACTGGTTTGCATTCAGACATATTAAAGCGGTCCAATACTTGGTTAATGTATTTTTCTTGATCTAACATAATCATACCTGCCTCTCGGTTCCTATTTATGTTTATGCCGATACAATTCTTCATTTCACCTAGGTCTTTCATACTGCATTCTGCTTTTAACTTGTTTTTAATCTCAGTTGTTTTATCCTTATTATTTGTAAATATCAAAAAATCATCCACCCACACTGCTATGAATATAGTTGTAGACTCATTTATTAAATAATAAATACAGGGATCCACATGTGATCTTTTTAAGCCAATTTTTAATAAAATATTATTCAATTTAAGGTTCCACTGCCGGCTAGCTTGTTTTAGTCCATAAATAGATTTTTGTAAAATACATACTTGATCATTCTCTTTGTAGTATTCTGGTTGTGACATGTATATCTCTGTATCTATGTCACCCTGAAGAAAAGCACTTATGGCATCCATCTGAAACATTTCTAAATCATACTTTGCAGCCAGTGAAAGTAAGAATCGAACAGATGTATATCTAACAACAGGAGCATATGTCTCATCATAGTCACTTCCTTTTCTCTGAGCATAGCCTTTAATAACCAATCTTGCTTTAAAACGGATAATCTCACCTTTTTCATTTGTTTTAGTTTTATAGACCCATTTACATGGTAAGACTCTTTTTCCAGGTGGTGCATCAACCAGTGACCAAGTTTTGTTTTTGATCAGAGAGTCATACTCTTCTTGCATAGCCTTTTTCCATTGATCAGCATGAGATGATGACAATGCTTCGTCTGCAGTTTGTGGATCATTTAAATTAAGTATTGGACAGAAATAACTTACATCATGGTCATCTGTTTCCGCATACTGAACAGCTCTCCGTGGACGTAAGTTTATTTTTCTTAAAGATGACTCGAGATCAATCGATCGCTCTGGTATGTAAGATGAATCGTCATTCTCGCCAGACTGGTAGTCCTCACTTGACTCACCAGTAGAATGATCTGTACCATCCTCTAATTCTTCTTTACAGGTTTCATCGAGTGGCTGTACCTCTGGACTGCTGCTGTTGGACGTACAAGGTAAGTATATATTATTATTATATTTTTCCACATTTTCTAAAAATACCACATCTCTACTTTTTATGATTTTATTGGTATCTGGATCAAGTATTCGGTACCCTTTGGTAGATTCACAATAACCAACAAACAATAATTTTCTGGATTTGGAGTCCCATTTTAGACGTTTTTCTTTTGGAATTTGTGTCATTACTTCACAGCCAAATACTTTTAAATTAGACAAGTTGGGTTTCTTACCAGTCCACATCTCCATAGGGGTTTTACCATTAATTGATTTTGTAGGTGATCTGTTAATTATATATGCTGCTGTTGCAAGGGCCTCTGCCCAGAACTGTTTTGCAAGCTGAGCATCAAACAACATACATTTTGCTCTTTCCACCAGAGTCCTGTTCATCCGTTCAGCAAGACCATTCTGCTGGGGTGAGTACGGAGCACTTGTTTGATGTTCAATCCCATATTTATTCAGGAAGTTTTCAAATTCTCTATTGCAGTATTCTTTTCCATTATCAGAACGAATTACTTTTATTTTTCTCTCATGTTCATTCTCTACCTTGTTTTTATAATCTTTGAAAACTTCCACAATATTTAATTTATTTTTCAAAAAATAGACATGAACTCGTCTTGTGTAGTCATCTATGAAGGTAATAAAATATTTCATACCTCCCAAAGATTCTTGCTCCATTGGTCCACATAAATCAGTGTGGACCAGCTGCAGTGGTTGCGAAGATCTTGAACCAATGTTATTAAAGGGCAATCTGGACTGTTTCCCCGAGAGACAGGTAGTACATGTTATAGAACCTTTATTTTTGTCTGAGAATGGCTTAACTCCCTCAGCACACTCTGGCAGCTTGTTAACATCTGAAAAATTCAGGTGTCCCATGCGTCTATGCCACAGGACAAAATCATTTAAGTTATCTGAACAAGACAGGTTAGAAAACACCTCTCTGTGTGTGTTTAATAAATATAAATTGTTTACTAGTGTGGCTGAACACAGGAGCTTGCCATTTTTATCATAAATATCACAACCTTCATCTCTGAAATTTACATTACAGCCATTTTTCACCATAGCACTGACTGACAGGAGGTTTGCAGCAAGTTTTGGTATATATAAAACTTGTCTTACCTGAATTTTACTTTCTTTATTACCATTTAGCAATAAATTGACCTTTCCCATACTTTCCACAGGTAGCGGTGTCTTACTGGCAACAGTTATGGTGGGTATCGGTGGACTTGTAACATCATACATCCAGTCACATCTATTAGTCATATGCATGGAGGCACCAGAGTCCACATACCACAGGTCCGGATTCATTGTTTGAGGAGATGCTGAAAAAGCTGCAACAAAACCTTTATTAACTTCTGTATTTTCTACATTCTTCTTTTTCGGAGCACGACAATTCTTAGCTAAGTGTCCATGCTTGTTACAGTTATAACATCTGGGTCCTTTGTAGACCTTTGTTGAATCATGTTGATTTCTTTGAATGACCTTCTTCCTTGTGAAGAATGCTGAATTATCGGAGCATTGAACTTCCTGCAGGAGTTTAGATTTAATAGAATCAGCACTTATCTTGATGCCAGAGCTCTCCAGTCCCATGATCATGGGCTTATAAGCTTCAGGGAGGCCAGCTAACATCAGTGTTCCGAGCCATTCATCATCAATGTCAAACTTAATATTCCTGAGCTTGTGGGCGGTCGACATTATTTTGTTCACGTAATCATCTACGCTTCGAGAAGATTCCAATGTAGTTGTTATCAGGTCTCTCAACAAGGCTACTCTTCTGTACAGCCCGCTGTCATCAAAAGCCTGTTCCAAACTCTCCCAGACTTCTTTACAAGTAGTTGCATTCTGAACATGTACGTAAATAATAGGGTCCAGCAATAGAATCAACTTAGATTTCGCCTTGGTTTCTTTACTCTGGTCTGTATTGATACCGGTGACACAACCCCATAATCCGTCGAGTTCGAAATATGCTTGAACTGCAAACTTCCAACTGGCATAGTTATCTCTTCCAACTAGTCTGTCAATATGAAATGGATTGTAACCTATATTATTATTTGACATCTTCTATGCGTATTTTTGATTTTTCACGATTTCTGACCGAGCACGCCGCCCCGGTAACCTCAAAATGCACTACGGACAAAACACGCCGGCCGGTTTTCTTACTTTTCTTTACTGCGTTACTTTTACTTTTATTTCCACAAGTAGCAATCAACCACGCTCTGCTACCATGATGATTTTAGGTGGAAAAATAAATAATAAACGACGTAATAAGAAAACGAACGTATAATGTTTGCACAAGAAAATGGTTACAAGCAAAAAAAGGGGGAAGAAAAAAAACAGTGTTGCCAACTCATGAACAAAATGTTGGTTGCGTTCTTACTTGCCAACATGGATGGTTAATTTTTTGTTCCTGTCACGCATAGGTAACAGCTAAATTACTAATCGTTTTTATCCAACAACTGAAGGAGTTCATCATCAGCCTATATATTGTCCCACTGCTGGGCACAGGCCTCTTCTCATACAGAGAAGGTAAGAGCATTGTTCACCACGCTTGCTCAAGGCGGATTTGCGATTTCAGACTTTTAAATCCAGGTTTAGTACTCACGATATTTTTCCTTCACCAGGACGTCTAAAATATACTTAGAAAGTACATAATATGATTTTAGTAAAGTCACATTGGTACTTACGAAGTTTCGAACCAGCATAGTCGTACACGAGAGGCAGATGTTTTAACCACTAGGCCACCACGACCGAAGGAGTAAGAAAGCTTAAAATATGACGTCACTATGTCAGTCCTTTGAATTTTTTTACGTATTTTTTTTAAGATAATTTTCTTTTCTGTTGTTAGGATTGATTTATTTAAACTTTTATTGGTTTTTTTTTACTAAAAAAATCAAAGAAAAACACTATTGACATGGAAATAATTCTGCTACGTAATGAGATTGCTGGAGTTGCATTAAAAATATTAGCTTAGTTAATATTGTATGGTGCGCGTAGACCCACTGGTCACGTCCGACCATTACAGGGAAAAGTTTTTGAGACAAGCGTGTATTTCACCATTTTCAACCTTACTCTCTTTGTTTTAAAGTCGAAAATGTGTCAACCAGCAAGTTGCTTGAGAGTACATAATGTACTGGTATTTCGTATATCGTTATATTATAGTAAGCCAACTAGTGGGCTACGCACGAACGTACAAACTTCTATCAAAACTGTTTTGTCTTGATCTGTCAAGCCAAAATGAAGTTTACGTATGCGTCGATGAATCAGTTAGATAATAATTATATACACACCCATAATATTTTTGAAAGAGCTATCTAATGATACTCCATACGAAGGGATACGCGAAAAAAAAATATATGGGAGCTAACCTAAAAAAAATCACAATTTTTTTTACCGCTTTGTATGCGTGATTAATATACATATCCATACTAAATTACAGCTTTCTAACGCCAAGAACCGTTGAGCTATGCCGCGGAAAGACAGACAGACAGATAGACAGACATGGCGAAACTATTAGGGTTGTCGAATACAGAACCCTAAAACCCAGTCCTGGATTTGTCAATAGGCCGTATAGGCCGCGGCCTAGGGGCGGCAGCGTCCTAGGGGCGGCAGATTTCAGAGGACGGGCACTCGATTTCAGTTCACTGGTCAAACAAGTTCACTGGTTTTCTCATGGTTTTTTATACTAATACGTCAAATCCCTAAAGAAACTCATTCCTATCGAAAATTATTAATCCTAGGTACCTACTGTTACGTTATTGTACCTATTTTATCTATATTACTGCGTGAGTGTTGGATGAGAGCGGGGGGCGGGCGGCAGTAGCTCAACGTAACTACCAGGGGCGTAGCTACCGCCGTATCAGCTGTATCAATGATCCGGGGATATTGGAGCCCCGACATGTGACATGGGGAATGTTTTGACATCATACCCATTCTTCATTACAACTACTACCGACTTGCCCCCTTTATTATAAATCAAATATACGTTTATATTACATATTTTTGTCCCTTTCAAACTATTGTTTTACCTAGTTAAGATAGAGAAGATGTCATAAATATCAGCATTATCAGCCTATTGTCCACTTTTGAACATAGGCCTCCCTGTCTTAACATTTTTAGGTGAGTATATTTTTCTACCAATTCTTGCATTCAGTGAGCTATGGTGCAAGCCAGTCTTAGACGTATGCTAAGCGCTTAATAAAGCAGGCGCCCAAATTTTGGTTGCTATGGACGTCACAGATTCAACATTTTTATTGGGGCGTCCGTGGAGCGCTTGTTTTCTGTTCTGTACAAAGTAAAAATTTTGAGTAGTTTGCATAAACCTACACAGAATGTTAGCCTGGATGTCGAAGAATTTTTCATTGTTTTCGCTCGCGTTTTCAATAACATATTCTTATTTCTTTTCAGATTCTGTTTTCGTTACAATTTATTAAAAAATATAATTAACATGTTAAAAAAAAAGTTCGCGCCCGCGCTCCTGATTACGTATATTACCTATTTTAATTTTCAGATTACGTTCTGTTCGATACAATTTATTGAAACATATTTCCTATCATGCTAAAAAAAATTCGCGCTCGCTTCGCTCGCGCTTTCGGTTAGTGGGTCTTTATGTTTCTTTGCAAACTTTGTTTTAGTTACCATTTATTTCAAAATATTATTCCCTATAATAAACATGCTGAAAAAAATTCGCGCTCACTTCGCTCGCGCTTTCGGTTACGTGGATCTTTGTGTTTCCTTGCAAACTCTGTTTTAGTTACCATTTATTTCAAAATATTATTCCCTATAATAAACATGCTAAAAAAAAAGCGCTTTCGGTTACGTGGATCTTTGTGTTTCTTTGCAAACTCTGTTTTAGTTACCATTTATTTCAAAATATTATTCCCTATAATAAACATTCGAAAAAAAATTTCCGCCCGCTTCGCTCGCGCTATCGATTACGCAGGTATTTGTTTTCAAACTCTGTATTTGTTACTACTTATTGAAAAATATTATCATTTTACAAAAAGTCCGCAGCCGCTGAAATCCCTACAAAAATTCACGCTCGCTTCGGTCGCGCTCTATATATTTTACTATCCTGAATCCGCGCCTGGACCTTATTTGACAAACTTTGTTTTAGTTACCATTTATTTCAAAATATTATTCCCTATAATTAACATGCTTTTTTAACCGACTTCAAAAAAAGGAGGAGGTTATCAATTCGACTGTTTTTTTTTTTTTTTTTTTTATGTTTGTTACCTCATAACTTGCGACTGGGTGAACCTGGCTTTCGAAGTCGGTGGCGAAATACTAACAATAGTAACTTACAAGACACCGACTTCGAAAGCGATGTTTTGGTCGTAAAGCGTTTAAATAAAAATTATGTTTTACTTTTCAGTTTTTTTTTTGGAAGTCGGTTTTAATTTTTTTGTAAAAAGCTTTTTTTTAAATATGTAATTGTAAACAAACTTAATTATGTGGTCGAAAAAAAAACAAGATCGCGACTCGCACTTGGCCGGTTTTTTTATTTAACTTTAGTTTTTTCCTTACTACAAATGTAAAATTATTATTTTAGGAAGGTACATGGGCGGCGGAAATAAAGTGGCCTACACTCATAAAAAATATAAATCCGGCACTGCTAAAACCTAAAACAACCGGTTGCATCAAAAAATTATCAGCTTACTTATACGTGAAACGGATGAACTGTCATTCAAGATCTGTTAAAAGGAGGATAAAATTGAATAATTTTATTATTATTTTCGTCTTAAATTTATGATAAATGTTTTTTTAATTATTGTATCTATGTATTTATAACATAAAACATATTGAAAGTATTCTTATTACTGATATCATGTTTTGTGATTATCGTAAAAGTATAAATGATAAAAAAATTGATGAATCGGCTGTTAATGGACAAAATCGGAGGCCAAAATTAGTATTAAAAAGCTCAATTCATTCAAAAACACCCGTCAATTACTTATTGTAGGAACTAGACAATGGTTGCGAACCTAATGAGTCGAAACTGCAAACTGCACAATGAGCGTGTGATTTATAGTGTTGTGGTGCAAGTAGCAGCGTCAGACTTATTGTAAAATGGCTAGTGGGTATATAAGTAATTATATTTTTATTTAACAGAGGTAGAGCATTAAAGTATTTTAGGAGACACGAAACACTATTAAATTTGTGTCTTTGGTAATTTTCCAAAATATCTCTTGGAAAAATTATAATAACCTATAATAATTATACAAAAAATTAACACACATTCTAAATACCCCGATTACAATAATATATATTGTCATCATCATCTGTCTAGCCTTTTTCCAACTACATAGATGCGGGGTGGCACGTTTTACATGGAGCGACTGCTTATCTGACCTCCACCACCCAGTTGTGACTCGTTGTCAGAATTATAATATTATTATGTAAATTAAAGTATGCAAAGGCCTATTTGAAAAAAAATTGTTGACTTTTGAAAAAAAATAGTACTGAGACTTTTGACATGGAGTTTCTTGCCAGTTCTTCTCCATAAGACCCACTTCTTAGAACCGTGCAACTAGCTTGACGTTTCATAAGTGCCTGCAAAGACCTATTTGAAATAAAAACATTTGAATTTTGAATTTTGACACTTACATTAACTTCGAAAGCTTTCTTGAAATAAGACTTTCGTTATACAATTATCCTTATTTTTTAAATTAGTTTTAGAGACACAGAAAAAGAGTATGACTCTTTTTATTAGCCTTTTAAGTATCTCTCGCATTGTTAGCAAAAAAAAAACGAATACGAAAAAAAACAATAATTTAGGCAGGTTCGCGAAAACACGAACAAAAATAACCTCAATCTAAGTATTTTTATCTGTCTCCACCCTTCGGAGAAATACTGATTTATTATAGAAGGGTAAATATTGTGCGGAATATCTTTGAACCCCTACACGAGTCGAAACGTTAAACCTCAGTGGGAAATGCTTATTTCTATTTTAATTTTACATATAAAGGTGTGAATTTCGGGAAAGTTCCATAAGGAATAACATAAAATAAATAACGTGGGTTGATATTAAATTCTTACAGCCGGTACCAAATTTTTTATCATTTCTACTTTATACTTTTACGCATATCACAAAACATTATCTCAATAATTAGCATACTTTTAACATTTTCATGTTATCAATAGAGAGATATAGTAGTTAAGTAAACATATGTCATAAATATTTAGACGAACAACATAAAATAATAGCAAAAATATTCAATTTTATCCTCACAGATCATAAATGACAGTTCTTTCGTTTCACGTATATGCAACCAGCTGTTATATTGGAGTCAGCAAACAACTCGGTTGCGCAGTCGTTAAACAATTGGTTGCTGAGCTACAAGTCCTAGGTTTAGTTGCACGTCACCCTCCTGCCCTTGTCCCATTTTTTTTGGTCGGCGAAGCATGTCTTCTTCTTCCATTCTTCTCTATCCGACGTCATCTCACTAGTAACCCCCAACTAATATTATAGTAAAAGAAGAAATAACCTAATCCTGCAATGATTTCAGACTAAGACTAGATTTACACAATAAATCTAAAAAAAATACAATCATTTTTAAGGATTAAGTTCTGATTTTTATTAAAAAAACAAAAGTTAATCCGAATCCTTAAAGCGGTGGTTACCTTGATTAAATATAACAGAAAAGATTATTGTATTAGGTTTGCTGTTCTCATCGAAAGGTCAGGCTGAGGATGGTGTACGTACACAGGCAATTACAGCCTTGTCTTTTAGGTCCCACGGGGCATAAGGCATGCTATGGAGCATGCCTAAGGTATGGACCTTATGGGGACAAGTCGGATAACCAGTGTTACCTACGACATCTAGTTTGTGGGGGTCAGTTAGGACGTCGCTCCATATAATACTCAGCTAATCCGGTTAGACAGAAAACCGAACCGAATAGTTGGGTAAAGAGTAGGCTCTACATGGGAAAGACCCAGAAGACGAACCGAGGAACTCTTAGCCACCAGTTTCATTTACAACTATTAAAACCAGCGAGGCAGTGAACAAACAAGAAAAAGAAACTGATATACATAATAGTTTTCAAAAAAAAAAATATCTTTAATCATAATATATCTAGTCACTTTTAGAAAAGTCAAAAATCATTCTTGCACAGAAACACAAAACTTAATAGGTGGAAGTGCTATGTGCGCATATTCGCGATCAGTTTGACTGCAACACAGTTTGTTTGCGTTTTGTCCGAATTTGTATCTTACAGACAGTTTAATTAGTTTTTGAAAATACGGAAAATATCTACCAACGTCAGTTGGATTTTAAATATTTGTTTTCGTTTTATATGTTCTAAAAGTTCCCTGCGGTGGCCGAATGGAAAATTTGTTACATCTTGTGCATCGACAAAAGAAAAGGAAGGACCTTCTAGAAAGTATATTCATCACATAATTTTTAAGAAAGAAAGAAAAAGATTAAACTCTTTCCCATATAAAACATACAGCCGGTTGCATCAAAAAAATATCAGGATACTTATACGTGAAACGGAAGAACTGGCATTCAAGATCTGTCAAAATGGAGGATAAAATTTAATAATTTTGCTATTATTTTATGTTTTTTGTTTTAACATTTATGATATATGTTTACCTAATTATTATATCTATATATTGATAAAACACAACATATTAAAAGTGTTCATATAACTGATATCATGTTGTGATATTCGTAAAAGTATAAATTAAAAAAGTTTGCTTCAACCGGCTGTATAAGTATCTGTATACAGGTAAACAAAACAAAGGTGAAAATTTCAAGGTCTACCAATCCGAAAAATAAATCTCTGTGACAGACTGACGGACACGGTGAAGACTTACGCCCAGGCCCCAGGTTCACCGACAAGATAACAGTCTGATCAACTAAAACAACCGTTTACATTCAAACTTCCAAATTTCATAGGCCAACACTATCATTTGAGATTTTTATTCTTAAAACAGTCGATTACCAACTCGAGTTTAAACAAGAAGTAAACACGTAAATTCTCGCTTCGTGGTTAAAAAAACGTTTTTGTTTAACAGGCCGATTACGAAACCATCAGTCGGTGAACTTGGCTCTCTTTTATTCCGCCACATATTGACTTCCTAAAAAAAATCCAAATCATTTTACCAGTCCTTTTTTTAGGATGGGAAATCATCAAATGACTCCTCCCGCCGTGGGTGGGGCGGGAGGGAGTGTCAGACTCTTACTGACTAAAACCCATCCATGTTCCTTCCTCGGCCCTTTTAATGTAACAATATTTTGATTTTAAACTTTTTAACTTAAGGAATTTTATTATATTACATTTAAAAAGTTATTTACAATAATATATATATATAATAAATAATTTCTTTTTTCTTAACAATATTAACAAAAAAGAAATAATATTAAAATATTGCGTCAAAAAATTCATCTTCATCGCCGTCAACTGGGAGTGTACCCAAGAGACTGGCGGCATTGCCACGTTGGATGGCAATGCTTAGCTTTTGACCAAAATTAAAGTCAGCTATTTGGGACGGGGACAAATACAACAAATCAAAAGCCATGAAAATCGGTCCAGCCGAATAGATAGATATTTTTCTATCACTACATAGTATAAAACAAAGTCGCTTCCCGCTGTCTGTCCTCATGTATGCTTAGATCTTTAAAACTACGCAACGAATTTTCATGCGGTTTTAAATAGATAGACTGATTCAAGAGGAAGGTTTTAGTATATAACTTGTCAAGTTTTTGTTTCCATTGGCTAAAATATCGCGGGCGAAGCCGCTGGCGGAAAGCTAGTATACTTATAAATTAAAAATTGTTTGTAAAGAAGAAAACATGTCCGTAAGCTCTATTAATCAAAAAATCGAGAACAATAGAATAGGTACAACAAACTGTGTGATCGCAGGCGAGCTACTGGCGCTAGTTGTATCACCAGCGTTGAGTTATAGTAGCTGGCAAGAGTTCGCATCGCGCCATTTGTATTGCCAAGCGAGCTGTACTATCGGTTTTCAGATTTTCACGCTGCAGAAATTGAATTTTCAATTCACAAAATATTTTGCGAAACTCAGATGTCTTGGAAAGAAAAACATTTCTATTTCTTTCATTAATTACAAGCAGTTCCATTATGACTGTATTTTGTACTAGCTTTCCGCCCGCGGCTTCGCCCGCGTGGACATTTTTTTACACCTTGGGTTACATTATTCAAGTTTTAGTAGGGATCCCTAACTATTTCTGGAAATAAATGTAGCCTATGACACTTCGTAAAGATGTAGGTTGAAACGGTGAAAGAATTTTTAAAATCGATCCAGTAGTTTTTGAGTTAAAACCCTACAAACAAACAAATCTTTCCTCTTTATAATATTAGTTTATTTAGTATATATAAACACACAAATTTAAAAATAATTGGGGTCCCTGAACGGTCTGAAAACACAATTGGACCTGGTAGATTTCGTAATTTTCATAAAAATGCCAAAGTTAGAACAGTACAACGTCTGTCGGATCCGCTATAGTCAATACATATAAAATGCTTTGTCCAGAATGACTGACGGATCAACGCACAGCCTAAACTGCTGATCGTAGAGACCTAAAACTTGGAGGGTGTATTCTTTGTATGACGTGGGCATCCGATAAGAAAGGATTTTCCGAAATTCTACACCTAAGGGGGTGGAAAATGGGGGCAAAGTTTGTATGAAACTCTTTCATTTTTAATTTGAATTCGTATAACCCACGCGAAAAAGCTGGCGGGTAACAAGTGTTGCTTTAAAATTCATTACATTTTGCCATAAAATAATTGTATAGATGGATTTTGTTTGCACGCGAACAAATAGTAAAATCGAAATCAGATTGTAAAATTTTCCCCACTTTTAACTCTCCGAGCGTCGAATCTATTTATTTTGACGTAATCGGGCGATATCTCTCGTTGATATTAGACTTTCTTGCGCACTGATAACTTTTGCATATATGTATTTTTAAGATATAGGATTATATTTTAAGTTTTCATAGAACAGAATGATGAACATTATCCTTTAAGGCACCGACAAGATAACAGTCCAGTCACCTCAAAACAGGTGTTTACTAAAAATTCAACTCGACTTCTGTCTTACGATGGGTACCTTATCATTTGTGTTTTTTTTTCCTAAAACGGTCGATTACCAATCCGGGGTTAGACAAGAAGTGGATAAAAAGAAAATTCCCGCCTCGTGGTTAAAAAATGTTTTTAGGTGAACTTGGCTCTAAACATTCTACACAGTATAATTTAATTCACTGTTTTCCTGAAAGTTATAGTACTCATTTAATGAATTTCTACATGACTAAGTACTAAAAATAATCTTAAAAAACGGACAAACAAAGACTTTGCGAAATTATAAGGGTTCCTTGTAGACTACGAATCCTTAGGGATTAAACTAGCTGTTTCTTGCGGATTGAGATAATTCTTTACGCATCTGGATGAAAACTATCATTGTTCTTCCTCTGATTTTAAGCTATCTTCAAGCCAATTTCATCTGGAGCGGTTCAGTGGTTTAAAAGTAATAGCGTAGCAGACAGATAGGGATACGTTAACATCTATCTTCTTCTATACTTATAATAAATCTGTAGAGAGGTCAATTCTGTACATGAAATATATTTCCAAAATAACTATCAGGGGGTGATTAGGGATCGATACTGATGCCAAAAATGCAATCAGTAAAAAAATTTTCTGTCTGTCTGTCTGTATAAACTCTATAGAAACAAAAACTACTCGACGGATTTTAACGAAACTTGGTACAATTATTTTTCATACTCCTGAGCTGGTTATAGTACTTTTCATCACGCTACAACCAATAGGATCAGAGCAGTGAAGGGAAATGCTGGGAAAACGGGAGAAGTTACTCCATTTTTTAAGCTTCCGTCGCGTGTGCAACTTTAATGGTTAAAGCTACACAGAAATCAAGGCTATAGGCTATATATCATCACGCTAAGACCAATAGGAGCGGAGCACCACTATTCCACGCGGACGAAGTCGCTGGCAGAAGCTAGTTTATAATATTAGTAAGATAAGATACGATTGGAGTAAATAGCTCCGAAAATCTGGGAGTTCTATTTTGCAAAAACCACAATAAATCTTCAGTTGACAAAAAATCTTGTAGGCCGACTATCACACCGCAGTGTACCTACATTTGGGAGAGATTATTCGGCAATAATTAATAATTATGCGTGTGATTTTAATAAGGACTAAACATTTCTTTATTATACTTTATTACTTCCAAATGATACCTGCATCAATATTATTAATGTGATTTCTTTATAATTAAGAAAATTATTATTTAAAAAGTCTAAAATAAATCTTTTCAAAATGACACATTTTGCTCACTTCTGATGATTGTTATTTATTTATTTATTGTAGGAAAGCTTCCAGCTAAATTACAATTGTGGAGTATCACTTTGAGTAAACATATTGCTAATTACAAGCTTTCACGGATTGATTTTCACAATGCTAATAAAAAATCAATGTTCCCAATGTAATCATTAATTTAAATACGAATTGAAAAGGCAAGTATAGGTAAAAATTGTTACAACAATAACACATAACCAAGAAAACAAGTTATTATAGACTTTGACGTCACAACAAGCGAGCCAACATTTCGGCCGTTTAAAGTGCTCGTATCGATCTGTCGTTTTAAACTTTTATAACTTCAGCTTTTTTTGTAGTACTTTAATTACCATCATATACATTTAACACGATATAGACTATCGTATAAAAATATTAACTACGCGTAAATGAAAACGCCCTTAGTAATTGGGAAATTGTGTAGAAATTGTTTGCATTAGTTACACTTTACGAAAAGAAAGACAATTTGAGAATACACTGTTTAAGCAATCAGTACCGCCATTGCAAAACGATTTACGTCTAAAGAAGAACATAAAATCCAGTGTGCAGGTTCGAAACCTAGCAGGTACCAATGTGACTTTTCTAAATCCTTAAGTACTTTCTAAGTATATCTTAGACGTCACTGACTAACGGTGAAAGAAAACATCGTGGCTTAAAGAGTCTGAAATCGCCAATTCTCCTTGAGCAAGCGTGATGATCAATGCTCATGCCTTCTCTGTATAATAAGAGGCCTGTGCCCAGCAGTGATACAATATATAGGCTGGTGATGTTGATGTCGAAGTACATAAAACAAAACCAACCCGTTACACTACAGCGCAAAACAACCCTCTCGCCAAAAGCACCCCATACATCACCCCACTTATGACGAGGTATGTAAATGTGACGTCGATCATACGTCACGGGCCGCGCCGCGCTCCCCAATATGTATGCCAACAAAAAACATTGCGTTGTATATTAAATCAAGTAAATCGCGTTACAGGTAGGGATTTATATCGCACGAACATCGCTAGCTAAATTGCTGTTATACGCCCGCGTGGGCAGTGGTACGCTTCGGTGTGATTGAGGACAAAATTTTGTTCTGTGTTTTATTTTCTAATAATTGTTTTTGAAAATTACTGAACATTTAGGGTTGTGTTTAGTATAATATTTAATTAATGAAAGTAAGGTAAATATATTTCAAGCGAAATCCCCAAAATTCATTGTCCTCATATGTGATCAAATTATCAGCCCTCTCTCGTAATTGTCGATTTTTACCATCATTTAGGTTTAAGTAGTTAAGGATTTTATGTTATTCCGTGAATACTAAGTCGTCAATTGTTTAAATCACATAAATCATAATAAATAATCGTAAGTTCGCACCTATGTCGTTTTTCGACAAAATAAACGAAACTGACAAAAATAATGTAAGATATCATAGCTACTTATCGGGTAGATAGAACACTAACTAGCACTTAATGTTACAGTTAACGATATACCTCTGTTAGAGGCTTTATTAGACAGATGAATGCTATCTGAAAATTAAAAAAAAAAGCAAAAGTATTACTATTGACTATTGGCCGAATAAAGGCTATCTGGATGTTTATCTGAGGACTGAAAAATCGGCCCTTTCTTAAACAAAAACGAAATATTTTATACTTTGCCTTCTTCTCACAACCCACGTTTTAGCAATAAAATACACACTTTTATTATAAAATCTGTCTGAGTCTGTTCAAAAATATTATAAAAACAAAATAAAATCTGAAATATTTTTTCCATATCATTCATCGAATCCACCCACTGTGCATCCGTAATACTACACATTTGTCAGAGGGTGAAATTCCCAAAAAAAAAAATGGCGACCCACCGAATGAAAGCGATGTGAAAAGTACGCCTATTTCGCGAAAAAATAAACAGCCCTTAAAGCTTTATGATTATTCTTAATTAAGTTTTAAACACACGTTCTTTAGATTTTTTGGGAATGAATGAGCTGGGATTGAAAAAGGAAGTAATTAAAGAAAATATTTGCATGCATACCTAATTACATAACCCTTTTTAGGGTTCCGTAGTCGAGAAGGATAACTATCACGACTAAGTAAGCTTAACCGGTTCCAGAGTTATAGTCGACTGGAACCCTACTGCGCGTGGCTCGACTCGCACCCTGGCCTGTTTTTATCTACTTTTATATATTATCGACTATATAAGTTGCAAGTGGTTGCTATAATACTTTAGAATCTATTTTTTTTTAGTTGAAAAGTTTTAGTAAGTACTTGAATATAATAATATCTATGCACCAAAGCTCACTAGAAAACTCGTCAGATTTAATTACAGACATAAGACAGCAGATAATACTTACCAACTAGTACGAAAGAAGACGCTACAGTATATAGTCGAAACAAACTCGTAGCAATAAACTGAGACACAACTGTTACTTAGTTCAAGGTACTTTTAATTTCCCCGCTAAATAAAAAATAAACTGCATTTTCCACTCACTTAGGCCCATTAAAGCGAACTCTCTCTGAAGCACACTAGCGCCACGGACACTAAGCAAACTATCATCACAAAAGGATCCTACAAAAAGGTCTAATTACAATCCTTGGACGACAAAAAACACACCAGAGACAACCTGGTAATACTTTACCTTTTGATAAAAGTCCACAAACAAAACAGTGAATAAAAAAACCGGTCAAGCGCGAGTCGGATTCGCGCACGAAGGGTTTCGTACGATTATCTATTAAAAATGGCAAAAAATACGTTAGTTGTATGTGAGCCCCCTTAAATATTCATTTTCTGTTTTTTAGATGCAATAGAAATACAACATCTGTGAAAATTTCAACTGTCTAACTACCACGGTTCATGAGATACAGCTT
The DNA here is from genome assembly GCA_963891755.1 of Pyrrhia umbra. Classification (NCBI taxonomy): domain Eukaryota; kingdom Metazoa; phylum Arthropoda; class Insecta; order Lepidoptera; family Noctuidae; genus Pyrrhia; species Pyrrhia umbra. Next base: position 1,543,728 of record OY982943.1, read on the forward strand.
GGTGACAAACGAACAGACGGACGGACAGCGGAATCTTAGTAATAGGGTCCCGTTTTAACCTTTGGCTACGGAACCCTAAAAAACAACTTTCAAAGACTTAACAATCAACAGAGGAGGCTGCCTAGTTGATTGCTTGTGCCTTCACTTTAACGAACTTAAAAAAAGAAGGAAAAACAAAACAGTGAGGCAAAGGCATCGCAACTTCTGCCTCTTGATTGTTGGACAACAAGTGAGATGCAAAATGGCGGCCAGTCCGAAATGAGTCTCGAATTATACATGCGTAACGTCTGCTGAATTGAAACTGTGTTCAAAAGTTGAAAAAAAAACCGCGAATAAAAAGTCCTTTGTTTTGTTTAAGCGGCGATCATATTTAAGTATGATAAACAGTTTTTTTACAAAAGAAATTTCACGATTCGGGATGAAAGAAAAATGTAGTGTATTAGCGCTTGTTAGCAGGCGCAAGTTGGAGATTCGTGTTTCGTTTTTGCATTTTTATTATCTTCGTTATGTTGGTGGACAGTATTGTAATTTGTACCAACATTATGACAATTGAAGATGGCCACCGCTTTTAGGGAGTTCGAATTTTAAGTTGAAACCATTATTGTAAACAGAGAACTGATATAAATGTCCTATCTTTTCAAGTGATTTTTTGTTTCCAATCTAGATAGTTTTCCCACTGATTACACGTGAATATGTCTCTCCAGCATCAAGCATTAGCTGTCTGACAAAATGCTGGACCTATTGGGCATCACCAAAGGCACACAATGTTGTAATGTTTTTTTCTTTGTTATTATTATCCATTATAAATATTGTATTTATGCCTTGTAGTGTATCAATATTTTATTCTATCTTCTTCCCATTTTCATATTTCCATTCACAGGTCAAAGTGTTGAGATGCGCCCGAGTGATAGAATTTATAGTGTAATCTCTCAAGGAATACACTAAATTGGTTTCAAGTGTGAATGCTGAGCATGAAGTCCAGGTTTCGAATCCCGGTTAGAACTGTATTAATAGATTTTCCACTCGAATTTTTATGATTAAGTTCGTCTACTTTTCGACTTGGGTAAACATAATTGTCGCAATGTCGATGCACCTACTATAGACATACACTGCCTATACCTTCAAGGGATAGATACATCACACCCTCCCTGTATGATGTTGAAAGAAAGAAAGAAAGAAAGAAAGAAAAATATTTCTTTCTTTCTTTCTTTCTTTCTTTCTTATGTTATACATAGTAAGATTAAAAAAACTATACCTATTTAAAAACGATTTTTGTATCTATTAAAAAAATGCTTTCAGGGCTGTGTCGGGTGAATTGAATAAGAAGGAGGATGTCAGATTCCTAGGCAGATGAAGTCAGTCCAACAGCAATCAGGCTAATTAGGACTTTGCTAGTTACCCCAATTTTCCATCATAGACATTTTTGAGCGCTGTGTAGGCGAAGGTGGTTTTGAAAAAAAAGCTAATTAATTTGGGTACTAAACGCTGTAGAAGAAAACTTAATAATTAATGTAAATGATTATTTTACTTTAAGACAGCTTTTAACTTTGCTGACTGAATATGATCATTAAATATACTTAAACTATGATTCTAACTCTGAACTTCTGATTTGTAGCGTCACAGGCACGCTCTAAACAGCTTTTAGTAACCTTTCAGTTAAACAAATACCATTGGCTTAATAAAGATTTTATATTTTTTAAGTTTATGTATTTTTCTTCTTAAGTATTTACTAAAAGTTTCTGTAATTACTCTTAAACTTCAGAAACTCGAAATGTGCAATATTAAATAAGAATACATCACATTCTGCTATTTATAAACGTATTTAAACTTCCAAGAAAGAGAATCATGAAAAAATATTAAAAGAAAGTTATTCAAGTTACAAGAATGTTCAAAGTTTGAAAGTTGTTACACCTGCATTCCAAATTTAAACAATGGCTGGCGGGAAAAGACGCCATCTTTTTGTGAATAAAATAAAATATATCGCCATATATATTGTAAAACATACGAACCAGTAGGTATAAATAAACTCTGGGTATATTTGCTTTAGGTCTAATCAATAAATTATAATTTTTAAAATGTTGCATCTATATTTAGTAGTTTTTGCAATACCATGGATAATACAGGTTAAGGAACAAAGAACAGACAAACTAATTAATATTATAAATGGGGAAGTGAGTTTGTTTGTTTATAACGCCTTCACGGTAAAACGGCTACACCGATTTGGATGAAATTCGGTACGAAGATAGAGAGGACCCTGGAGAAGGTTATAGGTTATCCGGGTGCGTTTAGTAGTTCCCCCGAGACGCGGTTGAAACCGCGCTAAACAGCTAGTAATTAATATATCTAGGTACTTACTTTCTAAAAAACAAAACTTGACAAGTATTTTCAGTGAAGTATATTCGGAAATAGGGGAGGACAGTTATAAACAAAAAAATAATGAAAGCCAAGGGAAGCACGACAAATAAATAGGTGGAGGGGAGAATAAAGTAATTTGTCTTTGCCGGGGCCATTGTGAGCGACTATGGTAGCCACGGACTTGGGAACAAAAATGCATATAATATTGTCACGTAGGTCGGTACTTCTTCAAGTTCTATTACATTCAAGAACGAATGTTCTAGGGCTATGACCTAGAATAGAATGATCTAGAAAATACCGCCTTCTATTATCGAGTAGCAGAGAACTACAAGAATGTTCTAAAACTTAGTAGTTACCTAGATGATCCGATGTATTGGGTGTTCGATATATTGAAAGTTTGACTTATTAACCATCCATTATTGACATATTATGAAATTGTGAACGATTTACGAATTAGGAACATTACGAATGAAATTCGACTAATTTGGGCATTCGATTTATCGTGTTCGATCATTTGATATACGATTTTTTGGCATTCGATTTGGTGTAGTACACCCCAAGTTAGTATGTTTGTGTGTAATAAGTACCTAATCTCTAAAACTCCTGGACCAGCCCCAGAAACACCTTATTAGTTTATAGCTGCATTATCCCTAACTATGACCTACCTTATACCCTATGTTTATAAGTATTTCAACTTAGGCCTAGCCATGAGAGGTTAATTTTTCAATATTTTACGATTATTTAAAAAAATGTGCCAAGTTCAAACTCTCACAACGACCGCTACCAGTAACAAATGATTCCATCCATTGTGAAATTATTAATTAATTCCTTTAGAGACAAAAATACAAAACTCAGTCACAGAAGGAAGCTAAGGAAACGATGATATCCCGTCGTCTGTCCAGAATTAACTCACAATTTATAATACAACAATTGATTAATGTAGACTGCATTGTACCTACTGTTCTTAGTATATAATCTATAGGTACTATATATATAAAATGCTTTGTCCTGATTGACTGACGGATCAACGCACAGCCTAAACCGCTGATCGTAGAGCCCTGAAACTTGGAGGTGTGGTGTGTATCGTCATCAAACTCTTGCTCACTTAAACCCGTCCGTGTTTTTTCAATTGCCCTTTGCATTCCATGTCTGCGATAACTCTTTAGAAAGAAAAAAAAACATTTTTTTATATCACATAAACCTCCAAATAAAGCACTTATGAAAGGTCAAATTAATTGCACGGTTCCAAGTAGTGGGTGCTATGAAGAAAAAACTCCATGGATACTCTTTTCAAAAGTTGTGTTACAATATTACGGTTACAATAGTTTTCTAATAAAATTATATGCTACAAGAATACAAAAAATATTCTGAATTTTACTAGGCTCATAATCTTAGTCGCCGGGGAAGCCACATGTACAGAAAAATAGTAACAACCCCATAGCTTGAACCCTGGTTAAAATAGATAAGTTTGATCCTAGTGCATCAAGTAAGTAAAACCTTCAAGAGACGAGCAAAACCGTGGGAAACAGTACATACATGCTCGCCCTAATACATCAATCATCAATCTAATTGCAAGCCTACAGTCAGTTTGGCCGACAAACTATAAAGTTTAGGGTTTCAGGACACTTGATTGACCTAACGAGTTTCACCGCACCGGCCGAAGGCTAATCACGAGCTAAGGTTTCCACTATCAATGTGTGTAGCCTTGTTTATTGATTCAATCGGTCGAATTGGTGGATGCTAAGCTTCAGCTGCTTGGCTCATCGCTTAAGTTTGCCTGCTTAGGCCAGTGCTTTTAGCCTCTAAAAACGGTAAAAAGTGAATTAAATAATAGTAGGATGAAACCCATTGGAAAAGGAGGAGAATACAATAATAATGTTAGGAAAAATAAATTACGGGCGATCTGAGGTCGGGAAGTGGGGGGAGGGGGGGGTTAAAGTTAAAAAAACGGTTTATCTCAATTTCCGGCAAAACTACAAGTCCTATTAAAAAAAGTTAAATGGCAAAGTTGTAGGTAATAAAAAGATCTACAACTTTTGGATTGACACTTTTTTCACATAACCTCAAAATTTATGTGAAAAATTCAAAAAACCAAGTTTTTGGTTTTTTATTTTTATCTTTTACAATAATTAATTTTTTTTCACGAAATTTGGTGAAAACTTACCTTTTTATGTCCCAAATACACTGTAATTTATTTGATTTAAAATAATTGTTTTTTCACCCTTATTTTGACTTAATATCGAAAAAACACCCTAATTTTCAATCGAAAATTCTCGTGTCAAAATATCACTTTTTTTTTAAAAGTCGATGGTCTTTTTGTTCGTTGAAATCTCTACTTTCAGATGGTATAAAAAAATTACATTGCTATGGTAAATGTTCTCAGAAAATATAAAGAAACGCTACGATATAACAGGTAGTAAGGCCTAATCTCTTCAAACTGTAACCATTTTTGGTTTGTTAGATTTGTCTCCACTCGGAGTAGCAGAAAAAATCATCGACAAATAAATCACAAAAATTTGTTAGTACGAAATTCACCGGGCCGGCTAGCACGGTATATTCTACTTGGTCTTGACAACCAGTCAGTCTGAATTCAGTGAGCTAACTCCCCAGCCCTCAGGTTTGCGGTCAAGCCTGTGTTTGACCACTATCTCACGTGTTATATGCTAGGATACATACGGATATCTTCGTAACCCGGTGTACGTCAGTATTGGTTCGATAAACTGAATATTCGATGTATATTCAAATTGTATCTGGATACCTTAAGGAAATGTTGGTTCAGAGCTTTAAAACCGAATATGTTTTACTAGCTGTTTCCCGCGGTTTCACCCGCATCCCGAGAGAAAAAAGTATCCTATATCCTTTCGCAGGTTCTAGGCTATCTGTGTACCAAATTTCATTTAAATCGGTCCAGTAGTTTTGGTGTGAAAGCGTGACAGACAGACAGGCAGAGTTACTTTCGCATTTTAATATTAGTAAGCATTTAAGTAGAAATTATGTAACTCACCCTACTTCACGTACCCGGATAAAAACTAGGTGTACCTTTATTATGTCCTTCCTCAGGTTTTAAGCTTGCCAAAGCCATGCCAAATTTCATGTCACTCAGTTCAGCCGTTTTATCATGAAAGCGTGACAGACAGGCAGCTACTTGCAGCAGATATAGAAAGTTGTCTTAACCATAAGACTTCTAACAGGGGCCTTTAAATTGCGAGGCACTGAGGACGGTGAGCTATGGGTGGTGGAACAACGCGTTCGTGTTCCACGCGCGCCTCAAAGAGATGTCAGCCTACCGGGACTGCGAGATGTTCGAAAGACCATTACCGAAGCAATAAAAAGGGCAGAAGGAACATAGATGGGTTGTAGTCAGTAAGAGTCTAACACTCCCTCCCGCCCCACCCATGGCGAGGAGGCATTTGATGATTTCCCAACTGTAAAAGAAGGCTTGAAATTAAAGCCACTCTTATAAAAAATACACAACCCGACACTACAAATCATTAGGCACAAGATTAACTTTTAATAACTTACCCGAACAAATACAGCCTACGTTTGGTACATTTCAAACGTTTTTTCCTCCAAAAACTCTATCGCAAATGTAATTATTGACTCTGAGTGGCTGGGGTTGCGTCACAATAGAGTTACGTGTAAGAAGGTCCGGTCCGGTCGTACCTAGGAATTAATATATATAACTAGTTGCCCGCGGTTTCACCAGCGTCCACCCGGATAATAAGCCTAAAACCTTCTCCAGAGTCCTCTCTATCTCCGTACTAAATTTCAGCCAAATTGTTGCAGCCGTTCACGCGTGATGCGATGACCAAGGGAAATAGGGATTCATTTTTATATAATAGATTGAATCGTAAACAATTTTAATTTTTTTAAATAATATTTACATACAAATATCCTAAAGCAATATTTAAAATGGAAAAATAACAATTCGTAGCATCCAATTATCTCGCAGGTCTTCAATTACATCAATTTGGCTCAAAAACGGACGCACAGTATTGTTTTAATATGCATTTATCATAGATGTGTTGTTGCACAAAGTCGGCCATTTCACACTCTAATTTTCGGATAGAAAATCATCAAATGACTCCTCCCCGTGGAACCCGTGGTTGGGGTGAGGGAGTGTCAGACTCTTAGTGACTTAAACCCATCCATGTTTAAGTCACTAAGAGCTAAGAGCTAAGTTCTTAGCCCTTTGCCTTCTAGGGGCGCGGTAACTCTTTCGAACTGGTGCTACTGGCTGTCTTTAGAATATCATCGCCCCACCTTAGTTTACCTTTTCATCTATATCTACCTATACTAATATTATAAAGAGGAAAGATTTGTTTGTTTGTAGGGTTTTAACTCAAAAACTACTGGACCGATTTTAAAATTCTTTCACCGTTACAAAGCTACATCTTTACGAAGTGTCATAGGCTATATTTATTTCCAGAAATAATTAGGGATCCCTACTAAAACTTGAATTATGTAACCCAAACTGTAACAAAAATGTCCACGCGGGCGAAGCCGCTGGCGGAAAGCTAGTAAAGAATATTTAGGTTACTAATACGAAGTTTGTATGAAGTAGGACTTCTGTGTCACCTGCCTAGTGTGCATCTGTTAGGGTTCCGTGCTCTTAACAGTACCTGAGTGCCTCAATAAAATATTTATTGGAATTAAATATGGCGGACTCCTCCAGCAAATTAGAGGTCCCTTATTATGTATAAGGGGCTAGTTAGTACAGATTTATTTGATAGAGAAGTCAGAATTGATTGAATTTTATTGGGGTTTTTAAATTTAAATTGGGCACAGATAATTTCATGTTCTTTCATAATTTGTTCGAAATTATGAATGAAGATGAGATGGCATAGCATGGACCTTTAGGAGATAAATTAGGTATTTAAGTACCTACTTGATGAAAAATCCTTACTAATATTATAAATGCGAAAGTAACTCTGTCTGTCTGTTACGCTTTCACGCCAAAACTACTGGACCGATATAAATGAAATTTGGTACAGAGATAGAATAGACCCTGAGGAACAACATAGGCTACTTTTTACCCGGGTGCGCTAAGTAGTTCCCTCGGGATGCGGGTGAAACCGCGGGAAACAGCTAGTAGACTATAATGAAGGGCTGGTAAATTATTTTTATTAGGTGGAAACTTAAATTGGTTTACTTAAACTAAGTTTATGAATCCTGGAAGTAGGTAATTGTGTTCACAATTTTAATAGGTAGAGAACAGAACTGTTTTCAGAAGTCCTCATCATCTGCCTAGCCTTTTCCCCAACTATATTGGGGTCGGCATCAAGTCTAACCAAATGAAGCTGAGTATCAGTGTTTTACATGGAGCTTCTGCCTATCCGACGTCCACAACCCAGTTACCAGGCACTATACACCTTGGTAAGACTGGTTGTCAGATTTTCTGGCTTCTGGCGGCCCTTAACGACTGTCATCTACAAATGACAGCCGTTTTCAGGAGTGTACGTACCGTAAAAGATAGGTACTACTAGCTATACTATTTTCTTCCCTTCTTCCTCTGATTAAGCCTTCCGTTTTAGCGTGAAACTTCAACAGAGAGACAAAATTACTTTCGCGTTGATAATATTACGGACTAGGTTTCCGCCAGCGGCTTCGCCCGCGTGTGTATACGAATTCAAATTAAAAATTTAAGTTTCATACAAACGGAATTTCAGAAAAACCTTTTTTATTGGATATCTACGTCATACAAAGAACATACCCTCCAAGTTTCAGGTCTCTACGATCAGCGGTTTAGGCTGTGCGTTGATCCGTCGGTCATTCGGGACAAAGCATTTTATATGTATAGATTTGTGCAAACAAAATATCGCCATCCTTCTGCATCATCCATGGCAGCGTTGTCTTTAATCTAATACATTTCTATCCGCCATTTTAGTTATTAGTTTCTTTCTAGCTAAGGTAACCGTCTCTTGGGTCCCATACCTACCTACTAAATCCAGGCATGTTTCATGGAAAATTTGAAGACTTGAAGTGACAGACAGACAGACGACAGATGATTACATAATCGGCTCGTTAAACGTTTTTTAAGCAGGAAGCGGGAATTTTCGTGTTACCTACTTCTTGTTCAACCTTGGTTTCGTAATCGACCGTTTCAGGAATAAAAATCTCAAATAATACGTTACGCATCCAAAGTTGGAAGTTTGAATTTATGGTAAACAGCTGTTTTAAGTTAATCGGACCGTTATCATGTCGGTGAACTTGGCCCTTAGTCCTTGGCCCTAAACATTAAAAAATTGGCAAGTATCAAATAAAAGGGGGGAGCGGGAGGGAGTGTCAGACTACTGACTAAAACCCATCCATGTTCCTTCCTCAGCCCTTTGCATTCCAGGGCCGCGGTAACAGTCGAACAAACCCTTACCCCGGTAGCAAAACACCCCTAATTTCTACACAGAAAAGGGGGAAAAATAAAATACAATAAGAATATCTTATGTACTATTTATTCAGGTATATAAATAAGTTTTTTCCTGTTGTAAACTTTTAATAATAAAATTAAATATTTATCGTCCATCGATTTATATTATCAGGTAACTTAATGGTATTTTTAAAAGGTAAATAGCCTAGAGGCATAACCACAGCTATAGAATGTAATAAGGTAATCTTATTAGAATATATTTAGACAAAAACTGATTTAATTAAACTTAAAACTAAATATATTGCTATAATATACTTTACAGGGGGCAAAGTTTGCCTACTATTCCAAATTCACAACTTGATTTTGTTCAACTTTAAATAACTAATAAAGTATTTTTCTAATCAATTCACAAGATGTACAGTTTAACGGATTGACACTTTAATACGTAATATTGTAAACATTTTCCGTCAGTTTATAATCTTACGAGTAAGATTATGAACTAACGGTACCCACAGTCTTACGGTGACATATACAACACATAATTTTATCGTATTTCATCTATAACTAGTTGATATTGAAAATAAGACATAATTTGTAACTCCCATAAATAATAATCTGACAAAAACATTTTGAGACAGTTAAAAACAATATTTGACCACTTTCCGCTAACATGAACGGCACGATTGGCAAAGTGGTTGAGGAATCTGTGTATTGTGGGTTCAATTCCTGCACAGGAAAAAATATTTTTAAGACCTACAAATAGCCTTAATCTGAGTGACCATAAAACACACCGTCGAAACAGGGCAAATCCTATTCCCCATATCTTTCTCCTCACATATCCCATTCATATACATATTTTAATATGAGTAGCGGCTTAAAACAATCCATTCCTATTTATCTTTCCGCCACATTAATACCAAACTTACAATAGAACTTTCTAGACCACTAAATTCCCAATTTTAAGGCTGTATCTCCAGTTCGGGGGGTAAGGGGATGTTCTTCATGATGGCGAATCGTTTCAAAGCATCATACTTCCCCCTCAAAGCTTCGACTTCTTCACGAATTCTGTTGTTTTCGTCCTGCATTAGTTCCATGTCGTGCCACTCCTGAAAGTTGCGATAAAACGATAAGAGATGGCGTTAAAGTGAGTTTTTGGATTCGATAACAGATGGCGCTGTTTTGATTTTTAGTTTAAGTGGATTTTTAAGGACAATGAAAATCTTCCCTTGTATTATAGCTCATATTTTAAATATCTATAGTTTAAAAGGAGCATATTACAATGTCATATGTATTCAAAAAAAAAAAATCTTTACTAGTAACAATATGGCGGGTGCAAGGAAAGAAGATCAAATACATGAGGATTTTGGGGCTTCCTTTGTGATTGTGACAATAGAAAGGTGATTTTCAGCTTATTTTGAATGAAATACCTTTGTCATTTAAGCATGGCATAACATTATTATATACATAATACGTCTAGACTATACGTCATATAGATACGTCAAAAATATAAGAATAAAAGGTACTTCAGCTAGCTTTTCGGGCTTTCTTTCGATCACAGATATAGATAGACTAGATAATGCATGATAAATACATGTACTTCGCGTGTCCGAACCCCGATAAAGCGTCAAGGTTGGCCGCCGCGTCTCACAGTCCTCGCGAGTCTGTTGTTGCAGCCAGAGGCCGCAAAAACTAAAAAAATCGGGGTGGAGGGGCATCGGTGGCATCGATGTCTTTGAATCGGTTTCTCATCACTAAATTTCGGCTGTGACGTCACAGTATGTGGTAAAAAGTCGGCACGCTTGGATTCCATACAAATCGTGATACTTGCGTTATCTAGTCTATCTATATCTGTGCTTTCGATATATCATAATGTACAAGGTATTTACCTGACTCTTCTCAGTCTCTAACTCATCTTTCTGCTCAATCCGTTTGATGCGGCACGAGGCAGCGTACCCTCGGTTCTTCAACGTTCTGCGACGCTGTTTCATCCTGAAATATCATCATTATTTTGAGAAGAGAGACAAAGCATTTTAAGAACCTTACCCTTTTTTAAAGCATCGAGTTTTCATTTTTCGAATACTTATATTATGATTTTAGGGTCTAAACACTGCCAGGGATGCGGAATATAAAAGGCTGAGGAAGGAACATGGATTGGTTTTTGTCAGTAAAATTCCCGTGGGTGGGACTCTTACTGACGAGGCGAGAGGGATCATTTTAAAAAATTGTTTGAACTTCTTATGAGGTTTTCTATGATCAGAATTTCAACTCTTATCTGTTTCAGGAATAACTCTCCGATACCCTCAATGAAGAAGAGGCCGAGAAAACGTGGTTGACAAACCCTACCCGTATACCAACTTAGCATAGTAAGTAAGTAATTAACTTGGTATTTCGATATAATCAATACGCGGTGTTGAACGCTCGATCAAAGAAACAGATGATATTTTGAACACTCGATGTATTGGGAGCTCGATATATTAAAAGTTCGATTTATTAACCATTCGATATTATGAACGTTCGACTATTTTGGGCATTCAATTTATCATGTTCGATCATTTGATATTCGATATTTAAGCATTCGATTGGTGTAGTACACCCGAAACAAGAGGGGCTACACAGCCGCACGGTTCGACCGATCAAAGGTTAAGTCCGTGGATGGGTGACCATCTTTGTCATAGCGAGACTCCTCCGTGCCTCGGAAAGCACGTTAAGCTGTTGGTTTCGAATGTCATTTGTAGATAATTGACAGTCGTTACGGGTAGTCAGAAGCCAGAAATTCTGACAACCAGTCTTACCAAGGGGTACCGTGTTACCCGGTAACTGGGTTGTGGAGGTCAGATAGGCAGTCGCTCCATGTTAAACACTGGTACTGAATGCAGCTGCAGTTTAGACTGGAAGCCGACCCCAACATAGTTGGAAAAAGGTTAGGCGGATACACCCGAAACAAAGTAATCTTTTCTTTACCTTACAATCTGGTCTCTAGTGAGACCCCTCATCTTCAGCTGCCTGTTCAGGTCCCGCACGGAGATGGAGACCAGCTCGTCATCACTGATCTCCGCGCAGGGGGTCGGCGACAAGGGAGCCTGCAACAAACACCACGGGTGACCATGTGTTCCAAAAATGAAATGAGGAAACTTGGGCGTTATTTTTTGGGAATTAAAGAGTAAAATGATAATAGATGGCCCTTGCCTTTAATTAAATCCCTATTTCCCTTCAACCTTTCCTTTGAAATAGGTACCTGTAAACCGACGGAGTCTTACGACGGGTTCTTGCATTTGGGTACGAAAAGCCTGATGGATGATTATCTAAGATTTTTTCCCATCCCTTATTAATAACATTTTAGACCAAAAATAAAAGGCAGTAAACTAGCCAATCCCTTCCTTCTAGAGTGTAAACAAATGGCTTTCTGTAATTACTTCTGGTGGGCTATACGAATTCGAATCAAAATGTCAGTTTCGTACATACTTTGTGCCCCTTTTTCACCCCATTAGGGGTAGAATTTCGGAAAATCTTCTTATATTGGATGCCTACGTCATACAAAGAAGACACCTTCCAACTTTCAGTTCTCTACGATCAGTGGTTTAGGCTGTGCGATGATCCGTCAGTCATTCAAGACAAAGCATTTTATATGTATAGATTGATAAATATATGAGATTGATATGGTGGTTACGCTCTATCATCATAATTATTATCATATTTTTTAGGTAATGACAATCGTTACTATTTTTAGATCCTACTGCACCTAAAAATATGATACGTTTTCGTGAAAAGCATTCGGCAGAATGCGGACTGTTTTTGTTACATTTTACGATATAGGTACATCTATCTACTTTTTTATACCTCCAGTAAAACGTAAAAGTATAAAGTTCTAATGACTTGCATTTTGATGCAACCGGTTATTAGTAATTAGAAAATACGCATTTTCGTCTTCATTTATTCAAATATTTGCAACCTACACATACAGCTATTTATAGCACGAAAAAGCTAATTATTTGAACTGGGGCTCACCTCATCATCCCAATTAATATCCATGTTTCTTCTCAACAAGCGAAAAAATACAATATTTTAATTTAAATAAGGATAAAAATTGCAAACGCGGCGTATCACTCGAATATCACATATGATTTGAGCCAAAAATTGTTTTCGCGACGTCCGATGACTGGATTTTGCAAGTCATCATGATTATGATAATATTGTAAAATCTATGACGAGCTTATTTTTGTGTATGTATGTATGTGTTGGTAGTGTGTGTTAAATGATTATCTTAAATTGCTATCCTATCATTGATTTGTGTAAGAAATTAAGATCCTAGGACAAGTATTATCTTATTATAGTGTGGACTGCAAGTTTTACCAACCTAACAAGCCCTAGTGTCAGAGTTCTCTCAAATCATCCTGACGGTCTCTGACATGGAATAACAAATATTATTTACTAGCTTCTGCCAGCGACTTCGTCCGCGTGGAATAGTGGTGCTCCGCTCCTATTGGTCTTAGCGTGATGATATATAGCCTATAGCGTTCCTCGATAAATGGACTATCTAACACTGAAAGAATTTTTCAAATCAGACCAGCGGTTCCTGAGATTAGCGCGTCTAAACAAAATGACAACATTTCCCTTTACTGCTCTGCTCCTATTGATTGTAGCGTGATGAAAAGTATACTATAACCATCTCAGGAGTATGACAAATAATTGTACCAAGTTTCGTTAAAATCCGTCGAGTAGTTTTTGTTTCTATAGAGTTTATACAGACAGACAAAAATTTTACTGATTGCATTTTTGGCATCAGGATCGATCCCTAATCACCCCCTGATAGTTATTTTGGAAATATATTTCATGTACAGAATTGACCTCTCTACAGATTTATTATAAGTATAGATTATCTTTCCGCCAGCGGCTTCGCCCGCGTGGTTATAGTTCTTGCGCGAGGAGTTCCTACAGGACGCGGGTAAAACCGCGGGAATATATCGAGCTTATACTGACAACTTTCATAAATATATCGAAAACAACCGTTACATGGAAAAACTAACCCCTCTTATTCAAATGACACTTTTGTCTTAAAAGCCTCTTTTAGCTATCGAACTGTTTTGTCTCTTTCTGTCAAACTTCATTTTATCTTGACAGATAAGGACAAAACAGTTTGATGGCTAAAAGAGGCTTTTAAGATGTCATTGTGAAAAAGAGGGCTAGTATCTATGTAGTGCTTAAATTTTTTAGTAATAATTATAGGTATATGCTTTATTTTTAATTGCCTTGATAGAGTCCCGCGCTTCAATCGCAAGAATAATACCAGAGGCCAGTTGGGCCTAGTACGAAGTGCACGAACGCATTAATATAGTCGTAACGGTAATAATTAATGTAGACGATTATTTAATCATTAATACAACCATACCAATGCAAAGTTTATGTTTAAAATGTATAAATAACAATTTAAAGCATCTAAAAATATTATTAGTCATCAATTTAAATAAATAGTTGTGTGGGTGTGACGCTCACATGTACACATTGGTTGTACTGTACTCGCCCCCTCCAATAAATGATTGCTTGACCAATGTTACCAGCTCCCAAAAAAATACCTACAAAGGAAGAAAAACTTTTTTATTTAGAGCTTGCTTATATTACATAGCCACTATTGGAATGCATGTTTTTGACTATGTACCTATTAAATTCTATAAGTAATAAGTTAAATAAACAAACAAACGCTTTGGGGTACATAATAAAATAAAACGTTTCGTAAAAAGTCTTTTTGAAAAAAAAAAGACAATATGAAGCCGCTAAGGCGAAAATAATTGAAAATCCAAAAAAAAATTGTTCGTGGGGTGTTTTAGGGTCGGTGTACAAGTGTGAGGATCAAAATTTAGCTACTTGGCAATACTAGCAGAAGCTAGTTTTAATAATACAGCGAGATCCAAAAGGTGGCAGACAGAAGCCCGCAACTTCGTCTGCGTGGAATAGTGGTGCTCCGCTCCTATTGGTTTTAGCGTGATGATATATAGCCTATAGCCTTCCTCAATAAATAGGCTATCTAACACTGAAAGAATTTTTCAAATCGTACCAGTAGTTCCTGAGGTTAGAGCGTTCAAACAAACAAACAAACTCTTCAGCTTTATTATGTTAGTAAGTAAAGATTAAAATTTTAATGACATGACTGTAGCTTAGGCCATCAGGATCCCTCTCTGCTCAGTCTGAAGATGTGTCTACTATATAAGATTAAAAAATAATAATAAATGGTAATATCTTTACAAGTAAATATGTATAATATAAATGTCTGATTGTAATGTCAAAATAACAGCTAATTACTAAATTGTAATCTGTATAATTTGTAAATTGCAATCTGTACATTTAGTATGACATTATAAGCGTTTTGGTTCTAAACTGTAAGCTTATATGCAGTGGCGGATCCAGGACTTTGGTTTGGGGGGGGCTTGATTCTGCTGAGGGTAGGTTTTATCAAGCGAAACACTAAAAAAGCACTGAACATTTTATCTTGCTTAGCTTTGGGGGGGGGGGGCTTGAGCCCCTTAGCCCCCCCCCCCTGGATCCGCCAGTGCTTATATGTATTGTTTCTTCTATAAATAATCCATGAATAATTACATGGTATGTTTAATGTTTCAATATTTTGACGACCTGAGTGGTTTAGTGGTCAACATGCCGGAATGCCACGCAAGAGGTCCCGGGTTCGATTCCCGGCCGGGCAGAAATTGAAATGATGAATTTTAATTTCTGTATCGGGTCTGGGTGTTACTATGTATAATATGTATGTATTTATAAAAATATATAAGTAGTATATCCGTTAAGCTAGCACCCATAACACAAGCATGCTTGCATTGCTTACTTTGGGGCTAGATGGCGCTGTGTGAAATTGTCCAAAAGATATTTATTATTATTATTTATTTATTTAATATTTGTGTCTGTCTGTATGTTTATTCCAGGTAATCTCCGAAAAGGCTGGACTGATTTTAATGGTACTTTCACATGCAGTTGATGTTATATATATAACTTTGGCAACTACCAACCACCAATCAATTGACATTTTTTTTATGAGCTGTCATAGATTCTGAACAGCTCCTATAGATTTTGAACTCAATTCACTTACTGATTCGAAAGCTCCTGAAAACCTATTTTTACAGTAAATTGTTGAAAATAAATCATATTTTTAGGGATAAAATCAAGTGCATTTTTAGGGAAGTTGTGTCTTCAAATTATTTATTATTGGTATCAACTACACAATTATTATTGTTTTGGTTTTCCCAAAAAAAATTAAAAGCCTTGAAATTGAACAGTGTGGGCTTCGGCATGAGGAGCAGCTAGTACACTATCAATTGTAAAACATGTTGAAAAAAAGTAACCATGGAGTTTCTTGCCCATTCTTCTCCATAGAAATCTATGCTTTGGAACGGGCAAATAGCTTCAACTTTCTTTTCGACAAACTGACAGACTTATGACTCTGACAATTCAAAAGTGCCTGTAAATGGTCTAGTTGAAATAAATCAATTGAATTTTGAAAAAGGCTAGTGCCACAACACATGATTGCCAATAAATATTTTCTATAAAATATGTTCAGTTCTCTCAGTCTATTGTTTGAAAGTTGATAGTGTAGTGATAGTGATTTTATTTAGTATGCAGTAGTGCTTCCAGACTAAGATTAACTGTTACAACATGGTTAACTAACATAAATCTGATGCCCGGTCTCACAACTTGTGATAAGAAAAAGTAGATTTCCTTACATACATCCATAAATTGAACATAATCATTATAAAATTAAATCTCAGATAAGTTATAGCAGATATTTTCCGGAGCTGGTGACACTAGCCTTATAAGTAAGCAAAGATATTATCTCTATTTACTTCCTCATATATTGCACTAGAAGACTGATCAAAAATAAGCAATTAGATAGCGGGGCAAAGAATATCCATCCCATATTTGAATTTTAAAATTCGAAGTTGTGGTTCATTACGAAGGGTTTGGCTTACAACAAAGGCCAAGGACACATGCCATTCCACCAAGATAACATCAACGTAATACTAAAAACATAGGTTATAAACTAAATTAACATAAAAACTACTCATTTACATACAACCAAGGGTTTTACTTACCATTACTAATGGTTTCCTTCCACCTAACTCCTTTAGATCATGAGGCATAATAAGTTTTTGATCAAAATGTTAGAATAACGGGGGACCCCGTTATAGCCTAGTTACTGCTTTGCTTACACTTTCACTCTGAACTACAGGAATAGCTGATGTAAAATTAATGATTACACATTCACTGGATAGAAATACTTTCTGGAATATTCACAATAAATAGTAAACAATAGCAAATAGCACAATCCCTCAACTTCGCAGAAAAATATTATAATAGTGATGTGATGTGCCAAATTAGTTGATTTTAGACCATAGTAACGCGAGTGTGAGTGAGCGTGAGCATACTTGATAAACACGGCAGAGATGCCAGATCGTTCCAAAAGGGACGATTTTTGTCCGTTTAGACATATTTACGTCCCTTCGATGTCCGTTCACATATTCCGTCCTTTTTTCGTCCCTTTTCAAAAAGCCAACTACATTAGTTTACTTTCTTATTACAAAAATAACAAAACACTGTTTTAAAAATTACAAAAATGCGTAAAACTTGTAAACATGAAACGCACGGTGTAACCACAGCAGATTACATACACTACAGATGTGATAGTTTTCACTTTTTGCTTAGTTTCCAAATGGTCCGTTTAGGCACTGCAGTCGCAATCTTGAGATGACAGTTTTAGCTATATAAACATACATCTGAATATGTGGCATTATTGATATGATCTATCTAGCTAGTCCCTAGTTGTCCTCCCCAGTGACACCCTAAGCTGAGGTTCGATTCCCACTAGGGGAAGCCCTTAGCGCGCTGTCACTTAGTTTTAAATTTAGTTGTAAGCCTTGGATGGAGGCCTTAATTTAATTAATTAAATTAGGAATATCTCTGCTTAGCAAAACCTACAGAACCTCTCGCCAGATGTTATTGCTTGCAAAATCACAGCAAATCTTTTGATTAGCTCTTCATCCAGCCCGGTAATAGCTGTAGTTTTATTGGAAACTCGAAAAAAAAAATTGCTATTTTCCCTTTTTGGTATTTTGGTTGTAGGAATAGTATTAAAACTCATTTTGTGTTCCTAAATATCGAGCTAATAGTTGTTTAAGTGTGTGTGTACGATAAACCTCTGCCTACTCTTTCAGGGATGCTTTTAGCTTTTTATTCTTTTTATGTTACGAGTTTTTCTTCAACTTCGAGGATTTTTTAAAAAAATCGGCAGCGATAACCATAAAACAGAGTATGCCAAAAAATCATAAATAATTAGTACTCTAACCACCTGTAAGGATATTACGGTTTTCATTGCAGTTTAAGAGATAATTAGATTTTTCATAGCTTCATAACATTTTTCTCGTAAAAAAAAAAAATTCCGTCGTCTTTGGGCAGAATTAACTCAGTTGTCATTTTTCTATATTCTAATAACTAATAGAAGCGATATCCAGCCAAAAAATCCAGCACTTGCAAATTGAAATCCCTAAGTCTATGAAAGCCGTTTTTCAGCCCACCGTGTGCCGCTTGTTTTACTATTTGCAAATGCAAGCGTGAAAAGACTTTACAGTAAACCGAAAAAGATCGAGATGGAAAGCGGAACCCGCGCCTCAACACCACTACTTCAGTATCATTCAATCGTAAATTCGTATCAAGTTAATATTTCTCCAGCCGTCCTTTTTGTCCGAAAATCGTCCCATTTCAGGTAGTGAATCGTCCGAAAGTCGACGCAGGTACTGGCAACACTGAAACACGGTTTGGTGCAACACTACAAGTAGCTTAGCTTTTTGTTTTAATGGTTTTAATTCACTGAATGACTGTTTTATTATCAATTCTAGTGTTTTATTAGCAAATTCTTAGTGGTGATTTTATTTAAAAAGTTATATTCTAGAACATTCACAATTTCAGTTTTTTTTGTTACGTATATCCTGTCCTCAAAAGTAAGAAGAAAAAAAAAACGTTTGTATATTTTTAGTCTGTGGTTGATTGACGACTTCGAGAAGAAGGAAAAAGCTAGCAGACGCATTTAATTATCGTTTTCCAGTTTTATATAAGTGCAAAATGGCTAAAAGGAAGAATAAACCGCTGATAGACTCGGACTCCAGCAGCGAGTGCTCAGATTTAGACTCAGTAAGTTGATTTTCTTTAAAAACCTTAGGTTATAAGTTCACGTCCGTACGTAACGATTTGACGGCATTCTTCATTAATTTGACTGCGTAAATAGGCCAAGATCAATGTTCCTTCGTTCTAAAATTGATCTTTTGCGCATTACTTGAAAAACAAATGTCTGCAGCCAGGTTTCTGTTTCCAAAATAACTTTAAAAATTGTGCCTTATCTTTTTCTAAGAAATCGCCGTTGTTTACGTTATAGCTTTATTAAATGGCTTCGTTGCGTGAGTCATGTAAAAATGAATGAAAGCCAACATTCCCGCTATTATTTTTGCGACAATTCACTGTAAAATTCGAATTAGATTGTATTTTATCGAAAAATTGATGTTGGAAATGATTTCAAAGTTTGAATTCAATTAAAAAAAAAGTTTACAACCCAATAAGGTACTGTTGCTAAGGTATTTAGTGAAGAAATGTCCACAGGTTATATAATTTTGGATCTAGACTTTCTCTTTTCAGTGAAATGTATTGAACTGATGATTAGTTTTTGTAGGTTTTTCTTAAGATAAATCCAGAAATATTTGTATGCAAAATATACTTTATTGTGAACCACAGATAAAAAATTTGATAATTTTTATTTATTATTCATCAAATCAATATAATCAATAAAAAATAGATAAGCGAAATATTTTATCTATTTTTATGATAGTGACCTACATTACTGCACTGCATTAAATAATATTGTGAAATAATAAATGTAATTGTCATGAAATTGAAAATAATTTTATTTATACAAATAAATTTTCTAATCTTCCTAAAAAAATGAGTATTGAAATTATTTTTTAATAGATGTTGTTATAGTTTAAATATGGTATAATATATAATATAATAATTTTATAAAGAGGAAAACTTTGTTTGTTTGTAATGAATAGGCTCAAAAACTACTGGACCGATTTTAAAAATTCTTTCACCATTCGAAAGCTAAATTATCCACGAGTAACATAGGCTAAATTTTATTTTGGAAAAAAATAGAGTTCCATAAGATATTTGGGTTTTCTACCACTATTCCACGCGGACGAAGTCGCGGGCAGAAGCTATATGGTATAAAATAATACCATAAAGATTTTTGCTAATTCTTATCTTAGGGCTTTCCCTTTGAATGAAGCTTCATCTTTTTAGTTCATGACAATTCAAAAGTTGAAATTTAATAAATGATATGGATAATATGTAAAACAGAGATTTCTTAAACCGTACTTGTCCTTAAGATAGTCTGTATTTACTACAAAAATAAATAATTAAATTTTTTGTTAATATTGTATATTATTTACTGTATAATTTTACACTAACTTAAAAAAACTATTACTTTCTATTAATATAAAATTAAAAGCTAGTATAGAACATCCAAAAAATCCTCCACATTACTGTCAACTGAGAGCATACCCAAGAGGCTGGCAGCATTGCCACCTTGGATGGCAATGCTTATCCTTTGGCTGAAATAATACTTATCCCTTTGTCAGGGAAGCATCTGGTTCATCATTGTAATACACATCATCTGCCTAGCCCGTTCACAATAATCCTTAAGGTCAGCTTCCAGTCTTTGCAGATGAGTACCAGAGTTAGAGTGAATGCTTGTCTGATCTCTATTTTATCAGACCTCCTCAATGTAGTCAGTCACACAATAGCCTTTGATAATACCAGTTGATTGATGTTTGAGATCCTTTTACCCGAATATACAAATGATACATGTAACCTATGATACCTATAAGTCTTATGTGACTATACCACAAATAATATAAACTAATTATAACTTTTTGTTGCAGCAATTTCTTAATTTAGCAAAGAAAAAGAAGAAAACTGGAGATTCACCACCTCAGTCGAAATCTAAGAGATCTGGATCAGGGTCTGACAGTGAATCGGATTGGGATGATGATGACAATAAAAAGAATAATTGTAAGTTATTTCTTAAAGTCTGTTATGTTAGGGTAGGTGAACATGAACTTCTGCAGATGAACGCATAAGTGAGTACTAACTACTAACTTCTAAGTGACTACTAATTTCTAAGTGACTACTAACTACTAAGTGACTACCAACTAAGTGACTACTAACTACTAAGTGACTACTAACTACCAAGTGACTACTAACTACTAAGTGACTACTAACTACTAAGTGACTGCTAACTTCTAAGTGACTACTAACTACTAAGTGACTACTAACTACTAAGTGACTACTACCTACTAAGTGACTACTAACTACTAAGTGACTGCTAACTTCTAAGTGACTACTAACTACTAAGTGACTACTAACTACTAAGTGACTACTACCTACTAAGCAGTGCCGGATTTATATTTTTTATGAGTGTAGGCCACTTTATTTCCGCCGCCCATGTACCTTCCTAAAATAATAATTTTACATTTGTAGTAAGGAAAAAACTAAAGTTAAATAAAAAAACCGGCCAAGTGCGAGTCGCGATCTTGTTTTTTTTTCGACCACATAATTAAGTTTGTTTACAATTACATATTTAAAAAAAAGCTTTTTACAAAAAAATTAAAACCGACTTCCAAAAAAAAAACTGAAAAGTAAAACATAATTTTTATTTAAACGCTTTACGACCAAAACATCGCTTTCGAAGTCGGTGTCTTGTAAGTTACTATTGTTAGTATTTCGCCACCGACTTCGAAAGCCAGGTTCACCCAGTCGCAAGTTATGAGGTAACAAACATAAAAAAAAAAAAAAAAAAAACAGTCGAATTGATAACCTCCTCCTTTTTTTGAAGTCGGTTAAAAAAGCATGTTAATTATAGGGAATAATATTTTGAAATAAATGGTAACTAAAACAAAGTTTGTCAAATAAGGTCCAGGCGCGGATTCAGGATAGTAAAATATATAGAGCGCGACCGAAGCGAGCGTGAATTTTTGTAGGGATTTCAGCGGCTGCGGACTTTTTGTAAAATGATAATATTTTTCAATAAGTAGTAACAAATACAGAGTTTGAAAACAAATACCTGCGTAATCGATAGCGCGAGCGAAGCGGGCGGAAATTTTTTTTCGAATGTTTATTATAGGGAATAATATTTTGAAATAAATGGTAACTAAAACAGAGTTTGCAAAGAAACACAAAGATCCACGTAACCGAAAGCGCTTTTTTTTTAGCATGTTTATTATAGGGAATAATATTTTGAAATAAATGGTAACTAAAACAGAGTTTGCAAGGAAACACAAAGATCCACGTAACCGAAAGCGCGAGCGAAGTGAGCGCGAATTTTTTTCAGCATGTTTATTATAGGGAATAATATTTTGAAATAAATGGTAACTAAAACAAAGTTTGCAAAGAAACATAAAGACCCACTAACCGAAAGCGCGAGCGAAGCGAGCGCGAATTTTTTTTAGCATGATAGGAAATATGTTTCAATAAATTGTATCGAACAGAACGTAATCTGAAAATTAAAATAGGTAATATACGTAATCAGGAGCGCGGGCGCGAACTTTTTTTTTAACATGTTAATTATATTTTTTAATAAATTGTAACGAAAACAGAATCTGAAAAGAAATAAGAATATGTTATTGAAAACGCGAGCGAAAACAATGAAAAATTCTTCGACATCCAGGCTAACATTCTGTGTAGGTTTATGCAAACTACTCAAAATTTTTACTTTGTACAGAACAGAAAACAAGCGCTCCACGGACGCCCCAATAAAAATGTTGAATCTGTGACGTCCATAGCAACCAAAATTTGGGCGCCTGCTTTATTAAGCGCTTAGCATACGTCTAAGACTGGCTTGCACCATAGCTCACTGAATGCAAGAATTGGTAGAAAAATATACTCACCTAAAAATGTTAAGACAGGGAGGCCTATGTTCAAAAGTGGACAATAGGCTGATAATGCTGATATTTATGACATCTTCTCTATCTTAACTAGGTAAAACAATAGTTTGAAAGGGACAAAAATATGTAATATAAACGTATATTTGATTTATAATAAAGGGGGCAAGTCGGTAGTAGTTGTAATGAAGAATGGGTATGATGTCAAAACATTCCCCATGTCACATGTCGGGGCTCCAATATCCCCGGATCATTGATACAGCTGATACGGCGGTAGCTACGCCCCTGGTAGTTACGTTGAGCTACTGCCGCCCGCCCCCCGCTCTCATCCAACACTCACGCAGTAATATAGATAAAATAGGTACAATAACGTAACAGTAGGTACCTAGGATTAATAATTTTCGATAGGAATGAGTTTCTTTAGGGATTTGACGTATTAGTATAAAAAACCATGAGAAAACCAGTGAACTTGTTTGACCAGTGAACTGAAATCGAGTGCCCGTCCTCTGAAATCTGCCGCCCCTAGGACGCTGCCGCCCCTAGGCCGCGGCCTATACGGCCTATTGACAAATCCAGGACTGCTACTAAGTGACTACTAACTACTAAGTGACTACTAACTACTAAGTGACTACTAACTACTAAGTGACTACTAACTACTAAGTGACTACTAACTACTAAGTGACTACTAACTACTAAGTGACTACTAACTACTAAGTGACTACTAACTACTAAGTGACTACTAACTACTAAGTGACTACTAACTACTAAGTGACTACTACCTACTAAGTGACTCTCCGTCTCTGTGGTTTTAGAAGATTATGTATGTGTACGTATTTCCATATTGAAAAGTCAATGAGGATTTGCGCCAGTAAAAAAATATTAGATGGTATCTAATGAATTTTATGGATAGACTAGCTTTCCGTCGATCCGTCAGTCAGGACAAACCATTTTATATGTATAGATGAATAATATGTTGAGTTAAATAACACAAACTATACTACTACCGAAGGCCGGAAAAAATGTTTTTTTGTTATTCTATTTATTAACCCACTCATTACATGTCTATTATCTCTCTTCCAGCAAAATCCTCCTCATCATCAGGTTCCGATTCTGAAAGCGATGCCAGAAGCGATACTTCAAAGAAAAAAGAACCAGCTCGGAGCAGTAGAAAGACTTCATCGGACCACTCGGATGACAACCGGAAAAGACCGGAGCCTAAAAAGACGGAAACTAGAAGAAGCACCGATAGTGCTGGCTCGGGGAAGAAGAAAGAAACCTACAGTGAACCGGAAGAAGGTATTTCTTTGTTATTCTTCTTATAATGTGTCAATGGCCAATCTGCCATACTAATGTGATGCGAAAATGAATTTGTTGGTTACGCTTAATGGTAAAACGGTTAAACCAATTTGGGTGAAAATTGGTATGGAGATAAATGGAACCCTGGAGACACTTATAGGCTACTTTTTTTTTTTTTTAAACTTTGCCCCACACTATGAATATCTCCTGTGTCGTGGGTGCGTTTACAAACATTCATTACACATGCACAAATACCCAGACCCGGAACAATTTTAGTTGTCCCGTGCGGGAATCGAACCCGCGACACGCAGCGCAGCAGCCAATTACTCAGCCACTACGCCAAACGTGCCGTCGTCGTTTTATCGGGGTTAATTGTAATAAATAAATGGTCTATGGTGATCTTACAATTTTCCCGCCGAATATGAAATTATGACTGCGCCGAATACGCCGCAGGCGTAGTTCGGAAGTAATAAAGTCTTTTAAATTTTGATTCTACATGATCTTCGCATGTTATTATTTTATATATACATGAAAATTGTTAAAACTTATTTAAAAAGAGTAACCATGGAGTTTCCTGCCCGTTCTTCTCCATAGGAAACTACTTTTTGGAATGTGCAACTAAATTCTTTCTTTTTTGACGTTCAAAAGTGCTTGTAATTAGGCCTTATTGAAATAAATGATTTGAATTTGAATAAAACCTAAAACAAAATATTAGTTGTTATTAAAATCACGCGCATATAAAAGAAAATGAGTTACCTTTACTTATTTTTATTTTTGTTTCCAGGTGAAGTATCATCACATTCATCAGACAATGATTCCATTGATTCTGAAGAGGAATTTGATGATGGGTGAGTTTTTCATCATCAAAATACTGCTTAACTCACATCTATCCTACTGTAATAAATGCGAAAGTTTTCAAGAATGTATGTATGTTTGTTACTCTTTCACGCAAAAACTGCTGAACGGATTTGGATGAAATTTGGTACTCACATAGTTTATAACCTGGATTAACATATAGGATACTTTTTACCCGGGCGCGCGGAGTAGTTCCCTCGTTATTCATAAGTTTAAGAAGGTTACATTTTTTTTCTAGCAAGCTTTGGCTAGCTTTTTTTTCTAGCTCTGTAAAAGCTTAAGAATATAAAGCTTAAGTCTTGTATATCAGTGTGTCAGGGGTATTGATACCCAGTAACCTGGATTGTGGAGGTCAGATAGGCAATTCATCAATGTAAAATACTAGCATTTCACTGCATCAAGTTGTCAAGACGGGAAGCCGACCCATAGTTGGGAAATGGCTAGGCTGATCTATACTATCTATACTAATATAATAAAACTGAAGAGTTTATTTGTTTGTTTGAACGCGCTAGTCTCAGGAACTACTGATACGATTTGAAAAATTCTGTCAGTTGCTAAATAGCCCATTTATTGAGGAAGGCTATAGGCTATAATATATCATCACGCTAAAACCAATAGGAGCGGAGAACCACTATTCCACGCGGACGAAGTCGCGGGCAGAAGCTAGTCGTGTGATAAAGGTACACTAATAACAGCAATTTCGTCACAGTTATGACGAAAACCTCATGGGAGATGAAGAGGACAGAGCCCGCCTAGCCGCTATGTCGGAGAAAGAGAGAGAACAGGAGATCTTCAAGCGTATTGAAAGAAGAGACCTTATGAAGACCAGGTTAGTAATTGTAAAAATATCTCTCTTTATTATGAAGTTGGTAAACAATTTTTTTGTATTTTTGCGTATGTCACACAAATATTGCTGGGAAGTTTGTTGCGCCACTTCTTCTTATTCCTAGCATAAACACAGGAAGTGATGAAAGGCAGGTGTTTTGAGAACTGTCTTTTGTAAATTTCAGCAAATAATCACCTACAGCCCGAAATAATAGACTGGTTTTAAAAACTTCATTCTAATATCTCCTGCGTATTTATCTAGTCTCCATTGTAACTAGCTTTAGTAACCAAAATTATTTCGTCAGAGCAATATAATTATTATTCGCCCAGTTAGTCTTGAGCAAGCATGGTGATCAATTCTCATGCCTTCTCTGTATGAGAAGAGGCTTTTGAGACAGCTATGACACAATAAATAGGTGGATATGTCGATGTTGATAGGTACTTGTCGATACGACCTATAGTCGGTACCGATATATCGACCTATAGTCGGTATCGATAGATTTTATGAAAAAAGTAAACTAATTCGTTGTTCTAATTCTGCCAGAGAAATTAATAAAATGGCGTAAGGATGGCGGATTTATGTTAATTTCATGCTCTAAACATCATTCATCATTTAATGCCATTTTATTTATCTATGTGGGAAAATTACAACAAAATAGGTTATGATTTTGTTTGTAATTTTTCGTAAAATCAATTTGTTCAGACTAAGTTGATGATGATGCGATCCTGTGGTCCCTCATCAGCGACATAGGGCTCTTGGAAGAGATTTCAATTTTTCGAGGTCCTTCCAGCCGAGACCAGACTACAGGTCGATATATTGTTACAATAATTCACACCATGTAAATGTAAAACAGATGGGAAATAGAACGTAAACTGCGTCTGGCCCGCCGCTCAGCGGCCGAGCGGTCCGCGTCGCCCGGCGAGATACAGCGGCGCCGGGAGGCGAGGCGCCGGAGACGGGCGCTGCGGGAGCAGAGGCAGCGGGAGAGGGAGCGGGAGACACACGAGAAGAGGGGTGAGACAACATTATTTAAAATACAATTGATTTTTAATTAATAATAAGTAATAAAAAAGCTGATTTTCGGCCTTAGATTAAATAAAATAATCTTAATAATCTATCTATATATATAAAAATTAATCCTTATTTCCCTTGGTCACCGCATCACACGTGAACGACTGGACCGATTTGTATAAAATTTGTTACGGAGATAGAGGGGAACCTGGAAAAGGTTTTAGGCTACTTTTTATCCGGATGCGCGACGAATTATTGGCACTTTTGGATTGGAAAAGAACGAATAGTCAAAAAGTAGTAGATTCTTATTTAAAAGAAACTGCTTGGTTACTCCTAGCGGTCTTATTAACCATTTAAAGGTCGTTAATCGACCCACTGTAGAACATGGGTCTACCAACTCTTATTCCAGCCTTAGAACTTATTACTATTAATTCATTTTTTTGTATTCATGGTACATTTTCTTGTGTTTAAATTAAACAGAGGTGGAAGCTGAGAGACCTGAACCCAAAGAGCCTGAGAACGAGACAGAGCAGACACCTCCAAGTCCTGGAGAGATCCTGGACGACGCTAAAGATGCGGGTGAGTTTAATTACTGCCTGGTTTTGAAGATGCTTATTTTTTTATGGTTATTTATTGTGATAGTATCCCGAAAAATAAATTAAGGTGGATGTTCCGATAGTCCGTCCATACATTTTGGGATTGAGCTTTATCCTAAACACAGCCACTATTTGTTTCAAACTAATAATTTCATCACTTTCTACAATGAAATGTGTACGCCTATCAACTTTTTAGAGAATAACTTACATTATTTACTAAGAAAAATAATAGTAAAATTCACGCAAAAATTGACATTTTGTTTATTAGTGTGAGTGTCTTTTGCCATAAACAAAAATAGAATAGGATAGAATAGACAAGCAAACCAAAAGCGTAGTTTAGACATTAGCACGCTAGATGGCGACAGATGATGAATCAATTTCTTATGTACAATATTTATTTATTTCCTTTTCTGCAATTCATAAACAAAAAAAACAATAAAATAACATAAAACTGTAGACCCTAGATGACAAATTTTACAATTTTATTTTATTACATCATAATTATTGTTGTCTGGCAACATAAACCATTTTGCGTAGGTAGGTAATATAAGCGACGCTGCCACTCTTGCAAACTTAGACCTGACCTTCAAACATTGACGAAGAAACAGCGTTGCCAAACTTCTATCACTTGTTTGACTGTTATAAAATACATTCTGAAGTAATTCTCAATTGTCCCGCGATAGGATTTGCGCGCGGAATTTCTTGCGTGTTATATTTTGTATGTTATGCATTTTCATTGATTCAAATTGGAATATTTCTAGTATGTTTTTGATTTCAATTTAATAGAATATATTGTAATTTATGGTAGATATAGTAATTAATTAAGTTGGCCCGTGATTTGCTGAAATCTCGTCACAATATTAATTACCTATGCCGTATGAGTCGGTGTTGAGTACTAAGTCAGTGTTTCATGTTATTTTAATGTATTTTTATTTTTTTGGATAAAATTATTATAAATCGGTAAGCTACCAAAGTAGGTACCTAGTCACAAAAGAAAATTAATAAACATTTTCAAAATATGGTTTTGCCGGGTTACGTAAAAAACACTTTTTACGAATTTTGCAAAAAGTTTCAGACAGACGCACATTATTATTATTTTGTAGTACCAAGAAGCTCAAGGTCGCGTCCTAAAATTTGTCTGGTGCGTTCAATCCTTCGAGCAACACAGGCTTCCGAACGAAGGTTCAATCAAATAAACGTATAATTATTTTTATAGTTATTGTAGTTTATTGTTTATAATACAGTTTTTTTTTCTTATGCGTCGTCTACCAGGAATATAAAGACAACATTGATGTAAAAGATAACTAAAATTTTACTGTTACATTTTGTTGTTCTAGACTTTTTAATTTTCGAACGAAACCTAAAATTCAAATAAGAATTATTGTATTATCTATGATCTGGATTATCTCTCAGCAGATCAGAATTCAGATGACCACAGATGACCTGCAGTAGTATTGTGCAGTATTGTATTGTATTCTCTTGTGATCTGCGATCACTTTCATTACATGGTTGTGAATTACAATACTATTAAATTTTATTCAAATATTGAGTGTTTAAAAGTAACATGCGCTTTTGTTGTTCTTTTGAGATTCATTGGCCGCAAGCTGATACTGAAACTGATTCATTTCAAATTGATTGTCGAAACTGCTCCAAATAAATGTTTATCTAAGACATCTGGGTATCGCATTTTGGACTTGAAGCATGTAATTGAGTGAGCATTCCTTTTGAAAAGACATCGAAATATGTGTGAATCTTCGCAAATTGAATTTGTTAGTGAAAGACTTGATGGGTTTCGAAGTGAATTAATTTTCACGTGCAGTATGTGCGATAAGTCATAAAGCTTGGAGGCATTGTACGGAGAGCATTGATAAAATAAACACTGCATTTGTTTGGGCAACTGTCAATTCTGGTAGCTCTAGTATACTGAAGCAGCACACATAACAAGTCATAAGGATGTTCCAACACTGTCAACTAATAAATTTCGACGTGTTGTAAAAATCTTGGGCAGTGTGTGGTTTGAACATTTGATAGAGGAAATTAAAACTGCTAGTGAACAAGAAAGATCAATTGCTATTCAAAAAGGTCATGTGTCTTCAGACGGTGTTCCATTTGTTTACTGTACTTATATGTAGATGGAGGATGGTTGAAAAGATTGGGTATGACTTTGATTTATCATCTGGTATGGTAGGTTAATCTAAAAAAGGTTCTTTATATTATTTTGTCTGTTATTTCTTATTTTGTGCAATATTTACAAGTGTCGTTTTTCATTTCTAGGCCTGCATTATTGGTAAAGATAGTAGGAAGTATCTATTTCTTGGTGTTAAAAACAAATATTGTTATACATGTCAATATTATGAGAGGAGAAACATGGATATGAAAGCACATAATTGCTGCAAAAAATTCACTGGACCGTCTACAGTTATGGAATCAGAAAGTATTGTGGAAGCCCTTTCAAAAGACTGAAGAATTACATCAACGTCGCTATTTGAGTTTTATTGGAGACGGAGACTCCTCTGCGTTTGCAAACTTGAAATAGAAAGTGCAATAATGCATGAATCATGTAGTAAAAAACTATAGCAGTGCACTTTACAAGGTATAATATTATATGAACAATTCAAATTTGTTTAGTTATCTCAAGATCAGTGGATCTCCACATTATAATTTATTTTAGTGTCTTTTTTCTTACTATAATCAAAAACTATTTCAGGTTCAGGCACCTTTGACTGTGATAGAAGTTTTTCAAGATAATGAATGTATCCGCAATATGATGACAAAATGATTTAGACTTTTTTGAAAACTATTCTGCTAGAAAACATTGAGACATGTTCAAAAAAATGGGAGAGGTATAGATTTCAATGGTATGTACCAGTATGTACAAAGGTTATTACTTTTTATTTACTTTATAAATGATCAATTTCAATGTCTAAAATATATTATTATGTTATTCTAGTGAAAAATCGTCTTTCATCATCAGTTGGAAATTCGAGCAAGAAAAGTGAAGTTGATTTTTGAGCAGCTTTGGAGATGGATGGTAAATAACATTTTGAAGTGAATGGTAAATAATATTCATCAAAAAGTAACTAGTATACTAAATAAAGTAATTTTTCTTTGCAGCAGCCGTGTAGCAGTGGTTTCAAGACAAGAACACTCAGAAGAGGGGGAAATCAACAAGTCCAATGATTTATGTTTTAATTGTATTTTTGTAGTAGTTTGTTTAGAATCTACATCATAGTTGTATATTTCATACTAAATCGTGTTTTAGATTTGTTGTTATCTCTTGTTTATGAATTGTAATTTCTTCCGAGTTATGTTGTCTTTGTAATAATTGGTTATGTTACAACTCATCAGTGTTATTAGTTTTGATTGAATAGGCATGTGTTACTTCAATTACTTGTGATTTGAAAAATAATTTCAATAGTGTGAGATAATAAAGTAAACTGCGTTTTATTTTACATAACTTTATCATTATTTATTTCCTAAAATTATAAATCAATAGTTTATGCCTACAAATATAACTTTTATTTTTATCACATAATCGTACATCGTACATAATAAATATCGTAGAAGGTGGCGTTCTGTAGTTGTGCCTACACCCATACAGAAAAATCGCCATCTAGTGCTCAATTTTCGTAAACGTAAGGACTAGGCACTCGCCCACGTCTGTGTGTGTAAAAAATACTATGTTCAAGGACAATGTTATTTTGGAACTTTTTTGTCGAATTGGGTGGATTTTGAGGCAAGGAAATGACCCAGTTCAATAAAGTGTAAAATCCGCGAACCGCCACAGCTACTCCTACGACTTAATATGTTCGAATTACACAATAAACTCAAATAAACTAAAAACATTGACTTCAACGCCATCTAGCGGGAAAGTGGCCGGGAACAGACCGTATGTTTCACCTTAATTAATTATTCAAGAATTTAAATGTAAATTAAATTGTCATATTTCATAAAATGTCAGACCCTTCCCTTATACATATTTTTTAAAATATCAAACTCTTCTTGCCCTTAGAGTCTAAGGGAAAGACGTCTAAGCCTAAGACATATTTTTTTAATGTCAGACCCTTCCCTTATACACATTTTTAAAATGTCAGACCCTTTCCATAAACATATTTTTTAAAGTCAGACCCTTCGCTT
The DNA here is from genome assembly GCA_963891755.1 of Pyrrhia umbra. Lineage (NCBI taxonomy): Eukaryota > Metazoa > Arthropoda > Insecta > Lepidoptera > Noctuidae > Pyrrhia > Pyrrhia umbra. The sequence goes on from OY982943.1 coordinate 1,575,147, forward strand.
ATACATATTTTGAAATGTCAGACCCTTCATTTATTCTTTTTTTATATGTCAGACCCTTTATAAATATTTTTTTAAACGTCAGACCCATCAGAACGTTCAGCATCTCCCTTATTCGGCGCTAAAACGGAGCGTAAACGCAACGTGGACGACAAGCGACAGAACGCGATGGCTGCGCTGCGGGCCCAGCGCGACGCTAAGGCCAGCCGGGTCGAGCTCACCCGGCAGAAGCGGCGGCAGGAAGAGGAGACCAAGGACAAGGATGATGATGATGTAAGTAGAATTATTTATCTGTTAGATAGTAGGTAACACGACATATGTTGTTCTGTAAAAATCGGATTACTCTGTAAAATAAATACTCTTTAATATCTCTATAAGTGAAGACTTGACACTGGCTCTCTGTTGATTAAGTTTGTGTTATTCTAGATTCTTCTAGCTGTAAGTCTTCCATGTTGCTTAAATAAATAAAAAAAAATTTATGCCTGGTCATACTTAAAAAAAATAACTATCGTCGACTTGAGAACCTCCTTTCTGATTTAGATGAAATTTGCTGTTTCCCGCGGTTTCGCCCGCGTCTCAAAGGGATATAAAGGGATATAACGCCCCCAGATAACAACTACCCTAAGTCTCAGAGTTCAAGCTATATGTCAGATTTTATCTAAATTGGTTCAGCGGTTTAACGGCCAGATTAAATATCCCATCAATCAGTAGATTTCCTTACTAGAGATAGAATTTTGACATAAGGTTCATAGAAATAATGTCAAAAATCTATCTCTAGTAAGGAAATCTATGGATTGATGGGATATTGAATCTGGTCGTAAGTGTGTGGGTAACAGACACACATTCTCATTTATTATTTTGGAATTGGTATGTATATATATATATATATAGGATGGAAGTAGTTCCCTTGGGACCCAGGTCAACCTGCAAGACTAAGTTGGTTTAGCAAAAAAATCCATACGTTTTTTTTTAATATTAATTAGAACTCACATCACTAGATTTTCTTTTTTTATTTTGTTGATTTTAATCATTTTTTAACAAGGCTTCAGTCAACTTTGATGTCAACTGTTGATTTTTTTCGCTTTCGATATGTTTTATTATTTCATACAATAACACTGTATAAAACAACAAACAGAAGGTCTGTCAAAAATAAAAAACGGCTAGTTACAAAATATATTTATTAAATATGCATTAAAAAGGTTTGTTGTTTTATACAAACATGCAGAACCATCTGAATGATATCTCACTAAAAAAATCTACATCATATCCATTCCACGAGTCACCACCACCACCACAGTTCATAGAAATCGTAGAGCACGTAGCACATTGATTACCTGGCCCGTGTTGTACCTGGGAAGGTGAAGGACCGCGCTTGCCCACAGGACGCCGACGCCGACATCATCGGCGGCTCCAGCAAGCAGAGCGTCAAGCTCAAGGCTTCCGACATCTACTCGGACGATTCGGGCTCGGATTCCGATGATAATAAGTCGCAAGGTATTGTGATCTGATAATTATATAATGTACATATAAGAAAATCGTGTTAGTTAGACCATTTATAACTCAATGGCTGGACCGGTTTTGATGGTTTTTGGTTTGTTGGATTCGTCTTTGGAAAAAATTACAAAGTAAAAATATGATATGGCGGTGCGAAATTCGCCGGGCCAGCTATTTAGGATAATAAGTTCAAAAAAAATAGTAGGTTTAATATTTCGCTTCAGTCAGCCGGTAGTCAGTCAGTATTTTTTTTTTCTAAGAACAAGCATCAATATATAATATTAATTACTTAACAAATACCTAGTACCTATCAAAAGAGACGTCGGTAGGTATATACTATATACTTATTTTTAACCGACTTGAAATAAGTAGGTTCTGGCTTCTTAGATGTCATAAAATTCTTAACACAAAAAGTTTCATCAGACTCGACACTTTTTAGTATAATTATAATAGTTAGGAATTCTGCCTTAGTGTGATAGTTGGGGGATAATTACCAGTTACGTGTCACTGTTACATTTCAACAAAATTGTGTCAAAGGGCTTTTGCAATTATTGCTCGAGGTATCATAAGAGCCCAAAATAAAACATTTTATACATTGTCTTACTTATAAAAAACATGTAATCTGAAGTATAACCATTTGTCACCTTATCCTTACTTAACGTCGTAATCCAGGATCAAGCTACTAACGTCATCATCATCTGCCTAGCCTTTTCCCAACTATATTGGGGTCGGCTTCCAGTCTAAACCGGATGCAGCTGAGTACCAGTGTTTTACATGGAGCGACTGCCTATCTGACTTCCACAACCCAGTTACCTGGTAACACGGTACCCCTGATTGGTAAGACTGGTTGTCAGACTTTCTGGCTTCTGACTACCCGTAACGACTGTCAAAGATGTACAAATGACAACCGGGACCAACAGCTTAACGTGCTTTCCGAGGCACGGAGGAGTCTCGCTATGACATAGATGGTCACCCATCCACGGACCGACCGCGCCAAGCGCAGCTTAACCTTTGATCGGTCGAACCGTGCGGCTGTTACATAGCCACGAGCTCCTCAAGCTACTAACGTATCATTGCTAAACAGCATTTATGAGTGAGATTTTTGGTAATCCGTGGTTACGCAGCAGATTAAAAATGAATCTGAGTTCTGCGTGTTGGCTTCGGCCCCACTTTCGCCTTCCAAAGATCCGAGACTATAGTCCGGTGCTTGGTAAAGTATAATCCGAGGTAAATTCTCAAATATTCTGTCCATCATCAGGCCGTCGCAGCTCCTCAAGCTCTTCATCATCAGACGGCGAGCAGGAGGAGAAGAAGCGAGAGCGGGAGGAGGTGGAAATCAAGTACGCCGACACCAAGGACCAGATCAACAAACTAAGACTTAGCAGGTACTTATAGAATTATCTGGAACTCTTTTTTCGATGTCGATAAAATCATGAAAAAATATTGTCACTCTCTTAATAAACAAGAATTAAGAGTAGAAGAAAATTTGTTTCTAAGGAAATACGTAAAAAAATGTCATGTATATTTTTGCCCCTGTCTACCTAGCCTTTTCCCAACTAACTTGATGCAGCTTAGTGATATAGCGACTGCCTATCTGACCTCCACAACCTAGTTACCGGTTAACACAATATCCATTGGTAAACTAAACTAAACTACCCGTAACAACTGTCAAAGGTCTACAAATGCTGATCTGCAATGATGTCCGAGGCACGGAGGAGTCTCGTTACGACATAAATGGTCACCCATCCACGGACCGACCGCGCCAAGCGCAGCTTAACCTTTGATCGGTCGAACCGTGCGGCTGTTACTTAGCCATGATCTCTACAGCCATTGTGTTGATTCAAAATTAATACATCTATACATATAAAATGCTTTGTCCTGAATCAAAGTCATTTTTTTTATTTCAAATAGGCCTTTGCAGGCTCTTGTGAAAAGTCATACTAGTTGCACGGTTCCAAAGAGTAGGTCCTGAATGACTGATGGATCAACGCACAGCCTAAACCGCTGATCGTAGAGACCTGAAACTTGAAAGGTGTGTTCTTTGTATGACGTAGGCATCCAATTAGAAAGGATTTTCTGACATTCTACTCCTAAGGGGGTGAAAGAGGGAAGCAAACTTTGTATGAAACTCTGTCATTTTTAATTTGAGTTCGTATAGCCCACACGGGCGAAGCCGCTGGCGGGAAGCTAGTAGTTAAATATAATTTGTTTAATTTTGTGTCAGGTTTAAACTGGAGCGGTTGGTGCATCTTCCATTCTTCCAGCGCGTCGTGAACGGGTGTTTCGTTAGGATCGGTATCGGGAACAATAATGGGAATCCTGTGTATAGGGTGAGTTTGTTAATTAATTAATAATTAATAAATACACAAGTAGTAATAAATACACTACTGGCCTAACTCTTTACATCTGTCTCCTGCTTGATATGGAGGGAAGTGAAAACTATGATTATTCCTACTCCTCCACTATTGTTTTCTGATTAAATTCGTTGCGGGTTCCAAGACAGTAAAAAAAAATCTCTGGAACTCGTCGAGCTTCATTGCCTCGACGGTTTCTGGTGGTCGCCACTGTTGATTCTAGCTTTCAGGAGTTGCAGTGGTTGGGAATACTGTGGCGGACTTGTCCCAATAAAAAAAAACACTAGCTGTTTCCTTTTTTTTTCGGATGGGAAATAATAAAATGACCCCTCCCGCCGTGTGTGGGGTGGGAGGGTGTGTCAGACTCTTACTGACTAAAGCCCATCCATGTTCCTTCCTCTGCCCTTTGTATTCTGGCGTCCCGCAGCCCCGGCAGGCTATACTAACTGTTTCCTACGGTTTTACCCGGATCCCAAGGGATTGAAAGTAGTAATTAGATTGAAGGTTTTATGGGGATGCATGGAATTGTTCCTTTTTTATGAAAGGGAAATCATCACCCCCTCCCATGGGTGAAGCATTAGGGAGTGTCAGCGTTACTGACTAAAACCTTACCATGATGTACCATGACACCAGGACCAAATAATTCCATCTATCTAAAATATATCTAAAAATGCACTTGATTTTATCCCTCAAAACCTGATTAAGTTTGAATCTAAAATATAAAAATGAATATCTGAATGTGTTGCTAAGCGCAAATGGATGAAATTTGGTACGGAGATAGAGGGGACCCAGGGTGCGTGAATTAGTTTCCTCGCGACGCGGGTGAAACCGCGGGAAATAGCCAGTTTACTATAAAATACTATTTTTTGTGGCTTTGGAATCAATAAATAGTTGATGAATTGAGTTTGATAATGAGTGACGTCATAGATTACTATACAAAATCTATAGGAGAAACATTGGCCGCGATTCTCTTGACACCATCTAAATTAAATTTAGTCTATAATTCTCTCTTTCCATCAACAAATATAAGAAAGGGATAGCAAACTTTTAACACCTGTCAAATTAGAAAAAAATAGTTTTCCATACAAATTTAAACATCACGACGTAACATCTCGACTAAATTAACAAACCTGTACGAACAAAATGTCATCTGTCATTTAATTTGACAGCACTGAATTACTTGCTATCCTCTTCTTGTATTTCGCAATAGAAAAAGAGCATGATATTTTAAAATTAGTTTAGTCGTGTGTAAGTCAGAATCGGCACCATTGTATGTTTATTGATTGGTGATGTCATCTACCCAACTGCCTCTATATTCCAGGATCAATGTAACTCTTTAGTACAATCCCACAGACCTTAATTATCTCAAGAAAATAACTAGTAACAAATAAATCCTTCAAAAAAAAGCAATAAAATAACTCTTATTTTCTATTTTCAGGTAGCTGAAATTATAGATGTGTACGAAACGGCTAAAGTATATAATTTAGGTAACACTAGAACCAATAAGGGGCTTAAGTTAAGGCATGGGACACAAGACAGGGTGTTCCGATTGGAGTTTGTTAGTAATCAGGTGAGTTTTGACCTATACAAATGTATGTTGTGTGTACTAGCCCTTACTTTTTTTATGGTCTTTTAAATCTCAGTAAAAATAATAAAAACAGTACTATGTTTTGCAAATTATCTTCAGTAATGATGATAGCGTCCACCCACCGATCATTATCAATGTCATGCCTTTTTTTTTCGGAAAATTATCAAATGCGTCCATTCGCCATGGGTGGGGCGGGAGGGAGTGTCAGACTCTTACCGTCTTACTTATAAAAAAACTGTAATTTGAAGTTCAACCACGGGTTTCGTAAACCCAATTTTAAGTCAAAATCGAGGTTTAACTTTTTTTTCACTCATAAACACAACTTAATAGTTGCGTGTTTATGGTACGTAAAATCTTGGTCGCCACAGACTAGAATCCAAAAAATCGACTAAAGAACGAATGAAGACGTACAAATTACGATTTTTCATCTGTTGTAAATTTTTGACAAATAAAAAGATCTAGTATACAACTGGATGAGGCATCTTCTGGGTACGCTCGTTTGAAACTAAAGTCAATTGAAAACCATAACCATCCCTTTCTAATACATGATATCAAGGTCCACCTGGCTCATTCAATCTTTAAAATAAATGTCAAATAAAATCTAATCAAGAATTTACGATACTCTGAATATTAAAAACAAAAAGAAGCAATTCTAAAGGAGAGTATCGCCCCTTGCGGGAGAGCAAAAACTTTGTAAATCAAATACGTTACAAACTTGCACTTGAATAAATAATAAATAAAAATATTAATATTAACTTTGTGTCGTAGTTCTATTCCAGTTTAAATTTAGTTCCGTGGACAGAAAAATAACATAGCTTTGAAAAACATAAATCGGTCAGAGGATCGTCTCTGGGGTTTTATCTTGATGTTAGAGAAGTTATTTTTAATTGAAAACAGTCATACGTAATATCGTATTCTTTTACACTTAAATCAATCAGCTGATTCAAATGAAATACGCCATCTTGTCTCAAATCGGAGGTTGTACCACCTCACGGTGGGGTTTAATTTTGACAGTTATTTATACCTGTGTTAACTTCGGAATATCGCTAACTAGCATTTATGAGTGAGATTTTTGCTAATTCGTTGAGTAACAGCAGTGTAAAAATTATTCCGACTTTATAAGTAAGGCGGTTAGACTAAAACCCATCCATGTTCTTTCCTCAACTTCAGCAAACTTTCGAACGTCCCACAGCCCGATCAATGTCATGTCTTGGTTTGCCTCCTTAATAAAGCTTAGCTGGTATTCTAGAAACATATATACCCTCACCTTCTATTTGATGATGACAAAATTTATGCTAGAACCATAAAATTAAAAGATTATGCTTATGTTACCACAGGAATTCACAGAAAGCGAATTCCAGAAATGGAATAAAGCTATCAAAGATGCAAATAAGAAACCACCGACCATGGACTTTGTTAGGAATAAGATACAGGAAGTTAAGGAAGCCTTAATGTATGAATTTAAGGTGAGAACACACTTTTATATAAACAAATATTAAATAAAAAGTATTCATCATAGTAACTGCATCTTTACCTATCAACTGTGGCCCTAGCATGAACATCTATACTAATATTATAAAGAGTTTTAACACAAAAACTACTTGACCAATTTGAAAAATTCTTTCACCGTTATAAAGCTACATCCTTATGAAGTGTCATAGGCTATATTTATTTCCAGAAATAATTAGGGATCCTACTAAAACTTGAATAATGTAACCCAAGGTGTAAAAAAAAAATACACGCGGGCGAAGCCGCGGGCGGAAAGCTAGTATTAAATATAATCGTAATAATTTATTAATCAAAATTAAAATAATCCTAAAGCAAAAGTTTTGTTTTAAATGAGAAAATAAAATATTATCATACAAAGATATAAAATCTCTTCTGTTTAAATAAATAACATATGGGAAATAATTTTCCATTCCATTCATAATCGCTTATAATTATGTTGTTTGAAAAATTCCGATTACTATTACGATATAATTATTACATTCCTTGTATATCAACAATGTATAATATTTAGTAGGTACCGAAAATGTTAAAGTTAAATTTAATTTAAATATAAAAATAACTAGATGACTATACAATTATAATTACACTAACAGCATGGCTCTAACAAAATAATTCAATATTTCAAGAATACCTTTTTCAGGAAGAGGATATTGAAAAGATAGTCGCTGAAAAGGATCGCTTCAGATCACACCCGACCAACTACGCTATGAAGAAAACTCAACTCATGAAAGAGAGAGATGTAGCACAATTGAGGTAAATCTCTTTTTATAACATAACTGGCTTTCTCGCGATGTCACCCGCGTCTCTAGAGGACTACTTATAAAAAGATAAAAAGTCCCCTCTATCTCCATACCAAATTTTATCCAAATCGGTTAAGGCGTTCTTAAGTTATGGCGTGACTAAGGGCAATAGGAAAACTTGTAAATCAAAATGAACTGATGGCAAAGTGATCAAGCATTCAGCTTCTTCGGTACACGTTTTTGGATTTCACATCCAGATACGTCATTTGATAACACGTCATTTTCGTGTTTCCGTATCCGAAAGCTGCCTACGGTACCCTATTATTTAGTAATAGATCAAGTTAAAATGTACACAGATGTGTTTTTATATTTCCGCTTTATCAACACAAATATTAAAAAAAACAATATGGCGAATATTAAAAGTACAGTCAACAAATTTGAATTATGACCCACCATAAGGTTATATTCTTACATACATTCAAATACAATTAGGTCGACATTCACGTAAGCTTACGTTTCCATGGTAACACATATAAATTATTATTTGACACCAACTTCTGAGTGACTTTTTGACGCTGTCATTTTATAATCGAAAGAATTCGTTCGAACATGGTATTGAAAATGAAAAAAATTGTTCCAAAGAGTTTGGATTCAAAATATGATTACTAATGCTTTATAGAAAATATTATGTATTGTAGTGATAACAAAGGCTAAAATTGCATAGATCTCCAACCGGTATTGACATAGCTTGCTTAGTATTTAAATCATCCTAAGTGTAGCATGCACTGTAAAGGATGGAAATCTTTGTTATTTTGACGGTTTCAAACGATTTATCGTCAAAGTGGGTCATGATTCAACTTTGTCGATTGTACAATATATTATTTGATTGTAAAATGACTTCAAGGGATTCTGCAGCGGTGAGCATTCAAGTATATTATGTAGAAAAAGATACGTCTTAATTTGCGTAGTATAATAAACAAATCATAATCGATCTATTTACTATCCCACTGCTGGGCAAAGTTCTTCTCATACCGTAAATACCAACTATAAATTATGCCTATTTTTTTATTTATTTTACAGAGGTGACGACGAAACGGTAATGGAATTAAACGCTAAAATCCAAGAGTTAGAGGAACGGGCGAGCCAGCTCGACAAGACAAGGACCTCGTCCATACAGAGCATATCGTACATCAACAACAGGAATAGGAAACTGAATGTCGAGACCGCTGAGAAAGCCATCATGGAAGAGGTAAGCTATTTTGCGGGATTTTTCGGAACTGTCACCGCGGTCCTGAAAAGTAAAGCAGAATAGGGATGATGCATTTTTTTTATAATTTATGAGTTTGTATGAGTGTAAATCAATATCCAGCGCCAAAACACTAAAACTTAGCGAAAAATAAAATCAGACTGATACGGCCGATTAGCCTTATAATAAAAAGTAGAAGCAGTAAAATATTGTGGTGGCCCAAAGGCTGTGCCCGCTTCATAATCACTAGTATGACGGCTTATCTACATAATATATTCTTCCATGAAAAAACACGATTTTACAAAACAAAGCTCAAACTCATCTTATCTGCCTAGCCTTTTCCCAACTATGTTGGAGGTCGGCTTCCAGTCAAACCGGATGAAGCTGAGTTCTAGTGTTTAATTATAGAGCGAGTGCCTATCTGACCATATAAACTCCCATATGACATACCTATGACATATTCATTTTATAACTGTATTTTTTTTCCAGGTGAAAGCGAATAAGGGTAAAAAAACAGACGACCCATTCACAAGGCGGCATACTAAACCTGTCATGAATTTCAAATCTGGAGGGAGTAAAACTCAGGTTAGACAACTTTAGTATTTATTAAATATCTTTAAGTATAATTCGTGGTACCTATACATGTAGGAACGGAACGTTAGATTATGCGTGAAAAGGGAATGTAATGAGTGAAAGACGTGATGTGTGAATGATGGAGGGAAGTAAGAATGAAGAAAACGAGAGATTGACGATATGGACGTGTAGACCTTAGTTACAAGGGTTACACGACCTTATACCCCCTGCTCCGTTCCACTTGCGGTCAACTAGGGCAGGCTGGGTTTCCATTCTTTTGTTGTTGACATTCCGCCTATCCGCACGAAGCGTTTTGCTTCTTCCTTTATTATGCAGACAGGGAAGGAATGGAACTCTATGCCTGCGTCAGTTTTCCCTGAATCATATAACCTTGGAGTCTTCAAGTCAAGAGTGAATAGACATTATTTGTGTTTGCGTGTACCATCCTCGACGGCATCGGCACTTCCCATCAGGTGAGATGCACCTACGACTAGTTTTTGGTGTTAAAGAAATAAATTTAATTCAATCTTGCAAAAGAGTGTGTTTTCAATGCTCATCGCCCTGCTCCAACCCTACATACATAGTAACTGATTAAAACAATACTCCTGACTTTATTGCTAATTAAAATCTTCCAGGATGTTATAAGGACCGAAGAAGAAATAGCAGAAATGTTGAAACAGAGGGAGGAAGAAGAAAAGGCAGCTAAAGAACAGAAGGAAAGAGAAAGACTTGTAAGTATAAAGAAGAATTGTTTTTTCTTTTTGTCCAGAAAAAAATCATCATGTTACTTTCCAGCTTAGCCTAATATTATAAATACGAATGTGAGTTTGTTTGTTACTCTTTCACGGTAATACATCTGAGCCGATTTTGATGAAATTTTATGTGAAGATTGATGGGATCCTGTTAACGGTTATAGACAACTTTTTATCGGTATCCTAGGAAACTACTAGTAATATATTTATGAAAAATATCATGTCACATGCACCTTGAAGATAGGATAAATCGACAGACACATTGAATGGTCTTTCGCACAAGTTACACACAAAACTTTTAGACCCCATTAGTATCCGGGGCTGCGGGGTGTTCGAAAGAGATACCGCGCCCCCGGAATACAAAGGGCTGAGGAAGGAACATGGATGGGTTTTAGTCAGTAAGAGTATGACACTCCCTTCCGCCCTACCCACGGCGGGAGGGGTCATTTGATGATTTCCCTATTGAAAAAATAAGTGAATTACCAGAATCATGTGCCGCTGCATATATTAAAGACTAGCTTTCCGCCAGCGTCTTCACGCGTGGTCTATACGAACTCTAATTAAAAATGACAGACTTTTATACAAACTTTGCCTTCCTTTTTCACCGCCTTAGGGGTAGAATTTCGGAAAATCCTTTCTTATCGGATGCCTACGTCATACAAAGAACACACCCTCAAAGTTTCAGGTCTCTACGATCAGCGGTTTAGGCTGTCCGTTGATCCGTCATTCAGCACAAAGCATTTTATATATATAGATGTTTTTATATAATATTTGGTTCCAGCAACAACAGCAAGAAGCCGAAAAAGCTAAAAGGGACAAGCCGGCAGGGAACGACACCAGCTTGTACTCGCTACACGACTTCGATATCAACATAGAATTGGATCTGCCCATAGCCAGTAAGTTTATCTTAATTAATATTATAAATGCGAATGTAAGTTTGTTTGTTTCGCTTTCACTGTAAAACGACTGTACCGGTTTGTATGAAATTTGGTATGGAGATTAATGGGACTCTCGACACGGTTATGGATAAAAAAACCCATCAAAATACATCATTTTGGAAAAGAGCTGATACTCTTACACTGCTGGGCCGATATTAACCAAACTTAGCTAAGAACCACCGCAAGGAAACTGGCTTTCAAATGAAAAAAAAACCGCATCGAAATCGGTCTATCCGTTTGAGAGCTACGATGTTTTTTAAACCGACGCAATGTACCGGGCCCAATTGTATTTTCGAACCGTTCTGGGACCTAATCAAACATACACACAAAATTTCATTCAAGCCGTTTAAGAGGTGTTAGGTGACAAAAACATATATATAACTAGCTTTCCGCCAGCGGCTTCGCCCGCTATATTTTAGCCAATAGATACAAATACCTGACAAATGACTAAAACCTTGCTCTTGAATCACTCTATCTATTAAAAAAACCGCATAAAAATCCATTGCGTAATTTTAAAGATCTAAACATACATAGGGACAGACAGCGGGAAGCGACTTTGTTTTATACTCCACTACATAAGTGAAGATTTAATCATTTGATTTATCTATTTTCAGAATCAGTATCAAGCCAACCGAAGCAGGTGACAACAAAAGTGAAAGAAACGGGTCCCAAACGCTCGTTAAACCTAGAGGAATACAAGAAACGCCACGGGCTCATATGAGTGTTGTACAGTGCACACAGACTGGTCAAGTGCTTGTGATCTATGTTCGGAGTATTGGTGTTGTGTCCGAGTGTTCGTGGTGATTTGTGCAATCACCATTTTAGTTGCAGTGTTTGTGGTGATTAATGTAAACATCGATTTACGAACATTTTCAATAACCTATCTATTCTTAAAATTGCTTACTGGAGATAGGCTTAAGATTTAAGACATTCGTTGTGTGGGCTTTGTCAAGTATTTATCTTTAGTAAGAAAATCTTTGGTGTGTGGCAGTTTGTGTGGTGATTCGCATTATCACTGTCACAGTTGCAAAGTGTTTGTGGTTATTAACGAAATCACCAATTTAGTTGGTTTTTGTAGGGGTTTACGTAATCACCAATTAGTTGCAGCGGTTGTGGTTATTAAAAGAATCACTAATTTAGTTGGATTTTGTGGTGGTTGACATATCACCATTTACTTGCAGTGCGTTTGGTGATGTACATAATCACCGATTTCGTTGCAGTGTTTGTGGTGATTTGGTCTAGCTTACGGCTAAGTGGGAATATTATATGGTTATTACTCTGAATATTAAATGGGTAATTTTATTATTAAAAAAATGACATTGTGAATAAGACTTCAAGCCGAGGTAAGTAGATATAACTTTGGCACAGTTTTTTTTTTTAGTCACCTGTCCTTGTATTACTATGTTAATAGGACAGTTGCGAAACAAAGACAGGGATGCTGTCTAAAGAAAGAATGTGTTAAGTAAATTCTATTCATCTCGGAATGTAATCGAAATTAATTGCTTATAAAAAGTATATTATACAACATGATACAAAAATAATACTAGTAAAGAAAAAAAATACATTTTAAAATCAGTTAATTGACCACATTCACATAAAAAAGCAATAAATAGGATAACTATGTACCACAACGACGTAGATTGTAAAAATCGAAAAATATTACAAATGCTTGAAAAAAAAATGTAATCACCACGAAAATCTGAGAAAAAATCGGATTTTAAATAAATTGATTGTACAAAAAGTGATAATTTGCATTTTATTTCATAATAATGTTTAATGTGATTTTAATATTGCACATTGTATTAATAAGGTATTGTATTTAAGTGTTTTACTGCAAATGCCACAACTCGAATATAATTTTTTAATTACACATATTAATCAACATGTTTGGTTTATAAATAGACAGAAATTATTGTGATGCCAATACTCCTGAACAATTAATTAACAATTAAAATAGAATTAATACTGTTTTTCATCAATATACAATATGTTATGCCGATCTTAATTTTTACCTGAATGTCAATTTTTTCGTATCTATACTTCTTAACAATAAGATTGGGGAAAAATACAAACTTTTTGCAGCTTATTCAACCGATTTTGACTTCTATTTCGTACAGATAAGGATGGCGTTGAAAGCAAAAATAATGTTGACAATACCAAATATATCCTGTATCTGTTTCTTGTCATGTCACCTTAGCAATAGAGCTCAAAATCGTTTGAACAAACGGTAAATAGGGTGCGTTCATATTTCCAATCATATTAAAAATGGAGTATAAAACTTTTAAATAAAGCATAAGTGCCTATTTCGCGGAAACCAATATTTATTGAGTAATAATGGGTCAAAATTTGTATGGAAAGCATCTTCCATGTAATATACGAGATTGTCCCCTTCATAGACATATATCTAAATCGATGACAAGCTTTTATTTTCAATTTTAATGTAGATATGTGTACCATATTTATTATACTACCGTTAAATTGGCCATAGAGTCAGTAGGGCGAGACTAAAAGTACACTAGTGTGCGTGTAACTGTGGATTTTCTTTCCTAGATGATTTACAACCAGGTACTGCACATGTAACCATAATTGTTTGCGTCTATTAACACTAAATTTACACTTTTAAACGCGAGATTAAATAGAAATAAGCGGGATTTTTTTCGTTCACTGGCGTTGGGCCGATACTGGCCGCTAGCGTGTACGTGAATGGTCTCGCTTATCTATCCCGCTCTAACACATTATTACCTATGTTATTTCTGTCTCATATTGCCGATCTAACGCTAGTATAATAAATCTATGGTTTACAGAGTTATGCAAATGTATGTATCCTAAAGTAATTTTTATTCACCGATAATAATAGTAATTTATTTCTTACCGTCTTATTCATAAAAACGCAATTAGCTGTATAAGTCAAATTAATAATGAACTTTGACAGAAAGAGACAACAGTTCGTTAGATAAAATAGACTTATAAAGTGAATGACTTTATTATTAATAGGACGGTTAGTTTTAAAATGAGTTTGCATTGTATAATCACGAAATAGGCGTTTTATTTTATTATAGAAATTCAATAATTTTAATTAATTTTCGACTACAAGTAACCAATCAATCTTCTATACAAATTTTCAAGCCTACAGACAGAAATAAGACGGTATTTTTTATAAACATAGCTTTGGAGCTGTAACTATAGGTATAAACATTGGAGACCAGCTTAAAGAAGTACGTAACGACAGCTCAAATTAACTCGATGTGACTTGCCCGCGACTTCGTCCGCGTGGAATAGTGGTGCTCCGCTCCTATTGGTTAAGCGTGATGATATATAGCCTATAGGCTTCCTCAATAAATGGGCTACCTAACCCTGACAGAATTTTTCAAATCGTACCAGTAGTTCCTGAGATTAGCGCGTTCAAACAAACAAACTCTTCAGCTTTATTATATTAGTATAGATGTGTAAATATTGAGACAACTTTAATGAAATGTTATGGTAAAATAACATGCGATTGTCCCTGTATACACTAAGGAAATGCATCCATTGTGCAGGACTATTACAAAACAACCTATAGCACCTGCAGAAATAATTTAAAAACCCAAAATTTATTTTAAGTTCGTTCTATGGTTCTAGGAGTCACGTACTAACTCATAATTTTTATCCTATAGTTGGTTGCACCAAAATTTTTATCATTTATACTTTACCGAATATCACAAAACATGATATCAATAATTAGCATACTTTTAATACTATTAATGTTTTCAATACATAGCTAGAATAATTAAGTCAATATATATCATAAATATGAAAACGAAAAACATAAAATAATAGCTAAATTATTCAATTTTATCCTCCATTTTGACAGATCTTGAATGACAGTTCTTCCGTTTCACGTCTTACCTGGTATTTTTTGTTGTAACTGGCTGATAATCTTTTACTTCAAGTATTTTCTTCAAGCGCGGTCTCCAATTCTATCTATATGCTACTTGGCTCTACACTAGATGCCTTCTGTAACGATAGTTTGCTAGGCAACCGTGCCAAGCTATTCTCAGTAGTTCAACGCTAGCTATAGTACATACGAAAACAGCAGACGTAAACCAATATAACTTCGAAACCGGGTAAAAGTTAAGTTTCGCGTATAGAACGTACCTAAAAATATATATATAGAGTGTAAAGTTCATAGCAAAATTGAACTTAAAACTGTTATTTTTACTGTTTGTTGGGTGAGCCAGATCAATCTAACAAATAAGAAAAACATTGTAAGTACTTTTACACTCTCTATATAAAAGAACTATGGACAAGTAACAAATGGAATGTACACTACAATATGTGGCAATTGAAACATTATTTTTCATCAATATTAATGTAATTTATCTACCCAAAATAAATAACCAAATTCATGTTTTTTATGTCCATTTTGTAGGATTTGGTTGTTTCCAATGAAATCTGCGAATATGGGGGGTGCTAAGTTGATTGTATGTGAAATATTTGTACCTACACCCCTGGTTACCTCTTCGGGGAAACGGCGTGAAGTTATTTTACAGAAGAACAGACTAACTTTATAACAATTTTCAACATTATTAGAATCTCACATTTCTAGATGTGACCGAAACACTCGTTTACAACTAACTCTAAAAAAAGAGTTCCTATCCCCTATTAAGGAATGACAAACACCATGACAGAAGGGCTATTCTTCAATAGTGAGCACTCCATGCTTTGTTACTCATCCATGTTCCCAGCCGTAGACTTAGGATATATAATAATTAATTACCTCCAATATGGCGGATGCCAGTTAGCCTTAATTATTATAAGTAGTTGTTATTACTTATTTATTATTGTCCCTGTTCTAATAAGAACGCTGGGGTCAAAATCTAGACTTAATTACTTCGCCATGTTTGAGGAAAAATAAACATTTGAGGTCAAAAACGTCCTAAAAAATGTCAGGGATTTTGTCACCTCAGCGTTCTAATTCAGAGCAGCGTTTTAGTATTCCTTTTTATTGTATATCATTTAAAAATTCAAGTTGCAAAAGCAATAAAAATTTAAGAAAAATGTATTTAAGAAATGGTAAAAAAAAATATACATAGACTTGTAAAAGACTAGAATAGATGCTAGCTATGTGACGCAGATGTAAAATGAACTAGACAGTTCTCGAATCGGTTTTTTTTATTCGTAAGCCTGTTTTTGCACTTTTAACAGGCAAACGGACCGAATAGGTGAAAATAGTTTCCCAAAAATTTTTAAACTACGTCATAAGGAATACGCAGATTCATATTTTTAAAAATAGCACTAATTTTTTACACGTTCACACCATTTTATGAGCTAAACGCTTATTTTCTTCCAATAAAAACGACACGTAATGGCGTATTCCGTATTGGCGTAGCGAACAGTTCCTTGCAATACGACGATTCGTATTCCAATAATTTGTACCGTTGTTGTAATAGTGATGTAAACTTTTATTTATTTGACTACGAACAAATTGATAATGGTTAATACTTAATTCATTGTAAATGAGAAGCTCAAAGGCTTGAATAAAATTTGATGAAGCGACCACTTGTGTTTTAATTTTCAACTATAAAATAGCGACTTTACCCGCGTCCGTCGTTCATGCTATTTGAAACCAGGAAACATTTTGGAATCCCTTTTCCAAAATGTTTCCTGGTTTCAAATAGAGGGACTATTTCCGAAATGTTCTTCTCTGTTCCCTTCCCATAACATCCATTTCTCAAAATGCTCCCTCCTAAAACACCCCTCCTTTCTCAAGAAATCTAATAAACAAAAATGACCTGAATGGACGTTTTAGAGGAGCTCGTGGCTTAGTAACAGCCGCACGGTTCGATCGATCAAAGGTTAAGCTGCGCTTGGCGCGGTCGGTCCGTGGATAAGTGACTATCTATATCATAGCGAGACTCCTCCGTGCCTCGGAAAGCACGTCAAGCTGTTGGTCCCGGTTGTCATTTGTACATCTTTGACAGTCGTTACGGGTAGTCAGAAGCCAGAAAGTTTGACAACCAGTCTTACCAAGGGGTACCGTGTTACCCGGTAACTTGGTTGTGGAGGTCAGATAGGCAGTCGCTCCATGTAAAACATTGGTACTCAGCTGCATCCGGTTTAGACTGGAAGCCGACCCCAACGTAGTTGGGAAAAGGCTACTAAGGCTAGGCAGATGATGACCTGAATGGACGTTTTGGGAACTGAAGATTCTGAGCCTAAATGGCGTCCTTAGTCACCACTTGAAGCATCTGTATAAAAAGTTTAAGAGTCTCCAGAGTCCCATCGATCTCCGTGCCGAATTTCATACAAATCGGTTGAACTGTCATCCAAGATCTGTCATAATGGAGGAGGATAGAATAGAATAGAAATATGCTTTATTGTACACCAAAAAGAAATGAAGACAGATACAATTTAAAACTGGAGGATCTGTAAAATTGAATCATTTTGCTATTATTTTATGTTTTTCGTCTAAATATTTGTATATATGTTTACTTAATTATTGATATCATGTTTTGTGATTTTCGTAAAAGTATAAATGATAAAAAGTTTGGTGCAGCCGACTGTAAAACTTATTACGGAACCCCATTGCGATTGGCGAGACATACACTTGGCCGATTTTTTTAGTTCATGACTTTACGTCCTCTAGTGGGCGCCAATGTTGAATTTCGTGTGACGTCATATATACTCCTATAACCAGCAGATAATTGGACGCTCCTTACGGTACCTCATTTGTGAAATTATGATAAGCAATTTGGAAGTAGGTTACTAGGGAACAGATGGAGGAACTCGTGGCTAAGTAACAGCCGCACGGTTCAACCGGTTAAAGGTTAAGCTGCAGCTTGGCGTGGTCTGACCTTGGATGGGTGATCATCTTTGTCATAGCGAGACTCCTCCGTGCCTCGGAAAGCACGTTAAGCTGTTGGTCCCGGTTGTCATTTGTAGATCTTTGACATTCGTTACGGGTAGTCGGAAGCTAGAAAGTCTGGCAACCAGTCGATCCATGTAAAACACTGGTACCTGCTGCATCCAGTTTAGACTGGAAGACGACCAGAACATAGTTAGGAAAAGGCTAGGCAGATGATGAATCAGGGAATAGATGTTAATTCATACACACTAGCGGTCAAACCATAACCCTTCTATTCGCTTTGCCGTAGTCGGGGAAACAAAAAATCATTAAATTTTATTAGATACTTTGACTGGTCAAGATATCTTAAAAGTCCACTATTGGTAGATAAATGTAGTTTTAACATTATTTTAATTTTAATTAGGAATAACTAACTTTTCTAAACAAAGATAAACACTGTTGTAAACGTATAATGAGGACTGTCCTAACGCGATAAAGTTATCAATTTGTTTTTATTAACTAATTTAATAGGTATGTATTTTTTATTAAAGTAGTTTTGACCTTGCAGTAAGTATTTAATAAAATATTACTTTAAAGTATTTACATTATTTACAGTAGCAAATTTTTAAAAAGAAACCAAAAATATTCTAATATAAATTAACTAAAATATGGCGTCAAAAATTCTTCCTCATCGCTGTCAACTGGAAGTGTACGTACCAAGAGACTTTGGCCAAAGTACAAGCCAATTTTTCGGTCACTGGAGTCACTTAACTAAATTAAATTATGCTTCATGAAAATTAGTCAAAACCTAGCCCTCGTTTTGAAGTAGATAGTATTTACAGGAATTGCGTAAGACAAATTATTCTTACCTTCTCGTTACGCCCGCGTGGGTTAAATATGAATTCAAATTAAAAATGACAGAGTTTCATACAAACTTGCCCCTCTTTTTCACCCTCTCAGGGTAAGAATTTCGGAAAATCCTTTCTTGTCGGTTGTTGTCATAAAAAGAACACACCCTCCATGTTTCAGGTCTCTACGATCAGCGGTTTAGGCTGTGCGTTGATCCGTCAGTCATTCTGGACAAAGCATTTGATATCTATAGATTATCTATTCACTCGGGTAGCCAAACCCGTATGATATAACATGTAATTTAAAGCTGTCCATGATTCCTTTACAGTTTATATAACAATAAGTGATTATGCCTAATGAGTTATTTAAACAAAAGATAACTCAATCGCGTTAGGACCGTCCGATTACGTGGCCGACTGTGTTAATTATCTTTGCTTAGAACGTTTAAAAAAGTTACTCGTTACAAAAAGTAATATCTTAGTTGATAAGGAAAACCGCTTATAATATTACTAGCAAACGTAGCTGGAAAGGGCTTTTAATTGAAACACAAACATAGTTAAGCTAAACATTTATTTATAAAAAATAAAACTATTTTTACATTTACTTACTAAAAGTAAATAAATAAACAGAAGACTTATACCTATATGTCCTTAATATACAAAATTAAGAATATTTTTATCACTCGTATTTTTATTTTTATACATTATTATCTAAATGTGTAAGATGAGGTAGACATAAGTAGGAACTTACGTTTTAAAAAAAGCTATTTACCCAGTTTATATCTATTTTCTTTCTACGACAGTGAAATGCGTTTAAAAAAACTTTATTCGCATAAAAAAATCATACCTACCTACATTATTTTTAACAAACTTGATAATATTTAATATACAAGTTGTTAAATACAATTTAAACTTAAAAATATTAATATATCGAATAAGCCTAAGTACTAATTCTCAGATCAACTATTCTATTTCAAAGCTATTTTACAAAACTAAGAATAAAAGTTAAGATTCGTGATAGAGATAAAAAAAAAACTTTTACATTAGAAATTTGAAATTAAATAAACTAACTTAATTATTCATTTTCAGCGTTGACATTACACTTTTCAAAAATAAACAAAGTATTCTAATAATGTCTAAATTAATTTTACAAAAAACTTACTACCTACCTAAATATGATATATCTATTTACCTACCCGTAGTTTCCACACTTGTCAAAAAATGTCCTTGCGTTCAAATTGTGTTCAAGCAAAACTTCTTAGAAACCGATTCAGCAGTTTAACTACAAATCAGACCATAGCTACGGCTACTTTTAGTTTTAAAGTACAACTTCAGGAAATAAATTGCTGTATTAAACAGCAGAATGAACATAGCAAGATATTTTTAAAATCTATATTTAAAAGTAGATAAACAAACTAACTATCTATAGATAATATTTTTGTAAACTTATGAAATTTCATAGAACTGTACTTAGATACTTAATTTATAGAAAAAACTTAATTAATATCACTATAACTACCCGTATTGATAAAATACAAAGTATATTTATAAGTCTATGTATGTAGTCTATGTATGTAATAGCTATTATTTTTACATAATTATTTTACTTACATACATTTAAAATCAATATCAACAGTCTATTGAGTCAGTACTGGGCTAAGGCCTTATATTTCCTATACAGAGAAGGCATCGATCAACAATCTTTGGTTTTGCTTTGACCCTTTTATTCGTTAACTTTAGCCTTATAATAGTAGTTTTCAAAACTGGAATTTAATTCATATTTTTTTAGTCGTTTTGCGCATAGGCGCCAAACGAGCCTCGTTTTTGTTACAAAAAATAAATACAATCATAAAATAAATTAAAATACAAGAAAGACCTACTAAACACAAATTAAAAATTATAACTAAAAATATTACTACTATATAAATGGCGATAATTAACAAATTTTCGAATTTTAAAAAGTTCGGAACACCGAACGAACATAAGACTTTTATCTACGCAAATAAGTGTTGGTTTTCAAAGTGCGTATTCGCTACATTGAGAGTTTTTTTTTAATCACTTCTGTCAGAGATCGCTTTTAGCGATAAGACCGCCCATTGTGTCACCTACCTTAATTATATTCTTAAGTTTAAAAGTGGTGTACATAATAAAGAATATTCTATTCTAGTATTAATATGGATAGCTTTAGAAGAAGAGAAAGACCAAAAAACATTAGATTGGAAGGATTGTGTTACATGACAAGGCATAAAGTGTGTGAATAATGAGATGAGGACTCACAGAGATGTATGGAGGGATAAGACATAGGATGAAAGCAAGAGGATGATGATTACTTGTCTGTTCTTTTAAAGTCAAAGTCAATATTTCATATAGACCAATTACAGGTACTTATATAACGTCAAGAAGAGAAGCTAGGTGCACGGTTCCAAAAATTGGGTCCTATGGAGAAGAACCGGCAAGAAACTCCATGGATACTCTTTTTAAAATAAACAATCCTCCAATGTTAACGGTGTGTCCACTGACAAGAGTCGCAACGACACATCTGTGGATTTGCAGAATTCACGGGATTTGTATACTGTTGTTCGACAGAGTTTCTTGCGTGTGGGAATCCTCCATTGCATGAGTTTGGATTAGGCATTGGGCGATTATCAGCACAAGTTTCTGTATAAACAGCTTGTCTTCTACAATCATTCCTAGATCTTTCAGCCACTGCCTGTTGCACACGCGGATCTTGACGAGGGTTGTTAGAACCTGGTGAATATTGTCTTCCATGTGACCATTTGCAGGAGCAAGAAGCATGATTCCCTGCGTGCAAATTTGATGTAGTTGGTTGGATATTCTGAGGATTCATTTGAGCATGAGTGTTCTGAGGGCCCATTTGAGCTTGAGGTCTATGATTATAATTACCGCCATCCATGTGCATGGGGTGTCGAGTATTCTGATGAACCATTTGAGAATCAGGTCTTTGATTACCACCATGCATGCGCGAAGATAGTTGAGTATTTTGAGGAACCATTTGAGGATCAGTTCTTTGATTACCACCATGCATGTGCGAAGGGTGTTGAGTATTTTGAGGAACCATTTGAGGATTAGTTCTTTGATTACTGCCATGCATATGCGAAGGTTGTTGAGTATTCTGATGAACCATTTGAGGATTAGTTCTTCGATTACTGCCATGCATGCGCGAAGGTTGTTGAGTATTTTGAGTAACCATTTGAGTTTGAGGTCTATGATTACTGTCATGCATGTGCGGAGGGTGTTGAGTATTCTGATGAACCATTTGAGGATCAGTTCTTTGATTACCACCATGCATGCGCGAAGGCAGTTGAGTATTCTGAGGAACCATTTGAGGATCAGTTATTTGATTACTGCCATACATATGCGAAGGTTGTTGAGTATTCTGATGAAACATTTGAGGATCAGTTCTTTGATTACCACCATGCATGCGTGAAGGCAGTTGAGTATTCTGAGGAACCATTTGAGGATCAGTTCTTTGATTACTGCCATGCATATGCGAAAGGTGTTGAGTATTCTGATGAACCATTTGAGGATCAGTTCTTTGATTATTGCCATGCATGTGCATGGGGTGTTGAGTATTCTGATGAACCATTTGAGGATTAGGTCGATTACCGCCATGGACATGGTGTCCTTGACAGCGTTCCTGTGTATGGAAATTTTGACGACAGCAGTTGCCATGAGCTGGCTCAAGTTGTTGTTGTACACTGGGTCGTTCACGTTGACAGGCGTGATTATGTGATACTGAAGTGTTTGCCTCAGTGCGTTCCTGCTTCACAGTATTTTGACTACGGTGTCGTGGTTCTAGAATATTCTGACCAGGACATGGCTGGACGAACACTATGCCCGTGTTAGGATCTTCTAGTAAATAGCCTTTGACAAGTAATGTTAAATTATTGTCAGTCGAACGTTCAGATTCAAGCTTTGCTAGCTTTGAGCAATTTTGTTCAAGTGGCGGTGTCTTTATTACACCATGCTCGTTATTTTGTTGCTCGCGTTGATCTAAATATTTTTCAATACTCAAAGATCTTGCTGAACATCTTTTAGAACTAGAATTCAGATTAGTATGATGTTTTTTATTACGTCTTTTATTTGGATGTTCGGTTTGTGACTGTAGGCATTCGCCGCGGGATAAAAGTTCCACAGTCAGTGGCACTAATGGTTCTAAAGAATTTTCTTGACTGTTTGCTGCACCTGAAGAATTCGGCATATTAGATGATGTGTTATTTGTGACTCTCTGTGCTGGTAATCTCTGAGCGTTATACTCCATTTCGTTAGAGTTTTGAATAACACTCTCTCTTAATAACACACTGTTACTCATATCGCCTTGTTGTCCAACCGCATTAAAAGCTGGCGAATTTTGTTCATTTGGCCGGCCATGTACCTGGGGTCGATTTTCTAGGTAGGGAACGTTGCTAGCAGATGTTGTGTTTTGAGGACGTATATCGGTATTAACATTAATTGAGTTACGCAAATTTTTCGCAAGATCAGTTGAAGGCGATAATTTTGGCAATTCTCTGAGGGGTCCTGAATGTTGTCTTCCACCTACAGGTAATTGACGAGAACAGTGTGGCTTATCGTGCACTGGAGTTGGTCGATTATTTAACTCACTGTTAGTATATCCATTTTGATTATCTCTCATTCCAGCTAATTCTGTTCTGGTCACTTGCGTATATGAATCGCGTTGCTGGCGAGGTTGATTTTCTGTGTAAGCTGCGTTGCTGGTAGATGCTGTATTTTGAGGACGTATTTCGGTATTAACACTTTGGTTAAGCAGTTTTTTAATCGCAAGATCGGTTGAAGGCGATAATTGTGGCATGTCTCTGAGACGTTCTGAATGTTGTCTTCCATTTACAGGTCGTCCGTCTACAGGCAATTGACGAGAACTTTGTGGAGATGGTAGGTTATTTGAGAGACTATTGGGAGGTGCATTTTGATTATTTCTTATTCCAGTTAATTCTGCGGGGTTAACTTGTGTGCGAGAACTGCGCTGGGGAACGAAGGTTGGAGGTAGTACACGTTGCCTTTCTGCCTGTTCTTCTTGACCCACTCGATTTTGATTGGTTATGTTGTTTGATGGTTGCACAGCTGTTGGATACGGTGCGATAGCTCCATAGTAAGTCCTTCTACCATTACGATTAGTATCAGAAGATCTCTTATCATTCACGGGTGCTTGATGTGGTAACTGTAAGTTGGTTTGATTGTTTGTTGGCGCAGCTTGAGCTAACATTTCCTGTCGGTTCATTATGTTTATTAGAGTTTGTGACGCAGATGCAGCCAGACTTTGTTGAGAACATTCTCGAAGCGTTGCAGTCTGGGGTTCTTGATTGCAGAAGCTCTCGTCACTTTGAGCTCGACGTTTTAACAAATATTTATCTGGAAGCACTGAAATAAGTGGTCTATGGAATGGATTGGGTTTATACTGAGTTGTAGAGCTTGTACTATCTTGGCTAGTAGATGCGTTGTCCATTGTCTCATTACAAACAGCTGCACTACCAACATTGGCATTTCTATGAAATCTTTCTTCATCAGTTGGTGCTTCTTTTTCACTTAAAAACGTATCAATGAACGCTTCCAATTCTTCTCTAGTAATACTTAGTTGTAGTTCATTATTTGCTGGTTCTATTTTAACTCGCTTTCCATCGTTATTTTCAGCTGGATTTGGTGTGAGTGATCGTTTGAGTGTTACTTGACTTACAGCGTTACTTTGATCTGTTAGGGGTTCTTCTTTACATCTCTCTTCTGGTTCATTTGCGTTAGGACTTGATGAGTTGCTGTAGAGGCTCCATGTAGATGTTCCCGTGGCTGGCGGTGACTGGTTACCTGTAAAAGAAACAGTCTGGTTTAATATCTCTGAGAAAGTAAGACTTT
Organism: Pyrrhia umbra; assembly: GCA_963891755.1. Classification (NCBI taxonomy): domain Eukaryota; kingdom Metazoa; phylum Arthropoda; class Insecta; order Lepidoptera; family Noctuidae; genus Pyrrhia; species Pyrrhia umbra. Next base: position 1,599,892 of record OY982943.1, read on the forward strand.
GTCTTACATAAAAGCGCTATAGGTTTTATAATAAGAAGTATCTAGTAATATACAGTATACTACAGGTACAGACCACCAGAGCAACGGAGTTTTTTTTTTCAAGATTGACACCTAATACAAACCCAAAAAGCAAAATCTTATCTAAATACAAAATTTGATCCATATCGTTAAACCAGTTTTGAGATACACGAAATAAATATACAAAAAATCTCTCGTTTACCTATACTTAGAAGATTCTTTAAAAACATGCATCTCACAGACAAAAACACTCACATCAAATAAAGATTTATAGATCATATAAAAAATATTAAACCGAGGCCAAGTATCCGAGTGCTTATTGCTAAAACCAACTCATGCAATATAGGAGTCCCTACGAAAACTATATTAAAAGGAGCGTTTGGGTAGTTGCCAAAACAACTAAAGTTACTTAAAATACTTTCTTCAAATAATAAAAACTGGTAAACAATCGTTGGAGAGAAGGGCTATCTAAATTTGCAGATTTGCGTCGATGCAGTACGATTGTGAGGCTGATGCGCTCGTCATACTCGTGATCGGGTGCCGTCAGCTTCTAGCTGCTATGGCAATCAATTTAGGCTCTTCTACTTTGCTGTTTCAGTTTTTTTTCTGCATATATTCATTGATCTACATGATCCTCACGTTAGACGACTACTTGTAACAAGAACAATTGTTTTTAAAAGAGTATCCATGGAGTTTCTTGCCGGTTCTTTTCCATAGGACCCACTTTTTGGAACCGTGCACCTAGTTTCTAGCTTCTAATTATGTTTTATAAGAACCTATAATTGGTCTACATAAAATAAAAGCCTTTTGACTTGCTCTGATTAAGTAATCTAAATTGGATAATGTTGCTACAAGCAAGAAAAACACTGAATTGTCAGCGCCCACGGTAACAGTCATGACGAAAAATGTTATTGTCAAACTTTTTTCGACTTTTCAGCGATTAGGTACTGTCACCGTTGTATTCAAAATCATTCATTTTTGAAGGACACATTGATAGAGTAAGTAATATCTATACTAATATAATAAAGCTGAAGAGTTTGTTTGTTTGAATGCGCTAATCTCAGGAACTACTGGTACGATTTGAAAAATTCTTTCAGTGTTAGATAGCCCATTTATCGAGGAAGGCTATAGGCGTGATATATCATCACGCTAAAACCAATAGGAGCGGAGCACCACTATTCCACGCGGACGAAGTCGCGGGCAGAAGCTAGTATATTATATAGTATTAATAATATAAATTTACCTTCGGTTTTTATATTCAGAAGTGTGTCTAGATCAAATTGATCTTCGGGACATGTCTTCGGGACTACTTGATTGCTTGCTTCAGAAAACAGATCTGCAAAGAAAGTTATTATAATTAAATACATGTAGTTATCACCTTGTGTCGTGATGGTTCAGATGTTAGAAGATCCCCCTTCTCAAGTATTAGAGTGTAGGTTCAACATCTGGGAAGGACCGATGTGACTTTTTCGAAGTTGTATATTACCTACTAGCAATTTTTCGCGTTTTTAAGGAAACCGCTTCACACATTCGGATAAAAACCTATAACCTTCCTTAGATTTCAGTCTATCCCTATACCAAATTTTATCTTAATCGGTTCAGCCGTTTTATCATGAAAGCACAATAAACAAACTTAAATGGAACAGCATTTTTAGGGTTCCGTAGCCAAATGGCAAAAACGGAACCCTTATAGATTCGTCATGTTTGTCTGTCTGTCTGTCCGTCCGTATGTCACAGCCATTTTTTTCCGAAACTATAAGAACTATACTGTTGAAATTTGGTAAGTAGATGTATTCTGTGAACCGCTTTAAGATTTTGACACAAAAATAGAAAAAAAGTAATAAATTTTGGGGGTCCCCATACTTAGAACTGAAACTCAAAATTTTTTTTTTCATCAAACCCATATGTGTGAGGTATCTATGGATAGATCTTCAAAAATGATATTGAGGTTTCTAATATCATTTTTTTCTAAACTGAATAGTTTGCGCGACAGGCACTTCCAAAGTGGTAAAATGTGTGCCCCCCCCCCTATAACTTCTAAAATAAGAGAATGATAAAACTAAAAAAAATATATGGTATAGACTACCATGCAAACTTCAATTGAAAATTGGTTTGAACGATATATAGTTAGTAGTTTTTAAGTAATCAGCAATTTTCCTGTACAAACAAACTTAATTATGCGGTCGGAAAAAAAACAAGATAATTGCGACTTTATTGCGTATTTTTTCTTTCCAATGGTCGGAACCCTCGGTGCGCGAGTCCGACTCGCACTTGGCCGGTTTTTAATATTAGATGAGGCTTTTAAAACAAAACAATAACCGTCTTACTTAAAAAACCTGTAATCTGAAGTTTAACCTCTTTCACCTAATCCTTACTTAACGTTCTAATCCAGGATTGTAAGTGTAGTTAAAAAAATATACTTCATGACTATAGACTAGCGATGACTAAGTATTATTACCTAAATAACAATAAGTACACAATTCGCGTCACGTACACGATAGCGCCGACCAACAATGGCGGTAGTCACAGGATCTAGCACAAACAGCTAATCGTAAAGTTAATGTAAGCCATTTTTGAATGAAAATCACTACTTATTTAAGTCCGGATTAATGCTATACAGCACTTATGAGTGAGATTTTTGGTAATCCGTCGCTAACCAGCAGATTAAATCGGACTTTTTAAGTAAGACAGTGAAAGTTTGAAATGGCGAAAAACAGCAGCATTTATTATTGAACATAAAAAAAAACTATTATTTATTTATTCACCTAGCTTTTGCCAACGACTTCGCCTATGTGGATTCGGTGGGCTTTAAAAATTAAAATAATATATCGCGATAAAATCTCAAAAGTATCCTATGTGGTCATCCAAGTTTTAAACTACTCGTGTGCAAAAGTTCATAGTAATAGACAAAATTCTAAATAAAAACGCTATTCCATCATTCCTTAATTTTTATAAACAAACGATTGGAAACATTATCTAATAAAAGTTTGCTATCGCTAAAAACAGCAGCTTTTTTAGGGTTCTGTAGTTGACAAACCCTTATTATATTACCCCTTATTATACCAACCCATATTACCCCACCTAGAAATGTGAAAAATCAATTAAAAATCACAGACCTAGCACATGTAATGAACTTACAAGGAAAACTATCACGGCTAAGTAGGCTTAATCGGTTATAGTCGACTAACTAAGACCTACTACGGAACCCTACTGCGCGTGGCCCGACAAGCACTTGGCCGGTTTTTATTATTAAACTAGCTTTTACCAACGTCCAGAAACCGGGATACAAAGAATTTTATTCGGTCATCCACGTTTTAAACTACTCGTGTGCCAAATTTCATGCAAATACGTTCAACTATTATTGCTTGATTACGTTATTAAAAAAATATATCTTTCACAATAGAAACTACTTATTGCATAATTCTCAAATTGATATCTTTATAAATAAACTATGAAAAAACAAAAACCCAGCTTACTGATTAATATTCTCTTGAACTAGTAACCTAATGTTAATAATTCTTGATTTTTATTTATTTCAAATTCCAATTTAAATTTAATTAATTAATCATTCCATTATAACTTTTTGATTTTCTAAACTATGACTTTCATAATAAGACGCATGCTGTGAACTCCTATAATTTAGGAAGCACAAGGTATCTATTTTTTAATAATTGATTGATGTTGTCTAGTTTTTTTTTGTGTTTTTCTTGTTGGAGATCGTAATAAATAAATTAATATTCATTCATTATCTTCCCATTTTTTTTATACATACAATACGTAAACAGTGTCATGAATATTATCTAAGTACATAATTCCTTTTCACATAGATAGATAAGACTCATTAACTTATAGGTGCATTAATACATTTGTTGACCTTCCCACGATTTAAAGGATATTTACTGTCATTGAATATCACCCTAAATAAGCGACGTTTTTTTTTCACCCGAAAAAGTAGACTATAACCATACTATGTCTGTACCAAATTTCATCTAAATCTATGCAGTCGTTTACCGTGAATGCGTTAATAACAAATCCTATTAAAATATTGTTTAAGATGCTATGATTAAGTACTATTTTTATATTAATTACCTAATTACTAGGCACTAGAATTTACTGAATGAAATCTTTACTGAAATAGCGAATATCCGGACACCGACTATCCTAATATCCGATCTATTTCAAATGTTTTCACTACGCGGACATGTAACAACAAGTTTATCTACTTTTTAGGGTTCCGTAGTCCGACAAGGAATCCCTTGTTAGGGTTCCGTAGTCCGACAAGGAACCCTTATAGTTTCGCCATGTCCGTCTGTCTGTCTGTCCGCGGCATACCTCCGAGGTTCTTGTTACTAGGAAACTGAAATTTGGTATGGACATGTATATTGATCACGCCGAGAAAGTGGTAAAATAAAATTTTGAAAAATATTTTTTTTAGTGTAGCTCCCAAACACGTAAAGTGGGGATGAATATTTTTTTTCTCGCGTACCCCTTCGTAGTCGTTCTTTCAAAAATAATATGGGTGTGTGAAGACCATTTTTCTGTTAAGCGAGCCATTTGCGAACTATTTAGCTTTTAAGTGAAAATTTTTGTTCGGTACGAGCACCTCTAACTTTTGAATGGCTGAACCTAGAAATGTGAAAAAAATCACAGACGTAGCACATGTAATGAACTTACAAGGAAAACTATCACGGCTAAGTAGGCTTAACCGGTTACAGAGTTAGAGTCGACTAACTAAGACCTACGACGGAACCCTAATGCGCGTGGCCCGACACGCACTTGGCCGGTTTTTTATCTGTAGTTCCGGCTTACTTAACTAACTGTGGGCCTAACACGAGCGCACTAATGTTATCGTAACGTTAATGTAAGCTATCTTCGAATCACACTAAAGCAAAATCTATGTTAAATGCATAAACAATAATCTGCAACATCCAAAGATATGATTCAAGTCATCAATCAATCAAATATCTTTATTGTGAATCATAGGTAGGTACATAATATAGGTCTTAAATAATTAAATAGTGAGCAGCTACGTCCCGCCCTTAGGGCATACGATAGTCATCAATTGAAATAGATGCGAGTTCCATCCAAAAATCGCTTTCGATACGAATACTTTTTCGAATGTGATTTGTTCTAGGCTTACAAAGCTGACCTATTTTAGTAAACTAGCTTTTACCCGCGGTTTCGTCCACGTCACGAAGGAACTACGTAACCTATCACTGTCTCCAAGGTCCCATCTATCTCCGTAAAAAAAATCATCCAAATCGGTTCAGCCGTTTTATCGTGAAATCGTAACAAACAAACTCACTTTCGTATTATAAGATTTAAGTGTAGTTTAAAAAATATACTTCATGACTATAGACTGTAGCTATGACTAAGTATAATTACCTAAATAACAATTAGTACACAATTCGCGTCACGTACACGTCAGCGCCGACCAACAATGGCGGTCGCCACAGGATCTAGCATAAACAGCTAATCGTAAAGTTAATGTAAGCCATTTTTGAATGTAAAAACAACTTCCTATCAAAATGCAAAAGAGTTGTTCAAAATCGAATAATAAATTATAGCATCCAACAACAGCAACAATAATACTATTAATCCATGTATCTATACGTATAAAATGCTTTGTCCTGAATGACTGACGGATCAACGCACGGCCTAAACCGCTGATCGTAGAGACCTGAAACTTGGAGGGTGTGTTCTTTGTATGACGTAGGCATCCGAGAAGAAAGGTTTTTTTAGAAATTCTACCCATAAAGGAGTGAAAAAGATGGGCAAAGTTTGTATGAAACTCTGACATTTTTAATTAGAATGTAGCCCCACGCGTGAGAAGCCGCTGGCGAATAGCTCTAAAATTCTTTAATTTCAATAAATAGTGTGTGCGAAACGAGTACATTGCATTCAAAAACCGCGTGGTTATCGTGGTGCTTATCATTAGCAGGCCTGTGACCTTCCATCAATAAGCCTATGACGTTTACAATTACGTGATGCAATCATCACTGAAGTAAGAGGAGCTCGTGGCTAAGTAACAGCCGCACGGTTCGACCGATCAAAGGTTAAGCTGCGCTTGGCGCGGTCGGTCCGTGGATGGGTGCCCTATGTCATAGCGAGACTCCTCCGTGCTTCGGAGAGCACGTTAAGCTGTTGGTCCCGGTTGTTATTTGTACATCTTTGCTGTTACTTAGCCACAGCTCCTCTACATGACCTAGTAACTATACTTTGAAATTTTAAACCCCCACTTCCACTCACTTTTCCATAAAAGCAATATTATTTTTTTTCCTTTTTCATTCACAATTCGCATGGACTGTTCCAAATTTCAAGTCAATAGAATTAGTATGTTTCTGAAATAATCATCTGTGACAGACAGACAGACGAAGTGAAACTATAACTGTCTTACTTATAAGGTCCGATTAATCTGCTGATTAGCAACGGATTAGATAAAACTCACCCATAAATGCTTCTTAGCTTTAATCCGAACTTATTTTAGTAGCCTATAGTAGGTAATAGTTAATCCAGGATTAGGTGAGAAATGATTAAACTTCAGATTAAATAAATCAATAAATAAATATCTTTTGGACAATTTCACACAGCGCCATCTAGCCCCAAAGTAAGCAATGCCAGCATGCTTGTCTTATAGGTGCTAGCTTATCGGATATACTACTTATATATTTTTATAAATATATACATAGTAACACCCAGACCCGTTACAGAAATTAAAATTCATAATTTCTATTTCTGCCCGGCCTACAGGTTTTTTATAAGTAAGACGGTCCTTTTCAACATTTTTGGTACGGAACCCTAAAAAGGTTGAGTATGGCTGTTCTAAAGGAATACCGGGAAATACCAGGAGATACTCTGTATACTCACTGTAGCCGGGTGCGGTAGACTCACTGGTGTCCTCTACTCCATCATCATACTTGGTCGCGATCCAATTGTCTGCATCATCGTACTCATCTACGAACAGAAGTTTTCGATATAGGTACTGAAAAGAAATGTTGTATATAAGCTCTTATATAATAACATCATCTGCCTAGCCTTTTTCCCAACTATGTTGGGATCGGCTTCCAGTCTAAACCGTGCAGCTGAGTACCAGTGTTTTACATGGAGCGACAGCCTATCTGACCTCCACAACCCAGTTACCGGGTAATACGATACCCCATGGTAAGACTGGTCTCAGACTTTCTGGCTTCTGACTACTCGTAACGACTGTCAAAGATCTACAAAAGACAGCCGGGACTAATTGTTTAACGTGCTCTCCGAGGCACGGAGGAGTCTCTCTATGACGTAGACGGTCACTCATCCACGGACCGACCGCGCCATGCGTAGCTTAACCTTTGATCGGTCGACCGTGCGGCTGTTACTTAGCCCCGAGCTCCTTTATAAATAAAAGTAGAACAGGAAGCAACATACCAGAAATATATTCCAAAGTAGCGAGATAATTAGTCCAATGCTTTTCAGGTTTTTCAATATTCTCAATGCGATTCCTTGTTATCGCTGGGTTCTCGTTGGGGTATGCCACCAGGACCGTCCGCTGCTCTGGTCGCAACTCGACCCAGGATTTAAGTACGCACACATATTTTTCAATGTTCTGATACGGTAATTCTAAAAACGATACGACAAAATACTTCTTGTCCACCCTCTCCATCTGGAAGGAAATAAAACGGAATTAATTAAGGCGGCGATATACGACTTTGCCCCTTTTAAAGCTAATGAATACGCTTTAACGACTTGCTTTCATGATTTGAAAAGTATATATACTAAACTAGAGCATATGCTTGATAATTTTGTATAACGTTTTTTTTAATTATGTATTTATAACATTGTATAAAAAAATCATGAAGTTAGGTCTAACGCAGAAGAAAAACTGAGTTATACATAGAATTTATCAAGCGGATTTTAATGAAACCTGTACCATTTTATAGAAAAGTTAATTATCTGTCTTTTTGTATACGTATATTTTTTTTAAATCGTACATTTACGTCAATTTTTGTGCTTTTGTCAAAACGTTGAGTTGAAATTACGGAGGGGCTCCACCGGGCGACGGGGGCAGTACGTCTGTGACCACTGTCACGGGTAGACGCTGTCACTCAGAGCGAGCACATTACGATGTAAATAAATTATTATATTTGTGATAAGATGACTGGTGAATTATAATTATTACATTGAAAAGGCACTACATGCGGATAAAATATTTTTTTGATGTGAATAACGTGTTTTCAAACCAAATCATCCATAATCTGTCATAATCTAAAATGTGTGTATCTAAATTTGGCAGGACAAATATATTTTGTTATTGACACTAAATAATTAAATGTACTTTAGGATTTAAATATGTATTTCTTTTAATACATTGCGTATTCAAAACGAGAATATTGCATACCTCATTTAAATTTTACATGTAGGTCAGAGATAATCGTCAAAATTAAAATTCTTTCATTTTATGTTACAATATTTCCTAATAGTTTGGAATTTATAGAAATAGTAGCTATAAGTCAGGGCATGGGATGATATCTTAGAACAAAACTTAATGGTTTGTAAATAAAACGGTTTATCCATAGGTAACAAGGTGGCGCTATTCTAAATTATTACCAATGAAAATATTTTTCTAAACACGTGAATTTGGGTTCGTGTTTCTTTGCTACGAGACGAATTTGAAAAAAAATGCAGAATATGATAAAAAAAATAAGCTTACGCTATTAAAAGAGTATTGTAAAATGTAAAATTGTAAAATGTATTGTATTGTCTGACTATTTTAGCTAGACCATCTTCCTATTTTGGATTGGTTACATTAGTTTTATTTTTAGGGTTCCGTAGTCCGACAAGGAACCCTTATAGTTTCGCAATGTCCGTCTGTCTGTCTGTTCGCGGCATAGCTCAGAGGCTCTTGGTACTAGAAAGCTGAAATTTAGTATAGATATGTGTATTGATCACGCCGAAAAAGTGGTAAAAATGAATAAAAAAAAAAAAAATAGTGGAGCTCCCGAACACGTGAAATGAGGATGAATATTTTTTTTTTGTTGCGTAACCCTTCATGTAGGGTATCGTTAGATAGGTCTTTCAAAAATAAAAAAACTAACTTTCGAAAACTATCACGGCAAAGTAGGCTTCATCGGTTACATAGTTATAGTTGACTAACTAAGACCTACTACGGAATCCTACTGCGTGTGGCTCGACACGCACTTGGCCGGTTTTTTACTGGTAATATTGGGTAGTGATGCTTTACATAGCAACCATTTTCGAAGTTTAGTAAAAACGCCAAGTAAGCAGTCACATATGATATACATATTAATCTATTAGTTAAGGTATCTAATGTGGGATAATATTATATACACACAATCTAAAAGATAAGACAAAGCATAGTGTTTAAGAAATGAAGGTCCTACTTCACTATGCCACTCTTATGTTTTATTTTCAACACCAAATAGTATCCGACAGAACGTCGATTTTTGGCTAGGCCTAAGCCGATTAATAGGCAATCGCTTAATTCTTTGGCTAAAGCCCTGATAAATAAAAAGGACTTGATCTTCTTTAATTTTTGGTCCAGAAGTCAAAGACAAAATAAAAAAAAAAGATATATTCAAATAGTATATTTATGGTTCCGAACCAAAATAGTAAAAAGTAACCCTTATGGGATGCGACTTTCTCTGTCTGTCTGTCAGAGCTGATAATTACTTCAGGAATAACTAACCTTATCGATTTGGAATAATTGTTGACATATATCGCAAATGGATAAAGTAGAAAAATACTACCTATTACTTTCGAGGAAAAATGGGAATTAAAATTACAAAGTGTAGTTTCTACGTCATCATAAATATGAAGGCTTGATGCATATTCTAATATTTTTTGTTTTCTTCGACATATTTTGGTATACGAATTAAATTAAAAAAAAAACTCTCCGTAGTTTGTAAAACAAACATTCTGAAATAATTAGACTTCCGTACACTTTTCTCTTAAATGCAATAATTATAATAAATTAATATGGTATGGTATGGTATTAATATGGTTAAATATAATAAATTAATATGGTATTTCGACCATTTTCCAATTCCAAGGTTATGTTTGAATTCCGATGAATTGTAATAAGAAAACTAAATGAAAATTGACCTACTGCATGTCAATAATAATCATTAATAATCTTTTTATAAAAAAATCTGTCAATTTTTGCGGTGAGTTTTTCTGATAAAATATATTATAAAAAACTTTATATTAGTAATATAAGGTAAAAAGATAAAGATCAAAAATATTTAAATCGGTAATTATAAATGATTTCAAAGTCAAAAATCGATATTGCATCTTTCTAAAAGATTATCGAAATGCCATACAATGGTAGGATTTTTTCCATTACTTTATTTCTTCAATAATGCATGAAACCGTGGAAAAGGGTCGTACAAATTTGGTGCTTGAAAATGTAACAGCTAATTCTCATTCAGACAAAGTCTATATCCGAATTTAGCACATTTATTTTTGCATTGATTTTTTGCTTTGCGGCACTTTCAAAATTGGGCCCAAAACGGGTGATATTCCATTGTTCATGATAGGTAAAAATTTGAAAAATCCTGGTCATAATCGGAATCTTTACTATCCCACTTTTTGGTATGACATAGACATGCATTAGCATTAATTATCACGCTTTTTCAAGGTGGATTGGTGATTTCAGACCGTGTAGTCCAGGTTTCCTCACGATGTTTTCCTTCACCGTTAGTCAATAGTGTCTAAGTTATACTAAAAAAAGTGCATGTAAAACTTTGGAATAGTCAGATTCGTAATTTCTAGGTTTCTAAGTTCGAATCTGCATACTCATAAATGAGGTGCCTTAGCAAAGAAGCCACACTGACTTTTTACTAATATGTTCGGTGTATCAACTTAATAATATAAATAAAACTACCTGCAGCTTATTTAAAATATTAACATCATTTGTAATACAGTCTCACTCACTTTTAGGTCTTTGAACGTAATAGATTATAAAATTTCGGTTCTGTTGGTGTCAAAACTTAGGCCAATTTTAAGCTAATGGTTTGGCCAAAGCTGATGCCAAAGGTTTGGTCGGACACTTTACAGATGGATCAGAAACGTCGGACTAATTAACTGGCTTCCAGGCTCTCCTTACAAAACTAATGATTTTCCTATACAAGTGAAGATGAGCTGAAGTTATTTGAGAAGCAGCAGATGTCGTAAAGTGCAAATATGAAAAAAACTTGCGTGCATTTCTGTTAGAAGAGCTCAAAATGGACACCAATATGGCCTAAAAATTAACTCCTATGGTGCGATTTTATCTGTCTGTCTGTCCATCTTTCACAGCGGATTAATTCAAGAATGCTAGTTGTCAGAATTTTTTCTTGAAACTTGTAACAATTCAGATTGATAAGCATGTTTTGCAGATTAAAGAAATTGAAAATATTTTTGCTTTTCTGGCAAACGAAGTATGCATTGGGGGTTGGAAATTTAAAATTAGTGTTTCGAAGTATTACTCAGACCGATGTTATTTGTATTTCTATTTTTATATCTTAGACATGCATATCAAAATACAATATGCGACTGTCCTTAGAATCTCTACATAATATTATGGTCACCCGTCAAAGTTCTTCAAAATATAAAATGACAAGCGTGCGGTGTGCATTGCGGGGTCGCGGGGGGGAAGCTCAAGCTCCGCCCATTTGCTCAAGGTCATTGGCGGTAGTCGTCGTCTTAATTAAGGAAAAGTATATTTACAGAAATAATTTACATTTGGAAAAATTAAAAAAGAAAGTATAAATATTCTAATACTAGCTTTCCGCCAGCGGCTTCGCCCGCGTGGACATTTTTTTTACACCTTGGGTTACATTATTCAAGTTTTAGTAGGGATCCATGATTATTTCTGGAAATAAATATAGCCTATGACACTTCGTAAAGATGTAGCTTTCTAACGGTGAAAGATTTTTTTAAATCGATCCAGTAGTTTTTGAATTAAAATCCTACAAACAAACAAACAAATCGTTCCTCTTTATAATATTAGTATAGATAAACCTAAGTAAAATATGGCGTCAAAAAATTCTTCCTCATCGCCGTCAACTGGAAGTGTACCCAAGAGGCTGGCAGCATTGCCACGTTGGATGGCAATGCTTAGCCTTTGGCCAAAGTAAAAGCCAGCCTTTGGGTGACGGGAAGTGTCAACAAGCCGCTTCGCTAATTCTTTAAAAATAAGGTGGGCACTCGGACCCTACGACCCGAGAGTTTCAACCCCCCACGGCTCAAAAATATAGTTACCAATTATTTATCCTAATTTAATTAATTAATTAATCTACACTAATATTATAAAGAGGAAAACTTTGTTTGTTTGTTTGTTTGTAATGAATAGGCTCAAAAACTACTGGACCGATTTTAAAAAATCTTTCACCATTCGAAAGCTACATTATCCACGAGTAACATATGCTAAATTTTATTTTGGAAAAAAATAGGGTTCTGTAAGATATTTGGGTTTTCTACCACTATTCCACGCGGACGAAGTCGCGGGCAGAAGCTAGTTAGATAGATAGAGAGAATATTCCTTATTGTACACCATTAGACAACAATACAGAAAAATACAAACAAAAAGGTAGCAGTACAATGGCGGTCTTATCGCTTAATTAAATAGTATTGTCCCACAGCTGGACACAGGCCCCTCTCATACAGAGAAGGCATGAGCATTGAACACCACGCTTGCTCAAAGCGGATTGGCGATCTCAGACTTTTGAAGTCCAGGTTTCCTCAAGATGTTTTCCTTAACCGTTATTCAGTGACGTCTAAGATATACTTTAGAAAGTACATAATGACTTTAGAAAAGTCACATTCGTACTTGCCAGGTTTCGAACCCGCACACTCGTACACGAGAGGTGCCTTAACCACTAGACACCACGACGACTACGATAAAAACTAAATATTCTTTACGCACCCTGATTAAGTATCGTAGTAAGTAGTTTATTAGTCAAACTCACTTTATTAGTTACGTTTAATTATTAGCTCGTTCTATTTATAAGTTTCACTAAGTTTTGAATGAGTGACAATTGATAGTCGCTACTATTTTTAACCGACTTCAAAAAAAGGAGGAGGTTCTCAATTCGATCGGTATTTTTTTTTTTTTTTTTTTTTTTTTTTTTTTCTATGTATGTACACCGATTACGCTGAGATTTATGATCCGATTTACGTGATTCTTTTTTAGTTTGATGCGGAATAGATGCCATTTGGTCCCATAAAAATTTCACATGGTTTGGCCCAGTAGTTTTCATTTTGTGAACATTTTTTACATTTTTGTTTACATCGATGACGTAATTGTTTCGGAGTCGATTTATATTTTCCGTTCCCGTTTCTTGATCTATATTGTTTAAAGCTGCACCTTTCGTAGGCCTACCCATAGCTACTTAAAAAAAAACTATTTAACATATAATTATGACAATAAAAACAACGAAATGTTATAGCCTTCCTTATGTAATCTATAAAAATCCTGTAAAAAATACTGTAGTTTACAGAGCAACTTATTACAGACACTAAAAAGTAAAAAATAAATTTAAAAAAACTACGTTTAAAAAAACCGACTTCAAAAAAAAAACTAAAAAGTATTAAAAAAGTATAAAATAACTTAATAAAGATTTAACACAAACCTAATACCTTTAATATTAATAAAACACCATTATTTGTATGTGTTACCTATTGACAGGTTTGAAGTCGGTGCCAAGTCCTAAACAAAATGAAATTCCTAAAGATTAACCTACGTAAATAAACTTAAAGAACAATGTGAATTAATGTGAAACAGATGAAAACTTTTTAATACCTGAATGAGTAACACTATTACATTTGGCTTGGCACCGACTTTAAACCTGTCAATAGGTAGCAAATACAAATAATGGTGTTTTATTAATATTAAAGGTATTAGGTTTGTGTTAAATCTTTATTAAGTTATTTTATACTTTTTTAATACTTTTTAGTTTTATTTTGTTGTTTCCTAGTCTAAATTAAAATGAGTCACAGTATCGTTTTGCGTGTATCTGGGAGCAAGGCTGAGGGCATTGCCAAAGTCAATTTATTTTATTTACAAGATAATATTTATAAATATATTATTTCGGTCAAAGAATCAGCATTGCCATCCAACGTGGCAATGCAGCCAACCTTTTGGCCACGATTCCCGTTGACAGCGATGCGGATGAATATTTTAATGCTTAATTTTATTAGTATAATTTATTATTCTTATGTTTTTATTATTGTAAATTAAATATTTTATAAATAAAAGAATTTTAATATTGAAATGGTCACTATATGATGTTGTTAGGTTATTATTTTTTATTAATTATTATTTATTTATTTATTGATCAAAAAGGCACATTTTAAGTTTATAACGTACATAACGTCCAACAAAACTATACACATAGTTTCTCTGTTGGATCAAAATTATTATTCTTTAGCTAATTACGTAATAACTTGAGACAAAAGCTCCCTTAAGTAGGGACTGAATTAATTAACCGACTTGGGCCCAAGTTCACCGACTAGTTAACGGCCGGATTATCTTAAAACAGCTGTTTACCATAAATGCAAACTTCCAACTTTCGATGGTTAATGTATTAAATGTTATCTTTATTCCTGAAACGGTCGGTAACATTTTTTTTTAATTATTTATTTACTAGCTTCCCGCCAGCGGCTTCGCCCGCGATATGTTACCCAATGAAAACAAAAACTTTGACAAATTATATACTAAAATCTTCCTCATTAATCACTCTATCTATTAAAAAAAACCGCATCAAAATCCGTTGCGTAGTTTTAAAGATTTAAGCATACATAGGGATATAGGGACAGAGAAAGCGACTTTGTTTTATACTATGTAGTGATTTATTACTTATCGTAGCGTAATCAGATTTATTCCCGATGCCAAATAGGTATGTACTAAACTCAATATCGAAAAGAAATGGTAGTTACGGCCTTTCTTATGTCGGCAGTATCGCAGATCTAATTTTACTTTACAAAATATGGCGTCGCGTTTATTATCTCAATGGAATGTGAAGGACATACAAAAAATAAGTAGGTATAGCGCGAATTAATGTCATCATTATATTAATAACATTAAAGTTCTCTTTTGGTATAGAGAACTAGCTTAAAATCACTGCTTGCTCAAAGCGGGTGGAATCAGTCCTGGATTTGTCAATAGGCCGTATAAGCCGGGGCCTAGGGGCGGCAGCGTCCTAGGGGCGGCAGATTTCAGAAGACGCTAACTTGATTATTGGGCCTAGGGCGGCGGAAATAAAGTGGCCTATACTCATAAAAAATACAAATCCGGCACTGGGTGGAATGATGAAACAATGATGAAATCCCTAATTAATTTTTTGAACCCCACTTGATGTTCACCTTTAGACGAAAAATTATTCAGTTTTGACAGATCCTGAATGACATGTTCTTTTGTTTCACGTATAAGTAAACGCATATTTTTTTATGCAGCTGGCTGTAACTTTTACAAAGTTAAATTTTATTTATCCCAGATTACGAACCTGTACTATACTTAAGTACTGAAGTAATTCCCTTTACTACTGATTAATGATGATGCAAGATTTAATATGAAAAAAATGACATACTATATTTAATACTAGCTTCTGCCAGCGACTTCGTCCGCGTGGAATAGTGGTGCTCCGCTCCTATTGGTCTTAGCGTGATGATATATAGCTTATAGCCTTCCTCGATAAATGGACTATCTAACACTGAAAGAATTATTTAAATCGGACCAGCGGTTCCTGAGATTAGCGCGTTTAAACAAAATGACAACATTTCCCTTCACTGCTCTGCTGCTATTGATTGTAGCGTGATGAAAAGTATACTATAACCATCTCAGGAGTATGACAAATAATTGTACCAAGTTTCATTAAAATCCGTCTAGTAGTTTTTGTTTCTATAGAGTTTATACAGACAGACAGACAAAAATTTTACTGATTGCATTTTTGGCATCAGTATCAATCCCTAATCACCCCCTGATAGTTATTTTGGAAATATATTTCATGTACAGAATTGACTTCTCTACAGATTTATTATAAGTATAGAAGATTTATCTCGATAATAAACTTTGTAGAACAAAAACAACGACCAATAAAAAATAAAAAATATATATTTACGATTTCTTTTATTGCCTGTACAACTCCAATTGTTTCATCGCACTTAATTGTAACACAACATTTAATGTAACAATCACTAATTATTTATTATTAAAAAATAAAACAAATAGATAATTATATCACACCTTCGTAATAGTCTTCATAGTCTTATATGATATTAACAATATTTTGTTACACAATTTTAATCACGACATTACAGTTTATTTTTTTATTGTTCACACTACCGTGAGCTCTCGCGAGCCCTGCGATACTACGCACTAACCATACGTATCCCGATGCGTGTAGTTGGTATTATAATTTTAAAATAAAAGCGTCCTTCTGTCCCCGACAATACGGCCTATGATAACATTGGCCTGCCCGCGTGCCCGCCTACACAGAAGTTCTGGGAAAAACCAAACTATTGAAACTCGATAATGTGTTAGCTAAGTTTGAAAGGGAATCTGTATCTAAATGTTTTATTTAATACACATAATGAATTATCCATTTAAAGCTCAATATGATTCGATATCGTGTACGAGTGTGCGGGTTCGAAACTTGGCAAGAAAACAGGAGTGAATGAAAACATCGTGACGAAACCTGGAATTAAAAAGTCTGAAATCGCCAAGCCGCTTTGAGTTAGCGTGGTAATCAATGCTCATGCCTTTTATGTTTGAGAAGAGGCCTGTGCCCAGCTGTGGGACAATATATAGGCTGATGATGAAGATTCAATAACCAATAATAAAATACTGATACATCGATTTATAATTCCATACGTGTAAAAGTGATTTTGAACATCCGATTTAATAAACTTCAATTCATTCAAGCGCTGGATCATCTATTATTAGAAATATAACAAAATTACCCCATCACGATATAGAAATATATATAATAAACTTAGAAACATCATTAATTTAAAATGAATAGTGTTGTGCACCTACCATTACTGTTTCTCCACCACCCAAAGGTAGACTGGTAGAAAACGCCTAAGGCGTTATATTAAGTCTGCCATTGTACATGGTGTTTGTGCAAGAGGTATTAAATAAATAAATAATTTATTAAGAAAAATAGTCATCAATTCAAATAGAGAGACCACATGCCGCACATAGTCCCACAAATTTAATTTTTTACTAAACTTGGCCCCATTTTTTTCACATTTTATATTTTTGGTTGGACCTAGATCATCACAGGTTATCTCTTATCGAATTGGCGTAAACAATTTTGCAGCCCTGATTACTCAGAAATCATAGTGCAATATATCATTAAACTTCTTATCACTAACGAGTACACATTACTGACAAATGCTTCTTAATCTTAATTTACAATTTATGCTTTATTTTTGAATTTCAGACATATTTATAACTAGCTTCCGCGCCAGCGGCTTTGCCCGCGATATTTTAGCTAATGGATACAAAAACTTGACAAATTATATACTAAAACCTTCCTCATTAATCACTCTATCTATTACAAAAAACCGCATCAAAATCCGTTGCGTTGTTTTAAAGATTTAAGCATACATAGGGATATAGGGACAGAGAAAGCGACTTTGTTTTATACTATGAAGTGATAAGGGTCCACTTGTATTCGATTGTGTAGAAAAACGACAAGTAAGTAGGTACCTATAAGTAGGTACTGGTTTAAGTTAGGTTAGTCTTATGAACAAGTTTTTATTTAACTTTTAAAACATTAAGGTTTAATGATTTATTTCATTTACCCCTTTGGTTTAGTGGTGACAAACGAGACTACTTTTAACGGGTTCGATTCTCGGATCGGGCCGATATCGTTTTGTGGGTTTTTAAAATTTCACAAAGCAGTCCGGAGTCAGGTAGTTGGCGGTATTACAACCCCGTGCCTGGGAGGGCACGTTAAGTAGCCTTGTAGCCGTAGTCCTTGGCTGCTATCTTGATAGCAGTCTTTGTTATAACCCTATGTCAGAGGCCGTCAGGCTGATTTGAGAAAACTGCTCTGACACTAGAGCTTGTTAGGTTAGTAAGCCTGCAACCCTCACGATAAGAAGAAGAAATAATATTTTGTCTACTTTCTGATACCTTAAAAATATGAAGACAATTTGGAAAAGCATCATCTGCCTAGCCTTTTCCCAACTATCTTAGGGTCGGCTTCAGCTAGGGCTGCCATTCGTCCGGATTTGTCCTAGTTTAGAGGGCGTCCGGGGTGCGTCCGGGCGGGTTCTCAAAGAGCGTCCGGAGAAAACCCGGACACTTTTTACCTGATATCCGATCCTGATTGATTGAAAGGTAAGCAATAAATTAAAACAAATAATAAAAGAGTCCGGGGAAAAAATCAAACTCATTCAAAATGTCCGGGGTTTTTATAGTTTAGTCCAGGGTTGACAATTTGGCTGATGGCAGCCCTAGCTTCAGCTGAGCAAAAGTGTTTTACATGGAGCGACTGCCTGTCTGACCTCCACGATCCAGTTAGGAACTAGGTAACACGTTTCCCCTTGCTAAAACTGCTTATCAGACTTCCTGGCTTCTGATTACCCGTAACGACTGTCAAAGCTCTACATAATATCTCAATTGGTTCACCCGTTTTCTCATGAAAGGGTTACAGACAGACAAACAGATTGACATTCGGATTTATGATATTAGATTAAGGATTAGTAGGTACATATTTATGCAAAATAATATTTTAATATAACCTTGACTATTGTAGTACTCTTAGATCATTAGTTAAATAAACAAATACACTTCATTAATATTTTTTCACGGTTAGCATAATTAGTTAAATACTTTGTTATTATTTGTCATATAAATTAGAAGTATGATAAGCTCGTGGCTAAGTAACAGCCGCACGGGTCGACCGATCAAAGGTTAAGCTACGCTTGGCGCGGTCGGTCCGACCATCTTGTATATGTTATACGTGCCGGAAAGCACGTGAAGCTGTTGGTCCCAGCTGTCATTTGTAGATCTTTGACAGTCGTTACGGGTAGTCAAAAGCCAGAAGGTCTGACAAGACAACCAGTACTATCAATATGGGTATCGTGTTACCCGGTAACTGGGTTGTGAAAGTCAGATAGGCTCCATGTAAAACATTGGTATTCAGTTGCATCAGGTTCGACTGGAAGCTGACAACAACATAGTTGGGAAAAGGCTAGGCAGATGAATTCATATTAGAAGTATTAGTCATCTTGTTTACTGCATATCTAATTATCGATCCTGTTCAATTATTCCACGTATTTCTCATCTATATCTTCTATACTTATATATACTTATATAAATCTGTAGAGAGGTCAATTCTGTACATGAAATATATTTCTAAAATAACTATCACGGAGTGATTAGGGATCGATACTGATGCCAAAAATGCAATCAGTAAAATTTTTGTCTGTCTGTATAATCGTTATAGAAACAAAAACTACTTGACGGATTTTAACGAAACTTGGTACAATTATTTTTCATACTCCTGAGCTGGTTAGGTATAGTATACTTTTCATCGCGCTACAATAAATAGGAGCAGAGCAGTGAAGGAAAATGTTGGGAAAACGGGAGAAGTTACTCCATTTTGTAAGCTTCCGTCGCGAGAACCTTAATGGTTAAAGCTACACGGAAATCAAGGCTATAGGCTATATATCATCACGCTAAGACCAATAGGAGCGGGCGGAGCACCACTATTCCACGCGGACGAAGTCGCTGGCAGAAGCTAGTTATAAATAATGAACGCCGTGGTAGTTGAAATTATTATTTTCTTATGTTACATTCAACCAGCCTCTATCGTGCATAGGAATTTGGTAGTTCTGATAACTCACTTATTAATCACCGATATCTTAAGCTAGCTGCTTTCCCCGGATTCACCCGCATCCCGAGGGAACTTTTAATTGGGACAAGCCCTCCACTCATTCCCAACCACTGCAACTCCTGAAAGCCAGAATCAACAGTGGCGACCACAAGAAAACGTCGAGGCAGTGAAGCTCGACGAGTCCCAGAGAGATATTTTTTTTTTACTGTCTTGGAACCCGCAACGAATTTAATCAGAAAACAATAGTGGAGGAGTAGGAATAATCATAGTTTCCACTTCCCTCCATATCAAGCAGGAGACAGATGTAAAGAGTTAGGCCATTAGCACAAAGGGACTTTTACAACTGGGTGAAGCCCAGTTGCCTAGCACCACGGAATATAATCCCGAGGGAACTACTCCTCACAGCCGGATAAAAAACCTATATATAACCTTCTCCCCTCTATCTCCATACCAAGTTTTACCTAAATCGGTTCAGTAGATCCAGAGATTACCCCTTTTTTTGGATGGGAAATCATCAAATAACTCCTCCCGCCGTGGGTGGGGCGGGAGGGAGAGTCAGACTTTTACTGACTAAAACCCATCCATGGTCCTTCCTCAGCCCTTTGTATTCCGGGGGCGCGGTATCTCTTTCGAACGTCCCGCAGACCCGGCAGGCCCCACAGCCCCGGAAGGCCCGGCGGGCCTGGCAGGCCCCGCAGCCCCGGCATGCCCAGCGGGCCCGGCGGGCCCCGCAGCCCCGACAGGCCCCGCAGACCCAGCAGGCCAGAGATTACCCCTACAATCTTACTTTACCTCTTTATAATATAAGCATAGATTATTAGTTGAGATTATAATATAAAGCTGAGAATTACTCTGTCTCTTACTGTTGAATATACAATAAGACCTTTAGGTACTTGTAAACATTAACATTATAATTAATGCAATAAACATTTTGAATTTGAATTTCCCGTCGGGCCCATTGCCGCGCGCCTAATTATTTGTCACGCGAATATTTTTATATTGATATTTTCTAAGATATTTGTTGAAACTATATAGAGTTAAGGGCACATATATTCAATATTAAATTTCCGTTCTAACAAAAACATTCATTTAGATATAGGTTTATACCATATGGGTTAAATAAGCTTCCCAAAAACTCATTCGTTTTAATCTAAAATTTTAATAGTAAAAGCAGTTATTGTGAGTTATGCGTCGGAGATAGGCATATACTATTGCAGACTTTTTTATAGATATTGATGTGTTCTTTAATATTGTAGTACTTTGTTTTGTTCTATCAACAATAGTTTCCGCAGCACATGCGATGAAAGACATTTTATGATTATTTTTGTCCGCGCAAAGCGCAGCTTAATCTTTGATTTGTGCAGCTTGACTTTTGCTTTCCGGGAGCGCGGTATCAAACCAGGAAGTCTGATAAGCAGTTTTGCCAAGGGGAAACGTGTTACCTAGTAACTGGATCGTGGAGGTCAGATAGGCAGTCGCTCCATGTTAATCACTTTTGCTCAGCTGGAGCCTATCCCAAGATAGTTGGGAAAAGGCTAGGCAGATGATGCTTTTCCAAATGGTCTTCATATTTTTACGGTATCAGAAGTACACATTATATTATTACTTCTTCTTATCCTGTGGGTAGCAGATTTAGTAACCTAACAAGCTCTAGTGTCAGAGTTTTCTCAATTCCGCCAGACGGCCTCAGACAAGGGATTGTAACAACGACTGCTATCAAGATAGCAGCCAAGGACTTCGGCTTAACGTGCCCTCCCAGGCACGGGGTTGTAATACCGCCAACTACTGATTCCGGACTGCTTTGTGAAATTTTCTAAAACCCAAAAAGCGATACCGATGTCCGATCTCAAACCGGGAATCAAACCCGTTAAAAGCAGTCTCGTTTGTGACCACTAAACCACAGAGGTAAATGCAATAAATCAAGTTTTAAAAGTTAAATAAAAACTTGTACTAAACTAAATCTTCCAGTACCCACTTGTCGTTTTACTACACAATCGAATATAAGTGGGCCCTTGTTGTCTGAAATTCAAAAACAAAGCATACATTGTAAATTAAGATCAAGAAGATTTTGACAACGTTTGACGACATTTGACATTTTTAATGTACACTCGTTAGTGATAAGAAATATAAAGATATTCTTGTACTATGATTTCTTAGAAATCGCGGCTGCAAAATTGTTTACGCCAATTCGATAGATAACCTAGGTGATCTATTTCACCGAAAACTAATCTATATCTATACTATTATATAAAACTAGCTTCTGCCAGCGACTTCGTCCGCGTGGAATAGTGGTGCTCCGCTCCTATTGGTTTTAGCGTGATGATATATAGCCTATAGCCTTCCTCAATAAATGGGCTATCTAACACTGAAATAATTTTTCAAATCATACCCGTAGTTCCTGAGATTAGCGCGTTCAAACAAACAAACTCTTCAGCTTTATTATATTAGTATAGACGATATCCTCATACACTGAATGACTCACTGACTCATCAACGCAGAGCCGAAATGGCTGGACCTAGAGCAATGAAATTTGGACAGGAGGTACCTTTTATTTCCTAGACAATTAATAAAAAGGATTTTTGAAAATTCCAACCCTAAGTATATTAAAATAGAGTTGAAAGTTTGTACGGAGTAAGTTTTATTTTTGATTCGATTCAAATTTTGTAGGAACACTCTAAAATTTAAATAATTAAACACGTGTTTCACAGTTTTTCAAGATTTTAGCCCTAGGGTGAAAAATTAAGATTGTAAGTTGGTAAGAAAAAAAATCTGTTTTACTTTACACCAAAAGGTCTGAACAGTTTTACTTTAAATTAACCAAAAATGTTTATTATGAATCGGTTCAAGTTTAATAGTCCATTGAAATGTTACATTTTTTAGGCCTTACCTTGCGTTTTTTATTTTTTTTGGCCGCCATCTTGAAAATAGGGGTTGAAATGGTTTTTGCGATATATCTCTTAAACTATTAATTTAATAAAAAAAATTGTTAGCATTTTTTGTTGTAAATTAAATTCTCTACAACTTTGGTCCAGAAACTTTTTGTCGTAGAACTATAAATAAAAAAGTTATAAGGCCATCCACGGTCCGACCGCGCCAAGCGTAGCTTAATCTTAGCCACGAGCTTCTCCCACATCATACGTGGTTCTACTAATAAAATATTTTTTATTACAATCCTGGTTTAATTGCCTGTGTGTATTAAAATATTTATTCGTATCAATTTACTCGCATTTACCTAGTTTGCACTTTAATTATCTATTAGAGTAGCTATAAATATAAATAGACAAAATTACAAAGAGTTTTACGTGTATTTTTGTGTCTTTTTTCCTGTTTTTAAGAGATATACCTCAATTATTTTAATAAGGAAACACTTTGATTTTGCGTGTTAACTATTTTAGTGAAATATTTGAGGTAAATTAATTGTTCAACTCAATTTAATCACGTAATGAGTGGGGAGATGATGAAACGCAGAGTAAATATGGTGCAAAAGTATGTTAATACATTATAGTACCTATATTGTATTTTAAGTCATCTGCCTAGCCTTTTCCCAGCTATGTTGGGGTCGGCTTCCAGTCTAGACCGGATGCAGCTGAGTACCAGTGTTTTACATGGAGCGACTGCCTATTTGACCTCCACAACCTAGTTACTGGGTAACACGATACCCCTTGATAAGACTGGTTGTCAGACTTTTTGGCTTCTGACTACCCGTAACGACTGTCAAAGATATACAAATGCCAACCAGGACGAACTGCTTATCGTGCTTTCCGAGGCACGGAGGAGTCTCGCTATGACAAAGATGGTCGCCCATCCACGGACCGACTGCGCCAAGCGCAGCTTAAGCTTTGATTGGTCGACCCATGTGGCTGTTACTTAGCCACGAGCTCCTCAGTATATTGTATTTTAAGTATGATTTAAATAATAATAGATCTCTTCAGACTGATTTCGTTCACGGCGGCCAATCTCAATGAAGACTAGCCAGGTACGCAGGAGATATTATAGTGCACGCACGCTTGCGCAGACACAGGTGCACTCTCTATTCCCTCACCCTCATAGACCGATGTTTCGACAATCCAATACGACAGGGGAGAGATCAGCTTTACGTGTTCTCCGAAGCACGGAGGGGTCTCTCTATGCTAAGTAAAAGGTCACCCATCCATAGAATGACCGCGGCACAAAGCTTAACCTTGCTCTAATCTATCAATCAGCACGACTTATTTAGCTATGAGTTACTCAGTTTTAAATTGAATTAAATTGTTTCAAAAATATTTATTCAAATTAGGCTGAAAATCAGCACTTTTTGAACGTCAAAGTTACAAAAGACAGCCCCAAAACGCCCGCCCTTCACCACTTCTTATGTGTTATTGCTGGGGAGAAGAAGTGGCGCAACAAACTCCCCAGCAACACATGTCTGACTACTAGGTTTTAAGAACCAGCGTTATACATTTATCAATATAAAATTATTGTACATATTACATTAAATAAAGAGTAAAAGACAATAAGGGCCAAGTTCTTCAAGACAGATGGTTACGAAACGTTTTTTAACCAAGAAGCTGTAATTTTCGTGTTACCCACTTCTAGTACAACCCTGGTTTGGTAATCG
The DNA here is from genome assembly GCA_963891755.1 of Pyrrhia umbra. NCBI lineage: Eukaryota > Metazoa > Arthropoda > Insecta > Lepidoptera > Noctuidae > Pyrrhia > Pyrrhia umbra. The sequence goes on from OY982943.1 coordinate 1,624,339, forward strand.
ATCGTTTCAGGAATAAAAATCTCAAATAATACATTACCCATCGAAAATTTGAAGTTTGAATTTATTGTAAACATCTATTTTAAGTTAATCGGACGACTTATCTCGTCAGTGAACTTCGACCTAAGTGGGTGTGTTTGACTTAGGTATTACCTACTTTGAACCAAAACAATGTTTGGCTTGTTCGAGCATTAAATCTATACAAACAATATACATCCTATTAATACATATTATAAACGCGAAAGTTGGTAAGAATGTTTGGATGTGTGTTTGTTTGTTACTCTTTCACGCAAAAACTACTTAACGGATTTGGATGAAATTTGGTACACACATAGTTTATAACCTGGATTAACATATAGGATACTTTTTACCCGGGTGCGTGAAGTATTTCCCTCGGGTTGCGGGTGAAACCGGGGGCATCAGCTAATATCTACATATATAAATAAAAAGAAATGAATCGCCGAAATGAAGGTATGCACTCGCAAAACGTCGGAACGACTGCACCAAATTGGATATTATTATTTTTTGGTTCGTTATGGTGTCCTAACAAAAGTTTTGTATAAAAATAAATTTAAAAAAATCGATCATAAAAAAATGGCGGTACGAAGTTCGCCGGGTCTTATCAAATTCTTATCAAATGTGAGTTTAACTCGAGGCCGCGCTTGAAAGAGTTGTTTTGACTCATTTTAATTTAGACTCGGAAACATAACATAATATTTACAGTAGCATCTCTCAATTGCCACTCATTCGAAATTTAGCAAAACGTGATCAATTTATTAAATTTTCAATAAGTCATTATCATTTGCCTAATAAATAAGTCGTGGTGGCCTAGTGGTTAAGGCACCTGCTTCTCGTGTACGAGTGTGCGGGTTCGGAACCTGGCAAGTATCAATGTGACTTTTCTAAAGTCATAGGTACTTTCTAAGTATATCTTAGACGTCACTGACTAACGGTGAAAGAAAACATCGTGAGGAAACCTGGACTTAAAAAGTCTGAAATCGCTAATCCGCCTTGAGCAAGCGTGGTGATCAATGCTCATACCTTCTCTGTATGAGAAGATGCCTGTGCCCAGCAGTGGGACAATATATAGGCTAATGATGATGATGATGATGATTTGCCTAGCCTTTTCCCAACTATGTTGAAGACGGCTTCCAGTCTTGATTATATTATACCTTTTTCATAAACGGCATAATGGCGGGGCCAACTCTTGTAATTGAAAGATTCTACCACGTATTTGGATGGGAAATCATTAAATGACTCTTCGCGCCGTGAGTGGGGCGGGAGGGAGATCTCCCTTCCTTAGTCCTTTGTGTTCCGGGGGCGCGGTAACTCTTTCGAACATCACGCAGCCCCGACAGGCTGGGGCCCTGGGGGAGGGCTCCATCACTGATGCTGACAGTTTTTAGAAGCGTGCTTGGAACACGAACGCGCCGTTGACATGGGCCAGGTCCTTAGCGGCCAGCGAGCCACCCATAGCTCACCGTCCGCAGGCCCGCACTTACGGTGGCTGGGAGACATCTCGCGACTCCCTACGCCCGTGGCATCTCCCGCGGCGGCTGGGGCGTGAGGTCTGTCGCTCCCACACGCGACCCGCCTCCTCCTTCTCCAGCAAGCAAGAAGTATTTTTCTTTACAAGCTTCTTGGAGTAATTTATTAAATATCTGAGCAAATAGTAAGGTAACAATACTCTTTTCTCAATTATCCTCATATGTAAAACTGTTTTAATGACTCTGTCAACTGTCACTTCCGAAGATGTCTTCGTCGTCCCCTGCAGGTATTTTTATACTACTAATGTGGAAAGCTGTTGGTTTTTCTCATTGTATTTATATTACCACATCAACCAGATCATGGATGATAATGAGGAAGAATCTCCGGAGCTCTAAGTGTCGCTAGCAGTTTATGAAAGAACGAAATATTTAAGATGATTAGTTTTATTGTTTGTTTTGGAACAAGTCGTAATACCTGTATCATCAAAGAGCTTCACGAAGCTACTGACTGACGAGGCAAAATATTAATATATATAGACTCGCTGTCAAGAATAGAATATGATAAAAAGAAAACAAACACTGCGCAAAGCGATGTCCTATTACAATGCCCAAAGCAATGCCCGTTAAAATTTACTTAACTTTGGAGCTGTTGGACTAATTCCAGAAATAATGTTACTAATAGAAAGCTACCTTTGTGTGAGAGGATTGAATGACTGTGTTAAATCTATACATATAAAATGCTTTGTCCTGAATGACTGACGGATCAACGCACAGCCTAAACCACTGATCGTAGAGACCTGAAACTTGGAGGGAGTGTTTGTTGTATGACGTAGGCATACGATAAGAAAGGATTTTCCGAAATTCTACCTCTAAAGGGGTTACAAATCGGGGGCAAAGTTTGTATGAAACTCGCTTCATTCTGATTTTTTTTATTTGAGTTTCTATAGTCCACGCGGGCTAAGCCGCTGAAAGAAGAAAGCTAGTAAATTATATTCTGTTTAAATAGTGTAATTGGCTCTGGCCGTTCTATTTAAAATAAATAAATAAACTTACATTATTATGTGTACTAAGGGCTATACGGTGTAGCCTACTATCTACTACTACTACTTATTTTTACACAGGACTTGCTAATTAACCCATATTCTGATAGAACTACTTCACACACATGGATAAAAAAATTGCCTATAACTGTCTCCAGAGATAGTGTCTCCATCTATCTTAATTTCATCTAAATCGACTCAGCCGTTTTACCTTGAAAGCGTAATAGGCTAATAAATAGAAAGACAGACAAATAGAGTGACTTTCACGTTTATAATATTAGGAAGAATTTTCAGTGATAACCCAACCAAAATCTGTAATTTTAATACAGACAAAAATAGTTTCAAATATTTCTTTTTGTTCCAGAAAATTTTGGGATGACAGTATGAAGACCATCGCAGTTCTCCTGGCGCTACCACTCCTGGTCTTCTCCAGAATCGAAATCGAAATCACAGCAGCCGAAGACAGGTCCCTCACAAAGCTTCACATCTCAGGAACCAATGAGAAGATCATCAGCGACCAGGAAGTGCAGACCTTCAATCTATCAGACGAGAATTTGAAAAACGCAGTTAATTCTCACTTTGGCTCTAAGCCTGACGATGTATTCCTTAAAAACCCGACACCTTGGGGTGATCTATACACCACTAACGACTGGAAACAAGTCATTAGAATCCTGAAACCTGTAAAAGCCAAGATCTTAACCATGAAATATCATCCCTACTTAGTGTACAACGAATTCTTCAACAATACACGCCCAAAATCCGACAGCGTCAAGGCTCAAATCTGGCAGAATGTTGAGGAGACGGTATCCTCGATTTGGAAGAGACCTGGGAACATATCCTTTGAAGAAATCAAGTATACATTCAATATAAAATCGAATGCCATTTCGGGAAAATCTACGTTCTCTTTCGTGTCAAAATTCGGGGAAAACGTTCTGAATACGCGGAGAGTGTCAGTGGGTTCCGAAAACGGTATGATGATAAATTTGAAACCAAACCAGGTGTTGCTTGCAGAGCTTTATGCAAAGAAAGGCGTGATGAAGATCAAAGTGGATTACTTGGCCAGTTTATCTGGCTCCGTGGCCGTGAACTACGCTAACTTGTACAAAGATCATCATTTCTGGTCTATAGATATCAACAAGATACTGGCAGCTGGTGGCTTGAACAAGACGGTGGAGTTTTCTGAAGTTATTAATTTTGGTTTCTACGTAAATTCTAAAGTAGATATCCGTGATATGTATACGAATGAAGTACTGTCGTCGATACCGTTGAATGTGTTCTGATTTGTGACTGTAAATTATAAATTTGTTGGTTTTAATGTTTAATTTTATTTAAGGCTATTTACGTACCCCCTATGTTGGTACAATTAAACTTATCTGTCAGATGATTTCGAGTATTGGAACATCGGTGAACATACATACCTACAACGGAATATAGAACCTACTTCTTTTTGAAGTCGGTTAAAATGAACTGAAACATGCTCTTTGTTTAAACATAGCACCGTCCATATTTATAACACTGACAATAAGTAAGCCTAAACCACTGCCTACCCCTGCCTGCCTCAAAGAGTTGTCAGCATAGTTGACGGGGCCTCCTAGGGCCTGCCGGGGCTACGGGATTCTTCCAAGAGTGACCATGACCTAGAACACAAAAGGCAGAGGAAGGAACATGGATGGGTTTTAATCAGTAAGTCTGACATTTCCTCCCGCTCTGCCCACAATTGGAAGAGTCATTTAATGCTTTATACGAGAAAATGACAATAGAATGCGAACCCTGAATCACATGTTTATTGTCCAACAACCACCAGACCATTGAGGTTATGGTACTCTTAAACTTTTCTCTATTTTGATAACAATACAATATCATCGTAATTATCTAATTGTTTTCAACATTAGCGGTTCACTAAATGCAATTTTAATTATTAAATTGTTAATTATTGTGATAACTTTAGTATAGACTTCATATATTATGCAGTGCACCTAACAAGTTCTTTGGACTACAAAACTTTATCAAGTGAGTACGTGTGTGTATTTTATTTTAATTACTAGGTTTTTTTTTTCTTCTCTAATATTACGATAGATAGATAGAGATTTGACTTTGACAATAATATTCGAGGGGCTCGTGGCTAAGTAACAGCCGTGCGGATCGATAGATTAGTCAGGATAAGCTGCGCTAGCCGCGATCTGTCCATGGGTGACCGTTTTCTTAACATAGCGAGACCCCACCGTGCCTCGGAGAGCACGTTAAGCTGTCCTGCGCCTGATCTCTCCCCGGTCGTGTCGGATTGCCGTCCCATCGGACTATGAGAGTGAGGGAATAGAGAGTGCACCTGTGTCTGCAAGCGTGCGTGCACTATAATATCTCCTGCGTACCTGGGTGGTCTTCATTGAGATTGGCCACCGTGATCGAAAGTCGGTCTGGAGATTTTTAAACGTCAAATTCCTTACTAATACGAATATCGTAGTAACTCTGTCTGTCGGTTAATATTATGTTCTTCCTCAGATGTGTGTGTCTAAGGTATACTAGAAAGTACATAACATATGACTATAGAAAGCTAAATTAGTACTTGCTAGGTTTCGAACCCGCACACCCATACACGAAATGCAGGTGACATGACCGATGTACGATTAATTACGATTTAATTTTGATTTCAATATATCGTCATAGGGTTCTTCTTTCGGGTTTCAATCTTCAGTCTTAGCCAGAATATTCACACCTTAATGTTATAAACATTAAAATGTATCAAAAAGTATTCATTGTAATCCGTCTCACGGCCACAATTAGCTGCCATTTTCATAGATCATAATATTATTATGAATGACGTACCTACCATTTGGAGTACCAGGAAAAGAAGTACCCATTGTACGCCTGTTTACTTGCAATTAAGCCCCAAAAAAGGCGCTGATCTATTTATTACAGGCCTACGTTATTCATCGCTTACGTCATCCTTTGTCATAGTTCGTTTTCTTTACGTTTTTCCAACATAACAAAGAGATGATATCACACAATTGTAAATGGCTGTCATTTGTAGATCTTTGACTATCGTTACGGGTAGTCAGAAGCCAGGAAGTATGATAGCCAGTTACTAAGGGGTATCGTGTTAACTGGGAACTGGGTTGTGGAGGTCAGATAGGCAGTCGCTCCATGTAAAACACTGGTACTTAGCTGCATCCAGTTAGACTGGAAGCCGACCCCAATGTAGGTGGGAAAAGGCTAGGCAGATGATAATGATGCAGATTAATTGTGAATGTGTTTTATGGCCAAAAAATTGGTTGTTCATTGTGCTTCTGTTTTTATTCATAGCAGAAACCCCCCGTTAGACAAGTAGCAAAAACGATAGTAGAATAGAAAACAAAATGTATACATTTTGTTTACCCCCATTTACATTTTGTTTACACTTGTCTACCCCCCCCCCCCCCCCAGGTCGTTTGAATATAAAACTAAGTAGGTATATCTTTCATAATCCCTGACAGTCACACTATTTTTTCAGATCACGATGTTGCCCAAATACCTCCTCCTACTCTTCATGCCAGCAGTCATCTACGGCCGTATAGGAATCAAAATTATTACTGGAAATACTGCATCCGAAGCTTCTATTAAATTTAGCGGCCAAAACGTAGACATTATCAGTGACAAAGAACGGGAAACCTTCGGAATTAAAGATCGGGGACTTAAGGAAGCCGTTCGGATCTTCGCAGGCAAAAAACCTTCCGATGTCTACGTCAAAAGTCCTACACCATGGAACGATGTATACCACCGATACAATTGGGATCAGGTGCAAAGAATTTTGAAACCAGTCAGAGCTAGAGTGTTGGGGATTCACACGAAACCTGTCATCGTGTCTACTCGGGAATTTTCAAACTACGGAAAACGAGTAAGGCCAAAATATTTTGCTTCTATCTCGCATCAGGTCGAAGAAACTGTTACTAACACCTGGTCTGTTGGTGGAGTGCTGACTGTTGGACAGGAAATCACATACAACGTTAATTTTGCTGCGGGAAGTGTTGGAGGGACTACTAGCCTTTCGTTTGCCGCGAATTGGGGTAATGACACAAGCAAAGCGAAAGCGGTTACTCTAGGAACTAGCACCAGTGTGGAGGTGGAGTTGTCTCCTGGCCAAGCGGTGGTAGCCACCCTCACAGCCACCCATGGGACTTTGGATATGGAAGTAGACTACGAAGCCTACCTCACAGGCGACGTGTTTGCTAATTATCGGGACAAATATAAGGGTCATCATTTCTGGGGTTTACCTGTCGAATGGGTGCTAAAAGAATCCGGTCTACCACACTATGTTAATTCCACTGAAAAGATTTCAATAGGATTTTATGCGAGTGCTAGTGTTGAAATTAGGGATAAGAAAACTTCGGCCGAGGTGAAACATGTACCAGCAGGAATTATTACATCCCCAGGAGGAGGGAGTGTACCCCATTATGATCGCCACGATCTGCGGCATTGATCTTGAATCTTTGTAAATAGACTATGCATAATGACTATGGAATGTATGTCTTTCTTTACTATCCTTCATCATCATTATCATCATCTGCCTAGCCTTTTCCCAACTATGTTGGGGTCGGCTTCCAGTCTAAACCGGATGCAGCTGAATGCCAGTGTTTTACATGGAGCGACTGCCTATCGAACCTCCAGAACCCAGTTACAGGGTAAAACACCCTTAATAAGACTGGTTGTCAGATTTTCTGGCTTCTGACTACCCGTAACGACTGTCAAAGATCTACAAATGACAACCGGCACCAACAGCTTAACGTGTTTTCCGAGGCATGGAGGAGTCTCGCTATGACATAGATTTTTACCCATCCACGGATCGACCGCGCCAAGCGCAGCTTAACCTTTGATCGGTCGACCCGTGCGGCTGTTACTTAGCCACGAGCTTCTTTACTATCCTTATAATTTAGTATTATAAATTATTATTCAAGTTTCAGTAGGGATCCCTAATTATTTCTGGAAATAAATATAGCCTATGACACTTCATAAAGATGTAGCTTTGTAACGGTGAAAGAATTTTTAAAATCGGTCCAGTAGTTTTTGAGTTAAAACCCTACAATCAAATCTTTCCTCTTAATAATATTAGTATTGATAGTATAGATAAAGTAAATTTGTGTGTCTGATTATATCATTAAGCTGTTTATCTTGAAAAACATTGTCAGAAAAAATGTTTTGCTTTTAATTCTGAAAAGACTTGAGCTAGCTTGGTGATCAATGCTTATCATGTATGTCTCATCATCTTTGCCCAGCAGTGGGACTTCCATAGGCCGATAATGATCATCATCGTAACATAAAATAAATCTGTGAGTTGTGTTCAAAAACGTCTTACACACACCGTCCTACTTATAAAAACCTGTAATCTGAAGTTTCACCATTTTTCGCCTAATCCTTACTTAATGTCGTAATCCAAGATTAAGCTACTAACTTAAGTTCGGATTAACGCTAATCAGCATTTATGAGTGAGATTTTTGCTAACCCGTAGTTAAGAAACAGATTAAAAATTAATCGGAAATCTACATATACTAATATAATAAAGCTGAAGAGTTTGTTTGTTTGAACGCGCTAATCTCAGGATCTACTGGTACGATTTGAAAAATTCTTTCAGTGTTAGATAGCCCATTTATTGAGGAAGGCTATAAGCTATATATCATCACGCTAAAACCAATAGGAGCGGAGCACCACTATTCCACGTGGACGAAGTCGCGGGCAGAAGCTAGTTATAAATAAGGCGGACAGAGTTTATAACCTGAATTAACTTAAGGATTCTTTTTACTCGGTATTTTGACCCTATTCGAAGTCCACGCTGACGCGAGACGCGCAGGCTATTATGAAATGAATAAAATAATGACGAAATAACATCTATTTACCTACCTTGAAAAAACTTTACGCTCACGATATGTTCGGGATATTTTACACACACAATCCAAAAGTTTTCAACACCTATACTTCATTTACAACAAGATTAGAAAAACTTCCAAACTCTTTTTGCAGCTTATTCAACTGATTTTGAGTTCTATTCCGTACTGATAAGGATGCTGTGAAAATCAAAATAATGTTTACAATTACAAATACATTCTGCATCTGTTTTTGTTTTGTCACCAATAGCATGTTAGCAATAGAGCTTTAAATCGTTTGAACAAACGGTAAATAGGGCGCGTTTAAATGTCTAATCTTATTACAAATGGAGTATAGTCGACATTATAAAATAAAATGTTCTCTTTCACTATATTTTATTTCACACTCACACTATGTACTAACTTACTGTCAGTCTTACATAGACAATTCACTGAATCGAATTAATACGGTAGTACAAAATTTAAAAAGGTGTAAGGTTAAAAAAAACAATTCATTCATACACTCTAAGCCAAATTTAGAGGGTCCCGTATAATTTTGTTTTTCTTAGACACTTATATATTTGGTATTTATTTAAAATATAAGTAAGAGTCAGTCAGTATAAGTCTGACACTCTCCCCACCCCACCCATGGTGGGAGCAGTCATTGATAATCTCCCATCCGAAAAAAAAGGGTCTATTTTCAAAATGTTTTTTTTTAACTATAAGTTTTCCGCGGTTCCACTCGCGTTCTGAGAGAACTACTTCTCGCATCTGGATAAAAAGTAACCCATAACAGTCTCCAAGGTCCCGTCTATCTCCGTACCAAATTTCATCCAAATCGGTTCAGCCGTTTTACCGTGAAAGCGTAACAAACAAACAATCTCACTTTCGCATTTATAATACCCGCCCCGGCTTCGCACGGATGCAATGTAGATACTATATAGATACTATTAGATATATGGTAGTATTATACATATAAACCTTCTTTCTTGAATCACTCTATCTATTGTTGAAAACTGCATTAAAATCCGTTGCGTAGTTTAAAAGATCTAAGCGTACAAACAGCGGGAGCGATTTTGTTTTGTACTATGTATAGATTATTTACAATAACGCGTCAAGCCACAGAGTTAAGCTATGTCTATAGGTACCAAATTCCATCTAAATCAGTTTAGCCGTTTACCAAACACTCACATTCTCTTTTAAAATATTAGTTTGAACAACAAAAACATTTTAGGTATCGTCAGTACCCTAAAATCAACACAATGGTACATTATAATATTATTTAAAGTGACGTAACTTATTTGTGAGTGGAATACAAGTTAGTCACACACTCTTGATATTTAATGGTCGTAAAAATGTTATGGAATAGACTATAGTCCATTTATTCTGTGTTTAGACATTTAAACGCACCCTATTTACTGTTTGTTCAAAGGATTTAAAGCTCTATTACTGAGGTGACAAGACAAAAACAGATGCCGAATATATTTGTTATTGCAAACATTATTTTGCTTTCAAGGCCATCTTTATCAGTAGGGAATAGAACTCAAAATCGGTTTAATAAGTTGCAAAAAGAGTTTGGAAGTTTTTAATCTTATTGTAAACTAGCTTCTGCCAGCGACTTCGTCCGCGTGGAATAGTGGTGCTCCGCTTCTATTGGTCTTAGCGTGATGATATATAGCCTATAGCCTTCCTCGATAAATGGACTATCTAACACTGAAAGAATTTTTCAAATTGGACCAGCGGTTCCTGAGATTAGCGAGTTTAAACAAAATGGAGTAACTTCTCCCGTTTTCCCAACATTTCCCTTCACTGCTCTGCTCCTATTGATTGTAGCGTGATGAAAAGTATACGTATACTATACTATAATATAAGTATACTATAACCAGCTCAGGAGTATGAAAAATATTTGTACCAAGTTTCGTTAAAATCCGTCGAGTAGTTTTTGTTTCTATAACGTTTATACAGACAGACAGGCAAAAATTTTACTGATTGCATTTTTGGCATCAGTATCGATCCCTAATCACCCCCTGATAGTTATTTTGGAAATATATTTCATGTTCAGAATTGACCTCTCTACAGATTTATTATAAGTATAGATGAAGTATAGTAGCATTTTATTTATAACTCTACAGTCAACACCCAATGAAATACAACACAAATCCGCTTCCGTCCGCTTAATTTTTAATCTGCTGCTTAGTAACGGATTTGCAAAAATCTCACTCGTAAATGCTGTTTAGCGTTAATCCGAACTTAAGTTATGATGGGATTAAGCGAAAATAACAGAGGATTGAATAGGTAAACTAAGATTTATTTTATAATCAAGTTAGCCAGTACAACAGTCAACACAAGAGAGGTATTATTAGCAGTGTTGCCAATATCAGGGCATAGACAGTAGCTCCAACTAGTGAGCTATTGAGACAACTATGTCAATTTACATTGTTTGGTTTATATGTACTAGTTCTAACACCTGCCCTTAAACTAAACAATCTGTAAACCAAGATTAATTACACAATTAGAATGTTTATCTTTACTTAAACATTTAGTAAGGACATCTGCTGGCATATTTTCAGTAGATAAGTATTTTAACATTACAACTTTATCTTCTACAATTTGTCGTACAAAATGATGTTTTATATCAATGTGTTTACTACGGCTATGGTTAACATGACTTTTACAAATGCTTTGTGCTGACTGACTATCATTGAACAAAGTTACTGATAAATGTTTACCCAAACATTCGTAAAGAAAGCTTTTAAGAAATTTAGCCTCCTTTGCTCCCTCACACAATGCCATGTATTCAGCTTCGGTGCTTGATAGGGCCACAGTTCTTTGTTTGCGGCTTTCCCATGACACTGCTGAATTTCCTACTTTAAATACATAACCAGTATATGAGCGACGGTCTAGCTGATTAGACGCCCAATCCGCATCTACATATCCTGTAACACTTAATGAGGATTTTTCATATACTATGTTATAATTGATAGTCCCTTTTAGATATCGCAATACACGTTTGGCTGCTTTCCAGTGTGTATCGGAATGACAATTATTAAATTGGCTGAGTAAGCTTGCTGCATGCATAATATCTGGTCTAGTACAAATGGCTATGTACATAATACTTCCCACTAGACTTCTAAACTTGGAATCCATATCAGTTTGGTCTCCTTTCTCAAGTTTTATGCCACACTCCAGAGGTGTACTAACAGGCTTACAATCAGTCATATTAAATTGATCTAATACCTTCTGTATGTAGTTTTTCTGATCCAATGTGATTTGATTTTGTCTTTGATTTAATCTCATTCCTAATACATGTGTAGCTCGGCCAAGATCTTTTGTTTCAAACCTTTTCATCAGTTTCTCCTTGAGTGCTTTCTTTTCTGGTGTATCTTTACTTATAAGTAAAATGTCATTGACATACAACGCTAATATTATAATATTTCCTGAGTTGTCAGATTTAATGTAAACACAAGGCTCACTGAGTGTTTTTCTAAACTGAAGATCTTTCAAGGCATTATCTATCTTGTCATACCATGCCTTTGAGGCTTGCTTAAGCCCATATATAGCTTTATGAAGTTTAAATACATGGTCTTCTTTACCATTTATCTTGTATCCATTTGGCTGTTGCATGTAAACAGTCTCTTGCAAATCACCGTTTAAGAAAGCTGTTTTTACATCTATATGATCAATGTGTAAGTTTAGATTTACTGCCAGGGCAATCAATGTACGTATAGTAGAATATCGTACCACAGGTGAGTAGGTTTCCTGGTAGTCAATCCCGTATTCCTGGGTATAACCTTTTGCTACAAGGCGTGCTTTATACCGAAGTAACTGACCTTCTGGTCCTCGTTTCTTCTTGAAAATCCACTTACAGCGCACAGCCTTCTTTCCTTCAGGCAGTAATGTCAAACTCCAAGCCTTATTTTTCTCAAATGATCTATATTCATCTTCAATAGCTTCCCTCCAGTGTTCCTTTTCAGGTCCTGATAATGCTTCCTCAATTGTCTGTGGTTCTCCATCATGACTTGTTGCTTTCATTATAATTACAGCATTCACACTTTCATCAATATCTTCATAATAACTAGAATGTTCATCTTGAGTCATGTCTGGATTCCATGTGACATCATTGGGGTCATCTACAGAGTTGGAGTCAGAAACACTTGAATTAGTTGTGATCGAGTCAGATAAAGTAGTAGCAGTAGGCAAAGGATTGACATCGTTATCATCATTTGTTCTTACAACATTTTCTATTTCATTATTAAAATTTATTTGACAATCAGTAGTAGTATTATTCTGATTTAATTTTAAGTCTTTATACAACATTCCTTCTAAGAAGCACACATCTCTAGATTTCATAAATTTGGAAGGATTTTGAGGATCAATTAGTCTGTATCCTTTTGACTCATTACAATATCCTACAAAAATGTATTGTTTACTCTTTGCATCTAGTTTCTTACGCCTCTCATCGGGGATCATTGCATAAGCAACACAGCCAAATGTTCTCAAATTTGATAAATTAACTTTACAACCAGACCATTTTTCTTCAGGTGTGGTTCCTCTTACCGCTTTAGTTGGTGATTTATTCTTGATAAAGATTGCTGTATTCAAAGCCTCGGCCCAGAATCTTTGGTCCATCCCTGCATCCTGTAGCATACATCGTCCGGCCTCCATAATTGTGCGATTTGCCCTTTCCGCAACTCCATTCTGTTGTGGAGAGTAGGGTACAGTCGTCTGGTGCACGATGCCATGCTCTTGAAGGAATTTCTTGTTTCAGTAAATGCATACTTCGCCTGTTTAGGTGTCCGAGTCTCCGATGCCAAATCTCCTGTGATTGGTTCGCTTCACACAAATTCACAGCTTCTGCGCGTCCCTCATCCATGGACTCCACCAAAGTCACTGTTTGACATGTCGCAGTCAGCTCATGACCATTTGTTGATTGTTGACTCACTGTGTCCAGTTCATAAACACCATTCACCTTTGTAGCACTTGCAACTGACATTTTTCCATAGTAAATATTACACTTTTCAGTGTCAAAATGAACTTCAAGTCCCTTAGAAGCTATTTTGCCTACAGAAATAAGGTTTGTTGACAGTCCCGGCACAAAAATAACCTCATTTAATTTTGTAACTTGAGTTTGTCCCTCCAACAATAATTCCACCTCACCATGACCTTCACTATGCATTTTCTGATTATTAGCAACTGTAACTAACCGCGGAGTGTCCACAACATAGTTTTTCAATAGATTTTTGTTGTTTGTCATGTGACAAGTAGCACCGGAATCGACATACCAGGCATTCGAGTCAATGTTGATAGCTAGCGCTGTCAATAATGTTCCGTTCCATGCTTTCTCACACTTTTCACTTTCACCCCGTTTATTAATATTTTTATTGTTAGTTTTAGTTGGACAGTTTTTAGCAAAGTGATTTGGTTTCTTGCAAATGAAGCACTTTGGATGTTTGTTGAACCTTTTTGTAGAAGACTTGTTTGTAAACATCGCACCTTCGCTCTTGTCAAAGTCTCTACGTAAATTTTCCTGCAATAATTTACTTTTCACTGTTTCACTGCACAATTTAATGTTCGAATTTTCTAAAGCCATGATAAGCGGATCATAGTCTGGTGGTAAACCGCTTAGCATTAACACTGACAGAAAATCATCTTCTAATGGAGCGTTTATATCTCGTAATTGCTGATCCAAGTCCGTGATTCTCAAGATATACGCTTCCATGTCACTAAATTGTTCCAATTTCAATCCAAATAACGTGCGTAAAAGTCCAAGACGACGACACAGTCCCCTGTCTTCATAGGCTGTCTTTAGGTTGTTCCATGCTTCGTAACCAGTGGTAGCATTTCTAACGTGGGAAAAAGACGAGGGTTGAACCATCAAACATATCTTTGCGAGTGCCCGTAGTTGTTTGCGGTTGTCATTGACCTTGGGAACACCCGGTGCAGATTCTTCGATACAATCCCATAAATCTTCATGGACTAAATACATCCGCATCATGAACTTCCAATTTCCATAGTTAGATATTCCACTAAGCTTCTCGAAATTGATTGTAATTCCGGAACTTGTTGCTGTTGAAGAAGATGGCGCCGACTCTGGCACCGCGTCTTTACGCGACATCGCGTCTGTTTTGTATTTTACGATTTTGGAGGGAAACCTTTAACACACTCTTATTTATCGCGTATTCTGGGCCCATAACCTGATGGGATTAAGCGAAAATAACAGAGGATTGAATAGGTAAACTAAGATTTATTTTATAATCAAGTTAGCCAGTACAACAGTCAACACAAGAGAGGTATTATTAGCAGTGTTGCCAATATCAGGGCATAGACAGTAGCTCCAACTAGTGAGCTATTGAGACAACTATGTCAATTTACATTGTTTGGTTTATATGTACTAGTTCTAACAAGTTAGTAGCTTAATCCTGGTTTACGAAGTTGAGTATGGATTAGGTGAGAAATGGTTGAACTTCAGATTACAGGTTTTTTTATAAGTAAAACGGTTAATGTCTACTTCAACAGTTCCTTTGTGACATCGCTGTCTTGACACTTTTTTTGTGTCGCGATAAATGTCCCAGGCCTGTTTACACTGAGTGTACTGTCTATGGTGTCATAGCTTGACGACCGTGGCTTACACGCGAAATTGAAAAAAAAAAAACCGGGCAAGTGCGAGTAGGACCCTCGCACCGAGGGTTCAACCTTAAGAAAGAATATTATCTTCTATACTTCTTCTATCTATCTATATCTATACTTATAATAAATCTGTAGAGAGGTCAATTCTGTACATGAAATATATTTCCAAAATAACTATCAGGGGGTGATTAGGGATCGATACTGATGCCAAAAATGCAATCAGTAAAATTTTTGTCTGTCTGTCTGTATAAACTCTATAGAAACAAAAACTACTCGACGGATTTTAACGAAACTTGGTACAATTATTTGTCATACTCCTGAGCTGGTTATAGTATACTTTTCATCACGCTACAATCAATAGGAGCAGAGCAGTGAAGGGAAATGTTGTCATTTTGTTTAAAAGCGCTAATCTCAGGAACCGCTGGTCCGATTTGAAAAATTCTTTCAGTGTTACATAGTCCATTTCTCGAGGAAGGCTATAGGCTATATATCATCACGCTAAGACCAATAGGAGCGCAGCACCACTATTCCACGCGGACGAAGTCGCTGGCAGAAGCTAGTACGTAATAAAGTCGCAATTATCTTGTATTTTCCGAAGTTTGTTTGAACAGGAAAATTGCTGATTAATTAAAAACTGCGATGCTAAGAATTATAGTTTTATTTTTCCTGTAATGTTTAAGTTAATGTCTATCAATCCTAATTATTTCAGATTTTTCCCTTCTCAAACTTAGGATATATGTAAGGGGGGAACGGTGTTTTTTGTGCAGATTTAAGTATCTACACTAGATTTGTATTTTTGTGTGTATGTTTGTTATAATAAACTCAAAAACTACTGCGCCGATTTCAAAAATTCTTTCACCATTGGAAAGCTACATTCACCTTGAGTAACATAGGCTACCCGTGCGAAGCCGGGACGGGCCGCTAGTAAACCAATATTTTTGATTTTGCAATTTGCAATGGAAATCGTTCTTTATGCCTGTTTCAAACAAGTCGATAGCATGAGTAGTTCCTGAAATAGTCAGCCGTGACAGTCGGACAGACAGACAGACAGACGAAGTGAAACCATACGGGTTCCATTTTACTATTTTTAGTACGGAACCCTAATTACAGAGTTTCATACAAACGTTGCGCCCCTTTTTCATCTCCTTTAGGGGTAGAATTACAGATAATCCGTTCTTATCTTATGCTACATGCATGATGCCTACGTCATACAAAGAACACACCCTCCAAGTTTCAGGTCTCTATGATCAGCGGTTTAGGCTGTGCGTTGATCCGTCAGTCATTCAGGACAAAGCACTTATAAGTATAGATTTTACCTATATCTACGAACAGACAATGGGGGCTAGACAAGTGGCAGTCGTTTCTAATCGTTCTGACGCTAACGCTTAAGCGTTTCTACTTATCAAATGCTCAGTCGATTAGAACGATAGAAAAAAATTACGAGAAGTTGTCTATGGATTGCTCTAAGGGCCTATACATGTGGCAACAAATTTAAGAGAATTACATTCATTTACGACTATTTTTTTTGACCTAGAGTATCGCACTTGAAATTTGTAGCCAAGTGACATTATTTTTAACAGACTTCAAAAAAGCAGGTTCTTTATTCGACCCGCATATATGTTTGTATATCCGCGATTTTCAAAAACTACTGATCCGATTTGGATATTTTTTATTTATTTAAATGCATGCTTTGCAAGGAAGGTTTTTGTATATTTTATATTAGGATTTGATGAAGATCTTTGGAGATAGCCAATGGAACTCATCAATTTATTACTAACAGCAAAGGACCCGCGATCGTTGTGATTGTAAGCCTATGCATTGTTTTCACCATTACATTACATAACATCACTCCTCTAAGCTTTAAATAAAAAGCACAGGCATGGAGTAAACCCTCATTAAATTACAAACATTTTGAACTCGGTTTTACTTTTTGTAAAATAAGTTTTTAATAGATTTCGAAAGGAAACGTCATCTAATACAATTTTTTTTTAGAATCCGTAGTCAAGTGGCATTGTTTGACAGAAGAAAACGCTTGCGAGCGTCTGAACGTAACGCTCGCTGAGCGAACGCAGACACCTTGTAGATAACTCTACAAAATGACCTTTGTGAATCAGCTGGTGAAGTGTTTTGGTATATTTTGTGATGAAATGTTTGTGAATTTTAATACTTATGTATTAAACTACACTCGCTTAAATTATTATGGGCTGCGCATAATGAGGAAGTGTTGGCTTAGGCGTCAGAAACCAAATTCTTCACGTCGATGTCTGCTGTTTCCCGCGGTTTCACCCGCGTCTTCAGAGTAAAAAGTAGCTTTTTCCAGGGTCTCCGCTATCTCCGTACCAAATTTCATACAAATCGGTCTAGCCATTCACGCGTGATGCCTTGACCAAGGGAAATAGAGATTCATTTTTAGGGTTCCGTAGTCCGACAAGGAACCCTTATAGTTTCGCCATGTCCGTCTGTCTGTCTGTCTGTCTGTCTGTCCGCGGCGTAGCTCCGAGGTTCTTGTTACTAGGAAGCTGTTAAATGAAATTTAGTATGGATATGTATATTAATCACGCCAAGAAAGTGGTAAAATAAAATTTTGATTTTTTTTTTTTTTAGGGTAGCTCCCAAACACGTAAAGTAGGGATGAATTTTTTTTTCTCGCGTACCGCTCACCGCTCCGCTGTGGTGTATCGTTAGATAGGTCTTCTAAAAATATTATGGGTGTGTCAAGACCATTTTTCGGTTAAGTGAGCCATTTGCGAAATATCTAGATTTTAAGTGAAATTTTTTGTTCGATACGAGTTACCCCTCTAACTTTTGAATGGCTGTACCTAGAAATGTGAAAAAAATCACAGACGTAGCACATGTAAGTTAAGTAAGCTTAACCGTTTACAGAGTTATAGTCGACTAACTAAGACCTATTACGGAACCCTACCGCGCGTGGCCCGACACGCACTTGGCCGGTTTTATATATATAGATGCACAATTTATTGTTCCGGGTGGTGTGATTCTATAAGCAAACATTCAATAAGATTTGTCTGGAATTCCGTGCTCATGCATCATTGCGAGGAACTAAAGAAAGGAGTAAAGGTAAGTTTATTATTGTTTACATTACTTATCGTCTGTTATCTCCCAAGTCTCAGACAGAGTATGGTCCTATAGTAGAAAAAAGCCTTACTACCTACCGTTCAGAAATAACCATTACCACAATAATTATAAGTAAATTTTAAAAAGTTATGTAAAAATACTATAATTATCTTTATAGAATACACTAATTCTTGTTCTTCAATGCCAGCTTGACCAACCATCGAAGTCACACTAATAATGGCCACCACGCTTACTTCTACAGCAGTTAAAGACTGCTGCTGCTGTTTGGACCACCTGCATGACACTGGTGCCCAAATATTTTTTTTTATTCATTTTCCAATCAGCCCAATCCTAAATAAAGACGAGTTTTATAACCTTAAACTTATTGTTGTTAAATAGAAAGAAAGCGGTTCTTTGATGGGAATGCATACAAACACAATACATACAATAATTGTTCATAATGTGATGCCAGTAGTGGCGATATTGAATAAAACACTTTTGGTCGGTGGTTCATCTTTGGCCTTTATATGAATCCTACCAAAACTGAAAATTGCTCTGCACTAGCACGTATTCTCGGCTCTAATTACTAAACAATAACAAAAAAGGAAGTCCCTAATCATATCATGGTCATTGTATGATCCAAATAAATTGGTTTTAAACCTGCTGCAAATACTTTAAACTTTCGCGGTTTGCACCGAAGTAAATGGGACTATCGTTTTTGCGGTCACCAGTTGGCGCCACTGTTGAGTAAGTCCTGTGAGTCAACAGGAAAACAGCTTAAAACTCCGCAATATATACTTTTAATAGATATAGATACGATGTAGTGAACTCGCTGTAGATACTAACTAGTTACTACAACTAACTTTGAATGAGCTGTTTTTAAGGCCCACTTATTTGGCACCTATTCTTGGCTTTTATGACAAAACAATAACATGTATTGAGCTATAAAGTATATCTGCCTAAATTCATCAGGAATGGCACAATATTTGCAATAAAAATCAATAATTTAAAGTAAATTACGATAAAAATGCTCGCAGTGAAATATCTCTTACATTTGATATTTCTTGAGACCTTGCTCCACACTAGCGCATCCTAGCGGCGAATTCAAGTGCGGTAGCCCTCATTGAAGTGTAAGTATCAAACTACTTACGTAGTATTGTATTATCTTTGCTACTATTGCAGAGCGATGCATAGACAACTTTCTGTATTTTTATCTACCGTACGAATAGAATGAGCGTTCGAGACATCAAAAGCCACTTGTCTACCAAAAATTGAATCGCTAACGCTTAAGCGTTCACACGAATAGAAACCAAAGAGAATATAATACGAAATAATAGAAAATAGAAACGTTGGACTTTTTGGTGGGCTTTCAAAAAAGGCGGTATAAAATAGTTTGTGTAAAATATTTTTATTTAATTTTTAGTTAAATATTACAGTATAATTAGTTATTGTATAGTACATATAATTGTGTTTAGTCACAGTATAATATATAAAGTACATATATACAGTATAATTGTGTTTAGTTCGGTTAAGAAGAGACGGGCTGCGGATGGACTAAGTCAACCGTTTAAAATTCAGTTGGTGATGGTATTCAAAACACTCCAATTAAATGGAAACAAATATGTTTATGTTCGTACCTACACATCATCAAAGAACCTCTTTCTTTCTATTTCACAATAATACGTAAGTTAAGTTTATAAAATTCGTCTTTATTTAGGACTAGTGGCCCGTCCCGGCTTGGCACGGGTAGCCTATATTACTCAGGGTAAATGTAACTTTCCAATGGTGAAAGAATTTTTGAAATCGGCACAGTAGTTTTTGAGTTTATTCATTACAAACATACACACAAAAATACAAATCTTTCCTCTTTACAATAGTAGTGTAGATGTAGATTGGGCTGATTGGAATACGAATAAAATAAATTTGGGCACTGGTGGTGGTCCGAACAGCAGCAGCAGTCTTTAACTGCTGTAGAAGGAAGGATGGTGGCCATTATTGGTGTGCAAGAAAGCAAGAATTTATTGTGTGTATTCATGGTGTATTCTATAAATATTATAACTATAATCTTTTTACATAACTTTGATTTACCTATAATAATTATTGTGATAATGATTACACGAGAGTTTTTGGAGTGTTATCCTACTATATAATATTATGAATACGACGTGAGTTTGTTTATTTGTTACGCTGTCACGATATAACGGCTGAAGCGATTTGTTTCAAATTTGGTACGGAGATAGATGGAAGCTTGAAGACAAGCTTATTTTTTATGCGGGTCCGTTAGTAGTTCTCTTGGAATGCGCATGAAACCGCGGGAAGCAGCTCGTAATAACTACATATTATGAATAACTACTATATAATATTTGAAAATAAAAATAAAAGGCTTTCTGAACACAGAATATAAAATATTTATCTTTTAATTAATTAAATGTTATTAAGAAATCAAACTACTGAGCAGTGCTCTACCACGAAGAAGGTCATTTTGGCTTTCCTCGAAAGACGTGCAGCATTCAATATAGGGGTCATCATCCAGGCCCTTTGTGGGTATCCAGAATCACCTAAAAAATAAAACAGACATTAGAATAGGGGTGGAGGATGAAACGCACTAAGCTGGCGCATCACTAAGGACCACCGCATCGCCCGCCAACGGTCATTCATCATATTGGCAGAAGTTCAGTAGGTGAACAAGGCAAAATTCGCGCGCCCGAACATTGTGTTTTATAGTAGATTGTACCTTAAAATTTAACTACGACCGTGCGTGAACTCATTTACCCTGAGCTACACATCTAAACACTTGTAATACACAGCAAATTATTTGATTTCTCCTACTATAGGACCATACTCTGTCTGAGACTTGGGAGATAACAGACGATAAGAAATGTAAACAATAATAAACTTACCTTTACTCCTTTCTTTAGTTCCTCGCAATGATGCATGAGCACGGAATTCCAGACAAATCTTATTAAATGTTTGCTTATAGAATCACACCACCCGGAACAATAAATTGAGCATTTCTCATATTTCGTCCAGACATCGATGTGATGAGTTTATTTTCTGGTCCCTAAGCCATATTTCTTCATTATGGGCCATAATTATTTAAACGACTGCATTTTAATATTTAAATAATATAATTCACAAACATGTCACAAAATATACCATCACACTTCAACATCTGATTGACAACCGCCATTTTGTAGCGTTCAGATGCTCGCAGCATAGACTAAGTCGATTCCTTCTGTCAAATAATGCCACTTGTCTACCAATTTGAAGTACGAAACGCTAGATCAAATAGCTATTCGTTACCTAATGTCATTCCCATACATTGAGCGTTAGCGTTAGCGTTAGCGTTTTGCCACTTGTCTAACCCCCAATATATTGTCTAATTAGGTAAATTAACACAAGTTAATTGACTGCCTTGTTAGTCTAATGGGTCGATTCCCAGGTCAGTAATTTACTTTGCAGTAATTCACAGTAACAGTGCGGATACTGGATTTACGTCTGTTGATGGCGACCCACAGATATGTGCCTAAATAGATAACGCAAGTTTCCTCTTTGTATATGAAAACCAAGCGTGTGTTATGATTCATAACTTATGAACGACTTTCTGTGACGACACAAGAGCATTTTTGAGATTTTCTTTAGACTAGCAAAATTTTTTGGTACTTTTTGCAGCTCAATAGTGTACAATCATAAGAAGAAGAGGAGCCCGTGGCTAAGTAACAGCCGCACGGTTCGACCGATCAAAGGTTAAGCTGCGCTTGGCGCGGTCGGTCCGTGGATAGGTGACCATCTATGTCATAGCGAGACTCCTCCGTGCCTCGGAAAGCACGTTAAGCTGTTGATCCCGGCTGTCATTGGTAGATCTTTGACAGTCGTTACGGGTAGTCAGAAGCCAGAAAGTCTGACAACCAGTCTTACCAAGGGGTATCGTGTTATCCGGTAACTGGGTTGTGCCAGGTTCGATAGGCAGTCCATGTAAAACACTGGTACTCAGCTGCATCTGGTTTAGACAGGAAGCCGACCCCAACATAGTTGGGAAAAGGCTAGGCAGATGATGAATACGGTACAATGATAAATTTTTTCGAGCTTTCGTTTGATGGTTGGTTCCAATACGGTAGAGCGCGGGCTTATATAGACGGTGTTAACTTAGGTGCACTGCGCTCATCTGTTACACGCGAAATACATACACTCATTGCGTCATCTATTAAGGGCCCAGCTCACCGACATGAAAACGGTTCGATTAACTTAAAACAGCTGTTAACCATACATCTCTAGATAGAAGATCTTTTGAAGTTTGACCTTCTTACTTTCGATGGGTTGTAACGTATTAGTCACTATCCACACATTTCCGGGTCAGTGCTATCCGTGTTCCGAGTTGTCCGTGTCAGTGTTCCCGTCAGGGACGTGCCATCCGTCACCCGTATTCAAACACAATGTCTTTATTTAACAAAGAAGAATTAGCAATGATTGCAATAGCGCTAGAAGAAGAAGCAGATCAGTAAGAATACTATCAGCCGGCAAACGTATGTATATTTATTAAACGGCTGTCAGTGTACCTAGATAAAAATCGGATAGCACAGTCAGAGCGTCCAACCAAGATGAACCCTAGACACGGAGATGTGTGAACGAGTTCATACAAGTTGTATGTAACCGATGTATGATATAGGTACCCGGAAATGTGTGGATAGCGCCTATTTGAGATTTTTATTCCTGAATCGGTCGATTACCAAACCAGGGTTGAACAAGAAGTGGGTAACACGATACTTCCCGCTTCCTGGTTAAAAAACGTTTTTGTTTAACGGGCCGCTTACGTAACCGTCGGTAAACTTGGCCCTTAGATACATGTCTGTGACTCACCCTAATTGACAGGACGTTAACGTAACTAGCCAATGGGTGTATTTTTGCTCTCAGGGTAAATAGAATTGTGCATTGCAAAACAATCTTGCAAAATTGTCTGTCTGTCACGCTTTCAAAACGGCTGAACCGATTTCGATGAAATTTGACATTGTGTTATCTTTTTTTTTTGTGTATGGCATCTCGCAGATCAACCTAGAAAGTTGTCGACTGCTTAACCGGGCTTGCCTGTGAAGTGCCTTAAATGAATTTAAGGCCTCCAGCCAGGGCTTAACTTACAAAACTAAGCGACTACACGCTAAGGGCACCCCTTAGTGGGGTACGGGCCTCGGCTTAGGGCGTCGCTGGGGGAGGACAGCAAGGGACAGGCTGGATCAGAATATATATGATTATTATAATCGGGAATATTGTGTTATCGTGAAAGCGTAAGATCGACAGACATATGTAGTTACTTTCGTATTACCATATTAGTAAGGACCATAGGATTTCGGGCGGGAGGAAACGCCCGGGTGTCACCATTGTGTAGATCGCCCGGAGGACACGGTGGAGCATACGGTGGGGGTTTGCCTCGCTTGGGCGGAGCACCGCCGTGTCCTCGTAGGGGCGATCGGCGGCGGCGACCTCTCGCGTCCGGCCCTGGTTCAGGCCATGGTCCGGAGCGAGACGGAATGGGACGCCGTCGCCTCCTTCTGCGAAGCAGTAATGCTGGAGAAGGAGGCGGCGGAACGCGTGAGGGAGCGACAGGCCTCACGCCCCAGCCGCCGCAGGAGACGCCACGGGCGTCGGGAGCCGCGAGACGACTCCCGGCCACCGTAGGCGCGGGGCTGCCGGTGAGCTATGGGTGGCTCGCCGTCCGGCAAGGACCAGACCCGCGTCGACGGCGCGTTCGTGTTCCACGCGCGCCTCAAAGAGATGTCAGCATCATTGACGGGGCCCTCCCCCAGGGCCATAGCCTGCCGGGGCTGCGGGACGTTCGAAAGAGATACCGCGCCCCCGGAATACAAAAGGCTGAGGAAGGAACATGGATGGGTTTTAGTCAGTAAGAGTCTGACACTCCCACCCGCCCCACCCACGGCGGGAGGGGTCATTTGATGATTTCCCATCCGAAAACCCAGAGTCAGATTGAATGGTTGTCATAAATTGTTGGTTGGCATTTATAACTCCCGACCTCGACCTTAGTTTTACATAGGAATTTAATAATATCAACCTAAAAAATAATGCAGAACGTGAATAGAATAAACACCTCTTTATACGCAATCCGAGCGTGGATAATAATGAAAGGCGAGGAATATAATAATTCTTTAATATACATTCTGTCAGAAAGAACGAGAGACATGTTCTGAGATGATTACTACCACCGAAATAACAACTTTTGTTCTAGGAGTTTATAAAATTCGCAAAAAAAAAACCAAAGAAAAGTCGTCAACTGATGCAATGTGTATGGGAAGTGATTTTTTTTTGCGCATTTTAACTCGAATAAGAAATCCGTATCAAACATCCAAATCAGTTCGATCGATTTACCGTGAAAGTTTAACGAACAAACAAACAAACTTACTTTAGCATTATAATATTAGGGTTGAAGACGTCTCGAAAATTCTGCAGATTAGGGATAATCCTTAGCCGTGACAGTTTTCCTTGTAAGTTCATTACATGTGCTAAGTCTGTGAATTTTTTCACATAAAAAATGCACTTAATAGCTAGATATTTCGCAAATGGCTCACTTAACCGAATAATAGTCTTAGCACACTTATAATATTTTTGGAAGAACTATCCAATGATACCTTACACGATAACATACATGAAAAAAAAAATTCATCCCCACTTGTAGGGAGCTGCCCTAAAAAAATATTTTGTATAATTTTACTTTACCACTTTGTTAGCGTAATCAATATACAAAGATTTATTATTCATGAATCATAGGCTGAACTGATTTGGATGAATTTTGATATGGAGATAGATGGGAACTTGAAAATGGTTATAAGCTTATGTGGGTGCGGTAATTAGTTGCGCAGGAATAAGGTAGTGTTGACGCCGTATTAAGAATCCGAACGTCAACCGTGGCTGGCAACATCACCACACGACAGTATGCCGCACAGCCACCAATCGCAGCCCTGCGTGATCGCGCCACGGCGCTACAACCAATAACGTGACGCTGCGCGCGCAGGAGACGCCGACGCCGACGCGGCGGCCATACTAACTCCATCTTACCACTTTACTGCCACGCAACTAACTACAAAAACCCTTTTTTAAGCATAGCTCTTGTCACTCTTAGTTAAACTTAAAGTTATCGATTATTGTTAAACAAAGTTCCTAATATTTCTACATTATAACACAATTAAGTAATCAAGTGTCATTATTTAAAGTTTGTTCCCTTCTCGAACAAAAAGTGGCGACCGTGACAGGACACGAATCAACCTAACCAGTCTTGGAACGAGTTCGACGTGTCCTTACAACTAGCTACATCAAGCCGAAGTGGAGCAGAAGTGCAGAACGCCTCCCGTTGCATGGAACTTCGTACGAAAACGAACAAGTCTACGTGTCCACGTCTACACAACCACGTGGCACATTAGAGGCGCCTACGTCCTGGAGCCGCCTAATCAGCCAAGGATATAGCTGTGGACCCAGGGCAACTGCCTGTTTGCTTGTTTGCCATCATTAACGTGAGCCCGTTCCTATCATTTTCCTAGTTTAATCCTCTTCTGTCTGTGTTTATGCTGGGGTTCTGTTTTTCTAAGTGCTTGGTGTTATCAATTTGTCTAGTAAAACTGCGTGCCTATTTGATTTGCTCTAAGCACTGCATTATCCAAAAGGAATCTGCACGCTAAAACTCCATTCGCGCATCAAGGTTGTGAGCCTAATCATTTCGCATCCTAAAGACCTACAGTCATTTAAACTTCCTAATAACCTACACTGTTAATATTGCAAGTTTGTTTGTCTATTGTAACATAACACATAGAAAGATACTCTCACTTGTCCCTCATTGCACGCTTATAACAGGCACCTGCTTATTTGCATGACGTTGATTTCAGCGTAAGCAGTCGTATGGGAGTCTACGGCCTGCCACACGCTTTTGCCTGCGATTGCCTGAGCTGAGCAGCCCTGTCGATCGTTTGCTTCGCTGATGAGAAACCGGTGTCTGCGCTTGGGACTACGAGACGAGGAGCGTATCGTATACAAATTCACTATTAGCTTTGCTATTTCTTGAATATTTATCACAATGCCTGCAGAATTAAAATTAAAAGAATTAAATGCTAAACGTGGGTCCATTAAAGGACGAGTAACAAAATTTAAAAGTTATTTAGATTCATTGGAAAGTGTTGAAAGCATTTCTGCTGTTGAAATAAATAGGCTTGTGATGAAGCTTTCAAGAATGGAAGCGTTATTCGTTGAGTTCGACGGGTTGCAGAGTCAAATAGAAATTCTCAATGAGTCTGATCAAGATATGGAATTAAATACTCGGGATTTAATCGAGCAAGATTTTGATACTTGTATCACCCGTGCCCAAGATTTAATTCAATTGCACAGCTCCACCCCCAAACAAATTGAAGGTACTACTGGCTGTTCTCACTCCAGTAATTGTTCTCATCATGAACATGATTTCAATAATTTAGGTTTCAAGTTGCCTACTATAAACATACCTAAATTTGATGGTACCTACTACAAGTGGCTAGAGTTTAAAGAAATTTATTGTTCATTAATTCATGATAATCCTAAAATAAAAACTATTCATAAATTCCACTACCTCAGCTCTTATTTGGAGGGTGAAGCTGCACGAGTTCTAAGTAATCTTGAGGTATCTGATAAAAACTATATAGAAGCTTGGTCACTTCTCTGCAATCGGTTTGACAATAAGAGGCAATTAATTAACAATCATTTAAAATCTCTGTTTTCTATTGAGTCTGTTCGTGAAACTGATAAGTCTCTTAGATACATTATAGATCATGTGACAAAAAATCTACGTGCCCTCTGCACACT
This sequence comes from Pyrrhia umbra, assembly GCA_963891755.1. Classification (NCBI taxonomy): domain Eukaryota; kingdom Metazoa; phylum Arthropoda; class Insecta; order Lepidoptera; family Noctuidae; genus Pyrrhia; species Pyrrhia umbra. The sequence goes on from OY982943.1 coordinate 1,651,225, forward strand.
AGGACTCCCTACTGACAAGTGGGATGTCCTAATCATTCATATTCTGGCGGCAAGGTTAGACAATGGTACTGTTTTCAAATGGGAAGAACACCGTAATTCTATATCTGAAATACCTACCCTTGATGAATTCTTCTCATTTCTAAGAAATCGTGCTGATGTTCTCGAGACTGTCAACAAAAACAAGACAGACAAAATTGCTGGGACTAAACAAGTTTATCACAACCCAGCCCTATGTAACAAGAACACTACACAGACTAAGTCACTAGTTGCTATGTCTAAGGAACCCTCCTCTTCTCAAACTCCATCAGAGTGTTTAGTATGCTCTGGCAAGCATCGGGTATATGAGTGTCCCACATTCAAGTCTAAAACGCCTGAAGATAGGAATTCCACTGTTGCAACACTAAAATTGTGTCTTAATTGTCTGAGGCCTGGCCACAATAGTCGAGTTTGTAGGCTTCCTGGTTCTTGTAGGTCATGTAAACAGAAACACAACTCACTTCTTCACTTACCTGACTCAAACTTATCTGTCCCTAGCCAACCTACATCTGTAGTCATGTCTGCCTTGTCCTCCCCAGAGATCCTTTTATGTACTGCTATGGTTCGATTAACAAATCCAAATACTAATGAAACTATTAGTGCTAGAGCTTTACTTGATAGTGGGAGTCAATCGTCTTTCATCACTGAGCGTGTAAGGCAAGTACTAGATCTGACTCCTCAGCCTTCAAATATCAGTATTGTAGGCATAGGCAACAACGCTTTAAACCTAAACCCAGAACGCTGTTCCATTAGACTCCAATCTAATACAACTTCCTTTGAAGTTCTAATGTGCTGCCTAGTATTAAAGTCTATTGCTGATGACTTGCCCAAGCATCATTTCGATATTAGTTCACTTAACCTAAACAACATTAAACTTGCAGACCCCAGCTTCAACGTACCATCACCTATTGACATGCTTATTGGCTCTGATCTGTTTTGGGACTTGATAGGTTCCGAACAGCAATCCCTAGGTCCTAATAAACCTAATCTCAGAAGCTCTAAGCTTGGATGGTTCATCGCAGGTCCTGCGTCTATTCAAAGTCGCACACCGCCGCCTAAGTCACTAGTTTATAATTTTCTACTAAAAACAGAAAATCCTCCAGACATCCAGGCGGATCTATCTAAATTCTGGGAGCTGGAAAGCGTCCCTAAAATCCAACCTCTATCAGAGGAACAAATGAGCTGCGAAAAGCACTATCTCTCCACTACTTACCGTGAAGGCAATGGTCGCTTTTGCGTGAGTATTCCACTTAAAGACGGACTCGATTGTCTGGGCGAGTCTTACTTCATTGCCAAAAAAAGGTTCTTCAATCTAGAAGCTAGATTTAAAAAAAATCCAGAGTTGAAGAAAATGTACTCAGACTTCATTCATGAGTACGCTGACCTCGGCCATCTTTCCGAGTCTACCGAGTCTAATCCTCCAAATTCCTATTTTCTTCCTCATCATCCAGTCTTACGAGAGAAAAGTGAGTCAACTAAACTTAGAGTGGTATTTAACGCGTCGGAACCTACTACTTCCGGTCTATCGGTCAATGACCTCCAAATGGTGGGCCCTCCTATTCAGGATACATTGTTTGACATTCTTCTGCGATTTCGTCAGTATCGATATGTTCTGTCGGGAGACATCGAAAAGATGTTTCGCCAAATAAACTTAAGAGAGTCTGATCGCAATCTCCAGCTCATTCTATGGCGAGATAACGAAGGCGAAAGGCTTCGCACTTTAAGGCTAAACACTGTAACCTACGGTTTTGCAAGCTCTACCTTTCTTAGCACTAGGTGTATCTGGCAAGTCGGTGAGGAATGCTACGATCCTAGAATTAAAACTATCATTCAGAAAGACTTTTATTGCGACGATCTTCTTACTGGGGCCGACACAGAAGAAGAGCTCCGCTACATTCAGCGCTCCGTCTCTGATGAACTTGCAAAAGGTTGTTTCCCACTCAGAAAGTATCGATCCAACTTACCTAATCTTATCTCTCCCGACTCTATGAGTTCTGAGGATCTAATTATAAGCAACGCCCCTAGTACTCTAGGAATCGGCTGGTCGTCTCAGACCGACCATATTCACTTCCCTATCGCCCGTGCATCTGACACTATCTTCACTAAAAGAAGTATCTTGTCATCGACATTTAAAATTTTTGACCCTCTAGGCTTATTATCCCTTTGCACTATTAGCGCTAAAATATTACTTCAGAAACTTTGGTCCGAAAAAATAGATTGGGACGAACCCGTTCCCTATTCTATCCAAGTTGTTTGGGAGAAATTCAGTCGAAAACTTAGCACTCTATCGTGTCTTAAGATTCCCAGACATGCATGTGCCCCTAACTCATGTGAAGTTGAACTTCATTGTTTTTGTGACGCTTCACAGCTAGCCTACGGAAGCTGCATCTACCTCAGATCTCTGGATACGGAAGGCAAGGTGCATGTCCACCTACTGTGTGCCAAGGCCCGTGTAGCTCCCATCAAGGCTTGCACTATCCCTCGCTTAGAGCTCTGTGGTGCTCTGCTAGGTGCTGAGTTGAGTTCTGCTGTCAAAAAAGCTCTGAGACTAGAATTAAAGCGCTGCGTCTTCTGGACTGACTCTAGTGTTGTGCTAGGTTGGCTAAAATCGCCTGATAAGACTAAAACCTTTGTAGCTAATCGTATAGCGGCTATAGGTGAACTCACCGACTTTAATTCTTGGCGTTATGTTCCCACTAATGTTAATCCCGCAGACCTCGCTTCACGAGGTGTGGAACCCCAAGAGGTCAAGGATTCGGTTCTATGGTGGCATGGGCCTACCTTTCTAAAAGAACCTGAATCAGCGTGGCCTTCTCTCTCAGCCGGTAAGGTCGTTGACCTACCTGAATTGAAAGCGTTACCCGCTTTGGTGGCGGAGGATGCACCCATGCTGCCCTTAATAAAATTTCAAAGGTACTCAAAACTATCTACTTTACAAAGAATATATGCCTGGGTCTTCAGATTTATCTATAATTGTAAAAATCCTACTAATAAGCTAACGGGAACACTACAAGTTCATGAACTAGACAAATCCATGACTGTTCTCACAAAAATAGCTCAAAGTGAATCCTTCAAAAAAGAAATAAGTGACCTTAAATCCAGTAAACAACTCAAACCTAATACTCACCTGTGCTCATTAAATCCTTTTGTAGATGATACAGGTCTACTTCGTGTAGGAGGACGCATTGATACGTCTGCCTACCCCTATGAAAAAAGACATCCTATTGTTCTAAAATCTGATCACTATTTAACAAAACTAATTTTTCAATCTAGACACACTCAGCTCTTGCATGCTGGACCACAGCATTTACTCTCTTCTATCCGGGAGCGTTACTGGCCCATAGGAGGTCGCAGGCTCGCCAGAGACGTAGCAAGAAACTGTGTGGTCTGTTACCGCTTTAAAGGGACAACAATGTCCAATATAATGGGGAACCTTCCCACTGATAGAGTAGAACCGGACTTCCCATTCAGTACTGTTGGCACTGACTTTGCTGGCCCGTTTCTTATAACCGATCGCAAGGGACGAGGATGCAAAATAACCAAATGTTATTTATGTATTTTCGTTTGCTTTAGATATAAGTGCCTACATCTAGAAGTAGTAAGTGAGTTGTCCAGAGATGCTTTCATACTAACATTAAAACGGTTCGTTGCTCGTAGAGGAGTGCCTAAGATTATTTACTGCGACAACGGCCGCAATTTCGTTGCCGCTGCCAAGGAGCTTGGAAAACTTTTACAGTCTAATCGTGACTCTATATGTGACTATGCGGCCAGTCGAGGCATTGAATTTCGCTTCTCTCCCGTATACGCTCCTCATTTCAATGGTCTTGCCGAAGCCGGGGTCAAATCAGCGAAGTTTCATTTGCATAGGACAATAGGTCAATCTCACCTAACATTTGAGGAATTGACCTCTGTATTCACACAGATAGAAGCAATCCTAAACAGCCGACCCCTATGTCCTTTGAGCCCGTCGCCTAACGATTTCCAGTCTCTTACCCCAGCTCACTTTTTGATTGGTAGACAAATGACAGCGCTCCCTTCACCGAGCTACCTGGACTCCAGCACGAATCGTCTCGACCGGTTCCAGCGCCTAGAACGAGTCAAGCAGCACTTCTGGAACAGATGGTCTTCAGAGTACGTCTCCGAGCTCCAACAAAGGACTAAGTGGCGGGTCAAGTGCCGAGACCTCAAGCTCGACGATCTTGTTCTGGTGAAGGAAGCCAACACGCCGCCTCTCTGCTGGCGCCTAGGACGAGTAAGCCGACTCTACATAGGATCAGACCGGACACCTAGAGTGGCAGATATATCCACAGCTCAAGGTACCATAAAAAGAGCCCTCAATCGTCTGGTTTTACTTCCTACCTCCGAGATAAATGAAGCTTGAAAGCTGCTGTAGAGCTTTCAACGGCCGGGAAGATGTTGACGCCGTATTAAGAATCCGAACGTCAACCGTGGCTGGCAACATCACCACACGACAGTATGCCGCACAGCCACCAATCGCAGCCCTGCGTGATCGCGCCACGGCGCTACAACCAATAACGTGACGCTGCGCGCGCAGGAGACGCCGACGCCGACGCGGCGGCCATACTAACTCCATCTTACCACTTTACTGCCACGCAACTAACTACAAAAACCCTTTTTTAAGCATAGCTCTTGTCACTCTTAGTTAAACTTAAAGTTATCGATTATTGTTAAACAAAGTTCCTAATATTTCTACATTATAACACAATTAAGTAATCAAGTGTCATTATTTAAAGTTTGTTCCCTTCTCGAACAGGTAGTTTTATAATAAACTCTCTCGGTACCTACTCTTTTATCATTTTTGACCGTGTGTGTGCGCCGTCCTATGGCGTCACCATGTCGCCGCCCACTTCATTGACAGAATACTACGAAAAACTAGCGTAATGGATGTAAAATAAAAAGGAGTCAGTATTTTTTTTGTGTGTCAAGTAATTTAAAATTATTTAGTATGAAAAAAAATGTGGTTAGATAAAAATAAAAAAATCGTTTCTATGGCTTCTTTACCACTTATAGATGCATGGTTTAAAATATTTCGAGTATGAATAGATGGACCTTATATTATTAACTCGGTGCGCCCACAGTTTCTGTGATGGACGCGAAATTGAAAATGTTTTACAGTTTTCTAACTCATGGTCGACCAATCTGAAAGGCCCCGGGGGGTCGCATGACGCGCGCTGGCCGCAGATTAAGTGTAGCTGGCCAATTCATAGAGTGCGTGCACTAAGCCTATTTTAAAAATATATATGAAAAAAATTATGACTCACGCTAATCGTAAAATTGTTTACGCCGCTAGGATAGATCAGTAAAAATTTATGTGAACAGCCAAGTTCCGTGGAAAAGCTTTACGTCGATGTTTCTTTATGTACCATTATCTACAAGCACTTAAGTATAAAAATATAGTGACAAGCACTTATACATATATTCAGGGGCTGCGTGATGTTCGAAACAGATACCGCTTCCCGGAATACAAAGGGCTGGGGAAGGAACATGGATGGGTTTTAGTCAGTAACCGCCTTACTTATAAAAAAAACCTTTTATCTGAAGTTTATCCAATTACCACCTAATTCTTACTTAACGTCGTAATCTAGGTCTAAGCTACTTACTTAAGTTCGGATTAACGCTAAACGCCATTTATGAGTGAGATATTTTCTAATCCGTTGCTAAGCAGCAGATTAAAAAATCTTTATAAGTAAGACGGTAAATGACCCCCCACATTAGCGTCTTTCGAGCGTCGTAGTCGTGTCAGCGTCCGCACAACCTCGACGCGACGTCGACGCCGCGGCGTCGTGACGTCAGCGCTGGCTGGCTACGTGACGCTTTGCTGGCGTCGCGTTACCGCGCGTTATAGTACTTGTTCGTAAAAAAACGTTGCGCTGGCGCCGCGTAAGCCCGGGACGTTCGGCAGACGGCCAGCGCTGACGTCACGTCGCGTCGCCGCGGCGTCGACGCTGTGCGGACGCTAACACGACGATGACGCTCGAAAGACGCTAGTGTGGGGATCACTAGAGTCTGACACTCCCTTCCGCCCCACCCACGGCGGGAGGGGTCATTCGATGATTTCCCATCCGAAAAAAAAGCCAATTTTTTTCCCATTCCTCATAACGTCACCAGTTTGCTCTTAGTCGATTTTGTAGTTTAATGACAATGTTTTCCTTAATTAGTCAGGTATATCTACGATGGGCGGTCAGCCGTATCGACTGCTTTTTTTAGGGTTCATCATTATCATCGACTTATTTTCTACCTCACTGTTGGGTAAAAGCCTCTTCTCATTCAAAGAAGGCAGAATTGATCACCACACTTGCTCAAGGATTGTCCATTTCAGACTTTTTAGTCCAGGTTTCCAAACGATATTTTCCTTCACCATTAGTCACTTAGAAAGTATATCGTCTGCTTACGGGTAAAAAGTTGTTGAATTATAAAATAAAAATAAATGATGAAAAATAAAATTGACACAAATTGCACTTATTGTGCAATTGTGTCAATTCAAGTAAATTACATTTTAAAGTTTTAGTTTTAATTTGATCTTTTTCAAACTCATTAATTAAGAAACTGATTAAGTAAAATATTGCAATAACTACCTTTCTTTTACCTAAGATTTGCTCTCCTATAATACTTGGTAAGTATAAGTAAAAACTACATAAATCTCTATTTAGTAAAAAAAATATTTATCATATTTTACCAGTAAGCAGACGATATGACTGTAAACGTAACATTGGTCACTTGCCAGATATCGAACCAGCTCATTTTTACTTGAGGCAGGCGCCTTAATTTTTACATCACCACGACTTGCACGCACATGTATATAAATAGAATTGAATTGAACAACATGGGATGCTAACCAACTATCTTTTCCCGTTTGTGATAGCAACATCATGTTTCATTCTTTAATGGCATGACTCAATATACCTTAAATAATGATTTAATCATTATATATGTTATGTATTTATACTAATACAAAAAACCAAAATTCGTCTACATATTTATTGTATGAACCTAACATATAATAAATATGTAGACGAGTTTTGTCCGTGAAAAACAAATTTGGATGAAATTTCGTATGCACATAGTTTATAACTTGGAAAAACACATAAGATCACACACACCTACGTATTTGACCCAAATTGAAGTCCAAGCAGACGAAGTCGCGGGCAGAAGCTAGTTGATTACATAAATATATAATTTACTAGCTGTTTCCCGCGGTTTCACCCGCATCCCGAGGGAACTACTCCGCGCACCCGGGTAAAAAGTATCCTATATGTTAATCTAGGTTAAAAGCTATATGTGTACCAAATTTCATCCAAATCCGTTCAGTAGTTTTTGCGTGAAAGAGTAACAAACATCCATACATCCATACATCCATACATCCATACATACAAACTTTCGCATTTATAATATTAGTAGGATAATCTTAATTTATTTTACAAAAGAAAAAAAAATGCAGAAAAAAAACATTGCATAACATTAATGATCCATTTGGAGATAAATTCGTTTTTTAAAATATTAGGTATGTAAAAATATTTATTATACTTTAAAATAAAAATAAATAAATACATAAACATGCATAAAAAATAATAATTCATAGAATATACCATGAAAGACAAAGCAAAAAAAAAATATAGTTTTCTTTCAACAGTAATTTACTAAAGTAGTTTATTCTTTTCTGCTTTTTAACGAACTTAGCTGATATATATTTTTTTCAAATTATTTTTCTGATGAAATTCGCTGAAAGTCAATAGTAGCTGCGATGCGTAGCCGTTCCCATTTCTGACGTGTTAATGTTAGTTGGGTGTTTCCCACTAGTTTTGGGTACGACAAAGCTATTGTTTTAAACCCTATCCTTAAAGGCACATGGACGCTTTTCGATTAAATTGTTTTAGCGTGCCAAAGTCGCGTCTAGATTTTGATATACGTAGGTACAATTTGCGCGAGCTTACACAGGATTCGTTTCGTCTCGCCAGTCGCCGCGAATCTTCAGATCCAAACGTTTGTCTGTATAAAAGTGAAGTTTTATGAAAAATAATCGTAGTGATGTAATAAAAAAAACTTTGTGGATATGTAAATTTAATTTGTTTTCAAATGTGACTGATTTATTGAGTATTTGAGAGTTTTAACTGTTCGTAAATAGAGTGAAATATAGTGATTGTTTTTTATGTATCCTACTAAAGTTGAAGTGTCGGACGAATGATGGCGATACAGGCAGACAGGGTACGTTTTTTATGCATATAGAATATATTATTTTGCATATATGTAGCTGGCGGCGTACGTGCATGAAATTTCATGTAATTTATACCTACTTTTGTTTTTCGCAAAGCGGCGGAGTCTGTTGACCTGCCTGTCTTAGTAAGCTGTCTCGGGAAAACGGCTGAAGGGATTTAGATGGAATTTTGTATGGAGATAGGTTGAAACCTGGGGAAGGTCTATAGCTGTTTCACCCGGATTCTGAGGGATCTACTCCGCGTACTTGGATAAAAAGTATCCTATGTTTTAATCCAGGTTAGAAACTACTAGCTTCCCGCCAGCGGCTTCGCCCGCGATATTGTAGCTAATGGATACAAAAACTTGACAAATTATATACTAAAACCTTCCTCATTAATCACTCTATCTATTACAAATATCTTACCGAACCCTATTTTTTTCCAAAATAAAATTTAGCCTATGTTACTCGTGGATAATGTAGCTTTCGAATGGTGAAAGAATTTTTAAAATCGGTCCAGTAGTTTTTGAGCCTATTCATTACAAACAAACAAACATACAAACAAGGTTTTCCTCTTTATAACATTAGTGTAGAAGTGTAGATGTGTATACCAAATTTCAACTAAATCCATTCCTAGTAAATGAGAATTTTTGAGTGAAAGAGTCACTTTAACTCCTTACCCCATTAAGATGTACGTATGTGGTATCGTGAAGTCTAGTGGCGGATCCAAGATTTTGGTTTGGGGGGGCTTGATTCTGGTGAGGGTAGATTTTATCAAGCGAAACACTAAAAAGGCACAGAACATTTCATTTTGCTTAACTCATAATAATTCTCCTTGCTTAGCTTTTGGGGGGGGCTTGAGCCCTTAGATCCCGGTTAGTGTTACTTGTTGACTACGGAACCCTAATAAAAATGGATCCAAAGTTTTCGCTTTAGATATATTAATATTAATTATATGAGGAAAGAATCTATATCTATATAGATTACTAGTGGCCCGCCCCGGCTTCGCACGGATAGGTAGTCTTTGTTTTTTAACCGAATTCAAAAAAGGTGGTTCTGTATTTGACCGGTAGGTATGCATGTGTTTGTATGTCCCCGATTTTCTCAAAAACTACTGATCTGAATTGGATGAGAGATGTGGTTCTTCAAATGCATACTTTTCAAGAAAGGTTTTAGTACAATATATATTATTGGGATCTGTTGAATTTCTTCGTAAATAACCAATGGAACTCTTCTATTACTAAGGAACCACGATTGCTGCGATCGTATGCCTGTGATTGTTTTCACTGTTCTATAACATAACAACACACCTCTAAGCTTTAAAGGAGAAAACAGACATACTTATAGAGTTCACCCTTATTAAAGGTGATGAACATTTGTCTAGACATTAGGATATTGTAATTTATCTAAATTACAAACTGAGCTACTAAAAAGAGAACTGAAAAACTTTTTTTGGTAAAAAAGAACTGGCTTGGAACACTATACAAATTTAAAAATAACTAATAGGTATATCATTCTAGAAGTCGGTGTCTCCAATTAGGTATTGTGTATTTGCATTCTATTTTAGCAAAAAAATGTTTTCTTTTAGGAATGAAAAATCATGTTCCGAGTCTTCCCGCTGATTAGGCCCGTCCTAATCCTTACCGGACGGTCAGCCACTTATTGCTCTAAGTATGCAGGCCGGACCTACAGTGGCCTGGAGTCGATTCCTGGCTCCAAATGTTGATGACGTGGCTGGGGCGTGAGATTTGTCTCTCCCTCACGCAACCCGCTATCTCCTTTTCCAGCATGACTGGTTAGCATTAGAAGGTGACTGCTTCCTATTCCCACTCTCTTTGGACCATGGTTTGAACCAGGGCCGAAAGTGAGAGATCGCCGCCGCGCAAGTGGGGCAGACCTCCACCGTATGTTCCACCGTGACCTCCAGGTGATCCTCACAGTGTCGACCAAAGACTATATAATTTCTCTATGGTGTCGACACACCGACATTTCCTCTCGCTTGATTTGATTCAGGAACCTCCCAAAATAACCGTGTCGTAATTTGTGTTCGTAATTTAATTCTGGAAGCCGTTAAAGTGAAAGATATTATATTGATACCAAAAAAAATAAGTAAAGATAAGTAAATACCAATCTCAAAAAAGAACAAAAATATGTGGGATTTGAACTCGATGTAACCGATTCGCATGATCATGAATACAGCCCCTCCACTACAGTGCTCGTTGACATTTTAGGTGAAATTGACATTCTAATACAATGTGTTTTCAATTTTAATTACTGCTTATCTTCTTTAGAAACGGGCGTGATGATTTTCATGTCAAAGATACTCGTAATAGCGAAAATGCATATAGTTAATTATAAAAACTTGATAGGTCATCCCATTACAAACTTATTTCAATGCCTCACTGCTCATTCCCCATAATATTTAGTGTGATGATTTGTAGCCTAAAACTTGAACCGATTCATAACAAACATCTTTGGTGAATTTCAAGTAAAACTGTTCAGACCTTTTGGCGTAAAGCTAAAACAGATTTTTTTTCTTACTAACTTAAAATCTTAATTTTTCACCCTAGGGCTCAAATCTTGAAAAACTGTGAAATACGTGTTTAATTATTTTCATTTTAGAGTGTCCCTACAAAATTTGAGTTTAATCGAATCAGAAATAAAACTTACTCCATACAAACTTTCAACACTATTTTAATATACTTAGGTTCGGAATTTCCAAAAATCCTTTCTTATTACTTGTCTAGGACATAAAAGGTACCTCCTGTCCAAATTTCATTACTCTGGGTCCAGCCATTTCGGCTCCGCGTTGATGAGTCAGTCATTCAGTGTATGAGGTTGTCATTTTATATAATAGTATAGATTTACTGTTTCCCGCGGTTTCACCCGCATCCCGAGGGAACTACTTAGCGCACCCGGGTAAAAAGTAGCCTATGTTGTTCCTCAGGGCCTATTCTATCTCTGTACCAAATTTCATTTATATCGGTTCAGTAGTTTTGGCGTGAAAGCGTAACAGACAGACAGACAGACAGAGTTACTTTCGCATTTATAATATTAGTAAGGATTTTTTTGAGGTCCCGGGTTCGATCCCCGGCCGGGCAGAAATTAAAATGATGAATTTTAATTTTAGGGTTAGGTGGGGGTTTAGGTACTACGTATAATATGTGTGTATTTAAAAATTATATAAATAATATATCCATTAATCTAGCACCAATAACATAAGCATATTAGTTCCTTATTTTGGGGCTAGATGGCGCTATTTTAATCTGTCCAAAGATATTTATTATTATTTATTTATTTTTTCAGATAACAGAAAAGATTAAAAAATACTTCGTAGTGTCATTTTTGGAGCTACCATATCCTTATATTGAGAGATATGTTTGCGTGCCACAATCCTGGGTGGATTTGAGGCCAGAACAGCAAAAAGTGTTGGTGGCCTATCCTAGCGAGAACCCAGCTATCACGAGGAACCGTGTCGAAAATAATGAGAAACCCCATGAAAACTGGAGATCATATCCAGCTCGAATGAAATATATTACTGGTAAGATACTAAACCTTATTGGTAACTAGCTTCTGCCCGCGACTTCGTCCGCGTGGAATAGTAACTTTGGGCTATCGCTAACTTTAACCCCGATTTTTTAAACATTCTTCATTGATGCTCCGCTCCTTTGATTTTACCGTGATGATATATAGACTGTAGCCTTCCTCGATAAATGGGCTATCTAACACTGAAAGATTTTTTTAAATCGGTTCAGTAGTTGCTAAGATTAGCGCGTTAAAACAAACAAACAAACTCTTCAGCTTTATAATATTAGCATAGATTATATATTTGAGCCGTTTGGGGTTGAAACTTAAGGGCCGTGGGGTCCAAGTGCCCGTTTCCTATATCGCGACATAGGCAAGCGTTTAGTCGACTCCACGCGTGACCCGAAAGCTGGCCTACATTTAGGCCAAAGAAGAGCAAGCATCTATCGTGGCAATGCAGCCAGCCTTTTGGGCACGATTCCCGCTGACAGCGATGCGGATGAATATTTTGAAAGAAAGACATATATACATCAGATATTAAAAATATTTTTTTTTTAACTGGAAAATCTCACGATTTTTATGCGCCTAGCCTTTTCTTAACTTTGGAGTTAGCTTCCATCTGGTTAGATGCAGCTTAATAACAGGGCTTTATGGAGCGACTGCCTATCTGGTGTCCTCAGCCTAGTTTCTGGGAACAATATACTCTTGTAAGACTGTCTGGTGGTCAGAATTTCTGGCTTCTGACTATGAATGGCGATTACTCAGGAACTGATAAAAAAGCCTATAACCGTCTCTAAGGGCCCATTTATGTCTATACCAAATTTCATATAAATCGGTACAGCCGTTTTGCCGTTAAAACGTAACAAACAAACAAACTCACATTTGTATTAATGGAACTGTAAGAACTTGCCGATTCCGAGATTTTGACACCTTGCGTTACATTATTCAATTAATAGGGATCATTTTATAGGGATTCCTAATTATTTCTGGAAATAAATATAGCCTATGACACTTCGTAAAGATGTAGCTTTCTAATGGCGGAAGAATTTTTAAAATCGGTCTTGTAGTTTTTGAGTTAAAACCCTACAAACCCTAGATACGATTCAGATAACCTGTACCTATATTGTTCTCACATTTATTCGATAACAAATGTAAAACAAATACTGTAAACTATAACACGTTGAAAAAGAGTAACCATGGAGTTTCTTGCTCGTTCTTCTCCATAGGAATCTACGCTTTGGAACGGGCAAATAGCTTCAATTTTTCTTTATTTTTGACTAACGGACTGACTCGTAATTATTTATTTATTTGACAATTCAAAAGTGCCTGTAAATGGTCTAATTGAAATAAATATTTTGAATTTTGAACAAACAAACAAATCTTTCCTCTTTATAATATTAGTATAAGACTAGCTTCTGCCAGCGACTTCGTCCGCGTGGAATAGTGGTGCTCCGCTCCTATTGGTCTTAGCGTGACATATATACTCTCTAGCCTTCCTCGATAAATGGACTATCTAACACTGAAAGAATTATTTAAATCGGACCAGCGGTTCCTGAGATTAGCGCGTTTAAACAAAATGACAACATTTCCCTTCACTGCTCTCCTTCTATTGATTGTAGCGTGATGAAAAGTATACTATAACCATCTCAGGAGTATGACAAATAATTGTACCAAGTTTCGTTAAAATCCGTCGAGTAGTTTTTGTTTCTATAGAGTTTATACAGACAGACAGACAGACAAAAATTTTACTGATTGCATTTTTGGCATCAGTATCGATCCCTAATCACCCCCTGATAGTTATTTTGGAAATATATTTCATGTACAGAATTGACCTCTCTACAGATTTATTATAAGTATAGATAGATAGATGAGTGCTGAGCACCAGGTAAAGTGTATTCTATTTGCAGACGTGTACGATGATGCGGACAACTGGATCGCCACCAAGTATGATGATGGAGTAGCCGACACCAGCAGGTCCACCACACCCAATCCCAGTGAGTAGCATACTCCATTTATTACGAGCTTAGACATTTAAACGCACCCTATTTACCGTTTGTTCAAACGATTTTGAGCTCTGTTACTAAGGTGACATGACAAAGACAACGCAGAATATATAATTGTTATTGTAAACTTTATTTTGCTTTCAACGCCATCCTTATCAGTAGGGAATAGAACTCAAAATCGGTTGAATGAGCTGCAAAAAGAGTTTGGAAGCTTTTCTAATCTTATTGTAAATGAAGTATATATGTTACAGTTAAGACGTTTTTAGATAGCGCGTTTTCCCTAGTTAGTTCTAACTAGGGAAAACGCGCTATCTAAAAACGGGTTTTCACTAAATGCCTTTGTTGAAACTAGAATTAACTAGTGAAAACTAGAATTTACCACTTATATTTTTGATTTTCAGATAAAACTAGTTGTCACTCCGAGCTTTAGTTAAAACTAACATTAGAGAAACTAAATTGGGTTTGAAAATAAGATATAGTTTTAAAATATTTATTAAAAAAATCTAGAACACAGTCATGTGTACCTGGTAAAAATAATAATCTTACCTTAAACCTGCCACCCTCAACTAGGGTTGCCACCTTTTTTTGAAGAAAAATAGTATTTTTTTGTTAATTAAAAAAAATATAGAACTTTTGGGAAATTCAGGAAAAAAAATAGTACACATCTATTTTCAATCATTATTTATTTTTCCACGAGTATTTATAATTACTTTTCGCTTTAACAGTGACGTTGACATTTGACAATGACAAAGGAGTTAATAAGTGCTACCAACTAAGCGTCGTACATGAATGATTTTCGTTCAAAAATTCCCTATACAGCGCTGCGGGTGCAGTTAATTAAAAAAAAGCGCGACAATTGAATTAGCGATAAAAATATAGTATATTTCCGTTCTATATTGTTTTTCTATAATATATAGTACAATTGACTAAAATATAGTACGATACTATATAATATAGTACGGGTGGCAACCCTACCCTCAACTATTGTTACCAGGTGAATTAGAAATATTGTTATCAATAGAGCTCAAAATCGTTTGAACAAACGGTAAATAGGGTGCGTTTAAATGTCTAATCTTATAGTAAATGTAGTAAAGATAAATGAAATCCTTAAGTCAATGCAGACGAAGCCACAGGACACACGCAGCTAATGATTCATCAAAGCACGTAAGAGCAGTGACTACATATCAGACTCCTAATATAAACAGCCTTGTACAACAATACTGCTATTAATTTAGCTATGATTGGAACCACAGACATGTATTTAAATATATGTATGGTATATATAAAACAACATAAATGCAATCCCGAACATAAGGTACGCGTTCACTAACGGTGAAGGAAAACATCGTGAGGAAACCTGGATTTAAAAAGTCTGAAATCGCCAATACGCCTTGAGCAAGCGTGGTGATCAATGCTCATGTCTTCTCTGTATGAGAAGAGGCCTGTGCCCAGCAGTATGATGATGATGATGAAGTACGCGTCAAAAAAAAACGAAAATATTTAGGTCTCTGTAGACGACAAGGAACCTTTTGTAGTTTCGCTATGTCCGTCTGTCTGTCTGTCCGCGGCATAGCTAAGAGGTTATTAGTACTAGAAAGGTAATATAATACTCACCACGCCGATGAAGTGGTAAAATAAATTGCATCAAACTTTTTATCATTTCTACTTTTACGAATATTGTTCATGATATTAAAAGTATGCTAGGTACATATATTATAGGTACGTATACATGAAATTGAATATAATAATTAAGTAAACATAATATCATAAATGTTTAGACAAAAAACATAAAAAAATAAGTAGCAAAATTAATCAATTTTATCCTCCATTTTGACAGATCTTGCACAGTCAGTTTATCCTTTTATAAAAGTCACCGCTTTTTTTGTTGCAACTGGGTGTATATAAAAATATCTATACCTTTATTATCTTTGCAGATCCATCCACCGATGCAGCCAGTCACGTTGTCCCGGAGAATAATAATCAGCCAGACAAAAATACAGATCTCAAAATAAACAATCAAGGTTAGTACCTATCTAAAAAGCAAATTAGACAGTCGACATCAAATATCAATGAATTCAGACACAATTTGTATAAAAAAACACTTCAGCCTTGCCTTGGAAATACCCATTTGAAATGTGCTGAAAAAACATTTTTCAGTGCCTTTGAAAGCAATAAATATTCTATCGAATGCGCAAATAAATGACGTCATGACTTGTTGTTGTTCTATGATCTTTGCTGGTACTTGTATGTCAATTGGTTGGTGGCATCAAGATATATCTACACTACTATTATAAAGAGGAAAGATTTGTATTTTTGTGTGTATGTTTGTAATGAATAAACTCAAAAACTACTGCGCCGATTTCAAAAATTCTTTCACCATTAGAAAGCTGCATTCACCCTAAGTAACATAGGCTACCCGTGCGAAGCCGGGACGGGCCGCTAGTATATAATAGAGATGCAATCCCGAACATTACGCGACAAAAAAACGTAATCAATTTTTGGTATGTAGACGAAGCTTTGAAACTAGTAACCACTTTGACGCATACTTCTGTTTGTCTTTTTCACACTAAGGGCTGAATTCACCGACAAATTGTTACATAATCGGCCCGTTAAACAAAAACGTATTTTAAGCAGGAAGCTGGGATTTTCGCGGTACCCACTTCTAGTTCAACCCTGGTTTGGTAATCGACCGTTTTAGGAATAACAATCTCAAATAATACGTTACCCATCGAAAGTTGGAAGTTTTAAAATTCCTTTTAAAAAAAAAAATTTCGGGGGCTCGTAGATTAGTAACAGCCGTACGGATTGATAGATTAAGAAAATTAAGCTATGCTAGCCGCGGTCAGTCCATGGATGGGTGACCGTTTTCTTAACATAGCGAGACCCCTTCATGCCTCGGAGAGCACGTAAAGCTGTCGGTCCTGCGCATGATCTCTCCCCGGTCGTGTCAGATTGACGACCCATCGGACTATGAGAGTAAGGGAATAGAGTGCACCTGTGTCTGCGCAAGCGTGCGTGCACTATAATATCTCCTGCGTGCCTGGCTACATTGAGATTGGCCGCTGTGACCAAAATCAGTCTAGACAGATTACATTCAGCTCTTAGCTAATCATCAAATGACCCTTCCCGCCGTGGGTGGGGCGGAAGGGAGTGTCAGACTCGTACTGACTAAAACCCATCCATATTCCTTCCTCAGCCCTTTGTATTCCGGGGGCGCGGTATCTCTTTCGAACGTCCCGCAGCCCCGGCAGGCTATGGCCCTGGGGGAGGGCCATTACACTCACCTCTGCACAACCCATCAGGAAAAACAAGCATGATCTTGTGTTTATTTTGTTCCCATATTATTTTTTGCAATTGTTTACGAGTTTTGTGGAGGAGTATAGCGTTATTTTTAGACGAAACGCGTGAAACTTAACTACCTTTCGATTTGGCAGCGGCCCAAAGAGCACTTTCAGATATTATTTGTTGGCTCAGATATAATTGGTAGGGATTTCCCGATGGCTATTTTTTTACGACACGTAGGCCCATTTGTCTGTTACGTAAAAATAGTTTCAACGTCATAAGCCTGTGGGCCTAGTACGAACGCACTAATGTGATGATCGTAATGGTAATATTAGCGATTTTCAAATCATAAATAACACAGGTGGTATTTATGATATACCAAAGAAAAAAATATGTTTAAAATGGATTAAAAACCGTCCAAGTGCGTGTCGGGTCATCGCGGGTTCCGTTATAAGTTTTAGTTAGTCGACTATACCTCTGTAATCCGTTTAGCCTACTTAGCCGTGATGTTCGTTGTACATGCTACGTCTGTGATTTTTTTTAATATAAATATCTAGGTCCATTCAAAAGTTAGAGGGGCGAACTCTCATATCGAACAAATTTCAGCTTTCTAGTACCAAGAACCTCTGAGTTACGCCACTGACAGCCAGACAGACGGACATGGCGAAACTAAAAGTATTCCTTGTCGACTATAGACTGTACAATTGATTTTACGAAAAATATAAACAAAATCATAACCTATTTTGTT
The DNA here is from genome assembly GCA_963891755.1 of Pyrrhia umbra. NCBI lineage: Eukaryota > Metazoa > Arthropoda > Insecta > Lepidoptera > Noctuidae > Pyrrhia > Pyrrhia umbra. The sequence goes on from OY982943.1 coordinate 1,669,031, forward strand.
CTAGTTTTCCAACATAGATAAACAAAATGGCATGACATGATGAATGATGATGTTTAGAGCATGAAATTAACATAATCCTTACGCCATTTTGTTAATTTCTGTGGCAGAATTAGAACAAAATATGTTACGACTTGTTTACATTTTTAACCGACTTCAAAGGAGGGGGTTATCAATTCGACTGTATTTTTTTTATTTTTTTTATGTTTGTTATTTCATAACTTGCGACTGGGTGAACCGATTTTCATGATTCTTTTTTTATTTGAAAGCTGGTGCTAATTTTATCACCACCGGTTCAGCCGTTTTATAAATATATCAAAAAAAACGATTTATCTCTACTTGCTGATATGCCAAATACTTAGATGATTTGGTTATTTACGCTTATTACAACCTAAAAAAGTGGTGTGTTTATTTTGTTAAGATAGCAAGACCGAGACACTGAAAAGCGAAAAAATAAAATAAAAATTACAAAAAAATAAAACCGACTTCCAAAAAAAAACTGAAAAGTAAAAAATATTTTTTATTTAAACGCTTTTGGAAGTCGGTTTTATTTTTTTGTAAAATTTTTTTTTTTCGTAAAATCAATCGTACAGACTTTACTTATTTTTATTCGGATGCGTTAGCCCTTGGGACGCGGGTGGAACGGTATTTCATAAATAACATTGTGTGTTGATTTGATAGTATGTTGCGCGTTATTTTCAGATGTCTGCTAGCTGTATGAACATTGGTATTTCAATGATTCGTCATTACAATGTCATTGTACTGTATGAACCGTCTTAATTGATGAATACGCACCTACCAAGCTACGTAGGTTCCATTTAAACATGATGAAAATTGAAACTAGCTTGTTTCCCGCAGTTTCACCCGCGCCCCGAGAAAACTACTTAACGCACCTGGATTAAAAGTAGCATATAGCCGTCTCCAGGGTCCTATCTATCTTCATACCAAATTTCATCCAAATCGGTTCAGCCGTTTCCCCGTGAAAGCGTAACAAACAAACAAACTCCACAGAATAAAGAGTTGCTTTCGTAATTATAATCAAATACGATTGTTTAAGTAACTTACTACTAAATGTTCATCTAATATATGTATATAAAACTCAAAGGTGACTGACATAGTGATCTATCAACGCACAGCCCAAACCACTGGAGGGATCGGGCTGAAATTTGGCATGCAGGTAGATGTTATGACGTAGGCATCCGCTAAGAAAGAATTTTGATAAATTCTACCCCCAAGGGGATGAAATTAGATTTTCGATAGTTAAGAATATTGTGTACAAAGAAGTTTTGTAGGCCCTAATTTTTTACATACGCTAAACTAAAGTAAAAAACTATACCTAATTAATAATAATAATTCATAACGCGAGCGAAGCCGCGGGCAAAAGCTAGTTCATTATATATAGCCTATAGCAGTCTCCGGGGTCCCTTTTGTCTCCATACCAAATCGGTTCAGCCGTTTTATCGTGAAAGCGTAACAAACAAACAAACTCCAGAAAATATAGAGTTACTTTCGTAATTATAATTAAGCTACTAAATTGTGCTTTATTTCTTTTCACTTTCGCAGTTTCGCGGGTGTGTTAATGTGCCGTCTAGTTCCTAATTTATTACCCATAGGTAGGGCGTGGGTTTGCTAAGGTGTGTATTGTGTGCCAAAGGTGTCTCAATGTAATTTAAGACCTTTCTATTACTAGGCAAATAATCTAACTTGCCGTTTTCAGTATGCCCTTTAGTGTCGGCCTATTTATGGTCCCACTGCTGGGCACAGGCCTCTTCTTATACAGAGAAGGCATGAGCATTGATCACCACGCTAGCTCAAGGCGGATTGCCGATTTCAGAGTCTTTTAAGTCCAGGGGTCTTCACTATGTTTTTCTTTACCGTTAGTCAGTTGTGTCCAAGATAGACTTGGAAAGTGCATTATGGGCTAGCTTTCCGCCAGCGGCTTCGCCCGCGTTTGCGATACAAAATCAAATTAAAAATTACAGAGTTTCAAAAATTCAAACTTTGCCCCCCCTTTTCACCTCCTTAGAATTTCGGAAAATTCATGCATATCGGATGCCTACGTCATACAAAGAACACATCCACACAAGTTTCAGGTCTTACGATCAGCGGCTGTGCGTTGATCCGTCAGTCATACAGGACAAAGCATTTTATATAGATATGCAAGGTTTCGTTCCTAAACATTTTGACCATTCAAACAGACACTTCAATTTAATTTATTTGTTAGAATAATACTAATAACTCATATTTATTTCAGATCCGTCAACATCATACACGAGCAGCGATCATCAAGAAAAAACTCAAGATGAGCCGTTGAAAGATAAGCCTCCAATAAAAATAACACTTAAACGGAAACTTCCACCGAATGCTACAGACATAATTACTGAGATACCAGCAAAAACTATTAAGGCTGAACCCGTAGATAATGATGAAGATCATTCAAGAGATTCACCAATGGATTCTAAGGAAAAATCATATGAATCATACTGTGTTTACTCCATAAAACAAGAACCGCAATCACCTGTATTGACTGAACACAAAGATGAAGCTGTAGATACAATAGATAAATGTAATAGAAATTCTTTAAAAATAAGTCTTAAAAAAACACTCTTCAATCCTATGGCAAATAATTATGGTGAAATTGCAAAACTTATTATAGATGAAGCTATGAATGAAAATACAAATTCTTCCAGCAAGACTTTACAAAATTCTATTAAAAAACAAAGTGACACTGAATATTTAGAATTTTCTATTAAGGAAGAGATACGATCACCATTACTTATTGAAGAAAGTAGTGATGCAGAAGATAGAATGAATGAAAGTCTCAAAGAAACAGCTAATCAGAAGAATACGAAGGAACTGGCATCTACAATGCAAACCGGTATAAACTGTCCAAAACAATCTGAACCGGCGTCCAATGAATCCACGCTTAGTAATGAAAGAAACAAATCAAAAATTCTTGTTGAGCCTTTGCTACACAATGGTAAAGAAAAAACCCATGCAAGATCTATCGAAACAAAAGATGATAATCAAAGGAAATCCCCACACCACTCTCTTAGTAATACATCTGATTGCTTGAAGAATCTTTTAACAGAGCAAATACCAACTGATAAACAAAAGGAATTAAATGAGAAGTCGCACAAAAATCTCGAAAAAGATAAACAATTTTCGCTAGGTCATGAAATTAATACGAGAGATATCATGAATTCGTCAGATCAAAATCTTAAAATCAAATCTAATCAACCTTTTAAGCTACCGCCAGAAGTAACAGAAGACGTAAATTCATCAGCTTTTAAAGTACTCGTACAAAAAGATAAGCGACGAATAATTATTACACGACCTGACGAAGCTGGGCCTAATGATGAAACCTTACTGCGTAATAATGAAGCTAAGGATATCACAAAGTATACGTCACCAGCCGTGCCTCCTTCAAATATAGCAAAACAATCACAAACTCCTTCGAACTTTTTAACATCTTCCAAAGAACGTTTAACGAACCCAGAAAATCAAGGACTTCCGATTTCCAAATCTTTAAATGAAAAATATGATCCAAAACATTACAATTATCCACAAGCCAAACCGCACGACCATCAAAATATTCGTGGAATATTTAATAGATTTGATCAAATGGCAGATATGTGTGAGCAACGTCTTCAAAATATTGCCAAGACTAATACGATTCCTTTTCAAGAACCTGCTAGAACAACAAACCGCCCCAACCAGCCTATTGAACCTCCATGTGCAAATGGCCCAAAAATCAAAGGCTATCTACTTGAAGATCCACGTACAGGCAAAGTCTTTATCCATCCATCTACACCTGAGAATTATGTTGAACAAAGACCAGACTATCAGAATACTGGACAGTGTCAAAACCCCGGGAAAAATAATTCAAAGCCACTTAATCAAGCTAGTCGCATAGGTCAAACTAAACGTCCACATGAAAAACAACCTAATAAAACTTCTGGTAGAACTTTTTATTCTCAAGATCAAGGGCAAGGAAGGCTTCCTGGAAACCCAATGAATATGAATGCTAATAATCAAAGACCTCATCCTCAAATGAATCCGCCAAATCCACATGGTGTACCAAATTCATTTCAGCCATCAAATCATCCTTATTACTGCGACTCTTACTATCATAGAAGACAAATATCACCGGTTTCTCAAGACTGTCCTTATCAAGATCCACGGATGCAGCATCAACCTGAAAAACCACAAATGATGAGACATGGAATTAATGCAGATAATCGGCCATTAGGTGCCCCTAATTCTTTCAACGGAGGATATCAGTCCTGCCCACCAATGAGAAATATTGTAGATGAAAGATTCGCGTCAAATCCCACTTCATATAGTCGGCCTTACTTTTCGTACGAAGCGCGTATGGAGGAATGGTTTCAGACTATATCACAAAAGTTAGACTACATTTTTGCGAAACTCTCAAAGATGTCCTAGATTGGTAAAACTTATCGTCGGATACAGGCGTCAAGTCGAGCAAAGGCACAGCCGTACCACCTTATCTCGAATCTGGTTTTTCGTCAGCAAATTGGCAGCCCAAGGTTTGAATTTGCGTCCACTCTAGTCCGGCTTACTGCCGGACTAAACGGATAAACATTAGACTTAAATTACTTACTTAAAGCTAAAAAAATACGGGTGCATCATTTTTTTGGTTTATGTCTGACTTACATACATAATATTAGTTTTAGACGAATATTTTAATAGTAAAAATTTTCTTTTGCAATTATTTTGTATTATCTATGTAGAATTAATGAGCTTATTGTACTACCTCAGTGATTGAAAACAGTGGAAAAACACCAAAGTATAGAGTAAGAAATGCAATATTTTTAAAAAATATTTCTCACTTTTCCTTGAAGAGGGCTGTGGAACGTTGCCGGTATTAGTTTAACTGGAATAATATATTTTTTATTACCGTTATAGTTATATAAATAAATAATAGTATTTTTTTAGTTTAGATATTAGGTAATGCATTTTTTATAATAAAAGTCCTAAGTACGAAATACGCTATGGTAAATTGATGTGCCATAAAATATTTCTAGTATGGTGACAGTGCTTGTTTGTTTTTAAACTAGTGTTCGCCCTCTGGTCGACATGCGACCATTTTGTTTATTATTAAATTGCCTTTTTACGCTTCATCTTCATATAAACTTTATCTACGCCCAATCTCATACCTTTTCGTGCTTGTGTGCCTTCGAGTTTTAGTGTTACAGGCTTTTACTTATATTAGATGAGAATTGAAATTGTAATAACATTAAGATGATACCTATAACTTAAAATATTACGGGTATTTATTAATTTTAAGGAAATGTAAAACATAATTTTGATATTTTTTTTCTAGTGAATAAATTATTTTCTGATATCATTTGTTTGTGTTTTTTTTTATTAGTTATAAAGTCCTTATAAAATTAAACACAATCGATTTTTGTTAGTTTTGACTCTTTTTATTTTTTTTATTTCTAATTTCATAATTTTAATATTTTCATGCCATATTTGGTATTAATTTAACACCATGACATGTATTTTTATGGACTATCACTCATGTTAATGCAAATAAAAATATATTTATCTTTACAGTATATTTTGGATAACTTTCAAACCATTTGAAATGGTTGCTTAGTTTGGGATACTCGGAAACTGAAAAAATCCTTGAAGTGGTCGTGTAGAATTGGTGATTGGTTAGGCTGCGTAATGATGAGTTGGTATGGGATACCAATATATCATTGCGTAGACACATACACGAACACACACACGCACACACACACACACACACACACACACACACACACACACACACACACACACACACACACACACAAAACAATATGCGCTCAGAAAACATGTTGTTGACAATCTATTATGATGTAATGGGGGGAGGAGTTCTGAGATACAGGCCTAGGCTTAGTTCAGACTCCAGATCTCCCACAAATTACAAATGTCACCTTATTTTTATTTCTGTCAACTATTTGAACTAAAATGTAATTTGTGGAGATGAAATAAAACATTTTTTTTTATTTTTTTTTATTTAAATATATCCTTGACCGTGGAAAATCTGTTCAAATCTTGATTATTTATACGAATATAAAATTTATTAAATAAATATAAATATTTATGTCTGCGCATCTCGCCTAAATGACAAGCGACCGAACGGTAGCGGTGCGGCGGCCTCCGCACCTCTACCCTTCGGTCGCTTGTCCTTCGAGAGCTTAACCAGGGGCCTTACCATGACGTGCCAAAACAAGATAATTTTCGTTATGAAAAAGAGACGGAGCTATACGACGTTAGTAGCTGTGTCGCGCTCTCAAACTTGAATAGCTGGCGTGCCCGTGTCCGCCTCCACTTCACTTCGCTCCACGAGGCGCTGACGACGGGCACATATTTGTTTTAAATTATCGACTGTTGTATACATTACTTATTGTATTTTTACGGCATTATAGCCTATTGTTATACAGCTCACCATTTTATTAACAAAGTCCCGTTAGGACCCCTTCATTTTATGAAAACACAAGTCATCAGTGATTGAGAAAAAATGCCTATTTATGTTATCGTCAGCGTCAGTGCAGGACCTCCTAAATACAAAAACGAGAAAATATTTTAGAGTATACAATAAAAACTTTCTTAAAAGCGATGCGAACAAATTTATACAACTTTTTTCAAAAACATATTTTTTTACATTTAGAAGGTCCTGCACTGATGCCGACATTATGTTAGTTTATGTATTTATCATTTATAAATAAAGTTTTTATAAGCCCACGTTATGATCCTGTCTTGTCATATTACTCTTATCTGAATATGGATTATTTCATGATTCATTTACAGGAAAAAGCAGGAAGTTTCATTACCAGTTCTAGTAGTCCAAGTAGGATTATTCTTTTTAAACTCAAGTTCGGCGATGACTCATAGCTTTACTGGAAAAGTGATTCATACTTATCAATTGGGTCGGAAAAATATACGAGTATACCATATATAATTAATGTATTGACAGTATGTAGTATTTAAATAAATCTTTTGTGAGATTGCACGGCAAACCGCAATGTAATAAATATACACGGTGTAATTAACTCACGGTTTTCCCGATAAATAAATAAATAATCTATATATATAAAATGAAACCCGTTTTCCGTTGTCACGACATCACGCGTGAACCGCTGGACCGATTTGGATGAAATTGGGTACAGAGATAGAGGGGACCCAGGAGAAGGTTTTAGGCTACTTTTTATCCGGGTGCGTGAAGTAGTTCCCTCGGGGCGCGGGTGAAACCGCGGGCAACAGCTAGTTAATAAAATAATCTTAAAAAATTAGACATTTTTAATTTTATCACGAGCTTGTCGCGGTATCGTATAATCACGACATTTAAGGAGTAGTCCGGGTTGGCTAATTATAATTGTTAATATTTTTATTTTGATGAATAAAAATGCTCTAGAAACGTTCTATGTACTGGACTGAGTTTAGTTTAATTTCGGGAAAACAGTAAAGTGGCTTGTTTACACTTCCCGTGACCCAAAAGCTGGTTTTTACTTTGACCAGAGGATGAGCATTGCCAACCAACGTGGCAATGCTGCCTCTTGGGTATACTTCCAGTTGACAGCGATGAGGAAGAATTTTTAGACGCCATATTTTAGTAATTTTATATTGGAATTTATACTTTTTTTTTTCAGTTTTCTGTAAATAAATACTATCTATTGTTGAGCGACATTATACCTTCTTTGTTACCATATGAAAGCATCAAATACGTAAAAAAATACTCAAATACTAACCTAAATGAGTCTCACACCGCACTTCACACTTTTGTCATTATTTATCATATTCGAGGGGTGAAAGGTTTTGAAGGTTCACTTTAAGCGATATTTTGGGCGATATTGACTTATATTTGGAATCAGCGATTTTTTCTGCGTCTAATGATCTGGGTTTCGTACGATTTTGAGCATTGTGTGGCGCAATGCAAATAGTAGTTTTTTAATAACGATTTGTTTTTCGAAATTTTAGATCTTTAAATGGCTCTCCTGTAACGTTCATAAAATGTCGCTTAAAGCCTTTTACCTCTCAACCCTCAAATTATAATTGGTCCGCTCCACGTCCGATCGTCATTGTAGATCACAGTGATCCAGTAGAATTCCCGTGTCAGTTACCTGACACAAGCTGTCCATGCTGAGCTGGTCACCCATTTGCTTCCTTAAGACACATCGACACACACTGCACCGTAGCCGCTCCTAAATTGAATTTGTATTTTTTTTATCTTCTTTCGCGCTACCTTCTTCTATAAGTGACTTTTCTTGTAAGTTTATTTTATTTTTTCTTCTGTGGTATTGTCTACCATTTATATTTTAAGCATTAGTTTAAATAATTTATATTTTTTCATTTTATCATTATCAGCCTATATATTGTCCCACTGCTGGGCACAGGCCTATTCTCAAACAGAGAAGGCATGAGCATTAATCACCACGCTTGCTCAAGGTGGATTGGTATTTCAGACTGTTTAGGTCCAGGTTTCCTCACAATGTTTTCCTTCACCGTTAGTTAGTAGTACAGTAGATATACTTAGAAAGTATATCTTAGACTTATGACTTTAGAAAAGTCATATTGGTACTTGCCCTTTTTCGAACCTGCACACTCGTACACGAGAGGCCTTAACCACTAGGCCACCACGACAACTTTTTTTTTCTTTTTTTTCATTTCATGATTATTTTTAATTATAATTATTTTTATAACTATTATCTCTTTTGTGTTATTTGTATTGTGTCTTATTTTTTGCACTAAATAAATGTTTTATCTATCTATCTACCTTATGACGTGGTTAGCCAGTTATCTTAATCGCTTTACCAAATTAACTCTCATTCATATTTATAAGGATTAAGATTTCAATAAAAACAACAAAGTTATTACCTATAATCATTTATTTATAAAAATAATAAATATAAAATATAATAAGTAGTTACAGATATAAAAAATCTAATTATTAGAATAACCTAATTTCCAATAAATTGTACAATTTTAAGCTCATGGTAAATTCAAATTATTTAGCAACTAACAATTACTAATAACTGACTTCGATCAATAATAATCGAAGTAGTCATAACATTTTTTTTAATAAATACAGTGATTACTTATCAACTTGTTTATTAATCAACTGACTACTAGAATCTAATAAATATTAAATTTGTAATAAAAAAATAAGTTTGAAATTAATTAAGCTATAATTTAAATTGCTAATTTACTAGTTATAAACTAATTTAATTACAAATCTGGGATTTATAAATAAGCGACATAAATACAAAATATACTTATAACATTTTTTACAATTTACAAAGTCTTCTTCTTCTTCAAATTGGCCTGTGGCCTGCAGATTTGCCTAACTTAACTCGGCCGGACAACCTCTGAGATGGAATTACATAGTAAAGTAATTAATACATACCATATTATACAATACAAATATCCTAACACAAGCAATCTATTTGCTTAAAAGGATTCTCCTCATTGTAACTAGAATAAGTTATTTAAGTTGAAGCAATAAACTTTTTTATTTTTATTTTTTTATAAATAACTAAAATCTACAAACAATCATTTTGAAAAAAAGTTTTTTATAAACAAACTAATTTATAATAATTAAATATAATTTATAATAAAATAACATAAATGTTTTAGTCAAACTAATAAAATGTTTTAGTCAAAAAATAACTAACAAACCAGTGACGTATTCCACGTTATTTCAAATATTCAAGTGATTTTAAAATTAGTTGGGAGCATTCCATATTCTTGCGTTTAGTTGAAGTTCACTCTAAAAGGGCTTCTGTGTGTTGGCTTCGGGTGTACGTTCGCCGCCAAGAGGTCCGGGACTTTGTAGTCCCTTGTTAACGCCATCTATTGACGAGGGAGCGGCAACTCGTGGCTCCATCTAGTGTCCGGTGGACAAAGGCTCGCCAGATCGCGGGGAGCGGGAGCGGCGCGCGAGACGTCCTGATTGGTCAAGGAAAAAAAGCACTGGAACATTCGCAAGAAAGGAAGATGGTAGTCGGTTCACCATCTCCAAACTAATTTTCTTTTTACATTTAATAAATTACTAATGTTCAAACGAATATCTGTAAAACTATATACGAAACTAAATAAATGTCTACATCTACAAATAAAAGAAGTTCATTGAAGAGCCCTAGACCAACCCCAACATATTGGTCCTTCGAACCGGATCGGAGCGGCTTCTAAGAAGTTCTGGAAGTCGGCAACCAGCAGAACTGCAAAATAACGGTCAGGCCATTCAGTATTCCTATCCAAACCCATCCTCAAGGATCATTTGTGCTAATATCGTGTATTCTTGTGTAAAATTCCAGTAACGAGTAGTGCCGCGAGCCCGCGTTTAAATACCTACCTACTTGTTTCGCCCGAGCGTCGTGCGCGATTTCGAGTTCGAACAAGCAAGCTAAAACTGTAAGTACTTTCTTTTGTCTCTTATAGTCTCCCAAAATGCCACTTGATGATCATAAAGATTTGATTAAGAAAAGGGGTGTAGTTAAAGGAAAATTTAGTGTAAGTATTCGTTAAATTCGTGCAATCGTTACAAGACGTAGAAATATCAGAATCTCAAAAAATAGCTCTCGAAGATCGCTGTAGCAATATTGTAACACTATTAGAAAAGTTCTCAACCATTCAGGATGATATAGAATTCCACCTACAGGATTCAGAACAAGATTTAGAAAAGCAATTAATTGAAAGAGAAACCTTCGAAAATCTATTTTATGAGATCACCTCTAAGGCGAAATGCATGCTAAAGAGTAAAGAAATTATTGACAAAGATGTTAAAGTTTGTAACCAAACCTCTAGCATTAAATTACCCACTATTTCATTGCCCTCCTTTGACGGTTCGTTTGAACAGTGGTTAGAGTTCAGAGATACCTACATATCCTTAATTCACAATTCAAAAACTATAGATGACATACAAAAGTTCCATTACTTGCGATCCGCTCTCACTGGCGCTGCTCGTCAAATAATAAAATCATTGCAATTCACTGCTGAAAATTACGCAATAGCTTGGAGTTTATTGGAAAACAGATTTAATAATAATCGATTACTCGTTCAAAACCACGTTAAAGCTCTGTTTACCATACAGTCTTTACACAAAGAATCCGCATTTCATATTCGAAAATTAATAGATAGCATACTAAAAAATATTCGTGCCCTTAAAGGTTTAGATGAGCCCACAGATCAATGGGACACTTTAATAATATTCCTTATTGTTACTAAGTTGGACTCAATTACCGAGAGGGAGTGGGAAAACCACAAAAGCGCACTTGCAAAATTACCGAGTCACGCGAATAAAAAATTAACACTAGACGATATGATAACATTTCTTACAGACAGGGCGGACATGTTAGAATCTATTAAAGGTACATACGATTCTGGTAAGCAAACGTCCGAGGGTTCGGTAAAGAAATCGTCGTCATCCAATCAAACGAAGCATGCTAGCTCACATAGCTACATCGCAACACGTAATAATAATAATAATTCGTCAAAATCAGCACAAAAACCTAATTCGCACAATGATTCAAAACGTTATCAAAGGTGTAATTTGTGCAAAGAGAATCATTCGCTTTATTCGTGTGTTAAGTTCAATGACCTTCCTATGAAGGAGAAATTATTATTCGTAGACGAGAACAAACTTTGTAAAAATTGCTTGCGTGCCGGGCATACCGTGTCTCAATGCTGGTTCGGCGCATGTAAGCTATGCAATCGTAAGCACCATTCGCTTCTTCATGATGAGTGCTGTGAGAATGGCAACTCGTCAAAGTCTATAGGGTCGCACGACGCGCATGCGCAGCCGCCGGCGGCGTCCACGACGTCGAGTCGCGAGTCCGAAGCGACGGGTAGCGGACATAGTACAGCGCTACACAGTGCGTCAACTTCAACGCGTCAACAAGTTTATAATAAGCCTTCATTTCAAGAAGCCGTTATTCTCTCAACGGCATTATTGGAAATATTAGATAATGATAATAACTATCATACTATTCGTGCTATTCTAGATAATGGCAGTCAACATTCTTTTATTACAAAATCATTATGCGATAAATTAAAAATTCAGTTGATACAGTCCACAGTACATGTCGCAGGGGTAGGTAATTCGGTAACCCAATCTACACAATCATGCAAAGTGCAGTTGCGATCTAAAAATAGTGAATTTAATATGCATTTAAACTGTCTCGTCTTACCTTGCATTACTGCAACGTTATCCTCGGTCAATCATGATATTGCCAAATTTATGATTCCGACTAATGTATCGCTCGCCGATCCTAATTTTTATATGTCTAATAAAATCGACTTATTAATCGGCGCAGATAAGTTTTGGGAACTTCTGAGTGAAGGATTAATTCGACTTACAAACGGCCCATACCTACAAAATACTAAGTTAGGTTGGGTTGTATCCGGTTCCATACATGGTACTAAAGGTTCATCCGTGAAACGAGTTCAATGCAATTATGCGCACACGTATGACAACTTAGATACTAAATTAACAAAATTTTGGGAATTAGAGGAGCTAAGCTCTATAACAGAAAATAATATGTCTACGGAAGAACGTGACTGCGAAAATTTATTTATAAAAACGACTACACGTGATAATAATGGTCGCTTCTCTGTGCGTATTCCACTACGCGAGTCAGCTGATCAACTAGGCGACTCGTACTTGCAAGCCGAAAATCGGTTCCTCGCGCTCGAGCGAAAGTTAAGTCGGTGCACACCGAGTTATAAAAAATTATATTTCGATTTTATGCGTGAATATTTAGAACTCGGTCACATGACAAAAATAGATACTTATACATCTCCACATTATTTTCTACCGCATCACGGTATATTCAGAGAACATAGTACAACTACTAAATTACGAGTAGTATTTGACGCTAGCGCTAAAACTACTTCCGGTCAATCGTTAAACGACATCCAATTGATTGGTCCATCCTTGCAAAATGATATATTTGCCATTCTATTGAGATTTCGTCAGTACACATATATTGCCTGTGCAGATGTCGAAAAGATGTACAGACAAATATTAATTCAACCCGATCAACAATATTTACAATTAATTTTATGGAGAGAAAACTCGTTAGATGCGCTCAATGTGTACCGGCTTAATACAGTGACCTACGGCACGGCTCCGCGCCATACCTAAGCATGCGATGTTTACAACAGCTGGCGTCGGAGTGCACGGACAACGACATCGCTAATATTATTCACAAAGATTTTTACGTAGATGATTTAATTACGGGAAGTGATGATAAAAAAGAATTATTAGAAATTTGTGATAAAGTTTCTACTGTATTACAGTCGGGTTGTTTCTGTTTACGAAAATGGTTGTTTAATTTTGATTTGTCAACCGTAAATATATCCAGGAACTTATCTCTAGGCGAATCCTGTCAAAATAAAACCTTAGGTTTAGGTTGGTTCGCAAATACAGATGAGTTACATTATACGACGAAATTAAAGTTAACCGGGAGTTATGTTACTAAGCGCATTATGTTATCGGCAATTTCACAAGTTTACGATCCGTTAGGGCTGTTGGCGCCTATTATAATACTTGCTAAAATATTACTACAGAAATTATGGACGTACAAAATCGGATGGGACGACCCGGTCCCTCATGATATTTTAATTAATTGGCAAAAATTCGTTGACACTCTTGACTGTTTGATTAAATTGCGTATACCACGTCAGGTTATAAATAGTAAAATGCAATATATAGAATTGCACATATTCACGGACGCCTCTCAAAATGCTTACGGCGCTTGTGCTTACGTGCGTATGTACTCTGATAACAATACTGACGTGTCTGTATCCTTGTTATGCGCTAAGTCGAGGGTCGCGCCTGTCAAACCGATAACTATACCGCGTTTAGAATTATGCGGGGCATTATTAGGTGCTAAGTTGTATACAAAAATTATAAATTCACTTCGTGTGAATTTCACTAATATTTATTTCTGGTCCGATTCCACAATTGTACTGGGATGGCTACGAATGTCACCTAACACTCTTAAAACATTCGTGCAAAACAGGGTGGCTCAAATTAATGAACTCACTGGCAGTTTACAATGGTTACACGTAGGAAGTAAATCCAACCCAGCTGACTTGGTGTCACGCGGGGTCACGCTGGACGCGTTGCGTACCACTGATATTTGGTGGCACGGCCCGGCATTTTTGCACGAACGTCTTTGTAATTTTAGCTATGATCATACATGTCACAACGTTAATTTCAATGAGTTGCCAGATGTCAAATTAACTACCACGTTGTTGGTACATGCAACAAATCAGAATACGTTTCCGTTTGATAGATTCTCTTCATTTACTCGTATGAAGCGTGTAGTTGCCTACATGTTACGTTTCATTGATAATGTACGCAATAAAATAAAGGTGAATCGTAAATGCGGCCCGCTTCAAGTAGACGAATTAAATAAATCTATTATCAAGTTGACTGAAATGTCTCAAAACCAATCGTTCCCTGATCTTAAAATGTCATTAAAAAATAATTTATCCTTAAAGACAACTCGTAATACATCTGGGCTTAATATTTTCATTGATAATAATAACATTATTAGAGTAGGAGGTAGATTAGATAACTCTTCCAGTTTTTCATACAATAAAAGGCATCCCATTCTGTTATGTAGTAAACATACCTTTACACGTTTGTTGTTTCAATATGAGCATAAGCGCCTTCTTCATGTAGGTCCTCAATCACTGTTAGCTAGTATACGAGAAAGTTGGTGGCCCCTCAGAGGCCGTGATTTGGCTAGAAATGTCGTACATAGATGTGTGACATGTACACGTATTATGGGTAAAACTGCTTCAGTTCAAATGGGTAACTTACCCGTAGAAAGGCTAGAATCAGGTTATCCATTTATGAGGTGCGGTGTAGATTATGCAGGACCCATGTTTATTTTGAACCGTAAAGGGAGGGGCGCTAAATTAGAAAAATGCTACATTTGCTTATTTGTCTGTTTCTCAACGCGTGCAGTTCACTTAGAACTAGTTACTAATTTAACAACAGATGCTTATATATTAGCCTTAAAAAGATTTGTATCTCGAAGGGGTAAACCGGCTGAAATATTTTCAGACAACGGTAAGAATTTTGTGGGGGCAATGAAGGAAATGACACAGTTTTTAACTAACAATTGTGATAATATTATGGAAAATTTAGCTAATGATAATATAAAGTTTAATTTCATACCACCATATTCACCGCATTTTGGGGGATTGTGGGAGGCAGGAGTAAAGTCTTGCAAACATCATATTCGTCGTGTTATTGGCAACGCGAACCTAACATACGAGGAGTTTAGCACGATATTAGCCCAAATCGAGGCCGTCCTAAACTCTCGACCCATGTACCCGTTGTCCGCAGACCCCACTGACCTTCTTCCCCTCAGCCCTTCTCTGTTTCTGATTGGCCGACCGCTCACTGCACCTGCCAGCCCAGACCTGACGACTACAGCTTCACATCGCCTGTCCCGCTACGACCGAGTGGAGCAGATGCGCCAGCAGTTCTGGCAGAGGTGGTCAAAGGAGTACATAGCGGAACTGCAGACCAGAACGAAGTGGAAGACAAGTAAGGAAGAATTGGTACCTAATACTCTCGTAGTTCGTACTCATCAAGGAGGATAATCTCCCACCACTAAAGTGGCGCTTGGGAAGAATTCTTCATACCTTTCCTGGGAAGGACGGCGTCTCACGAGTCGCTGAAATCAAAACGGCAACTGGGACGGTGCGACGGGCGTTTTCAAAAATATGTCCGTTGTTACCACAAGCAGAGGAGAAAACTTCGTTGGAAGCAGGAGCTTCCAAGGCCGGGGGCATATGTTAACGCCATCTATTGACGAGGGAGCGGCAACTCGTGGCTCCATCTAGTGTCCGGTGGACAAAGGCTCGCCAGATCGCGGGGAGCGGGAGCGGCGCGCGAGACGTCCTGATTGGTCAAGGAAAAAAAGCACTGGAACATTCGCAAGAAAGGAAGATGGTAGTCGGTTCACCATCTCCAAACTAATTTTCTTTTTACATTTAATAAATTACTAATGTTCAAACGAATATCTGTAAAACTATATACGAAACTAAATAAATGTCTACATCTACAAATAAAAGAAGTTCATTGAAGAGCCCTAGACCAACCCCAACACCCTAGACAACTTATACAGAGGTGCAAGGTTTATTCAACCACCAACCAGACATTTGTTTCTTTTCAACTAGGTACTAGTTTCTTTATTTGCGGTGGTGGTACTGTCACTTATATACATAGGTCGTGAAATGTTTAGTTTAGTACGTATAGATGTAAAAATATCCACAGTACAAATATCCCACTTTTTCTTAGCCACATGGTTGAAAACAAACTTTATCAATACTTTCGTGGCATGTTCATCCAATTTGGGTCTCGCTGTTTTACCGTGAGGATAAACAACAGTTTTTCGGCCCTTTAGCGAGCAAACACCTAATGCTTCTGCACTAAATATCTCCGACATCAACATATGCACTAATGATCTGCAGTTTATCGCAGTTTCCTCATAACAATATAATCCTTTAGCATTGACAAACACGCGACTTTTAGGCATGAGTTCTACAAGACCAGGCGCAGCTTTTTTATACTTTAACGTCCATCTTGAGTCATATGGGTCGTATTCAGGAGGAAGGACAAACGGACGGATAGATCTCTTCTTTGGAACTTCATTGGTTTTGTCATTTTTACTTGTAAAGTTAGAGTTACCGCCATTATTGACATTTACTACTCCAGTTTCGTCTCTTCGAATATCTTTGGATGTAGTAGCAGTTTTCTCATTAATTTTCATCTAGCAATAATTGCTAATAGTCTTGATTGACTTTTCAAATGTTTTCAAATCATTTAAATCCATTTTGTTCAAAAATCATCGAACTTGTTTATTAAAAGTTGCTCTGGTGGTTGATTTATATTAGATGGATTGTCTGTACCCGGGGAATACTGATTAGGTTTTGTTTGATTTGTATTATTTCCAAGAGTACGGTCATTATCAGCCTTGATAGGAATGGGAATAACATTATATTGATGGGGATGATTCTGCATTAAGTTTAAAGTATGTTTTATGGGAATCTCTTTACTTTGCATGCATTTATTTTGCTTACCATGAACGGCTGTCTCTTCAATTTTATGACACCTAACTTTAACTTTCCCGCTCCATCATTTCCTGTAATATGCTTTTCATTTGAAGATATAGAATTCCGTGGGGATTGGTTTTCTGAGTACGAAAAACGTTGCACTTTAGTGGGTACTTGTTCGTTTAAAGAATTGTCAGCCTCATATGGTGCTCTTGAAAAATTGGGCAGAGCTGATAAAGTCTTTTCAGCGGGTAATTTATTATAGACTTTTGCTTTGGAGATTTGCTAATTATAATTTCGTTAGCATGAGCACCTTGCTGTGCTAATATTTTATAAGTTTTGTCTATTATGGACGGTTCGTTTGCTATATTTTTTTGTTGTGATATATCAGATGACACGACATGTGTAGTTCTTGTAGGATTAACTGTTTGATCTTCAGAATTTCCTTTATCTTGCAGCAGCTGTTTGCCTGTTTGCATGTTTACCAAGTGAGCATGTTTTTCAAATATTAATTGCTGTTTATCTCGTCGAGATAACTTGGCCATCAAGCTGTCTCTTAAGCTTAGTATATCATCTATAGCAGATGCATAACCCTGCATACTTTGAAGCTGTTTACTTTGTTGATTGCCATTTGTTTCAGTATATCGTACAAGTGTTTCTTCTCTAACTTTGCTTTGCGACGATTCTTTATTAATAAATACTGATTCATGTGATTCGTTGAAAGGCTGTGGTATCTGACAGAAATTGTTATTACGTTTTGTACAAGCGTGCACAGCAGAAGCCTTATCTTTGGTATTATTTTGAAAGGACTCTTCTTCATCGTTTCTGTATGTACTTTCATCATCTGAAATGTCAATAATTTCTGGTGCCTGTGGTTGGTTATTGAAAAAATAATCAAAGCTTGAATTGTATTCTTTTTTAGGACTAACCGTCATGCTTGTGCCAATTGTGTTTTCATTTAAAGATACAACTTTAACAATTTTCGGTTTTATTTCTTTGTTATCTTCTGGATTTGGTGAAAGTGCTCGCTTGAGTCTTCTTGGATCGTTTCGGTTGTTGTTGCTGATACTCCATGTTGGTGTACTCATGGCTAGTGACCGAAAAAGAAATAGTTTTGTCAATATCTGCAGGTAAAGGAGGCTTTTGTATAACATTAGGATTATTCGACTCATGACTGACACTATTATATTATTATGAATATTAACATGGCCTAATAAGTAGTGAGACTGCCAGCATGACTTCACATTTGGAACAAAATCTACAACAGTGGTTTATTGGTGAAAGGTGATAATCTAACAAAGTACTTAAGTAGTTATGTAACATACTAATAATATGATACAATTTACTATACATATTATATTTACCTTCAGCATTTTCATTGGCTATAATATTGTTCTGCGGGACGATGTGATCGGCTGTATCAGTAAACAGATCTGTAAAAGAGATAGGGTTTAATTTTACAAGTTTATTCATATCATAATTATTTATTTCCTTATTACCAGTTTAGAGTATGGTTCGTTATCTGATCATCATCATTGACTTATTTTTTGTGCCACTGCTGAGTAATAACCTCTTCTCTTAAAGGGAAGGCATGAGTATTAGTGACTACGCTTTCTCAAGGTGGATTGGCCATTTCAGACGGTCGGTAGAAAATTGTAAAACCTATCCATGTTCCTTCCCTTTGGGTTCCGGGCCGCGGTAACTGTTCTTACCAGGGGTTAGACAAGTGGCAAAAACGCTAGTAGAATAGAAAACAAAATGTATGGGAATGACAGATAGCTAGTCGTAAACGAATGTCATTCCCATACATTCAATTCAATTCAACCAATTTTGATAAGGATAAGGATGATGTTGAAAGTAAAATAATGTTTACGATAGCAAATATATTCTGTATTCTGTTTTTGTCATGTTACCTTAGCAATAGAGCTCAAAATCGGTAGAGCTCAAAAACGGTAAATAGGGTGAGTTTATATGTCTAATCACATAGTAAATGGAGTATAGTCATCTATGGGCTCAGAGCACTTTATTTCATTTTAAAGATCTTTTCTAAAATAATAGTCCACATGATCCTAGTTTAAGACAAATCTAGACTATAAATCTACATGTTCAAAACTTACCTATTATATCTCTTTATGTTAATTTAAATGGTTAAACGTAATCCTAACTAATATCTTAATCTTATATATATAAAACTCAAAGGTGACTGACTGACTGACTGACATAGTGATCTATCAACACACAGCCCAAACCATCTTATCTTATATCTTATATATATATAAAACTCAAAGGTGACTGACTGACTGACATAGTGATCTATCAACACACAGCCCAAACCACTGGAGGGATCGGGCTGAAATTTGGCATGCAGGTAGATGTTATGACGTAGGTATCCGCTAAGAAAGGATTTTGATAAATTCTACCCCCAAGGGGATAAAATAGGGGATGAAAGTTTGTGAATTTTAAACCGATCGGGCTGAGAATTCATATAGCCCACGCGGGCGAAGCCGCTGGCGGAAAGCTAGTCTACTATAAATGCGAAAGTAAGTTTGTTTATGGTTTAGTACGTATAGATGTAAAAATATCCACAGTACAAATATCCCACTTTTTCTTAGCCACATGGTTGAAAACAAACTTTATCAATACTTTCGTGGCATGTTCATCCAATCCGGGTCTCGCTGTTTTACCGTGAGGATACGCAACAGTTTTTCGGCCCTTTAGCGAGCAAACACCTAATGCTTCTGCACTAAATATCTCCGACATCAACATATGCACTAATGATCTGCAGTTTATCGCAGTTTCCTCATAACAATATAATCCTTTAGCATTGACAAACACGCGACTTTTAGGCATGAGTTCTACAAGACCAGGCGCAGCTTTTTTATACTTTAACGTCCATCTTGAGTCATATGGGTCGTATTCAGGAGGAAGGACAAACGGACAGATAGATTTCTTCTTTGGAACTTCATTGGTTTTGTCATTATTACTTGTAAAGTTAGAGTTACCGGCATTATTGACATTTCCTACTCCAGTTTCGTCTCTTCGAATATCTTTGGATGTAGTAGCAGTTTTCTCATTAATTTTCATCTAGCAATAATTGCTAATAGTCTTGATTGACTTTACAAATGTTTTCAAATCATTTAAATCCATTTTGTTCAAAAAATCATCGAACTTGTTTATTAAAAGTTGCTCTGGTGGTTGATTTATATTAGATGGATTGTCTGTACCCGGGGAATACTGATTAGGTTTTGTTTGATTTGTATTATTTCCAAGAGTACGGTCATTATCAGCCTTGATAGGAATGGGAATAACATTATATTGATGAGGATGATTCTGCATTAAGTTTAAAGTATGTTTTATGGGAATCTCTTTACTTTGCATGCATTTATTTTGCTTACCATGAACGGCTGTCTCTTCAATTTTATGAGACCTAACTTTTCCCGCTCCATCATTTCCTGTAATATGCTTTTCATTTGAAGATATAGAATTCCGTGGGGATTGGTTTTCTGAGTACGAAAAACGTTGCACTTTAGTGGGTACTAGTTCGTTTAAAGAATTGTCAGCCTCATATGGTGCTCTTGAAAAATTGGGCAGAGCTGATAAAGTGTTTTCAGCGGGTAATTTATTATTAGACTTTTGCTTTGGAGATTTGCTAATTATAATTTCGTTAGCATGAGCACCTTGCTGTGCTAATATTTTATAAGTTTTGTCTATTATGGACAGTTCGTTTGCTATATTTTTTTGTTGTGATATATCAGATGACACATGTGTAGTTCTTGTAGGATTAACTGTTTGATCTTCAGAATTTCCTTTATCTTGCAGCAGCTGTTTGCCTGTTTGCATGTTTACCAAGTGAGCATGTTTTTCAAATATTAATTGCTGTTTATCTCGTCGAGATAACTTGGCCATCAAGCTGTCTCTTAAGCTTAGTATATCATCTATAGCAGATGCATAACCCTGCATACTTTGAAGCTGTTTACTTTGTTGATTGCCATTTGTTTCAGTATATCGTACAAGTGTTTCTTCTCTAACTTTGCTTTGCAACGATTCTTTATTAATAAATACTGATTCATGTGATTCGTTGAAAGGCTGTGGTATCTGACAGAAATTGTTATTACGTTTTGTACAAGCGTGCACAGCAGAAGCCTTATCTTTGGTATTATTTTGAAAGGACTCTTCTTCATCGTTTCTGTATGTACTTTCATCATCTGAAATCTCAATAATTTCTGGTGCCTGTGGTTGGTTATTGAAAAAATAATCAAAGCTTGAATTGTATTCTTTTTTAGGACTAACCGTCTTGCTTGTGCCAATTGTGTTTTCATTTAAAGATACAACTTTAACAATTTTCGGTTTTATTTCTTTGTTATCTTCTGGATTTGGTGAAAGTGCTCGCTTGAGGCGTAGTCTTGGATCGTTTCGGTTGTTGTTGCTGATACTCCATGTTGGTGTACTCATGGCTAGTGACCGAAAAAGAAATAGTTTTGTCAATATCTGCAGGTGAAGGAAGCTTTTGTATAACATTAGGATTATTCGACTCATGACTGACACTATTTTATTATTATGAATATTAACATGGCCTAATAAGTAGTGAGACTGCCAGCATGACTTCACATTTGGAACAAAATCTACAACAGTGGTTTATTGGTGAAAGGTGATAATCTAACAAAGTACTTAAGTAGTTATGTAACATACTAATAATATGATACAATTTACTATACATTTTATATTTACCTTCAGCATTTTCATTGGCTATAATATTGTTCTGCGGGACGATGTGATCGGCTGTATCAGTAAACAGATCTGTAAAAGAGATAGGGTTTAATTTTACAAGTTTATTCATATCATAATTATTTATTTCCTTATTACCAGTTTAGAGTATGGTTCGTTATCTGATCATCATCATTGACTTATTTTTTGTGCCACTGCTGAGTAATAACCTCTTCTCTTAAAGGGAAGGCATGAGTATTAGTGACTACGCTTTCTCAAGGTGGATTGGCCATTTCAGACGGTCGGTAGAAAATTGTAAAACCTATCCATGTTCCTTCCCTTTGGGTTCCGGGCCGCGGTAACTGTTCTTACCAGGGGTTAGACAAGTGGCAAAAACGCTAGTAGAATAGAAAACAAAATGTATGGGAATGACAGATAGCTAGTCGTAAACGAATGTCATTCCCATACATTCAATTCAATTCAACCAATTTTGATAAGGATAAGGATGATGTTGAAAGTAAAATAATGTTTACGATAGCAAATATATTCTGTATTCTGTTTTTGTCATGTTACCTTAGCAATAGAGCTCAAAATCGGTAGAGCTCAAAAACGGTAAATAGGGTGAGTTTATATGTCTAATCACATAGTAAATGGAGTATAGTCATCTATGGGCTCAGAGCACTTTATTTCATTTTAAAGATCTTTTCTAAAATAATAGTCCACATGATCCTAGTTTAAGACAAATCTAGACTATAAATCTACATGTTCAAAACTTACCTATTATATCTCTTTATGTTAATTTAAATGGTTAAACGTAATCCTAACTAATATCTTAATCTTATATATATAAAACTCAAAGGTGACTGACTGACTGACTGACATAGTGATCTATCAACACACAGCCCAAACCATCTTATCTTATATCTTATATATATATAAAACTCAAAGGTGACTGACTGACTGACATAGTGATCTATCAACACACAGCCCAAACCACTGGAGGGATCGGGCTGAAATTTGGCATGCAGGTAGATGTTATGACGTAGGTATCCGCTAAGAAAGGATTTTGATAAATTCTACCCCCAAGGGGATAAAATAGGGGATGAAAGTTTGTGAATTTTAAACCGATCGGGCTGAGAATTCATATAGCCCACGCGGGCGAAGCCGCTGGCGGAAAGCTAGTCTACTATAAATGCGAAAGTAAGTTTGTTTATGGTTTTGTTTGTTACGTTTTTACAGTAAACAGCTGCACTGATTTCGATAAAATTTGGTGCGGAGATAGATTTTATATTACCCGGCTGCGTGAGGAAGTTCTCTCGGCACGCAGGTGAAATCGCGGAAAACAAATAGTTAATTATTAAATAGATTCTGTAAGTTTATTTAGATACAAGTAGCGACATCTATGGCCTCGATATTATACTAAGAATACTGAATTTTCATGACGTTGAATAAGCAACAGTGTTATCTACTTCATAAATTAATGAGAATAGGTATAATAATAAAAACAATACTACTCCGAATACTGGCAATATTCAGACAAGCCGCATATTACCCACTAGCTTTCCGCCCGCGGCTTCGCCCGCGTGGACAATTTGTTTATACCTTTGGGTACATTATTCAAGTTTTAGTAGGGATCCCTAATTATTTCTGGAAATAAATATAGCTTATGACACTTCATAAAGATGTAGCTTTCTAATGGCGAAATAATTTTTAAAATCGGTCCAGTAGTTTTTGAGTTAAACCCCTACAAACAAACAAACAAATCTTTCCTCTGTATAATATTATTATTACCCATAATTCATGGTATCAAGTATTTGGCGGTGTTAATAAACCCTCGAGCCTATGAGAGCACGTTAAGCCGCCGTCCCCGGATGTAATCTTGATAGCAGTTGTTGTTGCAATCACATGTTGTGGGAGACCGTCAGGCGGATTTGAGAAAACTTTTATACTAGGGCTTGTTAGGTCGCGAGACGACTCCCAGCCAGCGTAGGCGCGGGGCTGCGGACGGTGAGCTATGGGTGGCTCGCCGTCCGGCAATGACAAGACCCGCGTCGACGGCGCGTTCGTGTTCCACGCGCGCCTCAAGGAGCTGTCAGCAATAAGCGACGGGGCCCTCCCACTGGGTTAGCCTGCCGGGGCTGCGGGACGTTCAAAAGAGATACCGCGCCCCCGGAATACAAAGGGCTGAGGAAGGAACATGGATGGGTTTTAGTCAGTCTGACACTCCTTTCCGCCCTACCCACAGCGAGAGGGTTCATTTGATGATTATAACCTAAGTAAGTAAAACTTGCAGCCCACACGATAAAAAGAAGCAAAACTCTACACATTTGACATAAGTATTAATTTTATTGAACACTACTTATTTTTAACCGACTTCTAAAAAAGAAGGAGGTTATCAATTCGGATGTTTGTATTTTTTTTATGTTTGTTCGCGCATAACTCTGTCGCTTGCCAACCGATTTGAAAAAAATCTTTTTTTGTTAGAAAGGGTATACTTCCCAAATGGTCCCATGATAAGGAAACCAAGATCTGATGATGGCATCCCAGAGAAGTCCAGGACAATTTTCGAAAATCCTAGGAGCAACTAGTGCGTTTGTTAATTTTTTCATTAAGTATTTTAAAGCACTACAATTTTATGAAGGTCTGGAGTCAATCTGATGATGGAGCCAAAATACAGTCGAGGGAACTCCTCAACGATTTACAGCAGTTACCTTGTGTTTAGGCTTGATTAATTTGTATTGATGAGAAATTTGCACCTAGATGAGTTGTGACTGTCATAAGGGGTCTGATGATGAAGACGAAGGACAGTCAAGGGAACTCCTCAACGATTTACAGCAGTTACCTTGTGTTTGGACTTAATTAATTTATATTGATGAGAACTTAGCATCCATATGGATTATAAGTGCCATTCCAGGTCTGGTGATGGAGACCATAGACATTCGAAGTGGTTCTAACAACACCTGAAAGTTTCTAACAGTACAAAACTGATGCCTGGGTTCAAAGATAGGCACCTCGTGAATGTAGCGAGAATTCGCTGGATGCGAGATGCGCGGCAGTGGATTTCGTTTCAGTTTCAGTTCAACGCCGTTTTCTGATACGAGAAGCATCTTTACCCGGCCTACCCATATTTTATATAAGATTAAAAATATGTCACTAAAAACTTACAAATAAATTTTTTTTACAAAAAAAAAACCGACTTCAAAAAACCCGAAAAGCACTAAAAAGTTAAAAAAAAATACTGAAACCTACCTATATTAATAAACCTAACGTAATCTTCGATTAAACTATAATAAAATTTAACTATTTTTTTGGAGTCGGTGCCAAGCTAAGTAATAAGAAACGACTGGTAAAACCCAGAGTATTTTGCCGTTCCGCCACCGACTGCAAAAAAATTGATATATTTTATTATCAAAAAAATAATCAATAAATATCTTACCGCGAATGTATTCCATTTCAACTAGAATAAATAAACAATTTCTTCAAAAAAACTTCTCTTGTTTTCAACACTTTTTTTTGCAATATTCTTGAGTTTTCACTAGGATAATAATTAAGTCATTTAAAAAATTTTTTTGCTGACACTGATATAATTTTAAATTAACTATTATTTTATAACTTTTGTACTCAAAAATTAATAACTTTAATATAAGCCATCAATTTAAAACTTGAATTTTTTTTAACATTAACATTGTTTTTGCTATTTAAATGTCAGTTTACACTTTTAAAAATGTTCTGTAATATTTTTTTTATAGTTAAACAATAAGAAGTTTTTTTTTAACTTATATTTTTATTTATTTATTTGTTCCTTTATCTACTCGAAAAGACTAATATTTGTTGAGAGAGTGCGCGGTGATCGCCGAACTTTTGATCAATGATGACTGTTGTGGCGGGTTAAAGCCTTGGTAAGCGAGGAAGAAGGAAGCGTGTGTTGCGTGGGCGGATGGCACAGAGTATATTAACACTACGTTACGTTTTATGTAGGCTGCTCAAGCGTCCGCACTAGGGTATGAAGCTTTGGTTTCCTAGGAAAGCGGTGCCGTCATATAATATTACGGACGCAAAAAGACGGCCGTCTTTACGGTGACGACATGTGGAACGTTCCACGGCCGTTTTAACACACCGTCAGTCATTTTTTTTAAAATAAACGTCAAACGAAAGGTATCCAACATAGAAAATGGACGACCTTGATTTAGCTTTAGTAATTTACTTGGAGGATGAACTATCATCAGAAGAGGAAAATAGTCGTATGGAGGAAGACGATTTATTCAAATCTCGTGGTACTGAAGGTGCATTTGAGATTAGCGTCGTCCTCGCTGCTCCAAGAGTTGGAACTCATTTTTTACGTTGTTCCGGTAAAAAAAAACAAATAAGTATGTATTTAAAATATCTTCACCGCTATCAACCACCTAACCTTAAATGTAAGATTATTATTAAAGCGTAAATGATGAATTAATAAATTGCTATTTATCTTGTCATGAATTACTTAAAAAAATGGAAATTTCTATTAATTGGTATCATTATCACTAAAAATGACATTTCAAGATGGTGGCTTGCGTTAGTTCACCTCTCTGCCACGTTCATAAATAGCCATGTCGGACTATACGGCTCTCTAGGAAAACGCGCCATTTTGTTTTCATAGACAAAGTTCTAGTGACGTCATTCACCGCTGTATTACGGCCGCTATATGACGGCACTGCTTCCCTAGGAAACCAAAGCTTTAAACTCACCTACACAAACGCTATTCAAAAAAAAATCGCAGAAGCTGGCGCCATCTAGTGTACGAGGAGTTCAGTCTTCATTTTTATTTTGACTAAAATGACGATAGAGGGCAATAGCTACGTAGACTTTAATGATGTAAAGTTTACATTGTAAACCGTAAACAAAGTTTTAAATGTAATTGTTCATAATTATGTTTTCTCACATTGGTTTTTTAGCATGTAATTTAATTCAATAAATATTTTCATCATCTGCCTAGCCTTTTCCCATCTATGTTGGGGTCGGCTTCCAGTCTAAACCGGATGCAGCTGAGTACCCGTGTTTTACATGGAGCGACTGCCTATCTGACCTCCACAACCCAGTTACCGGGTAACACGGAACCCCTTGATAAGACTGGTTGTCTGACTTTCTGGCTTCTGACTACCCGTAACGACTGTCAAAGATATATAAATGACAACCGGGACCAACAGCTTAACGTGCTTTCCGAGGCACGGAGGAGTCGCGCTATGACAAAGATGGTCACCCATCCACGGACCGACCGCGTCAAGCGCAGCTTAACCTTTGATCAGTCGAACCGTGCGGCTGTTATTTAGCCACGAGCTCCTCCTTGAGCTTGGTAGTTCTATTTAATTTAATTTAATTCTTCAGTCATCATTTTCATCGCGGCAACATTGTGAGATCCGAGAAAGGGATTTTTTATCGTTACTTGTCAGCCATATTTGAATTACTTGTTTTGCATAGTTTTAATCGGGATATTTTTTATTACGGTTTCTGATCGCCCTACGTATTACGACATCACCTGGCTTGTTCCTTGGACCCCAGACTGATAGCATATCTAATAACTCAGCGCTTCAACGACTTCGATTTTATAACCTTTAGGTACTATAGTGACATACAAAATCATAACCTATTTTGTTCTAATTTTCCCACTCATTTAAATAAAATGGCACTAAATGATGAATGGTGATGTTTAGAGCATGAAATTGACATAAATGCGCCATCTTTACGGCATTTTGTTAATTTTCGACTTTGTTTACATTTTTGTTAAAATCAATCGGTACGGACTAAAATTTGGATTTTGAAAATGCCTAAAGTAGCTGAATTAAAATGTTACCAGTTTATGTGTACCTAGGGCTGCCATCACCCAAATCGTCGACCCTGGACTAAAACTATAAAAACCCCAGACATTTTGAATGAGTTTGATTTTTTCCCCGGACTATCCTACCCTATTTTTTTATTATTTGTTTTAATTTATTGCTCACCTTTCAATCAATGGGGATCGGATATCAGGTAAAAAGTTTCCGGGTTTTCTCCGGACGCTCTTTGAAAACCTGCCCGGACGCACCCCGGACGCACCTCTAAACTAGGACAAATCCGGGGAAATCCGGACGAATGGCAGCCCTATGTGTACCTATAAATCCATGGTCCGCACGGTGTCGTGCGGGTAGGGGCTTTTGCCCCTTAATAAATTTGTATGTGTATCCGATAATATCGTGCAGTATCCGAACTGTTAGTAAGTTTTTACTTACGAACAGTTCGGATACTGCACGATATTATCGGATACACTTACAAATTTATTTTTTCATACAATGGCAACACAATCACAAACATAAAGGCAAGATTAAGTTTACATTAATTTATTTAAATAGAAATAGAATAGATTAATCTATGTACATATCGGACTCCCGGATATGTTTAGACGGAAACTGCTATCAGTAGCTAAGCAGTCTAAACCACTGTCATGCGTCCGGTTCATTAGATAAGTCGGTTTTGATGTTACTGCTAACGCCAAAAGAATACCAAGAATACCGCCAAAATTTCCTATTAGCATCGCACATGGTAGTGTGGGCTAAGTTCGTAAAATATAGGCAGAAGCAAGAAAAGGCAACTGTAAATATGAGATGCTTTTGTAATCTATTTGAAGAATGAGGTTGTAGTTTATTTATTTGTGTGTGTGTGTGTATCTGCCAGCCAGCCCTATGAAGATAGAAGAAAAAATTAAAATATGGGGAACTAGCTGTTTCCCGCGGTTTCACCCGCATCCCGAGGGAACTACTTAGCGCACCCGGGTAAAAAGTAGCCTATGTTGTTCCTCAGGGTCTAGTCTATCTCTGTACCAAATTTCATTTATATCGGTCCAGTAGTTTTGGCGTGAAAGCGTAACAGACAGACAGACAGACAGAGTTACTTTCGCATTTATAATATTAGTAAGGATTTATGTGTCACATCCACGCAAAATGACTATCGCTTAGCAGTGTTGTGACTCATGTGCTAAACAGAGCCACAGCGCTGGTTTGGCAAGTCTGCTTCGAGATTGCTCATCATCATCAGTAGTATATTGAGTTTTGGGTTATTGTTGCCTAAAAGCCTCCTCCCCTAATGTGTGCACATCGTCCGATCTTCGGCTTGACGCAGCCAACTTCAGCCTGCAGCCTTTCGCAGATCGTCACTCCATCATGCCGGAGTCTTGACTTACGTTTGCCAAGCCGTGGTCTCCACACAAGAAGATGGCACGTTTGGCGTAGTGGCTGAGCAATTGGCTGCTGCGCTGCGTGTCGCGGGTTCGATTCCCGCACGGGACAACTAAAATTGTTCCGGGTCTGGGTGTTTGTGCATGTG
Source organism: Pyrrhia umbra (assembly GCA_963891755.1). Taxonomy (NCBI): domain Eukaryota; kingdom Metazoa; phylum Arthropoda; class Insecta; order Lepidoptera; family Noctuidae; genus Pyrrhia; species Pyrrhia umbra. The sequence continues at coordinate 1,698,155 of OY982943.1, forward strand.
TAATTAATGTTTGTAAACGCACCCACGACAGGAGTAATTCCTAGTGTGGGGCAACGTTTTAAAAAAAAACAGAATAATGCTTAATTGTACTCCAAACAGAAATCGAGAAAGATACAACTAATTAAATTTGAACATAAAATATTACCATTTTTAGTGGCAATAGCTTTGTTTTTAAAGATGGAAATATAAAATGCCTACACGTTTGACACGAGCAACAAGTTCTAATAACAATGTATTGCCATTAATATATACTGAACGGATTGACGGCGTTCAGTGCCCGTATGCAACCCGTATGTAACCCGTATGTAACCCGTATGTAATCTGTAAGATGTATGCAACATCCACTAAAACCAATAGGGATCCGTTTCATTCTCGCATGCATATTGGTGTTGCGTGCACGTCTTAGAGAGCTTTAAAATTTTACATCGTCTTTACGTGTACGTGCATCTCGTTGAACTGACAACAAATGACTAAGGCAAAGCCTTTATAACTAGTCCGGTCAATTTAGACCAAAAAATGAGAGTGAAGTTACATAAAGTCCCAACAAGCTGAATTTCTGTGAAATTGTTCAAAACATAATTATAAACAATGTCTAGAAGTTCCCCATCATTCCCCTGTAAGGAAAAAAAAATATTCAAGGACAAAGGTCAAAAAAATGAGTTTTTCGCGATTTTCAGTAAAACGGTAAGTTTTATCATAAAAGTACCTCAGACAAAAATTGTAGATCATAAAATTATCTATAAAAAATGTATCAATACTTTTTTTCTTACGAGCCACCGTTTCTGAGATATAACGATTCAAAAAGTTATAAAAGTTGTTATCGTCATAATATGCACACGTTTCCACGCCACCTATGAGGTAGTGTACTTAACGCTTTTATTAGCTCGGGTTGTATGTATGTATGTATGTCGGTTACGGAACGATCTGGGCATAGTCACATACTTCTTAATACAAAGAATATTTTTTTGCCTGACACATTCCTAGCACGGTCATGGTATGTGGAACGGTGTAGTGGGCAGACTCCTTTAATCGTGTAACGAACTAATAAGATTTTTTTGATATCTACGTCTAGCCAGTACTTTACCTTATCATCATGCCTTCTCTGTGTGAGAAGAGGTCTCTTTACCCGTCTGTGGAACGCCCCCCAGCTAGATGGACCGCACCGGAGCACCGAGTGTTGTTCCGCTATTTAGGAGAGGCCTATGTCCACCAGTGGACTCCGATAAGCTGAGTTGATTGATTAAAGGAGCTCGTGGCTAAGTAATAACCGCACGGGTCGATAAAACAAGTGTATGTTGTGCTTACCGCGGTCGGTCCGTAGATGGGAACTATCTATATCTATGAGATAGTATCGTACTAAGACTCCTCCGTGCCTCGGAAAACACGCTAAACCTTTGGTCTTGGCTGTCATTTGTAGACCTTTGACAGCGGTTACTCAGCTGCATCCGATTAGACCCCAACATAGTTGTAAAAAGGCTAGGGAAATGTTACGATTTGCATTTTGCTCGACAAAACAAGTTAATTAAGGGACTAGCTTTCCGCCAGCGGCTATACGAATTCAAATTAAAAACGATAGAGTTTCATACAAACTTTGACCCCTTTTTCACTCCCTTAGGGATAGAATTTCGGAAAATCCATTCTTATCGAATGCCTACGTCATACAAAGAACACACCCGCCGAGTTTCAGGTCTGTACGATCAGCGGTTCAGGCTGTGCGTTGATCCGTCAGTCATTCAGGACAAAGCATTTTATATGTATAGATATATAAATAAAACAACCATCAACAACACACGTTTGTTTAAAAAGATACGAAATAAACGATAACTATACTCATCTTACTTTAATAACTAAAATAATATTGTACAGCACGACATTGTGTGTTATTTACTAAATAAATTAATATTATTACTTAATAAATAAATTATTAAATGACAACAGGTTCTGTGCTGGTTTGCTTTAAGAAAGATTTTTTATAAATAATAAAATAATAAAAAGTGCAAATAAATTTAAATAATTGCGAGACATTTTTGTTTTACTTCAATCATGATGTACCTATTTATTATCATGAGACAGCAATTTGGATAATTATTTGACATTCAATGAAATATAATAATGTAAGTAGGTGTACTTATTCAATGGATAAACAAATGTTTATTATTTACAGTTATTTTCTGTTTTTATTAGATAAAACTTAGACTATATCTGGTAAGGTATGATTTCCGTAAGTAAGCATTTTATTCAGACAATTATAAACTTAATTATCCACATAATACAAATTCGAGGCTTCCGGCGACCGGGACCGCAATTAACTGATCCGCGGTGTGAGTCGCCGGATGGATTTAATTTAAATATTTTTCTTCCGGCGACTGGGACCACTCATAAAATATAAGGTTCAAATCAAAAATAGTACAGTCAGACAAAAAAATCTTCAGTGCACTCTATAATATATATTAAAAGAATCAAATGGACATTGAACATTTGAAATGTTGCGTCACGAAAAGTACTAGGACATCATAGAATGAAAGAGACCGCAGTGTTGTTTCAACTACCCGCCCGTATATAATGTAAATAAAATGCGCACGGAATACGCGGGTCTCGCCAAGGTTAAGAAGCAAACTACTTGAGCGGGCCCGCGTATTAGTCGGTTAGTTGCAGTCGTCAGCCAATCAACACTTAGCGAAGTAAAGAAGTGCGAAACCCTGGTATGTTACGCGGCATTATTACAAAGTAACTGGTGGGTAGTTGAAACATCACAGCGGTGTCTCTTTCATTTTATGCTGTCCTAGTAACTTCACTAGCGGGATGGGAACAACAGAATTAGGTGCAACCTACACATCCCGTCTTTCGATCTCACTATGTTGGTAGAATTGAATAGTTCCGTTATCCGAATGCGGACGGAACTTCTGCAACCTTATGAAGCCCTGGTATGTTACGTGGCATTTTCAAAGTAACGGGTGGGGAAAGTTTTACATTATATACGGGTGGGTAGTTGAAACAACACTGCGGTCTCTTTCATTATATGATGTCCTAGTACTTTTCGTGACGCAACATTTCAAATGTTCAATGTCCATTTGATTCTTTTAATATATATTATAGAGTGCACTGAAGATTTTTTTGTCTGACTGTACTATTTTTGATTTGAACCTTATATTTTATGAGTGGTCCCAGTCGCCGGAAGAAAAATATTTAAATTAAATCCATCCGGCGACTCACACCGCGGATCAGTTAATTGCGGTCCCGGTCGCCGGAAGCCTCACAAATTCTCGGTAATGCCAAATAATCATAGGGATTTATTCTGTTTTATTAATTATTATTTATGTTTACATCTATGTGTTTGAATCATGTAAGATATTATTTATAAGTATAATTATATTAAAATATCACTAATATTACATTATTATAAATTATAAAACAACTGTAACTTTGAACTTAAATTAACTTACATTTTAATATTGGTATCTTATTTATAATAATTGTACAAAATAATTACATAAGTTAATTATAAATTACAAATATATCTTAAAATTATCGCTGTAGGAAGCCATGAATTTAAATCACAAATAATTGTTTAAACTTATTTTTATATTTTTGACATAAAATTATTGACTTAGCATTATTTTTACAAAAGAAATTACAGCTAAAAATATATTTTATAAATGTTTATTGAATTGTGATATGTATAAAATATTATTTTGAAAAAATCGTAGGGTGGAGCATCCAAATGTCGTCCAGTTCATTTTACTTTACAATGTTTTTATTTTGTTATTTAACTTTAAAGTTAAATGCTCATACAATAATGATTAATTGTAATTTAGTCAAGTGACAATTGAACGCTCCATGTAGACATCGGTGTATTTATAGTAACAGACAATAATGAGATATTTCTTAAACTACATGAAAAACTGGCAAAATCTTCCGATAAATGCTTATAACTGACAATTGATTGAATTCCGTGTATTTCTTTATAGATAAAAATGCACGCGAAAGTAGCCTTTATTGCAATGAAAAAGTTACTGATATTTCAGAAAGTTACTGATATTTCAGAAAGTTACTGATATTTCAGAAACTCACTTCGACGAAATTTGCCGTAAATATCGATTGTAATGTTTTTTATTTATATTTTTGCGTACGCGCTTATTTCTTGCAGTGACCACCATATTGTTTTATCATAAACTAGCTTTCCGCCAGCGGTTTCGCCCCCGTAGGCTATACGAATTCAAATTAAAAATTATAGAGTTTCATACGTACTTTGCTTCCCACTTTCACCCCCTTAGATGTAGAATTTCGGTCCTTTGCTATCGGATGCCTACGTCATAAAAAGAACATACCCTACAAGTTTCAGGTCTCTACGATCAGCGGTTTAGACTGCGTTGATGCGTCAATCATTCAGGACAAAGCATTTTATATGTATAAATAGACTAGCTGTTTCCTGCGGTTTGATGAGGAAACTACTTGGCGTACCCGGATAAAAACTCTCCTATCTCCTTCCTCAGGTTTCAATCTATCTTTATACCAAAATTCATCTTAATCAGTTAAGCCGTTTTTCTGTAAAAGTGTAATAAACAAACAAACTTAATTTCGTAACAATATTAGTTGGGAATTCGGATACTTATTTAAAGCAAATTATCAATTAGGTATAGGTACGATCAAATATTGGTAGTTAACAATTAATCGATGTAGTTTCTTGCCGGTTCTTCTCCATAGGACCTACTTTTTGGAACCGTGCAACTAGTGTGACTTTTCATAAGAGCCTGTAAAGGCCTAATTGAAGTAAAATTTTTGACTTTTGACTTAACGTCAACAGAAGCATCGAAACAGTTTTTACACAGCCCTAAAAAAATGCAACAGCACTTTTCGTTATTTGCATTTTAAAAAACTTATCTTGAAGCTTCAAACATTCAAAAGGTTGTCTGTAAGAAATTGCGCTTAGCGATAAGACCGCCTATTGTACTGATACCTTTTTGTTTGTATTTTTCTGTGTTGTTATCTAATGGTGTACAATAAAGAATATTCTATCTATCTATCTATTCATTTACTATTCATTACATACAGTTCCCATCAAAATTATTTAATTATTAAAAATCAATCTGTTTCTATTAACCTTTGCTAATTGATGAACCAATCCTTAAAACACGCCAGTAGCCCCCGATTAACTTGTCAAACATGATAAGATCGTAAGGTCAAAAACATGATTTAAAAACAAATATATATGTTTATATACATATGTATAAAGTAGAAGAATTTGTTTGTTTGTTTGAATGCGCTCTCTGAATCTACCAGGCAGATTTGAAAAAAATATTTTTTACATATTATAAATTAACTGTCAAGATAGATTAAAGTCTAGCGAAGAACATAAGATAAGGATATTTTATCCATGTGCAGGTGAAACCACGAAAAAGACTAGTATGTTGTATAACATTATCACTAAATGTATCCTTGATCTTAGTATCTTAAAAAGTTTAAAAATGTTGTCAAATCAACACTTATAAAAAGAGCCTATTATAAAATCCAGGACTTCATTGACGACAAGGATGCGTGGCGTTAATAACTTATTTTCTGCACAGCTGGCCTCCCTGGCGACCAGAAAACTACTTGAAATATTATTTATATTGCTAAATTTAAATTATAATTTAATTATTTTTTTGTATAGCATCATTTGAATTGTATAACTTTCTCAGAGATAACCTGTACTGTAAAAAGTCTATTGTAAACATTTCCTTTTGAAAAGAGTGTCTATGGAGTTTCTTGCCGGTTCTTCTCCATAAGACCCACTCCTTGGAACCGTGCAACTAACTTGACGTTTCATAAGTGCCTGCAAAGACCTATTTGAAATAAAAACATTTAAATTTGAATTTGAATTTGAATTACACTTTGATCCTTAGAAAATATCTTGGGCGGATGATTCGACCGATAAGTCGGGAGCTATGGGCGGGTAAACCGGGGGCCAAACCTAGTTCGAATAATAAAACGATTTGCTTCGATAACATCTAATAATATACGAATGTATTAAAGAAAGCGATAATATCTTTCCGAATCATATTTTTTTTTATGTAAAATAAAGTGGTTATGACGTTCTGCTGCTTATGTGGTTGAATTTTTTTGATATAATTAGCTATTTTACATAATTATCTATTTGTACGTCGCCTACGTTAATTGAATGTTTATTATAATTAACGATGTAGAACATTATTGTAATTAGGCTGAGCAATCTTCAATGATTGGTTATTTATGATATAGATATTAAAGCTTGATTATGTTTTTGCTAATTGAGATTTTGTTATCAGCCCATCTATGTACAGTGATGGCCGTTTTGTATGTCAATGTAGCCAATGATCGCGTTTTTGGCCGGTTTTTTTATATATGACTAGCTTCCCGCCAGCGGCTTCGCCCGCGATATTTTAGCTAATGGATACAAAAACTTGACAAATTGTAGATATACTAAAACCTTCCTCATTAATCACTCTATCTATTAAAAAAACCGCATCAAAATCCGTTGCGTAGTTTTAAAGATTTAAGCATACATAGGGATATAGGGACAGAGAAAGCGACTTTGTTTTATACTATGTAGTGACTATGAGGTTTTTTACTTGAACGAGGAATATAGTTGTCTCATTTCTTTGATTCATCTTTTAGAATAAGTAGACGTTTTGAAGAGATATTAAAAATAGTGAAAAAAATATTTACATATTTTATGTGTAAACAAATATGGCCAATGAAACGCAAGCAACAAAGTAACGCTCCCAGTAGTTTAAAATTTCGCGTAAAAAAAATATTGTAACTTTTAAGATTCATAGACTAAAAATGGTTACTTTAATTTTAGCAAAACCAGCCAGTTTTCATCATAAATTTTGATGGAAAGCGGATGCTTTTCAGAAAACTGTAATATAATATGCAACCGAATGATAGTATACCCAGCTATCCTTACTTATATTATAAATGGAAAAGTAACTCTGTATCTCTGTCTGTCGCGCTTTCACGCCAAAACTACTGAAACGATTTAAATGAGATTTGGTAAACAGATAGTCTAGAGCCTGAGAAAGGACAGGCTACTTTTTACCCGGGTGCGAAGTAGGTCCCGCGTACTGTATAACGCTTGGTCAAGTCAAGTTATAACATATTTTTGGTGCTTAAGCTTTATCACCAATCCTACTCCCGCAGGCGCAAAATCCATAATATAAAAGTGGTGAATCCGTTTGTCCGTGCTAGGCATCGAGATATATTAATAGAGATGTAATCCCGGACATTCCGCTAACAATAACGTAACCATATTTTAGAATACAGCCGAACCTTTGAAACTAGTACTTAAACATTTTGATGTTAAAATATAATCTCAATTCGATAAGGATAGCAATAGTACTCCCAGGAAAAAATACGTTGTGGCGTACCACATAAAAAAATGGCATGAATTATGTCTGTGGGCTCAACCTTTATGGCTCGCATTGTGTTCGGTGATTGCGGATCTAGTTACTTTAGTAACATATACATCGATGGTCACTGCTGGCAGTCAGACGTCGTACTTTGTCAGTAACTCTACTCCTGCGCCGGTTACTGGTAGTCGTGGTGGGGTCACGTGTGGTGGTACTGGAGATGGGCGAGTGGGTGCTCGTATAGCGGGTACAGCGGCTGCGGCGCGTGCGCAGGCAGCGCGTGCTGGGCGGGCCCGTGAGCCGCCGCGTCGCTGTCGTCGTCAGATGACGAGTCCAGTTGCTTGTCGCCTGTGCCGCCGCTGGAAATAAACAAATATTAATTAATAGGGAGATAGTGTATAAGACCATTAATTGAAATTTGACTGAAATTAACATTCTTATAAAAAAAACAACCCCAAAAACGCCGATAAGACTAGCCTCAATACACAAAATTCATTTATTTAAATTGGACACAAAGAATAGGTCTCACGACTTTTCGACAAAACGACAAAAACAAAGCCCAAAAAACGCCCACCCTTGACTACTACATATGTGGTCTATTGCCTGAATACTTAAACGTCCTGTAACTCTCGGTAAGTTACAGTCATCCAAAATCTAGACAATGAGATTCCAGATATAGTTCTTTACTGAACAAAAAGAATAACTATGATACCGGATATGAGGCTTCCGGCGACTGGGACCGCAATTAACTGATCCGCGGTGTGAGTCGCCGGATGGATTTAATTTAAATATTTTTCTTCCGGCGACTGGGACCACTCATAAAATATAAGGTTTAAATCAAAAATAGTACAGTCAGACAAAAAAATCTTCAGTGCACTCTATCCTTACTAATATTATAAATGCGAAAGTAACTCTGTCTGTCTGTCTGTCTGTTACGCTTTCACGCCAAAACTACTGGACCGATATAAATGAAATTTGGTACAGAGATAGAATAGATCCTGAGGAACAACATAGGCTACTTTTTACCCGGGTGCGCTAAGTAGTTCCCTCAGGATGCGGGTGAAACCGCGGGAAACAGCTAGTAATATATATTAAAATAATCAAATGGACATTGAACATTTGAAATGTTGCGTCACGAAAAGTACTAGGACATCATAGAATGAAAGAGACCGCAGTGTTGTTTCAACTACCCACCCGTATATAATGTAAATAAAATGCGCACGGAATACGCGGGTCTCGCCAAGGTAAAGAAGCAAACTACTTGAGCGGGCCCGCGTATTCGTCGGTTAGTTGCAGTCGTCAGCCAATCAACACTCAGCGAAGTGAAGAAGTGCGAAACCCTGGTATGTTACGTGGCATTATTACAAAGTAACTGGTGGGTAGTTGAAACATCAAAGCGGTGTCTCTTTCATTTTATGCTGTCCTAGTAACTTCACTAGCGGGATGGGAACAACAGAATTAGGTGCAACCTACACATCCCGTCTTTCGATCTCACTATGTTGGTAGAATTGAATAGTTCCGTTATCCGAATGCGGACGGAACTTCTGCAACCTTATGAAGCCCTGGTATGTTACGTGGCATTTACAAAGTAACGAGTGGGCAAAAAATTTACATTATGTACGGATGGGTAGTTGAAACAACACTGCGGTCTCTTTCATTCTATGATGTCCTAGTACGTTTCGTGACGCAACATTTCAAATGTTCAATGTCCATTTGATTCTTTTAATATATATTATAGAGTGCACTGAAGATTTTTTTGTCTGACTGTACTATTTTTGATTTGAACCTTATATTTTATGAGTGGTCCCAGTCGCCGGAAGAAAAATATTTAAATTAAATCCATCCGGCGACTCACACCGCGGATCAGTTAATTGCGGTGCCAGTCGCCGGAAGCCTCCCGGATATTAGTAAACGTTTAAGATTACCAGGTGTTATCTAGTAGTTGAATTGTGGACGCTGTAAAATATTGTTATTTAGACGCATCTAATTAGCCTGAAGGTTTCGGCGAAGAATGCCTATTTCTTAAAATGGCAAGTGAGTCTTGAAAAGACTAATTCTCAAAAAGGCTAGATCTAAGTAGAATGATTCTAAAGAAGTTTTCAGCAGCCTAGTTTTAAAATCAACAATAAATATGAAAAATAAAACTGACGCCCACCCAAAAATTATACCCCGAACAAAAAACTCGTACAAAAATTACATCAGTTCACAACGAATCCTCACAACTCATTATTAAATAGTCGTAAGTCGCACCCAATGAGGGAGAAGCACATCGTGACATATCGCCGATGACAGCCAGCCCTCGGAACGTGGTAACGCGATATTCGAGGGTTAGACTTTTTTGTTTTGCTAGACAAACGATGCGCTGCAGTGTGTTTTTGTTTGTTTTTCTTACTTATACACCGTGTTTGAGTAGTTTAGTAAACGAAGTTAGATATGATCGTTTTGAAAAATATGTTATCAATATAAATGTTGTTATCAATAGGTTGCCAAATACCTACCTATCATTTCGATTGGGCAAGATTTTCTAATGAAAAAATAAGTAGGTACTCTGATCTGAATCAAAATTCATAAATATTGACGAATCGTTGCGTATTCGCTACCAATTGCTCAATCATAATTGTCATAATTTTTATTCGTAGATTTTTGGTACTATATCATCTTTTATGGAATACGTTTCCAATAATAATAATGAAGATCCACAAGTAATAAAATAACTAAAAACCTAAAGTCAACCAGATGCAGTGTTTCACTTCAAACAAGAACGTAAATAACATATGAAATGACAAGCCTGACACACTACAATATGGTTACAAATGAACGCCCAAATGGTGCTGAGTTCAAACGGGAATAGAACCCGGAACCAATCGTTTGGCAGCCAAGCAGTATGCCGTTTGTCTCTCAAAGGTCGTTTAAGTACTAATAGTGATAATAAAAATAAATTGTACAATCTTGTGTATTGAATTTCTGTTGTGAAAATTTATTTGTATGTTTTTCTACTAGTACAAAACGCAGTAGTAGTAGTTTTGTTATGGACTATTTGTTTTTATTTATTTCATTTATATACACAATACTAAGTTATTAGTTTTTACTGATAATAAAGTTTAATTGTATTTTTTACTAGAAGTCGACTTATTGGTGTTCCTACCTTAACAAAAAATAATCTTGCGCGAGGTTCATTTAGGACAAAGCATTTTATATTTTTTATATTTATGTAGAGATAAATGAAATAGGTTTATAAATTAATAAAAATAATAATTCTAAATTAGTTTCTAGTAAATTAGTATCTAGAATCTAAATTAAAACTAAACTTAATAAAATCGCGCCAAAACCAATCCTTTGTACTCTCCACAGATAAAAAAAACTGTTTTTTTTTCAAGTCGGCAAAGATCCAGGGTCCCTTGTCCATTCAGCCGCATACTTCCACTTGATCAAATACGAACAGGATTTCAAGGTATTAGACCTTTTTGTTTGAAACGTGGAAAATGGCTCATTTTGTTTAGTAATACAATACTTTTGTTGTTTTTACACTATTTTATTGTTTGACAAAGACCTTGTTACTACCATTAGCCTGGAATAATTGATTTTGGTATGTGTAGTGATTATGTATGGGATTTTAATGTAGATAGATAACGTAATACCATATGTCTAGCAATGTCCATGCGTACTGTCGCTTTGATTAATTTTTTAACAGTTCAAAAATATTTTCAATTTTCACAAAATCAAAAATGTAACCAAGATTTATTTTACGGTATTATATAATACTAGCTTCTGCCAGCGACTTCGTCCGCGTGGAATAGTGGTGCTCCGCTCCTATTGGTTTTAGCGTGATGAAATATAGCCTATAGCCTTCTTCAATAAATGAGCTATCTAACACTGAAAGAATTTTCAAATCGGACGTAGAAGTAGTTCCTGAGATTAGTAGCGTACGCGAAAAAAGTAACTGTTGATTTCTTACACCTTGTGTCCGAAAAACCCAAATATCTTACGGAACCCTATTTTTTCCAAAATAAAATTTAGCCTATGTTACTCGTGGATAATGTAGCTTTCGAATGGTTAAAGAATTTTTAAAATCGGTCCAGTAGTTTTTGAGCCTATTCATTACCAACAAACCAACAAACAAAGTTTTCCTCTTTATAATATTAGTGTAGATGAAGTCGTGGTGGCCTGGTGGTTAAGGCACCTGCCTCTCGTGTACGAGTGTGCGGGTTCGAAACCTGGCTAGTACCAATGTGACTTTTCTAAAGTCATATGTTCTTTCTAAGTATATCTTAGACACCACTGACTAACGGTGAAGGAAAACATCGTGAGGAAACCTGGACCTAAAAGTCTGAAATCGCCAATCCGCCTTGAGCAAGCGTGGTGATCAATGCTCATGCCTTCTCTGTATGAGAAGAGGCCTGTGCCCAGCAGTGGAACATTATATAGGCTGATGATGATGTTATATAGGACCACTGTCTAACCCTTCGGAAAAACATGACGTCATTCCTACAAGCAGCTGATAAAACATAGATGCCCTTTCCCAAATCGGGAAGTAGAATTAAAAAGTAAAATAAAAAAAAACAATTATTACAACAACAAAGTAGGTACGCAAGTACGTCCCTGTACGCTTTTAGACCGCAGATGTGGTGGTGTCGTGTTACATATCGCTGTCCTTGTCACTCTAATGGCATTGTCTCATTCAAACATGCGATACGTCATCGGACGGCATCCAATATAGATATTGCATCCCACAGCTGGACAAAGTCTGAATGGTCGGAGTTTTATTCATTAGGCAGTTTTAATTAGTAATTTAACATTCTTTAAAGTAAGTGTAGATTATTTTTATTTTGCTTCGTTCTAGTGATCAAACTGAATGATCAAAATGTTATAAGTATTTCAAATAGGGCTTTGCAGGTTCTTATGAAACTTCATTTAGGTACTAGTTGCACGTTTCCAAGGGATGGGTCTTATGGAGAAGAACCGGCAAGAAATACCATGGATACTCTTTTCAAATTCTAGTATTTTGTATATAGGTAAGTTATATGAGAAATGTAATATAATACATTTCAAATGATGCTTAAATTAAAAAGGGCTTTATACAACCGCGATCGCAAGCGCTACTGCTGAGTCTACGGACCTGGGGCTGTACCACCACGTGTTTTTGCAATCACTATTCAAGTTTGAGAGCGTGACACAGCTACCAACGTCGTATAGCTCCGTCTCTTTTTCATAACGAAAATAATCTTATTTTGGCACGTCATGGTAGGGCCCCTAAGTTCAATATCTAGGTCTGGCTATGTTTTTAAGATTTTTCCAGTAGCAACTCTGAATCTAGATTTGAGACTAATTATTGCAATAGGCTCGCCTCCTTTTTCTTCCGGATGGGAAATCATCAAATCCTGTCGTGGATAGGGCGGGTGGAAATATCATGCTCTTACTTTCCGACTAAAACCCATCCATGTTCCTTCTTCAGCCCTTTATACTCCGAGGGCTCGTCTCCTAACTTTAACATGGGTAAGTAGCGAATTATTATACGTGATATGAAGATGTACGATTAAATTTTGAAGGCACGTTTGGCGTAGTGGCTGCTGCGATTCGAGACAAGGGTTCGATTCCAGACAACTAAAAATGTTCCGGGTCTGAATGTTTGTGTGTTGTGTGTAATGTATGTTTGTAAACGCACCCACGATACAGGAGAAGGGGAGTCAAGGTTTTTTTTTAATATGTATATGTAAAAAAACATCTAGACTTTCGGGGACATTAGGCGTGGTGACGTTTCTTAGTATAAATATAACTAACGCACTTGGTAGATACACATCGTCTTGATAGTGATGCTGTAGGGATCTACCTAACAACGCCAGTTTGACTGTATTGTAAAGTTGGGTTTAGGTTAATTTAATCGATCTGTGTTCAATTCTATAAGTTTATAACGCAATAGTTAAACTAAAAAAAATATATTAAATTGTACCTAGTTGATGCGATAGAAGTCCCAAAAACCTTTGTTTGTTTTCTTCTAAATGTGATATTACGATTGAAATATTAAATGGATCCACCATTTTTCATAGATGTTTAAGTTTAGTTTAAAATCAAAGACTGACGCAGCGCAATGTCTTCTTAGAAGCAGTAAAATCATTATTCCAGTATAAACAATTAAACTTTCACATGCAAAATAACTGATTTCTCATTAATTAAAATAACATGATCTCTATAATGATCAATTTGAAACAATTATTTCATTGTGCCGCCAAAATGACAATCACCATTTGACATACCGCGGCCATTTTTGATCATAAACAGACTCTTCAAATTAATATTTCGAACGCAGAAATTCAAATATCGAACCTTAATATTGTAAATTGGAAATTATTATAAAGTAACCGTTGGTTGTACTATTTTTACTCGTACATTTAAATTACGACCTTAATTTGAGTGCTTTAGAGTTTATTTTCGTTTGTGTAGGGCATCATTTCCAGGGATGTACTGTGTGGGATATCGGGTTTCGTTCGAAGCCAGCCAAATGGATAGGCAAACGTGTATTCCCCCTCTTTGTGTGTTATTGTACCTATGTGTGTGTATATTTGTATACGGGACGGCTTTGTCGAACAATTATTTGGAAAAATATTACCTACTACTTGCGATAAGTTTTGCGATGTTCTAACGATGTACAAGGAGTTTTTGGTAGGTATTTCCTGACTTGAAGTCTCAATTGTTTTTTAATGCAACAAAAAGAGCATAAAAAATCCGACGAATTGAGAACCTCTCCCTTTTTTAAGTAGGTTAAAAAGTAAATTAAAAGTATTAGTTACCTACATATAAAATAATTGTAATGATAATATGAAGTGAACAAAAAACACGTCATATTGTCAATCACTCTGTCACTAAAACCGATCCATGTCCCAATTCAGATAAAAATTGGCAAAGATGACGTATGAAAGGACCATGGGCGGAATCGTCCCCACCCATCAACAGAAATGAAATGTAGCTCAATTGATACATCTTATCAAGCTGATGATTTTTTACTATGGGGACGTTGTCCAAATGCATTGGGTTTTCCTAGTATCCTAACGTTTCTATGCAAATATTTCGTGCACAATAAAGGACTTGGTGATAACTGAATTTGATACTGTGTTAACTTGTGTGGACGGCGGTGTATAATGTGATGTGATACTCCATATTGGTGACCCTGACGTGATAAACATCAGCCAAATCTCCTGATGTCAAGAGCTTCAACATCGTTGTCAACTCTCACTCAACCTCCTACCATCATCGAGCAGCAACCAGCGTGTCACCCAGCCAGCGCCACCACGGCTTCTTCGGGTTCATGACCACCTAGCCTATAGCTAACGCGCAAGCTTGGTCACACTCTTCAGCCACATCAAACAACTCGGCACGGCACCCCACAGTTCGACCAGTCAACAAGCAGAGGCCATTATACATAAACTCTCCTGGTCGACGCAAGTAGCCAGCCGTCACCCACAGTGCGCCACCCCGACCCACTGAAGAATCGCAGCAGCATGAAAACGCATTTGCATGCATATGCAAGTGCATTTGATCGGTCGACCTGTGTGGCTGTTACTTAGCCATGAGCTCCTCTAACGAGCAATAATAATACACTCGATATTTTTATTTGCTTAGGTACTCATTGCATTGTGAGGATAACTCGAGAATGACTAGACCGATTTTCATGGTTTTTAATTTTTTGTATTTGTCTCTGTCCCAGATAGCAGAATAACTATTAAAACATCGGAAAAATAACGAAAAAAAATAATAATGGGGCGGTACGAAGTTCGCCGGGCCGGCTTGTTAATAATAAATTATTTTTATAACCCCACTGATTTATGTAAAAAAAACGTTTTTATATCAAATAGTGCATACTATAGGACTAATTGGCACCAGTTCCATTTGTGTTGGTAGGTGGGGACGGAGCTCATACATTTTTGCCCATGGTCCTTTAAGACTAATTCAAGTTATAATACTTTATATTATGAGTTACTAGCTGTTTCCCGCGGTTTCACTCGCATCTTGAAGGTACTACTTCACGTACCCCGATAAAAAGTATCCTATGTGTTAATCCAGGTTATAAATTATATGTGTACCAAATTTCATGAAAATTCATTCAGTAGATTTTGCGTGGAAGAGTAACAAACATCCACACATCTATTCTCACAAACTCTCGCATTAAGTAGGGTTATAAATTGAATTTTATAATTATTAAATACTAGCTGTTTGCCGCGGTTTCACCCGCATCCCGAGGGAACTACTTAGCGCACCCGGGTCAAAAGTAGCCTATGTTGTTCCTCAGGGTCTATTCTATCTCTGTACCAAATTTCATTTATATCGGTCCAGTAGTTATGGCGTGAAAGCGTAACAGACAGACAGACAGACAGAGTTACTTTCGCATTTATAATATTAGTAAGGATAATTTTGCTGTCTTACAACGTAACATCGCTTCTTTTTTCCTAAGATTTAAGTATAGCTTAAAGTAAATAATTTTTTTTTTCTCTTTATATGTAGAGTCATACAACGGTAACTGGGTTGTGGAGGTTTGATAGGCAGTCGCTCCATATAAAATACTGCTTAGACTGGAATCCGTCCCCAACATAGTTGGGAAAAGGCTAGGCAGATGGTGATGTAGAGTCGTACAATTGAAACACCTTTGCCATATTCAACCTACTTTAAAACCATAGCCAAGAAATTATCCGTTTATTTTTTTCTGTTAATCCCGCTCACGCTTAACCGATTTTTGGGACTGCGTACCCGGGACTTCTGCATCAGTGGTCCGAAACAGATGCCCTCAGATTTAGATAAGAGCCGATCTTACACGCCGATAATTTGGGATAGATTATTATATTTTAGTTACTTCGGATAGTAAGAAAAAAGATGATGTTGTTTAATATTTAGAACTGGTACCAGTAGCAGATTGGTTAAGCCTCCGAGAGAAGAAATTTTACAACAAGGTAGGTAGTTTATTTTTTGAAATTAGCCCATTCATTTATATGATTAAAAAAATGGTCAAAATTTGACCATTCTTTGAATCAAAAATTTTAACTATGCCAAATCCCACAGCGAACTGTTGGCTTTGTAAAAAGTGATCCAAAATTTATGTTTTGTTACATGAAAATTAAAATCACCGACCATCACATATTTTCGACCTTCAAAATTACAAAAAACTACCAATCCCAAACCACAGTAGAAATTATCTATCTATATCTATACTTATAATAAATCTGTAGAGAGGTCAATTCTGTACATGAAATATATTTCTAAAATAACTATCAGGGGGTGATTAGGGATCGATACTGATGCCAAAAATGCAATCAGTAAAATTTTTGTCTGTCTGTCTGTCTGTCTGTCTGTCTGTCTGTCTGTCTGTATAAACTCTATGGAAACAAAAACTACTCGACGGATTTTAACGAAACTTGGTACAATTATTTGTCATACTCATGAGATGGTTATAGTATACTTTTCATCACGCTACAATCAATAGGAGCAGAGCAGTGAAGGGAAATGTTGTCATTTTGTTTAAACGCGCTAATCTCAAGAACCGCTGGTCCGATTTGGAAAATTCTTTCAGTGTTAGATAGTCCATTTATCGAGGAAGGCTATAGGCTATATATATCATCACGCTAAGACCAATAGGAGCGGAGCACCACTATTCCACGCGGACGAAGTCGCTGGCAGAAGCTAGTCACTAATATTTGTTCTGTGCTTAAACACCCTCTTTTCACCATTTTCTATGTATTTTCTATGAAATTTCGTTTCAGTATAAATTAAATTAATTTTTCGGAGTTTTTTTTGTAAATCAGTTTTTTCGTAATTTTTTTTAACTACCTCATCATCTTATCACGCAAAAATTCTTCTATACCGTGACTGCGTCTACAAATATACACATTAACGGCAATCGAACCTCCTACACGCAGCGCAGCAGCGAATTTCCCAGCCACTGCGCCAATCATGCCATCCATCTACACATGTCTAAGTTCGTAAGTAAAAACAATAACCTACAAACACCTAAACCTCATTAGCGAGTGAATGTTGTAACTCAATATTGTTATGATGACTGTACGAGTGCTGTAGACTGTAGTCAGCAGTAATTACAAAAACAATTCATTTATCGTTTCTCAGCTTTTTTTTGACGCTACTTAAATTCTGATTAACGTTTCACGGACGCTTTTTAGGGTCCCGTTGTAATAATAATACTTACTCGTAGTAGGCCATTTTTACATGTATACAACGTGTAAAAAAAATAAGCAATAAAATTTAAGCGGGTTACACATTCGGTGATAACTTTTTTTTTGAGCAGTGTTAGGCACTGGAAACCTTATAGTATCTTATAGTTTTAGAACAAAAATAAGTAACAGTTTTTGTTTAAAAAAATAGGTTACAGCCCTGAAAATGGATTAATAAACTCAAATTTGAAGATCAATAATTTAGAGTTCGCAAATCGATTACCCCTTATTTTCTACCAATTTGTCAACTAGCCTAATAAGCCTAATAATATTTAGTGAAAAAAAATGTATGAAAAAATAAGTTTGCAGATTTTTATTAAAAATAAGATTTTGTCAGTGGAATCTTTAATGTACGTACCCTTAAATATTATTGCTCATTTTTTTTCACGTTGTATATTTACATTGTTTTGGCAGGCGCCATAGGTTCCCATAGTTCCCCATATCCTAACCCACTATCATTCCATCACAATAGCCCAAGTAGTATCTTTCATGGTTTGCAATAGTCCTGCGCAAGCCGGGGATTGTGCCTGGGTGCATTTCTATAGTGCACACAGGGATAATCGTCAATTTTGTGTCACTATTACATTTCATTAAAGTTGTCTCAAAGGGCTTCTGCGTCTTGGCTTCGGCCCACGTTCGCCTCCCAAAGGTCTCTCTGTAGTCCCGTAAATGGCAGAGACTCAGTTAAATTCGCCAATGTCACAAGGACAGACGAAATTCAAATTCATGTATTCATACTAGGCTGAAAATCAGCAAAGACAGTCGTCAAAATGTCCACCCTTCATCGGTAGAGAATGACTTGTCTCTTCCTGGCGAAACTCACAAAAGAATATGTCAATGTCTTCAACTCATAGATTCTTAGTTCTTCCTCTTTTGGAGTGGTGCACTTTTATTCTTTTACGAAGACATACCACCAGAATTAACTAGGACCAGGACCAGGGGTGTTAGACAAGTGGCAAAAACGCTAGTAGAATACAATAGAAAACAAAATGTATGGGAATGACATTCATTTACGACTTGAAATTCAGCTAGCTATCTGTCATTCCCATACATTTTGTTTTCTATTCTACTAGCGTTTTTGCCAGTTGTCTAACCCCCCAGGAAAATATTGGCTAACGATTATGTAGTGAGAAAGGTTTTGGACATGAATGTGGATGGATATAGAGGAAGGGGACGACCGAAGAAACGATGGATGGATTGTGTGAAGGTTGATATGATTAGAATGAATGTTACTAGCGAGATGACGGCAGATAGAAGAGTATGGAAGAAGAAAACATGCTGCGCCGACCCCAAATAAAATTGGGATAAGGGCAGGAGGATGATGATGATGATGAACTAAGAAGCGCACGAGGCAAGTGGCATACATGAATTTTGACATCGTCCCAATCTTTCGTGGCTGTCTGCTTTTTTCTTTCGATATTTGGAAATACAAATCTGGCAATAAGTACTATAATCTGTACCAATTGAATTTAAGAAAAATGAAAACAAAATCATAACCTGTTTTGTTCGAATTTTCCCACTCATATAATTAAAACGTCATTAAATGATGAATGGTGATGTTTAGAGCATGAAATTAAGATAAATGCGCCATCCTTATGCCATTTTGTTAATTTATGTGGCAGAATTAGAACAAAATAGGTTACGACTTTGTTTACATTTTTCTTAAAATCAATTGGAACAGACTAAAGACAATACGAACGTTTTTAAATGACTCCATAAAGCCATTCCTGAAATGTAAAGTAAAAATATGTTTCAAATGACTCACCTATCTTTGTGTTCGGCCTGTCTGTCTCGCTGCCGTCTGTTTTTGAACCAATTTGAAACCTGCAAGTAAAAACAAGAATATTTATGATGCATTTCACTATAAAATATTGATTTTTTGTGTTCGCACACGTGTGGTCGAAATTCGACGTTTTTTTTATTAGTTTTCTGCGCTTCTTCTTCATCATATAAACTTTATCTATGCCAAATATCTCACACCTTCAAGCGCGCAGAAGTTTTCGTTTGATGTAGGTTTTAATCATAGATGAATTATTCACTAGTTTTGATATATAATACGGTTGTGTTTTTCCATCCATGTTCCTTCCTCAGCCCTTTATATTCCAAGGACGTGGTCACTCTTTCGAACATTCCGCAGCCCGGGCAGGAGGAGAGATGACCAAAGACCATTTAAATGTGTGGGATTAGACTGGATGGGGAAGCTATAAAACATGATTTTATAGAATACTAGCTTTGCGGAGACTTCAGAATTGAATCCAGATACCGGAATAAAACCTTTAGAGAAAATCCAGAACATGTATGTTTCTTTCACCCAAATCCACTCAGTAGTTTTTGCGGGAACGAGTAACAAACATAGATCGATCAATCTATCTTTACAAGCTTTTTTTTTTAATGGCATCTCGCAGGTCAACCTAGAAGGTTGTCGACTGCTTAACCGGGCTTGCCTGTGAAGTGCCTTAAATGAATTTAGGGCCTCCAGTCAAGGCTTAACTTACAAAACTAAGCGACTACACGCTAAGGGCACCCCATAGTGGGGTACGGCTCTCGGCTTAGGGCGTCGCTGGAGGAGGCCAGCAAGGGACAGGCTGGATCAAATACAAATACAAATACAAATACAAATAATTTATTTCCATAAAAATATTCCCACAATTTTTACATAAATATAGCACCTTACTCAAACATAAATTCACAAATCATAACAGGTAGGTAATTTGCCTGAACTAGGTAGTCCTGTGTTTCAGGCGATAAGTCTGAAGATTTTATATAAATAATCACGCATCTTAAAAATACAAATAGGTGCAAAACAAGTGTAAAGTGTGTAACATAAATGATTATCTCAATAAAAATAAACTTCTTATAATTAGTCTTATTAATAGATACTTTTATTTTGGCACAATTAGTAATTTCTCTGTATCTTCATAGGACATTTTTTGTAAAACCTGATTGAGAGCTTTCTTACACGTATAATAGTTCAAAGTGTAGATGTTTGCCATCTCATTTAGTCTATTATATAGAAGCGGCCCAAGAAACACATAAAACTTTGATATGAAAGCATGTTTTAAGTCAACACTATGTGGGCAAACTCTGTATTTTCGTCTTTTAGTTAAGTATTCAGTGTTATATGCAAGGTCTGTGTGTTGTTTTAATACAATACTCATTATAAATAATTGCCGGACTGTTAATACCTCACATTGCTTGTAAAGTAAGTTAGTGGGGTAAAGGAAAGGGCGAAAGGTAGATACTTTTAGAACTGCTCGCTGGGCTCTCTCGGTGGTTAGTAACAATGTCTTACCCGCACCACCCCATGTAGAAATACAATACGTTAATATGGATTGGCATAGGGCAAAATAAACTTGTCTTATTATTTTTGAATCTGCAATATGGCGCAACTTTTTAAAGATAAATATTAGCTTTCGTGTTCTATTATTAACAGATTCTATATGATGTTTGAAAGACAATGTTTCATCGAGTATAATACCTAGATATTTTACCTTATTGGTTAATTTTATATTAGGACATACACATTTGTTATTTATAGCGTGCAAGCAATGATGAGCATATAGTGCTGAGGTAGTATTTCGTGATGTTAGTTTGCGGATTGAAAATTGTATATAATTAGTTTTATCGGCATTTAATGTCAGAGAATTAAGTCGAAGCCATTTATTTACAACATCAAATCCATGTTGCGCAAGCCTGTACACTTCTTTTTCGGAATCAGCGGAAAAAAGTAGGGCAGTATCGTCAGCGTACGATATAATAGTGGCGTTCTCTAAATTTAGATTACATAGATCATTTATATAAATTAAGAACAAAGTAGGTCCTAATATGGTTCCCTGGGGAACACCAAAAAATGTGTTATTTTCATCGTTGCTAAGCACATCGCCTATCTTTACGCATTGTGAGCGATTTTCTAAGTAACTTGTGAAAAGTTTTAGCTGATCTCCTCTTATGCCTATAGCTTCAAGTTTGCGCAACAGGATAGGAATTGAAATTGTATCAAATGCTTTTGCGAGGTCAAGGAAAATTCCTATTGTATGATTACCTTTGTCAAGTTCTTGTGCTACATAGTCAGTCAAAAGATGTACTGCATCAGCAGTTGATAGTTTCGGCCTAAATCCAAACTGCCTCACAGACAATATCGACTGTTTCTCTAGATATTTCATCAATCTGTTGTTTATAATTTTTTCTAATATTTTCGAGATAATAGGCAGCAAGGAAATAGGTCTATAATTTGTTACTTGTTCTTTACTACCCGATTTATGAACGGGAATAACGATTGCTTTCTTAAGGCATTGTGGAAAGTGACTTTTCGATAAGCATAAACGAAATATGTAAGTCAGAGGAGGAACCAAAATATGTCTAAATTGTTTGACGATTTTGCTAGATATATTGTCCCACCCTACTGCACAATTATCTTTTAAATTCATAATAATATTTTCCACCTCCATTTCGTCAGTATCTATTAGCCCAAAAGATGTTAAAGCGGTGTTATTGGTAAAGGGAAGGCTTGTTAAGCATTGTGACTGACTGTGAATTTTATCCGCTAAGCACCTACCAACATTAATAAAGTAATTATTTGTCGAGTTAGCAGATTCTATATGCGATTTATGTAATTGTAATAAACCTGAGGATGATTCATTTTGTTTCGAAGTGCATGTTACTTTTTTAATATGATCCCAGATCTTCTTACTGTTTGTTCCCGCGTTGACCAGAACACTTTTATCGTATGTACATTTTACCTTCCTTAATAGGT
This sequence comes from Pyrrhia umbra, assembly GCA_963891755.1. Lineage (NCBI taxonomy): Eukaryota > Metazoa > Arthropoda > Insecta > Lepidoptera > Noctuidae > Pyrrhia > Pyrrhia umbra. The sequence goes on from OY982943.1 coordinate 1,720,483, forward strand.
CATTGCAAAAATTTCGGTATCTTTTATACGATAATTGCAAGATTGGATTTTCCGGATTAGATTTTGCTTTCATATGCAGTTTGTCTCTGTGTCTCATACAACGGATAAGACCAGGTGTAATCCATGGTTTTATGTTATAATTTTTATTAGTCAGTTGATATTTAATTGTATTTTGCTGAATTGCTTGTTGTATGTGTTGAATTAAATATATCATACAAGTCTGTGGGTCAGCGCAATTGAAAACTGGGTCATAATTGATGTTACGTAAATCTTCCTCAAGTTTATTTTCGTTCAATTTAGTAATTGTCCGAGTATTATGTTTTGGTATATTACAATTTAAGGTTATTAGGGCAGCACGGTGATCGGTTATTGTTGAGTTAGTTACCAATGTTATTGAGTGGAATTTTGATTTAAGCATTACGTGATCTAAACATGAGCCACTTTGATGAGTAGGAAGCGTGTGCGCGGGGAGCAATCCATGAAAAGCACAAACATTAAGATAATCCTGGGCGGAAGAATCTGCATAGTCAGGCAGAATGTTAATGTTTATATCACCAATCACGATAATATTTTTGAACGATGATAAGTTTTGTAAACTTATGTTCAGAGATTCAATAAAGTTATTGATGATTCTAAAAGATGGTGGTCGATACAGTGCTAGTATTGCAATATCTGATCCAATTTTAACTAACAATCTATTGCAATCGTGCATGTTAGGTTCCTCGATAGAAACACAAAGGTGCTTTTTTGCATAAACTATAACCCCTTCGTTCTGACTGTTATTAATAAGAGACTTGTACATATTATACCCCGGCATTTGTGGAATATCATATGTTTTAGCAAGCCAGCATTCGGTTAGCACAATTATGTCACAATTAATATTAAGCCGTTGTTGGAGAATGTTAAAATTGTCAAAATTCTTAAAAACACTGCGAATATTTTGTGTTAGTATGGTTAAGGGATTAGTGAAGGACGAGAGATAGTATTTGCAATCATCTACATCACATGCCTTAGCTTCCGATACAGAGAAATTGTCTAAGTCATTAATTAAATCGGTTATCATAATTAATCTAAACCTATAAAAGAAATACAAAGAAGAAAAAGACTTGAAAATATCTTATTGACGGCGCTCTTAGGCGCCTACATAATCAATAGAATTAATAAACCTTCTTTCTGCCATTATTTTAGCCGGACAATCAACAGCACCTGTGTTGTGTTTGTCTGGTTTCTTGAAATGAAAGCAAGTAGCACATTTCGGTTCCTCGCCTTTCTTTGGGCATTCTTTTAGTGTGTGCCCTTGTTCTGCACAGTGGCCACAGGTATGAGTGGACTCCCGACAGAATTTGGCTGCATGGCCATACTGTTGACACTTATAGCACCTAGTGACCAAAGTGAAGTCTCTTACGGGGCAAGAAGACCAGTTCACAAACACTCGCTCTTTCAATATCAGGGCTTTGCGTATGGCAGGAGATACTTCAATTACGTAGTTACACGTATCAGCATCTTTCTTACCTGATTTATGGCTCAACTTAACTGACGACAAAAACATCTCGAGGCTGCAATCCTGAAGTTTATCGGCTATGTTTTGGTGGTACAAACAATTGAAGACTTCGCTTTCTGGCATAGCTGAGGGCACTCCAATAACCACTACACGGGGTTTCCTTTTACGGGGTTCATCGATTGTGAAGCCTGATTTGGCCAGTTGATCCGACTGTTTCAATTTTTCGATATCGTCCTTTGTGTCAGTGCTGATGATGACCCCTCCATTTTTCGTTTTACGAAGGCCCCTCACGTGCAACTTTAGTTGTTCAGGGCAAATAATTTTTTGAACGAGTGTTTTCGTTTCCTCGCTTGATTTGGATTTGTCCTCAGGATAAATAGCCACGGATTGCAATTTTGTCGGCTGAATGAAGTCGTTAGAACCCTTTTTAACCATGTCAGCGAATGAGGTTCCCGAAGTAGGTTTCATTGATTCATCGATGGTTTTTTTCAGGTCTTTTAATCGCTGCGACATATCTAGTTGATCTTCTAGGGAGTTGATCATGGTATGGGCTCTGAATACTTTTATCTTGAGGGACTGATATTGGACTGCCAACTGCGATGTGCCATGGGTAACTTTCCGGCATAAAGTACTGATTCGTTGCTTCTGCTCCATATTCAGTTTGCCTTCAGATGAAATTGTGCATACCTCATTTAGACACTGCTCGATGGTTATCATCCAATTTTGGATTTCAGGCGTAGCAACTACCTCAAGAAGATCATCTTTTTGGCACGACACACTAGATCTTGGTACGGGCGTAGTTGGGGTGCCCGCAGTCCTGCGGGGACTGCTATCCATTGTTGATATAATTAGTCTATTATCTAATTATTCATTTAGCATTTTCATTGCAACACTTTACATATAATATCTAGATTAATACCGCGTATATATGCAAGAATCGAGGTCACTGATTCAGCAAATTGATTATTTATTTATTGCTTTAATTTTACGACACGTCTGTTCTCAACGAATACGAAAAATATATCAATCAGAATAATATATATGATTATTTTATTATCTTTACCAGCTTTTACGTTTTTAATAATAGTAAGGGTTTAAGGAGAAGCCTTTGTCTAGAAGAGGACTGCGATAGGCTAGGTTGATGTGATTATTTAAATAAATACATATATAAAGTATATTATAACGATAAGTGTAGGTCGAGTAACTCGATACATTTAGTTTGAGGAAGCGGTGTCAAGTTGCCATCGACCGCAAGTGGACGTCTGTGAACAGTGCAGTCGTTGCGCGACAAACTTCACTTGTCTTCAGCTGTTTTTTTTTTTCATTCAATTATTTTATATTATTACATAATATCACCCTCATTTCAAGAGTTACAGCCGTTTGCATCAAAAAAAAATATGAGATTACTTTTACTTGAGACGGAAGAGCTGTCATTCAAGAGCTGTCAAAATGGAAGATACAATTGAATTATTTGACTATTATTTTATGTTTTTTCGTCAAAATATTTATGATATATGTTTACATCTATGTATTGATAGCATAAAACATATAAAAAATATGCTAGTTAGTGATATCATGGTTTGTGATATTTGTAAAAGTATAAAAGATAAAAAATTTGGTGCAACCGGTTGTTAGACTGAAGTGTTTAATTACTAAAGCGAAACTGTCCAAATGTGGGATTTTGGAAGTTTTGGTCACATCTTTTCTTTTCGGATAGGAAATCATCATTATGACACCTCCGAAAAACGTAACATACAATGTTACGCATTCATAGTTAAACCTTGGATTTGAATTAGATGATATACATAGAATGTTTTTCAATACTAATGATAAATGATATTTATTTTGCAAGTAAGTTATAAAATACCACTTTTACACGTAAAACATATTTTTGTTTATATCTCACTAACTATCTATGTATCTAACTACCTTGAGAAGAAACATCGAAACAAACTCAAGGGTCACAGTCTCTTTTAACGTCCAGACTTATAATTACCATTGCAATAGGGCAGAACAATGTGGACTCGTGTCTGAAATGATCTTTTGAAGAAAGAGCCATACAAATTTGTCTAGCACAAAGAACTTACTTGTACAGTTGTAAGACCAGTGGTCTCTGCTAGCTCCCTCTTCTCCCTAGGCGAGGGGTACGGGTTATGTAGGTACCAATCACGAAGCACTGACCGGGATTTTTCCTGGACAAAAAATAAGATTTTTTTAGAAGCAGCAAGACTCCAGCACTACTTGAAGTTAGATTTAACCAATCAAGTGTCTCCAATTCTTTCCTTTTCTGCCTAGTTCACTCTACTCTCTCTCTCTTTGTTTAATCTCTAACTCTTACTAACTAAAACCCATCCATGTTCCTTCCTTCACCCTTAACGTTCGGGGGCCGCTCTAACTCTTTTGAACAATCCCGCAGCCCCACCAAAAGACCTATTCTTGAATATTGTTCTGCAATACGGATCCTGACTGCGTCACTGGTCTAGCTTAGGTTAGGTTAGAAGTTACAGCCCACCGGATAAGTAGTAGAAGAAGATACAGATATTTTTTTCGCCAAATTTAGGAATTAACCTTTATATCAAAGAAAAGTTTGTGATTTGACGCCTCACTTGGCCAAGAAGCTCCTCACTTTCTCCCTTTCTCATCTCTCACACCATTTAAACCACTAACAACTAAAAGTAAGGTCAGTTTTACTACCACCAGACTAGTCCCAGATAAATTTATCGGATGGTTATAATTTTATACAAATAACGTTCCAATTATGAACTAATCTGTTACAAAATTCCTATCCAAAACTGGCAAAACATGGCCTAAAAGACTTACTTTAAAACAGTATGAGGTCTCCTCTCCGTCCCATATAGTCCTGGGCAGGGGGAACTTGCGTCGGACTCGGTACTTGCCGACGGCTCCGAGCGGCCTGCCGCGTAGCCTCTCCGCTTCCATGTAGTGTGCTAAATGAGGAAGAAGATACAAGAGTTAATAAAGCAAAAATTCAATCATAATTAAGATAACATAAGATAAGATAATTTTATTTGTGGTTGTTATTAACGCATGTGAAATAAAAAACAGGTTGTTATATTTTAATCCCAGATAGGACACTGCGTAATTTCCTGATTAAGTAGTCAGCGGAACTTTTAACAACCTCTGCTACCTCGGTTAGAGGAAACTTCCTCTTAGCAGATTTGATCATCAACATCGACACCGACGTTGACGCTATTCCCGATGCCGACGCCGACACCGAACCCGACGCCAACATCATTTGTTTTTTCTTTATTTTTAAACGTTTGCCCCACACTAGGAATAATCCGACCAGAATAATTTTAGCTGTCGCGTTAAACATCAACACGACGCCGATGCTAACATTCCCAAATCATACACCGACGGCAACTATATCATAGTTGCCATGCCGACCTCCTCCGATGCCTACATCAACACCGATGCCGAAGTCATTTCCGACATCGACGCCAACACCAACGCCAATATCGAAACGACACTGACGGCAAACCCGACGCCAACATCGACACCAGCGCCGACGCCAATACAGACACAGACGCCATTTCCGTCACTAACGCCGACACCGACACCGGCGCCAGCTCCTACGCCCAATGCAACGCAAAAATTGTAATTCGGAAAATACATGCTATTAACTAGTTTACGAGTAGGGTAGAAAGAAAGAAAGATATTTTATTTGATTTACCTTTAAGCCACAAGCTCTGCAACTTGGGATGGTTATGAGGACTGAAGGTGTGAGACTCCAGCAACCGGTACAGCTCCTTGAAGTTCCCTCTATGGAAGGCCACCATGGCTTTCGCCTTGAGCACCGACTCATGGGCGTGGAGTCGCTCGCATGCTGGCAGAGACCACAGGAACCGCCCCAGGCGTTCTATGTTGCCAGCTTGTTGGAGTACCTGAGGAGATAAGGTTTTATATTAGATTATCACGCCTGATTTATCCAGGGGGTCGGCAGAAGTGTAATCCGACTATTGCCACTGAACTGTCAGTTCATTTCGCATTTTTTGGAGTTCATGTGAAACAGAGCGCCGTCAAATAAGTATAATTCATAAACATAAAAAACCAATAGAGTTTTATCTAGCAATATCTACTCATACTCATTATTATTTTTGTTTTGCACATACCAACACATTTTCCACATTTGACATAGACAATTTATATGCAAAGGCGAGCTTAACCCAGAATTGTGTTCTCTTACTCATATTTTTTTTTTTAGGCAAACACTTAAGCCTAATGTTGTCTAAATGTAAAACTAATCTGAATTATTTTAACTCATCATCATAATTATCGGCCTATTTTCTATCCAACTGTTGGTTAGGCCTCTTCTCATACATAGAAGGAAAGAACATGGCTCAAGTCAGCGATTTCAGACTTTTTAGTCCAGGTTTCCCCACGATGCTTTCCTTCGCCGTTAGTCAGTGGTGTTTAAAATACACTTAAAAGTACATGTGACTTCAGAAAAATAACATTGGTACTTGCCAGGTTCAAACCCATACACGAAACACGTTATTAAAAGAGGTGCCTACAGCTTATAGCTTATTAAAAAAATCTTTTTACATTATTTTCCCCTATCACAATGACCCAACTTATTCAAAAGAATCAAGAGCTATCAACAGTCTAAAAACTGTCATTTTCAACCCGTCAATAGCCCGGGGGTGGTCACAAATAGCCATATCAGGGCTATTTGCGCAGGCGCACATGTGCAAGGACATCCGGTGCGCCTAAACCAACACTTAATGCTCTAAATAAACAGTACGGTTTGCACGACATCGAGCAAGAACATTCACGGGAACATTGCCAATTTTTTGTCTATTGTCATAGTTGAAGGAATTTCTTGTAAAATGCTGGTTTGTTATTGTATTTTGTATATTGTAGACTTTCGATTTTGTTGTTGATTGATAACTTAAATTGTCGTAATGGCCTAGCGTATAAGCCATCTAGGATTAAGGCATCTAGTGTACGCGTGTTGGGGGTTCGAAACTACAACGTTCGAGACTTTTCTGAAGTTATAAATAACGTATCTTAGGTACCACTGACTAACGGTAAAGAAAAACATCGTGAGGAAGCCTAGTTACAAAGTCTGAAATCTGCAATTCACCTTGAGCAAGTATGGTGATCAATGCCAGAGAAGAGGCTTTTACCCAACAGAGAGATAGCGAATAGGCTGATGATGATGATGTGTCAATAATAGTTTGCCAGTAATGTTCCAGTTGACAGGGACCAGGGTCCCAGGGACCAGTCTTGTAGTATCAGTATCGGTTCGGAGTTTGGTCGGAATTTGAAAAACAATACCACTTTACCCGATCTAGGAGACAAGCCTAGGAACTTAGGAACCTAGGCTCAGCATCAACACCTGGCTTAGATACGACCAAGTTTAAAAAATAATTCTAGAGCTTTTGTAAGGTACACCTTTCTAATTGTAACCAAAACTGAAACCAAGGCCAGAGGGCCTTTTATTCTTTTGTATATTTAAAAACAATGGACTTGACATTAACTAAAAAGGTACAATTTGTGTTTGGATTACATCTACATTACATTGTTGCCATTACGAGAAAATACATTTAAATATCTTTTTAGAAACACCAATATTTTATCTACTGGAAAATCATCTAGATTAGTAGAAGTAGAAGAGTCCTATGTATGACATGAACATACATAGGACTCTTCTACTTTGGACCAACAACCGGCCTGGTCATCATCATCCTCCTGCCCTTATCCGAATTTTATTTGGGGTCGGCGCAGCATGTTTTCCTCTTCCATACTCTTCTATCTGCCGTCATCTCGCTAGTAACATTCATTCTAATCATATCAACCTTCACACAATCCATCCATCGTTTCTTCGGTCGTCCCCTTCCTCTATATCCATCCACATTCATGTCCAAAACCTTTCTCACTACATGATCCTCATTCCTTCTCATCACATGCCCATACCATGATAACCGATTTCCACATAGTTTTTCGGTTACCGGTGCCACTTTCAGACTTCCCCTAATATACTCATTTCTTACTCTATCCATTCGCGTAACACCACACATTCCTCTCAACATTCTCATCTCCGCTGCATGCAGTTGTCTTTCATTCATCCCTTTTGTAGGCCAGCACTCTGAACCATATAGGACGGCAGGTCTGACCATAGTCTTATAGATCTTCCCCTTAAGTTTAAGGGGAAGGCGAGGGTCACAAATAGTTCCCGTTACCTGCCGCCATTTCATCCATCCTGCGTTAATCCTGTGCTTGACTGTCCGATCTATTTCGCCATCGCCTTGCATAAGTGAACCGAGATACCGAAAGTCGGAGCACACTGGAAGGGGAGCGTTACCAAGCGCTATGGCTTCAGGACTGGAGAGACCGCCGAAATCGCAGAACATGTATAACAACCGGCCTGGTCCAAGGTCACAAAATATAGAACCGGCAAGAAACTCCATGGATACTCTTTACAAAAGTTGTGTTTGCAATAAAAAAAAATGCTGCAAAATTGCAATACCTTATCGATAAAATATAATTAATGTCAAATGCCCAATTATGTAAGAAGCAGCTGCCAGCCTAATCGGATACAAATATAAAAATATACTATATTTTACATAAAATCAAGTTATTCTAGAGTGATTACCTATCTAACTGCCACATCTCAGCTACTGGGTATCACGATAATCCTTAGTAAGACTGGTTGGCAGCCTTTTATGCTTCTGCCTGCCAGGAACGACTGTCAATAACCTACCAATGACAGCTAGAACTAACGGCTTAAAGTGCTAGGCACCGAAGCACGCGGCAGCGTGTCCAGAAAAAGATTTGGTATAATATACGCCACCATTCAATAATAACCCGAAAACCCTTAATTCTAAACAAACCATAGCTACCATTAGTCACCCCTGCTCTGACTCTCATTATCTTCACCGTTCGCATCGCAAATTACTGTAACCGATACCCAACCATCAGAGGGTTGGTCCCATTCAATTTGTGACGTACACCGTGACAACCATCTTGTTTTATTGATGAAATGGAAAATGAAAGGTGATGGTTGATGAAATGATGAAATTAAGTGTGGTAGAAATTTTAGGGGAGATAATCTTGTTTTTTGTGTGTAATCTTATTTATTGGTGTTGCATTAAGAGCTTCCTTAATTGTAGAATATCTTTGAAATAAAATATGGTGTGGTGGCTCGGTATTCAATGGGTTTTGAAACCTATCAATGGAGGAATGTATATCTTGAACCTCACTTATGTTGAAGAAAGGAAAACATCATGAGGAGACCTTTTTTTTCGGATGGGAAATCATTAAATGACCCCTTCCGCCGTAGGTGAGGCGGGTGGGAGTGTCCGACTCTTACTGACTAAAACCCATCCATGCGCCTTCCTCAGCCCTTTGTATTCCGGGGGCGCGGTATCTCTTTCGAACGTCCCGCATCCCCGAGTCATCAGGAGACCTGGATTATACAAAGTAGGAAATCGTCAATCCACTTTGGGCAAGCATAGTGATCAATGCTTTGCATTCGAATCCTTTGCTCTACTGTAGTAAACAGCCAAATTTTGATACATCATCTGCCTAGCTTTGCTAGACTAAAATTTTACGAATATTATGAATAGAAACCAAACAATTTTACTAGCTGAAATTTACAATATATTTACATTAGTATTATTCTATGTATAATACAAAAAAAAACAGAAGTTAGGCATCAAAATATTCGTCTGCATCGCTGTCAGCGGGAATCGTACCCAAAAGGCTGGCTGTATTGGCACGTTGGATGGTAGTGCTGAATCTTTGGCCTAGATATAGGCCAGTTTTCGGGTCACGCGTGGAGTCGACTAAACAATTAATTAAAGCTTCTTCAAAAATACAGTATTCTACGTCATCTTAACGATAAACTGCCTTTGTCTTCATAAATAATAGAATCTCTCTCTCAGACCTCTTCTCTTGTCTACCCCTTCCTTTCCGTACATCCAAGTCTAAATATATACCCCTCAAGTATAAATTAACTAACAATTCTTTACCTCTACAAACATTAGATCAACTGATCTAGAGTACAGACAATTACGAATCTTATGACTATCACTACATATTATAAAACAAAGTCCTCCGCTGCGTCTGTCTGTCTGTTCGCGATAAACTCAACAACAAGTTCACCGATTTCATGCTGTTTTTACCAATAGATAGAGTGGTTCTCGAGGAAGGTTTTAGTTTATTTTTCAACACGGGCGAAGCCGCGGGTTTCACCTAGTAGGTAATTAATAAAATACTCAAAATTAATAACTTCCCTGTCCCCTGTCGTATGTGATACATGGACATCGTTTTACTATCATGGACAGTTAAACTTGAGTGTAATTTATACCGGTAAAACGATTATGATGGTTATTCTACTTTTGTAAATGCAAAATTGTGTTTGTTTGTTTGTTTTCACGGTATATCGGCTGAACCGATTTTTATGAAATTTAGTGCGATAGATGTATATGGTTATAGGCTACTTTGTATCCGGGTTGATTAGGAAGTGAAAACTAAAGATTGGACGATTCTTTCGTATTATTTTAAGTAAAATGGCTAAATAGGTTTTTTTCGTGAAAATATAAGTGTATAATCTTATTTTAAACCACTATATTCAGACCTACCCATTTTACAAGAGCCCTCTTTCAAATTGGTGTAGGTATTAGAAGTTACTCTATTGGTCCTGTACACCCCCATCCCCTTCCTCTACGCCACGCCCCTCGGTAACCGGATATCCGGGTAGAAGCCCGGTCGTCAAGGTTACCTACCCTGTTTGTTTTGTATAACCAAGAATTTTTAGCTTCAAACTTATAAGGGGTGCTTTAAGATCGTTTTTAAAATAAGTTTAGAGTATTATTTGTTAAAGTTATCGTAACATGGGTTTAAAATATAATGTTGATAAGTTTGGCGCTTTAACTTAGTAGTAATTGCATGAAGAAAAATTTTGAGGATCAAAAGAAAAACTGTATCGAAATCGGTTCAGTAGTTATCACTGACTAACGGTGAAGGAAAACATTGTGAAAAATCCTGGATTTAAAAAGTCTGAAATCGCCAATACGCCTTGAGCAAGCGTGGTGATCAATGCTCATGCCTTCTCTGTATGAGAAGAGGCCTGTGCCCAGACAATATTTAGGCTGATGATGACGTGAATTAGTTTCCTCAGGATGCAAATAAAACGCCGGGTCACTGCTACTAATCCAATGAACCGCAGAATACAATGACGTGACTGCAAGCTAAGAGGACGGATTTAGTCCGTAGTAAGTACTTATGCGAGGCAAAAACAATTCGTTAAACCAAATAACGTTTTGCAGCCGTGCCTGAGTTGGTTAAGTCCAGATTTAGCTGGTTTTGTAATCAGCATGCATTGTAGAATAAGGAAGGAATTAAGAAAATGCTGCCAGAGCCTTTGAGCATGTTTGATTTGCTTAGGTGTACTAGAAAAAGTGTCTCAGTTAAATTGTTTTTGAGTTTCTAAGCTGTTTCTTCTTCTCGTTCGGGATGCAGGTCTACTAACATAAAAAGCCCTATTTTTTATTCTTTTCTTAATCGAATGGTAAATCATCAAATGACGGTGGGGCGGGAGGGAGTGTCAGACTCTTACTGACTAAAACCCATCCATGTTTCCTCAGCCCTTTATATTCCGGGGGCGCAGTTACTCTTGCGAAAATCCCGCAGCCCCGGATACTATTGTCAGAGCTTTCTCAAATCCACCTGACGGTCTCTGACTAAATAATCTGCTAGCTTTTTAAGATCATTATGATTTCCACTGATTTGATATTGAATTTTTGTCATAACTATGTTCCCCAAGAGCTAGATAAGTAGAGGTTATTCCACACACATATTCTGCAATTTATGTCATGGAACTGAGAAAATCCGACCAGGGAACAGACCTATGGCAGATCATAACTTATATTATAAATTCGAAAGTGAGTTTGTTTGTTACGCTTTCACGATAAAACGGCTGAACGTATTTATATGAAATTTGGCCCTGGAGACGGTTACACGCTTATCTGGGTGCGCGAAGAAGATTTATAAGAACGCGGACGAAACTGTAAGAAAAAACTAGTAGTATATTAGGCGCAGTATGGTTTCTGAGTTTCTCTTCGAAACTTTTCATTGATGCTGAAACAGCACTATTCATTTCAATGGTCCATCTGTTAACATCGTCCATTAAGAGCCAAGTACACTGACAGACGGCCCGTTAAATAAAAACGTGTTTTAATCACGATGCGGGAATTCTCATGTTATCCACTTCTTGGGCAACCCTGTATTGGTAATCGACCGTTTTAGAAATTAAAAACCTAAATGATAAGTTGTCCATCGTAAGAACGAAGTTTGAATTTATAGTAAACAACTGTTATCAGTTGATCGGATTATCTACTCGGTGAACTTGGGCCTAAAAGCTACTACAACATAACAAAGTCTTAACTAAACGTCATCAACACTAGAAGCCTATTTCCTTTTCAAAGATTAATTGTTTAAACCGGAACCAATGCCCTTAGCTTAGCTATATATAAAACGTACAAACAATTAACTCTTCTAAACGCTTACGTTACTAAAACCGGACCTAGTTTTCTGTTCTTAGAATGCTTAGCCACCAGTATGTAACTTTACAATGTTAGCATCTAATTGTTTCCAAGTTATTTGTGTAAGCAGTAATTGCGATGTGAAATTGTGAGTAATATGCATTAATTAATGGGTGCGTATGACTCATTATGTTAGGCGTCCTGCATCTAGACTACTAGCGAGGTATGGAAACCAAGTATCAATGTGACTTTTCTAAAGTCATATAGTAATTTCTAAGTTTGTCTTAGATCCACTGACTAACGGTGAAGGAAAATATCGTGAGGCAACCTGGACTAAAAAGTCTGAAATCGCCAATCCGCCTTGAGCAAGCGTGGTGATCAATGCTCATGCCATATCTGTATAAAATATGCCTTTACCTAACTGTGGGATATTAAATAGGCCGATGATGACTATAAAGACGATTGTAGTGATTTTGGATTATACTTACTGTAAATCTGATAGTAAACTCAAGGTTATTGTTGTCTATAGTTTTAAAATGGGATAATCACAAAACACCAAAGAAAATAATCGTCTCTAAATACGCTAATCAAATATGTAAATTGAAAATTGAATTAGGTAAGTAATATGGACATTATATAAAAAGATATACATATCTATCTTGACAATGTATAAAATGCTTTGTCCTGAATGACTGTCGGATTAACGCACAGCCTAAACCGCTGATCGTAGAGACCTGAAACTTGGAGGGCGTGTTCTTTGTATGATTAGGCATCCGATAAGAAAGGATTATCCGAAATTCTACCCATAAGGGGGGGAAAGTTTAGTTAAAATAAAGTTTGAAGAAACGGGAATCGTGGCCAAAAGGCTGGCTGCATTGCCACGTTGGATGGCAATGCTGATTCTTTGGCCTAGATATAGGCCAGCCCTCAGGTCAGGTAATATGGTAGAATACTGTGATGTGTGTTTTGAAAGCATCCAAAACTAAATACGATCAATGGAATTCATTTGTTATGGTTAGGTTGCTGTGTTTTTACGAGGAGTATTCAACCTTGCGTAGTTTTGTTTATTTCAGTTTACTCCGGCCGCAATTGGCCAGGTTTCAACACTAAACTGTAATTGTGAAATTCATCAACCGCTTAGCCTTAGCCGAGTGTTGGAATAACAGCAGTGTAGTTCTAGGAACTATTAGGTCCACCTACGTTTAGTTTTTCTTTTATTCAGCTCAAACTCCAAACATTTCCTCGTAATCAGAAATTGAAGGCGTTGTAGATGGCTTTGTAGATAGGTATGTTGTATTTGTAATGTAACATGGTAATTTTGCCGTAGAGTTTAAAAGCAATGGTGTATCTGCATAATAACGCCGGTTGTATCAAACTCCACGAATACTTTTTATTTTTACGTCCATATGTCACAAAACTTGAGTATCGTCTACCATTTGCGTTTTTTTTTAATTATCTAGATAAAGATAGTATAATGATTAAGTAACGTACCGTGCTATAGGTAAAAACAAAAAATTAAAAGAATAGCAAAATAATTAAGTTTTGAAAGTTCTTAAATGTATTTTTTTCCGTTTACCGTGTAATCTCATATTTTTAGATGCAACTGAATGATTGAGTGCAAATAAATATCGTCATTTAAATATAAATCCCGGAGCCTATCACCACCAAATTCAACTTTCAAGTTTTTAGGGATAGCTTTTAACATAATGATAGAAAAACCCTATTCTTTGGCAGACTTAGAAATCCAAACCGTCTCAGACCACAGCAGTACTGTTTACGACCACTAAACCAACGTAGCACCCAACTTTTAATTATTAAAAACGTAGTTTTAAAACGTATAATGAGCAGTTATTCTCATAATTACTGATGACATTATTTTATAGCTTACCTCACAAACGCACGCCACTTGCTCCTGTGTGAAGCCGAAACTCGGCAGGGGAGCATCTCTAGGGGGGCTCGACTCCCGCTGACCCCATTCGGGGCCCCCCAACATGTCCAAATGCTCGTCTCCAGCCACTTTGACACAATTTCACAACAATCCCAGACAAAACTACCAAAAATGGCGGCAAACCACCACGTATCACAGAAATTCACGAAATGTCTTTCACTTTCCCGCGCTTTTCAGTATTTTTTCGAATGTTCTGTTTTACTGACTAGAATATCAGTGCGTTTAAAAATCGAGTGTTTGCACTCCCACTGTTTTTCGAAAATACTTTAAACGGTAAATAAACATAAAAAGGCGGCAGTCCCAAAAATGTTTAAACAAAAGCGATCACCTTTTAAACGGCGATTACTTATTTGTGTTCCGATTTCGAAAATGGCCTGAAGTTTGTTTATGAATACGAGTAAGTTGTATAAAGAGACGAGTTTTTTTTCTTAATTTTATTTTTTAATTCACTCCCAGTCTCTGCCTGGATAAAGTCCGTTTACACCATTTAGTTTACTTTTAAATAAATGCTTTTAAAATTATTTTTCTTATGATTTATTTCACTTCGCTATTTGGTTTTCTCTTCTTTTTCATTTTACTTCAATTACTGCAGACGGCCGCTGCGTTCACCTGTAACAACAGAAATAACATTTTAATAATTACTTTTGCATTTAATGAATATAACTATAAAGTTTACACTTCTTGCGAATCAAAAATGAAAAAAAAAGGTATTGATAATCTGAAATCCACTAAAGACTTTCATATTTTAGTTATAAAATATTAATACAATAATTTAAATAGGATCGCTATAAACAAACTGACTTGACATTTAAATTTCTAGTCCTTTCTTCTCAACTTCATTTAATTATTGGTCTAAAATGAAATTAATTTGCAACATTGCAATGCATGTATATTTTATGCTAAAAGTTTAGATTGTGACATCAAATCTCTATCATTGTTTTTGATGTCACTTAAAATTATGTAGATAAGTAATAAAAAGGAGTCTTTAAACAGGAGGCTTATAAGTAACTAGCTTTCCGCCAGCGGCTTCGCCCGTGATATTTTAGCCAATGGAACAAAAAACTTGACAAATTATATACTAGAACAGCGGTCGGCAACCTTTTGGCAAGCAAGGGCCACAAGGTAACAAGCTAAACTATAGGCGGGCCGCACTTGTGATATTACCCTAGATTCTACCTGATATACCTACGTATAATTTCCCATAGAAAAACCGGCCAAGTGCGAGTCGGGTCACGCGCACTAGGGTTCCGTAGTAGGTCTTAGTTAGACGAGTATAACTCTGTAACCGGTTACCAGAGGCGTATTTAAAGATTTAGCGCCCCGGGCCAGTTAGCTTTGCCGCCCCATTAACAAAAATGAAAAAAAAAATTGAAAAATAGAACCTAACTAATGGATCGATTTTGAAGTTGGTGTCGAAAAACAATAACGATTGGAGACAACGACTTTTAGAACGATGTATTAGTTATTTTTCAATTTGTAGTGTATTTTTAAGTCGGTTTTATTTTTGCAAAACAGTTTTTTTTCTCTTTTGAGTTGTTTTTGTTTGTTGCATGATGATGTTTGAAGTAAAGAACTCTTAAATTGTAGCAAAAAGTAAATGTGAAAAAAAAAGAGCAGTTTAAGGCGCGAGCGAAGCGAGCGCGATTTTTTTGTTGGATGTAATTTTTTTTGTTGTTTTTATTGTTGCATGATAATGTTTGGAGTAAAAAACTCAAATTTGTGGCAAAAACTAAATAAGATTAGTTGAAGGCGCGAGCGTAGCGAGCGCGATTTTTTTTTTAGGATCACAATAATAAGGCTGATATGATAGGATGATCAAATTAAAAAAAAAAAATTGAACCTCGCCGCCCCTCGCAGCCTGCCGCCCCGGGCCATGGCCCCCTTGGCCCTATGGTAAAAACGTCCCTGCCGGTTACGCCTACTAAGCCGTGATAATTTTCCTTGTTAGTGGATTACATGTGCTACGTTTGTGAACACACATTTTCACATTTCTAGCCATTGAAAAGTTAGAGGGAGGGGGGGGGGCTCGTATCGAACAAAAAATAGCATTTAAAAACTAGATATTTCGCAAATGGCCCACTTAACCGAAAAATGGTCTTGACACACCCATTATATTTTCGAATGACCTATCCAATCCAATGATAAAACATACGAAGAGATACGCGAAAAAAAAAACATTCCCACTTTACGTGTTACGCACTTGGCCGGTTTTTTTTACCTTGAAGCCATACATCCAGCGTATTTCATTAATTCATGAGTCGGTGGCAAAATACTAACAACAGTAGCTTAGAGACACTGACTAACGTTTAAATGAAACTAATTTTACTCTTATTAGTATTTTTTATTTTGGTAAAAACTTTTTTACCAAACGTTCGCGGGCCGCAAGTCAGACGTTCGCGGGCCGCATGCGGCCCGCGGGCCGCGGGTTGCCGACCGCTGTACTAGAACCTTCCTCTTGAATCACTCTATCTATTAAAAAAAACCGCATCAAAATCCCTTGCGTAGTTTTAAAGATCTAAGCATACATAGGGACAGACAGCGGGAAGCGACTTTGTTTTATATGTACTACTAGCTTCTGCCAGCGACTTCGTCCGCGTGGAACAGTGGTGCTCCGCTCCTATTGGTCTTAGCGTGATGATATATATAGCCTATAGCCTTCCTCGATAAATGGACTATCTAACACTGAAAGAATTTTTCGAATCGGACCAGCGGTTCCTGGGATTAGCGCGTTTAAACAAAATGACAACATTTCCTTCACTGCTCTGCTCCTATTGATTGTAGCGTGATGAAAAGTATACTATAACCAGCTCAGAAGTATGACAAATAATTGTACCAAGTTTCGTTAAAATCCGTCAAGTAGTTTTTGTTTCTATAGAGTTTATACAGACAGACAGACAGACAGACAGACAGACAGACAGACAGACCGACAGACAGACAGACAAAAAATTTACTGATTGCATTTTTGGCATCAGTATCGATCCCTAATCACCCCCTGATAGTTATTTTGGAAATATATTTCATGTACAGAATTGACCTCTCTACAGATTTATTATAAGTATAGATATAGATAGATGTAGTGATGTAGTGCTTTGCACCTGCGTTTATCGATGCATATCGTGAATAATATTCGTACTAGGGGAACAGCTGATGATATCCAGTTAGTAACCCCAATAACAAGGTTTTACATAAATAAGTATAATTTGTAGTTGCAAACAAGTTTAGGCCAGTAAAGAAAATCTATCAAAAAAACTTTATACCTAGATTGCAATAATTGCTAGACTACTTTTAGATGGCGATAATAATGGGAAGATATATACATCTTTAATAAAAGGATTTACAATTTATAAAAGCTCTCTGAGTCTCCAGGGTCCCTTCTATATGTATACGAAATTTCATCAAAATCGGTTCAGCCGTTTCACCATTAAAGCGTAATAAACAAACTTACTATTGATATAATATACTACGGATTAGCTTTAAGGATATTCTTGATTTTTAATCATGAATAATTTCTAGACTTGGTTCAGGAGTTCCAAAGAATAATATTAAATACAAAGTTGTAAAGTTTACGTCTTATGTATAGACAAATAATACTATTTGAATATTAGTTTGTACCAGCATTTTCCCGCGGTTTCACCCGCATCTTAAGGGATACGCTCACGCTTCACACATCCGAATAAAAAGTATCATGTCCTTCCCAAGGTTCAAACTATCTCCACACCAAATTTCATCTCAATCGATGCAGCCGTTTTCCCGGGGAAACATCACAGACAGAGTTACTTTAATATTTATTATTATGTAAGGATGAAATATACTGCCATGCCCATACTAACAAACCACCATATGCATAAGGGCCCAGTATTGAGCCCTGAGGAACCCTTGTAGTTTCGACGGCCACTCCTTATTTAAAAACTGATACTTAGAGCTAAGTTTCGAATCCTTACTAATATTATAAATACGAAAGTATCTCTGTCCGTCTGTTTGTTTAATTTACATTTTAGTAAGCGTTACGAGTAGAATCTTCTGCGAGATAATGTCATAGGCCTATGTCAGGTATTCATCTGCAAAATAGTTCATTGAACCGAGTTTGCTTTAGATATTCACATTATTACTTTACTGCTATTATAATAAGAGTGGAAAGCCAAAACTACCTGCTAATGGATTTTGGCAAAACTTCAGATTAATAGTTCTCGGTAGTATCTACTAATGCGTATGTATGTTTTTAAACGCACTCACAAAACAAGAAAAAATCTAGTGTAAGGTAACGTTTTTTCAAAGAGAAAAATAAAAACATGGACCATCAAGGTGCTTGACTCAAAAGAGTCCTACAGTGCAAGACTAATAAAACCATAATACTTTCACCTACTTATGTCACGTTTCATAAAAAATATATCCAACCCAGATAATAAATAAAAACGTACTCTACTAAGCGTTTTCCAACAGGAATCCACTTAAACTAATAATTTATAATGAAATCATTCCCCTTATAAAAAGTCCCAGTGTCAAGGCACATTAAATCAATTTCTCATCGCAATCAACCACAAAATCTTTCGAAAGGGGGCCCCACCATCAATTTTCCATATTTTTATCACCAAAAAAACATACCTACACGTACTTTGAAGCATTGCTAAGATTCACTGACGCGACAACACAAGATTTAGTACAAAATTCTATAAAACAATCCAAAATTTTGTGTTCTAAAGCCTAAAATACTCTTTAAAGACAAAACGTACGAGTGTTGCTGTCTCTTTTCGTTTTATTGTTGTAGTAAAGTGTGAGAGAGATGCAAGAGGGTCGTCAGGGGGCAGCATGTTAAATGTTTGGTGTTTTAAGTAATTTTTATCATCGACACGATCGCAAGGGAGGCCTCCTTGATATATGGAGTTGACGGGTTGCCAGTGATGTACATTTATTGTCGATGTTTCTTGTTTTTTGTAACAGGCCGTGTTTTAGCGAATGAATTGTGTCATAGAGACGATGAGACATTTTTAGTTTGTAAGTTTTTTCTGTTGTTTTTTCGAGTTCGTTGACATTAAATTCTTAGGGGTATTTATTTATCATTAGAAGTTAAACTGTCGAGATAAGTCATTCGAACTTTGTACCATATATTTCTTGAAAAAGCGTAAGACTATTACAAGTACTTTTGTATTTTACGTACGTTTTGTATATTACGTTTGTATTGTAGTCACGGTGATTACTTGCATATAAAAGATCAAAATGATGATACTTGGATGCTTTGTAAAAGGTATTTTTATGAGAAAACAAATAAAAACTGATTCTCAGTAATAGGGTCACATTGTGAAAAACATCGGACGTCAAAAGACGTTCGGGACAATCCGAAATGTCTTCAAAATAATTTAAATTTAGAATCATTGAAGAAATTTAGGTTGCGTTTTGTATTTACATTGTAACGTGTTTGGACGCGTTCCAAATGATTCTATTCGTCAACTGGAATACTTTAGAAACACTCATATTCCTATCTCAATAGCATGCATGAAATATACGTGTTATTTTTCTTTTCTAATTAAATATGTAGGTATTTGAAACCGGTCAGGGATATTAGTATCAATATTATTTCCGTTCACTCTTTTATCTATGATCAAAAACATGGAGATCATTATCAGAATGACTCGAACAAGGATCATTAAATTTTAAATGAAAATTAACTTATAAAATTCAAAATAGATAAGATAATAATCTTATAAGATGATCTAAAGTTAAGCTACTTAAATAAACAAAAATAGTGAAAAAAAAGAATATTTTACCATAATGAATTTATTTCCATTGAGTTTTTGCAAGCAAAAATATTTCCGAGAAGAAATACACAGTGCTAGTGACGTTCCATCATAAACATACGATAAAACTGTAATTCTCCAATTAACATTCCCATATTCCGGTTTGTAGGCGCCACTACACAATATTTTACATTAATAATGACAATCGACATCGCAGACCGCATCACTATTACCCCACGTGGTGTCCCCGATCCTTATCGTACAACACCAGCTGTAAAACGCAAGATTTATCGATATTTTACCACTCCACGATGGTCGAACAAATCACGGCACTATTTAGTGATTTGATTTTTCGATATACCAATTATTCGGTTGTGAGTTTGTCGACAGATTTTTGTTGAGATAAAATTCTGTTTTGACCGATTATCGTTCTGATAACTAAACTGAATTAATTAATTGGTCATTTTAGATACATTTAAAGGGGAATGTTGGTCTATTAGTTTTTATTGCGATCTTCTAATTACAATAAGAAATCTTCAAATTCTGAAGAGCTATTTTAATTATTTATTTTTCTTTAAAGCGACGATTTTTTTATGAAACCAAATCTAAGACTGAGTCGAAAAATAATAATGTCATTCAAAAATAAGCAATTATAATCTTGTATTTATCATTAACTTTTCTTATCAGCCATTCAATCTAAATGTTACAAGAAATTATGGAATTCCACAAGCTTTGATAGAATTCTTTATCTGCTCATAAATTACGTTTTTTTTTTCTAGACAACAGACCAACGCAAAGCAACGTCTAATTTAGTTCTCCGTCAATATGTGTATGAACTAAAGACCTAATAAAACTAGCTAAACCCGCAGATGCGCCCTCATTTTTTTTCTTTTTATTTTCCAAAATAATTGTTTCCTTACTAGCTTTCTGCCAGCGGCTTCGCCCACGTGACCACACGAAAGAAAATCAACGAAGTCAAATAAAAAAAAAATACAGTTTCATACAAACTTTGCCCTCCTTCTTCAACCCATTAGGGATAGTATTTAGGAAAATCCTTTCTTATCGGATGCCTACGTCATACAAAGAACACACCCTCCAAGTTTCAGGTCTCTACGATCAGAGGTTTAGGCTGTGCGTTGATCCGTCAGTCATTCAGGCCAAAGCATTTTATATAGATATACAAAGTTATCTTAAACATCAGTCGTAAGATCCATTTGAAAAGACAGCTACTAAAAAATAGTCTCGGTACTAAATATGGATACTCTTTAAAGAAAACCTACTAATAAGATCCGTTTAAATTCCAATTAAAAAGCCTTAAAAATCTATAACTGCCTTCAACTTTTTGACAAAACTATCAATTAGGCAAGCGTTCCAACGCCACTCTGGAATAGGCCTAACTCAATTGTACCTAAGATTTTATCGAACGCCCATAAAATGGTACTTTTATGTCCCAAGACCGCAGGAGGTTAATTAATGACCATGTAAGACCATATTACACCACGACTTACGGCCGAGGGCTTATAATAAACTTGGAAACATTCGTAACATATGTTTTTGGGATAATATTATTGAAAATTTTAATTAATCGCCCGATAAAACTGATTTTGATGGGTACGGAGATCTCGATCTTTATTTGTTTTAATTTTTTGTGAGCAAGGAGGTTTTAATGTATTGAGGTATAGTTTCAAAGTGAAACGTCATACTTTTTTTTTAAGATTTGAAAAAAGAATTGTCAACGTTTTGTTCGAACGATCACTAGTGACGACACACATTTCATCATAATATAACCATAAATTAACCTTTTTTTTTAAAGCCACAATATCTAACAGCTCTACCTATCAAAGAAAAACTTACCAATATTTTATTAAACTCAAAATATTATTTAAACTTCTTCAAACAATATTATAAGCAAGTACAACCTTTTTCTTCGCCGTGACCTTTAAAACGATTAAGTTACAATATACATTTTATTTTGTGGGAGACGCTTCTATAATTTCATAAGGGCCATTTATTGGGCACACCGTGTGGTCTTGTCTTTAAATGGCCACCCTATATTTTCTCAACAAATTGAAAAGACATGGTTTATATCAAGTCAGACATATTTATTTTGCTTCTGTCGTCTTCATATATAGTAAATACTGAACCAGTTTCTAGAAGAAAACTGCTATTCAAAACAAGTACTTGTAATAGACAAATAATTCTTTTCCTAACTAATATTCTTTAATGCGGAAACGAGTTCGTTTGTTTGTTACGATTTCACGGTAAAACTGCTGATCTGGTTTGGATTAAATTTGGTACTAAGATAGACCAAGGTGCGTTATGTAGTTTCTTGAAGACGCGGCTAGAAACGCGTGGTAAGCCGCTAGTTGAACTATAAAATACTAACAGAATTTGCCAGAAAAGACTAAAAGAATTGGGTAGTGGACACCAACAACAAACAAATCAAAGACACTACCTACTTCTTTAAAAATGCTCTTAATTTTATCCCTGTAAACCCTATTTATTTTGAATTTACTGTACAATTAAATTTTTTGTGGCTTTAGTATCAATAAATAGTGAGTGAATTGAGTTGGAAAATTAGTGACATCACAGTTCACTATTGCCAACAAAATCTATGGAGAAACGCGTTTTGACAGCTCATAAAAAGAATGTCAATTGATAAGTGGTGACAAGTATCTCTGTGTAGTATCTCATGTATATCTGATAGGAAGTTGTAATGCTGATGGCCTCAACGAGAAAATAAGTAGAGTAGAGTAAGAAGAGACTCGATGGGTAAATTATGACTACTACTCTAAACCAAAAAGAAGACTAAAAATATTTTCACCTTAAACAATGAAGTCTAGCACCCCCCATATTTTTTTATGACACCTTGAAAACTTGGAGACGAATCTATCGATACCTTAATTAAAGGAATCCATCGAGTGGTTTGGAAGATTAAGGTAATAAAGAATATTAAAAACAAAGATAGGCGCGAAAAACATTACCCTTTCCTTGCAGTCGGGTAAAAGCAGGTTAAGGAACCGATTGCCAGGGTATTGTTTTCTTGTTCTTCTATCGTACCTATGCCTATGATAAAAAAAGCTAGTTAGTAGGTTTGATATCCGACTACAGGAGGACTCAGACTTGAGTTAACTGCACGGACGATGCGACGGACAATCATTTATTTATATATGTTGTCAATCGTGGAGACTGTCTTATGCATCTTCAAGGGTATGGCTGCTCCGGGGCTGCGGGACGTTCGAAAGAGATACCGCGCCCCCGGAATACAATGGGCTGAGGAAGGAACATGGATGAGTTTTAGTCAGTAAGAGTCTGACACTTCCACCCGCCCCACCCACGGCGGAAGGGGTCATTTGATGATTATCCATCCGAAAAAAAAAAAAAAAGGGTTTGGCTGCTGGTGTCATTACAAGCATATGAGACTTAAAATAGTTGACTATGGTCTAGCAATGCACTACCCATCTCTAGTATTTCAGAATTCTAAGCACAATCCGTGCTGGCCTATTTTTTTATTTCTGCAGTATTGCAACTACGGGTTTAAATAATATTATTTTCGGGACGAAACAGGAATAAAATGTGGGTCGAAACAAGACTTTATTGTGTGGAGCGAAACTCGTGAGACGAATCAGGAACAAATCAACTAGCAATACGGATCAAACATTATTTGCCAATAACAACAAATCGGCATTAATATATAATGTCTCTTTCATTAAATTTTAGCTAAAACCTTCTCTACATATGGCTAGAAAGAGGCTATGGCTAAAAATGATGAAATTAATGCTGACCCCAAATAACCCGGGCTAACAGCAGAAGTAAGTCGGCACGTAACTTGGCAAGAATCGTTATTAATTTTTCTCTTTTCTCTAACTATCTACATTTAAATGTTTAAAAAATAGACGATAGTATAATGACAAGCATTAAAAGTGTTACTTTTGGATTGCACTGGGTGTACATGCGCAATCTTGTTCCCTCTACGTTAAAACTTTGTCATGTTATGTGCTATATGATGATAAACGTTCTTCATTTCCTATTTTAAACTAAAAAACTTATTGTCTTGTACTAAAAGCAGCACATCATTAACCAACCTGTATTAAAACAAACAGTCTACACTGTATTGTCTGCCAAAACGATGAGTCATTGGATTGGGAACATTTGGCAAGGCGTACACTGACAATAACAGCTCTATACGTAAGGCCGATGATCTTAATGATTGTGACTGCTAATTAGAATGAATCATTGAAATATCAGCGAAAACTATAGGCCTAGCCAGTGCCGAGGCCCGTGGCAAATTCATCCCCCAAGTACAAGCAGGTTTCAAGGTTTAGTTACAAGTAGGTAACTTAAATAATAATAAAACAGCTATTGTAAACATGTTTAAAAGAGTAACCATGGAGTTTCTTGCCCGTTCTTCTCCATAGGAATCTACGCTTTGGAACGGGCAAATAGCTTCAATTAATATTCCATTATGACTAACTGACAGACTCATTATTCTTTGACAATTCAAAAGTGCCTGTAAATGGTCTAATTGAAATAAATGATTTGAATTTTGAATTTTGAAAAATAAATTTAAGATAAAACTCTTTTTTTACTAAATGTGTAATAATAAATGTTGGCATTTGGGATTCTCCTCTGATCGGGACCCCTTCCGGCTGGGGGCCTATGGCATCTAACCCACTTGCCACACTGTATTTACGCCACTGGGCCTAGCATTAAACACTTTAGAAAACGTAATGTGTAAGCAAAATTGATTCGTAACGAAAGCAGCCCGGAGTCAGGCAAATGGCGGTATTACACCCTCCAGCCTAAGAAAGCACGTTAAGCCGTCATTCCCGGCTGTTATTTTGATAGCATTTCTTGCTACAATCACATGTAAGAGGCCGTCAGGCGGATTTGAGAGAACTCTGATACTAGAGCTTGATAAGTTAGTAAACTTGCAGCTCACACGATAAGAAGATTCCAATACTGATGGTGTTATCACGGTCACATTTAAGGGCGATGTTAAGTGGCGTTTAAGTTTTGCATATTTCATGCACACTGCCAAATAGACTACAAATCTGCTAGGCATGTCAGTGAATTACAAAATGACAACCCATCATTAGAAGAATGTATACCCTATGATGAAAGTGAAGGTTGAAACATTGTCTACACTACTATTATAAAGAGGAAAGATTTGTATTTTTGTGTGTATGTTTGTAATGAATAAACTCAAAAACTACTCCGCCGATTTCAAAAAGTCTTTCAACATCGGAAAGCTACATTCACCCTGAGTAACATAGGCTACCCATGCGAAGCCAGGACGGACCGCTAATTTTCAATAAGCAGGGTGCGCAGGTCTTTCGTTTAGATACCACCACTCATGAAGGCTATTTTAATACACCACTAATGCCTCGATGAGTGGTCTTACGCCGTCTACATCCAGATGATTCAAGTGATTTCAACAAGAACATTCGTCATACAGATGATTCAGAGTAATCAAAACATGTTAAACTCATTTAAAAGAAAATTAATTAGGCGATAGACGTTAACGCCTGTCGGTCATGGTAAATTAAGTATAAAAGCAATATCCTATTGGACCAAAAGTTAAGATATTACAAAATCAAAAACAAAAAAGATCTTATGAAGTATAACACCAAAGAGGTTCTTAACATCAGTCAAGCGGAAGTTATTGCGTTCTAAATTTGGAATGTTTTTGTTTTCTTTTTTGGCTTGCATTGGAATGACAATAATTTCTTTGACAACATTTCTGGACTGGATACTGAAGATATCTGTCAATATTAATTATGTACTTAAAGAACTCTCGCAAATACCTATTTGTTATAATAGAATTTTGCCTTTTTGTTGATTAAAACGTTATTACTTAATAATCTTATTAAGGAGTTTGTGAATTTGTAATTAAGTTTATGTGTAGGGGATAATCTCCCGAACTACAAGACCGATCCAAAAATTCTCTCATTGATAGACAGCTATACCCCTGAGTGCTATAGGCTATGTAGTATGCGTATACTTTAAGGGCGACGCTGTGGGCAAAAGCTACTAATTGATATAAGCGCCGGTGTCGGAGGTAGTCCACGGCCTCACCACATTGACAGTGATGCGGAACTTCACAAGGAGTACCTAGGCACACTTATCTCCAGCAAAAATGTATATCATACAGCATAGTAAACTATTTTTTTTTTTTTTTTGTATGGCATCTCGCAGGTCAACCTAGTAGGTTGTCAACTGCTTAACCGGGCTTGCCTGTGAAGTGCCTTAAATGAATTTAGGGCTCCAGCCAGGGCTTAACTCACAAAACTAAGCGACTACACGCTAAGGACACCCCCTAGTGGGGTACGAGCCTCGGCTTAGGGCGTCGCTGAGGGAGGTCAGGCTGGATCAGAATATATGATAGTAACCTATGTTGGGGGGTGGAAGTGCGTGAAGACATAGACCTGACTCCCAGTTCCCCACAACCAGAAGGTAGTCACGCTCTGAGGCCGTACCACCACGAGCGTGAGCGTGATGTGAGAGCGAGACACAGCTACTAACGTCGTATAGCACCTTCTTCTTTTCACAACGAAAGTATTCCTGCTTTGCATGTCATGGTAAGGTCCCAGCAGTGTTGGTAGACGTGTCAATAAGGTTTTTTGTTCTAAGATATGGAGAGAATAATAGCACTGTCTCTGAGCAGTAGAGTTGACGACCAAGTCTGTGTTTGGCTAAGACATTTTTCAGGCGTTCATGGCATCAGTCAAAAACTATACCTTTGGTGGTGTAACGGGAATTTTCCTGGTTAACACTGTATCACTGTTAGTACGCTGGTAAATAAATATTGGAAAATTTGCGGGAAAAGCCTGAATTTTATTACATATTTTTAGAATAATTTCCTCCCTAACCATAATAGATAGCCCATTGATGAAAAAAGATGTTGTTTTGATCCAAAGGCCGGTTGCGTTCATGAAAATTTTGACCAAATACGAAATACTGAATTCCATGCTATTCCAAAGCTCTTTCAGATCGTTATTTTTCTCTGTCTGTACGCTCATAATATCATATTCTTGAAAACAATTTTTACTAGGTAAATGATGTGTTTTATAGTCTACATAAATCTGTTTACAACACTGAACTACTTTCTGGCATCTCGCGCAAATTGTGCGCATGAGTTTTTATTAGCTATATTTATTCTAATGCAGATTTTACATCACATATGTAAACATATAATTTAGAATTATCAGGTACAGTATTGTT
Organism: Pyrrhia umbra; assembly: GCA_963891755.1. NCBI lineage: Eukaryota > Metazoa > Arthropoda > Insecta > Lepidoptera > Noctuidae > Pyrrhia > Pyrrhia umbra. Next base: position 1,747,399 of record OY982943.1, read on the forward strand.
TCCACCTAAATCTTGATTTTATTTGAATTAAATCGTCAAAATAGTAAAATAAAGTCTCTTTGTCGCGCTTCGTTTGAAAAGTAATAATGTGGCGCTAAACAAACACGCGTGCCGTCGGCAGAGGAACTTTAAAAATAAGGAAGACAGGCCGTAGCATACTCACACTCATGTGCACCGCTAAATTAAGATCCGTCTCACATCACACCAACAGCTTTAACAAGCTAAATGCTAAAAATAATACCCCCACCAATGACGAAACACAACCTATTTACGATTTACTATTCAAAACTAACAAAACCGTTACAGATTTATATATCGAACACAGGAAAACACCTCCAACAAAACACACTGGCATACAACACGAAATGAATTCGAAATCCGAAATTTTTTAAATGCCGTCAATACCAAATATGAAACGCGTGCGCGCCGCTCGAACGCTAAAATGGAACTGGTTTGACTTGAACTTCCGTCGGGCGTTGTGATTGGTTGAGCTGAATTAAAGAGATCGAATCGTCCAATGGGCTTGTTTTGCACCATTGAAGGGTACCGCCTCCTATTGGTTGGTGCGTAGGTTCGCCATTTTTCAGTTTCGTGAAACAATTGGGTTTGTTATGTAGGCGGATTCTTGACTATCACGGGTTAGCGATTTGTGAGACAGTGTGGATATTTTCGTTGCGTCCCACAATGCGAGAAATAGTTTCGCTGGTTCAGCTGACATTATTAAATCATCCGGTGTTGGTAGTTGTGATGTAATGGGTGTGAGGAAAGTCTTTCTCGGTCAATTAGTCGGTTGGTTGCTAATTTTGAATGTAACAGACGGAGTGGGCGATACGGGTCGCGGTGTCGATGGACTTTCAGTGGTGTTTTCGTTTAGGTTAGGAATAATGTTTGTATTTTTGCTTGATAGCTTCTTGGTTTGTCATTATTATAATAGAGACGATTAGGGCGATAACTTTACGATATATTCTTGAATTGTCGCTACATAAAAACGGCAAAGTTAATGATGAAAAGTTTATGAAACTAGAAACTTGTAACATTTCAAAGGACTTTGAAATTTTCTTTTTCGTATCAACACCTTTTAATTTATCTATTTATCAGTAATTTTCCTTAGTCAAAGCTTTTTCCAAATCACTTGTTTCTAAATGTCGAATCTTTCCCCAAATTTGACCAAAATGAAAAAGAAAATAATGCTCTGTTTTATGTACAAAAAGAACAAACTTCTTGAACACACTAAGGCACACAACGCATTGTCATCCTAACCCACTCAATTGCACTTGATTAAGACGTATAAAATCATGTTCACATAACAGCACGTGAACAAATATTAACACTTCAATGTTTGAATAGGAATTTGAATAGAGGCTTTTAGATGACACGGGATGGCGACGGGATATTATTGTCTTTACTTAGTTTTTTCGTTTCTTGCAGTCTGAAAATTGTTTTTTCTGTTGTTGCTGCTGTTTTATTAGTAAGGTAATAAGGATCAAGTAAATAGAGAGGGTTGGAAACTGTGACATAATAAAGGAAGTTCGTTTTTTAGCACTTAAAGGCAATCTAAAACGAATTAACGAATTTCTAAGTTGTATTAGACAGACATTAGATCTCTCGCTTACCTACACAAATACTCAGATCAAGAATAATAATAATTGCTTGAGAAGCAATGTAAACGGTACGAACAATCCCGTGGATGCATGCAGGAATCCGCAATACAGAATGGGAAAAACAAATGTGTTAATGTTATAATAGATAAGCAGTTTCCCGCGGTTTTGACATCATGCACCTGTTTTAAAACTATCCTATGTCCTTCCCATGGTTTCAATCTATGTCCATACCAAATTTCATCTAAACTGATTTAGCCGTATTTCCGTAAAATCGTAATAAATAGTCAAATGGAGTTAGGCAATTTAGCATTTATAATATTAGCACCAATTTGTACCCATCTTCACACTTACAGACTTATAAATAGGAGAGCCCATACCTATTTCTTTTTAACACAATACATTAATAATACCGAATGCTGTGACAAATTATGTCTCGTGAATCAGTTCGTGTGACGTCAGTTCAGTTAGCATGCCATATGTTTAGCGTCGCGGGCCACAATATAGCTCTCTGGGGGAACCCTTTATTATTATTGAACTGGCTTTATCCCGCTAATTCATTCATGCCCTGAGAGCTACCTACTTCACGCACTAGATAACAATTATCCTCTGTCCCTTCCCTGGATACAATTTAGAATTAATCTGATAGATAATTCCTATTTACAAAATTAATACAAGCTATTATTATAAAGTCGTATCGTACTCGTCCCGTTCGATCTAAAAATCTAATTCCATTCAAGCATTAAAGAGGTTGTATTCGAAATTATCAAAGAAGGCGCTCGTTTGCTCATTTCAGTTCTATTCTTTATTTAAATGCATCTTTGGAAAACAAATGAGTTTTATTCAGAAGCATAACATGTACTTATAATCCCGTTCATTTGTATTTACAAGATTTTTATACCTACTCATTAGATTAAATTATTGTAGTGAAACACATGTTTGACAACAGTAACTGAGACCAATTTCTTATTCAGTAGGTCCCGCTAGGGCTAGAGCCTGTCTGGATTGTACGAAAGAGTTTATCAGTAAAATGCAATGGACAATTGAAAGAAAATGGATAGGTGGGGATTAATTTATTATAAAATCGATCCTAGGGATTTCAAAACAAATACATGTATGAATTGACTGTAGTTTTAGCTAGTTTAATAGAAAATGACTGCTATGAAATACTACAGTAATCAAAATCGAAAGTCTAAAAGCTACCAGAAATCCTAGAAGAAAATGAGCAATCCATAAATTAAAATCAAATCAAACAAATTAAAAAATAGGTATAGGCACAATATTCATATCACATAATTATAAATTGATAGACAACCCATAAATTAAGCCCTCAACGCAACACTCTATAAATAAAAAAATAAAAAAACAACATAGAAAATGGTCTTTATAGTTACCGTCGTAAAGTTGACAAAAACTGTAAAATATCTCTCGTTATTTGTATAATGCATTGAATGCGATCATTACACGCTTGTTTGTTCTTTTGTTGCCTTTTGTGTTCAGCCCGCCATTGTGATTTGACGTTTAGCGGTAGCCATCTTTTTATGGCGGGATACGGATGACGTTTTGGGGTTCAGTAGCGGGAATTGGTGAAATTATTCACTGATTGATTTGGAAACTCTGTACTTTGTGTTTTTGGAAAGATTCTTATAGAATTGTTTTTGGTAAAATACTTTGGTAGCTATTACTATTTTTCTATCAGTATAAAGCATTCTCTCAGCAGAAATGTATTCTAATTTATAATATATGCAAATATTCTTGTAATACTTATATTCTTTTGTAAATAACAGATTAACTCTATAATATGTAACATGTTGGTGTCCCTTCAAAGGTGTACGATTAAATATTTTGGTTGAAGACTTTATAACATCTTGTAAATTGTGAAATGCAAATAAATAGAAAGAAGTTTGATCATATTTATGGAGAACAACAAATATGTACCTTAATAGAAATAAAAAGTATTTTTCTCATACATATTTGGTTTTACTAGTATCACAAAAGAAAATATTTGCATCATATAAAGTTTGATAATCTTATTTAAAAATAAATACGGAACCCACTTTAAAAACTCAATTTTTATATTCAAGCACCTTTTGAAACCGCCCTTAAACAGTCAAGTACAACTCAATTCAACACAATAGTCGAAGATCACTCGTAAGATAAAACTATACAATTGTCGGGATGCTGCGAGCTCTCGATTTGATGGGGATTAACAAATCGGATGTTTGTTTAGATAAACTAAGGGATACAGATGGATTGGCGAAATGACGACTAACAGATGGCTTATATTTGACACAGGACTTAGATGGGTTGAGTATAAATATCTATGTATGACAAGTGGGCACGAATCACTTTTGAAAAAGTATTCGTAGGTATCTAAAGCGATTTTTGGATGGAATATACTCGCTCCTTACTAACTTCTTGAGGAGCTCGTGGCTAAGTATCAGCCGCAAGGTTCGACCGATCAAAGGCTAAGCTGCGCTTGGCGCGGTCGGTCCGAAGATGAGTGACCATCTTTATCATAGCGAGACTCCTCCGTGCCTCGGAAAGCACGTTAAGCTGTTGGTCCCGGTTGTCATTTGTACATCTTTGACAGTCGTTACGGGTAGTCAGAAGCCAGAAAGTCTGACAACTAGTCTTACCAAGGGGTATCATGTTACCCGGTAACAGCATGGGTTGTGGAGGTCAGATAGGCAGTCGCTCCATGTAAAACACTGGTACTCAGTTGCATCCGGTTTAGACTGGAAGCCGACCCCAACATAGTTGGAAAAAGGCTAGGCAGATGATGATGACACTCGCTTCTTACGTAATATTTATTTAAATTGATGACTTTTATCATATGGGAGGATGCTGCATATTGTTGTTTACGCATATCAAACATAAATTTTGCTTCGGTAATGGATGTCTAGCTCGACGAGCCAGCCCGCGAGCTGAGCTAATAGCTTTAAAATTCCCGATTATAATAATCATAATTTATTCTGATCCAGCCTGTCCCTTGCTGTCCTCCCCCAGCGACGCCCTAAGCCGAGGCCCGTACCCCACTAGGGGGTGCCCTTAGCGTGTAGTCGCTTAGTTTTGTAAGTTAAGCCCTGGCTGGAGGCCCTAAATTTATTTAAGGCACTTCACAGGCAAGCCCGGTTAAGCAGTCGACAACCTTCTAGGTTGACCTGCGAGATGCCATACACAAAAAAAAAAAAAAAAGGTAATGGATGTATTTAGGATTTGAAAATCGCTAACATTAACGTTACGATTACACGGGTGCGTTAGTGCTAGGTAAGCATTGAACGCAGATGGTAAATTCTTATGACTCTATTTGTCTGTCTTTTATTGGAAAATGGCTAGACTGATTGACATGAAATTTAGTATAGAGATAGATTGAAGCTTGGTAAATGACGTAGGATAGTTTTTATCTGTATATGTAAAGTAGTTCTTTCAGGATTCAGGTGAAACCAGTAGGAAAATTAGTCTTTTATTATGTCCTTCTCTCCCCACTCCCTCTCATTCACATCCCTAGCCTTCACGATAGAAAGTTAGTTAGTCAGAAATATCGATAAAAAATTCACGATAGATAGGTAGGGTTGTTCTTTTTAAGATTTTCAGTGTTTATTCCTGAAAAATTAATGAAATAAATCAGTTTATGATATTAAGTAAATGTTTAATAAAAAAGAGTTACCGCGCCCTCGGAGTACAAAGGGCTGAGGAAAGAGGTTTTAGTCAGTAAGACTCTGACACCCCCTCCCGCCCCACCCACGGAGACCCTCATTTGATGATTTCCCTTCCGAAAAAAAAAGTAAATCTATCACAAATTCTCTTGCAAGCTACAAGCTGTAATAAGCACCTTTCAAAGCTATTAGTCACTAGTAAAATACTTAATCGGACTAGTAGATGTCGACAAAAGTTCTCTGTTGTCGACAACAGTAGTATAAGATTACACGATAACTGTCATGTCGGGCTTACTTGAAAAAGTAGAAAAAAAAAGGTTATAAGGCCCAAAGGATTTCGGTTCTGGAAAATAGGTTATTGTAGATGAATTGAATAATATTTTCATCCTTACTTCCTTACTTAATATTATAAATGCGAAAGTAACTCTGTCTGTCTGTCTGTCTGTTACGCTTTCACGCCAAAACTACTGGACCGATATAAATGAACTTCGGTACAGAGATAGAATAGACCCTGAGGAACAACATAGGCTACTTTTTACCCGGGTGCGCTAAGTAGTTCCCTCAGGATGCGGGTGAAACCGCGGGAAACAGCTAGTTTATTATATTTTCTTAGTAAAGAAACTCAATGTACCAAATTGACTGCCTTATCGGTCTAGAAAAGCGGCCAGGAGTCAGGGTAGACAGCGTCTTCAAACCAATTCTAGATCTATTTAAATATTCTATACTTCTCTTATACTAAGGTAATTAAAATCAATTCACAGACAATTCACTGCTTCGATACTAAAGGACTTTACAAAAAACACTCAAACCAACAATTTCCCCGATCCAAAGATATCCCCGAAAAAAAACTCATACTATCGCGCCCTTATTAAAACTATAATAAATAGGGGTAAGTATGGGGTATAACTTCACCCCATTAAAGCATGGGGTGCTAACAATATGCTGAATAACGACATAAACGCCCATAATGTTTGCCACGGTTTGGGGTCCCGTGGCGAATTCATAAAACCTTGCCTTATGCGGTGTGAACATTGAAGAGGGGTAATTAAAAAGTCATTTAATTAAGTTATTGCTCTTTTATTTAAAGGAAATTGTGAATTATGTTGTTAATTTATTCAGGTTTTCGTAACTTAATGCAATGCCATCCAACGTGACAATGCCGCCAGCCTCTTGGGTACACTTCCAGTTGACGGCGATGAGGAAGAATTTTTTGACGCCATATTTTAGTTAGATTTTTATTTTAATAGAATGTTTATTGTTAAGCTGTTGGTCCTGGATGTCATTTGTAGATCTTTAACAGTCGTTACAGGTAGTCAGAAGCGAGAAAGTCTGACAACCGGTCTTGCCAAGTGGTATCGTGTTACCCGGTAACTGGGTTGTGGAGGTCAGATAGGCAGTCGCTCCATGTAAAACACTGGTACTCAGCTGCATCCGGTTAAACTGAAAGCCGACCCCAACATAGTTGGGAAAAGGCTAGGCAGATGATGATATTCATCATTGACCTATTTACTGTCCCTTTACAGGGCTATGGCCTTTTTTTATGAGTCATAAAGGTAAGGACAGCATTTTGGAAATTTTAGTATTTTTGTCTGTTTTATAAAATTCCTGTTACTTACCACACTTGGATAAAAACTTCTCTATGTCCTTACTCGGGTTTCAATCTATCAACATACCAAATTTCATCGAAATCGATTCCGCCGTTTTTCCGTAATAGCATAATTAGACAGACGGACAGACATAGTTACTTTCTTTTATACTATTAATAATAAAGTAAGTTTTTTTTGTTATTCATTGATATGTTAAAACCTTTGTAATCAGCGTATGCTTCAATCTTCCCATCTCAATTTAAATCCTTTTTTTTATCTGTACGGGACCAACCCTCGTTTATGCAAAAAAAACAGCCCTATTGACTGACTAAGGGTGCTTGAAATGTACTCCAGTAATTGTGGTATTGTGTCCGACATTGTGCACTTTGTTATAACATTATCACAGACGCGTCTTATGGGAAACAAGGTGATTACGTGAGAATTAGATTTACTGCATTTTTTTATATTATTTCTGTTAAAATTTTGACATTAAATTTACGTCTCCGGACAACCCTATTATTATATTTTAAAGCGACATAACTTCTAGATTGGAAGAACTCAGTCTGTCTGTCTGTTACGGCTTAAACGGCTGGAATGCTTTAGATGACATTTGGTAAGGAGATAATTTGATACCTTTGGAAGCATTCAGGATGGTTTTAATCCAGGTGCCTGAAGTAGTCTTAAGATGCAGGTGAAACTACAGGAAAGAGTTGTTGTAGAGTTGTCCTTTCTTTCTAATATCTTCTCTATCCTTACTAATATTATAAATGCAAAAGTAACTCTGTCTGTCTGTCTGTCTGTTACGCTTTCACGCCAAAACTACTGGACCGATATAAATGAAATTTGGTACACGGATAGTTTAGACCCTGAGATAGGACATAGGCTACTTTTTACCCGGGAGCGCGAAGTAATTCCCTCGGGATGCGGGTGAAACCGCGGGAAACAGCTAGTAATATTATAAAACCGAAAGTTAGTCTGTCTATCTGTTACGCTTTCATGGTAGAACGGCTCAACCGATGGGAAAAATGCTATTAAGATAGATTGAACTACAGTGGCGGATCCAGGGGGGGCTAAGGGGCTCAAGCCCCCCAAAAGCTAAGCAAAGAGACTTATTATGCGTTAAACAAAATAAAATGTCCTGTGTCTTTTTTAGTGTTTCGCTTGATAAAACCTACCCTCACCAGAATCAAGCCCCCCCCAAACCAAAAATTGGATCCACCACTGTTGAATCCCATAGTTTTTTTTCAGGTGCTCGAAGTAGATTTGATCTGTTTCTCATACATATTATTATTGACATCTTTGCTTGTTCCATGTCCCAGTTCAAGAGTCTTATTCACAAGGCATTGACCCACTGTTAACCCATTATTGTATTCCGTAGTTGTAGAATACTCCCTTGGAGTTGTATTCCCATTCATATTTTTAATTTTTAATGTAAGTATATGACATACTAGCTTCTGCCGGCGACTTCGTCCGCGTGGAATAGTAACTTTGGGCTATCGCTAATTTTATCCCCCGATTTTGAAACATTCTTCATTGATGCTCCGCTCCTGTTGATTTTTGCTTGATGATATATAGCCTATAGCCTTCCTCAATAAATGGGCTATCTAACACTGAAATATTTTTTTAAATTAGTCCAGTAGTTCTTGAGATTAGCGCGTTCAAACAAACAAACTCTTCAGCTTTATTATATTAGTATAGGTAATGTAGCTGTTTGTTGTTCCACTTGAATAAATAAAATAAAACATATGAATGAAGATAAATTAATTTGAAATTCAAAAGAAATTTCAAAAAAACAAAAAGTACTGTCTATTAATTGGAAATCCATTTCCATAATCCGTTCAATTCCATTTTCAGCCTTTCATTGTTTCTGAAATTTGAATAAAAAATTATCAATTTTCAATAATAACTTTTCGTACATTCAATACAACTGTGGGAGCGTCGACTTACACCACGCCCACCGTCGAAGCCTTCGGTGTGCTATCTCGGTCGCACAAGCCGTCTCGCTCGCACACACTGTTAAAATTAAGTACTTACATCGTTTTGTAAACCATTTTGATTTTCATTGTGAATATTATTGTTCAATGAGGTAAATTGTATTTTTGTTACAGGTGTAAAAAATGGTGCTTTCTTTATTTTGTGATTTATTTTTTAAATATTTCCGTTATTAGGATGTCAAGTCGAATAAATATGGCTATATATTATTCAGTAAATTTATTTAGCTTTGCTTCGCCCATGCATTAAGTCCGCCTATGTACAATTTGTTGCTTAAAGAATAAATAAATAAATAAATATTAATGAAACAGGTAATACGTATATTTTTTTTTATCATCTTTAATCTATACTTCGTGTCTATACACGTAAAATTCTTTGTCCTGAATGACTGACGGATCAACGCACAGCCTAAACCGCTGATCGTAGAGACCTGAAACTTGGAGGGTGTGTTCTTTGTATGACGTAGCCATCCAATAAGAAAGGATTTTCTGATGATCTGAAGGGGGTGAAAAAAGGGGACAAAGTTTGTATGAAACTCTGTCACTTTTAATTTGAATTCGTATAACCCACGCATTATTTAGGTGGAAAAATTAGAACAAAATAGGTTATGATCTTATTTACATTTTTCGAAAAATCATATTGGGACAGACTATAAAGCCTGTTAGGTCAGAAAACCTGCAGTTCACACGATAAGGAGAAGAAGCATTAAAAAATATCCACCTTGTTACTTTCCCGGCTTCGAACCAGCATACTCCAACTCGAACAACTTAAATTTAAAATCCCAGGCCACCACGACTCACAAAACAAAGTGTAAACACAAAAAATATAGCAGTAATGTCAATAAAACACATAATTTGATTGTCCCGCGTCCCGTGGGCCCGAATTCTCGGGATTCCCGCACGGTGTGGCGTTATGCCGTGCGGGATTATTTACGACTCACTGAAATGTCCCGACACTGGGTACGGACGGACGAAAGTTCCTATTGGTTAGCTTTTAAAAATGGTACGATTCGATTTAATGTAAACTTTATCTTAGTCAACTTATTTTTTAGACCTTTCTAATCCTAACTATCCTATTCCCAACTAATAATATAAATGCGAAAGTGAGTTTGTTTGTTACGGTTTCACGGTAAAACGGCTTGGCCGATTTGGATAAAATTTGGTACAGTGATAGATGGGAGGATATAGGACTGTTTAACCAGGTGTGTTAAATAGTTCCCTCGAGATGCGGGTAAAGCCGCGGGAAACAGTATTGTAAGTACCTAGATACAGAAAATGACTCTATCTGATTGTCTGTATGTAACGCTTCACGCGAAAACGGCTAAAGCGATTTAGATGAATTTTCGTATGGAGATAGCCTAAACCCTTGGAAAGGCCATAAGACTAGTGATAGGATATTTTAATCTAGGTGCGTGAAGTCTTTTCTATTTGAAGAATTTATTCATACTTTCGGATGCTTACCTAATACGAATTGTTTTTTAAGTATTTTAAACACACATTTTGCTTTATAAATACTTGTAATTACAATAAAAAAATCGCTCACTGATATAAAAAACGACAAAATTTCAAGGTGGCTGCCAGTACTTTCTTTTTAAACTGTCTTGTTCCCGACATACGGGGCCACCTCACGGTAATATGAGACCTGCGTATGTCACACGAGGTCTGAGGTGCCACAAGACCGTACCCTGACGGGGTAAGCAGAGATATTACTAAGATAAAGTACATGTCAACATGTAATTAGGTAAATAGGCGAGGTAGTATTTTTAGAGTGTAGGTACTCTAATGTCAATCTCCATTTTTTTCATCGATTCCCTTAAAAAAAGGAGTTGATGCATTGATATCTATCTATATCTATAAAATGCTTTGTCCTGAATGACTGACTATGCTGATCCAGACTGTCCCTTGCTGTCCTCCCCCAGCGACGCCCTAAGCCGAGGCCCTTACCCCACTAGACTACACCCTTAGCGTGTAGTTGCTTAGTTTTGTAAGTTAAGCCCTGGCTGGAGGCCCTAAATTCATTTAAGGCACTTCACAGGCAAGCCCGGTTAAGCAGTCGACAACCTTCTAGGTTGACCTGCGAGATGCCATACACAAAAAAAAAAGTAGGTACATTATATTACACACATATAGCCCATAGAGGTATCATCTACCTCTGTAATCTATAGTCGAATTTGTTTGTTCCCAGACCCGTCACTTAAGCCGTTATAGCCCCAAAGGACAGGCCCACCGTGGCACGTGTAATATAATAGCACCAGTACCCTCAAGGGTTTATAACAAAATATTATTATTTATATGTCGGTAGATATATTGTTCAATATCCTTTCCTAAATTAACTGAAAATTAATGAATTTACACTATTATAAGATAGTACCTAAATATAAAACTAGAAAGAGGTTAGTATAATAGTTCTTGCTAGATAATATTATAAATTCAAAAGTATCTTTGGCTGTCTGTCTGTAATTGAATTGGGTTTTTTTATTTTTTTTATTTATTGATCAAAAAGGCACATTTTACATAATGTCCAACAAAACTATACACATAGTTTGTCTGTTGGATCAAAATTATTGTTCTTTACTTATTCGACTTTACTTATTATTTACTTCGACTTCGATTCCCGGCTCGGGTCGAAATCACTTCGTAAGTTTTTGAAACATGTTGCTAGGTACGTTTGAATCTCAATATTATCATGTATATCATGCACCTAACAGGTTAATTGCATCTAAAATGCTGAATACATCACAAAGCAGCCCGAAGTCATGTAGTTGACGGCGTTAACTGCTAAGCCGTCGTGCCCGGCTGCTATCTCGATAGTAGTCATCGTTACAATTCCATGTCAGAGACCGTCAGACGGATTTGAGAAAACTCTGACACTAAAGCTTGTTAGGTTAGTACATCTCACATGATGTAAAGAAGAAGGAGAAGTAGTTCCCTCAGGAAGGAACAAAGAACTCTGAGATGTAAATACAACAGGGGCCGGTGTATTAAGTAAAGTAAGTAAACCAGTGATTCAGTATCAGTTCCTGGTACCATAAGGTACAGAAATTGCACTAGAATTATGTAAAACACGACAATTCAATTTGCATTTAAATTACTCTTCAATAATGCTACTACCACTCAGTAGCGGCCGGGAGGGTGTCACAGGGGACATGACCCCCCCCCCCTCCAAATCGTACTCGTTCTAATTGACAAACCTAAAACAATTTACGATTGTTTTACGGTAATTCCGCATTGGTAGTTAATTGTAATAGATCGTTCAAATTTGGAGCAAGCTTGAAACCTTCAGCTTCGCCCAATTTTGGGTGTTGATGTGATGTCCCCCCCCCTCTCCAAAATGTGTCTGCGACCGCGCCTGCTACCTCTGATAACAATAGTATAAACATGACCCCCTTTTTGCCTTCACTGCAGCCAGCAAAAATTGTTGTCTCACTGTTTTTTTTATTTCATACAGGTTCGCTCTTGACTCTAGTCTAGTTCAGAGGTGACAGAGACAAAGTCGACGATGGAGCGAGCTTACCCAGAAGAAGCCTGGGGTCTACTCTTACTCAACGAAAATGAAGATTCGATCGGAGTTTCGTACGTTTCCTTGTGTTTTATAGGGCGGCAAGATATACATATATTCTTCTACTAGCTGTTTCCCGCGGTTTCACCCACATCCCGAGGGAACTACTTAGCGCACCCGGGTAAAAAGTAGCCTATGTTGTTCCTCAGGGTCTATTCTATCTCTGTACCAAATTTCATTTATATCGGTCTAGTAGTTTTGGCGTGAAAGCGTAACAGACAGACAGACAGACAGACAGAGTTACTTTCGCATTTATAATATTAGTAAGGATAAGGATGTACCTGAGCATCAGTGGCCTTACGGCACCACGAAAAAAGTTATCGTCTATTCTCGGTCTTTCCAAAGTTTCGTTTCGGTGAGTTAGAGTAGGCCCCCTGTTCACTCTAACTTTGAAGAGATCAGGGTTGAAAGCATTGACCGTTTACCACGATTTCACCCATGTCCTGAAAAAACTACTTCACGCACCCGGATAAAAAGCCTGTAACTATCTCCAGGGTCCCATCTACCTAGGGCTGCCATCCGTCCGGTTTTCCCCGGATTTGTTCTAGTTTAGAGAGCGTCCGGGGTGCGTCCGGAAAACCAGGTCATTTTTGGGTTTGGATTTTATGATGATATCCGATCCCGATTGATTGAAAGATAAGCAATAAATTAAAACAAATCATAAAAAAGTGTCCGGGGAAAAAAACATATTTACTCAAATGTCCAAGGTTTTTATAATTTAGGTGATGGCCGTCCTACATCTACCTATCATCATCATCAGCCTATATATTGTCCCACTGCTGGGCACAGACACAAGCCTATTCTCATACAGAGAAAGCATGAACATTATCATACATATACCTAGCCTACCTCACCTCCATAGCTTTTACAAACTCACGTACGCATTTTAAGTTTTTGCGCTCACCACGCCATCTATTTTGTGTGAGAGTAAATGAATTACCGTTTTGTTTATACCGTGACGTAAAATTGACGTCAAACGTTAATGTACCTATTTTAAAAACCAAAATATTATCTTCATGGAATCATTTAGAATGATCAGGGATAACAAAGAAACGACGTGGGTGGCCTGTAACTTTATATAAATATACTTTGTTGCCCCCTTGAAGCTTTTATTTAGCTACTACTAAAGTTACTTGCCACTTTTGTTTGAAGTTGTAACTACTTATTGTTCCTAAGACTTCGTATCCTGTTTAATTATTAAAATTATGCCTAAACGTCTATGAATCTGGTAATTAAACTTGCAGGCATGCGCATTGTAAATGATTTTTATTAAAAATGTATTCAATCGATCCATATTCTACTCAACATAGCTATCTAATCTACAGATATCGAGTCGAACGTGATAGGCGCCAGTCCCGCGGCGACGCGCGTCATTAATACCATAGACTTATAGAAGTTGATTGCACTTATGAATGTTGCCATTTTACTTTTCTAGGAAATAAGAAAATATGGGGAACTTTTGGAGGATGTGAGTACAGCGTCAAAAGGAAGTGCACTAGATCTGTGTATTTATGACGTTACGAATTATTATTTTGTTAAATTACAATTGTAAATATAACACATTATTTCCAATATAACTCATCAAGTACCAATATAAATGGAAAAAATTCAAAAAACCCGACTGCGTAAAAATACTCTTATTATAAACTAAAAAGAATAAAACAAGTCTGGTTAATCTGAACTGAAGGAAAAATGCGTAGAAAGTAATTGACCTAAACTATAAGAAATAGTATATTTAAATATGGATATAGCGACTTTGACAGTCGGGACCCATATTGGATAGGAATGAGTCTAGGTTATTTAATGAGTCATATTTTTATTTTGAACTTTTTAGATTATATAATATTTTTGAACTGGTCTTTTTACTAGCTCTCATTTGATACCCATATTGCTACGCTAAGAAAAAAATCAACTTTCCCCTCATTCCGCCATTTGCGGGCGCCATTTTGAAAATCTATATAGCCTATGTCACTACTACAATTTACACAAATCCAACGCCACCTCAGATGTCAAAAACCGTCCAGCCGTTTGGGCTGTAGGGCCAAAGAAATGGACATACATACATACACTCGAAAAACTTAACCCTCCTTCTGTAGCAGTCGGGTAAAAATAAAGCAAAACCGTACGGCAAATCAGCCTTTATTTCGATATGAGTTTTGTGATCTGAGATTTTAGACACATCGTACTTGATTGTGATAAAAACTATTCAAATTAAATTGGCTTTAATTCAATGGAGTATAGTTACATAGAAATTTCTCTACAGATCGTTTAATATACGTTGCAATTTTAAACAAACAGTAGTTTACTTTTCATTGCCAATTATTTTTTATAGATATTACGTACATAATTAGATATGTAGCGTTAAACGAGACTGTAAGACTAATAGAAACGTATTAAGATTTAAAAAACCACAATCGAATAATTTTCTTTTAAAATTGATTTAAATTTGGTGTCAAATAAAAATAAATATATGGCAACACATTCCTTCAAAACTTTCTAGATTGTTTAGTCTATGGTGCGTAGGAAAGAGCCTTCGGATTTTAGAATCGATTAACTTTAACATTCGTGGAAACGATATATCGTATTTATTCATTTATACAATACAGAAATTTAAAGCAAATGTAAAAAAAACTTTATTTCCATTCATTTATCAAAGAATTTTTATCTCTTCAATTTCATAAAAAGTTTATAACATTTACTATTGATGGGATTTTAGTATTCGAAATATGACATTCCGATTGTTTGACTGATTCCGATTCACGTGATTACGTCACTCGGGCCAAGCGAAGCGAGCGGAGGGAGATGTGCGAGATTCGTAGTGTTAAAATTAATACGTCATCTCATATTCAAAAGTGCTATCTGTAAATTATTATTCGTGGTGCCGCTTAAAAATAAATTATAAAACAGTAAGTAAATAATTCTGGCGTCGGCCCACGCATCGCCGTATGGTACGGACGCGTTGTTTGGTTCCCTGTGCAGTGCCTATACAAATGCATAATATAACCTATCTGCGCTTTGCATAAATCTATGAGGCCGCAGCCTTGTAATTGATGCAGATGCAGCCGATGTGGAAATAAGGCGCTAATGCGATTACAAAAGTAGTTAAAACGTCATCGGAGCGAAGCCATCAAGTCGGGGTGTTTTGCCGCGCTGTGCTGTGTTTATTGACGCGTTGGTTGCAATATTGCAGACATAATGCCGGCGGCGCGAGGCGTTAAACGTGCTGCATCTAAATCGTCCGCCGCTACGGCGTCAACGGGAGCCAAAAACAAGAAAAAACGTGGAGGTGAGTTCATGTAAAGGCATTTTGCAATTGTTTTCTTTACATTTTTGCCTATGTCAATGACCTGTCAAACGCAATGGCGGGAAACGAAAGGCGCGAACTGTTGCCTTAGAAGTTCTTTTTTTGTGTTTACAACCTAACTGTACTTGAAATGAGACTTGGGTAGCTATGTTTGGTCATTTGGAAGCGTGTTTATGCGTAAATATCGCGTTGGTTATGTAAGCGTCGCGTACCAATGGAATTTTTTTGAGGTTAGTCGGATTGGCCGATGCTGCATCGTATTTACAAAAGTATTTTTACATTAACTTGTATTCCGTAAATAAGTGTGACTAATTTAGATTAAAGTTACAGTCACAAACGTGAATAAGAATGTGTTTATCGATGTAGTTTGGTATAAAATTAGCTAATGATGATAGAACCAAGTCATTAGTGTGCCATTAGCATTTGTACTGCAAAGTGCAGTTGTACCATAGATATTAACGCTTAGAACGCCATGATTGTTGGATACATAAATTGATTTAAATGTATCTAATATTTACCTTCTAAATGATAAATGATGAACATGAATATGTCCTTAAACACATCAGACATAATTATTATGTTTTATCAGGACAATTAATCATATACCTAACAAAAGAAAAACTTAGTCATAAAATTACTCCCCCACATCACTTTCAGTTGGTAACAAGACATGCAGAGTATAAAACAACCACATATTCTATTTTTAAATAGGGTAGTATAGAAATATAATCTATCCAGCGTTTTTTTTTAATTCCTCATCTCCTAAAGGTAGTTTTATATAATTTTAATATAAATATAATTATTATAATTTTATTTACATAAGTATTCAGAATCTTTCTCAATACAGCTAAGAAGCACAAGTCTTTCTACCTTCAATGGATTCAACATAATATATTGTCGGTTAAAGGGGAAAAAAAAATATTTAAAAAAATGAGAAAGATATAATTCTGTTGATTTAATGGAAAAACTGACTATGACTCTAATTTTGATGAAAAAAATTGTACTCGAAAAATTCGGAAATACGTTTTTTTTTCATTTATACGACAATATGTAATCATTGCACAACATTATGACCAAAAACTTTTTCTACTAGGTAATGGCTAAGTCACAATTGCCAAAATGTTGAACTGTTCATATTTTCATCCAAATAACATAACTATGAAGTGCTTTTTTCATTTAATGAGTTATAAAATATCTTAATTTATTTTATGGGTGATTCTTTATCTAAAGTAGAAAGAAAAAAAATAAAAATAGAAGCCTAAGAAACAGACAGTTTCTAAATAAAAAAAAACAATAATTAGATTAATTTCAACAATGTTGAAATAATGAGAGTGAATGACTTAGCAAATCTAAAGTTATATGAATGACCTTGACCTCATCTTATTAAATAATAGAGATTGCCTTGTAATGATATCTCAAAAAGTATTCTATCATACATAATATCTTGTTTGTTTTAATAACAAACTGTTTGCATGAAACTTAGTCGGTTTTTAAGAAAAAAAAATATAATGAGTCATCCTGTCTAGATCTCAGTTTGTTCTTAGTCCAATTTAATGGATATATATAAATACTATATATTATATTCATTACAAAGAAATTTGTAGCAAGTACTTCAAGTGTTGTAAAAGCTTATCTATACATATAAAATATTTTGTCTGGAATGACTGATAGATCAACGCACAGCCTAAACCGCTGATCATAGGTACCTGAAACTTGGAAGATGTGTTTTTTGTATGACGTAGGTATCCCATAAGAAAGGATTTTCCAAAAAAGGGGCAACGTTTGTATTAAACTCTTGACATTTTCGAGTACTTGATAAAATTCCTAACAACCATAACATTAAATGTGTATTATCAGAGTGTAAGGGGAAAATGCACCATAATAAACAATGACAAATAAAAGCACGATAAGTTAGTATTATTATTCGCAAATCCATATTAAGACATATTTGACCAACATAAATGATCTAAGCATACAAATAGATTATGTCATACATCTTTTTATATTATTTATGTCATCATATTTTGATAAGAATGACCTCAAATTGAATATTTCCTAGACTAGCATGAAATCATTTTGCACTATTCCTGCATAATTTCCTAGTCTAGGTGATAAGTGTTAGTATTGCTAAATTCTACCTATTTATGATATTTGATTTTATACTTTACTAGCGGACCTGACAGACATTATGTCCTAACGTTGGCATTTTTATGAAATCTACGACATGTACTTAGTCCAATTGTATTTTTAAAACGCCCAGGTACCAACGGCCAAGTTCACCGACAGTAACCTAATCGGCCCGTTAAAAAAAAACGTTTTTAACCATGAAGCCAGAATTTTCGTGTTACCCACTTCTTGTCCCTGGATTAGTAATCGACCATTTTTAGAAATAAAAAACCCAAATGACAAGGTATCCATTGTGAGACAGAAGTTTGAATGTATGGTAAACAGCTGTTTTGACGATCGGACTGTTATCTTGTTGGTGAACTTGGGCCTTAATATAAAAGAAGGAATTAGGACAGACAAACATATTATATACAGAGGAATTATATATCTATATAAATATGCTTTTCAAGTGAAGTATTTACAAGTATGCATACATAGTTTTTGCTTCCTAGTTGTAAAAGGAAATAAAATGTTATTGCATTACATTACATAATATAAATAAGTACATGATTAAAATTACATCAGTCCCAGAGTATACTTAGTTTTTTACAACATGCTCTTATTTATCTGAAAGTTTTTAATATAGAGAGAATAAAATAACAATAATGCAAAATACAGACAGACATTTTAGCTTTAGCTCCGTTTAGACCATTAGTTACTGGCAATATCATGCAATTTTCAACTCTAAACAAAATACTTAAGGTTCACTCTATGTATGAAGTTTTACTTATATTTTAACCTTGTCAAACTTGACAGTTAAAATATTGTGCATACAACATAAATTATGAACCTAGTCTAACCAAAAACGGATCTTAAAAATGTTGCAACCACCTACATATGACTAAAACGATGTGCAAATTACAATAAATAACAAGAATTTAATGAATGAATTGAAATTTTACATAACATGAGATCAATTCTTTTATTAGATATAAATCACCATCTCTCTAGTCTGACGAGATTTTTAAATTTCTGTAAAGCAACAAGGTTTAAGCACAGAGAATTTTGTATTCTCTTAATGATCCAAAAAAATAATGACTTGTCAATTTGCCTAAAAGTTCTCATGACTAGATGTGATTAAGTGCTTTAAATACACACATATTATGTGTGTAGTTGTTGAGATATATTTATAGACATAATTGTACTATGTTTAATATATATGTATTTATAAAAGTATATAAGTAGTATATCCGTTAAGCTAGCACCCATAACACAAGCATGCTTGCTTGCATTGCTTACTTTAGGGCTAGATGGCGCTGTGTGAAATTGTCCAAAGATATTTATTTACAGCTTGCAAAAAAGTCTAGAAACGGAACTATTTTTTTTTATTGCTGGCAATTAATGTCGTTCTGTTTATATACTCTGTGGTTCTGTGTCGTTCGATGTAAACAGAGCTCGCGAGTTACTTTTTTTTTATTTCGACCATCAAAACGTTAATAATACCACGTTATAATAAATAAAACCATTCGGAGTACTAGCAAGGAAACAATTTATAATGTTTATATGCGATATCTGGTCGAACATGAGGCTTAAACTCTTCTTTCCGATCTCGACGATATTTACCAAAGTACCGCCATTATGACAGGTATGTAAGAGCTTGTTTTGTTGCATTTAGTTGTATCAAGTGTTAATTTATGATCTCTATTTGGTTTTGAATTGCCTGAATACGAAATAAAGGAAATTTTGAACAATAAACATCGAGCATATAGGTTATGTTTACGTTTTGTCTTTGACACTTTGGTATAGCGCGACTAGATTACTATTGATACTTGAGTGGCTTGAGCCTTGATACTCTGCAATATGTAAATTCGATTTCTACATAACTTTATCTATGAGTGTGATCACAAGATAATATAATACTTGTTATAACTAGCATTTAAAAATCACAAAAACAAAATAGATAGGTACCGTAAACTTTTTACGTTTAATATTGATAGAGGTTTAATATTTTTTTTTTATCTTTGTAGGAAGCACCGAACGTGCATTTCAATCTATAACCGAGTGAGATAGTGGTCAAACGCGAACCTATCAATAATAAAAAAAAAAAAAAAAAAAAAAAGAGTAGGAGTTCAAAAGAATTCATGCCAGCATGTTAACAAAATAGAAAAGGAGTATTATGAATTTATGAGAGGGCTCGTACTTGGACATAAAACGTTTAGGAATCAATCTCCAACATGATAGCGCAGTGCCTTTGAATCTGAGTGTGACTCAGATGAGTTTATGGCTAGCTCTAGCCAAGACATGGATGTGGCGGGCGTGGAACATTTAGAGAATTTGTATTCAGTTACATGACGTGAATACATTGTTATTACATTTTATGATACTTACTGATTTTAATTACTTATAAAAATACAGCTTAGTATCAAGACGATAGGATGGTACGCTATACGGTCGCAGCGGGTTGCCACACGAACGGTAAAGTGGCGCCCCTATTAATTTCTACTCTTTTTTGCCAAGCTGTAATTGTATGCATCACACATGATTTTTCAAACCAAACTTTTTATACTTTTACGAATTTTACAAAAAATTATATCAATAATTAGCATACTTTTAATGTGTTTTTATGTTATTTATACAATGTTATAATTAAGTAAACATGTTTCATAAACATTTAGGCGAAAAACATAAAATAATAGCAAAATTATTCAATTCCATCTTGATAGGTCTTGAATGACAGTTCTTCCGTTTTATGTATAAGTAACGGCATATTTGAATGACAGTTCTTCCGTTTTATGTATAAGTAACGGCATATTTATTTTAGTGCAACCGGCTGTTAGGGTTGTTTTGTCACCACTTTCAGATAGAAGTTATCTACCAGATACCTCTATTATTAAAACATATGTATTAAATTATCTGGCAATAAATGTTGATCCATTGCTATGTTGTAGGCAAACCATCAAACACTAATATTATTAAAAAAAATATATTGTTTGTGTAGCAATCCAATGGGAGATCCCATCTGCTCCCAAGAAGAGGGGGCGCGTGCTAGCATGTGGCCAGGGGGACGTGGGACAGCTCGGGCTCGGAGAGGATGTCGTGGAGACTTCCAAGTAAGTCATCGGCGATAGACTTTATGTATTAGAATAGAATTACACAATATATATGTTTAAAATCTTGTTAAAGAAAGTGTGACTCATTTTAAAAAACAAGGGGTTTTTATAGTCATATTAATCAATATCAACAAAGATAATGTGAATTTGTATTCAGGAGATTAATATAATCAACAAAAATTTCTAGTGTTGTGACTACCTTTTGTAATAGAAATATATCGGAGCCATATTTTCTTGTATTTAAAAATTAGAAAAATAAACTCACGGAACTTAGTTTATCAAATAAGAAAATAAATTCTTTATCCAACTTTTATCCGAGAAGGAAGATAGCAAAAAAAAGTCATTACTAATAATATTTTTGTTTCAGATTCAAATATGTGACAGCATTGGGTGACAAAATAGTAGATGTGTATGCAGGGGGCATGCACACGATAGCTCTGGACAGCAGCGGGAAGGTACATACAGATATTTTATAGATAAAACCATGCAACTACTCGTAATCTCATCAGGCTAAGATGTTGTATGGTTTGTCTTTAGTAAGATACATATATGCGTAATAATTATACACTTTTTCACAGTTATATTAATTCTAGTGTACTTTGCTAGTCTTGCGAAAATAAAATGGTTTTTGAGCATAATAAGACTGATATTTACTTAAGATATGTTGACTTTTTGAAATTCTAATTTATTATTAAAATTCCTAAACTATTTTTTGTAAATATTATGTTATAGAACTATAACGTAAACTAAAACTGAGCCGACTGTACACTTCTGTAAACTGTTACAATATTATTATTTTTTTTTATAATGTACGATACGATACGAAGATAATGAATACGTATTGCCTGTTCCCTCCTAGGTGTGGACGTTCGGGTGCAACGACGAGGGAGCCCTGGGCCGCGCCACGTCGGGCGAGGCGGAGGAGGGCACCCCGGGGCCGGTGCAGCTGCCCGCGCCCGCCGTGGCCGTGTCGGCCGGGGACTCGCACTCCGCCGCGCTGCTCGACACCGGGGACGTGTACGCCTGGGGGGCCTTCAGGGTACGCTCATGCACATACAGGGGCTCCAAGTCAGAGAAGCATTAGGTGCTCAGGGATTGTCAGAGAAAAAATATAATATTGAAGAGCTAAGAGTCGTGTATTAAATATTGTAGTAGTTGAACTAGAAGCTCTTTTATTGTGAAGTGATCAGGGAAAGTCAAGAAATAGTCAGGGTTTTTTTGACATTTATATATTACTAACTTTGTCTACACGTGTGTACCACTGTTCATCAAAATATGAGTGAGTCAGTAGTATTTGTATGAAAAAGTTCCAAACATACAAACTAGTTTTAACATTATAGTAGAATAGCTGTTGCCTTCGGTTTCACCCGCATCCTGGGAGAACTACTTCGTTCACCTGGATATTAAGTATCTAGAATACAAACTATGAGTGTTTATGCAAACCCATCTAGTATTTTTTGTGTGAAAAAGGTCCATACATACATCCTCGCAATTATACAAGTCCCCCCCCCCAGGACTCGCACGGCAGCATGGGTCTGGTGCTGCGCGGGCGCGAGGGCCAGGCGTGCCGCGAGCCCGTGCGCCTGCACATCGGCGAGACCGCCGTCGCCGTCGCCTCGGGCGGGGACCACCTCGTCATCCTGTCCGTAAGTACACACCACTCCTGCAACTAGCCTTCTGTGGCAAAATACCACCAGTAACTTACTTGACACCGACTTCTAGAGCGATGTTTTGGTCGACAAGCGTTTGAATAAAATTGATTTTACTCTTTTCAGTGTTTTTGGAAGTCGTTTTTTTTAATGGCCATTTTCAATAAGCTATCCGGGGATTTTTTTGGCTAGAGATAGAGTTTTGACATAATATCCATACAACTTATTGATAATTAAATAAAATAACGTGTTGTTGCTTTCAATGCGAGTACAAGAAGAATTTATTTCCACAGATAACAAACAGAGAACCATTAACAAGCTACAGACTATACCTATATGAAATGACTTAGTGTCCTTTAATCCTTTTAAATTACATAGGTGGCAGCACTAACTATATTTTAATACAACAATAACACCACCACTTATTAAAATAAACTGAATATTTTATAACAAGTTAATTAATTAACAAACTTTCACAATACCCAAAATTTCCATAAAATAGTAATGTTTCTTTTTACATAGACCTTTAGTAAAAAGATCAGCAGGCATTTCAGCTGTCTCCAAATACTCTAAGTTAACAATCTTATTTTTAATACAATCTTTACAGAAATGGTATCGAACATCTATGTGTTTGGTTCTTTTGTGATATAAATTATTTGCAGACAACTTGAGAGCACCTTGGTTATCATTAAATACAGTTATGGGACTTAAATAACCAGTAATTTCAAATAACAAATTACGTAAGTACATGGCTTCTCTACAAGCCTCAGTAATACCCATATACTCAGCCTCCGTACTAGACAAGGCTACAGTTCTCTGTTTCCTTGTTTCCCATGAGACTACAGATCCAGACAATACAAAACATAGCCCTGTGTACGACTTCCTATCTAATACATTGTTAGCCCAATCGGCATCTACAAAACCCTGCAATTGTGAATTACCATTTTTACAAAATTTTAAGCCAAAGTTTTTAGTTCTCTTAAGATACTTTAATACACGTTTAACATACAGCCAGGTTGATTTATCAAAACAGTTATTAAATTGGCTTAAGAAACTAACAGAAAAAGCAATATCTGGCCTGGTCAATACTGCCAAATACATAAGGCTTCCAATAAGTTGTTGATAGGGAAATTGACTTTCTTTATTCTCTACTTTACATATATTTAACTTCGACTCAATGGGTGTATCCATAGGTTTACAATTTATCATGTCAAATTTGTACAATAATTGCTCGATATATTTCTCTTGACTTAAAGTTAAACAACCATTTATCTTATCAACTTTTACAGACATTCCAAGACATTGTTTTACTTCTCCTAAGTCTTTTATTTTGAAATGTGAAGAAAGTATACTTTTTAAGTTATTAGTTTCAACATTATCATTACTAAATATAAAAAAATCGTCGACATATATTGTCACAATAGTTCTCTTACCATTACAATTTTTAGTATATAAACAAGGTTCAACTTTAGATCTTTGATAACCAATATCAACAAGAATTTCATCTACCTTCCTATACCACGCCCTTGATGACTGTTTTAACCCGTAAATAGCTTTATTTAATTTTAAAACTTTTCCATCAGAATTGAGACTTGGGAAACATTCTGGTTTCTGCATATAAACAGTTTCATCAAGGTCGCCGTTAAGAAAAGCTGTTGTAACATCCAGATGAGTTATATTAAAGTTAAACTGCACTGACAATGCAAACAATGTTCTTAATGTTGTGTGTCTCACAACTGGCGAGAAGGTTTCTATATAGTCAACACCATATTTTTGCATAAAACCTTTAGCTACTAACCGTGCACGAAACCTCACTTTATGTTCACTATCATACTTCTTCTTTAGAACCCATTTGCACTTTACTATGGTACCGCTTTTTGGAATGTCTACTAACTCCCATGCAGAACTATCTTCAAAACATTTTATTTCCTCATTTACAGCTTTTAACCATTCTTCTCTTTCAGGTCCCTTCAGAGCTTCTTCCAGGGTTAAACCATTTGCATCATCAAATTCATCACTGATACACATGTTTGAAAATCCATACCTTTCGATGGGTTTTCTTTCCCTTACAGGTCTAGACAGAACTGGAACATCTTCGCCATCCTCATAGTCACTTTCACTGGGTACATAAGTTTCATCCACAGGCTCATCTGTACTGGAAGATTCGTCTACTTCAGTGTCATAAATTTCAGTGGACTCCGATACACTCTCAACAGACTTGCACTCGCCCACAGGAACAGTAACGTCGACTGCTTTCTTCTCATGTTCCATAATTATAACATCCCTGCTAGTTATGACAGTTCTTGTTACAGGATTGTAGACTCTATACCCCTTGATATTTTCTGGATAGCCAACTAATATATGTTCTACAGACTTTTTATCCCATTTCTGCCTCTTTTCTTTTGCAATGTGGACCATAACCTTGCTACCAAAAATCCTTAAGTGGTCAACTTGTGGTTTATTTCCTGTCCACATCTCATAAGGCGTTTTGCCGTTCAATCCCGATGCTACAATGCGGTTGTGAAGATAAACTGCTGTATTTGTTGCTTCTGCCCAAAACTCCTTGCCTAAGTCTGCATCGAACAACAAGCACCTTGCCTTTTCAACAATTGTACGATTGCATCTTTCACATAAACCATTTTGCTCTGGGGTGTATGGGTTTGTCTTCTGATGATTGATTCCCTCTTTCTGTAAAAATGAATTGAACTCTCTATTACAAAATTCCAGTCCGTTGTCGCTTCTAATTGTTTTTATCCTCTTGTTGGTTTGATTTTCAGCTTTAGCTTTGAACTCTTTAAAATAGGTAAAAACTTCACTCTTATTTTTAAGAAAGTATGCAAATATCATCCGGGAATAATCATCGACAAATAATAAAAAATATTTAGAACCTCCAATTGATGTCACTTCCATCGGCCCACAAATATCTGTGTGCACCGTTTCAAGGACTTCTTTACTCCTGGAGCCAACATGTTTAAAGGGCAGCCTACACTGCTTACCTTCACAACATACAGAGCATGTCAATTTAGATATTTGAACCTTTTCATCCAATTTCAAACCTTCTACAGCTGATGACATTTGGTTCAAGTAATTACTGTTTACATGTCCCAATCTGCGATGCCACATATCTGCAGACACTACTGATGCAGCCAACTCAGTTTTAGGCACTCTCAGCTTGTAGACACCATTAACCAGCACAGCCATAGCAACTAACTCACCGACTTTGTTGTAAACACTGCAACCACTCGGGGTAAATGTGACCTTATTGCCATTCCTAATCAATTGGCTGACCGACAATAAGTTTGTGGTCAGCTCTGGAACACATAAGACGCCAGTCACTGGTACCTCGTATTCACAGTCGTCGGTTTCTGTTATAATTTTCACATCACCGGTACACAAAACTCGTACCTTACTCTCATTTGCGACAATAATTTCTTTGTTTTCTAAGTAGGAAGCATTTGTTATCCATTTTTCATTTGCAGTAAGATGTGTACTAGCGCCCGAGTCAATGTACCATTCATTTCTATTGAATTCTCCACTTAAGAAGACGACACTAAATGCGTTTGTTTGTTTTCTTGATATATTTTTATTGTTTGATGCATAATTTGCTTTATTTGGACACTGACTTAGAAAATGACCGGGTTGTTTACATTTGTAACACTTGACGTTTGGTTTACTGTCACTTCCGCCATCTTTGCTGCTATAATTGGTGGATTTGCTGGCCATAGACGTTTTCTTATTTTTACGTTGGCACTTCTGCGAACTAACAAATGCACTATTGACTTCATTGCTATTGGTAACTTCCGTTTCCTCCATATCCATAAGTTTGGATTTAATGGCGTCCGTTGTAATAGGTATGCCGGAATGCTCAATAGCCATTATCATGGGTGAAAACTTATCGGTCAATCCTGCTAACAATAGGCACCCAATCCACTCGTCGCTAATATCGAAGCCGGTCCCACTTAGTTTTTGGCCTGTTTCTACCATTTGCGTCACGTAGGCTGTCATAGAATTGCAGTTTTCCAATCGGATCGAAATCAGATTACGAAGTAAACTAATGCGCCTTGTAAATCCGGAGTCGTCGAATAAGGTCCTTAGTTTATTCCACAATTCTTGTGACGTACTAACATTCTTGATATGCACGTACAGTGACGAGTCAATGGTTAATATCAATTTAGCTTTGGTCTTCGCGTCGTCTGCGGTTTCTATAAGCTTCCCAGTAGCAGGCTTTATACAGTGTAGCATGTTCTCCAGGACTAGAAAATTTTCCGCAGCGAAGCACCATTCCGTGTAGTTTTCGCGCCCTTTCAACTTGGGTACGTTGACTAAATAGTTTGTCGACGACATATTCGACATAATCTACTACCTATTAATCAACACTGCGATCTAAACACCACTTTCTAGCTAATTTGGGGCTGGGCCCATAACCTATTGATAATTAAATAAAATAACGTGTTGTTGCTTTCAATGCGAGTACAAGAAGAATTTATTTCCACAGATAACAAACAGAGAACCATTAACAAGCTACAGACTATACCTATATGAAATGACTTAGTGTCCTTTAATCCTTTTAAATTACATAGGTGGCAGCACTAACTATATTTTAATACAACAATAACACAACTAATGTCAAAAACCTATCTCCAGTAAGAAAATCTTCGGATAGATAGATTATTCAAACAACCGTTAAACAAAAAGGAATATGCGTGTATTTCTTTTATATGGTGGCTTATCTCCTTATATGACTGTAAAAAATATCCAATGCTTAGAATACTTAAACTTTATAGACGTATCGTATGTAAATGTGTCAAAAATAGGTGTTCGAAATGGGCATTTTAAATGACCCAAATTTTGGGATCACTTAATAGGAAGTCGAAGTCTATAAAAACAAGTATTTTTGACATTGATTGTAAACTTTTACGTCAGTCTTTCGAGCTGATTATGTTGTGTTTCATCTACTTTAAATTTCATGCTTTTTTTTTGTTTTAGTAATTATCTTCATTCTAAAAAGAACTTGGTCCTTAGTATTCCTTATAATGTAGTCCCTTGTAATGTCCAAGTTAGTGCCCCCCCTCTCCCTCCCCATAAGATTCCTAAGATACAGTCAGACTAAAACGTATACATTTGCAGTCGTCAGGCGGCGTGTACACGATGGGCTGCGGCGAGCAGGGGCAGCTCGGCCGTCTGGCCCAGCGGTCCGCTTCCAGGGATAACAGACAAGGATTCAGTGAGTATTACCTGCTTTATGTAACCAGGGAAGCAATAGCTGGTCATGGAAACTCAGGGATAAAATATATTTGTCAAAAGTCAGGGAAAAGGGAGAGTCGTGAAATAAATAAAAAAAGCCATTCATAATTCGCTGGTTAAAAACGAGAAAATTACATATTTGTTTTATAAGACGACAAAATTCGGTCAGGAAAATGTGATAGAGTTATTACGAAAAGTCTGAAGATTTTTTGGCATCCTGATAGTACAATCATCATCATCAGTCTATATGCTGTCCCACAGCTGGGCTCACGCCTCTTCTCATACAGAGAAGGCATGAGCATTGATCACCACGCTAGCTCAATGCGGTTTGGCGATTTCAGACTTTTTAACTTCAGGTTCCATCACGATGTTTTCTTTCACTGTTAGTTGGTACTAGTCAGGTTTCGAACCTGTCTGCGATAGATATTGCCATAGGTATCCAGGAATTTCGGAAGTTAATATGTACCTCTTGCAGGCGCGCTGCTGGTGCCGGCGAAGGTGTCGCTGCGGGCGGGCGGGCGGCGCGTGTGGGCGGGCTACCACGCCACCGTCGTGCTCGACACCAACGACAAGGTCTACGCCTGGGGACTCAACAACTACGGACAGCTCGGTCTGTACTTACTTTATTTGGCTAGGCCTTTCCTAGGCCGGACTTTACGGCGTCCGCTCTTAACCGGAGTTGATGAGATATGCACCAATGTAGATATAATTCCGTTAATATAGTCAGTGGATTGTAGGGGGCTGCGTGACGTTCGAAAGAGATACCGTGCTCCCGGAATACAAAGGGCTGAGGAAGGAACATGGATGGGTTTTAGTCAGTAAGAATCTGACACTTCCCACCCGCCTAACCACGGCGGGCCATTAATTGATGATTTCTCATCCATAAAAAAAAAACATCATTATTTTTTTTTTCATCATGATTGCTTATTTTAGTGGTCCTTTAAAATATATAATTAAATTATTTAATCAATATTTTTTAATGAGATACTGCAAGAGCAGTTAGCCACTTACGGCCTGATGTTTGAGTACTACATGTACATACTACATGCACTCTTTTGCTCAAAACAACCATAATATTATAATCACACACGCCACCTACCATTGTATTACTGCAATGTAGTTATTATATCGTCTCTCTTAAACAATACAAGTA
Organism: Pyrrhia umbra; assembly: GCA_963891755.1. Classification (NCBI taxonomy): domain Eukaryota; kingdom Metazoa; phylum Arthropoda; class Insecta; order Lepidoptera; family Noctuidae; genus Pyrrhia; species Pyrrhia umbra. The sequence goes on from OY982943.1 coordinate 1,776,358, forward strand.
TTATTAGAGACCACATTATAATCCTTACCATGTCGAGATAGTGGCAGTACTAACCGACCTCCTCACCCCAGGTATAACCGGCGAGAAGCGCAAGACGGCGCTGTTCAACCCGACGGAGTGCGACGCCTTCACGCGCCTGCAGTGCGGCTGGCGCAGCGTGGCGTGCGGGCAGCACCACTCGCTCGCGCTCGACGACAGCGGACAGGTCTACGCCATCGGCCGCTGCGAGTACGGCAGGTCAGCACACCATCTGCCTAGCCGCCTCCCTAACTCTCACCCTATATTTATTACCTCTTCTATACTATAGATAGAGGAAAGATTTGTTTGTTTGTAAGGTTTTAACTCAAAAACTACTGGACCGATTTTAAAAATTCTTTCACCATAAGGAAGCTACAGCTTTACGAAGTGTCATAGGCTATATTTATTTCCAGAAATAATTAGGGATCCCTACTAAAACTTGAATAATGTAACCCAAGGTGAAAAAAAAATGTCCACGCGAGCGAAGCCGCGGGCGGAAAGCTAGTATTGTATAAAAGAAGTTCTTCAAACCTTACAGACAGATACGTGTTGCTGGGAGTTTGTTGCGCCACTTCTTCCCAGCAAAAACACATAGGAAGTGGTGAAGGGCGGGCGTTTTGGGGGCTGTCTCTTGTAAATTTCACATTCTAAACGTGCTGATTTTCAGCCTAATTTGAATAAATGAATTTTGAATTTTCACCAAAAGGGTCAGTTGTCAGATCAGGTGTCAGAAGTTTCAGGTCTCTACAATCAGCGGCTTTGGCTGTGCGTTGATCCACCAGTCATTCTGGACAAAGCATTTTATATGTATAGATAATAATATATATTATATGTCACATACCTGCCTTAATAAATAACGTTATTCAAGTGCTCATTATAAAATAAAACCATGTAAAGAAGAACCGAATGATTTGTCTTTAATAATGTTAGTAACCATTAAATATGTTGTCCAGATTGGGTCTGGGCGACCGCGCGGGCGACGCCGAGTTATTGGAGCCAATACCCAAGCTACAGAACAAGAAGGTCATCTGTATAGCCGCCGGCACCAGCAATTCCTTTGCTGTCACTGATACTGGTACGTTGAATAAAACCGGTAAAATGAGAGTTGGACCCTCGCATGAAGGTTCCATACCATGGTACAGGATTTTAGTATGTGTTGTTGTATTTGTAACAGATCATCATCATAATGATTGGTGAAAAAAAGAAAACATAATTAAGAAATTGAACTACGTATTTTATTTTATTTTTTCATCCATTATCTTCCCACTAATTTTTATTATATATAGTACGCGAGATTGTTTTTTTTTTTTTTCAATAATCGTTTTTATTTTTTTATTCAAAGATAACACCATATTAGTTCGTGATTTTTGTATTAAAATATTGCTTATACTTACTATTATGAGTAGTAAAAATCCACAATCTAATCCCGAGTAGTCGAGGAGTTATTGATCATTTCATATTTTCATCACATTTTTGGGGTTTGCAACACACTGCGGAAGGGTTGTAGGGAGCCATAGGTCATTGTGAGGACTGCTCGCTGACGGGCTGTGTTGTGTTGCAGGTGAAGTGTGGGCCTGGGGCATGGGCTCCGAGGGACAGCTCGGCACCGGCGCCTGCAGCGACCTGGCCGAGCCCGCCCCCGCCGCCCTCCCCCCCCGCCTGCGACACGTCTCCGCCGGCGGACAGCACACCGTGCTGCGGCTCGTACGTAGCACTCTCACACTCCACAGCACACCGTGCTGCGGCTCGTACGTAGCACTCTCACACTCCACAGCACACCGTGCTGCGGCTCGTACGTAGCACTCTCACACTCCACAGCACACCGTGCTGCGGCTCGTACGTAGCACTCTCACACTCCACAGCACACCGTGCTGCGGCTCGTACGTAGCACTCTCACACTCCACAGCACACCGTGCTGCGGCTCGTACGTAGCACTCTCACACTCCACAGCACACCGTGCTGCGGCTCGTACGTAGCACTCTCACACTCCACAGCACACCGTGCTGCGGCTCGTACGTAGCACTCTCACACTCCACAGCACACCGTGCTGCGGCTCGTACGTAGCACTCTCACACTCCACAGCACACCGTGCTGCGGCTCGTACGTAGCACTCTCACACTCCACAGCACACCGTGCTGCGGCTCGTACGTAGCACTCTCACACTCCACAGCACACCGTGCTGCGGCTCGTACGTAGCACTCTCACACTCCACAGCACACCGTGCTGCGGCTCGTACGTAGCACTCTCACACTCCACAGCACACCGTGCTGCGGCTCGTACGTAGCACTCTCACACTCCACAGCACACCGTGCTGCGGCTCGTACGTAGCACTCTCACACTCCACAGCACACCGTGCTGCGGCTCGTACGTAGCACTCTCACACTCCACAGCACACCGTGCTGCGGCTCGTACGTAGCACTCTCACACTCCACAGCACACCGTGCTGCGGCTCGTACGTAGCACTCTCACACTCCACAGCACACCGTGCTGCGGCTCGTACGTAGCACTCTCACACTCCACAGCACACCGTGCTGCGGCTCGTACGTAGCACTCTCACACTCCACAGCACACCGTGCTGCGGCTCGTACGTAGCACTCTCACACTCCACAGCACACCGTGCTGCGGCTCGTACGTAGCACTCTCACACTCCACAGCACACCGTGCTGCGGCTCGTACGTAGCACTCTCACACTCCACAGCACACCGTGCTGCGGCTCGTACGTAGCACTCTCACACTCCACAGCACACCGTGCTGCGGCTCGTACGTAGCACTCTCACACTCCACAGCACACCGTGCTGCGGCTCGTACGTAGCACTCTCACACTCCACAGCACACCGTGCTGCGGCTCGTACGTAGCACTCTCACACTCCACAGCACACCGTGCTGCGGCTCGTACGTAGCACTCTCACACTCCACAGCACACCGTGCTGCGGCTCGTACGTAGCACTCTCACACTCCACAGCACACCGTGCTGCGGCTCGTACGTAGCACTCTCACACTCCACAGCACACCGTGCTGCGGCTCGTACGTAGCACTCTCACACTCCACAGCACACCGTGCTGCGGCTCGTACGTAGCACTCTCACACTCCACAGCACACCGTGCTGCGGCTCGTACGTAGCACTCTCACACTCCACAGCACACCGTGCTGCGGCTCGTACGTAGCACTCTCACACTCCACAGCACACCGTGCTGCGGCTCGTACGTAGCACTCTCACACTCCACAGCACACCGTGCTGCGGCTCGTACGTAGCACTCTCACACTCCACAGCACACCGTGCTGCGGCTCGTACGTAGCACTCTCACACTCCACAGCACACCGTGCTGCGGCTCGTACGTAGCACTCTCACACTCCACAGCACACCGTGCTGCGGCTCGTACGTAGCACTCTCACACTCCACAGCACACCGTGCTGCGGCTCGTACGTAGCACTCTCACACTCCACAGCACACCGTGCTGCGGCTCGTACGTAGCACTCTCACACTCCACAGCACACCGTGCTGCGGCTCGTACGTAGCACTCTCACACTCCACAGCATACCGTGCTGCGGCTCGTACGTAGCACTCTCACACTCCACAGCACACCGTGCTGCGGCTCGTACGTAGCACTCTCACACTCCACAGCACACCGTGCTGCGGCTCGTACGTAGCACTCTCACACTCCACAGCACACCGTGCTGCGGCTCGTACGTAGCACTCTCACACTCCACAGCACACCGTGCTGCGGCTCGTACGTAGCACTCTCACACTCCACAGCACACCGTGCTGCGGCTCGTACGTAGCACTCTCACACTCCACAGCACACCGTGCTGCGGCTCGTACGTAGCACTCTCACACTCCACAGCACACCGTGCTGCGGCTCGTACGTAGCACTCTCACACTCCACAGCACACCGTGCTGCGGCTCGTACGTAGCACTCTCACACTCCACAGCACACCGTGCTGCGGCTCGTACGTAGCACTCTCACACTCCACAGCACACCGTGCTGCGGCTCGTACGTAGCACTCTCACACTCCACAGCACACCGTGCTGCGGCTCGTACGTAGCACTCTCACACTCCACAGCACACCGTGCTGCGGCTCGTACGTAGCACTCTCACACTCCACAGCTAGCCGACTTCATATAGACGTGAAAGTCTTATTTCTAACAAGCAATTACAGACTTTGTTCGTCAACAACGTACAAGACAAGGTAATGCGTTTATACTGAAACAATCACTAGACTAACATTGCCTTCTCACTGCACAGGAGGACCCAGTTTCCCAAAAAGAGGCATCTCCACAACCAGAAAGCGAGACCTCAGAGCAGAAAGGAGACTCACAATCCAACGAGTCTGAGGAAGAGGAGCCGCGGCCGGCTAAGAGACAGAAGAACGAGCAGGAGGGAGAGATCTCCTCCACGTCCAGTGCGCAGCCCAGCGATGTCGGCGAAGAAGCTAAACCACAGGTGAGACCTTTAAAAACTAAATCATCATCATCCGTCTATATATTGTCCCACAGCTGGGCTCACGCCTCTTCTCATACAGAGAAGGTATGAGCATTGATCGCTACGCTTGCTCAAGGCGGATTGGCGATTTCAGAGTTTTTTAGTCCAAAAACTAAATGCAAAGTATAAAATTAACACTACTTTGTCCTCTTCCTTCTATGCTTTTTTTTTCTATAATAATTTCGTGTTGTAGAATGTCGATACTCGTCAAGCTTCATTGTCTCGCATTTATTATCGACAAAATTGTAAGCTATAGTCATCACAATATAAGTCATTTTAAAGAAATATTGATGATAATATTCAGTTTGAGTAATTACGAAAACTGGTTATCGGAAAACTTAACTATAACATTAGTTAAACGTTTCCAATATCCATTTATGATTACAATACAACAAGCCTCAAAAATTCTTGAACAGTTTAGTTTTATTACATAATTATTCAGATCAACAACACACATTTTTTTTTTCTTATTTTTTTATCCCCCTCCATCCACTATAGGCTAAAAAGAAAAAGCGAGCGCCCGCCTCAGTGTCATCTTCGAGCGTCGCCAAGAATTCCAGAAAAAAGGCACGACGGAATTAGGTTCTTGATAGTTGTTACATAGTATGTTACTGTGGCTGTTGCACTTGGAAAAATATACTTTATCCACCATACTTACTGTTTTACGCGCATAAGGGTAGTACACTACACTTCAAAAGGCTAAAGTCAACATTTTTATTTCACACTAGCTTCTGCCAGCGACTTCGTCCGCGTGGAATAGTGGTGCTCCGCTCCTGTTGGTCTTAGCGTGATGATATATATCCTATAGCCTTCCTCGATAAATGGACTATCTAACACTGAAATAATTTTTCAAATCGGACCAGCGGTTCCTGAGATTAGCGCGTTTAAACTCAATTGGAGTAACTTCTCCCGTTTTCCCAATATTTCCCTTCACTGCTCTGCTCCTATTGATTGTAGCGTGATGAAAAGTATACTATAACCAGCTCAGAAGTATGAAAAATAATTGTACCAAGTTTCGTTAAAATCCGTCGAGTAGTTTTTGTTTCTATAACGTTTATATCGATTGTTTTTTTATTTATTTATTTTCCTCTGAACCAATTTTTGTCACCACCAGTGATGCTCCAATTCTATCTTCTATTCCCTCATTCTAAATGGCTTGATCAATCTACTCGTGACGACTTAGTCCCAAATTTATTTTTACAAGAGCAACATGATAGACTAATGCCCGGATTCTGAGGTACTTTTAAGGTAATTTATCTATACATTATCGCGGAAAAATGTATGAATACCGCCGTTGTCCAATAGATAAACCGCCGACGATAGTACCCCAGAAACTGCGTAACGCCCGTATTAAGGAACAATTCTATGAGGAGTAAGGAATTTCTCATTGTGTTCGTGGTAGTCAATCTTTTAATTTTAAGTCAAAATCCAAGCTCACCTTTGCTATGAGCTTTTACAGCGTCATGTACTGATCTGTAATTGGTTCAAATTGCGATGCTAAGGGCCACCAACAGATGATTATATAATCAGCCCGTTAAACGAATTAATTTTTTAACCACGAAGCGGGAATTTTCGTGTTGTTAATTTCTAGTTCAACCTTGGCTTGGTAATCGACCGTTTTAGGAATAATAAACCCAAATGATAGGTTATCCATCGTATGGTAGAAGTTTGAATTAATGCTTTTCAGTTGATCGGACCGTTATCTTGTCTGTGAACTTGTGCCTAAGGCAGCTAAGGTGACCTGTGGTATTTGTCAAATTCCTTACTCAGCACAGTATTGTCTTGAATATGCGTGTAAATTCATTTAGTACAATTAATGTAGGTAATTAAAAGTAAGGATTAGTTGTATAAAGGTTTTGGCGATCAGTACACAGCAGTTCGACAGGTGATGGATAGTTTTATATCTAGTTTTGTGTTTGTCCGTCGTGTTGTCCCATTACATGTGTAGTTAGTATTAGTATTTATTATTTAATTGATTTTGTATAAGTAGGTTGGTAGTTATATGTGTAGAAAATATGTGAGATATAGAAAATATCACGATAAATTGTGATTTATTATTTCATAAAATAAATTTGGTATGTTTCCTTTCTATTGGGAGTTAGTTGTATCATTTGCAATTTCGGTGATACAATTTAACCCAGGTAAAAAGCTTGCCAGATTCTAACCAAATTGTAATAGTATTAAGTAAAAATAATAAGAATATATTCTAATGATGTTAATAAACTTTCAGAAGGTGAATGGTGATGAAAAGAAGGAGACTCCCATGGAAGTTGATGAAACTGGTGAGTTTTAATCAACATTTACTTAAAAAACACAGCATAAAGTGACATCTATAGAAAATACAGCAATGCTCTGAATATAATCTTGTAACTACACACTTTTTGGACTCAATGACATTAAATTTACTTGCAATAATCTCTGTAAAACAAAGTTGTAGAACATCCCCTATTTCCTTCTTTTATTTACTAATAATAATATTTTTTACCATTCCAATTGACAAAGAATGCATTGTTTGCTCTCCCCAGTCGTATCCCTCATTGCTGAGGATCACGACCAACCCCAGGTGATGTCTGCATGCATTTTGCTGGCCCCAAATATATAAGGTCCATCTATTCATACTCGAAATATTTTAAACCATGCATCTATAAGTGGTAAAGAAACCATAGAAATGATTTTTTTATTTTTATCTAACCATATTTTTTTTCATATTAAATAATTTTAAATTACTTGACACACAAAAAATACTGACTCCTTTTTATTTTACATCCATTACGCTAGTTTTTTTCGTAGTATTCTGTCAATGAAGTGGGCGGCGACATGGTGACGCCATAGGACGGCGCGCGGCTTGATCACACGCATACACACACGGTCAAAAATGATAAAAGAGTAGGCACCGAGAGAGTTTATTATAAAACTACCTTATTCCTGCGGAACTAATTACCGCACCCACATAAGCCTATAACCATTTTCAGGTTCCCATCTATCTCCATATCAAAATTCATCCAAATCGGTTCAGCCTATGTTTCACGAATAATAAATAATTATTATTACTGTTTTGCCGTGAAAGCGTAACAAACTAACAAACTCACTTTCACATTTATTAGTTAGGATAAGCCGCGCTATGCTCGTAGGCTTCTTTCTTACAGTTCACATCTGTACAATTAGGTAGGTACGCAACGCAACCAACAAACAGCTGACGATGCGATTCATCGCTCGCTCGTAATAGCAAGTAAGTAGACATGAGTTTTTGTTGTCAAAACTCTGACTAGGTACATACGTAATTATTTTACCTTGTAATTTAATAGTAGGTACGTTAAACTAAAAGAAAGTCGCTACACATTCACAATTTCAACGTCGTCCTTTCGTGTTACCTCGCAGAGGTCATTAACTTGTACGAATTCGAGTCGCACCCATCAGCTGTTTAACTATTGCCTATTCTGTGGTGTAGGTACCTACTGTAGATTAGGATTTGTTTAAATCGTACCTAGGTTCAACTTCGTAAAATGTTAAGGATGGAATTAAAAATAAGTTTATTGGTGTAAGTTTATACCTACTTAGGTGGTTTTAATTCATATTTGTTAATACGTAAGCGATAAGCTATTCAAATTAGACTAGATCGAGTTACGTGGTCTACCTAGATTGGTTTATTTTTAACATCTTCACGCTTGTATTCCTCGGAGAGATAAACAGAAGGCAGAGCTACCTAATTTCTTACGTTCACAGTCACAGTTCACTAGTGATATTGGTAGGTCCAAGTCCAATGTAAACACAACGTGAGGACATGGTTTGCGTGCGGCTGTCCTGCACCACAGACACTGAGGGGAATAAGACTGTCATTTTAGTCATGCATGCGCTGTCGTGCGCCGTCTGAAGACACGACTGCGAACGCAACCTTGCTGGGCACTGCCCGACGACTGACTGAGTGAGCGAGCCCGCGCCCGCGCCGCCGCGGCGTCGGGGGCGTGTCCCGGCGGGTCATTCATACCTCATACAATCGGGAGTAAAGGTTTTATGCAAAACGTCTCAAGCATTATTACAATTTTATTAATTTGTTATAAAAAAAAGAATTCCAAAAAAATATATTTTTCGTTTCTATGGCTTCTTTACCCCCCACAGATGTCCCTCTTAAAATATTTCGGGTATGAATAGTTAGACCTTATATATACAGCTTGTAAAACGTATACTTAACTCATCCTCCTCCACAGACAACGCAAAAGAACAGAAAGATGAGACAGAAACAAAATCAGCAGACGAACAAACAGACACAGAGCAGACAGAACCAGAGAACACACAGACAGAGGACTCCAAACCAGAGACAACGGACACCTCCAGCCAAGAGACCACAGACAGCGACACCAAGTCTCAGGAAACTGAGAAAGCTGACGTAGAAATGAGTGAAGAACGCGCTGAAGTCAACGGTACCCCTGAGACGGTTATAGAAACTAAGTCCGTTGATGTTATACAGACAGCCAACCCTCTTACTACAACGGCGTGATGGTAGTGTGCTTGTGATAGGACAGTACATGGTTAGTTTACACGTACGGGTTTTGCTTTGGCAGGCAGTTGAGTTATACATATCTTTATGCTAAGTGCGGGTACCATAGACATATTAAACTTGGCTGAGATTGTCACATGGTAATTTTCTTTATAAAATTGACACATCACTTTAGCTAGCATCAATTTTATTTATAAACATTTTAAAAACAAACACATTAGTTTATAGTTGAAAGTTATTCTAAATGGGCCGCCTCGTCGCATTTTGTTAGTCTAAAATTAAATTAGATTTCGATATTAGCGCCTTCATTGTTCGTGCCTTCTCCTCTATTGAGGTTATCATCACGGATAGGCTATCGGAAGAAATTCTGACGCTTTTTAATGTCACTGTTTTGTATTTAAAGCTGTGGTGAGATAAATTTCGCAGTCTTGGGCTAAATTCACCAGACTTTTTTTGTAAAATTATATCTCTGCTTTTTATTATCGTCAATAGGCATATGATCATTCGTTAGACGTTGCAATTAAATGGCAACGTATTTTGGAAAAAAAATCATAAAATAAAAAAAGAATCGGTTTTTTTTTCGCAATTTTTGTAGATTTAATCACATTAACCGTACCCATAATGACATCAAATCTACCCACAGTTTTAAATGTCTAGTTTCAAACAAAATCTGCTCTCACAATCCATTATTCAACCGTGGTCTGTCTCTAAACCCTGACGTTTAAATTGACGTGAAGTACCGAAGCTGTACTTTTGATCACTCGAGTATCAGACGGTATCGAGCAACGTGTCCTGAGCTGTATTGCTGTACAATACGATGTATTTTTACAATGATATGAAAATTATATTCGAAGTTGATATATTAGGTAAGGTAAGCGAATGTAATGTATTTAACGGTAAGTTCAATATGTAGGTGTACAATTTCTGCCTACCCGCGGCGGATGCAGGCGTGAAGGTTGTGTTAATGATAATTTAATATTATGTTTGACCTTTTAATAAAGCTAAAACTTAAAGTAAATATTCTTTTCTTCACTCTCCTCATATTTCCCATTTTTGATGTATAATAATGTTATTAAATGAGTATCAAAATTCTAATATGTAACTCTATTTTGACCTTTGAAAGGCTTCAAATCCCATATGATGGTGTAACCTTATCGCAGTTTTCGTATAAACATAAATAATACTTTGAATTATTTGTTTACATATTAATTATATTATTTATAATTTATCACTATCGTTAAATACATTACATTTAGCTAAGTTTCCACATCTCTCCGATTAGTTGTCAATGTGTTAGTTACAGAACAGTTTGTTGTACAATTAAAATATTTTAAGTCTGCGCGATTTGAAACGGCGCGATAGCACGATTAGTTTCAATGCATTTTTATAATAGTTAAGACTTAAAGTTACAATATTTTCAATGTTCACCGTAGACAGAATTACACAAATTATATTGATGTAAAACAAAGTAGATTATAGTGTTAGCCACAAGGCCGTAGTAGGATTTAAAACACAGTAGCCAATCAAAGCGAAGTTGAATAGTCTGCGCATGCAATCAACCAATCTGAGACGAGTACTCCGGCGCAGAAAATAGCGAATTTCATCAAAAAATATACAGTGTTTTAATATTATTTTCTACTATGGTTTTAGACCATGTTCACATTTAATCGTGACGTTTCGAATTGTTAGCAGGGCACATACCTAGCATTAGTAAAAAGTTTTCAACTTCGAATATGACAACGTTCGCGTATCGAGAATGCACCGCGTTATTACTTTGTTATATTTTTTTTAATACGCTGGCGTTTTGGTCGTGTCAAGTATATATAATATTAATATTTATATAAAAAAATGCATATGGTTATTGTTATATTTCGTAAAAGGTTAAAGAAGGATGCCTCAACTGATTATTAAATCTAATCTATTTTATTAATAAATTGTTTAGTTCAAAGTGTGTTTATATATTAAGATAAGGGAGTATATGACACCAAAATATAGCGTTATAAATAAATTGTATTTGAAATTGATTCGATGCATAATTTGTCACAATCGAATTCTAATATCGATTTAGAAGTAGTTGTAAGTTTTCTATTTATAAGTTGGCATAAAAATTGACAATGTTGGTCGTAGGAAAGGTACTTGGTAAAGATCAAAACACAGTGATGTTAACAGCAGCGAACGCGTGCATTCTCATGCGCAACATGTAAAATAGTATCTTTTAGCGATTCGCGTCGCAAATAGTGTTGAGGTTGCTAGATAATAAAGAAATATTGATATAAATAAATAATTATAAGCGAATTGTCGATTGTTGTATTGTGTCTTTAGACTGGTACAAAAATAACAATATTTCGGGAAAAAATAGATAAGTATTGTAGTAAAACATTGAAATCATTAAGTAAACGTTATGTTGAAAGTTTTTTTTTTATTGTTATTTTATAGTAACGTTTTTCACGCATGATTCTAAAGTACAAAATGTACTGGTTCTTTCACGACGCTATAATTCTTGATTGTTAAAATAAAGATGAACTATAATGTATTGTGTTTTCATAATAAAATAGTAGTGTAAGATTTGTGTTTTATTTTGCGAACTTTGGTCAACCGTCATTTTGTTATTCATCTTTATTGTGAACTAGCTGTCCCGGCGATCTTCGCACCGCCTAAACAATCAATTAACAACAACTAAAATAAAAAAACCGTTTCTAGATTTTGTGATAGTGAGAAATAAATTTCCGTAACGTTGACACCAAGTTTTCCCTCTTCCATGCACAAAACAATACTCGACCGGTAACTTGACAATATAAACAAATAAAAGCTTGATGATTTTTTCAATATGATATGCATACCGAGATCAACGCCAGTGGGAAGGGAACAAAGACTTAGACGCAACCTACACACAAAACTTGGTAGAATTGTTCCGCTATCTCAGTGAGAACTTCTGCAACATTATGGAACCCTGGTATGTTACGTGGTATTATTTAAAGTAACTGGCGGGTAGTTGAAACATCAGACGTAATACTGTGACAGCGTGACACTTTTATTTTATGATGTCCTAGTACCTACTTTTCGTAAGCAAAATTAAAGTCCGTGGTTTTTCCGATAAATGTGAATTGTTATTGCTATTATTTACTAATGCTATATCTCTCAATGCGGACGGAACTTCTGCAATATTATGAAGCCCTGGTATGTTACATGGCATTTACAAAGTAACGGGTGGACAAAGATATTACATATTTACGGGTGGGTAGTTAAAACATAACAGCGGTGTCTCTTTCATTTTATGATGCCCTAGTACTTTTCGTGACGCAACATTTCAATGTCATGACAGGCCGATCCGCGATCTTAAAACCCGATTATATTTTTTCCGCATGACTTTCGATGTTTTTATAGTCTATGTTATTCTGCTATTCGTGACGGAGAAAAATCAAAAACCATGAAAATCGGTCCAGCCGTTCTCGAGTTAAAGTGTTCTAACAAACCAGACTTAGATTTGAGCGCGTCGAGCCAAGAAAAGAGAACTAGCGAACAGCATCCGTGTGTAATGTTACACGTTGATAGAGCTTGCCGGGTTAGTAAGTAAGCAGCCGACACGAAGTGAAGAATTACATACGGAACCCAAACAAATATTTCTATGTAATCTTATGAACCAACATATTTGTACACCATTTTTATGGTACAATCACTACATAGTATAAAACCAAGTCGCTTTCTATATCCCTATGTATTGATTTTCATGCGGTTTTTTTTTATAGATAGAGTGATTAATGAGGAAGGTTTTAGTATATAATTTGTCAAGTTTTTGTACCCATTAGCTACAATATCGCAGGCGAAGCCGCTGGCGGGAAGCTAGTATATTATAATGTGCTGACATTTTCATGTGACACCAATTTGAATATATCCTTACTAATATTATAAATGCGAAAGTAACTCTGTCTGTCTGTTACGCTTTCACGCCAAAACTACTGGACCGATATAAATAGAATAGACCCTGAGGAACAACATAGGCTACTTTTTACCCGGGTGCGCTAAGTAGTTCCCTCGGGATGCGGGTGAAACCGCGGGAAACAGCTAGTATCTAATAAACTAGTCTTATCGTAATAGTGCCTTCATAAAAGAACAACCAGACATTTTTGATATGGTTTATTTATTCAAGATGCATTAACTACACATTTGGAATACAAATACTACGCTAGATGCATTTGAGCGTACATTAGTCATAACGACATGGGTGTGTTTTAAATTATAACAATAGCACGTATGACGATTGATTTTAAATGCTTTATATTATTTATTATATTCGAGGCAATTCCAATTATCCAATGAATATTTTTTAACAAATCTGAATTGATATTTTACACATTGTTTACGTACGTGAATACCTCTTGGTAGAATAACCAATAGAAATAAAAATCAGTCTTTTACATACATAAATATTATCGTCAGCGTCAATGCAGGACCTTCTAAATGCAAAAAAAGTATGTTTTACAGTAGACATTAAAAACTTTCTTAAAAACGATGCGAACAAATTAATACAACTTTTTTCAAAAACGTACTTTTTTGCATTTAGAAGGTCCTGCACTGACGCCGACGTTATGTTTATTGAAACATTTCATTAAAAGTTGACCAACTACTGGTAATCGTTCTAGACCGATTTCGATCACAGCGGCCAATCTCTATAAAAATTAGCCACTCACAGGCACGCAGGAGATATTATAGCGCACAAGCTCTTGCGCAGACACAGATGCACTCTCTATTCCCTTACTCCCATAGTCCGATGGGTCGGCAATCCGACACAACCGGGGAGAGATCAGGCGCAGGACCGACAGCGCCACGTGCTCTCCGAGGCACGGAGGGGTCTCGCTATGTTAAGAAAACGGTCACCCATCCATGGACTGACCGCAGCCTGACCTTGCATATCTATCAATTTGCACGGCCGTTCCTTAGCTACGAGCCCCTCCATCAACTACTAGTAATTTGAATTTAGGTACTTTTGTATCCTATAATTGTGCATAATGTCAATCGTTAATCGTCATACGTACACAAAGAATATCCAGAAATTTTATACACAAATACATACATACAAAATAGTTGAATTAACAGTTCAAATCTACTTATTCATTTTTGGCGTGAATAAGCATTTAAAACAACTTTTCACTAACAAACTTCAGACCGTCACGAACAACATTAAAATAGGAACTACAATATTTAATTCAGTTGGATATTTTTTCTTGTCAATTCAAAATGTTGGAAGCACCTGGCATTTTGTTAAAATAATAAAAAAAAATGGGTAAAGGAAAGTGTATTGTAACAGTAATTTTGGCTAAAATTGACGGTCTAAAGTGCAAGCTTCTATGGTTTAGCGGCTAGGTGCAAAAGCCACTTGTTACAAAAATATCACAAATACAATCTGAATTATTCAAACCAGGAATGCAAAATTGTGCATCTAGTTTTTATTTTGTAGACTTTATCAATATTCACGATCAATTATGTCAGGAAATAAAAATTTCTAACACATAGTGAAATAGGAACTAAAAAAATACAAGTTTTGTTTACAATTTCAATTTTTTATTGGCAATCGAAGAAATGGGTAACGCAAATTGTGCGTATCAATATAAATCTCGCGGAACATTAAAAAATAAGTACTAATTGCTATTCCTATTAATCTATTGTCTTAATTCTGAAATATTTAATGCACAAAATTGCATTACTAGCCTAATATTAACATCTATTCTGTTACAAAAATGTCTTCGAAAAAAAAACAATAACTTGTTAGAACTTCAGACTCGTTTAAAGTAATTTAATTGAGATTTTAATTGAAATGGACGTGGGAGTCCATATTTGGTAGAAATACCCCTTCACATATTCAAGAGCTGTTTCTAGATTTATTTGCCCATCAATATTAAGTTAAATACGAATTGGCCTCAAAAACTGACAGATTTAAGTTTTAGGAATAATAATGTATTTTATTGATATTGCAAAATATTTTACATTCCTTAATTTCATGCAGCTATCATTTTGTTGTGGTTTAGCTGTAGTAATATTCAGATTATTATGTCAGTACTATAATTATTCTAAAATATCTAATTTCATTGCTATTGATGTCAATTGCTTACTATTCCATTGGGAGCAATACTTACTACAATTTTTAAGCACTCTTTTAAATAAAACTTAAACAAATCTTACTTAGAAAGAAGTTGAAATATTTGGCTGTATGAAGTCAAATCATCATCATCTATTTGCATTAAATAATAATGAAACCATTAATTAATATTAATACATAAATGAAATATAATAGAGTCTATCCGTTTAAGAGGCAAACACTTAGGAATGGTTGGGCGTACATCGATGACACACAAACAGCTATATTGTGTTAAATTATACATCTATAAGTACATTATAACACATACTTAAACACTCAGTTTAACACTAAGAAATATTTAAGAAAATTCTCAAGTCCAAAGCGACCATACTGCAAGTTGGGACATAAAATAGAACATGTTTTTTTTTAAATAAAATTCCTTTGAATAATTTTATGAGTTTTATGGAAAATTCACAACTATTTCACCAGTACCCATCATGATAGAAATCTAATGTATTTATTTTAATTATGCATACCTAATGTAATTGCAATTTGAACATTACTTATCTTAGCTGTCCGCGATTACTGTGTTGTCTTTTCCCATTAAAATTAGGGCTATGATCATCAGTACCTTAGCCATTTTTACATCACATGTCTACAAGACTACAGTACCATGCAAAGATTTAACCAAAATGCAGTAATTGTTGGCAGTAGTTACAATTTTAGTAAAATTACTTGCGTCTCTTTCTAGTGAGTATATCTGAGTGTTCAAGTGTGTGGGTGGATCGTAAGTGTACACATAGAAGAAGCAATAATTGTTAATGTACGTAGTTATTACGTTGAACAGCTGATCACTCGCCGATTTCTGCGTCCTCTGCTTCATCTGGAAGAAATTCAAAATTCAAAAATAGTTTATTCAAACTAGGCTGAAAATAAGCGCTATTTGAACGTCAAATTTACAAAAGACAGCCCCTAAAACGCCCGCCCGCCTTCAACACTTCCTATGTGTTTTTGTTGGGAAGAAGAAATTATAATATTACTAGCTGTTTCCCGCGGTTTCACCCGCATCCCGAGGGAACTACTTAGCGCACCCGGGTAAAAAGTAGCCTATGTTGTTCCTCAGGGTCTATTCTATCTCTGTACCAAATTTCATTTATATCGGTCCAGTAGTTTTGGCGTGAAAGCGTAACAGACAGACAGACAGAGTTACTTTCACATTTATAATATTAGTAAGGATCTATCATTTATCTATCGTCCTATTTGATAATGCTCTTATTCTTACTAGTAAACAATCATGGCAGGCTTTTTATGCATATTTTAAACTAGTGTTGTCCAATAAAAAAGCTACTTATAGATATTTTAACGAAACTAAATTCGTATAGAAATATAAAATATACACGCATATTCCCTAAGCTTTGTAACTCACCGTTTAAGCGATCATGCGCTCCGTTGACGTTCTCAAGCCTCATCTGGCGGAGCCTCGCCGCCGCGTCCTCGGGCGACATGTTGCTTTCCTCAGCGTCTTCGAACTCGTCCTCACCTGGTACGTATATTTCACTTATATATAGATATATTATAGGAAGTTTTTACATTTTTCTTGTTTTATTTTTATTCCAGCGTTTTTTACCTAAAATTTATTACCTAATTGATGGCAAGACTCCACATTTCATTAGCTAGAAATGTGGAGTCAAATTCCCTGTACTCTGTTTTCATATGTGAAATTTTCAGTAGTAATCCGTGGTCTAGATTTGGTGTTATTCGAAAATAAATGTATTTCATCGGGTTCTTTCTTTTTCTAAGTATATCTTAGACGTCACTGACTAACGGTGAAGGAAAACATCGTGAGGAAACCTGGACAGTCGGTAATCGCCAATCCACCTTGAGCAAGCGTGGTGATTAATGCTCATGCCTTCTCTGTATGAGAAGAGGCCTGTGCCCAGCTGTGGGACGATATATAGGCTGATGAAGACTTACCCTCATCAAACTCCTCCCCGTCCATGTAGGGATCCTCGTCCTCGTCAATCTCGTCCGCGGGGTCGGGGTGCAGCGACTGTCCCTGGTTCATCGCCATGAACATCGCCTCCAACTCATTGTCGTTAGGTGGGACGAACCTAAGAGATATGACACAGGTAATACAATTCTGCGGGATGTTCGAAAGAGATACCGCGCCCCCGGAATACAAAGGGCTGAGGGAGGAACATGGATGGGTTTTAGTCAGTAACAGTCTGACACTACCTTCCGCCCCACCCACGGTGGAAGGGGTTATTTGATGATTATCTAAACGGTCACAGCGTCACACGTTATTACCTCCAGCACCAGCCGAACTACTAAACGTAATATTTTGCAATTGCAATCGGGATCATATGTATTTTCTTCATCGGGATTACTTGGATACAGTGAAGCGTTGAGGCAAGCTTGTCCGTTGCACTGGCCGCAAGCTAAAGAACATTGTAGCCCTGATTTTCTGCATCCACAGCGGGAACCACAACCATTTTTGCAATTGCAAAATATTACGTTTAGTAGTTCGGCTGGTGCTGGAGGTAATAACGTTCGTAATAATTATATATAAATAATCAAGTTACTTACTTTAATTAAATATAAATAATTAATAGTTAGTACATAAATAATAGGCATTGTTTAATAATTATAATTTCCAAGTAAATAATTGACTTTATAACGTACTGATAACCATAACTCACGCTTGACCTTGCATTAGGCCGTATATGACTGTACGATGTGCACTCTTCGCGCTCTACCTTCAAAACGGTTAGTCGTATGAAAAAAAAGTTTAAACAAAAGTTGTAGGGAATTTTATAGCCTACAACTTTTATAATAAATGCAAATCTCATTTAACCGATAGGAAGCCAGATATTCGCGAAAAACCGATTTTTGTGACCTTTGACCTTGAATATCTTGAGACGCGGACACGATAACGATTGTGACTTTTGAGACAACATTTAGAATGACAAAACAAAGGTTCATACCAATTTGCAGCTTATTATCTTTCATTCCGAGGTGAAAGCCCTAATATGACTGGGCTAACTCTAATTTTAGTGCTCAGTTGAAGGCTTGACTATCCAAATCTTGGGAGCAAACCTATCCATCCTAACTAATCTTATACTAATATAATAGAGCTGAAGAGTTTGTTTGAACGCGCTAATCTTAGGAAACACTGGACCCTTTTAAAAAATCTTTCAGTGATAGATAGCCCGTTTATCGAGGAAGGCTATAGGCTATATATCATCACGCTAAAATCAATAGGAGCGGAGCATCAATGAAGAATGTTTCAAAATCAGGGGTTAAAGTTAGCGATAGCCGTTACTATTCCACACGGACGAAGTCGCGGGCAGAAGCTAATCTATACTTATAATAAATCTGTAGAGAGGTCAATTCTGTACATGAAATATATTTCCAAAATAACTATCAGGGGGTGATTAGGGATCGATACTGATGCCAAAAATGCAATCAGTAAAATTTTTGTCTGTCTGTCTGTCTGTCTGTATAAACTCTATAGAAACAAAAACTACTCGACGGATTTTAACGAAACTTGGTACAATTATTTTGCATACTCCTGAAATGGTTATAGTATACTTTTCATCAAGCTACAATCAATAGGAGCAGAGCAGTGAAGGGAAATGTTGTCATTTTGTTTAAACGCGCTAATCTCAGGAACCGCTGGTCCGATTTAAATAATTCTTTCAGTGTTAGATAGTCCATTTATCGAGAAAGGCTATAGGCTATATATCATCACGCTAAGACCAATAGGAGCGGAGCACCACTATTCCACGCGGACGAAGTCGCTGGCAGAAGCTAGTATATTATAAATGCGAAAGTGAGTTTGTTTGTTACGCTTTCACGGTAAAACGACTGAACCGATTTGGATGAAATTTGGTGCGGAGATAGTAGGGACCCAGGAGACGGTTATAGGCTTTTTATCCAGTTGCGTTCAGTAGTTTCCTTGGGATATGTGTATTTCATATTTCCATGAGACTATGTGGAAAAACTCTTCTCGGAAAATGGGCGCAACTTTTTCTCATATTAATTTCTCGTCTTAAAGTATAATTTAATTTATTAGTAGGTATATATATACATATAGCTAAAGAATTACAGCAATCCAGTAATATTTTGCCAGAACCTTTGCAGTATGGCTAGTGAAATAGATGTGCTCTGTCAACTGCAAATTGTTTTGGTTTGCAATAAGAACAGAAAAAAACCGGCCAAGTGCGTGTCGGGCCACGCGCAGTAGGGTTCCGTAGTAGTCTTAGTTAGTCGACTATTACTCTGTAACCGGTTAAGCCTACTTGGCCGTGATAGTTTCCTTGTAAGTTCATTACATGTGCTACGTCTGTGAATTTTTTTACATTTCTAGGGACAGCCATTCAAAAGCTGATGATTGAAAAGTTGATGATGGTCGTATTGAACAAAAATTTGCACTTAAAAGTTCACTTAACCGAAAACTGGTCTTCACACACCGGATTATGTTTATAGAAGTACAGTATCTTAGCGTAATCTTACCGTAGTTTAGTCATGGGTTCTTCATCAGCGTCGTAGTCATCATCATCATCATCTGCTATCGCATCACCAGCTCCCTGCTGTGTCATCTCCGGTAGACTGCAATAAAGATGTATTGTCAAAAAAGTCACTATGGCTACTGACACAAGACAACTATGGCCAAGTAAATAGCCATGTGATATGGATACTTGATATTTTTTCTAAATATAGTTAGGCCCTTATAGGAGGACATGTCTGAGAGAAAGGAATGAAAGGAGAAGAACAGAGGTGTAGATGCATGTGATTGTGTAGATGTAATGTGTGTGTCAAAGATATGAAAGAACTCATGAGGCTGGCATAGTCACCCTGAGTGTGTGTGTTATTTAGGCCCAAATTCATCGACAGTCAGGTTCGATATTAGTCTGTTAATGCTGTTGAACTCTCTGAATGAGAAATCCCAATTATTAAGCACTCGTATGGTATCCTAATATTATAAATTCTAATATAATGCCATTTGTTACATTTTTAAGGTAAAATTACTGAGCCAATGTGAATAAAATCTTGCATGTCAATTGATGAGACCTTAAAGATTGTTGTTTCCTAGAAACAGCTACTTTTTTATATCTTAAAATTATGTCCTTCTTACTTGAGTTCATGATTGATCACCAGAATCAGCCCAGGGCCTGGGTCCCTCTGGATGGCGTGCAGGGAAATGTTCTGGTACAGCAGTGTGACTGTCGGGGACGGACCTCCCTGTCTGCCTATGCCTCCACCCCATACTACATTGCTGAAAGAAAAATTTAGTTATAGCTAAAATGCTTAAAATCTTTGAGCACCACATCAAAATAAATAAGGCTCTCAGTGCAAAGCTACAATTTAATTCTGTCAAGTAGTCATGACTATGGAGTGCTGGACACATTTTGCTTTGCCATGTTTACATGACTGTTTCAACAAAAACCTATTTGTTATAGGAGTTACAGACAGCCCCATATGCAGAGCCTGCTTGAGGGATGAAGAAACAGCAGCACATGTGCTACTAGAATGCCCTAAAACAGCCACATACAGGGCTAAGTACTTCGGTAACCCAGGTACTATGCAAGAGATAGTCAGCAGACCCAAGCATCTGCTGGCTTTTCTCCAGGAGTTGGGGTGGATCAAATAAAATCAATAGACCCTCTCAAGCATGCATGCAGAAAACAGCCCGCCTAAACCATAGGAGTCTGACTTCTCAAACACATTCAACCCTAATCTCTTCAAATTTAGAGTGAAGAGGGTTTTTCTGGGTAAGATCTCCATTGTTGAATTTGTCTCCATCACCTATGACCTAGACTAGAGTCAAGAGCAAATGCTTATCAAATAAAAAAAACTGTGGTGCTGAAAAGGTTCCACAGGTACCTAAACCTAGTTAGGTAAAGGCTAGGCAGATGTATGACGCTGATAGATACTTTATTAAAACCATTAACTGTGATCAATAGGAAAAAATTAAGGGTGTCCTAATTTAAATTACAGTAGGTATGTAGGTAATATATTATAATCTCTATCCTAATTAGTTTTAGACAGAAAATGTGGAATATTTCTAGAAAACTGAATGATACCCGACCCTAATATTTTAATATCCATCCTTATGACTGAGATAAATAATTATCTTTATTGTTCAATAAATCGGGAAAACAAAGAGGTATTATTATAATTTCAATGACAGCTCTTTTGTTATTCAGCTGACAAGGAAAAAATTGTAAACAATTTGCTTTAGGTAGATAGATATATAATTTCTCTGAACTACAAGCCAGAAATAGGATGGTTATATCTTTTTTGACTAAAACATTAACTCTAATAGGTTCTAATAATAATTTTATTAGAATATTCAAGTTTTCTGCTGTCCCTTTGTTATTTTGAACAGAAAAATGTTCGCGATCCTACATGACAACATGCGGTGTTACGAAATTGAGGACAAAACTAAAATAGTGTTTTTTTATACTTACTGCTCGGTAATATATAAAGTGGCTGTACCCAGGTCTACGTCGTTATTAACTAGGAGCTTTACCGAAGGCAATTGCATTAAAATTCCCTCGGCCGGTACTGAGAACGTTGGTGATACAACAACCATTTTGGCAAATTAAAACAAATAAAACACTTAAATTACACAACAACTACGCTATACGTGAATTTAACGCGTTTTCAAAGTATTTTAGCACATGAGCAGTGGCAAAAAATCTAATAACAAAATAAATTCACGCATGAAACACGCTTCGGTAAAGAATAAATACGTTTTGTTATTGGCCGTGTATTTGACCACTGGAATTCAGTCGGAACAAATTTTTTCGGTATTTTACTTTGATATTACTAGTGTAATAATTGACTTAATAAATATTTACTTCGCTATAGGCAAACTTAATTATTAATAATTTATATTATCATTGAGTTAAAAACTCAAAGCAATGCCAAGCATACCGTTTTTCAAAACGAGTGGTACAAGTATAACTAAACGCATTTGACCACTATCTTGCCAAGCAGAAAAAACTGTTCAATTATAGTAGTATTCGTCTTTCCGAACCACAGACTAATAGTAGATACTTTCCGAACCAAAGTTTTTCCAGAAACTTTATTTAAACTCTGAAAGATGAATAAATAAACTACTAACTATTGGTATTTTTTGAATATTATGGTTCTAAGTGATATTTAATTCTAATTATCAAAGTCAGTTAATAAAGCACGTTCAATTCACCATCATTTTAGCATAATATTGTAGATTCTTTGGTTTCCAGTATGGTAGCACCGGATTGTAATGTCAAAATATTTACCATGTCAATAAAAAAGTCTTGATTTTCAGTGGTGAATGTGAATCGATCGATGAATTAAAATATTTCCTCTTCACTGAACAATATAAAATTAAATCTGGTGGTATTTTGTTTAAAATGAAAAGTTTTAAAGACAACTTTATCAATACGAACACAATAGGTGATGGCAGTGATGAAGAAACCAACGGAGAACAATTCACTTCGGAAGGTGTCGATGTAAGTTTATTTTCTCATTAATAATTATATTTCTAAGCTACCTTCTGAAGTTGATTATCTCAGATCCAACAGTATATTAATACATATTTAGATAAATTTCTTAGATTTCATCTTCTATCTATATACATAAAAATTAATTGCTGTTAAGTCTCGCTAAAACTTAAGAACGGCTAGGCCGATTTAGCTGATTTTGGTTTTGAAATGTTTGTCGTAATCCAGGGAAGTTTTAAAGGTGGGAAAAAGATAGATGTAGGGGACATGAAGTTAACCGGGTCATCTAGGCTTTAAAAATATTGATCTGTGCCATCTGTGCTCACATTTTCAAATTTGTTTTTTTTTTCAGCCTTTACAAGAACTTGATACCGAAGCTACTGTGCCTAGAAGAATAGACAATATTGTTTTTGCTGCCCCTTTGGAGAACATTTCAACTAAAGTGGACTCTTTAAAAGGTACCTTATTAGTTATTACTTCTATAAGTTTAGGCACTAAAGTGGTTACTAGCATTCATTATTTATTTATTATTTTTAGATGAGGAAGACAATGAAGAAATGCTCTTTATAGACAATGTGGTAGTCCAAAAGAGGACTGGCAGAATATATAAAAAATATCACATAAATATAGAGGATGCTGAGCGGTTAAAATGTCCACAGGTAAGCAACTATGAAATACAGGGAAAAACATTGTAAACTGTGTTCAAGTACATGTGAACCCTTGATCAAGGGTTCCTACTTGAATACTACTCATGGGCACCGGGAGGGGGTGCAAGGAGGTGCACATGCCCCTGCCTTGAAAGAAAAAGATTTAAAGATATTTTTTTACTGTTCATACAAATAATTAGACATCCAGTTTGTAATCTAAATTTTCCAAAGGAAAATCACATAAAATAATTTAATGCCTGAAAAAAATTACCTGCACATTCCTGAAAATGTCTGTCTCAATACTCACAGTAGAACAGATAAAAAGATATATTAAAGTCTTGCTGTAACACATGTTGTCACAATTAAACTTAGAAGATTTTAAATTAAGTGCCACTTTTTAAGTCTTGTTGTAATTCTTAAGAGATAATTTGTAACATCTTATTGTAGCGGCTCACAAACCTGTTCAGTTTATGACACAGGTTTAGTATTTTATCTCGGCGCCCCAGCTAGTTGAAATGACCTATAATAATACTGGGTAGATAGCCACACACATAACTAACATAGTAAACAGGAGTGCCCCTTGATGTCCCTCTCTGGAGCACTAGGGTGACGCGGAGCACAATTTAGGAACCCCTTCCTCATTGGAATAACACATAGATTATATACATTTGCTTCAGTCCAACTGTACCCGCACATTCGCCACAACAAAGCTCCTTAAAGCTCATATACGTAAAGTCCACTGTGCTGAGCACAACAAGTACATCTGTGAGCGATGTGGGCGAGGTTTCTCAGCTCTGTACCTGCTGGAGCGACATGCTGCAGTGCATAGTGGGGGGAAGGTGGAGTGTCCTGTTTGTAGTGTACTGTTGAGCAGCAGAACAAGGTAAGTGCATTTATTTTTGGTATGCTTGACTTAGGTAATAACAGCCTTTTTATTGCGCGACGCTAAAGATTACCACGGTAATGTTACTGTGGCATTATCTTTAACTGGTTTCCTCAAAGGATTAGGCAAAAGTCTTTAAGTAACATGTGAGTCCCAGACAACCCTATATTGCCATCAACCGGATGAAAGTTTATCTAGTCTAAGCTATTATTAGCTACTAAAGAATTTTTAAATAAAACGGGCAGAGCCGATTACGCCATAATGGAATGAACTCAGGATATCATACTCAGCAGTAGTGCTTGCAATAAATACACCACCCAGGCAGTCATTATTGATCAAGGAGGCGGGACAACCTTTAAAATCAAACCTAATTAAGAAAAAAAATAGGCAAAGTAAAAAATATTAAATGCCAGTTACTTTGTTCTTAGTTTGACCAGTCACCTTCGCTGTCACTCCAAGCTGCGACCTCATGAGTGTAAAGTGTGCAGCAAGAGCTTCGCCAGGACATCGAACCTGGCCACGCATGTCAAGTTCGTGCATAGACAAGGATTGCTGGACTGTGATGTGTGCGAAAAGAGGTTTGTAACCTAAAAAAATATCTTCTTCTTCTATCTATCTATACTTATAATAAATCTGTAGAGAGGTCAATTCTGTACATGAAATATATTTCCAAAATAACTATCAGGGGGTGATTAGGGATCGATACTGATGCCAAAAATGCGATCAGTAAAATTTTTGTCTGTCTGTCTGTATAAACGTTATAGAAACAAAAACTGCTGGAGGGATTTTAACGAAACTTAGTACAATTATTTTTCATACTCCTGAGCTGGTTATAGTATACTTTTCATCACGCTACAATCAATAGGAGCACAGCAGTGAAGGGAAATGTTGGGAAAACGGGAGAAGATACTCCATTTTTTAAGCTTCCGTCGCGTGTGCAACCTTAAAGCTACACAGAAATCAAGGCTATAGGCTATATATCATCACGCTAAGACCAATAGGAGCGGAGCACCACTATTCCACGCGGACGAAGTCGCTGGCAGAAGCTAGTTAAAAATAATAGTGTGTTCATGTGACCACATGATAGAAATGAAAACTTAAAGAATTTTCTAATCCTACTAATTATAATAAACGCGAAAGTATGTAAACCTTTCACGCAAAAACTGTTGCAAGGATATAAATGGATATTGATCCACACGAAGTTTAAAATCTGGATTAACATAGGATAGCTTCTATCCAATATTAAGTCCACGCAATGGGATGAATGGTTTAGGAACGCATAGAAGACAAACATATAAACACTTGGCGCGGTCGCCCGTGGATGGGTGACCATCAATTTAATTCCGGGACTCCTCCCTGTCTCGGAAAGCTGTTGGTCTCGGCTGTCATTTGACTTTAACAGACTTTATTAGTAGTCAGAAGCCTGACAACCAGTCTTACCAAGGGGTACCGTGTTACCCGGTAACTGAGTTGTGGAGGTCAGATTGGCAGTCGCTCCATGTAAAACACTGATACTCAGCTGCATCCGGTTTAGACTGGAAGCCGACACCAAAATAGTTGGGAAAAGGCTAAACAGAAGATGAGTCTTTATTGGTACCAAGCGGTATCGCGTTACCCGGTAGCTGGGTTGTGGAGGTCAGATAAGCAGTCGCTCCATGTAAAACACGGGAAGTCGACCCCAACATAGTTAAGAAAAGACTAGGCAAATGATGAGTGAGACAAGTATCAATCCAATGAAAAAGTTTTTTCTTCATAGGTTCTCATCTAGGAAGCAATGGAGTCTGCATATGACGAGCCATAAGAAGAAACCAGACGCTAACAACTCCAATGACACTTGAATGGTAAGTCTTACAATTTCTCATAGAATAGCGTTCATTGATATGTAACTAGATCTGCAATCACCAAGCAAAATGCGTGCCATAAAAGTTTGAGCCCCCAGCCATAATTCACGTCAGACAAAAAACGTTACGAAAATCTGACTGTCGCCGTCTTTGTCGAATAGATGCTACGAACGTATAATGTTTCTCTTAGGTTAGATATGTAATATAATATTATGTAGGTCTTTGGCAGTCGTTAAGAATTGTATAGGCCAGAAAGTCTAACAATCAGCTAAGGTTTCGTGGTACCCAGCATTTGCAAAGAAAAATCACCACTTAACGTGTATAGGAGCTACCCTAAAATTTATTTTATCATAATTTAACCACTTTGTCGGCGTAATCAATATACATATCCATACCAAATATCAGCTTTCTAGAACCAAGAACCTCTGAGCTATGCCGCGGACAGACAGACGGACATGGCGAAACTATGAGGGTTCCTAATCGACTAGATAGGCCTTTCAATTTCAATATTATACGACCATTTTTCGGTTAAGTGAGGCATTTGCGAAATATCTAGCTTTTAAGTAAAAAAAAATCATTCGATACGAGCGTCCTCCTCCTCTAATTTTTCAATAGCTGCCCCTAGAAATGTGAAAAAACACAGACGTAGCACATATAATGAACTTAAAAGGAAAACAATCACGACTAAGTAGGCTTAACCGGTTACAGAGTTATAGTCGACTAACTGAGACCTACTACGGAACCCTACTGCGCGAGGCCCGACACGCACTTAACCGGTTTTTTCCTTATTTGAGTTAACTCTGACCCTCAGGCTTGTTAGGTTAGGCTAGTAAACATGCACCCCACACGATACGAAGAAGAAAGATTATTATTGGTCCTTTTCTTGCAATATATTGCAACAAATTCACTGCAAATAGCTCAAAGAGCGCTATATCATTATTACGTCTATTTTTAAGTGTAAGCGAGCTGACACGTTACCATGGAAACGGCTCGTGTTACTAAGATGGTGCATTATTGCCGCATCGATTGGTGGAAATTAGATGTCCTCTTCAACTACTACGCACTTTAAAGTTCTAGAATGTTCCAATATGATTTTTTCTCAATCTATACAATAAAGCTGAAGAGTTTGTTTGTTTGTTTAAACGCGCTAATCTCAGGAACTTCTGGTACGATTTGAAAAATTCTTTCAGTATTAGATAGCCCATTTATCGAGGAAGGCTATAGGCTATATATCATCACGCTGAAACCAATAGGAGCGGAGCACCACTATTCCACGCGGATGAAGTCGCGGGCAGAAGCTGATTGAGATGAAATTTGGTATACTTACAGTTAGACAGAAAGTTGAAGGAGATAGGATGGATAGCTTTTATACGCGTGCAGTAGTTTCTTCGGTATGCGGGTGAAACCGCGGTAAAACATAATCTACAGATTCTGGGAAATCACACCATTAAGGGCCGATTTTTACGAAACTTCAATCGAATCTTGGTTTTCGTTGAGTAGAGCAGGTCCCCAAGGGTATTGTAGAAATCTTAATACAATCAAGTCATTCAAACACTACTTACGAATCGCCAGTTTCCCTCCAGAAGTCCAGACAAAATACGAGTTATCCTGCGTAGGGAACCGTCCGAGTCGCAGACGGGGCGGCCGACGCTCTTTTTTTTTAACTTTATCGCGGACAGACAGACGCGGTGGGGGACTTTGTTTTATAATATTAGTAAGGATAACTAATATTATGTGATCAGTGAAAGCGTGACAAACAAACTGACTTTCGCATTTATAATACTACTAGCTGTTTCCCGCGGTTTCACCCGCATCCCAAGGGAACTAATTAGCGCACCCGGGTAAAAAGTAGCCTATGTTGTTCCTCAGGGTCTATTCTATCTCTGTACCAAATTTCATTTATATCGGTCCAGTAGTTTTGGCGTGAAAGCGTAACAGACAGACAGACAGACAGAGTTACTTTCGCATTTATAATACACTGCAAACTGGTATAAATATTTTAGTTAAACTCTCAACAACAATATTTTGATGAAGTCAGTGTTTTACATAAAGTTATTGCTTATGTATTTACGATTTGAATTATACGAGTATCTACTGGCGAATCTAGAGGGTGCGCGGGCCTGCGGACGGTGAGCTGTGGGTAGTGGCTCGCCGTCCGGTAAGGACCAGGGGCCTTACCATGACGTGCCAAAACAAGATTATTTTCGTTATGAAAAGGGACGGAGCTATACGACGTTAGTAGCTGTGTCACGCTCTTAAACTTGAATAGTGATTGCAAAACACGTGGTGGTACAGCCCCAGGCTTGCGTCGACGGCGCGTTTGTGTTCCACTGCTCAAAGAGATGTCTGCAACAATGACGAGGACCTCACCCAGGGTCATAGCCTGCCGGGGCTGCGGGACTTTCGAAAGAACATGGATGGGTTATAGTCAGTAAGAGTCGGACACTCCCTTCCACCCCACCCACGGCGGAAGGAGTCATTTGATGATTTCGAAAAATGCTTATCTACACCGCTCTGACTGGTATGCCGTGACGGCAAACGGCATGACGGCAAACGCTTCTGACGTCATTATATCTCTCCGGCACTTATGTGTGTGTGCGGTGCCTATACTAATATAAGTACTTACTCGGTTGCTTCTGTGTCGTTGTGTGTTTAACGAGTGCCTTTCATACTTTCCCGTCAGGACGTCCCGTGACGCTATTACCATTTTTTTAGATCCCGACCATCCTAACTAATAAATAAAATAAATGCGAAAGTGAGTTTGCTTGTTACGCTTTTACGGTAAAACGGAAGGAGGAGCTCGTGGCTAAGTAACAGCCGCACGGTTCGACCGATCAAAGGTTAAGCTGCGCTTGGCGCGGTCGGTCCGTGGATGGGTGATCATCTATGTCATATCGAGACTCCTCCGTGCCTCGGAAAGCACGTTAAGCTGTTGGTCCCGGTTGTCATTTGTACATCTTTGACAGTCGTTACGGGTAGTCAGAAGCCAGAAAGTCTGACAACCAGTCATACCAAGGGGTACCGTGTTACCCGGTAACTGGGTTGTGGAGGTCAGATAGGCAGTCGCTCCATGTAAAACACTGGTAAACAGCTGCATTCGGTTTAGACTGGAAGCCGACCCCAACATAGTTGGGAAAAGGCTAGGCAAATGATTTTACGGTAAACCGGCTGAACCGATTTGAATGAAATTTGATATTAGATTTTATTTTATGAGGACGCGGGTGAAACCGCAGGAAATATTTATTTTTTTGTTTTTGAAGAAGCTTATATTTTAATTAACTCTTTCCCGCGCTTTCACTAGCGTAGTGCACTCCAAGGTCTTATCTATCTCGATGTCAAATTTCATCCAAATCGGTTCAGTCATTTTACCGTGAAAGTGTAACAAATTAACAAACAAACACACTCTCGTATATATAATAATTATTATTTAGGAAGTTAGGATCAAAATTAACTTTTTCCCGCGCTTCCACTTGTATCCAAAATTCCAAAGGGAGCTACTTTTACTTGCACTTGGATATCTTCTTTTTATGCCCTTTCCTGGGTTTATATCTTCATCTCCATACCAAATTGCATCTAAATTGGTTCAGCCGTTTTCCTGTGAACGAAAAATTTTCGAAGTCCTATTTATACAGCATGTAGAAAAAATCCTTTGAAAAAAAACAGAACCAATTGTAAAATTAAATTAAATATTAATAACTGGAAATATTTTGTGCTTTTTCTATTTAATTTTAAGGGGAGTGGCAAAAATGCGATTTAAAAAAAAATTATGACATCAATAATTTCAGGTTTATTAACATTTTTAATGTAAAATAGCTCGGAATCGCAGACATTGTTTTCCGAAAACTTTACAGGGGTTCACTAAAATAGATACGTTGAATTTTTTTTTTAATTTCTTATTATTATAAGAAAATAAAAATAATTATAATGATGGACATAGTTCAGTTGTAGAATTTTCTCAAATTGGCAAAGAATCTAAATTGGATATTGTTTTATAATTTTTATTAAAAAAAAAACAATTAAATTCGATGCTCGTATTACCTATCATTTATTTAGGTCATATACCTGTAGCGCTATACTCTCATATTGCTGTTATCCTTACTAATATTATAAATGCGAAAGGAACTCAGTCTGTCTGTCTGTCTGTCTGTTACGCTTTCACGCCATAACTACTGGACCGATATAAATGAAATTTGGTACGGAAATAGAATAGACCCTGAGGAACAACATAGGCGACTTTTTACCCGGGTGCGCTAAGTAGTTCCCTCGGGATGCGGGTGAAACCGCGGGAAACAGCTAGTTATAAATAAATTGGCGCTAAATGCGCAGTGCGTATTAATGTTCGATGCGTGTATTTCATTGTTACGTTGCTTTGGGTATTGTGTTATGGCGTGGTATTTTTTTTTTGTATATTTTTTTCCCTCGTTTAAAATATTATGCTATTACTCATCTAACCATGGTTTTTGGTGTTTATTTGTAATAAAAAAAATCAGGGACAGTAAAATAAAAATAAAAAAAACATGTTTTTATTATTCATAAAACTTGATTGTTTAACTCCATAGTATTATTTTGAATATTAAATTATTAATATTTAATTTAATGCCAAATAAACAAATACTTAAGTACGTTGTTTTTTAAAAACATGTCGTCGTTTTCGATTTATTTTAATAGCTGTCTCTAAATTTGTCGCATTGTGGTCTTGTTTATTGCATCGTTATTTTAATTAGTTACGCATTCACTAATGACCTATAGTTGTTTCTTTTCTAATAGTATTTACAAGACTATTTCAATTACAGTTTAAATACCTAATTATCGTATTTACGATAATCAATTTTAGTGATTTTTTACATTTTAACTTTTTAAAAATCAGCAAATACACAAATACTGACTGACCATAACCTCCTGTTTAATGTATAAAAAGTTTTTTAAGATTGAATTCAGAACTTGATTGGCTCGAATGAGATATTCTGTCAAACTAGTTAAGTAAATAAGCCAGAAATAACTACAAAAACTAAGTTTGGCTACGTCACAACACCTCAAACGAATAATAAAGATAATAAAAAACTGAACTCGCGATACCCACCTACTAAAGATACGCACCGCGGCTAAACTTACGTAACGAGCCGAGCTGACTTCTAACTCAATTGTACATGTACACCCGACATTTTGTATCATATCTACATATTTACCAACTTAGATACATATAATAGCTACCACGATAATTTATTTATTGCGCTGTAATTCTGCACCAAATATTCAGTGAACAAACTGTGTATAAACTGGACGTTTCGCCCGATGTAGTATATAAAATGGTAAGGATACGTTGCATGCATCTTATTTATTTATTAGCGCGAGGAAGGCGATATCGCAAACGGCCTCATAGCGCTCCGCTCACACCTATTTTGTTTCCCCGCCGTCTGGCCGCCATGTTGGCCGATGCGCCGCGCTGCCGTCCGCACAAACCCGCCAGTTTCACGCGGGCATTGAGAGGCGCATACCGCTCACGTACACTTGGCGTCCGCACACAAGATCCGCACGCGATACAAACTAACGTAACGTCGCGACGCGCACCACTTTACTTTCAGACATGGTCAGGACGAAGGATGGGGACGGGATCAAGAGTAGCTTGATCATATCCGAGGTGAAGAAGAGGCCTTGCTTGTTCGACACCAATGATCCTAACTACGGAGACAGGGCGGAGAAGGCGCGATGCTGGGAGGAAGTTTGTGACTGTGTCGTGCCCGGCTGGGTTGCGCTCGGGCCGCCGGAGAAGTTTGCGGCCGGTATGTTGAGTGACGTTTTTATAAACCGTCCGATTCGCGGATGTGAGCGCTCGGTCGGCGCGCGGGCCGCACTCACGATCACGGAAACCGGTCGCCTTGTAATTGTCGCGTTCAAGTTGCGTGCTCTTTGTTCAAACGTTCGGATGCTTTCGAAATACGTACCTAGTTCGAAATAACGCTCCGATTTATTTAGCACGTGGTATATTTTATATTTAATTTATAAAATAATTAAGCGTGTCATGGAGTTGCGGATTTTTTTTTCTTTCACAGGCTTTTTCAGCTACTACGTGAACTTCTATAATTTCTGGAAAGCAGAATGGTTTTTAATATTTTCAGCCATCGTCAACATTTGCCACATGAGTAACCATAACGTATGCGTTGCAATATCCGCTGCGTCAGTTTAGATAATGTCTCCACTCTACATACTTAACGTGATAAAGTATTAAATTTTATCACGCAAACAATTTTTTTCAACACTTATTACATTACAATATAACATAGGTATATCAAAATTACTTAATATGATATACCCCCATTATTTTAATATACGTAGGTATTTTAAATACAGAATATTTCATACGTATAACAACTAAGGGTCTATTATCTACCTGAAACAATATCACTGGAGCGGTATTTCCCGCTAACAGGGTTGAAACCGAAATTGAGGAACATACACCACCCACCACTGCCGAAACTACAAGTATTCCCATTAAACTCAGCGAACAGACAATTTAAATAACATAGTCATTTTTGATATAGTATTTAAAAATGTAGATAGGATACCTACTGTGGTTTGATGAGAATATTTCACTTAAAATGGCGTCATCAATATTAACGGGTCAAAATAAATCACGTGAGTGTTTACACTCTTTACAAATGCACAAATCCTTGTTTATTTTTTTATTGAGAACACTTTTAGTAATTTACATAATTTTGTTTTATTACACGATATTTATGCCATGAACGAAAAGAAAAAAAAGAAAAACTTTTTTTTATTTATGACTCTTGTCCTATAGCAAACTAAAAGTTTATATTTTAATACAATTAATTATTTTACAATTAAAATACTGGATAAATTAAGAGTAATACGAGTAGGTACATAATTGTAATTAGTTAAAACCGTTTAAAATTAAAATTGTCCGCGTTCAAGGCCACGAAAATGACTATTTTAGTCCGTCCATCGCTGTTAGGTGCTTGGATGTTGTGATTTTATCAATTGTGTATTCAATAATTAAGTTCCTATACTAAAAATATAACGATACTCATCTCACCTGCATTCATAAAAACAGCAAAAGTTTCGTTTAGTAAAAAATTTTTTTTTTTTTTCAATAATTACTAAAAATGTGCTGTCGTTACTAACTACACACTGTATATAGTTTTCGTCATTTGCATTGATTTACTAATTCCGAACTACTCTTACGACCTTTTAATATGACCTCATGTTTTTGTTATGGTAAAAAAAATAAGTTCGTAATAAAAAGGACAAAAATAGAAAACCCATATAATTTGTGGAGCCCTTTAAAACAGATTTAGACAGGTATGATTGAAATGAAACTTCTTCATAAAAAGTTTTCCTTATAAAAACGTATTCTTATAATTATAGAGTAATATAGAGGATACTGTATGAAAAAATATATATTATTGTGATTATTTTCAAATCCAGTCATTAAAACTGCCGGCAAACGCAATGCACCAAAGCCTCATAGTACCAGTCGCTGTGAACTGAAGAAAATAATACGTGCAAAAACTAAAATGCAATATTTTTTATTAAAATTGCAAAAAAAACTTATGGGAAATACATAAAAAATGATTTTAATAAAACCATACAAGCGAACAAAATACATAAAAATATCATCCAGATATTAAAAAAAAAACTTTGTATTTTTTTCTCTAGATTATTTTTATTATTTTTGACAGATAATAATATAGTTTTCATAAAGAGCTTCTCTCCCACACACCTCCCTAAGCTCCAAAACTCTATAGTATCGTGCCTGGGATTGTATGTCTCACAGATATAAAGAGAAACACAACGTGGCACGCCATTTACTCAAGTTTAGGACGTATCTTACAAAAAAAAATATGGCTGTCGTTGCGCACATTTTACTTCACGCGGTCTTACGTTGCGTGAGCCAGTCATCATCTTACCATTACCAGGCACTTATGTCACGTGTTTGTTATTCTATTGGCAATCCCTTTTATTATATTTATTATGATTTTTATAAGGAAAATAAAAAATATGATAGAAAAAAAAAATCTTTAAGAAAAAAGTAACGTGTTACGTTTCGAAAAATGGCCGTTTTTTTTTCTAAAAAAAAAATATGTCGTAATTTATTGGTTCACCTGTTGCACAATTTTTCTGACCTTTCCTTCCAGACACTTCACAAAACTAAGTCAATATCAGTTTTGGTTTTCATTGTAATTGGAAGAATACTGCATAATTATTAATTAATTCATAGCTGCTATTTTTATTTAAAAATCGTGTAGAAATAAAGTCTGTACAAATAATTGAAATATGAATAATTCATTGCGCAATCCGTAGCTTCCTTCTCATACAGCAAGCGACTTCTTTACACAGTTTTAACTCATTTTCCAATACATTTTTATGATTTCAAACCACCTGTATAATAATTTCTTTAATTAAAACTGAAAAACATATCACTAGGCGATTACATTTCTTTCGACAAATTTTTCTAGTTTTTTTTTTTAGATTTTTTTATTACAAACCACATTATTCTTGCGTAAAAAAAGAATCATACTTTTTCTAAAATCCGCCATGTTCTTGCAAGCGATTACGTGCGTTCCTATTATAAAATGTGCAGTGCCAAAGTCACACTTATTCTTCGTACATAACCTCAATAAGTAATAAAATCCGCTTCATTTGCACAATTTACAAATTCATAATATTATACCGCTGTTACTACTGGCCATATCAATTGCTGATACTATGTTTCAACAGTCTACGTCCACAAATAATTTATTAAAGCAATTCAACGTAGGTACCTAGCAGATACGTAACATGTTTATGTACTAGCAAGATTTAAATCTTTGTTTGTGCCATGTATTAAATGTCCTATATCGCTTTTTAAATATCCCCCAGCTGTCGCTTTGTCATCAAAAACATAAATATCGTCATAATAAAACGTATTTTTCATATCGGAACGCTGACGAAAAAAAAATCTAACTCGACAGTCGAGTCCACCAAGACGTGTCAACTCAGGCCCGCTAATCACCTTTATTTAAACGAAAGCACTGTTATATTCCTAGTACATTACATCCTGCGAGCTGGCTGCTTAACAAAAACTTGTTACGACAAAGCAATGTATATCGTTTACAATGAACATGGCACGAACGAAATTATCGTAAAATAATGCAGTGGTAGGAACAGTGCGGTGTTCGTGACTCAATCGACGCAAGGGGCCGGCCCGCACCCGTTTATTCATAACCAGCCAACACACTCGCCAATAGGACTAGTGCTGATAAAGTCCATTGCCGTGCAAACAAGACGTTCATTAGATATACAAGTAATGCCCGCCGTCGATGTAACGCGAACATATGGAAATGTGCAGCAGTGGTGTTGAGAACAGCTTTGCTTATCGACGCTAGCTCTCAGCCGTCTTGTTTTAAAAGGAGTTTGAATTGTTATGACATTGTTAATATTGCCTATTATTTGTAATAGAATTGTCTAATTATTTTTTAAACACGTATTACGCCATATTCTTTTTTTAACTTTTCAAATATCGAATTACTGTAAGTACCGAATGTCATAACGAGATTACGCGCATGACATTGAAACAAAATGGCGCGAGACGGTAATGTGTTATGTTATAAAACTTTATTTTGTTATTTCCAAACCGGTCCTTTGTTTCTGTTAGGATTAACTATATGTTTTAGTTTAATTAGAAAAAATATTTTGTTAGCGTTGAGACGATTCTTTTTTCTTTATATTTTATCGAAGCGAAGGAAAGTTAGAGTTAATGTTCAGCTGTTTATGTCAGTTCATATTACGAATGACTGCTTCGGGAATTCCTTTTTGGAAGTAAATGTGAACAAGGAAATATTCGCTGTCGTAGGTTTGGTTGAGTAGAAGCCTGAAAAAGCGTAATGGTGATAAATAATTTCACAGAAATAATAAATAGCGACGTTTAATTATTATTTGTCGCTGTGATGCGTTTATGTTATTTCAAGGTACCACATATCGCTGTTTCAATTGAAAACCACGAACAGAAATAATGAGAAAATGTTATTATGCAAAAAATATAATCATGACCCATTAATTTTGCATTTTAAAACAACGCAACTTTTTTTTATTTTCGTTTTGAACGCGCGAAATACGATTATATAATAATATAAAAAAAAAATCTCAGATTATGGGCATTGGTAAAATTAAAAAAAAATATTGCAAGTGAAACATGTTTTTTTTTTCAGAAATCATGTTCATGTCATTCCGAATCGAATGAAACCTCATTCATATTTTTACGAGACTCCTGAAAAAAGTTGACCAAAAAGGCACTTGTTGACTAGACTAGATGTAGGTAACAAAACAAAACAGTCGCCAAAAAAATATTATTTTTGTAAAAACGTTCGTCACAGTAATTCCTTAATTTACTGCTATACATTACGAAGAGAAGTGAGTCGTCCGCACATGATTAGTTTGAAGTCAGGAGCAGGTGCTAGCGGTGTGACGTCATCGCTTCGCTGGTGCTAGCATAATAGTCTTACCAACTTTTGACTACTGATTCCCGTACGGTTCACCGAATCACGGTTGAACGATACAATTGTACATAGAAAGCACGGTTCGCCGATGAACGATTGTACGAAAAAATCATTGACCGATACCATTATTCACAGAAAGCACGATTCGCCGAAACAACCCTTCAACGATAGAACGTTTGACCGATATCACGACACGCCGACACATTAGTTCACCGAATCACGCTTGATAGAAATAGCGATCGACCGAAAGAATTTTTCACCGAAAGCACCTTTGATCTCTAATCAGAAATACGGAAATATAATCGGATAACTATTTAATTTATCATGATTATCTGTTGTACACGAAAATTGAAAGAAGATTCATAAGTATACAGAAACGCAGCCGAAGATAAAAGTAGCTTGAAACACAATAAGAAGTTTAAAAACAATTTATTCATCCCTTTTCTTTTTTTTCGGGAGAGAAATCATGAAATGACTCCTCCCGCCGTGGGTGAAGTGAAGGAAGCGTCAGATTCTTACCGACATCCATGTTCCTTCCTCAGCCCTTTGCGTTCCGAGGGAGCGGTAACTCTATCGAACATCCCGTAGCCCCGGCAGCCTATGGCCCTGGAGGATGACCTGGGGGCGCACCCAATCTTGTTTACCCTATCTTCTTTACAGATTATCATGATAAATTAAATAGTTATCCGATTGTATTTCCGTATTTCTGATTGCTTTCGGTAAAAAATTCTTTCGGTCAATCGCTATTTCTATCAAGCGTGATTCGGTGAACTAATGTGTCGGCGTGTCGTGATATCGGTCAAACGTTCTATCGTTGAAGGGTTGTTTCGGCGAATCGTGCTTTCTGTGAATAATGGTATCGGTCAATGATTTTTTCGTACAATCGTTCATCGGCGAACCGTGCTTTCTATGTACAGTTGTATCGTTCAACCGTGATTCGGTGAACCGTACGGGAATCTTGACTACTAAGGTTCCTTTTATTGAACTTGATTGACGGCTTTTTTATTAATATAATTTACTATTTATACTATGCGTCAATGGTTGTAAACGTCATTCTGGGCCGGATACTTTAGTAACTTACCAAAGTTTTTTTTTTTATCGGAATTTATTGAATGGTTTAATATAAAGATATACATTTTTTTACACAGTAGATAACAACAAAAAACTAGGATTTTTCATGTACTTAACAATATACACAATAGTATGGTAGGTCATGTAACAATATATATTATGTTTCCCGCGGATTCACCCTCATTCTAAGGGAATAACATCACGCACCCGGATGAAGACTATTCCATGTGCTTTTACAGATTTCAATCTATCGCTATACCAAATTTCATCTCAATTGACGACCTGTGTGGTTTAGTGGTCAACATGCCGGAATGCCACGCAATAGGTCCCGGGTTCGATTCCCGGCCGGGCAGAAATTGAAATGATGAATTTTAATTTCTGTAACGGGTCTGGGTGTTACTATGTATAATATGTATGTATTTATAACAATATATAAGTAGTATATCCGTTAAGCTAGCACCCATAACACAAGCATGCTTGCATTGCTTACTTTGGGGCTAGATGGCGCTGTGTGAAATTGTCCAAAAGATATTTATTTATTTATATTTATTATTTTAATTGGTTCGGCTATTTTCCCGTAAAAGCGTAACCCGAAAAATTGCATGGTTTTTTTTTGTTTCTAAAAATATAGGTACCTATTTGGTGTTTAATTGCTAGTACAATCTTTTGTTTATCATTGGTCGTGTAAAATCTTTGTAGCATTGCACCATTGTGGGTATCTGGCTGATCAGCGACCACGTAGCATGAGTCATTGCTCATAAGCAAGGAAATATGTATTATGTTTCTTGATACATCGATGCCTATTCATCGATAGTATTTTCGAGATGATTGTAGATATAAAACTTACCTTAGTCCATCTTTCAGTGGATTATTTTACAGTCCAAAATTTTTTGCAATACTTATACAAAGTATCTTTCACTATCACTATCACTTTACGTGCAGGGGAAGTGTCCAAAAAAAAATTTTTTTTTAACCATCCTGTGAGTTAATATTTATACCTATGGCAAATTGGATTATTTATTTTAATTTGTTATCTAAACCGTTTAATAAAATAGTAAGCCTGGGGTACTTAATCAAAACGGTTTTTTTATCTTAAATACTTCTCATTAGCTTAATGAAGAAATAGCGCTCCCATAAACAATTATCGTACATACAATTTACTAAACGTCCAATTTCACAACACCATCGGCTACATTTTACATTGTAGAGAGAATTTATAGCGAATCATTGCGACCCAATTTGTAGTAATGGTACAACCTTCGATTTATACTCACGTTTGCACGCTTGTGTTTGCCGGCTTAGCGTACTAATAGTACAAAAATATAATTAAAACACCCAAAAAGTATCCGGACTCGGACGTTCCTTGAAAATCCCGCCTGGACCACCCCGGACGTCAAAACTAGAATAATCCGGGGAAATCCATTTCATTCAAATGCTAACGCCGTTTTCGTGTAAACATTATTTTAGCTTTAGCAATGTGATGATGAGTACGAAAAAAGATAAAAATAAAAGATAGTTCACCATGCTCACGTTGTACATCTATTGTTACAACCATACTTTGCACATGTAGGTGGGTACACCCTTTTACTTCCTATTTTTTTCACTAAATGGAGGCTTTAATTATTTTTTTACATAAATATTAGAATAAATTACTTAATTCAATGCTTGAGTTCTCAGGTACAGGTAGGTTTAAGGGTGTGTGCTAGCCAACATGTGATGAAATTATTTATTATATAATTGTATAAAAAATTATTTGATATGTACAATATATTTTATTTTTATTGATAATGTATAACGCTGGTTCTTAAAACCTAATAGACAGACTGTGTTGCTGGGGAGTTTGTTGCGTCACTTCTTCTTCCCAGCAATAACACATAGGAAGTGGTGAAAGGCGGGCGTTTTGGGCTGTCTTTTTTAAATTTGACGTTCAAAAAGTGCTGATTTTCAGCCTAATTTGAATAAATAATTTTTGAATTTTGATAAAAATAATAAAAAAAGATTTTGCATTTTTTTTAATCAAATAATAAATAAAAATAACTACATATTTATGTACATAGTTTATATTAAAATACATAAACCTAATACAAAGTATTACCAAAACGTCGTCGCTGCGTATCCGTCGCGGCTACTGCCACTTGCGATTGCGACCTAATTCTTTAGTCGCAGTGATATAACCTTCGATTGATACTGTCGTCCGGCGTGTCCGTCACGATTAGCGTTATTTTTTTTTTGAGCAACTGTGTCATTTTTAGTAATAAAACATAGAAAAAAAACATAAAAAATGGGAAAAATTTTTTTTGTTTCTTTTTTCATACAAAAAAGTTTTTTTCGCAGTTTTTTTTTAATTTACCTACATATCATGTTTTTCTATTAATTAAAAAAATATGCTTATATTAAAAAGTGTTTCGATAGTTCTCGTCTGTGAGACGGATTTATACCAACTTCCAAAGAACGATTCGTTAACTGGCCGCATTCAACGGCTCCCCACGACCTTAATCAACTAGTTTTATCAGTTAACTGTAGAAAATTGCAGTCTATTTTTTATTAAGACATTTTTATTCTTTGATTTTGTTTTATTTTTCTAAATAATAATAATTTTAATATGGTTTTTTGTTTTTAATTTCAAATGATGTTACCGTTTATTCATTTTTAAATGTAATTAACATTTATGTTAAAATGAATAAACGGTAACATAATTTTAATTTAAGTATTATTAACAAAATGAAGTGTCTTATTTTGTCCTAAATTAAAACGAATAAATGATGCTTTAAAATTATTAAAATTAAAATACTGCAATAAATTAATGCTGTAATATTTGTAATCGTCACCGTTCCGTTTTCCGCAATGTTGGATGTAATTTTTCATCAACATGGCTACGGAACAATGAATGGAATTGTTAATTGCGATTTACTGAGCCCAATAGAATATTTTTTACATATTTATTTTGCAACTAGCTTTCCGCCAGCGGCTTCGCCCGCGTGTACTATACGAATTCTAATTAAAAATGACACAGTTTCATACAAAATTTGCCCCCCCTTTTCACCCTCTTAGGGGTAAAATTTCGGAAAATCCGTTCTTATTGGTTCCCTACGTCATACAAAGAACACACCCTTCAAGTTTCAGGTCTCTACGATTAGTGGTTTAGGCTGTGCATTGATCCGTCAGTCAGTCAGGACAAAGCATTTTATATATAATAGACTAGCTGTTTCCCGCGGTTTCACCCGCATCCCGAGGGAACTTCTTCGCGTACCCGGGTAAAAAGTATCCTATATGTTAATCTAGGTTAAAAGCTATATGTGTACCAAATTTCATCCAAATCCGTTCAGTAGTTTTTGCGTGAAAGAGTAACAAACATCCATACATCCATTCTTACAAACTTTCGCGTTTATAATATTAGTAGGATTTCAGAAGGCTTTAGAATTAATTACTACAAAGGATATATTGTGATTTTTTTTATCCGGGTGCGTGAAGTTTGCTCGGGACGCTGATAAAGAACAGATTGTACATAACCTCCTTCTTTTTTAGAAGTCGGTTAATAATAAACACATGCTCATACATATGTTTTCATTAACACTTCAGTCAAAACGTGTTCTTAATAGTTTTGTTATTTCCTATAATGTCTATCGACCTCGAAGCCAATTTATGTAATACATTCTCTATTTTTAAGGAGCTTTAAGTACAATAGGTCCGTACAGAACGATTCTTTTTTAGGGTTCCGTACCCAAAGGGTTAAAATAGTGATTGTTGCATTAGCAAGTGGTGTTTCGTCCCCTGATACTGGTATAAAAATATACTATATTAGTCCAACTAGGTATGGGTATGCCGAATTTTTGCATAATTAAAATATACACTTCTCATCAAAAAAATCGAAACACTTTCGTTTTTATTGTTTTTGTCCTAATTTTTTACAAAAGAGAATTAATTCCATGAAAAAAAAAACATTATTGTGTAGCTGGCAGTTTGGTCATTACAGTAAGAAGAAAAAAATCAAAATTCGAAATTAGAATTTCATTTGTTTATCCTAAAATGAAATTAATCACTGTTTTGAGACAAATGTGTATTTAGGGTTAGAGTACGTTTCTCGTTTAAAAACTAAAAATTAGCGCTTGTCTTTAAACTTTTTGTTTCTTATTTCATTTACTGTGACTTTGGGACGTCTGAAAAAACTTTTTTTCTAAAACATATGGATACTTCGCCCGCAGAAGCCGCCCAAGTGGTGGCATTGCTGGATTCTGGACTTAGTCAGCGTGTTGTGGCTGCAAGATTGCATCTAAGCTTATCATCTGTTCATAGAGTCTACAAACGCTATCGGGAGACTGGTTCGTTCACGCGCCGTTCAGGATCTGGCAGGAATCGGGTCACTTCTGAGCGAGATGATCGATTTATTGTAACAACTTCTTTACGAAATCGACGCCTTAACGCTTTTCAACTGCAGCAGCAGCTTCGCGTTGTACGAAGAGTAGCTGTAAGTGACTCTACAATAAGAAGAAGGTTGAAGGAACGCGGATTGGCACCGCATAAGCCAGCGAATGGGCCGAAATTAACTGCAGACCATCGAAGAGCGCGCCTTAACTTTGCACGCGAGCACCTAACTTGGTCATACCTTCAGTGGAGCAAAGTACTGTTTTCTGATGAGTGTAAAATTATGCTGTATGGTAACGACGGAAGGAACAAGGTCTACAGAAGAGATGGAGAACGCTTTGCACAATGCTGCATTGAAGAAAAGGTCAGCTATGGTGGCGGTTCGTGGACGGTTTGGGGAGGAATCAGCGCCGACGGTAAGACAGAACTTGCCTTTGTGTCTGGGCCACGGCTGCCTGCACTAAACTCTCATCGGTACATCGAACAGTGTCTTGAACCTCATGTGATGCCCTATGCACATTTTATTGGCAACGACTTCATATTCATGCACGACAATGCTAGAGCTCACACCGCGGGCGTCGTACGAGATTATCTTACCGAAGTCGGTATCTCCATTATGGTATGGCCAGCAAGAAGCCCGGACATGAATCCCATTGAACATCTATGGGATGAATTAAAGAGACGAATTCGAGCAAGAGATCCAGCCCCAGAAACACTTAGCCAGCTGCAAAATGCAATCCAAGAGGAATGGGATAATATACCACAACATGTGATCGTGACTCTCATCCGATCGATGAAGAACCGTATGGAAGCAGTAATAAGAGCTCGCGGAGGGAATACAAGTTATTAAATAAACGTTTCTTAATTTTTTTTTTCATTTACGCGTGTTGTTTTACCCATTTCCTTCATATTCCATACAGGGTAAAAATTACTCATTATACAAAATACGAAATCTATGAAGACTTAATTTTAATTTAGAACAATAGCATTAGGATTTAAAAACCTCATACTACTCACTATTAAATGACATTTTACATTTATTCCTAAATATACACATTTTTCTGATAATCCTTATCAAATCATAAACTGCGAGGTGTTTCGATTTTTTTGATGAGAAGTGTATAAACATACACATTTTTACATGTAAGTATATTATTAAAATATATTCGGTTTTTACAACATGGGGTAGGCAGTAATATACACGTGTTCTTATTACATCATACTGCGGGGAGTTCTGATAGCTATAATAAGGTTGGCAAGCGTAAGGAAAGGGCTGCCAGATTATAATTTTGATATATTTGATGGAAGTTCACGTAAAATGTGTAAAAACTTTTTTCTTTAATTTTATATTGCTCCTTTAGTAATGCGGATTCTATTTTCAAATTCAATCGGTCGACTGTTTTTTTTTTATTTTAAACTTGCCAGTTATAGTTGCTTAGTCGATTTTGGAGTGTTAATAGTCGCTAAACTAACTCACAAAACGAGAATTAGTAGCTTTTTTCCTCAGTTTGTTTTGGGATATTTGATTTTACGAGCTTGTTGTCGTCTGATGGTCAGAGAAATTGATAAAATAATATGTACAGTCATCGTCAGAAAGTTGTGACAGTGTTTTTGTAGAAGTTCAGACAGGAGCATCAAGTTTTAAATTAAATTATAATTGAATGGAATAACATTTCAATTTATTGTCGAATTTGGCGAAAACTTAAGTACCTACCTTCATAGATTCAATGTTTTATTATTGCTGCTGTTTGTTTGACTCAAAATATTAAAATAAACACGCGCTCACCGTACTCCCAAACGAAGCCATCTGAAACTGTACTCAGTAACGCCATCTATGTTGCGTTAATGTAAACTTTAGTATAAGGTGTGCGTTTTAGTACTGAAGCTTCAACATACCAAATAATAACGATAAATAGCGGGAGTTTAGTTAATAGTTTAAAAAATATGTATTTTTTTTACGAGTTTTTCGTTAACTGTTTCATCGCAGCCGGTAGCTAACCTATTTGCGTAACTTTCAAGGGAAGATTATGTAAGAATGCAGATAAGTTTTGCTTGTAACCGCTATACGAGTACTATTAAGCCGATTTAAGGAAGTAAACAATAATAAATGCAAAATTTGGGCATTTAGTAAAATAATTTAACATAGATATGAGACTAGACCTAGCTAATATCATTTAAAAATTAAGAAATAGATACGTTTCTATCTCATTAATTTAGCACCGAAAGCTTTATTGTGGATCTTTGACATTTGGGCGTTTATTTTTCGAAGCAGATAGTAATTCAAATCGTTAAAGATAATACAAATCCAGTATTGATAGCAGCTGTCTCTTATCGAAAAGTTCAACAATAATCTAGTCGGTGGTCATTTGTTGACAGAAATATACATAGGTCAAATATTTTATGTGATACATTATTGTGGTGTAGTTTACAATGGCGGACAATTCTCTGTTCATCGTCGCCTGCAAGCGAAGCGAATGACTCACGTCATTGATAATGCGGATTCCATTTTCAAATTCAAACTGTCTGCATATATTTTTTTTTATTATAACGTGCCAGTAATAGTTGCTTAGTCGATTTTCGAGTGTTAATAGTCGCTTAATTCGTTTCCAAGGACACGTTTATTTTTGTAGTGCCATCGTTTAAGAAAATAGTCTAGTAACACTAATTTATGCTGAATAGCATTTTAACATAATTTTTA
The DNA here is from genome assembly GCA_963891755.1 of Pyrrhia umbra. Taxonomy (NCBI): domain Eukaryota; kingdom Metazoa; phylum Arthropoda; class Insecta; order Lepidoptera; family Noctuidae; genus Pyrrhia; species Pyrrhia umbra. The sequence continues at coordinate 1,820,916 of OY982943.1, forward strand.
AAATGCCAATTTGTTTTTTCTTATTTCTTCCGTTCGTGTTTTACCTCGCATGTTCTAGAAAAAACTAACTTTTAGTCTGGTTTGTTAGTGAGCCTTTCCTACCTTGAAAATTGACCTAGATCACCAATCTCTTTTGTGATTGCTAGACTACCGAAGATTTTTGTGTGTAGTTTAGTCTAGCATAGGTTAGAATGACTTGCAATTTATAATGTAATAAAGTTATGATTACAGCCGGCTGTAAAAAATATGTGGTTACTTACACGTGAAATGGAAGAACTGTCATCCAAGCTCTGTCAAAACGGAGCATGAAATAAAATAATTTTGCTATTATTTAATGTTTTTCGTCTAAAAATATGTATGGTATATGTTTACTTATTTATTATATTTATGTATAGGCATCATAAATAATATTAAAAGTATGTTAATTATTGATACCATGTTTGGTGACATTTCTAAGAGTATAAATGATAAAAAGTTGAATGCAACCGGCTGTTAGTGTTCAACTGTCCTTACTAATATTATAATTGCGAAAGTGAGTTTGTTTATTTGTTACGCTTTCACGGTAAAACGGCTGAACCTATTCGGATGAAATTTGATACGAAAGAACCCAGGAGACGGATAGGCTACTTTTATTCAAGTGCATTAGTAGTTACCGCGGGAGTCAGCTAGTTTTTTAATCAATTCAGAATAAATCTAACACCTGTGATAGCGGATGTAGAATACAAGTAATTCTTATGTCTTAATATCTATTAATAGAACGAATACCCAAATTATCAACGCTACACGAAGCTAGCTGTTTTAATTACCCAAGAATTATTCGTAAAATCAATTAGTGGCTTTAGATACAAGTAACTTAGATACTGAGAAACAATTATTTCCTTACTTAAACCTTTACTAATATTGTAAACGCGGAAGTAACTGTCTGTTTTTATATAACACTTTCATAGTTAAACCACTGAATCGACTTAGATGAAATTAATGAAGATTGATCTAAACTTGAAGCATAGCTTAGGATATTTTTCTAACCCCAGTGCTGCGGAATGTTTGAAAGCGTTAACGCGTTCCCCGGAATAAAAAGCGCTGAGGTAGGAACATGGATGGGTTTCAGTCGTGGGAGGATTTGATGATTTTCCATCCGATAAAAAATTGATGTTTTTTTATCTAGCTGTATGAACTAGTTCACTTAGGGTGCAGCTAAAACCGCGGGAAATAATTAGTTACTTCTAAGTTCACATAACTTTTTCCTTCTTGCAGTCGGATGCCAACAGGTTTTCAACATCAGATTTTGTCACGTAGTGTGCAAAATAAAAATTTATTTTAATGAGTTTATTGATTTCTTTTGATTTTGAAACTGGTTTCAAGTCTCTGAAAACTAAAGTGACGATTGTTTTTTTGCTTTTTTGTATAAATGTTTAATGCCTATTTATTAGTGTTTATGGCTTAGTTTAATTAATGTAATGATTATGAGTTATGCGAAGTCTACTCATTATTCTAATAAACATTTATTTTTAAACGAATCTCTTCTTAGAAACTATGTAGATGAGACGAATGAAGGGACATACATTGTGCTGAGTATGATTATTAAAACAGGAAACAGATTATGATGACTATGAGAAGTTACCAGATACCTTTTTTTTGTATGGAATCTCGCAGGTCAATCTAGAAGGTTGTCGACTGCTTAACCGGGCTTGCCTGTGAAGTGCCTTAAATGAATTAAGGGGCTCCAGCCAGAGCTTAACTTACAAAACTAAGCGACTACACGCTAAAGGCACCCCCTAGCGGGGTACGGGTCTCAGCTTAGGGCGTCGCCGGGGGAGGATAGCAAGGGACAGGCTGGATCAGATTACCAGATACCCTGGTTCTTTATGTATATGATGGCAATTGCACGGTTGTTGGTGCAGAGGCTAAGCAATCGACTGTTGCGCTGCGTATCAAAGTTTCGATTCACGCACGAGACAATAAAACAGATCTGAGTTTCAGTACGTATGTTTGTAAACGTACCCACAATACGGGAGCTAAAGAAAAAAAGTTCAAAAGTAAACCCAACAAGAATTAAGTAACTTCTAAATCGAAAACTTTTCGAACTTACGAAGACCCAGAACTATCCTAACATTTTTAAAATTTCTCCTTTATCTAGGACTTGTTTGTTAGAATGATAAGCCGATAACACTGCTTATCTCTGTGTGCCTTGCCTTCTAAGTCAACTAATAGAAATGGTTGCCCTACATCGAGTGCACATGTTTTTTCTATAAGGCGCGGTGTATCTCAGGGCTTTAGAGGGGCTGCATATTTTAAGGTTTTTCGGTTGGAATAGTCCAATATGGCCGCTTGATCTTCTTATCGTGTGGACTGTAGGTCTTACGAACCTAACCAGCCCTAGTGTCAGAGACTCGCCTGACGGCCTCTGACATGGAATTGTAACAACGACTGCTATCAAAGTAATAGCCGCAATCGACGGCTTAACGTGCCCTACCTAGCACGGAGGTGTAACACCACCAACAATCTGACTCCTAGCTGCTTTGTGCAATTTTTAAAAAACCGCAATTCAATTCCGCCCTGACCCAGGAATCGACTCCAGTACCCTAATTACATAAAAAAAGAATATCCAATTGACATACCGTAAAATTAGTTTCATATACATTGTTGCATATGTTTAGACCTTTATCTCATTAATACTTTCAATGAAGCAATGTAGATCATTGAACTGTCAAAATGAAATAACTTCTTCTGAAATTAAAAGATATTGTTTACGTAATTAGGGGGCAGGACTTCTTTAAATTTAATATTTAGTCATAATTTTATGACGATGATGATAGTCTCTTGGTAAAGGATAACATATACATGTCTTTCAGGATGAACCACTAAATAACTCTTTGATTTAAAAGCAACTCAGCTGTTTCTGATGACGTCACTGCAGTTGATATGCGATCAGTAGGAAGTTGTAATAGCAGTAATAAACGAGGAAAAGATTTTGTGCTATACGTACTCATCCGGTTTATATGTCAAAACTTAATTTTTCATACTAATATTAATTGAGATTTTGAAATGCGATTTATCCGCTTAGAAACATATTGTTTTTATTTACAGCAAATTATAATAAAATGATATCTATACATAAAAAAATGATATACCTATGTTAATAGAAATCACCCTATAATATCTTCACCTGCCGAATCTAGACCTCTCTACGAGAATTCCGTAAAGAGTAATTAATGTTGTCTGTCATTCCGTCGGTGGACGTGACATATCTTCAACATTAAAATAAAATAATAATTAAATGATTGATAAAAAAATAATTGGATTATAAAAATAAAATACAAACGAAAATGACGCTGACTGTACTTTTATTGTGATGATGATGATGATGCGATCCTGTGGTCCCTCATCAGGGACATAGGGCTCTAAGAAGAGATTTCCATTTTTTGCGATCTTTTTTATTGTACTGTGAAATAATTTTAAGTTTCGTCATTTTTATTTAAATATTGAATATTTTTATTCTTATTTATTTTAAAACATATTTAAAAAGGTTTTTCGTTTGTTCCAGGTAAGCACACTAACAAGCTTTTTTCCTTAATTTGTACATAAGATAAGGTGAGCGAATTAATTGAGTAGATTTCTTTTATCTATTACTCATTAATCTCCGATTTTTTTTTCTAATCTTATTATAAATGGAGTATAGTTTAATTTAAGTACACTGTTGGATATAAGACTTCCCTAATTAATATTGAATATAATTAATCTTAATATCTGAACAAAACCAGTGTGAAGACACATCAAATCATGACGTCACTTTCTCAACGTATGAGTCAAACTACGCAGAATTGGTCCACATACATACGTGCGCGTTCAAGCGTACGCACTTGTTGGCGATTTGTTTTAGTACAAGTAAACCAGTAGCTGGGACCCACGTCCTGGGAGAACTACAGAACCTTCCCGGATAAAATGTAGCCTATAACCTTCTACAGGGTCCCCTCTACCTCCGTACGGAATTTTATCTAATTTGGTTCAGTCGTTTTATAAATATATTAAAAATAACGGTTTTTCACTTTTGCGCATACGCCTCGTGCGTACTTAGATGATTTGGTGATTTACGGTTATTGCAACCTTGCACCAGCGTTCAAATAAAAAAAAATTGTTTATGTTTATACAGAATAATTAATGATAGTAAAAATAATACATTCTGAACATGTTCAGATAAAATCCCTCAAATAGGTACCTCATAAAAAGATTAAAATTAAATAATTATAGAACCATGAAATCACATAGAAATTAATATTTAATTAAAATATATACGTCTATATTTAGTATACGAATTAAACGAAAAAAAATACTTGCTATTTTTTTTTTATATATTATACTAGCTGTTTGCCGCGGTTTCACCCGCATCCCGAGGGAACTACTTAGCGCACCCGGGTAAAAAGTAGCCTATGTTGTTCCTCAGGTTGTTCCTCTCTATCTCTGTACCAAATTTCATTTATATCGGTCCAGTAGTTTTGGCGTGAAAGCGTAACAGACAGACAGACAGAGTTACTTTCGCATTTATAATATTAAGTAAGGATTTTGTGCTACAAAATTTCGTAGGGTAAAGTCCCAATTAGATGTCTCACAATTTAAATGGATTTTTTTTTTGTTAAAACAAAATATTTATTTTTAATTCATAAAAATCTAGTCTATATTTTAATAACTACAATAGCTGTCGATGTTATCAGACAAATATTTGGCGTATCGTATATCCGCACTGACAGCCTTGCGAGTTGCGTCACGGATAAAGCATTCAATCTTGTATATAAAACGCTTAAATTAAAGCCTTTTTTTTCAGGCACAAAATATTATATATTTTTAGTATATTTTTTACTATACTTTGTTCTACTATATTTTGTAGTGTTGAAAAGGATTGCCTAAATCTTAGTCAGTTTTGTCTTGCAATATAATATAGGTTTTATAATAGGTTTTCTATTAGGTTACGTAAAAATCATAAAAAATATGCGTTTAGTTATTTTAAATATTTTCTCACGTTTTATGCATTCTTACAAATTCAAAATTATACTTAAATGATATTGTTTACACAATCTGACGTTGTTTTCTTTCTAATAATAGTAGCTTGTCACCTGTCTCAAAAGTAAGAAAAAAATCATTTATTAGTCATATAAATGTGAATCTCCCCCTCTAAAATGAACAATAATTAAAGATATATAAGTATCTATTTTAAAATCCATTATCTTCGTTAGCAACACTACACTTATACGTCGCGTTCAAAGATTAAATTAACATAAATTAATAATTTTATTAATTCATTATCTGCACACGTCTTTGTAACAAAAACTGTATGCGCAGGCGCAACGGTCTGAAACGTTTTCTATGTTGCTTATTGGTAGAACAATAATGTTTCGAATAAAACATCACTTATTTTTAAGTGGCGCTTATATTCTCTGCACTTTCAGTGATGGCTTGTATTCAAGTTGCCGTGGTTTTAGTGTATTTTTTTTAGTAAAACATATTTAAATTAATTACTTACCTACTGTATAAGGAGATATAATCTGTACCAATTGATTTTAAGAAAAATGTGAACAAAGTCGTAACTTATATTGTTCTAATTGTGCCACAGAAATTAACAAAATTGCGTGAATTTCATGCTCTAAACATCATTATTCATCATTTAATGCCGTTTTATTTATATGAGTGGGAAAATTAGATAAAAATAGGTTATGATTTTGTTTACATTTTTTTTAATCAATTGGTACACGCTGTAATAGATTTGATGAGCTCAGTAACAAACGGGTCGACCGATCAAGGTTAAGCTGCGTTTTCTGCGCTCGCTCCGTGAATGGGTGACCATCTTTGTCATACCAAGACTCCTACATGTCTCGAAAATGATATTTGACAGATTCTAGACACAGGTAGCCAGTAGCCAGATTATTTGGAAACCAGTCTTACCAAGGTGTATCGTGTTACTCCTGTGGTGGATCCACGACTTTGGTTTGGGCGGGGCTTGATTCTGGTGAGGGTAGGTTTTATCAAGCGAAACACTAAAAAAGCACTGAACATTTTATTTTGCTTAACGCATAATAAGTCTCCTTGCTTAGTTTTTGGGGGAGGGGGCTTCCGCCACTGGGTTACTCTGTAAATTAGTTGTAATTCAGCTGCATCTAGTTGCAGCTGGTGGTAGACTAGAAGCCAACACCAAAATAGTTGAGAAAAGCTAGGCGGATAATGGTAATGAAAGTAGGTTTCGGTAATTAAATGTATACGTGTCTGAAGAGCGGTTATCGAAATTCCTAACCGTACGAAAACTGAGATTATCCAAACAGGAAAACACGATATGTTTTCAGATAACCTTAACCGCAAACCGAATTATAAAGATTTTTATTTACTATTATTAAGAATTGTTTTTAAATCAAGTAATAATTTGTATTTTTTTTATTGTTGTGGCTTTCGTGAATCCAAAAATCATTTGGATAGCGAGGTTGTGGACACAAACATTGGCTAGGATATCAATTTAAGAGTGGCTTGCTATCCGTAACTGAACTGTAAATAGTGTTTGGCCTTTCATAACTGCCTCCTAAAGCAATTCATTCTTTTTTTTCTTTTTATCTAATAGGTAGGTGTGCCGTGACGGCAAACAGCATGACGATCGCTTATGCCATCAAATCTCCTCTCGGCCGCTCTGTACTGCTGTATACGCGGCGCGTATACTGCACACAATTGCCTTTGCGTGTGGTTGTGTGTACTAGGAGCATCGAGATATATCAATAGAGATGCAATCCCGAACATTACGCGGTCACAAAAACGTAACCATTTTTAGGGTTCCGTAGTCCGACAAGGAACCCTTATAGTTTCGCTCTGTCCGTCTGTCTGTCTGTCTGTCTGTCTGTCTGTCCGCGGCATAGCTCCGTGGTTTTTGTTATTAGAAAGCTGAAATTTGGTATGAATATGTATATTGATCACGCCGAAAAAGTGGTAAAATAAAATTTTGACAAATATTTTTTTTTAGGGTAGCTCCCAAACATGTAAAGTAGGGATGAATATTTTTTTTCTCGCGTACCCCTTCGTGTGGGGTATCGTTAGATAGGTCTTTCAAAAATATTATGGGTGTGTGAAAATCATTTTTCGGTTAAGCGAGCCATTTGCGAAATATCTAGATTTTAAGTGAAATTTTTTGTTCGATACGAGTTACCCCCCCCTCTAACTTTTGAATGGCTGTACCTAGAAATGTGAAAAAAATCACAGACGTAGCACATGTAATGAACTTACAAGGAAAACTATCACGGCTAAGTAGGCTTAACCGGTTACAGAGTTATAGTCGACTAACTGAGACCTACTACGGAACCCTACTGCGCGTGGCCCGACACGCACTTGGCCGGTTTTTTAGAATGCAGACGTAGCTTTGAAACTAGTAATCATTTTGATGTAAAATTGTATCTATCTCTCTCACACTAACCGAAACGTAATGTTCATGACATATGTATGATAAGGATGGCATTTACTACAAATTTGCCCATACATTACTACAAATTTGCCCATATTATTGTTAAAATCGTCCTGCTGTCACTCTGATAGATTCAAGCTGGCTACCAAGTGACAGATGTCATGAATTATGACTGGTCACAACCTTTATGGCACGCATTTCGCTGGTGATTGCACATCTAGTTACTTTAGTGACATATATATCTATGACTAGGAGTGCCTTTCCATGTTATTTTTTACTCATGAGTGATGATGACACTGCATGTATCAATGGAAATGCAGCCATACTTGATGTGGTTATTTTACTAATGTTAGTAGCGAATATTTCATACAGGTACTTACAAGATGCACAAAAACACCCACAGTATATTATGGTCTCTTAAATCTGTCATAGGACAGTGTGTATGGGATTTCAAGCGTGGTGTGGGCAGCGCGGTGTGACACACTGTGACGTATGCATAAACTTAGTTAAACTTAAATACGTTAGATAAGTTTCTTAAAATAGACATGCTCGAGGAGACTAGCAGATACATTAAAAAGAAAACATCCAATAATGTTGAATTCAATTTTAGCATTAGTTGTTTTTATTCTACCTTCCTAATCCTGACTAATATTATGAATGTGAAAGTGAGTTTGTTTGTTTGCCGTGCTAATAAAACTGCTAAACCGATTTGAATTAAAATTTGTATGGAGATAGATGGTACTCTGGAGACAGTTATAAGCTATTTATCTAACTGCATTAAGTTGCTCTTTCAGGATGTATGTGAAATCGTGAGAAACAGCTTTTTAAACGTCTGTTTGCGCCGTTCATGAAATCTAAAACCACTCGAAATATCAAATCGTTTATCAAAAGCTGACTAATCTAATAATAATCTCTCGATATGTAAATATTGGTATATCGATATACATCTAAACCTTGACCGTGGCCACGTTGCTTAACCTTGTGAGGTAAGTAATCGATTGCCGATTTCGTATTGATACTTTTACTCGAGTTGCATCATTAATTAGGTTAGTTTTGACTGTCGCTGTCACCGACTCGTGATTCTATTTGTCTAAGTTCCGCGATCAAGCGTTTTATTTATAAAAATATTTGCGTTAGCTTTCAGTCTAGTTTTAAATTACTTACTAAACATAACATCATGCCAGTTTTACCAGCGGTACCGTGTTACCCGGTAACTGGGTTGTGGAGGTCAGATAGGCAGTCGCTCCATGTAAAACACTGGTACTCAGCTGCATCCGATTTAGAATGGAACCCGACCCCAACATGGTTGGGAAAAGGCTAGGCAGATGATGAAGATCATGCCAGTTTTCCCCTGGAGGGTTAAGCAGGGTTAAACTTATAGTACATCCTCATTTCATTAGCTATGTTTAAGTCCCATGTATATGGGGCTAGCTTATTGCCGTCAGGTGACCACATATCCTGATTACATATTTTTAGGTATTTCTTTATTTGACAGAAAAACACCAAAGACCTAAAGGTCAATAGAAGCGCTAGCGACCTCTAAATCAACTTGGTAATACAGTTTTGTAGCATTTGAAACATTTACCTAAATCCTATTATACCATTTTATTCATACTACACGTTCAAACTTGGTGTTGGTCCATACTATCGTCTCTTTAAATGTAATAAAACAAACAACTATCCTTCATTTACAATAAGATTAGAAAAACTTCACAAACTCTTTTTGCAGCTTATTCAACTGATTTTGAGATCTATTCCCCACTGATAAGGGTGGCGTTGAAAGTAAAATAATGTTTAAAATAGCAAATATATTCTGCATCTGTTTTTGTATTGTCACCTTAGTAGTAGAGCTTTAAATGGTTTGAACAAACAGTAAATAGGGTGTGTTTAAATGTCTAATCTCATAATAAATGGAGTATAGATAAGGTTATAGAAAAAATAACAAGATAATTTAGCACGTATATGGTAATCCCATTTTACCAATATCCTGTATTAATCACTTTCGTATTGAATGCCGTTAGACTGGTCAATGAGTCAACTGACTCGTTAAAATTTAAACCGAGTCCCTCAGATTTTAGTTTTTTAGTACATTTTTGTCGATACCCACGCATTGTTGGAATTCTTAAAGAATTAAATGTGTAGACGATATTTGGGCTATTTACCCTGTGACGTAATTTTAACGTATTTTGTATTACAACGTTATTTTTTAAATTTCTAGTCCGATTAAAATGTATGACTGTGTTGTTGGTGTAATGGTCGTAAACGCGACTGCCGTGAACGGGATCTTGGGTTCGATTCCCGGGTCGCCTTGGTTCAATGGTCGTTAAAGCGACTACCGTGAACGGGATCTGGGGTTTGATTCCCGGTTTCAGCCGACATCGCATTGTGGGTTTTAAAAAAAATGACAAATACATCGGAGTCAAGCCGAAGGTTTTAATCAAGCTTCAAGGTCGAACGATCGGTTACGATTAAAGACTTATCAATGCGTAATTACAATAAAAAGAAATCAATAAATTATTTATTACTGGCTGTTTCACTGGCGTTCACTCGCATAAAACCTAAAACCTTCTCCAGAGTCTCCTCTATCTCCATACCAAATTTCAGCCAAATTGATCTAGCCGTTCACGCGTGATGCGATGACCAAGGGAAATTGGGATTCAGTTTTATATAATAGAAGATAGATATAGAGATTAGGAAGTTTGACAATTTGACGTGTACGATTTGAGGGGAGGTTATGTCCCCTGTGCCCCCACCCCCCTTTGAACTGCCACTGACTTCAAGTCCATCCATCGACGTGCAATTTTGTTGAATTTCCTCGGTTCTGTTAAATCATTAGTTCCTACAAAGTACTTCCAAGAACTGACAGCAACTAAGTCCTTTTCCTATCATAATATTTGCACAGAAAATGAAATACGGGGAAATGCTATGAGAAAATTTCTGATGCTGGCGCTACACTTGGCGTATTTGTCCAAATATTTGCGTTATTTTATAAACACAAAATGGACCCTATTAGTAGTTGCATAAAGTTCACTTCGTTATACGGAAAAGGCACAAATATTTGGTCAAATACGCCAAGTGTGGTGCCAGCATGAAAGAAGTAATATTTTAAGTATCTTACTAACATTTTTGTTGATGAACTAGCTTTCCGACAGCGGTTTCGATGCATGGGCTATACATCTCCAACAATATCATTATATTTTAGGCAATGTATACAAAAACTTGACGAATTAATACTAAAACCTTCCTCTTGAATCATTATATTTATTAAAAAAAAACTGCTTCAAATTCCGTTGCGCAGTTTTAAAGATCTAGGCAAACGACAAACATGTGATCTAGGCTTCCTGCCCTAGGTAAGTAATATTCATACATACATTATCAGGGTGCGTGAAAAAGTTCCCTCGTGACATGAGAAGCAGCTAGTTTTCCTAGACTATAGCTTCTCAATATCAATCTGGAGTCTAGATGATCCCGGGTCGGACAACGCATCAATGGGATTTTCCTTGTCAGTGCCCATTAGCAGCGGCTAGTCCGAATCTGTCTCCGATTCTGGGCGACATGGAACTTAATATTAACTGAGTGTTCTAAGTAGTGGATTTTCTATGGGTACTTGGGGTATACACACAGATATGTATCTAAATAGATGACGATTCACGTCATCTATTTCGTCTATCATATGTATGTAGGTACTTCGGGTGTCAAAAGGGACGGCCTTGCACCTTTGACGCCTGTTTGAATTGGTTCACAGTCCCTTGTGGCACCAAACGTCAGCATAAAGCTAGAAAAAATTATAATTGCCGTATTAAGCTGCAGAAAGTAGAAAAGAATCACAAGGACTCCTATGACGTCACAGAAAGCAGATTTTTTTATTTATTTCATATACATATACAATAAACTAATGCGCTTGGTTTTCGTACAAATGTTAGAACTTACGTTATCGATTTAAATGTATGTCTGTGGGTATACCCCTGCTATAAACTTCCTTAAACCAATCTCTTTGATTCAAAAAGGTCTTAGTCAGGTTTTTCCCACAATCACTTCAAAGCTGTTGACCCCTCTTGCGGCTGATCTGGTGATATTCAAAAAAACATTCGGCTTATATTGCTATCAAGAGTGTTTTCAACTGCCATCGGTTTTTTCATTGAATCTGTTTTGCCCATTTACGATTTAAGTTTTATTATTTCATTGGATGTTTCCGGCAGTTTCACTTGCGTCCTGGGACATCACGCACCCGGATAAAAAGTACCCTTTAACCATCTCCAGGGTCCAAAGGACAGTTCAGTGGTTTTACCGTGAAAGCATAACAAACTCACTTTCGCATTTATAATATTCATCATCAGCCTATATATCGTCCCACTGCTGGGCACAGGCCTCTTCTTATACAGAGAAGGCATGAGCATTGATTACCACGCTGGCTCAAGGCGGATTGACGATTTCAGACTTTTATGGTCCAGGTTTCGATAAAATTAGGATTTACAGACATATGTGACCCATTTCCAGCATTTTCTTATTCACATAATTATCTAATTTTCGTTATTTTTCAATTTATCATTTCGTCTCATCATCATCTGCTTCTTTATTGTCGGTCCACTGTCGGACATAGGCCTCTCCTAACGCATCGATGACTGGGCCCCAGGGCCATAGCCTGCCGGGGCTGCGGCACGTTCGAAAGAGATATCGCGCCCCCGGAATACAAAGGGCTGAGGAAGGAACATGGATGGGTTTTAGTCGGTAAGAGTCTGATATTCCCACTCGCCCCTCCCACGGCTGGAGGCCTTATTTGATGGTCTCACTTCCGAAAAAAATTTACAAAGGCCTCCCCTAACGAGTCCTCTCTTACCCGCTCCTCAGCTTCAATCTACATACGTGCGCAACAAAATAATTTTAATATGCTTAAACTTCTCTGTTAGGTAATTATTTTAGCAGCTATACCACAACCGGTTTCAATTTTAACGTTAGAACTGTGAAAACGAGAAAAAAAAATACAATTATACTTTGGAATAATGATAACAATTTATTCCAGTGGTTTCTCTGCGTTTTTAATTAAATTCATAATAATATGAGCGTTTAAGCATACCTGATGTTTATTTCAAACTTAAAAATGGTAACGCTACAGTAGGAAATGTTATAAAAGGACTGTTATTGCAATCAGTATCACCATGGGTGTGCACAAGAAACAGTGATCTTAAAAACTTACAAAGAATATTTTATGATATTTAATCACAGGGAAGTTTCCTAGCGTGATTTTGATTTTACAATCAGTTTCCACAATATCATTACTGAACGCAAAAATTCGTGTGACGTGCTCAAACATTTACTTGTATTACTTACTAAAGCTTACAGGTCAAACACCTTCCAACGATAAGCTATCTTTAATTTTGTAAATGGGTTAAAAATAACACCTGTAATAATTTTATTAAATTAAATTATTTTAAACTATCATCAACATAGTCATCAGCGTATTCAATGTCATTCCAGTGTTAAAAAACATATATTTAAACTAAGCTGAAAATCAGATCTTTTTGAACGTCAAGTTCACAAAAAACAGCCCCCAAAACATCTGACCTTCACCACTTCCTATGTGTTTTTGCTGGGAAGAAGAAGTGGCGCAACAAACTCCTCAGCAACACATATCTGTGTAGGTTTGAAGAACCTTCGTTTAACTGTAAAATTGCTTCCCTTTTCAAATGTCAAAAATACTGGACGATAATTCTATTTTTTAATTTTCGAAAAGCTAATTTCTTATTCCATAGATTCGTAGACGAGAGTTAAAACCAACCAGTCTCAAACTAGACTGACATAAAAGCCAGTATTGCAAAAGACACTAAAAGTAGTCTTGATAGACAACACGTTTCGCTTACATTAATTCAGCTAGTTTGTTGCGGTTTGCTGCCTAGTCATTTTAATTGACTCTGCTTAATATTAAATTCACTGGTGTCATTTTATTATTGATAAACATAATTTGTTGGTATTTGTTGTAAGGTCTTATTTTCGTGATCGAATTTGGAAGATTTCTTTAAGTCTATTAAATATTACTAATTAAGAAATTTAAAGTATTTATTATGCAAAGCATTTGATTGCATTTAGCACATAATAAATACCATGTATCGGAAAAAAGCTAGGCAGGTGATAATTATTTTTTTTAGTTTGATGTTATGGTGTACAAGTTATTTAATTAAAAGCATGTCACCTAATTAATACTAAGAAGTTATTCCATATTGAATGCCTAATTTAACGACAAATTAAGGTCCATAGTTGGTATCCCGTAGGGGAGTGTCCTATGACCTATTAAAATTTTAACTTCACGCTTCCTGGTGTCTACTAAAAATCATGATAATTATGGTTCCACTACTTATTTTTCCTTCCGAGAGTTTACTGTAGTTTATATCCTCGTGACTGTACCCACAAATAATATAAATAATTATATTTACTTACAGCTTCAGCCATTGTTGTACAAAAATAAAATAAGCATCTTTATTCCGACCCTGAAACCGTTAATTGTACGAAATATAACTGAAATAAAAACCACAATTCCATATAAATATTCCCATAAATGATAGTAACTTACCAAATACGGATTCTCGGTAATCAGGTCGTGCTGAAGCAAAATTCAAATAAGTTGCGATCATATTTATTAATAAATTTTCAACCTACGAAAAATCGAACACGTAAATATAAAGCGACCGTTTAAAGTTACTGCAATAAGCAGTAATTAACATATAGCAAAACAGGTATTGGAAAACAAAATGGCGTCTGTTCTCTCTATCACATTAGGGACACTGCATGAATATCGTGCCACAGTTTTTAGGATAGCTACCGACAATACGATCAGAAACGTTATTAGCGTTCCTCTTTTGTCCATCCGTTGGCATATAATTCGATCAATATTCAACTGGGCTGATACAACGGATGTGTGTAAAATTGCATCGTTCCAGGAAAATTGATGCCTTATAAATAAGTTTCCATTTTATAAAGAATGTTTTATGTAGCGTTGTATAGGTAGAAATATTTGTTTTCACTGCGCAGTTGATATTAAAAAATATATGACTGTGTTAAAGTATTTGTTTTGTGTAGGTTACACACCATACTCCTTATTTTATGCCTATTCAGTTAGAAATAAAAGTGACGCAGAAAATAAATCAATTTAATTTACTTAAATGTGGACGAAACAGAGAGCGGAGTGAAGTTATTTATATACTTTGAAATGGTTGTATGAGTCGAGCGTTTCGCAGACCGAACCGAAGCCTCATATTAACGGCAGACTAGTGCTGCGGCAGTCTCGCGACGCGCTTATTATTCGAATGTAAGATTCTTTATCGAACGCCCGTAATAGCGTTGAAATGGTCGGCGTCAATTTATAAAATAAAATATTTACGCCATATTTGAATTTGATTCCCGCGATTTTTACGTGCTGTCATTTTTTTTTCGAATTTTGGAACTGATTTAAATTGTGCCAGTGCCGTGTCGAGTTTATTTTTAGTCTTATTCTCATAATTTTTGCTAAGTGGTGAAATTCTTATTTGCCAGTGATAATAAATAGTGTGGACAGGAAAAATAAGACTTGTGTAATTAAAAAAAAAAACAAATGTACCTGTTTTGATCGTCGTGGTTTGATTGCGAGTTTCCTTTCATTTTTGCCTTTAGTGACGGTTTCATAAAGTCGTATTGCAGTGACTCTGTGGCAAATGAAGTTTTATTCGATTATTTTTATACAACATTTAAGTAACTGTGCTTCGTGCGATGAAAAAGAAAATGAGTAAGTTTATTTTTAATTGATACTTTGATACGCGTTGTTATTGTGGGAATTTTAGATTGTGTATTTATCACTATACTTTGAATTATAGAGTAATAAAAAATATTATCAATTTTCCTCGTTTAATCTAGAATGTACCTACTCGCACACTAAAGTTATTTATTAAATACCTTATATTATTTACTAAATGACATCAATGTTTGGGCTGTACCAAATTATACAAACATTATTTGTGTCAGTTTAATTATTCGTGAGTATTTATACACATGTCGTCGAATGCATTTGATAATGCGAACTGCGGGCCGTCCCTCCCTCCCACGTCCTCCTTCAAAAGGGCATTCGTGCTAATTTCAGACATTCCCTCACTCAGGCAGAACTCTGAAAACATTTCTAGATTATATCTGTTTTTTGATCGTCAATTTTTTCGATAAGTTTTTTTGTTCGATAACCGTGCCACTTATTAAATGATTTCCCTTTATTTTTCGATAAAGACAATGCAGATAATCTCTCGCTTTAACGTCAATAAGTATATAAGCTTACGTTGCTAGCGGATTAGTATTTGGGTTTTATTAAAAGAACAGAAAATTTCACATATTGCAACGTCTTTACAGGTTTTACGATTCAATAAATGGCCCAGGCTTGACCACGGCTGCTTGCATTTGACACCAAACAACTATTAACTAAGCATACTTACGACTTAGTAAATCTGAATTTATTAATAGTACTCCAAATCCTTATCATTAATGTTCTAAATTGCTTCAAATAACATTGATAGTTCGATGACCACTTTAGGCTTTATCTCCTTTAGTAATAAAACAATGAATGTTGCTTGCGTCAGCAAATATTTCAAGACTGACAATGCATATCTAAATAAGAACAGCAATCATCTGGAATTCTAACTAATCTATACATATAAAATGCTTTGTCCTGAATGACTGACTGACTGACGGATCAACGCACAGCCTAAACCGCTGATCTTAAAGACCTGAAACTTGAAGGATGTATTCTTTGTATGACGTAGGCATCAGGTAAGAAAGGATTTCTCGAAATTCTACCCCTAAAGAGGTGAAAGAGGGGAGTAAAGTTTGTATGAAACTCTGACATTTTTAATTTGCATTCGTATAGCCGAAAATTCTATATTCGAGCATTCGTATATTCTAGCGAATCCATTGTATTAATACTTGCAGTGAAAACTTTGAATCACTTTTTATAAAAACTGCACGCACCGAGCGGAGTTTTGTGAGATTTGGCATAGTTGTAACTAATTAGTTTAATGAGAACCAGTGAGATGTTCTCAGTTTCGATTAACCTACAAATGACGTCAATGGCATTAATAAAAATAAAATTTGATGAAAAATAAAGCTTGGAAGTGTTTTAAATGACTACGGAAATCTTAACATTCCTATCAAGATGAGTAATATACAAACTAAAAACTTTATATGAATTTGCTACTTCGAATAGAAGAAAGAACAGAATATATTCGTACCTAAATTGGCCAGTTTTTTAACCGACTTCAAAATGGAGGAGGTTTTCAATTCGATTGTTTTTTTTTATGGATGTACTCTGATTACGCTGAGATTTATGATGCGATTTACGTTATTCTTTAGTTTGATGCGGAATAGTTGCCATTTGATCCCATAAAAATTTAACATAGTTTGACCCAGTAGTTTTCATTTTATGATAAATTTTTTTTGACATTTTTGTCTACGTGGATGATGGAATTTCATCTATTAATGAACTGTAGATTAGAATCATGTATGTATTATATACTACTGACTGCAAAAACTCCAGGAGAGAAGAAGAGCCTTGAAAACATACGCTCAGTTGTCCTTTTACAAACAGATAAGTAATATGTACTTAATACCTTCATTGGTTTAAACGTTAATTAAACAAATGCAGTCATTTTCCTTTAAATGTCAGACAATTTTATAGTAGACAATCAGGCTAGGACTGTTAATAATATCTACGTTACGCTGATTGTGGCAAAAACAGGGTGTAACCTGGACATTAGGTTCACCCTCCGGAAAACGCAGTGAAGGAAGTCCATAATTTTACTGTTTGTCTGTTTGTGAGGGTAATATTAATAAATTAATCAGTATTAGTTATTTTTGATTCAAGGCTGTTGTCTTTCATTTTGTTAAAATGTTGTTTTTGTAAAATCGGTAATATTTTTCTTTCATTATATGCCAGAAAAATCTAAAGATAATAGCAACTTCATTACTGATCATTCTACATATTGTCCTATTATAATTAATTAGTCCTTATTATACTTTAATAGTGCTACTAAGTTATGAATCTTCTGATAATTATAAAAAAACCTCTTCAAAGGATCCCAAGAAGCTAAAAGTGTTTTTATACTTACAGTGGCGAAAATACAGTATTAACATTATTCGTTTCTAAACCAAAACGATGAAGATTAAAATTCTAATGTAATTCAGTGAACATTATTGCGAGTAGTGACCGTTAAATGGAATTCGTGACTGCAAATCTAGATGTAAGTACTGTTAACTGCAATACCATATCAGAAATCTATGAACGTGATTACTGGAATTTTAATTCCATCTTCTTCATAATAAAGTTTTAAAAAGCCGCTTATTAGGGAATTGATTCTTCGAATCGGACTTTGATCTTTACAATTTCCATTCTAAGTGGTACAAGTTTAATGAAAAAGAAGTAATCGGCCTTAATCACTTAGAATGAATTCCATCTGATATTACAGTCGCTCTTCCCACGATGCGTTATTGGAAAACCTTTAAGCGTTTAGGAAAGCCAGCTTCTATTAAAAAATCACTAAAGAAATTACAAACAAATATTTTGTAGTAAAGATCTTTGTAGAGGACCTCGTCCAAAACAGTTCTATTACCATTATCATCAGCCTATATGCTGTCCTACTGCAGGCACAGGCCTCATCTCGTACAGAGAAGGCATGAGCATTAATCACCACGCTTGCTCAAGGCGAATACTTAGAAAGTACCTACATACGACTTTAGAAAAGTCACATTGGTACTTACTAGTACACGAGAGGCAGATGCCTTAACCAGTAGGCCACCACGACCTCTAGTTCTATCATCATGCCTTTGTCTAACCGCTAAGCAACACTGGTACGTTCCGGTTTGAAGGGTATAAACGCCGGTATAATTACAGGCACATGAGACATTTTGATATTGTCTATGAGATATGAGAACGCTATTGTTGATGCTACGGTATCCTATTGTTGAAGTCTATCGGCAACTGTGTCTACTAACACTTACATGGGCTATATGATTTCAGTAAAATTAAATTTATTCATATATATAACTAGTAGTAGCAAATGGCGTTTGTTTATTCGCGGGAGGGTGCTGAACAACTTCAAGAGTAGAATAAGTGAAATTACAAATCAAATAGATTTTTTTGCATAACCTCTTAAAGGTTGCTTCTAATAGTAAACAGAATAAATAAACATTCACTTTTCTTTATTCTACACTATATGTATAGGTGATTAAAATGATACCTATGTAAAATTCATAGGATGTTCTCTTCTAGGAATAAAGAGTACCTATCGTTGTTGTTGAGAGTTTCTGGCTAACAACTGGTTGCTACATATTGATTTTTAATAGCTTCTAATGCATTTATATCGAGTCCGCGTCCAGTCTTGATAGGTAGACCTTCATACGCGTCCCTTGTGAACG
Organism: Pyrrhia umbra; assembly: GCA_963891755.1. Classification (NCBI taxonomy): domain Eukaryota; kingdom Metazoa; phylum Arthropoda; class Insecta; order Lepidoptera; family Noctuidae; genus Pyrrhia; species Pyrrhia umbra. The sequence continues at coordinate 1,839,760 of OY982943.1, forward strand.
TTACAAGTCGGTCATACAGGATACAATATGGCGTACCTATTTATTGTTTAGCCCTCACTCCATAGCTGCAGACAGAATCTATTATCTTACCTATCGAGTTGTACCAAAGTTCAAAAGACTGTCTTCTTGATAGGATTTAAAACAAGAGGGGAAATTAGTAATAAAGTTTGTTATGTTTAAATGGCAGGAGTCCAATTTTGATCGTCTCAACTTTGAATGCTGGATCATGCAGCTGGCTAGATTGCATGTGTACTCCTTTCTCTCTCATTACCTATTGAGTTCTACTTGTAGGCGTATATTCTGAGAAATTCATATTTCAATCGTCATTTGAATATTATAATTTGATGACTTGGTTATTTCCAAAGTAAAAAAATTAATCAATAGTTTTTTCGATGGTTTTGTCGAACTGACTGATAGAGTCCGAAGTTAATAGCTTCGTATTGTTATAATGGAAGTCATCTTGTGTTTTACCTGTAGCATTATTATGTACTGTAGTCTAATAAGCCGAAAGTAAATAGTAAGTTTAACAAAGGCAATTGCTGAACACAACCCTTTAATAAAAAGTTTATGGTTCAGGAAAAAACCACACTGTTTTCGTATTTTTTATTAGGTTACAAAAAATACACTTTTTCATAATTACAAAAATAAAATTTTTCCTTTTAGCATATAAATTAAAAAATATGTCAAAACTTGCAGAATGAACTGCCGTTGTCTGAGTAACTGACAGAATGTATGTAGTTGGCTAAGGTTTTTTTTTAATAACTACAAAACAGCTTCAACGTTTTATTTCCACAACTGCCAACTGTTTTTCAATGTAGACAATATCAAAACCGTAACCAATCGATATAATACATCGGTACAAAATACATTGGTAACAAATGTAGTGTGTACTTCATAATGTTTTATTATTGTAATATTCTGTGGTATCGACAAGAATTTTTGTAGCGATAATTACCTTCTAATAATATTTATATACTAGGTATGTACCCACAGTCCTACATTTTGGTCGTGATTAGGTAGCGTGACGTGACTGAGGACGCCATTTTAACGAATAACTTTTGACAGTTCATTTGAAATTTAAAATAGCCTATAAATATTTTGATAAATACCCAACAAATATTCGAAATATTCTCAATTGAGTGGTTTATTTTACAATGATGAGTGCATTTTACAAGATAACTAGGCTAGCCTGGAACTAAAGTGGTCTATGTATAAATTAATCCGAGCAAAATGGTCTAAGTGTCATTCGTCACCAAAGTAAGGTTATCAATAAATAACACTTTATAATTTATTAATATTTACCCATTTTCCTTATTTTTAATATTTTTTTGTTATTTACTATCCTAATTATCACTTAAATTACATTTGGATAACTAAGTTATGTATTTAACTACCGTATAAATGTTTAACATAAACATAACATACATTCACAAGCACATAGTAACTTCAAACGCGTTTCGTTTGATAACTGAAAATGTTTATTTTGTATCATAGACCACTTTAGTTCCAGGTTAGCCTTATAAGCTCCGGATAACCATCGCCAATACAAAGAGAATATTTTTTCTTGGTATTATAATATTAACTCCATACTCAAGCGATTTCTCTATCCACTACACAGGTACGCTGCAAGTTTGGGGAATTTATATATTTATTATCATGTTGTTTTGTCATTTTTCGTTCTGGGACATACCTAAAAATAATCCTTTATCTATTAGGCCCACTATGATCATTACTAATGAGCCATCCTGCTTTATATCTATACATATAAAATGCTTTGTCCTGAATGACTGACGGATCAACGCACAGCCTACACCGCTGATCGTAGAGACCTGAAACTTTGACGGTGTGTTCTTTGTATGACGTAGGCATCCGATAAGAAAAGATTTTCAGACAATCTACCCCTAAGGTGGTGAAGAAACGGGGAAACATTTTGTATGAAACTCGGTAATTTTTAATTTGAATTCGGGCGAAGCCGCTGGCGGACAGCTAGTTCCTAATATTACAACTGATTATCTTTAAGAATCCCCGGGCGCCATTTGTAGCACTGAATCCTAACATTATCTGTTACGTTAGCAACGGAATAAATTCTGAGTGTGCAGCATTTTCAGCGCTGGACGCGTTGTGCCGTCTCGGTGAAATAAAAGTTTGAAATTATGGTAGTAAGAATTTTAAGCGTCGCAAGCGGCTTGTACATTATTGCATTCGCAAATCAAATTGCTGAATGAAGGTTTTGAATGACATTCATTTGTAATAGAACCTTATTTTGAAAAGTTTTGTGTAAGTCTGGACTAATATTAGAAAGACGTAAGTTTGTAAGTTTGTTGGGGGGGAGGGGGGACAATGGGGCTTTCACAATCAGAAAGATGCGTTGTCCCTGAGTGTCTACTAATTTGCGCGGACTATCTAAATCTAATTTCTTGGGAAAAACACAGAGTTTTGTTATTAAATAATTTCGACATTTGGAGGAAGAGGTTTCTAATCTTTGTGTATTCTGTAGGTAAACTAACTAAGCAATACATTCAAGCTTGATTCGAATTAAACTGTTTTTGCATTCCGTAACTAATTACTTAAAAATAATAAGGATTTTACGAATAAGGAAAATGCATGTACCTCCCTGCGTATTGTCGGTCACATTTCAAGTCCAGTTGCAATGCACCACGATATTTTGGAACGATATAGCTAGACAAAACAATACATATACGAATAGTTACATCACCGCGGTTTCAATGCTAAAGAAATCTATTTCTGTTCTCAGTTACACTAATCGTTAAAACAATTCGTTATTTTAATTAACTTATCGCTGATTCGTAATTGTCTTTCGAAATGACAGTTACGCCATCTTGAATTTATCTGAAAAAAAAGTCGGTTTTATTTTTAAATATTAAATATATACGACCTTTGCGAAGGTCGGGTTATTCTCTATGATTTCCGTTGTACAGTTTTGTGAATTATTTTATTTTTGGTGGTTTTATTACTTTGTATATTTATTGTGTTATTTTGTGTTATTTTTACCTTCGTTTTACGTTATGTCTAACGTTATTAATGTAATTCGGTATTTTTTCATCCGTAACTAAATTTTTATTTTAATGTAGACAAAAATGATTTTGGTGAGTCATAGCTCAATATTTTTATTAACTTGATGACGCATTTTAGACGACAGAGCCCTTAGTGTGAGAGCAGCCCCCGAATATATTGGAAGACGGTCAAGGTCGATCGAAATACAGTATTATTTTCGTTTCAGATTTGAGAGGCGAATTGAGCGAAAGGTATGCATACGGCCATGTAAATTTTTGTTTAGGTACTTTTTTTTCCACTGCTACTACTTTTTTTTTACTCTTACAGCAGGTTGCACCAAACTGTATCATTTATACTTTTACGAGTATCTCAAAACATGATATCAATAATTAGCATACTTTTAATATTTTTTATGTTAGCAACACATAGATTACAATGATATATAATACATGTTAAGACGAAAAACACAAAATAATAGTAAAATTATTCGAATTTATCATCCATTTTGACAGATCTTGAATGACAGTTCCTCCGTTTCACGTCGGTAAAAGTAACCGCATATTTTTATGGTGCAACCGGTTGTTACTATTTTTAAAATTTTGACGTTTCTTGATACCCTGTGCTGCTCATAATAAGGAGGCTTCGATTAGAAATGTTCGGGAGAAAACATTTTCTTTTAATATTTCTTTCGCTTTAGAAAAGTTTATTGAAAACAATGGCAGTATAAACAATAGTAGCAAGAAATAAACAGACCAGTTTTAAACAATAACATAAAAGAATACGATTTAAAATTGTTAATAATTATTTTTTTAATAGTTTGTAATCTTTTATTTGCAAACTGACGTATCCGTACGTCCACCATTTTGTTTTATATAGCAGTTTCGACTGGTTTTACCGTTTTCAAGTAAATGTGCCATATTTGATTGATTCTTGTGCATGTGGGATTTTGATGCTTTAATAAAATAGCGTATTATGTATTTGATATTTAATACACTTTATCGTTAATATTTTGTACATTAGACTTCAAAAAAAAACGGGCATCATTCTTAGAGGTATTTCATCTTTCTTAGGGGTTCGTGGAACAACTCCATTTAAAAAGTGACGAGATTTTAAGACTATATAAACACGATTTTACGTTAAAAAATACACCTCAAGTGCTTAGAAAAAATCAAGCAGATCAAAACATCATCCGCCTGCCCTTATCCCAATTTATTTAGTGTCAGCTTTTTTTTTTTTTTTTGTGTATGGCATCTCGCAGGTCAACCTAGAAGGTTGTCGTCTGCTTAACCGGGCTTGCCTGAGAAGTGCCTTAAATAAATTTAGGGCCTCCAGCCAGGGCTTAACTTACAAAACTAAGCGACTACACGCTAAGGGCACCCCCTAATGGGGTACGGCCCTCGGCTTAGGGCGTCGCTGGGGGAGGACAGCAAGGGACAGGCTGGATCAGAATAAATTTTGATTATTATAATCGGGAATTTGGTGTCAGCGCAGCATGTCTTCTCCATACTTCACTATCTGCCGTCATCTTACTAGTCACATCCTTTCTAGCCATATCATCTTTCACACAATTTATCTTTTTTTGAAATAGTTCAATTAAAAAACTTTTAAATATTGATTTTTCTACTTAACGGAGTGTTCATACCGTTTTATTTCAAACTTCCTTAAAGTTGCGATTTAGAAACTAAAATATTCTAAGAAAAATAAGTTGAAACACATTTATCTATCAAACTTTTTTATCATGTTATGGATCATGGAACAAGATTTTGATGCCAAATGCCAATACATGTATATACGTATTCGCGGACGGTGAATCACTAAACAAGTGGTGTGTTGTCGCGAGCGTTCTTGCAGATGATTTTGATGAAGTATATAATTATGTATATATATAATAACTATACATATATTATATTAGTTTTATGTCCTTCAAAATTCCGAGAAAAATACTTCACGCACCCTAAAAACTATTCTGTCTTTCTCTTTTTTCGGATGGGAAATCATCCCATGTTCCTCCCTTTGCTTTCCGGGGGCACTGTAACTCTTTCGAACATCCCGCAGCCCCGGCAGGCTATGGCCCAGTGGGGAGGGCCCCGTCACTGCTTCTCTTGTTGTCAGTCTATCTCAATACCAAAGCGTAAAAGAAGAACAGAGAAACTTTCAAATTTATGTATCAGTAAGCTATTAAATAAATAAATGGAGTCAAAATTAAGACTGAATTAATTTTGTGTAACACCTAATAAAGTGGATAGTTGAAAGAATTAAGAATAAATTTAAATAAAAGTAAAATATTGCTAGACTTTTAGAGCCACTTTCACTTAATTTTTACAAGAAGTTTTTTTTTTATAAAGTCATTGCGAGCAAAGGAAATCCATATTCATACGTTTATGTCATTAAATGTAAGTAGGACAGATTATAAATCGTAAAGTTAAATTAGTTTTAATATAAATTGGTTAGGTTGGTAACGTGAATAGGCCAGTGATTCACTGCACAAGTGTCGTGCGACCGGTCAGGGACGCTCGCGTGCGATCGAATTTACACTTCTTAGCTCAGTATCAGAAGTGACTCAAGCACTACTTAAAATTAGATTCAACCAATCAGATGGCTCCAAAATGTTCAAGACAAGATCTATGCTTATATGCTATCATATCTCCTTCCTCAGTAGAGCTGGTACGGGGTGCGGGCGAATACATTTTCCCCAACCTTCGTATCCTTGTTTAATACGTATTTCTGAGCCATAGCGTGAAGAAAACGTGTTTTTTGTCTGCTTGTCCATCCCCCATGTTAAGCCTGGGCAGGTTTCAATTTATGTCCACACCTAATTTCTTCTGAATCCTTGACTGGCGTGTTGATGACATAAAAGCAAATTATTTTTTATGTATAAATTACGAGAATTTATATGTTAAGTTAAAGGAAACTTCGCGTTCCCGATTTATTTTTGCTATCATAGCAAATGGCATTTTATCACCATGAATTTAATCTTTACTATAAATTGTATTATTTCACTGATATGCTTATAAAGGAACTAAAATAATAATTGTAATTCGTTTTTCGTTTACAATAAGGTAACTTGATATTTGATAACATAATTATGATTAAATCTGTTAAAAAAATATTAAAAAAACCGATAAGTAATATAAAACAAAAGCAAATTCAATATAAAATAAATAATGGCATTCCAATTTTAAATACCGCGATACGCAGATTTACTTGCAAGACAATTGGCTGGCCTAATTCATAAGAAAACTGTACTACCAACACAACGCTACTTAAAATAAAATAAATGTGAAATCTCGCGCCAACATCAAGAGGTACCAAGGTCATACTTAACGCCTATTCCTTCATACAAAACATCGTAAAACGAACTATTTTTGTTATAATCGAGTAAAATACCGATTTTATTTATCACATTACTTCGATATTAGATAAGTACGTATACATACCTATCAACCGATAGTGAACGATAGCATTGCCAACACAACACACCTGCTTTTGTTACGTAAGGTTGCACCCACTGCACGCAGTGCTGACAACCGTACGAATTTATTATATTTGAATTTGGAGTTCTTAGGATTAAAATGGCCGCGGGTGATAAAAGAGTTTATATCCGGATGCTGAAAGTAGTTCCTTGGTGCATACGGTTCAGCTAGTCAAATATAATTTCCCACTGTCATAAAAATAAAGTTTGTCAGCTAAAGTCCTTCAAAACTTGCTGGTAATCACAGAAAATCTCTAAAATACAAACGAAGGTCGTAGTTAATATTGATTGATAAAATTAGAAAATACTAAGAGTTGAATTTGAATTTGTTTAAAGAAAAATGTTAATTATTAAACATGATTGATTCCGTACAGTCAAGTGATTAAATAAAATTAGTTTTACACTTTTCTTAATTTGACTTTACAATTTGCAATGAGTCAGCACAACCCATTCTATTTGACACCCACATACTAACTGATACACTAATTATCCTTGCCATGTTGTCAAATGTCATATTTAGTAATATTGTAATTTTATGCGTGGACCTAAAATAGTCCCTTTAGGTACCCCTCCCACGCTAATGCCTACTCGAAGAAAAATAAGTACTAACAGAGTCATTGGCAACATACAAAACAATATCGCCGTCAGCAGCGTACATAATATGTTTATCTGGCCTTCAACTTGACTCGTCCGGGCAAACGGCGACCTCGCTTACTTTCTGACTTTTAAATGTTTTGCCTTATCGAATTATCGTTATTGTTTGGTATCTTGAGTGTTTTTTTTTTCGTTCTTTTGGTGCTGTTAGGAATTTGATTATTTGAATTAAAGGTTTTTTTTTTGTAAAATTCCGCCTACACTTTTAAATATCCACGGTGAATTTGAAAGTTTAACATTTAGTCAAAATTCGAATCATGTAAGTAATGTAATAACACAAAACTTCTTCATTTTAGTGAAGTTTCGTTACATGTCTTTGAACATTAATTATTGTATTTTAATTCGATATCGGTAAACACTGACTGGACTTAAAAAAAATATCTTAACTAAAACAATATGACAGTAGTTTTTCCAGTAATATTTATCTGTAAATCAAGCGTGCAGGCTACTATGCAACATATACATTGGCATTGTAATACCACAGAAACGTGACACTTGGAATTTGATACTAATTAAATAAGACACAATAAAAATAATGTAGCAGTAGGTACCAGGTAACCAGAAAGACGAATGGATGTTATTTGTTTTGAGTATTCCACTTGGAAACTATATTATTCAGTGTTGCAAACTGTAGGCAATTTCTGTCAGACTTACATTAAGTATATTGTTATTTTTGACATTAGTAACGAAATATGTCGCTTTATCCAATTTACCTTAAAATATTAAGATAATAATATTTATTCCCCAAGGAAGTACAAAAGTTAGTGATAAATAGTTCTTAGACACATCCGCCTCTGTAAGAGGGTTACGAATATTTTATATTGTTCATTTTTACTTGTTTTTATAATTTATTCAATTTTGTTTAAATAATATACATTTATAATATTATAATACTATTTATTAATAAATAATTAACATGTAATTTTTCTGTTTCTATTGTAATTACAATCAAATAAATCCTTTATGGTATAAAATTCTTTTCAAGCAATTATTTCTTCAATAATTTTGTGAATAGGCGCAATGGTTGTTCTCTTATTATTTATTTATGTATTTATAACTTAGTCATGTTAGGTTACTAAATAAATCAATTAGGTAGTTGAATACGTATTAAACCTACACTCATTTTAACAATATCTATTTTTAAAAATGACATACATAATTAAGTATATTGCATTTATTTGTTATGGCCTCAATTAGGCTAACCAAACGCAGCAGTTGACGGAATTTGCCATCAGAAAGAAGATCCTCGTAAATTAATATCTTCAGAACAATGTCACCTATTTTTACAGAAAATAAAATACTCCAATTGTGGTAATGAGATAGAAATTGAAATGAAAACTGACCAAGGAGACATAGACAATATTGTATTGTGACTACAACCTTAATGATGAATTTATTTATTGAAATTATGTATGTATATTATAAATTCAAAAGTTTTTGTGTCTGTCCTTCTGTTTACCTTTCACGTGAAAATAGTGGTATTATTTGAGATTACATTTGGTATGGATATGAGTTGAAATCTGGAGAAGGACTTTCAAAGGACAGTTTTAACCCAGGTGCATTTAGTAGTTCCCAGGGCACGAGTTACAATGCGACTCCTAATCAATCAATCCGAGCCTTGATGATCCTTTAACGCACTTACGTAGGTAATATTAATATCTTCTCCGTTGTCTTCAGGTAAAGAGGTGCAGAAACGATGGCGTTCCATCCGCGACTCGTACACGAAGACTTACAGGCAGGGCAAGTGCGTGCTCCCGGAACAGTGCCCGCCGGGCAGCAGGCGGTACCAGTACCATCAACAGATGTCCTTCTTACTGAAGGCCTTGCAGAACAAGTGAGTTTACTTATCTCCGTTGACGTGGCCCTCCCCCAGGGCCATAGCCTGCCGGGGCTGCGGGACATTCGAAAGAGATACCGCGCCCCCGGAATACAAAGGGCTGAGGAAGGAACATAGATGGGTTTTAGTCAATAATTCTGACACTCCCACCCGCCCCACCCACGGCGGCAGGGGTCATTTGATGATATCCCATCCGAAAAAAGATAAATGTTCTGGAGCCTTAGAAGGGACAGCCTAAGAGTCTTCTAACTACTTAGGCTTGTTAAGTTAAATTTCTCTATATCATCTTATCAGCCGACAAACCAATGCTACTGCCTCTTTTGACTCCAGGGTTTGTAAAGTTTGATTTCCTCTAGATATATCCTATGGATAATGTTGTTGTTACAATGTCTATTCTTTTTTGTTGTTGTAGAGAAATTTCTATTTTCCCTTATGTGCTTTTAAACTTACATACTCTTCTTATACCTAAATACAAAACAAATCAATTAGGTATGGATGAAATACTAACCAATTGTGAGAGTCTTTAAATCGAATTGTCTATCTTTACATTACAGAAAACCAAGGTACTCCCAAGACAAATACGAGTCCTTCTCAGAAATCTCAAATTCGCCACAGCATCCGCCCCCAGAGGACGTTATACCAAAAATAAAGAACGAAACCATGGACAAGCCATTAGACCTGAAGACCAAACATGAAGACAAACCAGAAACACAGGACAAATGCAACCAAGCCACTTGCATAGACAAACCGAATTCCCTCGAAATCAAAATAGATGCAAACTCCATCCTCCCAGAAGACCACTTCGACGATGACAAACTATTCATGAATTCTCTCATACCTTTATTCAAGAAAATGAATGACGATACCAGATTATTATGCCGGATTGAAGTCTTAAAAATCATAAGATATGCCTTACAAGGTCACAAATGTTTTGAAGCTTTGAAAGTGGCTGAAGACTCGTTTGTAAAGGAGAGGATGAGTGGGATCCTGGCAAAGGAGGAAACGAATGTGTCGACCAGCTCGCAGAAGAGTCAGGAGTCGAGGTTAGCGATGACAACGAGGTCCGCTGATGGTAGCAGACCGGTTAGGAAACGGAGGGTAAGTTGAATGAGTCCTTTATATGTGTAATTGATGCCAGTATAAAGGCGTAGTAGTATTATTTCTATTTCTTTCTCTCTTTCTGAGAAGTCAAATTATGAATTCTGCTTTCTTTCCTATCGGCGCAATAACTTTTACTATTTCTCTTAGGGTAGATTCGACCAAACCTGAATTTATACAAGAATAACTATGCGGAAAATAATATATACCACGATTTTATTCTTGAGTAAATCATTAGTCGTTTTTCCATGCAATCTAGCGTATAGCTTTACTTGGATAAGCTACTCACGAATAGCGAAGTGAATGTGAACGAATGTAATACGCGGCCAAAAAAAATTGCTCTACAAACGGGAGGGTGCAGAAGCATATTTCATGTCAACTCTAATTTGTCGTATTATAGCGTGGAAAAGTAACTGCCAAGCGACAAAGCCCTTTAAATAAATTAAAAAAAATAAAATAAAAATGTCAGTGAATTAAAATGACAGCATAAGTCAATAGGACGCCATTTTGTTATTCCTTGAATAAACTTCTTATTCCACGCAAAATGGTGGTATAGTGACTATTCCCAAATAGACTCGTTATTCCTCGAATTTTAGTTGGTTAAACGTGAAATTGATTTATTCTCGAGTGATAAGCGATCTACGCCGAGAATAAAATTTATTCCAGTTTGGTCGAATCCGCCCTTAGCCGTCTTACTATCATTTACTATCTTTTCTTCGTCTTTAGTGTATTTTTTCCAATTTATTTTGCACTTATTCACGCGCGGATCTCTACTCTGACTTCACTTTTGTATTTTAGAATGATTACTTATTATACTTATCGTGTGTCTTATTTAATTTCCAGGCACGATCACCATCGCCCCTGCCAGTTCCAACGAAAAAGAGAGGACCAGGCCGTCCTAGAAAGGTATTTAGTCGATTAAATATAGAAGTAGGTACATAAATGTATCATTACGCCAGCACCCCAATTACGTAAAACGGATATCCAATTGACATTCCCATCAAAATATACATTGCTGCATATGTTTGGGCGTTTATCTCATTGATGCTTTCAACGAAGCAATGTATATAATTAAACTGTCAAAATGAAAGGTAATGCAACTGAAATTGAAAGATATTGGCTTACGTAATTAGGGGGCTGTTTCCCTAAAGTAGTTAGGCAGATATTTCTATAGAACCACCTATACAGAACCACTATATATTATCTACACTAATATTATAAAGAGGAAAACTTTGTTTGTTTGTTTGTTTGTAATGAATAGGCTCCAAAACTACTGGACCGATTTTAAAAATTCTTTCACCGTTAGAAAGCTACATCTTTACGAAGTGTCATAGGCTATATTTATTTCCAGAAATAATTAGTTATCCTTAATAAAACTTCAATAATGTAACCCAAGGTTTAAAAAAAAATGTCCACGCGGGCGAAGCCGCGGGCGGAAAGCTAGTCAATTATATAAAGACCCATAACACGAGGGTGAATCAAAAAGTTGATGAGTTTTTTGAGAGTCAAGAAACATTATTTTTTTCGGCAGGAATAAGGAAGTTAAAATGCTATATTCTAAATGCATTGAGTTAGAAGAAGACTATGTAGATAAATAAAATATTTTTGTTATTTTTTTTATGTTTTATAGTGATTCCAAGAACTTTTTGATTTACCCTCGTGTAATATTATATTTTCATCTTCAGATTCGGCCACCACCCTCGGATTCGGACGAGGAACAGATCGCCAAGAAGCGTCTACCCAAACTGAAGGTGTGTGAGGCACCCTGCGATGAAGACTCCTACAGCCACGCCACCAGCGTCGCTCAGTTGTCCACACCACTTTTTATGAAGGTAGCTATTTAATCCACTCATCGTATATCATAATAATAGTGCAAAAGTGACAGTTTGTATGTTTGTTACTCAACGGATAGACGGATTAACACATATATGATACTTTTATCCCGGTATCTGGACCTAGTTTTGAATTCCACGCAAAGTCGCGGCTGATTACCTACGTACCTTGATTGAAAGAAAAAACATTTATTTCAGAACACGCACAGAAAACTAAGAATTAATACAAATGAATAATTAAGTTTGATTTAAAAAAATAATTATTCTATTCTATTTTTAAGAGTTTATTTTGATATGCTCTCTTATATGAAACCTGTAATTTATAATGATAACTTTTTGAGTATATGAACAAAAGTAAAAGAAATTTTTAGCAATGTTTGTCTCAAAACTTTTAATTAATTTATTTATATTTTTTGCTCAGAATATGTACAATGGCAGACTTAACGCTTCTTTAATTCCATTTACAAATGCAGTTTTATTAACACTTCCAAATATTTATAGTCACACATTTATTCTTTCAGATATACAACTTGGAGAGGTCCAAAATCGCCCCAGCCCTGCCAACAACGCCACAAAGCATGCAGGTTTCAATAAAAACCGAACCTATAGACCCCGAACCACAGCCGAGTTAAATAACCACTGTAGGTACAGTAACATATTTTATAGAAGTAACTCGTCGAAAAACTCGACCGATAGAAACAAAACATTTACCGTCTAAAAAAATATTATTATTGTCCAATGGGCGTTTAAGAAGAAAAGTGTTCAAACACTCCATTTATACATTACTCTGTGGTTTTCACTAAGAGGTGTAAAAACACAGTGGACGGTGAATGTTCTTGGTACTTTATTACTGAATCTAAGTATTGTTTTTGAAGTAGAATGTGAGCTATACATGTATATAAATGTTGTGATTATATTTGTAGGTATGTTGGTTTATATATTATATAGGTGAAGCCGAACCAAGGAATATTATATACTGTAGACACAGTATAAAATATTCTTTGGTAGTCCTGAGTAATAATTTTTGTTCAAATTCAAAATGGGAAGTTTTTGATGGTCGGAGTGGCCGATGATTGTGAATAGGTTAACTTTTGAACGAGCTGAGGTTTGCGCAATATAAGTATATATATTAGTATACGAAAAGTATTTATTTTTATATAAATATCAAATTATAAAAAACAGTAGGTAATAACTGAGAAAAATGTGTGTGTCAGAGAGCTTGATGTTAGATAAGCTTACAGATAAACTTTGCTGCCACGTAAACGATATCTGGACTAAATAAAAAACTGCAAATTTTAACATTCTTCATTCAATAGTAGAGTTACCTACGTCTTTTGGTCGTAGGGTACTTTACAAAAGTTAACAAACAATGCAAAAAAAATCTCCTCTTTATTTGGAAGGCGGTTTAAAAAATGTTCAAAAGAGGTTTTAACTCTGAATACTAAAAATATTTGAAAATGCAGTCTAGCACTTAAGTTGAAATACCTAAAATGGCAATAATATCGTTTAAGTAGGCCTTATATTCGAAGATAAAAATTTCGGATGTCAAGTTGTAAAATCAACCATTCTGATACATAAATTGTATGGTCTAATTTATATCTGATTTTACTATTGTAACACAAATGCATATGCATAGTATGTTGAGCACTGATAAAATATTTAGTAAAAAGAGATTTTGATTTAATTCGATTTAAATCACGTAATCCGTGTTATATATATGGAACAAAAATGTTAATTGAAATCTAATCGTAGTGATACAATTTTATGACGGGGACTGTCAAAAGTTTTCCGAGTTGTTTTACATACTTCTTGTCCGTTAAATTGAGGAAATACAGGGTGTGATGCCGTCAAATTCTATAAAAAAATACGAAACATCGCACCAAGTGGTTGAGCAAAAATATTGGCTGCAAAACGGCAGTTATTACTAAAAACACTTTTCTTATACCTACGTGCCTCTCTTCAATTGGCGTCAAGAAGGTCAAATTAAAAAAAAAATACCTTCAATATCTATATGGTCCTCTACAAAAAAATGCCATTATATTGTGTAGGATATGTGGTTCTGCCAATACGCCACAGTATGCCAACACCCGGTATAAAATTATAACGGTATGAAGTTTGGTCTCTGTCGCATATCTTACTCGTGTTCTAGAAAATTTCAAATTCATATTAGGTTATGTTTCTACTGGGAATTAAAACAATATCTCTGTATTTTAAGTGAGTGTGGTGAATGAAATGTGATATAATTTAGTTACGCCATGTAATTATTACGCTTAAGTTTACCTAATTGTTAAAAAATATGTTGTCTCCAGAATTATATTCCGTTATGAGATTAGCAGATTTTGCCAAAAAAAAGTTTTAAAATCATGTTATACGTGCAAAAGTCACTCTGTTTCTGTTTGTTACGCTTTCAGAGATCGTTTCGTTTAAGAACCATCTGTAGTAGATACTTTTTAAGGCAATAATAATCTGAAAATTACTGCTCATCTCACAAAGGAAATCAAGTGTGTAATACATTAATATATTGTAATTATAATTTTACGCACATTACGCGGCGTACAGCGATCAAAATGCCCGATATTGCCGTGGTCAAAACTTTTACTTCGAATTGTCGTTAAGTTGTGCCTGAAGAGGAGGTTGCCTCGAGATGAGGCGTTTTAAAAAGAATCGGATCTAAAACCAGACAAACTTCCTTACCTAATGAGACATTATTATATTATCATGTACATACATAGAGTGCCTCAGTTACAATTCTGTCAATACGACAAAGGCAGCCTCTATTGGCAGCTTTACTTTGCCTCAAGTCGAGGCATGACGTCACAACTTCGATTGTTTTTGCTCACGTTATAAAATCACGGCGTATCGTATTACTTGTTTGATTGAACGCAGTACCTATGGCGTAAACACAGTTTTTTTTTTATTTTAATTAAAGAGCATTTTCTAGTTCTTAATGATAATTATGTTAAGTGTTAGTACATTTGGAGTTATTGTCGAAATATTCCTGTTTAGTTAGTGGGGTGGGTAGAGCTCCAAGTACCAAGATAAAAGTTGTAATAATTATGTTTAATTGTTCCTCTATTCAATGGCGGGTGTTTGCCAGAATAAGACTGGCCATCATGGGCCATTGTGTGCAGGCTAAATGTTATGTGTCGAACACAATACGATGTTAAATAATAAATAAAAGTGTCGTGTTATGTATGTACATTCCTTTAGTTAGGAATATTGTAGATTTACGAGAAATTATCACGGATTGTATACCGAGGAAATAAAATTAAAAAATATTTTATAGATTTTTAGTTTTATTTTTGCATGTTCAAATACTCAACTTGAAGACGTATTGGTAGGTCTTTCTGTCGCTACAGTACTTAAAGTATATATATACTCAAAACGCATACTGCCTTTTGAGTATAAGGTCCCAAATGATAGAAATCCTTCATGAATGGAATCTTGGGATACAGCATAGCCGTGGACTTTAAACATTTTACTAAAAGAGAATTTAAAACATCTACTATTTTTGCCGCGTTCTAGTGTTGCTGTGTTCGAGTTTTGATAGTTGCCGAATGACAGAAGACATTTCAGTTTTTTTTCTGAGATGCTGGCAACACCGATGTGTTCTCAGATAAAAAGTATTGTATAAAAAGACCACATTAAATAAAAAAAATAAAATACAAATTATATTCTTAACTTCAATATTAATTAATTTGAATGCAATATATCGTCGTCAGGGACAGTGATGCGTATTCCGCTGAATTTGACCTTTAATCCTTCTCTCAAAGGGGTACAGCACATCGGGCCAACGACACACGGGTTTGTATTGGTAGAAAACGGCATCAAACACAATCTTAGAAGAGTCCACGTGGTGTTGTCTGTGGAGTATTTCACGCAAGCCACGTCACCTTTTCTTGTCATCCGGAGGTAGAATTTACGAGGATTGCCGGTGAAGACACCTAAAATGTTGACACGAAAATTAATGGAGAATGGTGAATCCTTAATCCTAATTATCCTAGTCCCAAGTATCTAAAAATGCGAATGTGAGTTTGTATGTTGCACGATAAACTGTTTGGTCGGTGGGTCATCTTAGGGGCGGGTTGTGAAGTTGGGGTATACGCTTACGGGCACTATGCAAAGAAAACAAAAAAAAATAGAAAAAAAATCTGACTTATTTTATTTTTCCTTTTTTTCGAAAATGGTTTTCTTATACACTTTAGTCAATGATGTGATCATGATGTGATGTATTCGTATCATTTTGAATGATTATCCATAAACAGACATTAACCGTTCTTTTGTTGAACATTGAATTTACGTACCTGTGGCCCAATCAGACACCTCATTCGTAAGCACGCTACCTATCATTGGCTGGCCGTCATTGTACTCGATACCAGCCTTCAGCCAGTGCTTATCGTCCAGGTAAATCATGAGCCCAGCTTGATCGTACAGATGCGTGAACTCGGCTTCAACGCATATCTGTAAAGTACTATACAGTTATATTTAATTTTATCTATGTAAAGAACCACGAGAAAATTGGCCACAGACGTCGGCTTAGTAACTTGACATTTGTGAGATGTCAAATGAGAATCTTTTCGAGTTTTAAACTACTTCAAAGCAATGATATTACATATACTTCAAAGCAAAGATATTGCATATACTTCAAAGCAAAGATATTACATACATACCTACATTCAAAGTTATTACATATTTGGTGTACTTTAGTACACAATTTTAGCGTACTTTATTTACTGTTGATCTGTCAAAATTACTTCCCGTTGCTGTTAAATGCAATGACCTCTTTTTTGGTCTGAAGTCGGGTAAATAATTTATTGCATACAGCGGCGTCGCCGTGTGCATGTACATAAAACATTGTTTATAGCATTTAGGAATAAAGTAACTTTCTAATAGTGAAAGAATTGTTGGAAACGGTTCAATAGTTCTAGAGATTACCCATTACATAGAAACATACCAACTTCCTATTTTTGTAATCGCGAACCCAATTTATATTGTATCGCCTTTACATTAATATTTAATTCTTGACAATATCTTACCGAAAAAGTGAAATCACCCTTAATGTTCACTCCATAAACATGACCGGAACTATGATGAAAGTTATACCAAGTGCCTTCCCAGTAATCGGTTTTCTCGTCCGTGGTTACTTCAAGAATATTTCCACTGATCGACCATTTTTTTGGCCTATTAATCCATTCAAAATCAGTGAGACTGATTTTATTAAACTTAGTGGAGTCCATTGTTTTGTTTTTATTTTTAACTTCACAAAACTTTATCTTGATATGTTGTGACAAACACGGGAATAAATTTTCTTACTTTATGTTCGTATCTCTCAAAAATATATAGTAAGGGCTTATTGTATCTTATCAACAATAGAACACTTCATTGAAGTGTTTTCTAGATATTTAGCCATTTATTTATTTATAATATGTAGTAGGTAACTGGTAAGTGACAACTCTACAATTTCGCGTGTTGAACAAAGTTTGATAATCGTAGTTAGCGATATCGCTAAATGAAGCATCAGCATAATTACGTAATCAAATATTTCAAAAAGAAACTTATATAAGTACTCTCAATGACTTATAAATTAATTATTAACAATTTTATTTAATACGAATACGAATATTTTCAAGAAGTTTATCAAACCTTTTTAAGAATTTTACTATATTTTCTTTAATAGCAACCCCAAACTAACTTTTTTTTCAAGTTCTTTGAATGAAGCAGCAACATTGTTCATTTAAGATGGCGTCATTTCCGGAGACGGCTGCGCGGCGTGATGGCTCCGCGCGGTTTATGAAGAAATTACAGTTTATTTTTGTGTTTAGATAGCGAAAGTTAATTGTTAAAACTATAGGATATTGTTCAAACAACTAGTGATATTGAAATGGGCAAGCCAGGTAAGATTTTTAATTGCTTATTGATGGTCAATCGGCGTTTTGCACATGCGTGGTTGCCGCGTGTGGTATTTGATAACTTTTGTGAGAAAACACTGTTAATACTAAATCATAAAGTGTTTTATTCACTGTTCATCACATAATATTACCATTTTATCCTGATTCCAACTTCGTATCGCCCTACTTCACATGTGAATTTTGAGGTTAGCTTAGTTCCATAACCTCCCATTTTTTTCAAGGTTTGTGCTAACCACTGCTTTTGCAGCTCTGCTAAACTGCCTAATGTTACAAATACCACAGATTAATAACATTAATTTATTACATAATTCACTAAAATGTTTATTTTGCACCCTCGCCGGGACCACGCGTCCATTATAATTTTACCATCTTGAATGTACAAATTACAACAAATCAGGGTGTTACTTGCTCATAAACAGCATCCATGCGTCTTTTAACGTTAGGATGACTAGCCTTCATGGTCTTGTAGGTCTAGCCGATCATTAAAATCGTATTATACTTGTTGGTTGTCGATGAACAAACATAAATAAAGTCAAATGTATGCTGTACACCACGTGGCTTTGTATTGCAAAGCATTTTACATATAATAGCTCAACTTCTTAGCCTAACCTCTTGTTGCTCTATTTAAATAGCCTAACTTTATTTTGACATGCTTTTGATTCTACATTTTTCCAAAAATATTTTGTTAATGCCAATGTGGGGACCCTGACTTTAATGGTGTCAGAAAACTATATATCTTTATTTAGGTACACAGGTAAATATAACATTCACATGGGCTTAATCAAAGTATCACTTTGACTTCCCAGTTGTCATGGCCCATGCATTTTTGGCAGTGAAAATCAATTTATCAGATTATTTTGTAGTTCAATAATCCTGTCTTACAATTTGTTTCTTATTGCAAGCAATGTGTATGTATATCAACCTTTTTTCTATTCAATTCTTTAGAGCCCTAACCTAACCTACCACCAACTTACCACCTATGATTTGATGTTTACGTTAACTTATACAAGTCATATTATTTGTCTCAGCAGTGTCTGTCCTAGTACTTTAAACGCAAAAGCCACTGTTTTTACCCCTTGACTGTTAAATGTTGAACTAATTTAGATGAAATTTGAAAAAGCTATAGGTTGAAAGCAGCGCATTGTAGGACTAGTATGAGGGAGCGTTAGCATAAGAGGGTGATAAAGATTGTTCGCTCAATCCACCCCAGCTCCTTAAGAAATGCCGGCCTATCTGTTGCATGAGTACCTGAGTTATCAAAGTACAATCATTTTGAAATTAGAATGAAGGAAACTTAGTTAGCAGTTTTTTTTATCTAAAATAATGTCAGTCTATTCCAGATCATGAAATAAAATAGAAGTATTCAAAGCTTGTCTTTGATTTGTAATAATGAATCCTCCACCTCTGACTATGCATTCCCTACAGTACTTAGCCCTGTATGTGGCTGTTTTAGGGCATTCCAGAGGCATGTAGGTATAGTAGTTGGCACGTAACTCTTCAATCTTAACTAGTCTTTCTCTTTTCTCTATCTTCTACATATAAATGTTTAAAAGTAAATTAATACAATAGACAATAGTGTAATGACAAGCATTGAAAGTTGTTTTTGGATTGCACAAAGTTGTTCCAACTACTTGAAAATCTTGCCAAGTTATGTGCCAGCGACTATACCACTGTTTTGTTTTCTCTCATGCAAGCTCTGGATAGGTCTGTAATAGCTAGTAAATGTCCTATATCAGAGATGGGTTTGTTGAATGTGCCATTGCCGAGTACTTTTTATTTACATGACTGTGTTTTTCCAGAATTTAACGGCGGTCGTGGAGGCGGAGGTGGTCGCGGTGGCCGCGGCGGCGGCGGCCGGGGCTTCGGTGGCGACAGAGGAGGCCGAGGGGGCCGCGGAGGGTTCGGGGGACGAGGGGGAGGCGGCGGCAGGGGAGGCTTCGGGGGACGCGGCGGAGCCGGTGGACGTGGCGGAGGTAAGATAGAAGACAATTAATTATTTGATGATGAGAGTTTAAATGTGTAAAGTATGTAAGTAAACGCACCCATAATACAGGAGTAAATCCTAGTGTGGGGTAACGTTTAAAAAAGAGCCTAGCTAAATAATCTTTCGAGTTGAATTTCTTTATACTAAGACTGTTAAAAAGTGTAATCATGGAGTTTCTTCCCTAATCTTCTCAATAGGAAACAACTTTTTAGAATGGGCAACTAAATTCTTTCTTTTTTGACTTTCAAAAGTGCTTGTAATTAGGCCTAATTGTAATAAAAAAATTGAATTTGTTTTGCTAAAGAAAGAGTATAAAACTCAGATGTATGAATAGAAATGCATCTTTTGAGTTGTTGACTAATTTATGTTGTACTAATTTAATTATGAAAAAAAAAACAGACCTTGAACAAAAGTAACTTACTCTTAATCATAAATGGTTCATACAAGTTGTAGATTTTTGTATTTTGACACTAAAATAAAATTCATGCTAAAACTCCTTTGCTAGAAGGTTTTAGGAAACTTCACATGATGATCGTGGTCCCTCTAATCTAGACCTATTCATGAAGACTATGTCCACATACCCACTTCTGATTGAAGATCAGTCCACAACAAAGGTATTTCTTGTATATTTTCGTGCTAAAACCCTTCTCTTGTCTTAGGTCGCGGCCGTGGCGGGCCCGGAGGTGGTCGCGGCAGGGGTGGAGGTGGCTTTAAGGGGGGCAAACAAGTTATTATCGAACCCCACAGGTAACTGAAATGTGTATAATTTAATAATGCTTTTCGGAAAATCTAAAAAATACCTAGAAGTTAATCGAAACACCTGTATTTAAAATATTACACTGACTACAGAAATGTAAATTATTGACAAACTAGAATATCTTTTACAGTATGTATTAGAAGCTCAAATGAGACTAATCATCAAAAAGTGCCACTTAAAATGGAGTATTTATAGTTTGATAGCAAAATATTTAGGTCAAATTGATAATACTTTTGTTTCTAATCTCATGACATATAATTGTGTCATATTAATTTAAACTGAATTACAATGTAGGTCTGTAAATAAGGAAAAAAAATATGTATGAAATGATGTTAATACAATAACTTTCGTTCTTCTGAAAGCGAACGCTTGAAGCCAACATACATTACTGATCGTACCCTTCTTACCCTTGCAAATCTTCTTCGTTTGAACCCGTTATCAAGTGTAATATCTTCTGTCATAGACACCCTGGAGTGTTTATTGCGAGAGGCAAAGAAGATGCACTGGTTACAAAGAATTTAGTGCCTGGATCAGAAGTATATGGCGAGAAGAGGATATCTGTTGAGGTTTGTAAAGATTTTAATATACTTTATAAATATACCAAGTAAAGAAACTAAAAAAAATGCATTAAAAATTAATCTAATTGTATTTACATTTTTTAAATGATGATTGTGGTCCCTCTAACCTGACCTATTCGTGAAGACTATGTCCACATACCCACTTCTGATTCACATTATCTTCTTACCCTTACCCCACTTAACCTTACCTTAGCTAACTGTCATTACCCTTCGACAGAATGAAGGAGAAAAGGTTGAATACAGAGTATGGAACCCTTTCCGGTCAAAGTTAGCAGCTGCAATAATGGGAGGGGTGGACGCCATTCACATGCCACCAGGGTCGAGGGTGTTATACCTGGGCGCTGCTAGCGGTACCACTGTCAGTCATGTGTCAGACGTTGTTGGACCGGTAAGCTTTAAGATTCATCTTTTGCTAGTATGTATGAATGGTTACTGGTATGACATATTTCAGTTTTTTTGTTGTATGGCAATGTAGTGATGTTTTTGATATTGTTATGGCCATAAATGAGAATTACCACTTACCATTGAGTGGACTTTTTGGCCACATATAATTTATTTTAATTAAATTACCAATTTTATTTAAAACTTTGCATCATAAATATCTTTGAAGTAACTTGTCAAACCGTTCTAGAAGTATTTTTTTATTTGGCAATCTGACAAATTCATTCAGTTTAAAAGTTCTACTTGTGTTAATAGCATGTCTACAACTACAGTTAAAATAGGCTACAGTTTAGCCATTAACAAAATCTTAAATGATGATCGTGGTCCCTCTAATCTAGACCTATTCATGAAGACTATGTCCACATACCCACTTCTGATATAAACTGCGAAAAATCTGATTTATCTCCAACAAAATATCATATACATAATAATATTCTGTATTGTCGTCTGTCCCACAGGAAGGCCTAGTGTATGCGGTGGAGTTCTCCCACAGATCAGGCAGGGACCTTATTAATGTTGCTAAGAAGAGGACCAATATTATACCTATCATTGAAGATGCTAGACATCCACTTAAATACAGGTAATTAACTTTTTGCTTTGTAAGATAAAGGTGGAAGGCGCAGGACCTAATATTTGGGAGGCCTATGTCAAGCAATGTACATAAATGTCTTTAGGCTAAGATGATGGACTGACATTGATGGACAGACAAGCAAATTAAACGAAATATGAAAGTACACTACCGAAAAAAAAAATTCTATAAAGATTTTCTTTGTCAAATTACAATGATGATTTCTACAATCTAAATTTTTCATGTTGATACATTTGAACTCTCTCTCTGACTAAACCAAATATTTTCCATCTCCCTCAAACGTGCAACAATCGGCTCTACTCTCTCTTTCTATTACAGAATGCTGGTTGGTATGGTAGACTGTATATTCGCTGACGTAGCCCAACCCGACCAGGCTAGGATTGTCAGTTTGAACGCACAACACTTCTTGAAGAATGGTGGACACTTTGTTATTTCTATTAAGGTGAGTTTATTTCATATTAATTATTTGAAGACAGATTCTGATATGAACAGAGTCATGGAAGGTAGTTTTTATGCAGAATCCTAAAGAAAATTAAAGATAATGTACTCAAATTATTCTACATTAAGCACCTAGTCCCATATTTTATCTTATTTAATTAAGAACCAATAGTTTCAAAGATATTCTCAATGATGAAACAAACATTCTAAATTTTTCATGTTGAAAAGATTGAACTCTCTCACTGATTCCTACCGTAATATTCATACTACTCACTACAACCATTCTCCACCTAACCACACATATTTCCTTGTCTAGGCCTCCTGCATAGACTCAACAGCGCAGCCCGAAGCTGTCTTCGCAGCGGAGGTAAAGAAGCTACAAGCAGACAAACTCAAACCTCAAGAACAGTTGACTTTGGAGCCCTACGAGAGAGATCACGCCGTCGTAGTCGGTATCTTTAGGGCTCCCTCGAAGAAGGGATAGGAATAATAGTCTTTTTAAGTTGACCTAATTAAGTGTCTGATTTTTGTTATAGGCTTCAAACTTTAAATAATATCAACAATAAATTTAGTATTGTATCGAATGCCATTATAATGTAAAACTGTCGTCATGAGAAGAGAGGTCGTAACTACATTTTTTTTTTCGATATTGAGTTGAGTTTGGAAGGAGGAAAAAAAATCGGTTTATGAATATGTATTTAACCCAATATCGAAAAAATGTTAGTTACGGCCTTTGTTATGACGGTAGAAAAGAGAATGCTGCTAGAAGCCACCGGACCTCATTCCCTAAACACAATTTTAAAGAGTTATTTTCGTTAAGTTCTGATTATCAAAGTATTAGTTTGTAAGTTTATACATACGAGTCGTGTATGTTATTAGATAAGTGTTGGATGAAATATATGATGGTGCGAATGACTATTTTATATTGATTTATTTTTAACGATTTCCTATGCTTTCCTTGAGATCCTATAATCCCTTGATTTTGTTAGAAATGAACAATTTATTATCAAAGAGCTGTCCCGGCGACCTTCGTACCGCCTAGTCAGTCAACAGTCAATTTACAACAAATAAAAAAATAAACCGTTTCTAGATTTTGTGATATAAACAATTTCCGTAACCTTGTCACCAAGGTTTTCCTCTTCCATGCTCAAAAGAATCGACCGTTACCTTGACTATATAAACTAGATAGTAATTAATAAAAGCTTGATGATTTTTCCAATATGATATCGAGGGGTAACGGGCTATTTGGTTTTAACAACATTTTTTGGTTGGAATCAGCGCTTTTTGCCGATGCCAAATATATATATATAACTCAATATCACCAAAAAATGTCGCTTAAACCAAATAGCCCGTTACCCCTCGATATGCATACTGAGATCATCGCCAGTGGGAAGGGAACAAAAACAGGCTTAACCTAGACACAAAACTTGGTAGAATTGTTCCGCTAGGTTGTGAGCTCCTGCCACATTATGAAACCCTGGTATGTCACGTGGTAATTATTACAAAGTAACTGGTGGGTAGTTGAAACATCACAGCGGTATCTCTTTTATTTTATGTTGTCCTAGTACTTTTCGTGAGCAAAATTAAGTTCGTGATAAATGTTGAATTATTAATAGTGCTTGCTATCTCAATGCGGACGGAACTCCTGCGATGTTATGAAGCCTTGGTATGGATAAATGGCATTTACAAAGTAACGGGTGGGCAAAGATATCACAATTTTACGGGTGGGTAGTTGAAACATAACAGTGGTGTCTCTTTCATTTTATGATGTCCTAGTACTTTCGTGACGCAACAATTCAATACTCTGAATGGTTATAGTTCAGTTCAAAAGAAATACAAACAAAAATACATGCGGGACATAAACCTTCTCTACGATTTAGATACAATTAGAAAGAAACCCTCATGACGCGAATGAAAACTGCAAAAACAGTCGTGTAGATAAATAAAAGCCAAAACACAGCAATATGAAAACAATCTATTTATTATATAACGTCAATCTCCGTCGGACTCCGCGTCGTCTGCCGCGCTGGCGTCGCTGTCGAACTTGTCGTCGCCCCAAGAGGCGCCGCTGTCCGACTGGTAGGGCTCCGCCTCCATCTCGTCCTCTGAGGACGTGTCTGTAAGGTACACGAGGTTTAGTAACTTATAATTTCATAGTAAACGCTACGTATTTTTGGTTAGTATCTTTAGATTTATACGAATATAAACAAAATTATAACCTATTTTGTTACAATTTTCCAAAATAGATAAATAAAATGGTATTAAATGATGAAAGATGATGTTTAAAGCATGAAATTGACATAAACGCGTCATCCTTACGCCATGTTGTTAATTTTGGCAGAATTAGAACAGAATATGTGACAACTTTATTTACATTTTTCGTAAAATTAATTGGAACAGAATGATAAGTTTGAAAAACGTTTTTTTTAATAATATCAGGCCTGTCCCACTCCCCGTGTAGGCATCAAAAATGTACCTACGCACAGCGGCCTATCCGAGACGGCTAGTCACTGGGGCCTCACGCGCGAGCTGTGAGTGACGTACGCGCAAGATTTGTTCCTTTGATTATATACGTATCTACTTCATTTGTTCGTTCCAAATATTCGTAAGTTTTTAGAAACGGGCTCCCGGACTAATCTGTTTGCATCGTAAGTCATTCCGGTGACCGAGTGATACGATTTGAAACGTCTTTTGTTGACAAAGGTATTAATAGTAAGGCGGCGTAATTCAACATTATTTGAGTAATATAAGGCCTGTGTTTCTTTTCGTGAAGGTATCGAAAACGTAAGTAGGCATGTATGCACAAATGTATTAAAATTAAAGTACTGTTAACACCTACCTTACGTTTTTATTTTGAAAGTCATTTGTTCTCTAGAGTACTACAAAAATGGTAATTCAGTATTTAGATTCATTTTTTTTTAAAAGGAGACAACCCTGTTTTCGTCAGAAAAGGTAAGAGTTACGTGCTAGAAAGAGACGCAACTTCTAGGCAACTATAAGCGTAGGTAATTACGCGCTGCGCGGTCTGAATTGAACTTAATCGTATCGTAGCAAAGTCTATATTTCTTTAGATGACTTTTCAAAGTGGGTCTTCTGTACTTGTACTATTATGTATTCTGTGATAATATTCATAAAATGACTCCTCTCACTGTGGGCGGAGCGGGAGGAAGTGTCAGACTTACTAACTAAAACTCATCCATGTTCCTTCCGCCCTTAGCGCTCCAGGGTAACTTTTTCGAATAATCCGCCCCGGATTTGTGTGAAACTTACCGTTATAGTCGAGCACTGGTTCCTGATCATCTTGTGTGTTGTCGGCGGCACTTCGCTGCGATATCGTTAAGTCTAACCGCCCTTTTAGGTTCAGTAACTGACATAAGTGGGAGCGTCTGCAAAAAATAACGTAACAATATTAAAATAATTGCTGACAAAAATATGTTATCAATTAATTATTTTGAGAAAAAGTCATTGCGGGAAAGGGACATTTCGGGGCATTTAAGGAAATTGGCGTTTCGTTAAAGGGACAATGTGGGAAGAGGACTATTAGAAACCAAAGGACATTTTGAGAATGGTAAGCCTGAATAACAGAAATCTCTGTTGACAACTCACCTGTGTGTGAATATGGCGAGCAGCTGCGTGAGATGGTCGGCGGCGCGAGAGCCGAGCGTGGCGAGCAGCAGCGCCGAGTGGCAGCGCACCACCGCCGACACCCAGGTGCACACTGCCGCACATCTGTGTAGACAAGGATGAAAAAATCTTAATAAATACTGACAGACGGTTACACAAACTTTTTATCATTTTTCTTTTACGAATATCCCAAAACACGATATCAATAATAATTAGCATACTTTTCATTTTTTTAAGATATCAATTCATCCTTACTAATATTATAAATGCGATAGTAACTCTGTCTGTCTGTTACGCTTTCACGCCAAAACTACTGGACCGATATAAATGAAATTTGGTACAGAGATAGGATAGACCTTGAGGAACAACATAGGCTACTTTTTACCCGGGTGCGCTAAGTAGTTCCCTCGGGATGCGGGTGAAACCGCGGGAAACAGCTAGTAATTAAATAAACATTTATCATAAACTTTTTAACTTTAATTTCATTTATATCGGTCCAGTAGTTTTGGCGTGAAAGCGTAACAGACAGACAGACAGAGTTACATTCGCATTTATAATATTAGTAAGGATATTTCGACCAAAAACATATATTAGAAAAACTATCCAATTTTATCCTCCATTTTGACAGATCTTGAATGACGGTTCTTCCGTTTCACGTATAAGTAACCGCATAATTTTTCAGGTGCTCCCGGCTGTTAGATTTGGACTCGTTTAGCTCCTGAATATGATCACTAGTCAACTGATTTTTGTTTTAGGTTCACTTCTATTCTAACCGGATGTAGATGAGTACCAGTGTTTTACACGAAGGGACTGTTTATCTGACTTCCTTAACCCAGTAATTATATGTATATTATGTACATAATATATATTGTTTTAAAGATATGCATCTTAACGGTCGGTTTGACCTGGGTCCTAGGGGGAACTACTTAACGCGCCCGGATAAGAACCTTTAACAGTCTCCAAGGTCCAATCTATCTCCGTACCAAATTTCATCCAAATTGATTCAGCCGTTTTACCGTGAAAGCTTAACAAACAAACTCACTTTCAAATCAAATCAAAATTCTTTTATTGTGGTCATAGCACATTTTATTTTAATATTATGTCGCATTTATAATATTAGTATACTCACTGGCTGGTCTTCCTTGTGGCCATGTCAGCTAGTTGTTCCAGCAGCTGTGGCACGTAGTCTGCCGGTAGATTGCTGACAGTGCGCAGGGCGACTTGAGGGTCGTCCTTCTGTAGCACTGTTAGGATGATACTGGAAAATACAGACATCATCATCATTATCTGCCAAGCCTTTTTAACCGACGAAAAAAAGGAGGTTTACAAGTCGACGTGTATATTATATATTTTTTTTATGTATGAAACTGGTTGTCATGGCATGGGCATTTTATGCGGAGGAATGAAGAACATGTTGTGAGGAAAGTTATGAGTATGAATGTGGATGGCTATGAGGTAGAGGAAGACCAAAAAAACGATGGATGGATTGTGTGAAAGATGATATGGATAGGAAGGGTGTTACTAGTGAGACGACGACAGATAGAGAAGTATGGAAGAAGAAAACATGCTGCGCCGAACACTAATAAATTGGAATAAGGGATAAGGGTCATCAGTATGACTACGCATAACTTTTTATCCTAACTAAGTTTGACGGCATGTTTGAAGGCGTAATGGCTGAGCAATTAGCTGCTGCGCTGCGTGCCGCGGATTCGATTCCCGCACGGGACAACTAAATTGTTTCGATATAATTGTCAGGGTGTTGGTTCATGTGTAATGAATGTTTGTAAACGCATTCAAGATACAGGAGTAATTCATAGAGTGGGGGCAAAGAGTTTAAAAAAAAAAGTTGGGTTCGACTACCAGTCTAACCAGATGCAGCTGACTATCAATGTTTTACATAGAGCGGCCAATTTAGCTAATGCTATATAAACTATTAATACATATATAATTGTGATCGGGTACTTTCATTCCGAACTGGTCAGCTTCTAGCTGCTATGGCAATCAATTTAGGCATCTCGTACTTTCCTGTTTCAGTATTTTTTTTTATACATTGATCTTCACGATGCTCACGTTACAAGACTATTTGCAAAATAAACAATCGATTTTAAAGGAACATTTATGGAGTTTCTTTTCAGTTCTTCTCCATAGGACCCACTTTTTGGAACCGTGCACCTTGTTTCTAGCTTTGACGTTTTGTAAGAACAGGTAATTCATAAAATTAAGGTCTACAAAAAATAAAAACCTTTGATTTTTAATTCTACAATCAACGATATGCGATGGATAGTCAATTAACTCCACTCACCCTTTATCCTTAGAATGTAATCCCTGCATGAGCAGCTTGGTCAGGTTCTGACTGACGGCGGACTTGCCGCGACCCTTCACGTCCAGCGCCAAGTTGGCCAGGCGCGCTTCCATCGGCACTTCTATCTGTAAGCGAGTCACATTTTCTTTAATTATTATTTATTTGTTTATTGAAGGCGAGCTATTAAAATGTATGTTTCATATTATATTGGACTTTGAATATTATTAATATATAAGTTATTGTTCCAAGGTATTTTTTTTATAGTTCTGTACTTAAATTGTGCAGAATAATAATGAGAACCTTCTCCTTCTTTGAAGTCGGTTAAAATGGTTTAAATAATAATATTCTGATGTTGTAAATAATGTTATAGTCGACCGGTTCGGGTCGACCGATCATAGGTTAAACTACGCTTGGCGCGGTCGATCCGTGGATGGGTAAATATCTATGTCATAGCGAGATTCCTCCGTGCCTCGGAAAGCACGTTAAGCTGTTGGTCCGGGCTGTCATTTGTAGATCTTTGATGATTACGTATAGTCAGAAGCCAGAAAGTCTGAAAACCAGTCTTACCAAGGGGTACCGTGTTAACCGGTAACTGGGTTGTGGAGGTCAGATAGACTGCCTTTATGCTTCATGTAAAACACTGGTACTCAGCTGCATCCGGTTTAGACTGGAAGCCGACCCCAACATAGTTGGTAAGAGGCTAGGTAGATGACAATAATATAATCTTGATAGCTGATAAATTGTAGTTGTATCAAGTTGTATTTGTATATTTGGTGATGAATCGCATCAATGTTTGCACGCCATAAATGGTAGAATGTACAAGAATTCTTTATTATTGTAACCATCTTACTGGAAATACCTACATTCCGAGCAAATAAATAAATATTCTACTCTAGTTTATTCTTGTATTTACTAACCTTGTCCCCTGGCGTGGCCCGCTTCCTGGCCACGCCCCCCATAGGTTCCACGTACGTCACTTGCGAGGAGTCACCGCTGCGTACCTTGTTCACCTCGTTGGTCTGTTTGTTTTTCTTCTTAGTTTCCTTACCGTCTGTGCTGCCTTTTATTAAGATCTGAGTTTTGGACTTTAGGTCCGGTGTCTGTGGAATGAAATAATGAAATTTAATTAGGATATTGTCATATCATATTGTGGTGGCCTAGTGGTTCAGGCCCCTGCCTCTCACGTGTGCTGGTTCGAAACCTGGCAAGTACCATTGTGATTTTTCTAAAGTCATTGATGTACTTTCTAAGTATATCTTAGACGTCACTGACTAACGATGAAGAAAAACATCGTGAGGAAACCTGGACTTAAAGTCTGAAAACGCCAATCGGCCTTGAGCAAGCATGGTGATCAATGCAAATGCCTTCTCTATTTAGAGGAGGCCTGTGCCCAGCAGTGGGACTGTCTTCCATGCCGATTTCGATCACGGCGGCCAATCTCAATGAAGACTAGCGAGCACGCACGCTTGCAGACACAGGTGCACTCTCTATTCCCTCACTCTCATAGTCCGATGGGTCGGTAATACCACCCGACAAAATGTCATATTACATACCACTTTCTCAAAGGTGAGAACAGGTCCATTCCAGTACCCTAACAGCACATCCCCAGTGGGGGGTAGCCGGCAGCACTGGAGGGGCAGCGGTCGAGCTTCCCCACTCGACACTTGGATAGTCACTGAGGGTTTGATCGGCTTTGTTGATGACCTGATGATGAATTAAACATTAAATAAAAAAAATACACAACAAAAATGTAGTTCTAAGGTAAATAAAAAAACAAAAATAAGGCCCAAGTTCACCGACAAGATAATGGTCCGATCAACTGAAAACAGCTGTTTAGCATAGATTTAAACTTCTACCATACGATGGATAACCTATCATTTGGGTTTTTATTCCTAAAACGGTTGATTACCAAGCCGGGGTTAAACAAGAAGTTGACAACACGAAAAATTCCGCTTCGTGGTTAAAAAACGTTTTTGTTTAACGGGCCGATTAATTAACCATCTGTTGGTAAACTTGGCTACTCTTTCCCGTGTTTTCGCCTGCGTCCCGATAAATATACTTAACGCACCAGGATAAAAACTACCCTATGTCTTATCGCAAGGTTCAAGCTATCCCTATACCAAATTCCATCTTAATCGAGTCACCAGTTTAAGTGTGGAGAGGTAACAGGACAGACACTTTTCATCCTATAACATTAGCAAAGTGAGAGTCGATACACCCACAGTTACGGTTTTTTTAGGGATTCGTACTACTGCCGTTAAGACCACATTACTCAGGGTCTACTGTCTGTCTGTCTGTCATTGTCTGTATCTTTTAAACTATAATAGGTACAAATTTGAAATTTTCAAGGAGCTTGTGGCCAAGTAACAGCCGCACGGTTCGACCGATCATATGTTAAGCTGCGCTTGGCGCGGTCGGTCCGTGGACGGGTGACCATCATGTTATACCAACACCCATGCTTCTAAAAGCACGTTAAGCCATTGGTCTCAGCTATCATTTGTATATCTCGGGGAGTTATGTCTGACAACCAGTCTTACTAAGGGGTCATGTTACCCGGTAACTGGGTTGTGGAGGTCAGATAGGCAGTTGTTCCATGTAAAACAGTAGTAGCTGCATCCGGTTAGACTGAAAGCCGACCCCAACATGTTGGGAAAAGGCTAGGCAGATGATGATAAATGGAAATTTTCAAGGTAATTTCTGAATAGACCAGTTCTACTCACCCGTTCAACAGATGCCCATAGTAATGCACTACTCCACTTCTGGTAGCCGCGGCTAAACTCAACCGGGTAGCACCATCTTCCTCCTTCAAGTCCACATCCACAATCCTGGGAGCATCCTCCAGCACAAAGTTGTATGTCGCTGTGGATGTCACGGGTTTGGTGATGGATTTCCTCCGCTGCTTCTTGTGAGGGGTCTCATCACCGTTCAGCTGGGGTACATGGTCTTCCGTTATTGTTACATCCCAGAATGATAGGAGACGCTCGTTTCTGTGGAAGATGGTTGTTTGTTTCGTCATGGGTTTTTGACAAATTATATGTCACGGGCATTAGCGGCAGTCAGTATGAAACTGTCGCGGAATAAACTATTTTTTTAAAGAAATATTTGTTCATGCCTTGTTTTGCCTTTAGTAATTGGCGAAATTATAATTTGAATTTATTCAAAGCACGATTTTCATGATTATAGATCTTATAGATTTTAGCTTCCTCTCATAATTTAATTAAAAAAAACACGATTCCATAATGAACAATGGGGAGCATGAAATTATCAATTACTAGCGGCCCGTTCCCAGCTTCACACGGTTAGCCTATGTTACTAAGAGTGAATGTAGCTTTCCAATGGTGAAAGAATTTTTGAAATCAGCACAGTAGTTTTTGAGTTTATTCATTACAAACATACACACAAAAATACAAATCTTTCCTGTTTATAATAGTAGTGGTAGATAGGCAAGTAATAAGTAAATATAAATAAAATAACTGCAGAATCACCAATTGATTGATAATGGCTCAACTAATTTGGTTATTTTTTTATGTTAATTTGTAAGGACAAAGTATGTATGAAAAATATTTTTTGGGAGACCCGACAGAAAAGTTTGCACTCATACAATGCTACTATGTAATACAACAATATTTCTACATACTGTGAACCCTCAATAAGCCAGCACACGTCGTTCAGGGAGGCTATCGCCAGCAAGGCCGTGGGTGCTGCGTTGTGGCCCAGGTTCTTGACGACCGTCGCGTCTCCGTCGTGCAGGCGCCATAGTCTGACTTGGTATGATGCTGCCACTAGGTAGCGGGCTGTTGTGCTCTGGGAACAAAATGATTGTGTGATGGATTAGAGGTTCAGGCACCTAAGATTATTTATTTATTTAAAACCTTGGGTAATGGGTTACATTATTCAAGTTTTAGTAGGAGTATTTCTGGAAATAAATATAGCCTATGACGCTTCGTAAAGATGTAGCTTTGTAACAGAGGAAGGTTTTTTTAAATGGGTCCAGTAGTTTTTGAGTTAAAACCCTACAAACAAAATAAAGCTTTACTCTTTATAATATTAGTATAGATTTAACAATAAGCACACCAACTGCATAATTATACAGAGCGTTAGATACTATTATTAAATTATCCATGTATTTCATAAAAGTAATTACACCAATCACAGGTATGCATGGCGTCGACATAATTTCCCTTTTTGATACTACAAAATGTAGATCACATTAATAGAATTTGGACAAACTATTATTTTAATTTTAAACTGACAAATAGTTTTTTTTTTAAAGATTTATCAAAAAATGCCTGTGTGATTCAAATTTCATAGAAATAAGGTCAATGAAATTGTTAGATATTATGGATACTTCATTATACAGCCTTGCCATACGTGTAAGGGGACTATTGAATGTGGTTATTATCATCATCATCAGGCTATTCAACCACTGCACTGTCCGCAATGGACAATCGTTAACCAATGGCCTTGGTACCACATATGATTAATGGGATAGGAAAATTGATTTTGTACATCTACTGTATGAAATAGCACACAATAAAAGGACTAACTCGGATTTCAATCTGTTTCAATATAAAATTTTATCTGAATGAATTCAGCTAATTTACCATTCAATCATACTGGACAGGCTGTTTCTGTAAGAATTACTTTTAGGTAGCTTGGTTTTAGTTTTTTGCTTTAGACATCTGCAGTACAAAGTTGCTTGGAACACAAACTCACAAACTTTACCTACTTATATAATACTAACTTCCCGCCAGCGGCTTCGCTCGCAATATTTTAGCTAATGGATACAAAAACGTGACAAATTATATACTAAAACCTTTCTCATTAATCACTCTATCTATTAAAAAAAACAGCATCAAAATCCGCTGCGTAGTTTTAAAAATTTAAGCATACATAGGGATATATGGACAGACAAAGCGACATTGTTTTAAACTATGTAGTGATTAGTATAGATATAACAATGGCAACTCACCTGTTTATGCGGTACAATTTTGATGGCACACACTGCATTTCCATGTTTATTCTTATTGTCAATGTTAACATTATACTTATATCTAATCAACGAGCTGTGCAAGTCCCACTCGCACACGTTATTCTCCTTATTACAACTGAACAGGCCATACTTTCTGTGCCAGTCTAGCGTAGTGATAGCCGTACTTGTGTTCTCGTTACTTAAAACAGTTTCAACTTTTGCCTGTGCTACGGAATATATTAGAATCTTTCCACTTGTTGTGCCGAGGGCTATGCAGTGGGTTTCTTCGGATATGCTTTTTCTTTTTCCACCTTTTTGAGGGGAAGCCTGGAAAAAAATGATGATTGTTAGTAAATAAAACATAAACACTTGTTACTACTATAATAATTTTAGGTTTTTTTTTTTCATTTTCTTGGTTTATAAGTGATTCATGATGCTTATAAACCATTTGTAGTTACGCGTAATAATTTTGATCAAATTTAGTTAATATCTGAATAAATGAGGCCATCAAGGTTATTAAAATAATGTGCCCAAATTATGTATTGAGGTTATATTTACATTTTATCTCCACTATCTTACTGGGGATTTCCATTAACTGTGACTTAGGTGAGCAGTAGACTTTTTGGAAACTAAATATAAGCTAGTAAATATAAACTAACGATCTATTACGATCCAAAAATAGTTTTCAAGTGTTTATCAAAACAAATGATTTCTTAACTAAACTTCTTGGAACGGCATATAGGTCAGTTTAACAGCAAATATCGAAGAAATATAAGATTATAAATACAGAAAATACCGCGGGAAAACCAAGTAAACGTAATAATATGTAAAAACCACGTGTTGTACGTACCGCTGACTGGGAGGCCGAAATCCATTGCAAACAAGAAGGCGGTGAGGTCAAATGTAAATCTGGCGTGTACTCCTGTTTGAGTACGTTAGTTTCTGTGTCCCATATCCTAAGTCTGCCGTCTTGGGTGATAGCAGAATAATATTTTCCGTCCTCGGAAAACGCCGCCTCTGCCATGGTTCATTCCGGACTGACAGGTGACGTTCCGTTCCGGTGGCACTTGAAATCATTACCACGTGAGACATGCAGACTTGTGATTTCAGAAAGCTGTTTAAAACAGTTTGTTTTTTGAGTGAAAATTTTAATGAGACAAATATTGATATATTTTTGCAGAAATAGTTGACGGGTTGTAGAGATTTAAGTGGGAATACCTATACTTTAGCCTTCAGTCAAGATTAAAATTGAATCATAGCGTGTAACGTAACGTGTTTTCCAAGAATTTGACATAAACTTTTAGTGCTACCATCCTTAAAAACAAATAAGGCGCATTCATAAATAAATTTCTACTTTAACGAAATGTATGATTACATTTAAGGGAAAGGTTACAATTTTAATGATTGCCGTCGTTCTAATTTTCATAAGGCATTGTAATTGCAATATAAATTAAATAAGTAAAGGCTTAAAGCGATTGAACTGTATTATTTTGTTATTTCAAAACATTTCTTGACAAAGAAGGTCACTGATCTTGCCCAATGTCTATGTGTTGCCAAATCAATAAAATAATCAATTACCAATCGCAGTGTCGAGTCGGACGTCACTAGCACCTGTCACGTCTGACGTTATTGTCGAGGATCCGTATTCGGAGCCTTTCGAGTTTCGCGTTCATAGTTCGTATACGCTCGCGAATGTTGTAGGTGGAGCTCATATTTTTTAGTATTTGCGCTCTCGTTCCACTTTTCGAAAGTAATCTTTTTATCATTTCAAAATTCAATGCTGTGTGGTGTGATTACCTTGATATTCGTTTTCTAAAGTGATGTGTGAAAGCTGTATAGAATTAGTATTGTGAATATGATGTCACTTTTATTCTGCGTGATACCTTGAAAACATGAGTGTTAGTGTTGAGGGGGACGTGTCGAGCCCCCTGTCGGACGGGCAGGACGCGACCATATCTAAATCGTCGTCGGACAGCTTGAAGATCGACGAGGAGCCTGTTCAGGATGAGAAATCCGAGCCCAGTACCCCGAAACCACATCCGATGGCCTTTACCATCGATTTCGGTGCGGCCAAGCCCGTGGACACTCGGAAGCTGGAGGAGCTAGCGAAGAAGTCGCAGGCTCGCCATCAAAGAGTCCAGTCCATGTCGGCGAGCCTCAACAGGCCCAGTCCTACGCTTCAGCGGCCGCCAATGAGCGCCAAACTCCCCCGCAAAGCTCAAGGGTACAACTCTGAAGGCTACTTCTCATCAGACCAGGAAGACAGCGGCCTATCAGGTTCCGTGAAGCTTCGGAACAGTCCATTAGCACAAAATGTTACGCACATAACAAGTCCTGTTACAAATAGACATAATAAATCCCCTGTCACAGACACTGTCCTGCCAAAACGCACGTCCAAGAGTCCTATAGTTGATAGTATAATGTCTAGGAGTGATAATTTCACGTCCCGCCAGGGTTTGAACTTGCCATTAAAAGGAAATTCGTACATGAGGGATGTACACCGAACACCGAGCTACGGTAACATTAATAGGCATGCTATGGCTGATATCATTGACCAAAGCCCTGAAGGAGTAATGTTGACAGACATATCAAGTCCTGAATTAGATATTTTAACACCTGATAATGGTTTGTCTACTCCAGAGCATTCTAAAAGTCCATTGATACGCAAAAGTAGAGCATCTTCTGAGACCCCTGACTTGTTTAAGAAATGTATTACAAATGAACCACTGTACATTGATGATGATGTTGATGCCCAGTCTGACAACTCCTCAACTGGTACATACACAATAGAAGGGGACAACTACACCGAGGAGCAGAAGGCTAGAATGAGTATCGATAGAAGTTTCGGTACAGCTTCACTAACAAATGCTATAGAAGAAACTCTAAAGAAAAAAGGCAGTGAAAGAGATCCAGAGCTTGTCTTTGACTTCCCCAACCCTCAGAGAGTGATAACAAAAGAGCCAAGAAGAGACATAGGTCTCCGTAGTCCGTTACTAAACCAATCGTTTGAAATACCAAAAGTTTCCAAAGACAAAAACGTTTTAGAAATCTCATGCTGTTACGAATCACCCACTGAGAATGATTTGGCAGCTCAAACATCGAAACAAATCAAATCGACACGGAGCTACTTAGAAAAAATAAAAAACAGAGTGAGGACCATCACTGAAAAGACATTTGCAAAGTCACCTCCTAAGCATGATGACGTAGACGTTGGTAGTTTTACATCCGTCACTACTTCTGGAGTTCTTAGCTCTCGAATGCCTCCTAAAATAGAACCGGTGCTACGTAGATGTAGCTTGACTAAATCTGAGATAGACCAGACTGACTACATCCACCGGCTGTCTCGTGAATCATCTGTCCCAGTATCATTGCCCAGTAACAAATTAGATTTAGGGGACACTAAATTTGAGAGTACCGCTTTGAAGAATGCTCAAAAGGCTTTGAGGGAGGAATGTGGGGTGTCTCCTGATATGACTCCTGAGCAGGTGGTGGGGAAGCTATCGTACTTGAGCCTGAACAGGTGCAAAGGGGATAAGACCTGGATCCAGGACTGGGCGGAGAGTGTGAAGAAGTATAACATTAATAGCTTGACTAAAGAGGATGTTGTGCTGGACGATAGGCCGCCGCTGAGTCCCCGGCAGCTGGCTGTTAAATGTGAGTTTTTTTTTAAATATTTTTTATGACAAAAATGGAAAACGTTTATTTACTTTTAAATATTTACCCGCGCTCGTGGCTTCGTAAACACCGTATTGCATCGCTCGCCCGTTCTTGTGATCTATTTTCTGAACTGCTAGAATGATAGTGTAATGTTAAATAGCCTAAACGCTTCCTCAAGAGTTAAGCTATCAAAGGTAATTTTTTTTATCCGAAAAAATAAAAAAAATTAAGCTTACCGACGTAACTGCCAGCGCACCCATTGCCCGCATTTTGAAAATACCTTTCTGTCTACTAACAAAACCAGTCACTGCTTACCTACTTTTGGTAGCAACTAACAAACCAAATAAATAGAAAAAATCCTACAATACCCTACGTTATGATCATCATCAACCCATTGTTTGTTCCACTGCTGGGTACAGGCCTCTTCTGATACTAATATATCTATAGTACTATAATAGTTAATCAGTGACGTCTATGATATACTAAGAAAGTAGGTACATGCGTATGACTTTAGACAAGTCACATGGTACTTGCCAGGATTTGAACCCGCACACTCGGTGGCATATTGGCACCTCACACGAGGTGCCTATATGCCACCGCGATAGAGTATTTAAATTAAAGAGATTGTTTAGATTCGAACCAGGAGTTCGAGAGATAACCTAAAAACAAACAAATGAATTTTACCTTATATAAAATTTAATTAAACTGGAAAAAATACGCATAATATTCTACGAAATCTGTGACTGTTTTGTGATGGAAGGTTACGTTAATTCATTAATATTATAGAATTTATCGTTTTATTTTCCTGACAGCTGACCTAGATGCATGCCAGCCTGTATTGGTTTGCCTTTTATAAGGCGATAGTCTTTCTATGTATATATATATAGGTCATTAGTTGTTTCAGGCGGGTTTGCTCGTATCCTCAAGGAAGTACTTCACACATCGAGATAAAAAGCCTCCCCTGCGAGGTTTAAATACCATACTTCCACGGTAAAACGGCAAAACCAATTTGGATGGAATTTGGTTTGGAGATAGATAGGACTCGGGAGACGGAAGGCTACTTTTTATCCGGGTGCGCTAAGCGGGAATCAGCTAGTTTACAATTCGAACTTGAAAAGGACAAACATACATACTAACAGTTCTTCTTATCCTATGTCTGTTTTGCGACTACAATCTCGATTTATTACGGGGCTTTGGTTCGTTAATTACATATTGGCAAATAGATAGCCACCGTCCGTCTTTGTGTCATGTCGTAAGCTCAAATTGATGTGGTGTTTCTTTGGTTAGATTGAATGACAGATTTACTCAATAGGAAACACTTTATGGTTGGTCAACAGTAAACACACTGCATTACAAATCGAGGGCTACGGGTTTGAATATTAACTTATATCTTGGCATTACTATCATCTGCCTAGCCTTTTCCCAAATATGTTGGGGTAGTGTTTAACATGGAGTGCCTATCTGACCTCCACAACCCAGTTACCGGGTAACACGATACTCTATGGACTTTCTGGCTTCTGACTACCCGTAACGACTGACAAAGATCTATAAATAACAACCGGGATCAAATGTTTTACCGTGCTTTCTGAGGCACGGAGATGCCTGATTATGACATAGATTGTCACCCATCCACGAATCTGATCCGCGCCAACCGCAGCTTAACCTTTGATCATCTCGTGCGGCTGTTACTAGGCGACCTACCACCAATACGTAATTATAATTAAAATTTTCAAAAAAATGATTATTTTTAGGAGTTTTGTCAATTAGACGTGAATGATCGTATATGATTTGGGGGGGTCATGTCCCCTGTGACACCCCCCCGGATCCCTTAAAACGGCTGAACAAATTGGTTTGGAGATAGATGGGATGTTATAGGTTACATTTTAGCCTGGTGCGTCCCACAGCGGGTAGAGTCGTTTGTCGATTTCCCATCCCTACAAAAAGATTATTTATTTTCTAAGAGTAGGCTTACATAAACAATAATATTTACAATGTTATCGTATTAGTTACTGCTAATTAGTTAAGATAATGTATTGTGTACTGACCTATTAAATCTGAATTTGTTGTTACATAGATAAAAGATGATTTTGTTTTGAATGACCTACACTGGTTTGTATTTAGTTTGTACTAGCTGTTCCGCGGTTTCACCCGCATCCCGAGGGAACTTCTTAGCGCACCCGGGTAAAAAGTAGCCTATGTTGTTCCTCAGGGTCTATTCTATCTCTGTACCAAATTTTCATTTATATCGGTCCAGTAGTTTTGGCGTGAAAGCGTAACAGACAGACAGACAGAGTTACTTTCGCATTTATAATATTTGTAAGGAGT
The DNA here is from genome assembly GCA_963891755.1 of Pyrrhia umbra. Lineage (NCBI taxonomy): Eukaryota > Metazoa > Arthropoda > Insecta > Lepidoptera > Noctuidae > Pyrrhia > Pyrrhia umbra. The sequence goes on from OY982943.1 coordinate 1,879,244, forward strand.
AAGGATATGCGGACGGTAATCTATGGAATCGAGGGGCTCGTAGCTAAGTAACAGTCGTGCGGATTGATAGATTAGCGAGGTTAAGCTGCGCTAGCCGCGGTCAGTCCATGGATGGGTGACCGTTTCTGTAACATAGCGAGACCCCTCCGTGCCTAAGAGAGCACGTGAAGCTGTCGGTCCTGCGCATGATCTCTCCCCGGTCATGTCAGATTGCTGATCCATGGGAGTATGAGAATGAGGGAATAGAGAGTGCACCTGTGTCTGCGCAAGCGTGCGTGCACTGTAATATCTCCTGCGTGCCTGGCTGGTCTTCATTGAGATTGGCCGCCGTGACCGAAGTCGGTCTGGAGAGATTATTAATATCATACTTATACTTCTTTGCTTTCCTATTATTACAAAGTTTCCCTTAAATATCCATACAAAGATTGCACTAAATGACAAAATTGAGGCACTTAGCGACATTCTAGCGTAGTTTATAGAACGAAATAATTTTCCTATTTGAAATAAACGGAGCGAAACAAGACAGGTAAATACTGTCATGTTTATGAACATACTAGTTGTATCCAGCGGTTTCACTCTCTTTTTGAAGGGACTACTTCATGCACCTGGATAACAAGTAGGCCTATAACTGTATCCAGGGTCCCATCTATCTCTATGCCAAATATCATTGAAATCGGTTCACCAGTTTAACCGTGAAAGCGTAACAAAAAACAAACTCATTTTCGCATTTATATATTAATATTCGATTTTCGCCTGCGTGGGCTATACGAATTCAAATTAAAAATGTCAGTTTCACACAAACTTAACTCCTCTTTTCCAACACCCCTAGGGTAGAATTTCGGAAAATCCTTTCTTATCGGATGCCTACGTCATACAAAGAACACACGCTCCAAGTTTCAGGTCTCTACGATCAGCGGTTCAGGCTGTGCGTTGATCCGCCAGTCATTCAGGACAAAGCATTTTATATGTATAGATAGATTATAACATTATTTCTAAAACTTGTAACCACTTAAAGCAGTATTGTCATCAACATTCACATACCTTTCAGTTCGTTTCCCTTTCGAATGAAGTCGTGAAATATTTATGAGTATGTGTGTACCATACTGATGAATTTACGACGAACGCGTTCAGTGAGGGGGCGGAACTAACGATTTGAGTCAAGTTGCTAGGCGATGTTCGGTATTAGTTCCTAGGTCTTATAGATGGATATAAATAAATAAATATCTTTGGACAATTTCACACAGCGACATCTAGCCCCAAAGTAAGCAATGCAAGCAAGCATGCTTGTGTTATGGGTGCTAGCTTAACGGATATACTACTTATACATATATTTTTATAAATACATACATATTATACATAGTAACACCTAGACCAGTTACAGAAATTAAAATTCATCATTTCAATTTCTGCCCGGCCGGGAATCGAACCCACTAAACCACTCAGGTCGTCGATATGGGTGATTAGGAACCTATTTATGGCCATTATTTGCTTACTGAGTGTCGTGGTGGCCTAGTGGTTAAGGCACCTGCCTCTTGTGAAGGATTGGGCAGGTTCGAAACCTGGTAAGTACCTATGTGACTTTTCTAAAGTCATATGTACTTTCTAAGTATATCTTAGACGTCACTGACTAAGGGTGAAGGAAAACAATGTGAGGAAAGCTGGACTTAAAAAGTCTGAAATCGCCAATCCGCCTTGAGCAAGCGTGGTGATCAATGCTTATGCCTCCTCTGTGTGAGAAGAGGCCTGTGCCCAGCAGTGGGACAATATATAGGCTGATGATGATGATTTGCTTACTTAGATATGTTTTGGACAACAGTAAGAGAATCTTCAGATAGATATGTTATTAAAAATGGCATGTTTTCCTGTTTTTCTCTACATATCTTAAAAGTTTAATCTCTGTGTTGCTTGGGAGACTTCTTTTTCCCAGCAAAAAACACTTAGGAAGCGGTGAAGGGCGGGCGTTTTGGGGGCTGTCTTCTAAATTTGACGTTTTGAATTTGTTTGAATTTAGAAGGTTTCTTGTGTGGTTTTGTACGTACTGTAACAATAAACGTTGAAAAATAATATGCAGTCGAAAAGCGAAATAACTATCAAAATTGCATTACAGTTTTTGAGAAAATTATGAACGTAAAGGTCGAACAGAGAACCTCAATTTTTTAAGCAGAAAAAATAAATAAAACTAACATGTTCCTTATTCGAATATCAGTTTTGGAAAATGTCTTCGTTCTTTTCAAAATAACATAGAGTATTCCTCACAAAAGAGTGTGTGTGGATTCTATTTTTAAAACACAAAGGACACCACTTGCTCCGGAAATAGCGAGCCATAGTGCACACCTGCTTATTTTCCCGCTCTAGTTGTCGTGTGCGGTTTACTTAAATAACTTAATTTGGCGCGTAAATATGACACTAACTTCTGTCCGCGAATCTGACTACATGGTTTACGATATCTAGATAAAAAACTTATTTTTATTGATAAAAGGCTTTGCCGTTTTACAGAGAAAGCGAAACATACAGATTGAGTTATTTTCGCAGTCATAATATTGGTGAAGATAGTCTGCTATGGACATTGTCTAAGCTTAAAAAAGCAAATAACTTGGCCACGACCATTAAAAATATTAAGGTCAATGGAACTAAATAGTGACACGAATGGTCATTGATTGGTTCACGCCCTTAGTTCACCTAAGTTCAACGCTCTAGGTCGCCTATATTTACGTTTTTTTTAATTGTTTTAGCATTTTCTAGACACCTCAGTATTAGCAAAATAAATTAAAGTACATACTTATTTAGTTTTAACGTGTTTTTGTACTAGTTATGAAGTTTAAGTTTCATTTGAGTTCTAGTTGTTTTACGCGGTTTTCAATCGTATCCCAAGGGAGTTATTTCAAGATAAATCCGTGTCTTTCAAGAATTAAATCTAACTTCATACCAAACGTCATCTAAATTCGACCGTTCCGGTTCGGCCGTTTAGAAGAAAGCGTAAACGACAGACAGACAGACTTATGTACACAATATTATTAAGGATTTACAATCTTTTTTCGAAATATTAAACAAATACTACTAATAGGTACCACCAACTTTTGTTAAATAAATACAAACTTCAAAGCTTCTTGAAGTGTTTATGATTCTTTGTACGTGCTTTTGAAACTTTTGACGTTAGTTTGTTTGTATGCGATAAACTCGGAAACAGCTGGACTCGTAATAATAAGTTCCGATTGAACGGAAACAATGGAAACCTTGAAGATATCGTTAAATTTGTGATTACTAATTTCTGCACGCGGTGTTGCCTGCGTTTTATGAATAACTCAGACATTCCGTAAATTTTAATATATCTATACATATGAAATGCTTTGTCCTGAATGACTGATGGATCAACGCAGAGCCTAAACCGCTAATCATAGAGACCTGAAACTTGGAGGGTGTGTTCTTTGCATGACGTAGGAAACCGATAAGAAAGGATTTTCCTCAATTCTACCCTAGGGGGGTGAAAAGGGGGGGCCAAGTTTGTATGAAACTTTGTCATTTTTAATTTGAATTCGTGTAATCCACGCGGGCAAAACCGCTGGCGAAAATCAAATATTATAAATGCGAAAATGAGTTTGCTTCTTTGTTACGCTTTTACGGTAAACGGGCTGAACCGATTTTGATGATATTTGGTATAGAGATAGATGGGACCTTGGAGACTGTTATAGGCCTACTTGTTATCCAGGTGCGTGAAGTAGTCCCCTTAGAATGAGAGTGAAACCGCTGGATACAACTAGTATGTTTATAAACATGACAGTATTTACCTGTCTTGTTTCGCTCCGTTTATTTCAAATAGGAAAATTATTTCGTTCTATAAACTATAAAATTCTATCTTTTTAATTTGAATTCGTATAGCTCACGCGGGTGAAGTTGCTGGCGGAAAGGTTGCTGGCCTGGCACATCCAATTTCTTCCCGCAATCCTTCGCAGACTTTATACCTTTAGTACTAGTCAGTAGGAAATATTATCGAGTAACGCCTACAATAAAATAAACAATTTATCGATAGATTTGCATATAAGAGAGGATTTTGACATAAGGTTCAGTCAAGTAATGTAAAAATCCTATATTTTGTACATTACTTGGATTCTTTGATGGATGAATTTCGAACGTGAAACTACAGTAATTGTATATGTATTTGAAGATTCTTTTAGATTATCTATCTATTCTAATAAGAAATTCAATTAGATTCTTTGATAAAAAACGCTGAAGGTAGGTAAAAGCTTTTCAGTACTTAAAATGTTTCAGTAAAAGTGCAAGGTCGATGTTATTGCACGAATAGATTCAGTTACGTGACTGCTCGCTGCACCGCCATCTTTAATTCTTGTCACAAAGTCATAGCGGCCATTTTTAACTTAATATTGGCGCGAAGGGCTTTTTTGTATTAGGAACTGCACTTTAAGGAATGCGTTTTAGTCTATGGTACAGGAAAAAAGGTTGAGGTTTTATTGAAAATTTATATTTTTGTCTCTGGCTAGGCTTCTTGTCAAAATGAGGGGTTTTTATATTCATCTTAAGAGATCAAACTGGTTATTTATATAAGCGGATTCTAGGAAATCTCAACATATGAATAAAACTGTGTTTAATTTTATTTTAAGACTGGTTTGTCATGTTTTTAAATGCATACAATGTTTTTAAGCTGTCATCATTTATCATTGTCACATTTAAGAGGTTTCATCCTCATAAAGATTCACTTTCTTACTGTAGTAAGTATATGTATATATAAATGCGAATGTTTGTGTGTATGTATGTATGTTTGTTACACTCTCACGCAAAAACTATTGAATGGATTTTGATGAAATTTGTTGCACACTTACAGCCAGTTGCATCAAACTTTTTCATAATTTATACTTTTACGAATATCACAAAACACGATATCGATACAGAGATAGATATAACAATTAAGTAAATATATATATCATAAATATTTAGACGAAAAACATAAAATAATAGCAAAATTATTCAATTTTATCCTCCATTTTGACAGATCTTGAATGACAGTTCTTCCGTCTCACGTATACCTAACCTGATATTTTTTAATGCAACCAGCTGTTAGTTTATATCCTGGATTAACATATAGGATCCTTTTTACGCTGGTGCGCGAATTTCCAGGACGCGGGTAAAACCGCGGGAAACAGCTGGTTAATATATAAATAAATGCTTTTCTAAGAAGTCATAAGTGTTGTCTTAAGGAAATACGTCATTATAGTGCCTGCTAGCTCCGTTAGTCCATTACTTAATGGTACTAGGAGAAGCTTACGATAAATGGACTGTGTTTATGTAGTCTTTGAATGTAGTAAAGATGTGTTTCTATGACAAATTGGTCAGTTTTGAGGAGATTACTTTGGGGAATATTAGATTTTGCTTTTGGCAAATGTATGGTTCAATTCAATTAATAACTTCTGTAGTTGATATTTAAAGGAGTTCGTTTGAGTTTCTCGAATGAACGCAGCAACTCTGAATGAGGGTGGGTTGGTTTATGCTTGCAGTGTTGCAAAAAAATAATATTATTTAAAAAGATACCGCGGCTTTAGAACGTGAAGGGCGAAGGAAGGAACATGGAGGGGTTTTAGTCAGTAAGAGTCTGACACTTCATCCCGCTCCACCCACAGCATTCCTACAAAATAAGGGTGCTAGGAATTTTCAAAAGGTTTTCAAACCAAAAATGCGATATGACATGAATCTTTCTAGATTATGTTGTCCAGTTTTTTGTCACTTCTTCTAATACCACCACTGCTGTACCACCACGTGTTTCTGCATTCACGATTCAGGTTTGAGAGTGTAACACAGCTACTAACGTCGTATAGCTCCGTCCCTTTTTATAACGGAAATAATCTTGTTTTGGCACGTCATGGTAAGGCCCAAGAACGTGATTAACTCTTAAAAGAAAAACATGATGGAAAAACAATAAGTAACCTTGGGTCAACTTGACACCTGATCAGCCAGCAACACTCATAGGACGTCTAGAACAAAAATATTGGAACAACAAGCAAATAATTTGCATAATTCATTTACAACGGCCCACATTGCTCGAGTCAACTTCACGGTCATTATGTTAATGTAATAGGAATCGCTATGATCACATATTGCGGCTTACGGTGTTACCACATATTACATGGACGAGTGGTATCTATTTTTTTCTTGTAATACTTAAGAATTTTACGTCAGGTCCTGTCAGATAAATAGTTTGTGCTCGGATGGCTTATGTTGGAACCATTTAAAATATAGGCTACTGCCGTAGGTAGGTCTGTTTTTGCTAATTACAAGGACACCACGTTATGCCCTAGGTTTCAAACTATCTTTATTCGAAAAAAATCTTCTAAATCGTTTACTTTGAAAGCGTAACAGACAGATTTACTTTCGCAATTTACCTATAATATTAGTATGGATAACATTGGAGAAGAGAGTAGCTTTTGATCAGTGCAGAAATTTCTAGAATCAATACAGTAGATCTAGAGATAATTGTCTCAATCCAAATAGACTTATTGTTATCTTGGATATTTAAGCTTAATCGCTATTTTTGGTCGCATGAATTTTCGGTAGTTTAGTCCAAAAAGCAATTGAATTTTTTTGGATCACACGAATTTTCAGAAGTTGTCTAATAGAATCCAAAAACATGTTTGTTTTTTAAAATGAAATATTTTTTCTCCATGTGACTTGGAAGGTGAAAAGCTTACATTTGGAACGACATAGTCAGAATTTGCACTAAACAAGTTTGGAGTCGCAGAAAAATGTATTTTCATGGTCGTTATGGTAATATAGCACGCTAAGGTCGAATGGTAGTATAATGATGCAATATTTACTGATTCTGGACACACTTAGAAGCCCAAATTGATTGTTTTACTGTACAAAAGCTGTTTAACACATATTTCTTACACGAAACTTGGAAATTAGCAAAAAAAAAATGACACTTTTTCGCTCTTTGCCAGAATCTTAATTTCGGAATTAGATAATTCAAAATCAAAAAACAGTCAAATAGAACTATCTCTAAAGTTTTTAGCTTTCACACTGAAAATATACCCACGCAAAAACGATTTTATTCGATGCTCCCAAGCTTACTAAAGATTCAAACAAAGTTCCAACGTTTAATAGACTGTCTTAAATATCCGATATCAAGGCTTTGAAAGTCTCCAACAGTGAAGTAAATAACAAACTTTGTATTAAAGAAGTTTAAACCGAACATTAATCTGCCAGTAAGTTGGGAAATGTATCTAGTTTGTCGTGTAAAGAAAGTGTAAACTTAGTTCTACCTTGGTTATAAAGACTCAAGATGTATCGTGATTCCTCTTGCCGGTTGATTGGTTATGGATTTTGTGTTTTAAAGCCTTTGATTCTTCATCATCTGTCTATCCTTTTCCAACTGTCGGGGTAAGCTTCCAGTCTAACCGTATGCAGCTGAGAGCTAATGTTTTACATGGAGCGACCGCCTATCTCACCTCCGCTACCTAGTTCTGGGTAACAGGATACCCCTTTGTAAGACTGGTGGTCGGACCTTCTGGCTTCTGACTACCCGTAACGACTTTCAAAGATCTAAAGAGCTTTTGACCGTAATATATTGAAAAAAGGTAGCTTATTTGAATAGTCCTGGAATGTCCTGGATACATTTTTTATTGGTAAAATGGTTTAGTAGATCAAATCTCATGCTTCTTCAGTTTGTCTTAACCGAATTTAACTGTAATTGGCTTCTCATATTACTTACTTGACGTCATCTCTTTGAAATGTAATTACGATTTTTACGTTCTACACTCTAACTCATCTAACCTCTTTGCTGTCGAGGAAGGATATGATATTTTACACAGTTGTTTTTTAATAACGTTGAGGGAATTTATGCACGAAATCCGGAAATGTTAATACTAAGCAAATTTGCATTTATTGTCCTTAATATTTTATTATTTTGTAATTTCGAATTTTAAGTTTAATTTTATATAGTTTATTGCCACTTTATTCATAGTACATTTTGTTTTTAGTTTAAGTTATCACTTATTATTGAGAATGTTGGTTCACCTGTTATTGGCAACTGTATCAGCCCAAAACTTATTACCAATTATTATTGATATTTTGTATACAGAAGCTGTTGGTGTACCTGTATTAATAAATAAATAAATAAATAAAAATGTCAAAAATCACAACAAGCTCGCGAACTTCGAAAATACGGCGTCTACAGTAGAGGAGCTAACTCAGTCGGGCTTCTTATAAAATTATGAGGCTCTTGTCTCTTAGTTTTTATAAAATCATACCTCTCTTTATATGTTTGTAGTTAAAAACTACAAATGACTATTAATTTTAGATTAAAATGTTTTCGTACTGTCAGTAAAATAATAAACTACATGTTATGTTTGTTGACAGGTCGCAGCCCGCATGCAGGAACGCCCACAAAGATACCGAGTCCCGTTGGCACGTTGTTATCAAGAAGAACACCGGTGAGTTTCACATTTCTATCTATTTTAGTTTATATTCATGGATATTTATATGTATTGCCAATGTTCCCGTGTAAGATAATCGTCATTAGATGGCCAAATTTGCCCCTTATCTAAATAAAGATGACAGTGCCGACCGTTGCGGATTGTACATATAGTCACAATTATACTTTAAGGAACAGTACAAAAATATTTAACATAACAATTCCAGTGTAAAAGTGTGATAGAGCTACATGACGTCGTCATATCGAACAGTACTCCTATCCCCCTGTCGCAACGGAACCATGATGGTTTTGATACATCATGTTACATTTTCTAGTCAGATGACATTTGCAAAGACATCTGGAAAGAAAACAAGGCCTTTTATTCTTAATCTGACTAAATTACTAAATTAATGTTTATCATCGTGTTTTGATTTCTTCCAAATTAACGGGTAAAATGAACATCATTTTACCCGTTAATTTGTGTTTTGTTTTATCTTTCACTATCACAACTTAACTGTCATGTCGCCATCTGTCATGGCGGACATTGTTGAGCCACGTGCTGGTCTGGACATGACAACTTTGCTCAGGGTTGCTGAACCTTTTACACGAGTTTCATTGTAGGTATGCGATAGAATAGTCTTGTAGTAGTCGGTGGAACTCGTATACGAAATTTATTTAGCTGGATTTTAACGTATTTTACGAATAACTTTTAAAATGTTGGCGAACTGGAATGTTTTTTTTTGGGGATTTATAGTGAAATGGGACTTCATTATTTTTGGCAATATTTCAAATAATTTTCGGTGCACCTATTCAAAAAGTTTACCTTCCCTGACCTCTTTACAGCTTTAAAATTGTATGTGTAAATCGAGTATTTAGACGTGATGATGATGTGATTTTTCCTTAATAACACATAGGACTTCTTTTATTGTTATAATCATATTGTCACACGATATTCCTGGAAGTTGTATTAAGGGGAATGCATACGGTGTCGTTTCGTAATTAGAACCAATTTCAAATGGTGACACTTGAATACCGCAATTAAGTTGTATTAGTTATGATATTGTTTGTATTTTTCCAAGAAATAACTGCATAGTCTATGTATTTTCAGTATATTATCTTGGCATTCAGTTTTTGGCATAGAACCAGGCATATTATAACTATATCAACAGTAAATTTAAGATGCTACAATTCCTGACATAATTCCTTAGTCCCATTTTAAGAAAAAGTGTTCCAAAATGTTCAAAAATACTTTTCAAATCTGTAAATGGACCTTATTTAACACTTGCGTCTGTTAAGCAATGATATAGTTATACCTATCTAGACCAGTGCTTTTAACTTTTGAAAACAAAAAAAATAATAGTAGGATGAAACCCATTGGAAAAGGAGGAGAATACAATAAAAATGATAGGAAAAATAAATTACGGGCGATCTGAGGTCGGGAAGTGGGGGGGAGGGGGGGTTAAACTTAAAAAAACGGTTTATCTCAATTTCCGGCAAAACTACAAGTCCTATGAAAAAAAGTTAAATGGCAAAGTTGTAGGTAATAAAAAGATCTACAACTTTTGGATTGACACTTTTTTCACATAACCTCAAAATTTATGTGAAAAATTCAAAAAACCAAGCTTTTGGTTTTTTATTTTTATCTTTTACAATAATTAATTTTTTATCACGAAATTTGGTGAAAACTTACCTTTTTATGTCCCAAACACACTGTAATTTATTTGATTTATAATAATTATTTTTTCACCCTTATTTTGACTTAATATCGAAAAAACACCCTAATTTTCAATCGAAAATTCTCGTGTCAAAATATCACTTTTTTTTTAAAAGTCGGTAGTCTTTTTGTTCTTTGAAATCTCTACTTTCAGATGGTATAAAAAAATATTTACATTGCTATGGTAAATGTTCTCAGAAAATATAAAGAAACGCTACAAAATAACAGGTAGTAAGGCCTAGACCGGCTTAAATTTTTTGCGTAGATGCCTATTTATTGCTATTTTAAGATAACTTATGTATCTGAGTGACCTACGGAACCTCGGACCTCTCTATGAATATAAGTGGGGAGTTGCTAGAAGGATCTTGGCCTTGCTAACTGTTATTTCGATTGAAAATTAGGGTTTTTTTTCGATATTAAGTCAAAATAAGGGTGAAAAAATAATCATTTTAAATCAAATAAATTACAGTGTGTTTGGGACATAAAAAGGTAAGTTTTCACCAAATTTCGTGATAAAAAATTAATTATTGTAAAAGATAAAAATAAAAAACCAAAAACTTGGTTTTTTGAATTTTTCACATAAATTTTGAGGTTATGTGAAAAAGTGTCAATCCAAAAGTTGTAGATCTTTTTATTACCTACAACTTTGCCATTTAACTTTTTTTCATAGGACTTGTAGTTTTGTCGGAAATTTAGATAAACCGTTTTTTTAACTTTAACCCCCCCTCCCCCCCACTTCCCGACCTCAGATCGCCCGTAATTTATTTTTCCTATCATTTTTATTGTATTCTCCTCCTTTTCCAATGGGTTTCATCCTACTATTATTTCATTCACTTTTTACCGTTTTTAGAGGCTAAAAGCACTGGCCTAATCTCTGTTTCGCATCTGTCGAACTATAAGTGCAAGACAGAGATACAAAAAAATCGTAGTTATAGAACGTTTTGTTTCGATCCCATAGTAGATTTAGGGTCTTTTTCACCAATTCTGGATAGGAATCAGATAAATTCATAATTAGAACGTGTGAAATTATCTGGCAGATAAGTTTAACCATTACTTTTCGGAGGTGGTGAAACCGGCCATTAAAGTAGTTATTTAGATCAATAAATACTAACAACCACCTTTTAATTCTAGATTCCAACTCCTAAGGACATTTATCATATCCCACCAGATTAGTCAAGAGTGAATCGTGCAAGACAAAAACAGCGTCCAACTGGTTTCAAATAAAATCTCGTTTGATCTCAAAATGTTTTCGTCTATTTTTGTTATCAAGGTTACCAGCGAACAAGATTCGGGTTTACGTGAAGAAGGACGTATGTCAATGTTTATTGATGATAGAAGAAGATTAATCATTGAATCTTTATTTTTCTTTATCAGTATAACACATAACAGAATTTTGCGACCATAACTATGTGTCTATACAGACAACGCAACGCAAGTTCCGTCAATTGTAAGAAAATCAAGCGTGTCACTTTTTGACTACTTTCTGTGACGTCACAAGAGCGTTTTAGTGATTTTCTTTATACTAGCTTGTAGCCTTAGTACTTTTTGCAGCTCAATACGGCACGATTATGCTATTTTCTAGCTTTCAGTTGACGTCTGGTACCATCGGTGAAGCGTGGTCTGATTCAGACGATGTCGATTTAGGTGCACTGCACTCATGTTGTCACACGCAAAATACCTATTCTTACATCATCTATTTAGATATATGTCTGAGGTTGGGGTATACATATTATTTGAGCTAATTAAACAACCTGACAGGTTATTTTTAAATATCCTTGTTGGTTATTTTATTTTATTACAACTGTGTGGATGCGTAAAGATGATAGCACTGAATTATTTTGTTCAAATACTTGCGTAAGTATTGTACTCCATCGGCCGATATGCAAGCGCAATATTTTGTATTCAGCCAGAAGCTAGGAAGCTACATCACTACTAAACTGCAGTCTATTTCTGCCCGCATAAAATCGATGACCAATTTATCGGCGGTTTGCGGTCTCCGATGAACGATGCTGAGATTAACTAGCCGACATTGTAAATATGTGGTACTTTATTCAACACTTACTATATATACATTTACAATATACAAGTCGTGGTGGCCTACTGTTTAAGGCACATGAATCTCTTATAAAAGTATGCGGGCTCGAAACCTTGCAAGTACCTACCCAATAGTGTATCTTAGACGCTACTGACTAACGGTGACAGAAAATATTGTTAGAAAACCTGGACTTAAAAGACTGAAATCGACAATCCACCTTGAGCAAGCTTGGTGATCAATGCTCATGCCTTCTCTATATGAGAAGAGGCCGTTACCCATCAGTGCGATAGTGAATAGGCTGATGATGATGATGATGAATACATTTAGGAGCATCTAGCAGCCGTATTCGATTGCCCCCAGAATATTTAGTTCCAGATTCGTAAAGTTAAAGAGTTTTCCGACGAATGGATGGTCTTCTATGTGGAATATAATATAACTAGCTTCCCGCCAGCGGCTTCGCCCGCGTAAGTTAAAAAATGACCGAGTTTCATACAAAATTTGCCCCCCTTTTTCACCCCCTTGGGGGTAGAATTTATCAAAATCCTTTCTTAGTGGATGCCTACGTCATAACATCTACCTACATGCCAAATTTCAGCCCGATCCCTCGAGTGGTTTGGGCTGTGCGTTGATAGATCACTATGTCAGTCAGTCACTTTTGAGTTTTATATATATTTAGATTTAGATTACATAACTATAATTTTTGACTTTTTGACTTTGTCAGAGTTTTCTCAAATCCGTCTGACGGCCTCTAACATGGAATTGTAACAACGAAAGCTATCAACAATGGCTTTCCAGGCACGGGGGTGTAACACCAACTACCTAACACCGGGCTGCTTTGTGAAATTTTAAAACCCACGAAACAATTTCGGCCCGCCCCGGAATGGAAACCGAGACTGTTCCCAGCAGTTGCGTTAAACGAGGTAGTCAAAAAAGTGGATGGAAAAAGTTAATTTATTTACGGATGGAGTTAAAAGATGTTTTTTTTTATTTTGTTTACTCCGTTTTAAGCATGATAGACTCTTTAAAGAATAGTTCATAATGGATCTGAGACCATGTTTGTGATTTATCTTAAAGGAAATTATACTTAAAAAGTAGTTTACCATGAAGTCTATAAAAAAAATAGATCATGCGTTTTTTTAAAGAAATAGAGTACCAAATAAAATCTATTGGATTTCGCGCCTTTTTGGAGTCTTTTGCATCACTTTCTAGAGGTATTATCAAAATGTATGGTCTCCAATAAAGGTTTTCTTACGGATCATTGGGTGAGGTATCATAAAAATAGAAATACATGTTAGTAAAATGTGTTATATTAGATCGACTACAAGAAATAAAATAACAGATTAGCTTACCTTGTAATAGATTACGACCGATTAAGTTTTTACTGCACAGAAATGAAGATTTTTTATGTGAGAACCATAATGTTTCTAGTAATAAAATTGTGAGTCGACATCTTTATGGATTCTTAATTTGAAACTTTTAAAGTGATGTGAAAACATGAAATTGGATGTTTGTTGTTTTATCGATTATTAGATATCGATACTATCGAACTGTATTTGTGCTGCAATGTTACTCACGTCAGAAAATATAGTAGTATAAATCTCTGTACTGAAACTTTATGAAATTCCTGCGGGATTGTATCTAATATTTCAGAAGCAAACTTGCGGTTATAAAATAGATACTAAAATATAAGGAACACTTAAAAGATTTTTTTTTGAAAAAATAAGATCAACCCGCGACCTTAGGGAACAACTTAACGCACCCGGATAAAAAGTAGCCTATACCCCGTCTCCAGGGTACAAATAAATAAGTAAATCTATACATATAAAATGCTTTGTCCTGAATGACTGACGGATCAACGCACAGCCTAAACCACCGATCGTAGAGACCTGAAACTTGGAGCGTGTGTTCTTTGTATGATGTAGGTATCCGATAAGAAAGGATTTTCCGAAATTCTACCCCTAAGGGGGTGAAAAAGTGGGGCAAGGTTTTGTATGAAACTCTGTCACTTTTAATTTGAATTCGTATAGCCCACGCGGGCGCAGTCGCTGGCGGAAAGCTAGTAAGTAAATCCTTACTAATATTATAAATGCGAAAGTAACTCTGTCTGTCTGTTACGCTTTCACGCCAAAACTACTGGACCGATATAAATGAAATTTGGTACAGAGATAGAATAGACCCTGAGGAACAACATAGGCTACTTTTTACCCGGGTGCGCTAAGTAGTTCCCTCGGGATGCGGGTGAAACCGCGGGAAACAGCTAGTAATTTATAAACCACATCGGTTAGGTTATAAATAAACGCATCAAAGTTCAGGACAGTTATCACTTATGCGTTTGTTTATTGAGGCCATCATATCCTCTTTTAGAATGAAATTGTAGTAGGTAAGTAATTTTACGAATATTTGCCGCCTTATTTGTCTAGTGGTTCCATGAGTGGCGCTGAAGGCGAATATAATATCCTGGATAAGATTACCAAGCCGGGTAGATTCTCGTATGTAAATCATTTAGGCAGTATATTACTTGCGTATGATCATATAAATAACTGCAGTCTAATCTTTAGGACCATAGGAATACTTTAAAATTATAATGAATAGACTAGAATATACAGTGTCATCTATCGTGTTAAAATTGATATGGCATTATACAAACATACATTGCGTTTTGTAAGTATATTAGTCATAATTACAGTGCAGAGTTAGTGAAACCATGTGCTTTCCACTCTGTTCCACTCTACATGTTCTAATTGCTTGCATAATTAAATATTATCTTTTTTTTTGTTATACTAAAAACAGTATTGTTTTATTTCGGATAGGCACAGTCTATTCTAAAAGTATGTCCAAGCATTACACCGTAACGTAATGAAGAACTTTGTCTGTTTAAAAATTGGATTGTGTTCTAGAACGGTTTTTACATTTGAATCTTTCCTTCTTCTTTTTTTATTTTGGCAATCGGCATCTTCTAATGACAGCCAATGTTGCCAGTGTCGAATGTTTAATCTTTTAGTAGTGAACGTCTGAGGACATCATAAAGATGCGATTTTGTCTTTGATTGATGTCGATTAATTGCGAGAAGAAGTGCAATAAAAGCTAATGTTATAAAAGATTACACTATTGTATTCTTATTAAAGTAAAATCAAGGAGTAAAATCCCACAGCGGACGTGATATTTATGTAGTATAGTTTACGACTAAAGCTAGACTTTTATGATTGAAGACCAAAACCAATTACTTCAAGCGCGTGTCGTGAAATCCTTGAACATTTACATTAATTATGCGTGTAGTAAATAAATATTCGTGTGAATTTATTGTTTTTTATATGAACTAAAGTTAACACTATCATTTGGCGAAAATATTTTAATAGACAAAACGCAAGAAGAGCGCGAAAGGAGCCTTTATTTCATGCTTGATTTGACTTGACATAGCATTCGTTTCCATATTCAAATTTTGTTTAGTTTCAAAGATACGAAAATTCGTTGGTCTGTCCTTTCGCTAGGATTTGAAATCCTAGCTAATAGTGGAAAAATAATATTGAGCCAGACAGAGACACATGCTACTTTTTAACCTCAAAAATGCACGGTTTATGTGAGATATACTACGAAAGCATACTCGTCCGCTAAACATTCACATAGTAAAATAAATAAAGTACCTACGACATCGCAGCGACAGGCGTAATTATTCTCAACCGATTACGGTTTTAAATTTAGTAACAAGCGGTCGCCGAGTACTAAGACATTTTGTTTTAAATCGTGACTAAACAAGGAAGCATTGTATTTGTGTCGTAGCTTATTAATAGTCGAGTTACAGCTGTCGTTAGGCGAGTATCGCGACTAGTGATGCGAATGTTACTAAAATTGTATTTACGATTCATGAATTTTGACGTTTATGTTTAAAATTGTGATAAAAAATGTAATGGGTAAAAAAATAAAATTATGCTTTATTTATCTGGGGTGGTGGTTCCATTCCCGCATCAAAGAATTATGTTCATTGTAAGTCTCTTGCGACGACGAAATTCCTAAATGCCCATTGCATTTAGTATTTTAATGAGTAGTATTTTACTAACAAAATTCAAAAAGTCATATATTCAAATTGGGCTGAAAATCAGTACTTTTTGAACATCGAATACACAACTAGAGACAGCCCCCAAAACGCCGGCCCTTCACCATTTCCTATGTATTTTGCTGGGAAGAAGAAGTGGCGCAACAAACTCCCCAGATCTTATCAAGAATCATATGAAGTACATGATTCTAATTTTAAAATGTGTTTGCAAAGATTTAATCGTCAAATTAAATCGAAAGATATTTAAGAAAATGTATTCCCCACAGTTCCACAACTTCCACAATATAAAATACAATGTTTCTTGTCATCCTTATTTGAATAAAAAAAAACAATTAAACTACAGAACTTAAGGTAACATGTGATAACCATTATATCTGCAAGGAAGCTACACCAAGCTTCAAGGAAGTGTTACTGGGAACATTAGCTACAATATTGCATCACGTTAAATAGTAGCAAGTTGCAAAAAATCTTTTTAAGAACATTTTTGTTCAAACGATCAATATTTTTTAAAGTGTATCAAATTTGGCTAAAAAGTCTGTAAACTAGATTTTGGTAGGTATAGTGAAAGGAATTACTTATTTCAAATTCGTTTTGTTAAATAAACTCTATTTTACGCTTTCTCTGGTATCAAAGTCTAGTATAGATACAAGATGTAAACGCCTTATTCCTTAAATGACGGTATTTATCAGCGATTTTTTAAAAGATTCAGACATAATTTCATTATAATTCTGGTAAGTCCATAGGCATTGTGTTGCTTATTTTATCAGTAAGGTCATCGCTCAAAGACATATTACAAAGAAAATTAGAAGTCTTTTTAAATTAAAGTTTGATTTGACATTAATAATGTAATCAATATCGCAGCATCGTCCTCCTTCGAGTTACGGTTTCAACAAAATCTCATTAGTCGATTAATAATGTCATCGACTAATTAAACTGTAACCTACTTTTTTCATGGTGCAATAAGAAAAAAACAATTAATGCTGTAATTTCATGCTAAATTATATTTTATTCGGAATGAAAAATTAGTTGCATAGTAATGTGATTATTACCGCTATGGTAAGCGAGTCAGCATCGATGGAAACAATGCCTTGGCTGTATAGAGATGCGACATGACGGCAGGCTTAGACTTCATTGCGAAAAAAAAATTAGTTCAATTGCATTAGATAGGGTTGTCAATATTAGTTACTATATTTTGTTTAGTTGAGAAAATTATAGTAATTATGTAAAGGTAGAAGAAAATATTAATTTATAATCGAAAATCAATCACATGCAGTAAGTAATAAAGTTGATCAGCTTGAGAACAGCTAGACGTATTTAGCCGTATTTTCATTGATCACGCACGAGAGTTCACGCAAATTTACGGGAAATATTTGCATCTGTGCGACACCGGGGACGTTTGCTAGTATATTATAAGATAATAATATTTCATCATCTGCATCTTTCTATTTTCTGATTAATTATAAAAATTAACTAAATTAAAACCGATTAAGCATTCTTCCTGATGTTGAGAAATGATAAAGAATATTTACGACGTGCTCGCGTTATATCAAAGGCACCATATTATTAAGACGTCAAGAAAGCGTACTAGATTCACTAGTGCGTTGTTTAATAATGCGCTTTCATCATCTGCCTAGCCTTTTCCTAACTATTTTAGGCTTGGTTTCCAGTCTAACCGAAATCACCTCAATTCCTATATTTTACATGAAGCGACTACATATCTGATCTCCACAACCCAGTAACCGGGTAACAGTTCTAACAGTACGATACCCTTTGGTAAGATTGGCTGTCAGACTTTTTGGCTTCTGCTGACTAACGTAACGACTGTCAAAGACAGCTGTGACAAATGGATTAGCGTGTTTTCTGAGGCACAGAGGAATGTAAGAATGACAGGTCACCCATTCAAGGTCCAACCGCGGCAAGTGCAGTTGAACCTTGATGAATTGTACCCTGGTGCTTCTGATCCACGAGCTCCTCCGCTATAATGCACTATAGTCTTATCAAATTATGCTCAAAAGAGCCTTGAAACATATGTATATTATAAATTAACTCACGTGCAAGGAAGCGCCGTATTATTCGCTTATCAACCCGCAGAACTCCTGTTATCATTAACTACGTCATGAGTGATTCACGTGGACAGAATAATGCGTGTAATATGTACTGAATTTTGATACGTTTGTTTTAATGTTGATTCGCACTGGGATATTGACTAATCCTCCTTCTACATAAAGCCACATTATTCCTGAGAGCCATTCATGCAGCTTTCAATTAGTGGAAGATTTTTTGCAATCAGTTCTGTAGATTAAGAAATTACTCCATGACATACAAACTCACAGAAATCTTTATTTGATATTAGTATTGAAGTACAAGTTGATATTCGTACTTCTTATTAAAATTACACATATTTTTATTTCAAATATGATTTCGATTGGATCTTTTGCGTTTGGAAATTACCGATTACTCGACCCGCCATATTGAATTATGATGCCAGTTCACAGTGTGATGTTTTGCTTATCTGTTGTATATGAGGATTATCCGATTAATCTTATCTATATACTTCCTAGATTTCATTTTAGGTGATATGAAGTGCATTGGTGATGAAAACAACGATAATAATGTATGGTTTGTGTCTGAACTCTTGTATTTATTCGAAAATAGTTTATTCTCTTAAGAAAATGTACGTAGGTAGCAGCTCAAAAAAATATCTACTTACTATTGTAGTATAGTGTACTCTTATTAAATAGTGTTCAATGGGATTTTACTCAGTAGAATCCAAAATCACTGTTGGAATAAGAGTTCTACACCTCTGCGCATCCCAGGAACAAACACGAGGTGCACTGGAATGGAATGGGTACGAAAAGTCGGAAAAGCGCGAAGCATTTAGCTTTCCTTAACCACAATCTTGATGCTCATGCATGCTCTACTATGTGTTCTCACCGATAAGATCTATCAATATTTTAAACCATCCATCTTGACTTAGTGAAAGGCACAACATTACTAGCTTAACATGTCTTAAGATAGTGTTTAAGTTTAGTGGGAGTGGATGGCTACTTATATCGCTACGATATTCTTATTGCTTTGAGCTATACTATGTAAAATCAAAATGTAAATACTGCAACGAAATAGTAAGGCCATACATGCAGCCTGCAACATTGTATGTAGTGGTAACCCTAACAAATGTCAAACGTGACTCACCTGTCAAACTTTCGCGCGGAAAAATGGCGCGCGCTGCAAAAATGGCGACGTTACGGTTGCCAGTGAATCATGAAGATTGCGGTTTGGCGATTTTTTTTATTTTATTTCCTCACCGCATTCCAAGATACTTTTGATGTGTATTTTTTCTGTAGAAAATTAAAGATTTACCGCCATTATCTGTGTCTGTGCCTAATCGGTTTAAGTGAAAGTTATATTAATAAAATATTCTTGGTATCTACTACCATTTTTTCAGAACCAAAGCAAAAGTATTACGCCGAAAGGCAAAATTTACTTTACAATAGTTTTGATCAGCCTTAAAAAAAATCAGACGGTTGACCTCTGATTTGCCAGTGAATGAACGAGTTCTATAATAATTAAACAGTCAAGTTTCGACAGTCAATTCTTCGTACGACGTGACGATGAATTGCAAGCACGTCACATTGACTAATGCGATGCCTGCAATTATTAAATATATTCGAGAAACCCCGCTACTCATCGTAAATGGTGTTTCAGTATAACTATTACGGAAGAAATGCATCTTGAATTTATAAATACATTCGATATTACTAATGAAAACGACATAATCGAATCTAAGATTGGCATTTTGGATAAAAAATCCAGTTATTTTCACAGATAATTTTCAAATCGGACCGATATACAAAATCGTTTATTAACCACGAACTCGTTAGATTTCCTACATAGAAGCGGGCGTAAGAAACTACGATGTTCAAAGCTACTTTAAGTTTGCGAAGTTAGATATTTCAACAGTGAAGTTAAATACATCTTGAATGATGTACGACTGCCATTCTTCCTTATTTTTTAAATACGAAAAAAAAAAGATTATTTTTTTCTATTCCAACATTGATTTTGTTATATCAGTAAAACAAAGATCAAGGGACTATATTACAGGTAATTACTCGGTACGAAGACCGCACAGTGTTGAATATTGAAGACGTTTGACATTAACACAGATTCCTGCAACTAGGCTGAATATTCATTACCATTGCTTGTTAAAGGTACTAGAATACTGGAATCCATAGAGTACCTATTCGCAATCACAAATGGAATTCTTTAGTATTGTGAATAACTTTCAGAGTGCTTTTGTTAAAAAATATTTGTTAGAGCCAGCTTTAGTAGTTACAGACGTAATTTCGTTTAGCGAAAAATAAACACCCCTTAGGATATTATGATCTCAGGGGTGATTTTTCAATAGACAGATACTTTTTAACTAGAATAAATTCGATAGTGACATACTTATTTTCTTTACAAAATATGTCATATTGACATATTTTGAGATGCAATCAAAAAATAATTGTTTGTTTGTTTGTAGGGTTTTAATTTTAACTCAAAAACTAATGGACCGATTTTAAAAATTCTTTCACTGTTAGAAAGCTACATCTTTACGAAGTGTCATAGGCTATATTTATTTCCAGAAATAATTAGAGATCCCTACCAAAACTTGAATAATGTAACCCAAGGTGTAACAAAATGTCCACACGGGCGAAGCTGCTGGCGGAAAGCTAGTACTGTATAAAACTAAAGAGTTTGTATGTGTGTTTTAACGCGCTAGTTTTTGGAACCACCAGTCAGATTTCAAAAAAGTATTCTGCATTGAATAAGTAAATTTTTAAAAGGCAAAATTGTGTAATATAATATCGATTTTACCTAACAATCGTAATAATATTTCGTTATGCAAAGGAATGTGAATAAAGTTAATATCCTTATTTCGTAAGTAAAAGTGGCAGGGACAATAGTTGAAGCCTGCTTTGTATTATGATATGACTCACCAACGAATGCCTGGTGCTTGCGCTTCGCATTCCGGTACTCAAACGTTATACAAATAATGTACGCTACAACACAAATCTACAATAATCACAAATAATCAATCAATTTACAATACAAATGCACACCACGCAAATCTTGAATATGAACTTGAATTCGGGCAGCATACCAGTCTTGCTGATGCCTCATAAGTTGAAAAAAACCGGCCAAGTGCGTGTCGGGCCACGCGCAGTAGGGTTCCGTAGTGGGTCTTAGTTAGTCGACTATAACTCTGTAAACGGTTAAGCCTACTTAGCCGTAATAGTTTTCCTTGTAAGTTCATTACATGTGCTACGTCTGTGATTTTTTCACATTTCTAGGTACAGCCATTCAAAAGTTAGAGGGGGGGTAACTCGTATCGAACAAAAAATTTCACTTAAAATCTAGATATTTCGCAAATGGCTCGCTTAACCGAAAAATGGTCTTGACACACCTATAATATTTTTAGAAGACCTATCTAACGATACCCCACACGGAGGGGTATGCGAGAAAAAAAATATTCATCCCGCTTTACGTGTTTGGGAGCTACCCTAAAAAAAACACATTTAAATTTTATTTTACCACTTTCTCGGCGTGATCAATATACATATCCATACTAAATTTCAGCTTCCTAGTAACAAGAACCTGGGAGCTATGCCGCGGACAGACAGACAGACGGACATGGCGAAACTATAAGGGTTCCTTGTCGGACTACGGAACCCTAAAAAACAACGATTTACGCGCAATTTTAAATTGTCAAGGCGTGGTCAGAAACGTCGAAGGTAGCTTCCTGTCCAAGAGTTCTTTTCATGCTTCCTCATTTTATCTCCTTTCATTTTAGTTGAATTAAATTGTAATGGTCTTTATAGATTTCTGTAAACTACTTTTATTTTAGAAAACAACTTTAATATCATGAATATTCTGAACATTGAAGGCATACATACGTTAAAATGAAATTCTAGGCAGAACAGTAATTTTGTGGGGAATTTTTCTATTGGATAACTTGCTGGCTTTCTAGACGCTCACTGCTATGCACCAGCCGTTACTTTTATACAAGGTTATCTTGCATAAGAGTGCAATATTTTTCCTGAATAACTTTTCTAGCATATCTATGTATTTTTTTTTGTTTTAAGGCATCTTGCAAGTCAACTTAGAAGGTTGTCGACTGTTTAGCCGGGCTTGCCTGTGAAGTGCCTTAAATGAATTTAGGGCCTCCAGTCAGGGCTTAACTTACAAAACTAAGCGACTAAACGCTAAGGGCAGCCCCTAGTGGGGTACGGGCCTCGGCTTAGGGCGTCGCTGGGCAGCAAGGGACAGGCTGGATCAGAATATAATATGATTATAATCGGGAATTTTAAAGCTATTAGCTCAGCTCGCGGGCTGGCTCGTCGAGCTAGGGTCGGGAGGGGATCTATATAATATCTAAATCCGCCCCAATTCCGGAGAGCGTATTAAAACCTGTTCTGTGCCTGGTCTTTCCCGGTCGTGTTGCCGTTCCGTCAAATTGTGACAGTGAGGCAGTAGAGGTCATGCACATATTATTCTTCTTTATGTGCGTTTGTTACCTAATTCCTCCTAAACGGCTTGACCGATTTAGATGAAATTTTAGTGTACATTTGTCTGGGATGGTTTGAAAATAAAATTGGACCAGGTAATGTTGTTATTTTTATAAAAACGCCAAAGTTACGACAGTACAGTGTCTGTCGAGTCCAGTAATTGTTATATACCTTCTTTTTCTCACATGAAAATATATAATTCTTCCATTATAACCTCAAGATTTATGAAAACCTTTTTGGTGAGACTTTCTCCTTTCCAAAACTTTATTTTGCGGTCGATACTAAAACGTTATTACTTTCAGCAGAGGACAGAAACGAATTAAATTGAACTGCTGACGTTTTAAATTGGTTTCGAACTAAATCGTAGCGTTTGTAGTTTCATTAATTGAGTCTATGAAATTTCGGTATTTCATTTATTTTGAAAACACAAATGTGTGACATATTTCAGTATGTTTTTTTTAAATTCTTAATGAATTTTCATTGTAAAAAAAAACGAACGATAACTTATAGATTAGATTATTAGATTATGTAAATATGCAATTTAATTGTATGTATAAATTAATTATGATTTATTGCTAATTAAAAGTGCGATGTTAATGGACTTAAAGAAATGCAGAAAAAGTTAAATACGTAACAATACAGTGCATTGTCCTCTATGCAGGTTATGTAAAACATTTACAAGTAACTGTATGTATATTTAACACCTATTTTAAGATAATGTATGTCAATGGGCCAAGTGAAGACCGTATTCTCAAGTTAGAATGCTTTTCGTACTGTCGTATTTTATCACCTTATTATTATGGCCTAATGTTACCTAACTTGTTTATAAAAGTGTTTATTTTGTTTATAATTTAAACATTGTAACATCGTAAAATTAACAGCCCACCCAACATAACAAAACTTAAAAACCAAAGCGGTACCAACATAACAAAAAAAATAAGACCATAAAGTTAACTTATAAAAATTTACGATGCAACAATAAGCCGTATATCATTTTACCTATTATAGTTAAATAAATAAACAGTGTAAAGCTTGGCGGAAGTTATCCCTCGCCTTGTTAGCTGCGCGGGAGTCGGGGGCAACGATCTCTTCTATGACTCAAGAGCATTGTCTTGTGCGTGTTAAAAAATAAAAATTAAAAAGTTAACTTGACAGTTGACACTTGAATGCAATGATTGGTGCCGTTATTTTACTGATTGGTGATTGAAATAATGTTGTTCGAAATTATTGTTGTATTAACAGATTTAGCTTATGGCTTTAGTTAGGTATATATTTTAATAAAAAAATATTTTTTATATTTTTATCCGACTACGTCAAGAAGCTTCCTCAGTATTCGGAAAACTGCTCTGAAACCACGGGAAACACATAGCATAGAATGGATTAATCATTTAATTATTTCTATCACTAATTAAATTACATAAAGACAAGTTTAACAAGCTCTAATTGGAGTATAAAGCCTACTTACTAGAATACTAACAAGTGACGTCTCACGTTATGTCATTGTAATCATTTTCCCTAATCAGCATGAGAAGATGCGGTGCTAACTTAATTCTCAAACTATGTAGATTATAATCTTAATAGTTTTAAATATAAAGCTGAGAATATCAGTGTTATAGCTGACCTAATTTTTTCTTTGATGTGAGAATACTAGAATGACTCTTCTAGGCTCTAAATTGAAGAGATTTTTTTCGGCTTCTAAGCAAGTTTTATTGTTGTACATTATATGGTTTGCACATGTTTTGATAGGTCAATTTGTGTTCTGAAAAAAATTAGAAGTATTAGTGTATTTCTTAACTTAAAGTTGAGTTAAAATTCATAACATAGAATACGTAAATATTATAAATGCGAATGTAACGTTGTTTGTTACACTTTGTAAGTAATAAAGGCTAAAACGATTTAATATGGAGATAGATGGGACCTTGAAGACTATAGAGGCTTCTTTTTATTTATGGTAAATAGTATCGTAAGTAAAGACTTCAAGGCTTAAAAAAAAAGTTAATTTTAAACCTGAATTTATTTTGAATTACCTGTAAACAACATTTTGAATTGCTTTAAAATCAATCAATATAGTCAGTAGAATCACTTGTCTTTGCAAATATCTGATGTCATGGCCATGTATTGCCATATAAAATCTTTGAGAGATCCGGTTCTTGACAGTTCATAAAAAAAGTACGTCAATTGATTGGTAACTAAAGTCTTTACCAATTGATTTTACGAAAAATGTAAACAAATTTTAACCTATTTTGTTCTTATTTTCCCACATAGATAAATAAAATGGCATTATATTATGAATGATGATGTTTAGAAAAGATATAAATGCGCCATCCTTGCGCCATTTTGTTAATTTCTGTGGCAGAATTAGAACAAAATAGGTTACGGCTTTTTTTATATGTTTCGTAAAATCAAGTTGTACACACTATATACAATATAATGATGAATTTGTATGAACAATAAAGTCTCATAATCCACGTAGGACTATCAGAGTATTTTAAATAGTGTCACTGATAGATTTGGCATATGACCTCCGCAATATATGTGTACAGGTATTTCAAGGTTAATTACCGGTTTTCTACCTAATGAGGATAAAGTGAAGATTTATTCAAAGTTTATTGAGTTATTAATACTATACTTATTGAATGGCAGATGGCTTAGGTGCTTATGAACGGATTCTGAAAGATCTTTCAGTTGCTAGGCGATGTTATGTTATGTTGTTCCTAAGTTTATGGCTGAATGCTTGATTGTCCTCCTAACCCTACTGATATTACAAACGCGAAAGTTTGTATGAATGTATGGATGTATGTTTGTTATACTTTCACGCAAAAACTACTGAACGAATTTGGATGAAATTTGGTAAACAGATAGTTTATAACCTGGATTAACATAATAGGATATTTTTACTCGGGTGCGCGAAGTATTTCCTTCGAAATGCGGGTGAAACCGCGGGAAACAATAAGTTGCCATAGATGAAATAACAGATATCTTCTCGTGATTATAATTATATTAAAGATAATACGCCTTATTCATTCATATTAAAAATGCGAAAGTCTCTGCCTGCTAGTCCGTTTGTTATGCTTTTCGATAAAATTTAGCATATATGTAGATAAATTAAAACTTGAGGAAGAATATAGGTGAGTTTAGTAGTTCCCTCAGGATGTAAGATAGCAGCTAGTTTAAATAAAAAAGCGTCGAACTTTTATTAAAATAATTAATCAGATTTTTTTGTTTCGAGATAAAACTTACAAAATATCTATCTATAAACCTGTCGTGAACAATTTTGATATGTCCATAATAAAACCGTGACGTATATCTATGATTATATGCGTTCATTCACTTGCGTTTTCTTTTGAAAGCAACGCAAGGCCGCACAGCCTTTCAACCAGTATCGAATGACGTCACATATCTCGTATGAGTATGTTGGCAGCATTGTGCGATTATCGCGCGTTCCTCATTTGAAAAGTTTACGTTCTATTTATGACATTGATTTGTAGTTTGTTGGAGTTGTGGTTTTTCCGATCATATGCAAGGGTGTTTGTTAATCGGACAATAATTAAGGCTTTAAAGATGATTGGCATTCTCTTTAATATATGCTTACTCCATCTATGCTTTAGTGGAAGAAATGTATCCCATATTCTGTTTGAGCTACTATGGTGCAGTTTAACGGTTAATCAGATACCTACATCCGTAACAACATTTACAAAAAACAAACAGAAGGTTTCAATACGAAGGTCAAATGACAGTTACTTTTAAATAAAACGTTTACAATCCCTCATGCTATCTAGGTATAGCATTTAGCAATTGATTTTACGAAAAATGTAAACAAAATCATTACCTGTTTTGTTCTTATTTTCGCATTTAAATAAATAAAATGGTATTAAATGACGTTAAGAGCATTAAATTTACACGCCATTTTGTTAGTAGTTTCTGTGGCAGAATTAGAACAATATAGGTTACGACTTTGTTTACATTTTTCATAAAATCTTTTGGTACCGAGTATATTTCTTGACCACATGACACATGGCTAGCGACAACAAAATGACAGCATCAAATTCTCTATCCAAGGTCCAATAACCCGCCATAAAAGTTGCATAATACCAAAATATAACAACTATTTCGTAATAATCTTTGGATGGGATACATTGAAATTACAACTGCACGATTTTATGGGCGCCATTATCGCTCTGTTCCACGGTTCGGAATGTGAGTGATACACGAACAGCGAATGCATGACGAGACTTAATCATTTAACCTTCTTGCATTGAACATGGCTGGTGCTAGGAACTGTCGAGATTATTCAAGTTATTTCCATTGTATTATGGGAATCGGAGAATTTGAACTTAAGGAGTGGACGGACGGATAGTGTGAGAAATGATGAAATTCTTAGTGTTAATTTGATTAATTGCACGGTTGGAATAATTATTTACCAAAAAAGGCTTTCAAGCCTTGGCTAGTAGCAAAATTTCGAGTGATCTAATGCTAGAAAAAATCGTACATGGTTTCAACAGCTGTTATTAAATATTGTAAAGACAGATTGGAATTATCTACTCCACGATATATTTTAATCCAAATCAATTGCCTTACTATTCCGAAATAAAAATAAATAATATTTTGGATAATCATGAAAATTACCTTGAATATAGGTGTGTACCTGTTTGAATATCATACGGTGTAAATACCTGTTTTTAATTACCGTCGCAAAAAGAGAGTCCGTGTGTGTATCTGTCTGTGGCATCGTAGCTCTCAAACGGATGGACCGATTTCGATGCGGTTTTTTTCATTTGAAAGCCAGTTTCCTTGCGGTGGTTCTTAGTTATGTTTGGTTAATATCGATCCAGCAGTGTAAGAGTATCAGCTCTTATCCAAAAAGAAGTAAGGCATTTTTGGTAGGGGGTTTTTAAATTTTCTTGTTAAGTATACATATGTATAAGAAAGGCAATGTAGACGCTTTTGTATTCCAACTTCAATTTTAGGCGCAAATCTTCAAATATTTAGTCAGTTTTGAGGCTGTACTTTATTTCAGCACCTAATCTATGATTCAGGCAAATAAGTATATTTAGTCGTTTCAGATTTCAAAGAGGTTTGGTGAAGAGACATACAATAATCAGTTTGTTAAGTGACGGGCATAGTCAGAAGAATCATTTAAAAATGTATTTTTATTTAATCTGCACAGTTGCATAAATTGTTGCTCCAAAACGGAAGCACCGATATCAATGGCGATTTTATTTTCTTTCGATTCATACTCAGAAGTATTAACCTTTATCTTTTGACTTGCAGATAAAATAAAGAAACTTTTTATCGAACAATGACTCAATGTGTTATTTGTAATTAAAAGTTTACAATGTAAACACGAGACGTGTGAATACGCTTGAACGATAATGTATGACGATATGTAGGAACAGTAACAAATAATGCATTTTTTATTTGTTTTTTTTTTGCACTTTGATAAACTTTGAAATGTTTTGTTATTGATCGGTTTAATAGTCGTTTTATGGTTTTAGTTTTATCTAATAGTAGCTAGCTTAATTAAATGTATAGTGTATTTTTCTTCTGTACAAAAGATAATTTGATTTGACCATAGACTAGAGACTATAGACTTTTTGCGATATACTTTCTATTTGAAGTATTTTTTGGGCGCGGCTTTTCGTAAAAAACACTGTAACTTAATTCTTTTTAATATGTTTTTTATTGTTTATATTATCTTAATTTTCATATAATGCTCAGATTTAAATTCAAACTAAGGTTTAAGCTTGTTATCTTACGCATTTATCTACATTACTGTGTCATAAAAGTTAATTTAATTGACTCGTACCTACACTTAATTTCCTTTTCACTACAACTATCCCGCTTAATTCCAATTTAAGCTACCATTGTTAGGTTATATTAAGCAAACAAAAATGTAGACACCGCTTAACGGGTCGAAAGCTGAATTAACAATGTTCTCTTTACCAAAAGCTGTACAATTTAGAACTTTATTTGCGAAGTTATAAAGTTTAATTTAGTTACATGTTTAGAAAGAGGAGGTCGCATGCATATTCAGGAAGAAACGAGTGTACTGGGAACAAGGAATAAATATTTAATCGGTTGGTAGAACTGGAGAGAGTTGCCCGTTAAAAATTATTCGTTGTAAATGGTATTTTTTGTTCTTTTCATTTGTCATAGAAATCTGTAAAAAGTAATTTCGTAAAATAAATAATTTTATAAATTTACAAACATTTCAGCTCTTACTCCGAATTTCAGAATGTTCGGGATAAGACATGAGATGAGCGGATATTATAAAATATATGTTTTTCCCCGGAAGAACTATGACGTATCTATAAAATCAGATTCTACCATTAAATTGGAATAATTTTGAAAACGTATTAGTCGGTTATTATCAACTTATCCACCACGTTTATCCATTTTTTATTTTTTTCTTTGAAGTAATTTTCAATAAGTTTTATTGCTGTTGCTATTGCTATATGTTATTGCCGTTGGATTACTTCCAATGTGTATTGATGTTATTTTTTGGCAACAAACTTGTAACAAACCATGCCAAAAGCCATGAGATTACTAGGCAAGAAAGGCGATGAAGTAGGTAGCAATAAGATTAAGTATCTTTACATATATTTTCCTTTATTTATCTTTACTAATATTATAAATGCGAAAGTAACTCTTGTCTCTCTGTATTTTACGCTTTCACGGTAAAACCGACGGTAGCGATCTTGATGAAATTTTGTTTGGAGATAGATGGAAACTTGGGGAAGGTTAAATTAAATGTAAGTGATGAGAATACCGGTTTTTAGAGTTCTTAACCAAAAAACTATCAACAACAACTTGTCCCTGTATTTCTAAAAACTTATGCTTTGCTGTCTATCTGTTTTAAATATGACTGAAATTTTGGTTAGACTATCTTCGAAAGTTACTTTATGAGAGGAGACGGAGGTTACAGATTCAAAGTATTTATTGCTTTCATGGTACATAGGTTCTTATAAGTAATATAGTAGGTTACACATGAAACCCTGCTAGGGCACAGCAAAATTTGGGTTTTTTGTTTTTTTTTTCTCAGTGATGGCGGCTTGCACTTATGTCATTTTTTAAATGACATGACTTGATTACATGGTTTTTAAAGAAATATGGCGTCATCATATCATCGTGGAGGTTGGATGATGATAGGTGTATGATGTCATTATGACAAGATAATCACTGCTTCTCATTCGTTTAATTTGAAAGTTTAGTCATCATCATAATGTGTGTATGCAAACATATGAAGAATACAAAATATTATTATTAATTTGAAGTATTTTTTACAACTTAAAAGTCTCAGTTCACAGAGCTTGGAATAATGATTCCCAAAAACAATGGCCGCGATTCTCTTGACACCATCTAAATTAAATTTAGTCTATAATTCTCTCTTTCCATCAACAAATATAGCAAAGAAAGGGATAGCAAACTTTTAACACCTGTCAAATTAGAAAAAAATAGTTTTCCATACAAATTAAACATCACGACGTAACATCTCGACTAAATTAACAAACCTGTACGAACAAAATGTCATCTGTCATTTAATTTGACAGCACTGAATTACTTGCTATCCTCTTCTTGTATTTCGCAATAGAAAAAGAGCATGATATTTTAAAATTAGTTTAGTCGTGTGTACGTCAGAATCGACACCAATAACTACTTTTCTTAATAAATAATCTATACTAATATAATAAAGCTGAGGAGTTTGTTTGTTTGTTTGAACGCGCTAATCTCAGGAACTACTGGACCGATTTAAAAAATCTTTCAGTGTTAGATAGCCCATTTATCGAGGAAGGCTATATATCATCACGCTAAAATCAATAGGAGCGGAGCATCAATGAAGAATGATTAAAAACCGGGGGTTAAAGTTAGCGATAGCCCAAAGTTACTATTATTCCACGCGGACGAAGTGGCGGGCAGAAGCTAGTAATTAATATTTTACGTAGTTTTTTTAAAGCAGATGTAGTTTTAAAAGGTAAAGGTGTGAATATCATGACCTACGTCTTGCAAGTCAGGGCCATTACATGTGTACCACTGTTCTAGTAATAAATACATATACAAAAACTCATTAAATGTTCCACATGTCTTAGAAGTCGTTATTATAAATGACGGAAATGACTCAATGCATCGTACTCCACGAAAAGATTACACATCTTGTTAAAAAAGAGTTACGTACCCATTGTCTATGGCTGCTTAAAAATGTACGCGTGCTCGTAAATTTTGTCAATGGTCATTGTTGTAATAAAATTTTGTTTCGTGTAAAAGGAAATAGTTATTTATGACTTAAGAGCTTCGTAATTATTTGTATATGTAGGATTCCACACCTAACCCCGGCAGCCTGGCGCCCTGGGGGAGGGCCCCGAATCCTGGATGTCGTTTTTCAAAAACCCAGATAAAGATAAAAACTTTTCCCATGTCCTACACGGTCTCAATCTACCTCCATACTTATGGAAATATGTTCAGCAGTTTTAACGTAAAAGCGTAACAAACAGAATTATTTTCGCATTTAATAGAGTAATTGGTGTAGCTAGAGCTAGACTATATATCAGTAACTAGCGACCCGGCCCGCTTCGCACGGGTGCAATGCTTGGTTATTATACATATAAACCTTCCTCTTCAATCACTCTATCTATTAAAAAAAACGGCATCAAAATTCGTTGCGTAGTTTTAAAGATTTAAGCATACATAGGGATATAGGGACAGAGAAAGCGACTTTGTTTTATACTATCTAGTGATTATTGACGATATTCTAACGGACTTGGGAAGTTATCTACTTCACCAATTTTCATTTTGCATGACTCCGTTACTAAATGGAAAGACTCTATTTAAACTTCGCCAAAAATGCCATATGACAATGTTATTAGCGACCTACGTACCTACATATATAATTTAGTAAAAATATTCCGTTTCTCATCCAGTTACAATAAAATAACTTGCAAGCACATAGGAGTGGCTTGTTGTTCAACTTTTGATGTCATATTTATTATTTGTTAATGCAAAACGGACTTTATATATAACAATAAAGAGTTCTTTTTACACAAGCATGTAATTATAAGACTAGGCGCGGTCTCGAAATGTTTACGATTTGAAAATGGAATTTAACGTTTGACATTTCGCATTTTAGAACGCGCGAACCTTTTTTTTTTGCTTAGTTTATGGCATAGATAGATGTATTATTTTACTACATAATATATCTATGGTTTATGGCTGGAAAATGCATTAATTTTACGGTTATGTTGTAAACTTTTCTCGATTTGTCTGTGCGAAGTAGTTTTTAAATCGTAATTGTTTTTTTTTACATTTAACCCTTAGCTTAAACTAGGCAGTAACTTGTTTAAAGGAGGTCCTGCTTGCTATTCACAACTGTAGAATAAAAAAAGATGTACATATTTTCCACGCACAATTTGATATCAAACACATAACCTTATTTCCTTAACTATAAGCTTTAAATTCCTAAACAACGGGAAGTTAACATTTTTACAAGTAGCAGTTCTGTTATTTAACATAGATCAGGGACGTGGGAGTTATTTTTTGTACGGTTTAGTTACCGCTATGTGATTGCAATCTCTTTTTGCACACCTACCTACCTACTTAAAAATCGATACTTATCAAGTATAATTTTACCGTTATCCTAGGTCTTATAAATAACCTATTTTTTTTTTGTGGTGTGACTAATATTTAAACATTATGAGAGTGTTAAATTTGTACCTATGTTTGTTTGTTTATAAGGGGTTAATCTCAGGAGTTACTGGTCCAATTTTGACAAGTCTTTCACTAATAGCTACATTATACTTGACTAGAAGCCCGACTAGAGACCTTTTGACTAGAAGATCGAAGCTTTTGTTAAAAGAAGTTTTATTTGTCTTTCTTATACATAATCAAACATTTTATTACTAGATTCTGCAAGTACAGTATTCCGCCTACATGCGAAGATTATGCGCGATGTGACAAAATTAGGTCAAAATAATTAAAACGTAAACGAATCAAGTTTTGTATTACAAAGAGGAGAGAATAAACATCACATAAATAGTAGAGTACCTACCTACGCATAAATACGCGGTAAAACAATAAATTTCGCCAAATTACTGCGTCTATTACAGTAGCCAACATTAAACCCGGTCAAATAATAGTTATTTTCCTGCTGAATGTAAATATTACAGTCATTTTAGAATATTAATATAACTCGACATTTACCGCCAAAATGTGACATAAATGTTTAATATGACAAGTGTCCAACAGATTATACAAGTGACCATAGACAAGCATGACATGAGCGTCGAGTGTAAAAGAGCAAAGGAAAGTGGTATAAATCCTCACCCGTCACGCCCGGCTTTACGCTTCCGCAATTTCTGTAATGCTTTATCTAAATAATCATCTTTTAATGTACATTCGTCGACATAAATGAGATACACAATTTCACTGCGTATTAAGATTGTGAAATTAAGGAGACAGGCCGTTGGTTTTGATCAATTAAGTGTACAAAACGGGGAAATATTTTTTGGGAAAGTCTTTGCGTTTCCAATAGTTATTAACTTTCTTTCTTTTTTTTTATTAAAATTAAACTTAAGACATTTAATGTGTTATGCCTCAAAAGTTCGCATGTCAGATTTGTACAAAGACACTCAATCAGAACTACCCATGTTCAAAAACTTATACCAGAAATTAAGTTACATAAAGTAAAACAATCTAGTAATAGTAAACTTTTTATTTAATTTCAATTGACTAAGAATTAAGCTAATTATTTTCAATAAATAAAGTGTCTAAGACTTGGTGACTGATATATGTATTAATATTTTGATAAACTAACAATACACGGAAGTGACATTGTTCATCAAAGAGTTCAAGGCACCATAGAGGTCGTGTCTTTGAGACCTTTGTTTGAGGCAAAGATTATAAATTAACAAAAATGATAACGTGTCTTTTGATTAATATTTCGAGTTATGCAAAACGAAACATGATAAGTTATATTCAATAACTCAATTACTTATTATTATGCAAATATGTAGTTTTTTTTTTAATTTATTCTAGTAAAAACCGTAAAAGCTTTTTCCATCACTAGTACAGTTGACTCATCGCATCGGTCCCGCTAGAGGCCGCGTTCGAACCGTAACGCCTATTAACAATTATACTCTAAAATAGAAATAAAAAAGCCTATTAGCGTATTCTTGCTAAATCTTGCACAAACATGGAATAATTTTATTAGAAATTATTCACGTTTGGGAGTTCAACGTTAAGAAGAAATAAAAAAGTTGATAATTAATTTTCTCTACATGGCGACTGCCATTTTTATGTTGGGGTCGTTGTACTTTTATTTTACCATTAGTAGACCATTCAGAAAGTTGCAAATTGATGAACGATAACATCTTGAAGATGAAAAACATTGACATAGGTAATAAAAAAAAAAAACAGATTCCGACGAATTGAGAAACACTTCCTTTTTTTTTTTTGAAGTCGGTTAAAAATTATGGAGAGAGTTATTTAAAAATAAAGAACATTGAAATCGGTCCAATCATTTCAGAGTTAAAATAATAAAAATTACACATAAATCAAATGTACAAAAAAAAGTCCTACCAATGCGTAATTACAATTAAAATTTTCATAAATTGTTTATTTTTAGGAGGTTTGTCAATTAGACATGTAAGACTTGGGGGGGTCATGACCCTGTGACCCCCCTCGGACCGTCACTGGTTAAGTACCTATACCTGCATACTATGATTTCTTGTTTTCAGTGCAACGCGTTTAAATAGTTAATATTCAAATTATGTAACTGAACACGCAAGCCGCGATCGACCTTACAGTGCAGCCGTCGCTTCAATTCTGTTGCTGTTTGTTATACATACCTATTTAAGTGCTAGTTAGTTTTAGTGCTTGTCAGATTAATAATGCCAGTAAAACCATAGTAATCCTTGATAATCTTATAATACTTGAAGCCAGTTGCACCAAAAAAAATATGCGGTTACCTACGGGTAAAAAAAAGCATGAAACGGAAGAACTGTCATTCAAGATCTGTCAAAATGGAGAAAAATTGAATAATTTTGCTATTATTTTATGTTTTTCGTCTAAATATGTTTAATTATTATGTATTGATATAATACAAAATATTAAAAGTATGCTTAATTGATATTCGTAAAAGTATAAATGATAAAAACTTTGGTCACAGACTTCAAGCACATATCTAGAGCTATGTATGGTCCAAAAGCGCTTCTGCAGAAATAATTCTTCCCTTTTCAGTGTGTTGCAAATTGGTTAGATTTGTGTAAAACAGTTTTTTGTATTTTTTAAACCTCATCAATAACTAATTTCTTAATATAATCTCGCTACAATAAAGCAAAAAGCAAAAAAAAACTTGATTCCAGAATATTCAAACGCTAACTAAAATTCGAAATTCAAATATCCAATATGGAGCATGTGTTGCCATTTACATGCAATATAAGGGTTCGGCTACACGACCTCGAGCGTGGGAGGGATGGTGAAATTAGGCTAATTTAATTTTGCCCTGACGACTTAGCCAAGGTCGTTCACGTATTTGCATTGGTCAGTTACCGCTGAAAATTTTATGTTTTATGAAGATTAAAAAGAATTTGGGCGAACGCTGAACTATAATATAAAAAATATATATTGTTATCTTAATTAGACTCTATGGTCACACTTTAGTGTATATTTGAAGTTTTTATCATAATACTAGCTTTTACTTGCTTACAATTTCAGCTATTTTACCGTGAAAGCGTAAAAGAAATAGACGGACAAACAGACAATTATTTTCCCAATTACAATATTAGTACATAAATAAGGATTGTCCATGACATGATATACTAACAAGGCCGTTTTACAAGTACACTTTCATTTAATCTAATTAAACACGAATTCTTAATAAGGATAACTAAAACGAGGTCCAAAAATCCAATCTGAAGCGTGACCCAGGTTGAAATTGTGACGGAAGCGACGCCATGTCTTAAACAAAAGTAACTTGACACGAATTGACAATAATAATAATGATTCAGGCATCACGCTTAGACGGTCACGTCGCGGTGCAAGTGTGTCCGCCGTGGCGCAAGTTATAAACTTCTACTCCTAGCACGAATCACTTTTCGAATCATAAATACAACCATAGCAGAGCAAGATTTGTGTTTTAAATTTATAAATAACAATTTGCAGTACCCAAAGATATATATGCCGTTTTATGACTTGTCAAAATTCAAAAGTCATTTAATCAAAATGGGCTGAAAATCAGCACGTCGTTTTTGAACGTCAAATTTACAAAAGACAGCCTTTAAAACTCCTGGCCTTCAGCACAGTTAAATTTATCAACTAGCTTTCCGCCAGCGGCTTCGCCCGCGTGGGCGTGGGAGATTTCGAATTAAAAAAGACGGGAGTTTTATACAAAGTTTGCCCCCCCCCCCCTTTTCATCCCCTTAGGAATAGAATCTCGGTTAATCGCGGTTAGCATCTCCTAAGTCAATAATTCATCGTCGGTAATAGAATGATCTTCTCATCTTAGCTCTAAATATCCCAAATATAAGCAATCTTTGTCTTCTGCCAGAATGTTCTGATTCCTTTCAGGATTTTTAACTACTTTCAATCGGCCCTGGTATCTTTGACTCAATCTTAGCCACTTATCGGACAGTTAGGTCAGTTTTAGTGACATCCTACTAATATTATAAATGCGAAAGTTTGTATGTATGGATGTATGGATGTATGGATGTATGGATGTTTGTTACTCTTTCACGCAAAAACTACTGAACGGATTTGGATGAAATTTGGTACACATATAGCTTTTAACCTAGATTAACATATAGGATACTTTTTACCCGGGTGCGCGGAGTAGTTCCCTCGGGATGCGGGTGAAACCGCGGGAAACAGCTAGTAATACATAACTCAATTGACCTTCTCACGCTCTCTACTTAACTTAGCTTAAGGATTATATTGATGTGGTTCGCCAAAAAACTATATATTTTTTGTATTCAATTTAAAATAAAACTCATATCTTTAACACATTATATTTTATGTAAGAATCCAAAATAAACAACAGCAATATTACCATTTATAAAAATGACATAATTATTTATTTTGCGCGGGAGTAATGTCACACTTTAAATTCATTACTCTATAAAATAGTACTATTTAGGAATCGACTAAATGATGAGCTCAACTTACTAGTCGAATTAAGTGTTTGATACATAATAGGTATATATTATGGTATATGTATAGTATTATAATATATTACTTATGTATGGTATGTACTGAGTATGTATGAGGAGCTCGTGGCAAAGTAACAGCCACACGGGTCGACCGATCAAAGGTTAAGCTGCGCTTGGCGCGGTCGGTCCGTGGATGGGTGACCATCTATGTCATACCGAGACTCCTCCGTGCCTCGGAAAGCACGTTAAGCTGTTGGTCCCGGCTGTCATTTGTACATCTGTGACAGTCGTTACGGGTAGTCAGAAGCCAGAAAGTCTGACAACCAGTCTTACCAAGGGGTACCGTGTTACCCGGTAACTGGGTTGTGGAGGTCAGATAGGCAGTCGCTCCATATAAAAAACATTGGTACTCCGCTGCATCCGGTTTAGATTGGAAGCCGACCCCAGCATAGTTGGGAAAAGGCTAGGCAGATGATGATGTATGGTATGTTCTACTGAGGGGCTCGTAGCTAAGTAACGGCCGTGCAGATCAATATATTAGCAAGGTTAAGCTACATTAGCCGCGGTCAGTCCATGGATGGGTGACCGTTTTCTTAACATAGCGAGACCCCTCCGTGCCTCGGAGAGCACGTAAAGCTGTCGGTCCTGCGCTTGATCTCTCCCCGGTCCTGTCGGATTGCCCGTGATTTCCGACATATAGGACTATGAGAGTGAGGGAATAGAGAGTACGCCTGTATCTGCGGAAGCGCTTGCGCGCTATAATATCTCTTGCATACCTGGCTAGTCTAAATTAACATTGGCCGCCGTGACTGAAATCGGTTTTAACAGATTATTATTATTACTATATGTATACTAGCTGCAGCCTGCGGTTTCACACGCCCGTGGCCAAATACGTCGCATCGCCCGTCCCTACTTTTAACCTTTTTGCTCAGCTCCTACTAGCCATAGCGCGAAGTTAAATAGTCTTATACCTTCCTCGAGAATTGGGTTACCAATTGCAAAAACATTTTCTCGAATCCGACTGGTAATTCTAGAGATTTGCGCGTTCAAACAAACGAGCTCCTCAGCTTTATATGCAAAAGATATAGATATAGGTTTAGTAGTGTAGTTATTAGTAGACAAATATGGTAAGCTTATTTTTTTTTAACACAAATTAGGTCAGCCAGACCGACGCTCCTAGTTAGCTGCCAAAACAGATGTCTATCATGAATTTATAATATGTAAACTAAGTAGACAATTCCTTTGTTTAAGTAAGTCAAAATGTGTTAAACATTTATGCTTTTGTTGTTAATTGAATTAATGAATATTTATGCGGTCTATTATTTGGTCGTTAAAAGATAAGCTTTTGTTTTATAACCGTTTTAGATTCCGTGTTTAAAATTTTGATTTAGTTTATTTTTACTTTTTCGGCTGCTTACGTTTTTAAGTTTGCTAGTGTAGCTGGTTTTCAATTTATTCATTATTTTCGGATCATAAGACTGATTAATTTGACATTTTTATACAAAATTATCTTTGAAATAAAGCTTTGTTTAAGTCCAACACATCCCTATTTTAAAATGAATCGCTACCAACTAATAACTTAGGCTCTTCCTGTTGTAGGGACGATCTAATGTTACCTGCACCTGCTACTGACGTCATATCCCGTCATTGTCGCTACCGGCCCTTTGTCTCTTTTAAAACAATATATTTTATATTTTTTGTTATTTTATCTACCAGTTTAAATTAACTCTACTAATTTTTCTCAAGTTTAAATTTGTTTTCGTTACAAACCTAAAGAAAAAACAGCCTAAATGTACAAATATTTTCCCGCGTATTTAAATGTCAAAAATGACGCCATTTTTGTTTTGCTATCTTGATAATAGTTGGCAATTAAATCAAAGGATTACGAAGGTATAAATAATTTAAAAATAAAACTCTCAAAGCAGATGACATAACATGGAAGACCAAGTTCAAATAAGCACAAAAGAATCTTGACTGACTCGCCATTTTTGGTCAAGAGGTGTGATTCACATTGTGAGTCATGTGCGATGTGGTACATGACATCATATTGTGGTCATTGCTTTATTGGTATACCGTAAATATAAGATAGCAATGACTTTCTAGATTAATCGATTGTATATTCGATAAATTTCTTAAATCGATATAATTAATTGACTGTGTATGTTTGATAAACAAACACATTTGTATGGAGAACCGTAAATAAAAATAAAAACAATAGTAAAGCTATAAAGTTTACGGTTTATGGTAGTGATGTTGTTTTATGGAGAATCGACTATTTGAATACAATTAATTCTGAAATAGTCGATAAAAACAAATGATATGACAGTTACATTGTAGTAAATCTTATTTGAAACTTATAATGATATTATAGTAATAATACGTTTCTTTAATTTTTGTTAGTTTTTAAGTTCCTTTGACTGACAACATAATCATTATTAAAATTATAAATCCGTAAGGATCTTTGTCTGTCTTTTGGTATGTCTGTTAGGCTTTCACAGTAAAACAGCTGTATCCATTTAGATAAAATTTGGTATAGACATCTATTAAAACTTGAGGAAGGACATAGTCTTTATTC
The DNA here is from genome assembly GCA_963891755.1 of Pyrrhia umbra. NCBI lineage: Eukaryota > Metazoa > Arthropoda > Insecta > Lepidoptera > Noctuidae > Pyrrhia > Pyrrhia umbra. The sequence continues at coordinate 1,918,721 of OY982943.1, forward strand.
GGGTGCGTTTAGTAATTCCCTCAGAAGCGAAAAAGCGAGAAACGAATAGTATCATAAGAAAAGATAAAAGTTTTCTAGTTCAACGTTAAAAACCTAGATTTTATTTAAATTACATTGCAACTTAAATGGAAGCCCCCTTCAAGGATGCAGCGCCACATCAAAGCGGAGACACTTGATTGGAACTTGACCTTAATATTAGCAAGCCGGGATTGCCTTACAAAGACGATTAAGCCTTGCTTTTCTATAGAAACTACTTTATCAAAGATTGACCCGATTAATCTTCATCTTGAAGAACTTACTATTTAAATTGTATTGTTATCATCAAGCTTGTTGTGTGTTAAGACTGAAAAAAAAGTTGAAGGTATTTTACAGGGCTTATGACTCACTATCTATTAAGTACTATATTATTATTATTGTTTTTTGTCTTTCGGCAGCAAAAAAACTTTTTGGCATAAAAATATTTAGTCGATTTAGCTATTTAATTTCCAAATCTTAGAAAATAATCATAGGCACATCACTTTAGTACAATAAACCATTAGCACGATATCTGATTTTATTGATATAATTGGGCTTGGAAGAGATTTACCCGCATTTTACTCAGACATTCTGAAACTTTAACTCAAACAATTACAATTAAATTGTTTCTTAACAACAGACTTTTGGAAAGCTAATCTAGAATTTCAGCAATGTTATCTGGTATTTCAGTGATATCTAGAATAGTGTGACAACGACCGCTCCGTCTAACTTTCACTTAACCTTGACGCGTGTGACTTGTGACCAAAACTTACGCCTAAACGTTACGCTATGTGTCATATTGACACAGATAAATAACAACATTCTTGCCATATGCAACGTTGTTAATTTTAGTGGTAACATTTTTTGAGCTGTATAAGGCTAGTTAATTTTTAAGGCTTTTACGGTTAAACGGTTGAACAGATTAAGATATAATTTGCAGTTTATTTCGAGATTTATTACGTAATTACGTAAATACTGCATATAACATGACTTACGTTATCATTTATTACGTACTTTGAAGGTTTTCAAATGTAAAAATAATTATCACGTTCTCTTTTCGCTTTTTGCTTTGCGGTATTCAGGCGAATTCGGGTAAGTTTCGTATAACAGAACTTGCTTCTAAAATTAGATTCGAATATTATGAGTTGTTCTATAATATCATCATGATTTATCGTACTCATAATTATAACTTACGTAAAACTTATTTAATTACATCGGAATTTGTTAATGCTCGCCATATTTGACGTAATTTTCTGTTTGTATTATCTATACTGCCAAAAAGAAGATAGTTTTAACCTCAATTTTCTCGTTATAAACGTCTAAATTAAACCTGTTTACTACAGTCTAGCTAAAACGGCCGTAGTAACTATTTTCGCAGATTTTAGCGTACCATAAAGTCTGCTAACAAAAAGGTTTATTTATATTAAAACATTCTTCAATATGACTCAATCGTCTTAACACAAAACAGACAGACAGACCGAAACCAAACCAGATCGCCTGTAAACACGAGATACGGTTTGTTATTAATTAAAATGTAAATCACGTTTGTTTTGAATTCGTGGTTTTTAAAATAATTCTAATTAGGTTACCTAACAATTAGGAGGTTATTTTGTTTTAAGTCTGCGACAGTGGTTTACAATTAGGTATTTATCTTCCATGTGTCATCGACTTGTTAAGTCGTAAAATAGGGCAACATTGAATTATATTTTTTTCCTAGGGTGATGTAAAAAAGCTACAACAAACACTGTTAAATATATTGACAGAGACTTCATTACTATAGCGACCGAGGATAAAATGCTTCTGGCTTAATCTGACATCGTAAGCCCTGCTACTGTTTTGCTAATTGGGTAATATTTTAAAGACAAAGTGCTCTATTGTAAAATTAAGCTGTAGTGAGAAGCCTCCTTTTTTGGAAGTCAGTCAAAAATAGTTCAGGCATACAAGCGAAAAAATAATATAAAAATCATACTTTCCTTCTACAACACCTTGTGTCATCTCATCATCTGTTAGAGTCAAGTAATTCAATGTCATTACTATTTAATTTAATGTATGTAGAATAATTCTTGCCAATGTTAATGTAAGTAACAAATAAACAATAAAATAAAAGTAAGTGATTATTTAAACACGTTCATTAAGATTAAATAGGTAACAATAAATAACTTAGTGTTGTAGTGAATGGCCGTTATCGTAACGTACGTGTTTTTTTTAGTAAGTTGCCCGTTAGTCGATTTTACGGTTTTTTATCTACCGATCGTTTTGAAGGTTGTTTATTTTTAAACAATGCATGTTATTGTTTTTTATTTAGCGTGTCCTGTTGTAAATTTTATGAGTACTGGTAAATAAATACGTATTAAGATAAAAAAATAGACAAATCATAGATTTATTTTATGAAATCTGCTAATTTCGACTAGTATGTTAATATTTAGAAACATGAGGCATTTAATTCTTATACATAATGTTTTTAAGTCAATATTTTATGCAATTTGGATAATTATGTCCATACTTTCACAGTTTATTTATAATCTACGTAACTCTTTATTTTATACATATTTAAGTGTGCAAGGCTATTCAAATGAGGTCTAATGTAAATATATGCGTTTCGGAAGTTATCAATTCGCCAATATATGTTATCATCTGCGGTCGGCGGTAACTTAATATGAGATAATTCTAGGCTGGGATTGGAGTTATAGTAATCTGTAATTGGTAAGTACCTACGTTGGCGTTTTGTCTGGAAACTGATTCTAGATTTGAAAAGAAGAGAAGTTTGTTGCTCAAGACGATTAAATAAAAAGGAGGGAATTGTTTATTCTATATCTACTAATATATTATAAAGAGGTAAAGTTTGCGAGGTTGTGAAGTTGTATGGGGTAATCTCCGGATTTAGATAAAATTTGGTACGCAGACAGAGGGGACCCTGGAGAAGGTTATGGCTTTTTATCCGGGTGCGTAAAGAAGTTCCCTCGGGACTCGGGTGAAATCGCGAGAAACAGTTAGTTATATAATACGAGAACGTATTTTTTTTTTAATAGAACATTATTAAGAATTTTCGTAATGCTGTAAAAATAAATATTTAAATATATAAAGTTTTGTCAAGATATTGACGAAATACAGAGCATGTATTACCAGTTTAAAAAAAAACCGTTTTTTTACAGCGTTAATAAGGAAAAAAATCCTACATTCATTAAGATAGAAATCTTCTAATCCCCATTAGTTTTCATAATTAGATATTAACGTAAGGTTAATGCATTATTTACAAAAAAAGATTATCTCACATCTTTTGTCTATGATGTTATATTATAGTTTTTTTTAATTTCACAACACATAGATCGAATGAGGACCGTTTAGGCACGCATTCCGACACGTAACGGACTTTCACTTTTTAAAATAAGTTTTCATTTTATTTGCGAGGTGGATTGTTTTTGCTATAATTTTATCTGTTATGAGATGTAAAAAAAGATTCCTTGGATTTTATTTAATCCGTGTCACAGTGGCAAAGGAAATAGGCAGTTATGTCACGTGTTTTTACTCTTTATAAAATTCTTAATGCGAAAGTGTTTTTTGGATGTTTGTTGTGACTCTTTCGCGCAAAAACTACTAAAACGGATTTCGATGAAATTTTGTGCACACATAATTATATTACTTGGATTAACTATTTACTAGACTCAATCCGTAAGCAGACCAAGTTGCTGGTCAAAGCCAAAGTGATAAAAAAAAATGAATTTGTAATTTATTTAGATACCATTATGTATAACATTATGACGTCACGATACATAACACATAGTTGTTTCGTAACTTGCATAAAATATTAATTGAATCATTTCTTAACACGCGCACTTCCAAATCAATTCAAAGATTACAATTGTGACAGAAGCGTCATTAAAAAAAAGTTTTTGAAAAACCCACGACGTACGTAAAATATTTTCATAAAATTTACTTATTAGTATTAAACATTTATTAGTCTTCATTAATAATTCGAATAATGATGATTAATACGAGGAAAAGTGTAGTATTCATTAACGGGCATGTATTTCAGATAGGTGTAGGTACATACTTATTGTTTTTATTAGTATTTTCCTCCGCGTAAGCTATAGTAGAAATGTTAGAAATATCTTTTAAATAAAAATACAATTTAAATCAGTAAGAAAATCAACCAGCGTCATAAGAAATGTTACTGTTAAAAAAATACAGTTATTTGCGTAAAAGTTTTTTTTTTCTTTTTTAACACGCTTTTATTAGCTCGGGTTGTATGTATGTATGTATGTATGTATGTATTTATGTATGTATGTATGTAACGGAATCTTTGAACCTAATTTTCACTGGTTTCTAGACGTCTGATCAACTTGGAACTTTGCACACGTGTTAAGGGCCGATGACAATGCAATAATCAATAAAAAAAAACTAAAAAAACACGCTTTTATTGCTGACCGAACTAAAAAGTAGAAAATAATTCAATTCTGAGTAAAAAGCGTGGGGTGCTTGATATTTTAATTATTACACCTCTATTCAGTCATGAAAATATAGGAAAATGCACCCCACGCTTTTTACTCTGAATTGAATTATTTTCTACTTTTTAGTTCGGTCAGCAATAAAAGCGTGTTTTTTTAGTTTTTTTTATGAGGCAAAAAAAAGCATTTCTGGTTTGGTTTTAACCCTGGAACAAAGCATTAGTCTGCACCGAAGTTAAGTTTTTGAAAAACTCATTCCATTGACTTACATGAGAACAACACTATTATTATTCTGGACTTTATAAAATGCCACTACATTATTGTAGTGTATCACTTATATCTGTCGCCTCGGTTATGCATAGCGCGGATGGTGCAAGTCATTCACTATGGTCAGTCGGTTGAGAACTGTCAAATGGTGAGGCACGGAGATAAGAAGTTGTGCATAGCAAGCGAGCCGATATTTACTTAATACATACGAAATTACTACTACCTGTACTATGTAAGGTAAAGAGAACACTACACATATGATTTAGTTTCGGCGTATCTACTAAAAAAAATGACATATAAAAGAACTCGATAAAGTTACCCACAGAGACAAATATTCGAATTTGAATTTGAAAAAAAAAAAAAAACTGTTCGTTGAATAACGTCTGTCATTGTAATTTCAACTCGAATCGCTTGTAAACCGTCCCAGTCTGACCTACCTCACGAAAATAACACATTTATAAGTAGGTCATGTGATTCGCGCCAAAACGTCTTTTATTTGGCTCCACGCGTTACGTAACAATCGCAATGCAGATTGCAGCGAAATCCTAAAACCCACTTGTTTATTGTCGCAGGATATTTTCTTGTAAGGGTAAAGAAAGACTAGAATAAGCCGTACACAAACTAAAATTGCATCGTCCACGTAAACAAAAATGTTAATAAAATTAAAACTACTGAGCCAAACTATGTTAAATTTTTATGGGACCAAATGGCAACTATTCCGCATCAAACAAAAGAAGAATCACGTCGGATCATAAATCTCAGCGTCATCAGTGTACATACATAAAAAAATACCTATCGAATTGAGAAACTCCTCCTTTTTGAAGTCGGTTAAAATATTGTTATCCCATAGCCAAGATGCGGAAATGGTTGAAAACAATGTTAATATACTAATTTGATGTCCTGGGGCTGTACCACTACTGTGTTTTTGCAATCACTATTCAAGTTTGAGAGCGCGACACAGCTATAACGTCGTATAGCTCCGTCTCTATTTCATAACGAAAATAATCTTGTTTTGGCACGTTATGTTAATGAAGGTTTATTACTTTATAATTGATCCTTTTTGAGATTTATGTTATTTTAAGTACCTACCTATCTACTTTGCTTCATTGTTGTCGTTTGAACATTGTCGTTTTGTTTATTAAATAAATATTTAAGTTTACCAAAAACCTGTGTTTATTCAATCAGTAGGTTAACCTATACATCAAAATTACCTGTGTATTTTGTAATCTAATTAGCAAAGGAATTACATACTATTTTATTAACCGGGTTGAGTTCTAATTTCTTAAGAATTGATTCTGCATTACATCGCTTCCCATCCAAAAAGAATTGTCAAAATTGAACCAGTAACTCCGGATATGGTGAAACTATTTTTATATGTCAAAATAAATATTATTGATTGATTTATAGAAGTGTTTTTTAAAGAATAATTTTGAATATTTAAATTAATTTACGTACGTAATTTAACCTTATTTTATAGCTTAAAAATATCTCTAAGGCTTGGTGACACAATTTTGCAACAATCTAATCTTGGTTTCACCAGTTTTCTGTTTGTTTTGACAGATAAATTGAAACTTGACCTGTTTGATAGAATTGCAATGAAAAGAATACACCTAACGCTGATATCACATAAAATAAAAATCATTAATATTTTTATGGCTTTTATCGTATCTTATCGAAACATTTTAGGTTATAAAAAAAATGCAGAAAGAAAATAAAAAAATCTTCCATCTAATTTTATTATATTTAATTACTGCTTTTACTATAGATATAATTGTAATAATAAATTAGGTAAAAACCTCAATTATTAGAAAAACGTGTCATCTGCACTGTTTTCTAATTCTTTGGCACTATCTAAGCGTTAGCTCAAACAATAGGTGTTTAAAGCGATAACAATTCAAAGGCAGCCATTGTTTCGCCTGTCATATCTCACTGCAGTTTAACTTAATTGTTAATAACATCTTGACAAGGAGTTCTAAGTAAAACACGCGGAAAAATTACACTTTGTCTTTGAATATGTCACGCTTCTTCAATTATTGTGATTATATTTTTATGCATATTTTCACCCTCATTCTGACCCGTGCACTCAGATAAAAAGTATCCTGTGTTAATCTATGTTATAAACGTGTGTACCAAATGTCATTCAAATTCATTTAGCAAAAACTTTTTGCATGAAATAGTAATACACACACATCTCCAAAACTTTCGCTTTAAATAAGATTGAAAGATTGGGAATAAAGACTTAAATCTTACATATTTTTTATGTAAGCACACCTTTCAAATAAATACATATTATAATTAATTAAGTCAAGCAAATATTTTTCACTTCATTATACAAGAATGTTTATTACTTGTCTTGCTTATGAATATTATGACGTATTAAAATATTTTTCCTCTGTGTATTATGTTGGTTGGTCCATCCTTATTTCATGTAGTAATGATCGCTTACGTATCGTAATTGTTGCATGAGGATAGTTTATAGGCTGGAAAATGAGACAGGCAATCAGGAAAAACTCTCGTCTCCTATGGAAATATGGAAACGCATCCGTAGTGAACAATATTTTTAACTGTTCCTTTTTTTTGTTCCAGGATCTCATTCCCGCGCAAGACACAGAAGCTTACCTTCAGAAAACGCAAAATGCAATCACCAATCTACAAGCGAAACTCCAGTCTTCCAGGACAAATAATTTCAGCACCGTTCCCTCCGCACTCACCTCTAGTCTCATCAGCGAGAAAACCGCGATCTCCCGCCTTCCGATCTCACAGCTCAGCCGTTCCAACTCACTCAACTATCGTCTCAGACGGAAAGACCACTCAAACGACAGTAGTCCACTAAGAAGTCCAGGTCATTACGTCATCACTGGGTCTACTAAAGTCCCGGGCAGTACTAAGATACTTTTGAATTCCGCGTCAAGGTCGTTAGATACGGATAGGCGACATGATATGAATATGAACAGTCCGTCTTCTGACAGAGGGTTATTAAGCAATAGTTCTGATGACAAAACACTGTCTAACAGACCACCTTATGACGTAGAAGCTATCCTATCACCTCACAGAAAGACGCACACACGAAACCGAGCTTTCGAAAGCCAAGCGAATGATGTTAGCAACGCAAACCCCACGGTATGCCTCAAGACTGTCTTGAAAAACAACGCCTTGGAATCCAAGTACCCTCGTATCGAACAAACTCGTTGCCAAGGAGACAAGAAGAGCCACCAGAGAGTACTAAGCGACGGACTCAAGTATAAATCGAATAACATCGGTTTCGGTTCGTCGATTAAAAGATCGAGTTCCTTCAACACTGTTAATAAGAATAACAATTATATCGATCCTAGAATAACATCGAGAAGATCGAGTGGTCATTCAGAGGAGTACAAGGATTATTCAGATGAATCCGATAACGGGTCTTATGACAAATCCCAAGATTGTAGGTACAAGAGGCAGATAATAAACAGAGGAAGAATCGATTCTCCTGATTTAAAATCGATAGCGCCAGCTAATTCCCCAAGAAGATGTCCTAACACCCCAGAAATGCATCGGAAGTTCGGGCCAGGATTGGTCAGGAATTCCGTTAGAGTGACGAATAAAGAGCGTTTGATGAGTCCGAGAGTATCTGAACAGCCAATCGTGAGGGAGGAGAGAGTTAAACCTACCAATCATCAGAGCAGGAGGTCAGCCGAGCCGAGACAGACGACATTAACTAGGCTGACTAAATCGAGGTCTTCGACGCGGGAAGTCCAGCCTAAACATCTAGATAAAGGTTAGTGCTACATCTATTGTTTGTAAGTAGGTTACGTTACTCGATGACAGTCAAATCGATTAGGCAAGATTCGATTTGAAAGTTGCTACCACAGTATGAATGATAAATACCTATTTCTTTGCTGCGTTATCAGCCAGTCTGATGTAAACTGTGATGTTGGTAAGGTACTATTATGCAGTATTTATGAGAGTGACATAACGGTATTTATTTTTGTTACGAATAGGATTTGATTTGTATCAGTAGAAAAACTAATTTTGAACTCCATATTTAGCATATTCATTTGCATATAATGCGTTTTATTTATCCCTGACTTAACATCCTGGCATTTGGCAAATACTCTTTTGCAAGAAATCTACACAATACGGCACAATAACAATTACCTTTGCCCTTTAAACAACAGATAGAGGAAGCCAAAGGTTACCAATCCTTCATTGACCATTCAATTTCACAAGTAAGAATATAACAATTGATAATTTCTATCTAACACATACCGTTACTAATAGAGAATCGAGTTATCCTTGAATCGAGTTTATTATTTAGTAGTATAGTTACTGATTCGTCATGCTTGCAACACGGCGGCCATCATGAATTGGAATGTAATTTGGCGCCAAATTACGCGTTGATTTTGACAGATTGTTTTCGAACTATGATTTGAATTTGATTGGTGATATATTTTTGCATTTTACACATTTCAATATCGTTGTTAATGAAATATTTTTGGTTAATATATATTGATAGATTATAGGATTTCTTAATTTCGGAGATTTACAGACAAAATACAATACTTGTCGATTCTTATGTTGACACTGATAGCAAATTTAATGGAAATATGAAATTAGCGATATTTTAAATATAAGTAAAAATAAATTCCTACAAACTCAACGCTAATAATGTCTATAGTCTGTACCAATTGAATTTAAGAAAAGTGTAAAAAAATCATAACCTATTTTGTTCTTATTTTCCCACTCATATCAATAACACGATATTAAATGATGAAATGTGATGTTTAGAGCACGAAATTAACATAAATGTGCCATCCTTAGCCCAGTTTGTTAATTTCTGTGGCAGAATTAGAACAGAATAGGTTACGGCTTTGTTTACAATTTTTGTAATCAATTTGAACGGACTATATGCAGTTTATCTGTCTCCCCCAATTATCGCCACTACGATTAAGGGGCTTTGCACTACCCGCATACATCATTTGATACAGCAATAAAGTAGAAACCATAGACAGACAATACCAGCCCCTCACACATAAAACAAAAACCATTAAATGACTGGAACGATAACGAATGCCAGATCAGGCCAGATGTAATCGATTACTATTATCACATTATCTGTTAAAAACCCCATAATATTCGGATTTACACGCTAAATAAATCGTTCATTTGATTTCCTTTTGACGTTGAATTTAAAATTGAATTCTAAAGTTCTAAATTTAATATTGGCGCGCGACGTTGTCATGTATTTCCGATTTATGAATCGCTGGATGTACATTATCTCCAATTCAGTTATGGCAAGAGAAAGAAGCGTCTAACTTCGTTTGTGTTCTTTGTAATAGAACTAGGAATATGTTTTAAATTTAAATTCTTTCTCCATAAAGAAACTAGAAAGAAAAATAATAAGAAAAAAAAAGTTTACGTAGGAACATTAGTATAAAAAAGAGCCAAGCATTTGTAAAATACCGTCGACTTTTGTATTAATGATTTCATTAAAATAACTACTGGCTTTCAGTTTTTATCAGAATTAAATATCAATTTTATGTTAACACATCCAATACATAATTTAGAAATTGCATATTTTTAAAATGCGTAATATTTTTTTTGCGTAATGAGGAAGTAGGAAAGCCAATTAAGTAACCGTATATCATAAATAATTAAAAAAAACAGTTCAACATACATAATGAAGACAAGTAAAGACGTTTTTAAATTCGTATCATCATGTTTTTATGCAATCAGGCGATGCAGATTTACGTATTGAGATCTTTTTTTCAAATGACCAATATTTAAAATTCAAATGTAACTCTGTCTGTTACGCTTTAACGGAAAGCGGCTGAACCGATTTAAATTAAATTTATGGAAAAACCATACTACCCTTTTTTTTCGGATGGGAAATCATCAAATCCCGCCATGGGTGGGGCGGGTGGGAGTGTCAGACTCTTACTGACTAAAACCCATCCATGTTCCTTCCTCAGCCCTTTGTATTCCGGGGGGGCGGTATCTCTTTCGAACGTCTCGCAGCCCCGGCAGGAAACTATGCCACCCTGCGGAATGTTATAGGACACTTTTTATTCAGATGCGTTGAGTTGTTCCTTCAGAATGCAGTTATATCCTCCTGCATTCTAGTATTCTAAATACAACAGTTACTCTGTCTGTTACAATTTCGCGGTAAAACAGCGATAGTCTGTTCCAATTGAATTTACGAAAAATGTAAACAAAATCATAACCTATTTTGTTCTTATTTCCCCACATCTATATCTTCTATCTATATACTTATAATAAATCTGTAGAGAGGTCAATTCTGTACATGAAATATATTTCCAAAATAACTATCAGGGGGTGATTAGGGATCGATACTGATGCCAAAAATGCAATCAGTAAAATTTTTGTCTGTCTGTATAAACTCTATAGAAACAAAAACTACTCGACGAATTTTAACGAAACTTGGTACAATTATTTGTCATACTCCTGAGATGGTTATAGTATACTTTTCATCACGCTACAATCAATAGGAGCAGAGCAGTGAAGGGAAATGTTGTCATTTTGTTTAAACGCGCTAATCTCAGGAACCGCTGGTCCGATTTAAATAATTCTTTCAGTGTTAGATAGTCCATTTATCGAGGAAGGCTATAGGAGCGGAGCACCACTATTCCACGCGGACGAAGTCGCTGGCAGAAGCTAGTAGATAAATAAAATGGTATTAAATGATAACGGATGATGTTTAGAGCATGAAATTGACATACGCCATCCTTACACCATTTTGTTAATTTCTGTGGCAGAATTAGAATAAAAATAGGTTACGAATTTGTTTATATTTTTCGTAAACTCAATTGGAATAGACTACACACCCATTTTTATAGAATTTGATATAGGTACTTATTTTGAACCGTGGGGAAAGAAATAAGATAGACTTAACCAGAATACAGCTTAAAAAACCACTACACACATAATCCCTTTCTTCAGGACAAAAGAAGCCAAGTCAGCACCGTTCGTCGTCAGCTCTAGCGTCTAAAGAGATCGAGTTCTCCAACTGGAAGAAGCGCGCATCCTACGACCCCATGAAGGCAGCTCAAGAGGATAAGAGAAGAAAGCAGATGGCGAAGCGACAAGATTGCAACAAAGATGATCTCAGCTCGCCTAGGTAAAAAAAAAATTGCATGTTGTGTCATTAATGCTTTTTCTCTCCTCCGGTTGGAAAGTTTCAACTTTTGTCCCGCTGCGCTAAACAGAGTCGCCACTTTCCGCCTCCGTCGAGCAAAAAAATAGTATACATACCTTGGGAAGTAAATAATAAATGTCTCATATCACCTACTCTAACTCAACGAAAACGAAGATTCGATTGAAATTCGAAACTTTTCCTTGTGAATTTCAGGGCGGTAAGGTTCAAACAATTCTAATATATGGATAGTACATATAAGTATATCACTCTATGTACAGAGCATCAGATTGCACCTTACCGCACCACAAAAAAAGTTATCGTCTTTTTTCTATCTTTCCGAAGTTTCGTTTCGGTGAGCTAGAGTAGGCCCCCCGTTGGATGATCGAAGGAGTAACTGTGATTTGCTGATTAAAAGTTGAATCTAAAAAAAATATGTTTAGTAATCACTACTGGATTTCGAATGAATTATCGGTAAATTTTTCAATCAATTTTTGGCTATGCCATGGAGGTTGTCGATTTGATCCACATGGGTTTTCTCTGTAGTAGTAAAATTCAAAAAAGTCTGCACCAATGCGTGGGGCTAATCATACGTCATTTAAGTGTTATCATCTGCCTAGCCTTTTCCCAACATGGTCAGGGGTGGGGTCGGCTTCCAGTCTAAACGGATGCAGCGTCATTTAGGTTAAATGGTGTGAGAATAAACTATAGTTCTACCTTTACCTACCCCGTTGAACAGAACAGGCTTGACTTTTTCCAGATTTCATTTTGGTTATTACCACACTATCTTTTAATTTCCAGTCACTCATCACCCGTCCACCGCTCACAATCGTTCCACACCACCAATATCGCAGACCTGGAAACCCTGGACTACTCCTCAGAGGAGACGGAGGATGACCAGCTCCTGGCGACGTTGCCAGTAGACCCCATGATCACGTCTACACACTCAGACATATTAGACTTGAGGCCTAAAGACTATAGCAATTTGAGGAGACAAGCCATGACCAATGACGTGGTCTTTTCCAGGGATTACGTCACTAATTTCCAGGTGAGATTTTTTTTAATCCTATACCATCAGCACCTGGAGTTATCATGACCAGTTAGAGCGATATAGGTTCCAGTGTGAGAGAGGGATGGGAATATACTAAGACACTTTTTCAAAATAAAATTTGTATCCTTATATTGTTTATTAATTTAGCCTTTGTCCTAAAACCAAAAATATGATGATCTTAAGTGTCGTTATAATAAATAGACTCCATGTCGCATTGTGTTTTAAGCATTTACCTAACAATGTTCAACAAATTTTACAGATAAACCAATCAACACACGCAGAAAAGAAACGCCGCGACGCTCGCGATGCGGAAAAAAGAAAAACCTTTATCATAGACGATATAACCCCAACCAAAGAGAATATAGACTTCTTAACAAAGACGAGAGAGGATTCAATCGAAAAACGTAAAACCTTTATTCTAGATAGTGATACTAATTCTACGACCAATGGCAGTAGTCCTAGGAACTCGTCTATATTTAGCCATGAGAAGAACTCTTTGACTACGGGGACTAGTGACACGGAGGGCGAGAGTGGCACGGAGAGCGCTCCGGTAGTTATGAGGCATCAGGGAGGGAAGAGGAGTGCCCCAGTGCAGGCTAAGCAGAGGTCAGTAATTAAAAACACAAATTTGACTATAAATTCGACTTATCGACAAATGAATCATTTAAAATAAGCAAGTAGCGAGATAGATGTCGCTACACGAGAACGACGAAGGCAAGATTCCTGCATCGCGCAAGCAGTGTTCGCGAACTAATCTATACTAATATTATAAAAAGGAAAGATTTGTTTGTTTGTAGGGATTTAACTCAAAAACTTCTGCACCGATTTCAAAAATTCTTTCGCCATTAGAAAGCTACATCTTTATAAAGTGCCATAAGCTATATTTATTTCCAGAAATAATTAGGGATCGATACTAAAAGTTGAATAATGTAACCCAAGGTGTTAGAATATATACAACTTCCCGACATGAACCATCGGGCAGTAGCCCGCCAGGCAATATCACCCACCTGGCCGGAGGATCCTTCCTTTTCAATGGAGGGACTCCCCCCGCACAGTGTTCCTCCATAATTATGGCCCTCAATTACTCACCATGAATGACGGATTTTCTCAGTAACTAACCCATGGCATAGATCATGCTAAGTTTGGCGCGGTCGGTCTGAGGGTGAAAATCTAATTTCATACCTCACGTTAAGCATTCTCGACTGTTATTTGTAGATTTTTGATAGTCGTAGCCAAAAGCCTATAAGGCCGACCACCAAATCTTACATCTCTACGAAAAAAAAACACCATCTAAATATCCCACTTCGCCATCAGGTACAGCGGTGACTACTCAATGTCATCGTCGACGACCTCGATCAGCCAGCGCAAGCCGGCTGTCCAGCCCCGGTACATGGACATCTCCAAGTACAAGAATGAGCAGTCTCCCAAGAACTTCTTGCGGAGGGACCCGAGTAAGACTTACGTGGGCGTGCTCAACACCGACAAGCCGGTTAGCAAAGGCAGCGCTCAGCATTATGAAATGGGTGAGTTTATTAAATGCAAGAAAAATATTAAAATTTCCGCGTGGATTTGTTAAAAATAGTTTCAATTTGAACAAAAAAGTTGTATTTGATCGTTTTGTAGTTATAGATAATAGAATAGATCTTTTGGCATAACAATGTCTTACATTTATAATAATTTAAATCAGGGTCTAGCATTCGTAATCTGAAGCGTATTTCAATAATGTTGCATCTGAGTTGTCAATTATGAGGAAATAAAATTGATAAACTACAATGAAATTAAATATATAACATTCTATTCAGAAGTAAATAATTAATACGTGTTAAGTTTTGGAATGCCTCAAGGCATTACTTTAGGCCCTTTACTTATGTTGCTGATATAGTTACAGTAATGTGAAATAATTTTACAAACAAACAAATAAAAACAGACAGAGTACCATCGGACAATAATTCCTTATAAAATATAGACTTTAAGGTTTGGAGGTCTATTACGTTGCTTCTGCTTATTGCAATATTTTATTATTATTTTCCAGAACAAAAGAAACAAGAATTAGAGAAGTGGAAACGAAGGGCTTCGTACGACCCGAGAAAGGCGGCTGCACTCGGAAAGTCGACTAAAACGCCGTCAAAGACCGCTAGGTAAGTCACTAGGAATCGACTAATTGGGTACTATTACTTACTATTTGGTCCAGGTCGTGGAAAGAGTTTCAAGGGGTAGTTTTGACTAATGTTTAATATTTTTGGCAAAAATATTGACAGAAATATACATAATTATTGGTTGCTATTGAAACAGAAATTAATAATTGATTAACCAGTTTTCGGGATATAGGTTTTAATTTTGATAAGGGAATTGTGGTTCTTACAAAAGGGGCTTATTTAGGGATAATTATTAGTTAAGTAAATATTTTTTTGTTCGCATTATAAAAACAATATATCCTTAAGTTTGTTTATCTTTTAGTTGTAAATATTTTATTTAACATTTCATTTCATTTAACATTTATGTATGGTAAAATAATATAATAAGATTAAAAATCTAATTTGTTGTAAATTTTAGAGCGTGACAAATCTCAAAATGCATGCAATTCCGTGTAAGTGACACGCTGGCCGCCATCTTGACGTGTAAGGTTAGTCAAATGTCAAACTGACAACTGTGGCGACCACGGATTTTCTAATTGACAGCTGTCAAACTTTATTGGCACTTTGGTGTATTTATTTAAATTTGCTTCAAGAGCTTTACACGACTGTGCTGCTGAAATTCTTGGTTTTTCATATTAATTATAATTTTTAAATCTTTTGTTTTTTTTTTAGTTTAGATATGAGATTAATATTGTTACTATATCTATGTATTTTGTTTGAAAAATTAAGATGTCTGCTTTCGTATTGCTTGGTTCACTATGGATTAGTAAAAAAAAAAACTACGTAGGTACCTATGATATGATAATTATTTTTATTGGCTGGTTAGTACAGGATTTCTTTGGTGTATATAAAATATTTTAAGTGGCAACATTCTTATAACGCTTTAAACGTGTGGTTCTAGGTCACTAACACTTCAATACCTTCCTTTTTAGATTTTTAATCATTTTTTCCTTTTCTGTGTAAATGTTCTAACTAACCCTGCACATGAATTACTGCTCATTTTAGTTTAACGCCAGTGTTTTTATATTATTTATCTTATCGTGAGTGATAGAGAGGTTTGCTGTTAGTTGAGTGAAATTATATAACCTTTATCATATAATTATACGTCACTCATGCACAACCATTTAGAAAAATCTTTAAAACATAATTGTTCAATCTGACTGTAGTCCCGTTAGTGAAGATATTAAAAGGGGCTTTCGCCTGAAAATCACGGAAAGTTCTATTAAGTAGATTATTAAAAATAACCAAAGAAGTCAGTTAAAAAAAATCTATAATTGCATTCGCTGTTGTTACATATATACATGTAACAACATGTCTGATTAAAAAATGTTTCCCGCAATAGTTCTAGAAATTCTCATTCTCTATAATTTTTGGTCATAATGTTTTAACCATTTGGGGCGTTGAAGAAAATATATTAAAAAAAAAACTGATTTTCTGGCGACTCAACCGGTAGTAAACTAGAATTACTTAAGTTATTAACACAAACTTATTTAATTTAATGATAATTTAATTTTATTCACAATCTTTTAAAAAGTATATCTAACAAGAACTTTCCTTGATCTTTTCAAAATTAGAATGCATTGGCAAGACTACTAAGCAAGCTTTGACATTCCTAACACAAATAAAACAAAACTTAACAAAAAATGACTGAAAATTTAACGTAATTATTTTTTCTCCAGTAGCGTGCTCCGCTCGCAATCTTTCCACGGGCCGGTGACGGCGTACCCAGGGCTTCGCCCCCCGCCCCCCGACCAGATCTGCGAGATGTACGACGCTTCTAGCGACAACGACTTCTAACGACACTGTCGACTTCGACTTGTGATAACCGCGTTTGTAAGGAGGTAGACTAGTCTTTGTAGCATTTGTAGTAATACAAAAATCATTGAAAGTCCACTTGCATCACTATTCACTAAATGCCGCTAAAATTATTTGAATCTGCTGTCACTATGAACAATTTGAAGTTGACAGTGACAGAACTATGTTTGAAATATATTTAGCGGGAAATGTAAATGTATTTAGTGGACATTGACTTTACTCATAAATTTTGTATGGCTAAATAGCTATAATTAATATTATCAAAATTATCTCTCGCTTTTTTTGTTTGTCAATGGTTTTTGTATTAATACAGGTTAAGGATACAGCGCAGTGTGTTCATACTACTTGTTAGTGTTATATTAGAGTTTGTTGTCGATACGAAATTACGTGTTGTATATATCGATACAAATTTTGGATAAGACCACTAGTGTGACGGTGATGTACTGATGTGCAATGTTTTGCATAATATTGCTGGATCCTATTTGTTTATAGCCAGTTTATTGTATAACGCGGTAATGTAGCTTCGAACAAGTCTCTGTTTAATTTATTTTGTTGTGAACGCGTTACAATATCGTTAAATAGGCAGGTTTTTAATTATTATGCCCTAATTATTCTGCAAAAAAGTACATGGTTTGAAATCTTATTTGTCAGTAAATTATTGCTGTCGATTAGGAATTAAATATTAAATAAACGATATTGTAACATTTTTGGGGCGTTTCTGTATTTGGGTGGTAATCAAATGAAATTAACAAAAAAATATAAAAATATTATGAAAATTTTAAATATTTTTTTTTAGTAATACATCATTGCATTTAGGCGTAGCAATAAATTAAAGATGGATTTTATAAATAAGATTAACCAAAATTTATTTATCGATTAAATTTTGATTCTGAAAATGTATGGTTGATTAAATAGTTAATTGAAAGTTATTTATTTAACTTATCCGTAGGGTAAACCAGTAGTTACGAACTTTTGTCTTGTTAGTTTTGAAATTAATGTTGCATAGTGTAAATAAATTAAAAATATATTAATTGATTTTCCTCCAAATACAGAATAGTGCCTCTTTTTAGAAACCTTCGTTTATGATATTCCATTCATGATTTTAATGACTTGACGAATAAAATGAAAATGTTCATAGTTTGGGAGTGATGCAATTTTTTTAAATTACTATTTTTTAAGTTATTCAGCACAAATTTAAATTCTTTAAAATCGCTTTAAATGCATCGCAGTTTATTTTAATTATATTTTTTATACTGAAGTACTTGATAATCTTTTTTTTTGTAAAATATGATTTTCTCGTAAAATTAAGGTTTAGTTAAGGAAACATATTAAATAATTATTAAATGTGATTTAATTAATAATGCCTACGATATCTTTAGGATTGGCTATTATTATTTACCACTAAAAGTGTATGAGATTAGTTTTTTTTTCTATAATGTCCAATTTAGATAAAAATATAGAATTTCTCTAACTACATAATTATGAAATATCCCTTTATATTGCTCATATCATTCATACATCGATGTATTTTATAAATATTTAACCTTTTTTAGTTTAAGTTTTTTTTGTCTATAGTGCAATACCACATCACAATTATTACCAACTTTAAATATGAACAAATGGTTTCTATTATAATATTTTTGTATTTTTTGAGTATTCCAAATGTATTATCGGTTTAAATACTCAATATTTCAATGGAAAATGTTATTTTTCGTGTGTTTGTATTTTTCACAGCATAGCAGAGTAGTCAAGCACTGTATTTTTTGCGAATTTTTAATAGACGCTGTGAAAAAATACTGAGAGAAATAAAACCTAAGAAAAATCTTAGCATTATTGGTTTAGTTCTGCCAGGCTATAGACTGCACCTAATGACGCTTCACGCGATATTTTATGTACTATATAAATAATAAAAAATAAATAATCTCTTAACTTTAAAATATTACTCCGATTTTTTTAAGTGAATGGTAAATTGTTTTAATTTTGAGTACAATGAATTACTAATTTTACTTTACGTTGATAAAATGCATAAAAATGTACTTATATTTTTTCGTTTTTGTTTTGTAATAATATTTCTGAATATTTTAAAGTAAAGAGAAGGCCAATCTAAATCATAACTCAAAAAGTCTGCTAATATAAATTGTTTTTCAAATAAACTGTAAGGTTAATTTGCAATGTTACCACTCAATATTTTTTTTTTATTTTGAATAATTTCGTAGATCCCTTATTTTTGTGGTAACATTGTGAGTTTATTATCTCAATTTTGAGTAGTGATTTACTATAATATTATTAGTAAGCCTGGCTTTATTTCAATGAACGCGAAACTGTACCATAAACGCTGCAAGCGTTAATATTTGTAAAACATAATTGATGTTTAGAGTTTTGTAAAAATATTATTTAAATAGGAAACAAATAAAAAGAACGTCTAAAATTATAGCTTTTGTTTTATTCAATCTTTTTGTCCTATTTTTTTAGGATGGGAAATCTCAAATGACCCCTTCCGCTGGGGACTGAGTCGGGAGGAATGTCGAGAGTTGCTGACTAAAACAAAGCATGGCCCGATCCGTACTTGACCGTTTTATCTTCCAATCGAGGTTGCATTTTATTACTTAGTAGCTGTTTCCCGCAGTTTTACTCGCTTTCTGAGAGAATAACTTGCTGCATCCGGAGAAAAAGAATCCTATAATCTTTCCCGGGGTTAAAGTACAAAATTTTATCCAAATCGCTTTTACCTTTTTTCTGTGAAAGTGTAATAGACAGAAATAAATTAAAGGGGTTTTACAAAGATCGGCCTGTCATGTCGTCTTGGTAAATGAACACTTACATTGAAAAAACATTTGAACTGTTGCGTCACAAAAAGTACTAGGACATCATAAAATGAAACAGACACCTCTGTTATGTTTCAACTACCCACCCGTAAATATGTAAATATTTTTGCGCACCCGTGACTTTGTAAATGCCATGTAACATACCAGGGCTTCATAATATTGCAGAAGTTCCGTCCGCATTGAGAGCATCATTGAGAGAGCACACTATAATAATTCAACATATAGCGGAAAAATCACGGAATTTATTTTGCTCACGAAAAGTACTAGGGCATCATAAAATAAAAGAGACAACGCTATATGATCTTCAAAACTAACTCTACCCACAATTTATCGGCAATATCACGGAATTTAATTTTGCTCACGAAAAGTACTAGGACATCATAAAATAAAAGAGACAACGCTATATGATCTTCAAAACTAACTCTACCCACAATTTATCGGCAATATCACGGAATTTAATTTTGCTCACGAAAAGTACTAGGACATCATAAAATAAAAGAGACAACGCTATATGATCTTCAAAACTAACTCTACCCACAATTTATCGGCAAAATCACGGAATTTAATTTTGCTCACGAAAAGTACTAGGACATCATAAAAAAAAGAGACAACGCTATGATCTTTCAAACTACCCACAATTTATCGGAAAAATCACGGAATTTTATTTTGCTCACGAAAAGTACTAGGACACCATAAAATAAAAGAGACACCGCTGTGAGGTTTCAACTACCCACCAGTTACTTTGTAATCATACCAGGGTTTCATAATGTTGCAGAAGTCTTCACTGAGATAGCGCAACAATTCTACCAAGTTTTGTGTGTAGGTTGCGTCTAAGTCTTTGTTCCCTTCCCACTGGCGTTGATCTCAGTATGCATATCATGTTGGAAAAATCATCAAGCTTTTATTTGTTTATATTGTCAAGTTATCGGTCGATTATTGTTTTATGCATGAAAGAGGACTTGGTATCAAGATTACGGAAATTTGTTTCTTACTATCCCAAAATCTAGAAACGGTTTTTTTATATTTTAATTTGTAATAAATTGTCTGTTTAGGTGGTACGAAGGTTTCTGGCACAGCTGGTTTATAATATTAGGTAGTAAGATTATTCTTACTCAGCATTTATTTATCTAATGTCTCAGTAGTTTAGGCATCTACTCTCGAAAATGGGTACTAAGTTCACAAAAGACAAGAATGATTGTTTTAATCTCGATTATTTTAAAATCAAATTGCCTAGTTTAAAAAAAATGTCACTGTTTAAGATGTGCGAAAATTCAAAAACCAGAAATAGGTTAAAAAAATTAAACAATATAGGTACATTTATTAATAATGATTTTATCTTTGAATATCAATTACACTTTTTTGTTTTATTGTTATTTTATAAACTTTACATATTCATTTCGTATTTTATATACCATATAATATATATAAAGTTTCATTACTAATTATTTTAGCATTACATTATCTAATACAAGAGGGATAAGAAAACGTAAATACTGCTTTTTATAAAATAAATAAAAACGCATGTTTTAATGTTAAACGATTTGTTTTTCGTTGTTTTAAACCAGTACACAACACTTAAGTTTAAAACTAAAACGTATGAAGAATAACATTTCAAAGTCACTCGATTTTTTTTTCAATAAAAAGGAACTCTTGACGTCTCTTTCTTCATTTTCATCCGTAACTATACTTACTTCACAACCACATTACATATTTTTTTTATTAAAAAAAGGTTTAAAAAGATTCATTACTAGTTCAAAAGTAATTTCTAAATTGAGCAAAGTTAGAAGTGACAATAAAACGTTATTCGTCAAGAAATATTTTTGTGTCTTACATTTTAAAGTCGTTATTGCGACTACGATTGACTTTTTCGTAATTCTGAATTGTTTATTTTAAATTATTAACAGGGTTTTACATACTAATGCTAAAATGACAAATTAAAATATGCCAAAATATAGCTTAATTCAAACCTCTTTTTTTACAAAACGTGTTTTACGACGGTTTCCGTAAAAAAACACGTTTTGTAAGAAATAGGCAAACGTCGATCACATTTCGAGTTTATTTCGTAATACAATTATACATCGCAGAAAATACATAACGAAAAACAACATCTGTATCTGTACATCCTTTTTACAATATTAAATATAATTAAAACTATTTTAAATATATTTATTACACTGGTATAGTTGAAATAATGTCGAGTGTCCTACATCAAATAATGTTTTCTATAAAAAATCTGAACATTTAACGTGAATAATTCAGCACAGCTTTAATTCAGATATTTATAGCTTTGTTTAGTTCTAGGACATAGATGTGTGACGTGACTTATGAGCTCACTTGTCACGTTACACTTTTAGAACACCGAAAATAGAAAATTCGGCAAAAGTAATTGAAATGAACCACTTCATTTTGCGAAGTAATTATTTCTAAATACTTTTTTTAACTAATTTTAGAACTAAACCAAGCCGTAAATAATCACTATACAATGTACGTCAATTTCACACAAAAAAGTCAGAAATTGGCACAAGAGAAACATTTAAGTATTTTCGAAAATGTCGAAGGAAAACTTTTATGGTTTTTTTTAACGGAAAAAGAAAGAAAAATTACCATGATACCCTGTAATTTCATGCCTAACACGTAACTAAATGCACATCGACTAGGCAGTAACACAAGAAAATGGCACTACTACGAGTGAAAATAAGATGTCGTCTTAAACTATCTTACAATAATTAAAGCATTCATGTGAACGTTCACATTTTTAATTTCATATATATATATATAATAAATCTATTTTTTTATATCCTCTAAGTGTATATTTATATATTACGGCAAGTCTAACAACACTAAATGAAAACTCCAGAATATCTTATTCAACATCACATAAAGTTTTTTTACAAACGAAATACAGTATTTTTTTATTTGTTGTTACGATACATCTACGTGAAACTTTATAGGTATATTTCGTATTTTTAATTTAAAGGGCGGATGTACACAGATACCTACATTTTTTATATTATTTACAAACATTTTAAGCGACTACGGTGTCTAATTACTCTAGGAATGAGAAAGGGGCCTTTCGTTTTTTTTTTTGAAAAATAAAAACACTCGTCAATTAAAATAAAAACATTGTGACAGTGTATTTTATTTCATTTATTTATTAAAAAAATACGAAAGGTCCTGAAAGTTAAACAAAAAAAGACAGATCCGTATAATTCGTTTCCGTGGCCTTAATTTAAGTTTTAGATTTAATTAATAGAAGCAATATAATTTTCGCCTGTGCGTTTGTTTTTCAAAATATGTTTAGTTTTTTCAAAACGCATTCACTCTCAAACATTTGAACAAATCATCTGGTGTAAATATGTTTAAAACTCTGTATAAAATTGGGTCTAACTCACAAATATTTGTACCAATGTTTGAGACCAATGTGTATTCTGAAACAGTTATATTTAAAGTTGGCGGAAATAATTCGATATACAAATTGTATAAAAAAATAATATGCTACGAAGCCCAGTTTATTTACAAAAAGTATTTTTAAAATTACACAACTGATTTTCCGATAAAAATATCTAAGTAGAAAAACTAACTGGCTTTTTATTCCATCTAGGTAATAATTTTATTTTCGCAAAACATTGAGCTAATTGAGCAACAATAAACTATGACTATAAGCAACGAGGAAGCCATCTTGTCAAATAAACGACTATCAGTAACGAAAATAAAAAACATTTTGTACAATGTTACGATAAAAATACAAAAATTTCAAAATAAATATTTTATTCAATATGTCCATCACAAAGTCTATTTATTATTAAAATATTTACAACTAGTAATATGTAACATTTCACTGCGTGTCTCGGTGGCACAGAACAACACAACCACTGTCACTGGACCGATCTAACAACTAATTTCGGAGTCGCCGACGAACTCGCCGTTACCCTGTTTGTTCACAATGTTCCTGTCGTCGAACTTCTTGCTCGGCTGGTTGCTGCTGGAGCTCGAGGACGCGTTGTCGCTGTCGGCGTACGGCACGTCCGTCATCGGGCCGTTGAGCAAGCTCGCCGCTGAATTAGACTGTTTCAATTTCCCCTTCTCCTCTTTCGGCTCGGTTTCCTTCGGCAAATCGTCTATCACCGCCTTTTTAGGGTCAATTTGAATGGTTTTTGATTCTGACAACTTGTTTGGCGTTACGACATTTATGTATGGCGGCAAAATGTTCATGGTTGTCAAGTTGACAGATCCGCTATTTTTTTTTAACGCGTTCAGATTTTGTTCTAGCTGAGCTGCATCTAGGCAGAGGGGTTTTGATTTGGGAATGTATTTTGGTGGTTCTTTGGCCCATGCGTTGATGCGGGGAGGGTCTGGGGACGCTATGGGCGCTGTTTTTCTTTCTGGCATTAACGCGTTCTTGTGGTTAGTTTTGTCTATTACATTAGCTTCTATTGCTTTCGTTAGAGCGTTTTCAGGTGGCTTGGGTGAGGTTGGGGTTATACTTATTAGTTTGTCGACCTGTAACGAAGGTATTTTTATATTAAAGAACGTGGCAGGTAAAAAACAGATATCTTTATAGTTAAGTTTCTAAAACAGAGGTTCTGTAAGCAATACATAAATGCGATGTCATTCTATAAATACTCGGACGGGGCTTGAATTAAATTAAAAATACATAAGATTTCTGAAAAGCTGTTTAAAAAGGGTGCCTGTCATGGTGACTAGTTCCATCGATCATCGAGTTTTTTCGAAAAAAAAAATACAATCAATTTGCTAAAAACACAAAGTCAAACCTTATCTAATCAAGTTAAAAATCAGCTAAAAGCAATAATAGACTCACGGCTGGTCCGTTATCAATGCTCTGTCGCGGCGTGACGATGCGCGGCTGCTCGGTGAACGACGTCTCCCAAATGACGGGCTTGTCGCCCTCCGGGATGATCTCGTCCAGTGACGGACCCTCTACTGAGCTTAGCAATCTGTGGATCATTATGAAGGTTAGTAATAGTCTGCTTTATCGATCTAATCCTAGAGATGGCTGCCCAAGATAGGCAGAAGTGGAGGTACCTTCCGAGAGCCTAACTATGGCCCTGATTATGATATCTTAATAATCATTATCATCATTGGTCGAAAGGACATTTGTGCAGAGTTTTGATATCGTAAATTCGAGTACATTTAAAGTTTATAATATCGTAAAACATTTGGGTTCTATAGATGCATGCATCATTTCTGTAGTTGATTTGATTATCGATAAGAAGAAGTTTGAAACAAATGAAGAAATTTATATGGACCATCCGCGCTGTAAAGTTAATTTTGACTATAATGAGTTACGAAATTAGAGTAATAATCGTCATAATCTGTCTAGCCTTTTCCCAACTATGTTGGGGTCGGCTTCCAGTCTAAACCGGATGCAACTGAGTACCAGTGTTTTACATGGAGCGACTGGCTATCTGACCTCCACAACCCAGTTACCGGGTAACACGGTACTCTTGGTAAGTATGGTTTTCAGAATTTCTGGCTTCTAACTACCTGTAACGATTGTCAAAGATCTACAAATGACAGCAGGGACCAACAGGTTAACGTGCTTTCCGAGGCACGGAGGAGTCTCACTATGACATCGATGGTCATCCATCCACGAACCAACCGCGCTAAGCGCAGCTTAACCATTGATCGGTCGAACCGTGCGGCTGTTACTTAGCCACGAGCTCCAGAAAAAATATTTGTGTAATAATAATAATTATATAATAACATACCTATCTGTTGAGTTAGACGGCAGAAACTTTGTTGTGGTCCTTGTCTCGGCGGCGGAGGTAACGCAAACATCGCGTCTTGTTGCGTTTGCGCCGCTCCGGGACGCCGTTGGAATGTTGCCATATTCTTGTGATGCTATTTAAGAAAAAACATTAAATCAATTTGAAATAAACACCTACAAGAGCTCCTTACTTGCGTAGTACACGATGCTATCAAAATTAGGAATTTCATGGTTGACATTCGTGATTTAAATAAAATAAAGGACTCAGCAGACCCGAGCAAGGTAAGGTAGCATTCAGGTCATACAGTAGGGTTGTTCGTTCCTGAATAACTAAGAAAAAGTTACCTGAAGAACCCTTGTCGATGTTTCAACACTTTAAAAGGTCCCCATAAAGAATACAATGAGAAATACCTTTCAGAAGAGGTGGATATTGTGAATCCTCCGTTTCTGGTTGTTCCTGCGCCACCGTTTGCGATTTGCTATGAGGGACCAGCGGTTCCGTTGGGCTATAACAATGTTGTTGCTTTGATATTCATTGTAGATAGACTTGGGTTGAACACTGATTGTGCAAATGAGAAGCTATGTAAAATTGTGATTGGATGCAGAGTTGCTTCGATTGAATGAGATGTTTCGGGTATACTTATAGCAGTAAAATTGATTTCAACACATTAATCAAAAACTTAAATTATGATATCTATCTGATAAAAAATATATTTGTTAAACATAAGTGAAACTAACGTTGAATCGTTAATCAGAAATATTATTACTATGAGACTTAAAAATTTTATTTTGACATCGAAGCAACTGACAGAATATAAAAATAATCGTTTAAAAACACCAGTAATCCTGCTCGCAATAGATTTAAAGTTAGCGTATTATTTGATTGTTTTATAAGATCGCTGTTTAAATTAGAAACATCTGTTGGTAAGGAAAGTTCAGCGGCTAACACATGCTGCACTGCTCAGTCTTGCTAAAGCAGTTTGATACTTTGGTACTGCTCGCTTTTATATCAACATTTTCTCAAAAGAAGCCAAGAAGCCAATCTCTTAATTTTTAAGTCATGAAATTTTATATTTAAATCTTTTTATGTTTATTTTAATATGACCAATCATTTTAATTTACTTTTTGAGAAAATCTTGATATGCAAAAGTAATCTGACAGTTGTAAAGTATGTTACTATACAACATCGAATTGTGAAAGGAGGTGCCACATATAAGTTAGATTTTAGAAGTAGCTCATAATTAGTATTTGAGGATACTGGCAGGTATATAAAAAGCACTATTCCAATTGTAGGCTTTTCTCTTTTATCGTGACAAGTGCGTTTACAAACATACATCTCACATGCAGTAACATTCAGCCATACAACAATTTATATTTATACAATCATTGTTACTATGTAGGAATTGAACCCACAACACGCAGTTTAGTTACCGATGGCTCTGCGCTTATCATATATTGTATCACAATACTTTTTACAAATAAAAAAATACATTTACCATTGTTGACTTTGCTATAGCTTTCTATCAGATATTTATATCCATGATGTTCTATTACGTTTCATATTTAACACAGGCGAAATGAAGCTTGAATTATATTTATAACACCACAAGCACAGAATTGATAAAAAAGATTCAAGTCCCGAAAAACGACTGTCTTGAAAATAATTTGAAAATTTTAAATACATTATATGGACGACATATTCATTTCTTGATACGATCTCTCGACGTATTGTTTAAATATTTGTCTTGAGATATAATTAGAACTGTAGTTCCAGAAAATAAATTCCAGGTTAAAACTTGTTTCGCAGTAGTCCTGCCAGCACCCTCAGATATAAAAAGGCGTTACCTATTGCTCGTCGGCGGGTTGTCCTGCGGCGACATCGGCACGAGGTAGTCGCACGCCGTTGGTCGCTGCCAACATGCCACGCTCAGTACACGCACACGACCACAGGGAGATTGAGAGCTATTATAGCTATCCGATATCTTTTGACTCTATCTTTGGCTCTCACATTAAATAGCCTCTATGAGTTTGAAATGTATGTCAGCACTCTGGATTACTGAAACTGAGTGGCCAATATTTTTGGCTTGGCATGACGCTTTATATTTCAAATATTGCCCTTGCCGTATGCTAGATTTAATTATTTTTAAAGTTCTTAAAATCTTTATTCATTTAATTTGTGTAGAAAGGCTTTTCAATCCATGTTTTTTTTTAAACTTCGAAAGTTTTTATTGTCTTTTGTAATGAATTTATCATTATTCGTAAATCATTTATTAAGTTTAGTAACCTACACTTTTTATGTTATTGAATGAAGATGGTTCAAACCTATCGTCCAAAAAATAGCGGAATAGCTTTTCTTCAATTCTTATAATTATTTATTTATATAATCTCCCTGTGTTTCTCTTTTAACTCTACGCGTGCATACCACTGTGTTTTGTAAAAACTTCAAAATATTATTTTTCAAATTGAACTTCATTCATTAAAAGTTAAGTTTCATTTTACAAAACCCAGAGGCAGGGACAAAGGTAATAAAAGAAAATAGATATACAGGTAATAGATTCCCGCTATAGCTACTAGGCAAGTAAACACCCAAGTCTCTGAAATAACCGTTCTGAGAGATTCTTTGAAATGCAATGACGATGAAGAAGAACAAATTAAATAATGAACTGAACATGTTATGAAGAGAAACATGCGATTATTTGATGATACTCTTTCACATTCCAATGAATCTCCGACTAACTACTAGGGATCTAGTTTTCTACGCGAGTTTCATTCAAGGAGAGGGGGGTAGTTTAAGAAAATTAAGAAAATAAAAATAAAAATGGAGGTTGTCATGCGAACTCGTAAGCACGGGCTCTGATAAGGATCGCTAACACCGAATTATAAAACAAAATTATAATTATATGTTTCATTAATAAATAAAAAACCATTTACTTGCTTCTAGTAGCCAGAGCGAAAACATTTGGAAAAAAGAGAAAAATTTTGTTACGCATTAGTATTCGTTGGTTTTATTGGTTATTTTTCATTTATTGTTTTAGGTGGGCGTACACTCGTGTGAAAGGGACCTTTGACAATGGCTGATTAATTTTTTTTTTTTTTTATTATATTAAAAAGAAGCGTTGTTCCGTTTGTCAATAATTTCAAAATGTGGCTGAAAACTCAAATATTCTAACAATATACATTTTATTATCAAAAAAAGAACAATACATCTATACAGGGTCAAATCTAAAAGTGTACCTACAAGGTGTTCTGGACTACAAAACTCAATTTAACTATATTTTTTTTAATATTATTTATATTAAGAAAAAAAAAAACAATCACATCACTAACATTAAAACACTACACCACGTAATATTAATTTTTAATATTTTTTTTTTTTGCAAATCTTTTTTTTCTTGTATTTTTTTTATTCGGAACAACGCTTCTGCTTTTATAAATATAATTTATTTTTTTATAATACAATACATTAACTCACCTGCGGCCCATTGGCGTTGGTTGGTATTTCCGTGTGTGGTGGTAATAAAGACCGCACTATAGGCAGGGGCGCGCTTACTATCGCTGGGTCCTGTACAAAATGCCGGAATTTTCTTCACATCAATGCTAATACTATTAAGAGCATAGATATATATGTTACTAAAGTAACTAGATGTGCAATCACCAAGCAAAATGCGTGCCATAAAGTTTCTGACCAGTCCTAATTCATGACATCTGTCACTTGGAAGCCAGTTTGAATCTATCAGAGTACAGCAGGACGATTTTAACAATAATATGGGAAAATTTGTAGTAATGCCATCCTTATCATACAGATTTCATGAACATTACGTTTCGGTTAGTGTGAGATAGATATAATTTTACATCAAAATGATTACTAGTTTCAAAGCTACCTCTGCATTCTAAAAAATGGTTACGTTTTTGTGACCGCGTAATGTTCGGGATTGCATCTCTATGGATATATCTCGATGATTAAGAGTAATTGTTAATCTGTGGCTTTTCACTTAAGGTAATATTTCATCATCATCATCATCAGCCTGTATATTGTCCCACTGCTGGGCACAAGCCTCTTGTCAAACAGAGAAGGCATGAGCATTGATCTCCACGCTTGCTCAAGGCGGATTGGAGATTTCAGACTTTTAAGTCCAGGTTTCCTCACGATGCTTTCCATCACCGTTAGTCAGTGACATCTAAGATATGTTTAGAAAGTACATATATGACTTTAGAAAAGTCACATTGGTACTTGCCAGGTTTCGAACCCGTACGCTCGTACACGAGAGGCAGGTGCCTAAACTACTAGGCCACCATGACTTTAATACTTGAGGCTACCGAACTGTTTTCTTTTTGTTAATAAAGTCATGCGACTTCAATCTTAGATGTCTTGTTACATTGGATGTGAAGGGCAAACCCTTTTCAAGGCATTCTCGACATAGCTCTGATATGTCACATTTTTCTTTAGTTCAAAAGATTGATTGATATTTGCACATACCTGCACAAACCGTTGCATCCTTTCATACATGTGTGCAAACGACGGGCGTTCCGTCGGCGTCGGGTTCCAACACTCGCACATCAGCCTGTATATCTCTTGTGGACACCCTGTATAATACACAGGTTTATTTACTGAGGGTCTGTTCAAAATTATTAAACAAAGGACTTGTATACGAGTATTTAACTGTCTAAGAAATAGTCAAATGTGTAATTATTAAAAATGACAGTTTCATACAAACTTTGCCCTCCTTTTTCACCCCCTTAGGGGTAGAACTTCGGAAAATCCTTTCTTATCGGATGCCTACGTCGTATAAAGAACACACCCTCCAAGTTTCAGGTCTCTACGACCAGCGGTTTAGGCTGTGCGTTGATCCGTCAGTCATTCAGGACAAAGCACTTTATATGTAGAGATTCAATAATTCATTCATTCAAGCATTAAAAACATCATTCCCATAAAAAATGTCTTGTATGCACTAATTAACTGCCACGACCAATTATTTCTTTACTGATAACTTTCAGCACATTACTGACTGCTGATTTAAAAATCTTCCACCATCATCTACTACTATGTAGATGGTGGAAGTCTCCAAGGAAACTCACCATAAGGTTTCTCTAAGCGTCCCCCTCCGGAGACCATCTCCATGACTTCCCTGTTGGCACAGCCGGTGTACGGCATCACTCCTAAAGAGAACACCTCCCACAGCAGCACGCCGAATGACCTGAGAACAAGCCACATCGTTTAGTAGCTGAAAATTAATTTAATTATTATATTTCAGAGTATGAAAAACCGGTCTAGAACCGGAATTGCACACGAAAAGTTCCGTAGCATCATATATTTATTTATTTTATATAAAGGACGTCAATAATCTGTTCTAATTGATTTTACGAAAAATGTAAACAAAGTCGTAACCTATTTTGTTCTAATTCTGCCACAGAAATTAACAAAACGGTGTAAGGATGGCGCATTTATGTCAATTTCATTAAATGCCATTTTATTTATCTATGTGGGAAAATTAGAACAAAATAGGTTATGATTTTGTTTACATTTATCGTAAAATAATTTTTAGTTCTGACCACAGTATCTTTCTAGAATATGGATTATCCCTATGTATGAGAAGCTCAATAAACTCACCACACATCAGTCTTGATGGTGAAGACGCCATCAATGTACGCTTCGGGCGGCATCCACTTGATGGGCAGCATGGCCTTCCCGCCCTTCTTGTAGTAGTCGGAGCGGTAGATGTCCCGCGCCATGCCGAAGTCCGCGATCTTCACCACGCGGCCCGGACCGCGCGACGTTAGCAGGCAGTTGCGGGCTGCTATGTCCCTGGAGTTCAAGAAGATATGGTTATGCAGACAAGTAA
This sequence comes from Pyrrhia umbra, assembly GCA_963891755.1. Classification (NCBI taxonomy): domain Eukaryota; kingdom Metazoa; phylum Arthropoda; class Insecta; order Lepidoptera; family Noctuidae; genus Pyrrhia; species Pyrrhia umbra. Next base: position 1,949,974 of record OY982943.1, read on the forward strand.
AGTGAAAAGATTGAATATCATTACACAATTGCTTGAATAAATCTGGTCTTAAATAGATATGCACTAACAAATATCTATGGTGTGCTGAACTGTTTAAACACCGAAAATTAAACTGGAATTAATTTTTTTAAGATCGGTTAGATCCTTAGCTCGACGACCCAGCCCACGAGCTGCGCTATTAGCTTTAAAATTCCCGATTATAGTAAACATATATATTCTGATCCAGCCTGTCCCTTGCTGTCCTCCCCCAGCGACGCCCTAAGCCGAGGCCCGTACCCCACTATGGGTTGCCCTTAGCGTGTAGTCGCTTAGTTTTGTAAGTTAAGCCCTGGCTGGAGGCCCTAAATTCATTAAAGGCACTTCACAGGCAAGCCCGGTTAAGCAGTCGACAACCTTCTAGGTTGACCTGCGAGATCCCATCCAAAAATAAATAATTAAAAATTCTAAGATCGGTTAGCTGAGTACCCACTAAGTTTATACTTTCCATTAATTTTCAGTAGCCATATGCAAATCTTTTCATTGCAGCGTGCCTATCTGCTAGCCAATAACTATAAATGTATATGTAAGCTTTTAGAAGGCCTGGGTAGAATATAATTTATCCTCATCATCAAAAAACCCTTGAGCTCCGTCATACTACCACGCTGAGTATCGAGCTGTGTCAAGTTTATCTGCCAATAAACCATTGTTTAAACAGTTAAATGTCTAAAAAACCTTCTAGAACCTCACCTGTGTATAAACCTCTTGCTTTCCAAATATCTGCAGCCTTTGCAGACATCTATAGAACAGAGCAGCAGGTCCTTCATAGTGAGGGCGCTGGCTCGCTCGGGCTTCGGTCTGCTCTCACGGAGGAAGTTCTTCAAGTCTCCCCCAGCTAGCAGCTCGAGGACTATGAACCTGGTAGAAATGTGGATAGTAACACATCATTGGAATTGATTCACGCTTTTTATCAAATGGAGGTCGATTTCTTTGATTAGGGTGTACCTTTACTGTCGCTGACTGTTACTGTCTTCACATAAATTAAATAAATCAAAAAATACAGGTTAACGGACGGTTCTATTATTAAATAACAGCGGAAAGGAGAATTGGTGTTTTGGTCTACACTTCCTCTAGCAATGAGTGATACATCAATAGAAAGGATATATTATGTAGTATATTTTCTTGTACTACACCTATTGTCATTTGTTAGTATTTAAAGAGTTAGCAGGTATTTAATGGAAACATTTAAAAATCGCATTATTGCTATTTATCGTGCTCTAACTCCTAAAGTACTATCAATTAGTATAAGGTATGTTAATACAAAGTGTTGCACTTAAAAAGACCTTTCAAATTATATACGACTCGTCACTAGAGGAGGGATAGATCAACTGTCAAACATTTTTCCCATTCTCCTTTTATATCTGAAGATTACTCTGTCATCGAAGTAAAAGACAATGAATACAAAATATTAGTTGAACTGGCTATGAGTCCTAACTAGTACTTTAAACAATACATGTATAGGTCAAATTCCACTAACCTCGGATGCCTATCAAAGCACACTCCGATTAGATGCACAATGTTTGGATGGCTAAACTTAGCCATGATGGCGGCTTCCATCAAGAAGTCGGACTCCGCCTGTCCTGTGGACAGCTCTGGCAATGTCTTGACAGCTACTGGCATCTCCACCGTGTCTCCCGTGCGGTGCCGGTACAGACCTTGGTAGACTTCACCGAAGGCACCCTGACCTAGAGCCCTGGGATGAAATAAAGTAAGATTCATGTAAATGCTTCTTTGAATTGTCTTCTTGGTGACCATGGTTGCCTATGCAATGTGTTTTAGGATTTTTTTCATCAGGTTTTATACAGTATCAAACTTATTTTTTACTGTGTGTAGAGGCCCAGAGTGACTAAAACCCATGCGTGTTTCTTCATATTCCCTTGCGGTCTAGGGTCGCAGTAACAATCCCGCAGAACTCTTTCAAACAATCCCACTGTCTAATGGATGTGATTTAATAATTACTAGTAAAATTTGGGTCAACTAACGCATTCTTTATATGAAGATTTTGGGATACCCCTTTCAAATTTCCGACCATTTATTTCAATTAGACCATTTATAGGCACTTTTGAATTGTCAAAGCATGATGTGTCTGTCAGTTAGACAAAAATAGTTGAAGCTATTTTAAATGACAATCAAAAAATATGTCTAGACTAGTCTCTATCGTCCTAATACTCACTTAACCAGCTTCAAACTCTCCCTGGACACTTGTGGCAACCCCCTAACATCGATACCCTGAGGGAGTATACTCTCGCTGCCGTAGTGAGGGTTGAAAGCCATGGTGAGGTTGTCGTTCCCTCCCGGAGCTGTCCTCAGCCGTTGCAGCTGAACATCTTGTTCTAGAAGACGCTTTTGTTGTTGTTCAGCTTCTTTCTTACGTTGGTATGTGTTGTCTGTTGAAGATAGTGTTGCTGTTTTAATGGTTTTGATTGAATTCTCATGCAGATTATGAAAAAAATTTAAGCTTATTGTAAAGGATGATGTGAGAATGGTTTATTTTAGCAGCGACTAAGGCTTGGGTGGATTATTTTACGTTGACTTTTCTGTTATCTTCATCGTCAAATATGGCTGATTACATGTTTTTTTTTAAGTCAAACCTGAGCAGGTATTCAGTGTTTGTTTTAAGTATTAATCTATACATATAAAATGCTTTGTCCTGAATGACTGACGGATCAACATACAGCCTAAACTGATGATCGTAGAGACCTCAATCTTGGAGGATGTGTTCTTTGTATGAAATAGGTATCTGATAGAAAAGGATTTTCCGAGATTATAACCCTAAGGGGGTGAAAAAAGAGGGCAAAGTTTGTATAAAACTCCATCATTTTAAATTCAAATTCGTATAGGTAGTCCACGCGGGCAAAGCCGCTGGCGCAAAGCAAGTAAGGTATAAAATGATTTGATATAGGAATATTAGGGAATATGGTTTTTGTAATACTAATTTTGTTTAAAGCATATTTGATGATGATGATAGTGTTCATGATATAAAAGTGAAAACAGTTCTATAGATATGATACTCACATAGATACAGACAAACGCAGAGAACAGCTAGAGCACACACAAACACGGCGACTGATAGCACTATGATGACCACCCATGGCGTGCGAGGCCAAGCATCCTCAACTGAAACGCAAAATAATAATGATACATTTTAACAATAATAAATAAATAAATAAATAATAATGATACATTTTAACAATAACAATTCATTAATCATTTTGATAATGTAAAACTCTCAAAAATACTAAAGACTAGAACACTCAAGGATTAGCACAAATTTTAAAAGTAAATCGAATTCGGTTTGGTTAGAGCTACTTCTTGATTAAGATTTAGAAAACTATGCTAGCCTGGCCTTATATTTGAATCACCTTTTCATTAAAGATGACTCTCAAACCTTTCACAATATCTGAGAGAGTATTAAGGTTGAAGAATGGAGTATCTTTGACTGATAGGGAGAAAATATATTTTTCTCACTCAAGACACGTTACTAATATCAAACTTCATGAAGTTTAGATCAAGATACTTTGCGTGAAATTGAGAATATAAAAGACACGACACCGACGCTGTACAATAAAAGTAATCGTGTTTATCTTTAGTTTTTTGGTTTATTATTTAAATTGTTTATGTATAATATTTAATTATAATATATACATCTTACACATACAAATTATAATATTATTTGTATGTGTAAGATGTATTATTATTGTATTTTAAATTGGGGCCATTGTTGTCTGAAGTAAACAAAAAAATAAAAATAAGACGGACACAGAACATTCAGTGAACTTACGTATACACTTAGTAGGGTCATGGGCGTCAGTAGTCCAGGTGGCGGGACAGTAGCACTTCACCTCACTGCGGTACTCATTGAGAGCCACACAGCGATAGTCGCAGTCACAATCCTACAATAAAGAAATGAATTGATCAACAGGATTTTTTAAAGGAGGTCTAACAAGATCTAGGGCATAGGGAATTTTACGACGGTGTTTCTTTTTAATTTAAGATTATTTCTTGGTTAGATAGTAGCACAGGTACTGTCAGGTGGCACAGGTACTCACGTGTATGGCGGGGAAGATGAGCAGCTCGCCGGGGCCGGTGCGCGGCGCCACTGTGACGTCACTGTAGTGCCGCTCGGCGCGTGCGGTGGAGATGTACGACCAGCCGCCGCCCCCGTGTGCCCCGCCGCCCTCGTTAGTGTTGCCGCCTGTACAACACGCAGCCTTATTAAGCGTCCGACATCATAAGAAACCGATCCAAAATCGGACCAAAAAAGGACGAAGAAAAATATTCTGTGGAAATATTTTCACAGAAATGCAGATCAAAATCCAGTAACTCACTCATTCACTCACAGATATGATTTGATTAAAGGGAAAATTCTGAAGAATAATGCTGCTCAAATATCAACAAAGTTTTTTTTTTTAAAAGAGTACCTGTATCAATATACAACCCTGTATATAGGAACCACACAGTTAAAGCAAACTGTTTCAAGACCACTCACCAAGCCAGCCCCCTCCTCCGCCACCCCTGAGACATCCTCCCCCTCCCCCTCCGAACCCTCCATGCGCATCTCCATCACACGCGGCTCCTCCCGCACCACCCTCGTGTAATGCAGCTCCTCGCACAATCTCGAAGCCAGGAGTTATAGGACCTGACCTGGTGAGCCAGCCTCCACCAGCACCTAGGCATAAATAAATCCATACTGACACAAGAAAAGGGAGGAATATGCCTAGCAGTTGGGAATTCAAGCTGCGATTGATAATGATAAAAATAAGTATATCATCAATATATTAGGTCGTACCAGAGACTCGTCATTAGTCTCTCGTCGTACTTGGAATTACGTAGAAATTAAAACATCGAAGTTCATCTGCCTAGCCTTTTCCCGACTTATGTTAGGGTTGGCTTCCAGTCTATCCGGATGCAGCTGAGTACCAGTGTTTTACATGGAGCTACTGCCTATCTGACCTCCACAACCCAGTTACCGGGTAATGCGATACCCCATGGTAAGACTTTCTGGCTTCTGACTACCCGTAACGACTGTCAAAGATCTACAAATGACAACCGGGACCAACATCTTAACGTGCTTTCCGAGGCACGGAGGAGTCTCGCTATGACATAGATGGTCAGCCATCCACGGACCGACTCTGATCGATTGACCCGTGCGGCTGTTACTTAGCCACGAGATCCTCCAAATTAGAACATTGAGGTCAAAATATAAAATCTATTATTTTATTCCGAATCACAGACAGCATGGATATAATGTCCCAAAAAACACAGCGAAATACTATTTGGTAATGCAGCTTAAAAAAAACTTACCTGATGTCTTTCCAGGCTGTCCATACATATACCCTGATTCCGGGGTCGCATTGGTCAGAGGCCTGGCGTGCTGAGACCCGTCATCACGGAAACTACCAACGGATAACCCTCCCCCTCCACCAGCTACTAGTAGAGGGAAGGCTTGGCCGTCTTTATCCAACTGTTAGAGAAAAGACATATAGGTATAGGAATCTGATAGTACGCTTTTGAAGAATCGACTATTGTTAAAATACGTTAACTCTGTTAAGATCATAAGATTCGATTCCGTTCAGATTTTCTGATATTCATAATTGACGGCACGTTTGGCGTAGTGGCTGAGCAATTGGCTGCTGCGCTGCGTGTCGCGGGTTCGATTCCCGCACGGGACAACTAAAATTGTTCCGGGTCTGGGTGTTTGTGCATGTGTAATTAATGTTTGTAAACGCACCCACGACACAGGAGAAATTCCTAGTGTGGGGCAACGTTTAAAAAAAAAAAAAATATGCTCTATCCGACTTACTTATAATGTCCGATTAATTTTTAATCTGCTGCATAGCAACGGATAGCAAAAATCTCTCTCATAAATGCTGGTTAGCATTAATCCAAACTTAAGCTAGTACTTTAATCCTGGATTACGACGTATAGTAAGGATTAGTAAAGAAATGGCTAATCTTCAGATTACAGGTTTTTTTATAAGTAAGAAGGTATTTGTCTCTATTGTAGAACTCTTCTTATCGCAGAGTAGGTTAGGTAGTTTCATCAGCAAATAACTTTAATATGTATCTTTACATTTCACAAGTGTTCTCTATTTTTTTTTTCATGTCTATAGATATCAGGTTATGTCGTCTTACCAGGAATACATAAGTGGCACCCCCTCCTCCTCCCCCACCGTCCGTCACATTAGTGTTCCTAACTTCGTGCGTCTTGCTGGTGAACTCCTGCCTCGTCTCGTTAGCTTGGCGCCGGGAGCACTCGTGCTGCCCTTCTTGGGCTGAGAGAGTCTGTGGGAACAAATGATTCGTTTAAATAGTTTCAAAAGAAGATTGAAGAAGAAGGTCACAGAATATTTGTAGAAAATGGAGAAAACCAAACAAGTTTCTCACACCACTTTTCTTTTTATTGTTTAGTGGGTGGGTTTTAATAATAACTATCCAGGGTCCAAAATCCTCTCTAACATCACAGTAGAGATTTCATCTAATATAAATCAATGTCAATTAGTATTAGAAATTTCTAGGCAACGGAAACCTCTCTGTTACACATTATTATATAGATGAGTCATATCATAAATAAGACATTTCAACGGATTTTACGTTTTGTATAGATATATGTTTTGATAAAGGGTGATTCTTCAAAAATATGCGGTTGTGTTGTATGGTTTTTAGACGCTGTTCGCTTCCTCATACGAATTTCATCATTACCAACACTATAAAATTCAATATTTACCTACATTAAGAGGCTATATTTATTTCATTATTTAAAATAATAATTTTAAGCTTGTAAATTATACAATTTAAACGACTATCGGTGATGAGGGTAATGACGATTCGAAAACCAAACAGCAAAATATTGACGATTGACCCTAAAAACAAGACCTGCATTAAAGGCCTGCATAATTTTAACTCTGACGTAGGACATATGACAAAAAATCCAAGTGCCCTATCTACCATGTCCAACAGCAAGGGTATCCTGACCTTCTTGCAGGCGTTAAGTCCCTGCTGGCCGACGAGTATGTAGACGCGCTCGCTCTTGTGCAGCTCCACCAGCGCGCGCACCGCCGCGGCGTGCGACACGCCCGCCCACGCCGAGCCCAGCCCGCCGCTCGCGCCCGTCGCTATCAGCCTGTAGCGATGGATATGGGGAACCCATTTACAATATACTTTACTAGCTAGCATTGAGAACTTCACTTTTAAATACCTTAAAATAGGAACTTCAAAATCAAAAAATCATCTAAATAAATCAAAATCATCATCATCTGTCTAGCCTTTTCCCAAATATGCTGGGATCGGCTTCCAGTCTTAACCGTATGCGGCTGAGTACCAGTGTTTTACATGGAGCGACTGCATATCTGACCTCCACAACCCAGTTACCGGTACCCGATACCTCTTGGTTAAGACTGGTTGTCAGACTTTCTGGCTTCGGACTACCCGTAACGACTGTCAAAGATTTACGATTGACATCCGTGACCAACAGCTTAACATGCTTTCCGAGTCACGGAAAGAAATATTTATTAAACTAACACCGCGTGGTCGTTGCGCCAAATAGGTTAATTTTCAGACAGCTAGTGGCTGACGCGGTTTCCAACTGGGCTTCAATTAAAAACCAGTGCCCAGCTTAAAAACAAGGCGTTACTAGTAGCGAAATACCAGCCGAATAAAAGCATAAACCTTCTTTTTGTTAGCTAAAAAGCCTATTAGGATGGTATCGCTACATGGTATGATGCTATATATTCCAATGAGACAATCCAAATAAAGTTGTGACTACTTATGTGAGGTTATCTTTAAATATAAAAAAAAATCACATTCCTTTTTGATGTATATGTGACTGCCACTTAAATGATGACGACACTATAGAACCTTTATATCTATTTCCATGTTTTTTTTTTATGCAAGAAAAAATAAAATGTTATACGTAATTTAGTTCACGAAGGAGTTTCTTCGAAGGAACTCCTCATGAGAAACTGCTAATGAAGGAAATAATCGTTTTTCAATCATCATCAGCCTATATATTGTCCCACTGCTGGGCACAGGCCTCTTCTTATACAGAGAAGGCATGAGCATTAATTACCACGTTTATTCAAGGCGGATTTACGATTTCAGACGGTTTCCTCAAGATGTTTTCCTTCACCGTTAGTAAGGCGTCTAAGATATACTTATGGCCATTTTCAATATCCTATCTATCTGAAGATTTCCTTACTAGAGATAGAATTTTGACATAAAGTCCATACAACTAATGTCAAAAATCTATCTCTAGTAAGCAAATCTATAGATAGATAGGATATTGAAAGTGGCCGTTAGAAAGTGACTGTGACTTTAGAAAAGTCACATTGGTACTTGCCAGGTTCTATACACAGAGGCAGGTAGCCTTAACTACTAGGCCACCGCGACTTCAATAATACAAAATAAATAAGTAACTATACTTACTCAAATAAACAGATGGATACCTAAAAGGAACCCCACAAAATCAAAATCCTGTTTGTATAGAAGATGACTTACGTGTACAATCCCTCAGCAGGCACCTCCCACAGCTGTATGCCCTGGTAGGGGGGGTTCTGTATGACGCTGACGGAGACGGGGGTGTTGTTGTACGCGGCGTCGCACATCGTCTGGTTCGGACCGAAGCGCCCGGTCGCGCCGCACGTTGAGAAGCGGTAGACTATGAGAAAAAATGTTTTCAAAATCCAAAAAAAATATTAATTATGAACAAACATACATACATCCTCACAAACTCTTGCATTTATAATAGTCTAGCTTTACGCTAGCGGCTTCGCCCGCGATATTTTAGCCAATGTATACAAAAACTTGGCAACTTATATACTAAAACCTTCCTCTTGAATTTTGATTTGAAACGGATTTTGAAGCGGTTTTTTTCATAGAGTGCTAAAAAGTAAAATAACCGCTTCAAAATCCGTTGCGTAGTTTTAAAGATCTAAGCATACATAAGACAGACAGACAGGGGGAAGCGACTTTGTTTTATACTATGTAGGATTAAGAAATGTTAGTTAATTTGTCTCTCAAACTCACATGGTTTATCAACAAAGGCAGGATGCGGCGTGGTCTTCTCCTCAAACGAAGGGTCGTAGTAGTTGTAGTCCCCAAGCTCCGCTGGGTCTATGTTCAGGCCGAAGCACTCCGGGGCCATTGAGAAGTCGTCTATGGCCGAGTCCGAGTATATCCGCATGCCCATACGAGTCTTGAATTCGAGGAAATATCTGCAAAAGAACAGTGGATTGGGGTCTTTGAGGAGCTTGTTACTAAGTAACAGCCGCACGGGTCGACCGATCAAAGGTTAAGCCATCCATGTCGTAGCGTGACTACTCTGTGCCTCGGAAAGCACGTTAAGCTGTTGTTCCCGGTTGTCATTTGTTGATCTTTGACAGTCGTTACGGAAAGCCAGACAGTCTGACAACCAGTTTTACCAAGGGGTATCTTGTTACCCGGTAACTGGGTTGTGGAGGTCAGATAGGCAGTCGCTCCATGTAAAACCCCGGTACTCAGCTGCATCCGGTTAGACTGGAAGCCGACCCCAGCATAGTTGGGAAAAGGCTAGGCAGATGGCAGATGATGATTGGAGACTAACTAAGGGCTTTTTTATCAACTTCTGAGTAGGAATTATCTACCAGATTAATTTATAATGAGAACATCATTTGTATAAAACTATCTGGCTAATTAAAACTGGTACACAGGTGAAAAAAAGACTGCATTATAGACAACTTTATAGTGCAAGATATAAAGTTTAAAAAAAATAAAAGTTAGTAAGTACTATAATCTGTTCCAATTGATTTTAAGAAAAAATTAAACAAAGTCGTAACCTTATTTGTTCTAAATGTGCCATAGAAATTAACAAAATGCCGTAAGGATGGCGTATTTGTAAATTTCATGCTCTAAATGTCACCAGTCATCGTTTAATGCCATAATATTTATATTAGTGGGAAAATTAGAACAAAATAGGTTATGATTTTGTTTACATTTTTCTTAAAATCAATTTCTTAAAATAAAATAAAGTACAAATTAAAAATTTCCAATCGGTGTCGAAAAATGAGCTTTTAAAAATTGTGCAATTTTTACACACAAAAAAAATTGCCACCTCGAGCTGATATGGTTTGGTATGTTTATAAAAGGAAACTGAAGACTTACGACACTGTTCAATACTAAATGAACATGTAGTCTGTTGCTAGTGTTTTTATTGTGATTGCAACACTGGAATTATAGACTGGCAGCACTGGGCGAGTTTTCGTTTCCCTTTTTACCCTTTTTAAGAAATTTCTGTGTCGCACTTGTGGTTCATTTGTATTTTTTATTAAACTTTTTTAAATTTATCACGCATTTCATTGAACAGACACTTTAAATAAGTTTCAACCAATGTATGGCCTTACCATGACGTGCCAAAACAAGATTATTTTCGTTATAAAAAAGAGACGGAGCTATACGACGTAAGTAACTGTGTCACGCTCTCAAACTTGAATAGTGATTGCAAAAACACGTGGTGGTACAGCCGCAGGCCTTACTATTCTGCTTACCTCCTGGTGACATTAGGAAGGAACATGGACGCTCTATACCAGTACTCGCCCTTGTCTTTGGTGCTGAACCAGAGGGACGTGGTGATGTTCCCTCGGTTCGTCAGCTCCACCAGGTTCACGCTCAAAGAGCCGTAGTTGCGCCCGTTCTGCTGGTAGTAGAATCTTATCTGGGGACCAAGGAGGTTGGTTAATGAATTTGAAGTGGAGTTGTAGATCAGAGGGATTCGGGGATAGATCATTCTGTCATGTTCATCTTCTGTCCTACTCAAATATAAATTCTTCATTTAGTTTTTGGTATTTCCCTTCTTTTACACAGCTCTCTTTCATCATCAGCCTATATATTGTCCCACTGCTGGGCACAGGCCTCTTTTCACACAAAGAAGGCATGAGCATTGATCACCACGCATGCTCAAGGCGGATTGGCAAGTTCAGACTTTTTAAGTTTATGTTTCCTCACGATGTTTTCCTTCACCGTTAGTCAGTGACGTCTAAGAAACACTTAAAAAGTACATATGACTTCAGAAGTCACAACTCTCTTTAAATTGACTTAAGTACAAAAAGATGCTCGTAAAATGAAGATAAAATTGTAGACTGCTTTTTAGTTTTCCTTCGAGAGGCGAGGTACGTACTGATTTCTCATGTAAAATGTATTAGTATCAGCCCGGTGTTTGAATAAATGCCACAAGACTCACCCCCCATCATATAGCTATTGAATATAAGTAGCGAAAAGTCCACTATAACTTAACCCTTCAGCGCAGAACAATAAAAAAAATATTTATTAAGAACTTCAAATGTACAAAAGACAGCCTCAAAGCGCCTGCCCTTCACCACTTCCTAAATATTTTTGCTGGAAAAAATTGGCACTACAAACTCCCCAGCAAGCAGTTAAGTTAAGCTTATAAACACTCACCATACAACAATTATAATATCTCGACGTTATATTCCCGTGGACTTTAGGAGGTGGATTGAAGATCACAGTTCTCATGACGGCCGTGGACGCGAAATCCGCTTTCTCCTTATTTGGGCCTGTGACGTTCATATTCACGTAGAAGTAGTAGCCAACGCACTGGGTGCTTAAGTGCGCGGGTAGAAGTGGGACCATCATTGTGGGGTGGGGGAGAGTGGGGCCTATGTGACAGGTGTGGTCGTGGTTGGGTCCTGTCTTCTCGGTGGGTGTGGGTCCGTTGTGACGAGACCATTTGAGGATTGGCCTGTGGAAGAAGACATATATTAAGTATGTTATGTCGACATATACTAATATATATATAAACTGGGTTTGTCTGATTGACAACAGTCATTTCTTGAAATACCAGTCGAATTTGAAATATTCTTTCAATTGATAACCCATTGATTCTGGAAGGAACCAAGCAAAAAAAAAAAAAAACTCAAATTAGGCTGATAATCCGCACTTTTTGAACATCAAATCTACAAAAAACAGCCCCTAAAACGCCCGCCCTTCACCACTTTCTATGTGTTATTACTGGGAAGAAGAAGTGGCGCAACAAACTCCCCAGCAACAAGCAAGTAAAGAGAAAAAATATTCGTGTGGGCGATGTGATACTGTGGGCCTAGTGTGGGCGGTTGAAACCACGCTAGTGACTTGATAAATGTAAGGCTGCCTCGTCTGAACAATCACATGTGGGACTGCTGAGTTCGAGCCCCCAGGCTCAATTCCCAGATGAGGAATTCAAACTTTGTGTTTTGTTCTCCATATGTAATTTCTCAGACTCAAAACTAACACCCGGTAACGGTTTAAATGTATTTATTTCAGTACTATCCATCCTGCATGGGCCAAAGAACATGGTGACATCATTCCTTAAAATTGGGAATTAAATGAAGTTTTATAGCGAAAGTCTACTTACTGAGGTACATTTTCAAAACCGCAGGTGTCCTGCTCGAAGTTGCAGTACGATCCGAACGGCATTTTATCTAAAACAAAAATAGTTTTTTTTATTACTTCTGTAGCAGTATCAAGGGTCTTTTTAACCGTCTAGAACTTCAGTGGTGCCTTAAAATGACAATGCATCGCTCGAATAGCGTATATGTTAACAAGCTTTTCCAAAAGCGGCTTCGCCCACAATTTGCCTCCCTTTTTCACCCCCTTAGGAGTAGAATTTTAGAAAATCCTTTCTTATCGGATGCCTATGCCATACAAAGAACACACCCGCCAAGTTTCAGGTCTCTACGATCAGCGGTTTAGGTTGTGCATTGCTCCGTCAGTCATTCAGAACAACGCATTTTATATGTAGGTATAGATAAATTTTATTTTACCACCTTGTCGATGTGATCAATATTTATATCCGTACCAAATTTTAGCTTTCTAGTACTAAAAACCTCTGGGCTATTCCGCGGGCAAATATATAGACAGACGGACATGGCGAAACTATATTCAACGTATTAAAATTTCAATGAGGCTGATGGTAGAAGTTGAATGATTCGAGCTGAAGATCGTGGGATTTGGCACACTTTTGGGAAGGGTCATGTCGAAGAGAGGGAAATTATAAAATAGGCTGATGATGATGATGTAGTTATAACAGGTATCTTAAAATATCAACTTACCACAATTTTGTACCTCGTCACTTCCATCGTCACAATCTTTGACTAGATCGCAAACTTGCTGCAGCTTGATGCACGAATATTTCTGTAAAAGTAAATAACTCCATTGTTTACTAACACTAGCAACTATCAGTAAGTTAAACAATGCTTGCGGAAGTCACTCCATAGATGGGTCACCTTCCTTTTCATACCGAGACCTTTTGATGCCTCGGAAAGTCCTTACAAGTAGTCAGAAGCCAGAAAGTTTGACAACCAGTCTTACCAAGAGGTATCGTGTTTCCCAGTAACTGGGTTGTGGAGGTCAGATTCTATGTAAAATACTGGTGTTCAAATGCATCCAGTAACACTGGAAGTCGACCCTAATATAGTTGTAGAATACTATAGGTAAAAACTAATTTATAAACCACTAGCTGTTACGCGCGGTTTTGCTCGCGTCCCGAGGAATATACTTAACGCACCCTGATAAAAACTACCCAATATCCTCCCCCAGGGTTTGAGCTATCCCCATACCAATTTTCATCCAAATCAGTTCAACCCTTTTACCGTGAAAGCGTAACAAACTCACTTTCGTATTTATAATATTCGTAAGGATGGAATGGATTTATCTTCTCCACGCACCCAGATAAAAACCCCCCAGTTGTCAATCCCGTGAAATTCCAAACCCACTCATTCAACACCAAATTACATTCCCATTCATAATATTAGTTACTAGCTTCCCGCCAGCGGCTTCGCCTGCTATTATAGCTAATGGATACAACAACTTGACAAATTATATACTAAAACCTTCCTCATTAATCACTCTATCTATTAAAAAAACCTGCATCAAAATCCATTGCGTAGTTTTAAAGATTTAAGCATACATAGGGATATAGGGACAGAGAAAGCGACTTTGTTTTATACTATGTAGTGATAATACTTACATTCATGATCTGACATTTCAATTGCCCTGCTACACATTCTCCGTTGAAGACAGGAGGTTCGGGCACGCATTCTATCATACGTATATTGTCGATGGCGATGTGAGGCAGTGTCTGGGAGAGGCTCACGTAGGTCGGACGCGTGATCTCAATGATGATGCGGATCTCCTGCTGGACCTTGCCGATCATGAAACGCATTGGATGCCACCTGGAAATTTTGTTGGGTGTTAGAATTTTTCAATAGATAATGGTTTTGTGTTGGCACGAAAAAATTGTACCTAGGTTTTGGTTGTAAAAGATAACATAGTGAATCTCCAATTAGAAAAAGAAATCACTTTCTAGGTTTAAAAAAAACCAAGCAGCCCGGAGTTGCTAGCAGTTGGCGGTGTTACACCGCCGTGCTTGGGATGGCAAATTATACCGTCGTCTCCGGCTTGTACCTTATAGTAATCGTTATTACAATTCCAGTATTTTTATGGTGGATTTGAGAAAACTAACACTAAGGCTTTATTCAAAATTCAAAAGTCATTTATTCAAAGGGAAAATCAGAACTTTTGAACGTCAAATTTACAAAAGACAGCCCTGCTGGGAAGAATAAAAAAACCGGCCAAGTGCGTGTCGGGCCACGCGCAGTAGGGTTCCGTAGTAGGAGTTAGTTAATCGACTATAGCTCTGTAACCGGTTAAGCCTACTTAGCCGTGATAGTTTTCCTTATAATTTCATTACATGTACTACGTCTGTGATTTTTTTCACATTTCTAGGTACAGCCATTCAAAAGTTAGAGGGGGGGGGTAACTCGAATCGAACAAAAAATTTCACTTAAAATCTAGATATTTCGCAAATGGCTCGCTTAACTGAAAAATGGTCTTCTCACACCCATAATATTTTTGAAAGACCTATCTAACGATACCCCACACGAAGGGTTACGCGAGAAAAAAAATATTCATCCCTACTTTACATGTTTGGGAGCTACCCTAAAAAAAATATTTTTCAAAATTTTATTTTACTACTTTCTCGGCGTGATCAATATACATATTCATACCAAATTTCAGCTTTCTAATAACAAAAACCACGGAGCTATGCTGCGGACAGACAGACAGACAGACAGACGGACAGAACGAAACTATAAGGGTTCCTTGTCGGACTACGGAACCCTAAAAAAGTGAAACATAAACTCCCCAGCAACAGCAGCTTGTTAGGTGAGTAAACCTGCAGCCCTCATGTTATGATGAAGATGTTATTTCACCAAAAACCGCTCCTATATTGGAATAATCCAATTTAAAAAAAAATCCCCCCATTTTTTATCTTCATTATTGAATACTTACATTTCAAAGTTGTTGCCAGCTACCTCCTGCAGGATCCACTGGACTCCAGACGTGGTGGACTCGGAGACGAGCCTGATGCTCGCGTTCTGCATCTTGCTCTGATGGAGTTTCGCTTCGAACTGATGGAGAGGACAATGACGTCAGCAAAATACATTTTTTTTATTTACTACCTACATATTCTTGTCATTTCTTACCACACTCTAATGCTGGTACTATACTTAGCTTATTTGTCCAAATATTTGGCCCTTTTCCGTATAACGAAGTGAACTTTATGCAACTACTAATAGGGTCCACTTTGTTTTTATAAAACCCAAATATTTTTATTTGCCAGCATAAAAATATTCTTTTTCGGTCAATCGCAAAAAACTTGTATAAGTGAAAAAGAACAATAGAAACAAGCGTGATGTTATTTGATATTGATAATAGCATGACGGAATTACTTCATGTAACTAAATACAAAGTATCCTCCCGTCATGTCCTTCCTAGAGTACAAGCTATCTCCATACCAAATAATTATCATCTCAATTGGTGCTTACATAAGACACATCGACACACTGCACGACCACTCCATATTTAAATTTGTAGTTTTTTTTTTAATTTTTCGTGTAATATTCTTTTTATTTATTTTTATTGTTTGGAATTGTCTACCAGTAC
Source organism: Pyrrhia umbra (assembly GCA_963891755.1). Classification (NCBI taxonomy): domain Eukaryota; kingdom Metazoa; phylum Arthropoda; class Insecta; order Lepidoptera; family Noctuidae; genus Pyrrhia; species Pyrrhia umbra. The sequence goes on from OY982943.1 coordinate 1,965,981, forward strand.
CTATTTTTTATTTCGTGTTAATTTTTTTATTCATTTTTTTTCTCAACTTTTGATGGGTAGGTACGTGGGTATTTTTTTATTCCTACAGTCAAAGTTTTCTAAGAAATATAAACATTATATAGAAAATTGAAATCTAACTACAATATTTAAATAAACCTTAAGATTTAAAATATAATATATACGTACAAATAAAAAATAATACAAAACTTTTTTTTTTCTTCGTTGTGTTCTTTCTTGTGTTGTGTAAAATTCGTGCTTACCTTACAAAACTCCCATAACCCTCTGAATGGTGGTGACTTTATGACCATGTTCTCCATCGTGGGGTCCACAGCCAGGTACAGGAAATGACCTGAAAAAAATAATACATTAGCACGACAAAGAAAAAGCAATGTCATTTTATTACGTCTAAATGGAGTTCGAAGATAGTTTGTGGAGGTCAGATAGGCAGTCGCTCTATGTAAACAATAGTACTCTCTTCATCTGGTATGGCTGGAAGCCGACCCTGATATAGTTGGGAAAAGGCTAGGCAGATGTTGGGGTTTGAAAACGACACGGGAAAATGCACTTAATATATGTACATATGACTACATATTGAATGATTTTATCATTCTGACTTCCAGATCAAATTTCGGTTACGGTGGAAAATTTCAACGGTGGCTTTGTCATCACGTATTGGATCTAAACAAAAAATTCTCTTCAGACACCTGCTTTATTTTTGAAAGACCTATCCAATGATATCTCACACGACAGGATAAATGAGAAAAAAAATCTAAAGCGAGCTACTAATTTTTTTTAATTTTATTTTACCACTTTGTCGGCGTGATCAATACATATCCATACCAAATTTCAGCTTCCTAGTACCAAGAACCCCTGGGCTATGTCAGCTAGACAGACGGACATGTCGAAACTATAAGGGTTCCTTGTCAACTACGGAACCCTAAAAAAGGGTGTAACTAACATTTTTTTTTTCAATATTGATTTGAATACATATTCGTAATCAGATTTGTTTCCTAAGTCCATTTTTCTTATGACGGCAGTATAGTGAAAACCAACTCTCAAATGTTTCACAATTTCACACCTAATCTGTATTTATTTGAAAATAAACTAAGCTCCTTATGATTTTAGTATCATGTTGGTATTTAACTTTAAGTGCACATTTGCGTTTAACACGTGGGCGGTGATGGCGAACGGTAGCTTGCAGGCCATTGTGCAAAAAATACGCAGAAGGTTAATATGATTTTGTCAACGACTTGTTTTAATTCAACTGAGGGCCGAGGAACGGGTGTTAATTCGCACGTTGCATTTAATTTAATAAGTACCTATTTCATTAATTTAATTTATTTGTACATACTTTAAGTATGGTGGTGCTTCTGTCGTAAGTTATTGTGATTTAGAATTTCATATTTTTATCATCAATTTGAATGTTCTTTTTTCGTCATTAAATTGTTTCCATTAAATTTTACGTTTAAATTTATCTTTCCTGCTTCTTCTCTAAAAAAAATAATAATATATTTTTATATAATAGAAATATATTTTTGTTACACTCTATAATTACCTACACATAATTGCTTCTACAACTTCTAAAAGAAGTTCTGTATAATTTGATACAACCACGCTTGTATTTTTGTTTAAAACAGGTGGTGTTAACAGTCTGCTACGTATATAAGTAACTATATAGCTTTCAGCCAGCGACTTCGCCCGCGTGGGCTATACGAATTAAAATAAAAAATGACAGACTTTCATACAAACTTTTCCCCCCCTTTTTCACCCCCATAAGGGTAGAATTTCGGTAAATTCTTTCTTATCGGACACCTACGTTATACAAAAAACACACCCTCCAAATTTCAAGTCTACGATCAGCGGTTTAGGCTGTGCGTTGATCCGTCAGTCATTCAGGACAAAGCATTTTATATGTGTAGAATGTTTAAATGGTGTGAGGAGAAACGGATGCAACACAGACGTCCGTTGCAGTACTAATGTGATAATAATCAGCTCCAATGAGATTACATTATTATGCAACCGTTGTACAGGGGCACGAGTTTGTTTAGCGTGCTTTTTTTGCAAAAGTGGACTCTTTTGGACTGCAGAACAACATAACACACACTTTTTCTTGGTTTTTAACTCATATTTTCACATACAGAGTTAGTTCAAGATCTTGCAAGAAGGAAAGGGAAGCTTGCTTGGTCTTGCCAGATACACTTCCATTATTTTCTACGCAATAATCAATTTAATGTTGCCACTAACAACCGTATTGTTACGTAAAATGCTATTAATTGAAGGTCCAGCTAAAACCTGTTTTTTTAATGTACTTATTTACATAGTACACCAACAGCTTTGTGCACAAAATTAATTTCATTTCTCCATCGTTATAAGTTTTATTCCTGAAGCACACAAAAATAAATCGTAGTGTAGTCTAAAAGGATATTTTAAAATTGCATTGAAAAAAAAAAGATAAATAAACAATTTTACTGACATGAATATCAATCTTTCTCTTGTACTACTGAAAACTTTTTGTACAGTGGCAATATTTTTTTTATACAATAGGACAAAGTCTCCTTGTACAGGCGACTCACAACAAAAACGTATTCTAAGGAATATTTTTCATAATTTGTTGTAGAGTTGAACCACTGCAATCTCTCTGTACAGTAACGCGAGGACATCTGCCCGGTGGGGGCGGGAAAGCGATCAATTTAGATAATAAAACAAAGTGGCTGAATTCGGCCTAATTGAAACTTGATCGTGTTTGACAACGGGGAAAGGGGGCACACGGGTGGGGAGCGAATGGCGGTTACTTACAATATGAAACTGCGTTTAAGATTCATGTTAAAAAGGTTTTACTTAGACCAGATAACTTGAAATCAGTTGTACCAAAAAATATGCGTTTACTTATAGGTACGTGAAACGGAAGAACTGTCTTTCAAGATCTTTCAAAATGGCAAGAAGACCGTGACTTTAATATGATTCGCCTTTGGCATCATCTTCAAATAATTATAAATGCGAAAGTATGTTTATTACGCTTTAGGCGGAAAAACGGCTGAACAGATTAAGGTGAAATTTGGCATGAAGTCAGATTGATCCCTGAAGCCCGTATTCATGGAAAAGTTTTGGTTATAAACAAAGTTGCATCAACACGTAGCTGAGTTGCTGGCAACACTGGGTGTTGCAAAGTTGCTAAAGAAATGTTTACGAGGCTTCGGTTATTTATAGGTTACTTTTCATCCGGGGTCCTCGGGACCCGGGTGAAATCTCAGGAAACAGCTGGTTTTTATAAAGACCGATAAGTAATTTCAAACTACTAGTGAAATCATCATCATCTGCCTAGCCTTTTCCCAACTGTGATGGGGTCGCCTTCCAGTCTAAACTGGATGCAGCTGAGTACCAGTTTTACATGGAGCGACTGCGTATCTGACTTCCACAACCCAGTTACTGTGTAACACGATACCCCTAGGTAAGTCTGGTTGTCAGACTTTCTGGCTTCTGACTATCCATAATAATGGCTGTCAAAGATCTACAAATGACAGTCGACCAACAGCTTAACGTGCTTTCCGAGGCACGGAGAAGTCTCGCTATGACATAGATGGTCACCCATCCACGGACCGACCGCGCCGAGCGCAGCTTAACCTTTTATCGGTAGAACCGTGCGGCTGTTACTTAGCCACGAGCTCCTCAAAGAAATACTAGTAAAATACGCTTTTAAATAAATAAGTATCTAAGTACAAGAAAGCTGGCTGCACCGCCCACCTTTGGCTAAGTTTAATAAACTCCAGCGTATCACCATTAATTTCCACAAAGTGAATGCAGGTGTATTTTATTGTAAATATGTACTCCCACATTACATGCTTATTTAAATACAACTAGCTATATCTCGCAGTTTCGTCAGCGTCCCTAGGGAACTTACGGGTGGAATAAAAAGCCTATAACTGTCTCCAGGGTTCACTCTATCTTTATACCAAATTTCCTACATTTTTATGTGTGTATACTTTGTGTTTTCTCCGCCAAGTGTCTCGCGACAGACTCACTTTATTTTAAGAAAAGTTTTATCATTGTAACGGTGAAGGAATAACATCGTAAGGAAACCTGGGGCCCTACCATGACGTGCCAAAACAAGATTATTTTCGTTATGAAAAAGAGACGGAGCTTTACGACGTTAGTAGCTGTGTCACGCTCTCAAACTTGAATAGTGATTGCAAAAACACGTGGTGGTACAGCCCCTGGACTTAAAAAGTCTGAAATCGCCAATCCGCCTTGAGCAAGCGTGGTGATCAATGCTCATGCTTTCTCTATATGAGAAGAGGCCTGTGCCCAGCAGTGGGACAGTATATAGGCTGATGATCATTCATCATTCTTTACATTACTATACACATTGTTCAACTGAAAATCAAATATGTATGTTCATCTATACTAATATTATAAAGAGGAAAGATTTTTTTGTTTGCTTGTACCGAATAGGCTCCGAAACTAGTGGATCGATTTTAATTTTGAGATAAACTTTTTGACATTTGTTGTATGGATCTTATGTCAAAATTCTATCTCTATAAGAAAATCTTTGAAAAGATAGGTTATTGGAAAATGCCTTTGAAAGTCTCATTGGTACTTGCCAGGTTTCAAATCTGCACATTTATACATAAGGCGACTTAACCTCAACGCGTCACGACACCTACGAGCAACTTATAAACGGCACGCTAAAACATTTATTTAACAAATAATACGTGTGAAAAGCTTTGTTGAAGTTGCAGCTTAACGCTTAACCGCCCACTCGTCGCTAAGTATAATAAACTGAGTCTAATTGAACTGGCAAGAGTTTAAACTATTATTAGACTCGTCTCGACGCTGCATCCAAAATAATTGCTTAGAAAATGGCGGAATCCGTGACGTCAGACTCAGGGACGGATTGATGTTTATCCTACGAATATTATAAACTAGCTTCCCGCCAGCGGCTTCGCCCGCGATATTTTAAACTTGACAAATTATATACTAAAACCTTCCTCATTAATCACTCTATCTATTAAAACAAACCGCATCAAAATCCGTTGCGTAGTTTTAGAGATTTAAGCAGACATATGGAAATAGGGACAGAGAAAGTGACTTTGTTTTATACTATGGAGAAAGTATTTATATTATTTACATTACGAAAAATAAAAAATAAAGTAAATATATTCTAATATAAATCTAACTAAAATATTGCGTCAAAAAATTCTTCCTCATCGCCGTCAACTGGAAGTGTACCCAAGAGGCTGGCGGCATTGCCACGTTGGATGGCAATGCTTAGCCTTTGGCCAAAGTAAAAGCCAGCCTTTGGGTCACGGGAAGTGTCAACAAGCCGCTTCGCTAATTCTTTAAAAAGAAGGTGGGCACTCGGACCCCACGACCCTAGAGTTTCAACCCCAAACGGCTCAAAAATATAGTTACCAATAAGGTTACTATACTTTCGCCGCTTGAGGTTCTCCGCAGCCGCAGCAGCGGAGCCAACGCAGCACGCAGAGCTAGCAAGGTGAGATGGCGCAAGAGTATCGACACAGGTTGCGTCCTAAAGGCCTACCCATCTTCCATGGAAATAATGACATACCGTCTGGTCTCTTGCCATCGTCACGTGCCAAGCCATTTGGTTCTAATACAGCTGGAACGCCGACGGCAACAAGAGCACGACGGATGATGTCATTTATATTTGCGTGCCGCGCGATACGGCCCGCGCTTCGGCTGCATGACAGGCCGTGGTGACCGAGGCTGTTGACAGCTTCGCCACAGTGGCAGCGATGAGGAGAGCAGCATGGCGCGCCCAGACGCAGGCAAACAGCAAGGCGGAAAGTAGTGTCATCAAACATGGTGCCTATGTTTGATGACGGAAGTGCTTGAAGCCAAAGACCCGATTCCCATGCACCCACAGCCAGCAGGCGTGCTCGCTCGGCAGAAGTAATTGATGAATCGATTAAATTCTTTTGAATTACTCTGCAGAGCGGCTCATCCCACTGTCTTTGGGAGGATGGGTTGGCGGGTAGATCAGAGTTCGGGCAGGTGATTTTCCAGGCATCTATAGCCTCAGTCAAACACGGTACCTCAAAATTAACCAGTGTGGAAGGTAAGATATTCCTGGTTAATTTCTCAGTACCGCGGACGGAGGATATAAAAGCCGGTAAACTTATACTAGAAATTTTGCGGACGCCGAGGCCTCCCATACGAATGGGAAGAGTGGCTTGAGTCCAAGCTCGGTCGTCCATGGCCACATTTAAGATGGATGTTAATGTTTTATGAATTATTTGATCAATTTTGTCCAAAAGATTTGCGTGCTTCCATAAATGGGAAGCGCGCAGAATATAAGTTAATTTTGGACCAAAACAACAGTACCGAATTATGATGATGGCCGAATGCATGTTAATTTGGAACAGCCTTTCCGAAACATCACTGAAATTTTGTATTTTCTCATCAATAAAATTAGAAAAGGAATTTTCATATATTGGGGAACCAAGGAGGCAAAGAGAACTTTTGTCAATTAATTTTGAAAAATTTCGAGAGAGTCACTTGTCTGTCAGTAGTGTCAGGTATAAAAAGTTCACATTTCGAAACGTTGAGTGTCAGGCCTATTGCATTTAGTTTGTCTTGAAGAAAAATGAGGTCATTTAAAACGGTATCTGCATTGCCTCCCAAGGTTCCATCATCCAGATACCAAACATTGAATTCCGAATTTAGTTGTCTAATTATTGGGTTGATTGCCAAACTAAAAATCACAGGCCCGAGGGGGTCACCTTGTTGACAGCCAACAGCAGACTCCAAAAGGTTGTCCCGATATAATAATTTAGATGAATGCCTGTAACACTGCCAAAGAAAACTGAAAATTTGGGGTATTTCGTTTTTAGCTTCTACCTAACTATGGATGTATGTTTGTTACTACATAGTATAATAGGATCTGGGGGGTTTAGACAAGTGGCAAAAACGATAGTAGAACAGAAAACAAAATGTATGGGAGTGACAGATAGCTAGTCGTAAACGAATGTCATTCCCATACATTTTGTTTTCTATTCTACTAGCGTTTTTACCTCTTGTCTAACCCCCCTGATGAAGATCTTCGGAGATAGGCAATGGAACTCTTCAATTACTAGCAGCAAAAGACCCGCGATTACTGCAATCGCATGCCTAAGCTCTAAAGGAGAAAGTAGAGGTATAGAGTACACCCTTATTAAAGGTGATGAGCACTGGACATATTGTAAATTAGATCAATTACAAACCGTTCTAAGGGAGGAGCTCGTGGCTAAGTAGCAGCCGCACGATTCGACCGATCAAAGGTTAAGCTGCGCTTGGCGCGGTTGGTCCGTGGATGGGTGACCATCTATGTCATAGCGAGACTCCTCCGTGCCTCGGAAAGCACGTTAAGCTGTTGGTCCCGCTTGTCATTTGTACATCTTTGACAGTCGTTATGGGTAGTCAGAAGCCAGAAATTCTGACAACCAGTCTTACTAAGGGGTACGGTGTTACCCGGTAACTGGGTTGTGGAGGTCACATAGGCAGTCGCTCCATGTAAAACACTGTTACTCAGCTGCATCCGGTTTAGACTGGAAGCCGACCCCAAATATAGTTGGGAAAAGGCTAGGCAGATGATGATGACAAACCGTTCTAAGGCGAGAAACAAAAATCTTTTTTGCAAAAATAGAACCGACTTCAAAACTCTACTAATTGTAAAATGACTAATACATCTTTCTAGAAGTCGGTAGCAAAAATACACAAAACAATACCTAAATAAAGACACTGAAAAAGTTTTTTTTTTATATTTAGATATGAACTATTTCTACGTTCGAGAAAAAAAAAGCGTTAATCCACGGAACGACCGTGGCAAGCGTCGCTAAAAGCTTGATCGACAGATCCGAACGCCTATTACTGCGCCCTAAAAATACTTAAAAAGCAACCCGTTGCCCACAGCTGGGCTAAAGATCTAGCCCAACATCACCAGCAACTCAGTTCCCAGTCACGTGAGCTACCAGGATCGCATAAACCCCACAGTGGTCAATCCGTTTGTCTAAATTAAACCTTAAATAGGTCACTTCCTTCTAAAATAGTCACCGACGACACGTGTGTTGGATGAGTGTTTATATACAAATTTCAATGTCGTTTCAACGAATTACATAGCTAGACGCATATGAATAAAAACTATTTTCAAATGGAGAGAAAACGTAGCTCTCAAGACTAGGTCTTCAATCAGCGCGTCCTCTGTTCCGTTCTGTCATGGCGCCCAATCTCAAAGGAGTCACTCAATCAGCCGCAGAAAAAAATGTAATGTACTAATTGATTTTACGAAAATGTAAACAAAATTATAACCTATTTAGTCATAATTTTCCGACTTAAATGAATAAAATTACATTAAATGATGAAAGATGATGTTTAAAGCATGAAATTGACATCAAAGCGCCATCCTTACGCCATTTTGTCAATTTCTGTGGCAGAATTAGAACAAAATAGGTTACGACTTAGTTTACATTTTTACATATTGGATGCAATTTCTCTTCCTTCTCTCTCAAAATCCGAGATGATTGGGAGAGATCAGTCGATGGACTGACAGCTTTACGAGCTCTATCTGATTACTAGTGTCACATATTTGTGCAGTAAAATTTTTATTTAGCCCGCAAGGAAAAGTTGTCAAAAATAAAATTCTATAATTACCGCCAGACGTTACGTCATAATGTTGATGTTGGTGGCTGAGAACTATCTGTTTGTTTTGGCTTTTCAATTTTAAGGTTACTAATATTTAGAATATATATTTTTACTTGAATAAATATAATTGCTTTGATCGCAATTATTAGCACTTAAACAGATATGGCGAAATTTCGGTTTGCTATATATAGATAGACTAGCTGTTTCCCGCGGTTTCACCCGCATCCCGAGGGAACTACTTTGCGCACCCGGGTAAAAAGTAGCCTATGTTGTTCCTCAGGTTTTATTCTATCTCTGTACCAAATTTCATTTATATCGGTCCAGTAGTTTTGGCGTGAAAGCGTAACAGACAGACAGACAGACAGAGTTACTCTGTCTATCTGCTGGGTTCACTATAACGGCTGAGCAGATGTAGCTGAAATTTGGTATGGCGATAGACTGATACCTGGGGAAGTTAGTATTCGGGTGCGTGAAGAAGATTTTAAGGATGCGAGGGAAACCGCTGAGCACAACTAGTATGCTTATAAAGAAGTACAAAGCTCTTCACAAATGAATTAACTACCTACTATAAAACGGTTTAATAGAATCAACTACTTATATATTCAAATCCGTGTCTGTCTGTATAATTAAATGCACATAACAAAATTAACAAAGGGATGCTAAAAATATCCCCCGTAGATGCAGCCGTGGCTTTAAACTTGGACATCCACGCTTAGTTCTCTTAATTAAATGGGTTGAACACTTTGATGTGGACTTATCGCAGACATTTGGTATAAATATAATATAATAATATTATAAAGAGGAAAGATTTGTTTGTTTGTTTGTAGGGTTTTAACTAAAAAACTACAGGATCGATTTTAAAAATTCTTTCACCGTTAGAAAGCTAACTAGCTATTAAAACTTGAATAATGTAACTCAAGGTGTTAAAAAAATGTCCACGCGGGCGAAGCCGCGGGCGGAAAGCTAGTTTTATATAAAACTATTAACTATCACGATAAAAATGGTTTTACCAACCTTACAGTCGAGAGTTTTCTTAAATCCACCTGACGGCCTCTGACGTGGAATTATAAAGACAACTGCTATCAAGATAAGAGCCAGTGACGAAGGCTTAACGTGCCCTCTCCGGCACGGGGGTATAACACCACCAACTACCTGACTCCAGGCTGCTTTGGGAAATTTTCTAAAACCCACAAAAAATTCGGCACAGCTCGCGTTTGTATGTATTCGCATTTCGTATTGCACCACTGTCTAGCGGTGGCATAACGCGAATACAACGGTAGTCGTTTTTTTCGTTTATTTACCTGATTTGATAATTTAATATTATTAATGTGAAATTAACTCTGTAACACTTTCGTTGAAAAAATGGTATGAAAAAGTTGTCTATTAGAGATCGCTTCTAGCTATAAGACCACCCATAATGTCAACCTATGTAACTTATTTTCCAAAGTCATAATGCTTTGATTGGTGGAGATACATAATCTTGCTATAATGCAAAAGTTTGTTATAGTCTATTCTAATTGATTTTAAGAAAAATGTAAACAAAGTCGTAACCTATTTTGTTCTAATTCTCCCACAGAAATGAACAGAATGGCGTAAGGATGGCGCATTTATGTCAATTACATGCTCTAAACATCACCATTCATCATTTAATGCCGTTTTATTTATATGAGTGGGAAAATTAGAACAAAATAGGTTATGATTTTGTTTTAATTTTTCTTAACATCAATGACTTTAGTATGTTTGTTACTCTTTCACGCAAAAACTACTGAACGGATTTGGATGAAATTTGGTACACACATAGTTTATAACCTGGATTAACATATAGGATACTTTTTATCCGGGTGCGCGAAGTAGTTCCTACAGGATGCGGGAGAAACCACGGGAAACAGCTAATTATTAAATAAGACTACTTATGGACATGTCAATACATACCATAATTGGCAAAGTGACACTTGTAGATATCTATCATATTATTTTGGTTTTAAATTGTATCTGTTTAAATTTCTTTTGGTGTACCAATAAAGCATAATTCTATTCTATTCTATTACCATAGATTTATTAAAGTCTCCGCGAAGCTCCGACTAGATACCGCTCTTCCTAAAAACAATAGCTCCGTGAATGCGGCAACTTATTATTGTCAGTGTGTGTAAGTGAGCCCAGTGTTTTTCCTATTTTTGAAGTATTATTTTCACACAGTTTCACTACAAAAACTGGCACTTTACTTCGGGTTATATCTAAAATTATTAACCTAAATCATTCGGGACACCAAGCCCGCAACGGGATTGGCTTCGGACTGGCTCAGGTATACCGAATTCGACATAGTATTTGTTGCCGCAATTTACACGTACACTGGCGGTATCTAGTCGGAACAGCGTGGAGACTTTAATTAATCTATTCATTTTAATCCATTAATTAATAAAAAATGTCATACCTCTCTCTCTCTTTCTCTACATCTATCGTCTTACTTATAAAAAACCTGTAATTTGAAGTTCCATTTCTAACCATTTCTCACCTAAACCTTACTTTTTCCTTACGTCGTAATCCAGTATTAAGCTACTAACTTAAGTTTGGATTGAAGCGAAACAGCATTTATGAGTGAGATTTTTGCAAATCCATTGCTAAGTAGCAGATTAATCGGAGTTTATAAGTAAGACGGCTAGTGATTTTTCTTTAAACGTTGCCCCACACTAGAAATTACTCCCGTATGGTGGATGCGTTCACAAACATACATTACACATGCACAAACACCCAGACCCGCAACAATTTCAGTTGTCCCGTGCGGGAATCGAACCCGCGGCACGCAGCGAAGCAGCCAATTCCTCAGCCACTATGCCAAACGTGCCAGTCACGCATTCTAAACGCCCTACGTACTGATAAATTGCCCATTCTCCGTCCTACCCATAAACCCCAAACCGAGGTGCGTAGGAGTAACAATAGTGTGTCGGCATGGATTCGAACCTGTGACCTTTTGGCTGTCAACACCCCAGCAGGCTTTAATCCAATTATAAATAAACTCAAGTATTATGCCGTGTCAGACACACCCACTATCCCCGTGGGTGTTGTAATCATAAGATAATTAAGAAATATCACGCTGGTCTCTTTGGGTGTTAGCAGCCATCTTTGCTGTGGGGTGTTCGAAAGAGTTACCGCGCCCGTGGAATAAAAAGGGCTGAGGAAGGAACGTAGATGGGTTTTAGTCAGTAAGAGTCTGACGCTCCCTCCCGCCCCACCCACGGCGGGAGGATGGTAGGAGTTCTTTTGATGATTTACCATCCGAAAAGAAGAAGCAGTGATTTTTATGTTATTAACTAGCCTAGGGGAAAACCAAGAAAATAATAGATGGATCACCTGCCTAGCCTTTTCCAACTATCTTAAGGTCGGCTTCCAAAAAAAAAGAAAGTACCTACATACATAGGTATATATGACTTTAGAAAAGTGACATTAGGACTTGACCGACCGTGTACCAGAGACGAGATGCAGGTGCCTTGACCATTGACCATGCACCACCATCAACCAGGGCACCACGACTTTTAAATATACGGTGGTAACTAATACCTAGTAGAGGAGCTCGTGACTAAGTAACAGCCTCACATTTCGACCGATCAAAGGTTAATCTGCGCTTGGCGCGCTCGGTCCGTGGATGGGTGACCATCTATGTCATAGCGAGACTCCTCCGTGCCTCGGAAAGCACGTTAAGCTGTTGGTCCCGGTTGTCATTTGTACATCTTTGACAGTCGTTACGGGTAGTCAGAAGCCAGAAAGTCTGACAACCAATCTTACCAAGGGGTACCGTGTTACCTGGTAATTGGGTTGTGGAGGTCAGATAGGCAGTCGCTCCATGTAAAACACTGGTAGCCGACCCCAACATACTTGGGAAAAGGCTAGGCAGATGATGAACTAATACCTAGTACCTCCTTAGAAGACCTTCTAGACTAAGAGCTTTTGTTACCCCCATACTACTACCTACTATTGGATGCTACCCACAGGCTTGCTTAGTCTGTCTGTCTTGTAGAAATGTTCAGAAAAAATCTGCGAAGTGCGAGTTGAACTCGCGCACGAAGGGTTCAGTACCATTGTCTATACAACATTAGAGATTATACTATAAACTTTTTTTAGGTTTTAGTTTGGTTTTGTTTTTATTGGGGCAACAGAAATACATCATCTGTGAAAATTTCAACTATCTAGCTATCACGGTTCTTGAGATACTACCTTCTGACAGACAGACAGACAAACCGAGAGTCTTAGTAATAGGGTCCCGTTTTTACCCTTTTGGGTACGGAACCCTAAAATATATCCATTTGGGACAAATCTAACCGCAGTTTCTAACTGCGGATTGCTACTGATAATGATTTGACGGAAAACCTAATTACCCAGGATGCGAACCTGTGACTTCCCTATCACTGTAGCCATGTCTAAAAACTTAATAAACAAAGGTGTTGATAATAATTAAGGATATTATCTATACATATAAAATGCTTTGTCCTGAATGACTGACGGATGAACGCACAGCCTAAACCGCTGATCGTAGAGACCTGAAACTTGGAGGGTGTGTTCTTTGTATGACGTAGGCATTCGATCAGAAAGGATTTTCCAAAATTCTGCCTGTAAGGGGGTAAAATAGGGGATGAAAGTTTGTATAAAACTCAGTAAATTTTATTTTGAATTCGTTATAGCCCACGCGGGCGAAGCCGCTGGCGGCAAGCTAGTAAGATATAAAAGTCCATATATATTTTCCTATGTAACTCCGTATTTCCAAAAGCGTCTAAAATTTTAAATCTAATATGAAAAATGGAAATGTGAGTTTGTTTGTTACCTTTCACGGTAAAACGGCTGGTGCGATTTAGATAGTATGGAAATGGATGAATGATGGAAATCACGTCGAGCGATGGAAGTCCCGGTTGTGAAGATATAAGCAGATAGCTAACCGCTCTATGCTAGGTTTTATTAAAAACAACATAAGTTGACACCTAAACAACGAATTGAGTGAAAATTAATATTGAACATAACAACTTTCGAAGTCGTGAAAGTAAGAAATTTAATAATAGATAAGAACATCTTTATTTATAAGAAAGAATATTAACAGCCGCTTGCACTAAAAAACATTTGGTTACATGTCGGATGAGCTATGGGCGAAAACAACCACTCTGTGGGTCCCAAACAGCAGTAAACGACATCGCGGCAGGCCCAGAAGGAGATGGCGGGATGAACTGGACTCCTACCTAAAAGAATGGCCCCAGATTGCACAAGACCGGAACAAATGGAAGGAGGGAAGGGAGGCCTTTGCCCTGCAGTGGGACACAATAGGCTAATAATAATAATAATAATGTGGACTCGGCAGTCATTGTGCCGATAGTCGTGACGGCCAATGGCCTGATGGCCAAGAGCCTCGACCAACATCTCAGGAGGCTCTCGTTAGGCGGCTGGGTCAAGGGCCTGATTCAGAAGGCAGTGCTCCTGGATACTGCACGTATTGTGAGGAGGTTCCTGTCTCTGGGGCCCTAACCACCGGTAGCTTGGACCCTGTTCCCGATATCGGTGGATCCCTGTTTTTTATATTTTTAAATGTTTTTTTTTTATATTTTGTAAAAATATTTAAAAATGTAAATAATATGTGTTAGGATAAATAAACGGAATAATAATAATACATATACGTGAAATGGAAGAACTGTCATTCAAGACTGTCAAAATGGACGATAAAATTAAATAATTTTGCTATTATTATTTTATGTTTTGCGTCTAAATATTTATGTTATATGTTTACTTAATTATTATGTATATGTATGTCATAAAAAATATTAAAAGTATGCTAATTATTGACATCATGTTTTGCGATATTCGTAAAAGTATCACTACATAGTATAAAACAAAGTCGCTTTCTGTCCCTATATCCCTATGTATGCTTAAATCTTTAAAACTACGCAACGGATTTTGATGCGGTTTTTTTTAATAGATAGAGTGATTCAAGAGGAAGATTTTAGTATATAATTTGTCAAGTTTTTGTATCCATTGGCTAAAATATCGCGGGCGAAGCCGCTGGCGGGAAGCTAGTAACGTATGAATGATAAAAAGTTTGTAGTTTGGTTCAACCGGCTGTAAGTGATTATTATGACAAAGTGGCTTCATCAGCGTCCTGAAGAAACTTATTCATGCATCAACTACCCTATGTCCATCTCCTAGCTTCAAGCTGTCTCCATACCAAAATTCATTTAAATAAGTACAGCGGTTTGAACGTGAAAGCGTAGCAAACAGACCGAGTTACTTTCGGATTAACAGTAGGTTTGGAATAGTGAAAATAGAATTGGTTTCGTTTTTATTTTTTGTTACGGTTTATCATTCAAAATAATACTAACTTTAATAAGATTAGTTAGACACTTTAGCTAAACCGTAAGTTCTAAACAGAACTTGAAAATATTATAGACCGCTTATTTTCGCGCTGAGCTTACAACATACAAGTTCGATTTAATTTCGTTAACTAAACTATGAACATTAAAAGTTATTGCGCATGTTACATTGTGTTGTCTCTATAAAAACTCTACCCAAAAAAATAATCAAAATAAAATCCTGAAAGAAAAGGTTTGCTCAAAGGGCCCCGCAATTTTCCGACGCGTTAAAATCTTCAACAATTTCGAATCATCCTAGAAAACAGAAACATCACAAAAAGCCTTATAATAACCACTCACCGTCCACATTCCCGTCCGCATCCATCGCAGGTCCTGAGAACTTCATTCCTCTGGTAGTCTGGTTCATGGCCACCACATCAGCTGCCGTCACCACCTTGAACCCCAGCCCGTGGCTCGACACCGTAGAATTCCACTGCCACATACACATGTTCGCGGGGTTCGCCGTCCCGTTCTTCTCGAAGGTACAATAGACCCCCGTAGCCTGTGAAATGTAAGGGTTCTTGTTCACCGCCTCATACATGGGCCCGTTTGGCCTCAAAATCTTCATCTTTTCGTTGAGGGAGATTGTGTCGTTGTCAGTAAAGGTCTTCTGGAGCAATCCCTGGTTATCGTTCATCATGCCGTTGGCGTTAGCGTTGTGCTTCTGGTTGAGCCACAACAGCTTGTCCACGGCCAATGACTTGTCGCCTTTCCTGTGCTGAAATGGGTCGTCCGTCCGGTTCAGGATAGCAGTGAGCTTGTGGAAGTTTCCTCTGTCCCTCCCCGGATTAGCGCTCCTGTACTTCTGTTGCGTCTCCGCCTCCACGGTTTTCTTTGCTTTATCCTCTTTTTCGACCTCATGGTCGCCAAGAACGATGGCTACCACGACCAGCACAGTGAGAATCTTCCCAAACGCCATTTAGTGGTCTCGTTTTGTTTCTAGATGATATGGCCGCACAGCGCGGTCGGTACAGCGGGCATGATGCGTGCTAACACTCATAACAATAGTTTAAACCAGAGTTCAGTGCGAAATCGTATGCGATTATCTCGTTAAGCGTGTAGGCTCGGGCGAGCGCGCACGACGCGACTTTGGAAAACAGCCAGCCGAGGTGTCGGCGCGGTCGATACACTCCCGTACAGATACATGTTGCAATAACACTCATTGGAACCACTACATCTAGCCTATACACTTATGTTCTAACGCACAGGGAATTTTCCGTTTTATTTCGCACACCCTCCACTGCCCCTGGCAAATCGTTTCTAATGGACGACACGGATCGAGCAAGCCAGCATCGTGATACGCCCCGACACACTGACTTATGTATTTAATGCACAGCCAAGCAACACGGTTTGTTAATATTTCACTTAAATATATTTTAACACGTTATTTATCAATTTACAATACTGTTAATACGTTTTAAAATCCATATAACGAGGTACGTATTCGCGGTCGGACTCCCGTGCGCAGCGCCACCGCGGGAGTATGCGGAACTAAACGCCCGCGGACAGAAATAATCATTACTTTTCGCGAGATGTGATCTTGGAGCGGCGTCTGTAGGGATGCTGCGCAGGTGTAGTCCCGCCCCGGACCGTTCCCGGGCTTTTCGCGCAGGATGTAGTCGCATCGCTCACCGGATATTGCATTGGCTCAATTAGGATCACTGCTCACGTAAGATACCTCCGATTGGCCGTACCTACAGGTGGCCCATCGTGATAGGTCGACGGTGGAAATGCCGCGAAAATGCTCCAATCGTGAGCCGAACCGGATATTGCATGAAGAAAATTTCCTCAGAAATTTGTTTACGTGAACGGCGGGTGGTCGTCGGGTTTTTGCCGACTGCGGATATCAGTTTAGTGTTTTTATCGGCTCCCTAGCTGTTCATTTCCATATGAAACGTCATTAAGATCAGTGCGGAGGGATTGATTGTAATCTCATTTGTAACAACGCGACGGACGCGTTCCATTAAATAAAAGTGATCGATAAGACCTCCCATTGTTTATTGTTGAATGAAAAGTAATGCTTCTATGTAATCGTTAGCTAACATTATGTGTTTTTAACAATGCTCAAAACCCTCAAATAGCATGTGAGTAGTAATAAATTGATAAAAACAAATGAATAGTTTGAATTTGTGCATTTTGTATTTGTGAGTGACAGATTCCCGCAATTAAAAACGAACATTCCGAATCACGTAACTACGACACTAGGTACAAATATTTATACCGAAGTTATTTAATTTTATGAAGTAAATTCATAGTAAACAACGTGTTTAAACATTTCATACGCTTGTTTATTATCTTAAAAGCTTACCTAATCATAACATTTCGGTTATTTCTATAAATAAATCTGACATGAAAAAAATTATGCCTGTTCTTCGGCTTGCTCGGTAGTTTCCGAACGATCGCAGACAGACAATCATGCAGTACGTACCACTCCTTGCGTTGTGAATGTATACTATTTTGGTCTCGAATACCTACATTTTAGTAACTAATTAAACGTTAATTTATTTATTTCACAGAGTTTTGTTAGTTACTAACTCTCAGCAATGTTTTGTGCTCATGGAGTGACGTGGTTATTCTAACAGTGGAATAAAAATCTATTGTTTATGTTATACGGTGAGTGTCCTAACAGTACCTCTGCCCTTATTTTGAAAAAAAAAATAGTAAAGGTTATCAATGCTTTGTGTTCTGAATACAAAATCGCAGTATTTGTAATAGTACCTATTGTTTATTACACAAAGTCAATTTCTTTTAATGCCTTTCATAGGTATCAATTTCTATCACTAATTGGAACAGATCATGAATCATAAATAAAATTATTTGTTTTGTTCGTTAATCTTATCTCCGTAACCGTAATTATGATTTCTGTTGATTTTTAAATCGCTATATCATTGATGTTTTTCATTCTAGGCATTTATTACAATTATTTTTGTCAATTTAATAATAACTGAATCATGTCTTTTCCTTGTTTTTTTCATATTCAATTTAGTCGGTGTGCAGATAGTACATGTAGACACTATATTTTTATAACATGACAATGCATTAAAAATAGCTAGCACAAAAACTATGAATGTTTTTCTCACGCTGGTCCTTGAGGCATTTTAGGTATGTCTAATGTTGTAATTATAATGATAATCTACTCTGTGTACTGTGTACCAATATAATATTATTTGAGAAAAGACTTGAGTGATTAAAGTTGCTTAGATAAATTGATGACTTTTTTTTAAATCAGACTTTGGCTATCAGATTTAATTTACTACTTATCTCTCTCTCTTATTATACTCATTGCAAACTATAATGCTTATTGGAATAAATGCTATCTACTAAAGTCTATTATATTGTCAATAAACCCAAGTACAATTATAAATGTTTTACTTATTTTGCATAGAACTCGATAATTCTTTTTTTCAACTATATAATTATCTGCCTCTGAAATTCGCACTGTTATAGATCCAGCCGTTTTAGACAATACAAGGAATTTACTAACCAATTTTTTTTTAAGTACAGTGTAAACATTAAATTGCATTTAGTAATAAGTTTTAATTTTTTAATTACAAACGAACACTGGTTTTATTTATTTTTCTATGTTTATTTCTTAATGTTTTTAACACAAGGTTTCCACCAACTAAATGATAGTTATCCTGCTTTATTTTACCTATTGCAGTCCCAAAATAAATTTATTCCAAACTTACTGAAATAATATTTTATATTATATTATCATTGTCCATAAACTAATATTATTTATATAACAACACATGTTCCAGTCAATTGTTAATAAGGTCAAATAATTAAATCTATACTATAAACAGTTCGTAATTTACTAAAGCAAAGTTAGGTTTTTCAGTCTGTCTGTCTATCATGACTCATCCACTGAGCTAACTTGAATGAAAATAAGTATGATCTTTATAATATCTTAATAAGATATTTTGTATCTCGGCACCTGTAAGGAATTCCCTGAGGGTTCCCGAAGAAAATAGCTACATAATATTATGCTCATGAAATGTCATTATTTTTCTCAGATGAACTGAAAAAATGTCAGGCGGTAACTCAAAAAACAAGGCTCGCTCTAAGAAGCAGGAAGGATGGGAGGAGGCCGGTGGAGAGTTCTACCAGGAGCTGTACCCTGGCGGGGAGCAGGAGCTGTTTGATAACCTCCAGAGAGCTGATGCTGCAAAACTGGCCACGCTGCTGCCTTCTAAACAGGCTAGGAATAGTAAGTGTACTATCGAAATAAAAGACTATTTTTTTTAAAACCATTGATGGTTGATAAATAAAATTTTCAAATTCAGTTCAAATCTAGTCTCAATGGTTCAAACAACACAAAATGACTATGTAATTATGTTTTTTACTTCTATATCCTTATAAAAAATTCTCTATATAGAAGAAGTGCTTGAGTCTTCAATTAGGTTCGGTAAAGAGGTACATTGAGATTGCAAGTAGATATTTTGGACATGTTTACTAAGTAACGAAAATAATTGAACCAATGTGATAAACTCGGGATTTTGTCAGTGAGAGTATTTTTCAAAAATGCTTCATAATATTGAGTTACGACCCAGGCCTCCTTTCAGTAAGTTTTTTTTACTTTACACTTGACGCGGTCAGTTCCTGGATGGGTGCCCATTGATATCAGACCGAGACCGTCTGGGATTGAAAAGGCTTGTAAACTGTTAGTCCTAGCTCCTTGGTCCTGTCATTTGAAGATGTTTGACAATCCCGGGTAGTCACAAAGTCACAATCCATAAAGTTTGACAACCAAAGTCTTATGAATGTTACCCGGTAACTGTGTTGTGGGTGTCAGACAGGTAGTCGCTCCATGTAAAACTCTCGAACTGAGATGCATCCTATTAACTGGCAGTCGACCCCACACAGGTGGGTAAAGGCTAGGCGGATGATGTTATATTTACCTAGATATAATCGAAAAAAGATAAGTACATAGTCATATCCGTATTACGTCGAATAACTTATCATAGTTATCATTTTAATCACTATAAAATCTTTTGATTTTGATATAATTATTGTCCAATTCACAAGTTATAAACAACAGATTATGACTTCTAAGTTTTTGATAAGCGACAATAACAAATATCATGATTTCTTGATTACTTTTAATCTTGCTAAAAACAAAGCCAGAATGGAATGGGAATGGCTAGAGGTTTTCCTGTATTATAATTGTCAGATGTAGGTAAATCAATGAAATAGCTATACAGGTTATCACGGGTCACACGATACCCCTTGGTAAGACTGATTACCCATAACGACTGTCAAAGATGTACAAATGACACCCGGGACCAACGGCTCATCGTGCTTTCCGAGGCACGGAGGAGTCTCGCTATGACATAGATCGGTCACCTATCAACGGCCGACCGCGCCAAGCGCAGCTTAACCTTTGATCGGTCGACACGTGCGGCTGTTACTTAGCCACGAACTCCTCTTCAAAACTATGAATTTTGGATGAGAAATCATCAAGTGACTCCTCCCGCTGTGGGCGGAGCGGGAGGGAGTGTCAGACTCTTACTGGCTAAAACCCATCCATGTTCCTTCCTCAGCCCTTTGAGGTCCAGGGTCATGGTTACTCTTGCGAACATTCTTACAACTGCAAATCCTGCAAAATGTTATACTCGACCCCGACATAGTTGGGAAAAAGCTAGACAGATGATGATGAGGTACCTATAATCTAGCGGTATTTGTACCAAGAACAATTGATTTAAAAAAAGTATCCATGGAGTTTCTTATTTATTTGATATTCGAGAGACTTACAGACTAATAACAATGCATAAAATTATCTATATCTATCTTCTATATCTATACTTATAATAAATCTGTAGAGAGGTCAATTCTGTACATGAAATATATTTCCAAAATAACTATCAGGGGGTGATTAGGGATCGATACTGATGCCAAAAATGCAATCAGTAAAATTTTTGTCTGTCTGTTTGTATAAACGTTATAGAAACAAAAACTACTCGACGGATTTTAACGAAACTTGGTACAATTATTGTTCATACTCCTGAGCCGGTTATAGTATAGTATTTCCCCAAATACGTATGCAAGGAAGTGTTGTTTTTTTGATTATTTATTGGTTTCTAGTAACAGACACATGCTCAAACAAAAAAGAAATCATTTCGAATTATTACGCTTATTTTCTGAGAAGGTTTAGGCAGCGGTGTCAAGTCAAAGTCAAAAGGTTTTCATTTCATTTTCCTTAATTGGCCAACCGACAATTGTTTACACTGAAAAATATTCAATGAACCAAAAGGTTTTTACTCTATGTAGACCAATATTACAGGTTCTTATAAAACGTCAAAACTAGAAACTAGGTGCATGGTTCCAAAAAATGGGTCCTATGGAGAAGAACCGGCAAAAAGTTTAAGTTTACTTATCTGTAGAGACTTGTAATTAGCAATATGATCATTTATAATAGACTAGCTTCTGCCAGCGACTTCATCCGCGGGGAATAGTGGTGCTCCGCTCCTATTGGTCTTAGCGTGATGATATTATTATAGCTTTGATTTCTGTGTAGCTTTAACCATTAAGGTTGCACACGCGACGGAAGCTTAAAAAAATGGAGTAACTTCTCCCGTTTTCCCAACATTTCCCTTCACTACTCTGCTCCTATTGATTGTAGCGTGATGAAAAGTATCCTATAACCAGCTCAGGAGTATGACAAATAATTGTACCAAGTTTCGTTAAAATCCGTCGAGTAGTTTTTGTTTCTATAGAGTTTATACAGACAGACAGACAGACAAAAATTTTACTGATTGCATTATTGGCATCAGTATCGATCCCTAATCACCCCCTGCAGTGGCGTGCAGTTCATATAGGCAAAAAGACACTGCCTACCCTACATAACTCAGAAAATATTTACTATCTTTATTTTATTTTAATAAGTATCTAATTTTTTATCTCAGAGTAATTACTATCAATAAAAAAATCTTGAAACTTAAATCAGCTCCACCTGTCGAATATTAGTGGTATTACGAAGAATCAATACTCGCGATACATTTCAACAACAAAAAAAAGTTTGCGCGGTACTAGGGCGCCCCTAGCGAAAATAGACAGAAAACGTGATTGCCTCATTTCGTATAATAGTATTTGTAAGAAGACTCGTAGACATGCGAATACAATGCAGTGTGCGTTCGTATAAATATTTTGCACACATTGACACAAATTACTCACACAAATAACAAAAAAGGCTGTGTCTTGTTGCGATTTATACGACGGAAACATCGGTTCGGAAACCTTCGGCTATCGACAAGGCCACAAGGGACGGTGGCCGATGTTTTCCGAACCGATCTACATTATGATGTAATGTAACTATTTTAAAAAGTAGCATGTTTTGACTTTCTTATTTCTAAGTAAACAACATTTCTTTTAGTCGTATTTTTTTTTCTGTGACGTGAGTTTCGCGCGCGTCGCCATTGTTATTGTTTATCTAACTTGTTCTGTGCTAGCGAATATTTCTTAATATTTGAATAATAGTAAGATTTAAGCGTTGATAATAGTGTGAAATGGAATATATTCACTGTGAAAGTTGTTCAGGTGGTGTGTGTGTGTATAGAAAATTAAAAATGATGAGTTTGTAAAACTATCTTTCGAAGAAAAAAACAAGTGATAGCGAAAGGCCGCTGCACCTACACCAAATCAGATACAATTTAAACAAACTAAAGGTATAGTCAATCAATCGTATGTTTAATAGTTAACAATTTGATTCCTATTATTAGCTCTCGGATTGCATACAGGCTATTTCCCTTACTTACCTACTATTTTACCGCAATAAAACCGTCTGGAACGACGCAGGTTTCACTTATTCATATTTATCTCCTACGGTGGAAAAAACCACGAGCAATATGACTTAGAAGCTTCCGTACACTTGGAGAAAATCGTATTGAAACACGATGAAAGTAGATCGAAACCGAATTATTATTCAATCACTTTTTTATTGTTTGTTTTTGAAGTAAACATGAGTTCACTTTACGTAAAAGAATTTGTTCCTCAGTGAATAAGGGAAGTTATTAAGAGAGGTCAACTTTCATGCGAAATACGACTGAGTTATGGAAAACTATTTACGAAATTGCTCTTAGATATTCATGTGCGAGTTTTTTTAATCAAATCTGAATCTATGATTATTTGAGGCGGCAAATTACATGCATCATTATTTGATCGACAAGACGACGTACCAAAACCAACATGCGGAAGGTATTTTTGAAAAGTGGGTACCAAAGCCAGGCTGGTGTCACCAGGTGTCACTCAGCAGTTTAGGCACATTTGGCCCGTGCGCGGCGCGGCGGCGCATCTCTCGGGCAGGCGTACCTACCTATCGTAGTAAGGTCGTGCGCTGCTCGGCTCGCACGCTAGCGGCAAGCCGCTTCGCGAGTAATTAAGATAGGTACCTATCGATTTTCCGTATAAAAACTTTTTGGCTTTTCTGCCTACCCTACCTAAAAACTCTGTGCACGCCGCTGACCCCCTAATAGTTATTTTGGAAATATATTTCATGTACAGAATTGACCTCTCTACAGATTTATTATAAGTATAGATAATATTCTACTAATGATGATTCATTTGTCCACAGCCACAACGGTGAAGCGAGCCCGTTCTCAGAATGAGCGTCGACAATCTACATACGCGAGGACCACGCAGAGCCGAGATATACATCTGTCGATGTTGCCAGACCTATCCGGTAAGTTCACAAATAAAAAACTTTTTATTAAAACTAGCTTTCCGCCCGTGGCTTCGCCCGCGTGGCGTATTTTTTTAACACCTTGCAGTACATTATTCAAGTTTTAGTATCGATCCTTAATTATTTCTGGAAATAAATATAGCCTTCATAAAGATGTAGCTTACTAATGGCGAAAGAATTTTTGAAATCGGTCCAGTAGTTTTTGAGTTAAAACCCAACAAACAAACAAAATAATCTTTCCTCTTTATAATATTAGTATAGATATAGACAAGACCTCTTGATGTAAAAAAATCTTTTGAAAAAAAAACATTTTATTAAAAAAAACCGGCCAAGTGCGAGTCGGTCTCGCGCACCGAGGGTTCCGACCTTTGGTAAGCATATTTTACGCAATAAAGTCGCAGGTTTTTTCCGACCGCATAGTTAAGTTTGTAGAGGAAAATTGCTGATAACTTAAAAACTGTTACACTCAGAATCATAGTTTTATTTTTTACTGTAATATTTAGGTAAATGTCTATCATAACAATATTTTTCAGATTTTTTCCATTTCAAATTTCGGAGATAAGGGGGGGGGGGGTCTGTTTTTGTGCG
Organism: Pyrrhia umbra; assembly: GCA_963891755.1. Taxonomy (NCBI): domain Eukaryota; kingdom Metazoa; phylum Arthropoda; class Insecta; order Lepidoptera; family Noctuidae; genus Pyrrhia; species Pyrrhia umbra. The sequence goes on from OY982943.1 coordinate 1,990,263, forward strand.
GATTTCATTATAGTGCGAAAATTAAAAGACATGCAAGAAAACAAAAAAATATATTAGAATGTGCAAATCAAGACCTTTCATAAGATACCCTACATGACCTAGTAACTATACATTAAAATGTTAGACACCCCCCACTCCCCTCACTTTTTCTATAAAAGCAATATGATTTTTTAACTTCTTTCAGTTGTAATACTCATGAACAATCGTTCTTTATAATTGTTCCAAATTTCAAGTCGATAGCATGAGTAGTTCCTGAAATAATAAGGTCTGACAGACGGACAGACGAAGTGAAACCATAAGGATTCCTTTTACCATTTTCAGTCAGAACCCTAAAAATACCTCTTTTGACCTTCTAAAAACCTTTGTGTCAGATCTTTCTATTATTTTTTATTATTTATTTTTATCTTTTTTTTTATCTATGATCATGATGAGGCATGTTGTGGTCTCCTGTATTTAAGGAAGCACAAGTTTATTTTAAAATAATTTGTTGATATTATCTAGTTTTTTTTTTAATTTTTGGAGATCCTAATAAATAGATAAAAATCAAACGGATTTAAAATAAAAAAAAATTAGGCAGGCCCAATTACTCTAGGCTTTAAAGTTAAACTGACAAAAACTAACCGACAATTAGTCCAGTTGATTAGTAAGATAATTAACGAAAACTCATGGGAATAAACTCTGGCGTAATTAGCGAGTTCCGAACAGGTCAGGGTTTTGTGCGGCCGTATCAGTCATCGCATTATCAGTAGTGTTTCTACAGTTATACGAATAACTAGAATAGGTTGTGTAGTGTCTGTATTATCTTTTGGTAATTAAAAGTACGTAGAATTTTAAAATAAAAAAAGCAAATTTTCTATCCTATACATTGGTTTTTCGACACAATTTAATATTTTTCGCGTACAATTCATTCAATTATTATGTAGTTGTTAAAGAAATTTTGAACAAATTGTAATGTGATAAGGCTTTGGGCAATTGTTTTATACATAAAAACATGAAATTCCAGAGAACCTATCGAATGAGGAGCGCACTTGGGAGGAGATCATGCAGATCAAAGCGATGCCAGTTCCCATGAACCAGAAGCGCGAACTGAAGGCTAGACTACAGGTATGCTAGATTTTTTAATATATTATACCACCTGCCTAGCCCTTTTCCTACAAGTCTCTTTCTTTTCCATAAAGCAGAGGTTGCCAACTGGTCAATTGTGGCGAGGCAAAAAATATAAGTTTAATAAGTACCTAATTTAACTGATATTTTTAGAAGTAGATCGCACAGGGTTTATCAGACCTCGGGTCTAATCAAGACCCCTGTTATAAAGCATAATTTATTTCTCAGAACGCCACAAAACTTCGTCTACAAGGCTTCGAGCAGCTCCAATGGCGACAACGCAAGGTTTGGCATCGCTTCCGAATAAGATTCTCCGAAATAGTCGGCAAGCTGGAACTCTGGCAGTCCCCCATGCGAGAAATCGAAGGCAAGTTCGGTACCGGCGTAGTTTCCTACTTCCTATTCCTCAGGTGGCTGCTATTTCTCAACTTCTTCATATCCATCCTCATCATACTCTTCATGATACTCCCCAAAACGTTACTGACAGAAATAGAATATCCATGCGATGAATACGATCAGAATATGACCGTCTGTGAGTGTTCGAACAACTATCTGACGAAGAATCTGTCGGATTCCAACGTGTTCCTCGATGTTATTCAAGGCACCGGCTGGATGGAAAGGACTATACTCTTCTATGGAGTATACACCGATCAAATATATACTTACTACATTAAAAATTTGTTCGAAAGTGAACTTTATTACAATATGCCGATGGCTTACATTCTTGTGGCTATATCTTGGGTGCTCCTGTCCCTTATAGCTATAGTGAAAACCGCGGCCAAAGGTTTCAAAGAGCGTTTAGTAGAAAACGAAGGACAGTTTTATAAATACTGTAATTTAGTGTTCGGTGGTTGGGATTTTTGTATCCACAACGATAAATCAGCTAAAATTAAACATAAAGGTTTGTATAACGAAATAAAAGGATATTTGGAAGAAGAGAAATATAATGAAGAAAGACAGTTAAGGACTAGGGAATCACAAATACTGATTTATTTCAAACGTTTACTTATGAACCTGATCGTGTTTGTAATTCTCATAGCGTCAGGTGTTCTAATATACTTCGCGTTTAACTACTCGAGTAATAAATTAAAGGAAGGAATGCCTGAAAATTCCGAAGACGAAGCTAAAAACGATATTAATATAACTCACACTGAAAAATTCACTCTAAGGCTGTATAAAGAAGGCGGAATGTTTTTTGGCCAACTAGAAAATACACTGCTAGAATTCCTACCTTTTATATGTATAGTAGTTTTAAATCTAATAGTCCCAGAAATATTTAGTTATTTAATACAATTTGAGAGTTATACCCCGGCGCATGTATTGATTATAACCTTGCTAAGAACAGTCCTGCTAAGGCTATCATCTTTAGCAGTGCTGCTAAGCCAAATGTACATGTACGTAAGAGACAATGGTTTCGTCTGTTCGAAAGGGAATGACGAGACGTCGTCTAAGCTGGAATGCTGGGAAACTTATGTGGGACAACAACTGTATAAGTTAATACTGACTGATTTTGCAGTACAATTTGTAACCACGTTCTTCATAAACTTACCTAGAGCGTTCTTAGCGAGGCACACAAACAGTCGATGCTTCAAAATTATTGGTGAACAAGACTTTTATTTGCCCAAACACGTGTTAGATATAGTCTACACGCAAACGATAATATGGATGGGCTCATTTTTCTGTCCGTTCCTCCCCATAATAGGAACGATATTTTACTTTCTAATTTTCTACATCAAGAAATTCACTTGTCTGACAAACTGTACGCCTTCACCAGTTGTGTACAAAGCTTCTAAATCTAAGTCTCTGTTCATGTCTGTGCTGTTGCTGGGTTTTATTGCATCCATTGCTCCAGTAGCGTACTCCGTTGCTGAAATTCTCCCATCAATAAACTGTGGCCCATATAGAGGCTATAACAACGTTTGGGAGTTTGTTGTTCAGACTTTTGAAGGGTTTCCTTTTATTATTAGGGAGTTTATATTCAGATTGGGAACTTCGACCTTCGCTGTCCCAGCTTTCGCAGTGTTATTATTCTTTTTATACTATTACTGGGCCGTGGCAGCAGCCAATAGGCATATGGTAACAGTTTTAAAGAACCAGTTGGTGTTAGAAGGCCATGACAAGCAGTTCCTCCTGAATAGACTGAGTGCGTTTATAAGGCAGCATCAGAAACGCTGCGAGAGAAGGAATAGAGCTAGTTTTGCTGATGATGATTCGATTAGACAGAGCTCTAGGTAAAATTTCATAGTTTTGTGTTTAGATTGGTTTTTTATGCTATAGTGCATTATGTTGTGTTATTTGCGGTAACATTTAAGAATAACTAGTTTTAATGATATACGAGTTGTTCTAGATGTTGGATCACATTTTTTGCTCTTAAAACTATGTCTCGAAATTGCTTTTTTCTCTTTCTTTCTACTTAGTCTTTTGATTCGGTTTCTAATAATCTTAGAATCTTATTCTATTTTTTCTGACTCATCTTTGTTTCATGCAAAAAGCAAGATTTATCGATATTTTAAAACTATCGATACATTGAAAGTAATATTATTTCTTTAGTCGGTATTTGCCCCGAAATGTGCTATAGTGTAAATGAAACCAATAAATAATATTAGAAAATTATTTAATAAGGAAATATGACTATGTAATATAATATTATAGGAGTTCTTCAACAGTCATCTTTTACTCTTTCCACTAACGTATGAAGTTGACTACACTTAAAAAAAATATTCAAAATTTATTATTCAAAAATGGATTAATAGTTTTTGCAAGATTCACTTTGTTCCGATGATTTACTAAATTAACTATTGGTATTTATCATATATTTATTATACTAGCTTTAGATTGGTTAAAGAGGCAGTAGGGCGAGACCAAAAAAGTACACTAGTGTGCGTGTAACTCTGGTTTTTTTTTCCGAGATGAATTACAACCAGGTACTGCACATCTAACCATAGTTGTCTATGTCTAATAACACCAAATTTACACTTTTAAACGCGAGATTAAATAAAAAAAAGCGGGATTTGTTTCGTTCACAACTGGCATTGGGCCGATACAGGCCGCTAGCGTGTACGCGAATGGTCTCGCCTATCTATCTCGCTCTAACACATGAGTACCTATGTTATTTCTCTCTCTCATTGCCGATCTAACGCTAGTATAATAAATCTATGGTATTTATTGTACAAACTTACAAAAAAAACCTATTTTTTTTAAGTTTGGCTGAAAATTATAAACTTTATTAATAACCGAAATTCTGTTAATGTAAACATATTTAAAAAAATATCAAATCTTAACTAAACAGTGAATAATTATAGACTGTACCTGTCTGTGATTTTAAGAAAAATGTAAACAAAATCATATCCTATTTTGTTCTAATTTTCCACTCATATAAAAAAAGGTATTAAATGATGAATGGTGATGTTAAGAGCATGTAATTGACATAAATGCGCCATCCTTACGCCATTTTGTTAAGTTCTGTGGCAGAATTACAACAAAATAGGTTACGACTTTGTTTATATTTTTCTTCAAATCTGTTTTGGTAGACTATACTCAATTTATTTACGTGTTAACTATGGCTGATATTATGACAATAGAAATAATAGTAAATAGTTCAAACCCACGGTACGGAACCCTTGTTGTGGAAGAACGACTCACCGAGCTGACTTTAATGCATATAATAAAAAAAACACAAAGAAATGCTTGTCTTTAAAATCCGCCATATTGTGCCATGGTAGCAAGTCTGTAATCTATTAATTATTTATTGCATTTTATATTAATGACTACATTCCTTTTATAATGTTGTATAATGTCAGATTTAAGACTGACTGTCTTTTTTAAAGTGGCTAAAATTGGGTATTTCACTGTATTTTTTTATTAGAAATCCATAAACAATTAATGAAAACATAAGTAACAGTGAAAAAACTAATGCGGCATCTTAAAAAACGATCAAGATTTTTTAAAAAATGCTAGAAAGAGATAGCACTAATGAAATATGACGTCATCATATCAACATGCTGAGTAACTCTACAGTTCTAAATACAAATGACATTTTCACCTTAGCAAATTCCCCCTCCAAAAATTATTTTTTTTTACTCGTTTTTATCTTTTTAGGTCATCTTTACGTTAAACAAAAACGTTTTTTAACCAGGAAGTGGGAATTTTCGTGTTACCCACTTCTTGCTCAACCCTGGTTTGGTAATCGACCGTTTCAGGAATAAAATCTCAAATAATACGTTACCCATCGAAAGTTAGAAGTTTGAATTTATGGTAAACAGCTGTTTTAGATAATCGGACCGTTATCATGTGGGTGAACTTGGGGCTTAGTCGAAATAATCTCTGCCATTAAAGAGCTCATATTATAGATGTGGCCCACTACACAGTACCATACTATAACCGTGATATGACAAACTAGCTGTTTCCCGCGGTTTCACCCGCATCCCGAGGGAACTACTTTTGTCACAAAATACTTGAACACCCGGGTAAAAAGTAGCCTATGTTGTTTGTCAGGGTCTATTCTATCTCTGTACCAAATTTCATTTATATCGGTCCAGTAGTTTTGGCGTGAAAGCGTAACAGACAGACAGACAGACATACAGAGTTACTTTCGCATTTATAATATTAGTAAGGATAGGGCACGAAAAAAAAACCACGTAATAGACTACTATACCCACTAGAACAGCCATACTCAACCTTTTTTATAGGGACCACAAAAACATTTCAGTCATGATGTCGCGGGCCGCAAGCAAAAATTCTTTAGGTGTTAATAAAAAACTTAATAAGTTTTCCTCTGAAATGTTGACACGGTCTTTATTAGTAGTTACTTATATGAAGTGGTTGTCTATTTTATTTACTTGGTCTATCAGTGTGGGCGCGGTTTTAAATGGTTTACAATTTTGTAACTCAAGGTGGGCCAATCAGAAAGGTCTGGTGGACCGCAGGTTGAGTATAGATGCACTAGAACGCATCAATGCAAAATATTCTCGCCGTCAAATTGTCAGCCCGCGCGCTGAGCCAGTAGCATAAAAAGTCCCCTAATAATAATTTTGTTATGATCCAGCTAGTCCCTAGTTGTCCTCCCCAGTGACGCCCTAAGCCGAGGTTCGTTCCCCACTAGGGGGAGCCCTTAGCGCGCTGTCACTTAGTTTAAAATTTAGTTGTAAGCCTTGGCTGGAGGCCTTAATTTAATTAATTAAATTAGGACCTCGCCATATTGTCCGGTTAAGCAGGTCGAATGCTGCTAGAAGCACCCTGCAAGAGGTCATGTAGAAAAAAAAACCGTCAAATTGTTTACGGCCCGGTCATGGCACGCTCCGGTGTCGGTCGGCGCCCGCCGGAACGGTCTAGTAGTCTCATGTTTTTCAATACAAAGAATCTATTTTTGTCTGATACGCTCCTGGGTCGGTTATGGTATGATACGGTTTAGTGACTAAACTCCTTAAGCCCCGTTGGTCTTCCTTATTTACGTATCTCGGTGCAAGATGTTAATAAATTGATTATTATTAAATTCAAAATTGACAAAAATAACAAACGAAATTATTTAGTATTTAAAACGAAAATTTTATATGTGTATATTTGAAGTTTTTAGCGGTGTATTTATAACTAAATGTAGGCGCATAATGCATAATAATAATAAATTAATAATATTTGGGTTGTTGACACCAATAATTAATTGAAATAGTTTTTCTGAGCTGTGAAAACTAATAGCAAGTCGTGATGTCCTTTATTCGACTACTCAATTATTTTTTTAGTTGAAACAAACTAAATATCGTTTTTTTACAATTAATTGAAAATAATTGTGTTTTTTGGGCTTAGAGAAATTGTGTCTTGGAATTATTGGTGTCAAATACCCATTTCGAAAAGGTTTTTTTGCGTCAAATTTAAATGTGTCAAAGAAAGACTGTTTGTAAAATTGTTCATTTATTCAAAATCTACGTCTTGCTCAAACGAGTCTGACTTACGTACGTTATTATAATTAGATGTTTTTTAGATAATCTTTTGTCACTTTAATGCTCATTGTAATTTAATATTTCTATCTGTGTATTAATTAATAATATTTAATTCTCAACTCTTATGGGGCTCTCTTTTGTAAATCTGTACATACATAACTAGCATTTATTAGAATAAGAATATAGATTTTTTAGTGATCTCAATATAGTAGCATTGTAAGGTAGGATGACGCGATTGCAACATTTTTTTTTTTATTAATACTTTTTTGATTTTTGCAACTATTTAATAACCATAATAAAGCATAATTTAATTTAAATGTTGAGTACAATTTTTGAATTCCTATGTTTAGATAAATTTTATTTCTCAATATGTGTAAGTAGCCGCTGACAACCAAATAAAATTCAATTATAAACAGAATTAGAATGAAATATCTGATTATACTGGGACTTAACTAATTTAGTACAATTTCTCACTTGAATAGAAATAAGATTTATTTTGTACTAATTTCAATTTGAAAACAAGTAAATAACTTAATCGGTAAATAAGCCAAGAGAAGTGCCGATTGATATTTTTTCGTTGTGTTAAATATATCTAGTCGACCATCATACAAGCATTTAATAATAATAAAATATTGATTTAGTAACATACTTAACCTTTCACTGCAAACAAGCATCAGACACTGGACTGGCTTTATGCATCTATCTGGTCATGCATACATGTAGCTATTTGGTCACCAGGGACCTTTCCATGACGTGCCAAAACAAGATTATTTTCGTTGTGAAATAGAGACGCAGCTATACGACGTTAGTAGCTGTGTCACGCTCTCAAACTTGAATAGTGATTGCAAAAACATGTAGTGGTACAGCCCCTTTGTCCATTTGGTCACTCTTGTCCGTTTGGTCATGCCTGTGTCCATTTATTTCATTTCTACGCGTTTATCCTGGTAAATATTGCAGCATTATGCTGAAGCAGGAGGCTCTTCTGGCTTCGTGCAGGTGTAATAATGACTTGTTTTTTCTTCTTTTTTTTACCTACTAATTGTCTATTTCCTATAAATCTTTTTTCTTTCTTGTATCCATTTGGTCACATTTTTACATAAATCTTTTCACGTGTATCAATCTACATTATTCAGTAAGTCCTGTAGATAAATGTTTGCAGTAAGAAAGGTTGCGTATTATTTGTCACAAAATACTAGTAAAAACATAAATGTTGTATTTAAAAAAAAACTTTAGTTCCTTAGGCAATTATACATAATTTTAAAGATAGTAATTTTGTGTTGTATCCGAAAATACGTCACTATTTAGTTAATATTATACTTATTTATTATGATATAGCAACAATTTTTATTGATAATAAAATTCATATAAGTTAAGGTAACTCAATTTTCAGTAGAATCATATAATATAGTAATTTAAAAAAATATGTTCAGTTATCAATTTAATTAAGATAATCTAAATTAGGTAAATGTATATATAAAAATCAGTGTGTGTAAATTTTCGTCTTAATATTTATTACTATTGTAAAATTATATTTATTTTGTATGTTGTGTTGTTTTATATAAATTCGTCTTCCTTTTTGTGCAATGTGTCAAGTAAAGTCGCGGGTTGTAACTATACACGTAGTAAGTATACATATATATAAGAACTTAAATAATGTTACCACAACACACTGCCATAAACATCTAAAATCTTTATTAAAATAATGACATTATTATAAAAATAAACAATTGTACACTTTGATATGGATTTTTATTTTATTACTTAATCTAGCAACCCAAGAAAAATAGATGTTGCCTGCTTACCTGCCTTTTTATAAGGATAGGAAATCATTAAATGGCTCCTCCCGCAATGGGTGGGGTGGGAGGGAGTGTCAGACTCTTACTGACTAAAACCCATCCATGTTCCTTCCTCAGCCCTTTGTGTTCCGGGGGCGCGGTAACTCTTTCAAACAACCCGTAGATGCTTACCTGCACTCACCTTCTAAGGTATTTATTAAGGACCAGCTGTTGCCCGCGTCCTGACGGAACTACTTGATGCTCCCGGATAAAAGGTAGCCTATGACCTTCTCCAGGGTCCCCGCTACCTCCATACTAAATTTCATCCAAATCGGTCCAGCCGTTCACGCTTGATGCCGTGACCAAGGGAAATAGAGATTCACTTTTATATATATAGATAGAAGATAGATAGATAAATGTAAATATAAATTTCTACGTCTGGACAAAGGATCCACGTCCTTCCTCAGGGTTATTCCATGTTAAAACCAAATTACATCTAAATCGGTTTAACCCTGAAACGTCACAATCAGACTGACGTACTTACGCATTTTTAATATTAGTAAGGAAAGTAACAACAAACACCATCTAAATATTTTTTACTGTAAGTATATAAATTAGTCGTGCAAGATTGATTTCATATAAAATACAAATATTGGCAAAACAATTACATTCAGCTCTCTCACTCGGCTTACTACAATTCAATGTATGGAACTAGTATGAATATAACCATGACTAACGTGACTAGAAACACGTTAATACGATATTGTTGAGCTCACACGTTCAGTCACGGTAATGTCCTTTAGTAAATTGCTTTGAAAAGAAGCATACTTTAGCTAGGCTCCAAACATTAGACGATGACGAGTCAGGCGCGTGTGATGACGCACCTAGAGCGTCATTGGCCCCTGTGATTTGTTTTCTTTTATATAATATAATATAAAAAGTGGTACCTAGTTCTCTTTATCTTTTAAATTTTTAGGTAAGGGAACGTACCCATACTACGTGACCTATTTTTTAAGAATTTTTTAAACCCTCCTCTCGGTGACCACTCGTAGCATATGCTAAGACTCCCCTTCCCCCTAAAGTTTTTACGTAGTATTGACAAGTATGTGTAACAAATGAAAATAATTTGACTCATATTTGTTTGTTAAAATGCAAAAATTTTTTCAGCAAAATCGACTTCATCATCATCAGCCTATATATTGTCCCACTGCTGGGCACAGGCCTCTTCTCATACAGAATCGACTACTTGACAAAAATCTAAGCCACCCCCCCCCCGCTCCTATGACTGAGCGTAGTATTTTGAAGACCTCCCTCCCCCCCTAAACGGGTCACGTAGTATGGGTACGTTCCCAAGTTAAATGTGACGCACCCTGACTTATGACGCGCCTGGGCCTAGGGCTTCATTGGCCTAAGTAAATTTTAGTGGTCAATATCACTTTTGGGATACATAAATTAATAAAACACAAATTTTAATAACATAACTTTTATTATCAATATTATCTTGTAGTACACAAAATACAAAACTAAATTATTCTATTCGATATATTTTTATTTATCTCTAAATATATATATTATAGTCTATATGGCTCATATATATACTGTTTATTTATAAATTTCGTATAAACAAGCCAACCCTTCAAATGTCCGCCATATATTTAAGTTGTGCTTACTTCTGAGAGCTATAAACGTCACGACTTGTAAGCATAAATTATTTTTGTATGGGTGAATTTTTTTTCCATGTATAATTCGGACTAAGAATAGTTTTTTCCTGTTTTTGTACTATGAATACGATAATATTTATTTTCTTCCTTATTATACATAATCAGCATATATAATCAGTAAATTATATTTTATAATTTACCCACTGTTAAAATTCTAGTAGAATATTAAACACTTATAATTTCTATGATAATTTGTTAAAAAAAAAATCGCTTTTTTATGATATATTTTTATATCACTTTCTAAAGTGTGTATCATCGACTGTGATAGCCGAAAAGTCTAGGGTTCGATTCCCAATTGAGAACTAACTTCTTACCTACATATAATTTTTGTTAATCACATTAATATTTTTTTTAATTAATCAGACATTTAAAGGGTGTTATAGTGGGGTGTGTCGCTCAGTAAAGTATCCAAATACGAGCACCTTGCTAATTATATAAATACCCTGTGTTAATGTATTATTATTTGCTTATTATAAAACTACTACAGTTATAAGTCTAGATAGGTATATATATATATATATATATTGTACCGTTTATGTTCGTTAAGATGCCGTTTACCTGGAATGGATGGAAACTTTAATTATATTATAGCTGATATGAAAAATAAGTCTTAAGCTCTGAGGAATAGTGAAGCTTTTCTAAGAATTTATTATTAGATGAGGTTTCATGATAATACTTAGTACTTACTACTAAGAAAATACAAAAAATAAAATGTTTTTTTTTTTAATAGTAGCTACATCTCTTCCTACCCCGTTCGTAGAAAACAGATGTGATGTTACAGTAAGTATTTATAATAATATTTACCGCTTTGAGGGGCTCGTAGCTAACAGCCGTGTGGATTGATAGATTAAAAAGGTTAAGCTGCGTTAGCCGCGGTCAGTTCATGGATGGGTGACAGTTTTCTTAACATAGCTCAGCCCGTCTGTGACTCGGAGAGCAAGTGTCGCTGTCGGTCCTACGCGTCATATCTCCTCGGTCTTTACGGATTGCCATCCCATCGGACTATATCATCATCAGCCTATATATTGCCCCACAGCTGGGCACAGGCCTCTTCTCATACAGAGAAGGCATGAGCATTGATAACCACGCTATCTCAAGACGGATTAGCGATTTTATACTTTTTAAGTCCAGGTTATGGGACTATATGAGTGAGGGAGAGTCAACTCCTGCGTACCTTATTATTATTATTATAATACTAGCTGTTGCCCAATTTCACCGCGTCCCGAGGGTAAAACGTAGCCTTAAACCAGCTCTAGGATCCCCTCTATGTCCGTACCAAATTTCAGCTAAATTGATCCAGCCGTTCACGCGTGATGCGATGACCAAGGGAATTAGGAATTCATCCTTACTAATATTATAAATGCGAAAGTAACTCTGTCTGTCTGTCTGTCTATCTGTTACGCTTTCACGCCAAAACTACTGGACCGATATAAATGAAATTTGGTACAGAGATAGAATAGACCCTGAGGAACAACATAGGCTTTTTACCCGGGTGCGCTAAGTAGTTCCCTCGGGATGCGGGTGAAACCGCGGGAAACAGCTAGTTCTTATATATATGTAAATATATAGTTATAGACTTACCGGGATCAGTTGATGGTGGCGGCGTGGTCGAAGTCCCCCTTGTCGAGGTGCCGCTGCGGCGCCTTGGACGGCTCGTACGTCAGCATGGACACGCGCTCCGGGCTCGTCTTGTTACGTTGCATGTCTGGCACAAACCACTGGCATCAGTGTAGCACTCAGTCTTTGACCAATCATTATCATCTATACTAGCTGTTGGCCGCGGTTTCACCCGCGCCCCGAGGGAACTACTTAACGCACCCGAATAAAATGTACCCTATAACCCTCTCCAGGGTCCCATCTATTTCCGTACCAAATACCATCCAAATCGGTTCAGCCGTTTTTGAGTTATAAATAGTGTAACTAACACGACTTTCTTTTATTTTGAACCAAATAGATTCCTCCATAGCCTACCGGAGTCTGGAGTTATACGTACCAACCGAACTGACTCGACCCTTTCAGACGAAAATTAAGCATCAGCTGAAAATCAGCACTTTTTGAAAATACAGTCCCCAAAACGGCCACCGTTCACTTCCTATGTGTTTTTGCTGGGACGAAGTGCCGCAAACCCCCCCCCCCCCCCGAAAAATGGGGGGTGCGATAATGTCTGCCTATCCCTTCGTAGGTGGAGTGACCCATACTAATATTATAAAGAGGAAAGATTTGTTTGTACGGCTTTAACTCAAAAACTACTGGACCGATTTAAAAAAATCTTTCACAGTTAGAAAGCTACATCTTTACGAAGTATCTTAGGCTATATTTATTTCCAGAAATAATTAGGGACCCCAATAAAACTTGAATAATGTAACCCAAGGTGTAAAAAAAATGTCCACGCGAAGGAAAGCTTATATTATAGCTTACATCTAAGACTGAGGCGTCGTTTGTGCTGGCCGCACAGTTCAAGCTGCCTGCGCACGAGTTGCGACGCGGAAGCCGGCCGCGGGCTTAACGGGAGTGTAGCTGGTTGTAACGTCACTTCCGAGTATGCTGTCTTGCTTGTGTAGTCTGGGGAGAAAAGAGATAGATATATAAGGTGAAAGAAAACATCGTGAGGAAACCTGGACTAAAAAGTCTGAAATCATCAATCCGCTTTGAGCACGCGTGGTGATCAATGCTCATGCCTTCTCTGTGTGAGACGAGGCCTGTGCCCAGCAGTGGGACAATATATAGGCTGATGACGATGCATACTGGTGTGATGGTGTGGTCCGGATTTTATAAACATATGATTCAAGCTATGACATAAACTACCTGATCAATTGACAAACTATTTATTGATTACAAAGCAGCAAAAATATAATTTTACAGCAAATTAAAAATAAATGGGATTTTCAGAACTGAAAAAAGTTTTTTTTTTATTGTTGTAATTATTGGTTATCAAATTGGAGTTAATTGCGTGATTTTAGAATTCCCGTGGTTTCACCCGCGTCCCGGGGGAATTTCTTAACGCACCCGGCTAAAAAGTAGCCTATAACTTTCTCCCCCTCTATCTCCGTACCAAATTTCATACAAATCGGCAAAGTCAATACAATCAGCTCTTGAGATTTTCGCTTAGCAACACATTCAGCGATTCACTTTTATATTATAGTTTTTTTTTAGGTGAAAGGTTTAATCAACTATTTTTATTATAACACCTCATCATCATCATCATCATCAGCCTATCTAACACTGGTCCACTGCTGGACATAGGCCTTCCCTAACGTGTGCCATATCGCCCGGTCTTCAGCTTGACGCATCCATCTTCTGCCTACAGCCTTTCGCAGATAGTCACTCCATCTTGCCTTGATTACCATGATTATAACACCTATAGATAGCGTAACCTAACCTTTACCTCGCTATTTAACGTTATACCACCAGAAGCGGATCCAGAGAGGGCTAATAGGCTCAAGCCCCGCCCCAAAAGCTAAGCAAGAAGACTTATTATGCGTTAAGCAAAATAAAATGTTCTGTGCTTTTTTAGTGTTTTGCTTGATAAAACCTACCCTCACTAGAATCCAGCCCCCCCAAATCAAAATCCTGGATCGCCACTGAATACCACCCACCTCTTTCAGTGAGCACAATCTCTCGGTGCATCTGCGACAGTTCAGCATCATTGACCAGCACTCTGTGCTTCTTCTCCGAGCCGTCCCAGGTCCTATCCCCGATGAACATCGTCAAGTCGCCGTCCGGCTTCAGATCCTCGTCCTGTAGCGATGTGTTCTTGCTGGGGGGTTCCAACTGGGTGTGGAAGATTAATTTGTACTAAAGGTTGTCGAATTTAGAATAGAATTTAAACTTTCTGCTACGTAAAATCTTTAACAATGCCAAATATATAGTAATTTTTCGAATGCGGAATATGCTTTAAAAATGGGTACAAAATTTAGTCTTATTATTCATTAAAAAAAGCGTTGCCAGTCAAAGCTAAAATGTGTAATTTGCCTGTTATTGCGCCAGCACCCATATCTTTCAAATTGGATTAGCAACGCTGCTTTGTAGCTGAAATAACGATGCAGGGAGTAGGACTTCCTAAAGACAAACAAGTTCCTACACATGGATCTCTAGTACTAATACAATAAAATGCGGGTAGAATATTTTCCTGAGGCACCTTCTCACTCAACCTCTCGGCCCTTACATGTCTGACTGGCTTATAATACTATCATGTCATATCATGTATGTGAGAAATACTTGCAGCAAAGTTCATGTCAATAAAAAAAATGAATAAAAAGGGGTTTTTTCTAGGATTGTCGCCACTAATGATAGAAAATTGCTTACCTTAATCTGCTTCTTAAAAGTAGGACTCGATTGCGGTCTATTCTTAAAATCGATATGCTGATTCGCGCCACTCTTGTTCCTCACAATCGGAGACAGTTTCCTGAACTCACTCCTCGGCTCCAACTCTATCCGAACAGTCTCCACCGTGGAGTTACTCGCCCTACCGAATAGAGGCGACAGTTTCGGCTTCGCTACACTAGTCAGATCCGATTCCTCAACGCTCTCGATTGTGATAGTGGAATCGATACTGTTAGGGTTGTGCTTAATCGGCTTGACGACTATCAGTCCCTGTTGCACGTCATCACTGTCGAGTTTGGTCGATTTTTCTAAATCGTAGTTGGGATTTTCGAAGCCCGTTTGTGTGGCTATATCGTCGCTTACTGCTGTAAACGTTTGGGAGTTGGTATTCGACGCTTTGTTCAGCATTCGTTTGCGTCTTTCCAAGTCTGCGTGGATGTCTGTTTGTACGCGTAAATTGATGTCTCCGTAACGTCTGACGATGTAGTTTAGGAGCCATTGGTAGCCTTTGCGGAGGCCGGGGTCGATTTTTGGCTTTTTGGTCTTTGGGTGTTCGGCGTACGCGCTGTAGGATTCGACTAGGGTTGGACATCGGTATCTGAGAATATGACGAATATTTATATTAGGATGATGATATCAGAACCAGGCTACATTATGAAAAGGTCGTTTAAAGTTCATTTCATAAACTTTCAAGACAAATTAAATACAAATCAAAAACTAAAATGAATATTCGGAACATAAAATGAGCTATCCTCGTGTCCTTTTTGGTTTGCTGACCGATATTTTCTTCCGCTTTTGTTACTTCGATGATAAAGTAGAATTTTAGGGCCCTCACGGCCTTGGGGTTGAAAAGCGGGAGATCTGGAAACTCTTCTGACAATTTTCTAAAAAGACAAGCGATTTAAATATGAGATACTTTACTTACTTATTAACCAAAGGCTCTATATTCAGTTTGTCGACCACATCGATGTCGTCTAGGGCTCCGGTCTTGTCTTGTTTGTTTGCTAGCACCAGCACCGGTTTGCCTGTTAAAGTAAAACCTACTTGCTTCAGAACTCAATGTGTATCACCTAGGCATTTAGCTGGGATCATCTTAAGTTTAAATAAAACTATACACTGCTGCAAAGTCCCTCGTCGTCTAGAAAAAGGTTACTTGTATTCACTCGATTTTTGATGGCCTAACATCTTTTTTATCGAAGTTTTAAACCCTATTTTGTCATTTTATCACACAGGCTATCGCTTACCACAAGGTAGTGTCTTACTTACAGTCATTTTCCAAAACCTATCTATCCTAACATTTGCCTTCTAGAGATAGGTTTAAGACATTAGTTGTATGAACCTTGTGTCAAAATTCTAGTTAATTTTTGCGTGAAAGAATAACAATATCCAACCATCCTAAATTTCTCAAAACTTTTGCGATAGTAGAATAAGAGTATTAATAGATCAAATTGACCATAATATTAATAAATCAAAAGGTGTAATAGATACTACATAGTTGATTACCGTCCACCGATTGCTAAGCCGTCAGCTAGAACACGTCAACACTCAACACGAAGGACGGTTACGTAATAACATGGTGTCAAGTTAAACACTTTACAGGAAAAAGAAAATTATTCAAGGTTCAAAACAAGACTTATAAGTCCACTTTATTCTGGACATTCGGGTACATGAAGTCCATCGGGATGTGAGTGAAACCGCCGTAAACAGCTATCCTTACTAATATTATAAATGCGAAAGTAACTCTGTCTGTCTGTCTGTCTGTTACGCTTTCACGCCAAAACTACTGGACCGATATAAATGAAATTTGGTACAGAGATAGAATAGACCCTGAGGAACAACATAGGCTACTTTTTACTCGGGTGCGCTAAGTAGTTCCCTCGGGAAGCGGGTGAAACCGCGGGAAACAGCTAGTAGTACATAAATTACAGACAACACTGACCGTGAATCTAGATTCTCAGTTCATCTACCTATGTTCTAGTTTAAATCCCGGAGCCCGCGCTATGCATAGCATCAGCGCACCTACATACACGTAGCATATTATTAAAAATTCAAATAATTTATTTCAACTACACCATTTACAGGCACTTTCGAATTGTCAAAGAGTCATAAGTCTGTCAGTTTGTCGAAAAGATATTAGCTACGTTCCCTGAAGTATCGAAAGTAAAGTATAGACTTTTAAATTTGGGAGATAAATCTCTTCTTTTTTTCATGTGAGCTGCAGGTTTTAACCTAACAAGCCCCAGCATCAGAGTTTTTGCAAATCCGCCTGAAGATCTTTGACATGGAATAGGTAAACAAATTATGGGTTCTAAATCAAATTAGTTCTTTAATTTGAGCGAAAAATAAAGTCTTTTTCATCTGTAGAGTACCTATATATCTTAAAGTCAAATCACACAAATATTACAAATGCAAAAGTAATTCTGTCAGTCTCTCTATCTGACACACTTCCACGGTAAAACGAGTGAACCGGTTCAGATGAAAATTGTATGGGGATAGATTGAAACCTGGGAAGGACATACAGGTAGTTTTTATGAGGGTGCGTGTAATAGAGTCCAAAGGATTCCAGCTCCAACCTTGTCGATATAATAATAATCTCTCCAGACAAACTTCATTCACAGCGGCCAATCTCAATGAAGACTGGCCAGTTACGCAGGAGAGGAGATATTCTTAGATTATATACATGTCTAGATGGAGTGTCGCGCTACAATCATAACAAAGAAAACGAGTCAACAATTTCAAGCATGTGTGCGTGCAGTTTTACACTGTGCGTATACGTATCTGTGTGTGTAAATACTGATAACAGTTACTACAATTCTCCCATAAATCACATAAAAATAATAGACTTTTAATTACGACAAGGTTTACCGACGGTTACGTACTGTACTGATCGGCGGGTAAGCACTTGTGAGCTAATCGTTGGCTGACACTATTTGACACGTTTGCGCGCACTTGACGCTCCATCTAGACATGTATATAATCTAAGGAGATATTATAGTGCACAAGAGCGAGCGCAGACACAGGTGCACTCTCTATTCCCTCACTCTCATAGTCCGATGGGTCTGCAATCCGACACTACCAGAGAGAGATCAGGCGCAGTATAGACAGCTTTACGTGCTCTCCGAGGCACGGAGGGTCTCGCTATGTTCAGAAAACGGGCACTTATCCATGGGCTGACTGGGCTAGCGTAGCTTAACGTGGCTAACAAATCGATCCGCATGGCCGTTACTTAGCTACGAGCCCCGCGATATAACTAGTAAGTGGTAAAGAAAGATACCGATAAGCGCTTTAATTAAAACTGCACCCATTTTTATCAACGTAATTAGCGTTGTTTATGTGCACTATAATTTATCATTATATCACCGTGATTTATCAGGTACCGTGAAAAATATAATAAGGATAAATTTATTTTAGATTGCATTTGCGCCATAAACTGTTTTGTTATATTATTTACACATAGGTAATGCGCCTTTTCTGTGAAGGTAATGCAGAATTATAGCCTGATATTGTCCGTTATTCCAAATATCAGAACCAGACAAAAAAGCCCCCTTTTTTGACGTACCTAGGTACCAAAGACATTTCGCGTTCTTTGACCATTTTTTCTTCTACTTGCTAGAGTTGCTACTTGAATGTGGAAACTGGATTTTGGGTATCCAGCACAGAGAGAGCTAAAAACCTGGTAAATCCCCCAAATTTGTTACATCGGGCTGGCAACACTACACTTTGATCATAGCCAAGGCACTGGTACCGCTCTAGCCACGGCGGGCCGGGTGGGGTCATTTAATGATTTCCCATCCGAAAACAAGGCTGGCAATACTATTTGTAATCCAACGATGTATGGCTATAGTTTCTTTACAATTCCAATATATTTTTTTACCTAGTAGGCAGGTCGTTAAACTAAGAAATTCTTGTACCTAATTTACTTGGCCTAGAACTAGAAATTGGACTTGCGTGTGGAATAAATCAAGGTAGGTAGGTACTTCATTTTTATGGCCATTCTGATAAGAGCGAAATTAATACCGACTGTAGTGGAAATGCGTGTAGGTTGGTGCTTAAAACTAGACTAGTAGACTGAAGGTGTATATGTATCGAGTTAACGATGGCTTTAGACTTATTTTTTATTGTTTGAGAAATCTTAGCAGTGGATTACAAAAAAAACCTCCTTGAAAATATGCATTTAAATAACGAAAACCCCATTCAAGTCGGATCAGTAGTTTTTGGGAAAATTGCGGGCATACAAATATACATACCTACATATACGGGTCGAATACAGAACCTCCTTTTTTTTGAAGTTGGTTAAAAATATTATGTTAGTTGTAGGTATAATTTACTTCGTTCGAAAATGTGATTTGTGAAATCCCACTTTTTGTGACGATGTAAGTAAATAGGCACCTAAGTAGGTAGGTATGAATGTTTGATAATCTTTCATACAAAAACTAATGGATATTTTTGGATGAAATTTGGTAGCACACAAAG
Organism: Pyrrhia umbra; assembly: GCA_963891755.1. Lineage (NCBI taxonomy): Eukaryota > Metazoa > Arthropoda > Insecta > Lepidoptera > Noctuidae > Pyrrhia > Pyrrhia umbra. Next base: position 2,009,592 of record OY982943.1, read on the forward strand.
TTTATAACCTGGATCAACACATAGGTATCCAAGATATTTTTTACCCAGGTATTTCCAATTATAAGTCGACGCAGGCAAAGGCGCGGACACAAGCTAGTCTTTTATAACCAGTAAATGTCCAGTCTAGCAAAATGAAAATAATATTGTGATAATAAAACAATGCATTCCTATAAACTAAGCACTTCGCCATAATCTCCTATTTATAAGTGATCCGAAAAATTTCAACATGTTTTTTTCAAATCGTTTCGAAAGAGCGCAATATTATTTACGATGAAAACCAAACATGAATCAGCCCGAGTTACCATGGCAATAAATCGCAAAATGTTAATAAAAATCATACCTGATATTTTGTCGTGCGATAAAACCTCTTCAAGCACAGCTCTGCACTCGTCCAGCCGTGAAAAATCACTCGAATCTATGACGAATATAACACCATGCACTTCGCTGTAATACTGAGACCATATCTGACGGAAATGTGGACCTCCACCCAAGTCGTATATCGTCACAGGTGTATCTTTATGCACTAAATTCACAGCTTTAAATCCCACAGTCGGCAAAACCTTGTCATCCTTCTCGCCGGCCAAATTGTTCACAGTTTTCGTTTTTCCCGCGTTGTCCAACCCGATCAGTATCAAGACGATGTGGCGACGCTGGTTTCGACGCCGAAAAATACTTCCCAGACAATTACCCATATTAAACACGACATATACAACTAGATTAACGATAAAAAATCACTATTCATATCACAAATACGTGTTTCAAATTTGAATTTGTCACCCGTGGCCATTTGTAAACAAAAAAGTTTTGTTGACACAACGGTTACCAATAGCGATCGAGTTCGATGTGGCCAGTGTTAACCATTGGTTTGTTTTCTATTGCACTTTTTATTCCCTATTATTTTATTTACTTACTATTTTTATTATAATAAATGGTGTGTGTTTAGACAAAAACAATTTTATTTATCAATATTTTATGGAACTTTAATAGTGTTGTTTTTTTTTCGCTTTACCTATTGTGTTTCTTTTCTATTTAATTTCCCTGCCGTGGCCACAATTTCCGCGATGTATATCTTAAACGGATAAACAGTAAATGATTGTCAATACAAAAGGTATTCTGTTCTCCTTCTAGGCGCCAGCTGTTATTTATTCAATCCAACATAATGATTGTTAAATTAAAGGTCACATCTGTTCTGTAATAATGTCCTTGCAGTTTGTATGTTTCTCTCTTATGGGTAAGCCGTGCTCATCACAGCATACATGTGTGTTTATTCAGTGTTCGGATTTTACGTTGACACCCTTATAACCATCAGAGTAAGATTTCAAGAATTTTATAGGTACTATACTGACCACTGACGCCCTTATAACCATAATCAGAGAAAGATTTGAAGAATTTTATACTATACTGGTCATATTTTTTAAGCGGACAACACAAGTTTTCGTACAGCCAAGTTTTGAATTTCGAAGTGAGGTCACTATTATGTATTTTGTGGTGAGGTTAATAAATGAATGAACTCGACGGTTTGTATATAACCAACTTCTGTATTTCCTAAAGTTACATTTAGCGACAGCCTTATCTAAACGGTCACTGAGCATAATTTCTATGATGTAAAGGGAGACTTCCCGTTGAGTGCTTTCTTGTGGCAAACTAAGATTAATATTTGGTTCTAAACTATGTAGGTACCAATATTGTATTATGCGTACTATATTGCTGCGTAAACTGAAACTCAGCGCTTGCTCTTACTTACTTATAATCACAAATAAAACATTCGAATAAAAATACATAATTGAACATTTATTTTAAGAAAAAAATAATATTCACCATAAATACAGGTACAATTTCGAGATAACATTATTTACAAAGCTCAATAAGTTTTATAAATAAATACATTAAAATGCGCGCCAATTAAAACCAATGGCCATCTTGATTTGTGTTGCCAGTCGGGGAAAATAAATTTATCTGAATTTAACGAGAATTGTGTCCCCATTTTTTACTGAAAAATAGGCCAGATCTTTCATAACGTTGTCAAGACATATTTCAGCGCCTTTCATTTGGTCGTCAAGTAAATATAGTGTCGGTGGTCCAGTGTAGCCAGCTCTCGGGAACAGTCTTTGTGCTAGTGTTACCAGCTTCTGCACAAACATGGAGGACGGGAATTTCTTTTTGAATGACTTGCCGTTTTCGTCTCGTAGTATTATTTCTAACAGTTGTGATGTGAGCGTCATGTTTTTCGGTTGTTTTACTAGCAAGCTGTCGTCTGGGATGCCATATTCTGAAAAAAAAAATATATTTTAGCAACTTTTCACTTATTATATGTAACGTTATGATATTTTAGCATTTTAGTTATTTTACCACTTTCTTGGCGTAATCAATATACATATCCATACCAAATTTTAGCGTTCTAGTATCAAGAACCTCGGAGCTATGCCGCGGACAGACAGACCGACAGACAGACAGACAACTAGACAGACGGACATGGCGAAACTATAAGGGTTCCTTGTCGGACTACGGAATCCTAAAAATCTGGCAAGTACCAATTTAACTTTTCTAAAGTCACATGACTCATCATCTGCCTAGCCTTTTCCCAACTATGTTGGGGTCGGCTTCCAGTCTAAACCGGATGTAGCTGAGTACCAGTGTTTTACATGGAGCGACTGCCTAAAGTCACATGACTGACTGTGAAATAAAACATTTGAGCAAACTAGAAAGTCTGAAATCGCCAATCCGCCTTGAGCGAGCGTGGTGATCGATGCTCATGCCTTCTTTGGTGGATGATGATGAGGATTGAGGTTAATGATGGAAAATCAAGGTTTCTTTTAAAACTTTGGACTTACTGTTGATGAGTTCAGTGAACCGGCAGTGCTCCAAGCTGAAGGTCCGCTGGCCAGCCGGGTCAGCTTGAGCAACCTTCCACTCGGCGCCGTATCGCTTCATATAATCGTATTCAGCACCACGGCGCAGTTCCCGCGTTATTGTTGAGCCGTTGAGTTCCTGAAAAAATTACACTAATGTTATAATTCTGAAAGTATCTCTGTCTGTCTGTTACAATCAAGGTAAAACGGCTGAACCGATTTTGGTAAAATTTTGTATGCAGATAGTTGTTTTTTTTTTTAAACTTGCACTCCTCTAGTTTTTATTCCTGTATCGTGGGTGCCTTTACCCCCCACCACCCAGACCCGGAACAATTTTAGTTCTCCCGTGCGGGAATCGAAACCGCGACACTGAGCGTAGCAGCCAAATGCTCAAGCACTACGCCAGACGTGCCGTCAAAGGTTGACATAGGAGTTTTTATTCAGGTGCGTGGCGTAGTTTTAACGGGATATAGATGTAACAGTGGAAAACAGCAATTTTAAAGTATAATAAACTATTATTTTACGCTATTTCACATTCATACTGAAGGAATGACTTAATGGAAGTGGATACAAGCTCCCTAAGTATTAATACATCACCTTACAAAAAAATATCTGTAACATTTCAGGGGTAACTAACTAACTGCGGCTTAACATTTCAGGAATTGCGATAGAAATTCGGATATGGATCATCATCTGCCTAGCCTTTTCCCAACTATGTTGGGGTCGGCTTCCAGTCTAAACCGGATGCAGCTGATTACCCGTGTTTTACATGGAGCGACTGCCTATCTGACCTCCACAACCCAGTTACCGGGTAGCACGGTACCCCTTGGTAAGACTGGTTGTCAGACTTTCTGGCTTCTGACTACCCGTAACGACTGTCAAAGATGTACAAATGACAACCGGGACCAACAGCTTAACGTGCTTTCCGAGGCACGGAGGAGTCTCGCTATGACAAAGATGGTCACCCATCCACGGACCGACCGCGTCAAGCGCAGCTTAACCTTTGATCGGTCGAACCGTGCGGCTGTTATTTAGCCACGAGCTCCTCTCCAGAAATTCCTCCAGAATCTCCTCTTCGAGAAATTCGGATATGGATGTCAGACACAAATGTCTAAGCTATTCACACTTCAAACGGTTTTATAATGCTACTATCGCAACACAGAGCAACACTTATATCATAGTGTCACATTAAACCTCACATTTCTGACACTTGGTGTATATGATGTTGAAAGCCTTAAAATTAAACAAACAGAATGAGATAATAAATGGTTCATACCTGCAGCGTGTCAATCTTAGCAATAACAAGTTGTGATCCAGTGTCGTAGTCCTCAGTCTCTTGTATTGGGTTCTTCAGGAAGTACAGTTTCTTCAAGCGGTTCAGTTTGTTCAGCTCGCTCAGTGATCGCCACTGAAATATATTAAAAAAATAAAGTCAAATAGTTTTAATTACAGGGACTCATAAAACGTCAAGAAAAGTAGCTAGATGGACGGTTCCAATAAGTGAGTCCTATGGAGACGAACCGGCAAGAAACTCCATGGATACCCTTTTTAAGATAAATTGTTCTGTAGGGGCTAGACAAGTGGCAAAAACGCTAGTAGAATAGAATACAAAATGTATGGGAATGACATTCGTTTACGACTAGCTACCTGTCATTTAATGTCATTCCCATACATTTTGTATTCTATTCTACTAGCGTTTTTGCCGCTTGTCTAGCCCTACTGGTTACCTAAAGTAGTGTAATGTGAGGATCATGTAGGTCAATGTAGTTATAACTAGCTGTTTCCCGCGGTTTCACCCGCATCCCGAGGGAACTACTTAGCGCACCCGGGTAAAAAGTAGCCTATGTTGTTCCTCAGGGTCTATTCTATCTCTGTACCAAATTTCATTTATATCGGTCCAGTAGTTTTGGCGTGAAAGCGTAACAGACAGACAGACAGACAGAGTTACTTTCGCATTTATAATATTAGTAAGGAAGTAAGGATAAACACAAAAAAAAAATAGTACTCTAGTTAATTTGTTGTAGCAACTTGATATTTCTAAGAAGTGAAATGGCCACAGATATGTATCTAAATAGATGACTCAAGTGCGTTTATTTCGCGTGTGACATAATGAGTGCAGTGCACTGAATCGACATCATCTGAATAATTCCGCGCCCCACCATATTGTCATCAGACGTCAACCGAAAGTTAGAAAAACCGGCCAAGTAGTATTAAAAACAAAACGCGTTTCTTGTATGGGAGCCCCCCTTAAATATTTATTTTATTCTATTTTTAGTATTTGTTATTATAGCGGCAACAGAAATACATAATTTGTGATAATTTCAACTGTCTAGCTATCGCGGTTCTTGAGATACATCCTGGTGATAGGGTCCCACTTTTTCCCTTTGGGTACGGAACCCTAAAAACGTATTTGTGCCGTATTGAGCCGCAAAAAGTCGTGTGACGAGTGACGTCATAGAAAGCGTCAGACCGCAGAATAATAACATTCTAATACTAAAGCAGTACTTTTTACTTTTTATACCTGGCAACAACTCTCATAGTCAACCAAAAAGTACAATATTGCCATACTCACATCGTTAATCCTGTTCCTATTCAAGAACAGAACTTCCAACTTCTCAAAAACATCCACCTTATCATCTGGATTATCATTAAACCTTATTTCTGTTATCTGACAGTCATTCAAGCTAAGAACTTTCAAATTCAGACTGCCCAAGTTCATTACTTCATGCCACGATTCTAGAGGGTTGCCATCTAATTTTAGAACTGTCAAATTTTTTAAAGTGACTGTGGGTGGTATTATTTTTTTAATTCTGTTGTACGCAGCGATCATCTCGTTGAGTTTCGGCCATAGGTGGGATAGTGCTAGAATATCGGCCCATTCGTAGTCGCACACTGAGATGTTTAGCTTCTCAAGGTTGGTAAAGTTTATTGATAGTTGGGCTAACGTTTCCTCTGGCATGTCGATGGCCATTCGGTTTTTGCTGGAAAGAGATATAATATTAAATGAGTATAATTGACCAAATATATAAATATATATAGAAATGAAGGCAATTGACCTAATTCGATTGACCAGCTTGTCCAATCAATCGCAACGTAACTAACGAGATATCTAACAACAAGTACAAAGTGCGATGTCATTTTATATCCCCGTATTCACGCTGTTTTTGAGAGTCGTGATAATGGAGAAAGAAAAGTCTTTTTTTGGTCTATAAATAAGTTTGAAGAACCAGCTTTATACAATAGCAATCATCATCTGCCTAGCCTTTTCCCAACTATGTTGGGGTCGGCTTCCAGTCTAAACCGGATGCAGCTGAGTACCAGTGTTTTACATGGAGCGACTGCCTATCTGACCTCCACAACCCAGTTACCGGGTAACACGGTACCCCTTGGTAAGACTGGTTGTCAGACTTTCTGGCTTCTGACTACCCGTAACGACTGTCAAAGATCTACAAATGACAGCCGGGACCAACAGCTTAACGTGCTTTCCGAGGCACGGAGGAGTCTCGCTATGACAAAGATGGTCATCCCATCACGGACCGACCGCGCCAAGCGCAGCTTAACCTTTGATCGATCGAACCGTGCGGCTGTTACTTAGCCACGAGCTCCTCGTGTGTGTGTCAATTTACATACAATAGCATATATTTTATCAGAAGGCAACATACTTGACATCCAACTCCTTAAGGTCAGGCAACTGGGCAGACAGTTGGATGACCTCACGCCAGTTACAGAACAGATTCCGAGACACGTCCAAGCTCCGCACGTTGGGGCATAAAGAGGCCACGTCGCCGGGCTTAGCGATGTTCTGGTCGTGGACGCAAACTTCTAGAAGGCGGTCGAACTTTCTGGAAAGGTGAGAGCACTGCATATAGAATAGGTCATGTTCGATTTTAAATATGGAATATGATGAGGTATGGTATAATGCTGGAGTATGTTATATGTATGTTAGTTTTCTTTATCCTTACTAATATTATAAATGCGAAAGTAACTCTGTCTGTCTGTTACGCTTTCACGCCAAAACTACTGGACCGATATAAATGAAATTTGGTACAGAGATAGAATAGACCCTGAGGAACAATATAGGCTACTTGTTACCCGGGTGCGCTAAGTAGTTCCCTCGGGATGCGGGTGAAACCGCGGGAAACAGCTAGTATGTATATAAAAGGAGAAACTGATTGGCTGACTGAGTGATCAACGCACAGCTGAAACCGCTGGTTCTAGAAATATGAAATTTTGCACAAATGTTCCTTAGATGACGTAAGTGTGGACTAAGAAAGGATTTTTCTAAATTCATCCCTTAAAGGGGTGAAAATAGGGTGTGAAAGTTTGTATGAAACTCTTTAATTTTTAGTTTGAAGCATGAAGCATGAAGCATGAATCATATGACCCACGCGGGCAAAGCTGCGCGCGGAAAGCTCTTACATAATAAAGTCAGGATTCTTTTGTCTAGAACGGTTAGTCAGAGGTATATCATAGGTATAAATGGCACACCCAATTTAGGCAGTTATTTTTAAACTAACTGATTCCCGCGGTTTCACCCGCATTCTAAGACAACTACTTCACGCACTCGGTTAAAAACTATCTTATATCCTTCCTCGGTGTTTAATCTATCGCCATACCAAATTTATTCTAAATCGATTCACACGTTTCCCCGTGAAAGCGTAACTAAGGGACAAACAGACTGACTTACTTTACGCATTTAAAATATTAGTCTTTATCGTGTGGGCTGCCGGTTTAATCAACCTAACAAGTCCTAGTGTCAGTTTTCTCAAAACCGTCTGACGGCTTCTGACATGGAATAATATTAGTAAATCTATACTAATATTATAAAGCTGAAGAGTTTGTTTGTTTGTTTGAACGCGCTAATCTCAGGAACCGCTGGTCCGATTTGAAAAATTTTTTCAGTGTTAGATAGTCCATTTATCGAGGAAGGCTATAGGCTATATATCATCACGCTAAGACCAATAGGAGCGGAGCACCACTATTCCACGCGGACGAAATCGCAAGCAGAAACTAGTTTGTTATAAAAGTCAGGATTGTAGCCATACTTAGCTTGGCTGCCATTTTATATTTAAAAAATCGAATGCCGCATGAAAATGTCGCATCATAAATTGTATTGTCGCGTGTTTATCGAGTTTTATCACAACATAGTATAAAAACTTTTTACAAAAAAATCAAACCGACTTCCAAAAAAAAAACTGAAAAGTAAAAAATAATTTTTATTTAAACGCTTTACGACCAAAACATCGCTTTCGAAGTCGGTGTCTTGTAAGTTACTATTGTTAGTATTTCGCCACCGACTTCGAAAGCGATGTTTTGGTCGTAAAGCGTTTAAATAAAAATTATTTTTTACTTTTCAGTTTTTTTTTAGGAAGTCGGTTTGATTTTTTTGTAAAAAGTTTTTTATTTTTTCGCTTTTCAGTGTCTCGGTCTTGCTATCTTAACAAAATAAACACACCACTTTTTTAGGTTGTAATAAGCGTAAATAACCAAATCATCTAAGTATTTGGCATACCAGCAAGGAGAGATAAATCGTTATTTTTGAAATATTTATAAAACGGCTGAACCGGTAGTGACAAAATTTATATGGGACCACACGGGAAGCAACAGCTTTCAAATAAAAAAAGAATCATGAAAATCGCAAGTTATGAGGTAACAAACATAAAAAAAAATACAGTCGAATTGATAACCTCCTCCTTTTTTTGAAGTCGGTTAAAAACAAAGTCGCTTTCTCTGTCCCTATATCCTTATGTATGCTTAAATCTTTAAAACTACGCAACGGATTTTGATGAGTTTTTTTTAATAGATAGAGTAATTAATGAGGAAGGTTTTAGTATATTATTTGTCAAGTTTTTGTATCCATTAGCTAAAATATCGCGGGCGAAGCCGCTGGCGGGAAGCTAGTTACAAATAAGTTGAAGGATTCTTAAAGCACTTTTCAAGCGAGTATTTTTTCTAAGGCCGGTAATCTAGGATGCATAGATTTTGTCCTGAGCATCGATTTCGATCTATTTGATTGTTTGAATCTATGGACGCCGGGAGGGGGGTGCAAGGCTTTGCACATGCACCTCCCACCATAGATATATATGTTACTAAAGTAACTAGATGTGCGTGCCAAGCAAAATGCGTGCCATAAAGGTTCTGACCAGTCATAATTCATGACATCTGTCACTTGGTAGCCAGCTTGAATCTATTAGTGACTAAATATGGGAAAATTTGTAGTAAATGCCATCCTTATCATACAGATGTCATGAACATTACGTTTCGGTTAGTGTGAGAGAGATAGATATAATTTTACATCAAAATGATTACTAGTTTCAAAGCTACGTCTGCATTCTAAAAAATGGTTACGTTTTTGTGGCCGCGTAATGTTCGGGATTGCATCTCTATTGATATATCTCGATGCCTCCCTCCATGAAAAAAACACAAATACAAAGATTGAAACATATTTTTTTGACTGGAATTGAAACATACTCTTACTTAAGACGTTTAGTTCTTAGTGATCTCAACTGTAACTGACTTACAGTTGAGATCACTATATTATATTCTGACTGGTAATGAAATCTTAGCGCGCGATGTAACACAAGATATTGGGTTACTTGTTATCTGATATATGTATGTAGGAAACTAGGAAACCACCTATCTAATTCTATATACAGACATACTTTGTATGATTGTTCAAAGATTTCAAGACTTTAATGACATATAGAAGATGCTAGAAGGTAGTCAGAACCTCAAGTCTAGCAACTAGTCAGATGGCTTAGTCATCAACATTCAACTGATTACGACACTAGTGTTAAGGCCTCTTCTCATATGGAGAAGATACAAGCATTAATTTAAGCAGACTAAATCAGTTTTTATTTAGTCCAGGTTACTGTCACAATTAGTCAGTGGTGGCCTGGGTGGGGTTGCTTAATTGCTTAATCTCATAAGTTTATAATTATTGGTATTACTTAATGATGATCAATAAAATATGTATCTAGTCATTTTAAAAGCTGACCCCGATGAGTGTAGCAAAATTATATATGTGTGATGTATGTCAAAGGCTTTTACACTTAAGATTGCTTAATTATATTATAGAAAAAGTATTTTGAATTGCGGAAACATGCTAATGTTTGTGTGCAGAAAACTAACAATATTTTTAATAACTGAAGTTTTTTTTTAAAGCTAAGTCCCAAGGAAGCTGCGGGATGTTTGGAAGGCAAAGGGCTAAGGAAGGAACATGGATGGTCCCTCCCGTCCTGCCCAAGGCGGGAGGAGTCATTTGATTATTTCCCATTCGAAAAAGACCCTACACATATATTACATGCAGACCCTGACACTCATGTAATCACCCACATTTACAGACTACACTCTCACTCACATACACTCACACATACTCTTACACCCACTCATACGCACACTTGATTTATTTTAATACTTAATTTATTAGTTTCAGTAAAAAATTATACGTCTTGTTTGGCTTTATGACATGTATTGTAATGAAAGAGCGGTGTCTCCTAACACAGGCATAACCTGCTTAAAAGATGGCTCTAATCATAAATATTGTAGAAACTTAACTTGCATTACCAGTAAACTATTTTTATTTATTTCGTTTATTAATTTTTTACACATATTATTTACATTTTAAAATATTTGTAACAGAAAATAAAAATATAAAAATAGTATCCCACTGGTAACGAGCTTGGACCCTCCAAGCTACCGGCGGTCAGGGCTCTAGAGAAAGGAACCTCCTGTCGATACGCGCAGTATCTAAGAGTACTGCTTTATGCATCAAGCCCTTGATCCAGCTGCCTCATAAGACCCTCTTTAGGTGTTGGTCGAGGCTCTTGGCGAGTAGTCCATTGGCCGAACGACTATCGGCACAATTATTGCTGAATCCACATGCCACATATCAACACCCTTGTGTGCCAAATCAAGATACTTGAGTTATTTATTTATTTTATTTTTATTACACATGTGAAATGTGTAATAAAAATGTGAAAACCCTTTAATTTGCTAATTACACTTACTGTTTCTGATGAATTTTCTCAAAGCCGACCATCTCAATGAACGGAGCACCCATCTCCCGCTTCCATTCATTGATGACAGTTCTGCGATGGGCGGCAACGGTCTCATCCTGAAATATAGGAAATAATACATGAGGAACTTACGTAATGTCTACGTCTATGGTCCTTCTTGTTACTTCATCGTATTGGGTCAATTGTATGAACTGGAAAGAGATATGTGCCGTTATAAACTGGCTACTAGTGAACGTTTCTTTTTAACTAATTACTGCTTTGATTGCGGTATTTGACTGGTTGTTGAAATAGCTAGTTCTGAGTCTGATGCTTCGGCTACATTAGCGGGCGAATATTCGTATCGTGTTGGCGCGACAAAAACATCGTGTTCGGGTATAGGCGATGTTCTTGTCTACATTAAGGCGGGCGAAGATTCGTGTCGAGTTGACGCGATGCATCGTGCCGGATTGTGTTCTTAATTTTATTGAGATGGGCTCTGTAGTATGCCATCAATGAACCATTTTTCTTCTTCATTTCTTCTACTGTGGTAGGCCAACTGAGCATATTTTTAATTCGAATCCACGCATCATGTACCAAGTGTTTCTTTTTATGGTTGGGGTCACTAGGATTCCATATTTATAAAATTGAATAAATTCTAACACTTTTTCGTTACTCCACTCCATAGTGTTAAAATTAAATGCACGTCCGTCTCGCTTCAAAGTCTGGACGACACTGAATTGACGTAGATGTAGCCACCTAAGCGAATATTGGCGCGACAAATCCCTTTGATTCGCGCCAGTTTACCGACAACTCCCCGATACTACATCATCTTCGCCCGAATACTACGCGATGACACGATGTACCCGGCCACATACATCGCCTTAACACGAATATTCGCCGTAGCCCGCTAATGAAGACGCAGCATGAGTGCTTGGATTTAATATCCGGAACATGAAAATGGATATCTATATGTATTATTTTTTTCATAACAAATGGATTTGGTTGCCTAGTTGACGGCATAAGATTGTCTTAATTAACTTACTTTAAAATACTACTAACTAAAAACTAAAATACTAATAATAACTTATGTTGGAAATAAAATATGGTAATTATGTTTTTCTTTATAAATTGTTGTTGTGCCTGCAAAAATCACTGATTTACTTTTTTTTCTTATTTTCATATTAAGTTTTTAAATATAGGTATACAATGTTGCAATAAAATTCAAAGTGTAGTCCATATAGGTATGGTAGTTATTGTAACATCTCAGTAGATTTTCTGTAAGAACAAAGAAAACAAAACAAACTTGTTCCTATTAGTCAATGAATAAAACTTTTTATTGTTTGTTTTCATTTACCAATGTGACATATGACTCATTATTTCTGAGTATGTCACAGCATTCTAGTAGTAGGTGATTAAACTACTTGTTTTCTGTGAATGTGAGAAGTAGGGACATAGATTATTCTAAAAAAAGGTCATTCAATTAAATAGGTAGGTTTTTTTTTAGCAAAGGTACCACAAATTGCAAGTCTTTGACCATAAACACAAGTAAACAATAAATTATACTTTTTCCATTTGTTGTTCAGCTATGAAATTGTTTCAGGAACATATAATTTTGTCACGTTATGAATGCAGCAATTATAAAGACATTCTTTTTAGATTAACAAGCAATCTAGATAGAAAAACAGCCTTGACATGTAATGACAGATTCAAAACAAGCGTACTACCCACGCAAACACTTATACAGCCAAGTCTTTATGTAGGTGGAATGACCTAATGCTTGTACACTAACATCGAAATAAAAAAAATATTTAAAAAGTTTTTGTAGCTTTACTGTGGCTCACCTCACGATCACCGTAGTATTTTCTGATAGCTTCAGCACAAGTTTTAAATGGAGCGATCTTGTTCGGACGAATGAAAGAACCTGCCCCAGGTTTGGACGTCTTGAAATATTGCACATCGTCCACAGACCCATCATGCTTACCCCTCACTGGGTCGTCCCACTCAACGCCGTACCATACACCTTTATATCCGTGGACTTCACCGATATACTTCACCGTACCGAAATCATCGTTACTCTTCACGCGACTACCGATATGCACTTGAATTTCGCTATCGTCGGTACCATTGTGACTGTCCATGGTACCGTTGCAAAATTTTGGTATTAAGTTAACAGGCATTGCGCCCACCATTATTTTTGAGTTTTCGAAAAAGGAACTGTTTATCAAAAGAAAAACAGGCTGACTTTTTCCCGAAAACTGTTGTCACTTCACTTGTCAAAGTGTCAAACTACGACGTTGTAGACAAAGGAACTTCTTCATAATTTGCATAATTAGTCGATTATTAGATTTAATCAACTCGATTGACCTACAAAATAATATTCATTTAAACTGCGTAGGAAATTCCTAGCTTAGGCATTATATTATCCCAAAGAGTATAAGGCCCGTATTACAGAACGATACTCCAGTTTAAGTCATGTCTTTACTTTGGGTGGTTTCGTTGACTCTGGCTTGAGAGAATCTAGTAGAATCAGGTTTGTTATAAAGAACCTGCTAAGATTAAACTAGGTATAATTTACTTATCTAATTTCCCTCCAGACTACATCTCAGCGATGTAAAATTTACAGACAAATCCTAAAAACTACGCTAAAGTAGAGTAAAATTCAAAGAACTGATTTATGATGATGATCCATTTTATTCTGATTCCAAATATTTACTTAACTAAATCTTGAAAGAAACTAAGTTTTTCCCTTTTTTCCTATGACGGCAAAATATGACATTAAAAAAAACACGTTAATTTAATCATTAATATCTTAATATAGTCTTTAAAATGTTTTGCTTTTTATCAGGCTAGCTGAGAATAATGTTCTTTTGGTTTAACTTTAATTGAATGAATGAAACATTCATACTCACATTTAGTCGATTGTACCTACATCGATTCTATCTTCAACATTTAGTATTAAAAAGTTACGATAGTAAGTAGTACAACACTCGTGATTCACTCAAAAGTCGAATCAAAAAGTTGCTAGTTGTTGATAAATTAATTATATGTATTTGTTCAAGTTTGTCGGAGTTATTGGTTATTAAGTATTGCAAAATAACAAAATATTGATTTTAAACAAAACAATTGCCACTTATTTTTAGATTTTATTATTGAAAAGCGTAATTTAAAATGTTGCCAATCTTGGCTTTATTCAAGTTGGACGTAGTTCTCAAATGAATCATGAGATGGCGGTACCAGTATCGTTTCGGAATATTATTCTAAATTGTGATTGGCTGTTGTTCGGGAGTAGGATATTATCCGCCCAAGTATGGTAGAAATACCGAATAAGGACGAACAATGTAAATTCGCGTTCCGAATCGCGTAATGAACTTCAAAGCTGCTAGTTTGTCAGTCGATGAACGTATGCGTAACGTTCGACGTGGAAGCTTTTGGCGGAAGCTAAGTTAGTAAGGTAGTGTGAATCGGACAACATTATACGAGGATTTGCGACCGCCCGGTTCAATGTTCCATTTATTTTCACTCGTTGTCTCGGTGCGGCGCTAGCGTCATCTCGCTCACAGCTTTCCGAAATCGGGAATCGGGACGTAAAAAGTGTTTTTTGACAAAAATGGCTACCGAAAGTGTCCCAGACGTGTACACCAGTCGATAATACGGAAATGCTCGTTTGTGTTTGTGGAAATATGCAGTTTATAAGTGAACAATTGTTTCGTGCTGTGCAGTAGTGCATTCGGATTTGTCACGACAAAGGATAAGAGCGTCAAAATGAGGTATGTACAATATATCGAGTTCATCGCTCCTCGGAGCTTTCGTTAGCAAAACAAATAAATAATTACAACGATGATCATGCACGCGTCGATCTATTTACGTCCATGTAGTATTTACTGCACCGCCGGTCTTCCTTTTCATCGGCAGACTGTTTTTTTCATAGAAATTACAACGTAAACACAGCACGGGCGTGCGGTCGTTATGGTTCATCGATTAGTTGATTACGATCGTAATTACATACGTTTATGAATGACATCGTAATTAGAGGCTGTAAAAAAGTGTGCCTTGATCATTCTTGTATGCGTTTATAAAACAAAAACGTTTCGGATTCAATGTTATCGATTTTTCTGCGTTGCGTTCCCCCACGCGATGTATTTTTATGTTATTTTCTGTGAAAATGTTGTAAATAGGAATTTAGCAGTGACCTTGTGTGGGTTCAGAGGTAATTTGTTAAATTGGGGCACGGTTTGTCCAATAGGGAGGTCCCTTAGCACCATATGCGTAATGTTTCGACGAATTGGGGTGTATAAGACCCCCAGGAAGGGTGCACATGACTAATAATACCCCACCCCTATACTAATGTCTGTGTAAAAATAAATTTTCTTAGAACTCTAATGCAATGTATTACTTAAAAACTTATCAATTCTTTTTATCAGTCAGAAGAGTGTGTAATTTATATTTTTCATTAGATAAGCCAGGTAGATGGATTTGTGATAATTATGTTTGTATTGAGTCATAAAACTAGAGATAGTGGTATTTTCGATATCACTTTATTCATGAAATATTTTGCCATTGAGTGTTTCCTGCATGACATCATAATGTAAACAATAATAGGCTAATTGATTTAGGAAGTTACAACTTCAATATTATATAGAACTACTTCAAATTGTTAATTACTTCCTGGTCTATGTGATTAATTAATTACTATTAATTGGCTAAGTTCTGCTAAAATATTTTTTAGTAAAGTAAATTGAATTCTATTCTACTCTATTCTTTTTTATTCTATTCATGAATGGTTATTTAAATATTATTTATCACATATTTGTATAAGCTACTAATAATACTATTTACTGGCATAATTTGACTGTACCACTGGTACACCTCTGCTTAGTAATAATATTTCAATAAAGAGATAATCTCCCACACCAGGATAATTGTCTATTACATTGAAAATTTCCTGCAATCCTAGCCAGTATAGCTCTATAACTAAAACCCATCAAATCTACCCTTTAATTAAATTATTTTCATTTAACTTGTGCCAATTTACTGCCCACATCGGTAATTAACTCTTTTCAAGTAATTTCATATTGTTCAACCTACATTCCACAGGCCATGCTCAGCCTTGACACATTTTAATTAATACACTAATGGAAACAATATAATTACTCAAAATATTCCAAGCCATATTTATGAATTACGTACAGGTAATACTAGGAATTATTGATCTAGTAATACATATTTGTTGTTTTAAGTGACTAATAATAAATTAGTCATTATCGTTTTGGTTTTCCGCATTTTATTGCAGCGGTGTCCCTCGCTAAAACACTTAAGTATCCCATACTTTACCCCCAGCATCAATCTATATCCATACCAAATTTTATCTAAATGAATTCTGCAGTTTGACCGTGATAGTGTAACAAACAGATGGATGTTTCTTTCACATTAATAATATTAATATGGCAGCCATTTTCCTTGAGTTTTATCTATTTGTGATTGGTTCAATATATTATTGTGGTATGCTGATTTTTAATGCAAATAATAATTATATTGATGATATTTTAATGTGACGAGATTCAAAATTTTTTGTTTGCATAATTTTCATATACATACTAGACTGGTAAACAGAGTTATTTACTTTAAATCTTAATCAATATTGAATGCAAAGGAATCTGGCTGCTATGTTATTATCATGGTTTATGGACCATAGGTTATGTACAACCCGGGAAAGGATATAAATAATACATTTTATCTGTGTAGCAGCCAGTCTTAAAGTTGCACTTAGTTTAATATCACTACATAGTATAAAACAAAGTCGCTTTCCACTGTCTGTCCCTATGTATGCTTAGATCTTTAAAACTATGCAACGGATTTTAATGCGGTTTTTTTAATAGATAGAGTGATTTAAGAGGAAGGTTTTAGTATCCATTGGCTAAAATAATGCGGGCGAAGCCGCTGGTGAAAAAGCTATAAACTATGTGTGCACCAAATTTCATCCAAATACATTTAGTAGTTTTTTTGTGAATGAGTAACAAAAAGTCTTTATAAGTTTTTGCATTTGTCCCTCTATAACGAAATTGCTGTTGTGTAAAAAACCTGTCAACTCAGGCCCAAGAGACAGAGTTTAATTTTGTTATTGCAAAATAATTCAGTAGTCAGCCCCACCTAGCTGTCTGTCTGTCCATCCTATATTTCATGAACTGGTTTGTTCAAGGTGGTTCGGTTAAATTAATTGTTAAAACATTCATCATTGACATTTTTATAACCGTGTTGGGGTGTTGCAAGTGCTTGCAGCTGACTACAAAACAGGTTGTTTTATATAAGTTTTTGCATCATCATCAAATTTCTCTCAAGATTTTTGGGTCAACTTATAAAGTTTTTTAGCAACTGCCCAAAGAGATGATTTGTTTTTGGGGTTCATGTGTTATGTGTGTGTTAATTTGTTTATATTATATTACATGTGGAACTTGATTGCACAAAATTTCAGATAAACATCAGGATTTGTTGATATTTAAAAAAAATAATTATTTGGTAAAGGCAAGAGAATTACCCTAGAATCTAGAGTTACTGCCTTAGGTCTAAATCCTATGTACCATTGAGATCCCCACTGGACCTATCCTAACCTATCCTATTGTATTACTGACGCCATCTGTCCGTAGTCCCCTGGTACTAACGCACAAACTTACATAAACACGGTCTCATAGAAATTCTTAAGTACTTTGTCATGTAACATTAACTTTTTCTACATAAAGTCAAGGTTCTTGATTGAGTCAGCCCAGCTTCCTTTGTCTTAATACGTCTAACTGTTATTCTAGAAATATCTACCTACCTGTACCTATTCAATTCCTTACTAATATCATAAATGCGAAAGTAACTATCTGTCTGTCTGTCGCGCGTTCACGCGAAAAGTACTAAACCGATTTAAATAAAATTTGTTACCTACACAGATAGTCTAGAGCCTGAGAAAGGACATAGGCTTCTTTGTTTTGTGTCAATCATCAGCAGCTTGCCTACTTAGATTGTATAACTTTGTGATACTAATATCTACTATGAGGCATGAACTGCCTGGTATGAGGTTGGTATAACAGACGCAACTAAGAGTGAGGTCCTGCAGATCTGGTATGAAGGGTTTTAAACACAAACGCATTTTCTGCACTTTTTTTTCTTCTTGTTTGTTACATATTTCATAGATAAAAGGCATGGACAACGCGTCTGTCGACCCCGTGCTAGAAACTGCAGCGATCCTGCGGCCAGTTTCATTGGGTTTATCCATGTGGAATTTCTCATTACCCAGTTGGAAATTTTGACTGATTGGCAATATTTTTGCCACAGCATTGGGGCCAAATTCACTGATAGAAGGTTACATAGTCGGCCCATTAAGCAAAAGCGTTTTTTTTACCAGGAAGCGGGAATTTTCGTGGTAACCACTTCTTGTTCAACCCTGGTTTGGTAATGAAATGAAATGAAATTATTTATTTTATAACTAGGATTTTTAAATCACTTTTACAAGTCAACAGATTTGTTATTATGAGAACGCTGGCGCCGGCATTTCCTAGCTGACTACCTCTGAGAAGAAATGCTGAAACAAACTCAGGGGTCGTAGTCTTTTTTCAACTCCAAACAAAGTTGATAATCAGTTGATGTCAATGTGTGTAATCAACCGTTTCAAGAATAAAATTCTCAAATAATACGTTACCCATCGAAAGTTAGAAGTTTGAATTTATGGTAAACAGCTGTTTTAAGTTAATCGGACCGTTATCATGTCAGTGAACGTTTAATGGGCTGATTACGAAACCATCAGTCGGTGGACTTGGCCCTTAGTTTCTCCAATTACAAAGGAAGAAGCGTCACGACTATTCTTCCTCAACTATTCTTCTTCAATGAATAATTGTGCGATGTTATTGTCTCCGTTTTCCTCTATCATTTTATTTGTTTCTCCATTTGTTTACATAATTTTGTTATAATCTGAATATGAAAAATTATCATCATTTCCAACATCCCGAAATAAAACGACTAATACTACTTCCTTCCAAACAGACGGACACAATTAGTAACAATTAATGTTTTATATTATAGGGTTGACACGCACGCTTGAACAAAATTAAACGGCTTTTACTATAGCACCAAACTTTTTATCATTTATACTTTATACTTTTACGAAAATCACATCACAGATATCAGTAATAAGAACACTTTTAATATGTTTTATGTTATAAATACGTAGATATAATAATTGAGTAAACGTATATCATAAAATATTAAGACGAAAATCATAAAATAATAGCAAAATTATTCAATTTTATCCTCCATCTTGAATGACAGTTCTTCGGTTTCACGTATAAGTAACCTGATATCTTTTTGATGCAACCGGCCGTGTGTGTTTTAAGCAAAGCTTTCTAGTCGAATGATATCGCCTATTCAGGTGGTGTTTAAGTTTCACAATTATCATGAAAAATCTGAAAAATACGACAGCTTCGTTGGGTTAGTGGTCGCATACCACGACTGATGTAAACGGGGTCTTGGTCCCGGATCGGACCGAAATTGCTTTGTGTAATTTGAAATAAGTCACAAAGCAGCCCGGAGTCAGGAAGTTGGTAGTGCACACACGGTAACACCCGCACGATAAGAAGAGAAGACTGCAAAATTTTTGTTGGTTTGTTTTAATGATCTAATGCAGTTGGTAGATTATAGCAGTAAGTTATTAGGTGGACCCTAATATCGTACTGCTATCAACATACGATTCGTTTCGAAAAAAAGGACTAGTTTATAGGACTCCTCTTTTAACCTACTACTAACTTTCACTCCTGCAGTGAGATCAAAAGTGCGTCTTCACAAACTACCTATAGCCTGTACCAATACCAAAAGATCCCATTAAAATTTAATGGTACCTACAGAATATTTAATCATTAAATATTCTATTGATTTTAAGAAAAATGTTAACATAGTCGTAACCTATTTGGTTCTAATTCTGCCACAGAAATTAACAAAACGGCGTAAGGATGGCGCAGTTATGTCAATTTCATGCTCTAAACATCACCATTCATAATTTAATGCCGTTTTATTTATATGAGTGGGAAAATTAGAACAAAATAGGTTATGATTTTGTTTACATTTTTCATAAAATCAATAGAATATTTAATGATTAAATATTCTGTAGGTACCATTAAATTTTAATGGGATCTTTTGGCAATTCCGTTCAATAAAGATTCATCTCCTTAATACTTTCAAGTACACCTACAGTAATGTACAGAAGGGCTCAATTGAGTGTTACACAAATGTGCCAAGGTGATATGCACGATCGTTTTCTATAGAACATTACTAACCGTCAGCTGACTAGCGTTAGACAGGTGATATGTAGAAGTGCAACACGCTTTGGTTTGGTTGGTAATGTCTGTCTGTGCTGGTTGTTCTATGTGCACCAAAAGTAAAACTTTCTGTTCTTGAAATCTGATGTACTAATGTTCAAACATCTATATCTATACTCTATACTAATATAATAAAGCTGAAGAGTTTGTTTGTTTGAACGCGCTAATCTCAGGAACTACTGGTACGATTTGAAAAATTCTTTCAGTGTTAGATAGCCCATTTATCGAGGAAGGCTATAGGTTATATATCATCACGCTAAAACCAATAGGAGCGGAGCACTACTATTCCACGCGGACGAAGTCGCGGGCAGAAGCTAGTAACAGATAAAATGTATTGTTGGGGAGTTTGTTGCGCCAATTCACTTCCCAGTAAAAACCGGCAAAGGCTGGGCGTTTTGGGGGCTATCTTTTTGTAATTATGACGTGCGACAATTCACGTTTGGTTCTGATATTTCAGTTGGTCCAATATAGTGTTTTAAAATTGGACTTCTATCTTGCGACTGTATTGTGTTAGTTTTAAACGATAGATACGAATCGACAAGAGTATCTCGTTAACGAAATATCGTTGGCAAGAATTGCTCATGTCGTAATGTAGACGAAGTTGTACGTTTGAGATAGCTCATTAGAATTACAATTTAATTGGTAGCTCTTAAAAAGAACCATGTAATATACTAATTTAAAATTCTAACTAAATCACTAATAGGTCTTGAGCAGGCGTGGTGAACAAATGTTTCAGACTTCTGTGTATGAGATGGTTTTGTTAAGCAGCAGAAAAAAAATGGCTTCGTTCACTAATGCTGGGTAAACCGATCTATTTAATCCAGAAATATACATAGGTGTGTCCTTTGGAGAAAAATTGGAAAGAAATACCATGGGATATACTCTTCAAAAGGTGTTGTTTACAAAATGATTAAAAAACTTTAATTACAATTAACACTCTTCTTGAATGACAGGCTATATTTTAAAGTTACCGACCAAAATGGGTTGAGCAAGTGAAGTTTGTTATGGCAGGGAGTAAATAGTTTTTATCGTGGTACATGGTTTCCTATAGCGTCTAAAAGAATCTGCTACGGATAAACTTGTAGTATTAACTAGTAAGGAATAAATGGTAATTTCTTGTTAAGTACATGCTAATGTAAGTCTTAATAGCTTCTAATGCGATGCTATTAGAATACCGGTGACCTAATCTTGACCAGGAACTTGTTATACAAACATCAATGCAAATTATCAGAGACAATGACTTTAACCTCCATCTTGTAATTAAAACATAATAATGTATACCCTTTCACAGTTTTGCAATACATTGCTGTATTTTAAAATCATTGGTCTTGTAATGCACACGTGCTACGCAATGCACAGCGAAATGGTTCTTGGAACGGATTGCATTGTAAGTGCAGTTGCATAATGTGATATAAAAACATACCGATTGTTCTAAGTGATGCAAGGGAATACTTTTACTTTGTAGATCTTAAGTCTTGCGAGTAAGGCACTTTTAGTACCAGTATCTCAAGTAATATCTTGCTAAGTCAAAACTGGCTGTGTTTTTTTTTTGTATGGCATCTCGCAGGTCAACCTAGAAGGTTGTCAAAGTTTGTCGTCTGTGGGGATGATTCTTCGCGTCCCATCATTCCACTCCTTCGCCCCCCACATAAGTCTACCTCAAGAATTGAAAGTTCTGGAGATTATTAGTGTTTTCAAACAAACAAACTCTTTACTTTTTAACCCCCGACGCAAAAAGAGGGGTGTTATAACTTTGACGTCGATGTGTGCCATCGTAACTCTCAAACGGATGAGCCCATTGCGATGCGTTTTTTTTTATTTGAAAGCCAGTGAGGCATTTTTTCGTAGTTTTTTTTTTTATATTTTTATACTAGGTAATTGCGAGGAAATCATATATTTTCTTCTACCCTAGATGTAGTTTGAAAAGCAACTTGTATTGATTTATCATTAGCATGAAAAAGCCTAATCATTTCCAAGGAAATGTTCAATCATAAAAAAACAGCACAATTGCATGTTAAATAAAGAAACCCTTATATTCTTTAAAATTTAAACGGTTACCTGACATCCAAACTGTCCTATTTATTATGAGTACATGTTTTTACTTTCCTAGAAATATCTTTCTTTATTTCATATGCTTCAATCCAAATCCGATCAGGTAGGCCAGAATTTGTCAGTGCCCTCTTCGTTCTTCAAAAACCCTGTTGTAGTACCTACTTCTGGAACTGTTGTAAAACTCCCTGCTCCTCTCAGAATTCGATCATTTCTGCATTTCGTTTTATAGTGTTTATTGCTCAATAGCTTTGCAAACTAGCTTATACAACATCTATCTAAAAACCGACAAGATATTTTGAAATACTTTATTAGTACCTAGTCCGAGCTGCGGAACGTTCGAAAGTGATACCGCGCCCGGAATACAAAGGGCTGATGGAGGAACATGGATGGGTTTTAGTCAGTAAGAGCCTGACACTCCCTTCCGCCACAGGCCAGCACGCCCACGGCGGGAGGGGTTATTTGATGATTTCCCATCCGAAAAAAAAGTACCTAGTCCGAAAATTTATATTAGACCTCGCTTGATCGTATGTGCGACTAAATAGACAATCTTTCAGTGAACTCCTGGATTCAGCCAGAGCAAATCGAGAAGTTACAATACAATCAACAAACAAAGCAGTAATCAATACACGCTTATCACTGACCCATGCATTGACCGACCTTGCTTACGGGCAGCTGTCGATTATCAAGTTGCCCTTTGCACCAATGTGGTTAGGAATGCGCCTGATTATACGCGAGGTATAAACTAGAACATCCGCAGCTGGGTACTCGGTTCATTGTGCGGAGTACAGTCTCTGAGAAATGTGTTAGCATAGTCCTAGTCTGTAATAGAAAACTGCTATCAGTTTTTCTGGTCTAATTTTAACAGGACTGCGTGCTGCTTGAGTTTTTCTGCCTTGTGTTTGTTCAGGTCCTATTGTAAGAGCGATTGATGATTGATGCAGTCTATGACTGTGCGTGTTCGTCTAGAAATAACTTGTACATTAGAGAGTTCATTGATTGGCTATAGCTTCGTTATTGGTTTGCTATAATCCAGAAACCAACTGCTATTTGAACTTGATCTGTTCAATGATCAGATTGGACTTTTGACCATGTTTTATCAAGCTACAAAACTCAATTGGAAATACATGCTGTTCTAGTGTAGTTAAAAAATATTTTGGGATTAATTTGTATTGTATATAAAGAAGAAATATAATAAGGTAATGAAATGAGGTGCTCTATTCTGGGTCAATCTTACACCACAAGAACCTCTCAACATTTTTCTCATTGTAATTGCAACTTATTCTATTCAGGACAAGGCACAGCTTTGATAATAATTTCATTTCAAAAAGCAACAAACGTATTGAAAATGAAACACAGTTGAATACGCCAGTCCGCATCAGATCTAGCCTAGTTTAATATATTATGTGGTACAGCGCACGAGCGAGTTTTGTACGTTGTGTAACTACCTAACTAGTGCGGCAGACGTTTGTTAATTGTTAGAAATTGTAAAGGTGGTTCGTGGTTCGGGATTTATTGGTAGAATACATGTAAAGTAGTAGTAGGTTTTGGGATATGTATTCTGGTTTACGCCTGCTTCTTTAAGCAACAGTTTTTGAGATTTCTGTGGAGTTCACAGGTTCTTAACGGCACAGGATACACTGAAAATATATTTGTGTTTATATTTCTTGTACCTGTATAGGGTTTTGTGGGCTTTATGGGCTCGTAGGTTAAGCTGCGCTAGCCACTGTCAGTCCATGGATGGGTAACTGTTTCCTAAACATAGTGAGACCCCTACGTGCTTCAGAGAGCACGTAAAGCTGTCGGTTCTGCGCCTGATCTCTACCCGGTCGTGTCGGATTGCCGACCCATCGGACTATGAGAGTGACGGAACAGAGAGTGCACCTGTGTCTGCGCAAGCGCTTGTGCACCATAATATCCC
Source organism: Pyrrhia umbra (assembly GCA_963891755.1). Taxonomy (NCBI): domain Eukaryota; kingdom Metazoa; phylum Arthropoda; class Insecta; order Lepidoptera; family Noctuidae; genus Pyrrhia; species Pyrrhia umbra. The sequence continues at coordinate 2,033,755 of OY982943.1, forward strand.
AGGCCCTGCGTACCTGGCTAGTTTTCATTGAGATTGGCCGTTATGACCGAAATCGGTCTGGAGATTATTATTTAAGCTTTGTTTGTCTTGTTTACTTTTTCCCCATAATCATATTTTAACGATTGCTTAGACAAAATAACACCTTAGAAAATATGACACTTATTACACTACAATGGTTAAAGTCTTTATTTCAAAACTTGAGCTTAATCAGTAATTAGATTCCAATCTTGAAGGTGACATGTTATTGACAACAGCTTATGTAGAATAGGCAAGAAATCGAAAGTGAATGAATCCAGTCGAACCAGTTGAGGGGACTAGACTTTAACCTGACCTCCCGACAGCCTAGTAAAGACATTACCAATACCTTTAAATCAGACTGGATTGACTAGAAAACCGCTTTTACTAGGTAACTCCAAAGACACGCGAAAATGGTTTCAGAGGATACAGCCATTCTAGATTTTACGCGGAGAGAGTTGGCGCCCGGCCAACTCTGCAGTTTGCAATTTATAGGTCCTTCACTTGCTTTAATTAAAGTTGAAATAATGATGGGTTTTTTACAAAATGAAGAAAGTACTTTCAACTGAAGGTAGTTATTTATCATTGTCGTCATGTCAGCCGAAAGTTTTCTAATAAGCCAACGACCCCAACAAACAATCTAAAGTGACTTAAGTGAACAAATTTCTAAACACTCAAACCTAACCGATATAAGGACTAAATAAAAAATCTTCACCAAAGCCTTATTTATCGCATAAACTTCACTCATTACGTATTATTTTAATTAACATTAAAGCACGCCCAATTCCTTATAAAGTACCGTAACTTAAACCCAAATATTTACCATCAAAATGGAAATAAAAAAGAATCTCAAAGCCATTATCGGATGCCCTTAAAAAGTCGTACAGCAACATTTATACGTTCAAGCATTGCGATTAATCGCTCAGTCAGTTATTTCCGTCGAGACGAAGCTTTCGATTGCATTTTTGTCCGTTTTATTATAACATCGATGCGTCAGAGTGGAGTCATTATTTTGCATTCCTGTGTTGTGCGCAAGCGCTAATGGTTATAAATCTGAGGCACGTTGATTATTTTCTTCATTAGGTCATTTTATTCGTTGTACTCTATAAGAAGAACTGGAATCGTTTAAAAGATCTTGTCAATTAAAACAGTTTAGTAAAGTTTCCTTCATTAATTATTTTGTAAAATACCTAAGGCCTAAGGGATTGCAATATGCTTTAAAGTAAATTATGGCGAGATTTTTCGCTCTGTTTAAATGTGACTTAAATGATGAAAACCGCTGATAAGCATTCATGCTAAATCAAATAAACAATCATTCGATCATCAACGAACAGAAATGCACACACCACAAAAACTCAATTTGAATACTACCGCATCGTAATAAGATGCAATAAGTTTATTTTTGGATAACCGCCCATACAGCTATAATCACATATGACAATAGGTACGTGCTCCCATAAATATTGATGGTACAATAAGACAGGAAACTGACTGTGTACTTAGTATAGCGCCGATTGTTCCTGCCGAATTAGGCATAGGCTTGGTTCAATCGATTTTACGAAACTATCAACCATGGCTGTATGGTCGATGGATGAAACGAACGTTATATGACGAGGGTTTTACTTGGAAGTTTGATCATTCGCTGCATATTTTAAGATTTGTCTGGTTTGGGTGGTCTTTCCTCTGCAGTAATGTGCATTGGTGCCGATATTTTCTGGGCATTTTTATTAGATATAATTTTTTTACTGTACTTTTACTGCGTAAGATTTAGGATTCAATGAACTAGTCGAAAGTTGGACAAGTTAATCAGAAAACGCTTTCAGAAGCTTCATATGAAACATACTTGGGCTATCATGGGAGTTGCCGAAGACGAAAGCACCACGAAAATCTTGTTACAGGAACACTCTGTGATATCATGAAACTTTACAGGATAAATTCCTCAAGAATTGATTTCCATGTACCAAAGATTGCAAAGCCAAACGCTTTACACTTAAATACATTGCTTACTAAAACACCAACAAACGTAACATAAATCACAACAACAAAAGAGTTCCCACCATTTTGTTAGACATGAAAGAAAGCTTTGACATGGAGGGTCAGTATACAAATAAGTAAAAAAACATTACCCTCTTTTCAAAAGCCGCGGCCGGGCAAGAGGCGTCATCAAGACATTGTGTTGAAATGACTAATGATCCGCTCCGAAGTACCTAACTATCTAGTGAAGTATTTTTAGATACAGATGGATAAAAAGTCGATTGTTGTTGGCGAAGATACAAGACTATACTGGGCAGTAAATAAAAGGAAGACTAGAAAGGAAATAATGATACATACTGCCAAATAGTATGTAATAACAACACTGAAATTATGCTCAAATTTGGCGTCTATCTTATTATAATATGAAATTTCTCAGTAAGAAAAATGTAGGAGCACATATTTTTTGCCGCCTGATTGCTTTACCGTTCAGAGATCAAACATCATGTGAAAATTGAGACTCCAAATTGAGATAGTTACAATGGAATAGCGAAGTGCAAATATGTCTAAAATATTTATCTAGGTATAGGTAGGTTGAAAATTCAGTTAATTTAAAAATAAAGTCGTATGTTCTCACCCTCTTTATCTGACATTAATGAAATTCAAAAAGTCTTTAAAATTGTGCCTAATTTCACAAACTAGCATAATAAATGTATAGCAAAGTCCTTTTTAGTGGCCAAAGAAAATTTTACGCAAAAGCGAGATAAATAGCACAGGAAATCCGGAGTTTGCGTCAAAGGAACGACCGAAATTAGGAATTTCCTGCAAAATTTCTCTAAAACCTTTAAAAACTTATATTCTTAGGTAGTTACTGAAAGGAAAGTTGGTCCTAAAAGTTGTATCAATCTCTAATTCAATAGTATCCATTACTTGTTTTAAGTTTTTACTAAGGGTAGATTCGACCAAACCTGAATTTATACAAGAATAACTATGCGGAAAATAATATATACCACGATTGTATTCTCGAGTAAATCATCAGTCGTTTTTCCATGCAATCTAGCGTATAGCTTTACTTGGATAAGCTACTCACGAATAGCGAAGTGAATGTGAACGAATGTAATACACGGCCAAAAAAAATTGCTCTACAAATGGGAGGGTGCAGTAGCATTACTCATGTCAACTCTAATTTGTCGTATTATAGCGTAGAAAAGTAACTGCCAAGCGACAAAGCCCTTTAAATAAATTAAAAAAAATAAAATTAAAATGTCAGTGAATTAAAATGACAGCATAAGTCAATAGGACGCCATTTTATTATTCCTTGAATAAACTTCTTATTCCACGCAAAATGGTGGTATAGTGACTATTCCCGAATACAATCGTTATTCCTCGAATTGTAGTTGGTTAAACGTGAAATTGATTTATTCTCAAGTAATAAGAGATCTACGCCGAGAATAAAATTTATTCCAGTTTGGTCGAATCCGCCCTAAGTCTGACAAACATTGTGTGAAGTTTCCAATCTCATTTAACTTTCCCTGATCTCTAATCTATTTATGGTCGGCTTATCATATCTTTTTCTTCCATACAGATCTACAATCATCTCTGTATTCACACCCATCATTCATCTCCTGTTGCTATTAACGTTATTTTCTTGTGTATTGTGTTCCTTCAAGTCTGCAGCATCGAAGACAACGTAATTTGCTAGACTCCTAGCCTTAAAGGACTTTCTGGAATACCTGTAACGACTGTCGAAAGATCTACAAATGACAGCCGGGACCAACAGCTTAACGTGCTTTCCGAGATACGGAGGAGTCTCGTTATGACATTGATTGTCACCTATCCACGAACCGAACGCGCCAAACGCAGTTAACTTGTTTTTATCGACCCGTGCACCTATTACTTAGCCACGAGCTTTTCAATCTTCTTCAATGATAAAGAAATGAAGTACTATTTATTGACACTAAGAATTCCTATCCACCTCCTCAGTGGTGCATTAAAACTGTAAAGTATAAACTTCCTGAACGTATAACGTTAAGAAATTCCTTCCAAGATTGAGTGGGAACGTTCCGTAGTCCGTAATCTTTGCCATCGGTCATACATCATGACCATCCGTCACGGTGAACTGTTGGTCCGAGATGAGCAGATGACCATGTAAATGGGTTTTGGTCATGCAACATTCGTTTATTGTATGGCTTTATGATGGTTTTGTTATTTGTAACAGCGTGACTTTCGCTGTTTAGACGGGGCACATTATTTAGCCCATTGGAGGTGCGAAGGCACTTTATAAGCAAGAGTTAAGCTTCATTTGTCAATTTGTGTTTGATTGTTGTATGAAAAATAATACTCCTCAAAGTCATATTTATTTATTGTAATTACACAGTAGGACACATTTAACACATAATATTACAAATACAAATAGCCTTTATTTCTGATAATATATAGATTACATTGACATATTATTATTATTACATCGTTATTAACTTATTTTGCATGCTATAATATTACTAAACTATATTATGATACTATCTTTGACAATTTTATTATAAATAATTCACTTTTTCTATTCTATACAACTCAATAAACATGCTATGGATTTGAATAATTTAATATTGATATTATAACATTTAATTCTTATCATTTTAATTTTATCATTTTAATATTTTATCATTTTCATCAAGGACATCGGTAACATTATTATCAGCTTGCCCTTTGGCATAGGCCTCCCCTAGTGTTTTCCATATCTCTCTACTTGCGGCATTTCTTGTCCATGTTGCTGTGCCCCCTAGGATTACACATAATATTATAAAGCGGTTAATTGTTAATCAAAGAAGTCTTCACCAATTTCCAAAAATATTTATCTTGACTTGCCGTAGCTTTTTCAACTTTTATTCTCCGGATCCTGAAGAAGGTTTAGTGACTGGATTACAAACGAATAAAATGAAAATAAAATAGTACTTGAAACTAGCAAGAATTGTTTCGAAAACACTCACAAAATGATTATGGAGCTAATAGCGTGGCGCGTCGTATTAACATCACGCTTGGCCAATTTTTTAGCTGCCACCGTTCAATCATAGTATAAAAAGGACACAGTAGGCTATCTGAGGCCCAATCCGCGATGTAATTGCCTACCGTACTTGTCTGTCTCAGGGTTGTCACTTTTAGCTAAATTTTAATTCAGTGCCTAGAAATACAATAAACCGGCGGGGCGGTGTGGGCGCGACATTCCGTGCTTCATCGATTCGTGTGTCGCCAAAACGCTAATAAATGTTTATAGACTAAGAGCTTGTGTTTAAATAATATTCTTAGCATATACTAGTCAATTGCTTTTATTATTTTAATAGGCATAATTTATTATTCTTACACATTAAGGACAATATATATTTTCTATTAAATAAACATAAAATAATACAAACACATCTATTGAATTAGTAATTTTCTAGCATTGTTTTTGATTATGTCTTCTGGATAGAAATGGGCTTCACAAACAACATGCTTGGGTAGAGAGTTATTTATCAAATCCTCGCAGTCAATATTAAGCGCAGCCATTGAAGGCATCTGAAATACAAAGCACATTTAATATACATTAGGTATCTATCGTAAAAAGTGGAATAAAGTGACTAAAATATCATATAAAAAACATAATACCTAAACTAAAGAAACTAAAGCCCGTCTCTTAGACTATAATCATTTTTTGTTCTGTTGTTATGAACGGTTGCGATTCGAATTTTGCTCTATTTGTCTGATTCACAATTCATCAATTATTTTAAATTACGATTTTATAACTGTAAGTAGGTGCTTAGTTACTATACCTGCCTACAATACTGAGAAATCGGCATGACGAAACGTAAACAAAGCAATAGCGGCATATCAATTTTATTAAAAGATCAAAAGTACCTAATACATTCTAGTGGGACAGTAGGCCTGCCTACTTTGTCTGTCTAACAACAACAAAAATAAGTAGGTATCTCATCACCAAGTTAAAATTAAATGCTAGAATAAGTGACTTGCTTACCTTTCTTGTTTAGTAGGTAATCAGAACAGAGATAAATCTGGAATCGATGAATTATTTAGACACCTAAACATAAAGCAATAAGTTCTCCTGCGATTATCACACATTTTTCATTTATTTAGCGGTGACGAAAAGCCGTGACGCGTGAACTTTGTGCGGTGTTAGCCCCGACTGGCGCACTGAGAAACGGGTCGAGATTTTGTTTGAGTGTGCGTGCGGCGACGCATAGATACTATGGCGCACACATACAAGCCGCGCGCGGTTCATTTGTATGAAGATAACATACTTGTCCTTTTTATACTATGGTTCAATGCTCGAGTCGACGCAATTAAGTGTGGAGCGTGTTATAAGCGGTGGCGATTTAATTAGACTATTCATTTTAAGAGATTTTGTATGACCTGCTTCCTAAGATTCTTCCATGAATAATTCAAAATGGATATTACGATGTTTGACATTTGATGATTTATAAGCCTTTTATCATTTATACTTTTGCGAATATTACAAAACACGATATCATTATTTAGCATACTTTTAATATTTTTTATGATATCATATGCAAAGATATAATAATTAAGTAAACATATCATAAATATGTATTTAGACGTAAAACAAAAAAAATTTTTAGCAAAATTATTAAATTTTATCCTCCATTTTGACAGATCTTGAATGACAGTTCTTCCGTTTCACGTCTAAGTAACCGCATGTTTTTTTTGGTGCATCCGGCTGTTAATGTAATATTTTCTTAGTATCGATAGACGTTTCATGTCTTGGTATATTGGTTTGGTGACTCAGATAAGTCAGTGAGCGTGGTGGTTATCTCTTCGAGTGGCGATACGTACATTTACATATCATCGAGGATGTATCACTGCCAGTCTGGTCTGTATCATTGTATTGCATAACAAAACACAAAAAATATCATAAATATCGCACACCAGATACATCTCAATAATAATAATTATGTTAGAAAATTGGCTTAGGGTATATTTGACGAAAATGTCTGATTCATAAAGAAAAATCTTAAGCTCTGCTTTCAGATTATGCTATAATATAATAGCATATAGTATATAGCTCGTAGCACAACAATATCGTGCACTATACATTGTCATGGACACGTTCACACTGTACTGTATTATATATTATTGGCTATATACGCAAAGAAAAAGCTTTACTCTTCCCGTGTTTTACTGTTTACATACATACCTACATTGAAATTAAATAATACTAATTATTATAAATTAATCGCTTCGGCTCATAAATTAAACCACATTTTTACAGTTAGGGGCCCTGACCACGTATGATTTAATAGACTCATCCGTCCGGACGTTGTTGTGCCACAATTCGCCGGTGCTACCCGACCGAGTTCGGTGAGATATGCGCACGCGCATCATTAATCGCGACCGTTGAATTTTTAAACGCGTCGGGTTATACATTCTCTCGATATAATGAGCTATTGTTTTATATGATAATGTAATCGATTTTAGATTGGATTAGGGGATTTATATTTTTTTTTGTGATCGTTATAAAGCTGTGTGTTGTCTGTGCGAGCAAGTGAGGAAACTGGTCTTTCGCACATTGATGGATTTTGCGAAACTCTTGCTTTGGAATATAACGACCCTAATAGAAATGATTAGGTTCAATTTTGTATACTGAGATCTGCCCACAATCCCTGCAACGCTTTCTACAACGCCCACAAGTGGTGGAACGAAAAACCAGTTGCCACCTGTATTCCAATCTAAATGATTGTAATTTCTTATTGAGAATGAGGTTTAAAACAAAATGAACATGTAATTGTTTAAAAGTGGGTTCCGTGCGCTTTCAAAATGTTTAAAAATCATCCAAATATAAAATGTAGTAAATCTAGTAATTCACCCTAAAACATACTACATGGGGAATCGGAAATCAGGACAGAAATCGGCTTTTGCCTAAACTAACTAGAAAGTTTAATATTCTACTAAAATTATAAATAGGAAAGTTTGCCAGGATGTGTTTGTTTATAACCTGGATTCATGGATAGGATACTTTTTATTTAGGTACCTGGATCTTATTCTGAATCTACGCAGAAGAAGTCGGGAGCAGAAAGTTAAAAAATGAACGTTAGCTTTAGCAATCCGATACTACACTTCATTCACTACAAAACCGGTTTTAGGCTAAATAAATATATATAAGGGCTGCGGAATGTGCCGGGGCTGCGGGATGTTCGAAAGAGTTACCACGCCTCCGGAATATAAAGGGCTGAGGAAGGAACATGGATGGGTTTTAGTCAATAGGAGTCTGACACTCCCTCCAGCCCCGACAACGTCATTTGATGATTTTCCATCTGAAAAAAAAAGGCTATAAGTATAAGTACCACTTATTCACATTAACACCTGTTTTTGAAACCTAATACGTCGCCATATGAAATGAAATGGTGTGGAAAAGTGAAGCCGTCCAAGTGCTCGTAGCTACCCAAGTTTTTGCTTACAGACCTGTCACCATGTGTTTTTGGGACCTTGTATTCGAAAAGCTTAAGTTAATAGCAATAAGTAAAAAAAAAGCTTCTGGCCCATATTTATGTAACGGCACTAGCTAGTTTTGAGGTCATTCTGATAAGACAGATAAAGAAAAGTTTGGATGATATAATGTGCTCCACAATCATTCTTTGATGATTCTCTTGGCTCTTTTTTGATGATGGTCTTGGCTCTTTTTTCGGTGCAGGGTCAAAAATATCTAAGTCTTTCAATCTGTCTAGTAAAGACAATATGTTGGGAACGGCTTAAGACAGAACCAATTAAAGTACTACAAAAAACAACAGGCTTCAATCGTCTCCTCTGTTGACCTACCACGATGCTCCAGGTGTCCGGAAGATATGTTCTTGACGTTTATTTGTGAACCTGTTCCGGACACGTACGTCCGGTGTTTATTGTAGATGTTTTGGAACGTTCATATTCTTTTTTACTTCCTAGTTCATCAATATAACAGGATTGGTTATGACATCAGCTGTTTCCAAAATGAAAATTCCTGACAAATTGACCACATCCTCATTCCGCAACATTGGATGCGGTAATATCGTTTTTACATTGCTGCACTTAAATGCTCCTGGTTGCATTTTTTCTCTCTCATCTGGAGCGGCTATTTTTTGCAATTGTCATAGTGTTTATGACATCAGCAAAGAGCCAGGTGCCAACATAATTCTCAAACGTAAGATCGATAGAAGCGCTAGTAATTCCCCTACGCCCTACACCATTCAAGTCGGGTTTGTAGAACGCTTATCAATGGCCGTTCTAAATATAGCCCTACTGAAACTTTTCGCCTTCAGTGACTTCAACGGAATCGTTCCTTCCCACGAATTTTGATACGAGTTTTCCTGTGATGTAAGTTTTTGACTAAGTCGTCTTGACGTCATTTCAGTTCTATGAAACGGTCGTAGGTCTGACGGGTTTTAATTTTTTTTTGAAAATAGGTTGCAGGCAACATTTTAGTATTCCATCAGATTAACGATGAAAAGTGTCATTTCAAACTTTTTCTACACTAAAAAGCAATGAATTAGGATCGTTTACTAGATTGCAAATTGCGACCGGACACTGAAACATCTTAATAGTGTCATTCGTTTAATATTATCCATTAAATATTTTAATTAAGATCCCAACTTACAGCAAGCTGAAGTCTGGGTACCAAAGAAATGCAATTCCATAAAATAAAACCTTAAATGCCAAGCGTCTCAGCTAAAGCTGTTTGTACGCTTAAAGATTTTGCGACTATGTTGCAGACGCAAAATCGCCGAGTCTTAGCTTGGTTCAAAAAGGATTAAGTAACTTTTCCGACAATGAACTGATAGGAAACTAGGGTATGTTTTCATCTTAAAGGTTTTGTTAGATGCCTGTTTTAGTATGTTATTTGCTGAGACACGTTGCATTGCCTCCGCTGATCGTAGAGACTTGAAACTTGGAGGCTGTGTTCTTTGTATAACGTAGACAACCGATAAGAAAGGGGTTTTTCGAAATTGTACCCATGAGGGGGTGAAAAAGCTTGTATGAAACTCTGTAATTTTTATTTGAATTCGTATAGCTCGAAGCGATACGCGTACAAAGTCGCTGGTGGAAATCTAGTCAATTTTAAACACAAAGAAAATAAGACAAGAAACAATCATAATACAAAAACCTGCTGGAATCTCCACCAACAACCCTGCAATCGGAGACTTAAAAATAAGAAGAGATATACGAGTAGTTATTCATCGTATCATCTACTTTTTTTCATGAAGATTTTTTATCGACCTATGTTTCGTCCTGTCGCTCAGTGTGTAGTCGTCCTTAGGACGCACCGTATCTGGGGCATCGTCCGGGCCGCTCCAATTCTCCGCCGATGCAGCGTTTAATTTCCGCCCTGTGCGTTGAATGTATAAAGTATATAATGCAACGTTTAGTTAATATTGGACTTGAGATATTACAGTGTTTTCATTTTATTGTTTATTTAAACGAGATGGGTGGGAAAGGAGGGGAGATTTTGGATGATGCGATGGGCTTAAATTGCTGTTATCTCAGTATCTCTAATTTAAATTATGAGTAGACTTAATATGTTATATTATTATGTGTATTTCGAAATTCATTAACGTTTTTACCTGCTGTCCTTTTAGTTAAAATACTATCAAACTTTGCAAAACTGACAGTTTTATACACATGTTTATAATATCTCAACTTGTTCTCAAATAAAGCCTTATAAAACTACATCACGTACAAAATCGTTTACTGAGAGTATCTGCCAAAACTCCTATCCGCAACATAAAAAAAAATCCTTAAATTCAGAACGTACACGAGTGGCCCTCCACAGGCCGTCCTCAAGACCCCACAAAGCATTCTCCAGCGGTAATTGGGAACGTTGCCCGAAGCGTCTGCGAATTCTTTACAAGCGACATGTTTTGTTGCGCCACTGTGGCCGAGTGTGGCGATTGCTATCATGAACCCTTTTTCGGATGGGAAATCATCAAACGACCCCTCCCGCCGAGGGTGGGGCGGCTGGGACTATCAGACTCTTACCATCTTACATATAAAGTCCGATTATTTCATAATCTTCTGCTTAGCTTACTCATTTCGCTGTTTAGCGTTAATCCGAACTTAAGTTAGTAGCTTAATCCTGGATTACGACGATAAGCAAGGATTCGGTGAGAAATGCTTAACTTCAGATTACAGGTTTTTTATAAGTAAGACGAAGGTTACTGACTAAAACCCATCCATGTTCCTTCCTCAGCCCTTTGTATTCCGGGGGCGCGGTAACTCTTTCGAACATCCCGCAGCTCGGTAGGAAATCATGAACCCTGTTGCTGATACTTTGGAAATCATAGTAGATTTTTACCTATTTCTACCGTAAGGCTACGTCCGCACAGACAGGCGGCTAGTTTAGCGCCTAGAGCCTAGTGGCTTGCATTCTGGCTACTAGCTAGGATACACGGTGGCCGCACTGAGAGGTAGTTGGCGTGGTGGGTCGCTAGGTGTGTTGGTCATTTGCTTGTCGGCACTTTGACAAGATGTCACATCATTGATTTTTTGTTCAAAAATGCCTGGCGCCTGGCGATAAAAAACCAACACGTTTGTTTATACTTGGATACACGCTTAGCGACAAGCTAGACGTCAAGCGCGCAGTGCGGCCGGTCGCGAGCATTCAAGAACGTTCGTTTTGCTAAGCTACTCGCTAGGTGACTCGCTAGGCTCTAGGCGCTAATCTAGCCGCCTGTCTCTGCGGACGTAGCCTAATACAACGTTACTGTCGCCTTCTTCGGCACTTTAGAAATGTCAGGGTTGTTCTGGAAACGCAACGAGATGACTGTTATTGCGATCTTCTTCTCTGTCGTTTCGCTCTTGGCAGAGCGACGTGGTCACTTTGAGACGTCCACGTCGTTGGTAGAGGCGGACCCAGCTCTGTACGATTTCCCGCCATCTCTCTCTGTTAGCCAATTGTCTGATGCACTCAGATTTTTTTCAGTTTGCAAGAACTATTAATATGTGTGAATGAATAATAGCATCGATGTAAAAGATATGTAAGATTCTGACTTGTAATGTGTGCTACGAGGTGATAGTTCTTTTGCATAATGCGAAATCATCTGTAGTCCAAACTTTTATAGCAACAGGCTAACCTCCTACTGTATTGGAGTTAAACATAACTGACGCTTTGAAAACGTGCTGCAGTACAACTCTGCCTAGCCCATCGGGAAATACAGGCAAAATGCTATAGTGCTCAAAACCTCACTTCTATAACTTGGTGTACCGATCTAGTTTCATCAGACTTGGTAGTCAAAGTGCTCATCAATATTAATTCATCTGTGGTGTGGCGGAAGTGCTGGTGAATTCTTTATAAACTTCATCTTTTGTTGTGGTTATAGTTCACTTGCTATGGTTTTCTTTCATGCATTAAGTATTTTAAGTTACAGGTAACATGGAATTCGCCAATAAAACTAACCTAGATGGTATTACGACAGGGCCTTAACGTAGAAAGATAAAACAGAACACCTGCTACGATCCTAAGAAAACATTACCTAGCCCAAAATAATATTTTCGCACTGCTGCGAATCAGGATTCCTCTCTAAAGCAAGATGGTAGCAGAATGATGAGCTGATAATTATTGTTCCTTATTTAAGAAGACTTAAATCGAGGTCAACATCAGAAGTAATTTAGCAGTCAGGCTTATAGTCGGTACCAATAAATTTTATGAAAAATTATAACAAACTAGTACCCTATTTTGTTTTGATTCTGCCACAGAAATTAACAAAATGGCGTAAGGATGGCGCATTGATGTCAATTTCATGCTCTAAACATCCTCATTCATCCTCAAAGAGTCAATTTAGATATATTATTATAATCATACATAATTCATATAAAATAGAAATACATATATATGTGGGATTGTATAGCAAAATAAACGACGTGGAGGCACTTTTAAATAATTTATTTCACTTAATACAAAAATCAGCGTTACACCGTGAATACTTCGTGAGTTCAGTCGTCGCCATTCTCTCCTCTCTCGCTCGCTCATTCCCTCTCTTTCATTCATCCGCTGCGTTCCGTTTGCACATTAATATTTTTAAAGGTTGCGTTCATATTTAATAATAGTAACAATATTTTTATCCCACATATATGTATAATACATACACACATACGAGGTGTGGCAATTTAGTTATAATCTAATCTTCTTATTCTGCGGTTCAAAAATCTATTAGCAATCCAATCTTATTGCCGCTTCATATCAAGTTTCGATCTCATTTCTCGAAATGAGCTCACTTTTTTTTGTTTTTGGATGGGAAATCATCAAATGACTTCTCCAGCCGTGAGTGGGGCGGTAGGCAGTGTCAGACTCTTACTGACTAAAACCCATCCATGTTCCTTCCTTAGCCCTTTGCGTTCTACGGCTAGGGTGGCTTCCGAACATCCCGCTATGACGTTGGCTGCATCAGGCTATGACGTTGCCATTTGTGTCGTATGAAATATTGGAACTAGATCTGAGCTGGGTTTAAATTATTTTTAATCAGCAAAGTAATTCTAATTAGTAAACACATCCAATATTATTATTTTTTTGTGATTTTCCTGCTCTGGTAACTAAGACCTTTAGTTTTCACGTTGCCAAACAACAATATTTACTTACGTTTAGGAGTTTGTGTGATTGATAGTTCCATCATCAGCCTATATATTGTCCCACTGCTGGGCACAGGCCTCTTCTCATACAGAGAAGGCATGAGCATTGATGACCTTGCTCAAGGCGGATTGGCGATTTCATTTTTTTAAGCCCAGGTTTCCTTACGATGTTTTCCTTCACCGTTAGTCAGTGTCTAAGATATACTTAGAAAGTACATATGACTAGAAAAGTCACATTGGTACTTGCCAAGTTTCCAACCAGCACACTCGTACATGAGAGGCAGGTGCCTCAACCACTAGTTGATAGTTAAATCAATGCAATGTATATTATGATTAGTTAAAATTAAAGCCTATGATTCTGCGCCAATTAGGCTGCAGTATACCTATAATATTCTTGAAGAAACCAGTATTTAGAGCGGGTAGTCCACTCTCAGGTAATGAGTTTTTTGGAGGCAAATAAAATACTACCTGACCTGCAATCGGGGTTCAGACAGGGTAGGGGTACCGCAACGGCTCTGGCTGATGTTGTAGGGAATATCCTGGAAGCGCGCGATAGGGGGGAGGGTACAATCATGGCCCTGCTAGACTTTTCCCGCGCTTTTGACGCAATTAACACCACTCTATTGTTGTCCAAGTTGGCTTTCTATGGCTTCGACAAAGATGCAGTAGAGTGGTTCAGAAGCTACCTTTCCGACCGGTCTCAGTTCGTAGAGCTGCACAGGGATGACGGGTCAAGGGTGTCATCCACCCCCCTCCGCGTGTCAAGGGGTGTCCCTCAGGGGTCGATTTTGGGGCCTTTGTTGTACATCCTATACAGTGCTGATATCACAAAGTCCTTTATCAATTGTAAGTACCATATGTACGCGGATGATATACAATTGTACATCTCTTTCAGGGCTGATGAAACATCTTTGGCTGTACAGAAAATCAACGAGGATTTGCATAGAGTGGTTTTATGGTCAGAGGAGAACTCCCTGGTTCTTAACCCCCATAAATCTAAGTTTATGGTTCTGGGTTCTAGGATCCAAGTTCGTTCAATTTTGTCAGCCAATCCTGCACTGACTGTCATGGGTGAGAGTATCGAGAGAGTTGAGCTGGTGTGCAATCTTGGGTTGACTATGGATCCCGAACTGAGATTTGAGGCCCATGTAAATAATCTTCTCCGCAACTGTTTTTATAGATTAAAGGTTTTATATGGAATAAGAACATACCTAAGCATCCCATTGCGCAAACAACTTGTTGACAGTCTCATTCTATCCAAGTTAAACTACTGTGATATAGTGTACGGACCATGCCTTCTTTCGAGGACGGAGCATGTTATCCAGCGGATTCAAAATGCCTGTGTTCGCTTCTGTACAAATATACCTCGAAGAAGTCATGTGACTCCGTACATAAATGAACTTAATTTATTGAAGATGGCTGCCAGGAGGAAGCTTCACTTTGCTAATTTGCTGTTTGGCATTATTGGTACTAACAAACCAGCATATCTATACAACAAGCTGACCTGGAAACATGTCCACTCAGAGCACGGTCTTCGTTCCTCGGTATGCCCACTAGTGGTACCAATGCATCACACTACAGCATTCAGAGGGTGTTTCAAGTTTGCAGCCACACGCTGTTGGAATGATCTCCCGCCACCATTGCGACGCCTGAAATCAAAGCAACCGTTCAAGTACCAACTTAAAAAGCTATTACTACTCGATCAAACTAACCAAAGCTAGTGGTATTTGTATGGTATTGTTACTTACCTACAGGGTCATGGCATACATGCTCTGGCTTAGGGATCTCCCATGGCGTGGGCTGTTTTTGAAGCACACTCGCAGATGATGTTTCTGGTCTCAGTTTCCTTTGTCTTTATTCCTCCATGTCTATGTCTTCAATCATCTTTTATCTGTAAAATGTTATGTTAATGTAAATCCTAATTAATTCGCCAATAAATAATTGTATTCTAATTTAAATGTTGCATATGTTACATAATTCTCATTGTTTGTTGTTTTTATTTTATTTTTTTGGGCTTTATTGAAACTACTATGCCCTTTCTGGGCTTAAATCCATTGCAGTAGTTTATAAGTTTACTCACCGTCCTGTTACCAACACACTTTCTATTTCCTGGCACGTTGACACACTAACACTTGATACTTACTCACTGTACAAATTAATCATCTCATATACACAGACACAACTCTCACCACAACAATTATCAACAAATCTGCATAATTATCCATTACATAACATTACTAAGCGTCGGTTCGCCATTATTACATCACAAATTTTCTTTTATAATAGATTCTGTCAGCCGAATGGCACAGATAATTAATATAACAGCGCGTGCGACTATACGTCTAGATCTAATGGAATGTTGCCACTGTACATAATTTATATTATATATAATAGTAAGTTCTTTTTGTACATACATTAATATTTACATATTGCATTTATTTATGTTATATTTATTTGCATCACCGATTTGACGTCATCACGTCAGTATTCGGCTTTCGCTGAAAATCAGCGCTGGGACTTTGTCTCGCATAGGGTCACAGCATTTAGCTGAGCGAGGGCCGTATTGCGTGTTTGTGACGCATACTACCCCCTTATGTATCAGTATTTTTTAATTATTTTTTTTGTGTATATGTATGTCTCCAATCACGTAATTAAACGTATTTTCTTTCTTTTTTTTTTTTTTACTTATTTATATCTTTTTGTTTCAGGTAATTGTTCATCTACTATTAGTATCGTCATGATTGTAAGCGTATTTAGAAGAAGATATTCTAGAAAGTTCCTGGGACAACATTCGGTCTTGTGGTATGTGTGTTAGAGCCTTATCTTCCAGCTTTTGGATGTACCATCTCGAGGTATATCGGACCTACTATCATCATCATCTGCCTAGCCTTTTCCCAACTATGTTGGGGTCGGCTTCCAGTCTTAACCGGATGCAGCTGAGTACCAGTGTTTTACATGGAGCGACTGCCTATCTGACCTCCACAACCCAGTTACCGGGTAACACGGGACCCCTTGGTAAGACTGGTTGTCAGACTTTCTGGCTTCTGACTACCCGTAACGACTGTCAAAGATGTACAAATGACAACCGGGACCAACAGCTTAACGTGCTTTCCGAGGCACGGAGGAGTCTCGTTATGACAAAGATGGTCACCCATCCACGGACCGACCGCGCCAAGCGCAGCTTAACCTTTGATCGGTCGACCCGTGCGGCTGTTGCTTAGCCACGAGCTCCTCATATATCGGACCTACTATCTATACTCTATATACTAATATTAAAGCTGAAGAACTTTGTTTGTTTGCTTGAACGCGCTAATCTCAGGAACTACTGGTCTGATGGGATGAATGGGAGGAATGGTCCGGGATTTGAGAAAATCTTTAGAAAATTATTAGATAGCCCATTTATCGAGGAAGGCATTAGCTAAGCTAAGCTATATATCATCACGCTAAGACCAATAGACCAAGGGAGTGGAGTACCATTATTCCACCTGGACGAAGTCGCGGGCAGAAGCTAGTATAGTTCCTACACTGTATGAGTCGGAGCTGATGACAGCTGGTTCCTTAATCAATAGTTG
Source organism: Pyrrhia umbra (assembly GCA_963891755.1). Lineage (NCBI taxonomy): Eukaryota > Metazoa > Arthropoda > Insecta > Lepidoptera > Noctuidae > Pyrrhia > Pyrrhia umbra. Next base: position 2,050,914 of record OY982943.1, read on the forward strand.
GGTTGCGCAGTTGAAGGCGTACCATACGAAATATTCAAATTCAGCCTTATTTGGTGAGACTGGAAGCTGACCCAAATCTTTTTGAGAAAAATCTTACTACCGTTATTCCTATAATAGCAAGTTTAGTGTTTTTTTGAAGGCCGTTGTTCTAGAACGATATATCAAGCATAGATCTTTTCTTGAGCATATATTTGGAGCTATTTGATTGGTGTAATCTAATTTTAAGCAGTGCTTGTCTTGCGTCAGGTTTTGTAGTTCGGAGTTTAAAATTTGACACCACCAATTGGCATACTTTTTATGAACTGCCAAAACGCATTTTTTTTTTCATAAATTTTGTATGATTATTACAATTCACTGACTATTTATTGGGTGTACTATACCAAATCGAATGCCAAAATATCGAATGATCGAACACGATAAATCGAATACCCAAGTAGTAGAACGTTCATAATATCGAATGGTTAATAAGTCGAACTTTAAATATATCGAACAGCCAATACATCGAGTGATCAAAATATCGAATGTTTTTTTTGATCGTGTTTAACACACCGCGTATTGATTATATCGAAATATGTCAAGTTAATTACTAAATAACTGTGTACACCCCACATTTATTGATTCCAAAGCAACTAAAAATCAATTTTTTTTTGGTGCTTATTTTTATTAGTAACGTTGTTGGCGTTAGCTACCCACCTGTTGCAGGAAGCCTAACCTTAATGACATTAAAATCAGACTATCCAATAAGAAAAAAAAACCTATTAAAAAGCAACTATAAAAGACCCTAATCTTCACGCTTTTAGCCACAAATTGAGCATACAATGATGATGTAATAGTTTGTGCACATACCGCATCCCTGCTTTATCAAGTCGTTGACCTACATACCTGGACTGCAGCTGCAATATATCAACCTTATTACCAAAGCAATAAAGCCTATACTTACAACTGCAAGGAAATCATCTGCTTTTCCCTCACTTTTTTTAAAGCATTCCATAATCAACCTTAAGCGTATTTATTTAAAGCTGATTAAAAATGATAATTGGTTTTATGTAATTACTTGGCAATTGTTTACGCGGGATAGGATTTTAATGTTTCATTTAATTGTTTATGAGATAGTGAGAAGACAATTCTATTTCATCTGAGTAAATGTAGGGACTACCTACTACTTTAGATGCTCGGAGTAATTTTATGGTAGGTACAAATGATTAACTAATTTCAAAGTACGTAGACTGATTAACTTTTGGTGAAGGACACATCATATTATAAATGGGAATGAGTGTTAGGATGTATGTTTGTTTGCTAATCTTTTACGCAAAACGCACTGAACGGACTTAGATGAAATTTGGTAAACACAATAGTCCATAACCTGGATTAACACATAGGATAGTTTACATCCAGGTATCTGGGCCCAGTTACACGCAGACGTAATCGTAGAAGCTAGTTCTCCTATAAACCAAGTCAGTGTATCTTATCCGAAATTCTCAGTTCCCTGCTTCTTATATCAAGACCGCCTCACCTGCTCTGGGTCACCTGGCATGAAAGCATCCAATACTTTGCCTGGCTTCTAATTAAAGGTAATGAGCGCATGACCAATTTCACCATGTGTTACCATCTGCCATCGTTAGCGAATAACATTGTTCTTTATATAGATAGACTTACTAGCTTTCTGCCAGTGGCTTCGCCCGTGTGGGCTATACGAATTCAAATTAAAAATGACTGTTTGAAACAAACTTTGCCCCTTTTTTACCGCCTTGGGGGTAGAATTTCGGAAGATCCTTTCTTATCGGATGCCTACGTCATAAAAAGATCACACCCTCCAAGTTTCAGATCACTACGATTAGCGCTTTAGGCTGTGCGTTGATCCGTCAGTCATTCAGTCATTAACGACAAAGCGTTTTATATGTATAGAAGATGGACCTAGTAGCGCCATCTAGTTGTGTTTGGCGTAAAATTGTAATTGATACTTTACGCTTGTTTTGATAATAGGTTCTATTTGTGGAACATAATAAGAAATGTTATACTAATAATATTTACTAGCTTCTGTATGCGGCTTTTCCCGCATTTTTTTCCCAAAACTACCCGAAAGAGGTTATGAGCTTAAAATTCTTCATGTAATGAATGAAAAAATAATACTGTTAGCTGATTTGAATTCCAAGCAAAATCTTCATATCATTTATGTTTTTTTAGCGCCATTTTTAATTACCTTTCCTTACTATGACAGGAGATAGTTTTTTGACACTTATACGGACCCTATAACAAAATTCTGTTCTAGTAAAAAATCTTCGTATAGCTTATTGAAAATGGCCTTCACTAATTATGAAAGGTATATTTGTGGTATATCATTTCGAAGATAATATGATGATTTTTGCACCCATTTTTTTCACCCGAGTGCAACTAATTTTAGTATCACAGATTATGACATTAAAGAAATATAAATTTGACATTGCGGCTACTTATTTTCCACCTTTCTTCGACTAATCATCATAGCAGTAGCAGTCTAGCAGCCACCTGCACCCTAATTACGTAAAAAATGGATATCCAATTGACATACCCATCAAAGGGAGTTTTACATACATTGCTGCATATTTTTGGACGTTTATCTCATTGATACTTTCTACAAAGCATTGTATATCATTGAACTGTCAAAATGAAAGGTATTGCAACTGAAATTTAAAGATATTGGCTTACGTAATTAGGGGGCTGGACGTAGCTAATGAGTTATCTAGCTTATAATCTAGTCTGAATCTAAGCGGGAATGCGGACACTTGGCGGCATCGCAAGGACTATCGTGATTACACTTATTCTATCTGACTAGATGTTGCTAGTAGTTCGATAATATCTTTGCTTAACTGTTTTACTAGCTTCTTAAAGGAACTATTTCATGCATCCCTTATGTGGTTATCCTATGCCTTTCCCCAGGTTTCAATTAGGTATTTGACCACCAACTAAAATGTACTAAAATGCTATTTTATTACGAAGATCCCATAGAAACAAAACGAAGTGTCGAAAAAGAAATTAAATCAATGTTAAAATAAATAACATCCATGCTATAAAAGTTTTTGGAAGGGGAATTCTCTATCCTTGTCACGCGAAACATAATTTGTTCAAGGAAATGTCGAGTTATACAGCGTTTTGACATAATGACGTCATAATTGCATCGTGCTCTCTTTTTCTAGCAATGACTTTTTAAATGCATATAACTAGGCCGTTTTTTAAGATAATACATTCGTGTTTTCACTGTTGTTAATCTTTTCGTTAATTAGTTCTGTATTTCTAATAAAAAAATACAGTCAAATAACCAATTCAGACCATTTTTGATAAGAAAGAAAGAAAGAAAACATTTATTTCAGGACACGCATAGGATAAACAATGAGTAAAAATCAAAAAGTGACAGTTTAGTGTTTAGAAAAGCTCATAACTTATTTTTAGAGAACTTTATCTTGCATATTGATGTGAGATTTTAAAGTAAAATGTATTTTCTAGGGTTACTTAAGGCAGTAACTAATGATGAAGGAAAATATCTTAGTAAACATGAACCTACACAGTAGGTTGTGCCTTTAATCGCTAATCCACCTTGAGGAAGCGTGTTGGTACTTGTAATTTTTTCACATTGGAAGAGTATTTTGCACGATACTATATCGTGCGTAGATCAAATGCATTTTCCAATGCAATAATAGTACCGATGACTAATTTACCTGGTTACGACATACTAGTACCACGATCGGAATTACGCTACCCATTGTGGTGATCACGTAATATTGCCGTACAATGCAGGTGGAGTACCGACCGGTACCGGTTAATATTGATGTGGCGTAGTTTTAACTATTTATACAGCCAGCACCAAAAAATATACGGTTACTTACACGTGAAACAGATGAACTGCCATTCAAGATCTATCAATGGGTGAATCAATGTAGGCTGGTCTATCAAAGCGAAACCAAAAGTAATTTATAATGTATACAGAAGTTGGTTAAGAATCGGTAAATTCACGACATTATTTAGATAAAAGAAATCCCACAAAACGTATCCTAAATTGTAGAAGAGACTGGTAGAAGTCATTACAATCTCATTTCGCTTATATCCCACTAGTGAACTTCATATCATAAAATTAAAGGATACAACGCATAAATTAAACGTTAAATAAACATGATTACAGTATGACAATATAAATTCCCCTGTCAGTAATATCCTCCCTCGCAGATTCATCTCAATATAATATGGTAACATGTCACTCGGTGTAAACATACGCGGCATAGATTATTTTATTGCAGATAGACCAGTAATGTGGGTCGTTTTGTTCGTAATAACGTTTAATTCTGCCTACTACTAAGAATAAATATTTTTTTGGCTATCTTTATAACAGTGGGTTAAAATTAACAGGTATTTTTTTAGTTACTTAATGATCCGTATTGAAGTAAAGAAAATTAAAGAGTATTAGAACAATAAAGTGTATTTTTTGTGTTTAAAAAATACAAAAATCATTACTAAAAATAACTTTTTCAAACTTCTAACTAAAATAACATCTCAACTGCATCGCATTTACGGTTTTCCGTTCACGTATAGTACCAACACGAAAATTGGATCCGAAACTGCATTAAACTCCCTCTGCGCAAACTGATATTCCGGGTGGTTTTAAAAAACTTTTTTTCCCAACGTTTCATTTGGATATTCAGCGGTAATCCCTCGGGCCGGCGGTATACCACGTGTCAACAATTTTAATAAAAAGTTCACACTCGCAACTTGGATTGTTCCCTTGTTTTAACACCGTCCATCAGTTGACACAAGTTTATGCTGAAATTCCAATTTGTATGCGCTTTTATGGTTTCGAATGAATTGGTGGATGTCTTTTTGTATTTGTACAATGAATTTGTAAAGGTCAGTTGTAAAGTAATGCTTTTTGTATTACGACTATTTTTCCAAGAAATAGATGACTAAGCAAATAACTGAATAAATGACACACTTAAATGATTAATGACTGATGGAGTGATGGAATTACAAATACTAATTACTGTATAGTATATTTACATGTTTTTGGCGTCATACTTATTTATTAAATTGAAAACAAGAAAGAAATAATCTTAAACGGATCAATTGCCTCACAGATGCAACGCTAATGTCGCCAACATACTTTCTAGCTTATTATATCTACTCTATCAACAATTTGATCTCCACACGAGCTTACAAACATTGTCTCGACCATCTCTTTCTTATGCAATATTTCCGTCCCACTTCCTCGCGATGTTTACAATTTTCCCGGCCCGCTCGCTACTCCAGTCGCGCGGTAGACGCACGCGCATGTGCGCGTATCGATCGATTTTGTGTCGATTTTTTATTTGATTCAGCGGAATATGTGTGTGTGATACAATAGTGGTGACAAGGAGCCATTGTGTTTGCAACGATTTGTAGAATGCATTCCAGTGTGTGGTGGTTTTTTAATTAGTTTTTTTTATTGATGAGTTCTTTGACAAGTGATGAGTGACATTTATGGTCGTCTTTGAAATATTGGTAAATAAATTAAACTTAATTTTTAGTTTTGTACCTATTTTTAAATGTGGCAATTTTTTTATTTAAAAGCTCAGTTTTTAATTTTAAAATTATATTTAAAACACTATTCTTAAGTGATAATATACATTATAGTATATTTATTTTATGAAATTCTAGATAGAAGCCCTTGGATATTTTTTTACTTTAAACCTTAGCTATTTTAGCGTTGTTATAACTGACTACGCTGAAACCGAAAAAATAAAATCTGTTTAAGATTGAAATGATAACGTTAAAATCTAGAGCATATAAAACACGCAAATTCCGTTATTATTAGTTATTTCCGGCAATTTCACTCGGGTCTTAAGATAAATATTTCTCTCACCCGGATATAAAGTAACCTATAACCGCCTCCAGGATCCCATATATCTCATCATCATAATAATCAGCCTATATATTGTCCCACTGCTGGGCACAGGCTCTACTCATACAGAGAAGGCATGAGCATTGATCACCACGTGCGCTCAAGGCGGATTGGCGATTTCATAGTTTTTAAGTCCAGGTGTCCTCACGATGTTCTCTACTCACCGTTAGTCAGCTCAATCACAAAATTTTATCTAAATCAGTTCAGCCGTTAACTGTGAAAGAGTAACAGGAGGACATTTGCATTTATGAGTTAAGATTAAGCTATTACTATAATAAAGTTGCTAGTTATAGATAGTTTTAACACCAACGATCAAGTTTTCATGGCCACATTTAATTACTAAGCTATATTAATTGATTCCACACTAATTTAAGCTTACATTTAAATGTAACATTTTGCTTTATAATTGATTTAAACTAATTTCCCTATATCGTATGTGATTTCCCTATCATATTTGCTTACTTTTAGTAGTATAAGTATCGATTTTGGATTTTCTGGTTTTAGCTATAATAGCTTTTAAATAAGTGTTGACATTGTGTTACGCATATACATATATAATGAATTGTTTTAATTGGACGCTTTGGGGTAAATATTAGTACTGTATCAGTTTAACTTTGTCTATACTTCTAAATTAGTGTTAATAACACAGACACGATGCAGGAGTCCGACTGTATATCTTAAATTTGGCTAGCTTTTTGAGAAATCCTACTTCTCAAAAAATCTAATATTTTTAAATCAGTCGTGATATTCATGCTCATGGTACTCCCCTGTTAATTTGACTCTTAAAATAATCAAAAGCATCTTTTCGAATTTACGTAGAACGAATTTTAAACATGTTTTTCTCTTATTGCTGTAATTATGTTAGAAATTCTAGTAAATTTTGACATGGTTAGTCTTCTTCTAAGTTCTTCTTTGAGTGAGGTACGTCAGTGAACAAAACAATACATTACAAATTAATGCTAGAATTTCAGTCCAACAATAAGCAGACGATTGTGGTATTTATTACAATTTGTGGTTAGTGACGATAACCGCGCCAATGTTATCCGTTATAAACATTTTATGTTATTATAATATACATTCTCGCAATTTCCTGTATTACTTTGTATTACTCTGGTTTGTGTCTGTAGGTAATATAAAGTCGCAATAGATTTGTGACGTATCTGTTTTGGCGTTCGAAACTTAATCTTTGGTAGTTTTGAGAGCTTTCGTAGGTTCTGTTGACGTAAGGAAATTGCTTGGGTTAGTCTAGACTGTATCCAAGTAATATGTTAGCATTACTTGGTATATGACACAAATATTCATTAGTATTAAGGCTTGCACGTATACTCAGTTAAAAAAACGCGAATATTACAGTACTAGCTGTATACCGCGGTTTCACCCGCATCCCGAGGGAAATACTCCGCGCACCCGGGTAAAATGTGCCCTATATGATAATACAGATTATAAACTATGTGTGTACCAAATTTCATCCAAATTCGTTCAGTAGTTTTTGCGTGAAAGAGTGACAAACATACATCCATACATTCTTACAAACTTTCGCGTCGATTTTCAGACTCACTGGTGTCCGAATATAGCTGAATGCCAGTATTTTACAAGAACTAACTATTTTACAAGGTCTATCTAACCTCCACAATCCTAGGTAAAACTATACATACACCTTGCCTTGGTAAGACTGGTTGTCAGTTGTGGTTGTCTGGCGACTGTCAAAGGCCTAAACCGCTGATCGGAGAGATCTGAAACTTAGAGGGCTTGTTCTTTGTATGACGTAGGCATCCGATAGGAAAGGATTTTCCGAAATTCTACCCCTAAAGGAGTGAAAAAGGGCGGCAAAGTTTGTATGAAACTCTGTAATTTTTAATTTGAATTTATCAGCGAAGCTGCTGGCGGAAAGCTAGTCTTTTAATAAATGTTCTTCACAAAACCCCCAAAAATTGTATGACTTTCACCGCGATAGCGCGCTTATTGTTTAAAAGGTGAAAGGATTGTCGATATTGGTCAATTCAATTGGAAGACGAATAGACATGCAATTTGAGAAAGTGCCTCGCCAGAATATTTTATTAACAAAGATTTTCTGATTAACTTATTATGAATACTAATAATCTTTATCTGCATTGTGTATCAGATTATAACGAAAAATCGAGTCCGACTTGCTCACTAAGGGTTCGGTACCTACAATATGATAGGATTTTTTTACTCTTTAAATTACGTGTACCTACCTACTTACATAATTTAAGCGGCCACGGTCAGGCCATATAAGCATGTATCCAAAAAAAATTATAACTGTCTGGCTGAGACGATTTTACAGATTTAGTCCAGTATCAACCAGGCGCATAGCCAGACGGACGATGACGAGGACATCCCAAATACTTACATCAAAATTGTTTAGAAGTTATCAGGATTAACGAATAAACATTCAAATAATCAATGTTTAATTAACCGTATAGTTCGTAGCAGGCCCCTTTGGGGGCCGAACGTCAAAACCACCGTAAGCTCAGTAGGGGTACCCAGAGTGGCCGGGAATTTTGTCATGCGCCATCCTAATTATTTATGCCTATATTTATTTTGCATTCCATCGAATCTTATGTGTGTATAGTAATTTAAAAACTGTAATAAATATATGTTCAGTTAACTTCATCAAACCTTTCATATTTAGCGTTAAAGTTATAACATTTACGTTTTGAAAATCATTACTAGAATTTCGTGCTTAAAATCCGCCATGTTTGTTTACATTAGTTGTTTTTTTTATTTAAAGATGTGAGGGAGCGATGGTATGATCCGATTATTATTTCAAATTTCGATCGAATCGATTCATCAAATTAGGAATCGTTTTATTTATTTCATTAAAAATATATTTTTTTAGGTGAAATGATGTAAAAATAAATGGAATATCAGTTTATTTCTTTGATGAAATTATAAATGGGTAAAAGGGAGCGTACAGTACGCCCGGCATATTAATATAAAAAAAATAGAATTTGTTAATCACAAAATATTTTAAATATTTGTTATTTGTTTATACATGTTATTTATACGCCAATGACTGACCACTAACAAGGGCCGGGTGCGTCGACCCCCCCCCCCCTTCCTACCACGTTACCAGTTTTTTTTTGTGTGAGGTATCATTTGAAAGTTCTTTTGGCAAGAATTTCAAACATCAGTCTTCCAAAAGTCTGAACAGGGGGGGGGGGTTGATCGTAGGTTACTACCTACGATCAACCCCCCCCCCCTGTACCCCCTAGGTACCACTAAAAATAGTGTAATCTTTTTGACGAAAAATGCAACCGGCTTCCAAAACACTGAAAAGAGAAAAATAAAGTGTTTAGTGTTCCAACCAAAAATGGTACCGTTTTTATTGTCAAAGAATTTTCATTTATATGTCATACGATATAGTTTCCTTTTTTTAAATTAATTTTCTTATAATACTCCCGAAGACTGGCCCTAGTGCATAACATTTATTTATTTACGTTACATGGCCGTCTTTGGATCAACGACTTAAATAAGTGTGCCGAATTTCAACTCAATCGGTCCAGTAGTTTTGGAGAAAATTGGCTGTAACATGAGGACGAACAGACAGACACGTCAATTCTATAAGCGTTCAGTTTTTGTGTCCTTTTGACCTCAAAAACATGTCGAAATCCTAAAAACAGGGTAATTGGATTTTACTGCGTACATTTTTCCTATCAAAGTTGGACCCCTGGTACACATCCGATTCGCTCTTGGCCATTTTCTTTTAGTAGAGTAACGTACATTGTATTTATTTGTCTGATAGATACGACTACGAGTGCAAGATAATATTCGAATTCGGTACTCAAGCCCGATTAAGCAGTCAGTCAGTTTCAACCTTCTAGGTTGGCCTGCGAGATGCCATACACAAAAAAAGAATTCGGTACCTACGTATAATAAAAGCCGGCCAAGTGTGCATCGGGTCGGGTTCCGTATTAATACGTTTTATTTGGTTGGTTGACTATAACTGTGTAACCGCACAGTCTATTTCACAAATCTTGGAACAACCATTCGAAATTAGAGGCCACGCTCAAACCGAACAAAAATACATTTTAAAGCTTGATATTTCGTTAACTGCTCCCTAAATTGAATAATTATCTTGACACACCTGCGTTATTTTTGAAATACCTATCTAAAAATACCCCACACAATGGGGTACACGAGGAAAAATATTTATCCCCACTTTACCTGTTTCGTGGAGGCAGCTTTCTAGTCCGAAGAACCTCTGAGCTATGCCGCGGACAAACAGACAGATGGACATGGCGAAATTAAACTAAACCCTTGTCGACTACGGAACCCTTAAAAAACCAAAACTATAAAATATCCATATTATATATTTGAAAAACAAAAAGTCACACGTGACCTCATAACCGCGTCTATTTTTTGCATCAAATAATAAAATTCTTAATTTGAGATAAAGTTTTTTTTAATGAAATAATATTATATTTTTGTTCTCAAAAGTTTTTATTTTAGTTATAAAATTAATAGTGTAGGAATAAATAGTAAAAATCAAAAAGTTTTTATTTAATTTAATACAGTTACAACTTTTTTTATTGTTTTCGATTATCGATTAGGCAGAATGCTAAATACCTAAAAAAAATAAAAAACAGAGATGATTGGGCAGCACTAAACGAGTATTACTTTGTCTTTGATATTATGGTAATTTTTGACCGATTTTGATTGTGAATTACAAGTAACTTATTGCATGATTATTAGTATGAATGATACTGCAGGTCAACTGAAAATATTATAAATATGTCCTCGATACACTATTTCAGAAAGTGAGTACACTCTACGGGTGTAATTTTTGAGTAATTTAAAGTAGTCTACCTTTTGGATAGGTAATAGATTTATGTAATTTATACTAATTTTGGATTATACTGACACAGTATGGCCTACTGCAAATCATTATTTATTAAATTTACTTCAAACTTATTGTTTAGACATCTACAATAAAGTATTTAACACTTTATATTTGTAAGTTGAAAGTTGATGCAAATTCTTGAATTCCATGTCACAATTTAAAATATCCCGCCGAGTCAAGGGTAGGGTCATATGTCACAATCTGGTCGAGCAGAGAGGTTAATATTCATACTGTTTAAGTATGAATATTTTTTATCGAAAATATTCGAAATATTTATCAGTTTTAAGAACAGTCTTAAGGATCTCCAAAAATGAGTTTTTGGCCTTTTTGTTGTTCTTTACATTGTATTTTAGTTTTTAATTGTCAAAGAGTCATAAGCTTGTCAGTTTGTCGAAAATAAAGTTGAAGCTATTTGCCCGTTCCAAAGCGTAGATTCCTATGGAGAAGAATGGGCAAGAAACTGCATGGTTACTCTTTTTCAACATGTTTTACAAAGTTCGTATATAGGTACATTAATATATTTTTTTTCATGTGAGAACGATGTAAATGTTAACATTTAACAATACTTAGATGTAGCTATTACTATTACTCCAAAGTATTAATGTTAAACAATTTTAGTCATTACAACCTTAAACAGGAACAATAATTATCATGATATAAATTAGAATAATTATATAATAACAAATCAATTTCAATAGACGTTTATGTAAAGCTCAATAAATTTCCTATTTATGATACAAATAATATACTTGGCGACATCACAATAGTTACTCATAGACGTATTGACACAAGACAGGAAGAATTCAGAAGGTTTAATCCATAAAAATATTCTTAAGGCAAAGCAAAGGTAAAGGAGAGGGGGAATAAAGCTGTCGACTATGATTAAGCTGCTTTCAGACTACGCTATAATATATAGCATATAGTATATAGACATATCGCGCATAAAAAAACATAATTTGAAAATTTCATCTGTCTAGCTATCGCGGTTCTTGAGATACATCCTGGTGACAGACATACGGACGGACAGACTGCGAAGTCTTAGTAATAGGGTCCCGTTTTTACCCGTTGGGTACGTAACCCTAAAAAGTAGTCTTCATTGATAACAACATGAGTTCATCATCAGCCTATATTGTCCCACTGCTGGGCACAGGCCTCTTCTCATACTGAGAAGGAATAAGCATTGATCACCACACCACGCTTGCTCAAGGCGGATTGGCGATTTCAAACTTTTAAGTCCAAGTTTCATCACAATGTTTTCCTTCACCGTTAGTCAGTGGTGTCTAAGATATACTTAGAAAGTACATATGACTTTAGAAAAGTCATATTGGTACTTTTACTAGGTTTCGAACCCGCACACTCGTACACTAGAGGCAGGACATGAGTTACATGAGTTAGAATACTTTAATTTCAATGTTTGTTCGTAGTAGTAGTACTGGGCTTCTAAATCGACGTCCAATCGCGTGTCTGCATACTATCCATCATTATTATGCTAACATGTTACGATTGATAGGTAATTTAATTTATTTACACTGAACATACCTCAACATGCAAGCCCATGAGTATTGCGCGGAGAATTACAAATTATGTTCTCGATTATTATGCAATCGGTATCGAGAATCGATTAAACGATCAGATAATCGAGTCTGCTGTACGTGTAAGAAAATTTAATTAGGTACCTGGTAAATATATTCAAGGGATTACGATTACGACTGACTTACTTACAATGACACAATTAAAAGGCAATTTAATGGTTTACGTACGTAACGTACTTAAATAAATAAGTTATACAAATAAGTAATTAAGTGGAGTTTACAAAAGTAAGTCATTATATCTAATGACTAGCTTTCAGCCCGCGGCTTCGCCCGCGTGGACATGTTTTTTTTTTTACACCTTGTGTTACATTATTCAAGTTTTAGTAGGGATCCCTAATTATTTCTGGAAATTAATATAGCCTATGACACTTCGTAAAGATGTAACTTTCTAACAGTGAAAGATTTTTTTAAATTGGGCCAGTAGTTTTTGAGTTAAAAACATACAAACAAATCTTTCCTCTTTATAATATAAGTATAGAAGTATAGATTGATAAATAGCTGTCCAGCTAGGATGCCACATTTAATTATCAAACGGGACTCGGGAGGGAAGGATCCAGAAAGTCGCCAACAAAATATCATCGACATAAAAAAAAGAAATAAAATATTGACCTAAATTCTGAAACGAACAATCTATACGAGATTGTTTAAATCGATTTTTTTATTCGCAAACACATTCACCAGCAGCAGTTTACGAGTACGAACGCTTTTAAAACACGTACTAATTAGGTGAGAGAGACAGTGGATGTCAACTCCTTTACCTTTAGAAGGAACCTTCTCAAACAAAACTATAACTTGAGTCACATGCAGAAAAGAACAAATTCGTTCCATTCACAAAAAAGGCCTGAAAAGGACCAATTACTGTGCACAGTTTCGTATTGAGAACTCTGATAGCTCTCGCGCTCGCGGATGAACGGAAAGGAGCAAAAAGCTTAGTAATTCCAGCCTAGTTATGAAAACTGTGGTGGAAACGCTAATTAGTTCCTTTTCTGAGCCTTTTTATCCGACTACGGCAAAGCCAAAAAGGAGGGTTATGATTTAACTGGTCTAATACACGGTGTAATTTAATTCACTGTTTTGCCGAAAATTATGTAGTACTCAGTTAATTAATTTCTACATGACTAAGTACCAAAAATAATTTTAAAGAAAATCTTAAAAATAGGTATTATTAATTTTATCATAAGCTTGTCGCGCTACCTCCTAAGGGGGTGAAAAAGTGGGGGCAAAGTTTGTATAAAACTCTGTCATTTTTAATTTGAATTCGCCCACGCGGGCGACGCCGCTGGCGGAAAGCTAGTTCTCATTAAAAACATCGGATCAACAAGAACGGATAACAGTATCGCAAAAAAACTGTACTTTTATCGAAATATCGATCTTTTATTACCAGAAAATGTTTCTACGTAAGAAGTTAAAACATTTTACCGTACATTACTGCTACATTTTTTAATATTCCAACCAGTACCAAGGCCTCTCGGACTGGGGTATCTTAAAATAATTTACATACCTATGTACAAAAAAAAATCAAGTACATACTTGAAGAACTTTACCGCTGTAAATTACAGTTATAAGATCCACTTTCTTTTTGCACTTCAACTATCTGCATGGCATACTAATATTTACCCAAGCTAAAAACTTATTTGCAATTTTTCTGCGCGGGAGTCGAACTCGAGACATGGAACTCACAATTTATGAAGATCATGAATCAGTGCTGCTAGCATTCGTTTTACTTCTTTTCATATTTTAAGGCATCTATTGTTAGTGATGGCTATAACAAACACTCTTCAGAATCAATATCATCTGTTAAAACTATTAATTCATTTGTATAGATAGTTGATCCTGTGACAATAACTTACACTTAGTTCTAACTCAATTTCGTTTAAGCGCACTCACAGAAAATACGTACATGCTCTTTAATAGTAATCGCTAATGAAAAGATCTTATCGAATTTCTAGCTTATTTTCTAGTATTTAAAAGCGTTAAGCAACAAACACGTGTTCCACGCGCGCTTCAAAGAGCTGTCAGCATCGATGACGGGGCCCTCCCCCAGAGCCATAGCCTGCCGGGGCTGTGGGACGTTCGAAAGAGATACCGCGTCCCCGGAATACAAAGGGCTGAGGAAGGAACATGGAACACACCATGAACACCACCCGCCACACCCACGGTGGAAGGGTTCATTTGATGATTTCCGATCCGAAAAAAAAATCAAAAGCAATAGTCCAACAACTAGATCAAAAGAAGCACTAATTAGACTTACAATAGCAATCCCAGCTGACCAAGTTCAAGCGTTGACAATCGTAACTCGAGATGCGTCATGAGCTCTCGTCCCATCCTGAACAATTTGTGTCAATTGTCTCTGGCGTACGGTGTGCAATCAATTCGCGAATCGATAGCAGCTTTGTTTTGTTAATTGTACGGCCTCAAACATCTGTTTGTTTAGAATCAACTGGCCTATTTAGATTTTTGTTTTAATGGGCGTTGATTTGAGCAAAAAAATCTCAAGGGTGCTTACCGCGGAACATAAATGGCGAAGGAAGGAACATGGGTGGGTTTATACAACGTAAGTAAGAGTCTTGTAAAACTCATCAATTAAGTCCTCCCGCTGATTTCACATCCCAAAAAGCCTGAGCCAATACTTTGCTTGCTTCTACTTTTTTAATGATCATCTTTGTCCAAAGTATTGTTAGCAGTAGATTACATAGGTAGTATTAATAGCAAGAATTAATTAAGCAAGAATGATATTAAAACAACGTGTCTTTTCTGTACTCCATCTAAAATCATTACTTCACGGTAAACCAGTTCATTCAACCAAAATTCCGTCGCCTCCTACGATTGGCTCATTTTGTTTTTCAATCACAAAATAACAAATATCCCCGGGACCCGGACGTATCGGTATCTTAAGTCTTGGAGCCGTGGGTACCGGCAGAACAATACACAACGGTACTACCCACAATTAAAGGTTCCCACGAATCGTCTTCACTAATTACGCTCTACGCCACGTTAGTGGTCTGGTGGTTTTTTGAGTTTATTATACAATACTAGTTATCTTTGCTTTATGTATGCAGTTTGAGAATCTCTGTAAGTTTTTTTCTAAATAGGTGTTTCATTTATCGACCTGATACCTTATCATCCGATGGAGTAGATATGATGATCTTCTAAACTGTGTAACATAATCCTAACGTATTTCAGATTGTCGATAATTACTGTCTTTTTAATATTAAAATTGATCCAAAGCTGCAGCTGACTGCTGAAGTTATTTCCTCCACATATCTTTGAATAAGGGTTATGTGCATGAGTAAAAGTGATGGACTACTGAGCTCATATTCTTGAAAATCTTAGACTGATGAACGTTATTTTATAGCTTATTGACTGCTGAGAAAGTACTAACCAATTTAGTAGTGGTTTTGGTAGATAGACTAAGATTTTATGAGCTGAGTTACAGTTTCGAACTTCGATCAATAAATGCCGA
The DNA here is from genome assembly GCA_963891755.1 of Pyrrhia umbra. Classification (NCBI taxonomy): domain Eukaryota; kingdom Metazoa; phylum Arthropoda; class Insecta; order Lepidoptera; family Noctuidae; genus Pyrrhia; species Pyrrhia umbra. The sequence continues at coordinate 2,066,735 of OY982943.1, forward strand.
AAATCATAGAGATTTCACTGGTTCACTTTTACTGGCTCATGTATCAAGAAGTAAACGTTTTTATTCACCATTCCTATCATCTATTGGCATTTAAATATAACAGCAAACAATAAATAACACTATCAACAGTTTCCAAACAAGTCTGTCCTCAATTCTGTGGCCAATGTCCGGACTTGCGGTCGAGCTTCGGAATCGATCCCTCTCGTGTTTGACTTTGATATAGACCTAGATAATGCACCTTGAATTTGGGGCTTGTGCTTGAATGTTGCTGGGTTTTAGCCGAGCATTTATCGTCGCAGAGAGCACCATTTTAGGCAAAGCCGAAGGATTTTTTCGTTCGCTTTTGGAGTTGGTTTTTTTATTTAACTGTTTGGGCTGGTATTTTTTGGTAAAAAAGCTTGTTAGTTTAAATAACTTGTACGGTTTGAAGGTTCTTTAAAATTGAAATGATAGTTTGTGTATTAAAGTTATTTGTCCTGAATGTTTTAATAAATACTAAGCTACACTAAGAGGGGTTCGGAAAAGTCGCAAGAGTAAACTGATAATTCTCCGTATACTTATTTGATAATCCTTTTCAAGAGACCTAAGTAATTTAAGTACTGGTATATTTGTCGTGTCTGACTTTGGTAGACCTCGCCACCACCTTGGGAGTTAAGTAACTTGTAAGTTACGGACTAAGCTGGCTTGGAAAGTTGGTGAACAACTTAGATTGACATTTGCAGGGATAAATTTCTAAGTCCCATTACGTGTTTATTTTTAAGTAAAAGTTAAGCCGAAAGGTACTTACAGGGTTTTTGATGAGAAGATTATAATGCTTCTTAGGGGTTAAATATTCGAGGAAGATTATTTGGAGTAAGCTATCCAATTTTCTTAAGACTTAATATTTAAGTAAATAACATATTTGAATGAACTTAATGAAGAGGAGATTTCCGTCTGTGATACGAATTTTTATGGAATTTGTACTTAAAACCAAGTTATCAGAAGTACACGAGAAATACTAGGCCAACAATAGTTTTTACCGACGGCCGACTTCTTAGTCGCTTGTTCTTTCCCTGGGTTACGGATTGTGGAGGATATAGAAGACAAACGGTAAATAAAGAGGTAATTGTTGTGAATAAAAATATACGTATAGTTAGACTGGTAGCCGACCCCAACCTACTTCGGAACTAGGCGGATAGATTCAGCTATTTATATTTCGTATGAACTTTCACGCCTTATACAAATCTGGAATACCGTTCGGACAAGCGATAATTCTCTTGCATATCTAAAATGCATTTGGCTCCCCCTCATTTTGCATACCGCATCCCAAAACTTTTGCGGTGTTCCAAATACGTCACGGCTTGAATTATTGACCTTAGATTTTACACTGTTTGGTGTTCAGCTTGCTTGGCAACGCTGCCATGTACTGCTATGTACTAAGTGCATTGTAGTATATGCCTTGTGCCTCGCCTCCACCTAAGCATGATTTATATATTACATAATGCCAAGTCTTGAAGTTCTAAGGGAAGATAAAGGCTGTTTTCTTTCGTATTCATTTTGACGAGATTCATGTGATCCCGAATGAGATAGATGGTGGGATGATTTAAACGCTTACCGCGAAGACTGGTGGGAACATACACAAGAACGGGAGGTGTGAAAAGATGATGGTCAAGCTTTTGCCCAGCTGTGGGACAGTAAAGGCTTCAATAAAAAAATCTCAATATTTTTTTAATCAAAAAGCTGTTATCTTGAAAAAATTTCAAAGGACATATGCTATATTTAGTAAAATGATGTACGTAACTGTATTATGAGGCACGCGTAGAATCCATTTACTAGGCAGGTGGAAATAGTTCATTCCTCCTTAATTAAATGCACCTCGCTTCCTGTCAATAGCTTGGGTTAATTGGTTCTTATTCTGTACTAGCTTCTGCCAGCGACTTCGTCCGCGTGGAATAGTGGTGCTCCGCTCCTATTGGTCTTAGCGTAATGATATAAAGCCTATAGCCTTCCTCGATAAATGGACTATCTAACACTGAAAGAATTATTTAAATCGGACCAGCGGTTCCTGAGATTAGCGCGTTTAAACAAAATTACAACATTTCCCTTCACTCCTCTGCTCCTATTGATTGTAGCGTGATGAAAAGTATACTATAACCATCTCAGGAGTGTGACAAATAATTGTACAAAGTTTCGTTAAAATCCGTCGAGTAGTTTTTGTTTCTATAGAGTTTATACAGACAGACAGACAGACAGACAGACAAAAATTTTACTGATTGCATTTTTGGCATCAGTATCGATCCCTAATCACCCCCTGATAGTTATTTTGGAAATATATTTCATGTACAGAATTGACCTCTCTACAGATTTATTATAAGTATAGAGTATAGAAGATAGAAGAAGATAAATCGCACATACTAGTAACCGAAAGGTACAGAAAGTAGGTAAATATTACATCAAAATGTTAATAGATCTTCAATATTTCAATAACAAAGACGAACATACAAATATCCAAAACGGATATGTTTGGCGCTAAACTGCGCCCACGCATCGTTTTATTTGTTCGATGTGGGTAGTTTGAATTTTGAACGTGACTTTTAAACTGGGAAAGTTATATTAGGTCAGTCATGCGTTGGCGTTTAACGGGCTCAGACGTCTTTATATGGTTACGAGTGGCTTGTATTTGGATGGAGTTAATAATTTTAATAGCCTTTTAGTGAGCGGATTTTCGGAAAAGGAGCGTCTTGATTTCTGTAATAACCTTTATACATATATATAGACGACTTTTGGTGATGTTTCGATAGATTTAATTTTATTGTTTTCACTGATGTACTTTGTGAATTGTTACATTAAATCTTCTCGTGTTATGTTTTTTTTTTCTTAGAAAAAAAACCTCGATGTAATAAGAAGCATCATAATTTCGCTAATTAATTTAATATCGTCACGGCATACCGTGTCAGGTTGCTTCACGTTTGTACATATACAAACGTGAAGCAACCTGACTTTATCTACCATAAACTCTTATAATTTGCGTTAAATTAAATCTCTTTCATCATAAAAAACCATAACTTTTATGTCAACCATCTGAGGAATTTGATCGTTCCCAGCAACCGTCCTTGTACAATACGTGATAGCACGCGTGTCTTATTGGGAACACGCCGTGACCGGGACACGGTTGTGGGATAAAGAAGAAAAAACGTTGTTTAAATGGTAGAAGTTACGAGCTATAGCGGGAAAGACGGTTTTTTTCAAATTTGTTATGGTACTTATGGCGTTTTCGAATTGTTTTTCTATTATTGTGTTTTAATAGCGCTCATATTCTTTCTTTGTTATTTCTGTATGAGCTATACTTGTATTAATATGTCCCCATTCTCCTGATTCTTTGCCGGAATTATGGTCAGACGACACATTCTTGTCAGTAATGATGAAGTTAAAAAGTGATAGCAATTTAAAAATGATGAGAAGGCAATTCTTCGAAATGGTACTCGTGATTTGATTGATATACATTTGTATGACGTTTTGAACGACACAGTGTGTTAAAACCACAGCTGTTTAGGCGATATTACGTACAAACAACTGACCCATATTCCTATTACCAAATCAGCAAGACAATCATTGATCAAGGTCACCTACCCACAGTTTATTACTCCACTTCAAACATATGTCTCCACGAAACCATTTTGTATGTTCGTGTGTGTTTTATTTATAGTTAAAAGACTTAAAGACTTATTCATGGTTATCGATATGTGCACAGATCGATATTTGAATACAATCAGTTTAATTGTTAGCACTACGACTGGCACAGTTCCAGGCTTTCCTTTTTGGAATTAGGTTAAAATAATACTGCCCGGGTCGCTTTATTATACTTTTCATTGCAAGCAGTAGCGTTCTTTATGATAATAGATTACATACGATAATGTGGTTTTAAAATGTTATAAGAACTAATTAGGCTCGCAAGTCACATTGTGGTCATTCCGGCTAATACCTTTATGCAAGACTGCATCGCTTGTAAACAAATTATTAAGCTCAGTTATAAGCCTTATTATCTTTTAGCTTGAATGGTCCTTTCAAATTGTTCCAGAGGTTCTAGGCAGAGTAGCAAATTAACTATCTGCTGAAACTAAATAATCAGCATTAGTTCTGTCATTTCTATCGTTATCATTTTCAAAGTCTATATTTCAAAACTTGCACCAAACGTTAGTTCCGCTCCAATGCACCAGATAGACACACTTCTGTTCGCTACAGATGGCGCAAGAAATAATCGAACCTTACCACTATCACAACCCTTAACACCAAGAAATACAGCCTAAATTCCAACAACCCGTATCTGAACTAACTTTGTCGATGTCATGGTAAATAACAACACGATCTGCATCCAGCTTTACTCTTATTGCAGTACTGTAAGAGCTATATTCGTGTATCTCATCTTCGATTTAAAGTTTGTTGCCAGTATCATCCATTGTATATTCAGGAAGGTGGTTTTCTGAACTCCTTTGTGAATTAGTTTCCAGTGCTGGCGAAGCTTTTGTTTGGTTCGATTGAGTTGGGCAAAAAGCTACTGCTATTGAACTTTCTTTCCGTATTGAAGGGACTGGTAACTTTAGTTGGTATGTTCATGGTCTGATTGCAGTGGAATTAAAAAGTAATTGTTTCAATGATGAAGGAGATTGCAAACTACTATAAGGTAGGAAAGAAGTTTATATATGAAAAAGAAAAAATATTTTTTTCATGGATCAAATCAGTCTTAAGATAGGATGGATGAATGTGGACTAAGTAAAATAAATACTTATTTGTAAGGAAAGTCGCAGGTGGCCTTCTGTAGTTTCATCCTATATATATGAGTAAAGGGTAAGTTTAAGTATGTACGGTATAAAGTATTATTCTGTGACCATATTTAAGTAGGATATTATAGAAATTCTGTCGATTTAAACGTTTAGGGTTACACTTTTGTCACTTTTTTCCTTCCTGTGGTAAAATACATCGATATTACGTTTTAAATAGGGAGTCATTGTGTTTTCTGAATCACGAAAATTAAAGGAAGATGTGGCATCGTTAATCTTCTCTGATTTCAAACCGATGACGTAGTACCACCCCGTCTTGGTGATAATATGCGTCATAAGTGTTTCCGATAGTTGACATTTTGGGAAAGGCAATTTGGGCATTCTTGATGACTCACTGTCATTGCCAATATTATTTTTATCTGTGTATATATAAAAATAAATCCCTATTTCCCTTGGTCACGTCATCACGCGTGAACGCTTGGACCGATTTGTATGAAATTTGGTACGGTAAAGATAGAGGGGAAGGTTTTAGGCTACTTTTTATCCTGGTGTTAAGTAGTTCCCCCGGGCAATAACTAGTTTATTTTAAATGTTTTCATGCTAAATGCTTTGTAGGTATAATTGGAAACTTCACAGTTGATTCATCGATTTCTGATGTATAAAAAATTCAGTCCACTGCGAATGTAATAGGCTGTAGTTAGTTCGGAAATATTGTTGAGTGATTTGGTATTAGGGCCTTATGTATATTAAATATGGTTGATTCAGTATTATGTCTTATAGTAATCTCTTATCTACTTCAATACTTATAGAATTAAACTGATATCTGGTTTTGTAAGTTAAGCCCCGGCTGGGGCCCTAAATTCATTTAAGGCACTTCAAAGGCAAGCCCGGTTAAGCAGTCGACAACCTTCTAGGTTGACCTGCGAGATGCCATTAAAAAAAAAATGATATCTGGTAACTAATGATCTCTTTAAGTTCGTATATAACTATTTGTCTTATTAAAGCCATTAAAATAGTTGCGATGTAGGTACTTTGTAGTTTTTAATCGTCTTTCGCATCGGTTCTAATATCTAGCTTATCGATACATCGGTATGATCACCAATAATTCATGGATATCTCATAATCGAAAGTGGTTTCAGCTCATTAAATCTTACTTTCTTACGCGTGCTCTACTTAACAGCGTTTGCAATTAGCGTTTATGATTTAATTGTTGTTTACGACTGCCAGTTTAATGACAAGGTTTTTTTTTATGCTCCATTTGTTTGCGTGGTAAGTGAATATGCGATTAGTGTATGTGAGTGTTGATGTTGAAAATAGTTCTTTACACCATAGGCTCTTCACCCTTGTACCCAGTAGTACGCCTTCGTAATTCTATAATCATTATATGAAAAGACCTTACTGAAGTCAATAACACTTCTTCATCTAATGCTGCCTTTTCGCCAATAATCTCTGTGTTTCACTAGGTTCATTCAAAGATTATCAAGTGCATCCTTACTTATAGAAAAGAAAATCATCTAGAGTTGTAATGTTTGCCCTGATAAGTTTAAAGACATTAATAACAATAATAGTATATAATAATAGACATAAACACATTACTATTAGCTAATAACTATTAGATTAATATTAGCGGTCAAGTTCCTCCCAAATCCTGACACCGATTGATAAAGTCGACATAATCTTGTTTAGATCTGGCCTTGGTTAAATCCATAACCATATCGTAAAATTAGACCTTCCTGCTTCTAATAACTTTGATATCAAACTTGATCTTGCAAAAACTGGCCAACTTTTGGTCCGCAGGAAGCAGATCGGTTTTTATCTCGTCGTATGTGGCTGTAATAGCGTCACAATTATATACCGGATGTGCGTACACGCAGGAAGGCGGCAATCTGCTCGCCCCCATTGGATGACAATTAGTCGTGCACTGACATGGTGGCATTAGGGACGTTGACGAGACACTTGGCTGATTTGTGATCATGTTACATCTGCCTGCCTTGAAAACAATTATACGACATATTTTTCGGAAACACTGTTTCTCATGGTTTGACTCGTATCTTGGAATTACTTCATGAAAGCCGGATAAAAAGTATTTTAAGTCCTTCGCTAGGTTTCCATTTATGTCCATTCAAAAATATATCTCAATCGGTTCACCGGTCTAAATGTAAAAGCACAACAAACAAAGAGTGACACGGACTTACGAGTTATTATTATAGATTAAATTTTGACAAAATCTATGATCAGACCATTCTCAATGTCAAATATGCCACTAGTCTACTAAATTATACTTTGCTGCGAAATGATCGGGAACAAATATTAGCGGTCCACAATTTTGTGGTGGCTAGAAGCTCAAACTACAAATTGCAAGGCTATATGTATAATTTATAGCTTGAGCTGCTTATAGGAACCCATTTCTCTTATAAAGATCTATCAAGATAAAGACTGTTCTTCAAAGACATTCCTTTGTCAAAGATGCATAGAGGGAGACGAAGGCAGGAAGCTGACAATCTCCTACACCCTTTGGCTGTCAATTAGTAAGCGTTTTAATGAGGTCATAAGTCGCACAGTTGAAGAGATCCTCGTGCTAAAGATGTGCTTTAATGAGCTGAAACCTTTGCAAGTACTAGGCTGGCAGGATTGTAAAGAGAATAATTAGGTGGTTTCAAATTATGGAGCGTTGTTCTGAAGAACGAGGGAAGGTTTAGAGCCTGTTTGACATGTTCTGGATAGAGTTATCCATCAGATGAATGTATGAAATCATGGTAAGGTAACGGTATCTGGAGTCGGTGAAATCGGGCGTTAGCGCTTAAAGTTAAAAGTTTTTCTACTACTGTTTAAATTTTCTTTCTTTAGCATTTGGGATAGATATCGGCTTGTTGGTAATTTTTAGCCGACTTCAATGAAAGGGTTATGTTTTTTTCTCCTATCTTTGTTGGTTTTTATTAATCTTCTTTTCTTCTAGATACCTATGGTTTTTTTTTTTTAAACGTTGCCCCTCACTAGGAATTTCTCCTGTGTACAAACACCCAGACCCGGAACAATTTTAGTTGTCCCGTGCGGGAATCAAACCCGCGACACGCAGCGCAGCAGCCAATTGCTCAGCCACTACGCCACACGTGCCGTTTTTAACTGCTAGTATTTCAGTGTCAACCAAAGATCATCTATGGATACGAAACTCTTCTAAACTATCGAGGTTATCTCTTACGCTGCTACTGATTAGGTAGTACCTATAACGGATGACAATTGAATGCTTCACTTGTTTACTACTCAGACAATAGCCAGGCATCAAGTTCTCTGACGTCACAAGCCATTATTGGAATCTGTCGACGTTCAACTGGTGAGGAGATGTAGTTTGATTACTCAGTCAGAGATCCCGAGTCGACGGCGCGTTTGAGACATCAGCATGATGGTGCCCTCCCCCAGGGCCATAGCCTGCCGGGGCTGCGGGATGTTCAAAGAGTTACCGCGCCCCCGGAACGCTAATAAGGGCTGAGGAAGGAATATGGATCGGTTTTAGTCAGTAAGAGCCCCACCCACGGCGGCAGGAGTCATTTGATGATTTCCCATCCAAAAAAAAAACTGCTTGGAGATCTCATGATGTATTTAAGACTAGCAATTTCCCGCGGTTTCACCCGCATCCTGAGGAAACTACTTCGCACACCCGGGTAAGAATTATCCTATGTGTTAATCTAGGTTATTAACTATCCGCTATATTCTCAGAAAGAAGGCCTGTTTCATAATAACGCCATTCGTCTTATATGCCTCTTTCAGCTATCGAACTGTTGTGTACTTAATTTCATCAGTTTGTCATTCAGTTGACATGAAAAACGTCTTTTGGACATAGATGTCTTGCATGCATTTCCACAACCGAATTTTAAAGAGAACCGTCTATAGAAAATTATTAGATGAATTTGGATGTTTGGTGCACACATAGGTACTTTATGACTCTTTAAAAGTCCGCATTTTTGCGTTCACTTTTTGTCTGACCATAATCTTGACTGTATATTTTTTACATAAAAGTTCTTACTACAGTAAATTGTAAAATATATATAATAAATACTGCAAGTATAACACATTACTATCAGAACAGCGACACTCGGAGTATCGATGTCGGAAGTCGGTGTGGCAACACAAGATAAGCGCGGGCGCAAAACTGACAGATTACAATGTTTTGCGATCGTTTTTATTTAGTTATTTATAAAGTGTTGATTGAACCTTGCGGCTTGGAGGTCGAAAGTTTTCACCTTTATAAGCTTAAATCACAAAATCATCTAGTAAGTAGCGTATGCACAGATAGAGATAAACCTTTATTTTTAATAAAACCGCTATTCAATTCGGATCAGCAGTTTTTGAGAAAATCGCGGATATATAAACACATAAATACGGGTCAAATACAGAACCACCTTTTTTGAAGTCGGTTAATAAACAAAGACTACCTACCCGTGCGAAGCCGGGGCAGGCCACTAGTTTTCAATATACCTATATAGAAAACGACTGAACCATGTTGATAAAATTAGTATGGGACCACCTCTGAAGTCATTTACCAAAAATAATTACGGAGTTTCATACAAAATTTGCCCCCTTTTTTCGCCACCTTAGGGGTAGAATTCTGGAAAATCCTTTCTTATCGAATGCCTACGTCATACAAAGAACACACCCTCCAAGTTTCAGGTCTCTACGATCAGCGGTTTAGGCTGTGCGTTGATTGATCCGTCAGTCATTCATGACAAAGCATTTAATATGAATAGACTGTCAGTCATTCAGGACTCAAGTATGGAGATAGATTGTTTTATATTTTTAACATTTATTTATCCTAATGATGTTCCTAAAGTTATTCCTTTGTAGGAAATAGCTAGCAATAATTTTAAACACAATATTATCACCTGACCGGGTAAACGGTGGCCTACTTGCGCTATCTTTAGTAAACAAATAATTAGTTATCGGCCATATTTGTTTTAGACTAATTACATGACTACTTGTAATGTTTTCGTGGTCCTAACATTGCGGGGATTCTTCCGATAGGCGTTCGGCCGTTGACCTCGTCCGTGGAAATTTTAGGTTGAACTTTTAAAATACACCTACTAATAATTAAATGTGACAGTTTGTTAGGGTGTATTTGTTTATTACGATCACGAAAACTACTGAATGGAATTGTATAATATTTGAAAGAAAGAAAGAAAGAAAATACGTTTAATTACGTGATTGGAGACATACATATAACAACACAAAAAAAAAACTACTGATACATAAGGTGGTAGTATGCGTCACAAACACGCAATACGGCCCTCGCTCAGCTTAATGCTGTGACCCTATGCGAGACAAAGTCCCAGCGCTGATTTTCAGCGAAAGCCGAATACTGACGTGTGACGTCAAATCGGTGATGCAATATAATAGATTTTTGGTACACACATAGTTTACAACGCGGGTGAGACCACTAGAAACAGCTAGTAATATTATAAACCCGACTGCAACTCGTCCGTCTGTTACACTTTCGTGGTAAAACGGCTGGATCAATTTAAAAAAAAATGCCATAGAAATAGATTGAAGCTTGTGAAAGGACTGTGTACTTTTTATTCAGGTTTGCGAAGTAGTTCCCTTAGGATGCGGGTGAAATCGCGAAAAAGAGCTAGTCCTACTAATATTATAAACGCGAAATTTGTAAGAATATATGGATGCATGTTTGTGACTCTTTCACGCAAAAACTACTGAACGATTTTGGATGAAATTTGGCACACACATAGTTTATAACCTGGATTAACATATAGGATACTTTTTACCCGGGTGCGCGAAGTTGTTCCCTTAGGATACGGGCGAAACCCCGGGAAATTGCTACTATTGAATAATGCGTAATACTCTCTGTGTTGTCTATCAATCAGTGTGAGTTTCCCTTACACGTGTTGTACCGATAAGTAGGGCTGCCATCACCCGCCGGACAAAATCTGCAAAAACTCCGGACATTCGAGTGAATTTGACCCTTTCCCCGGACACCAATGGTAAAAATTTCATTAAAAATGAAAATAAAAACATCGTTTACATTTTCACTTTTTTTTAAATAAATTTATCCAACGTATTTTGCAGTGCCGGTTTAGGTTTATATTGTTTACTAGCTTCTGCCAGCGACTTCGTCCGCGTGGAATAGTGATGCTCCGGTCCTATTGGTCTTAGCGTAATGATATATAGCCTATAGCCTTTCTCGATAAATGGACTATCTAACACTGAAAGAATTATTTAAATCGGACCAGCGGTTCCTGAGATTAGCGCGTTTAAACAAAATGACAACATTTCCCTTCACTGCTCTGCTCCTATTGATTGTAGCGTGATGAAAAGTATACTATAACCATCTCAGGAGTATGACAAATAATTGTACCAAGTTTCATTAAAATCCGTCGAGTAGTTTTTGTTTCTATAGAGTTTATACAGACAGACAGACAGACAAAAATTTTACTGATTGCATTTTTGGCATCAGTGTCGATCCCTAATCACCCCCTGATAGTTATTTTGGAAATATATTTCATGTACAGAATTGACCTCTCTACAGATTTATTATAAGTATAGATGATAGTGAATTATTTCACTAAGATTTGTTTTAATTTATCTATTGTTTATCTTTAAATCAATGTGGATTGCCTTAACCCGGACACAACTTGTATGTTTTTGTAAACATCTCCCGGACGCCCCCTAAAATAGGACAAGTCGTCCGGACGTCGTGGCAGCCCTACTGATAAGGGAAAATAACTCCAACAATATTATTATTATTATTACCTTGATATAAAGCACGTAAACATATTGGAATAAATCAATATTCGATAATAATGTATTTCCTAGAATCAGATTTGTATCGAAATAACTTGCGGAATGACGTGTCGATATTTTGTCGAGTTTAATTTAATCTCAATGAATCATTTCCTGTTAATGAGGATAAACTGTTCAACTTCCAACAACATGTTGAAATTATATTGTAATTATAATATTTACTAGCTTCTGCCAGCGACTCCGTCCGCGTGGAATAGTGGTGCTCCGCTCCTATTGGTCTTAGCGTGATGATATATAGCTTATAGCCTTCCTCGAAATGGACTATCTAACACTGAAAGAATTTTTCAAATCGGACCAGCGGTTCCTGAGATTAGCGCGTTTAAACAACATGACAACATTTCCCTTCACTGCTCTGCTCCTATTGATTGTAGCGTGATGAAAAGTATACTATAACCATCTCAGGAGTATGACAAATAATTGTACCAAGTTTCGTCGAGTAGTTTTTGTTTCTATAGAGTTTATACAGACAGACAGACAGACAGACGGACAGACAGACAAAAATTTTACTGGTTGCATTTTTGACATCAGTATCGATCCCTAATCACCCCCTGATAGTTATTTTGGAAATATATTTCATGTACAGAATTGACCTCTCTACAGATTTATTATAAGTATAGAATAGATATAGATTAAAAAAAAAACCTTTTACAGAAGTTATTTAACAAAAAAAGACCGCCAACTAATGGCTAATTAATGGTCTGAACTTCGTTTATAGCAAACTAGAAATTAAATATTTATTTGGGAAAAGTTATACCTATACATACTTGCTTTGGCCCCAGGATTTACCCGCGTCCCGAGAGAGCTACTTAACGCACTTGGATGAAAAGTATTCTATTTGGTTGTCCAGGTTATGAACTGTGTGTATCAAATTTAATATTCCCTAATTGTCACCCTGGTTCCCATCTATTCCCATGCTAAATTACACCCAACTCGGGTCTACCGCGTAACAAACTCACTTTACCATTTTAGAATTAGTTAGAATTTCAGGATTGGTTAGCAACATAGTAGTGGACTTTTACAAACATAAAGATAATATAATTTATTTTACTTATATTACAAAGTTCAACAGTAAAATCGTCTCGTAAACGTAATAAGCGCAATGCCTTCTAATTAGTAAGAATGCTAAGCTTTCGTCACGGGCCTCTCAGAATTGAGATGTTTTAATTAAGAACAATTAACTTCGAGATTGAGTGCGCAACAAATCTTTGCCAATTAGGAGCACGCTACAATTTGATAAAACTGTTGTTAGTGTTAGCTATGGCGCGCACTTTACGACCTTGCGATTAGTCGCTGCGACATAGTAACCTTCATATTCAGTCGTTGCTTATATTTGTAGGCAAAGATTGGTGTGAATTAATATTAGTTGTAACCGTTTCTTTCAAAGAGGCTAATGTAAATATACTACATTTAACCAGTTGGTTTTGTTAGTGGTGCAATATTCCTTAAGCTAAAAAGCGAATATTTCGCACCCCCGATGCAACACTGTCACTTATTTAAAATTTCCATCCATCTGCCCTAAACCGGTAAGTGTCATCACTAATCAATTTAAAAGATACTAAAGTTTAAAAAATACTTCTTCTGAAAAACATACTTTTTGCATAAGTGACAGTGTTGTGTTTTAAAAGATTATGTTGGCCTATGGTTGTCTTATTGATTTATAGGCACCAATATCTATGAAAGACTAAGACAAGAGGAAAGCAAGTTGATGACGTAATATAATTGTAGGCACCTTAACTAATGATAACAAAAGTGAAAGGAAAAAAACATTAGGTACTAAGACGAGTATCAATCATTTGATGAATTTTGCATAGAGAAAGTTAAATTATCGGTAAGTGCATGATTCATATGACTGATAATTTTATATGTAGATAATAGAATAGTTCTATTAAATATGAGCAGTTCCAGTTATAGACCTTATCGTATAAGTTGTAATAAATCAAACTATTACCTAAAGCTGTGATGTAAAACTTTTGGTGCTACAAATGACTTTAACAACAAAAAGAACAACGAACTAAGCAAAAGTTCTTTGTATTTTAAATTTGAAGCTCTTGTGTTTTTTTATATTTAACTTATATTTATTATCGATGTAATGTTTTATTTTATAATCGATTTTTTTCAATCAAAACTTTTATGATGTCTTCAATATCTAGTCGCATTACATGCGCTGTTTCTTATTTCTCAGAGAAATGATGTCATCAAAACACGGTATTGTTCTGTAACTAGTATTATAATAGTCTAAACTACACATAACACGATCAGCTGATTGCTTAAAGAGAAATATCTAGCACAATAGATTTTAGACATCTGTTAGATTTCGTCTATTGTTTAATAAGATTTAGGCCCACTTGTTCCATTGCTCACGAAGTACAGTATACATATCACTTGTCTATTACGCTTTTTGTGTTAAACTGCTGAACAGGTTTAGATGAAATTTGGTATGTAGATAGATTGAACCCTGAGAAAGGACTTGGGATAGTTTTTATCCGCGGAGATGAATTAGTTCCCTCAGGATTCAAGTGAAGACGCAGGTAATATCTAGCTATGGCATAAAATAAAAGACCACATGATTATGAAGCTATCCACGTTAGGTTAACATTGTCTTTATCGATACATATAAAATGCTTTGTCCTGAATGACTGACGGATCAACGCACAGCCTAAACCGCTGATCGTAGAGACCTGAAACTTCAATTTATACAGTAGATCCAAAATATTGTACCTACTTATTTTTTCAGCAAAACTCGTTTCTACAAAATTATTGAGATTATGAAAAAGGTGCTTAAACAGACTTATGTTGCAAATCCATTTATATTCCTTATTGAAAACTCTTTTAGCAAAAATATTTAAAATAATAAATAACAATGTACTCATCATCAGCCTTTATATTGTCCCACTGCTGGGCACAGGCCTCTTCTCATACAGAGAAGGCATGAGCAGCTTTCCAAAATATCATTAAACTTTGTGCTAACTGAACTATGATCTCTAATGGCTGCGGTCAGTAAGATCGTTCATCTTGATAGTTTTTTTTCCGCTGCATATGGTGCATAGGTACTCAGTGATATAGACATAAACGTATAAAATTACTACTTTCCCACCCTGTTACACTGCACTAGTTTTACAATAACCCATAAACTGTACAAAAATATCAAGTGGTCCTACCATTCGATTATCAACCTTAAGTCTCAGATTTAAAACTTATATAAACTGCAAATGCAACTTAGCAAAACGTTGATCGATCAATGTCCCTTCGATTGATTACTAAGATTTTTTATGTCTTATTTTCTAAGCAATAAGGTTGCAAATAGCTTTGTTTATCTGTTTACTTATCTGCCCACTATCGGATGTCAGTGGAAGATAACGGATGAGGTTCACCGTTTGTGTCACTCAGTTTGATAACTGTGTCACTCATTCGCGCGCCGACGCTCGCCGCGGGCGCACGGTTCGTAAACGACGTTGGTTTATCTGCAAATTAGAAAATTATTTAAGTTAATTTTATGTAATAGGCTTTTCTGTTAATGAGTTTTAAAGAAGCTACCGTGATAACAATAAGTGAATTTGAAATAGATTATAAAATATATAAAACGTGTACAACCTAGTTATAGTAATATTGTGAATTAAAAACTGAGCTTTTTAAAATAATAGTGTTGACAAAGAACTGGTCTATAAAATCGTTTCGTATTGTGACAGTGAGTGTGTTTCGACTGTGATAAACGAAAAATAACATTCCAAAATGCGTCGAATGAAAATGAACATCGACCCTGACCTCGGAGACCTTGAGGAGATGCTAGCACATGTCCAGAACCAAATAGAACATGAAATAGACCTAGAAAAAGAATCCAAAATGCCATCTCTAATGAATATACAGGAGTCCCCAAAAATGGCGAAAAGGACCTCCTCATTCACCAGGACAGACAGCTTTGACTACAGGCGAACTGCCCCCAAACCCCCTCCTGCCCGTACGGACTCCGGCAGCCGTTCCCTGAACGGTAACTACGGAGAATACAGAAACGGGAGTGAGGAAGAGCAGTACTCTCAGCCAGAAACGAATGGAAAGTTCAAAGGTTCTCAAACCAGTTTGAAGTCTGACGAGGGATCACAGATATCGTTCCAATCGTTTCGCTCTGAACCTGTATCAAGGCATTCGGTGATGAGTTTGCAAGATAAAAGGGGATCGTATGCTTCTTTGAATGGAAGATCCAAGACTGCTACATTGCCGAGAGGATATGGATCAACTAAGGAGAAGAACTGGGAGGAGTATTGGGCGTTGTGAGTATTAAATATTTTATAATAAACTTAGGTTTAATGCGTGGAATCTCATGACGAAATAGATCACTGAAAATAATTCTATTATTCAGCTCTCAAAAGGGATTCTTTTCCGACTTCATTGCAATGACTTTCGCTATAGTTAATACTTTAAAGAACACATTATGTATGTGTTTGTCGAGCTATGAAAGCAGAACACAACGCACTTTCGCGTTTATAATAATGATGGTTAGGATAATACAGTGATGGAAAGTTCGCTATGTTACAATTTAGTAGTCTGCTTTAGTAGTATTACTAATCGTTATGTCCAATTGCCAGTGAATGAGGTCAATTTTGAAGTAATTTTCAACTTGTCCAAGTTCAAGATGATGTGACTTAAACAGTATTAAATCATTCAGATAATCATCCATGTTATTGCACGCGCGACTAAACGACTAGCTTTGCTTACAAATGGCGCCGTTCGTGTAACAAAACACGGTCGATCGTAGGTATGCGCAAGCGCAGGCTCATTGAAATGTAATATCATCTGTCTGCCACTCCGATAAGATGATTTTTTTTTTTTTTTTTCTCTTTATTTAATGAGCTTAGTCAAACATGACTATGTCGCTCAATTGGACCAGTCATATACAATTACTTACACACCTTATATAATAATAGTACATTACAAAAATTACTATGAACGTCGTCGAATGCCAACATCAACAATTTTGTACAATAATTTAGCTGTTTCAGATATCGGAAATGCTAGAATACTGTTACACCTCCCAATATTCTTAAAATCTATAATTTTAACTAATATATCATGTCTTACATCTTCGTTCCGGACACATTCCACCATAATATGCAAAACATCTTCTACTATTCCACATTCAGAACAAAGCGGGGATGGTACTTTTTTCATTAAATAAGCAAATTTATTGAGTGGAATATGACCAGAACGAAGTCTAAAGGCTGTAATTAAAATATTTCTATTTGAAATGAAGTTTTCAAACCATGGTATCTTCGGAGGAGCATTTTGTAGTGTCCGATACCATATACCCTTCTCCAATGAGGTTCTGTCGAAATGCGTTTTCCATAGATCATAACAGTGATCTTTTATTAAGTAATTACAGTCAGTGAAAAAAGGTAAAACATTAATAGATACGCCATCGCAAGAAGCTTCTCTTGCTAATCTATCCACTCTCTCGTTTCCTTCCAAACCTATATGTGAAGGGATCCATTGAAGCGTCACTTCCTTTGAATCAGCCTTCAGCTCAAATATTGTCTTGATAATACTATAGGCGATCGGTGAGCCTCTTGCACAAGAGGTACACCTAGCCACATGCTGTAAGGAACTTTTCGAGTCAGTTAAGATAACGAATTTATGAAAGTTAATTGATTTAATGTAGGATAGAGCTTCAGATATTGCAATTAATTCTAAATACCCGATGGAAATATTGTCGGAAATTTTAAATTTCATGAATTTATCTAATTGAGGATCAAAATACGCTGCTCCCATTGTCACATGTTGGATATTAGCAGATCTTTCTTTGGAACCGTCTGTATACACTTTGTAATGGTTTGAATACTGTCTACTTAAATAATGTGAACAAGTTAATCTGAGATCTAGTGAATCATATTCTTTTTTTGGCTTATCTATACCTTCAATTTGAATTTTAACTATATTACTCAAGTCGAACCAATTCATCCAATAGTCCAACGTGAACATGTCCAAACGTTCAGCTGAATGTAAATTAATACTTTTGAATTTGACATATATTTGAACTAAGATTGGTATATGTTTACGTCTCCAGTATCTACGCGAAGTATGCAAACTTAATTCATTTAACGTGTTTATTGTAATATTATTAGCTATTGACATTGATCTTAAACAAAATTTTCCAGCAAGATACCATCGACGAATTCGTAACGGCTGTAAGCAAAGCTCACTTTCCATCACGTGGATAGGAGTGCTTTTAACAAAACTACCAATTATGCGCATGGCTTGGTTCTGTAATTTCTCTAATTTAAATAAATTACTATGACAGCTATTGTCGTACAAAAAACAACCAAAATCTATTCGACTTCTAATAATAGTTATGTATAACCTTCTTAGATGTTTAGGATGTATACCCCAACCAGACCCTGCCAAGACTTTGAATATATTTAAAATTTTATGTGTCTTTTCGTACAACTCATTAATGTGCTTGGTCCATCTCAACGAACGATCCAACCACATTCCTAAGTATCTCACATTAGTTACTTCTTGCAATGGCGCATTATCTATGAAAAGAGAAATATTATTATTGCTATTGTTCTTTTTAAATAGTATTGTTTTACTTTTAGTAGCTGATACGTTTAATCCTAAATTTTCTAACAATCTTACTAAATTGTCTAATGAACCTTGGAGGGAGCTACGAGCATTATCCATTTTTTTATCTGACACATACAAAGCAAAGTCATCAGCATACTGTGAAACAAATACATTTTGTATCTTATTGCAAATATGATGAGTTGCGACGTTAAACAATAAGGGCGACAATGGGTCACCCTGGGCTAGGCCTTGACCAGTGTATCGACTGATAAAACTATCATCAAGACTTATTCTTAAGGTTCTTAGGCTTAAAAAGTTCCAGAGGTACTTACATATTCTAAAACCAACACCAACATTATCTAAAATAATAAGTAATTCTCTAATATTAATATTGTTGTATGCGTTATCAATATCCAGGAAGCACGCTAAAGTAACCAAATCATTGGAGAAACCTGATTGGATTCTTGCAACCAGCCTAGTCAAACTATCCAAACACGATTTAGACTTTCTAAAGCCCACCATTTCATTTGAAAAGAACCCTTTATTTTCAAAATACCATTCCAGCCTTCTGTTGATAACGGAATGGAATATTTTACAAACACAAGACATTAAACTAATAGGCCGAATAGATGAGACTAGATTGGGATCACGACCAGGCTTGGGAATTGGAACCACGTTAATGTCTCGCCATTGTATCGGTATAAAACCTAAAGAAAAGAACGTGTTAAATAAAGAGAGTAAAATATTTTTTCCCTTTTCTGGTAATCGTCTAATCATAGAGAATGATATATTATCGCATCCCGGAGCCGTGTCACTAGTTTTAATACATTTCTGTAATTCATGAATCGTTATGGGGGATTCTAATTTTAAATTGAATGATTGAAACGTTGGTTCAGAAGGAGAAACATACGCTGGGCATAAATTACGTAATAATAATTCACATTTGTTTTTATCTATGTAGGAATTCTGACCTTTATTTCCTTTGAACCACTTCATCTTTCGCCACATTTCACTAACAGATGCAACCTCGTCTAAGGAATTACAAAATGTATGCCAACTTTCTGATGATGCCTTCCGTATAAGGTTTTGGGATTCCCTAATACAGTCTTTGAGTGCTTGCAGGTTTGTGGGGGTCGGATTTTTCCTGAATTTTGATAAAGCTAATCTTCGTTTAGCTACTGAATGAGATAAGCTAGGATTCCAGTAGGGTTTTGGTGTAAATTTGCTAGTTGGGTTTAAATTATTTTTAATAAAAGGGATATGAGTGTCTGCAGCTTTGTTAATATGTTTAATAAAATTATCATATGCATGTTGAGGTCCGCCAGAGAAGTCAAAATATGAAAGATGTTCCTCAAGATAGATTTTATAACCAATCCAGTCAGCATACCTAAAGTTGCGTTTCTTTAAAATATTAGGACGGAATGCTATAGTGGAAGATATGTTAATTACGAGGTGGTCACTATCCAGCGACTCATTGATCACTTGCCAGTTAAACAAACACGCTATATCAGAAGTTGAAAATGAAATATCGGGGGAACTTTGTTGTACATATCCAGCTACTAATTTAATACGGGTATGACTACCATCGTTTAAAGATACTAAGTTGGATTCAGTTATGGAATCATATATTTGAGAGCCTCTAACATCGGTTTTATACGACCACGTGAAATGGTGCGCATTAAAATCTCCTAATATTAATGTTTTACTATTAAATTTATAAAATAAATTGTCCCAATCTACTCTGCGTGTACGTACCCATTGCGGACAGTAAACCGCCACAATGTTGTCAATACGACTACAGTTATAAAGTTTGACATGTAAAATCTGTATATCTTCGTTAGTATGGACTATATCACCTAGCTGAGCTTTAATAGATTTATGGACGATGATGCAGACTCCCCCATAACTATCCGCTCTATCAATTCTAAATAAATTATAATTGTTTATCTTAAGTTGGCTATCAGGTTCCAACCAGGTTTCACATACTGCAGCTATATGAATTTTATTTTGGCACAACAATTGTTGAAATTCTAACAATTTCGGTCTCAACCTCTGTGCATTCCACTGAAATATATTAAATCTAACATCCATATGATTGTTAGCCATTATGTGAGTTAAATGCAATATCAAATATCTTTCTTAATATAGAGAAATCACTAAAGTTGTTCACTACTGCGGAAATACACCATTCTACAATTATACTAACAATTTTTTGAATTTTATGTGTAAAACTTCTTTTTAAAAATATAATATCTTTGATTTTACTAATTAATGCTGCAAATGACTTACTACTAGAACCAGATTCTATGTTTGGTTGATTGGTGCATTCATTCGCTTCAGAATCATTTATGAGCGTATCGTTAGAATCGACTGCATCTCCGCGGCGGCGACTGTCCTCAACACCTGTGTGCACGTCGGCGACTGTACTAATCTCGATCCCCGCTGACTGAGGCGGTGACAACAATGGCTCATTTTCTTCATCACCTAATTGTTCCGTTGAACTGTCATGTTTGCGTTTGGTGGCTGCAATTCTACACTGGCTTGGCATGTTTTGTATCTGTATGGCTCCACTAGAACTGTTAGCTACCACTTCTGCATATGACATAGGGCTTGAAAAGATGTTGGGCGCATACAGATGCGTGTTTGTGTTCTTGGTGGGAATAGGGAATTGATCGACAGGTCTTGGTGAGTAGGGCGGAACATACATCGTTAATGCTCGGCGGTAGGTACAATTAAATTCTGACATTAGTGCCCGGATTCTCTTTTCTTTTATATATGCTGGGCACGATTTTACTAAGGACATGTGATTTCCTCTGCAATTCACGCACTTAAACGTTGTGGTCTCACAGTTTGGGTGATTGTTACCACATTTAGGACAAATTATTTTCAGCGATGGACATAGTTTTATATTGTGGCCAAATCGCCAACATCTAGAGCATTGTGTTACGGGAAACACGTACGGTTCCACAGCTACTCTCAAATTAAATATTTTAACATAAGATGGTAGGGAACTTCCTTTAAAACAGATACGAACGGTTTCACTTTGTAACCACCCAAATTCTGAATTTCTACGGCTCAATCTTTTTACTGACAAAATTACTGAGTTATTGCAACTTTTAATGCATTCTAATAGTTCATTTTCAGATAAATCGACGTCTATATAGAATAGAATAGAATAGAATAGAATATTCTTTATTATGTACACCACTTTTAAACTTAAAACTAAGAATATAATTAAGGTAGGTGACACAATGGGCGGTCTTATCGCTAAAAGCGATCTCTTACAGACAACCTTTGGATGGACTGAAGACAAGAGGAAAAACCAAACAGCAGGTAGTCCAAGGTGTACTCTTACTTATATATATATATATATATATATATATATAATAGTAATATAATATCTATACAACTAAATATAATATATAAATATATAAACCTAATACATATAAATATAAATATATACATAGATACAACAATACACATTATACATATAAAATATATGAATACAATTTTATAGAAGCAGCAATTCTTAAAGGCAATGTTAGGGGGAAAGGTAGTGGTTTTTTACCATATTTTTGAAAACTGCTAGCGATTGAGCCTGTCTTATCGATACGGGCAATGCATTCCATAACCTTACAGCTTGTATAGTAAAAGATTTATCAAAGAAGCTGGTGGAATGCATTGCCATCTCTAGCCTCAAGTTCTCTGATGACCTTAGATATTTCGTATGTGTGTCATGAAGGAACTTGAAACGTTCTTTGAGATAAGGGGGAGTTGTAGGATTGAACAAAATGTTGTACAACAAAGACAAGATATGAGAATTCCGGCGAAGACGTATAGGAAGCCACTTGAGTTTTGAACGAAATTCAGATACGTGATCATATTTGCGCAAGCCAAATATAAATCTTATGCAAACATTTTGAAGTCTCTCAAGTTTATCAAGCTGTGCCTCAGTGAGATCGAGATAACTGACATCTGCGTAGTCAAGGATAGGAAGCAAGAGGGACTGGGCAAGCGCAGTCTTAGTGGCAGTCGGGAGAAAATTGCGCAAGCGCCTCAAGGACCTGACAGATGCAAACACCTTACGGCTAACCTCTTGTAGCTGGGGAGCCCAAGAGAGATTTTTGTCAATGAGTACCCCCAGATTCTTGACTTTGTCACTGATTTGAATAGCAGTCCCGCTGAACATGATTTGAGGAAGCTGCATCCAGTTAATCTTGGGGGTCATCCTAGAGCTACCAACCACAATGGCCTGGGTTTTTGAAGGATTGACCTTAAGACCATATGCCTCACTCCAATCACTAATTGTAGCCAAATCCACATTGATAGTAGTGATTGCATCTGCCAAGTCTGGATAAGCGGCTTTTCTATAAATTTGCAAATCATCAGCATAAAGGTGGTAGGAAGAAAGAAGATTTTTGGAGATAGAATTAATAAATATTGCGAAGAGTAATGGAGATAAAACGCCACCCTGTGGTACGCCAACAGAAGTATTACACCACGAAGAGTATGAATCTTATATTTCTAATTATACCGTATGATGAATTAACTTCCCAAGTCTTTTGAATTTTCCACGCTTTTTCTATAATAGTTTGGTTTGAGATTAATTTATCTGCGCTTACTTCGTCTTCAAAACTAACAATTACTTTAAAAGCATTGATATATTTAACACGTTCAATACCTGATAAACCCTCAGAATCAAATAGCTTGGCCAATGCAAACTGCTTCGGTAACTGATCCATGCTTGAGATACTAATATCTATCTTCTCAGTTTTCCTTTTTTTGTCCCTTCTGACTAATGTCCAACTTTCATCCTCAATCAAACCACGTCCTTCCATATTTTGTAAGTTCTCTTCATTGTTAAATTGATGTGGAACACCTCTTGTTACGTTCTCCTCATCTATATTATTTTCTTCCATACTTATATTATCAGCATCGTCAGAGTCATTATCAACAACTGTACTCTCGCTCATACTGAGTATAGATCAGGGTCTATACGGCACGGAAAGGTACTACAGCGCGCTAACGCACCGTCGAACTGATTTGTATGTCGTTAACGACAAATTTACTGCGAATCCAATTTTATTTAAATAAATTTAAATAAAGGGGCAAAAAAACACGTCCGACAAAAGCGCGGGCTTTTTTTTTTTTTTTTTTTTTTTTTTTTCGATAAGATGATTTAGACCGATAAGGGATCTGTCGCTTGTGTGAGATAATTCTAATACTTTTTGATAGAATCAAAATTATTATCCTTATATACCTACCTCTTTGCGTTTTGTGTCATCTGACTTCGGGTGATTGAGATAAAGCTTATCAAATATTGTATTTGAAACTACATCATGGAACTATTGGCTATTTATCTTAGGAAGGCTTGGCTAGGTAGGTTTGTCAGTCTTCGTCGTCAATACGTTGGCACGATGTCTGAACTGCTAGCATTCTATTTTATACATCATTATCATTTGAAAGGAGTCTACTATTGAACAAAATCCTCCCCTTCGCCTTCCATTAAGTATACGTACCGCCTTTGGCTTATTATGAGTGCCCCGATGATTATATACGAAACCAAAATCAGTATCCAAGTTTAAATGTTCATTTTGAATATCTCTATTTGTAGCTGTACCGTTATTATCTTCAAAATTCACGTTCAAATTAGAGACAGTTTTCTGAGAGCATCCATTAAACCGTTTTAAATTGTAACATTCACAATCCGCCCACCATTATTATGGTACTTCTGACCCATATATTTATGGGCTTTAATGTGCATTCTCGGTAATTATACTTTCACTTTTTGTTTAGTATTCATCAAATGCCTCCGATTTCTATAGAGCAAACTGCATTTGGAATAATACTATTATGATATTGTCCGTTTTTTGCTGATAAAGGGTATTCATCGTGGTGCCTCGATTTTTTTTGTTTTTGTCGCCCACGTGGTATATTTTTACTCGCGTTTTAAAAAAGGTTTTGTTCTTGCAACTCAACTTTTTGTTTAGCAAGAGTAATGACCTTATCGCTAGCTGTATACTGTTTTGTCTTTGCCTGTTTTTTATGGTTCCGAGATTTTAGACTAATAAGTTGTATTCATAAGTCATTTGTTGTTAAGCTGTTCGCTGTAATTACTACAAAAGGTTGTAAAATTTTAATTTTGGAATGTTTTTTTGATGTAGAGGTGATTATTTTAATATAATATTATGAATAGCAAAAGACGAGGTAATTTTTAGTCTCGATTGAAAATTAAGATAAATTAAATTATAAAGTTAAAAGGATGTGGATTTGTATGACTTTAATAATACATCTGCAGTTAACTTGTTGGTTGTTTGTCATTGTGCACTCATCAATTAAGCAGGTTAGGCCTCTAAGATGCAATAAGTAATAATATTAATGAGTGCAAAGTACAGTTCCTACAATTTAAATTTCTAGTTAATAAACAATAAGTCAATGTATTAAAAACTGATTTCTCGATGATTCATTTATATTTGTTCATTATTTGGTTGGCGTTCGACATTTCTGAGTAGGCAGTTACAAAACAAGTCTATATTTTTTTTCCTCCTTCCCAATCACACATGTTGTTACATTGTGTATACAAATTATTTTCTACACCAGCCTTTTTCCCAATTGCATGACATATTCAATGGATATTTTATACGGAATTCACAAACTACTGAGTTTTGGACTTCCGATCTGGATCCTCTTGTCCTTTTTTCACCACCCTTTAAAGGTTCCACACTCGTATACTTCCAATGACTATCAGATTGCATGGTGCCACTATACGTGACATACGTTGATGAAGCATCAAAAGTAGTTCAAAAACGTGTTTTATTCCCACAATTCTCTTACCACTTATCATCGTTCGTGACGACTGGACTTGGTATTTCCTCGCTAATCTGCCCCCCTCATCTGACCTTCAACTTCCGTGGGAACATAGGCAGGTGTTCTGTTAAGGTCAATGGAAGACACGTGCGACAGAAACAGGTTCAGAACGCTAAGGGCTATGCCATCTGCAGAGGCAGAATGAACCATTTTGCCATTTTTTAACGAGACAACGCAAGATTCAAAGATTCTCCCCGTCATATGAAGTGGTCATTGCTCTGTTGTAATCTTTAGATTACATCCACATGGATGTTTCATTTTATTTTTGGAAATAGTATGGATTTAAATTAGTCAAAGAGAGTTTTAATCTGTTTAGTAGTCCCGGAAGTTATTTACAAAGAAATTTCTCCTGTAAATATTTCTTGTATGAATATAGTTTGTTTAATTGAAGAAGTCGTAATGTCTGTCGTTTACTGAGAGTATACTAAGACATCATGACCTAGACTAGCTGAAGCAGCCCATGTGGTTAGAAATGATGAAACTCAACGTACTATTACAAGAACAGTTAACAAACAGTTGCTATGCATTTAGAAAACTGGTTTTCCATAAAAGTTATGCAAGATCCTTACTAAGGAGGAAACACGCGTTTAAACACGTTCCAAGCAAGGATATGAAGAGGAAATCGTGAAAAAAGGCACTCAGAAAATCGCGAAGCCACGCACGAAGCACGTAGACTTATACGTGTACAAACCTTATGGTTTTTTCCTCCTAATTAGTCAGCTATTCAAGACATAGGTCTTATTAATTTGTTACTGTTTTCATCGTCAATGATTATGTAATTTTTTTTGAAACACATTTGGTTACCATTAGTAGGGTCTAGTACGGGTGTGGAAAAAACCGTTTTCTTCACTCTTTGTCTACGAATTTTCACAAAATGTGGAAATACTCGTTTGTCCTTTCCCTCGAAACTTTTATGCCATGAAGTAGTCCGTACTTTGTTTCTTTTATTCCATATTATCAAGTAGTCCGTACTGTGTTTTAATTTGTAGCTAGAAATACTGAGAATATTGAGCTTTTGTCTCGTATTGGAACGCAAAGCACTGCAACAAACTTTGGAATACATTCTTTAAGCCCCTAAAAAGCCTAAAAATATTTCATTTTGTCACATCATCTAAATAAAACCTTCATTGCAGTGCTAGTTTCCAATTGCAATTGTTTTTCCAGTAGTAAAACAGCGCCGGCACTGTAAAGCTCTAAATCAACGCCCTCTGTCGCTTGATTTATGAACTGTATTGCAAGGGTTGCATTCTGACGTTGCATTCGTCACCCCCTTCACCTAGTTCCCAGTTAAAGTTAATGGCGGCGCTGATTTATGACTAGACAGGTGGCTTGATCTTTGTTAGTTTGTTGAAAGTGCATCAGATGGCGTGGTTTCCACAAATATTAACGTTGTTTTCGTACTTCCAGTTAACTCAATGTTTTATGATTACCTCATACAAGTATCATGATGATGATGATGCGATCCTGTGGACCCTCATCAGGGACATAGTGCTCTAAGAAGAGATTTCCATTTTTTGCGATCTTGTGCGGCAACTTCGAGGTCCTTCCAGCCGAGACCAGTTGATTCATACTAATCTAATTTATACTGAAATTTGTTATATTTCTTGTACTGGTAGGTACTACTAGTAGTTATGATGTCATCATGGGCCCTGTCGAGAACAGAAAACAATAAAAATGTAACATTAATTATAGAAAGGACCTATTGCTACTTCACCAATATTTTGATCTTTAAGGTAAATGTGACCTATATGTAAATATAATCGATTATCAAACAACATTGTCTTTAGGTATCACTTTTGATATGTGAACAAAGTGATAGGTTGAAGTACCAGAATAAATTATTAGCTGTGCCCCAGTTTCACCCACCCTCTGACCTTGACTCACCGTGACACATGTCACCGGTCTGCTAAACCATCATCTTCAGCATATAACCCCCCCCTCCTCAAGCATTGGGCTGCGGGATGTTCTAAAGAGATACCGCGCTCCCGGAATACAAAGGGCTGAGGAATGAACATGGATGGGTTTTAGTCAGTAAGGGTCTGATACTTTTTCCCGGTCCACTTACAGCGATAGGAATCATTTGATGATTTCCCATCCCTAAAAAAAACGCATTGGGCTTTGAAAAGAAAAACATTCAAGGCCGACTGGTAGTTCTGAAGAAATTTTTCAGCTTATATTTATATTTCTGTTTAAATATACAAAGACTCCTCTCCGCCCAGTTGGAAGTTATTCAAACAATGACAAAATCCTCAGTAATTAGCAGTTATCCCAGTTTAAAGCCACGCTAGGGACCGGCAATTAAACAATGAATAATTAATGGTTTGTGGAGTTAACAGGTGTTATGTTCGATACAAGCTTTGAGCTAGTCTCCGAATTTGCAATTTCATTATTATAATTCGCTTCTGCCCGCAACTTTGTTCGCGTGGAATAGTGGTGCTCCGCTCCTATTCGTCCTAGCGTGATGATATATAGCCTATAGCCTTCCTCGATTAATGGGCCTGACACTAAAAGATTTTTTGAAGTCGGACCAGTAGTTCCTGAGATTAGCGCGTTCAAGCAAATAAACAAACTCTTCAGCTTTATTATTAGTATAAGATTTTTATTTTGAATGAGAGATCGGGTTCAAATTTTGCGAAATCAAAAAGTGATTTCGAAATGATCTTAAACATATGGTATGCAATAGCGGTTGCTAATACATTTCAATATCAATTCCAGCATTTAAGAAAAGAAGAATTAAATGTTTTCTTATGTAGCCATTCGTCTGGTCCTTAGGTCCCTAAATCCCTAAGCTACTCTGGTCTTATGCCTCGCGTTTGGAGACGAAAACTGCAAAGGCAGTTGAAGTTTGTATGGGTGTTTTAACCCTTTGAATGCTATGAGCTTGGATGATTTACACAATCGAAATCTATTACGTCTTCATGATTTCAGCAGACGAAAGGTTAATAGCTAATCTAATTTGTGAATATTCATTTTCGATATCTCATTTGCATACACTATTGCGAATATAACTGTCGTGGTGGCCTAGTGGTTAAGGCACCTGTATCTCGTGTATGAGTGTGCGGGTTCGAAACCTGGCAAGTACCAATGTGACTTTTCTAAAGTCATATGTACTTTCTAAGTATATCTTAGACGTCACTGACTAACGGTGAAAGAAAACATCGTGAGGAAACCTGGACTTAAAAAGTCTGAAAACGCCAATCTGCTTTGAGCAAGCGTGGTGATTAATGCTCATGCCTTCTCTGTATGAGAAGAGGCCTGTGCCCAGCAGTGGGACAGTATATAGGCTGATGATGATGATTGCGAATATTGTGCAAATCTGTACACGTATCTCGCGAATGGGTGTCATAACCAAACGAGCAGTCAGACTGTTCTATAGCTCATTGGGGACGTGCACCGAACCAGTTTATGAATAATTCATGAGCTGCGGCGCCGGCAGTGTTATCAAACAACTGACACGTGCTCTGGGATTTCGTCTCTTGTGGTTTTAAACTTTAGATGGCATTGGAACTGATTCTTCTATGATTGTTGAAGGTGCAGAACTAGATTTTGAAAGCAGAAATATTTCGTATAGTTTCCAAATTATTTGTGAAAAACAATTTATTTAAATAACTAGCTATTTCCCACGAATTCACTCGCGTCCCAGGGGAAATAGCTAACGCAGCCGGTTAAAAACCTTCCTAAAACCTCCTCCCCTTTATCTCCGTACCAAATTTCATACAAATCGGTTCAGCTGCTCTTGAGATTTCAAAAGTCAAAAAGTTATTTCAAATAGGCCTTTGCAGGCTCTTACGAAGAGTCACCCTATATGCGCTTAGCAACACATTCAGCGATTCATTTTTATACCATAGATATTATATTATATATATATCTTAAGGAAGCCAGGAAAAACGCGTCGTTGTATTTAATACCATAAGCCGACATCACAGAAAGAATTTTACGGCCAATGCCAATTAATTTTCCAAATCAACACAAAGAAGAAAGACAACAGTTAACTTTAAAAGCAAGTCAGATGGTGGTCTTTCTACAGTTTATTCAAGACTTTATCCCTTTAAAAGCAAATATTTCATCCACCTCGCTATGCAAATGCAGGGCGCGTGGGAATCTTATGAATAATTGATGGGTTGCAGAAGTTTCAGCTTACATACACACTTATTTAATACTACTGGAGGATTATTAGCAGGATTGTTAGCTGTATTTGACATTTGCGTATGTTTGTTGTAATCTGTTTAAGAAATGACACCACAAAAGTTTTAAAGCTTAATGTAGACATTGTCTGTTATTCATTTAACAAAATCTCTTAAATACACCAATTTCAGAATGTTTTAAAGGGTTTTTTTGGAACTCTACCAGCATTGGTTTATACCAAAATATGCTTAGAAATGTTATTCTGCTTTTGCTTTAGTAGAAAAGTGCTATGCAAATGAGTTCAAGACTCTACAGGTGGCTGTGCGGATCGCCTTGCCGCCTTTAAGATCTTCATGGTTTACAACTTTGTTCTCAGTTAATGATAATAGTTTCTTTAGGATCTAGGCTTCTTTATTTTATGAAATAATCTTTAGTGTGGAGAAGGTGAAGGTAGGCTTAAGCGATATTTGAAATAAAAAGAAATTGCGCATCGATGTTAAGTATTAATAAGGACTTGAGCCGTTTTCCAATATTAGAACCAGACATCCCCCTACCACCCCTAATATAAAAATAAGCCTATTGAACCCATTACACAACAAAGTATTGAAAACAGAAATGGCGATTCATCTCAATAATACATAGACAGCGACTGAATATTGATTTTCCCCTGTGTATTTATCGGCGCTGCAGCTCCGGAACTTTCTAGACCCTGACACAAGCCCTTAGTACGCATGCACAGGCCCGGGCATCCGGGCTCGCTGTCTGGCTTGTTACTAAAATTAATCAAAACGCAATACCTGCCTCCCGCTGCACTTAAATCAATCATACGATGCATGCGCGGTACGTCTACCTAAGTTCAGGCCTTCGCCGGAATCGACTGCATCAACTAGTGTCGCGTCCACCTTCCGCGATAAACGGTTGTGCCTTATGCATATTCTAAAATTTCGCTCCAACAGTACAAACCTTCACCTGTGATCATTTATAAGATGTAAGTGACATTTGTGACTTTTTAATTGTTGTTCTAGTGTTTTGTTGCCGCGCTTTTTTGTGTTGTTTTGGTTTTTTGGCGGGATTTTGTTCAGCATCGTTCTCCGTGAAGGTCTATTTTTAGAACGGTGAGATTATTTTTCTTTATGTTTGATAAGGGCTTTTCTATTAGTACAGTTGAAGGCGATGTCTGATCGGAATATCGGTGATTATTTTTAAGTTTTTTTTTTTTTTTAATTAAACGTATCGGATACTTTTATATATTTCTTAACAATAATTTGATAGGATTTTACTCCAATTCTAATATCTTATGCTTTTCTTATTCGGAGACGTTAATTAAGTTTTTTCGTTTTTAAATTTTTGTATGCTTAATCTCCTTTGTTTTTTTCTTTCGACGTAACACATGGAAGATTCTACTGGAAGAGATTTCTTAAGAAATAAGTAATGCCTTTGTACAATGCTTTCATATTCCTTCTTCTTTTCTTATATTATGTGTATATAAATTGTTAAATAAATAAATAGATACTATCTTCCTTTAACATGATTTGTTAGTTGCGAACCTGTTGCTCTAGACAGCGTCGTGGATTCCCGCTAAAACTTAGCAGACATAACATAAGACGTTGGCGCTACGTATGACAAAAAAATCGTATTTTTTTCTTAATAATATCACCCGCGGGAATTTTGATTATGTTGCTGAATAAATCCGGTATTTCATACAAATTTTACCGCGAATAAAAAACCTACTATTTTAAGGTAGAGACAGCCGTTATATCAGATTTGCATCCATTGTTTCAAAATGCCGAAACCGAATAGAGACCAAAACGAAAATAATTCACAATGACGAATGTAAATTTATAAGTAGGCGCGGTACCACTTTGCGGGTAGTGGGGAATTCCGAATCGGGATCCTTATTTCGGATTAGGATTCGCTAATGTGAATTACGGGATTTAGATTAGGCGGTAGATTTCTTTGTTAGATAAATGTAACTGAGATACGTCATTTGAAATTGTGTTCGTATTAATGATATGATTTTTGTTCCTTATTTTATTTCTATGGTTTCTAATATCGTGATATTTTTGATGGTTAACATGAAATTTATAGGGACAAAGAAGTTACATCACTTCTTTGTTCACCAAATGGTGCGCAGTTCAGGTGGATATTGATCTTAGTTCTGGGAACTGGGAACGGGGCGGTCCAAAATGGCCGACATGACCTGCTACATTCACACTCTCAGGCATGCCGGCAGCTCTTCTACGCATGTGCAATAAAATCTGGGCTCGATCGAATGAGCTTGGCCCACCAGCGGACATGGGGCAGTCCTCTTCCGACCCTGGCGCTGATAAGGCGTTTCGTGCAGTAGTGCGTTTGTGTGGAAGTTAGTTCATTGTACTGTGCGCTTGCTACTTAGATAATTGGACATCACGATTTGGGAACACAATTATAGTTTTTAAGTGCGCAGTTTAGAGAAGTGTTAGATAATTTGAGATCATCTGTGGGTGTATAGTTGTGTAGTTTAGTTATTTTGAGGGTTATTACATTGTAGGCATCATTTTTTTTTTTTTTTTTTTTTTTGTGTATGGCATCTCGCAGGTCAACCTAGAAGGTTGTCGACTGCTTAACCGGGCTTGCCTGTGAAGTGCCTTAAATAAATTTAGGGCCTCCAGCCAGGGCTTAACTTACAAAACTAAGCGACTACACGCTAAGGGCACCCCCTAGTGGGGTACGGGCCTCGGCTTAGGGCGTCGCTGGGGGAGGACAGCAAGGGACAGACTGGATCAGAATAAATTATGATTATTATAATCGGGAATTTTAAAGCTATTAGCTCAGCTCGCGGGCTGGCTCGTCGAGCTAGGGTCGGGAGGGCATGGACAAGGTCGTCGCGACGGACCTCGGCGGCGAGGTCGATACGAACGCGGTCTGTGTTTGTGTAGAGTGCTAGTGGACCTACTGCTCTCTTGGAAGAGGGTTATAGCGTCATCGGGTATGGTGAGAGTATGCCTCGGGCGGCGAATTTTACTGATCTGGGAGGGTGCGTATCCAGCGGCCGATACGACCAGAGGGTTTGGATGCTTTTCGGCAGCATCAAAGTAATACTTGGCGGCACGTTTCATGAACTGTTGGATGGTGGGCAGTTTGAGATCGAGATGGAGGTTCTCGTTTCGTACGTAGAAAGGGGCCCCTGTAATTTTTCGTAAGAAACGGTTTTGGAGGGTCTGCATTCTATGGAGACGGTATGGCTTTGAGTGTGCGAACACAACGGAAGCATATGTCATAATGGGGCGGATGCACGTGGTGTAGATGCGCAATTTGCACTTGAGTGACAATTTGCTACGTGCATTTAACATACAGTGGAGGCGACTGAGAGCGAAGGCCGCTCGAGAGCGGGCAGACTTTATGTGCTCTCCGAAGTTGAGGTGACGATCAAGTATCACACCTAGGTATTTGGCTTGCTCTTTCCAAGGAATCGGCTTGTCAAACATGGTGATGGGACTAGGTAGGGGTGGATTTCGGCGCGGTCTCGAGAAGAGAACTGCCTGACTCTTATCGGGATTTACCTCGATTCTCCATTTCTTAAACCACTTGCCTAGGGCGTTGGCGGCGATTTGGAGATTACGAGCTATGGCCACTGGGCTGGTGCCAGTGTAGTATATGGCCGTGTCGTCGGCAAATAGTGCTAATTGAGCCTTTTTGCTCTTTGGTATATCGCTAGTGAATAGCGTGAAGATGAGGGGGGAAAGGACAGAGCCTTGAGGGACTCCTGCTTGTATGGGGTGGGGCGAGGATAGTGCTCCTTCGATGCGGTAACGAAATGAGCGGTTCGACAAGAAGTCTCGAACGATGAGTACGAGACGGTCTGGCACACCGAGTTGATATAGCTTGTATATTAAGCCATTGTGCCAGACTTTGTCAAAAGCTTTCGCTATGTCGAAGAATAGTATTCCCGTCATCATGTCCCGACGTCGTTGGAAGCCAACACTTATATGTTCCACGATGCGGTGGACTTGTTGGATACATGAATGTTGGGTTCGAAAACCGAATTGTTCATCGGGAATGAGACTCTTTGCTTCGGCGTAGTCTTTGAGACGCTTATAAATAAGCCTCTCGTAGATTTTACCGAATACATTGAGGAGACTGATGGGTCGGTAACTCGAGGGTTGCGACTTCGGTTTACCGGGTTTAGGGATACCGATAACGGTTGCCTCTTTCCATTGTTGTGGAAATAGGTTGTGGCTCATGGCGCAATTGAAGATTGCGGTCATGAGCATTATGAGGGAGGCGGGCAGGATTTTAAATACCCTATTTGTGATGCCGTCTGGGCCTGGGGCTTTACGGGGTTTGAGATTTCTGATGATATCGAGTACTTCGTCCGAGGTGATGAGAGGAAGGGGATCATCAGGATCTTCAACGGGCGGTAATGAGGACCTACGTTCGACTTCGGCGTCAACCTTGGACACATGAGCTTGGTCTGCTGGTTGGGAGCTTGGTGAGCATTGGGCCTCTAAACTGTCGGCTAGGCATTCAGCTTTATCCTCGTCGTCGAAGGCGACAGATTTATCAGGGCGGATGAGAGGGGGTGTGGGAGCTACTTCATCGGATTTTAGTTTCCTCTGCAGCTGCCAGAAGGCCAGATGGGTGGGCTCGAGTTCACTCAGCGTCTTGTCCCAGCGAGAGTTACGCATCTCCTCTATACGTTTCTTTACAGCACGCTGTAATCTACGCATATGAGATTTGTTCGCGTCGCAGGGAAAAGCGCTGTAGGCACGTACAGCTGCGTTCTTTTCGGTCACTAGGGCACGCACATCGTCCGGTAGTTTCCAGCGGTGGGCTCCCATCGCTGTAACTCTGCGTGAACATTTGTCCACGGAGGAGTGTACGTGCTCAGTGAACGAACCGATCGCTTCCGTCATGTCAGCAACTGAGACTATTTGGTCGGGGACGGAGTTTAGTCGAGAAGATGGGGAGTTTAGGCTTTCACTAAGTCTCCTCCAGTCTGTTACTACTCGGGTAGGAGGGGGTTGGTCTGGGTCAAGTGGTCCTGAGCGGGAAGCTAGTTCCATAATGACCGGACGATGATCTGAGTTAAGCTCGTGTAGCGTCTCAATCGATTGCAAACGGAGGTTTACATTTTTGAGTAGCGCTATGTCGAGGACATCAGGAAGGTGGTTCGGGTCGTGGGGGAAGTGAGTAGGATGCATCGGTGCGATGACATCGAAGTTCAGGGTGGTACAGAGGTTAAACACGAGCCTGCCTCTAGTGGTGGTCGTGTTACTGTTCCATGCGGGGTGTTTGGCATTTAAGTCGCCAGCTATGATGACTGAGTTGCTCAGGCCAAGGAGGGCAGTGAAGTCATTCGTAAGGAGGGCTTTATCCTCGGAGGAGGAGGGAGGGAGGTAGGCTGAGACAATAGTGATTGGCTGATGGCCGGTCATGCCTAGCCGACAGATAGATACTTCTACTCGTGAGAGAAAAGGAGGATCTATGGTCGTGCAGTACAGGGACTTTTTGTAGTAAATGAGCGTGCCGCCTTTATGGCAACGGGACCTATCATTTCTAATCAGGCAATAGTTTGCAACTTTCGGGTCACGGTGGTGAGGCTTAAGGAATGTCTCTTGTACGAGAAGGATGTCGAGTCGATGATCGCGGAGAAATGTGGCTATCTCATCGCGTTGACCGAGAAGTCCATCGGCGTTGAAGAAACCTAGCCTTAGGGATCGCGGTTTGACTCTACTATTTATTTCATCCATTTATGATCGGAAGTGGGGAAGATTCTTTACGGTCTGCGTTATGTCAGAGAACGCATGGAAAATAGAAAGGAGTTTAATAGGATC
This sequence comes from Pyrrhia umbra, assembly GCA_963891755.1. Classification (NCBI taxonomy): domain Eukaryota; kingdom Metazoa; phylum Arthropoda; class Insecta; order Lepidoptera; family Noctuidae; genus Pyrrhia; species Pyrrhia umbra. The sequence goes on from OY982943.1 coordinate 2,101,662, forward strand.
GCCTTTGCTGGCGATTATCTCCTTGGTCATAAGGTGGCCCCTTTCCGACGTGAATACGCTGAAGGTGCTCAATATTACGTTGAAGGGCTCAAACGTAAAATCGTCATTTCCAGTGGAAGTGGGACCCGGCGCGGGTACGGGAGTAGCCGCGGGTTTGTTAGCTGTAGCGGCCACTGTAGCTGGGGTCGCTAGGGTGGACGGGGTAAGCTGAGGAGCGGGGATGGGCTCAGCCATCAGAGCTTTGATGGCCGTTGATTGAGTGGGCCTCGAAACTGGGAAGGCTCTTTGATGGTTTAGAGCGTTCCAGGGGCATGGACGTTGGGGGCTGAGACGCTCGGGGAGTTGAGCTGTTGGGATCCTAACAGAGGGGCTTTCTCTTTGCTGACGAGCGTTCGCACGCTTAGTCAGTTTGGGAGAGCTAGCTTTTGGGGCTTTAGGGCAGCCTCGGTAGTTAGCTGGGTGACCGGAGTTACCGCACAGTACACAGCTGGGAGGCTCTGTGCACAATGTGCGGTCTTTAGGGCGAGGGCAGTCACTTGTGCCGTGATCGCCTAAACACTTTACGCATCTAGGCGTGGCAAAGCAATTGCTTTGAGCATGGCCATAAAGCTGACATCGGTGACACTGACCGATGATGCCTGACTTTTTTGGCTTTTCAATCGTAATGCCGGATAGGTGGCATACGGATTTGATGCTGAAGATGGGGTGAGGGGTGGCCGCAGTAGGTTCACATATAGCTAGCACCATGTCGTAGGCGCTACCACCTCTGGCACGGTGCATCCTGTGAACCTGTATGGCTGGGACGTTTTGTGACTGAAGGTCACTTAGTACGTCCTGAGTAGGGATCTCTTTAGGGATCCTTCGAATTACTACTCTCAGGGGTTTTTCCTCAGAGAGGCTATATGTGTGGAATGAGATATTCCTTGCTTTGAGCAGTTTTGTTAACTCCCTGTAGTCATTTGAGGTGGGAACTAGAACTTTTATTCCGTGTTCCGTGGATCGAGCGCTGTTGTAGTTGATCTTGCGATCACTACATAGCTTGGACACTTCTGTCCATTTTGATTTGTCCTGTATATAGACAGGAGGAGGAGGTTTTGGCTTCCGTGTAGCCGAGGAGTTTGTAAGCTGCGTGCTGGGCACATTGCCAGATGCGGAGGCCTGAGTGGCAGCAGGCGAAGGAGGGCTAGGAATCGGGTCTAGGGATTGGGTTAAAGTCTCTGAGACGGCCTTTTTTGCCTTACTGGCTTTGGCAGACTTTCCCTTCTTTCGTTTTTTACCTCCGACGACGAGGGTAAAATCATCGTCGGATGAGGTATGAGACGAAGGAGAGTCCTCCACCGCAGAAGAAATTTGAGGTGAAGGGGATCGGGAGGGAGCAATGTCCATCGCCTCTTCGGCGGTGTCATTGAACGCAGGTGCGCTTTGCAGCTGCGATTTGGCTATTGTTCCGGGAACAATAGCCGAACGGACAATAGGCGATTTTTGAGAACCGCCCATTGTCTCGGCAACAATGGGTGCCGAAACAATAGCCGAGTTCTTGGAAGGCCTATCTAAGTTGCCAGGTGGCAGGGACGGCGACTCTGAGAAGTCGGGATCGACCGATTCCTGCGTCGGTTTCGGAGGCTGTCTGAAGGCGGCCAGCTTATCGCCATATTTGGCGAGTATTTCTGGGTCCTTGAGGAGGACCTCCATAACAAAATCAACTAGCGTGCCGCTAGCCATTTTACCGGGTTAAGGGAAACGGGACAAGTAAGAACCTATTACCTAACTCCCCGGGTGGATTGGCCCGGGGATGTGTAACCCTCCCTGCCGGGTACAGGCAGGGAGGTGAGTACCTACTGGTGAGCCCTAAGCTTGTAACCGTTCGCCAGTCTTATTGTGCGAACGGGCCCTAGCCAGTCTAGTGCGAAGGGTGTGGACACACCCAACCAACACTAGGTGTGTAGCTGTGGAAGGAAGCCAGAGACTAGAGACGACTAGGAGATCCCCCAAGGCCGAAATTCTAGCTCCCGTCCAATTGACTGCCTCACCCTGAAGGGGATCGGCGGGTGTGATTGGGTCAACACCCCCTCGGCTTCGTTGGCACCGTAAGGTTTCCACCGAGGACCACGAAACTGTGGTTTTGCCCTGAAGGGGCCAAGTGAAACTACACACGCGATAAAGAAACAGGCGATCAGCCACCGCCTTGAAAAAGGCAGCTTTTGATCTAATGGGTGTAGTTGACAGAGCAACTACAATAATCGTTACGGCTAGCGTAACGAAGACGGTTGACGAGAGTCGTGTCGGGGCGTTATCGCAGAGCGACACGTCCGTTCACGGCGAGCGTCAGGTAGCGAGTCACATTGTAGGCATCAGTTCCATTCTATTTGTTCCTGTAATTGCGACTGCATTATATTTCAAAAAATCTATTTAAGTGGTCGTCCTTGATTGCCTTATATGGCCCGGGCGGGGTGAGGTAAGGTGAAGGGGGGAATTACAAAATGGCGGAGACGACCTGCTAACTTTAAAACTGGCGGTCACTCTATTGCGCATGTCCAAGTTTGGCCGGGGCTCCGCCTAATTAGGTAAAGGTAGTGGCATTCGGAACTATTCGTCCAACGGGGTCGTGAGTGCGCTGTGGCAGCTGCCGATAACAATTTAGAAGTATAGCTGAAGTTATTTAAAATTTATAATCGGATTAGTTTTCTCGTGTTATCATCCTATTGGTGTTGTATTAAAATTAATTGTGATACAGAATAAAATAATTACAATGGAGCAAGCGCCAAGCATAATACAAATAATGGGTGTTAATCTGCGACATTTAAGCATAGCTGCCGCGAAAAAAAGGCGATCTAATTTAATCTGTTCCTACGCGAGGCAATTCAAAAATGTGGATCCGAAATCAAAGCCATCCAGAATGAATACCGCGCGCGCGAAACAACGGCGGTTCAAAACAGCGAATAAAGACAATGAATATTTCGAAGCTCTAGTCGAATACTTGAGGGAGTTAGAAATAGATTCTGTGAATCGATCGCGGTGCGACAATGATCTGGAAAACGGAAGATCTTTAAGTAAAGTGCAGCAATGCTTAGGCGATACAGATAATTCGCTTGTTCCGTTCAATGAGTGTTTCAATATGGCAGTCGCAAGTGCAGGGCAGATAGGAAACGGAGCTATCTTCGAATGTAAAGCCCATTCGAAACCTCCCGGGCAATACACAATGACTGATGTCAGGTGGGGTAGGCGTAAGCAATACAGGGTAGTCGCGTTTGTTGCTTAAACTTTTTCGTTAATCTGAACTTTTTTTTTCATAATTAATTAGTTTAGTGTAGTGCACATAATATACAACTGATAATGTGCTACCTCATATGTTGTATAGTTTGTATATTCATAAAAAAGAAGAAAAACAATATCGTTCGTCAAATTTATGCAGTAGTCATACTTTGTTTCGTGGAAGAAAGCATGTAACGGGCTTCCGGACATGGATGTGGCGGTAAGTTTAAAGTGTATTTTTTTTACTTACGGGTTCTATGGCAAACTTTCCTTTATTATATAGCCTTTATAAGAATTAGTAGCAAAGATTAGTTGGGCGCCAATACATAGGTAAATTAAAACTATGTGGTCGCCAGCGCGTCGCATCCGCATCGTACTTACCTATCATTCTGAATCGTGATTAAATCTTTGTCGCAGAGAAATTCACACACTCGCGTCTTATTGGAATACGTTTATTTTTTATAATTATTGACGTATCACACAAATAACCATTGCGTCACGAGTATCTCCTTGTGTAGATTTTCGAGAAATGGTAACGATGGTAACGGGTGCCGGTGTTAAACAATAAGTAGGTGTGTCGTGCGCGCGCATCTGAACTGATTATGTGTGCGTGTCTTGACAGATTCAAAATGGCCGCGGTGTACTGCTACTAACCATGGTCTTTTCGGAGTTTCATGTGATCATATTCGTAAATATTTCTTTGTACTACCTATTTTTGGGGTGGTTGATAGATCGCCCTTATAAAGGTATTTTTATGGAATAGGGATGCCAAATTAATTCAAGTATTTTTAGGTACCGGTAGTTTCAAAATGGCGGCCGTGCACTGCTACGAAGTAACAGGACCTATCGGTGTGTTATGCGCGCGCAGTTGAAGTTTTTTTTGTCGTACTTGTAAATTTCAAAATGGAGATTGTGCACTGCTACAATGTAATAACTGCCGTCAGCTTCAGTGATACTCTGCGTGCGCAACTGAACTTATTTTTGGTACTTTTCAAAATGGCGACGGTGTACTGCTACGCCTTTTGGGTGCGCGCGCATCGAAAACGGGCTGGTCTTTGTTCTTTCTAGAATGTCGGCTCGGTCAAACTAGCTCAGGGCTTGGAAGTCGGTGGTCGCTTGCGATCTGAAGTAACTTGAGAAAAATATTTCTAAAAGACTTTAAATGTTGCTCAGTCTATTCCGTTTAATGTTTCCAAATTATAATTTACTAATTAGAACAGTTATAGTGTCAGTGCTTCTTTGGATATTCGTTGGAGATGGGATTCCGAATATCTTGTAGGTGCTGAACGTAATGAAACAACTTATTGATTGAAATACTATTGCTTATCACATGTTTAGTTTAGCATGTTGCTGTTTATAACTGAATTGTATTAAAATGTAACAATTGCTGCATGATTGTAATTATAATGTAGTCGCTTGAAATGTAAAGCTGTGAATATAAAGTATTTTATTGTCATTGTATATATTGTTTGTTTCGACTGTTGTATGTTAAATTCCAAAATGGCGACTATGCACTGCTACAGGGATAGACATGCGCGCGCATCCCGTGAAGCTCGTCTTTGTTCTTCATTCGTTCTCGGGTATTCCAGTCTAGACCTCACTAGGGAGTGGTCGCCTTTGATTTTAAAGAAGTTTAATAGTCAAGGAAATAACTTAATAACGGAGTCTTAATTCTGCTTAGCCTCATGGCTTTGGTAGACGCTTTATTCCGGGTTTTACTTTCCATTATATTCATGTATATTTTAATTAAATTATTAGAAATGACGTTAAAACGAACAATTATAAAGCATCTAGTACTGTAATATTAAAAATGTAAAAAAAGTGCGTCGAAACCGTTATTCAAAATCAAAATGGCGGCTGTGTACTGCTTCGCAATAGTCGACAGTTACGGTGGTGATATGCGCGCGCATTCGTCCTTATAATATCGGTAAGTTTCAAAATGGCGACGGTGTACTGCTAAGAAATCTTATTCGTCATCTTCGGCTTAGAGGTGCGCGCGCATCCAAATAGGACTACAAAGGATAGCCGTTGTCCGGGTATTCGATCTAGATCATGTGAATCCTAAATGTGCATATAATGTGCAAACATTGGAGTAATCTATTTTATTTGAATTTTATGTATTGGTATTTTTATTAATGAGGTATCAGTTATTATTTGATGATATCAGGGGAAAATGGTTTTTAATAGTAACCATTATTTTACTATAGACACCATAGATTGCAAATACTTAAAAAGTTTGAAAGAATTAAGGTGCATACATTTTGTGATCTAAAAAGTGAACGGTTTAATTTTTAAACAACGATTTTAAAAAACGAACGATGGACTCTGTTGAAAAGCTGTAAAAATTTAAAATGGCGGCCGTGGCCAGATTTGTCTGGCGTGCGCATTAGTTCTAGTAATGACAATCAAAAGGTTTCAAAATGGCGACGATATACATGTCTAAAGAATTTCATTCGTTTACTTATGATTCGAAATGCGCGCGTATAGGAATCGGGCTTTTCTTTGTTCTTCGTATGGGTTTTCAGTTCAAATCGTAGAAGGTGGTAGTCTTGCGTTATAAACTGACATCCGCTGTCCGGACGTAAGAATATTCAAAATGGCGACTTTGACATATTAAATTTCGACCTCATGCGGTATTTAACTGCGAGTAGGTATCAAAAAACTCTGAGTTGTCTCGATTTTCTACTAACTCAATCATCAGGAACCTTATACTTAGCAGTGTCTTTTTTGGTTCTCTGCCTCGAACCTTTGGGGAAAATCTGCGTGCGCAACCTACGTTATTTTTGGCACTTTTCAAAATGGCGACGGTGTACTGCTACGTTTTTTGGGTGCGCGCGCATCGATAACGGGCTGGTCTTTGTTCTGTCTGAATGTCGGTCCGGTCAAACTAGCTCAGGGCTTGGAAGTCGGTGGTCGCTTGCGATCTGAAGTATCTTAAGAAAAATATCTTTAAAAGACTTTAAATGTTGCTCAGTCTATTCCGTTTAATGTTTCCAAATTATAATTTACTAATTAGAACAGTTATAGTGTCAGTGCTTCTTTGGATATTCGTTGGAGATGGGATTCCAAATATCTTGTAGGTGCTGAACGTAATGAAACAACTTATTGATTGAAATACTATCGCTTATCACATGTTTAGTATAGCATGTTGCTGTTTATAACTGAATTGTATTAAAATGTGTAGTACGAAAAATGTAACAATTGCTGCATGATTGTAATTATAACGTAGTCGCTTGAAATGTAAAGCTGTGAATGTAATGTATTTTATTGTCATTGTATATATTGTTTGTTTCGACTGTTGTTTGTTAAATTCCAAAATGGCGACTATGCACTGCTACAGGGATAGACATGCGCGCGCATCCCGTGAAGCTCGTCTTTGTTCTTCATTCGTTCTCGGGTATTCTAGTCTAGACCTCACTAGGGGGTGGTCGCCTTTGATTTTAAAGAAGTTTAATTATCAAGGAAATAATTCAATAACGGAGTTTCACTTGTGCTTAGCCTCATGCCTATCGTAGCCGTTTTTTCCGTGTTTTATTTTTCATCATATACATGCATGTTTTAGTTTATTTATTCGAAATGACGTTAAAACGAACAATTATAAAGCATCTAGTACTGTAATATTAAAAAATTAAAAAAGTGCGTCGAAACCGTTATTCAAAATCAAAATGGCGGCTGTGTACTGCTTCGCAATAGTCGACAGTTACGGTGGTGATATGCGCGCGCATTCGTCCTTATAATATCGGTAAGTTTCAAAATGGTGACGGTGTACTGCTAAGAAATTTTATTCGTCATCTTCGGCTTAGAGGTGCGCGCGCATCCAAATAGGACTACAAAGGATAGCCGTTGTCCGGGTATTCGATCTAGATCATGTGAATCCTAAATTTGCTTTGACATTGGAGTAATCTATTTTACTTGAATTTTATGTATTGGTATTTTTATTAATGAGGTATCAGTTATTATTTGATGATATCAGGGGAAAATGGTTTTTAATAGTAACCATTATTTTACTATAGATACCATACATTGCAAATAATTAAAAAGTTTGAAAGGATTAAGGTGCATACATTTTTTGATTTAAAAAGTGAAGGGTTTAATTTTTAAACAACGATTTTGAAAAACGAACAATGGACTCTGTTGAAAAGCTGTAAAATTTTAAAATGGCGGCCGTGGCCAGATTTGTCTTACGTGCGCATTAGTTCTAGTAATGACAATCAGAAGGTTTCAAAATGGCGATGGTGTACTGCTACAGAATTTCATTCGTCATACACGCGTATGGGAATCGGGCTGTTCTTTTTTCTTCGTATGGGTTTTAGTTGAAATCGTAGAAGGTCGTCTTTTGTGTGAACCTGACGTGGACATTGTTTTAGAGATGTCTTTGTTCATGCATGTTAGCGCCGCTACTTTGGAAATATCCGCCTGCCATACTTCAGTAAATTCAAAATGGCGACACCGTCATTTTTAATTCCCACCTCGTGCGGTATCTAACTGTGAATGGGTTGCATAGGTACAAAATACTCCTGAGCGCCTTGATTTTCTACATATGCAATCACCAGGTACCTTATACTTAGCAGTGTCTTTTTTGGTTCTCTGCCTCGAACCTTTGGCGATAATCTGCGTGCGCAACCTACGTAATTTTTGGCACTTTTCAAAATGGCGACGGTGTACTGCTACGTTTTTAGGGTGCGCGCGCATCGATAACGGGCTGGTCTTTGTTCTGTCTGAATGTCGGTCCGGTCAAACTAGCTCAGGGCTTGGAAGTCGGTGGTCGCTTGCGATCTGAAGTATCTTAAGAAAAATATCTTTAAAAGACTTTAAATGTTGCTCAGTCTATTCCGTTTAATGTTTCCAAATTATAATTTACTAATTAGAACAGTTATAGTGTCAGTGCTTCTTTGGATATTCGTTGGAGATGGGATTCCGAATATCTTGTAGGTGCTGAACGTAATGAAACAACTTATTGATTGAAATACTATTGCTTATCACATGTTTAGTTTAGCATGTTGCTGTTTATAACTGAATTGTATTAAAATGTAACAATTGCTGCATGATTGTAATATAATGTAGTCGCTTGAAATGTACAGCTTTGGATGTAATATATTTTATTGTCATAGAATATAATATAGTTTGTTTCGACTGTTGCATGTTAAATTCCAAAATGGCGACTATGCACTGCTACAGGGCTAGACATGCGCGCGCATCCCGTGAAGCTCGTCTTTGTTCTTTATTCGTTCTCGGGTATTCCAGTCTAGACCTCAGTAGGGAGTGGTCGCCTTTGATTTTAAAGAAGTTTAATAGTCAAGGAAATAACTTAATAACGGAGTCTTAATTGTGCTTAGCCTCATGGCTTTGGTAGACGCTTTATTCCGGGTTTTACTTTCCATTATATTCATGTTTATTTTAATTAAATTATTAGAAATGACGTTAAAACGATTAATTATAAAGCTCGAAGTATTGTAATATTAAAAATTAAAAAAGTGCGTCGAAACCTTTGTTCAAAATCAAAATGGCGGCTGTGTACTGCTTCGCACTAGCCGACAGTTACGGTGGTGATATGCGCTCGCATTCGTCGTTATAATATCGGTAAGTTTCAAAATGGCGACGGTGTACTGCTAAAGAATTTCATTCGTCAACTTCGTTTTCGACATGCGCAGATTTCGGAATCGGGCTGTTCTTTGTTCTTCGTATGGGTTTTCAGTTAAAATCGTAGAAGGTCGTCTTATGTGGACATTTGAATTTATTTTAATAATGGTACAATAATTTGTTGAACATTTTAATTCTTAATAATTTATTGAAACTTAACCGCCGTCCGTGCCTAAGAATATTCAAAAAGGCGACGCGGGTTTCATAACAGAAATACGTGAAGAAAATATCATTATCATCGGTTGATTAATTGTTGTTACATGTAAAACATAAACGTAAAGACTAGATAAATTATTTTATAAAAAAAAATACAAAACCATTAAATGGCACACCATCTACACATCTTAGTGCAAAGCAACGGACACTACTGTGTTGATGTAAGAATAAATATCCGAAATGTGCGGAAAGGTATTTTTACCGATCTTTTTTACATCTCATTTACCTATTTCATATTTCATTTTCGCGAAAACTTATCCCAATGCGAAAATGCAAATATTTAATTCAGATATTGTAAATCTAAATAATTTTCTGCTTATCTGTTTTTTTATATACAACTTGTATTCGAATTTAATTATTTTTAGTGTTTCACTTGCAATGTGAGTTTTTTGTTGCTACTGCTTATTTGTTACACTTTCATGGCCAAACAGGTGAACCGATTTAGATGAAATTTGCCACGTCCGTAGCTAAACTATTGGAGAAGTTCATAGAATACTCTAAATCCAGGTACATTAAGTAGACCCCTCAGAATAACCCTTGAAACTAGAACAAAAGTTGGACGTGGTTCAAAAAATGAGTCCTTATAAAATTCGCAGTTGACTTGCGTACATTTAAGCCGTAGTCAGTGTCGTAATGTCAGATCCCAATCGGCTACTGTAACTGGTATTTTATCGGTTTATTGAGAAACTGAACCATAAGCAGTACTGGTTTGCAAATGCAATAATAATTTTGGTCTTGACGAACGCTGTCTAGCGATTTTGTCAGAGAAAGCTTTTTAATTTCAAGGCTAAAATTTAATTACTAATTCAAACTAAGTAAGTTGTAAGCAAATTTCGCGATGGTTAAAAAGTCGGTGATGAATTTTGAATTCTAGTTTCGGGCTACTTGCAATTTCATGTTTTTTTTTTTTCGATGGGAAATCTTCAAATTCCTCCTCCCGCCGTGGATCAAGTCTAAATTTTTATTTCACATAGGCCAAATAAAGCACTTATGAAAGGTCAAATTAGTTGGGTAGGGCGGAAGGAGTGTCATACTCTTACTGACTAAAACCCATCCATGTTCCTTCCTTGGCCCTTTGGGTTCCGGGAAGCCGCCTTAGGGAAGGGACCTTATCCGGATTGCAGGGTAAAAAAATTCAAAAAATCAAAAATCGTTTATTCAAATTAGGCTGAAAATCAGCACTTTTTAAACGTCAAATTTACAAAAGACAGCCCCCAAAATGCCCGCCCTTCACCACTTCCTATGTGTTTAAGCTGGGAAGAAGAAGTGGCGCAACAAACTCCCCAGCAACACATGTCTGTCTGTAAGGTTTGAAGAACCATCTTTATACAACATTAAATAATTGTAAAAAAAAATACATTTAAGTAGGTAACATTTTTACACATGTTGACTAGCACACTCCATTAGTAGTACCTATATCTAGTGTAATGTGTGTCCATGGTAAATTATTTATGTCCTTAAAATACTACCTAAATCACTTAATTCCTTGCAATCGCATAGCCAGACGGATTAATTTTATACGACCTGACCCTTTTAGGGTATATCCTTTTGTCTGGTGTTTCGCCTATCGAATTGGCCGTGATTGGCGTTCAGTAATTAAGCCGACAGACAGTAGGGGTGGATCGGATACCCTCCGACGCGTTCTATACTTATTTATGCCTATTTTGTGTCTTTCTCGTTCGCACGATGAAATATCAAGAGGTCTGCAAAATAATTCGCTTTCTAGAATCGATATTTTTCGATTTCTGAAAGCGAGTAGAAAAATAATCGATTAAAAACATTTTCATGTTTTTTTAACCGACTTCAAAAAATAGTTTCTGTATTCGACCCTGTGTATGATTGTATGTCCGTGATTTGCTCAAAAAGTATTGATCCGATTTGATGCGGTTTTCGTTATTTGAATATGTATTTTCAGGGAAGGTTTCATGTGTGTTATTTTTGAAAATCGTTGTTATTGTTGGATTAGGATGAATATTTTTGATATAGAAAGATTGTGAAGGATTTATTTCTATCTATGTATGTAGACAGCAATTAGAGCTGAGCGGTAATCACAAAAGTCGACTTTTGAAGTCTGTGAAAAATCTAATTATTCTTGATCCTTGTAGTACTATCATTTATTTTACCGTCTACGTTTTTCCACATACAAGCCAATATCGGTCCATCCATACAAGAACAAGCGTAATACTTTTTCAATTTGAATACAAGCACATGATTTAGGTTAAACACCACCTACTTATGCCCGTTCACTAAGAAAAAGACGTTTCGTTTTACCGATGTGACCTTCTGTGGCAATCAGCCCACACGTCCGTTCTACGCAAACTCTCTTACGTAACTGAGACAAGTGTTCCCTTATACGTCATGATAGCCATTTCTCAAGATGTCGGCTTTCAGTACCGCTAAATCTAAATTTATCTGCTCAATTAGTTATTGGTGTCGATTCTGACGTACACACGACTAAACTAATTTTAAAATATCATGCTCTTTTTCTATTGCGAAATACAAGAAGAGCAAGTAATTCAGTGCTGTCAAATTAAATGACAGATGACATTTTGTTCGTACAGGTTTGTTAATTTAGTCGAGATGTTACGTCGTGATGTTTAATTTTGTATGGAAAACTATTTTTTTCTAATATGACAGGTGTTAAAAGTTTGCTATCCCTTTCTTATATTTGTTGATGGAAAGAGAGAATTATAGACTAAATTTAATTTAGTTGGTGTCAAGAGAATCGCGGCCATTGTCTTGATTAAGAAGCGGTGGATGGATCGTATAAAAGACTAGCTTTCCGCCAGCGGCTTCGCCCGCGTTTATTACGAATACAAATAAAAAATGTCGGTTTCATACAAATATTGCCCCCCTTTTTCACCACTTAGGGGTAGAATTTCGGAATATCCTTTCTTATCGGATGTCTACGTCATATATAGAACACACCCTTCAAGTTTCAGGTCTCTACGATCAGCGGTTTATGCTGTGCGTTGATCCGTCAGTCATTCAGGACAAAGCATTTTATATGTGTAGATAGATGATCTATGGTTAGAGTGGGGGTGAATAATCAGATAAATTCAAGGAAAAGACATACGCTCTGACTACAGGGCAGGAGAGTGATAGTGATGATGAGTGTCTTGTCTCAAAAATATCGTAGTAAGAACATGTTATGATAAAGGAATGAAAGACATCATCATCTGCTTAGCCTTTTCCCAACTATGTTGGGGTCGGCTTCCAGTCTAAACCGGATGCAGCTGAGTACCAGTGTTTTACATGGAGCGACTGCCTATCTGACCTCCACAACCCAGTTACCGGGTAACACGATACCCCTTGGTAAGACTGGTTATCAGACTTTCTGGCTTTTGACTACCCGTAACGACTGTCAAAGATGTACAAATGAGAACCGGGACCAACAGCTTAACGTGCTTTCCGAGGCACGGAGGAGTCTCGCTATGACATAGATGGTCACTCATCCACGGACCGACCGCGCCAAGCGCAGCTTAACCTTTGATCGGTCGACCCGTGCGGCTGTTACTTAGCTACAAGCTAAAGGAATGAAATACATGTGACTAACAAACTTATGGATATACAGGAAAGGGGAAAATACTCATGATGTAGACATGTTCTTTAAACATAACAATTAACAGACGGATATGTGTTGCTAGGGATAGTTTCGCCGCCCAGCGAAAATACATAGGAAGGTCATCAAGGGTGGTCGTTTTGGGGACTGTCTTTTTGTAATTTTGTCGTTCAAATCGTACTTGGTTTTTAGCCGAATTTGAATTTAAATGATTTTGAATTTTATTATGATAAAAGTCTAATTTTAACAAATTGGTGTATCAATACCTAATCAAACTTTAATCGCGGACAACATGTAGTGGTTTGAAGTAGGAAACAAAACAATAACTAATTAAAGCTATTAATAATTATCGGTATAATACACAACCGTGTTTATTTATACTTAACAGGATAAATCTATACACAGTGTAATTTAATTCATTGTTTTCCCGAAAGGTTGTACTCAGTTAATGATTTAAACATTGTGATATGAATAAATACCAAAAATAATTTAAAAAATAATAGGCATAATTAAGTTTATCAAAAGTACCGTATAAACACGATATTTAAGCAGTTGTCCGGGTGTGCTAATTATAATTTACTAGCTTTCCACCGCGGCTTCGCCCGCGTGGACATTTTTTTACACCTTGGGTTACATTATTCAAGTTTCAGTAGGGATCCCTAATTATTTCTGGAAATAAATATAGCCTAAGATACTTCGTAAAGATGTAGCTTTCTAACGGTGAAAGAATTTTCAAAATCGGTCCTGTAGTTTTTGATTTAAAACCTACAAACAAACAAATCTTTCCTCATTATAATATTAGTATAGATTAATATTTTTATTTTGATGAATAAATGCTCTAGAAGGGTTCTATGTCATAGACGGAGATTTCGGGGAAACAGTGGATTTAATGTTACATTGTTTTCTAAACTGCGGGTTTGCCTTGCAAATGAGTACGTGGTAGCCTTATAAATGTCAGTAGTGGCGATATAACCCTATACATTATTATTTAAGGTTGTTTACGACCTTGATTGACCTGACGCCTCTGTCATATTAATTAGTCTATGGACAATGCAATTTTCTGCTAGAATATAAAGACACCGTTCATTTCTCTATATTTAAAGTCTAGCTTCTACATGTGATTCGTAAAAGAGAGAATATTCAGTTTCATTCAAAGTCTGTACAAATAACAATTACTATTGGTAACTAGTTTTTGCGTGATATTCAAAATTAAATCGTGTATTCTTAAATGGTTTAAGAATACACGATTACTTACGACTATTACTATTTACGACTTACAGACCCTTTTGGTTTGATAGTTAAATAAAAAAAAAGAAAAAGAAGAATTGGCCGATTCCTAAGCTTGGTTCCTATGAAAAAAGAACAGACAAAAATTCCATGTTTACTATTATTGTGTTTCAACACAACGTAAAAAATAGTATAAATATTTTTATAAATAAAAAGCAACCTTTAAGAAAAAAGTCTTACAACACATTTGAACTGCAGCCATTATTATGCAGTAACGTACCTGTCGTATGAAGTATAAACTCTTGCCCTTTATTCAAATACGTATGTAGGCCTTACGTAGGCAGGGTTTTATGTAACACAGAATCTTTACGTAATGCCTGTTTCATGGACAGCCTCCGTTTCGTCCCACTCGCAAGATTTCAGATAAACAGATTTATTTGTAGAGGAAGATTAATTTATTTTGAAAGGCGACGGATTAGTTTGTAAGTAGGTAGGTACTTGTGCTTCTACTGTGTCGATATATCTAGTTGTTTGATTTTTTTAACGTACTTTTTTTGTAGGTTGCAGTGGATCTCAATTATCGTTTATTTATTTATTTTTGTTCACTTAACACTAGCGTAGTAGTTGCCATCGACTCGTAAGCCAAAAAAATAATTATACTTTACTTGAAGATATTTTTTTCATATCAGGAGAGTATTATGACACGGTATATTCAACCAGATTCCAAGCGCGAACGGGAAACTCCAAAAGGGATTATTATTCATGCGTAGCTCCATCTTTTTCTAATATCTGGATTTCCAATATCGCGTCACATGGTAACCAGATTTTACTGCAAAGTCTGGTAACCAGCCGTTCTGTAAATTTTATGAAAGAAAGAAAATCCTTTATCCTTTGAAAATTCTTACGCAAACATGACCTCATTTACAAAACTGCTATCGGAAGTTGCCAATTAAACATTAAGCGTTGAATATTTATGAGCACAGTACATCGATCATTACAATTATACCACTGATCCGTCTTTCCTAATATCTGCAATGACGCTGCGAACGAGGGCATTGCCACCCGCTTTCTTCAGACACCCTAAAATTCATGTCTTAATCCTCAGTGCTTCTATTTTCAGCCTTACCCTCCCTTCTTCAGATCTTCACAGCTTTTTACTCTTGAATCTTATTACCCCTTCTAACCGCCTTCTCCTTTTGTTTTAGCGAACAATCGATCAGCAGCGCCCGTGCATCAGTGATGGTGTACGACGACGGGCTGAAGCGCTGGGTCCCCTCCGGCTCAAGCTCCGGCCTATCTAAGGTCCACATTTACCACCACACACAACACAATACCTTCCGAGTAGTCGGAAGGAAATTGAATGATCATGAGGTTGGTATTACAAGGAGATGTTTTTTTTAAGTAAGGCAAGTTAAGTTACAGTGTCGTTTCGACAATTATTTCATAAAAGACTCATGAGGTATAGGTGTGTCTATTGGTATAAAGTAGGCTAGACTCAATTGGAAAACCCAAACAATGTCTTATAGGCATTGCTTATACTCAGCCGTTCTGGTTTCAGTTCAAAAATGTTGATCATTTCAACAACCTGATCACAAGATAGA
This sequence comes from Pyrrhia umbra, assembly GCA_963891755.1. Taxonomy (NCBI): domain Eukaryota; kingdom Metazoa; phylum Arthropoda; class Insecta; order Lepidoptera; family Noctuidae; genus Pyrrhia; species Pyrrhia umbra. The sequence goes on from OY982943.1 coordinate 2,117,160, forward strand.
TGAATCACAGATGTTTTCATCATCATCTGCCATTCTGATTTCACCATGACCATAACTTTTTTCTATTTTCATAAACGAGTATATTACAGTTTTGTAGTATCTTCCGTTATCATCTGTCTAGCCTTTTCCCAACTATGTTCGAATCGGCTTTAGTCTAATCGAATGCAGCTGAGTACCAATGTTTTACATGTCGCGACTGCCTATCTGACTTACACAATCCAGTTACCGGGTAGCACAGTTGGTACCCCTTGGCGAGACTGGTTGTCAGATTCTCTGGCTTCTGACTACCCTTGACAATTGTCAAAGACCTGCAAATGAGAGCCGGGACCAACGGCTTGACGTGCTTTCCGAAAGTGTAGTATCTTTTGTGACATCAGTTTTAAACATTAATATCTCCCACAGGTGGTGATAAATTGTGGAATAGTCCGGGGCTTAAAGTACAACCAAGCGACCGCTACGTTCCACCAATGGCGGGACGCTCGGCATGTGTACGGCCTCAACTTCTCCTGCAGAGAAGACGCCGACAGCTTCGCGAGGGCTATGATGCATACTTTGGAGGTAAGATGGATTTTTGGGGCGTAATAGATGCTCTCGGAGGAGTTCACGTTCTACGACTGTCATATGCTTTTGCTTCGAAGAAACTCTTCAGCGACATAGGTTTTTAAGCAGTTCTACGCTCAGGTAGTAACGCTTCTTAGACCTTGTGTCTAGACAACAAAATCCATTTTTGAACGAAATGGTTTTTGAAATATTATTTCAATGCACAGCCAAAGAGTTTTGAGCCATCTAATGCTGATACTACACTTGGTTTATTTGTCCAAATATTCGGGCCCTTTCCGTATAACGCAGTGAACTTTATGCAACTACTAATAGGGTCCACTTTGTGTTTATAAAATACCGCGAATATTTTGGCAAATACGCCAAGTGTAGTACTAGCATAAGAATAGCTGGCAGGAAAATAAACGCTTACTACAAACGTTTTCTATTTGAATTGCAATCTTTAGGATACTTCAGGAAGATTTTCAAGATGTAACTTTCTTCTTACGTAGATCCTGGCGAACAAGCCCGCGGGCAACTCAGCGCCTCCGCCCCCCCAGCCACCCAACCCCCCCGTCCCCTACAATGGACACAACAACGCGCACACCTACGACGAAGACATGGGGTATAGGTAATATGTCATTATTTGCGCCGGAGTGACAAATCATCACCAAAAAATATAAGATACTAATTGCATCCCGCGGTTTAACTTACATCCTGAGGGAATTACTTAATGTACTTGGATAAAAACTATCCTCAGTCCTTCCCCGAGTTCCAATCTATCTCCATACCAAATTTCATCTAAATCGGGTCAGTCTTTCAGCGGTTTAATCGCGAAATCGTAAGCCGAGTAGATTTTTTTTTTCATTGATGATAAGGGTTTGAATGTCATTGGCAATGGGAACAGAGGCAAGAAACTAAGCATCAGCTACAGCAAAGAACCTTTAATACAGTGATTTTAGTAGTAACTAATACACAATTATCAAATCAAAATACCAATTCCTATTTATTATGTACTCATGGTTATCCCCATGTCAGGGAAATACCTTAAAATATATTTATGTCTCTTTCCCGGGTTTTTATCATATTTAATATTAGAACCATGTTCACTGCAATCGTTATCTTTCAATACAACAAAGTTAATCCCCAAATGTTTGAACAGAACAATGACCCGTGAGGACGCGGCGATATTCCAACAACCTCAGTACCACGCCCCCCACAATCAGCAGCACCCACAGTACCACGCGGCCCCCAGCCAGTACCACGCGCCACATCATCATCATCAGGTAAGTTTATACCATTACCTCTCTCACTTACAACCAAACTCTTTCACTCACTCACTTGTACTCATAAACTTACACTCACTCACACACAATCTTAGTACCACGCGACTCATCGCGGCATCATCATCATCGGGTAAACTTCTATCATTCCAGACGTTGAAGTTTAAATTGAATTTGAAAAGAAACACTCAGAACTGTTTTCTCTCTATCATTCACTCAATTCTACTCTTCGTTTATCTACAACCTCCTACTCATTTTCTACACTCACTCTCTTGTACCCACTCTTTTACTCATACACATTCTCTCTAAACCCACTCACTTTGACATTTATATCTAACGTGCAGTCACTTGTACACATCGTCAAATACTATTTTTTTGTCTTTCACTCACTCACGTGTAGCTTTTACTCACTCGTCTCGTATACAACCTTAAAACACTCTCTCACTTGAACTTACCTGCACGTATTATTCTCATTTACTCACTCGCCCACTTAATCATATATACACTCACTCATTTTTTTTATGGCTCTTCTTTCTTTGTCAATGGCAAGTTTTGTGGTAGCCAATGGCAAGTCACTCACTCACTTAAATACATCTTTCAACACTCATTATGTTCAACTTTTGTTAAGTATTCTCTAAAAAATAATTGAAGAAAAACCTAAAGTCCTCACAAAGTTTTAAAACAATATTTCAAATGCAATCATTTTATATGACAGCAGCCGCAGCAACCGACCCCTCCCGCGCCTCCCCCGCACGGCGTTCATCATACCTTGCCGCATCAGCCCAGCCAACCCACGCCTGGACATCATCGCACCAATAGGTAAGGATGTTCCACCAGTCTTTCTCATTTTTGCTGGACTTTTTAGCCAAGGAGAAGATACACTAACTAGTTACATTGATCATCATCATCAGCCTATATATGGTCCTACTGCTGGGCGCAGGCCTCTTTTCATACAGAGAAGGCATGAGCATTGATCACCACGATTGCTCAAGGCGGATCAGCGATTTTAGACTTTAGGTCCAGGTTTCCTCACGATGTTTTTCCTTCACCGTTAGTCAGTGACGTCTAAGAACATTTAGAAAGTACATGTGACTTCAGGAAAGTCACATTGGTACTTGCCAGGTTTTGAACCCGCACACTTGAACACGAGAGGCAGGGCGCTTAACCATTAGGCCAGCACGACCTTTTACATTGATCAAGGTGTTATTAAATCTGTCTTTCCTATATTAATGTGAGTTTATTGTATATTGCAGTGCGCCAATGCCTCCGAACATGTCGCTATCAGCCGCCGCGACCGGAGCGCCCGCCCCACCTCCCGTGCCGCCGCACCAAAACCTGCCGCCTCCAGCGAATGTGAGTACCAAATATAGGCTCATTTTTTCTCAGAAGGGCTTAGACAGAGGGTAGTAGAGTACAGCAACATCTCGCTAATTATGTTTAAGTCCAATATAGCCAATACTAGCTGTTTCCCGCGGTTTCACCCGCATCCCGAGGGAACTACTTAGCGGACCCGGGTAAAAAGTAGCCTATGTTGTTCCTCAGGGCCTATTCTATCTCTGTACCAAATTTCATTTATATCGGTCCAGTAGTTTTGGCGTGAAAGCGTAACAGACAGACAGACAGACAGAGTTACTTTCGCATTTATAATATTAGTAAGGATTAGGTACCATGGGGCGGGTTAGCCTTTTGCAAAATTTTTTTAGAAATCTAGATATTGGACTTCTATTTATTTTTGCATTATTTATTACTACTGGTAGTTAAACTTAGCATCAAATTCTCAGCGAAAGCTCTTGTTACCACTAGCTAGACCAACTACATAGATAGATTACTACCTATGTGGTGGTAAGTGGTCACTAACACTATAGGATGGAAACAACGCAGGTGTATTGCCATATATATCGTGTACCTGTAATTACACTGACCCCATATCCTTCAAACTGCAATGCAGCAACGCTACATATTTGGCGAACTGGCAACATTTTATGGCGGTTAATTTAAATTTTACGCCCAGTTTTTTGTTCATACGCCCATGACAAAGTTTCTTGTCGAATACATACGTCTATTAAAATAAACAACTTTAAATTAAAATTAAGAATATGACTCCATCCGCAGTACTCATGAGATAGATATAAAGGTGTGTGCTAGCCTAGCTACCTAGGTGGCAAAATTATTTATTACAATTATGTTAAATATGATAATTACCCATTTTTTTTAATATTGTTTATATGAAGGTTCTTCAAACCTAATAGACCGCGGGCCACGAACAGATTTTGATGACCAATAACCTCCCGGGCGAAAACTTGTAAGATGCTTAAGATAGGTTTGTTATGAAGCCTGGTGAACGTCAGCTGCGGCTTGGTTGGTGGGATAAGCAGCGGTGGTCTCCCAAACATGTTGAAAAAAATAAAATTTTCAGTCATTTCCTCCCGAATCAAATGTGTGTCAAATCATAGTTAGACACATATCTTAAAGAAAAAAAATCGTCAGCTGACTATAGGGTGGTGGATTATACGTCAGCTGGTCATGCGAACATGTAAAAAATATTAAAAAATTCAGTCATTTCCTCTCATTTGAAACTTAACCAGGTGATAGCTTATACGCTATAATGAATAAATAAAATCGTCAGCTGGCCATATCGCGGTGGAATGATCGTCAGCTGATGGCCTGATATTTATATACAGGCGCCATACGGAAGCATCTATCGCCTGTTTAAACGCATCATCTGACGTGATTTCTCTTTTCATTACTTAAAGGATCATATTGGCAATCCGCTTATGAATTTGCATACGGGATGAAATGGTGTATCTAAAGTTATTGAGCATTTTGCTCCGTGAACTAAATTTAAGTTTTCTGTTCTCGCTTTGGCTCGTGTTACTTTTTATCTGTTTTTTAATAATTGTCTCCGCTCTAACATACTACCGTCGGCGTTTATTAACTATAATTAAAAAAGCCATATATAATATAAGCCGTAATATTTTAGCGCCATCTATTGGCAAATTCTGAAACTAAAATACGTACTAGTTTTTTTTATAAACTCCAAATATTAATTTTTCAATGAAAATTAAATAAGCGGATTGCTAATTATGATCCTATAAGTAATGAAAAGACAAATCTCATCAGATGGAGCATTTAAACAGGCGATAGATGATCCCGTATGGCACCTGTATAAAACTTTCAGGCCATCAGCTGACGATCTTTCCACCGCGATATAGCCAGCTGACGATTTTATTTAATCTTAATAGCATATTAGACCAGTGCCAATAACTTTTGAAAACAAAAAAAATAATAGTAGGATGAAACCCATTGGAAAAGGAGGAGAATACAATAAAAATGATAGGAAAAATAAATTACGGGCGATCTGAGGTCGGGAAGTGGGGGGGAGGGGGGGGGGTTAAAGTTAAAAAAACGGTTTATCTCAATTTCCGGCAAAACTAAAAGTCCTATGAAAAAAAGTTAAATGGCAAAGTTGTAGGTAATAAAAAGATCTACAACTTTTGTATTAACACTTTTTTCACATAACCTCAAAATTTATGTGAAAAATTCAAAAAACCAAGTTTTTGGTTTTTTATTTTTATCTTTTACAATAATTAATTTTTTTTCACGAAATTTAGTGAAAACTTACCTTTTTATGTCCCAAACACACTGTAATTTATTTGATTTAAAATAATTATTTTTTCACCCTTATTTTGACTTAATATCGAAAATACACCCTAATTTTCAATCGAAAATTCTCGCGTCAAAATATCATTTTTTTTTTTAAAGTTGGTAGTCTTTTTGTTCTTTGAAATCTCTACTTTCAGATGGTATAAAAAAATATTTACATTGCTATGGTAAATGTTCTCAGAAAATATAAAGAAACGCTACGAAATAACAGTTAGCAAGGCCTAGATCCTTCTAGCAACTCCCCACTTCTCTATGAAATACCTTTTGATGAGCTAAAAGGTATTTCATAGAGAGGTCCGAGGTTCCGTAGGTCACTCAGATACATAAGTTTTCTTAAAATAGCAATAAATAGGCATCTACGCAAAAAAATTAAGCCGGTCTAGGCCTTACTACCTGTTATTTCGTAGCGTTTCTTTATATTTTCTGAGAACATTTTCCATAGCAATGTAAATATTTTTTTATACCATCTGAAAGTAGAGATTTCAACGAACAAAAAGACCATCGACTTTTTTAAAAAAAGTGATATTTTGACACGAGAATTTTCGATTGAAAATTAGGGTGTTTTTTCGATATTAAGTCAAAATAAGGGTGAAAAAATAATTATTTTAAATCAAATAAATTACAGTGTGTTTGAGACATAAAAAGGTAAGTTTTCACCAAATTTCGTGAAAAAAAATTAATTATTGTAAAAGATAAAAATAAAAAACCAAAAACTTGATTTTTTGAATTTTTCACATAAATTTTGAGGTTATGTGAAAAAAGTGTTAATACAAAAGTTGTAAATCTTGTTATTACCTACAACTTTGCCATTTAACTTTTTTTCATAGGACTTGTAGTTTTGCCGGAAATTGAGATAAACCGTATTTTTAACTTTAACCCCCCATCCCCCCCCACTTCCCGACCTCAGATCGCCCGTAATTTATTTTTCCTATCATTTTTATTGTATTCTCCTCCATTTCCAATGGGTTTCATCCTACTATTATTTAATTCACTTTTTACCGTTTTTAGAGGCTAAAAGCACTGGCCTATATAAGCTACACCTGGTTAATGTTTCAAATGAGAGGAAATGACTAAATTTTTTAATATTTTTTACATGTTCGCATGACCAGCTGACGTATAATCCACCACCCTATAGTCAGCTGACGATTCTTTTTCTTTAAGATATATGTCTAACTATAATTTGACACATATTTGATTCGGGAGGAAATGACTGAAAAAAATTTTTTTTTCTACATGTTTGGGAGACTCCCTCTGCTTATCCCACCAACCAAACTGCAGCTGACGTTCACTGGGCTTCAACATAAACCTATCTTAAGCATTATACGAGTTTTCGCCCGAGAGGAAATCATTGACGAAATTTGCGCGTAGCTTGCAGTCTATAAGACAGATATGTGTTGCTGGAGAGTTTGTTGCGCCACTTCTTCCCAGTAAATAAATTTGATGTTTATAAAGTGATTTTCAGCCTAATTTGAATAAATTACTTTTGAATTTTGAATTACTGTATATGTACATAATCCGAGGACCGTAGGTCTTTGACATCTAGTATTATTACATAGAGCAGGAGATAGGTGCTTTTATGCCTGTCCTAAATAAATATTTTTCTCCGCCAGGGTCCCCTAGCGCCGCCGACGCCGCCCGCAGCGCCGCAACCTCCACCAATGGTTAGTTTTTATTTCACTCGACTACGAATTACCCCTTTAATTCTAGAACGTTCGGCAAAAGTGACAGACCCTGGCTTTAAACCGGGGGGAGGTGGGAGGGAGAAGACGGTACATATATATATAAAGTCCCGCTGTAAGCTTCTATATATATTATATAAGTTTAAATATTTTGCGCGCTCATTTTTAAAACATGATTTTCGCAGTCGAGTGTAATTAAGTTAGTAATAAGTATGCTGAAATGTATATTTACTTTAAAGTATGTACTTTATGTTGTCGTATGTTTGGTGTTTGGCTGCAAGCGATTGGTGCTTCATTAACATCTAGAAAACATGGTTTTCGGAATCCCCGCAAAGCGGGCGATCAGCATGGAAAGGAACCCCTCGGTCAAAATATTCCGGCGAGGCTGAGGCGTACCTGTCGCTGTCTACTTAACATCTAGTGGGAGGAGTGAAAGAGACAACACCCCAGGAGATCCCGTGGCTGTTCCATTACCCACTCTAACTTCAACGGACACCCTGAAACCTGGCGACACGTTGGCTTGTTCAATCTCGCTGATGTGACTTCTGATACTGCGTTTGAGATCTTCGTAGTAGTTTCGCCAACTCTTCAGAAACTCCCGCGTTCTGCTGATGACAATGGCTTCGGTGACGTGGAGCTGTTACTACCATATGCAGTAAAGCATAGCGCTGTCGTTCCTCGTATACAAGTCCTAGACATATAGTATGAGGGCCATGCTATTTTCTCTTAAGGCTGTTCAGCTAAACTGGTGTAAATCTTCGTGGAATTCGACCTGATAAAAGTCACGTTGGATGATACCTAGATCTGTTCTCAGTGGAGTTGGTTGCCTTTCGAGATGTGAGGCAGGAGGCAGTTCCATGCTAAACATAGACGAGGCGACGTCATGCTAAATATATGAAGTTGTTTGAGCTCTATTAGTTGTTGTAAGGTTTACTCTTTTGTTATTAGCAAATCCCGTATGATGATGGCCTAAAGATAAAGTGATATTACCTATAATTTTGTAAATACTTTTTGGAGTGTGAACAGTTGTGATGTGAGTGCGTGAATGTTTGTCGAAATATGCGAGTGACACGCTGAGGCCACTAAACTTAATGATGGTGTAAATATATTAGTAAGTTATGTATGATTTTGTAAATAAAGTCGTAGTAGCTTTATGTTTCCCGTTCAGTCGCTTAGTTAAACTAAGTGACTGAACGGGGAATGTAAACACCAGCAGGTGCAGCAGGCAGTCGTGCCACAAGTGGCTTCGTCGTCGGGCCCCCCACCGCCGCCGCCGCCCCCTAACGGTGGGCCCCCGGCGGGAGCGGCCCAGGGCCCTGCGGCGCCGGCAATGGCTCCGGGTCCCGCGCTGGTGGCGGTGTCGGCGCCGGTGACGTCACCGCCGCCGCCTCCCCCGCCCCCCGCGCCCGCGCCTCCCCCGGACGTGTCGGGGCTGGCGGCGCAGCTGCAGCAGGCCAGGCTCAAGAGACAAGCTAAGGTAATAACTCCAGATTATTGGTTCTTTCATTATATACAATCCAGTTTTATCCGACTCCGGCGAATTATAAAGGAGGGTTATGGTTTTCACTGGTATATATTGCATTATACTATCTTTCAAAAACAAATAAGTCCACTCCACGTCTTGGAGAATACGTCTAGCCGTTGGTGTCAACTCTTATTAATTCGTAGATTTTTGATAGTTTATAAAGCCCAAAATTTATAGCCAAGTTATAGCGTGTTATTACCCAGTAACTATGTTATGAACTTGGATAAGCAGTCCACGTAAAAATAACTAAACCTGTCCCGAATATACAGATGGTGATGATAATATAGTGTGTTATTTATCTCAGCAAACGAACGGCCAGTCGAGCGGGCCCGCGCAGGCCGAGGCGGCGTCGCCGCCGGGCGGGGCGGAGCACTCGGGCTCGTCGTCCTCGTCGGGCGGCTCCCGCGCCGGCACGCTGTCCTGCATGATGAACGAGATGGCTCGCACGCTCGCACGACGCCGGGCACACCTCGACAGGGCTGAGGTAACTTTACAGCTTTTAAAAGACTTCAAAAAAGGAGGTTCTATATTCGACCTGTATCTCTATGTCCGCGATTTTCTCAAAAACTAATGATCCGAACTGTATGTTGGTGTTTGTATGTAGGTTTTCGTTAAAAGCATATTTTTCAAGGAAGGTTTTTATGCCTCTTCTCCCCAAGATCTCCTCATTATCGCCTATTTATTTTCACAATTTGGGTAGAGGCCTATTTTTTGTTTTTTGGAATGTCATCTCGCAGTTCAACCTAGAAGGTTGTCGACTGCTTAACCGGGCGATTGGATTGGCGATTTTTCCTTTACGAACTACAAAGAATGGTTCGTTAGTTTAAATATTAGCCTAGCCAAGCAGCATCCCTTCATTCTTAACAATGATGTTAGTTTATTATACCTAGCACACCGAAAATAAAAAAAATATTAACTTTTTTGAATCATCAAATTTTGATTGAGATTTTTGATTGAAGATTGCACTGTACCTTTATTATTTCTGAGAAGAATATGTATGAAGTTCCCACCTTCTCCCCAGGAGTCGTCGACGGACAACTCGGTGAACTCGACGCCGATGAAGACGTGGGAGCGCTCGGCGACGTTGCCGCACCGCCTGCCCGCCGCATGTAATGGCAACGCTTGTGAGTCGCGACGCTTTTTATGTTGCTCTGTTTTTTGGATAGCCAGGGGGTTGACGGGGTTCGAAAGAGTTACCACGCCCAAGAACAGAAAGGGCTGAAGAAGGAATATGATGGGTTTTAGTCAGTAAGAGCTTAACACTGCCACTCTGAAAAAAAAGGGGGGGTTGACGGGAATTGAACCTTATTGTGTTCTGTTTTATGGTCTAATTTATAGTTTTCGGGGGGTTAATAGATTGGTGCGGGATGTTCGAAAGAGTTACCACACCCCAAGAACACAATGGGCTAGGGAAGGATCATGGGTTTTGGTCAGTAAGAGTCTAACACTCCCTTCCGCCCACCCGTGGCGGGTGGTCATTTCATGAATTCCCATCCAAAAAGAAAAAGGGGGTTTGACGCGAATTGAACCTGTTGTGTTCTATTTTATGGTGTAGTTTAGAGTGTACAGGGTGTAAATAGATTTCGAATGGGTGTTTGAAATTGCTGTACAGCGAAATTGATTCTTATTTTACCATGTTTATGGTGTAGTTTAGAGTGTTCTATGGTGTGATGAACGATATTCAACTTAAAGCTGATCGTTTTACGGTATAGTCTTGAGCGTGTCAAAAAATTCACGATAGATAGCGCTATTGAAGTTCTTGATATATTATTAAATTCTGTATGTTTTTATCGTGGATCACATGATCATTTTAATTTGTTGTCATGAAATGATATGACCTACGACACGCGGTGACAGCAAACGAAATTTGTCATTGACTAAAAAAATATTACTTGATGGGTAATTATGGGAAAAACCCTGGCTAAGCCCGACCTTGTATATACGTTTTCTTAATTTAATGATTATGATGCTGATTTTTGTTATACGAAATTGCATTACTATTAATATTTATTGATGCCCATTTTATTTTCTAGCATTTTTATGTCAGCTAAACTCGCTATCGCATAAAGTTACACACACAAAACTAGACCCAATCGCCATTGTAATAAGTATCAAAATCGTTTGCAGCCAACTCCGAGACGATCGCTCAACAACAACCCCAGTCTCCACGCTCCGTTCGCAAAAGATTCGGCTCGGCCAGCGAAGAAACTATACTTAAGGTGAGTTAAGAATTATCAAAATAATAATAATTCTAATAACCAATGGACTACTAGCCAAGAGCCTCGACCAACACCTAAAGAGGCTCTCGTTGGGCAGCTGGATCAAGGGCTTGATGTAGAAAACAGTACTCCTAGACACTGCGCGTATCGTCAGGAGGTTCCTTTCTATAGAGCTCTGACCGCCGGTACCTTGGACCCTGTCTCGTTACCGGTGGGATACAATTTTTTATATTTTTAAATAAAAATTAAATAAGAATTCGTAATATGCAACTGGACTATTCTTACTTTCAAGGAGCTCGTGGCTAAGTAACAACCGCACGGGTCGACCGATCAAAGATTAAGCGGTCGGTCCGTGGATGGGTGACCATCTATGTCATAGCGAGACTCCTCCGTGCCTCGGAAAGCACGTTAAGCTGTTAGTCCTGGTTTTCATTTGTAGATTTTTGTCAGTCTTTACATCAAGTCAGAAGCCAGAAAGTCTGACAACCAGTCTCACCAAGGGGTATCGTGTTACTGGGTTGTGGAGGTCAGATACGCAGTCGCTCCGTGTAAAACTCAGCTGCATCCGGCTTAGACTGGAAGCCGACCCCGACATAGTTTTTTATATTTTTATTTTTTTTTACGTTTCTTGAGGAAAAGAGTGACTCTTTGGGTGTAGGCAAATGACTATTCTTACTTTCCTTTCAAAAGCCTATGTAATTAATATAACAATGTTTGTTTGTAGCAAGTGAACGGCGGTAACGATGGCGGCTGTGTGTCGGCCGCGGAGTGGGACGCCTTCAAGCAGGAGATGATGCGCGAGATGAGGCAGCAGCTCAACCAGATCAAGAAGGAGATACTGGACGGTACGTCTTACTTACCCACTGCTGGGCAACTGCCCCATACCGGAAAAAAACGAATTTGCCAAATTAGTCTGAAAATCAGCATTTTTTTACCTGACTGCCGAAAGAAAGAAAGATAAATTTATTTGACCGAATAAAGTAGGGGGAGGAGGGGGTCTCGTTAGGCGGGTCAATAGCCTGATTCAATAGGCCATTCTCCTTAATAAGGCACTTGTAGTAAGGGAGTCTGACGCTGGTCCACCAGATATCGGTCGACCCCATTTTTTTTTATTATAAAATGTTTTCTTTTTAATTATTACTAGCCGGCCCGGCAAACTTGGTACCACCCAAATATATATTTTTTTTGTGATTTTTCCGATGTTTTAATAGTTTTTCTGCTACGAGCGGAGATGAAACAAATCGTTCTTGAGTTATAAATGGTCTAACACTATATCGTCGCCGTGCATTGAAAACCTCGTAAAGCACAAATTCATGTTTTTCTTTAAAATAAATCCCCTGTCAAGCACCATTAGAAACAAACATAATAATGTTCATTTAATTTGGTGCTTTACGAGGTTTTGACTGCACGGCGACGATATATAGATTCATAAAAGGAATTGGTTATTTGACTGTATTTTTTTTATTAGAAATACAGAACTAATTAACGAAAAGATTAACAACAGTGAAAATACGAATGTATTATCTTAAAAAACGGCCTAGTTATAAGCATTTAAAAAGTCATTGCTAGAAAAGGAGAGCACGATACAATTATGACGTCATTATATCAAAACGCTGTATAACTCGACATTTCCTAGAACAAATTATGTTTCGTGTGACAAGGATAGAGAATTCCCCTTCCAAAAACTTTTAAAGCATGGATGTTATTTATTTTAACATTGATTTAATTTATTTTTCGACACTTCGTTTTGTTTCTATAGGATCTTCTTAATAAAATAGCATTTTAGTACATATTAGTTGGTGGTCAAATACCTAATTGTAAATAAATGAATAAAGAAGAGAAATGTTGTAACATTCCAGCAATGAAGGCGGAGTTCGCGCGCAGGTAAGATCGCAGGGCGCGCCGAGTGAAGCTAGTCCCCGACGCCGAATGAACACATATTTTATTGCATTACCATTGTAATACACTACGCTATGTACGGCCCAGCGCTGGGCAAACCGCCCGCATCGCTGATGCTCTGCTTTACTATTTTTTTGCCCAACTATTGGGCTTAGACAACAAGGTGATACCAGACTATGGATTTTTTACACTATGTATACTTTTTTTTGATAGACAATGACAAATATTAATTTTAATGTAATCACAATTTAATTATGGAAATATTGAATAACACTTAATTTGAATATTGCTATCGTTTTACGCGAGAAAGGGATATATTTAGGACTTTCGGTCTCTTTCTAGTCCGCGAGTAAGAGATAGCTATATATTTATTTCGTGTTGATTGAAATTGGAATCATACTGTTCTTGTTAGAGGCCTATTCAAAGATTATGTAACTGATTTATACCTTATGAAATATCAAGCCGATCCAAAATCGATTTCGAATTTACCGATTTTCTAAAATTGATTTTCTCAAATCGATTTCAAATGAATCGATTTTCACCATATCGATTTAAATTAATATTGAAATGTTATACAAACGATTAATAGGAAAATGCTGTATGCACAATATATCTTACATATAAGTAAGGCGACTGTTGAAACATTGCTTAAAATCATCAAGTTTAAACTTATGACGTCATGAATCCTAGTCTCTGTTGTAAAAGACAGAAAAGGGAACATGCCTTGTTAAAGATTTTTTTCAGGTTGAATAATATTTTTACTAGCCATAGTTACAGCGATATTGAAGTTTTATTTTAAAGTAGTGATTCATGTGTTTCCAGATAGTATATTGTAGTTAAATAGTATTTGTTTAACGTAGAGGTTGATCGATTTTGAGCAGTGTTCTCGACTTATAAAAATAAAATAATATTGGTACGACCTATGAATTTTTTCGACACTTATTCGCGAAAGGCCTGATTTTTTCGACACTTATTTCTATAACTATTCATTTGTAATGTTCTTTAGTAATATTTTATATGAATTCCAGGTACATAAAGTAATTTTCTTCTTTGCTTAGTGATAAATCTATTTATGGGGGATATTTATTAAAATAAAATATATGTTCATAAATGAAGGCGCGGTTATATGTGATCAAAATGACGTATTACGTAATTTAGGGTTGCCCGCAAAGGGTCTGTGTGGACATGTGACAAAAAGCAACGATATGGCAACACCATATTCAATGTTGCCAGTTAAAAATCGGTCTATCGTGATTTGATATCGATTTATTGTTGTAAAGAATCAATCGAGTTGGTATCGATTCGTAATGAACGCACGAAAATAACGAAGCATAAAAGTTGTGTTTTTTTAATTTTATACTTAAATAAAATATTTATTCGGATACGTATTATGTACGTAGTGATAAGGTATTGAATGTATTGCAATTCATGTTTTGAATTTTACTTTTTGGAACATAACCAAAAATTAAAGATATTATTGTACAATGAAAACAATCAAAAGTACAGAAGTTTGTCAATTTTGTTACTAACATGACCGTGTTATATTTTATTAACATTTTTATGTCATTTCGAAGTTCTAGTGACCAAAATAAAATTCAAAACATATGCAGTTTTTAAATAAAATATAAAAATATATAATTGTAATATCCAGTTAGCGTCAAGTTATACTAGTATTATACTATATTTATTGTCTTATAAGCGTTTGAATACGCAATGTTAGATTAGGTGACATATATACATACTATGCTATGGGTAAACTATATATAATAAATGTAATAACAACTGAATTAGGTAATGAGCAGTCAAGAAAAAATCGATTAATAATCGTTTACATATAATCGACTAATTTATTTTTATAGATAAGTACATCACTAGCGTAATTTACAAAACTATCGTGGATTTCTTTTTCATATATCTATGATTTATATATTGCTTAAATATTTTATATTCAAATTGTAAACGCCACTACTGTTGTTCATAGGAATTTAATTAATGAATCGACCTACTATCAAATATCAGAATAGATCATTATGACTCGAAAAATGTACCACATTCCCTACAAAACTAATTACCAAACAAAAAACACAGTATCCTAGAAAATCTATTAATTTACAAATAGTAAAATAATTATGACTAAACGACACAAGTATTTTCTGGCAAAAACATTAAAATCAAAATTTATACAACGCAAAAAAAATGTTCATACATTGTATAGTCATTTGATAAAAAAGGCGAGTCAGAAAGGAGCCCAAACACAAAAAAACGCGATCATTGCTTCATTATTCGCAAAAAACATTAAAAAAACAATGTAAAACTAATTTTATAGCTCATTAATTAATTATTTTTCGCGTTTTCACTCGTATCCCGAGGGAACTACGCACCCGGATAAAAAAAAAAACTATCTATGTCATGCCCAAGTTTCAAGCTATCTTATCTCCTTACCAAATATAATCCGTTTAAACCGTTTTGCCGTGAGATCGTTACAGACATTAAGATACATTATATTAGTAAAGATTGTTCATTACCTAAAATAATAATAATCCCGGGTTGTTATAATTTAACCGTAGTTATTCCAGGACACCCTAACCACTCTCCATTAGAACGTCTTCCATACAACGTAAGTTTTTAATCCCATTCACTCATATTTTTGTAGTGGCAACACTAAACTTCCATTTTTTATTCATCGGTTTCTTTCACAAATATTCCCCGAAAATTTACTCAAGCTTTTGTGTTTACATTAATCCTCTTTAAAATCTTATAGTTTTTGGTCTTCTGGATCTAAAATATAAAATACTTTTGAGACGAAAATCCGTTTCGGCAAATAAATACTCCGAATTTACGAAATTAAGAGTATTATTAAATTGTGAGCCTGTGTTTGTATTTTAAACCTTATGTAGTTTGACTTAAAGTTCTTAATAAAATAACTGGCAAGCAGACACGGTTCTTTGGTCGGTTTTTGCAAAGACAACTTTACGTTACTAATAGTTCGAATTACGAATATAATGTCTTGCATATTTTACCGCGCAATAAATTTCAAGTTTCGTAATAAGGGATTTAGATTTTCAACACCCTATGACATAATTATATAAAGTTCCTTGTACACTAAGATATTCGAATTCCACGAACGAACTCGCACGACTGGTTTTATGCCTAATCGCTTCCATTTTTGCCACACACACACAATTATACACGGCTATTTTTATCCCGCTTTTGCTAAGACATTCCTAATGACAACATAAGTAATGTGTTTTTTCAAACTCTGAAAATATACTGACTGTACTTAGTTCCGTCATTATTTTTAAGCTTTGACTGATCTATTTCCATTCCGTGAATTTGAAAGACAGACTCGTTTACGCCGAAACTTTTTGTTGGTATTTTTAATTATGTATGATTCAATACTATTTTTGTAAGGAAAATCAAATCCAGATATACAGAGACACAGTGAAAGTAGTATATTCATTAAATGACGAACATTTTATGCTTGTAACTCTAGGTTTCATCCATCATACGGCACGTTTTCATTGTCTTCACTCGCAATAGTGGACCCTGTTTCAGGTACAGGCTCCAAAAATTCAAGCCAACGTTGGCCCCAAAGTTGATACGGTCGACTCGAAGCTATTTCGTTGATCTCAGACTAGGTCCTGTTTGGCCAATAGTTGGAGCCAGTGTGTGAAACAAGGGTCTCCATACATCAAAAAGCAGTAGTAGAGCCTTGTGCCAGGCTCGACCGGGGAAGTACTACCACCACGCCTATTTCTACCGCCCAATTCCAGGTCCCGGTTGAAGGGCGTGGGTGCCGGTGTCATCACACGCACACGAGACATCCCATCCTTGTCTCCGAGGTGGACCACACACCAACACCATGATACCGTCTTTCTGTTACCATCGGGTTGTTCCCTCCATCAGATAGACGTGGCTACTTGCCGACCTACCATCAATACAGGCTTCTTTTATACTGTGATAATAGTACATAGTATTATCATTTCAGAGTCCATTTTCATCCTATCACAGTTCATCGCACATAAGACCATTTAGAATCATGATCATTTAGAATCATCACGTCATAAAAATCATATCATATTCCATCAAATCTGAGTTCAAATAGAATGAGCCAAAGTCAGAGTAGAGTAGCACTAGTGTTTAGATACCATGTAGTAGTCAGTCATCCGTTCTCATTACATATAGAAGTTCCTCGTTGTCATCCTCAGAAGTCTTCACTAGGTTAAGTTGTGCTCTTTAAGAACTAGTAGGCTGATTTCAGGAGGAATTGATTGTGAATTTGTTGGGCGCTCCCCTGGGACCATTGATCTGGCTTTTACAACTCCACTTCCAAGCAATATGCTTCAGGACGCAATTACAATCACCAGCTTATGTTCTGATGGCCTCATTCCAAGATGGTCTAATAAGTCTTGTACCAAAATCTGGTTTGAGCCTCAGGATATAGTCCTCACCGAAGTCACATCCACTCCAACTGCTTCTTGGTTTTCCTGGCTTGTCCAGTTCCTTCAAGCTCCTGCACTCACTGCCAGCAATAAAACTGCCCCTTCAGATAGCAACACATTCCGAAGTCCAGCCGAAGTTCATAAGCACATGGGTGGTTATCATCACCCACCCGTCCGTGGGGGGACGGAACAGAATACATTCTCCCCCCCGCCACCGGGAAAGCGAATCGTAAGAGGCGATGAACCCGGCCTAGGTGGTAGGGGCTTGGCCGAGCTACTTTGTTCAAAGCACCACGTCCAAGCCCCGACTGGGTAGTAGACACCACCCTCTTACTTAAGTCTGTGGAACTTTGTTCCCTGAAAGTAAGAGAACGGACTGCCTCGATTACATTGAAAGGTTTTGTTCTAAGGTTATGTGAGCAGTGCCATAACAGCGGGCGCCGCGGTGGTGGTAGCAATTTTAGAACAAAACCTGTTCATGTTTTCGAGGATTGTGTCTGTTGCCAGAAACTTTTTTTACCTTCACCCTTTTCTAGGCTAGGCTTGATTTGTTTTAATTTTGTTGCTAATTAGCGTCTTCTTTATACTTCGGTCAAACCCTATGGCCTTTAGGGCTTCGGTGTTTCCATTTATTATGCTAAAAGACTGGTATCTTATCGTCAGTACTAGTCTTTTTGGCAACCTCCCCCAGGCCCGCCGGCTTAACATTGTGACGTCTTAGGTGTCGCGAGCACTCGCCGGCTGGCTTGTGCAGTCTCCTGGAGTCCCGCCCTTTGGCGGTGGGTCGACTTGACCCTCGACCCAGCACGGACCCCAAGAGACGTGGGTAACTTTTAATTTTTGCACCATTAGGCTAAGTCATCTCATCTGTAAATACCCGTCTGTTATGCCTACATCACAGCGCCGCGACTTCTTCAAGAAGTCAACAGACGTCATATATGAAACTGCATTGCATCAATTTTTTGAAGACCTGCTTTCGAAGAAGTGATACTGCAGTTGGTTATTGTACATATTCCTCTGTATATATGCCTCGTAGTTGTGTCAATGGCGACGATGTCGAGTTTCCACTTTTCTGGGCGGCGTCGCATTGATATTTAGGGCCCCCGTCTGCGCGAGACTTGCGATACGAGCTGGATGGCCGCTCGGAAGTCCTTGCTGTGTCTCTGTAGTACTCACTCTGGGTTTGATCTTTTTAATTTCGATTTGGACGTTATACTATCAATAATTTTGCTATATGTTCTATTTCGAAATTCAGAGTCCGTTTCTGTGGAAGCGACTCAAGCGGTAAAGTTCAAATATTGAGTTCTTTATTTAAAATTCCACCATTTTTATTTTCTCTTTTCGATATTCTTGGGATATTTTTTAACTCAGGGTGTCCTTTTGTATAATTACTTTGCCAAATTAACGTGCTATAGAGGGATTCAAAGGACTTGACCACGCTGAAGCAAGTCCTCGACGCGATTACATTATTCTTATAATTTCCGTACGTGATTAATTTTAATGTGGGCAACATTCCGGATTATTGATATATCTTCACTAAGGCACTGTTCCCGTGTCCGTAACAGCAACTCCTCAAAAACACCTAGTATATCGATAATCCACCTATATGTCACAGTTTATACGTGACAACAGTGTCTAAATTTTTCTAACGCTGAAACTATACGTAATCATATTAAAGCCCGTGCGAATACGCTTCGTAGAAAAAAATATACACTGTGTCAACTACACTGTGACTATTGCTAGTTTTCTTATTACACAGTAAGGTGACATCACTTTAACACAACGATATTAAAATATTGGATTGATTTAAGCGTACTGGAAGCGTTTGCAAACAATCTCGTGTAGTCACACCAGTCGAGAATACGTGAAGTCACTCTACCCTGTAACATTAAAACAGCATCCAAATGTCGTTTTGCGAGTTTCGAATTTTGTACAGAACCATTTGGAAGACTAAAGGTTATATTCAGTTTATAGCAACATCGGTCAATCACGCTTAGATCAATTTCTAAAGAGAAATGTTTCAAAACGCTATGTAATTTTACCCGGTCTACCAAATACATAATTTTTGTGGAATTATCTAAGCAATAATAAAGTGGTAATATTGACTGGCAAATGTTGCCATATACGGCAGTATGGCTCTAGTTCTCAAAATGACGCCGCGTGAAATTTTAATTCGTGAAACGGCAAAAATGTTGCCAACTCGTACCCTTATATCCTCATTGATTTAAATTAAACTTTCAACTTCTCCTATCCGTTTGATTTGATGACTTTGTTATGTGTACAAAAAATAAAATATAGAAATTTTTATTTTTTGACAGATGATAGAGTTATGGAATTAAACGGTTGAGGGTTTAGAGTCGAGTCACTATTGTAATTGAGGAGCTCATATCTCATCTACATTGAGTAGAAAGTTATTGTGTATAAAAATACGCTTCTAAAATCGACCAAAACCTTAAAAACAGTAGCGCCATTGACTCAAAAATAGCATTTGACCATTGATATAAAAACTAAAGATACGGCCGTCCGAACATTTGCCTGACGCATTCGCGGTACAATAAACACTAACGCCATCTATTAGAACTAAAATACGACCGCTCCCGAAGTTCGCCGATCGCGGACTAATTCATTCATGTTGGCGCACCAAGCGCACCAAATGCGAAGCGCCGTTTTAACATGCGGTCCGCCCTGTCCTTACATATAAGTCAATGCATTTGACATTTACAAGTGACATAAAAAATAGCGGGAAAATTGCGTTAATAGTTTTTTGATCTGTGCCCGACTGAAATCGGCCTATTTATATAAAATTATTCGCACTTCACTTGATATACTTATAACGGACAGACAGTTTTTGAATGTTTATGTAGGTATAAAGTCCTCTTTTGGGATTTCTTAATCAATAAGAAAGTTCGCTTTTGCGTACTCCGCAGTCGCCACACAGGAACCTGAGTAAATACACGTTTAAAGTAAAGAAACCCATTTAAGTAATAAAAAATACTATCCTGTCTAAAGTATAATGTAAAAAGTCTCTTCAACGCGAAAATTCGCAAGATTATATCTACATAGACATAGATTTGAGTGAAAAAAAAAACTGATCTTCATGTTCCCATTTATTCCATTTTTTTAGTTATTGACTGATAACGCATTTATCATGGAGAAATATTTTTATTTAATTTTTATTTTTGTCTCTGAAAATATAATGATACCCTATAGAACGTACATTAAAAAAATAGTAGTGATATATTATTGAATAAGTAAGGCTAAGTATTAAAATGTTAAAAAATAAAACTAACCAAATTTTAGTTCGGTTACTAATTTAATTGTATTATTGGTCTCAGTTATGTCAAAGATAGAAAAGAATGTATGCCATGTAGCGAGAGATGCCGAAGTGTTGTATAGTTCATTGACTCCTTATAATGTTGTTATTATTTCGGAGTGCTTGTGCTTATTTGAAATATATAACGGTTCTGTGAGAACTGCTGATGTTTAGTCGATTTTCTAATTCATGCACAAAAATATATTATTATAAAATGCGAATAAGATCTAGTTCTAACAATAAGCAGCATCGCTGTATTATATATATATATATATATATATATATTGCCAATGCAAATTACCATCAAATGGGCCACAGAGGCTTATGAATTTCTTGAAAAATAAAAACGATATAAATACGAAAAACTAGTGTTGTACACTATCTGTTAGAAAATCGACTAATTAGAGAATTATCCAGTATTTTTGTTTATAACGACTTAAATTCATATTTTTGTTAGTATTTTTTGTGGTGCATTAATAAATGTAAGATGATTAATGTAAGGTGTGAAAAATATAAAATCTATAGAATGCAACATATCAGTGCTGACAACATTGTAATCAATATTGCCATATAATAAAAAAATAACTCAATGTGTTTGTGGGTTTGACTTGTGCCCAAAGATCTCCTTTACCTTTTTTCTAACTTTTTGTACGAAATTAATTTCTCAGGGTCTCAATTTAGTCAATAATTAAATTATCACTGTTTGACTGAATAGATTTACTTTCACTAAGGTATTGCGAAAGAGATAAAAGACATGATTAGAAGGCCTAGGTACCGTAGTTTGATAAAAAAAAATACTTTAAGAAAAGAGGTTTTTCACAAAAAAAATCCGATTGCGTTTTCTTAGATATATTTTTCACACCTCACACAATGTATATTGAATGAAAGTTTTATGTAATTTATTCCGAGACTATCTCTCTCATGTATCGTATATATTGTCGCTAGGGTAGGTTACCATAAAGTGTTGTAATGAATCTATGTGTATTATTCCAAGTCACATTGTGTAAATAGAATTTTTTGGTAACGAATTATATTTTTTTTGTGATCGTATTTTTTTCTTTTTTTTTTCATCCTTATTTTTTCTATTCTTAGTCGATGTTAATCGGATATATTAATCGATATTATATTAACAGGAGTATAATAGGCCTGGTGGTATTATTAAGTATTGTTTAACGGCACAAGCTCATCATACGGTGCTGTGTAAAGAAATGGTAGATCTATGTTCAGTCATCTATGTATGTGTGTTAATTTGTACCTCCTGTCACTGCCAACTCAGAAACCGCCCCTTAGGAATCACAGAATTAATTTTGCGGAAAAATCTATACCAAAACGTCTGTTACTATACTTTTTAGCCGAGCTATTTAGTAGCTAATAGTTTTGCACTTTTTGATAAACCTTTTTTTTCTAACTGTACCTTTATAAACTTAGTGAATTTAATTGTAAGAGGACATACACGTCGATTATATTATCTGTGGCATATAATAAGTAATTAATTAAGGTATGGGACGACGGTACTGCGCAAGGAGTTAGCTTGTTGTAAATGTACATAAACGCTGGCGTAAATAAACGGATAAACCAATTAATGGGAGAGTTTTATTGTTTGTTTTTTTGTTGAGCAATTTTCTTATCCGTATACGTTTTTATTCCCGAAAAGAATAGAAGTAATAACATTATTTTAAAGTTAGGTTTACACTATGATACCATGACATACCAAACACCGTACACCCATACACTAACCGTCATATTCATAATAAACCTATTAAGCGATAGGTTTAACCCATAAGCCCATTTTAGCTATCAAACCGGTTTGTCCTTATCTGTCAAAACAAAATGAAGTTTTACTGAAAGGGACAAAACAGTTTGATAGCTAAAAGAGGCTTATAAGACTGTGATGACGTTATCTATACTATAATAATATTATAAAGAGGAAAGATTTCTTTGTTTGTTTGTAGGGATTTAGCTCAAAAACTACTGGACCGATTTCAAAAATTCTTTCGCCATTAGAAAGTTGCATCTTTATGAAGTGTCATATTTATTTCCAGAAATAATTAGGGATCCCTACTAAAACTTGAATAATGTAACCCAAGGTGTTAAAAAAAATTGTCCACGCGGGCGGAAAGCTATTATGAATATTACGGTCAGTGTATATACAGCGAGTGTCTGTGAGTAAATATGTGTCTGTGAGTGTGACATACATGTGAAACGGGAAGTGTCGCAACACCAGCACAAATAAACTTGAAGTCTGTACCTACAATAAAATAAATGTTCTGACATTTGTGTTGCAATTTCTGTCGTAGTGAAATCTACACTATATAAAATTATATTTAAATCTCATGTAGTAAAGACAATACTTAGCACGTATTTACAAACGAGCACTTCAAATACAGATATGAAATATTGAGGCATTTATTAAGAACAAGCCAGCCCGGCGAACTTTTTACCGACCCATCATTTTTTCTTTATTTTTTCGACGAAAAGAAAAAAACTGACTCGGTGAAAATCGGTCCAGCCGTTCTCGAGTTATAAGTGTTCGAACCCGACTTTGTTTTATATAATTATGTAGATAATATAATAATATTTCGAAAAATAGGTCCATAGACATTTTGTAAGCTAATATAAGTACACACCAACACGATATTATCGGTACGATCAGATACAGAAAGGTAATCTATAAATTTATGTACTTATTTTCAATAATTATTATATTTGCAATCAAATATATTGTATATTACCATTATTAATACAAATTATTTACTTATATTTTTTAATATTTTATAGTTATAGATTAGTTTAATAAAAATATTTTGCGGCGCGTCAAATGTACTTCCGGTGTGAACATAGGCGCGAAACAGACCACTTCTACGAACATTCTCAGTCTCACCACAGAACAAATAAGTCTTACTCACAGAGTCAGACGTACCAGTTAGATAGAGGTATAGTGATCTTGGATAACATCGAAAACATTACCGTGTTTGTGGTGCCAGTTAGTAGTAATCTTTCGTATAGAACGCATGCATTTTATGTTGTTGAGCCAGAAGTTAGTCACGACAGCTGCGCAGTTATCACCTTTTTGTAGCTTCTGCGCATGACAAATGCTAACTTCATATCGTGGTCGGCCAATCAAGATTGCGCGTGCTAGCTCATAGTGAAAAACTTTATGTAGGAGTCTTTTTCGTGAGAAAAGCCTTGTGATCAGTGTATTCAAAAGATAAAAGACGTTTTAGGAAATAGTGCATTCTGATTATTTTGTAGGTAAATAGTTTAGTAGTTTAAAAACAAAGTGTAGTTATAAAACATTGATGGGTCGAACTAAATTAGTTACTACCTCAAACGCGACATCAGCTCAAGACTACCCACTTATCATAAAGGATCAGCAATTTCGGTGAGTTACTTTTTATCGTAAACCCAACCAATATTATAAATGCTAAAAGTGAGTTTGTTTGTTATGTTTTTCTAGTAAAACGTTAGAATCGATTTGGATGAAACTGCGGGAAATATCTAATAATTAATAAAAATGTAACTGTTTTTTGAGGGTAGTCGTGTATTTTTAAATTTTTCGATGATTTGATTTTGTTTAACATAATACTAATTTTAAATTCCTAGATACGATAATGGAAACATAATCATGCCCTATTTTTTTATTAAATGGTTGTCTATTAATAATTATTATATAACATTAACTTTACCATCGTCAAAAAGATGAGGGTGGGTTTAACATAATATGTCTATTACCGTATTCTGTCACTATAATTGATACTCTATGATACACTATGTTTGTTATGGTTTCACGGTAAAACAGCTAAACCGAAATTGATGAAATTTGGTACGGGGAAACAGCCAATTAAAATATATATAATTGATTCATTTGTGAATGTATTATAAAACTTTAGGCCTGACTCTAAGTATATTTGTTATTCAGGTTCCCTGATCGCTGGGGGAATATTACTCCAACATTTGAAAGCTGCATACCGGAGAGCTACCTCGAAATGCTGCAGTTAGGTGTTGCGGTTTAGCCAGCGGCGGAGCACACGCCTGGTGCCTTGCTGTCGTATTCAAGCACCCACATGAGCTTCCAGTACAGGTACGTAGGACATTTATAACACCAAAAATAATTCAATTCAGAGTAAAAAGCGTGGGGTGCATTTTCCTATATTTTCATGACTCTCCTCTCATAAATGGTTGCCAATAGAATAGGTGTAATAATTAAAATATCAAGCACCCCACGCTTTTTACTCTGAATTAAATTATTTTCTACTTTTTAGTTCGGTCAGCAATAAAAGCGTGTTTTTTTAGTTTTTTTTTTTTTATCGGATTATTGCATTGTCATCGGCCCTTAACATGTGTGCAAAGTTCCAAGTTGATCAGACGTCTAGAAACCAGTGAAAATTAGGTTCAAAGATTCCATTACATACATACATACAACCCGAGCTAATATAAAAGCGTGTTAAAAAAGAAGACAGGCCAAATACAGTATTCGTCGAGTTTTTGCTTGTTAATATTATGCTTTTTTAGAAATGGTATAATGTGGCTCCTCGCTGGTACACAACGGCTGATGTATCTTGGCGAGCCTGAAGTTAGCTGTTTGTCTGCGGAATTAATATTTTAGAAACGAAGTTGTCTATTGCGCAGCGAATCAGCTAACTTCAGGATCGCCAAACTACGCCGGCCGTTCTGAACGTTAGCATTTTGAACCGTCTCGATTTAGGCTTTCGGTGAACGCTAGAAATCTAGGGCCCATAATGATGTATGTGGAATTTCTAAACCTAACTACTTTAGTAACATATACATCTATGAACCTAACTCAATAATGATGATCAAGATGTCGATCAGACGACTTGCTCTCTCTTTTCTATTTTTATTCTATTCCGCTCTGTGTAGACTTATTTTACCGTTTAATAAATGTAATCCATGTTCATCTTAAAATTATTTTATTGGGTATATCATGCATCAAACACTAATATTTTAAAGAGCTGATTATATATGTATAACAGACAAATCTACATTATAAACGTACCTCTTAGGCCAAATGTATATACTTTCTTCGTCCCATCGTGGTTAAAAAATGATGCATTCTGTACAAAACTTTCAGTCTCAGTTTCCTACACATTACGCTATATGAGCCTCTAAATTAAATTATTTAATCAAAAACCTCAAAGATAGTCATAGGGAAATTAGTATAGTATACAAACACAGACCG
Organism: Pyrrhia umbra; assembly: GCA_963891755.1. NCBI lineage: Eukaryota > Metazoa > Arthropoda > Insecta > Lepidoptera > Noctuidae > Pyrrhia > Pyrrhia umbra. The sequence goes on from OY982943.1 coordinate 2,142,917, forward strand.
TCGTCATACCGTCCTCGCCAAGGCCGTCTTAACCATATAGGGCGCCGGGGTGCGAAAATGAGTGCCCCCTTGCCAATACAAAAAGTTCACTATTGTGTACATATAATAAAATTGAACTCGACCACCATTGATAGACGCCTAGACCGATACCGACACCTGGACTGATACCGACGTCAATTCTGATACCGACGCCTACACCGATACCGAGGCCTAGACTGATACCGACGCCTAGACCGATACCGACGCCTTGACTGATACCGACGCTTAGACCGATACCGATTCCTTGACCGATACCGACGCCTGGACCGATACCGACGCCTAGACCGATACCGACGCCTTGACCGATACCGACGCCTTGACCGATACCGACGCCTGGACCGATACTGACGCCTTGACCGATACCGACGCCTTGACCGATACCGACGCCAATTCTGATACCGACGCCAATTCTGATACCGACGCCTGGACCGATACCGACGCCTAGACCGATACCGACGCCTTGACCGATACCGACGCCTGGACTGATACCGACGCCTGGACTGATACCGACGCCTTGACCGATACCGACCCCATTCTGATAGCGACGCCAATTCTGATACCGACGCCTAGACCGATACCGACGCCTTGACCGATACCGACGCCTTGACCGATACCGACGCCAATTCTGATACCGACGCCAATTCTGATACCGACGCCAATTCTGATACCGACGCCAATTCTGATACCGACGCCAATTCTGATACCGACGCCTGGACCGATACCGACGCCTGGACCGATACCGACGCCTGGACCGATACCGACGCTTAGACCGATACCGATTCCTAGACCGATACCGACGCCTTTACCGATACCGACGCCTTGACCGATACCGACGCCTTGACCGATACCGACGCCTTGACCGATACCGACGCCAATTCTGATACCGACGCCTAGACCGATACCGACGCCTTGACCGATACCGACGCCAATTCTGATACCGACGCCTTTACCGATACCGACGCCTTGACCGATACCGACGCCTAGACCGATACCGACGCCTGGACCGATACCGACGCCTGGACCGATACCGACGCCTGGACCGATACCGACGCCTTGACCGATACCGACGCCTATTCTGATACCGACGCCTAGACCGATACTGACGCCTTGACCGATACTGACGCCTTGACCGATACCGACGCCTTGACCGATACCGACGCCTTGACCGATACCGACGCCAATTCTGATACCGACGCCTAGACCGATACCGACGCCTTGACCGATACCGACGCCTGGACTGGTACCGACGCCTGGACCGATACTGACGCCTTGACCGATACCGACGCCTTGACCGATACCGACGCCTTGACCGATACCGACGCCAACATTGATACCGACGCCTAGACTGATACCGACGCCTAGACTGATACCGACGCCCAGACTGATACCGACGCCTTGACCGATACCGACGCCTGGACCGATACTTACGCCTTGACCGATACCGACGCCTTGACCGATACCGACGCCTTGACCGATACCGACGCCAATTCTGATACCGACGCCAATTCTGATACCGACGCCAATTCTGATACCGACGCCAATTCTGATACCGACGCCTGGACCGATACCGACGCCTTGACCGATTCCGATGCCTTGACCGATTCCGACGCCTGGACCGATACCGACGCCTTGACCGATGCCGACGCCTGGACTGATACCGACGCCTTGACCGATACCGACGCCTAGACTGATACCGACGCCTAGACCGATACCGACGCCTTGACCGATACCGACGCCAATTCTGATACCGACGCCTAGACCGATACCGACGCCTTGACCGATACCGACGCCTGGACTGATACCGATGCCTGGACCGATACTGACGCCTTGACCGATACCGACGCCTTGACCGATACCGACGCCTTGACCGATGCCGACGCCTTGACCGATACCGACGCCTTGACCGATACCGACGCCAACATTGATACCGACGCCCAGACTCATACCGACGCCTAGACTGATACCGACGCCCAGACTGATACCGACGCCTTGACCGATACCGACGCCTGGACCGATACTGACGCCTTGACCGATACCGACGCCTTGACCGATACCGACGCCAATTCTGATACCGACGCCAATTCTGATACCGATGCCAATTCTGATACCGACGCCAATTCTGATACCGACGCCAATTCTGATACCGACGCCTGGACCGATACCGACGCATGGACCGATACCGACGCCTGGACCGATATTGACGCCTTGACCAATACCGACGCCAATTCTGATACCGACGCCTGGACCGATACCGACGCCTGGACCGATATTGACGCCTTGACCAATACCGACGCCTTGATCGATACCGACGCCAATTCTGATACCGACGCCTAGACCGATACCGACGCCTAGTCTGATACCGACGCCTTGACCGATACCGACGCCAATTCTGATACCGACGCCTGGACCGATACCGACGCCTGGACCGATACCGACGCCTGGACCGATACCGACGCCTGGACCGATACTGACGCCTTGACCAATACCGACGCCTTGACCGATACCGACGCCTAGACCGATACCGACGCTTTGACCGATACCGACGCCTTGACCGATACCGACGCCTTGACCGATACCGACGCCTTGACCGATACCGACGCCTTGACCGATACCGACGCCAATTCTGATACCGACGCCAATTCTGATACCGACGCCTAGACCGATACCGACGCCTAGACCGATACCGACGCCTTGACCGATACCGACGCCTTGACCGATACCGACGCCTTGACCGATACCGACGCCTTGACCGATACCGACGCCTAGTCTGATACCGACGCCTTGACCGATACCGACGCCTAGACTGATACCGACGCCTAGACCGATACCGACGCCTTGACCGATACCGACGCCAATTCTGATACCGACGCCTAGACTGATACCGACGCCCAGACTGATATCGTCGCCTGTACTGATACCGACGCCAACATTGATACCGACGCCCAGACTGATACCGACGCCTAGACTGATACCGACGCCTTGACCGATACCGACGCCTTGACCGATACCGACGCCAATTCTGATACCGACGCCTAGACCGATACCGACGCCTAAACCGATACCGACGCCTTGACCGATACCGACGCCTTGACCGATACCGACGCCTTGACCGATACCGACGCCTTGACCGATACCGACGCCTAGTCTGATACCGACGCCTATACTGATACCGACGCCTTGACCGATACCGACGCCTTGACCGATACCGACGCCAATTCTGATACCGACGCCTTGACCGATACCGACGCCTGGACCGATACCGACGCCTGGACCGATACTGACGCCTTGACCGATACCGACGCCTTGACTGATACCGACGCCAACATTGATACCGACGCCCAGACTGATACCGACGCCTAGACTGATACCGACGCCTAGACTGATACCGACGCCCAGACTGATATCGTCGCCTGTACTGATACCGACGCCAACATTGATACTGACGCCTAGATTGATACTGACGCCTAGATTGATACCGACGCTGATTTAATCTTTGTAGTAATAATCAAATTTCGTTAATTATTTCCTCCCGAGTGTAAACTCGTATGATGCTTAAGATAGATTTATCATGACGCTTGGTGAACGTCAGCTGCAGTTTGGTTTGTGGGATAAGCAGCGGTGGTCTCCCAAGTATTTAGTAAAAACATATTTTTGTTAGTCATTTTCTCCCGAATCAAATATGTGTCAAATGATAGTTAAACCAATATATATAAGAAAAAAAATAGTCAGCTGACTATAGGATGGTGGATTATACGTCAGCTGACTATAGGATGGTGGATTATACGTCAGCTGGTCATCATCATCATCAGCTGGTCATGCGAACATGTAAAGAAAATTAATAAAAAACAGTTATTTCCTCTCATTTAAAGTATTAACCAGGTGATAGCTTATATGCTATTATGAATAAATTAAATCGTCAGCTGGCCATATCGCGGTGGAAAGATCGTCAGCTGTTGGTCTGAAAGTTGTATACAGGCGCACCATCTTACGAGATGTCTCTTTTGATTACTAAGGATCATATTAGCAATCCGCTTATGAATTTGCAAGTAATATTTTAAGTTTATAAAGAAAACTAGCATGTATTTTAATTTCTGATTTTTCCAATAGTTGTCGCTAAAAGTTTTTTATTATAATTAATAAGAGCCGACGGTAGTATGTTAGAGCAGAGACAATCAATAAGAAAGAGACAAAAACACGAGCCAAAGCGACAATAGATAAGATTAAATTTAGTTCAAGAAGCAAAATGCTGAATAATTTAAGATACACCATTTCCACCCGGATGCAAATTTATAGGCGGATTTTCTAAAATGATCCTTTAAGTAACGAAAAGAAAATTTCGTCAGATGATGCGTTTAAACAGGCGATAGATACTTCCGTATGGCGCCTGTATACAACTTTCAGGCCATCCGCTGACGATCTTTCCACCGCGATACGGTCAGCTGGCGATTTAATTTATTCATATAAGCTATAACATGGTTAAATTTCAAATGAGAGGAAATCACAGTTATTTTTAATATTTTTACATGTTCGCATGACCAGCTGACGTATAATCCACCACCCTATAGTCAGCTGATATTTTTTTTCTACAAGTTATTCTTTTAACTATGATTTGATTCGCGAGGAAATTACTGTTTTTTCTATTTTTTTGAACACACTTGGGAGACCACCGCTGCTTATCCCACCAACCAAGCCGCAGCACTATGGGAAAGCTCCATACAAGGCCGTCTCAAAACCGTTTCACGTGAAAGTCGTTGTTATGGAGTAAAACTAATTAATTAATTTAGTCTTATAAATAAGCTTTCTTTTCTATATTTTTTTAATTATTTTTTGCTAACCATAATGTATATAAAAAGGCATCAAAGCTAACTCATGTTCAATGATGTGATTTTGGCACAATACATTACTACAATTCAACGCCACATTACTCGAAAGTTTTTGATATAAATGTATAAGTATTATACATTTTTGGAATGCTTATAATCTCCTCATACCGTTTCTTAAATAATATTATGTATAATAAATAAATAAATTAAAATTAACCAATATCTTTTAAGATGGTATAATTTTCTGGTAACTTTTTTTTTAACGAGACTGTTACCCGTTGCTGCTGTTTGCCGCTGTCGAGATATTTGTTGTATTACGATCTTTGTACATTAGTTTACACAAGGAGAGAAAAAAAAGTTGCGCATACTTGCGCCTTTTCTGACACGGTGCCAAAACATATCGCGAGTTAATTTTTTTTTTTTCCAATATCTTTTTACTTCTCACATAATCATCTGTTATCTATTAAAGGTCAAATTGATAAAATGGTCATTTAATGGTCATTACAGTGATGAGTATTATTAATAGTTATTTGAGCTTTTGATATAGTTTTGACCACCTTATTTGATAAAATATGGTCACATTATCTATTAAGGCAGTTAGGACACGAGATGTGAATGAAAGTTCATTTCAATATGGACTGTCAACACTACACGTTTGGATTAGAAGTATGGAGATGATTTTACACATTTCCTATAACTTGTCTTTCCAAAAGTGGTCAGCCACTACACCAGAAAATAAAAAAAACAAAGACGAAAAGAAAAATCTGGTACAAAAGCGGTTTAGGGAGGAAATGGGACTGCATATCGATAAACCTCGACAAGGTACTGGAAATAGTAATGACGGAAACACAGCTCGGAGATTTTTTTCAGAATTACTCTTGCTCTTCAGACATTACAGGTGTAGACGTAGAACTTATAAAACGAATGTACATTATACTACAAACTATGTCATCTGGAATGGCTATTGATTCAAAAAAGTTTGGTGAATACTCATATAGTACCGCCCAACTGTAAGTAAATATTTATAATTGGTATTATATGCCTTCCTCCGTACATAAAATACTTATTCACGGAGAAAAAATCATTGAGTACTATGCTATTTTACCTATCGGACAATTGTCCGAAGACGCTCAAGAATCCCGCAACAAGGATTACAAAAAGTTTAGATTTCATCATTCTAGAAAGTGTTCAAGAACGGCTACCAATATAGACGTGTTCCATACCTTATTGTACACTTCTGATCCATATATATCAAGTTTGAGAAATACCTCAGAAACAATATCGAAAGAACTTTTCGATGAAGCCAAGTCCCTTCTTGCTGTCAACAAAAATCTGTAGGAGCTTGTTGAATTTTGTACATTATTTTTTTCTCGTTAGACACTGTTTATACAATGATATTAAATTCTATTTTATGTAAATAAATTACAAAAAAAGTATTTTTTCTTAAAAATACATGTATTTTTTTAAGTTTTTTTTTTAAATAATTTAATAAACATAATTTTCAAAATTATTATTTTTTCTATTAAACCTTATACTTTCACGTATATGTGTGCAAAATTACAGATTATTTAGTTTTGAAATAACTGAGATACGGAGTTTTGAGACGAAACATACGCGATTTTCCCATAGTGCGTAGCTGACGTTCACCAGGCTTCATAATAAAATTATGCTATGGGCTATTCAGCTATGGGATCATACTTTGGGGGAACAGTACTGATTCACATACCATACTTACCCTACAAAAGAAACTAATCAGAATACTAACAAATTTAGATCAATTAGACAGCTGTAAACCACAATTCCAAAAGCACAAAATACTAACACTTCCTTGTTTATATATTCTAGAAATTTGCAAATTTGTCCGAAAATACCCAGAATTTTATAACACCCGCGAAGAAATTCAAAATAAATATAACTTAAGACATAAAAATAGATTAAATTTACCAACATCAACACTTAAATTACATTCTTCCGGTCCTTTAGTAAGCTCCATCAAAGTTTATAACAATCTTCCAAAAAACATAAAAGATGAACCTAAAACTACAATATTTATTAAAAAATTAAAACAATTCCTCTATACTAAATGTTATTACACAGTAAAAGAATACATGGAAGACAAATCGTTCAAGAAATGAAACAAAACATTTAATTATAGCTAAGAAAATAAAAATTGTGTGAAAAGCACTCACACATACAACACATACATACACGCACGCACATATACACATAAAAAAAACACACATACACACACCCACCCACACGCGTGCACTCACCCACACACACACACACAATAAGACGTACACACACGCACACTAAAATGTTGCTAAATGTTACATACAACTATTATGATTTTTGTAATGACTACATAGATAGTTTTTAAATTTCTCTCCAAACTTCTTTAAGCTGTGCCCTATCGGGTCCATATTGTGTCTATACCATAAGTAAATTGTACCACCAGTTATGTAACATATGGAATGCTAATAAAGATTTGAGTATTGAGTATTGAGTATCTTAAGCATCGTACAAGTTTTCGCCCGGGATTTTGGTCATCAAAATCTGTTCGTGGCTCGCGGTCTATAAGATCTAAATTGGTTTTCACGTCACAAGTCGCAAGGAGATTATACCGAAAATTACATGAGGCTTATTTTGTAAACAATACAAGTATGTTTTTTTTATGGGTATGTTTTACACCTAATATTATATACCTACATTTGTTAAGAATTTTTAAACTGATTGTACGCATGGTATGTGTTGGATCAGAAGATCAGCTTGCGCCCCCTAAGATCCTGCGCCCGGGTGCCTCGCATCCCTTGCACCCACGGGTAGAGACGGCCCTGGTCTTTGCCTAGACCCTGGTCCTAGCTCATCGATAACTAGCTTCTGCTCGTGACTTCGTCATCGTGGAATAGTGGTGCTCCGCTCCTATTCATCTTAGCGTGACGATATATAACCTTCCTCAATAAATGGGCTATCTAACACTGAAAGAATTTTTCAAATCGTACCAGTAGTTCCAGAGATTAGGGCGTTCAAACAAACAAACTCTTCAGCTTTATTATATTAGTATAGATAATATAATTTAAAATTATAATGTAAATAATTTAAAAAAAAAGTTAAGTTATACTATAATAAGTGAATCTGTGACTACTGGTTTATTATTTAACTAATGTCCAGAAATTAGAAATATATACTTTAGCTATAGAATCTTTATTGACGATCACCTCTTGGACTGATTTATTTTTTTTGTTATCATTAAAGTTGTTGATAAGAATAGGCAACACAAAATTAAACGATCCCATGAAAAAAAGGCATTTTATTAAAAAAGAGGAAAAATAAAATTACATAGAACACATAGCGCAACATTTATAAATAATAATAATAATAGTATATTTTATACGGATCCACATAAAACATTATGCGTTAACAATCTTAGTATACAAAGATACACTTATGGTTTGTCATGTATTAATTAATATGAACATTTATTTTATAACTTAAAAAAATGTGCTACAAATATTATGTACTTGGTTCCGGAGAATAACACTAATCAACTAGGATATATTAAAAAAAATGTATAATTTGATATAACTTACGACTTGTATAACGGTAAAAAATTAGTCGATTAATAAAACATTGTATTTAGGCACACTCTGGCAATATAATCGACTAAAAATCTCTAGCACTGTAATTACGTGCAGTCTGTATTTAGTACCATACTTCTGATCCTAGACCTAATTAGTTTATGCTTTAAGGAAGGAAACTAAGGCACAAAATATTTGTAGCATTACCATTACAAAATTCAGTCACTCTAATGAACAAAAAATCAACAATACGCGTTCTTACATACGATATAATTCTAAATTATTACTGGAGATTGAGATATTCGTGTTTTTGTATGGTCCACGTCGCTTTATTACGCTTCATAGCTTGTCAATATTGTGCAAATACTACTAAATTGTAGTTTTAAATTTAAAAATGTAGGTGTCTTGGCGTGTAGTCTGAGAATAATCGATTATGACTCTTTAGTCGACTAATAATTAAACTTGTAATCGACTAAACAGTGTAGTTTTCTTTTATCTGGTATGTCTGTTCTCCAGTTATAATTTCAAGAAACTACTAGGTGGTCACTGTCAAATTATGGCCAAATATTTAATTTCTAAGATAGTAAGGTATAAATTTGAAAGCTCAAAGCGCGTGTTTATTATTAAATATTAGACTTATTGCACATTCGACGATTACAGATCACAATTTTGTGCGAAAAAGCACATTTATTAAAACTAAAAAATAAATATTTCGAGTTATACAATTTCATTTTTAATTAAAAAAAAACATTCAGTGTTTCCAACAACAAAAATAAACAAAAAGAAATAATGGTAACTATAATTCTTTTAATATTGTCATAACTTTGAAGAAATGAGGTAGAAAATTTTGTGTGAAATTCTTAATTTTTGGCTGACATTTTTATTTGCCATGTGATCATAATGAAAATCTAATATTTTGCTTCGAAATTGGCTTTGATGGTGGGCTCTAGCGATACCTAAACTAATTCTAACAATTTAATGCCAAGGGAATCTGATTTACTCAGACGAAAGTGGCGCAGCAATATTGTTGGCCAACTTTTTAACTGTATAAGCTATCATGAAATCTTAAGTCACTTGAACATTCAACAGATTACTAAATTGTGTCTTTATTCCATTACATCTGAATAAAACATTTTCCTACATAGACAAGCGGGTAACATTTTTAAAGATATATTTTTTTAATAGTCAGCGACGCTTAGAAATTCTACGATTTACTTAAACTAATTTTAAACTTCATTTTTTCATATAAATATATGTAAAAAAGCCTATATATTGTATATGTCAGCTGGGTACATGGTGTTGTACTTAATTTTTATAAATAATTTAAGTAGATTTTTTAAACGATGCTTTGTGCATGTCGCAAGCTTTTTTATGGACGATCACAACATCCTTATATTTTTGTCTGTGTACGGAGATGCGATGTAAGTCCTGTAAAAGAAAAAAATAGATTAAAAAATAAAATACAAAAAAAAAACCATACATTTTTGAGGTGATATATTAGCTGAAGATGTAGCAGTTTTTAATGAATGATGTATAAAATACTACACAGATAGATATACCTACTATTTTGTATATCCTTATGTATTTTTATCTGCGCACTTCAGCCAACGTAACACCTCTTCTGTAAACAAATATACAAATCTGGCTAAAATCTATATACTAAACTGATATTATATACATAAATGCCATGCAAACGACATCAAATAAAAAATAAATATACAATTAAGAAAAAATACATATAAAAAATTATCGCCTTGTCATAAATACTTAAATCGTGTTTAAATATTCAAGCAACATTTATTTACTACATTTTCCTTCAGCGAAAATATTAAAATCGATTTTACGAAATTATTATTTCAGTTAGGAAAACATCAAACTAATAAAAAGTCATGCATAGAAGCTGCATAAAAAATGAGAAAATAAGATACGAAATTCTTGAAAAAAACAATTGTGCAAAAAAATACGAAAACGCCATGCAAACACACTAAAAACGCAAAAATAATTAAATATTGACGACTACAAACTTCAATAGTTTTAAAGAACCTGAGTGAAAATTGCTTGTTATATTTTTTTGTATTTTTTTATTATTTTTTTCTTGCAGTCTTCTCGCTTAGCTTGACTATTCACTTAACACAGGGAGCATGGATCTAGAAAAATAGTATATTTTTATGTTAGTTATTTATAATTTTTAAATAATAAATAATACAGAAATATTTTTGAATATTTATTAATGATCTACACTTTTATATCTTTATTATTTTTTGGGACTTTTTATTCGACAACTAATGAATTTATTTGTAGATCAAAAATAAATAATTCATTTTAACGAACAATAGGTACCTAATTTAATTATGGAAGTGATTTGAAAAATCTTAATAAAACATATTTTGAATGAAAGTTATCGTGGAATGTATTAATATTTATTATGATAGTGATAAATATATTTTATAAGCAAAGCGAGCTAGTGATTTATTCATGAAAATCTATGAAATATTGCACATATTATTACTCCAAAGTGCAAATATTATTTAAAATTTTATCATAATTGAAAATATATTTTTCAGAAAAATAGGTGCACCATTTTATTCAATGAAATTGCATGGAAGTTGTGACTAATAAATAAATGGCGCGCGTTCAATGCCAGCCTCAAAAATAACAAAATTGTCGTTCGGGCTTTCGAAATAACTGTCAATAAATATTATTTTGGATATATAATTTTAACAAAATTAAGTGCATAAATTTGTTTTATAATGCAATATTTTTTTAATCTCAAAACCCCGAACAACTGAGCAAGTGAGAGCTATAGAAATATTTTTGTAAAATGATAAAAACTAAACGAGTACCTTCCATTTCCAAAGCTATGGGAATGGGACCTTTGGCAGCGTTAAAAATAAAAATACATATAAGCAATACAGCATAGATGAATCAATATTTATGAACTGACCAAAAATTTAAATAACTTCCTTTATTTTTTTACAGTTTTTTTTTTATATTTTTGTTTTTTTTTTTGATAAAAAAAATCAATTAATTTGTTAATTAATTTTTCTTAAGATAACGTTTAAATTGAATATTTTCAATTAAATTCTGGATAGAAACTTTCGGTCAGTTTTAAATGTTAAATATTATAACTAAGTAGGTAATTGCGTGTATACTGTAAAATGCATATTTTTACTTTTATCAGAATTTTATTTTTATTTTCTGTCAAAATCAATGGGTATTTTTTACTTTCTGATAAAAGCATAAAATAAAATGAAGTTTTGAATGCCGTAAGCTATTTTTTTATCTAATCTTTATACTGGGAAAGCCGTTATTAGCAGCTTATGTTTGGAATTAAATATATTTGAAATGTTATAAATTACAATAACTAGTGTTACTACTGATGTTGTGATAGATTTGGGAAGTATCGTAATTAAAAAGGACTTGTAACATATCAATAGGATGCGTCTATTTGTATAAAATACAGTGTGTATGTAGTTTTTTTTTTGTTTGAATGAAAAACACTAAAGCATTTTAGATACATTGGAAGGAATAAATGCTTGAATTTTATTGCTCCAGCTCCAACTATCGTAATGTAGCTAAAATAAAATAGTGTTATTTTATTCAATTTTAGAAAACATCTGTTCAGCTAGCCCATTCAATTCAATTTTAGAACAATCTATTTATTAACTAGCGAATTTTAAACACCATGATTTTCTTAATGCTTATCCGTGATTTTGATTGTTCATCCAAGCAATGTTGAAAATGTAAAAATATGTTTTTATTTCTTTAGCAGGGATGACGGCGTGTATTGATATAAAAGTCAAGCGTATTGCAACAAGTCCTTGTTCGTTAGTTACACACCTTGAGACTTTACTGGTCCTCGAACAGAATAGGAGGACTATAAAACATCAAAGTGTATTTGAATATATTACAAATATATAGAAAAAACCGCGAAATATATCAGTCAACCTGGGAAATTAGGTCAAAAATCTATAGTAAAATAATCTTTAAGTATCTAGTATTATATTAAAAGGTCCCAGGTTGATTGTATTGGCTACTTGCTGATTTCAAATTTGTAGATCTACTAAAACTATGTAAATATAAAATCAGTGTAAAATGCATACCTAGAAAGTTGTAGTGTAAAAAATAATACTCGTAGTAATATAACTTGGACGGACATTAGCACCAAATTTAGATTTTTGACGACTTCAATTCGGACGGAAGGACCAAAAAAATGTGTAGGGCAAAAGGACCATACTGCTTTAAGTTTTAAAATAATGTCCAATTATTTCTAATTACTTACCCATTCGATTTATTTTATAATGTAAAATTAATATGTCAACATTGAATAGGGCGCATATTTTAGCTTAAGTGTTGCGTGTTAGTGATTTCGTATTTAGTAAAATTGGAATGATACTGATGAAACAATAGTACCTTTAGGGTAATAATGCCTTTAGGGGCTGGCTTGTCTATTCATAAATTATAATATGTAAATAAATATTGAAACTCATTTCGATCACTTTTGTATGGAAGCTAACACGCTCATCTGCCGCCATTTTTATTATATTTCAAAGTCACAAAATAACATTGCAATATATATATAGGAAGAAGATAGAAGACACTTAAACAAACATTAAAAACCTTGAAAAATAATCAAAATGTCGCCCGGGTGGAATGCCAGCAACTGTCATTTCTATGTAGATGATCTCTGAATAATTCTAAAAGATTATTCACTAGTCAAAAGCTACAATTTCCTTGTGTGACAGAGGTTTTAGACCAAGATATTATATATATGTCACCGTTAGACTGATCACCGCTAGTTTATAATCCTACTGTTAAGTTAAGCTGACGAAAAACAAAACGTTATATTGTAAAAAGTTGATACAGGTTACAATTTTTCGTCAGCTCGTAATCATACGAGTAAGATTATAAACTAACGAGATTCGTACGGTGACAGATATACCGCCGTTATAAGAAAAAAGGCCGTAACTATTTTTTTTTTCGATTTTGAGTACGTATATATTTGGAAACAGGAAGAAATCTGATTACAAACTCGATATCAAAAAAAAAAGTTAGTTTCGGGCTTTTTTCTTATAACAGACATTAGACAGGACCAAAAATGACAGAGGGTAAAATAAACAGGACCTTTACAATAAGATTAGACATTTAAACGCAACCCATATACAGTTTGTTCAAACGATTTTGAGTTCTATTCCGTATAGATAACGATGGTGTTGAAAGCAAAATAAGTTTTATAATACCAAATATATTCTGCATCTGTTTTTTGTATGTCACCTTAGCAATAGAGCCTAAAATCGTTTGAACGAACGGTAAATGGGGTGCGTTTAAATGTCTAATCTTATTGTAAATGGAGTATAGGACAATTGATTACACTAATGACATATAAACAAAGAATGAACTTACAGCTCCATATTGTGCACGGTGGACCTGGGGCAGTTGGTGGCCACCTTGACGTGGCAGTGCTTGTGGCACTTGAGCATACAGTCGCGGCACTCGTAGCCCTGCTTGCCGAGCCGCCGCGCTATAGTCTTAGTGCACACCTCGCATACTGTGCCGCTGAGGATGCACAAGGAATTATAGTGAGTAAAAAACGATATTTTTTTTAGTTGACATCACCAATCAATTGACATTCTTTTTATGAGCTGTCAAAACCGGATTCCTGCATAGTTTTTGTATGGCAATAGCAAACTGTGACTAGTGAGTAAAAAACAATCATTTTTTTTTAGTTGACAACACCAATCAATTGGCATTATTTTTATGAGCTGTTAAAATGGCTTTCTTTAATAGATTTTGTACGGCAATTGCGAACTGTGATGTTACTCATTTTACAACTAAGAATTTGTTTCAAACGCAACTAAAAATCTAAATTTATAGTTCAATTAAAATTCACTGGGTTTAAAGGGGAAAATATAGTGCATTTTTGTTTAAAAGTGCCTTTAAATCAAAATTAGTTTAATAATATTAGGCAAGTAGAACTGATTTTGAAAAAAAAATGGCACTGCTATTAAACATAACCCTAGGAAGGATTAAGTGTACTTTTATCAAATATAAGGACGTAACTAGCTAGACTAGGATTCGCGTAAAACCTCATGTATATTTTTACCCGACTGCGACAGAAGGAGGGTTATGTTTTTAACAAATTATTTAAATCAAATTCACTCACCCACTAAGATGTTTAGCAATAAAGGTATGCTCATTATATATATGTAGCTTGATCCCCTTCCGCCGCCACCTGGACCGCTGGGCGATGGTCAGCGGCACCAAGTAGTGCTTCTTGATGCCAGCCTCTATGGTCTCCAGGACCAGGGTCGAAGCCTCGTGGATGAACGTCCTGGCTGACGCTGTACTGAACCCGGAGACCTCGCTGAGAGATGATCTTTTGGGTTTAATATTTTTTTTCGACGTGGTTTTGAGATGGGAGGGTTACGAAAGTCATGCCAGAAATATAGATATAAAAATATGAAATTAAATATTGTGGAAAGGGAAAAATAAATTGGTTGATAGATATTATTTGTAATAAATCCATGATGATAATAAATAAAAATAAAAAAGAAATAGTGCACAAGCATAATAAAAATAAAATCAAAGCATTTTCATTCGCGCATACAATGATATAATGTAGGCAATGTAAAAATAGTTTAGTATGAAAAACCAGTGTTACCAGATTGCAGAGTGCCATTACCCCCAGCGCATGTGAGTGTTGACAGATGGAAAAAAGAGAAAAATCTTTTATTAGTTTCAATGTTGCCATACTCTAAACAGTTTAATAATACTATTTTGTGGCAAGACATCATTATTTTAGTTGAAGCGGTGAAGTTAGTAGTTTCTAATAATATATTATATATCTTTTTAACTATATTTTTGTTAAAAATTAGAAATAATGTAGTCTTGCCAAGCTTCTACAAATCAAATTAGGATTTGCCCAAGCATATTTTAAGTTCGTTTTTACTTTTGATCACTCGGGCATTGCCAATCAATTATTTTCAAGCTAAATGTATTAATAGCTAAATTCTACAAAATACAGAATATATAATTTATCACAAAAAGATAAATATTTATGTTTCTATTTTTTAAGGTACTGAGTTGAATAGTTTTCGATGAAGGAAAATATAACTCATTGGGCTTTTTAAAAGGACTTGAAACTACTCGCAAATATGATATTCGACACAATTTCCTGTACCGACAGCCAGACGATGAAAAAGCGATTATGAGAAGAACTGTTTGAAGATTGTCTAAAAGCCCTTTTTCCGTATAACAACCACAATGCTCCCAACCACCAAAGTGACAAATGATGTAGCAGAACTAATATATTTAATAGATTTTAAACTCCTATGAGATAATAAGGTAGGTTACTTCAAGTTCATCATTTTGTAATTTTTAAGAAAAAAAAAAAATTAAACCAAACTAATTTTGTTTGAAGAGTTTGTGACATTTCTTCGTCAGTAGACACAAAAGAAGATGAAAAATGATTTCTTACTAAATTTAAATGATGTCTTTCTAATTTTTAGTACAATTTCAATCTTTACTGTCTTGTATTGCCTACAAGTCTGTACCCCTAGACTCCTATGTCCTTATCCTAAGCTGATGATGTAGTGGAATGATGACCATACCTCCTAGACGTCCGCGACTCGTCTCCGGACTGCGCGGGCGACGCGCCGGCCGAGTACACATTCCTGTTGGGGATGGACAACGCTTTCTCTGTTGGAGTAAACATTGCTAGTGTCAATAAATTAAATAAGAATCCTACTTATAATTAAAACAATATAATTAATAACCCCCTATGCAAAAATGCCATACATTTTGGAAAAGAGTGAAGATACTCTTACACTGCTGGACCGATAATAACCAAACAAAGCTAAGGACCACCGTAAGGAAACTGGCTTTCAAATGAAAAAACCGCATCGAATTCGATCCATCCATTTGAGAGCTACAATGCCATAGACAGATACAGACACAGACAGACATTGACGTCAAACTTATAATACCCCTCTTTTTGCGTCGGGGGTTAAAAACAAATCGAATCGCGCAAAATCTACTTAACGGGTTTGGATAAAATTTGGTACAACACACCCTGGATACTTTTTATCTACTATTAACTACTACTAGCTATCAAGACACAATTCAATGTCCACGCAGACAAAGTCGGGGACAGAAGCTAGTACATAACATAGACAAATTAACTAGCCAATAAGAGGCTCTTAGCCGACTGCCTTGCGGATCGATAGACATGTCTTTCGATCGGCAATTTCGAAATGAAGTACTTATTTTTTGAATGACTTTAATATCAACTAACTTTTTGCCCACAGCTTCGCCTGCGTGGACTATACATTCAAATTAAAAATGACAGAGTTTCATATAAACTTACAACCCCTATTTTAACCCTTTAGAGGATGAATTTAGAAAAATCTTTCTTAGTGAATGCTTGCGTCATTTAAGAAACATTTGTACAAAATATACTTCTAGAACCTGCGGTTTCAGCTGTGCGTTGACCGATCATACAGTCACCCAATCAGTTTCTTATTTTATATAAATATTATTATGAATAAGACTAAGTATGACCACTTACCATGTGCATTTCTTTCAGCACTGATGCTGCGGATGCGGCTCTGGTTCTCCGCCTCCGAGTCCGTGAGGTCCAGGGAGGCGCCGCGAGTGCGAGACCTGCCTAGTCTGGCAACAGGACGCGAACAATATCAATTAATCATTTATATATATAATATCCTTACTAATATTATCTTGAAATGGGAAATTTACTGTCTGTTGAACTTTCACGGTAAAACGGCTGGACGGATTTCGATGAAATTTTGTACAGAGGTAGATGGGAACCTGAAGACATTTATGGACTTCATAACCCAGATGCGTGAAGTTCCGTCAGGTTACGGGTGAGACTGCCGTAAACAGCGAAAAATTAAGAAGATACAGTTGTAAAAAAAAATCATAACCAAAATATCGTGTAATATTAATAATAATATAATACAACGAACTAATAATGTCCGAGTGTCTACTGCATGCCTAGAACTACCTATAGTGACCGAGAGTGTGTGTAAGTTATTCCGGAATTGTGTCTTGAAGAATTCCTCATTCTCACATCTCCACAACGCAGGTAACATTTAAACATCCACCATCTTTAAGAATAAAGACCTCTTTAAGCTTTGTAACATTGTTTCTGATACTCCCTAGGACTTACTGGTTCGATTTTGATAGTCCTTTCACTAATGACAAGCTACATTATTCCTTCCTTATCCCTGGCTAGATTTCTGATGCTAAGGCTCAGCTATAGACATTAGTAATTACCTTCTCTTAATAGTTCCGAAGAAGTCCCGTCTCCTCTTGCGAGGCGCGGGCTCCGGCGGGACGTTCTCATTCTGATGCTGTACGTAGTCACCCTGCTGAAAATATAGTTTATTTGAATGAGTCTTATAGTTTAATACACTATTCATCTGAATTTCAGGCAACGACATCTCTAATTAAAAGAAAAAACCTAAAATGTCTGTTAAAAAAATAATAGCGAAGTAAAATTTTATTGGGCACTGAATTAAGTGAAAAATAAAATATAAATAACCGAAATAATCATCCCTAAAAATTCTCATAATTAGAAATCAACTAAACTACTAAAAACTGTGCACAAAAACAAAAGGAAAGTTAATATTTTTAGTAGGTAAATGAAAAATCCACAATCAGCACATTACCTCGGTGTCGCCGTTTGCTTTAGCACCGTTCTCCTTGATCCTCACCGTCTTGCCGGGCGAGGCGTTCGGACTGACCGTCACCGGCAACTTTGTCTCATTCTCACTCTCATCTATTTTACCACTCTCTTGAGGTACTTCGGTATCCGCTTCGGCTCTCTCCACTTCGATGAATTTCCCCGAATCGGTTATTTCCACCTTTTTTTGGTAGATTTTTGTTGGGGTTAGTTTGGCAACACAGCACACGGGAGTTTTGGTAGTTATTTTGTGACATTGACAGATAAAAAAATATGAATACGCAATGTTTTTCAACATATATTTGTATACAGTAAAGTACTTTATTTAACAAAAAGCAATTTGCAGCTACAAAATACAAAAAAATGCCATTATTGGCCGAATTGCTATCATTACTAGTAATTATTTAGATTCTTTAAATTCATCAACTGGTCACGAAATAACATCCAAAAATAAATTCATCATGCTTAGGACACCTAACCTAATACAAAAATCTTTTAAAATGGACATTGATAAGCTAAAAGCTACTCTAAGCGTTAAGTTCTAACGCAGAGTTAGCAAAACTTAGCGGACAACATTTTAAAGTTATGTTTTAATAAAAGCACTAATTTGCTGTTTTTTTTTTTACATTAGGTGAACTTCTATTTAGACCGCAACTGAGAGTCAATGGTAAGAGACTCTTTTCGAGGCGAACAGTCTAGCTTATTTTTACCACTAACTTTAATTATATTTTTAATTAACGTTTATACATAAGTTTAAGATCATATAATATTTTTTTTATTAAATTGTAACGATGTGTAAATGATTTTAGTACAACTCACCTTAATGGACTTCTTCGGTTCCTGTCAAGTTATCACAGCACACGCACGCAATGGAAAGGAAAAACCAACAAACTGTTAATCACTTATGTTTCGTCAACGGGGACACACTATTTACACAAAGTGTGCACTTCATATGGTCACGTTTGTGTGCACACTGCCTAAAGGAACGCTGTTTTGAACAAAATAAATCGTCATTTCATTTTATTGGTATTGCCAATTAATTTTTATCTACCATTTTGGTAGTTTTTATAACAACCTTACTTTGTTAAATTCTTACTATTACAAAATAAAAGCGTAATTTTAAAACAACAGCGTTCTTCTAAACATCATGCTTTAAAAGTAAGTAATATCATATTATTACTCTATGCACTAGTCGGAGGTCTGTATGACTACAAAACTTATAATACACAGCACAAATTGATAAAGTGCACAGGTAACTGGAGACAGCTATATTCTTATCTATAGAATATCCGAATATCCAAATAGACTTCTTGTCAAAAATCTTTAGATTTTCAGAATTTTTTTTTAGAACTTATTTCAGTTTATTTTAATTAGGTTTGAATGAAAAAAAAAATCGCGCCACTAAATGGCATCAAAAGATGTCCAATAGTGGATTGACATGGGCTGATAATGATTAATAATAAAGAACAGCTTGTTTGTGAACTATTACTCAATATTGAATACTAAAAATCATTACTAAATTTAGTTCCAAAATACCACAACAGATGTCGCCACTAGCCTGTACTCTTAACCAATTTGTCGGTAGTACCACAGTATCACGATATCTCCCTACAGTAGCGCAACGAATGTACTTACGCGGAGCAACGGCGGGTACTCGCGGGGAGGCGGGCGGTGTCACGCGTCCCGCAAACACTCTTACTTTGCGGTACG
Organism: Pyrrhia umbra; assembly: GCA_963891755.1. Classification (NCBI taxonomy): domain Eukaryota; kingdom Metazoa; phylum Arthropoda; class Insecta; order Lepidoptera; family Noctuidae; genus Pyrrhia; species Pyrrhia umbra. The sequence continues at coordinate 2,162,770 of OY982943.1, forward strand.
GAGCGCGAGGGTCAGACGCGGTCGTGTTTTGATGAAAATTGTTTCGCTTCGTTGTTATTTTATTTCCCATTTTGTAACAACCTTAGCGTATCTACTTTAACTCAAAGGCGTTGCGCTACTGTAGGGAGATGTCGTAATACTGTGGCAGTGACTAGAGGTGCTCCATAGAACTCACCCTCTGCACAGAGTGTATGATGAGCGTGGACTTGTTGGCTGCGTTGGTGGGGCTCAGCTCTAGCTCGCGGAGCGCAGACTCCGTCAGCTGAGAGTTGTCGTGACCTGGAATGTGTAAATAGCAACTTTTATTAGCATATTTTATTTAGGGACAACAAAAGTCAATGGTTTTATTTAGGGATTACAGCCAAAAAAGCATGTTTGGTAGAAAAAATTGAATGTTTTTTTTTTTTGTTGTATATTTCTTCAACAAAAAAAAATAATTAGAAAACTAGCTTTTCGCCAGCAGCTTCGCGCGCGTGGTCTATAAGAATTAAAAATGAATTTAATACAAACTTTGCCCCCCTTTTTAACATCCTTAGTGGTAGAATTTTGCAAAATCCTTCCTTGTCGAATGCCTACGTCATACAAAGAACACACCCTCCAAGTTTCAGGTCTCTACGATCAGCGGTTTAGGCTGTGCGTTGATCAGTCAGTCATTCAGGACAAAGCAGTCATTTATATGTAGGTATAGATGGAATTAATCCTTTTACGTTTTTCTATTGCTAAATTACTAACATATTTCAAATAGTCTTCCATAATTCAAAACTGACAACTTAGACAAGGTATAAGCTATATCTCAAGTTTACCTCGGTGAGAACAAGGTTCAAAATACATCATGGCGCTTGTTGGGTGAAATAGCGAAAGAAAAAAATCTTCATAAAGTTAAATTTACCTGTATTAATCTACAAAAGGGCTTATGCCCAAGTTCACCGTCAAGATAACGGTCCGATCAACTGAAAACGGCTGTTTACCATTAATTCCAAACTTCTACCACACGATGGATAACCTAGCATTTGGGTTTTTATTCCTAAAACGGTCGATTACCAAGCCGGGGTTGAACAAGAAGTTGACAACATGAAAATTCCCGCTTCGCGGTTAAAAAACGTTTTCGTTTAACGGGTCGATTATATTTCCATTTGTTTGTGAACTTGGGCCTTAGGGCCAAGTTCACCAACAGATGGTTACCTAATCAGGCCGTTAAACAAAAACTTTTTTCAACTAGAAAACTGGAATCTTCGTGTTACCCACTTCTAGTTCAACTCTGGTTTGGTAATCGACCGTTTCAGGAATAAAAATCTCAAATAATACGTTACCCATCGAAAGTTGGAAGTTTGAATTTATAGTAAACAGGTGATTAAGTTGATCGGACTGTTATCTTGTCGGTGAACTTAGGCCTTAGTAAAGTCCATCTCACTCTTGCCATGTCGCGTTGCTCTAAAAATCTCTAACAAACTTCTACCACTTACCATTTTGTTTGAAGATGGTCTTGGTGGTGGTGGTGAGCTGGCCATGAGGCGACAGTGTCCGGAGACTCTCCTTGATCTTGACCGGCCTCGAGCCCAGGTCCGGGATGTCAGCACCCTCGATGAACAGGAACTGTGGATTATGATTTAATACATTAATTTATACCCCCAGACAAAGAAACTGCATCAAAGTTTTTGTTTAAAAAAAATTGAATGGCCCTTTCCAGTATACAAACATACACTAAGGGATACTACGCTGTTATGAAGTTAACGAACCAAACTATAGGTTTCAATTTAAATTTGTATAAAAAGTTGGAATACTTGGTTAAAATATTTTTTTCAAAGGTAGGTGCGTGTTGAACATTGATGCAGTTTATTAGTCCGTCAGTGTATTTTAACATTTTTTTTGGCGCGGTCTGTCCTCGTATTGGTGACCATGTACATATTGAGACTCCTACGTGCCTCGTTAAGCCATTGGTCCCGGCTGTCATTTGTCGATCGTTGACGGTTTTTACGGGTACAGAAGACATGGGGTATTGTGCCATCTGGTAACTGGGTTGTCGAAGTCAGATAGGCAGTCGCTCCATGTAAAACACTAGTACTCAGCTGCGTCCGGTTAGAATAGAAGCTGACCACAACATGGGAAATGGCTTGACAGACCATGCAGATGTTGATATTGTAAGCAATTCTAAATGAGTGTCGTAGTCACCTCGACAGTGAGTGTGCCGCTGACGTCGTGCTCTTCCATGGGCCGCGTCTGCAGCGCGATCTGCTGGCGCTGCGACGGCGCCGCCAGCAGCTCGTCTATGCCCACCAGACCCAGACCCAAGAACCTGCACCACAAAAATAAAATATTTGTAACAAAAGCAACAAGTAGTGTTGGCCTAGTGGTTAAAGCACCTGCCTCTCGTGTACGAGTGTGCTGGTTCGAAACTAGTTATATGTATTTTATAAAAAAATAATAATATTATAATATCTTGACATTTGTACATTAAAATGCTAGTATTTTATTGTTATTTAAATATTTGCATGCCAATTAAGGGCAGAATATAGCTTGAAATATTGACCATTGTTAAATCTGGTACCACCTGTGTTCTATGCGAATAAATGTTTCTTTCTTTCCTTCTTTATTTCTAGTATATCTTAGACACCACTGCTAACGGTGAAGGAAAACATTGTGAGGAAACCTTGACTTCAAGTCTTAAATCGCCAATCCGCCTTGAGCAAGCGTGGTGATCAACGCTCATGCCTTCTCTGTATGAGAAGAGGCCTGTGCCCAGCAGTGGGACAATATATAGGCTGATAATGAATCAAAGCAACATTTGGAAATTCCAAAAAAATATAATTTAAAAGCTTTGATAAAATATACCCTATAACCTATGTGTCAAAGTTCTCTTTTATTTCTCGCCTACTCTTACAGCCGGTTGCAGCAAAATTTTTATCATTTATACTTTATACTTCTACGAATATTATGGTAGGGGAGCCCTAGAAGGGATTTCGGGATTTACTAAAGCGCGGCAGATTAATATACAGGGGGATACCTTGTACCCGTTTGAGTACCTCCACCAAATATGAGCCCCATATATAAGGACGCGCGTCAAGGATAAAGGATCAGATTAGTAAAAAAAAATCGATCATCAGACAATCTCGAGCGCGTCAGATTAAGGTAGGGTGAGTTAATTACATGCTAAAAAGTGTATATTCCACTAATCTGACAATTTGAGAGAGACGCAAAGAAAGGGGAGGGCGGAAAAGTTGTAAAAAAAAAACGTCATCTCGACATTCTCGAGCGTGGCTGATTTTTTTTTAATTTTGTAGTAAATTATTCAAGGATAACGAAAAATATATAATCTGACCATTTCCACAAGCCGAAGTAACAAAAATTCGTCGATAAAGTATAATGCGTGCAGCTGCGTGATGATGATTATCCTCTCCGCGTTTCTATTCCCCTCTCACTCTTTCTCTATCTATTACTATCTCACTCCGTCCCTACTCTGGTTTCGGTTGCTATGACGCCTTCACAGCTGATGACACAGAACAGACTCGTTCGTGGCATAATATTATTAACAGTATTTCCAACGTTTTGGCTTTTCGTTTACGTTTTTTTTTTGTTCGAGCACGAAAAAGATGAAGATGATTCTACTGATGAAGATGATGATTAATTAATCTATTAATTATAAAAAAAAATATTTTTTTGAGTTTTAAAAAAAAAATATTTTCGGGAATACTTGTAGTATTCTACTTAACAAACGTACACGTTTTTATTTGCATGCTATTTCCTGAGCTTTTCAATTAATTAAGTCCAATGGTTTGAATAAAAATGTTTTTTTGTCAGATTAGGCGAATCCCTCTAGATAATCGTCAGATTATGAGACAGCACGTCTAGGACATAAAGATGAACCATATATATCTTAATCTGACGCGCTCGAGTATTTCAAAATGGCGATTTTTTTTTGCACATTATAATAATGGCCACGAGTTTGCGTCACATCGAAATCGTCAGATTATTGATTGAGAGCGTTTTTTTAGGTTCACTTAACACCCCCTTAGAAAATCTGACGCGCTCGATTAATTTTTTTTTTTTTCATTTTCAACCCTTACGTACGACCACCCCCATCATGCAAACGATCAGATTAACATACATACATTCTTAAAAATACGTAGGACATTGATGCTATCAATATCTGACGCGCTCGATTATGTCCATGCAACAGATTTTTTTTACATTTTTGAAAATCTATAGCTGCTCCCCCCACCGATGAAAACGATACATTATATAACATTTTTTTCTTCTTATCATCTAAGCTTTGCATCCCAATAGGTCTCTATGACGCTCGAGTAAATCCCCATTTAGCATCGTGGGCTCCCCTACCATTACAAAACATGATATCAATAATTAGCATACTTTTAGTAGTTTTTATGCTATCAATACATAGATATATTACGACGAAAAATGTAAAATAATAGCAAAATTATTCAATTTTATCCTCCATTTTGACAGATCTCGGATGACAGTTCTTCCGTTTCACGTATAAGTAACCGTATCTTTTAATGCGACCGGCTGTTAACATTTAACTAATGAAAAGCGAGTTAGGTTAATTTAACTAACTTATTTTTTCCAATGGAATTCTGGCTGACTTACTGGGACCAATTTACCACTACTAAGTAGGCCAAAGCGGCAGAAACCATACATTGGAGTAAGTGTTACCTGTTCTGTGAGGGTCCACCTCCGGGAGACGGAGGTCCGGTGCGGTCGTACACCTCGAAGAGGAGCTCCGCCGTCTGCGGGGACAGGTCGCTGTGGACAACACGGTACAGTATCAGTATGCGGGTATCAACATACTTGTAAAATGCACTATTTATTTTTAACAGACTTCAAAGAAGGAGGAAGTCCTAAATCCGTCATCTTCTTTTTTCAAATATACACTGACGGACAAATAAACTGCACATTTTAACCAAGTATTCCAACTTTTTATACAAATTTCAATTGAAACCTATAGTTTGGTTCCTTAACTTCATAACAGCGTAGTATCATTATCCCTAAGTGTATGTTTGTATATTAGAAAGGGCCATTAATTTTTTTTTAAACAAAAACTTTGATGCATTTTCTTTGTCTGGGGGTATATGTTTCCCAAAAACTCAGACGCCTCGACAGATTGGAAAATTAGTAACAATGGAAAATCGAAACCAAAATCGCTTGATGTTTTTTTGGAAAATTTCACAAAAAGCAGTCCGGAGTCAGGAAGTCATTGGTGTTATACGCCCGTGCCTGGGAGGGCACGCTAAGCCGTTGTCCTCAGCTGCTATCTTGATAGCAGTTGTCGTTATAATTCCATGTCAGAATCAGGCGAATTTGAGAAAAGACTGACACATTGATATAATGTTACTAACGTAACTAGATCTGCAATCACCAAGCAAAATGCGTGCCATAAAAGTTTGAGCCACCAGCCACAATTCACGTCATCTGTCAGCTTGACTTCTGACAAAACTGACTGTCGCCGTCTTTCTCGAACAGATATCACGTACATGTTTCGGTTAGTGGGAAAGAGATAAATAGAATGTTGCATTAAAGTGGTTACTAGTTTCAAAGCTACGTCTACATACCAAAAACGTTGGTAACGTTATTTTTTGACGCGTAATGTTCGGGATTGCCTCTCTATTGTATATATCTCGATGATAAGAAGAAGAAGAAGCAGTACTCACAATAAAAAGTGTTCCTCCCACTGTGGGTTGTTGGTGTCCTTCTTGAAGGCTGTCTGGTTCTTCTGGGGGGGCTCGTCCATCTCCACCACGCAGTACGGCGCTATGCACCCGGTCTTACCTGGAATATTTAGCCCGACATGCTAGAAAATAGCTGATACGAAATAGAATAACATTTACGTTTCAGATAATCTGTACATTGTTCTCTCATTTTTTTGCAAAGAGTAACCATGGAGTTTCTTGCCCGTTCTTCTCCATAGGAATCTACCCTTAGGAACGGGCAAATAGCTTCAACTTTTTTTTTTACTAACTCGAATTATTTGACAATTCAAAAGTGCCTGTAAATGGTTTAATTGAAATAAATGGTTTAATTGAAATAAATGTTTTGAATTTTGTTTTTTTCTCTATTATAATTTATTTTAATAGCTAGACTTGTCATTTTGCTCTCTGATAATTTGACACAAGATTATTCTGAAGATATGCGGTGAGGTTTAAAGGGTCTTTAAATAATTCTCTACTAGCTGTTTCCCGTGGTTACGCCCGGGTACACCCCAATAATAAGTTATCTTCTTTAACCATCTCCGGATCTCCATACCAAATTTCATCAAAATCGGTTCCACCGTTTTTCTGTGACAAACAAACAAATTCACATTAACATTTATTATAGGTATTACCATATCATCTTACCTCCCAAGTCCTTGGCGCAGACCAGCTTGACGAGCAGTCTCTTGTCTCCAAGCAGGGTGGCGCTGCCCGCCGTCGAGTTTGGAGTAGACGTGTACATCTGTCTGTCTTGTTGCAACTGGAAAAAATATATATTACTTCATTTTGGTTGAAACTAGACCTATTTGAAGATTTTAGCCCATAATTCCATAACTGGGCCACTCCAATACATCTATTCCTATTCTAGGAATAAAGATCTCCCGACCAAGTTTGGAGTACTCCAATCTCAATGGACTAGCCCGGTACGCATGAGATATTATAGTGCACAAACGCTTGCGCAGACAGGGAATACACTCTCGTAGTCCGATGGGACGGCACTATAATATCTCCTGCGTACCTGGCTAGTCTTCATTGCGATTGGCCGCCGTGACCGAAAATCGTTGAACGAAAATTAGTACAACCTTTATAAAACACATTTGGATCAAATAAATAATCTTAAGTTGCAATAAACCGTATAAAAGTCGTGGTGGCCTAGTGGCCGCTTTCCGTGTACGGGCCCGCTTTTCGTGTACGAGTGTGCTGGTTCAAAACTTGGCAAATACCAATGTTACTTTTCTAAAGTCAACTTTCAAGTCAAGTACTTTCTAAGTATATCTAAGACGGCACTGAAAAACGGTGAAGGCAAACATCGTGAAGAAACCTGGACTTAAAGTCTGAAATCGCCAATCCGCCTTGAGCACGCGTGTTGATCAATGCTCATGCCTGTAAGAGAAGAGGCCTGTGCACAGCAGTGGGACGATATATAGGCTGATGATGATGATGATGAATAAACAATAACTCAAACATTATTCCTCACCATGGCGTCATAATGTAGGGGCAGCCTCGGGCCTGGGGTCTCGACGTATCTGCGCAGGCGCGGGCAGGTCGGGTACGGCGCCAAGTTGAACTGGAGATTGGTACTGCGCAGCGCGTTCACTACTATGTCACTGGAATTGAGATGCGGGTAGTTTTATATAAGTTCAAATATGAGGGTAAAAATAAGTAAAAGTATTGTAGACGGGGTAAAAAATTTGAAACTATAACTCACAAATATTTATATAAAAGAAATAAAAAAACATTTTTTTTCATCTATCTAAAAAAAAAGTACCAAATTGTGGGTAAAATTTGGTTGATGACCCGTTTACCTTCCTATTTCATTCTACTTATAGCCGGTACCAATAGATTTTACGAAAAATGTAAAAACAAAGTCGTAACCTATTTTGCTCTAATTCTGCCACAGAAATTAACAAAATATAAAGAAGTATAGATAAATTATTTAGTTGCCTGTTGGCTAGCACACACCTTTCATCACATCATCTTATCACCTGTCTTTAGCCGTACTGAACAAATACCTGATGAGCTGTTGCAAGTTGCTCTCAGTGGCATTGGGCCTGAGCGCGCCCACTGGCGCCAGTGCCACCTTCACTTCAGGCCAGCCGTCGCACTTCAACTCGCCCGTCAACTTGTCCGTCACGCAGACTACGTTCAAACGAGCGCGGAACCTGCAAGCGAATCGAAATTCATAATTATTTGTAGCTCTTTATGCAGTGGGAGTGCAGGATAAAAAAATGAGTATTTATAACAAACTTACGAAGCTCGCGACTTTTTAACCGTAAATTAGGACATAGGTTACATGGACCAAGTAATATATAAAAATATTATCATTAACATAAGTTTTTTATGTACAATACCTACCCTAGAAGGTGGTTCAGTTAAATTTGCAATTTGCTTACTGAAATAACACTGTTTCGTATATTTTTTTAATTACTGACCACAGATAGGTATCACTGAGACGCTATAATTATTAAACAAATAAATTAAATCTTACCGCTTCAATAGGATGAACCACGCACGTCGGAAAAGAAATGACATTTAAATGACAGGTGTCACAACAAAAGTCAAAAAAGGTAGAATGGAAGAATTTTATGACGCCATATTTTAGTTAGATTTATATTAGAATATATTTATACTTACTTTTTTTAAATTTTCGTAATGTAAATAGGTATAATTTAAAAATAAACCTAGCTTTACTGATGTGACGCAATGCCACATTTTTTACCTAGAATTCCTTTGCAGGTTTAACTAGTAAACCTTAAAAAAAATTCATCACAATCGGATAAATATTTTTGGAATACATAGAGTATAGATAATATAAACATACAAATTTTCTTTTTTTTTTTCCCAAAAATAATTTAATTAAAATTAAAGTACACCAGACTGCTTGGTTTTTTTTTGGTGTGCCAATAAACATTTTGTACTTTATTTCTAAAAACAAACAATATCTTACCTATTAACATTTACTCTGTAGTGGGAGACTTCGACTTTCTCCCCCCTCTGGCTAAAAGCCTTCAGCTGGAAGGCGGGGGTAGCTTCACAGTCACAGGTGATCGTCTGAAAGTATAAACACCATTATTTAAAACATTATTCAAAGAAGAAAATATTTCATGCTTTATGCCCCTCTAGGGACTAATCACCACAAGGCTTTCCGCAATATGCCAAAATCGGGCCCTAAGCTTCTTCGGACATATTATGCGGTCTCCAAAACACTGTATGGAGAAGCAGATAATATTGGGTCAAATAAATGGGAGACGTGCTCAAGGCAGGGCACCTACAAGATGGTCTGATCCAATCAAGAAGGCGGTGGGCGGCAGCATGCACAGAGCCTTACACGCGGCGTACGACGGCCCCGCTGGAAACAAATATGTGGTCGCGATCCTCAGCAGTGAGGGACCGAGTTAGAAGAAGAAGAAGAAGGGACTAATAGCTTACCAAGCCTGCCCGACTTGGGAACCGATAATAGGAACTCATACTCAGTAGTCGTGCTTGCAACTACTAGACCATTGATGCAGTTAGGGCAGGCAATAGACATTACACTATAATTAACAACTTGTTTGATTGATAGACATAAGTATTGACGCAATCCGTATCCTTCTAATATAATAAACGCGCAAGGTAAGAATGTATGATGTATGGATGTATGTTTGTTACTCTTTCACGCAAAAACTACTGAACGGATTTAGATGAAATTTGGCACACACATAGTTTATAACCTGGATTAACATATATATTACTTTTTACCCGGGTGCGCGAAGTTGTTCGTTCAGAATGCGGATAAAACCAGAAAAAGCTGGTACTATATTAAAGAGCTGTTTTCGTCACGACTACTTAATGCACCCGGATAACAAGAAAATATTAAATTAAAAACCCCCTACACATATTTATGCATAAAATTATGTAAGGCATTTGCTTTATATCATTTTGGAAAAAAGCTGATACTCTTCTACTTCTTCTTCTCTTCTCTACAGACGTCAAACTTATAATACTCCTCTTTGCGTCGGGGATCAAAAACTATTCATATTATCATCTGCCTAGCCTTTTCCTAACTATGTTGGAGTCTGCTTCCAATCTTACTGGATGCAGCTGAGCACAAGTATTTCTCATGGAGCGACTGCCTATCTGACCTCCACAACCTAGTGACCGGGTAAGGGGGTAATTAATCATGTGAGGCTCGAAAGGGGGGGAGGGGTCCATAAAAAATCACGAAATATCACAAGGGGGGAGGGGGGGTAAAGTATTATATCACGTGTACTTATTTTTTCGGCAAGCGCGCGATACTCAACCGAAAAGCGGCGTTACATGTATTTATTTTTAGTTAAACGCGTACAAAATCGAAAATGTAGTCTTTAATTTTCTATAATGAAATTAGATGATACTTATACCAGTGTTTTTTTATAAATAAAAATAGATTCTTTGCAGGTACGAAAAAATACACGTGAGAAAAAGGGGGAGGGGGGAGGGGTAGTCTTAAACCTCACCACGTATCACCAAGGGGGAGGGGTGGTCAAAAAATGCCAAAAAAAACATCACGTGATTAATGGATGGCCCCTAACACGATGCCCGTTAGTAAGACTGGTTGTCAGACTTTGGGCGGCTGACTACCCGTAACGATTGTCAAGGATCTACAAATGACACCCGGGACCAACAGCTTAACATGCTTCCCAAGGCACGAAGGAGTCTCGGTATGACAGATGGTCACCCATCCACGGACCGACCGCCCCAAAAACTATTCATGCCTTACTCCATATATCCTACTTATCTCTATACAAAATTTCATCTAAAACGATCCAGACAGACAGTAATATTTGCATTTATATTAGCAAGAATTGAACTGTGATTACGGTGTAGGTCAATGGCCTACATAACTATTTTGTACACGAAGTTTCGCGGAAATACTGAAGTTGTCGCAATGCAGAGACTTTTGTTATTGAAGGAAAATATATGTAGGATTAAAAACCGTGTATCCAAGTTTTTATTATTTTATTTTTGAACGAATGAAGGGTGAGAGGGGAAGTATGTGAGAGGGAGAGGGGAGAAATGGCGAGCTAGATGATGAGAAAGACGTGTATAAGTTGTATTAAGAAGTGAAATAAATAAACCAGTTATTGTAATCAAACAGTGTTACTTTTATTTCGGTCTCAATCCTACAATCTCGTCCGGGATAGACCGAATAAGTAACTGTTTTGATCGAAGACGCTACTTTGGCTGGAAGACGCTCACCGGTCGCCGCGTGGTTGGAGACCTGCCGGTATATTGTCAGTAGACAGATCGTGCTGAAAAAAATACCGTTATTACGAAGTCAAGAAGTTTATACGTGATTCACGAAGACGCACAGTTACATCAGGATGGACAAAGAAGATTCCACAATGCAACTGCAACTATTGAATCACAACATGGCGGAGCCGATATTAAAGTTTAGTGGCGAGGATATGACCTATTCATCCTCGAAGTGGGCACAGGATATCGAAGATAATGCCGAAATTTTCGGATGGACAGCCCAACAGAAATTAATTATTGCGCGGAGGTCGATGTCGGGCACGGCTGAGCTATGGTTACGAACTGAAAAGCCGTTCCGAACATATGAAGAGTTGAAAACTGCCCTTCAAAAAGAGTTCCCAGACGCAGTCAACTGCAAGCAAATGCATGAAATAATGTCTGCACGTAAGAAACGGAGCGGCGAAAGCTATTACCAATACATGTTAACCATGAAAGAGCTGGGTAAGAGGGCGAAATTCCCCGACTATGTCGCTATTCAATACATAGTCGATGGAATCACGGATTATGAGCAAAATAAGATGAGTCTTTATGGAATCACTACATATGCTGCCCTGAAAGAAAAATTGACCCACTATGAAACCATGAAGCAGAAGATGAAACAGCGAGGAAATCAAAGCAGTGTGAGTGCCAGTAGGCCGCGGGAGTCCCGAAAACCGGCCACAACAAGTGATAGCAACGTAAATCGATCGAACGAACGGGCTTTTCATCGCTGTTTCAACTGTGGCGAGAGAGGTCACATAGCAAGTGCGTGCAATAAAGGCATCAAATGTTTCAAGTGTAACAACTTCGGACATATGGCGACGGAATGCAGCAAGGCTGCCACCGCACCGAATGAAGCAAGTGGATCGGGAAATCGCAACACTCGCAACGTTGGTAGTACTGGAGGAGGAAACGGTGCTAACTTCAGGTCGCGACGGGTGTCAATGTTCGTGCACCAACCTCGTGAAGATGGCGCGGGCGCGGGAGCAGCGATGGTGAATGAATTTAGTGACGAGATAGATCGACCGAGTGAGCGTGAGTTGTCAAACGTCAGATCGGTCGGTCATAGTTGTCAGTGTCAGTGTCAAAATAACCTTAATAACGTTCTAAATGTAAACAATAACAACGCGGTGATAAATAAATCTGTTAAAAGTGTTAAAGTAGGAGACTTTATTGTTAGATGTTTGGTTGATACGGGCAGTGACGTTAATTTGATTTCAAACGAATTGTTTTTGAAGTTATCGAATGTAGATTGTATTCCTGATAAGATAGGTCTGACTGGGTTAGGATCGGGCCGGGTGTTTTCCATCGGTAAGTGTGTTTATAAATTGACCATTGATAGTCACTGCTACAGTGTATGTTTTTATGTGGTTCCATCTGGTACTATTCCATACCCCATAATTTTAGGTCAAACGTTTTTAGCAAATACGATAATGTTGATTGATAAGGGTATTGTTCAAATAAAGCCGCATAGTTATGATAGTTCCTTTCTACAGTGTTTACTTTCAAGTATTGATAATAATGAGATTCCTCCTCGAGTTCAAGAAATTATTGATAGTTATGTGCCATTAAAAACTAAAGAAGCTCCTATAAAATTAAAAATCATATTAAAGGATGATATTCCTGTAGTTCAGCGTCCTCGCAGGTTTGCGCTTAAAGAAGAAGAAGAGGTGAAGCAGAAAATTGAAGAGTGGTTATCTCAAGGCATAATACGACCAAGCTTTTCTGAATATGCCAGCCCCCTTGTTCTGGTGAAGAAGAAGGATGGAAGTATACGTGTCTGTGTTGATTACAGGAAAATTAATCAAAAGATGGTCAAAGACGAATACCCACTACCTGTAATTGATGATCACATCGATAAGTTATGTAAAGCCTTGGTGTTCAGTACGTTGGACCTGAAAAATGGATTTTTTCATTTACCAATTGAGGAGGACTCAATTAAGTATACAGCTTTTGTGACCAGTAGCCCAGAAGGCCAGTATGAGTTCCTGCGGGCTCCTTTTGGACTTTCTATATGTCCTAAATACTTTACCAGATTTATCAACATAATATTCGCAGATTTCATCAGAAGAGGTGTTCTGTTAATATTCATCGACGATTTGATTATCCTAGCTGAAGATGAATCTCAGGCATTCCAAAGGCTGGAAGAAGTATTGAAAGTGGCGTCGGAGTATGGGCTCGATATTAGTTGGAGGAAATCACAGTTGCTACAAAGATCAGTGGAATACTTGGGTCATGTGGTCTCAAACGGGACAGTGAAACCTTCCAAAGATAAAACCGAAGCAGTTTTGAAGTTCCCAGTGCCAAGAAACCTTAAAGAAGTACAAAGTTTTATTGGATTAACATCATATTTTAGAAAATTTATCCCTAATTATGCCAGAATAGCCAGACCATTAAGTGATTTATTGAAGAGTAAAGAATTTTATTTCAAAGTAGATCAGAGATGTGCCTTTGAGAAACTAAAAGAATTATTGTGTTGTGATCCTGTTTTAAAAATATTTGACATTCAGTTAGAGACTGAACTCCACACAGATGCTTCAAAGCTTGGCTATGCAGCAGTTTTAATGCAGAAAGATCCCGCTGATGGTAGCCTGCATCCTGTACACTATATGAGCAGGAAAACTAGTGATGTTCAGCAAAAGTGTAGTAGCTATGAACTAGAAGCGCTGGCTGTTGTTGAAGGTGTGAAAAAATTCAGAAAATACCTTATAGGAATACCCTTCAAAATAGTCACCGACTGTGAAGCCTTCCAGAAGACTTTAACGAAGAAAGAGGTCTGTGCAAAGGTAGCTCGGTGGATAATGTACTTACAAGACTTTAACTATAGCATTGAACATAGAAAAGGTGAAAGAATGCAGCATGTAGACTCATTAAGCAGAAACATTTGTATCATCAACACGGAACTACACTGCCGGATAAAGAAAGCTCAAGAAGAAGACGAAACACTAAAGATTTTAAAAGAAATTCTCAAGGAAAAGGAGTATGAAGACTACATTTTGGAAAATGATATCATATACAAAGGAGTTGAGAAGAAGCTAGTGATACCCGATGCTATGGACATTGAGATAATCAAAATGGCTCATGGTATGGGGCACTTCGGGAAAAAGAAAGTTAAAGACATAGTTGAAAAAGATTACTTTATTTGTAAATTAGATAACAAAATTGAAAAAGTGATTTCAACGTGCATACCTTGTATATTGGCCAGCCGGAAGTCAGGAAAAAAAGAAGGGCTGCTGAATCCGATTGACAAAGGAGAGGTTCCCTTGGATGTATTACATTGCGATCATCTGGGACCATTGGATGCTACTAAAAAAATGTACAACTACATACTTACTGTGATTGATGCATACACCAAGTTTGTTTGGATATATCCAGTGAAGACGGTGACCTCAAAAGAGACTGTTGACAAACTTAAGCTGCACCAAAAGGATTTTGGTAATCCCCGTCGCATAATAACTGATAGAGGCACCGCATTTACTGGAAGGGAATTTCAAGAATATTGTGATGAAGAAGGTATTGAGCACATAAAGGTGACTACAGGCATCCCGCGAGGCAATGGTCAAGTGGAACGTATGAATCAAATCATCATTTCAGTTCTGGCCAAGCTATGTGTTGAAGAACCCACACACTGGTACAAGCATGTCAGCAGGCTGCAGCAGGTTATCAATGGTTCTTATCAGCGTTCTATCAACACTTCACCTTTCAAACTGATGACTGGAGTTAACCTGAAACATAAAAATGATATAAAAATAATAGAATTATTGGAAGAAGAAAATAGACTTATATTTACTGGGAAAAGAGAAGAACTGAGGAAGGAAGCAAAGACTCAGATATTAAAAATACAGGAAGAAAATAGAAAAACATTTAATAAAAGAAGGAAGGAAGGTCAGATCTACAAAGAAGGGGACTTAGTAGCCATTCAGCGAACACAGTTTGGGAATAATCTAAAATTAAAAGAAAAGTTCTTTGGTCCGTATAGGGTAAGGAAGGAATTAGGAAAGGATAGGTACGAAGTAGAGAAAATAGATTATAGTAAGGAGGGTCCTAGGAGAACAACTACTGGGGTAGATTATATGAAAAGATGGCTTTAATTGAATAATATACTTACCTTTAGTCTTACATAATATTCTGATAATATCTTGTTATTATACCTTACTATTTGAAGATGATGATTATCACTTTGAACTTTGTTGTTGTTAGGTTGGACTTACCATTTTATTCTGGAAATAATTTGTGTTAAGTCATAATGATAATAACACTTGTAATCTTTTAGTCATTTGTTTTGCTATGTTGTAAGATGAAGAGACTGTTAAGTTTACTTAGTTGTCTCACACACTATTGTTATTTAGTTTTCCTGTAGTGTTTAGTAAATGGTACTGTAATTAATTTTGGGTATGACTAATTGCCTTATTGTAATTCTCTCTAACTAGAGTCAGTCTGAGGGCAGACTGAGGGCAGAATGGCCGAGTTGTAGGATTAAAAACCGTGTATCCAAGTTTTTATTATTTTATTTTTGAACGAATGAAGGGTGAGAGGGGAAGTATGTGAGAGGGAGAGGGGAGAAATGGCGAGCTAGATGATGAGAAAGACGTGTATAAGTTGTATTAAGAAGTGAAATAAATAAACCAGTTATTGTAATCAAACAGTGTTACTTTTATTTCGGTCTCAATCCTACATATATATTTAGGGATGGGAATAGAAGGACACACGGTGGCCCTATCGCGGCCGTAGCTAGGGGGCCCTTAAAAATACCAAAAACCAAGATAAATTATTATATTTAATTAACATGTTTGTTCATAGTTTGAGATAAAAAAAATGTAACCAAAACTACCCTACCTTAAATTCGACTCTAGCTACAGCCCTGGGCCCTATTGGTGATGTCCTTTAAAAAGGTTAAGTTCAACATGACCTTACACGAACGCACTAATTCAATCGTAACATTAAAGGAAGTGTTTTAAATTATTGTGGGGCTTTAAGCACCAATATATAAATAAGAACTTATAGCAATCCCATTGATATGTATGTATGTATTTATTCAAACAATAAAACATTGTGTAGAACTTCAACTAATATGCAAACTAATATGCAAATAGCTTCAACTAATATGCAAACGACAAAGATAAAGAGAACATAACCAGTGCCGGTTTTACCCCCATCAGCGCCCTGGGCGAGATTTTTGCGGCGCCCCCTAACTGCAATTTAAACCCATACGGAAAAAACTGGCCAAGTGCGAATCAGACTAGCGCACCGAGGGTTCCAACATTTGGAAAGAATCGGCGTCGGCGTGGTCAATACTGGAAAAGTTTTTAACCAGTGCGCATTTTTTTTGGTGGTTCGGTATCAGTAATTGAACACATTTCTATGTTTAGTAAGTAAAAGTAAGAAGTAAGTAAAACGTAAGTAAAACATGGGCATAATCTTTTCGTAATAGCACTACACTGCCTAAGCATGCAAGAGCGAGCTCACAAGTACAATACGACTCACCTGATATCTACACACAAGCCGACCGGCGAGTTTTAAACAAATTAAGTTCTTAAATGAATACTTTGCGCAAATGATAACTTTTTTAAGTACTAAGACCTAATAAACTGAAAAATACGTGTTTGTTAAAAAGTGTTGAAGTTTATTTAGACAAAATTTGCGCACTGGTTAAAAAAATCTTGTACATATCCATACCAAATTTCAGCTTTCTTGTACTAAAGAACGCTTAGCTATACCATGGACAGACAGACAGACAGAAGGTCATGGCGAAACTATAAGCGGGGTGTCCATTATAAATACCAAAAATAGTTCCCTGACTTTTTCCTGACCATTCTACCTCATTTCCCTGATCCAATATTGTCGTCTTATGGAAAATATTATATTATTTTGTTTTTAACCAGAGTGTATACTTTGGACTATTTATGTTAAAAATTATAGATATATTATCTGTTTTTGGAGTTATAAACCATAAACAGTAAGCTAAGAGAACATTAGGGCAATATGAGTAAGAGCGCGAGCGAAGCGAGCGCGAATTTTTTTTTAGGAATATGAGCATCAATAGTCTTAGGAATCATATTTGTATTTCATGACTCTTACATTTCCCTGAAAATCCGTGACCACCTATTGCTTCCCTGATTTTCCAAATAGTGGACACCCCGATTTTTAAAAGTTTTTCTAGTCGCCTACGGAACCCTAAAAATTATAAATAAGAAGGTGAGAAAAAACCAGAGGAATAAGAGTTAGAGCGCGAGCGAAGCGAGCGCGAAATTTTTTAAGTAATAGGTATGAGCAACATAATAATCCTTACTAATATTATAAATGCGAAAGTAACTATGTCTGCCTGTTTGTCGCATTTTCACGCCAAAACTACTGAACCGGTTTAAATGAAATTTGGTACACAGATAGTCTAGAGCCTGAGAAAGGACATAGGCTACTTTTTACCCGGGTGCGCGAAGGAGTTCACTCGGGATGTGGGTAAAACAGCTAGTAACAATATTATAATAATTGAATGCTTCGTTTTTGGGGGGCCCCGTGACAATGGCGCCCCGAGTGCCCTTATGGTAAAGACGATACTGGAGGGGGGCACCAACACGCCCATTCTCATTTGCCGGAAAATTGACGACAGCTTTTTTCTTGTCAACTTTTGCATTCTAATGTCAATAACGCAGAAAAACCCGAAATTGATAGACATTTGATGAAAAATTCAACAAAACTTGCTAAGCAAACTATATGTATGAGGGTAAGTAGGCCTCAAAGAGTGAGAGGATATAAAAAGGGCGCCGCAGGCGGTATAAAAAGGGCGCCTGCGGCGCCCCTTCAGATCCGGCGCCCTGGGCGGTCGCCCCACCTCGCCCTACCCTAACGCCGGTACTGAACATAACTAATGGGCAGCAAGGGGGATGCAGGAAGGGGTGGCTAACTAATAGCCGCACGATTCGGTCGGTCCGTGGATGGGTGACCATCCAAGCGAAACTCCCCGTGTCTCGGAAAACCCGGTTGTCATTTGTAGATCTTTGACAGTAGTTACGGGTAGTCAGAAGCCAGAAAGTCAGACAACCAGTCTTACCAAGGGGTCCTGTTACCTGATAACTGGGTTGTGGAGGTCATAAAGGCAATCGCTTCATGTAAAACACTCCGTTGCATCTAGTTACGCCTGAAAGCCGAACCCAACAAAGTTGGGAAAAGGCTGGGCAGATTATGATAAGTTTTTTTTAAGTACACTTAGATACAATTCAGATTATATTCATGTCAGAGGCAGTCAGGCCAATTTGAGAAAACTACACTAGGGCTTGTTAGGTTAGTAAGACCTGCAGATAAGATTTTTACAAATAACAATGTCTAACACTAGCTAGACATATATCTAAAGTAGAAAACCAATAAATAAAAGAATATAAGTAAGTAAATATACTATCACTCTTCACATAAAAGATCAGCCCAAGAAATAACATGCTAAAATTTATGATACATCAACAACCAACCCCCACAAATAACAAAATTATTCCCACGAGAAATAGTCTAGATAAACAAGTTCATTGACCTTTCGATGACACAAACAAACTAATTTATCTAGAACTTTCTGCGTTAGCAAACTGATAGTTCTTATAAAACAAATGAATATGTCAAATTATGCTGGTATCGCCATATCTGCCTCCTACGCAATGGAAGTGTAGGAATATGCACCCGTGTTTGGTGTGTATTATCATCGGGGATATAGCTCAGTGGCAGAGCAATCGACTGCAGATCGATAGGTCCCCGGTTCAAATCCGGGTGTCCCCTAGAATCCTTTTTGTTACATACAAAATTTGAAATTTGTAAATACAAATACCAGGATATCATAATTTTATGTAGCTACAACGCCGCTACGAAATTGCTACGAAAGCTTTTCTGTATTTTATTTTTTCTTAGTTACCTAATTTATCGCCTATTATATATTAATAAAAATTAAGGTTAAGCATTGCTATCCAACGTGGCAATGCCAGCCTCTTGGGTACGCTCCCAGTTGACTGCAATAAGGAGGAATTTTTGACGCCCTTTATTAGTTTTTTTTCTAGTTGTTATAAAAAAAATATTAAAATAGTATGGTAATCTGGCCTAGACCTATGCAGAATGCTAATGTTAGGGCGATGTAATTGTTATAACAAATTTATAATTCATGTTTCACCTTATACTTTTTTAAAGGACAAAATGAAATACTCTAGGGAGACTAGTAACATTGTTTTATTAGGCTTTGCAGATCATCACTCCATTACGAGTACATAATAATATGTCAGTGGAGGGCTTTTTTTTTCGGATGGGATATCTTCAAATGACACCTCCCGCCATGGGTGGGGCGGAAGGCGGAAGGGAGTATCAGACTCTTTATACGATCTGAAGGCAGACCCACTATCACAATGGAATAATTTATACCAAGGAGACAGAAAAAGAGAAAGGTCTGGTATGTTCTAGAAAAAAACAAAATAGTATCTTAGTCATAATATGATGTTCTCCTAGTACTCTTTCTATTCATAATCTCTTTATACTCGCTGTCAGATTAAAGGCATTTTTATGCAATGTTAACTTTAACTGATCTATCACAAACCTAGTGATAGGATCGTACGACTGCATTCCGTTTAACGCAATCATAACATCCGCTCAACCAGTTGAGACTAAATTGAACGGTTCCCGCGCGTGAAATGAAACGCTGCGTAGTCTTAGCTAATATTATAGATGCATAACTAACTGTCTGTTTGTTACCTACGCTTTTTCGGAAAACGGCTAAACCTATTTGGATGAAATTTGGTATAAAGATAGACATAGACATAGCATTATGCGTAGGTACTGCTAAGGAGTGGAATTCCTTGCGTCTGTGTTTCCTGATAGCTACAACCATGGGGTCTTTTAATCAAAAGTGAACAGGTTACACTTAAGTCTTACTTCTAGGCAAGCGTGCTACATCGTCGACCACATCATCGCCTACCAATAGGTGAGATAGTCTTCAAAAGCGTGCCTATAGTCTATAATAATTGATTTTACGAAAAATATAAACAAGTCGTAACCTATTTTGTTCTAATTCTGCTACAGAAAGTAACAAAATGGTATGCGCATGGTAAGGATGGCGCATTTATGTCAATATCATGCTCTAAACATTATTATTCATCATTTAATGCCATTTTATTAAATCTATTTGGGAAAATTTGAATAAAATAGGTATGATTTTGTTTAAATTTTTCATTAAATCAATCGGTAGAGACTATAGCAGTATTATAAAGTACTTACGACATCATCTTTGGAGTCACACTCGCAGAACACGTTGGAGATGCTGGGCGGGTGGCTGTCCAGAGCCCGCACCAATTCCACGCCGATACCTTGCTGAAACAAACACAAGAACATGTTAATATCACGATTAAGCTATACTTATTCAGGTCCACGGTATAAAAGTGTTTGGTTCCAAGTTTCCACGCGCCTGTATAGATTTTATGAAAACCTACGAACATTAAACCTTATTGTGTGAACTGGCCACACAATTATTTGAAATTGGAATATGAAGAAAAGGTAATTAGCAGGGTTCCGTACAAAAATGGTAAAAGGAACCCTTATGGTTTGACTTCGTCTGCCTGTCTGTCCGTCTGTCACGGCTGATTATTTTAATATATAAAGAACGATTTTTCATGCGTATTGCCAATGAAAAAAGTTGAAAAATCATATTGCTTTTATGGAAAAAGTGGGGGTTTAAAATTTTAAAGCATGTTTTTTTTGTTTTCTTGTATCTTATTTTTCGAATTATAATGAAATCCACACAAAAAAGACCGTCCCCCCTCCATCTCCGAAGTTTGAGAAGGGAAAAAATCTGAAATAATTAGGATTGACAGACATTAATCTAAATATTACAGAAAAAATAAAACTACGATTCTAAGTATATCAGTTTTTAAGTAATCGGCATTTTCCTGTACAAACAAACTTAATTATGCGGTCGGAAAACACAAGATAATTGCGACTTTATTGCGTGTAATATTCTTTCTAAAGATCGGAACCCTCGGTGCGCGAGTCCGACTCGCACTTGACCGGTTTTTTATATAGCAATATGAATCGATTCCCAATCATGAAAAAAGCACGTAGTATCTACTATTGGTCTGTGAAAAAAGCCTAAGTTTTAAAGCTCCTCTTTAATTTATAATAACGAATCCTCCACCTGTGACTATTCCCTACAAGCCTACTTGTATGGGAATTTTATATAATAAAAAAAACTTAATTGAGGCCCCCTCAATGCATGTAAAAGCCATTTCGGTATTAGGGAAGTATTTTTTTTAGCTAAGAGTATATAATATTAGTCTAGACTAGGGCTGCCATTCTTCCAGGTTTCCCCGGATTTGTCCTAGTTTAGGGGGCGTCCGGGGAGCGTCCGGGAGGGTTTTCAAAGAGCGTCCGGAGAAAACCCGGACACTTTTTACCTGATATCCGATCCCGATTGACACCATACTATAATATGATAAAAGAAGTGTCCAGGGAAAAACTCAAATTCATTCAAAATGTCTGTGGTTTTTATTGTTTTAGTCCAGGGTCGACGATTTGGGTGATGGCAGCCCTACCCTAGACGACCCACACGACAAGACTAGGCAGACGAGTTATTGATTGGAAAGGACATGACAGGTACCTACTAACTTTTTTACGGTTGTGTTAGATCATAGATATAAAATATAGTTATTTTATTGACTAACTGTTACCCGCGGTTTCACCCGCATTCCGATAGAACTACCTCGCGCACTCAGGTAGAAAGTAGCCTATGTCCTTTCTCAGGCTTTAGACTATCTGTGTACCAAATTTTATTTAAATCGGTTCAGTAGTTTTACCGTGAAAGCGCGATAGACAGAGTTACTTTCGCATTTATAATAGGACTAGCTTCCCGCCAGCGGCTTCGCCCGCGATATTTTAGCTAATGGATACAAAAACTTGACAAATTGTATACTAAAACCTTCCTCATTAATCACTCTATCTATTAAAAAAAACCGCATCAAAATCAGTTACGTAGTTTTAAAGGATATAGGGACAGAGAAAGCGACTTTGTTAACACGCTTTTATTAGCTCGGGTTGTATGTATGTATGTATGTAACGGAATCTTTGAACCTAATTTTCACTGGTTTCTAGACGTCTGATCAACTTGGAACTTTGCACACGTGTTAAGGGCTGATGACAATGCAATAATCCGAAAAAAAAAACTAAAAAAACACGCTTTTATTGCTGACCGAACTAAAAAATGGAAAATAAATAATAGTTTAAAAAAAACTAAAAAAACACGCTTTTATTGCTGACCGAACTAAAAAGTATAAAATAATTCAATTCAGAGTAAAAAGCGTGGGGTGCTTGATATTTTAATTATTATACCTATTCTATTGGCAACCATTTATGAGAGGAGAGTCATGAAAATATAGGAAAATGCACCCCACGCTTTTTACTCTGAATTGAATTATTTTCTACTTTTTAGTTCGGTCAGCAATAAAAGCGTGTTTTTTTTAGTTTTTTTTATTTTAATACTATGTAGTGATAGCGATTATCCTGTTGTAAGCTGCAGTTTTCTTTAGATCTACTTACTAGGAGACGACTGATTGTCATACCCTCTCAGGCACGGGGGTAGGTTAGTGGGTCTTCTTAGGGTGTAATACCACCAACTGACTTTAGGCTGCTTTGTGTTCTTTTCATAGTAATTTCAGCCCCGGGAATCGAACCTGATACCCCGTTCACAGTAGTCGTGTTTGCGACTACTACACCAGCGAGACAGTCACTAATCACTATTTTAAAATCCACTATTTACATGAATATTATTGGTATATTCACACACATACACTTCAGAATAGTAAATTAACACTTTAAACAATATTTTTAATGCCGGCGCCACACTTGGCGTATTTGCCCAAATATTCGCGTCGTTTTATAAACCCAAAGTGCATAATGTTCACTTTGTATTACGGAAATGGCACAAGTGCATAATAAGGGATAGCTCAACCTTTCGCAAGGAGAACGCGAACAAGACTGGCTGAGTTGCTGAAAAACATGAACTATTTAATGTATTCTAAAGTATTAAATTCACAAATATTAAAATAAATGTGGGTAGTTTAATTAACGACCTATCAAACTTATTTGAAAAAAATTGGGAGTTGCAAGCTAAATTAAATTAATTACAAAATAAATTACCAATAAAATAATGTTGAATTATTTTTTATACTTACAGAATATATTATTTTTAATAGTAGGAATATCCATACATATAAAATGCTTTGTCCTGAATGACTGACGGATCAACGCACAGCCTAAACCGCTGATCGTAGAGACCTGAAACTTTTAGGGTGTGTTCTTTGTATGACGTAGGCATCCGATAAAAAAGGATTTTCCGAAATTCTACCTCTAAGGGGCTGAAAAAGGCGGGCAAAGTTTAGATGAAATTCTAGTTATTTCTAATTTGAATTTGTATAGACCACGCGGGCAAAGCTTCTGGCAGATACCTAGTATATTATATAATGATACTATTTTAAATCTCAATAATTTATAAAAATAGGTTGTCTTTACACCCTTGATTTTATTACATTTTATGACGTAATCATAATAAGTGCTAATCATATAATAGAACTTACGTACATTTGAAATTAATTAAATTATTTACTTAGGTATTTACAATATCTAAAAATATACCTAAAAATTACAGTACGTGAAAAAAAAACCCATAAGTTAGGCATTAAAATATTCGTCCTAAATACCTACCTTTATAAGTTTCGTTATATTTAGATACCAGCTGCTGCCCGCGACTTCGTCCGCGTGGAATAGTGGTGCTCCGCTCTTATTGGTTTTAGCGTGATGGCGATATATAGCCTATATAGCTTTTCTCGATAAATGGGCTATCTAACACCAAAATAATTTTTCAAATCGTACCAGTAGTTCCTGATATAAGCGCGTTCAAACAAACAAACTTTTAAGCTTTATTATATTAGTAGTAGCATTTTAACAGTTGCAAGAAATCCCTTCAGGATGTAAAATAAAAGGGAACAGCTATTTATCTAAGAACCCGGAATAAAGATTAGGAACAAATAAAAACAAGACGCAATTCGATTAAAAATCGATTACCACCATAACAACGTCGGCCAACACAATTGAGGTAACCGATTACTCAAATCGATTTGTTAATAAAATGCAACGGGTCAATAAAAGTAGGTAGTGACTTTATGTCGGTAAGCCTGTAATATTATCTAATAAGTCAAATTGATTCTGTGTTTTATCGACTTATAATTATAATTATAACTAGCTTCTGCCAGCGACTTCGTCCGCGTGGAATAGTGGTGCTCCGCTCCTATTGGTCTTAGCGTGATGATATATAGCCTATAGCCTTCCTCGATAAATGGACTATCTAACACTGAAAAAAATATTTAAATCGGACCAGCGGTTCCTGAGATTAGCGCGTTTAAACAAAATGACACCATTTCCCTTCACTGCTCTGCTCCTTTTGATTGTAGCGTGATGAAAAGTATACCATAACCATCTCAGGAGTATGAGAAATAATTGTACCACGTTTCGTTAAAATCCGTCGAGTAGTTTTTGTTTCTATAGAGTTTATACAGACAGACAGACAGACAATTTTTTTACTGATTGTATTTTTGGCATCAGTATCTATTTTGGAATATAGTTATTTTGGAAATATATTTCATGTACAGAATTGACCTCTCTACAGATTTATTATAAGTATAGAAGAAGAAGAAGATAGATAGATATAGATTAGTAAAGTGCAAGCTACTAATCCTAATTGGCTTGAAATATTCACAGAATATTTAGTTGTGTTATTCACTTTAAAAATAAATTTATTTACTGCAGTGATAGACGGAGAAATAGTACGCAACCCTAGGTGCGCGAGTCCGACTCGCACTTGGCCGGTTTTTAGATGCTATAATTTTATTAAGTAATTGTATATGTTTTTTGTGGAATTGCTGGGGAGTTTGTTACGCCACTTCTTCTTCAAAGCAAAAACACATAGGAAGTGGTGAAGGGTGGGCATTCCTGGCAGAATTAAAACGAATTAGATTACGACTTTGTTTACATTTTTCGTAATATCAATTGGTACAGTCTATAAGCTATCAATCTCATAGGTTTAATGGAAGTCCAAATTGCGTACGACGGCCATTACTGTGACGTAACGACGACTCTATTGTCTATGTGCAATAGAACGCGCGTTTGAATACAGATCGACGCGTTTAACGACTTCTTTATGGCGTGTTCTATTTGTCTATGGTGTCAGTTATTTTCGCCGTCTTTGGTTTAATTTACAAATAAATGGTTATTATATAGAAGTAGGTTGTGGAATAATAATTATAATCTAATTAGTCCTATTTCTAGGTCTCTTTATTACAGGGCAAAGGCATGCCTCGTTGGCCTAGCTATAGTCACGCGTGAATTTGAGGTCCTGGGTTCAATTCTCGGGTTTGACAGAGTGTAATTAGGTAATTCAGTGGCTAATAATAATGTTATTATAATTTCTACTTCCGACCATTATGTTAAGTGTATTAAATTTATAATTATTCATTTTGAACAAACCACACAGCAAGTCAATTAATATGGCAACAACAATAAAATAACAATACAATTGTCACGTCCAACACAAATCCATTAAGACAAAAAAGGACAACGCTATACATTAAGCATCACTTTCTCTTTCATTACAGCAATCTTGGCATCTTTAGAAAGGGATGGCGTTATACAACGTTTATTGCTGTTCTTTTTGTCGTAAAATACATCTCAGTATATTATTCCTTTTTATCATCATCAACCGCCGAAATCGCTTTGTGGGTTTTAGAAAATGTCACAAAGCAGCCCGGAGTCAGTAAGTGGGTGGTGTTATACCCCCGTGCGGGGGAGGGCACATTAAGCCATCGTCCCCGGCTGTTATCTTGATAGCAGTTGTGACAATTCCATGTCAGAGGCCGTCAGGAGGATTTGAGAAAACTCTGACACCAAGGCTTGTTAAGTTGGTAAAACCTGTAAGCCACACGATATGAACAAGAAGAATTCCTAGTTGCTTTCACTGAAAACTGATTGAACCGATTTAGATTTGATTTGGTATGATGATAGCTTAAACCAGACAATACAATAGTTTTTATGAGTGTGTGAAGTCCTTCGGGTTGCGGGTTAAAACTGCTAGTTTTAAATTAAAATCTAAATATAAACATATGTTTTGTATTCCGCATTTTTCTCTTTATATTCAACAACAGTTTTCTCATAGTTGCTAGGGTTGCCATCATCTAAATCATCAATCCCGGACTAAAACTATAAAAAAATTGAGTGAATTTATTTTTAACTCCGGACACTGTTTATGATTTGTTTTAATTTATTGCTTATCTTTCAATCAATCGGGATCGTATATCTGGTAAAATCGGGGCCCAAAAAGTGTCCAGGACGCTCTCTGAAAACTAGAACAAATCTGGGAAAACTCCGACAGATGGCAACCCTAAATCCGTTGCTAATTATTACCTCTGCTCGCCCACGCATTCCGTGACACTTTTCACGCATATTACATAAATGTCGCAGGGACAATCGATAGCTACGACCTCTTCAAGGTGAAGGTCGGAGTCACAGACACGTGTCTCATGCTACAGTTTTTAACTGACTGCTGTAAAGCCAAGGAGCAAAAAGAGGGGTGTTATAAGTTTGACGTCTATGTCTGTCTGTCTGTGGCATCGTAGCTCTCAAACGAATGGACCGATTTCGATGTGTTTTTAGGGTTCCGTAGTCCGACAAGGAACCCTTATAGTTTCGCTCTGTCCGTCTGTCTGTCTGTCTGTCTGTCTGTCTGTCTGTCTGTCTGTCTGTCCGCGGCATAGCTCCAAGGTTCTTGATACTAGAAAGCTGAAATTTGGTATGGATATGTATATCGATCACGCCGAGAAAGTGGTAAAATAAAATTTTGAAAAATATTTGTTTTTAGGGTAGCTCCCAAACACGTAAAGTGGGGATGAATAATTTTTTTCTCGCGTACCCCTCCGTGTGGGGTATCGTTAGATAGGTCTTTCAAAAATATTATGGGTGTGTGAAGACTATTTTTTGGTTAAGCGAGCCATTTGCAAAATATCTAGCTTTACAGTGCAAATTTTTGTTCGATACGAGTTACCCCCCCCTCTAACTTTTGAATGGCTGTACCTAGAAATGTGAAAAAAATCACAGACGTAGTACATGTAATGAAATTACAAGGAAAACTATCACGGCTAAGTAGGCTTAACCGGTTACAGAGTTATAGTCGACTAACTGAGACCTACTACGGAACCCTACTGCGCGTGGCCCGACACGCACTTGGCCGGTTTTTTTTTTTCATTTGATAGCCAGTTTCCTTGCGGTAGTTCTTAGCTATGTTTGGTTATTATCGGTCCAGCAGTGTAAGAGTATCAGCTCTTTTCCAAAATGATGTGAGGCATTTTTACGTAAGGGGATTTTTTTATTATCTTATTAACTACATAGGTATGCGTGTATTGCTGAATAAGATGGAATGTGACTCGTCTATAATAGAAAAAGGGAGAAAGCTAGTAGAATGGAGCAGGCATAACGCTTTTAATTTTTTTTAGGGATGGGACATCATTAAATGATTCTCCCCGCTCTGGGCGGAGCGACAGAAAGTGTCAGACTAAAACCCATCCATGTTCCTTCTTTCTTTTGTCTGGAACACAAAGGATGAAAGAAGAAGCCGCGGTAATTCTTTCGAACAATCCCACAGCCCCGCGGTCATAAAATCTTACGTGACGATTTCTATCCTTCAGCTCCTAAAAAGCGCGGTAAGAATTCCCTTTCAAAATCAACGGTAGACTTTGACAGTTGAAACCGAAGTTGCCAGACGAAAAATACTTCTACCAATGTGTAGGAAATTAAATAAAACAATGAACTGAAAGTAAGATTATCTACACAAACATTCAAACAATTTAAATTGAATATGGACTCGTTTTCTTTTTTCTAAATAATGACACGAACGTCTGGGAATTTTATTGAATGAATTGTCCACATGTTTAAAAAGATTTGCACGCTTATAGAGTAGGTTTAAATCGTAAAAAGTCCGGGCTGCGGGATGTTCGAAAGAGTTATTGCGCCCCGGGAACATAAGGGCTAAGGAAGAAACATGGATTAAAAAAATCGTAGAAAGTATTTAACTAGTCGTAGAAGGCATTTCGTGCAATTTAATTTCGACATTATTTTGTGAAAAACGACTTTACATACGTAATCAGACTTTAACAATGAACGATTAATTATAAAGAATGATTAGTCATGAAACTAAATAACGGCCAGTTATGCAGTATCAAGGTATCATAATGACAGGTCGAACGATTATTATCTATGGTTGTCTGTTTTCCATACTTAATTATTACCTCGTTCGCAGCAAATTAAAATGATGAATTGACACAACTTGCTATGCATAAATATAATAGAATAGAATATTTTTTATTAAGTACACCAAAAGAAAAACATATGACATTGGAAAATTTGTTACAAGGGTGACACAATGGGCGGTGTCATCGCTAAAAGCGATCTTTTACAGACAACCTTTGGATGGATTTATGATAAAGGAATACTGTGCATCCGGCTCAGACTGGAAGCTGACCCAAAATAGTTGGAAAAAGGCTAAAGATAAAGTTATCTGACTAATGAAAAACCGGCTCTCAAGTATGTATGTTTGGTCACGACAAATCAGTACCCGTTGCCAAAGCGCGTCAAAAAACTACCAAAAATAAGTGGAAAATCTCCTTTCTGTCAATATTGGCACAAAATTGACAGTTTAATCTTTTATTTTTAGCCACAGATCTAGCTATGTACTTCAGCATGCATGACATTGATTGAGTGTATGAGATAGACAGGTTTTTTTCATACAATTTGTCTTGCCAGTACTACTGTTGGCAAGCTATATAATATTTGGCCGATTGCCAATGTAATATTGTTGTTAGATCTTGTTCGTTGTCAAAGTAAATAAGATCGTTTGCTTATTAATTTATTGAGGGGAAGTTATTGATTTTTGGGTTTGCTGTTTATTTTGACAGTTTTATTGTTTTTTTTTTATAGTGGACTGAGATATTATTATGTTAAATTTTATAATACCTTCTAGTTTCACCCGGAAACTAACTCCGAGCTTCTTTGTTTTCACAAAGCAGCTGTTTTTACCCGACTGCGCCAGAAGGAGGGTTATTATAAGTTTGGTACCATTTTTAACTCGGTCGATCACAGTATTTAAATAAAAAATAATGTTTACTGAATAGCTTTATAATGTAATTAATTTTTAAATCCACAACTAAACCACAGACGAAATAATTGAGAATCTATATTTAAATCGAGTGAAAGTAATCGAGAACGGATCAAGCTGGCCGGAGATCCGCGTTCTAATTTTAAATTCTCGCGCCAATCGACCTACATTCCCGGAGTATAGTTTCCTGAGGGAGACGACTGATTTGACAGATTTGTTTTTTTTTTTATCGGTTCAACGACTCGGGAAATAGAAAAAATATAAAAACATTTTAAGTTATAAAATTTATAGTATTTTAGTGCGGCATAAACCTAGAAAAGACAATATTATGTATTTAGAAAAGGAAAATACAGGTTTTATTACTCCGTTTCCTATCAGCGTCTGGATTTTTGCCCGAGCAAAAACATTGCCTGCCATTTCTAAAAAAAATCACAACAACTAGTGTCATAAATCCTCTACTGAGCCTTTCAGAATATACAGCGTAATATTATGTAGTCAACGACATAAGATTATGGTGTTAAAAATGCGTTTTAAAATGTTAAAACGCAATTTTAACAGCTTATGCTTAAATTGAATTCCTAATTACTTTCTGCAGTTTTTTTCGGCATTCACATTTCAATGAAATAGGTTTTATCAGCAAGCTCACAACTCCATTCAAATTTCTAACGATACGTTCTATTATTTTTCTGACATTCGGTATTTGTTCTGATATTCGGTTTTTATATTTCGTTAATAATTCTATGCACTCGTACATGCGTGGGCGCAAGTCATTATAAATACAGTAGTTTTAATGGTCTTTCAAAGTCTGAGTAAATACAACGCTGCGTATACAAATAATATAAAGATTTTGAGTAAACAAATATTGCAATATTTTTTACTAGCTGTTTCCCGCGGTTTCACCCGCTTCCTGAGGGAACTACTTCGCGCAATCGGGTAAAAAGTATCCTATGTGTTAATCCAGGTTATAAACTATGTGCGTACCAAATTTCATCCAAATCCATTCAGCAGTTTTTACGTAAACGAGTAACAAACATACATACATACGGACGGACTTTCGCATTAATAATATTAGTAGGATTGATACTAACAATATTATAATGAGGATGGTTAGGAACAACCAAATCGATCGTTTTATTGGAATGGTTTATCTTTCGCTATGTCCATCTGTCTGTCCATCTGCAGACTAATCACGTATTTCGGAGAGAACTCGCCATACAATAATATTATTATGTTTATTAGTCTGTTGTATCTACTAAAGCTGAGTAGACACGAGATGTGTGAAAACGAAATTCTATTGATTGTTTCAAACACATCTCTCCTCTTGTCTCGACTCCGCTTTGGTGGAGTCCTGGCCTTTCGAAAGCTGTTCAGGCAAATTAATCAGACCGACAAAGTGATAAAATTAGCGGGCCCCTCCCCACAGGGCCATAGCCTGCCGGGGCTGCGGGACGTTCGAAAGAATTACCGCGGCCCCGGATTACAAAGGGCTGAGGAAGGAACATGGATGGGTTTTAGTCACTTACTGTCTTACTTATAAAAAACCTTTAATCTGAAGTTTACCCATTTCTCACCTAATCCTTACTTAACGTCGTAATCCAAGATTAAGTTACTAACTTAAGTTTGGATTAACGCTTAACGGCATTTACCTATAGCGAGATTTTTGCTGATCCAGCCAAGCAGAGACTAGACTGACTGTGAGAGTCTGACACTCCCGCCCGCCCCACCCACGGCGGGAGGAGTCATTTAATGATTTCCCATCCGAAAAAAAGAAAAAAAAAAGAAATTAGATAATTCTTCTGCGTACCTACATTAAAATAATACAAAACACATCAGAATTCGTTTAGTTACCTTATAATCGTTAAGACAAGTCGTTGAGTTTTATGATAATTATCCAAGATGGCGCCGCAGCCCGTGCCTAATGGCTCGGTGAACAATTCTCTATGAAGTGTAAACTGCTTTCATTCGAGTGATTATTCTATCGAATAGCTTTAGTCACGTAGAAAAAGTTTATCGATTTAAATGCATTTAAAATGTTTCTTTTAAAAAAAGCGTTGAATTCTAAAAGATAGTTTGCAAAATTTTGTATATTGTAAATCTGTGTCTATCTTCTGAGGAATAGAACTCAAAATACGCTGCAAAATGAATTTGTTTTTTTTTTCTAATCTTTTTGTAAGCCAGCAGCTTCGCCCGCGTGGGTTATACGAATTCAAATTAAAAATGGCAGAGTTTCATACAAAGTTTGCCCCCCTTTTTCTACCCCTTAGGATGTGAATAAAAGTCGGACTAGTAGTTTTGGAGAAGGATGGCAACATTTGCACAAACACCCTGTCACTCCAAACGCATATACCGTCTCTGTTCCGTCATAAGTATAAAAGGACATAATAGGATATTCTTTTCTCCGGATGCATAAATAAAGAAGTACTCTTTTTAAGGGTTAGGAAACCATCAGATGACTCCACCCGCTGTGGGCTGAGCGGGAGGAAGTGTCAGGCTCTTACAGAGGCTTGCACCAAAAAAATATGCGGTTACATAAATGTGAAACGGAAGAACTGTCATTCAAGATCTGTCAAAATGGAGGATAAAATTAAAAAAAAATGCTATTATTTTATGTTTTTCGTAAAAATATTTGTCAAAGTATGACAAATATTTTGACTTACTGCTACTGCTTACCGCTACTTAATTATTCATCATCATCATCATCAACATCACTTAATTATTATATCTACGTATTGATATTATTAAAAAATATTAAGAGCATGCTAATTATTGATATCATGTTTCTTGCTATTCTTAACAAATGACGCAACCGACTGTTACTGACTAAAACCCTACCATTTTTCTTCATTTGCCCTTTGCGTTCCAGGGGCGCGGTAACTTTTTCAGCACAATGAAGAAGAAGACGAAGTAGTACCATCAGGGTGCGAGAGAAACAGTGAGAAACAGCGTATATTACACTACACTACAGTTATGATAAATTACACCACCAACCAATATCTCAGTAATGACTGAAGATCGATTTATCTCAAGATATCTCGCGTCTCGAGATTTATCGATCATTTGCGGAATGTTGCGCGTGAGTGCGTCCATGTGAAATGTGATAGATTGCATGTATTATGTGATCGTTCACGTATGTACATGGGATCAATAACATACTGTAATTATCTTAGTAGATAAATGTGGTTTTATGAAGATCTTGTCTGGTAAAACACAGTCATCGCGGGTATGTTTAGGATGGGTAGGAATTTTTGTGGAGCTCGTGGCTAAGTAAAAGCCGCACAGGTCGATAGATCAAAGTTACGCTTGGCGCGGCCCGTGGACCTTCTATGTCATACCGAGACTCCTCCGTGCCTCGGAAAGCACGTCAAGCCCTTGGTCCCCCCCGTAATTTTGTAGATCTTTGACACCCGTTACGGGTAATCAGAAGCCAGAAACTCTGACAACCAGTCTTACTAAGGGATATACTGTTACCCGGTAAACTGGGTTGTGGAGGTCAGAAAGGCAGTCACTCCATGTTAAACACTGGTTGGTTCTTCCAGTACCTTCTAAGAAGCTTTAGGTAGGCAACTAGGCATTGAAAGTTCAATAATGTTGACACTTGAGTCCTATAACCTTGGAAAGGCAGCTGGTAAGTTATTGATTGACAAATTACACGTAGATACCTACAATTATTATGAAATGTCTAAGTTGGAGGAGTGAGTTTGTAGCCTTGTAGCATTACCAAGGAGACATATAAAATGTACTACCAGACACCAATATATTGTCACGTAGTTCGCTCTAGGTTCTAGAACGAATGATCTAGAAAATGCTGCGCTACCGCCATCTATAATCGAGTAGCAGAACTACAAGATTTTTTTAAAACAATGTAGGTTACCTAGAACTTTCTAGAAGTCTGAGCTCAGCAAATAAATAGAGGCTGGGCAACGCTGCGTCAGCCACTCCACTATGAGTGTCAGCCCCTTGACTATGAGTGTCATCCACTCCACTAGTGGCGCAACAAACTCCCCAGCAACAGATATTTAATATAGATGCAGACATTAACATCAGCCAGGAATGTGAGATTAAAGATTAGACTTAGGTAAGTTTATAGATAATCTTGCGTTCTTTTAAGATGAAACTCTTAACTAAAAGATTAGATAAAAGAATCGCACGCTACAAATTGTGATGAAAATACAGGTGTGTCATAATATATGACATATTTTGCAGCAGATAATATTATACGTGGAACAAAATAACGAAAAGCCTTGAGGATAATAGTAAATTACATGTTCTTCTTCTTATCGTGTGAGCTGCAAGTTTTACCAACCTAACAAGCCCAGTGTCAGAGTTTTCTCAAATCCCCCTGACGGCCTCTGCCATGGAATTGTAACTACAAGTGCTATCAAGATAGCAGCCGGGGACGACGGTTTAACGTGCCCTTCCAGCACGGGGGTATAACACCACCTACTTCCTGACTCCGGGCTGCTTTGTGACATTGGGAAATCATCAAAAGACCCTCCCGCCGTGAGTGGGGCAAATGGGAGTCTCAGACTCTTACTGGCTACAACCCATCCATGTTCCTTCCTCAGCCCTTTGTGTTCCGGGGGCGCGGTATCTCTTTCGAACGTCCCAAAGATGTGCCATGACCTTAAAGCTGCTTTCAGACTACGCTATAATATATAGCATAATAGTACATAGCTCATAGCACAACAATATCGCGCACCATATAGTACAATATAGTGTGAACGTATCCATTACAATGTATGGTGCACGATATTGTTGTGCTATGAGCTATATACTACATGCTATATATGTTAATTTGAATGTAGTAGTTTCTCACAGATCTAGACTACCGTAACACACAGCATAGTAGAATAGATATCGTATTATATATGTTAATTTGAATGTAGTAGTTTCACACAGATCTAGACTACCGTAACACACAGCATAGTAGAATAGATATCGTATTATATATGTTAATTTGAATGTAGTAGTTTCACACAGATCTAGACTACCGTAACACACAGCATAGTAGAATAGATATCGTATTATATATGTTAATTTGAATGTAGTAGTTTCTCACAGATCTAGACTACCGTAACACACAGCATAGTAGAATAGATATTGTATTATATATGTTAATTTGAATGTAGTAGTTTCACACAGATCTAGACTACCGTAACACACAGCATAGTAGAATAGATATCGTATTATATATGTTAATTTGAATGTAATAGTTTCACACAGATCTAGACTACCGTAACACACAGCATAGTAGAATAGATATCGTATTATATATGTTAATTTGAATGTAGTAGTTTCACACAGATCTAGACTACCGTAACACACAGCATAGTAGAATAGATATCGTATTATATATGTTAATTTGAATGTAGTAGTTTCACACAGATCTA
This sequence comes from Pyrrhia umbra, assembly GCA_963891755.1. Lineage (NCBI taxonomy): Eukaryota > Metazoa > Arthropoda > Insecta > Lepidoptera > Noctuidae > Pyrrhia > Pyrrhia umbra. Next base: position 2,197,320 of record OY982943.1, read on the forward strand.
GACTACCGTAACACAGCATAGTAGAATAGATATTGTATTATATATGTTAATTTGAATGTAGTAGTTTCACACAGATCTAGACTACCGTAACACACAGCATAGTAGAATAGATATTGTATTATATATGTTAATTTGAATGTAGTAGTTTCACACAGATCTAGACTACCGTAACACACAGCATAGTAGAATAGATATCGTATTATATATGTTAATTTGAATGTAGTAGTTTCTCACAGATCTAGACTACCGTAACACACAGCATAGTAGAATAGATATTGTATTATATATGTTAATTTGAATGTAGTAGTTTCACACAGATCTAGACTACCGTAACACACAGCATAGTAGAATAGATATCGTATTATATATGTTAATTTGAATGTAGTAGTTTCACACAGATCTAGACTACCGTAACACACAGCATAGTAGAATAGATATCGTATTATATATGTTAATTTGAATGTAGTAGTTTCACACAGATCTAGACTACCGTAACACACAGCATAGTAGAATAGATATTGTATTGTATATATTATAGCGTAGTCTGAAAGCAGCTTAAGGTTCTCATCAATGTCATCGCACGTGTTGTCTAGTCTAGCCACGCCCAATGACACAACTAGTCTAGAAAATGCCGTGACCGTTTCAAGGTACTGTCGACGGCTTAATAGTTTGGGGTTCGGCCTAAAATAAAACTATTTAGAACTTATTTATAGAAAAATGTCGTCATTCTAGAATTGCGTGTTGGTAAAAGTTGCGTAAAAGATAGTAAAGAAAATAAATTAAAAAAAAACCCCTACGCAAAAATGCCTTACATCATTTTGGAAAAGAGCTGATAGTCTTACACTGCTGGTCCGAGCTAAGAAACTGGCTTCAAAATGAAAAACCGCATCGAAATCAGTCCATCCGTTTGAGAGCTACGATGCCACAGACAGGTACACACACACACAGACAGAGAGACTTCAACATCCCTCTTTTTGCGTGGGGGGGGTTAAAAAAGTTTTTCTACCTACTCGTTCTGTAACTCTTTCGTGGTAAAACGGCTGATCATATTATTACAAAATTTGGTATGATTAATACCTTGAATCTTGAAGAATACATTTTACTATGGGTACATGGAATACAGCACTAGCATTAATTACGTATAAACTGATATCCAAGACCAATAGACATATCATACCCATCAATAGCATTTCAATATATATACATTGCTGCATATGTTTGGACGTTTATCACATTGACACTTTCCACAAAGCAATGTATATCATTGAACCGTCAAAATGAATGATATTGCAATTGAAATTAAAAGATATTAGTTTACTTAAGGCAGGTTGCGAAAGAACTCGTAGCAAACAACTAGTATAGAAAAGAAAGAAAGAAAGAAAGAAAGAAAATATTTATTTCTGGACACGCACAGGAAATAGACAATTAGTAAATAGTTAACAAATAGGAAATAGAAACAATTAAAACAAAATAGAAAAAATAAAATAATAAAGACAAGACATTTTACCTGTACGAGGCCAGAAAAGGCTCCTATCTCAGCATAATGCTGCAACATTTACCTCAGTAAATGCCGCAACGCTGATTTTCCGATAGGAGACCCATAAGTGATGTCACGGGCAACAACGTATAGTATATGTACTGTATAGCTATTTTATTCGTCGATAACACCTCCGCTTTCATACCAAGTCACTCAATCGCTCCACGGATTCCATTAACGTGTGCCATCGTCAATACATAAATACACGGCCACGCTTAGTATGTGGTTATGATGACGTCATACGTGACGTCACTAAGTGTTCCCATTTGTTACATATTATTGTAACATTGCTAGAGAATCTTCAAGACTGTAAGCAGAGGTGTGAGGATCTTCTGGTTTAGTAGTATTATTCAATAATAATATTCATTTTTTGTCTATAACCAGCTTCTAGACACGTTTGTTAAATTTTACGAATGTATGTTTGTCCATGTATTTTTCAGGAGCTATAAGTCGGGTTGTGACCACTCTTTTTAGGGTTCCGTAGTCTACAAGGAACCCTTAGAGTTTCGACATGTCCGTTTGTCCGTCCGCGGCATAAGTTCTTAGTACTAGACAGCTCAAATTTGGTGTGGATGTGTATACTGATTACGCCGACAAAGTAGTAAAATTAAATTTTGAAAAATATATTTTTTAGGGTAGCTTCCATACACATAAAGTGGGGATGAGTATTTATTTTCTCATGTATCCCGGCGTGTGAGGTATCATTGGATTTGTCTTTCAAAAATAAAATAGATGTGAGAAGACTATTTTTCGATTAAGGGATCAGTTTGTGAAATATCTAACTTTAAAGTGCAAATTTTTGTTCGATACGAGCATCCTTCTAACTTTTGAATGGCTGCCCTAAAAAATAAAAAAAAAATACAGGCGTACCACATGTAATGAACTTAAAAGGAAAACTATCACGGCTAAAAAGGCGACCTACTAAAACGGAACCCTACTGCGCGTGGCCCGACACGCATTTGGCCGGTTTTTTTATTGGCTTTTTTTTCAACTAGAATATCCAAAAAACCAGGTGTATTCAAATGCTTAATAAATACCTATTTCTACCCAGTTTACGGTCCACAAAATTAGAACAGGCATTAACAAAAGATTGAAGCCCTAGTTATTTGACCTAAATACGCCCAGGCAAAGCTAAAACCTAGAAATCTAGCCCGATGGCGTGTTCCTAGAACTTTTTAGGTAATAAAAATATAAAAGCTTTAAGCGTTGGACTATTGCAGTCATATCCTATTGAGCAAAGAAATTAAAAGATTTATTTTATGAAACAGCTTAGTTTTATGGCTATGCAGGGGTCGTTAATGTTTTATTATTTAGTAACCAATAACTGCGGCGTCGCCCGTGTTTCATTCCTCTATACATATAAAATGCTTTGTCCTGAATGACTGACGGATCAATGCACAGCCTGAACCGCTGGTCTTAGAGACCTGAAACTTGCTTTCTTGCTTGCCAGCGGCTTCGCCGGCGTGGTCTATACGAATTCAAATAAAAATGTCAGAGTTTCATACTAACTTTGGCCCCCCTTTTTTACCCCCTTAAGGGTAGAATTTTGGAAAATCCTTTCTTATCGGATGCCTACGTCGTACGAAGAACACACCCTCCAAGTGTCAGGTCTCTACGATCAGCGGTTTAGGCTGTGCGTTGATCCTTCAGTCATTCAGGACAAAGCAGTAGTTAAAAATATTGAATACTAGCTTCTGCCCACGACTTCGTCCGCGTGGAATAGTGGTGCTCCGCTCCTATTGGTTTTAGGGTGATGATATAGCCTTTAGCCTTCCTCAATAAATGGGCTATCTAACACTGAAATATTTTTTCAAATCTTACCAGTAGTTCCTGAGATTAGCGCGAAACAAACAAACAAACTCTTCAGCTAGATTAGTATAGATTTGTTATCTATACCTCATAATTTTTTAATTATTATTTTCTGACTTCTTTGCGTGTGCAAGTACATATATGTATGTTGAGAGTACATATGTATATTTTAAAAGATAGTCAAGGTGTTTCTATTGTGCATATACATACATAGTACATCTTCACTATTATATAAGAAAACAATGTTAATTGCCACGGCGACCTCCCCGCGGTTTAGGGGCGTCACACAATGGCATGCGACCGTACGGTAGTCCGTAAAATGTGCGATAAAAATATATACAGAGTGTATTAAAACGAATCGTTTTGTTCCTCCCCCCACGAAAAAGAGGGGTGGCACAAGTTTGTAATGTTATATGATATTTTATAGTCAGGATGGCTGTAGAGCAAAAAATCTAGTACTATTTACCCAACTTGCTTGTAAAAATAGTCGATTAAGACTCTACACTAAGTAGAAGATTATTTTTTCTGCATTAACACCACTTATTGTACTGCTTTAGAATTAGTACCATTCTGTCTGTCTTATTGGTATATGATCCTTACTAATTTATAAATGTGGAAGTAAATCTGTATGTTTGTCTGTCACAAGAATATAGTATGTTTGTCTAATTATTATCCGGGTGCATAGTTACCCAGAGACGGACGAACCCGTGGGACACGGGTATTAAAGAATATTTTTTCTATCTATCGACAATATCAGCATTTCATCTAGTTTCCTAGCATATATCGTAGTCTATCGGTGTTTCCGCGGCCGGCTTCGCGACACCTCGCAGCGTAACACGACGCCGTCACTTCGTGTGCACTAGTTTTTAAGTAGGTATAAAATATACTAGCTTTCTGCTAGCTTCGCCGCGTGTGCTTTACGAATTCAAATAAAAATGACATAGTTTCATACAAACTTTGCCCCCCTTTTTTACCCCCTTAGGGGTAGAATTTCGGTAAATCCTTTCTTATCGGATCCCTACGTCAAACAAAGAAAAGATCCTCCAAGTTTCAGATCTCTACGATCAGCGGTTTAGGCTGTGCGTTCATCCTTCAGTCATTCAGGACAAAGCATTTTATATGTATAGATATGTATTGTGTTTTATGTGCCTTAGTAGCCTGAAATAAAGGTTAAATAATAATAATTACGATAGGATGGCTTGTCGTTACAATCTCGGCGTACCATCTATCTTCTATTAATAACTACACCCTGTATGTTTGGAGCTGCGACTCAGTCACGGCCGGTCCGTTCCGTGTACGACATGCCAGAAGATATAAATTAACTGTGAACAGGGTTGTCACTGATACAATTGTGATAAAGTTATTATGTAGTAATTTTTTTATTTTTTTATATGACATCTCGCAGGTCAATCTAGAAGGTTGTCGACTGCTTAACCGGGCTTGCCTGTGAAGTGCCTTAAATGAATTTAGGGCCTCCAGCCAGGGCTTAACTTACAAAACTAAGCGACTACACGCTAAGGGCACCCCCTAGTGTGGTCAGTAAATATGCGGAGGAGCTCGTGGCTAAGTGACAGCCACACGGGTTGACCGATGATATGTTAACCTGCGCTTGGCGTGATCAGTCTGTGGATGGGACCATCTATGTCATAGAGAGACTCCTCCGTGCCTCGGAAAGCACGATCAGCCGTTGGTCTCGGTTGCCATTTGTATATCTTTGACAGTCGTTACGGGTAGTCGGAAGCCAGAAAGTCTGACAACCAGTCCTACCAAGGGGTACCGTGTTACCCGGTACAACTGGGTTGTGAAAGTCAGATAGGCAGTCGCTCCATGTAAAACACTGGTACTCAGCTGCATCCGGCAGACTGGAAGCCGACCCCAATATAGCTGGGAAAAGGCTAGGCAGATGATGTAAGAAAATATACGGAACCTTGATGTGACGTCTACTAATCAGTGGTCTTAGCTCGAACCCACTGAATTAATCGTAACGTTAATGTCGGTTTTACGGTTTCACGCGTGCCTCAAAGAGCTGTCAGCATTGATTGACGGGGCCCACCCCAGGGCCATAGCCTGTCGGGGCTGCAGTTTGTTCGAAAGAGTTACCGCGCCCCCGGAATAAAAAGAAGAAACTTATGACTAACAGTAAAGGAAAACATGGCCAGGAAGCCTAAACAAAAAACGTCTAAAATCACTAATCCTCGAGCAAGCGTGGTGATGGCTCATGCCTTCTCTGTATAAGAAGAGGCCTTAAGTTATATCATCAATCTGTCATTTGAAACCGGAATTTTTCCAACTAGGTTAAAACAATCTATAGTAAAACCACTCTTTAAAAAAAAACTGAAAAGTAAAAAAGCTTTTTACAAAAAAATTAAAACCGACTTCCAAAAAAAAACTGAAAAGTAAAAAATAATTTTTATTTAAACGCTTTACGACCAAAACAACGCTTTCGAAGTCGGTGGCGAAATATTAACAATAGTAACTTACAAGACACCGACTTCGAAAGCGTTGTTTTGGTCGTAAAGCGTTTAAATAAAAATTATTTTTTACTTTTCAGTTTTTTTTTGGAAGTCGGTTTTAATTTTTTTGTAAAAAGCTTTTTTACTTTTCAGTTTTTTTTTGGAAGTCGGTTTTATTTTTTTGTAAAAAGTTTTTTATTTTTTCGCTTTTCAGTTTCTCGGTCTTGCTATCTTAACAAAATAAACACACCACTTTTTTAGGTTGTAATAAGCGTAAAATAACAAAATCATCTAAGTATTTGGCATATCAGCAAGTAGAGATAAATCGTTATTTTTGATATATTTATAAAACGGCTGAACCGGTAGTGATAAAATTTATATGGGACCACACGGGAAGCACCAGCTTTCAAAAAAAAAAGAATCATGAAAATCGGTACACCCAGTCGCAAGTTATGAGGTAACAAACATAAAAAAAAAAAAAAAAAAAAAATACAGTCGAATTGATAACCTCCTCCTTTTTTTGAAGTCGGTTAAAAAAGGAAAATGGACGGATATTTCTAATTATAGGCCAATTACTCTGATACCCATTATAGCAAAGGTTTTTGAAAAGGCCATGAATGAAAAATTAACGAGTTTCTTAAATAAAAACAAATTGCTCTCAGAGAACCAATTTGGTTTTAGGAAAAATTGTTCGACTTCACTTGCGTGCTTCACTTTGGTCAAATTAATAACTGAAGCCCTAAATGATAAAATGTCTGTGTTGTCCGTATTTTTAGACATGAGCAAAGCATTTGATTTTGTTTCTCATACTCGGTTGCTTTGTAAAATGGAGAAATATGGAGTAAGAGGAAAAGCATATGATTGGGTTAAAAGTTATTTGTCGGGCCGTCAACAAAGAACTGTTTTAATAAAAATTGATAATAACAAAAAAACTGTATACAGCTCTAACTTAATAAATAACAACTGTGGTGTTCCGCAAGGAAGCGTGTTAGGGCCTCCATTGTTTATTATATATATTAATGATCTTTGCGAAAATCTAAAACATGAGTGTACATTATTTGCTGATGACACAACATCGACCATAAAAGCATGGAACAGGAATGCGTTAGAGATTGACACGAAAGCTGATTTACAAAAAGCAATAGAATGGCTCGAACAAAATAATTTACATGTAAATATGAATAAAACAAAGATAGTGCAATTTCAAACACACAATTCATTAGTAGTACCACCTAAAATACAATATAACTTCACAACATTGGAACCAGTCTCAACAACAATATTTTTAGGTATAGTTTTTGACGAAAAATTAAACTGGAAAGAACAAGTAAGCAAAGTCTGTACTCGACTTGATAAATTTGTGTTTGCTCTGAGAAAACTAAGAAAAATGGCTGGTAAAGAAACGGCTCTAAATGCCTATCATGGCTATATTTCTTCAGTGCTACGTTATGGTCTTATCATATGGGGTAATTCAGTGGATGTGAACAGAGCATTCATTGCACAAAAGAAATGTGTTAGAGCTGTGTATGGAGCAGAATATTTAGATCATTGCAAACCACTATTTAAAGCATTAAAGATACTTCCACTTCCTTGCCTTTACATTTTTCAAATATGTTTGTTTGTAAAACGATACTCTCACTTGTTCCCCGTGTATGAACACAAGTCCAAAAGAGTTGAAAGCAGAAATCCAGGACAATTACTTGTACCTAGCCAGAGACTGCATTTGTATAGCAGAAATGCGAATTGTATGGCAATCAAAATATTTAATAAATTACCACCACAAATAAGAATTTTGCCCATTAACAGGTTTAAGAAAACTGTATTTGATTGGCTTCTAGACAAATGCTTCTACTCAGTTGCTGAATTTTTTAATTACAAATTTTGACATGTATGTACAATTCTAATATAAATGTTATTTTTCTTGACTGTATAGTATTACGACATAGATAGTACCTTTCATTTTTGACATTTTGTATGGTAGTTGATTAGTGAATTATATAGCTTTTCTTTTAATTAAATTCAATTGAATATTTCTACACCGGCAACGGTAGTATATGTGAAACTGTTTTATATTGTAAGACCTGAATGTAATTACCATATACTAAGAAATAAATGCTATTCTATTCTATTCTATTCTATTCTATTCTTAACCCAATAGTGGGATAGTATGCTATTAAGTGGCGCAAGCCGGGCTTAGCATTCGTGGGAATAAATAAAAATACCCTATGAATGAATTGAACAGAATCTAATTACAAAATTTAATTAATTAAAGTCAACGTTGCGTGAGACAGCCCTGGGCGTGCCTAACCGGTGACGTCACCGACCCTAGTGCCAAAACTGATATACTGTGTTACTAGGCTTCGCTTAGATAATCAGTATTATGCTATTGTTTATATCAGGTTTAATGCAGGTATAAAAATTACGCAGGCTTCAAACCGACCGGTTGTAAATTATTTTTAGACGATTAATAAAAACTAGTGATCGCCCATTGGTCGAAATTCGGTCATTTTTTTTTCTAAATTGCCTTTCTGCACTTCATCTCCATATTTTGAGTATATGGAGAAGAATATATGTTAAGTATGCCAAAACTCAAATCCTTTTGTGAATGCAGTATTCTTAAAAAGGGATCCAAAATTTTCGATACAGATGTGTCCTTTGAAGCTATAACCTTTATTAAAAGCTTGGATGGAGAATTTAGTCTGAACTGTTTTTTTTATTACGACATTAGTCATTATAAACAAATATATATTTGGTGGAAATATATATTATATACAGCCGTATGCTAAGGGTCCCGTTAATATCCCCTAAGTAATACGGAATCCTAAAATATGGATAAGTTTGCCTTACGTTAAAACGACACGACATATGACAAATGCAACTTAAAAATTCCAATCTGAAAAGGAATAGTGTTCCCATTCATTACAGGTACATCACTACACAATCATTGTCAAATAAATCGATGACCGAACAACTAAGTACGTCATTTTATATCGTATTCTACTCACATTGGATCATCATTGGATCTGACCTCCACAACCCAGTTACCGGGTAACACGGCGGTACCGCTTGATAAGACTTGGTCGTCAGACCTTCTGGCTTCCGACTACCCGTAACGACTGTCAAAGATCTACAAATGACAACCGGGACCAACAGCTTATCGTGCTTTCCGAGGCACGGAGGAGTCTCGCTAAGACATAGATGGTCACCCATCCACGGAACGACCGCGCCAAGCGCAGCTTAACCTTTGATCGGTCGACCCATGCGGCTATTACTTAGCCACGAGCTTCTAAGAGTGTAAAAAATGCAAAAAAAAATATCTTCACTTCCCATACAAATTGATCGATCAGCTGACGAATTTTCTATGGGAAATGGAAATTTTCACTTCCCATAGAAAAGTCAGGTGATCGGTCAATTTGTATGGGAAGTGAAAATTATTAACAGCACGTCCGTCGTTCATTCTGTCCGTTTGTATAATTATGTAAACAATGTATGTAACAAGCTCATTACATATCAAATCTGCGGGATGTTCGACAGAGTTACCGCGCCCCCGGAATACAAAGGGCTGAGGAAGGAACATGGATGAGATTTAGTCAGTAAGAGTCTGACACTCCCTTCTGCCCCACTCACGGCGGGAGGGGTCAATTTTATGATTTCCCATCCAAAAAAAAATTAGATAAATGTTTCTAAACATCTCTTATTATTTTTTATTTTTTTAAGTTCGGACTCATTTAATTTAATGTATGTATAACATTGTAAGATATAATATGTTAGAGAAATAAGGTATTTCAAAGAAAAAACCAAACATGGTCTACCTGCCGGCACAACCAACCTGTTTCGGCGACCTAATTAGAATCCTATCCTACCAATATTATAAACGAGAAACTTTGTGAGAATGTATGGATGTATGTTTGTTACTCTTTCACGCAAAATCTACCGAACGTATTTGGATGAAATTTGGTACACACATAGTTTATAACCTGGATTAACATATAGGATACTTTTTACCCGGGTGCGCGAAGTGGTTCCCGCGGGATGCGGGTGAAACCGCGGGAAACAGCTAGTCATCTTATAAAGAAGGTCGCCGACGAGCACTAAGTCGCCAGGTTGTACCGGTTGGTCGCCAGACATAGTGAGCGCTTAAAATCATGAAACTGGTAAAACACCAGTGAAATTGCTATCAAAATCTAGTTTACTTGAGTGCTCAGTAGTCCATTACATCAGAAATCTATCTACTAGAGTGACTATTACAAGGTCATACGATCGTCAGTACTACGTCACCGGTTTAGAATTCCTCTCACACAGTATTCGTGCAAATACTTCTGAACGGACAAACAGACAGACATGTGGTAACCTATGCAAATAAGAACACTTCTGTATTTGTTTACATTTGTTGCACTTATAAGCAATTTATAAGTTGCTCTCTAAAGTGCAAAATAAACTTCGTACAGGAACAATTACAAAGGTATCTGGGCATCAATCTCTTCTTATCGTGTGGGCAGTGTTTTCTCAAATTCGCCTAACGGCTTCTGGCATGGAATTGTCATCCAGTCAGCAGTTTTTGTGTGTAAGACTGACAAACAAACTTAAATCGCAATTATAATATCAGTAGGATAATAAATAAATAAGTCATCATCAGCCTATATATTGTCCCACTGCTGGGCACAGGCCTCTTCTCATACAGAAAAGGAATGAGCATTGATCACTACGCTTGCTCAAGGTTGATTGGCGATTTCAGACTTTCAAGTCCAGGTTCACGATGTTTTCCTTCACCGTTAGTCAAATAAAAGTATTCAACCTTACTGCTTAAACAGGCCATACAATATCATCATCAACTGCCTAGCCTTTTATGCAAAAGCTTGTGATGTATGTACATATGTATTTTTGTAATTCTTTCACACAAAAACTACTAAATGGATATCGATAAAATTTGGTACACACATAGTCTATAACCTGGATTAACACATAGGATACTTTTAAAAAAGGTGCGCGGAGTAGTTCCCTCAGAATGGGGGAGAAGAAAAAAGCTAGTATCGATATAAAATCTTAATACCAAAAAAGCTTTTTACAAAAAAATTAAAACCGACTTCCAAAAAAAAAAACTGAAAAGTAGTGTAAAAAGCTGTTTTATTTTTTCGCTTTTCAGTGTCTCGGTCTTGCTTTCTTAACAAAATTAACACACCACTTTTGTAGGTTGTAATAAGCGTAAATAACCAAATCATCTAAGTATTTGGCATATCAGCAAGTAGAGATAAATCGTTATTTTTGATATATTTATAAAACGGCTGAACCGGTAGTGATAAAATTAAATGGGACCACACGGGAAGCACCAGCTTTCAAATAAAAAAAAATCATGAAAATCGGTTCACCCAGTCGCAAGTTATGAGGTAACAAACATAAAAAAAAAAAAAAAAAAAATACAGTCGAATTGATAAACTCCTCCTTTTTTTTAAGTCGGTTAAAAATAAAATGTCATTTCAATACCAATCAATGTCGTTATTGAACTAACCTAATAAAAATCATGTTAATTAATGTGTACACGCTCTGATTACTGCAGACCTTTGACCCGGGCATTGCCACACGTGGGCTTGAATTATGTCGATCACTAAACAGGCAACCATTCATGCCACCAATGCATGTCTTAACAGTCTGTGTCGAATCTTGTTTCAGGATTAAATTGATAATGTAGGAGCTGCATAGCTATAGTGAACTTGTAAATACCACGCAAGAGGTCCCGGGTTCGATTCCCGACCGGGCATCAATTGAAATGATGAATTTTAATTTCTGTGACGGGTCTGGGTGTTATTATGTATTTAAAAAAGTATATAAGTAGTATATCCGTGAATCTAGCACCCATAACACAAGCATATAAGTTGCTTACTTTGGAGCTAGATAGCGCTGTGTGAAATTGTCCAAAGATATTTATTTAAACTTTTACCTATAGGCTATAGGTACATCTATACATATAAAATGCTTTGTCCTGAATGACTGACGGATCAACGCACAGCCTAAACCGCTGGTGTGTTCTTTGTATGATGTATGCAAACGATAAGAAAGGATTTTCCGAAATTCTACCCCTAAGGGGCTGAAAAAGGGGGGTAAAGTTTGTATGAAAATATTTAATATGAATTTGTATAGCCTACGCGTGCGAAGCCGTTGGCGAAAAGCTAGTATAATAATATACAACTATAGTGGATTAGGCTCGTATTACTTAAAATACATGCGTAGTACCTACAAATAATAATAATATTCGATAGGCTAAATATCTCGATATTCCAAGTATGGTCACCCATCCATCGAATGACCGCGACATGCGCAACTTAACCTCGCAGTCCACATCACACTCCATGATATCATGTTACAAAGTGATACCCACTTTAATATTTAAACATTAATGGTTCTTGAGGTCACAGTTCATAACAATGATAGATAATTTTATTATTATAATGAATCATGAATAATGAAATACATACTTACATAAAACATCACTAAAACCATATTTAATAAGATGGAATTACTAATTTCTATTTATAATAAAACATTTAGTACATAGTTCTTTATTTATTGAAGTGCAATTAAATACGTACTAGTTAATATTATAACTTACTTGATTCCCGCGGTTTCGCTCGCATCCCAAGAAAACTAATTAACGCACTCGGATAAAAATTAGTCTATAAACATCTCCAGGGTCCCAGCTATGTCCGTGCCAAATTTCATCCAAATCGGTAAAGCCGTTTTACCATAAAAACGTAACAAACAAACTAACTCACTTTCGATTAGGATGCGAAAATTACTCTGCATGTCTGTTACACTTTCAAATGAAAACAGCTGAACCGATTCGATTGAATTTTGTTATAGAGATAGCTTGAACCCGGGGGAAAGACATAGCCACTCACACGTCCCGACCTAAATACCTAATTAATTTAACGTATTAAAAATAGGTGTAAATATTGAATTTGGAGAAAACAACGTTTAAATTGTATTAATTTACACCACAACGAAACGCATTATTGTTGATAGATGTCGGTTTTATAAAATATGTCGCTATGGATATAAAAATATCCTTGGATACGTCCAACGCCCTTTTTTTTTGGATATCAAAGTATCCCTGGACGTGGGAGTGGTTAAGGAAGACATACTTTTTATCCGGGTGCGTGAAGCAGTTTCCATAGGATGTGAGTAAAACCACGGGAAAAGCTTGGACGATACACCATTTACAAGCCTAATACACCAAAAAGTTAGGTACATACAGTCATACAGTGGCGGATCCAGGGGGGGGGGCTAAGGGGCTCAAGCCCCCCCCAAAAGCTAAGCAAGGAGACTTATTATGCGTTAAGCAAAACAAAATGTTCTGTTTTTTTAGTATTTCGCTTGATAAAACCTACCCTCACCAGAATCAAGCCCCCCCCCCCCCAAAAACCAAAATCCTGGATCCGCCACTGAGTACATACATATGTTGAGCTAGGTATATAACAGCATTCGCACCTACCTCTCTATAGTCTAAACAAAATTATTTTACGAAAAATGTAAACAAAATCAAAACCTATTTTGTTCTAATTTTCCCAAATCTATTATATAAAAATGAATCCTTATGTCCCTTGGTCATCGCATCACGCGTGAATGGCTGGATCAATTTGGCTGAAATTTGGCACGGAGATAGAGGGGACCCTGGAAAAACTTCCGTCACGACGCGGGTGAAACCGCAGGGAACGACTAGTCTATACTAATATAATAAAGCTGAAGAGTTTGTTTGTTTGAACGCGCTAATCTCAGGAACTACTGGTACGATTTGAAAAATTCTTTCAGTGTTAGATAGCCCATTTATTGAGGAAGGCTATAGGCTATATATCATCACGCTAAAACCAATAGGAGCGGAGCACCACTATTCCACGCGGACGAAGTCGCTGGCAGAAGCTAGTACTTAGATAAATAAAATGGCATTAAATGATGAATGATAAAGTTTAGAGCATGAAATTGACATAAATGCGCCATCCTTACACTATTTTGGTAATTTCTTTGGCAGAATTAGATAAAAATAGGTTACGACTTTGTTTACATTTTTCATTTATTCTATTGGTACCAACTATAGTCACTAGTGTAGAGTTTACATAACAATGTCGTTATTTAAAATTCATAACGGCTATTCAACATTTTTTGTTACATGGTTACGTTAGAAGTGGAACTATAAACATTTCAATTATTGCTTGTAAAAAACTAGAAATGTGTAGTTTTAGCAGCTTATTTAAATGCTAGGTAGTATATACAAGGAGGAGCTCGTGACTAAGTAACAGCCGCACGGGTCGACCGATCAAAGGTTAAGCTACGCTTGGCGCGGTTGGTCCGTGGATGGGTGGTCTTGTATGTCATACCGAGACTCTTCCTGGTCTCTGAAAGCCGTTGGTGATTTGTAGATCTTTGACAGTGTTAGGGAAAAGGCTAGGCAGATGATAAGGTATCAAAGTTAGAAGCTATTCGGCTTTACTTATAATATTATTATATTTTAACGCATAAAAGATCTTGAGGATCTTTGTTACTCAATCACGCGAAAACTATAGTTACCGTCATTTAGTTAGTATTTTTGCCATATTTAAACCTGTGGTTTTACCTGGAAAGTTTTGGAAAAGTTTTTTTTTTTAATTTTAATTATGCTCTTCCCCAATTTCAACTTTGCCACTGCGTATTTTGCCACTCGCGCCGCCATTTTGAGAAAAGGCGCCTACTATAAGTTTTTTGCACAATATCTCATTCCGACTCATTTGACGATATAAATTAAAAATATTTAATACAAAATTAAACTTTTTTCATTTTTTTTTTCACAAATAATTATATTGTTTATAAATTTACAATTACAACATTTACAATATATTTACATTAATATTATTATTCTATGTATAATCCAAAAATAAAACACAGAAGTTAGGCATCAAAATATTCGTCCGCATCGCTGTCAGCGGGAATCGTACCCAAAAGGCTGGCTGCATTGCCACGTTGATTGGATTCTTTGGCCTAGATATAGGCCAGCTTTCGGGTCTTAAATTAAACTTGAGAAAATTTTCTTCATAAAAGTACTGACATTTGTTTTGTAAAATCAATATTTTGGCGTACCAGCGCCGCAATAGGTGATTCAAAATTCGCTTTTTTGTTAAAATTACCATCACATTTAGTACAGGTACTAAATAGTATCATCCCTAACTTAGATGCCATGACCTAATAATCGACTACTTAGTCCTACAAACGGTCAACTTAAAAATACATTCAGAACAACCTTATATCGTACCCATACGGTCTATTTTGGTGATGTTGCTATTTTTAGGGCAGCAAAATGTATTATTGTCGCAGGATATGATGTCAACATCGTTCAGTCAATGTGAGTCAATGTAATATGAATGGATTTATCTTTGTGTATTCTAGGATTTGTGACAAACGGGATGACTTCACTGTGAATTTTTAAAATGTATTTATTTAATAACCACTTATATTAACAGTATATAACCACACATAAGTTTAAAAGTAGATTTGGGTATTTTGAAAACTCAAGTAAGTTAAAGTTATACTCAACAAGCCCAATTGAAAAAATATAGATATTTATTATGTGAGAGATCTGTGGGCCTGGCATGGACCACTCTAGAAAATGGAAAATTTCATAAAAAATCTCATAATTTTTTATAAGTACAATCACTCTGAATACATATATAGTAGGTACGAATTCGTTATAGTATTTTTGCTAAAACGGTATAGATAAAATAGCACCACATTCTATGAGATATCGAATGTAATTTATGAATTAATAGTAGGCAAGTAAAGATAAAAATTACAAAGCATAGTTTTCAGTAGAACGTAATTTAAGTTGGTAGAAAAATATTATAGCAATAAAGTAATGTTTATTTTTTGCAGATTTCAGAAACTCATTCAGTCGTTTCATCATTTTTATTCGGGCAAAAGTATTCGAAAAGTTAGTATTTTCGGCCGTAGATTTAATATTTTAGGTAAGGACAATTCTTATTTTTTTTTGTTTTTTTTGGAACTTTTATTATCTAGCCTTTTTAAATTATATAAAAAAAACATTAGGTAAGCACCTACATGTATTCCGCAAGACTAATTATAATTATCTAGGTACTTATAACATCAAAGTAAGTTTGTCTTCATGTCACGGTAAAACTGGTGGATCAATTTGGATGCTATTCGGTACGGAGATAGAAGGAACCCTGGAATATGTAGGTTGCCAAGTAGTTATGTCTACGTATCACTGTTAACCCTGTTATCATATGTTAATATAATAATATACATATGTTGTTGTAATATTTAGTAAAATAAACTAAAACATAAAACTAGTAAGCGTTTTTTTAATCATAAATATATAAAAGCCACATCTATATAAAGACAAAATTCATATTTAGGTACCTATACTTAATGCTAACTTGCAAAAAAATAACCTTTCGTAGCATCTAAAATTGTCTGTGATATAGGTACGTTATTTAATATGACAACTAACCTTGACATATGATAAGGAAACCATTAAATGAAGAGGAAGAAGCATTTAATTATGATTAATAAATAATATATGCAAATTTAAGCATTCATTAAGTATCAATCTATGCTGTAAAAGCATGAATTGATACTTTATTTATTACTAGCTGTTTCCCGCGGTTTCACCCGCATCCCGAGGGAACTACTTAGCGCACCCGGGTAAAAAGTAGCCTATGTTGTTCCTCAGGGTCTATTCTATCTCTGTACCAAATTTCATTTATATCGGTCCAGTAGTTTTGGCGTGAAAGCGTAACAGACAGACAGACAGAGTTACTTTCGCATTTATAATATTAGTAAGGATTACCACTTTTACATTGATATAAAATTTTTTTATATTTTACTAGCTTCCCGCCAGCGGCATCGCCCGCGATCCTTTAGCTAATGGATACAAAAACTTGACAATTTATATACTAAAACCTTCCTCATTAATCACTCTATCTATTAAAAAATCCGCATCAAAATCCGTTGCGTAGTTTTAAAGATTTAAGCATACATAGGGATATAGGGACAGAGAAAGCGACTTTGTTTTATACTATGTAGTGACTACAAATTCCAGGATTTGGCCTACGAAATTTTCTCAGCGCCTACTAAATCTGGGCAATCTTTCGTGGAAAAATCTGGAAAAAGTGGCTCCTCAATCTAAATTGACAAAAATATTTTTTTACGATTACGACTGTACTCGAAAAGCAAAATTTTTCAAATCGGTTGGCAAGCGACGGAGTTTTGCGCAATCAAACATAAAAAAAAAATACAAACATCCGAATTGAGATCCCCTTCCTTTTTTTGAAATCGGTTAAAAAGTTAGACGATTGATCATTGGATGCTCTGCTGCGTAGACATTTTGAACATTTGAACGTTTTGCTACTTAGACGCATTGATCGTGAGGCGAGTGAAACCCCGGGCTACTATACGTTTAACGTATTTTTATACGACTAGAAAATATTTAATGGATCTAAAACCAAGCCCAAACACACATATGTTTCGTGAAGCACGTCACTCGGCCTCCACTCAAGGCAAGCGTTCTTGTTTTATTATTGTTTATACTATACACGTATACGTAACTAGATAATCTGACCTATCAACGTATAGCAGAGTATTTCAAGTAACGAATAAGAAAAAATAATCGCAAAATATTAGTTTTTTTTTATAAATAAAATACACTTTTTGTATAAGATACTCGTACATAATTAATTACATAAAATTTAGTAGGTACATAATTAGCGTTGAAAAAATACTGTAGACTAGTGCTGATAGGGCCAAAGTATGTTTTCATAAAATTTCTTATTTTTACCGACTTCAAAAAGGAGGAGTTCTCAATGCGTCGGAAAAATATTTTATATATTTTTTTATGTATGTTCCCTGTTTATCCGAAGACGCCTGGACCTAATTTTTCTTTTGTTTGAAAGGGTGGACATATTTCCCAGGTGGTCCCATCGAACTTTATAAGTAATTTTATAATATTAGTAGAATTCTTCAATGAACGTACTAATTAAGGAAACTATCGTTTTTGGAGACCTGCTTGAAAGAACATGATCTTCCTTCGGCAGTAGGAAAACAAAATTTACGACGACGTTTCAAGGGCCATTTGACTCTGTGTATGTGATCTTTACTATTGTACCAGAAAATGGCGATACCATTTTCAGGTTCTTTTTTCTAGGGTTTTTCCAACCCAGGGTCTAATGAGACATTCGAGTTTTTGACGATCTTTAAAATCAACACCTCACCAACCATAATTGAACCGACTACTAAACGTGATATCAACAATAATGCATTTAGACAGCAAAGTCTGTTTTTAATTTTTAGAAAAAATCGGAATTGAGTTTTGTCTAAAACGTTTCATCTGAAACTATTCAAAAGAATAAGCGTGAAAATTTCCCAAAAAAACAGTAATCCTTAAACAGTTTAAATCGATTTGATCTGTTTTAAATATCGCTAAATGAATCAATAATTAAACATTCACTCAGTCTTAAGTCAGTACTAAATCATTGTCAGGTAGAATCAACATCAAACCATCAGGAAGTCACTCTGAAAAATTCCGAAGTGATTTCGACGAATGTATATGTGGCACAACTCCACTGGCAGTATATTTGCGAACATTACAATCATTATCTTAAACAAACAGATGACTATCTCATCTATTTATTAAACTCTGGTATCGTTAAACCAGGGGGGCTAGACAAGTGGCAAAACGCTAACGCTAACGCTATAGAATAGAAAACAAAATGTATGGGAATGACATATAGCTAGTCTTAAACGAATGTCATTCCCATACATTTTGTTTTCTATTCTATAGCGTTAGCGTTTTGCCACTTGTCTAACCCCCCAGATGTGATAACTAATAACAAGAATTGGAACAAGAAATTAAAAATTAAAAGAGTTACAATGGATCCCAAATGTAAAGGCGTTGAAAATGTTGGTGCTTCTAAAATTATAGAAGACACGATACATAAAGTAGTAAATAGGGATAAACTTTCCTTTATGGGCCGTCGAGTTGGAGGTTCATTTTTTTTTGTAGATAGCACTCATAAACAGAAGCCTTTTTACAAATTTTTAAGTTGCGGAGACTCACGGTTTACGAGATATAATTTTTTAAATATTGAAAAATAATACGTAATTTCGATAGATATATTTGTCATGTTAGATGTCAAATTGACGTTTTACGTTCCGTTGACGGTGGAGGTGTGTTTCATTCAATTTTATCATATTGTGTCTTTAAATATAATTATATTTTCACATAGTAAATTAAAATTAAATTTAAAAAATTATGATACGTAATTAATGTGCACTAAAAATGCGTTGTACTATTCAATTACAATGACTTTTTTACATTAAAAATAAAGAATATTTTTTTTACACTGGAACGGAACGTGAAGCGACGCCATTATATCAATGATGAGTGTATACATGTGCAAGAGCGAGCGAAGCGAGCTCCGAATTTTAGGGCACCCCGACTCGGATAGGTTAGGTTAGAAGGAGGTGGCGGGGTCGTAGTGAGCGAGCGAAGCGAGCGAACACCGACCCCGCCACCTCCTTCGAGGTTATTTTTTTTTAAACCACCCAGAAGTAGGAGCCCCGCGAAGCGGGGCTCCGTCGAGCTATCTTGGCAGGTAGGGTAGTGTTTAGGGTACCCTGACACGAATAAGGTAAGCCTTCGTGGTTATTTTTTTATAACTACCCGGAAGTAATTACTAATTTAAATCACGGATATCTCCGTAAGCATGAGGTTCCGCGGGGTGGTGTTGGTACAGGGGGGTAGGCACCTCCCACCCTCACCCTCCCCTCCATAAATCTTTGGAAATTAGCGTTCAAATTGATGGAAATTAGTGTTTTAACCTAACCTAACCTCAAAACTTTAACCATGGATATCTCCATAACCATAGGGCTCCGCGGGTTTGGGATGGCACAAGGGATAGCCTCTTCCCCCCCCCCCTCCCCCCCTCTTCACCCCGAACCATAAATCGACGGCCCATAAAGGAAAGTTTAACCGTAAATAGAACCGAGAGGGATTTAGAAGATTCTGATATTGGTGATAATAAAATCAAAATAGAAATCCTCGCTGATCCTGCTACAGAAAAGATAAATATAAATCAAGCTGTAATATAAACTTACCTCTTCCACTGATTTCTTGGAAAATTCGTTCATGGACACAATCCATTGCTGCACGAGTTCATTCACAATAACTAGATCATTATATAACCACGTCAATAGGTCGTTCACCCATTGCACACTCGGTGGATCGGGCCCCGTACATGTCGGTACTAAAACGCTTTGGTGCTTTTTTAAAGTCAGCTGTTCGGGGCCCGGGGACATGCGACCCAGACGCCTCTTGTTCGGCGGGGTGGCCGGGACGAAGCCTGTCGGCTTAGCAGGCTTAAACGAGGCACTTTTAACTTTAGCACTTGTAGCCAAAACACTATCAGCACTGTTTATTATTTCGTTCGATGTTTTTTTCGTGTCATCAGTCGTTGGTTTTTGTTTTGCATCGACCTCGACAACCTTATTTGCGAAGCGAGCGTACGCCCATTTCGCTATGCCAAGGAGGACGATGGAAAATAGTATCCATATGAAAATTAGCATGACTAGGTTGTCCATGGCTGTGTCCATATAATCGAAGCTACATATGAGGTCGTCAACTGCTTCGGCAAGGTCGGCCATAGCTTTCCATGGTGTTCGCCACCAGTGCGCGGCGTCCGCACCCGCCGCGTCCTTTTCGGTTACTGATTGGGAGCTAGGCATTTTTTTTCTATTTTCGAATGCACTATTTTGGGACGCAGCTCTGTTTCGCTATCTCTATCTCTTTCTATTTTGGATGCGTTCAGTAAGTTAAGATTTAGTGTGAACACATTTCGTTCGTTCGTGTTTTTCGTGGTTTCAATGTCTCCGTTGTGTCAGCATGTTATTGCGAATCTGTAACAATGAGATTAATATGTTGTAAGTCAGAAGAATTGTAGTACAGAAAAGTTCTCTTTAACTAGAAAACGTAGGGTATTTTTATACATTCGTCAACAAAAAGTCGTGGTGGCCTAGTGGTTAAGGCACCTGCCTCTCGTGTACGAGTGTGCAGGTTCGAAACCTGGCAAGTACCAATGTGACTTTTCTAAAGTCATTATGTACTTTCTAAGTATTTATTAAACGTCACTAACTAACGGTGAAGGAAAACATCGTGAGGAAACCTGGACTTTAGTCTGAAATCGCCAATCCGCCTCGAGCAAGCGTGGTGATCAATGCTCATGCCTTCTCTGTGTGAGAAGAGGCCTGTGCCCAGCAGTGGGACAATATATAGGCTGATGATGATGATGATTTTTATACATGTGCATAAAAATAAACATCTTTCTGTCGTAAACGTAATAATCAACACTTCAAGTATACAATAAGATTGACTCTTATCACAAAAAAACAAATCAGTTTCAATTATAAACTTTCTGTTCTTAATCATATTGTGTAAAATAAAAACTTCATCTTCAACCTACTTGAAATACATTAACATCACGCCTTTTCCTATCTGGACTAGGCAGAGTTAAAGCGTAGGTATAGGTACCTTCATTTCCACAACTAAATCTCGCTAGTAATTTAAGTATCTAGAATTCTTACTCATTCTCTCACAAATCTATCCAAAGGTTGTCTGTAAAAGATCGCTTTTAGCGATAAGACCGCCCATTGTGTCACCGTTTGTAACTCTTTTTCCAATGTCATATGTTTTTCTTTTGGTGTACAGAATAAATAATGTCGTGTTATGCCGTGGTTAAGGCACGTGTACCTATCTCATGTACGAGTGTGTGGGTTTAAAACCTGGCAAGTACCAATGTGACTTCTCAAAAGCCGTATTCACTTTCGATCTCGACAGCACTGGCTAAAGGCGAAGGAAAACATCGTGAGGAAACCTGGACTAAAAACTCTGAAAAACTTCATCTTTACCTACTTCAAATACATTAACATCAAGCCTTTTTCCCTGTGGCCCAGAGGCTAAGGGTATCTTTTTTTCGGATGGTAAACCATCAAATGACCACTCGCTGTGGGATAAGCGGAGGGAAATGTCAGACTCTTACTGACTAAAACCCATCCATGTTCATACCTTCGCGCTGCGCTCCAATGCCGCGGTAACTCTTTCGAAATATCTCTCAGCTATACTATAGCACACTTTTACCCTTTCGTTTAAACATGTGTGTATTGTTTTTACTTTCCTAAGATCAGTTATCTTTAGCATCCAACAAGAAACTTTTACATCTTGAATGAAAAATGACCTTTTCCGTGCCTCATAGTGTAACAATGTACTCCTAACAATAGGCAATAAGCCATTGTCTTAGTAATACATAGTTATTACTCAGTCGGTCAAGCATGAGCGCTCGGATGATGTAACAGATACCTAATAGCAACAGTTTAAAAAGTTCTTTTTAATATCGACTTAAAAAAGGTGGTATTTTTTGTATATTCACCGATAACTCAAAATTGGCTGGGTTAAGTGGTTCTATTTTATTTTAATATTAAAATCTATTTTAAAAAAGAAACAAAAAATCCATCTATTACTTGGTCTTCCTATAGCCATCACATATTCAAACTCCTTGTGATTTGATTTAAAGTTATGTAACTGTTTTATTTTGTCTATGGTTACGAATACGGCGGGAAACGAGCTGTCAATTAGAAAATTCTTGAGTAAAATGATGGTCGACGTGATTTGTAAGTGCAAATCATTCATTGTTTTATGGATAACAGTGACTGAAGTCTTTAATAAGTATTATCTAATTTCCCTGATTATTTAGTTTTAATAATAGTCCGCTTCTGCTTTCTTATGGAGATTAAGAATATCATATCACCATAAAATATAGAAAAACAAAGACCTATCCAACATCGCCTTTCCCGCGCCATAGTGACTTTGATTCGTAAACTTTATAATTATTTTAACCTTGTTCGGTCCTAATGTAACAGATTGGTTAATTGGCTCAATGGGAATTGGATTAGCGTTGATTAACAGAAAAACAAACACTACACACAAACGTAATCGTATTAATTAACGTTTTAAACAGACTACCATTACATTGCTCGGTTAATTATACGTGAAACGGAAGAACTGTCATTCAAAATCTGTCAAAATGGTGGATAAAATTGAATAATTTTGCTATTATTTTATGTTTTTTATCTAAATGTTTATGACGGTGTTCTGCCTTTTCGCCGAACATTGTTTGCCAGATTTTCACTTGCCAAATAACGTTTCGCCGATGTTTCACTTTGACAACTAACGTTTAGCAAATTTTTGTATGACAAATTTTCATTTGGTAGAATTATTGCTTAGCAGATTATTATAATGACACAAAACGTTTGGGACATTTATCATCTGTCGAACATTTCGCATAGGTTACGATAGGTTAGGTAAGAGTCCAGGGGCGACGGACTTGGGGAAGTCCCCGCCCCCCATGATAGGACCCGAGCCGGTGGCGCGCGTCTGTGTCCACGCGCGCCCCCGAGGCGATGCACGGGGTAGGACACCTCACTACCCCGTGCAGGAGACGAGGCCCGGCAGGACGGGCCGGCACCAGTGCGGGGCTGGAATCTGGATTCCCGCGGCCCCGCGCCCACGTGCGAGAAGCGACACCGGGGTGGTTTTAGCCAGTAAGAGTCCGGCACTGTTCCCGGCCTCCCCAGGCCGGGTTCGTCCATGAGGATTTCCCCCCGAAAAAAAAATAAAAAAAAGGTTAGGTAAGAGTATGGCAAATAACGCACGAATTCTGCGATAATTCTGCGAAACGTTGGTTGACAAGTGAAAATCTGGCAAACTATTTTCGGCGAAAAGGCAGAGAACCGTTTATGACATATGTTTACCAAATTATTATACCCATGTATGATAATTATCAAAAAAATATTAAAAGTATGCTAATTATTGTTATTAAATTATAATGTTTTGTGATATTCGTAAAAGTATAAAGTTTAAATGATAAAAAGTTTCGTGTAACTGGCTGTTAATCTCCTAAGAGAAAATTCCCCAACCTTTAAATATATGCAAAGCTTGGAAAAGAGAGTATACAATACACCAGGCCAAAGATCGCTACAATTGGAGGGAAATTTTTAAGAGGTTTAGTTGAGGACTCCACGACGCTCAGCACTCAGCAGTGAGCAATCAACTGAAGGAGGACTTCTTATACTACAAACTACAAAGCTCACAGTCCATGCAATCCTTACTAATATTATAAATGCGAAAGTAACTCTGTCTGTCTGTTACGCTTTCACGCCAAAACTACTGGACCGATATAAATGAAATTTGGTACAGAGATAGAATAGACCCTGAGGAACAACATAGGCTACTATTTACCCGGGTGCGCTAAGTAGTTCCCTCGGGATGCGGGTGAAACCGCGGGAAACAGCTAGTAATTCATAATTGAGTCATAGTCTAGTAGTCGAAACGGCACATTTATGCCAGACAAAGCGACCTAATTGTTACTATCACAATAGTTGACCTCAGACTAGGGTTACCATATTCAAATTCTCGAAGCCGGACAAAAATTTCAAAAACTTATTAATTTTGTTGAAAATAAGTTTTTTTTTCGGGTTTACATGATAAATGAATTGGAATGAAAATAAAAACATTGCCTTTATTTTGATTCTTATATTACAACCTTGATGGAAGTGGTCCATGCGTAGAAAAAAATTAATAGGCCCCTCCCAATGGAACGCCGGACTCTTTTTGCTGAATATTCTGCCAAGAACACATCCCACCGCCTAGAATTCTATCAGAACGCCTGAAAAGAAGGATGCTTTTACATTGAAGTAGAAAGCAAAAGTGCTTTTTGAGACTATTCCACACTTTTCCCTTCTGTTTTCGATATAGTATCAAAATACCTCTTTTGACGACCTGAGTGGTTCAGTGGTCAACATGCCGCCGGAATACCACGCAAGAGGTCCCGGGTTCGATTCCCGGCCGGCCAGAAATTGAAATGATGAATTTTAATTTCTGTTACGGGTCTGGGTGTTACTATGTATAATATGTATGTATTTAAAAAGTATATAAGTAGTATATCCGTTAAGCTAGCACCCATAACACAAGCATGCTTGCTTGCATTGCTTACTTTGGGGCTAGATGGCGCTGTGTGAAATTGTCCAAAGATATTTATATTATATTTATTTATATACCTCTGGCAATACTGTCTACAACTAAGACATTTCCGTAGTATTCCGGACGTGTGGCAGCCCTACGTCAGAATATACGAGCAATAGTTTGATCTGTTCCGGTTGCCCTAACTAAATTTGATTATACAGATATCTGTGTCATTTTGCCTTCATAGCTCGGCAACAATTAACAGACCATACGTTTAATTATTCGCGTAATTACATTTTCTAAGTATTTATCGTCGTCGTGACCTAGTGGCTAAGGCACCTGCCTCTGATGTACCGTGTGCAGGTTCAAAACCTGGCAAGTACCAATGTGACTTTTCTGAAGTCATATGTACTTTCTAAGTATATCTTAGACGACACTGACAAACAGTGAAGGAAAACATGCCTGATGCCTTCTTTGTATGAGAAGAGGCCTGTGCCTAGCAGTGGGACAAATTATACTGATGATATTGTGTGATTATATCTGTGTATTGATATCATAAAAAAAATATGCTTATTACTGATATCATGTTTTGTCATATTCACAAAAGTATCTATACTAATATAATAAAGCTGAAGAGTTTGTTTGTTTGAACGCGTTAATCTCAGGAACTACTGGTACGATTTGAAAAAATCTGTCAGTTTTAGATAGCCCATTTATTGAGGAAGGCTATAGGCTATATATCATCACGCTAAAACCAATAGGAGCGGAGCACCACTATTCCACGCGGACGAAGTTGCGGGCAGAAACTAGTGTATAATAAAAATGATGAAAAGTTTAGTGCAACCGTCTAATACAAATACTAACACTAAGTCATGATTTACTAATAAGTAATGTTTAAGTCATCGCCTGTGTTAGTCTAGTGACAAACGATACTCATTCTTGTCAGACAACCTATTACGTATACGATTTTATGGCCATGACTAATAGGCATAGGAATTACACATTAAAATCCTAACCTAACTCATAATATAAATGCAAAGTGAGTTTGTTTGTTACGCTTTTACGGTAAAACGGCTGAACCGATTTAGACGAATTTTGGTATGGAGATAGATATGAAACTGAAGACTGTTGTAAGCTTCTTTTTAACCGAATGCGTTGAGTAGTTTCCTCAGGACGCGAGTGAAACTGCGGGAAATAACTATTGTATTATTTTTGAATAAAAAAAACACTTCAATAAGTAAGACTAGTCAGTAGGTTAGTATTACACGGCCTGATGTAAGTACGTAATTAATATTAAAATAAACAACACTAATATTATACATGTGAAAGTCTCTCTGTCTCTTTGTATGTTTGTCACGCTTTCACTGTTAAAGCACTGAACCTATTTGGTACGGAGATAGATAAGAACTATCAGGCCAAGCACCGGGGGTTGAATAAACGTGTTTTCTCCACTTTTTGTCTTCTACAACTACTAACTAATAAAGAGCGTCGAAATATTTCTCCTAATCGCAGTCAACGGAGAGCGTACCCAAGAGGCTGGCTGTATTGCCACGTTGGATAGCTATGCTTATCCTTTGGCCAAAGTAGTAGACAGCCTTTGGGTTTCTTGTTCAATACAAATACTTCATAGACAACAAGGGTGAAGAAAAAGCGTTTGTCCGTACCGTACTAGGAAACAAAACAAAAAAGAACCAGCAACTGATAAAAATCTGCATAACGTATTGTGTTTCATAAAAACTGCCTGCTAATTTAATTATTTATTTTAAAAATCAAATGTCATAGCAATTCCTTACGTCATTAGATACTATTTCTATTCCTATACTTAATACAACAGTATCGGTCGACCCGACCTTGGATGACATCATCGCGAGGTCATAGATCAACAGCTGAATTTTTAATCTATGCGCACTGAATTTTAATTAAGTTTCGTCTGCGAAACATGGCCGTCTGCTGTTAGATTTTTTAATTAATTAATTAATCTATTAATTAATTCGGTGAACTTTGCAAAATGTTTGTTTCATGAAACTGATATTGGTGAAATATAAACCTTTGATGTGTTAGATAAGAAGTTGAATAAAAATTATTTAATTTTGAATTTAAAAATATGTTCCAAGGCCAAAAGTATTAGAGAAAGGCAAAAAATTTATTTAGTTCGATCTTTTTTCGTCTGTCTTTGGTCACAAGCAAATAATATAGCATAGGTACTGTATAACATGTGTGAATGATTCATTAGAATCGGTTCAGCAGTTCCTAATGTTGTCACCTACTTATTTACAAATATAAATATATAAACGATATTAACTAACACCGATGTCCACTAGTCACTTAATACGATTGTCGCTAAATATATTTATTTAAAACAATGTTCAATTTCTGTCTTTTGTTTTGACAGAGAAAGAAGGATGTTTTAATTATATTTAGCGGAAATTGATTTACGTTAGTGAGAAGCGGCGAAAGCCAATCTAAAATGTAGCTAAACGTGTCAAATTCTAAAGGTGATTTTAGTAATATTTCAGTGTAAGGACTCACGTGTTTTTACACTTTATTTCGACTTCATCCGTACCTACGCTAAAAGGAAAACAATTTAGGTAAATTAGGTATAAAAATAAATGACAGGAAATATTTGATGAGGAACTCGAAAAAAAATTTTTAAACGCAATAAACAAGCCTCAACAATGAATAAAATACAATAATTTTGATCAATGGTTGTTCTTTCTCTCATCAGCCGCCTAGCCTTTTCCTAACTATTAAAGTCGACTTCCACACTAGCACCTTTATTACGTAATACAATTGCCTTCCATTTCAATTGCTAAGGCTTTCATTCTGTCAATGATATCACAGTGTAATGATTGCGATGATATAACTATTAAAGTATTTTTTTAAATCATATAAAGAATGTATACTATGTATAAACTTTATGAATTTATTTATCAAGTTGGTTAAAAATGCTCGCAAAACTATTCTGTGCTAAAACTAAACTAAATAAAAGTTGTTTATTTGATGTTTTCGATACGCCAAGCAGCCAATCATAATTTCGGCGATAACTATGACTGTATACCTACAGGCATAAATAAATCTTTAGGTTACCTATAATTTATGTATGCAACATCACCCACAAGCGAATCCCATTTGAAGCTACAAATCGTCGGCCTAATATGTTAACCAGCTATGTCCATTTTAGAGAACTTTACAGGAGGATCAAAAAACTGAATAACTTCTATAATTTTATATTAATTTAAATTTCTTAAATCCCGTTTCTTTGAATAACTCCATGGATCATTTTAATATTGAAAATTCTTTCAAAAGCTTATATAAAATGGTAAAAATCTGAAAATAAAGGAGATAGCTGGTATTCGTTTGGACATTTTTATTTTGTTTGGGATTTAGCAGATATTCGTGTTAAATTTTTCAGCATGGTCTTTATAAACTAAGTACATGATAATAATAATATTTTATAGGTATGTTTCAAAAATAATAACAATAACAAAATTATCAAAAATTCTATAATATTCATTTAAAAACATACCCCTAAGATGACCCACCGACCCATAATTAGTCTTATAATAAACAAACATAGATAGTTTGACTTTGTAATTAACAATCCAAGTTAGACGAATTTTGCTACCTCTGGAATGAAGTAGAAGGTGGAGTTAATCCAGAAGAATCTGCTTCCATTTGGGTATGACCTGGTTCTAAAAACTTTTGCTGAATAATTATGTTTTTATGTTTCATAACTAGATTTAAAAGCACGTTAGATAAAGTACTATTTCTATTTTGATACGTACAACCGTCACTGTATATTATTATTGTTATATTGTCTTCTACATTGAATTCTGATATTACTGAATTTTCCAAAAAGTCTACCCAAATGGCAAATTCTTCTGTATTAACTCCACCTTCTACTTCATTTCAGAGGTAGCAAAATCCGTCTTTATTCGTTAAGTTAAAGAAGCAGAGATTATGGACTTGCAACTTAGTTTTCTAGTACATAGTACTAACATTGGATTTGGGCGCCATTAAAACTGCCTGCAAATCAACCGTTAAAATATAATGATCCCCTTTCTTATTAACCAACTTCAAAAAAAGGAGGAGGTTCTCAATTCGACTGTATGTTTTTTTTTTATGTTTGTTACCTCATAACTTTTGACTGGGTGAATCGATTTTGATGATTCTTTTTTTATTGGAAAGCTGACGATTCCCGTGTGGTCCCTTTTAAATTTTATCAATATCGGTTCAGCCGTTTTATAAATATATTAAAAATAACGGTTTATCTCTACTTGTGCATACAAAAACTTTTTACAAAAAAAAACCGACTTCCAAAAAAAAGTAAAAAATAAATTTTATTTAAACGCTTATCGACCAAAACATCGCTCTAGAAGTCGGTGGCGAAATACTAACAATAGTAACTTACAAGACGCCGACTTCTAGAGCGATGTTTTGGTCGATAAGCGTTGAAATAAAATATTTTTTTTACTTTTTAGTTTTTTTGGAAGTCGGTTTTTTTTTGTAAAAAGTTTTTTTATTCTAAATGACCACGATATATCTCTTCAGTAATTTATGTAAGTAACCTTTGTATACTAAAAGATAAAAAAATAAATTCAATGGCCACGCATCATGAGTCACCGACCATTTCTAGTACGATACTGGGAAGGATTAAAGGATTTGGCAGGTTTTCTATGTGTTTATTGGTCGCTGGTATTATAGCAGTTTGACGGACATCGATTTTTAGCCTTGTTAAGTTGAATTATGACGTATTTTTTGCACGATTAGGTCGGTAATCGTCTGTAGTTTCAGGTTCGATCAAAAAGTCATTTTGATATAAAATGGACTTAGCAGGTTAACATTTTAGGCCGACGAAATGATTTTGGTTGCAACATAATGACATCATTTTTACTATGAAGGTTACACTAAAAATAGGTATTACTTGTTACTTATGCCTTTGTTATTAACATCTGTTAATTAGGTCTGATTAGAATAGATACAACTTTAATTAGCTAGTCGTAAGGTATCTATGGTAAAAAACAAAAAAAAAGACGAAGGTTTTTAAAGGAATCCATGTGTGAAGTGGTCATAATTAAATGTTTTAATTGGCCTTCGGAGTGTATGATTCAGTAATGCTGTTATGGGGTTTTAGAACTGTTATTTCTAGCTAGTTATTGTACCTCTAACTTGTTCTAGAGAAATGTTTTTTATAAGACAAATGGCCGTTTGCAGCAAACTTTTTATTTATACTAATATAATAAAGAAAAGAGGAAAGATTTGTTTGTTTGTAGGGTTTTATCTCAAAAACTACGGGACCGATTTTAAAAAATATTTCACCGTTAGAAAGCTACATCTTTACGAAGTGTCATAGGCTATATTTATTTTCAGAAATAATTAGGGGTCCTTACTAAAACTTGAATAATGTAACCCAAGGTGTAAAAAAATGTCCACGGAAAGGTGGACATCTATATTTTTACAAAAATCACAAAAGACGATATCTTTAGCATATATTTTTGTGTTATCAATACATAGATACAATAATTAAGTAAACATTATATCATAAATATTAAAACGAAAAACTTAAAATAATAGCAAAATCATTCCGTTTCACGTATAAGTTACCGCATAATTTTTAGGTGCGACCGGCTGATGGAGTTTTTTATTTTAATTTTAACATAATACATTTCGAATACAATTTGACATGCATTTATCCTTACTAATATTATAAATACGGTCTGTCGGTCTGTTGCGCTTTCACGAAAACACTTCAACCGATTTAAATGCAATTTGGTATGGAATCTAGGAAAGGACATACACTGAGAGAAATCCGCTTTGTATTTCAAACAAGTTTGACTTGTTAAGTGGTTTTCTGTTTGAAATAAAAGTATTTTAGTTATTAGAAACAAATGAAATATTATTTCTTTCAGTTAGTTATGTACAAAGAACGAGGTAAAACTAGTTGGCTGGTATTTAATTGGATCAATCAAAAAATTGTTTGAAAAAACAAGCGTAACATTGATTTAATAAAATTGGCATGTACCACCAATCAACAGGTAAACTTATAGCAGTAACAAATTGTTATCTAGGAAAGCCAACGAAATAGTATGGTTACCTTAATCGTACGTCAGGTTGAAACTAAATTATACTTATGTGTTGTTGAATGATCTTTTATACCAACGTTATAGCGATTGAAGGAACGCGCTACATCTTGAACATTTGACAATCATTATTAACATATCGAAATAACATTATTTTACCACAATACATAGTAAGCCTATCATTTCCGTCATTTAAGTTTGATAAGTAGTAGGTAGGCGGTAGGTAGGATACTTATTTTAGGAAGGTACCTACCAAGTTGGTAGGTACCTTCCTAAAATTAACAGCAGATTAGGTAGGTATACATAATAGTTACATACCTACTTTACAGGAAGTATAAATAAAATAATATAAAATAAATAAATATTGTGGACAACCCACACAACACTATCTATTAGCCCCAAATTAAGCAGAGCTTGTAGGTACCTACCTGCCGTACCTACTGTGGGAACCAGATAAATGATATAATATCTACATACTTTTTTTTTGTAAATAAGATAGGTAGGTAAATATAATAACACCCAGACAGAGAACAAACATCTGTGTTCATGTCACAAATATTTGTTCTTGGTGGGGATCGAACCCACGGGCCACGACCTGAGATACCTACAAAACCAACTGAGCTGAGAAACCAATCAAATAATACCTACCTTACCAGATACCTACCGTACCTAACCTACATTATACCATGCGGTTCGTAGGTATGTACGCCTGTACGGTTTAGGTACCTACCGAATGGGTCCAACACCAATTTTTATTCTTGGTCGTACATGTAGATTGTTGGTAGGT
This sequence comes from Pyrrhia umbra, assembly GCA_963891755.1. Taxonomy (NCBI): domain Eukaryota; kingdom Metazoa; phylum Arthropoda; class Insecta; order Lepidoptera; family Noctuidae; genus Pyrrhia; species Pyrrhia umbra. The sequence goes on from OY982943.1 coordinate 2,229,034, forward strand.
ACCTACTTACCTTGTTATTTTTATAAGGTCAAAGTCATAGAATTCTAAGATTTGTAAATACAGAATAGTAGGTTTGTATAGATAAGAAACTAACTACAATCCTATTAATCTGTAAAGTACTACGTTATAGTACTTGTTTATATTCTGAGTACCTAAGTAGTAACTACCCAGTTAGTAAAAAAAACAGAACCAGTGGTATACCTAGTACCTACTTAGGAACCTAATGGACCTATTAGCAAAACTTCCTGATAATCTTAATATATAGATATAGGTAGATAGGTGCAAGCTCTTATGAGAGGTTGACTTTTGTTGGTACTTAATAGGTATCTACCTAGGCAGGCACCTCACCTACTAGGTAGGTACCTAGACAGGCACCTCACCTACCTACCTACATACCTACCTACTGTGGTTTCCGCAGTCGAATCTAGCGGGCACTCGATAAAATAATTGAGTTTGTGACAAAAGGCAACACAAACACTGCACCTAACCTACCTACAGAGAAGACAACAGTCGATTTAGGTACTTACTTCTCGCTCGCACACTTTGACCTTTTGAAAGAAATAAACGCTGAACTTAAGTAAGTAGGTACCTACCTAAGTATTTATCGAAAATCGCGTTCAACTATCTTGTGTGCAATCACACAGTTTAGCAAAAAAATACTGATCCTAACCTAACTCTGGTTTTCGTACAAAGTTTAAGTAGGAAGGTATAATACCTACTTGTAAGAAAACCAGTTGGGAAAACTTGTAGGGAAACGTGCTAGGATCACAAATTTTTTTTCGATTTGTAAGTAATCGGATTGCACACAAGATACCTACCTACCTAGGTACTTAGTTAAGCGCGATTTCGACAATAAGTTCAGTGTTTTTAGGGTTCCGTACCCAAAGGGTAAAAACGGGACCCTATTACTAAAGGGCCTACTACATGGTTGAAAACATTGTTTCCAACAAGTTGCCAACAGGGTCACCTTGGGATGGAAGCTGCTGGCAGTGTTGCCAACTTAGTGGCTTTTCCACTAAAACTGGTAGTTTCAACATCCTATTTAGTGGTGAAATATTTCTTTTAGTGGCTGGTGGATTTTGCATAACCGTCTTTATATGAAGGAGTTATATATAGACGGATGTATACCCGAACAAAAAAAAATAGAAGCAGCCGAACTGAAAACATCCTCCTTTTTGGGCAGTCGGTTAAATAAAACTATTTATTTAGTGGATATTTCAGTGGATACGTGTCTAGGATCATTTTTTGTTAATGGTTTTCTGGTAGACTTAGTTACTTGAATCTGGTGGAGATAAAGTTGAACTGATGGCAACACTGGCTTGTTGGCAACACGGTTGGCAACCACTATCTACACGGTTGTAAACGGCTGTTTCCAACCAAGGTGACCCCGTTGTAAACCAATGTTTGCAACCGTGTAGTAGACCCTTAAGACTCCGCGGTCCGTCTGTCTCTCTGTCACCAGGCTGTATCTCATGAACCGTGATAGCTAGACAATTGAAATTTTCACAGATGATGTATTTTTGTTGCCGCTACAACAAATAATAAAAACAGAATGAAATAAATATTTAAGTGGGGCTCCCATACAACAAACGTGATTTCCATGCCGTTTTTTTGCGACAATGGTACGGAACCCTTCGTGCGCGAGTCCGACTCGCACTTGGCCGGTTTTTTTATCTTTCAAATGTCAAAGTGAGCGAGCGCGAAGTACATTCATTGTTTTCGGGGTCTTCGCCTTATTATCCACTGTTCACAGTCTTCGCGTGCTTCGACTGCTTCGTGTAAGGCTTAGCACGCACTGCGATTTTATTAGCGCGAATTTTTTAGTACTATTTGAGCGCATTTTTTTTCCGCAGTGCGTGCAGCTTCATACATTGCCATAGGTCACAGAATCGCAGTGCGTGCTATGCCTAAACAACGTAGGTAGAGGTACCCATTAGATCATGTCTGTAAAAGATCCATTTCCAAGTACTTGCTCAATAATGAGATAGGTAGGTGCACGATCCATAGTAACAATAAGTAGGTATCCCTTAGATTATACAAGTGACGAAGTAAGTCTTTCTGAAACTGAACATGTATATAGGTAAGTCGGAGGTACGTACCTACTATGATCTGTTATCAAATACATGGTAAGTACCTACGATGTGTATCTATTTTGACGACTGAGACGCTGGCTTAGCCTATGCTAAAATTTAACCATGTCCGTCCGCCCGATGTTCAAAATATATAAGATAGGTACCTAGGTACTAGGAATGTACCTACCCATTAAGTTTTAGTCTTAGGTACATAATACAGAAGTAACAATTTATAATTATTAGCAGGGTTTTAACTAATTTAAAATAGTTGCGTGAGTAGTAGGTACCTACAATTAATAGACATACAACAACATTATCTTGTTGAAATTAGGCTTGGCATTCCACTAACTTGTTGAAACTACTACCTATAATGTTGATTTTAAGCGGAAGGAAGTCGCCTGTCGGTCGGTCGCCATTGCTGCAATACGGTGTTGCCAGAGTTGAGCTAATAATACCGTAAAATGGGGTGAATAGAAATGCAAAAGGCGATTAGAGACCAACACCAGAAAATACATTTTGACGTTATTTCCATATTATTTGTAGCATTTAAGGACTGCAAGATTTGGAGAAGATTGCCTGGGAAGGATTAGTAGTAATAACACAAGTTCGATATTAAAGTGAAAATTCCAATCAAAATGATAGTTTCTATTCACCCCATTTTACCCGGTAGTAAAATTAATTTACCAGGTTTTTTTTAAGTGAAAACTTCTCTATGCGGGCTTGAACATTTTTAACCGACTTCAAATAAAAAAGGAGTAGGTTCTCAATTCAGTTTTTTCATATTTGTTATTTATATTTTACATCGTAATCGGGTCAGCAGTTTGGCCATGAAGTCAGTTTCTCAAGTTTTTTAAACTTATATTATGATGAGGAGGGCAAGAACTAATGGACTCGTCAGTTCGTCACGTTATTACCTATTACTTAACCGACACCTCTTCGGCAAAGATCGAGACACTGTCAAAGTTGTTTGTTTTATTGTCGGCGTTCCCGCCGTTTTCGGAGTGACACGATTTTTTTAGCGCCACAAAATGGATTAAGTTACTTTGGAAAAGCAAGTAACTTTTGAGTTTGGGCCCTGGCAACATTGATTTGCCAGGCATTTCATTTGAATTGAAATTTTGAATCAGTCTAACAGTCAAATCACTGCACGATACACGATAAATAAAGAGCATTGTATAAAGTTTTTTCTAGATAAATCAAAGTTTCAATTCAGTTCAATAATTGCCTAGCGGACTAGACCTAGACGTTTGAGTGATAGTTTGCTGTTTTGTGGAATTGTGGCTTCACGTTCATCTGTCGTTCATTACGGAAAAGGTAAGCAATATTATTTCATTATTAAGGAGTCATGGCTAGAATTCATCCACCACAAACACAACTCTTACCCTACCTTACCTTATTTTCCCTTCTCCGGTCGGTCAAAGATGATGCTAGGTACTTACTCAAAAAAAGATGATAGCTTATGTACCTACACCTGACTAAAACTAGGTAGGTACCTACTATAAACATCAGTTAGTTGATGTCCACTGCTGAACAAAGGCCTTTTAGAATTCTACGACAAACAGCCGTATTAAATGTATGGATGATGCTTTAGCTCTATGCATACATTCAAAGTTAATGAGATATTATCTCATTATATGTACTTCCCTCTCACAGAGAGGAGGCCTGTCCCAGCAGTGGAAACGTTGAAAGGCTGATGATGAGACTTCATGGATGTTTGTAAAAAAGATCAATACACTATAGTAGGTAATTTCTGAACCTGGGGTTTGCCAGATTCTTAGAAAATTAAATGTTTTTAAAATTACACGGATTAAAACATTTGTATCGAAATTTCAAAATTAAAACGTTATAAATACAACAAAATACCGTTTTTATTATCTTTCAATATATTATTACCTCTCTCAGTGGCATTAAAGGCTTTTCATAATTTTTAGGTTGCACCTGCTTAATGTCATGAGTGAATATGACTACATAACTGATTTGTTGAAACAGTGGGGTCTCGCAGATTATATAGACGTTTTTATCAGTAAGTTGTACATTTACATATACCTACCACTACATTTCAACAATGGACTTGCATAATGAGATAAATGTTTAGATCTGGGAGTTCCAACCCTCAAATGAAATGTTGCAGATCAGAAAGTTGATGCAGGATGTCTGCGAATTCTAGATGATGGAGACATAAAAGAATTGATTCCCCTGGCAGGTGACAGGGCTCGTTTCAAAAGTAGTTTAAGCCTATGGAAAGCTGAAATAAATGTTGAAGCCAAATCTGCATTACAAGTACACAAAGCAAATAAACCTTACCACTTTATTAGTTAGTCTGTATATGTAGGCTCTGCTTGTTTTTTGTATTTTTTGCTTTTTTTGGTAGTTCTTATTCTGTATGACTATTGGTACAGTAATTAAAAGTTTCAAACAAGAGAGTAATTATAACCATAACATAACGCCCAACATAGTCCTGAACCTACACTAGGATTCCCTGTGTTGCGGGTATCAGGAACTATGAGTACCATGGTACCACAATACCCAGACCCGCTGCAAATATTTGCAGATTATACCGAACATTTGTCCTGCAGCGGGAATCGAACCTGCTCGCATTTCAGTTGGCAGCTTGCCTGCTTTGCCACTGAAGAAAAACACGTTTGTACGGATACAAAGGCCACTGCATAGAAAAAAAAATGGTTAGGTTTTTTAGTTTTCTCAGAATTTGATTTGGTTGTTTACTTTAGTTAATTATTCCTTTTAGAGTCTAAATAGAGTTGATTGAGCCGAACAATTTTTTTTTTAAATTTCATATTTCAGGCTGAATATATCATGACCAATCCATAATCACATATCTGTATCATGGTGTTTTTTTATTGATTTGATAAAATAAAAAATACATTCAAATATTTTTTTAAAATCTATTTGACGGACTTATTAGATTTTTTAGTGAAATACCCTATTGTGTATGGATATCTATATATATAAAAGAAAGTCGTGTTAGTTACTCCATTTATAACTCGAAGTATAGGGTAGGTAAGTAGGGTAGGTAGGTAAGGTAGGTAGTTAGGGTAGGTAGGTAGGGTAAGTAGGTAGGGTAGATAGGTAGGGTAGGTAGGGTAGGTAGGTAGTTAGGGTAGGGTAGGTAGGTAGGTATGGTAGGGCAGGTAGGTAGCCAGTTGACGGGAGCGAACCCGCGGGCAGAAGCTAGTATTAAATAAATGGTATATAAACAGTTATGTAGGTACATAACATACCTACATTCCTAAGTAACAAATATACAAACTCAGAATGTATTTTTATGATATTTGGTAATTAGCAATACTGACTTGATATTTGGTAATGCATTAATACTGTCCAAGCCCCCTTGCGCAGCTAGTTTTTACATAGACTAATTTATAACTCTATATGTAAGTCTTTTTCTTAATTAAATTTTATTTTCAGGAAACGTCTGATCCTGTCAATGTAGAAGTTATAGATGTCGGTGAACTTCCAGAGGAAACTATAATTACTTTAAGTAACGATTTGGAAGACAGTTTCAGCTTTAATACAGACTTTGAAAGTGATGTTGACAATTCTGTAAGATATTTTATGGTCCTAAATTATGGTATTAAGCTTAAATTTACATACCTATATTTACGAGCGGTTCATCGCCTTCTTAATGTTTATTATTAATGTTATCCATGTATGTAATCCAGGTGCTCAAACTACTTCAGAGTTCAATTGATGGGAAAGCCATTTTAAATAGTGGTCGAACCAATGGAGGTTTACTTGACCAGACACTTAGAAGTCGTCTAGCCAGGCTGATTGCAACAAAAGAGTTGTCTAACAATCCTACTGGTGTAGTGCCAGGACACAGGCTTATGAAATGTGCTCATGAAATAGCGAAGATTTTTGCAAAGGAATCTCCAACGATATATTATATACCCTATATGAGCGCTACACCTCAGCAGATAAAAAGAAACGCATCTGGGAAGTTGTACGATGCTGTAGTAAACAGAAGAAAGGATTTGCGCAAGAGGGGCGTAATAGCAGGTTCCTCACGGAGTTCGAAGAGTTCCGATACTAATTCTGTAACTTCTGTCACAGAGACCCCGATATTATCAATCCAGAATGAAGGTAAGTAGACATTTTTACTAATCCCATTTGCCTTTTACCGTCTGAACCGATTTCGATAAAATTTGGTACACAGAGTATGACCTGGATTGAGCTATATGCTACTTTTTATCCTGGTAAAACGCGAGCGAAGTGGTGGGCGGACACTAGTCATTAATAAATATATGTAATAAGTATCCCACTGTTATAACTATAATCTAGCCTCAATAAGACATGTCCCGTCACACGAACATAATGAAGTGGTAGTGGCTTTTATGTGGAGTAGGTGCTACTTTACCTCTTTTCAATACTAGTAATGGTATAGATTGAACATTTTCTAGGTAAGTATTTAAATTTAAAATGTTGTGTTGTGTATCTTACAGGTAATGAACCCGAAGTTGAAGAAAAGCTGCTGTGGCTAAGGAAATCTATAGATCCTTGGCATTTAGTCGAAAGCAATTGGGTAGATACCACAAAAGCAAGATTGGCCACACTGCATTCTGAATCCGGCACTGTTGAAGAATATTTCAACTTATATCCTTCTCTAAAACAGCCAGATGGATATCGCTTGGTAAGTCCCTTGTGCAATGTGCTGATGGAATGTGCTTAAGGTGGTACGATTTTCATACTGATTTTACCATTTATGGTCGACGTATAGTATATCTATATAACTGTAGTAGGCTTTTATTTTGGTCTATATTTGAGGCAATTTATAGTATAATACTATAGATTAATTATATATATAGCTATAATTTGTTATAAACTATAGATTATAGTGAACACAAAAATTCAATTTTCACTCACACATTCAAACTAAAATGACAAAAACAAAAAAAAAATATTTTCGCTATTAATCTACAGCTTTCTCCAACCGAATATATAATAATACCGCCCATTGTACACTTGTTTTTGTGAATGTTTTCCTGTGCATATTTTGTGGTGTACAATAAAGTATATAATAAATAAATAAATTGCCTCAAATATAGACCAAAATAAAAGCCTTCCACAGTTATTTCAGTAGGAAGACAGAATGAGAAAGGTATAAGTTTGGCAAGGTCGCACACATTGGAACGCATCGAGGCTCCTTTCCTTCCTTGTGTGGGGCATCAACTCAATGGGCTTGTTGTGCTGTTTGTTATTTTGTTAGGTCTATCGTTTTCTTGTTATTAATATTCGTCTGTACTTACAGCTGTTGCAGGATTTTAATCATATGTACAATAACAACAAAGACTTTTTGTATTCAAATACTATCCTGTACCAACGAAAGATTGTCAGCGTGGCAAAATCCAAGATAAAGCAGTTGAAAGACAAAGGTGTCAAACAAGCAATACAGACCTACATCGATTCCATAAGTGGTAAGTTTGATATTTCCTACAAACCTTTATGTGAACGCTCCAGGGTAGCCCACAAAATTCAATATTTTTAACGTTTTTTGCAATTTGCAGGTCAGTGTTAGGTTATATGTTGATTAAAATATTGGACGCGGCTGTAAGACGTATGTAGTTTCAGAATTACTATACCCGAGGAACGACTTTGACCTAGCACTGATCTGCAAATTGCAAAAAACGTAAAAAAAAAATTATCTCGCGGGCTACCCTGGAGCATCCACCTATCCACCTTAAGCTTAAACTGTCCGCCATTTAGTTCAATGGTTGGGTTGGTTGGTGGTTCTGGGACTCTAATGTTGCCCAACAAATAATATTATCAGGTGAATTCGATGACAATACTAATTCAGATATTTGTAATAGTTTACTGCTTTCTATTTCAGACCACAAACCAGAGTCAGAGACGAATGCTGCATTGTTGCTGCTACCATATTTAATACCTTCGATTCCGTCAAAGAAAAAAGGAAAGCCAACTTGGAAACCATCCCGTAGTGAAATCTTAGAGGGATTTATAAGTCAAGTAGCTGATGTAGCTGATCTACAAACAGCAATATCAAGTAGAAGAGAGAAACTGGCGAAACTCGGCCGAACATTTCAGCCCTTGGTAATCTATGCAGGCACAGCTTCTGATATAAAATGTAGTTATGTTGTTATTGCTGAGACTGTTTATAAAGTAAATTCATTACTTCAGGGAGTAGATGTGGCATTTAAGATTACACAAGCGACAGGAGCACAATACTCGGATGAATCGTATCTTGTTTGGCTTTTTGTACAAAGAGTGCTCTACAACATAATCACTAAATTTGATAGGTCACTAAGTGTTCTTAATACCTTAATAAGTGATTTAGATATCAATTAAAATGTTAACTTGTTTTGCTTGTAAGGCAAAATTTTCGGATACTAGATCTCTTTGTCACCATCTGCGCTCCATGTGCTTTTTAGCCCTAGACAAAACTACATATAATTGCGGAGAAGAAGGATGCTTTCGACATTTCCACTGTATAAAATCACTCTCAAAACATATTAATTCATGTCATAGTTCAAGAGAACCTTTCAACAGTGATATATGTAATCCATCAACATTTAAAGATCAGGATGAAGTTTTGTCGAGCGCCAGTGCTACCTTTCATGATGTGTCTTTGTCTGCCACAACAACAAATGATGCGAGGAGTAATTCTGTTGAAAGTGCTGAAAGTGTCCTTAATCGTGATATGTCTATATTTATTGCATCACTGTATGCAAATCCAGTAATCCCACGTTCAACCGTCCAAGTTGTAGTTGAGGGTATGCAATCATTCCTTGAACATTCACTGGACAATGTTATGAAATGTCGTTTTCGTGAGTTAGTAGAAAAGGGTATCGTTAATAAAAAATCATTTAATGTGGTTGAGGAAATGTTGAATTTATTAAAGACATCGATTACTGATTTTCGTTCAGAACATAGGCGTCTTGAAGCGTTTTCAAAATGTGGCACATTCATATGCCCTATAGAAGTAACCGTTGGGCAAAGGATGGAACAAAAACGCACACGTCTTGGTCTCACTTACTTACCAGTTAATTGCACCATGCAGTTTACACCATTGCATCTAATTCTACAAAAATTTTTTTCATTGCCTAATATTTTAAAAGAAACTTTAGATTATTTGGCTGTTTTAAAAAGTAACTACAATACTGGTCCAGTTACTAATTTTGTTCAGGGGTCAGTTTGGCGAAAAATGGAAGATAACAGAAGTTCGAACGAAGATGTTATATTGCCACTGATACTATATTTCGATGACTTCGAAATTGGCAATCCTCTTGGCAGCCATGCCGGTATCCACAAACTTGGTGCAGTTTATGTTTTTCTTCCATGTCTTCCCCCGAATTATTCCTCTCAATTATCTGGCATATTCGTTTTAGGATTTTTTCATTCTTCGGACAGAGTTCGATTCGGCAATGGAATGGTATTCAGAAGAATAATTGATGAAATTAATTACTTGGCTGAAACTGGCTTTGTAGTCGATACAGATGTATTTCAAGGTACAATTAAATTCCGTTTGGGCGCACTAACAGGTGACAATTTAGGTCTCCACTCTATGCTTGGTTTCGTTGAATGTTTTTCTGCTAACTATCCGTGTCGAATTTGTACTGCATCGAAAGAAGTTATACGAACCATGTGTTATGAAGACCCAACATTGATGAGAGACGTGAATAATTACAACGCTCTAAAGAGTCTTAACGATGTCTCACAAAGTGGTATTAAAGATGATTGCGTATGGCTGGATGTGAAAGATTTTAACCTTTTTGATAATGTAGCTGTTGATTTACTTCACGACTTGTTAGAAGGAATTTGTATAATAGTAATGAAATTAATTATTACTAACCTAATAGAATCAAAATTGTTTCATTTGAAAAATTTAACGGACAGAATGTTCGCTTTTGATTTTGGGCCAGATTCGTCTTCAAAGCCATCATCTACTGGTTTACAATTTGAAGGTTCGGTGTTAAAAATTCGCACTTCTGCATCTGAAATGTCAGTTTTTGTAAGGTATTTTGGTCTGCTTGCTGGTTATTACGTACCCAGAGAGAACGAAGTTTGGAATTTATACATCTTACTACGGAAAATCATGTACAAGTTGTATTCCGTGCAAGTGTATGACGATTCGTGCGAACAGTTAAAACATCTCATCGGCGAGTTTAATTTGCTGTATATGAATCTAAGTAAGAAAAACTTAACGCCTAAATTTCACTTTCTTGTGCACTACCCAGAAATGTTAAAAAAATTTGGCCCTATAGCAAAAATGTGGACAATGCGATTTGAAGCGAAGCATAGGGTAGCAAAAGTTGCAGCTCGTTCTTCAGCAAGCCGAATAAATATAACCAAAACAATCTCTTTAAAATTGCAGCTCCAACTTAATCATCTCTTTTTAAAAAACGAGCCCCTGTCTTCTGTTGAATATGGTAAACGAAAATTACTAAAGAAAACTTCAATTATTGAACTGAATCGAAACTTTGATATAACTAGAGGCAACTTTATACAGTGCTCTTTATCGTGGGTTAAATTAAACGGAGTTAAGTTTAGCCAAAACTCTGTCATTACAATAGATTTGTTAGAGTCAACATGCTTGCCCTCGTTTGCAATAATCAGTAACATATACCTTGACAAGGATAATCAAGTCCTATTCGCTTGCTCGGCTTTAAAAACCATTGATTTCGACGAACATTTCTTTGCTTATGAAGTCGAAACTACTGATATAACTGTATACATACCACATAGCAAGCTAATTGCACCTGTGACGAATACAATTACTGTTATGCCTGATTTGACAACATATGTAACACTTCGTTGGTCCTTTGATTAATCTCTTACTTTGATTATTTAGAGAGGAGTTGATATATCCTGTCACTTGTGTTTCTATTCACGAATTAAATACACTTCTATAAAGTAGTATTGTATCTAGTAGATAATCCATTTTTGAGCCTGGTATAGATAAACTATGATAACATGGCACGCCCCTCCACCTACCAAGCGGTCGAATGTGGTGCGCATCCAACCGCTTAGTAAGTGGAGGGTCCTGCCATGTTATCGCCCTACCAGGACCGCTACCAAGGTATCTCTACTGGTAAGGATAAGTGTGTGTGAACTTTTAATTTTGATCTTGTTTCACAGTTATTTTAGTATTTAATGTTAATTTGATAGACATTTATAATTTAAATGTAGGTAACAGTTAGATTTATGATATATTTTAGTGTCTTTTGCAAATAAAAAGTAAAGTAAAGAAGCATTGTTGTATTATTACACCAACCTACCCCAAGTTTTGCAAATCTGAACTATTTGGATAATAGTTATTTTAACTTATAATCACAGTGCCTTGCCACTTATTTATTGTCTGTGATTCATAACTATTTAGTTAGGCCAGTAAATAAATATGTAATGCAAACATGCTTGTTCAATGTCATCAACTAACTCCGTCTGAAGCTGAACCGATCGTTTGTGTCTAGAATAATCAACTGTCAACTTGTCTAAATTTTAATATTTGTGTACCTACCTACTTGTTATTTTGAATATTATCTTGCTTAGTTAATAAGATTAGTGTACTTGTTTCCTATACTTATTCTGTATTTAATAACTTGTGCGTTCGTTTTTTTATATTTGCCTGAGCGCTTGTTCTGCGTTGTGTACTTCCTACTTGTTTATCATCTGTGAGTCTTTATGTTTTGTTGTTGAATCAATACAGTTTCTAATTTCTTTGTAAAATAAATATCCTTAGATTTGTCAGGCTAAGATGTAGGGCCTACTACAATTTAAACATAATACGTAGTACGTATTATTATGTACCTACTTATTATACAAAGAAAGAAGAAACTGCATCGACTCAACAACAAATCATAAAAATCTCACATATGGTAAGTACAAGTACACAATGCAGATTCAACAAGGTAACTTAACAAGAATAGGCACTGTACATTGAACAAGCACGTAAAGTAATAATAACAAGCTAAAGTAATAAGCTAACCGTAGAAACAACAAGTACACACTGCAAATTCAACAAGGTAACTTAACAAGCATACTGTACATTAAACAAGCACGTAATGTAAAAATAACAAGCAAAAGTAATAAGCTAACTATAGAAACAACAAGTACACACTGCAAATTCAACAAGGTAACATAACAAGCATACTGTACATTAAACAAGCACGTAATGTAAAAATAACAAGCTAAAGTAATAAGCTAACTATAGAAACAACAAGTACACACTGCAAATTCAACAAGGTAACTTAACAAGCATACTGTACATTAAACAAGCACGTAATGTAAAAATAACAAGCAAAAGTAATAAGCTAACTATAGAAACAACAAGTACACAATGCAAATTCAACAAGGTAACATAACAAGCATACTGTACATTAAACAAGCACGTAATGTAAAAATAACAAGCAAAAGTAATAAGCTAACTATAGAAACAACAAGTACACAATGCAAATTCAACAAGGTAACATAACAAGCATACTGTACATTAAACAAGCACGTAATGTAAAAATAACAAGCTAAAGTAATAAGCTAACTATAGAAACAACAAGTACACAAAGCAGATTCAACAAGTTAACTTATCAAGCATACTGTATATAAAACAAGTTGCGCATGTCAAAACAACGTGATAGGCTTGTAACATGATCATAATGTTGAAGTAAAATGTTAGGGAGCTTGTTATTTCAACTTGTTAGACTTAACAAGATGTAACGTGTCGCTCTAACCTTACAGCAGATTGGCGCTATTTTAATCAGAAAAATGATTCCATTAACATGAAATCTGATTAAAATTTCTCTCAGTGTACGGCAAAACCGCGGGAAATTATTTTATATCTTCCAAAGAGTTCAACCTTCATCATAATATGTATCAAATTGCGGCAAAATCGTTTAAATCGTTTCACCATGAAAACTTGGTTTGTTTTTCAATGAATTTACCTAAGCTAAGCTAAGAACCTCGGACAAACAGACAGACGGACATGGCGAAACTATAACGGTTCCTTATTTACTACGGAACCCTAAGAACTATAACTGCAGTGTACCTATGCGGTTTTATCAAAGTGTAATCGGCAAATGAAAATAAACGTAATCGTTGAACGAACCACTTTGTGATAAGAAATAATGACCGTGATAGCAAGCTGTGGTTTTGTTAACATTATGTACTTGTAATTTCAATGTTACGGGAAACTCTTGATTGTAACGATAACTATGAAGTGTATTATATTCCGTAATCCTTACTAATATTATAAATGCGAAAGTAACTCTGTCTGTCTGTCTGTCTGTTACGCTTTCACGCCAAAACTACTGGACCGATATAAATGAAATTTGGTACAGAGATAGAATAGACCCTGAGGAACAACATAGGCTACTTTTTACCCGGGTGCGCTAAGTAGTTCCCTCGGGATGCGGGTGAAACCGCGGGAAACAGCTAGTACTTTATAGTTGGATACTTTCTCTCTGTAACTGGTAAAGCCTAATTAGCCGTGATAGTTTTTCTTTTAAGTTCCCACTACACTACTACTATTATAAAGAGGAATGACTTGTATTTTTGGGTGTATGTTTGTAATGAATAAACTCAAAAACTACTGTGCCAATTTCAAAAATTCTTTCACCATTGGAAAGCTACATTTACCCTGAGTAACATAGGCTACCCGCGCGAAGCCGGGACGGGCCGCTAGTATATAATATGTTACGGATGTATTTTTTTTTTCACAAATCTAGGAGCAGCCATTCGGAAGTTAGAGGGGGGCACTTTTAAAGCTTGATATTTCGCAAACGGCTCCCTAAATTGGAAAATGGTCTTCACACACTTGCTATATTTTTGAAAGACCTATCCAACAATACCCAACAAGAAGGGATACGTGAGAAAAAATATTCATCTCCACTTTACGAGTAAGGTAAAAAATATTTTTTCAAAATTCTATTTTACTACTTCGTCGGCGTTATCCATATGATATGTTACCCAATTTCAGCTTTCTAGTACTATGAACCTCTGAGTTATTTCGTGGACAAACAGAAAGATGAGCATGGCGAAACTACAAAGGTTCATTGTCGACTACGGAACCCTAAAAAGTATGATAAAACAGATTAGCTAATTGAAATTGTACTTATAGCCTCAAATCCTTATCGGTGCAATAAAAGCAATATCGTATCTATGCAGCTAAACCGACAATAATGCATTGAACACTGTTTACACAAGCTTGCAAGGATGGCCAGCTGATAGTGATAACAGAATAATGACAACCTTCATTGATAAACTATTATCTACTTCTATTCCACACCCCTGATTTACACATAACTTACAAGAGTTTTTACTTATAAAATTCAAAAAACATTTATTCAAGCTAGGCTGAAAATCATCACTTTTTGAACTTCAAATGTATAAAAAGCAGTTCTCAAAATGCCCGCCCTTCACCACTTCCTATGTGTTTTTGCTGGGAAGAAGTGGCGCAACAAACTCCCCAGCAACATTTCTGTCTGTAAGGTTTGAAAAAATAGGCTGAAAATCAGCACTTTTTGAACGTCAAATGTATAAAAGACAGCCCCCAAAAGGCTCGCCTTTCACCACTTCCTATGTGTTGTTGCTGGGAAGAAGTGACGCAACAAACTCCCCAGTAACACAAATAAATATGTCTGTAAGGTTTGAAGACATACCAGCTGTCATACAATATTTATTTATATATACAACTTACCTTGTACAAATATTGTTATAATTTAAATTTGTATACCCCAAGTGGATAAGCCCGTGTGGGCTATACAAATCCAAATTAAAAAAATGTTAGTTTCCTACAAAAGTTGCCCCCATTTATTTACTCCCTTAGGGGTAGAATTTTGGAAAATCCTTCTTATCGGATGCCTACGTCATACAAAGAACACACCCTCTAAGTTTCAGGTCCCTACGATGAGTGGTTTAGGCTGTGCGTTGATCCGTCAGTCATTTAGGACAAAGCATTTTATTTGTATAGATTATAACTCACACACTGCATTTATTTATCTTTAAAACTATTCAACTGACACACTACAGATTGATACACAATATGGCTTTAATAATTTACGAAAAACACCAGTTATCAAGCAGAATTAAACTGCAATCTTCTTAAAAATAAAACAACAGAGTTGCCTCACCTTTTGTATTTCGTAAACTTCGTCAGTCATCGATAAATATAGTAATTTGTATACAAACACAAATTTACACTTTACATGACTGTACGCGGCTGATCGCGCGGGGAGACTGACTCACTCACTCACTCACTATGTTTCAACTTAGCTAACCTAAGTTTTTTAAGTTAAAGATAACATACACTAAGACCTTTTCGTTACAATTTTAAAGTCTTTTACCACCTTTTTTATGGATGGAAAATCATAAAATGACTCGCCCGCTGTAGTCGGAGCGGGAGTGTCAGACTCTTACTGACTAAAACCCATCCATGTTCCTTCCTTCACCCTTCGCGTGTTAGGGCCGCGGTAAATTTTTCGAACGATCCCGCAGACAGCCTGTTTATTTTATGTATTTAGTTTTGGTTAAAGCGACAGAAGGGAAAAAAAAAGATAGTAGATTTTAAGCCCAAGGCAATACTTAATAGTGCCGGGACTGCGGGATGTTCGAAAGAGATACCGCGCCCTCGGAATATAAAGGACTGAGGAAGGAACATGGATGGGTTTTAGCCAGTAAGAGTCTGACACTCCCTCTCGCCCCACCCATGGTGCGAGGAGTCATTTGATGATTTCCCATCCAGAAAAAAGGGCTATAATCCATTTCTTAATACCAAGCAACTCTGTCTTTTCGATACGCTTGCATGGCAAAACGGCTGAACCTACGTAGATAAAATTTACTAAAGAGATAGATTAAAACCTTGCCACGCACATAAGATAATTTTATCCTCTTCAAAATGCGAGAAAGAATGGAAAACTGCCATCAGTACACACATAGTATCATCTTTATGTACATAGCCGTCAAAATCTAAACGAGCCTTAAAAGTTCCCACGCTAAATTACATAAGTGTTATTCAAACACGCTAATTTAGTCCTTATCTCATTACACTCAGAGTTAACAATAGCGTGCGATGCAGACGTAGATTTGTATCGTGTGTGAATGTTCTTGTATTGTGAATCGCTTCTCGCTTTCATGAGCAGCGAGTGGCCTGAAATGTTTTCAGCGGCTGTAGTATGTAGAGCAAAAAGGTTTTTTGTCATGTATCTCAAGCGCGGTCGCAGCCAAATATTTTGGGGGGAAGCATATATAAGTTTAGGGTCGAAGTTTTTGGCAATGGCCTAGTAATCGGCTTCGGCTAAGAAAGGAACTTTGGTTCGACACTAAGCAAAACGACCCCCCCCCCCCCTGGGACCGCCACTGTATTATAGACGGATTTGCAAAATACTTTTTTGTTCGAAAGGGCTTTTAACTAAAGTATTCATGTCACGGTTTGAAGTGAACGAGCCTTCTTAGATTATTTGTTCTAAATTAAAAGTCATAAGTGGTCGCTCAAATACCACGGATTCCTTTATTTTCCATTTTTATACGGAAGCCTAAAACCATACAAGTTTATTGCTCATAATAGGCACTAAAAACGTGACCTCAGCAGCTACTATACAGCCAATAAACATGACATCATACGTTTGAGAATAGCCCTAAAATAAAGGTGCCTATTCACAGTACAAACTTGCTATTCAATAGAATCGTAACATTACCGCTAAATTCTTTGTCCTTGCTCCACATTAACGAATGGAACTTTTAATCCATATCAAACGAGTTCTTGATAATTTTTTTACTTCCTACTCATCATCTGCCTAGCCTTTTCCCAACTATGTTGGGGTCGGCTTCCAGTCTAAACCGGATGCAGCTGAGTAAGTCGCAGGCCACGCTAGAGCGACTGCGGTGAGCGGCGGCGACCTGCGGGAGCGGGTGGAGTAAAGACGCTGCGTCTTGCCGCTGTAGTGGGCCACGTTGAAGCGGCCGCGTGACGCGTAATAATAATATTTAAATTTAAGGATTGCGTTAATAATGAAATAATATAAATGAGTTCCTGGGATTTTTTGTCTTATTTCATCCCTTTTTAGGGTTCCGTAGCCAAATGGCAAAAAACGGAACCCTTATAGATTCGTCATGTCTGTTTGTCTGTCTGTCCATCCGTATGTCACAGCCACTTTTTTCCGAAACTATACTTAGATATAGACTTCCAAAGTTGTAGAATGTGTCCCCCCCCCCCCCTATAACATCTAAAATAAAAAAATGATAAAACTAAAAAATAAACTTCCACCGAAATTTGGTTTCAACGAGATCTAGTAAGTATAATCAGCAATTTTCCTCTACAAACAAACTTAATTATGCGGTCGGTAAATAACAAAATAATTGCGACTTTATTACGTATAATGTTCTTTCTAATGGTCGGAACCCCCTGCGGAATCCGACTCGCACTTGGCCGGTTTTTTTTATTACACATTTATTCTTATATTGATCATCATCATCCTCACTGCACCAGATTGCTGGCCGAGACATTATTTCATTAATAAACTCCTCAGTATTTATGTTTTGCATCGCGGATAATTCAAAACAATTTGATAAATACGCAGGACGCGCGAACTCGTACTATTCCCTCCTGGTCGCGGTCGCCGGACGCGCACGCTAGTCGCGCCAACATGGCACCCCCCGTTCAACCCGTATTATTGTTTTTCCCGCTCATCGCAGACGCAAGACGCGTCGCGCCAGCGTGGCCTGCGACTTACAGTGTTTTACATGGAGCGACTACCTATCTGACCTCCACAACCCAGTTACCGGGTAACACGATACCCCTTAGTAAGACTGGTTGTCAGACTTTCTGGCTTCTGACTACAAGTAACGATTGTCAAAGATCTACAAATGACAACCGGGACAGCTTAACGTGCTCTCAGTCTAATCTTTGCCTAATTATGTTGGGGTCTTAAATGTCTGCAATCCGTTCAGGGAGTTTCCTTTGTGTTGTTTTTAGAACTGATTTCCCAAACCTAATTAGGTTTTCATAAAAAGTTTAATAACTTACGGAGCCAGGAAACTGTCGTGAACATAGAAAATACTAAAGTTAAGTAAAGTCTTGGCACTCCCCCAAAAACGCTAAAATGACAAATTGATGTCCTTACGTACGGAAGACTAGCATAATTCGAAAATGGAACAGTTTTTTTTTCTGCAGTGTTATTCTGTAAAAGTTATTGAACTCACTTTTTTTACTAATGTTTTTTTATTTGATTGTGTTTTGTTATTTCTTAATCATATTTATTAAGATGCCAAAGTAGGTAGATGGAAAATATAAATCTAATCTAATTTGTTATAATTGATGTAAAAATAACCTCAAAATGTATGTTTATTGTGTAAATAATAGTTTAATTATTTTTATCATAAAAAAAATTATAAAGCAGGAAATTACTCAAATACGTAACATCAAAAATACTGTACTATCACAAAATAACATACTATTAAAACCTTTTCATGGTCAAAGGCACAATATTCTACTTACCTAATAGGCAGTAATAAACCATCAACAAAAAAAGAAAGAAATAAAAGCGCGCGCAATCCAAAGGTTACGCAAGAATGACATCATGGCGGGCGATGACGTCACAAGACAGGTTGATAACCCTACAGACAGAAAGGCGAACTCAATTGATTTTTCTGTCGACATATATAAATATTTAATTCGGAAATTACATCGCATTTACTTGGCGTCCATTATAACTGGCATTTACAAATATTGAATTGCTGTATGCGTACTTACCAACCTACTAAGTTTATATTTTTTAGACTAGCTGTTAGCCGCGGTTTCACCCGCGTCCCTTCTCGCACCCAGATAAAAAGTAGCCTTCTCCAGAATCCTCTCTATCTTCGTACTAAATTTTATCCAAATTGGTCCAGCCGTTCACGCGTGATGCCCAAGGGAAATAGGAATTCAATATTCAGGTTGGACCGTAATCACTTCGTGAGTTTTTTCGTAGTCTCGTAGTCCGGAGTCAGATAAAAGTTAGGTGCAAAATCTACTGAAAGGATTTCGATGAAATTTGGTAGACATAGTTTATTACCTAGATTATGATGGGATATTTTTTATCCGGGTAAGCGAAGTACTGTAACAGCTATACTCCATTTACATTTTATAAGATTAGACATTTAAACGCACCCCATTTACCGTTCGTTCAAACGATTTTGAGTTCTATTTCGTATAGATAAGGATAGTGTTGAAAGCAAAATAATGTTTACAATACCAAATATATTATGCATCTATTTTTTGTTATGTCACCTTAGCAATAGAGCCGAAAATCGTTTGAACGAACGGTAAATGGGGTGCGTTTAAATATCTAATCTTATTGTAAATGGTGTATAGTATTTTATAAGCTCGTGGCTAAGTAACAGCCGCACGACTCACCCACGGCGGTGGGAGTCATTTGATGATTTCCCATCGGAAAAATAATAAAAAGGCCAGTAGGTAGGTACAGGCTTTCGTCGCCACTCCACACAGCAGTGTGAGCTAAAAGTATAAAGACAAAAGAAAGACGCAACTCCTCTTCAGACCCGAGTGTCCTCAACAACGAATTTTAAAAATAAAATGTGTTTTTCAAGGAGCCGATACGGTTTTCTCTCGATGCTTCAAATCTTGCTGGATAAGGATGAGATACTTTTTTTCTTATTCATATACATAAGCAAAAGGAATCTGTCATGTATGCATTTCTTTATGAAGATACATGCACTTATTTCAATTTATGTAGAACAAATGTTTTCCGAATCGTCATTACCCTCATCACCGACTGTCGTTTAAATTGTATAATTTACAAGCTTAAAATTATTATGTTAATTATTGCAATAGATTTAGCCTCATAATGTAGGTACCTAAATATTTAATTTTATTCGGCTGGTAATGATGAATTCGTGTGAGGAAGCGAACAACGTCGAAAAGCCAACCGCACATTTTTGAAAAATCACCACTTGTGTCAGTGTTTGGCCTTAATTAAACAATGCTAAAAATTTAATAATCCTACAAAAGGAGAGTATAGATATATATATAGAGATATATATATAGAGATATATATATAGTATAGAGTTTGATTGTTATCTGTAATGACAATTAGGTACTAATGCCTCAATCTATCTAACTATGTATATATGTAAAGAAAAATATAATTTTCTTAATTTGAATTTGATTGACATGGACTTTCATGTTTGACATGTAAATTTGCTTACATAAAAATATTATATTATTCTATTAGTTATTATTGTGATTTAGGAAACGATATTGTAAATTGTAACATTAAATGTCGTTTCTTTCCTTACAGAGAGAAAACCCAATTGTGTCTCATTTACTGTCGTCCAAATCACAGAATTCATTAGAAATATCTTATAAAACGACATTTATTGTCAGAAAATGAATAAGTTGAAATTTACGTTTCAAATAAAACCAACAATAGACGGAAAGTCAAACTATATCGCTATAACCTCAATTGGTACACAAGATGAAAAAAATTTTCTTATTCCTGAGGTGTATCAAGCAGTATCACTTCACAAACATATTCAAACCTCGAAAGCATTTGTTACAGTGAAAAATACATTGAAAAAAAGATACCAAACTAGAAGTGTTTGGATAAAAACGACAGAGGATATATTACAAACATATGTTGATGAGGATGATAACATGATTTTTCAAGACCAATTTCTAGAGGAAACTACCCAAGAAGAATTGGCTATTGCTACTAAAAAGGGTTCAGAAGATGCTATAGTGAAAATTTTGGAAAAATTAGTTGAAGGTCAACAAAACAAAGAAAAACAAAGTATAAAAAAATTAGCTGACAGGTTTGTTATTGAAAAATTTGACGGAAAAAATTCAAGTGCAAATTTGTGGATCGAAGTATTTGAAAGAGAATGTGCAAGGTTTGAAATAGTAAAAGAGGAAGAAAAAATTGAAATCTTTAGATTATTTCTAGAAAAATCATGCACTGATTGGTATTCTTCCATGATGATCAAGCTTAGTTTACATTCCGAGTGGTCGGAATGGAAATCAAATTTTTTGGAAACCTATGCCAATAAAGGTTGGACTACTAGCAAGTATGCTTTATCTTTCAAGTATCAATCGGGATCTTTATTAGAATATGCGGTAAAAAAAGAAAAACTTTTACTTGAAGTAAGAAAAACAATGGATGAAGGGACTCTAATCGATATTATTGCTGCCGGCTTACCAGATTTTATAACAGACAGAATTAACAAAGAAGAAATTTTACACACAAGGAACTTATTTAATGAACTGGGCAGATTAGAACATTTGGTTACCCGGAAAAAGATTTTCAAGAAAAAAGAAGATACTAAGCCAATTAAAGAAAAATGTAATATTTGTGAAAAATTAAAGAAAGGTGTACGTTATCACTCAGAGGATTCCTGTTGGTTTAAAACGAAAATAGATACTGAAAAGGATAAAAAGCAAATAAAGCTCATCAACAATTCAGAGTTAGAATGTGAATTGCAGTGTGAAGACCAAAAAAACTAATAGTGCCGCCATTGATCAAAGTTAAATTAGTACTCAATAAAAAAATTGAAGTATTTGGGATCTACGACTCAGGTTCTAATGTCTCATTGATAAATTCAAAGTTGTTAAAAATAAATAATAAGGAAACCAGTCATTCCAAGAATACTAATTTAAAAACGATCAATGGTGTAAAGAAGGCAAATGGCATGATTACACTTGATGTAGTTATTTTTGATATGGAAAAAAAAATTAATGTTTTTGTAATAGACAAGGAAAATTTCGATTACGATTTTTTAGTGGGACTAGATTGTATAAAAGAGTTTTACCTTGTTCAAAACGAAAACTTGGAAATTAGCCAGAAAATACCTATACAAAGAAGTGAAATAGTTTCTAAGGAAACAAATAGAACAGATATAGATTCTAAGGAAATAAAATCTGATAATTTAGTAAACTTCAATGAAGACTTCAGTGAAGAAAACTTCAAAATTTGTATAAATCATCTGGACTATCAAAAACAGGCAGTGATTGATGAATTAATATCCAAAAATAAATATGCGTTTGCAAAGGACAAATATGATATAGGAAAGGTAACGGATTATGAAGCACACATCGATCTACTTATAGAAAAATATTGCAGTAAAAGACCATATCGTTGCACAATGGAAGACAAGAAGGAGATTGAAAGCCAGATTGCAAAATTATTGGAAAAACAATTAATAGAAGAATCATATAGCCCATTTGCAGCACCAGTCACATTAGCTTATAAAAGAGATGAAGATAAAAGATCAAGATTATGCATCGATTTTCGAGACTTAAATAAAATAGTTGTACCCCAAGCACAGCCTTTCCCACTTATTGAGGACCTAATAGTGAAAACAAGAGATTGCAAGTATTTCTCAACGCTGGACCTAAATTCAGCGTTTTGGTCAATACCTTTGCGTGTCACAGATAGGCACAAAACGGCATTTGTGACACAAGAGGGACATTATCAATGGAACTGTTTGCCATTTGGCTTAAAAACCTCCCCAGCCATATTCCAGAGAATAATGTGTAACATAATACGGAAGCACAAGCTCGGAGAGTTCACAGTATGTTTCATCGATGATATTTTGATATTTTCAAAATCGTTCTCTGATCATGTCAGACATCTAAAACAACTATTTCAAGCAATTAAGAGCGAAGGTTTAAAGCTGAAGTTCTCAAAATGCACATTTGCAGCAGACACAGTTAAATACTTGGGTCATGTAATACAGAATAATTCAGTCAGACCGTTGAAAGACAACTTAGTATCAATAAAAAAATTTCCAACTCCAAAAACACAAAAAAATGTTAGACAATTCTTGGGAAAAATAAACTTTTACCATAAGTATGTGCCAAATATAGCAATAAAATTGGAACCATTGCATAACCTGTTGAGAAAAGGACAAACCTTTAACTGGACTGAAACATGCCAAGAGTCATTTGATGAAATGAAACGGATATTATGTTCTCAACCAATATTAACAATCTTTGACCCAAACCTACCCATTCATATATACACGGATGCTAGTATATTAGGAGTAGGAGCAGTCCTAAAACAGCCACAAGAAAACAATGAAGAAAAACCAGTAGCATATTTTTCAAAAAAATTGAACGAAGTACAAAAAAAGAAGAAGGCTGTATACCTGGAATGCCTAGCAATTAAAGAATGTGTAAAGTATTGGCAGCATCTGTTAATAGGTAGGAAATTTACTGTCTTTTCAGACCACAAACCATTGGAGAATATGAACATAAGGTCTAGAACTGATGAAGAATTAGGTGATCTAACATACTACTTATCACAATATGACTTTCAAATTAAATATTCTCCAGGAAGATACAACATCGAAGCTGATTGCCTAAGCAGGAACCCAGTCCTTGAACCAAATGAGAACCTAGAGGAACAGTTAAAAGTAGTCAACACAATAACTCTAGAAGATATCTTAGAAGATCAAGTTAAGAATGAATATATACAATGCAGAAAAGAAAAGTTAATAGCAAAGAACAATGTTTATTACAAGAAAGTAAAGAAAAAAGAAAAAATAATTATATCAGAGAAATTTAGCATAGAATTCATGAGAAATGTACATACAGATCTGGGTCACATAGGAATTAAACAAATGCAAAGAATGATTAGCTCAGTGTATACAGCAGAAAACATGACGAAAAACATAAAAAGAATCTGTGAGAGTTGTGTAGTATGTTTAAAGAATAAATCAAGAGGACAAAATAAATATGGATTAATGTCCTATTTGGGCCCAGCCACTAAACCTTTTCAGATATGCTCGATTGATACCATTGGAGGTTTTGGAGGTTCTAGATCAACAAAAAGATACTTACACCTGCTATCAGATCATTTCACTAGGTTTGCATACATTGTAACATCAAGTACTCAAAATGCAAATGATTTCATCAAACTGATAAGAAACTGTGCAGAAACTGATGACATTGACTTGATACTCTCAGACCAATACCCAGCTATTAATTCTAAGGAATTCAAGAGATTTTTGGATGAAAAGAATATTCCAATAGTTTTTACATCAGTGAATTCTCCTTTCTCAAATGGTTTAAACGAGAGATTGAACCAAACATTGGTCAATAAAATCAGATGCAAGATAAACGAACAAGATACGAAAATAGCATGGACATCAATAGCACATAACTGTGTAAAAAAATACAACGAAACGGAGCACACTGTTACTGGATATGCTCCAAAGTATCTACTTTATGGCACGGATGTTACGATTTTGCCAAATGAGTTAAAACCAAAGAAGACCGAGTATGATTTAATCCAGGCCAGGGAAAAAGCTCTGGAAAACACCATCAGATCACATAATTACAACAAGACAATTTACGACAAAAATCGAAGACATATAGACTTCAAGGTTGGTGATACCGTTTTTGTAGAGAATGGAAACAAACTGAATAGGAAGAAGCTCGATGAATTGAGACTCGGACCCTACAAAATCATAGAAAAAATATCAAACTCAATTTACAAGATAAACACTGGCCATAGGAAATCAGAGTCTAACTTTTTCCACATTTCGAAGCTAACACCAGCCCCTGACTACGCTTGAGGAGTTTGCTCATCAAACGCGTTGTTTTATCTTCTCTGGGAGGGGAGATGTAAAGAAAAATATAATTTTCTTAATTTGAATTTGATTGACATGGACTTTCATGTTTGACATGTAAATTTGCTTACATAAAAATATTATATTATTCTATTAGTTATTATTGTGATTTAGGAAACGATATTGTAAATTGTAACATTAAATGTCGTTTCTTTCCTTACAGAGAGAAAACCCAATTGTGTCTCATTTACTGTCGTCCAAATCACAGAATTCATTAGAAATATCTTATATATATAAAAGAAGAATTAAAAGAAGAAAACTGATTGGTGACTGACTGATCGATCAACGCACAGCTGAAACCGCTGGTATTAGAACTACTTATGAAATTTTGCTCAAATTTTCCTTAAATGACGTAAGTGTGCACTAAGAAAAAAAATTCCTCAATTCATACCATTAATGGTTAAAATAGGCCACGAAAGTTTGTTTTAAACTCTGTCATTATTTTTTATTTCAATTCGTATAGCCGCGCGCAAAGTACGTAGACAATAAAATATTATTACAAATCAATATAGGTATGTATATAAAAATCAGTGCCACTTTTCGTTGTAATTTTATAACTCAAGAACGGGCTCACCTATCCAACCCAAATGTTTAGGCTTTGTTCGGACTATTTAGTAGATGGTTTAAGTGAAGTTTGCACAAAATCGGGTCTACATTTTTCACGCGGGCGAAGCCGCTGGCGAAAAGCTAGTATTGTATAAAGTAAAATATTAATAAACTTAAGTACATTAACATAGCAGGTATAACCCACTCCCCTCCTGGTTACCACACCCCCTTAGTAACGAGAATACAAACAATCTACTTAAACATTTAAGCCATTTGCTTAATTTTCTACAATTTATAATAAAAAACTTAGGATTCTTAAGAAAGTATAAATATTCTAAATGAAATATGGCGTCAAAAATTCATCCTATTTAATTCTTTTTTAATTTTTCCTAATGTAAATAATGATATTTTCATTATTTACATTCTGTAAATAAGATTCATAAGTTTTTTTTTTTTAAATTACTGTCACTTAGTTTAGTAGACTTGATGGGTGTGTTCTTTGTATGACGTAGACTAAGAAAGGATTTTGCGAAATCCTACCCCTAAGGAGGTGAAAAAAGGGGACAAAGTTTGTATGAAACTCTGTCATTTTTAATTTGAATTCGTGTAGCCCACGCGGTAAATTTTCAGTTAAGGTTATTCAAAATGTTATCCTCACATGGCTAAAACGTTAGAGGAGCTCGTGGCTAAGTAACAGCCGCACGGTTCAACCGATCAAAGGTTAAGCTGCGCCAGGCGAGGTCGTTCCGTGGATAGGTGACCGTCTTTGTCATAGCCAGACTCCTCCGTGCCTCGGAAAGCACGTTAAGCTATTGGTCCCAGTTGTCATTTGTAGATCTTTGACAATCGTAACGGGTAGTCAGAAGCCAGAAAGTCTGACAACCAGTCTTACCAAGGGGTACGGTGTTACCCGGTAACTGGGTTGTTGAGGTCAGATAGGCAATCGCTCCATGTAAAACACTGGTACTCAGCTGCATGCTGTTTAGACTGGGAGCCGACCCCAATATAGTTGGGAAAAGGCTATGCAGATGATGATGACATGGCTTAAAACATTATGACATTTATTATAGTCGTATAGTCAGTAACTACATAACATTTAAGGAAGTTAAAATTATGTATGTCATACAAATGTCTTTAACGACCGTGACCCACAGTAAATAAGTAAGTAAATACAATGATACAACACTACATAATAAATGCATTTATTTGTATAATATCAACCTTCAAACTAAGTACACAAATTATCTTGGTTTAACATGTTTTCCCTGTACAAGAGGATAAAAGCCACTATTTATAAGCTTATGTATTAACTAAATCTTCAGTTTCATATGTGGTATTATTATTTTTATCGTTTGTGTTATGTACTGACGGTCATGCCCTTATTCTGGGGGAACTATACCCGCACCCGGGAAAAAGCATCCTATGTGTAAATCTAGGTAAACTATGTGTATATTAAAATCTTTTTTAGGGTTTCGTACCCAAAGGGTAAAATCGGGACCCTATTACTAAGACTTCGCTGTCTGTCCGTCCGTCTATCACCAGGCTGTATCTCAAGGACCGCGATAATTAGACAGTTGAAATTTTCACACATGATGTATTTCTGTTGCCGCTATAACAATAAATAGGTACTTAAAAAATTCGCGTTCGCTTCGCTCGCGCTCTAACTCATATAGTTCAGATTTTTTCTTACTTTACTATTTATGATTTTTAACTCTAACAACAGATTAAATATATTTTCTAACTTATTAAAAATTTAAGCATTTTTTTTTTACTTTCTAAAAGGGCCCCAAATTCGAGTGTGCCCCAGGGCCCCGGCATAGCCTAAGACGGCCCTGATTCCCATTTCTATTTGACGAGGGTAAGTCCCAAAGTCCCATGTATATTATGACTATGAAGCTACATAATTCCATTATGGTTGCTAATGTCGGACAATAGCCAAAATTGTATGGTAGCATGAAAGAAAGTAGGTTATATCAGGCGATAGCCAATTTATAAAACAGACTTATAAAAACACTGAAAATAGAAAAATATATATAGATATATAAACGCTTGTCGACCAAAACATCGCTCTAGTAGTCGCGGTGTCACGTAAGTTACTGTTAGTATTTTGCCAGCGACTTCTAGAGCGACGTTTTGGTCGATAAGCGTTTATATAAAAAATATTTTTCTATTCTCAGTGTTTTTATAAGTCGTTTTTTTTAAAACTGTAGTTAGCGAAGTTCCTTTTCGTTTGCGATAATTTGGTAGTATTTTTTTTTACATTTTCACGGTTTGTGGTAGCCAATAGTAAAAAATTGGTAGTTATAACTATGAATTATTTGACACACTTTTAATATGCTGTCAAAATTATATTTTCCGATAGATTTTATATCATCGTCGTCCAAATTATTATCTCACAGCTGAGCAAAGGCATCTTCTCATTCGGAGAAAACGAATCGATTTTTTATTAATATCAAAGAAACTAAAAATCTAATTTTACAGTTAAATGAAAATAAATTAGGTTTTAATAGTATAAAATTAATTGTTTTAGAGAAGCTGTTTAGAGCGGTGTTATTGAAATATTGTTTATCTTCTGAAAAATTCCATTCAATTATCGCAATCAAAAAGTTCTACGCTAACGATCTTATTTCCCAAAACTCAACTCTGTAAAATAAGCAATTATTGCCAACTTATTATCCTACCATAGACAGGATAAATTACAAACTATAACAAGGTGCCGGGGTCAGTAAAAAAAAACTAGAATTTCTGGTTGTTTTAACCTTTCGTGTAACCTCTGTTTTTGGACCAAGGCCATGACGTCACCACCTATGGACAATTCGTTTAAATAATTAATACACGTTCACACGAGCCGCGTGAGTGATACTTATGTCATTTGTGTAATTATTATTTCTATACATATAAAATGCTTTGTCCTGAATGACTGACGGATCAACGCACAGCCTAAACCGCTGATCGTAGAGACCTGAAACTTGGAGGGTGTGTTCTTTGTATAACGTAGGCATTCGATAAGAAAGGATTTTCAGAAATTCTACTCCTAAGGACATGAAAATGGCGGGCAAAGTTTGAATGAAACTCTCTCATTTCTAATTTGAATTCGTATAGTCCACGCACGCGAGGCCGCCGGAAAGCTAGTTTAAAATATAATGTTATGTTTTATGGAAAATTATAATAAAGACCAGGAAAAGTCTATTTCCAGTATTTTTTCTTCACTTAGCTCAAAGAAAGGCTTCATAATTTATTATGTACCTAGCCATAATGGCGTTAGAATATTATGTATTTTTGCAATGCAAGTAGCATCAACGGACGGCACGTCGAAGCTTCAATTTGGCGTACCTTTAATTACCTATCGTTCAAACTGGAATTAATGAGTTCCTTTACCTTTTATAGACCTCGTATATACATATCCTTTACAAATTAGTTCGAAAGATAACCTTTGTGAAACAAAAGCGGTTAATCGATTTTCGAAAAATTACCATCGAGTGTGTTTTATAAATTTTAAATCTTTTATATCAATTAAAACTGCTTTAAACGGAATTTAATGCAGCACAAGTGACAAGTAGTTTACTAAAAACACATTTATAATTTTAAAAACTATGCGCACACATAAAACGCGGGAAAATTACTTTTTTTTTTTATTTGGCCTAAAGTCTGGCTAAAGTCTTTCGACCTATACCGCCTAGCCTTACGTAGGTAAATTACAACAAATAAAAATATTTTCTTTTTTTTCGAGTACCAACGTTTATTACAACCAAAGTTATGACTACAAAAATATAATAAGTCTAACGTCAGTAACGTGGACAGAGAAAATAAATTCTTTTTAACAATAATAGGTAAGAATAGTTGTTCATTTCAAGGCTGGACAAACTTGTTTCCAATGACAAGCTCGAGCTGGTAATAAAAAAAGTGCCGTCACTTAACTGAAATAATCTATGGAAATACGCGGCAAAGGTATGCCGTTTTTGCTTTGGCTCACACACAACTACACCAGTTACTTTTTAGGGTTCCGTACCGAAAGGGTAAAACGGGACCCTATTACTAAGATTCTGCTGTGCGTCCGTCCGTCTGTCTGTCTGTCTGTCTCTTTGTCTGTCCGGCTGTCACCATTCTATTGAGAGAATATTGAGTTATAAGTAAATAATTCACTTTAAATATTAATAATTAAATTAAAATGAAATTAATATTTAAGGGGGGCTCCCATACAACAGACTTGTTTTTTTACCCTTTTTATAGATAACTAGTTTTCCGCTCGCGGCTTCGCCTGCGTGGACAATTTTGTTAACACCTTGGGTTACATTATTCAAGTTTTAGTATCGATTCCTAATTATTTCGAGAAATAAATATAGCCTACGATACTTCATAAAGATGTAGCTTTCTAATGGCGAAAGAATTTTTGAAATCGGACCAGTAGTTTTTGAGTTTGAACCCTACAACAAACAAACAAATCTTTCCTCTTTATAATATTAGTATAGATGGTACGGAACCCTTCGTGTGCGATTCCGACTCGCACTTTGCCGGTTTTTTTGGATGTTCAATGCCAAAAAAGGTGAATAATAAAAAGCAGCTATTTTCTAAAGAGCTGTATAGTGATAAGCTTTTTTTAGTAGAGAGGCACGCTCAAGTTAGCAATAAGAAACAGAACACGTTAACTTAAAAAAACTCATGATTACTATTATCTTTCTGTTTCTGCTATACATTAATAACACACGCACATAGTTAAAACCTTTTTTTTGGGATGGGAATTCATCAAATTACTCCTCCCGCCGTGGGTGGGGTGGGAGGGAGTGTCAGACTCTTACTGACTAAAACCCATCCATGTTCCTTCCTCAGCCCTTTCTATTCCGGGCTAAGCACGATAACTCTTTCGAACATCCCGCAACCTCGGATTGCTGAGGACTTGGTATTAAGTTTGGTGCACCACTTCTTCTACCCAATAGAGAGACAGAACCAGTGACCATGGAGTTTCTTGCCCGTTCTTCTCCATAGGAATCTACGCTTCGGAACGGGCAAATAGCTTCAACTATTCCATTATGACTAACTGACGGACTCATTATTCTTTGACAATTCAAAAGTGCCTGTAAATGGTGTAATTGAAATAAATGATTCGAATTTTGAGCACGGCGCCAAAATGCCGTGAAATAATTTGACAGATGTGTCGCTAAAGCAGCCTTTATTTTCTGTGGGGCTACGGAATTGATCGAAGGAGTTACAGCGGCCCTGGAACACAGAGGGGGAAGGAAGGAACATGGGTGAGTTTTAGTCAGTAAGAGTCTTCCTCCCGCTCCGCCGACAGCGGGAGGAGTCTTTGGCGATTTCTCATTTGTATATATATAGCTATTATTTCAAAGAGTAATATTTTTTTTAATTTAACGTCTCAAACGTGAAGTGTCATTTTGAAACTGTCAACCCTAAAAATATGATTTACAGGCGAATGTAAAACTCATCACACTAGTCAAATCGCTTTTTCACACGATCCATTCGTTGCTTTTTAAAACTTCTTCTGTTCTTAAAATCATTCATATTCACACACAATACTTATCTTGACATGCCCCTGACTCAATCACATCTGTAATCGCATCACGTGCATAAAAAATAAGCACTTATGTAATAACGGATACCGACTGTTTCATAAGTCATAGTTATTTAAATACATGCCTAAAATGAAATAAGTATACACGTATCATTGACTTATATGTAAGGACAGGGCGGACCGCATGTTAAAACGGCGCTACGCATTTGGTGCGCTTGGTGCGCCAACATGAATGAACTGGTCCGCGATCGGCGAACTTCGGGAGCGGTCGTATTTTAAAAATGCCTAGTTGTATTGTGAACGGTTGCACGAACCATGATAAAAAAAGAAAATAACATTTCATATCACCGGTAATTCAAAAATATATCATTAAATCAACTTATAACATTATTTAAAAGAAATTTATTTCCTACTTGTCTCGCTCGAGCGATTGACATCGTACGTAGTTAAGCGTAGTTCTAATATAGA
This sequence comes from Pyrrhia umbra, assembly GCA_963891755.1. Classification (NCBI taxonomy): domain Eukaryota; kingdom Metazoa; phylum Arthropoda; class Insecta; order Lepidoptera; family Noctuidae; genus Pyrrhia; species Pyrrhia umbra. Next base: position 2,260,234 of record OY982943.1, read on the forward strand.
TGGCGTTAGTGTTTATTGTACCACGAATGCGTCAGGCAAATGTTCGGACGGCCGTATCTTTAGTTTTTATATCAATGACACGTATACATAATGTAGATAGAAGTTTTGTATTTTTTTTCTTTTGATTATACCTTTAAATAATGTTCAATGTTATCAATTTATAAAATTGGAATACAAAAGGCTGAGGAAGGAACATGGATGGGTTTTAGTCAGTAAAACGCCTGACACTAACGGCGAGAGGGGTCATTTGATGATTTCCCATCCGAAAAATAAATAAAAAAATAAGCATGAGACCTTAAGTTTGATACTCAGTCAAAGTTATGTTGGGTTTTTATTTAATGGCAGCCCGGAATTTCTCCTTGTCCAACCCGCCTTCAATCGTGGTGATTAATGCTCATGCCTTCTCTGTATGAGAATATAAATGCTGATGATGTTGAAGGAGACACACATTGCAGAAGTAAGCAGGAGGGTATTTTGCTCGTTTCAGTCTCTTAAACGTCTCCAGAAGTTCCTGCCTTTTCCAACAAAAATTACTCTTGCTCAGTCGCTTCTTCTTCCTTTGTTAGACTATGCCGATGTCTGTTTCCTCGACGCGACTGAGGAACTTCTTGATAAACTCGAACGTCTGCAGAATCTGTGCATCCGCTTCATTTTCGGCCTTCGAAAATACGATCACGTGTCGAAATTTCGGAGCCTGTTGAAGTGGCTGCCTATTCGGCAGCGTCGAGATACTCATATTCTTTCTTTTCTCTTTTCTCTTCTTCATAATCCTAACTCTCCAAGTTATCTTCGGGAAAGGTTTGAATATCTTGTTCCAAGAGGAAAACCTTGTCGCTCTTCTTCATCTCTTCTCCTACGTGTCCCTCCACATACTTCGAGCCGTTACGATGGATCGTTCACTGTTCGCGCCGTGCGGCTGTGGAATTCTCTTCCTCACACTATACGCGAAAGCCAATCGCTAGATGTTTTCAAGAGACGAATAAAGAATTATTTCTTATCAACATGACCATATATGTATGTATTTATATATTATATATAAATATTTTTATGTATATATTGTTATATATGTATATATTATTTTGTATATAAGTATTATGTACTATGTAGTATAGCTACACATATTTGTTTAGTTTATTTAGGTATATATAGACATCTTATTAAATTCATTATTTTTTTATTGTTGCGCACTTGTTGATTCACCTGCAATTATAAAATCTCTCTATCGCTCTAAGGTTTGCTGTAAGAGAACCCAATTTTGGGTTAAGCTCGCCTTTGTACATGAATTTTATGTATCCAATTTGTAAAAGATTTATATGTGTGCAATAAAGTATAATAAAAGGAGGCAGGGTGGCCTCGTTCATCTACACTCTGTGCTAGGGTTGTTGGTGTCGGCGCAACGTGTTCTTCTTTCCCATACATCTCTATCAGGTATCATCTCGTTATTCACTAACGTTGTAGCCATGCCATCTTTTAAACAATACATCAAACGTTTTCTTGGTCTTCCTGTTACAGTATTATTTAAAGGTTTATTGATATTAACTTTCCGCCAACAGTTTCGCCCGCGTTAGCTATATAAAATTACAGAGTTTTATACAAACTTTGCCCCCCTTTTTCAACCCCTAAGGGTTAGAATTTTGGAAAATTCTTTCTCATCGGATGCGCACGTCATACAAAGAACACAACCTCCAAGTTTAAGGTCACTACCATCAGCGGTTTAGGCTGTGCGTTGATCCGTCAGTCATTCAGGACAAAGCTTTTTATATGTATAGATGTCCGTCACTCCGCATGACGAACCAACTTTCGAAGTCATCAATCCATGAAGTCTTTTTCAAGTCCTTTAGTAACGATATTTTATGTTACGATTAGTGGCGTCTGAACTTAAAAAGAAAGTGAATTGCATTTGACATTGAAGAAATCACTTTAGTACGGACCATTATAACTTATTGATTAAAAGGCTTGGACTGGCGATCAGCGCAAAAGATCAATTAATTTATGCTTCGAGGGAACAACTGGTTTTGTTCCCGTCAACAATAAACTTATTATAGTTAGTACCTATCTAGCGCTTATTGTGAAGGGACTACACCATATTTTTGCAACCTACCCCAAATTTGCGATCTTCTATAACGGTTTAAAGGGTGCTTGAATAATTGCACATATTTTTTTTAGGTTTTTGGGATGGCAATCCATCTGAGATACTTCTCTTCTAGTATTGCTATTGTCAGCTAGAATGCCATCAAATAACATAAAATAGATCCAAATCGTCACCTTCACGTACCTACTTGGAATCAAATGTAACAGCTCACTAAAGGACCCATTAAATAATAATTAACCCAGTTGCATATGGCCTAACTCTTTTATCTCTGTCCTGCTTGATATGGAGGAAATCGGAGTTTTTTCTTACTCCTCCGTTTTACTGTGGGCCAAGCTAGAACACACTAATCGTAACATTAATTTAAGCGATATTTGAATCATAAATACAAATATACCAAAGCAATTTGTTTGTTTAAAATGCATAGATAACAATTTGCAGCATCCAAATATATGATTAAATTAATTTTTATAATTTAATTTTTTTTCCAAGTATATGATTAAATTAATTTAGAAATTAATTCCAAAATCGCTTCCGATACGAATACTTTTTCGAAAGTGGTTCGCACTAGCCCGCTGTTCGGATTAATTTCGCAAGTTCCAAGACAGTTAATGACATTTCTCTAGGGCTTTATTGCTTCAGGCTTTCAGGAGTTGCAGTGATTGGGCATAGAGACGGTTACAGAAAAAAATAATACTAGATGTGATTGTGTAATGACTATTCAGGCCATAATGTTGCGTCTATCTAAGCTATCCAGACGAAGGAGGTTTATCAACATGCATCAAGATAAAATTATACACACATCGTACCTACCTCGTATACGTTCGAATCGTAACAATTGTATTTTTAGAGCTGGAAGCATCAATGAGATGTTTGCAGCTAGATTTTTTAAACAGCCGCAACTAGTGTTTTTCTACGCATCACTGGTAGCAGCTGAGTATCAGAGTTTTACATGGATCGACTGCCTATCTGACCTCCACAACCCAGTTACTGAGTAACACGATTAATTAATTATTTTATATCGACGTTTATTGAATATCGATTTCGATTCGATTAAAAAATGGTACATTAGTGACCGCTCAATGTGGGGGTTGTAGGTTTGATGCCCGAAGTCAAACTTTTTTTTGTTCATAGTCTAATTTCTATGCCTTTGTAAGTTTATGGAAAGAATCGCGGAATGACGGAACTTATATTTAAGAGGTTATCCTTTTAATTAATATTGATTAAAAAAACAACAGGAAAATAAATCAAGATTCATACATAATACTGCAGTTAATTAAAAATGTGAATGTTTTTTATGTTCCATTTATAAACTTTTGTTTTAAATACTTATAAATATATTAATACGTAAACCATAAGTTATCTACAAGATAATATGTCTTTATCACTGAGGTATAAATGGAAAAACTCCTAATTAAACTAAAACTTCTATTCTTCTTCTTCTTCTAATTTAATAAAAACAATGTATGTTGTTCCTACTAATAACTTAGTCAAAATATTGAGAAGAAAAAGGAACAGAAAAAAAATACATTCTGCATTGCATTTTCTTTTTTGAAAATAGAACGCGAAATACAATAGAGATGTGAGCATTACAAAACACGGCAACGTTATCGATTTCAATTAATGAACGCCAACAATAACATTTCATAAAATTAATGAATAAAACATCAATCTCACCTCATTTTAATTCCGAAAACAATTCCATTATCATCGCACATAACAGCAATGTTTTCAGTCAAGCACAAAATTAGAATTTAAAAGAATTAAAATAAACTGAAACCTCCGACAACACGCGAACTTTGTACGATATAGTTGTAAAATATTATATTATTTGTCACGTTTTCGGTTAAAAAACATCAAAATAACACTGTGTTCTACGCTAGCGTGGAAATCGATAAGAAAGCGCGCGTTAGCGTCCCCTCCCGATCGTAGCCGGTACCGCACTGACTGACAAGAATGAAAAGATACCTACCTCTATTATGTAGCCAACTTACAAAATACAAAATGGCGTGCTTATTTGAGTTTGCGCAATGAGTGTTAGCTTGAACTTAAACGTATTACGTAGCAAAAACATCTTAAATCCTATTAAAAAATCCCTTTAATCTTGTTTACGAATGACTTGTTCGCAGGAGTAATATACCTAGTGAGTAGTCTGTCAATCCGATTATTCTTAGGGGTGCGTGAAAATCAATATTTACATATTTTGCCTGCGGTATTTTGGGGTCAATGAACCATTATTAGTGGAGAATCATAATTGCGGTTCATTTTTAAGATAGCTTACTTTAAATAGTTTATGGATAGATTAATCTTGATTTTATTACTTTTAAAGAAGAAAAAAAAAACATGATCTATGTAGTACCTATATTTTCATTTGCAAAACAGTAATTTTAATGTACTGGGACTGTACCACCACGTGTTTTTGCAATCGCTATTCAAGTTTGAGAGCGTGACACAGCTACTGACGTAGTATAGCTCCGTCTCTTTTTCATAACGAAAATAATCTTGTTTTGGCACGTCATGGTAAGGCCCCCGTTCAGAACAGAGGGCCTACTCTAACTCAACAAAAACGAAGATTCGCTTGAAATTCGGAACCTTTCCTTGTGAATCTTAGGGCGGTAAGGTTTAAACAATCGTTATACATACCTACCTATATAGATAGTATAAATACCTTCCTCTATATGTACAGAGCATCAGATTGCACCTTATTGTACCGCACCACAAAAAAAGTTATCGTCTATTCTCGATCGTTCCGAAGTTTCGTTTCGGTTAGTTAGAGTAGGCCCCCCGTTTTTTAAGTCACAATATTGTCCCACACCTGCTTTAAACGGGTAAATATTACACTACTCTGAATCAAGGCACTAAATTATAGGTCCTTTGTTCCACTATATACTATATTAGCTTAGCTAAGTTACAGCCGTGCGGATAGATTAGCAAGGTTAAGTTGCGTTAGCCGCGGTCAATCCATGGATGGGTGACCGTTTTTTTAACATAGCGAGCCCCTCCGTGCTTCGGAGAGCACGTAAAGCTGTCCTGTACCTGATCTCTCCCCGGTCGTGTCGGATTGCCGACCCATCGGACTATGAGAGTGAAGGAATAGAGAGTGCACCTGTGTCTGCGCAAGCGTGCGTGCGCTATAAAATATTTTCTGCGTATGTTGCTAGTCTTTATTGAGATTGGCCGCCGTGAGCTAAGTCGGTCTGGAGATTATAACTATACTTTACTTATACTTAAGTGCTTATATACTATACGCTAAAGTGCATTTTTCTTATTTCACATCAATCTGCAATGAAAAGCACAACACCTGAATGAATGTGTTACAACTTACGAACTTATTATTTACTAGCTTTCCGCCAGCGGCTTCGCCCCCGTGGTCATTTTTTTTAAACCTTGGGTTACATTATTCAAGTTTTAGTAGGGATCCCTAATTATTTCTGGAAATAAATATAGCCTATGACATTTCGTAACGATGTAGTAGAATTTTTAAAATCGGTCCAGTAGTTTTTGAGTAAAACCCTACAAACAAACAAGTCTATCCTCTTTATAATGTTAGTATAGATAAGCAGGGAATTTAGCTTCGCACAGGTGCAATTTATTCCCGACTAGCTGTTTCCCGCGGTTTCACCCGCATCGTGTGGGAGCTACATCACATACACGCATAAATAGTACCCATATCCTTTCCCAGGTTTACGTGTATCTCTGTACTTAGTTTCATCCAAATCGAGATAAATAGAGACAGACAGAGTAGAGAAGGGATATAGTGACGAAAGAACCATCGTAATAGAACCCGATCGTGAGAACTCATTTGTGTAACAGGAGAGGAGACTAAAGTAGAACCGATGAGGATTAGGATAAGTCACTGCCACCTTCATCTAAATAGAGAAGCCCTTGACATAAGGACATCGCAGTAGACAGTGCTATGCGTCATATCATACAACTGTCTGCATTATGCTCAGGGCCGTCTCTACCCGGGGGTGCAAGGGGTGCGAGGCACCCGGGCGCATGGTCTGAGGGGGCGCAAGTCGATCGTCTGAATCGTACCATGCGTAAAATCAGTTTTAAAAATTACTTAACAAAAATTTATATACATTATTCAGATTGTTTATAATGTAACTTTCGGCATATTTGCCTTGTGACTTGTGATGTGAAAGGCAATTTAGATCTTATTGTTAAATCAATTAAATATATTATTTGCCAACAAGCACAGGCGGGAAATTTTAAGAGCTTACGGCTATAAATCGGGCACGTGCTCTTTGATACCTACGCGACGCTTGCTTTTTAACCAACTTTAAAAGAGAATGTTCTGTGGCTACCCTTATTTATGCTTGTTTGTATGTCCGCGATTTTCTCAAATGTGACTGATCCGCTTTGAATGGGGTTTTCGTTATTCAAATGCATATTTTCAAGGAAGGTTTTAGTATATAGCATATTGGGTTCTTATTAAGATCTCCGGAGATAGACTATGGAACTTTTTAACTAACAGCAAAGGTCCCGTGATTGCAATCTAATTTAGATAAATTACAGACCGATGCATTAAAAAGCGAGATTTTTTTTTTGCAAAAAGTAAGACTGACTTCTATAAAGCTACAAATAAAAAACAACTAATACATCGCTCTAGAAATCGGTGGCGAAAATATACAAAACATAATTTAAATAACTTGATTTCTAGTACTCATCATATGAAAGGGAGAAGAAGAAAGAAATGTTTAAAGTAATATAACATTTGCTTTCCCCTTTAAAGTTTAGAGGCGTTATGCTATGGAATATGCGTTCGCAGCAATCGCGGGTTCCTTACTGTTTGTAATTGAAGAGTTCTATTGTCTATCTCTGAAAATCTTCATCAGATCTTATTATGTTATATACAAAACCCGTCCCTGAAAAATCTGTATTAACTATCAACGATGTCATGTGTCCAGCCTTTTCCCTACAAAAATACGGAAGAAATAACGCCTCCTTTAAGAAAAAGGTCTCACAGACGATGATGGAGTTATAAGCGAATGTGCGACAAACACGCGGATGAAGTCTCGGTCAGAAGCTATTTATGTATGTGGTGCACAAAAAATAAGGTTTGGTTGGCAAGGGGCGCAGGCTCATTTTCGCACCCCGGCGCCCAATAGGGTTAAGACGGCCCTGATTATGCTTTCTCATTAAGAGCATGAAATGTTTCAATAGGTATTAAAATTAAAGCCTTTAAAAGAAACACAACACTGGCTAGTTAGTCAGTTTCTGCTTTGTATTCAAGTTCGATTCCAATGCGTATAAAATTTCTTAATATTTTATTCGTGAGCTTGATGTTTATTGGTTGTCTACAATTTACCGTACTTAGAATAATTCTCCCTCTGCGTAATACTCATTTGCTATTTTGTATAATAAAATTGTAAGACGAAAACAGCAGCACCTTGCGTAAAGAGGATTGTTACTTCGACAGTAAAGTTGTAAGGTTGACATCTTGACGTTGACTGACACTGTTGACAGTGACAACCAAATAAAAAGTTTTCTTTCTGTGTTGTCAAAATTTTTTGGCGGTTATACCTGTTCCATGTTTCAAGCAAATAAACAAATTAAATAAATAAATAATGGCTGAAAAACTCGAGGACCTGAATCTCCCAATGACTGTAGTCACGAGGATAGTGAAGGAGGCATTACCTGAAGGAGTTTCCATATCAAAAGAGGCGCGAACCGGGCTCGCGAAAGCCGCCTCGGTTTTCGTATTATACGTGACTTCGGCTGCTACAAACATCGTGAAAAATAAAAAAAGAAAGGCTCTGACAGGCCAGGATGTGTTAGATGCAATGAGAGATATAGAATTCGATAGATTTGTGGAGCCTCTTGGTGAATCGTTAGAACAATATAAACAGATGGTGTCCGCGCGAAAATCAGGCGCTGGCAAGAAGAAGGACGAAGGGGAGGAAGTGGAAATGATAGAAGACGACTGATGTGATACTTTGACTCAATAGTGTTAAGTGTATTTAAGTATTTGTTAATAAATCGTGTTCAAAATTTGAGTTTGTTTCTTGATAACCTAAAAATAATTATAATCTTACCTTGTATGCAGGAATCCTTTGTAAACGGGTGTAATGTTAACTTATCATGCAGTTCTTATAATTATTTCAATCGTTCTGTGCTGAAATAATTGAATGATTTAAGTGAAATGACTGTCGCAGACACAATAACTTGAAAACAAAAAAAATCACCAAAAAGTCCATGTGATGAGGAGCAAATTCTGATTTAAGTCTACTACAGAGAACAATAACAGTTTGCTTCGGACTCAGGAGCCTGTATACAACTGGGGACCTGGGAAACGAAACAGTCCATTCTCCGCCTCTCACCTACAATCTACAAATGCACAAACTGGCCAGTCATGTAGAGAAAGCACAATATTTGCTCGCTACAACTAATACAGTATATTTTTTTTGTTTGCTATTAATAATTTGGGGTGCCAGTCTCTTTAAAGAACAAACCCTGTAAATAAAGAAAGATAAAAAAATCTTAAAAATAAGTCATAATAAATGTAGAATTGACATTTTGTTACTTTACTAATTCAAAGATAGGGGCAAGACAGTTTAAATTACTGGTTAGGGGTTATAACATATTTTTACTCCATACATATTAATTCATATTGCATATTCATCAGGCATCTTATCTTAACAAACTGAATAAGCTAATTATTCCCCAAGTATATGTTGTTTACAGACCCAAAACTCACTTTATTTCAAGTAGGTCTTTGCAGGCTCTTGTGAAACGTCAAGCACTAGTTGCACGGTTCCAAGGAGTGGGTCTATGAAGAAGAAACGGCAAGAAACTAAATAGACACTCTTTTCAAGGGAAATGTTTACAATTGTCCTTTTAAAGGTAATCTCTGAAAAAAAAATATTTAAATGATGCTATACAAAGAAATTATATATTGTAATTTATGATATAGAAATTAGGAGGCGATCAGTTGAAAAAGAGGCTGCATCAACTGGTCTCGGGTGGAAGGACCTCGAAGTCGCCGCACAAGATCGCAAAAAAATGTAATTTCTTCTTAGAGCCCTATGTCCCTGATGAGGGACCACAGGATCGCATCATCATCATGATATAGAAATTAAATAAAAAGCAAGGCATAGTTTTGTTCGTCACTTTATTCAGGAATAAAATCTGTTCAGAAACAATCTTGAAATAACATTGAACCGACATTTTACACCCCAGGACAGCTACCTCTACCTACGGCCTATATACAATCTTCACCATCCTACCTACAGTCTGATATAACGAAAATAAATATCCATATCTCTAATTTATCATTTTGAATACTATTATAATCTAATTTATACTTTTTCTCTGGTTATAATTCTTTTTAAACTTTACTTTTAATACTATGAATTTTTAGAGAAAATTGGAAAGAGCTTATTCTAAAATAAATTGTCATTAGTTTTGTACGAACTAGTCATAGAACTACGGGAAGCGAAGCCAACAAATAATCATCAACTTAGCCACTGTAATTTCCAAATTCAAACCTAGTTTTAATCATGACTTTTGCTGTTAATTTTGACAGATCATAATTTTTAAGGAGTGATCCCACTGCAGGCTACTGATAAATATAATTCTAGCTTCTAGTTTGAAAATGTAATATAATAAGGAATTAATCTTATTGTAATATGTTTGCTATTAAACTACAGCTGCAGAACGGACAAGGCTGACTAGTGTTATGCTTGTCTGAATAAAATAATTGTCCCAACAAAACTTATTTAAATTCTGACAATAAACTATTACAAACAGACATACATTACATTTTCCTGCATTGAGATCACAAAACTACTTTTATCTTAAACAAAAATGATTTATTTCTCAATCAAGTCAATCATCAAATCAATAATTATGAAATATTCGAGTCAAACAAACAATGAAATTTTAAGAGCATTTAATGCTAATTTAAACGTTTACAATTAATAATTATTGTTTTAATAGACTTTTAATGCCAGACTTTGTTTAATATAATATTTATCTTTATAAATTCTAAAGAGCAGGTAATTATTATCTTTAATATTAATTAATTTTGATTTGTTAGTTACATTTATAAAATCTCATATTTGGGGAAGTAAAATAATTTTTAAATACAATAAACTGCTTTTATGTAGACTTTTTCGCGGGGCTTTTTGAATCTCGAATTCGGCCATATTGTTTAATAAAATATCACTCTTTTCTGATGCGACTAACAAATCAAAATGTGTATTAACTTCAGTACTGGTGTTCTAGAGTTCCTTTAAATCTATTTAATCGAAATATACCTACGATTACATCTAATTACTAAACGGGACTATACGAATATGCTATTCAATTGTTTCATATTACAGCCATTCTCAGTCCAACCGCCAATCGTTTTGGCATTCTCCATATTTTAAACAAACATATTAACTAGCTTATTATTTTTTATTTATTCTAGTTTCCTTAATTATTAATTGGAGAAATAGTTATAGTCACAGGACAGTAGAAGAATAACTAGAATATTCATAGATTAGAAATTATAGGAATACTTTTCTAAAGCGTTGAACTTACTCCTACATTCCATTTAGTTACTCTGCTGTATATTTTATTGAAAGTCAAATAATAATCTAGTTAATATGAGTGCATGAGAATAGAATGACAGAGAAATTCGAAGCAAAGTAAACAATCTATAATATAAATACTTGTTCTGACTGATTCATCATCACTTGAACTTGAGACCTAAGATTAATAAAAGACTCGACTAGATACCGCGCCTCCTAATAACAATAGTTCCGTGAAATGCGGCAAATTAATATTCTAGTGTGATACCCGTGTCTTTCTTATTTTTATAGTATTATTTTTACACAGTTTTATTACAACTACTGGCATTTTACTTCGGATTATGTCTAAAATTATTCACGACGTCTTCTTGCAACGGGGATGGCAGACTGGCTTGGGTATGCCAACCTCGGCATAGTACTTGTTTTTGCACAAATACACCAGCGGTATCTAGTCGGAGCAGCGCGGAGACTTCTAGTAATTTATGCTTGTAATTTTGGCAACTGATGCTTTATATTTTGTAAGCATGTACTAAGAAAGGGTTTGGCAAAATAAAAGTTGTCGCTAAAATTAAGCAAACTGAAAAAAGTTTGTAATGTCATATTCCAAACTTTTCCTTGAAATTCTAATTTACGAACGTTTACGTTGTTTTACGAGTACTTTTACGATTCTGTATACGATTACAACGCTTTTGCAATTAATACCATTCCGTGAAGCTGTTAGCATTGTCCGATTTCTTAAATGTAGCTCAGGGTAGGTATAAATATTACATAGAATACTTGTATTTTATTACCCCTACCCTGGCCATGCGCATATCTAGAAGATAAAGTTTAAGTGGGGCATAGAAGCGATCGTTTTATCTCACTAGCTTATATAATAGTAATTCTAAATCTATTGCATCAACCCCATTACAATTCTAGTTGATTCTTTAAATACAAATATCAGATTAAAAACCATGTCCATCCGTAATACCTAGGTATTTAAATTTCGTAAAAATATTAAGGAAAATGAACAAAAAAGAAAACAAAAAAAAAATGTACGAAATAAAATTTATTGGAAGGTATAAATAAAAAGGATTATTTAAAAAAGCTACACATACTGCATTTTATCGTTCGGACAGCGAAATTCTTGAAAAAAAAAAAAGAATTAATCTTTTGATCTAGCACTTACACCATTTGTTATTTCATAAAAAGAATAATATTTTATGTCGTTCCACATTAAATATGCTAGTCAGTAACATTTTAAAAACATTTATAATACATAGATTATAATATATATATGTACATCTGTAATACAATAAAAGTAAATAAAGTGTTTTGAGTTTCAGACTGAATTTAATAATTTTACAACAATAAATGTCAATTTCATGGCTAAGCTGGTCACTGTTAAGAATAAAATAAAACTTTATAACCAATTGGAGACCAAGAAACTTATATAGATTAAAATGAAGACCACCCTACTAAGAAGTACTTGATGACAGCTCAAATGAACTGACTTTTTGTATTGTAAAATGCGAACAAAACACCACATTTTTATCAATATTTATTGATTACTAGATGACCCGGTGAACTTGGTATCACCTACATCTATCTTAACTTTTTCTCACCGTTTAAACCTTCCCTGAACTACGACAAACATGTCATAAGCAAAATCAGTTAAATCGGACCAGCCGTTCTCGAGTTTTAGCGAAACATCAATTCATTTTTAGAATCATAGATTACGTCCTTCTATTAACCACGTGTTGCTAAATGTTGAATTACTGACAACTGATATTATTGCGCATAGATATTTGACGACGTTTTTAATTCAATACAGAATGACTTAGTTTTTTCTTTGTGTCAAGTACTTCCTTCAAGCGCGGCTTACGATTGTACCCAATATAAGCTTCTTGTTTCAGACCAGACCTTAAATGTCAAACGAAGCATTGAGAGTAAAATTATAGCACAACCATATTAAAACAAAATTCAGACTTGATATTCATTGAAATTAAAAACAAGTGAAAGAAAAACTGTCTATTAATTTCATAATTCACTGTCGAATAAACACTGGATTTTAAATTATTCACATAATACTAAAAAAAAAACAAAATTTTAGTAGGGATATAAAACAAGGTTTTTAAACGTGGACTTTAAAATTGAAGTCGTATAAGTCTTTTAGTCCACTGAGAGATAAAAATAAATAAATCATATCGAAGCTGTAACTTAAGGTACGATCTCGCGACTGCGGCGTGGTCGCAGCGACCACAAACATAAATCGAATTGACTTGAAGAATTTCTGGTCGCCATTACCAGTGTCATGGTCGTAAAATCTAGCGAGATCTCAATTCCACTGCAAGCTATGAATTCCGTTGCTAACACATTTAAATATCGCAATTAAATATTTTCTGGAATTTCCTCAGCTCGCGATGGAACCAGACTTTAACTGTCAAAATCGCTATTACAAAAAAAATATTTTTTTAATTACAATTACTATGACTAACGATATTATACAGTTTCACTAAAACTAACTGGAATAATTATTATATTTACAAAAAACAAAACGTTACGCAAGCGTGTTCTTTCTCGAAATTTCTATTTAATCAAAATTGTCTTTTATATATTTGTTTTCGTTACACGTACAATCACATGTTGTGATATTAATTATTAAATTAAACAATGAATAAATAAAATACTATTTATATTGAAAATATAGTGAGTAAAAGATCTTTTAATATTTTCGTTACGTTTCTACGGGGCTGGATTCGCCCCGACCGCACATCACAAGATTTTAAAATAAAATATAATAATCGTCATTAGAGATGTGCTAACCTAGGTTTTGATCGGCAGTCGAAATTATCGACTATGAAATTAATATCAAATATTTTCTTTACTCATTTGAATTTTGACAGAATTTTAAGTTGAAAAGTTGTTTGTATGTATTTAATTAAAATTTGAACTTATCGATCAAAACCTCAGTTAGTTTATCGATAGTTTAACATTTTATACATGTTTATTTTAAATACCTTAACAATGCTATCACAGCAACTAACTGTTAGATATTAGAAATAAATGTTATTTCGCATATTCCTTTAATAAATTTGTTATTTGCAGTACTTTTCATGCTGCTTTTATATGCTAAATTGCAATATTAGATTTTATTGAAACCCTTATATTAATTAATGGGTCGTATGTTTTATTGGGTACAAGTAGGTATGATAAATTGCATTCGTTCATAATGACATGCTTGCTGCGATAAGATATGGCGTCATAATAATGACGTCATGCCTGTGACATTGTCACCATAGCGTATAATGCCCGCGAAAATGTAAGTGTCACAGATACTCAATCTTTACTTGAAGAAAAATATACTTTCTAATTTACTTGAAAGATTTGAATCAGCATTTTGAGTACCTCTGACTTACAGAGATAAAATACTTAAAAATATTTTTTCTTTCGTTATGGGCATAGCAGAAGAGATCTGATATATTAACATAAATGTCAAATCCTTGAAACATTTTCTGCTGTCTTTTTTTTCACCTCTAGTAACCTGAACTATCGATAGATTGATTAATAAAAAAAAACAGTAGACTTGTGTATAGAAGGGATTTGTTCCTCTTTAATAAAGAGGGAATTTATAAGACAATTTCATCTAATCTCGTTTGCTAATCAAACTTATTGCTTTAGTTACAGGAATGACTTTATCTAAACGCTTCATACACAGTGGCTCTGCCATATTTTTTATGATAAATATAAATAGTATTGTTATTTTTCTGTAGTTGAACGCTTGTTAAGCGCATTAAATTGAACGCGGCTACCTACAACACGAGCGACGTGAACGGGAGCGGTGGCGGGCGGCCATTTGCCGGAAATCAGTTGTCATGTTCATATTTTTTTTTTAATTGTTTATAATTGTCGTGAACGCTGCATCTTTTAATAACTGTGTAGATGACACCACAAATAAATTGACATACTTTTTTATGTGCTGTCATTTCATAGATTTAGTATGGGAATAGCAACTATGATGTCACTGTTCTGACAGCTCAATTCACTATTTTTTATTCCAAAGCAACTAAAAATATAATTTTCACGCGGGGGTTTTGCGGGTGTCTTTTTTAAATTTTACTTTTAAAAATTGTGCTGATTTTCAGCCTACTTTCAATAATTGATTTTTGAATTTTGAAACAGCATTGACATAAGTATTATATATGTGTAAGCAGATGCCACTGTGTAGAAGTAAAAAAATGGCAGTGATGGGGGGAATTTTATCGACAATTCATTTATAATGAACTAAACATTATTTTCACTAGGATCACATAAATATGAATTAGTAAATCGTTGATAAACCGCCATATTGCATTTTAGATCGTACACTATATTGCTGTTACTGTCTAGTGATGTTCCCACTGAATATTATCGATAAATTTTGATCTTCTAATTTGATTTCATATCGATATCCGACAGTTTCCCTCGTATTATTTAATTTGTTCACATTAATTTGAAATATGCTTTGACTATTTTATATAGTCATAGCTGCGTTTTAGCGTTTTTTGTATACACTATCGTTTTAATGTTAATATGTAAAAACATCGATTAGATGATATTTATTATAGCAGTTAAGATATAGCAATTATTAATGCTGTAAATTGACTTTAATGAACGATGTTAAGTGGGTATTACAGTTTAATGTCGATAATACTTGTTTTTAAATACATATACATCTCTATTTCGGAAACTAACGCTTATTTAAACTGGCTTAGCAAGCGTTCAATGGTTATACTGATTTTCAATCTCCTAACCCTTAATCGTCAAAATCGTGTTCACTTCAAAACTAATCGATTTTTCAACTATCGATAAAACTTAAAACTTTTATCGATATTTCTCCAGTCCTTCATCGATAAAAAAAATTAACATTTTAAATGTCTTTTTCACTGAAAACTCCAAAAAGGAACGGCAGAACTAAAACCTCTGCAAAATAACAAACCTTCTTTTAAAAAGTGGTGTTTCGGCACTTTTCCCTCGTGGTACTACATAGTACCTGTTTGTAGTCCTTTAGTGGTGTCCTAGTGCCTCAGTAGGACGCTTCGTGGCCCGCTAGGATGTAGAGATCATTGCCGTCTTCGCCGGATAACGTGTTGTTTTGGAGGACATGGGATTCTAACACTACGACCCTGAAAAAAGGGGAAAATAAAAATTTAGGGGACTTAATCATGATCGCATAATTAGTACTGTTAACGTATTTATCTTATATGTATTTTGTATTGTTAATAAAAAAACACATAATCTGCCTAGCTTTTTCCTCATTCGGTGTGGGCTTGTAGTCGAACTGGAGCTGAATACCAGTGTTGTATAAAGAGCAACTGCCTATTTGACCTCCACAACCTAGTTACCGGGAAACACGCTACCCCTTGGTAAAGTTGACTGTCAGACTTTCTGGCTATCTGGCTACCCGGGTACGTGAGGTAGATCTCTTCAGGATAAGAGTGAAACAGCAAGAAACGACTAGTGCAGGAAATGTTAGTTTCTGCCCGCGAATTTGACTGTGCGGTCTTATATACCAGGATAAAAAGAGGGCTTATCATCACGCTAAGACCAATAGGAGCGGAACACCACTATTCCACGTACGAAGTCGCGGGTAAAAGCTATTTTATAATATTAGGTAGTATATATATTCAGTGTATGTGTTACTTGTCGTGCTCGTGGGTCGTCGAGGAGCTCGTGGCTAAGTAACAGCCGCACGGTTCGACCGATCAAAGGTTAAGCTGCGCTTGGCGCGGTCGGTCCGTGGGTGGGTGACCATCTATGTCATAGCGAGACTCCTCCGTGCCTCGGAAAGCACGTTAAGCTGTTTGGTCCCGGCTGTCATTTGTACATCTTTGACAGTCGTTACGGGTAGTCAGAAGCCAGAAAGTCTGACAACCAGTCTTATCAAGGGGTACCGTGTTACCCGGTAACTGGGTTGTGGAGGTCAGATAGGCAGTCGCTCCATGTAAAACACTGGTACTCAGCTGCATCCGGTTTATACTGGAAGCTGACCACGATATAGTTGGGAAAAGGCTAGGCAGATGATGATGTATAATTCAATGCATGTGTTACTTGTCGTGCGGCAGCAGGCGGTAGGCGCGCGAGGTGTCGCAGATCTCCTGCGTGACGTCAGCGTTGCGCAGCGAGCGGCCCTGCACGCCGTGCCGGTGGAACGCCAGCACCGAGTCCGCCAGGCACACTGGGGGGAAGACATCTATGTTATTTACACTGTACATACATAATCTGAGCTCGGCAAGCGCAGCTTAAAATGAACAATAAGTTAGTGTTTGTTTTATTGGGCTACTAGCTGTTTCCCGCGGTTTCATCCGCATCCCGAGGGAACTACTTAGCGCACCCGGGTAAAAAGTAGCCCATGTTGTTCCTCAGGGTCTATTCTATCTCTGTACCAAATTTCATTTATATCGGTCCAGTAGTTTTGGCGTGAAAGCGTAACAGACAGACAGACAGAGTTACTTTCGCATTTATAATATTAGTAAGGATGAGCAGCTTTGTTAGGCCCAATAAACTTTACAAGAATTCTTACAGTACAGCTACGAGTTCCCTTTTAGTATCGATAAGGGTCAATTTAAAATCGATTACGTTTTTTAAATCGAACCTTATTCTAAGGTATGAGACCTCATTTCAGTCATAAGAACCATCTATATACTACCCTTTTTGTGAAACTTCTTGGTTTTAAACTTGAATTTAGAATATGTCATTTATGCATTTTAATTGTCATTCAATAGAAAAATATTACAAGAACTTTTTCCTAGTTTTACATCAAAACTTTTGGTAAATAACCTTTTTTATACATAAATCCCATAGTACCCTACTTAGTCACAAAGCCGCCTAATTCCTAAGCCCCTCTACCCCCCAGTACTCACATATGCTGTCGATGTTGAAGTCGAACTGTATCCTGGACAGCAGCTTGTTCCGCCGCTTGTCGTCGTCGTGCCGCCAGCGCGCCGGGTCCACGGAGGGCGGCAGCACCGGGATGATGTCCACCACGTTCTCGTGGCATACCAACACCTGGAACATTGGCCGGGGGGGAATTTTACTACACGTTACACACGGGAAGGCCTTTGTAGGGGGGCTCCAGGGCCACAGCCTGCCGGGGCTGCGGGATGTTCGAAAGAGTTACCACGGTTTTTAACACAAAGGTCGAAGGAAGGAACCTGGATGGGTTTTAGTCAGTAAGAGTCTGACAGTCCCGGCCTAGTGAGTGTGTGTCGTACGCACCGAGTCCTTGTTGAGCTGGTGCACTGCGCGGAGGGTGTGCAGACGCTCGGGGCGCGGGATGACCGTGTTGGAGCCGCCCACGCACGACTCCAGCTCCTCGGAGTGGAACCACGTCGCACCTGGACCAAGAAAAAAAGGATATTATCAAATTTATAACGTACTAGCTTCCCGCCAGCGACTTCGCCCGCGATATTTTAGCTAATGGATACAAAAACTTTACAAATTATATACTAAAACCTTCCTCATTAATCACTCTATCTATTAAAAAAAAACCGCATCAAAATCCGTTGCGTAGTTTTAAAGATTTAAGCACACAGGGATATAGGGACAGAGAAAGCGACTTTGTTTTATACTATGTAGTGATGGTCATATTTGATAAATAAACATGCACAGCAAATGGCTGCAAGGGCTCCACTGGTAATAATAATAAACTTCTAAAGATTCGTCTCGCTCATGACACTTAGCGTCTCGCTCATTTATGGAATTTAGTGTTAGTGGAATTCAATATTCAGAACTTAAAATTTCTCAATTTGTCGGAATCATTTATTCATTCACAAAACACACATACACACACACAAAACACCCGCACACCAAGACAGTACAGAAGTTATATTTCAAACGCTATGCACTAAACACACTATTATTATTTTATTATTATTATTCACACAAGAGTCACAAGACCCTTCTACCACAGTATTACGATATCTCCCTCCAGTAGCGCAACGCCGTTGATGACGCGCGATGCCGCCGCCGGCGTAAGTACATACGCTAAGGTTGTTACAAAATGGGAAATAAAATAACAACGAAGCGAAATAATTTTCAGCAAAACACGACCACGTCTGCCCCTCGCACTCCGTCCCGCAAAGTAAGCGTGTTTGCGGGACGCGGTTGGTATATTCGTTGCTAACACTAAAATATCCACTTACCAGAGTTAATATTGAGCAGGTTGAGCCTCATGGGCTTCCTGGTGGCGCCGACACAGAGCAGCGGGTACTCCAGCTCGGGCGTGATGATCAGCTCGAACACCAGCAGCGGCGACGGCAGCACACACTCTATGTTCTGTAAATAGAATTCACGCACTGTAGATAGCTTGAATGGATATTGAGAATTCGAGGATGCGGTTCCACTATATTGCCGCCAGAAAAAACAAAGGGCGTAACTACCACTTTTAGGGTTTCGTACCAAAAATAGTAAAAAGAAACCCTTATGGTTTCACTTCGTCTGTCTGTCTGTCTGTCTGCCACAGCTGATTATTTCAAGAACTACTCATGCTATCGACTTGAAATTTGGAACAGTTATAAAGAACGATTGCGACTTTATTGCGTATAATATTCTTTCCAAAGGTCGGAACCCTCGGTGCGCGAGTCCGACTCGCACTTGGCCGGTATTTTTTTTCGATATTGAGTAAGTACATGTCTGGAGTCAGGAAATGATTCTGATTCCAAATATATACTTATCAATATAGAAAAAAAAAATAGTTACGGCCTTTCTTCTTATGATGGCTGTATAGATGTACTATTAAGTTAAAATATTTGTACAAGCTTTGCATAACTTGCGAAGTATCATCAAGCCATCCACTAATTGAACTGAGAAACTTTCACATTTATTGCCAACTTGAACAAATATTTATTTTGGCTTTAATTGCTTAATGCTGAGTCATTTTATTTAAAGTTTGTGAGTTTTATTGTTTTCTAGAAATTATTACTTTCAATGGTTCTGATTGTAAATTTATATATTCTAAAAGCCTGTTGCATCAAACTTATTATCGTTTATCCTTACTAATCCTTACTAATATTATAAATGCGAAAGTAACTCTGTCTGTCTGTCTGTTACGCTTTCACGCCAAAACTACTGGACCGATATAAATGAACTTTGGTACAGAGATAGAATAGACCCTGAGGAACAACATAGGGTACTTTTTACCCGGGTGCGCTAAGTAGTTCCCTCGGGATGCGGGTGAAACTGCGGGAAACAGCTAGTACTTTATATTTTTACGAATATTAAAAAACATGATATCAATAATTAGCATACTTTTAATATTTTTATGTTATCAATACATACATATAATAATTAAGTAAACACATATAATAAATACTAAGACGAAAAACGATAATAATAAAATTATTTAAGTTTATTGGTCAATTTTGACAGATTTTGAATGACAGTTCCGCTTCACGTATATGTAAACCTGATGTTTTTGATGCATCTGTGTGTAAAAGCAGGTAATATAATATACCTTGAGCAGCATGAACTTCCTGAGCGGGTCGTACCACTGCATGAGGAACAGGCCGGCCGGCGTGGCGCCGCACAGGTACTTGTACCCGTTGTACGGGTTGCGGGCAACCGCACACCGCACGCAACCTGCGCAAGGGATTACCATACTGTACTGCTTTTAATTACAAATCTATTCAAGAGCTAATGAACATATCGGAAATGGTGAATATTTTTTTTTTTTTAATATTCACAAATTTATACGAGTTCTAAATATAACTTGCTTCTCTGTAAATACTCAACAGATGCCAAAGATACATTGTGTAAATCAATCAATCCTAACTGCTATACAGAATGTTGTTAAAAAAATATAAATATTGCCAGACACTTTCTGTAGACAGTTATTTTTGCTAGACGTTTCAATCGCGACAGCTGAGGATTGAATTTCTCAGTCGAGCAAGGTGCCATGATGAGCCCGACAGTTACCTGTTCAACACGTCTGGCAGTACGTACCGCGAGTGTCGGGCACGCGGGTGGTGTTGGCGAAGCGGCGCGGCAGCAGGCGCGGGGCCAGGCCGCGCAGGGAGCGCGCCCCTCTCGCCGAGCCCGACAGGGCCAGCAGCTCGTGCCGGTACAGGGACGCCGTTTTACCTAAAGAGACACAACCTGTTATATTCTCGTAGATCACTAACATAAGATATCAAAGACAAAGCCGCGGTTTGGACAATTATTTTGCAATTTACAGATAAAATCGTATGCCAGACGATTTTTGTGGTGAATTTCTGCCAGACGGTCTTGAACCAAAAAGGTATGGTACACGAACATAAAATTCAAGCTTGCAACTTTAAACCGCGAAAGTTTGTGAGGATGTATGTATGATTGTGCTCATTCACACAAACACTGCTGATTGAATTTGAATGAAATTTGGTACACACATAGATTATAACTTTTTTTCGGATGGGTAATCATCAAATGACCCCTCCCACCGTGGGAGGGGCGGAAGGGAGTGTCAGACTCTCGTCAAAACCCATCCATGTTCCTTCCTCAGCCCTTTGCATTCCGGGGGCGCGGTATCTCTTTCGAACGTCCCGCAGCCCCGGCAAGACATAGTTTATAACTAATGTAGTATAGGTAAATCTATTTAAAATTAATTGAAAATACATATAGAATATGTCACTAACCCGACAGCGACATTAGGACATCCTTAATGACATGCATCCATATAGTGCGGCGCGGACACAGCTGGTCCATCGCCGTCTCGTGCAGCTCGTTCAGGTTCAAGGTATAGATGCCTTCTTCCGCACCTGGATGCAGCAAACGTAATCATTATTTTAAATAAAAAATCTTAAAAATAAGTTTTAGAAATAAATGCTGATTTATTTCAATATTTTTGGAAATTTACCCCATAAGGGGACGAAATAGAGGATGAACATTCAAATGAAAAAAGTTACATGCAGAAATAAACAGATATATTTGAGACTTCTTGTAGAAAAAACACACATTATGGCTTATCCCCTTAAGTGAGTAAAACCATTTGAAGGGGCTAAAATAGGGATTGAAAGATTGAGAGCCCACCCCAACTTAGGTGGAAGATTTGACGAATGATCCGAGTGACGAATATAATTTATAGCAATATTTATGTTAAAACTTACCTATTAAAATGTGTTGGTCTCTCGTGTCCGGATGTATCCACGAGGCTGTACAATTGATCCTCAATGGGCAACCGTTGAACACCTGCCGATACCAAATTAATACTATTGTGATAAAAGCGTTTATCTGCTTGGAATTTCATTCAAACTTTACCGTCTTAAATATTGAAATTAATTGTATACATCGATTTATTTTAATTAAAGTATGTATGTATATGCAGGATGTTATAAGCTTTTAAATTCTGTTGAAGTTTTCGAGATATTTTCTTAAGGACAAGGTATATTTTTTCAATTTCGCTTTCACAGTCATATTAGAAAATGTTTTCGATTTTTTTTGGGCTAATAATTTTGTATAAATCGTCTTTAATTATTAATTGATTGTTTCATCGGTTTAGTGTTGCAAAACGTTACTGTTATAAATGGGTTTGGAGCCCGGGTCAGGCCGAAATCGTTTTGCGGGTTTTTTAAGTTTCACAAAGTAATCCGGAGTCACGTACTTGGAGATTACACCCCCGTCCCTGAGAGGGAGAGGGAGTCTCTGGTTGCCACTTTGATAGCAGTTGTTGTTATAACTAACCGCGAGCACACAAAAGATTGAAGTGGCAAATAGTATCCTCGTGCGTACCTTAGAGAAGCAGGCGCCCATGTGCACCTTGGGTGTGGGCGGCAGGCCGTTGGGCGCCGCGCGGGGGGGCGTGTGCGCGCGCCGGGGGCGCCCGCGCCGGGGGGGCACCGGGGGGGTGCCGCCCTCCACCACCACCACTGCGGGGGGGACTGGGTTACTCTTTGCAGGATAACTTATTCCCTACTACAACTCTTGACAGCTACAATCATTAGTGGCAGTGGCGTGCAGTTCATATAGGCAAAAAGACACTGCCTACCCTACATAACTCAGAAAATATTTACTATCTTTATTTTATTTTAATAAGTATCTAATATTTTATCTCAGAGTAATTACTATTAATAAAAAAATCTTGAAACTTAAATCAGCTCCACCTGTCGAATATTGGTGGTACCTATTACGAAGAATCAATACTCGCGATACATTTCAACAACACACAAAAGTTTGCGCGGTACTAGGGCGCCCCTAGCGAAAATAGACAGAAAACGTGATTGCCTCATTTCGTATAATAGTATTTGTAAGAAGACTCGTAGACATGCGAATACAATGCAGTGTGCGTTCGTATAAATATTTTGCACACATTGACACAAATTACGCACACAAATAACAAAAAAGGCTGTGTCTTTTTGCGATTTATACGACGGAAACATCGGTTCGGAAACCTTCGGCTATCGACAAGGCCACAAGGGACGGTGGCCGATGTTTTCCGAACCGATCTACATTATGATGTAATGTAACTATTTTAAAAAGTAGTATGTTTTGACTTTCTTATCTCTAAGTAAACAACATTTCTTTTAGTCGTATTTTTTTTTCTGTGACGTGAGTTTCGCGCGCGTCGCCCGCCGTTGTTATTGTTTATCTGACTTGTTCTGTGCTAGCGAATATTTCTTAATATTTTAATAATAGTAAGTTTTAAGCGTTGATAATAGTGTGAAATGGAATATATTCACTGTGAAAGTTGTTCAGGTGGTGTGTGTGTGTATAGAAAATTAAAAATGATGCGTTTGTAAAACTATCTTTCGAAGAAAAAAACAAGTGATAGCGAAAGGCCGCTGCACCTATACACCAAATCAGATACAATTTATACAAACTAAAGGTATAGTCAATCAAAAGTATATTCAATACTAAACAATTTGATTCCTATTATTAGCTCTCGGATTGCATACACGCTATTTCCCTTACTTACCTACTATTTTACCGCAATAAAACCGTCTGGAACGACGCAGGTTTCACCTATTCATATTTATCTCCTACGGTAGAAAAAACCACGAGCAATATGACTTAGAAGCTTCCGTACACTTGGAGAAAATCGTATTGAAACACGATGAAAGTAGATCGAAACCGAATTATTATTCAATCACTTTTTTATTGTTAGTTTTTGAAGTAAACATGAGTTCACTTTACCTAAAAGAATTTGTTCCTCAGTGAATAAGGGAAGTTATTAAGAGAGGTCAACTTTCTATTATATATTATATTATAACTATTTACGAAATTGCTCTTAGATATTCATGTGCAAGTTTTTTTAATCAAATCTGAATCTATGATTATTTGAGGCGGCATATTACATGCATCATTATTTGATCGACAAGACGACGAACCAAAACCAACATGCGGAATGTATTTTTGAAAAGTGGGTACCAAAGCCAGGCTGGTGTCACCAGGTGTCACTCAGCAGTTTAGGCACATTTGGCCCGTGCGCAGCGCGGCGGCGCACTATGGGAAAGCTCCATACAAGGCCGTCTCAAAACCGTTTCACGTGAAAGTCGTTGTTATGGAGTAAAACTAATTAATTAATTTAGTCTTATAAATAAGCTTTCTTTTCTATATTTTTTAAATTATTTTTTGCTAACCATAATGTATATAAAAAGGCATCAAAGCTAACTCATGTTCAATGATGTGATTTTGGCACAATACATTACTACAATTCAACGCCACATAACTCGAAAGTTTTTGATATAAATGTATAAGTATTATACATTTTAAAATGCTTATAATCTCCTCATAACGTTTCATAAATAATATTATGTATAATAAATAAATAAATTAAAATTAACCAATATAGTTTAAGATGGTATAATTTTCGGGTAACTTATTTTTTAACGAGACTGTTACCCGTTGCCGCTGTTTGCCGCTGTCGAGATATTTGTTGTATTACGATCTTTGTACATTAGTTTACACAAGGAGAAAAAAAAAAGTTGCGCATACTTGCGCCTTTTCTGACACGGTGCCAAAACATATCGCGAGTTAAAAAAAATATTTTTTTCCAATATCTTTTTACTTCTCACATAATCATCTGTTATCTATTAAAGGTCAAATTGATAAAATGGTCATTACAGTGATGAGTATTATTAATAGTTTTTTGAGGTTTTGATATAGTTTTGACCACCTTATTTGATAAAATATGGTCACATTATCTATTAGGGCAGTTAGGACACGAGATGTGAATGAAAGTTCATTTCAATATGGACTGTCAACACTACACGCTTGGATTAGAAGTATGGAGATGATTTTACACATTTCTTATAACTTGTCTTTCCAAAAGTGGTCAGCCACTACACCAGAAAATAAAAAAAACAAAGACGAAAAGAAAAAACTGGTACAAAAGCGGTTTAGGGAGGAAATGGGACTGCATATCGATAAACCTCGACAAGGCACTGGAAATAGTAATGACGGAAACACAGCTCGGAGATTTTTTCAGAATTACTCTTGCTCTGCAGACATTACAGGTGTAGACGTAGAACTTATAAAACGAATGTACATTATACTACAAACTATGTCATTTGGAATGGCTATTGATTCAAAAAAGTTTGGTGAATACGCATATAGTACCGCCCAACTGTACGTAAATATTTATAATTGGTATTATATGCCTTCCTCCGTACATAAAATACTTATTCACGGAGAAAAAATCATTGAGTACTATGCTATTTTACCTATCGGACAATTGTCCGAAGACGCTCAAGAATCCCGCAACAAGGATTACAAAAAGTTTAGACTTCATCATTCTAGAAAGTGTTCAAGAACGGCTACCAATATAGACGTGTTCCATACCTTATTGTATACTTCTGATCCATATATATCAAGTTTGAGAAATACCTCAGAAACAATATCGAAAGAACTTTTCGATGAAGCCAAGTCCCTTCTTGCTGTCAACAAAAATCTGTAGGAGCTTGTTGAATTTTGTACATTATTTTTTTCTCGTTAGACACTGTTTATACAATGATATTAAATTCTATTTTATGTAAGTAAATTACAAAAAAAGTATTTTTTTCTTAAAAATACATGTATTTTTTTAAGTTTTATTTTTTAAATAAATTAATAAACATAATTTTCAAAATTATTATTTTTTCTATTAAACCTTATACTTTCACGTATATGTGTGCAAAATTACAGATTATTTAGTTTTGAAATAACTGAGATACGGAGTTTTGAGACGAAACATACGCGATTTTCCCATAGTGCGGCGCATCTCTCGGGCAGGCGTACCTACCTATCGTAGTAAGGTCGTGCGCTGCTCGGCTCGCACGCTAGCGGCAAGCCGCTTCGCGAGTAATTAAGATAGGTACCTACCTATCGATTTTCCGTATAAAAACTTTTTGGCTTTTCTGCCTACCCTACCTAAAAACTCTGTGCACGCCGCTGATTAGTGGCTACCACCTAAGCGTCGACGCATTGAATGTCGACGAGTCAAAGAAAAATAATTTTAACTGTCTTGGGCATGCGACGAAATTAATCAGAAAAAACAATGAGGGAGTCAAAAAGACTATAGTTTCCGCTTCCTTCCAAAGAGACGATTTAAGAGTTACGACCTTAATCTAAATAAAATCCTTATTCCTTAACATTTATTATCCCCATCCAATGATAAGGTTTGGATTGTTTGTAAGAACTCCCTCCCGGTCAATGCACTGTGCATTAAAGACTACCATTTATTCTTTTGATAAATAATCCTACCATTTATTTTTTTGATAACTTTTTCTTATAAACATAGTATTAAAACAAACAGTTTCAATTTGAAGTCTACCCACAATAAGGACTATTTTAACCCCTAAAATATGATTACAACTCACCCTTATTATCAACTTTGGCCTTATCCCTCTGGCTGTCAGACAAACTCCTTTGCCTTTGTGTTGTCTTAACCTCTTCATCGATCGCCTCCGCCTTGACATCCCTCCCATTCTCGTCCACCATTTTGAAAATCTCATCAACGGACGACGTTTTCCTCTTCACGTCCAGTTCACATTGACAAAACTGACTTAAGTCTATACCCGCAGTAACCGAATCCGAATGGTGTCGATTATGTTTTTTCCTATGTTCGAATACTTTTTCTTCCATATTTAAGCTCATATCGATTTTCCTACATAGATCGTCGTCCGTCGAGCCGTTTTGTAGTTTATCGTCTTCTGATATTCTTAACCTATTCGCGATTTGTAGGGCTCTGAAGTTTGATACGGATATTTTTTGTTTTTTACAACTTTCGCAGTATACGATACCTGAGTCTGTGTTCTGGTTTGAACAGTGCCTGTAGTAGCTTAGTATGTCTCCGTTCGAATTGCATACGTCACAGGAACACTTTGCTACGGACCTCTGTAGGTCGCTAAGTGTGTTGTTGTCTCTGGGCTCAGGTTTGGGGCATAGTCCACATTCGCAGTTAACATTCCTTTGTAAGTCTAAATGGTCGTTCTCCTGTTGATCCACATACATGATATCTTCGCCTATTTTCCTGCATAGAGGGTCGTCGATCGATAGTCTAGAAGCACCTATAGGACTTTGGAAAGTCGAAGTCAGATTTTGGTAGATATTCGCGGTAGAATTGTTGAGGAAATTTTGTTTTAATTGTATACATTGCGATAGGTGTTGATCGTGCATTGATAACGCAGTGTTGGCACCCTGCGCCATGTTTGCTGTTTCTGCCGTTAAAGGTAGTGTTGCCCTGTAATAAATTGTCATAATTACCATTTTGGTAGATTTTGTGTTGTAGTTTTAGTAGCTTTTTTGGGGGATGTCGCAGTGCTGTTAGGTTTGTTTTTGAAGCTATTTCGAGTGCGGTTAGACACAAATGTGGGAGGGGTATTATGTTAAGTGTCACTTTGACAAGCTATATGATTACTCGTGTTAAAATAACAAGTGGTGCTGGTGGGATATAAAAACCTTTTATTTTTTTTAATATTGTGAGAATCGGAAATAGGTTTACGGGGTTTGTAATTCACTTTTATTTAAATGTTTATTTCTTTTATTTTATGGCTATAAGCTGCTAAGCTGTATATCTGAAACATGCTTCATGCTTGGACTACGCACTTATTTCTGCCAAATGCTTTGTTGTTTTCAGATATTTTTTTATTTTTAAATTGATTGTTTATATTTACAGACTTTTTATGTTGCCGTAGAACCGTGTGTTAAACTGATTTCGTGATTCGTCGTGTATTTTGTGAGGCGTCAGGAATATTTAAATTTCACAAATATTTTTTGGTACCATAGTTATATAGTAATCGGCCAATGGAAGTTTCATTATTTACATATAAAAAACTCTTTACGTACGACCCTATAGCAATCATCATCATCATTGAACTATTTACTATCCCACTGCTGGGCACAGGCCTCTTCACATACAGAGAAGGCATGAGCATTGATCACCACGTGCGCTCAAGGCGGATTGGCGATTTCAGATGTTTTAAGTCCAGGTTTCTCACGATTGCTTTCTTTCACCGTTAGTCAGTAGTATTTAAAATAACAGATAGATATGGAAAGTACATTTATGACTTTAGAAAAGTCACGTTTGAAGTTGCCAAATTTCGTGTCCGCACACTCGTACACGAGATGCAGGTGCCTTAACCACTAGGAAGGTTTTAGTATATAATTTGTCAAGTTTTTGTATCCATTAGCTAAAATATCGCGGACGAAGCCGCTGGCGGGAAGCTAGTATTTTTATAATTTGTGTACGATTGACATTTCTCGAGTATTAATTACTACTGGTGTCCTGCGTATGTTATATAATGCTTTAGCGATATTTATATATTTAGGATCAATACTTTAGTTTATAACTAATGCAGTCATTATCGTACGTAATTTTTATTGTAATTTGTGTGTTAAGTTCCAATAAATCTATACTAATATAATAAAGCTGAAGAGTTTGTTTGTTTGAACGCTCTAATCTCAGGAACTATTGGTACGATTTGAAAAATTCTTTCAGTTTTAGATAGCCCATTTATTGAGGAAGGCTATAGGCTATATATCATCACGCTAAGACCAATAGGAGCGGAGCACCACTATTCCACGCGGACGAAGTCGTGGACAGAAGCTAGTATATTATATTATATTCTATATCATAATACTTGAGTGCGTTCTCCCTTTCCCAATTTATACAAAACTAGCTTTCCGCCCGTGTGGCCATTTTTTTTACACCTTCAGTTACATTATTCAAGTTCTAGTAGGGATCCCTAATTATTTCTGGAAATAAATATAGCCTATGACACTTCGTAAAGACGTAGCTTTCTAACGGTGAAAGAATTTGTAAAATCGGTCCAGTAGTTTTTGAGATAAAACCCTACAAAAAAAACAAATCTTTCCTCTTTATAATATTAGTATAGAAGAAGCGGTGAAAGGTATTTTGTTTTTTAATTAATGTTGAATACTTTTTGAGTGTCCATGCCACTATTTCTCATAAAAAGTCTGTAAAACGCCCGTTAGTTTCATTGCATTTAATTAAACCAATTAAAACTATTATACACATTAATCCAAACTAAACTAAATCTAAATACAGGCTGTTCGGAATATTTTTCTGATATACATCACAACCCATTTTTTTTGTATTTTTCTTTTTTTTTTGTTACTATTCCGATCAGCTTCAAAGCTCTAATGACATTAAACACACATAATACACGCTGTATACGTTTACATGCAAAGAAACCTCTCTGATTACCTGAGCATTAACTCTTCATCGATATATTGCAAGAGGCTCCTAAAACAAGAGAGACAAACAGAATGATACTCACTCCAAACGATGCGATATTTTACTTCAATGTTTTATAATATACACGTATTTGTAGGATTTCTGTTGCTTCTCTTTATATATATATATATATATGCGATGACATATATTGTGTCTGAAGTGATGACGTATACTACCGTTTTAAGAAGAAAGGCGTAACTACATTTTTTATTCGATGTTAAGTTAAGTCTTGTACATATTTGATACAAGAAAAGGATTCTGATTACGAATATGTATTTAGCTCAATATCGAAAAAATAATGTTAGTTACGGCCTTTCTTTTTATGACGGCAGTATATTATGAGGTTTAAATTCAAATTATTTGTGGATATTTTCAAGGACTTTAATTTACGTTATAGCGGACGTGGTTTCCGAACGTAACCCTGGACGTAACAAACGGTCTAATAGAGGCAAAGCGCCTGACCGATATTCGCCAACGCGCTCGCAGATTGTGCTCACGCGTCACGCGCCGACCGGTGATCTGTCGTCGCGCTACTCGGCCGTTGATTGGCCTTAGTAGTTGAGTAGTAGGGTAAGAGACTTTTATGGCGGACATTGTAAAGTTGTGTGGTGTCTTTTGTTTTATTTTATTAAAGTTTATGCCATGTAACAAAGCCCTTTTAATGTGAACTGACCCACCCCATCTATAACATATTATTTTGTAGTCGTATTTAGAAGTCAATCATGATTCTATTTATAAACTAGCTGTTTCCCGCGGTTCCACCCTCATCCTGAGGGAACCACTTCACGCACCTGGATAAAAAGTATCCTATATGTTAATCCAGGTTCTAAACTATGTGTGTACCAAATTCCATCCAAATCTATTCAGTAGTTTTTGTGTGATAGAGTAACAAACGAACATACTGTATGCTCTTCTAGCTTTCGCATTTCAATATTAGTAGGTTTCGTGATTTAGCGTACATTTTAAAATTATGAAGTTTAGCACTTTGGGCCTCGTATTGTTTGAATAAATATAGATTTTAGAAAAGCAAGCTTCTCGCTTATTTTTTATTCTTATACAAACAAGATGTGTGGAATTGTTTAAAACTTACTCATGATTTATATTTCTAACTTTAATCATTATAATCTGTTTTTTTAAATTAATATATATAAAGGTTTTTTGACCTAGAGCTCAACTTTTTTAATATAGTGTAAATCTTCAAAGACTCATAAAAATATCCACAATTAATTTTAAACGCATTCTGTATAATACAATCACTTCAGTCAATGTCGAATTTAAAATCCACTGGTGCTTCTGTCGATATGGGCGCAACTTTCAAAATTATTATCTTCGAAGATATATTGACTGTTGGCGATATTTCGACTTTGATATCTTTGTAATAAGGTCTAAAGTTGCTTAGCAAAATTTAGAATATAATTAAAGTTATTACTTTTTTTTTATAATTGATTTTGTTTCCATAACTTTAGACCTTTTTAACACACACAGAAGGCAACAACATAGCGCCATAGACAGCGAATAAAAACGCCTTACCTCGCCATTTATCATAGACAACGATAGCCCATCCCATAGAGAAACCATAGAAGCCAAACAGAAAACCAACGCCCAAATCATGCGCATAATCAAAAGTGTAACTATTCTATCATTTTGTGCAATCACACGACACTCAGAAAACTCATTTAAAAATGTTTTTAAATTAAAAAAAAAATTAAAAAAAATTCAAATAAAAAAACTAAAACCTTCACCAAAATTAATTAGCACACGGAAAACCCTAACTGTTAGAAAAATAATAAAAAAATTTTTGATCATCAATTTTTTTTGCGTTTTTTTTAAAGGCCAAAAAGTTTTGTTGTACCTTAAACTCATTCTCAATATATCATCACCAGTGATCACCCGACACCACTTGCTATAACATAATATATAAACGTATATAAAAAACCAAAAAGCAAGAAAAGTAACAAAAAAAAAGTCTAGAAAATAGTAAAAATTGTCGTTTAACTTACTTCTCGCTAGAGGGCATGGTGTCCGTGGACAGGTCTTGTGTTAGAGGGTTGTGCTTCGGACAACTCATTAGTGAAGCGACACTCCAATCTTCACTAGATTGTCTGTGGTACGCTGGAATTATGGAAAAATACTTATAATATGTGTTGCCAGATCCGTTTTTCTCATTTTTAGGACAGAGACCAAAAGCTCTAGATGTAGGCAAAATACGTGTGCTTCTTGGATCGCTGTTTTTTTTTCACTTTTGCTACTTACTTGCATCGATTAAAAAGATGAAACATTTGCCAACACTATCTATTATTGGGTTTAAGCAATGGACATACCATTGTATTTTAAATTAATTAATTAAATTATCGATATTATTGCTCAATGATCAACGCTCGTGCCTCCTCGTTGTTGCCCAACAGTGGGTATAAAGCATTATTAAACATGATCTCTGACAATTATAAAGTAAAAGCCAGCGTTGGACGGTATAAAAAGGGCTCAGGAAGGAACATGGATGAGTTTTAGTCAGTAAGTGTCTGACACTCCCTCCCGCCTCACCCACTGCGTGAGGAGTCATTTTATTATTTCCCATCCGAAGAAGAAAGTGTTGACATCAATATTGAGCTTTTCAAAAATACCAAAAACAATTAAAAAACTCACCAGTCCTCTTAATAGTATCCCCATCACAGCTCCTATTGACTTCCGCGCTAAAATTGATCACCTTCGGCATAGACCGTACGCTCAAATCGTCATCAGCGTCCAGATCCACGATTGGTGAATCGTCGTACACTCCCGACCTCCTATTGGTGGGATCTCGGCCTTCCCCGGTCATGAGTCGCACGCGATTGGCTGTGGAGATGACGTCATCGTCGAGGAGGGAGGTGGGGCGCCCGCTGTTGGCCGGCAGTACGTGCTCGGTGAGCAAGCTGCGCGGACGTACGTGGTTGTTAGAGCGGGACTGTTGTGCTTGCTCGCCTAGCACTCGCCTGCCGCCCCGCCCTGTGTGCTTCGATGCTATGCGTTGTGGTACGTCAGACATCGCCTGCGAAAGAACAAGTTTTGATTTGAATTTAAAGGGAAGGCAGAGTTTTATCGGGTCGCGAGAATGTTTTAAAAAGCTACAGTGGCTCTGGAACTCAAAGCGTAATTAAAAGACCACGGATAGATCAGTCAGTAAGTAGTAAGTAAGTGTCTCAAACTCCCTTCTATTCCTCCACCCACAGCGGGGAAAAGGGTCATTAAATGACTTCCCTTATCTGGGCCTTGAGGTTATACAGCCTCGTTGGGAGGGAGGGGGGGGGGCAAAGTCACATCTTTATGTAATAATAGTTATTATTAGATTAACGGTCACAAGGAAACCTGGACCTCAAAAGTCTAAAATCGCAAACGTGGTGATCAAGGTTCCTTTCTCTGTACCAGAAGTCTTTTGCCCAACAGTGGGACTATTAGGCCGGTACTGATGGTGATGAGACTTACGGTATCCTCATCAGGCTCGTTGTTGCAGTGGCTGGGCGGGTTGGAGTACTTGTGCAGGAGCTCTATCGCTAGCCGCTTGCTCATGTCTTGTTGGAAGAACGCGTGCTGCAATACATATTATTTTATTATACTTCTAGATTCACTCGTGTCCCGGGGAAACTACTTAACGCACCAGGATAAAACGAAGCATAAAACCCCCTTCAAGGTTCAATTCAATTCAAATCATTTATTTCAATTACGCCTAATTACAAGCACTTTTGAAAGTCATAAAAGAAAGAATTTAGTTGTCCATTACAAAAAGTAGTTTCCTATGGAGAAGAATGGACAAGAAATTCCATTCTGGTTCTATGTACCTTCGTATAAAATTTTAGCCAAATCGATTCAGCTGTTTTACTATGAAAGTATAAAAGACAAACAGCGTTGCTTTCAGATCTATAATATTAGTAGGGACTAGCTTTTTCCCGTAGTTTTATCCGGATCCTAAGGAAACTACTTTGCGCACCCGGATCAAAACTCCTATATCAAATTTCATTTAAATCACTTCAGCCGTTTTACCGCCAAAGCGTAACAAACACACATCCACATTTATAATATTATATTAGTGAGGATAACAGACATTTTCTATTTGAGTATACCTGTAACAACTTATCAGCGGTCGGTCTCTTCTTGGGGTTCTTAGTGAGCGCGAGCTTCAAGAACGAGTGGAACACGGCGGACCAGCGCTCGCGCTCCTTGAGGGCCGGGGGCTTGAACCCCGACTTGGACATGAGGAACAGCACCCGCATGGGGTGCAGCTCGAACATGGGGGGCTGCAGTTCTGCTAGCTCTGGAAATTGAATGAAAATTTGGGAGTTATTTTTATTTGGGGTGGGTAATAATATATCTATTTCAATATATTATTATATTTAAGTAGTTCTTGTGCACCTGCCACTTTTATGTCCCCACCACCTAAAGGTTGACTGATAGAGAACGCCTCACGCGTTAAGTCCGCCATTGTACATTATATTGATTTATTGTGTGCAAAAGTGTAAATAAATAAAAAATATGGGGGAAAGAGTAACGTCTACCAACGAAACGGCACTGACTAACGGTGAAGGAAAACATCGTGAGGAAACCTGGACTTAAAGTCTGAAATCGCCATTACGTCTTGAGCAAGCGTGGTGATCAATGCTCATGCCTTCTCTGTATGAGAAGAGGCTTGTGCCCAGCAGTCTTCTCTGTATAAGAAGAGGCTTGTGCCCAGCAGTGGGACACTATATAAGCTGACTAGCTATCCGCCCGCTTACATAATACAAATTCTAATTCAAAATGACAGAGTTTCATACAAACTTTGCCCCTCTTTTTCACCCCCTTAGGGATAGAAATTTGGAAAATCCTTTGTTATCGGATGCACACCTCATACAAAGAACACACCCTCAAGATGATGATGAATTAGTAACGTCTATGCAAGTGCGGCCAACAAGTCGTGGCCGCTATGAAGTTAGCCTTTTGACTGCGGAATGTCGTATTTGATATTAAAAATTACTTCGTCGCAGCCGAACGGCTCTATAGCTGGTACTTTAACTCTAACCGTATAAGGATTTTCAGACGATTCTTACAGACAGGATCGCAAAAAATCTATAAGTAAGAAAATCACTTGATTCAATAAAATCATCTTAATTCCTTACACAAAAAAGAACTATTGTCATAAGTAAAAAGACCGTAACTAAAAATTGTTTAATGGTAGTTACAGCCTTTTTTCTATGACGGTAGTATATGTCAGATTTTATATATTTTAATGTTTTGAAGAGTTTTACACAATTTTGTTAGAGATTTTTATATTGTATAGTATATGCTCGGATATAGCTTCGCTCACCTATAGCAGTGATTCCACACGCCCAAATATCACAGAGCTGATTGTAACCTCCCTTACGTTCCACTGCCGCCACCTAGAACGAAACACAAAAATTAATGTAGATTAATTTAAAAAATCATGTAGATTAACTCAAAAATTATAACACCTATTAAGCTGTCGGCCCCGGTTGTAATTTGTAGGTCTTTGACAGTCGCTACGGGTAGTCAGAAGCCAGAAAGTCTGACAGCCAGTCTTACCAAGGGGTATCGTGTTACCCTGTACTGGGTTGTGGGAGTCACATAGGCAGTCGCTCCATATCAAACACTGGTACTCAACTTCATCCGGTTTAGACTGGAAACCGACCTTAACATAGTTGGGAAAAGGCTAGGCAGATGATGAGATGATAATATGTACCTCAGGAGCCATCCAGTAAGGGGTCCCGATGAAAGACTTCCTCTTGTTGATGGTGGCGGTGATCTGCGCCGACACGCCGAAGTCTGCGAGCTTCACGTCCCCGCACTCCGTCAGCAGGATGTTCGCGCCCTTTATGTCGCTGGAAATGCAATGATAAACCATCAGCAACAGCATTTTTGTTGCTTTGAAATCAATGAATAGTTTGTCAATTAATTAGAAAAAGTGACATCACAGCTTGAATATAAAATCCTGACCTGATACACATCGCCACTTTCAGCAGTACTATTGAACAAGATTGCATCATGATCGGCCTATTTACTATCTCACTACTGAGTAAAAACCTCTTCTCATACAGAGGAGGCATGACTATTAATCATCATCAGCCTATATACTGTCCCACTGCTGGGCACAGGCCTCTTCTCACACAGAGAAGGCATGAGCATTGATCACCACGCTTGCTCAAGGCGGATTGGCGATTATATTTAATGACTATTGATCACCATACTCAAAACGGATTGGCGATTTCAAACTTTTTAGACCAGGCTTCATCACGATGGTTTTATTTACCGTTAGTCAGTCTTCATCAGCCTATTTTATATAAGTCCACTGTTGGACATACCTCCCCTAACAAGTTTCATATCGCCCGGTCTGCAGCCTGATGCGTCTAACCTTTTTTATGTTTGTTTGTGTGTGCACTTGAATGTTAACATTTATCTTCAAAACGGTTAGTCTGTTTCAGATACGCTCTTTCAGTTTAATTATGGCGATCCGCAATACTCAAATGTATGTGGCACTCAAACGCTACCTAACTCACAGGATAATATTTATACTATGTTATGTTTTTCGTAACAGTACAAAATAGACTGAGAAAAGACTACGGCTAGGGCATATCGACTGCAAGTAGCAAGAGTAACCATGGAGTTTCTTGCCCGTTCTTCTCCATAGGAATCTACACTTTGGAACGAGCAAATAGCTTCAACTTTCTTTTCGACAAAACTCTTTGACAATTCAAAAGTGCCTGTCTAGTTGAAATAAATAATTTGAATTT
This sequence comes from Pyrrhia umbra, assembly GCA_963891755.1. Taxonomy (NCBI): domain Eukaryota; kingdom Metazoa; phylum Arthropoda; class Insecta; order Lepidoptera; family Noctuidae; genus Pyrrhia; species Pyrrhia umbra. Next base: position 2,296,264 of record OY982943.1, read on the forward strand.
TGAAGTCCACTTTGCGTACTCTCTTAAGACACCAATCACCCATCCATGGTACGACCGCAGCAAGCGCAGCTCAACCTCACATAATAATTTATATAGGCCCCAAAGACATGAACTATGACGTCACGTCTCCCTACTCCCAACATTTATTATGAAACGTTTTCATAGTGTGTACAAGTGTCACCCCACCCTATTGTTATGTAGCACTACTATTGTTGATAAAATGTCTCGCTACACCTACCCGTGTTTGTTATTATAGCCACTGACTAACTAACTACTATAGTCTTTGATTAGTTACACAATATGGTTGAGCTGCAATGACTAGGTCAGGTCATTACTGCTATTATATAGTTCCATCGTCAAATTATGTGAGTATTGCCAGAAAGAACGATTGGACATATCTACACTTCTACACTAATATTATAAAGAGGAAAACTTTGTTTGTTTGTAATGAATAGGCTCAAAAACTACTGGACCGATTTTAAAAATTCTTTCACCATTCGAAAGCTACATTATCCACGAGTAACATAGGCTAAATTTTATTTTGGGAAAAAATAGGGTTCCGTAAGATATTTGGGTTTTTCGGACACAAAGTGTAAGAAATCAACCAGAAAAGTTATTTTTTTTTTGCGTACGCTACTAATCTCAGGAACTACTGGTCCGATTTAAAAATTCTTTCAGTGTTAGATAGCCCATTTATTGAAGAAGGCTATAGGCTATATTTCATCACGCTAAAACCAATAGGAGCGGAGCCCCACTATTCCGCGCGGACGAAGTCGCGGGCAGAAGCTAGTTATTAATATCTTGAATGTCTCTCCCATGAATCTTTTTGAGACTCCTTTGAGACAACTTTAATGAAATTTAATTGTGACACATTACCGGCGATAAGGTTGACTGGTAGAGAATGCCTTGTGGCATTAAGTCCGCCTATCTGCCACTTCTGCACATGAAGTTTAAATAGTAGTTTAGTGCCTTCATTCTCTCTCCTGCTATTAAAATTAACTTTGCTGTGTCCGACAGGGTCCATAATTGATTCGATATTGATTGTAACATACCAATTGTATATCTACATGGGCGTAACACATAGACGGCGCTAGTTTTATTGCAATCACCTTTTTTTCGGCCAATACTAACCTTCAAAAGTCAGCTGTTAAAATTTCATGATATTCTATTCATTAGTTTGTGAGTTATTGTGGTAAGAGTGACGTTACTTTTGTTATTTTCAAAACAATGGATCAAAAACAATTTCGTGTTATTAAAATTAAATAAATTTATCTCTGGATAATTTATTTATATATACTCAATACTCACTATGGCTTATAGAGAAATCCTTCTATTCTGTATCGGAACTATTACAAAAATAAATAAATACAAACGTAAATGTTTTGCATGCTGTGTCTAAACCATTTGTTGATATTATTATTATATTGACCTAAGTAAGCGAATGTAAATTTTAAAATATGTTAAGAGACTTTGATGTATTTCTGTGAAAAAATTTGCATGTCGTAAAGTGACAAAATGTATCTGGTACTGTAATTATACTCATCCACCTATAATGTAACCTGCATTTTAAGAAAATAAATAAATTATTATTATTATAGAAATGCACCCAGGGACAACCCCTAACTTGTGCAAGAAAATAAAAATAGAAAATTCATTTCGCTAGTAATGTTTAATCCTCAATAGAGAGGAAGCTTATTGTTTAGGCCCTAATTCAGAACCCAGGCCGCTACTGAAAAATGCCCAATGATAATGTCAAATAACACTCTTCACCGTAAGAATAGATCCTAGGATCTCATAGTACTAATACTTGAAAACTCGGATCAGCTTTGAATCTTATACTCTAAGTTATAAAGTTGAAAACAGTCGAGCATACAGACAGGCAATTTTCTTCTATCTACTCACCGATGCATCTTGCCCATACTATGGAGATAGGACAAACCAGTCAGCGTCTCCCGGCACATGTAGGCTATCTGCAGTTCCGTGAGGGGTCCCGTGACGTGGTATATATCCTGGAATGAAGATATTATTGTTTTTAAACTCCGACAAAAACGAAGAGGTGTTATTAGTTTCACGTGTGTATCTGTATGTCTGTTAGCAGCATCGTACCTATCATACGGATGAACCGATTTTAATGCAGTTTATGCTTTTGAAAGCTAGTGAAATCAGGATGGTTCCTATAATACCTAAATTTCAATAAAAACCGAAAGAATATTGTCCCCTACTTTTTAGAAATTTGAAAAAAAAAAGTACGAGATGGCGTTGCGTCTCGATAGGTCGCCAGCAACAAACGGTGAAACCGTATGGATATAGCCAGTAATAATTATATTAAACTGTTTCCCGCGGAACAACTTACCACACCTGGATAAAAGTGTCCACCACGTGTTTTTGCAATCACTATTCAAGTGTATAGCGTATAGCACTGTTTACGACACTATTGCTTTGGCACGTCATGGTAAGGCAGCAGGGTCCCATCTATTCCCTTATCAAGTTTTATTCAAATCGGTTAAACAGTTTTACCGTGAAAGCGAAAAAACACACTTTCGTTATTATTCCTAATCCTCCACTATTCTTTTCTGATTAAATTCGATGCGAGTTCCAAGACAGTAAAAAAAATCTCTGGGACTCGTCGAGCTTCATTGCCTCGGCGTTTTCTGGTGGATTCTGGCTTTCAGGAGTTGCAGTAGTTGGGAATAGTGTGGCGGGCTTTTCCCATAAAAAAACTTACTTTCGTATTTAAGTTAGGATTATTACCTGCAAACTCCCCCCGCCGCAGTACTCCATAGAGATCCAGAGCTTATCCCTCCTTAAGTAGGAGCCATAGTAGGCTACAATGTTGGGATGCCGGCAGTCCTTCATCATCAGGATCTCCTGCTGGATGATGGCGAAGTCATCACCCGGCTCAAGCTTTATCACCTTGATGGCAGCAAGTTCATTGTTGCCGTTGAGCCTTTTCGCCTGGAACAAGATAAGATTTTTTTTTTAATCAGACGACTATCGTATTTATGGGGTTTTGGAAATATCTCTCTTCAACGTTGGGTTCTGCTGTGGGTAGCGATGGTATCAACCTGTATTTCGGTGGTGATATAAACGAACTTTTTTTAGAGACGTGAAAACATCCAATGCACTACTGTGGACAGAGCGGGAGGAAGCATCAGACTTTTACTGACTAAAACCCTTCCTTCCTTCGCCATTTGCGTTCCAGGGCCACCGCACCTTTTTAGACCATCCCGCAGACCTGGCTCGAATGAAGTTTCAGGTGGCGGAATGACGAAAATGAATTGCTAATTATCTGGGATAGTACAAAGTGATTATCCGCACTAGTTCCTGTTTTCCAGAAGAACATTGTTTTAACTTTCTCATTTAATTGTCTATAAATAAATATTTTAAATTGGCATTTTTTTTTCAGATATTCGGAACTATCCCTTAATTACGTTGTCCTTTGCATTAATAGTAGTTTAAAAGAACTTACGAATGTTACAAAACCAATTCAAAAATTACAGGCAGGTCGAGTTTATTTTCGCACTTATGCATCGGACGGTACCAAATAGCCAGGCAATTTATACGAACGTACAGACCCGGTAATTCACACGAAGCCTAGTTGAAAGTTCTCCCCTTTTCACATAATCATAAAAAGTTCAACGATTCATTGATTTAAATGGGCAGACGGACGAACCGACAGACTGGCGGAAGCGACAACTTGCTTTACCTTAGGGATGGCAAAAATATTCAGCGAATCTTTAGATTTTCCAGAACGAGATTTAACGAAATGAAATTTACGTTTTTGGTTTATGGAGCTTAATTACTTTAGGGCTCAAAAATAATTGTTGAGAAATAACTTTATGAGGTGTTATAAAGCACCTGTTATCTAATTGCAAACAATGCAACACACACCGTACTTACATTACATTATATTATGTACTTCCTATTTAATTTGAATTTAAGAAAGTAAGTACCTGCTCCGTAATAGAAAAAATACCGGTGCTAAAATTATATAATTTGCCATTTCAAGTCGTAACAATATTTAAATTGGCATAATGAAGGACAAAAACAGCTTGAGACAGTCCAAAATTACTCCAATCATTCCAAAAAAATCCGGCCAATTTCGCAAACTTTTCCCGTTTTCACTTACAAAAGAAGCACCATAAAAGTTCAATGTATCATTGATTCAAACGTGCAGACGTAGTATAAAGCAACAAGTCGCTGAGTCAGGGGTTGCGACAGCATGTCTTTTTTTTTATTTCTTTTATTGCCAACACAGGGGTGTATATAAGGGTTGTCTCCAGACTTTGCAGAATTTTGTATTGAACAAGGAGAAGGTGGAGAAAACGCCTACAACCTCGGGCTAGGCCTGCTGCAAACTGCCTGAGGTATGGGTGTCAACTTGGGGTATGTGGCTAAGTAACAGCCGCACGGGTCGATCGATCATAGGTAAAGCTGCACTTGGCGCGGTCGGTCCGTGGATGGGTGACTATCTATGTCATAGCGAGACTCCTCCGTGCCTCGGAAATCAGTTATTTGTAGATCTTTGACAGTCGTTACGGGTAGTCAGAAGGAAGAAAGTCTGACAACCAGTCTTACCAAGGGGTATCATGTTACCCAGTAACTGGGTTGTGGAGGTCTGATAGGCAGTCGCTCTATGTAAAACACTGGTACTCAGCTGCATCCGGTTTAGACTGGAAGCCGACCCTAAGTTGGGAAAAGGCTAGGCAGATGATTCTTTTAGTTAGCTTACAGTGGCGTCACCAGCACGGTGTTGTCAACTTGTTGTTCAACCCTGGCTTGGTAATCGACCGTTTTAGGAATAAAAATCCAAATGATCCATACGATGGATAATCTATCATTTGTCTGTTTTCAGTTGATCGGACGGTTATCTTGTCGGTGAACTTGGGCCTAAGTATACAAGTTTGTCAACCCTACAAAGTCAATGCGACGTCTGACTCAAGTGTCTGCTATTGTTCCCAGCAGTTAATTGTGTATTAACTGCGCTAAGCAAACGAACATGTGTCGATTAAAAAAATGTTTGTCAACACTCGCCGCGGCTTTCCTGTGCGGTAACTATGGTCACGGTTTTGTATAGCCTCTATGGCCCATAAAGTACTGATAACGGTTACAAAGGTGGCTAAACGCCAGTTTACTACCTATGTGTGTGTGTGTGTGTGTGTACCAAATTTCATCCAGATCCATTTTTTTTATTTTTATTTTATGTTATTATTGTTTTCTAATTTTTCTTTTGTGTATTTTTCTCTTCTGTACTTTTTCTGTTGTAGCGTCTTTTTGTGTGAATAAATACTTTTTCTTCCTTTCTTCTTTATTTCATCTTTTTTGCGTGAAAGAGTAACATACATACATACATCCTCACAATCTTTCGCATTTATAATATTAGTACGATTTATCGCAAACTACTTCGTTAAGCACCGTGCTATGTCCCCAGCGAGTTGCAATATTGTAACCACCCACTTCCAGCACAATCATAGCAAGCTTAATTGGAGGGGTCAACAGGAATTCCGTTGGCCTATTGCTTATACGTATATAAGGAAAAATTTAACATAAAATCATGTCTGTTATCCCCAAGAGGATAGGCAGGCACCTAGAGCAAAAATTATCTTTCGCTAGTCTTGTTCAAGTCCCATGGAACAGGGGCAACACTATAGTTTTGATGGTAATCCTACACAAATAAAAAAAATAAAGGTTATCAGATTCTAATCACCCTTTTTTAGGAGTGTAAAATTTCAAATAGAAAAACCCCTACTCTAAGCTCTGTTTGATTATTTTTTTAGGAAGGAAAAACATCAAATAACTCCTCCCGTGGGTGGGTCGGGAGGGAGTGTCAGACTCTTACTGACTAAAACCCATCCATGTTTCTTATTTAGCCCTTTGCGTTCTGGGGGCGCGGTAACTATTCCATACATCCCGCAGTTCTTTTCTGGAATTAAACTTATGACGCCATGCTGAGCATTGACATTACTACCACAAGACTAACGAGACAGTATTTTATCATAATTAAAAACTAGGTCTACCCATTCCAAAAATAGGTCGTCTCGGACAGACGTCCGTGGGTCACCACCCACGGACAGACAGACGGACAAGAGAGTGATCTTATAAGGGTTCCTTTTTTACCTATTGAGGTACGGATATTATAAATGATGCGAAGGTAGCTGTCTGTGAACCCATTTTGTTAATTATGGAGATAAATTGAATCCTGGAAGACAGAGAGATTTTTATCTGTTTGCATGAAGGAGACCTCCTCCTCTCTTAGGATGAAGGTAAAACCGGTAACCGACTAGTATATTATAAGCTTATTCACTGCACGCCATATTATAACACCACAGTACACTTAGCAGTCTTGTCGCGAGGTCAGTGACCCAGCGGCCGCGAGTTTTACTAATTAGGCCGGTGGTCTAATATCGCTGCGTTTGGCCACCGATAACTGTTGTGTTACGGGATTGTAGGCCTTGTGGGGTAGGCACAGCACTAGCTCGGAATATAAACGTCAACTGTTATTGTAAGTCGAATGGTAACAAGATAAATTAAAAAATTAAAAAACCCCCTACCTAAAAATGCCTTACATCATTTTGGAAAAGAGCTGATACTCTTACACTGGTGGAACGATATTAACCAAACATAGAACCACCGCAAGGAAACTGGCTTTCAAATAAAAAAAACCGCATCGAAATCGGTCCATTTATTTGAGAGTTAAGATGCCACAGCCAGATACACACACAGACAGACAGACAGACAGACATCGACGTCAAACTTATAACACCCCTCTTTTTGCGTCGGGGGTTTAAAAGGAACCCTTATGGTTTCATTTTGTCTGTCTGTCCACCTGTTTCTTATGAGGAACAAGCACACCACAGTATTTATTATCAATGCAACTCAAGTATCAATAGTGACTACCACCAAAAACGCGACGAAGCAATGAAGTTTTTTTGCTTCCCGTATTAGATTATGTAAGTCTTATTCTTCTTCCTGCCCTGTTCCCAATCTATTTGGGGTCGGCGCAATATGTTTTTCGCTTCCTTTCTTCTCTGTTAGCCGTCATACTATCATTCACTCCCTTTTCATTCAAATCCTCTTTCACCCAATCAATCCATCTCTTCCTTGGTCTTCCCCTCCCCTTTCGTCCATCTACATTCATACTCCAAATATCTAAGCATCAACCTAGACCTCTAAAACCGGTCCGATTCTATAAAGCCGATCTCCCTAATATAGACATTTATTATTCAACTTTACAAAAATAGAAAACCGTAGCTAATTCTACGAGCATTTCCTAGATTTGATTTATTACTATAGTTTTAAGAGGAACAAATTCTTCAAACAAATTAAAAACGATCCAGACTGAATTTCGGTCACGGCAAAAATGTATGCAACTGCGCAGGAGTGCAGGCGCGTGTGTACCGACATAGATTAGACTCTCTTTTCGTTCACTCTCATATTCCGACGAGTCAGTTATCTGACGCATCTGGAAGAAAAGCATCAGGCAAAGGACCGATGGCTTTGTGTGCTTTCCGAGCCAAAGGATTACAAGCAAAAAGATAAGATATATATTAAATTAAACAGCTGTCTCCATTAGCCTAATCTAGTAGGAAAAGCACTGGTTCGCAGGTAAGGTACGCTTCTCAATTACCAGTGTGGGGACTCGAAACTTAATGAGTTTTTCGTTGTTGAAGATCCCATTAGTCGTCACTAACTAGGTCCAAAAAAACAACACACATTTTTTTTGGAAGAGATTTTATCCTGCCGTGGGTGAGGCAGAAGGGGGGTCAGACTCTTACTGACTATAACGCATCCATGTTCCTTCCTCAGCCCTTTGTATTAGGGGTAACTCTTTCGAACATACACTTGAATTATTTATTTAAATACATAATTCCAAATTTAGAAATAAATATACTGTTTATTTTCACTTTTAAATAATATGTAAAACAATTCCACTTCAGCATCAATTTCCAATTCTTCATACTAACTTACATAACGAACATTCTTTAGAAAACGAGTGCGCGTGAGATCTTGAGACAAATTGTTTGAATCTAAATATTGTAATAAATTTCCTTGTGCACGCGACTGCAGACGATACGTCCCGTAAATTATACTGTTATCTATACTAATATTATAAAGAGGAAAGATTTGTTTGTTTGTTTGTACGGTTTTAACCCAAAAACTACTGAACTGATTTTTTTTTTTTCACCGTTAGAAAGCTACATCTTTACGGAAGTGTCATAAACTATATTTATTTCCAGAAATAATTAGGGATCCCTACTAAAACTTGAATAATGTAACCCAAGGTGTAAAAAAAAATTCACGCGGGCGACGAAGCGGGCGGAAAGCTATAATATGATATTCATATGCGAAAGTAAATCTGCCTGTATGTTACGTTCCCAATATTAAATTGCCGATAGGATTTTGATAAAATGTTGTCTTTTCGATTCAGATTATGCGCTCAGGATAGTTTTCATCCGAATCAATGAGGTATTTCCCTAAGACGAAATTATCGATAACATGGGTGCATGGCGATATAAAAAAAAACTGCGCTAGGTTAGACTGGAAGATAACCCCATAATTCGCAGGCCAAAAACAAATGAACCAATAGATTTTCTAACATTCTTACAGCGTACTATCGGTATGCCAGACCAAATGTCGAAATTACCGCCTAATTACCAGTTTCAACTGTATTGCAAGTGAACATGACATATATTTAGTAACTCCAGCAGTCACGCGACCAAAAACGCTTTATCGATATACCAACAGAAATTATCGGCATTATCTATGCAAACTCGTACAGATTACCAGCCCCGATATGGTTTAGTGCAATTGATTTTTGCAATAAGTAAAGGTACATCACATCGAGGAGCTCATGGCTAAGTAACAGCCGCACGGTTCAACCGATCAAAGGTTAAGCTGCGCTTGGCGCGGTCTGTCCGTGGATGGGTGACCATCTATGTCATAGCAAGACTCCTCCGTGCCTCGGAAAGCACGTTAAGCTGTTGGCCCCGGCTGTCATTTGTAGATCTTTGACAGTCGTTACGGGTAGTCAGAAGCCAGAAAATTTGACAACCAGTCTTACCAAGGGGTATCGTGTTACCCGGTAACTGGGGTGTGGAGGTCCAATAGGCAGTCACTCTATGTAAAACACTAGTACTCAGCTGCATCCGGTTTGGACTGGAAGCCGACCCCAACATAGTTGGGAAAAGGCTAGGCAGATGATGAAACATACATCACATTAGGAGTATACCAGATTTATTTATTTATTTATTTATTTATTCACACATACAACTATTATCACAGGTCTTAACCTAATACAATAGCGTAGTTGTAGTACTTGTATCTAGTTACATCTAATATATAAATACTTTATTCTTATATTATACCTATCATACAGACAGTATTATTGACTACCACTATGAGATCTACCTAGCTACCACGTCTTCCTCTCTCCTACTATTTGCTGTGCCCATTAGGGTCCATAATTGTTCAGAGGTACTATTTTTAGCCCCCGACGCAAAAAGAGGGGTGTTATAAGTTTGACGTCGATGTCTGTCTGTGTATCTGTGACATCGTAGCTCTCAAACGAATGGACCGATTTCGATGCGGTTTTTTTTTTTCATTTGAAAGCCAGTTTCCTTCGATGATTCTTAGCTATGTTTGGTTAGTATTGGTTCAGCAGTGTAAGAGTATCAGCTGTTTACCAAAATGATATAAGGCATTTTTGCGTAGGGGTTTTTAAAATTTAAAATTATTTTTTTTCTTGTTATATTCACATCTTATCTATACATTATGGAATACAATAAAGAATCTGAATCTTCCATACAAGCAATTTCTGTGCCGTATCTACTGCTTTTAAATAAAGAACCTTATAGTCATGTTCTTAAGATTGCATTTCTGGCATATCAACGGAGGCTAATATACCCAGGAGGTACCATAATGCAGGTAGGCAGACACAGGTGCATTCTCTATTCTCTTAAGTACTCTCAAACTCTGATGAAACTCCAATCGGGCACGACTAAGAAAATAAGCCAGAAGACGGCGTGTCGTACTCTCTGAGACATGAAGGGGTCTCGGTGGGTTCAGAATGCTGTCACCCATCCATAGTTAGACCGTTTCAAACGCAGCTTAACCTTAGGCTCTCTACGAACCAAATCCGCCAACTTTAGTGTGACTTCAATTATTATGAAGACTCTATCAAATAAACCTGGATATGTCGTTAGGTCAGCGGGTTTGGTGTCTACTGCGCTTAATCTATCTTTTTGCATGGCTGTTACTTAGACACAACCCCCAAAATTACAACTTGATTATGAGTAACTAATATTATAAAGAGGAAAGATTAATTTGTTTGTTTGTAGGGTTTTAACATAAAAACTACTGGACCGATTTTAAAAATTCTTTCACCGTTATAAAGCTACATCTTTATGAAGTGTCATAGGCTATATTAATTTCCAGAAATAATTAGGGATCGATACTAAAACTTGAATAATGTAATCCAAGGTGTAAAAAAATTGTCCACGCGGGCGAAGCCGCGGGCGGAAAGCTAGAGCGCCTATTATCTTTTTGCATGGCTGTTACTTAGACACAACCCCAAAATTACAACTTTATTATGAGTAACAGAAAAAGTCTTTCAAAATATTTTTAGTCAAGGAAACCCTCAAAATTTCCAGAGACCACTGCCTCTGCTTACCCCACTCCAGCAGCCGTATCGCACATTACGGCAGCGCCACACGAAGCGTATCGGCTCAGACATGCAGTGTTTAACTTTCACTTATTTTGTCATACGACCTTGCCTGGACATCGAACCGGTGCCATTGACAGTGCTACTTGACTAACTAACCTTAGGTTAAGAGCAATATGTTATGAGATATGTGTGAATATAATCTTAATAGAGATACGAGATTTGGGTTTCTCTGTTCTTTTATCAAATTTTTCGCCGATTTCAAAAAGGAGATTATCAATTTGACCTTATGATACGGGCCTTTACATATAGGTACAATAAAACTAGCATGTGCTATAAGAATTCAAATTAAAAATGACTACATATAAAATGCTTTGTCCTGAATGACTGACGGATCAACGCACAGCCTAAACTGCTGATCGTAGAGACCTGAAACTTGGAGCGTGTGTTCTTTGTAGGACGTAAGCATCCGATAAGAAAGGATTTTCTGAAACCTTACCCCTAAGAGGGTGAAAAAGGGGGACAAAGTTTGTACGAAACTGTATTTTTTTATTTGAATTCGTATAGCTCACACGGGCGAAGCTGCTGGTGGAATACTAGTATATTAAGATATAAGGTAAAATCATCCGCTACCAAATCAAGGGTCTTATGTCAAGAATAAATACGACCGCAAGTACAAAAGGATCACAAACATGACGTACATTAAAAACAAAACCGAATAACATGTGCCCAACACATTGTTATAAAATTATTGTTATTCCAACATTTGTGTATGTTACCCAGCTATTTTGGGATCCTGATAATAATGAGACTGAGAGCATATTATACTTTGTCTGGAGTAATATCGTAATGTAATTTAAATGTAAATTGCAAACGTGGCTAGGAAGATGATTATCTGATTTAGATATGGATGGGATAGCTATAGATGGACAGGCCTCCGTACCTAGAGAGGACTTTAACACCTAAACGATCCCACGCACCCTATGTTGTCAACGCACTCTCAGACGCCAGGTCTGATTATAGTGTTACCGGATGATTGAATGACTATATCATCATATCATCTAGCTAGCTTTTTCCCAAATATGTTGAGGTCGGCTTCAAGTCTAAACCAAATGCAGCTGAGTACCAGTGTTTTACATAAAGAGACTGCCTATCTGACCTCCACAACCCAGTTACCGGGTAACACGTTACCCCATGGTAAGACTGGATGTCAGACTTTTTTTTGTTTTGTTTTTTGATAATATTGTGCTGGATTTTATTATTTTTCTTCTTAGTTAACGACAGAGTTTTCATTCTGACTGCCTCTGATACAGACAAGATATTTTGTTAAATGGTGATCTACGAAGGGCTGCAGGCAGGAGTTGGATGCGTCAAGCTGAATACCGGGCGATTTGGCCCACGTTAGGGGAGGCCTATGTGCAGAAAAGGACTAGGGGTAAATAGGCTGATGATGATTTTGTTAAATCTTTACTCACATTATAAATGCGACACGTAATCTGTGTTTGTAATGCTTTCACGGTAAAACGACTGATCCGATTGTAATGAATCTGGGATGGAGATGAAAATAAAAAGAAGAACTTAGGAGTAGATTTTGTTCATGTGAAATATTTCATTCAAGACGCGAGTGAAACCGCGTAAACAGCTAGTTAATAAATAAAAATGTGGAGACTATTTTAATAAATGACATCAGTTTAAAACCGGTCGTATCATACAGCCTAAATCCTTTCCAAACTATTTAAGTAGATCTCAGCCTACTGCCGGCTTAAGATAAATTGATAGTCGTAAATAAAGACACGACAAGTTGCATCTTTATCTTTATCTTTATCTTTATTAACCCGCTTACTTACTTACACCTACTTAATGAACCTGGTACCCAAAAAACCAAAAAGTACCCTATAACCGTCTCTAAAGCTTCCTCTACTTCCGTACCAAAATTCATTTAAATCGGTTCAGCCGTTTAAGCCCTTTTTAAATTTCTAGCCATTATCATGTTCTGTATAATCCAGCCATGTGCTCGGGCACCACAAAGGGCCGAGGAAGGAACAAGGATGGGTTTTAGTCAGTCTGACACTATGGCGGGAGGAGTGTTTTGATGATTTCCCATACGAAAAAAAAACATCGTTTTCTTGGACTTCCTTTAGCCGTATCATATCATACTTCTATAAAATATGTTTTGTTTTATCTAGCATGAAATATATTTAAAAAAAGTTCCCATCAATCCTTACTAATATTATAAATGCGAAAGTAACTCTGTCTGTCTGTCTGTTACGCTTTCACGCCAAAACTACTGGACCGATATAAATGAAATTTGGTACAGAGATAAAATAGACCCTGAGGAACAACATAGGCTACTTTTTACCCGGGTGCGCTAAGTAGTTCCCTCGGGATGCGGGTGAAACCGCGGGAAACAGCTAGTATAATATAATAAAACCTATTACTATGAAATAAAATCGAAATACATCTAACATACACATCGTGAACATCTAGATTTTGTAAGTTTCACATAATATTGACATTATTTGCAGCTGTTATAATAACCGATTGAACCAGTTTTTGTTATTGGAATAATAGCACGATACTTTGTTTTTAATTATGTGTAGACAGAACCAGACTACCTCATTGGTCTAACATTTTCAGAACCTGTCTCACGTCGAGTAGAGGAGCTCGTGGCTAAGTAGCACGGATCCACAAGCCACAAAGTCTGACAACCAGTCTTATCAAGGGGCATCGTATTTCCCAGACTGATTGCTACTTTTTAGCTTTTGACTACCAGTAACGACAATCAAAGATCTACAATCTACAACCAACAGCCGGGACCAATGTCTTAACGTGCTTCCCGAGGCACGGAGGAGTCTCATTCTCATATAAATAGATGGTCACTTGGTCATCTATCCACGGACCTAGCGCGGCAAGCTCAGCATAACCTTGATCGATAGACCTGTGCGTCTGTTACTTAGCCACGAGCCCCTCCTAACACACATTTCTTCTCTAGTAAACTATTGAGATTGAACCATCTATCTATCCAGGCAAGGAGTGGGCAATGATTTTATGATGGTAGGTACAAAAAATCTATCATCATTATAGATTGTTTTGTTATTGCGTAGTCGACCTTAAAAATTTATTTATTTACTTTAACAGAAGTGGTCATCGGTCAATTATATTGGTTAAAGACATTCTTCTTCTTATCGACATAAATACATAAACATACAGACATCCCTACCTACGTACAAATAGCGTAAAAATGTTAGCCTATCAACAATGTGGTAGCAGGGTTCAGTGCCCAGGCGTACGAAGATATTAAAAGAACATTATCTACCTAGCCTTTTCCCAACTATGTTCGAGTTGGCTTCCAGTCTAAACCGAATGCAGCTGAGTACCAGTGTTTTACCTGGAGCGACTGCTCTGACTTCCACAACTCAGTTACCGGGTAACGCGATACCCCTTGGTAAGACAGGTTGTCAGACTTTCTGGCTTCTGACTGCACGTAACGACTGTCAAAGATCTGCAAATTACAACCCGGACCAACAGCTTAACGTGCTTTCCGAGGCACGGAGGAGTCTTGGTAAGACATAGATGGTCACCCTTTCATGAACCGACCTCGCCAAGCGCACGCTTAAACTTTGATAGGTCGACACGTGCGGCTATTACTTAGCCACGAGCTCCTCTACCTTGGCGGCGGGGCTGTGTTAGTCGGGGCAGGGTGTTGTAATCGCAACGATAATATAACTACATACTTGATCATTTGATTTTTTTTGTTCATTTTGGAACTACTTTTGGTTATTATTCTTGAACTATTTTCTAGCCTTAAAAAATATTATTTCCTTAAATAGATTCTTGGCCATAAATATTGCTAATGAATTCAAAATTATCCTGTATACTTAACAGAACATTGAACACAAATCTTACAGTCATAAAAGACAAAGATGGCTTCGTCGGAGAGTTGTTGCGTAGGCTGCTGCACCTTCGATACTCACAAGAAACAAATCCTAACTAAATATAAATAAATATCTTTGGACAATTTCACACAGCGCCATCTAGCCCCAAAGTAAGCAATGCAAGCAAGCCTGCTTGTGTTATGGGTGCTAGCTTAACGGATATACTACTTATATACTTTTATAAATACATACATATTAAAATTCATCATTTCAATTTCTGTCCGGCCGGGAATCGAACCCGGTACCTCTTGCGTGGCATTTCGGCATGTTGACCACTAAACCACTCAGGTCATCAAAAACTAATATAAATGAAAGTGTTTGTTTATTTGTTACGCTTTTACCGTAAAACAACTGAACAGATTTAGATCAAAATACATACAGAGTTAGATGGAACACTGGAGAACTGTTAAATACTTTTCATCTGTATACGTGAAGTAGTTTAATCAGGACACAGCTACGAAAACAGCTACTTACAACAGGTATTTCAATGATGCAATGTATGTAAACTGTAGCTGGTTCTATGGTCAGGGGCTGTACCACCACATGTTTTTGCATTCACGATTCAGGTTTTGAGAGCGTAACACAGCTACTAACGTCGTATAGCTCCGTCTCTTTTTCATAATGAAAATAATCTTGTTGTGGCACGTCATGGTAAGGCCCCAGGTCAGCAAAGAAAATGTTCAATATATAACTATGTATTTTATATTTCAAGGACCACATATCAGATTTGATCAGTTCATATTATATTTAGCGGGCCGGGCACATAGGATCATTAATCAAATTCTTATTATGCATTACAATGCACAATGTAACTGAGATCGAACGCTTATATAATGTACAATACCTACATAATACAAAATTATTCCAATGGATGAAGCGAACGAGAGTTAAGAGCCGATATCATCGTCTGCCTAGCCTTTTTAGGGTCCCAGTCGGCTTCTAGTGTAACCTAATGCAGAAGAACACTAGTATATAGAGGAAGTGCCTATTCGACATTCACAACACAGTAAATGGGTAACACTCTATCCCTTGTCTATACATACTGGTTATATTATTAGACTTTTAGCTTTCTAAATACCACATATCGATTGCCAAAGATCTTCAAAAACAACTTAACGTGCTTCTCAAGGTATAGAAAAGTCTCGGTATGACACAGATGGTCACCCATCCACGGACCAACGACAGCAACCGTTGATTTATGAATAATAATAAAACATTACATACATACAATAAATATCTTGTACCTACTTAAAAATAGAACACAGATAAGAAAGAATAACTACAATACAATACAATTTATCAAAGCAATAAACACAATCATTTTACTGAAGAAGACCTCACAATAGTTACTATCTGGGAAATCCGCGCAGTTGGCATAATTACAATAGCTTCCGATAAAGTCATGACTTCCTCGATAGGAGACCACTATACGGACTAAGGACATAGCATGGATTCACACAAATATAAGGAAAATGGACACAAACAAGAAATAAGTATTTTAGGTCAAGACTTCGGAATCTGAACGCTAATTACGTAAACATAACATGACATCTGTTTTCACGATACAAATTTAAGTCTCATGCACTCCTCCATGTGTCTAAAAGCACGTTAAGTCCCCGGCTGTCATTTGTAGATCTTCAACAGTCGTTAAGGGTAGTCAGAAACCAGAACATCTGATAACCAGCCTTATCAAGGGGTATCGTGTTAACCGGTAACTAAGTTGTGGAGGTCAGATAAGCAGTAGCTCCATGTAAACACTGGTACTCAGCTGCATTCAATTAAACTGAAGCCCAACCCCAACACAGTTGGGAAAAGACCAGGCATTTAGGCAGATAATGATGTTTAAGTACCATAAACTAAAAATGAGGCTATACACAAAACCAACTTTCGGGCTGCTACTGAGAAGTTTCTAAAAGAAAAACGCAAGAAAAAAGATAAAACCTATGCCTGAAGGTGGCATAAAGATTGTCTGAAAATGAACGCTGGAGAAAATTTGTACAGGCCATGTCTATGATGTGTACAGAAAAAGAACTAGCTTCGTGAGAGAGAAAATGATTTAATAGTTCTATATGTAATCGCAGTAAGAGCTGGTGAGACAATTACAATTTCGACACTGCAGGAGCAAAATAATAACTCCACAAATTATACTTATTTACCAAACTCGCTCAGATAATGCCACATCAATATTTGGACAACACAACAACGGGGACCGGATATAATTATTTGTTCATTCAATCGTCAAATTACTTGATAACTGGTAGCGAGAACTTTCTCCACGTTCTAAAAGTATCCGATGTGTGTCGAATTAAATTATGATGATCAAAAACTGATCGGGGTAAAATATTATTAAGACTTTCTTGAATTTAATTTAAGATTATTTTTTGGCATTTCTCTTCATTCGGTGTCAACCAACCTTCATTACAGTTTCCATCAAATATCTTGCCACATCGTCTTTCAATCAATCCGTCACATCATTCCCTTTGATCTATTTTATAGTATTTTTTATAAAATCTATTTTTATAGAATTTTTACTTTAATTTTGGTTCATACCAAACTCCAGGTCCAATCATAAATCTGACTTGACTACTTTTTTTGTTAGGGATGGGAAATCATCGAATGTTTCCTCCCGCTGTGGAAGAAGGAAGTGTCAGACTCATACTGACTAAAACCTAAAACTCTTCCATGTTCACCCTTCGCGTTCCGGAGCCACGGTAACTCATTCGAATTCGGACTGTCCCCCAACCCCGGCACAAGGCCTAAGCTTGAGTACAATTTTAAAATACCTGGCTCAGTATATTTCCGTGACTAGCCAGCATCCACCCTAAAATTCGATACCATAAAAAATCTAAGACCAATATATGGAAAACATAGGAGTTTCCTATACATGTGAATATTTGCTGATGAATCATCGAAGTTCAATAAAACACGTATCACATCAACAACTTTAAAACCGCAATAAGTACAATGAACTTAGCTAAATACATATTTACTGTAGGGGTATTAACCTATGGTATTGTCACGCAAGGCCATGTATGCATAGGTCAATCCATCTCAATTTTGAACTGACCGATATGATGACTAATACTACTGCCCACTGTTAAAGGGTTGAGGTTTAAACGACAAGAGCCCAGTACGGGTTCGTAGACGTCATATATTGAAAATGATTTGAAGACATGATGACTTAAGGGGCAAGGACATGACTTGCCAAAATAGGAATAGTTTCATCGTGAAAATAGGACGACGTTAGTAGCGGTATCTCGCTCTCACATCTGAATAGTGATTGCAAATACACGTGGTGGACGATGAAGGGCCGCTGACGATGTTTTATTTGTACTTTTTTGTTATTCTGATTTATAGCCTAAATTGTTTACTCTTGTTTTCGAACGCTAATCTCAAAGTTGATTAGAGCTGTTAATCTTTCTTTAAATGCAATAACAAAAGTATTAATCCGAGCTGATTTAAAAACAGTGTGGTTTTTTTCTTATGGAAATCATCAAAATACCCCTCCTGCCATTTGATGATTGACGGAAGAGAGTGCCTGGCTGTTACTGACTAAAACCCATCCGTTTTTCCGCAATAATTAGCCTTTGGTAATCATCTTTATGATCACCACATCTCACCTCACAGTTTTACAATACGTCTGTAATATTTCATAGAGTTCACAAGTCCTTTACAGTCCAATCATTCATTCTAGATCACCTTGCTATTTTAACAAAGAAAATATAAAGAAAACTGTGCAAAGCTGTTTTTGGAAACCCGTGCTATTGTTTAGTAATATGAAGTAGAGTAATTCAACTCGAATCGATGTCACGCAACTCGTAAAATAGTAAGTGTGTGAGGAGCGCGATGACTCAAACCAGACTCAGTGATGAGTGTTGAGTAGATCCGTTCTAACTTCTGAATCACGGTGTAGGTAAACACGAATGATGTAGTAATTGCTACTTCAGTTAATTTCAATGTGCAAGGTGAAATATAGAACAGTTTCGATCTTATCATTCGGTAAGTACATTTTGATGTAGGTCGGAAATTACTGTGTTGATTTTTATTCGTTTTCTCCATAAGTGGGTTTAATTTGAATTAATCTATAAGCACTTACTGGGCTTCACCCAGTTGTTAAAAGTCCTTTTGTGCTAATGGCCTAACTCTTTACATCTGTCTCCAGCTTGATATGGAGGGAAGTGGAAACTATGATTATTCCTACTCCTCCACTATTGTTTTCTGATTAAATTCGTTGCGGGTTCCAAGACGGTAAAAAAATGTCTCTCTGGGACTCGTCGAGCTTCACCGCCTCGACGTTTTCTTGTGGTCGCCACTGTTGATTCAGGCTTTCAGGAGTTGCAGTGGTTGGGAATGTGTGGCGGGCTTATCCCAAAAAAAAAAGCACTTACATAAGGAATCCTTATCCTTACTAATATTATAAATGCGAAAGTTACGCTTTCACGCCAAAACTACTGGACCGATATAAATGAAATTTGGTACAGAGATAGAATAGACCCTGAGGAACAACATAGGCTACTTTTTACCCGGGTGCGCTAAGTAGTTCCCTCGGGATGCGGGTGAAACCGCGGGAAACAGCTAGTATTTAATAAATGTGAGTTCATGCTTAAATTGAGTAGCTCGAAAAGGAATAGTGTCTCAGTTGCTATATGCAGTTGTCGAGTAATGATAAGATAAGTTCTAAATCCAGCGAGAATTAAGTTTGAAACTTGAGGATACTTTAAGTAGGTCGTCAGTTAGAAACTTGCATAGTACCGAATTCCAAATAATAGTGGCAGTGTAAAATCTATACTAATATAATAAAGCTGAAGAGTTTGAACGCGCTAATCTCAGGAACTACTGGTACGATTTGAAAAATTCTTTCAGTGTTAGATAGCCCATTTATTGATGAAGGCTATAGGCTATATATCATCACGCTAAAACTAATAGGAGCGGAGCACCACTATTCCACGCGGACGAAGTCGCGGGCAGAAGCTAGTTGACGTATATAACAGTTTATGTAATGGTTTAGAACAAATATGAATGCATTATACGAAATCGTGGAACAATTTGCAATATTGCATGTCTCGGAAAGCACGCCATGGGTGGTATTTAGCATTTTTATTAATATCTGCCAGGCGGTAGACTGGCTATGTGTTTAAAGGCACAATATGTATGGCGCTGTAATGGCAGTATTTTAGGAGTTATGTAAGTTTTGTAGGCGATAGGTCTGTCTGGGGTCTTTCTTGTAAAACAATGACTAACTTCCCCCTATTTCTTAAGAAATGGAAAATTATCAACCGACTTCTCCCGCTGTGGGCGAATCAGAAATGTCAAACTCATATCGTCTTACTTATAAAAAACTGTAATCTGGAGTTTAACCATGTCTCACCTAATCCTTACTTAACGCCATAATCCAGGATTAAGACGCGAATCAGAATTGTCAAACTCATACCGTCTTACTTTATAAAAAACCTGTAATCTGAAGTTTAACCATGTTTCACCTAATCCTTACTTAACGTCATAATCCAGGATTAAGGTACAACCTTAAGTTCGGAATAACAGCATTTATGAGTGAGATTTATGGTAATCCGTTGCTAAGCAGCGGATTAAAAATTAATCGAACTTTATAAGTAAGACGGCGTAGAGAAATTGGCTGCTGCGTTGCGTGTCGCGGGTTCGATTCCCGCACGGGGCAACAAAACATGTTCCGGGTCTGGGTGTTTGTATGTTGCAGCATGTGTAATGTATGTTTGTAAACGCACCCACGATACAGGATTCATTCTTAGTGAGGGGCAACGGGGCAAAAAAAACGGTTACTGTCTAAAATTCATCTAGTTACTATCTTCTTAGAATGCGGTAACACAACGGAAAGCTACTAGTATAATATTAAGTATAACACATTACAGCTTTGCCTGTAAAAAAATTTGTTCATTGTTCTCACATTTTTTTCGATAACACGTTGAAAAAGAGTAACCATGGAGTTTCTTGCTCGTTCTTCTCCATAGGAATCTACGCTTTGGAACGGGCAAATAGCTTCAATTTTTTTTTTTGACTAACGGACTGACTCGTACTTATTTATTTATTTGACAATTCAAAAGTGCCTGTAAATGGTCTAATTGAAATAAATGTTTTGAATTTTGAAAAAACTAAGGAACGTAGAAAGAAACAAAATACCAGATGGATTGCAAAAGAGCAAAGGCTGCGGTGACCACTACAACCGGCGTGTTTGAAATTAAATAACACACTCACTTTAACATTGCGACTTACTACGTTTACTACAAAATAATGTGACCATAGCATGTTCTAATACCATTAAGTAAGAAACGACATTACAGTAAAACATTTTTTAAAAACACATTGCAAAGCTTTTTTTTCAAAACAACTCTTTGGTCTAAACATGTTAATAACTAGTTTTTTTAATAATTTTGGGCACCGACCCAGAATTCTGGTTCGTCATCATTATCGGCCTTTTTACTGTCTCGGTGTTGGGTAAATATCTCTTCTCACACAGAGAAGGCATGAGCATTGATCACCACGCTTGCTCAAGGCGGATTGGAGATTTCGGACTATGTTGTCTAGGTTTCCTCACGATGTGTTCCTTCACCGTTAGTCAGTGGTGTCTAAGATATACTTAGAAGTTCATATTACTTTAGAAAAGTCACATTGGTACTTGCCAAGTTTCGAACTCGTACACGAGATGCAGGTGCCTTAACCACTAGGGCACGCCGCAATCGCGGCGGTAAGTCCCCTCTTTGAGGAGTGGCTAGGGAGACGCCACGGCGTCCTCACCTACCGCCTGACGCAGGTCCTTACCGGGCACGGTTGCTTCGGGAGGTTCCTGCACAAAATCGGGCGGGAGGTAACGCCCGGGTGTCACCATTGCGTAGATCGCCCGGAGGACACGGTGGAGCATATCGGTGGAGGTTTGCCCCGCTTGGGCGGAGCACCGCCGTGTCCTCGTAGGGGCGATCGGCGGCGGCGACCTCTCGCGTCCGGCCCTGGTTCAGGCCATGGTCCGGAGCGAGATGGAATGGGAGGCCGTCACCTCCTTCTGCGAATCAGTTATGCTGGAGAAGGAGGCGGCGGAACGCGTGAGGGAGCGACAGTCCTCACGCCCCAGCCGCCGCGGGAGACGCCACGGGCGTCGGGAGCCGCGAGACGACTCCCGGCCACCGTAGGCGCGGGGCTGCGGACGGTGAGCTATGGGTGGCTCGCCGTCCGGCAAGGACCAGACCCGGGTCGACGGCGCGTTCGTGTTCCACGCGCGCCTCAAAGAGCTGTCAGCAATAAGCGACGGGGCCCTCCCACTGGGCCATAGCCTGCCGGGGCTGCGGGACGTTCGAAAGAGATACCGCGCCCCCGGAAGACAAAGGGCTGAGGAAGGAACATGGATGGGTTTTAGTCAGTAAGAGTCTGACACTCCCACCCGCCCCACCCACGGCGGGAGGGGTCATTTGATGATTTCCCATCCGAAAAAAAAAAAAAAAAAAAAAAAAAGGTGCCTTAACCAATAGGCAATCAGGGGCTGTACCACCACGTGTTTTTGCATTGTCGATTCAGGTTTGAGAGCGTGACACGACTACTAACGTCGTATAGCTCTGTCCCTTTTTACAACGAAAATAATCTTGTTTTGGCACGTCATGGTTAGGGCCCAGTTCTGTTGATTTTTAGCTTTGCTAATGAGAAATTCGTACCTTAAAATCCCTGACAAACCAGGTAATCGAGCCAAGATCTCATCAATAGTTTACCGCTTGCTACCACTACACCTCTGAGGAACAGAGGGGGAATTCTTAAAATAAAAACAGTTTGAAAAATTTACATTCTAGAGTCAATTGTTTCATTGTTCTTGAAAGATAAAACTGTGATAATATAACATTACTCTCGCTTCCAAGTAAAAGTTAAACAAATTGTTGTAATTTCTACACTTGTGTCATGGATTATGTTCTTACATCAATTACTAGATGACTGAAATATTACTCATAGTGTGTGGATAAACTTTTCGCATTTATACATGTGGCTAACTGACATTCCTGCTAAAGCTATACTTGCAGCGGTCAAAACAAGGATGGGTGACAAATAAAAAGGGGATTCAATCAGTCTTGGTTGCCATAGGATTTATGACATAATATTATTGCGCTAGTCTGTTGGATAGGTTGTAGGGTAGTAGATGTGTACCTTCCTATTGTAGAACATCTTCAATTTCGACCGTTCATATTTGAGTCTGTGTTTTGTATGGTCCCTCCATTGCCATGAATCCTAACTAATTCTCGTATTGTAAAACAGCTAGAATAGAGGAGATAAAATTTGGAACGACTGTCAAAGATGTACAAATGACAACTGGAACCAATAGCTTATCGTGCTTTCCGAGAGTCTCGCTATGATACATAGATCGGATATCAATTGTAATTCCGGGCTACCACTGAGTAATTTCCAAAAACACCACATTAGCACTTCACCTGACCTGGAAGTCGAACACAGGACCATTTATCATCAGTCGCACTTACGATAACTAGACCAATCAGGCAGTCAGTTTCTCATAAATATATTTTCCACGTAAAAAGAAAATAAAGAAAAACATTTTATCGCTCTATAATGACCTCTCCATTCCGCGGCACGCCCGCCAAACATGTTTTTTTTTTTTCATTAAAAACGTGAACTATTGAAAACAACATGTATTTCGTAAATAATTTACGATCTGCATGTTGGCTTGCTGTTAGAATAATAGTTTACGAATATAGTATAACAAAGAAATAAGCAAATATATTTTGTTACATCAAAAAATTGGTTTAAAAAAATAGGTAGTATAATTATTTATTTGCATAGAAAGAAGGTCGAAAATACAGATGGAATAAAGTCTAGTATACTTTTATTGTCGGTCGGTTCGTAGATGGATGGGTGACCATCTATATCATCACCCAGGGCGATCGGTTGGTCCCGGACATGCAGACCTTTGACTGTCGTTACGGATAGTCAGAAGCCTGAAACTGACAACCAGTCTCACCAAAGGGTATCTTGTTACCCGGTAACTAGGTTGTGGAGATCAGATAGACAGATGCTCTATGTAAAACACTGAGTACTCAGCTACACCTGGTGAACCTGGTTGTCCAAAATAGTTAGGAAAAGGCTAGGCAGATGAGATAATTCACGAATATTGCATCGACAAGTTTCTTAGAGCGTTCAATGATTGAATCACTAAGACCTTGGTAGTGCTTAGTTAAAAATTAAATTACAGACCGACTGCGATCGGCAGTACCTGCAATATGATTGGATAGCCACGCCATTTTAGGTCATGAAATTCTTAAACTAGTTCTGATTTCTGTAACGGGTTTAATGGGTAATTATTTGGCGGAGATTGGTTTATTTATTATAATTTGCTTTACGCGGTTAAAGAGGACGCTTTTCGCACCCGGATGCACCCTGGCCCTTGGGGGTGCTTCGAGCGCCAGATATAATGCCAAATTTCTTTTCCTAGATTTCCATCAATTCCATATGCCGAATTTCGTTCAGCTTAAACCTGTTATCTGAAATTACGTAAATCGTAAAATTAATTACGAAATTACGTAAAATATATCATGTATTTTGTAAATTGATAGAAAAATACGGTACAGCCTAGCCTTTTCCTAACTATGTTGAGGTCGGCTTCCAGTCTAAACCGGATGCGGCTGAGTACCTACTGTTTTGCATGTATTGTTATTTTTGTACTGTTTTGCATGGAGTGACTGCCTATCTGACCTCCACAACCCAGTTACCGGGTAACACGATACCCCTTGGTAAGACTGGTTGTCAGACATTCTGGCTTCTGACTGCGCGGAACGACTGTCAAAGATCTACAAATGAGAACCATAAACATATAAAAAGTAAAGTCTTACGAAAGCCATTATAGAATTAGAGGAATGTACATTGATTGCACTTTGCACATCATGACGTAGATAAGAGTAGGTACCTACTTTGATGACATCATTCTCATTGGTTACTCATTTGCAAGATAATTCCGAGAAATCACACCAGATCTTATAGATAACTGTCCATTCAGTTCTAAATACTACGAGACCAGGGGCTGTACCACCACGTGTTTTTGCAATCACTATTCAAGTTTGAGAGCGTGACACAGCTACTAACGTCGTATAGCTCCGTCTCTTTTTCATAACGAAAATAATCTTGTTTTGGCACGTCATGGTAAGGCCCCTGATGCCCTACCATATCAAAGTTCAGGAGTGGGAGTGAGATGCAGCTATGAACGATATACTATCCCTTTTTCGCAACTGAATTAACACTGTTTTTATCAACCATGATGTGGTCCCTGATAAATTTGCCATACCAGTGATGGCAGTGAGAATTCTTTAAAAATTATAAAACTAGGAGAAAAAAAATCCTTACTAATAAGCATTTCAATCTGTTGCGCTTTCACGGGAAAACGGATAAACCGATTGAGATGAAATTTAGTATGGAGATAGCTTTAACCTTGGAAAACGACGTTGGATAGTTTTAAAAGGGATTCATGAAGCAGTTTCCGTGGGATACAGGTGGAACCACGGGAAACAGGTAATGTCTTATTATAAGCATGCTTACTTCAATTCATATCATTTATTTCAAGTATGCCTAATAACAAGCACTTTTGAAAAGTCGAAAAAAAAGAATTTAGTTGACCATTTCAAAAAGTAGTTTCCTATGGAGAAGAACGGGCATGAAACTCCATAGCAATCAAAACACACCACCCTTCAAACTATCACACAGCAAACGCTGCTTGGCCGTAATAGTGCCGATAGTCGCCCGAAATAGATCTTCCACAAGAAATTCTACAACAACCAATACTTTTCAATGTATTTAACAGGGTTATCTTAAACGCCGAAGTGGATTGGACTCCACAGAGCAGTTGTCCCTCGAGGGTTAGGCGCCATGGATAAAAACTATTGGATAGAGGTTTTCTTTAAAGGTAAAGGAAAGAATTTCCCTGTTCTTAAGCTGTTTACTTCAGCGTAACTGCGGAATATGTGGATGTATTATACTCCATTTATAATAAGATTAGACATTTAAATGCACCCCATTTACCGTTCGTTCAAACGATTTTAGGCTCTATTGCTAAGGTGACATAACAAAAAACAAATGCAGAATATATTTGGTATTGTAAACATTATTTTGCTTTCAACACCATCCTTATCTATAAGGAATAGAACCCAAAATCGTTTGAACGAACAGTAAATGAGGTGCGTTTAAATGTCTAATCTTATTGTAAATGGAGTATAGGTCTGTTCACTTCCGTCAAAAGAACATGCGATATTCTTTTGTATTCAACATTTTTCTACGCGTTTAGAACAGAAATACTCTCTATATTCAATGTTTTTAACCAAAAAAGTTAATCCAGGTTTATAATGCCACGATATTATCAGTCAAACAAAGATAATCTTAATACATATGTAAGCGTTTAGTTCAGCATCGCACGTGACTCCTACACTTGTAAAAAGTAAACTGTATTTGGGTAGATTTAATTTAATATTAAAAAGAGTTAAAGTTGGTATGTCTGTATGATTGTTAATAGCTGGAAATACTAGACCAATTCCATTCCAGAAATTATTTTACTTAGAACTCAAAGCTTTATAATGCTATGACCTTAATAAGTACTGTTTTTGAAAAAGCTACAACATGTTTCGAACCTGAATCCTCGGGCTTTATCTTTAAAATCACTATGATTGACAGGCTATAACCACATGCAGTCCTAGCATAAGAGGAACTTGCCGGGGCTGCGGGACGTTCGAAACAGATACCCCGAATACAAAGGGCAAAGAGCGCCCCGGGATACAAAGGGCTGAGGAAGGAACATGGATGGGTTTTAGTCAAGAGTCTGACACTCCCTTCGACTCCACCCACGGCGGAAGGAGTCATGTGATGATTTCCTATCCGAAAAAAAAACATGGGAGGAAACAGGCGTTTTCTCCACCCTTTGTCTATGGAATATGTATAATCTATCTCCAGACCGATTCCGGTCTCGGGACCAATCTCAATGAAGACTAGCCAGGTACGCAAGAGATATTATAGCACATGCGTAGACTCACTCACTTCCCACTCTCATAGACCGATGGCTCGGCAGTCCGACACGACCGGTGAGAGAGAGATTTACGTGCTCTCAGAGGCACAGAGGGATCACGCTATGTTAACAAAACGGTCACCCATCTATGGACTGATCGCAGCTAGCGCAGCTTAACCTTGCTAATCTATCGCTCCCCCTACGACCCCCCTCAGCTATCGTGAACATATATAACAAACAAAACATTTGCATTCGTCACCTATTTTATTACAAAACAATAAAACGTCTGACATTGACCAAAAATCGACATTATCAGATAAACAATAAAACATGAAAATCACTGACAAGGCCAGTCCACCTGACACGAGAGGTTTCGACGCGGGAACCGAACCGAAACACCCGTGAGTCACGTAACACTGACTCATATGTTTCGAACTTAGATATTTCGTAATAAAATGAGTTAGTTATTATCGTGCTTGAAGCAAATGTTACTTGAAATAGAAATTGCTTAAGACTGTCTGATTCTGGCGACACTTAAATGTAGGTTTGATGCACACCATGCCGAGGAATGAGTGTCACCAACCACCGTCACCGTCAGGGAGCCTACTCTACCTCAACGAAAACGAAGATTGGATTGAAATTCCGGACCTTTCCTTTTATGGGTGTAAGGGCCAAGTGCACCGACAGATGGTTACGTAACCGGTCCATTAAACAAAAACGTTCTTTAACCAGGAAGCAGGAATTTTCGTGTTACTCACTTCTAGTTCAACCCCGGCTTGGTAATCGACCGTTTCAGGAATAAAAATCTCAAATAATAGATTTCCCATCGAAAGGTGGAAGTTTGAATTAATGGTAAACAGCTGTTTAAAGTTAATCGGACCGTTATCTTGTCGGTGAACTTGGACCTAAGGGTGGTAAGGTGCAAACAATTGTTCTATATGGATAAAATAAGTATATCCCTCTACGTACAGAGCATCTGATCGCACCTTACCATGCCACAAAAAAGTTAGCGATGACTTAACAAATCAAATACATCAGTGCTGATATTATTCTGGGATCAATTTTAATTGATAAAAATGCTTACTTATCATTATAAATGCGAAAGTAGCTCTGCCTGTCTGTCTGTTACATTAGCAAACTAGCTGGACTGATTTAGACCAAATTTCACAAGGAGATACATTGAAACCTGGATAAGGAAATTGGATAGTTTTAGGATGAGTGGTTCCTTCAGGGCGCGGGGGAAACCGCGGGAAATAGCTAGTAACCAGCAATTATGGGCTTTTGTTATAAAAAAACCCATATAGTACTCACTAGCTTTCCGCCAGCGGCTTCGCCCGCGTAGAATATACGAAATTAAATTTTTGACCTCCTTGTTCCCCCCTCAGGGATAGAATTTCGGAAAATCCTTTCTTATCAGGTGCCTACGTTATACAAAGAACACACCCTCGAAGTTTCAGGTTTCTATGATCAATGGTTGATCCGTCAGTCATTCAGGACAAAGCATTTTATATGATGACTATCTGAATGTTGATTAAGATATCAGATTATAACCAGTCAGTGCCAATAAAACATTTTTGGCAAAACTACACTAGGTCACGGAGGCCTTGTGACAACAAATACATTCTATTATATGTCCTAGGTATACAACTAACAGACATTTCAGTTATACACTGAAAATATATATGAAAGTAACTGCCTGTCTGTCTGTCACTGTTTCATGGTTAAACTGCTGAATCTTAGCCATTAATATAGCTTGAATTCTGAAGAAGGACAAAGGATATTTTTTATCTGGGTGTGTAGTTATCTTTATAGAATAGAATAGAATAGAAAGTTTCTTTATTCATTTTAAATTTATAATGGTCAACTTAATTTTATATTGGTCAAAACAATATCTAGAGCATGCAAGAGGATTTTTTTTTGTGTTTTTTATCTTGCAATCAATTATTTTAGACTATAAGCAGACTTTTTTTTTCGAATGGGAAATCATCAAATAACCTCTCCCGCCGTGGATGGGGCGGGTGGGAGTGTCAGACTCTTACTGACTAAAACCCATCCATGTTCCTTCCTCAGCCCTTTGTATTCCGGGGGCGCGGTAACTCTATTGAACATCCCGCAGCCCGGAGACTATAAGCAGATAAGGTGTGCTGTTTGGCAAGAGGATATTTTATTTTGTTATATTATTTATAAATTAAAGAATACTGAAATGTGTTAAGTACGGCTAGATATATTTTATGTAATTCCCCATAAGACTGACATGGTTACCTGTGAATGTGTGTGTTTGAAGAGACTGCACCTTATTAAAAATAAAGATTTAAAAAAAAACTGGGTATGTCAAGTATTTTCCATAGAATGCAGGTGAAATTGAAGTTATAAAATGTTTTGTTTAAGTATATTGTCTTAATACAAAATAGCAAAGTATTAATTCTTTCTTCACTAAGCTAGCAGTAGTTATTTTACAATACCTATTTCCTGTGATTGTGACATAATGCAAACAGCTACCGATTCAATAATAGTGATTGTTAGACTTGACACAAACATAGTACGATTTTTTGGTAAAATCTGTTTGACTGCTACTCTAAATATCATTCCCAATCCTTTTGTTTGTTTGCAGGTGTACATTGAGCTACTAAAACAAGAGTACATGTAGTCTAAGCACATCTAGTATATTTATTGTGAAAGTTAGTAAAAGCATTATTAATTAGTAGTAGGTTATTACTTTTAATTAATTTAAATTTAATTGCAATTTTATTTGAATATTTATGCTTTATTTTTTTTTTCTTATGTAAATACTTTCTGTAAATAAATATATAATTGCAATGTATAATGCTATTCTTTATATATTTTTCAACGCATTGTTAAAACTTGTTATAAATAACTATTTAACTGACAAATCATATATTAAAAATAAAAACATAGGAAATATTTTATAGTAAAAAAAACCTAAAATCTGAAAAATCATGATTTTTTTAAAGCAAATCAAAAATTGTTAGATGTTGTATAGTCATTGCAAAATAAATGAACCTTTTTAGTTAACCATCTAATGGATAGTAATTATTGAACACTTTGGCAAATATTCACAATTTGTGTAATAACAAAAAAATCTATTTAAACCGCTCATAGCCATCCATTTAAAAGTTGTGTGCAAGATATTAAAACTGATAAACCCAGCACAGTAGGTACTTAGCTTTTATTTACTGCAATGTACAGTGTTTGACAAAGCATGTATTCTATCTACATATATCTTGTCAAAATCACTCATGGAAAGTTGCTGGGGAGTTTGTCAAACACATAGGAAGTGGTGTAGGGTGGTTTTGGGGGACTATCTTTTGTCAATTAGATGTGCAAAAATTTGCAGATTTTCACAATTTTAAATTTGTGTTTAAAATGTATTTTACTAATAGAAGAATAGTAGATACTATATAATATTACTAGCATAGTATTGACCAAAAAAATGGACAGAGGGTGAAAAGAGTGAATGATGAAGAAGTAGCTGATTGGATTAAAAGCATATTGCATTGAATAGAATGGGGTACTATAGTCTGCACCAATTAATTTTACGTAAAATACAAAACAAAATCATAACCTAATTTGTTATAATTTTCCCACATAGATAAAAAAAACCGGCCAAGTGCGAGTCGGACTCGCGCACCGAGGGTTCCGACCATTGCAAAGAAAAAATACGCAATAAAGTCGCAATTATCTTGTTTTTTTCCGACCGCATAATTAAGTTTGTTTTTAGAGGAAAATTGCTGATTACTTAAAAACCACCTGCTAGATCTCGTTCAAACCAATTTTCAATGGAAGTTTGCATGGTAATCTACATCATATATTTTTTTTAGTTTTATCATTCTCTTATTTTAGAAGTTACAGGGGGGGGGGGACACAATTTTTACCACTTTGGAAGTGCCTCTCGCGCAAACTATTCAGTTTAGAAAAAAATGATATTAGAAACCTCAATATAATTTTTGAAGACCTATCCATAGATACCCCACACGTATGGGTTTGACGAAAAAAAATTTTTTGAGTTTCAGTTCTAAGTATGGGGACCCCCAAAATTTATTGCTTTTTTTCTATTTTTGTGTCAAAATCTAAAAGCGGTTCACAGAATACATCTACGTGCCAAATTTCAACAGAATTGTTCTTATAGTTTCTGAAAAAAATGGCTGTGACATACGGACGGACAGACAGACAGACATGACGAATCTATAAGGGTTCCGTTTTTGCCATTTGGCTACGGAACCCTAAAAATGGCATTAAATGATGAATGTGCCAGGAATAGAGCATGAAATTGCCATAAATGCGCCATCCTACGCCATTTTGTTAATTTCTGTAGCAAAATTAGAACAAAATAAGTTCGGATTTTGTTTACATTTTTCGTTAAATCAATTGGTACAATTGGTGGTAGTAATAAGAGTATCTAATTGGGAATAGATAAGTAAATCCAAACTAGTATTATAATGCACAAGTAAGTTTGTTTATTACACTCTCATGGTAAAACGATTGAACCGATCTGGATGAATATTGGTATGGTACAGTGTCCCATCAATCTATGGGACACTATAGATGGTTTTAGGATATTTTTTTATCCAATGTTTTAACTGATTCCCTCGGAATACAGATGAAACTATACAAAGACGCTTAAAGCATTAAATAAACTCTGACAAATTACTTATTACTGCTAGATAAAACCCTTCTCATAAAGATAAAGTGTAAGTATTTTCTTCTTATAACTTACACAGCAACGCCATGAATTGTCTAACTACCTCTCTTCTTATAACTTACACAGCAAGGCCTCAAATTGTCTCACTAAATCACCTATTGCTTACATTAAAATGTCTCAATGTGTCATGTTTTGAAGTAATTGTGCAAAACAAAATGTTCAGGGTAACTGTAGTTAGTTTTATATCATAAAAACCTTAATGGTTGTATGAATAGAATTATCAAAGCAATATGTGGTATAAGCTATTCTTTGTTTATTTGTAGTAAATTTACTTATATAATTTACTTATTCTTAATTAATTCTCGAGTATAACTGTTATACCATATTTATTTGTAAGGCTGTAAGAGATTAATATGGTTTAAAATTTGATGTTTAGAGCATGTAAACATCTCAAATATACTTAGTACACTTTTAAACAGATCTTTTTGACATAAAATAGGTCAGACTAGTCAACAGGAAAATTAATTGCAGCATCTGAATTTTATCAACACTGACTTAATATTTACCCAACTAATGTCTAGAGGTGTGATCACTGGTAACATTCATGAGTAATTTAAATAAAGAACAGTGATAGAACAAAGAGCTTGAGATGTGTTTGGAATATCACAACACCACTGGGTGTGTTCATTACTAATTAGTAAACCAGACTTGTCCTGCACTCAAGGTCATTAGTAACACGTGTTTTTTATCACTAACATCGCTCCATAAACAATACACAACACTGAATACCTTTATTGTTAAAAATTCTGTCGATTAACAAGATTTTTTTTCAACATAATAAATAGTTTGTATGACAAACGGAATTAATGTTGTCATTTTTTGTAGTTAATCGTCCGAGAAAGTGCGCGATTCGTGTCGATATTGACTCAAATACATTTAAATTCTAGATTAAAGTATTTTAGAAAGGCCCCCTACCTTGTATACATCGCCGTAGGTCCCCGAACCGATTCGCTGAATGAGTTCATACTCATCTTGTGGATTCCTCCGAGATATATCCGAACTCAAAACACCACCACTATGCGCCATAATCACTATTGAACACTAAACTAACATTTATCTACACTTTCATCTCATGATTCACATAATTATTAACACAAAACGTCGTGAAATTAATTATTTTTCTATCACTCGACATCGTCTGACGTTTGCCACAGTGCCATTCTCAGTATTGCCATGTATTGAGTTTTAAAAGTACACCATCTAGTGAAATATTAATCTACCAATCAATTGATCGATTTGATTGACGATGTTACATTTCTTAGAATGAATTTAAAATTATATGCGTTTATTAGATAGTAAACCAATATATAAAATGGAAAATTGAAAAAAAAAGAACAAATTCCCTTGCAGATAACGTATTCAATACCATCGACGGTGTTTTTTTTATAAAATACTACCAAAGGATCTATTTTTAATATAAGCAACATTGACAAACGCTGTCATTTTGTCATAGAGTTTATAGTTTCTGGTCAACCATAATCTACATAGCTTTTTTTACAAGCTTAAGCTTAGATCCAGTCAAAAAGAAAGCCTAAGCCAGTCAAAAAAGTTTTATAAATATTTGAATAACAAAATAATGTTAATTTTAAACTATGTTAAATCTAAACAGCATCTATCTATAGCACTCAAACCAAGGTACTATAAATAATAATCTTCTTCTTCTTCTTTCTGGTCGTTCCCTCAATGCTGAGGATCGTGACTGTATGTCAATCTTCTCCACTCGGTCCGGTTCTGCGCCATATGTACCGCTCCCTGTATCTGGCCTCCAGTCACCTCCTTGAGTTGGTCCACCCATCTAGCTGGCGCTCTTCCTCTAGCACGCTTCCCTTCCATTTGTCCGAGAATGATGAGTTACTCCAGGCTGTGCAATCATAGGGGATCAATAATAATAATAAATAAATGACTTTGGACAATTTCACACAGCGCCATCTAGACCGGCATGCTTGTGTTATGGGTGCTAGCTTAACGGATACTACTCTACTTA
The DNA here is from genome assembly GCA_963891755.1 of Pyrrhia umbra. Classification (NCBI taxonomy): domain Eukaryota; kingdom Metazoa; phylum Arthropoda; class Insecta; order Lepidoptera; family Noctuidae; genus Pyrrhia; species Pyrrhia umbra. Next base: position 2,329,564 of record OY982943.1, read on the forward strand.
TATACTATGATAATGGTCATTTTGTCTGTCAACTTCTACATTCTAATCATAACACTTAATTTCAAGGTAAAACGGCCGATTAATCTCCTGGAGACGGAGGCTACTTTTTATCTGGGTCCGTGAACTAGTTCCTTATCGCTTACCGCATTCGGTTTCTTTGGCGCCCTTGTCATCTAGCGCCACGAGCGACTGCTCCTCTTAAATCTACCTGCCTAGTTGGCACAGAACATATACCCTGCTCGTTGGTCTAGCGGTCGCGTAACGTGACTGCTCTAAACGAGATATCGGGTTCGATTCCAGTGTTGGGCCGATATCGCTTTGTGGTGATATTCGGGAAGTTGGTGGTGTAATAATCTCGCGCCTAGGTTAAGCCGTCGTCCCCAGGTGCTATCTTCATAGCTGGTAGTTGTTACAATTCCATGTCACAAGTCATAAAACTCACCACACCACACGATAAGAAGAACTCTACCTTAGGGCCGGCGCTAACTGAGGCTTTAATAGGTTCCCCAGGTGCCATGAAGGGGTAAGTTTATGACTAGGTGCTAAAGCTGTAGTCTTGAGACCAATGATAGATTACTACACCATCAATAAAACCAATAAATTAATGTTAAAATGGTATATTTATTACAATCCAATATCTCCAGCCGGCATCCATGTAACGTCTTACAAAATTTGTTTACGCCGACATCAATAATAACTTCTAACACTTTATTATAAAATTATATAATCTTTTGGTACAATCCATTTAAGTGCACTTTTACAAACTTTACGACTTACGCGACGTAAAGGCTACTCGAGTTAAGCATTCGGGGAAATTTTCAATTTCCGAAAAGAAAAAATACATCGTAATACGCGTCGGCACTATTCATTATACCTTTGCTTAGAACATGGTTGTCTATTGACTGGCTGTATAAAGAAAGATCTTTGCTTCAAAACATTCACAATCTATGGACTAAATATCAATTAGGTGTATAAAATACAATAAAATTACATTGGATTGCTCATAATTGTTTGAAAATTGCAACAATATACTGTTTAGTACAAGTACTTTCACACTGATTGTATGGTTTAATTAATACTACTACTATAAAAGGTATTGGACTGAACTAATCATGTGTGTAGCAACCCACGAAATAAAATATCCATACAAAATCTATATACCCGTCAACTGTGAAAGTACTTTACACGAATGAAACATTTGTATAAGCTATATAATCTAAATGGGTTCGATAATATATATTTGAGCTAATATATATAACAAAATTTGCTGGCATTTACTACATATATATTATTATAATCATTATCTTTCGTCAATATTACATGCAAAGAATTCCTTGACGGCAACAATTCGCTAATCTTTCGGGATTTTGTCACTCACATTAATAACCTAAGTTAATGATGCACTGTGAGTGAAAGAGAGAGCAGTATGCTCGATCTTGCTCCCTATTAACAAAGAATTTAGTCGAACAGCCGAAATGTAATACATAACACTATATTTATTGATTTCAATCAGTCGTACAACTGAATTTGACGCACATAAATATAAGCTTTTAACAACAATTTACATCATAAACGTTCAACAGCATGCAACAATTGATTTGTAACTAAATTTTTGAAATTCAAAACGTACAGTCAAGCCTAAATAGCTAATATTAGAATATTTTATTCATCAGTGCCTTATCGTATCACGATTAATTAAGGGTAACGTGAAAGTTTGACAAATTGAGACTATTTCCTTCAAATTTAATTATAAATAATATTTTTTTTTATAACTCTTCCACCGAATTTGTACTAAATGCTATCATAGTATATTTACAGGGAAATGAGCCCAAAACAATACAGTTTTTATTTGGTAAAAGCGCTTATAACGACAAAAGAATTAGATTAGAATTGTGTATGGGTTGTTTAATTTTCTTCATCTTTTCTCTATACTGTTAAAAGTATAATTGAGAGATAAATAGATCGTAGAGAATACGAGTCCCAAAGTAGATTAACCAGATGAATAGAAAAGGTTTTTTTTTTGTATTTGATACCAGATCTTGGGGTGGAAGAACAGTGGACGCGTACAGAGACAACACCATAGACAAAAGTATAACACTCAAAGACTACAAATAATATTAGAAACTTTTCACCCAGACTATAAAATTATTACTTAATTTTTTTAAACAACCCGTATACAAATTAGGAAGTATTTAGATGTGATTTTAAACAATTACAAATAATTTCGAACGCGTTATATATAAGCGGAATTTCCAAGCTTGCTTTGGCACTTTCACCATAAATAAATATATATATTCTTTTTTTTTTACATTTTTTGCAAAGTGGAAGAATGAAGAATGTATTGTAATACAAACGCCTATTATATCGAAGGGAACATTTACAAATTTAACCTATTATCCTATTCAAACAAATATACACACACAAACAAATTAATTCATTTTTTATAGTTACTGAAAGAGATCTGTGAACGATTTAGATTTTTATGCAAATTCAGACATTTAGTGACGGAGAATTTTAGGTTATTCTATGAAGATTTGATCAGATGAGTGATTGTTGACACTGAAGCGACTGAAACACCTGATACTGCTGGTTTCAATCGCCTCTCTAGTCTACACATGCCTATATACAAATCGCCCAAGTGAACAAATCACAACAAGAAGCAAGATACTGTAGCGCCATGAAAGAATAAATTATATTAATTCACAAACAATTTTACTCTCATCTACTGAAAAGTGTTCAATCACACCAATTTACCTATTTCTTTAATTAATTATTTTTTTATTTATTCTAATCAAAAATACATAATAACCAACTTCAAAGAATTAATTCTAATGGTAATAATAGGGGAAAAAAGTATCTTAAAAATTAATAGTAACATTAAATAAAAGGATTAAAAAATAAAAACATGTCTAACGTTATTTTTTCACGAACTAGTTTCAGAGGCTTACCTACATTTTAAAAGAAATATAACTTACTCATTTTTCTTTCATCGTTGAATAAATAATTTCTTACCTCTGTCTATGCCTACGCGTGAGCAAAGCGTCCATAATTTTATTGCATCACTATCTTGTCTCATTTGGAATTTGAGGTCGGCCGACGCCATATTGGGGGGGAATTTAAAACTAGAATATAGTTGCCGTGAGGCGCAACAGTCTATGAATCGTCTATATATGATAAGAGATGGCGCTGATCGAGTGCGGGGGCGGGCCGGGGCGGCTTCACCTCCGGGCGGGGCGCGCGCGGGTGCCGCGGGCGGGCTGCCTGCCCCGGGCCGCCTGCCTGCCCCGCGCGGTCGGGCGGCGGCGCGCGGGCCGCTCGCTGGCGCGCGAGTCCACGGACAGCTGCGGCACCTCGGAGGGCGACAGCGACACCTCCAGGCGCCGCCGCCGCGAGCGCGTCATGCGCACGTTGGTGTCGGCCGCCTCCGCGCTGGGCTGAGGGGCCGCCCGCGCCTTCCTGGCGCGCACCTGCTTCCGCAGCTCGGGCGCGGGCTCCGGACTCGCCTTCCGCGAGGACCGCTCGTTCTGCCCCTTCTCCCTCAGCACAGGCTTAGTCAACTCCTCGTACTTCCGCTTGCGAGTGACCCGAGTCACCACCGTCTTCTCGTTCTCTATAGATTCTTTTGTGGCCCTATTCTTCTCCGTCACACTCTTACTTCTGAGCACGCGTTTCTCCACTTCCTTAGTCTTTCGGCCGCGCGTACCGTTTTCTACTTTGCTGCGAAGTTCTCTTTCTCCGTTAACTTCTTTCTTAGTCTGTCTGGTTTCGATTTTTCTGCGTTTCCTAGGTACTGGTGATTTAGATTTCTTAGCGCGGCTAGATTTGGGGAACGCCACCTCTGTTCCGTCGAGGCCCTGACTGCTTTCGATATAGATGTAATCGTCTAATTTAGATCTAGATTTGGCGTATGTCTTTTCTACTGGTTTGACGGGTGGGACGATGTCGTCGTCTATGTCTGTGTAAGTTGGTTCTGAAGATTCCGTGACGGGGGTTTCTATAGTATTCGCCTTGATGAGCTCGACGTCATTTTCTATGGAGTTCTTGTTCATTCTGTTCTTGAGGTTGTTGATGGTGTCTATGAGGGAGGTGTCCTTGTCCTCTGACTCGTTGGTGTCGGACTGGGAGGTGCCAGCTTCGGACGCGCTGGACTCCCTGTGTTTGTTCTTATACCGGCGCTTGTAGAGGTCCGCTTTGGTCATGTCCTGTGGATGAAATGGGTGTGGTTAGTAAGTGAAATAATGATTGATTTATATTAAATTTATTAAGCCGACATGAACAGTAAGTATCGAGTATGGAATCAAAAAGGTTCGACGCAATATTATGGTACTTCAAAACCAATTTTTTGATCTTCAAGATCAAAAATGTCTCTAGAAATTCATCAAGTCATTGAATAATATATTAATTAATTTTCACTTCTAAACTTGACCAATAAAAACTGTTAAGAGTTATGGAAAATCTATGCTATCTGGACCTTTCGCTGCCTCAAAAGGACTAATTGTTAAGTCATTTTAGGCACCTTTTTTCTTGCTTGACAGTAGCACTTTCAAAGGATAGAATATGATACTTACGGCTAATTTAAAGCTATTGGAGTCGGGGATGCTGATGCCGAGCGCGGCCAGCAGCTCGTCAGTGCCGAAGCGGCGCAGCGGGTCCACGGCCAGCAGGCCCATCACTATGCGCTTGCTCTCCGTCGATATGTTCTCCCAGATCGCCCCTATAACAATGAAGAAACGTTTATGATTACACACGAAACTGAAGGAAAATTATAGAAAAATGAACTAACAAAAAACAATTCGAGCAGATCTTAATAAAGCTGAGCTGAATAAACAGATACATTTTCTTGAGCAACTAACCATTTCTTACCGATAAAAATTTAAAGGAGTATGCTATACCTCTCTAACTGTACAAAATGATTTTACGAAAAATGTTAACAAAATCATAACCTATTTTGTTCTAATTTTCCCACATAGATAAATAAAATGGCATTAAATGATGAATGATGATGTTTAGAGCCATTGATATAGGTATATACTAACGTAACTAGATCTGGAATCACCAAGCAAAATGAGTGCCATGAAAGTTTGAGCCCCCAGCCACAATTCATGTCATCTGGCGGCTTGACTTCAACTAAAACTGACTGTCGCCGTCTTTGTCGAACAGATGTCACGTACATAATATTTTAGGCAGTGTGAAAGAGATAAATATAAATTTGCGTCAAAGTGGTTACTAGTTTCAAAGCTTCGTCTACATACCAAAAAAATGGTTACGTTTTTTTTGACGCGAATGTTCCGGATTGCATATCTATTGTATATATATCGATGTATAGAGCATGAAATGGACATAAATTCGCCATCTTCACGCCATTTTGTCAAATTGACAGAATTAGAATTAGAACAACTTTACGACTTACCCTAGAGACGCGGGTGAAACCGCGGGAAAAAGCTAGTTATGAATAAGAGGGATAGGCCATAGTATAATAATGTAGAAAATGACTTACCATCCATGGTGAAGTTGCCGGTCCTGATCCTGTCCATGAAGGCAGTGATAGGTTCCTTCTTGGAGACGGGCTGGAACGGCGCCTTACCGCATAGCATGTAGTACTGTGGACAGACGATTGAAATGAAAATATAACCCCAGACAAAGAAACTGCATCGAAGTTTCTGTTTAAAAAAATTGAATGACCCTTTCCAGTATACAAACATACACTTAGGGATAATGATACTACGCTGTTATGAAGATAACGAACCAAACTATAGGTTTTAATTTAAATTTGTATAAAAAGTTGGAGTACTTGGTTGAAATGTTTTCTTCAAAGGTAGGTGCGTGTTGAACATTGATGCAGTTTATTAGACCGTCAGTGTATATCCAGCTTGTAAGTTTGTGAGGATGTATGTTTGTATGTTACTCTTTCACGCAAAAACTATTGATTGGATTTGGATGAAATTCTGTGTAAATATAGTTCATAATCTGGACTAAGACCTAGGATACTTTTTAGAGAGGTCTGAAATGGCTAATTCACCTTGAGCAGGCGTGGTGATCAATGCTCATATCTTCTCTGTACGAGAAGAGGCCTTTACCCGGCAGTGGGATAGTGAATAGGCCGATGATGATGATGATTGTTTAAAATTATTGAATAATAATTCTAACGGCAATTAACGCCCTCTGTATTTGACATGTTATTATAAATAAAGTTCTGTTATTAGCTGAGTAGCATTGTGTCTAATAATGATATTTAATAAGCAATATTTAAAAATGTGCTCATTATCTTCTTAGAATATAAAAATGAATCGCTGAATGTGTTGCTAAGCGCATAACTCGAGAATGGCTGGCCCGATTTGGTACGGATATAGAGGGGACCCTGGTGAAGGTTTTATGTTATTTTGTTGTCCGGGTCAGTGAAGTAGTTTCCTCGGAACGCGGGTGAAATCGCGGGCAACAGCTAGTTATTAATAAAGTTCTGTTATTAGATTGTTTTAGAATATTCAAACATGTAATCGTTATCGAATAAGCGGAATATAAATGGTGTGTGTGTGGTACGTACGTAGACGACGCCGAGGCTCCACAGGTCGCACTGCGGGCCGTAGCCCGGCGCCGCCGCACTGCGCGCGCGAGACACCACCTCCGGCGCCGCGTACGGCAGGCTGCGGGGACATACATTGTACTGTGGCTGCACTCGCATCGAATACCAGTCGAGAGTGCATACACGCCCGTATTCAATAACAAATACTATGATAAGAGATTGATAAAGTACCAGAAATCCATACGAACGCAAAATTGAACCAATTTACATATCGTATTCGACGCTGTGTATCTCTCTCTCTCGTATTTCGTAAATTCCTTAGTATAGTATTGTTCTTGAATATAGGTATATTTATACATATATATATATACAAGGTGTAAAAAAAATAAGCAATAACATTCAAGGGTATGTACATATATCAAGTATAGATGCTACTGACAAAATCTTATTATTAAATCTGTTAACTTTTTTTTTTCATATTTTTTTTTCACTAAATTTTAATAGGCTTATTAGGCTAGTTGACGAATAGGTAGAAAATAAGGGGTAACTTATTTGCAAACTCGGCATTATTGATCTTCAAATTTGAGTTTATTAACCCATTTTTAGGGCTGTAACCTATTTTTTTAACAAAAACTGTTAATTCTTTTTGTTCTAAAACTCCCATAAGATTTCCAGTTCCTAATACGGCGCAAAAGATTTGTTATCACCGTATGTGTAGCCCGCTTAAATTTTATTGCTTATTTTTTTTACACGTTGTATATATATATATATGTATTTAATGAAACAAAAATTATTTAAAAAAAGTCGACATCCTCTGAGACATCAAATGAAACGGGTCAAATATTAAGGCCAAACTAGCGTGGTAAGAAAAAAGGTCGCAACTACATTTTTTATTTCAATATTGAGTATGTAGCACATAATTTGGAATCAGGAACAAAATCCGATTACGAATATGTATTTAACTCAATATGGAAGAAAAATGTAGTTACGGCCTTTTTTCAAATGATGGCAGAATACTTGAACGACTTGGTAGTCAACAATGCCCAACTTGTCTAACGAAAACAGGCTCTCATTATGAGTCAAGTTTATAAATTTTGGGTATATAGTTCACAAACCTGAAGCAAGGCGTCATCATGCGAGGCCTGTCTTCAGCGCAGTCGGGGGTCCGCCGAGCGAAGCCGAAGTCTACGACTTTCACCTTTGCTTCGCTCAGACGAGTGGTCGTCAAGAGAATGTTCTGGAAATAATAAAATTAAATTAATATACATAACTGTTCTAAGGTATTTTTTACAAGATGCCTTAGTGAAAACATTTTGGCTTAGTTCTTAGCTCTACCCTGAATCATGTAGAATACCTAAGTACATATACAGGGTGGCAAAAAAAAACAAAGTACTCTCACTCTCAATATCTCCATAACCAATAAGTTCTCGAGTATGGTGTAGTGAAAGAATTTGATCACAATGATGGGTAGAATATGTATGTTATATTTTTATTATGGTTTTTGTGGCACCCTGTATTGATAAAAAAAATACTGCTCGCTCGGCCACGCCGCCCGTCAACTCCGTCACATCAGTCCCCTGTCATACATACCTCGGGCTTGAGGTCCCTGTGCACGACGCGGCGCGCGTGCATGTGCCTGAGCGCGAGCGCGAGCTGCGCGAGCAGGCGGCGCGCTACTCGCTCGGCCACGCCGCCCGTCAGCACTGCTGCTAGCTCGCCGCCCAGGGCCAACTCCGTCACTATGTAAGTGAAAGCCTGCAAGAGACAACAAAATGTATGAAGTATCAGCGGTTACTAAGGTCCCAAACTGGCATACTGTAGCTTGGGCTGATAAAAAATACACACATTAAAAATTGCTGCCCATTAAAATATATCAAGCGCGAAAAATGGATCTGCTTTAGACAGTGAAAATGTCTGCCATACTTACAGAATCATGGAACACCTCATGCAGTGTGATGATGTAGGGGCATCCCTGACACGCCTTCAATAGTTCTATCTCTTGTTTTATGTCTTTTTTCTGAGTCGATATGATCTGTTGGACAAAATACATTGTACAATACAAAATACATATAAAAATTACAAATGTATTTGTGAGTATCAAATGTCAATCGTTTTGGCTTTAACGACTTAACGAATTTGGATGAAACTGAGACACATAGATAACCCATTAACTGGATTATGCCAAGAGTAAATTTCATTCCGAAAATAAGGACAATTCTCTCTCTAAAATAGATAAAATAGAACGTACATTCTTTATAATTATACACGTACCTTAACAGCATATTCCTTGCCAGTCTGCCGGTGTATGCACTTCCTACAGACAGAGTATGAGCCATCACCGAGCAGCGGAGTGCTGAGTTCCACTGCATACTTCTGGAAGAACGGAGAGTCCTGGAAACAGACAAAATTTATTAGAACCGTGCTGATTTCTACCCTAAGCCCTTTGTTATATGATTGAATATTGGTTAACCGCAAAAATTCTCAATGATTTTACCTTAGCGACCCATCCTTTGAGCTTATCATGCTTCTGTCCAGTCGCCTGCATCCATATTTGATCTGATATCACGTTTTCTGAGAACAGTATGCTGGGAGCCACGTAAGAATAACCTGGAAAACGAATACAAATTCTTGAATGGTTAAGCGTTAAAATTCGTGAGTTTCTTCGTATGTGGCGATCTTTGGTATTACTACACAGATTTGGACAAAATTTTGCACTGAGTTAATGTCATCCAGGACAAGGAAATACTTTCTATCCAGATTTATAAAATTGTTCTTTAAATAGAGTAAGAACTTGACCAAAGGTTTTATGGATGTAACCAGTAGTTTAAACTTCAGTTATGTCCAATCTCTTGGAGACTGATTGGATTAAACTAGGACAGCTGATGATCGAGGTCAGTAGCGTGCACTGGGTCTATGTAAAACAGTCGACTGACTCGAGCTGATGATACCAGGATTTCAATTCATCCTCAACTCACCAAGGAACAGTTTGTCGTGATGCTTAGGCGCCTGAGCAGGGGAGTCGGTGGGCGGCATTCGGGTGAATTCGTCGGCGAAGTTGCACGTGTCGGCCGCATGTGTTAGGACCGGCACGAAGGGGGCCGAGATCTCGCGACGGGCCACCGCTTCCCAGTCCAAGTTCTACAATATACAGGTACTATTAGAGAGATGCAATTATTATTTTACGCGGGAAGATATAGTTTACGTTTAAGTAGAGCTGCGCAATCAACCTTGCTGTACCGCCACTGACATGGTTACATTGATGCCACGGCATGAATTACTTGACGCCAAAATTAAGCAAAAAATCTTGACATTTCTGATGTTTTAAATTACTTCTCTTTGAAATAAAAGGCTTTAGCTTCCTATTTATCTGTCAGTTCACTCCGCGAGATTCTGGCGTCACTCAATTATACATGGATGACTATTAGGTTATATCAAACGATGACCGTAATTATTTTCTCTTACTTCTCCAGTTGAGAAGCCCCAATTAATTTCTTTGATGTGTTAGCATTAGCAGTTTATTGAAGTATTTTTGATAGTTTTCAAGGCACTTCGAACTAACCTCGGAACGTATATCTAACCTGGAAAAACGGATGCCTCTTGAGTTCCTCGGCGTCATGCTCCCCACCGCCGAGCCGACGGCGCGGGTCTTTTACTAGTAATCTGTAAAAAACGAAGCTTTATAAGAAGAACATCCAAAGATAACAAAGTCTTAAGGAAAACATAGAAAGTTCACGAAACCGACCTAGGTAGAAATTTGGACACAAAACGACGCCGGCAGTTTCAATATGAAAGCAACCATGACATGTTTTATACATCTGACAATGTCCAAAAACTCCACTTACTTCCTAATAAAGTCCTGAACTTCAGGGCTGACATCTGGCGGGACGGGGTAACTGCACCGCACGATGCGTTTGGTGATCTCCTGCTGCGTGTTCTTCTCGCCTTCCACCGTAAAGGGGGAGGCCCCAGTCAGCAGCTCGTACGTTAGCACGCCCACCGACCACCAGTCTACTGCCTGCAGACAAAAGAGAAGGAGGATTTAGTATAAGTAGACAGGTACAAATTAAATAAGAGCTTTGGTGTTGTATGGATATTTATGTCGTTTCTGATTGTAGATTTGTTTCAAAGGGGAATCCGAGATTTCTGGGTCCTGAACTAAATTGTTCGGTTTATTTGACGTAGGGTTTCATTATACTGCTTATTGTCTACCTCCTCGAACGGTTTACAACACACAAAATTTTCCAATATCAACGGATCAACGCACAGACTAAACCTCTGATCTTAGACAACTGAAACTTAGAGGTTGTGTTCTTTATATGATGAAGGCATCTGATAAGAAAGGATTTTCCTAAATTCTACACTTAAGAGGGTGAAAAAGGAGGGCTAAGATTTTATAAAACCCTGTATTTTAATTTTTGAATTCCTATAGCCCACGCGGGCGAAGCCGCAAGCAGAAAGCTAGTATTTTTATAAGCCTGGTAAAGTGTAGCCCCCTCATCATAAGGGGAGAGACCCATCAACCGAATAAAAATACAGACTGAGAGATGGCTGATACTGAGAAGATTGTGACGGAAAACCCCATATTATTTTGGCAAGGCCCGGACCTCATACCTAGTAGTCATACACAACTAAAGACTGGTATTTCCAGCATAATTCAAGACATGAACAATTTCAATTCCTTTGGAAAAACTGCCATTATGAGAAAGTAAAACCCCATAGTACTGCAGCAATACTCACGCGGTCATTACCGAGAGCGTTTAGTTTGATCGATAAACCGAAGATCGGCCTTGGATAAAACAAATGAGAATATAGCCACGCCATTTCCTAGCATTATTGGGAACATTGTGAATGAAAAATAATTACTAAAATGTCACCGGCAGATTCTGAAGAGGCTTTCTAACTATATGCCGCGGTAAAAAATAGATAAAAACTAGGTATGTAGGTACCTAGATTTCTATCGCATCATATTGTACCAATTTTCATCAAAATCGGTTCCGCTGTTTTACCGTTAAACCGTAACAGACAGACAGACAGTAACATTTGCATTTACATGATTAAAAAGTAACGATTAGTTAAATCAATTAACATCAACGTAGTGATTAACTGTACTTTCTTTCAAGCATTTAAGTTCAGAGTACATCACGCACACATTCCCTCAAACGTGTCATTAATTAGAAGAATCAGCATAAAAATTATAATTCCGCTTAGCGACAGACAGTACTGATCATAACATTTATATAGATATGTCTTCTTGTATGACATTGGAATTCACGTGCCGTATTGCAACTTAAATAACTAGCTATAGTAAAGAAACACGTGCCACAAGTACGAAATACTCGCACGATTGTTTTTATCTACTAATAAACGCTAATATAGCAATCGAATAAATATCGATATGATTTATTCTATAACAAATCTATATTAAAGTCTCGAAATAGATCTTAGAACAGATGAAAAATTGTCAAGACATTTTTCACCAGACAATATTTTTCCACGTTCATCGTACAAATTCCGAGTGTTCCCGATGTTCGCCGATGTGACACGAACGTGTGCACGAGTCGGTTTCCGGAGGAACCTTGGCGACCGATATTAACATCGCCACATAACGTACGGTATATATTGTAAACAACTTTTTTAAGTACCTTTAATGAAAAGAAAATGAATTCCTTTATCAAATATTTTTTACCACTCATTTGTTTTCCAGCCCAATTAGGCGTCGCAATTTGTTTATTGTATCTTATATTTTTATTTTGAAGTACTCTGACCAAAATAAAGGCTGTTCACACAAGCATAGCTAAATTATAGCCTATTTCAGTAACCCCTTTTATCATCGTAACGACCTCTCTTCATAATTTGTCCTTTAGATAAGACCGGGTCTATATTTAGATTTGTGTGAAATACGTGAAATATTTATTTTTAGAGTGTTTGTTCGTGGCACGTTTATGCGTCTACAAAGTCGGTGTTTACTCGTTTGGAAAGGTTAAATTATAAACAGTAAATAATGCAAAAAAATATATTAAAAATTTAGTAGAACATATAAAAAAATAATACTAAATAGGTAGAAAATAATGAAGATTTTTCATGGCATTTTTAAAAAGCATTGCATTTTAAAATGCAAAAACACTCAGACCCGGAAAATATCAGAAAAGTGATGTTGCAAATTATTTAGATAATAGATCTCCTAAAAATGGCATTCTAACCTTTATTACAAACTAAGGAAGCAATCAAATATTTTGATAAACAATCTCAATTAACGAAATATATATTGTTACTAAGCAAAATGTAAGTCTGTTTGTAATTATAAATTAGCCAGTTTATGTTATGTTCTTAGTATCGACCTCGGTGTTAACTTCCGGGATGACTTGATGAGTCAAAGTTATCGATGGGGAATGTTTGAAGGTTAAAGATGAGATTTGAAGAAGCAGCAACTCTTTAATTAATACTACCCTTTCGCCTACGGCTTCGCCCGCGTGGGCTATACGAATTCAAAATAAATATCTTTCTTTGGACAAATATCTTTCTTTGGACAATTTCACACAGCGCCATCTAGCCCCAAAGTAAGCAATGCAAGCATGCTTGTGTTATGGGTGCTAGCTTAACGGATATACTACTTATATATTTTTATAAATACATACATATTATACATAGTAACACCCAGACCCGTTACAGAAATTAAAATTCATCATTTCAATTTCTGCCCGGCCGGGAATCGAACCCGGGACCTCTTGCGTGGCATGTTGACCACTAAACCACTCAGGTCGTCAAATCAAAATCTCAAGAGTTCCATACAAACTTTGCTCCCCTTTTTCACCCCCTTAGGAGTAGAATTTCGGAAGATTCATAACGCATGCCTACGTCATAAGAATTATACACCGTCCAAGTTTCAGGTCTCTACGATCAGCGGTTTAGGCTGTGCGCTGAAACGTCAGTCATTCACATTGTACATCCATGATGCAATTACATTATGTCTGGACCTTAAAAGAGACTTTGACCCCTGAGTTTGTTTCGGTGTTTCTTCTCAAGGCAGTCAGATAGGAAATACCGGCCTCATCTAGCTTTAAAAAATAATTGACGTGTAAAAGTGTTATTTTATAACCCATTTGCAAAATAAATATCATTTATCATTCAGGACAAAGCATTTTATATGTGTAGATTACAAATGCGAAAATAACTCATGTCTGCATGTTTGTTACGGTTAAACTGATTTAAATGAAAATTGAGATAGCTTTAGGCTTTAGCCTTTGGGAAAGACATAGGGTACATTTTATCCGGGAAACATGAAAAAAATCTTCTGTATGAGGGTGAAATCGGGGAAAAAGAGCTATAATTACGTTTGTTCAGCCGTCATAAGAAAAAAGGCCGTAAATACCATTTCTTTTTTCGATATTCAGTTAAGTATATATTTGGAATCAGGAAAAAAATCTGATTACGGATATTTACCTAAGCAGTATTATTTAGACACTGTCAGGGTGTTCTATTTTGACATTCAATTGCATTGAAAATAGTACTTAAAAAAAATACATGTTTCCAAGAAAAAGCGTTAGTTCAAGAAATTAGGCTTGTCTATCAAATTTTGCATTTTTTTTTATAGAAAGATCTTTCGTGCTATAAAGATTTCATAGTTACCATACAGACTATATCTCTTCATTTGGAATGGAATTCTTAATTCCATAAAACACAGCAGTTTTGAAGAACAGCGGTGCCTCTCAAATACTTAAAGCAGTGCTTTTCCTATGAAATGTACAGTACTTTTTTTTGACAGATAGCTAAATTTGAGAACCGTTACGAGCGCAATACTACGGTTTTCTCCAAGTATTTTTCTAACACTATCAAAACACACCTTAGTGCGTTTAAAATAGAGTTTAGATTAGATCGTGTGCATCGTCTAGGAATCAAACCTTGAACGTGGAAGGAGCGAGGCCACAGCAGCAGTCTTGCGGAAGGTTACGCTGCTACAATGCAACTGTACGTAAATTAACTTTATGATAAAAGTAAATAAAGTCGATATTCGTCTGTATTATTGAGATCAATTACAGATGCATAGAAAATTGTGCTTTATTTTGTAGTCATTAAGGTTGTAAATGAGATGTTTTGAAGCGCTAAAATCTAGGTCGTTCGGTAGAAGTTTTGGCAAGTTGGTTGGTTGGTAACAGAGTAAATTTACCGGCGGTACGGAGAATGTATGTTTGAGCAAGATATAGCTAGTTCTTTTCTTTTTAACTTTGAGGATACTTAACTGTCGCGCTAATAGGGGGTAAGCAGAAGTACAAGCTATTAATTTTTTGAAACGTGCTTTCTTGCAAAATATGTATTCATCTGTTGACGAGAGAAAAGACAAGAGACAAGAGATTCTAAATACACTTCTAAAAGCTGTATTTAAAGCAAAATAGATTCTTGAGCAAGCTTCCTTTTTGTTATTAGAAAATTTATTTCTATACGACAGTAATTCAGTTGAGGGAAGACATATACTTTCCTATTTGCATAACTGCAGTACTAATGCCATGTTCTAGCAATAACTACTTGACAATTTAAATGAATATCCGTGCTTGGTACCAAAGTGCTGCTTACGTATAAAAAAGAATTGAAGATTTGATTTTAATAATAAAGTTGAGGAATGGCTCTTCTTTATTAAAGAAGTAAAAGAAAATGAATACGCCCCTTGCATACAAGTCTTACTAATATCATAAACGCGAAAGTTTGTAAGAATGTATGGATGTATGTTTGTTACTCTTTCACGCAAAAACTACTAAACGGATTTGGATGAAATTTGGTACACATATAGTTTATAACCTGGATTAACATATAGGATACTTTTTACCCGGGTGCATGAAGTAGTTCCCTCGGGATGCGGGTGTAACCGCGAGAAACAGCTAGTCAACCATACATGTTAGAGTTGCCAGTAAACAGATTTCCAAAAAGGAATAAAATGCAAAAAGTACCTACCCCAAACTAGTCTTTATTGTATTTAAACACATAGGAAGTGGTGAAGGGTATTTTGGGGACTGTCTTTTGTAAAGGACCATGGGCAAAAATGTATGAGCTCCGTCCCCACCTACCAACAAAAATGAAACTGGTGCCAATTGTTCCTAAAGTATCCACTATTTGATATAAAAACGTTTTTTTTACATAAATCAATGGGGTTATAAAAATAATTGATTGTTATCAAGCCGGCCCGGCGAACTTCGTACCGCCCCATATTTTTATTTTTTGTTATTTTTCCGATGTTTTAATATTTATTCTGCCATTTGGGATGGAGACAAATACAACTAATCAAAAACCATGAAAATCGGTCTAGCCGTTCTGGAGTTATCCTCACAATGCTTATAGTAAGCAAATAAAAATATTCAGTGTATTATTATTGCTCGTTAGAGGAGCTCATGGCTAAGTAACAGCCGCGCAGGTCGACGGATCAAATGCTCTTGCATATGCATGCAAACGCGTCTTCATGCTGCTGCGATTCTCCAGTGGATTGGAGTGTCGCAGTGTGGATGACGCTTGGATACATGCGTCGTCCAGGTGAGTTTATGTATAATGGCCTCTGCTTGTTGACTGAACTGTGGGGGCCGTGCCGAGTTGCTTGATGTGACTGAAGGGTGTGACCAGGCTTGCGCGTTAGCTACAGGCTAGGTGGTCATCAACCCGAAGAAACCATGAGTGGTTGCTGGCTGGGTGACACGCTGGTTGCTGCTCGATGATGGTAGGAGGTTGAGGGAGAGTTGACAACGATGTTGAAGCTCTTGACATCAGGAGATTTGGCTGATGTTTATCACGTCGAGGTCACGAATATGGAGTATCACATCACATTATACACCGCCGTCCACACACAGTACACAGTATCAAATTCAGTCACCAAGTCCTTTATCGTGTACGAAATATTTGCATAGAAAAGTTAGGATACTAGGAAAACCCAATGCATTTGGGCAACGTCCCCATAGTAAAAAATCATCAGCTTGATAAGATGTATCAATTGAGCTACATTTCATTTCTGTTGATGGGTGGGGACGATTCCGCCCATGGTCCTTTGTGCTGATTTTTAGCCTCATTTAAATAAACAATTTTTGAATTTTTAAAGAGAGTTTGTCTCTGACTAATCAGATTAATTAATCTATTTTTGGCGTCAAATAACATACCACTTAAAAAACGCGAAAGTTTCAATGTTTCCTCTGCTTCATGGTAATTGAACATTAAAAATTAATATAGGCCTATTAAAATAGCCAAAACACTGAACTACAAACTAATGGCTTATAATTTTCGTCATTCATTAATAAATACAAGTACCTTCTTACATATTAATAACGAAACCACATATAAGTACTGACGATAGTAAATACGTCAATTATTCATAAAAACCGGGTTAATGAACACACACAAACACATACATATGTGCATTATTGTGTAGTAAATGTTCTATACTGCCTAAATTTGCTATTTGCCTTTTAAATGAGTAGGACTTCCTTAGTGGCACAGGCTCAAATTACTGAAATTGACTGGGGTTAATGATGCTTTTCTGGGCCATTTTTCATGGGGAAAATACCCATGGGGAATTGCGAGGGGGGTGAAAATGTATCTGAATCTTGCATCTAAAGGAAAGACCATAGCATGGCGTTATTGATATGCATTCTAATTAACTTTATATCTTGACATTATAATAACAAAACAAATACGAATACTATGAAATACCAATAATATTGCCAACATACGGGTCGAAACAAAACCCTTCTTTTTTATGAGGTCGGTTATCAATTACGGTGGTATTAGTCCTGTATAGGTCCATCTCTCTTTTACACTGAAATCTGTATCAGCTTGGTATGATGTTTCTTACTAATTACTTGGCTAACCTATTCCCTATGGCATCAGCTTCCAATCGAAGAAGAAGGAGCCATTAAATATCAATATTTTACATAGAGCGACTGTCTTATGACCTGAATAATAACCAAACAATAATGCAGAATAAAATTTTTGCATTCACCCCTCACCTTCAAAGAAAATATTTACGACAACCAAAATTGTTAGTCTCCACAATACAGGTAAAACTAATTCGTGACACAAAACTTATTAAACTAACTAATCCAATTTACATAACGCTGAAGTAAACTAAACAAGTCAAAAAAAAACCTTTCCATTAAAGTTTTAATATGACAGTAACAGCAATATTACTAAAGAAGTCTATGCGTCTTGCGATTTCCTACATATTTCAGCTTTAAAGTATAAATTACGACCAAAAAGGCTATTTAAGTAGAATAAAATACACGAAGCGATTTATGTGAGCAGTTTGGCAACGTCCTGTTGTACTCAATGCCAAGCAATCCTTACTTATATTATAAATGCGAAAGTAACTGTCTGTCGGTCTGCAACGCTTTTACGCGAAAACGGCTGAAGGACATATGATAAGTTTTTATCCGGATGAAAACTACAACAAGACGCAAAAAACAGTATGAAATAAGAAAGATCGAAAGAGTTATCTACCGCGCCCCCGGAATACGGGCTGAAAAAGGAAGATGGCCCATCCATGTTCCTTCCTCAGCCCAGTTCCTTAAGGTTTAGTGAGTAAAAGTCTGACGCTAGGGCGGAGATGGTCATTTGATGATTTCCCATCCGTAGTAGCCAATCCAACTAAGAGCAAATTTATGAAGACTACTTCTAGATTTATAAAAAGTTTACAGTTCGCTCTCGTAAAAGAAATGCACGTCATAATAATTGCAACAGATACTGAATGCAGAATTTCAGTTTTCACATTGACCCACTGACCCGTTTTTAGAAAATGACCGCACACGAAATGGTCGACACACAAATTCACGCTTCACACGATGCAAATGCAATACACAAACCAGGCCAACTGATATCAATACTGTCAAAGGCCTAACACGAATCCAAATTTGAAAACATTTTTCAATCTCGATTTCTACTACATTTTTTGATTTAAAAGAATTATTTTATGATAACATTGGACTAAAAAGATTTAGTCATTCGAAGCACAGGACTTAAAAATCTTAACTTTATTATCAAATATAAAGAGTTTGTAGGAAAAAAAAAATATTCAAAATGAAAAAAAAAACCAAGGCTAAGCTGATAAGCAAACTTCCTACAATCGCATCTTCAATACATACCGTTACGTTATCCAAGCAGTAGGCGTGGCTCTAGCAATTTGCATGACATTGAGCGGGCCGTGTTTCACTAAATTATCGTCAGACAAGGTCAGGCGTAGTTAGTACACGATGCAGACACGCGTAATACCGTTGATATTGTATTAAATTTATTTGTTTATTGTTTTTCTGATGATAATGAAGAGGAATATGTCTGTGAAGTTGAAGTGTCTCTAAATTTAGAAGGGTATGTGGAAGTAGCTACAGTTGATGTAAAGGTTGATCATGATGATAAACATGTAGCTGATGAAATTCGCGAAGTCATGGTTGTCATGCTTTGATAACGTTATCGCATGGCCTAAAAAGATGAAAGATGATGACCAAATTTAAATTAAAGATGCTTATGGAATGTTCATATTTGAAATAGTCAGAACACTGAAGACTATTTAGAACGAAGAAAAACGAACGAAGGAAAAAATATATCTTATGAAAGCTAACATTACGATGTTAGACAGAAGATCCAGTAAATGATAAAATGGAAAATAAATCTAGAAAGATCGAATTCAAAATAGACAAAGGACTAGTTTAGGCATGCAATGCACCAAATCCATTGTCAAACAGTTGTTACAATCAGGTCGTATATTTGGAGCAGTCACACAAACCCACATTCTGGCGTGTAATTACAATTTAATTTAGATCAGATTCGAAGTGGGTCGTTTGAGTGCAGTACTAATAATGTGAACTAGATTAACGCTATTTTAGAGCAAATGGAAGTGCATTTTTGTTTAGTTTTAAAAGGAATATTAGATTATTTGGTTTTATTCCCTTACATGGTAAAGCTAAAAACAAACACGAGTGATTTAATTCCACAACAAGGAAAAAATAATTAAAAAAATACATAATTAGAGACTTTAAAGGTAAAATACAATAATATTGGTGAACCAAACAAATTCGCGTTGGTGAACAACTTTTTGCTAAGGTCGAATTGTCTGTGTTGAACTTCGGGTCTTACCCTCGCTTACAACAGATGTTAGAAAATGAATTGCCATTTATACAACCCTTTACGAATAACAATACAGTTTTGACATTCAATAAGAAGCCTCGTGAAATTCGTTAATTTATTCCATTTTATATATGAAAAATTCTCAGATCCAATTTCAACGTTGCTACAATTATTGTTCCACGTGCCGTTTTCCAAGTAAAAGGCTACTTTGTTTGATAAAAAACAAAACAAAAGCTTGCACCTGGATGAAAAACTTCTGCTTGAACATTATACTCTGAACGTAATCCATCGAAACATTGTTTCGTAATATAGTTGGTGGTATTCTATTTAAGGTTAAAATGGATGTTTGTTGTGATATTAAGCCATGTAAACTGATAGAAATAGCTTGGAATGAGGTCGAGATATAGAACGTTAATAGTTTTATCGTATACGGAAGAATATTCGTGGAGATAGCAGTTTAATTTCGGCATTAGAAATGAGGTTACATATGGGTCTATACCGCAAAGAAAAATTTTAAACAGTTGCGGTAAACGAAATGTAAACAGAAAGTCGGTGGACACTTTCTAATAAAAATAACACCAGCAGTTATTGAAATTGAAAACGAAGCAAATAAATTTTATCGAAGAACTATACACAAATGAAGAAAAATATTGCATTTTCAAAGTTCTTCATAATTGTCTTGTATTCATCGTCTTCGAAATCTACAAACAATTAGAAGTTCAAGGGATAAAATGACTGACCAGACTGGACACGAGTTAGTACATCGACCCTAGTGAAAAAAAAATTCCGTTTTTTTCTGCTCTTCTAGCACTTTCTAGAAGACTCATCCAAATTCTGCAGCCAACAAAATTCTAGTGCAATCTATGTTTACAGACAAAGCTGGTTCACGTGCCCGGCGCCGACAAGCGACCGCCACGTGAGACCGGCACGTTGCCACGCACACAACAACCCATGTAGTTGTGTGTGTTTGTTTAGAAGCCTATGATTGGTCCCATTTTTGTTATTACAAGTACACACAATTTGCAATTGATGAATGGAAATTCTTGTTGCGATTCAGAAATTCATAAAAGTCAGTGTGTGACATCGAAACACACATTTCTAAATGCTATAAAAATTTTGCTATGGTCATTACAGGTGAATTATAGAGAATTTCTTAGATGAAACCCGTTTGACCTTTAAAAGATATTTTATCTTTATTTTTTTCTACTTCCTCATGTTTGAATAAGGGTCTTATTATGAATTTTAACAAGCCTCTTTGTATTTAATAAAACTTGTCGTCCAAACAATAATAAAGTACTAAATAATCACGTCCGTGTCCTTGGTGGGAACATGCCTCCTCTTATGTTTAAAATTAAACAGTGTCATTATTTTATCCTCTTCATTGTATTAGTTTTATTGGTTGAATTGTGCTAATTAATTGAGTAATCATACCCTGAGTTATATAGACCTAATTTAGACAGATTACAAGAAGACATCTTAGCAATACTAATAGTCAAATACTGTAGATCGGTGAGGCAGTCATTCAGATAGATTCAACATCATACAGATGTTGAAGGCATAAGTAAAATTCGGAAGTGTCATTCAGAAAACTCATTAATTATATGCCTAGCAATAAGTGTAAATGTTTGCAAAAAGTCCGCCCAATTTTTGGTCTTAAGCATATCGTGTGCTGAGCTCGCGAACCGGACTGGAGGAGCAGTCCCCTAAACGTCATGGTAAGTTTTTTGATATAACATAAGTCAAAAACTATTATGACCAGAATTATATGGTGTTGGTAGATGATGCATTGGATGCAGCAAGTCTCAAGTTACTAAAAATGAGTAGCTACACTGTTTGCATAGTATTTCAGGGGTAGTATAGCCTTGAGAATTTAATTATTGCGTTCTATCCTTTCTCTTTGTAATTTGGTCTGCTGTTCAAAATAGTTTACTTAACTCAAACCGTATCAAGTTGTATCAAGGGACCTTTTTAATATTCATTGGATCCAGACTTATCTCAAGGACTTGTCTCAAGGCTACGTCAATCTTTTTGGTCGGTCTTATTATAATATTATGTTTATAATTTATGTAACCTGTCTGTGTTAACGCCTACTTAATTTAAGTAACTAGAGACTGTTTCTGTGAGAAAGGTGGTTGAAAAGCGTCAGAGAATTTAGTACCTCTGGATCGTAAGCAGCTAGAGGAATTTCATGTGGTTTCAGTTTACCCTCGCCTCTTCCTAGTAAAGGGCTCGTGTTCTTAACAGGTATTCTGGAAGACCTATCTGATCCTTCATTAGGTTTGATTTTGATGCCAGCCTTCCGTTTTCTCTAGGAACTTCAACATACCAAGCACCTTCACAGCTGTAACTTGTTATGCAATAGACAGATGATGTCTGATCTTTAGCTTAAGTTAGACATGCAATCTGCTACCAGAAGTTCATTTGGTTGATTGTTGCTTTGATGCCAATAATTGATAATGACTGTCTTGCTTTCGATCGTGACTTGTTCTGACCGCCTACTTAGGAAAGAGATATTGAAATATATTTTTAATTTTAGCCTAGCTAGCTTCTTTGGTATTATAAAGCATCATCGTGTTGTAGTTCAAAATAATATTTACAAGTAAAAACTTAACCTTCAAATTGGGGTTCTGAAGAATTTTGCGAAATGAAGTGGCTTAGAATTTCGGGTCTTGAAAAACTCTTCATAAAAGTTTAAGTACCCGATAATCGATAGGTTACATTACAACAGCCACTCGAATACTCGACTCGTAATCGATTCGCAGCAATGTCATGACAATAGTGAAAGTTATTAGACATTTTGTAACATGTTCCGAAGTGTTACAAATGTAATGATGTGTCAGTCTGTTTGGCAGGTAAAAAAAGTATTCGTTGTCCAGTGAAAGTAATTGATTTAACTACTTTATTTGATTGGTTAAATTGATAGATAAATAATAGTTTCAAAATGCTTAAGATAAAAAAAGAAATGACATAGGTATGATATTGATAGACAAAGGCTCAATTTTCTTATTAGAAATTAAAACATAATTAATCTAATGTAACAAAAAATCACTACAAGACCTGTTAATTTAACAAAATTAAAAACATTTTTTTTTTCGAAATATTTTTTTTCTGACCCTAAAACGCTACCGCATATCACAAATCGACCGCTGCACATGATGTCATAAACATATGACATAACATAGCAAATCCCAAACCAAGTTCAGGGCTGGACGACCGGTCGGATCCGCGAGGCACACTTACCGGTGTCCCACTGACCCGGTTGTGGGCGGCCTCGTGCGTTCAGGGGGAGAGGGGGCACTTTTAACAACACACAATTATAAACTTTAATTTTTCCAACTTAAAGTACATTATCCAACGTACAAAACACGAAGATAACACTGTGATGTTACATTTGAGTCGCGGTCTTGATTTTAATCAATGTTAATGATTTATTTTCTACCGAAAATGCGAGGTTTTGGGAAGCTATAAAGAGGATACAAAACATTTTATATCAGACGCCTTTTTCATCCTCTTCGTAATAAATGTACATAAATAAACAAGCTGTATTCAGCCGTGAGTAGGCACATATTATGTACGATATAATAATGTCATTAAACATTATGCTAAGCATGTTAAATATTCAAGATGTTTGAAGAAATAGTAGGTTTAACAGAATATTCATTACCGTTTAACACATACATACATACATAACTCATCAACATAACATATTAGAAATACCTTGGTCTGTCGTATTTATACGACATTTTAATTCTTCTAGTACACAGGGTTGCCTGCTTGATGATAATCTAGTATTAAAAAGGCAAGCAAATAGGTCTGGTATGAAACAAAAGGCTATCCGCTGACGTCAAACAAATAATGTATTGGAATAGGGCTGTCACAAACATGATATTCTAAAAATATAACATTAAACGAGAACGCCCACCGGGTTGTTGCGACCGACTGAAAATTAGCATTTTATTTATAGAAAATGTATTTCATACATATTAAATTTTATCTTGTTCCTACCGAACTGTAATCGAAATTCTGACGTTGCGTTTAAATGTTGTATGTGACGTAGATATATTTAAATATCATCTAGAATTCTAGAAAGAATTAAAATAAAAGAAACTTCTAATAATCAAACAATTTTTTTTTCTTTCTTATACGTTCGTTTATGTTTCAACATTTACAATTCAAGATTCTAATTAAACCCTCAGAACACTCACAAATATTTCCATGAAAGAATCAACTCATTCTCAGAAACAAATCAAAAAAAAACTTCAAAGGAACTAAACGCCATTTATATCCAAGAAAATAATTACATACAGTGTTGCACCCACGATAAAATCCGACCTTTATTAGTGAAGCCATCTTGAAGCCTTCGGGCACATTAATAGGTTGCAATATTCACTTGTTGCCCTTTCTTCTTAATGGACTGGGAACATATATTTAGAGTTTCCTTCCTCGTCAAATAAAATCTCCTTGAAAATATTCCGGGAAAAACAAGACCAAGGACGAAGGGAGCTGAATAGTAATGGTAATTAAGGATTTAATTGGTTGTGTGAGTAAACAAATGTTTAGGGGTCAGGGGAAGGCGCATATTGATTGATGGAAGCCGAATAGGTGCGAAACAATAAACTTCTCAAACATCATTAAAAAGTTTTCTTTTTGTTATATTAAAAAAAAAAACTCCGCTCTCTCGCGAGAGGGTTATTCTTTTTACTTTCATCCATTGCCATGCTTGGTAATTTTTGTAAAAAAAAAAATAAGCTAGGGGATGTAAAATTTAAATTAATTTCTCTAGAGCTGATGATACCTGTCCCCAGGTCATTCCATCCAGTCAAAGCAAGCAACAATCAAGATTAACCTAACCCATCGCTGAGGCCCCTACCGGCGAGGTTGCGACCAACTAACCTAGATACGCACGCGTGCTTCACTGTCGCCGCGCTCCCATTCGACTTGTAGATGATTCATATTGTTTTATCCTTTAATTTTGTATTAATTAAACGTCTCAGAGGGTTGTATTCAATACATTAATAATTACTTCTTAAATAACATAACACAACCGCATCTAAAGATACTTTCTCAGCTTCATTACATAGTCCGCTAAATTGTTTTAAAAAACTTTCAAGAATTCACCAAATTATCTTTAATTATTGGGACAAACTAGATGATAGATAACGCAATGAATAAGCAAATTACAAGATAAAAAATATTCATAACTACCAACATCAGTTTATACGCAATTTTGATATCATTACAAAACATTGAGCAATCTGTTTATTAGCTTATAAGTCATTATTAATATTGATGTTATTATTACAAGTCATTTTGGCAAATAAAGAAAACAAAAACAGACTGCCTCCAATGTAAACCATGAACAGAAAATAGAAACAAAATCCATTCAGAATGAACAAATTTAAACAAATAACCTCGTAAACGATTCCATAACGATCGAAAATATATTCCAAATATTTTTATGAACTTCAATCTATAAACAAAATTAGGTTCCCGCGGCGGTATACATATTGCCCAGTTTTCCCATCAATCATTTCTAATAATAAAAACGACCAAGAATAGCTACATGGAAAAGTATCTCCTGAAAGACCTAGACTTTATTGTATGCCAAGGTCTAAAAATAAACTTTATAATAAAAACGTTATTATAAGGGAATTATGAATGCTTACAAAATGAGGTGAGCATTCTAGAAAAGTAGGCTGAGCTTTGAGTATTTGTGATTAGGGTTATATAAATAAGTAGGAATTTTGTGGACTTAGCTAACTTGAAAAGCATCTTAGATTCTAAAGGATAAGAATTATTTGTAGGGTTAAGAGAAGAAACTCTGAAACTCTAGAGAACAACAAAGACGTAGATTCCAAAATTACTAGTTCTGTTTTTGAGAGTCTGACAATCCGGAAAATACAAAAATGATAGATGGTACACTGTCTTGTAGGGTCGTGTTCTCTTTTGAATAAGCAGAAAATACATTAGATACTTTTTGATTCATCACCATATTTTTTTTGAACATAATTGACTTCCCACCACACCATAGAAAGAAAACTAAGTGGCAGTTGAGTTCAAAAGAAACTCACGTACATCCGTGCCACATACTGGTAATACACAATCAATGGGTGAAATTAGGTTAGTCGATGCCGTTGTCATTTTGTATTGACTGGTGTAATGACTTATTACTTTCTGGTTCGATGGGAGTAATGAGGGGGAAATGGGCTGGCTTGACCTATGATTTTAAATTATCGATGAAAGAGTCGCTGTTGTAAAGGTTTTAAATTTCGATGATATGAGGAGGTAAAGGAAAGGGTGAAGTTTGAAACTAATGCTAGAATTTAGACGTTGAAAACACCTAGCTAGAAAGTTTAGTTCACTGAAGAAAATTCAAGATAGTGCGACACAGAGAGAGAGAGAAAGAAAGATCGAGTAACCAAAAAAAAGTTCGCACAAAAAATCTCAAAGATCCAACCGGCTGTAACCTCTCACATTTCCACGATCGCGATTTTTTACGCCAATCTCGAGCAAGTTGCGCCACTCTAAACCATCCGTTTCACTTTTGCCCAAGCACTTTCACTGCTAACGGTACGAGCGTACCACGCTTGAATTACAAGCGAATAGCGACTCTACTCAAGACACCTTCGCTTATAGTGTTCATTGTCAACATTTCCGCGTTTAATACTTTATGGATTACAAATATGATGGTATAGGAAAATCTGTCGTAGCAAAAATGGAATAAAGATTAAAATTATAATGTGTATAAAGAGTAAGGATCCGATGTTGGCCGAAGACGGGCCGAGCGTGTACCGAGTGCTGGAGCAATGGCTTTCGTGCGCGTGAGTTTGAAAGTCGAATGCGCCCCACCGCACCGCTCGGGCTCGGGTACCGTAACCGCTTGTGTCATCCGTTACAGAGCGGTGAAACTCTTGTTACGTTGGTGGACCGCTATGTTACGCCTTCGAGCGGATGACGGAGTATCCAGAGCATCATATATCCACGTTGCTCTTAATTCAGACGATGTTGTAAATAAATCAGAAATGGGTCATGAAAACATATCTATACTTATAATAAATCTGTAGAGAGGTCAATTCTGTACATGAAATATATTTCCAAAATAACTATCAGGGGGTGATTAGGGATCGATACTGATGCCAAAAATGCAATCAGTAAATTTTTTGTCTGTCTGTCTGTCTGTCCGTCTGTCTGTCTGTCTGTCTGTATAAACTCTATAGAAACAAAAACTACTCGACGGATTTTAACGAAACTTGGTACAATTATTTGTCATACTCCTGAGATGGTTATAGTATACTTTTCATCACGCTACAATCAATAGGA
This sequence comes from Pyrrhia umbra, assembly GCA_963891755.1. Lineage (NCBI taxonomy): Eukaryota > Metazoa > Arthropoda > Insecta > Lepidoptera > Noctuidae > Pyrrhia > Pyrrhia umbra. The sequence continues at coordinate 2,356,490 of OY982943.1, forward strand.
GCAGAGCAGTGAAGGGAATTGTTGTCATTTTGTTTAAACGCGCTAATCTCAGGAACCACTGGTCCGATTTAAATAATTCTTTCAGTGTTAGATAGTTCATTTATCGAGGAAGGGCGATAAGCTATATATCATCACGCTAAGACCAATTGGAGCGGAGCACCACTGTTCCACGCGGACGAAGTCGCTGGCAGAAGCTAGTGAATAATAAATTAACGGAATCATTCAAGGTGTGATTAATTATGAAATGGATGTGTAAACCACAGGTCAAGATTATGTCGATGAACAATACACAAATGGAGGAAGCATTGAATTTAAATCAGTAGGAGACGGAAATGATAGCGATCTGCATGGAACGAATAGTTTCGACCTTAGTGTTATTCGATTGTTACCATGTTACGTGGTAAAATACTTATACATGTATTTAAGCATAAGTGGAAAAAATGTGTTGTATAAATTACTATAGATAACCAGTCGATCCCGTTGAATATCGATTATGATATTTTGAAGTAGAAACATAATTATGGTCTTTGATAGCTAATAAATCATTGCAACAAAAATGGAACAAATCATATGAACTTTTTAATAAACGATATACTAACTAAAGAACATACTATTTTAGAATTAAATAAGCCCGTCGTAATGTCTGGATTGCAAAGTTAATATTATTATTTCAATAAACATGCGATAAGGCGGCCATTAAATAATAAACCGTAATAATCTATTGGAGGTCAACACAGGAGTAAATATTCCACGTGATTATCCACTAGTAATATTGTTTCTGTATTCAGTAGCAAATATGATTCAGAGGAAAGGGGATCAGTAGACAAAACTAATAGAAACATCGTCAATAAAACTGACTAATTTGTTCTTGTTGAAGAACCTAAAAGATAAATGGTAAAAGATTTACATTTAAATTCCGACATTGAAAAGATTTATTGGAAAACTAAAGAATTAAAATTGTAATTACGGAAAATTCGAGAAACTAATTTAGAAGAACAATCACAAAGCATTTTATCTTTTAACAAATTAATAGCCTTGGCCAATAGTTATTCAACTAATGTACAAAGGTCAATAACATGATCAGTCACATTAAGAACATGATACGAATTTAAATTTCTAATGAACATAAGTAAGCAGTAAACTAAAACGAGACATAATCTCTTCTCAAACAAGGGTGGTATCGTAAATTGGCAATGTCAAGACATTGCGGGTTTCATAAACACCCTTTGGAGAATCATCAAAAGATTCTGACCTTTAAATCCTTGCAATTAAGATCCAATATCTAGAAAAGATCAATTCGCATGTCGCCGAAGGAAAGTGGCCTCGTGATACGGGGAAACCCGAGCCGTGGCACGCGAATCCACCGAGACAGGTTCGTTTGTATCGCTGTCTCTTTCTTTTAATTGAGGTTTTTGTTGTAGTGCGAGAGGGATGGAGGACGCACGAGTAACGGAACTTATCAGTCTCTATTTATAATTGGTCCGATGCGATACCGGAGTAATAACAGGACCGTGAATGTGTCATTTGGGTTACCGCTTGCGGGCTGATAAGCAAGTTCTTTTAATGGGAGGAGCGCAGGATAATGTACACAAGAACTGGGGTTTATGTATTATAAATTGCCAATCAATTCAATATAAAATTAAAACAATAGCTACTCATAAACCACAAGAGCACAGTCCACGTAGTTAAGAGGCCACGAATTACTTAGGGATTCGTTTATAAAAACTTTACGACCCATCAAATAGTCGTCAACTCTTTTGAGGAAGTTAGATCGAGTCGACTATTGTGCAACAAAACTCGTTAAAGATGAAATTGAGATTAGAAGTGCGATAATATAGATAAGCTAAACAAGAGTAAGTCGACTTGATGAAGAACTCGTTTAGATAGGAGTGCAACATTTAAGTCTATAAAGAATTGAAACTTGAAGACTAACCGGAACTGGAACCGGAAGTTTTTTACTGCACCGAATGTTCTAGGCTCGGATAGATAAAGAATAAAAAACTGTCAGTGAAAGTTTTAAGTATCAAAACGTCCACTGACAATCAAAATTTAAAATTGGAACGCGCCGACCTCATTCCTCACGCGTCTTTGGGAGAGAACAGTTGACCGGGTGGTAGTGCAAAAATAAATCATTTTAAAATTAGCTTTATGCAATAATAATGTTCATTCATTACATCTTGGAGAGGACAGTGCTAGGCGTTTTGTCAATGAAGTACATGACGAAAAGCGTTCCGCTCTGATAAGCGTTTTATTTGGTCGGCTTTCACTTCTCTTGGAAAGGAATTCGCGAACCGTTGTGAGTTGAGACCCAATAGACTTGTTTTGTAACAGTATATAAAGTATACATCATTAGTTGCTACGTTGAGCAACTGAATAATATAACGACGTGATAAATTACTAATTGAAGTACAAAAAGACTTGTTTACGAGCAATTATTTTATTTATAAGTAACGCGACCTGGGATTGAGTAAAATCGAATTGGGACATTCTTTGTGAATGATTGACTCTCATTGTTTGACAAACATACGAGTAGTGAACTATAAAACAACGCCGTTGAACATGCCTATTAAAAGAATTGTACTAGGGAAATGGAGTTGAGAATTTCTGCTCGCAATTTCGCATGCATGGCTTACGGAACTGAAAAAGTGAATTGGAACTCCGTCTAGTCATTAATGTAATGGTATATTCCGAGAAAGTTTGTATTTACAATGGAAATTAATGTAAATAAAATATTAGCTGAAGACTTTACTGCTGGACACGAAATGTAATTACTAAGAAAATTGTAAGAGACGGTGCATTCAGAAATATTAAAGAATGCATTCTCGTTTTACTTTAAATTAATCTATATAAAATCTATAAAAATACCAAGGAAAGAACACGAAGAACTTCTTCTCGACATTCCATTCCTCCAAATATATAACCATTGCAAATCTTGATTAAACAAAATGAACATAAAATGAAAAAAAAAAAACCAGACCAGAATTATATAAACACAGATGATGTGCGATGTGCAAATGCATGCACTTTCGCTTTCAAATACATGGAAGCTGTTAAAATTCAAACAAGCATTAAACTGTTGGTTTATGATGATTAAATAAGTTTGCGAGATCAACACGAAGGCACATCTAACATTCATTGATTTTGTGGCTCGTTGTTACCAGAAGGTTGGGTAGTATTAGATTTTATTATTTACTAGACCAGCACTAACCTGACTTAAATTGCTAAAAGTTTTAACATTTAGCCAAAACAGAAGTTTAAGGAAAATTAAATAATCTTCACTCTCATCGGTATTACCACATTTTTATGTCATACCACTGATGTTATGTAAGTATTTTTTTAGGCACTAAACATTGTATATTTTTAATCCTTCAGCACATAAAAAAAATCCCATTGAATATTTTTATTGCCACGAAAATAGCTTTCCAAGAAAACGGGGTTGAAGGATACTATGCGAAGGTATTGATATTTGAGGAAAACGAGAGTGGAAAGGTAAAGATTAGAATGTAGCTTAATATGAAACTAATATATAGTTTTTATCAGAAGGATGCCAATACATGCAATACACATTTACATAAATAAAATCAAGAGAAATAAAAACAGCTTTTAAAATTAGAATTTCACGCACTCACGATAAATTCAGGACAATTCGTTTATTGAGAAACAAATGAATTCGTTTCCATTCAATCTAAGATAAAAAAATCTAATAATGATTGCAGTAATCTACAAACCATCAACCTAAAGCAAATTTTAAGTTCCAAAACCTGCCAGTCATGCTGACTGATTTCTTAGCAAAATACCAAAGTCCAAGCAACAGTTACTTACAAATGACAATGAACTTCATGTTAAAATATTCTCCTTACTTCAACAACGTAAACTGAACCGAAAACTTGATTGAGTGACATCGATACTTCATTATCTAGATCATAATAATTATGATAAGCTTCTACGACAGCTGATTAGCCTTCCATACGACTAAGGGCATTTGATAGAACAATGTTATCACCATTGAAGACTATCCTATCTAGTTGATTTTCTACAGTCTCACAAGACACGAGGAGAGATGAAATAGCTTATTTATAGTTTGGAGATCACAACTAAATAGTGAGTAGTAGTATGGAAACACATTCATATATCAGTTTCGAGTATTCTTGGCACTAGTAATATTCATGTTCGTAGTAGATCACACTCGAGACAGTTCTAGTGAGTGTAGGTAACTAAGTGGATCCTATATTGTTCTAACTAAATGAATGATGGTCAGGAGTATTTGTATCTATTACTTATAACTGTTGTAAAAACTTGTATTGACTATTTAATGCGTTCCTTTTGCTATGCATCGCTCATTTCTCTAAATTTCTTCTGTCGTTGCATTATGACCTTATAGCAAATCCAATGCTGTTATTTAAACAAATATTTCGCCTAGATACATTTATGTGTTCCGTTATGGTTTTTACATTTATCTTAAAGTCAAGGTCGGTTTTTTATACAAGGATATGACATTGAAACTATAATTATGATAAACGGTTACTGGTTAAATTTATACCATTTTTTCTCAATATTTCTGAGAACGCCTCTAATGATTTGTAAATAATAAAGAATTACAAAATCAAAAATCACCGTTATTGTTGCCCTTGACGGAGATTTTCATAACTTCAAACAAAAACATTTATTAATTATACTCAGAAAACTCTTTACGTGATATCAAGTAAAACATTGCAAACTTAAGTCAAATTGGTTTCGGGTTTAAAAAATCGTAAGAGCAGCCACCGAGGCACCGATTGCCGTGACCTACATACAGCGGCAGCCATTTTGAATATTGCGCTCGCGCCGGTTTTGGTGGCACATTTCACATGATACCCGGCTTATCTGCGTCATGTTTTCTTTTTTTGTTTATTTAATGAGTTCCATTATTCCTTTCGAATGCACTTTTAAACGATATGAGGCTGTTTAATTCGTAATAAGTTTTGGCGTTAAAATATAATCTGATTCATACGAATCATGATCTTGTGAGTGCATTTAAATAAATGGACCTGACTTTGCATTATTAAATTCGGATTACTGTACAATTTAGGCCAAGCAACGAAGAAGCGTTGCTCGATCAGAGCGATAGTTCAAATTATAGCATTAGTTGTGTGCCATAACAAATATCATAATTTGGTATGACTAATAGCTCGCCCCGAATCAAATATTTAGGTTGCGTTCCTAAAACCGTTAACGCAACAAATAACACTGATTCAACTCGACACATTCAACGATAATTCTTTTCGTGACATCGGTACACTTGAAAGGGAATAATTTACATATCTGCTTATTCAATACGAATTGAGATGTGTAAGCCAATTATTAGGAGGCATTTCTTCTATCTAATCACATTTACCAAACATGAGTGACACACTTTCTTTTTCATTCATATCACTTCCAATTACATATCCATCGTCATCTAGCTTCAAATCCAAATCTAATTTGTATGATACTAACATTTTTATCTCATCTATGTCTTCAGTGGTGTTACCATTAAGTCGGTGAATAAAATTGATTCCGTTACTAATAAATGCACATAGCAGCGCATCACCATTGTCTCGTCCTGTTTACATACGAATTACGTGATACCCAATGATTACGCTAATTGGAAATTGTGAATCATACCTGTATGAGTGAAATGTTGTGCAAGTGCACCGCAACGAAATGCAGTCATTATAGATGTTGTATTTATTCTATTATATGTATATCTGATTGGTGTTTTGTCCTTGTCGGTTCATTAGGAACTCAAGGATATCAAGATTGAATGGAAAATCGATATGGAACTCATAAGAGTTAATAACAAAGGATAGTTTTTTTTTAATAGCTGATTACTAAACGCTTGTACAAAATATGCAGGGCAATAGATGCTTGTATCCCGATTTTATATTCATCAACCTCCAAAACTCATGTTTAACAAGATGATATGCCTATACCGAAATAAGTTTTTTTTTTTCATGTATCTTCCAAGATCATTCATGCAACCTTAACGGGAACAAAAATTATCATATAATCAAGGTCTTATCAAATCATATGGACATAACTTAGGCGAACGAATTTAGACCACGCAAATAAGGTATGCAAATACAGAGTAAAAATAACTTCACAGAGGCGGCAAGGACGCATGAATATTTTGATTGATTTGTTTAGGCTCTCCGCGTTATTCTTCATCTTCTACATATTTGATGATTTTCGAGGATAAGGAAGATACTTTTCCTTGATTTTCATACAATATATATTTATAAATACGACACCATATTAAGGTTGGCGTATTCTTTTACTTTGGTGTTTATTTTTTCATGAAAATAATGCTGGAACTGACGAAATAAATGTTTCCAAGAAAACCAAAGCATTTTCACTTATTAATACTCATCACCTTTCTCTTTCTGTTAAGTCCGTCCCGAAGAATCTCGCTATTTATAATCAGTTTTCCTTTCAATTAAATGTCATTCAAGAAACCCTTTACTTTTGGAAAGTTTAATAACTCAAACGGATAGAATGTAAAACAATTAATCGCAGTAAGGAAGCTATTATTCCGAGTTAACTTGAATTACGTAACGGATTTGAGAAAGCCTTCGGTTAAATCCGGAATCCACGGAGATATCCGAATTGTTGTTATTTTCCTGTTTCATTCGAGGTCTTTAGTTTGGCAGTGCAATCTCTTTTAAATGACGGAAATTGGAATGAAATATTAAAAGGCACAAGCTTTGTTTGTCTCGTTTAATTAATTAAGATTAAGCAGAATATAACAAACTAATTCTATGAAACCAGACAGACTTTTGATGAAGGAAATGCTAAGGAAATCCTATCTAAACTCAGCTATTCCTTTGAAAGACGAATAATACATATAATAGAAATAGGGCATACGTATTCCATGACCGCCGTAATCCAGTACACTTAGCCAGACATCAATAACAAAGATAAATAGAAAACAATCAGCTACATGCCATTCCGGCAGACACCGATAATACGTATACCTGTCTCTGTCACACAGTTATGCGCTAATAATAGCGTCCCGCTCTATTTTAACGTGCGCAAGAGTCCCGAAGGTGACACATTAATAAACTTGAAAATTTACGTGGGTACGCCGTAAGGTGGAGTGCCGCTGGAGGCTCATTGATGTTAGTTTAATGGCTATTAGTCTTTGTTCTAGTGATTTCAAAGACTATAGGAATCTAGTCTGGGAATTATTGCACATGCACAAAAGCGACTGTGTATCAGTGTTTTGTTTCTAAGTTTATGCTCGGTGCATTGACTGCTAATATAGGTAATAGATTCTCAACTAAAATGTATACTATCATTCAGATTACTTCAACCACTGCTTCAGATAATTCTACTATACTAGAGGTATATTCTGCTATCATCTATAAATTATCGTTGTTCTAAAATTTTACCTGTCCACAAACGCCTCCAGTAACGGAATAGCTTTCTTTCTGTTATTTTGCTTCCATAATCGCACATCAACTTTTAGGCGTGGCACTATTGCCAAATTCTTTTGAATTTTACTGTTACCCGCAAAAAAAATGATTTATCTTTTGTCCCATTTTAACTACAATATCTTAGGAGAATCTCTTTCTCTTTCAAGTAGAATTTGCCATCAGATGTTACTTCAGTAGCAGTTCCCTATGGAGTTATTTTCCCCTCGTCAGAAACGTGATAGCAATGCTAAGTACTGCAATATCTAACTTATTATTTCTCAGATAACATGGTTCAACATACATACATACATACACGCATTGATGCTAGATGTGTTATATTGTTGTTTTAGATTTACATTTGTTAAATCTAACAACATCCTTCTGTATTCGCATGCACTAATTTTCATAATTAAGACTCATTAGTAAATGTATTTCTATTTTAATCACTAGCCATTTGTCTAGTAAAAACAGAACTGTATGATCTACACATTAAAGACTAAAATCATTTGCTTGTTTAAATTTCGGTAGTGTAACCTTATGTTCGCCAACATTTTTTACGTGTACAACTTTAAATCGATCGATTTTGAACTCTATTTCTTAATAGTTAAGTTGTGTTATATTTTTGCTAGTTATTTTAGCACCGACACCATAGGATCGGTCAATGACGTTACCTTACGGTTGAATCGCATACCTTCTGTATTTGTCATCCGTGCCATCTTAGGACTGTCGCAGAAAAATACGAGTATACTCCTTTGGTATAATAATAACAAAGCATTATACGACGCCATTTTTGTACATGTACTGAGATTTTGAGACCAAAGATAGGATTATCTTGTTTATCTGTTATGTTGTAAAAGTAAGAACGATATGAGATAATACAGAATCATGGGATAGCAATTTCACTTGTTACCTGACAATATTTTCATCGTTTTAAATAAATCTACGATTGTAGCGTCGATATGAGAGAAGCCAGAAATTTAAGAAGAGACTTAACCTTTTACGATCGTTCTCGCGAGAAATTGGTTTGTGGAGATCAAAGTAAAATTGTTGATATTAAATTAAATAAGCTTACAGCGGAATTTCATACAATTATTATTGGGAAATTTGGTGATTACTATAGTACACATACACTGTTTACATGTGTACAAGGATTTAATTTTTAATTCCGGAAAACACAAACAGATAAACGCAGACGGGATTTTTTAAGACCTTGATTATCGTAATAATATACTGGTACCGGGGAATTCAAGAGTTGAACTTTAATTCTTTAAGTTGTCATAAACATGTATGAAATATTGGAAATATCGTCATGAACTTCCTTAGTTATAACATCCTTATTCAAATAGGTTTGTGTGATAATTATCTTTGGTTTCATCTATATCATACCTTCTTTACTCTTTGTTTGGGGATATATATAATTTTCACACATCCCTAAATTCTTGCAAGCGTCTTACTCCGTCTTTCCATCAATCCTACCATAGCGTTCTTGTTTTTTCTCTATTCATACCAAAACCTCTTTGTACTTCAACAACAGTTGACAGCGTTTAATAAAGTAGGAACTACATTAAATATTTACGACACCTTTTTTATATACACGAATAATTATACGAGCCAGTAGAACATATTACAATTATAACATGTAAATATACAAGTACAAACTCTTAGTGCAGTTTCCCATAGACTGCACGCAGCCTTGGTGACTAACACAACGTTATTGTGCAACTATATACTTAGAGATTGTAATTAGTTCATATATCGCATTGTGATTGCACGTGAAGGTGTATATGGTTATACTAGTCCAATAATATGGTCATTGGAAGACCTGGAAATCCACAGTTGGGTTTCAAGACCCTATTTGGTAGGATGACAATGAAAAGGAGCAATCGCCAGATGCGGAATTTGATTGAGTAGCAGATGAATATGATCCACTTATTATAAGCAAAGAAGAACATATTATTGAGAAGAAAGTAGAAGTTAGTGATTGAAAGACTATCATTGATATGGAATATAACAAGGGATCTCTGACACTAGGGCTTGTTAGGTTAGAAAACCTGCAACCCGCACGATAGAAAGAAGAAAATGATATGGACACCGCAAAAGGGTTGTATCGTAACAAAAAAACCCTCAAATATCATCAGAGTATCACAATCATATCCCATTAATTCCAAGTCCCATCATCAAAAGCAAACACCGTACGTGTAGCCATTAAAACGAACGGAGTCTATTTATTTTTACAATCAACCAAATTGTATTCTTTTGAATACGATAACTAAATAGGTCAACAAACATTATCGTAAATAGGTCAGTAATGTCCCCCGCATTGTAGCTAGCTCCATCAAATACTAGTGCGGCGATGATAAAAATTGATAACCCTGATAAAATACTAATAGGTGATAATGTGGATACTCGAAAGTTTTTAAATACTTTTTTTAATGTTATGTGATAATCCAGAGCTGTAATAGGCCCTGAAGAAGAGAAAGATCCTAATAATCAGAGTGTATTCATCATCATCAGCCTATATATTGTCCCACTACTGAGCACAGGCCTCTACTCATACAGAGAAAGAATTGAACATTGATCACCACGCATGCTCAAGGCGCATTGGCGATTTCAGACTTAAGTCCAGGTTTCCTCACGATGTTTTTCCTTCACCGTTGCTCAGTGGTGTCTAAGATATACTTAGAAAGTATAAATGACTTTAGAAAAGTCACATTGGTACTTGCCAGGTTTGGAAGCCGCACACTCGTACACGAGAGGCAGGTGCCTTAACCACTAGGCCACCGCGACACATACGAGTGTATTAACAAATGAAATATTTCATAATAAGTTTAGTAGTTACATTAGATTTTCGTTTCATTACCAAACAAATGCAACCTGAAATTCATTTTCCAGTTAAAATATAAACAAGTTTGAATCCCAGTAGCATTTTCTAGTATCAAATTCTCGGTCAAGGTCTTGTAACTAAGCTTCAGTGTATTAGAGCTTGGAGAAGGTTGGGTTTTATTTTCTTGAGAAATAAGAAATATGAGTTATTCAGTGGAGTTACTTGAAACAATTGGCAGTATTTGCTTATTTAGGTAATTGATATGAAATGTTAAGCATAAGACAGTAATTAATAATTGATACTGGATGATTTAACAATTTTGTAGAAGAATATCCACTATGCTTGTATTTTTCACATAGTTTAATATACCTTATTCACAACTGAGTTATATTGCGAAATGTTTGGCGTTAAGCTTTAGTTGTAAGACTATATTTGTTACTTTAAAATTTATCATCCCCTGCCAATATCCTAATCTTTGCGGGATCGGAGCAACACCCAACGCCACTTTAAGATTTCCCCTTGCAGTTGAAAATGAGAAATAAATTTCCAAAAAATCTCCAATAGCCTACAGAACCCACCTAGCTGACCTAGCCTATTGCCTATCAACGTTTTCCATTAAAATATCACCCCTGACACTACGCAGTACATTATAAACCCAACGCCAGCGACATTGAAGTCGAGGACATGAGATTTTCTAGACGGCACTCTTCCTCGTTACGATGAATTCATTGCGTTTTTACTACTACTGAAACGACCTTTGTTTGTTGTTTGTTAATTATGATGTTGATATAGAATAGGGAAAAGAGATTCGTGATATTTTTCTAGAATATTATTTTTAGGAGGATAATCTGCCTAGCTTTTCCCTATAGGAAGAAACATTTGCCGTAATTTGGAAGATTTTATCGGTTATTGCTTTAATTTGTATTTCAATACACGAATCATTTTGATAAGTGTGATGTAGATGACATGTAAAACCTTTGTTCTATCAACCATTATGGCATAGTCTATATGTTATCGAACGCGAGCCTATCGGTCGGGCACAGTTCCAAACCAGACCTGGGAAAATTTATGATAGGAATTCAATTTCACGTTGGCTCAATTCTGAGTACTCAACGATTGTTTAACTTTGTTAAAGTCTGCTGTCTAGGTTGAAATATAACCTTATTATTCCATGTTTACCATTAGAAGTGGAATCTTAGGCGCAGTTCATCATATTATTCGTTAAATATAACAGTTAATATGACATTACCATACCTAAATATAGTTTACTGGCAACTTGAAACAAGCCTCTCTTGGTGGAAGAATTCGCTCCGGGTAATATTTACCACCTTTTCTACTTCTGCCAAAAAGCAGCAGTGTTTTACTGTTAAAGAACATTTTGATGCTGCCTTTTGATTAAATAGCGCCGTAGCCAAGGGTATGCCTTCTGTCTTCCCCTATAGGAGATATACGTGAGTTTATGTGTGTATGCATATAAGTGATGCTCCAGTCTTTATTTACACTAAAGTGTATAGAAACGAAAACACCAGAATAATTCAAACGTTAAATTTTTCTGTGCCAAAATTATTTTCAGTTGTAAACAAAACGAAATTTTCTATAAATATAACTCTCTCGTGACTAGAGACCAACATATTATACAATTTATGCTGTAAGCCTAAAAGGTATAGCAAATATTAACGTGTATTTATTATATTTTAACACAGAACATTAATTAAGTAAGCAAAGTCGAAAGAACGGAAAACCTTTAATTACAATGCCCGCCATGCGAACCGTGACAATTCTCAAAGGCACCTAGGTCAATAGGTTTGTCCAACAGTACTGAATCTACAAATAAACGTACACTTCAGTTACAAAAATACATATTGGATTTGGCTATTTATTAGATTTGATACCCATAAAGTCATTACACTTCTTTTTTTTTATAATCGCTCATTCTTTTTCGGGGACGCCATCTTGATTATAAGTATACCATGTTACTGAGACAAATTTTATGACACCATTTTTTTTTTAAATTTCTTTGGACAATTTCACACAACGCCATCTAGCCCCAAGGTAAGCAATGCAAGCAAGCATGCTTGTGTTATGGGTGCGCGTTTAACGGATATACTACTTTTATACTTTTTTAAATACCTACATAGTTACACCCAGACTTGTGCAGAAATTAAAATTCATCATTTCAATTACTGCCCGGCCAACCGAACCGAACCTAATATGTTAAAATCAGTAAAATTGTTTAGGCTATAAAGCATTCCAAAGAATTTTACATACATATATGCTCTAAAATCATAACCCTCCGGCAGTCGGGTAATAAAAAAGCGAACTTACATTGAAACAAGATCGTGTTACGCATAGGTGGTAAAAACATCGCATCCAAAAGGTGGTAAGTACATACTTTCAACAAAACGACCAAGTCATTACGTTTCAAAAGCAGAGAAAGTTACTCATCTCCCTTCGACAATTCCGAAGACCTTTCACATTACGCGATTATATAGGAACAAAATATATTTGATTTTTTTTAAAAAAAGAACTCTCAACAAAACCGTCACTACCAAAGACTTCGGGCAGAACTTGGATGCGTCGGTCGAAGACTGGGCGATATGGCACAAGTTAAGGGAGGGTCAGGTTAGGTTTGGCCTTTAGTTAGGCCTTTATCCAAAAGGAGCTGCAGTAAAGACGCCGATAAAGATAATGATGAGAAATAATATATACATCAAGAACAAAAACCGGCCAAGAGCGAGTCGGACTCGCGCACCGAGGGTTCCGTACAAACCTGCAACGTTTACAAAGTTCGTTCATTACGACAATCGAGTCATAACTATGGTACAGCTTAAAGGTATTATAGACCTGAGTATTTGGTATGAATTTCAATTTAATACCTCTACGCGTTTATGAGGAAATGGGTAGTAAGGTTAAAATTATTAAAAAAAAAAATATTATGTGATGTAACTAAAAATTTATGGTTTTCGTAATTTTTCCTTTATCTATGCTATAAGACGTTGCTTCGTACCAAATTTCAAGATTCTGAGTACACGGGAAGCACCCTGTAGGTTTTGATTCCCTTGCAAGTGTCGAAAATTTGCGGCATAAACGGCTGTATCTTTTGATTGCGTTGGCTTAGAAGTTTGATTTTTTCACAGCTTCAAGGGACAGTAGACTTGAGTAATTGATATAAATTTCAGCTTCATACCTCCACGCGTTCCTGAGAAAAAGGGTCTTGACAGACGGACGGACGGACAGACGGACAACAAAGTGATCCTATAAGGGTTCCGTTTTTTCCTTTTGAGGTACGGAACCCTAAAAACGACAAATATTATGTCCTACAGCTGGCCACATCATCTTCTCATACAGAGAAGGCAGGAGCATTGATCATCAAGCTTGCTCAAGGCGGATTGGAGACTTCAGACTAAAATTTTTGGAGTCCCGATTTTCACACTAAGTTTTCCTTCTAGTCAGTGGCATCAAAGTTTTATTTAGAAAGTTAAGTTAAAGAGTATTATAATTCCACCTTGAAGTATTCGCGAGCAAAGTCGCGGGAATACATAGTCATTGTATATAAGCAATATGTACTCGGTGACAGTACCCGAATTAGCGCAACATCGCAACGACCATGTAGGTCACGGTCTTGTAGTGGAACAGAGACAAAAGATGCCAAATTATAACAAGATAGACAAGGATAGGTGGATAAGTCGTACAGGTTTCTATCGTGTGCAATAAAACCTGTATTTTTAAGTTTGTTTTAGAAATCTTACTTGATAATAAAGAATACATAAGTTATTATTTGAATTTTTAATCGTAAAAAAACTATAGTGATGGAAAAAGAACAACAGCTATAACACTACCTGTTTAAAAATAGCCAGCTAAACCGATTGGGATAAAATTTGGTATAGAAATAGACTGAAGAGGCCTGGAGAAGGTTTTTATCCGGGTACGTGAAGAAAATCCCCCGGGACGCGGGTGAAATCTCAGTATACAGCTAGTATTATAAATACGAATGCAAAATTTCGATAGAACGTTCATTTATTTGATTAGGCTTTCATATATTAAAACGGCTGTAGATAAAATTTGTTATGGGAATGTGAAGACGGTTAAGGGGTACTTTTTATCCAAGTGCTTCAACTAGTTTTCTCAAGATGCGAGTGAAAACATCAAGTAATATAAACAAAAGGGATAAAAAAAGAAAAAATATGAAAGATGGTCCTGATGGAGGTGAGGAGAGAGTTCCGAGTGAGACGACCAGACTCCATCAAACTAGAACATAGGTATTACAACATTACAATACTTGCAAGTAAGTCAGCTTTGTAACTGGGTTACTAGTGTTTGTACACGATAGGGCTCTCAAATAGGGTTGCCAAGTCACATATTTTTCAATACCCGAGTTTTAACGAGGGGTTGTTTAACAACTAACTTTATCGATGAAGTCTGTCTGTCTGTTAAACTTTCACGTTAGAACGAATGAACTGATGTCGATGAAATGTGGTATGGAGATGGATGGAACCTTGAGAGGACATAAGATAATTTTGATTAGGGTGCGCGTAATCGTTCAGTCAGGATGAGAGTGAAATCAAACCGATCTGCCTAGCCTTTTCCCAACTATATTGAAGTTGGCTTTCATACTACCAGTACCAGTGTTCGGGTTATACTTCTCTGTTGTTTTATTCAATGGCAAACACCCGATAAATTGATTTTAAATATGACCAGATAATGCTTCGTCGAAACGGCTAACAGATTGCCGAAGATTTGATTAATTACCGTTAGCGTAGAGGATTTTCCGGTAAAATTGATCGCAGACAACCTTGCTTTCAACTCTGATTAACAAAAATTCTATGGTCTACACTTTAATCGTTTATAATACTAGATAGACTACTTCCTATGTTATTAAACAAAATCCACCAAGCAATATGTATAATATAGCATAATACAACAAGATCTCATTTTCAAATTATAATCCAACAAATCTCAAATGGTTAGGAAAGAAACTCTTAAGAGGCTTCGTCTGTTATCACCGCTGTTTTTTTAAACTGCTAAAATTTTATTAGGAACACTTGTCCACGTTTAGTATTAAAGTACTTATTAAATTACTCAAAAACTTACACAAAATACCTTCCAACCGTGACAGTGACGCATAATTGCGAGCAATCAACCAATTCACACGTACACATCTGCACGAAAAACCATCTTTGATTCGATGTGTGCACTCCAAAAGCATCTCTATTACGTGCGTTTAGATGTGGTTTTAGTGCAAAAAGATCGGACAGGTGATATGAAGAATGTGTCAGTGCTGTATACTTTCTACCTTCTATTCGGTTTCGTTGAATGAGAACAGCTGACTACAATTTATTGTTGACAACGTTAGTAATTGGATGCGAAAATTGTGATTGTTTTGGGAATGACGTAATCAATGTACACATGATTTGATCTCAAGATATCTTGTTACACTTTTGGGAGTGGCTATCATAGTTACATTCGTATTAGTTCAAAGAACTAGGAATAGAACCAACGCTAGAGGACCTTCGTAAAGAAAGACTTATTAATTGCAATGGGGAATATCTAATATAACATAATAGAGTATTCCTCTTAGCATAATACTTTTGGGGACATACAGCGAGAGAGGCTGGTCTTGCTAACAGTAAAAAATAATGACTGTATGAAACTTTTTGCACTACCGAATAATGCCTCAATTAAAATACGATATTCCAATCCCTATCCCAAACCTTTATAATAATAAACCGAAGTGATCTCAAAGCATAAATCTTCGCTAGCCTAATCGGCCACATTACAAAGGCTTCTGGTCCAGATAATCGGATGAGTCACGAATCCATATCTGCATCGGTTTGTCAATACTTGCGGAACGCTTGCACAATCTTGTGCCCTTATTATTGCAGGATTGCCTTTGTTGTGGAGTTCAGGTAAACATAACGATGCCTTATTTGTGTTATACCATCTATATAGTAGAAATAGTAGTACATTATATTGCAGAATATAGAAAATAAGTGTCCTTAGGTTGTTTTAGGAGTGCAAAATAATCGGGAGATAAATAGCTTTGCTCTTAGTATGATACCCATTGTATCATATTAAGACCAGTTTCGTTTGGAATTATTAATAGATGAAACTATAGATACAGCTTTTCAAAAAAGATTCATACAATGTCTTTTGTATTTGGCGTATAAGATGTACAGGTACTAAACATTTTTGATAGGATTTTGATCGAAAATTGTATTCAGAAATTGCATGATAGCAAAATCATCTTGGACTTATCCAATTTTTAGTTAAGTAGCTAGAACATGACTTATAGAAAGAGAGACATACATGTGTACCTTATTATTTTGTAAGTACCTTTGCATTTTTACATAATAAAGTTTTAATTTACCTTTCAAAACAAAGTGTACGTGACACATTAGTATAAAGAACACCGTCAAATAGTTACGTAACTGATGTCCCAGTTATCCCCTCCAACTAAGCTAATTATGCCCGTGGAGTCGCTACGATAACTCAACTGGGTTACCAGCTAAAATTTTTACTACAACTAGTCCTTGCTATTGTGTTACTCTTTTGAATGCAAGAGGTTTATTTAAACTAGTAGAATGCACTAGTTGTAACGTGAAACCAAAACATAGTTTTGGGATTACTGATCCGTCTAACTAAACCCAAACAAATATACAATTGTATTCTACTTTCTTCACGGTTTTAGGTGAGCGTTATCGTAGAAGATATTTTGAAAAAAAAAAAAAAATAGCAACTCAGAGACGAAGGTTACTTCCCATAAAGGTCTTTCGAAAAGTTTGGGCACTATCCCTGCATAAAAAATATTACAACTCATTCAGAACATTAGTATTATGATCAGCCCTTATTAAACTATACTTATATGTTGAAATTAGACTTTAAAATTGTAAACATTAATATCAAAACAAACCATACCACGAATACCTTCTGGAAAATTCCAGACCAAATACTCGAGACACAATCTTGAAACTAATTACGTAAATACAGTAGCTTACGAAACCATTCGGGTCTTAAAGCTTTTCATTAGGTTCCGACATAAAATGCCACTTTTTCTTGTGAAAAGAATTTTATTCAGCTACCTTATTCTTTTCACCATCGATCAATGGACGTAGGTACTTTTCATGAGCTGTGTAACCAGGATTTTGTGGTACAATAGCAGACCAAAGTCCCTTTTACGCCAACTAAATTTCCTAGCAATTTATTGACTTTTCAATTCAATTTCCAGACCTGTTAATAAAGTGTATATATAAACTACTCAATTTAAAAGGTACTTACGATATCATGGCCCTGACTGCCACTCCTGACGACCTCTGGCGCCATGTACTCGATGGTGCCACAGAAGGAGTAGGCCCGGCTTTCACCGCCACAAAACTCCTTGGATAGACCGAAGTCTGTCAACACAATGTGGCCTTCCGCGTCCAGGAGAATGTTCTCGAGCTTGATGTCCCGGTAGATAATGCCGAGCTGGTGGAGAAGGAAATTTATTAACATTGGCAACACTCGATCTCGTGGCTAAGTAACAGCTGCGCTTGGCGCGGCCGGTCTGTGGATCTTTGATATAGCGAGACTCCTCCGTGCTTCGGAAAGCACGCTAAGCTGTTGGTCCCGGTTGTCATTTGTAGATCTTTGACCGTGGTTACCGATAGTCAGAAGCCAGAAAGTCTGACAACCAGTCTTACCAAGGGGTATCGTATTATACGGTAACTGGGTTGTGGAGGTCAGATAGGCAATCGCTCCATGTAATAAACTGGTACTCAGCTGCATCCAATTTAGACTGGAAGCCGACCCCAACATAGAAGGCTAGGCAGATGATGAGGCAACACTCGATAAAGATTTAGGGGTAGATTTATTCAGTTTCGATTGCACGTTAATGTAAATAGAAATGCCAATGTAGATTTTATCATGTGGAAAGAAAATCTCAGCAGCTTCCAGATTTGGCCTGGTTGATAGCAATCGGTATATTATTAAGGACCATTAATGACCAAAAGTGATAAAGTCTACCTCTACTTAACCCTACAGGGAACACAAGCGTGATGTTATGTTTATCCAATTGTCGATCCCACTTATTAATTTTGATTGGGACTAAATTGATCTTGCCAATATGAATATCTTATGTGAGCATTAGCAACAATCGGTATAACGCTATGATTTCCTGTCCAAGTCTAAACAATTTAGAAGCATTCGAAGCTGAAATCCTCACTTACATAACGAGCTTTATAAAAATAACATTGTATTGTTCGAAATGAAACACAAATAGAACTATTTCAAATATAAAATGAAACAAAGTGTTGTACAAAACAACTTAACTAAATAAATATCAATAAACTCCATAAATAGAAGGCTAAGTGTTGTTATTATTATGGTCAAACAATGCATTTGACCTATGCAACCTGGTCTGTTATGATTCAGTTAAGACATTTAACCAGGTGTTTCAAACGCATAATATATGTATTTCTTTGCAAAGTCAACAAAAAGTCGTTCGAGCCAATGATTAATGTGACAAGTGTGAATATTATTTTAAAAGTTGCTAGGGCAAAAAATATGCTCTCTATGAGTGGGAAAATTAGTAATGGGAATCAAGTCATGACTTCTGATATTGATTCTGTAACTCTTGGGTAACAGATCTTAAGATTCTGGATTTCGCAATGTCCCAGAAAATCCCGAAAACTTCACCTTTGAAAATACAGAATTCGCCAAATTTTCCTAAGATGCAATGCTATCAACATCTGAACATACCAGGACTGGGAAATGCAGATAGTTATGTTAAAGACAAAGTCGAAGACTCACCTTATGCAACTGCTCGAGAGCAAGTATAATTTCAGCTATGTATATCCTGACTTCATTCTCGTTGAAATGCTCTCTCTGGTAAAGGTGGGTGAACAGTTCGCCACCAGCCACGTAATCTGCGAAAGAAAATTACAACTATTAATTCAAGATTTAACGATTTTCACTAAGTTCCATGGCAGGATGTTCTAAGGGTTAAGGCGGCGATATACGACTTTGGCCCTTTTAAAGCTAATGAATACGCTTTAACGACTTGCTTTCATGATTTGAAAAGTATATATACTAAACTAGAGCATATGCTTGATAATTTTGTATAACGTTTTTTTTAATTATGTATTTATAACATTGTATAAAAAAATCATGAAGTTAGGTCTAACGCACAAGAAAAACTGAGTTATACATAGAATTTATCAAGCGGATTTTAATGAAACCTGTACCATTTTATAGAAAAGTTAATTATCTGTCTTTTTGTATACGTATATTTTTTTAAAATCGTACATTTACGTCAATTTTTGTGCTTTTGTCAAAACGTTGAGTTGAAATTACGGAGGGGCTCCACCGGGCGACGGGGGCAGTACGTCCGTGACCACTGTCACGGGTAGACGCTGTCACTCAGAGCGAGCACATTACGATGTAAATAAATTATTATATTTGTGATAAGATGACTGGTGAATTATAATTATTACATTGAAAAGGCACTACATGCGGATAAAATATTTTTTTGATGTGAATAACGTGTTTTCAAACCAAATCATCCATAATCTGTCATAATCTAAAATGTGTGTATCTAAATTTGGCAGGACAAATATATTTTGTTATTGACTTACTAAATAATTAAATGTACTTTAGGATTTAAATATGTATTTGTTTTAATACATTGCGTATTCAAAACGAGAATATTGAAAGGTATTCAAATTAATTAATTAATTAATTTAAATTTTACATGTAGGTCGGAGATAATCGTCAAAATTAAAATTCTTTCATGTTATGTTACAATATTTCCTAATAGTTTGGAATTTATAGAAATAGTAGCTATAAGTCAGGGCATGGGATGATATCTTAGAACAAAACTTGGTTTGTAAATAAAACGGTTTATCTATGGGTAACAAGGTGGCGCTATTCTAAATTATTACCAATGAAAATATTTTTCTAAACACGTGAATTTGGGTTCGAGTTTCTTTGCTACGAGACGAATTTGAAAAAAAATGCTGAATATGATAAAAAAATAAGCTTACGCTATTAAAAGAGTATTGTATAAATGTAAAATTGTAAAATGTATTGTATTGTCTGACTATTTTAGCTAGACCATTTTCCTATTTTGGATTGGTTACATTAGTTTTATTTTTAGGGTTCCGTAGTCCGACAAGGAACCCTTATAGTTTCGCAATGTCCGTCTGTCTGTCTGTTCGCGGCATAGCTCAGAGGCTCTTGGTACTAGAAAGCTGAAATTTAGTATAGATATGTGTATTGATCACGCCGAAAAAGTGGTAAAAATGAATTAAAAAAAAAAATAGTGGAGCTCCCGAACACGTGAAATGAGGATGATTTTTTTTTTTTGTTGCGTAACCCTTCATGTAGGGTATCGTTAGATAGGTCTTTCAAAAATAAAAAAAACTAACTTTCGAAAACTATCACGGCTAAGTAGACTTCACCGGTTACAGAGTTATAGTTGACTAACTAAGACCTACTACGGAACCCTACTGCACGTGGCCCGGCACGAACTTGGCCGGTTTTTTACTGGTAACATTGGGTAGTGATGCTGTACATAGCAACCATTTTCGAAGTTTAGTAAAACGCCAAGTAAGCAGTCACATATGATATACATATTAATCTATTAGTCAAGGTATCTAATGTGGGATAATATTATATACACACAACCTAAAAGATAAGACGAAGCATAGTGTTTTAGAAATGAAGGTCCTACTTCACTATGCCACTCTTATGTTTTATTTTCAACACCAAATAGTATCCGACAGAACGTCGATTTTTGGCTAGGCCTAAGCCGATTAATAGGCAATCGCTTAATTCTTTGGCTAAAGCCCTGATAAATAAAAAGGACTTGATCTTCTTTAATTTTTAGTCCAGAAGTCAAAGACAGAAGAACTGAAAATGAAAAAAGAAGATATATTCAAATAGTATATTTAAGGTTCCGAACCAAAATAGTAAAAAGTAACCCTTATGGAATGCGACTTTCTCTGTCTGTCTGTCAGAGCTGATAATTACTTCAGGAATAACTAACCTTATCGATTTGGAATAATTGTTGAAATATATCGCAAATGGAAAAAGTAGAAAAATACTACCTATTACTTTCGAGGAAAAATGGGAATTAAAATTGTTTTCTTCGACATCTTTTGGTATACGAATTAAATTTAAAAAAAACTCTCCGTAGTTTGTAAAACAAACATTCTGAAATAATTAGACTTCCGTACATTTTTCTCTTAAATGCTTTTCTTAATATGGTATTTCGACCATTTTCCAATTCCAAGGTTATGTTTGAATTTCGATGAATTGTCATAAGAAAACTAAATAAAAATTGAGCTACTGCATGTCAATTTAATAATCTTTTTATAAAAAAATCTGTCAATTTTTGCAGTGAGTTTTTCTGATGAAATATATTATAAAAAACCTTATATTAGTAATATAAGGTAAAAAGATAAAGATCAAAAATATTTAAATCGGTAATTATAAATGATTTCAAAGTCAAAAATCGATATTGCATCTTTCTAAAAGATTATCGAAATGCCATACAATGGTAGGATTTTTTTCCCATTACTTTATTTCTTCAATAATGCATGAAACCGTGGAAAAGGGTCGTACAAATTTGGTGCTTGAAAATGTAACAGCTAATTCTCATTCAGACAAAGTCTTTATCCGAATTTAGCACATTTATTTTTGCATTGATTTTTTGCTTTGCGGCACTTTCAAAATTGGGCCCAAAACGGGTGATATTCCATTGTTCATGATAGGTAAAAATTTAAAAATCCTGATCATAATCGAAATCTTTACTATCCCACTTTTGGGTATGACATAGACATGCATTACCATTAACTATCACGCTTTTTCAAGGTGGATTGGTGATTTCAGACCGTGTAGTCCAGGTTTCCTCACGATGTTTTCCTTCACCGTTAGTCAATGGTGTCTAAGTTATACTAAAAAAAGTGCATGTAAAACTTTGGAATAGTCAGATTCGTAATTTCCAGGTTTCGAAGTTCGAATCTGCATACTCATAAATGAGATGCAGGTGCCTTAGCAAAGAAGCCACAATGACTTTTTACTAATATGTTCGGTGTATCAACTTAATAATATGAATAAAACTACCTGCAGCTTATTTATAATATTAACATCATTTGTAATACAGTCTCACTCACTTTTAGGTCTTTAAACGTAATAGATTATTCAACTTCGGTTCTGTTGGTGTCAAAACTTAGGCCAATTTTAAGCTAAAGGTTTGGCCAAAGCTGATGCCAAAGGTTTGGTCGGACACTTTACAGATGGATCAGAAACGTCGGACTAATTAACTGGCTTCCAGGCTCTCCTTACAAAACTAATATGATTTTCCTATACAAGTGAAGATGAGCTGAAGTTATTTGAGAAGCATCAGATGTCGTAAAATGCAAATATGAAAAAAACTTGCGTGCATTTCTGTTAGAAGAGCTCAAAGTGGACACCAATATGGCCTAAAAATTAACTCCTATGGTGCGATCTTGTCTGTCTGTCTGTCACAGCGGATTAATTCAAGAATACTAGTTGTCAGAATTTTTTCTTGAAACTTGTAACAATTCAGATCGATAAACATGTTTTGCAGATTAAAGAAATTGAAAATATTTTTGCTTTTCTGGCAAACGAAGTATGCAGTGGGGGTTGGAAATTAAAAATTAGTGTTTCGAAGTATTACTCAGACAGATGTTATTTGTATTTCTATTTTTATATCTTAGACATGCATATCAAAATACAATATGCGACTGTCCTTAGAATCTCTACATAATATTATGGTCACCCGTCAAAGTTCTTCAAAATATAAAATGACAACCGTTCGGTGTGCATTGCGGGGTCGCGGGGGGGAAGCTCAAGCTCCGCCCATTTGCTCAAGGTCATTGGCGGTAGTCGTCGTCTTAATTAACGTCAATGTTCGGCCAGTGCACCCTGGTCAGTTAATCCCTCTAGCACCAGCAGTATTGATATCCTTAGCTGAACACTATGGTAGTAGAATTGGCCATATAGTCTATAAAGAATCGCCACTCGCAATATCAAATAACTGTGAACTATTTACATCATCACACAGAATTCAAACACGAATAAATTTCTCTTATTAGTCAATAATTATGTCAGCAATATTTCTTCTAAGGCGTGGGTGATCATTTGCAACCGTGCAAATAATGCGTATTAACTTGGCCTAAATCTTAGGCTACTTGAAATTCGTGACTAATAGCAATTTAATCGGAAATCCAAATAAATCAGAGAACGAAATCCTTGTTCATTAGAGATGAGGAAAATTATTCTTATCTTGCGTTTTCTCATCACGTTTGGGAGCTTGGTTAGTATACCACTTAAAATTTCACCAATGGAATAATACCTATAAAACTACCAGCGAGCATTAGGACATTAACACCATTTATGTAGAAGTACCCGAAGATAAACACAAATTAATCAAATCTTAATAATTGATCTTTGAACAGATTTGAAACAAGGGGGCGTGGTTCACGATCTAGTTTATCTAGGTCGAAATACCAAGTCTTTGGCCTACATCGTCTGCCTATGATGAATAAAGTACTCGAGATGAATACAGAGCCATAATTTTAATATCAATGAGTATAAATATTTGCTTGTCTCCTGTTAATATTGTCACCTTAACACAACCTCTTTCTTTTTTTATTATTAGTTGTCTGATATTTAAGGCCTAACTCATGTAGTTGGTAATAATTTTTAGATCCTCTTTATGCAGGACTAGCAAGGGGATGGACAAGCCCGTTTTCTCCATCCTTTCATCCTCAAATTTATATTGAACAAGGTATCAAAAGCTGGAGAAAACGCGTTTGGCCACCCCCCGTGCTATAGTATAAAGAGGATTTGATAATTATTACCAACTATATGAGTAAGGTCTTAATGATCATACTACTTATTACGGAGATAACTAGAACCCTGCCTGGTTCTACTTATCTCCACAGTAAATGACATCAAAATAGATGCAGCAGCTTAACCGTAATAATCTTCCAAATACTTAAAGACGATAGTGATATTGAATAAGGAGCGTGTCAATGCATTGAATTAGAATAACGCAATCATTATTATGACAATCATGTGTCTAAACACCGCCATATATAGAGCGACCAACGTCTCTAAGCCATGTAAGGCGCATAATTTTATGATCTGCGAACATTTGTAAATGTTTTATTGCCCAAAGTGAAAGTGTGTTAGTGTGGTTAGTGTTTTTGAACTCCTTTTTATTGTGAGCAGCATCAGATAAATGTAGCTGATTAGGATCTACTTTTGAACTTTCGATTTTCAAATTCTTGGTCAGAAATACCACTATGACTAATAATACGACACTAAAAGATGAAACGGTTGTTTTATTTTTTATTTTCTTAAATCATCGCACTGTACTCCCTATATTTTTACACGACCGTTTTCCATGGTTTCACTCGTGTCCCAAGGGTACTATAACACACCCGGATAAGCTTATAACCGTCTTCTATGTATCATCTATCGCCATACCAAATTTTATCTTAATTGTATTATGACAGCGTAACACACTAACAAACTCAGTTTCGCATATCGGAAATTAGGTTCATTAATTTATTAATTACCGAACTTTACCTAAAGTCTATATTACATAAATATGCGAACTTTTTTCTTGCCACATTTTGCATATAACCTCGACCTCTCTTCATCAAAAATGTACTAATAGGTAATTCATGTTTTTCAGTTTCAATTCAGCTACAACTTCAGCTACATCTGACTTTAAAACATTCGAGAAGGATTCGATGATGAATGTTCCAAAATACTAAGCTTGTAAAACAAAAATAATAATCTGAATCATAGTCCTAGACGAACCAGTAAAGTCATCTAGATAAACGAACCATCTTTTTCATATACCAGCCGTAATAAATTCACAGATGTAATATCATAGTCCGACATGTAGGTCAAAGAGGCGACTTGAGGTCTATTATGATTATGACAAAACGTTAAAGATATAAATGGGATTGTCCTTTGCCAAGTTCAAGAGGAATTGCCACAACATATCAAAGTCTAGTCAAGAACAGGTTATATTTTTGATGAATGAAGAAACCGAAGTTCCAAAAGTATAGATACCAAAAATTAATAAGTTGAATCAGCTACGGCAGTGCAAGCCCTTTCAATCTAAATAACATCTACGTCATAATATTTCATTCACCTAGCTACGTAGTAGGAGTGACGCAATACGGCGGTGACGTAACACTATCATCAGTGACGTCACAGCTTTCTGCGAAAGCCATGCTAAGAGTTTTGACATTTATTTGAGGTTGAGGCCAAGACCTTTTTACAAGCTTTTTTTATTATATAAAAATAAAATGTAAATGTCAAAAATAATTGCATGGAAACATTTGATTTTATTTCATGAATTCTTTAAGTGTGCCTATTTAGGACTAATGGCAAGTGGTCACCGTGCCTACTAGAATTCTTGTCCCTTTATTTACACCAGCACCCACACTCTCCAAACCGAGCCTAGCTTTATATCTACAAGAATAAAAATTACTAGATAAATATAAATCAACACGTCTAAATATTCATAAGTCAAAGTCAAATAAAAAAGTTTTTATTACATGTAGACTAATTCCAAGTACTTATAAAACGCCAAGAAAAGTAGCTAGGCGCACGGTTCCAAAAAGTAGGTCCTATGGAGGATTAACGACAAGAAACTCCATGGATATTCTTTTTAAAATAAATTGTTCTTGTTACACATAGTAGTGTATTGTACCAATTCTTCGTGTCTATAAGTAAGATTATGACATGTTTGAAATCAATTTATTGAATGAATTCGAAGTAAACATTAACCTAATGAGTTTACTAACAATACACACAAATACGCGTGTTATAATAATATTGCTGGTAGGGTAGTTTCGGTAGAAGTAATCCATTACCATGTATAAGGAGGTCGGTGTAGGTTAGCAGTCTGCAAGCATTTAGGGCATGGGGTAACCCCAATACTGATACATTTTCTAAGTTTTATTATTTCATTTCGATCTTTTGTATTATTTCCCTACTAGCTTCTGCCCGCGACTTCGTCCGCGTAGAATAGTAACTTTGGGCTATCGCTAACTTTAATCCCCGATTTTGAAACATTCTTCATTGATGCTCCGCTCCTATTAATTTTAGCGTGATGATATATAGCCTAAAGCCTTCCTCGATTAATAGGCTATGTAACACTGAAAGATTTTTTGAATCGGTCCAGTAGTTCCTGAGATTGGCGCGTTCAAACAAACAAACTCTTCAGCTTTATTATATTAATTATAGTATAGATTTCATATTTTTTGGCTGTTGGAACTACTTAACGCACCTGGATAAAAAGCCTATAACCGTCTGCAGGGCCCTATCTATCTCCATACCAAATTTCATCCAAACTAGTTCAGCAGTTGGTTTCACTGTGATAGCGCAGCGTTACAAACAAATCTAACTCCAGTTATGATTACACAAATATAAAAGAGACATGAAAATCCTAGCTAACATCGTCATCAACAACAGAAAGGCTCCATAACGTTCACGTAGAAAGAAGAAAGACATGCCACATCTATCTACCTACAAGAAATCTCATATCAATATAAGAAGCCAACACAATCATCGCAGCCACCTGACCGTATCGTGTATCAGCTCCATTACGATATTGTATTATGTCGAGCGTTTCCCAATCTTTAGTGCTGCTGTTTTGGTTTAAGTAATAGGAAATTGAGAAAATAGCCACCACGACTGGCGATATCCGAATCTTTCTGAATTATTCAAAACCCAGTGCAGCAGAATGGCTAAGATTTTTAACCTGGCATGAGGTATATTATCTGATTCATGTTCATCTTGAGAGAAGCGGTACAGGCATGAATTTATACGGATATTAAAATCTTTCCAATATTATTAAAAATGCGAAAATTTGTGAAGATGTATGCATGTTAATTACTTTTTCACGAAAAAACTACTGAAAGGATTAGGATGCAATTTGGGGTTTACATAGTTTACATTCTAGATTAACACATAAGATACTCTTCAGCTGCGTACCTGAAATAGTCCCCTAGGGTTGCGGGTTAAACCGCGGGAAGGAGCAAGTAACAAATAAATAAAAGAACTCGACCAACATGAGAAATATAAGAAGAAAATTTTAAGCACAGTAGAGATTGTGAAGGTCAAACTGCAGTCAATTTGAGTGAAATATCTTTGATAATAAACATTGAGTTGCCATGTTTGAAGCAACCAAGGTGAGACCTTGATCTTGATTTCACTTCAATACACTTTGCAAGAGTTTCAAGTTTTATATCGACAATCTTCAACACTTATGAGGAAAATACCTTCTGGGCAATATTTTTATTTAATTCTTATTAGTTGTGGGGTTTTTTACCAAGGACGTAGATTTTTATAATCCGACAAAAGAATGAAGGGCAAATAAACACAATTACAAATATTCAGACACTCAAGAACATTTCCCTATTCGTTGAGATGAATTTGATTCTATGAGAATCAAATCACAACCGAGGAAGCTAAATACATATCTCAATGCCGCAAACTATAAACAAGATAACGAATACCTACCCAGAAGCAACATCGCTAAAATCTATAGAATTAGAACACCATAGAGCAGTAGGTTGTGCACGTGCAACACCTAACAATGGATTACAAACACTTCAATAGGAGAAAAAGCGCAAACGTCCGTCGGTTCCGGGTCAAGGCGAGAAACACTACTTATGAAACAGTGGTTATTTGGCGTAAAATATATTTATTCAAATAACAAATTAGTCTAAGCAATTGATTTGAATTACAGTTCAGAATTACGTTCGCAACAAAATCAAATTTAGTAAGATTGAATAAAGAAAAACATATGGGTCGAATTGATAACCTCTTTTTTTATGAAGTTGATTAAAAATATGTTATATTTGATGGCTCTCTGAAGAAATGCAAAGGGCTGATCGATAGTGATTAATATACTTACCGTAATGACTCAAGAGCTAACTAGATCTAAGTTCTAATGAAGAAGCTAAACATAATAAATCAAACTGCATATTTTTCCAAGCAATCAATCTAAACAAAGGACGGAACAAAAGACTTGGTAAATCGTTTCATTTCAAACGCTGAGAAAACAACACGTGATGAAGAAATTACACATAATTGATGTTCAATAACTGCAACCCTGAACTTTCGTTCAGCAACAATACCTTTTATCATTGGCAAACAATAAACGACACCCAATTTAAGTTTGATTGAATCCAGAAATCATATTGATGTAAAGAGATAATTAATACAAAGTTTATACTTCCAACAATAACAATTTGGTTCGGAATCAGGAAAGTTGCCAAAAATCAATTAAGACCGATGTCGGCACAGTAATTAATACTGCTGACCTTTTTACAAGTGAAAGTGATGCAGTTAATTGAGAAGTTAACAACAAACTAGTTACTGCATTCTATTGCGCAATCGTTGAGAAGGAAAAGTTATTGACAGCTAAATCGATCTAACAGCAAAACAATTCGATGAAGAAGTGTTAACTTTGCATTTCTTTAAACGCTCAATTATTTTAATAGCTCCTGAACATAGTTACCCATTCGCATTCTCTTTGAAGATCGATAGATTACCAAGTACTTAAGCGAAGGTCTTGTATAAGAATAATGTATAGACACTATTGTATTGTAGCGCTTGAGAATTGGCAGACGGCGTGTTTCATAACATAGTAACATTATATTGACCGGTTTCTAGCAGTCAACTTACAACACACACGAGGTGGCAAGTTCCTGATAAATCGATAATAGAGATCGGCAAGAAAACATCATAAGAAGATACGTGATAAAACAATGAAGATGCAAGCCGAGCCGATGTCAAGGTGAGAGATGCAATCGGTGTAACAGAAACTGCTATACATCAAAAGATTTATCATTAATAATTGGAGTTTGAGCGGGCGTGAGCTATTAGATACTACAGGGGCAGTGGGTCAAGGTACTGCAAAAGTAGGTCTCATACTGTTTGGCAATCATGTTCTCAGGTAAATGCCGTACTTTTTTTTAACTTTGAATGCGCCGAAATATTCTCTACGCGTAATTATAGTATTGTCCACGGTGATTGAGGTTTTGACATGACTCTGTAAGAATGGATTTGAATGTATCAGGCTTTGCATGTCGCCATTTCTATTTTGCAACCTCAACTCTGAACTTTGTATCTAAAATATGAACATGTATGGCAGTCTCACTTTCTATTGTGAGTTGAATTGAACTTTAAGCAATATTGTCGTGTTTGATAGGTGATACCTACTTATAGTAATTGTTGTATAATATTTACACTTTTGGTTCATGTGAACTTTATTTCTAAAACATATTTCAATAACGTTTCAAATCATGCCTTTTTAAATGACTGATGGAGAAAAAAATACATAATGGTACGGTATAAATTACCTTTTAAAATGGCTTAGCGTGGTCCCCACGTTCACTCTAAAGTTTTCAGGGAGATCGTAAGAGAT
Organism: Pyrrhia umbra; assembly: GCA_963891755.1. Lineage (NCBI taxonomy): Eukaryota > Metazoa > Arthropoda > Insecta > Lepidoptera > Noctuidae > Pyrrhia > Pyrrhia umbra. Next base: position 2,386,212 of record OY982943.1, read on the forward strand.
CCCGAAATAAAGCAAGGAGGCTTACCGAAAGACATCGAGCGAAAACTTTTCAGTGGACACCTTTATAAATTGAATACATCAAATTCTTCAAAAGATCTTAAGTACTGATTTAATTACGAAGAATGTAAAGAGAAAATATGGCAAATTTACGATACATTTAATCATCAATACAATGCCGTTGGCGAGAATACCTACTTTTTTTTTTATTTAATTCCTGTATTGGCAGGTCAGAGTAGCAAATGTAGCAATTGGTTATTTGACTGTATTTTTTTTATTACAAATACATAACTAATTAACGAAAAGATTAACAACAGTGAAAATACGAATGTATTATCTTAAAAAACGGCCTAGTTATAAGCATTTAAAAAGTCATTGCTAGAAAAAGAGAGCACGATGCAATTATGACGTCATTATGTCAAAACGCTGTATAACTCGACATTTCCTAGAACAAATTATGTTTCGCGTGACAAGGATAGAGAATTCCCCTTCCAAAAACTTTGAACGCATGGAGGTTATTTATTTTACCATTGATTTGATTAATTTTTCGACACTTCGTTTTGTTTCTATGGGATCTTCTTAATAAAATAGCATTTTAGTAGATCTTAGTTGGTGTTCAAATACCTAATTGACTTTGAGGCATTAGTTCTAAGCGTTTTAAAATTACTTTATCTTTCTTTCCTATCTAGCTATTCCCACTTGATAATGACGCTGATAGTTCATAGAATCTTGTTTTGGTTTGTATTTATCCACCAAAAATATTTTCATTCTTATCATATTATGATATTAGAAAAGGGTCACTGCGGGACTTAGTCGTATACTTTGAATCTTTCGCTAGGTCCATTAGGTTTTTATCATTCACATCTTAAAAATTCGTTACTAGCTCTAGCGCTGTAATGCCCCAAAGTGCTACATGCAAAAAAGTGAGAGTGACAATGAAAAGGCATTAACGCAAATTTGAAAATTCAGCATCATTATGTTAATATTTTCCTATTGTTAATTTTTTGGCTAGTTTCAGCTTAGAAATACATTGTTCCTCTTTAACCTTGACGATGCCACTGCGAATTTTGCAAGAACATTTTCGCCTGCCAGGGTCGTGGTTAAAATATATTGTTAAATCATAGCTAGCATATTTGCTGGCATTTTATTTAAAGAATTTTGCAATGTACCTATGTTATATACTATTTTTGAACTGTCTTGCAATCTATCATTAAACACTTTTTTTTATTCTGCAGTTGCAAAGTATGATATTCTCGACATTCAACAGGCCATGTCATGTATTAATGTCAAGGTCAAATGAAGATTTCGTTGAAATTGAGATGAGGACGGACGAGGATAATACAAGAAAGTTTTTTTATTTCCAGAAATAATAATAAAAAACACTCAAAACAAAATGTTACTGACATTGCATATGACTCATATGAGCGGTAATATTTGAGAGGACCATCTTTTAGGCTCACAGATATTAATTGCAGTGTTCACCAGTTTAATGACCACTCATTTATCGGTCACTTAATGACGTATGTTAGAATTATCAAACACTTGATAAACACATACAAAATACATAGGACATGTTTACAATTCTTCACTAGTATCGACCTTTGAGAAATCTTACACCACAAGGGCAGACTATATGCGTGCCTTCTTATACAGTGCAATTTATTTATCTCTTTCATCTACTATCATATCATTTTCAGCCAGTGTTTTAATAATTTTGTCTGTAACTGACATTTCAGCTGCACATTTGGGAGGAGTTAGTGTCAAAATTTCACACGTGTTGCTTCATTGATTCTACTTTAGTAGAAAATTTGCTCAGAATATCTGATGTTTGCAGGTATTTATAGATTTCAGAGTACATATCAGCCCATTTATTTCAATATAGATTTTATCTTATTTGGAATAAGGTTTCAGTATTAATAATTTAGTGTGGAGTACATAAAATAAGTCTTCATGAGGGACTCATCATTTTGGCCAATACTATCCAAGATTATTTGACCTACTGGAAAACTTAAGATACGTCATGCGTGAGTTCTACTTTTGAAAATTTACAATAAAGGCGAAGTATATTAATCCCCCTCATTGTAGATGACAAATTAATATTTTTAATACATTGTTCTCTGGAGTATAATGGGTTTCAAAGGGGGCAAATTAAACCACTACCAAATCTGATAACTATACAATTTTAAATTGGCAAATATTTTCAAATACAGTTATAATAACAGCATCTGTTATCTATTAATTGGATCGGATATGTCATTGGATGACAAAGTTGCTGTGTCATCGTTAATAGAGTATTTAACTGTTCGTTTATGGGATTTCTTGCTTCAAAATTTATACATAATTATACGTATACATTTTTAAATATAGTGAAAGTATTCATGTCAAAGGTCGTTTGTTAGTAATGACCAAAAGTTACAGAATAACTATGTCAGTTTTTATGGAAGTTTCTTAACATCGTAATTAGCAGTTTAAATGAAGCATTAACGTATGTTTATAATAGCAATAACAAACTTTCCTTTTCAAAGTTCATTAAAACAATATTCAGTATATATTTAAATAAATTGTATAACATTTTAAACAAACACCTCTCACAATCTTTACCTCACTACAATTTCATTCGATTAATAACCAAATAAATCGATACATAACCAGTCGATTTCGCGAGCCGCTGTTTAATATTGATTGCAATGAATAGAAGACCCAATTCCTTTTATAACAAGGTTTAAAATAAACAAATGCTGTACGTTGCGTAAGTAACGCCGGTATCCCCTTGACACGCTTATGTCCGAGTTAGATTCGTACACAGAATCGACTCAATTAGTCATAGTATTGATGTATGATACTTTGGCAATAAATCCTTCATTAGGGTCAGTATAGTTGTGGAGAAAGTAATTTTATCAAATAGTAGATGACCCGGGTGAACTTCGTATCACCTCCATCTATCCTAACTTCTCACCGTTTAAACCTTCCCTGGACTACGACAAACCAAAATCAGCGAAACTAACGAACATCAATTATTTTTTTTATGTATAGATAGAAAGATAGATAGATACCTAGTCTGGATTAGACATATTTGTAAGTATAGATAGCCGAATAACCATAAATATAATGTTATTGCTATTTTTGTGAAAGGGCTTTGATAATCACTAAGTCAGACGAACATTACAGTTTGTCGCATCAATGAATTAAACCAAAACTACCTTCGCAATACATAAAATGTATTTTGTTACAACAATACAGAAAGCGGTATTACTTTATTCCCTATTTTCAACTTCAGAAATTTATTCCATTCTGTATTCCCGTTGAGATCCACTCCACTCTAAGTTGGTTGTCTGAGCACAAAGTTGAACTGTCATTAGATTTGCTGTTCAAATGATATAAGGGACTACAAACAAGCTGTACTTTGTAATATTAGGAGAAATAACGACTAGGCGGACAAAGTCGCGGGCAGAAGCTAGTTATACACTAACCATCTTATTCATAATAAACCTGTTTTAGTTCTCAAACAGTTTTTTTTTATCTGGCTTGTCAAAATGAATTTTGACAGAACGGGACTTAACAGTTCAATAGCTAAAAGAGTTTTAATAAGAGGGTTATGTGTAATTTTCTGTAAATGAATAAAACTTTACCCAGGTCGTATTTACACTGGCAGGCAAAACTTCCGCGAGAATGCCTATCTGATAGTGACAGCAAGTGTATACTGTCTAGCAAAGTATATTTATACTTGCCAAGTCTCATCGGATGCTCTGTCAGAAATATCACACTGGAGTTTTCTTGCGTATGGAAATGCGGCTTAAGGATAACGTACGTCTAGGACGTAAAGGACATTTCTAGAAACGAGGGCAATTCAAATCTAATTAATAAACATAAGGATTGAAAAAAGTTAAAGAAGCTGCATCGAAGGTAGGCAAAGATAAACCAGTTGTTAACAGACGAATTAATCTCATCTAATAGAATTTCAAATTGTACGTCTTATATGTAACGGCATTCGAGCAGCGGCAGCCATGATGCATTTACAATTAAAAATACATGCGTTGCATCTTGCATTTGATGTTAATTTTGTGTAGAAAACTGATTTTGAGGTCGACTCCTGTGCTGATGAAGTAGGTTTTTTTTTTAATAGCAAGCTTGAAAGTTAATAATGGTTCCAATTTTATGAAGGTAAGGAAACGATGGAAGGAGGAATGACAAGTACCAATGTGACTTTTCTGAAGTCATAAGTACTTTCTAAGTGTATCTTAGACGTCACTAACTAATAGTGAAGAAAACATCGTGAGGAAACTTGGACTAAAACAATCGTGGTGATCAATGCTCATGCCTTCTCTGTATGAGAAGAGGCCTGTGCAGTGGGAGAATATATAGGCTGATGATGAAGAAAATGATTGGTATATATTTCTGCACTTGTGAGCAAAATCTTCATAGACGAAGACAACAATTAGTTTAGTAAAGTTAAACAGTATCTTGTAGATAGCGTTCATAAGTTAGCTATGCATGTAAACCTGAACAATATCGGATCGTATGGAACAACGAAGTTGTGAAACTTCCGATGTACTACTATTACTTCGATAGTTGAATCATTCAACTTTAACGTATCATCAATATCAGATCTATCATCATCTCCTATCTTCACATCTTGCTTGACAACAGCAACACCCTCAAAAATTACGCAACATACGACCCTCATGAACTTACCAACGGCAATCGAGGTTGGCATGTCAACAGGGTCCATCGACCTTACCTTCAGGCGTACCCTAGCATTACACAACAGGAGCAGGTTGAAAGACCTCAAGGTCCGCGACTCGGCTGGGGCGAAAGGACTTCATGCCCGGGTGACATTGGGCTATTGATTTAGACGGAGATGTCTACGGCGAACGATTGTTCCTTTTTATGTAGAATGGCGGTGGGAAAACTTGCCATGTAGATACTAGGTTGTGTTGTGTGAATTGAGAAAAGATGAGTTAAATTATAAATTTATCGAGTCTAACTGAATATTGAAAAAGAACCTCAAAAGCGAGATCTTTAAAAAAATGCTAATGATTTTAGGCACAACAACCAGTTTGGAATTAAGTAATGAAAAAAATAATTACAAAAGGGTGTGTTTACGAATGTTTAGCATAATTATTTCGATCCAATCAAAACACAGTTTTAATTAGCACGAATTTCGGTATGGGACTACCCACTCTGAGTTCAGATAACAAAAGTGATAAGTTACTAACTTGTATGAACTTGTCGACGCTCGTAAGAAGCGAATAAGCGCGCGCCACTAAGGACCACAAACTGTGTCACATTCTTAACTTTCAGAGACCAAAGTCGTAATAACCAACCTCGTTAGTAATCGAGTTTGTTAATAAAAACAAACATTTGCTTTAGACTAGGTTTTCGCTACTTTATTTAATTAAAACAAATATTGATTTGAAACAAAACTCATTTTGAATGTAGACTGACCCTATTAGTTTAGCCACAAAATCTGATAAATAGAAGAAAAATTTGAACTTCTTGGCCCGATCAATAATTGCCTAGTCATCGAAGTTTTAGACAAAAAGACATCATGTGAGTTCAGGCTACATTATTTAGTAGGATTGAAAGGCCTTTATCATGTGCAATATCATTTTTACATTCATGGTTGAGTATGAAAACACTTGCAGAAAATAAATACAACAAAAAGTACGAAGGACGTAGCTTGATTTGTATTTTAGAGTCAACATGACATACCTATGTATTAGCCGAACATATCATTATCGATACTAATAATGACAAAGGAATCATCGAATGTGCTCTTAGTAATAAACCTATGCGATCATTAAAAAGATGGCCAGTTACATTATTACATACACGTGGAGCTATAGAAGTGCATTTAAATAATGCATAATTGCAGTAACATGTAATTACAATGATTAGTTCGTTGCTAGCTGAACGTTTAATAACTACAATAAAACCTTTTCCTTGGTCCACTTTTAAGTGCTTGGTATATCCTGCAGGGATGTTCGAAAGAGTTACCGCGCTCCCGGAATATAAAGGGCTGTTGAAGTAACATGGATGAGATTTAGTCCAGCCGCATCCACGGCGGGAGGAATATTCGGTGCTTTCCCATTCGAAAAAAAAGTGCCTGGTATATGGCTCATTATTTGTACAGACTGACAAACAGCTGGACTGAAATTTAATCTCAGCATTATTGAAACGCAATTTAAATTACAATTTGAAATTCTAATTTACATCAGTTAAAATGATGCAATTTTCAGTCTTATCTATAAATCAGACAGTTTATTTATTAATTATAGATTGAGATATGACTACTGATAGAGATTTGAAAAAAAAAAGACATGCTTCACCTTGCCTAAAGACCCGATCAATTAATATATAAAACAACTATGGATAACTAATGTAGCTTTACAATTGGTCCAGGTGTTCCAGAGCTTATACCCCTAAATAAAAACCAACAAATACTTCTTTAAAAGTTAGTTTGTATAAAAACAAACGAAATCGAAAACGACGGATTGAGATTTACTAATGAAAGACAGATCAAAGAATGTTAGGAAGATAATTAAAATGTAAACCTTTTTTAATAGGGACATTGAACAGTACTTCTCCGTAATACAGTAGCACATTTTAATCCAATTACTATCGTAATCGGTTCTAGACTAAACCTATATAATCATGATGCATAGTTAACTCGCAATGTTAGTTAATCATTGAACTATAATGAAGTAGCTATTACTATAAAGAAGTTATTCAATAATGTATATTCAAGTTTAGTGGATCGAAAAACGGGAACCCAACCCTAAGCGATTTTACGATGACTATCATGCTAATCTTTGTAATTAAACAGATCATTACTATGAATATTCGATATTAGTCTACAAATAAAATAATATTATCTGTATGAATACGAAACCGATAAGTTAATAAATTTAAAAACAATATCATTCGAACTAGCTGCAGAAAAGTATTTGTTTTACCGTATCCATTCAAAAGCTCTTTTTAAATCACTTCACACTGTAAAATAAATCTTACTCACCAAGTATAAGGTGTAATTTAGCATCGGTCTGGAAAGCATAGTGCAGTGTCACCAGGAATGGACACGCCCTCACAGCCTCCAGGACCTGTTGAATTAATTCAGTTTTACATACGACAGACATTTCAATTTGGTATTTGATAGAATTCAAATACAAAGGACCTAGAGTAGATCCCTGGGGGACGCCAGAATAAAAACGTTATCATTGATAGAGTTAACGTTATTCTACCTTTACCTTTTCTGGTTGGATTTTTAATAACTAATTTAAATGTGTTTATGTTAATTCAATTGTATGATACTGGATATTCTATTTGCTTCTTTCGAAAATCATAAGAGTGATTTTGTAAGAAAAGTAAACGGATTTGACATTTAAATACTATCATGTATGAAAAAATAAATATTTCTAATATCCTAATAAAGATGCTATCTTACCTGTCTTTCAGTCCTAGTGTGCTCAGCAGTCTTCAGTTTCTGTACTATCGATGCCTTTTTCAACACCTTCATGGCGTACAACTTTCCTTCGTCGATGCCACATCTTTTCCTAACTAGAAACACTTTGCCGTACGCTGAAACAAAAGAAAACAATTTCATTAATAATCCTGCATGTAAAGAAGCAAACGTATCTTTTGGGATTCTGATTGTGGTTATTTGCCTTTTTAATAGAAACTAGCCAAAATATCTTGGAGATGACTTATGATCCATATTACTTTATGATCTAATTAAAAACATATTTTATTTTTCAGGTGCGCTTTTTTATTTTCCATAGTCTCTGTATGTTGTTAGATCCGTTTAATAGGGAGTGACATTAACTTCGTTGGATCGCTGAAAGCCACGTGGAGCCGTACACATCGTAATTGCGTTAGCATCAAAGTCACGGTTCGTGGATAAATGTTAGATTGGGGATAACGAAACAGTGTTGGAGCTGGATACGTAATGACATTTCATAAGCTTATTCCTGAATCCAATGGGTATTAAGGGTAAAATAGTCAGTTGCTTATTAGTCAAAATAATTATAATCAAGATTTTGTACTTTGTGCATCATGCTTACATATTGATAAAAAAATTATATAATAATCCCTGCTTATATACTTAATTCAAAGGCAAACTCCGCCTGCACGAAGCTATACACACTGCTGCTGATAGGAGCACTTGGAGAAAATTGTCCCGGTCCAACCTCAATGCTGACAAAGACTGATGATGGTCACGATCCCCAATCTATGGGGGAACGACTTTGATGATGATAAACTTAACCTTTTTTCTAAATATATAAATCTCCCTATATCCAAAGCTAACCTCTTCAGATTACAGATTATATGAAATATTTAGACGAAAAACGATACTTATAGTTTCTTTTGCTCCACAAATTCAATAAACAAACTATGTTTGTTAATGTATGTCACATAAGTTCCCTATATTTACCGTAACAATATCTCGAGTATATTCCTACGTTCAGCCAAGTCATCTACAAGGTCCGGCAAAGTGTTACGAGAAAATGTTATTATTATAATTGTGAACAATAGCATTTTATGGTTCTCTCTCATGTTACAAGTGGGTCACTTAAGAACAAATGCGCGATTATGATACTCATACTATTTGACCTGAGGAATTATGTTGATAATTTTAACATAAGGATGTTTTTGGCTGACACAAAGTTGACATTGAACGTTTCTTTGAAAACATTGTTGATCTTCTAATAGAGATAGCAAAGCGTTAACAATAATCATTAAGTGTTGATATGGAAATCAAACTAACAAGTTATAAATAATCATGTCCTGTTCTTCAATCAAAATATCCAGTAAACAGAAAGGAACCTGCTTAGATTAACAAAGACTAATCATCAATAAAAAAATACAATCAAAAAGGATTACCGCGTTGTTAAAGCCGGTAAAAAAAATCGACACAACGAACAAACCTTACCAAGAACCAACAATGACGAACAATCATGAAAACAACCATAACCTTGACAGTAAGAAAACTAAACATAAATCCGACAGACGTCTTTCAAAAGCAGATCACTTTGTTTCTACGATATACCAAGAAGCAAACCGCCATTGTTCGCAAGAAGCTTACTGGTAAGAAAAAAAAATGCGTAAACACTACGAAGCAGTTTCCTTTCCGTTTTTAACAATGTTGTTATGGGAAGTGGGCAGGTAAAGATCACAATGACGATGGCAATGCGTAACAATAAAAAGATAGGTGAACAGACATCAAAGATAGAAACTATGTCAGAGGATTTAGAAGTAGACCGTGTTTATTCCCAAAAGCCAGATATAAATACAGAATATAGGACTGCCTTGGATAAGTGTTACAAACAGGGAATAGTATTTACTAATAACCAATATACAGCAGACAATGATAAGAGCCGCACATACCAACTAACACATATCAGTATTAAATATAAAAAATAACTAGTGGATACTGTCACATTAGATTCATAATTCGGGAAAATCAATGAAGTGGTGCCATAAATGTATGCAACTAACATTATCCAATACCAGGATGATCTCAGAGACGATATCAGGCAGCTTTTGTTACATTTTGATATTTCCTTCCTTATAGTATTATCTGAATGTGAATAATTGGAATACTAAAAAACACTGATAACTCCCTGGTCGCAGAGAAGTTAATTCTTCAGGCAGTAATAAACATATTGCTATCGGTTTTTTGATCTTACCAAACTCATACGACAGACATATCTGCTGTCTTATCGGGAATGTTTGGTCATGTTCAATTAATAAGTAATGAAGACTACTCGTATTAAAAATTTACCGGAGTCGTTCTTTATGGAAGACTTTCAGACTTTAAAAGATTTTTATCACCTCCACTCCAGGGGATAGGACACAATCACAGATTTATAAATAAATTTTATTTCCAATGTATAAACCCATTCTATACAGTTGATACGCTTCCATTCCAACCAAATGTGGTTTAGTACATAAAATATTCCATCTAAAATGAACTCCAAATAATTTATCATAAAATTTCACTGTCGCCATCCGCGGTTTAGTTCCCTCTAATTTGCAAACTAATTACCACGAACTGGTTCGATGTGACCGCAACGATCGTTACTATACACTTAATTAAGTAGTTGTTAATCTAATCACAATTAAGTTCTATTACGTAAAGTTTAATACTAAAATGAAGGACCGGACTGTTGATGATGCAGTTTCGTGGTAGACCGGTTTGATTGATTGACATTAGAAAACAAAGTCAAAAGATTGTGAGAAACAGGTTGTTATTAGAAAAAAAGTGCATATTGAAACAAATAAGGCTCTCCATAGCATCACTGTGTCAACAACATTTCTCTAGTTAAATATAATTTTCAGCTTGCTTCGTTAGAATGTTGTCCAACCTGTTATAATAAGCCGAACACATTCATGAGCCAATGGCGCCAACATAATGCACCCAAAGCACTGATGTCTTAACCAGTTTTAATTCGATTTGATTACATATCATTCCTTGATAATGAGAAAATATTGATGCTCATAAAATAATCATTAGTGTTAACGAAACCACATCTGCTTATAATAGATATAGTTTACATAGTGTTGTGATGTAATTACTATGTTAAAGGAAAATGAATATTCTATTATTAAAAGTGTTGATACGCCTGGCAGAAATCCAAAATACATTTTTTATCCGTATATTGTTTCCGCAAATAATAGCCTATTTTGGTAAAAACAACATGTTTATGCTACTTCGTCAACTGTCTAATTTTGATGATACATCCAATTAATTTGTAACAGAAATATCCAGAACAGGATACAACAAAGTGACTCTTTTTTAATATTTTGTTGTGGTGACGTAATTATCGAATCCTCACCGAATTGTTTAAACCTCCATGAACACTGTATTTCCTAACCTTTTTATGACCACAGGAGGAAATGTTACCATAAGTAAATAGTTCTCGTCTATTTTCCCACAGTCGCCCTACGCTGGAAGGATCAGGTGTTTCCTACTAAACCAAACGAGTACACACTTCGGACCTTTTGTTAGCAGTAACTACTGAGTGGCTTGCCCACTCGGCGCACCGGACGTAGGTGTACTGTTACCGCCAGCTGTTTTGGTTCATGATTTTCTAATATACGGAGACATGTGTGTACTTGGTCATAGTCATAATGAGTTTTTGGTTTATGATGATAATACTGGGAAACTTGGAATGGATGCAACTTTAAATGAAACAACGGTAAAATCCTTTGTTAATGTCTCAAGGGATACTTGTAAGCTTTTATTACTGATCTTTAAGTCAAGAGAATTGAGGCGATTATTTGTATATTTTATAGTAGAGAATGATAATGTTTTTCAGTATTTTAAAATGGCTTTATATTCACAGTTTCATTCTAAGAAAATGGTATTTGCTGCAGCTGAACTGAAGCTTAGACGATTAATACATAGCGGCGGTATAATCGCTCGTACAATCCTGTTGTCATCTGCTGCCCACTATTTTTATCCACGCAAGCTTGTCAGTCTAGTCGTCTCATTTCAAAGGTTTGTTGGTCAACCAGTTGCACTGTCCTACTCTCGTTTCATTACTCAACTCGGGTTTAGCAACGTTAGAACGATATTTGCACGCTTTGAGTTTGATCAAACATCACATGAGAGGTGACCTGACCTAATAGATGAATCAAATTCTCAAAATTGAGAATTTAAGATGAAAAGGCTTTCAATTAAGTATCAGGAATTACATAATATGAAAGAAAGATATAAACAAACATACCGATACCATTTGTAGCACAAGTAATGCATGGATAAGTACCAATATTATACGTTTAATTATTTACAAGAACATCGATCAACAGTATCATTGTAACGCGAGAGAATCAATTAAGCAGCTAAGAGGCTAATAAGTAGATAATGTTGTAAGCACAAATGATATAAAAAAACTGAACATACAAATATTAAAAGAGATCATAAACATGCTGAACGAAGACATTTCGCACTTTCCAGATTTCAATGCACAAACGACCTAGGCCGGTCGATGCTCCCGATAGCAGCCAAGTAAATAACAGTCTTATTCCAAAAATATAACGCCCGTGTTCTCAGTGTTTTGGTCTTTGTTACAGAGATGACTAATAGGTAGTTCATCATAAATGGTATAACTTTGATTGCCAAAATGCCAACACATTTCTCTGGAATGCCTTTGATGTCAGTTACTACTCTTCATACAAATTCATAAAGGTCGTGATCATATTCAATGAAATAGAATTTTCTATTATTATTTCATGTGAGACGTTACACCTACGGCGCATTGAAATGAAAAACAACGTAAATAGTATCATAACGAACGACGTAAACGACGGAGATGTCCTAGTTAGCCCAGACAGTGAAAAATTTCTTATTACCAAATCAAATGAGTAATGAGTGACTGTGTAGTAGGTTTACTGTTGCGTTATTAGGAAGCCGTAAAAATAAGCAAACATAAATAGAATAAACAAAGAAATTCGTTTGAACGAAGAGAACAAAAAAACATTATATACGATAAGATCGTCGGACTACTCGCTAGGGCCAAATAACACCTACAAGCAAAAAAAACTTATAGCAGACTTTTCTTAAGACACTTATAAGAATTGTTACCATATAAACAGTTATATACATGATTATTACAAAAATCAACATTGTGTAGTAATTGCTAATTGAAATATGAATACGGGTCAGTTGTCTGTCAGTAAGCATATCTGCAAAGTACAATAATATTTGCCTGAACTTCCACGTGGATATGAAAAGTTGAAGAAGACGTATGCTCCGAATCTAAATTAACAAGTATTATGAGGAATTTGAAAGATAGCCACATAATATACTGTTCCGGGAAATCTGAAAGGGTTTATTTTAGGAATTGGCAAATACGACACAAACAATATACAGCCAAATATTTTCTTCAAAATCAATACGGTTACTGTATATAGATTCTTTGTAATTAATAATAAAATATATACAGCCTATATAATCGCAGACGTCCTTCAGTTCATTGAACTTATAAAGCTAGAGGCGTGTCAGTAAATGCTTACGAACTTCGGACGGTTTGATTTGTTTTCAAAATACATTTATTATTGGACGTTAGCGCGAAACACACAGGTCAAGTTCATTTGCTGACGGACAAAGAAGCGATTACCGTCGATAATGTGTTGAATATAGAGGATGAGGAAACTCGTCAGTTTATTTGAAGAGGTAATTGTAGAAACAGGTGGGCGATAGAAGAATCATTTGTAGCCAGATATAATTTTGAGAACACTTAAACACGAAAATTTAGCAAAAGGTATATTTTACATCTCTTTTATAAGATCTTTTCTTTACGTGAAAAATGTCTTTTGTAAGAATATTCTAGGAAGGCCCTAATATATTGTAAAGAAACGCTGAACTTATAAAAGAGATTTGATAGAAATCCATTTCACAGAACTTTCTGAGTGACTCGATTCGTCGAACTCTGAAGATATTATAAGTTGGTTTCAATGTAACTTCTAGCGATGCCTCGATTTAACATAATCTAATATCACGCCTGTTCCTCGAAGTGGAAGGCAGAGGCATGCCTTTATGAATAATATACCCACATTTCGCTATTCTACTGAAATCAACCGGGCATAAATTCAGACTGATACTGAGAGATCATCACAGAACTGAAGGAAAAACCCAATAACCTAAAAATAGATCATCGAGGAAAGCAACCCGAGCTTTAACCTTCAATTAATATCACTAAATAGTTCTAGAATGTTTTAGAAAGGAACTTATATTTAGATTGTCGTTTAAAACTAATAAAGACAAAGTGTGGTACCTCGTGAAGTAGTTAATAGTTCAATAGCAGATATTTCAGTATTCACGACATCGAAAACAACACGTGCCTGTATTACCCTACCTACGCCATAATTCTGGATAAATAAATTACGTACTTTGACTCAACGAGTTCAACGAAATTTAGTTATTTTTGGCTCAATCGATAAAAATATTTGATCATGGTAAAATTATGAAAGCAGTAATCACGACAATTTCTTTCCTTCCTAATTATTCAGAAGAAGTACTAGTAAACTATTTCATTGTTTATGTTCCACATAAACATGTTATTAAAATAGATGATAAAATTGGTAAAACAGTGTGTCACCTCCGATCATAACGCTACTCGAGTTCAGAGACCCATGTCAATCGTTTAGCGAATAAAACGGTTCATTGATTCCGTTTTACGTGCAAATAACTTTAAACAGGCCAGCATTTTTTGTTAAAACTGATCTTCGAATAATACTGAAACCAATTTTTAAATTGAGTAGGTCATTTTTATATCAGTCTCCTGAGATTCGTGTTTCTAATGTTTACTTGGATTAGTTTTTAGATCATCATCTTCTGTTGCCTTTAGTTCACCTGTATCATGGATTATCAATACACATTCTTGAATTTCTAAATCTAATATTCTCTCATCATTTCACGTTAATCTATAGTTGAATTTTACCAGAATATTTCTGTTAAAATTACCTTTATCAATCATGAAACTAGTATGAATCAGCTGCTAACAAACTGGGTTCACTAACTTCTTCTGCGGCAACCAAACTAGTTTTATTAAGACATATACTTGGAATATTAATTAATTTAATCGTCTAAGCTTTTAATCACCGCTATTAATTATGATCAGTGTGTAACTTTAAATTGGTCTATTTTAGGATTCAAGTTGACAAAATTGAAATGTCATAGCGATATTAGGAAGTAATTATCATTACATCCATGTTTAGTATTAATAATAATGTATTCTGCGATCGACAACAATATATTAACATTTGTTATTCATTGACCCTGACCTAACATGTTATGGTATAAAAACTTTTTGTATTATCTCAGTGGCACAGCTAACACCGGAATTAAATCAGGCTGACAACATAAATTATCTGCTATTTTTTAAAAGAACTGTTAAGGAATCTTTATTGGCGAGAGAATCGGGAATGTTTCCTGGAAGATTCCACATCTTTCCCGTGATAAGGAGGAATATAATTGGACTAGATGTAGGATAATAAATAAAATTGAGTTAAATACTCTAACGATCATGTAGCCCATCATTTGTCTAGTTTTTTCCTAATTATGTTGGGGTCGGCTGCCAGCCTAACCGGATACAGCCGAATATCAGTGTTTTACAAGGAGTGACTGTCTATCTGACCTCCACAGCCCAGTCAATATCACCTAGTTTTATTACAAAAGTATTGTTTTGTACTGTCTAATTTTTAATTGTAACCTTTAGCTTTATCTACGCAGTATTTTAAATACCAGTACCTAAGCAATTCATTAGCATAAATTTTCCATTCCTTTTTGATGAAAATCTTAAATTAAGCAGTATCTTAAAACAATTTGCTGAACATTTAAAAGCTTGTGAAACAATACAGTCGGTCGTTGATAAAATGCAAATTTAGCGTATATTAGCAAGGTTGTCGACCTCTGTTGTAGAAAGAACAATGAAATTAAAACTATGTGCTTGGTGACAGCGATATATTATATTTAAAGCATATCGTCGGTGAAGTTCTAACAGTGTGTAAGTCATTTTAAGTTTTGTTCCCATTTCCCCAATAAATCAAAAATGGCGCACTGTTACCAGCATTTTATAATCAGCTGTTTAGTAGCGGATTAGCAAAACTCATTCATTACTGCTGTTTAGCTTTAATCCGAATTTAAGTTAGTAGCTTTATCCTGGATTACGATGTTAAGTAAGGATTAGGTGAGAAATGGTTAAATTTCAGATTACAGTTTTTTTTATAAGTAAGACCGTTAGAACTTCACTGATGATATGGTGACACCTTATCATGACGATAATATTTCAAAGATTTTACAAGCGTAGATACTTTTACATAAGAATTTTAAAAAGACTTTTGAGAAACAGAAAATGTTTTTGGTCTTTATCTACTAGGATTATATGCCAGAAAGTCTGACAACCAGTCTTACCAAGGGTTACCGTGTTACCCGGTAACTGGGTTGTGGAGGTCAGATAGGCAGTCGCTCCATGTAAAACACTGGTACTCAGCTGCATCCGGTTTAGACTGGAAGCCGACCACAACATAGTCGGGAAAAGGCTAGGCAGATGATGATCTACTAGGATTATCGCATAATAAATTTATTCATGGCAACGCAGGCAATAAATTTCCTATACTTTATAGATATACAAAATATTTTATTGACAAAATCATGTCTAAATATTAAAGACTGATAGTATATATAAAACTTCAATATGTTTAATCCGGGTTCACTGCAGGTTTTTTTTAGCAAAATTCATAAAAAAAAATCTATAGAAACTTGTTCTAGAACTTTCAGAAGTTCCGTTTCACAGCAGTGTCAATATATTCCGATATTAGTTACGCTTTTTTTCAATCAAATGTTGAACACCTAACATGAATGTTTTTTACCTTGACCGAACAATAAGAAAAGCTATTTTAAATGAGGTTATTGAGTTTTGTTAACAGGAAAAAGCGCACTTTAAATGCATTGTCAACAAAAAAAATGTATAAGTAGATACAGGATAACATGGCGTAATATTTTTTTTTATCTGTTAAAAATATTTTTTAATCCATCAAAATTCCTGGTGCTTATAAAGTATTGCCATGTTACATAGTAAAAAAAATAAATAAATCATTTACATTATTATTTTTACAATCACATAGCACAATATAAATAATTCTGAGACAAGACATAAATACATATTTCCGTTTATTACCCAATATCTGTGACGCAAATAGAAGTCGTGATAACTTCAAGACGATACTAAAATTTTATCAAATTACGAATTCCTATTTACGAATTCCCGACAGAAAAGAATTCACCTTTAGACACATTATTATTTATACGTCACACAATTTCAAAAATTAAAAAAAAATGATTAAGCTACCAATTTCAAAATAGGGCTCAAACACATTCTTATTCCTTTAATATCAATGGTACTTGTCACGCAATAAAAAACTCTAAAATTGAAAATAAAATTCTATTGGACAGTCTAGGCTAGACAAAAGGACCTATGACCTTAAGCCTACAAAACGCAAATATTTAATTAAAAACGGTCTACAAACGATTGAAGTCTAGCGAACGTGGCAGAGGTAAATGGCCCCCAGAGGTGAAACATCTGCCATTTGTAGGATAAAAAATGTGCCACCTGGTAGCGGGTGCTCGACCAATGGGAAACGCTCGCAATGACGCGACGTGCTTATGATTTTGAAGCATTCGAAATTGAGACATGCTTTAAAAGTACTGTCTAGTGTTAGTTTTAGCTTTTGAATAAATATTTATAATGAGAGTATAGATTTTTAAATCAATAAAAGTTGATATTAACATATCAAGATTGTACTTTTGCCCTGTATTTGACTTCGAACTTTGTCGCTCAATATTTTGAAAGTAAAGTCTGTCATCTCAGAAAGGTTTTCGACAGTTCATGAAGAATTTTTGCGACTATGCAATGATTTTGAATTTTGGCTTGTTTAATAATTAATCGGTAGTTTAAATAAGCGTCACGTCTTTGATCTTCTGAAGGTTACACCTACAGACCTATCGAGGATTTATATTTTGATAATTAAAATGACTAGTACACTCGTTCTTCTTAACAATGCTTGATAACCTAAAATTAAATAAGAGGATATTTATTTGACTAAAAATCCACAAAATGACTTGAAACCAGATTACATAGAAAATGGAAACCGGGGTCGAGCTCATTTCTATCAGTCTATTAGTCTTCGCAATTTTCAACAAACAGTTAATCTTATTTAATGAAGCGTATTTAGAACGCCATCTGTCTTGACACCCGGCGATCTGTCTAACAAATTAAAAGACAGTTTTTGAGAAAAACACCCTAAATTAAGTTAAGATCTAAAAACATGTTATTATGTACGTTATTTAGTAAATATATTTATCTTATTCTATAAAAACCTAAATAAGTTAATTATCTAGCGACAATCTGATGTCATTAACTTTTTTTTTGACCTACCTGGGACCTATAAGTCAAGTATTCAGTTTTTTACAACATAAGGTCTTTGACTCAAGTAAAAGTTTTTTCGTAATTTCTTGTGACAATATGAAATAACATGGTGCGGTAGGTCAAGCTACGTTGGCTGCGCAAGCGCACAGGTGGTGGCAGGCCCAGCCCGTTGCGTGCATTCCCGACCGAGACACGCAACCGGGCGGATGTGTGAATATGATCGCGATCACCGATTTTTGCACGAAACACATGGTGTTTTAATTTACTGAATAATAGTGACTAAGTTTTTAAAGAGTCACGCTAGGACATGCTAATCTGTTAAGTGTATTATAATTTTATATAAAATTAACAATTAATATCTAAACAGTTAGCTACGATGAGGAAAAAGCTTAATTAAAGAAAACTTTTCGTAAATTATTGATATACATGGACGTCGTTAAAGCAGTAAATAAGTTTTACATAATTCCTCATTAACATGAGACTTATTAAGATTATGCGTGGGAAAGCATTTCGCGAAATCACTTTGACGAAATAAGCAAAACATACATATTATACGTGTCCATTTTAAATCCGGCTTTCACCGTAATCTGTGACACGTTTTTTAACTTTTCCAAATTAAAAGTACCTAAGCTAAAAAATACCACAATCATTGCAGACTGTTCAAAAACTTTCTGTTTGACGCATTTGATTGTCAAACAAAACTGAGAATTAAAAATTGATTACTAATTATCATGGTATTACATACAGTGATTGCTTAGAGAATTTCTCGAAAATAGTCTTACAGAAACTTAATCTGTATCAAAATCAATGACCACATTAAAATCATCGCAAAATTCTATAATTGTGACCTCAAGGCACAAGGCGCGCTTGTCATACATAAAACATTCAAATTAGGTCCCAATACCGTTCCCTCGCGTGCATCCTGTCATTTCACCTGCTTTTGATCACAAAGCTTATTAAAATTCACCGCTTAGGATGCTTGCGATTATATTTTAAGGCTTCGAAGTTAATAACAGACAGCTAAAAGACACCGAGTATATTTAAAGTCATTTCGAAAATGCAATGTCCTGGCTTGAAATACTCCTATTCTTAAAATACAATATCTATTTATAATACTGTCAAAACCAAGTTAAGATAATCCAAGAAAACACCACGTGGTGCAAAAATATACTATCTTTAAACCTCATCAAAGGTTTTAGGAATTAATTTTAACCCCTCTCACCTCGTTACAAGCATAAGCATCATCTATATTTATGAAGCAAAACGCGAGATAACGCGACTCAAAGTGAAGGGGGCAGAGACAAAACAAATATATTGAAAGCTTCGCTTGGGGTGAGCCTTATCTCACATATGGGCTTACCGGTGTCAATGATCCGCGCCCCCGATATGGATATGTTATGAGAACTCTTAAGTCATTCATCTATTAATGTGAATTAACAAACAATCCAACTTTTTATTACGATGTTGCGTTTAGTCGCGAAAGAGTCGGGATGTGAATACCTAATTGTCGTTGTGGTAGGTTAGGTAAGTAGATTTTGGGGGCCTCGGCCAAATGCGGAAGTAGAAATGTACATGTTTTATTAGACACCTTCAAGTAAGAATATATTATTAAGATCTTAGATCTCAGCACCTTAATGGACTATTTAATTGCCCCAGAATTACGCATATACCGCAGTACTTGATTTTCGCACATATTTTGTCAACAACTTAAACAAAATATTTAATCGAAATTAGAGAATCAATCATTTTAGTATTTCGGGGTCAAACCACGTTAACACCCTCAAAAGTAGAACGCACGGTGTCCCAAAAAACCGACTAGAGTACATTTTTAACAGCGTAGATTCTAGACTAGATTAAAATCAAAATGGCGGCTAGATGCAATGCAAATATATTCCGTTTTATGTTGGTAGCTTTGCTCATTCAGTTCTTCATTTTTCTTTTCCCACTGAGCTTCGATATTGCCACGGTTCATCGGCAGAAATGTAACCAGGTTTTTCAACCTATCTAGTTTTGACATGTCCGATAATTAATTCTCTATTGTACTTTAACAATAGTTTCAATATTCAATTTCCTGTATCGGTAGCAAAAATACTCATTTATGTACCGATTGACAGATAAGCATAATAAGCAAGTCATTTATAATGCTAATGATGATCATTGCACAATGGATCACTACGAGCGATGAGTCTATTAATTTAATGTATTCTTAAATCCCTATTAATTCTATGTGACAAATAGACTGCAGTATATTTCGCAATATTTTTTTTTACGGTCCAGCAATTTCATGTAGGTAAAATGATTTATGGTTTATTCAAATAGGTTACGGGGTTAACAACCGCTAATTCCGGCGATATCAGATGGCTATGAACAACAACGAAACAGCATGAAGGTCAATCGCTTATCGCTCAAATACGAGGAAAAGTACTACTTCTATTTCTTGACAACTAAACATTACTACAAAGTAGGTAATCTATGATTAATATTCTTGTATTTAATTTAATTATCTCTCCTAATAAGATCAAATAAACATTAAAAAGTAATAGAAAACGCGCAGAAACCGCGTTGGATGTACCAGGTTAACATAAGGTCGCGGACTATGTAAGGACGGGCGCCGGGCGGGTAACGACCGGGCACCGCTACGCGCCAGTTTCGGGGGTCGTCGACCTGCCGCGACGGACGACGTCCTGGGACGGCCTCTACGTCAAACATGAGGCCTTAGTACTTAGTTGGAGAGATTTTTCTCGTAGATGCTTTAATTAGAGTATAATTAGTGTTCCGAACATTACAACATGGGTGGTAAGCAGAGAGAAAGGCTTTACGACAAAAAATCGTATTCGTTTTTTATAATAATAATATAATACAGCTTAATATTACTAGGTTATCCTGATGAAATAAACAGTTCAAATAAAAACACTACAAACTCTTTTTGAATGAGTCAACTCTATGCTAACCTAAACACATTCCGAGACCATAACCACACCTTCATTTTACAGTTAAAAATCCTCACCCTACAATGGTGGCAAAAAGGTCTCCCTCCGCCAAGGGTAAGGTCGAATGCGCCCGTAGTTCCCAAACCTTATTATAATACAAGCAACTTTTGGAACACTCAATTTCACTTCGTATTTTACGTTAAGTTTCAGAACACTCTTAAGATTAGAGTAATGCATTGGATTGATGGATTAAAAACCCAAAGTTGTAATGTAAAATCTATAATATAAAAATGAATCAATGTGTTGCTAAGCGCAAATCTTGAGAGCAGCAGAACCGATATGGATAAAATTTGATACGGAGATAGAGGGGACCCTGGAGAAGGTTTTAAGCTACTTTTTATCCGGGTGCGTTAAGTAGTTCCCCCCGGACGCGGGTGAAAACGCGGGCAACATCTTATATACCTAATACATATTTAGAGTCTTCGAACAAGGCGTTCGTATATTCTTAAAATTATAACCGCATGAACTTCCCACTACTCAATTCGTTTAGCATGAATCGTAGGACCTTATCGACTCGACGACCGTGGCAAAAAATATATTTAGAAGAAAGAAAAAAAAACATCGCACTTGAAGACGGATTTTTTATCAAATGAGATTATTTTTATCATACGTGGAGCGAGGCGAGCCTCTTGCCTCCTTACTGATTTTATAACTAACAATAACCGTCCAATTATGATTATTTCTGTGTTATAACGGCACAGACATCCTCAATTTTAGCAGAGTTCAAAGACGACAAACAATAAACTTGTCTTAAAACATTTAATGCAGTCCAAAAACATTATTTTAAGAACTAATTAAAAGAAGCAATAAAAACTTTAATGAAACAACAAGTCTGCATGCCACTTCAATGCAAGCAAAGACGGGGCGCAAGACGTTGCAATAAAACAATACAGTCTCGTCTAGACTAGTCTAACTTGCGCGCAATAAAACTATCTGCCAAATTCGCAGTAAAACCAACTGCGTATAATTGAAACGCGTAAACGTATAAAAAAGGTAAGTTTTAGATGTGTTTTAGTATACGTTTGAGACTATTTAGAATTGAGCAGGGAAATCAACCATCATTACGCAGGTGTTAATCGTAAACAGAGCTGAACGGTCTATCAATCGTTTTCATTTGACAGTCAAGAAACAAACATCTTAATGAAAGTCATTGCTATTTACGATGTGATACCAGCTCAATCTTTACACGTAGGAAGATCGATAAAAAGTAGATACTCTAACTTTTTATTCGGGTTCGAGACGAGGGTGAAACCGCGAAAAACTACTGGTTCAGCTAAAAAAAAAGCAACGTTGTTTTTGAAACAAAAGCAGGTTACTGCTACTTACACTAAAGTCGCCAAATGACTCGAATCCTTAAAAAAGAAGCATGATGCATTTCATTACAAGACAAAGTATCAAAAATATTCATGTCATTCGCGTATATATTCCCGTGAATGAGAATCGCAAATATTTTGACATTCGCAATTCCTACTATATCGAACAAATATTTAGTTTCTAATGTTTAGATAGCGGTAGTACTAATTCGAAACGATATTAGTGTCAGTAACGATATTTTTTCGACGTTCTGTGATTCTGTGTCTAACTGACGTAACTTGTCTGACAGTCGAACTGAATTGTGCTTAGTCCTTACTAATATTATAAATGCGAAAGTAACTCTGTCTGTCTGTCTGTCTGTTACGCTTTCACGCCAAAACTACTGGACCGATATAAATGAAATTTGGTACAGAGATAGAATAGACCCTGAGGAACAACATAGGCTACTTTTTACCCGGGTGCGCTAAGTAGTTCCCTCGGGATGCGGGTGAAACCGCGGGAAACAGCTAGTAAGAAATAAGAATGTATTAACAAAAACAAATCTTAATACTTGCAAAGTGGGCCTATCTATTGTCATCTCTGGTTTAATAAATACATACATACCGGTCAAAATCATAACCCTGCTTTTTGCTTCGTCGTAGTCGGGAGCGTTAATCACGCTTCCATATTCGAAACTACGCCGACATTACGGCGACAGTGTCGGCGTTAAACGTTACATCACCGACACGGCCCATGGCTAGCTACATACGTCGACACGATAGAACTAGCGAGGAACACTAGAAATCTCATGTACTACAACAAGTAGGTACAACAGGATGACGACAGTACGTATCAAATAAACGATTACAACGTCATCAATGAACAAGTACATAACCAGATTCATTCAATCTCTGACGTATTTGTAGCTACACACGTCAGTTAATCAATTTTAAATAGACTTAATTGTTAAATTATGCAGTTTTTATATTAAATATCGTTGTTTATCTCGCAGTTAAGAATAATATCAATAGTAGTATTAGTAACGTCATTCAAAGTCATTACGAACTATATAGTTTGAAGAGCGTCACGGCGCGAGCGTCGTGCAAAATGCAAAAACATGACGCTCTGACATGCGTACGATCAACGTTCTATTAACTGTGCTATTTACCACCTTATATCTGATACCGTCACATCTAGCCACTATTACATAAGACACACGTCAAAACGACACTGGATTACACTTCAATCATAATCATGACGTAGAAGGATCATAGTTTAATATGCTAATACATTGTTAGCTGTTAGGTAATTTTAGTTAAATGACGTACAATATCACTAGGCAAAAGATTACAATAATATTTACTTCGAAGAGTTTCTTGAGTCACGAATAATGTAAGGTGTTGTTGAGGGTACAAAAGGCTAGTTCACACACGTACTCACGGACTGAAAGATGATACTTCATGATTAAACGTTACAATCTTGTGACTCATAAAAACAATGATTCATTAAAGATTATGTATGTAATATCTTTCTAAAAATAACACGAGGGTAATAAACAAAATTCGATAACAATGTAAAAGTTTTTATTTGACGACATATCTCAAACCGCTCTCTGGATCAAGACTAATGCATCCTTGTATTGTAATCTCATTACCCGACTAAAACTAAACCAAAAAGATTTATGGTTTCAGCAGTCTATGTATGTTCTACCGTAGCTATAAAACGACTGTACCAATTTTGATAAATGTATGTATTATTTGTTGAAATAGGTTAACAGTTAGGGCTGTTACTTGTATTACCATTCCTGTTTAACATAATCGGATAAAAATACATCGTTCTCTATTATTATTTATTTAATAATTTCACGTATTTAAAACGTAAAAATCTGCCATATATGTATATACATACACAATATTGCTTATAATAGTTATGAAGTTGTTCTTATCAAGTAAGCAACAATATAAGTGTAAAATTAACAATGAAAATGGCTATTATTTTTTCAATACAAACGCCAGTACTGCCTTTAAACGTGAAGAATTAATTAATTAATAAACTCCATTTTGTAGAAGGTTTTAGTACAATGGTGATCGCGAGGAGACCAGCATAGGTGTAAATTTTATTGCTGATAAATGAAAGACGATAATAATGTAACTGTTTAAATGTTTGCCATAGAAGAGTGTTTGAATTAATGGATATAATTTTTAATTTGGTTATATTTGTAGTAATGATAAACTTATTGTAAAACGTAAAAAAAACGAATTTTCAGTAGAACAAATACACACGTAATACGTATAAAATTACATTTTCCAACTGATCGCCCTGCCTTTATTAATTTAATTAACATCGATTTTCAATAACCTCGCAAATCCTCGATGCATCTGAATAATACTATTTTACAGGAATACAATAAACAAAATAATATTGCCATTACAATAAAAAACAATTTAGTGCAGACCATTCTATCGATATCAACAATACATCTATCCGCACATTATTTTTGTTAAAACGTTCTCATATAATTGATAACAGTGATAATGATAATACAGCAATCTCCTAATCGCTACAACAACAACCAAAATGTGTTGGTTGACATTCAACGACCATTTGAAACCTTATCGCTCCCTAGGGATGTGGTCACGAACTATTCCGATAACTATTAATCGATTTCGCATCGAATAACGAAACGAATAAATTATCTGCAATTGACAATCCTTGTGTCAGCTTACACAAATTTCTCAGATTTTTTTTTGGTATTTTTATTTATTTAGCAACGCGGTAAAACACATGTTTCCATAGATAAATAAATGTTCTGAGAAGTAACAAAGATCGTGCTAACAAAAATAGTTAATGCACATGTGCCATTTTTCACATTAAACTCCCCCTACCAATTGAATTTAATTGTAACGACTTTTAAATGCATATGTAATGACATTGCAGCATTGGGTCGAATTTTAAATACACCTAATGTGTGCACGACATTGCATCAGGGGAATACCCAGTTACAAAATAATAACATAACAAAAAATAAACAATTAATTATCACTTCACAATAATTATGAGTATCATTTGAGTAACAAGACACACAACCCAATATTGTTTACAAATAACATTTAGAAAATACTGATAAACCAAAACCTAGATACATATAAAATTAGTTTTCAGAAGAGTTAGGGGATTACCCAAAGTCGACAAAATTAATAGTTTGGGTTTGATGTTACATAATAAATTATAGTTTTAGAAAAAGGAGGTTAGCTTCTTTATATATAAACTTTCAATTTTGTCAATATGTTTAAAAAGGGGTACAAAATTTTAAAGTGACCCATCTACACACATCATTTTTTCTATACCTTTTATTTGTTACTAAAACACGTGGAATAACCTACAAGATTTCAGTGTTAAAAAAAAAACAAAATCCTTTTACCAAAAACTAGACATTTCTACTACTCACCTTTTATTAAACAATACTTTTTCATTCATCATTTATCGTCATCTTTTTAGCTATCTACCATGCGCAAGATTCGAAAGTGGTACAGTCGGTTTTAACGGCCCCACAAACATGTCCTGAGTCACGTTTGCTAGTGCTCCTTTTAACCAACATTGCTGAGGAGGATTCTGTTGGAGTAATGCTATTATAGTATTGGATGATATGTTGTTTAATTCCATTCTTGATATTAAGGATTTTTAGATATTCTATATACATGTAATTTTTTTTTTCCTGAATGACTGACGGACCATTGCACAGCCTAAACCGCTGATCGTAGAGACCTGAAAATTTGAGGGTATGTTCTTTGTATAACGTATTCAATAAGAAATAATTTTCAGAAATTCGACCTCTAAGGGTGTGAAAAAGGGGGGTAAATTTGGATGAAACTCTGTCATTTTTTATTTGAATTCGTATAGACCACGCGGGCGAAGTCGCTGGCGGAAAGCTAGTATTCAACAATATTCATGAGATCGCAGAAAAATGTTCCGATATCGTATAACATAATCATTTTCTAAGAACTGGATGTGATGATTTGATTTTAATTTTGTATTCATCTGATTTATTATAACATAAGACAACCTTCATAATAAGATAATGCTAATTTTATTATTTAAGAGTATGCTTATTCTACCCTAGAACCTTTAAAAGTAGAGAAGAAACGCTATCCGTATCTCCGAAGTAGTCTCGCAAGCAGTGAAGGTACAAGTAGACTCGATCGCGTTTGGAACATGACTATAGTCACGTTGGCCACTACGTGAAGGGACCTTATAAATCTATCATTATTGTCTATGCAGGTTACGGTTTGATGGTCATTCTACATTTAAGTTTATGAGAAGAGTTTGATTAATTAGAGTATTCCCAAGTAAGAATAGAATATTCTTTATTGTGTGTAAACCAACAGCATAAACAAAATAGGAAGTTACGAACAAGAATGAAACAGTACAACAGGCGGTCTTATCGCTAAAAACAATTTAACTATCAAGAAAAATATTACTCTTTAGTAACAAACGTTTCTTGTTAGGAGTACTTCTAAAAAATCTTTTAACCTGAATCCTGAATCCAGCCCTTTTTTAGCCACGGCCTTGTCACACGTTTTTATAGCAATTTAAACAGATTTATATGATAAAGAATATGTTGAATTCTTCATAATACAGACGGTTCCCACATTTATAGAAAATACACACCTTTTAAACACTGATAAAGACGGACGAATGACAATACCATCATCATCTAATCAGCCGAACGACTTCTACGTCCTTACGTACAACCTTTAATAGGACTCAAAAACATGATCACAAAGAAAACAACGACCGGTCCTAAGTTCCTTTTTATTCAAATTAGAAATCATCAACTCTTGCCGATCTCTGACCTATTTTCTAACGATGATTGTGATATTATTATTTAACAAAAAATGTTTTTTTTTTTTTTTCGGATGGGAAATCATCAAATGGCTCCTCCCACCGTAAGTGTCATACTCTTACTGACTAAAACCCATCCGTGTTCTTTCCTCAGCCCTATTTATTCTGGGGGTGCGGTAACTCTTTCGAACACCCTCAGCCCCGGCACATCCCGCAGTGGCAATATTAACTACTTTATATTGTTCAGGAGAAACCAATCAGTAGATATCGGAAATCCAATACATGCCAGATTCTAGGAATAAATTAAGACTTTGGAAATCACGTTCATGCAAAACGTGCGGCCATTTTCGGAGTATTAAAAAGGAATGAATTTTAATTACTTTCGGAGAATTGAATCTGCTGAAATGTGTTCTAAACGAATAATAGTAATGCAATAAAAAAGTGCATTAGAATGGACATGGACGAATATTGATTAATCTAGACTAACTAAGACTTTCAAAGAATAATCATATTTTGTCACCTCTTCATCGTGGTTACACCCGTCCCCTAAATGGTGTGTAAGTAAATAATTTAAGGTAAATAGTATTCTAAGAGCTAATCCAGAAAATCACTTAATTTTTCTATTTTGTTGCTACAATTGGCCGTCCTGTGCGTTCTATCGTAATCTTGGCTGTAAGTTTTCACGAACAATCAAATAAACTGGCTTATCTTTGTGCAGTTTCACTTAAATCAGCAAAATTTTGGGTGAAATAGTAACAAACATCCATCCATCTATCCAATCAGCACGCGCTCATAATATTATTAGTAGTATAGTTTTAAGCACAAAGATACTAGTAAGCGTATGTAGTTCCATATGATATCAGAATACAATATCGATTTCTAATACCAATTACGTAGATTCAACAATAAAACAATACTCAACCGCCATGTTTACCATGCTGCAATGAACAGTTATTCCAAAAAAAATGATACAAGTACCAACATAACAGGAAACGTAACACCCTAGGGTGTCCATTCCAGTGTAAAACGGAATAGCCAAGTACGCACAATTATACAGAATAACGTTGTTACATGATAACGGTTGCAAATACAGCGCAGAAACGCATCGATACTCGCGGAAATCGTATAGTCACGTTACTAGTTCTTTTTTTAAATATCGAACCATGGAGTATGAGACGTCAAAAAAGAAGAAAAAAGTTTGAATGCAGGTGGTTATCAACTGGCACGGGCTATGGAAACTCAAGGCTAAAACAAGGAGTCATGGTATTAAAAAATAAACATTGCATTCTAGAGGATCTACGTTAGCTGACAAAAATAAAAGTGATAACCTGTAGGGTCTATGTCCGGAATGGCCAATTATGAGATGATGCTGATGCATGACGTCATCATATCATATTTAATACAATATTATTCCAAGTAATATCCGAAAATGAGTTTTTTACGCTTTCACAATAAAACGGCTGAAACGGTTTGGATGAAATTTGATACTGAGATAGATCAGACTCCAGAGAATGTTATAGGCTTTTTCATCTAGACGGGAAAACGATGGGACTGAAGACACCCAAGGCAAGACTGAATTACATTTGGAAAATTATCTTTCTGTATTTAATTGGCACCAACAAATTATCAAAAGGTAATAAACGACTGACGCCAAGATAAAAGTGCCAATATTCATACCTATAACCTTTGGTTTTGTGACAAAAAAGGCACAGAATGCAGCTGCTTATCTCATAAAGTCGTAAACCCAGAGAAAGGGGTAATATTATCAAAATATTATGGCTATTAACCGCCACTTCGTTCGCTAGCTCCTCGTGTTTTACGATTACGACACAATTTACAGGGGCGCCGTGACCAAATCCAGGAGACATTATATACATATGCGTTGTAAATGTCATGTATTTAATGTACACTACTTGTTAAGGAGCTCGTGGCTAAGTAACAGCCGCACAGTTCGACCGATCAAAGGTGGATGGGTGACCATCTTTGTCGCAGCGAGACTCCTCCGTGCTTCGGAAAGCACGTTAAGCTGTTGGTCCCGGTTGTCATTTGTACATCTTTGACAGTCGTTACGGGTAGTCAGAAGCCAGAAAGTCTGTCAACCAGTCTTACCAAGGGGTACCGTGTTACCCGGTAACTGGGTTGTGGAGCTCAGATAGGCAGTCGCTCCATGTAAAAGACTGGTACTCAGCTGCATCCGGTTTAGATTGGAAGCCGACCCCAACATAGTTGGGAAAAGGCTACGCAGATGATACTTGTTAACCGCGGCTTCGCGCTTGCAATCTGAGAGAAATTCTTC
This sequence comes from Pyrrhia umbra, assembly GCA_963891755.1. Lineage (NCBI taxonomy): Eukaryota > Metazoa > Arthropoda > Insecta > Lepidoptera > Noctuidae > Pyrrhia > Pyrrhia umbra. The sequence continues at coordinate 2,415,560 of OY982943.1, forward strand.
GCCCATCGGATGTAAATTATCCTGTGTTAATCCAGGTCATAAACTATGTGTGTACCTAATTACATCCAAATCTTTAGCGTGAAAGAATAACATACTACATCCTCACAAACTTTCTTTATTATGTTAGGAAGATTTACGTGTATAAAAAATACATGTATTTGATAAGGTACACTGTAAGCGAAAAAAATTAACTGCCTCAATGGTAATTGTAACCGCTGAGCATTGAAGTTCAAGCCCGGTTAAGCAGTCGACAACCTTCTAGGTTGACCTGCGAGATGCCATACAAAAAAAAGGTGAGCATTGAATCCTAGGTCCGATCCCCAGGTCAAGCAGAATGTTATAAGTTTGTGTTATAAGGGTTTTCGCTTTTCTGCCAAAAGTCTACTCAAAAAAATTCATTGAGTAAATACTAAATATTTCAGATGCAGACGATTATTTGATGACAGATCTTAGTGTTTAAAAATAATATTTGTAATCATGTGATCGTCACAATTTTGATACTAAATTTATTCAGAAAAGATACCTTCTTTTGCAAAACTTAAAATACTTGTTTCTGGTCTTTAGATTCCTTCCTAGATAACCATAAATAAATTTAACTGAACAACTTACTCATTCAGGAAAACAATTAATTAAATAGGCAACTGTTAAAATTAAAAAGTCATGACTTTTTTAAGCCTCTCAAGCCGCAAAAAGACTCAAAAAAGCTTCGATAAATTTTCTGTAATACCAACGCCGGGAAGTTTATGTAATGTATCATTGTGCAATGTCATTGCCCTTTATTTTTTTTATTAAAAAAAGCGAACCCATATAAACAGGAAACACTTATAAAAACAGGTTTTTGTTCAGGAAATGCTATGAGCTTTCAAAAGGACAAGGAACCGAGGTTTTTTTGTTTTGCGGTGTTGATTTTGAAGATATTTCGGTTTTACCTCGATATTTCATTTTTGAAGGTCACATTCTGAATGTGATGTAGTTTTTTTAAGGTTTCTGTATAGTGGTAGCAACGGAACCCAATTACTATGCCTGTCACAAGGATGTATCTTTGGACCCATAATAAGTTCATTTAGCAGTAAACGTGTACTACAAATAACACGTACTTAAAACCCAAGGTACAGAGTACAAGTAAAAGATAACCTTTACTGCGTGAGTCGGCAGATTTTACTATAAAAAGATAACAGTTCTGTTTAGCACACTGAAAAAAAAACTGTGTTCGTACAAATAACCGTTCTACTGACGTATAATTCAGCTAAGTTTTTTTTTATCAAAATTCTACCACGCCTATAAATTACTACTATTTTTTCCTGCGGCAAGTAAGATCTGCTAAAATTCGTTCGTTTACCGCTACATCTACATTCCTGAGCTCCTGGTAACACTGTATGAGTGCACCATGGCTGAGGTGAACGACCGACTATTCACGGGGTGATGATTGGTTAATTGTTTTAATATTGCATCTGCTATTGTGCCGTTGGTTTAGGGTTGTTACTTTTACTATATTATTAGTATTGGGCTATATTTTTGTCAGTGGAACTCACAAAATAATAATGTTACGAAAATGGGGTTGGTACATAGACGATAATTTTAACTTATCGTGACTTAAAACCGCGACTGAGAACTTTTTAACTCAGGTGACAAATGATATATCATGGTCTCATCTCCATGGCTTTATAAGATTTTATTCTACTTTTAGGGGAATTCTGACACCACAATAAGCAAACTGTGCAACAGCACTGTGCTTGTTAAAAAATCATTTTTTTTAAATACATTACTATTGTAGAAACCCCATTGCTCACAATAAGGTGACAACCCTACGATACATATACTATAATTTACTCTTGCAAATGCGGGTATATTTTCTTTGATATGAAAAGTGACTTACAGCTATTTTCAATAACTTACCTATCCTTAGATTTCCTTTCTAGTGATAGGTTTTTGACACTATTTGTATGGACTTTAAGTCAAAATTCTAACTCTAGCAAGAAAATCCTCAGATAGATAAGTTATTGAAAATGGCTGTAGATCGGTAGTCGCATTTATGACGGTGATTACTATTAAACGAACTTGTATATTAGATGATAATAAAACCGCCAAGATTTACTTTGACAATAGAAATCAAGGGTATCTATTTCTTAACAGCTAAAGAACTACAATTTATCAGCTATCAAATATGCTTTAGAAATAACTAAATCGGAATATTTAATAACCAATAATTATACCTATTAAACTTTAAAGTAGTAATTAGATTTAATTTAAATTGATTTTAAAAATAGGCGCTAACTTCACAGATGTTTATTTCAATGTTAGGATGTTTATTAGTCCATTACTGTTAACAGGCTGTTCGGTCTTCTATGAAATTTGGCGCACAGGTAAACTATGACTTGGATTAACATATAGGATGTTATTGATTCCAATAAAGGTTTCCTGGTAAGATTGCTACGAGGTTTTGTATAGCTTTGTCTTTTTGAAAGCTTATATCTCAAAGATTTCTTATCACTTTAAAGAGGAAAACCTAGCCTTTGAAGACTATAGGTTATTTATATTTCTTTGAAATCAGATTATTCCCGCGACTACTTATGAAAAAAAAATAGATTAGAAACACTCAATGCAAATTGAGACTTAATGGGTAATCTTTCAGGTTTAATTTTTGATATTAAGAATTCCTAAGAGAAGTAAGGTATTTTAAACTCTTTAGTTAAAAAAATAAGGTCTATTATAAGAACTTACCTCCAGTTCCAAGCACTTTGAGCAAGTCGAAATGTGATATGTCCACTTTAGCGGCGCCATTGAGATTAACTGTAACAAAATTAACATTACAATTAATATGACTTCCCTTGAAGTTTATGACGTCATAGAATTAAGTGTTATGGTATAATTATTATAATTTTCGATAATCTTTATTCAGATGTTTTGTTTGAGATCTTGTTTTTCTTGGTGTACGTATAAATAGATAGTTAAGTTAAAATGTTGCTAAATCTGGGTTTGGACTACAGAACTACTAGTATTACAGATCAATTAAAATTATGATAGCACCTGAGGCTTTTGATAATAAATTAATATATCATAAGTACCAAAGGTTACAGGCATATGTGGTTTTACGCAATTAAATAACCTGAAAAATACTTTTGCTTAACCTTTCGGCTGAAATTCTTAGACCAAACAAAATGCTTTAACGTACGTAATACCAATTCAGACATCTGAAACATTATTTCATTTTTACATATTATATAACGAGTATCCTAATAAAATAATGGTTTTGAATAATATTCGCGTGTTTATGATTATGAGAGGAGGTATTTGCTCAAAAGTAGGACAATTAATAAAGTAATGAATATATATGTATTTCATCAACTATTTAATTTTTATGTAAGTAAAGCATATCACAGCAGTGTCCCTAAAGCGACAATACAGACCTACTTAAAAAATCCTACAACTCAATCCATCGTCACTACCTACTAAACGCCAAAAAATAACAAAATCCCACGAAACAGCGCATCAAGTGTACCGGCACATATATATATACCGTTATCTATCTATACACATATAAAATGCTTTGTCCTGAATGACCGACGGATCAACGCACAGCCTAAACCGCTGATCTAAGAGACCTGCACCTTGGAGGGTGTGTTCTTTGTATGACGTAGGCATACGATAAGAAAGGATTTTCCGAAATTCTATCCTTAAGGTGGAGAAAAAGGGGGGCAAAGTTTGTATCGAACATTTTTAATTTGAATTCGTATAGCCCACGCGGGCGAAGTCGCTGGCGGAAAGCTAATATACACATTAAAACGACATGCCTACACGTTACACGAGCTTTTCACTTTTACCTCGGATCTGCTTTGAATCCATCATGGAGTCTCACGATCCGTTCTACTTATCTTTGGGAAAATATTCTCAGTTCTTGCATTTTTAATAAGGAGGTTGTATTGGTTGGAGGAGCTCGTGGCTAACAGCCGCACGGACACTCCCGGCAGTCATTGATCTTTGACAGTCATTACAGGTAATTAGAAGCCAGAAAGTCTGACAAACAGTCTTGCCAAGGGAGGATGATGTGGTTTTTTACAGTGCAAATTATTTTTTCTCACTAAAACGACTGAATATATTCGGATGAAATTTTATACACTTCGTTTAATCTGCATTTACACAAGATAAGTAGGAAATACTTACCTACTTTATAAAGCCGATGCCCGATTTTTATCATGCTGCAATTCAATTCTAGTTTGAAATCAATATTTTTTAATTGATATCGGCGTATTGCAGCACTATTCCTTTGTCCTATTAATAAACGACGTATTCCCTTGTTCAGTATAAGTTTACAGCGTGATTATGCAATTTCTTGTAATAGGGGCCAACGTACGAATGGAGTTTATAATTTCATTTTTTTAACCGACTTCAAAAAAAGGAGGAGGTTATCAATTCGACTGTATTTTTTTTTTTTTTTTGTTTGTTACCTGTTACTTGCGACTGGGTGAACCGATTTTCATGATTCTTTTTTTATTTGAAAGCTGGTGCTTCCCGTGTGGTCCCATTTAAATTTTATCACTACCGGTTCAGCCGTTTTATAAATATATCAAAAATAACGATTTATCTCTACTTGCTGATATGCCAAATACTTCGATGATTTGGTTATTTACGCTTATTACAACCTAAAAAAGTGGTGTGTTTATTTTGTTAAGATAGCAAGACCGAGACACTGAAAAGGGAAAAAATAAAAAAGCTTTTTACAAAAAAATAAAACCGACTTCCAAAAAAAAAACTGAAAAGTAAAAAATAATTTTAGTTTAAACGCTATACGACCAAAACATCGCTCTAGAAGTCGGTGGCGAAATACTAACAATAGTAACTTACAAGACACCGACTTCTAGAGCGATGTTTTGGTCGTATAGCGTTTAAACTAAAATTATTTTTTACTTTTCAGTTTTTTTTTTTGGAAGTCGGTTTTATTTTTTTGTAAAAAGCTTTTTTTCACAGAAAAGTCTCTCATAGAAAAAATATAGTCGCAATAACAGCGTCTCTTATCATTTATATTTAAAGTATATTACGATAACGATTTACATAAGAATTGGCGATAAACAAACCACATTATATAGACACAATGTTTTGCTCAACAAAGTCAAAGGTTCATTGACACCGAGCTGTAATTGTTTAATCTGACATTGGTGGTGCAAAATAGAGTTACTGCAAGACATGTTTCATTTTTATACATTCGTTTTCTGCAGCGTTGTCCGGGTTTATCGACATTTATCATGGCAATCTTAAGATATTTTCGGTTTGTAGATAAATCATAGGGGTCATTGGAGTACAAGCCACTTTTTAGGTGCTATATTTTATAAATATCTGCAAGTATTATAGGTCAAACAGGAGATTAATCAGACAGTTTTAAGCTTGCAGATGTGCTCTGCGGAAACAGTCCGCTCAATGCATTTTAACATTCATTCGGTTGGTCGATCAAAATGGTTATAAAAAATGTTATCAATAAGTTTCCTATCCGATATCGATTTAGCCTAAACAATCGTCTCCGCGCACCCGGCCACCTGTTTCATAGCTAGTTACTATAGGCACTGGCAGCTATATCAACATCGTCCAGACAATCTACAGCGCTCCAAAGTCAATGGTGCGTCGACCCAATATTTATTAAATTCATATTTCTCAAAGGTCGCAAGTTACCTAACCGCTGACATTTCTCGCTGGCGTTTGAAGGTGATCCGCGCGGTATGTTAAAACCCTTAATTACTCAACATACATTTGTGTTTATTCAGAAATTTACCCGAAAATGTTGATTGAAAGTGGAACGAGACGTATGCCGCTTGCTGTGGTTTTGTTTGTGGTTATTTTAATTTCCTGTTTTCTTGGTATTTTTTTACAGACTTCATAAAAAAAGGAAATAATTGATTCTACGACCAGTATGTAATATTGTTGGAATTCAATAATATTCACATATTAATATGTTAGTCTATTTTATATCAGGTCCTCGACATGGCTTACAATTTGTTGTCCATAATTACGTAATTTACAGGGTTGTGATAGTGAACCATATCAGTAGACAGCAAGGTTTCCAAGAATTTCAACAACAAAGAAAAACATGTAAATTATTAGCTTGGGAATCCCCTGCTGAAGCAGTATTACCAGTTAAGTGTGTAAAATAAATTGCCATACTTAATAATTAAATACTGTGGGAAAATATAGGAGCTTAGTGTGTCAGTTTTCAACTACAAGTGGATTTTAATGATCAATATCAACTTTACTGTAGGTATTTCTATTAAATTCAATAGTTATTTAACATTGATAACTTGGTGGGTTTATGTATGGTCAGTGGCGTATTTCCAGTCTTGGCCGCCCTAGGCCATGTTGCAAGTACCAGATTCCTTGTTCTCCCTCATATAGACTACATAATGAATTTTCTTTATTATGGTCCACTACAATGTACCCGAGCCTCTGGATTATTTAAGTACTTAGTACTTCTTGTCATCATGTCAAAATTGGCCGTGCCTAATATCTGGCCCTAGGTCCATCTTCAATTTAAATTAAAAAGCTTTAATCTTGTCAAAGACACTCAAGTGAAGTGTATTTTTATAAAGAATCATAATTAAGTGAATATGATAGGCTTCCAAAAGTATAAATACTTATAAATTGTTCACCATAGCAATTTGATCAAAACTAACTTTTTACTTATAGCCTTTAGAACAAAAAGATCATCTGTGAGAAAATAACTGGGGATGCCAGATGCCAATTATAAAGTATTCATTTTGCAAAATATAGTTCTTTTTTTAAATATACAATTTACCAAAAACACAATTAAATCTTTACTTATGCTCCTAGCAACAAAAATGCTCCATAATTGAGAAAGTATAAAAAAAACTACAATTTCTTATCACAAGAGTCAACAAAAGCTGTATTGAGGTATTCAATATAGTTCATGGAAGATAAGTTGACACAGTTTTTTGCAAGAATGTTGACACTCAAGAAAGCTTTTAAAACTGAAAGTCAAGAGTTACAAACACAGAAACATGTTAAGAGTTTTGATAGTTTTAGTAAAAATATGATGTTTGAGAGTTTTCTCTATATTTTTTTTTAGATACAGCATTTTTTGTTGTAGAATAGCAACATTGATATTGGAACAAAAAGGGAATTGAATTGAGAATATTAATAACTATTGTTATTAATGCAAAAGTGAGTTTGTGTGTATGTTTGTTATGGTTTCACAGTAAAAAAGCTTAAACAATTTGAATACAGAGATAGAGGGAACCGTGGAGACAGTTATAGGCTACTATTTATCTAGGTGCATCAAATACTTCCCATGGGATGCGGTTGAAACCGCTGCAAATAGCTAGTTATAAATAAATTGCCATTTTACCTCTAGATGTCACATTCTAGACTGTCAATATCAATTAATGTTAATTAGACCGCCTTATAAAACTAAAATTAAATGGCAAACCGGACTTGGGACACAAATAGTGATAAGAAAACTATTATTATCGCGGTTTACGTCAAGGACTGTTGATAAAAGGACCCATCAAGTTATTCCCATGTTTATGTTCAGTAGTGAGAAATGAAGAAATACACTTGCGTATGAGAAACTAGCTTTCCGCCCGCGTGGACATTTCTTTTACATCTTGGGTTACATTATTCTTTTAGTAGTGATCCCTAATTATTTCTGGAAATAAATATAGCCTATGAGAATTCGTAAAGACATAGCTTTCTAATGGTGTAAGAATTTTGAAAATCGGTCCAGTAGTTTTTGAGTAAAAACCCTACAAACAAATCTTTCCTCTTTATAATATTAGTATAGATAATGATGTAAGAAAAATAAAAAAATATTATTTTTCCACTATTGGTAATGTGTTATCTCAATTACATAACTCAGAAAAAAGACGTGAAGCTGTTAATGTTATTTTGATGAATCGTTAAAATCTTGCTGGTTAGGAATGAAGTCTTAGTCAATATTCACCCTATTAGACCAGATTACACCACAATACTCGAAGGCTAAGACACCATGGGTTTTCATTGCAGTGAATGATAGAAGACTGAATCAGACTAATATTGAGATACATTAAGAATATATTTAAATTCCAAACAGATTCGAAATTATTAGTCTTATTTTATCAACTGTATTAACTGTACTGTAACTGTAAGACTTGGTAACAAACAGTGGTGCCAGTTAATTTTCTTTTAAAAATTAACATTACTGAATCTCTATGGATTTGACGACTTCAGCAATATCTTTATTGAAGTCTAATAAAATTTACAATCTCAGTGTATTGGATCTACTTTCACAAAGTTTTAAAGGAACTTTCACTTCAAACTCCAGATTAGAATCTAGACTACATTTTAATTTAAGAACAGAGCTTTCAAAATAGAATGCTGTAATGTAGATTGTGATAGATAAGGTAGCCATTTCTTGTTACTATGGTTGATGTAAGCAATAGAATATTAGTATGAAATATTTGAAATGTAGGTGAAATTCTATTGATGTTAATACAGGTAGGAAGACATATTGATAATCATGAATCACTGATACATACTACCATTAACAAAATTTATGAGTGACAAGCCTTTGTGGAGAAATAAATAATTCATTTTTTAATCTCCTTCTGCAGAAGTTTTGTCTTGAATGATCAAAAATATTATTTTTTTAATTTTGAAAAGCGCAAGAGTAAAGTACTAAATGTTAATTTGAAACCTGATGCCAGATTTTAAAGTACCTCAGCCCACATCTTCTGCTAAGTACTGGTACAGGAATACCATTCCTGATAATTACCAAATATACTTTAGACACATTGTTATTTATTCTTAGTTATATATGTAGTTGAAATAACAACTAATTTTATGAATTCCTCGCAATGACAATTTGGGGAAGCCCTATAATTAAGCTGTTAATGTTTGAAAACTGATTACATTTAAAAACCTTATGAATCAACATTAATAGTCTTTTTTTAATGATGATTTTAATATAACAATGAATATGAGAAGAAAAGATATAATAAAATGCTAACTGTAGTTTTTTAGATGTCCTCCTCATTAGTCAAAGTTATTAGTAAAAAACATATTGCTAATTATGTCATTATAAGGCTTGGATATTTAAAAAAAACCTATTATGTTCTTAAAGTGTAGTTATAGTCTTTTTGATAAGGGTACTATTTGCAATATCTTTGAGAACATGGTGTAGAAATTTTACTTAGCAATACACAAATGCATGACATTGAAATCAATAAATTCTAAGCATGCTATGTACCTTTGTATAATATGTGTAGACCTTATGAATATTACATAATAGCCCATATACTTGCAATTACTTTGTACTGTAAATAAGGAGGAAACAGAGTCCATATTTAAATAAATTATCTTTTTTTTTGTTATTTTTATTATGCCCTTTCCTGTATTCTTTTCGGAATATGACTTTAAACTTTACCTGTTATTTTTTTATGTGTGTATGCCTTTATCACAGCATATAAAGATAGGTAAATAAATAATTAAATAATAATACTATATACCACACAATATAATGCATTTCAACAGTCCTATTTCATCAGGTGTAAGGTTGTGAAATATTTCAAATAGATATTCAAGAAAGGATTTGCTTGTTTTGTATAGAAATGAAGATAATAATCAAGTATGTCAATAGATGAGTCATTTGGTTATAACTGCATGGTAAAAACATGCAATGTGTTTGTTTGCGTAATGTAAAACAGTTCAGTGATGCAGTCTTACTTGCTTTTTTTACTAAAAATGTGGTAATGCTCCTAAATTAATAGAAGAGTTTTTGGAGAAAAAGCATTTTTGATTTTATAATGATTTATAGAATAATAATTAAAAATACATAACAAAGCTACTTGAATGGTACTTAAAATTACTACTAACAAATGAAATTGCTTGTCCAGGATGATGTCAAGGAGTGATACCACCATCTTAGAAGTGGGCTATGATCCACACTGGGTTTTAAACCCAGAATATTTAATATAACAGATATAAATAATATTGAACCTACCTTTGCATCTTTTCCTAATTTTACTAGCGTCCACCAAGTTCCAGTCAACAGAGTCCCGAGCGGGTGCGGGCACAGTGCCCCCGATGAGCTCCACAGAGCTGCTCCTCTTAGAGCTGGGCCCCGGCACCGGCGGGAGCTCCTCAGGCTTTTTACAGTCCTTCAGTGACGACACACTACTTGAGCACTCCACTATTTCCACACTCTTGTCCAAATGTCCGTTGGTACTCACACTGCAGCCGTTCACAGGAGGCTCCGTCCTCGCCTTCTTGGTGGGCACCTTCTTGTGTTTGTGCGCGCTGTGGCGACGCTTCAGCTTCGTCGAGTGCGAAGAGTTCCGCGAACTGACCGGCGACGGACACCCGCACTCCATGCTGCCCTCCTGGTCGCTGCCCTCGTAGTAACCCGACTCGTGCTCAGGCTTCTTGTCAGGCAGGCTCATCTCGGCGGTGGCGGTGGCCATGGCTCAGCCGTTGACCAAAACCATGTAGACTCCACCACTTCAGAACCTCATCAAGTTTGTCCACGTAACGACGCGTTGCGACGCACAAGCGGTGCACTCCCGAGGGCTTGGCCGACCGCGAACGGTTATGAAAACGTTAATAAATTATATTGCAAGTATTCCTTCAACTTTCAGCGAAAGTACAAACGACACGTAAAGCATTTCGCGAGTAGTTCCACCCGCGATAACTTCACGCGGAGCTCTGTCGCAGATGGCGCTGCAATATGCTATAACCCGACCGAATTCGAAACCACCCCACAATATGCTTGCTCCGCACACCGATATGTCAATCTGATTGGTCGATAGGAATTTCACTTGTGACTGATTTCACTGTACTGAAACGTCAAATAATTTAGTATTGTATATTATCCCTTTTTATGATATTTTATCTCATTGTATCAAAATCACAGCCTCTTCGTCGTCCAGTAACACGGGGTTATAAATCCAAAACAATCCAGGTACTTCACTCGTATAAAATTTTCACTTCACTGTCAGCACAGTTCATTTGCACACAACAACAGTTCGATATTTTGTTTCAATTCACTAGCACTATGTATAAACCGTCTCTCTTTACAAAACTTCTATGTACACTATATAAATAAATTATAAAATGCACGCGCGAATGAGATACGAACTCACTCAGCGCGCTAAAGTAACTGAATTCGAGAAACGCAAAATAGAAACCGTGCGACGGTGTGCGAGCGGTGCGCTCCCCCCACCATTTACGATTTACGAGGCCACATAGTGCATGCAAAACTTACAGACAAATCGATTAATCGATATTTTTTTAAACATTTCCCGATTGCCTGTATTAAGTAAATATTGTTATTAAAAATGTATTTGTATAATTATTTAAACATAATTTGTTTTGTAGTACGGTGAAATGTTATTTTAATGTCGAGGAAGATCTTAAAATCAAGCGTTTACTGTACGAGCCAGCGTTTCATGGACGTAAACAAAGAGAGACACGGTTATTGCTTATCTATTATGTAGAGAGAGATGACAAATGTTAGAGCGCAATACAGCATGTATGCGCGTCTCTTTCTTGATTCGCTGCAGAGTGGCCGTGAAGTGGTTGAGTTAAACATGGATTGAAACATAATGGATTGAGAATGAGAAATTATTTCTTTTATTTTACTATAGGTACTTTTCTTTATTAAATTTTTCACAGACATCAAAATTTTAAGATTATTTCTGCAAATCATAATTTTTAGTTCGCAGTTTTAGTGACCAATTAAATGATTTTTGATGTATTCAAAGAAATGTTGGATTGCGGAAAAATAGTTTCAATATTATGTACTGTGTCAGCTAAAAAATAGCTTATTTTTGGTATTTTTTAATAAATTCCGTTTACCATGATCGGGTGTTGTGATAGCCGGATGGTTATGGAGCCCGCTTCACAAGAGCGAGTGTGCGGGCTCAAACTGACAAGGTCCTATAACTTTTTCTAAGTTTATCTTGAACATCCCTTAGTATGAAACATCTTGAAGAAACCTGGTCTTACAAAAAGCAAGCGGGCGACCCTTCATGTGTAAAAAGACGCCTTTGCCGAGCAATGGGACTTAAATAGGTCAAAAGTGATGCATTTTACGTTACTAAACTTTAGTTTTTCTTAAAGCCATCAAGACACACAAGGCTTCTGTTCCCTGCTGTAACTATGGTTTTTTTGTTCAGCATTTTTGCCCTTTGCCTTAAAACTGTAGTTAAAACCTTAGCCTTTGTGCTTCGATGGTTGACGTAAGACATGATGGCATAAAGGCATAGGCGTATAGGACAATCATCATCATGTGAAGTGATATGATTATATCGATAAAATCAATCATTGTATTTGAACAAGTCTATCTGTTGACAGTAGGTGTGTCAGTAACGCACAGCCTGAAAATGTGGCTGAAAATAATGAAGTAATAACTAACCAAACCACACGAAAAGTAATTTTTTAATTAAATAAATACATAATTGCAAAACAACATAATAATTAATCACCAACACATTTATAGTAATTGCCAATGTCGAAAAAATCGTGTAATTGTATTAATTTTTAAAGTAAAAGCATTTACGGCTTTATTTTTTATACAAATTGATCTTGATTTGATTTACTCGAGGTAAAAACCTTGATTTCAGTTTCCGCGATATTATCGCTAGGCGCACTATCTCATAATGTAGGACATGAAAACTTTTTCACTTTAGAAGTCACTTTACTACCAAACTAAATTCGCTACGTTCAGTTATCTGGAGAAGCATTTGCCCAGCAGTGGGACAATAAATAGGGAGATGATGATGATGATGACTTCCAGTGTTTTAATGGGCAATAGGCCTAAAATATTTTGCTACATAAATTTACAGATAAATCGAAAATAAGTTCACATTTCCTTTATTCAAAAGAGATGAGCGTGTTTTTGACATTTCGCAAAACAAACGTCAGTTTAGGTACTTTACCGACTTCTGTCGTGAACTTTATCCAGACTGAATATTAGTTTTTTTTATCATAACAAATAATCAAGCTACAATAAAATAATACCAAGAAATGTGTGCAATGTTTGTTATTTCCTTATGTTGTTTTACGTAATTATCTCCAGACATAGGAACTATGTGACTTGAGAATCAGTAGGTAGGTACCTAATTAGAATAGCAGTTATAATACTCGTAGGTTTTCTTAATCCTGTTTTGCTTGTGTGTAACGACACAATGATTAAGCTTGCTGATACAACTCTTTTTCTTCTTGACCTTTAAATATAGGGATTAAATGCACATTCTGTCTGTATAAAGTCAGGTCAGAGCACTAAGCAAGAAGTATTGAAATTGGCGAATTAAGTTGACGTTTTTGAGGGTTCAAACATTTCGCACTTTGCTATGCATTGAGGACTATGTTAGCGCACACTTTGCGACTAATAATTTAATTTTAATCGAGGAATTCTTGCGGTAACAATAAGCTGCAAGTTTTGGCGATATCCGTTACCAAACCCAGTAGAATTTATTTTTCCAATCTTATTGAGTTTACTGACAGATAGTCACTAGTAGGTTCAACACTAGTAAATTACCGAATAAACAAACATGATACTTAGAGTACTATAGTAATTTATCAAGATCAAAAAGTCATCCATATTTTACGGATAGGGTTACCATATCTCAGGATTTTTCCTGAGATTACAGGAATTTTCGACTTTTCTCAGGATTGCGGCCGGATTTTGCAAATCTCGTGAAATCTCAGGATTTTCAATAAAACACAGGTTACATTTATAATAGCTCCGATTCTCGCTCACTCGCCTGTTCCGTGGTGACACTCAACGCAGCATAGTCCAACCTTCGCAAACCCCCCCCCCCCCGTGGCTTGAGCTAGATCCGCAGTGTATAAAACGATAATAATACGTTTTTGAGAGAAAATTCTCAAACTGTATCAAATCTCAGGACTTTTCCATGGTAATCAGGCCTTTTCTCCGGTCTTTTGATTTTTACATCTGGTAACCCTATTTACGGATATACCGTTATCAAGCAGGTTTTCCCAGAAGTATGTAGCTGCGGCATAATTATTCCAAAACGTTTCCAATCATATTTAGGGACGGGCAATATTTTAACGGTTATCATAATAATTTTACGCAATAATTATTTCATTCAAATAATACGGAAGATGTCGGCGTTTTAGACTAGGAAGTGTTTCGACCTTCGTTTTAACATCAGAATCATAAAAAATCACGTACTATAACGTAAGTATTCTGTGAAAATGTTAGCGGCGATATGAACAGTACATTTATGAAGATAATAATTACTTTGCTAAATACACGGAAAAAAATACTATCTAGGGTTTTTGACTCCATCGTTGAAATAGATACAGTTGAATTTATCAGATATTTAAAACTAATATCAGCAGATATGATGAATAAAAAAATATAATGTCTTTAAAAAGGAACCCAAAGCTCCAGATTAACTATTGTACATACTCAAGTTATATGGGAATGCTTCTCAAAACCTAAACTATGGGAATATTTTACCGCAATGCGCAAACTCCCAACCCTTCAATAAAACATATGATTTCGAAAAACATTCATTGCTACCCTTTTTGGATGTTTGCGTTCAAGAACTTATGAATTCTTAATTCTAGTGAGCAACAAACAAGCAACCCTTTTGCTTAGAACATAAAATCGAATACTCATTAGCTAGCTTAAATTAAGCCTTTTTATTACATCTCATGGCTCCTCCTTTTTTTACTTTTTTAATTGTAATACCATAACTGGCATCTTTTTTTCTGATGGGACATCATCAAATGACTCCACTCGCCGTGACCGGGGCGGGAGGAAGTGTCAGTCTCTTACTGACTAAAACCCATCCATGTTCCTTCCTAAGCCCATTGTGTTCCGGCGGCACGGTAACTCTATCGAACATCCAGCAGCATAATTTGCCCCTTTAGCAAAAGTTTTTGTAGGTAATAATACACAATTTAATTATATTATAGCACAAGCAGTTACATCAATATAACAGTTTAGCAATTTCGCCTCGAAATTTAAATACCGTTGAATTATCTATATTTTGGCTACCACCATGAGCACCCAGGATATAGGACCAAGGCATTGATGGACAAAAACACTTTCTCGGGAATGTATCAAATAAATGTAATCGTTTGCATGTTCCGATGTCTCACGTACCCCCAAAATAGCAAAGTAGAACAGTATAATTGGTCTTCTATGTACCAGCCACTAAAGCCTTTTAAGAAGCCACGAATCTCTTTAAAATAAAGGACTTTGCTGATGATTATAGACACGTTAACGTAGATAAGATAGTTTGATTCCACTGATACTGAATCGGATGTTGCGGTAAACTTTGAGACTGCGACAGGCTGCATTGATTGACTAAACCCCGGCGTAGTATCCAAAGTCTTTTTACACAGTCGACAAAGTTTTAACCACTTCCTTAGTCCCAAACTTTGTCCTCGTTCACCTGACCGTGACCAATAAACTAATCGTAGATTAAAATCTCAAATACCCTCATTTCCGATAGTGTTTTCGATAACAACTAACGATGTTTTCTATAATTACCGTATGTTACAACAATCTTTATCTTAAGAGCTTAGAAACTATTTAAGTGTTTGTCTGTTGTGAATTAATTGCAAATAGTACACAGAGGAAGATTTTCACTGTAAATCAAGTGTAATTTAATTAGTTTGTTGCTAAACAACGCGATACGGACGGATATCGCTACCTACATGTGTTGTCAGTCTCGTTTCCGTGATTTGCTTTACAGAACTACAAGCGATATGGTTCTATAAATGGAAAATAGTGTTTTATTCTTGCAAGACGTTATAGAAAATTACATTTGTGTTATTTAGAAAGGAATCAAAGAAATCACTTGATCAGGTAAGTTCAATGTTATACATGTTATTAAAGATCAATCTTTTCTGCTCAAGATAAAAAAACGGATCAGATATTTATTCCCTTCAAAAACAAGGTTATACATTTTTGTATTAACTAACTTGAACTCAACAACTACTAATTTGAACATTTCAATATGTGTTCTTTAGAAATAAGTTAGTATTAGATGGGTAAATATTATCAGAGATAACTAAAACCTTTGTTTATTATAGGCATTAACGACTGGCGTGTATCTTAACAGATATACTTGCAATCACAATCATAGAATGTAGTACAGTATAAATACCATGTTTACTGGTTACTGTACTGCATAACACGCCCCCGTAGTGTGAAATGACAAGGGTCACTATAGCAATTTATTATCTCTTCACAATCATGGCTCGGATTCCGTGAAATGTTCTAAGTATATATAAATTATATTGGGTTAGGTTTGGGTAAATACCAGATTTGGTTGAACTATTTAATCATTTATGGCTTTTATATCAGAATTTCGTTAACGAATCAGATGCGCAAACTCAAACAAATACCTGTAGCTTATTGAGATTTTTTGTTCCAATGCGACCATCGATCTTGCGACCTGAATGTAGGAAAAGGATTTTGCAGCGCTGCGTCAGGTCAATCAGATATTTTAGAAGTATTAAAACTTTAAATTTCATATTACGTACGCACTTAATGTACTTTATCCAAGTTAGAATGGGAGCTTAGAGGTAGACGTTATATAATTTTATTTTGTTAAATGAGATGCTTTTTTTTATTATGCATAATTGAAATATAATAATGACCAAGTTAAATAAGCTTGCTAAGTTTTTTTTCGGGATAAAACTCGGGAGCAATATACCTAGGTGTGATTGTTTTTGGGGCGTTAAAAAATAGTGGTTTTTGAGTTGCAATTTTGATAGTTACCTAAGAACTTAAATTATATATTGTAACTCTTGAAGATTTTCAGAATCAGTTCTTCCACCGCTCTGTTTCTGTTGTAACTACTTACCTGAGAATGATGAAGTCGTCAATATAATTTACCCGCCATACCAGGATCCAATTGTTGATTGACTGTTGCAGTTGTTTTTAGTCAGGGGTATATAGATATTTACTAGGAATAGGTATCTATTACCAAGTAAGAACTCATTAATCTACTATTCCATATCTGTGCATTCGTATCTTTCATTTATCTTAATCACTATAATTTAATTGATCTATAACAACTTTATTATTGCTATTAGCAAATCCACTTGTTAATCAACTACCGTATATTTTCTTCTCTCGGACGAACAATGATAAAACGACCAATTGAATTTGTAATATAATGAGCAAGCTAAAGAGCTTGTTTTAAAATTCCACAGCTGCGAGTTTCAAACCTTGAATAAAAGTATAATATAATAAAATAGTCAATAATACCTCACCAATGCTACTTACCGAAACCTATTTCATGGCGCACAGTATCGGCCTTCACAATAACCGGTGTTTCCTTATACGTGCTGCCATCTCCCGGATCCTCAATCGGCTTATCGTCTTTCGGCTCCGATTCCGCGAAATATTCCTCAAAATTGTTCTTATTGAAGAAATCAAAGTCTACAGCAGCTCGTTTCATAGTCGGCGTGGCACTGGAGGCCTCGACTTCAAATTGTAGCATTCTAGCCGGCGACATGAGCTCCGCGACTGGAGACGGCTTAACGAACACATCGTTGTCGTTTTTCTTTGATAGCGATAATTGCAGCAATGTTTGTGGTTTGCGAATTTCAATCTCAGCTTTGGTCTCGATAAGTTTTGGTGTTTCTACTATCGGGGGAGATGATTGATTCTCTGGAGGCGGGGTCTGGACATCAGGCGTATCTATATCAGGGGTTTGTGTATCAGGTGTTTGAACCGGTGTCGGTAATTCCACCGACGTAGGAGTTTCGACATTAGCAGCTACACTGCCGTCTACCGACATCTCCCTGCCTATAGTAACGTTTTCTCCAATCATAGAAAAATTATCTAAACTCATACGGAATGTATCATCAGGAAGCTCCAAGTTGTCTGGGATAAATTGATTTGAACTTGAACTTGTACACGTGTTGATTGCGACCTCGGCATTTTTACTGTCTAGCATCGGCGACTCCATGTTTAAAGTGTTTTTGAAACACCAGCTTTCGTTATGTTTCTATCAATTTATAACAATAAATCATACATTAGTCTCCACCGGTGTCCTTGAAATAATCTTGCCAATCGATAAGCGCATACATAAGAATTTCACATCACTTACACGCACACATGCGCATTACGTTCCCTTTCGTTTGTGTGTATGCCTGAGCTGTCAAACTAGTTTCGCGGCTACGTTTTCCTCCATGGGCTTATAGAAATATGTCTAATTAGAAATGAAAAACGTATTTCTGGGAAGTAAACTCTTATTGGAATGTTATTATGACACTGATACACATTAGCGGCATGTAAAACAGCTTTATCGCGCCATAGGTCCGGCTATAAATAGATCGGTAATCGCCACTCGCACTGATTTTAGCCCGCCTTTTTGTTCCTTTACAATCACAGCGAGGATCCTCACTTATGTCCGGGAATGTCCAATAGAACGCAATAAATCTTTCACAGTTTATGTCATGTACTAGTACAGAGAAGAATTTGTTTACTTCGCGCTATAAATGCAAGATACGGCGCGATGGCGCGTTCCACAACACAACTACATGATGTAGTAATGTCAACAAACAAGAGTTCCGACTGCAAGATATACAGTACATTGCGCGGGCATCCATCTTTAGCATAAAATGTTTGAAAATGTATTGTTCTTGTATTAAATTAACTTGTCATTGATGTAAATAAATCAATATCTTTATTTTTCTGTTACTAAAATCAATATTTCATTAATTAACATGTAGTACAAAATTAAAAGTCCCTCAAAATAAGTTATCTGTCAAACGTAAAACGCGGCGCGCATTGTAAATATTGTACCTGTCAAACGAGGGAATGGAACAAGTGGTTTTTGTTTGGTACCTTTATTAATTAACATCGAATAGCAGGCCGATATGTTTATGTATAATATCCAGCATTTATTCTTGCATTTTGAATGAATAATGCTTAGTTTACGTTTAAGAGTTCATTGCACTAAACCGCTTCTCGGTAGCTTTTTAACTACATACATTCAAATAATACGCCACAGATTGATTCTATAAATTTAATGTCTGACTGTTTGACCTAGTGACCTCTATTTACGTATACGCTAAAACTTAATAATTAGCTGTTTTTTTATTTATAATTAAATATTTAAAAATGTAATAAGTGAAATATGAAACTGTAATTTTACCAATGTTTATTATTCCAATATGAGAAACAAAACTATTTCGAGTGAAATTTATTGCTTATAAATATAATTTTTACCAAGCTTATCGATTATGATTAAATACGAGACATCACTAATTATGAAATTGAAATTTGACAGATAAATTAAAAAGTTTATTTGTTGAAACTGCGTTCAATTTTAATAAGTTGTGCCATTCAAATAGTTTTTAATAGAAAGGTCTGAATAACTAAATATTGTAATTAAAATATTTTTTTAATTAAATTTTGCTAATACCTAGTATTAATTTACAATTACGTAATCCACTGTGTGTTATCTTTATCCCTGGACATAATATCGACCTAGATGTTGTATTTATTTTAGCCCTTGTCTAGTCTATAGAATTTGTTGAGGATCAGCTACCATTTCAACATGACAGCCATTGCCTGTATAGTATAGCTATTTCAACAGATAGGTGTAAAAATAAAGCAATGAATCAAATCGAAGACTTTATTTCACAAGCAAATTACTTCATCTTCTTCTTTTTACCACCAGCGCCATCGACTTTCCCGCCCTTTCGCTTCCCGCCCTTGTCAGCCATCTTGTTGAAACCTTTCTTGTCAGATTTGAAGCCTTTTTTGTCGGATTTGTTGAAGTTTCCTCTCTTATTTTTGAACTTTTTGTTATTTCCTTTGTTACCTAATATTTTTCTGTTGTAACCCTTGATCCATCTATCTCTGTTGTCTTCCCAGGCCAGCTGCTTTGTGCTTGCGTTGTCTGTGTTGGCGACTGCTTGACTTGATCCTTGCTTTTTGTTTGTAGCCGTGTCTTCTAGGAGGGTTGAGAATTCTTCTGCTGAAGCGAACAGGGAGCCGAGGTCGTCTGTGCCTGTTGGAATTGTAGTTTTCGGTTATTTGAGTGGGTGGGTAGGCGATATGTCGCTAACTAAATTATTGGGAAATCTATTATGAAAGTATACCTAGGAATTTTTGTGACTAGCCGCGCAAGTCTTTCAGTAAATAAGCTTTCTTCACGCTATATCTAACAGTTCAACTTAGCTGTGTAGTGTTCAATTTTATTTCTTTAAGCAGATATTTTTATAACTTTTAGCCAAAAAAACCTCCTTTTACCTTTTAGTTTGAATTTGCCTTTTCCTTTCTTTGTTTTTGCGCCGGGCACATCAATCTTGTCATCCTCATCATCACTGTCTTCTAGTAGCAACTCTGAAATAACAAATTTGTTTAAATTTCAACAATTATTATAATTAGCGTCGCGGGTGTTTTCCAAGGGTTTTATAGTTATACAATATCAGCTGTTCCCTGCTGTTTCACCCGCTTCCCAATGGAACTCTTCACACACCAAGATAAAAAGTACCCTATAAACGTCTCCAGGGTTCTATCTATCCGGGGCTGCGGGATGTTCGAAAGAGTTACCGCGCCCCCGGAATACAAAGGGCTAAGGAAGGAACATGGATTGGGTTAGGTTAGCGTTTAGGCTGGCTGTGTTCCGCAACTCCACGACAGCGCGTATTTTGCGTGAGATGAGGATGGATTGGGTTTTAGTTAGTAAGAGTCTGACACTCCGGCCCCACCCACTGCGGGTGGTGTCATTCGATGATTTCCCATTCGAAAAAAAGGGTCCAATCTATCTCCATACCAAATTTCAGCCGTTTTACCGTAAAAGCGTAACAAACAAACTCACATTCACATTTAAAATACATATTAGTTACGATAATCCTCTTAGTGACAAATGATGTAAATGTTTGATTATAGAATTTGCTAATTAAACTACATATTACCATCTTCCTCTCCAGACAGCGCTGGTTCATCATCATCACCAGATATATTGAGTTCACCGTCGCTACCTGTAATTACCAAAAATTCATATAAGAAATATAATCGTCTGTAAAAAAAATATTCATGATTCATGACCTTTTAGATAAGGACCTAATCCGACCTTCCGTGCTTCAGAAAACTGCTTGAGAAAAGGTCCTGGCTGTAATTTGTAGATCTCTGACAGTCGTTACAAAAGACTGCAAGTCTGACAACCAGTCTTACCAAGGGTTATCCTGTTATCAAATCATTCCATTTCAAATACTTGTGTTGAGCTGTATTCTTTTCAATTACAGACAGATATGTGTTGCTGGGGAGTTTGTTGCGCCATTTCTTTTTTTCCGAATTTCCGAAGTGTTTTTCCCAGCAAAAACACTTCGGAAGTGGTGAAGCGCGGGCGTTTTGGGGGCTGTCTCTTGTAAATTGACGTTCAAAAAGTGCTAATATTCAGCCTAATTTGTGTAATAAATGACTTTTGAATTTGAATTCGTTAAGACTATACACAGACGACCCTTATACAGTTGAGAGAAGGCCAGGCATTTAAAAATGTTAAATTTTTACTAAAAACACAAGTTTATTTAATTTACAACAAAAACACACTGCTCACAGATTTAGCATTCTGAATAGTAATCTGTGGAAAATGTAGTGAGTATAGGCTGTACCGATTGATTTTACGAAAAATATAAACGAAGTAACCTATTTCGTTCTAATTCTGCCACAGAAATTAACAAAATGGCGTAAGTATGGCGCATTTTAACAATTTCATGCTCCAAACATCATCACTACATAGTATAAAACAAAGTCGCTTTCTCTGTCCCTATATTCCTATGTATGCTTAAATCTTTAAAACTACGCAACGGATTTTGATGCGGTTTTTTTAATAGATAGAGTGATTAATGAGGAAGGTTTTAGTATATCTGTCAAGTTTTTAGTATCTGAGCCGCACAGTGCGTATAGCAACCGTCCGGGTGGCTGTCACTCGGGCCGCAGCCCTCCGAGCGACCGGAGCGGTCTGCGGGTAGCCGCATCGCAGTGCGCATAGAAATGAATATTACGTACATAATTGTGCTTGCGGTCAGCCGGGCGGCTAGCCGCATTGCGGGTAACCGCATAGTGCGTATGTAGCCTTAGCTAAAATATCGCGGTCGAAGCCGCTGGCGGGAAGCTAGTTATTCATAATTTAATGCAATTTTATTTATCTATGTGGGGAAATTTTAACAAAATAGGTTATGATTTTGTTTACATTTTTCGTAAAATCAATTGGACTATTGGTATATTTACTAAGTTTTTATTTTTAAATAAGGATCTAATGTAAATCCTAATATACTACTGTTTGTTTTCCCTTATGTAATAAAATAGAAAATAAAAACATACCTGCATCATCTACATCATCATCAGCCACGTCATCGGCGCCATCATCTTCATCATCATCACTGCCCAACTGATCATCATCATCTTGTTTCTTCGTACCTCGCTTCTGTTTAGTAGCGGCCATATCTGCTAGATAGTCTAACTCGTCATCTGATTCCTCTGTTGATTAAAAATGGTAATTAATTAATTATTTTCTTTGTACATATCGATAGATCCTGGATAAGATCCCGCAAATTAAACTCTATAATAATTGGATCAAATGTGACTTTAGTCACATAATATCAATGTCAAAAATTACACTTTGGCTTCACTTTTTATAAATAGTCAACTTTTAAGCACAACATCACTCTTGTCCTAGTTTTTATCAAGTTCAAGTTGATTAAATTATCTATACATATTATTATAAAATGTTTTGTCCTGAGTGACTGACGGATCAACGCACAACCTAAACCGCTGATCGTAGAGACCTGAAACTAGGAGGGTGTGTTCTTTGTATGACGTAGACACCCGATAAGAAAAGATTTTCCGAAATTCTACCCCTAAGGGGGTGAAAAAAGGGGGCAAAGTTTGTATGAACCTCTGTCATTTTTAATTTGAATTCTTATAGCCCATGCGGGCGAAAGCTAGTGTTTGAATAATAAAGCTATATATCTACCTAGTGCCTTAGTCCCTGTGACACTGTCTAGGTACTGTTCGAAGTCTTCGCTGTTCACGGAATCCGCGTCGCTGTCATCGTCATCTGAAGCGTCCGCGTTACGACGCTTTTGAAGGAAACTGAAAACAGAATAAGATAATAAAAAGGTACGTAAAGTAAGTGTGAGACTGTAAAAAGGGTAGCTCCGAATTTTTGCCTGACTACAGAAAAAGAAGTTTTTAGAAAGGATAATCATCATCATCTGCCTAGCCTTTTCCCAACTATGTTGGGGTCGGCTTCCATTCTAAACCGTATACAGCTGAGTACCAGTGTTTCACATGGAGCGACTGCCTATCTGACCTCCACAACCCAGTTACCGGGTAACAGGTATTAATATAGATGTGTTAATTCAAATGAAAAGTTATGTGTGACGAATTTCATTAAAATCCGTTTACTAATTTTTGCGTGAAAGAGTAACAAACATACAATATCCATACATATTAGTAGTGTAACTTACTCGTATAGAAACCTCTCGTCCACCGGTACTTTGCTGGCGTCCTCATTGAGATAAGACGATGAGTTGACTGGTATACTCTTCAAACCTAAAATGTATGATAGACATGACATACTTTTAAAAATGCAATTTCGGACATTACTTACTTTTTAAGTTGCTATTTTTTTTTACTTTATAGTTAGTTTACAAGCATATTGAAGTAACTACTTTCTGCAACCGGATAAAAAGTATCCTATAATCGTCTTCAGAGTTCTATCTATCTCTGTACTAAATTTAATCCAGATCGGCTCAACAGTTTTATCGTAAAATCGTAACAAAGAAACAAACTCACTTTCGCATTTATAATATTCTTATATTAGTTAGTACTTGTATATCTTGTCAGAAAATGTTTATCTCTTCTGTTGATTCGTGTAAAATTTTATCAAAATCGGTTTATTATTTTCTAAGATTTTGTATTTGAAAAAAATAAACACAGTAAGTTATTAAATAAAATACCTTTAGCAGTATAATTCTTCCTGACGGCGAACTTAGGGTGGGAGCCCTTGACTTTCTTCACCCCCTCATCCTGTTGGGTGTCAGCTCGCTTCTTAGGGTTCTTGAACACGAAGCGGTCCAGGAAACGGATGCCCGAGAAATCCTTTAGAGGATCGCCGCTGTATTGAATTATTTGCTCTGGAAAATGATAATGAAACTTACACTTTTAATTGGACTTATTTAGTAATTATTACTATATTTCGAAAGTGGTGTATTCCCCATGAGGCTGGCATAGTCACCCTCTATTTATAATAAGATTAGAAATTTAACTGCACCATTTTACCGTTTGTTCAAACGATTTTGAGATCTACTGCTAAGGTGACATGACAAAAACAGATGCAGAATATATTTGTTATTGTAAACATTATTTTGCTTTCAACACCATCCTTATCGAAATAGAATTCAAAATCGGTTAAATAAGCTGCAAAAAGAGTTTGGATACTTTTCTATGACTGAAGCCTTGTTAAAAATAAAGATAAAAAAGAAAGTGGTGAGTAGAAGAGAGGTAATACGAGTATGAGATTAACCTGGCTGTGACTTTTCTAAAGCCGTATGTACTTTGTAAGTATATCTTAGACGTCATCGACTAACGCTAAAGGAAAAACATCGTGAGGAAACCTGGACTCAAAAGTCTGAAATCGCCGATCAGCCTTGAGCAAGCGTGGTGATCAATGCTCATGCCTTCTCTGTATAAGAAGAGGCCTGTGCCCAGCAGTGGGACAGTACATAGGCTGATGATGATGTATACTATGAAGTATATGTATAGTACTGACCGTGCAGCAGCTTGTCGGCGAACAGCAGCACGGTGGGGTGGAAGTGCCGCGCGAGGGGGCGCAGCTCCACGTAGGCCGAGTGATGCGCGCCCGCGAACGATGGGTTGCGAGCGAAGGGGTTGTACTCCGTTATCTCCTGCAATATCACTCATTGTTTTTAGGTAATTTTAAAACAAATTGTAAACGTTTTCATGAAAAATAAATGGTAATTAATATTAATAACATTATCCAGAGGTAGACATAGTGATAAAGAAAAAAAAACTAATATAAAAAGTAGTAAAACACATGATACAAAAAAAAAAAAACAAACTAAATCATCGATTTTACAAAAAGTAGCACTTTTTGTGCGAAAATATATCGAAACCTTTGAGACTGAGGTCATTTTCGAAATGGGTCTTATAAAAAATAAAACTATTTTTTTTCCTCTCCCTGCTTCATAATTCATAAACAATATTCATTCTTCTGCTTTCACGGAAAACAGCTTACCCGATGTAGATGAAAATTGATAAAGATATACATAGATTGAATACCGGATAAGGACATTATGATCATTCTTATTCCTAATCTCTTCAGGATGCAAATGAAACTCACCTTATCCATATTAACAGACTTCTTGAGCTGTATCTTGGCTTCCTTATCCTTATCATCATCATCGTCATCATCTCTAGCAGCCTCCGTCTTGACCTTAGCGTGGTACCAGCCCGGGGTGACCGCCGCGTGCTTGCGTTTCTTAGGCTTAATGTTGCCTTGCTCGTCAATTTTCAGATCAACATACGATTCTTCTTCGTCGTCATCTGAAAATATATATAGTTAGGGAACTCTTTAATTTTGTCTATGGTTATGGATAAAGAATATAAAAAAAGGCGGCAAACTAGCTGTCAATTAGAAGATTCTTGGGTAAGACAATGGTCGACGTAATTTGTAAGTGCAAATTATTTATTGTTTTATGGATAAAATAGTGTCTTAACTCTTTAATATCATCTAAGTTCACTGATTATTTATTTTTAATAATAGTCCGCTTCTGAATGCTAAATATATATATATACAAGACACTATTATCTATATAATTCCTAGTTATAACAGGCTATTTCGAGCCTTTTCACCCGCGGTCCAAGTGAACTATACTTTAAACCAATTAATTTCACAAAAAATTAAAACAAAGTCGTAAACTATTTTGTTCTAATTCTGCCACAGAAATGAACAAAATGGCGTAAAGATGTCGCATTTATGTCGCATTTATGTCAATTTCATGTTCTAAACATCACCATTCATCATTTAATGCCATTTTATTTATCTATGTGGCTAAATTAGATCAAAATAGGTTATGATTTTGTTTTCAGTTTTCGTAAAAAAAAATAGTACTGACTGGTTTGTTGAGTTCAGATAGGCAGTCGCTCCATGTAAAACACTGGTACTCAGCTGCATCTAGTTAAATTGGAAGCCGACCCGAACATATTTGAGAAAAGGCTAGGCAGATGATAAAGGTTGGTACAATGTTATAGAGTTATTTAAAAGTGTTACCTAACAAGAGATCTCTCTTATCTCCTTTCAGCAGATCCACTCTCTTCTGTTCGACTTTCACTTCATCATCTTCTGCGCTGTTGATTGTATCATTGACTTCCGTGACAGTGTCTTCTGCGTTCTCTTCTTCATTGTCTTCTTGGTTGGGTGTCTCTTCTTTTATTTCCTATTAAAACAGTCGATTAATAATGATTAGAAATATCCGTAAGTCTGTTTATTTATGGTAAAGTAAGGAAATTATAAGGACGGAAGGGCGGCCTTTGCCCTGCAGTGGGCCAAAATAGGCTAAAAACAAATAAATAAAAAATATAACAACCAAATCCTGCCATAGTCACCTGCCAACATATTTACTTTAAGCTACTCCAAAAGGGCATCTACCAATTATTTTTTTCATTATTTTTTTGCGGTTTGTATATTTCAGCCATACGTCGAGATCCGTCATACTTATGTTTGTTTGTATTAAATATTCCTATATACCTTATGCCATACTAAAAAAAAATTGATTGACACCACATGCATCGAAATCAACTCTTAGTTTAGTGCTATGGTGTAACAAACATGATACTGCCTATTGTCTTTGCCATATTGGAACAATAAACAACTCACTTCTTTTATCTCTCTCTTCGTCCAGACCAGCCTCACAGCCTCTTTCTTCTCCCCATCCTTCAAGACCTGGGAGATCAGGAACAGCATCCCACAGGCCTGCGCAGGAGTCATGTAGCAGCACAGCTGTAACAACCGCTTGACGAACGACGCAACGCGAGGAATGTTGCTGTCTCGCTTCAACGACTTGTAGATGAGCGAGAAGAGAAGAGCCGAGTGGGTGGTGTTGAAAATTTCCGCGTTCGTCAATTTACGGTAGAGGGCGGTGTAATAGCTGGAATTAATTTTTAAAGTATTTTTTGGTAAAATTATTGGTATAATTATTAATATTATGCACACCAAAAATATTACATAGAGATAAAAGAATCGTAGCAAAATCTATATACATCATCATCGGTCTACATAATATCCCAATGCTTTGCACAGGCCTCTTCTCATACAGAGAAGGCATGAGCAATGATCACAAGCAAGCGTGGTCAATGCTCATGCCTTCTATGTATGAGAAGAGGCCTTTACCAAACAGTGGCAAAGTAAATGAGCCGATGATGATGAGACTTAAAATCATTAAGTAAACGAATAAGAAAATCATCATCAGCCTATCTAACACTGGTCCACAGCTAGACATAAGCCTGACCAGAGCTAGGCATAACCTGTGCCAGATCGCCCGGTGTTTGGCTTGACGCATCCAAGTTTTGCCTGCAGCCTTTTGCAGATCGTCACTCCATCTTGCTATGATTGTGTCCTACACTACATAAGTAAATTCGAAAAGAAAAAATATCCTCAATTTTACTTTACACTAGCTTACCGTCAGCGGCTTCGCCCGTGTGGCTTATACGAATTCAAATTAAAAATGACAGAGTTTTATACAAACTTTGCCCCACCTTTTCAAAATCCTTTCTTATCGGATGCCTACGTCATACAATGAACATACCCTCCAAGTTTCAGGTTTCTACGATCAGCGGTTCAGGCTGTGCGTTGATCCGTCAGTCATTCAGGATAAAGCATTTTATAAATATAGGTAGATATACACTGACGGACTAATAAACTGCATCAATGTTCAACACACACCTACCTTTGAAAACAACATTTTAACCAAGTATTCCAACTTTTTATACAATTTTAAATTGAAACCTATAGTTTGGTTCGTTAACTTCATAACAGCGTAGTATCATTATTCCTGAGTGTATATTTGTAGGAAAGGGCTATTAATTTTTTTTTTAAACAAAAACTTTGATGCAGTTTCTTTGTCTGGGGGTATATTTTAGAACTCACCGATCAGCAGACCCTTTAGACGCATCGGATATGTGGAAGAGCAGCGCGAGCGCGTGTATGGCGATGTTGATGCCGGCGAGGTGCACGAGCCGGTGGATGGCCTGCACGTGCGCCGCGCTGTCGCCCACGCGCTCCTTGTTCGCGAACGGGTACGCGCGCTTCACGCCCGTCAGGATCGCCGACATCAGCCGGGAGTCGATCTCACCCTGGGACAAACAAACCTGTTAAGGTCCAAGTTCACCGACGAGATAACGGTCCGATTAACTTAAAACAGCTGTTTAACATAAATTCAAACTTCCAACTTTCGATGGGTAACGTATTATTTGAGACTAGCTTCTGCCAGCGACTTCGTCCGCGTGGAATAGTGGTGCTCCGCTCCTATTGGTCTTAGCGTGATAATATATAGCCTATAGCCTTTCTCAATAAATGGACTATCTAACACTGAAAGAATTATTTAAATCGGACCAGCGGTTCCTGAGATTAGCGCGTTTAAACAAAATGACAACATTTCCCTTCACTGCTCTGCTCCTATTGATTGTAGCGTGATGAAAAGTATACTATAACCATCTCAGGAGTATGACAAATAATTGTACCAAGTTTCGTTAAAATCCGTCGAGTAGTTTTTGTTTCTATAGAGTTTATACAGACAGACAAAAATTTTACTGATTGCATTTTTGGCATCAGTATCGATCCCTAATCACCCCCTGATAGTTATTTTGGAAATATATTTCATGTACAGAATTGACCTCTGTACAGATTTATTATAAGTATAGATTTTTATTCCTGATATGGTCGATTACTAAACCAGGGTGGAACTAGAAGTGGGTGACACGAAAATTCCAGCTTCGTGGTTAAAAATGTTGTTGTTTAACGGGCCGATTACGTAAGTCTACTAACCCGTGTTTGTTTTCCTTGTAAGTTCATTACATGTGCTCTGTCTGTGATTTTTTTTCAGTTTTCTAGAGACAGCCATTCAAAAGTTAGAGGGGACGCTAGTATCGAACAAGAATTTGCATTTAAAAGCTAGATATCTCGCTAATGGCTTACTTAACTGACAAATGGTGTTCACCCACCCATAATATTTTTAAATTACCTATATAACGATACGAAGGATACGCGAGAAAAAAATATTCATCCCAACTTTACGAATTTAGCTACTTTAAAAAAGATATTGCATAATTTAATTTTACCACTTTGTATGACACGTACACGTACCAAGAAACTCTGAGCTATGCCGCGGACAGACAGACAGACATGGCGAAACTATAAGGGTTCCTTGTCGATTACGAAACACTAAAAATAATATTGTAAACATCAATAAAAACTCTTTGCTGTTCATAATATTACTCGTAAGATTATAAACTGACGAAGAACTGTGAACTGTACTTTTTACAATATTACGTATTCATTTTTGTTAGTTTATAATCATACCGTGTCCTGTGTTTATTTATCTTGTCTCATAGTAAACTTACCTTTTTGATAGAAGCCTTGAAGAATGAAAAGTAAATCCTGATGAGGTTCTCAGCTATCTTGGAGTCGTCCTTGCCTAGGTAGAACTGATTGAGGAAACATACACCGTAGTACTGAGCCCGGGGAGAGATGTTGGTCCTGGAATAAGAAATTGTGTTTCAAATCAAATATCTTTGGCGTCAAATTCACCGACCTCTGGTTACATAATCGGCCGGTTAAACAAAAACGATTTATAACCACGAAGCGAGAATTTTGGTGTTACCCACTTCTTGTTTAATCTCGGGTTGGGAATCGACTGTTTTAATAATATATTTTTTTTGGGTACGCCCTTTATGCCCTATTTTTAACAAATGGAGGCTATAGATTTATTTATTTTTACATTTTACAGTTAAATATTTCCTAATACTAATTAAATGCTTGAGTATTTACTTGTTATAGGTATAAAGGTGTGTGCTAGCCAACATGTGGCAAAATTATTCACTACAATAATTGATTATGTTAAATATGATAATTACCTATTTTTCTTTAATTAATATTGTATAAACGGTTCTTCAAACCTTACAGACAGATGTGTTGCTGAGGAGTTTGTTGCGCCACTTCTTCCCAGCAAGAAACACATAGGAAGTGGTGAAGGGCGGGCGTTTTGGGGGCTGTCTTTTGTAAATTTGGCGTGTCTTTTGTAAAATCGCACGTAAGTGCTGATTTTCAGCCTAATTTGAATAAATGACTTTTGAATTTTAATAATAAAATTCTCAAATTCTAATGTTACTCTTCGAAAGTTGAAAGTTTGAATTTACTGTAAACACTGTTTTAGTTGATCTTGTCGGTGTACTTGGGCCTTAGTTATTGAACACTTGCTATTTTGTTTAACGGGCCGATTACAAAACCATTTGTCAGTGAACTTGGTCCTTAAACGAATAACGTTTTAATGAATAAAGCGGGTTTTTTGCAGGGAAGAAGTGGTACAACGAACTCCCCAGCTACACATATCTGTCTGTTATCTTACCTGAACAGCATCTTTTCAATGTCAGCGAGCACCACAGCCTTCATGTTGGGATGGTTGTATAGGAGCTGGCAGAGATGGTAGATGACCTTCGAAGCCACACCCTGGGCTGGGTCACCCAGCTTGTTGATTATGTTGGTTAGAAGCATCTGGTAACAAATACAGGTATTAGCTTATAGGTAGACTGGAAGCTTAGCTCAAAATACATGGGAAAGGGCTAGAATTATATTTATAGTGTCATCTCTAAATGCCAGAAAAAACCCTGACAATTCCCTGATTCTTTTGCAACACTTCCTAATCCAATGATGTCATTTAAAAACGGAGATATGTCGGCGAGAGCTAAATACATTGGTAAAAAAGTGCATATACGGAACGTTCTGTGACGTCATCGTAGCACTCAAGTGAATCAGGCGAGTTGTGGAGGGGAGCGGCCCTTATAAGACAGCGCAGCGAGCAACAAGGGGCAGGTATAATATTGATATGATCCAGCTAGTCCCTAGTTGTCCTACCCAGTGACGCCCTAAGCCGAGGTTCTTTCCCCACTAGGGGGAGCCCTTAGCGCGCTGTCACTTAATTTTAAACTTAGTTGTAAGCCTTGGCTGGAGGCCTTAATTTAAAATTATTAAATTAGGACCTCGCCACATTGTCCGGTTAAGCAGGTCGAATGCTGTTAGAAGCACCCTGCAAGAGGTCATGTAGAAAAAAAAAACAAGGCATTGCGATTATGGCGAGCGCGCCGTTCACAACTCCGATTGTGTCACGGATCAAGCTTGAATCATAAATCTAAAATAAAAAGTCTGAACCACTCGCCAATATCTGCATCGGAACCTTCCTGATCCGACAGATATGTTATTTTATTATTTTTTTACCTACAACATAATATTGATATATGTGGCAACAGTTTATTTAAGTAAAATGAGCTTTGATGCGAAGAAAAACAGTTTTTTTCCTGACAGATAAAAAAAAACAGATTATAGGCAAAGGACTTTTATTCTGTTCTATCTTTTCTTTTCCTGTTTCGATTTTTCTCACCAAATTTCATCCAAATACGTAAGAGTAACTTTCGCAAACAACCCACCTTCTCTCTCTTTCTCTCTCTCAGTTAGTTTAGAAGTTAACAAAAAACAACCCACCTTCTCTCTCTTTCTCTCTCAGTTAGTTTAGAAGTTAACAAAAAACAACCCACCTTCTCTCTCTTTCTCTCTCTCAGTTAGTTTAGAAGTTAACAAAAAACAACCTACCTTCTCTCTCTCAGGGTGATGCATCAACAAATAAGACATGGCACTGACAGCTTTCTCTTTATTCGCTTCTACGGAATCGTGGGCGAATTTGTTCAATGCCTCCACATATGCTGCAAATTAAACAATAAATAATAAAGGAAAACTCATTAGTTCAGAGTTTAACTCGTAATTAATGTTTCTTAAAATATTTGCTATACTTATATCTCAATTTATGTCAACCAGTAGTTTGGTGAGCCAAGGAAGGGGTATCGTGTTACCTGGTAACTGGGTTGTGGAGGTCAGATAGGCAGTCGCGCCATGTAAGACACTGGTACTCAGCTGCATCCATAGTCAGACTGGAAGTCAACCCGTACATTTTGGGGAAAGGCTAGCCTGATGATCTCAATTCATTTTATTATTATCATACATCATCATCAGCCTATAAACTGTCCCACTGCTGGGCAAAGGCCTCTTCTCATACAGAAAAAGTATATTTTCAATATCATACATTTATTTTTATATTGAGTATGTCATAAAACATTCATGTATGCCAACAATATTTTGGTTGATAACAATAAATTGAGATTTATAGATATGCAGCTAAAATTTTGTATATCCTAAAACTAAAAAACTTCCTAGAAATTGCACCATATACAAGCTAAAACAACTTTGTCTATCTGTTTCAATTGATTATGAAATTACTAGACCGAATTTGGCATTGACTTTAAAAAAATAGGTTGTCTGTAAAGTCGGTTTACGGACGATAATTTTACGTGATAACGTAACGCTTGGGCCGACCGTGTTTCCCTATCGCTTGTTCCGCGCTCTCGCTTGCGCGCTCTGCTCAGGCGGACCGTGACAATGAGTCATGGTATTCCGCGCGTGCAGCCGGCGTTCATTGATTTAAAAGCTTCGAAGACCACACCCACCATATTTTCCTCCACCAATAATCGTTCAACATCCCTCCCAAATCGCTGACCCTGGACTAAAACTATAAAAACCCCGGACATTTTGATTGAGTTTGATTATTTCCCCGGACACATTTTCATTATTTGTTTTATTTTATTGCTTTCCTTTCAATCAAGCGGGATCGGATATCAGATAAAAAGTCCCGGACTTTTCCGGACGCTCTTTGAAAATCCGCCCGGACGCCCTCTAAACTAGGACAAATCCGGGAAAACCCGGATGAATGGCAGCCCTAAACATGCCTCAAGAGGTTTTCACTTCAAAAACTTACTGCCATACAACTCCTTAAGCTGATCTTCATAGTACCAAGTCTTCAGTATGTTGCGCCTCGCCTGCTTGTTGCCTGATGTCATCTCGTCCACATGGCCTAGGGGATGCTGCTCGAACGTCCGCAGTTTCACGTCAGGGATCAGAAGCTCAGATATTAGAAGTTCTGATAGAGCATCTGGTGGTCGGAAATATTTTGGATGTAGGGAGGTTGATGAAGTTGTAACAATTATTTTTCTGAATAAATTGATTAATTTAATTTGTGCTGAATAGATGAATTACCAGTTTTGTTTTGTAGTACATGTTAATACATGTATCTTAATCTGAGATGAGTGTGTGAGTGCTACATTGTCTTAACAAATTAAAACAGAATGGCTGAACCTGATGAAAACATACTTTTTGTCTAGATGTGTTAAGTATGAATGTATAAAATTACTCACCAATAATAATGATACCATCCTTCTTTTTAGCGGGCTTCACATTGTTAATTAAATTCCTTAATGCTGTCAAATTGTATAATGGGTTGTCCTGTAAAATAAATATTTAATTAATTTTATTTAAATCAGAAGTTAGTCATTTTTTTACAATCTGTAACATATAAAAGCCAACAAAATTCCTACCGAAACATAAAAAAAATGTTAAAATATTATATTTATATTATAAGGATGAAAAACTGTTCATTGTACCATTATGCATAGTTGCTATACATCTACTTAAAACTAACTTGTATCAATATAGTAGCAGCGGCCACTCTGTCTCCGATAGCACCCTTGTTGAGCAGTGTCCTAGCCCACTGGTGGTCTGAAGATCCACTTCTGCTGGACTCTGAAACAAATTATTTAAACTGTGTCATTATATTTGGTTTCTATTGTGTGTTCTGTTCAAAGTGGAGTGTTTTACAGCAGGATGATAAATTACAGACTTTTACTTAGTTTTTAATTTTTATTTGCATGACACACACAGTTGGTTCAAGATTTTGGTGGTGGCGGTGGGAGGTGTTGCCAGATATACCCACATTATTTTCTACTCAATCAATGTTGCCACACAGTGCCTAAATAAAAATCTGCCAAGGCTGCAGACAAAAGTTAGATGCATCAAGCTGAGGACCGGGAAATATGGCACATGTTAGGAGAGGCCGTCGGCGAGTCAACAGTGGACTAATATAATATAGGCTGCTGATGATGATGATGTGCACTTAACTCAAAATCAAATGCTTTAATTTCAAATAAGTCTTTGAAGGCACTTATGAAACGTCAAGCCAGTTGCACGGTTCCAAGGAGAGGGTCTTATGGAGAAAACCAGCAAGAAACTCCATAGACACTTTTTCCAAATGAAATGTTTACAATAGTCTTTTTACGGTACAGGTTATTTCTGAGAAAATTGTACAATTCAAATAATGCTATCCATAAATTATAAAAATAATAATAATGAAACAATTAAATTACAATTTAAATTCAGCAACATTTAGGGAAAAAAACATTACTATTTTTGATAGCATTATTTTGTATTGTTTACTTACTCGTCTCATATGCCATGGTGTCTCCATGTAAGGCACTACTTGCTTCCTTCCTAACTTCCTCCACCTGTTCTTGTGTTAACGTCTTTGATACTGTAGTTGGCTCTTCTGGCATCTGAAATATTGTGTTTGAAACGAATATAATTTCAATTGTTGCTTATATTTATAAAATTGTAATATAGAATGTATGAATAAGAAGCTAGTGAACCGGTCTAGCACAGAAGGTCGAGAAAGAATGCATTTATACAAACTGTGGAAGCCCTAAGGGCCTTTATTTACAATAGATTTTATGGTTATGTGTAAAAAAAACACTATAAAACTTACAAAAATTGTGCAATAGATACATAGTAACTGTGAGTTTTCGTTTATAATGTAAATAATATTCAATTAGTAAGTAAAAGCTTCTCTTACCTGATGATACCACTTCTTTTTATCTTCATATTCCAAAGATTCAGCGAAGTGCTTCGCAATACCTTGTCCTTTCTTTGAATCAGCATTTTTATCTGGCTGGCTGTAATTTGTGTAGGCTTCGTCAACTAATATGTTCTCCTCAAACCTTTTGTGCTTCATTTTCACTTAATTATTACAAAGAAATGTATTAATTATTAATCAAAAATAATAAAAACACGTGAAAACCGAGCACTGGCCGTGCTACTTTGACAATTAATGTCATTTTTTGACAATAACAATTTGATACAGTTCAGAAACATACGCTCACAAGATATACAATACAATAAACAAAACAATTTAGGCAAAACTGTTTTTTCGTAGTGAAACATAGTTTTACGTGTACAATAATAAATTTAGTATTAATTAGCACCTTCCTCATAAATAATCTTAAAAGACTTGTACCCAATGACCTAATATAAAGGCGTGTCAGAATCAGGAAATAACTTTGGATATTGCAATTTACACTGTATTTCAAGCGCATAAAGTGAATTTTATAATAAACAAAGCACGTCGATTTGTCATGTATTAAAAAAATAACTTTGATAGTTACGGGGCAGTGCGGGGGGCAACTCGTCTGTTATTTTCGTTAAATATTTCATTAGAAATCTAATTTTAAGTGAAACTAGAGTAAATTAATCAAAATGGATGAGAAAGGAAGAAAAGTTATCGTTTGCGACAACGGCACAGGCGTAAGTGTACACGAAAACATCGTTTTAAAATGGTGGTTTAGATAAGCTCCTGAATCATCGTTTTCCTCATGATATACTGTCGGTTTTAGTTCGTGAAGTGTGGATATGCAGGCAGCAACTTCCCGGCGTTCATATTCCCGTCGATGGTCGGCCGGCCGATCATCAGGGCTGAGAATAAGATCGGAGACATCGATGTGAAGGTGAGTGTCGAAACTATGCTAACTCAGGTGTGCAAGCGGAACTCGGCCGTATCCTGCCGATTGAAATACAATCATGTGTAGTATAGACAACGTATATGAGTACTACAAGGTTAATATTATATTATCAACACCTTTTTTATTCATCATCACACTGATATTTCTAAAGGGACAAACAGATTTTTATGGGAACATCACATTCGGCCAGTTTGCCTATATTTTTCATATTCGATATACTTGATAAACTAATTTGGTTACTTAAAAAAAAATAAGAATGCCATTGTGGTCATAACCATGCAGGTTGGACCTCAAGAAAAGTAGAGCATTCTCTGACTGACACACATTACAGAATACTTTATTACTACTTCAATATATTCTCACATACAAAAGTCCAATTTTAACTTTTTGAGTTCAGTAAAAATAAAAACGTAAATTATAAAATATATAATTTTATAAGGTATGCATTAGATTTATCCCAGAAAAAAAGTAGAACAACAAACAAAAAGATGGCCATAAAGAGTGGGAAGAAAAAAAAGGCACAAGAAAATATTGTCAGCCAGTGTGAAAAGTGTTTTTTTTGTATCTTTTTTATTTAATGCTACATTTATATTGAAGATATTATTAAATGTTACAGGATATATGTATTGGAGTAAGTTCAATAGTTTATTCAGCATGTTATTGAAATAACTGTGTTATCTTTCTAATGACAAATGTGTTTTGTTTGATATTGTGAATTAAAAGGTTCTTAATTAATTTATTTTAGTGTCTGTGTGAAAAGATGCATGTATGAAGTGTGTAATAATTGTTATTTAATGTATAAGACTGAACGCGTATATTGACAAAAAGTTTTTTGCTTCTAGATCCTGAATTTTATATACAGAATCAAATACTTATAAATTAACAGAAGTTTTCGTGTTTTTAATACAGCCAGTTGCATTCATTATTGATGGGCCACAGCTTTAAAACCAATCATGAAGTGGAATAAGAATAAAAGAAGCTTAAATCCTTACTTCCTTACTAATATTATAAATGCGAAAGTAACTCTGTCTGTCTGTCTGTTACGCTTTCACGTCAAAACTTCTGGGCCGATATAAATGAAATTTGGTACAGAGATAGAATAGACCCTGAGGAACAACATAGGCTACTTTTTACCTGGGTGCGCTAAGTAGTTCCCTCGGGATGCGGGTGAAACCGCGGGAAACAGCTAGTTTAACATAAAATGCAAGTATAGTCTGTACCAATGGTATTGTGTTCTGTGGTACCAATTGATTTTACGAAAAATGAAAACAAAGTCATGACCTATTTTGTTCCAATTTTCCCTCTCCTTATATATATCCCCTCTCTTTATATATATATAAAACGGCTTTAAATGATGAGTGGTTCTGTTGAGAGCATGAAATTTGCATAAATGCGCCATGCTTACGCCATTTTGTTAATTTCTGTGGCAGAATAAAAACAAAATATGTTATGACTTTGTTTATATTTATTTTTATTTTATTTTATTACTTTTAGGAAAACTTACAGCTAGTACATATGAGTGAGCAAGACATTATGTAAAAAAAAGGCCAATTACAAGTTTCCACTTATAAATATTTTTCCACTTATAATATTTTTCATAAAATCAATGGTACTGAATACAGTAGAAAATAACAAAATTGGTACTCAAATCTAGGCCTATTTACTGTCCTACTACTGGACAAAGGCCTCTTCTCACACAGAGAAGGCATGAGCATTGTTCACCACACTTGCTCAAGACAGATCAGAGATTTCAGTAAACTTTTTAAGTCCAGGTTTCCACACAATGTTTTCCTTCACCATTAGTCAGTGTTGTCCAAGATAAACTTAAAAAGTATATGATTGAATTCGTAGATGCAGGTGTCAACGTTAACGTTAAATCATAGTTTATACAGTTCATTTTTAGTTTATTTTCTTAAAATGAGAACCAGTTTAAAATGTTAAAAATTTCATGCAAACCAGGCTTTCAATCCGGAAGCTGTGGAAGTTATGGTATGTTATAGGCGCCGTACTATGCAGTGCTTTGCAAATAAATGCTTCTATTGTATTCCTAGGCCAATAGTTTAATAGGCAATGAAATGCCTCTTTTAAACTTTTATACACAGTACATAATATCATATAGTTATATTTATCTGCCTAACCTGTATTATTGAACCTGGTATTTCTTTTTTTAATTTTGGGATGGGAAATCAAAACTCCTCCTGATATGGGCAGAGTAGAAGGTGTCAGACTCTTACTGACTAAAACCTATCCATGTTCCTTCCTCAGCCCTTTGTCTTCTGACGGTGTGGTAACTCTTTGGAACAATTCCCCAACCCCACCAGTACCTCTTGCTTAGCAGTCACGCTTGCCACCACTATGCCCAATGAGGCATAAACATTTTTGTATTGTTTAGTTTACTGCAGGTTTTTAACAAAAAAACTCTAGACTGCTTTCTAACTTTTAAAATTGTTAGGATCATGGGTATTTATTGAGCAAACATCAAAAATTATCCTATCACTTTGCAATGCAAGACTAGATAAAAAACTGGTAAAAAAAAAAATTGCACCTATCCACAAAGTAATGTCTGTTGTTTTAAATGATTTTGGATTATGCTAAGTTTAAATATCATATTATACATTGGTTGTCTATGATAGTCACATCAACTAACATGAGATCATTCATATCTTGAGGTATTAAGAAAGTCACTGATTATCTCAGTTCTTTGGAATTAAAGGAATTTCTAATTAAAAAGCTGCATAGTATTGGCATTATTTGCACTGTAGACATATCTACCGCCTATATACTTAGGTAGTAATGTATCTGTACCATGATTATTTTTAAATATTTTAGTCGAAGTAAATAATTTTGGCACATCCACATTTAAAATCTAATACATGTATTATATTAATAAATGAGATAGTGGGTTTGTTTGTTACGCTTTCACGGTAAAACGGCTAACCTGATTTGAATTAAATTTGTTATGGATATAGCATAGTGTGTTAGTACGTTAAATAGTTCCCTCGGGACGCGGGTGAAATTACTAGCTTCTACATATTGTCTGTGTTTTATTCACTTAAACATAGCCTTTAATAATATCACTCAGAGATAATGTAGGTTTCTATTAGTGAAAGTAGTGTTAGAGTAGTATTATTGAAATTGTAACAGCAGTTTCAGAGATAAGCCAATATGTACAATCTTACTACTTGTCTTCATTTTGTAATTGTAATTTGCAATGCACTTTTCGTCTGCCAAAATTGTTTACATTTTAGTACCTATAAGTAAACAGAAACAAAAG
Organism: Pyrrhia umbra; assembly: GCA_963891755.1. NCBI lineage: Eukaryota > Metazoa > Arthropoda > Insecta > Lepidoptera > Noctuidae > Pyrrhia > Pyrrhia umbra. The sequence continues at coordinate 2,454,787 of OY982943.1, forward strand.
TATAATTATGTATTTTAAATTAATTTGCATTTATGTTTTGTTTTTAGCATATATTTTTTCAATAACATTTTTATATTCTCTAACAAGCTTATGTATTATTTTGTGCCGTATTTCAGATTATTTTGAATACTAATAATACTAATTTAATGTATTATATGTTTCTATGGAGGTTGTATGATGTACAATGTAATGATTTCAGGATCTTATGGTTGGTGATGAGGCTTCAAAACTGAGGTCTATGTTGGAAGTCAGCTATCCTATGGAAAATGGAGTAAGTACTTTCTCTTGGTATTTAAAAAAGAATTTAATTTTATGAAATATCTTTCGTCTTTTTCGCGCATAACGGTTGTCGCACGTGGAACTGTCGAGATACTAAGCGTTATTTATTTTTTTGCAAATGCTTTATAACTTTGCCATTGTTCAAGAGCCTATTTATTTAGTAGATTTCTCTAACAAAAGAACGAGTCCTCCTATTGTTAATATTGTTTGTTTGTAGCCTAAGAGGCAAAAGCCTCCCCATCGTCTTTCCACACCTCCCAATACTGTGCACATTCCCACCAGCCTCCGCAGTCCTCCTACTATTTACTATATATATAATTATATGTAACTAGTTGACCCAGTGAACTTCGTATCACCTACATCTATATTAACTTTACTCACCGTTTAAACCTTCCCTGGACTACGACAAACATTTCAAAACCAAAATTAGCTACATCGGCCCAGCCGTTCTCGAGTTTTAGCGAGGCTAACGAACAGCAATTCATTTTCATTTTTATATATAAGATTGGGTAGTAGAACTACCGACGCCAATTTTTTAATTGAACTTTTAGTTGCTTTGGAATCAAAAATAATTAGTTACTAAATCGAGTTGGAAGATAGGTGATGTCACAGCTTACTAACCCCATACAAAACCTAGGGGCCTTTTTATCAGCTCATAAAAAGTATGTCAATCGATTGGTGATGTCAATTAACCACCTCAAAATAACCTCTCCAAACTTTACGCTAATCTTTTATTCTCTTCGTTCCAGGTGGTCCGTAACTGGGAGGACATGTGTCATGTGTGGGACTACACGTTCGGCCCCAGCAAGATGAATGTAGATCCTAAGGAAACGAAGATACTGCTCACGGAACCCCCCATGAACCCCACTAAGAACAGAGAGAAGATGATTGAGGTAACTTTTCTTACACAGATTCACTGGTGCCTGCCTCTAACTTAGTACTTAGGTGTTGTTTGGTTTCGATGCCCAGGGCAAGTGTTATTGAGTTTCTCTTCATTGTGGTCATCAGAATTTCTTTGTATAACCAGCCCAGTTCATTATTTCTGCCTACAGTCTAGGCAGAAATCGTAGTTTTCATAAAAACGCCAGAGTTAGGACAGTACAACGTCTGTCGAGAATTAATTAACAATGTGATAATTAATCCAACTCTCTAGGGCCTAGTCCAGAGCTTAAATTTCAGTCTAGTCTAGTCTAGAGTCGAGTCTACCAAGTCCAATTATATTTTTTAATTACTCAAACATACACTCAAAATTTCACCCAAATCGGTCAAGCCGTTTAGGAGGAATTAGGCGACAAACACATGTACAGAAAAATTATATACATATAAAGATTGTTATAATAGTTGTTGTTTAATAGGTAATGTTCGAAAAGTACGAGTTCGACAGCGCGTACATCGCTATCCAAGCTGTGCTCACGCTCTACGCGCAGGGACTCATCTCTGGCGTGGTCGTGGACTCGGGTAAGAGTTTAAACTATCCCTTGAACAATATCTGAGTGTATTGTGAAAAGTGTAAGAACAAGGCCTAACTATGACGTGACAAAGCTTCCTGCTTTAGCTTTTAGTTTCATTGTGAAAAAGACGGTGCTATACGACGTTAATAAGTAGTTTTTTTTTTCGATAATTATACGACGTTAATAAGTAGTATTTTTTTTCGATATTCAGTTTTAAGTTCATATTTGGAGTCCGATTTGAAATCTGATTCGTAATCTGATTTTTTTATATGATTTATATGTATTTAACTCAATATCGAAAAAAATGATAGTTATAGCCTCTCTTCTTATGTGCGTCTTAATAGTGATTGCAAAAACACGTGGTGATATGGCCCCACGTTGAGTATTATAGTCGGTACCGATAGAATTTATGAAAAATGTAAACAAAGTCGTGACCTATTTTGTTCTTATTCTGCCACGGAAATTAACAAGGATGGCGTATTTATGTCAATTTAATGCTCTAAACATCATCATTCATTATTTAATGCCATTTTATTTATATTGGTGGGAAAGTGGGAAATTTAGAACGACCGAGAAACGACCGGACGACGATTTGACGACCTAGTGGTTTAGTGGTCAACATGCCGGAATACCACGCAAGAGGTCCCGGGTTCGATTCCCGGCCGGGCAGAAATTGAAATGATGAATTTTAATTTCTGTGACAGGTCTGGGTGTTACTATGTATAATATGTATGTATTAAAAAAAGTATATAAGTAGTATATCCGTTAAGCTAGCACCCATAACACAAGCATATTAGTTGCTTACTTTGGGGCTAGATGACGCTGTGTGAAATTGTCCAAAGATATTTATTTATTTATTTAGAACAAATGAGGTTTTGATTTTGTTTATATTTTTCGTAAAATCTATGGGTACCTATAGACTATAATGCTAGGTGGTTATATTTGATGGTACGTGTTCAGGCGACGGTGTGACCCACATATGTCCTGTATACGAAGAGTTCTCGCTGCCCCACCTGACCAGACGCCTGGACATCGCCGGACGAGATATCACTAGGTACCTTATCAAGGTGAGTTTTGTTTATTCTTAAAACCGATTTTAGATAGTCGGATATTTTTTTATCTAATGAATAAATATGTCAGTTTCACAGATTTTGTAAAGAAAATATATCAAACTAGCTTCTGCCAGCGACTTCGTCCGCGTGGAATAGTGGTGCTCCGCTCCTATTGGTCTTAGCGTGATGATATATAGCCTATAGCCTTCCTCGATAAATGGACTATATCACACTAAAAGATTTTATTAAATCGGACCGGCGGTTCCTGAGATTAGCGCGTTTAAACAAAATGACAACATTTCCCTTCACTGCTCTGCTCCTATTGATTGTAGCGTGTTGAAAAGTATACTATAACCAGCTCAGGAGTATGACAAATAATTGTACCAAGTTTCGTTAAAATCCGTCGAGTAGTTTTTGTTTCTATAAAGTTTATACAGACAGACAGACAGACAAAAAAATACTGATTGCATTTTTGGCATCAGTATCGATCCCTAATCACCCCCTGATAGTTATTTTGGAAATATATTTCATGTACAGAATTGACCTCTCTACAGATTTATTATAAGTATAGACTATGCTAATTATTCTTTAGAATTTTATATAGAATAGAATATTCTTTATTATGTACACCAAAAGAAAAACATAATGACATAGGAAAATTAGTTACATAGGGTGACACAATGGGCGGTCTTATCGCTAAAAGCGATCTTTTACCGACAACCTTTGGATGGAGTTATGATAAAAGGAGAAATGATGTTGTAGCTAGTCCATGGTGTTTATAAATATAATATTGTTTAATTACTTCTAAGTATATCTTAGACACCACTGACTAACGGTGAAGGAAAACATCGTGAGGAAACCTGGACTAAAAGAAAGTCTGAAATCGCAAATCCGCCTTGAGCAAGCATGGTGATAAATGCTCATGTCTTCTCTGTGTGAGAAGAGGCCTGTGCCCAGCAGTGGGAAAATATATAGGCTGATAATGTTTAAATACTCTCTTATCTATATTAAATTCAAATTATTCCAAACATTTGCAATTTTAACACTGCTTTAAACGACTATGTGCTGCACCCTGGCGGGAGAAAAATGCAGTAATGTTGTCTCAGCGAGTGAAATGCTATATCTTGTAAACTGCATAATATAATGTGGATTGTTCCCCCCAGCTGCTCCTCCTCCGAGGGTACGCGTTCAACCACTCCGCGGACTTCGAGACGGTGCGCATGATGAAGGAGAAGCTGTGCTACATCGGGTACAACATCGAGCAGGAGCAGCGCCTCGCCTGGGAGACCACCGTGCTGGTGGAGCCCTACGTGGTCAGTGACACATCGAATGGAAATTAGAATCGATAAAAAAACAAATTCGATTATGAATTAAACACGTGACAGAAATATTATTGGCCTAAATTTTCCTAAAAAGGTGTAGGAACTGCTAGGTGCACCTGGCTGCACCTCTTCTTTGGGCTAAGGACCTTTGCAGGAATACATTGGTGGACACACTCAAGTTCCATCACAATGGGGTTTAGGAACACTTAGAGGACAAACAAATTTATTTTTTTATATAGACGAAAATTATATAACGGCTATTTGGCTGATACCAAATTGATGCATTACAAGTTTTTCTGTAGTATTTGACTTATGAAAGCAAACTATATTGTTTTTTTTGGTCTAATCTAAAAATTATTCATAATTTAAGACGAGTCAGTTAGCCTATTGTGACAAAGAGACAGACATTCTATATGCTATACCAATATTTAAATAAACATGTTATAGTCAGGGCTGGGCAAAATACATGCTTTGCTTTAATTGAAATACAAATTACAAAATACTCTATCACAGGTAAATAAAATACGAAATACAAAATATTTTTAAGTAAGGTATTTGAAATATCAAATACAAAATACAGTATTTTAGCTATTTCTAATTGAAATACAAAATACAAATTACAAAATAAGTAAATCTAGACCAGCACGGGATTTAAAGTAGAGGAAAACAAGATTAATTAATCACTAAACCAGAGTTTCCTTTCATGAACACTAGATTTTTAAATGACAAACAGCCTCTCGTTGGAGAGTGAATAAAACCTGCTAAATGTATTTTAATGTTAAAATGTATTTTTGAGCCTCAAGTATTTGAAATACAAATTACAAAATACCTCGGCGTCAAGTATTTGAAATACGAATTACAAATTACATTTTAAGGAAGTAATTGAAATACAAATACTAAATACGTATTTGTATTTCAAATACGTATTTTAATTACAAGTAATTCAAATACTGCCCAACCCTGGTTATAGTATAGGTAAGTCTTGTAGTTAAAAGTCTTCCTCCATAATTATTTATGTGTTTCAATTCCAGCTGCCAGATGGTCGAGTGATCAAAGTAGGGGGTGAGAGGTTCGAGGCCCCGGAGGCGTTGTTCCAGCCGCACCTCATCAACGTGGAGGGGCAGGGCATCGCTGAGCTGGTGTTCAACACTATACAGGTAACACAACAATGATATACGTATATTTATTGTTCCACTCCAGGTTGAAGGGTTCTTCTCATACAGTAAAGGTAAGCATAGATGTTGACGCTTGCTTCTTCTTCTTCGTATCGTGTGGCCTGCAGGTTGTATCAACCTAACAAGCCCTATTGTAAGTTTTTCTCAAATCTGACTGCCGGCCTCATCTTTACTAATATTCTAAATGCGAAAGTTATCCTGTCTGTCTATGACGCTTTCTCGAGAAAACGGCTGAACCAATTAAGATGAAATTTTTTGCAAAGATAGATTGAAACCTGTACAAGGGCATTTGTTTCCTAGCAGTGGCGGATCCAGGATTTTGCTTTGGGGGGGGCTTGATTCTGGTGAGGGTAGGTTTTGTCAAGCGAAACACTAAAAAAGCACAGAACATTTTATTTTGCTTAACGCATAATAAGTCTCTTTGCTTAGCTTTTGGGGGGGGGGGGGGGGGCTTGAGCCCCTTAGCCCCCCCTGGATCCGCCACTGTTTCCTAGGAAAGTGCTTTACAAAGTTCAATTGAAAAAGTATTGGCCAGTTGCACCAAACTTATTATCATTTATACTTTACTAGCTGTTCCCGCGGTTTCACCCGCATCCCGAGGGAACTACTTAGCGCACCCGGGTAAAAAGTAGCCTATGTTGTTCCTCAGGGTCTATTCTATCTCTGTACCAAATTTCATTTATATCGGTCCAGTAGTTTTGGCTTGAAAGCGTAACAGACAGACAGACAGAGTTACTTTCGTATTTATAATATTAGTAAGGATAATTTAACGAATATCACAAGACATGATATCAATAATTAGCATACTTGTGATATTTTTCATGATTTTTTATCAAAGGACGAAAAACATAAAATAATTACAAAATTATTAAATTTTACCCTCCATTTTGACAGATCTTGAATGATAGAGTTCTTCCGTTTCACTTATAAGTAACCTGATATTTCTGTGCTACTGACTATATGTAAGAAACGTGTGTCGTATGTCCCAGGCGGCGGACATAGACATGCGAAACGAGCTGTACAAGCACATCGTGCTGTCGGGCGGCTCCACCATGTACCCCGGCCTGCCCTCGCGCCTCGAGCGCGAGATCAAGCAGCTCTACCTCGAGCGAGTGCTCAAGAACGACTGCGACAAACTCGCTGTGAGTACTCTCATCTATCTATCTATCTTTACCAGCCATACTCAACCTTTTTATTATAGGCGCCATAAAAACGTTTCAGTCATGGTGTCGCGGGCCGCAAGACATTTTTTTTAAGTTTGAATAAAAAAAAAAGGTTTTCCTCAGAAATGTTGATTCAATCCTCTTTACTAGTTGCCTATTTATTACTTACATGAAGTAGTTACCTATTTAAGACTTTCAACGCCACGCTGGTCACCGGTGACCCCCAAACAATACTTTTTGCATTGTGTCTGTCAGTACGGCATTCAATGTGTTAACTTACGCGGTGGGCCCATAGTTTATCTGATGGACACGAAATTTAAAATGGTTTACAATTTTGTAACTCAATGTGGGCCAATCACAAAGGCCCGGCGGGCCGCAGGTTGAGTATAGCTGATCATATAAAATGCTTTGTCCTGAATGACTGACGGATCATCGCACAGCCTAAACCGCTAATCGTAGAGACCTGAAACTTGTAGGATGTGTTCTTTGTATGACGTAGGCATCCGATAAGAAAGGATTTGCTGAAATTCTACTCCTAAGGGGGTGAAAAAGGGGGGCAAACTTTGACATTTTTTTTAACACGCTTTTATTAGCTCGGTTTGTATGTATGTATGTAACGGAATCTTTGAACCTAATTTTCACTGGTTTCTAGACGTCTGATCAACGTGGAACTTTGCACACGTGTTAAGGGCCGATGACAATGCAATAATCCGATAAAAAAACTAAAAAAACACGCTTTTATTGCTGACCGAACTAAAAAGGAGAAAAAAATTCAATTCAGAGAAAAAAGCGTGGGGTGCTTGATATTTTAATTATTACACCTATTCTATTGGCAACCATTTATGAGAGGAGTCATAAAAATATAGGAAAATGCACCCCACGCTTTTTACTCTGAATTAAATTATTTTCTCCTTTTTAGTTCGGACAGCAATAAAAGCGTGTTTTTTTAGTTTTTTTAACCTATTATTTTAATTTCAATTCATATAGCCCATACGGGCGAAGCCGCTAGTGGCAAGCTAGTAAATTGTATTATTTTACTTTGGTTAAAAAATAACACTTACTTATGAAATTCGGCCGGTCATGGCGCCAAATCTCAACTCAACTCAAACCTCTAGTAACTGAAATCCTGCTTATCCCTTCAGGGAATACAGTCGTAATGCTTTAATTATAATGTGTTTAATTTCATTGGCTATGTTAAATTAATTATAATTGTCTTGAGTTACGTAATTAGTGTCCAAATTATTGTTCTACAATCACCACCATCTATCATTGTATATTGTTACTCTCCAGAAATTCAAGATCCGCGTGGAGGACCCGCCCCGGCGCAAGGACATGGTGTTCATAGGCGGCGCGGTGCTGGCCGAGGTCTGCAAGAACAGGGACAACTTCTGGCTGTCACGGAACGAGTACCTCGAGCAGGTTCGTGTTACTTAACGCCTCTCCGCCTTCCTTAACCCCTCTCGCTCCCTCTCCGTTCATCAATCCCTCCCTGTCCCTCTTCTTCTCCTCACATCCTGCTCTCCGCGTCACTTCTTCAATCGCTGTCTCGCCCTTCCCTCTTTTGCTCCCTTAACACTTCTCTATTTCTCCCACTCTTTCTCTCACTCCCTAAATCCCTCTTTCTTCACCCTCTTGCTCCATCTACCCTTTCTCTCTTCCCACTCTGCCAGATGGCGTTTGATTTATGAATTAATCTGGCAGATCATTAAATCTAAAAGCAGGTAAACTGACCTTAAATTTGACCAATGGGATTGGCTTAAAAAGTGTCCTTCAAATCAAAAAGAGCGTATAAATCCATTGTAATTAATTCACTTACGTCTTTTCTATTCCAGGGTATCTCCTGCCTAAGGAAGCTAGGCCCCCGCGCCAGTTAATGACTGAATCATATACTTAATTACTCCTAATGTATATAGACGGTGACAAAAGGACCTAAACAATGTTAAAATAAAAAAATTGCTGTCGCTTAAGCCCTTTACCGTCGATACGATTCAAGTATTCCGTTATTTTACTTCTAAATTAAGTTAAGCTTGTATAGAATCAATGATTTTATTATGTTTATTAATTTTGTATATCGGTTAAATAATTACAGATGATAGAGGATGCTGTTTATAGAAAAAAATCATATTTTAAGCAGTGTGTGTGTGTTACGTAGGCTGTGCTAATTTTTAAAATATTGGCCCACTGTTGTGACTATAGCCACACGACTCTGTTTGAACGGGAGTGGGCCTTAGTCTAAAAGTTGGGCCACTGTAGATTTGTGGCTTCGAGATTAAATATCAAATAATTCACTTATCACGGCAAAATGTCTAGAGCAAAAGATAAACAAAATAATATCTAGCCAAATGTTAAACTAAATACATGAAAAGGAAGTTTTGTATGTGAATTTGCGAATGTGTCAAAAGAATTGATCAATTTTGAAGCAATTAAAATCAATTTCGTGATGATTGTTAGGAAAAATATTTTTTACTAGCGTAATCGAAATTCATTTAGGGTCGTTTAATTAGCTTACTAACTATGTTAAACTGTATTTCAAACACTTCTAACAAAGACATTTCAATAAATATCAGCTAAAAGACATAGATATTTACGTTTTTATTGCATTTCTGTCTCGTGCAGTCTACATAATATGCAAACACTTTATTAATAATGCATTTAATTTAATAAATATAAGGCTCTCACCAACTACTTATAATTGACATTAAAATGTTTAATACAGAGATTTTTTAATAAACTCCTAGACGACATAGGATAGCTAGAACATTTTGTAATCTAGATCAAAACTTAGTCATTTGGAAGTTTAAAAGGAATATGTTTAAAGACTACTTAAATTGAAATTGATTGGGGGAGTGTATTGTATAGATATACTTATTGAAATATGCGAAGATCTTCACACAGAAGATTGGCTGTATAACCCACATGCGAGCTCATGAACCACAACTGCAGCGGAGCTGAAGCAAACGCCTTGGCTGAAATCGGTCGGATTACAACATCATCATCATCACTTTTTGAAAAATCTGCAATGTTTTGAAAAAACTGGGGATATGCTACCTATAGGAAAATTTAATTTGATTTGTGTAAATTGCTCTCGTCTCTAAGTGAAAACAATCTTGGCACATAGTTTTTTTTTTAAATACATGACTGCCAAAGTGAACAGTTTTTAAAAATCAAAACTAATTTAATCAAAATTAGTTTTGCATTAAAAAAGGTATAGGTATCATAAATCGTAAGACGAAAACAATTACAACTAGATAGTCAATTTAACACATTTTTTACGCGAATAAATTTTTAGTTTTACAATTTTTTAATATCGATTTTTTTATGCAATCGATTGCAATAAGTGGGGGGGAAATAAATACATTTCGATTTTCTAACAAGTAATGAAAGGTGTGTAATAACGGCCAGGCGATGCCGACCCTGAAAGGAATGTAAATGTAATAATAATTTGTATGATTTGTAATTAATTATAATTTAATTCAATCTACGCTTGTTTTATTTGATTTTTATAGATCTAGCTTCCATATTGTTCGTAAAACCACCGTATCATACCGTGCCGTACAGGAACGTGTCAGGCTAAAAACGATTATTTGTATTGAAAAATATGAGAATATGCCCCATGAATATGTATATGGTTTCCGCCTGAGTAAGCGCGGCGATCAGTGCTCATGCCTTCTGTGTGAACAAAGGCTTTTTTTACCCAGCAGTGGGATACTAAATAGGCCGATGAGGATTGATGGTCGCCATTGTTGATCCTGGCTTTCTGGAGTTTCAGCGATTGAAAATAGTCCAGGCGGGTGCGTTTCAAGTTAAGAAAAAAACAACATTATCAATTATAATTACGTTTATTAAAAATCGCAAATGCAAAATTTTCTTTCATTTACAAATTACACAAATGTTTTTTTTATCTCAATCGTAAAATATGTAACCGTAGACTTGCATATCGATACATATTTATCGACTCGATAAACTTACGTAGGTACGTCCTTTAAATAATATCTTAGTAAAAATACACGGGTAAAGCTAGATTTGTTTATGTATATGTATAAAAAAAAACATGAAAAGTCAGTCGATATCACATACGTATATGAAAAATAAACTACAGACGATAAATATGACTTTAGTACACTTAACTAAGACGCTTTTTAGTAAGCGTAAAATTCTTGCTACTTTCGAAGGAATATCTTTTTGCATTGCTAGTGAGTTTATAGCGCCACACCCATCAAAAACACAGGGAGACAAAGATGTTTCTTTTTATAATACCAACGTTCGAAATGTGTTGATTTTTAGTCTAGTCAGAATAATTTTCCGACTCATTCTTTGAGTTTATGGATCAATTTAACGTTTCAGTCGTAACCCAGGGCCTCCAAATGCGAAACGATCTGACTAAAAATTTAAACAGATTAGTGTGGACGTTTAAAAACAATTTAAAGCTCCTTCGTAATTATCAAGAATTTCCACGAGATTAAAATAAAAATTAAAGCAAATATTTATATAAGTTAAAATGTTTTTATCGACACACCAGGAGACATCATATTGATATATCGAAAAAAGTAAATTTCTCGATAATTTAGAATTTATTACAAAATCTACAACACCAATACTGATTTTTTTTTTTAAGGGAAGTACAATGTAGGGTGGAAGATCGAGTTGTCATTCTTATTATTTTTTTGGTACACAAAAAATTACACGCACTACACAACATTGCAATAGGCTTACAATTTGTAGAGAAATCAAAAATAAATCACGCTACTCTGTGTTTAAATGGGATTGCACCTGACATAGCGCCCCAGGCGCCATTTTGATTAGTTTTTTTTTAATTGCGGCGCACGATGAAATTAATGATTTTGTATAATAGGTACTAAAACAGTTACCTGAAGTTTGAAACCCTAAAAATATAGGCCCCATTGTAATTCTATTTGAATAAAAAACGTTAGAAAAAAATTAGTCTAAAATAGATACACATTTTACAGCTAAATCTGGCACTAAGCTTACGAAAACTACTTCAGTTTTTAACTGTAAACTAAAACTATTTAGTTATAAAAAGCTACACATATTAATCCTAAACTTTAATCATAAAATTAGTTTTGCTACCTCTATTATTTGATTAAAAAATATTAAAACTTAAAATCACTGTGATACTATTTTTCAACATAATAAATGCTTTAAAAATCTTGTTCATGAAGCCGTAATCAAATTCTCTTTTGATCACATTACATTAAAAAACTTAGTGGCTTTTTTTTTACCAGTGTTCCGTTACGTTGAGATATTTAAAACGTATAAAATAATAAGATACAAAATACCTAAAATTACGCTTATAATATCTAGACTCTTAATACATAATTACTTAAGAATACTAGTTGCCTTTATCCTAAGCAAAAAAAATTAAGGTCTGCACCGTAAACAGCAATTTGAGACTCCTTAAATAAAAAAAACAGTCTTATTATTCACAAAAACTAAAACTAAATTGAGATTTTCAATTATTTGAGATTAGCTTTTTAAACCTAGACTATATTTTTAAACCTATAAATGCAATGTCTGGTCACTGTTCGCTTAAAATGTACAAAATTATAAAAATCGAGCGAAGCCGATTGGCCGTTAAAATAATTATTTTATATCGATTAATTATTGGGAGTTTCACCCTACATTCCGAGATCGGAAATCTTATTTTTTTTACAATATTCCTAATTCATCGGTTGATCGAAGCTTTCTTAATAATATTACGATGTTCTAATTATATTTTTTCCTAATATAAGACGAACTTACGACTCTAATACCTATATTTTACAGGTAAATAATGCTATCTTGACTTGTAATCGACTGTGGCGAATACCAAAATAAAGGGATTTATTATTTTATTATTATGTGAAATAACTCGGTAAAAATAATTCTAATTTACACTGCACTAGGGAGGACAATGACATAAAATAAGCTGAGAAAAAAAAAACAATTTGTTAAAAAATACGAAATTAATTTTCAATTCTATGATATCTGTAGTACTTAAGTTTAGAATGTGTTTTATTAAACATTAAGTATTACGGTGTATGCTCAATATAAGAACAATTTAATGATAGCACTATTTCCCCCAAAAAAGCCTGATTACTATCATCAAAACGAGATCACATAACCATAGCAACACGACTTAATTAACTACCGTAATCCTAAAATTTCGATTCAATCAGGACGAATTATATAAATTTCGGACGATTAATACATAACTTATAATTAAACACGGCTAATTAGTTTACATTTCAGTCTTAAATTCTAATATTTTCTATTTACAAATGGCAGTATCGTTTAGCTTCCGATAGTTTTTTATATTAACAAGCCTGCGAGCTGAATTCGTGTATTATCGACGACACCACAAGACCACACCACTGAGGTCACGTTAAAAAAATATTTTTTGGTAACCGTACCACCGTAATGAAGTTCCATATAAAACTTGTGCATTTATCGATATCAATTATTACACTGTCGAGGCCCTTACCCCACTAGGGGGTGCCCTTAGCGTGTAGTTGCTTAGTTTTTTAAGTTAAGCCCTGGCTGGAGGCGCTAAATTCATTTAAGGCACTTCACAGGCAAGCCCAGTTAAGTAGTCGACAACCTTCTATGATGACCTGCGAGATGCCATGCACAAAAAAAAAACTTCTGCCTTCATAAGTAGAAAGGCTGTAACAATTTTTTTTTTTATCGATATTGAGTTAAATACATATTCGTAATTAGAATCTTTTCTTGATTCCAAATATGTGCTTAACTCAATATCGCAAAAAAATGTTTTTCTTTTCTTCGTATGATGGCAGAGTAGTGGACAGTAGTGTGGTTACCAAAAAAAATTTACACATCATAATCGACACCTTAGTGTTGTGGTCCAGTGGTGTAGTTGACAATACACGGCTGTTTTGATTTTTATGAGGGTAATGTGAAAAATAAATTAGCTAATTTTAAACTACCTACTTATGTAATTAGTAGCTTTTGTTTGGATGTTTGTTCATCATTATCACACCACAGATCTAGTTGATACTTGGCACAAAGCTCACATATGACGTAACAATGTTAAGGGTATATCATATGTAGATTTTAAATTTATACACTTTCCAGCGGATTCACCCGCGATTGATCTACTCGACGTACCCGGATATCCTTTCCCAGGGCTCCCTTTTCCAGGGCTATCTCCATTACCAAATGTTATCGAAATATGTTCAGCAGTTTTACCTTTAAAGCGAAACAAACAAATTCACTATCACATTCATAATTATTAATACTGTTTTTCTCGCCTAGAGTTTAATTTATGTAATAATATCATAATTAAGTCCTTGTTACATTTTATTGGAAAAGAAAATTCACCTTTTATTTTCAATCTTTAACTCGATAAAATTCATTCATCGACTGAAATTCATTCATCTAAAAAACACAATATCCTCATAAAAATTCACCCTAGTTTAACTAAATCTAACTTAACCTATATTTGAAATAGTAAATGCATCGAAATTGCTATATATTTCACTATAATTATACCTAATAGTTACACTAAAACTATAATTTAGCTGTCTATTTGTTTGTCATTGCAATGTCCCAGTTTCGAACCATTTTTACCATAGCAACAAAATGTATAAATGATAAAAAAAATGATAGTTAAAAATAAAAAAAATATGGGTAAAATACTTTTTCTTTCTGTATTGATCAATAATTTACACCAGGCTTTTCTTTGTTCCAAAACTAATTAGTCAAGAACTACTGATGAATTTGATGTGAATAAAATATGTTTTTTGTAACATTTTAGTGAGTGTAACGAGCTTAAAAATGGTTGAGGTTTTTATCCAAACCCCATTACCCCACTGCTTATCCCATTTTCGGTCCGTCTATTCTTCGGTCTTCTCCTGCGACTTCTGCGAGGTGGTCTCCGAGGTGATGTCTTGCAGCATGGTGGTGATCTCCTCGTAAATCTCAGTGAACTGCGGCCGGTCGGACGGAGATTTACTCCAACAACGTTTCTGAGAAGAAGAAAAGTGAGTTTTATTATTATTTTACGTAGTATTTAATAATAAATAATAATAACAAATAATAAATATCTTTGGACAATTTCACACAGTGCCATCTAGCCCCAAAGTAAGCAATGCAAGCATGCTTGTGTTATGGGTGCTAGCTTAACGGATATACTACTTATATATTTTTTATAAATACATAAATATTATACATAGTAACACCCAGACCCGTTACAGAAATTAAAATTCATCATTTCAATTTCTGCCCGGCCGGGAATCGAACCCGGGACCTCTTGTGTGGCATTCCGGCATGGTGACCACTAAACCACTCAGGTCGTCAAAATTACGTTACGTATTTAGAATGTATATAAAGTGTATGTATTAATTCTAGATGTTTTTACAGTATGAAACATATAAAAAATATATAGCTACTTATTCTAATCATATAAAAATCTAACTTAAATATAGCATCATAAATTCATACTCAGCGCACAACTGGAGTGTACCCAAGAGGCTGGCAAAATTGCCAAATAAATATATGCAAATAAGTGATTTTAGTTTGTTTGTTACGCTTTCACGTCCAAACGGCTGGACCGATTTGGATGAAAATTGGTATGGAGATAGATGGGACCCTGTAGACGGTTACACGCTACTTTTTATCCGGGTGCATTAAGTAGTTTCCTCGGGACGCGGGTGAAACTGCGGGAAAAAGCTAGTAAAAATATAAAAACGGAAAAAGTTTTTTTTTCTTTATTTGATGTGTATATTTTATTATATTATACACACAATATAATACAAAAATACATTGATAAGTTACCAGTAGCGCGCCCAGCGGCTCGGGCATCGACTCCGGGATGGTCCACTCGAGGGCGCCCGTCTTCACTCGCTCCAGCACCGAATTGTCGTTCAACTTCGCGAACGGCAGCTCAGCTTTTGTGTAAATCTGAAATTTATTCATTTAATTACTACCGTATCTATCAATTAAATTAATTATGTGAGACAGGTATTATAATTGTATTTTTTAAGGTAATATTTACACGCAAACGCTTTATATTCAGAGTGGGAAGTAAGAACGGCATTAAGGCCCAAGTTCACCGATAAGATAACGGTCCGATCAACTAAAAACAGCGGTTTACCATGAATTCAATCTTCTACCATATTGTATGGTAATAACGTATCAATTAGGTTTTTTATTCCCGAAACAATCGATTACCAACCCGAGTTTGAACCAGAAGTGGGAAACACGAAAATTCCGGCTTCGTGGTTAAAAGCGTTTTCGTTTAACGGACCGATTTTATAACCATGTGTCGGTGAACTTGGCCCTAATTGTACTGTGCGCTAATATTCATCTAAATTAAATTAATGAGTAAGCTTTAATAAAAGTTGTATATAGTATCGATTATTTTTCCTTTTTTAAGCTATTTCTAAGTCTAACAAAGTACCAATTTCTTTTTATTATTAAGAATGTTTGTATTCATCTACGAAATTATAGTAACATTAAAAGGGAGTAAATTTAACACAAATTCATATTTGTGAACAATCTTTGGAATTGCCGAATCGATTACAAAAAACGTTTCACGAACAGAAGCCTATATATCTCAGTTTCATGTGAACAAAACACGGGCGACATCGCGGGCTTAGCTAGGTTTACAACTCACCTCCCACACGGTGACAGCGAACATGTAGACATCAGACTTAGTGGAGTAGTCGCCTTCCAGCACTGCTTCTGGTGGGAGCCAGCGCAGAGGTATCACCTGCAAAACATTCAAATTATTAATTGTTTTATTAAAAAAACCGGCCAAATGCGAGTCAGAACCGCGCACTGAGGGTGATAGGAAAAACTGTGAGAAGATCATAGTTTTATTTTTTTCTGTTGTATTTAGATTAATAGATAGACACTCTAATTATTTCTGATTTTACGCTTCACAAACTTCGGAGATAAGAGACGGTCTTTTTTTGTGAAATTATCATTATAATTCAAAAACTAAAAAATACATTAGTAGTGTGCAACCCAAGCCATTTCATATTATGATACCCAACATGACCTAGTAACTATACTTTGAAATTTTAAACCCCCACTTCCCCCCACTTTTTCCATAATAGCAAAAATGATTTTCAAAGATTTTTCAACTTTTTTCATTTCACAATCGTTCTTTATGACTATTCCAAACTTCAAGTCTATAGCAGTAGTAATTCACGAAATAATCATCTGTGACAGACAGACACAGTAAAACCATATTTTTACTAGTTTTATTTAGTTTGGTTGGAACCTAAAAAAAAATATTTTTCTCCTCATAACATAAGTTATTTGGGCGGCTTCCAGTCTAAACCGGATGCAGCTGAGTACCAGTGTTTTACACGGAGCGACAGCCTATCTGACCTCCACAACCCAGTTACCGTGTAACACGGTACCCCTTGGTCACCGTTAGTCAGTAGTTATCAGTTCATACCTGTTCATGTAACTTGTAGTACTCGTGCGAGTCAGGGCCCCTGGTAAGAGCTGGGTACGACAGCTTCAACTGTAGCTTCGATGTTATCACGCAGTTCCGGGCCGCGATGTCTCTGTGGAATGTGAATAGTAATTAAATTAATTATTTTTACACTATATCAAATTATTATACTACAAATAAAGGAATAGAATAGAATAGAAATATTTATTTGTCAATGTAGGTAAAATTTACATTAGGTGTTACATTCTTAAACTAGTTCGCTACATTGTACCCATAGGCATACAAATTTTATTAATTACTTAAATTATAATTATATTTACTATTTTAATTAAACAATTAGACTCAAAGTAAACAAACAACGAATAAAATCTTAACGGCCTTAAACTAATCAGACTTATACTCTATAAATTCAGTCGTAGAATAAAAACAGTTTTTAATTTCTTAAATTTCTTTGACAAAGATTAAGCATGAAAATATTTTATTTGCATTGCTGTCAATAGCGATCGTACCCAAAGGGTCTGGCTTCATGCAATGCGGATTCTTTGGTCTAGATATAGGCCAGCCTTCAGGTCACGTGTAGAGTTAGCGCTTACTATACGCTAGCTATATCCTATATAGAAATGAGATTTAGTGTTAACTAGCTTCCGCCCGCGACTTCATCCGCGTGGAATAGTGGTGCTCCGCTCCTATTGGTTTTAGCGTGATGATATATAGCCTATAGCCTTCCTCAATAAATGGGCTATCTAACACTGAATGAATTTTTCAAATCGTACCAGTAGTTCCTGAGATCAGTGCGTTCAAACAAACAAACTCTTAAGCTTTATTATATTAGTATATATTTATGTTAATATAGATTTTTAAGTGCGTAAAGTTTTCGTTTTCACAGTAAAACGGTTGAACTGATTTGGATGAAATTTGGTATGGAGATAGAGGTGACCCTCCTGAGGTCTACTTTTTATTTGGGTGTGTTAAGTAGTTCCCTTGGGATGAGAGTGAAACCGGGTGAAATGTATGGTTTCTTTTTGTATGGCATCTCGCAGGTCAACTTAGAGGGTTGTCGACTGTTTAACCGGTCTTGCCTGTGAAGTGCCTTAAATGAATTTAAGCCAGGGCTTAACTTACAAAACTGATTGACTACATGCTAAGGGCACCCCCTAGTGGGGTACGGGCCTCGGCTTAGGGCGGGGCGGGGGGAGGACAGCAAGGGACAGGCTGGATCAGAATATATATGATTACTAGCTTCCCGCCAGCGGCTTCGCCCGCGATATTTTAGCTAATGGATACAAAAACTTGAAAAATTATATACTAAAACCTTCCTCATTAATCACTCTATCTATTAAAAAAAACGCATCAAAATCCGTTGCGTAATTTTAAAGAATAAAGCATACATAGGGATATAGGGACAGAGAAAGCGACTTTGTTTTATACTATGTAGTGATTATAATCGGGAATTTTAAAGCTATATGCTCAGCTCGCGGGCTGGCTCGTCGAGCTAGGCTGCTAGGGTATACGTAGGGTAAACGTACCTGTGGGTGAACCTCACAGCGGCACACTTGGCTGCAGCTGCGGCGAGGTGTGCGGCCAGCAGCGCGCGGTGCTGCGGCGCGAGCGGGGCGCAGGCGCGGCGCGGGGCCGGGTGCGCATGCGCAGCCCCCACACGCGCGATGTATTCCTCGTTCTCCTCCGGGGAGCGGGTTGCTATCAGGAACTTCTTTAGCTCGCCCTGGTGCGACCAAATAAGTAGAACTGTTATATTGTTTGTACATTCATCACCAATGGTTCACACCAAATAGCTAGGGAATATGCTTTATTTTTGAAAGACCTATTCATAGATAAAAAAATCACAGTCACTTTACGAGTAAGACAAGTAACCTAAAAAAAATTGTGAGTAAATTTTATTTTGCTTCTTTTTTGGCGTAATTTATATGGATACCAAACTTCACCATTCATATCAAAATAAAATTTTGAAAAAAAAAACCTCTGAAGTATGCCGCAGACAGACGGACATAACGAAATTAATCCTTCACTATTATGTTATTTTCAACCTTATTTATTTACATTTATAATAAATAATTACTTATTTTATTTACATATGAATTTAGAATAATAACAAGCATTTACCCAGTCCGTATGCTCCAGCAGCATGTAGTGCGGGTCGGCGTCGTTGCACAAGCCGAGCAGCCGCACGATGTTGTCGTGTCGCACGCGCGTGAACAAGTCCAGCTGACGACGGAACTCCGCTAGGTGGACCTGCACACCACATCGTTAAGGATTAATTTAAGGAAAGGAATTTGTAAGGAAATCTTCGGGGAGATAATTGATGGCAAATAAGTGATTTTGAGATTTTTTGTCTGTTTGTCTGTGCGTGTGTTTATCTGTGCGAGTTTCACGTCACACTTACTGCATAGATTTATTGTATTTTTTTTCAAAAATGTCTATTGCAAACCGGGTCAAGATTTAGGCTATAAATGATCACGCTATATATAATGGGGAATGAGCAGGAAGGTATTTTATGGGAAAGTTCGATTAAAACTCGGACGATGCCGCGGGCAAAGTGTTAGTACATAATAAAGCTTCAAACAAAGGGGTTACATTTTTAAATTATGCAAATCTGACATTTGCCTAAAAAACCGAATAACAAACTGTTCACATTTAAAATTATGAAAATACTTTCATAAATGTTAGGAGGTTTTCGCAAGAAGGCAGACGGAACTCCTAGACTTATTTATAACTTAATCTTCTTCCTTACACATTCTTCAGACGAAATTTTCACAAAGATTCTTCTGAGGGCTATATTATCTACGCTTGGGGTTGCCACTGAAAACCAGCGCTGGTTCTTAACTAAATTAAAACCAGCATAATGCTGGAAACCTCATTGTCATACACGAGCAACTTGTTTTTTTTTATTTTGGTTGTTGTCATTTTATTCTGCTTTTCTTTTATGTGTATGGTGTTGTATTGTGAATAAATACTTAATACATACCTGCTTATAAGTGTGTCAATAAAATTACATTTATTTCTTTACAATGTATGACATTAAAAAGGGAACTGACCTCGTCTTTAGTAGTGAGCGCCTTAACAAGCACAGGCCGCAATTTTGGCTCGCTGTCCGCGTCTAAAGCGTCCTTATTCCGTAACTTGTTCACTTGGCACATGTCGATCTTGGCCAGCATCACCTCGCCGAACTCGCCGCGACCTGAGATCATCATCATACCATATGATACCCCACCGTACGCATGATATCAAGCCCGGTTAAGCTGTCGACAACCTTCTAGGTTGACCTGCGAGATGCCATCCAAAAAAAACACGCATGATATAACATACAAAATTAAGTCTTAATGGGTTCAGCCATTTTATCAATATTAATATTATGCAGAAAATCAATTTTAAGCTTTAAAAATTATGGATAAAAATTTGAATACTTATTCCAATTTTGTAGTTTTTTGTATATAAAACTTTTCTTGCAAAATATGCATTTAAATAATGAAAACTCCATCCAAATCGGATCAGTAGTTTTAGAGAAAATCGCTGACATAAAAACATACGGGTCAATAAAGAACCTCCTTTTTGAAGTCGATTAAAAATACTTACCAAGCGTGATCTGTTCGGTGAGAAGTGTTCTCGGCACGGACAGATGTTCAAACTGTCCGGACTTCTTGGATGCTCGCGAAATTCCGGACACCTCCGAGTTATCTGCTCCTATATAAATATATATATAGAAATATTATTTAAGAGTAGAAATATATATATATTAGGTATATATTATACTTACAAAGATTCTATATTTTTTAATATTTTGGAATAATATTGAAAAATTCTAAATTCGTATCAGATTTGTAAAGTAATATAATTCAACTTGAGTTTATTTTTATACATAGGTAATTATAATTTATATGTAGGCATATAAAATGCTTTGTCGTGAATGACTGACGGATCATCGCACATCCTAAATCGCTGATCATAGAGACCTGAAACTTGGAGGGCGTGTTCTTTGTACGACGTAGGCATCCGATAAGAAAGGATTTTCCAAAATTATACCCATTGGTGGTACAAAGTTTGTACGAAACTCTTGTCATTTTTAATTTGAATTCGTATAGCACACGCGAATAAATAAAGTATTTTAAAATTCAATTTTAACTTATTACACTATATATATTTACTTATTAGAATCAGATTGTTAAGCCTTTGAACGCCACGCCGGTGAACCCCAAACAGTTTTTGTATTGTGGCGTTCCATGTTTTAAATTATTCGGTTTTCCTCAAGTAGAAAAGAGATGCACATACCGCTATCCTTGTCATGCGCGAGTAGTCTTCCGTTCTGTAAGGCGGCTCCGTTCACTTTCTGCTTATCATCTTCACCATCTTCTACTAACTTCTCTCGGCCTTCTGTCATTTCTAACTCCATCTTTTCTCCTATAAAAGACAAAACTATGATGAGAGGGTCTTTATTGTGCCGGGGCTGCGGGACGTTCGAAAGAGATACTGCACCCCCGGAATGCAAAGGGCTGATGAAGGAACATGGATGAGTTTTAGTCAGTAAGAGTCCGACAGTCTCACCCGCCCCACCCACGGCGGGAGGGGTCATTTGGTGATTTCCCACCCGAAAAAAAGGGTTTTTATTGTAGCAACTAGTTAATGAATGGGCCATACTTGCTATTTCTCGGGGTTTCACCCGTGTCCCGAGGGAACTATTTCACGCAGCCTGATAAAAGCTATCCTATAAAACTTCCCAGGGTTCCAGTTATCACCAGCCTATATATTGTCCCACTGCTGGGCACAGGCCTCTTCTCATACAGAGAAGGCATGAGCATTGATCACCAGGCTTCCTCAAGGCGGATTGGCGATTTCAGACTTTTAGGTCCAGGTTTCCTCACGATGTTTTCCTTCACCGTTAGTCAGTGACGTCTAAGATACACTTAGAAAGTACATATGACTTCAGAAAAGTCACATTGGTACTTGCCAGGTTTCGAACCCACCCACTCGTACACGAGAGGCAGGTGCCTTAACCACTAGGCCACCACGACTTCAGTTCCAGTTATATGCATGCCGAATTTCAACTAAATCGGTTTAGCTGTTTTAGCATGACAGACGATTATTTATTAAGGATTTTAGAAAAGTTATACTGTTCACCTAGAACTGTGTAGACAACGCTACGCTACCGCCATCTATTATCGAGTAGAAGAACTACAAGAATATTATAGAACTATGTAGATTACCTCGAATTTTCTAAAGGTTAATCTATTTATATAAATAGAGGGTGGTTAGCGCTGCGAGAGGGTTCATATTTTTTTGAATGAACTACGAACGAGCGACGCGCAGTATGAACAGTGAATAATGTGAGTGAGTGAATATGATTAGTTAAGGATTATTGTATGTATGAACATTTAAATAAAATGTTATAAATTTATTTATTCCGAATATTAGCTCGTAACAATATTTTCTGGCACAAACCGGGGATTATCCCTGGGTGCATTTTTATAGTGTGTACAGGGACAATTCCAGGACTCTGTAGTCCCGTGCTTAGTAGAGTTCTACTGGTTAATTTTATACCTCTCTGCCGTCTCCTCAACCGGCGCCTCCTGCAGTAGACCATCAGCGCCAGCACCAGCACCATGTAGGCGCCAGCTACTGAGATGGACACCACCACGGCTTTGCCAGCCACGCCACTCGACTCTTGGGGAGGCAGTTCACCCTCTGGAAAGAATAATTTTAACTCTTAAAGTTGTAAAATGAGCTAGTGGCTAATTTACTATATTTACTGTGCGGAGTGATGGACCAGCTAGGTAGATAAGTTAAGCTGCACTAGGTGCGGGCGGGTCGTGGATGGGTGACCGTTTTCTTAAAACAGCGAGACCATGAGTATTGGCTTGTTTCGGAAAACAGTAAGACGAATGATCGCTCCCAGGTGATCTCGAATGGGAATTCCATCGGACTAGGAGAGTGACGGAAAGAAGCACTTGTTTCACCGCACTATCGCTTATCGTTTATACTTTTACAAATATCTTATACCGACAACATGTCACATAACCTCTAGTTTGTCTAATATTACAATATTTCTTTGTAAGTTTATTCAATTAAATATTTGGCCTTACTTAACAATGATGCCGAATCTAAAATATACATAATATGTATATTCGTACCTTGATGCACGACAAGCTGCAGCTCATTCCGCGCCAGTCCGGCGGCGCTGCCGGCCGTACAGCCGTACCGGTCCGCGTCCGGCGCCGATACGTTGCGGATCACCAGCGTGCCGTTGTTCATCAGCACCAGTCTGGTGACGTAAGATGACGTAAGAATTGATCATCGCTTAGAGTTATATTGGACGGTATGAATCTGTTGTGGAGGAGTTCGTCGTTAAAGAACAGGCGCACGGGACGATTGATCACAGGCTTGAATTTAAAATTTAACTACTCTAAGTTATGTATAAATCGTTGGGAAAAATATTTCATGTCAGAGACCGTCAGGCAGATTGAGATTGAGAAAACTCCGACACTAGGGCTTGTTAAGTTAGGTTAGCGGGAAAATATTGGAAAATATTTGAAAGGGAGGAGCGTTTAAAAAAAGGGCAAACAAAAATACTGTAAACGGGTGACTATTATTATGTTAATTATAGCCCATACCTAGCTGTCGTAGCGTTAGCGCTGTCTTCTAAATCCACTCCATCTTCTGAAATTGAATGAATTCCAATTACTAGTGGCATTATAATCAAGTTTGAAAATAAAGAATAGCGGTTCGATGTTTTCGTATGTATGTAAATTATTGTCGCACGCAGATTATCATAAATTAACAGTAATATTAGAATGGTGGTAAAGCAGGAGAAAAAAATTATAAAAATAATAATTTTTGTGAACATTTGTTCTGTATTCTATTTAAATCCCATGTAACACAATAGGTGGTATTTTTTTAAGGGGTTACATTATCATTTTTTTTATCTTTTATCATAGCTCATTTAGCTATCGCCAAGTCATCGCTTGGCATTCACAACACACAGGTGTGTTTTCAATAACCTGGTTGATACTTACGTTGTTTACCCAATATAGCGAGGTTCCTGTCCCAGTGGGTGGTGGGGGGCGGGTCCCCTGTGGCTACACAGTTCAGCACGGCCGTCTGGCCCAGCGTCACGTGCAGCTGCTGCCCTGGAGACGGCTCTACAACGCGAGGAGTCACTGGGGAAGCCAGATTTCTCTATAAGTTTGTATTGTGTATGACGTATGTTTAATACAATTGATTATCCATAATTAATAAAGTGTACCTCGTAAGAGGAGCTCGTGACTAAGTAACAGCCGCACGGGTCGATTGATCAAAGGTTAAGCTACGCTTGGCGTGATATGTCCGTGGATGGGCGAGAATTTATGACATAACGAAACTCTTCCGTGCCTCAGAAAGCCCGATAAGCTGTTGGTCCCGGTTGTCGTTTTTTAGATCTTTGACAGTTGTTACGGGTAGTCAGAAGCCAGAAAGTCTGACAACCAGTCCTACGGTGTAATGCGTACCAGTAAAAATGGGTTGTGGAGGTCAGGTAAGCAGTCGCTCTATATAATACACAGGTACTCAGCTGCATCCGTTTTGACTGGAAGCCGACCCCAACATAGTTGGGAAAAGGCTAGTTTTATGATGAATGAATAAAGTCTACCTACCCACTACATCCAGATTGATCTTCGACGTGATAGACCGTTCCCCATCCACAGCTTTGCAGGTGTACTGCCCAGAATGTCGTCTCTCAGCGTCAGCCACCATCAGTGTGCCGTTCGCTGACGTCACACCATCCGGTAACGGGTCCTCGTCATTCTATGGAAAAACAAAGAATTGATAGAAAAGAAGACATTTCATTATGAGACGCTCGTGGCTCAGTAATCAACGCCGGTCTCAGTAGCCAGTGGAAGGGTGACCGTAATGAGTTGTCGGAAGCTTAAAATTCTTACAACCAGTCTTAAAAACAATTATGTATTTCATGTCAAATACTGGTATTTAGTCATCTGGTCGGACTGGAAACCAACCAGAGCCAATGCCAGCCCATGCAGAAGATGAAAGACTCGAGGAAATATCACGAACCTGCTGATTAGTATTCAAAGAAAAAATACTAAATAGACTCACCAAAAACCACTGTACCGTGGGTGCATCACCGCCAGCAACTTTGCAATGTATTTTACCAGAAGTATTTAATTCCAATTTCTTGCTGTATGGCTCCGGTTCAAAGCGCAGCACGCCATCTGTTGGTGAGTAGAGGAACTAGTTTAGTGAATTGTATACAACGCCATCTATTACTACAGCAGGCGAACAGTTAGTAGTGTAATGTTTATTCGAAATAAAAGATGGCGTTACTAGTTAAGACGGTCAAGTTATAATCGCCACAATGTTATTTTTAGGATACGCAGAAATTAGAATTCTAAACAATAATATCTTTATAATTATGTATATATTTCTCTTTCCTATTTCTCTAAACCTTCGTGTTTAACATGCGCACGGTTTATTAATATTAAACACATGTCATGACCTTTTTGAAGGACATTGTCAATAAGGTCAGTGTCTCCCCTTTAAGAATCTAGGGCGTCCTTGTTTGAACCGAACCTAGCTTAGCGACGATTAGTAATTTAGTAAAATATCCGTTTTCTAATTCTTTTTTTATCACGCTAATAATCTTTAGGAGTGAATGGGACAAATTTGAGCCTTCATAAGGATTGTTCGAGTTGCCGCGTCCCTGGATCGTAAAGGGCGAAGGGTGGATGGGTTTTGAAGATTCTGACACCTCCTCCCACGTCATCCATGACATTATTTCTAATTATGTACGCGTTTGTATGAAAATAATATACGAAGTTACAGATTCATTAAATACAATATCTTTTCAGTAAAAAAAAAACAATATTATAGTTGCCGGCAAATAACTTGGCCAGATTCTAACGTAGTTGAAACAAGTTTGCGCCTGTGCACCCAGTGCAATCCAAAAGTAACATTTTCAATGCTTGTCATTACACTATCGTCAATTGTATTAATTTACTTTAAAACATTTATATGTAGACAATAGTTAGAGAAAAGAGAAAAACTACTTACAATTTTGGCCAAGTTATTTGCCGCCTACTATACCGACTGTTTTTTTTTCTTACGACTTAATTTTACAAACAGGTATCTTGATATCGTAAAAAGTATAAAGCTTAAGTAGAATACCAAGCATATGAAAACCGTGATAGTTAAAATCATTTTTACCGATTTTGATGATTTTTAGGGTTCTGTAGCTGTACCCAAATATGGCAACGGGACCTCATTAATTTTGTACATTATGAGATCAGGTGGGTCATGGCTCTCTTTTATATATAGACTAGCTTTCCGCAAGCGGCGTCGCCCGCATGGGCTGTACGAATACAAATTAAAAATGACAGAGTTTCATACAAACTTTGTCCCCCTTTTTCACCCCCTTAGACGAAGAATTTCGGAAAATCCTTTCTTATCGGATGCCTACGTCGTACAAAGAACACAACCTCCAAGTTACATGTCTCTAAGATCAGCGGTTTAGGCTGTGCGTTGATCAGTCAGTTATTCAGGACAAAGCATTTTTTAAATATAGATTTTGTAGTTTTCCAATAGGATACGAGTGAAATCAGAGTATTATATAATATATTTCATAAGTGCACCTGCGTTAATCTACCTATGTTTTGATAACCAGTTATAATATTTACCATTGATAGCACGATGTCGTCTGCTGGGCTTGTGGGCACGGACCTTGTGAGAGTGATGAGGTACATCTGAAAAGATACAATTTAATAAATCGTTTTTTTTTTGTATTTTATATTTTTTGTTTTTGCATATATGTATGTCGTAGTAGTAGTCTTAAGTAGTTTAAATTAATTAATATATTATTATGAACTTTATTTAATAAATATAATCTACATATTATGTATATACAGACTGACAGGATGAATGAAGGACGTGCTTTAAGAAATGATGACTACTACCAAAGTTATCAATTTTGCTCTACGAGTTTGTAAAATTCGCAAAAAAAACTTCCCATAGAAAATTCGTCATCCGATCATCCAATTTGTATGGGAAGTGCCAGCCTGTACTATAATTGTTATCTATACTAATATAATAAAGGTGAAGAGTTTGTTTGTTTGTACGAGCTAATCTCAGGAACTACTGGTACGATTTGAAAAATTATTTCAGTGTTAGATAGCCCATTTATTGAGGAAGGCTATAGGCTATATATCATCACGCTAAAACCAATAGGAGCGGAGCACCACTATTCCACGCGGACGAAGTCGCGGGCAGAAGCTAGTAATCTATATAATAACGGACGTGCTTACTCCATGATTACTACCACCAAAACTATATTTTTTTATTCTACGAGTTTGTAAAATTAGCAAAAAAATAACACTTTCGCGAAAGTTTGTAAGAATGTATGCATGTATGTTTGTTACTCTTTCACGCAAAAACTACTGAACGGATTTGAATGAAATTTGGTACACACACAGTTTATAACCTGGAGTAACATTCACTTTTTACCCGGGTGCGCGAAGTAGTTCCCTCGGGATGCGGGTGAAACCGCGGGAAACAGCTAGTATAAAATATTAGGACTAGGATGTCAACATTATTCTTTACATTTTATTATTTTTCTTTAAATTGAAGTTTTGACTTAAAGGTACAATTGTACGTTGGTAATAACGACTACTCATTTGATTGAATGCACTCTGCGATGCAATTCCTTAACAATGCAATGACCAAGTGGTTTATTGATGCAAGCAGAGACGGTCACTTGACGAGTCTGGCTACTGATTGAACAAAAGGTCAAATAGCATGATGATTAAAATTCTGTATTGGATTGCATTTAGATTTGATAAGCAATGGTCCAATATTCTTCAATATTCTTAGACTAGCTTCTGACCATCTATGTCATAGCGAAACTCCTCCGTGCCTCGGAAAGCACGTTAAGCTGTTGGTCCCGGTTGTCATTTGTAGATCTTTGACAGTCGTTACGGATAGTCAGAAGCCAGCAAGTCTGACAACTAGTCTTACCAAGGGGTACCGTGTTACCCGGTAACTGGGTTGTGGAGGACAGATAGGCAGTTGCTCCATATAAAACACTGGTACCCAGCTGCATCCGGTTTAGACTGGAAGTCGACCCCAACATTGTTGGGGAAAAGGCTAGGCAGATGATGATGTCGTTTAATAATACGAGGAGAAACAGCGAGAAACAGCTAGTATAATTATAAATACTAATCACATCTGTTTTTCGCCAATCATAACGAGTAACCAACATCACACAAAATCTTCTAAGTGGTTTATAAATAACTAGTGGCCCGCCCCGGCTTCGCACGGGTAGGTAGTCTATGTTTTTTAACCGATTTTAAAAAAGGTGGTTCTGTATTTGACCGGTATGCATGTGTTTGTATGTCCCCGATTTTCTCAAAAACTACTGATCTGAATTGGATGAGAGTTGTCGTTCTTCAAATGCATAGTTTTCAAGAAAGGTTTTAGTACAATATATATTATTGGGATCTGTTGAATTTCTTCGTAAATAACCAATGGAACTCTTCAGTTACAGTGCAAAGGAACCACGATTGCTACGATCGTATGCCTGTGATTGTTTTCACTGTTCTATAACATAACAACACACCTCTATGCTTTAAAGGAGAAAACAGACATATAGAGTTCACCCTTATTAAAGGTGATGAACATTTGTCTAGACATTAGGATATTGTAATTTATCTAAATTACAAACTGAGCCACTAAAAAGAGAACTGAAAAACTTTTTTTCAAAAAACAACTGGCTTGGAACACAATACAAATTTAAAAATAACTAATAGACATCATTCTAGAAGTCGGTGTCTCCAATTAGGTATTGTGTATTTGCATTCTATTTTTGCAAATAAAAATGTTTTCTTTTAGGAATGAAAAATCATGTCCCGAGTCTTCCCGCTGATAAGGCCCGTCCTAATCCTTATCGGACGGTTAGCCACTTATTGCTCAAAGTCTGCAGGCCGGACCTACAGTGGCCTGGAGTTGATTCCTGGCTCCAAATGTTGATGACGTGGCTGGGGCGTGAGATTTGTCTCTCCCTCACGCAACCCGCTATCTCCTTTTCCAGCATGACTGGTTAGCATTAGAAGGCGAAAGTGAGAGATCGCCGCCGCCCAAGTGGGGCAGACCTCCACCGTATGTTCCACCGTGACCTCCGGGTGATCCTCACAGTGTCGACACCCCGACATTTCCTCTCGCTTGATTCGATCCAGGAACCTCCCAAAATACCGTGTCCAGTGAGAACCTGCGTCAGGCGTAGGCATTGGATCTGCGGTAGGTCAAGATGCCGTGGTGCTTCCTTAGCCACTCCGCGAAGAGAGGATTTATCGCCACAACAATCCCCACGCAGGTTCATCCGAATCCATTTAAATGTTTGGCCTTATGATTTGTTTATTAGCAAAGGGAATTCTAGATTCTTAATTTCTGAAGTGTGGAATAGAATGAATTCAATGGAAAGCGCATTTTTTTTTTAGTTTATAATTATCCCGCTGTTATGTATGAAAAGAGGCCCTTTTCATACATAGAACGCATGGGCATTAATCACCATGGAATAACATCTACACATTATGACTTGAAAGCGCTTATTTTTAACAAATTCGTAACTTAATTCATGAAGCCGCTGAGGTGAAAGAGATTATGTGATATTAACTAAAGGAAAAAGAAAATTATGAATACACCAAACTAAAAAAAAAAAAACAAAATTATGTAGGATTCGAACTCGATGTAACCGAATCGCATGATCATTAATACAGCCCCTCCGCTACAGTGCTCGTTGACATTGCGGGTAAAATTGACGTTCTAATACAACGTATTTTCAATTTTAATTACTGCTTATCTGCTTTAGAAACGGGCGTGATGATTTTCATGTCAAAGATTGTAATGATAGCGAAAATGCATAATTATAAAAACTTGTTAGGTTATCCCATTACAAACTTATTTCAATGCCTCACTGCTCATTCCCCATAATAATTACCGTGATGATTTGTAGCCTAAAGCTTGACCCGATTCATAACAAACATTTTTGGTGAATTTCAAGTAAAACTGTTCAGACGTTTTCGCGTAAAGTTAAAACATATTTTTATTCTTACAAACTTAAAATTTGATTTTTTCACCCTAGGGCTAAAATCTTGAAAAACTGTGAAACACGTGTTTAATTATTTTAATTTTACAGTGTTTCTACAAAATTTGAGTTTAATTGAATCAAAAATCAAACTAACTCCATACAAACTTTCAACTTTATTTTAATATACTTAGGGTTGGAATTTTCAAAAATCCTTTCTTATTACTTGTCTAGGATATAAAAGGCACCTCCTGTCCAAATTTCAGTACTCTAGGTCCAGCCGTTTCGGCTCTGCGTTGATGAGTCAGTTATTCAGTGTATGAAGTTGTCATTTTATATAATAGTATAGATTATTTTTCACCCTAGGGTTAAAATCTTGAAAAACTGTGAAACACGTGTTTAATTATTTTCATTTGAAAGTGTTCTCACAAACTTTGAGTTCAATCGAATCAAAAATAAAGCTTACTCCATACAAACTTTCAACCCCATTTTGATATACTTAGGATTGGAATTTTCAAAAATCCCTTCTTATTACTTGTCTAGGAAATAAAAGGCACCCCCTGTCCAAATTTCAGTACTCTAGGTCCAGCCATTTCGGCTCTGCGTTGATGAGTCAGTCATTCAGTGTATGAGGTTGTCATTTTTTATAATAGTATAGATAAAAATATTCGACTTCAGAAGTCAGACATCGCGGTTGGTCCATACTTAGAATCGGAACAAACGAATTCACGCTGCCCCGCTTGTAAACATAAACATTGAACTGGTTTAACTTTAACCGTAGGCGGTATACAATCAAAAGATAAAGGTAAATATTTTATTCTTCTTATTAAATATCTATATCTACATACACACATCAACAAAATCTAGGGATATTCTTATAAAATCTTACAACATACTTATATCAAAATGAACAGAATTTTATGTTCTTACCTAATAAAAAAAGGAAAAAAAAAACAAACATTTAAATAAAAAAAAAGTACAGAAAACTAAAAGCAGATTAAATGTTCAAAAACTCATTTTGGTTTTTGAGATTAAATAAAGAAATCAAAATAAATTAAACATGAAATTAATGACAAATAAACATTAATTATCTGTTAAAGCATCTAGAATGATTATAATGCACCTGCAATGATTATTCATACTCAAAATAAGGTTATCAATATCATCTTGTGGGATTAGGTCCTAGATTCAACGAAGATGCATGAAAAGTTCCCTATTTGTAGCCAGATTTCGGGAAAAAATTGTTAAACTCTTCGTTAGATCATATTCTACGCGTGCTCAACCGGATTTAAATCTGGAGTCTACGGCAAAAAATAATTATAACACGCTAGAACGAAGCTCCAAAAAAAAGTGCTTTTTAACCTAGTCAAATTATCAATAACTATACTAAAACGAGCCACATTTTCAACACACATTTTTCGTGTAAAACTGACAGCCTCCAATTGCAGTCCATAGATAGAACAAACGGTTTCACACTGGCGCGGCGAGTAAACAAACAAACGCAGCGGCACATCAAACAGACTGCGCGTACGCATTTACATTTGTAGGGTGACCATGTTGACGGAACTTGTCCGGATAGTCCCACAAACTTTAATACGAAAAAAATGATATTAGTCATCATTATTTACATTTAAATAGGACGTGTCTTGTTTGTTCATCCAGCTTTAAATAATATCAGAATATCATAAACTAATTGTTTCGCACGGTTTTACTCGCGTCCCGAAGGAAATACTTCACGCCCCCAGAATATAAAGAAATATTTCTCTATCCTCTATCACCGTAGCAAATTTTATCTAAATCGGTTCAATAGATCCAGGTATTACCCCCCTCCCTACTACCTCACAAACTTCACCCCTTTATAATATTAGCCCTACAGATATATATTCTAAAAAATCCGAATAATTGGCGGTTGAGCTCTCTCACTTGTCCTGGTACGAATTCAGTGAAGTACAGGTAAATCATTTTTTTACTGTTATTAGTTTCATGATACGAACTAATAAGTTTTATATGTCAGTTGTAAATATTTTATATGTATAATTTGTTATTTATAATATATCCTTTGTCCTAGCTACCGCATTAGGTTAAGTAACCTGTAATACTACCATTAGAGGGAATATAAATAAATAAACTTAGCTATGAATTTTCTGAATCAGTCCTTGTCCACGGGGGATTCTGTCAAGTACATTTTGTTATAGGAATCAACAGTGTACTGATACTTATGGACATAACCTCAAATAAATTAAATTATGGAACATTCATCCATCAATACGTCATTATCATTCAGTTCATTTATTTTAAGACCAACTATCATTGTTTGTGGTGCTCTCAGATAGCTTTTATCGCTTAATTGGACTAACCGACGTAAACAACTTTACTAAAAGAAGATGTGTGTCTTATCATCAGTTAAAACAACAAAACAATGGGTATATTTTGTAAATAGATAAGTAAAGGCTGTTAAAACATTTTCTTATTTTATTCTTACTGTTTCCTGCGTCCAGAGGAAACTACTAAACCTAAACGGATAAAAAAGGCCTATAAACATCTCCAGAGTCTATGGTACTTAACTATCTTCGTACCAAATTTCATCCAGATCAGTTCAGTCGTTTTACCATGAACGTGTAACAAACAAACTCACTTTTCAATTTATAATTATTAGTCAGGATTGTCAATTTTCATAAACTAACGTGTTAAAGCAGTAAAATTATCAATCAGATTGCTTTAGTGGATTATCCATAACATTCTAATCCAATGGCCGCCCTACTCAATCTAAATATACAAGCCAAAGCATTTGCTGGGCATCACTCGGCATTGAACTCGGCACCGCGAGTTCAACTGATCAGTTATCACTTAACCATTATTGTTGTACAATCGATGAGTGCACTAATGTGGTGGCGTGGTACTTTTTAGTGCCACCGGAAGCCGCTGGCACTTGGTAATGGGACTGTTATGTAGGTGATCGAAAGGTCTGATGCAATTTTGGACAGCGTTTTAAAGAATTTGAAGTCGGTGTCTTTTGTTTTGTGTCTGTTGGACCCCTTTAGAGGGGGCTGAGATGTACATTTTACCAATTATGGTAAACTATAGCTGCTTCCCGCGGTTTCACCCACGTCCAGAGGGAATAGCGCACCTAGACAAAACCTGCCCAATGTCCTCAGTTCTTTGACAGTCGTTACTGGTAGTCAGAAGCTAGGAAGTCTGACAACCAGTCTTACAAAGCGGTATTGGGTAACCGGTAAGTGGGTTGTGGAGGTCATATAAGCAGTCGCTCAATGTTCGACATGACAAGACAACCTATTTACTTCATCTTCAATAATGTGGTGAACAATGCTCATGCCTGCTCTGTATGAGAAGAGGTCTGTGCCCAGCAGTGGGATAATATACAGGCTTATGATGAATGAATACTTCATAAATTTGTGTTTATTTAAAACCCTAATGTTTCCCTGAGGGCTGCGGGATGTTCGAAAGAGTAACCCCGCCCCCGGAACGGAAAGGGCTGAGGAAGGAACATGGATGGGTTTGACTCAGTAAAAGTCTAAACCTCCTTCCTGCCACACCCACGGCGGGTGGAGTCATTTGAAGATTTCCAATCCAAAAAAGACACTAGGCACTACTACAAAAGTTTAAAATTTTCATACAATAAAAACTGATCTAAACAGAGGAACGAAGAAAAATGCGCGTCAAATGCCAACCCTTTTACGTCAGGGGTTAAAAACAATTTAAGCAAGCGCTCCCACAGTTCCTAATAAGTGGCAGACATTTAGAAAATCCAAGATGGCCGACCGAGGCCGTTACTTTTTATCTCTCAGTTTCTAACTATCCTTTGTGAGGTTTGGTTTAGTACGTGTTTAGTGTTTTGATGATTTCTTGTGATTATTATAAGTAACTAGCTTTCCGCCAGAGGGCTTGCCCGCGTGGGCTATACGAATTCAAATTAAAAATGACAGATTTTCATACAAACTTTGCCCCCCTTTTTCACCCTTTTGGGGGTAGAATTTCGGAAAATCCTTTCTTACTGAAAGCTAGTAGGTATAGGGCTGCCATTCGTCCGGGTTTTCCCGGATTTGTCCTAGTTTAAAAGGCGTCCGGGGAACGTCCGGGCGGGTTTTCAAAGGGCGTCCGGATAAAACCCGGACACCTGTTACCTGATATCCGATTGATTGAAAGGTAAGCAAAGTAAAAAAGTGTCCGGGGAAAAAATCTAACTCATTAAAAATGTCCGGGGTTTTTATAGTTTTCGTCCAGGGTCGACGGTTTGGGCGATGGCAGCCCTAAGTAGGTAGTATAAATAAAATGCGCAACTTCATAGACAATGTCTTTTCAGAACTTGGACGTAGGTACGCTACGTTTGATAGCAATTTCCTTGGCAGATTTTAAAATAGGTTGTCGTTGCCTCGCTCCAAGGAGGTAGAATAGCGTGTCTATGTCTGGCTTTGCTTGTATAAATATTAAATTATCGATTAGATTACTATTGCCGTCCTAAGCAAACCAGACTAAGGTGTTAAAACTTTATCTCTGGCAGACAGTCGAAGTACTACGTCGGTATTTCGGTAATGCATTAACATTCATGGCTTGGACCACAATCGATGTATAGATTGATAAATGTATATCTTATAAACTGCCATGACTTGAGGATAATTTTAGATATAGGACTAATATTTTAAATGCGAATGTGAGTGTTTTCATTTGTTACGCTTTAATGATAAAGCGGCTAAACAAATTTGGAACAGAGATAGCTACTTTTAATCCGGGTGCGTGAAGTCAGGATGCGGGTGAAATCGCAGGAAACAGCTAGTGCCAAAAAAGGCGGGAATAGTTAAGAATCAAGGAGTGTCTTTTTATAAGCATTTTTGATAAAACAACTATGTAAGTACTTTTTAAAACATCAGAAAATATTACAGTCAGTAAAAATAAGCGAATAAAAATAAAGCAATTGTACAAAACAAGATTCAGCAACTCAATTACAATGCACAGATAATCAAAACATTTAAAAAACGAACGAAAATCGAACGCAGCGCCCCTCGCGGACGACCAGCGCAACTGCATAATGGCGGCGTTGCCATGGCGACGGCTCGTAAAATTTTATTGCTCGCGCCCCCGCCGTCCCGCGCTTGAAACGGTTACTTTGCAAAAGCCATCCTAGATTAGAGATCATTTCATTTCAACGCTAGCACTCACTCCCTGGTGGTTCCGTTTATCGCCTAGATTTCATGAGATTTTTCTCTAAGGGAATATACGTTTGACTTTCAAGTGTTTGTCGCTTTACAGCAGAGGGGTCGCAACATTCTTGGTAGGGATCGAGTTGAGTTGCGAGAATCGATGCAGGTTTCCCCGTTGTTGATATTTTGATCGTAAATACTTTAGCTCTTAGGAATGAAAACGTGGGAATACGAACTAGAAAGAAGAAGATATAATGCCTGTGAGATGTAACTGGATTCGATCCAATTTTGATTTTACTAGGAACATGAATACCTCGAAAACCATCGCTGCTTTTACAAGGCTCTAATCTAATAGTTATTAATCCGCCTAGGCTTTTCCCAACTATGTTGGAGTCGGCTTCCAGTCTAACCGGTCGCAGCTGAGTACCAGTGTTTTACATGGAGCGACTGCCCATCTGACATCCACAACTCAGTTGCTGGGTAATACAACTATCAAAGATCTAAATGACAGCCAAGGCCCACAGAATAACGTGCTTTCAGAGTCATTGAGGAGTTTCGGTTTGGTCACCCATCCACGGACCGACCGCGCCAAGCGAAGCTTAACCTTTGATCGATCGACTCGTGCGGCCGTTACTTAGCCACGAGCTCCAACTACTCTCCTCTACTAGTAAATTATGCAAAAAATATATTAGCTCCCCCTACACTGTCCTTACTTTTTGATAAGGCTAACAGACCCCACCCCATATTATAAATATCCTTGATAATACGTCTATAGACATGTTTGGTAACGATTGCAAGCAATCCAGACCTTTTTTAAAGGCTCTATCAGTAGATTTAATATTCATTGCGTGTTTATTACACCAAAAGCCAGTCAAAAGTAACATATCCTTCAATGAACGCGGAAAAAATACTTAAAACTAGCCATTTCCCCCACGCAACAGAACTATTAGTTTTTTAATAAACTGTCGCGTCCAATTTCCATCTAGAAGGCGACAATAAAAACTTCAATTACACAAATAGCAAACTTAATTAGACAGTGGCAGTTTGTTAAATAATTAAAGTCACCCCCTCCACTCCTGCCATAAACAACCCCTAGAAGTCGTAAAATAACACAACTTTATGGATTTTGGACCCCCAGCATGCTACATTTTACGTCGACCCACTAGGGTTGGGAAACGCATTGTCGATAACCGTAAACCGTAAAACTATATTGATGATAATCGAATATCGATTTGCGGTGCGCATCAAATTCTGTATCTCGATTCTTGAGATTTGATGCCGATTGTATGGAATATTTGCACGATTCTCTTAAAGGTTAAGTAACGGTTTATCGATACTAATCGGTCTTGCATTTAAAGCTATCTAATTAAACAAACGTGTATCGTATTTAAATGTCGTATTACCAAACTTGGTAGCTTATAAGCACGACGTTCTTCTTAAGCGATTTCCCTCTAAGTTTATCGATAAAGCCGTACGATAAACAGAGTCTTTGGTTGTTTTGGGAGCCTCAAGTATTATTTCCATTTCTACTTATTAAAATTTTGGTAGATACTTTATAGACAGAGACAAATTATGGATATAGGATTAGAAATACCTTTTGCCTTTTAATGTGAAGTAACCGATTTCATTTATTTCAATTAAAAATAATGGTGACATTCATGTCGTTGCTAAAAGTAGGTTTATATTTTTTAATAAATAAAATTCTATTCCACGTAACTTTCGGATAACTGCAGGAAGACAGTCCGACATTTGTCTAGACAACCGATAAACGGTTAATCTTTATACGATTATCGTTAAAAGTACAACCCTACGTCACACTCATTACCTTTTATCGTAAAAAAACTTAATGGCGGTACCCAAACGAAAAGTACATTTAACGCTCACGTGAAGTATATTTTAACAACGTTTTCCCATGTGGAAACTGTATTTGGGAATTTTAAAAACCTTTTACTGTAATTTATTTTCACGTGTGCACGTTGCAAATGTTTGCATTCAAACACAAGTCTATATGACATGAATTACGAATCCGAATAATTTGTGTCAATGTCTAAAGCTATGAGCACTTCATAAGTGCCCGTAGGCCCCTAAAGTCACGGTGGGCCACCGCGAGGCCAAAACTCAGGTATTCTGATAAAACTGATGGATGACTAACAAGAACCAATAATTTACTTTCAAAGTTTACCTGAAGACCTCTAAACAAAGTTAAAACCAGGGATAGTATCGAAATTTACTTATAATATATTTTTTTGTCCCCTCATTAAAATGTTATAAAAATGACACCTCATTTCATGTTTCAATTAGTTCATAAACGATTTAGAGGTAGACAGACACTAATACTAAACTTTATCTTAACCTCGATTCTCTTAATAAAAAAACCGGCCAAGTGCGTGTCGGGCCACGCGCAGTAGGG
Source organism: Pyrrhia umbra (assembly GCA_963891755.1). NCBI lineage: Eukaryota > Metazoa > Arthropoda > Insecta > Lepidoptera > Noctuidae > Pyrrhia > Pyrrhia umbra. Next base: position 2,492,290 of record OY982943.1, read on the forward strand.
TTCCGTAGTAGGTCTCAGTTAGTCGACTATAACTCTGTAACCAGTTAAGCCTACTTAGCCGTGATAGTTTTCCTTGTAAGTTCATTATATGTGCTACGTCTGTGATTTTTTTCACATTTCTAGGTACAGCCATTCAAAAGTTAGAGGGGGGGGTAACTCGTATCGAACAAAAAATTTCACTTAAAATCTAGATATTTCGCAAATGGCTCGCTTAACCGAAAAATGATCTTGACACACCCATAATATTTTTGAAAGACCTATCTAACGATACCCCACACGAAGGGGTACGCGAGAAAAAAAATATTCATCCCTACTTTACATGTTTGGGAGCTACCCTAAAAAAAAATATTTTTCAAAATTTTATTTTACCACTTTCTCGGCGTGATCAATATACATATTCATACCAAATTTCAGCTTTCTAATAACAATAACCACGGAGCTATGCCGCGGACAGACAGACAGACAGACAGACAGACAGACAGACAGACAGACAGACAGACAGACAGACAGACAGACGGACAGAGCGAAACTATAAGGGTTCCTTGTCGGACTACGGAACCCTAAAAATGTAGTTCTAACAACAGAGTACCCATCTACGAAATAAACAAAACATTCCACAAATTCGCCACCATTTTCCTTATTTCGCGCCAAATTTCATTCTGCAGCACGTAGTTTTCTTACGAACGGCACGAGGCAAACGTATACAGCCATACATCCTACATTCCCTTATATTTTACGTTCAAACATAACAAGACTGGATGGCATTCTCGTCACGTAGACAATAACGTCTCGTCTGTCACTCGGACGAGACCCGCTAATTAGTTTTAGATACAGGAGTCGTATAGTTTGGTAGATAACTGTTAAATATTAGTGTTTTGTTTGGAAAATCCTTAAAGCTTGGATAATCTTTGATTAACTTAAATACATGTAGAATAGAATTATATGTTTAATCAAATTAAAAGTATGAAAGCAAGCACAAGCACTGATGAATGTCAAAAACTTATGTTTGGTTACATAGTGCCACAACGACTACTTTGTGAAATAGAATTAACTAAAAAAAAATCTCCACAAAAGATAGAAAAAATCGAAATAATCCAATCAAGAAAGTTTCTAAACCTTGTTTCAAAAATATAATTTAATATGACCAAAGACTTACTCAACATTCCTTTATTTTTAAATATTTTATTCAATTTAAAAGTCTTACTTACCTTATTACGTGACCTGAAGTGCATACTCGAGGTAAAAGATTTATACTTAACAGTATTTACTACACAAACTTATTTTATTCACAACAAATGAACGTAGGAAAAGTCTTGAAAGTTTCAAAAGGCCCTTTCAGCATAAGTTCCTCGGAAAGTTCTCGCAATTTTACATGGCTAATTAATTTTTATAGTAAGGTCTGGGTATTTAAGTTTATATCACATCGGTGAAGTTACTTTTAATTATTTTAAGAGTATACTTTACAGACTAAACTTTTGAATACGTTTTTAATTTAATTGAAAATTATTTTACTTTAACTCCCATTCGTTGGAGACTAATTTTGTGTAGAACGCTGCTAAAATATTATTTTTTTGAACAAAAGCTTGGAAATTGGCCAAAAACACTAGTGGTATACCTAACGCTTAGAGACTGTCTCTCTCTGTCCCGCAAATATCAAATTACAATAGCAAGAGAGAGACGGACACCGCCAGCTGCAACACGTGCTAAATAACGTCTACTCCAATTTGAAATTCGAATACAAGCCAAATTGTCTTTGCAAAAAGTTAATTTAAATAAATTGCAAGCCGTAAGTGTTGCCAAAGTTTACCCACTAATAAATGTTTGACAATTCAATTAACTCCAACTGCCGAGTCTGCAAACAGTTAGCGCTGACCGGACTGTACCAATCATACGAATTACTGAATGCCAATAAAAGCGTTGATTTTTTAATATTTGTTCAAATTGTTTGCACCGATTTTCCATTAATGTAAATTGGTTTGTGGTTATTTTATTAAAAGGTTCTACTTTTCATCTGTCATATTTATGTTTGTCGAAATGTCGATAAAATGTTTTCATTTTCACAGTTTTATAGACATCACTAGCTGTCAGTGTTGCCAGCTTCGTATGCATAGAGTTGTAAATAAAATTACAATTTACCGATACTTTTCATTGAAGTCTGACTCGCGCAATTCTGTAATTTGTCTAGAATGGATAGTTTTAGGAATTTACTATATATATAGAATGATAAGGAAACAGTTTATTCGTTCTATTTAAAGCTTGAAGCGAAAACTTCTTCCTCACTTTTTTCAACTTCTTACTTAAGTTTTCAAAACAATTTACAGGAGTTAGTTCCTCATCGTCAATATTCGTTTCTCAAAACAACAAAATAATAGTGTGTGGCTACAGGGTAAAATAAAAGACATAAAAAAAATCTAGGCGGGACAAGTCACGCCAACTTTTTGCTTTTATAATCTTGACGATAAAGCACAGATGTGTCGAATCTTCTGCCTCGTGTGTAGGTCACGGACGAGCAATGAATCATGTTATATAGCTCTTCTGTCACTTTATTGTGATGCCGAACCGGTTAGAGAACGCTCGGTAAAGGGTTTGCTAATTGACTGTGATTTGATGGCAAAATTCGATGATCTACCAATAACATTACTGATGAAAACCGTAGCCAACAAATGAATCTTGATATTAAAAAGGTAAACATGGCAAAAGCATGAAAAGGCAGAAGTTTCCGGGAGTTAACATATAGTTCTACAACGATCTTAATGGGAAGCCTTCCAATTTTCGAGGTTCAGACTGTCCTTGGTCCTCGTATTCGTCATTCTTATTTCATCAATCATAATAATCACCCACACAATATACCAATTTCATTGGTTCCTTGGTCTTCCTTCTTTCTTATGGATATATAATTGGCTTTACTTAAAACTATGCAAGAAAGGAGTTGTTTAAATTCAAGTTTAAAACAAGCCCCGTCGTGAAAAAAATGTTGCCAGTGCGAAAAATAGAAGAAAAACTATTATCACAGTAGATTTTCTTAATCCAAATCTTCCAAAACAGCATATATCTATACGTAAGTCCCAAAATATCCCCATACAAGACAAAGCATCTTGTCTAAACTCGATATTTTTCCTAAGGGCTGGTGCACATTGTATTCAGAGCACGTGCACGACCCAAATACAGGGCGCAGACGCCTCACCGCGATCATTGCGCTGCAAGTAACGTCTGTTTTATATTGGAGGTTCTAACTTAATTGACGGGCAACAACGATGTTTGAGGATCGTTTATTTCAATGGGGAAATGAGAAAAATACTTGAGAGAATAAATGGTACACTAACTTTTAACTGCGGGTTCGCTTACGTCGTCAATTTCAGAGAAACTGTTAGAACAGTGCTGAAGTTAGAGGTCGTAATATCTTGTGAGTTCATGAAGTTGGATAAAAGTATAAAGTTTTCTGATAACTATGAAGTACCTTATAGCTTGTCCAAAAGAAATAAATAGAAGTCTCAGACTCTATCAAAACTGCTGACAATACCCAGCCATTAATTATCCTTAACAGATGTTATTTTACATCCAAAATCTACACTAACACCTTCATGGTGTTAGAACTACATTTTGGCAATACGCATAAATCACAAAATAAAACACATTTCCTTTGCGAAAAAAAAGAAAAACAAGAAACCGGACTGTCTCTGGCTGTGTCGCATTATATTTCTGGGCACACATTATGTAAATACCTCTTGGGAGCCGCATAATAGAGTTTTGATCACCATTCCTCCGTGCCGCGGGTCGCAACCTAATCATATTGTGTTTGTTTCTATTAACGTTGTTATTTTTGTTATATGTGTGATATTATGTCACTAAGAATTGAGTGATGATCCCATTAATAATACGGAAATTGGTGAGAAATATAAAAACTCTTTTTACGCGATAACAGTGGGGCTAAGGGTTATGTTTTAAGGACTGGTATGTTTCCGGGGCTGCGGGAAGTTCGAAAAAGTTACCGCACCCCCGGAATACAAAGGGCTGAGGAAGGAACATGGATGGGTTTTAGTCAGTAAGAGTCTGACACTCCCTCTCGTCCCACCCACGGCAGGAGAAGGTATTTGATTATTTCCCATCCGAAAAAAAAGCAGTATATTTTTGTATGTATGTATGTCTCACTGTAGCGCTAGAACTTAATGTAAAAGCCTTTCTTTGAAAACTTGTAAATAGAAACTGCCTTCCCTTCTAGCTTCTATGTTTTATTTATACCAGATTAGCTTCAATAGGCTAAATAAATAGTTAATTTTTTGAAGTACCAATTTAGTTCACACAAAAGCTGCGGAAAATTCAATACCAAAAGCAATAGAGGCCAAAAATAACACCGAACGCGAACAAAAGTTTCGACAAAATTTCACACAAAAACTATGAAAAAGCTAGACGGGAAAACAAACAAGCCCGACGAAATTCAAGCCGAACAATTCAGACGAGTTAGACAAATAAAAAAAATATCTAATCCCTAACGATTCAACATCGAAACAAAAAAAATATCGCATAGCAGACTTATCAATTATTCGACGCCGGGAATTTTTGCGAATGGCAACACAATGGTCCATCAATCCTTTGGGGACAAAAAACTAGCAACACTAACATTCCGGTTGAACAAAGGGCGCGGAAAAAGCGCGCCAATACGATGTCGTGTACGAATAGGATTTTTTTAGGAATTTGTGACGATTCAAAAAATATTTCAAATTTAGTGCGAATTTTAGCAACATAAAAGCTGGCGGTAGTATTTTATCCGAAGATGGACAGATCTTTTCTAGCATAATTTAATTAGCAGTATGAACAGGTGAACAGGTTTTTAACCTGTATTTCAATTTTTTTCTGTTAAAAGTGGCTGAAATTCATCACAAATAATGCACGATGGAGAATTTATTAGAATCATAATTTCATAATAAAAATATTTATAAAGATATTAAACCGCAATAATATAGATTTGAATGTTTAATTCAAATGTATTATAGTCCCATTCCTATTTATAAACCTGTGAAATAAAAAAATACGAAAACACAAAACGGCGTGAACGGAATCATGAATATATTCACGAGTAATTCTACGCAAGAATCCTGTAATGGCGTCGAAAAAATAATAACATACAGCCAGGCAAAGGAACCAAGGAGTGCAGCCTAACGTAAATAATGCGTATGTACGTGAAACTATGAATAAATTATGATGAATTTGTGTGGGAATAAGATTATGAGAGAAAATAATACATACGAAGCATTCGTCTTGTCGAGTTGTGTTGCTACAGAAATTATTGCAGGATGGAATGGAGATAGAAAATGTGATAAAAAAAATGTAGTAGAGATGGTTTATGGCCGGTTGTATCAAACTTTTTATCAATTTTATACTTTATAGGTACTTATATCACAAAATATGATCAAAAAACTTTTATTATTTTTTATACATAGACATTATAATTAACTAAACATGTATCATAAATATTAAGTAAATATTGTTAATTAAATTGAATGACACTTCTTCCGTTTCATGTGTAACCTGATTTTTGCAACTGGTTGTTAGTGTTGTAGGTATAAGTTTGATAGAAATTTGTTTTATATCGACAATTTATTATTTATGTAATATCTATTTTATAAATTTTGATATTTATGAAATTGAGATCTATCACTTTTAATAAAAATCTATACAGCCGGATTCTAAACTATACTCAGCTTAATTTTTGTACAATAAAAAAAACAAGTACATTTACTAAGTAATATATATATATTTAATTTTTCAGAAACTAGCTAACAGTTTTCCGATAAAAAATCCGTCATTAATATAATATTCTTCGTTGAAGACACACGTATGTATGACAGTTCCCTAGCCCCCAATCAAAACATCTCAATCATTAAGATACGACAACACCCGCGTCTATTGTGCAAGCCGAGGGTACACACAAAAGAATGCTCCGACATTCATGGGTAGGCGACGAACCGTGCACTACACTAGTCGATGACGATGACTTAGGGATGTGAAGCTTGTCGATATCGATAGGGAAGTGTTTAGGGTTTGGTATTTATTTAGAAAAATGGGACGTTATTTTTGTAACTAGCTATAATAGTTGTCATTAGATAAACGTAAATAATGTAAAGTTACGTCAGTGAAAATTTTACAGCTGCTTGTAATATGTATGAAACGATAGCCTTGTCCTGACTTTTATCCTTACTTCCTTGTATCCTTACTAATATTATAAATGCGAAAGTAACTCTGTCTATCTGTCTGTTACGCTTTCCAAAACTACTAGACCGATATAAATGAAATTTGGTACAGAGATAGAATAGACCCTGAGGAACAACATAGGCTACTTTTTACCCGGGTGCGCTAAGTAGTTCCCTCGGGATGCGGGTGAAACCGCGGGAAACAGCTAGTATAGCTATATAGCGTGAATAGCATCGTCGAAAGTAATAAAATTCTGGTTGTTTATAACGTGTCATAATAAGTAGTCATAGTATAGTCTGAACCAATTGAATTTACCAAAAATATAAACAAAATCAAAATGCATTTGTCACCGAATAATTTATCAACATCTTAACAATTCTAAAGTGCCCGAACTGCTCGATTGTAATAAAATATCTTCCCTTTAATGAGACATAAATTAATTACATACACAATTGTTTTCTTTGTTCATGAGCTGCGTTTGCGCATCGATGACCGTTGACTAATAACATTTGAATGACGTCGTTCTTTTGCGAATACGAGACGGCTGATATGTGACACAAATATGCAATGTATTAAAGGTTTTCAATTAAAACATTGCTACATAACACATGGGATCACTAATTATTTATCAGAACTAATAATTATTAATGCAAAAGTGAATTTATTTGTTATCTTTCACGGTAAAACTGCTAAATCGATTTAGAAGTGAAGAACATTGTGACAAGAAATATTCATCATCTGCCTAGCCTTTTCCCATCTATGTTGGGGTCAGCTTTCAGTCAAACTGGATGCAGCTGAGTACCAGTGTTTTATATAGAGCGACTGCCTATTTGACCTCCACAACCTGGTTTTACCGGGCAATATGATACCTCTTGGTAAGACTGATTGGTATGACAAGAATGGTTCTGAATCTGAATGTGGATGGAATTAAGACCAATAAACGCTGGATGGGCTGTGTAAAAGACGACATGGCTAGAAAGAGAGTGAATGATGAGATGATTGCTGATAGAGATGTTTAAAAATGAAAGCTCGTGCTGCGACAACTCTAAGTATTTTTTGATAAAGGCAGGAGTATTATGAGAGCAAAGGGGGGGGGGTATATTGCTTAAATTGATATTAGACGCGTTTAACGTTAAATGTGAAGAAAAAGATCATGAGGAAAGAAAAAAGTCTCTATGTATAAAAAGTGGGAGAATAAATAAGCCGTTATGAATTACAGATTATTTAAAGATTAATTATAATAATAATAATATAGCCTTTTATTCAGATCAGAATTACATAAAAAGAGAAATACATGAAAAGCTTAATATTATTGTTATCCTTAATCTAGTCTTTTATTTGAAGTTTTCTTATTTTTTGAAGATCTGTTTGCCAGTCGGCAAAGGCCTCCTCCAACCTTTTCCACTCACGTCTTTCTTGAGCCACTCTGTTCCATGTGACGCCTGCCACTTGCCTGATGTCATCATCCCACCTTTTTTGTGGTCTCCCTCTTTTCCTTTTTCCCTCTCTTGGATACCATTGCGTCACATTTTTGCTCCATTTATCTCGTCCTCTTATCATGTGCCCCGCCCAACGCCACTTCAGTCTTCTAATTTTGTATGTTATATCTGTAACCTTTGTTTTGCTTCTTATTACACAGTTTCTCAGTCGATCCGATTTTTTCACATTCATCATGCTTCTTTCCATTGCGTATTGGCATGTTGCAAGTTTGCTAGTCAGGTTTTGTGACAATGCCCATGTTTGACTGCCGTACATGAGAACTGGTAATATGCAGGTGTTAAAAAGTTTGCTTTTTGTATTAATATGCAGATTTTTATCCTTCATAATCTCTTTTAAAGCCCAGTACCTTTTCCAGCCATTAGTTATTCTTCTTTCAACTTCTTTGCGCATGGGGTTATCATTTGTTATAAGTTGTCCCAGATAAATATATTCTTCGGTATACTCGATTTGGTTACTCCCTAAGTTTATTGCTGTTCTCTCTCCGTTGGTCATCACCCTAGTTTTTTCTGGGTTCAGTTGTAACCCCACCTTCTCGCTTTCCGTTGCCAAATCGTTTATCATTTTTGTTAAATCTTCTGGAGTTTTCGCAAATAGCACGATGTCATCCGCGAATCTCAGATGAGTTAGTGAGCGACCATCTACGTTAATACCGAGATTTTCCCAATGAAGACCTCTGAATATTGACTCAAGCACCGCCGAGAATAATTTTGGTGACAGAGGATCTCCTTGTCGTACGCCTTTGCCGATTTTGAAACATTCGCCTTTCTTTTCCAGTTGTATTCTGGCTGTACTCTTACTATAAACGTTTTTTATTAAGCGGATATACTTGTGGTCAATTCCTTGTTCTTTTAATGATTCCCATATCTTTGCGTGAAGTAAAGAATCGAATGCCTTGCTGTAGTCGATGAATGCTATGTAGTAGGTACATTGGTATTCTTTATACTTCTCCATAACTTGGCGTACTACGTGAATATGGTCGAGCACTGAGAAGTCTTTACGAAAACCCGCCTGCTCAATGGGTTGGTGTTCGTCTAATATTTTCTCAATCCGATTTAGTATGATCTTAGCAAATACTTTATATAAATTGGACATTAGGCTGATGGGGCGGTAGTTCTCGATTTCATATTTGTCACCTTTCTTATATAGGAGAATAATGTTTGATTCTGTCCATTGCTGTGGGATAATTTCGGTGATTAATATCTCGTTGAATATGTCGGTAAGGACTGGTGCTATAACTTCTTTACTTTCTTTTAGGATTTCATTGTTTATACCATCTGGTCCTGGTGCCTTGTCTCTCTTTTGGCTATCTATAGCGTTTATTAAATAAAGATTAATTGGGTACAACCAAAAAAAATATATTTTAAATGTTTTTTCTAAGTGAGTCGTGTCCCATCCCTAGTTTCGAAATAGACATGCCACTTGATGACTCCTCCACTACCTAGCATTGAAACTGAAAACAACACTACAGGACTGCGATCTACATAGAAATAGTTTCTTGGGGAAAAACATGCATGACTGAGCATGTTTTACAAAAAAATTTCTAGTACCATTTGATAGAAATCCATTGACATGCTAAGAGTATATTATTCGGTTTAAATAATAAAATTGAAAATAGAATACTATAGTCTGTTCTAATTGTTTTTAAGAAAAATGTAAACAATGTCGTAACCTATTTTGTTCTAATTCTGCATTTATGTCAACTTTATGCTGTAAACATCAGTATTCATAATTTAATGGCATTTTATTTATATGAGTGGGAAAATTAGAACAAAATAGGTTAAGTACGTCATTTTTCTTAAGATTTTGTTTACATTTTTCTTAAGATCAGTTGGTCCAGACTGTAATACCTATAAAAATATGGAAAAGTATTGATAAAAAAAAACCGGCCAAGTGCGTGTCGGGCCACGCGCATTAGGGTTCCGTAGTAGGTCTAAGTTAGTCGACTATAACTCTACAACCGGTTAAGCCTACGTCTGTGATTTTTTTCACATTTCTAGGGACAGCCATTTAAAAGTTAGAGGGATAAAAAATTGCACTTAACAGCTAGATATTTCGCAGATGGCTCACTTAAGCGAAAAATGGTCTTCAAATACCTATAATATTTTTGAAAGACCAGACACAGGAAGGTGTAAGCGAGAAAATACATAATTTTATTTTACCACTTTGTTGGCGTGATCAATATACATCTCTATGCAAAATTTTATCTTCCTAGTACCAAGAACCTCTAAGCTATGCCACGGACAGACAGACAGACGGACATGGCGAAACTATAAGGGTTTCTTGTCCACTACGGAACCTTAAAAAAGTACATAAATAATGCCCTTTTTAGGGTTCCGTAGTCCGTCTGTCTGTCCCCCTCTAACTTTTGAATGGCTGTACCTAGAAATGTGAAACAAAATCACAGACGTAGCACATGTAATGAACTTACAAGGAAAACTATCACGACTAAGTAGGCTTAACCGGTTACAGAGTTAAGGTCGACTAACTAACTCCTACTACGGAACCCTACTGCGCGTGGCCCGACACGCACTTGGCCGGTTTTTTCTTATGACGGCAGTATAGCTTTTGCTATCTTTAGGTCAATAAAAAAAAGAAAAACAAAAGACAAAAGCAGTCTATAAACATTTTTGAATATTTATAACGCGTCCCATTCAATGGCTGAATAAAAAAACGACAAAGGCTAGGTTTCGCGGCACAGGCCAAACAATGATTTCCGTTTCCGCTCACAATATGGCGTATCTTTTCACCGGTATCCGTTGTTTCCAATTGTTGAAAGTTTTTCACTGCAGGTGCATTTGATATTAAAATAGGATAGAATGTTTTGTTATTGAGTATTGTTCAACTGGTTTTAGCATAATAATGATGGTGGAAACTCTTTTCTGCGTTGACCTAGTTACAAGAAAAAATAAAGTCGCTATTATCTTGTTTTTTTTCGACCGCATAATTAAGTTTGTTTGTATAGGAAAATTGCTGATTACTTAGAAACTACTTACTAGATCTCGTTCAAACCAATTTTCAATGGAAGTTTGCATGGTAATCTACATCATATATTTTTTTTAGTTTTATCATTCTCTTATTTTAGAAGTTACAGGGGGACACACACACACACATTTTACCACTTTGGAAGTGCCTCTCGCGCAAACTATTCAGTTTAGAAAAAATATATATTAGAAACCTCAATATCATTTTTGAAGACCTATATACCCCACACGTATGGGTTTGATGAAAAAAAAATTTTGAGTTTCAGTTCTAAGTATGGGGAACCCCCAAAATTTATTGTTTTTTTTCTATTTTCGTGTCAAAATCTTAAAGCGGTTCACAGAATACGTCTACTTACCAAATTTCAACAGTATAGTTCTTATAGTTTCGGAAAAAAATTGCTACGGAACCCTAAAAAATAGTTGACTGCTATTTTGAAGTGAATAAAACTCTTGACAGGTCGTTCTTAATCTTACAGAAAGTTCATATTACCTTCGAAATATTATATAAAGTTAACAAGTAACCTCTGGAGTACAGTACGTACCGACCCGGGATCGAACCGGCGACCGGCGGCGACCTTTATGTAAGACGCCCTTAGACCCAGACTGGGGCTCTAAATGTCTTCGCTAAGTTATATGTTCGTGTATTACATATATGACAGACTTTTAGAGGCCTTTTGTATACTGCAGAGCAAAAAAAATGGGTTAAACTATATTTTTTTTAATATAATTATCAAAAGTGAATTACATTTATGATTTAGAATCTATTTCACCACTTCCTGATTAAAGCTATCTTTAAATATATATATTAAAAAAATTATATATTTATACTTACAATTATAAGCTATCTTTAAATATAGATAAATTCATCATACATCATTTGTTTGCATGCAGAGGAGCTTGTGGCTAAGTTACAGCCGCACGGTTCGACCGATCAAAGATTAAGCTGCGCTTGACGCGGTCGGTCCGTGGATGGGGACCATCTATGTCAAAGCGAGACTCCTCCGTGCCTCGGAAAGCACGTTAAGCTGTTGGTCCCGGTTGTCATTTGTAGATCTTTGACAGTCGTTACGGGTAGCCAGAAGCCAGAAAGTCTAACAACCAGTCTTACCATGGGGTATCGTGTTACCCGGTAAATAGGTTGTAGAGGTCAGACAGGCGGTCGCTCCATGTAAAACACTGGTACTCAGCTGCATCCGGTTTAGACTGGAAGCCGACCCCAACATAGTTGGGAAAAGGCTAGGCAGATGATGATCAATATTACTTGAAGATAAGGGTTCTGCACCGAAAATGGTATCCACTCCAATTTTATTACACTCCTGCATGGGCCATAACTGCCTTAGTACTACTTTTATCACCCATAATATTTATTTAAAAAATAAATATACATGTTATTGGGTGATAAAACTAAAGGTATTATTACATTATCACATCATAACCCCCTAGCCTTAGTAATATTTAACGACTCTTTTTCATATATTATGCCGTACATGGCTTAAGTAGGTACTCACTAATGGATATTTTTTACGACTTACGATCTTTTTTAAGACGTAACTTACGACCTACTTAAGACCTGCATACCCGCAATTTTTAAGACTTACTAAAACTTTATTTATATATTTATTTATATTTATATGTATAAGTCATCTGCCTAGCCTTTTCCCAACTATGTTGGGGTCGGCTTCCAGTCTAAACCGAATGCAGCTGAGTACCAGTGATTTGTGTTTATATTTATATGTATAAATAACAACAATATAAACTTACAGTTTAGAACCAAAACGCTTATAATGTTATATGGTAGGGGAGCCCTAGAAGGGATTTCGGGATTTACTAAAGCGCGGCAGATTAATATACAGGGGGATACCTTGTACCCGTTTGAGTACCTCCACCAAATATGAGCCCCATATATAAGGACGCGCGTCAAGGATAAAGGATCAGATTAGTAAAAAAAAATCGATCATCAGACAATCTCGAGCGCGTCAGATTAAGGTAGGGTGAGTTAATTACATGCTAAAAAGTGTATATTCCACTAATCTGACAATTTGAGAGAGACGCAAAGAAAGGGGAGGGCGGAGAAGTTGTAAAAAAAAAACGTCATCTCGACATTCTCGAGCGTGGCTGAATTTTTTTTTATTTTGTAGTAAATTATTCAAGGATAACGAAAAATATATAATCTGACCATTTCCACAAGCCGAAGTAACAAAAATTCGTCGATAAAGGTTAATGCGTGCAGCTGCGTGATGCCTATATTCTCCTCTCCACGCTTCTATTCCCCCCCACTCTTTCTCTATCTATTACTCTCTCACTCCGTCCCTACTCTGGTTTCGGTTGCTATGACGCCTTCACAGCTGATGACACAGAACAGACTCGTTCGTGGCATAATATTATTAACAGTATTTCCAACGTTTTGGCTTTTCGTTTACGTTTTTTTTTTGTTCGAGCACGAAAACGATGAAGATGATTCTACTGATGAAGATGATGATTAATTAATCAATTAAATATAAAAAAAAAATTTTTTTTTGAGCATTTAAAAAAAAATATTTTCTTATAAATACGAGAATACTTGTAGTATTCTACTTAACAAACGTACACGTTTTTATTTGCATGCTATTTCCTGAGCTTTTCAATTAATTAAGTCCAATGGTTTGAATAAAAATGTTTTTTTGTCAGATTAGGCGAATCCCTCTAGATAATCGTCAGATTATGAGACAGCACGTCTAGGACATAAAGATGAACCATATATATCTTAATCTGACGCGCTCGAGTATGTCAAAATGGCGATTTTTTTTTGCACATTATAATAATGGCCACGAGTTTGCGTCACATCGAAATCGTCAGATTATTGATTGAGAGCGTTTTTTTAGGTTCACTTAACACCCCCTTAGAAAATCTGACGCGCTCGATTAAATTATTTTTTTTTTCATTTTCAACCCTTACGTACGACCACCCCCATCATGCAAACGGTCAGATTAACATACATACATTCTTAAAAATACGTAGGACATTGTTGCTATCAATATCTGACGCGCTCGATTATGTCCATGCAACAGATTTTTTTTACATTTTTGAAAATCTATAGCTGCTCCCCCCACCGATGAAAACGATACATTATATAACATTTTTTTCTTCTTATCATCTAAGCTTTGCATCCCAATAGGTCTCTATGACGCTCGAGTAAATCCCCATTTAGCATCGTGGGCTCCCCTACCAATACTAATTATACAGATCACAAATTAAATTACTTACAAAATATTCAGATGTCAAATTACAAGTCATAAATTATACGAAATAGATTAAATTTTAATAGATACTATTCAATTGACAACTGACAAATACGACTAGTTTCTGATTGAGACTTTGTCTAGGTGGGGACATAGAAGTTGTTTTTTTCGTGGTACCCTAATTCATCGTTATGATCTGCTGAGCCTTTTCCCAACTATGTTGGGTCGGCTTCCAGTCTAATCGTACGCAGCTGAATACCAGTGTTTTACATGGAGCGACTGCCTATCTGACCTCCACAACCTAGTTTAGCTTGGTATCATAATTCTTTTCTTTTACTTAATAATACTAGGTATAGTCTGTAACAATTGATTTTAAGAAAAATGTAAACAAAATCATAACCTATTTTGTTCTAATTTTCCCACTCATGTAAATAAAACGGCATTAAATTATGAATGGTGATGTTTAGAGCATGAGATTGACATAAATGCGCCACCCTTTTTGCCATTTTGGTAATTTCTGTGGCAGAATTAGAACAAAATAAGTTACGACTTTGTTTACATTTTTCTTAAAATCAATTAGCATAGACTATTATCGCTAGTAGATTAAGTTAGGTAGTACATTAAGTTACTTCTTATTACATTATCTATCTGCCGGTGAAAGTCCAGCCCTTTCAGATATTGGCAGGAACAAGTACTTATGTAGTTATTTTTTAAATAATAAATTAATTTAATAAATATGTAGTTGTTTTTTGGCATAACAGACGTTTCAAATATATTTATTTGTATAGATCTAGATTCCTTTTGCAGATAAAAGCATCAATACTTTGCAATCAATACTTTTGAACTCTTACCTTCAGATCCAAACGCATACTCGAAATCTGAAACAAATAATAGGTTTTTATTATCTGAATTTAGTCTAAAACAGGCTGAAAGTTTTCGGGGCTGTTCGGGGCAGCAAATAATGGCAAAAATCATTACTTTTATGACTGAAAGTTTTAATTAGGGACGCTGCTTAAAAAAATATGGAAACTGAAAGGGGACTATGTATAGCTTGGTATTATTAGATTAGCTAACCCAATATTAAATATTACAAATGCGAAAGTTAGTCAATTATTGTTTTACTCTTTCACAAAAACTGCTGAACAGGTTTGGATGAAATTTGGTACTCACATCTATATCTACACTAATATTATAAAGAGGAAAACTTTGTTTGTTTGTTTGTTTGTAATGAATAGGCTCAAAAACTACTGGACCGATTTAAAAAATTCTTTCACCATTCGAAAGCTACATTATCCACAAGTAACATAGGCTATATTTATTTCTAGAAATAACTAGGGATCCCTACTAAAACTTGAATAAAGTAACCCAAAGTGTAAAAAAATGTCCACGCGGGCGAAGCCGCGGACGGAAAGCTAGTACATTATAAAGAGGTAAAGTTTGTGAGTTTGTAGGAGGTAATGAACCAATTTAGAAATAAAATTTTGGTACGGAGATAGATGGCTCTGGAGAAGGTTATAGGCTACTTTTTATCCGGGTGCGTGAAATATGTAGGTTTCTCGGGACGCGGATGAAACGGCGGGAAAAGCTAGTAGTTTATAACCTCGATAAATAAATAATAAATAAAGGTTTATTGCAGAAACTTGTACAACTTTTACAGTAAATCTTACATATGGACCTCCTTTTAAGTAATAGATATACCTGTGCTAGGAGGTCCCCCTCTTCAATAACAAATTATAAAATGGTAAAAGTGGTGTACAAAAATGAGCTAGAATTTTAAAACAAGAAATTAAAAGTAAAATCTAAAAGTAAAATTAAACAAAACAAAATATAACTTAATTTAAAACAAAAACAAAACGATAGGATACTTTAATCAAGGTGCGAGAACTAGTTCCCTCAGGGTGCGAGTGAAACCGCGGGATAATATTGTAATATTTATTTAAATAACACACCGAAAATGTGAACTAACGCCCGAGTTCACACGACACTTAATGTCAAGTGTCGCGGTGCGATTCGTTAGCGTGGACGTGGCGTTTTAATTGCGTTTTGCCAACTTGAGTGTGGCCACTGCGGTCGGACTAGTTTTGAAGTTTAGTACAACTTGACAGGTGTCATGTATGTATATATATATATATATATTTATATAATTATGCATGCGGAATTGCAGAATTTTGAGAAGAGTTTCATGCATGTCTATTACAGTAAGCGCTGATTTTGTAGGAGTTCGTCGGGCGTAGTTTCGAAGACGCGTTTAGTCTACTCCATTTATTTATTTACTAGCTGTTTCCCGCGGTTTCACCCGCTTCCCGAGGGAACTACTTAGCGCACCCGGGTAAAAAGCCTATGTTGTTCCTCAGGGTCTATTCTATCTCTGTACCAAATTTCATTTATATCGGTCCAGTAGTTTTGGCGTGAAAGCGTGACAGACAGACAGAGTTACTTTCGCATTTATAATATTAGTAAGGATATATAAATATATATTATATATATAGTAAGGATTCATGCGACTTTTACTGTTTCTCTGTCTCTTTCTATTCTATATGAGGGTGTGTATGCGAGAAGTAATAGAAATACGCAGAAGGAGAGAGAGAAAAGTAAGGAAACTAATAATGCTTTTTCCTTACGATACTATTTAAGGAGTTTAGCTAATTTTCCCACTCATATAAATAAAGCGGGATTAAATAGACTAGACTCCGTGTCTCGGTTCGACAAGACGTGTGTTCTGGAGGTTAATTGTTTCTAATATTTTTTTAAAAAATATCTATTACTTAGTTTGAACCCTATCTTAACGCTGATAAGCATTAATTACGAGTGAAAGTGTGTTCTAATAGTTGTTACCTCTCAATACCGAGCAGTACCTCGCAACGGTGCGCCGAGCGCCCCTCAACCCGCGAGTAAAAGAGAACGCCGCGATTTTTTGACTCGTTCGCTCCTGCACATCATCGCACACAAATAATAAGCATGACGACTTTGCGATCACCGAAGAGCGGAAACGTAATGAGTGACAGCGGTAGCGGTTCAACACAATCAACACCGGACTTACGGACTTTGGAAGAAAATACTGCTAATATAACTCATAGAAAAAGAACGTATTTTGAACACCAGTACGATGTTAAATCAGAATTAGCAGAATTTAAGCATGAGATAATGTCTTTTTTCCAAGATTTCAGCAAGTTGCAAAAAGAAAATTTCATGCAAATTCATCAAAATATAACAGAAATAAAAGATGAAATAAAAGGTGTCAAAACTGTGTCTGATGCCCTAGTGTTAGAACAAAATAATATAAAACAAGACTTAATCACAGTGAAATCGCTGAATAATTCATTACAAGATAAAATAAATAACCTGGAAAAAGAACTTGCATTACTAAAAACCGAAACAAAAACCTCGACTTCGCAACAAGAATCGCTTCCGCTTACTAGTGAAGACACACTACTAGAATTATGCGAGCGCCAGCGCCGCAAGAAAAATATTATTATAGTGGGTATGCAAGAAATAAATGAAAACAACAAAAATACGAGGATTGATTATGACAAAAATGTTACTATAAAGATGATTACAGGTATCTGGCCGGAATGTCCCATCCCTGTCAACATAATAAGATTGGGAAAATACGTACCTTATAAGAATCGTCCACTCAAAGTGTGTTTTGAATCGCAAGAAACTTCAAAATATTTATTGCGCAACCGAAATAATGTCATAGATAAAAACATACACATCTTTGCAGACCAGACTATTACTCAACAAAAGTATTATAAACAGATTCGTGAGGAATTGCAACGCCGGCAACAGAATGGTGAAACTAATATCACAATAAAATATAAAAACTCTGTACCGCAAATAGTAAAAATAAATTCAAAAAACACGAGAAAACTAGACTTACACCCGACATCCTAAATACCGAAAAATTAGAAATGAATTGCGACATAACATACCAAAACCTACACTGCTATAAGGACCTAACTACAAGTAAGTCATCTTTAAAATTACTCTATACAAACATAAGAAGTTTGGTTAAATTCGGAAAATTAGAGGAATTATTGTGTATTTTGAAAACAATTGGACAGACTATAGGATTAATATTATTGACGGAAACTTGGATTAAGTCAGACTCAGAGGCCAACCTGCTTCAAATCACAGGCTACACACATATATATAACTATAGAAAAGGTCGCCGAGGCGGGGGAGTGTCCGTATATATTCATAACAGTATTAAACATGAAGTTATAGAAATAAAAAGCAAGGAAGAAAATGAATATGTATGGATATACCTTATTAAATACGCACTGCATATTGGCTTAATCTACAGACCCCCAAATACAAACATAAACAGTTTTTTAGAATCCTACATCTCTCAATTGGAAAATAAACGACGAGCTTTAGTGTTCGGCGATTTTAATATTAATTTGCTTCGTAACGAACGGCAAACTGCGACTTACGTTGATGCACTCAAAGAAACGGGCTACCAAATTTTGAACAAAATAGATGCTGTTTACTGTACACGAGAAACAAGTAACAGTAAATCTGTAATTGACCATATCTGCGCAAACTTAAACTCAGGCAAATTCCATATGGCACACATCAACTCGCCCTTGTCGGACCATAACCAGCTATATTTTGAATTGAAAAATCACAAACACGTACCAAAACAGAAGACTACTTTCTCAGTGACGAATTTCGAAAGCCTGTATAAATCCGTAGAAAACCAACATTTCGTAAATGAGGAACATTACTATGAAGCCCTTGAAAGTTTCATATTAACACAGTTACAACAAAATAAAATAACAAAAATCAAAATTATGAATAAACCAAGAGACGACTGGATAAATAAGAAAATATTAGATGATATCGATGAGAGAAATATAATCTGGAGAAAACATAAAACAGATCCTGATAACCCTTTACTTATAGAGCAACTAAAATCAAAAAGATATGATGTATTTAAGAATATAAGAAATACTAAGAATAACTATTACTATAAAAATTTTAAGAAATGCGAAAAAGTGCCAAAGAAAATGTGGAGTTTAATAAATAACCTAGCTAATAATAGAGTTAAAACTGTTTCCATCCCGCCTAAACTTATAATTAACAATTGTGAAATTACAAATGGATACGAAATTTGTCAAAGCTTTAATGATTTTTTTCTCGACAATTGGTCCTGACTTAGCCAATAACATACCAATAAAATATCACAACAATCTAACCAATACTCTTAACTACACAACAGACATACCTAAAAACGAACTAACCGTATTTGAGCCATGTACAACAGAAGAGGTAAGCAAAGTTATCGATGATCTAAACACAAACACAAGCTGCGGCATAGATGGGATTAGTGCCAAAGACATTAAATGTATAAAAAAGTTGATTCTAAATAACTTAACTAGTTGTATTAATAAATGCCTCGAAATAGGAAGATTCCCAGATAGTCTAAAAGTTGCAAAATTAACCCCAATATACAAGTCTGGAACCAAATCTGATCCCGGCAACTACCGACCTATATCCGTGCTACCCATACTATCAAAAATATTTGAAAAAATAATTTTTAGACGCCTCGTAAACCATCTAAATAATATTGATTTCTTTTATAGCCAACAATACGGGTTTCGGCCCAAATCGAACACCCTCTCAGCCACAATAGATTTAATCACTAAAATTAAAACATCAACTGACAAGAAGCTTATAAGTTTGGGAATTTTTATTGATTTAAAAAAGGCGTTCGATACAGTTTGTCATCCCCTCTTGCTTAAAAAACTCATTAATGTGGGAATAACTGGATCTGCATACAGAGTCATAGAATCATACCTCAAAAACAGATTTCAAATAGTCAGAATAAACAATTATGAGAGTACACCAGCTAGATTAAACTGTGGAATACCGCAGGGATCAATTTTGGGACCCCTATTATTCCTTGTGTACGTAAATAACATAAAAAACGTTAATATTACCGGCGACATCACGCTGTACGCTGATGACACTTGTCTCTTTTATTTTGGAAATGATGTCCAAGAGATTGTTAGGAAAGCGCAAGCAGACCTATCATCACTTAATGAATGGTTCAAATACAATTTGTTAACCATCAACCCGAAAAAAACGTCGTACATGGTCTTTGCAGCAAAAAATAAAAAAATACCTAGCGATATTAAACTATCTATAAATAATGAATCCCTAGAAAAGTCAACAAATGAAAAGTATCTAGGCTTAACTCTGGACCCAAGACTATCGTGGTGTAACCACATTGAAAATATGCGTAACAAGATCTCTTCTCTCACTGGGGCATTACGTAGACTTTCTGGTTGTATCCCACATAAAATTAGACACATGATATACAATGCACTCGTGAAACCTCATCTGGAGTATCTAGTTGAAATTTGGGGATGTGCAGCTAAAACCTACATAAATGACATACAAGTAATTCAAAACAAACTTATTAAAACTCTTTACAATTACCACTACCTAACATCAACTAAACAAATATACCATGACACGAAGATATACAACATACAACAACTATACATATTCAAAACATGCATGCTAATTAGAAAAATTATAACAAAGGAAACACACTCTCAACTTACTTTCAAAAAAAGAAATCACGGATACCACACCCGAAATCGTAACAAGCTAGAACTTAGACCACCCAGAACCAATTACGGGAAGAAAAATATATTGCATGAAGGAGCGGGGTTATATAATAAACTGCCAGATGACATGATTAATGTAAAAAGTACAAATATCTTTAAAAAAATGTTAAAAGTTTATGTGTCTAAAATTGTATAACAAATCATGTGTACTTAAATTCCTGAAAAACCTTTCTGTACCTATGTTTAACGTTCTTTCTTTTTATATAATATAATCGACTCACGGAGTCATGATGTAATATTTTAGATGATCTATTTATAATCTCATATTTGTAAGTGAACTATTTGTGTTCTTTATGAGAATAAATATCTTTAAACCGAAATGATGAATTGTGATGTTTAGAGCATGAAATTGACATAAATGCGCCATCCTTACGTCATTTTGCTAAAAAAAGTTGTTGTTCTGTGGCAGAATTAAAACAAAATAGGTTATGACTTTATTTAGTTTAGTGTATAGACTATCTAGATACGTCTATACCTTATATGTTTTTTAAATACGAAGGGAAAACTTTGCCTAGCGTAAGCCATTGTATACAGTCCTCCAGATTTAACGAACTCCAAAGCTTCGAAAACTACTCCACATATTTTTATTTATTTTATATTTTACAACACACAGTATTTAGCATTCCGCACTACCTGGCTTGGAATAAAATTTAAAAATATTCATTCCGCACACAGAAAAAAAACCATAGCGCGCCATTACACGTTTTGAAAACTTACCGATGTATCAAGTATAGATCCATTCGAATATGAACTTTATACGTGATATTTAAAGTCGTATTTAGATTTGGAAGCCAGCGATTTTCCTATGGTTTTGTTCGTGGTTCAAATAATAGGCGGAGTGCGAATTACGAATTCATTTTGAATTTTCTTTTCCATTGAAAAATATATTGGAATCCGCTCCAATATATTTCCATATTGCGGGCAAAAATTAGCAATATATATTAATAATCCGTTATTAATATATTTTTAGTTTTTGCCCGCAATAATACCTATTTACTTGAATTATGTTATCCAGGTTATAAACAATGTGTGAACCTTGCATCCAAATCAATTTTGTAGATTTTGCGTAAAGGAGTAACAATTTACAAACATACATATATATACACCCTGATTTACTTTCGCAATTCGATATGAACTTGCATATTCTACCTTTTTAACCGACTTCAAAAAAGAAGGAGGTTCTCAATTCGATCGGTATTTTTTTTTTTTTTTTTCTATGTATGTACACCGATTACGCTGAGATTTATGATCCGATTTACGTGATTCTTTTTTAGTTTGATGCGGAATAGATGCCATTTGGTCCCATAAAAATTTCACATGGTTTGGCCCAGTAGTTTTCATTTTGTGAACATTTTTTACATTTTTGTTTACATCGATGACGTAATTGTTTCGGAGTCGATTTATATTTTCCGTTCCCGTTTCTTGATCTATATTGTTTAAAGCTGCACCTTTCGTAGGCCTACCCATAGCTACTTAAAAAAAAACTATTTAACATATAATTATGACAATAAAAACAACGAAATGTTATAGCCTTCCTTATGTAATCTATAAAAATCCTGTAAAAAATACTGTAGTTTACAGAGCAACTTATTACAGACACTAAAAAGTAAAAAATAAATTTAAAAAAACTACGTTTAAAAAAACCGACTTCAAAAAAAAAACTAAAAAGTATTAAAAAAGTATAAAATAACTTAATAAAGATTTAACACAAACCTAATACCTTTAATATTAATAAAACACCATTATTTGTATGTGTTACCTATTGACAGGTTTGAAGTCGGTGCCAAGTCCTAAACAAAATGAAATTCCTAAAGATTTAACCTACGTAAATAAACTTAAAGAACAATGTGAATTAATGTGAAACAGATGAAAACTTTTTAATACCTGAATGAGTAACACTATTACATTTGGCTTGGCACCGACTTTAAACCTGTCAATAGGTAGCAAATACAAATAATGGTGTTTTATTAATATTAAAGGTATTAGGTTTGTGTTAAATCTTTATTAAGTTATTTTATACTTTTTTAATACTTTTTAGTTTTTTTTTTGAAGTCGGTTTTTACATTGACATTACATTGTGTAGTTTAATTTAGAACTAAGGTTTAAAAAGTCCACGACTTCCAGTTAAAACAGCTGTATTTAAGTAATTAAGCTCGCCTAAGTGTCAATTAAGTGAGAGTAAAAATATACAGAGGGTTTACCCAGCTGGCGAGCCCAAAATAATGTTTACAATTGTTTAGGTTTTGTTTCTATTAATTCATTGCTATGACAAGTAATTTTCAGCACTTTTCGTCAGCACTTTTTTTCCTTACAATGTAGAATACCTATAGATCTTAATTTTTGGAAACTACAATTTAATTCGCCTATTTCTGAATTTTCATGCTATAAATTAACGGATATTTTTGCGCCCTTATTATTTTTTTTCAAATTCAGCACAACACGCCTTATGCCAATTTAAAAAGTAATGGTTTTTTTGCGCGCGTTTATTTGCATTTTCAAATTCAGAACAACACGCTGTCACCCGTCAACTTAAACCACAGACAAACTAGAGTGGGGGGAGACAAAACTCGTAAATATGTCGGGTTTTATAGTAGCGCGCCCCTATCAGGGGTTCCGTACGGCAGGGGTGGTGCAGCCCTGAGTTTTTACTTGTTTTCTACAATCTGACTTTGTTAGCCATGATTTCTTGATTGCTTATCCGTATTAGGGATGTATAGTAAGTTGGTAATCAGTCTAATTTCGCGGAGTCTTCTTTTGTTTGTAAGAGGGCATGGTGTTAAGTGGAAAAGGGTTATATTTTAAAATGGTTGCTGCAGATTGTCTGCACAATGTTTCATATATACCTACGGAAACACAGTGGTTTTTAGACCTTTATTTAACTTGCAACGTTTGTTACTTTGCTTAACCAACTTCTTTTTTGATGGTAAACATGGCCTGACTCCACTAGGACTGGCTCCATACGAGGGAAGTCTTGAACCGCCAACAGCACAGAAACTATATTTTGTCGTATATTTAATATTTAAAAATACATTTTATCTACCAATTGTGAAGAAACTCCTGCGAGCTGAAGGGATGCATATGTCTATCATAACAGGTTTCTAGGGGAAACATGAAAATGTTAATGAGAGACTATGGGAGTTCAATTTAAACAGAGTAAAAATATAATATAACACAGCTGATTTCAATTTCGATGAAAAAGATCTCAAAAATAATGATTCTCGGAACTAAAAAAGGTACGCTATGAATACGGTAAACTTCTCTTTTTTGAAGTCGGTTAAATAAGCCATACTATAAATATTATCATACGCATTTAATACGTGTATCGTTCACTAATGGCCACTTAGGACTTCATTTGCATAAAAGTATGTTAAAAATCAAGTTGTTTGGCGAGTTTACAGGAGAAAAAAACCCTTAGTCAAACCGCTAAAGACGAAGTTAAAAATACCAGGTGTTAGTCAGGTTCGAGCGGGAACAACGGGTTCCTTGTTCATTATTCATTCAAGTTCGCCGCCCGCCGACAGAGTTGAAACATAATAAGTATGAACAAAAAAACTTGTAGAAAACTCGTTCTGTAATTGCGAGTGTTTGCACTTAATTACTGGAAGTTTAGGTATTTAAAGCTAGGTTTATACTACGACACAGTGTTTTTTTTTTGTAAGGCATCTCGCAGGTCGACCTAGAAGGTTGTCGACTGCTTAACCGGGCTTGCCTGTGAAGTGCCTTAAATGAATTTAGAGCCTCCAGCCAGGGCTTAACTTACAAAACTAAGCGACTACACGCTAAGGGCACCCCCTAGTGGGGTACGGGCGTCGGCTTACGGCGTCGCTGGGGAAGGACAGCAAGGGATAGGCTGGATCAGAATATATATGATTACTATAATCGGGAATTTTAAAGCTATTAGCTCAGCTCGCGGGCCAGCTCGTCGAGCTAGGGTCGGGAGGGACGACACAGTGTGTGTATGTATAGTGGTTCAAGTACAAACGCACTAAGCGATTTTCTTACTTACATAGCCCCATACACGTAAAGTGGAGTATTTTTTTCTCATGTAGGTATCCCGTCATGCAGGGTTTCGTTGGATACGATTTCAAAAATATTACCGGTGTGTAAAGACCATTTTTAGGTTAACAGAGCCATATGCGAAATATATCTGGCTTTAAAGTGCAAATTTTTGTTCGTAACACACAGTAGGTATATTATACGCCCCAACTTTTGACAAACTTCAAAGGAAAACTATCACGGTTAAGTAGGCTTAACCGTTTACAGAGTTATAGTCTACAAGTCAAAAAGGTATTACGGAACCCTACTGCGCGTGGCCCGACACGCACTTGGCCGATTTTTCTTATGACGGCAATATAGCACTATATGGTTTAATAAGCTGCTACCAGTAATTCTTATTTATGCCTGTAATCCTGTACCCTTAAAGTGAGCTATAAAAGTTTATGACATTAACCATTTTAAGACGGATTATACAGCCTATATATCAGTCTGTCTGTTTATCAGGCTTTCACAGTTAAACTGCTGAACAGATTTGAGTGAAATACCTACAAATAAAAATATTCAAATTAAAAATGACAGAGTTTCATACAAACTTTGCCCCCTTAGGGATAAATCCTTTCAGAACACACCTTCCAAGTTTCAGGTCTCTACGATCAGCGGTTTAGTCTGTGCGTTGAACCGTCAGTCATTCAGGACAAAGCATTTTATATGTTTAGATGAGCACGCATAACTTTTTACAGAGTAGTCAGATTTTGATAATTCTTTTTAATTAGTCATGTGGTCAGCGAAGTCCATCTCATTAAAAAAAAAAATACCCAGTTTCCAGTAAAAAGTAATGAAAACAACATAATTAAAATTGAGAACAAACGTTCGCCATAAATCATGGCACTATAACGATAGTTTTAATTGGTTTCGTCTCCAGCGGTGATGATTGAACCACTGGGTAGGGTACTTAAGCAGAATAGTGACAGAAGACCCATAATCATATCGACACAGTCCACAACAAAAAACATCGCTCGCGTAACAAATACCTACTAGTAAAAAATTCTACGTTTTCAAGGGAAAAAAAGCTGAATCGATTTTGCTGGAATTTAGTATGGAAATAGATGGTACCCTAGCGCTTCAGGACACCTGGTGAAACTGCGGGAAACAGCTAGTATTTGTAGTCAAATATGTCAACCTAAAATTATAAGTGTCTGGACGCACGACAGAGATAGGATTTTCAGCTTGTTTTTCTATGCATTTCGTATGTTGCGGGGTAGGTGTCGCTAGACGATATAATATGCGTTACTAAGATGTTGTTAGAAGTTGAACTACTTTGTTTATCTGTTTAGTGGCACAGGCGCCGTGGGCGGAGCACTTTGGGCTACCTGAAGGGCCGAAACAAAAAATATATAATTAAACACATATTTGCCAAAATGATTCCCGCATGGGCCGAAGTTAGCAATAATTACCGCATTATTCTTAATAAGATTAAAAATCTTGATAATGAAGTCTGATAAAATATTTTTGCAGTATTTTTAGTTTTAATTCAAAGTTAAAATCATTAAGTAGGTAGGTACTGCGCCCCCGGAACGAAATAGGCGAAGGAAGGACCATGGATGAGTGTTAGTCAGTAAGAGTCTGACACTTCCTTCCACTCCGCCACAGCAGTCATTTGATGATTTCTAATCTCAAAGTGGTGTAAGCAGAGTTTAAAAAATGATTTACCATCCTTAAAAATGTGGTGTAAGTACAGTACAGAGATTACTAAACTACTTACTAATGTTATGTTGCCATGTCAGGGGCCGTCAGGTGGATTTGAGAAAACTCACTTTGCCACTAGGGCTTGTTAGGTTAGAAAATCTGTAGCCGACACTTTGAGAAGATGATTTGGAATCCATCTATACTAATATAATAAAGCTGAAGAGTTTGTTTGTTTGTTTGAACGCGCTAATCTCAGAAACTACTGGTACGATTTGAAAAATTCTTTCAGTGTTAGATAGCCCATTTATTGAGGAAGGCTATAGGCTATATATCATCACGCTAAAACCAATAGGAGCGGAGCACCACTATTCCACGCGGACGAAGTCGCGGGCAGAAGCTAGTATTATGATAAGAGGCAATAAGACATTAGTACAGCTTATATTGCAAAAAAAAATATTTGGTAACTACCTACATAATGAAGATAACTATAAACTAAGTAAGTTTATGATTTTAGTTTGTCTCTTGTAGATCTTTGACAGTCATTACAGGTAGTCAGAAGCCAGAAAGTCTGTTACCCGGTATCATGTTACTCGGTAACTGGGTTATGGAGGTCAGATGGGCAGTCGCTTCATATAAAATGCTGGTACTCAGCTACATTTGGTTAGACTAAAAGTTGAGCCCAACGTAGTTGGGGAAAAGGCTAGGCATATGAGAACTTAGTTTATGATTTTTAAACAATATTGGTATTTAAAAATTTAAAGGTACAAGACCATTAAGATACAAAGAAAAGGCATTAAGATAATTTAAAAGGTCATTGGCTCTGTCTACATTAATGTAAAGAGGTAGTAAGTTTGTATATGATAATGTCTGTAAGTACTCGACCAATTGAGATTTTTTTTTACAGAATAGCATATGAATTTAGGGCCTCCAGCCAGGGCTTACAAAACTAAGCGACTACACGCTAAGGGCACCCCCTAGTGGGGTACGGGCCTCAGCTTAGGGCGTCGCTGGGGGAGGACAGCAAGGGACAAACTGGATCAGATTATATATGATTATTATAATCGAGAATTTTAAAGCTATTAGCTCAGCTCGCGGGCCGGCTCGTCGAGCTAAGGTTGGGAGGAAAAAAAATAATATTAGAGAGCATCAACATAGGTATGCAGAAAAAAGTTTTTAATAAAAAATACTTTTGTGATCTAAATGATTTGTTGTCAGATAAACTGAAACTTTGTGCTAGTAATAATATTATACAAATAAAAAAAAAAATAGGCCATAAACAACAACAATAGCTATAACATTCCTAACTTGTAATTACAGATATTCTCATTAAGCGGACTGAATGGTGTCAATGTTGTTTGTAGTGTTGTTCGTCATAATCATAACATTATTGAGTAACTGAATACTCTTGTCCTGTATCATTGAATGCCAAACTGCTAATAAGTAAGTGCATTTTTAAAATACCAGTTTAAAAAAAAAGATATAGTCACAAAATCCAGCCATCATTTTGCATTTTTTGCAGTTAAAAAAAGTATGATAAGATCATTGGTATTTGAGTAAAAAACTGGTCCTTATTCCTCTTAATTAGGTATCAATTAAAATACCTTCCAGTTTCGTTATCAACTTTTATGATCAATTTTATCATAAACAACTTGATGGGCTTTATAGATAGTAGGTGTAGACGATAAGATAGGCACCTAGTTTTAGGATATCTAATTTGTAAGAATTATTGTTTTCCAATATGAACACACTTATTGGTGTTTTACTAAATGCAGTGTAATTCCCAATCCCTATCTTCCATGAAGATTAAAATAAAATAAAAGACAAGACAATTGACAAGAGGAAGAGAGCCATTAAAATTAAACAATCGGTATTCTAAATTCAAACTGAACCATAAAAACATGCGTCTCCGTTCATAATAACATCAAACGAAGCAAAGGCATTCTCGGAACGTCCGCACACTGTCAACATCAAAGTGTGTCGGCTTCCACTGAAACGTGCAACAAATTATGTATTCTAACAAATTCCCATTAATATCTGCACGGAATGACCGTAAGGACCTATAAATAGCTCACCAAAGGGCTCAAAGGATGCGACTTACCGGATAGAAGGAGCATAACCAGCAAAAACGGACGAATCACGCACATTTTAACACACTTTATCACATAAAATTGCAACACTTGCTAATGATATTCGTTCTCTGACTTGCACACGTCCATTTTTTGTTTAAATTGTGTTAGGCAGGCATGTTTGGTTGTGAGAATGTAGATGTAAACAATATGCAAGGACCACGACCGGCCGGGCGGCGCCGTCGAATACGATGAACAAAGTTGACGAACTCGGAGGACGGAGCTTCAAAGCGGCTTTCACAGACAGCACACATTTTAACAAAAGCTGTTCACGGACGCACACTAATGCAATTGAGGGATTCCAGACAGCGGCTAACTTCATTGCATATTTGACAGTTCATTCACACCGTCTTGCCCTGGAAACTTTATTTTATTTAATTTTTCTACAATTATTATTTTTAAGAGAAAAATATGATTATTAAAAATTGCAATTTTTTGTACATTTACCATTTATCTGAATAATTTTATGAGCAAGAAATCAAAAAAGATTTCAGTCATTAACATACTTTTAACGTAGTTTTGATACGTAATGGTAGATGGCGGTGTGTTCGATTCTATTGCATAATTTACTACTCCACAACAGATGGCGCTAAATATTAGTTTTGTTAATTGGACACTAGATGGCTTTAGGCGTTACTCCGAAAATACTACGTCCCGATGAAGAATTACTAATCTCGACAGAAATCAAATCCAATTACCGATAATTAATGATAAAGAGCTGTCCTTACGAGCTAAACTAATGGTTAAAAAAATCCTCATTGATCTTGTAACTCTTGTAATATGATAACGTGTAGGTATCTACCTACATAAATAGGAATTATAATCCTTATAATATTATTAATCCGAAATCCTTAATAATATTGTAAATTCGAGAGTGACTCTGTCTCTACTGTTACTTTCACGAGAAAACTGTTCAACTGATTTAGATGAAATTTTATATGAAAATAAATTGAAACCTAACACAAAGGACATAGAGTATTTTATTTGAGTACAGGAAGTTCCTTCAGGATGAGGGCAAAACCGCGGGAATTAGCTAGTTCAAAATTAACTGTTAATGCACTTGTGTTCTATATACAGTGCATTGGGTTCAATAAGTTCATAAACAAATAAATTACTATATAAAACCTTATCAATACAGATTTCATTACAGATAACATTATTTCTTTGTTGTTTATATAATGCATTTAATTAAAAGATAAGCGCGAAAATATTATGTTTGTTTGCTGTCATCTAGTTCCTATTGTGTTTTAAAAGTTTTGTCCACCACAACTTGGCACAGATCTCTTTAGTTACATGCCAAAAAAAAAATAATTAACATTATGTTAATATGTTCACGAGTTGAAGAAAAAGCTAGGTTATGAAAGTGATCTACACTAATTATAAAGAGGAAAACTTTGTTTGTTTGTAATGAATAGGCTCAAAAAAAACTGGACCGATTTAAAAAATTCTTTCACCATTCGAAAGCTACATTATCCACGAGTAACATAGGCTAAATTTTATTTTGGAAAAAAAATAGGGTTCCGTAAGATATTTGGGTTTTTCGGACATAAGGTGTAAGAAATCAACCAGAAAAGTTACTTTTTTTTGCGTACGCTACTAATCTCAGGAACTACTGGTCCGATTTGAAAATTCTTTCAGTATTAGATAGTCCATTTATTGAAGAAGGCTATAGGCTATATTTCATCACGCTAAAACCAATAGGAGCGGAGCACCACTATTCCACTATTGACGAAGTCGCGGGCAGAAGCTAGTATTTAAATAAATAGAATGAAAACGAAAATTAAAATTAAACATTCTTTTTATTGCTAAAGTGATGTTTTGCAAATGTCTGCCCCACAATCAGCGGGAAAACTAAAGTTGCATCTGCATACAGCTTCACCGGAGTTGCATTCGGCCTGATCTTGCCCCAAGAGACCGCCTCATCAGGCCTCGCACCGGCATCGCTGCCATCAAACTCGCTTGCAGTATTTATGTATACGGAATAATCTGCCCCATTTCTCATCAAATTTGCATTACAAATATGGTGTTTTATTACACCACCACCTAAAATAATCATACCCGTATTGTTGGCTTTTACAGCCATAGTATTCAACCTCCTTAGATCACTTAGTATATCTATGATAAGTCCTGGCCGCTTGTACGAGTGAAAATACATCATGTCTCCTAAAGAGCCATCAGTTAATGCGGGACTGAAGATTGGAATATTGTTCCTCCAAGCCCAGTAGCATACTGAGCTCTCATCGTTGATCTTCTCTCCTAATCTCGCTATAATCCTTGACGGAGACCATACGGTTCCGTTTTGAATCTGTTCATCGAGCATCTCATCTAGTAATGGAGTCACCCATTCTTCAAATCTACAATAATTGTCATTAGGGACTAATAAGTTACCGATCCTGTTAATGCCGCGAGTTCTCAACATTTTCCCGCTCAGATTGAAGTCTCCGACGTATGTGGGAGCGAGGCATTTAATGAAATCTTCTTCAACGCCACCTGCTGTCGTCACGACACAGTCAACGAGCTTGTTTTTGATCAAAAACCGCAGTGTATCGCGCAGTCCGGACGATATCATGTTAGATGTGTATCCCAAGAATATAGTACAGTTCGTCTTCTTCTTTATAAACACGTCTTCTTCGTAAGGGTCACTAGTTTCTTCAGTCAAAGGTACGGAGCGACATTTAAGCATTTTGTTGATTTCTTGGACCGCGTTACCGAAGCTGGTGGCTTGGAAACCTGATCGGGTGAAGCTCTCGAGTATTTTGTTGTAATCAGTGCCATTTTCCCAGTCGTAACCTGAGACAATGGGTGTTTCAGCAGGCAGTTCTTGACTTGGCAACAAAACAGCGTTTACCGCGACATTTGGTGCCAGATTACTCGGTTTACAGGCAGGAGTAGTTACATCCATGATTATAATAGTTAAAACGGACTAAACTAGCATAATAATATACTACAATCGTCGGAAAAAGAATTTTCTTTAGTGTTTTTACGACTAATTGAGATGTCAAAATCTGTTTGTTTTTCAATGTCAAAGTCACATTAAAAAAATGACATATGTTTGATCTGTCAGATGGTTACGTTTAGTTATTTCTAGAAGCAACGTTATAATCAGAAATATTTGTTTTGTACAACAAAGTAAAAATATCTTAATCACAAATAGCGATTAATATTTGCAATAATTAACCTTTGAACTATAAATTGGCTTGTAGTTTAAATTATGAAAACTTACAATCATTCGATACATAATTTTATTTAATGACTTATTACCAAATATGGTGACTTCCATTATAAGGCATGTACTCCAATACCTCCCACAAATTCTTGTACAAATATAAAAATATATCGACTTACAATTTTATTAACAGTTTTATCGACGCCTGTCAGAGATTGATCGATCATCGCCACTATAAGCACGCATTAATCAAAATTGCGTAACGTACAGGAACACATCATGTTACGTTATAAAATTAAGTACCCTCGGAAACTGGAATCCAATCAATATTATCATCGGAATCGCTCAAGCAGCTGTTTTCATTACTAATTCTGTCTTCCGCAAGCACTTGCTTGCTGGGGAAGTTTAACTATTTAAGACCTAGGTTTGCGACTTTGCGTCTTGATGTCTTTACAGATATCACATAATAATACATGTACACAGACATCCTTTTCCATTGTACCAAATTGATATACAAATGTGGGTAGGTACGTACTAAGCTAGTAGCAGGAGTACTATCTATGCTTATGGACTAATACATTTAGGTAAAGAAGTAGGTAATAAGCATATAAGCATGCTGAGAAAACATGCTGAGAAAACAAAAATCGTAGTGATCAATCTTCTCTGTATGAGAAGAGGCTTTTTACCCAACTGTGGGATAGTTGATGGTAGATGATGACTAAATGACATTCAGAGAGACTGTAAGACTTTTTGGAATACCTTTAAAATCATTTAAGCACATCAAAAGAGTGCATTGCTTATGCAGTTAGTGAGTCATATAGAAAGGCTAGTGATGAAAGTGCATGTGAGTTATCATACCAAATGCAATGCACTTACAATACGTCTTTAGAAATACCGGAAACTCCAAAGCAATGCCCATTGTTGTGGCTACTGTCATCATATCAAATGCGATCATGCAACACGTACTAAGATCGCATGAATAATTTAATTCACGATGCTTATTACGTAACTAGTAACAAAAATAACACTTAGGCATTTTGTAACAAGTTGTTTTACTTAATTGTCAATCTACGCAGAATGTATGCAGGAAATAAGCTTGGAATTTTAGAATAAATGGACGACAGGAATCTTAACTGTCGGCGCACGCGCTGATATTGTGTGGCTAGGGTTGTCACTAAGAACAATAATATTTGAGAATTGTTTTATCTTCCCTTTTTAGTCGGATTATTCTTCAAAAATTTCTAGCCCTCTACCCTAAACTTGAATTTACAGTCCTTGTACAGATATATAGTTTTTTTATTAACTTACTGTTTCCCGAATTGCACCCAAATAAAAAGTAGCCTAAACCGTCTCCAGGGTTCCCTTCATCTCGACACCAAATTTAATCTAAATAGGTTTAGCCATTTCACCGTGAAAGCGTCAAACACAAACAAACTCACTTTAATTCAAGATTAAGATTCAGTTGGATTGCTGTTATTAACACATTGAGAAGCTAGTCAGCAAGGTTCAAATAATAGGTACCTACTAATTATTTGTATATAAATAAATCAATATCTTTTTGGACAATTTCACACAGCGCCATCTAGCCCCAAAGTAAGCAATTAATATGCTTGTGTTATGGGTGCTAGCTTAAGGGATATACTACTTATATACTTATTTAAAAACATACATATAACACCCAGACCCGTCACAGAAATTAAAATTCATCATTTCAATTTCTGCCCGGCCGGGAATCGAACCCGGGACCTCTTGCGTGGTATTCCGGGTATTATGTTGAAATAAATATCAACCTCAGCAACTAACAGTAAATAACCTAATCACATAAACAACTTGTCTACATTATCATCTCGTCTAAAACTCCACTAATTACTTTTTGACAACCCTACATTTACTTTCTACGTGACCGCCGCGCGCGCAGCTGTGACGTAACCAACCCAGAGATAATCGTAGATCGAACGCCGGCTCCTAATTACCTGATGCACAGATGTATGTAGGCGAGTTTGTGGTACCGGGTGATTACATCTTTTGATTTATTAAATAAATAACAGACAGATTAATCTTAGTCGACAGATACCTACGTACGTGAAGCTGCGGAGTGGGGAGTTTGTAGCACCGCTTCGTTGAACGAAAACTTCTTTTTGGTGAAGGGTGGGCGTTTAGGAGACTGGATTATGTACCTTAACTTTGACGAAAGAAAGAAGGATTTTTGTGAATGAGTTTTTAATAGCTAAATTCATACAAAGAAATAGATATTCATGTTTTAGTTTTAGCTTAAGTTGTCGTCACGTTGCGACATTAAAATGTGGATTGCATGTTTGTTTAGTATGTCTTATCTCATTATTAATATCAGCTTATTTTAAGTCAAGAAAGAGTTGCGTTGTTTAAAGGGCATTGAGTGTTAAGCGAATGGCACCACACTTCGATACAATTCGACTTTTTATCTGGGATGACAACGTAAAAATCCGGAAATACCGGTGACAGTGGTCAGAAGCCCATCTTATCCCATCCACTTACTTATTGGCCTCTTTGCAAGTCAGTAAAATGGGGAAAACTTTACTAAAACACTCATTATATGATTCCAGTGGTGGTCCGAGGGGGTCACGGGGTATATGACCCCCCCATAATCGTACACATTTAATTGACAAACTCCTAAAAAAAATAATTTATTAAAATTTTAATTCTAATTACACATTAGTAGGTCGTTAATCGTAATAGATCGTTCAATTTTGGATGTTGCTTGAAACCCTCGGCTGCGGCCCTTCGGCCAATTTCGGTTGTTGATGACTCCCCCAAACATTCATCCCATACACGCATAAAAATTGCTAGAAAAGCCTTCCGCCCAAATAACCTTCGCAACAAAAAGTCCCCGTCACTTCTAAAACCTTTTAAATCCATGGCTAACCTTCCATTTCATATAACACTAGTGGCCCGCCCCGGCTTCGCACGGGTAGGCAGTCTTTGTTTTTAAACAGACTTCAAAAAACGTGGTTCTGTATTTTTTTTTTTATATATGTACCCGTATATAGGTGTTTTTATGTCCGCGATTATCTCAAAAACTACTGAACCGAATTGGATAGGAGTTTTCGTTCTTCAAAAGCATAGTCAAGTCAGTTTCAAGGAAAGTTTTTAGTATAATACTTTATAGTATATTGGGATCTGATGAAGTTCTTCGGAGATAGCCAATGGAACGCAAGTGATGGTAAGCAAGTGATTGTTTTCACTATTCTAAAAAATAACATCACACCTCTGAGCTTTAAAGGAGAAAGCAGAGGTATAGAGTTCACCCTTATTCAAGGTGATGAACATTAGGATATTGTTATTATTTAAATTACAATCTACTACACTCAAAAGCGAACTGAAAAACTTTTTTGCAAAAATAGGACTGGCATGGAAAATAAAATTGAAAAATAACTAATACATCGTTCCAGAAGTCGGTGTCTCCAATTATGTATTGTGTTATGTATTTTTGATCTATTTTTGCAAAAAGTTTTTTTTTTAGGAATAGAAAATCATCTCCCGACTTCCCGCTGTGGGCGGAGCGGGGGTAAGTGTCAGACTGACTTAAATCGATCCATTATATTCTCTTCTTCGCTCTTTATTTTCTTAGGTCGCGGTAGCTCTTTCGAACAGCGCCCCCAGGCACTTTTCCTGGGGGTGGGCCCCGTCAACTATGCTACATCTCATTGAGGCATGCGTGGAACTCAAACGCGCCGTCTACGCGGGCCTAATTCTTAACCGGACGGCCACTTATTGCTTAAAGTCTGCAGGCCCGGTCCTGCAGTGGCCTGGAGTCGGTTCCTGGCTCCAAATGCTGATGGCTAGGCTGGGGCGTGAGGTTTGTCTCTCCCTCACGCATCCCGTTATCTCCTTCTCTAGCATGACTGTTTCGCATAAGGAGGCCACTGCTTCCTATTCCCACTCGCTTTGGACCATGGTTTGAACCAGGGCCGAACGTGAGAGGTCACCGCCACCTAAGCGGGGCAAATCACCACTGTATGCTCCACTGTATGATCCTCACAGTGTCGACACCCCGACGTTAAGGAACAGGACAGGAACCTCCCAAAATATCCGTGTCCGGTGAGAACCTGCGTCAGGCGTAGGCATAGGATCTGCGGTAGGGCAAGATGCCGTGGCGCCTTCCTAGCCACTCCTCAAAGAACAGATTTATATTTATCGCCACAATTGTGGGGTGCCATGCACTGGGCGTACGGGTAATCTTGATGATT
Source organism: Pyrrhia umbra (assembly GCA_963891755.1). Taxonomy (NCBI): domain Eukaryota; kingdom Metazoa; phylum Arthropoda; class Insecta; order Lepidoptera; family Noctuidae; genus Pyrrhia; species Pyrrhia umbra. The sequence goes on from OY982943.1 coordinate 2,528,019, forward strand.
AGGAAAAGCTGGAGAACGGTGAATTATGTCCGAATGTATGTTTTATTGTTATATTTATACGACATCGCGTGCCAACATATTCGCTAACAGTTAGGTGTAATACAAACCTCAGATCCTTACTCAGGTTCATCAGAATACTTCAAATGTTTGGCCTTATGATCTGTTAATTAGCAAAGGGAATTCTAGATTCTTAAGTTCTGAAGTGTGGAATAGAATTAATTCAATGCAAAGCGCAAATTTTTTTGGCTTTTCATTATTCCGCTGTAATGTATGAAAAGAGGTCATTTTTATACATAGAATGCATGAGCATTAATCACCATGCTTACTAAAGTGGATTTGTGGAATAACATCTACATAATATGATGACTTGAAAGCGCTTACTTTTAACAAATTCGTAACTTAATTCTTGAAGCCGCTAAAGGTGAAAAATATTATGTGAAATTAACTAAAAGAAAAAGAAAATTGTGTATGCACCAAACTCAAAAAAAATAAAAAAAATATGTGGGATTCGAACTCGATGTAACCGATTCGCATGATCATTATTACAGCCCCTCCGCTACAGTGCTCGTTGACCTTGAGGTAAAATTGACGTTCTAATACAACGTCTTTACAATTTAATTACTGCTTATCTGCTTTAGAAACGGGCGTGATGATTTTCATGTCAAAGATTGTAATGATAGCGAGAATGCATAATTATAAAAACTTGTTAGGTCATCCCATTACAAACTTATTTCAATGCCTCACTGCTCATTCCCCATAATAATCAGCGTGATGATTTGTAGCCTAAAACTTGACCCGATTCATAAGAAACATTTTTGGTGAATTTCAAGTAAAACTGTTCAGACGTTTTCGCGTAAAGTTAAAACATATTTTTAATCTTACAAACTTAAAATTTGAATTTTTCACCCTAGGGCTAAAATATTGATAAACTGTGAAACACGTGTTTAATTATTTTCATTTTACAGTGTTTCTACAGAATTTGAGTTTAATTGAATCAAAAATAAAACTTACTCCATACAAACTTTCAACCCTATTTTAGTATACTAAGGATTGGAATTTTCAAAAATCCTTTCTTATTACTTGTCTAGGCAATAAAAGCAGGACCGCACCGACCCCTGACAGCGCCTGTGTGCGAAACGCATGAAGCGCCTCTTTTTTAACCGACTTTAAAAAAGGAAAAGGTTCTCAAGTCGATTATGTTTTGTGTTTGTTACGCGATTACTACACAAATTATACCAATTTTGATTATTCTTTTCTTGTTTGGTAAGTCGTATTTCAGAACATTGATTTCAGCGTCTGTGGTCTTTTACCAATGTGTTTATTTTTTTAAGTAGAAAGCGCGAGCGAAGCGAGCGCGACCTTTTTGTTAACATGTAATCTAATTTCTTTTTTCAATAAATAGTAATAAAAACAGTGTTTGAAAAGAAATATAAATACCTACGTAATCGAAAGCGCGAGCGAAGCGATCGCGAATTTTTTTAGCATAATAATGAAAGGGAATAATTGTTTTCAATAAATAGTAACAAAAACAGAGTTTGAAAAGAAATATAAATACCTACCTTCGTAATCGAAAGCGCGAGCGAAGCGAGAACGATTTTTTTTAAACATAATAATGAAAGGGAATAACCTGAAGGCTGAAATGGGGATGCATAAGGATGTGGTCATAGTGGACAAGGGACTCACCCCGCTCTCCTTGGGTAACGAGAATTGGCGCAAACCTGTAATTCTGGATACTAAGGATCGCATGGACGTATGGCAGAGTAAGGAGCTACACGGACGCTACTTCCGGGCCCTTCATGGGTCTGATGTCGACTTGTCAGCGTCTATATCCTGGTTACGCTTCGGGGATCTCTTCGGAGAAACCGAAGGGTTTGTTTGTGCAATTATGGATGAAGTCATGATGACAAGGAACTACCGAAGATATATTGTGAAGGATGGCACGGTTGACATCTGTCGGGCATGTCACCGTGCGGGTGAGTCGATCCGACACATAATCTCCGGTTGTTCCAGTCTAGCCAATGGCGAGTACTTGCACAGACATAACCAAGTGGCCAGAATTATCCACCAGCAACTTGCTTTGCGATACTGCCTTGTAGACTATGAGGTACCATATTACAGGTATGTGCCCGACTCAGTTCTCGAGAATGATCATGTCACACTATACTGGGATCGATATATCATCACTGACAGGACTATTTTAGCTAATAAGCCTGACATAGTGGTGATAGATCGATTAGAGCGCCGCACAATGATTATTGATATTACTGTGCCACATGACGAGAACCTCGTGAAGGCTGAAAAAGATAAACAACTCAAGTATCTTGATTTAGCACACGAGGTTGTCGATATGTGGCATGTGGATTCAGCAGTCATTGTGCCAATAGTCGTTTCGGCCAATGGACTACTCGCCAAGAGCCTCGACCAACACTTAAAGAGGCTCTCGTTAGGCAGCTGGATCAAGGGCTTGATACAGAAAGCAGTACTCCTAGACACTGCGCGTATCGTCAGGAGGTTCCTTTCTCTAGAGCCCTGACCCGTAGCTTGGACCCTGTCTCGTTACCGGTGGGATACTATTTTTTATATTTTTAAATGTTTTTATTTATTTTTTCTATGGTTTGTAAAAATATTTAAAAATGTACTATAATATGTGTGAAAATAAATAAAAGGGAATAATATTTTTCAATAAATGCTAACAAAAACAGAGTTTGAAAATAAATAAAAATACCTACGTAATCGAAAGCGCGATCGAAGCAAGCGCGAATTTCCTTTAGCATGATAATTATAGGGAATATCGTTTTTCAATAAATAGTAGCAAAAACAGAATCTGAAAATAAATTAATCGGAAGCGCGAGCGCAAACTTTTTTTTAACATGTTTTTTTTGTCATTAAATGGTAACGAAAACAGAAGCTGAAAAGAAATAGGAATACGTAATTGAAAGCGCGAGCGAAGCGAGCGCGAATTTTTCTTTAGCAAGATGATTATGGGGAATAATATTTTTTTTAATGAGTTGCCTTGATTGATGATGTCGCAAATTATTTTATTTAGTTTCCGAAGATGGGAGAATTTTTCGCTAGTTCAATGAGAGGTTGGCTAATCAGGTTTTAGGGGCTCCCCTAGCTTGGGGGTCCCGGGGCGCTGCCCGGCTAGCCCTTGGGTAGCTACACCTCTGCTCACGCTATTATTTAAGTAATAAATGTAATAAATTAAAGCTTATGTTTCTTTTCCGCAGAAACAATGGAAAATTCTTACATTCTGTGTAGGTTTATGAAAATACTTAGGAGAGCTAGCCTAAGCCTATATAATCTTTCCTGTTCCATTGAGGCTACTCAAAATTTTTACTTTTGTAATTGCTTTGGTTCTTACGCTCGTTTAAATTAGGGAGTACCCGGTGACCACATTTCGCTCGCGTCGCATCGCATCGCATCGGATTGCGTTGATAAACTCATCCACGGCACGGCCTTTTTAATAAAATAATCGCCTATTGTAGCGACTGCGGTGGTTCTTTTGATTTTAATGCAGAGCTCGTAATTCATGTAAACTAATACCCGAAACGTAAACAGTGGGTCAATTCAAATAGTGTAAAATTAAACCACAATCATAAATATTGTCTTGGGAAACTTGTATCTATTTAGTCATCGATGCTCAACTATGAGAGAATATGTTGATAAGTGACAACAATAATGTTAATAACTGGCGCTGGCATTTCATCCGGCGCCCCTACTGCCCTGGCGCCTGTGTGCGCCGCACACTTCGCACACAGGGGCGGCGCGGCCCTGAATAAAAGGCACCTCCTGTCCAAATTTCATTACTCTAGGTCCAGCCGTTTCGGCTCTGCGTTGATGAGTTAGTCATTCAGTGTATGAGGTTGTCATTTTATATAATAGTATAGATAACATAACTAATCCACTCCACTTACTTTCGCCTGCGGCTTTTCTTACGTCATACCCCAAAAAGTTGATTACAAACTATTACAACTCATTTTCAATATACTCGTATGTATGCCGTCGGCTAAGAGCGTTCGTGAAAAAAAGAAAAAAGTACCTAATGTAGATGCTCTTTTGTTTTTTCCTGTGTGTCGTTTAAAGTCTCATGTTGACAATGGTAGTGTTGTACCAAAGTCCATGGACACAGTGGTGTTGGATAACTTACGGCAAAAGATAAGTATACCAGAAAAATTGTATGGAATCCCAAACGACAAATTTGAAGGAGAACAATCAGGGAATTTTGTAGCGCTTGAGGGTTCATGGCTTTAAAAAATTGCACAGATTGATAGATTTGCAAGTTTAAGCTGCGGAATATGGGCCCGTGAGCTATAGTTTTTTTTATGCGTAATGCAAGATGCATCGACGTCATCGAGCTGTCATTTGAGCTAAAACACTCGTTTACTTTGCTCATTATAGTTTCTGCAAGACATTGCACTCACAGACACGTGCAATATTATATTGAAGATGTTAAAATTGTTTGTGATGAGTAGATATCTCGCAATATTTTATCGAGCGTTTGTAAATACACAGAAACCGACAATTGACTGTATTTTTTTTATTATAAATACAATGACTAATTAACGAAAAGATAACAGTGAAAATACGAATGTATTATCTTAAAAAACGGCCTATTTATAAGCGTTTAAAAAGTCATTGCTAGAAAAAGAGAGCACGATTCAAATATGACGTCATTATGTCAAAACGCTGTGTACATCGACATTTTCTAGATTCGCGTGAAGAATTCCCCTTGCAAAAAACTTTAGCATGGATGTTATTTATTTTAACATTGATCTTCGACACTTCGTTTTGTTTCTATGGAATCTTCTTAAAATTGCATTTTAGTACATTTCAGTTGGTGGTGAAATACCTAATTCCCTAGCCCGTCTTTAGGCTCTCATGATCACTATCCCACTGTTGGGCACAGGCCTCTTCTCCTACAGAGAAGGCATGATGAGCATTGATCACCACGCTTGCTCAAGGCGGATCGGCTTTCAGACTTTTAGTCCTGGTTTCCTCACGATTTTTAACCAACTTCAAAAAAAAGGAGGAGGTTCTCAATTCAACGGTATGTTTTTTTTTGTCAAACCGAATCTAGATTTTAATGTGAAATGCCTAATTGCTAATATCTACGTATAGTGTATAAAAATATAACGCACAATAATCGCTTAACTTTTTGTTTCATTTTGTAATCGCATCAAATCGTAATATCAGTCGGTTTTCTTACGTAATATATGTTAAGTATCTTACAATTGGATAGGCTTCACACTCACATGTGAAGTGGATTTTGTTGCTAAAATAGTGGAGTAACGTTATGTGCTTTTGCGAAGTTGTTTGGAGTTGTGGTGTATATTTTTTGCGAAATGCATTCGGCAACAATATCGGCGTAGTGGCTTAGCAATTGTGCTGCACTGCGTGTCGCGGGTTCGATTCCCGCACGGGACAACTAAAATTTCTGGTCTGGGTAATTATGCGTGTTTAATGTATGTTTGTTAACGCACTCACGACACAGGACTAATTTCTAATGTGGGGCAACGTTCTTTTTTTTTAATTGGTCCTTAGTCAATACAACGTGTAAAAAAAATAAGCAATAAAATTTAAGCGGGCTACACATTCGGTGATAACAAATCTTTTACGCCGTATTAGGAACTGGAAATCTTATGGGATCTTATAGTTTTAGAACAAAAAGAAGTAACAGTTTTTGTTAAAAAAAATAGGTTACATCCCTAAAAATTGGTTAATAAACTCAAATTTGAAGATCAATAATGCCGAGTTCGCAAAAAAGTTACCCCTTATTTTCTACCTATTCGTCAACTAGCCTAATAAGCCTAATAAAATTTAGTGAAAAAAAAATATGAAAAAAAAAGTTAACAGATTTAATAATAAGATTTTGTCAGAAGCATCTATACTTGATATATGTACATACCCTTAAATATTATTGCTTATTTTTTTTACACGTTGTATATGTTATTTAGTGGGTCAGTTAATAAACAATTGTAGTGTCGGTACGATTATTGTCTTTGGGCGAGTAAATTGGAGAAGAGTCTTTAGATCAATCATCAGCCCATTTTCCAACAGCTGAGAAAAGACCTCTTATCATACAGAGAAGGCATGATCATTGATCACCCGACGCTTGCTCGAGCCTTTTCAAGCCAGGTTAGATCATTACCTAAACAAAAATTTGCCTTCCTATTGTCTATTGCATTGATATTCAGTTTTGTATATCCCTTTGGACCTGGTAAATATTGTAAATCACTACTTTTCTGCTTTTTTGCCAAATCATCGATGGACTACTTAAAATCGATACCGACCTCCAAATTTATTTCAATTCAATACCCATCTCACTCTCTGACATAATATTAAAGTATTACTTTCAAATTTCATTCACAAACCGGTTCCTATTACTTCTATTACCTACGCGTCTAACCACGAATATGAACTGTACACAGTTTGACCATTATATTTTGGCACACGCTTGCATAGACTTTGACAGTCAATTTGACAGGTCAATGTATACTGGGCACACTGTAATTAAAAAGTTACATCAACAGGTTCGCACGGTTGTTTGTAAATAAATGTTTAAAGCGAATATTATAACAGTTATGTCATTCACTAATTGTTGTTTTTATGTTTAAAGCCGCCATTTTGATAGAGATCTCCGTAAGAAAGTTTAACAATGTGCTAGGTTGTCATTTTCGCGCGTAAATAGGAATTTCTTTTTTTAGGCACGTTCACATTCTCACGCTAGGATCTTAATCTATGATTTTTAAGTAGGTACGTATCTAAACTAAATGGAAAAAGTCTTTTTGCTTTTGCTTTTATGTTTTTCTATCTGTAAATGCGCCATTTTCTGCTGGGGCTGAAGGATGTTCGAACGAGTTACCGTAGCCCTGGAATACAAAGGGCGAAAGAAGGAAAATGGATATGAGTTTTAGTCACTAAGGGTCTGATACTCCTTCCCGTTCGGGCCGATTAGATTACCATCTGTCGGTGAATTTGGCCCTCAGTATATCAATATAAAGTAGTTTGTGCCAACTAGGTTAACATCAGCTTTTTTACTATCCCACAGTTGGTTAAAGGCACCTTTTCATACAGAGAAGGCATGAGCATTGATCACCACGCTCGCTGGTGGATTGGCTATTTTAGATTTAGTAGTCCTGGTTTCCTCACGATGTTTTCCTTCACCGTAAGTCAGTGGTGTCTAAGATACCTACTTAGAAAATAATAACATTAGAAAAATCACATAAATACTTGCCAGGTTTCGAACCCGCACACTCGTACATGAGATGCAGGTGCCTTAACCGCTAGGCCACCACGACTACTTCATTGGCTTGGAGCTTAATAACGTTGAAGATATAGTGGAATAATATGTCAGATGAAGTTATATTTTAATTTTTTGACGGCACGTTTGGCGTATTGGCTGAGCAATTGGCTGCGCTGCGTGTCGCGGGTTCGATTCCCGCACGGGACAACTAAAATTGTTCCGGGTCTGGGTGTTTGTGCATGTGTAATGCACGTTTGTAAACGCACCCACGATACAGGAGAAATTCCTAGTGTGGGGCAACGTGTTAAAAAAAAAATCTTTCAAAAGATTTCATTGAGCTATTTAAACTCCACATTGTTATAGAAAGATAATCCAGGAAGTAACGATACCCTTATATCGCGGTAGATGAAGAAACATGCTCATTAGCATCTGTAGAACAATAGGTACGAACTTTGGTAGCAGACCGTGAAATTAGGCAGGTAACACTAAGAGAGGTATTGCAAACTTATTGTTCTCTTGTGTGATTTGAAAAAGGGTCAATACACTGATCACAGTCATCAAATTGTAATATGACGCCAACCCTGAAAAAACTCTCACTCTTTTATTGGAAAAAACATGGGTTCCTAAACTTATTCAACATCACAGTTCGCAACGCACTTATAGTTATATACTTAGGTTATATATAGTATTTTATCTCGGCGACTTAACTATTTGTAATAGGTAGGTATCTATTTGTAAATTGATTAAATATTTTTTTATTTGTGAGCCTTGAATTTGTGGCAACGTGCTTATTTCTAAAAATAGAATTGACAGTTCGCAACAAGCTAAAAATAGTAGAACATCCAAAGAGAGCCCGTGTAAGTTTATAGTGTGAAAGTGTAATAATATCAGGCGGTCAGTTTTCCATATAATCAGTGTAATGTGACCGGCAGGTGGCCTGGATCTAGGGCTCATTTCATTAGACTACTACTCGGTACAAACATTTTGCAAACGTAGCCCGGATTTTTTTGAGATAGATATAAAATTTTGTAGTTGGAGATACTCCAGTGTGTTTGGAAGTCACTCAATCGACTATTCATCTTTATCTGCCTAGCCTTTTCCCAACATAGCTAGGGTCAGCTTCCAGCCTAACCGAATGTAGTTGAGTACTAGTGTTTTACATGGAGTGACTGCCTATCTGACCTTCACAACCCAGTTACCGGGTAACACGATACCTCATGGTAAGACTGGTTGTCATACTTTCTAGCTTACAACTACCAGTAACGACTGTCAAAGATCTAGAATGACAGCCGGGACCGTTCGCTATGACATAGATGGTCACCCATTCACGGACCGACCGTGCCCAGCGTAGCTTAACCTTTGATCGATCGATCCGAGCGGCTGTTACTTAGCCACGAGCTCGTCTACTACTAAACTAAACTAGACAACAGTACGGATAGTAAACAATTGATTTATAGAATTGTCCTCAAAGCTAAGTAGAGTGTATCATTTTATTGCCGTTATTTCCGTAGGTTTCATAAAATGATATCAAGAAATTATGTTAGATGCAACGTAGCTGATTCATCTTCATTATTACATTGAGAAGACCAACTGCTTGCATTCGTACTATTGTAAGGCCCAAGTTAACCGACAAGATAACGGTCCGGTTAACTTAAAATAGCTGTTTACCATAAATTTAAACTTCCAACTTTCGATGGGTAATGTATAATTTGAGATTTTTATTCCTGAAACGGTCGATTACCAAACCAGGGTTGAACTAGAAGTGGGTAACACAAAAATTCCAGCTTCCTGGGGGGGTTAGACAAGTGGCAAAAACGCTAGTAGAATAGAAAACAAAATGTATGACATTCGTTTACGACTAGCTATCTGTAATACCCATACATTTTGTTTTCTATTCTACTAGCGTTTTTGCCACTTGTCTAACCCCCCCTGGTTAAGAATCGTTTTTGTTTAACGGGCGGATTACGTAACCATCTGTTAGTGAACTTGGCACTAAGTAGTCTGTAACTATGGAGTTTAAAACGAAATAAGATACAATGGAATCCTTAATCCTAACTTATATTATTAATGCCCAAGTAAGTTTGTTTGCAGAAAAACGGTTGAACCTAGATTAAAGTTAATTATTTTCAAACCGAGTTATACAGTGGGGGAATCGTGCCGTCCCAATCAACCTAGGGCTTTCCCTTTTAATTTAACAAACGTTGAAACATTTTGACGTTAATCACACATGTGTAAGTAATGAAGTTTTGCTTACATCTGCCTACATGAATGAATGTTAATCAGAATAAAGAAATAATAGTTAAAAATCCTACCAAACACATCAATAGTCAAAAAGCGATATTCTCCTTTTTTAAGATGCTATCTGTTTCCTACAATTTCGCCCGCGTTGAGAAAACTTCTTGATGCACCCAGATAAACCATCTTCAGGCTCCCATCTATCTCTGTACTAAATTTCATCCAAATCGGTTGAGCCGTTTTACTGTGAAAACGTCACAAACAAAAAAAGTCACTTTCGCATTTACTACATTGGCTAGGTTTAGGATATTTCGTAATTAGAACAGAAAGTCGAGTATGGTGTCATTAAGGCTTAATTTACTGGAGAACTCAAATAATAAACCACGTAGTCTTTACATAATCTAATAGGATCATTAGGAAGTTGTTACTCTTTAACAAACTTCATACGTCATCATCATCATCATCAGCCTATATATTGTCCCACTGCTTGGTACAGGCCTCTTCTCACACAGAGAAGACATGAGCATTGATCACCACGCTTCCTCAAGGCGTATTGACGATTACAGACTTTTTAAGTCCAGGTTTCCTCACGATGTTTTCCTTTACCGTTAGTCAGTGGCGTCTTAGATATATTTAGAAAGTACATATGACTTTGGAAATGTCACATTGGTACTTGCCAGGTTTCGAACTCGTACACTCGTATACGAGATGCAGGTGCCTTAGCCACTAGGCCACCACGACATTTCATAATTTTTAACTTATTATATATATTCGCGCATTTATAAAATAAGTGGAATTATAATTGATTTTACGAAAAATGTAAACAAAGTCGTATCCTATTTTTCGGAAGGATCGCGCATTTATGCCAATTTCATGCTTTAAACATCATCATTCATCATTTAATGCTATTTTATTTATCTAGGTATGTGCTAAAATTAGAACAGGTTATGATTTTGTTAGACGACCCGAGTGGTTTAGTGGTCAACATGCCGTGAATGCCACGCAAGAGGTCCCGGGTTCGATTCCCGGCCGGGCAGAAATTGAAATGATGAATTTTAATTTCTGTATCGGGTCTGGGTGTTACTATGTATAATATGTATGTATTTATAAAAATATATAAGTAGTATATCCGTTAAGCCAGCACCCATAACACAAGCATGCTTGCTTGCATTGCTTACTTTGGGGCTAGATGGCGCTGTGTGAAATTGTCCAAAGATATTTATTTTATTTGTTTATATTTTTCGTATTAATCACTTGGAACAGACTATAGTGCCGATATTACTCAATAGTGGTGACGTATTGAGAGGTGACTGTATGAATGTTTATAACTATCATTCATTCACTTTCATTTGGCGTTAGTTATCGTTCAGCGAGAGTAATGTACCGAGAAACTTGTCAATATTCACGATTGTAGTAATAGTTGTCACTTGTCATACCATTAATTGCATAATTATAATAGGTATTCATTAAGGAATTAAGGGAGGAGAGGATAGAGGTATATTTCTTCTTCTTATAGTGTGCAGGTTTACTAACCTAACAAACCTAACAAGATTTGAGAATACACACACCTGACGGCCTTTGACATGACATTGTAACACCGACTACTATCAAGGTTGCAGTCAGGGACGACCCCTCTCCCAGGGCCATAGCCTGCCGGGGCTGCGGAACGTTCTAAAGAGATTCCGCGCCCCTGCAATAGGCTGAGGAAGGAACATGGATGGGTTTTAGTCAGTAAGAGTCTGTCCCTTCCGCCCCACCCACGGCGGGATCATTTGATGATTTCCCATCCGAAAAAAAAAGTCTGGCTTAACGTGCCGTTCCAGGTGTAACAATGCCAACTCCAGGTTGTTTTGTGAAAAAAAAAAGACAAATGTCGGCCCGACTTGTCGAACGACAGAATCGAACTTGAACCCCGTTCACAGCAGACGCGTTTCTAACCACTAGATCAACGGGACATTAACCGGGTCGAGCATATTTAATTTAGGTTTTCCTTAACTAGTGAAATAGGGGTGTACTCTATGGTTAAAAATGTGATTACATCTCTATCAGCGGACGTTTTTCACACAATCCATCTAGTATTTCAACATCAGGCGCGGTCGCAGTCAAGTATTGGGTGGGGGTCATCAACAGCTAAACTGGCTGAAGTGTTGATTGAAGCCGAAGGGTTCAAGCAAGCTCCAAAATTGAACGATCTTTTATGATTAACGAGCTACCAATAAAAAAGAAGGTAACATATTTTATTGGCACAAAACATAAGTTGATAGAAATACGAACGAGAAAACAAACATTTCTTATTCTTGTGCCAACAAGGCCACAGCTCAGCATAATGTCCAGGTGACCAGTAATGCTGGCCAACCGACGCTGGTTTTCAGCTGCAGCATAGGGCTGCGTCGGTGGTAATTACAATCAAAATTACGAGTACGATTTTGCCGCCACTATTCAAGATCCTTGTCCAATTCTAAAGCTACTTTCATTGGCGATCTTAAAGTCATCCACTCATTGTCAGTAGCCATCCAACAGTCATAAAAAACCGGCCAAGTGCGTGTCGGGCCACGCGCAGTAGGGTTCCGTAGTAGGTCTCAGTTAGTCGACTATAACTCTGTAACCGGTTAAGCCTACTTAGCCCTGATAGTTTTCCTTGTAAGTTCATTACATGTGCTACGTCTGTGATTTTTTTCACATTTCTAGGTACAGCCATTCAAAAGTTAGAGGGGGGGTAACTCGTATCGAACAAAAAATCTCACTTAAAATCTAGATATTTCGCAAATGGCTCGCTTAACCGAAAAATGATCTTTGCAGACCCATAATATTTTTGAAAGACCTATCTAACGATACCCCACACGAAGGGGTACGCGAGAAAAAAAATATTCATCCCTACTTTACATGTTTCGGAGCTACCCTAAAAAAAAATATTTTTCAAAATTTTATTTTACCACTTTCTCGGCGTGATCAATATACATATTCATACCAAATTTCAGCTTTCTAATAACAAAAACCACGGAGCTATGCCGCGGACAGACAGACAGACAGACAGACGGACAGAGCGAAACTATAAGGGTTCCTTGTCGGACTACGGAACCCTAAAAAAGAAACATTACAGTTCAGCTATAAAATGTTTGAAATTAAAAGTGTTACTGACTTCCTACAACCGACACGATATTAATCTGTACAACTATAATAACGTCCAATAACGCGTTGATTTGTAACTATTACTTGGTTAGTTTCGTTAATTAATTAACCGTAATGAGTTATGATTAAACTACATAGTAAACGTTTCATTGGCGAAGAATTTGTGTCGAATGAAAAAAAATCTTTGAACTATGATTTTCAGTTTCGTCCTGTCGATCAAAGGAGCTCGTGGCTAAGTAACAGCCGCACAGTTCGACCGATCAAAGGTTAAGCTGCGCTTGGCGCGGTCGGTCCGTGGATGGGTGAACTTTGTCATAGGGAGACTCCTCCGTGCCTCGGGAAGCACGTTAAGCTGTTGGTCCCGGTTGACATTTGTAGATCTTTGACAGTCGTTACGGGTAGTCAGAAGCCAGAGTCTTGATAACCAGTCTTACCAAGGGGTACCGTACTATTACCCGGTAACTGGGTTGTGGAGGTCAGAGAGTCTCTCCATGTAACCACTGGTACTCAGCTGCAAAAGGCTAGGCAGATGATATGACTGTCAGTTTCGGTAAATAGTAGTAGATAATAATTAAATGGTTCATTATTTTAAACCAGATGTTTCCCGCGGTTTTAGCTGCATCCTAAGGAAACTACTTGACGCACCCGAGTAAAAAGTATCCTAAATATGAATGCAGGTTATAAACTATTTTTGCACCAAATTTTATCTAAATCCAGTGGCCGATCAAGGATTTTGGTTTGGGGGGGGGCTTGATTCTGGTGAGGGTAGGTTTTATCAAGCGAAACACTAAAAAAGCACTGAACATTTTATTTTGCTTAACGCATAATAAGTCTCCTTTCTTAGCTTTTAGGGGGGGGCTTGAGCCCCTTAGCCCCCCCCGGGATGCGCCACTGTCTAAATACATTCACAAGGTTTTGCGTGAAGACATATTCTACTAATATAGCACGAAGACGGCACGTTTGGCGTAGTGGCTGAGCAATTGGCTGCTGCGCTGCGTGTCGCGGGTTCGATTCCCGCACGGGACAACTAAAATTGTTCCGGGTCTGGGTGTTTGTGCATGTGTAATGTATGTTTGTAAACGCACCCACGATACAGGAGTAATTCCTAGTGTGGGGCAACGTTTTTTAACAAAAAAAAAAAAATTATAAACGGTAAAGTTTGTGATGGGTGTATGTATATTTGTTTGTTACTCTTTCACGCAAAAACTGCTGAATAGATTTGGATGAAATTTGGTGCACATATAGTTTATAAGAATAGAAGTCGTGGTGGCCTAGAAGTTAAGGCACCTGCCTCTCGTGTAAGAGTGTGCGGATTCGACCTGGCAAGTACCAATGTGACTTTTCTAAAGTCATATTTACTTTCTAAGTATATCTTAGACGTCACTGACTGACGATGAAGGACAACATCGTGAGAAAACCTGTACTTAAAAAAAAAAGTCTGAAGTCGCCTTGAGCAAGAGTGGTGATTAATTCTCTGGCTGTGAAGAGAAGAGGCCTGTGCCCAGTAGTGGGACAATTTATAGGCTGATGATGAATAGTTCATAACGGTTCGGTTGTCATTTGTACATCTTTGACAGTCGTTACGGGTAGTCAGAAGCCAGAAAGTCTGACAACCAGTCTTACCAAGGGGTACCGTGTTACCCAGTAACTGGGTTGTGGAGGTCAGATAGGCAGTCGCTCCATGTAAAACACTGGTACTCAGCTGCATCCGGTTTAGACTGGAAGCCGACCCTAACATAGTTGGGAAAAGGCTCGGCAGATGATGATGATGATTAGTTCATATCCTGTGTAGGGGTAGTCTTCTGTTGTTAGATATTCTTCAATGAGGGACACATAATGGGTATAATATATATTTACTTAACTGGTAGATTACATATTATTAACTATAAACTAATTTCGACCTAATTGAATGGGTGCGGGGAGACGACTGCTGCGCCGCGCTAATACCACCGCGCGCCTGGACACTAAACTCAAGCGTCACTACACGAACGCGACACCTCACACCTGGATTAAATTCGTTCGGACCCCGATGACCTGTAGTATTTAGTCTTAAGGCCATTTTGAATAATCTATCTAGATTTTCTTACTAAAGATAGAATTTTGACCTAAGTTACGTACTCTTTATACATACGACTAATGTCTAAAACCTATCTCTAGTAAGTAAATATTGAAATTGGCGGTAAATCTAGTCATTGCAGTCGTGTATAGGTCATAGCCATTAGGAGGATATTGGTTAACCATTAACATAACATAAATAATACGCCATATCTTTATTACGTAAGCCATACGTTATAACAATAGATAAGGTTTTAAATAAATAAATAAAAAAACTGTAATAATAGTCTAGGAAATGTGTTTAGAAAACATGGTTTATGACTTTTCTTGAACTTTTAAAGATAACAAAAAAGAATCTTGGAAATCCGCTTCAGATACGAATAAGAACGATGACGGCGTTAATATGCCCGAATTGAGAAGGTTTTCGGTCAGCTCAGTTGGATAAAAAGCCTGTTAGTAACCGATTTAAAAAAAAGAGGTTCTGTATTCGATCCATATGTATGTATGTCCGCGATTTTTAATGGATAGTTTAGGTAACATTTGTAATTTCTTGCCCGTTCTTCTCCATAGGAAACTACTTTTTGGAATGGGCATCTAAATTCTTTTTCTTTTTACTTGCAAAAAAGTGCTTGTTATTATGCCTAATTGAAATAAATTAATTGAATTATCAAACTATCAATTCACAAGTTTTATTACTCTCGGACCAGCAGTAACGATTACAGCCACTAGGAAAGTGTTGCTACTAAACAAATTCTATTTACTATATACACATAACATGTTCGTTAAAAACCTGCAACATAATAACAACAAACATGTATAAATGATTAATTACTAACAAGGTACTCGTCAATTTCCACTGGCGGCCATTAATATATGGTATACTTTGTAACTATTTCATTGTTTATTTGTTCTGTTCAGACACTTAGTTTTTGTATATGCTTAATTACCAAGAACTATTTTAAAAAACAAGCGAATAGCGAAGTAATACTAATGCTATTTACTGGGCAATTTATCTTGAACTTCATGACTACCTTCTGCTCGCAATTTCGTTGGCCGTGTACTTCAATGAAGTCCAGATACTCGGATAAATAGTATCCTATATGTTACTCTATATCTGTGCTAAACTTCACTTAATTTTGTTTAGTCGTTTTTGCGTGAAAGAGAAACAAATATGTGTATTAAATTCTGTTACCTACTCTTGAATTTTGTAATATAAGTAGGATATGATAAAAATTAAAAAGACTATATACCCTTAAATGCAACTTGAGAAGCTTAAAATTATTCTGTTTAAATTATTGCAAAAGAAAGCAAATTATAATCGTAAAATCATGTCTGCTGAGAAACATATTATTAATTTCAAGAACAATATCAATAGTTTTCATTCACAATAATTTCTCTATCAAATGTCAAAGAAATCGATACCTAGTAATCGAAATCGAGTTTAGGCATTATGTTACCATGCCTAGGGTGTTATTTAAAAAGTTACCTCCACTACGTGACGCGGATGGCGGGAAATGTACCTTCAAGACCAAGGCACGGTTGCATTCAGCCAGTCACTATAGCGCGCCCAAACGAAATATACGCGCCGGCTTTGGCGCGAAAACTTTGACGTTTCTGGCTGAATGAGTTCGTGATCTGTGCCCTTTTGTATTTTTTCGTATGTGACTTTTTTGCTTTTTATTATTGTGGTGAAGTGTTATTTTTGGAAGAAATAGGTAAGTGGTATTTAAGGAAACCTTATTTAGTCTGGCAGTGTTAAATATTAAATAGGTAGGTAATGTTTTTTTTATTAGGACACAATCCCTTGGTTTCACGAATACAATTAAAATTAAATTATTTAAAAAGGACTATTAGCAGGTATTTTTAAATCTCTGACCTACGTGTCAAAAAACAAAAAGTGTCTTTTAAAAATGGAACTCAAAAGACGGTAAATGCCTATTTAGTGTCTAAATAAATGTGAGTTTTAATATTGATATAACAAAAATAATATATCTTTATTTTAATGTCAATAAAACGCATACCACATCTTTTACACGTCTTATTTAAATTAAAATATTTCAAATCATAAAATAAAAGAAAATTTAACCAAAAAAATGCACTGTGATTGTCATATTGTTAATAAAAAATTCTTACGGATACATTTAACATTCTAAAATAAATTTAAAAAAAAACAATAGTGATTTAAATCTATATTAATAAGCGCAAAATACATACGTTAATTAAGTTCAACAAACTAAAAGCGAAAAACAATATCTAGATTTTGATGGTTTTTCTTTTGGGGTCACCTAGATAGATAGTATATTCATAGATTCTTTCATATAGCTAATGATAAGAAAATAACTATATATATAAGACTGAATATTGAATTTCTAGCTAGTTTCAACAATTAATACAAAAGACATCAACGCGTTACATTTTCAACCGACTTTAAAAAGATTTTTCATTTAATACAATATGAACTAGAATACAATCTAGAATTCTAAATCTGTGCGTGTCTAGTGTATTTATGTAGCTCAACCTGTGACTATCTGTGTAGTGGCGTAATTATTACTTAACGCGTTAAGTTATGGAGTTTAATAACCATAAGTTATGGTATAGTCGGTAGCAATCGGTTTTGACGAAAAATATAAACAAAGTCGTTACCTATTTTTGTTCTAAATTCTGCCACTGAAATTAACAAAATGGCGTAAGGATGGCGCATTTATGTCAGTTCTACGCTCCAAACATCCTTATTTATTTATCTATGTGGGAAACGATTCACGATATCTGTAACGATTTCACGTAAAAATGCCTCTCCCTCCCGCCCCACCCACAGCGGGAGGAGTCATTTGATGATTTCCCATAAAAAAGGTATAGAAAATATCTTTTGTCCGGTTGTGGGAAATAGTTTCCTCAGGATCTCATCACCATCATCTGCCTAGCCTTTTCCCAACTATGTTGGGGTCGGTATCCAGTCTAACCGGATGCAGCTGAGTACTAGTGTTTTACATTGAGCGACTGCCTATCTGACCTCTGGGTTGTGCCCAGTTCCCGGGTAACACAATAACCCTTGGATCTCAGGACCATAATATATCTATACATAATAAAAGCTTTGTCCTGAATGCACACAGCCTACACCGCTGATCGTAGAAACCTGAAACTTGGAAGGTGTGTTCTTTGTATGACGTAAGCATCCGATTAGAAATGATTTTCCGAAATTCTACTCCTAAGGGGGTGAAAAAGGGGGGCAAAGTTTTTGTGAAACTCTGTCATTTTTAATTTGAATTCGTTTAGGTCATGCGGGCCAAGCCGCTGGCAGAACGCTAATAGCACATAAAATAACACACGATGAATGATAACATTACTGCATCAATAAACAAAGATTGAAATCGAGAACGCATAACGATTAACATCGATATATGCATCATCTATGCTCATGACTTGTCAACGCTACCACACAGCAATCGAATGTTCTTTGAATTAAAACGACGCTAATTACATAATTAATTTGACAGATTATATCATTCGTTTTAAAATTTTAGATGTTTATGTGGTAATGAAGATGAAAACATTGACATGTGTGAACGTTTAAGATTTACGATTATTTGTCTTTGATTGCTGTATTTGTGTATGCATTTCAATTATCTAAAATTCTAAACTATTGCTATAGTCTGAACCAATGAATTTTACCTTTTTTTTAAATCATAACCTATTTTGTTTTAATTTTTCTATTTAATAAATAAAATAACAACTGATGAATGATGATGTTTAAAGTATGAAATTGACGTTAATCCTTACGCCTTACGCCATTTGGTTAATATCTGTGGCAGAATTAGAACACAATAGGTTACGACTTTGTTTACATTTTTCGTAAAATCAATTGGATGATTATAGCACTAGGATCACTGCTTCTATGCTGTCCAAATGGCGGATTTGCAGTCTTGGCCACCCTAGCACCCAGGCCATGTTGTAAGTACCAGTCGCTCCTTTCTCCCTTATATAGAGGGTGTAGATTATGAACGATGAGTTGGAAGCGTATGCGGGTACACTTTGGATGCATGACGCGTATGACAAAATAAAATGGAAGAAGATGGAGGCCTTTGCCCAGCAGTGGGATGAATTATAACTCAAAATAATTATTTAAAATCCTGTATAATTTGCAACTCTGTAAATTGGCTTGAATAAACAAATAGATACACGGTGTAGACTACATAATATTTTTTCTTTGTTGCCCACCATAATGTACACGAATCTTTATAATATTTAGTTACTTTGAGTTATTATATTAATTTTATTTATATCTATTTATCAGTGATTTTTTTGTCACGGTTAATCGCCCTAGGCCTGGGCCTACTGGGGCATTAGGGCAAATCTGCCACTGTCTAAATATCAAATTATACTAGCAGGATTATAATCTATTTCACCCGCATCCCGATGGAACGAATTCTCGCACCCGGATAACCTGTAACCTTTTCCAGGGTTCCCTCTATCTCCGTAGAGCTTTTTTAAATATTAGTAGGTATAGATAGTCATAGATGAGCGAAGTTCGTTCACCTCAATATTATGTGGAGTACAGATAGCTCGTAATAACAGGCTCAGCTATTTAATCTGATGTTTTCCATCACTCTCGTTATTATGTCGCGCTAATTCTTAGCAACTGTTGTTAGTGACATGCTATTGTTATTTAATGTTCGCAAAGACATCTTGAGTAATACTTAAATCCTACTTATAATATTATAAATGCAAAAGTTTTGTCAGATTGTACATATTCGTATGTATGTTTGGTCCTATTTCACGCAAAAACTACTGCATGGATTTGGATGTAATTTGGTACATATATAGTTACTAGCTGTTTCCCGCGGTTTCACCCGCATCCCGAGGGAACTACTTAGCGCACCCGGGTAAAAAGCCTATGTTGTTCCTCAGGGTCTATTCTATCTCTGTACCAAATTTCATTTATATCGGTCCAGTAGTTTTGGCGTGAAAGCGTAACAGACAGACAGACAGACAGAGTTACTTTCGCATTTATAATATTAGTAAGGATATTAGTAAGGATTACCCTGGATTAACACATAGGATACTTTTATCCATTTGTGCGAAGTAGTTCTCTACTAACCAACCAAACCTCTCGTATTAGTGGTTAAGGCACCTGTCTCTCGTATACGAGTGTGCGGGTTCGAAACCTGGCAAGTACCAATGTGATTTTTCAAAAGTCATATGTACTTTCTAAGTATATCTTAGACGTCACTGACTAACGGTGAAGGAAAACATCGTGAGGAAACCTGGACTTAAAAAATTTGAATTCGCCTATCTGCCTTGAGCAAGCGTGGTGATCAATGCTCATGTCTTCTCTGTATGTGAAGAGGCCTGTGCCCAGCAGTGGGACAATATATGAGGCTGATGATGATGATGAACCAACCAAACACCAGGTTTCAGTCTCAGTTTATCAACATATTTAATTTTGATCTAAATCGGTTCAGTCTTTTTAACAAAACCACTAATTTCAAATTGGTTACAGTTATTACTAATAAATAAATAAGAATAAATATCTTTGACAATTTCATACAGCGCCACCTAGCCCCAAAGTAAGCAAATAATATTCTTGTGTTATAGGTACTACCCTAACAGATATACTACTTATACATTTTCTTAAATACATACATATCCAGATACGTCACAGAAATTAAAATTCATCATTTCAATTCCTGCCCGGCTAGGAATCGAATCCGGGACCTCCTGCATGGTATTCGCATGTTGACCACTAAACCATTTAGGTCGTCAAAATATCAAGAGCCATTGCTGATCATTATTATAACTCACAAAGTCAAGGATCATGCGCCTAGCCAAATGAATGTGCCTATAAAATCAGCACACACACGACTGTTAGCGCTGTAACTTGTCAACCATAAAATTTATGTACTAACAACACGCTATGTATCGTCAGCGTGTAAGGAAATGGCGGACTTTAATCGGTTTTCTACCGATATTGAAGTGATTTAGTATTTTTATCGGTTTTCCGGTTAAAATTGTTGTCAGACATTGTATTACTGTGACAGTGTATCTGATAATTCTAGTTTTAAAATGTTTATCTATACTAAAATATAAAGCTGAAGAGTTTGTTTGTTTGTATGAACGTGCTAATCTCAGAAACTACTAGTCCGATTTGAAAAATTGTTTCAGTGTTCGATAGCCCATTTATCGAGGAAGGCTATAGGCTGTATATCATCACGCTAAGACCAATAGGAGTGGAGCACCACTATTCAACGCGGACGAAGTCGCGGACAGACACATATCGGCTAATTTTGTTCTAATTCTGCCACAGAAATTAATAAAATGGCGTAAGGATGGCGCATTTATGTCAATTTCACGCTCTAAACATCATCATTCATCATTTAACGCCATTTTATTTATCTACGAGGGAAAATTAGAACAGAATAGGTTATGATTTTGTTTATATGTTTCGTAAAATTATATAGGTCATGATTTAGTTTATTTTTTTCGTAAAATCCATTGGTAAATTACTATTAAATTTTTGCATTCAAATAAATCAAATTCTCAACACATTATCCTTACTAATATTATAAATGCGAAAGTAACTCTGTCTGTCTGTCTGTTACGCTTTCACGCCTAAACCAATGAGTCGATTTTGATGAAATTTGGTACAGAGATAGAATAGACCCTGAGGAACAACATAGGCTACTTTTTACCCGGGTGCGCTAAGTAGTTCCCTCGGGATGCGGGTGAAACCGCGGGAAACAGCTAGTATCACAATAAATATCACAATAAAATTATTATTAATAACAATCGGCTTACTTACATCACAACACAGTCATAACGACATTACATTACATAAGTGAGAAAGTTCAACTTAACTCTACATTAAGTTATTTCTAAGCAACATTAAGTTTACCGTCGAGCAATTAAGTTAACTAATGATGCGGCCCGGGAAACGTTAGGTTATCACTTAATTTATTATTGCTAATTGAATTACTCGTAAGTAGGGTTTGGAATGAATTCATTGATATGGAAAATTATTTAATATCGTGCGAATATGAGGTTCACATTGAAGAATCTACTTCGTATTCTTCTTCTACGGTATGAAACAAGCAAAAATAAACCATAATATTTTTATTTTTTAATTAATTAATTATTATTATTAATAAAATAATAAATCTGTAGAGAGGTCAATTCTGTGCATGAAATATATTTCCAAAATATCTATCGGGGGGTGATTAGGGATCGATACTGATGCCAAAAATGCAATCAGTAAAATGTTTGTCTGTCTGTCTGTTTGTATATAAACGTTATAGAAACAAAAACTACTCGACGGATTTTAACGAAACTTGGTACAACTATTTAATTATTTAGCAGTGAAGGGAAATGTTGGGAAAACGGGAGAAGTTACTCCATTTTTTAAGCTTCCGTCGCGTGTGTAACCTTAATGGTTAAAGCTACACAGAAATCAAGGCTATATATCATCACGCTAAGACCAATAGGAGCAGAGCACCACTATTCCACGCGGACGAAGTCGCTGGCAGAAGCTAGTTTTTAATAAAATTGATAATCCAGGCCCGTGTCGACGGCGTGTGTGTGTTCCACGCAGGCCTCAAAGAGCTCTCAGCATCAGTGACGGACCCCTCCCCCAGGGCCATAGCCTGCATGTTACCGCGCCCCCGGAATTGAATGGGCTCAGGAAAAAACATAGATGGGTTTTAGGTAGTGAAATGAAATGAAATGATTTATTTTGTAACTAGGATATTTAAATCACTTTTACACGTCAATAGATTTGTCATTATGAGAACGCTGGCGCCGGCATTTCCTAGCTGACTACCTGTGAGAAGAAATGCCGAAACAAACTCAGGGGTCGGGGTCTCTTTTAAAGTTCAAACAAACTTGATAATCAGTTGATATCAATGTGAGTGTTATCGTGTAGGCAATGTCTGGAATGGCCTTTTGAAGAAAGATCCACAGCAAGTTTGAGTTGACCTGTCCTTACAGACGGCACGCATGCATCAGTCATCGTGTAGCTCAACCACATGTTGGGGAGCTCCACGACCTGTCACACGACGACACCAGATCTGAGGGACATTTGCGTAGGCCAGTTAATAATACTCAAATCCTGATCCTGTCTTAGTATATTAAGAACTAGCTTCTGCCCGCGACTTCGTCCGCGTGGAATAGTGGTGCTCCGCTCCTATTGGTTTTAGCGTGATCAAATATAGCCTATAGCCTTCTTCAATAAATGGGCTATCTAACACTGAAAGAATTTTCAAATCGGACCAGTAGTTCCTGAGATTAGTAGCGTACGCTAAAAAAGTAACTTTTCTGGTTGATTTCATACACCTTGTGTCCGAAAAACCCAAATATATTACAGAACCCTATTTTTTTCCAAAATAAAATTTAGCCTATGTTACTCGTGGATAATGTAGCTTTCGAATGGTGAAAGAATTTTTAAAATCGGTCCAGTAGTTTTTGAGCCTATTCATTACAAACAAACAAACAAACAAAGTTTTCCTCTTTATAATATTAGTGTAGATATATAAATCACTGGCATACACGATACTCACATTCACATTTAAATGATATAGAAAGATGTATGTTATATAGTACAGTCTGACACCCCCTCCTGCCCCACCCACGGTGGGAAGAGTCATTCCACGATTTCCTATCCAAAAAGTACACCAAATGTGACACAAATGGGTTAAAATTGTACTAAATTCCGAAGTATAACAAGAAATATATAACAGAAGTAATAGAGATATTAATTCTCTCCAGCATCCAAACAGTGCATAACTTGTCGTGCGATGCCCATCTCGTGTGAAGCGACCATCGAGGGCATCATATGACCATAATCAGCCCGCTGTTCTCACTTACGATCACTATGATTTACTGATACGAAATCATTTCAACTCCTATTATTTACTAAGCTATTTCTTTTCTATAGAGTACTTAATTATCTATGATTTGTGTTCAGAAATCACCGATCTCAGATCATAGAAAGAAGTTATTAATGTTTACGTCTTTAGTGCTCAATGTCTTTTACTGTCTTTTGATCTATTAAGGTCCAAGTTCACCGTCGAGATAACGGTCCGATTGACTTAAAACAGCTGCTTACCATAAATTCAAACTTCCAACTTTCGTAGGTAAGGTATTTTTTGAGATTTTTATTCCTGAAACGGTCTATTACCAAAACCAGGGTTGAACTAGAAGTGGGTACCACGAAAACTTCAGCTTCCTGGTTAAAAAACGTTTTTGTTTAACGGGCCGATTACGTAACCATCTGTCGGTGAACTTGGCCCTAGAACGTAGAATTGATGATTAAACTACTGTTTCCCGCGGTTTTCTCCCACCCTGAGGAAACCATTTCGCGCATTCGAATAGAAATATCAATGGAGTTAATCCAGGTTAAATAAAATACGTGTATAAAATACGTGTGTATAATCCCTCCGCACCGCAGCGCCGTTTTAGGTTGTTCCGGGGCCCTAGGGCACACTAGAATTTGGGGCCCTATTGGAATATAAAAAAGGAAATGACAAAAAAAAACTTCTATGACTTTTTCTATGATTTTTGAATATTAGAAAAGATATTTAATTTGTTGTTAGAGTTAAAAACCATAAATAGTAAGGTAAGAAGAAATTAGAGCAATATGAGTTATTTTTTTAAGTAATAGGTATGAGCAACATAATAATAACAATATAAAAAATATTGTATGCAAGCAATTTGGGGGCTCCCGTGACGGTGGAGGCCCTGGGCACGGGCCCCGAGTGCCCTTATGGTAAAGATGGTACTGCCACCGCTCCGCTCTCAGCGGGAGGAGCCATTTGATGATTTCCCATCCCTAAAAAAAGGTTTATCTTAACAATTTTCATCTAAATTGATATAACAGTTTAACATCTAAATCTTGACAAACAAACAGATAACTTTCGCATTCATTATCATATTGCCTAAGGATGTAAAATACAAATACTAGGTATATAGCCCTTACATAGTGAGCAACATGGCCGCCGGCGTCAGTGAATGTGGGTAGTCGATTGTCGCACCTGCGCCTGCGCAAGGGACGATAAAGTAAAAGCTTTTGCTTGTGGTCCAAGAAACAAGCGTTAGCGGGTGGTTTTTTTAAAATAATTTTTAAAAAAATGTACTATAGTCAAAGTCGGATGCTGTAAAAACAAATCATAGCATCAATAAAAATACTCAATTTATTACATATCTTACAATATTACTATTTACAAATTAATATTTTGTGTAGATAAGATAGAACAATATATTTTTAACACTATTTACAAGATCCAAAATTAAATTATTCTTATTTCAATCTGTACTACTATTTTAAAGAGGTAAAGTGAGTTTGTGAGGTTTAGGGGGTAATCTTTGGATCTAATGAACCGATTTAGATAAAATTTTGTACGGAGATACTAGGGACTTTGGAGAAGGTAGGCTACTTATTATTCGGGTGCGCGAAGTAGTTTTCTCGAGACGCGGGTGAAACCACGGGAAAAAGCTAGTAACACATATTTACAATCTTACTAATACATTGGTGGATCTGTTTTTATCGCTTCAGCTTATCACTTGCGTCGCTTTCATTGGAAAGTAGCGAGAGCACAGCTTTAGTAAATTGTATCACATTGTTTCTACCGTGTGTACTGTGTACATAGACATACAGACTACATTACGCAAGTTTTTTGTATGTAAGCGACCTTACTTGACAATCTCTGATTGCTTAATAGTTCTAGTGGTGGAAAGCTCTACCGCTTAGCAAGAGGTTCGATTTCCAACGCGGGCAAAAACTGATATAAAGCGTTCATTTAATTCTCAGCCAATATGCACCTGTCACAGACTTGTGTTACAGTTACATGTATTATGTAACAATAGCTTTTAGCCAGCGGCTTCGCCCGCGTGTGCTATTCGAATTCAAATTAAAAATTATAGTTTCATACAATTTGGCTGGAGGCCTTTATTAAATTAGGACCTCGCCACGTTGTTCGGTTAAGCTGGTCAAATGCTGTTAGAAGCACCCTACAAGAGGTCAGGTAGAAAAAAAAAGAACAGAGTTTCATACAATCTTTGCCCCCTTTTTTCACCGCATTAGGGGTAGAATTTCGGAAAATCCTTTCTTTTCGGATGACTACGTCATACAAAGAACACATCCTCCAAGTTTCAGGTCTCTACCATCAGCGGTTTAGGCTGTGCGTTGATCCGACAGTCATTCAGTACAAAGCATTTTATATGTATACTAGTGGCCCGCCCCGGCTTCGCACGGGTAGGCAGTCTTTGTTTTTTGACCGACTTCAAAAAACGTGGTTCTGTATTTGACCCGTATGTAAGTGTTTTTATGTCCGCGATTATCTCAAAAACTACTGAACCGAATTAGATAGGAGTTTTCGTTCTTCAAATGCATAGTTTTCAAAGAAGGTTTTTGGTATAATACATATAGTCTCTGGTCTGCGACTAAATGTAGCGAAGACTGAGTTCATGTCCTGTGGCGGCACGGATTCAAACTCCATCCGAATAGGTTCGGACCTGATCGCGAAGTCCGATACGTTCAGGTACCTTGGATCTGTGCTGCATGAGTCTGGCAACGTGGACGACGATGTCCAAGCACGTATAGGCGCGGCTTGGGCGAAGTGGCGCGAGGTAACAGGCGTTGTATGCGACCGCAAAATGCCTCCGAAGCTCAAGGGGCAGATATATAAATGCATCATACGGCCTGTCCTCCTATACGGTGGCGAATGTTGGCCGGCACTTAGCCGACACACCCAGGAGCTTCGCGTCACGGAGATGAAGATGCTGAGGTGGATGAGCGGCGTAACGCGATCCGATCGCATACGCAACTCATTCATCCGAGGTAGTCTTGGTGTCCGTGACGTGGGGGAAAAACTGCAAGAGTGTCGTCTGCGATGGTATGGCCACATCATGCGCCGTCCTATGGAGTACGTTGGTCGGAGATGCATGAATTTGGCTGTCCGCGGGGCTAGGTCCCGTGGTCGCCCTCGCAAGCGCTGGCTTGACGTCGTCAAGTCCGACATGAGAGCCAATGGCCTGACTGAAAGGGATGTAGAAGATCGGGCAAAGTGGAAGAAGCTCAGTCGGAAAGCGGACCCTGGCAATAGCCGGGATTAACGCTAGGTAGAAGAAGAAGAAGACATATAGTATATTGGGATCTGATGAAGTTCTTCGGAGATAGCCAATGGAACTCTTCAATTACTTATAGTAAAGAAACAGTGATTACTGCGATCGTATGCCAGTGATTGTTTTCACTATTCTACAACATCATACCTCTAAGTTGTAAAGGAGAAAGCAGAGGGATAGAGTTCACCCTTATTCAAGGTGATGAACATTTGTCTAGACATTAGGATATTGTAATTTACTTAAATTACAAACTACTACACTCAAAAGCGAACTGAAAAACTTTTTTGCAAAAATATAACTGGCATGGAAAATAATACAAATTGAAAAATAACTAATACATCGTTCCAGAAGACGGTGTATCCAATTAGGTATTGTGTTGTGTATTTTCGTTCTATTTTTGCAAAAAGTTTTTTTTTTAGGAATGGAAAATCATCTCCCGACTCTTCCCGCTGCGGGCGGAGCGGGGGTAAGTGTCAGACTGACTTAAATCAATCCGTTATGTTCTCTTCTTCGCTCTTTATTTTCTTAGGTCGCGGTAGCTCTTGAATAGTGCCACCAGGCACTTTCCCGGGGGGTGGGCCCCGTCAACTATGCTAACATCTCATTGAGGCATGCGTGGAACTCAAACGCGCCGTCTACGCGGGCCTAACTCTTACCGGACGGCTAGCCACTTATTGCTCAAAGTCTACAGGCCCGGGCCTGCAGTGGCCTGGAGTCGATTCCTGGCTCCAAATGCTGATGGCTTGGCTGGGGCGTGAGGTTTGTCTCTCCCTCACGCGTCCCGCTATCTCCTTCTCTAGCATGACTGTTTCGCATAAGGACGCGACTGCTTCCTATTCCCACTCGCTTTGGACCATGGTTTGAACCAGGGCCGAAAGTGAGAGGTTACCGCCACCCAAGCGGGGAAAATCACCACTGGATGCTCCACTGTATGATCCTCACAGTGTCGACACCCCGACGTTAAGGAACATGACAGGAACCTCCCAAAATATCCGTGTCCGGTGAGAACCTGCGTCTGGCGTAGGCATAGGATCTGCGGTAGGGCAAGATGCCGTGGCGCCTTCCTAGCCACTCCTCAAAGAGGGGATTTATCGCCACAATTGTGGGGTGCTCTACACTGGACGTACGGGTAATCTTGATGATTAAGAAAAGCTGGAGAACGGTGAATTATGTCCGAATGTATGTTTTATTGTTATATCTATAAGACATCGCGTGCCAACATATTCACTAACAGTTAAATGTACCTAATACAAACGATCCTTACTCAGGTCCATCCGAATACATTTAAATGTTTGGCCTTATGATCTGTTAATTAGCAAAGGGAATGCTAGATTCTTAATTTCTGAAGTGTGGAATAGAATGAATTCAATGCAAAGCGCTTATTATTTTGGCTTTTAATTATTCCACTGTTATGTATGAAAAGAGGTATTTTTTATAATAAGTAGAATGCATGAGCATTAATCACCATGCTTACTAAAGTGGAATAACATCTACATATGATGACGTGAAAGCGCTTACTTTAAACAAATTCGTAACTTAATTCTTGAAGCCGCTAAGGTGAAAGATATTATGTGATATTATCTAAAAGAAAAAGAAAATTATGTATCCATCAAACTCAAAAAAAAACAAAAATATGTGGGATTCGAACTCGATGTAGCCGATTCGCATGATCATTAATACAGCCTCTCTGCTACAGTGCTCGTTGACAATGCAGTAAAATTGACGTTCTAATACAACGTATTTCCAATTTTAATTACTGCTTATCTGCTTTAGAAACGGGCGTGATGATTTTCATGTCAAAGATTGTAATGATAGCGAAAATGCATAATTATAAAAACTTGTTAGGTCATCCCATTACAAACTTATTTCAATGCCTCACTGCTCATTCCCCATAATAATTAGCGTGATGATTTGTAGCCTAAAGCTTGACCCAATTCAAAACAAACATTTTTGGTGAATTTCAAGTAAAACTGTTCAAACGTTTTCGCGTAAAGTTAAAACATATTTTTATTCTTACAAACTTAAAATTTGAATTTTTCACCCTAGGGCTAAAATCTTGAAAAACTGTGAAACACGTGTTTAATTATTTTCATTTTACAGTGTTTCTACATAAATTTGAGTTTAATTGAATCAAAAATAAAACTTACTCCATACAAACTTTCAACCCTATTTTAATATACTTAGGGTAGGAATTTTCAAAAATCCTTTCTTATTACTTGTCTAGGCAATAAAAGGCACCTCCTGTCCAAATTTCATTGCTCTAGGTCTAGCCGTTTGGGCTCTGCGTTGATGAGTCAGTCATTCAGTGTATGAGGTTGTCATTTTATATAATAGTATAGATAGATGAGTTAGGTTTAGTACGGATGCTAAGTAAAATGGCATTATGCATCTATGTCAGAATACCGCCCATGGCGAGATAATAAATGATATTATAATACTCGTAATTGTACATGTCTACGAGTCTCAATCACCAAAGAATTTTAACTACTTATTACATAACGAGGCGTCGCGTCGGTCGTCGCAATTCCGATTTGTTTTGGTATTCGAGTTACGTACTATGTCAATTGTTTATTTTTAAAATCAAATCTTATATTTAATCGTTTTCTTATGATACCTAGTATAATAGTAAAAAAAAATGTGACCTTAAGCTGATTTATTTTGTGTATGTTGTAATTTGATGGAAATGGGGACCTGGTGACCTGTATGTAGGGCTGCCATCACCCAAATCGTCGACCCTGGACTAAAACTATAAAAACCCCGGACATTTTGAATGAGTTTGATTATTTCCCCGGACACTTTTTCATTATTTGTTTTAATTTATTGCTTACCTTACAATCGGGATGTGATATCAGGTAAAAAGTCCGGAATTTTTCCGGACGCTCTTTGAAACCCGCCCGGACGCACCCCGGACGCCCTCTAAACTAAGACAAATCCGGGGAAACCTGTATGGCACCAGCGATTCACAACCCAAAAAATATATATGTCGCAATAGCTATTATTTTTTATAATAATTGTATGCATTTTGTGGATTTGTGGTGAGAAAGAAACGTTATTTTATTTATAGTCTCTTTGGCAAGGAGGTCGAGGTTAAGTAACAGCCGCACTGGTCGATCGATTAAAGTTGAAGCTACGCTTGGCGTGGTCAGTCCGTGGATGGGTAACCATATACATATGTCATAACGAGATTCCTCTCTCCTGTTTCCAACTGTCATAATTTGTAAATCTTTGACAGTATTTACGGGTAGTCAGATGCCAGAAATTTGTCGACCAGTCTTAACAAGATGTATCGTGTTACCCGGTAAATATTTCGTAGAGATCAGATCAGTCGCCCCGTGTAAAACACTGGTACTCAGTATTTGGTTAGACTGGAAGCCGAGCCCAACATAGTTGGGAAAAGGCTAGGCAGATGATGATGGTCCGCAAGGATTTCTTGACTCGCCGTGCAATTGCGCGGTCCAAAATTAATTGATGAATGGTATATACGGTATTTAATTTAATTGTTTGTTTCAGTTTCAAACAGAGTACTAAAGGACTACATCAAATTCTATACGGACACCATTGAACAAAATGGTAAGAACTGTTTGGATTTTATTTTTAGTGTTCGACTTGTATGATTGTAAGCGCATCCACGATATAGGAGAAATTCCTAGCGTGGGGCAACGTTTTAATAAAAAAAAAACAAATGTATGTAGCCATTACAACTTTAGCCAACAACCCTTTATCTAGCATCTAATCGCAGGTATTCACAAGGCAATCCAGCATTTCTTTAAGTACGAACGCAAACGGAACTACCTATAGTTACGTCACATGGTAGTTAATACCACTATAATCTTCGATGAAGGAAACAGAACAATGGGATAGGAAGCCATTGGGATGAAAAAGCACGTTAAAGTACTTTGCTTACGTATACTAATGTTTGCTATTAAGCAGTTTCTTAGTACATGTGAGGCTGGTCTTCCAATCATGTTGAGTATAATGTGAAGTTATTTAGTAGATATATAATATATATATATATACAACGTGTAAAAAAAATAAGCAATAAAATTTAAGCGGGCTACACATTCGGTGATAACAAATCTTTTGCGCCGTATTAGGAACTGGAAATCTTATGGGATCTTATAGTTTTAGAACAAAAAGAAGTTACAGTTTTTGTTAAAAAAAATAGGTTACAGCCCTGAAAATGGGTTAATAAACTCAAATTTATAGATCAATAATGCCGAGTTCGTAAATAAATTTTAAGCCTATTAAAATTTAGTGAAAAAAAAAAATATGAAAAAAAAAGTTAACAGATTTAATAATAAGATTTTGTCAGTAGCATCTATACTTGATATTGGTACATACCCTTAAATATTATTGCTTATTTTTTTTACACGTTGTATATCTACTATATCTACTATATATATATATATATATATCTAATATATATATATATATATAATTTCGTATGGAGATAGATTGAAGTTAGGACATTGAATAGTTTTTATTCATCTAGTCATTTCGGCCAATGGACTAATAGCTAAGAGCCTCGACCAACACCTAAAGAGGCTCTCGTTAGGCAGCTGGATCAAGGGCTTGATACAGAAAGCAGTACTCCTAGACACTGCGCGTATCGTCAGGAGGTTCCTTTCTTTGGAGTTCTGACCGCCATCGCCAGTAGCTTAGCCCTGTCCCATTCCTGGTGGTATACTCTATGTGTATGCGAGGCGGGGATACTTGGCAGAAATGTATTCGAGAATTATGTTATTTTTTTTAAACTAAAGTATAAACTCTTCTTATTTTTCATTACCGACAAAACTGTGTACCGACAGCTTTGGTATCGTAGCTCCTAAACGGATGAACCGATAATGATTTAGTTGTTTCCGTGTTTGTATAATTTATGTTTATTTTGTTTCCAGTGGGTCCGGTTGTGGCTACTGTTCACGGTTTCCAGCGTGTGGTCCCAGCACACGAACACAGTAAGTTCTTTACCTAACCTCATAAAATTATAAATGCGAGTGTCTGTGAGGAGTTGTGTATGTTTGTTACTCTTTCACGCAAAAACTGCTGAATGGATTTGTATGAAATTTGGTGCACACATAGTATAGTGCACCAAGTAAGATATTTTTTTTCTGGGTATGCGAAATCGTTCCCTCAGAATGTGGGTGAAACCTGCTATCTACCTAACCTAGCCTTTATCTGTCTCCAGGGTCCCAACTATCTCCGCAGCAAATTTCATCAAAATCGTTGCAGCCGTTTACCACGAAAGCGTAATAAACAAACAAACTTTTATAATATTAGTCCACGAGTGCTCGTTCATTTTGGTATCGTTTTATCTTAATAGCGAATTAAATAAACAACCTAACTTACTTTTTATATCTACTGTAAATATATATTAGTTAGAATAATATTAATTAGGATTGGTCCACAAGCGTTTCGACAGATAATTGATATTTTTCAATTTTCTTTATTCATTATAAAACAATTCAATTAGTTATGCATTATAAAAACAACAAGCGTCACCACAGCTAAAAGTTAGATACATATTTTATTCAACAAAACATTTTGTTCACATCATCAGAATATGATCATTATTTAGAAATGAATGAGAACGAGTTTCATTGTATGAAAATGGACAATACATTCGTTCGCTTGCATAGCTCGCCTTCCTGTCTGAGGAGAAAGTCTAGACCGAAGCTGGACTAGGTAGGATTATAGAATAGCTTGTCTAAGGACGGTTTAGTTCCTACGAAAGATCTAGAAAAGATAAAAAGATCATTTGGTATTGAAAAAAAAATATAATTAGAAAAACAATAGATCTATACCTTTTATTATACATGCTCTTATTTATAACTAGCTTCTGCCAGCGACTTCGTCCGCGTGGAATAGTGGTGCTCCGCTGCTATTGTCTTAGCGTGATGATATATAGCCTATAGCCTTCCTCGATAAATGGACTATCTAAAACTGAAAGAATTTTTCAAATGGAGTAACTTCTCCCGTTTTCCCAACATTTCCCTTCACTGCTCTGTTCCTATTGATTTTAGTGTGATGAAAAGTATACTATAACCAGCTCAGGAGTATGAAAAATAATTGTACCAAATTTCGTTAAAATCCGTCGAGTAGTTTTTGTTTCTATAACGTTTATACAGACAGACAGACAGACAAAAATTTTACTGATTGCATTTTTGGCATCAGTATCGATCCCTCATCACCCCCTGATAGTTATTTAGGAAATATATTTCATGTACAGAATTGACCTCTCTACAGATTTATTATAAGTATAGATATAGATAACACCTTTTGTCTTAAAATACTCTTTTAGCTATCAAACTGTTTTGTCCTTATCATCATCATCAGCCTATATATTGTCCCACTGCTGGGCACAGGCCTCTTCTCACAGAGAAGGCATGAGCATTGATCACCACGCCTCCTCAAGGCGGATTAGCGAGTTTAGACTTTGAAATGGATTGTATAGGCACAGTAAAATCTTGATATTACATGAACAAATAAAACATTATTGTTATCTATAAAAAAAAACAAGCAAATTATAATTTTATCTGAACTTAATTTAAATACCTTACTTATATTTTTGTACTAACTTTCACGTTTAAAAACCGGCCAAGTGCGTGTCGGGCCACGCGCAGTAGGGTTCCGTAGTGGGTCTTAGTTAGTTGACTATAACTATGTTACCGGTTAAGCCAATTAAGCCGTGATAG
The DNA here is from genome assembly GCA_963891755.1 of Pyrrhia umbra. Taxonomy (NCBI): domain Eukaryota; kingdom Metazoa; phylum Arthropoda; class Insecta; order Lepidoptera; family Noctuidae; genus Pyrrhia; species Pyrrhia umbra. Next base: position 2,561,484 of record OY982943.1, read on the forward strand.
TTTTCCTTGTAATTTCATTAGATGTGTTACGTCTGTGATTTTTCACATTCCTAGGGACAACCATTTAAAAGTTAGATGAGGGGGGGGGGACGCGTAGGTTTGCCGCGGACAGACAGACGGACATGGCCAAACTATAAGGGTTCCTTGTCTACTACGAAACTCTAAAAAGCTTAAATTTAACAAAATCAAACACCTTTTACTTTTGATATCACATAAGTGGTGTTTCTGTTTATTCTACACTTAATATTACATAACTTGTGTGTAGTGTAAGTACCCACTTCCGTCGGTGAAAGGCTCTTGATAGGGTTAATATTTCCTGTTGACATCTTTAAATAAGTATACAAACATACAGATTTAAAGGAATTTTCGAGTTACATCACATTATTAAGAGCTCGTGGTTTTGTAAAGCTGCGCTTGCCGCCGTCGGTTCCTGCCTAGATACCTTTATTATTTAATGTTTAATATTATGTAGTTTTATATTATGTTTAGTATTATGTGTCTATTTAATGTCTTTAGGAGGAGCTCGTGGCTAAGTAAGTAAGTAAGTAAAAGCCGCACCAGTCAATCGATCAAAGGTTAAGCTGCGCCTGTCGCGGTCGGTCCGTAGATGGGTGATGACCATCTATGTCATAGCGAGACTCCTCCGTGCCTCGGAAAGCACGTTAAGCTGTTGGTCCCGGCTGTCATTTGTTGATCTGTGACAGTCGTTACAGGCAGTCTGAAAGTCAAAGTAGCTGGTTAAGTAGCTGGGTTGTGGAGGTCGGATAGGCAGTATTTTTGGCAGTGCATGATTTATATATTTTTAAAAAATATTATTTAAATTAGGTACATTGAACTTCTTTTGGGAGTGAACCGTTATTATAAAGCACTAGATTTTTCCAGCAGTTTTCCCCGCATCCCGAGGGAACTACTTAACGCATCTAGATAAAAAGTAGCTTATAACAATCTCCAGAGTACCATCTATCTCCGTAACAAATTTCATTCAAATCGGTGCAGCCGTTTTTACCATAAAAGCGCAATGAACAAACAAACTCTCGCATTTATAATATAACTTAGGATTTACAGAACAATTCTAACCAATAATTTAATACATTACTACTAAAGACATTAATAGCGATCACTTCCACATATTTACCGCCAATTAGGTATGATAGATAGCTGGAAGCCGCATGCATAATACATAGTCACACGTAATAATACGAGTAACATCAGCGGCTTAGCGGCTCATAGCTCTTGTTATTGATTGCTGCCGGTTCCGAAATTATCCGCCATTGTTACCAGGTATTGTAGGGTTAGATAAATGAAGCAACTGCTCTAAACCGGGTCTCGGGTTCTGAAGGGGCGTAATCTATGATGAGTGAAATAATGAAGACCTTTTACAGAGTATAGAGTTTACTTGAGAAATAATTACAATTACAAAACGGTTTGGAAAACAAAAAAAAAGGGAACCGAACAGTCCAATATAAAAATGCGAAGTGCAAGGGTGCGCGGTGCGCGGGCAAGTCCAATTTTCATCTACCGCCTTATATCGAAGTTTCCTCCGCGAAATATGTTATTTGTGACCACAGACTATACACCGTGTGGATGTCATTCTCGTGATGAAAAGGTTCGATTCCCGGGTAGCGCCGAAATGGCTTCGTGGGTTTTAGAAAATTTCACAAAACAGCCCGGAGTCAGGAAGTTGGTGGTGTTACACCCCGTGCCTGGGACGTTAAGCCGTCGTCCCCGGCTGCTATCTTGAGAGTAGTTGTTGTTACAATTACTTGTCAGAGGCTGTTTGGCGGATTTGACGAGTCTTACTACCTACAACTGAATATAAGCATAGGGTTATGGTATTCGTTAGGGGAGGACTGAGGGAAGGTTCGAAATATCAATAAGAGTCTGACACTCCCTCCCGCTCCGCCCACAGTGGGGGATGATATCTCATCCCAAAATGGAGTGGCCTATGACCAATATCAGACCAATAATACAGGCTGATGATGATTACAAAATTAAGTGAACTTTGATACCCTGATGTAGAAATATCAGTTCACAATCACGACCACAGAAATATCTCGTTACCTTACTATCACTGGTAATATTATCGTAGTATCTTTTCTTACTTGACCGCATTTCATCTCACTATATATATATTACGTAACAGACAGACAATTAATAGGCCGTAGAATGCCGTAAGAGTCACAGAGTAATAAAGTTCTCATATTTTAATATTAAATTCTATCAGTTGTGCAATGCAGAGAGGCTGGTATGTGAAATACTGTATGATATTCGATAGCACGTAACGGTATTTATATTTAAATGTTATGGAATTAAATGGCGGATAGCACTTATATCACGTAACTAGCTTCTGCCCGCGACTTCGTCCGCGTGGAATAGTGGTGCTCCGCTCCCATTAGTTTTAGCGTGATGATATATAGCTTATAGCCTTCCTCGATAAATGGACTATCTAACACTGAAAGAATTATTTAAATCGGACCAGCGGTTCCTGAGATTAGCGCGTTTAAACAAAATTACAACATTTCCCTTCACTGCTCTGCTCCTATTGATTGTAGCGTGATGAAAAGTATACTATAACCAGCTCAGGAGTATGACAAATAATTGTACCAAGTTTCGTTAAAATCCGTCGAGTAGTTTTTGTTTCTATAGAGTTTATACAGACAGACAGACAAAAATTTTACTGATTGCATTTTTGGCATCAGTATCGATCCCTAATCACCCTCTGATAGTTATTTTGGAAATATATTTCATGTACAGAATTGACCTCTCTACAGATTTATTATAAGTATAGAAGATTACGACGGAAGAAGGATTACATGAGAATTGGTTAAACTTTAGATTACATATTTTTTATAAGACGGATAAGGTTTAAGCATGATGTGCGCCTAGTCTATAGAATCCATCTCATCATCCCATCCTCAAGAATTGAACTGCCAAGACGCAAAAAGATTTTTTCATCTAACTGCTAGATCGACAGATTTGCGGGTTCATACCAACAAAATCATAAGAAGAATACATATAGATTTAATTACTAGTAGCATGCAAATATTACTTAACATAGATAACAAAGAAAACCATACGCATTCTCAATATAATTTTCCTGAAAATCGAAAGTAAAATTCCGCAGGCCAGCTGACTCACAAAACTTCGTTCGTAATATACTCCTTCCTTATCGCTTTTCCAGCATACCTTTCTATCTTCAATCCGAATGGCCCGCGGAAGCCTCGGACCTCCATACATCCATATATGTGTGTAAAATCTAAGGAAACTAGTCTGGGTAAAAGTGGCTTGGTTGGCTGGAAAAAACGGCGTAGAACGAAAGTGGTCAAGCCTAAGCTTTTATTGGACGTATTAATTCTTAAAGGAGTGGTGATTTCTGGAATATTGTATACTTACATGTTCATATAATTATGACTTTCATTACTAAGGTGTAAGCAGTGTTATATACCGATAGCAATATTTATTATTTTGCTTGTTTCGTGCTTAAAGTTGTAAGAAAAAATTATAAAACAATGATGCCATTTTAATATAGTATTTATTTACATGAAAACCTTAAACAAATTAAATTGCAACCAGTTTAGTATAAGGGGTATTAAAAATCTGGTCAAATGTGCGTCGTGCCAAGAACATAGCTTTCCTATTATTACTCATGAACTTGAAAAGTATCATTAGCTGTGATAGTTTTCTTTATCTACGTTTTGCCAATATACTTATAGTTGTGATTTTTTCACATATTTAAGACAAGCCAGTTTTACATAGGATTTAATTTTCTAAGCTGGCCCGGGGTGATACTTGAGTCTAACAGAATAGCAATTTAAATCTTAATATTTTGTAAGCTGATTCCCTGCAACGAAAAGGGGTTATCGGGGGGTATCAAAACGAACCAACAACCATGAATTAGGCGAGAAAAAAACCCTTCTTTATGTGCAGTGGATTTTTTTATTAGGAAGAAGATAAATATTACTCTTGGTAGTGTTAGTAACCGGCCTGTCTTGTAGCAGCATTCAACGTAATTGTAATTGATAGTTTAGCCATTAATTATATCTATCAGTTGCTTTCTTCCGTTATGTCAGAGGATCTGTTACGTCACGTCCGGCTAGTGGCATGGTTTAGTGATTGAGATGAATGAAAGTAGACCATAGAGGCTGTTATTATATTTTTATTATTAATTTATTATCGTGGATGTATTGTGTCCGTAGAGTGGAAGTTCTATTGTTCTTAGAGCTAAGAATTCGTCATTGTTTTTAATAGACGACAATAATTGGGGGTTTTGTAGGTATAACTATTATTATACCTACGTAGTTATTTACACCTAGGTTTGTAATTGTCGGTTGGAAACATGATCATCATCTGCCTAGCCTTTTCCCAACTGTCTTGGGGTCGGCTTCCAGTCTAAATGGATGCATCTGAGTGCCAGTGTTTTACATGGAACGACTGCCTATCTGATCTCCACCACCCAGTTACCGGGTAACAAGATACCCCTTGGTAAGACTAGTTGTCCGACTTTCTGGCTTCTGACTACCTGTAACGACTGTCAAAGATCTACGCATATCGAAAAAAAAAAGATATTTATTGCGTAGGTATATTTTTCATTCCCGTTCGGAACCCTCGATGGGCGAGTCCAACTCGCATATGGCCCTTCCGTCTGTCTGTCTGTCCGTCTGTCATCAGGCTGTATCTCATGAACCGTGATAGACAGTTGAAATTTTCACAGATTATGTATTTCTGTTGCCGCTATAACAACAAATACTAAAAAACCGGTCAAGAGCGTGTCGGACCCGCACATGAAGGGTTCTGTACCATGGTACAGGATTTACAAAATTGTGTATGGAACCTTTCATTGATAAATTAATATTTTTGGTGCGTGTTTTCAGAAGGTGACACAAGATGGCGCGGCGTTCGGTTGGGGGTGGCAGCTGTCACCTCTAGGACACACCAGTACCGTAGGGCACTATTATGTCAAACTACCACAGGTAAGATATTATCATCTGCCTAGCCTTTTCCCAACTATATTGGAGTCGGCTTCTAATCTAAACTTGATGCACCACCATCGGAACACCATGTTTTGCATATCTGACTTCCACAACCCAGTTACTGGGTAGGTAACATGATAGCACTTAGTAGTATTGGTTGTTGGAAACACGGGCTTCTGGAAGCCAGAAGTCCTGCAGCAAATGATGCTTTTAGTGGCACGGCCCCTTCGTGAAATAAATGCTTTTTTTTCAAGGGTCGAGTGTACTTGCGATACACAAACAGGCAGAATAAGCTTAAGAAGAGGTAACTAGTTATTTTTTTTCTTAAAGTGTTTGTAGCGACACCTATCTCGCAACATGAGTACTACTACAGCAAATTACTACCTACATCGCGAAAGTTGGTAAGCGAGTTAGAACATATACAACTTCCGGTCATCAAACATCGGGCAGTAGCCCGCCAGGCAATATCACCCGCCTGGCCGGAAGATCCTCCCTTTTCAATGGAAGGAGCCCACACAGTGTTCCTCCATACGTTATTACATTACACTGAATCTGAGCCCTGAATTAAAGGAATTACTGCACCATACCTTATTTAGGGTTTAGGCACGTTTAGGGTAGTGTAACAACCCTTTTAAAGTGATTTATATATTCCCGTTTTGTTGTCAGTCTGATCAAGAAGTGCGGTACGCGGCGGACGGCAGCGGGTACCACGGCGCGGTGAGCGTGTCCACCAGCAGCGAGCACCACGCGCACTCCGCCAACGTGGCGGTGGGGCAGAAGGCTATAGACCTTAGCCACCAGGTGAGGATTCATTGCTGAAGATGTAAATCGTTACAATTTGCGCATACATCTTCATACTGATTAAGAAACCGATCAAACCATTGATATATTTAATGTTACTAACGTAACTAGATCTGCAATCACCAAGCAAAATGCGTGCCATAAAAGTTTGAGCCCCCCGCCACAATTCACGTCATATGTCAGCTTGACTTCAACTGAATATGTGGAAAAACTGACTGTTAAATTAATCCTTACTATTTAATTAAATACGAAAGTAACTATGTCTGTCACACGTCAAAACGGCTGAACAGATTTAGATAAAAAAATGTGCAGATAGTTCTTATCCGGATGCGAGTAGTATATCCACTTGGAAAAAAATAAACCAGGACCTCGTAGCAGTCTTCATTTTATTATTATTTATCCACCAATAAAGGTTGCATATTATAAAAAAATTGTTTGTCTCAATTCCAGGCCCAAAACATTTACGAGAACTCACAGATACAGAACACCACACAGCTGCAAGCGCCGCCATCAAGCAGCAACCAGCCTGTAGACATCTACCTACTACAGCAGCAGTACAACCCTTACCAGCAAAACCAGGTCCTGCAACTGCCCACGCCGGTCCCAACGACCCCCAACTACGACGGATACCAAGTACAGTACTCCCACAACGACCCCAAGGACAACTCGAACCCTCTTCCGAAAGAGGACCACAACGAGTACCGTCCTCAGGTCCTTCAAGTCTTCAAAGACCACAACTGCTCCAGCCAAGAAGAAGTTTCCAAAGAGTTACAACATGATCTGAATAAATCCAAGGAATTATTTGCTGAAATTCCATCTTACAATATTCATGATATCAATAACTTCGGAGCGAGTACTTATCCTGGGTCTTATTATAGAGGGGCGGTGAATTTTAGAGTTGAAGCCCCTAGACCTAATGCTCGCAACGAAAGGTTTTACTACACAACTATTGAAACACCTACGACAGCCTACACTGAAAATGCAACACAAGAAGGTATCGATAAATTGGTAGCTTCTACACAAGACCTAATATCGAATGAAGATTTGTTGATCATCAACCATGCGGCAGAAAAGCATGTGAACGACCAATCAGATGACATCATCAAACCTCGTCCAAGATATGTGTTCAAAAATAACGATCATACTGGACAAGATAGTAGAACTAATCACATTACAGTAAAAGCTAAAATAGGTAACATTGTCAAAAGCGAAGTAGAACATTTAGAAAATGATAGATCAAAAGAACAAATTTTACAATCTAATTCAAATACTTATAATTTCGCGACACCTATAGTAGTTCAAGACAATTCGTACAACAATTTCAAAGATCAGATAGTCGATAATCTTGTGTCTACCATGGTTCCTTACATGGCGAACGGTTATCAAATTGTAGGAGTAAAAGATAATGTAGAGGAGAATAACACAGACTATAACTCAAACACGGATTCAGATACCGAAGAGCTCGTTAATGTTACTCCAAGACCGGTTAATCAGAATTATTTAGCGCCTATCACAGTAGCGTTGAGACTACTCAACGCAAACGATACAGACTCTTTCAACAGTTTAGATGATCATGAAGCTTCAGACAGTGAACTAGTCCCTGAAACAGTTCACAAACCATCAAAAGAAAAGACAATCGTAGAAGTACAACAGTCAATACCAGTTGAAATTACTCATATAAACGACATAGAAGTTCATGAGTATATAGATTTCGATGAAGGACGCAGCAATAATAAAGGGCCATTCGATGTAGCAAAATCTTTATACAACAAATACGTTGACGCTTTGAAATCTTCGAAAAAGATTCAGGATAATATGAATAAACTTCTGTACAAGTATAGCACGATGAAGGAAGATAATGAGGAAAATAATCAAGACTTTGAACAGAAGGAACAGTTAGAACCAAGCGAGAATGTACAGTCAACAGTCGAAATAAACCCGAATGAACTAGATTTGAATACTCAGAGAAGTGAGCAAAACCGATATTACAATTACGGTAACGACAACCAGAAGATAATTCAGCCCATCATCATTGAAAAGGAAGTACCTATCACTAAATTCGTTGATAGATTTATTGAGAAAAAGGTACCATACCCTCAACGAGTAGAAGTAAAAGTGCCTGTAGATAGACCGGTCCCCGTAGAGGTCCCTTACGAGAAAATAGTTGAAAAACCTGTAGAAGTAACAAAATACGTTGATAAACCCTACCCGGTCGAAGTACCCCGACCGTATCCAGTTGAGGTTAAAGTACCTTATCCTGTTGAACAAAAGGTGTATGTAGATCGTCCCATACATATTCCTTACCCGGTTGAGAAGGTGGTAGAGAAACAAATATTACACCCAGTTCCTATCCCAACGCCAGTTGGAATTCCCTACGAGGTCCAAGTTCCAGTCGAGCACAAAATACTTTACCCAGTACCTGTCGACAGACCAGTCCCTGTGAGAGTGGAAATAGAAAAGCCTGTTGAAAGAGTAGTCAACAAAGAAGTGCCCGTTCCTTATGCAGTAGAAAAAAGAGTTCCTTACCCAGTTCACTATGAAACCAGAGTTCCTGTCCCCTACCCAGTTGAGAAAAGAATTCCAGTACCAGTTGAAAAGATCGTTGAAAAACCCGTAACAATAACTAAGTATGTTGATAAGCCTATTCATATTCAGGTCCCGGTACCTCACCCGGTTGCCGTCCCAGTACACGTTCCCCAACCCTACCCGGTCGATAGAATTGTCGAGCGAAAAGTTCCATACCCGGTTCATGTTGACAGAATAGTCGAAAAGAAAGTCCCCGTACAAGTGCCTTACCCGGTCGAAAAAGTCGTTGAGAAAATTGTTGAAAAACCTGTAGTCGTTACTAAATACATCGATAAACCGTACCCTGTTGAGACAAGGGTTCCGTATCCAGTAGAAAAGATTGTCGAGAAGAAAGTTCCTTACCCGGTACAGGTGCCAGTTGAAGTCAAAGTTCCCTACCCGGTTTACCGCTACGGTAACGAACAGCAAGCTGAATCACAGAACAATGCGCACTACCAAAATTATAAGAACGATAGAAATAAATTGCTGTCGAACCAGCAACAAATTTACATCGCGCAGTATTACCAGCTTTTAAAGGAAAGGCAGAAACAGCCGGTACATTCGACGCAGTGGGGGAACCAGTACGCGTCCTCCTACCAATACATAAACAATACTTCAGGGAGCAAACTTGAAGAGAAAAAACCTAATAATCTAGCAAATTATTTGGCATTCATAACCAATTCTCAGAATAAATCGAATCAGTACTACGGGCCGGTGCCGACACAAAACCAAGATGATTGGTGGCAAAACAATAAGAATTATGTTGTTGAGGTTAAAATGAGGAGGGCTGATAGGGAACCTAAAGTAAGTAATTTGAGGATCGAGTATGGAGGATTCAGACCTCCGCTAATACCGAGCACTGAAGTTGATTTAGATGGAATGCCAATAAATAAAACTTCGTGAGGTTTAATAAAGACAAAAATACAATATAAGTAGGCCCCAACCCCAAGGTGTATTGTAATGTTTTTAAGAATGAAATAAATCTACACTTTTCCTGTATTTACGACGCAAAACGAAAACCAAATTCGAAGTGATGACATATCACTATAAAAAGCCATCACATTTATTAGAAAATAGAAATGTATCGTGCTAAATAATCTATATTTTATTGTAAACAATATAATATATTTTATCGGTTTTCTTTGTCTGGTTGAGAAGATATTTTGACCCTAAAAAGGGCAGTTCTAGGCTATGTAATAATTCAGTATTTCTTTAGTTAAATGTGTCATAATTTTAGTAACTATTCTATTATTTTTTGTTGAGTATAACTTAAAATTTAGATATAAGTACGTGTTTTAAGGTCGAATAGAGTATTCCAGTGATTTTCTAGTTTAAGTCGATCAAAGTAGAAAAATACTTTGATCAAGATCTTAAGTTTGTTTGTACAGAAATTGTCTATTGCTTCTTTGTTAAAATTATTTATTGTAATTTTAGAATTTAAGGAATGTAAATATTGAGATGTGGAGTTGTTGTTGGTATGAAATATTAAAATATTAATTAAATCTTGTTCTTTTGCTTTTCACTTTATTTGGCTTGTAGTGGGTAATTACACAATTTAACATTAGTTTAGCCCGATGAATGGTCTGCGAGTAGGTAGCTAGAGATATCCATTCTCAGAGAATTTTCTTTATAAAAGTAATTGAGAAGTAAATTAATACTTGCGGGTCATACGGCAGCATTTTTGCACATACATATCCGCAATAAGAATAAGATAATCAAAAATCATATTAATAAACAACAAATTGACTCGTTCACAGTCCCACTTCCGTTTGTTCCATTCTCATTCATTCATTCTTTCCGGATTCAAATTTGAATCGTTTTCCATTCATTCCAACAACCTCGCTTGCTCACGTGAGTACAAAAGGGCGGTAATTATTTTTGGATCCCACTTTAATCAAATTTACTTTAATACCCTAGCTTCAAATACTATTGTAATAATTGTGTAGTGACATATGAAGTGAAGTCCGTGGACAGTGTGGAGTTGAGTGGTGCATAGAACTTAAACAACGTACGAGTAAGCGTGAGTACCTTTTCTTCCTTCCTCCGTCCTTGATTTAACACGTGGTTGTGTTAAAGGGTTATTACACTGCACTGAATCAGGGCTCCCTATTACACTGTACTACACTAAGATTCATTACACTTCCCTTACTTGGTGTTTAGGAACCCAGAATTAGTGTAGTGTAAGAACCCTCTTACGAGTAGAATTCGCCTAGGATTTATTAGCTCATCTAAAGGATTTACCACAAAATCGACATAGCTCAAAGAATTGCTGGCTGTACTCTGAAGTGTCATTAGTCTGTCCATATCTGTTGAAGGACTATCGTTGGCAGTTCTTGAGTGGAGACCACGACTAGGCAAGCGTAGTGTAGCCGTAGGACGCCCTTCGGCAATCTGCTAGCGGGATTTAGCAGATTGCCGAAATCCGCCCCTAAGATGACCCACCGACCGAAGGGCGTCCTACACTTTGGAAGCGTCAAGCTGAAGACCAAACGTTATAGCACAAGTTGGGAGAGGCCTATGTTCAACGGTGGATAGCTGACGTGATGATTATGATGAAGATGATGTAGTTTAATTAATACGCTAGACTTCTGCTTAGTTCCCTCGAATATTTTTGCCTGACAATATGCGTCGCAACAAGCTCGAGGAGCTCGTGGCTTAGTAACAGCCGCATGAGTCGACCGATCAAAGGTTAAGCTGCGCTTGGCGCGGTCGGTCCGTGGATGGGTGACCATCTATTTCATAGCGAGACTCCCCCGTGCCTCGGAAAGCACGTTAAGCTGTTGGTCCCGGCTGTCATTTGTACATCTTTGACAGTCGTTACGGGTAGTAGTAGAAGCACAGATTACTAAATAGTTATTACGGTAGAAGCTAGAAAATCTGCCAACCAATCTTACCAAGGGGTATCGTGTTGGACACACTGGACATGCCTAATTTACTGAAATACCTCCTAATTCAATAAGCATATAAATAAAGAAAATCATCATCTGCCTAGCCTTTTCCCAACTATGTTGGGGTCGGCTTCCAGTCTTAACCGGATGCAGCTGAGTACCAGTGTTTTACATGGAGCGACTGCCTATCTGACGTCCACAACCCAGTTACCGGGTAACACGGTACCCCTTGGTAAGACTGGTTGTCAGACTTTCTGGCTTCTGACTACCCATAACGACTGTCAAAGATGTACAAATGACAACCGGGACCAACAGGTTAACGTGTTTTCCGAGGCACGGAGGAGTATAAATTAAGAAAATATGGTACGAAATTATAATATCTCCAATTATAATTTCATACCATATTTTCTTTATTTCCACTGGAAAAAGCTAATAATTTTCACTATAGAAAAGGGAAAAATAAGAATTGGATTCCATTTGACTCTGATAACGTCACGAGTGCATTTTGAATAACAACGAAAGAATAGAATATGCAACATGTGAATTGCAGTGTTGCCACGTCGTTGTGATTTTTTGTGTTGCTAGACCATCACAAGAATATATATATATTTACCAGACCAGATATCGCCTATAAACATTATAAATTGATTCCTTGCTAGTACTCCGAATGGTTTTATTTATTATAACGTGGTTTTATTAACGTTTTGATGGTCGGAATAAAAAAATAAGTAACTCGCGAACTTTGTTTACATCGAACGACACAGAACGACATTAATTGCCAGGGGCTGCCAGCAATAAAAAAAATTAGTTCCGTTTCTAGACTTTTTTGCCAAGCTGTATATATATTCTTCAGATTTTTCTCTACAAAATTTGTCGCAAATGCGTTGTAATCTTTCTGTGACGAAACTCATACATAAGGAATCACTACGTAAAGACAGCAAAGTGATCTCATAAAGGATATGTTTTCTCGAACACGTCTCTAGCTTATCTCTTAGCTTTCGCGTCACCTTAGGTATTTGTCGTAATACAAATAGGTATTATTTTTAGTTTTCGTGTCGAAATTAATACTACTTTGACATCAAGGCTGCCTCTGATAGTTTTCAAGAAAGAAATATACCCAATGATCATACAATTTTGAAGACTATGAGGCTTTCAAATGGTTGTGTGATGAGTCTGGATTACTAGGGTGTTTCTTTGAAACATAAGTTTTGACGGTTTTTTACGAATAAATGGTAGAAATATTGGTCCCAAACTGACGTTGCGTATATATCATATGTAAAGTTAGAATATCTATCGAGGCCTAACAATTATTTAAATGTTAAGTATTAAAATATATATATATCTTGGCAGAAAACAGCCGAAACTCATTTATCTGGCGCGTCCGAACTCCAGTTTTCTGTACTATCGTTGTGATATTTTACAATTTTGCCGTTACTTATCTTTTGTATTCAGCTGAATCGATATTTGAATAATTGATGTATTTAGTTATGTTATCAAATTTACTGTAACTTAATTCATATCAGAGATAATTGAAGTTTAAAAGTGTCCACACCAAAAATCATCATTCATCTGGGCACGTACGTCAAATTGTGTACCGCGTAACCCTGTGCGAGCGCAGGATCGAGGAGCAGGGGGGCCGCGCGGCCAGTCGGTGGCGAATCTTTAAGCTAGAGAGTCGCGCGTTGTTGGTTCCCCGGTTGACGAAAATAATTACGAAAGTGTGTTATCTGGACTTTGTAAGGTAAGTTGCATAATTAATCTGTCATACTTTATCCTAGTATTTATAAGGTTTAAGTTTTGTCTTTCATTTATATCACGTGTTTACTGTACTTCTTCTCGTTCGGAGTAGTTGAAAATGGCTTATATTATAAATAAAAACTATAAAGCCATTTTACCGGCAAAATCTCATTGATCTGGCCCTAATTCATCTGATTTCATCTGGCTTTATTAAGCCAGATGAATTAGTATAGTGCCTGATGAATGAGTATTAGGTGTTGATATGTGTTTTTTTTATAGAATTCATCATCTACGCAATGGCAAAACCGAAAAAACAAACAAAAGAAGAAAGACTACGAAAAAAGAGACTGGCTGAAAAAAAAAGATACCAACAAATAAAAGAAAATGAAGAGCTATGGAAGGAAAAGCAGGAAAAGAACAGACAGTCTTACCTACGTAGAAAAGAAGAAAAGAAGCAACTATCTATACAAGAAATGAATCCACGACAGCAACGGGCACAAAGGAAAAGATGGAGAAAAAACTTCAGATCCTACTACTTGAAAAAGAAACAAGAAAATCGAACACTTGCCTATCTTAACACGAACACTCCACCCTCCAGCCCCATTATTGCGCATAATGCTAGCCCTTTGCCTGTGCGAGACCCAATCCAAGTAAGATCGCTAAGTCCTTCAATTCTAAAAAATCCAGAGTCACCTTCACCTGGGCCATCTAGGAGCTATCTGCGGAGTGCTGCACTTCAGAACCCTACTGAGAGTATGGTATCTGACACACCAGCGAATGAAACCAACTCTATTCGTAGTTCTCCGTCTTGTTCATATCAAGCAGTGAGACAAATGCGTTATAAAAAGGATATGAAAATCAAACACTTACAACAAATGATTATGACCATGAAAAAAAAGAATGAATCCTACCGGAAGCAAATAGAGAGACTGCAAAAGGAAAAATCTAACATATCTAGAAGGCCAGTTATTTCAGTAACAAGAAAATTTATAAAAAATGCGCGGAAAACAAATGAAGAAGTTAAAAAGGTGCTATCAAGAATGCCAGAAGAATTAAAAACGGAAGTTGCAGTGTTTTATGAGGAGGATGAGAATAGCCGAATGTGTAGTGGAAAGAAAGAATTTATTGTCAGAAATAAAATACGCAAACAGAAACGTTATCTTACTGATAGTCTTCTTAACTTGCACCGAAAATTTTTGAAGAACTCAGCTTTTTCTATCAGCTACTCTACGTTCTGCAAACTGAGACCCTTTTGGGTTTTAGAACCCAGTACAAAAACAAGAGATACATGCATGTGTACCCTCCATACTAACCTGGACTTGCTTGTTGAGGGGTTGCATCGTCGCAAGATTATACGAGCACAAGATGGCAAAGTTCTTCTTTCATTGCTGTGCTGCGATGCTTATGACGTGAACTGTTTGCATCAAAAGTGTGCAATTTGTAAGGAAAGAGTAGTTCCGTATCAAGAGTTTGATAACTCTGAATATGTCGTTTACTCGCAATGGGTTACAAAACAAGATGTAATTCAAACGAAAGAAACACAAAAGAAAATTAGAACAACTGAGAAAGTCAAAATTAAAGAAGAACCGTTGAAATGTATTGAAAAATTAGAATCTATGCTATTAGAATATATTACACATTGTGGGAACATCGCAGCACAGCAGAAATCATTTAAAGCTTTAAAAACAAATTTGAAGGAAGATGAATGTATTATTCACATAGACTTCAGCGAGAATTATGCTGTCAAATGCAACCAGGAAATACAGGCATATCACTTTGGCGGTAGTCGAAGACAAATCACTCTCCATACTTCGGTACTTTATCTCATGGACGAAGAAAAAAATCAGCAGGCTCAAACTTTCTGCACTGTAAGCGACTGTTTGAGACATGATGTTGCTGCTGTATGGGCGCACATTGTACCAATTCTGGAATACTTAGCTAAAAAGAAACCAAATTTGCAAACGCTGCACTTTATTTCAGATTCTCCTTCCAGCCAATACCGCAACAAGAAAATATTTCATTTGATTTCTGCCTTAAATATATATTTGAGTTCTGTTAAAACTATCACCTGGAACTATAGTGAAGCAGGTCACGGCAAGGGCGCACCAGACGGTGTTGGCGCAACTTTAAAAAGTGCTGCTGATCGTGCTGTATCACAAGGTCAAGATATTAAAGATATAAACGATTTTATGCGGGTGATGGAAGGCGTCGTGAAAAATGTCATACTAAGGACGGTGTCAGAGTACGACGTAAGCGAAAAAGACTTCCTAATTCCACAAATCGTCAAACCATTTGTGGGAAGCATGAAAATGCATCAAATCATATGGACTATGGAATCAGATGTAATGGCTGTCCGAAAACTCAGTTGCACGGAGAATGAATGCTTATATCAGGCTGTTTATTGCACGCACGATAAGCACCTAGGTTTTTACTCATTAAACGACAGAGATTCGAAAGTTACGCCATTATGTGCAGCCAGAAACTATCAAGTGAGTTCTTCGTTTTGGACTGGATGTACAGAAAGTGCATTAAATAAAAAAAGAGAAAAGACAAGAAAAGATAAGGACGGAAAAACTACAAATATAAAAAGAAATGAAAATAATTCAATACCAAAAACTCGCAGAAGTGCTCTTGCATCTGTACGTAAACCATTAAAAAGAGAGAGAAATAGTATGAATATCAAAGAAAGAGAAGATATAGTAGAAGAGTTACCAAATGTAGATCAAAGGAATATGACTTCGAATACAGAACAAGGAGATTTGGAAATGTTATGTCTTCCTAAAGACTTTAACGTTGATTTAGAAAATATTGATCCCTATATGATGGGAGACGATGATGACGACTCATTTAATATATTTTAGATATTGTGAGACTGATAGATTTAGACATGATTATTTCAGTTCCTAATTGTTTTTAAGGGTTTTAATATTACCTAGTTTTTTTTTAATACTACATTCGATCTCAATCGTTATTTTTTTAGACTGTTTAATTAATCGTTACTTCAGAGATGATTGTTTCAGTTCCAAATTGTTTTGAAGACTTTTAGGATTACCTAGTTTTTAAGATATTGTGAGACTAATAGATTTAGAAATGATTATTTCAGTTCCTAATTATTTTAAGAGTTTTAGTATAACCTAGTTTTTTTAATACATTTCGATCTCAATCGTTAATTTTTGAGACTGTTTAATTAATCATACAAAAGTATAATAGATATTCTGTTGTGTTTTTATTATAAAAATAATTGTTTATTGTTTTCTTATCTACTATGATTAATTATTGAAGTTTTTTGTTTCTAACGCATTAATTGCCCTAAAACTTTTAATTTTAATTAAAGTAATTCTGATTTAATACTTAATTGTGTTTTTATTTGTCCCGTAGGTCTTTTTTTACAATTGTTAAATATCTTTATATTAATATGTAGAATTTAACTGGTTAGAATCTCATTCATATCTTTGGGATTACTCATTATCCTGGCATACCTCTAATTCGTCTGATATGCTCATTAGTCCGAGTCATATAACGTGTAAATATATAGCTGTACCATAGTGCCTCCGATATATAACATTATTTTTTTTACATTATTTATGTTAATCCTTTTTTGCATTTTCTAACTCAATTTTTCAAAAAAGCCAGATGAATTAGTCAAAAACCCTCTTTCTCGAAGAAACGCCCACTAAACCTATCTATGGGTCAGGTATTTGAAAGTAAACAACAAATATGGAATTAAAAATAAAATTTATTTTTCATTTTGAATATCTCACAAATTCTTCGACACACGTCCACCTCGCAGGCAAAATGTACTACACTAAATTATTATAAAACAAAGCTCATATATATATAAATATATAACTACATTTAAAACAGTATTATGTATTTCGGGACAACTAGTCGCATCGTCGTGGTTTTTTTATCATCTGTCGAATATTGCGAGAAATCAAAATCTTATTTGGTTCAGAAGATTGCATTGTTTATTTCTTTGTTTAATAAAAAATGGAAAATACATATTCATGATTTCTTTTCTTGGATTTCTTGCTAATATTATACTTCCAAAATATGTTTTATGGTCGACATAATTAAATTAAAAACAATAATAAAATCAACTGCACCTATTTATAATTGTTTTTATGCGGCTATTTTAATTTCATGACACGTTACTTAAAAACAGCAAATTAAAATATGCATTCGTTTAAAAAAACCACTTGATTTGTATGTTGACTTATATTTCTTGCATTCAGTACATAGGTAGGTAATTAATTCGTTTGTCATACCACCCTATATTATAGGACATAATTTGTATTTGAGCAAAAGAAAGTTCTACTGTATTTCAAATAATTAACTATAAAGTAGTAACCATGGCGCCTAGCTTCACAATTTGGCATAGACAACACGACTGTCGTCGCCGACACGTCAGAATTTGTGATTCCATGTAAAAGTTATAACACTACACTTAATTATATAATAGAAAAGTGATCCGCGATCGCCGCACCGCACACACACACAGACATACCTATTAATATAACAATATTTACCACCTAAAGTATGCGACAGTCCACACACCAAAGAAAATATAAAAAAAAAACCGAAGCTACACACAAATCGAAAAAGAATAGTTTTAGTGAATCACAATATCGAAAGGCTGATTACATCGAGTAGATAGAAGTCAGTGACACGACCATAATTAACGATTATTGCTATAACTACAAGTCCGTAATACTTTGATCACAATACACGTCTAACGATTTAAGTGAAGTATGCTATCGCGCCTACGCTGTGTGTACCACTGCACACTCACAGTACCTTTGACACTTTCTAATTCAGCCTTATGATTAGAAAGAGCAACTGCCGTGGGCGACCGCGCTGTCGTGCGGCCCGGGGCCCTCGGTGACCCGCCCTGTGCGGCCCGGGCCCCTCGCCGCCCCGTCTCTGTGCGGCCCGGCGGCCCTCGCCACCCGGGCCGCAAGCCGGCCGCACGACTTACTTACAATGACATTATAAACATTTTATCGCTATTCAAAGACAGCCATATTTTGTATTTATATTTTGTTATATTGGAAAATGAAAAAAATATAATTAACACTAAGCTAGATTGTATCTGTTGAGCTCAAACTCACTTTGTACATTATTACAACGATTAAAATACATAATGTAATAGTATATAAGCGATAGCACAATAACACTGTCTGACTGGGTGTGCCGTGGACACTATTCAATAATGTCTTTTAAAAAAACACGATTTCATAAAACAGAATTCCAAATATAAATTAAATAAAAAAGTGCACAGCACACACGGGCAGGCAGACGACTTATCTACAGAAAAAAAAACAATCATGTAATAATAAAATTCATGACACGAGTAAAATTATTTATACAAAGATGCGCTGATTGAGAGCGGTGAACAACTATGTTTGAAGATCATTTCACTGCGACGCACTCCATGATAACCACTTGGCACATTTATACGCTCCATGCATTGTCCAACACTACATCATAAATAAAACTCTTAAGTCACGATCAATTAATTTATTTCCATACAGTCGTGGGCAGAGCAGAGTGCTGCAGTCGCGTCCGCCGGCCTCGGCTCGGTAACAGCAAATGATAACGATACCATAACAATCGAATACAAGTGACCGATCCCACTCGATCGGCAGACAACACTGTTTAATTTATAAATCGAATAATAATACAAATTCGAGTCGGCCGGCCGCCCCGTCTTCAAACGTGAACATTCACAAGAGTGATAATTTTGAGATAGGATTTTTTTTACATTTAATTTTTTTTCTTTATTCAATTTAACACTCTACTTTCGTCATATCGAACAGCTAAAATTGTACTGTCCTTTTATAAAGAAGAAACGCTACAGGCCTGTTCGACCACTCGCTGGTATAGATACATATAACAATTTGACAGGGAATAACATTATAAGAGATTTGTCAAACACCATTTGTATCATAACAGCGAATAATGAGCAGGCGAAGTAGAATCAGATTCGAAGACGGAACGGCTGATAATTACAAAATTGGAACGAAGATGACGTCGTTAGAAGTCGAAGAGTTCCGGCGGCGGGATGGGGTCGAGCGGCAGGCAGTCGCAGCTGAGGTCGAGGGGGGGCGGCGAGGGGGGCGAGCGCGCGCGGCCCTGGCGCCGCAGCGTGTGCACGCTGTGCGAGTGCGCGGGGCCCGGCCGCGCCCGCGCCGGCCGCGCCTGCACCGCCTCCGCGCTGTCCACGCGCAGCGACAGCGACGAGCGCGGCTGCACGGGCGACGCGGCCGGCCGCAGGTAGTCCGAGCGCGCCAGCGCCAGCTCCGCCGGCGTGTACGCCGCCAGGAAGTGCGCCAGCGCCCCGGACGGAGTGCGAGCGCCCCCGTTGGCCACCAGCACCATGTCCTCGGCCGACAGGCGCAGGCTGTCGGAGCGCGGCGGGGGCGGCGGCGGCGGGGGGGTGTCGCGCGACGACGACGACGACCTCGAGGCTCGCGGCAGTCGCGGCGTGCGGGGCTCGGCGCGGGGCAGGCTGCGGGGCGCGGCGCGGGGCGGGGAGGGGGGAGACTCGGGGGAGGGGGGCGTGACGGTGCGCCGCCGCCGCCGCCGCCGGGGGGGGTTCTGGGGCAGTCACAGCTTGAGCTCGTTCGCTATCTTAGACGCAATATTCTTGAAGCCGATGCTGGTGCCTGAGGAACAACGATGACACCATTGATTTATCTTCTAATCACGATCGGCATACTGATATATCGTACTCAACCACAGAAGAACTTTAAAATTATAAAACTTTGCTCAATAGAAAAAGAGATCCGAATATTCTTGTATGGGACCTGAAATCATCGCCACTGTTGTCTCCCACCACGCTCGAATCCACACTGCGGTACACTGCCTGCTAGATGACTCACCAGATATCCGCTTGAAGCGCACGCCGTTGAGCGAGAGGCGCGGCAGCTTGCACACCTCGATCTCCCACTGCACCAGCGAGTCCGCGTTGGGGTCGCCGTGCACGCACAGCAGCAGGAACCGCTCCCGCTGCTCGTAGTCGCAGTTGTTCGCGTCCAAGACCTGACACAGACAAATATATCTTCATCTTGACGTGTCCATAGCGCACACACACACGCACACATGCTTTATATATACTTATTAAACCTTTGACGGGGTTCATATTTTGACGGGGTTACAGGAAGTCAGAAGCCAGAAAGTCTGACAACCAGTCTTGCCAAGGGGTATCGTGTTACGCGGTAACCGGGTTGTGGAGGTCCGATAGGCAGCCGCTCTATGTAAAACACTGGTAATCAACTGGAACCGGCTTAGACTGGCAGCCGAAGGCAGATGATGATAGTTTACGTTCATATAGGGTCGGATTCAGTAACCAGCCTATTGTAATTGATCATGCCCAAATTCAGATCACTAGGAGATTCTACAATAAAACCTTACTTGAACCTAAATGGAACTAAGGATATCACGCTCTTAGCGACCTCTCAACAGTCAATTCTGAAACCATTTCTCTTTTTAAACCCCTTAATGCCTAGGCAACTCCATTTAGTCTGACTCCATTTACTATTTTAAAAGTTAGCTGTAGTTAGCTGTCAAACTACGATAGTCTCATAAAACTGTATGGCAATATCAAGCCGTGACATTTCCAACTGAATTGACCATTAATTTCTAAATCAGTTTTACTGTTTACCAAATTTTCAGAAGATTTGGGTAATTGTGACGTACCTTGCGGATCTCAGCCATGATCTCGTTGGGATCCCGTGAGGAGGTGGTCTTCATGCTCCACGTGAACCGCAGCACCCTGGGCTTTACCTGCTCCTCATTGCCCCCTCCTTGTCTGTGCGAGTCAGAACATGCTATCAGAACTATTATATTGTAAAATGGGTAGCTCGTAACTTCGAAATCTCCGCTACAAATGGCCCGTTTCACCATCTCTTTACGAGTACCGGTTAAAAGTATCAGCTAGTTCTTTTCATATGAATGGTACTCCATTTATAAATTAATCTGGTAGGTAACTCTTATCCAGCAGATGAAATAGTCTCCATCCAAGTCTCTCTTATAAGTGACATGAAAAAAGACACTTGAAAGACGAAGTGTTGAAAATGAAATTGCAATTTCAATAACAAAAAAAATCAGTCAAAATTCAATTTTTCGACGATTGTTCATAGATAGGGGAACCCTATTAGTGATTAAATCGGTTTTGATTTTTGATATTATTACAAGATTGTTTTTTTTTAAGATATCATTAACTTTGAATTAATGACAAAGAATTGCATATGTCTGTCCTTGCTATTAATTATAGGAAATGAAAATCTATATGTATTTAAAATAAGGAGTTCTATCCTCTCGTGTGTCACCTCATCGTCTCAGTCCTCTGCGGTTTAAGTTGAACCTTAGCAAATTATTTCGATTTTGTAATCAATGCTAAAAAAAGGCAGTATTCCGAATTTTATCACATAAGTAAAACCTGACCAATTTTGATAATAATAAAAAAATAACTACATTAATCAAAATTTTGATGAAAGTTTTTTTTAAAGCCAATATTAAAATAATAGAAAAAAAAACTATCAATAAACCACCTTACCTTGGAGCCTATTATTGTTATAGAAATTCTCTATTTCAGTGAATTAGTTGACATAGCTTGTATGGTCCACAAAAAAGGACTATTCCAAGTTATGACAATATATAAATATTTATTTTGGGTAATTTATTTATTTACTGTGTAAACCCTGTTAATGACGTTTTGTTGCAAGTTAAAAAAAATGAAAATTAAAGCGCTGTTAGTAGTCGAGCAAGCGTGTTTTAACTAGATTGTTTAAATAAGCAGTGAATTATTGTGGATCATAATTATTATTTATGATATTCAATATACTTAAAGCAATAATTAATTGTATAATCTATGCATTTAATACTTAACGCGCATAAAATATTTTTACGTTGATTTTTAATAATCACACGCCTTTAATTACAAATTAATATTTCCCATTCGCATTTTAAGTGGGACCATGTTCTTAGCTAACTTATTTAAACAACAATCAAGCCAAAAAACGCAAAAAAATTGTTACACAAAAAAAAAACACTAGAATTTTCATCATCAGAATTACAGTCTAAAACATAAGGATAATACAACAACGCACATAGACTAGACAGTCAAACAACAGAGGATATAAAATGAACTAGGATAATTACCCAAGCATGGTTTGTGGACTAGCGCCTACCGCATGCTTCGGGGTGGTACCGTCCAATGGCCTAAAAACAGAAAAACATAAAACTAACGCTAGACACTAGGAGCACGGGGTGTGGCGACGAACACATACATACGTACATTGCCGATTTGTTATACGCTGGTAA
The DNA here is from genome assembly GCA_963891755.1 of Pyrrhia umbra. Taxonomy (NCBI): domain Eukaryota; kingdom Metazoa; phylum Arthropoda; class Insecta; order Lepidoptera; family Noctuidae; genus Pyrrhia; species Pyrrhia umbra. The sequence continues at coordinate 2,583,772 of OY982943.1, forward strand.
AATAATTATTATTGAAAAAAATATTTGCCAGAACAAAAGATTTTTAAAATAAAAAAAATAATAGAACAAAAAAGAATTACACAAAACATCTTCAAAAATAAAATTCAAATTTATATATTTTTTGAATGAGAAAAAACATTTTTAGCGACGACTTGAACAACTGCTCAATAAATATTATTACAGCAATATATTTGAAGTAGCATTCTAGTTTCTATCTCTATATACTTCAAACAATTGAGAGAGACACAATGATGTTTTAAACATGTTTAGCGGTAAATTTATTTAGTGAGCAGTAGTACAATCCCGCTTTAGTGAAAGTACGTGCTAAATAACTACTTAGTTATAATAAATACCAGCGTATGACAAAAATAACCAATGTTAGGAAAGTGCAAATTTAGAAAAAAAAAACACATTGTCTAAAACGTAAGCACAGTTTGGAAAGCAAAACAGGGCCACAATTCAAAGGCATGCCTGCAGTACATTTTTTGTTTGAGAATTTACCTATTTTTTAATTTACTTACCTGGATTACACTAAAAATCTATAACCATGCTAGAAGCGAACTTTAATTTTTTTCAACAAAATGGTTAAAATGCGACCGCGGATGAGTGTAAAATGGATTCTTGAAACTTAAAAAATATTTCTGTTGATAATTCTAAAAAAAAAAAATATCATGCAATATTATTCTTTAATTACTATTATATTTTTTACTGTGACCTACTAAGAAAACAAAAATCAATTTGGAATCAAAAATTCAAAATGCAACACATGACTGGTTAATAGCAAAAGTTTTTGAGTCAAAGTTGTCAGTACAAAAAAAACAAAGTCATGTTAAATTTTGTTATTCACGAAAATCTTGTAATCCATCCAATTTGGTACTGTGAGAGAAATGTTTAATAAAAATAATATTTACAAAAGGTAAAATAAATATAATAGGTAAATATTCTTTTATTTTGCATATTGAAAAATTATCTACTTAATAAAAAAAATCATTTTTTATGTCCCTGCCATGCAATTACTGAAATACTCAACATTTAATAGAAAAATAAATGGGGGGGGGGGAATTCATGCTTCATTTTTGAGTATATATAAAGTACAAATCGGCTGGACTACGTATTTAAAATACACACACAAACTCAATTTAATGAACCCTTCGTAGAACGATGCTGGCATATTGGCGGTGGCGAGAAATGGCAACATTTAAATATAAAAAAGGACTTTTACGTCACGGTGTTGTAATATTTTTAGGTGACTATATTTTGATACTAGATTAAAAAAAATCAAAGTGACTGATTATTCAGTGTCAAATGAAAAACTAATAATGTTAAAACAAATAAAAACTAATGTGTAAAAATAATGTTATTTTTAAGAGAAAACATCAACATCAGTATCAGTACTATAAATTACTTTTAGATGTATAATTACGAAATATTTAAATCTCTCTTCGATATTCAAGGTTTTTCTCATTTTCTTGCTGAAAACCGTGTAATTTCTTCGCCCCACCAATAAAACCTGTCACATCGCTCCCGAACCACCACAACTTTGGGATAAAACTTCATAATAAAAGGTTGTTGGTGATCGCCTCGCGGCCTACCTCCGTTGGATGTCCAGGGAGGAAAATATACGCGGTTTGGCACGCCCGGTAGACTCGCCCAGTACCGACAGTCTGCCAGGATAATACTCACCATATTATTAAATGTTTTGTTTAATCACCATTAATAAATCAATGTTGATCCACGTATAAAAAACATACTTTTAGACCTATTAATATTTTTTCTAACAAAAAGAACTCTACAACAAAAAACTTGAAATATATTTTCTACAGAATTGACAGCTAAGTCGCTAACATTTCAAAGAGTACATAATTATAATTTATCTATTTTTTTAACGTGACGGAACCAGTAACTTTCTTAATACATAAAAATACTTGGGTACATAAACTTGAAATTATTTTATTTAACAAAGGGAGTTAGTTGTATCAATGCTATAATTGGTATTGTCGATGCATATAATTCTTCATTAAATATAGGTATTTTTGAGTGAAATAAAACACAAATTGTTATTAAAAACTTGATTATTTGGAAAAGCGTAACACATCCATTTATTGCGTACTGTCAAAACAAAAATAGGTATTCATACTTCAATACACATACGTCAACTTAATTATCTTATTTAGCAAAGTTTTCAGTGTCCGTAATATTCAAAAACATTTTACATTTTAATTTTGTTTACTAAATTTTTACTAGAAAATATTTTTGAATTTTACTGAAACCAAAAATATAAGATCACATTAGATAAATGCATCTTAAAACAATGCCCATGATTTAGAAGACGGTATTATAAACCCAATTAAAATTAATTTCGTAAAATTTAAATGTACTGGGAAAATAAAGCGAAAATAAAATATGGACGGTTGATAAAATATTAATACATAATTCACTAAATTCCCCTATGGGGGTGAGCACCGCTCTAAGGAACAGTAAAAAATATTTCGACTGTTACAGAGTGACACTCCGAAATAAAATATAAGTAAACGATATTTTTTTCTAATAATTATCATTTGTCGTGCTCTTTTCCCAGTGTATTTAAACTTCTAACACACTTCACAGAAACATGGCGACCCATGAAAACGCAAAAAAAGGATGAAAAATAGAAAAAAAAATCTCGGCTGTAAAGTATTAAAATTAAATATCTAACTACGCTTAGCGAACTAAGTTAGAATGTATTGCATTGTTCCTAAATCGTGTAATAGTAGAATAATCATATTGCTTAAAGATAAAAAAAAATGCTCGCAGAAAAAAATAATGCACTATTTATGTGCGTAAAAATTATAGATTGTTTGATATATTATCTATAAATACCCAATATTTCTTTTTATATTAAATTAAATGTCAAAATAATTTTATGTCCTACTCAAAAATATTATTTTCGAATACGGCTTGTTATTGGTGGACATTTTTTTTTATTGATAAATATGACGTAATAATACTCTGTGTGTGTGTGTGTGTTTGAGGTCTGAAACCACTGTGTCAGTTTAGTGTCCATCTTTATAAACGCCGAAATATTTGATTATAGTATGTTTGAGTATTACACATTAGACCGAGGTCGTCATTTTCCCACTTTTTTACTAATAACATAAATAAAATACACGTTTTTTCACTCGGGTTTTCTTTACAACAGCACCTAAGTTTTGACATAAAATTTGTTCAGTACTCTATCTAATTTTGAAAGGAAAATACTAGACAGAAGACTAAGTATGTATATGAAGAAATACTACAATGTTTTTAAATATTTTAAAAGAGTTACTCGCCTTTTTCTGACATTACTGAAAGAAAAGGACTATAAATCTTTTATTATTAAGAAATATATAATATTGCAGAATATAATTACATAAAAGGGATAAAAGGCCTTTGAACTAAACGGGGAAAAACAGTTTCTTTTTTCAATCAGTGGAAAAACTAAAGAAGATTCAAGTTGCAAGATTTTTTGCAGTACGAAGACTTGTATGAGGCCCATTATTAAGATATAAATAAACTTATTACACCATCCAAACATAATAATTTGCTTATAACGCTTCACAACTATATAGAACACTAATATACAGTGTAAAACGTTAACATACTCAAGTACCCCATAATATATGATTGAAATATAAAATAAAAAGTTAAATACATACATATTAAATATATTAAATACCCTTATATTTATGATATAATGGACTTTTCACGAACAATAGAAAAGTTTAGAAAAAGTCAAACGCGACACTCGCACTCACAATGTTATATGTACAATTTATTTAAAAGGTCCTACATGACGTAACGTTCTAATGAGTCACAGTATGGGAAGTATATGAGAAATTGTAAAACATTTAACAACGTTTTTTTTTTAATCTTTCTAGGTACATCGATATCTCATTTACGATTGGACATTTAGAAAGTGCAGTATCAAAATATTGATTTGTTATACGAGGTGTAACTTTAGTGTGAATTCGTTTGGAAAGATATCATAATATATGTATTTTCCAAGACAATGATTATTTTCTAACAGTCAATTCCATATTTGGAAAATATTTTTAGTCACTTTCTTTTCGACCATTGTTTATCGTGGAAAAGATACGGTGCATTTTCAAATTAATGTTGGAATAACTTTAGCTTGAACCAAAACGACTTAGTTTAAGAACATCTTGTGTAAAAAAATATTTTTACAATACTACGTAGACACATTCCCTAACACTATAGGGTACAGTTGAGGACAAAAATATCTTATTTTTTGGCCCTTAATTAATTTGTTTTTATTTTTTTTATTAAAATACAGCTGCCTAAACGTGTTAGTCCGTTTATGTGGTAACATCTACTGAGTATTTGTACCAAAGCCATAGGTTCGCCTGAATCTTAATCACTAAAAAAATACTATTTTTATGCATGTATAATAATATAATATGTAGATAATTATCTCACTCACGCCTTAAATATAATCGTGTTGTGGACCATATGAGTTGGTTTGTAGATAGAATTTCAACAAAATAGGTAGGTACATAGTATTAGGTACTTGATAGAACAAAATTATAACGTAGCAAAGAAAACGTAGAAGCTATCTCTTTAAATTGGAATAAAATTTCTTATATTTTACATTTCAGAAATTTATCTAGAAGTACATTTAATAACATGGTCCACATAAAAAACCCAACAATGAGATTTTTCTACAGATTTGTTTTACTTACACAGTAAAATATGCAATACAAATATACAAAATATTGTTTCAGTCGATGACATCTTTAACGTTTTAGGCAGAGTTCAGAATTTAGATAAAAGGTAAAATTATTTAAACAAAAAACAAGATTTGTGCTTTTTTGTGAACTTAAACAATAAAATACATACGGAACCCTGGAATGTTGAAAATTCGCTCGAAAATAGAACTCTATACTTCTTATGAGCTAGTGATAAAATGCAACTCACGACGGGACTAGTGATCCGCTACATATTATTTTAAGAAAATAATTTAAATGAGAAATTTTCTAGTATCAATACGTACTTTGAGTGTACTATTGCCTAATTTCGTACGAGAACTCATACAACAAAGAACTTAATTATTGTTTTTTAAAGGAACATTAATTTCAATAAAATAACATGTAGGTAGAAGTCGTCGCGATTTTTTATAATGACAATAATGATTACAAATCGAATTTTTAATTGAATGTAAACTAAAAATGGATCTTCAAAGTTACGCCAATTATAAAAAAAAATGATTAACACTTATGAACAACATCTTGTTATAGTAGGTACCTATTCAGTGTATTAAAAATCTTAGTTGCACAATTTCCAGTCTTGCTTTGACAATACAACTACAAATTTCAAATAATAAAAAATAATATTTTTATCATATTTGATAATGAAAAAAAAACTAAAAATAAATGTCATAGTAGATACATTTCTTGTATCAAAATGTAATTTAAATCATACTGAAGAATATTATTAAGCCGTTTAACATTTTAATACACTGAACTTTTTTGTTATAGACTCCGTCGATCAACAAACATATTTATCGACCGACGGAGCATCCGTACTGTATACAATTCCCTATAATTTATTAATAATATTTAATTATAATCTTCTTAGAGTCCGCAGTCGCCAACGGTTCAAGGATTCTGATTCAACCTGCGTACAACGGAACGGGTAAGCGAATCGACCAATAACGTGTCGAATCACCCCCCTCCTCCGGATCCGGCTCGATTTATTAATCACTAGTTGGTTCTGTCACTTGTTAGGATTGCCATATAGGTTTTAACACTCAAAACAGCAATTATTCACCTTTAAATAAACACCTATAAGAAAATACCGAAAACGAATCGATTCGCGTAACAGTAATTAATTACCAAGTTATAAAACACACGATAAACAGTTAATTTTATGGCAATCCTATAGAAATAAATTCTCGCGACGCAACACAAGATGCACAATACTAAACGCAACTCCCTCCGTTAAATAAAGATAAAAAAAAACAAAAAAATATTTAAAAAAAGTCCGTCACGTTGAAATTAAAGGGTTGTGGAATAGACTAGAAAGCGATTATTGTAAAACCGGTAGAGGTCGCGACTGTCGACGTTCGTTAGTAGAAGCGTACGGTTAGGTAAGAAATATTATCGTCACACGGGGGATGCACGAGAGATGTTCTTTATTATTATTTTTTGTTACATGTTTATCTTTTTTTGCTTTCCGTACACCTCTCAAGGTCGACGAGGCACAAACCGAATACTTACATAACTTTTTTTCTATCGATAAAGCACTACTGACAACACTCAAAGCATGGAGGCATGTCTGTAGCCTTAGCTCACACTTTTGTTTAGCAAAAACTAATAAAAAGAAAAAAAACAATAGGGGAGTACATCATGCTTTGATATTAAAACTACTTAGTAATTGTGGGGGACTTAGCGCGTTTACCGGTAAAACTGAGTGCGATACGAGACGAAACGGGAGGTAGGTAGCATCGTGCATCCCCTGCGTTGACGCGAGATTTAAAAATAAAAAATAAAGAGCTCGGAATCTTTAGAGGGAGACAATTTGATCTTAAGAAATAATAATAATAAAAAAATAATGAATAAATAAACACATATAATGATTCACACACAACGAGACATACGAATGGGTTAATTAATAGTGACAAGTTAGAGACAGGTAGTGTATCTATGGTGTATTAAATAATTATTTACAACAACATAAAACAATAAAAGACGTAGGTTCGTGAACGGATTGGATGGAGCTCGTCTGAAAGTGTTTTTGTATTGATTTATTAGTTAATCAAGCATTAGAAAGAGATAGAATAAATAAATCGTGTTATTTAAAAACAAAAAGTGGTTGCAAGTCGTGTTAAAAAAATACAAGGAATATAACATGTGTGTTTCAACCTACTTACATTTAACAAGTCCCAAAACATATACAGACAAAAATAAAGATAATTGAAATATGTAAAATATCTCGGAAACTCAAAATTAAATGTCACATTATCAAACAGAGCTCCAATATCACAATTTCAATGAAATATACCTTGAAAAAAAAAACTATTGAAATATTCACGTGTCTTATCTCCACAACCCTTTTATAGGAAACAAAAAAGGAATCTAAAATATATTTGAGGTCCCAGTTGGGCGCCAATATCTAAGGTCACTAATTTAATATACTATGTATAAAACTATAATTATATGTGAAATGAAGTGGGGGTGATTAGTCAAAGGTGATGCGTGGAAGCTGTGACCACTAACATCGATGCTTAGCGGTGATATGTAGCTATGTGAGGCAGCGGGTTGAACGCGTTTTGTGTCAAAATAAAATATACTCTACAATACAAAAATATTTTTGTGATTAATCAAAAAAATACTGTATAATTTTTATTTTTTATGAGTTTATAATTTGTATTCAATTTTAAGTTGTACTTTAATACTCAAATAAAAGATTACTTAAAATTAAAAATATTTGACACATAACGCTTTCAAACCGTCAAAAGAAAGTCTACCAGCGAGCCAGCATCAAGCGATAGCTTATGGGGGGCATAACATAACGTAAAATATAAAGAGACACCACCGAAATGATATATGTAAAGTTATTGACGGGTTAGTCACTATGTGGAAACCGTGTATGTTACAGTGTGTGTATTAATGACAATGTGGGCCCATGTGTTTTAGCCACAGTGGAGACAACGGCTGGCTTTAAAATGTTATTTTTATGTCAATTGTAACGTATTTTGCGAATTTATTGCTTTCAAAATTAATATCGTGCTTTCAGGTGTATAACTTAATCATTTTCAATCCAAAAAGCAACCTCTTATCTTAAAAAAATATATTTAAAAATCTAGTAAAAATGAGATCATCTTTTTTCTAAAGTCAGTTTTTTTTTTGCAGACGTTACAAGTGACACAAACGATTGTCGACCGTATTCCCGGTGTATGTAATGTATAGTTAAGAGTGATGGAACACAACTGACCGTTTGGAGAACCGCGAGGACAGCTTGGAGAAGAAGGAGGGCCGCGCCTGGTGCGGCGAGCCGCCGTCACCGTACGCGCCGCCGCTCGAGCCGCGCGACCGCGTCTGGCCTGATACAAATAAATGTTTGTCTATCATAATCTGTCCCAATCGATTTTACGAAAAATGAAAACAAAGTCATAACCTATTTTGTTCTAACTCTGCCACCGAAATTAACAAAATGGCGTAAGGATCGCGCATTTATGTCATTTTCATGCTTTCATATTTATTTATGTGGGAAAATTGGAACAAAATAGGTTATGATTTTGTTTAAATTTTTTGAAAAACCGATTTAACTTTACCAAAAAATCTTCTAAGAAAAATTTCACATGTGTACAAATTTACCTATTTTATTTATTAAATATCTAAATTAATAAGAACAAAACTAATACTGAGATTAAATGATTTATATTGTGCCATAATCAAGCACACAAATAAGGACAAAAGTAGACGTCATTTTATCGATGGGAAAAATAAAAGCTTTTATTTATTTACCTGAGTGGAAGGTCGACCGCGAGGGTACATTCCGGGGGAACACGAGCGGGTTGGGGAACTCCCTCCGCGCGCCGGTCGCTCCGCCGCCCGTCGACACCTGCGAGTTGAGGCTGCAACCGAACGATATATACCTCTATATATACTGTCATGTTATATATTATACTGACGGACTACTGCTACAAAAGTGATGTCGAAAAAAAAACACAAAAAGTACTGTGCTCGATAAAAAAAGAAATTGGTTTTGAGAGAATACAAAATTTTATTATAGGTTATGTTAAAATAAATTAAATTAAAATCAGTTATAAATACATATGAAAAAAAATAAACATAAAATGGTATATTTACAAGGAAATAAACTACACATATTATTTACTATATACGTCTACCACTACCACTAGAATAGACTACTGTATACTATAAAACATTAATAACAAAACAATAATCTGAAAAAGAAAAACCACTCTAATATATAATATAAAAAAAAATAAGAAAAGAAAATTAGTGCGACCAATAAAAAAAAATGTGAATCAATATTCCAATCTGCGATAGCATATTATGTTAGCGTTGTGTTGAAGCCAATTGAAAAACTACAAAAAAACTCCGTGAATATAAAAACCAAAATATTAAATCACTGCGAAGCTAAACAGCTGTATACATAGCAGACTTCCACCGTAGCTGTGTCGGCAGGACTAACGACAAACACCAAGGAAACCTTCAACATCGAACAACAAACTGACGCCGTGAAGCATCGAAAGGCACGCCTATTACACACACACATGGAGAAGCTACGAAGTGTTATAGTAAACGGGCTATGCACACACACAAACACGTGTGAGCGGCGTGGTAAGAGGCATGCGCATTTGCGCAAGGGTGATTCTACAATTATTTTGCCGTTTGGCTTCCGAATTGTCATTACCCTTATCACCGACTGTCGTTAAAATATATTGCATTTACAGGCTCTAAATTATTATGTGAAATAATGAGGCAGGTATAATAAGTCTCTCAATGTAAGTAAATATTGGATATTATACGGCTGGTAATGATGAAACTCGTGTGAGGAAACGGACAGCATCGAAAAACTAAATACGTTATTTTAGCTCGCAAGCGTCATGCCGTTTTTCGTCACGGCATACACGAGCGTCATACCGTTATGCGTCACGGCATACAAGGTGGTTCTAGTGGCGTGCCAATAGATGTTGGACAAGACAAGCTACGCAGCTAGCAGCAAGCGACCGATGGCGGAGAGTACCTCGGGCGCGGCTGCGCGAGGTCGCGCGCGGACGCGTTGTGCGGCTGCGCGTCGGCGCCGAGGGGCGGAGCGCCGCTGGCGGAGGATATGGACGCGCTTTTCACGTGGGTCTTCGCCCCCGGCCCGGGCCCCGCCCCCGCGGCACCGGCCGACCCGTTGCTCGTACTGCCCGTGCCGTTTTTAGTGTCGGCCGCCGGGGCGCTGTTTAGTGCGTCGGTCAAGCATGCGGTTAGTCCCTTCTCATGCGTATATAGATATATATCGGATATATACATGGTTACATACATATATAATTAATATATCATAATATTGTTACATAAGATAAGACTTTACTTTACTTTTATTTTAATCAAGGGGGCGTGTCTCCATATGATACAAGATAACACAGAAAAGACATTATAAAACATGTTACATACTCTTTTTATATTTTGGACAAAAATATACCACACAATAAGAGAAGGACACACATGTTAACTGAATTTTATTCAAACATATTCAAATTATTTAAGGGGTAATAAATCATACGATGATAATACAAACCGATAGAAATGAACTCAATTCAGACGTGTCTATTTTGAAGTCAATTAAATTTTTACGTGACTATCAATTCTTATGAAAGATAACACCTCTGACAAGGCGATGAGGGTCGCAGAATCGCTCCTGCAGCAGCTTGGACAACTAGGAGGGGGGGATCCGCTAGGGACGGGAGGTACTACAGAATATCTAACAGCCGGTTGCAACAAACTTCATAAAATATCATTTATATTTTAACGAATCTCGCATAGTTTGTTATCAATAGTTAGCATACAAAGTTTCAAGTTCAAGTTCACCGACAAGATAACGGTCCGATATATAAATAAATTACAAACATAAATTCAAACTCTTAACTTTCGATAGGTGATGTATTTATTTGAGATTTTTATTCCAGAAACGGGTTACATAACCATCTGTTTGCTGGTTTCATAAATTGGCCTGTTAAACTGTTTTTTTTAACCAGCAGGCGCGAATTTTCATTTTACCCACTTTTTGTTCAAACTCTGGTTGGTAATAGATTGTTTTGGAAATAAAAAGCTCAAAATAGTGTTTCCCTACGAAACTAGCAAGTTTGAATTTATAGTAAACAGTTGTTTTACTGGATCCGACTGTTATTTTGTCGGTGAACTTGGGCCTTATAGAGACAGAAATAATGATTAAGTAGACATAAAATAACAGCAAAATTTTTGTCATCCATTTTGAATTTTGACAGATCTTGAATGACAGTTTAAGTAACCGCATATTTGTTGCACCCGGTTGTGACGTCTTAGTGCGGGGCGCGGGGTTACCTGGGCGCGTCATGCGGCGGGGACAGCTTGGGCGGCTGCGGCGGCGGCGGCTCGTACGTCTGCGTGCGCCGCGCGCCGCCCGTCAGCGTGCGCGAGCGCGGCTCCAGCTTCGGCGCCGCGCTGCTCGGCCGCGTCGTGCTCTGGACCTGGAGGGGGGACGCGTTCAAATCCCGAGCTTGTATAGGGTGTAAACTACATCCTTCACCAAGTTGTTAAATCTGGGCCGGTTAACAAGGCAATGGTTTACCTTTTTTGAAATCAAAGTTTAAAGTCTTATTTTAAATTGCCTCAGAAAAAAAGCTTTGAAATGTGAAATGTGTGTGTTTAGAAATTTAGCTAGACGTTGCTTTAGTGTAAAGTCAGCGATATATTTCCACCAAAAAAAGTTAAACACAATAACCATATTCCAAAAAATTCGACAGATGTCCTGAAGATCCAATTCAACAAAAAACTTATTAAATCCTTTCTGGACATCTCAATCATCAATCGCCTAATGATAACAGAGAGGAATATTTTTAATATTTACATAAAAAAATCATAAAATATAACATTTAGTAAACAAAAAATGAAACACGGACATCACACAAAAGCCTGGTAAAATAAGAACTACTCTGAAGTCTTATTTTTTGCAAGACGACAAAAGGTTTGTATCAAGCTTTGCTAAATATCTTTCAACAAAGGAGAAGTATATAGGTTGATAGGATCAGATAATTTACCACAACCCCTGAGTTTGTTTCGGCTTTTTCTGCTCAGGGGTAGTCAACTGATTCTACAAAACTTTACAGAAAATTCTAACTGACAGGAGTTATTATACTGAAGACGACTTTATAAATGAAATATTTTAACTCTTCACAACATTAAATTAGTAAAAAGCTGTTCTATTATTCGCAAGTCTTGCCATAGACAAAATAAATACTGTATTTATAAGCCTATTTATAAGATCTGAATTTAATTGCCTAACTATGTTTCACTAATATTAAATTATTGTTGACAGGAAATGCCGTTCTTATTATAACTAAACTGTTGCTGTGTAAAAGTAATTTAAATCTCCTAATTCTTTTCATTGAAAACAATGTTTTTTTTTATATTCCCTAAGTACAAATATAAAATATCTAACATGAACATTAATATCTTTTGTCGATAGTACACAATCGTCGCGCCGCGTTACTGCTACATAAACCCACAACCTGTTACAGCAACACAAATGAACACTAAAATGAAGAACATCTTTGGTATACCTTTCGTACCTGCATTTGAGCGATCCGCGCTGTGTTCTCCTTGATAGATGCCGAGTCAATTGTGTTCTGAAACAACGTAACATATGTATCAGACTTTTCCCCAAGCAGATTAAATTAAATCAATAATTAAAATAGTACTGATCTTTGGGGAGGAGATATTCGTAGGCCATATGGAAGGGAGAAGGATACTACTCCTTCTCCCGCCCGATGAATAGATGCCATCCTTGAATTTCTCCAGTGTAACACTAAAGCGGCAATCCACCTTGCCCAAGATGGGAAGACTTGAGAGACAGGATAATTCAAGGGTATCATAATATGTTTTTGAACTTTTTGATCGGGTTTTGTTCTAACTCCAACTTTACACTGGAAACCTGGCTCCCTAACTACTTCGGTAGATTCCCACAACTTTGAAGGCCGTCAAAAATGCAAAAGCGAAAATTAACTTGCTTGCTAACTAATAGAAACAAAAGGTTAACTGACCTGTCTTTTGAAATTGGACGTCGTTGTGGTAGCCGTTGATGTGGTGTTGTTCGCAGCTGTTGTGGTCGTGCCTACTGCAATAATAGCCTCATATTACACAACGAACTGCGTAATTATACTAAAATCAGCACCCTAATTAGGAAACACAATTTCGTTTCTTTTCAATTAGAATTTTTAGTGTCTGTTTAATCTAGATTTTTTAAATAAGATGGTACATTTTAATTTCATTGGGATGATGAAATTTTCACCAGAATGTTTTGTTGGTCTTTTAAAAACATTGACGGCTTTATCTTGATGAAAACTTCAATATAAAATATGTAGCCATATTGATTTAGTTATACATCTAATAATGAGTTAGTTAGCGCCAGACAATGGAACATTATCTGGCATTAGTTGTCAATAAGTTAAGTAGAGTAAAATTATATTCAGTGCAAAGCGTTGCGTTGTCAGTTTTGTCAAGAATCGTGTTTTCATGCTGACAAGAAACATTTCAGTATTCTTGTAAGATGTAGATGAACTACATCTTCCAAGAATACTGAAATGTTTTTTTTTCGAATACAATTCATATTGATTCAGAATCTATTGATAACTAAAATTCCTTATTTGTTTGATAATAATAAGTAACAATATACAGCATGTATTCTTTGATTTTTAAACCTATGTAGATTACTAGATACGTAGATAAAAGTTACATAAAAGTATGATTTTGTTAAGATACAATTGAATTTCGAAGCGAAATGTTAAAGCCTTTATTTAATGTTAATAACATAGCTAAAGAAAATGCCAATCACCCATGAAAAATATTTTAATCGTCATGAAAAAGATAAGTAACTGAAGTGGAAATAATATATTTCTTTTCTGAAAATTTAAATTACAATCTTCTTCATGAAAGTGAGTTGCGAAGAAATAATTAGAAAGTATGTGTTTGAAATTAGTCACGAAATATCACGTTGTACAATAAGCGACATCGATTAGGTACTATTACAGTATTTTCTCAAAATCACTTTGATGTGATGATGAAAAAGTAGCTGTATAGTAATAAACTATTGACTAAATTACTATTATTGTGTGTGTTGCCTAATAAGAAAAAGTTCATTAATTAACAAGTTCAAGATTAGAAAATACTCAGTATAATTTTCACGTATACTAATATCTGCGAAACTTTTTGGTGTTGTATGTGTGTAATTAATGCCAAGACAAAATTAAATGTAAATGTCAATGAGGCATAATGTAACCCATAAAATCGATACATTTTTTTTTTATAAATAGAATAATCTAGATAATCTAAATCAAATCATCATAAAATATTTTTTAATTTACTGCAATGGGCGATATAATCGCCAAATAAAATGTGTTTAGGAGGTTTAGGGCTAATTTCATTACCTCCGCATAAGGTCATTCGTTGAACCAAATGATATTATAACATTATATTAACGGATAAGGTAGAGTTCGTATCTAGAAGTGATGTAACGGACCCCTATCCCTGGGCGCGTGTCCGTGTGTGTGTGTGTTACCTTGCGTGCGCAGCACCTCAGCGCCGGAGGAGGCGCGGCGCGAGGCGGCGGGGCGCGCGGAGGCGGAGATGCTGCGCTGCACGCCGCGGTGGCCGGGCGAGCCGCCCGCGCCGCCGCCCGCGCCTGCCCAGTGCCCGCGCCGTTAGCCGACACGCTAACCGATCGCAACCGAGCCTAATGTTCTTACCCTACCCTAATGTTTTACCACGATATGAGTTACTTAGAGCCAGTATCAAAGAAGTAACCGATATATTTGACACAAACGTCCTGGCCTGGGCTTGGCATATATGGTGGACAAACGCATTTTCTCCACATTTTTTCTGCTAGTTCAATACATATTTCATAGATGAAGGGTGTAGAATGCGCATTAGTTCAACCCCGACCTCCCGAGTGAAGTTTGCTAATCCCTATCCCAGGTTTTATTCTATACGATGACACAAAGAGTGTTAATGACCTAATAAATATGATCTTGTAAAAGAATACGATCTTATCTCAATATCGTTTGTTTAACTAATTTCAAATGAAAAAAATAGATCAAAACGTTTAACTAGATTACGGACTCGTCAAATATAAGATTTAATACCCGGTGTTAAATTAAGCAAGAAACGAATCCCAAAATGAAGTTAATAAATGAATTTTCCCAAATGAAAGACTTTCCCTCACAATTACACTTCTGCGCGTAGAATGCGATCATTCGACTTGAACATTTAGGTGTACAAATAAAATAGACTCTCAGTTGCGATCGGTTTGCAGTACGTAGAAGCACACGATACACAATAGTAATAAAAAGCAATAGGTATTATAGAATGAATGTAATTATTATTGGGGCAAAAATATAATGACACTATTCCTAAACCATTTCATAGCAAAAAAGAAGAATGAACATTTCAATCACAGCATGAATTTTAATAAACAACTTGTGGTGTAGTTTTTTACTTTTAAAACACTACTAATCCATCCTTGTGTTGCGAGAGAGAGGAACGAATAGCAGCAAATCTTTTTTGCGATGGCTTCTCATTAATATTAATTAAATATGTAATGTCATTATATTATCAGCCGGACAATACAAATGATAAATAAGGGCTTGCTCATACGAATGTAGAGGGATGACGGTGAAGTAACCCAGTTAGAATTAAGCTAAGCTGATTCAGTATGGTCTAAGCGCTTTTAAGCATCACCAGTTTCTCCTATAGTACTTTGGAGACAAACTATAAAAAAAACGCGTTTCGTTTTTTTTTCTCTTCATATTTTTCTATCAAACACTTTGGACGGAAAATATGGTCATCTTCAAATTTTGTCGATAGTACATTTTTGTTATTTACCAATAAATAAATAGACAGGCCCCTTTCGTAAACAGTATTATATGCAGATTTTTATAGCGCTTAATAATATTATGTTAAAGCAATAATATTGCTTATGTACACAGCTTTTTCTTCAATAGCAAATAACTTACGTAGATATTCTTAGATTATGTGTATATATCGATAGACTAATACAAAGAAAGAATATATGACTTAAACGATATAGTATCTGACATTTTCCTTTCAAATTCTATTTCCAATATAATATTATCCATTAGTCATATTATTATTTAAACCTACAATTATTAACAGCTCATAGAAAGCATATTTTATCAGTCGATTGATGGTATCAAGTACCTAATTAACCTAGCCTTAATTAATTACTGTTAAAATATATAGACATATATAAATACCTGAGTGGGCGTTCGTCTGTGCGGTGGCGGGCGCCTGGTTGCCGGCCGCTGCCGTACGCAGGGACAGCGACGAGCCGGACCGGCTGCCGTCCGACTCCGGCTGGAACCGTTTACGGCGACACTTTTTATTACTGACTATACAATGTTAGTTGGAAAGGGGTGGTAAGTGGACAACATGGATGACATGGACAAGTAATAAATAAATAAATCTTTGGACAATTTCACACAGCGCCATCTAGTCCCAAAGTAAGCAACTAATATGGTTGTGTTATGGGTACTAGCTTAACGGATAGACTACTTATATACTTTTTTTTAATACATACACATTTATACATAATAATACCCAGACCCGTCACAGAAATTAAAATTCATCATTTAGGGACCTCTTGCGTGGTATTCCGGCCACGTTATTTCCGGGTATGTTGACCACTAAACCACTCCGGTCGTCAAAATAAAGGTAATAGATTTTTTGCTTCAGGCCAAAAGCCTTCCCTTCTTTCTGTCCTATTGAACTGCTAAGTTAAAAGTAATAGAATATAATAAATTTTTAAACTTCTGTCTACGATGGCTAATTGAAATATGCTGTTTTAATAATCAAGACTCTTCAATACAATAGTGATGATCAAATAATTATTCCTTTCGTATAGCTTACACCAACATGTCACCGACTTTGATTGCATGGTAACGTTAAAAATACATGGTTTTTAGCATATTATGTTACGATTACCAAGGCGAGTTATGTATTGTTGAATTATTATTTGATTCGTAACATCCACTTAGCTAAGCATCCCAATTTCCAATTAACATTGTGTACAAGTTCAGACAAACTGAATCCAATCCTAAGTATGTTACTAAATCTACCGACCTACACCGTATCATACGTGCTAGGAACGTATCACATAAAAATAGATTCCTTGTATTGAAAGTATGAGAGTTGAGACTATGGCATTTAGACCATTCCGTCACTGACAGACACCGGATCGTGCCGGGACGGACCATCAACAATTTGACGGACAATTGAAATTACACGGGTGTGATAGGATCTAGTGGGCGTAGAGTAGTCCGTTTAATAGTTCCTTGCATTCCTAATACGTTCATAGCACAGTAATGATATGTGGTACGATGTAGTAGGGCGATGATGTAGTGATACTTTTCATTTTGACAATTAATTGATATACATTGCGACGATATAACTGTCAAATGTTTGAGCATATAAAGCAATGTATATCAAACTGCTTTGAAAAAGGTATTGTTTATTAGCTAAAGTAAAAACGTAGTATTTTTAATGTTGTTACAAAAGGCATGTATGTACTCTGTAAAATAAAATATAATAAAAAATAAATCAAGGCAACGTCTGGCTTTTACAAGCTACCAACTTATCCAAAAGGATTAGCTTTTACAAGCTAATCCTTTTGGAAAAAATTCATAAAATTATAAACAAAATTATTGTAATTAATCTGTATTGATAAAACAGTACTATATATCATGACAGAGCGCGTATTAGCCAGTAGCTTCCTTTTTTTGGAGCCCAAATCTCAACATAAACCTTGCCGATGGGATAAACCACAAACATTTTTAAACAAAATTAAATTCCGGTACCTATAACAAAACAAACTGGTTACCAGAGTGCACACACGCCACTTGTAAGCTCATTAAAAAGTATAATAACCTTTGTACTCACGTCCGTACTTTTCCTACCGAGCAGCAGGTAGGTGGCGAAGACGTCGTCGTACTTGGCCTCCGCCAGCGAGTACTCGATCTCTTGTCTGTTGTACCCAACGCACACTAGCGCCTCTGTTGTGACCACAAGGAAACATATTAGATAGGTATTATTTTTTTCTAATTGGTTTTATTTTTGGGTCCTTTCCTTGGATTCCGAAATTGTTTAATATGAAAATCAGAGCCCTTATTACGTAAAACATTGTTTTCAAAAATTTATCAGGTGTCAATGTGACTTTTTAAAATCATAAGTGGCCTCTAAGGGCCAAATTCACCAACTGATGGTAAGATAATCGGCCCGTTACACAAAAATGATTTTTTAACCAGAAAGCTGGAATTTTCGTGTTACCCACTTCTAGTTCAACCCTGGTTTGGTAATCAACCGTTTCAGGAATAAAAAACCCAAATGGTAGGTTATCCATCGCATGGTAGAAGTTTAAATTTATGCTAAACAGATGTTTCCAGATGATCGGACCGTTATCTTGTCGGTGAACTTGGGCCTAAGTGTATCTTAGACACCACTCATTAACGGTTAAGGAAACCTGGACCAAAAGACTAAAAAATCGATAATGGCCTATCCGGGGCTTAAGCACGGAGATTAATGCCCATGCCTTCTCTGTATGAGAAGAGGCATTTACACTCAACAGTGGGATACTAATGATTATTAAAATCGACAATTTTAATTGTCACGTTTTACGTAATAAGGGAACAGATTTGCTATAATGTCGATAGTACATTTTATCTCAATAAACAATCACACAACATCGAATAAGATAGACTTTCAAAACACGGGGATCATTCGTCAAATAAGATTATGTTCATTGCATTTACCAAAAGAGAATCTCATTTCTAGTCAATGCTATAGAACATATTGACGAGTTATTATAAATAAAAAATAAATTATTGGAAAGAGAGAAAAAAATCCATTAAATAAATAGAAGAAGAATCACTAAAACCTTGAGATTCACAACAAATACTAACGAATTCACAAACTGCATGCAACATTTATAAAATAGTAACATTCCTAACATCAACTCGTATTTTCTTTATCTTACAACACCGAAATAATCATGCACATTGAACATACCATTTTCCAAAACATATACTTTTTTATTTACCACGGAATCAACAATCCATATTTTTTTTACTAACAAAGACTTGTTCACAATATTTATAAGAAAAAACATCAAACATTTTAACTAAACAATATTCACATGACGGTAAGCTCAAAAATAAGAATATTTATCTACTAAAATAAGCAGTACTTGGGCTTAGGTACGGAAGCATACACATAGACGAATACTACAGCACTTTTGTACGCGTGCATATAAGCATTACTAATTAAAAACGTCGAATACTAGACATTAATATGCAAATAAAAATAAGTTATCAATTTTGTCTCGTTGTAAAACTTGTTTCATGTTTTGTTATATTCGTTTGTAGTGAAACTCTACTTTCCCGCGGATTCACCCGCGTCCCGTGGGAACTACTTAACAGAAACAGAAAGATCCTTTACATTGATACTAAACACTGGCAGAGAAAAAACAATAAGTTCTATTATTATCAGAATTCGTAGAATATAAATTTAGCATTACATCTTAATATAGATAATATTTTTTTAGTTAATCTTTAATATCAAGTGGACTTTTGTCATTACACTTGATAGTCTATTGTCACATGCTGTAAGCAGTCTTTGCTTCAACTCAGAAATTTACAAGAAGACGTGAACTGTGCTAGGTGTTATTAAGAAACCATTTGACGTAAAATTACTCATAGGATGTATCGACTTTGGTTATGTTGTCTTTTCAAGAAGAGGCATCCAGCAATCATTATTGAGCGATACGAATGAAGTCATCGAATAATTTGTTAAAATAATTGTCAAAACATTTTTTTTTTCAAAGTAATACAACAAGACGCAATATGTCCCCGCCCCCTATCTAAAACACATAACACGCCCCCTTGCAGTCACGTACCAATTTGCGCTGTGCCGATAGTACGCATGGAATATAAGAAATATATATTTTTTATACGGGTTTGCTGAAGTAAATGTTAGTAGCTTATTGTAGCTTTGTTTATATACAGTATGTTAATTAAAGAATACATACACTTCGAAAATTTACGAGGCCAAGGGCTTTCAAAGTGTCTAAATTATTAATTGCAATACGGGTCATTGTTTATTAGCTGGTAAATCAATTTAATAATTTTGTGCGAATAAAAAGTATCTTCTACCATAAATGTATGCAATAAAAAAATAGTGTAAACACCATTATTTTGAAAAGAATATCCTATACTATATCATGGAGCTTCTTACCCGCTCTTCTCCGAGTAATCTCCAAAAAAAAGTTTGAAATTCAACATTTTGATTTTAACTTAGCAATGGATAAAATGTATATTTTTTTAGTATAATCGCGAATTGATAAAGTATGTTTTTAAAAGGTGTTTCTTTAGTTTACATACTGTATATAAATAGTGCTCATAGCATGCTATGGGTTGTGTGTGGGTGAGAATTTACCGTTAGTAAGTTAGTGGTAAGCTTTGTTAATGGGAAGTAAATAAATTAATTCTTCAAAGCATTAGTAGTTATTAAGTTTTATTGTATTGAAGCGAGTGTTTGAAGTAATTCATGTCATAAATTGGTCCAATCCATAAAAAAGGTGGTTTAATTAATGAAAGCTCATGTCAATTTACTTAATGAACATATATTAAGCTTTGTAATTCTGCTTTATTGCATGAAGTAATTAGCTACGATTGATTTTATTTATGATATCATTTGCCTTGTAAAAGTAGTCAAACATGTATTTTTATACCACAAAAACTACCATGTTTTTTTTGTAATAGCTCTTCACGGTTTGTGTTAGCCAATGGCAAGTAACTACCATGATTTATTTCGTTTCTCCAATAACCACAGAGTATATTTGATTTATTATCTGCTAGAAACTAAACTCTTCTGAACTGGACCAAATAAAAAACAATTTAATTGTAAAATAATGTGTCCACACTGCAGCGAAATCTTTTACATTAAAATAAATAATTTCTTATTCTTTAACAAAAAAAATCTTTACAGATATCATACTGCAGCACATACGCATCATAAACTAAACTAACAGCCGCTTGCATTAAAAAAATATCAGGTTACTTATACGTGAAACGGAAGAACTGTCATTCAAGATCTGTCAAAATGGACGATAAAATTTAATAATTTTGCTATTATTTTATGTTTTTCGTCTTAATGTTATAGGTTTATTTTATCTATGTATTGATAACATAAAACATATTAAAAGTGTGCTTATACCTGATATCATGTTTTGTGATTTTCGTAAAAGTATAAAGTATAAATGATAAAAAGTTTGATGCAATCGGCTGTAAGAGAAAATGACCATGAACGAAGATTCCCGAAGATTCCCGAACTTCCCCGAAAATACCCGAGCATAGCCGTTGTCAAAAGGTCGGAAGTATACCTATGGTGTCCTCACCTATCCGATTATGGTCTTTGAAGTCCTGCTGGGGCTCCACGTAGGGCCTGAGCTCGTCGTCCTCGTAGCCGGTGTTCATCCACTTGTCCCGCATGATGCTCTCGAGCGAGGCCCTCTTGGCCGGGTTCAGCACCAGGAATTTCTTTAGAAGGTTCTCGCAATCCGTCGACATGTAGAAGGGTATTCTGTGGAAAGATTGTTTTAATTTAATTAATGTTTAAAAAATATTTATTCTAACGAACACTACCTATAGTGTTTACCACCAATTGATTTTAAGAAAAATGTAAACAAAGTCGTAACCTATTTTGTTTTAATTCTGCTACAGAAATTAACAAAATGGCGTAAAGATGGCGCTGGTGTCAATTTCATGCTCTAAATTTCATCATTCATTATTTAATGCCATTTTATTTATGTGGGGAAATTTGAATAAAATAAGTTATGATTTTATTATTCACCATCACCATCTCTCTCTCACACTAGCACTAATATCTTCATCTCTATCTCACACTAGCACTACAGCTTCATCTTGCCTCACAGTAACAGTCCAGTATCAGCGAGTACCTGTACTTCCCGCGCAGCACCCTCTCCCGCAGCTCCCGCAGCGTGGAGCCGTCGAAGGGCAGCGAGCCCGACACCAGCGTGTACAGGATCACGCCTAGCGACCACACGTCCACCTCGGGACCGTCGTACTTCTTCCCTGGAAACCACAACCAAATATTAGAGAATATTATCATAATAACTAAAAGCATAAATGCAAATGTGAGTTTGTTTGTTTGACACGCTTTCACAGTAAATCGATTAAGATGAAAATTTGTGTGGAGATAGATGGGATTTTGGACGCATAAAGGCTACTTAGTAGTTCTGTCTGTTTGTTAAGCTTCCACGATTAAACTGCTCAACCGATTTGGATGAAATTATAGTATGGAGATATTATGTAGATTAAAATCTGGGAAAGAGTATAATGATCAAAATTTGTCGGCAAATATAAAGTTTTACCGAGAAAAAAGTATTTTCAATTGAAGGCACAAACCAAAAAACACAATCAAAATTGTTTTGAAATGCTATGTTTTATATCATCTAACTCATTATCTAACTATTCATTCCTTTTCTTTACTCTACGGATTTGTAGTCCGTCTTTCAGTGGGTTCGTGTCGTGGTGGCCTATCGGTTAAGACACCTGCATCTCGCCTACGAGAGTGCGGCTTCGAAAGTGCCAATGCAACTTTTCTAGTCATATGTACTTTCTAAATCTCTGACACCACTGACTAACGGTGAAAGAAAACCTCGTTAGGAAACCTGGACTAAGAAATCTGAAATCGCCAATCTGACTTGAGCAAGCGTAGTGATCAATGATCATGCCTTCTGTACATTCATTTCAAAACTAAAGATACGGTCGTCCGAACATTTGCCTGACGCGTTCTGTATACAAAAAACACTAACACCATCTATTAGAACAACGATGTTGATCGATGCCGTCTTTGACACACGTTGAGACAATTAGGCAAGAAAAATGTATTTAGAAAGATGTTAAAAGTTGATTTAATGACATATTTGATCTATGAAAATTACGACCGCTGGCAAGGAAAGCCGATCGCGGACTAGTGTGTGTGCACCAAATTCGTGGCGCCATTTCAACATGCAGTTCGCCCTGTCTTTACATTTATGTCAATGCTTCTGTATCAGAAGAGGCCTGTGCTCCGCAATGGGTAAGTAAACTAGGCCTACGATCATGAAGTTGATGGTTCCAGTGGGTATTCTCAGCCGTACCTTGGAAGAGTTCAGGTGCGGCGTAGGGCGGGCTGCCGCAGAAGGTGTCGAGCTTGGCGCCCGGAGTGAACTCGTTCGAGAAACCAAAGTCCGCAATCTTTATGTTCATCTCGCCGTCCAACAGGAGATTCTCCGCCTGAAACAGACGCACAGCATGAGGGGGTAGAAGTCGTGATGACGGTAGTCATGGAGATTGGCGCCTGCATCTTAAGTACGAATGTTATGGGTTCCAAATCTGTCAAGTGTCAATGTGACTTTGAAGTGAAGAAAATCATTGTTAGGAACCTGGACTTGGAAAAAGTCTTATATCGCCAATCCACCTAGAGCACTGTGGCGATTTATGCTCGTACCTCACCTAGTCTGTATATGAAGCCTAATTCAAGAAGAAATTAATAATCCGAAATTGTTTCCAAAATACAGTATCTGTATGTTTTTCACACTTTTGACGGCAGAATTTGCCAAACAAACTAACTGAAAGATATTCTGCAAAAAGTACGTAAGGTAATTAGCCATAATATCAATATTTTGGTAATAGGAGACCTCAGTAATGTCAAGTATTGGCTGATCCCCCTATATCCCCTCTTTCGAGCCTCCTTTAACAGTCTAGTGTAACTTTTCTGTCAGAAAAAAGCTTTGCCCAGCACTGGGACAGTGGATAAGCTGAGGAATGATGACGAAGACGGGGTTTACCTTGAGATCCCTGTGTATGATCCGCTTCTGATGGCAATACTGTACAGCGGATACGATCTGTCGGAACTTGGCGCGGGCTTCCTTCTCCTTCATGCGGCCGTGTAGGACCAGGTAATCAAACACCTGGAACATTACAATTATTGTATTAATTAATATGGAATAAAAGAATACTATGTTTGATTTAGAATCGAGTCAAGTGCGTGTCAAAATAGGCGAGTACCAAAGTCATTATGTATTTTTTTAGTATGAAGTTTGTCTTGGAGGCTTCTAACTAAAGCAGACGCTGGTGGTAAGGGTAAGGAAATATCGTAAGGAAACCTGGACACATAAAACACATCTTCTTCCACCAGGCGTTAATACAGGGTCCGCCTGACACATAAAAGACAATGCTAGTGACTTTTTTGTATGTCATTGAAATAATAAGGCGAAATTCTTTTCAAAATTTATGCTAGATTTCCGCGAAATACAGAGAGATCGAAAAAATACGCTCAAAGGCTACTTTAGGAATCAAACCTATTTGATTCCAAAGCGAAGTTTGTAATTTAGCCATCCTTAGTTATTTTTCGTAATTCTAACACTCAAATGCTATTCGTACACTGCCAATCATCAATCCATAACGAGGCTCAAGTTCAAAACTGGTGGATAATGAATGGGGGAGCATACCTCGCCGCCTGACGCGTACTCCATGACAAGGTACAGCGTCTTCTCAGTCTCTATGACCTGGAACAGCTTCACGATGTTCGGATGGTCGAGCATCTTCATTATCCGGACCTGGAAGCATACACATACTTTGTTAAAATCATCGTCTGCCTAGCCTTTTCCCAACTATGTTGGGGTCGGCTTCCAGTCTAAACCGGATGCAGCTAAGTACCAGTGTTTTACATGGAGCGACTGCCTATCGGACCTCCACAACCCAGTTACCAGGTAACACGATACCCCTTGGTCAGACTGGTTGTCAGACTTTCTGGCTTCTAACTACCCGTAATGACTGTCAAAGATCTACAAATGACAACCGGGACCAACGGCTTAACGTGCTTTCCGAGGCACGGAGGAGTCTCGCTGACATAGATGGTCACCCAACCGCGCCAAGCGCAGCTTAACCTTTGATCGGTCGAACCGTGCGGCTGTTACGTAGCCACGAGATCCTCTACATACTTTGTTAAAATACAACTATAAGATATTAGTTTCCTTTTTCAACATATTGAAAACTTGAAGAACATACGGGTCACAAGCACGGGCGCATACTCATTCAATGTATGTGTATAAAACCGTGTACCAATTTGTTGTTTCTTAGAATTTGTGCATGATAGATGTATGATTGTAGACACACGTTACCTGGGGCTGTGGGATGTTCGAAAGAGTTACCGCGCCTCCGGAACGCAGGGGGCCGAGGAAGGAACATGGATGGGTTTTAGTCAGTAGATTCTGACAATAATATTAATCCTTCCCGCCCCACCCACGGCGGGGGGAGTCATTTGATGATTTCCCATCCGAAAAGACACATGATACAGGAGTGATGAAAATAAGGAAGTTCCAGTAGACCTGGACCCACCTCTCTGAACAATTTCTGCAGTGACCCAGGGTTGAGTTGTGTCTTGTCTATGATCTTGATGGCGACCTCCTTGCCGGTGGGTACATGCTTCGCTAGCTTCACCTTAGCGAAGTTGCCCTTGCCGATTGTCTTTAAAAGCTTGTACTTTCCTGGAACACCAAACAAACTAAAATTAATACAAATATCAAAAACTATGAGAGATTTACAAACTAGTATAAATACGAACTCTCCCTGTATGTCTGTTGCATTAAACTGTAAAAGCATATCGAAATGATTCTTCTAGAATGCCAGTGAAAACAGTAACTACAATAGGTGTGTCTGAAAAATAAGACCTTTAATAGACAGTTAACTACCCCTAGAACAAGATTTTGAGCCTATTCAATCTTATGGTCACGATAATCTTCGCAGATACCATGTTGCCTTCTTCCAAATGTTAAGTCTCGTCCATATAAAAATCAAAACCTAATAATGTTTAATGCACTCAACAATGTTAAAGAAGTTATGTTGTGGGCCCTGCCAGACAGCTCAATAGGAGAGAGAAGAAAGCTAAGTCTAGTACTTATATAAAACCTGAATAAAATGTGTTACCATAAATATGTTAAGCAAAACACTTGTTTCTTTATTGGAAACTTAAACTCTGAAATTATATTTTCCTTCATGTTTCAAAGTACACTTTATTATTATACTTCTAAGCTTTCTTTGTAAACAAAACTCCCCGTATCTCTTCAGAAGTAGTGGGTTCTAAGAAAAATGAATGTTCAATCTTTCTTTTTGAAAAGTTGTTTGTTTTCTCGGGCGACTTCCCTCGTGTAGTCTTAAAAAGTACTTAGTATATAAAAGTCCTTGTAAACTAACCTTACTTAATATTATAAATGCGAAAATTACTCTGTCTGTCTGTAACGCTTTCACGGCTAAACCGATGGACGAATTAAGATGAAAGATTTACACCTAGGAAGTACATAGGGTAGTTTTTAACCGGGTTCGCAAAGTAGTTTTCTCAGGACGTGGTTCCCGCGATTTTGCCCTCATCCCGAGGGATCTTCTTCACGCACCAGGATGAAAATTATGACTATGTCTATTCTCTGGGTTCAAAATGAGTTCATACCAAATTTCATCTAAGTCGGTTCAGCGGTTTAAGCGTAAAGAGGTAACAGACAGGTAGACACACTTTCGCATCGATAATATTAGTATGGATTACAGATAGTTTTATTTATATCCAAGATAACTTCAGTACGATTGACAATGAAATAAACCAAACGAGAACATACTATTAAATCCTACAATACAATGGTCTACACAAAAAATATCTTTAGAAAAGTGGGGCTAAAGATCATCTTTGTTACAACGACTTGAGCCGAGAAACCGCTGACAAGATAAATCTAGTGGCGAAAGCGGAAAAAAGAAAAAAAAACTGCACTTTATATATTTCCTTAAAAGTTTCTCGCGTTTAAACCTAAGATGGGGGAAAACTGATAAATTACGGGGTCTTAGCACTTAACGAGAACTGACGAGGGACCTTATCGGTTGTACGGAGCGAAGGACTGTTTCTAAAGAATCAGATGTGAGACGTAAAAAGAACGCAACTAATTCTATTAATTAACAACTTTTGAGTTTAAAAGGAGCAAAAGTCCAAATGGTATCATTTGAGTATGTTTTACGTTTGGACAATTATAAGCAAAGATGTTACTTTATTACTGAATACCTGCGATAGAGGATAACAAAACAAACAAATGTAGATATAAATATCAACTTATTTGTCCTCAGTATGTGGACAGCATTACTAATAAGCTCTATAGTTAAACGCAAAATTAACCACACTGTCCCGCCCCGTCAATTGCCAAGTGGCTTAAAGTACACCTCTGCCTACCCCTTTGGGTGATAAAAACATATAAATTAAAGTACTGACCGATGTGTGGTTCCTCGGATGCTCGCGAGCGCGACGAGACCCGGGCGCTGCCACCCGACGTGCCCCCGCCACCCGCGCCCGCCGACGACTCCGACGCACTCTGCAACACACAACAAATAACCATTAATATTATTATTTATATAAATACACTAGAAAATCCTCTGAACATCTTCTGAACACAGGACCACTTTAGGCTCAGGTGGATACCACGTATCCTTACTAATATTATAAATGCGAAAGTAACTCTGTCTGTCTGTCTGTTACGCTTTCACGCCAAAACTACTGGACCGATATAAATGAAATTTGGTACAGAGATAGAATAGACCCTGAGGAACAACATAGGCTACTTTTTACCCGGGTGCGCTAAGTAGTTCCCTCGGGATGCGGGTGAAACCGCGGGAAACAGCTAGTAGGAAATATATTGAACGGACGAAGTCAAAAATATACTCCGCAAGCAATATTTAAGCTGGTAGTTTTAATGTAATTCGTGTCAAACAAACCGAGGTTTGGATTTAAAAAGTCTAAAATCGCCAATCCGCCTTGCCAAGCGTGGTGATCAATGCCAATGCCTTCTTCGTTTGAAAATTGGCCTGTGCCCAGCAGTGGGACAATATATAGGCTGATGATGGATGGATGATGAAACCGAAGTTTTACTTAGTGGTAAGTCTTACCACTGCCTATTACACATCATCTGCTGAAATATCTCATGTAATGTGCTTGTAATAATTACATAGGCAGCCATTTCCTTTTTAACACACACAACTTTAGTAAGCAACAGAGAGAGACTCGGGATTATGATAGACTGGTTCGCAAGAGATTCTCCTATCAAGGTAAATGCTTTAACAATAACAAAAGAGCAAAACTTAGACTAACTTTATCTACGGAAACTCGACCTTACTTTTAGAAACAAAGCTTTTATTATCAGTTTAATCGAAGCAAACAATAACAAAACTTATGAGTAACTAAATAGCATTATTTCCTTTGTGTGCACCGCGAAATATATTAAATTACTCCTAAGACCAGGGGCCTTACCATGACGTGCTAAAGCAGGAATGGTTTTGTTTTGAAAAAGAGACGGTGCTTTACAACGTCAATAGCTGTGTCTCGCTCTCATACTTGAAGAGTGATAGCAAAAACATGTGGTGGTAGCGCCAGCCTATAAAGCATTTGGAAGCACGACCCAAGACATTTCCGAACACATTTACGACAATTTGGCTAACACAGTGAATGTTTATGTAACAATAGTTATTCATATTTTATGAGCAATAGGTACATTTTACTCGTATTACATTGTAGAATTTAATTGTAATATCGATTGCGGCCATAAACTGACAGTTAGTGGTAAAACATTTCATCAGAAGGCAGGAGATTTAACGATTATTACGTAGCCTATGTGGTTAGACAAGGGCTAAGATTGAGCTTTAATATATGAAAAGAATGGCGAAAAGGAGAGCTTTCTTCCCTATATTATGTTGACTGAACTATTTAAGAAAAAGTATCTGTATTATGTTCGCCGTTTACGGACCGACAATGTATTAAATATAAACAGCTTTACAACAAATTAAAATTTCCAGATTTACCTTTGTTTGCTGTTAATTGTGTTCTTCTACCCAAAACTATGTTAAAATAATTGAATTTCTGAACCATACATTCGTTCGAAGATGATATACATCTAAAATGAAAACTAACATCACATTTAACAAGTCATTTCCTACGTGTAGTAACAGTCACACGGCTCACCGTATCTATGAGTCCTAGCCGCGACATCGCGGTCGTTAACCTCTGGAACATGCTTACCCGACCATGGCTTTGTACTGCTGGTAGCAGGGAATTCCTTTATATTGACTCCCCTTTATCTTTACGATGCTAAGGTAGGGAAAATAACAGGTGTTATCATTGATAGGAACCACTGCTACTCTTCATACCCGGGTGCTAAAAGCATGGGGTGTAATTAATTTATCATCAAAAGCTTTTGCGAAGTCATCTAATTGGGGCTTGTACTTAAATATTATGCATACGATGATTATTCATTCGATTTTCGCTAAGTATAAAACATCAGCTTTTAAGAAAGGAGTTCATCAATTCCAGGATCATAAAAGGTCATAAGATACAACAGAACTGAACCAGAAATAAAGCAAAATAAACACTACCCAATGAAAATAGAGTTTAGAATGCAAAATGTCACAACGAAGAGGTCTCTGATGACAGGATTTATACAGAAACTTAACTAACGTTTTAATCTAATCTGTCATCGTTATCAGCTTATTATACTGTGGCTCAACTTGTTATAACGAAGTTACACAATATTAAAGCGTATGTAGAAAGTTTGGCGACAATCTGAGAGTCTTCAAACTTAATATGTCTTTCTGGAAATATTTTAAGATGGTGGGATACGCAAAAATCATTTACAGAGAAAAAAAAAATAGAAAATGTATTGAGGATCCAACAAGCATACCGCTTATGGCTTATTTATTCAAACATCGACTATAGTTGATGAAACAAATCCTTTGCAACTTGCCTAGCCAAACTTTAGTATAATTACCGTAAGTCGAGTACATTCAGCGTATATTCAGCGGGCTATGCTAAGTGAAATGGGATAGTTGGCATAAAACATTTCACTACCTTTAACTTTTATCCGGCTTACCATCAAATTCCTATATACGCATAGCTATGAAGCCACGTACAGGATAATTCAGGCTACATTTATCTTCCTATAATGAAATTACCTTCAGCTGAAATATAACCACTTTAACTATCCTCCGGCTACGGATGAACGTGATCAGAGTAACTAAAGATAGCCATTCTGTTTACGAGGTACGGTTCAAAGGTAAAACATCAGTGAATAATTGTTAATCAAAAATATATATATAGAAAACAAAGATAAAACAAGTGAATGAGTTTGAATATTTATTTTGGAAATACAGAGCTTAATTACTTATATTCCAATAGTAAGAATACTGCATCCAATGCAAGTAACTACTTTTGGTGCCTCACACACAGTAAAATATTTTTGCCACATGAACTGTTCTTTAAATTTTTTTTTTTGCTAAGTAGAAGAATCCAAATATTAAAAACATAATACTTAGATGTCTAACATAACCCATTTAACATACTAGATATGCAAATCTCTTTAACTGGCCGAATCTAACTTCTAGATTCGACATGGCAGCATTCGAAAATTTAGGTCAAGCTCTACAAGATTAAACTTGGAACAAGAACAGGGCGCTGGGGATAGTATCAGACGGATTCCCTGCAGGCTCCAATTATATAGATCTATGAACAAATGATTGCAAATCGAACTAGATAAAGATTTATTTATTGCAGAATTGTGTACAAATGGTTTTTTATTTTAGAGAATCATTGAAGATCTCTCCCTTTTCGGAAGTATGCAATGTGGAAGAGACACGGTTGCAAACGTGCAGAAAGGGAATGTGCAGTGCGAATAAAGGACGATACGATACGTCCTGTATATTTTTCTTTTGCACCGGAATCCGGATCATTGCACTGGTCTTAATACTTCCAGTGATAAAAAATCTAGTGCTAGAAGTTCCAAGGGTTTAAAAAGCAATACAAACGTCTGTAACATTCCCTCCATTTCATTTCGTTTCACATTTGCCGTTCCATGAGATACATTATGGGATAAAAGGATTCGTATGGTTAAAATTGGCTTATGAAGCGAATAAATGGCGCGTGGGATTACTAAGACCACGGTTTCTCATCCTGGCTTTTGGAACGACTGATAAATAGAAAAAACTTATCAGAAAATTAAAAGGACGCCTTTATCGTGTAATAGTAACTGATAAATTGATTCTACTGACGTTTTAACAATTGTAGCACATATTATTTAAAGCAGACCAAGAACATTAAAAGCGTGGACAACATTTATTTTCTTTTCTTACTGTACAAAGAAACCGAAATACCAGAACATTATAAAAATACCTTCTTTTTAATCCTGCCTCCATCGCATGCTCTAACTAACTTAGTATAAGATTGTAGGTCACGTCACTACAAGTTGTTTTTTTCTTTACGTAAGCAAGCATCACTTTGTTAGGCTTCTCGTTTGTTTGCCTTAGGCGACTCGTTACGGGGAAACTCAGGCACTTTTGAATTTCCTCTTCTTGCCCTTTGTTAAGTAAGCATGTTTTTAGAAAATGTTTAAAATTGGATCAATCTAGTTTGCTAGGGTTGCGGGATTGCTGGAAAGAGTTACTACGACCGCTAAAAGCAAATGAAGGAACAAAGACGGGTTTAGTCAGTGAGAATCTGACACTTCCTATCGCTCCACCCACAGCGAGAGGGGTCATTATTTTGATGATTTCTGATCTATTAAATAGGAAGAACCTAGATTTAACTATATATTCACCTTTTGTTTCTTAAGTGACTAATCTCTACAAGCATTACATGCTAAGGACAGTATTTATTAAACTCTCGACAAACATAGAAGTGAAAAGAATGTAAAAGAAAATACAATCAGTTACCGCTGTTTCAAATGTTCCTGATATTTAGCCTTACTACTATCGCGTGTATATAAAACTTCCTATCATGTTAAGAAAAGTATCTCATCCAAACATTCCTCAAGATCGTGGTTCACAATTAGTCGTAGCGAAAGCGATGTAAATTCGTAATATTTTAACAGGAAAATCTTATTGCTACTTTCCAAACTGTCGGATAGGTCACAGATAAGCTGCAATTAAAATAAAAGCGACGATTTTGTCTTAAAATGCCTAATGGAATTATGAATTGCTTTCGATTCTACCGTGGCAATTATTCCAAGAATTAAACTGTTACGTCGTATTTTGGGCCTAGTCGGCTGATAGTGTAAGTGGAGCTGGTTTTCACTACAAGGGTAGGAGAAGTGATACGGGATGAATAGTACTGTCCCTTTTTCGCACTGGAATCTGGATAACTCTAACGTGCCATAAACGGCACCTGTCTAATCTTATACATAAGTGTGTAATTTTGTGGTCTTCCAATAATAATTAATATGACCCATGTATCGGTAACCTTCGAGCAAATTAAATAAAAAATCTTATAGGTATAAAAGAAAATACAAGACATAAATTGGACACGCTACAAAAGCCATTAGACCACTTTCTATCCAAAGCAAATAACAATGAATTCCATGAAACATCAAATTAATTAACCAGCAAATTACCTGAACACTGAATTAGTTTCTGTTAATGTTGGACAGTGTTCCCGGAATATTAAAATTTAATTACCGTTGTAATTGGCAATGGCAAGAATAAAGGGTATCTTTCGAGCCAAATGTCTAGTCCAAATGTCACAAAGTCCAAGGTCATTGGGTTCCAGTGTTATATAAGTGAACTAATTTATCATTGCGAAGTTTGCTTTCCGTTGGATGAAGAGGGAATACTAATAAACTTTGGAAATAAATGGCTATCATCTTCCGCTGGGGTTAAAATGCGTTCCTCTTTCTGTGACCTTGATTTTCCTACCCCTAAGGCATTAGGCAAGGGTATCGTTTTATTGTGGGTCAGAGCTTTATTAAAGAAGAATGTAAACGGAAACATATTTTACATAACTTCTTACTATGTCAATTTGACAGTCCTAATTAATAATGTGTTTTGATTGCTCTGTTTTCCGTTTTTATTGGGTGGTTGGCTCTTACTGGGATTGACTATCTGTCTGTGTCTGTGAGTCTATCGATAAGGTTAAGCTGAGCTTACCGCCATTGGACCATCTATTACTACTGAGCCTCCTCCGTACTTCAAAAAGCACGTTAACCCGTGTAGATCTTTGACAATCGTTAAGGGTAGTCCAAAGCCAGAAAGGGGTATCATGCTACTGGGTTACTGCATTGTGGTGGTCAGATAGGCATTCGCTCCGTGTAAAACACTTGTACTCCAGTTGCATCCAGTTACTCTGCAGCCTAGGCCCCAACACAGTTAGGAAAAGGCACATGATGATGGCTCTTACAGGGATGTTGTTGGGTTATAATAGTATATTTACCCCATGAAGCTTCTCGATTGCCTTGGCACGTCGTCTCCTCCTCCATAACTTGGATAGGAACACCGGCGCCAGTATCGGCAGCACCCGGTGACGCATCGTTTGAGGATTTATTTTGACTGAGTTTTTCTACTGGTTGGTTTGAAACTTGGTCTAGCTTGGCTAGACCTTCGATGAGTTTGGATTTGTGTCTTTGCTTTATTTTATTGTTTTTTCTTATTTTTATCAAGTCTTTGTACTGTTTTTATGAAGAGCCGAATCTAATAATGACGGTTTTTAGTTTCAATTAGAGCCGAATATGAAATATGATCCCAGACAATATCTGAATAAGCTAATTACTAATTATTTATAAATCATAACCAAACCGGTATTCCTGACCCGAAATTTACAATTCCATAATTCCGTTTCAATCAAAACAACGATTAAACACATCAATATTAATGAAGTATTGAAATCAAAACATCACAGACTGTTGTTTCGTTGGCAAAATTGCAATTACGGAATCGTTACAAAAACGGATAACCCGTTCTGACCTTACAGAATTATAAACAATATTTGTGATTAATTACAATGAACCAATGAACTTCATGTCACTTTCAGATAACATGAGTTACTTCATAATATATTACGTGTTTTACCCAAATAACATGTCGATTAAAGAAAATTAATAAATATTATTCATAGTTACAGAAACTTTGATAAAATATCACGCATTAATAAGCGTGGTAAGGTAGAATCTAAGAATAATTTTGTTTTATTAATTTACAGTCTAACAAATGCACAAGATATCGTAATTGCTTCTGACATAATAATATAATTAACATAGCTGTTTTTCATCGTCACTAAGTAGGAAAATATCATAATAGATTAGACACATGATAACAAAGCCTAAGATGTGGATCAAAGAATCTAATAAAGAAAAAGGGACGACGATGCAGTAAGCTTTAAAAATACCAAAAATAAGGCGCCCCAGGGCATAAGACATCAACCAA
Organism: Pyrrhia umbra; assembly: GCA_963891755.1. Lineage (NCBI taxonomy): Eukaryota > Metazoa > Arthropoda > Insecta > Lepidoptera > Noctuidae > Pyrrhia > Pyrrhia umbra. Next base: position 2,617,859 of record OY982943.1, read on the forward strand.
TTATATAAAAAGAAACCAATAATTGTTCCAACAATCACAGAGCTTAATCAATAAAGAATCCAGTTCTCTGTACAAAGAGCACTAGAAATAAATGAAAAAGATAAAAATAAAAAGCGAACAATACAAGCTATTGAAGTAAATGACGTAAATGAAACCGATACAAGAAAATTCCGTGACGATAAGTTAACTGCATTTCTAAACGAAACAAAGGTAATGTTACTATTTAAAGCTTTAAGCAAACGTATTGAGGAGAAAGTCGGCTAAAAAAGCTGTTAGTGCTGATAAGAGTGTAACTCGATCTAGCATCATTAAGTAGACAGATGATACCTGTGACGGTGAATATGGTGATTCTTGAGATAGAGATTATCTATATCGTAGAAGAAGAGAGAGAAATATGAACATCTATACATACATAGAAGCCAGTGGAAAGTGGGAAGAGAAGCCTTTGTCTTGCAATGTTCTTAGCTTACATAAAAATGCTCAAATTACTGTCAAACTTTGCAATTATATTGGTGCTCTATTTGCTGGATGCAACTATTTCGTAGCTACAAAACGAATTTTCAAATTGCATAGTGCTGCAAAGATGTCATAACAATAATTTACGCCAAAGTTACAATACCTAATCAGTAAATCAGAGTTAAACTTCGTGCCAAAACACTAATTGAAATCATATTTGGCAAAGCATGTGCAACTAAGGCGACAGTTATCTCTTCAAATACAAAAATTCGTTTTTTTTTTTTAAATAACCATTGCCATTTGCGAATGAATAGTGTTTTAACTTTTGGTTTCTCAATTGAATCAGAAAACAAAAAAAAAACAAGTCATTTATTTATGACATAGAACAATATTTAAATTTTCATCAACTCCCTCTAATTTAAATCGTTTCGCTATCGATTTTCAATTAAATCTTATCGAATATCCAATCAAGTTCAGCCGCTAGAAATTTTCAAATGCTGCTCAAAGTTCCGACGAAAATCCAATTTCTCTGCACCAAACAATGTTTAAGCTAACCACTCCACAATACAATTTCAAGCACATCGCTTCAACACTGAATGATGCTAGCGAGTCGTTGACCCGAGTGGAGCACTATTGTCCCAACCCCATTGTTTCACCGCACTGCACCACCATCAGACCATTCGATTCAGAGAACTGCAATCGATTATGAGAATCGATGAATGATTAGGCAACCGTTTTGAATATTGAGGATTGATGTTCGGTTATGGATGGGACTGGTCAATGAAGGTCAAGGTCCATTCCCCAGTTGTGGGCTAAATTAACGTTAATACAATTAATCATGAGTGATCGATACAGTTGTTAGTCAAAATATAAATTAGAGGTACCTGAAATAGCAGGCAGTTCTAATTACTGAACAAGAGGACGTTGGTACGAATTTTAACGTAGCAAAAGAAGTTAGAAGCACCTTAATAGTAAAAAAAGATATCCATTATATAATGCTAGCAACTAAAGGCACTTATATAAAGGAATCAATAATGGATAAACGGTTGGAAATGTCAGACTAAATAGACTTGCGCTAGTTTATTGATAAGATATTCCTTGGTAATAGCGTCAGCAAAAGAACATTCAATGAATAATTATTTTCATGAACGAATGAAGACTGGGAAATTGGTTTTTAGAATTGGATGTTATCATAGCATATGATTAGGGAAGTTCATAGAAAGAAATCTATGTTTTATCATGAAAAACGTAATTTCTTACTGGCCACTGCATGATACTGGTGACTCGAGATTTTTGGCTCCGTAAAATATCAAAATTATATATTTTAGACGATAGTAAATACCAGTTGTAAACTACGAATAGTACGTTCACTAACTTGATTAATACGTGGGGGTGATTAGCATCCAAAAATAGAAACGCTATAGAAACGACCACAAAACAATGAAAGAACTCAAGGACATGGCGTGCCACTGAAATATTCAGAGAGGCACGCCAACGTTATCGATACTAACAATATAAAATGTATGACACAAATGTCGTCATTGGTTGATAGCAGTACTAATTTCCCCTTAGTAAAGAGGCAGAACGAAAAAAAAAATATTCTCAAAAAAAATAATATGTTTGTTACTCTTCTACGGCCACCACATGGCCTAAGAGCCCATGAACCCCAAAAACCACAAAATGGCCTAAGAGCCCATGAACCCCAGACCATCGTCATTTTATAAAACCTGAAAGTTTGTCAGTGCATGCTCCCAACACAGGTAAGAACGATGGAACATTATGAAGTTTGTGTTATGGTGGCTTTGGCAGGTACACGGTACTAAAGTTGTGAAAAAAAATATTCTACTTTCGTCAAATTATAAAGTGTGATTTTTCGGTATTACCTTCGGAATATTATTAAAAACTCAAACTTTCAGGTTTTATAAAATGACGAAGGTCTGGGGTTCATGGGCTCTCGGAATAAAAGGGATTTAGGCAAAACTTGTACTTGGATCAACACTTAAGATACTTGTCCGGGTAGGCTAAGCAGCATACTCAGAATGCGGGTGAAACCGCGGGAAACAGCTAGTTTTAAACAAATTCAGTTAAAAGTGTTACAAGAACTACTAGGCTTTTGGATTAGAACCACTAAGGCCAAGACTTTAATTAGATTTTAGATGGATATTTATTTATATTCGTAAAAGTAAATTGAAACACGCCCTTTTTTCACTAGTTCATCTCCAAGCCAAAAAATAAAGCAATGTATAGATTATATTTATTTCAGATATTTTTTGTTCAATGTTCATCAACTTTCGATAAGATTGAGACTGAACAAATAATTGAATGGTATAATAAGGACAGTGGAAATCACAGATGACGTAAGAATTTTTCCCACTCAATATAATCCATGGCAATCCTAAGATCTTCTTGTTAAAACATCAACACATACAAATGCCTATCTACTTAAGTACTTATCTACCTACCTAGCACATCAAATCCTACGTATGGCCGTACGTAACACAGTGTTATCAAAAGTTACAAAATAGACTTATCCCAAGTTTTAATAACTCCTGCAGAGCTCTGATCTAAAATTCTTGATTACTTTGATACTATTAATTTGTTTGAAACAACGAAAACACCTTTAAGAGTTTCAAGTGGTCTTCTAATTTATACGAAATTTATGTAATGATGAGATTTTTAGATCTTCATTATTATTAATTTACCTACTAAAATTACGAATTTATCACAATAATTTTGCTAAGTAGAACGACCTGAACACTTTTCAATAAAAATAAGTTATCATTAATTCTCAGTATTTTAATCTCAAATCCTTGAAATCTATATTTATATTTCCATATCATGCACCCCACGATCGATACGCTTCACTAGAACCACAGATAAAATAATGAAAATATATTATGCTGTATCTGTGGAAAACACATCACCGCACTCGAATGTTTATCCGAATTAGTATTTTCGCGCCAACGATTCCGCAATATGGCGTCCGATTATCGAGTATCGGTTGGTAATATCGATATGTATCAATGTGTTGGCTCCCGGCGGAGTACTGGGCTGGCCTGAGGGTCGACAGGGCGATGCTATTAAAAGCATGAGGCTAGTGAGGCTTAAAACCTCCGTCACGATGCAGCCAGCCCGTGAAAAAAGGTCTGCTAGGCGTAATAACCCAGATACCTATTATGTATTGGCGCTAATATAAATATAATTTGCGGCTTCGGTTTGTTTACGCAATAAGAATATTTAATCCTCAATCTGTAAATTGGTTTGAGCTATTATTATTGTCTTGGTATTGTGTCTATAGATTTTTAAATACTATTGCGATAGAGACTAAAATCTTTTCATATTGTTCACTTTTTATGGTAAACACTTAGATACATGTTATGTAGTCCTGATGCAGGGAACGATGTGTTTTTGCAACCTCTATTCCAGTGTGAGAGTGGGATACAGCTATAAACGGGTTTTATAGTGCTACTCATTCTAGCAATGGATCTATTCCTGCTTTAATACTGCGTTATACTTGCTGGTACATAGATTAGACCCTTATCGTGTGATAAAAACCGTTGGTACATACTTACCCACGCTATCAGTAATATACCCATTCTCCATAAATTGCGTGTGTATTTGCTTACCTGCAAAGACAGAAAACACATTATTAGTTTGATATAATAAAGTATATTTACTCAATTTCTAATAATAAGCCCTAATTTTAATCTTAATTTTAAACATCTAAAACCATACACGATGACATAAACGGAATAGCTTTGCCAAAATCCGTGGGTTTTCTCGGTTATTAGTTTTAAATTGCGGTTTCTTAACCGACTTCCAAAAATGGAGAAAGTTCTCAACTCGGCTGATTTAGTATATACCTACTATTTGATATACTCTAGACCACCTAACAACACATACACATAAAAGTAGTCTTGCTATATTTAGTTTCACACTGCCAGAAAAAACAAGCGAGATTCTCTAGAATAAAAAAACACTAAATAACTAACGTTAATTTAAATAATCTGAACATGAAATATCAATATTTGTCTTTCATGAAAACATTTATTAACCCTTTCGCGGCTGTCCGTTTTAATTTCATCGCGGGTTCGCCACATGAACCGGGCCACGCCAATCATAAAGGTCCCATCACACCACGGCAGACAGCCAACGGATTTATCCCGGGATATCCGGCCCCGCGTCCGCAGGGAAATGACTTGGAAGTAGGACGCACTACGCGTGATCTTTCGCCTTTGCGTAAAAATATGTATATTAACCCTTTCAGAACGGTTGGGTGATGTGCTTATAAAGGACTAGCTTCCCGCCAGCGGCTTCGCCCGCGATATTTTAGCTAATAGGTACAAAAACTTGACAAATTATATACTAAAACCTTCCTCATAAATCACTATATCTATTAAAAAAAACCGCATCAAAATCCGTTGCGTAGTTTTAAAGATTTAAGCATACATAGGAATATAGGGACAGAGAAAGCGACTTTGTTTTATACTATGTAATGATTTGTGTAATCGTTTGAGTGAGAGAGAGAGAGTCGGGTATAATGCCGCATATATATACATAATGTGCTAAAGTAGATATTTGGAGATTTTGGCAAATGAAATAGATTATAGAATAACTGCTACCCGCGTCCTGAGGGAAGTACTTCACGCACGCGAATAAAAAGTAGACTATAACCGTTTCCGAGGTCCCAGATTTCAATATATCTCCATACCAGATTACATCTAAATCGGTATAGCTGTTTTACCGTGATAGCGTTGTAAACAAATGAATAAACTCAAATTCGCATTTATAATATTATTAGTTAGGAGCCCTATAACCTATGCAAATCCTATACTCTCTACTTTTGACTGACAACCTTCATGAAATGAAAGTTCTTTTTGTATTCCTACTAGCTTTCCGCCCACCGCGTGGTCATTTTTTTACACCTTGGATTACATTATTCAAGTTTTAGTAGGGATCCCTAATTATTTCTGGAAATAAATTTATAATAATTTATGTAGCTTTCTAAAGGTGAAAGAATTTTTAAAATCGGTCCAGTAGTTTTTGAGTTAAATCCCTACAAACGAACAAATCTTTCCTCTTTATAATATTAGTATAGATAATTATCCCAATCTTAGCGAAAAAAAAATTGTTACACCAAAAAAAGCTTCAAGAATTTCAAAGTACTTCCTAGTTTTCTTTACAAACTCCTTGTAGGAACTATGTCATTCAGGTCTGTGAGTCTCAAAACGTGTCCTAACCTAAATCCCTGTAAAGAATGTGGGATACGCTTTGACGGTGTAAAGCGGGCACGAAGCCCCGGGCCTGACCTGTTCCAGTTAGAATATGGCTCAAGAGGAAGCCTCGTGCAAGCCATGGAGGTTTATGTTACGGCTTGATAAAAGATATGAGATCTTTGTAGGAATTCATATGTATTTAGCAAACTTTAGCATTTTTTAGATAACGTTGTCATAGCGATTTGATTTATGAAAGAAATATTTTGCCTCTCTATTCGCTTAACGTTTTGTCACTTAACTACGAACTTGTGACTATGAAAAAAATACTAGTTATATAATAAACAGGATTTATCTAACTATCCACGAGGATTTCTTTTTGGGAATTTAGGCTTTAATTCTGTGCAAAATTATGTCAGGTTTGATATGATCAACAAGTATATAAACAAAAATGTGTGTCATTTAGAAGTATTTCCGTGTTTTATGACGATTCGTAGAAGATGGAAACCTATTTATATGAGAAGATATCGGATGCCTACGTCATACAAAGAACACACCCTCCAGGATTCAGGTCTCTACGATCAGCGGTTTAAGCTGTGCGTTTATCCGTCAGTCGTTCAGGACAAAGCATTTTATATGTATAGATTTAGCAAGACTATAGAAACATAAAAATGAAATAATTTAGGGTTCTTTGTTCGCCAACAAAACCCAAAAATTCTGCCAGTGTAAACACGACGAATATCGGAGTCAAGTCAATATAACCAGGGCAAAGTACGCAATGGCGGAGCTCCCCAGAGTCGCAGCTATTACCTTGAATAATATACCTTGGAGGGCAGGGCTCGTATTATTAGTCTCCAATGCAACGTGAATTTAGATCGAGGTGTAAACAATTTAGTGTTGGACGGGGAATTTTATTATTTATTTTGTTATGTATGAATATGAACTTTTTTAAAACCTTGTTTTGTTTCCAAACAAACTAGAAACTTAAGTTCCTAAATCGAAACTCGACTCTGTTTATTTCAAAGCACAACTTTATCAGAACTTCATCATGCCACTCCCTTTTGAAAATAACTTCTATAATGGGATACGGATCATATAATATATCTGAGTAGAAAGGATATTTATCTGAACATTACCTATATTTTTCTAAACATTTATTTGCAAGTACTAGTATGACATATATGTGTAGCTTAGTAACGTAAGTAGTGGCAAAATAAAGTCTTTTTTGTCATGTCTTGATGATCAGATAAATATTGTTCCAAATTGCTACTTACCCCCTACTACCTAAACTATAAACCAAAATTATCTATGGAACCACACGAAATATTCGATAATTTTACTTAACATTTCCATATAAAAGAGATAATGTAATCCTTGAAGAGGAAGTTACAAAGGAATTCTTCGCGAGGCAGGTGAGTTCGCGTCGGCGCTCAACGTTTTTCGAAGGCATGCACAGGTTAATGGCTCTTCGGAGCCTGTTTATTCCAGCGAAGAGATTTAATATAAGTAATGAAGCTGGATTTTATTATTTTTTGTTTTAATGTAACATTGCACCTGTTTTCTCCGAAGGGTGCGGCAGAGAGCATAGTAAACCCACATTTCGCCATACATATTTCAGTCTCATGTAGTAAGGGCTCAAATTTCTGAGGACATGTTTTGAGGACTTAATGGCAATAGTCCGAAAAGTTATGTAGCAGTATTGATCACAATGAGACTAGAAATCTAAACTAATATATAAGGCCGAAGATTTTGTTTGTTTGATCGCGCTAATCTCAGGAACTAATGGTCTTATTTGAAACATTCTTTCAATGTTAGATAGCACATTTATCGAGAAAGGCTATATAACATCACGCTAATACCAATAAGAGCGAAGCGCCACTATTCCACGCGAACGCAATTGCAGGCAAAATTACTAGTAATTTTGATATTTGTAATTACGAGTTTTAAACCAGTAAACGAGAACGACCTCACGGGAAATGTCTCAGATATATAGTAATACATAAAAACATGTTATATGGAATCAGCTTTTACTTAGCTACTATAAGAATATACAGGTTGAGTAAAAGGTAAAATTCCTTCCCTTTTAGATCCCCGACCCTCACGAGCAAAAAGGAATTCTTATAAAACCGCCGAGTCTACCTACGTATTGGAATCTAAATCCTATGTTAAGTTATATACCAAGCTGTTAAGTACCTACCTTGCTACATATTAAAGTTTAAAATATCTATCATCTAGTTTTCGATTAGCTTTACATTAGCTTACAATGTTTGTATGTTTGTTTAGGCCAAATCTTGCAACTGAATTTTGAAACAGTTCCCGTGGTCCGAACTGACTGAAATTCGGTATTCATGCATAAACCAGATAACAATGGAATATTATTACAATGTTTCATGAATAAAGTATTAAACAATAGCTATTTGATTAAAGTAACGCTAAAAATTTTGTAGAAACAAAGTCAAGCATGGAATACTCTTCAAAAACATATATGCTTTTTCATCTTAGCATCGCAAACAGACAAAGAGCCAGCCACACAATCAACTCAAAAAAACTTGTATCCAAAAATAGAAGTCCACAAATACAGCACATCGTTTGAGTGGTATTTTCCAGGAATTTTCTCAAACATGTGCTGACAACAAAGCAAAACTAGTGTTAGAGTGTCCTGAAAATGCAGACTCCACGTGTCTTCACAGACTAGTTAGAAGTACCACCTGCTAACATCTCCTGAGAGTGGGGACCGAACTGTGTAACATATGTTCTGGTTGTACCTGAAGAAGATTAAATGTGTGGGCCCAGTAGAAGCGGAGCGATAAGCGGATTTATTAGCGTTTCGGTTTACTGAGTGACTTGAATATTGATGGAATAGAGATTTGTAGATGGATTTATCTGTCCTAAATACGGCCTATCCATATATTGGATGCTCTCTGATATGATAAATTCGATAAAGCAATATAGATCTAGATGAAGGTCAGCCTTTATTATTACTATCTACTGATTGGAGTTTATTTCAGTTTAGAATTTGACGGATAATTTTATAAGTCAAATAAATGAAAAAGGCTACTTTAAATAGCTCAAATAATTATAAAACTTTTAAAAACATCCAATACATATATAATTAAAGACAACTCTAGGCAAGCATTTTAACGAAAACCACAAAATTTCAAATTGATACGTTCTGAAATTCTAACAAACCAACGTTCAACGCAACCGCTGCTCGCGACAGGAAAATTTCATGCGAGTGAACAAAAACTGAATTTTACAATAAAAATTGTGTTCGGATATATTTTTTCAGCTGTTGTGTGGTATTGGCCAGCTGAACACTTCATTTGCAATCATCTTATATATATTATATATACATAGGTACTTTAGTTTAATAACATTGAAGTTTTTTTTTAAATCCTGTTTTTGTGACCACACTGTAAGTGGTCAAAGATTTGCCACTCCTCTTTAATAAAGTTTGCGCGGAGCCCACAGCCGCGCCGTCCGCCGGACAAACTGTCCGGACGAATCTCGAGCACGGCTCATTTATTTACACAACCGGACAGTGGTCGGTGTGGAATATTGAATTCTTGGACAAAGGTGGGATATAAAAATGCTTGAGGAATTTTCATTTTCGTGCGAGTATTTGTTTGGGGCTTCAAAGGATATTGTATAAGGAGTTATATTTTTCAGACATGTAAATCAACGTTATGTTAAAAAGTGATTTGGTCAAAACAGCTGGAAAACCCTGGACTAGACTGGTGCTGAAGATAGAGGATTGGAAAGGAGGAGGCAATAATAGAAACAATTCTTAACAAACATTAAAGTGTATTCTATAAAAAAATATATTTAATAGTGAAAATAACAACAAAATACGCTAAGATACGCTAAGTACCTACTACCTTTACTGTGTGTACTACATTTAGTAAAAAAAAATTACTTCACTATTTCTTCTATTTCTACATTCAACTATCTACTACTAATTTCATTCACACGTATCTAATATTTAGTTAAACTTACACACTTACCATCTTATCCGTAATAAATTATCAAACAGCTTTGTCCCTTGCTGTCAAGTTAACATTACGTTTGAAAGAAAAAGACAAAACAGTTATAACTACAATAGGCTTTTTAGACAATTTATTATGAATGAGACTGCGAAAACTGAAAATCTACATCACATTAGTACTAATACCAAATACTACAGACGTTTAAATACAACAACCAATCTACAAAACTACATAGTAATACAAACTATTCACCAGGAACTGCCTGCCCTTGACTCCCATCCTGGCGACCTCTTCAAGGGATCGAACACCATATAATTAAGTCCATGATCCTACACTTTAGTTCACTCATTTCGTTCATGTATCACTTCTATTAAAAGCCACACTCACATTGTTTTAAAAACATTGAAACTAGAAAGGAGTGATTGTAGAGTTAATTTATTAACTGTAGGCTGCGGGACGTTTGAAAGAGATACCGCTTCTCCGAAATACAAAGGGCTGAGGAAGAAACATGGATGGGTTTTAGTCAGTAAGAGTCTGATCTCCACCCGCCCCACCCATAGCGGGAGGGGTCACTCGGTGATTTCCCACCCGAGAAAAAAAATCCGATCTAACTGTATCCCGCGCCCTGAGGGAGGAAAATGTAGACTAGCCTCCAGCCTTTCATAAACTGAACCTAAAATTGAATAAAGGACACTACTTTCTACCTTTCGCAACCAATTTTTGCAGCCAACGCGTAAGCTGAATTCTGTGATCTTATTATAATAGAATATTTCTAGAAAGCAATATAAATGTAGTTTACGTGAACGACTTTTTATCATCCTGTCTGTCTATCACACTTTCATGGGAAAACAACCGAATCGATTTAGATAAAATTTGGTGTAGAGATAGATATGAATCTGGGGAAAACATAGGAGAGCTTTAATCCGGGTGCACGAAGTAGTTACCGTAGAATGCGGGTGATCCTCGGAAAACAGCTTGTTCTTTAAATAAACAGAGCCAATAAAATCTACTGCCTCTATGGTTAACGTACTTGGTTTAATTTTAACAATACTGTACTTCCCTAGTTTGCAAGCTACCTGCGTATCAAAATTCATCCAAATCGGTTCAGCAGTTAAACCGCAAAACCGCAATCAATAAACTTACTTTCGTATTCATAATATCTATACATTGGTTAATGAATTCAATGGGGTTTTGATAGGTTTTTCCTGTCTTTATTGTAATCAATACGAAGATGAGGAAGTACCTACCATGCCTTTCACATTCACAATTCCCTAACAAACGTCTATATATCTATGTTCACTTAATTCCTCGCAATGTATCTTTTTTTCCTATAGCCATTCCCATTCCCTGCTCATCTGATAGGATTACTAAATATTCGTATGTAACATATGGGCAGTTTCTATGTGCAGTGAAAGATAAAATCTCTGAGGATTACTGAAGTATCCCTGATGGATGGGTAACAGCAATCTATTAATTGATAGCATCATGTTGCGTACAGCGTCAGTGAAGCGAGGATATATTAGCATTAGTTGCCCCCTCGCTGTGTTATACTTAATCATTTTAGTAGAAAAGACTATAATATTTATACTAAAATGTACAGCTGAATCACCATGCTTGCTCAAGGCAGATTGGCGATTTCAGACTTTTTAAATCCAGGTTTCCTCACGATGTTTTCCTTCACCTATAGTCAGTGACGTCAAAGATTTAGTTAGAAAGTACATATGACTAATTAGTGGTGATTAATGCTCATGCCTTCTCTGTATGAGAAGAGGCCTGTGCCCAGCAGTGGGACAATTTATAGGCTTATGATGATGATCCAGCTGAAGAGTTCGTTAATTTGGAGGTGCTAATCTCTGTAGTACCAGTTAAGTAATTTATAAATACAAAAGTGAGTTTGTTTGATACGCTTTCACGGTAAAACGGATAAAACGAAGAGATAGAGGGTCCTTGGAGTCGGTTATAGGCTACTTTTTAAGCTCGGGGCGCTGGTAAAACCGCTAGAAAAGGCTAGTAGCCTATATATCGACGAAGGTTACGGGCTATCCAACATCACGTTACGTCCCTCAGGGGTCGATAAAAAAGAAAAAAAATACCATATATGTAGATGTAAAAACGAAGGAGGCGAGACGAAAGGCAAGTGAAACAGCTAGTGACAGATAAAGCTTATTTTTTAACACATCTATGGAATTCAGGAAAACCTTGTTTCACCAGAGACCAAGTCATGTTTATGAAATCACTTACGAAATTAAAGGTGAGGCATTTTACGAGGTAGCCATCGAGATTATCGTAAATAATAATAATCAAACGGTTAGTCCATCGCTTGCGAATATAAGGAATATCTATTTCCCACGGTTTGCAGAATGTCATGATTAACGATAATTTGTTTGTGTTTAAGCAATCAATATTGCTGCTTGCTTATATTTCAAGTGGTAATTACTTAGTAGATATCTTATACCAGCTGCACCTATTGCAATATTATTCAGATCAAATCGATTCGGCTCGAAAGACCAAATTTTTGGATTATCTAAATTATGTGCAATTAATTAAAAGTAAAGTTTTTTAAGTGCATTTCTTGATAGAGCTTATACAAGATACGTTAAGAAAACAAAGGACCAAAAATTCTACTTTAGCAGCAAGAACAATTTCTACTTGCAACTTCACAGGAAAACTGCACGTTCAATGTAAATCAGATTAAACTGCTTACAAAAGATAAAGGAACAAAGACTCGTCTTTGTGCATGTCTATGAAGCTAGCGACGTTGCCGATTAAGAAGACTAAATAAGTATTTCAACTGATACTGCATTTATGCTGTTAGATTCGTAAAATGTTATCACATTCTATGATATTCTGCTTTACGCCCTATGATTTGCGGAAGCCGTTTATTATTTTATCTTGCGAGTTATCAATATCAAGTAAGCGAAAAACGAAAAAGAATAAAATATGAACATTTATTTTGGTGGTACGGTCCGTTAATATTACCTACCAATTCGGATCGTAGCTCTCACCAGCCTCATAAACCGAGTCTAGATAAACATACAGCCTTGGCCAAAAGTATTAGGCACCCTAAAATTTACTGACTTATTCGTGTTTAAAGTAAAAAATAAGATTATTTTTGTTTTCAAATTACTTATATTAACAAAAAAATACAAAAAGTACTAATATTTAGTTGCTCCACCCTTTGCATTGATCACAGCAGCAATTCTTGGGGCATGCTGCTTTCAAGCCTTTTACATTCGGCTGCATTTATGACGTCCCACTCTTGAATTTCAGCATTTTTAACGATGTTTTGGATGTAGTCCGATGCTCTCTGATCTTGCGCTTCTGAATACCCCAAAGATGCTCAATAGTTTTCAGATTTGGCGATTGTACCGGCCATTATAACAGCACAATACTGTGGTTTCTAAACCAACGCATGATGGTCGCTGATTTATGAGAATGAGTATTATCTTGTTAGAATTTGATGCCATCCATGTTTGTGATGCCAAAAATTAGTATAATCTAAGGCGAAAGCGCAGTTTCGAGTACATTTATGTACTTTTCACTGTTCATACGACCTTTGCAAACGAACGTTTCGCCGACACCATCGGCTGCCATGCAGCCCCAAGCCATAATGCCACCTCCCCCGTATTTAACAGTGGACACCACTCCATTTGGATCATATTCCTCGTCAATGCACCGCCTCACGTACGTCACACCCGCAGTTCAAAATAGCCGTAACAATGGAAAAAAGAAGAGTTTAAATGTGTGCTCATTTTTTTTATAGAAGCAGACTAGAATACGAACGATGAGTGTTATTGCTTTAGAAATAGTGTAAAAGCTGACCTCAATGTTTGATTCACCGAACCACACGACATTTGATCAATCCTCCTCCGAGAAGTGTTGGTATCGTAGAGCTCATTCTAAGCGGTTCTGTTTGTTACTTTTCCGAAAGCCACGGATTTTTTTTTACTTTACACCTCTTTGAACCAGCATCTGCAATCCTTCTTCTTGCTGTTTGAGCACTATTCCTGTGCCTAACTTCTACGGTTAGGATGGCAGCTAGCTCAGAAGAAGTTTTTTTGCGGTTCTTCAAAGACTCTCCGATGAGTTTTATGTCCTGGCGGTCAGTAGTCACGCGATTTTTGCCAGTTTCTATTTTATTTGTATGAGGCTAGTCTGCGCAAACCGTTTAATAGCAGATTGCATTGCGCTCCGCGAATATTTCACGAGTTTGGCAGTCTCTACTTGGGACTTTCCTTATTCTTGTAACAACTGGGTTTTCATACGTTTATCGTAGGACAGTTCATTTTTTTTCGGCATTTTCGAATAAGGAGAATATAAATTTCACCATTAAATCACACACGGAAGCTTCATTACGCTGTGAATAGTAAATGAAGACTGATCATGTTTATGAATATTTTCTATAAAATAATCATAATTTGGAGTTAGCTCGCCAGATATTTTATGGGCCATAGAAATAGGCTAACTATTGTTTTAATTAAAGTTTGACGGCACTGGCTTGGCTTTTGATAAGAAAAAAATGTTGATTTTTAAATACTTTTTGAGATATCTATGTTTTAGAGGGGTGCCTAATACTTTTGGCCAAGGCTGTACATCAATCGATTGAATACTAAACTCCCAACCTTTATATCTCATCTATTATTCACCCCCGAACAAAAAGTCGATTGAATCAATCAAAAATTCAATCATGTAACATTTGTTATTCAAAACAAAAGGGACTGTGGAATCAAATGAATTGTTGTTAAAATTAATTTCACCAGAATATGGAAAACGATCTCATTCGATTGATAATAACAATGAATTTTAGGAAGCAAACGATTGTGCAACACGGTAGAGGCTTTTATTAGGCCTCATCACGACATCACTTTATTCAGCCTTTAGAAATTTCCAGAATAATTTTTACTATAGTCGACAGTTCATATTATGTCGTGACCAAAAAAGTAACTGGTAAAAGCAATGATAGTGAATTTTACGGAGACATTTTGAAACCCGATAATAGCACTGACAGAGAAAATGTAGGAAGAATTTGAAAGAGTTTTGAGAATACGGACGGCGCCAGACAGAAAGGGATTAAGAGTGAATGGGAACGTTACTTTTGATAAAAGGGGTTTATGAAACCTTAGAGTCATTGACCTTTGATATTGTTTTGGTTTGGTCCATCTTTGATAACGAAGATAGAACAAAAGTAAATGATGGTAAGCATGTACTCGGGGCAGACAAGCAATCAGACCGGATACTTATAAAATTAGAACAACACAACACAATTAAGGTTCAAAACTGAATGAATAATAACATTGTAAATATATTAGAATCATGATCATCATCCTATCTAACACTAGTCCACTGCTGGACATAGGCCTCCACTAACGTGTGCCATATCGCCCGGTCTTCAGCTTGACGCATCCAACTTCTGCCTCCAGAATCATGATATTGCATAATATTCATAACCATTCCAGATTTAGCCAAAACTCAATTCGAGTTCGTGCGAAATTAAGTTTGTGCGAATTTTATTATCCTATAAAACTGTTTGTGAATGACATAAAGGGTTTAATATTTACGACTTTCTGATTTCCCTAAGTTGAAAGGAGTAGTAAGACTTTTTACTACTACTATTTGCTACGGTTGCAATTAATAAGGCGATTTTGAGGCACGTAGCCTTTCGTGAAGAGTTTTCGAATAGCATTATAAAGAATTATTTTTCTCAATTAAGTATTTTTTTAAAGTTAAAATTAAGATTTCTTTTGTAAATATGAACCTTTCTCTATTATCACAAAAGTCATTGTCATTACCACCAACTTGGATGCTACGCAAAAGGTTGAAAGATAAGGACGCTGCTGCAATTTTTACCCATTAATTATCTGTCTTGCCTATTATAAAAGGAAACCATTCACAATAATTAACCAAACCGAAGATATAACTCCTATCAAAACATCAACAGTAAAATCACTTCGAAGCTCAAACAAATCATCCGCATCATCGTTTAATTCCGAACTATAACATTAACGACATAAGATTGCAAATTGCACGACACATTGAATGTAATATGTGTATCAATGTGTGTTGATGACGTATTTACGCGGGGGTCGGTAGTGGAGTCAGCTGGATCGATAGTCTGCATAAAGCGGACAATATAACGCAAAAGTTTCGGGAGTGGAAATCTAACGTCCTTTGATTGTGTCTTTTAGACATAATCTATACATATAAAATGCTTTGTCCTGAATGATTGACGGATCAACGCACAGCCTATGCTCGTAGAGACTTGGAGGATGTGTTCTTTGTATGACGTAGGAATCCAATAAGAAAAGATTTTCCGAAATTCTACCCCTAAGGGGGTGAAAAAGGGATGCAAAGTTTGTATGAAACTCTGTCATTTTTAATTTGAATTCGTATAGCCCATGCGGGCGAAGCCACTGGCGGAAAGCTAGTAATAATATATAACGACACATTCTGTATGAAATAATGGCTTCGAAACATCAGTGGACGAGTATTTCCTGGGTGAAGGACCTATTTTATTTCGCACAAGTCAAGCATAAATGATGCAAGATGTAACTGCTAGCCTTTAGTTGTGAAGAGCCTCCAAACGAAGAGGAATTAAGTAACACTACTAAAACATGAATTGATTGGATCGGGTTGGAATATTGTTATTCGAATTTGGTACTTACAAAAACCCATGCACAAGATTCGCAAGACGACATGACTATAAATGGCATTGTTAAGCAATCGCCATGAACAAAGAACTTGATAATATTTAATCTTTTTCCTCCAGAAACGAGTATTTCCAGTGACACCCGGGAACTCCATTCGCAGAGGAAATAACTGTTGATGTCGCTTGTATTATTGTGTTCGATCGACACACGAGGCTTGGTACGGCAACGAGCGAATACATATATGGCAAATCGGAGATTGAACCCATCGGATGGATTGCATTTTCAAAATCTTTATATATTATCTTCTATTTTCTATATAAATAAAATTAATGAATCGCCGAAATGTATGTACGCGCATACCTTCCGAACGTCTGCACCAAATTGGAGAAATCTTTTTTTTGTGTTCATTATTGTTAGGAAAAGGTTTGTATGAAAGAAAACTTAAAATATTGGGGAAAATTCCACGTTTCAGAGATTTCATTTTTTTTCCATTTCCATCATCCACTCTGTATGTCTCTTTTTACGAATCTAAACCTTTAGTTACATACTTAATATTTAAATAGAAACAATGATTTTTATCTAAAGATAAAAACTACGTAGCTTAGCATTTATTAGCTAAATATTTATCAGCCATTGATTTATTGTTATATCAATAAAATTAGGTTTATCCATTACAAAATTACATAGCTGTCAGCTCAAGACACTATTAATTAATTTAACACTATATTGTATTATTGCTATCTCAAACTCTCAACGTACCATTGAAGACAAGCGAAAACAGTTCCCGATCCTCGAGTCTATAATTACAAATCTTAAGAGCTATTCAAGGAAATTATATTTACATATTATATATATTTTTTTTAATATTTTGTAACGTAAATAACAACACATCTGATGTATTGCCTGTATTTAATATTATTATGTAAGTATTTCTATTAAACTGAATTTTATTCTGTTTTATTGCACCTACCAAGTTATCGCTGCTTCGCCCAAAGTTTGACTGGCAAGAATGCCTGTGGCATTAAGTCCGCCTATGTACAAATTGTTGCATAAAGGATAAATAAATAAATAAAATAAACGTAATACATCTGTCTGTATATTCGTTTTGTAACTAACCCGAGGAATACCTACATTTTTATGAATTCTGAATTTCTAACAACTCTAACACGATTCGTAGAAAGACACAAATTACATATTCTCTAGACTCAGACCTCGAGTTGTGATTAAAACTGCGAGAAACAGCTAAGTAGATCATCTATAATTTTCAATTCCTAGTATTTTGCTCTCATAACAAACAATAATTAGTTCTAGCACGGTGTATAAACCAGCTAGACATTATTATTCTAACTAAATGTCACAAATATAAAAGACTTGTTTATTACGCTTTTACGGTCAAACTGCTGAACCCATTTCAATGAAATTTGGTATGGAGGTAGAAGGAAGTCAGGAGACGGTTACAGGCTACTTTTTATCCGGGTATGTTAAAAAGATTCCTCAGGACGCGTGTGAAACCGCAGGCAAGACCTAGTTTTGCATAAATGCAATGGCCCAATGACCTTAGCAAACATATAATTAAGGATAACAGCAGGGTTGATACGGGTATATGTTATTGGTGGACGTGTTAGGGTAGAACACGTAACATAGGGGTCGGTAGGGGTAGCCATAGGGGTAGCGAGGACGTTAGACAAACTCATTAATAGTCCTCATCTAAATGTGTGTTTGTATTTCTGTTTGGCAGACAAAAACTTTTTGGAAATATATTTTGGTTTGAAATATTAATTTATAAAAGCGAATAATTTGGAGATTGTCTTATTGGACTAGTAGTCAATAACCTGACTGCTGAACATGGTGTCCCAAGTTCTATTCCAGGACCCAACAGTGCTATTAAGATATCCATGACGAATATTTAAACAATTTTCGACTTAACTGGCGAAATAATGGTACCATTCGCAATACAGTTAATGTTGTGTTCTTCCGTGATTCGATTATTGAAAAACAAGGTATCGATAATCGATAAGAATCGGCATTGACTATTGTCGGACACCTGGGAGCGAGACTGCTTTGTTTACTTCAATGTCAATGCCAGTCATCTGGCGTCCAACAAGCAACCAGTGTTTTATATCTATTTCGCGTTTATTTGTTCTCATTTATCTTCGGAGTTCTTATCTCTTTATCTTATGTTTAATATTTTCCGCGGTTTCAGTCGCGAGCAGACGAAGACATACCCGGATATTAAGCAGCGTATAACTGTCTCCAGATTTCAAGCTAGCACATAGTAGTCTGCACGTAACTTGGCAAGAATCGTGTGTAGTTTTTTTCTTTTCTCTATCTTCTACATATAAATGTTTAAAAGTAAATTAATACAATAGACGATAGTGTAATGACAAGCATTGGAAGTGTTACTTTTGGATTGCACTGGGTGTATATGCGCAAACTTGTTTCAACTACGTTAAAAAAACCGGCCAAGTGCGAGTCGGACTCGCGCACCGAGGGTTCCGACTATTGGAAAGAAAAAAAAAATACGCAATAAAGTCGCAATTATCTTGTTTTTTTCCGACCGCATAATTAAGTTTGTAGAGGAAAATTGCTGATTACTTAAACACTACCAGCTAGATCTCGTTCAAACCAATTTTCAATGAAAGTTTGCATGGTAATCTACATCATATATTTTTTTTAGATTTATCATTCTCTTATTTTAGAAGTTACAGGGGGGGGACACACATTTTACCACTTTGGAAGTGCCTCTCGCGCAAACTATTCAGTTTAGAAAAAAATGATATTAGAAACCTCAATATCATTTTTCAAGACCTATCCATAGATACCCCACACGTATGGGTTTGATGAAAAAAAAAATTTTGAGTTTCAGTTCTAAGTATGGGGACCCCCAAAATTTATTGCTTTTTTTCTATTTATGTGTCAAAATCTTAAAGCGGTTCACAGAATACATCTACTTACCAAATTTCAACAGTATAGTTCTTATAGTTTCGGAAAAAAATGGCTGTGACATACGGACGGACAGACAGACAGACATGACGAATCTATAAGGGTTCCGTTTTTGCCATTTGGCTACGGAACCCTAAAAACGTGCCAAGTTTTGTGCCGGCCACTATACCACACTACGGACGATCGTTCACCAAGCTGAAGGTAGAACATCTTGAAGAGCTATGGTGGCGCAAACCACCCATTTTAGTCACGTACCTCGACATGAGGTTACGACTCGGAAGAAACGTTCCACATAAATGCACTAAGGCGTAAGTTCACCGATAAGATAACGGTCCGATCAACTGAAAACAGCTGTTTACCATAAATTCAAACTCCTACCATACACGATGGATAACATTTAATTTGGGTTTTTTTTTAATCCTAAAACGGTCGATTACCAAGCCGGGGTTCAAAAAGAAGTTGACAACACGAAAATTCGCGCTACGTGGTTAATAAACGTTTTCGTTTAACGGGCCGATTATAGTATAACCATATTTCGGTGAAGTTGGCCCTAAATATGATATAACCACTGCACCTTCACTGCATTTGGTATGACATTTCATATCAATTACACTTATTCCTAGTCTCTTCACAGCTGCATTCGGTGACCTTTGACCTTCAAAAGCGATCTTGTTAAAAGACAAAAAACATTTAATTCCAACATTGAACTGCGAACGTTAGCAAACAATTTTAGTGTTGATTGGTTATGAATTCGTACGACAAACTGAAAATGGCTAAGGCCACAAAACCGCATGACTAAAATTGCAATCACAGAACAAATAAACTTTTGTATGTTAAAGGTTAAAGTTCAATTTTATTTGCTAGTTAATATTCGAAGTTTAAATACGTTAATGATTGGCGGTGTATTGGTAACATACACAACACGCAAGAGGATAATCATAGATGTGAAAATAGCTTTCTGTTTTAATATTTTAGAAAGTTAGATTGATGGCTTTTATGCGAGTCTATGTCAAAAAAAATGTGATTCTTTATATGCGATTTTTTTATAGTTTGAGTTACGAGTAAGTGGGGGCTTCAGCAATACCTTACAAATGCATGTGACCATAAAACGCTTTAACGCAGCATGATCTTAAAATGAAACAGGGAAAATATAATATTGTTTGCGTGCAAGTAAAAAACAGTAGTATTTAATTTTTAAAGCAAAGCTATTTTGACAACTTTAATTAATAATTGAATTTAACTGTTTGTTGTTTACAATATAAACCACAAAATATCATAAAAAAACTTATTTAATAACTACTAAACTTGCTAGGTGATTCGGAAAAATCCTTATTAAGATAGTTCAAATCAATTTTACATTCCAGTAAATACCCAATTTACTCAGATATTCTGCGATTAAAATATTTGAATATAACTTCAATAGCTACCCTTAAAATCGAAGTACCACTAAAGTATTATTATTGAAAACTTTTGTCAAGGGGCGAGTACAATGAACATTTGTCGGAAGGGTCGAGTTACTCGAGCAAGTTGTGTGCTAGTAATTTCTTTTACGATTAAATTAAGAACACCTTTTTACACCTGAATTATTTAGCAACCGTCTCTCAAGTGGAATATGCTCGTTGAGATAAGAGTATTCTATATGATAATCCAGAACATAGTCTATCTATGTGCCAAGTTTCACCCGATTGCGTTCATTAGTTTTTACGTGAAATACTAACTTATCCATACATCATTTAAAATGCTTTCGTTTATAATATTAGTCGAATTAATAATAGAAGGCCTTGAAAAAATACGTGTTGTATATTTTATTACTGTTTAAGTAATGCTTTATGATGTTAATAAAGCCTTATTAATGCAAATACACTGTTTAAGAGCTGTTATTAGTGCTAGTACAGCATAATTAATGAGAGTGTATCCTTAATGGTGTACTTTGATGCAATATTGATAAAGTTAAATGTGCAGTGAACACTTACATAAGATTATCTAGTTATGTATAAAATATGGCCTTGAAGTCTCTAAGTTTAATTCTAATATCAAAAATGCGTAGAATTTATTACTTAATATTGTCTCACAGATTCCTTGCAGAAAAATAATCTTAGAATTATTTAATTACCGTATTTAAAACAATTACCAGTTGGCTACTAGTTTTGGGTCGTTTTCCGAAACCAAACACGATCCACATTGAACTAACCTGATCGAAACCCGTACTAGCAAACTAAGTTCCAAACTAGGACAGTTTGAAACTAAATTTGCTTACGCTCGTAACAACTTTGATAAAAACTGCATCTTCAATTTATCAGCTCTTAACAAAATGAGGTACTTGCTGAAATTATTTTCTTTTAATAGAATAAAGCATCTCGCTATAACATTAAACTTTGAACGATATATAAGTACAGTAGCAATACAGGGAGCAGGTAAAGCAGAATTTTAAACTAGCATAACTTTGAGCTGGTGCAGTATTAAACTACACTAGTGAAACAGCATTTTCCCTTTAACATTCAAAATAATATTTTGATAGCGATTGGGTAAAAAAAATGGAGACTAATTTTTTTCATGGTTTAGTAGAGTAGCAAGTACAAAGGACAGTTCATCAAAAAACTAAACGCAGCACAAAACTAACGTGTAATAGTGGCGCTCATCGATTACGATTATTTAACGTTTCATCCATTCCATGTTAATGGGATTTGAAGTCAACGTTTACATTGGCAGTTCGCAAATATCTTGTTATTTGAATTTTGTGGTATGTGAGACTGGATATTGCGGTATTATTTGTGGTCGGAATGTCTTTGAACGTTGAGATCTATAGCATTACATTTGCTTTGAGCTGTGATTAACAAATGATTCTTTTTCTATAGCTGTCCCAAAATAATTTGAGTTTTAACGAATTTTAATTTAATAAATAGTTATTTTTGTTTTACATATTTTAGCAAATAGTTTAAAGTCATGTAGCAAAAATATGGCAATCATTTTAGCATACATTATAATATGATTATGATGATTTGAGATTTCTTAATGCCTTTGACATTTGACACAGCATTCCTAAAAAATATAGGTCCCGACCTGACCCAAAAATAAAAATCCAGCTTTGTTATAGAATTTCAATATGAATACTTTTTTAGAAATACAGTACAGTCCCAAATAGAGATAAACAAAATCCATTCACAGTACAAATATACATTACAATTAAACATACTAAAACGAACAATCCGAAAACAGGGCGCAGCTGTCTAAAGTTCACACGAAAAAACCTAACATACGTAAAATCTCTAGCGAATTTAACCTAGCCCATTGTAATTACGACAAAACCACTCCTTACCCGTTTCCTAGCCATGTCACAAACACAAATACTATGAAAACACCATAATCCGTGACGTCACTGACGTGCGTCTACCACGACATTCGGAATACGACTGACGGAAGTACACTAGATGGGGTGGAGTGCCCACCGCCCTATATTTGCTACCGAAAATTGAAACGTCTTATACAACTGCAGATGTCATGGAAAATCATGCTTTATTAGTTGGTGCAAAGGTTGGGAATCGGTTGTGTTTGTTTGATTTTTATTTGGTATGGCATTTGATAGTGGTTATTGCATTTACCTTAGATGTTACGTCACTTGGTGCCTGCGCTTGAATTATTTGTTTTTTAGTGTCGATCTTGGAGGGTCCGAGCGGGGTTTTATTAATTTTGGGTACGAGTAATCTTTATGATTGCCTTTATATCAAACTGTGGGTCTTAAGGGAATGTGTTTTCTCATTGCCTTCCTTAAGAACGTTAACTCTCAAACATTTTGCTAAGCAAGCTAAATTCCAAACTTCAAAGCAAACTCAATACTCTGTTCTCACTTCGAAAACTTGCGAATAGCAAAGTCCTAAACTCTTAACCGTTGTCCCACTCCTGCATAAGGAGTTTGTGTTGAATATTTCGTAGTTCCCACAAGGAATGGCTATTGTTTAAAACTAAGTCAATATCATAGGCGTCTCTCCCGGCGGGATAGACACGTTCCTATCAGTATTTTTTATTTTTATGTATTACTAGCTTCCCTCCAGCGGCTTCGCCCGCGATATTTTAGCTAATGGTTACAAAAACTTGACAAATTATATACTAAAACATTCTTCATTAATCACTCTATCTATTAAAAAGAACCGCATCAAAATCCATTGCGTAGTTTTAAAGATTTAAGCATACATAGGGATATAGGGACAGAGAAAGCTACTTTGTTTTATACTATTTAGTGATTCTCACAGTATAAAATGTTAAGATTATCTACGATTAACAGTGATTGTGGTTTATAGTACTCATCGCAACTGGCATCTTAGTTAGATTACAAAAGTAACCTGTGTTAAAAGTACCAGTCTCAAATCCCTTTACAAATTTAAAACATTAAGTTTTTTTTGCATTAGTCATGTTAAAGTGAACATAAGTTTTGAATGATAGTGCAATGATTTTTGATTAAAATAAAACCTTTGTCCATGTCAATTTGTTGATGATTAGTTCAGACAAACATTATGCGGTAAAAACCTTGTTCGTGCATGTTGTAAACAAGTTAAAGTTATATATATTTTCTTAAAATATTTCATTCAATACAGCTCGAAATAATTTGAATTTACAATAAGTGCTCGCGAGGATGTGAGGCTCAGATATTACAGTGAAAGTGTGTATCATACATAAATATTTAATACATAAATTCAATTACCTACTGCAGACCGGGTCGTGTTCTGAGGAAAATGCACTCGCGTTATGTATATTAATGAATAGCTGTGAAAGGGTATTAATTTATTGAAAAGGCGTTAAAAATACATTGCAACAATTTCTACATATCACAACATGCGTCAAATGTATCATTGTAAAAAATGCTTATATTGCCGTGTAATAATGATAAATTGCTTTTAACGATATGACCTATCATACAATGTTATGTATGTGTAGTTATTCTACATGGTATTTGTCCTATTTGGTATATAAATAAAAACTAATATTTGTATGTTTGTCCTCTATGCGTTTCTAAACCTTTGACCAGATTGTGTTAAAAATTGAGTGTGTACTTCTATGTATTCGCGAACTCAAAAAAGTGACATTGCAATGAACGCCGTTGCAACTTGTCTATACATATAAAATGCTTTGTCCTGAATAACTGACGGATCAACCCACAGCCTAAACCGCTGATCGTAGAGACCTGAAACTTGGAGGGTGTGTTCTTTTTATGACGTAGACATCCGATAAGAAAGGATTTACCTAAATTCTACCCCTAAAGGGGTGAAAGAGGGGGACAACGTTTGTATGAAACTCTGTATTCTTTAATTTGAATTCGTATAGCTAATTTATACAATAAATATATCCTTCTATGAATTACAAAAATCATTCTCTGTTCAAACAGTCTCAGATCTCAAAGGGTTGCGCCTTTGCCAGAGACAGCTATAATAATCGCGATAATGCAGCAGCGGTCGGGCTTCGGTCCCGCGGGGCTTCGCGTGACGTCACGCGGCTCTGCTGACAGATTTACATGTGTTTAGCTAGTTAGTGCAATGTGTTTACGTGTCTGTCTCACTTATGTGGTAGGGTAACCTTGTATTAGGTATGTTGTGAAAAAACTGCATTGTTTTACTCAATACTCAATAACTTTATTGCATCCCATAATGTATACAATGGCTGGTGGGTAATATTAAAAAGAAACAATTATGGACCTTGTCGGGCACAGCAAGTTAGTTTTTTTTTTTTGTTGTATATACTCAGTTGGGGTTGGGGCCTATGTAAGTCGAATTTCTATGTCGATATGTTCAGAATACTAAACATATAAACCACTGTACAGGGATGATTTATTATTCTTCTTATTTTTCTAATTGTATGGGTTGCAGGTTTTTACTAACCTAACAAACCCTACTGAGAGTTTTCTCAAACTCGCCTGACGGCCTCTGATATGGAATTATAATAACAACTGCTATCATTACAGCAGCCGTAGATGACGGCTTAGCGTGCGCTCCCAGGTTACGAGGATATAACACCACCAACTTCCTGACTCCGGGGTGCTTTGTGAATTTTTCCAATACCCACAAGTAATTTCGGCCCGAGGGTAATTGATCCCGACACCCCGTTTACAACATCCGCGTTATGCGACCACTAGACCAACGAGGCAATCGATTAATTTAGATACTCCATAGTAGTAATTTATCTCCTCTAATGTCCAGAATACTTGTGAATTAAATACCCACAAGTTACATCTGCACGTAGATCTGTCTACGACTAAAGTTTTTTTTTTCCAAAACTTTTGTTTATTGACGTTAAAATAAAAACAATCAACACAACGTAGAGCCACAGAACATATTTGTATTTTTTTCTAATATAAGTGACCAAAACCGACATTAGTAATTAATTTATCATTATTATTGTATAAAAAAGTAAACTTAAGGACACAATTAAGCGCGTAGAATAATCAAAAAAGTGTTGACAAAGAAGTGGGTAATTAGTGTCATGGAGTAGGTATTAACAACTTGATAAATTACTAAAAAACTTACTTTTAATTTTACAATTTCCGAAACTGTAAACGTAACGGGAATGGTAGATGTAATTTAAAGCCTGTCCCTTGTCCTTGTAAGGCCATAATGATTTTATATGGATTTGCCCTTGACTCTAGTCTAGATCAGAGGTGACAGGGACAAAGTCGACGATGGAGCGAGCTTACCCAGAAGAAGCCTGTTCACTCTAAATTTGAAGAGATTTGGGTTGAATGCGTTCGGGAACACATTTCTTGATATCTCTAATAATTACAATTACTTTCAGATGTTTTCCTACTAACTGGAAAAGGCGTCTTATCATGTCAAGTCTTCCATTGGATATAAAAAATAACACAGCACACGAAATAACAGGTAGAGGTATCGAATATCCATTTAAAACATCGATAAGAGACCATTACATCCAGAATGATCTCGGGAGACCACAAAAGTCGAAAATTTCTAGTATAGTCGTACTAAAACACGTATAGAAAAGGACTTTCCAAGTTTACGATGTAAGGCAGTTTCCGTGGCCGGGAGCCAAATGTTTTTCAAACCATATCGGAACAAGGCACGTCCTAGTTTTAGATACCACACCTACACGACGAACTTAGGAATATACGTAGCACATACAATTTAATGGGGATATCGCATATTTTTGCTTGTAAAATTGCAATTTAACAGAAAATCGAATAATAACCTCGTGGCGTTGGTTTATACAAAACTTTACTGGGCTACAAGAAAGCTTTGATCCATCATGGTTCTTTATTCTTCACAGATTATTAATTGCAGCAGTTATCTTGCCCTACCTAAAGTTATAAATGCGAAAGTGAGTTTGTTAGTGAAGCTTTCACAGTAAAATTGCTGAACCGATATGAATAAAATTTTGTACGAATATAGAGGGGAACCTCAATCACCTTTCATCCATATACTATAAATCTACGTCTGTTTGTCCATCAACTAAAATGATAACACTGAAATCCTTTTAGCCAACCATTATTCTTCTTAAATGTATTATCATTATTTCATTCAATTTATCCGGTCTTTCGATATAGTTCAGTGCTATAGAGATAGCCAATCTTGACAAAAGACAATACGAAGACTACTTACTTCTATCTTATAGTCTATCGGCTCTATAATGGCTGATGTTAAAAAGCTATTTTTATCTAAACCGAATGACAACAAAGAGTATTTAGAATGAAGTCTGAGTTAAGTCTGTTACCATTTTTGAGATTTATCTAAAAGCACTTTTGTCATGATATGTGTCAAACCAATAAATACTAGAAGGACCTATGTCTTTGCTTAGGAAATATTATTACAGCTTTTACTAAACTTTTATCGTTTTTTGCTATAATTATTACAAGATGACCCGGTAAACTTCGTATCACCTACATCTTAACTTTTTCTCATCGTTTTAACCTTCCCTGGGCTATCCCTGGGTAATCGGCCCATGGAGGAACCAAGAAACATGGATGGGTTTTAGTCAGTAAGAGTCTGACACTCCCTTCTGCCCCACCCACGGCCGGAGGGGTCATTTGACGACTTCCCATCGGAAAAAAAATTAAAAAGCTTTAAAAGCTGAATTGAATCTAAAGTATTTTCACATCTTTTACTACTATTTAAACATCTCCGCTAATGCTACTGTCGCGCCTCTTACCAATGACGTCACGATAATTTATACGTAAACTTACAGTCTCGTGTGCACTTGTAAATGTATGGGCACACCCACGCTAATGTGGGCGTAATGCAGGGTACGTTACGTCATAGCTATTGCGGACACAATTATGATAATGTTGGGAATAATTAATAGTTTAAAGTTTTGTGTAATTTTAAAAAATAACTAATTATGTTGTTGGTGAGGGATTTAGTTAAGAAGCATATTAAGAACAGGTACTGCGGTAAATTGTAACCAGTCTTATAGATGCAAAAGTGAGTTTGATTATGTGTTTGTTACGCTTCAGGGTAAAAGAATAAACCGATTTTAATGAGATTTAAAGGCTACTTTTCATCCGGATAAATTAAGTCACATCTAATATGAGCTGAATTCAAAATTATCTAACCTTTAAAGTCATTAGTAAATTCAGAAAATACCAAGCCTAACTAAATAGAAACGTTCGAAAGAAACTTGTTTTTGTTTTACAAAGAGTCAGACGAAGACAAACAGTACAATTTACAACGTAAGAACATAACATACCTAATGATAACTCCAAAATAATTCCTTCTAACACAAAAACAAAACTCCCAAAAACTTTAAAGTACGAATGTTCATCACAGTAAACTATACGAACTACAACCATCTATAAGTGGAACAAGTTAAGAATAAGGAGTTGAGACAAGAGGAAGCTGATTACGAAGGGAGTTAGCACCACCGACACGCATCTTCAGTGCCCTAGGCGATATGCAGATGAGATGTGTAACTCATGCAAACTCACCCACGCGTACATCTGAGTAGGTGTGATACAGGCTTGCGAGTCATAAATTATTTAGAATTACATCAACATTTAGTGCATTGCAATTTGATATCTGTCCCAATCGTGCGTTAGCTTTTGATATGGAAAGCAAATCTGATATTATCTGTACGTATGTCTTTGTTGTTAATTCTTTACATCTTTTTGTCTTTGTCTAGTTATCCCTAGCTCGTTGAATTAACTTGTAATATGATTAGTAACCAGGAAACTGATTTTAATGACATAATGTTCAAATACCTATATTTTTACTTATGAGTCACAAAACAAAACCCATATCCGTATCATTATTATCAGCGAAGATAACAAGTTGTTTCCTTTATCAATAAAATATTTAATAAAAATATCACTATTTTTAACTGTTTAGTAAATTATATCCTTAACGTCAGCCTATATATTGTCCTACTGCTGGGCACAGGCCTCTTTCCAAACAGAGACAGCATGAGCATTGATCTCCACGCTTGCTCAAAGCGGATTGGCGATGTTAGACTTTTTCAGTTCAGGATTCCTCACGACTGCTGCTACTTTGAAAGTACATGACTTTAGAAAAGTCACATTCAAATTATCCTTATAATAATCTCTTATTTGTATTAACTATTTCTTAAGAGCAAAATTATAGCATCATAAATAATGAGAGGCACATAAATTAATAATAGTTGCGAGGCATGACAGGTTGGTGAAGGTAGATATTACACGTTCAGACGTTTACCTAACCCTTACAACAAATTACTGGTTACCCACTTGCGAATTAAGTGTATTATCTATTTATTATCACTATCTATTTTGAGGTTTACCTTTCTAAAAGATTAGTTAGAATAAGACTGAGTTAGAGTATATATTTTAATTCCTAATGGATGGGAGGTGAGGTGTACCACACATTCCAAATAAAAATAATAGTAATCTCTTCAGAAGATTGAGCACGATCGATACCATGGACACTTTCACGTAGAAAGACGACTGTCTATACATTTGCAAGGCATAAACTAATAGCACTAACTAATATAAGTTCATTACATCAGCCTGATTTATTTTCGGGTGTGAAATCATCATCTGATGATCCCCTCCCGCCGTGGGTGAGACGGAAGGTAGTGTCAGACTCTTACTGACTGAAACCCATCCATGTTCCTTCCTCAGCCCTTTGTATTCCGGGGGCGCGGTATCTCTTTCGAACGTCCCACAGATGGTTCACTGCTGAACATAGGCCTCGCCCAAAGAGCGCCAACCATCCCGGTCATGGGTAGCCTGCATCCATCCGGTCCATCCATAACCAACATCTAACTGATGTTGTACTATTGATCAGTAAACCGCATATTTCTATCTGTACATTGTTACGAAAAATATTTTAAATGGACCACACAAATATTAAGTGTCGAGAGTATTATCCTCTCGACATTAAATTATCCTACTTTATCTCACTAGGCTTAAGGGCTTATGACTTTAAATATGGATAAAATATAAAAAAATAAAATATGGATCATGTATATTAATAAGAAAATCCCTACATTATACACCAATAGCCGAAATTAGTAAATTCTCCCTAGAAAACATCATAGAATGTTCTGGTATTGAATTAACAGAACATAATATATACTTAATATGCATTTACAGACCTCCGAGATCAAACACAGATGATATGAATAAATTCTTCTCCAATCTCAACTCCCTTTTAAGTCGATTCTGTTACCGTAAGAATAAAGTTATATTATGTGGTGACTTTAATATTAATATTCTCCACAAAAATTATGATTCAACTGAATTCCGACAAATTATACACAGTTATAACCTCAAACTAGGTATTTCTGAACCAACACGCCTATCAAGTAAGACATGCATCGATAACATCATATTTAATATTAGGGGTAGTACAACAAAGGTAGTTGAATTTGCATTGTCAGACCATACAGCTCAATTGCTAACATGCCCTGTTAAACCCAATTTTCTACTTAAATCATTTAGTATTGAGAAACATGATTACTCTAATGATAACATCAGAAAATTCAAGGAATGTATCAATGCCCTTGAATTCAGCGATGTTTTTGGAACAACAGATCCAAACGTAGCATTTAATAAGTTTTATGACATATTTAATTTATTTTATAATCTGTGTTTTCCCGTAGTTCAAATAAAAGTATCAACCAGGTCTCGCTCACAATGGATTACAAAAGGTCTTCGAGCATGTTGTAAGCGTAAGCGACAGTTACTTTGGGAATACAGAAAGAAACCTACAGAAGTTAATAAAACTAGATTCACAACACTATCGTCGCGCCTAAACAGTATCATTAAATTAACGCAAAGGTCTCGTAATGATAATTACATAAAAACCGCTCGTAATAAATCGCAAGCAACCTGGAAAATTATTAACAATAATAAACTTAATATACCAAAAGATCAGATACAACAAATCACTGTTGACGGTAACACGATAAGTGACCCTACACAGATTGCAAACTGTTTTAATAACTTTTTCATAGACCAAACTAAAAATTCAGTATCAAGCCATTCAAGATGTCATATTTCTTACAACCCAGATTCAATATTTGTGCGTCCAACTATTCCAAGCGATATTTATAAAATTATTACACATTTAAAAAATACAAATAGCACTGGTTATGATAATATATCAACAAAAATTTTAAAACATGTTTCTACTAAATTGTCACATGTTCTTAGCCACATAATAAATCTCAGATGTCCGTTTGGATTGAGGAGCCATTTTTTATTTTTCCACGAAACTTTGCCCAGATTTAGTAGGTCCTGAGAAAATTTTGTAGGCCAAATCCTGGAATTTGTAGTAAAATATAAAAAAAGTTATATCAATTTAAAGGTGGCTCCTCAATCTAAACATTTGAACTGAGGAGCCACCTCGTAACTCCGAAAGTATTGAAGGTACATTTATGATTTTTTTGTATCATTTAGTAGTAATTTAGTAGAGTGCCTACAAAAAAAATGGATTTTGTAGTGCTAATATAAAAAAAGATACAATACTTTTATTGTGGCTCCTCAATCCATACATAAGACCTATAATTTTACACGAAACTAATCGACGGATTTATACAAAAATTTAGTATCATTTAGTAGTAGTTGAGTTTGAATTTGTATTAAAATAACAAAACAGTAGGACTGACAGTTTTAAAGAATTTAAGAATTTTAACTGGCTCCTCAATCCAAACGCTTCGCATATAAATAATTGACTGTAGCTACCTGAGGTCACATCGGAATCGGATAAAAACTACGCCAATATTTAGTAGAAATTTCTACTAAATATTGGCGTACAAATCAACACTGTACATATTCGGTATCCGAAAATCCAAGCTTTTTTCACTTTTCCTTATGAACTCGCTATTAAGGGTGACCATGCTATGTGTAAACGAAAGTAGGACAACTTGTTTTACAAAATTGATTCAATTTATTCTATGCAAACAAATAGGTACTTGATTAAAAATAACTGAATGGCAAATTTTAAATGGGTTGTTTTATAATAAAAAGGTACAAAGGTATAAAAAAAGGTACAATATTTATTAAGAAAATTGTAAACATTAAAATATCTCGCATATATCATCATCATCATCCTTCTTGCTCATTAATAATACAATTAGTAAATACTCATTATAAAATATTCTTTAATTAAATAATTTTATACAAATCGGTAATAACCAAGTAACACCATAAGTTGGCAGTGGGCCCCTTTAGCGCCGGAACATTGAAATCACCGTAAACTCATTAAGGGGTGCCTTTATTAGGCACCCCTTAATGAGTTTACGGTGATTTCAATTTTTAATTTAATGGTTAATATAATGGGCTTTAGTGCCGTGTGTTACAGATTTCTTTTCAGTACCATTGTGAGAAAATAAAATAATCCCATGCATCTCTTTTTGAGGGAAGCAAGCGACTCGATCCCCGACACTACCGGTAGCAATGCCGTCAAAGACAGACAGAGCATGAAGTGCTTGCTGCTAGTCAAATTAACAACAATAAGATTACACCTGATTAGTGCCGCCGTCACTAAACTCAAAAAACTCAAAACTCGAATGTTTTTATTTCAAATAGGTCTTTGCAGGCACTTATGAAATGTCAAGCTAGTTGCACGGTTCCAAGGAGTGGGTCTTATGGAGAAGAACCGGCAAGAAACTCCATAGACACTTTTCAAAAGGAAATGTTTACAATAGTATTTTTACAGTACAGGTTATCTCTGAGAAAGTTATACAATTCAAATGATGCTATACAAAAAAAAAGAAAATTATGAAACTGCTTAGTGCTGACCATTTTTTTTCTTTTTATAAGAATCATGCATTCAGCCTAATGCCTTATCGATAATCGAATACCTGAATAAGTTGAAACTGTATAAAATTATATGAAGGCTCTGATTTATTTTAGCAAGTTTTTTTAATAAAAAAATATTAATAAAATAAAAGACAAAATAATTCGGTACTTGAGACAAAAAAAATACTTTATGAAGTCACGTAACTCACAAAACGAAATAATTTGATTAATTTAATTTCGATTTTAAAAACAGATTGATAAAACGTCGCCGTCGACCTTAAAACAGATTGAAGAAACGTCACCATCTCTTTGAATTAGGTAAAAACATTGTTTATCTTGGCCTTTGATAATCACCAATATTTAGAATCTACAATTTTAAAAGATATAGCATTTCAATCTATTGTAATAAACAAATATTTAAATTCATCAAGGAACTAACTATAAAATACTAGCTTTCCGCCAGCGGCTTCGCCCGCGTGGGCTATTTGAATTCAAATTAAAGATTAACCGCTCGACCGATTTTGTGTAAATTTCACATAAACCATCTACTAAATAGTCTGAACAAAGCCTAAACATTTGGTTTGGATAAGTGAGCCCGTTCTTAAGTTATAAAATTACAACGAAAAGTGGCATTGATTTTTAAATACTTATATTGATTGATATAATGATAAAAAAAATCATTTTTTTATTTGATGAATCGAGTCGATCAAAATTTCAAACAGATTACATTTACAATAAAAAAAAACAACTATATTTTTTTTTGGCGGCAAAACAGACGCGTCAGATTTCGAACACCAAATTCAAATTTTAAATAAGTACACTATTAATGAATTTGTTAAATAAATGACCATAGATATATTAAGTTAGTAAATTAATAACGACTCATTCACTTTCCGTTTTATGATGTTGGTTCCCTAAAATGAGCACTGTTCCAAGACTACTGACGACAAATAGCGATTAAATATTGCATTATTTTGTTTTATAATTCAAATCTGAAAAAGATGAACAGTAAAAGTGTAACGTTTGTAGCGTTAAAATGATATAATTTTTATGATTGTGTACACAGTCTTAATTACACACACAGCCACAAGATTTGTTATGAAGCAAAATAATATGATAGTAACTAATAAGAATGGACTTAATTCGCGGCGCAAAAGGTCCATATAGGTAGTTTCTGTGATTGTTTGTTGTTAATTTGACTAGCAGCAAGCACTTCATGCTCTGTCTGTCTTTGACGGCATTGCTGCGAGATATTTTAATGTTTACAATTTTCTTAATAAATGTTGTACCTTTTTTTATACATTTGTACCTTTTTATTATAAAACAACCCATTTAAAATTTGCCATTCAGTTATTTTTAATCAAGTACCTATTTGTTTGCATAGAATAAATTGAATCAATTTTGTAAAACAAGTTGTCCTACTTTCGTTTACACATAGCATGGTCACCCTTAATAGCGAGTTCATAAGGAAAAGTGAAAAAAGCTTGGATTTTCGGATACCGAATATGTACAGTGTTGATTTGTACGCCAATATTTAGTAGAAATTTCTACTAAATATTGGCGTAGTTTTTATCCGATTCCGATGTGACCTCAGGTAGCTACAGTCAATTATTTATATGCGAAGCGTTTGGATTGAGGAGCCAGTTAAAATTCTTAAATTCTTTAAAACTGTCAGTCCTACTGTTTTGTTATTTTAATACAAATTCAAACTCAACTACTACTAAATGATACTAAATTTTTGTATAAATCCGTCGATTAGTTTCGTGTAAAATTATAGGTCTTATGTATGGATTGAGGAGCCACAATAAAAGTATTGTATCTTTTTTTATATTAGCACTACAAAATCCATTTTTTTTGTAGGCACTCTACTAAATTACTACTAAATGATACAAAAAAATCATAAATGTACCTTCAATACTTTCGGAGTTACGAGGTGGCTCCTCAGTTCAAATGTTTAGATTGAGGAGCCACCTTTAAATTGATATAACTTTTTTTATATTTTACTACAAATTCCAGGATTTGGCCTACAAAATTTTCTCAGGACCTACTAAATCTGGGCAAAGTTTCGTGGAAAAATAAAAAATGGCTCCTCAATCCAAACGGACATAATCTCAGTATCTCAAACGGACTATTTCCTGAAAAGCTAAAATTAACTTTAATTAAACCCTTGTTTAAGAAAAATGATAGATATGACATGAGCTGCTATCGTCCAATAGCGCTCGTGCCAGTAATTTCAAAAATATTTGAGAAAGTGATCCATGATGGTATCTATAACTACTTTGAGACAAAGGGTTTATTTTGTAATGAACAAGTTGGTTTCCGTAAAAACAAATCGATTGACATAGCTGTATTTAATTTTCTCCACACTGTAATAAATCGCATGGATAAAGGTCAACAAGCCTGTGCGCTTTTTATGGATCTTACAAAGGCTTTCGACTATGTAGACCACAAAATACTGCTTGATAAGTTATACGCGTATGGGGTCAGAGGAAATATTCATGATCTATTAAAATCCTATTTAAGTAATAGAACACAAATAACACAAATAACTAAGATATGTCCCTATGCAAAAAAAGTAATTAATCACTCATCGACATGTAGACATGTTTCATCTGGCGTCCCACAAGGAAGTGTGCTGGGTCCTCTTCTCTTTGTCATCTACGTAAATGATCTTCCAAAAGCAACAAGTTACAACACAATTCTATTTGCTGATGATAGTACGGTTCTATTTACAGGACATAATAGGGCACAGATAGAATTAGAAATAAATAAGACTCTGTATAACATTATAAATTGGCTAACAACTAATAATCTACACGTAAATTTCAGTAAAACTAATCTCATGACATTTAGGAATAAAGTTAATAAAATATCTGACATGAACATAAATTATCTCAATAATAAAATTAAAGAAGTAGATGTTACAAAATTTTTAGGAATAACTATAGACAATACTTTAAACTTTAAGGAGCACATTGATATACTGTGTACAAAAATAAATACCTGTTCATATGCACTTCATATGCTTCGGCAAACAGTAAGTAACCCAACTGTTCTCATAGCATATAACGGCTATGTTGCCCCACTCTTAAGGTATTGTGTCATTTTTTGGGGCAACTCTACAGATAAAGAAGCTGCTTTTAAAGCGCAAAAGAGATGTATTCGAGCCATAGCCAATATTAAGCAAACGGATAGCTGTAGACCATTTTATGTAAAACTAGGTATTCTCACGTTACCATGTATTTATATATTTGAAGTTATATTATTTGTAAGAAAAAATATGCATTATTTTAGAAAACTTAATAGTAAAAAACATAAGCTGAATATATGTATGCCAGAAAATAAGACTGCTCTACTTAATAAAAGTATTTTTTGTATGGCTCCACGGATCTATAATCACTTGCCAAAGACTATCCTAGAGATCACTGATGTTCACATATTTAAGAAAAATATAAAAGCATTTTTGTTGAAAAAAGCATACTACTCTGTTAATGAATATTTAGATGATAATATTAACTGCTTTAAATTGTAACTTATTATTTTATTTAGTGGTGATACCATGTAGTTTTGCACGCCTTATGGTAGGATATGGCTAATGAACTGTAATTATTTTGTATACCTAAGAACTTTAGTACCCATATTCGCAAAATAATAAATGATTATGATTATGATTAAATCCTATTTAAGTATTTTATTACGTGCTTAATAAAGTAAACAAGTTACCTACACGATATACTTGTAGATCTGACAGGTATACACCTGTCAGATCTACAAGTATATCGTGTGTGACCCAGTTACATGCTTTGAAAATCAGAAAATTATCTGAATAGTTTTCTTAATATGATTATATATTGATATTTATATATTACATTATGATTATAGATGTATATTTATGTACAATTTTCTTATACTAATGAATTTAGCCAAACACAGTTTTACAGTGTTTTGTGAACACTGTATTAGCTATAACCAAACAGCCCTTTTATCTAGTAAAATAAATTTTGGGAAAATTTTAGAAAACTTTTAGAATTATTTCAAATATTGTCCACCACCTCAGGCTTTTAATATGGAATTTCCGTTTAGAACTTTCGGGAAATTCAGCGCTGAAAATTAATAAAGCATTTCTCGGAAGCTGGCTCGGATATTTCAGCGAAATACTGCGACACAACACCTCTTTCGATTGAGAGTTCATTTAATTTGTGAACTTTCAGTACTATTTTCAAAATTATACCGACTATTTAGTGGAGGTTATTCAATATTTTTCATTATTATACTTTATAAACGTTACCGGTTTGAAATGCTTGACGCTAGAATTCTTGGTAAGAAACCAGACTTACTCTCATCTTAAAATAAGGTTTGAAAACACATTAGAAATTTTAGATACGTCAGGCTACTTCTCTAAATTAAAAATACGAATAAATGGCTAACTTGCCTTTCGTCCATGTTATAATATTGAATTACAGTACCGTTAAAAAGCATGTTTTTTTAAAATTAGAACAAAGAAACCTGAACATGATCAGTATTTCTAGAGATAACAACAAACAAAACTCATCTTCACTTGCCTAGCTCTTTCCTAACTATATTGGGGTCGGCTTTCAGTCTGACCAGATGCAGCTGAGGCATACCAGTGTTTTACATGTAACGACTGCCTATCTGACCTGCACAACCCTGTTTACCGGATAACACGATACCCGTTGGTAATACTGGTTGTCAGACTTTCTGACTGGTTATCAACAAACAAATCTCTCTAGAAAAGTATACATAGATAATTTTATTTTCAGTTTCAATGAAATCGTATATCAACATACTAACATTATTTTCCTCACAACGTGGAATACTAATATATAAAATGCGTCAATGCATCTAGTATATTATGTATGTATATATAACGTGCGGAAATAAATCGTCACAATTTATGTCTATCGTCTAGCATGCCCTTTGACACTTATTACCCTTCAATATGTTTAGCAATCTAGTAATTAATATTATTCATCGTTAGGAACACAAACTGGGTACAATCAATGCATACTAGTAAGTCGTAAGCGTTTCAAGGTTCAGGGATTGATCGCTACTGTATCGAGCGACCTACTTAGATGTTTAGTGTCACTATTTATGATGACTGCCTTTCTTTGTTCTAATTTTATTCACCATTTTAGTTGCCTTCAACTTTGTTTAATTGTATTCGTAACATAACTTCTGTTTTTACCAAGCAGGTACAGGTGTATCTATAGTATTGACACCTACATTCTGCCACCAGTACCGGGGCGGCCCAAACCATAATTTGTGATATATTAGTTGACCACGGCAATGTTCCTTTTCAAATACTGATTATTATAGTTCATCTAAATTTTATCAATAACTAATATCATATTTACAAATTTTAAACGCAGTGTCTATGTTTTTTTTAATTACACCATTATTTTTTCGTCTTAATTGCTGAAGTGAATTTAGAAGAATTGGGGACAAAGAGTCGTTAAGTCGCAAAATTGATTTATTTGTTTCAACAACTGGTATTTTTTATATAAAAACAATACACGAAAAGCGCAAACATTCAGATTGTAAACAAACACAGAGTGTTGACGATCAAAATTAAAAACTTGTATCCGACGGAAAAATATCAATACCAATTTGCACAAAATGGCAGTGCGCTCGCCAAGTTAGAGTGCATTTTAAACACGATGTAGCATAATTATAGAAAAAAAAAGTTGAAAAGCGTTCAAAGGAATTTGACTTTATTCGCCTCGGAGCGGAGGCATTGGAATAAATAATGTAAGTGTATTATGCAAAACGATTTATCAAACAGAATACGGGCAGAAGCGAGAGTTTTTTTACGCTCCACCGACTCGGTATCTATGAAGAAACCTAGTACGGGTATCTAGCTAGATAGCTCTTATGAAAAGCAATAGGTATCGTTCGATTTAAAATTAGTATTTTTCATACATTACATTGTCGATATAGGAAGGATGTGATTCGGTGAAAACGTTAACAATCATTTAATATATTTTCCTGGTATGTTCGCATCGTCTGAAAGGAAAATTCTTTTTCGTATTTTCACGTTTCATTGTTATACGAATTTCTCTACAAGATAACGTTGATACGATATGGATAATACAATCATGGATATACTAGAGAGAAGATATAATTTACATTACGTATTTGAGGCGTGAGAAAGAAAGAAAAAAATCCTTCTTTTATTATTAATACGATGTTATGTTTAGACGTGAACCTATTCATTTCCATGGCTTTGTTTTTATTTGAATAAACTATACAGTTTTCTTTTTCTTTTACACATTTCGACGATAAAAATACATCTTTCTGTGTGATTTTGACTACCCGTATTTAAATAATAAAAATAAAATTAATAATTTACACAGATATACGCACGCTCGCTACAAACGAACGGTTCCGCAAATCAATAAAAAAGATAATTACATAAACAGCACCGTCTGTTAGTACAACCGTGGTTCCGTGTAGTGATTTATGTGGAATGCCGCATGCGTTTTGCATTCCACAAATCCGCACTCATCATTCACATCGCGTTCCCAAAACCCGAATGTATCAAGTTGACCTTGAAATAGCTGAGATTTTAACGTTTCGCGATCATGTTCCGAATCTTGGTAGAATATACAAATCTGTGAAGCGGCTCGTAAAATAGAATGGTCTCATAAAATCGTTATAACGTGCTAACTGCCATAAAAGGATCCCTTAAGGTTCGATATTGAAGAGATTTAATTTAATATGGCAAGATAATTTTAAGTATCTACTGAGTAGGAATGTTTTATGAATTTCCTTTGGAGCCGTTGTCGAAAACCTAGAAGTTTGACAGCTAGTCTAACTTTTAATATTGGTAGAAGGCAATAGAGAAAGAGTGCATATCGGGACCGTATTTTGACCTGTTAAGGTGATCCAGACTTTTGTGTGTAAGAGTGTGATGGAGCTTTAAAGGGCGATTCGTAGCGTCCCTTTTTCGCACTGAAATCTGGATCTAGACCTGAGGTAATAAGTCCACAGATGTGTTGTTAGAAATCTCTAAATATCACCGGATAGTTACATTATATTAAAACGTGGTCTTGTTGTCTCAATTATGTTTAAACTAATCCACCTTACCCGGGTTTCCTTACTTAAACTTTTTATCAAAGCACGAGATAATAGGGACCTTGTTTTGCAAAGAAAATCTCAGTTTCATCGTTAATGAAGAAAATTCATTAGGAGTAATTAAGCGCATACTTTACCTTGCAGCAGTAAACTTTTAACGTACGTTGAGAACTCTGCCATTTTTGTGCTTACCTGTGAAAAGATTAAAAAAGAAATAATTAGCTTATGGCGTCAAACATATTCATCGTAAACACATCAGGTCAAAAACATTGGTAAAATATTTATTGTGTTGTTAGTTGTTGAATAATATCTTATTAAAGGTGTTAA
This sequence comes from Pyrrhia umbra, assembly GCA_963891755.1. Lineage (NCBI taxonomy): Eukaryota > Metazoa > Arthropoda > Insecta > Lepidoptera > Noctuidae > Pyrrhia > Pyrrhia umbra. Next base: position 2,657,739 of record OY982943.1, read on the forward strand.
ACAAATAAATCGAAAACACATCAGGTCAAAAACATTGGTAAATATTTATTGTGTTGCCAGTTGTTGAAAAATATCTTATTAAAGGAGATACCTACAAGATAAAATGTTGTCATTCCCATATTTGTTTTTTGACAACTTACATGACGCTTACATTATATATAAGCCTTGTCCAAACATGATATAAGTTACGTAACAATAAATCATACACCGGACTTCAAACACACACTTTATTTATTTTATACTAGCTTCTGCCCGCGACTTCGTCCGCGTGGAATAGTGGTGCTCCGCTCCTGTTGGTTTTAGCGTGATGATAAGCTATAAGCTTTCCTCAATAAATGGGCTATCTAACACTGAAAGAATTTTTCAAATAATACCAGTAGTTCCTGAGATTAGCGCGTTCAAACAATCAAACTCTTCAGCTTTATTATATTAGTATAGATATACCTATTTCGAACACGACATGCTGGTCGTGATATAGTGTCAGATGACGTCATAGGCCCTGCGTCAAAGCCACGCGCCATGTGAGACAAATTAACTTTTTCTCAGCAGGTAAATAGAATAAGGTTGTTTATATGATGTCGTGAACGCAGGTAACAATTCCTAAAGCCAATCATTTTGTTCAAATCTCTTTAAATTTAATTGAAATGTGTTCATCATTTTACAACGCAACCTAACATAATATTTTAGCCTCAGAGAGAACATAAATACAACTTTCAGAGCGGTCTTAACGATACTAATAAAGAATTAAGCTGATCCCATTACAAAAATAACAAATATTTTCTTCATTATACATACATGTACCAAACATTTGATTAGCTTAACCGTTTTAGCTATAAAAAATAAAGTTTAGAAACACGTAGTGGGACTACCGTATACTGATTTTTATAGATATTACGCAAGAAAGTGTCAATGATATTAGGTAGCAAGGTAACCCGAGTTACCCAACACTTAAGACGATTTAGGAATAAACGTGTGGGCTGGACATATTCAACGTCACATAAAAATAAATCAAAAGTTGAGACATTGATTTGTGTTTGACATAAAAATGTATATACATTCGGTGATAGATTGAAACTAGTCGAACAACACCATAGTACTGATAGAACATTCATTCGGAAAGTAATACGATAGATGAAACAAAGAATTGAAACCAGGTGTAGGAAGGAAGTAATATATTAAAATAAATAATATCGATTATTGAGAGAGAACGCCACTTTAATGACGGCTAAAGTATAAGTTTCCGTTTTCTGCAGTAAAACTAAGCAATTCACTCGATTTATAATAAAATACACACCGAGAAATAAATCTCTACAGGAACTTGGCATTGCACACTTCCGTGCGCAAAGTGTTGTTTTTAATTTATCGACTTTTAAATCCACGATCATTTTTATTGCACATTGAAATGGACTTCCACAAAACTGAAAATAATCATCATTACCTGAGAAGATCTTGGGGTGATGGGTGATGTGGGCGTCCTCGGAGAAGGCGGGTCCACTCTATGTTCAGCCAAAACCCTATGCTCTTGTTTCCCCGTGACAGAATTCTTGACACGCTCCATTCTCGCTTGTATCGCCTTTCGAGATATAACCTTAGTCTTTTCATCTTTGTTGCCGCCGTCGGCTAGCTTCCTCATTAACCTCGCAGTGGCTGCGACTGATTGCTGAGTATCAGAATTAGTTCTGGCTAGTCGAGTAGCTGGCCTCGGCACTGGCGTAGCGCCACCAGTACTGCTTCGAGTACTTTCATTTCTATTGAACGGCACTACATCATGTTCTGTATCAGAATCAGCTGGGAGATACCCTCCGCCGCCGACAGAGGACACGCCAGTACGTAATAGGTTTTCATGTTCGGCGTATCTAACCCTTTCGTCAACTGCAACGGTGCCATTTTGTGCTCTTTCGAGCCCTCTTTCCATTTCTCCGATTTGCCTCTCCAGTTTGCGTAAAACATCATCTGATGGTGGCATTGGTGCCGTATCATCGGGTGGTTCGGGGGCTTGGAATGATTTGAGATGGATGGGATGAGCTCTGTTGATTTCGAGTCGTTTAGGAGCTATCCCAGAGGTTGTCACCTCGTACTGGGCTCGTGTTCGTTCGTGTTTCTGTGTCCGTTCTAACATGGCTAAGGACACCGGCGACGGTGGTGGCGCTCCGTTTACAGTCGGTTCTTGACCTTCTGGGGCGGGCGACACCCTAGGTGCACGGAAACTTTTCCTCATAAAATCTTCGCGTGTCAATTTCCTCTCCATTTTAGTAAGAGGACATTTCACTGATATTATCACTAGGTTTTAGTGCATACTAAATTTAACGTCTATCACAGTTACCGTATCACTTTAAGTACTATTTAAAATTTTGTGTGTAAAAATATCTGAAACGGAAAGTGTTTAAATTATGACTGTCATCTTAATGAACCTGTTAATGTAGATTAGATAACAGTCATAAAGATCGTCAACAAAAAGACATGATATCAGATTTCGACTAACCACCTACCAATAGGCTACAGACAGACGTTATGGAATGAGTTAAAACCAATCGATAATCAAGCGCTGACGTCAATTAAACAATCGCATATAAAATTTAGTATCTAAGGCATACCAAGCTACCGATTAATGTTTATTTATACTGACGTAGAAGACGTAAAATCGATAGAACATTACTCTGATGGGTTGTAGTACAATATGAAGTAGACGCAAACAAACTAAGACTTGCAAGCTACGTGTATATGAAAACGAACAGAATAGAAAATCCTAGTGAAAAAAAAATGTTACAAAAGAAAAAGTCTTAAAAACATGCTCAATCAAAGTTTACGTTTCTCAAAGATCTAGACCGTAAAAAAGAAACCAGAATCTAGCCGAACGCTTAACAAAGAAACAAAGGGGAAAGAAAATCAGATGAACGCGGGCAAAAAGTGAAATCCCTGAACGGTCGTAACGAGTCGTAACTGGATAAGAATGGCCCCAAACAAATAATAGCAGCTGTTTACAAAACATTATACATAATAGTCGAAACTAAGCCCTATTACAGAAGCTATAAAGATCAGAGCTATAAAATTAGCTATCAGCAAGTTAATCAGTTCGATACAAGATTTAATGAGCGTAAAGTAGGCACGTATTGCTACCAAAAATATTCTTCCGATTGTAAGACCTTCAATTTTTTGTTATCGATTGTGAACTAATAATATCACAGATTACATGACCATAAAATCAATTCACAGACCTACATTTCTTGTTGCTATAGTTCGATAGATTACTAATTAGGTATGACTCGGTTACAAGCGTTATGTTGATTACTAACGTATGCAGTTTTTACAGCAATGAGAACAACGCAAGACGCGTAGACATAATATTACTAGGATCTATAGATAGAATTTTTTTTCTTGTGACGAACATAATATTCTATCATGCTATAATAATTCACAATTTGACTTCAGTGAAGGTTACAGAGATAATTGTGTTTGTACAACATGCTTCAAACAAGTCAAGAAATCGATTATCGTCCAAAATAAACTAGACAAGGTCAAATTAATAGAATATTTAAAATTCTTCGACCTAATAACTTATTAATGCTATCGAGCTACCATAGAAAATTGTAATTCAAACTAGATACTAAAACGAACTTGCTACTGTTCGCTACAACAAGTTAACAACGCTCCATAACTCATAGTTAGAAGAAATTATCTCCAATGCAAATAACATTACTGATCCCATTTCCATTTACAACGTAGAAACAGTTTCCGAGAACCAAGAGGAATGCAAAACACTTCTACGATAGAAACATTCCGTTGTACGGCGGGCTGAGCGAGACAGCAACCAAGTCCATCTGGAAAGAGAGAGATGAAACACTGTTAGTTAAAGGAACACGGAGAACCGTTCACCATAACCCTTGTAGCGACATAAAGCTGCAGCGGCAACTGTCTGAAAGAGAGGCAAATACCATCACCTGGACACTTGAATCAACATATAACATGAAGCCAAGACGACACAATACGAATATCGGTAATAAAAGGACGTTCAACTTGATGATAAATTCTTTCGAGTTGTAATTGGATTTTGTTACGATCGCAAGTTATGAGCCTCGAAGGCTTCCTCGTTCAGTACTATATTTCGGGTCGTTACTATTCAAACGTGTATGGTTATTAAATCTCTAATTGCGTTTGCAAGTATAATAGGCATGGTGTCAACTCTTTATTGAAAATATGAGGTAATCCGAAGATCGACTTATTGGATACAGTAATTATTATACGCAGCCGAGATCATAGTCAGGTGTAGCAAAAATACACCTGCATTCATTCTAAACTATGATAGTTATCTAAGCGTCAAATCTTGAAATGCACTTGACATATTCTAAAAGTACATTATTATGTCATTCGCATTTGGAATTCCTTACCACGTTACCACTAAATCGTGTAGATCAACAAAACGCTAAAGAATGTTTCTGTAAAGTCAACGTTCTATGTATAAGAAATACTATTCAACACAATCGAGACCTTGGTCCTTGGAGTCACGACAATGCAACATATGGCGACCGAAACACTCATGACTCAGTGTTTTCGCAAAGTGTTAAATAATACAGACACAGATGATACTGTGTCAAATATGATACGTAATGAGATAAATGTGATAATACTAATATTATAACAGGATAACCAAACGTATTAGTGAAAGAGGAAAAAGGACATCAAATACGATACCATAGTGAGATATCGTAGAAAAGGTCCTATTTACAATAATTTCAAATCACGCAAACACAATATATGTGTAAGTAAGTTTGAGTGTTAGAAAGATCAAAATTTGATTTGACCACTGATGAAAACAAAATCGTTTAGGCTTAAGCCTTTTATATCTACAGCAGTACTCTTTTTGCAGTGATTGAGGTTAGAAACATCATTCGAATCGTTCTTAATCGCACTTTAATTCTACAATCACAACATTTTACTTACTTTACGATGATTACGAAACGCAACATAACAACGCAAGATTTCTGACACATTGTTAACAATAAAATAGCTCGCTCGTGTAAAATAGGAGAGTTTCACGTTTATGCAACAGTACAGTTTGTGAATCATATCTTTTTATACACTCCGTATTGCTTCAGATGCGAATATAATTGTTTATGTCTATTTTGTGAGTTTCTGAGTCACATGTTATTTAAAGCTCTGTATACAAACAAAATATATCTGAGACATGAATAGCATCATTGATGCCAAAAGGAGGTTTACTTGTAGATGCAGAATTTTCCTAGTCTACCAGCAACGCCATAACAGCGGTTTCTTTGCTACTTGTATTCACCTGTAACCATCTTGAATTTTTTATCGATGACTATGATATCATAGAATTCTTAAATGCAATGATTCAACTTGAATGCAGTTAGTAACGGCAACCTTGTTTTGCTAAAATGTCTGTTGACCTAACAGAATTGTGACTAATATTTGAAGAACATGTTTAATGTTGGTTTGGTCTATTCATACAGTTTTTGTCGTGAATAATTTTGGTTAACATTATTTTCCTAGAATAGAAAAGAATACTGGGTTTTACCATGCATAGATTGCGATATACAATATAAAAAGATATAATACGTAAACCAATATTAAAAGAGACCAATACCAATAAACGAAACAAAAATAAATGCCGTGCCCAATATCCGGCACAAAACTGCACAATAATACGCGAAAGCCAAACATTTCATTCAGCCAATATGTTGTTATTCGTTATATTTATCGCCGAAGCCGAAAATAGTTCAAACGCTGCTAAAAATAGTTGGATATTAATCTTAATCCATTTATAAAGTTGTGTTGAACTTGGCCACGGAACCACTGTTATGTAAGCTGGAAGTTTTGGGCTCAAAGACCTTGAGGAGTATTTTCGTCTTCGTTATTAGGCTAATGACGATATCATCAGCTGTTTTCTGCGATTAAGTTTTTATTTAGCATACGAAGGTAATTTTCTGTAACCATTTTTTTCTTATAAACTGATGTAAACAGACTTTACAAAACGTATTCATATTCATACATCCAATATTATCATTTTATTGCTCAATTTTCTAAGGTGTGTGCCATTTTATTGACTAAATTCTTCATTTCAAAGGTTCCATCTTTTTATGAGCTTAGTGCTTTAATATTAGTATTAAGGTTGTCTTAAAGTCTCTCTATTAAAGTCCTGGAAAGTGATGAGTTTCATATTAAATTCAATCATCCTCTTTCTAAGACTTTAAAACAAAACTTCTAGAAACAATAAGTTAATCAAGTCGTAACATACTTATTTCTCGAACGTGAAGCTTAACTCTTTCTAACGCTTAATTATCTCCAAACACATCAAGAATATCAAAACAAGTTGTAAATCTATTCAAGTAAAGATTGTTATTAGTTATTAGCCAAAGAAAATCTTGAGCATTATTAAATTAATTAATAACGACGCTGCAGCCAATACATATCACCTAAGTACTTCAACCCAACCATCTCAGGTTCCCTAGCTTGAAATAACTGTACGTAATTTAACTCTTTGTGAGAAAAAACAAAATTAACATCTACTGCATGCTTAGCTTCTATACCGTTGTCATTAAGAACTATTTTAGTTGTTACAGGGGTATTGTTATGTTTGTTCGCATGGACCGCAAGCTTCCGCCATTGTGCTCGTATCTGCTTGCATGGAACTGTTGGGTTCTATTCTTATGTTGAACAATTGCGGCTCGGCTGTTTTGATTTTTGCATTTGATAGTCAGGTGTTTTTTTCTAGAGTTGGTAAAACGGATTTGGCTAGGACATGAATTAAAAATGCTTTTGGTATAGCTTTTTGTTTTGAATGCTCTTGGATATAAGAATGTATTCTGATTGCAAGTGTACCTACAGAATAGTCAAAATTTGTTTGGCCAATTACAAGGTCAGAATTAACAGTTGATGTGACCTTGAAATTCAGCGTCAACCGATTAAGTAATTACTAGTTCCCATAACAAGGTCCTTAAAACATGGAGCCTTTCAAAAGCCTAGTGGGTACTCCAGCGAGGCCTGATCGTAAAAGGCATATGCTAATGAATGCATTGTGAAACGAAGCAAAAACGCCAGGACAAAGTTATGGCAGTTGGCAGACAGTTGCGAGTTGGTAAAGTTGCTTTTTATTCCGTTTGGAGTTGAGAATGAGGTTGTTTTTCGCGTTTTTTGTGCTTTTAAATGTTTGTGTTACATCTGTTACTGGACAATTCTAGATGGTGAATGCAACTACTCGCAGAAATGGGTCAGTTTAATATTAATATTCTAGCAACTCAGTCAAATTAGTAAATTGACTGGTTGCTTGAAATTAATTCAAATGATATAATAAAACGTGTATTGAATTACCCACATAGTCAATAAAATGTCGCAATTAATCAGGCTTAATCCAGATTAAGTAGTAACAACAATACTAAACCGAAACTATTAGTAAAACACGCATTAACCACACGGCGTAACCATACTGAGTTCTAAAACTGAGATTAAAGTTGTAAATTCAGCCTACGCAAATTACACGGCACACCGTTTAAAGCCGCCATTTTACAAAAAAACTTCAATAAAAAGTTCCTCGATATAAATAAGATTTATTCAACTTTTAAACGGATAGTTAAATAGATAAACGAACCTAGATAAAATACTCTTTTGCTCACGTAAGCGATGAATTTCAAGCTTCTTCCTTGAACATGCGAGAGACTTCAAAAGCCATTTCGATAGCAAATTCCGTTTAAATGTAATAGAAGTTGTAACAGATAAAAATATTTGCATGTCAGCCGAACCAATTAATGATGAATCATGCCAAGATTGTTTTATCCGAGCTCCCACGAACGTAATTGAACATAACGATGCAAAAGAGTATTGCGTGTGCATGAAACCAAAGTTTACAATGATTGAATTACATTAACGGTTCCCATTATGATACTGCAACAAAGAAAAGTCGTGACAAACTTAAAAAACTTGGTATAATTGTGAACTTGATAAAAGAATTCAAAGATGTTTTAACTATAGAAGCAAAAATAATTTCGGTACAAAAAAATCTGCACGCTGCACTTAATCCATTTTAAAGAAGACAATCTTGATGGCTTAAATGGAAGATTAAATCTCGACTATATAAAACATTGTCAACAGGAACTTAATAAGGTTAGTATGCTTGAAAAAATGGTTGAAAAAACCATCACGGCTGTAGCAAAAAACGAGTACCTACAAACCAGTCCTGAGCGTTTAAACTAAATAGTCGAGTGTCGGTGAGTCATCGCGAAACAAATTTGCGAGACCGATCTGCCAACAGAACATGTTTCATACATATTTGGACGAGGTTTTGAAACACACTTTGTAATGGAACGATCAATTTGTTCGAACATGGAGTTCCCAGAGATCCCATAATGGATTTCATTTAAAACTGTCACATGTGAAATTAACGAAGGCTTTTGTGTTACAGGCGCTTTTGCGATAGTATATACTAGGTTCTACATAGGCTTCTACCAAAGCCAGATTAATCCTTATAAAACGTGTAAAAAGTTTAGACATAGCAGATGTTTGAATCATCATTAATATATAGAGATCTGGCAGATGTAGCCACCAGATAAAAAACTAAACGTAATCCGAATTGCTAACATCAATGAATATCCAGATGTAACGATTAATGTTGAGAGAAGTACACAATATTTTGACAAATAAAGTACCTAAATTTGGCACAAACGTTGGCGATTGGGTATCGACAGATGTTCTTCCACCTGGCGTGCTATTGCCACGTTGGCCAATGACGTCGATGCTGAAGGTAGCAAGCAATACATCAAGCTGCCCGACGACCCCTTCAGTGCGGTCGATGCTTTCGTCACAAGCCATGGAGCAAGTCATAAGATGTATTCGCATGATATGGGATATGTCATTGATATATGAGGTGTCAATACAGTCATAATGATTAGGATTGATTTTAAAGAAATGATTGCTCATTGCGGAGGAACATATTTGCGTATACTATGTTTGATTTAGACAGTGTTTAAAAATCAAAATTAATCTAATCTTAAGAATCTAAAGAGATATTTAACAAAATAAACGTTGATTATTACTAGATAAAGAAACTTTGGAGTTCGGTTTGAATTGTACTCCAATCTTTAAAAAAACCCGACTTTTCGATATCTGACTTCATTTAAACATAAAACATTTGTACAAAACGCTTTATTCTCTGATGATAGACCATAATACCAGTCGGTGTATGCGCCGGAGCATGACTCACGAACGTCGAACCGAGAGTCGTTTTTCCTCTCTTTCTAAACCTGTATTTCAGTATCGCCATCTCATTCTACAACTACAAAGGCCTCGTCAAGTAATACGTGAATTTGGTCGATTAGATAAAACTAGTTTGCAGGTTTATCGGTGGCTATTGGAACAATATTCACGAATAAAGTAATGATTCGTTGTTGTATGGAGGTTAAATAAGGTATGATGATCACTGATTGTTTGTAGACGAATACATGAGATGGCAAAACAGCTTAAAAGCGAAATACGGTAATTATAAAAATATTTTTGTAGCTATGGTAACCAAAAAATTAAGTCTATTCAGCAGTTTCGTCCTCCTTTCAAGAGAAATGAGGCCGTCTGCGTAGGAAGGTGTCATAATCACTTCAGTTAGACCATTGTGAACGAAACAAGTCCAAAACCGAAATAATGACAGGAAATTATATACAGCGTACATCCCCTAATTAAGCGTATTTAGCCTACATTGACGACAGTCGACAATGCATTTGACCCCACTATGGACAGTTGGCTAATTGGATTGTGCTGGACAAAGTTATTCCGAACGCTATCTATTTCACTTTCATGGATTTCTAAATTTGGATAGAGAAGTTATATAATATAGTCAATTCAAATGGTCGTTTTATAAACTACACAAATGGGCAAAACCGTACATATTTGAAGTTCAACAGTTTAGAATGTAATCGAAGATGAAACACGAAGTTTTACTGAGTATTGGCCCAAAATCATAGCATTGATAACCCAAAACAGGATGACTTGCAGTATCCCAAAACATTTGTCAAAATAAAATCCCTACAAATCACGTTAAAAATATCTGTAACCAATGACAGCGCGAACATTTCCGTCTTTACGCAAGTCGCAAAGAAAAACGCAATTCATTCCATAACAGAAACGTAATAGAAAGCTTCAAAGCATCATGGCTGTTCCGTACAGACAGCCTTATTTCTTTATGCACTCAATTTTGTCCATGACTAGGCGCTATTTCCCCTAACGAGTCCCAGTATAAATCGTTATGATTTTTGAAAATACGCCAATTTAATCGGACCTAACACGATGCGTGCTCTCTCGATTCGTATCACGTACTTGCATTGTGATTCCATGTATTTAACGTCATCAGTATAAAAAAGTTGTATGCATCAATTTTGAGTGCGAGTGTCATTTTTGTCACGTAATATTTCACGGTTCGCTGTAACATTTTGAATATCATATCTAACAGATTTAAGATCAACGAACTGGCTGTGCTACCATATCTGATTTAAGCATCTGTATAGCATGTCAAATGTAATAATAATAACCTCTACACTACAACAATACTGGCAATTTGTTCAGGGTTAGATGAACATAGCGAGATAAATTCCGAACAAAAATTATTCCTATAAAACACGCATTTGTGAACACTTCTTGTGAGGTCTCCGTGCAAGGTTTTATTGTAAGGTTAAAGGTACTTTATCAGAGTGTAAATGGACGTTATGTCGCTCGTAAAAACGAGAAATAATGATTCGTGAGACCGCCTGTCTCCATAAAGAAAGCTGTCAAAACTGCGGTGAAAACGGTTGTATGAAGAAAAAGGTAGATTTTGAATGGAATTGTGACGTAACTTGATGTGGGACGTGCGGTGAAAGTCTGACGACATTGTTTTTAAGATTAAGATGAGCATTAAATAGTTTGAACTACAAAAGACAATTATTTTAAATTGTTCGTCTAAATATTATATTATTCTACTAGACGTCACTATTACGTAAAGCCAGAAACTATTATCTTACGTAATTAGTTTTGTTTAAATATGAATTTTTATATGCACATTTTGTCCAACTTTTCCTTTGTGTGAAACTGAGTGCAGTTGGCTAGTACGGAGTTTCGTCGGCGATTAAAATGATTTCCTCTCATTACCGAGACAGCCGTTATTAAGTTAATTGCCCATGATTAAAGCAAGTCGGTAAGGTTTTTCTCAAGAAATATACGTAACAAATATTGGAAACGATCGATAGTCCTTGATAGGCGGAATAGTAAATATTTAATGTAGTTCAATTTCTGCTACTAAATACGTTAGACTTCTAATACCCCACCTATACTGCAATCTACCTTGAAGATTTTTTTAGATATATTTCGCTCATATCTTTGAAAAGCTTCGAAAACTAAATTTTTCTTTTAAAACAACTCAAAAACTTCATCCTTTTGAAGGCTACCAAGTTATCGTAGGTGTAGTACACGCGTGGGCACATAACCTGCGTTTATAATATAATAGCTCTTACACCCAACAAGATAAAGCTTAAAATCGTCTGCTAGACTGTTTTCATTATATTTTTCCACTTGTGAACTTATTAGTGAGCAATTTTTCTCAGAAATAGCGCCGTTGATATTTCTCTTAATGTCAGCGAATGTGTTTTGAGAATAAGATATGATAACCGTATATGGATCGAGAGATACTAAAAGTGTGTCACTATTTGAAATATATTCATTCATTTATCGGTTTATGTTCAAGGATAAGAAGACAGGTGAATCCACCTGCTTAGTTTAAGTTAATAAAACAGAATGTTAAGTCTGATATAGTGGAAGTCCTGTATCCGCTAGTGACTGTCTTTCTGTTGCGCTTTCACTGTAAAACGGCTGAACCAATTTTCATGAAATTTGGTATAGAGATAGAATAAAACCTGGAGAAGGACATAGGATACTTTTTATTCGGATGCGTGAATTAGTTCTCCCGGGATGCGAGTGAAACCGCGCGATACGGCTAGTACTTTAAATTTTACCTTGACCACACGAATAATTTAATAACACTAATTAACACAAAGAAACCGACCTGTCGTGGTGGCCTAGGTAAAGGCACCTGCCTCTCGTGTACGAGTGTGCGGGTTCGAAACCTGGCAAGTACCAATGTGACTTTTCAAAAGTCGTATTACTTTCTACGTATATCCTAGGCATCACTGACGACGGTGAAGGAAAAACATCGTAAGGAAACCTGGACTTGAGAGTCTGAAAAGCAAGCGTGGTGATCAATACTCATGCCTTCTCTGTGTGAGAAGAAGACTGCCCCACGCCAAATAATTATTTTATTGTCATTTTTTTGTCTGTTTGTGTTTGTTACTGTCAGAACGAGGTTTGGAAAAAAATAAATAAAAAAAAACTAACAAAAAAGGCGATAGGTACGGAGTGCGCCGGGTCAGCTCAGTATATATAGTGTAGTTCTACAATCATTTTAACAAGTTGATTAATATCGATAGCAAAAAAATAATAATATCATAATAAGTTACTCATTTCTTATGACGACAATACATTTGGTCAGATGTCATGACCTAATGTGGAAGCCTTAAAGATAAAGTGAATCATTCAACCATATAAGGAGTTGTGAATTTTATCGAATAAAAATCTGACGTCTTATACGAATAGTTGAGTTAATTGTGATATTAAAGACTTGTATGGTGATTGGCATGTTTTAATAAAACAAAGTAATGTTATTTCTTTTCAAGAAACTAATAAAATCTTCGGTAAGGTTGCAAATAAGAATGTGTTTTATTGTTTATCTTTCAAACATGTCATTTTTTTGCATAAAGATAGCTTATGTGACAAAGAAGTACTTGAAACCAAGAATCTGAATCCTAAAAAGCCCACTCAAATCGGATTAGTAGTTTTGGAGAAAATACATAAGTACACATGGATCGTCGAATACAGAACCTCAATTTTTCAAGTCTGTTATAAATGGTTGGTATAAGATCGATTCGAGAACGAAGCCGCGAGCAAAATCTAGCTATGACCCAGGTAGATATTAGTAATGACCCGACAGACTTTTCCAGCAGTGAAATCTCGTTAAATGATGGAGAAACCCCATGATGAGATGATAATTTGTATTAGATTACAAAATCTCTGTTTTTAAACAACACTGCTGATGTTAACATCTCTAGAAAGCTTAATTGATTCAATCTGTACCTTATTTTCTAGAAATGCCACATGGTAATTAAATGTCATATTAAAGGCGCGATTTTAAACGTAAACTAATGCTTCAACTAGTAAAATTACTTCTTGTCAGTATTCTTTATCATATAGATAGATACCATATCAGCTTTTTTTTATGAGAAATCATCAAATGATCCCGCCGTGGTTGGAGCGGGTGGCAGTATCAGACTCTTACTGACTAAAACCCATCCATGTTCCTTCCTCAGCCCTTTGTATTCCGGGGGCGCGGTATCTCTTTCGAACGCCCCGCAGACCATATCAGCTGAATATCTTTCTTAGAAGTAAGGCTTATTAATTTTACCTTTAGACAAGTGTCTTAATTACAGCCATGTTGGTACTAGCGTGTACTAAACCGTTAATTAAATCCTTACTAATATTATAAATGCGAAAGTAACTCTGTCTGTCTGTCTGTTACGCTTTCACGCCAAAACTACTGGACCGATATAAATGAAATTTGGTACAGAGATAGAATAGACCCTTAGGAACAACATAGGCTACTTTTTACCCGGATGCGCTAAGTAGTTCCCTTGGGATGCGGGTGAAACCGCGGGAAACAGCTAGTTCTAGATATTTATTATTAAAACCAACATAAATATTTAAATTGAAAATAACCAATTCCTAAGCCCACCAATACTCAGGCCGGATTTAAAAGTAGCTTCAGTCTCAACAAGGCAATTATAAAAAGCAATTTCCTGGAAACTCAGAAGCAAATGGGACTAAGTGACGTCACGTCAGCTAGAAAGCTATCTAGCTAGACCCGACGCTACTGTGTACCGGTTTTATTTAACGCGAGACTAAAGGAACATTGAGGCTGGCTTGCACTATTACTTACTACTAAATAGAATTAATTCTACATTAATTAAAAAAAAAAAGAATTCATTCTGTCACTTTCATTTGTTTGAAGGTAATATAGACATAATGATTTAGTATTTAATGGTGCAAATTGGCCTTAAATGTTCTATGTGATGCTTTGAGTGACTGGTGGATCTTTCTGCTAGTCACGACAATATAAAAGTTTCGTGTAAAATATTGCATTTCTTTTTATTACACTATGTTCATATTTCTCTACGCTTTAACTAACTTTTTTGTCAAATGTCTTTGATGATATTTTTAGCTTTATGTAATGCAAATTAAACATGCTGATCGAGATTTAATGTAAATTGCATTGAATATGCATCCAGTATTTGCATTATTTATTGTTCAGATAACATGTCATAATTTAGTCAGGCAGATTATCTATTTCCTAGACAAGGCATGGCACATAAATTGGTATACATAGACATTTTCATTTTACATATTCTACACATAATAATGTGACTAATAAACTAATAAATAAAACTTATGTAAAACAGCCTTAAGACATTATTAATGCGACAGTATTGCAAATTAAAATAATATTTAAGTCGCCAGCTTTGACCATCAATGTATTCTATAACTCTCAATAAAAACGATTAAAGTGAAAGTTTATTCAAATCCCTACACTAACGAACATTAATTTAAAAGTTTATTGACAAAACATCACTAGCTTAGTTATTTATAAGCATTAAAAAAAAATCTCCACCTAAACTGGTTCACCGACTCCAAAAACGAGTTTAGGTAAATGTATGTTAAATTATACAAAGACTAACTTTAAAGTTTTTCCTTGAGGTTAGCGATAGCATCTAAGTAAGTCACTTGGTAGAAGTTTAGTGTTCAAGTCGTTCGTTTAACATTCACTATCTTTGGCTACGGTGACAATTTCTGAACTACTTTAGGTTTGAGGTCCCCGGAATATTCCGTCTAGAAGACCTCAGTCTTCTAGACGGAATATTCCAGGCAGCTGGCTAATCCTCAGATTAGCCAGCTGCCTGGGCGAACTTCTTCCCTTTCAGGAAAGACATAACTCAAATGTATTGATCACCAGGTTTCTTCGAGATGAATTGGTGACTTCAGAATTATCATTTTAACATCATTGTCATACAGAGTGCATTAAAAAAATAAAATGCCAATCCGCCTAGAGCTAGTGTGGTGATCAGTGATTCACCCAACAGATGAATAGTGAATGGAATGCTGATGATGTTGTTAAAAAAACCAGCAATCCGATTTCAAATTTTGTCCCATCATTACGTGGAAATACTCGAATATTTGTTCAATGTAATGTAACCTTAGCCATTTCCTAATACATTAACACGCAAGCAGAGAACTAACCTACAGCACTATTCTAATATTTATGTAGTCTCTGGATTATGTCTACTTCGGCCAGTATTATTACTAGCTCAATAAGAAAACATGACCTTCCGTTCAGCCGCACCCTGTAGTACTGTAGAGCTTTGAACAAACAGACGGACACCGGTCGGTTGCTCAAGCAAAACGTTCAATTCACTTGGTCAACACCTACGGAACCTCTTATAAATGCTTTTAGATCATTTGTGGGCGCGACATAGTTAAACTTGTTTTATTAGGGTTACGCAATAACTGTCAGAAAACTATATACATATTCACTTTGTTAGATCATTGTTTGTCTAATTTTAAGTTTTAGGTACGAACGACAATCTATTTATATTTCATTTGCCTAAAAATTACCTCCGATATAGGAAAGGACTAAAATGAAAGAACTCCAAATAACTATCAGCGAAATGGACCATGAAACATTTTAATTTGATGGTTCCGTACCGCAATTAAGCTTCAATTACGTTCAGAGAAGTTCAATCATTAAACTTTATAACTGAATGAGTACAGTTTGATTAATTATAATTTTTAACAAAAACATTATAATATAATAAAGTGTGGACCATAACGAATAAAAAAATACAGATTTTTTGTTAAGTATTTTAAATGAAATATGACGTGAAAGATTAGATTCGCATCTGGGTCCTTAGACAAAGTAACATCGCTTCGTACCGAAACGATATCTAAATTCGTCATCGTCACTGAGATATCGAAAACAATTTCCTAGCCAATGTAACACTATTGTCGCGATCGTTGTGTCGAATTGTTTATTCGTTAAGAAACAAAAATATTGTTTATGGTATCGAAAATTTAGCTGTCAGTGTCAGTCAAGAAGTGTCAAATTGGATCAAACCCGCGAACTTAGTAGTTGTTGTTGTTGTTTTCAAAAAGTATTTAATGCTAAGAATAAGTGAGTGTTGCGTTTAATCGTTTTCAAATTATAATTAAAACAATATTTTGGCAGTGGTAAGTGAATAAAGTGTTATTACTTTTAGATGGTCTCCAAAACTTAATGGTATTCAAAATAGATTCATTTTTAAAAGTGTCGTATAATTTAACGATGATGGAGTAATCTGTATATCTGGTTATCTATATATGTATAATCTATTTGGTTCGATGATGCCTGCAATAATTAAGTAAATAATTGGTTTATGATTATGAATGTTAAATTTTTTACCTTTATTTCCAGGGAAATTTCAGGGGAACCTTTTAATCCGGCATGACATTTTAGGTCGTAACATAATTTTCTAAATGTTCTTTTATTAAGCCTGAAATGTTGGATGAATAACAATTCTGGCATATCCTCAATTGTTTCCAATTGCCGTCGCTGTCTTAACCGGTTTTGGCGCCTCTCCCAGGTGTTTTCATTGTGTGCAGCCCACAATAAACGTAAAGAATGCATTTTCGATCTGCAATAATGCACAGAAGAAATACCTACCTAAGAGTATGTAAGTAAATGTAATCACACCGTGTCAAAAATCTGCTGCTAAATGAAATCCGGCCATAATGTTTCTATAACTACAACGTTTTAACATTCGTTTCGTTATCTCTTTTGGCGATCGCGATCGAAACGAAGGCGAACGCTGAAAGTGCTGCTTGTCTACGCATTTGTATGGGATAGCTACAAAAACAATTCGTTACTCTATAGTTTCGTTACGAATTAAAACATTGTCTACCAACTTGCGATAACGATGTCGCTTGACCACGTGATTTAACGCGGCTTATGTCAGTCCCATACATTTTAGTCTTTTCGAACTTCGTTATCGTTTTTAAATTGTTACTTTGTCTAAGCCCCCAGGTTAGACTAGGAGTTGACGTCAACATAATTATATAAATGATTGGATGAAGACAACATAACTACACATACAAGTATATAATGTAGGGAAATAAGTCACTGTTATAAGCTGTAAATTTGCTGATATCCAAACAAGACGAACAACCTAGCTGGTACTTATATACTCAATCATGCAGTAGCGAATTTATTTCCTAAAAAGGTAAAAGTTAAGACAAAAAGTTGCCATCTCGTATCCGCATACCGGTTGCAACTTGGTTCACAAAAGGTGGACCGACGCGACCCAGTTCAGATCGTGGAAATCTGAAGCGGGGTGTGGAGGACCGGTCGCTGTAGCTAATGTATTTTACCATCATCCGATGAGGAAATAAACTCATGCCTATACACCATACTAGGAAACTACAAAACGCCATTACGATATTATGTACACACTAATTAATTAAGACCTATGTTAATAAATTCTATTCATTTACAAGTAGTACAATTCTGTATGCAGATATCTAATATCATATCTAACACAATTTAATTGCCTTATCCGTCAACTCTAGTTGATGTAGACTATATGAACTATACTAGAGTTGATAGACTGGTACATGTGGTAACTAATGTTTCCATGTAATTTCTACGTGTTTGAATACAATATAATACGTTGCATTGTAATAATAACACTAGTCTTCTCTATACTTAAGATTCACTTGTAAATCTGAATCAAAATGCATTGAAATATCTTAACTGACTAACCCTGCTGATAGGCTAAATAAGAATATCTTATGTATGTCATGCAGATCATCATCATGTCAGTGCCATCTTCTCAAAAAGTTGGGCGTACACTTCGTGAAATAATTCGCGCTCTTTCGCCGCGTGTCTAAGCTCGCGGTAGTGGAGGCCTGTCCAGTGTCCATTCCTTTTCATCATCGTTCTCCTGTCTGCTTTGAGCTCTTTTTCTTTCATTTTTCCCTCCATAACAAGCCTAAGGCACTTCATAAAGATACGAAATCAGATCGTTGCATGAAGTCTTCAGAGTTTAATGTATGAATTCTATCTCACCATGCCTAAAAAGACATTGGATCAGATCAAAGAACTACCGCCTCTAACTAATGACAAAATGTTCTCGTAAATCTTATTACAAGGAATAGTATGTTCGTATTTCGGCCACAATTAATCCGGGCCGGCCGCGAGAGCATACCGTTACGTGTACCGTTAGCAGACGGACTGGATGCTGCGGTTGACGAGCCACGAGAGGGTTAACTCAGGTATTCTGATGGTACGTGGTTGGTATGTTCAGGTATAAGGTAGATGGGGATAAGAAAACTTATATTGACGCTTGTTTTCTTGAGGCTTGGGCAGAGGTGGTACATGTATAGTATACCCCGATTTCACGAATTACTTATGTTCTTAGTCCAAAATTAAGGAAAATATTAAATTAAATGACTCCATTTCACTCGTTCCTAGTTTTTCACCAAACAGTAACATAAGCCTTGCTTCTCGAACATAAATTCTCTGCTTCTTGCATAAAAATCAAAATCATAATAGACACATAGAAATCAGTGCCAACCAATCAACTCTCGGTATAGCTAGATGATAGGTCATCTAATAACAGATACAATAAATCAAGTGGCAGCTTTCCATCATAAAACTATATAACAATAGCGAAACATTACTACCGCGCACCACTACCGTACAATGACTCATTGTTTCTGCAAGACGTTGGTTAGACTGTAGGTCAGCTGAAGGGTTACCATGCTATCTCCATCGGCGTATTTATTATCACAACGCTTAAGGTATCTTCTCTTACAGAAAAGGTATGAGCATTGATCACAAAGCTTGCGATTTCAGACTTTTAAGTCCAGGTTTCCTGTCAATTTTTTTCTTCACCGTTAGTCAGTGGTTACCATGCGTTCTTGCAATATAAAAATTTTAGTTCTTTCGGATAGCAATAATGTGTACTGATCATTAGTATAAATGCTTGATTATAATCAACTTGAACAAATAGACCGATTACAATACATTCTATAAACAACTGGCAGTGCATGCGTTGCATGCCACGTTTTTTAAAATTATAAATGCTTCAGGAACAAAATGGCAAAGAGAGATTTAATACAAAGCGAACACAGTTTATATACCATTATTGCCATTTACAGATTTTTTCTTGACACTTAAAAAAATCGCCAAGATATCCTATATTGATGGAAACCAAGTGTCACCCCAGTCGGTTGGTGACCTGCACACAATAGCAACACTTTCGCATAGAGGTGTATCTAAACGGAAGATCTAACGACACACGGAAAGGACAATGGCTGCTCTTTGCTCTCTGTCAAAGTCAGGGTTTTTCAGTAGGAATGCTGAAGATAGCTGAGTCTGCCAACTATCCGGATGCCTATTGTAGTATCGATTGACGTTTCATGGGATGGGAATGACCTTCAATAATGTTATTTGGTTAAATTTTGAGATATTATTTTTAGGGTCTGGTACTTCAAATTGAAAAAGGTCTATCCCCGTCAAGACCCAACCTTACGGTCACATCTCAGGAACGTAATGCAATCAAGTATAACCTCGTTGCGCAAGTACGGAGTACGACTTGCACATGGTCGGGTTTTTTTATTTATTTATTTATTTATTCATTATTCATTACATTTTGGGTATTATAAGATCACAATTGATAATTTGTTTCACCAAAATCTGCCTGAAAAGGCGTATGAATTTTATAATATTTAAATTAAAAACATTTAAATTACATACAATACATGCAACAGAAATAAAATGGAAATAAATTAAAAGAGAACTATTAAATTAAAGTCACTAAATAAGATATTAAAATAAATTTAAACAAATACCAATTAATTAAAATGTCATGTCAATGTAAAATTCAAATATCTAAGTTTCAATTTAAATACATTCTAAATTATTATCCTTTAAAAAATCATTAACACAATAATAACATTTTTTTACCAATAAATTTTTCATTTTCTTTTTAAATATTTTAATGTTGTGAAGCTTTATATCATCTGGGATTTTATTGTAAATTTTTGGCGCTATACACAGCAAACTTTTACCCATCAGACTTGTTTTTGCACTATTAAGACATAATCTATTATTATTTCGCCTATTTCGCTTTACAACATCAGAAATGCGTTTAAACAATTGAGGATTTTTATGTACAAACAATGCTACCTCAAGTATATACAAAGACGGAAGTGTCAGGATATTGTGCCTGACAAAGTACGGTTTACAACTGTCTGTTGCTTGTAGACCAAACATGGCTCGTATACAGCGTTTTTGAGCTTTGAAAATCATTTCGTTGTTAGTTGAATTTCCCCAAAAAATGATTCCATACCGTAGTAGTGAGGCTGTACAACCGTGATATGCAGTAATTACCGCATCTATATTAACAATCGGGGTTATTTTATAGAGAGCATATGCCGAACTGGTAACTTTTTTGCATAGTTCCGCTATGTGTTGTTTCCAGTTAAGCTGTTTGTCAATGACTAATCCTAAAAATTTTGCAGAGTCAACTTCTTGTATTTTATGATTATCATAAATTATATTAATATTGCAGTCCTTGGATCTTTGACTGAAATGCATGATTTGAGTTTTAGTTAGATTTATTTTTAAGTTATTATTATCAAGCCAGCGAATAATTGAAGCCAAACAATCATTTATATTATCTTGATATAGTTCAGTCGTTCTACATTGGATGGATACAGCACTGTCATCTGCGAATAATGACATCGGATGATTCGTAAACTGAGGTAAATCGTTTATATAGATTATAAACAAAAGTGGGCCTAATACGCTGCCCTGCGGTACGCCGTAATTGATTTTTCGGGATTTAGAACGATACAATTCCTCATGCTTGGTACGTATATTTATTCTGGAGATGCTAGTCACTTGCGATCTATTGGAAAGATATGATTTTATCAAATTCAGAACGTTACCCCTTATGCCATATGACTCTAATTTATTTAATAATATACAATGATCCACATAATCAAAAGCCTGCGTCATATCGCAGTATAGAGTGCAAATAGGGACCCTCTTGTCGACACTGGTAATAATTGTTTTAAAGAAATCATAAATGGCTAAATTAATGCTTTTATTTTGCCTAAATCCTTTTTGTTCCTGACAAAGTAGTTTATTGTGTTCCAAATAGGCATATATTTTATTATGAATAAATTTTTCAAAAACTTTTGAAATTATAGGAACTAAAGCAATTGGCCTATAAAATTCCACTAGCTCTTTTCTCTTTTGTTTGCACTATGGGCTAATGTTCCAAGGACTTATCAATGTTAAAATTGACGTAAGAAAAGGTTAGTCTCCTTTAAAGAAATTAGCCATAAGTCAAACTCAAGATACAATCCTAATTAATATTCAGTAGTATTAGTCAGTTTGTCTGTTACGTTTTTCATGGTGAGTGGGAGACCATGGAGACAGTTATAGGCGGGTGAAAGAGGGAGAAACAGCTAGTGTCTATATAATTTTATAGCACTCCAAATATGGTAACTAAGTGCGTTCTATCAGCAAGATAACAAGTGCAGAGTTTCCTTGTAGATAATTCGCGACACTATTTCTTATGTCAACACTGATAGCGAGCTTGACTCAGGCTAAACTTGGAAATGTGAGGAGTGCTTTGTATTACTTCATACATCCAAATACAGCGAATGTCTTGGGTCTACAGTATTCGGAATTATGACGTGACATGCACAGCTTTGGTTATGTTTGGTGTAGCTTTCACCATCCCTAAAGCAATTTTTGACGAGATAAAAAATTACGAGAGCGAAGTCCAGACTAGTTTAGTTTATGTTTAGAATCAGTTTCATGTAAAGTCTTTTATGTGCAATCGGGAAGTACTAAATGTTTTTCCCAAAATTCTAGGTATATAGAGTCATGTTTTATCTCTAATCTTAAATATAACAAAAATCTAATTTAGTGAAATCGTTAGCTCCTTATCCACGCTATTTAATTTAGTTGATTCATTTTGAAACAGAAATCAATCAACAAACTTATTACTAGTTTCTGAAATCGCCGTTTAAAACAAAGGTATTTTATTAAAAATAGTATTTACATTTTTCGAAACTAACGTTATCTGACTATATTGTTAGGGAGAGATCCACAGAGTCCATTAAATAGATGCCATTTAAAAAAATATTGTAAAGGATGATATGAACACTTTATACGCATCGTTGAAACAACCTCTACACAATTATAAAGAAATCAATTAGTCAGTTATCAGTTTATCACTATCAGCCGAGCGCTATCACACGAGATAACATAACACCGGGCTGGTTTATCAAACTGTGTATAGATACATTATTACTAAGTGTATAAATAGAGGCGCGACTACTTTTATATATCGTATCTTTTAAAATATCATAAATAGGTACAGCTGCTTACATTAGAAACGTAATCGATACGAATTTTTCTTTGAAAGATAACATGAATACAAAGTCGATAGTTATGCATGTGTTGAGTACTAAAGATATACAAAAATAATAATTTATATCGTACCTCATTTAGCAAAAGACTACACCTAAACATTAATACGTACAACTAAATGCCTTACTACAAAAATAGTTATCCACTGCAATAAATAATTTTGTGATTGAATAATTTTTGTGTCATGTTACCAAATTTCCTTTAAGCCCCGGAATTTAAGGTTGTAAATCAATGTAAACTAATAGGACTGAATTAAAAAAACGGGGAAGCATTTGAAATATATTATAAATGACTCCCAATATGGGTCGCCAAAGTGTCCCGTGGGCGAGACCTAATTAAAATAACTCTCCAATCTGTTATATTTGACAGTTATTATAAAAACATTTAAATTTTTGTATTAAACTTATTAATTTATTAGCTAACATTGTTCAGAATATAATATTACTGGTCCTAGAGCCAGCGTCCAACTAATTAATTATAATGAAATATGATCCCATTATAAAGATATTAAAACGCCTAAAGCCATTTTGGCACACTAACCATAAAGACGAAACAATTTAGATAAACGATAATGTCATATTCCGATCACATTTTTGATATTTGACCTTTGCTTATAATGAATCGTTACCATACGGAGAGAAAAAAAAAGACATTGTGTTTACATATGTCAGTGCCATATAAAGCATTCACTAATAAGCATATGACAATAGGATACATAAAAAAGGATAGACTCAAAGCAGATCAAATGACAAGTGTAGACAAAAAGTATTTTTAGAATTCCGTACCCCGAAAGTTGCGTAATGGAACTTTATTACTAACCTATGCTGTCGATTCGTTTGTCACAAGTTCAAAAGGCTGTAATTTTTACTGTAGGCAGATGAAGATGTATGAAATCCATACATATTTTTTTCCGGATGGGAAATCATCAAATGACCCCTCCCGCCATCAGTGTCAGACTCTTACTGACTAAAACCCATCCAAGTTCCTTCCTCAGCCCTTTGTATTCCGGGGGCGCGGTATCTCTTTCGAACGTCCCGCAGCCCCGGCAGGAAAGCCATACTGCATTTACCCCAACTAAATTGGGTTAAGAAGAGAAGAATGATGAAAAGCTTGACAAAGTAGCTTTTTTATATTCTCACAAAATACTGACATAAAATAAATTACAATATTGTCCGTGGTTCCACCCGAAACCACGAGTAAAATTAGTACTTGGCCGTATATATCTTTTCAGATCATTGTTAATTTAACCCCGTCAAGCAAGTAGGTTAGAAACAATAAACAATACACTTGATACCATTGCATTGTGCTGCGGACGATCAATTGTAACAAGAATCAAGGTTATAGAGTACGCCTATCTGTCTGTCGAGACCTAGACCGCACATGTATCGTAACATGTGATACCCTGTATGTTTATAATAATAAATACGTTATAAGGAATCGAATAATAACAAACAGAACCACGTCGAGGACATCAGAAATCACGACTAGATGTTTTTTCATACCTCATTAGTATTTTTTTTAAAGATATTATGCTCTTGTTTCTTGTAGTGGTAGTGGCCGAGCAATTGGGTGATTGTGCATATGTATTGTATGTTTGAAAACGCACCCACGATGCAGGAGTGAGGATTCCTAGTGTGGGGCAAAAAAACGTTGCCCCACACTAGGAATCCTCACTCCTGCAAAAAAGACAAAGACATATTAAAAGGGAGAGAGTTTCAATTCCGAATCTCTAGGAGAACTGTCTAGAAAATATTTTCTTATTGTCTCTAAACCCGAGATTATTCCATAACCTGTAAATTTATACTTTTACTATTACAGTTTGACGGAGACACAAGGTGTAAACGGTGAATAGTGTTGCCCTATTTTGCTATTCCTGATCTCACACAAATCTATTGAAAATACAGACAAATATATTAACAAGTTTTACGTCTTTTAAACAAAAATCAGTGCAATTTACACAATTAGTAGTAAGCCGTCACGGCTAGCAAGCGCGGTCTCCTTGACCGACCAGCATAAATTCGGTACATTTGCTTGATGAGATTTTGTGCATTTCGTAAATGAGATCAGCCGTCTATGTGCTGAGATTTTGAAAGTAAAGTGCGAAAACTGTATGGATATTTGTAAAACGGAGTGTTTTAAAAGTGTGTAGGTACTAAAAAAAGTAATGTTTAATGTTTGTACGTTTGTACGTTTGCTTTCTATTTGAATATAAAGTAGATTTAACAGTTAATTTTAGTCTCTTTGTTGTTAGTATATTTAAAGTTTTATAACTCATTCCGAAGAACACAAAATTTCTTAAAAATATTTGAAAATAAAAATGAAATCCATCGAAATTTATCAAGAAAAATTAAGTACTTAAAAATGTTTCCTTAGTCCTAATGAATTTCAGTGCCACACAGACAAACAAATAAGATGATTAATATGCATCGCGTCACAGAATTATGCATATCAGTCTGCATCAAGGACAGCCAAAACTTATCAATATATGATAATATAAATAAAACTGAAAACACGACACATATTTATTTTTAAAATGGTGGAATAACAATTTTTGACTTATTTAAATATATATCTACTTAACTCACCCGGATAAAAAGTAGCCTATAACTGTCTCTAAGGTCCGATCTATTTCCATTTTCATCTATATCGGTTCAGTCGGTTTACCGTGAAAGTGTAACAAGCAAACGAACTCACGAACAATACAAATTTTTATCCTAACTAAAATAAATGCTACAGTATGAAAGTATACATATGTGCAATATTTCACACAAAAACTTCTGAATGGATATGATTGAAATTAGGTAAACATATTTATTTACTTAAATTAGGTAGATATATTATTAGGTACACATACACTGACAGACTAATAAACTGCATCAATGTTCAATACGTATCTACCTTTGAAAAAAACATTTTAACAAAGTATTCCAACTTTTTATACAAATTTAAATTGAAACCTATAGTTTGGTTCGTTAACTTCATAACAGCGTAGTATCATTATCCCTAAGTGTATGTAAGTATACTGGAAAGGGCCATTCAATTTTTTTAAACAAAAACTTTGATGCAGTTTCTTTGTCTGGGGTTGGAGTTTATGACCTGTATTAACACATATAACCTTTTGTCCAGCTATCTGTACCCAGTTCTTTCTACGCAGACGAACTCCTAGTCAGAAACTAGGTCTTAATGAAAAGCTAATTGCAGCCAACGCAAAATTCTTCAAAGCCTCCGAATGTCTACATAAATAATCGAGCTACAACAATAGTCATAATGCTAATAGTATAAAACTGGCACAAGACCGACCGGTATGTATGTATATATGTGTATGTACGCCTGTGTGTTTGTACGTCTGTTTAATTAATATTGAACAGACGCGACTAGAATAACTAATGTGTCGACGTATCGTCAGTTTTTGCTACTACCAATATGTGTTATATTAATTACGGAAAATGACGGTTTTTAATGGTCTCGAGGTACGCTGGAAATGTGTTATTTTATTGTAGGTTAAACGCGGAAGATGACGTAGCAATTTTAATTAATTTTAAGTAATTAAATTAGTAACCTCACTGTTTGAGAAAAACTTTTTAACATTTATAAAACCCGCGTTCCAAGGCAACTACTTAAGGAACCCGGATATAAAGTGGCAAAGAACCGTCTCCAGGGTCTCATCAATCTCCTTACCAATTTCATCCAAATCTGTTTAGCCGTATTACCGTAAAAGCGTAACAAAAACAAACAGACTTTCGCATTTATAAAATTAGTTTTAGGATAATAAATTAACTTAATGAAACGATACTCTTTACCCTAAAAATATACCAAAAAAATTACAAATCATCATCATTCCCACACCACACGATCCTCCCATGATAAAAATCGATGTCACTATGACATCAGCTGATCCACACATTCCCCACGCCGAACCCACACATGAAATACGTAATGAAAACATCACAGCGATAACAAACACGTGCCGCAGATGAAAGGTCGATCCTCTTAAGTATTCCCATAATTTAAGCTTTGACCCAAATGACACGTGGGGCGAACATTCGTTGGGGGAAGAATCTTTTTATTTCACCCTGAAAGTGTGTTTGTTATGGCTTTTACGAACCATGTCCATGTTAAATAAACTGCTATTTTTTTTTCCTTATTTTAATATACACTACTAGCTTTCCGCCCGCGGCTTCGCCTGCGTGGACATATTTTTTACACTTTGGTTTACATTATTCAAGTTTTAGTAGGGATCCCTAATTATTTCTGGAAATAAATATAGCCTATGACACTTCGTATAAATGTAGCTTTCTAACGGTGAAATAATTTTTCAATTCAGTCCAGTAGTTTTTGAGTTAAAACCCTACAAACAACCAAATCTTTCATCTTAATAATCCTTACTAATATTATAAATGCGAAAGTAACTCTGTCTGCCAAAACTACTGGACCGATATAAATGAAATTCGGTACAGAGATAGAATAGATGCTTATCTCACTAATGAAAAGAACCTACGTATCGAAGATTAAAGTACCAATGTATTTACTGGTCTACTGCTCAAATAGCATAGATATCGGTGCTAAGGTCGGCGCGACCCGACGCGGAGGTCGCAAGGTTGTCAATACGTACTCTTTTATTTATATTTAGTTTAATAAAATATTTGTGTTCACGACTTGGTGAATGTGGCTATTTGTATAGCCGCATAACTACACTATTACGGAGGTTCAGGTTTTACCAACTTTAGTGCAAACATTTTTTAATGATTTTAAATAAGACTTCACAGATGACAGTGTCAAATGAAATGATTTTTGATGAATTTTTAATTAGATGTCCAAACTGAAATTTGCGGAAACTTCAAAATTGAAACTGTCGTCTTCATAATTAATAAAAAGAAAATACCTTTTTCAGTCAGTATTGACATTCGTTTAATATAACCGAAGGCAAGATTACCGATCGATACACGGCCGCCGAGCAAAAAACAGTCAATGACACAACTGCATTGCACCATTTTAAATTACTTTGAACTATAAGTAGATTAAAAAGTAACTTATTTAGTCATGCATTGATAAAAATATCAAACAAGTTATAACTTTTAAGGCGAAAATATAAAGACGAATCTCGATGCTTTTGGAAAATTGAGAAGTCCAAAATAAACAATTCTGGTTATCTTAGTTTATTTCTTTTAGTGGTCAGATTATCAAT
The DNA here is from genome assembly GCA_963891755.1 of Pyrrhia umbra. Lineage (NCBI taxonomy): Eukaryota > Metazoa > Arthropoda > Insecta > Lepidoptera > Noctuidae > Pyrrhia > Pyrrhia umbra. Next base: position 2,685,539 of record OY982943.1, read on the forward strand.
AACTAGCAATAACAGTGATAAATTAGTCAAAATTTTTCAAAATTTTAATAAAAGGGTCTTTTCGGTTTTATCAATATCATCAACTGTGCTATATTGTATTACAACAGGGCAAATGCGATTTATTTCTCCATACAGGAGCATTTTTCACCACATCATGCAAGGCTGCCTGAATATCAGTTACATTACGTTGTATCAAAGAATAATATGGTTAATTTCCTATCGATAAAACACTACCAATCTCAGATTTCTCTGAACCCTAATCGCTCTAACCCTCATGATAATCCACACTACACTGATAGAGGTACGTCAAACTAATATCGATTCTACTAGATACGTCGAACGATGTCCAGTCACGTTTGCGTTATCTGGATTGGAAACAATGGCTGTAATCGAAGCTGGTGACAATTAGACACGTGATAGTTTTGTTAAGACAGTTATATGCCCTGTTTATTAGCCATCAATTAACACTGTTATTAGTATTAGTCACTAAGATTATCTGCCTAAGCCTCAGTGTACTTGAATGCTGATTGGTAGGCCAATTAAAAGAAGTTTTTAGTAAGATACTCACTAAAAAATTCGACTGTCAATGCTGTTCTAGCTTCTAGTTTAAACATAATTTAAGTTTAGCAAAAGGCTTTACGATTGCCAATAATTCCAAGAATTAAACAAATCGGATCATCATTATTCTTAGAAAATTTTGGACCACTAGAGAGTAACAGGATAGATGAACGGTTCCTTTTGCGTGGATCACGGAGGCAAAGTTGGGACAAATAGCTAGTTCTCTAAAATGCTGAAATTGTCATACCACACTGCATTGGTCAATGAGATAACAGATTCTAAAGCATGCATTTTATTCACAATAACATGAATAGAGGCCTAGATTGATATATTAAAACCAGCAGTAGCTTTTCTAGGTCTTCAAAACGTTTTATAAAAGTCATCATCTGCCTAGCCTTTTCCCAACTACGTTGGGGTCGGCTTCCAGTCTAACCGGATGCAGCTGAGTACAGTGTTTTACATGGAGCGACTGCCTATCTGACCTCCACAACCCAGTTTTTACCGGGGAACACGATACCCCTTGGTAAGACTGGTTGTCAGACTTTCTGGCTTCTAACTGCCCGTAACGACTGTCAAAGATCTACAAATGACAGCTGGGACTAACAGCTTAACGTGCTTTCCGAGGCACGGAGGAGTCTCGCTATGACAAAGATGGTCACCCATCCACGGACCGGCCGCGCCAAGCGCAGCTTAACCTTTGATCGGTCGAACCGTACGGCTGTTACTTAGCCACGAGCTAAAAACGTTTTATAAAAGTATCCGCGAGAAATATACAATGACATCACAGCCACACATTTTCAACCCATTATCTTCACTTATCAGTACTAATCTGATAACGTGTTCCTTAACAGGGCGATAACCGTCTGTTTTCACGCCCAATGATAGTTGGTGCGAAATCGTTCGCTCGATAAATAGCTGGGTTAAGTGAACTAAATGTATTGGTTGAAACGATGGTAATGAAATTTAATTACTGTTGAAATTTATAATTAAATATTTTTATGAGGATTAGATTCTTCAATCAAAATAGCTTAGTTGGCTGTATTTAATGAAAAATATGCATTCCTTGATAACGAAGACAAGATTATTTTACAAATAGATTTTATTCCCATAACAAAATCTACCTACGAGTCAAGAGTTCTGGCTTATTATACACCTCTATATACCCACTAGGTTATAACATTAATCACAATCACAGCACTTAATAACTTTCAATTGAGGTACTTCTAATTTTAAATATAATTGCATTAATTACTTAGCAATCTAGTCGCGCTTAAGATGTTTATTAATAAACTTTGATGTCCATATATAAAATTAGCACTATAAATAAAATAAATAAATGCAATCATTGTAAATTAGCATACAAGACTTGTAAAACATTTAAAACTACATCTACGTGAGAAAAACAAGCAAATATCTGATTTACCGTAAAGTATTGTAACTTGTATTAAAACAAGAGAATATTGTGTTAAATACAATGTAAGTAAGTATAAGATAATAATGGAGTGCAATATTTAAGACAATCCGTTTCAGACCTTGACAACATAAAAGTCAAATGATCCAAGTTTAAAACCAAAAGCGGAATATGTGGCTAAGATTTAAAAGTAAAACTACTAAAACAGCAAACAATAGGAAATATGAAAAAGAATATTTAGGTTTCTTTTTCTTGACAAAAAAACCAGCTGATATTAGCAAAAGGCTTTGAAAACGTTATTAAAATGTCAAACAAGATTAATTTGATACAGCAATCAAACTGCAACCATCAGATGATTATTATCAGATACTTTATATATTGGCAAACAATTGCGCAGTACTTCAATCTATGTATTTAAATCCCCTACATTATAGCAAGCATTCTCAGCGACCCCAGAGCAAGCCAACCATGAACCTTGCTAACACAAAAACCGGACATCGAACCGAGTCATTAGGACTTCCAAAATCATTGACTTTTCATGTCATTAGTAAGTGGTTAGCCAAAAATCTAGGTCGATGTAATTTCACAAATGTAGCGAGCGTGACTGTTGTATTTGCACTAGGAAGTCTTAGAAATTACTAAATACTTCTTGAACAAACACTGCTTTAGAGTCTACGCTTTCATGATTGGTCTGTTCGTAATTAGTTAGCATGTGAACAGATTAAAACGTCACGGAGGCTTTACAATTACGTCTTCCTCTTGGATACAAAATGTCGTGATAATTACTGCTTACAATAATTCACAATGCGTATGCATGTTTATAACTGGTGTCTCTCGAAATATGTCAGTAGAAATGTACCAGTTTTAAAGCTAGTTATTGTCTAAACGAAGCTTAAGCTTCAGCTTTGGAATAGAACGTGGATGACTTTCAAAGAGTGTCCATGACTTATAATTTTGATATCACGGTCAATTTGGTTTTACCAAAGTGATGCAATACTTAAAGCTACGTTCTCCCGATACATTAAAAGGCCTTGCATAACGCGAAAAATCCAAAAACTTCATATTTTTGTGGATGGTGTATGTATTCATTTATTGAACATCACATAGGGTGCAAAAAAAACTTAAGTACTTAAGGAAATAAGGTACAGCTACGGCAATATTGTAAAATAATCTACTTCCCCCTACTTGTGCCGTACACCAAAGCCGTACAACCAATTGTATTCTGTTGCAACTCCGGATATCAAGGTCCAATTGCCGCCGTTTCACTCGGACGAAACAAAAACCCGCTCCAACCAACTGCCCGTCTATGAAGCGTGAAAATAATGAGAGAAAGAACCTATCGTCTTTATCACACAAATGAAAGTTTATTAATTTTTTGATCGACGAAACTGGGACAATGTCTCGCATCTTCTATCCTTTCACATCTAAGCTGTAGCCGAAACAAAAGACTTAATCTGTGTCAATCGCGCTCTCCAAATAATCAATGGTTACTTTATGAAGTATTGCTCTTATCTAAAAGGTAAACTTGTTTTAGGAGCCTTTCGAAAAAGTGACTCAGTACGACAGACTTGACCAAAACTAGTTTTAGTGACAAACGAAAAATAAAACATGAAAAACAACGCCAGAAAAAGGAACTAGCCGCATGACAACCTGTTTCGCAACGTAATCCAAAGCAAAACGACCAATAATGACATTAACGTGTCGAGATCAGGAATATGAGAAGTTTTTTCAATGTCTGATCAAGGTAAGTGACCTTTTCACGGCGTTAAATCTTAGCAAAGCCACTATAACACAGGCACTGTAGATCCACGAGTTATTAACCGAATCACCCAAGCGCGACGCAACGGTATCGGCTCGATCCAGGCACAGATAAAACTCCACCTTATATCACATTAGCCAAACTGAAATTGTTATCAGTTTGAATAATAAATCACTATCACAAACACATTTCACGTTCATATGTCACATCACTGAGATTTTTATATTTTAGAATATAATGTGGTGCGATACGTCCGCTCCGCGCGGCAGCTGAGAGGAGACTGAGGTGGCAGTGCTGCGCAGGCGCCGCTCCGCTTGGTTATCAGCCTTCGGTGGGGCAAAGGGGGTGCAAGAAAGAAAACTCCGCACGTGATACAAAAGATAAGACGCTTGAAATTGTGCATTCGAAACTGTTAGTTTAGTTTCAGATAATATTCTTTGCGAACATTCACTTTTCATGACAGCGCGGTTAAATATTTGTGGTGATTATGTATACTCAACGAGCATACATTCACTTTAACTTGAATTTTACATCGTGTTAAACAATATATTAAGGCTTTGAAAGGCACGCACAACACATATTCGACGCAGAAATTTTTAATTTTTATTGTATCGGCAGATGGTGTCTGGCCGGGCTTCAAACCGGCTTTTTGGGAATAGTTTCCGTTGTTTTTTTTTTGGTTATTTTTAACAAATCGAGGTTTGCTTATTTGTTTTTAGTTTAAAGCAGTAAGAGCACATTGATATGGAACCTGTTTTGCATTATATCTACTATTCGTCTTTCAAAGGTCTTTGACAATGGCTTAAACATTGCATCTTACTAACTATACTCTCTCTTCACTTACTTGATGTTAATTAAACATATTGTCTTAGTAAAAGACGTTTATTATGCTATAGATTTAGCATGAAGAAAGTCCAGAAACGCTGTTATCGATGAAAAATAGTCTACGAGACACAATAGAATCTTTCTGGGACATCTTACACAAGAGATTGAATGAATAAACTTAAACAGATATACGGAACTAAAGAAATACCCTCGCCTCGTGTCAGAGCAAACACATTTATGAGTCATTTGACATTAAAGCCGTTCACGTTTCCCCAAGACGTGTGTTTTATGCAGTTTATGTATTTGCGAATATAAAGTAAACTGTGTTTCGTAAGAACGCTAACCAAGATTAAATAATCAGTTGTTCAGAATATTGTTCTTTAAAAAAAGGTTACTGTTTACTTTTAATTAACCAACTTCATTATAAGAAGAGTGGCCTCAAACACGTTTTACTAAAATAAAATTCATAAATGTAATTTTCATTAACAGGGCCATAATTTTTTTAAAATATTATAATCATAAATTTTACCGATGCCGATATCACAACCCTACGTGTTCTAAAAGGATCCAAAATATTCTCATCACATAAAAAAAACTTGTAAATATTTACTTTCATCAAACGTTGCATCTAACTGCAGCAAATTGATTAGTTCACAAAACTGCACTTTCAGAAACACTCGTAAATAGTTGGCGTAGGATTTATCGTAGTTTCAACAGGTTAAGCTGCCTGCAGGATAAATGAAAATACTTCAGAACTCTGGTCAAACATAGTTGCTAAATCATCGCAGCTCTGTTCTAGTTTCTACGTTTTCCAATTCCAGAGCTCGACTGAAGTGGAATTTTAATAATAGTAGATATTTGTTTCTACTTTAAAACTGTTTCAACACGAGGTTGCTCTGGTAAAGAATTTGTAAAGATTTGATGATGATTAATATATCTATTTTATTTATTTTTCTATTATTAAAAGTGCTATATTTTAAACAGGCGGTCTATCAAGAGTTTAATGTAAAATATTCTACCCATATTTTTTCAATTCGTACTCTTACGAAACATAGCAAAACTTCCCAATAAACTAGCTCGAACATGCTCACAAATGATGATTCACCGCTGCGCAAGCGCATGTGTTCATTTGCATTTTAAGCGCCAACTATATACGTCAAATTAGAATGGTTTTAGAGCCATAAGTTGCTCAGTGGCTTGTTGCTTATCAATATATTCAACAACATGTGATGAAACATATGCTTTTTGTTTCTTAGGTACTGTAAACAGACACACACTCTACATAGGAAAAATGCGAACCCAAAGAAGTACATTTTAGGACATAAAATTTTAGCAAATATCTTTTAGACTTTCAAAATAGAGGGACAAGCATACATATGTATTTATTTGACTAAGTATCTTCATAATTTCTTTGCAGTTGTGTTAAAGTTAACTGTCTTATAACTGTTTGACAGTAACCGTCGTCCATCAAGTTTGTAGGCGGTGAGTCACCTCCGTTAGAGCGTATAATTGTTGGCGGTATGCTCCAGTGGTGTTGGAGAAATCGTTACTGGCTAAAGCCCTCCCCTTAGACAAAGACCTCTAAGCCCATTATCATGTACAAAACCCGTATGAATTTGTCATTGAAGATGAGGTGTGGTGCATGTGTTTTACTTATTACTAACTCAGTTCATAAAAGGGGTTCCAGATTTAAGATTTTAGGTCAGAAGACGGTACTGAGTGATAAGCAATATCTTGAAAGAAATTAAGAATAGCAGGTATCATTATTCGACAGCCACTATTATCAGATTGCTCTTAGACTTTCCTAGATGTTCGGGTAAAAACTTCATAATAATTTTGCCTATTTCGACACTGTCGTAGAACAAAGTTGGATCTACAAAATAGCTACTTTACAGGAGAGCACTTTAAAGTTTCGATTTTCTTTGGTACGTATTGGAAATACAACTTTATTCGTTTTAATATCTCGGAAAGTAGATTATGTTTAGCTGAAGCTGATTTTGAAAAAATCACAATTTCGTTGTATTATCACATCTGACTTTGTTCTACGACAGTGTCGATTTGAATGGGGTCAGCGAAGTAAACCAAATAATTTTGGGATCTCAACCACCGTACTAAGCTGTTTAGTTTGATTCTGCTGTTCAACTACAAGGCAACAATAAACTCGGCTAGTTTGTTGAGCGCTGGTACCACTGACTCATAGCTACTAGAGCGTGCAGCCATTAGCTTGGTTGTGGAACCAGAGGCTGCCGCTATTGCGAGAAAAATACGATTTTGTAGTTAAATTGGTACGGCTGGACGTACTTGGTTAATATGTCCGTATCTATCTAAAGGAGTACTTTTGAATGAGTTTTATAAATAGGATCCTAATCGGATTTACGTCATTCCATATTTTTTGGCTTTTCGCTTTCCGATTTCTATGCGAGTATTTGACTTCTAGTACAACAGCAAGAAGAAGAAGGCAGAAACATCTGTAAGCTGATCCACTTTGAATATGTAAAAGTCAACAGCAAGACGACACGTGTACCTACATATTTGTACATATGTTTTGCATAAAGCTAAGGTCAAAATCTAGCAGTTTATCATCAACGTAGCTTATCACATTAAACATAACATTACATAAGACTAGTAACATCCAATAGGACCAAAGAACCTATTGAGCCGGCTGCGGAAGACACGCAAACGATTGATGAACACCAAGCGACCGCTGGCGATAATTGAAAAACGGTCTATTTCCGCGAGGCAACCGTGCTAACATGTACAATTGCATGCAAAGAACCTATCAAAAGCGATGGTACAATAACCAAAGTTTCACTTTTTAATACTGAATACTGAACATCTTTTACGATTTCTCGTAAAATAACATGTTATATTCATGTTTGTACTCCTCAAAAAGGTAGAACAAAGATGTAGAATTACAACCCTAATTAATAATTATGTAATTGTAGACGACCCAATGCGAAAATACAGATTCCGAGCAGTTAGTACCATTATGCCTGACCTGAGAATTGAACCTAGGACCTTATGCTCAGCAGGCGCACTTTGCAACCACTAGATTCTAGATCAATAAGACGACAGACGCTAAGAAATTGCTTAAAAATTGGATTTTAATAAGGCTACAACATCACCAATTTCAACACAAATCCTACTCTGCACTAATCAAACATTAATTAGCAATTACTGGTTCTACGAAAACGTACGTCAATCATAATCTAATATGGCGTAAAGGCGTTCAATTTATCAAAAAAGGAATCGTTAATAATCTATGGCTATATGTCGACCAGTTGACCTTGTTAGTGTAATCCAAGTAATATTAGAAATTAGTACAACTAATTAATCGGTTAGTAGGTAATGTATGAATGTATTTGATCTAATTGCTAGATGTCACGATATAGTAATTTGTTTCACATTATTTTTATTTTAGTATTTTAATTTTTTCATATTACTTTAAGACTTAAAATATGACTTAATGATGGTAAATAAATTAAATTATATATTAAGTACTTGCTGGTCCTTAGCAAAAACCTTACAAAATTAAGAAAAAATGCAATTTTATTTGGTTTGATAAATAACTTGAAAACGGGTCAATACAAAACCTTCACAAACTTAATAATTTCAATATTATGTCTGAAAAAGAAAACGCACAAACAGGTCACGCAGCTTACGTCCTTTTCCAATTCAATTAGTTTTAGCCATAGAGGCATTAATCAAGTTTAAACAAAAATCAACTTTAATTTCACGTCAATTAAAACAGATGTTTCATTATTTAGACTGTATAATAAAGGTCAACGACCTTATAGGTACGTGGGTTGTCTAAATAGGACCAGTACAAAAACTAGATATATATACTGGCTCGCCTACTAATGTACTTATTATCCATATTTGTCTGTACCAGTAATTTGGTTTACTAACAATGATCATTACGTTTGAAATGTGTACCAGTTTTTTTTAAAGATACACAACTACTGCATGAACTCGAATAAAAAGTATCCTACGTGTTAATCAAGATCGTAAGCTACGTGTGTATCAAATTTTAGCCAAAACCGTTAAGTAGTTTTTGCGTAAAGAAGTAAGAAACGTTCTGATGTTGTTACTTTTTCACGGATGGATGTCCATCCTTACATAATTTACATACATTACTACTTACCTTACTACTTTCGCATTTATAATATTAGTAAGATTATCTTAAAACTTTAAAATTATAGTATAAAATTTTTAGTTTATCATCATCCAGTACCTACAACAATACAGACAAAAGCTTTCAGAAAGAAAATTAATCACAGAAATTGAATAATTTGCTTTCGAACCGTTCAGAAATTGTTCTGCTTCACTGGGCTAGAAAATAACATAATATTAAAATAACAAAATATTCATCCCATTTAATTCTTAAAGAACTTCAGAATATAACCTATTCTGAAGTTCTGAATATGAAATTAACTTAACCCTGTCACAGCTAGCTGAAAAAAAAAACTGACATTGACATAATATTTTAAGTCCCGAACTTGTTTCAATAAAAAAGGTTTTGTAATTGACTGTCCGCTGGCAGTGTACTGTGAGTGACTGTACCGAGGTCGGTGGCCTATCAAGTCGGTATTACGTCATACTATAATACTGTAATGATAGGTTTTAGTACAGCATGAGAACCACTCATACACGACGACTGATGTAGAGAATATACTAGTCCAATTTCCTTACTATCATTCTATAGACTCACGAATTATTTTATTAAATTAACGGAAAGGTAAGCTTATATTCTTGATCCCGATTTCATTATCAATTGTCCAATGAATTAGTTCATTCATTACCCTACAAAGTCGACACCAATATGTCAATTAAAGACGCTTACATTAACGATCAAGTTCGACATAATAAAATACAATCTGTAAGAAATATATTTAGTTTGCTTAACTGTACTATCATTTCGATTAATACTTATATTATTTGTGAAATCTCTCGCAGCTATTATTCTAAATCATAAATCAACAACACAGCGTCCTACTTTGACAATATAAATCAATAGTTTAACGTCAGACGACGAAGTTACAATAGCGGGGCGCTGCATTCAATAAGTTAGCTTTGGAGCGACGAGTAGCGCCATCTAGTATGAAGTAGCGACACTGTACAGCGCCACGGCGATGCACAGACATGATATAAAAAAAAAGTATTTTTATATTATAAAACTTTTTATACGTAATAGAATTGAATTTATTATAACAAATATTTTATTAATCGCTGAGACTTGTTAGTTTCTAGTTTTACAAAGCAGAGTGTTTAGTTCTGCTATTACCCGCTAGGTGGCATCACCTGTCTCAACATACGTACGGTAAGGTAAGTTCTAGGTTCACAATCAATTAATTGCGTTTCAAAATATTTGTTTAAAGATTAACAAGGTCTTCCATGAAAATTTGACACGCAGACTTGTTTTATTTTTCAGCGACGGTCGATCGTTAGCCGCTCCACCGATTCTCTTGAACCACAAAACGTTTTCAGAATGTTTTTCGTCATCCGTCACTTTCTAATCAATTGTGATCAATGTACAATAAGAGCAAAATTTGTCTTAGATTGCTAACGGCCAAGTGAAAATATGGCCAGTCAAGCATTTTATGTAATTTTCGTGCAGTTTCTTAGCTCTGATGTTTGAAGAAGCGCCATTAAACAGTTTTAAGAAAGAATGTGGCATTGTTGTTTAATAAAATCATCAGGTCTTATACATCGACCCTAGCTTAGCAAATCACTTAAGATTTCTCAAACGCAATTCTGGCCGACTCTAAGGACCATTTTGCACACAACTTGTGAAGCGGTTAATTGTGTAATCAATCAAACCGTACTGACCTACAAACGCAGGCAATAACAAATAACCCCTGCAGCTGGGGTGTGAAACAGGGACGTCTATAGCTCCGATAAATATATTTTCTACGCCGACCTCACACCAACTTGTGAGATTGTGACTAAAATTTTCTGCTCCATGTTTTAAACGCGCTCGGATACAAGCCGCGGAAAATTTGGCTTTGAAGATAAAACGCCCAAAAAGGGGATAGGTATTGTCTGTAAAATACCATGCAAAAAGACATATATATTCTCCGTTTAAGACACTTGATGCTAAACTGTTAAGGTTTTAAAACAATCGATCCGATCTTTATTTCACCAACATTCCCTTTCCCATCAAAGTGAGCAGTACTAGCATTAAGTCTATAGCAAATCAAAGCCGTATCTTCGGAGCAGGTCTCGTGGGCGTTCGCGTGCAAAGTACCTATTACTAACTGATGTCGTGCAACTATGACAGACGTCTGCGTCTGTCGTGTGTCAACAACATGGATTAAACCGTCTGGCGTAGGCTGGAATATTTGATGACTTGATTTTTGGAGATAGCAAACGAAAGTTATTGAAAAATCAATTACATGAAGCATGTTCTTTTAAACATAACATACGTGTGAACCTTTAACGTAACATACATGTATTGAGAAGCTTTCTATGAATGAAAAATGAAATATGCTCAAGTATTGTAAGGAAGCCCTACCAACCAAATGATGTCAAAGATACTATCTACTATACAATCAAGGGTTTATAGTACACTAGTAATACACTAGACCACAAACAACGTGCTACTTTTAAAATCAGGTGGGTGTCATCGCGTGCAGGACATTAATAACTGAATAGGTCTCATGTACTAATGGGGCTGTGACGCTTGATGGCATTAAACTGTCTAGTTCTAGCATTAGGCTAGGTTTACGAACTACGAGGCATCTAGGCAACCATTTTGTGAATATTTGAAAGCATATAATAAATCTAAAGTGCACAAAACTATGGACATCTGCAAATATAACGTTGCATGCGATACTGACAAATCGTTTCGGATTTTATCGTTCATAGCGAAAAACTTTCGACAATTTCGCCATTAATATTTTTTGGTCGAGTTCTTTGCGAAGACATTTCGGAAGCTATGCATAATAGAAAAACGGTTTAAAGAATCGTTAGTGGACAATGCATTTATTATAGAGTGCTAAATTGCATATAGCCGTTAACCTCAATCGACTGAAACTTACATAAATTCGTAATAAGTAAGCATAGATTTAGAACATCTCGGTTAGGAAAGCGAGCATAAATGAATAAATTTCGATAATCTATTACTTTTGCCTCTTCGGTTACTAAGTTTTGCGAAGTTGAGGAACGAAGTAAGATTAAGATTGAAGATTACAGGAGTTATTTGGGACCAACGAAGGTAAAGTTTGGACTAGGATATGTGATGTTATGGCGTATCTTGGTGAGACTTATGTATCGTTCCAACTTTATCACCTCGTACTGTAGCCGTTCTTGTGAATATTCTAACTAATATTAAAAATTCTAATATGAGCTGAGAGATTTTTATTTATAGTTCCGCTTTCTGATCTGAACGGATTAAGATAAAATTGATATGGAGATAGATGGACCCTGGACAGTTCTGGGCTTCAGTTCACTTATTCGTCATTTTAGTTCCCTCAGGACGCGGATAAAACTGCGGGGAAACCCCTTGTATCCACAAAAAAAAGCTAAAAATTTGGCCTTTTTTGCTCTGTCCTTAATGTTTTATTTTAGTAAGTTAGTAGTAGTAGTTCATGCAATTATAATGTTAGCACATGTGTTTAAATTTTAAGAAATAATGTAGTATATTAGTGTGCACTTGATATATGAATAAATGATTATGATTATGATTTTATCTAACACAAAACGGCTAATTACCTGCCTAGACTTTAAACGGCTACGCAGGGTATTTCAAAATAGTTGAAATCCAATATGACCTTTTATTTACCCCAGGGATAATAATGATGTATCGGGTACCGTCTAGAGGTTACGTTGCTTTAGAGATAACTTTCTTATCCTAATACGATTAATTTGAAATAACTGTCAGTCTGTTTCTTTATACTTTTTTACGAAAATCGCTAAAACCATTTTGATTGAAGGACATACCCTCTATGTTCTCGTGTAATCCGGGTTCATACAAACTTTCATGCCCTATTTCAACCCTTTAGGGTACGAATTTAGAAAAATCCTTCTTTATGCACGCTTACGTCATTTAAGTAACATTTGTGCAAAATTTCATACTTCTAGAATCAGCGGTTTCAGTTGTGTGATTGATTGATCAGTCAGTCAGCCAATCAGTTTCTTCTTTTATATAATATAGACTACCTTTCCGTCGGCGGCTTCGCCCACGTGTGCCACGCAAAAATGACACAGATTCATACAAACTTTGCCCTCGGGGTAGAATTTCGGAAAATCCTTTCTTATCGAATGCCTACGTCATACAAAGAACACACCCTCCAAGTTTCAGGTCTCTACGATGACCGGTTTAGGCAGTGCGTTGATCCGTCAGTCATTCAGAACAAAACATTTATATGTATAGATAATCAAATGCCATCTCGACATAATTTGGAACTGATTACCAAAACATTTGTTCGTGTATTTGTGAAAGCGTAACCGAATTCACGAATGTCGTGCTAACCAAACGTCTGAAGACATTATGTATATGTAAATCGATTATTTGAAGATTGAGGAGCTCGTTTATCGTAATGCTTTCGTCATAAATTGTACAAATCGTGGGAGAATCTTGATTTTATTTCCTGAAACCACTAAAATGCAGTGAGCGAGCGGTTGTTATACTCAGGCTCTTCTTTACGAGAAATTCTTCAAAAAATGGCAGACGCAGGTAGATACAGTTCAGTTCTATGTAATTTCTGAGCTATATAAACCTTGAGAATTGTTAGTAATTAGTTTCGCATTAACTATAACGACAATGACAACTGACAAGACCCTCCAACCCGTAAACTTTACGCATTTGTCTTCATTATTTTCAAAAAAAACTTTGCTAAGAAACCTCAGACCTTATACCTCTGCTTGTATTTTGTTTTATAGACTATATTAAATGTTCTGTAAGGATCGATAGATTCCTCTGAAATGTATAGGAGAATATTCGCTTGTAAATCTAGAACGCGTGTCTACACTAGAACAAAGACAAAGACTTTGATATAGCATATCCTTGTTCTTTGAAATAAGATGCCGCCTTTTGAGCCAAAACATATAGAAATAATCTAATCTTCCTGAGAACCTCTTCACACATCCGGATAAAAACCTATGTCCTTATACAGGGTTCAAGCTATCTCCATAGCAATTTCATCCAAAACCGTTTAACGGTGAAAGAATAACAAATTTAATATTTTTTTTAGCATAATTTTTTATCCATATGCGTTAAGAAGCTCCCTCGAGTGGAACCGCGGGAAAAAGCTAGTGTTTAATATAGGAAGAACAGCTTTACAATAAAATACCATCACACATAAGAAACCTGCACTCATTTAACGCATTCAAAATTCAGCTTAGCCATTACCTAATTACAAACCAGATATCTGAGAAATGAGTATATTATAATTATTGATTTCTTTATCTATACTTAATATAATAAAGCTGAAGAGTTTGTTTGTTTGAACGCGCTTATCTCAGGAACTACTGGTCCGTTTTGAAAAATTCTTTCAGTCTTAGATAACCCATTTATCGAGGAAGGCTATAGGCTATATATCCTCACGCTAAGACCAATAGGAGCGGAGCACCACTATTCCACGCGGACGAAGTCGCGGGCAAAAGCTAGTACAAAATATTAAGACAGGTCGTGTATATTATTGAAGATAATGAACAAAATTTGTTACTTCATCTGTGCCTATTTAATGTATCTATTTTATTATGAAATCTTCGTAACAACTAAACAGATTACAGAACGATAGTCAGAAGACCTTGTCTTGAGTAGTGATTAAGCTATTGAATAGCGCTTCAGTCAGCTTCTGTAATATGAATTTAAAAATGCATTTGTCAAGCTATATTTTATCTAATAACTTTTTCTTCTCGTGAATAAGTACTGTTTCTTCAACAACGCGAGAAAAACTAGAAAAAAAAATAGTACCTACCTAAGTAAATATCACGCACGTGTATCATCACAAATTGAGAAAAACACAATCTTAGGTTATCAGTAACGAAGATAAAGCGTCTTATCAAAACGCGTGATAAACTTGAAATATTACGTTTACGAATGCCGTCTATTTTTATTTTCAGTATTTACATAAGACGCCACTGGTGTTTGTTTTACTGTTTTTGTGTAGGAACACATTTTCGCGTGTCTTCTCGTCGAGTAAAAGGCGTATGTGTAAAAGATAACGTTATCAATTCTTAACTATAGAATATTTATTTCATAATATCTCCCATATATTTTTGCACAGACATTAACCAACATTATATGAAAATTCATGTTTCAAAGTAAATCAAACTTAATAAGCTAAGTGGAAGATACATATTTCATTGAAATTCCGTCTGAAGTTTGGAGATTCAAAGAAAACCGTTTTATGCTCTTAACTAAGGATACTAATAGTAATGAATTAGATCATAAATCACTGCTATAATTCATTAACATAATAAAGTAACCTACTCAAAAAACCTTTTTTTTAACTGTTGAAAATCTCCCCAATTTGACGCATTCGTTTATCTATACATATAAAATGCTATGTCTTGAATGACTGACGGATCAACGCACAGCCTAAACTGCTGATCGTAGGAGCTTGGAGGGTGTACTCTTTGTATGACGTGATTTTCCAAAATTCGACCCTTAAGGAGGGTGAAAAAGGGGGGCAAAGTTTGTATGAAACTCAGTCATTTTTAATTTGAATTCGTATAGCCCACTCGAGCGAAGGCACTGGCGGAAAGCTAGTCCTTCTATAAAATACATATTTACAACTGATAAAAAGCTTCACACTTGATGCAGCTACTACAAGGCTGCATTACATTAAACAATATCATTTAACGTCGTATGAATGTGGGACGTACAGTCGAACAGTTTGCCTACAAAATTATGTTAAATAACTGTATAATCTGAAATTCGTGGGAACGAGACAACAGTGACTGAAACAAACCAATTACATTCAACTTTAACAAAGCATACAATACTATAATAAATTCTGAATATCTTGAATGTCAAGAGACTTGATATTAGGCTGACAGTTCAGACCAGACAGAACCAGTACGATATAAATTTTAGACCCAATTTAATTGTTAACACTAGTCCATTTCACAAATCGTTTATCTTGTTTGATAAATAAAATATTTCTAATTACCAATACGGCTAAATGGCCTAGAATTTCGTAATGATCGAAAGCAATTTAATCACTTATAAATATAAAGAACCATCTGGACCGTATTACAAGACAGTTAAAATTCAAATTCCAGTGCCAAAGAGACTGACAGAATAATGCCTATAGCTCCATTTCTCCCTCACCATGAAGTCTGAATCACTTTAACGTCTTATGCAGTCCTTAGTTTCTAAATAAACGCTTGCAAGTTAAGAAACTTACATGCTTTGACATTTTGATTGTAATATTTCGAATTTTGGAGTCTTCCGAGAGGCCTCAATTTCGTAATGATCAAGGTAGTATATCATTGTTGACAGTTATTAAACTAGCATTATGTCAAAAGATCCTTTGTGACAAGTGATACATACAATCAGCTGTTTCCCACAATTATTCAACTAAATACGCAACAAGACAAGTGACTGTGTCACCTAAGTATGTCAAATTGTACACACGAATTTACTCACTATCTTCGCTGGAAAAGCTTTAAATTTTGACAAGGACCTATAATCCTATTTTAAAATTTTGGTGCAATTAAACACAGTACAAAATCTTAGCCGCCCTATGTTATAAAGGAAACGTTTATAAAGCTTTTAAATAACAAAGAAATTTCTACAAGTTAATTCCATTATCTGACCGACACACTGACCTACGATTTACCCGATTCCAAAACCCTTTTCACCCGCCGAAACGTGATTACCTATGCTGTGGTTAGGACCCCAAAAAGCTCGCATTTTAAATTGGTCCGCACTCGACAAAACCTTATTCGAAACCCATTTACATACATAGGAACCCTTTAATACCGACCACACAAGAAACCTTGTTGACACAGTCAATTTCGAAAGCGTTAACGTGGCAAAGTGAAAACCGAATTTCCGATTCTCTATCTGAATTTTTTGTGGCATTTCTTACTTAAAACAGTTACTATATTTATTTTTAGTAAAACTGACGTTAGTTCCTCATATGACACATCACTTAGGATGAGTCTACTACTATTCTAAACCGTTTCTTAGAAAAATCATACGCTAGTCAATCAGATACAATTATTTTGACGAACAAAAATGATCTGTAAATCTTGCTTATCTAGTAACTAAAGCGTCGCAATCTACCAGTTAGTTAAATGTATTTGTTTACCTATCTAATACCAAAACTAAGAAAGGATATTCCCAATTCCAAGTGCAATAGTCAGTCATTCCCTCCCACAACAAATCGCTCGATAAAATCGATACATCTTAGAATCACACGGCTAAAAATAATGGGCGGAACACACGTGCGAGTAAATATAGCCGTTCGGCAGCGTTCAAGGAACTCTCGATATTTGTTTACTGATCGGCTGATTGTGTAACTGAGTCGTAACGACAGCGTGTCAAGTAGGGATTAAAGTTCTTAGAAACAAATGCAGTACCAATAATATATTTACGAAACGGCTGAACCTATGTCGATAAAATTTATATGGGACCACCACTGAAGCATGACTTACCAAACGAAAAAATAATTATCTAAATCGGACTACTCTGTAAAAAGTTATACGTGGTTATACATAAAAAAATATATACGCGTCGAATTGTAAACATCCATCTTTTTTTCGTCGGTTAATAAAATACTATGCAGTTTTGGTTTACTTGATCCCAAACTAAAGATTTTAATCGGCGAAAGTTAAATTTTGCAGAAATCGATCATTTTCAGTTTCTAATTAGCATATTAAACTATATCGGAAATCGACCGGTTAAATCGGTACTTAATTACTTTCGCTCATCCGCAGTTCGCGATACGAAGATCCATTAATAACTGCATATTAAACAGTATCATTTACATAAACGAGTCAGAAATGGAAACTAAACACTTTCTTTCTCACATCCCTGCAAATTGTAATACGAGGGCAATGGTATTAAAATCGATTCCGATATCAAATCGATTATTCACAGACTATCACTTTTAAACGAGTAAGTTACATTTCGTAATGCATCTAGCATGCAGTCAGTATGTGGGTATGTGTGTCGAAGTAAAAACTCCCGATCGCCATTTTAGAAGTGTGCTAACGACCGACGCACACGATTAACGTACAATCGATTTGAGAAGTGAGAATATTATCGAACTAAGTTTTAAATTTAATCGATACGTAATAAATTGTTTGGATGGCAAGCGATTGGATAACAATGTAAGGATGTTTAGCCGAAAGATTTAACATGATTTTCTTGTCTCCATGAAAAAGAATACCAAGAAAAACAGTACAAGACGAAAAATACTTAGATTGATCTCTAGCGGGAATTTTGACCCCAGCACACTGGCATTCTTCTTATTTTAGTGTTTAAGAACTACTTAACATAACTGTTTTCACATTAAACGTAACAGCGCTTTCAATTAATAACTATATAGAATTGTAACGGATACTACTGAAAATAGTGCTGCATTTAAAAGGCTATTTTTTGTTGATGACTAACGATGCGTATCTAAACGGCTACACGATAGTGTACTACTAGTCCAACAATTGGGACGTCAAATAGTTTTATACGGGACTTCTTTTTTTGAAGGTTTTTTTTTTTTAATAATTTATCGTTATTTACAAATTAATTGATGTGGTGCATCAAGTATGGGTGTGGAAGTTCGAAATCTGGAAAGTACCAATTTGACTTTTCTAAAGTCATACGTACCTACTTTCTAGTACAAGTATATCTTAGGTGTCAAGGTAAAGGAATACATCGTGAGGAAACCTGGACTTAAAAGAAATAACAGGTCTGAAATCGCCAATCCGCCGTAAGCAAGCGTGGTGATCAATGCTCATTCATGCCTTCTCTGTTTGAGAAGAGGCCTTTGCCCAGCATTTGGACAATGTACAGGCACATGTTTAAGAATTAAACAATGCCACGTGTTTAATTACTATCCAGTGTATTGTTATTTCCATACACATACTTAGTTTTATTTACCTCTTTCCCTGTAACTTCAACTGCGAACCATAATATTTACGTATTGTAACAATTCGTGGAATTCAGTTATTAGTTTTAGTTAGCTGTAGACGTTTCTTTGTGTGTCTGTAACTAGATCTGTTCTCTCCCATAAGCGTAGAGGCAATTAAGATAACGCACGTATGACGTAACACACGTTGAACAAATATGCAAATGTTAAGTTAAACGCTATCTTTGCCATTAACGCATATTTAGGCAAGTATTACTTCTAAAATGGTTAAAGTTAAACACAAACTGATAAAACAGTTCAATTATTTGATTTAAATAAATCACAATTTCCTGTTTATAAAAGCTATGTATCGAATAAATTAATTATATACGCAACTGCGTAAATCATTGCACAAAATATCTTTGATATTTAACGTAATGTTTTATTTAACCTAAAATTAGAAAATACCACGAAATCGTTGTTTCAAAACTGTTTCCAAGAACTATCTGCATTCTAAAACTCACCTTATGTGAATGTCTGTGGTGAGGAGTCACTGGCGGTGGATGCTGAGGCGGTTGTGGCACCTGGTTCTGACCGGTTACGACAACCGGGAGACCGTCCACTATGGTCACCATCACTCTTTTGTCACCACTGCGACGACGCTCAGCGGAATTCCTCCTGCGACGCTGTTCATCAACCACGGGCCTCGCGAATACCGTTCTGCGATCAAAGTTTCGTGGATCGCTTTGGTTTTCTGCGGCCCTGGTAGCTGGTGTATGGCTTTTCGATCGTTTCAGGAGTCTCATGACGTGTGATTTCAAAGCGTCAGGCTTGCTGACAGGAGGCGGCAGCTCCTGCTTGTGCTTGTAAGACTGCGAGTGCGCGTGGTGACGCTGCACGGACACCGTGTGCCCCATCCCTGGTGGTATCACGTTCGACAGGCTCTTGACTGCGTAAGCAGCGTCTACTTTGTTGCCGGCGACGCACGATACCTCGTACATTCCGACACTACCGTTCCCGGCGGCGCTCCCTTACACTTCCACTTATACAACCATGTTTTTCAACTTATCCTATAACACTGCAATCCTTTTGTACTATACTCGTTTACGCTTTCCGACAAAGCATTGTATAACACGCACTTTACACAGAATTGGTGACTTCGGACTGTTCGTTGCTTACATTTGAAAGAGTGTTCGTTATGAGTGCCGCACGTGGTTGTAGGAAAATAACTTTAACAGGTCGGACCGGTTGTGAAGAATTTTCGCGTGGCCTGTGTACCGATGGAGTGTATTAATTAATTGGGCGGAACGACGTAGAGACGTCTCAACCGCGCGCGCGTCGCCTACTGACTGAGCAGTAGCACGCACGGGGCGCGCGGTAGTAGCCGTATGATAGTGATAACGAATGATGCGTTCAGCCGCCGAGGTCCGTATAATCCGCGAAAAGGTCAATGTTTCGATGAAGTCAGCAGCAATTGGTGTAATTGGCGGATAATGTAACATGAATTGGATAATGTGTTTGGTTGACGAAATACAACGGGATACAACGCCCTCTTGTGTTCGTGGTACTGTATTTCAGTGCATGCATTTTATTCAATTGCCTAACAAAACTTGAATATGTTTTTGGCAGAAAACTTTCAGGCGCGGGTGTATAATATAATTAAGTTTATACACAAGTCAGTGACTACAAAACTAGCGGAATGCAATTTTATTTCTGCTTTAACTTAAGCAAACAGGTAATATTTAAAACAAGTTGCAGCTTAATACACTCCCAAATATGTAGGCCAACGAACTTCCAGTGTTACCATTATTTGCTTTACCCTAAAATTGCAACGAATAGTGTTGCCAGTTGTATTGAATTCAAAACTATTTTGCTCATTCCGCTACAAGTTGGACTGGCCTGAATATCTGCAACACGTACCTATATGAGACCGGAAACGGAGACGTGGGTAGAATAGACATTGGCTTTTGTTTAAAATTGGAACGATCGCTGTTAAAAAGTGGCTTTATCTATGACAGTTTTACAGGTAGTTTGTTTTGAAATTGGACAACCATTAGGTAATTGTTGCAAAACCAACCAAAAATCTTTATTCATCCAATAGCATAAGAAGGAATGTCTCAATCCCGAAGAGAAAATCTTATTCAAATCAAAAATGATGAAATTTTGATTTGCAATCTAATTTTCCAGTACTAAAACAGAAAACCGTTTCTGGGCATAACCATAAAAATATCAAAACGAAGCATTTAAAAGAGAATATTGAAATATCTCAACTATTTTGCGAACAATAATTTTAAACAACATAATTTGTTTTTGGCCAGCTAAATATTTCGGGTCCTCTGGTCCTTTGCCAGCCAGACGAATACCTCGTTATAGGTACTTAAGCTATGGAATTTCCTTTGAGAGATAAGACACCCGCTTTGAAATGTATCACTTAAACGCAAAGTAGCTTTACAATTACTTTGGTTTAATTTCATAGTACTTAGTTTTTTAGTTAATTACTGAGAGTATACTCTATTCGCTCATAAAAAAACTAGAAATTATAATCTTTAACTTCGAGTCTCAGTAACAAGTCTCGAAAGACCACTATTGTAAGATGTAGACAACTTCGTACATAAGGACCGATGCGCAATGCTGCTTTATAAACGGTAGAAGTCATACCTTCATTGTTTCTAATGTCAAAAGTGCAACATCAGAATCAGAATTAACACGTAACTTAAGCAGAATGGAAAACTTGAGCAAACAGTTTCTGCAAAGAAGAAAATTTTATTCCTAAATTAGATATTACGCTAAATGAAATCTTAGAGGTGGCTAACAATATTACCAGTATTAAGGTTAAAGCAAGATTGTACAATCTACTGTAACAAGAAGTATTTTTAACAAGGCTAGCTTTAAGTCTGATCTCAGATTGGTTTGTGAAACTATAGTCGATAGTCATAACTGTTGAGTAATTTGCGCTATAGTGACCTCAGTGTTGAATAGTTATTTGTTATAAGCTGAATACGTTGCGATTGTGAAGGTAAGTATTTACTACGTTTTATGATATGCTTGATTGGTTGTGGGCGCAGCTGTTCCAAGATCCAGGCTCGATAGTAATGGCATTGGTATTGTATCTATAGTTAAGGAAATTCGAACAATGAAGCTTGGTTTTGAGTTAGAACGAATAGTTATAACATAACATTTGATATCAATCATCCTACAGATTCCTGATAAGCTTCACTAATCTCGTTAAATTATAAACATTTTTACTAGTAACAAAACAAAGATTATCTTATTCCTACAAATATGTAATGTTTACTTTCAATAATGAAAACCACAATTGAACGCATTGATATTATTAAAATTTGTTTCTATTATTCAGGTAATGCAAACATCATTATTTGCTCTCTGGTTGTACTGCACGAGCTTTTATTTAAATCTCCATAATTACATATCGTTCCCATTTATGTATTGATAATTTCCACTAACTGCAACAAAAAATCACAAATATGTTTACATGCGAACTTCCATTCAGCCTTCCATACTGTATGTGAGCAAAGTACATTTCCATGGCTATATAAACTCACAATGCGAATAATACCTACACAATAATGTATGTACCTACTCTAATTAATTTTCCTTGTGCAAACTACTTATTGCCATACAGAAACTATGTAATAACGTTAGCGACAAAATTAACCAACACAATACAACTTCAAGTAGAACTAGTGTGGCAAGTAATAGTGAGTTTATTGCTGTAAATAAAGCAGGACTGCTAACCAGCTATGAGTCACTGGAACAAGTTAACACTAGTCAATATTGTGAGAGCTAGTGAAAGTACATGACGCACCTTTGTTGATAGACCCTACCCAAGTGTACGAAGCAATGAAGTAAGGTTACGATTAAGCAGAATTTCTTAAGTTATTAAAACTATTTTTAGATTCTGTTGGTAGTGGTGAAGGCATTGATACATTAGAAGGTGATTTTTTGGAGCGAGATCAAGCGCAAGATATGATAGACAAGGTAAATATAAACCAGGCAGATGAAGCTACTCATCAGGTAGAATTACCAAACCTAACAATGTGTAATAACACAGCACCTAGACAGTACATGTGGCTAAAATTGCCAATAGTAATCACGCCCCTCAGTCACGAGGAAGCTACTAAAAAGCAGAATAAAACAATTACTATTACTAAGGATAAATATTTGTATAGAGACTGTAATTATAAAAGCATAACCACAATCACCAATGAATACAGAGGGGATGTTGTGTGTTGATGACAAATAAAATGCACTAAAATAAATATGAATCATTCAATGATAACAGCACACAATGGGAAGGGGAAACAACCCGAACTGTAGAGTAACTTAAAAATGTTAGCAATAAAACAAATAAGCAAACATACATATATACTGATCCAGATCTGGAGTTAATTAAAGCTGATCTCAACAATGTTATACTATGGAGAAATGATGATGCTTATAACGTATAACAGCATGTGTTTACAAAACTCATTAATGAATTTTAAGAAAACGATATTCCTGTTCATGAGACCTCATTTCTCTTGTGTTTACTATTGCAACACGGCAAGTGAGCAATGCTAATCATCGAGCCAAGCTCAGCGCAATACACGTGGTAAATGTAACGATTAGGTTTTGTAACTTTACTACTGTGAACGTTCTTATAATGCAAGCAATGGAATGGGAATGGAAAAAAGATGAGATTATTTTTAAAGATTGTGAAAGTTGCACAAGTATACATAATGGGAATCACTATAATTTTGACAGTTTAGCAAGTTAGAATGCGTGTAAAGTAAAGGAAGGATCTAGCAGACAGAAGAGGACGTTGTTGGATGATGTACAGGACATAACAGGCCTCTGCCACCGCGAGCTCAAAGATGCGGAGAGAGATTGTGAAAGATTTTACCAGATGACAGCCTAACTTTATTAGAAGATGGCAACCCATGATGATGATTGTGCATATCTAACAGACGAGCTTTTCAAACATCTGAAGCAATGTATCATATTTAACTGCCAAAATATTAAAAGGGTAACACAACTAAATACTAAGATAATTGTTAAACGAAAAATATAAAACAAACTCTTGTGCCAATATTGATGATAGTTTGTTTGCTGTTAATAATGCGAGATGTTTAGACAATTTCGCTTATCATATCGCAAAATATGAGCTAAGTGTCTGTTTGTATGTGAAGACCTTGACTAAATGAAAATAAATACTATAACACACGCTTGTATCTACAAATCTACGTTGGTTCTGTCTGAAGTACTGAATCATAGTGCGAATGTACCGGTTTTTCTGATTCCGACCATTCGTCAATGTCATTTCCAACTTGTAACGATTTGTTATCGTGTTTAACTGGCTTCTAAATTCTGTTTACTTGCGCTACCGGCTTTATACGTCTTATATCATATTAGCTTTCTAAATAAGGAAATAGGAAAACTATCTAATACTGTAAGATTGAAAGTAAACAACTTTTAATGAGCACCAAGTGAGAAATATAAATTTTGGAGAACTTTTGAAGCGCAACTTGATTACACAGACTATTTTTACATATATACTAAAAAAATACTCGTGGAAAACTCTTATTACACAATACGTTCTTGAGATCAAGGAAGAAAGAAATATGTAGGTAGATAGTAAAGACCAAAAAAACTGCCCGAGTAATATTTTTCTACACTTTCATTAAAAACATTTCTATCTTAAAGTGCAGTTTATTATCTTAACTAATGCACCAACTCATAAACCAAAATTACCTCGCGTGCAATGTGTAAACAGACGATTGCTATGTTTTTTCATTCAGCCGTGCGTTTGGACAGAAATAACAGTTTCTTTAGGCAAACATGTTTTTAGTACCTAAGAGTATTTTTGGTTTGATGCACTTGTGTTGAAATGAGATTGAAACAGTTTTTCTTTTTAATATGTTGAATATCTAGCATATTATTTATTAGTCTACAATTTAGGATAATCTAAAATTATAGCGGTGCAATTATCTCTCACAAATTTTCAGTTATGCAAACAAAGTAAATTTACACTGTGACAACCATGTTATTTTTTTTTGTTTGTGTTGGGAATTTAATTACTGAACGTACATAAAAACTCAGTACGATCCTCCGATACGAACTTTTATTTAAAATTAAAAGTTATTGTGTATCGTGCGTATTAAAAATTCCCAAATAAACATTGTTGAACGTAAATGGAAGAGAATAAAATTTTTATCAGTATCTTATCAGATATCACGGGAAATGGGTTTACCATGATCAAGCGGACAGGCAGGCAGTTAACATGGCTTATCCACTTATTGTAACAGCTTCAGCTACTTTGCAACAGTGTGGTCACACTTTATTTAATTTGGAAAGGAATTTATTAAAAGGAAAACGTTACCAAAATTAGAAGAAGGCTTTTAAGTTTGCCCCACAAACAATTTTTTTTATAAAGAATAAGAGACTGCTATCGACGTTAGGCGTCGTCTGGCTTTAAACAGCTACTATACCGTAGGTAACTAGTTAAAATTTAAAAACCGTTGAAGAAGTTTTTGTTCGGTAGATAATCTTAACTAAGAGACATACCTCATATGATAGAAACTATGTTATGGCCAAACAAGTTTCAAAACCAACAAATCAATCCCAACTACATTTCCTCACACGTTCCCCACAAAACCTCTCATGTCGTTTCACGAACAAAACATCGACAGGCGATGACAGAATCCCTCTCCTCCCTGTATCCGACTCCACAATACGCCTTTTGTGCACCTATCACACGCCACGCCATGCCATTCGTGTGCTGTGTTCACACCACGATACATTTTTTTTAGTTATTTCATAAAATCTAATTGTGTAACTATTATGCGGTAGTTATGAAATGGTGATATAATCTGTGCTAAATGGTCTGTATTTAGATGTGATTGGCGTAAACCGATTATTATTTTATACAGTGTTTTTAACAAACTTAATTCTGTACTGTTTAGGAATAGTGTAAGCTTTCAAAACATATTATGCTTAGTCTACACTTTCTGCACACAAAAAAAATTATAAATAAACTAAACGTTAAAAGTACAATATTTTTCTGTTTTAATACCAAAAGCATTTCTAATCCTATAATTTGTTAAAAAACATCTGTTTTCTCTCACTCCCCGCCAGTACTTGCTCCATTAATGTAAACTTTCCCCAGGAAGCTTCGCAGCTAAAAGAGTTAGGCGCAAAGTAAACAAATCAAAGGATTTACTATTTCTTCTGATGTCTTCATTTACGAAATAGTTGGTGCTGGGTTTCTTCTAAGGAAATCTGAATAGACGCTGCGTTATACCGCAATTAAAATCATTTGCTTTTATTTGAAACCTTTTATACATTTTGTAAGTGTTCAGGAATTTTAGGCGAATAAACGCGATCGTCATAAAACCATTCTACACATTTAACTAGACCTAAGTTTCGTTAAAAAACAAGACGCGTATTCATCAACATATCTGTAAGCAAACGAGGCACAAGATAGGTGTTACATTTCACTTCATTGTGCGTCGCTCGACACATTCCAAGGTCCCTGAAGACAGATACAGACGGTAAACTGATAATGTCGGACTGTGGTCTGTTGTGATGACATTTTCCGGACCCAAGGGGTCTCAGATGTCTTCGAAGAAAGGTGTTTGTTGAAATACGTCTCTGTTGAGGCGTGAGGAGACTAAAATTGGATACAATGGGCGCGACCAAGGCATTGTGTATACAAACATCAATAACGTTCATTCAGTCTTAATATCCTGAAGTGAAAGGCTACATGTGTTATGTTTGACAGATATTCCGAATCATAACACAAATGTCGCTGTAAATAAAATGAATCAAAAGATAAATATCAAATTTCCTCTGCTTAACCCGTAAAATAAAATTTTTAGAAACAGCTTGGAAAAACATTTTCAACTAAAATGCGTCGTGGGGTAAAAAAGGGAAAAAATAAATTTTAAAAACCAAACAACAAGGCGAAGCTTTTAAACACAAACATTTGGTAAAAGACCAAAGTCG
This sequence comes from Pyrrhia umbra, assembly GCA_963891755.1. Classification (NCBI taxonomy): domain Eukaryota; kingdom Metazoa; phylum Arthropoda; class Insecta; order Lepidoptera; family Noctuidae; genus Pyrrhia; species Pyrrhia umbra. The sequence continues at coordinate 2,712,120 of OY982943.1, forward strand.
TACACAAGGACCAACTTTTCGTCCGATATACCCGTCTAATCCGGACAGAATGCCTTACAATTTAGATAACAAAACACAAACAACGGCCAGCGAAAGTACATCAAAAACCACCCTCATACCCCAAACCCTCTGTAATTCAAGCTGAATGCGAGGAGATTAAAAAAGATATCATGGACAGAGTTCACGTGTAGACGCGACTAAAAATAAATAGAGGGAGAGAAAATGAAAAGAATAATGGAAGGATGGGAAATGACTATGAGTATGTATCATCACAATACTAACGACAAGGGCTAGGATAATTACGGAGTTTTATACACTTTTTTGTTGCGTTAATAGTCCTGCAATTGTTGTCAACATGCCTTGGGCCTGGTCTTTCGGTTCAGGAAATAAAATAGAAAAGTAGCCATCATTGTACCATTATACCATATACTATTTCGTCGGGTTTAATGAGTGGCGTGGCTTCAAATATTCTGTACCAAGATACAACAAAAATAGAATAAGCTCGTTCCCATGCAGCTCTTTCTGAACTAATCCAAATGGAAACTGCAGTTTATTGAAACTTTCAAGAACAAGTTCGTAGAAATGTACGAAAGAAACATTAAAGCTTAAGTAAACTACATAGATAAATAGTAAATATATCCCTGAAAAACTTATCAGAATACTTTAGTTAAAGGTAAATAGAATTGCCTTTTTTAACTTTAAGATCTGAGGCATTTATAAAGATTTCAAGAGTCTACCCTCGCAGACTGTTCATTCAGACCAGCAGTTATTAATCGCTCGAGGCTACTAAAGCTTAAGTTTCCGGAATTTTCATCCAATTATAATAATGCTAACCCCAAAATGTACGTACGTATATGATCCAATTAATTTTCATGTTTTCTCATTCAGTAAAGAAATTACAACGTTAAAAGTTTGCGCCACAACATTGACCGAACATAAACAGATATTTTGGCCTTTAACTGTATGAAAAAAATTAAAGTATAAAATCGCCTGAGATTAAAATCCATGTATTATTATCAAAGTACAGCTAAAGCGTATTTATATCTCATTCTAACTTATACGAAGAAGAAAGAGATAGACATATATCATTCTATGTAAGCTTGTCATTCACGAGGATCGCATGCGCACCTGCGACACACACGTTTAAGGTATTTGCATCTGATTACTGTTGCAAAGCATCGACTTTGTTATGAAGCATGAATTTATGGATGTGGTAGTATGCAGTACACATCTACACACTAAGTTACTTAGTTCTAAAGACTCTTGAAGAGAGAAATAAACTTTTGGATCTTCAAAAATATAAAGAAAACAATATATGTCTACGTTAAATGAACCCGTGGAGGATACATTGAATTACCATCTAACTTGTTAAGAAACAAATCTGCCTAACCCAAACCCACTCAAATCCATTAGTAACAAGGACCAAATTATAATACGGCACGTATCCCACCGGCACGAACACAATTGAACTACAACAAATTTTGTACAACATTTCCAACAATAGAGTGAGTTTGGGCTCTGTAAATGGAATTATTTGCCTCTTATTAAGCAATAATGGACGTGTCAGACAAATTTAGGTCCTTTACGCCAGTAAAGTGCTTAACAAAACTACGAAGTTACTATTTATGCGATCAAAAAGTTCCAATACGCATAAAACTCTCTAATTTAAAGCCACCCGCCATTGACTTGGAGTTTATCGTATCCATTTCTGCTTCCTATCTCAACTTAGCTCCAAGATCTAATACATACACAGCAATGTCGACGGTAGGTGAACAAGTATCCACGCCTCATTCAGTATTCACGCGCGTGTTGGAGAATTTGTCGGTGACCGATGTAGATAATATTCTAGTTTATTCAATGTTTATTTTAGAGTAAGTTGTGTAGAATTTTAAGAAAACAATATATGAACAAAAAGATGAATTTGTTATTATATCCTTGTTTCAAAATGACATTATGTGATAGGTCATCAATTGATACGTAATAAGAGGTACAGTGTTTATATAAGCATCATCTCTTAGTAAGCATGGACATACAAAAAGGCTTAGATAATTGTACAAGTATCGTAAAATTGCAAATTAATTGATTTGAGAATATTTTACACATTACATTTTTCAAATTACAACTTCTGCTCATTGTACATGATTTTCTCGCAGTACAAGGCTTTTCATTCAAAGATAGCAATCAAACATTTGCGGAAAATGTTTAGAAACCATTGTATTAACATTAGCTGTATGCACCCGCATAGTTAATACTTCAACGTCAAGCTGCGTCTACGTAGGCGGCATTTAATTAAGGTCATTACTGCTTGACAGACTTCCTTGAGATACCCTTAAGATAACGTGCTATACGAATGAAAACTTAATATTTTACTTAAAATGCCGACTGGTTCACCTAACTTAAGGCATTTTTTTTAATTTCACGCTACTTCTTTTGCAATTATTGATCATAAAATTGTCAAGGACTTCTTAATTTTTATAATGGTTTTATTAACCTTATTTTTTGTTATTAAAGCAAAACTGAAATCTGAACGATAACAAGAAAAATTCCAAGACAACAGTTTTCTCCGAACGGGAAATTGAGAAAATGCTGATCCAAGTTCTTCTACTTCGTTCGCTCAGTTTGCTTTGAGAAAACGCTTCGATAGACAACTATGGATGACTCCCAATCGAAATTCAAACAAACATATTTAACTACAGGTACTTGGTATAAAAAAAGTACAAAGCACAGTCTCATGTGCAAGAGCTAGAATCGTTGCCAAAATTGTAGTTAAGAGCGTATAAATTTCCCGCTGGTCTGTCCTAGATATAAGTTTTAAGTTCAGAATTTTTCTAGAGCGCTTGGAGATTAAAACGGGACCGGAGTTATGGCTTGGCTGTATATGATTTTACAGTAAGTGGAATGAAGTATACGGCTGACGGGCGTGGTTCGCTGCTAGCTTAAAGTATTCCCGAACTGTGGCTCAATTTGGTCCTAGAGGTCTTTATGTACAGTCTATTGAACTTTGTAGAGTCTTTTTACACCTAAACACCTCTTTGGGGTTCACAAAGCCGTAAAATTCACTGCACTGCATCTTCGGTATATTTTAGTCAGCATGTCTATTTTCATGGCTGGCTAACCAAAGCATCGACTTGTTTTCTTGGCCGGAGCAGGAGCCAACTAAGCCGAATATACTACGACAGTTTCGGATAAGCCAACAGACCGGTAGAGCATTTCAAACTTATTGTTGTCGTTGTAAAACAATACGAAAACCTCCTTTGTACAGTTATGTATTCTATTATAAAACCTACAACTCAAAAGACCTTGTATACCTAGCTCTATTAGCAGATTCCATTCACATTTCGTCAATGCGAAATCACGTTTCGATTCTCCTTGAAACATCTGCGATTTTCCCCGCTCGGTAAATTGTAAATTTACCTAAAAGGTCCTTTTCAAAGAGGGTTTCGTGTGACCTTTGGTACAGCATCTACGAAACTAAATAGCAACTCTTTTTCGCCATTAAAAAATAAATGATGCCATCAATAGCAAAAAATACATAGATATGACTCTTGAGAAAAAGCGAAATATCCAGACCGATTATGTAATCCGCTTAGGAGGAAAAATCTTCCTACCCTCCTAATCTTACATCGGCTTGTGTATAAAACCCTCTTCCGAAACGCTTCAACGGAATAGGAGTGATCAAAGCCAGTGTCACGGTGAATGCTTCGCCATATTTAGACAACTTTTTGTTTCAGTGAAGGTCGATGCTTTTCCGCGACATTGGGCTTGAAACAAATGTGAACCAAATGTTCTGTTGATACAGGATTTCCTTGTAATTATATTAAGTGGTTACTAAGGAGTCGGTAGTGAATAAAATGTCAAAAACACAGGTTAATATCATGTACAGTTGACGCCGGTTTACCGTGTAGTAATTAAATAGCAAAAAGTATACATAGGTAGCTTTTAATTCAGTGATTCCATCTATGGTCTAGAGGTTTCAATGCGACTGCTTTGAACGAGGTCCCGGATTCGATTCCGAGGTCTGGCCGAAATCACTTTGTGGGTTCGTGAAAATTGTACAAAGCAACGCGGATTCAGGTATTAGGCGGTGTTACACCATTGTGTTTGGGAGGGCACGTTAAGCTGTTGGCTGTTGCCCTTTGATAGCAGTCATTGTTACAATTCCATGTCAGAGGACATTAGACGGATTTGAAAACTCTGACACAAGGGACGATTTAGGCTGAAACAGCACAAAGTATAGAACATTGTACATCATATTAAGATCGTCTCAAAAGCCTTTGTTTCGGAATAATAACTGTTGTTTCTTACTACTGGTATAAACAACGGATGCATCATGACTAGTTAATCTCTTTGTGGAAGTAAATCTATGATTCAGAACACTATAATGTATTTAGCGCTAATACACACGTGCCACGATAATTATAAAGATCGGTATGATTCTCGAACGGAAGAAAATTCCAATGCACATTTTTTCCTTTCCGAGGACTTCAATAAGATGTGAATGATTATTATATTAGATTCAATACTAATAAACAATTAAGGAACTTACGCAAAAGATTAAAAGTCAATGTTGCTGTATTCTACACTCTCCTCCTTCTTCTTAGCGTTAGTTTTAAAACAGGGTCCGAAGAGCTTTTTAGTATACGTAGTTAAAAATGCCTATCAGAAAATGAAAAAATATCTAAGTAAAGAATTACCTAGGGAAATCAGTTTCAGCAAACGAGCTCACAGAGTAATTAATCATTGTAAACAATTGCAGATAATATCGCTTACAAGGAGCAAAACCATACCGTTCTTTAAGTTTTAAAATTGACGATCAATTAACGACCAATTAAATTTTTCCATATACAACAACCATTTTCCATTTAAAACCGCAACCACGTGTGTTTAAGTACCAAGGCAACATAATCGCATAGAGGTTGGCATACAGCCAGTATTGCAAACATAATTACATTACGTATATTACTGACCCATAATATTACACATAGACTTCCTATCACCTTGCCTTTATGGTACAACTTTATACGCCATTTACAACCTTGTAGAAGTGATGATAAAGTTCATTTTCAATTGTGGTTAAGGCCATGATGTTATTGAAGTGGCTAAATCGAGAGATTATTGCCGGACAATAGACGTCGTCAATGAACTCCTGCCTTCAACAGTTTAATAAAATCGTAAGCTGTATGCTTGTTGAAAGCGCTCTTTACATACAGCGGGAGACTTTGAAACTTGAAAATAAAGATTAACTTCGGGAGACATAGGCAAGACATGTACACAGCTTATTAGAAATTCCAAGATGTCTTTTGGTTTTTAACTGGAACCATGTTGTACTGAGAACAATACACATACTTACGTCGAACGCAGAACAACAAACAAAAGGTTTATTTGTAGATACAGCACGTGTTGTGTTTACTATAAAATTATGAAGGATTTCCTTTAAGTTTTACCTATTATCATATTACCAAAATAAACTTTAACTTCGGTCTCGATAATAAATGTTTTGCCAACTAAAGTTGCAAAGTTACAAATGTAATACAGTTTAGGCCAGTCATTAAATCGAAGTATTGTGTAAAAAAAAAAGAGGAAAAAAAAGAGGTTATTTTGTCTTCGAGGTTCATAGTTATTAACTATCCTATTAAAAGCACTCGTACTATCACTATATTAAATACGAAATAGTCCTAGCATGTAGAAATTGTACACCAATAAAATATAAAGTACTAGGGAAGCATGAAACGTCAGGCGTGATCTGGCAAAATGCCAGTGGGCGCGGTATCGATGTACTACGCTACGACACGTTCACGTTCATTCATAGTTATCGAATATATTGCGTTACGAGTTACGAACATTAATCAAACATTTCTGTGCTAAGTGAAAAGTAATTATATTAGTTGTTTTATTTATTAAGTTATCAATTATTTTTATAATATAATGTTCAATAGCAAAGTTTCATTACAAAAGAAACTATTTTCTTTATTAGAAAAATTAAGACCATTCATTCATTCAAGAGATTGCTCTTGATAAATCGAAAAAAAAAACACATTATTTTGTTGCCAAAATGGTACATTTGTCTCAGCGATTTATTTGTTCTGAACAAGATCAATAGTCCTCTCACATACGACAAGAGCATGAATAAAAACATCCGTGAAATAATAGCCACCGAGTCGTTTATCCACTACAATGACGATCCGTCGTTCAGTTGCGATTTTGGACAATTTGCGAGTCTAATTGAATAATGCGAGCGATCATGTGACGGTAACACGGTTGACCGTTGACTGGAAATGGCTCAAGATTGAAACGTCACACACGTATATATACAAATATATAGGTATAAACTTATTCTTCAAGGTGACAAGCAGAACTTTCCTACATCCAGCAGGACATTCCTTGAACTACGCGTACTGGTTAAGTAAATATCCTTTTGGAAAGATATAATATATGTGTTAATTTTAAGCATTATCCACCACAATTCTAATCCATAAACATCCGTCATATCTTCGGCTCCTAGTCAGGCTCAGCGAACTGAGTACATAAGGAATACGGAAGTCAGTGACGTCAAGTGCCCTCCGTCCTGTAGCAAAGTATAACCTACGAATTGATTAGCTTCCTCTCTTTGACGTACGTGGCTGATTATGATGATACATGTGGCCATCACATCACATCACCATCCTGATACTTAACACGGCAATGATGGCAGAAAATCCACAGTAATCTTAGAAACATTTCACGGAATTTCAGACTGTTGAAACAACAATCCGGAAGTCGAACTGATAAAGGCTGACAGACAGGGCAAAGTGGGAAATGATTCACACATATTATAATGAGTCTCATTACGTATAGAACGTCAAGTTCAACAATCTATAGTATTATAATACCTCAAAAACAATGGCTATCGATAGAAAGAAATAAAGCCCAAAATTATACCTAGACATAGCCATCGGGCATCGGATGATAAGCTGAGAGCTCGAAACACATCACTGAGCATTTATTTAAATGCAGTTCGAATCCAAAAATCGATGTAACAAATGAACCCACAAATAAATTCAATTCCATTAGTTCTCCCAACAGAATGACACTGGCTGTCAATAAAATATATAGGTATATGTTTTGCGCAGTGACATCGTGTCGTCTCGAATGAATGCATCCGTACTCGCTCCACAAAGCTTGTCCGTTTTGAATTTAACCTTTTATTTGTTACATACATTTAACTGCGTAGTAAGTTGTATATTTTGGAAATAAAATTTCACTGTTGGTTTTATACAGTGCTTTGCACAAAAAAATATTAAAGTTCAATAAAACTAAGGTTATGGGATAAGTTAACACCTAAAGCTGATGATTATTGGAAAAGACGATAAAGATCCTCACCGAGTCAAAGTACATGAAGAATTGCATGGTTGCAGACGTGCCGTTTAAAATAAATATTCCAAAAATTCTGAGAACATAACCGCACTGAGCCAGAAATGGCAACAACATGAGACCCTCGTCCACGCAAAACCAGTCTACTTAACAACAGTGATGATTAAGTAGCTGATATACTTGTTTCCTTTACTAGGTCAGGTTATACACAAAAAAGGCAATTTCAGTTACTGTATTCAGTTATATTGTAGACGAATAAAACTTTGTAATCAAAATCTTTTGCCTCCCGTTAAAGATATATATAATTGAAACAGATTTAACTGTTATGAAAGCTGTCCAAATTTTTGCGAATCACTTGGCGAAGTTCGTTCAGTTTCTTAATTGTTTTAAATTGATGCTTACCAAAAAGTTTGAAAAGCGGAACCTTTTCTTTCTTTTGTTAATGTCTTGAATCTGTACAATACCTATTAAGCACGAATACAAATTAACGCACCAGTTATTTTGCATCATTCTAATGCTTCAAGTTTTATTAATACCACGTCTGTCGAGAACTCTACTGAACAATTCCCAAAAATGTCCCGAGGAGCCCTAGGTACTTATGGCAGCGCCAAAGAAAACACCTAGTCAAGACGAGAGCATTTAATTTTCATAGCAAGCAGAGTGTCATTAACTCGGCGAAAATCTCTACACCGCCTTTTAATTTCCAACCAAAATTGCACAGTGACATCTATGAATTCAAATGTGAACTAAATACATTTCAGGAAACTTAACATTCCGCCCACCATGGAATTTCCATCCATCAATAACACATATACAAGAATAACCGCCCACCATGAAACTACATACAAAACAAAAATAAATTGAGTCTAAACAATTGACAATTAATTACAAGTTAAGTGAACAAAGTAGGCACAGCTATTCAAAAAAATAAATTACTTACAAATTATAACACACAAATTATTATAACAGACTAGATAAAAAACTAAGTTGTAACAGGTAAAATTATAAGTTTAGACACAGGTCGTTTGATAATTACACCCTTACATTTTAAAGAAACGACACGCGTAAGATTGTCCTTACCACTATGTTTGTCTGTTATAATGCCAAACAACCATCCTGCCGGAGGCAGATCATCCTCTTTGACCAAGACTACGTCTCCCACTTTAGGTTCAGGAGTCTTATGTGACCATTTGTACCGGTGCTGCATTTGCGTCAAATATTCCTGGGACCATCTGCGCCAGAAATCTTGTACCAGTCTTTGGGTAAAATGCCACCTTTTGAGCGTGCTCATATTCGAATTCTCAAAATTAGCATCCGGGGCCAGTAAAAGAGGCTCACCCACGAGAAAATGCCCCGGAGTGAGTGGATAGGGATCCTCCGGACTAGTGCTAATTTGAGAAATCGGACGCGAGTTAAGGCACGCCTCAATTTGGCACAAAAGGGTTGTCATCTCCTCAAACGTTAGTGTACTATTGGCAATAACTCGTTTTAGGTGATGTTTTGTGGACTTCACACCCGCTTCCCAAAGCCCTCCGAAGTTAGGAGAGTGGGGCGGGATGAAGTGCCAGTTAGTGCCATTAGTCGCTAGCCAGTCAGCTATATCACTCGCTACTTGCGACCTTTCCAAATGCAACAGGGCCTTTAATTCCCTACTTGCTCCCACAAAATTAGTGCCATTATCGCTCCACAAGTCTGCACAATGACCTCTACGTGCAACGAAACGCTTAAAAGCAGCCAAAAATGCCTCCGAAGTAAGATCACTCACTACTTCGAGGTGAATTGCACGCGTGGCCATACAGATGAATAAACAAATGTACCCCTTAGTGGAGTGATAACCGCGTCCCTTAGTGGCTCTAACAGAGACAGGGCCGGCGTAATCGACACCGGTCTGCTGGAAAGGACGGCAAGCTGTAACTCGAGCTGATGGTAACTGTCCCATCAACTGTTGATTAGTTTGCGCCGAATGACGAACACAAACTACACATTTTCGTACATGCTGACGAACTACACTTTTAGCATTCACGATCCAATACTGAGTCCTCAGATAGTTCAACATTAACTGAGGCCCACCATGAAGAGTGCGCTCATGAGCATCTGCGACTATCAAGTTAGTCAAATGCGATTTATGAGGTATCAGTATTGGATGCTTCATATCCTCAACTAGGTTAGCCATCTGCAGCCGACCACCCACCCTGAGGATTCCATCGCTGTCGAGGAACGGACTGAGTGAGGTAAGTCTACTGTTTTTATTTATTTTACCTTCTTTACGCAAACTTTCTATTTCTGTTAAGAAACATTGCTTTTGACACATACGAATACAGGTAAGTAGCGTATTTTTCATTTCTTTTGCAGTAAGCCTTGATAGTTTAGAATTTTTATTTGTTTTTAGATTAAGAAACCGTCTACAATAAGATATGACACGTACTAATCTTTTTAAGGTTGAAAATCTAGAAATAATACGGTCAATATTTTCCTCTATGGCTAAATTACATAAAACTTTAGGTGTTTTTTCCTCTAAATTCGTATCCTTAAAGTTTATCTTCTTATAATTAATAAAACTATCCTGTAGCCATACAGGACCCTGTTTCCACAACTTAAAGCCTAACATTTCCCCTGGCTTTATGCCGCGAGAAGCGCAGTCTGCTGGATTGTCTTCAGACTTTACATGACACCACTGACTAGTATCAGTTATATTCAATATTTCGCTGACCCTATTCGCCACAAAAGTTTTCCACTTGCTTGGGTGGTTACTTAACCAAGCAAATACAACGCTAGAGTCAGTCCAAGCATGTATATTAACTTTAGCAACATCTAATACCTCAGCAGTTTCTTGAAGAAGCTTTGCTAGCAATACAGCTCCACATAGCTCCAGGCGCGGGATAGAGACCTGTTTAACAGGAGCGACTTTTGTTTTTGAGCAAACTACATTTACATAAACTTTACCATTACTATCAACAGACCTAATGTATACTACAGCTGCATAAGCTGTGTTGGACGCATCACAAAACCCTTGCAATTCTAGATGAACATCATCCTTGCTTGTACCTACCCACCTAGGTAGTGTAAAATCAGTTAAATGAATAAGATCTTTACGATATGAAAGCCAATCATTCAAAATACTAGAGGGTACCTCATCGTCCCAACCTACGCCAGTTAGCCATATCCTTTGAATAAAGCCTTTGGCAGTTGTAATGACTGGCGCGATCCACCCGAGAGGATCAAACAATTTTGCGATGTCCGAAATAATTTTACGCTTAGTAACTGGTGTTTCAAGTGGAGGAAGTTGAACTGTGTAGTGAAATTCATCCTTAGCTCGATTCCAGGATAAACCGAGTATTTTTATAACCGAATCTAACTTTAATTCTAAATTTTCTTTTGTATCCTTCTCGCCTTTTTCTATTGCGCGCAACAAACTATCATCACTACATGTCCACTTCTGAAGCTTGAAGCCAGCACGGTTAAGTAATTCAGTGACTTGATGGTACACTTGAATACCTTCTGCGACACTGTCACAACCTGTCATGAGGTCATCCATATAGAATTCCTTTAAAACTCTGTCAGCTGCCATAGGATAGTGACTTCCTTCCTCATGCGAAATTTGTTGAAGTGAACGTACAGCCAAATATGGTGCTGAGGATGTACCAAATGTTACTCGTAATAACCTTAAATGTTGAAGTTCTGAATTTAAATCACTGCGCCATAACAAGCGTTGAAAATCAACATTATCCTCAGACACTTTTATTTGTCTGTACATTTTCACTATATCGGCTACTAAACATATAGGAAAGCAGCGCCAGCGTATAATAATATGTCTCATGTCAGGCTGCAGTGTTGGACCTACCATCATGTCTTTATTTAAAGATGACCCGTTATTTAGAACACATGAGGCATCGAACACGACTCTAACTTTAGTAGTAGTTTTATCTGGCCTAACTACTGCATGATGGGGTAGATACACGGCTGATGATTTATTTATTTCTGCATTAGGAACTACTTCCATATGCCCCAATGCTAAATATTCATCAACAACTGCCGCGTATTGACTGCGTAACTCTGGGTTATGCAATAACCTTTTTTCTAATAAAAAGAACCGCTTTTTTGCGATATTATAAGAATTGCCATACTGACAATCAGGATCACTACTCTTGAAAGGCAGCTTAACTATAAAGCGACCTGAATCGTCCCTTTTGACAGTTCTTGTGAAGAAATCTTCACAAGCTTGCTCTTCTTCTGTCAAAATCTTTTTCTTGATGGAAGAGAGGTCCTCCAACTCCCAGAACTTTTTCAAGAGTTCATCAGAGTTTATTTGAGTGTGCATGCTTATTAATTTGTCTTTTTTCAGAGAATGGCAGACCTGTTGTGAGTGTATACAGCCAGAGAGGATCCAACCAAGTTGAGTTTTTTGCGCTACCGGAGTACCTGGCGGACCCTTGACAACTCCATCTACCAAAATTTGGCAGTATACCTCCGCCCCTAATAAAAGGTCAATTTTATTAGGCATATCAAATAAAGGATCTGCTAATTCCTTCACTGAAATTTGTGACGACCAACATTTGATGACAACCTTCCTATCGGGAAGGAGTGATGTTAGATTATTTAAGACATGAGCCTTCACCTGAACTGCGAAGTTAGGATTGTGGCGTGATTGTATTTTAATATAAACAAACCATTTAGACTTCAAAGATGAAGTCTGATCACTGCCACTAAGTCCTGAAATATGACTCATGCCTGATATCTTCTTGAGCCCAAGCATCTGAACTGCAGACTCCGTAATAAAGGATGCTTGCGACCCCTGATCTAAAAGAGATCTGAGAAAATATGTACCTGTTTTCGAATCTACCTTAACTAAGGCAGTGGCCAATAACACTTGGCTGTTCAAGTTCGAAAAACAAGTCACAATTTTTGGCGTCTCGCCCTGTGAAGATGATGCCTGGTTTGGTACTTGAACCGCACCATCTTCAACCTGATCAACAGTTTGATCAGCTTTGGGGACTATTTTTGGGTGCAACAAGGAGTGATGTCTCCTCTTGCAAATCTGACAATTGGTTGTGTGGCGACATGTGTAAACTGAGTGGTTTGGACCAAGACAATTGAAACATAATTTATTTAATTGGACAAAGTTACGACGTGCTTCAACATTTTCCTTTGCGAATTTCTTACAATGTATCAACTTATGACCTTCCGAACAAAAATTGCAAGTTGTTGTTGATGTAACATGCATAACCTTTTGAACACGAAAACTGTTTGACTTAGTGACTTTACTATCTAGAAATTCAAGTGACCTAAAACGTTGATCTAAGAAATCTATGAAGTCCTTTAATTGAGGTAATTCATCATTTATTTTGCTAATTTGAATCTCCCATAACTTCCTGGACTCTGTATCAAGTTTCAAGCTGACAATGTATATTATAATTATATCCCATGTAGAAATATCAATATTTAAATTCGTAAGGGCATTCAAACATTCATTCGTAGTATCTAATAATTCCTTAATAGTACTAGAAGACTCAGATAATACATTTTTTTGACTCATAAATCGCTTTAGAATACAATTAGCTAGATGTTTTTTGTTATTATATCGGTGCTCTAATTGATCCCAACACGTTTTATAATTAGAAGAAGTGATCGGGATATGCCGAAGAAGCTGTTCCGCTTCACCCGTTATATAACTTTTTAAATAATGCAAACGTTGTACATCGTCCAATCCTTTATTGTTATGGATCAAAGATGTAAACAAGTCTCGGAAACTAGTCCATTCTGTGTATTTACCACTGAAATTCGGAATCGAAATTTTAGGTAATTTAACAGTAAAGGAGTGAACTTTGTCAGTTTTAGCGACATTAACAATTGAATCGGACAATACAACAGAATCACCGGAAGACTTAAAACTAAGCAAAGTTGCCTTTAACTCGGTCTTGTAATTCGTGTACAACTCTTCAGTGGCATCATACGCCTCACTCTTGTGGTACGTAGAGCTCACTAATTCCTTGGTATCGAATTCCGTTACGATTGCTCTATGCATATCACGATACGCTGTCCAATAAGCTTCCAATGTCTCCAAACGAGTCTCAATGTACGACTGTGAAAGCCTATCTTTTGGAGACTTTTTGAAATTTATTCTAGCTTTCTGAATCTTTAAATTAGTATCTTCTTGTAGTTTAATGTAGGTCTCCATAATGAATGATGTTTAAATCCTTAGTTAAAAGTAGATATGACCAAAATATTTTGTTGAAATTTTTCAAAATTTTACAAGTCGATGGACTTTTCGTTCAAAATTTTATAAGTGTTTGACACTCCGATAGAAAATCCGGCATGGATTCCCCGTCTGTCCACTTTTTGCGAAATTATTCTAAGTCCAAAAGACTTGTAATTTTTTCTACTTTTATGTAACTTGCCAGCTCAAATTTTCTAAGTCCAAATTTCTTGAAATTTTTCTAAGTCAATGAAAGATGAAAGTACTCACAGTTGTCCGGTGACAAAACACTTAGCACAGTTCACCTTAATTCTGGCTGCCTCAGCTTCTGCTTACACCATGTAGTGTGTCTCGGGGCTCCGCCAATCTTCTTATCGCCTTCAACCACTTTTCAACCGACTCGATAGGACCAATGAACAATTCCCAAAAATGTCCCGAGGAGCCCTAGGTACTTATGGCAGCGCCAAAGAAAACACCTAGTCAAGACGAGAGCATTTAATTTTCATAGCAAGCAGAGTGTCATTAACTCGGCGAAAATCTCTACACCGCCTTTTAATTTCCAACCAAAATTGCACAGTGACATCTATGAATTCAAATGTGAACTAAATACATTTCAGGAAACTTAACATCTACTCACCTAAACCATAGTTCGACACTCAGCCTGCTCTAATGGTATGGTTTTTGTCGGTGCAGATTTGTGTTGCAAAAACGATAGCACGTTTTGAGGTGGCCCCACAACCAGTCGTATAGCTTCGATATCCACGTTCGGCGTGGCATGGATGCCAAACAGAGCGTTAACGGCCGCACGTCCAATCAGCGCGTATTGTCATCAGATACTTTTGGTACTTACCGCGTTCTGGGTTCTGCAAGCTTGCTTACGAAGTAGGATTAAACAAAAAAGGTATACATAAATCCAAAAAGAATAAGTTAAAGTTTTATGCTTTCTACAGAATTGGTATTGCTAAAACACATAAAATATTCAATAGAATTGTCAGTCTTGTTGAACAGGTAGGGACTATAACAGATCTAATTAAAGCCATTAATTGTGTTGAACGTACTAAAACAGACCACAATGGTAGGAAAGGACTTATTTAATTTGAGATCAAAGCTTCTCTCCTTATGTGCTAAGTCAAGGGGACGTCCTCCCATTTGAAATTCAAATCTGAGTCAGAACACGTTCTAAACAATGATAAATTAGTGCAATTTCTCTTTAGGAAAGCCTAGTTTAATTTCGAAATGCTCTGTAAATTATTTGGGGGTCTTTTAAGACTGCCAATAAATCGAATATTAAGATCCCTTATAAATTGTTTTGTTCTTAAAATTCTCACTCATGTTACATATTAATTTAATATCAAGCCCTTTAAAACACATCTGTTACGCTTCGCCATTCCTATTTTATGCTCAGTGTCTTATGAAATATTTGAAATAGATGTTCTTTCGATGACAATAACCCTAAAACTTAATATGTCTTCAACTAGTCTCGTACCTAGATATATTTACGCTCGAATAAATAGCTACGAGTATTCGAGACGAGTTTAGTATATTTGCACATCACATGATACGTACAAACGGTCGCGTTGCTCAAGTCTAGTGTACAATTCGTGGTATTTTGATCACGCTTCGTAATAAACATTAACATGATAGACATTTTTTATATAACTTATTTTTTATCTAACATAAAATTGTCGTCCCGTTATTGCCTTGGATTTCATAGATTATTCGGGAACCTACCTGCATCTATATCAAATCAGTTTCATCGAAATTCTGCCAGCAAACGTACTTAATTCCAAATGCCAAGCATTTCACTTCTATTCATCTCATTTAATTCAACAAAATGCTATAACAAAATGGAACAGAAACACTTTTTCACTGGTCTTTAGCGCTAACAATCGTCGCTCGTGTCCGTGTAAAAATACGAGCGAGCTGCAAACCAATTACTCCATTTCGTATTTTCCAAGTTTATTTGGTGCAGCGTCTGTTTTGCGGTCGCAGACAAACTCCTACATTTGTACCGTCAGTGGTTTTCTGTACGGAACACTAATTATACCTCTATATGTTTGACAGTAACTAGTCTAAATTTCTAGGTTGTTAATGAGGGTACCATGTGTTTACTCATCAGTGCTTCGGGGTACGTAGGAGACAGAACTACACACGGCGAATATTTTTAGAAATCACTTCCATAAAGCAAAATAACAGATGAAACCTATTACGAAAAAAATATTCAGGAATTATTCAAGACCTTGTTCCTTTCAATGAATTTAGTCCACCTCATCTTGAGCACTCCTGGAATGTTTCTTACCGCTAAATTACATTGTCAAACCATTGTACGAAATGAACACAAATTAAGTCTGCCCTTCAAACGGGCAATAGGAATCATAAACGAGACCCGTATCACTTTCAGTATCGACAGCTGTTACAAGCCTGAAATGTTTGCTACCAGAACTATAATATACGTACTTCCTTGATATTTTTGTCAATTGTTTATTACTAGCTTTTTTTTCTCTCCATAAACAAATGGTCCGAGATATAGGCAGTTTACATGTCATTTTTGAAGTAACATTTACTTTCTGTTTGTTGGCATCGTTACCGAAATACAGAGGAATCTAGAAAAGAATATTAGTTGGTACATCTTTGGATAAAAGTAAAAAGCTCCGAGACTAAAAGTACTTAGAAATCGATTATCATCCATACAAGTGCTGTTGAAAGACACAAAAAGTCGAAAGAGAAACTGAAAGTCTCTACCAGCAGGCGTAAAATTCGCACTTTGTGGTGGCATTTTTTTCAGCATGCACGGTTGACTTGCGTCCTCTACGACGAGGCCAATCTGCGGCCGTTTCCTTGATGACGCGAACATTTGTCACTTCGTTCACTTCCTCCGTCACTAGGACTGGGAGATATATATTTGGCAATAGTAGGCGTCTATTTCTAATCCGTAAATATGAGCAGAAAACTTCTGGGCATCTTAAAGACAATAATTTTCTTAATGGTTCTCTGCAACAAATTGCGTAAATGTCTTAGTCATTCTGGTGAATGGTTTAAGTACCTCATTATGCCGATCCAAACCCACCGTAAAGTCTGCAGTTCTCGGGGTATTCATTCTTAGGACAAACCAATAAAATCTAAATATAAACCGCCTATTTATTACTTACCAACGTGTGGGTGTTAGTAAATACGTGCATGTTTTTGCAACAGAAACATAAGCAAGGTCATTGGGTAATATCGCGACAAACTACTCTATTTTTAATTTTACGTTGGTCACCTTGCTGTGACTAATATACTCCCGTTTGCTATGATTTGCAAAAGATTGTCTTAATTTATAATTACTTCCTTTTATGTACGAAAATAGGTCAGTTTTCTTTAACATTTGTTTTTGATATCATTAAGATAACAAAACCAACCACTTTATGTATTATGAGTGCAGCCTTTGTATAGACTCAAAGTTAATTTCTACAAAAGTCGCCATATTGGCTATATTGAACTTCAGTCAAAATCTCCAGTGGAATTAACTAATGGGTGGTGGGGCACGATGATATTTTTATACCAACAACTTTAGTGTTCTACAAATATATATTTTTTGTTTCTTATTTAAAATGAAATTACAAAGGTAAAATCAAAGCTGTCGATTCCATATTTAATAAGAAGCACAATCGTTTCTGTACATTACAAGTCATAAACGATTTACTTCAAGAACGTTTGAAGTCCTCAAAGAAATGTAATATTATATTTACGATACGTAAACAATCCACAAAAACAGATCTCGTACGAGGCCAAAAAACTCCAAACAGATTTAATACAATCCAGTAGCCATTCGCAAAAGTAATAAAACAAACCCCATATGTTACCGTAAACAATTCATATAAATGGGAGATTTCTCCCGTGTTACCCGTAGCTAGGGTTACCAGGTCAAAATATGAGACTTCGTCACAAACGTCATCCAAGTATTATTCATTAATTTATAAGAAGATTTTTGATATTATTCTTTTAAGTTTTATGCTTAAGTTAATGATGCTGTTTAGTTTTGAATAACTTGAATAATTTTTATTCATACTTCATAAAATTTTCGTGAATTTAGTTCCGTCCAAATTGTATCTTTTAACAAAGAAATTCGATTTATTTCGGGAAAACATCCTGTTGTCTGGTAACCCTACACATGGCACAGATGGCAAGATGTGGGAGGAAATGTCAATAGATACACTTGCTATAATATAAAGCTTTGGTTGTATTAAGCAAGTGTATGGACGAGTAAAAATTTACGTTTTAGCTAATCACTGTGTTTATCCATTACTAATTATGTGAACGGGGTTTCCAGATCATGATGCTAATTGAGCTAAAACTTGATGCAGATAACGAGTACAATATTTGACTATTTTGTTTATTTGCTGAATAAATAATGTTCATTTAAAGTGCAAATTCACTGTAATTTAGACTAAAGTACAATTGAATAAGGACTAAATAATTTAGTCCGTTAGTTAATTGAAAGCGTTAGATATACAAATAGAAGAAAAAAACAGTTCTCAAATAAAGGTGAAGTTTATTTATATAAATAGCTATAAAAAGATAATGGATTTGATAAAACAGAATGTAATTTCAAATGCAAAATGAAAGTTAACGTAGAACTAATTTAAAACTTTAAACATGGCCGCCGCGGCGCTTGTGTTGTCACCACTAGAGTGCCACGCCAGCAAGATAAAGGACGTTTTTGAGACAGTACACTACACACGTGCGGCATAAGCCTTTGTCTCTCAGTTTAAATTGCATGGAGATTAGTATTTTATGAGCAAACATTCTACGGAATACGGTTGTAAGAAGATTCCTGAAATAAGATGCTGTTCCCTATCTTATGAACCTATTTGTATGAATATCATAGCAAGCACTTTAAATATTTATGTCTCAGCTTTCAACAAGATTACATGATACGGGGCAAATATCATGGGACAAAGACAAACTAATTAATTATTACAAATCAAAAGATTAGGTTTAATATGTCAATTTGGATAAACTGAGTGAACGGACGGACGCACGTGTCGATACGAAAGAAGAAGGTACGTACGCAATAGTTTTTCGTTAGCGCTGACGTCACAATGAGATTAGTAAAGTAATTAGCCACAGCTCCACTATACTAGCAACAAACTACATCAACGTGACTTCACCTAAGGTCATATATGACATTAGTATTAAGGTGATTGTTAACAAAGGCTTATGATTACATAGTAAGGTATTCAATTACTGAAACCGCTCATGCGAGGTAATTATCCCGATATTAGAGTAAACCCAGTTTTGAATTTAACACTGACACTGTTTTAATTAAAAACTTGATAGGTGTGAACGGATTGATTTATTCACATTCGCTGCTTTAACATGTTCAAAAAGTAAAGATTATTTTCATCATCAGTCTATCCAACACTAGTATACTGCTGCATATGCTCGTCCTAACGTGACGCCAAATTGCCAGGTCTTTAGTTTGACGCATCCAACTCCTGCCTGCAGCTTTTCGCCGATCGTCACTCCATGTTGCCGGAGGGCTTCCTTTGCTAGATTATTTTGCTAAATCTTTTACAGTCTATAATCAAATTCACCAGTATAAGCAAATCCCCAAAGACCTTCTAAATGCATAACAACGTGCGTTGAGCGTGCTAATCCTACTAAAGTTGCAAGAGCTACCAACATTACTACCATCGTACCCCGTAAACGTAAATTCCCTAAAGTGGTAGAATACGCATACATTTACCTCAACCCTTGCGTTATTTACGCGTCTCACTGCAGGAAATTGCCGACGCCGGTAACTAGCAAATTTCATTGAATTAACTTGAACGAACGATCCTAAACGCGATTAGGGTGGTTCTCATTCCCCGTTGGAAATTCGTTTAGTCGATTTTATGCGATCAGACGCGAATTCACTAATTGTGTTTGCACATGAGGATTATATTTATACTGAAATCCTGGGTCAAAGACATTTTCATCAGTTTACTTCATTAAGTGAGAAATGTCTGATATCAGTAATTTGTTCATCATTCGAAATAGGATAATGATCTTTACATGCATTATTTACTTTTCTAGCTATAGCATAAACTGTATCAAATACATCATCTCTATCTATATTAATATATATTCCGTTACTAATTTAAATTTTTCAAACTTCAATATCATTGATACACTTTTACAATGCTATCTAACAAACTAGCTATCAAGTTCAGCAAGCCATCTGAACATCGTTGGCTTATCTTTGATCTCTAACATAGGCTATTGTTACCAGTCCATTGGAAGCGTTGGCAGTTCCATTATCATGATGGAGATATTCCGAGCAATACAATGAATATTATAACGTCCTTGTGATATTATCGACTACGCGAGGTTGGCATGGAATCAAAGCATTTATTAATTATTGATTGACACATCTATGAAGACTGTCTATTTAGTAATTCTGACTAACGTTGCTTCAGAAACTGTAAATTTGGAAAGAAATCTATAATAAAAACTAAAGAGCCATGACATAATTATGAAAAGTAACTAATCATGTTGAGTAACGTGTAAAATCAAGTGTATCGCACTCGAAAGAGTTATAAAGAATTTTAATTACAGAATCAAATTGTGCTTTAAATTTTAGAAATCATGAAATTTTGAATTTTAAATTAAATTCAAAATATCATGATTTCTAAAATTTTTTGACACACATTACATGTGAAGAAGACTTAAAATATTGAAAGCAAAATTAGAACTAAAGTTTGTATCATGTTGAAATAAGCGTATAAAGGAGAATGTAATGAAACCCAGAAAATATGTCGTAGGCGTGTTTAGCTCTACAAAATACGAGCCAGGGTATGGAATTTTAGATAGGAAATTCTGTAATGTAAATTCGGAACACTGAAGAGGTTCAAATAAAATACCATTCAGCGGTAATAAAATACAATAAAACGAATTTACAGGAGATAGGCCATTTTACGGAAAATATATTACTTACGTATAAAAATATTATGCAACGAATGAGATTATTAAAGATTTGGATACCACCAAATAGAATAAAAACCTTCATGAGCTCATCCACAATTTCCTTTATTAGAAAGAAAATATCCGTAATCCAACCACTACCGCTGATGACAATAGAACTATGTGTTTATACGGTCTATTTTGTTTTCTCTAGTATTGAGGGCTGGCGATGCCAAGTCACGGGATAAAAGAACAATTTTCGGCAGTAACATTATGCGAATTACTCCGTGGGGGGACCACAACAGGATGTGATGGTCAACTTGCTAAATTCATATTTATGCGTCCGGTCGGAGCGGTTCTCGTGGCCATACCTCGCTTTATTGTTCATTACATTTTGATTATCTAGCTAGATGATTCTAGAAATATTCTGATGCATTTTTGTTCTATTGTTGTTTGACCTTTCAATCTGTTGCAGCTGCAATGTCACAAAGATTGTCAAACAAACCTGCTTCCTTTAACAATCATAATGCATTAAAACATTATGTATTGTAATAATGGCCAAAAATATTTCTTCCGTATTTTTGAACCACATCAAAATTTGTCAAAGATTCATCACCATCTTTTCAAGAGAGTTTTCATGTTGGTATACGAAATAGCTACTGTTGTCTTACAATATACTTTTAAATTAATTAATTACGCTTGCGTACTGTCAAGGAAATAATAGCTCATCATGGCACGTGCCTAATTATACTTCGTTAATGAATACTACTGTTGATAGGCCAATCGAGTGACATCATCATCGTGTGAAGGCGTCGTCAAGTTAGATCTTTTGGTGATAAATACTAATGAGTGGGCTCAATATGATAGGTTATAGTACCTTTATTTAAATTCCAATGCAAGGTTTTGGGTTTTAATAAACAGTTTTATTGGGAGCAACCAATCTTAAGAATATCTTACAAAAAAATGTTGCTGTGTTTTGCAGTGTTGCAAAAATATTTTTCCTAAGACTTATAACTTGCCTACAGTTCTAGAATTAAAACAATATACCCGTAGTATAGTCAAAAGCATCTACCAAATCCATTAAAGTAATACAAGAGAGTGTCGCCATTTTTCAATATCTCTAAAAGATTCCTCAACATTCCTATCCATTAATATCTGAGGATTGAATTTAGCTGGATAAAGTACTATGACGGGGCGACAATGTTACATAGCTGTTTCTATTTCGTCACTATATGGATTTTGCTTTTTAGCTGTCTAGTAATATGTACGTAGATAAATACGAAGCTTTTTGTTAATCTTAAAGGTCGGCCGTATAGTGATTGGATCTTAGTTTTAACACAGAAGGTACAATTCTTAGCCTAATTTTGGAAGCAACAATTCCTGAATATGGAAACTTTTCTTTGAAACCTCCCCTCAAAATTAAAATTACAAACGTGAACTCGTAATAAATCCTGACACCCTACAGATCCTACTAATTTATTCAATCCATCCATTTTCGCTGAAATGTGTCAAGTGACAGCATCGTTTGAAATTCCCAAAGTTCTAAACCAAGAAACTTGGAGAGCACACTCAAAACTTGAAGATCACATATTTTAAAATTCAATTTGTTCACATGGAAAGTGAACAAGCTCTGGAATATTAGGAAGTAGGCAGCTCTGTAAATAAGGTGCCGTTACACGTTGGGGTGTGGTGAGCTCATAAATATGGTCTGTTTATGGGTTCGAGTACCGCTGCTAGACAGAATCCGGCGCGGAGGACCAGGAACAACAACCGGGAACACATTTTCTGGTCCTTTTTCAAGCGATTTTTGTTTGCTTTCAAAATATTCATAAAATTAGGTAGTGGGGATCTTGTATTGAAGTAAGTTATGTTATCAACTGATAACATAACTTACTTCAATACAAGATCCACTACCTAAATCCTTTATTGTGAACTCACAATAAAGGATTTAGATAGTATAAAATCAGCAAGCATCGTTTTTTTAATTTCGTGTTCGAAAACAAATCATAGATATATAGTAAAAGGTAAAAACACATTAAAGCAACAAAAACTTTTAAAACCAATCCAATATAACGCTTCAAACTTTTTGAAAACTAACCTAGATTTAATTAAATAACAAAATTCACGTTTAAACATTCTCAAATTAATTTCATCAACGGCAGCTTGCAAAGACGTTCTTTTTGTCATTGCTTGCAAACAAAGCTAGGGGGAAATGTAAGAAAATTCTAAAGATTTGACGACAAAGCGGTCAGATATATTTTATAATGAGTCTTAGGGTACGGAATTATGTTTTGTTTCTTAAAATGCCTTGAAAGGGAAAAGTATTTGGTGAGATTTAAAAAAAAAACTAAGTTAGATCTATGTACGTTGATAAAAACAATGATAGAGGAACCTTAAAGTAAACAACGATTATTAATGATTCTAACAGAGTTATTCAAAACTAAATACCAGCCTATTAGAACCGACTTATAGATCGAAGCCTACAAACGTTCAGCAACTAGTATAATCTCCCACTAATTGGGTTACGCAAATCCTCTCCGAATTTGCATTTTGGAAAACGTAACATTTTCACGTGAAATCAGTTCATTACTCTGTTAATACTTGTAATTGTCGTTCATCGTTAGTGAACATATCAGAACTTCACAATATCAAAGAGCTGACTATGCCTTTTCAACTACAGCGAGACGTAAACCCGCCTACACAGGCGTGCGTCTTTCAGATAACGTTGAAATACATCTGTCTCGCTCATTACCGGTGCGTTAGAAAGGAACGGTGGATGATAGACTATGCAAATAGTCTGAGTACTTGAAGCACGCTTTAGTTTCGCTAACGATGTAGGGTGACGTTGTTAATTCGTGGCACATGAATATGCATGGGTAGAAGAATGCATTTTTTTTTTCAAGTTTGCCAACGATGGCATAGATTAGCATAGTTCTGGATCGGAATTTTGTAAAGAAGCTTGTTTACTATTAGAGTATATCTTCTTTCAGAAATGATAACACATAATTTCTTTGTAACTCTTAAATTGGTTGAAAATTCAAGTTTAAAATATAATACGTATTTTATACCTATAATAAAATGCACCACACCCTGTAATGTTTAAACCACTGGACTGATGTTCACAAATGAGTTGTCAATTGATTCGACAAGTGAGGCGTTATGTGGCGCTCGTATTCTAGATAATAATTGTTAAATACAAAATTCATAAGGTCTTTAATTTAAACAAATGATTATTTAGAGTCAGCGGGCTAGAATTAAAACCAAATAGGTTACGACTTTGTTTACAATTTTCGTAAAATCAATTTTTCGTAAAAACAGACTATAATTCCTTCTTTTATTTGAGCTAGTCTTCGTCAATAATCTAAAGTCATGTGATATGATTACATCTGACTGCATATTTTGATTCTCTCTCTCTTCTAGCTATATATCCCACATGGTGGTGGGGTCAGCTTTTCTTATTTTTCTTTTCTACTTCGCTTTATCATCGACATCAACTCGGCACTGCACATATCTACACTAATATTATAAAGAGGAAAACTTTGTTTGTTTGTAATGAATAGGCTCAAAAACTACTGGACCGATTTTAAAAATTCTTTCACCATTCGAAAGCTACATTATCCACGAGTAACATAGGCTAAATTTTATTTTGGAAAAAAAATAGGGTTCCGTAAGATATTTGGGTTTTCAACCACTATTCCACGCGGACGAAGTCGCGGGCAGAAGCTATAAGCATTAAAACCAGATGAACTTTTAATATCAAAATCTAATCAAAACAAATTCTCCTTGACCTTTCATTTGTTAATATCAAACAAAAAATTCAAATCATAAAAGCCAGCAGATACCGCTGTTATTGTAGCCATCCTAAAAATGCACATCAAAGCGTACTCTGATAATATTTCGTCAGGCATGTGGGTAGAATAACTACATAAAATGACGAACACGCAAAAGGATTTTATGTATACAATTTAAATACTTCAATGCGCACGTACAGACAGAGTTTTATGCTAAAAAGGTTTTAACTAGGTGTGGCTTTGAAACAGATAACATTTTTAAAAGGGTTGTTTTTGTATGTGTTTGATGCTACGTAACAAGTCTGATGGTGAAAACACGACTGCTGAGCACCAGGGTTCGATCACTGGGCCAGGCAAATTATCTGTAACAGGAGTATAATCCAGCAGATAACAATTATAAGTTCGCCATTTCATGGGTCGTAAGCATAGCTAGCGAAATAGTCCTCTGCCTAATCCTATGGTGAAAACAGGGGTTATATTATATCATCTTATATTAAAAACAAACGCAATGTCAAGCTGACTATCAAGATACATCTTACTGGCAGCCAATCATAAACTAATGAGGTCCCAACTGGGCCACACAAAAAAAAGAAGAAAAAACTTAAATAACATTTATTGGACGGCAACCCCAAGGAATTAGTTTAGTAAATAATCCTTACAAATATAATTAATCCAAAAATAACTCCGCCTGTCTGTTGCATTCATTTTAAAGCTACTGAACCGATTTCGATGAAATTTGGTGTAGAGATAAATTGAAACCTGGGTGAGAATATAGGGTAGTTATAATCCTTGTGCGTGAAGTAAAGACCCGGTAAACAGCTAGTATAACATAAACATTCAATGTGCATCAACAGAAGCACATACTTTACGAAACATCCATTCATTAGTCAGACTGAGAACAGGTATTTAGGCTACCTAGACTGTTAGTAATTACTCTAATTGATACCTCTACGTGTTGCCGAGTAACTTGCATTATAGGTCATGCTAGGTATTTTCCTGTGCATTAAGACTTAAGATAAGACTTTATTGTTAGTAAGATCAATAGATGCCTTTTGTGTAAATGTCATGCAAGGTTTTCCTTTACTTAATAACCATTTTAATTCAAAATCAAAGTCGAATTAAACATATTCTTTGTTAGGTATTTCATGCACAGAACATTAAAAATGGACATTGTAACTAAAATAAAAACTTGTTTTCAATATCGACGAATCACTTTCAACAGCTTGCGTAAATCAAATCCATTGACACTCAGACCACGAATCGTCAAAGTAGACCAATGTCATCAAAGAAGTAAAAAATACGAATAGTTTTAATTCAGAACGACAAAAGACAGCCAGAAATAGATAGCTCTTGATACCTATATCGAAAATATCTCAAGAAAATCGATACGAGATAAATGTCGGAGTTGAAAGAAATTACAAAAGTCTTGAGAAGACGAACGTGAGAATAGAGGAACTTTTTTTTGTATGGCATCTCGCAGGTCAACCTAGAAGGTTGTCGACTGCTTAACCGGGCTTGCCTGTGAAGTGCCTTAAATGAATTTAGGGCCTCCAACTGGGGCTTAACTTACAAAACTAAGCGACTAAGGGCACCACCACCCCCTAGTGGGGTACGGGCCTCGGCTTAGGGCGTCGCTGGGGGAGGACAGAAAGAGACAGGCTGGATCAGAATACATATGATTATACAATCGGGAAATAGAGGAACTAGGGATCGCTTTATTGACTTCAGAAATATTTTGAGAACGTGAATCATCATGTTTCATTTGAACTCTGTACTGATTCATCGGTTCTGATTCAAAGAAGTCATACGCTGCTTACGATCTTGGCTTATAAAGACGCATTGATTAGTCTAACCAATTATATCCTGACATTCATATCATTATACTATACCACACATTACATTGGTAAATTAAATTTTCTAAACATAAAACAGTGATCAGCCAGAACAAGGTTACAACTAGTAAGCGAAATGTTACTACTGATACAAATTCTTGGATAAAAATCACATTAAAACTACAATCTACTGTAATTATAAATGTGAAAGTTTGTGATAATGTATGATTTTTTTATGACTTTTTCATGCAAAAACTACTAAAAGGATTTGGACGAAATTAAGTAGGTACACATAGTTAAAAACCAGAACTAACACATAGCATACTTTTATAAAGACCATGCAGACGAAGTCCCAGGCGTAAGCTAGTAGTCTATATTTTATTTTTAAAAGAAAACTTTGTCCCACATTAGAAATTACTCGTACTGCATCGTGGGTGCGTTTACAAACATACACTACACATGCATAAACACCCAGACCTGGAACTTTACAAAAATTTAGTTGTCTCGTGCGGGAATCGAACCCCCACTACGCTAAACATGCCGTTAAATTATATATTCAGTATTATATTACTAGAATATTCTAAGACCTGACAAGCTGTCACTTCAGTGTTTACGCCAAACACTATCAAGTTAACAGCACTAATTTCACGTCATCCAATCACATTAGAGATCACAAGCATAACGTGTTTCACCCTTACTTTCCCATACGAATACCACAACTTTGTGAATAATTTAGGGTATGTTGCCAAAAAGCGTGCTAATTGCCAAGATAATTACACTTTACATTAGTCCTTTTTGTGTTGTTTGAGGCTCGTTTCTACCCACGACATGTTTTGACAACGGTAGAAATTTTGTTATAAGGGCGCTCCTTTTCTTATCGTCAGCCATGTAATTTAATTTAGATGTTATACTTATTATAACACATATTGTTCTACTAATTATATTTCTTTCTTCTTTGAGTTTTGATTAATTGTTAAGTTAATTAATTGGTGGTAACATGTCGTTGGTGTTCAATCAGAAGACTTCGATTCAAAACAAATAACTTTATTACAGTATGGCGGACGAGCTATGGCCGTTCTGAAGTTAGCCTTTCGGCTGCGCAATGGCATATTTGATATAAAAACTGGCTCCTGCGCAGCCGAATGGCTAACTTCAGAGCGGCCCGACTCGTCGGCCGCACTGTAGATTTGTTTTATATCTTGTTGCTTCGTACTTCGGGCTATTAAGTCCAATGGTCTCACGCAATAAGTACATACTGAAGTAATGAGCGCTTGCGACCGTATTATTTACGCGTACCTGAGTCATGTTGCCTCAGAGAACACTTACGAAGTCTTATCCAGCTAAATTATCTCTGTACACATGTGCACTCGATTCTTCAAACAACGTGAGAATGAATATTTTGTAAAAGAACCTACTAAACCAATATCTTCAAAGATAGATTTGTTGGCTGTAATACTAAAAAGACAGGCAGTCCAAATTCTTTGATCTCATCTATTATCACCATCTAATCCTCTAACACACATTTAATTTGGAGATATTTAGGTTAAAGCTGGACTTCGTAAACAGTATAAATCACTCCATGTCAGGAAACTAATGCTCGCAGGAAAATGGGAACAAAAAGTAATACTCGCAACAGAGTTAGCTAGTTCTGTATATATTTTGCTTCATCATACAAAAAAATCTATATAGAGTAGAAAATATAAGTAATATTTACATATATGTTTATTAATATAAGATTTAAATGACAAAGTTTTAATGACAAGGTTTAATATCAGTACTATAAAAATAAATATTAATGAATTTAGAGCACATTAAATTGAAACAGGTTATTAATTTATATGACACGGTATCTGCAGAAATCTAAATTACTCGAATCCATGCAAATAAATATATGCTGCATAACATTTACAAAATTAACCCACTACCCGTTATCCCATCAATCAATCTATGAAGAGTGAGCGTGATATTAATAGACAGTTTTGATAACAAAACAGTGATACTATCAGGATTCCAGCTAAACATTCTATTAATACAAAACAAGATACATTCAAAAATAGTACAATCCAACACATACTTAAGAGGCCGTGGCAATAATATCAAGACACGGAACAGGTTTCCCACAAGGGCGGCGTACGAACGCGAACGGCCTTGCGATACTCCTCACGTGAAACTCGAGATAGCTGACATAACGAGTTCAAATTCATCAGAGGAACCCTAATTTATAAGGATAATAAGAAATATGGAGGTAAGACAAAGATGGATTGACGTTATAGAGGAAATTGCTGGTCCTTCCTTTAATTTAGTTGGTTTAATAAGGCCCAGTGAAATTGAAAATGATGACGAGAAAGCAACTCCCCTACTATCAGACTTATTATGATACAATAGTTTTAAAACAATGATACATAATGAGATTCATTCGATTCTGTATTGAGGACAGTCCCTAAAGGCCGATGGCCTGTAATTAACATTTGACCAGCTGATGGTGACTGGTAAATCCTACGAAATTGGATTTCGAACAATGAGGGCAGAATTTCATTATGGAATAATTCATATATGCTGATTAAGTTTAGAATGGAAATTAATGAATCTGTTGGCATTTCTACGCTTCGTTGGAGACAGCTAAGTTGTTAACATGTCAGATAGAATTAAGCTTTAATATCTAACTTAGGTTTGTCACTTCTATGTGACCTGATATTGTTCTTGATTTAATAATCACAAATATGACAACATCTATATACGTTCACAAAGTCCGTTAGTATCCGAATTTCTTGTGTATTATTATCAAAGCAAATTCCAAAAGATTATGTTTCACCCGAAGCATCTACAGTATTCAGTTTCACTCTCTAGATATGACGACCTTTGTCCGTTTTAGCATCAACAGAGCTGAGCGAGCCACCAAACCGGTATTTATACTCCTGACATTTAACTGAGCTACATATGAAAATAATTTTGATTCGCAATTGTTTCAAGCTTGTTGGGAATGTTCTATTTAAGGTTCGTTTGATTTAGATAGCCTAGTTTTCTCCTTACTCTAGATTTGTTTGTACTTGATTCGCATGTGCTATTCCCTTTCACAGTACGTCGAAATGTTTAACATTACATTTGGGTATCCTTCAGCTTGTTATTTCAGTGTCTGCTCGTCTTATATTAAAATAGCATTGTTACTTAAAACATCATGTTATATTACAGATTTAATATTCTTTTTATAGTAAATTGGCATTGTTCTTTTAAGATTCCCCGCCAACCGTAAGAATATTATCAATATTGTATAATGCGCAGCTAAGAATGAAAACCTATTATTATTTTTAATAATATCTTGAAAACTTATTCCATTGAAATATGGAATTTCAATTTCAGCCCTAAAATTTAGACCGCTACGTCTTAAAGTGAGTAAAACCTACAGCAGAGATCAGAATAATTAGAATTATACTAACTATGAATATTCAAAAATAAATCACTAATTCAATATAAACATTGTTATTTTATTCAATAGTTAACTAAATTATTCATCTAAGTTCTATTGATCCATTCTTTACTTTGTCTAGTGTCTTTGCGTAACTCAATTTCTGATTCATGTTTATAGGCATACGATACACACTGAAGATAGAAAAATATCTTTAAAATATATATTATTTTAATTCCACAATCATTTTATCAAGCGCACATTCATTACCACAAAACTTTAGGTATTTAAATAAAATGACATCGTAGCTAAAATTCAAAGAGCTCACCTGTCAAGCGTTATCACAGAAATACCTTTTCTACCAAGTTACGTC
Organism: Pyrrhia umbra; assembly: GCA_963891755.1. Taxonomy (NCBI): domain Eukaryota; kingdom Metazoa; phylum Arthropoda; class Insecta; order Lepidoptera; family Noctuidae; genus Pyrrhia; species Pyrrhia umbra. The sequence goes on from OY982943.1 coordinate 2,741,986, forward strand.
AAAAAGCTTTTAAATGAATCCGACATTTAAAATGTGGTGACAGATAATAATAATATAAATGTTGAAGACCTATTTGAAGGTAGACTTGAAAAGAGTAAAAATTTTGCCCTCGTCTTTGTCCACATCAATGCCTATTCAGTGTTACATTTTCATAACTTTCTTTTTCGTTTTGCAGAGTAGAATATAAAAGTAAAATGTTTCTATTTCGGCTTCAGACATCTCAGCACCGTCTCATATTTTAAAGTTTAAACGAAAAAACCGTTCGTAAATTTTACTTTTAGTGGTAGTTATTTCTGTAGCATGATCGATAATACTATCTTTTATAGTCAGAAAGACAAGTCTCTAACTTTGTATTCTGAAATGAAGTCTGAAAATCATCACGAAACGCTCACAAAACAAAACATTAATCACGATTTCAAGCATCCCAGGCTTAAAAGTCCTACGAAAATTAATATCTCGCTAAAATTTCCCAGTTGAACGCTGGACTTTTGTTCCAAACTAATTTGCGAGCTTCGAAACGAATTGTTTTCCAATTCCAGTTATTGTTACTGGCTTTTTTTGAAGTTGTATGATATATTGCGAATGGTTGTCTTTTTACTGCCAAAGTTTTTGAGAGCCCTACAGATGGTGAGGGACTATTATAAGGATTATTCGCACCATTAAATCTTTTTGTGCCGCTCAAGAAGTGGTCTTTGAGTACGTGAATCATGGTGTGGAAACGAACCGAACGTTTGATAAAAAACAGACGCAGGTATATTCATTTGTAGAATGCTGAAGGAACTCATCATGATTCTTTGGAGAGGAAAAATACTCTTCCAAATACGTATACCTACCTACCTTATTGTTTGTCATTGATCTTGAATTCAGAGAAGTAAAAAATCAATCTAACATACTAGATTTACAAGTACTCGCCAAAAATAAAAATAAATCCGATTTATTTTTAGATGGACAACTTCAAACACGTATACAGTACACCTGGGCGTATAATCAGGTGATAAACACGCACGCGTTATTTTTTCATTCATGCTACAATCATATACATATTTCTGTCTCCGTCTTTAAGTGGTCCACCGTCAAATTCGACACAAAGGCGTAGGAGTCATGATTCACATTGACAACGTGCGTCACTCGTTAAGAGATCATTGCCATTATCTCATCTTTGTTTACATTGTAAAATTCTTAAATTATAAGGTAGTTACTGGAATCTATTATCAAGTCTCCCTTCAGTTTGCTAAGATTAAAGGATATGTGTGTTTAGACAGTGCTGGTCCAGCTCTACGATCAATATTAACTAAGGTTGATCCTTGGTAGGATGAAAATAAATGAGGTTCTAGTCCAAGAGATCTAAAAGCATCTGAGCTCATATGAAATCGTTAGTCTTGGCCAAGAAAGTTAGGATTTCAGCATTTAATATGTACCTATTAAGTAGTCAACGGGGAAAAATATTCAATAACGAATCAACAAAATTTGAAAACCAGGACATGGAAATAATACAACAACAAACACTAATTTGTTGCGGTTAGTTGCTAAGGTGGTGTCAAAAGAATATTATTTAATTTAATCAACAAATAAAGTTTTACCTGAAAATGATGTTAGAAAGCTTATGGACTTCTTAAATGGAATAAAAGATATAGAAAATGTAGAATACAGTTCAGAAATATGCAACCCACATTATGCCTTAGTAGGTATGCATAGAAAACTCGGTAAATGGATCAAGCGGTCTCAACTTGACACTAGCCCGAGCTTTCAACAAGGCTTTAGGATTAAAACGAAAGCTTTCAGCACTAAATATGCTGCCAACAATTAGTTTCAAACGGGGGAACTTCAAATAGCACTTAGGTAATGTCTTTCGTAAGCAGTTATATTTTTATTTCGTCAATAATCTGTTAGGCTTGTGTGCATAGTTTGATTTTTTTATAGTTATATAGATAGATGCCCATAAGTCTATTATGTTTGATCCAATTCATGTGTTTTACGTTATTTTAAATAATAACATAATCCATATTGATATAAGCCCATTCAAATTCAATATAAAAGAGTTATTTATTCATACTAAAACATTTAATCAATTTCACCAATTTCTAACTTAAGTATAAAAGTATAACTTAAGTATATACGCATGTCGTATAAATGAATATTACAATTTGGATTACATTTGAACTTTGATATTTAAATTTCATTACATCACCTTTAACATCACAAGCAAAAGAAAACAATTCTTGTTTGACGTCAGAAGTCACGTGTGTTCATAAAAACTTTGGAAATTCAAAAAACTATTGCGCTCTCGTCCAATAAGAGTGCCTGTCCATCAGCAGTGACGTCATTAGATGATTTAAGAAAAAAATAGTTCTAAGAAATGTTTAAATAAGTGTAATTGAAACATTATATATTATATGTGTTACATTACATGTAACGTCCTGCTAAATAAGACTGCCGCAGGTTGTTAGGCATACCTACTATATCATTTAGTTAAGTGATACCACTCTACTTAAAACGAGACGATTACTACTAAAACATTTAAATATACTTACACAGCTCGCTACGAAAAGGTTTTGCGTTAATAATCAAAATTAACTTAGCTATTTAACTTTATATTAACATGCCATAATGCCTTGAGGCATCTCATGTAAACTGTATCAGAAGCCTTAGTCAAATCATAATTATGCCAATATACTTATTTTGCCGTGAGCGATATTGCAACTAAAAAACTAATTTGGACGTATCTCCAGCAGATACTGTTATGGAGATGGAAACAAGAAGTAATTATAATGACAGACAGTTTCTTGAATAGCTAATAGTACTGTCAATAATGTGTAAGTCCATTCATCACAAAACGCAATTAACATATAACTAGTAATGATAAATTAAAACATTTGTGTTTTGATGGTCACTTTCTTGGTGCTTTCAAAACAGTTTGAATCTCATAAGACCAAAATAAAGTGCACTGGTCTTTTACATCTCCTTAGCAAAAAGGCTACATTAGTAGGGTATACAAAACTCAGTATATTACGCACGTACATTTTAAATAACCTCGGGCTGTAAACAACAATGCTCATTAAGTATATAAAGATCAAACACATAAATACAAGAAAGACAACACAAGGTATGAAGGTACAAAACAAACATTACACAAGTAATTAACCTAATCAGAAATAAATCAAAGGCGTGTTTTCAGTTAGATACTATAAAAATATATAACAATGTACAAACAGGCTTTTTGCTTCGTGTGATTAGGTGGGTACATAATTTTGAACAAACAAAAAATGATGGCGATAGATCAATTATGAAATATTCCATCTAACATTGAGTTTCGATCTAGCATCAAAGTCGAAGCAATTTGAGAGGCGTAGTGGGTTATTGAAATTAGAATTCGTATAATCCAAAATTTACTTTTAGTAACATTAATCCAACAAATTAATGATTCAGACTTAACTGCAGCGTTCGACCGGGTAAGCAAAAGCACAAGTGTTCTAAGCATAAAATTTTAAAAGGCACCGTGCCTTTCGGCCCTAAACTAAACTTTTTACAATCCCCATTACAAGGATTCACGACGAGAGAGCGATTCCGCGTCATTTATCCTTGGGGGTACGGAAAGTTAGAGGACCAACGGAGGAAAAGTTTAAGGTCGCAAAAAAAATATGCGATTTTAGGGTCCCTGCGCACAATGAAGTTACTCATTTCTATCATTATTTAAATATTAAGCATTTATGAGTTAAGCCTTTTGACTATCAACTCTTTTGATAGGTTTAGATTTCGATAGGATTACACAATACATAATCCTTTCCGGCAATTCTTTAGAGTATAATTAGTAGCTTAATTGGTTACTCTTGCATAAGCGTGGTAACATTAAGTTGCTCCTCTTACTAGGTATAGAAACTAAAAGGCACATAAAACAAGCATATAATATGCAATAGTAAATCACCCGAAACCCTGAACATAATACTAGAGAAAGTGTCAAAACATGTCATTTTATAGATATCACACGACACATTTGGCGTATCGAATTCTGACAACACACATAAAAAGTTACCGCCACTTTCGTGAAGGAAGATCGCTTCCGTAGGGTTGGTATGAGATAAGAAAGATACAGTAGTTACACAAACCACAGGACGTGAGAGTAACAAGAAGCATATACAAAAGTATCGTTATACTCAATGTCGTAAGAACATCGTGGTTCTTCAATAATGTTAGAAATAGACCTTCTGTGACCATTCTTCGTCTGTGGCTTTATGACAAAACATATCATGTGTGTTTATAGTTTTCCAATAAAAGTTATGTTTGAGACACATCAGTAAGTTAACAAAACGAAGGATGTGTATTGATAAGGCAGATGTTTACAACTGAAATGGGAGACTTTAATATATTATGTCCAACATAAAAAAGTTTAACCTATTCTTTATATTCTTTAGTGAGTCTTTATTGAATACAGACATTTACTGTATGTTACTTTGTCTCCACTGTAATACCGGTTGAACTGGCTGATACTTGTGTTAGATTTGATCATCATCAATTAAACAGCATACTTCAACAACTACATCTAAACATAACGCCTACACACACAAACAAACAAACAGTAAAGATGGAAACTTCCCCGTTGATGTTTACAAATAAGTACATTAAAAACATTGAGAGCTAGTAGGTATTATTAATTGAATGGCTTCGCGTGCACGTGGCTCGGCTGTGGATTATGATACTATTAACAGAAGCGGCATTGCGATCAGGTGATTAGAACGAGATCTTATTGTGCCTAAAGTTATTAAGAGGAAATTGATACAGTAGGTATTAAATACAGTCTATTGATAGCGTTGAAGGAGGTTTCTGAATAGCCTTTATACGTACGCTTTGATATCATTCTTCTCGTTACCCTGTTTCCTATCCCTGTTAATATCTTATTTAATACCAATAGATTAACCATCGAGTTTATTTCCTATTCATGAGTTCAGTAGCCATTTCTGGCTTCGTACATTTTATATTATCTGTTTATCACCTACCAGATACTGCCGACGACGTCGCCCTTGTTATATATGTACTTTAAAAATAGGCTATAGATCTCAGGTTATGTGACTGTCTATTATTAAAAGAATTTCTGATATCGACTACTTCCTTCATACAAACATATTTTAGTATACCATATTTATATTTGATGTTTTTATAATATGTTGAGTACTTTGTAAGAATTAATCTATATAATTTATATTAAGCCTATCAACAAAATACTCTTAACGTTCTAACATTACACTTTCCGTGAGGAAGCCATTAAGATAATAGTACTAAGAAGAAATGGTAACGTTTGTCGCAAGTTAAACTTCATTAACCAAAGAAACGTTTATAAAAGTTACCTTTGTAAAACGCTTCACCCGGCTTTATTAAGGTAAAGTAAAATTATAGCTGTGATATAAATTTAAGTTTCCGAGCACACTTACAGAATTTCGCCTAACATCGAAGGAAACCATTGTAAAATTTTAAAATCTAATCTAGATTTTTTCGTGATTTATGTAACTTTCTAATAAAGACTCATATATAATTATTGAACCTTATCGCAAAACGACCCGAATTCTATTATCCTGTATTCAATTAAGCTGATTCTCTGAAACAAAGCAGCGTTGTAAATATCCCTACTTGGGCCACAAGGGACCGCAGATATCCGTGAGGTAATCCTTTAATTTAGCTTTGTCCTACACCCTCATTATTAACGGAGTGTGTAGTATAAACCGGTATATTAACGGCTCATTCTCTCCCTCTATTTATTCCTTCACATCAAAAGATATCTTTGTCACATCCAGTACAAAAGTACTTATTTATGACATCATAAATAGTGTTCTGTAGAGGAACGAACGATACTAGAGGAGTAGACTCTTCGACCTATCGGGTATCATAAAATGTTTATTGGTATAGAAATTCGTTTATTACGCCTCGTTTTGTGGAACTAAAAATGGGATATAAACTGGGAATTTTAACAGTAACGATGCTGTAGTTTAGAGTATAAAAAGAATATCTATCTTCGGGTGGGTACCTTTGCATTGTAATTTTTGAGACGGCACACAAAGGTTTCCCCACTTTTCAGTGTTAAAACGTTTTCCAAATAGGATTACGTTGGACGTTGATGTATGCTCTTGGAAGTGGGGCAGTGAAATGCAAAGTAGGGAAAAGAAATATCAAGCGAAGGAACACACAAAGGTCTGTAGGTACAGATGAATTATGAATGAGAAAATTCGTAGTACCTACAAGACAAAATTTCGGAATTGGTGAAAAAAAGAGACTTGAAAATTACTTTGTTAAATTTTTTTCTGTCCATTATGTACATTATTAAAATGATTTGAGATAACGATATTACGATTCCAATTTCAAATCGTACAGATGTATCAATACTTCGACTAGGCACAATCAAATCAGCCAAATCCTATCGTCATATCTACGTAATAATCTAGGGATAATTTCAATAATAACACACTTGTGTAGGACAGCTGTATTAATTATCAAACAATAATCGTTTAATAAATATTGATTGGCAACCATTTTATTGTTTATGAATATGTTATAATTTGAACTTTATTGTTGACAAGTTAAATAAAAACTTGTAAAAAGGTATCTTGATCTATAACAAAAAATACTTAATTTAACTAAACATTTTTTTTTTGTTTTCAAAGTTCGGCGAATCCTAATCCCAAGCGATATCACACAGAAATTAAATGTAGCACAATATCCTAAGTATTCTAGTCATCTGGTTGATGCTGATATCCTAATCCTTTCGAGTCCAGCGTTTGAAAACTGTCGTAAACATTAGCATATCAACTGGGCGAGGGGATTAGCGTGCTCTCCGACACACAGAAGGGTCCAAGCCTCAAAATACTGAAAGACGGATTGACTGACGCAACAGCCATTTAGGCAATACCCCTCGGATCGTGATCTAACATAAATTAATACAACTCAAAGGACCCAATTCTCGCTCCACGGATCTTTAGAAGAAAACAAAGCTTAAGACTAGCTCTAAAGTTTGAATCGTATAAGTCAGGGTAAGACTTTGAAACCCTTACGTCCAGTTTCAAAGTTAATAAGAGCAAGACACGGTCTGAGTACAAAAACTATACGGCTTTTAGAGTTGGTACAACTTAGTCGTAGGTAGTATGAAAAGGTTCGCAGACTTCTAAGTAAACTAACAGCCGGTTGCAGCAAAAAAATATGCGGTTATTCATACGTGAAACGGAATAACTGTCATTCAAGATCTGTCAAAATGGAGGATAAAATTGAATAATTTTGCTATTATTTTATATTTTTCGTCTAAATATGTACGATATTATGTTTGTTTATTTAGTATATATTTATATTGATATCATAAACAATATTAAAAGTTTGCTAATTATTGATAATATGTTTTGTGATATTCGTAAAAGTATAAATGATAAAAAGGTTGGTGTAATCGGCTGTTAGTGCTTATGTTTTTCAATTAACCTTTATTCCTATATTTGCAAAATGATGGTAAACAAAAACAACGTAAAATAAAATTAGCTAAAGAACAGGATACAGATTCGTTTCAGCAACAATTTATTTCATATCAACAATAGCTTATACGCAACATTGTCCGAAATCACAAAAATTCAATTGATGGGGCCAAAGCCCCGGCACAATACAATAATTACGACAATTATAATGTTGTTTTCTTACAATCTCAAGTATTGAGAATAACAATTATACTTTGATTGAGAAAAAACAGTAATTTGAGTAAATTACCAAAGTTTGTCGTTGAATACAATCAAAGACTTATGAAATATCGGAAAAAAAATATCGATACACACTTCTCTAGTGTCGTTGTAAATGCATTGTATATTTTATTATCATAAAATTTGTATAATTTTCGGCATTTAATTAATTGGTTATCTTTTTTAGAGATTTACCTGTGTACTCCTAAAACATTACCCGCCGTTACTGTTTAATGTCGACAATACATTTTATCTGTTCATCTATCAACCCGTGCGGCTGTTAGTGACCGTCGAGAATCTTCTCCCCAATTTAAGCCTTCTTAAAAGTTGTCGTTATTGCCAACTAATTACTTGGTTTGGAAAATTACATTAAAAACATTATCTTAAGTTTAAAAAAAAATCAAATTCAAAGTATAAAAAAAAAAAAAGTTCAAATTGTCCTTGGACATTAATGCATAATTTACAAGAACATCTTAGAATAAAAATAAGTAATTTACCGTTAAGAAAAACTTATGAATATTCCTTTGATTCGCATTTGCGAGCATAGTTAGCGTATGCTAAAGAGATACCCAAATTCGTTATTTGCCCCCTCATGAATAAACAATGTTTATTCAAACGACCCTCAGAACGTAAAAATTCAAAAACTTTGATCCAGAACCGATTCGCATGGGATTAATTAAGAGTTCTTTTACTTAGTTCAAAACGGATTCTTAATACACCAAAAAATAAATTACTTCTTAAATCTTTTAAGACTTCAAAAAAAGTCACCCCGAATTTTGTATTATCGATAACCAAATTATCAACTTTGTTGTAATTATCATAAAGGTCAGAATTATTTGACAAGCCGGTACAATCCATCTAAGGAAGACTGTAAACGCACTTCCACCTATTTCCATATCTTTTAATCTTCCCGTCCTGCAAGTACGTTACTCATATATTGAAGGTACGTCTCTATGGGTACATAGAACTTGATATTAATTCTGATGGCGTATAGTGTTGGAAGTGAATGCCATGTATGTCAGACGGTACCGTATCGGATACGTCACTGAGACGGATTGAACACGTTTTAGTAGGAGTTAGAAAAATATATTATGGTGATGAGGAGCCATGTTATTTTGCTGTATTCAAAATTTTAATGATATTTAACTTTTTTAATATATTTCCTGGATAAAAGTACCTTTGACCTTACACAGGTTTTGCTAAGTTTCTTAACAGTTATTTATGTCTGTTTAGTAGTTTAACAATGAAAACGTCAGGACTCACTTTTGATGTACGACAGGACTTACAAAGTTTTTTTATTATTTACATCCCCCATTCTACCACAGATATTTTTTCAATTGATTTCAATCAAAGGTACATAGTTATATTCATAGTATCGTATTCTTATAGCTACTTAGTCACGTCAATGTCACATAGCCACCATAATGGTAAAACTGTTCGGTCATCCATACATATTTATATTCTGCGCCCGCGCACCGTACGTTATAATCAGTTCCAGCCGTTACTATGAACAATGGCGGTATAAAACTCTTTGGTGTCAACTACTAATTATTCTAGAAAGTTTATGGCTAAAGGTCTGAAATAATTAAAGTTTGTTTTGAAGATAAATCTTAAGTTGGATTAAGCTGTGATAATATTTAAGTTACGTTAACTGTCAGAATTGATTTCGGGTTAAAGTTTGGGGTGAAATTCCTGATGGATTTTGCGACGAAGGGTACTTTTGATTGGATTATTTTCAATTTTGAATAACGTGATTAAACAAGAAGTAATTTTGGTCAAGAAAATATTCAGCATAATATTCTCTATGAGAATTTTAAAGCATCTGTTTCAATGAAACATCGGAGACATTCCTTTGAGATAAATATGCACTGGTATCTATTACTAAATTAACCTTATTAGACTTAGGTCTTCCAAATATTATCTACTTCTGAAAACAATGCCACGTCATATCCTTTAATAATATCACAAATCCGAATGTAATAGTTTGTTTTTTACGCTGTCACGGTAAACAGCGGTAAAAACGGCGCGCACGGTAAAAAAAACGGCTGAACTGACTGAGATGTAATTAGGTATGAGGATAACTTGAATTCTGGAGAAGGTTACATAGGATTTATCCGGGTGCGTAGGGTAGATTGTGGTAGAAACCACAGCACAGCTAATAGTAGAATAAACTTCAAACATACAATATGATCATAAATCGTAGGAAATATAAATTTTTCACAACAGATATTCGGCTTACATGCGGCACTTATATACACGGGTATGTGACGTGACCGGGGTTTGAATTCGCAACCCTTTCTTCTACTATATATGAATATTTTCTTGTGTGTCCGTTCGAGCACGTCTGCCGTGGGTTTAGACTGGATTAGACTAGATAAGACGGTTTTTAGTCGGCAGTGAAAAAATTTTTTCAGCCTTCAGCTTGAAGTTTAGCATGTCAATTTCATAACAGCTGATAATTTTTCATATTACCTATTAGCAAAAACAATGTTAAAAAATGTTGGAAAAACTCTCTTAATATTCCCTACGTCATTTATTATGGCGAGGGTTCTATGTAGCTACATAATCAATAAATAATCTTACACATCCATCATTTTTATGTCAATTCCTACGATAAATGAACTCGTGTTATCGTTTATTTGATATCTCGGCTGGAAAACGTAAATATAAAATGCCAGTACAAATAAACAAACGAATTATGAACAATCCGAGCGTTGAGAAAAATACTTGGGACATCCAATTTATACTTGAGACTTCCAGAGCAGTTTGAAAAGGGGAAATGAAATGAAAAATCTAGGAGGGAGAACTTGTACTGATTCTTACGTAGATAAATTCAAACAATAAATGATTCGAATATTACAATTTCCGACTTCGAAATTACTCTGAGACTGGGATTACCACCGTTTAATAGAAGTATTGTTAAGAATAAATGTTATACACAATTTATAGATCCCGTTAATAGTTACATGAATGGCTTTCCTACAGTAAACATAACTGCATAGCCACATAATTGTATGAGTTAAACTAGTATGACAGTTATTACGATCTTGATAACAATCTTCGCACCCCAAACAAATATTTAATTAATATTTCATGCGGAGGAATAATTTGCAAATGTATAACTCAACTGGCGACACAAAAAAGAAAACAAGATTAAAAATACCTCTCGTATGCAAAAATAAAACACTAATTTTATATGTTCATAAATTATATAAATTAATGACACGACACCGGTCCGACCTTGCCGATTGTACGACGGTAGTTGAATATTTAATACAAAAAAAAAAACATACAAACAACAGAAAATACCGGATGATCCGTGCGCCACTCAACACAAACTACCCTCAGGAGCAATCTTCTTCAAAGACTGACCGAGAGATTTTCACTGCACAAAGAAAATCACATAAACTGCACAATTTGATTCCTTAGAATTCGTTTCGTTCTTTATTTGGCACAAAAGATGTTCACGACCACGTGAATTTGTTGTTCGGTACTTGAGAACCGACGTTCAACGCGACGGGAGACCGGATCGCGACTGGCGAGGCGGCCGGCTTGCTTAAGGCTAATTCACGCGATGTATCTGAAGCCACGCCCAAATGTTTTGATGCTGCATTACCTGCCTCATATCAACGTTATGCTGTAAAGCATTTGTAAACAAACTCGCTTACAATCTGCAGGTGTAGGAGGTTTCACCGTACACAGCGTACGGACAAACAATTTAATTACTGGTTTTACGATATTTTTATTCTTATTACTATGAAAATAAATACGTAAATTCTTTTTTATTCCTGTGGATATGGGCTTTAAATTATTATAATATTTTTATTTCTATTACCAGCGGATGAATTTTTCACAACTAATGTTTTTAAAGGCCCTCCCTTTTTAAACTTCATTTTGGTAGCTCAAAAAAAAAACAGTCGAATTGAGAACCTCCTACTTTTTTTGAAGTCCATAATGTAAGACAGTAAGACCATAATGTAAGACAGTAAAACACATGTAAACAAACAAGTTATGTGCTCAGTATCGACATAATATCGTTCATCGCCCACCGTGTTGACATAGTGGACATAGTAGATACTTGTGGTCGAGTGAGCAGGTGCGATAGTAAGAGTAATGACACCGAATAATGAATGGCGATTTGAATTAATTGTGTGTTTATAACGGAAACTTGGCAGCATGTATGTATGGAATTTTGCATGGTATTGCAGCAGTTACTAACACATTTATGAGTTATCAAGCAATGAACTCATTTTTATCGCAATTACATTGGCAAAGATTTTATCGCTTTGAAACCCTCGAAAATTTCGCGAATTATTATAAAGCGAAGTTTTCTATTATCATAAAAACACCACTTGTAACTAGTCAAAAAGTCATATTTTTAATTTCACGTAGTCCTCCAAATAAGGCACTTATAAAAGGTCAAAAAAGTTGCACGGTTCCAAGTAGTGGGTCCTATGGAGAAGATCCGGCAAAAAACTTCGTGTATACTCTTTTCAAAACTTGCATTTACAATCGTTGCTGGGTGAAATGCAGAATAGATGTACCGTAACGAAATCGTTATTAAACTGAGATTGTAATGAAACTGATAAATTGTTACGAAACTGATAAGGTAAGGGTGAGATCACATAAGCATTAAAATAAATAAAATATTTATGGCATAAATCAACTTTATTAATTAACTTACATCTATATTTTTGTACTAATTGCAAAAACCTTGTCAAAAATCAATCTTATCTGCAAACAAACATGCCACCAGCAAGAGAGACGACACCGCTCCAGCCAGGGAGAAGATGCTGCCAGCCAGGGAGAAGACGCCGCCAGCCAGAAAAATGACGCCGCCAGCCAGAAAGATGAAGCCGCCAGCCAGAAAGATGACGCCGTGAGCCAGAAAGACGACGCCGCCAGCCAGGGTCAGGACGCCGCTAGCCAGAGAGACAACACTACGCCAGCTAGGGAGAGGACGCTGCCAGCCAGGAAGACGACGCCGCCAGCCAGGGAGAGGACGCCGGTAGCCAGAGAGACAACACTACGCCAGCTAGGGAGAGGACGCTGCCAGCCAGGAAGACGACGCCGCCAGCCAGGGAGAGGACGCCGCTAGCCAGAGAGACAACACTACCCCAGCTAGGGAGAGGACGCTGCCAGCCAGGAAAACGACGCCGCCAGCCAGGGAGAGGACGCCGCTAGCCAGAGAGACAACACTACGCCAGCTAGGGAGAGGACGCTGCCAGCCAGGAAGACGACGCCGCCAGCTAGGGAGAGGACGCTGCCAGCCACGAAGACGACGCCGCCAGCCAGGGAGAGAACGACGCCAGCAAGAGAGGCGACACCGCTCCAGCCAGGGAGAAGATGCTGCCAGCCAGGGAGACGATGCTGCCAGCTAGGGAGAGAACGACGCCAGCAAGAGAGGCGACACCGCTCCAGCCAGGGAGAAGATGCTGCCATCCAGGGAGACGATGCTGCCAGCCAGGGAGAGAACGACGCCAGCAAGAAAGGCGACACCGCTCCAGCCAGGGAGAGAACGACGCCAGCAAGAAAGGCGACACCGCTCCAGCCAGGGAGAAGATGCTGCCAGCCAGGGAGACGATGCTGCCAGCCAGGGAGAGAACGCCGCCAGCAAGAGAGGCGACACTGCTCCAGCCAGGGAGAAGATGCTGCCAGCCAGGGAGACGATGCTGCCAGTCAGGGAGAGAACGCCGCCAGTAAGAGAGACGACACTACCCCAGCCAGGGAGACGACGCCGCCAGCCAGGGAGAGGACGCCATGACCGAATTATTGACAACATGACCGAATGTTTATCCAATAAAAAGACATTTTCTTATTTATATCTCTTTATTCTATACATTTTTACCCAAATTAAAAGTAACACAAAAGTTCTGGTTTACTATGAAAATTGTTCAGTCACATTATACGACAGACAAAATAACAAAAATAATGTCTTAGGGACAAATTAAAAAGTATAGGTACCCTCTTATACTATGATCAAAAAGCTGGTGACAGCTCAACAAAATAAAAATATAATTATCAAAATAACAAAAATTTCTTAGGGACAAATTGGAAAGTACAGGCACCATCATATATTATGATCAAAAAGCTGGTGACTGCTCAACAAAATAATAAAAATATAATTATCAAAATAACAAAAAATGTCTTAGGGACAAATTGAAAAGTAGAAACATAAGTTATATATGATGTTCAAAAAACTGGTGACAGCTTAAATGGGAAAGCTCGTGAGGTATTATTTAAAATATACTTCATCGAAGTCATCCACTAAGTAGTATTGTTTTGAGTCTTGCGGAAAAATAGCTATTTTAACTTTTTTTACAATAAAGTCACTCGTAATTATATCAATATCTATCTTTCTTTGGACTGAAAACTTAACTGAAATTGCCGAATCTTTGATAGTTTTCAAAAATTTTACCTTATAGTGTGCTTCACCGTCTTTTTTTTCTATGGCGATTACAAATCCAATAAAATATTTCCAAATTTTTCTTTGGAAGTATCTTACAATAACACTATCATTTATATTATAAATAAATTCGTTCCCGGTATCTCCTTCAGTCTCAAGTTTATCAATTTCAGTGTCTGTCGTTTCTTCTGGAGTCTCCGTCATCTTTTCTTCTTCAGTCTCAATGTTTTCGTTATTTGTAGTCTTAATACTCTTTTTATTTATAATCTCAAGTTTGGTATCATCTTTGGTCTTGAATTTATCAGTCTCATTTTTTCCTCCATCTACAGTTATAACATCCTCATTCTTATCTTTGTAATCCCCTTCAAACTCCATTTCCTCAGTCTCAATAATTCCATTGCCTGTAGTCTCAGTTTGCTCACTTTCTTTAATCACAATTTTTTCATCATCTATAGTCTTAGTTTTCTCATCATCTTCATTCTCATCTATGTCGTCCCGTTCAGTCTCTATTGGCTCATATTCTTCATTCTCAATCTCATTACCTCTAGTCAGAAAATTGATATAGTTTTCAGCTTTCTTCACTTCACTTTTTTGTATGTCAAAACTTTTGAGTGCCTCGGAATTAATAGTGAAACTATTAATTTCACTGAAAGCACTCTTTTTTCTAAAGACGTCGCATTTCGTTATATTTTGATAAGCAGTATTTTCCGGGGCACCTTTAATTCGAGACAATACTGTGACGTTTTCTTTTCCATTGGCTTCTGTATTTTTGCATAACTTAACTTGCACAACATCTTTTTCTTGTTCTTTTGTTGCCATTATTTCTATTTCTTGCCCAATCACATCACTATCCATCACCACATTTTTTTTAGCATGATCTATTTGAAACTTTTTCTTTGTAACATCAATCTTTACAGGTATATTTCTCTCAACATCGGCAGCATGTAGTTCTATTTCCGTGTCACCAGTCTGCTTTGATTTATCTTCTTCAGATGTAGTATAAACATTTAGTTTTATTTTATTAATCACATTAGTCTCATCATTTTCTTCTAAATTATTTCTTCTTAAATTTTCAGTATTATATTCCTCATTCTCTATATCTGATAGTGCATCTTGCAAATCAGAATCACTATAAATGCTAATTTCAGCGCTTTCAGAAGTAGTAGACGCATTAGAAGATCTTCTTTTTCTCTTGATATTCTTATTTTTACCTTTAGAAGCGCTGTTCTTGGAGGGCCTCTTTCTTTTGTTTTTAGTAATAGATTTACTGGTTTCCATAGTGCTTTTTGAAACTTCTGTTTGTTCATCGCTACTTAAACACCCGTATTCATTTATATCAATTTCAGGGAAAGATCTGCTATGGCACTTCTTAGATTTGCGATTGCGACTTTGTGTGATAGAATTTCCAGACAGTAAATCTGTATCGAGCTTTATTTCTTTAAGACATAGTGGTAAGTTTCTAATGAATCTTTTGTTTTGTTCTGTAAGTGTAATATCAGCCAACACAGTAACTTTTATGTTTTGGTTTACTTCACTACATGTTTTAGTTTCAGTGATTAGTCTATGATCTTTAATTGCAAAACATGCACAAAAGCCCCTTAATTCTCCACAAAGACAGCTAACATCTCTGTATTTAATCACAGATTCATCTTCAGTAGTCAAAATCTGGTGCACAGACATTGTTCCTTTTAAAGGCTTGGTAATAGTATTAGCCAAAATTTTTTTGATTGCATTGATGTCGGACTCTGTTACTAAGTCAAGGCATATTTTAGAAGACTTTTTTAATACTTGATAGGCTGTTTCAGCGTCTGGAATATCCATTCCGTATGTGACTTGGGAGTCTAGAGTCCGTTTTATGGCACCCCCTATACCATCTGCGGCGTTCTTGCCGTGAGCGGCTTCAAAATAGTTCCAAGTACAGTGACTGAAACCAAATTTTTTTGTGAGCTTCGAAAACAGAATAAAATTAAGTTTTTGTCGGTATTGCGTACTAGGACCATCTGAAAAGAAATGGATTTTATTGATTGCTGGAAAATTCAATTTTAAAGCCTTGATAACTGGAGTAAGATGGGCCCAAATACTGTAAGGATTGTGTTCGTTACATGGTGACAGCGTGCAAAATGAAATAGGTTCTTGATCTTTTATGTAAGCTATTCCAGTATGGAGAGTAATTTGGTTCCGTGATGATCCAAAATGCATCCCTTGTATTTCTTTGTTATATCGGCAATTGTAATTTTCAGAAAAGTCACATATTATAACAGCCTCGTCGCTTTTGATTTTCTTTTTGCATTCCTTAAATTTTTTCTGTTGGTGATTGATGTTAAAATAATGTCTCTTGAATTTTTCCGCCTCTTCTTTAAATTTTGAAATTAATTCCTTGATGCTGCTTTCTGTTACTTCTTTTTTATATTTTTTTGTTTCTAAGTTTTCCACTGTTCCATCTTCTTTCTTTTTTGGATATTGAACTGTTTTAAAAACCCATTGCCAATAAGTAACTTTACTAGTCTCAATAATGTCTTTGTTAGCATCAATTTCGTTAGTTTTTTCAGAGCATTCACTGCAATCTCCATACATACATTCCTTTGAGTTTAGGTCACAGGATAAATCTCTCAAAATTTCTTCAATATATGCAGTTTTAAGGACGCCAATTTTGTGCAACTTACAGGCCATGAAACTGAAATTTTCATGTTTAACACATGCACAAGATTCGCAGTTCGCCAACTTTGGACTCAATACATAGAACGGACGGTGTCGAAGCAAACTCGAATAAGAGGCTTTTCCTCCTTCTTTTTTATACTTTTTATACAAGTTTTTTATTGAATCTGTCAAGTATCTTCTTTGTACCTTGCATTTATTTTTTGTTTTTGTTTCCTTTTTGCCAGCTGTGCATCTAGTAATGTCGTCTCTATTGAAAAATTTATGAATTTCTTGTATTCTCACTTTCCGCCTTTTTTGAGTAATCTTTAATTTTTTTCTGATTCTTCCAGCGAGTCCAATAGTTTTTTTTGTAAGCTTTGTTACCATTTTATATTTTTGGGTGATCGGGTTCTTCATAATTTTCTTGATAGTTTGTTTTTCAGGTTTTGTTGCCGATTGGTAGCATAAATTTAAAGAATTTGACAATACGTTTAACTCTAAAATCTTTTCTTTTAGCTTTTCTCTGTCATCTTTGCTAATACAGCTTAAATTTTCAATAAAACCTTCAGTTTTCTTCATAGGAGTCAATGCTTCTTTTGTGAGTGATTGGGGAACAACATTTTCCTGTTTATGTTTGCACATGTCTGTGAGTAAACAACACGTATCATCATTTGGCTGTATGTTTTCCGCTTTTTTCTTCAGTCTCAATATTTGTTTCTGTAGGCATCTGTTTTTCTTTATTTGAATTTGTAACTTATTAGTTAATTCTGATATTTCTTTTTTAAATTTCCGTGTATTTTGTCTCCATTTCTTTTGCTTCTTTTTAATTTTTTTATCCTCTTCATTTATTTCCTCTTTTTTTTGTTTTTCGTAATATTTAGCAGAATATTCCCTCCACTTTCTTCTTCTCTTTTCTTTTTCGCTATCAGTTAGTTCTGACACCTTTCTTTTATTCTCTTTTACTTTTTCTAAATGAGCTATTCTTTTTTCATTATATTTTTCCGGATTATGTTCTTTTAATTTTTGTCTATACTTTTTTTGCCTCTCTGCATTAGTCATCGGTGCCATACCTGAAATTATGGTCGGTGGGTCATCTTAGGGGCGGATTTATTTAAATGTATATATATATATTGCAATGCTTTAATAGTTTATTTAGTTTGTGTTATGTTTAATAATCTCATTATATTTTATAAAATTATTTTCATAGAACATTAAAATATATTTTTTTGTTTATAGTATTAAATTAATTTATACATATTATTTAATATTTGGGATATTACTTGATTTCTAATGTTAAAAAAAATCAGTATTATGTCACAAACTCATTATGAACCAGACCTTAGTGTAACGAAACTGAGAGCTCAGTTTCGTTGCGTAACGAAACGTAACGAAACGTTACGAAACTGATAAAATAAACTGAGAAATCCTAACCTCAAAAGTATTTGCTACCAAAATCGCTATTGGTTTGACAATAACTTATATACCAGCGGTAATTATATCTCTTACGCAAGAAAAATCAGCAAATAACTGACAAATTACACTTACCGGAAATAGGAAAATCGCGTTATTAACCCTGATATTGAAATTTAACAAAATGCGTGTCATACACCAACCTCAAACTGCGAAGCAAAATACGGCCATCTTAATGTCAATATTTTGACATAACTTGAGAAAATGTTGCCATTTTATAAAAATACAATCGAATGGTAGAATTGTTGTTGTAATTATGCCCAAAATGTCGTTACTAACCCTGAGTTACGAAATTAACAAAAATTGAGACAAACATTTAATACGCTAATCTTATAACTAAATCGTTTCCTTTTAATTCCAGACTGTTTCAATCTGACAATTTAGATAATAAGTGGTCATTTTATCCAAAAAAAAGTTAAATTAAACTAAGAAAAAAATATTTCCTAATATACAAAATTGACAAGGTGGCGGGGAGACATATAAAATTTGTATGAAAGTTATTTAGTATTAAATTTTAAAAATATAATAATTCGTGCCTAATTGCGCGCATCAAAAAAATAAAAAATGGGCTTAATTTGGAAATAAATACACTACTCAGAATTATAGAAATAATTTTAATCAAGGAAAGAGAAAAGACGGTATCTTGTTTTAAACTTACGGGACAACTTAAATTGTATCTATGTACATCCGTTCTGCATTTCACCCTGCTATCACAGTAAAGTTCACTTCAACGCGGTGACATCTTACGAGCATAATTTTAGAGTGTTTTCACATACAACACGCGCTTCACTTAGGGAGCCCATTAATACTGTAACGAAAATGTACTTACTAGGGAGCAACGAACAACCTTAGGTAAACGTATTTGTTAGTCTCACTTAATTATTCATTCTCTTTATCTTAGAAAGCTTCATACCTGACTCAAATTAATATCACTTGATACTGTTACTATGCGGCCCTAATAATGTGAGTATGCTATCGATATTGCCTATTAATTGAATTTGGCAGGTCAGATGGATGTTCCGCCGAGAGGTATAGGTAAAGTTTAGGTAGATGTCCTGTCCCCTCCGGATAGACTAGAAACTAACTTAGATAACTAATTATGAGCACAATACATAGTTATCTTGAAAAGCTATTCCAATTACACAATATGTACTGTATTTCGCGACAAAGTTGTTCTTGAAACTAAAAATTGGAAACATACAACATTGTTTTAAAAATGAAAAACGTGTGTTGATCCTTACTAATATCCTTACTAATATTATAAATGCGAAAGTAACTCTGTCTGTCTGTTACGCTTTCACGCCAAAACTACTGGACCGATATAAATGAAATTTGGTACAGAGATAGAATAGACCTTGAGGAATAACATAGGCTACTTTTTACCCGGGTGCGCTAAGTAGTTCCCTCGGGATGCGGGTGAAACCGCGGGAAACAGCTAGTAATAAATAAGCTCAATTGTACGTTGAAACTTTGGCATAATGTACTTGAGTGTTTAAATTAATTTTACACGTCTTTTTTTTAAGAGTTCATTGACCCTGACATTGCCTAATTGACGACCCCCGAATAGACATTAAAAAGCATTTTTTTATACTTTCGTTGTACCCGCAGGAAATAATAGTACCAAACTTGTCTTCTTTTATACCCTCACAATAACCTCAAGCTACGTTTCAGTGGCTTTGTTCTTGTGAATATTTAATATCCCAAAGGTATCTGAATACTATAAACCAGCGTTATGCGAAGGGGTGAGAATAGATTTGCGGCCCAAATAGCGTAGACATTACTTGTAGGTACGCGATCTGTGAATGAAAAGGGTTTACTGCCCCTGGTGTCTTCGGAAGACAGAGACTAAGTTATGTGGTATTTGATGCTTGCATCCTGCAGTAAGCTGATAGGCTGCAATAGGCTGAGTAATAACATGAAACATAAGCCAATGTTCCCATAAACATATCATGATAAATCTGTATTGTTTGAACTCTTGAACTATACCATTGAAAGGAACTCGGTTCACAGTGGTTTGGTAGATTTTTTCTTCCCATGGCAAATACACCCAATTTTCCCGATATTTGCCATATTTTTTTTGTTTTGGAATAAATCTGGGTCATAATTGCAGTTACACATTCTGGCAAACATTTAAGAGTAGAGCCTATCGTTTGATATCGTCATTTTCATGGGAAACCGATACAAATGCGTAGTGGCCTAGCTGTAACCACACATTACTGTACCGCGTACCTACATTACCTACTAATAATGTTAAATGACGGCCATTTATAATCAAACCACAGTTAAGTCCACCGTGATGCACAGAAACCAATACACATTAGCACCTGGGCAGCGCGACCTAATTCGGCCGTGTGAGCATTGTAATAATGTGCTACATTTAGTGCGGACATGCGATATTTAGGTCTAAAAAGAGCACCTCGTGTTGTTAGTTTGAACTGGTTTGAGTTTGTACGATACTTTATGGAAACATCACAATATGTTTTCTCTCTTCAATCTAACAAAAACTTGCACTCCAATACGTCTGGATTAGCCCACAAATTCTAAAAGCGGAATCAGTATTACATAAAAACAGCAAGTATTCATCTTCATTGCGTGGGCAGCCTAATATTTTTTTACTACAGATTACGATTCGATCGCTCGATAGAACACCAAATCGATCCATATTAAAATATCGACTGGCTTTTTCCGCACACGAATAAAGCGGAAGAATTTTACCGAAAGTCTGGCCGAACCGCTTCAAATCGATTCTTCGTGTATTTGTAGAACGCTTCAGAAATGTTTTTCTATTGAGTGCTAACTCGCACTAAAATTACCACGCTATGTAGAACAATATTGTGTAAGAGGAACGATTTGTTAATGGATATAATAGTTGTTATGCCTTCGATCTTATACAACGATAAATTAAGTGTTACGACTTATTCAAAGATCAAACGCGTAAATATTGACTATTGTATATTAACATCAAACCTTGGCCTAAAATGATACATACAGAGTTTTTGGAAAGATATTTATTACGAACTATTCAAACTTCGGAAAACAATTATTATTTTTATATATATAAATCCTTTTAGGTCATCACGAAACTTTTTTCTTTCAAACCGTTCTCTTAATTGCACCCAATTTTCCTGCCGCAATTTCCAGGTAGGTCCTTAATCTAACTTTCCCAACATTTACCTTACAAAGCAATCTTGGTTTGCTAGCTCGCGAAGATTTACGCCCCATATTCCCAAAGGCATTGACCAATAAAAATGGCTGGATTCAATTTGAACAGGCCATCGAACCGGCACCGGTGGCTAGGAAATAGGGATTACTAATTGAACACCCGTTTGTTCACACGAGGGGATGTTTTGATTAGAAAATGGCAGTCCTAGATATTACATCTGTATTCTGTTGTTGTTATCATAGAAATAGAAGTTACTGGTAAAGGCAAGGTAATGAGTTAAGATGTAGCTAACGCTTGAATACTAAAATAATCATTTTATAAACAAGCTAAATCATCTTTAACACCTTGGAAATCCCGAAACAACAAAAAGCAAAACTGTTGAGAGCACATAGTTAGCAAAAAATAAGGTAAGGTCAAAGTTGCCATATATATGAAAATACGAGGAAAAACAAACCAAATACTAACGATGACCAATACTACCTGAAGTTTGGTTAGAGATAAAAACAATACCAACTCAAAGAATTATGTCGTAGCCCTAATATGCACTGAAATGAACTTTTATCTTCTATGGCTGTACACGTGTCTTCAAAGAAGGTGTGTTATTTGATAGGCATGATGTCAAGCAATTCTCCGAACCAAAACAGATATTTGCTTACCTAAATAAAAGATTCAATAATTTTATCTTCATAAATACTCTATCAGCATTTGTGCATCAACAACATTCATCACTATAAAATTATAAGTAAGTAGCTGTTGCCCGCGGTTTCTAAGTTTCTCCAGGGAAGAACCTTCTCCAGGGTCCCCTCTATCTCCGTACCAAATTTCAGCCGACCAAGGGAAATAGGGATTCATTTTTTTATAATAGATGTGAGCAAGCCGTGATAAAATTCTCAAGCATTCGGAGAAATTGTCTCGATCGTATAAAAGAAAATAACTATAAAGATAATACTTACTTCATAAGAATTATTTCATCTTACCTATCAGTGTGTGAATAACAAATGCTTACTCCTACATGCAAATAATACGACTGAAGTATTCAATTTATCACAACGTGATGTTGCTTCGTCAAGCCACGAAATTTCATATTATTTCCTAAGTATTTATTTTAGGACGATATTTGTATGTATATATATTATGGTATTCTTTATTCAACATACCTTTACAGAATCCGATATTATACTGTAGTCTGTATAATTAGGCATTTATTAATCCTTTACCATCGTCAACTTCATTATTTCAAGCTTTATTAAAATCTAATCTACTTCCCTACATTTTCTATATGCTCGATTACTTTATTCTAGTATTTTATTGTATGGTTTTCAACTTTCCATAGAGTGATATGTGGTTATATTAACACCTACACATTTAGATTTATCTTAACTTACATTTCGTTAAGCTTAATTTTAGCAAAATTCTCTCACAACTCAAATCTACATTGTCGAACTGCGTATGTCTACATTGTATATCTAGATGTTGGGTACATCCTGAACATGGCACGCTGGCCACGATGCCGCCTCGTGAGTAGTCTTCAGTGGATAATTGGACCTGTCCGGTGCGACTGGCCTTGACAGCAGCTAGTTTAACGTCCACGATCCAAGATGGGAGACGGTGGTGACGTAACTACAAAAAATCGCGTATTCATTCGGAGTAAGGTTGGATAACTTGGATAGTAAGTCATGGTAAGCCAGTCAGTACGCGATCGAGTCGAAAAACACTTAATTCAGAATTGAAGAATCAATAACACAAGAGAGATTTGTTGAATTTAATAATTGAGCTGGCTTCATCATTACGATATTACCGATAAATTTCCAAATTAATAAAATTAATCACTGTCAATTTCAAGAATTCATCTCTACTCTAGTTCTCATCAAATTAAAAATTAATCATATCTATCGAGATTTAATCGCAACAAATTAATTTGATCCTTACTACACTTCGCACTTTACAGAGATACGTCGGAGTGTCTATTCTTAGAGTGGGACCCTCCTAACCTTGATACGTTAGTTGAAACTGACGCTAGGGCGACGGCAAATGCGTAACATGGCAGGGAACATGCATCAAGAGCGTACGGTCCTTTATTATATAACAGAGGAATATTACATTTCACAGCAGACACTATTGAAGATTGAGCTAAAGCTTGATTGAACAAAGGTTTAGAAAATACAACTTTGTTTCAGAATCCAAAAGGTAAAATGATTGGGATATTGAAATCAAATCGTCTGGTGATGTCGCCATCGAAGCGATTATACCACAAATAAAAAGCTCGCTTCTGAACCAGTGGTCTGCATGAATCCCAAATCGGATTGAACAGACAAATTCTCGGCTATTCAAACCGAAGAATCAAAGGCACATTTATTAAAAGGTTTGCACCATTTTCTTGAAAGAAATGACAGCGATTCAATAATGTTACATTTCATTTTTTCCAGCACCGACTAAAGAAAATTCGTTGCTAACTTCTCCGGCAAACTTTTACTGACTTGGCGTTTTTATAATCTCTTTTGCATATTACTCGTTACATTTTCTTAGACAATATCAAATTCTATTTGCATTAATAATGTCAATTCTGTCAGATCTTATAATGCCCTAAGATGTAAGGTCATTTTAACATTTTTATGAACCAGAACAAGTAACGCATCATGATATTCAACGTCAGCGTATGTTATCCTATCTCGGCCACTATCTGTGTCTATCTGTAGTTGACAGTCGTCGACTTATACGTACTGTATTTACAAAAGATAACCGTATTTACAACTTCGTTTGCATGGAAATTTCCCTGTACATGTGGACTTGGCAGGATCCCATTTTTAAGATCATTTTTTCCCCCATTATTAACGATTAATTATGGATCAATTAAGCATTTGTAAACAACAATATCACATCCCAACTTTAAATCCAGTCTAGCGGATCAAAGAAATTATTCAAGAAATATTCCTTTTCCCATAAATAACCGAACAAGCGATAAGCTTTGTAAAACCAGCTTTAACATAAACTTTGTCGTAATCTTAAATAACCTTTCAGAAAAAAGGTTCTCCAAAATTATTCCATATCCCGTTTCACCCACATCAGGCTAACTGTCGCTTAAAAAGAAATCCGCAGACTCCATTAATTCGTTTGTGATGTGATGTGATATCAACACGACCCGAATTCGGGACACGTGGAGTGATGAATGTATAAGTCAATTAGTCTTACACCACTGCCTCGCAAAAGGGTTCCGCAGAATTGTTGCATGTCACCCAACCTTAGATATTTTCCGTTCGTTTTTATGTAGATTTCAATATTAATTGTTATCTCTAGGCTGGTATTTGCACGGGACTTAGACAGTCTCTAAAATACACAAACCTTTCTTTTTTTGAAAGAACCTATCTGGAATATTTTATGTGTTCAGGCTTGAGTAATTCCGTTAGATCTTCATATAACATCACGTCATTAAATAATACATACTGGTACTTGTCTAATCTGACATCGTTTCATTTCAAAACTTTCAATATTATTCATATGTCTAAAGTAAAAAGAAACGACAGCTTTATATGTTCAAGTTTATGTCTAATATTTCCTTAACATCCTAATTTCAATCAACAGCTTTAATATTATTTCTTTGTTAAACTTGATCGAATGCATTATCAACAGCATATTAATTTCAATTCTATAATGACTTCTTGACATTTATTTTTATGATTATTTCGAAATGTCTGTCAATATAATGGTTACCACTTTGGGAATCTTAATAATTAGAAAAATGTTCCAAATTCTCTGATAAAAGAATTTGAGGAAAATTGGGAACACTTCAAATATCAGCAAAGGTCAAAATGGTTTTCCGTAGAAGCAGCAATTTAGTGAAACACTATGGATAAGGGAATTAAACACTCTTGTTAACTAACGTATGTTCCTGTTTACGAAATGGACTATTTGTTTCCACAAATCGATTCTAAATTGGGTATTTCATTGACTTGTACAGAGTGTATTAATGACGTTGATGGATGTTGTATTGATAAATATGAATAGTAGAACTTGATGACTGTTCGTAACGTGCTTTTGAATCATTTATCATCGTATCAG
Source organism: Pyrrhia umbra (assembly GCA_963891755.1). Taxonomy (NCBI): domain Eukaryota; kingdom Metazoa; phylum Arthropoda; class Insecta; order Lepidoptera; family Noctuidae; genus Pyrrhia; species Pyrrhia umbra. Next base: position 2,767,415 of record OY982943.1, read on the forward strand.
ATACAAGCCTCGACTACGTTCGGAAATAATACGACGTTTAATAACTCTGTCATGGCAATTAAATTTTATTTTTTCTTTCGTCAATGTTTTTAAAACGTTGCAATTATTTCTACCTACCTCACCTTCAAACTATGCTTTTAGTTTAGTATTTCCTTGGGAGAAAAGCAATTTCTTGGATCATAAACTGTTTAGTGATACTTACACCATTTTCAATCCCAATATTGCCCATTGAACTGTAAAATTTTACAAGTGTATAAATATCCTATATACTAACCACAATATCGTCATGCTACATACGTGTAATAACCAATGTCCGTGTTATATACTTCCATATCCAGCCGAGACTGAGCACTACTAAAGTCCGAATTCAACAACTTATTTAATCGTAAAACACAGGAAATCAACCTTTCCTGTTTACAAGCTTATCAATATCAATCGATCATTCAGTAATTATTACAACATACGCAAAGTTTGGTGACGTCAAGTCTATGTTATGTCCTTCAAGATCTAATTCAATAAGAAACTTAGTGATAATCCAATTTTGTATTCTATTAGCCGCTATATTTAGCCAGTCCGAAAATCAAAGTACTGGCAGTTGTAGCACAAAAATCGATAAGGAAAGGGGAAGCTATTCGATTTCCGCGTTCCGATTCAACTTTTAAATTGGAAACGAGATTTTACGATATCAGTGGGGTTGGTTGGTTGATAACGATTCGTAACAATCAGATTTTTTGGGAGGGGGTCCTTTTTAATCTTTACGCCACTTTTTGCTACTTATGATTAATGATTTATACGTTCAAACAAAACTCGTCATAAGATATTATTGCCTGTATCAAATTTTCCGCAACCTTTTGTAAAATTTGCGTGTTCAAAAACCCAATGAGGTAAGGTACGATGTTATTTTATCATCCAAATGATGGAACATGACATGCTGACTTCTATAACCTAACAATGCCGTGACATAATTGTATCTCCAATCAAAGACAACGTATATTATGAAATGGCGACCACAACAAACATCATAGTTGGTTCAAAAGGACTGAGTAAACAACGAGGATCTTGTCTAAATAAGCTTGAAATCGTAACAAACATATAAGCACTTGCTCCATGAGTTTAGGCAAATGAAATATGTATTTAGGTCCACAAACACGTATTAGGACCGTGCTTAGACTTGGACATTCTAGTTTACTTTTGGAAGTTAAGTTTGGGACAACGTATTAATTGTGTCTGAGAACATGAAGACTCCAATTTATTACGTATATTATAGAGAATCGATTATTCTATCATTTTCCTTTACATTTAAATGTTTCTTTCATTAATTTAGAAACTTGCTCCCATAATTATTGGGACCTATCTATATGTTTTACAAAGTTACAATTGTCTGTTAAGAATATTTTAAGAATAGAAGAAAGAATAAGGCGGCTCAAAGAGAAAAGCGCTAGTGTGGCGTGACTAAATTACGTATTAAATTTCAAGAATTCACCACACGTTTTCGTATTTTATAAATGTACGATTTAGTGCTGAAAGAGAAGATTTATCACTTAAACCTAGTGTAAAATAAAATGAAGTAAGAATTTAGTGTTTAAAAGTAATGATGACCAAAACATTACATATTGGTGTGTAGAAATCGCCCGCCGTCCAGTTACAGAAATTGGTTACAAAATGTATTCTTTATTATAATTTTAAGATAATCTATGAACTCAAATAAACTGCCACAAAATAGTGACGTAATTTTTATCGTTTATTACAAAACAATGGCTGATATTGTCACCTTGACACGGACGCAACGCGCCACTCCCGCGCAATCATCCAATTGGCGGGAATCGGACAAGATGGCCGACTTAAACGTCAACGAGTGCCGTTGCGTTTTGTAAGTGTTTTGTTGCATTTCCTATGCAATGACGGCTTCTGGAAGATTTCTAAAGAGTGCCAATGAAACGTGAATTGATAATGTGTTATCCGTTTGATAAAATGTACAATTGAACAATAAGTTTGCAAGGAGGTTTCAATACACACTCTGAACAACTAGAAACAATTTTATTCTATACTAGCTTCCCGCCAGCGGCTTCGCCCGCGATATTTTAGCTAATGGATACAAAAACTTCACAAATTATATATATTGAAACCTTCCGCATTAATCACTCTATCTTTAAAAAAAACCGCATCAAAATCCGTTGCGTAGTTTTAAATAGGGATATAGGGACAGAGAAAGCGACTTTGTTTTATACTATGTAATGATTTCTGTGAAAATACAAATAATATTTTTTTCATTCTTGTCTCATTACATTAAAAAGTTCGTGTAAATCAATACATGGTACCTACCATTTTCTTTTCAACGAAAAAAATCTTGTATTAGTGCGCAACATATCATAAGAAGTTTCATCCAATTATGATTGTTAACATTACTAAAAATATAATTACAAAACCTGTTACGTTCTTAAAGAACAAAACGAAAACACTACACTGAGCATATCTGATAAACTTAAACATACGAGATAAAGTATTTCTGTAAACAGGAGTATCGCAAAACAATCAATATTTAATTTGAACGCGGCAAGATAGGTGAATCAATACCGCTAAGTTTCAAGCGCGAGCGCTACGCCTAGCGCCATCTATTATGCAGTAGCGGAACCACGTAGACTTGAAGCTAGCTTACTCCGCAACCCGTTAGGGGTCGTACTGGTCGCTAAAAAATTCAAAACTTCTCAGTGCGGTAGTTGCATTAGTAAATTGAAACCAGTTCTATCCCACGCGAAATGAATGGGTTTATTTATTGGCAATATTGTGGCAGACCGGTTTTAAGACCTAGGACTCGGGAACGCTGACGTATATATGTTTGAAGCGATATTAAACGGTGTATCACTCAACTTTTGTTAATTAATAAATGTTCTGAGGTTGACTTAACTGAAAAATTTATCATTCATGAAAGTAGATAATATATTACCTAAGTCTGTTTTGACTTATTAATTCATTACCTTTTTAAGTGTTTAAGTGTAAGGTTTCTGATTAATAATATGATTCGTTTATTAAAATTCTATATTATCACCGGCAAAAATATGACTTTCAAAATAATTCATCAGTAAAACAAAGGATTTTTGGTCTAACTGAAAATTGAACGAACCTTAGATAAACATATATGAATCAAACGTTCAGCTATTAGGCCCTAGATGGCGTTACTGTATAGGCCGGTTTAAAAGAACCTACGCGACATAATCCTCTTATCCTTTTACACTTGATAACACGGAAAAGCTTTTAAACCATCCACTTAATGGTACGGGAATATTAATTCAGTATTATCACCACCATAACCGTTATGGCTGGCGCAGAAATTCTACTATCAGTAGTAAAAATGTCGATGAAGGTAGGATTCGTATCGTTCTTAAGTACTAACTACTAAGTAACATAAAAAAATATCATCCATTTAAATTGCCGATTAAATCATTTTTGCGGTACCCAAAATTTGAGTCAATTGTAAGGACAGTTTCGCAGCCATCCAAGATATAATCTGTACAACAATTGGCTTATTCCATTGATCTAATGAGGAAGAATAACATGTGCTGTGGAAATCAGCACACAATGAAAGAAAACATCTTGAAAATTGTACATGCCCGCCCTAGACCCCTAAAAAGATATAGAAAATACTATGACCTTGTAATGGGCCCATGCGATAGATCCCTTAGGGCCCTTGTTGACAAAAAAAAATATGCTGACAATTAGTGCATCTCAACATCCGTGTCGCAAAGCCCCTATCTCCTCCTTGATCTATCCAGTTGCAGCCTTAAACGCGGCTATCTCTGCATAATCAAGCTACTACTCAAAGGTAATTACCGTAAGTGTACCGTACTATCTCCTACATGCATGTAACAGATACACCGGGCTGGTTCTAGGCAGGTAACCGCAACACGACCCTCGATAGCTCCAATTGCATGCTTACACGAGCAAAGACATATGTATTTATAAATGGATGGGTAGGTTGTATAGTGAGGAAAGTAGAAGCCTTCAAGATTATCAGCATTCTTACGATCTGCATGTCCTGTTTTTAATTATTTTGGTTTAGCTCAACATCTATGTTTTTACTATTGCTCCTATCTGCTATTCAGCTCAGTATACTCCCTTATTCTACACTACACTGCCATTCTCAGAAATTCGAAAAGATATTTTGAGTTAAAAACTTTAATTTTGCGGAACTTGCTGGCAAAATCTGATTACGTCTTTGTTACAATGAAATTTTAGGGGTTCAAAATTGACGTTTCTAGACCTGTATTATCATTTTAATTCCATTCGTCTTTAACGATTAGCGAAACGTCACCAAATCTCCAACCACACCCACAGGAAATTGGCAGACACACCTACATAAATTCCTTTCGTATTCTATATTAGAACAATTAATTCAGCTTGCCAATTGACAACACCACACATACTACGTAAAGCCGTTATAATATGAACGATCATATTTCGTGGAGCGTGTTGGGAGTACATTAAAGGCCACTGATCGCGAATTTGATAGACACATGCGTGGACAGGCGACACTCAAGTCATAATGGAGCAACTAGGATCATTCACCTACATCTTTACGCCATTGTTAGTCATAGTGGAATCACCTACTGTGATGTTCTTACGTGGAATAGGAATCTTGTAGCGTCAAACTATTCATTCAATTCAACCTGTTCGAAGATCTGCTTACGCCCAAATATTCTGTAAAAAAATAAGGCTTGTTTTCGGAAGGCCGTGGTTTATTTACATACATGAGCCTTATAATTCTGCCAGTAGGTTCATCTCTCCAGGGTAAGGTTGCGTAACGTTTAAGTCCACATATAGACGAAGCGAAACGCCCCTCGTACGCTTAAAATAGAAACGATAGTCTAGGATACAGCTAAAACCCTTTATTTTTTGGCATTCGACTCTTACATAACTATAACATCGTGAGTCACAGATGTAGAATCAACGAACGGTCCCAATACAATTAAATTAATTCAATCTCCACTCACTGTACTCGAATGTATCGTATATGTTTGTATCTTCTGATCCCTCCAAAATTAAGGATAAAGGCCCAATTAATTAACCCTCGAATGTATGCGACATAAGCGCATATATTATACTATCTGATAGTTAGTATTCTATCCTGCTGAATTTCCTATTTGTGGGGGGAAAAGGTTTGAAGTTGTAATCTCATTACGTAAAAAGGTGATTGACTAGCTAACATATAATGTCGCAGGACCGAAACCTGAGAAGCTTGATGAAACCTCTAACCAAGCTGGGGAAAGGAAAGTATAAGTCTTTGATAGGATTACAATATAAATTTAGTTTCCCTAAAGGATCTAATTTATTCTGTGTTGAGTTTGGTGACATATTGGATAAGGTAAAGGTCAATGACATTGTGACGCCAGTATTGTATATAGAATACCTGCGTATATTGTGAAACGCACGCTATGTTTTTCTCCTGTACATACATGTGTGTTTCTAACAAACATTATATCACACATACACACATAAACTTATTCGCTCCGTTCGGGAATCCAACTAAACGAGGAATCGAGTCTCCTATTATTAAATGCTTAGTTAAGTGCAATTTGAGATATATATTTTTTTACTTCCGAACTACTACAAATTAACGAACGACGCGTTTAAAACGTCCGTGCAGCTTCCAGAGTATATCTAGGAAACGTATTAGTGAAGTTTCCAAAAGCCCTACCCAACCAACCCTGTACTTTGCCAACCAAAATATCGCATCTGAGCAATCTGAAGAACGTCTGTCATCATTGCTGTTGGCTCTCGGTTAACCCAAATGACGAAAAATAAATGGCAATGTGCAGTTTCATGGATTAAATGTAAAAAAACATTTGTAGTAATATACACACAAATATTCTACTCTCTCTTAATAACTGAGGAATGCAATTTCTTTTTGAGCAATTAAATTTTATGCCGTGTCACACACACGTGTTACCAAAACTATGCTCATATAGTTATGTCTGTGAGCACAAATGATTTGAACAAGGAAAAACTACGGAAATTGGAAGTCAGTGTAGTTCAAAATATTTAAATTTAATGTATACGACAGACGTTGCCTGATAAATAAAGAACAACAACGCAATCATTGTGTATATAAATGTATAATATAATTGTACCTTCACTAGTATAGGCAAGTTTTTACGCAAGATTATACTTCAGATCCAGATTTTATCTAATGCAATTAATTGCAGCTAATCAGTGATATCCGTTCTGCGTATTGAAACGGCAATAAAATAATATCGATCGATCTTCCTGACGCCTTTTATTGGCCCTCATAAACTGTGATTAGTCAGTTAGAGTGTGTCTTGTAAGTTACTATTGTTAGTATTTCGCCACCGACTTCGAAAGCGATGTTTTGGTCGTAAAGCGTTTAAATAAAAATTATTTTTTACTTTTCAGTTTTTTTTTTGGAAGTCGGTTTTAAATTTTTTGGAAAAAGCTTTTTTATTTTTTCGCTTTTCAGTGTCTCGGTCTTGCTATCTTAACAAAAAAATAAACACCACTTTTTTAAGTTGTAATAAGCGTAAATAACCAAATCATCTAAGTATTTGGCATATCAGCAAGTAGAGATAAATCGTTATTTTTGATATATTTATAAAACGGCTGAACCGGTAGTGATAAAATTTAAATGGGACCACACGGGAAGCACCAGCTTTCAAATAAAAAAAGAATCATGAAAATCGGTTCACCCAGTCGCAAGTTATGAGGTAACAAACATAAAAAAAAAAAAAAAAAAAAAATACAGTCGAATTGATAACCTCCTCCTTTTTTTGAAGTCGGTTAAAAATTTAAACAGTTCAATTAACAGTTAGTGGCTTTGGTTCGTTATTTAGTCAAGTCTTATATTTGTTCCCGTTGTTAATTAAGAAAAGTATTTCACTAGCTTTTAGCTGTGGCTTCGTCCCCTAAAAGCTTACGTAAAAAGTCGCGCGTAAAAGAAGGACAAACCAACACACATTCGCATTGCAGTTAGTTCCCATAAATCAGACGTGGTGGTCTGTCAAATTATGTCGTATAAATTCAAAGCTAAAACCATAAAGATTAGAAGAGTGATTGACAATAAAACATGGTTTACAGATTGTTCAAAAGATGCGCCTGCGGCGTTCCCGCTCCGGCGCGGTGACGTCACCGCGGAAGCTAAGGACGTGCGCGCGCGCAGGTGACTAACCTTACTATTGTCATGTGGGCAGGAGTCGCAGCCCGTTTACATACGCGCTGCTATATTTGAACGTTTACCGGTATTGGCGACGATGGGACACTACGAACTAAACTAGCTAGTCGACGACAAATTTAATTTCGGTGCTTCTAATACTAAAACCGTCTTCATGTTCAAACAGAATTTCAAAATCCAATCAGATTTCTCACGAATCTCTTTCATGATAGACGAACATTGGGTAACAATCATAATAGTATTTCTAAAGAAATCCAATTGTAAAGAAATGTCTAGCAAATAAATAAAGCAGGTCTGTGACCGAAGACCTCTCAATAACCCCAATTTTGGGAAAAGCCTACGTCCATAAATTACATATGTTTAACATTTAATATACAACGAATTTAAGGTAAATATTTAAATTAAGCAACGTGTCACTAACATAGTAGGCATTAGTCATCGCACATTGACATAATAATTACGAATCACCTATAAATAGTTGACCAATGTCAAGAATGCCACGAGCGTAACGTATGGCTATCTCGTTTACGTGGTACATTGCAATGGTTGAAATCAAGATACTACGGGCAAGATAATCTTATCTAGTTTTGCAAGATGCAATGCATCTGATATGTAAACATTACAATAGTTCAAAAGTTGTTAAGAGAAGAATGGAAGCGAAAAACATATTGCTCCGACCCCAAATAAATTGGGAACAGGGAAGGAAGAAGAAGAAGACAATAGTCAAAAAGCCTTTCCAAATCTTGTAAACGATTATGGTAGCACTCATTGAAGCTTCAGTACTGCCACAGTTCAGCATTTAACTAAGTTTCTGTCAAACGAAGCATAAGCAAACTTGCTTCAATTCCTTAACTAGGCTAGAAGAAACCGCACAAGTTCAGAACAGTGCCAAACTACTGGCAAACCGCACAACTGAAGGAGGCACTAGTTCTATGTTAGCTTAGGAGCAGGTGTAGAATTAACAACATTCAATTACGCACGCTTAACTGTTGGTATTGTCAATAGAAGGTGAGGTGTGAAGACATTTAAATAACAATGATATTGTGAATAATCCGATGTAACGTCACGTCAATTACGTTGAAACATCTTCAATTAAAAACTTAATTAACTTCGATAATTTCAAACCTGTCAATAAAACTACAAAAGTAACAACTGAACACAATTTGACAGGAAATTAAAAGGCCGAAAACAACACCGCTTCTAGGCAAACAGTGCTAAAAATATGCATAATGGCCGTCAAGAATCGATCAATTCTGGCAACAGGCTTTGCAACGTCCGGAAGATCATGACATTGGCTCCCGCAGTATTCGCAAGACATGAGCATCGATACTGGCAACTTGCCACACACGCCCAGAGCAATCGTAAAGAGATTTTTATCGTTCGTCGCGGTGTAAACGGGACAAACTGCGATTTGATATGGACGGAAGTCGAGTGTATGGATGAACTATTAGATTTGCAACTTTGAAAGTGATCTAGAGATCATATTCCTTTCATTGTAGGTGTGGATGAAGGTGAAGATGACGAAGATAAGCCTCGTGGGTGTCATAAAGGTGATTTAGGAAAGATACAGTGCGATGCTACGTTACTCAACAACTTTTTGCAGCAATACAATCTATTTAAAATCTGCGTAGTAGCTGGAAGTCAACAAGCTAAAAATTACGACCTGTCATAAAACAATTGATGGGCATTTGTGTGTTACAATGAACCAATTTAAGGCAGGTACAACTGGACCTAAGATTTATTTACTGCGGCGTTATTATTATTGGCAAATTACACCAGGTTTAAACTGGTTAAAACAAACGTAACGTATTCCAAGATAAATGGTCATATCGTGTGAACTTATGATCTGAATACAGACGTTTACGTTGACGACTACCATAGTTTATAAACGTTATCATTTTGATGGATGCTTTAAAGGCTAGTGATGAGAACTATGATTTTATAGAACTTGAGGTTACATTTCTAACAACATGCTTAATTATAGTAGAGTATTTATTTTTGTCAAATGCACCTATGACAGGCAATATCTACTGAAGGACTGTATACAACTAATATGCAAAAGTCGAATGAAATGCATTGAAAACCAGTAATAGCAAATTCTATTAATTCACAAGGAAGAATGAAAACTAGTGTTATGAAGTCTAGGTATTAAACGCCACTCCAATAAACTTCATCAAATACAAAAGATTCCTTATCCTTATTACACGAAGTTGTATCAGCTCCAACTAGTTTCTCCAAAGAGGGTTCTTCGAGTACCAACTAAGGCGATGAATCAGAGGCTGTCCTTTGAAAAGTTACTCAATTATACAGGCTGCTTGTTGACGAGAACTTTCTTTCTATCACATTTGCAAGTTAACTGACAGCTGCGGCAGACGAAGAAAGTTTTATAGGCGTCATTTACTTCCTTATAAATTACCTTTTGAAACGCCTTTCTTAGATTGAATTAACTGTTCACTTATAGCTGGAAAAGATAATGCTATTCATGGACCCGTACCTTATAAACTCTAAAGGATATTTTAAAGAGGAATAAAACTTGGCAGACGAATGTGTTAAGTAGTTACATCGTTATTGAGGATTTAATGGCTGGGATTTAATTCCGGGCATTCAGAAGCTGTCTGTGAAGAAGTCTGACAACCAGTCTAAGAGTCCAACATATGTAGTTGGGAAAAGGCTGGGCAGATGATGATGAATGACAGGCTAGGATCGAGGTTATATGAAGATATATGCTACAGTATAATCATGCAACAGATACACTCGCATGATAAGTATCACCTACATGTAATGCCTAATCTTACAGAAGTGGAACCCAGTAATAACTAAGAAAAACAAACTAGCAATAGCGAAATACACAACCTTAGCTCGTGTCTAAAAGCATGCGGTAGGCATCATGATCTAGCAATTACTGCTCCATTTACCTTAATTGTTATTACCTATTTAAGAATATGTAGTGCAGAATATTTTTTTTCTAATTAGCATAAATTTTACATTTGTACGATGAGGAAAGAAAACTTGACCAGGGTTGAAGCAGGATTATGTCGATAGAAGGCTTGCAAGTTCTCGCTCTTTAATCAAAGCATTGTTCATAATAATAATGAACTAGATTTAACATAAATATTATTTCAAATTTTCTAGAATCTCCCAAAGGATAGTAATCTGATATACGTATTATCTTCTAACAACAAATGCTTTTATATAAAACTGTCTTGCCAGTATTCCCTGGAGCTGAAAGTTATAGATATCACCTAACTTATTGCTTTTTTCTTTTTATACTTATTTGACAGATATTTTGCTTTGGGGACTTCTATCTCTTATATATGAGTCTCCGCAAAACGTTTGTTAAGTCGATGGACATTTTTTTTATGGAACGGCGTACTATAGTGCCGTATAGTATATTTTTTGTAAAAAGTACCTATTTAAGAATTGTACGAGGTTTACGCCATTCTTAGGGCTACATTTGTCTTAGTAGTGCTTTTTAACAGAAATTCAAAATTTCCCACATCAAATGAATTTGGACTTCGCAATCTTATAACTCTTGAAGCTTGTTATATATGTATATGGTCTATCTACTTCATCTTTTTTGGATGAAGATTCTACTTAGTTTTAATTTATGAAATACCCAATGTAACCCATCAAATTGTCATAAGGTTGCTCAGTATTTCCCCGTAATCTGTATCTAACTAGTCCACGCCAGTAATTATAAGTGTTACCATTACAAATGCGTCGCTCCGACACCAATGTTTTATGTAATACGGTGTGCCTACTGCGTTTTGCGGTCAAACGGTGCGTTCCATACATACTAATATATGCCCGCGGCTTTTTTCGATTATATATGTAATTTTTACGAGTTCTGACGGGTGAGTGACCTCTTTTTGTGATTTGAAAGGTGTTTCTTGTGTCTTTTTTATACATGTGCCTTAGATTATTAAAATAAAGGCGCTCAAAGGCCAAATTAAGTCCAGACGATGTCTCCTTTGAAAAAACTAGTGTCTACATACATATACATAGTATTTGCCAAACGATCTCCATTATATAATTACTTTTTATTCATATAAGCAATCTCTTGGCATTATTCCAGGGTCGTAAAAAGGCCTAGTTTGTCCTTCACCATCCCTCATTCTGGCCTACTTAGCCAAGTATTTTTGTTTCAAAGTTATGAATCAAATCCCTCATGTCCCTACATCGAAAGACATTTCAATATAATATCATCTGCCTAGCCTTTTCCCAACTATGTTGGGGTCGGCTACCAGTCTAAACCGGATGCAGTACCAGTGTTCTACATGGAGCGACTGCCTATCTGACCTCCACAACCCAGTTACCCGGGTAACACGGTCTTGGTAAGACTGGTTGTCAGACTTTCTGGCTTCTGACTACCCGTAACGACTGTCAAAGATCTACAAATGACAACCGGCACCAACAGCTTAACGTGCTTTCCAAGGCACAGAGGAGTCACGCTGTGACATAAATGGTCACCCATCCATGGACCGACCGCGCCAAGCGCAGCTTAACCTATGATCGATCGAACCGTGCGGCTGTTACTTAGCCACGGGCTCCTCCATTTCAATATAATATGTTGTATATAATCGAAGTCTATGTATAGTGGCATTGTGAAGACGAGACAATAACATACGTTAATAAGTCTCTATATAATAATATTCTAGTATGTATTTATAACAGTCACGTTATTTCCTGTTTGCGTTTAGTCAGTTTTGTTGAAAGGAAGGATATGTGTTATTTGTAATTATATTCCTTCTTAATGTCTATCACTCCCTTCCATGGGGAACGTAGGGGTACTTGAAGGGTGTCTATCATTTTGAGTATCGTAGGGGAGAACCCTATGGTTTGCTTGTTAGATACATGGGGTCTTAAAAATTCTGACAGAATCACGTTGCAATTTGAATTTTCTTTAAGATTACTTTATTGCAAGAGTCATCTGTTACAAAAAAATTACGCAGTGATTGTACACCAAAAACTAATAAATTAAAGAGAATATATAGAGCTTAACAAAAGGTGCAGATGACCATCTTTGTGACTTCTTTATTAGATAGTTCTCTAAGAATAAACGAAATGATTAAGAATATAATTCCGGGATTGCCTTTTAAACCTCTAAGCTCTATTTCTTGTCTTTAAACCGCATAGTTTAAAACTTTCGTATATTGTCTGAAGTTAATATTATGTAAGAATGAGTACATCACGTGGTATATTAAGAGTAGATCGAGCAGATGTCTGTTGACATAATATTACAAGTAACAACCATCATAGCGATTCGTCACACTCTGTTGATTTTTTCATCGAAGCAATAAATTTTATGGCCACCACAAATATGTTCTATGGTCACTTGAAATAAAAAAATATATTGAAATGTTTACAATTGAAGTCTCCTGTATAGATTTGTGTTTATACTTCCAAGATTCCATCACGCCATTTCCTTTTTTAAGTCTTTAAAACGACTATTAAATATCCATTCAGTTGATTTTTCAACTCACTCGAGAAAATCATTTTACATGTACAGAGATAAGTGAGTAAAAGTATGAATGAGTCTACCTTCTATGTTAAAAATATCTCACAGTTAACATTTATCGAAATATCAAAGGTAAAACAGAATTTTACAAAGGCATCCCAGAGCCGTTTGCTTTAAAAATATAAATCTGTGACTGCAAAATGTGCAGCGTGATAGCAAAAAAACAATCTTTCATGAAATTATATTTGCACTGAAATGTTTTTTTACCTGACGTTCAGTTATAAAACGAGTTTCGCCAGTGTATAAAAATTTAAAAGCTTTATATTGCAAGTGTGTATAAAAAATGTAGAGTAAAATAGTAGTACAGTTTTTATTTTATTCAGTTAGCCTTTGCTCTGTCCACACAGACATATTTGACAATTATTTCCTTCTACAAATTCCACATGATCTTTCCTCAGAAGTGAATTTAAACTTGTTATCTTTAACCGTTAGCAAGCTGCAATAAGAAATAAACAATCTTATTAATATTATAAAGTTTGTGAGGATGTATACGTATGCTCGAAAAAGTACTCACTGAATGAATTTGGTACACATTTAATTTAAAACCTGGCTCAACACGTAGACTAATGTTTATCCAGGAGCGCGAGATAATTTCCTCAGGATGCGACTGAAACAATTTAAACTAAGCTCCATCCGATTAAATAAGCCAACCATTTCACCAAGCTCATCTTAAACCTCGCCACAAGCGGGTGCTACAAGACTGTAATAATTCATTGTATGAGTCTGGAAATCCGCCTAGACACCCACGTAACGGCAGCAGCTTTTCACTCCTATGGTGTATCGATCCTCATAGCTTTTGCCAAGAACCTGTCTTCAGTTTTGACGTATTGAATGGGAAGATCGTTAATTTGTGTTCAGCGCAATTTTGTTTGGCAATATATTTGCGATTTTGTGATGGTTATGAATACAGATTGTTTTAAAATTAAGCATTGGTGGCAATAATTTAGGATTTTAAGTATCCTATAACTACCGAGATTATTAATTTAAAGGGCACACTTAGAAAGCATAGGTCCCTTGTTACTCACAGTATAATGTTGCAATATAATATTCCCTCAACTAACAGCCGTCGTATTATAATTCACCCTCTTGTAATAAGTACCACCCTTACGCAATCTATCCATCATTTCTTAGCAAGAGATAAAAGTTCTGAACCATAACTTTACTCTAATCAAGTAAACCAACAACCGATAAAAAACCTACACAAAAATCGCAAAATCGAATCGCTAATCGATATACAAATAAAACGTTATCAATGAATCTGATTACACTACCTTTAAACGTAATACTTTTAGCGTCCAAATACTACGTCACATACAAAGGCCTACGCCCACGATCTCATCGCGCATCTCGATTCTCGGGGACGCGAACTTGACCGGAGCGGATGAGTCACCGCGCCGGTTCGTTAAATCGATTCAATATTCTTAATGATTACGATTCGCTGGGCGCTACTCGCGCACCGTGTCGTGTATGGCCGCACCTATGTTGAAATTGCCTTAGGAATTGTTGTTATACAAGTCTTAGCGTGAAGATTTGAGATATGTGATTGAGGCTGCTATGAGTTTCCATAAATCTATGAGGAAATGTTGTTGAGTAGCTTTCCGCCAGCAGCTTCGCCCGCGAGGGCTATACGAATTCGAATTAAAAATGACCGTGTTTCAAACAAATTTTGGCCACCTATTTTACCCCCCTCAGGGGATAAATTTCGGAAAACCCTTTCTTATCGGATGCCTACGTCATACAAAGAACACAATCTCCAAGTTTCAGGTCACTACGATCAGCGGTTTAGGCTGTGCGTTGATCCGTCAGTCAGTCATTCAGGACAAAGCATTTTATATGTATAGAAGATTGTGATACTTATAATTACTTATGGATGACCTAGGATGTAAAATATTAACTTTTAAGGTCGAAACTTATATTACACGCATCCAATAAGAACATAGCTAAAAATATGAAAATAACTGAATTTATATTGTGTCTCAAAGCTATTACTAGTAAAAGCATTTTAAAATCGTTTATGGAGAACGTATAAGGACGCATCATCTGCATAAGAGACTGCCCTACTTAAGTCTTCAAAAAGAAGTCTTTGAGTAAGGAATACCACGGAGTATGAATAAGAAAAGCTACAACGACCTTACAAAATTTCAAAGCAAACAAATGCTAAACGTCTTAGAAGCATTGTCGTACAATTTACGCTATAATACTGCAATTAAGTATGCCAAGTTCTATCTACTAGGAATACTTGCAAAATGTCAAGGCAACTATAAATATAGCGCTTTATCGCTGCGATAAAAGGCTTGTTTGAAAATATTTCCATAGCACAAAACTCTTGGTAAACATTACATTTATAAAGGCATTTGCATACACGTTACGGCTACTGATCTTCATGCTAAAATCCCTAGACTTTCACACTTGTACATGATCTTTTCTGAAATATCCAGTCAGCACACTATGAAGTCCATAAAATCCCACCTAATCTTATATAAATGCGAATGTAAGTTTGTTTATTTATTTGTTTGTTACGCTTTCACGCTAAAATGGCTGAACCGATTCAGATGTTTTTTTATGGAGATGATAGGACCCTGTAGACTGTAGACGATTAAAGGCTAGTTCTTATCCGGGTGTATTAAGTAGTACCGGGCGCAAGTGAATCCGCGGGAAATAGCTGTGGTAACTTAATAAATTCCTTTCTAAAACGACTAATATAACAATTGGAGGACGGCTGAAGGATGAGCAATTAATACAAAGCTTGTCTGATTCATACTCTCAGATAATATCGACATGCCACACTGTATACCGGTACAGTAAGGTAATGATATTAAACCTGCTACCAAATTTAATTTCACGCTGTTTTGCCTTCGTTTACCCCCCAGCTTTATTAAACGAGGTAATGAAGGTGTATCTTTACTAAAATATACGGTAAGCAATAGCGGTTTGTGCGCTGTGCCCAGTATAGTAGAAAATTTGACCCGGTTTTTCCTTGGCAAGGTCGAAAAAAGTTTTTAATACTAAATGAGAATGTGGTTTTAAAATTTAATTGAATTTAAACTTGTTTGTTTGGCTTTTCGAAATGTTTAAATTTAATTTAGCTTTTCTTTTTTTTTTGTGACTATTTTCCAATTATTTTCTGACATACAAATGTGGCTTCTTTATGGAAAGCTCTGTCGTTTGAATTCTCTGTTGAATTCTCGTCATGGGCAGTAAAGATGGGTTATTACATGTATTGTAATCATGCCACTCTCATCTTATAATGACTGTCCTCCCTCCTCACCTGGCACGAGATTGTAAACAGCTGTTTATATGTTTTTCTAATAGTCTAACAGTCCGAGATGTAGGATTAATAGTACATAAATACAAATACATAATCTATATTTATCTACGTCTCGTGTTCAGACATCGGGACACCGGTCAGCGCGAGACGTGTGCCAAGTTTTCACTACCGACACTTGAAATTAATTAGTTATCAGCCAGATTAATACAATGAGGGACAAGCTGACACTTTCACTAGCATCATTATTTTGATGATATTAAAGATAATGTGTTCTAAAAACCCTCATGACCTAATTGAAGATTAGAAGAGTTTAAAAGAAAATAATTCATTAGGTTTTTACTGTAGGTACGTAAAAAAATGTACGTGAAAATGCAAATAGGGGGTTGTGTTCAGTAAATTAAGAACTTAAAAAAACAATTCCTATGAGAGTAAGACAGAAAAAAGCTTGTTATATAAAATTTCGGACTGTAACGATTTTTAGATAAATATTGTCTCACAAAAAGCAAGAAAGGGGACTATAACCCCAACGAATATTTACAAGTTGAAAAGACGAATAATAGCTCTAAAAATTCGTCCTTTACCACTAATTGTGACCAGCATACCTCTTTCCGTTTTAAAGGCATGCCATTACGCACGGAATTCATTCAATTGAATGGTACAACAACTAATAGAGCGGTTTCGGGGCCCGTGTCGGCCGCACAATGCCAATTGACCGATCGATTTATATGCTTCTGAATTAAAATAACGTCCTTACGTCTGGAGTGTGTTTTGTTTACGAAAATGGCGCCTACTACTTTGTCTATACACGGATTTATCCATACATTTTGTTTTGTAATGTAAATAGTATACATAAGACAGCCTCAATTCGTAAATTGCGAAATATTCTCTTTAGGAACCATCTTATCTGCGGGATGTTCGAAAGAGTTACCGAGCTCTTTATGTTCTTAACATGGATGAGTTTTAGTCAGTAAGTCTGACAGTCCCTTCCGCCCCACCCACGGCGGGAGGGGTCATTTGATGATTTCCTATGCGGAAAAAAGGTACTATCTTATGCCTAATACCATAAATTCGAAAGTTTTTGAGGATATAGGAGACTAAATTGCGAGCAGAAGATAGTGAAGCTAAAGAAATAAGTACCTTCACGGTGAACTCAAAAACTTCTGAAACAATAATTTCGCAAGTTGCCCCTTCTATTCCCACCACTGTTTCATATTATACAATTTCACAAATAAAACATACAGTTCAAAACATTAATTGGCATATTTATAGTGGCAGCATAATTGGAGTTATTCGTTCCGCCATGATTAATAAGTGACGTCATATAAGTACTTCGCGATTATTTGTTTGTATGTAAGGCTACTACTACAATTAGCGTATAGCGAGGCGGGAGCGAGTACCTAGTTAAGATTTTATCGCTTCGCTGTATGTGTGAGTCTATGGCGAAGGGAGATTACTCTCCGATTAAATATTTATTTTATTGAATGCCTCTGTTCTTCAAAAAATACCACTGCGCGAGTATTTTATTTGATAGATGATCTTGTCATTAAAACTTTTGGAGCTAAAATCTCGCCGGGCATTTGAATACGTCGGTGATCCGAATATTTTGGAAGCGATGCTAGATACAAAGATTTTTAGTCATAAAGTATGCTTTTAATATTTTTATTTTGACATTTTTTTATCAGATAACTGGTAACAACAAAAGTCAAAAGTCAAAATTTTTATTTCACATAGGCCTACAAATAAAGCACTTATGAAAAGTCAAATTAGTTGCACGATTCCAAGTAGTGGGTCCTATGGAGAAGAACCGGCAAGAAACTCCATAGAACCGGCAGGTCCATGGTTCTAACGAACTCAACGTTCCTACGCCATACTATTACGTCTTAAAATATACAAACAAATACATAAAAATTACGATACTATGAACTAACAACAACAGTAACGCATGGTACACATAGGCGTCAATTTAATTGAATTTCCTTTTTCCTCAAATGATAAATTATTACATTATTAATAATAGTTTATTGATTCATGCATGTTGCGTTACGAAATAAAAATAGTTTACTGACAAACAATATGACATGCCCATTACTATTAAAAAAAAAACTTTTTATGCCTGAAAATCGCAAGAAGTTTAGAAGGCTTCGTGATGTAATATTTTTTTTACTTATACCATTCAGCATGCCTTACAGAATGTGATTAACAGTGTATAAAAGAATGCATGCAGAAGATTCTCGTGAGTCCTACTTCTTGGTTACTTGCGATATCTTTAAGGGGTGCATATATGCTGATATTACATCTAGTGACATTCTATGGCAGAAATGCGACACATTCACCACCACTAATGGCCGACCTATCGTTAGTAAAAGCATGCTAATGGAATTATAACGTACTTTATCCCGGTAGTCGCTCGTAATATCTAGTTGCAAGATATAAACCAGTCCCTGAGGGAGTCCGGTTTTTGATCAAAGTCCTTAGAGTATTCTGCACTTCATACAGGTTATTAAAATTATAGAAAACTAATAGTTTCGATAACAAGCATGCGTTACAGGCTGAATTCCTTCACCACCACTAAATACAAATGATTCAAGAGCAGCTCGATTAGAAAAAATACCCCCAATTAATAATACACTGATGGACAGTATGGTTGTTGGCTAAATAACTGTATTAAAGCAGGAACCTTCTTAGGCCTCTGCTTACCCGTATAGGCCACAGGTGTAACGAGGACGATAAGCAAGTTTAATATTCACATCGCTCGTGTTTCAAGACACTCAAGTTTGCACAGAAGCTACAGGTCGTTTTAGTAGCAAGTTTCCACTTTTATACTTCAACTTTGCAAGATGTGCTTCTTACAAACTCAATGTTCATCGTACTAAGGAAAAAATATATTGCTAAAATTAAATTGAATCCATTTATGTAATTAATTACGCGTTCATGAAGTCTCTTTAGTGTCCACGATTTTATGTTATGGTGACTATATTGAATGACGTAATGACGTCGCCACGCAGTGTTATTAACCCCGAGGATATCAATAACCAAGTTTAATAAAACATTTATTATTCTGAATTATAAATTAAAAACGAAAGTATAGATAGCAATTGTTTTTTATTTTACAGTCAAATGACATGCTAAATAGGCCCCTTTTATGAAAAGTAAAATTGGATTGCAATTGAAAGATAATTGAATTAATTTTGTGTGTACGCAGCTTAACAGTAGGGTTGAAAGACGATAAACCAAATCTGTATTGAAATTGAAAAAAAAAAAAGTTTTATTAATGGAATCGAAAGTCATTGAATAATTCATCATGTACTGAGTTTTACTGTAGTTTCTATTAGAATGCCGACAGTCGGTGACCGTCGGCAACTTGACAAGTGTTAATTATAGCGATTGGACAATACGTCCTTACGAGTTGTACTACGTCAACTAGAGTTTCGTGCTCATAGTTGAGTTTAATAACATGTTATTAGAGGCAGTAGGGCGGGCCAATTACTTAAAAATTACGAGAGGAATTTGTAATCATTGTGGGTTTATGACATGTGGAAAATTAGAACAAGACGGGGAGTAGTCGTATATATATGCGTGAAATCGAAGTCTTTTACGAGAGGGAAATCCTTAATTCTATGTCACCATCTAAGCCAGTGATGATGCCTTTACCCGACGAGATATCGACTTATCGTCGAGACAAAAAGTCTGAATATATTTGAAATCAACTTTTATTAATCACATTGGTGCGGTATAAGCATACCACGTTGTCAAAATCTCAAATCATTTCTTTTATCAATGCTACACATATACTCAATCTTAATAATTTTCTATATTCTCTCCCTTCAAAGAGTACTTTTCCTTATTTATTTAAAAGAGAATTCCAGAAAACGAAATCCCTGTAACCGCACAATAAAGGAGGAGGTTACATTTCAATTGGCGCTTACAATTCATTCACTCTGTAACTAATTTGTTCCAAGCTCAGAATTGCGAGCACTTCATAATTAAAACTTCGTATTTGTTTCAGTTATAGCGTTACATGTTATTATTTTAATATGAAGATACGTAAAGTAATTTTGTATTTTTGGAAATATTGTGTGCTTTCATTCTAGGTAGAATCAGACGGACAACTAAGGTTTGGTCTTCGGAGTCCACCGGATACGCAGCACTGGTCCTTGTGGCGAATTTTGGAAGAAATCTTTGTCTAGCCGCGGACGTCTTTATGATGACCTCAAATTGAGATTAGGCGCAAGTGGTGTTTTGATAGTTTTGGAGAAAATTGGAAAGGTGATCAGTACAATTTTAACAAAGAAGCTAAAGGATAGATGCGAATGACAAACTAACTGGATTTCGCAGAATTTGGCGCAACTCCGGATAGACTTATTTAGATCCAATAGCCAGATACAGTCAATTGCATAGTCTGGTTGCTTCCTCGAATTAAATACGTCAAATTACCAACAACCTGAAATTTGTTTAAACGCGTTACAAGAAACGCAGTTTGGAAATCTAACTCCATTCAGAAAACTAGGTGGGATCTAAGTAAATTACAGCAAGCTTAGCTCCGAAAGCCAGCAGTAATCATTTATTCACTTCGTTACCGCCCAACTGTTTCCATCCACTGCTAAATCAATTATACCATTCAAATTACTAAGTACTTTATTCATGAAAATCTAAGAGAATATTTTAAATAATGTTCCAAATGCCTGCGTATACAAAACGCGGCCCGGATTTATAAGCCGTTACCTCAATAAACCTTTGTCAATTCGTCTTCGGTGGGTAGAATCAGAATTTGCATAATTTTATTGGGTTGGCAATACCAATCCTATAGGACGCTCTTAGTTGGTCGCAGGTGTTGAAAGATAATAGACGTGTCACTTTGATCTATTATACTGGAATACCGGCAACACCGATAGAACGTTTATTTCAAAAACGTTGCAGGATTCTGCACTATCATCTTTGCAGTTCATCGACTGGAATAAAATGGGAAAAAAAGAAAGTTATTAGCTATTCTAAAACACCGTCTGCAGAAATATTTAGTCTGTTCTTTTAAATACAAAATTCAGTCTAAGCTCGTTGATTAAATTAGGTTGTTTAAAATTCACGGCGTAGCTATCTAAGACTAGACAATAGACATGTTCTTTTAAGATAACAATTTTCTATGAAAAGTTTTGATGTGTCAAAAAATAAATACATTAGCAATATACTGTGAATAGACTAGTTACAGGGTGCTACAATTTTAATGCTTTAGAAAGTCTTACGCACATTTACAAAAACTTGTATGTCCACGTGTCTAATAAGGCAGATACTTCACAACTCTCTCGACACGCCCTTAAATGGCGACTGGGTACTGGACACATCGGCGGTAGTTTTTGCTGAAAGGTACCACGGGAATGGGTATAAATCAGAGTCACGTTTCGCTGATTCTACACTAATATTTACTCGATTTCTATTGTAATATTATTAAAGAGGAAAGGTAGATTCAATTTCAACTTCGCAGCAGTTTTCGAATTTGTCTATTGAAGGTGTAAAAAGATTTATCAGCACTTCAAATTTATTCTATCACTGGCACTGATTTCAAAATACCGAATCCGGGCATAGTATAGGCTTTAATATTTTTTTAAAATAGTATTTCTATTAAAGTTCAAAACGTTTTAAGCTAAATTTCAATGAATCTCGCTCGATACTCACTACACACGGTTTCATAGTATGGAACAGACACCGGTTATAAAACAAAATGTCTTGCAAAAATATTTATGCTAGAGTGTTAAATTTTTATGGCTCACCGTAACACCGCGTTGTATGTACCACGGGAGTGCTTAGCAAATTCAATATACAAGATGAATCAGTATTAAACATTCTTATATTGATAAAATTGTGTACACCGATGGTATTTACTTATTTACTTTCTTTTCTTTACTATCTATAGTTTCCAATAAAAATGTTTTCAATATGAACAGACATCCAAGACAACTAATCTCATATCTCCATCCTATGTAACATCATTTCCATTCTAAGCATGCCACGTTTTTCTCTCCCAACAGAGATAATTAAGAATTCATTACATGACATCAGCACTACAAATAGTGCAACATAAAGCCAAGTGCATGTGTAAAAAATAAAACTACTTAGAGATGCAACAACAACATCTAGTGTCTTCAACTACGTACAGTCAGCATTCTAGTCACAACAGGCTAGAGATGCCACCCAAAACTTAAAACTAAAAGTATTTCCGTGAACTAAAATCATCTCAACCAAAGCGCGACACAGCAAGACACGCATCAGGAAAAGAAAAAAAATGCGGTTCAATCTAAAAATAACAGCCTTTAAATTAAGATTATTTCCGTCAGGTTGAACAACCGAGCATGTTGAACGTTATGTCAACGAAGAATCGATAGAATGGCTTCGAAATAGATGCCCTTATGTTGGATTATATCGAGCCGTTGCGTATGATATGATTACACACTGGTTTAACATAGGACAATGTATTTGTAATACCACTACTTTCAGTTCAAACATAAAAGTTTGAATTAATTGTCATTTTATGCTGACTAAAGGTGTATCTTTATTCTACGGAATAACTTTTAAAGTTTCTGATAGACTAGCTTAACTGTGATTAGCATACGCAGGAGATATTGTAGTGCAAGTGTGTGTGAAGACACAGGTGCACTCTCTATTACCTCCTCACACAGGCCCACTCTCATAGTCTGATAAGACGGCATACGGCAAGACACGGTGGTAGGCACGATATAATGAAAACTATCATCACCCGTAAACCTATACAATCCTTTGCTCCGCATGGCTGTAACTAAACTACAAGTCCTTTAATAGAATAAGGGAAAACCTATATGTTAAATCATTGGACCTGTTGTTACATAGTCAATCAGTTAGATGATGAACTATGGACACATAAATAACATATTCTGAAAATAATTAGGTAGATCTCTACATTATAAGAAATATTTGGAAGTAGTCCGCCAATATCAGCACTACAAAGTTCCACGCGAATCGTACGTTGGCCTTACGCCAACAAGAAATGATATGATGAGAAGAGAGGATCATTACAGTTTTAATTGGGTTAGCTTTATTTACTTTCTACAGTAGGAAATATGCAGATGTATTATAGAACAAGATATTATAATGGTGCATAGTTGTACAGAATCAGTTCTCACGGAATTTAGGATATAATGATCCCTTTAAGGTTTGCCAAAATACAAGACTGCCTCACTCCTAAGAGCTCAAAGTCCACGGTAATATTTACATAAATTTAGGTTAAGATCATTAGCATAAACACATTTGCCACGTTACAATGTTCAAGACGTAGTTGCTCGTACATTGCACATTTCAACATTAACCAATAAAACAGATTCAGCTAACGTATAGCCGGAATTGCGGAATCAGCCACTCCCGTTCAAACACAATCATAGTCTGAATACAATTTGTGTTTATTCAGAATATTGTTCGGGTTATACCTGTTATGAACTATGATTCGAATTACATGCCGAATAGACCTTACAATTACATAAAACATCGATTTTCAAATCATTATTTTGTGGTGCATGCGAAAACGGGCAGATAGCAAAAAAAAACAGTCCCTAAAGATATGCTTGCGTGCTGTAGAATTCTGCCACACAATCAGAAATGCTCATAGCTTGATGCCTTCCTCAAACGGACTATCAAAGGTCGATAATTCCGGTCAAGATTACACTTGCGATTTCCCTTAAGTACTGTTAGTAACATCCTCATTTTGATTGAGGCTCTTTGCTTTTTAACATGTTCAATATCATCATCCACATAAAGATGTACATAATTCAAATCAATCTATATCTTATTACCCGATCTTAAGACTATTATTTAATGTTACTGACGTCAAAAAATTAACTCTGGCTATTAAACTGAAAACTGCAATATATTACTCAACATTTTTTTTACTAAACAAACGTAATCTGATCCTAAGCGTTAGTTCCACCGTATTTAATAGTAACGTTGCGTGACCTTAGTTTTTTAATCATAGCTACTTGTGATATGCAAGGCTTGTTCGCCTTCATTGCAAAGTTCCTTAATGTACATTATTATAATTTAACCTTATATTATATAATGTAAACTTTATGTTGATTACAGAGGCTCGTGTTTAGAGTTTTTCGTCCTTTAACTGGTATTTTAAGAGTTTGACTACCGGATAGCTTGACCAAGGCATTGGTATTCAAATTACGTCAAATAACCAGCATGCTTTTTTAATATACGTCAGAATATCTTGAATATCTTAATGTATTATAATTCGTCTGTATGTCAAAGAATATAATTTGACAAAGCTTTCACCAAGTCCTTGAAATCAAAGAAAATCTCAGTTAATCAATACGGCCCATCTTTCTGAATAGCACAATAGCATGAAAAGAGACTATAACCCCTTCGCCTATGAACAAGGAAAGTCTAGGTCTTGTATTAGAAATGTAAACTCCATTAGGATGTCTAGACGAAGTCACGGCTTGGTCGGACATGGTAGCATGCAAATAAGGATCGTGTGAGGAATCCACACGGAGTATTATCATTTAGACTAGTTTTAAGTGCACGTGGAACGTATTTTCCATCTCAAAGATACATTTTCGATGTTCGAAGTGAAGAAATACGATATCATTTTAGGGTTTACGAGTCCTTATTAAAAATAACGAGCATATTTCTGCAGTAATCCAATGGTATTAGAAATAGATAGGTATCGATTCCAATTGAAAGAAATCAAATAACATACATTTATGTTTATGATAGAAATACCGATTATAATGTTTGTTGTGACTGGATTTATCGTAGACTGTAATAGAAGATTGGCTAGGTAATGCAGTATTGTCATTACTTACACTTTTACTTTTACAAAAATATTTTACTTCTAGTATTCGCAAATATATCTTGTTCAATTTACTAGTCATCTGGATGAGTGCCATCCTCCCAAGTTAATACAAAAAATCCTCGATATTTTTTGCTGCCTACAGCGACATTCTGTCAAAAATGACAAAATATCGTCTATATCTTAAAACGCCATTAAAGTACAAGATGTCTTGCATATACTAGTAAATAAGCAATAAGACACTGCGTGTTGTAATAACCTTTAAGCATCTTTAGAACCTAGGCATATACCTCAGTTCATTAGTCAGCAAATCCATGGCATTTGCGTGAGACTACCTCAAAAACTAGTTAAAAGTTGTCGGAAGGCATTCAAATCTAGGATGTCTCGAGTGCAAACAACCTACTTGTGTCAAGGAAATTCCTTATGGTGGTACTTATTAAATCAGTGAACTGCATCGAAATTAGATTGACGTACTGTTTATGAATATGTAATAAGTTACATTTGAAGTTTTTTTACACACAAGGCGTCACAACAACGCAAAGGCTTGTACTATTATTTATTCTGTGGCAAAAGTAACTTTATCTTTTTGGAACGAAGTTCCTTATTTTTTCGTAGCTTTATTTAGACTTTAAAAAAGGAGGTTCTTTATTCGACCCGTATGTTTGTATGTCTGCGATTATCTCAAAAACTACTGATCCGATTTGAATAGGGTTTTCGTTATTTAAAAGCATATTTTGCAGATCTATTGCTTGCAATCCTTACCTTACTATCTTTAGTAATATTATAAATCCCAAAGTAACGTCTGTGTGCCTGTGACACTTAACACCTGACAAATTTGGATATAATTTGTGATGGAGATGTTTTGAATCCTGAGGAACAACAAACTATAGTTTTATTCGGGTGCACGAAGCAGGTTCTTCGTAGTAGAGCTTAAACACGACATTTCAAAGGACGTTCTATAATGTCCATAGGTATGTGTAAAAATTACGTTCTCCTTAAATAAAAACAAAGTTGTACAACACCTACTAATAAAATATAAATATCCTACTTAACTGATTTGATTTCTAAATATAATTTCTAGAGCAAATATGAGGGAGATTTTCTTTCATGTCAGAATAGCAATTACTGGGTTACAAACAAAATTATTTCTTAATTATAAAACACGCTCAAAGGCCTTATAGCTTATTATGGTAATCCTTTCATTAAGTTCGAAGGCTAAACAAAAACCTTTTCAAAACAGCGGTTTTCAACACTATTGAAAACTTTTCATCAAAATAATCTTTGCTTATTTGATTTTTTCTTCGTAACCAATATCACGCCTATACTCCAGGAAGGGGTAGTAGGGGTGTAGGCATAGTATACCTTTACTGCGCCAGTTATTTTAAGTATCATGAAATAGAGACTAAGTCTATTCATCATCATCATTATCAGCTTATTTAGTGCCCTATGGCTAGGCAAAGGCCCCTTTTCATACATATAGAGAAGCTACGAGCATTGATCACCACGCTTTCTTAAGGCGGTTTGGCGATTTCAGACTTTTTGAGTCCAGTTTTCCTCACAATGTTTCCCGTCACCATTAGTCAGTGGTGTACATACACTTAAAAAATACGTATGTCACATTGATACTTTAACGGGTTTTGAACCCCCACTTACGATGCCTATTGCTAACAATAAATACATTCTCCAAGTAGCTACTAACAATTTTTACATGCCTACTATAGCTGGAACAACAAGTTCTTTATAAGACCAACCGTTTTTCAAATCTCCACAATGTGACATCCTTAATTGGAGGAACTCTTTTAAGTGCAGAATAAAACAAAATAATCGTTATAAAAATCCAGTTTCCTTTTACAGCTGTTATCAGATTACAAAGCAATTGTATCTGATTCTATTCGTTTCCAACTTTTTTAAATTTTCTCGTTGCAACCGTATTAAAAGGAAATTCTCAGACTGCTTCATGAAGGACGCAGATTTTCTTTCAGCATTCATTTTACTTTTAAATACATCTTCTTACTTGACACTTTCTTTGTGCATATTTTTAATAAGAGAGGAATCTGAATGTAGTTCCTTGCATTATCAAGACTTGTTTAGCATAACTAAATTACGGACAGTTTGAATAAAATATTTTCTTGGTTGATGTGTTTTGTCTTACCAAAAAATCTGTATTTTTTTTAAGGGTGCATTGGTTTTGGTTATATTCTTCTATTATCAATGCGATAGTTGGGTTAATTTTGATAATAACGTCCTTTATACCATGTGTTTCATGATTATCTGTTACCTTTTACCAAAAGCCGTTATATAAATGCGTTTCACTTATCTAAAAATAACTACGCATAGACAAACTGACTTAGAAGTAAAACGAAATGATTATACTGAATTATATAAATATTTTCGTTGTGACTGCGCCCACGGCGATCCTCGTTATGGTTATATTTAGATCTTGCATCTCATATGACATAATGTTGGTTGGACTGAGAAATGCTATTTCCAAGAGTTTTAGTTAGTAGCTGGCTTAACCACCTCTATCGCATCCAAAAGACCGATATTGTATCTATAAAATAAA
Organism: Pyrrhia umbra; assembly: GCA_963891755.1. Taxonomy (NCBI): domain Eukaryota; kingdom Metazoa; phylum Arthropoda; class Insecta; order Lepidoptera; family Noctuidae; genus Pyrrhia; species Pyrrhia umbra. Next base: position 2,794,759 of record OY982943.1, read on the forward strand.
AATACATTGATGTTCGTTAGTCTAGCTAAAACTCGAGAACGGCTAGGCCGATTTAGCTGATTTTGGTTTTGAAATGTTTGCCATAGTCCAGAAGTAAGTAGATGTAGATGATACGAAGTTCACCGGGTCATCTAGTCACTAATAAATTGGTATCGAGCGACAATTTATCGGAAGCGTTTAAACAATTGTAAAATTTTTAGATGCATTTTTTTCTTAATCCTTTTTTCGCCCTGTTTGTATTGGTTTTAGGCAACCTCGTCAGCCTGTCATTGTGTCAGTAACGGAACTGTTTCATGTATAAGTAGATCGTAGATGTAACTGTAGTTGCAACACGTGACGTAAGCTGTGTTGCAACATGTTACAGGGGATGTTGCAATGTTGTGTTTTTATTATTTAGATTGAATGATGGAGTACGGATACGAATGTTTCTTTATTATTACTTGTTTTTATTTTTACTAATCTTCTTAATGTTGAAACCCGACATGACTCATCAAAACTTGTTTTGATACTTCTGTTTATTGTAATCAATGGTGTAAATATCTGCTAATATTGAGACATTGATTTTACGAGTTATGGCTTTGATTTTCGATTACAACAATAATAATGAGTTTTTCTCAGCAAAAAACCCTTTTACGACCAAGTTTACCGACAGATGGTTTCGTAATCGGCTTGTTAAACAAAAACATGGTTTAACCATCATCAACTGCCTAGCCTTTTCCCAACTACGTTGGGGTCGGCTTCCAGTCTAAACTAGATGCAGCTGAGTACCAGTGTTTTACATGGAGCGACTGACTATCTGACCTCCACAACCCAGTTACCGGGTAACACGGTACCCCTTGGTAGGACTGGTTGTCAGACTTTCTGCATATTATGTACATATTACTCCATGTACTATTATTTATTGTGACTAGAATAAAAAATATCAACGCTCTGTAAATGGAAAAATCTAAAACTGTATGCGAAACGAATTCAATTAAAATGTACTTTCATTCACTTCAAAAGCGACAAAACCTGTCAACAGTAAATAAACGCTTTACCGAACCGTAAAATTATTCATTGACGCGTAATTTTACGTAAAAGCTTCGTATAATACAGTATATGTGGAGATGTATAATCTAGATATAGCATAGCTTCAAAACTGGGGCAGATGGAAGGCCGGTCAGCCCTACACCCTAGGCCTGATGCTTTATGCATGAGAAGACACCCGGTGCCGCGTAAACAACTCCAATACAATAACAAGAATATTCGAAGTGACAAGATATTGAAATTTTCTCATAAATGCTATACGTTTATAATTCGTCCTCCATCAAGCGTTTGTTTATTAAATTAAACGGCGAAGTTTATGATAAGTTTTTCACTTGAATCACGTCTTTTTATGACGCAACAAGAATATAATCGCATTTAGTAATTTTCTTAGAACAATGTTTTTAATGATCTGTAAATCTCAAAGTGAGAAACGAAATAAGCTGTAATATAAAATCAAGATAATCCGATGTACGTCAAAACATTTAATCTCGCTGACGAACTATTCTGTTTATTGGTGTTATGAAGATTAACTCTTCACCGCATACAGACGCACACAACATTTGAAGCTTTATAATAAGACATTTTTCAACAACATGGCGAAAACAAAACATTAAAAAAAACATTGTATGACGAAACAGGCTGAAAAGCTTTTACACGGAGCATAAATTACGATTCCCCAGTCATCGGTGGCTTTATAATAAAATGCTGAACTATAATTATCAGAATTCGCTGCCGGAGCGCACACGTGACGTCATAGTACATGTGGGATTACGAAATATGGTTGGACAATAATTGTGACGTCAATATTTTCAATTATAATCCATCAAGTGCTTACATAGAAACTGACTATGACTATTCTGATATAAATTATATTAAAGTTATAATGATAGATACAGATTAGTACCCAGGTGATGGATTGAAAATACCCATAAAATATTAATTTTTATTCTAATATTCATTAGTACTAATTTTCATCAATGATTATTTATTAAATGTTTCTTGATATGGTGTATGTCCATCTTTGAATTATAATTTTGTCCTTAATTTGCTTTAAAAAAACATTTTTAGATATTATGTAAAAAGTAAATTATGCTTAATTTTGTGCCATCATAAATTAATAGAGTGAGTAATTTCTAAAAGAAATAGAGAATGCAAGTTTTACATTGCTACATTCAGTTTGCTAATAAATATATGACTTAAAGATACATAAATTTACCATTTTTTAACACCAACAGGTGCAGTTATTTTTTTCAACTCGTTTACTTTATAAGGATGTACTTTCGTAGTATATTTTGTCCACCATCATCACCTGCCTAGCCTTTTCTGAACTATGTTAAGGTGGGCTTCCAATCTATCCAGATGTAGCTGAGTACCAGTGTTTTACACTCAGCAACTGCCTATCTGGCCTCCACAACCCAGTTATGTTCTGCAAACCAATTAACTGTTTGTCAGCATCTGATCACATGACCATCATTCTATAAATATTTTCCAGCTGAATGCTGAAATTAACTGAAAGGTCCAAGTAAATTTTAACTCGCATAACAGAAAATCATAACAGTTCTAAAAAAGGTAATGATATTGACTAATCAAAGATTCACTAGGTTACTATACTGATATACTACCAACAAAACGGTTCTTTTTAGTTTTGTTTTGGTCCTATTTCAATAGAGTCCCATTAACCCTAAGGTTGATTGGTAGAGAATGCCTTGTGGCATTAAGTCTGCCTATGTACCACTACTATACATGAAGTTCAAATAAATAAATAAATATAATAAATGCAAATGTTTGTGAGGATGTATAGATCTATGTTTGTAATTACACAAAAATGTAGCACAGAAAATAATTTACGGTGTAAAAATGTACTGTGTCAAATTATGTGTTTGTTTATTAAAATATGAGTCATTGTTGGCTGTTATTACTACCTGCCAACTAGTTAAGAGCTCTAGACAAATTTAATATTATTTTCGTAATGGTGACAATATCTCATTTAATAATAGCATGTGGTTTTGGTGTAGTTTATTTCATTTGAATTCATCAATTTTGTGTGTTTTTGTTGATGAAAAACATAATTATTTTGTAGTGAGTGATTATAATTTAAAACCAAGCTAAAACAATTTATTTTAATTATTATGAATCAGCATATAATATTTGACACTAATCGATTGAACTACTTTTAATGAGCTGTCAAAAAACCATTCTCCCATTGATTTTGTATGGAATTAGCAAACTGACATCACTTATTATACAAACCAATAACTTAAAATCTAATTTTACAGTTATCAAATTGAAAATTAGGTGTTTTTTCATGGCTAAAATATAATGCCTTTTTTAGGTAAGTGGTGTCTCAGAATTAATTTGTGCCAATTAGGCAGGCCTAACAGTAAGGCCTATCTTTACCATGATAGACACCAATAAAAATGGTTAGTCTAAAGGTCGTCAACTTATTCAGTGGATAGATGTGGCTTGTAGAGTATGTTAGATAGAATAGAATATTCTTTATTGTACACCAAATGAAATTTAGACAGATACAATTTAAAACTAAAATATGGGTACAACAGCAGTTTTTTCCTCCTACTTATAACCTTTATCATCAATACACAATGGCAATATTTGTGTGTAGATCTGACATCTTTAAAACATCTAAACATTATAAGTTTGATACTAATTGACAGTATTTCTGTGAGTCAGAGTATTGTCTAGGGCAGTTGAAAATCAAACAAAAGCCCAGGTTTTTTATATAACATTACAATGCAAAGAGATAAGCAACTTGAATGAGTAATCGTCCAGCGTTGCTGGTTTGTGCAATCAGTACTTTAACACTACCCACTTTTTATATTCATGTTGAAACTTGCAAACTTGTTGGTTCTTTTATTTATTTATTATGCTGGGTAATTACATGTAATGTTACATCAATATGAATTCAGCTTTACAATGTAAGATTTTCTGCCTTTTATATCAAATAGAATTAGATAATAATGAAGATAAACTTTCTGTTTTCAGTCAGGAATTATGGAATAATCAGTCAGTCAGTCAGTCAGTCATTAACACATTTCTACTTAAATACCAAATAAAACTGCATTACATTTTATCCAAATGACAAAAATTTAATACTGGCAGATTAATTAATTACAAATAGAAAAGAATTTATTTCATTTCATGATAATATTTTTTTACTGTTTAGATGGCATGCTACGCTGGCCACACTTTCTAGACTATCTAGGGTACCATTGCAACTCTACACAATCATTAATTCATGTGTATTATGCTTAAACACAATCTACAGATTATCTGTGCACTACCATAAATTAATCCAACCTTATCTCTAGTACAAATATTGAACCTCTGATAAGAATGTAGCAATACTTGTGTGTGTGTAATTAAAAAAACAAAAAGTCCAGTTTTATTTTAAGCTGCCCAAACAATATGTACACAAATGAGTTTTCATTTTGATAAAAACAGTTATGTAAGGCGCTTGATGTGTTTATTATCGGATTTGTTTATCGGCAGTGGTTCAGCGCGATGACTGGGGAACCAAAACAGATGTGGACTTACCTTGAACATAGGCCTAGGATGCCTCGGCTGCGAGGGCGCAGCCGCGGTGGTGGTGGCCGCGGGAGCCGGCGCTGGGGCCGTCACGTGGTCCGCCGGCAACGACTCCGGGACAGTCTGGAGAGTAGGCCTCATAGTCGTCGACATTTTCACAATAACACTAGTTCAAACACTTAACACCTTGCTAGCCCACCCGCGCCGTTCGCATCCTCCGCGGCGGTCGCGCGCTCAGCCCGCCCGACCGGCCCAGGCCCTCACCAGGACGCCGACACAGGCCCCGACTTAACTCCACCGATCGCCGACCAACAACGCCCATCTAACCGCATTTTCGACCAGAAAAAAACATCGCGAAGCCCTATAACGAAAACTGTGTAACGATACGCGATACCTATTTCACTTTCACGTATATGTTAACGATCGTCGAGATGGAAAACGGAAATAGACACGCAAAAAACTATTAGAAAGCTTACGGTGTCTTCTCCTGTCACATAAACACTATCAAGGAATTCGGCGTTTGAGCTTTATAACGACGCGCAAAGTGTTTTCGTTAATGCCACCGGCTCGTATAAAGGGTACGAAATCGCGTGGTGGACAAATATAAATCCGTTTAATAATAAAATTACTAAAGAAATTCACTTAACTCCGCTAAAAGTCCTCACATTCTTGAATTCACTCTCAAGATGGCGGATTTTACCTACTCCTCGTAAATGGGCACAAGGCTGACACGAAAACATCAACCGGCTCTCTATCAATCCCTTTCTTTTGGCAGCACATGAAAAGAGATAGTGATATGTGAACGAGTTCAACGGAGTTTTGTGATACGTCACTGAAAAAACTGCCAATGGAGCATGCGCAAAAGTTACGAGTATTTAAAACTTCGAACGCACCCATAAACGTTTTGTTAGTGCGTTTTAGTCAACAATTTTGCAAATATTTCTTATCATGGATTAAAACAGAAAGTGCACGTTTTGTTTTGGTATAAATTCTAATGTTTTTGAATTAATCAGAAATAGTAATTATTACTTCTTGTAAACGTGTTATAGTTTTATCAAATTCTTTACATTTTTGTATCTGTACTATTCTTTTCTTAACAGTGGTAACACTGACATTAAAATAATATTTTCTGCGGGCAAGTTTTATTAGCGCCATCTTTATAAAAATGGCTGCCTTGTTGTTGGCGACTGTTGGGTGCTTGTTTGGAAATTAATGTTTGTTTCTTTCTTTTATTATGTTTTCGAATAACTGCATGTGTAAAATATTGCAGATTAGGACGGATGATATAATAAATTGGTGAGTACGAAGTGTTCAATCGTTGTTAATGCACAATAAAGTGCTCGGTAACGTAATAACAATCTGCTCAGGGCAACGTGAGCTTTTCTAATGCGTATTCGTTTTCTTTATGTTTTTCATGATAAGTGTTAAGATTATGTATCGTAATGTGTTCTTTGCGTTTTCACATTGAGATTCAAGGTTCAGATGTAAGTGAGGGTCATATTTACATAAGTTGTGACCTTAGTGCATTCAGACAACAAAAGAACACTTCCACGAATCTGTTGTTAGCAAGTAACGACTTTGGGATGTTTTTTCTTGTTTATTACTTTAACTTTAATAGCGATTGTGCATTCATTTAAAGATTAAAATGTGGTGGTATATGTTATGTGTTCGCGTTGTCGCTAAATAAAGACTGTAATAAAAAGTAGGTGAACGAACCCCGATTCGAGTCCACAAATAGTATAGTGCTTTCTAAAAGTTCGATTTTTGCTTACGCATCACGATAGCTTCTTCGAATTTTAACTATATTACTTCGCACACAAGTCTGTAGTAAAGATTTGAGTCATTTGCCTCTTTATTTACAAGCAAAATATTTACATTTCATTATTTTGTCAATGAAACATCTCAAACAATGACAATGTTTTTAATGATGCGAGTAAAAATATAGCAACGATAATATTTACCGTTAGTTGTAATGTTAACTGTAATTATGTAGATAAAAATAATAGTAGGTATATAATATTTTTACTAAACCATGGATACAAATTTTAATGTTATGGATAGTTTTTTAAGTTCATCTAATCCTCATTATAATCAAGGGACAATTTATTACTATTTGGTGGTGCTATGATAATTTAATTACTAAACTTTAAAACTATGATTTAATCTCTACAAATACTTAATTAACCCTTATAATTAAAAATCCTTGAATATGAATTAATATTAAGCTTAAATTAGCAGTCTTTTGTGAGCATAATAAAGAAATATTTCTGGGGTCATTTTAATTTTAATTGTATCAACATTTCTTTTTGGTATACAAGAAAGCCCCAAAACACAATTTTTTAATAATACAATAATAAGTTAAATTTGATCAGAGAAACCATTGCATCTCAGAAAGTCACTGCTGACTTCTAACTAAAGAAACCTTGTTCCAGATTATCTTACCCAACTTGATATAAAACCCAGCAGTTGTCAAAGAGGAGAGCATTTTACATAAATGAGCCCCACCTAGTGCTGTAAGCTAGTAGGTACCGCAAGCGGTTATATTTCGTAGAGAAGTTTACGTAGTATGTCCAAGATGTGGCCAGCGTCGCAGTACTCGCACAGCAATGCCCCCATTCCAACGAATGCGGGGAAGGCTAATGAGCACCAGAACCAGCAGAATTTGAAGACTTTGGGCATGACCTCTGCTATTTCTATGGCAGGTGTGTATGAAATTTCATTATGTTAAAATAAATACATCCTTACTAATATTATAAATGCGAAAGTAACTGTTTGTCTTGTCTGTTACGCTTTCACGCCAAAACTACTGGACCGATATAAATGAAATTTGGTACAGAGATAAAATATACCCTGAGGAACAACATAGGCTACTTTTTACCCGGGTGCGCTAAGTAGTTCCCTCGGGATGCGGGTGAAACCGCGGGAAACAGCTAGTGTTTCTATATAATGTCGATTTTATGCATTGTTCTATACTTTTTTTTTTAAATTCTTGTGTAATTGAACTCTGGATCTCTATATCCACTTTAGCTTCAAGCTTTCAAGTTCAAGAATTTGAAAGCTAAAGGTTCCCTGAAAACTACAGGCTATGCTAGGCCTGAGTGCAGAAGCTAGTTCACTGATAAACCTAACTTTAACTTCACTGGCCGCGAGACACAATCGTAAAACAATAGCCATGTATCATGTGAAAGGGAAGTTATTAAATTAATATGTAAAAATATATTGTCAAAAAAATATGATTAATATTTCACTTTTGTACTATGTTAAGCGCATCCCTTGACCACAGGCCTGTCAATAGCACTTTTATTTATTTATAGAGGTCAATGTTTAATGAAGTATTAATTCATTCAGTTATTATTCTGTACTAAGCTACTATCATCAGTCAAGGCCAAAACCTTAATTCTCAGTGTTTACATAAATAACAAATATGCTGTGACATTGTCAAATAATACAAAGGTTATTAAAACACCAATAAATTGTATATCTTTCTCAGATATCTTGTTTTGAAGGTTTGCATACTTATCTCTGATCTCAATATAAATAATGTACTTCCATAAAACAATTCCGCCAAGAAAGATGTTGATAAACAAATGGATGATGTCTTACAAAGGTCCCAACAACAAGAAGCCTTGCCAAGGTATTATGAACTCTACACTGATAAACATAAGGAGATTCTGGCTAAGTCAAAGTTGTATTGATCAATCAATCAAAGGTTGAGCTATGGTTGACGCGGTTCCTGTATGGGTAACCATCTATGCCTTGAGAAGCACATTAAAGCGATAGTCCTGGCTGTCATTTGTTGATTTTTACAGTCAGAAGCTAGGAAGTTGGACAACCATTAACCTAGGGATATTGTTTTAACTGGGTTGTAGTATCTACCTACTCAACTGCATCTACTTACACCGGATGCCGACCGCAACATATGTAGAGGCTAGGCAGATGATGACATAATCATAAGCTATAATACCACTCTTTCACACAGGTCCAAAGCCCATTGACATAGAGAAAACGGCTGAGCTCAAAGAATCCCTTGTCCCCTATGGGGTGTTTGAGTCAGAGCAGGAGATGCACCACCGTATGGAAGTGCTGGGCGCGCTGCACCGGCTCGTCAGACAGTGGATTCGAGAAGAGTCGATGAGGAAGAATATGCCGCCAGGCGTCGCTGATACCGTCGGTGGCAATATTTATACCTTCGGGTCATATCGGCTTGGGGTAAGTGCAGTATCGTTTTCTTTTCATATTGAGAGAAAGTTTAGGAGTGTTCCAAAAAATATTTGGTAGTTAGCAATGGTAAAGCAAGCGCTTGCGGCTAGTCGGAAGCAAGTGTGGTGATCAATGCTCATGCCTTCTCTGTACGAGAAGACGCCTTTACCCCACAGTGAGATAGTAAATAGGCCGATGATAAAGGTGGTTGCTGAACACTCAGGATTCGCTAAGGAAGGTATTTTATTCATCCTGTAATCATTCAGGCCTCTATCAGAATCCATTCTGATCTACCGTTAAAAGAAGATCAGTGCTATTTTTTCATTACTAATGTATTCACTCTTGACCGCGATCCTGGTTGTGAAAGATGAGATCTATGGTCGAATGAGTGTACTCAGAAATGATAAAGGATTGAAGGTGTTAGGGAAGGGAACACGGATGATGGAAGCTAGAAGGAAAAAGGAGATATTTCTAAATATTATGTGGATTATCTATTCACTAAAAACCAGCTTAAAATACAGCCAAAAAATGTAACATACTTTGTACAAGAATTGAGTTACATAATTCTCGTAAAAAAAGGATTTATGTCAAAAGATTTATTATGAGTTATAAATAAATTAAATGCAATAACATCAAGTTATTATTCTTGACATAAACACTGTTTATTTGACGACAAGTAGCCGATAAATGTTATGATTTTAAAATCACAGCAATTTGTTCACATAACATTTTATTGACCTCTATAGTTTTTATTATGTAAACAATTTAGATAAACCACTTTTTCATGCACTAAACAAACTCACATACAAATTTCACCACCTGTTTTTATAATAAGACTGGATTTAGCAAGAAAAATCTTTTTAGAGCTCTTTATGATAATACAATTTCTTCAGTAGGCGTCTAACACAATAATGATCGCAACTAAAAATCTCACTGACCACTTTGAGATAATTGAAGGGCACCTTCTAAGAATATGCGCATATTACGTCGGCCGCAAAACATTATTGTATTGCAAAAGTATGCTAACATTATTCATGTAAGAACTCCATTTCAAATACGTACTAATCTAGTATATGGAAAGGAGTTTTGTTGTTTTTTTTTTATTAAGTAACTATTGGCCATAGACTGATCTGTGCCAGCAAGAACACATAGGAAGTGGTGAAGGGAGTGTGGTTGGTCTGTGGGCTGCTTTCATTTAATTTTGAGATTTAAAAAGGGCTAATTTTCAGCCGGATGATAATTATCCTAGGTCCTACGACCTCAGACTTCAATCTATATCTACAGAGTTTTATCTGAATCAGTTCAGTCGTAATGTGAAATTTTAATTTAAAAAAAATAACCTCCACGGGCTATTTAGAAAATTTAATATCTTTAAACTGAACTGATAAATGGTATCATTGTACTGCCTGACTGCGCTTTATCTATTTTTTTTTTACTACAAACATCGAAAAATAATGAAGTTTTTGTTTGTCACCAGGTGCACCACAGAGGTGCTGATATAGACGCGCTGTGCGTGGCGCCGCGTCACATCGACCGGATTGACTACTTCGCGTCTTTCTACGATCTGCTGAAGTTGCAGCCACAGGTTTGTAGCAAACATCATCTGCCTAGCCTTTTCCCAACTATGTTTGGGTTGCTTGCCTGTCTGACCTTGACTACCCAGTTACCGGGTAAGATACCCCGTGGTAATACTGGTTGAGACTTTCTGGCTTCTGACTATCCAAAGGAATTAGGAAGGAACATGGATGGGTTTTAATCAGTACCTAAGAGTCTGACACTCCCTCCCGCCCCACCCACGGCGGGAGGAGTTATTTAATAATTTCCTATCCGAAAAAAAAAGGAGCATAGATCCATTTAAATTCGTGAAGATCAATTGAATGTCCAGCCCTAGAAAAATAATTTCTTGACTTATATGTATAAAACAACGTTTCATAATTAAAACGCAAATGATTTCTTAGGATTTCAAAACGTTTTCTGTTGAAGACTTTCAAACTCACAGAACTTTGAAATTTGCATTTAATTGTAACAGAGTTGTGCGTCACGTTATTTCTAGGAAATATCCCCAACTTTATGACTGAAAAAGTACCTGCGTAGAAGCGTATACCGTCTTTGTGTTGTTTTTGCTACTAAGAAACTTTCAATTTATTCGCAAACTACCTGCGAAGACATTGTTCACCCAATATGTTTTAGATCTGTCTTTTGTAAATATAACGTTCAAAAAGTGCTGATTTTTGTAGGTTGAATAAATGATTTTTAAATTATTTTTTTTTTTTTATTAAAAGAGGGTACGCTTTAACTGCCCTTTAGAGGTAGCGAAATGAAATAAAATTCAATTTATTTAATTTCAATATGGAGATACATAGATTGAAAACTGAGGAAGCAGATATGATATTTTGACTAGATGCGTGAGGTAGTTCATTCAGGAACGGGTGTGTTACAACACCCACTTCCTGACTTGCTGCTTTGTGACATTTACCAAAATCCACGCAAGTTCGGTGATCGGGGAATCGAACCCGAGAACCCCGTTTACAGCAGTCTCACTATCAACCACTAGACCAACGAGGCAGTCGATTTCTACAACAATAATTACTCATTCATTAAAACCTAAATTTAATTGTTATTTTTTGTTCAGGTCAAAGATTTGAGAGCAGTAGAAGACGCATTCGTGCCTGTCATCAAGATGAACTTCGACGGAATTGAGATTGATCTGCTGTTCGCCAGGCTGGCGCTCAAGGAGATACCAGGTGAGGACATTTAGCTTAGGCAACGAATAATTGTGGATGGAAAAGTCGAAAGCAGAAAATTTAACTTAGGAACTTTGTTTGAACTAGTTAGGAGATAAACATACCAAAAGTTCTTACCCCTTCGAGCTGAGACCGAGGGGGGGGGGGACAAGAAGGTCAAAATTTTGTCTATTATAATGATGATTAATATGTATATTAAATCCAGACCTAATTACAGCTTTTTAGTACCCACCGCTGAGCTAAGCCACAGACAGACAGACATGCCGGAACTTCCTCGTTGACTGCGAAACCCTAAAGTTATATGTAAGAATTATGTAAAAAAAAAGAGAGAATTATATCAAACAGAGTGAGATAAAAAGTTCACTATAATTAAGTGACGTCCATTTTTCAACGTCATTCATTGACGATAACTGTTTGAAAACACTTAGCACTTTATTCTCACAATAAATTGCGCAAACTAATACTAATGATGTCAAGAAGTTTTGTCATGAAGTTGTTGCTCTACTATATAATAATCGTACCTACAGTGTAGTAGGTACAGTTTGGGTAAAACTACGTCAGAACATTTTGATGTTAAGACAAGAGATAAAAGAATATTATAAGGTGAAAACAACAACATGCAAACCTTTTATTCGGGTGGGAAATCATCAAAATACTCCTACCGCCGTTAGTGTCAGACTTATACTGACCATTGACTCATCTATGTGCCTTCTTTAGTCCTTTTCGTTCCGGGGCTGAGGTCTCTTTCGAACATCCCACAGCCCTGGCAGGCTATGGCGCTGGGGGACCTTTCATTGGTGCTGACAGCTCTTTGAAGCGCGCGTGAAAGACACACGCGCCGTCGACACGAGCCTGGTCCTTACCAGACAAAAAAAAACTTCAATCGAATGAGTACCACAAGTCAGAATAAGGCCATTGTATGTTGCAGGTCAAGCTCAAAAATATAAAACACAATTCATATATTTTTAAAAGGTGTATTTCACAATAATATGTTAATATTTTTTCTGATACAAAGTTCAAATGGGAATGACTCACGCATTATCTCTAGTATGAAAAACAAAAACATACACACACAATGACCCGAGATTCTTGTGGAGGTCATACGGCAGATACCTTAATATTCGATACCTACTGAAAACCAGTTTATTTTACTACATATTTGTCTGCCGCAGCAAGGTCGGTCCTTTTAAGTAGGTAGGGTAACAGGAAATTACCTTAGTATGTATCGCGATGGTCGGTTAATTCTTTATAGTCCTGTACTATCCCACTGCTGGGCAAAAGATTATTTTCGTATGCCAAGAATTGATCACCACGTTTGCTCAAAGTGGGAAGGCGATTTCAGTCTTTAAATTAAGGTTAATTTATCCAGCCTAACTTCCTAATCCTAACTTATATTTTAAATCCAAATGTGAATTTGTTACGCTTTCACGCTAAAACTACTCAACCAATTTGGATGAAATTTTGTAAGGAGATAAATGGGACACTGGAGACGGTTAGAGACTATAAAAACTTGTTTATGTATTCAGCCAACCAATCATATAGTTCCAAAATTGACCTCATTTTAAGTTACACTAAAATTAACTATACTTAATCCCTATTGATATTAATTAGGCCCTAACATACTGTAAAATCATTTTAGTAAAAAAAAATGCAGATACGAATAGTGTAAAGTTAAAATTGCGTTTAAAAAATAAAATTTATCAGAAAAAGTTTCTAGGCCTTTTCAAAGAGTTCATTGTTGACAACAAACTTTACAATAGAGATTAGACAGTAACAGGAAATACGCTGTTACGGAAGACATTGTTGTAACTTGAGTCTTAAAGTCGTTATTGGGTAACTGTATCATCAAAGGGTATCTGTTTATCTCTTCTGTTCTTTATTTAATTGCGTAAGTTTTAAATTTATCCTTGATAAGTATTTTGTAACTGTTATTTATCGCAGCCTGGGATATAGCCTAGGCCCGTCCATAAAGTTGTATATATCAGTTGACAACTTTTATTCACATTTTCTGGTTTATATGAAGATTTCTACTGACCCTTAAGCTTTCTAAAGTATTAGTAGGCTTTTTAGCTTTAGTAAATAAAAATATATCGGACAGTCCAAATATAACAGACACCCATCTGTTTCAAATAAAACCATTCCATTTTGGACTCTATCTCTAGGATTTAGTACGGTTGAATTCTGCTTTGACATATATGTATACTTATTTTTCAATTCATTTAATTAGGGCGACAATGATCTTTTTATTACCAACAAATACGACAGAAAACGCTTTATGGTCCTCCGTACGCCAAGCCATTGGTTCTAATCAAAACCATTCCATTTTCAACTCTATTTCAAAGGCTTAAGGTTTAATTCCGATTTGACTTCTCAACTTTTCTGTTCACAGATTCATTTGACTTGCGCGACGATATGCTGCTGAAGAATTTGGACCAGAAATGCGTGCGCTCCCTCAACGGTTGCCGCGTCACTGACGAGATCCTGCGCCTGGTGCCCAACATCAACAACTTCAGGCTCACCCTCCGAGCCATCAAGCTGTGGGCCAAACGTAAATATACATTACATACAACATACTTACCGTTACCCGGAAACTGGGTTATGGAGGTCAGATAGGCAGTCGCTCCATGTAGACTGGAAGCAGAACCCAAATGTTGATAGGGTGGAAGGTAAATAAGTGATGAAGAAGAGTGAAGGACATGTTGAGAGTATGAATGTGGATGGCTTTAGGACTTTAAAAAGGCTGAATTGCTGGATGGACTGTGTAAAAGACGTTGCGGTCCTTTGGGGCTGCATGTTGCCCTTATTCCTAGCCCAAATAGTTTAGGCTAATTGCCGAAGGATGATGATTCGTAGGGAGGTGTACTGTAACGAAAACTTAGTCCAGGGATTTAGGACAGATTCCAGCTTTTTAGGAGCTTTGTATTTCCTAATAGGCAGATCCCTGAGAAGATATGCTGACAACAAACATAGCAATGAATTTCGTAAGGGGGCAGGCAGGGAATAGAGGAGAGCTGAAAATCGAGCTTAATGGCGTGCCATGGGATAGGCATATGTCCAGGAGTTGACTGGCATGATGATAATGATAGTGTGAATGTCACAACCGTCTTTGCACTAGCTGATCCTCTGTTCCACCTTCAGGTCACGGCATATACTCCAACACCCTCGGCTACTTGGGCGGTGTGTCCTGGGCGATGCTGGTGGCCCGCACATGCCAGCTGTACCCTAACGCGCTACCCGCGACGCTGGTGCACAAGTTCTTCCTGGTCTTCAGCCAGTGGAAGTGGCCCCAGCCAGTCCTGCTGAAGCAGCCGGATTCCGTCAACCTTGGCTTCCCGGTTTGGGATCCGAGAGTGAGTATTTTATAGGTTACATAATCTATACTATAAAAAAAATACTTTTTGAGCCAGGGTCCATTGTGGTGATAGCTGTTGTTGAATGTTTTAGGAATGCACAGATAATAAATAAGCAAACATATATTTTTGTATTTAACCGACTTCAAAAAAAAGGAGGAGGTTCTCAATTCGTCGGGATCTTTTTTTTTTATTTTTTATGTATGTTCACCGATTACTCGAAGACGCCTGGACCGATTTGCAAAATTGTTTTTTTATTTGGTAGGGTATACTTTCCAGGTGGTCCCATATAAATTTTATCACTACCGGTTCAGCCGTTTTATAAATATATCAAAAATAACGATTTATCTCTACCTGCTGATATGCCAAATACTTAGATGATTTGGTTGTTTACGCTTATTACAACCTAAAAAAAAAGTGGTGTGTTTATTTTGTTAAGATAGCAAGACCGAGACACTGAAAAGCGAAAAAATAAAAAACTTTTTACAAAAAAATAAAACCGACTTCCAAAATAAACTGAAAAGTAAAAAATAATTTTATTTAAACGCTTTACGACCAAAACATCGCTTTCGAAGTCGGTGGCGAAATACTAACAATAGTAACTTACAAGACACCGACTTCTAGAGCGATGTTTTGGTCGTAAAGCGTTTAAATAAAATTATTTTTTTATAAATAGAATGATAAAAAAAAATTAAAAAGCTATAGATAGAATGAAGAGACAAACAAATTAGTGTCTGTGTAGTAAGTGTTAGTGTGTGTGTTTGTTCTGTGTCAGTATGAGTATTCAAAAATTATACACAAGTTTTTGAGTGAAATAATAACAAACATACATCCTCACAAACTTTGGCATTTATAACAACAGTTAGGATTTTGTGGGTCGTCGACTCGTCACTCTTTATTCTACTTTTCCGGTGTCTAACTTGTTAATAGGTCAAAGTAATTTATAGTATTAACTGCCTAAAATATACACTTGACTATTATTGTTGCAAGGGAAATGGAACAGTCAGTTTTTATAAAATAAAAAGAAAAGAGTAGAAAAATAAATACCATTTGTTTAAATATCAGTTCAGTATATCTGTATCAGTTTTATTCAGGGTTTTTGTAAGTCAGTCTAACCTAATAATACTTTCAAAATTACGATTGTTGTGCGAAATCGTAACTTTAAGATAGCACGTTTGGCGTAGTGGCTGAGCAATTGGCTGCTGCGCTGCGTGTCGCGGGTTCGATTCCCGCACGGGACAACTAAAATTGTTCCGGGTCTGGGTGTTTGTGCATGTGTAATGTATGTTTGTAAACGTACCCACGATATAGTTCGTAGTGTGGAGCAACGTTTTTTTTTTCTTCAAAATTTAGTATATTATTAACCTATACAGATATATTCTTGTTTATTTATGCAAACAACAAAAGAAAGAACATTTATAACAGCTTTTGTCTATTTTTTACCAGCGAAAGACAGCTTCATGATGCATTCCTCATATAAAACGTAATATTATCACCCAGGTGAACATCTCGGACCGGTTCCACCTGATGCCGATCATCACGCCGGCGTACCCGCAGCAGAACTCCACGTTCAACGTGTGCGCCTCCACCAGGACTGTCATCATGGAGGAGTTCAGGCTCGGTGAGAATAGCTTGTGTTTATCTCAAACATACCAATATTGTGGTGGCTCAGAGCTGCACGAGAAAGCTTGAGAGTGTGGGTTCCTGCCGAAACCAATGTAAAATTTTCAAAGTTTAAATGTACTCTCTAAAATCCCCAATACGTCGAATGCCTCGTTTGTCTAGCGATCGCATAGCTCGACTGCTTTAAACGGGGTTACGGGTTCGATTCCCGGATCGGGCCGAACTTACTTTGTGGATTTTGGTAAATGTTACAAAGCAGCCCGGAGTCAGGAAGTTTGTGGCGTAATACCGTCAAGCCTGGGAGGGCACGTTAATCCCGTCACCCCTGGCTGCTATCTTGATAGCTGACAGTTGATGTTACAATTCTATGTCAGAGGCCCTCAGGCGGATTTGAGAAAACTCTGACTCTAGGGCTTGTTAGGTTGGCAAAACGTGCAGCCCACACAAAAAGAAGAAGCCAATACGTCTTGAGCAAACATGGTAAACAATAATATAAATCCGAAATTAGTTGTCTTTTACGCTTTGACGATAAAACCTCTGAACCGATTCGGATGAAATTTGGTATGGAGATAGATTGAAACCTGCTGAAAGACATAAGAAACTTTTCCAACAGTTCGTCTATAATATTCTAATAAGTTATTCTTTCACAGGTCTAGCAATAACAGACGAGATAATGCTGGGCAAGTGCGGCTGGGAGCGGCTGTTCGAGGCGCCCAACTTCTTCTCGCGCTACAAGCACTTCATCGTGCTGCTGGCCTCCTCCGCCAGCACCGACGACCAGCTGCAGTGGTGCGGGCTCATCGAGAGCAAGATCAGGCATCTCATCAGTGAGTACATTGGGATTATGGACTTTATTGCAACTATATACGGGCTTATTGTTAGTCCTGTTAGCCCTGGAAGGAACGTTCCTTGTAGCTAAGTAACAGTCAAGTCAAATCGTTTATTCGTGTTTAGTCGTGCGGATCAATTGGTTAGCAAGGTTAAGCTGCCAGTCCATGGATGGGTGACTGTTTTCTTAACACAGCGAGACCCCATCGTGCTTCGGAGAGCACGTGGTGCTGTCGGTCCTGCGCCTGATCTCTTCCCAGTCGTGTCGGGTTACCGACCGTGAGGACTATGAGAGTGAGGGATAGAGTGCACCTGTGTCTGCAAGCGCTTGCGCACTATAATATCTCCTGCGTACCTGGCTAGTCTTCATTGAGATTGGCCGCCGTAACCGAAATCGGTCTGGACTTTTTTTTCAATCTGCTAGGTTTGCGGGATTTTTCAAAGAGTTACCGCGGCCCTAAAAAACCCTTTAATGAACCCGTTTTCTCCACTTGTGGATTGTGATCTAAGCCTGGTAGACCGAAAGAGGCAATTAAAATACATGGGTAGGTTTCAGTCGCGTTTAAAACCCCGAGAAATAGCTAGTATTATATGTGTTTTAAACTATGGTAACTTACAAAACCTCGTTTAAATAGCACAAATGTACGAACTTTCTACAATCCAACATCCAACATTTAGTAGATCTACAGTAATCTTCTATAATATAAAAATGAATCGCTGAATGTGTTGCTAAGCGCAAATCTCGAACGCAACTGGACCGATTTGGATGGAATTTAATACGGAGATAGAAGAGACCCTGGAGAAGGTTTTAGGTTACTTTTTATCCGGGTGCGTTCAGTAGTTTCCCCGGGACGCGGGTGAAACCGCAGGCATCAGCTAGTTATTTATAAAATGTGTAGATAAAATAATAACGCACATTGCTGTGGCTAATGAGGCGCGTAAATTAGGTCAATGACTCGCACACAACATCTGGTATATAGAACAGGTATATGCGGACTATGAGGTCACGCTATTTACTCCCACGTTTTATATTATATGAATATACTAGCTAACCGGCGTTTTCGCCCGCGTGGGCTATACATAATCGAATTAAAAATACAAGAGTTTCATACAAACTTTGGCGTGTGCGTTGATCCGTCAGTCATTCAGGACAAAGCATTTTATATTATGATGAGTATATAACACGGATAGTGTAAGTAAAAATGGATTTATTTTGCTAGATTTATATTTCAAGATCGTCTCTAGTATTAAATTTACAATTAGTTTAACCGTAATTTGTTTAGTATCTGTATTTTCGAGAGTATCTCATATTTGAGGATGGTTTAAAAGACACACCTTCCACTAGTATTATAAATGCGAAATTTTGCGAGGATGTATGTTACTCTTTCACGCAAAAAGTATTAGCACGCAACGCGTATTTCCCTCGGGATGCGGGTGAAACCGACGAAAACAGCTAGGGTTAAATACGTTTGCGTTCAAGCAAAAATAATAAAACTTTAATTTTCCTAATTATCACCATCTAAAGTGGTCAAAACCTGTTTATTTACACTTTTTATTTGGTTATGTCTGTCTGTCACAAAGTCATAATGTTGTCAGATAATTATGAACTTAATGTAACACGTTACTGTAATTGTTACAGCAACACTGGAGCGCAACTCGCACATAACGATAGCGCACGTGAACCCCGAGTGCTACAACTCGGTGCCGCTCAACACTAACAACGGACAACCGCTCGCCTTGCCGCCAGGTAACTCCTCCTCTTCTATCTCACCAACTATCTATCTATCTCGACCTCGCCGCCGAGGTCCGTCGCGACGACCTTGTCCATGCCCTCCCGAGTTCCCGACCCTAGCTCGACGAGCTAGCCCGCGTGCTGAGCTAATAGCTTTAAAATTCCCGATTATAATAAAAATAAATATCTTTGGACAATTTCACACAGCGCCATCTAGCCCTAAAGAAAGCAATGCAAGTAAGCATGCTTGTGTTATGGGTGCTAGCTTAACGGATATACTACTTATATACTTTTTATAAATACTTACATAAACACCCAGACCCGTTACAGAAATTAAAATTCATCATTTCAATTTCTGCCCGGCCGGGAATCGAACCCGGGACCTCTTGCGTGGCATTCCGGCATGTTGACCACTAAACCACTCAGGTCGTCAATAATCATAATATATTCTGATCCAGCCTGTCCCTTGCTATCCTCCCCCAGCGACGCACTAAGCCGAGGCCCGTACCCCACTAGGGGGTGCCGTTACCGTGTAGTCGCTTAGTTTTGTAAGTTAAGCCTTGACTGGAGGCCTTAAATTCATTTAAGGCACTTCACGGGCAAGCCCGGTTAAGCAGTCGACAACCTTCTAGGTTGACCTGCGAGATGCCATACAAAAAAAAAAGAATTTTGTTACAAGACACTCAGCTCATGTCGTGATAAAAACATTAGTCATGACTGGGGCTTCGGGATTATTAGCAAGAGTGGCCTTGGAACGCAAAGGGCAATTGAATGAACTGGTATTAGTCAGTAAGAGTCTGACACTAACTCCCGCTCTGCCAGGGCACAGAATACATAATAGTACAAGTACAGAAGAGCCACTTTGAAAAGTCATCTAAAGAAATATAGACTTTAGCGACGATACGATTAAGTTCAATTCAGATCGCGCAGCGCGTAATTACCTACGCTTATAGTTGCCTAGAAGTTGCGTCTCTTTCTAGCGCGTAACGCTTACCTTTTCTAACGAAAACAGGGTTGTCTCCTTTTAAAAAATAAATTAATCTAAATACTAAATTACCATTTTTGTAGTACTCTAGAAAACAAATGACTTTCAAAATAAAAACGTAAGGTAGGTGTTAACAGTACTTTAATTCTAATACATTTGTGCATACATACCTACTTACGTTTTCGATACCTTCACGAAAAGAGACACAGGCCTTATATTACTCAAATAATGTTGAATTACGCCGCCTTACTATTAATACATTTGTCAACAAAAGACGTTTCAAATCGTATCACACGGTCACCGGAATGACTTACGATGCAAACAGATTAGTCCGGGAGGCCGTTCCTAAAAACTTACGAATAATTGAAACGAACAAATGAAGTAGATACGTCTATAATCAAAGGAACAAATCTTGCGCGTACGTCACTCACGGCTCGCGCGTGAGGCCCCAGTGACTAGCCGTCTCGGATAGGCCGCTGTGCGTAGGTACATTTTTGATACCTACACGGGGAGTGGGACAGGCCTGGCCAGGGGTCATTTGATGACTTATTGGCATAAAGGATGGTTTGGCCAGAGTACATAGGACGAAATTATAAGTTTCACTGCTCATGAGCGCTATTTAATTGACTGACAACATCGATTTTATGCCATGGCAACATTTTGTTCATTTACTCATTTCGTCTGCTTACTGGTAAAACATGATAAATGATTTTTTTTACTAAATAGTTTTTACTTATACCAAGTATTATAGGAGTGCAAATGTTAAAAGAAGGGTAGTTATTGCAAAATTTTACATAATTTGTTTTCTTAATTATTGAGATTGAATTAATCTAAAACTTTAAAATGTAATTTACTCGAATTGACACAAATTGCACTTATTACTCTTTACTTGTAAGCAGACGATTTCATACAACATGTATTTATGGAAACTATTTTACGTAAAACGTTATTCTGTCACATCAAAGCTATACATTTTGAATCCTTTCATCGGCACAAAGTAATGGTGTGACTCTTCAATATACTCACGGATTATCGAACACGCTATTGTCATACATTCATCATCATCATAATCATTTGCCTGCCCTTATCCCAATTTATTTGTGGTCGGCGCAGCATGTCTTCTTCTTCCATACTTCTCTATCTGCCGTCATCTCACTAGTAACATCCTTCCTATCCATACCATCTTTCACACAATCCATCTATCGTTTTTTTGGTCTTCCTCTACCTCTATAGCCATCCACATTCATGCTCATAACTTGCTCATACTTTATCCTTACTAATATTATAAATGCGAAAGTAACTCTGTCTGTCTGTCTGTTACGCTTTCACGCCAAAACTACTGGACCGATATAAATGAAATTTGGTACAGAGATAGAATAGACCCTGAGGAACAACATAGGCTACTTTTTACCCAGGTGCGCTAAGTAGTTCCCTCGGGATGCGGGTGAAACCGCGAGTAACAGCTAGTCATACATAAACACACGCCCACCACTTTACTGTTTCAGTATGAGTAATATGGCAATCTGTCTGTTTTAGGAGCACCAGTGCCGACTGACCCCGCGCCAGAAGTTAAAAAGAATGAAAACGTGAGTTTTTATCATTAGCAATTTATAATAATTAAAAAAATAATGTGTATAGATACTCGACATGAAATTATTTAAAAGATATGTCTATGCTAGCTGTATTTAACCGTCGTATGTGCCTTTTATTTTCAAGCATACTGTTCGAGTTCTTATCCCAATGCTGGGAAGTGCTACCCACAGCAAAATGCGGACTTCACTACATAAAAAAGAGAATGTATAATCTCCATCTCCATCTTACTAAATAATATTAAAATGTACGTGTGTTCATTGCAGGGTGAAATCATAGCCAACTACTGTTCCATGTGGTTCATTGGGCTGGTGTTTGAGAAGACAAACTTGAACGTAGATCTCACGTATGACATCCTGTCTTTCACCAAGGCAGTCAACTATCAAGCAGACAACACTAATATGTTAAGAGAAGGAATGACTATTGAGGTAATTATTGTTTTTTAGATTTTATGGATGAACTCGTGGCTAAGTAACAGCCGCACGGGTCGATCGACCATCTATGTCATGCCCTCCGTGCCTCGGAAAGCACGTTAAGCTGTTTGTCCCGGCTGTCATTGGTAAATCTTTGACAGTCGTTACGAGTAGTCAGAAGCCAGAAAGTCTGACAACCAGTCTTACCACGGCGTATCGTGTTACCCGGTAACTGGGTTGTGGAGGTCAGATAGGCAGTCGCTCCATGTAAAACACTGGTACTCAGCTGCATCCGGTCTAGACTGGAAGCCAACCCCAAAATAGGAACATGGGCAACATGGGAAAAAGCTTAGCAGATTATGATTATTTTTCAGAATCAATTCTTAATATGTAGTGAATAAGGTAGATTTTTGCGGATTATACATTGTACTGTTTCATTTAGCTGTTTAATTTTGAATTAAACATCTGCCTAGCTTAGCCTTTTGACAACTATGTTGGGGTCGGCTTCCAGTCTAACCGGATGCTGCAGTATCAAGGTTTCAAATTTTATTTGTAATGAAACAATTATTCTAAACAAATGTGTATGTATAAGTAATAAGATGGACTGCGGGACGTTCGAAAGAGACACCGCGCCACCGGAATACAAAGGGCTGAGGAAGGAACACGGATGGGTTTTAGTCAGTAAGAGTCTGACACTCCCTTCTGCCCAGGGCGGGAGGGGTCATTTGATGATTTTCCATCCGACAAAAAAAAGTTTGACGGCACGCTTGGCGTAGTGAGCAATTGGCTGCTGCGTTGCGTGTCGCGGGTTCAATTCTCGTGGGACATCTAGAATTATTCCTGGCCCGGTCTAGCCAACCGAACAAGCTCTAGTGTCAGAGTTTTATGAAATCCGCGTGCCGTGGGTCGTGCTACTGACGAGTGATGTGCAGGCGCGGCACGTGCGGCGCAAGCAGCTGCACCAGTACCTGTCGGCGTCGCTGCTGAAGCGCGAGCGCACCACGTCCGGCACCAAGCGCAAGCCCGAGCCCGCGCCGCCCATGCCCGCGCCCACCAAGAAGACCAAGCGCCTCTCCGAGAGCAGCGTACGTACATCACATAAATTTATTACTAGCACCTTCCTAGAACCTTCCTGGGAGTGCACAAATGAAAGCATTCAAGTTTTATCACAATCAATGGTTAAGGAGCGCTTAGAGGACAAACATTCATTCAATAAGTATGGCTGAAGTGTCCTATTGTATTGAAAGTTTTTACAAAATGTGTGTGAAATGAATGATTACATGGTACCTATATCAAAACGAAACGGCTGGACCAATTTTTAAGGTATTTCCTGACAGATAGCTGATTTTATATATAGTAATTGCCATTTCGGCGCTATAATATCAGACCCTTGTAATTATACAATACATTTGACTTCGTAGGAAGCTGCTTGTGTATTCTAAAGTTTGTTTCACCAACAGACGGACGAAGTGAGCGTCCTATCCTACAACGAAGACTCCAACTCGTCGAACATGTACGAGGTGAGCCTGCAGAACGGCGGCGCGGCGCTGCCACCGCCCGAGGCGGGCAAGCCGGCCGACAAGCCCGACCACCCCGCCTCCACCTCCAACTCCATCGCGTGCACGTAGCAGTACGAGGAGTGGCGTACCAGGTTCATATACGGAACCAACAACGTCAAGCTCACCAGAACCAAACGAGTGTAAAACTATTTACAGTGAACTAAGTGACCAACTGACTCATGTGATTCTAGTGTGTAAGAACGTGATAGATAAGTTTTGAATATGGTGCAATTACTTGTGACGTTTTGGTGTTGCCCTCGCGCTGATTAGGACTGATGGTTTCGTTATGGTGAGTATTTGATGGTTATATATTGCTATCACAGATTAGTTAGCGAATGGAGTGCCAAGACACAAATTTTAATATTCCATTTGACAGTGTATGCACCTCACTTATAACGTAACTGCACCGGCGTAGCAGTGTACCTAAATAAGTCGTTCTTACACAATTTCTATTCACTACACTTGTAAATAATTCCATTATTTAATCAAAATAACTATAAATCCGTCTTACAGAACAAAAACTAATTAGATATTTTACATATCTTTTAGGTCATAGGCCTCGGACAAATATGCCACTATATGGGATTTACGAGTTTTAAAGTAAAATAATTTAGATTTATGACAAATATTGATGTAATATAGAATACTTATGAGGAGTCCGCACCGATCCAGCGTTATCGAGCATTTGGTCGAGCTAGCGCGAAAATTAGATTGACGTAAGTTTTCACTGACGTTAATAAAACATTTTAATTATACTTTTAGAGCATTTCATATTTTTTTAAGTTTATTATATATCGAGTATTTGAGTAACTTATCATGAACTATTTTCGGAGTATGTGTCTACTTAGTAGTGTACATATAATATTAGCTGTAGGATTTCAGGTTTTAGTAGTAAATGGTCTGATGACTGAAAAAAATATATAATTTTATTGATCTTTGTGGTTGTGGGTTCGATACCCGCGCAGAATTAGCAATTGTATGTTCTCCAGATAGTTGTTACGGGTCTGTCCGTTTTGTGTAGGTATATGTGGCATTATAATGTTATATTATGCACTCGCGAATTCCTGTGTCGACGTAGCTTCGACACTCCCAAGTCCATTCATAAAATGGCTTGTTTTTTTCTTCAAATAGTATTAAGCTTTAAAATACGATTCTCACATAACTTTGTATGCTCCATAGATGTGATACGGGGACAACGCATCGTGGCTGCGTAAGTTATCAAATATCATTAGACATACGTTCATAAAGTAAATGAAAATCGTAAAAAAAAATGTTTTAGAGTTTAAAAGTGATATGAAATTGAAGGTCCGTGTATTGTACGAGATATTCGGGTGTTGTTTATTTGCAGATGGCGCGCAGGCGGCACGGCGTCATGTAAGTCTGCCTCTGTCAAAAGTAGGGTAGGAGTGTCAGGCCGTTTGCAAGGAAATATGTTTAAATAATACATTAATCGATTACATATTCACTGCGGCGAACATGACTGACAAAGCTTACACGACATAGTAAACAAAGGGGGTGCTAAAACCAATATTTCTTCGTAGATTGGAATTCCGCGTCGTCTGGGATGAAAGGACATCGGATGTTCGTTCTTCAGAGCGCTACGCGGCGTGGTCAGCTGACACGTGTCGGTTGGCGGACGAACTACTGTCATGGTGACCCTCTCACATTAATGCTCCATTTGTTTACTACTCCTTGGTGTTAGATACGTGTATAGCTTATATTTTTCATAATACATAAGCTTGTCAGTCATGTTGATCGCATATAAAAATAGGTCGATAGCAGCGCCACAGCCTAGCGCTGTTCATTGAGCTAAGAACAAATTGGATGTTTTTGTACCGGGATGTTTCTATGGTCCACTTTCTCCGGTTCTTCTAGATTTATCTCCAAGTTTTATAAAGGAGATTTAATTTAGAACATTGTAGTATGTCATTGAATTTAAATTATTAAAATTCAGTGAGTCAGTATGCTTTACCGACACCATTAAATAGAATTATCTGCATTTTCAATCATTCATTCATTGCAAATGTGCATATTGTGCAAGCTTTCAAAATAATTTAGCATGATACGATGTACCGGCAAAATATGGGTCAAGAATCTTTATGCAATCTTGAAATTTGCATATTTTAACAAGTAGGGATTTAGCTATTTTGATAATTTTTAAATTTAACATAAACACTTTTGTTTTAGGGAGATATTAGCCCCTATGCTAAGCTGTATTTTTGCTGTTCTATCGTGCAAAATTATGTGAGCTCAGCACTCGCTCGTAAGACACTTAGTAAGGCCAACCCTCCTAAAATCCAACTACATAAGTTCCTAGGAAACCCACCAAATCTCCAACACTAATAACTAATTTGACAAGGCATGTACTTAACATTTGACCCCCTTTTTTAAATTATTGTTTCTTGCAAACGGTCAGTGATAGTACAAAGTGGAAGAAATTACTTGATCAAATATAATTCATTTTGTTTAATTTTTTTATTTGGATTTTTTCATACGCTTTTTTATAACTCGACAACTTTATTGGCGGTGCCTTTAGGGACTCCAGTTTTTAAGTCTGGCGTTAGTACATCTGTTGTCAAATCTAACGTCAGCTCTATTTTTGATAGGTAACAAGCCATTACTTTAAGCTGATATAAGTTTTAAAAACATTTAATGGGTATCCATTGATGTTTTGTGGCCTAACAGCTGATATATTACTGCCTGCTTATATTTCCGATTATATGAGAAATTGGTAATGCTGGCAATGTAATGGATTATTGCGCCCTATAAACAGGTGATTTAGAAATACTAGTTAGCAAAATATTGACGAGATCTCGAAATATGTTGAGACAAAGAATATTTTTGTAGGTGCTTCATAACATTGACAAATCTACCAAAATATTGTTTACTAATTCAGTTTCTACAATACCAAATGAAATGGGTTAGTGCAGATTTCGTTGTTTTATTCTAGATTTTCAGTTCTAGACATGACATTTCTCGAGATATTTACGAGATTACACGAGAATATTAGTAATTTAGAACAATTACCTGAGAACGAGAGGACTGATCGAATTAATGTTGTCGAGTTATAATTTGTTTCTTGTAAAGGTATTGACGATCAGCGATACACTTTCTTCTGCTTCACATTCAGGGCATAAACTTATCATTTGCAGTTTTATTTTGACATTTATTTTGCCCAATTATCAGATTCGATACGATTGTGTGTGAAAATTGCATTTTTCACGTTGCGACGTTCAACTAGTTATAAAACGAAATGATTCCACCTAGATAATAAGACTCAATGTAGTTGTTCATAAGGACCTTCAGGCTTATATGTAAGTTGTATATATTCGATAGACAATTGATTATTATATATGAAAGTATATATCTGGTAAACAATAATATAAAATTGAAAAAAAAAAAACAATAAATGTATATACAAAAGGGATTATTGTTTTATTTTGTCCATAAATATTGCCCTTATTTTTAGAGAAGTACTGAAAATATCTAAGTCTTTCAAGTTTCATTTGTAGAATGTATATTGGAAAATTTAAAAGATAAATTAAACGCGAAATAAAGTTTAGTTTTATTTCAATATATTACAATTTCACATAATATTATGCATACACACAAGCTAGCTATATCATTATTATAAAATAAATCACAAACAATTTAAATAAATACGCAATAATTTATAAAAATACTTGAAAGAAAATCACTTTATTCATATAAATTACTGCAAATCAATTTTTTTTTATAAAAATAAGACTAGCATTTTTCTAGTATTCTTCAAGGCGAGAGTGAATAGGCACTATTTGAGCTGATCCATCCCCGGCAGCATCGTCAATCAACATCAGGTGAGGTGTTGCCAAATGCACTCAAATACATAATTTAAAAAAATAACTATATTGTAACTAAATCTCATTATTTTACACTGTCCTAGAATCTTTGGACTATTAATTTAAAATTAGTATTGGGACTAAAACTGGCCGTCTTACTTATAAAAAACCTGTACTCTGAAGTATATATATTTCTCACCTAATCCTTACTTAACGTCGTAATCCAGGATTAAGCTACTAAACCTAGTTCGGATTAACGCTAAACAGCATTTATGAGATTTTAGTTAATTCGTTGCTAAACAGCAGATTAACATATTAATCGGAGTTTATAAGTAACACGGTGTTTACATCCAAACCAAACGTCCGGACTTCTTCTGTGCGGCTTCAAGACGCTCTTTCTTCACGCAACGCTTGGGGGGTAAGATACCTTCGATCTTCACTTCTTCAGGGGGATTGTCCACAAATATCTAGAATATAACGTAAAAAAATATATGTGAATTAAGTTGTGGTGGTCTAGTGGTTAAGGCCTGCATCTCGTCTAAAGTGCGGATTCGGAACCTGACAAGTACCAATGTGACTTTTCTGAAGTGACACGTACTTTCTAAGTTTATCTAAGACACCACTGACTAGTGGTGAAGGAAAACATCATGAGGTAACCTGGGGCTGTACCACCACGTGTTTCTGCAATCACTATTCAAGTTTAAGAGTGTGACACAGCTACTAACTTCGTATAGCTGCGTCTCTTTTTCATAACGAAAATAATAATTTTGGACTAAAATGTCCAAAATCACCAATCCACCTTGAGCAAGCGTGAACAATGCTCATGTCCTCTGTATGATAATAGGCCTTTGCCCATCAGTGGGATGGTAAATGTGTTGATGATAAAATTATTTATTTGTCAATCAAATTGTAATAAAATAACTTCATATTTCTACCCTCATAGTACAGGATCCCTGGTACATCTTTCATCAGTTATTACTAACAAGCTGATGTTTCGTGAGTAGGTTCCTTTTGACTAGACGCCCAACTTTTTTCTTCACAGTAATGTTGGTAAGTGGTAGCTTAATAGGGGTAACAAGGATAAAATATGTTGATTTGACGAATTTAAAAAGATTATTGCTAACCGATTTTTTCTTTGTTTATTATCAAGATAATTATCTAAATAATGTGAAAAAATATTTGTCCTACAAAATGTAAGGTTTTGTTAGGGAGTCCCCCCGCTCCAACATGTATCGTAAACAAGGTCATGAAAAATTATTACTAACCAGCTGATTTTTTTTTTATTGGTTAGCTAACATTTGCATAGTTTACCACCCACATTGTCCTACAAATTGCGTGGTAGGCCATCTTGGTCCTACGCTCAAAAGTTGTAGTACTTATACTTAATGTCAAAATAATTACTATCAAGCTGAATGTTCGAGAATAGCTTCGTTTCAATGAGACGCCCAACAAATTCTTGTACGAAAGTTCTCGATTGTGGTTTATAACTAAGATAATAGGGATGAAATGTGTTGATTTGACGAATGAAAAAAAATTATTACTAACCGATAATTTTTTTGTTAATTATCGAGATAATTATCTAAATAACGTGAAAAAATATTTGTCCTACAAAATATAAGGTTTTGTTAGGCAGTCCCCCCTCTCCAACATGTATCATAAATAAGATCATGAAAAATAATTACTAACCAGCTGATTTTTAGGGTTCCGTAGTCCGACAAGGAACCCTTATAGTTTCGCCATGCCCGTCTGTCTGTCTGTCCGTCTGTCTGTCTGTCTGTCCGCGGCATAGCTCAGAGGTTCTTGGTACTAGAAAGCTGAAATTTGGTATAGATTATGTATATTAGTTACATCGACAAAGTGGTGAAATAAAATTATGTAAAATATTTTTTATAAGGTAGCTCCCATTACACGTAAAGTGGGGATGAATATTTTTTTCTCATGTTTCCCATCGTGTGGGATATCATTGGATAGGTCTTTCAAAAATATAGTAGGTCTGTCAAGACAATACTTCGATTTAGGAATCCGTTTGCAAAATATTTACCTTTAAAGTTAAAAAAAATTTCGATACTAGCATCTCCCCTCTAACTTTTGAATGGCTATCCCTAGAAATTTGAATAAATTCATGATGAAATATAATCAATTTATTAGGAAAACTATCAGGGCTAAGTAGGCTTAACCAGTTACAGAGTTATAGTCGACTAACTAAGACCTGCTACGGAACCCTACTGCGCGTGGCCCGACACGCACTTGGCCGGTTTTTTTATTGGTTAGCTAACATTTGCATAGTTTACCACCCATATTGTCCTACAAATTGCGTGGTATGTCATCTTGGTCCTACGCTCAAAAGTTGTCAATACCGCGGGACTTTTTTTTTTATTAGTAACTGTAGGACAAAGGTATCACGTGATAGGTTAATATATTCTTCGTCCAAATAAAACAATACCTACTCACGAAACATCAGCTTGTTAGTAATAACTGATGAAAGATGTACCAGGGATCCTGTACTATCACTAAGGTAACCTCTTCAGTAATTCTAATAGAAGATTCAATATACGACACTCAGCATAGATGTTATCTTAATAAGAACCTCTTTCTTTTTTGGAAGTCTGTTAATAATAATGAAATGTAGCACACGTGTTTCGGCTCATAAAGACATACAGGAATACTAGCTGTTTCCCGCGGTTTAACCCACATCCTAACCGGGGCTACGGGACGTTCGAAAGAGAAACCGCGCCCCCAGAATACAAAAGGCTGAGGAAGGAACACGGATGGGTTTTAGTCAGTAAGAGTCTGACACTCCCTTCCGCCCCACCCACGGCGGGAGGGGTCATTTGATGATTTCCCATCCGAAAAAAAAGCCTACAACCTGAGGGAACTGCTTCGCGCACCCGGATAAAAAACTATCTTATATATCCGGGCAGTGGCGGATCCAGGATTTTGGTTTGGGGGGGCTTGATTCTGGTGAGGGTAGGTTTTATCAAGCGAAACATTAAAAAAGCACAGAACATTTTATTTTGCTTAACGCATAATAAGTCTCCTTGCTTAGCTTTTGGGGGTGGGGGGGCTTGAGCCCCTTAGCCCCCCCCCCCCCTGGATCCGCCACTGTATCTGGTATCTAAAGTTGGACGATAATATGCCTGTTCTTACCCAGTCGTCTCGGTTATTAGCAGCTTGGATCTCTAGTATATCATTTTGTATGTCGACGCTCAGCTCCTGTATCGGAACGGGCTCCGTCCGCCAGTGCACGTTCTGATGTTTACTGATGCGGTTGCGACGCTTGTGAGCTTTCAAATGAACCTAGAAAGCAGGAAAGGTAGTGGTTGATTATATGTTCTGCAGATTATGTTGTGAGGGGTAATTTTCTCAATAATTAAGCTTCTTCTGTGTACCGTGGAGGTTCCTGGCCTAAAAAAATGTGGCATTGCAACGCAACGCTGGTGCAGCTAGTGACTAATAATTCTAATAGTCAACTTCTCTAAAAAAACACTTCATTTTAGCCCTGAAAATCAAAGTTTGGCAATAATTCACAGTGAACTTCTACATATTTTTTGTTACTATGGAATAAATAATTAGCCAGTTGACTTGGTAAATGTCAATTTTATGTTTTGATATGCAGAATCTATGGAAAAGTAGCATTTTAACAGCTTATAGAAAGTGCGTTAATTGATAGTGAATATTTTTAAATTGTCACGTACGAGAATCGAATCCGCGATAAGCAGCAGGTGCCTTTAACCATTAGGCCACCACGACTTCCGTTTTCTCTCATAAACGTAACACACAGACTTACTTTCATATTTATAATATTAGTTAGTTAGTTCTATACATATAAAAGGTCCTTGTTGTCCTTGAATGACTGACGGATCAACGCATAGCCTAAACCGCTTATCGTAGAGACCTGAAACTTGGAGAGTGTGTTCTTTGTATGACGTAGACATCCGACGAGAAAGGATTTTCCGAAATTCTACCCTCAAGGGGGTGAAAAAGGGGGGCAAAGATTGTATGAAACTGACATTTTTTATTTGAATTCGTATAGCACGTGGGCGAAGCCGCTGGCAGAAAGCTAGTAATATATATAGTAAGCTAGTACCTTCTTGACGTGCGTGTTGACCATGGAGCGCAGGTGGAACAGCGCCGGGCACAGCGGGCAGCGCCGCGCCGGCGCCGTGTGCTGGTTGCGCCGGTACTGCGACACGAAGCCGCTTGTATAGTAAGCTAGTACCTTCTTGACGTGCGTGTTGACCATGGAGCGCAGGTGGAACAGCGCCGGGCACAGCGGGCAGCGCCGCGCCGGCGCCGTGTGCTGGTTGCGCCGGTACTGCGACACGAAGCCGCTTGTATAGTAAGCTAGTACCTTCTTGACGTGCGTGTTGACCATGGAGCGCAGGTGGAACAGCGCCGGGCACAGCGGGCAGCGCCGCGCCGGCGCCGTGTGCTGGTTGCGCCGGTACTGCGACACGAAGCCGCTTGTATAGTAAGCTAGTACCTTCTTGACGTGCGTGTTGACCATGGAGCGCAGGTGGAACAGCGCCGGGCACAGCGGGCAGCGCCGCGCCGGCGCCGTGTGCTGGTTGCGCCGGTACTGCGACACGAAGCCGCTTGTATAGTAAGCTAGTACCTTCTTGACGTGCGTGTTGACCATGGAGCGCAGGTGGAACAGCGCCGGGCACAGCGGGCAGCGCCGCGCCGGCGCCGTGTGCTGGTTGCGCCGGTACTGCGACACGAAGCCGCTTGTATAGTAAGCTAGTACCTTCTTGACGTGCGTGTTGACCATGGAGCGCAGGTGGAACAGCGCCGGGCACAGCGGGCAGCGCCGCGCCGGCGCCGTGTGCTGGTTGCGCCGGTACTGCGACACGAAGCCGCTTGTATAGTAAGCTAGTACCTTCTTGACGTGCGTGTTGACCATGGAGCGCAGGTGGAACAGCGCCGGGCACAGCGGGCAGCGCCGCGCCGGCGCCGTGTGCTGGTTGCGCCGGTACTGCGACACGAAGCCGCTTGTATAGTAAGCTAGTACCTTCTTGACGTGCGTGTTGACCATGGAGCGCAGGTGGAACAGCGCCGGGCACAGCGGGCAGCGCCGCGCCGGCGCCGTGTGCTGGTTGCGCCGGTACTGCGACACGAAGCCGCTTGTATAGTAAGCTAGTACCTTCTTGACGTGCGTGTTGACCATGGAGCGCAGGTGGAACAGCGCCGGGCACAGCGGGCAGCGCCGCGCCGGCGCCGTGTGCTGGTTGCGCCGGTACTGCGACACGAAGCCGCTTGTATAGTAAGCTAGTACCTTCTTGACGTGCGTGTTGACCATGGAGCGCAGGTGGAACAGCGCCGGGCACAGCGGGCAGCGCCGCGCCGGCGCCGTGTGCTGGTTGCGCCGGTACTGCGACACGAAGCCGCTTGTATAGTAAGCTAGTACCTTCTTGACGTGCGTGTTGACCATGGAGCGCAGGTGGAACAGCGCCGGGCACAGCGGGCAGCGCCGCGCCGGCGCCGTGTGCTGGTTGCGCCGGTACTGCGACACGAAGCCGCTTGTATAGTAAGCTAGTACCTTCTTGACGTGCGTGTTGACCATGGAGCGCAGGTGGAACAGCGCCGGGCACAGCGGGCAGCGCCGCGCCGGCGCCGTGTGCTGGTTGCGCCGGTACTGCGACACGAAGCCGCTTGTATAGTAAGCTAGTACCTTCTTGACGTGCGTGTTGACCATGGAGCGCAGGTGGAACAGCGCCGGGCACAGCGGGCAGCGCCGCGCCGGCGCCGTGTGCTGGTTGCGCCGGTACTGCGACACGAAGCCGCTTGTATAGTAAGCTAGTACCTTCTTGACGTGCGTGTTGACCATGGAGCGCAGGTGGAACAGCGCCGGGCACAGCGGGCAGCGCCGCGCCGGCGCCGTGTGCTGGTTGCGCCGGTACTGCGACACGAAGCCGCTTGTATAGTAAGCTAGTACCTTCTTGACGTGCGTGTTGACCATGGAGCGCAGGTGGAACAGCGCCGGGCACAGCGGGCAGCGCCGCGCCGGCGCCGTGTGCTGGTTGCGCCGGTACTGCGACACGAAGCCGCTTGTATAGTAAGCTAGTACCTTCTTGACGTGCGTGTTGACCATGGAGCGCAGGTGGAACAGCGCCGGGCACAGCGGGCAGCGCCGCGCCGGCGCCGTGTGCTGGTTGCGCCGGTACTGCGACACGAAGCCGCTTGTATAGTAAGCTAGTACCTTCTTGACGTGCGTGTTGACCATGGAGCGCAGGTGGAACAGCGCCGGGCACAGCGGGCAGCGCCGCGCCGGCGCCGTGTGCTGGTTGCGCCGGTACTGCGACACGAAGCCGCTTGTATAGTAAGCTAGTACCTTCTTGACGTGCGTGTTGACCATGGAGCGCAGGTGGAACAGCGCCGGGCACAGCGGGCAGCGCCGCGCCGGCGCCGTGTGCTGGTTGCGCCGGTACTGCGACACGAAGCCGCTTGTATAGTAAGCTAGTACCTTCTTGACGTGCGTGTTGACCATGGAGCGCAGGTGGAACAGCGCCGGGCACAGCGGGCAGCGCCGCGCCGGCGCCGTGTGCTGGTTGCGCCGGTACTGCGACACGAAGCCGCTTGTATAGTAAGCTAGTACCTTCTTGACGTGCGTGTTGACCATGGAGCGCAGGTGGAACAGCGCCGGGCACAGCGGGCAGCGCCGCGCCGGCGCCGTGTGCTGGTTGCGCCGGTACTGCGACACGAAGCCGCTTGTATAGTAAGCTAGTACCTTCTTGACGTGCGTGTTGACCATGGAGCGCAGGTGGAACAGCGCCGGGCACAGCGGGCAGCGCCGCGCCGGCGCCGTGTGCTGGTTGCGCCGGTACTGCGACACGAAGCCGCTTGTATAGTAAGCTAGTACCTTCTTGACGTGCGTGTTGACCATGGAGCGCAGGTGGAACAGCGCCGGGCACAGCGGGCAGCGCCGCGCCGGCGCCGTGTGCTGGTTGCGCCGGTACTGCGACACGAAGCCGCTTGTATAGTAAGCTAGTACCTTCTTGACGTGCGTGTTGACCATGGAGCGCAGGTGGAACAGCGCCGGGCACAGCGGGCAGCGCCGCGCCGGCGCCGTGTGCTGGTTGCGCCGGTACTGCGACACGAAGCCGCTTGTATAGTAAGCTAGTACCTTCTTGACGTGCGTGTTGACCATGGAGCGCAGGTGGAACAGCGCCGGGCACAGCGGGCAGCGCCGCGCCGGCGCCGTGTGCGCGCACACCGCGTGCTGGTTGCGCCGGTTCTGCGACACGAAGCCGCGCCCGCACACCTGGGGGAGGCTCTCTTACGTTACTATACACCCTGAGATCAGTAATAAGAACAATTTTAATATGTTTTATGTCATATATACATAGATTATAATAATTAAGTAAGCATATATCATAAACGTTAAGACGAAAATCATACAATAATAGCAAAATTATTCAATTTTATCCTCCATTTTGACAGATCTTGAATGACGGTTCTTCCGTTTCACGTATAAGTAATCTGATATTTTTTTGATGCAACTGGCTGATAGAATCAGTAAGGCGACACAAAAAAAGTACTCTAGTATGCGTCTATTAACACCAAATTTACCTTCACTTTAAAATATTGACATTACTCACATCACACTTGTAGGGCCTCTCGTTATTATGCAGCCTCTGGTGCCACAGCAGCGAGCGCTCGTCCACGAAGTCCCGGCCGCAGGTGGAGCACATGCTGCGCTTCTCACTCACCAGCTTCTGCTTAACAGCCGGGGATACCGGTTCCTTCTTTATAGGGATGCTGATGTCGCTACTGGAATATAAAACATACTTTTTAGGGTTTCAATTTCAGTGGGCGCGGGTGTTGGTACCCGTAGTAGTGAGGAGCTCGTGGCTAAGTAACAGCCGCATGGGTCGACCGATCAAAGGTTAAGCTGCGCTTGGCGCGGTCGGTCCGTGGATGGGTGACCATCTATGTCATAGCGAGACTCCTCCGTGCCTCGGAAAGCACGTTAAGCTGTTGGTCCCGGT
The DNA here is from genome assembly GCA_963891755.1 of Pyrrhia umbra. NCBI lineage: Eukaryota > Metazoa > Arthropoda > Insecta > Lepidoptera > Noctuidae > Pyrrhia > Pyrrhia umbra. Next base: position 2,830,158 of record OY982943.1, read on the forward strand.
TGTCATTTGTAGATCTTTGACAATCGTTTCGGGTAGTCAGAAGCCAGAAAGTCTGAAAACCAGTCTTACCATGGGGTAAGACTGGTTGTTATGTGTTGTGTGTTGTTATGTGTTGTATGGTGTTACCTGGTTACTGGGTTGTGGAGGTCAGATAGGCAGTCGCTCCATGTAAAACACTGGTACTCAGCTGCATCCGGTTTAGACTGGAAGCTGACCCCAACATAGTTGGGAAAAGGCTAGGCATACGACGTAAAAGGTACCTGTGCCCCTCCATAATCTGCTCATGCTTCTTGATGTGCATCTCAAAGCTCCCCTCTCCCTTGTACATCCTGCCGCAGTAGTAACACGTGAACTTCTTACAGTGTTTCCTGTCGTAATGCAGGCGGAGAGAGCTCTCATTTTCTAGGATTATACCGCATATCTCACAGATGTGGGCATTTTCCATCTGAAAAAGGTTTATGTATTTACTAGCTTCTGCCCGCGACTTCGTCCGCGCGGAATAGTAACTTTGGGCTATCGCTAACTTTAACCCGATTTTGAAACATTCTTCATTGATGCTTCGCTCTTATTGATTCTAGCGTGATGATATATAGCCTATAGCCTTCCTCGATAAATGGACTATCTAACACTGAAAGATTTTTTTAAATCGGTCCAGTAGTTCCTGAGATTAGTGCGTTCAAACAAACAAACTCTTCAGCTTTATTATATTACTAAGTAAAGATTATATTACTTTAATTAAGATTCCAGTGTTAAAAATTGTATTTTTACTAATACATAATGACTAGGAACTACTTCGCAGATAAAGTATTTTATGTCTTAATGTCTGCTATTAACTATGTGTGGATAAATTTTTATCAAAATCAGTTTAGTGACCACTAGACCAAAGATTAGGCAGTCACTTTCGCATTTATAATAAACTAGCTGTTGTTCCCGTCTCCAGGGTCCTCTCTATCTCTGTACCTACCAAATTTCAGCCAAGTTGATCCAGCTGTTCACGCGTGATGCCGTGACCAAGGGAGATAGTAAGTAATTTTTATTTTTATATATACAGATAAGTAAGCAAAATCTCAAGGAGAGGCAAATTCACAAACCTGACTAACATTCTTCATCCTCTCATGCCACTTGAGATGTTTGATGATGGTAATTCTCTTCTTAAACACCGTGTTGCACAGGGCACACTGGTGTACGTTGGTATGCGTCTTCAGGTGGTTGTGGTACTCCTGCGCGTCTTCTGTCATCGCCTTACAAACCTGGAATGGGAAAACATATTAAAAGAGCATTATACATTAACAGCCGGGTATCATTCATACTTTTACAAATATCAAAAACATGATATCAATAATTAGTTTTACTTTTAATATTTTTTATGACATCAATTCATACATATTGTAATTAAGTTAACATCTATCTATGTATATAAAAGAAAGTAGTGTTAGTTACACCACGTATAACTCAAGAACGGCTGAACAGATTTGGCTGAAAATTGGAGGGGAGGCAGCTTAGAACCAGGAGACGTACATAGGATAGGTAGGAGTTGGGCAGTAGTTGGGTAGAGGTTGCATACCACGCGAACGAAGTCGCGCGGGGCAACTAGTATATAGCATAAATATTTAGAGGAAATACTCAGCTGCATCCGGTTAGACTGGAAGCCGACCCCGAATAATTTTGCTCTATTTTGTCAATTTTGAATGACAGTTCAAAAAAATTATGTTACTGATATATTTGTGAAACGAGGCACATATAAGTAACATAATTATTTTTTGTGCAACTGGCTGCTTGTGTACTTATGTAATATCTCTAATATTATTAATTTGCAAAAGTTATTCAGTTTGTTTGTCACGCTTTCACTGTAAAACAACTGGAATGATTTGTATGAACTTTGTTATGCAGATAGATAGGACCCGGGACAAGGTTATAGGCTACTTTTTATCTGGGTGCGTTAAGTAGCTTCCTCGAGACACGGGTGTAACCGCTGAAAACAGCTAGTTCTACATAATTATACAATGAAGAACACAAACCTTACAAACATAGAGGGTCACATTATGTTCCACTTTCATATGCTCTTGAAGTTTCGCAATAAAATAGTATTTAACAGGACACCGAGTACAAAGCTTCCAAGACATTGGGGCTCTCTTTCTTCTCTGTTTAGGCTTTTCTTCCTTTTCAACTTTCACTGACACTCTAAACTGTTTCTTATATTTTTCGGTTTCATTTTCATCAAGCGATATTAAAGTACCATCCGGTTGCACTCGGTAAAATGCCGCTTCACCATTATCCTGGATTACGACCACAACATCATCATCATCGTTGTCTTCTTTCTTTACTTTCTGAGCATTGGTTTTTGTTACACGAACTTTGGTTATAGTTTTTTTATCTTTTTCCGTAACAACCTTTTCTTTGCCTATTGCGTGTAAATGGAAATCGTAGATGGGTGTATCGGTCAATATTTCTGGCAGAGAGATGCATAGTGTATTATTTGTAGTTTCCTCTGGTAATTGTATTTGATCAACGTTGTGTAGCAGCTCATCGGTATAAAAATTGATGATCTCTTGGCTACGTTTTGATAGGAGGTAAAACTTATATGCCATGGAAGCCATCATGAAGCAATTGATGCAAACATTGTAGTTCTCGGTGTCTGGTAACTGAAAACATTTAACATTTAGTTTTGTAGAAGTCTATAAAGATAAAGATCATTTATTTGTAAAAACATGGGTGTACAGTACAAAATCATAGTTTGAAAAGAATGGTGTGAGGCAAAGATAATAATAATACTTTATTTCAAAGAAGGTTGTACAGTCATGTTACAATCTCTTTGTTTTTTCAATATAGTAAAATTAGGAAATAACCTAGGATATGTAACAATATTGTTTCAGGGGCCCTAGCTGGATTACAGAGTAATCTGTGTTAAGGACCATAATGTAAATCTGTTTTTGATTTGTTAACATTTAAAGGCTTAATGAATAATACAAATAATGATTCAATTATCAAGACGTAATAATTCACTTCCTAATACTACAAATGCGAATGTGCTTTTGTTTATTCCTGTATTTGTTTACTAGGTACTCTTTCACGGAGAAATTGTAAAACCGAATTAGATGTTTGGTATGGAGATAGATGGGAAAGTAAAGACTGTTGAAGGCTCGTAGTAGTGGGACGCGGCAAACAGTTATTAAATTATAATCTTAGATGCTTGAAAGAGATTGCCGCCGAAAGTATAAGGTTAAAAGCTTACCGTAACTTCGCACATAATTTCCATCACATCAGCTATGCAATACTCCTTGTCGTATTTACAAACTTTCGTGAACACATTCTCATACTGCTCGGGCAGCGGCTTCAAACAATTAATGCACAGATTCTCGCTAAGCGTACCATTTGAGAGATGTTTCAGCACCAGCTTCAAGTCCAAGGTATTTGCCATGTTCTCAGATGGTCATTACAGCAACTCCTGACAAGAAAACAATATAGAGCACACATTTCGATTTAATTTCCCGGAGCTAACCAAGCAAAATATCTAAATTCGGAATTTACCACCAAATCGACAACTAAAGAAATGATGCGTTCCGGGAATTAAATACGCAAGCCGATTCACGAAAGGATCCGTTCAATTTTGCTTTTTGACGCCATGTTTGAAGTTATTTTTACTACTCGCTAACGATATCATTAGTCGATTATCCACTCGAATGGAATGGAATTCTAATAATCTACAAACTTTGATAGGTTTTTTTGCTTGCGTTTCCTAGCACTCTATTTTATTTAAACAGACATTATATATATTAGTAGAATATTGAAATTGAACTGCAACTTTTAGTCGATAAAAATAAAAGTAAAAAAAAAATACAGATAAAAAATGGAAAACATTAATAACTGTCAAAATTATAGTGCAAAGTGGAATGTTTAGATTTTAATAATTTGCACTAGAATTTGAAATTTTATTAAAATTTAACCACTTACAGTGTTACAAATCGATTCAAATATCTTTTAATACTTTAGTAAGCGTAAAAATCCCTCTAACTAGCGCGTGTGAATTACGTATCAAAGTAATTTTCAGTATAATCAGCGGTGTTAACTAATTAGCGATTCTTGTATTAAAATTACGTTCAATAATCGGCGACAGTAGATAATGAAGAAATATTCCGGTCGTGCCTTACGCCAAGGAAATGGAGATACTAAGCTTTGCAATGGTTTAATGTTCTGAATTTTATAATAAATTATTCGATCGAAATCATTATGGACACCTGTGTATAAAGGGACACTGGTTGTATGCAATTTGTTTCTAATAAGTAAGTACGACCTTGACGGTCATGTTTGATTTTATAAGGTATTTACAGCTCATTAAGTCTTGTCAATTACCAACATATTTACTGTACACCAATGCAATGACAAGAAATTTGTTAATATTTATAAAATTACCAAACATTTGTTTTCAAAACATCCTCATTAAGTTTCTGAGCAAAATTATTTTGTTACACTGAATAGTTGCCAATATTATTATCTTATCTTAGTTTATTTCTTAATCTATTGACTCTATTGTGACTCAAACATTACATTGAATATTAACAGTACGAAAACATAGTTCAAATAAAAAGAAGAGAATTTACAGCTATTTAAAATACTAGAATTAGAAGTTCAGCTGAAAATACATTATTTTTCTATTATGTAGCCACATCTTTATAAAATCATAATATTAAACAACAGGAGATTAGAACTCTCAATAGAATTTAAAATAAAGAATCAAAAATGAAATATAAAAATGAGTTTTTAGTTCTTTACATATTCTTATCATATATAAATCCATTCTGTTTACCTCCCAAGTAGAAGTTTTATTATAACTTGTATGTAATAAAGAAGTCATGTAATAGCTATACATAGGTATATTTTCTTTCTACAAATAAATAAAATGTAAGTGTCTGTCTTGAATCAAACAAGAGCCTTTTAATGAATTGAATGTTTATTAAGTACTTATAGCACATTCACTGGTAGATAGTTCTTCTGATAAGGAGTTAATATACTTACCTTTATTTAAGAGATATAATTAGGGTTCTGCAGAAAAAAGTGAGTATGCAGATAGTTACAAATAAATGGGACCAGCTTTCCAAATAAAAAAAAATAATTTTCAAAATCGGACTACTCTGTTTAAAGTTATGTGTGGTCATACATTACAATCAGTGGGTGAACAAGCAATCATCCCCTGTTTTCCATTGGATTTGGGTTGGATTTTTTTTTCCAAATTTATATGGGATCAACTTCAGGGTATACCCATTCTAATAGAAAAATAACTATTAAAATCAGACTACTCTGTAAAAAGTTTTGCATGGTCATACATAAAAAAATATACACATTGACTTGAGAACCTCTTTCGTTTTTTCGTCGGTTAAAAACAGGCCAGCTGTTCTTAAGTTAGAAATGATACAACTAACCCTGACTTATAAATATATCTAGATTTGGTACTTATATTTCAGCTACCAACAATGGAGTCACCAAGCTACCCCTCACCTTCAGAGATAGCCGATCTACAAACAGACACTATGATCAAAGAAGAAACTGACATAGACCATGGTCTACCCGAAGACATGCCACTAGATATAAAATCAGAAATCCATATTGATGAGACAGAAATACATGAAAACATAGACAACCCATTTAGTAACGTTCAGTTGCAAGTAAAACAGGAAACTATATCAGTCAGCATTGAGAAAGAAGACAGTGATAATGAAGATGATGATGCCATCACAAAAATGAATGAAGATTTTGATCACCATTCCAAAGATGACCTAGAACATTATGTGACGGTACCCAAATTTGAAATGGATTGCGATGAAAAGGCAGGGGTTAAGCAGGAAACGGTTTTGGGTGATGAATCATTGGTGACATATGATTATCCGAATTTTGATGATGGTGGCAGTATAGACAGTAATGAAGCAGCTGCTCTGAATCAGGTTGAGGCTTGTCTGCAGGACGATATGAATATCAAGTGTGAGGATGAGGATGATGAGGTGAGGATTAGTTTCTAATTAGGGGCATATTTTAATTGTGTAAGGACGATTTTGGCTATTTTTGGACTCTCCTACCCTTTTTTTTACATGGGGAAATCCTCATGGACGAACCCGGTCCAATGGGGCGGGCCGCAACAGTGCCGGACTCTTACCGGCTAAAACCGCCACGGTGTTCCTTACCTATACCTAATGCCGGGGGTACGGGAATCGCTCCGCATTCTTCCGGGCCCCGTCACCCTCTGCGGCCGTCACACCCCTCCTACTCTCATGTAGAGTATATAAGATTTTTCGGATCTTTCTTACGTAAGATTTTATCTGGTTTTAGAATAGGACCAATTACACTAAATACAAAATTACATTAATATATGAATAGAACCTAGTAAAATTTTAATTTCATCAGTCATCAGTCTGTCTTGGAAAAGTTAATGGATTTTAATTATCATTTCATCTGTCTAGGCCCTATAACAAAAAAAAAATCATGCATTGTAGGGTTAAATCTAATGCTCACCAAAATAAGAAGTTCTATCTTTTATTTTATTGCATCAGGTTTCTTGTCTAATTTGATGTATTCACAACTATCAACAACACATTTTTTCATCAACCAAACTAAATAAATGTTACATTACTAAACAATTATTACTAGGCTGAAACTTAAATTAGGAAATCTCCTACAATCTGATTTAAAATATTATCAATTTAATTCCACAGCACCATCAAAAAGAAGAATACGACAAAATGACCATCAAAGAAGAATCCGATTTGACAGTAACAGAAACACATTTGATATCAAACAAAGTTATAAACACCACATCCACAATCACTAACCCACACGACGGGCTCATTGAATCAAAAACTACTAAAACTCTAGTCATGGAAATACTCCCAATGAGTCAGACAAATATGAGATTCTCCAAAATTGGCAACCCGGAGGAAATTCTACCAACCACATATGATAATGGCAATGATTACATGGATTACCAAGACTCTTTCCAACTAAATTCGATTACAGGAAACGTATTATCGCTTGAACAAGAAGCGTACGGCCTTCTCAAAGCTAAAGGTAAAAAGAAAGAAATAGGCGAAGCCATCTTTACCTGTCCAAAATGTCCGAAAACGTACAGACAGAAGAAATATATAAAAAAACATTTAGCTGTTCACGATGCTATTGAAAAACGCGCCCAAGGACACATACGAAGCCAGATAACTAAAAAAGAGAATCGTAATAAAAAATTGAAAGCAGAACTTGAAAGTCAAGTGGTTAAAAAAGAAGAAAAAGCTAAGAAAGAAGGTTACGAATGTACTTGTGGCAAGGTGTTTCAACGACGGAGTCGAATGGAGACTTGTTTGAGGTCCCACAATCTGTTCTGTGACACGAACACTTATCCTTGCGTTTCATGCAATAAACAGTTCAAAGATAAAGAAGAATTAGCTCTGCACAGAAAACGGCTCCATAGAAAGAGATTCCCATGTAAATTCTGTCCGACAGACTACCACACGAGAAAAGAACTTTTCAAACATCTTCAAGTACACCAAAAAGTTCAGTTGATGGAGTACAAAGTTATTTCGGAAGTAGTCAAAGGGAAGCAGAAGCTAAAATGTTTCATGTGTCCCAAAAGTTACATGGAACTATCTGACTTAAAATGTCACGTTATGGATGATCACAAGGAACCGTATAGTTGTCCGCGGTGTAAGAGAACTTTTTCCAAAATCATCGATTTCGGCAATCATACGAAAACCTTCCACCCCGAAGTTGAAGGGCAATCCGTCTTAGATGTACTAGAAGCCTTCTCGAAGTTAGTAAAAGCTTGGAAATGTGAGGAATGTGGCCTACAGTTCCACGAAGCAGATAAACTGGCGATGCATCAAATTGAAAAGCACAGTCCGGATGTGAAAGCTGAGATGCAATTCCAATGCACGGACTGTCGGAGAGTTTTCGTCAGTCAGAAAGGTCTAACTTCTCACAGACGGATACATCATAGCACGGAAACTGTAGAAGAATCCGAGGCCGTCGAACAAGGGGTTATGTGTTTAGAATGTCGGAAGATCTGCAAAGATATGAACGCCTTACTCTCTCATATGAGGTTCCATTCCCCCGATAGAAAGTACCCGTGCAAATTCTGCGATTTTCGCTTCGCCACCCCCGAAAAGAGGAAAGCACACGCAGAAATCCATACAGGCGATATGAAATACGTCTGTTTCATTTGCGAATATCAATGTAGTTCCGAAAATCGACTAAAACAACACAAATTATCGCCTAAACATGTAAATATGAAAGAGTTTTTATTGACCGGGAAACCGTTGGTTCAGGAAGCGCAGTCTTCTTCAAAACAGGAGAAGATTAAAGAGACTTTGAGGAAGAAAGAGTGGGGGGTTAAAGAGAAAAAGAAAAAAGACAAATCTAGAAGTGAGTCGCGTTCTGAGTGCAGTGAAGTGGCGTGTGACATTTGTGGAGACAAGTTTCCTAGTGAGAGTGAGATGTTGGAGCACAAACTGACTCATCCGTTCATTGAGTTCCCTAACGAGGACAAGCCTAGTAGGATATTCTTTAAGTAATATTTAAATCTTGCCTATTTCATGTTCTGTTGTAGTGGTATTATTAAATAACCATTCATGCTATCGTCTTTTGTAATAACATCAAGGTGGTAGTTGGGTTGAAAGCTCAGGGTGCGCCGGACGTACAGTAGGTACATGTATCTTATTAGTAGAGTTTTAGTCTATCTACCACCCTCATTAATATGGACACTAAAACATATAACATATTAAATGAATCAGTCACGTTCAAATTAAACTAAAGTCTTCCAATTACGAAGAGTTATTTTTATTCTGAGTAAAAAGTATGTATGCAATGTGCCGTGTTTCCGGACACCGTAGGCCTGCGGACGGCGAGGAATGGGTAGGTCGCCGTCCGGTAGGGACCAGGCTTTCAAAGAGATGTCAAACGGGGCTAGGGCCTGTGCCTGCCGGGGCGGGTTTGTTCGAAAAAGTCACCGCGGCCCTGGCACGCAAATGGTGAAAAAAGGAATAAGGATGGGTTTTAGTCAGTCAGTAAGAGTTTGACACTACCTCCCGCTCCGCCCACAGCGGGAGGAATCATTTGATGATTTCCCATCCCCAAAAAAAGGAATGCGTATGGGATTTAGACGGTAAGAGTCTCCTGAAGTTATGTTTTTTAGTAATATCACTACATCATGAACATAATTAAATTAATTTAATTAAGTAATAAAACTTATCGGCTTTTGTATAGTAAATTTTTGTTAAGCATTTATGTGTTGGCGGGGTATTTATATTATAGTGCGGTGCCCGGACACCACTGTTAATACTAGTCTACTTTATATTGTTATTCTAAACTATTTAAAACGTAACGGTTACTTACGATTGTTTAAGAAAATTTTCTATAAAGTTTTATTTTATTTTTGTTGCGCCAATCTTGGTCAAAAATCAAAAGCGATATGTAGCGAACTGAAACGAAATGTCGAAAATTGGCACAGACTGATATTATCAAAACGAACATATTCGCTATTGTTTCGCTTCGCTTTCGCTTTTGCTGTAGCGCTAAAAGCGTCACAATCGCTTGCATTGTTTGTTTTTTTGCGATAGTTCGCGATTACTACTTATTCACAAATATATTATAGTTTGTGTATCTCGCACGATTTAAGTTTTCGGAAGTACGAATATTGTCTCGTACGAATAGTTGAGCATTTTACAGAAAAGCTGATCACTAAATTATAAAGTTGATTTTTTAGTTTTTTTTTCTGGTAAGATTGTAAGAACTTTTTTATGTTGCACTGATCATTAAAATATAAGTTGAGTTTTGCTATGTTAAGTTAATTATTTAAAAAACCGTCACAATGTATTATTAGTTGTGAGTAAATCTTACGTCCACGGCATCGTTTTCTGTCTTAAACTTAATTTCGAGAGAGGTACGGTTTTAATACAAAACAACAAGACTGGTTTAAATTCAGTTATTTTCAAATTCTGTTAAATACTTTGCCTTATGATTGAATAAAGTTAAAAAAAAGATTTTTCAGTTTTTATAGCAGATTAAAGATATTTTTTTATTATTTGACGTTTGTATGATTGTAATTTTTTGTTATGCTAATTGTATCTACTGCATACTTAAATTGAGTCTTAATGTTAAAGATTGAAATCTTGTACTTACTTGAACATTGACACTAATAGAAGCTTTGCGGGTTGAAATGAAAATTATATCTAATTTTTATTTAAAGACCATGACCCTAATTACGAAGCTTCGATTCGATTTCAATTGCAATTCCTTTCATTGCACATTGCATGGTTAGAACTGTCAATAAGATGTTTAAACATGTACAGCGATGTATATTAAATAGCTTTTGAAAGGTATGACAATTTGATATTCCATTTTTACGTATTGTGCTCACTGGAAGTGCAATGAATGCACCAAAGAGGTTCATTTATTAAACTGTTACTAGCAAAAACGACTTACTGATAGACGAAATTATAAAAAAATAACAATTATGCTATTCCGATTGTTTTTAACTCTCACTGCCAAAAAGATATGCTATATGCTTCATCTTAAGCTCGTCCTCCAATTTCCACCTGATAGAAAAGTATATTTCTATTTATTTTTTTGTAGTAATAATTAAACCTAATATTCGTTTTGGGTATTCTGTATTTACACCCTAAGGAGCTTTGCAACTCCTTAATTTAGAGTTTTGTTGAATTTTAGACTGTATTTTCATATCGGTTGTTATATTTTACAAAAAAATATAATAGCAGTCGTAATTAACTGCTTCGTGGGTCTAAAGAATGTTATACATTGTATTGAAAGCGAGCAGAAGCGAAAAAAAGGCGGAACTCATATTATTTTTAAACTAATATTTGTCTAATATAGTGTCTATTTTGTACGCGTTTATGTGAAAACAGTTCAACCGATTTTGATTAAATCGCGTGTATATAGTCTGAACCAAGTCATTTTATGAAAAATGTAAGTAAAGTCTCAATTTATCTTGTTCTTATTCTGCCACAGAAATGAACAAAATGGCGTAAAGATAGCGCATTCATGTCAATGTTATGCTCTAAACATCATCATTCATCATTGAATGCTATTATTTATCTGTGTGGGAAAATTATAATAAAATAGGTTGTGATTTCGTTTATATTTTTCGTAAAATTAATTGGTACAATTTATATATATAGCTTGATCCATGTGCGTGGAAACAGCTAGTCTCCAACAAAAGCGTGTTGAGTTTCGCAAAGTATCGCTTTTGTTTCGCTTCACGAAGGCGTAATGTAAGTTGTTGTGTATTTCGGTGCCTGATATTATTTTAGTTCTCGAAGTAGTAAATTGTAAGTAAATGTGTAAGAGATGAAAAATATATTGTTTGTTGAACAGCAGTAATTTGTGGTTTTATTCTTACTTTCATTGTAAATTCTGCACAAAGATGAGCAATAGGTATAATTTTTGTAAATCTTTGACAGTCGTTACGGGTAGTCCAAAGCCAGAAAGTCTGACAACCAGTCTTACCAAGGGGTATCGTATTACCCGGTAACTGGGTTGTGGAGGTCCGATAGGCAGTCGCTCCATGTAAAACACTGGTACTCAGCTGCATCCGGTTTAGACTGCAAGCCGACCCCAACATAGTTGGGAAAAGACTAGGCATGATGAGGTATAGCGGATTTACTTTATTAATCACAGAACACAGTTTTTACAGCGGAGAGCGGAACCAGAGAGAAATGTAAAAATGTTATATTGATCCGTTCTCATGTTATATTGATTATTATTAATGTTACATTTTAATACAGATAATACAAACCAAACTTAAGATAGACATTTTATGTGTTTATTTCAACTCAACAATCGCGGTGGTAAAACTGACCCTAATTAAAATAAATCAAAAATAAGTTCAATCATTTATTTACTCAAGAAACAGTATAAAACTCAACTACGTATAGAATGATCTCGACAATCGCTGCTATAGCCAGGGAGATGCACGTAGCCATACGACTATAAAGTTTGAGGCTTTGCGACACAGTCGCGGCGGGCGGAGGCGTGTCGGCGACCACTTCCAAGTCGCGCCGCTGTCGGTCGAGTGGGAAGACGGCTCGCCACGGGGCATCTTGGAACAACTGTTTGATGAAATTTATTATTATTGATATGAAACATCCAGTTATTGGTGTGCCGGTCAAGACAGACTTGTATGCCGTTACGTTAAATGGCATGACGTTCGCGTATGCCGTCAGGCTCTCTGACTTTACTTACTGACTTGGTGTGTGCGTGGCTTGTATACTGTGCGTAGGTACCTACTTAGTTGCGCCTATGTGTGAGTGCGTCACGGGTTTTGGTTCAATGACCTCATTTATTTATTTTTAACATAATAATATCCAGACGATGAAAGAGTACCTGGAGTAGAGTAGTATTTATTATTAAGTTTAATTAATGAAATGCAGCATATTTTATTATTATTTATTACTGAGAGACACATGACACACACTTTACATTTCGGTAGCAAGCACAGAAGAACTATATTAATGAAGTTCCTTCCGTCCTGTCCACAGAGTATAATATTTGGGTGCGTTCCAGTTAGCATCCCAATATTACTATCTTAACATTTATGAAAAAACCTGAACATACAGCAACAAAGTACCTATCTGAAATTGCCAACACACTTTGCTTCTTTCCAAGCGTGGCTTCTGTTTCCGATATTATTGATACTAAATAGCATAAATGATGATATAATAAAAGTACCTTATCAGAGACGAAGGCAGGATTCAATTCTTGTGGCATCAGCGCCGACTGTAGATCAGCATCGTTTATTTTATTCTGTAATTTTAAAATCATTGAATAGAATTGACTTCATAAACAGAATTGGCTGAGCCTTCAACCTTTTGACCGTCACAGTCATGTTAACATGGCAAAGCGAAATGTCTCCAGCATAGGAAAAAAAATTTGCTTGGCGCCGACAGCACGCTTTTGCATTTTTGACATGGCGGTCAAAGGGTGAAATAGAAGGTGAGCAGTCGGATCCCACAACCCAAGATTTTCAACCTCAAACGGCCCGAAAATGTAGTTGCTTCTCCGAGTCACTTCTATTAAATACCGCGCTTCCTAAAAACAGCTCCGTAACGTCTTAGTAACGTCGTAGGTAAGTGTAAATGAAACCAGTGTTTTTCTTATTTTCTAGGTATTATTTTCCTACAGTTTCACTACAAAAACTGGCATTTTACTTAGGATTATGTCTAAAATTATTTAAATCATCCGTGACGCCTTGCAACGGGATTGGCTTCGAACTGGCTCAGGTATACCGACTTCGGTATAGTATTTGTTGTCGCATTTTACAAGTACACTGGCGGTATCTAGGCGGAGCAGCTCGGAGACTTTCATTAATCTATACCTAAGTAGACATTCTAAGTAGGTATTTTTGGGTAGGCACAGAGCAGGAATTTTGGTAAAATGATGTGCCTACATTTTACCAAAATTCCTGCTCATATTTCATTGCTAAAAGGGTTCTATCACGGCTGTGACAGTCTAATGTATGGTGATATATCGCGTTGGCCTTCATAGCTCACTAATGCACCATTTGCGATGGTGTATCGATTTGTTTTTAAATATTAAAGCGCAAGGTCGTATTCGCATAATGTGGTACTCTGTGGAACACAAAGAAGCATATCATTAAGTTGTTCCAACAAAAGCAGTGGAAACTATTGTTATTCCTACTCCTCCGCTCAGTGGCGGTCCAAGGGGAGGTTACAGAGGACATGACCCCCCTTAAAATCGTACACGTCTAGTTGACAAACCTCCTATAAATAAACAATCTATGAATTTTTTTATTCTAATTACACATTGGTAGGTCGTTAATCGTAATAGATAGTCCAATTCTGGAGCTTGCTGGAAACCTTCAGCTTCGGCCAACACTGATCATTTTTGGTTGTTGATGACCCCCCACTTAACCAGTTTTGGTTGTTAATGACCCCCTAAAATATTTGGTTGCGACCGCGCCTGCCTCCGCTATTCTTTTCTGATTAAATTCGTTGCGGGATCCAAAAGAAATTATTCTTGCGATGAGCTTCATTGCCTGCTTTTCTGGTGGTCGTCATTGTTGACTCTGGCTTTCAGCAGTTGCAGCGGTTGGGAAAAATGAAGCCGGCATATCTCATAACAAAAAGTTGTTCCAATATTTATGTTCCGACTTCAAAAAAGGTGTGCGGAGCAACACATTTTTGAAGTCCGTTAAAAAGTATCCGTCACATTTTGCTATTGTCATACAAACAAAACCAGTGAGGAAACTTGTTTTGACAGGCTCAAAGTGTATGCCAATTATGCGGTTACTTATACGTGGAACGGAAGAACTGTCAAAATGGAGGATCAAATTGATTAATTAGGCTATTATTTTATGTGTTCCGACAAAAAATTTATGAACTATGTTTATTTAAATATTATCTATGTATTAATATTATAAAACAATATTAAAAGTATGCTAATTATTGAGATCATGTTTAGTGATATTCGTAAAAGTATAAAGTATATATGATTAAAAGTTTGATGTAACCGGCTGATAGTATTAATTAACAATCAAGAAACGGGAACGGAAAATATAAATCGACTCCGAATCAATTACGTCATCGATGTAAACAAAAATGTAAAAAAATGTTCATAAAATGAAAACTACTGGGCCAAACCATGTGAAATTTTTATGGGACCAAATGGCATCTATTCCGCATCAAACTAAAGAAGAATCACGTAAATCGGATCATAAATCTCAGCGTAATCGGTGTACATACATAAAAAAAAATACCGATCGAATTGAGAACCTCCTCCTTTTTTTGAAGTCGGTTAAAATACCCAATTCGAACAAAACAATACAAAAAAAAAACAGAATCGCATCGATAGAAGAACAGAGAGTTGTCCTTATTCATAAAAGTTGTGCCGTGTAAGGAAAAACTCCGTTGAGTTACATAAGAAAACACTTGTGAAACGGTCACTATTCCCATAAGAATAGTTTATAGACTAGTTCTCAGGTGACCGGACACATGCCGTGTTATAATTTATTCACTCACCCTTGCAGATAGTCTGCACATGTTTTATATCGCACAAAATGTTTTTTTTTTTGTAGGTAAGCAAAATAAAATAAAACCTACAATAGTCGGTACCGTCGTAACTTATTTTGTTCTAATTCTGCCATAGAGTTTAACAAAATGACGTAAGGATGGCGCGTTTTTGACAATTTCTTGCTCTAAACATCATCATTCATCATTTAATACCATTTTATTTATGTATGTGGGGAAAATTAGAACAAAATAGGTTATGATTTTGTTTACATTTTTCGTAAAATCAATTGTTACAGACCTTAGATTATATACATGTCTAGATGGAGCGTCGCGCTACAATCATAACAAAGAAAACGAGTCAACAATTTCAAGCATGTGTGCGTGCAGGCGTCGTTTTACACTGTGCGTATACGTCTCTGTGTGTGTAAATAATGATTACAGTTACTACAATTCTCCCATAAATCACATAAAAATAATAGACTTATTAATTACGACAAGGTTTACCGACGGTTACGTACTGTACTGATCGGCGGGTAAGCACTTGTGAGCTAATTGTTGGCTGACACTTTTTGACACTTGCGCGCACTTGACGCCTCATCTAGACATGTATATAATCTAAGTTACAGACTATATAATGTTATAAATCGAAAGTTTGTGACGATATACCTTATATGTATGTTTGTTACTCTTTCACGCAAAAACTTCTGAATGGATTTGGTTGTAATTTTGTACATACATAGTTTATAGCCTGGATTAATACATAGGCTACTCTTTATCCAGGTGCGCTAAGTAGTTCTCTCAGGATGCGGGTAAAATCGTTGGAAAAGGCTAGTTTGTAATTTTGCTAATGTTATAAATGAGCAAGTTTCTATGTAGGTAAGGATGTTTGTTACTCTTACACGCAGAAAGTGCTGAATGGATTTGAATGAAATTTGGTACACAGATAGCTAATAACTTGGATTAACACATAGGATCCTTTTTATCCAGGTACGCGAAGTAGGTTCCTCAATATGAGGGTGGAACCGCATGAAAAGGCTAGTACTTATATGATAAAAAAACCATAAATTTTGACTATATGTCGTGGGCATAGATATATGTAACCTTTGCGGGAATCGGGTGTATTTTTCAGTAATCCATTTCCGCATAAACCATCTGATTATTACGAGAACTTTACTCTCAAATAACTACATCAACTTATTCATTCTCCTTTACCTATTCAACTCTAGGTAGATTTATAGGTAGGTAAATATAAAATGCTTTGTCCTGAATTACTGATTAACTGTCGGATCAACGCACAGCCTAAACCGCTGATTGTAGAGACCTGAAACGTGGAGGGTGTGTTCTTTGTATAACGTAGGCATTCGATAAGAAAGGATTTTCCAAAATTCTACCCCTAAGGGGGTGAAAAAAGGGGAGCAATTTTTTTATGACGCTGACAATTTTTAATTTGAATTCGTTAGCCCACGCGGGTGAAGTCGCTGGAGCTAGTAAGCTTAGGTTTATACTCGTATCAAAGTAGTCTTGTAACAGCGTAATGTTTCATGTATTTAATATATTCAGCGGTCGATAGCTGCCGTGTCGGCGGATGTGCGCCACTGTGTTGTACGATATCGGTCGCCCTTAGAACATAAAGCATGAGGGGTTGCAATATAATTTTCGTCTATAGAAACGTTGTATTATAAGTAATTCTCTTCTATAGTACCTACCTATCATTATCACAAAAACTGAAGTCTGGATTGTTAGTACCTATATTCCATTTACAATAAGATTAGACATTTAAACGCACCCCATTTACTGTTCGTTCAAACGATTTTGAGCTCTATTGCTGAGGTGATAAAACAAAAAACAGATGCGGAATACATTTGGTATTGTAAACATTATTTTGCGTTCAACACCATCCTTATCTATGCGGAATAGAACTCAAAATCGTTTGAACGAACGGTAAATGGGGTGCGTTTAAATGTCTAATCTTATTGTAAATGGAGTATAGGTAAATTCTTACTTAATGAGAGGTCGCAGTAAGATTTGTAATTAATGTGTACCAAATTAATGTGGTCCAAATCCATTCTGTTGTTTTTGCGTAAAAGAGTAACCACAAACTTTCGCTTTTTTAGGGTTCCGTAGTCGACGGAACTCTTATAGCTTCGCCATGTCCGCCTGTCTGTCCGCGGCATAGCTCAGAGGTTTGTATTAGAAAGCTGAAATTTAGTATGGATAATTATGTATATTGATCACGCCTACAAAGTGGTACAATAAAATTATGAAAAATATTTTTTTAGGGTGACTCCCAAACACGTAAATTCGGGATGAATATTTTCTCGTGTGGGAAAACGGTCTTTCAAAAATATTATAGGTGTTTGAAGACCATTTTTGGTTAAGTGAGCCACTTGCGAAATATCTAGCTTTCAAGTGCAAATTTTTGTTTGATCCGAGCGTCCCCCGCCTTCTAACTTTAAAATAGCTGTCCCTAAAAATGTGAAAAAAATCACAGACGTATCACATGTAATGAACTTACAAGAAAAACTATCACGGCTAAGTAGGCTTAACTTATTACAGAGTTATTTTGATTAACTAAGACCTACTACGGAACCGTGCTGCGCGTTGCCCGACACGCATTTAGCCGGTTTTAATGTTAGTAAGATACTAAACAACAGTATGCCAATGGTATTATTTCATGGTGGCTATAAATATCTACTAGTGGCACCTCTCTAAAACCCGGGACTCACGATAATAAGCCTACGGGCCCACTGATTTCCCGGGGGCACCCTAAATATTCCGGGATACAAGTAGCTAACCAACACCTCTTTATCTATGGTACGCATTAATCATCGACTACATCTTCTTGTAAACATGTACTGGAATACCATAGAGTAGGTTGTATGAATTTGTAAATAATTGTTTAACTGCTAAATACCGTGACGAGCCATTTAAAAAACCGCTAAATAATAATATTTTAGACTCTAGTTTTGCCACGACTTCATCTTCGTGTATTTCAGAATTGGGCCTAGATATCCAAGGTAAAAAGTACCCCACGTGTAAATTCAAAGCATGGTATATGTGGTTCAAATTTTACCTAAATCTGTTTATTAGGTTTAGGTGAAAGAGTAACAAATATACATAATGTACATTTATCCTCCCAAAATTTCGCATTAATAATACTCGTATTTACTTTGTATTAGAATAGTAGGAAATAGGATAATTCTTAATAGGATAATTCTTTTTTTTCAACAGTTTGAAGCTGACACAGACAATATAATATCTATTATTCTGTACATCAATATATTTTACTTTTAAGACCTATGTAAATAAATATCTTTATCTTTACCAAACAAACAGGTATGATATTTGACAGTAAGTTACAAAATTATGTTTTTCAGTAAGTGGCCAGATTATTAGGGACAGTCCTAATATAAATATTTATTTTTGAACAAACTATTATTAAAGACACTCGGTTGTTTCATTGATATCGTTGCTAATATCTTAGTATGCATTTACAAGCACAAATACGGGCTATGCCTGTATTCTTTTATAAGTACCTACGTAAAATTGGGAACCGTACCCATCTAAATATTAGTTTTCATATTGTTTAATCCTTACTTCCTTACTAATATTATAAATGCGAAAGTAACTCTTGTCCGTCTGTCCATCGCGCTTTCACGCCAAAACTACTGAACCGATGAAATTTGGTGCACAGATAGTCCAGAGCCTGAGAAAGGACATAGGCTACTTTTTACCCGGGTGAGCGAACTAGTTCCCTCGAGATGCGGGTGAAATTAAAAAACAAAATTAACTTACGCCTAAACTGTGTCCATGAATGTTACAAAAAATCGCAAAAACCAAGAAAATCGATAAGAAATTTAACATTGTATTCTAGTTAATCCTCAGTTACATATTCTGAAACCAATTGAGTTATTTAAAAATAAAACAACAGGAAAACAATATAAAGTGAATTATTAACGTTTTTACAAGCTGTTCGATAACATATTTTTATTTGTATTTTTTTATGTGGCACATAAAAATTTAGAACGATTTTTTATTAAAAAAAACTCAGTACGAAAAATGCGGAAAACATGAAGTCGGGTGTTTTATTTTTTATTTTATTTTCTTCTGTTCTTGCTCACATCGATGTCCAGGTAAGTGTCACTATTATTTTCCTACTATTATTATTAATATTATAAACGCGAAATTTTGTAATAATGTATGGATGTGTGGATGTATGTTTGTTGCTCTTTCACGCAAAAACTACTGAACGGATTTGGATGAAATTTGACACATAGTTTATAACCTGGACTAACATATAGGATACATTTTACCGGGCAGCGCGAAGCTGTTTCCCGTGGTGTCACTCACATCCTAAGTGAAGTAATCCCCCGATTCTAATCTTTTTCCATACAAAATATAATTTAAATCATCTTACCATAAAAGCATTACAAGCAAACGTACTTTCACATTTATAATTTAGGATTATTTCTAACCGACTTCAAACAAAGGAGGTTCGGTATTCGACCCGTATTATTTTTGCATATCCGCGATTTTTTCAAAAACTACTTCCAATTCGACTTTATTTCCAACAATTATTATCACATTTTTTTTATAAGCTGAGTAGGATTGATTGCACCGGAGTGTAACTGTCACTATAATTATTTTTCCATACTAAAATCAACTAGTACTTTCCAGCCATCGTCCCCAACGTTCCCCCGCATGAAAAGAGGAGCATCAGGTGCACTGCACATAGTCACCAATCATGCACAACCCATACACGCTGACGTCAAGTCGGAAATATCTACTGATAACGCTGAAAAAGTTGCCCATGAACAGGTAGGTAATATTTTGGCTTCTAAAACTACAGTTGACGGCAAAACGAGGTAAAGTAGTACAGTATTTGATAATTTCCAGCCATGTCCAAAAAATAATGGCCCAGCGCACATAGAGCCTGGCGTAGGATTCAAGGTAATACCTGTGTAAGTCTTAGGTAATCGATATGACGAGATTCGATGGTAAATCGATACAGTTTTACTATAAAGTTTATTAGCTTAGAGATAACCGAACAATAGACGGCATCCCTTTAATTCACTAAACTTTAGTATAATATATAATTACAATATTTACAGTAGGAAAGTTAAAAAAAAATATAAATCACTACTCACTACATAGTATAAAACAAAGTCGCTTCCCGCTGTCTGTCCCTATGTATGCTTGCTATGTAGTATCTTTAAAACTACGCAACGGATTTTGATGCGGTTTTTTTTAATAGATAGAGTGATTAATGAGGAAGGTTTTAGTATATAATTTGTCAAGTTTTTGTAACCATTAGCTGAAATATCGCGGGCGAAGCCGCTGGTATTCTAATATAAATCTAACTCAACATGGCGTCAAAAAATTCTTCCTCATCGCCATCGACTGGAAGTGTACCCAAGAGGCTGGCAGCATTGCCACATTGGATGGCAATTATTGGCAATGTTTAGCCTTTGGCCAAAGTAAAAGCCAGCCTTTGGGTCACGAGAAGTGTCAACAAGCAGCCTTGCTAAATCCTAAATCCATATATTTTTGTAATCATGGTGGAGCGGTAGAGAGTGTCACACACTTATCGTCTTACTTACAAAAAACCTTTTTTTTTTTTTACGTGGGGAAATCCTCATGGACGAACCCGGCCCAATGGGGCGGCCGGGAACAGTGCCGGACTCTTACCGGCTAAAACCACCACGGTGTTCCTTACTTGTACCCAGTGCCGGGGGTACGGGTATCGCTCGCGCATTCCTCCGCGCCCCCGGCAGGCATTGGCCCGCTAGATGGAAAGGCGGGCCCCGTCACCCTATGCGGCCGTCACCCAGCGGCCGCAGGAATCCTCCGACTGTGAGGCGCGCGCGGTACACTACGCCGCCGCCTCGAGGCCTGTGTCTGGTCGGGCTACAGATGCCCCTGTTCTGTCGCCCGCAGGCCGCGCCCTACGGTTACTTACAAAAAACCTGTAATCTGAAGTTTAACCATTTCTTACCTAATCCTTACTTAACGTCGTAATCCAGGATTAAGCTACTAACTTAATTTCACGCTAGATAGCATTTATGAGGGAGATTTTTGCTAATCCATTGCTAAACTGCAGATTAACAGACTTTATAAGCAAGACGGCTACTGCTATCCCTTCAGTTGAATGCAAAAGTAGCACTTAAATTTGCATCAGTATAAAAATTAACGATAATAAAATGTTTATTATAATTTCAGGTAACACCACCCGAAGATGGAATAATAACATACGAAATGAAATCGCTAAGAAAGTCGTTGCCATACGCGCCGCCGACAACCCTGACGTTAATACGAAGCATCAGCAGGGTTGTCACGCTCATCGTGTTGTTTGTGTCCGCCATATTGGAATTCTATCCGACCTTCCATAGTTTGATTTGTACTATTTTTAGTTTTATGAATTCGAAATAAATATTCATAAATTAATGATTTTTTTTATTTTTTTTCTTGAATTGGTTAATTACAAGTCTACTTAAAACTGATTTAATTATATATATCACATGATGATAATTTTTACACTAAGTATCGTAGTTTGGATATTCACAATAAAGTACTGAAATGTATCGCCATTAATTTCTTCTTGGGACTAGTCAGAGGCGCTGAAAATAAAGCTGTGTATCATCATTGGCCTTTTATTATCCATCTATTGGGTTAAGGCAAACTCAAACTCAAATGTTTTTATTTCATATAGGTCTTTGCAGGCACTTAAGAAATGTCAAGCTAGGTGCACGGATCCAAGGAGTGGGTCTTATGGAGAAGAAACGGCAAGAAACTCCATAGAGTATCTATGGAGTTTCTTTTCAAAAGGAAATGTTTACAATATTGCAGTGTGATACTGCTACCCAGACCATGTCACATCTCATACTGTGTTTCCATTACCTGTATGTGACAGATGTCAATGCTATCAGCATAACTAATTTCTGGACTACATTCTTAGAGTTTGCCGTCGATTCAAAAACACGAAGTAGAAATAACAAAACCTCATATTCATTATTTTCATCAGACTCCATTGCTAATAATATTATAATGTATTTAAACAGTCAAAACACATGTCAAATAATTAAATTCTAGCCACCATGAATAATCGATTAATTATGTTTTTGTAATATTAGTACAAACATAAGATTACAGTGTTGACCGCCATTGTTCTTCCATTAGCTGCGATGGAACGATCATCAGTTAATTAAATTCCTTTTTTTATTGAAACAATGACGAAATTAATACATTTCCTGGTTGTGCTTTTGTTTTCAATGACAACGTGTTTGGCTGTGGAGGATTCAACTGATAAACAATGCAAAAATCTGGTAAAATCTATGTCATTATTGTTAATTACATCTAACATTTATAAAATGCTTTGTCCTGAATGACTGACGGATCAACGCACAGCCTTAACCGCTGATCGTAGAGACCTGAAACTTGGAGTGTGTGTTCTTTATATGACGTAGGCATCAGATAAGAAAGGATCTTCCGAAATTCAACCTCTAAGGGGGTGAAAAGGGGGGGGCAGGGTCTGTAACAAACTTTGAAATTTTTAATTTGAATTCTTACTGCCCACGCGGACAAAGCCACGGAAAGCTAGTCCTACTATAAATTTGAAAGTTTTATATTTTTCGGAGTTGGTTATTAGTTCGAGCGAAAACAGGAAAGAGGAAATAAGGGTATATAATTTTGGCACTTCGATAATTCATGACATAGGATTCTTTATATCTCGAGATAATTACTTATGTAGGTATAGGAGAAAAATACATGATGTGCCGTCCCCAAATGTTTTGGGATAATGATAGGAGGATGATACAGTTTTATCTACACTCAATCCTGAAGACCAGGCATACAAATTCGATAAGATTCAAACTTATTAATCCTTATGGATAGACATCCAAAAGGAAAGAACAGACGTTCTTTGTTTTCTATCAAAGTTTCTCGTATACTAAAGATGCTTTAGGAATGAATCAGAGTTGAATTAATCATTTGTGTTTTAAATATTGATAATAAATATATCAAACTAGCTTTCCGCCAGCGGCTTCGCCCGCGTCGACTATACAAATTCGAATGAAAAATGATTTTCATACAAACTATTTCATCCCTTTAGGGACCAAATTTAGAAAAATCCTTTCTTAGTGCTCACATACGTCATCTAAGGAACATTTGTGCAAAATTCCATATTACTGGAACCAGCGGTTCCAGCTTAATATGTATTTCTAAAGAGAGTTAAAAATATTTTATCGATTTTCGATACATATGAATTGATTTAATTTAAATATTGTACTAAATATCTGATTGTTTAAATTTAATATAATGCACGGTTTAATTTTTATATGATGCATTATTATACAAACATTATTATGACTTCATCATTGATTATTTTTAATATACATATTCTGACGTGTGTACATGTAAGAATTTTAACAAATCATTTTGGTAGGATTCATTTAATTGATCGAATGTCGATTGATTTTATCAAGTACTAGCAGTTTCCCGTGGTTTCACTCGTATTCTGAGGGACCTACTTCGCCTACCCGGATAAAAGTATCCTATGTGTTATTGCAGGTTATAAACTATGTCTGTACAAAATTTCATTCAAATCCATTCAGTCGTTTTTGCGTGAAAGTGTAACAAACATCCATACATACAAAAATTCGCATTTATAATATATATTTACATATAATGCATCTTATTTGTTATCAAACAATATACTTTTTATTTTCTTATTTCATGTTCATGTTAGAAATTCTCTTCCATTGCAGACGGAATTGGAGCAACAATTGAAAGTTCAAAAACGAGAAAAGCAGTTCCTTATAGAAGATGATCCTTCTGTTGGACCTGAACAAAAAAGGGATGAAAGACAAAGTATTCCAAAAAACATTGACTCCACTATAAACCCAAAGATGATGAATATACGTCTACAGCCTAAGAATGTGCCCGGTAATATGAAACCAACTCTAAAGCCTGGTATTCCAAAACCACAAAGAATACCAACTAAGATCCCAGTGATCCTTAAAACAGCAAAAGTTCTACCAGGCCCAGCACATGCTATAAGAATGAAAATGATGGAGAATGAAATTCACAATTCTTTGCTTAATAAAGAAAATGACTTGGCTTCAAATACATCGGATCCCAAAATTGAATCTAAAGATAATGTTCCAAGTATTACAGAAAACAAAGAGTGTCCTAAGACAGAAAGGAGGTCAAGTACACCCAAGGTGGACGAACTAACTCCAAATAATATGAGTAATCTGACATTAAATGAAGATAACCAAGACATTCCAGATCAAAATGATAGAATTACTGATATTAAACCTAAGGAAAATGTACAGAGTCATGAAGACGAAGACACTTTGATAACAGAAAGAAAGCCGGCCGTCGAAAAATCTGATACATATTTGAAAACCGTACCAAAACCAGTCCATTTCTTTGTAGACGAACCTGAACCTTTACCGCCAATCAAAAAGCATCGTAAGACTTCAAATACAGTTGAAAGAAATAATGAAGGTACATCATCTAAAGCAAAAGAAATTCCTTTAGTAAAGTATAACAAACCTAAAAAGGTTGAAAGTAAAAAGGATGATAACGTAGACATTGAGGACGATCCAGATATTATTCAAATCACAAATGGAACTCATTTGATTAGCATTAAAAAGATTCGCAATCAAGATAAATATAAAAATGATCGAAAACTGTCGCGTGATGCTGCAGAGGATACTCCTGAAGTTGAGGAGAGAATTATGAATGAACCACCAGCTTCCACACCAACTCGAGATGAACCTGAAAAAATATCTTTTAAACCTAACAAAAACGAGTTTGTACTCAATGATAAGATGAAGGTAGAAAAAGGTCAGTCTCAATAGAAATTAAATATTTAACCCTTAAAAATGGAACTAGTCTGCGGCTATTTCGCCATTTCAATAATTCATTTTTGTCGACGTTTCAGGCCCTTGTCGGTGTCTGAAATTAAGATGATGGTGATAATTATTAGAAGTAGCGAAATATTCAATTAGACTAGTTTCATTTTGGTAAGTAGTTTTGTTATCATCATCATCATCGTCGTTGTCAAAATCGTCATCATTGCCATCTTCATCATCGTCATCATAATAATCATCGTCGTCGTCGTCATCAACCATCATCGAATTATCATCATTGCCATCGTCGTCATCATCATCATCATCATAATTGTTATCATCATCATCATGATCATCATCGTCATCGTCATCGTCGTCATCATCATCGTCAACATCATAATCGTCATCATCATCGTCAACATCATAATCGTCATCATCATCGTCAACATCATCATCATTATCGTCAATATCGCCTTCATCATCGTCATCATCATCATCATCGTCGCCGTCATCATTATCGATTCGTCGTCATCATCATCAATCATCGTCATCATCATCGTAGTCATCATCATCATTGTGTCATCGTTATCATCATCGTTATCGTCATAATCGTCATCATCATCATCATCGTCATCATCATCATATCACCGTTATCGTCATCGTCATCATTATCATTATCATTTCGTCATCATCATCATCAATCATCGTCATCGTCATCATCATCATCATCGTCATCGTCTTCATCATCATCATCTTCGTCGTCATCATAATGATGATGGTGATATGATATGATATGATAATGATCGTCGTGGTCAACATCGTCGTATTCAACGTAATCATTATCATTACCACTGTTCTCATCATCATAATAGCTTATTTCAAAATAATTTTAGTATTCACATTCCTGACTCAATGACAATTCTTATGAATTACGACGATGGATCTTATCATAATGTTTCATTGGAATACATAAATGAAGTCCTATTTCGTAATATTTTACAATGTTTAAATGCAATAATAAGTTCTTCTAAAACCACAATTTATTTTTCAGACCAAAACGGCTGTATAACGATAACTAATCACAATTATGAAGAATTTGAAGAAAAAACTCCAATTTCACCCCCGTTATCAATTCAACCAGTAAACCTGCATACAGTTGGCGTTCAAGATCCTTGGAACTACCTTCAAATTCCTCAAAATTTGAATAACCCCTACTATCAAAATTTCTACGATAATTGTGTAGCAGCTCAAACCACTCCAAATATAGCACAAGAAAATGCAAATGCATATACTGTTACTCCAGAAAATACTCCAATCTACTTTCCAAATGATATAACTCAGCCTACTTATAATATCCAGCCTAATCAATATCCTTATAATGTAGGAAATCCACCAGATATTGATAACCCTTATTGTATAGAACCTCGTCTAGAAAATACATTAGACAGGATCTGGAGGGCTTGGAAAGATGTTGAAATAAAAATAAGGAACTTACAGAAGAATGACGATCCTACCTGTATTGATATAAGAAGAATTTTGTCTGATCACAGTGATGGCAATAAAGGTGACAATGTGACTGGGAAAGCTCTTAATCATGTTTCTTCACCAATCAATGCGAATGGCTATGGGAATAATCAAAATAGTGCAGCGTATCCCTATGTGAAGCCTAGCTATCGATATATGCGTTGATAGATACACTAAGGAGCATAAACTGGTCAGTTGTAAAATCATTAATTCCTTCGAAATTGTAAATGAATATTATCTGTTCTGTTATTAGTAGATAAATTTTAATTAAATGAGCGAACTGCTTTGTGATCTATAAAGATAATAGCTTTGGTGACATAATGTTATTTTGCAACTGACCGACTCCATTGGTATCAAGTGTTATTGAAATACATATATATTTAATTTACTTAGTTCCAATAATTATATTATAATGTTTGTCTAAATCCGAAGTTTCATTTATTATTTAATGAACATTGTGGCCCTTTAGAATTCTTTGAAATGTGGCTCCTTCGGAAGATGTTCAAGATATCTTGGACAAAGTTTCACACCAACATTGCCATTTGCAACAATTTTCGTATTGCGGGCGGGTTGTAATGTAAAAGGCATCTCTTAGCAACTGTGAAACGAAGGCAGAGTGCATTTTTAGGGTTCCGTAGTCCGACAAGGAACCCTTATAGTTTCGCCATGTCCGTCTGTCTGTCTGTAAAGCTCTGAGGTTCTTATTACTAGGAAGCTGAAATTTGGTATGGATATACGGAACACGTAAAGTGGGGATGAATATTTTTTTCTCACGTATTCCTTCGTGTGGGGTATCGTTAGATAGGTCTTTCAAAAACATTATGGGTGTGTGAAGACCACTTTTCGGTTTAGCGAGCCATTTGCAAAATATCTAGCTTTTAAGAGCAAATTTATGTTCGATACGAGCATCCCCCCCCCTCTAACTTTTAAATGGCTATATTTAGAAATGTGAAAAAAATCACAGACGTAGCACATGTAATGAACTTACAAGGAAAACTATCACGGATAAGTAGGATTAACCGGTTACAGAGTTATAGTCGACTAACTAAGCCCTACTACGGAACCCTCCTGCGCGTGGCCCGACACGCACTTGGCCGGGTTTTTCGAGATCTTATTTCTCTTCAGAGAGGCGCACAGTACCAGTTCCGTAGTCCTATTATGGAGGAAAACCAGCCAAGTCTCTGCTACCGCGAGCTTAGAGATGCGGCGAAAGACCATGAAAGATTTCACCAAGTGACAGCCCAACTTCATTAGAAGAAGAGAGAATTATCATCATCGTTATCATCAGCATCATCATCGTCAAAATCTTCATAATCATCGTCACCATCATCATCGTCATCATCAACATCATCGTCATCATCATCATCATCGGCATCATCATCATCATCATCGTTTTAATCTTCTTCATCATCAAAATCGTCATCATCATCATCATCATCGTCATCATCATCATCATCATCATCATCATCGTCATCATCATCATCATCATCATCATCGTCATCATCGTCATCATCATCATCATCATCATCATCGTCATCATCATCGTCATCATCATCATCATCATCGTCATCATCATCGTCATCATCGTCATCATCATCATCATCGTCATCATCGTCATCGTCATCATCATCGTCATCATCGTCATCATCGTCATCATCGTCATCATCGTCATCATCATCATCGTCATCATCATCATCATCGTCATCATTATCATCGTCATCATCATCATGATCGTCATCATCATCATCGTCATCATCAAAATCGTCATCATCAGCAGCATTATTATCATCGTCGTCCTCGAGATCATCATTATTAACATCATCAGTGTCGTCACTATCATCATCGTCACTATCATCATCATCATCATCATTGTTATCATCATCAGCATCGTCATCATCAGCATCGGCATCGTCATTATTGTCCGCATCATGTTAATCTCATATTTTAAAAAATTAGTTGTGTTTGCTTTCTCGAAATTATGCCCAAAATCCACGCAAATAAAATATGAACAATTAGAATTAAATCAACGCCTATTATTTTCAAAGTAATACGCCATCAATCGTTTGTAATAACAAAAAATCGCTTCAACATTCAATATTAAACGACCGACGCATAAACAATTTTCAACTTTCATTCTATCGGAATTAGTATGAAAATTGCTTGAAAGGGTTTATTTAATTAGTGGAATTTAAGGCAAATATTCAATAGACAAGTAGTGACATTGATAAGGGTGAAACCTACCCTCTAATGAATGATTTAGAACTCATAATGTAAATGACAGATATTGTTCATAAAATAATTTGTTGGTAGTTCAAAATAATTGTGTTATTTATTTGGTAGATCAAAATTGTAATGACATTGAATAATTGTGGGGTAATAGGTGGGTCATCATCATCTGCATAGCATCTAAAACCCACAAGCGACTTCGGCCCGATCCGGGGATCGAACCTGGGACCCGGTTTACAGCAGTCATGTTATGCGACCACTAGAACAACGAGGCAGTCGATCAGGTATATTCCAGATTTGCAGGTCAATGGTGGGAAATGTCTCCCCAAATTACGCTGCTCGTAAAGAAAATCAAATAAATAAAACAAACACGTAATATAGGCGAATATTAAATATTTTATTTAATATAAACCCTAATTATACCAGCAATTTACAGGAAAATCCAGCGAAATTGTGTAATATTAAACCAACATATGATATCATTTGAAACGAATAAATAATTTGAAATTTCATTGTGAATTTCACACAATACAACTTATTTTAAATAATACAAAGCTTCATGGTTTGCCACTAAAAACTATTTAATCTTAAAAACTACATTAATCTAAATAAAAATATTAATTTCTCAACAAACATTGAAAGAAGATGGAATGTTAATTAATTAATTAAAATAATAAAAAAATGCCCATATTTTATTTATAGGTACACGAAGTAGTGTGATCAAAATTTATAATAGAAAAAACGGGATAGATATCTATTACGTTATAAATAGTTCAATTCACTCCTTTCAGTATTTTCTACTCTTTGGTATTCATGAGACACGTCAATCCAATGCCAAATACATTGTTAGGAAAAATATAATTAAATGTTAATTTTTGCAAAAAAAAAAATCATTAAAATAAAAAACTCCAGTCACAAAAAAATAAATATATAAAATAGTTTATCATAATTTCACTGAACTTATTTTCGATGAAACTAAATTATATAAAAAAATTAAATACACATTTAGTTTGATCTAACCCAATGGAATTTTTCTTTTTTTTTTGCAAAATACAACACAACTCCTTGGATATTTAACAACAATAAGTACAAGACAAAAATTGACAATCATACAGTAGAGAATTGACATACTCTACACGATTACTGACTTTACTTTACTAGTAAACATTTCAAATGTCACTGACTTCGCAAACATGACTTTAAATAATAAAAATTGATTTTGTGTTGGACTTAAAAGAAAAAAAAAACCAACCACCATAGTTTAAACATTACACACTTGACAAAACAGCAGTTTGATAATACATTTGGATGACAAATCGATAGGTGGACGATCAAACCATCTATCGGAACTCAATGTATTATCAATCCGTTACGCTTCAATTCACACATAAAATCGATTGTAGTCAACAATTAATCGAATAGAAATCGAATAAATATTCAGGAAAACAAATTAAACATTGTTTTTTTATCTTTAAAACCATTAATAAATTGGGGGATTAAATTTAATACCGTATTTGCGAAATCAAGGACTATCCTTCCCTGTGTAAACGTCATGGTCACCTTATTTGACGTCCTTGCGTACTTTGTGGCCACGGAAGGAGGCCTGGATCTTAGTAGCGGCCTTGTTGAGATTAGGATCGGAGAGGTCGATCTTTTCGATGTCTTCCTGGAATGTTTAAAATGTATATTAGACAAAGGTTTCGTTGGAAATTATTTAGTTACGTATTTTTAGGGTTCCGTAATCAAGAAACGAATATGGCTTTTAAAAATATAGCAGGTGTGTGAAGACTATTTTCCGATACAGGGAGCTGTTTGCGAAATAAAATTTAAAGTGCAAATTTTTATTAGATAAGGTGTCCCCCATCTAACTTCTGAATAGCTAGTTATGTGAAAAAATCACAGCAATAGAATATAATAACGAACTCAAAAGAAAAACTATCACGACTAAGTAGGCTTTACCGGTTACAGAGTTAATAGTCGACTAACTGAGATATATTTACGGAATACCTACTATACTGTGCGTGGCTCGACACGCCCTTGGCTCTTTTTTTAATGTAAATACCTAGAAAAGAAATATTGTTTTTTTTTGTTCAAATAAGTTTCTATAAATTAATTAGTCTTTAAGGATGGGAATCATGAATTGAGAGAGAGAGAGATCTAGAATACCAGCTGGCTTAATAGGAGAAAGTAGACTAACCTTATCCTGTTGTTCTTGATCCTTCACGGCTTGTTCCTTCTCCTTGCGAGCCTGGTGACCTCTGAACGACGCCTGGATCTTGGTGGCAGCATTGCATAGCTCTGCAGACAAGAAAAAAATAGGTGTTAGCACCAAAACTCTGCTACATCTATGAAGGACCATGATTACAATGTTTAAGGGAGTGCTGGCTTTTGTCTTGCATCGCCAGTTGTATTTAACAGACTTCAAAAAGGAGGAGGTTCTTAATTCGATTGGTATTTTTTGTATATAAAATTACAAACGCAAGACTTCGTAGGGGGTTTTCTGAGACTTTTGAGTTTAAATGTACTGATTTAGGCGAATAGCCACAAAGAAAGACCATATTGGGATTAACAACATATTGACATTGAATATTTATCATAAAAGGTTTGTCAACTTAATTATCGTTAGTTCATTTAATTTAGATTTTTAATATCTTTTTATACATATATATATATATATATACATATACAAAGATTTTTTGGTAGCCATCAATTTATTGTTCCGTTAAGCAGGTCGAATGCTGTTAGAAGCGCCCTGCAAGAGGTCATGTAGAAAAAAAAGGTAGCCATCAGTTTCGGGAACTGGGCCCAAACCACCGGTATTTAAGGCTCCAAAGACAGAAACTTCCTTACAATACATGCCAATTATCGAAGATCTCTGATTTATTGATTAATTATTATAGTTTAGGCAACAGACGAAATACCTACCCACAATACACCAATTAATATCCTTCATCGAAAATTTGCGTGACGAATTTTGCGCACCGCTTACGTATTCGCTTGCCTAGCCTAAACAAACACAACCAGACAAACTATCCATTTCACGTGGTTTATCCGATCCGACATTATCAAACATTTTGGACTACGCTACGTGGAATTCCATCAGAGCCCGCACTAATCTGCGCCGACAGGTAACAGATTGAGGGTAACAGGGCTGGCGCGAGTTATTACTGATAAATACCTTGATTTACCTCCCTTTTGGATGAATATAAAGCTGTGTGTACAATGGGGA
The DNA here is from genome assembly GCA_963891755.1 of Pyrrhia umbra. Lineage (NCBI taxonomy): Eukaryota > Metazoa > Arthropoda > Insecta > Lepidoptera > Noctuidae > Pyrrhia > Pyrrhia umbra. The sequence goes on from OY982943.1 coordinate 2,862,008, forward strand.
GAAATAAGTATCAAGTAAAAGATGAGGCAAGATGGAAAATGTCTGTTATCCAATCAAATTAGGCAGTTTAGCAAGCTATATTGTCCCACTAAGTACCACAGAAATGGAAACTATGATTATTCCGAATCCTCCACTATTGTTTTCTGATTAAATTCGTTGCGGGTTCTAAGACAGTAAAAAGTCGTGCTTCACTGCCTCGACGTTTTCTTGTGGTCGCTACTTTTGATTCTGGCTTTCAGGAGTTGCAGTGGTTGGGAATGTGTGGCGAGATTGTCCCATAAAAAAAAGTATTGTCTGACTGAAATTTCCTATTTCCCTTGGTTATCGCATCACGCGTGAACGGCTAGATCAATTTGGCTGAAAATTGGTACGAAGGTTCTTCCCTGGAGAAACTTCCCTAGGAACGCGGGTGAAACCGCGGGAAATAGCTAGTTTATCATAATTATTAAGGATGAAACAAGTGTCAAAGTTTACAAGAAACTCAGTAGTCAATTTGTGTACGCGAAATAGACGGCACTATTTCCAAAATTGAGTAAGAGCATTCAATTCAACCGTTCCCTGTAACTGCAGTCATTTGTTTAGGAGAAAACTTGGCACGCAACGCATGGACGTCGGACTATATTTTACTACTAACTTGGCAATGCAAGGCACGATTGCTAGCTTCCTTGATTGCAAGAATTTCGGTTCCAAAAAGGAATTTTTCTTTAGAGTAAAACGAGCGTAACCTGGTGGAAATTGTATGCTATTTGATTGATTTTATTGTCATTGTAAACAACCAATTTCATTGTTTTTTACGTAGCTCAATATCTTTCAATTTATTTTTCTTTAATTTAGTCAGTTTAATGCGCTTTACGTTGTTATAACTATCAATAAAATAATCATTCAAACATATGCAGCAATGTTTTATTACTACTTTTAACATAATAACATACAAACAACATAACTTATGTTAGTCGGGTATTTGTTTTTTACGCAGTTAAAATACTGAACCCCAACCTACTTTATACTCATGCTGATCTAACCATCCGTATTACTGAGGGTTTGATTGTTCCTCAGTAACTGTGTTGTGGTATTCAGATAGACTGTCGTACGTGGTTGGTGTCGCAGAGGCATAGGAAAAGAAGCAGGTGATTTTTATACATAACCCGTTGAAATATATCGCTTTTTTTAGTGAAGGGAAATCAAATGAGTGAGGGAGTGTCAGACTCTTACTGACTAAAACCCATCCATGTTTCGTCCTGTGTGTTTCGGCGTCGCGGTAACTCTGTTGATCACCCCACAGCGAAAGACATGATATTAAGATACTTCGTTTCTTTGCAAATGAAATATAATTCTATTCTCTCTTATGTACATAAATATTTTTGTTATTAAGCGTCCGCTGGCACCGGCATTTCCTAACTGACGATACCTAGAAGAAATGCCGCCGGAACTTTAAGGTCAAAAGTTCCAGACAGGTATCTAAATGATAAATAGGTTTCCATTGATCTAACAGCTGGATAGAGAGATGTAGGAACCGCACGTCCTCTCGTCCAATTTTCTCGAAACGTGAAGATATTTCTTCTCACAGTTTGTGAAGCTGTGAGATAAATTGAACACATGTATGGAATATATATTGTTCTTCGTCTTCAACAGAAATTGAACTTCATGAGTCAGCAGTTTTTTTGAACATCATTTGGGTGTGATTAGGGCTGCCATCACCCAAATCGTCGACCCTGGACTAAAACAATAAAAACCCCGGACATTTCGAATGAATTTGATTTTTTCCTCGGACACTTCTTATTACTTGTTTTAATTTATTGCTTACCGTTCGATCAATTGGGATCGGATATCAGGTAAAAAGTGTCCGAGTTTTCTCCGGACGCTATTTGAAAACCATCCCGGACGCACCCCGGACGCCCTCTAAACTAGGACAAATCCGGGGAAATCCGGACGAATGGCAGCCCTAGGTGTGATCAAATATTGTCTTTGACAGCATTCCTAGTCGAGCCATTTTCAAGTAGTAATGATTTTTATTTACGAGTATATAAATACTTACATAGATGTGATTTTCATACTGATTAAGAAACCGACCAAACTATCGGCCGCTAGAAAGTCTGTGGTCTGAGGGGTCTCTTAGGGTGGATTCGACCAAACCCGAATTTATACAAGAGTCAGAAAATAATCTATACCACGATTTTATCCTCGAATAAATTAACAGTCGTTTCTCATGCAATCTAGCGTATAGCTATACTTGGATAAGCGAATAGCGAAGTGAATGTGAACGAATGTAATACCCGGCAAAAAAAAGTTGCTCTACAGACGGGAGAAGAAGAAGAAGCATAACTCATGATGTCAACTCTGATTTGTCGTATTATAGCGTGGAAAAGTAGCTGTCAAATGTCAGTGAGTTAAAATGACAGCATAAAACAATAGGATGCCATTTTATTATTCCTGGAATAAGCTTCTGATTCCATGCAAAATGGTGGTATAGTGACTATTCCCGAATAGACTCGTTATTCTTCGAATTGTAGTTGGTTAAACGTGCAATTGATTTATTCTCGAGTAATAAGCGATTTACGCCGAGAGTAAAATTTATTCCTGTTTGGTCGAATCCGCCCTTATTTTGTAAATAATTAATGTTACATTTTTATAATTAGCACTCGGCAACTTTTACACAGTGGCATCTCTGTGTGAAACGAGGTCTATGCCCAGTAGTGGGACAATAAATAAGCCATTGTTCTTTTTAATAAGAAGCTGAATCACACAAAAAAAAACATGAACATACCGATTGAATCCACACACACTATGGCGAATAAATTGAATTCAGATAAACCTCCAACCCTCAGTGTTATTCAGAAAAAATCTTTCAATTTTCTCACCCTTTATTTACGTAGTTCGCTACTGTAAACTCCAGTTAACTGGATAGGTTCAACTTTGTGTACACAGGTAAACGAGAACCTAGTTCAAAATTTATTTTAGTAACTGTACCGAGGCTGTTGGATTGTTGGTTAACATTTTCGGCTTAGGTAGAGGAATTTGAAATATTTAAGTACTTGCAAACGCTTATAAAATTCAAAAGTCATTAATTCAAATTAGGCTGAAAATCAGCACTTTTTGAACGTCAAATTTACAAAAGACAGCCCCCAAGACGCCCGCCATTCACCACTTCCTATGTGTTTTTGTTGGGAACAAGAAGTGGCGCAACAAACTCCCCAGCAACCTGTAATCTCAAGTTTAACCATTTCTCACCTTATCCTTACTTAACATAATCTAGGATTAAGCTACTAAGTTTGGATTAACGCTAAGAAACATCTATAAGTGAGATTGTTGGTAATCCGTTACTAGGCAGATTAAAAACTTTATAAGTAAGACGGTAAACGTCAAAGTTATTTGTGCAAGAATTTAACATACAAGCAAGGATATAAAGTATCTATGGCCTTCCCTATCTTTCAATCTATCACCATACTGAATTTCATCTCAATGGGTTTATCCATTTTTTCGTGGAAGTGTAGCAGACAGACAGGTCTCTACCAATAGATTTCACGAAATGTATAAACAAAATCATAACTTGTTTTGTTCTAAAAATCCGCCATTTTGTTTTTTTATTTTGATATACCTAGTATCACTCTCACAGTAAATACGAATCTAACGACACCTCTCAAGGTAAAATCCATCGAGCCGTTCTCCTTCTTTCGCAGTCGGGTAAAAAAAAAAGACGTGTGGCACTCGGGGACTGCCGCGGTAAAGCTATTGCATAGCATTTTTGATCAACTTATGTAATTATAATTAAATATAAATAAATAACGCCGATACAACCAATGCCACCTAGAGGCTAGTTGCTGAACTAAAGAGACATGCATGATATGTCAAAAAGTCATTAAAAGTTCTGTTATTCATCGATAGATGGCAAAACTAAAAAGTATCACCGCTGTGCCGGTCGGAGTGGGGGGTGTTAGGTTTTTTTTTTCGTTACGGAATTTCTGGATTCGGTCTCCACGCTTAAGGCCCGCAATAGAAGCTATGCAATAGGTTAAAAGATTTTTAATACGATTTTATAGCTAACCAACATTCACTACTCCTGATTGTACTCAAAATACAAACTAAGGCAGTTTATTCAAAAAACTACATAGCGTAACTCAGCATAACAAATTACCCTTGTTTCAGCCATTTATTGGTTTAACAACTAGTTCGGGTAAGGGTAATAAGCTGGGGTAAGGTAATAGGGCAGGCCAATTGAATACCCCGCTGTAAACGGAACATGAATTGATTCGAACCAATAAAATGAAATCATAAAATATCATCACAGACGTTTATTACTTCGGTTCGAGATTAATTTTCACTTTCATTGTTGTGTTTTTTCGTTATTGGCACGTTTAATTAAATGGTTAATTGGATCTCTTCTAAGGACTTGAAGGCAAGACCGCGTATGCTAAAACTAGACAAAATAAGGTAAATAGCGTCTATCAACAACAACAAAAAATCTTGCAACCGAATATAAATCAGAATTAATTTATACAATTAAATGTAAATGTTTTTTTTAAGCCGCAGCCACAATAATTCAATTAAGGATTTTATGAATTTATTCAATTCATTTGGAATCGATACTAAATAATGAGATTTTTTTTCCTTAGCATTTAATTATATTTTTATATTCCCGCACCTGGCAATTAAAATGTTAGCAGTTAGCAAGATTGGAAAAAACGTAATAAATAATGTGTAACTTAATATATCGATAAATCCTAATCTTTAGTAATATTATAAAATTCCGTAGTGAGTTTCTTAAGCTTTCACGGTAAAACGGCTAAATTGATTTGGATGAAATTTGGTAGGGATATAGGCTGAAGCCTGAGAAAGGACATGGGGTAGTTTTTATCCGGCTGCGTGAAGATACTACCCCAGGATGCAGGTGAAACCGCGGCAAACGCTAGTATTAAAAGTACTAACGCCAAAACGTAATAGATAGAAACAGGAGACAACATTTAGTATAGAGATATTTTGAGCCCACGGAAGAACATAGGATTTTTATCCGGCTACATGAATTAGTTACCTCAGGACCCGGGTGAAAAGTAACATCTAGTAAGACATAAAAGCTACATAGAACAAGAAGTTAACAGAAAGCCCGTACATAAAGCTATCGATCGTTGTGGTATCGACAAAGTACACATTTTTAACGACATCCCTTTGTTCCCACGGCTCGATACTAACATAATAGGCGCTCGGAATTTCTTGTCGATGAACAGTCAATCAACTGAGTTCGTACGCTGAAAATTATAAGAAAATATTTCTTTAATTTATTTTTAATAGAAGAAGATTTTTTTGTTTGTCAATGATAAGCTTTTGTTTGCCTTCGATGATATTGAGAGTTTTTTTTTTGTTTTTGTTTCAGTTTGGATATTTCTTTTTGTGACGGTCAAGGGTGTTTAGGTTTTTTATTTTTAATACATATAAGTGAGGAGCTCATGGCTAAGTAACAGTCGCACGGGTTGATCAATAAAAGGTTAAGTTTGGCGCGGTCAGTCCGTGGATGGGTGACCATTTATGTCATAGCGAGACTCCTCCGTGCCTCGGAAAGTACGTTAAGCTGTTGGTTGTTGTCATTTGTAGATTATTGACAGTAGTTACGTGTAGTCAGCAGCCAGAAATTATGACATGGTAACCGGATTGTAGAAATCAGTCGCTCTATGTAAAATACTGGTACTCAGCTACATCTGGTTAGACTGGAAGCTGACTCCTACATATTTGGGAAAAGGCTAGGTAGATGATGAGGTTTTTCATAATAGTTTTAAACTTTTTTACTGCTTAATACTTTTATGCTCTTGCTCACATCCAATCCAATGGAATGGATACTCCAAACTCCACGCATACATCTGAATATAAAATATGTTTATTTAGCTCATATTTTTTTCTAGTGCCTTTATCAAGCTTTAATTTCTCATCATTAATTAATCCTCCGAAGCAAAAAGGCATGGTACTGCGTTCCAATGATTTTTTAATCCGAAAAATGAAGATCGTCTCTTCAGCCAGATTAAATGAAAATTTTATAAAGCACACAATTCGGGGCTTGCCCATTTTGGGGGATGCCCGGGCAGACCTTTGATCCCGTTTTATTAGTAAAGTTAAAATCTTTTATGCAGAGTAATTTTTATGCTAAATTTTTTGAATAATTTTGTTAGAACTTGTGAATTTTGCACCGAGTATAGAAAAGGCGAGAAACATAACAGCTGTCACAAAGTATACCTTTTTTTCGGTTGGGGAAGTGTCAAATGACTTCTCCCGCCATGGATGGGGCGGGAGGGGGTGTCGGACTCTTTCAAAATCCATCCATATTCCTCTCTTTGATGCGTTCCGACCGACGGGCCGATGCGTGATTTTCAGTTTTATCTATGTGTCGTTTGAATACGTTCATTTCTGGAACTACCAGTCGGAAAAAAAATAGTTATTAACATGTACAGATAAACAATGTATGTAGGTACCTATGTACGAATGCCATTCGAGTTCGGGAACTCATCAATTGAAACGCCGGGTTCACAATCCAATTTATATATCTCAAAGCGGTTCATGTGTTCATGGTCGTGCGTAAAATATTACTAAGTTTGCCCCTTGTTCCATGGGAATTTGAATCCCATGGCTGTGTTAGGAATGTGAGTTGAGACGTTAATGAGAGAAGTTGATCTACATTTCAACTTATTGTGTTTTAAATGTTTAGGTGATGTTGATTTTACGTTGAAAAACCGGCCAAGTGCGTGTCGGGCCACGCGCAGTAGGGTTCCGTAGTAGGTCTCAGTTAGTCGACTATAACTCTGTAACCGGTTAAGCCTATTTAGCCGTGATAGTTTTCCTTGTAAGTTCATTACATGTGCTACGTCTGTGTTTTTTTTCACATTTCTAGGTACAGCCATTCAAAAGTTAGAGGGGGGGGTAACTCGTATCGAACAAAAAATTTCACTTAAAATCTAGATATTTCGCAAATGGCTCGCTTAACTGAAAAATGATCTTCACACACCCATAATATTTTTGAAAGACCTATCTAACGATACCCCACACGAAGGGGTAGGCGAGAAAAAAAAAATCATCCCTACTTTACATGTTTGGGAGCTACCCTAAAAAAAATATTTTTCAAAATTTTATTGTACCACTTTCTCGGCGTAATCAATATACATATTCATACCAAATTTCAGCTTTCTAATAACAAAAACCACGGAGCTATGCCGCGGACAGACAGACAGACAGACAGACGGACAGAGCGAAACTATAAGGGTTCCTTGTCGGACTACGGAACCCTAAAAACGTAGTACTAATTTTGAAAAATTACCAGTTTAATCTATTTATTTAAAGGCATACTAACTGACACATTTTGGTTCAGAATTTTATGAGTTTTAATTTACTGCGTGGAACTTTAATACTTTTCATAAGATAAAAGTAGCCTAAATTACTCCTTCTAAAGTCTGTGCTAATTGATTTTAAGAAAAATATAATCAAAATAATAACCTACTTTGTTCAAATTTTCCCACTCATATAAATAAAACGGCATTAAATGATGAATGGTGATGTTTAAAGCATGAAATTGACATAAATGCGCCATCCTTAAGCCATTTTGTTAATTTCTGTGGTAAAATTAGAACAAAATAGGTTACGACTTAGTTTACATTTTTCTTAAATCAATTGGAACAGATTATACCACCAGGTAGCTGCCAATTCATTCAAAATGCCTTTCGAGGCATATATTGAGTTTATAGAAGTAACCCGATCGATATAAAGGGACAAGAATTTGTCATAATCCTAACTATGTCTTATGGAATCAATTAATCCGCGTCATCAGTCAGATGGAGGGGGAGGGGGGTCTGATAAGCTCGGTTACTTGATTAGTTGCTGAGTCATGACAAATAGGGTGTAGATCTTCTCACTTTGTTTTCCCTCCATGATAAATGATTTACGAAGGAACGGGGGATAGATAGGATGTATTATTGGAATAGGATATCTGGGACGCTACGTGTGCTAATTTTCTACCTTATACAAACAAAGGTAAAGTTGATAATCAAATGTCGTTTAGACATATCACATATAGCTACAATTTTGGTGTACTTATAGGTTTTCCGTAAAAGCATGGAATTAGGTTTTTTTATTTATGCAAATTTTGGGTTGGTTTGTAAGATTTCTCCAGTTCCATAGATGGGTTTACAGATGTTATACATCTTAAAGGGACAAACACACAGACAAGAAACATACCTAATCAATTACCTATTTGTAAACCTTACTAATAGTTGTATTTACCATAAACAACTATTTATATTATCGTAGCTGATTTGAAATGATGCTGAAAACCATTTTTAGTTTCTAAAGTTGAAATAGCAGCCCCGAATTCAAGTCCACTGTTTTTCCCATTAGGAGAAGAAAAATTAGGAAATAATGAAACGAGAAACTTTGCACGGGTGCAATGTAGATATTTATAGATTTTCTACTATAATAATTATGAATGTATTATGCATATAAACCTTCCTATTGAATCACTATCTATTGCCGAAAACTGGATTAAAATTCGTCGCGTATTTTAAAAGATCTAGGCGTACAAACAGCGGAAGTGACTTTGTTTTATATTATGTAAAGATATGCATTAAAACAATGAGTGATTTAAGACATTCTCACTTTCTAAAGAAAATGTATAATCTTCTATCTATAATTACAATAAATCTGTAGAGAGGTCAATTCTGTACATGAAATATATTTCCAAAATAACTATCAGGGGGTGATTAGGGATCGATACTGATGCCAAAAATGCAATGAGTAAAATTTTTGTCTGTCTGTCTGTATATAAACTCTATAGAAACAAAAACTACTCGACGGATTTTAACGAAACTTAGTACAATTATTTGTCATACTCCTGAGATGTTTATAGTATACTTTTCATCACGCTACAATCAATAGAAGCAGAGCAGTGAAGGGAAATGTTGTCATTTTGTTTGAGCGCGCTAATCTCAGGAACCACTGGTCCGATTTAAATAATTCTTTCAGTGTTAGATAGTCCATTTATCGAGAAAGGCTGTAGGCTATATATCATCACGCTAAGACTAATAGGAGCGGAGCACCACTATTTCATGCGGACGAAGTCGCTGGCAGAAGCTGGTAAAAAATAAATATAAACGCCACATTACCTTCTAAACTCTACTCGTTTTCTAAAAGATTTCAGCAACGCAAAAGCTTAAAATTTATTCCATAGGTAACCACAATTGCGACCGAGTCAGACCGATGCGATGATATCGATCAGATAGAAAACCGCTGCCTACACAGAATCGATGGCGTGGAATCTAATTGAATCGATTAAATAAATTACGCTCGATGTTTTTTTGCGGCGTTCCAATCGGTTTTATGAAGAGAAGTGTATTTGAAAAGTTTTATTTAAATGTTGAAATGTAATTTTAGCTTATAACGAGCAATTTGTACATTATTATTTATCTTTCTTTATTTTGCAGTTGAGTGCGTTTATTATAAGTGTTCGTTGGTAAGACTGGTTGTCAGACTTTCCGGCTTCTGACTACCCGTAACGACTGTCTAAGATCTACCTAATGACAACCGGGACCAACAGCTTAACGTGCTTTCCGAGGCACGGAGGAGTCTCGCCATGACAAAGATCGTCACCCATCCACGGTCCGACCGCGCCAAGCGCAGCTAACCTTTGATCGGACGAACTGTGTGGCTGTTACTTAGCCACGAGCTCCTCAGGTGTGAGAGCAAGACACAGCTACTAATTCATATAGCACCGTCTCTTTTTCACAACGAAACTACACTGAACAGCAAAGAAAAAGGGACGGTTAGAAAGTGCTCAATAACTTCAAAAGTACTTGACCTAGCTTTATGAAATAAAAACTAAATTAAAGATCATTTAATGCCGCATAAAATAATATACAAAACTTTTTCATTTTATTTTGATAATTGTACAAAAAAACTAACTTTTTTGCTTTGAAACGTGCGTAAGACCACTGTTTTATTGCTTTCAGGTGTATTTCAACAGTGCTGGGTTCTGTATACCGTTGCGGTGAACCAATTTATGGTGACTGTTATTAGATGCATCTATCCTGGCTGTCTGCCAAGACTAGCCATCTCTCTGTCTGTTTTTATCTTACTGAAATAGCGGTATTCTAAATAATGTTGGAGTTACGATAGAATTTCTTAGAGCTAACCACTTTAATTTAAACTATAGATTCTGCTATATGTGTATGTATGTACGTTCATGCAACATACATATAGCAGTCGGATATAATGTAGATATCTGTTAGTGGAGGAATTTTTACAATGGGTTCAATGGTTCCCGAGGTCACTCCCTTCAAAGAAACACAAAAAATACTTCTTATTTTTTTAACTATTACAAAAATAGTGTATTTTAAATTTACATTTTTAACCGACTTCATAAAAAAGGAGATAGTTAACTTGACCCGTATGTTTTTGTTATATTTTTCTCTTTACCAGCCTGGCTTTCGTTAGAAGGGTTTTAATTAATTTTTGATTAAGTCACAATGATCAGCAAAAGAAAGTTTATCACCAAAAATTTTTGATTCCCATAGCTTTGATCTCTGCATGGGGTATGCAGAGATCAAAGCTATGGGAATCTATAACAGACGCACACACGCGCAAGTTTATAAAGCTGTTACCGAGGTCGTAACTAAAATACTGCGGTTACCGAAACGGGACCACCCTGTATACAAAGTGAAAAGTTCTTAACTTTCGTAAATAATGGAGATGGTGTAAATCTTTTAGGGCGTAACGTTTTGTTGTGTAGTATAATAAGATTTATAAATAAATTAGGGATAAATGTATTATTTACTGATTCATGATTATAAAATATATAAATAATTTTATGCATTAAATATTTATTTATTAAGATAAAATAAATAAATAATATTAGGAATAATAATTCTGGAGGTTTCTCTCTCTGGGGTCCTGATCGCCGGCAAACAATAAGACAGACTTATATACATACACATACATAAATATATCATCATCATCATCCTCATCAGCCTATATATTGTCCTACTGCTGGGCACAGGCCTCTTCTCATACAGAGAAGGCATGAGCATTGATCACCACGCTTGCTCAAGGCGGATTGGTCATTTCAGACTTTTTAAGTCCAGGTTGCCTCACGGTGTTTACCTTCACCGTTAGTCAGTGACGCCTAAGATATCCTTAGAAAATACATATGTGTGACTTTAGAAAAGTCATATTGGTACTTGCCAGGTTTCGAACCCGCACACTCGTACACGAGAGGCAGGAGAGGCCACCACGAAATGACATGAAATGGAATAAAAGAAAATAATATTTTCTGCCCGCAATTTCATTTTGCTTTGGAATTGGTAAGTTGAAATATTACCTGGGACTCAATTCATAAAATCAAAAAGAAAAAAAAACGGGTAAAAACACCTGTGCCTAACTCTTTGGGTGCAAAAGGAATGATTTATAAAGGACAAACATATTTTTTTTTAAGATACCTAACTCAACTTACGAAAATCTAGCTGCAAATTGCTGCTTTACATTTTTTCAGGTACCTACAATCTAGGGTATAATAGAAGTTCATAAAATTTTTGAAGTTTGATGTCGTCATTTGTGTCATTTATTCGAGACCTTCTGACAACAAAAAAATATTTTATTACGTTTTTTTAATAATCACCATATACCATGTCACTCCTACAGCTGAGATGAATCTAATATCATTAGTTAAAATTTGTCAAACGGTTTAGGCTATAGAGCTTACCAAACAGTAAGACAAACATACATCAATACACATATACATACATAAATATATGCATACATGTATACGCTCTAAAGACACTACCTACTTTCAGCAGTCAGGTTAAAATAAAGTTTGTCTATGCCGACAGCAAAAACCTTCAACAAGTCATCTAACTAGTGTTAATACATACAACAATATTCTCCATTACATATCATATTCTCCATATAATAACATTGTTCTCCCATATTACAATGGTTATTAAGTGAGTGTAGTGTTGAGTTTGTTTCGGTGTTTCTTCTCAAGGTAGTCGGATAGGAAACACGGGCCTCACCTAGCTATAAACAAAAATATGTTTGACGTGTAAAAGTGTTATTTTATAACCTACTTGCAAAATAAATATCATTTATCAATATAACACAGTAACTTTAACAATGATGATAGATCACTCTCAGCTTCATCGGTCCGTTCATATTAACGCTCAAGAGGTCAAACCCACTCTATCAATCTTAGTTCTTGCTACTTTGTGAATCTTTTGGCTATTCCGAGGGATTGTGGTCTAAGGCGTACTTATACCAAGTTCAGTATGTTACAAAGCTGTAAGAAAATTTGAAGATTGATTTAGGTATTAATATTTTAAAAGTTATCTATCTATATGTACATATAAAATGCTTTGTACTGAATGACTGACAGATCAACGCAGAGCCAAAACCGCTGATCGTAGAGACCTGAAAATTGGAGGGTGTGTTCTTTGTAAGGCGTAGGCATCCCATAAGAAATAATTTTCCGAAATTCTGACACTAAGAGGGGGTGAAAAAGAGGGGCAAAGTTTGTATGAAACTCTGTCATTTTTAATTTGAATTCGTATAGTCCACGCGGGCGAAGCCACTGGCGGAAAGCTAGTATGTTAAATATGCCGTGGTGGCCTAGTGGTTAAGGCCTGAGAAGAAACGGCAAGAAACTCCAAGGATCCAGTTTGTCTAGTCTTTTTATAAAAAAATATTCTTTTATATATAGTGAAAGCATTAAAAAGTATATAACATAATCTAATTTTGCTATTTGCAGAAATCTCATTGCAATTTCTATGGTAATTTGAAATTGAAAATCGTTCGGAGTAACAGCTGTCTTATTCAATGCATTTATTAAGAGCTGTCCAAGAAATTGGGTCAGGATTAAATTTTATACTTTTTTCACGAAGTTTTAAAGCATTATCAAAGTTGGGAAGTGTACTGCTATTTTTGGGAAATTTCGTACCTTTTTTAACCTACTACAAAAAGGCGGTTCTTTATTTAACTCTCCTATTTTCTTAGCAAGACTGAAAAGTATTTGTAGCTTTTGAACTATTTGAGTAGAAAAGTTTTTTTTTAAATGGGTACAGGGAGCTATAACTTACACAAATATTAAACAATGTTGGCAGGCCTGCTTTTCATAATATCATAGTAACAAACTAGACAAAGCAACCTTATTTGTTCCTTTTAATAGATAATGGTGCGATAAAAGCGTAGCTCAGGGCTAAGGAATAGCCGCACGGGTCGATTGATCAAAGGTTAAGCTATGCTTGGCGCGGTCGGTCCGTGGATGGCTGACCATTTACGACAAAACGAAACTCCTCCGTGCATCGGAAAGCACGTTAAGCTGTTGGTCCCGGTTGTAATTTGTAGATCTTTGACAGTTTACGTGTAGTCAGAAGCCAGAAAATCTGACAGCCAGCCTTACCAAGGGGTATCGTGTTACCCGGTAAAACTGGGTTGTGGAGGTTAGATAGGCAGTCGCTCCATATAAAACACTGGTACTCAGCTGCATTGTGCAGCAATGATTTTAATAAAAAAAGAACGCTTATTTGAATAAGAAAATCACACATATGACCTCACCAACATTAAAAGGAGATTACCCAATACGAATTGGCATGATTCATACAAAGGTCATATCAGCCATTTAGACTTCTACTATCTTCGACGTAAATGTAAAAGTCTTATAAGATTTATTACCATTTCGGTTCGTCAAATGTTTGAGCTCGTAAAATATTGAAATGTTCAAAGTATGATTTGAAATGTCGAAAAAGCATGTACGGCTGGTAAAATGTATGTGATTTGTATGAATTCGTTATTGTCATGTAATTTTGTCATATTGTAAATATTACGCTTCAAGTTTACGGTATGCAAATTATTTTGAACTTTCGTTTCAAAGTCAAACGAAAAAATATTTTTATTTCATAAGTTATAGAAAAATGAATCCATATTATTTCCTTTAGTCATCGCATCACGCGTGAACGGCTGCATCTATTTGGCTGAAATTTGGTGCGGAGATAGAGGGGACCCTGGATATTATGCGGGTGCTTGGAGTAGTTCTTTCGGGATACGGGTGAAACAGCGGGCATAAATGACACGTTTTTATGAAGAAAAAAAAAACTACGACATAATTATGCTCTTTTCTTGTAGAAATTGTCACGTAAGAAGAACGTGTTTTGTTCTGACATGCAACTTCTTTGTTTCGCTCTGTCTCCTTCTATTTTACAAGTATAGCAGATGAGCCAAGCCCGGTTAAGCAGTCGACAACCTTCTAGGTTGACCTGCGAGATGCGACATACAAAAAAAATAGCAGATGAGCTATGTGCGTTATATAACCTCAATAAGGAACTTTGTTCCTGAACCTTCGACCACCACGATTTTTTTTTCAATTTGATCTTGTATATTTTTTTAGGGCTGGGAAACCTTTTTCTGACTAAAACCCATCCATGTTCCTTCATTCGCCCTTTGCTTACCGCGGTAACTTTTTCGAATTCCGCAGCCTATATCCCCCTATCCCCCTATCCCCCAATAGCCCCATATCACCTGCCTAGCCTTTTCCCAACATAGTTGGGGTCGGCTTCCAGTCTAAACCGGATGCAGCTGAGTATCAGTGTTTTACATGGAGCGACTGCCTATCTGACCTCCACAACCCAGTTACCGGGTAACACGATAGCTCTTGGTAAGACTGGTTGTCAGACTTTCTGGCTTCTGACTACCCGTAACGACTGTCAAAGATCTACAAATGACAGCCGGGACCAACAGCTTAACGTGCTTTCCGAGGCACGGAGGAGTCAAACTCAAACTCAAACTCAAAATATTTATTTGCACACTAGGGTTACAAGTTCTTAAATATAACATAATAATGTCCAGCCTAGTACCTTTTCCAGGCGTTGCAAATTTAGAGGGCTCTAATTAGTAAAATATACTTAATACTCTCGCTATGACATAGATAGTCATCCATCCACGGACCGACCTCGCCAAGCGCAGCCTAACCTTTGATCGGTCGAACCGTGCGGCTGTGACTTAGCCACGAGCTCCTCGCAGTAAAATATATAATGTTTTTTTTTACATAGCCACACATTAGGAGCTTAGAAAAACCCAACAAAGTCACCGTTAAGTTTTTATTCAATCGCAAGTTGCCATGACTTCCATCCAAGTTTTCCAATTACCTACCTCCTCATTCAAGCTGGGGGCTGGTTCGAGCTATTTGCGTAATGGTACCCACCACGCAACCTTTCCACTTTACTTGAATTATGGCCCTCTTCGGTCTTCGCTTGTTACAATCGTACAAAAGCTTTAGGCGAAAATTGGTTTTTATATTAACGGGCTAGAAATCGGAACTAAGATTATGAATGTGAATAGTGAGGATGTATGTATGTTCGTTACTCTTTTACGCAAAAACTAGTGAATCGATTTGGTTAAAATTTTGTACACACACATATTTTATGGGTCGGAATTAAAATGTTGCAGCATTATGCTGAGATAGGAGCCTTTTCTGGCCTCGTACGGGTAAAAATGTATTTAATTATGATTTTTTTTTCTATTATGTTTTATTATTTTATTTTTATTTTTTAACTATCAACTTAAATGCTTTTTCTTTCTTTCTCCTTTCTTTCTTCTTTCTTTCTCCTTTCTTTCTTCTTTCTTTCTATTTTTTAATATAGATTAACATAAAGAATACTTTTTATCCGGGAGTGCGAAGTAGTTTCCTTAGCCAGAATGAAGGTGAAACCGCGGGAAACGCATGCTTACACCGCACCATTTGCAGTAGTCGCATAATGCAACTGCTGCAAATGGTGTGTCAGGTTTGACTTAAGGGTCAGGCAGAAATTGAGGAATCGCTTTGTAGATGATGGAAAATGTCACAAAGCAGCCCAAAGTCAGGAAGTTGGTGGAGTTATACCCCCGTGCCGGGCACGTTAAGCCATCGTCTTCAGTTGCTATCTTGATAGCAGTTGTTGTTGCAATACCATGTCAAAGACCAAGCGGATTTGAGAAAACTCTGACACTAAGGCTAGGTTAGTAAAAAGTATGATTCATAAAAGACAAAGTCAATATTTCCAATACATTTCGAACGCTACGCGGTTCTTGTAATAAAGATCAAACAAAAAAGACGTGCCACAGTAATGTGAAATTCATTTTACGCCATCAACAGTAAGACTTTTTTCCTTGCGATCTAAAATGGGACAGGACCTGCTTATTATTCGATTCACGGCGTCAGAGACAATAAGTGTGGCCTACCAATCGATCTTGCTGTCCGTGATGCCAATGTAATTTGTAGGTCGATTAGAGGTATGTGGCATCTGTTATATAATCTAGGGGCGTTTTCACCCCCGCTCTATTAGGTATTTGACTGTATTTTTTAATGGGAACGATTACCAATTTACAAAAAGAAGATTAAGTGAAAAAAAATGAAATATCTGAAAAAAAAGATGAGATAAAACGATTTTGAACAGAGAGTGATTTTTACAAAGAAAAAATATTGCGTTTATCCCCATAACTGTTCAGAAATAAATGCGTTGAGAAATTGTTGAGAATAAATTTAATCTGAATTCTTCTAAAAAATAATTCAAGATATTTAGGACTTATTTCAATTGATCAATTGAAAGGCACTTCTGAATTGTCTAATAATAATGAGTCCGTCTGTTAGTCAAAGTCTTAAGATTTCTATGGAGAAGAACGGTCAAGAAACTCCACTCTTTTTCAGAATAAAGCAAATAAAAAAACCGGCCAAGTGCGTGTCGGGCCACGCGCAGTAGGGTTCCGTAGTAGGAGTTAGTTAGTCGACTATAACTCTGTAACCGGTTAAGCCTACTTAGCCGTGATAGTTTTCCTTGAAAGTTCATTACATGTACTACGTCTGTGATTTTTTTCACATCTCTAGGTACAGCCATTCAAAAGTTAGAGGGTAACTCGTATCGAACAAAAATTTGCGCTGAAAAGCTAGATATTTTGCAAATGGCTCGCTTAACCAAAAAATCGTCTTCACACACCCATAATATTTTTGAAAGACCTATCTAACGATACGTCAGACGGAGGAGTACGCGAGAAAAAAAAATTCATCCCCACTTTACGTTTTTGGAAGCTACCCTAAAAAAATATATTTTTCAAAATTTTATTATACCACTTTTTCGGCGTCATCAATATACATATCCATATCAAATTTCAGCTTTCTAGTATCAAGAACCTCGAAGCTATGCCGCGGACAGACAGACAGACAGACAGATGGACATAGCGAAACTATAAGGGTTCCTTGTCGGACTACGGAACCCTAAAAAGACCCCCTTTTACAGCCCAATAGAACCGAAAGCTAATAATTGTTAAACTTAATTCGACTTTCACGGGCTCGTTGAAATAAAACGTAATGGTTTTTCCTATTGATTGGTTCTGTTAGCGTCGCAATCTGTTTAGCCAATGTTTAAGGCTCGGTGTACGTGGTCATTGATTAATCGGATAAACGATATGACAGATCAGGGGGGGTTGACAAGTGGCAAAAACGCTATAGAAACGCTATAGAATAGAAAACAAAATGTATGGGAATGACATATAGCTAGTCGTAAACGAATGTCATTCCCATACATTTTGTTTTCTATTCTATAGCGTTTCTATAGCGTTTTTGCCACTTGTCTAGCCCCCCAGGTATTTAATTAACTGCTTGTCGCGGCCTTAACCGGAGGAAACTATGAATGAAAATAATCCATGACCGTCTCCTACAGGCGTAAGCTCGGAGGGGGCGGACAAACGCGTTTTCTTCACACCCTTGTTCAGTACATATTCTATAGACAAACAGCGGAGAAAACGGTAGTGTCCACCGTACCGGGGGGAGACTACCAAATTTCATTAAAACTTGTTCAGCAGTTTTACCGTGAAAGCGTAACAAACAAACTTGCTTTTGCATTTATAATATTAGATAGGATATTTAGGATTCGCTGTTTTCTACAGTTTCACTGGTATCCTAAAAACAGGATAAAAAAAAACCATTTTTTTCTCAGATTTCAAAAGGTTTTATCTCCATACCAAATGTCACCGATTTACAGTTTAGCCGACAGACACACCAAGCTACTTACGCATTTTTTACTTAGATTATTTGCAATAACTTAAATTTTCACCTGCACTAAATCGAATCTAAAAGGTATTTAAAAAGATTTCTTAAAAAAAAATGGCGGCGCTCTTAAGGTCGTTAAGATTCTTCGTAAAAAAGCTATAATAAATCATAACCGCTACACAATTAGCCCTACCTTAATTGCAAAAATTTTTCATACTTTATTTAAGAAAAGTTTGAAACTTTGGCACTTTCATACAAACCATCTGGTTTCCAACGAGTTTATTTGAACAGGATTATAATTTGCAAATAGTTTGAAAGTTAATTTGGCCTAAAGTGTATCCCACACTGCCATGTGCCATGCTCTGGTGCGCGGGGCTCCGATTTTTTACGTTGACTGCATGTATTTCATTTGTATGTCACCATAAGACTTCTAATACCGTTATTTTATAATCTTACTCGTAAGATTATAAGCTGACGAAAAATCGTGAACTGTACCGATTTCTTACACTGAAAAGACGTTACGACCTCCCGCTAGGACTGACCAATTAGGGATGTATACAGTTTTACGAGTAACAATTACATGCACCTAATTAGCTTTCATAATTGCTTTACGTGGAGGCCTATGTGAAATAAATAATTTATTTAAATAATTTTGACTTTTGGCATGTTCATTTACAATTTTACGGTTTGTCGACAGTGGTCAACTGACAATGTGTACGTAATATTGTAAACAGTTTTTACTCGTAAAATTATAAACTAACGCAACTCATAGTCTAACGGTAACATAAATAAAACACGCGTAGTAAACACATCAACAACACGTCGACGCGCGTTTCAGATGGGTCTCTCCGCGCTCCGAAACATACCCGTGGTTGTGTGTGACCCGCCTTTTAATAATAATTTGCCTATAGTTTGAAATCGTTTGGACGTTAATTCTACTAAACAGTTAAATTTCGTTAGTGAACTATTTGATTGCGTGATTTAGTTGATTTATTATATCATTTGTTGAACAGTTTAATTATTTTCAACTAGCTTTGTTTGGTGCTTGAGTTTTTGTTTTGACTGTTAGTTATGAAAACGCCTTGTTGGTTTGTTCGTATGCTGTGCTGCTGTACATAAGTAAACCGGGTGAAAGTCGTTCCTGGTAGTATTATTATAAATTCAGTAGAAAGGCAGGAGGATTTAAAATTAAAATATGTTTTTAACGTTTCTTTTTGAAATAAATAAACCTGAATATTCATAAAGTTGTCTCTTTCAAAGAAAGGTCAGTCAAAAAATAATTTTATCATGTTTTCTAGTTGGATAAAATGGTCACCCATTTAAAGCGTGACCTTTGTTAGCGCAGCTTAACCTAGATGTTTGATAAACTATTCATCTGCCTAGCCTTTTCCCAACTATGGTGGAGTCAGCTTCCAGTCTAAACCGGATGCAGCTGAGTACCAATGTTTTACATGGAGCGACTGCCTATCTGACCTCCACAACCCAGTTGTCAGACTTTCTGGCTTCTGATTAAAGGACCAATATTACTTTTAGAATTCATTAAAACGTCAAAAATATATAAACACAACTGAACATAATATTTCAGCAAAAAAACATAATTTTCAGTACGCCAAATTGAGTGAAAAATATGAAAAATGATTTTCTTTTCGCACATACGGGGTGTATTTATTTTGAGCGCCGAGTATACAGGTTGGGGTTATAAATCACTGTTGTTTAATCGCCAGCCTATATGTGAGTTATGAGCTGTCGATGTTGTGTCCTGCCTACAGGGAATTGTGGGGGGACCATGATTTTTTATTTTTTTGGGACATTGACAAACTTGTCAAAAAATATTTTAGCTTCAAAAATATTTAGGCTACAAAAAAGTGTGTTTCCTTTAGTTTTTTGATTCCGTATGTGAAAATAAAATAATTGTATTAAGCAAACGTTTATAATAATTGAATAACTGCTATTTTTTTATTTTTAGAGATTGGTAATCATCAAATGACACCTTCTGTGGGTGTAGTGGAAGGAAGTGTTAGACTCATACTGACTAAAACCCATCCATGTTCCTTCCTTTGCCCTCTGTGTTCTAGAGGCACAGTAACTCTTTCGAACAATCTTACAGCGATTAAGCGCAACTTAAAATCTTATTCAGTAACTAAATTATCTCAATAAACTTTGTGGCTAAAGTGTAAATTTTTTTTTCGGATGGGAAATCCTCAATTGACCCCTCCCACCGTGGGTGAGGCGGGAGGGAGTGTCAGACTCTTACTGACTAAAACCCATCCATGTTCCTTCCTCAGCATCTATATTCCAGGGGCACGGTAATTCTTTCGAACGTCTCACAGCCCCGGAAAGTGCACATGCCTGACTGAGTTATTTTTCTACAATTTTGTCCTGTATAATCATGCTTCATGGTCACACTAAATGAGTACAACAGTTATGTTATGATACTGCTCACCGAGCTTATTGGTAAGTAATGAATTTATGTTCGAAACTACCGTTACGTGCGTGGAATACTATTAACGGTTATTACTCATAGTAAACACTCATTTCAACGGCTTTGTATAGAGAGAAAAATACTAGCCAAGGGTCGGTCGGCCCGATGGCAAATATTTTTGGATGTGATCAATGTTGGGAGACCCACAGCTCATAGTTACGACTCATAAAACTATTGAGGTTATCTAATTTCATCATCATCAGCCTGTATATTGTCCCACTGTTGGGCACAGGCCTCTTTCCACACAGGCATGAGCATTGATCACCACGGTTGCTCAAGGCGGATTGGCGGTTTCAGACTTTTTTAAGTCCAAGTTTCCTCGCGATGTTTTCCTTCACCGTTAGTCAATGGTGTCTTAGATACACTTAGAAGGTATATATGACTTTAGAAAAGTAGCATTGGTTGCTAGGTTTCGATTTTATCCAATTTGCCGTATAAATACTCACACTTACACACTCATAATAGAAAGAGAGAAAATTGCATAGACGGGGCGATTTCTACTAACTCTTACAGCAAGCCGTATTACGGAACATGGTTCTTAAATACTATATTTTTGTAGTCTTAATTGGAGATGACATGTTTTTTAGGGATGGGAAATCATTTAATATCTCCCGTAGATAGGGCAGAGTGGAGGTGTCTTTACGCTAAACAGCATTTATGAGTGTGATTTTTGCTAAACCATTGCTAAAAAAAATAATCTGACTTTACAACTAAGACGATAAGTGTAAATCAAAAGACGATAACAGAAAATTTTATTCCTAAAACTGTGCTTTATCCTGTCTTTGAAATAGTGATCGATGATAAAAGTACTTTCCTGACCAGATCTTTTACAAAGAGCTATAAAAACCCTAGAGGGTTGCGGAGTTCGAATGCAAACACCATATTTCCCTCATGGGCTGTTCATAGAACCAGTTGCCGACATCTTAAGCCAACTGGCCGTATATGCATGACGCATGCGCAGTTGTCGTGTCGTCGACTGCTTTACAATACCCCCGGAGGATGTACGACCGAAGATCTTTGAGCTTTGTGTATTTGGGAATCCAATTTTGTGTTCTGTGTTTTTATTAATTGTTCGTATTGAGTTGAAATCATATCTATATCTTTTATATATATAATACAAAGTCGAGTTTGTTCGAATACTTATAACTCGAGAACGGCTGGACCGATTGTTGTATTTATCTCCGTCCCGAATAGCAGAAGAACTAGTAAAAATATTGGAAAAATCACAAAAAAAAATGATGGGGTGGTACGAAGTTCTCCGGCTTCGTACCGCTGAAATCGGTCCAGCCGTTTGCGAGTTATAAGTGTTCGAACAAACTCGACATTGTTTTTTATAAATATATAGATCAGATTCTATTTTTGCACATACGAAGGGTTATGCGATAAAAAAAAATGTTTATCTCCACTTTACGTGGTAGGGAGCTACCCTAAAATAATATTTTTCTTAATTTTATTTTACCACGTTGTCAGCGTGATCAATATACATATCTATCCTTAATTTCAGCTTTCTAGTACCAAAAACCTCTGAGCTATGCCACGGACAGACAGACTGACAGATATACGTACATGGTTAAACTATAAGGGTTCCTTGTCGACCCTAAAAACCGTTTACTCCAACTGCCCACTACTTTTGTTTGTCATTATTTTCTAGTCAGTGCAACTCATCATCTGCCTAGCCTTTTCCCAACTATGTTAGGGTCGGCTTCCAGTCTGCACTGGATGCAGCTGAGTACCAGTGTTTTACATGGAGCGACTGCCTATCTGACCTCCACAATCCAGTTGCCGGGTAACACGGTATCCCTTGGTAAAACTGGTTGTCAGACTTTCTAGTTTCTAACTACTCGTAACGACAGTCAAAGTTGTACAAATGACAACCGGGACCAACAGCTTAACGTGCTTTCCGAGGCACATTTTCTAGTCAGGGTAACTATTAAGCAATTATCCTTGAATAGAGCGCGTATCGATCGAACTGCAATTAGCTACACAGTGCATTAATCTGATACCACTATGTAGAGATGCATCAAGTTGATAACGCTAACTATATTGTAACCCTAACCATGTTACGTTAAAAGCCTTTCACGGGGTAGAAATAGGTTCTACACAGCGTTAGGGGGTTAAGTAACGATACGGCTATTACCTTTTATGGGAGGCATGGAGGTTCGAGTGTTATTGGCAGAAATGGTGGTTACCAATTTCAATTTTATAGCTTATTAGAGAAGTAGTTTAGTGCAAATAAGTAATGTTTATTTTTCTTGAGTAATTTATTAAACAATACCAGGGGCCTTACCATGACGTGCCAAAACAAGATTATTTTCATTATGTAAAAGAGACTATACGACGTTAGTAGCTGTGTCACGCTCTCAAACTTGAATAGTGATAGCAAAAACACGTGGTGGTACAGCCCCTGGAGTTTTTGGCGATATCGACAATAGGATAGTGTAGTACTGACTTTTTTTTTTCAAATTTTTTGGATGAAAATCAGCAAATTTACAAAAGACAACTCCCAAAAGTCCCGCCCTTCACCACTTCCTATGTGTTTTTGCTATGGAGAAGAAGTGGCGCAACAAACATCCCAGCAACACATGTCTGTCAGGTTTGAAGAACCTTCGCTTATACACTGGGTATTAATATATTATTAGTTCATAGTTTTCTTATTGAGATCCTCAGATTTTATTATCCCACCGCCTAGGCAAAAGCTTTTCATACAGAGAAGACATGAGCATTTATCAACAAAGGCGATTAAGCTCATACAAATAAATTTTTTTTTTACATATCTAGGTTTCCCCACTTAACTATAAACCCAAGAAAAAATACAACATTAAAAATATCTGACGAAAATATCCCCCAAATGATTCAGTGAAAAATAAAACCTTAAAATTTGTGAACACCCATTTGGAACCTTTTTAAAAGTACCCAGTATTGATTACGCCCCCAACAGGTTTCCGTTTCGACCCTTGTTCCAAGGTCGCACGTACAAAGTCACACGCGTCAAGGTCATTGCTTGGTAACAACCACACCCCTTGAATGATCACCTTGAATGTTAGATAGAAGACTGGCCTTGAGGCGAAGTATTTATTGTATGCTCGTAAATATAGCAGAGTGAGAAGGGGTTGGTTAGTTCCTTATACAGGGTTATTTGGAAAACATTAATTACCTTTTATTAAGGAGACGCATAACCTTAAAAAATGCTAGTTTATTTTAAACAGCTGGCGATTTGACATAGTTGCACACATCGAGATATATCAATAGAGATGCAATCCCGAACATTACGCGGTAGCAAAAACGTAACCATTTTATAGAATGCAGACGTAGCTTTGAAACTAGTAATAATTTTAATGTAAAATTATATCTATCTCTTTCACACTAGCGGAAACATAATGTTCATGACACCTGTATGATAAGGGTGGCAATAGTACTCCCAGGAAATAATAATTAAAAGAATAATTCATATAATTTTTTTGTGTGGCGTACCACATAAAAACCGGCCAAGTGCGTGTCGGGCCACGCGCAGTAGGGTTCCGTAGTAGGAGATAGTTAGTCGACTATAACTCTGTAACCGGTTAAGCCTACTTAGCCGTGATAGTTTTTCTTGTAAGTTCATGACATGTACTACGTCTGTGATTTTTTCCTCATTTCTAGGTACAGCCATTCAAAAGTTAGAGAGGGGGGTAACTCGTATCGAACAAAAATTTGCACTGAGAAGCTAGATATTTCGCAAATGGCTCGCTTAACCAAAAAATGGTCGTCACACATCCATAATATTTTTGAAAGACCTATCTAACGATACCCCAAACGAAGGAGAACGCGAGAAAAAAAATATTCATCCCCACTTTACGTGTTTGGGAGCTACCCTAAAAAAAAATATTTTTCAAAATTTTATTTTACCACTTTTTTGGCGTGATCAATATACATATCCATACCAAATTTCAGCTTTCTAGTATCAAGAACCTCGGAGCTATGCCGCGGACAGACAGGCAGACAGACAGACGGACATGGCGAAACTATAAGGATTCCTTGTCGGACTACGGAACTCTAAAAATGACATGAATCATGTCTGTGGGCTCAACCTTTATGAATTGCATTGTGTTCGGTGATTGCAGATCTAGTTACTTTAGTAACATAAATTTCTATGGGTGCACATAGTTAAACTTGGTTGACTAGGGGCAGATTTTTCAATAATCAGATAACTTTTATCTGTTGAATCAGATTTTCACGGGGTAGTCTTATGCAGGTCGGCTGACGGGATCATCATATGTCAATACAAAGTTAAATGTTTTGTTAAGTTGAGGGGCTAGTAGCTAAGTAACAGCCGTGCGGATCGATAGACTAGCAGGGTTAAGTAGCGCTAGCCGCGGACATTCCATGGATGGGTAACCGTTTTCTTAACATAGCGAGACCCCTCCGTGCCTCGGAGAGCACGTAAATCTGGTCCTGCGCCTGATCTCTCCCCGGTCATGTCGGATTGCCGACCCATGGGACTATGAGAGTGAGGGAATAGAGAGTGGACCTGTGTCTGCGAACGCTTGTGCACTATAATATCTCCTGCGTACCTGGCTAGTCTTCATTGACATTAGCCGCCCTGACCGAAGTTGGTCTGGAGATTATTATTATAGTCTGTCCCAATTGACTTTAAGAAAAATTAAAACAATGTCGTAACGTGTTCTAATTCTGCCTCAGAAATTAACAAAATGGCGTGAGGATGGCCCATTTATGTCAATTTCATGCTCTAAACATCATCATTCATAATTTAATGCCGTTTTATTTTAAGAGTGGGAAAATTTGAACAAAATAGGTTATGATTTTGTTTACATCTTTCGTCAAATCAATTGGAACAGTCTATAAATGTTGTGTTAAGTTAATCAAGAAAGTCGACAAAGCGTGTCCCATTGTTGTGGTTATTCCACCATTTTCTCTTTGTTGGAGAATTCCTTTTTTTTGGTAATCTATTTAGGAACTGCCCACATACATTAAACCACACAATATAATGCTTTTAGATAGACAAAGGTACTAAAAGTCCCGGGTACCGTGCTCATTAATTTGTTGAACATCAAAAGAACGTTCGACAATAACTATAAAGCGACTGTCACTGGAATCTAATTAATCTTCCATACAAATTTTAATGAAAACCGACTTTGGAATAGACACTATTTTGTAAAGATTAACCTTGATGTCAGATTAAGAAAAGAAAAGAAAGTAGTTTTTATATTAAACTACTTGTTTCTTGAATTTTTTCTGCGTCCCGTTGGATATACTCAACCGGATAACCGACTCTAGGCTTCCCTCTATCTTCGTACTAAATTTCATCCAAATCGGTACAGCCATTTTACCGTGAAAGAGTAACAAACAAACTCACTTTTGCATTTAAATAATACTAGCTGTTTCACGTGATTTCACTCTCGTTCTAAGCTAATTTCTTAAGGCACCCGGTCAAAAAGTAGCCTATAACCATCTCCAAGCTTGTATGTATCTTCGTAGCAAATTTCATCCAAACTGGTACAGCCGTTTTACCGTGAAAGCGTTATAAACTCACTCTTGCATTATTTTTTATAGTAGTGTTACTTTTTGTTAATAGAACAAAAATTGAAACAAACAGATAGCACGACTACGCCAATTTTTTTTCCAAACCGTACATAAGTTTCAGTGAGCTGGAAAGCCGAAAATCCCGTACTTTCAGCCAAGTGATAAATGCTCTACGATTGCAGGCAAAGATAAAGATCGTCTAAAGGTAAAGATAGCTAAGCTGGGAATACATTCCCACTGCGGTGATTATATTATGTAATGTAGGTATTCTGTCTAGACCCTTTTTAAAGATAAAGATATGTTTATTGCGTGCTGTGAACATTCGGCCTTATTTAAGAAAACTATTATAAATAGATTTAGGTTCAACAATAGCTCTTTTTCGGACGTATTTAGACTTGGCCTCAAATTATTCCAAACTTTAACCGAAGTTTTTTATTTAGATTAACCGATAGATACGGTTATGGTACCGATAGATAAGGTGCTTCATATTATGCCTGGTCATAACATACGGCTTTTCGTAAAAAAACGGGGATAATAGTAATAACTAGCATAACTCAGTCCATTTCTAAGCATGATTCAGATCTTGTTCAAATAATCTTTTCGGTATCACATTTTTCATTGATGATTAATGATGTGAACAAAATATTGCAAGCTCTAAATAAATTGAAAAAGAGTAACCGTGGAGTTTTTTTGCCTATTCTTCTCTATAGGAATCTATGCTTTGGAACGGGCAAATATGTAGTTTCAGCTTTTTACTCATCATCATCCTCCTTTCATCATCATCCACTTTTTACTCACTCACTACTTATTTGACAATTCAAAAGTGTTTGTAAATGGTCTGATTGATGGACTGAAAAGTAAAAAATAATTTTTATTTAAACGCTTTACGACCAAAACATCGCTCTAGAAGTCGGTGTCTTGTAAGTTACTATTGTTAGTATTTCGCCACCGACTTCTAAAGCGATGTTTTGGTCGTAAAGTGTTTAAATAAAAATTATTTTTTACTTTTCAGTTTTTTTTTGGAAGTCGATTTTATTTTTTTTGTAAAAAGCTTTTTATTTTTTCGCTTTTCAGTGTCTCGGTCTTGCTATCTTAACAAAATAAACACACCACTTTTTTAGGTTGTAATAAGCTTAAATAACCAAATCATCTAAGTATTTGGCATATTATTATCAGCAAGTAGAGATAAATCGTTATTTTTGATATATTTATAAAACGGCTGAACCGGTAGTGATAAAATTTATATGGGACCACACGGGAAGCACCAGCTTTCAAATAAAAAAAGAATCATGAAAATCGGTTCACCCAGTCGCAAGTTATGAGGTAACAAACATAAAAAAAAAAAAACATACAGGTGAATTGATAACCTCCTCCTTTTTTTGAAGTCGGTTAAAAATAGTAATTTCTCTTTAATTAACAAAATTGTTATAAAAATTAAAAATTAAAGACTATAATAGAGAATCAAAAAAATCTCTATTTTAGTCCCTCACAGCCGTCACTAGCAGCTTACCCAAGTGGCTAGAAACTGAAATGAATGGTTTAAATAGATATTTTTTTTTACCTCAACGTGTCATATTCAGCCTTAATCTTACTAGTTATTATTTTACAACAACAAGAGTTCATTGGCAACACAAAAGAAAAAAAGAAAACCGAACAAAAACAGAAAAAAACGAAAACTGAAGAAAAAACATGGAAAGAGCTCAACGCCAACTTCAATTGTTTTTCCATTCCATTACTCCCTAATCAAGGATCGCCTGAAAAATGTACCGCGCACGTGAATCTAATATGGAGCAAATAAGTGAAATCCAATTTACAACGACACAACGAAAGTTCGTACTTTTTCATATATATATATACGTAGCTAGTACGTAGTAGAGGAGCTCGTGGCTAAGTAACAGCCGCACAGTTCGACCGATCAAAGGTTAAGCCGCGTTTGGTGCGGTCGATCCGTGGATAGGTGACCATCTTTGTCATAGCGAGACTCCTCCGTGCCTCGGAAAGCACGTTAAACTGTTGGTCCCGGTTTTCATTTGTAGATCTTTGACAGTCGTTACGGGTAGTCAGAAGCCAGAAAGTCTGACAACCAGTCTTACCGAGGGGTATCGTGTTACCCGGTAACTGGTTTGTGGAGGTCAGATAGGCAATTGCTTCATGTAAAACACTGGTACTCAGCTGCATCCAGTTTAGACTGGACGCCGACGGCAACATATTTGGGAAAAGGCTAAGCAGATGATGACATAATAAGATTTTTTTCCTGATTCTAAATATGTATTTACGTCAATGTCGAAAAAAATTGTCATTACGCCTTTTTTCTAATGACGGTAGACGTATTGAGACAGTCATAAACAATACTAAACTAAAATTATTTATAAACATAGTACATTGTACTTTTCACATGAAAGTTATCCTGCACCCTAATTACGTAAGAAACGAATATCAAATTGATATCACATACCCATCAAAAGGAGTTAAGTATACACTGTTGCACATGTTAATGACGTTTGTCACATTGATATCCTCAACGAAGCAATGTATATCGTTGAACTGACAAAATGAAAGGTATTGCAACTGAAATTAAAAGATATGGCTTACGTAATTAGGGGGCTGGGCTGTTCTTAAGAAACGAACTTTTTAATTTCAGTCCATTTTTGCTCTATACCGTATATTGTTGCATGAAAAAATATCATGAAGATTAGACTAAGAGTTTTTCAGCTTTTTAAGAAAATTGCATTGTAGTTTAAAACTTCGTATATTTTTCTGAGCAAGAAAAGCGCTTTATTTACTTACTTCAAGCACTTTTATCTTGACATGAGAATACCGTTATGTGTATTGTTATTTTAACTATATTTTTTCGCAAAACTACTGAAAGGATTTGGATGAAATTTGGCACACATATAGTTTATAACATGGATTACATATAGAATAGTTTTTATCACTTTACCTGAACTTATTTGGGAGGAGCTCGTGGCTAAGTAACAGCCGCACGGGTCGACCGATCAAAGGTTAAGCTACGCTTGACGCGATCGGCCCGTGGATGGGTGACCATCCATGTCATAGCGTGACTCCTCCGTGCCTCGGAAAGCACTTTAAGCTGTTGGTCCCGGTTTTCATTTGTAGATCTTTGACAGTCGTTACGGGTAGTCAGAAGCCAGAAAGTCTGACAATCATTCTTACCAAGGGGTACATATCGTGTTACCCGGTAACTTGGTTGTGGAGCCTGTGGACGTCAGATAGGCAGTCGCTCCATGTAAAACGCTGGTACTCAGCTGCATCCGGTTTAGCCTGGTAGCCGACCGATGATGATCTGAACTTATTCGAAGTCCACGCGGGTGAGGTTGCGAGCTAGTATGATTTAAATTGGTTTCCAATCGGTTAGTAAATACCAAATCAAAACAACAATTTTGAATTCCAAAATCAACTTTTTAATAAACATGAATGACGTATTAATAAACCGACTAATTAACGTTATTTAAACATATAAATATCATAAAACAATACACAATAAGCATAAAATTCACGTTAATTGCAGAGTGGGTATCCAGGTTGTTTATACTCGAACCTAATTTAAAAACCACGACCTACTTACAACATACTATTAAACGTAATGGCACACAAGTTTTTATACCTCAACTAAATAGTATTTAGCTAGAGGAAAAATAAACCTTTTGTGTTCTATACATGGAGTTTTTTTTATCATAGCGCATAAGCTCCCGCGGCGACGCCAGCGTTGTTAAGTTTTTGCTCAAAAGTTTTAATACTTATTCCGCGCGAGCCCTATTGTATAATAAAAAAAAAATAAGTCCTTACATCATCAGCTATCTGCCAGAGGAAATCTTGTCCGAATCAGCTCGGCCGTTTTGTAGATAAGCTTAAATAAACAGATAGACGATGCACTTAGTAAAACGCTGTTATTTTTACTTATACAAACTGACACTTTAATTTCATTTATTTGTATGATTAAGGCTGGTTTTGCCAATTTTAATTATTTATTGTGTGTTATAAAGAGATTAGTAAATTATTAGTCGTGGTGGCCTAGTGGTTAAAGCACCTGCCTCTCGTATACGAGTGTGCAGGTTCAAAACCTGGCAAGTACCAATGTGATTTTTCTGAAGTCATATGTACTTTCTAAATATATCTTAGAAGTCACTGACTCGTTAGTCAAGTGAAGGAAAAACATCGTGAGGAAATCTGGATATAAAAAGTCTGAAATCGCCAATCCGCCTTGAGCGCACGTGGTGATCAATGCTCATGCCTTCTCTGTATGAGAAGAAGCCTATGCCCAGCAGTGGGACAGTTATATAGGGTGATGATAAAGTTATTATTTCCATGTTCATTTTGTGACCAAGTATTTGATTCTCTAAATTACTGGCTTGCGTGACATCGTCAGGAAATCGAAACATTAAGTACAACGACTTAGTCGTATGTTACTAATTGTATTTTAATTTCTTTCTTTGTTACAAGATTGTGTACTGTTTCATTTGATTTGTTATGGAAAAGGAGGGTTTATTGACCTTTTAGGAGTCTTTTTAACCCCCGACGTAAAAAGAGGGGTGTTATAAGTTTGACGTCGATGTCTGTCTGTCTGTGTGTGTATCTGTCTGTGGCATCGTAGCTCTCAAACGGATGGACCGATTTCGATGCGGTTTTTTTCATTTGAAAGCGAGTTTCCTTGCGGTGGTTCTTAGCTATGTTTGGTTAATATCGGTCCAGCAGTGTAAGAGTATCAGCTCCATTCCAAAATGATGTAAGTCATTTTTGAGTAGGGGGTTTTTTAAATTTTTAAATTTAGTTCTTGTTATACTAACTAGAACACGGATTATGTTGATATATTTTGGACATAAGAGTATATTACTTTGAAGAATATAATATTCTCATAATTCAGGTTAAAAATAACTTCTGGTATTATATTATATTTCTAAAGATTCCAAATCCGTCTTCACTTGTATGTTATACGAAAGCGAGGCCTTTTGTATGTGGGACCACAAAACTTAATAAAAATAGAACTTATTGTAATATAAAGCCACAATTTCCAAGAAAATATTTCTCTCCTTAAATGATATATTTAAACGACAAGGATGGGTGTGGATGGATAATATACACAGATATTATATTCTAAATATAAATACTATTTATAATATTTACAATAATAAAAACATAAGAATAATAAATTATACTAATAAAATTAGGCATCAAAATATTCATCCGCATCGCTGTCAATGGGAATCGTGCCTAAAAGGCTGCATTGCCACGTTGGATGGCAATGCTGATTCTTTGACCGATATAAAGGCCAGCCATTTAATCACGCGTGGAGTCTACCAAATGTTTGCCTATATCTCAAAATAGTAGACGGGCACTTGGACCCGATGGCCCTAATGTTTTGACCCCAAAATTTATAATAACATTTCGAGTATTTAATGAAAAACTCATAACAAATATTCCCTAGGATCCCAAAAAGTACATCTACATATCACGACAAGACATCTACAAATAATCAGAGAAATAAAATTACTACGCACTCAAACCTACAATATATCTGTACCCGAGAACTTTATGATATATCGAGTAAAATAATAGAATCGAGAGAACTCGTATACGTTGAAAGCAATACAATTCAATAAGAAACGTTCTCCGAATAAAATTTTGCACAGAGAGCACCCAACGTGGTATATTTTGTCACATGTATGCTTTACGACCGACGCTTTGAATATTATGTTCCTGTTTTTGTATGTTAGAGGTCTTTGAAGACAAGACGGCACGTTTGGCGTAGTGGCTGAGCAATTGGCTGCTGTACTACATATTGCGGGTTCAATGCCAGCACGGGACAAGTAAAATTGTTCCGGGTCTGGGTGTTTGTGCATGTGTAATGAATGTTTGGTAACGCTCCCACGATACTGGAGTAATTCCTAGTGTGGGGCAACGTTATATTTACAAAAAGATAGGCTCGTGTGTTGACTTTAGGAATGCTGAAAATGTAATAATCGTGAAATATTGAGGTTTTCTAACAAGTCCTAGTGTCAGAGTTATCTCAAATCCACCTGACGGCCTCTGACATGGAATCGTAACCAACTGCTATCAAGATAACGGCCGGGGCTGATGGCTTAACGTCTCAGGCACGGGGGTATAACACCTCTAACTTTGGACTGCTTTATGATTTATTTAAAAACCCACAAAGCGTTATCGGCCCGGCTCGGACATCAAACTCGGAGACCTCGTTCACAGAGGTAGCGTTTGCTACCACTAGAGCTTGTCAGACACACACACGACAAGAAGAAGAAGAATAGGATCTTTTTTACTAACTCTCCGCCAGCGGCTTCGCCTGCGTGTGCTATAAGAATTCAAATTAATAATGACAGAGTTTCATACAAAGTTTGCCCCCCTTTTCACTCCTTTAGGGGTAGAATTTCGAAAAATCACTTCTTATCGGATGCCTACGTCATACAAAGAACACACCCTCTAAGTTTCAGGTCTCTACGATCAACGGTTTAGGCTGAGCGTTGATCCGTCAGTCATTCAGGATAAAGCATTTTATATGTATAGATATGGCTTTCAAGGTAGTATAAATAAGGCTTATGTTTAGTTAACATACGAAATACGAAAGTGCGATGCAATTCTCTTTCTAAAAGCATTTGAAAATGAAGATACTGATCCGAAAACCTTTAGCATAAAAGCATGTCACACATTTTTAAAGGAAACTGGGACACACAGCCTTTATGCCGCGTTGGAACGAAAACGAATCGAAAAGAAACTAGCGAATAGCAAAACTGTGTCTAATGCGTTTTTGAATGCAACTACATCTATATCTACATCTAACATAATGCATGCATTATGTTAGATGTAGATGAATAGAATGCAACTACATCTAACATAATGCATGCATTATGTTAGATGTAGTTATTTTTCCTTTTATAAAAGACGAATACATATGTAGTTATCTCAAAATTCATCTTGATATACACAACTTATTTATCGCATATTTTTATTTTTTCTAATTTATGTAGTACACATCACAAATACAAAGGACAATCTAAGTTTGACTATACTTACTGACGTGCAAAGATACCGCTTATTACATTAAAAAATGAAAATGAAAAATGCCAGCAGACCTATGAGAGGAGAATAAGAAATTGTAGATTTTTAAGGTAGATTTCGTTATATTAACATAAATTGTAAAATGTAAAACAAGAAATTCTAGCAAAACTACTAAGTTTACTGGTAAACATTCCTACTACGCCAACAATTTCATGTCACTCAGATTTTTGAACAAAACTCATCACAGTACAATGAACACGTAGACAAGGCAATAACATTTTGACGCGGCCCTGTCTATCCATTCAACACTCTACGAACACAATGCAAATATTTTAACGTTTTGAACTCCAATCAATTTTGTGGAACTTTTGATAGCGTTTATTTGTAGTTTCCAGTGTACAAAAAAACAAGTAAAGTGAAGTGAATTTGAAGCTGATTATTCGTTGAAATCACTCGAAAAATAGTACAGTTTAACGGATGTTTATAGCCCCTATGCTGGGCCTAAGCCCAGCAAGCCTTTGTCTCATACAAAGAAGAAATAGGCATTGGTCACCAATTTTAATTGCATTTAACTTTCCTTATTTTTTTTTCCAGCAACAAGAACAATATGCGTAGATATTTATTGACAAAACCGGGAACAACAATTATGAAATGCGTATTTATTGTCCCAATGCTGGGAAAAGGCCATAGCCAAAAATAAATATTCGTTCACTGTGAACAGTGACATCATTATACTTAATAAGTACAGTCAAAGTTTGTACGAAAAGTTTCAGACTCCAGACTTCGCTGGAACCACTAAAACTCCGGCTTTTAAATTGACAAGTTTTATCAAGGCAATACTTAGTAATTCAAACATTTCAAGACATATTTTCGACGTTCGAAATCAGAATAGGCTTATGTACATATATATAAGACCATTAGCAAAGTTCTTAAGTACGTCATTACAAATAACCCGCTGAAAATAAACGTAAGCTGAACTTTCGCAGCAATATAAAATCAATTAATAAGTCGTGGTGGCCTAGTGGTTAAGGCACCTGCCTCTCGTGTACGAGTGTGTGGGTTAGAAACCTGGCAAGTACAGATGTGACTTTTCTGAAATCATATATACTTTCTAAGTGTATCTTAGACGTCACTGACTAACGGTGAAGGAAAACATCGTGAGGAAACCTGGACCTAAAAAGTCTGAAATTGCCAATCCGCCTTGAGCAAGCGTGGTGATCAATGCTCATACCTTCTCTGTATGAGAAGAGGCCTGTGCCCAGCAGTGGGACAATATATAGGCTGATGATGATGAATTAATCGGTATATGTTGGTGCTTGCTCATTAGTAAAAAGCACGAAATATTTACGGCTTCTCATCAAAGATCCTTTCATTTTCTTGACCTAGAAATCCTGATAAATTAGCATGATTATTACCTACTAGCAGCTTCTGCCAGTGACTTCGTCTGCATGGATTTAGAATAGGTTCCAGATACCTGTATAAAAAGAATCCTATGACTTCGTACGGGTTATAACAGTGGCGTTCTGAGGGGGTGCCACAGAGGACATGACCCCCCCAAAATCGAACACATCTAATTGACAAACCTCCTATAAATAAACAATATATGACAATTTTAATTGTAATTACACATTGATAGGTCTTTAATCGTAATAGATCGTCCTATTTTGGAGTATGCTTGAAACCTTCAGCTTCAGTCAACACTTTGGCCAATTCTGGTTGTTGATGACCCCCCCTCCCATTTGGCTGCACTGCAGTTATAAACTATTTGTGTGTTCTAAATTTGCAAGTTCCAAATCCATTCAGGACTTTTTGCGTGAAAGAGAAACAAACATACACGTACATTCATCTATCCTCAAAAACATTCTTATTTATAATGTTAGTAGAATTTTATTTATCTGGAGGTAAGAATACTAAAGCAGCGACCGTCAAAAAGATATGTGTAAATGCAAATAACTTGTTTTTACATCTATTTTAGTGATAGTTATTAAAATTCTAAAATTCAAAATTCAAAAATTATTAATAATAATCACTTTTTGAACGTCAAATTTACAAAAGACAGCCCCCAAAACGCCCGCCCTTCACCACTTCCTATGTGTTATTGCTGGGAAGAAGAAGTGGCGCAACAAACTCCCCAGCAACACAGTCTGTCTATTAGGTTTTAAGAACCATCGTTATACATTATCAATAAAAAAATATATATTGTACATATTAAATTATTTTTTATACAATTATATAATAAATAATTTCATCACATGTTGGCTAGCACACACCCTTAAACCTACCTGTACCTGAGAACTCAAGCATTGAATTAAGTAATTTATAAGAAGAAGTATAATTTATTAGTTTACAAGAAGCTAGATTTTATTGACTATCAACGGCAAATCATTTAATTACCTACTTCGATTTTATTCTACTAGCATCTTGAAATACTTGAATAGCCAATTCTAGGTTGCCGTACATCCAACTAACTATCAATACTACCATAAAAAGACTAATAGAATGTTCAATTATGCGAAGGATACAACATTTCTTCATCAGAATAGGAATAACATGCTTTTTCACTCCGCACTTCAAAGCGAAAACACATTTCGCGACTCGCTAGTCGCTACCTGATATATAAATTAAACAAAATGGCCGCCAGCACACGTGACGGATGGGACATCATGTATAATTCCTTTGCCTACTTCTTACGTTAATCCATTAGGAGAATTCGAGGGGTATGCGTCCCTTTCACTCATAGGGTGTCAGAGAAGGATGCGGAAAGTAAGGCATGTCTTTTATCACAGTGGTATCTTCGTTAAAGTTTGTTTTTAACTTATGTGTTATGTTAGAGTTTGTTTTTTGGGGTTGATTTATACGTACCTCTCTTCAAGGTCGGTATCAATTTTTGTTAAAAATAGCAGTGTTTTAGCCAAGGGTTGAGTTGAGCGACAAAAACGGGTTGGTTGGGTCAAATCGGGGCCAATACCCACTTTACGTAACTCGAACACACAAAAAGTCGTTTGCTCGTTACCCTAAAAGTATTGAAAAGTTGGGGCACAGTTTTCGAAACTTTCTTTTTTAATTATTCAGTAAGTTCCACCAATCAGGACCGAGTTTTTGGGTTGGACCCATTAAGCAGTTGACGAACTTTTCAAAAACAAACATTGGGGAAGGAGTCGGTTAAAAATAAAGGGATTATTTCCAGTTTTGAATATCGTAATCTATTTGTTATTTTTTTTTCTTATTAACACGACACCAACAAGTATTATTTCTGATGTTTTAAGGAGTGATTGGGGGTTTTATTTAAGTACCTACTAGCGAAGTCCTTGTGATCCATGGAAGCGTTGAGGGAACCAGGCCACGAGGAAGATCGCCTATGAGGTGGACTGACCAGATAAAAGCGGCAGTAAATGGTTCATCATCACTACACGAATGCACGAGGAAGGCGGCCATCAGAGAGGAATGGCGGC
The DNA here is from genome assembly GCA_963891755.1 of Pyrrhia umbra. Lineage (NCBI taxonomy): Eukaryota > Metazoa > Arthropoda > Insecta > Lepidoptera > Noctuidae > Pyrrhia > Pyrrhia umbra. The sequence continues at coordinate 2,898,519 of OY982943.1, forward strand.
GGACGCGGCAAACGCTGTCGCGGGGAGAAACTAGTTTAAAAGTGTATTCATATTCACTATCGGTTTATTTACTATCCCACAGTTTTGTGAAGGCCTCTTCTCATACAGAGAATGAGCATTGATGACCACGCTTGCTCAAGGAGGATTTCAGACTTTTTAGTCCAGGATTCCTCACGATATTTTCCTTACGTGAGTTAGTGGTGTCTAAGATACACTTATCGAAAAATCAAATTGGTGCTTGCCAGGTTTCGAACTCCTACACGAGAGGCAGGTGCCGTAACCACTAGGTTACAACGACCTTAATCACATTATGTGTGTACCTAACAATGTTACATGTTATTCTTTCAAAAACTAGTTTTTTTTTTTACAAATAAAAGCAAAAACTGTGAACATTCTACTTTTGATATCACATTCAGTTGGACACGCGATATAAAACACAGTTGTTTGTAAAGCTTTTTCCGCACAAAAGCGATACGGGTAGTCTGTACATATTTGGTGGTGTAACCCCGGACTCATAGCCAGCATAAAATGTTGTTAATTGTATGTAAAAGGCATTCGATATGAATATTATTTTTTGTCACCGTTTCATCGGCCTAGCCTTTTCCCAACTTAGTTGGGGTCGGCTTCCAGTCTAAACCGGATGCAGCTGAGTACCAGTGTTTTACATGGAGCGACTGCCTATCTGACCTTCACAACCCAGTTACCGGGTAACACGATACCTCTTGGTAAGACTGGTTGTCAGATTTTCTAGCTTTTGAGTACACGTAACGACTGTCAAAGATCTACAAATGACAACCGGAACCAAAAGTTTAACATACTTTGGCACCGAGGAGTTTCGCTATGACATAGATGGTCACCCATCCATAGACCGAACGCGCCAAGCGCAGCTTAACCTTAGATCAAATGACCCATGCGGCTGTTATTTAGCCACGAGCTCCTCTATTACAAACATACGAGTCAAATTGACCTCCCTTTTTTAAATCTCTTCTCTCATATAAAAAAGCTTAAATCCTAGAACATGTTGCTGGAGAGTTTGTTGCGCCAGTTCTTTCCAGCGAAAACACATAGGAAGTAGTGAATGGCGGGCATTTTTAGGGCTGTCAAAAATTTTTTCTTAGCTGATTTGTAGCCTAGTTTGATTAAAAGATTTATGAATTTTGAATATAATATTTTACTATGAAGGTACAAGAATAGTATTCTCTTAGTATGCGAGTAAAGCCGGTTACAGTTATAGGTAATTACAAAAGTCACGTTTTCAACAAAACCTCAAACCAAGCAACAGAAATTGACTTTAAGATATCACATCAGAGAAATGTATAAAAAGACTTTGTCGAAATAAAAAAGGCTCCCTTCAATGGCAAAGATCGATTGGTTCATAGATTCTAAGAGCTAGGGTGACCATCCATCACTGCCTCACCGGACGGTCCATTTTCAAATATTACCTACTGACCCTGTAATTTGTAAAAAATGGGACGGTTCGTATTTTGAGTATCCACCATTTGTTTTTGGGTGAACCCACTTTAAATTTGTTTAGGTTTACAATATATAAATCTATTCGGTATTATTGACTATAACATTACAAAGAATATTTTATTAAGAGGCCCATTTGCACCACTTCTCGCTAAATTAATTCTATCTCTTACATTCATTTGTAGTTGACATATTTGGTGCAACCGTAATGCAATGCAAGTAGACCTAAAAACCATTACAACTTCAAATTTCACATGAAATAAATCATGTGCCTAGCCTTTTCCTTACTATGTTGGGGTCGGCTTCCAGTCTAAACCGGATGCAGCTGAGTACCAGTGTTTTACATGGAGCGACTGCCTATCTGACCTCCACAACCCAGTTACCAGGTAACACGGTACCCCTTGGTAAGGCTGGTTGTCAGACTTTCTGGCTTCTGACTACCCGTAACGACTGTCAAAGATCTACTAATGAAAACCGGGACCAACAGCTTAACATTCTTTCCGAGGCACGGAGGAGCCTCGCTATGACATAGATGGTCACCCATCCACGGACCGACCGCGCCAAGCGTAGCTTAACCTTTGATCGGTCGAACGGTGCGGCTGTTACTTAGCTACGAGCTCCTTCATGAAATAAATATTCTCATTAAAAAAATATCAAATTTCCGTTACACGATTAAAAATTCTTACTGGTTGGCTAAAGTAAATTTCAAAACACGACTTTATTCCATAAAATATGATAAGCCTATATCAAAATAAAGCCAATTCGAACTGTAATAAATTGGCAGCTTATCTGATGTTACGTCTAAAACGGTCCGTGTCTGAAATCTTCGCCTAGATCTAGACAAACGGAGCCAGTGCGTGTGTCGCCGTCATCAAATTGTCTGTGGTGTCGTGCTGTGGGTGTATTCACGAGTTTTTGTGGTCTGTTAGCAAGTTTTTCATCAGAAAATAATGTTTTTTGTGGTCATTTTGATACATGAAATTATATTGTTATGTGTTTTGTTACTGTTATATTAATAACACCAGCGGATTCGCCCGCATTGCCTATATGAATTCAAATTGAAAATTGACAGAGTTTCATACAAAATTTGCCCCCCTTTTACACCCCCTTAGGAGTAGAATTTCAGAGTATCCTTTCTTATCGGATGCGGATACGCGGAGCGTCATACCATTTTTCGTCACGGCATATATTGGTCTTACCCCCAAGATTTAATAATTAATGTTTAAAATTAAAATCTCTACAGCAAATGCGGTTCTTATAAGAACAATATTTTATTAATCTTCAACCCACTTCAGTTAAGCTTCTCGACTGGGTGTGTTCAACAATAATAAAATTTCCGATACCAGTCCACGCCTCACCTAGAAGATTCACCTCGATTCTTTAATGCTATTCAATCAGTACCTAATAGCTATCTGGCATTGAGAATTGATGGGAATAGAATAGAATACTTACTGGATTAAAAAACTGTCTTCCAATACAAACGTATATATTTAAAACCAATATATTTGTTTTGTAGTTCTAGCTTAACATTTGGATTTTATTAAAATTATAACATTCATACTTAAACATATTTACAATATTTAAATAAAACTACGACTTAATATATTATGTACAATTAAAAAAAAAACAAAACTATGCAGACATGTGCGTGCATGAGATTAGGCGTCAAAGTACTCATCCTCAAAGCTGTCATAAGGAAACGTGCCCAGAAGACTGGCAGCATTGCCACTTGCTAGCTTAACTAATAATAACTAAAATAATACAATAAACATTTTTAAAAATAATTTTCAGAACGAAAATGTAGACTTATCCCACAAAAAATATGGTTATCCCACAACGATCCCTATTACCCACGACACAATCTCCGCTTGACGGATTCACTACCAATTACGAAGACAATTTACAATGGCGCTCCCCTCCATTTGTACGCTGCCCAATTTGGCCAAGGATTGAATGTAGCTGCAGAAATTGTTGGGTAGTAATGTTATTGGGTGAATATTTTTGGAGTATTGAACACTAGTTTTTCCCTTGTTATATAAACAAAAATAGTAATGATCTATAATATTATTATAAAGAGGAAAGATTTGTTGTAGGGTTTTAACTGAAAAACTACTGGACCGATTTTAAAAATTCTTTCACCGTAAGAAACCTACATCTTTACGCAATGTCATAGGCTATATTTATTTCTAGAAATAATTAGGGATCCCTACTAAAACTTGAATAATGTAACCCAAGGTATGAAAAAAATGTCCACGCGGGCGAAGCCGCGGGCGGAAGCTGGTTAAATAATATAATTTTTGCTAGTCAGTAAAATAACTAAATAACTCATTCTAACGGTGAAAGATTTTTTAAAATTGGTTCAGTAGTTTTTGAGTTAAAACCTTACAAACAAACAAACAAATCTTTTCTCTTTATAATATTATATCTAATATATCTCGTATAGATTTAGATATTTCAGTCATGAAGTAATATCACTTCGCTAGCTTTATTTCTCGTATTTTTTATTTTTCTTCGACTAAACAATTTTCCAGACAACATTATTCTAAAGAAGCTGTAAATGCAATTTAGAAACATTGCTACTCAATACATTATTCATCTCACGAAGAAAATAAGATTTATCATAACACAGAGTGATCACTGATCAGCATCCCCAATAAATGACGTACGTGACTTTTTTTATTCGTAATTTATTTTATGACAATGCTTTTACTGATCCTATTCGACGATTAAGTACTGCTATAAAAATTATATCACAGTTTATTAGTGTCGTTAAAAAAGTCGAGCTGGGGAGCGTGGCCGCGGAATTGAGAGATTAAATTTTAATTCTAATTTAAAATTTATTGTGCTCTTGCATTTTTGATCGCCCGCGCCGTTGTGATTGGGTAAAGATACTGTGATTGCTGTCTTTGTGTTTTTTTTTATTTTATTGTACCTAAGAATCAAATAAAATTACGTTTTGTACTTTCTTTATAAGACAGCAATAGTAAAAATACTGTAATGAAGGAAAATAAGAAAAAAGGTTTGTTTTTGAGGATTTTTTTGATTGAATTCAATATTAGTTCTGAGGACATAATAATTTATAAATAGTTCACACAGAATTAAATAATTAAAATTCAAACAAAAATAAATAGTCGTATATTATACATAGTGCATATTGCTTAATTAAGAAAAAAAAAATAAGATATTTTGTAACAATTATATCAGTAATTTTAACCAAAAAATGAACGTAAAGTAAAAAAAATGTTAGCCACTAAAAGTCGAGCATGAAAGGAACTTGGATAAAAATAACATTTGCTATAGAAAAAAAGAGTGAAAAAATATGTGAAGTGGAAACGTGGCTTAGTAAAAAGAAATTTGCTGAGTAACGTATTTTGCTGGCTAACCAGCATAGAAATAACTGCTTTACAAAAAGTACTTTTAACTTAAATCCTTACCAATATTATAAATGCTCAGTTATTCTGTCTATTGTGCTTTCACGGTAAAGTAATAATCTATCTGCGTACAAAATTTCATCCAAATCGGATCAACCGTTTTACCGTGAAAGCATAACAACTAAATTAACAAACTCACTTTTGCATTTATGTTCTAAAAATATAAAATGCTTTGTCCTGAATGACTGACGGTTCAACGCACAGCCTAAACCGCTGATCGTAGAGACCTGAAACTTGGAGGGGGTGTTCTTTGTATGACGTAGGCATCTGATAAGAAAGGATTTTCCGAAATTCTACCCTTAACGGGGTGAAAAAGGGGGGCAAAGTTTGTACGAAACTCTGACATTTTTAATTTGAATTCGTAAAGCTTATGCGGGCGATGCCACTGGTCACCTTACAAAATTTCACAAACAAATAAACAAACTCACTATTGCATGTATAATAGTCTAACATATTACATAGGATAACAAAAACGCTATATTTAACACAGTAAATTTACACAAATTAGAACTCTTCTTACTTTAGTTAAACGGAAGGGGAAATGACGTCACGAATCCCGGTTCTTTATACTGTGGAGTATTTTAAGCGTGTACAACATTATTTTATGAATTAAACGCTTACTGTCAGAGAATTGTGGTTTGCTAATTAAGAAATATGAAGAATCTTCAAATACTAGCTTCTCGACTAGCCCGCGACTCTGCATGAATACCGGGATAAAATGTATTCTATATGCTAGTCCAGATTATAAACTATGTGTGTACCAAATTTCATCAAAATCCATTTAGTAGCTTTTTCGTAGAAAGGTAACAAATAAACATACACACATACACACACACACATCCTTACAAAACAACCAATTTTGTGTTTAAGTAAAGTTATTTCATTCAAAGAAAAGAAAAATTACGCTAAAGAGTTCCCCTGAGTTGTTCAAGTATATTCGTACTTTTCAGGTAGAATGACGAAATATTCTGTTAAAAATTGTTCGCAGCTCGAATAATGGCGGCGATAAAACGATTATTATCCCGCGCGTGTTGTAAAAGATTCAGATTACCGTCATTTTGTGTGAAAACTTATACATAACGCTGTAAAGGTGAAATGATAGGTTGTAAAAATATACACTTGGAGTTGTGGTCTAGGATGTTATAAAGACAAGCTATTTGCCTCGCATGCTGATGTACTATCGCAGCCTTTTCCATCTGATCACTTAAATTGTGTTGCCTAATTCCTGCGGCAGCACCAAGCCGGCGTGGCTTGACCTTAACTTTGACCATCACACACGCACTATTTGTTTCAATTTATCTGCAGTGTGCTCGCCGGCTGGTCTTGTCTTTCATTCTTTTTTAAGGTCAATGGAGCGGGGCTAGAGAATACTTCTATTTTTTGATTGCAAGCAAAAATTAAATTAGTGGTGGTTAGACGGGAGTGTCTGCGATAGTACCTAACTACTTATCGTAACCAAATAAAAACGATATCCTTCCCCAGGTATCTATCTCCATATTCTATCTCTATTTCGACTAAATCGGTTCAGTCGTTTTACTCTGAAAGCGTAATAAACAGACACGGTTACTTTCACATTTAAAATATATTAGTAAGGCAAGGATTGCAGTCAAATGTCGTGGTGGTTTAGTGGTCAAGACATTTGCATCTCGAATACGAGTGTGCTGGTTCAAAATCTAAGAGGTACCAATGTGACTTTTGAGAAGTTTCTAAAGTGCATCTTAGACACCGCTACCTAACGGCGAAGAAAAACATAGTGAGGAAACCTGGACTAAAAAGTCTGAAATTTCCAATCTGCTTTGAGCAAGCGTGGTGATCAATGCTCATGCCTTCTCGTCTTCTTCTATAAGCCGAAGATAAGGATTATGATAAATGATAGTAAATACTACCACTAAATAAAGTCCTTTTAAAACTAACTTAATTCCATTTTTAGCCTGCTAATCTTACGCTCAAGCTGGCCGGGAATTCCAATTAATTCTATTCAATTTCGTACAATCCCCGCATATTTAAAGCCGAACTCGCTTTGGGAGTACCTGGATTCTATAGCTTCAACGAAAAACGGTGAGTCACTGAGTGACCGAGCGTTTTAGTACGGCGGAGGTCGTTTGAGCAAAATTGCAGATAAAAAGAATACCTACAATAGCTTTTAGAGGTAATGGTTTGAACATACTGTTTACACTGGTTCAACATAACATTACACCTGTCTTTCAGAAGGGATAAGCAGGAGTACTAATGGTATATTCAAGTTTTGTAGAAAAGTGTAGATATGATTTGAAAAGTGTGAGCCTTTATAAATTACTAACTTCCCGCCAGCGGCTTCGCCCGCGATATTTTAGCTAATGGATACAAAAACTTTAAAAATTATATACTAAAACCTTCCTTATTAATCACTCTATCTATTAAAAAAAACGCATCAAAATCCATTGCGTAGTTTTAAGATTTAAGCATACATAGGGATATAGGGACAGAGAAAGCGACTTTGTTTTATACTATGTTAAATGTTGACACTATAAACTTCAACACTTTTTACCAAACACGTATTTTTTCCCCACCATCACTCGCTCAGCCGCGTGCGCCGGCCGCGATTTCATTGATAGTATTACGAATACGATGAGATTATACCCATGTTTTACTTATTTCAAAATCGGACACGGGTAAAAAAAAACAATTGAACTGAACATTGAAATATGTTCCATTACTGACACTGAAGCAACTTTTCACGTATAATTTAATGTAGGTACTACATTATAATCGTGTTGAAATTATTTTTTCTTCAAACTGACTTACCCGGTACTAGTACACGACGCTTTCCAAAGTGAGTTAAAAAGTTTACCTGAAACAAAACCAAATAATACAACACACATTCAAAAGGTCTTAATAAAAAATGATTAAAACATTTCCACGAAAAAACTATGAAGTATATTATACTAGCTATTACCCGCGGTTTCACCTGTCACCTGAAGAAACTATATACTTCATACACCCGGACAACACTATTCTATAACCGTGAAAATCCATACCGTATAAAGTTTTAATCTATAACCATAACAAATTTCAGCTATAGTTGCCGGCAAATAACTTGGCCAGATTTTAACGTAGTTGAAACAAGTTTGCGCATGTGCACCCAGTGCAATCCAAAAGTAACACTTTCAATGCTTGTCATTACACTATCGTCTATTGTATTAATTTACTTTTAAACATTTATATGTAGAAAATAGTTAGAGAAAAGAGAAAAACTACTTACAATTTTGGCCAAGTTACGTGCCGCCTACTATACAAAGATGCAAATACATTTGAGCCTTTGAGATTATATAAACTGAAATTCTGTTATTAAAATACATTTTTAATCAAACAAAGTAGAACTGAAATAACTACATCTGAAATAGTTAAACAAACAAAAAAACTATTTCACAATATTCTACCGAAACTAGAAATAAAATTCAATCCCATTATGACATCCCATTATGAGTTTCTTCATTCTGTTTTGATGTAAACCTGTTATTTTTACAACGTTAAGTCTGTATGGAGGGCTAAGCTAATATCATTACACTCGCTCTACGTAATGACTACTCAATGTAATGAAAATGTTACAATAAGTACTTTTTATTTCTGTATCCCTGGTATACGGTTGGATGAATTTTATTTAGATTATATTAGCTTGCTCCCTTTACTTACGATTGATGTTTATTTAATATTTGTTTTTATTATCTCTATTACTTTTATTTTAGCTTTCTGCCAGTGAATGCTAGTGAGTTTTAGTTGAAATTGGTACAGCTGTTTTGAAGATGATGTAAAAGAGTTTTTTTTGACAGCTAAACACCACTAAACCGATTTGGATGAAATTTGGGTGGATAGATTGGATTTTAGAGAAGGACATTCCTAACACCTATCCAGTATCTTAACCCAGTTTTCCATCTATATCTATACCAAATTTGATCTCAATCGGCTTAGCCGGTTTTACCCTGAAAGTGTAAAACGAACAAGACAAACAGACAAGTTTATTTCGCATTTTTAATACACTGGTTTCCCGTGGATCTTTTTCCGCTTTCACGAGGTATTTGTAATAATCGTATGGATTAATAATGGTTTTCTTTATATTATAAATAATTCTTTTGTACGTGTGTTTGTCACCTAACTCCTCCTAAATGGCTTGAATGATTTGGATAAAATTTTGTGTGTATATTTGAGTGGGTCCGTAGATCTGCGGGACGTTCAAAAGAGATACCGCGCCCCCGGAATACAAAGGGCTGAGGAAGGAACATGGATGGGTTTTAGTCAGTAAGAGTCTGACACTCCCACCCGCCCCACCCACGGCGGGAGGGGTCATTTGATGATTTCCTATCCGAAAAAAAAAAGTAGGTCCCTAGACGGTTTCAAAATACAGTTGGAAAATGCCTTAAGTTAGGACAGTACAACGTCTGTCGGGTCTAGCTGTTTCCCGGGGTTTCGCCCGCATCCCGACGGAAGTTTCTCCAGGGAAGAACCTTATCCAGGGTCCCATCTATCTCTGTACCAAATTTCAGCCAAATAGGGATTCATTTTTATATAACAGATAGCTGTCCCCCGCGGTTTGACCCGCGTCTACCCGGATAGATAAAAAGTAGCCTAAAACCTTCTCCAGAGTAGGGACTCTGGAGAAGGTAGAAAGAAGGGTCTTTCTCCGTACTAAATTTTAATCTAATTGATTTAGCCATTCATGCGTGATGCGATGACCAAGGAAGATAGGGATTCATTATTATTTAATAGAAGAAGAAATAGATATTATAGATAATCTGTTCATGTTATCTCGTTCCTGTACATTTTTCCTTCATACATTCATTATTCATTCTGTATTTAAATCACTTTTTTTCATACAATATACAAGGAAGCGTGAATAAAACGCAAAACCCTTTTACACATTTTTTCCTTTCGTCGCTTTCGTAGTGTACGACTGCATTTATTCACAGATACATAATAAATGAATTCCGACGTCCCTTAGAATTTGGGTCCATGGTATATACATACATATACGAGTATATAAGATAAGATAAATCTTCTTGAACGACACTTAATCCGAATCTTGTGGAGCAAAAAAACAAGATTAAATTTTATGTATTTTTGTACAGAAAATATTAGAAAACAGGTCTGTAAGTACTGGTTCCGTATTTTATTAGATTTATTAATTTTGTACCTTTTTTTTCGGATGGGAAATCATCAAATGACTCCTCCCGCTATTGTCGGGGCGAGAGGGAGTATCAGACTCTTACTGACTAAAACCCATGCATGTTCCTACTTCAGCCCTTCTCATCCTTCATCATTCCTTCACATCTTTCGAACATCCCGTAGCCCTAGCACGATTGAAGGGCCTGGGTTTGCTACCTGTGTTAGCCATATTGTCAACTGTATTCTTTTTAAATAATTTTCGTCGCAACAAAGATCACGAATTCTGGGAATTGAAATAGTGACACAAAGTATAGCAACCATTCTTTCAACTACTGCGCCACTCTCGTTATAAAATCTCAGATCTCCCCGGAACCCTAAAAATGGCGTCAGACTTTCATTTCAGTTTTAACAACTGTTATTTTCGTCATGGGTACGGTTCCTTGTTTTATTTTCAAACAGCAGTCTTGCTTAAGTAAATGTCAAACAAGACCTACTTTTCCTGTGTTGGTATTGTTTTTTTGTTCTTTTTTTTTGTAAAAGTGGTATTGTTTTTCTTTTAGACAAAGACTTGATTTGAATAACAAATTAACTGTTTGTTTGTCTTAAAAACATTGTAGCATTTCTATTGATAAAAGCTAAGGAAGGTATTTCGTTTGTTTAATACTAGTTTCTACCTTCGTCGTCACTTATACGCACATGCAATGGCATTTTATAATATACGAAAGCAATATTATCAACGAATTCCAATAAAAAAAAAATCACGAAAGTTTTCTTTGTTGTATAATATTTTTAGAAATCTGTTATTAAAAATGTCAGTGTCATACAAACTTTGCCCCCATTTTTCACCCCCTTTAGGGTAGAATTAGGAAAAATCCTCTCTTATTGAATGCCTACGTCATACAAAGAACACACCCTTCAAGTTTCAGGTCTCTACGATCAGCGGTTTAAGCTGTACGTTGATCTGTCAGTCATTCAGGACAAAGCATTTTATATGTATAGATTGAATCGATTCAAATCGAAATGAAATGCATTTCCACACGCTCACCCCTGTATCGATTCTAAACTGCACTATTCTATTCGAATGTGATGGCTCTTAAATTCATGTTATTATATAGACAATTTCGTTTTAAATCGACTATTGAGTATCGACAAAAGTGGGTATACAAATAACAATGCTATTTATGACAACAATAACTTATCTACTATAGTTTATTATTCCTATTTACTCCCTATCCATAACTACTGTTTAAAATGCGATTGTGTGTTTGTATGTTTTTTCGCTTTTACGGTAAAACGGCTACACCGATTAAGATGATATATGTTATGGACATAGAAGGGACCCTAGAGACGATTATAGTTCGTGTTAGTAGTTCTCTAGGAACGCAAGTGAATACAGGATACAGCTAGTTGTAATGAAAACTGCATCAAAATCGGACTAGTAGTTTTGGAGAAAAATGGCAACATGGATTTGCACAAGCAAACATCTTCTCACCCCAAATGCAAATACTGTATCTGCTCCGTCGTAGGTAAAAATAGCTTAAGTTACTCCTTATAACAATAGCTAGCACCGAGTGAGTACAATCAGTCCAGTCGTTTCTGAGACTAACCGAAGCAAACAGAAAGACAGACAGACTTAAATGTTTTTTGTTGAGTATAATTATCGTGTAAACATACATTTATTTAGTAGAAATCTGTTATTAAACGAAACAAACAGAAAGACAGTCAGACTAAAGAAATGTTTTTTGTTTAGTATAATTATCGTGTAAACATACATTTATTTAGTAGAAATCTGTTATTAAACGAAACAAACAGAAAGACAGACAGACTAAAGAAATGTTTTTTGTTTAGTATAAGTATCGAGTAAACATAGCAGTAGTAAAATCTTTTATTTTGTCATTGTAAACAGATACTCACATTTTATTTATTTGTTCTTTCAGGCTCGTCAAAAATAATCTTCACGGAAAATCATTAAAAGCCGGACAAAAATCATTTTCCCCGAAAATCCGTGTCACAGTGCTACCAAACAAACAAAATAACGACGTAGGAAGTTGAAATGTTGCCAACATAACCGCTGGCAATATACCCCCCTTTATTTTCTATGGCGTCATGTTGTCTGGGGGAAAGTTTGCTGTTTTTACCCCCATTACTTTGTTAGCTTTCGATGTGTGGAGCTGGTTTAAGGTCAGTGGTTACACAGTCTTATATTATTAAGATATTTTGGTCCTCATTATAGAACGATATAATTCAGTCGCTCTATGTAAAACACTAGTCCTCAGCTGTATCCAGTTAAGACTGGAAGACGACCCCAAAATAGTTGGGAAAAGGCTAGGCAGATGATGATTTTAGACCGATACAAGACAACGATCAAGCATTAGAAGATCATATATCATACTAGCTTCTGCCTGCGTCTTTGTCTGCATGGTCTTATGTACCGGGATAAAAAGTATCCTATGTCTTAATCCAGGTTACGAACTAACTATCTTATTTATCTATCTATACATATAAAATGCTTTGTCCTGAATGACTGACGGATCAATGCACAACCTTAACCACTCTAAACCACTGATCGTTGAGACCTGAAACTTGGAGGGTGTGTTCTTTGTATGACGTAGGCATCCGATAAGAAAGGATTTTCCGAAATACTAACCCTAAGGGGACAAAAAAGGGAGGCAAATTTTGCCTGAAACTGTCATTTTTAATTTGAATTAGTATAACCCACGTGGGCGAAGTCGCTGGTGGAAAACATAATAAAAATAAATCAAGCGACTTCCAAACATACTGCAAAGAGGAAAATTAGTTTTATTTAAACGCTAGTGGGCAAATACATCGCCCTAGAAGTCAGTGGCAAAATGCTTACAACAGTAACTTAGAGACACAAATCTTTGATATTCAATCATGTTTTTACCTACAAATATTTCATAATATATTTTCCAAAAAATGACCAGCAAATATCTTGCTAAGCAAAATTATACCTTATATCAATCAGGATAGAGTTGCAAATGACTTGTACACACAAAACGGATTACTAATTGCGAAAAGTCACGAGACTGGATGCAAATTTTAATTTTGCGCTGAAGCTTATTTACATTGTGGAAATGGACATGGTAATGAAGCTTTTTGATGTTATCTAAGTAGATGTTTTGATTATTAAAACATTTTTCCGAAAGACGGACAGACAGACAGATGTGGTTTAGTTACTATACTTTTATTTGGATAGATTTGAATCATTATCTGCCCAGGTTTTTCCAAGCTATATTGGAGTTTGTTTACGAGCTGTTGCTCGCGTTTTCACTCGTGTCCCAAGGAAATTACTTAACGCCCCCGGGTAAAAAGTAGTCTATAACTATCTCCAGCGTCCCATCTTGCTCCGTACTAAATTTCATCTAAATTGGTTAAGCCATTTAACCGCGAAATCGTAATAAACAAACTCACTTTCACATTTATAAATATTGGTCAGGAAGTTATCGGTGCATAAATATACACACATACTTACATTTATGTTATCCAACTTGTATTACAGTTTGTCTCACGAGAGACAAGTACCGTAATAATTGGACGCAACTCGTAAAACCACATTCCGGTAATTGACCAATCAGCACACAGGATAGATCGATTCCTATTAGTGTAACCAAATACCATTGACGCGTAGCGGTCCGGCTACGAGCTACGAGGTCGTAACTAGAGAAGCTACGTCGTAGCAACTATTATGAGTGCTTCTGTAGAAAATAATTTATTAATATTATTATATGCAAATGTGACTTTGTTTGTTTGTTACGCTTTTATGAATGAACCGTTAAATTGATTTAGGAGATAACCTTGGGGAAGGATATGTGATAGTTTGGGACCGAGTGCGTAAAGTAGTTTTCTTAAGAAGTAGGCAATTCCGCGGGATACAACTAGTATAAAAATACTTAATTTACTAACAGTCACAATATTAAAAAAATATAGATTATAAATATAACTGTCGTAGCATTTCATCAGCTACGCCGTAGCAGAGTCATCGTGTTAGCTACGCCGTAGCAAAATTGTTATATCGCTACGCTCATCACATTTTTACATTCTAGAATTTTCTTTCAAAAATGAAATATAAAAATAACACTATTTTTATTAAGCTTTTATTGCGAAAAATAACATTTATTTTTTGTTATATTTATTATCATATCATTTATTGTGTGTTAAAACCCTCTTAAAAAGATAATAGGTAGGTATTAACTAAGAATAGAAGCCAATAATATAGCCGCTATTATTTCTTATTTCTTTGCACATAGATACTAATGGGTACTCTGCCAGAATTTCGTTGCCAAGGCAATAATACGTATATTATATGTGATACGTATCTTGAAATACGTTTTGTTATGTTATCACCCAAAAAAAATATTCGTGTAGGCTTTTAGGCCAAATTGTGTAAATGGGAAGTATCGTATTTTTTGTTGTTTTAACCTTAAAATAATAGTATCGGCCCAGTTAAATACTTTTCTCATATAGAGAAGGTACAACTATTGATAACCACGCTTGCTCAAGATTAATTTTAGACATTGTTTTAGAAGTCCAAGTTTCCTTACGATGTTTCCTTCACCGCTAACTTAACCATTAATGAATGGCGTTCAAGATGACCTTAAAAAGTATGTATATACAGGCTTTTCAAAAGGTCACAGTATTCACATGGGAAAATATTTAACTATTTCGATATTAAATCGCTAACAAAATTTATAAACCTGCTCATCTACCTATACTAGCTAAACCTTAATTAACAATAATAAATACAAAACAAATAACAGACTAACAAACAAATACCTAACAGCATTAATTATTATAATGATACAATAATTAAGCAACTAAACAAAAATTAACGAACGGCAAAATAATAAACAAAACAACAATACTGGCATAACATTTCCGCCAACGTTATGTTTTCATAACAAAAATAAATATAATTTGCTTAGCGAATAGTAAATAATACGAGCTTACACAAACATACTAATGTAAGCGTAATGTTAATATACGCGATTATTTAATCTATACTAATACTATAAAGAGGAAAGATTTGTTTGTTTGTTTGTAGGGTTTGAACTCAAAAACTACTGGACCGACTTTTTTTAATTCTTTCACCGTCAGAAAGCTATATCTTTACGAAGTGTCATAAGCTACATTTATTTCCAGAAATAATTAGGGATCCCTACTAAAAATTGAATAATGTAACCCAAGGTGTAAAAAAAATGACCACGCGCACAAAGACCTATCCAACGATACTCTATAAGATGGGATGCATGAGAAAAAAATATTCACCACCTTTACGTGCACCACAAAATTATTTTTTTGAAAAAAAAAATACCACTTTGTCAGCGTGATCCATATGCATACCTTCAAGTAATAATACAACCAATTTCTTCTTTCAAGTGATATGATGTTTTTAAGAAGATGCAGGAGGTCCTGCCGGGGCTGCGAGATGTTCGAAAGAGTTAGCACAAAAGGCTAAGGACATGGATAGGTTTTAGTCGGCAAGAGTCTGACACTCCCTCCCGTCCCACTTACGGGGGGGAGTCGAGCGAAAGGGGTCATTTAATGTTTTCCCGTCCCAAAAAAAAGTGATGAACCTTTGAGCTATATAGCCACAGATAGTCAGACGGACAAACATAGAAAAATTATAAGGGTTCTCAACTACGGAATCCTAAAAATCGCTTACTTTAACATTACATTTGAACATTGGTGCTAAATCTACTCGATAGCGAATTGTAGGGCAATCAGTTCCTCGTCTGTTGTTTGAGTTCGATTGTGCGATTCAATCTAAATTTAGATTTGATGCAACTATTTGCGAGAATTGATCGATATTTGGTCGCTATCAGCTGTTCTCAAAGTGTAGACCAATCTGAATTTCGATGCTTTTGTTTTTTGAGAAATTTCTTTAAAACTGCTTTATTCTCCGAGTTTCAAATTGTATATTTGATTCTTTATAACGTAGATTTAGAAGATGCTTTTCGACTTAATTCTTATAAAATAATTCGTTTTTACTGTCATATCATCTGTACTATTTAATAACCATATGAATTTTGTACAAATAATTATTTAAATAATGAAAAAAAAACAGATAATAAACAATATTTCACCAAAAGATTAAGAGACAGGGTCTATAGGTGTATATCGGGGAATTCAAAGCTCGTAGCTAGTAACGCCCATGCGGATCGATATATTAGCAAGGTTAAGCTGCACTAGCCGCGGTCTGTCCATAGATGGGTGACAGATTTCTTAACGTGTCGAGATCCCTCCTTGCCTGATATCTCCCTGGTCGTGTTAGATTGCCGACCCATCGGACTATGAGAGTTAGAGAATAGAGAGTGCACCTGTGTCTACGTAAGCGCTAGTCCACTATAATATCTCCTGGCTAGTCTTCGTTTACATTGGCCGTGACTGAAATCGGTCTGGAGAGATTATCAAGATTTTTTTGCAGATTCGAAACTTGACTTACAAAATTTATTACACTGTAATAAATAAGGCATGATTTTATTAAATCACTGAACAGAAATTAAATTCTACAAAGGTCAGGTAAGTTCTCTTCCATTCAAATTAGCAAATTAATAAATCACTTTCACAAAGCTTCCTGAGAACTTATTTAATAAATTAAAAACATTAAGGTCATCATTGGTCATCTGCCTAGCCTATTACGAACTATATAGGGGTCGGCTTCCAGTCTAATTGGATGCGGGTAAGTACCAGTACTTTACATGAAGCGACTGCCTATCTGACATCCACATCCCAGTTACCGGGTCACACGAAACCGCTTGGTAATACTGGTTGTCAGACTTTCTGGCTTCTGAATACAATGATAGTCAAATATTTACAAATGACAGCTGGGGTCAACGGCTCAACGTGTTTTCCGAGGCACGGAGGAGTCTCGATATGACATAGATGGTCTCGCTGTAGCGACACCTATCTCGCTACATGAAAACGACGACGGCAAGATTCCTGCATCGCGCAAGGAGAGTTCGCGAGCTATTTAGAGTAAATACAACTTCCCGATATCAACCATCGGGCAGTAGCCCCCCAGGCGATATCACCCGCCTGGCCGGAGGATCCTCCCTTTTCAATGGAGGGACCCGACACAGTGTTCTTTCCATATCGCAACCTTTAGGCGATCGACCCTTACAAAGTCCCGATTATAATAATCATATATATTCTGATCCAGCCTGTCCCTTACTGTCCTCCCCTAGCGACGCCCTATGCCGAGGCCCGTACCCCACTTGGGGGGACTTTAGCATGTAGCCGCTTAGTTAAGCCCTGGCTGGAGGCCCTAAATTCATTTAAGGCACTTCACAGGCAAGCCCGGTTAAGCAGTCGACAACCTTCTAGGTTGACCTGTGAGATGCCATACTAAAAAAAAAGATCGCCTGATGCGGCTGTTACTAAGCCAGAAACTCCTCTCATCATTGTTCAGTAAAAATACTTGAGAAGCACAATAGGCTCGAGTCTGAAGACACAATATCTCGCAAACTCTTGCGTCACTGAAGTTTTGAAGGGAACAAATTCGTGAATGTGCCCGCACCTCAAGTTGGAGATGTAATGAAAAGCTAAATATAGCTTTATAATAAACTAGCTTTCCTACGCAGTTTCACCCGCTTTCTGAACTAATTCATACACTCTGATGAACAGTGGGATCCTATCTATCTTCATACCAAATTTCATTAATATCGGCGTAGCTGGTACTTTGATAACAGTCATTATAATTCCATGTCAGAGACCGTCAGGCGGGTTTGAGAAAACTCTGACACTAGGCCTTGTTAGGTTATTTTTATAGTTTCGCCATGTCCGTCTGTCTGTCCGCGGCATAGCTCAGAGATTATTAGAACTAGAATGCTGAAATTGTATGTTTGTGTATTACATATTGATTACGCCAACAAAGTGGTAAACTAAAATATATTTTTTTCTCTGTTTCAAAGAAGGAATTAATTTAAAATCAGTTAATTGTTTATGTGTTTTCAACGAAATAATTAAAGACGGAATAAAAATACTAGGAACTGCTCCGAAATAAACAAAACAAAGGTCTATTAGCTATATCAATTACTTAACTTTCATTTATTCTTCGAAACAAAACAATACTCGAACATTGTTTCAAAAACAAAAGGCGATCAATCAATCAATTATCACGGTGGCGACGAAAATAACTCCAGGAAAACTTTTTTAATATCTTTTATAAAGCTGATTCGAGAGACCACGAATGATTTTACCAAGTGAACAACTAACTTTATTAGAAGATGGCACCCTTTTTTTGTAAGAATTGGAAATCAGTGTCAAACTTTTACTGAATAAATACTTTCTTCGCTCTAAGCGTTCCGGGGCCACGGTAACTTTTTGGAATTATCGATTATAAGATGGCACCCTTTAGACACATATACATCATCATCATCAGCCTATATATCGTCCCGCTGCTGGGCACAGGCCTCTTCTTATACAGAAGGCACGAGCATTAATCACCACGCTTGCTCAAGGCGGATTGGCGATTTCAGACTTTTTAAGTCCAGGTTTCCTCACAATGTTTTCCTTCACCGTTAGTCAATGACGTCTAAGATACTTAGAAAGTACATATGACTAGAAAAGTCACATTGGTACTTGCCAGGTTTCGAACCCGCACACTCGTACACTAGAAGCGGGTGCTTTAACCACTAGACCACCACGATTTTATACGTACGCCATGGCATAGACACATATACAAAAGATAAAAATATTATTTTCTTTTAGCAGTCGGTTAAAACTATTGTCTATGCCGTGGCGTACGTATAAAATCATCAAATATATTTTTTTCCCTCCCACTGTGAGTGGAGCAGGAGCGAGTGTAGTAGTGACTATTTTACTGACTAAAATCTATTCGTGTTTCTTGCTTCCTTCCAATTGCAATTTGCTTTCAAGAACCGAGATAACTCTTTCGAACATTCCTCCAGCTTAGCGCCCGCCATAGCAGTTTATTGCGTAACCTTAGGGACCTATTTCACTCCCTGGATAATAACAATCCTAGGCAAAGAGGGATCTCAGTGAGGACTATGGTTACTCTTCCACGGATAACACAGTAATCTTGATCCAATGATTGTGCTGATAACTGGTGCTTCCCCCCTCCCCCTTCTTAATCGATTATCCATAAAATACGATTATTGGACCGCTAAAGAAACGCAAAACTTTATAATCAGATAAGTTGAAAAGAATATTATTCAGTTTCTTTCGGAATTCTTGAAAAATATATCGAAAAGCGAAAGTGTGTGACAATTTTTTTTCTGTACGTAAATGTACCTTTTAAATATTTTCATCATTTTCCTGTTTATCAAAAATAGCTTTCCGCCCGCGGCTTCGCCCGCGTGGACATTTTTTTTTACACTTTGGGTTACATTCTTCAAGTTTTAGTAGGGAACCCTAATTATTTCTGGAAATAAGTATAGCCTATGACACTTCGTAAAGATGTAGCTTTCGAACGGTGAAAGATTTTTTAAAAATCGGTCCAGTGGTTTTTGAGTTAAAACCCTACAAACAAACAAATAAATCTTTCCTCTTTATAATATTAGTATAGATAAACATTATTTACGTACTTGTATGAACTTTTTTAACTTAACAAAATGTGTACTTAAACCTTACTAAATGCGAAAGTAATACTTTTTATCTGTCGTCTGTCTGTTCAACGACCAGGGTAAAATGGTTGAACCTACTTAGATGAAATTCAGTATGGAGATAGTTTAAAATCTGTCCCTCAGGATATGACTGAAATTACGTGGAAAAGCTAGTACTTACTATAACCCAGATTAAATAACCCCTAGTCAATAATTTCCTAGTAAGCAACTACTAACAATACCGATAAACAAAACTGAACACAACCCCAAACACTTTCAATAACAATAACAATTGATCAAAACAATAACATCAAAAATACGAGGAAACTTTAACGCGCATCATACATTGCGCTGTCAAATCACAATGATCCAATTACCGGCCCAACATACGAGACAATGGTTACGCCACAAAATGTGAACGTTCATTATACATCGTAGTTAGTACGGGAAAATTTAAGGGGGAGTCGGAGTGGCTAGTCTGGTAATGAGGTCATTTGCTCTCTATATATTTGGCCACAAAACGGTGCATTAGTTAGAAGTTTCATACTAATATGAGCCTTAAATCAAATGGCTTTGCAGTATTGTTTTTGCTGACTCTAGTAATTTGTAGGTAGTTATAGTGCACTAGAATTAGAGCTTTTAGCTTAGTAACAGCCTAGGTCCATCTAAGCTGCACTTACTGCGGTCGAATAGTAGATTTATTTATTTATTTGGAATAACAAACAGTAGTATATTACACAGTACACACAATGCAGAACACAATGAAATTGACAAAATATACTACCCACGACGTTATTCACGGATTACAATTAGAGAAATAGCTAGCTATTGTTAAGACTACTTAAATATTAAACATGAGCTAGAATTAAAACTAAATCTTGCCATGATGATCTATATCTTTTAAAGTAGTGATAATCTCTTTTTTAAATTGATTATTGCCCAGGAACATAATGTCCATTGAACAGAACTGTTTATTATAAGTGTCCACTAATCTGTGCAAAGGTGAGCGTGCGCCAGAGTTGGTACGACATAAATTGGTTGCGAACAAACGTCTCGAGCGTGCTTCTCGACAATGTATAGTGAGAGTAGATGGGTCACCATCTATGTCAAACCGAGACTCCTCCATGCCTCGGAAAGCACGTTGGTCCCGGCTGTCATTTGTAAATCTTTGACAGTCGTTACGGGTAGTTGGAAGTGTAAAAATATGATAAACAAGTTTTATTGCAAAAAATATGGAATTTTTAAGATATGGACAGTTAAGCGGATTCCGATTGCTGAATGATACGACTGAATGATATGACTAAGTTCATTTTCTCTTTTAAGTATTTTGAAAGTCAGTGTTATCTTTTCTAAAAAAGTTTTTTTAATACATTTTTCCTTTCTCGTCATTAATATAGGTACTATGCTTTCTTTACATTCTGAGCACATAATAAAACATGACTACAAACTCATTAAAACCCACGTTAAAACGTATATAAAAACTGTTAATAAATTCACGAAATATTTTCAACACGCTGAAAATATTAAAAGATTTTTCAGCCGTAATAAGAACATGCATAACCAATTTTAACGGTGAAATACCACTGAAATATGTCTGTTAACGATTACATTATTAATTTTCATGATTCATCGGACCAAGTGAATTAAAAATGGCAGAGGAAATGGAAAGCGGTGATCATATTTACATATGAAAATAAAAAACAAAAAGATATTAAAAACTATGCTATGTACTTTTTAACCGACTGGGTAAAAAGAAAGAAAGAAAGAAGATTAGACATAATACACGAACCCTATTTGCCGTTTGTTCAAACAATTGTAAGCTCTATTGCTAAGGTGACAAGACAAAAACAGACGCAGAATATATAGCAGCGATTAGGATGAGTATTTTGACGCCTAATCTCATTGACGCACATGTCTATATAGATTTGTTTTTTTTTGTACATATATTTACATACCTATATAAAGTCTTCAGGCTTATGTTTTAAAATTGATAATATATTCTTACTTGAAGTTAGAATCTACTTAACACAGCCATTTAAAACTTATAAGCAAAGATATGTACTACTACTACAAAAATCGGCCAAGTGCGTGTCGGGCCACGCGCAGTAGGGTTCCGTAGCAGGTCTCAGTTAGTCGACTATAACTCTGTAAGTTAGAGGGGGGGAATGCTCGTATCGAACAAAAATCTGCACTTTAAAGCTAAATATTTCGCAAACGGATCCCTAAATCGAAAAATGATCTTCACACACCTGCTATATCTTTGAAAGACCTATCCAATGATACCCCACATGATGGGATATATGAGAAAAAATATTCATCCCCACTTTTCGTGTATGGGAGCTACCCTAAAAAATTTTTTTTTCATAATTTTATTTTACCACTTTGTCGATGTAACTAATATACATATCCATACTAAATTTCAGCTTTCTAGTATCAAGAACCTCTGAGCTATGCCGCGGACAGACAGACAGACGGACATGGCGAAACTATAAGGGTTCCTTGTCGGACTACGGAACCCTAAAAATGATATTCCAATAATCCTCAGTTTACAAAGTTATCCTCAAGTTTGCGAGGGTGAGGCTAGTGTCGTAATATCGCCGGCTCGTTGTAATCCAGCCGGCCCACTTGAAAGGATCGACTTATAATAATACCGTTATTGTATACCTATCCTTTGTTGAGGAGTTTAACGGTTAAGGGGTCATGTGAATAATACTTGGAATATTTTGGCCAAGTAAATTTCGTAGACATTTATAAGGTACTAGCTAAAGCATTTTCCTGGGTAGTATATTATGTCCTATCGTTTGTACCAATCGATTTTACGAAACATGTAAACAAAGTCGTAACCTTTGTTCTAATTCTGCCACAGAAATTAACAAAATGGCGTAAGGATGGCGCATTTATGTTAATTTCACGTTCTTAACACCATAATTCATCATTTAATGCCATTTTATTTACCCATGTCGGAAAATTAGAACAAAATAGGTTATGATTTTGTTTACATTATCCGTAAAATCACTTGATTTAATTTAACTCGGACTTGGGATTAAAAATATGATGATCCCAACACTGTAAGTACAGGGGGCCTAGCAAAAAAAGGCACGAAAACATTAAGCGCCTACTTACTTTAACGTAAGTTCACATTAGTTCGTACTAGGGCTAAATCATCAACATCATATTCATGCATATCTGATTCACATAATACGATCTACTTATCTCATGCAAATCAATGGTGCAATCAATAGAGATGCATGCGCGCGTAACTTAACACCTGATTACATTCCACCCCTCTAGGGAAATAGCTTCAAACTATCCTACTATTATAAATACGATTTGTGTGGTTGTATGTATGTGTATTTGTAACTCTCTCACGCAAAAAATACTGATTGGATTTGAATGAAATTTGGTAATAAGCTGAAGCCTGCGGTTTTACCCACATTACTTTACGCAAACTGGTATAGTAGGCGGCACGTAACTTGGCCAAAATTTTAAGTAGTTTTTCTCTTTTCTCTAACTACTTTCTACATATAAATGATTAAAAGTAAATTAATACAATAGACGATAGTGTAATGACAAGCATTGAAAGTGTTACTTTTGGATTACACTGGGAGCACATGCGCAAACTTGTTTCAACTACGTTCAAATCTGGCCAAGTTATTTGCCGGCAACTATAACAAGCCTATGATAGTTTTAATGGGTCTCTCTACATATATATCTATTCTTCTATCTATACATCTTGATTGGCTTAGCTCAGTTTTACTAGAAAGCATAACCATAATCTATCCGGACCGATTTCGGTCACGGCGGCCAATTTCAAATGAAGACTAGCCAGGTACGCAGGAGATATTATAGTGCACAAGCGCTGGCAGACACAGGTGCACTCTCTATTCCCTCACTCTCATAGTCCGATGGGCCGGCAATCCGACACGACCGGGGAGAGATAAGGCGCAGGGCCGATAGCTGTACTTGTTCCCCAAAGGTACGGGTCTCGAAAACGGACACCTATCCATGGACCGACCGCAGCTAACGCAGCTTAACCTTGCTAATCTAATAATCTATACATCCGCACGGCTGTTTCTTACCTACGAGCCCCTCGTATATAACACAAATAAATAACAGGACATAACAAGTCTAAATAACAGCGTTGTACACAATATTAAGTTCCGGAATATTTTATAGCGACAAACTTTTCGGAATTTTTGTTCAAGCGCGAGTCGGTAACGTGTTCTGATGTGTCCCAGAGGAAAGCTGGGTGATATATATTTTTCGTAAAAGAATTACTTATTTTACTTGAATACAATTTTCTAAGCTATTAGGATGTTCTTTTAACAGGAGCGTTCGACTGTAACATTTAGATTCGATTTCACTACAGACATCATCATCATCTGCCTAGCCTTTTCCCAACTATATTGGGTTGACTTTCAGCCTAATTGAATGGAGCTGAGTACCAGTGTTTTACATGGAGCGATTGCCTATCTGATCTCCACAACCCAGTTACCGGGTAACACGATAACCCTTGGTAAGATTGGTTGTCAGACTTTCTCGCTTCTGACTACCCGTAACGACTGTCAAAGATCTACAAATGACAGCCGGGACCAACAGCTTAACGTGCTTTCCGAGGCACGGAGGAGTCTCGCTATGGCAAAGATGGTCACCCATCCACGGACCGACCGCGCCAAGCGCAGCTTAACCTTTGATCGGTCAACCCGTACGGCTGTTACTTAGCCACGAGCTCCTCCGACATACGGTAGTAGTATTAATTGTTCCTAGAAAACGGGGTGACTACACAGGAAAAATATAGTCCAAAAAATAAAATAAAATCATATTTCAAGGTGCTTAAAAGAGATATAGTAGAGCGCTGCAATGTCACTAGCATTTGTTGGTGCCATGTTTCTTAATATTTCGGGCCTTTTGCCAAGATTTTCTTCAAAGAGTTGAGAAACTTATGAGCCGTGATAGTTTGTTCAAAGGTATTATGGTTAAGGGTTGTGACGTTGTATCGTAGTCTTTGTTATATAAATCGCTCGTGATTTTTATTATTCGACGGATATTGTGGACCATTCTTGTATCCAAAAACCTACGTACCTTCTTTATAGATCGTTCAAGGTTTCTTTTAAGTATTTTAATCAATATCAAACAGGTTATTAAATAATAGCTAAATTCGGCAGTAGAATTTATCTGATACTATATATTTTTTTTACTTTTTTTTTAAACTTTCCATACACTTGGAATTTCTCCTGTATCGTGGGTATACGTATATACAAACATACATTACACATACACAAATACCCAGTTCTGGAACAATTTTATTTATCACGTACTGACATTGAACCCGCGACACGCAGCGCAGCAACCAATCGCTCAGCCACTACGCTAAACGTGCCGTCAAAATGAAACCTCTTTTCATCTATTTTTATGCCAACCTGGATGAAAAATTCTATAACCACAAATCCGCCTTGAGTAAGCGCGGTGATCAATCATGCCTTTTCTGTATGGATTAAGGCTTTTACCCAACAGTGGGATAGAAAATAGGCTGATGATTAAGGAACCACAATGTAAAAAATCGAAACGAAAACTTACCCAATAAAAGTCTAAAGTATTATCAATAATAAACCACAAGGCCATTAGTAATAAAGCGAGTTCCCCACTAAAGACATTATTTCCTTTTCTAACTTTCAACAGTCCCTAACTCACTATTTTAATGGCAGACGCTTCGGTCCCTCGCTACTGAATAATATATACCTCCGCATTCCGGTAGTTGGCTCTGAAACTTTTTGGTCACATCTCCACTTAGAAGCTAGTACAATTATATTATTTATTTATTAACTGGCAACATTTACGGTGGAACCCTGTTATAATTTAAATAGTTAATTGAAAAAAAAAAGGTACTTAATAAATATTTTTTTATTATTTTTTGTTATTTTTTTTTGGTGGCAAGACTGATTCGTGATGTCAGACGGCATGACGCTTACTAATGTTGTCATTTAACCTTTTCGCCGGTCTCTTCTGCCTTATGTGTGTGTGAGTGGTAGTTATATTATTTACTTTCGGCTTTCGTGTGTGTGTGTGTGATTGTACTATATGTGCTTTTTGGTGATTCACGTCATCGGCCGAGTGTCTGGTGATGGTCTTATTTTTTACAAGTGCACGATTTCTAATAGCAAATTATGGTTGCATCCTTACTTGTTTTCTAATGTATAAGTCACTCTGTCTGTTGGTACTTTTGTTAATGTATTACGATGAAACCACTGCACCATCTAACATTTTGGAGGACTGTGAGTTCTCAAAATGGTTTTAGGCATTGCTTGTCCTCTTTTCTCTCTCTCTTGTTATCGCTCTCATAATCTCTCATACTGTGGTGCAGCGTCGATAAATGTTTTTTTTGTTCTTTCATACAGCGAGCAAGGACTACTAATTAAAATCACTGCATTTAGCAGAACTGTTTATATTACCTACTAGCTGTTGCCCGCGGTTTCACCCGCGTTCCGGGGGAACTACTTCACGCACCCGGATAAAATGTAGCCCAAAACCTTCTCCAGGGTCCCTTCTATCTCCGTACCAAATTTAAGCCAAATCGGTCAAGCCGTTTTCATGCTATGTCGTGACAACGGAAAACGGGTTTCATTTTTATATATATAGATATGAGGCCCCCTGATAATATTCTGTTACATTATCATTCATCACAAAGGTGCATTTTCTATTCCTTCACTCTCATAGTCCAATGAATCAGATATCCGACACAACTGGCGAGAAATAAGGTAGAACTGAAAGCTTTAAGTGCTCTCCGAAGCACGGAGGACAACGGTCACCCATCCATGAACTGATCGCGGCTAGCGTTGCTTAACCTTACTAATATATTTATTTATTTTTCGGATAGGAAATCATCAAATGACCCCTCCCGCCGTGGGTGGGGCGGAAGGGAGTGTCAGACTCTTACCGACTAAAACCCATCCGTGTTCCTAACCTTACTAATCTAATCTACAGATCCCACATTACTAGAAATACTAGAATTAGCACATCGCAAGAAACTTCCCGTCTAGCTAGGTACAGTCATAATGAAAAGCCTTAAGCCGTGCCAATCTCGCCTACACTGGTTACAGCTTAATTCGTGCACAACTGTACTAAGACTTAAGCTGCGATCATATTGGTTAAGTCGAAATGTATTTCGTTAAGCCGTAGGAGTTTTTAAATGTATGTTGATTATAGTAAGATGAATAGAAAATAGAGTACCGTTGACAATCTTTGGTTGCGATACTATAAAAACATGTATGCAATTTACATTCTACTAATATAATAAAGCCGAAAGTTTGTGAGGATGTATGTATAATATCTTCTTCTATACTTATAATAAATCTGTAGAGAGGTCAATTCTGTACATGAAATATATTTCCAAAATAACTATCAGGGGTGATTAGGGTTCGATACTAATGCCAAAAATGCAATCAGTAAAATTTTTGTCTGTCTGTCTGTCTGTATAAACTCTATAGAAACAAAAACTACTCGACGGATTTTAACGAAACTTGGTCCGATTATTTTTCATACTCCTGGGCTGGTTATAGTATACTTTTCATCACGCTACAATCAATAGGAGCAGAGCAGTGAAGGGAAATGTTGTCATTTTGTTTAAACGCGCTAATCTCAGGAACCGCTGGTCCGATTTGAAAAATTCTTTCAGTGTTAGATAGTCCATTTGTCGAGGAAGGCTATAGGCTATATATCATCACGCTAAGACTAATAGGAGCGGATCACCACTATTCCACGCGGACGAAGTGGCGG
The DNA here is from genome assembly GCA_963891755.1 of Pyrrhia umbra. Lineage (NCBI taxonomy): Eukaryota > Metazoa > Arthropoda > Insecta > Lepidoptera > Noctuidae > Pyrrhia > Pyrrhia umbra. The sequence goes on from OY982943.1 coordinate 2,925,916, forward strand.
GCAGAAGCTAGTAATATCTATATCTTCTATCTATACTTATAATAAATTTGTAGAGAGGTCAATTCTGTACATGAAATATATTTCCAAAATAACTATCAGGGGGTGATTAGGGATCGATACTGATGCCAAAAATGCAATCAGTAAATTTTTTGTCTGTCTGTCTGTCTGTCTGTTTGTCTGTCTGTCTGTCTGTCTGTCTGTATAAACTCTATAGAAACAAAAACTACTCGACGGATTTTAATGAAACTTGGTACAATTATTTGTCATACTCCTGAGATGGTTAAAGTATACTTTTCATCACGCTACAATCAATAAGAGCAGACCAGTGAAGGGAAATGTTGTCATTTTATTTAAACGCGCTAATCTCAGGAACCGCTGGTCCGATTTGAAAAATTCTTTCAGTGTTAGATAGTCCATTTGTCGAGGAAGGCTATAGGCTATATATCATCACGCTAAAACCAATAGGAGCGGAGCATCACTATTCCACGCGGACGAAGTCGCTGGCAGAAGCTAGTAATATAATAAATATCTTTGGACAATTTCACACAGCGCCATCTAGCCCCAAAGTAAACAATGCAAGCAAGCATGCTTGTGTTATGGGTGCTAGCTTAACGGATATACTACTTATATCCTTTTTTAAATACATACATATTATACATTGTCATTATATGATTATGTATTGTCACTATTTCACGCAAAAACTACTCAATGGATACGGATGAAATATGATTCTTACATTTATACGCTTTCACAGTAAAATGACTGAACCGATTTTGATGAAATTTAGTATGGAGATAGGTGGAACCCTAAAGACAGTTATAGGCTTTAAAATTGCCTGATTTAAATGAATAAATAAAATTTAAATGAATAAATAATAAAAAAATAGGCTACTTTTTATCTGGGTACGTTATAAATAGTTCCTTCAAGACGAGAGCGAAACAGCTAGATCAATTGTAAATTTTCCTGTAGATATTTTACCGCTTTCTGCGCCAATGTGCTCGCTACCTTAATCCCATTTACACGCTGTACCGTATGTATTGAGAATATTGCACTGTATTTATGACTGTTTCCTTGTAAGCCTGGCTTGTATTCACCGTGCAGAGATTTAGCTAACTATCCATACCTATATCTATTGTGGTATGAACGAATGATTAAAGAAATTAAAATTTAATAGCTGGAATTCTCAAATACTATAGTTTTACGTACGGCTTAGAGTTAGAAGCCAGAAAGACTGACAATTAGTCTTAACAAGGGGTATCCAGAAAGTCAGACAGTCAGTCTTTGTGGTCAGATAGGCAGGTAAAATACTGGCCTAGACGGAATACGACCCCAAAATAGTTGAAAAAGGTTAGGTAGATGATGTACTAGGAAGGGACGATGTTATTTCTAACAAACGTATAAAAAATCATAAATCTAGCTAAAATTTTTAGTTGTTTCGCCGTAACAGCGTAACACACAAATACACGTTCTCATCTATACATGTCATATTATAAAATGCTTTGTCCTGACTGACTGACGGATCAACGCACAGCCTAAACCGCTGATCGTAAAGACCTGAAACTTGTAGGGTGTTCTTTGTATGACGTAGACATTCGATAAGAAAGGATTTTCCGAAATTCTACCCCTAAGGGGGTAAAAAAGTTTGTATGAAACTCATTTATTTTTAATACATTTGACATTATTAATTTGAACTCGTATGAGGCGAAGCCGCTGGCAGAGAGCTAGTATTAAATATTAGTTAGGAGTTCTACTGTAACATATCATAGGGATTATGCCGTTTGTATAACGATACCTAAGGGAATATTACAGTGTTAATAAAGAGGATATTTATATGAATAATTCATGTTTAATATTAACTGCTAATGGAAATGCAGAGTCCATCGGCTTTAGGCAATAATCGTATGAAACTATATACTTGTTTTACCTAAGTAGATTTTTCTTTTATCTTATATTATAAATGCGATAGTGAGCTAAGTAACAGCTGTACGGTTCGACCGATCAAAGGTTAAGCTGCGCTTGGCGCGGTCGGTCCGTGGATGGGTGACCATCTTTGTCATAGCGAGACTCCTCCGTGCCTCGGAAAGTACGTTAAGCTGTTGGTCCCGGTTGTCATTTGTACATCTTTGACAGTCGTTACGGGTAGTCAGAAGTCAGAAAGTCTGACAACCAGTCTTACCAAGAGGTACCGTGTTACCTGGTAATTGGGTTGTGGAGGTCAGATAGGCAGTCGCTCCATGTAAAACACTGGTACTCAGCTGCATCCGGTTTAGACTGGAAGCCGACCCCAACATACTTGGGAAAAGGCTAGGCAGATGATGATGATAGTGAGTTTGTTTTTTTAATATTTGTTAGGCCTTCACGGTAAACGGCTGAATCGATATGAGTGAAAATTGGTAGGTATAATGATAGGCTGTAAAAAAACTTTTTTTCTGTATTAGATTTAGAGATAACCTTTGAGAATCTCTGAGTAATCTCTGAGTACTATAGTGTAGGTATGTTGTATATTAATACACAGATGAAGCCGTAGGCAGAGCTAGTGTATGTATAAACTTTCAGTTCTTCAGAAATACTCATAATAGTTCACTAAACCAAATATTTATTCCACAAAACATCAACAACAGACTGTGATGTCAAAAACAAAATGGCATATTATTTCCTTAAACCAAAATTAGAATAAAACAAAATGTTCGTTCGAAATAGGTAAACATTTCGCTAATAAGTGTCAGATCCGAGCTCAAAAGAGATTTATAATGGCAGATGTTTCTAAATTGTAAATGAATTTAGTAGCCGCCTGGAAGTGGAGGGAATTTCAACGGAACAATTTTGGTGCAAAAACAAATTGATATTTTGAGAAAAATAATGTGACTCCTATATTTCCTGAAAGGGTTTTGGGTAGATGTATTAGGTAGGTCCTTGTTAAACCCTAACTAAAATCTAGAGCTGAGTAAAAGCATCTTCTCATACAGAGAAGCCATGCGTATTGAACAATACACTTGCCTAAAGGAAATTGGCTACCTATTTTTTTTTTGTTAGTCCATTTTTTCCCAAGATGTTTTCTTTCCCCATCAATGCTGTCCAAGATTAATTAAACCATCGATTTATTACATCATATAATTTATTCCGACGTAAAAGTTTGTCATGAGATTTTCATTTATGGATTTCCGTCATGATAATACGAGATGTTTAGTGGTTTAAGGTCAATAGTCGACAGTACAAAATTGTATTATGTGTTTACAGCTTCAGCGTCAAATAAATTATATAATGTAAAAAGTACACTAAGACTTTGAACAATAATATTGAATCTTGCCAGGTTTGAAACCTGGAGCCATATTATAGTGCTCCAGATATCGGTGTGAGGAAGAGATGGAGCTACACAGCATCTATGGCACTGTCTCTTTTACACATCTGGAACGTGGGCCATTTTTAACTTCTAAAAAGAAGGTTTTCTATTCGACTAGGTACATGTTTTTTTAACCTAACGTAATATGGCATGACTTTCCGTATTTATTTTATTTAGTTATTTATGAGATGGTAGATATTTAGAAGAACCGTGGTTAGGTCTAATAATATAAGTGATCAGTTAGTGTGTGGGAGGCGGATGAAGGGAGGTAAGCGGTTTCATAATGGCCTTATTAAGACAGATAAAGGCAATAATAATATCATTGGTATGTTTCCGTTTGAATAATATAATATTTAGGCTCAAGTTCTTCGACATGATAACGGTCCGATTAACTTAAAACAGCTGTTTACCATAAATTCAAACTTCCAACTTTCGATTGGTAACGTAGTATTTGAGATTTTTATTCCTGAAACGGTCGATTACCATGCCAGGGTTTAACTACGAAAATTCCAGCTTCCTGGTGAAAAAACAATTTTGTTTAACGGGACTATTACGTAACCATCTATCGGTGAACTTAATATGTTATTTTTTTATTTTATTTTTTTTGTCCCTTAGTATGTTATTTTTACTACTAATATAAGTTTATATGTATGGGAAAGGTAATTTCTGAACTATAGTACGTACTCATTTATTTCACGAAAGTGTAGAAACAAAATCATAACCTATTTTGTTTTAATTATCCCACATAGATAAATAAAATGACATTGAATTATGATTAAAATTGACATAAATGCGCCATCCTTACGGCATTTTGTTAATTTCTGTGGGAGAATTAGAACAAAATAGGTTACGACTTGTTTACATTTTTCATTAAATCTATTGCATGGTACAGACTTTACTTAATAATTATTGATGAAATTTAAAATTTTGCGAATTGTGCTGCACCTACCTATCCAACTCTCTGGATTTGTAATGTCTATGACTCAAATTAAATAATTGTAAAAAAAATCAAATATCTTTTTAAAATAAGTAACTGTCTTATTTAAAATGGAATTTTCGTATAATAGCTTAAGCCTACATTGTTCACGCTTAAAAACACTTACTAATCGTTAAAACGGATTAGTACCCAAACCTAGACCTATTTATCTAAAATTTGTTATAATAAAATATATAAAATAGCCTACTTAAACCAAAAACCATCAAACCGTAGTATTCCCTTAGCAAATAATCAAAAAACATTCTCTCCTTTAATAACAATATTAAATAAAAATAAATTCGATTTTCTTGTCCCAAAAATATTCCTTCAGAGACCTGAAATCGCCTACTTTTCGAAACATTGAGATACTTATTTGCATAGTTTATTTTCTGGGAGCGAAATAAGAAGTTTTTCGCTTTATAACCGACCTACTTGGTTCGCAAAGTTGCTTCATATTAATATTTGAGTGCGAAACCGGTCACGTTCTTCTTTATACTCTATATAATACACACACAGTATATAGAAAACCGCATTATTATGTATGTGAATTTTAAATTAAGAATTGTTAAGGCACCTGCCACTCGTGTACGAGTTTGCGGGTTCGAAACCTGGCAAGTACCAATGTGACTTTTCTAAAGTCATATGTACTTTCTAAGTATATCTTAGACGTCACTGACTAACGGTGAAGGAAAACATCGTTAGGAAACCTGGACGTAAAAGTCTGAAAACGCCAATCCGCCTTGAGCAAGCGTGGTGATCAATGCTCATGCCTTCTCTGTATGAGAAGAGACCTGTGCCCAGCAGTGGGACACTATATATAGCCGGATGATGATGATTATTATGTACTAGTCGACTCTCGTGGTTTCACTCGCATTCTGAGGAAACTTCTACACGAACCCGGGTAACAGCTATATTAAAGAGTATCCATGGAGTTTCTTGCCGGTTCTTCTCCATAGGACCCACTTTTTGGAACCGTGCACCTAGTTTCTATCTTTGACGTTTTATAAGAACAGCTGTAATTGGTCTACATAAAATAAAAACCTTTTGACTTTGAGTTGACTAAGCAAAGATGTAATAAACTAAAGATGAAACCGCATCGAAATAGGTCCATCCGTTTGAGGGCTACGATGCCACATACAGACATACAGATAGACATTGACGTCTAACTCATAACAACCCTCTCTTTTCGTCGAGGGTTAATAAATGGTAAATAAATAAAACTACGGGAAACTACTAGTAAATAATAAAAGACAAGAGACAAGAAATAAACCTTGTGCCTCACCTCATCCTCTCAATGGGTATTGGAGCGACGCTGATTTACGAATAGGATTACAAATGGCGGATTCCGAAGATTGTCTCTGTCACCTTGTTCCTTGATTTAATAATAAAAAGAATAGTTCTTTTGGCGTAAACGTAAATCAGTATACTTGATGTGATAGTAACGTGTTTTTTGCTATTCTGAGTCACAATTTATTTGTTAGGGAGTCTGTGTAGTTTAGGAAAGGAGTGTCGGACTTTTTGGGAGGTTCGAAATGTAGTTCTTTTCAAGAATATGCATATTTAGTATTCAGTCTAGTTTTTTTTTGTGTCCTGTCTTGGTAAATATATAAAATCCTTTGTCCTGAATGACTGACGGATCAAAGCACAGCCTAAACGTAGACCGTAGAGACCTGAAACTTGAAGGGTGTGTTTTTTTGCATGACGTAGGCATCCGATAAGAAAGGATTGTCCGAAATTCTACTCCTAGGGAGGTGGAAAAGGGGCAAAGTTTGTATGAAACTGTCATTTTTAATTTGAATTCGTATAGCCCACGTGGGCGGAGCCGCAGACTGAAAGTACTTTATATATCGCTCATTTGGACAAACAACGACGTAACTGCTATTTACAAAAGAGCTATTTTAATAGAATTATCTCTTTTGTAATTAGTTACCGTATCGTTTACGTACGTACGTACGAAGACTCCTGTTTTACCGATAAATCGACCAAAAATGATTTATTTCTTTGTTTTTCCTAACGTAAATACACCTACTGCAGTACTTTGTAATATTAAACTCATATTTACGTGGATGTTTCTCCAGATGCAGAGAGTTTCGGCAGATGATATTTGCTTTCTGTCGTCCATATGCACGATCTCCATAAAAAAGTAGGTAAGGCAAGACTAGGATAAATTCGTATTTTTTTATGATAAGATAAGTAAGCATTTGACCACTATTTCACCAGATATAAAGTGAAGATACGGTCGAAAATGGAGTACGCTTGCCTAGAAGTCCCTATCCTGATCACTCGCAACTTGAAGGTAGATACTTGTTTTTTCTTGTACACTTACTTAATCACGTTTACTTTATATTTCGTAAAAAAACTGTATTTTTTTAGTTTTTTCTTATACACTTACTTAATCACGTTTAGTGTAAAATCTGGCTGTATAATACCTCATCCAGACACTTTGACAACAGATAACAGATTAACAAAAAAGGTTTAGTATGTCGCATCTGTCGTAAAATTACCTACGTAGTTTTTTTTAATTTCATGTACCTAGAACCTTAACCCATGTCAGTCTTTGTGGCATTACACAAATGAGTCTTTTGTAAAAACCTTTGACATAGGTCGGGTCTTCAGCGATAGTCCTAGATTCGTTCAAGATTTACGGACAATTGAATCCATCAATATTGCTAATGACGAAGGATAAATCCTTGAAAGCAGCTTAGATCTTAGCCAGTTTAAAGATGCAAATTACTTTTGATGCAGGTAGCAATTCCTTGATTTGTCGAAATGACGCACAATTTTCTGATGTAATTTAATTTTATATTGTATGCTTTAATATGTTTATAAAGCAGCTAATCACTTCTGATTTCAGAGTTTCATAACCAACAAGGAATCCATATAGTAATTTTACCATACCCGTCTATCTGTCTATCCGCGGTATAGGTCAGAGGCTCTGAGTATCTCTCACACACGTGAAGTGGTGATGAATATTTTTTCTCATACTTTCTTGTGGAGTATCGTTGGATAGGTCTTTTATAAAATATAGCAGGTGGGTGAAAATTATTTTTTTAGATTCAGGTAGCCATTTCCGAAATATAAAGCTCAAAATGCAACTTTTTGCTAGATTGGAGCTTCCCCAAATTCTAATTTCTGAGTGATTGTTCCTAGATGAATAAAAAAAAATACAGATAGCATTTATAACGAACTTAAAGGGAAAACTACCACAGCTATGTAGGCTTTACTGGTTACAGAGATAATTATAGTCGATCCACTAAAACGTATGATGGGACCGTGTTGTGATTTCTTTTATTTTGTATGGAATCTCGCAGGTCAACCTAGAAGGTTTTCGACTGCTTAACCGGGCTTGCCTGTGAAGTGCCTTAAATGAATTTAGGGCCTCCAGCCAGGGCAGGACCGTGTTGTGCGTGGCTCGATACGCACATGGCCGGTTTTCTGTTTTTAAGTTAATTGTAATTTGTCAGTTCCATTTGGCCGTCAAGCGGATTTGAGCAAACTCGGACACTGACATGTTAGGTTAGTAAAACCTGCAACCCTCATGATAATAAGAAAAAGAAATAGAAATAGAAGACTGCCGAAATAATCTGGCGTATGCCATCGACGCGATCAGAAGATTGACTGACCTTTATCATCAGCCCTGAACTCCGCCTCCAACTCAGCCTTGGTCGGCTGCGGCTCCGGCTGCTGCTGCTGCTGTGGCTTGCTGGTCTTCATGCTCATTGACTTCCTCGTTCGGTGGCCACGGAAGGCTGCCTGGATCTTCGTCGCCGCTTGTTCTTCTGACTTAGTCTCGGACTCCTTGGCTTTCTCTTCTGAAAGAGGAAAGGAAATTTCAGTTGTTGAGTTTATTTTAAGTTAGTTTTTTGTTCTATGTCTTTTGATTCTTTTACTAAGTGTTTTTGTTTTAAATTTCACATTTTAGATGGCACGCCATGGCAAAAGGCGAACATGTCTAGCTTTAATTTCTTATTTTCATCTTACATATATGAATAATAATTTATATATGTTCACACATGTTATGCAAATAAATAAATAATTATTTTTATTATAAGTGTTTTGTCTTGAATAATGTCGTGGTGGTCTAGTGGTTAAAGCCTGCCTCTCGTGTCGCCGTCCTCTCGCCTCTCGTGTACGAGTGTGCGGGTTCGAATCCTGGCAAGTACCAATGTGACTTTTCTAAAGTCATACGTACTTTCTAAGTATATCTTAGGCGTCACTGACTAACGGTGAAGGAAAACATCGTAAGGAAACCTGGACTAAAAAGTCTGAAATCGCCAATCCGCCTTGAGAAAGCGTGGCGATCAGTGAGTTGAAAGCAGAAAATTTGATAAGGAACTTTATTTGGACTAGTTAGGAGATAAACACACTAAAAGTCCTTACCCCTCCGAGGTGATTCTATCCACAATTATTCGTTGCCTAAGCTACAATGGGTCTTTATATTGGTCTATTTGTGAATTGGTATTTTGTTGCGGTTCGAATTATTACTACCAGGATCTCAGAATGTTAATAGACTTCGCTGAAATATTGCCAAGAGCTATAGTTATAATTATTATGCCACTAGTGGTAGTGGGCGAGCGAGAGATGGAGCTTTTCAGAATGCGTACCTGTCTCTTTTTGGCACTAAAATCCATATAATTATAAGAAGTTATGATACGGCCTCAGATTTCAACATTATCATCAACATCACTTGTTATTATAATAATTTATTGCTTGAGAATAATTTGAGATTTTATTTACGTACTAGCTATTTCCCGTAATTTCACCTGTGTCCCGAGGAAACTACTATAGGTACCCTATAATCGTCTCCATGCTCCCGTTTACATCCGTGCCCATCCAAATCGGTCCTGCCTTTTGATCGTGAAAGCCAAACAAACACACTCACTTTCGCATTTATAATATTGGTTAGGATTAATTTGATATCATTTTTTTTTTATATTTGTCTTCTGGGCACGTTTCCGGGTGACAGCGATGAGGAGGAGTACTTTGACGCCTAATCTCATTGTTGCGCATGTCTGTACAGTTTTGTTTTATTTAATTTTTTATTTGTATATATATAATTATATTAAGGCAGTAGGTATATTTAAATATTGTAAATTTGTAAATAAATGTTGATAATTTGATATCATATATTCCAGAAATACAATAAAATTGACATTCAATTTAAAAGATTACGTACACCGTAATAAGGCAAAAGAAAAGTGGCGATATTTCTTTCACCTGTCAAGAAACTTTTAAGTAGTTTTATCTGATAGGTCTTGGGTTCGATGCCAAACAAACAGTTTTGTAGTAAATTGAACAGAACTTTACCGTAGCTTTCAGTATGATGTTTTTACGTGAATTTGGCAAAATTTCAAATGTAGGTCAAGAACGAATGTGGTATATTTCTTATGTGATATACTTGTTTTGAAGTAAAAGTGGGGCAAAAGTATTCGATTGATATCTAAATTACACTGGCAATGGGTATATTTGAAATATAGTGCAGATTTTTATCTTTTCCTTGTTATTTTGGTAAAATAGATTTAGTATCTTGTAAATGTCGAACTGGGGCCTTACCATGGCATGCCAAAGCAGGAATATTTTCGTTGTGAAAAAGAGACAATGCTATACAATTTTAGTAGCGGTGTCTCATTCTCACACCTGAATAGTGATTGCAAAAACACGTGGTGGTACGGTCCCTGATGATTATAAAATGTAATTATAATAATAATAACCCCGTTGCCCCCTTGTTGCAATTTGAGTGACTATTTCTGGGGGCCCAGTTAGTGAGCCGGCGAGTCTCAGCCTGCCGTTTTTACATGTACATTTTACATTGTAGGCGCCATAGGTTCCCATAGTTCCCCATATCCTAATCCACTATCATCCCATCATAATAGCCCAAGTAGTATCTTTTCATAATTTGTAATAGTCCCTGGGTGCATTTCCATAGTATACACAGGGATAATCACCGGTTATGTGTCACCAAGACGTTTAATTAAAGTTGTCTCATAGGCCTGTGGTCTTCGGCCCCATGTTCGCCTTCCAAAGGTCCGGGACTCTGTAGTCCCGTGCATGGCAGACACATACATAATAATAAAAGTCTAATTCAAACTCCAGGCAGATGAAGTCGCGATCAGAAGTTAATTTATCAAAATATAATAAATATTATATCATCAGATAAAACTAATGAACCGATTAAAAATTACACACTTAAATATTTGAGTTTCAAACGCAAAAGCTTTTCATAGGCTAACTGTGATGCAGTTTTACTTTGCAGATGAAACGGCGTCACAGTTAGTACTGCCTAAATCTAGACTTAAGAAATAGAATATAAAAACCCAACAAACACTATCCTACATGTTAAAACTTCATAAAGTCTCAAAAATAAATGAAACGAGATGTAATGCTAGACACAAAAGGTCTCGTCTAGACCCTCACAACCAGAATTTTTCGTACAGATAAAGTAATTTTTTCAACGGCTAACGCTGTGACGGTAAATTATTCAAAAATGTGAGAGCGGACTCTTTACGAGGTAAAATAAAAAGGTTTTTGTAGGTAACGCGAGAATTTGGCCTCATTAATTACAGAGAGTTTGAACTAGTGACGTTTTACATTTTTTTTTAAGGTATTTGACTAAGGAAACAGGAGGTCGTGGCTAAGTAACAGTCGCACGGGTCGATCGATCAAAGGTCTACGCTTGGCACGGTCGGTCCGTGGATGGGTGACTATCTTTGTCATAGCGAAACTCCTCCGTGCCTCGGAAAGCACGTTAAGCTGTTGGTCCCGAGTAGTCAGAAGCCAGAAAGTCTGACAACCAGTCTTACCATTGAGTATCGTGTGGCCAGATAGGCAGTCGCTCCATGTAAAACACTGGTACTCAGTTGCATCCGGATAAGACTGGAAGCCGACCCCAACATAGTTGGGAAAAGGCTAGGCAGATCATGATATTTGACTAGAGAAAGAGGAATTTCTCTTTCCCTTTGGTGTCTCAGATAAAGCCGCACGGGGTGATACCTCAAGGTACGTTACGAATTAAAATAGGAGGTTATTTAGAGCCAACACAGACCGTAGGTAACGCGAGAATTCGGCCCCGTTAATTACAAAGCGTTTTAATAACTAGTGTCAACGTTCTTAATTTTTTTTGAGGAACCTCTGAAGGCTCGTTTGGCGTAGTGGCTGCGCTGCGTAAGGCGGGTTCGATGTCAGCATGGGACAACTAAAATTATTCTGGGTCTGCGTGTTTGTGTGTGTAATGAATGTTTGTAAACGCACCCACGATACAGGAGTAATTCCTAGTGTGGGGCAACATTTGTTAAAAAACTCTTTATTTACAAAAATACCTAAACTTGTGACCAAAACCTCGCGTCGACATTTCGTGAAAACCCTAAGTCTTAGTTTTTTTAATGCTAAGCTCTGTAATTTTATTCTTCTAGAGATAAAACGGGGCACGTTTATAGCAGGGGCACTAAAATGTAACCTTTATAATGTTGTTAAAGGTTAGAGTTTGTCCCTCGTGATGCGACATTTTAGACGCACATAAAAGAGTTATAGTTTCATGGCAGTGATTTGATTGTGTACGCCGAGTTTTAAACGCGGAATTAATTGCTATAATGTAAATACCTAAAACAGACTACATTATAACATTAGACTGCGAAAAAAATGGTATCATGACTGATTGCCCGTACCGACTGTCAAAGATCTACAAAGGACAACCGGGACTAACAGCTTAACGTGCTTTCCGAGGCACGGAGAAAGAAGAAACAAAGAAAATGCGTTTAATTACGTGATTGGAGACACATACATATACACAAAAAAAAACTACTGATACATAAGGGGGTAGTATGCGTCACAAACACGCAATACGGCCCTCGCTCAGCTTAATGCTGTGACCCAGTGGCGTGCAGTTCATATAGGCAAAAAGACACTGCCTACCCTACATAACTCAGAAAATATTTACTATCTTTATTTTATTTTAATAAGTATCTAATATTTTATCTCAGAGTAATTACTATCAATAAAAAATCTTGAAACTTAAATCAGCTCCACCTGTCGAATATTGGTGGTATTACGAAGAATACTCGCGATACATTTCAACAACACAAAAAAGTTTGCGCGGTACTAGGGCGCCCCTAGCGAATCTAGGCAGAAAACGTGAATGCCTCATTTCGTACAATAGTATTTGTAAGAAGACTCGTAGACATGCGAATACAATGCAGTGTGCGTTCGTATAAATATTTTGCACACATTGAGACAAATTACGCACACAAATAACAAAAAAGGCAATGTCTTAATTCGATTTATACGACGGAAACATCGGTTCGGAAACCTTCGGCTATCGACAAGGCCACAAGAGACGGTGGCCGATGTTTTCCGAACCGATCTACATTATGATGTAATGTAACTATTTTAAAAAGTAGCATGTTTTGACTTTCTTATCTCTAAGTAAACAACATTTCTTTTAGTCGTATTTTTTTTTTCTGTGACGTGAGTTTCGCGCGCGTCGCCATTGTTATTGTTTATCTGACTTGTTCTGTGCTAGCGAATATTTCTTAATATTTTAATAATAGTGAGTTTTAAGCGTTGATAATAGTGTGAAATGGAATATATTCACTGTGAAAGTGGTGTGTGTGTACAGAAAATTAAAAATTATGAGTTTTTAACACTATCTTTCGGAGAAAAAAAACAAGTGATCGCGAAAGGCCGTTGTACACCAGATTTACAATTAATACAAACTAAAGGTAAAGTCAATCGTAAATTCAATACAAAACAATTCGATTCATATTATTAGCTCTCGGATTGCATACACGCTATTTCCCTTGCCTACTATTTTACACACACAATAAATTAATAAAACCGTCTGAAACGACGCAGGTTTCAACTATTCATATTTATCTCCTACGGTAGCCAAAACCATGAGCAATCTGACTTAGAAGCTTCCGTACACTTGGAAAAAATCGTATTGAAACACGATGAAAGTCGATCGAAACCGAAATATTATTCAATCACTTTTGATATTGTTTGTTTTTGGAGTAAACATGAGCTCACTTTGCGTGAAAGAATTTGTTCCTGAATGTGAATATGGGAAGTTATTAGGAGAGGTCAACTTTCATGCGAAATACGACGGAGTTATGGACAACTATTTATGAAATTCGTTCTTAGGTCGGTACTCATGTTCGAGATTTTTAAATCAAATCTGAATCTATGATTATTTGAGGTGGCAAATTACATGCATCATTATTTGATCGACAAGACGACGAACCAAAACGGGAAAGGTATTTTTGAAAAGTGGGTACCAAAGCCAGGCGGGTGTCACCCGGCGCGGCGGCGCATTTCACGGGCAGGCGTATCGTAGTATCGAAGGTCGCGCGCCGCTCGTCCGCACGCTTTGGCTTTTCTGCCTACCCTGCCTAAAATCTCTGTGCACGCCACTGCTGTGACCCTATGCGAGACAAAGTCCCAGCGCTGATTTTCAGCGATAGCCGAATACTGACGTGATGACGTGACGGAGGAGTCTCGCTATGACATAGATGATCACCCATCCGGGTGAATCTTCAATATTTTGCTGTTTGGTTTCCGAATCGTCATTACCCTCATCACCGACTGTCGTTTCAATTGTATAATTTAAAAGCTTAAAATTATTATGTTAAATAATGAAATAGATATATTCTCTTAATGTAGGTAAATATTGAATTTTATACGGCTGGTAACGATGAAATTAGTGTGAGGAAGCGAACAGCGTCGAAAAACCAACCGCATATTTTTGAAGAATCACCCATCCACGGACCGACCGCGCCAACCGTACCTACTTGTACGATTGACCCGTGCGGCTGTTACTTAGCCACGAGTTCCTCCAAGCTATCCAAAAGTTAACACTAAAAATGTCTTAGGCTCAAGTTCACCGATAAGATAACGGTCCGATTAACTGAAAACAGCTGTTTAGCATATATTCAAACTTCTACCATACGATGGATAACCTATCATTTGGGATTTTTATTACTAAAACGGTCAATTACCAAGCCAGGATTGAACAAGAATTTGACAACACGAAAATTCCGGCTTCGTGGTTAAAAAAAGCTTTCGTTTAACGGGCCAATTATATAACCTATCTGTCGGTAAACTTGGGCCTTAGTCAAGCCTGTGTCCGAAATTTCTAGCTACGTATACTAAATTCTAAGAAGTATACTAAACTTCAAAATAAAATGCACATTTGGGAATCAAGCGTGTTACCTAAATGTGATTTTTATTCTGATAGTGATAACTTCAACGCAGTAAGTACCGACTGGGTCGCTTATTGCGTTTCTAAATGGCCACTGAACTTAATATATGTTTGTTTCATATACTTGAATACTGCAGAAGATGTTATTTAAATATTAAGAACATATATATATATTTTTTAAGATCTAGGTTATGAAAAGGCCTATATTTTTCTTCTTTGTGTTTGGATTCTGCAGTAAAAAGTGGCACAATTTGGGGTTTTTAGAACAACAATAATTATTTATACCATTCATACATGATTTCAGATTTTAGCGGAGGAGCTCATGGCTAAGTAACAGCCGCATGGGTCGACCGATCAATGGTTAAGCTGCGCTTACCGCGGTCGGTCCGTGGTTGTGTGACCATCTATGTCATAGCGAGACTCCTCCGTGCCTCGGAAAGCACGTTAAGCTGTTGGTCCCGGTTGTCATTTGTACATCTTGGACAATCGTTACGGGTAGTCAGAAGCCTGAAAGTCTGACAAGCAGTCTTATCGAGGGGTATCGTGTTACCCGGTAACAGGGTTGTGGAGGTCAGATAGGCAGTCGCTCCATGTAAAACACTGGTACTCAGCTGTATCCGGTTTAGATTGGAAGCCGACCCCAACATAGTTGGGAAAAGGCTAGGCAGATGATGACCAATTATACATAATTTAAATGCGAAAGATGTGTATGTTTGTTAGTCTTTCACGCAAAGTTGTGTTTGGATTTGAATGAAATTATGACGAATTGGTGGTACACACATACCGCCTTATTCATAATAACTCCATTCGTCTTAATAAGCCTCTATGCTACAGAACTGTTTTGTCCTTATCTGTCAAGTCAAAATGAAGTTAGACAGAAAACACAAAAGAGTTCGATGGAAGAGATAAGTTGAAGGAAGTAATCTCTGGATCTACTGAACCGATTTAGATAAAATTTGGTGTGGAGATAGAAGGGACCTTGGATATGGTTATAGGCTATTTTATCCGGGTGTGCTAAGAAATTCCTTCAGGATACGGGTGGAACTACCGGAAACATTAAGCTTCATTACGTACAATATTGGCAATCTCAAATTAGGACCTACAATGGTTGAATACTCAAAGAAAATTTTAGTAAAAAAACGGGAACATTTTTTACCAAAACACCAGTCAAAAAATTTACCCATCAACCATATTTCTAAATTCCTGCGCGTCTCAAATAAAGTTTGGATCCTAGACTTCATTGTATCTACGTCATAGGTCTGACTTGAGTCTAAATTATTTATGAACAGGGAAGCCACAAGAGTGGGGCCGGGGTTACAGTCGCTTCATAAATAAATAGTTGCCTATGTAAAGGAAACTTTGGAACAAGTTCGTTCTTCATTTACATTTTTTGTGCTTAGGTATTTCGGAGGAGCTCGTGGCTAAGTAACCGATCAAAAGTTTAGCTGCGCTTGGCGCGGCCGGTCTGTGAACGGCTGACCATCTATGTCATAGCGAGACTCTTCTGTGCCTCGGAAAGCACGTTAAGTTGTTGGTCCCGGCTGTCATTTGTAGATCTTTGACAGCTGTTACGGGTAGTCAGAAGCCAGAAAGTTTGACAACTAGTCTTACCAAAGGATATCGTGTTACCCGGTAACTGGGTTGTGTATGTCATATAGGCAGTCGCTCCATGTAAAACACTGGTACTCAGCTGCATCCGGTTTAGACTGGAAGCCGACCCCAACATAGTTGGGAAAAAGCTAGGCAGATGATGATGTAGATGATTTCGCAAAGAACTGTGTGATTGAAATACAGTAAGGTGCATTAAAATTGAATTCACATTTTCTTACTGATGGTAAAATGCAAAAGTAACTCTCTCTGCATGTTACGCTGTCACGGTAAAATTACTGAACCGATTTTGATGAAATTAAGTATGGAGATAGATTAACACCTAGAGAAAGATATAGGATAGTTTTTATCTGGGTAAGTGGAGCAGTTCTCTTAGGATGCGCGTAAAACCTCGGGAAATAGCTAGTCACACCATTTTTTGGCATTGATTACAGTAATTTCAAAATACATTCAGGAAGTAATTAGCAATCTTTATAAAGTTCCAATCAAAGTAATTATAGGTATGTGTGTGGATATAATTTCTCTTACAAAATAATAATATGCTAGTAAAAATGGCCGATTAGGGAAAGAAATAGTTATTACGAAGCCCGTAATGACAGTTTGTGTAGGATACGGTAAAGTTGCTCGTTAGTTACGTGTGGTTCCGTATGTTAGAATAGCGCGTGACTTGGGTTTGATTCTCTTTGATAAGAAAATTGACGTATCTATCTTCTACCTATCTTCTATTATAAAAAAATTAATCCCTATTTCCCTTGGGCACGGCATCACGCGTGAACGGCTCGACCGATTTGGGTGAAATTTGGTACAGAGATAGAGGGGACTCTGGAGACGGTTCTAGGCTACTTTTTTTCCTAGTGCGTCTCGAGCGTGAAACCGCGGGCAACAGCTAGTCTTTAATATATTGTATTTTGAAGCGTATATGTTTGTCTATTTTAATTTAAAGCCGAAATATTATTTTTTTCATCTTTTTAAAATGTCCTACATACATTTTAGTATTCTAATATTCAAAAATATATACATAAACTAGCTTTACTGGCTATAAGAATTTAAATTTAAAATGTCAGAGTATAATACAAACTTTTTTCATCCCCTTAGGAGTAGAATTTCGGAAAATTCTTTCTTATCGGATGCCTACGTCTAGAAAGAACACACCCTCCAAGTTTCAGGTCTCTACGATCAGCGGTTTAGGCTGTGCGTTGAACCGGCAGTCATTCAGAACAAAGCATTTTTATGTATAGATAGAAGATAGACTATTTTCTATTTGAATCTACGCAAAGTTAATGAGTATATAGATGCAAATATTTAGTTACAGTATATTGTGTCAATTAAATAATTTCAATTACCATATACATAGACATCATAAAAAAAAATCCACCCATTTTTAAAAACCAATTACTAAAGCGTTGTGCTTTGCAAATCGATACATATAAATAAAAAAGCAATAATAACTGTTGACAGTTATCGTATGTCGTTAACTGTTAATTTATTTAACTGTTTAATTTTATAACCTTCCAACACGTGATGTATGAGTCCATTATTTTTTAACTAAGCTTTTATTAGTGAACTGTCAACACATTTTTTTACCTAGCTCTTTTGTATGGTTTTACTTGTATTGTGAGAGAACTACTTTATCCATTTGGACAGTGGCGGATTTGTACTAAAGCCCAATAGGCCCGGACCTAGGGCGGCTAGATATTAGGCTCAGGCCAATCGGGACAAAAAAATAACCAATGAAAACAAGAAATAACTCATATTGTCTAAATATTGTAGAGGCTCGCGCACATTATGGCCACAATAAAGTGAATTTATTGTGTAGTCTATATAAGGGGGATAGGGGCGGCTGGTACTTATGGGCTGGGACCTAGGGCGGCCCAGACTGCAAATCCGCCACTGCATTTGGATAAAAATATTGTATGTCCATCCCTAGACTTAATCTATATCTAAGTATAGTAAATTTAATCAAAATCAATAGACAAACAGAGTACTTTCGCATTAAGTTCGTATTAGTTTAAATAGGATTGAAAGAGAAAAAAATTCGGGGTAAAAGCAATTAGCTTGTAACTTAAATTATATTGGCTTCAAAGTAATAATTAATTTGTATCTTATTTATTTAGGTTAAAAAGATATTAATCTCTATCTTTCCGCCAGCGGCTTCGCCCGCATATGCTATAGGTTCGAATTCAAAATAAATATAGTCTATGTTACTCCTCAGTGATAATGTAGCTTTCTAACTGCAAAATCATTTTTGACATCGATCCAGTAGTTTTTAAGTTTATTCGTTATATAAAAAAATACAAAACTTTCCTCTTTATAATATCAGTGTAGATTTGACAAATAATTCCCGCTTGGAAGCACACATTCTTATTAAATTCAAAGACAAACAAAAAATACAATCTATAACAACTTGAAACAGTATTTTTATTTACGAAACAATCCAAAAATATACTTCAACCTTTAAACGAATCAACAATAAACAATAACAAACCAAGAAATTCAAGCTTCATGTAACAAAACAAGTTTGTCTAACAAAATAAACAGAGCAAGAAAATCCGACACGCCCACGGAATCCTAAATCCGACAGCCATTGTTACATTTCAGTAAATAGTTGTGTCCATAATGAATGTTTCACACGCTATTTTTTCATAGTTTTATTACTATTTCTATTTTTCTTCATATACGATATTGTTAGAGCAAATGGTTTGATCGACCAAGGTTAAGCAACACTTGTTTGAGGTCGGTCTTGGGATGGGTGACCACACAAATTTCACTGTACATAATAGAATAGAATAGAATAGAATATTATTTATTCAAGTAACCATGACTCATTTTTGTTAGTAATACTTAATAACTATGTTAGTAATATACAAATATAAAATACAAAATAATCGATACCTAGTTCACTGCCGCTTCATTCCATGTGAAATGGCACAGCAGTGAACCACGTAGGAACAATCTAGCCTCTTTGCAATCATGCTTAGGATGCTGTTGGAGCTGGCCCGCACCCTGCGCACCAGAGAAGCACATCTTTTACGCATCGTTGTATAAAAGCAGTCTACATGTGCATCCGCAAACATTCCTGATGCGCTACAGAAGCGGGGCAGCCCCACCATCACCCTAAACGCATTATTGTATTGAACGCGGAGAGCACTGTACGCCCTTTGAGTATATCTTGCCCATAGGCTGCACGTGTAGAAGGTTGTACAGTACGCTCGGAAGAGTGTTATCTTTACCTTTAATGAACAGCGTGCAAACCTACGGGCCAGCATGTTCGCTCTGACGGACAATGCTCTCCGCTCTCGTTCAATGTCTGTATCGTCCTTGAGGTCGGGGGTCAGTATATGACCAAGATACTTAAATTTATATACCCTCTGTAATAGCATCCCGTTGAGGATTACAGGCGGGACTCTGTTAGGGCTTTTACCCCCAGCCTCAAAAACCATAAATTCAGACTTTTTACAATTGTAAGTCAGTCCATGTGACTTCGCGAACTCTTCACATATGTTTAATAATTTCCTTAGGCCACAGACCGACGCGCTCATCAGCACCATGTCATCTGCGTAACTGATATTGTTGACGCAGATACCATCAATAAAACAGCCGACCCTGGTACTACTGAGCTCGCCGATCAGCCCATTCACATATAGGTTGAAGAGCGTAGGCGTAAGCTCCATTTATAATAAGATTAGACATTTAAACGCACCCTATTTACCGTTTGTTCAAACGATTTAAAACTCTATTACTAAGGTGACATGGCAAATACGGATGCATATTATACCTATGTATTTGTTATGTATCCGGCTGCGTGAAATAGTTTCCGCAGGACATGGGTGAAACTGCAGGAAACAGCTAGCCAATTAATTAAAATGAATGTCAACGTAATGACCTAATTACTTCCGTATTTTATTACCTCCATTCGTAGAAAACAAAAGAATTAAGTTCATTTATAATCTTATTATTATTACAAGCTGACCCGGCGAACTTTGTACCACCATTTTTAGGGTTCCGTAGTCCACAAGGAAACCTTATAATTTCGCTATGTCCGTCTATCTGTCTGTCTGTCAGAGGTTCTTGGTACTAGAAATTTAATAGGTATAGATATGTATATTTTGAATGGTTGTCTCTAGAAACGTGGTAAAATTCACAGACGTAGCGCATGTACTAAACTTACAAGGAAAACTATCACGGCTAAGTAGGCTTAACCGGTTACAGAGTTATAGTCGACTAACTGAGACCTACTACGGAACCCTATTGCGCGTGGCTCGACATGCACTTGGCCGATTTTTTCTGTTCAATATTTTTTTAAATTTTCTTTTATATAAACCTTGGTCTAAAAATGACGAACAGAAAAAAAAACAATTTGTTGTAGTCGTTCGGATGTTATGAGCGTATATACATTTTGATTTGGTTTCATTTTTATTTATTTAGAAAAAAAAAATTTTTCGTTGAAAAAAAACGTTATACCGCTGCCTTTTATATAAATAAATGATATAGGTTTTTCATCCTTCACACATGCTTATAATTATATTGACAAATGAATCTCGGCATTCTTAATCTAATATGACAAACTTGTGGGTATTTCGATGATTATAATTGTATATTAATATAATATTAATTGTCAGGACATTTTCCTCAACTACTAGGCTTCGGCAATTTTATTGGTATGAATTAAAAATATAACTCTATTTGTCTGTCTGTCTGTTACGCTTTCAAGGGGAAACTGCTGAACCGATTGACATTAAATTTAGTATGGAGTAACACCGAAGGAATACATAGAATAGTCTAGGTGCGTGAAGTAACATTTTTTTATTGGGCGAGAACACGTTTAAATAAAACGACTTATGTAATTATTGTAAAATATTAGACGTATTTTTATATTTTAAAAGATAATAAAAAAAATCCTTGTTCCAATTTCATCTAGGTATACTAAATTGCTCCCTTGCAGAAAGTTCTAGAAATCCCTACAAGACAAAATGCACCTGGCTCAAAAAAACTTCATAAGCTTAGATAAGTACCATTCAAAATTTCAAACAAACAACTCTATTACACCATTTTAAAATATTAAATCTACATTCAAAATCATTTCTAAACATCTGGCTTTCATTAAAAATTTAAATGCCGCCATAATTTTTTATTGAAATCCCAAAATGGCCGCTATTAAAATAAATCTCTTTTACAAACAAAAATATTCGGGGAAGTGTATTCAAATTTCTGGGGAATATTGTATTCAATCCTTCTATCTATTTATATTCTTGATGCTGTTTGTTTTGAGGTAAAATTGCTCTTCAAACAGAGATCTCCTTTCAACGATTAGAGGTGTATTGAATTTCAGATGATATCAATGTTGTAATCTTGTGGTTTTTTATACTAAAATACTTTTTTTTTCTTAGATTATACTTAACATGTTGACTAGAAACTTGAGTTTTATTTAAATAACTAACTTTCTGCCAGCGACTTCGCCTACGTGGGCTATACGAATTCAAATTAAAAATGACAGAGTTTCATACAAACTTTGGCCCTATTTTTAAAATCCTAAAATGGAATCATCCTTATCGGATGCCTACGTCATACAAGAAACACACCTTCCAAGTCTTAAAAACATTTGCAAAACACGTTTAACAAAATTTCTCTAGTAAAACAGTCAGGATTTTGCGAGCGTCGGAATAAAACAACGCGTCGCTGAAAATGTGTTGAAACACGAACACTTTGACGTGCACAAAGGCGCTGCGGCTGCATGGGTCTCGGGTCACAATATGCACTAAATTGTGCACTGTGCACTGCATCTAGTATCTTAAACTAGTTATGCACAGGGGTTCCACCCACTCGTGGCTTCCACCGCGTCGGATGACCCATTCGTATTTTTTTCTTATGTTGTTTGTTAAATAGTATATAATCTATTTCAAGAATTAGGAAATTCATCATCATCTGCCTAGCCTTTTCCCAGTTATGTTGGGATCGGCTTCCAGTCTAAAACAGATGCAGCTAAGAACCACTGTTTTACATGGAGCGACTGCCTTTCTGACCTCCACAACCCTGTTACCGGGTTATTTTGAGGTTTTTATTTTCGCGAGCATAAAAGAAGATAAGTATCATAAATTAAATATTGCAATTATTTTTATATCTTACGACATAATTCGATTTTTGCTTCGTAGCAAAATAAAATTACAATGTCATCATTTTATTTTAAAATAAAAATGAAAACACGAACATGTTAAACAAAGCGAGTCCTTATGAAAAGCTGAATTGTATCGACAAGCATCCAATTATTTCAAGAGAGTCAAGTATCATTGTAAGATAAAGGGTACAGATAAAAATGTACAACACAATATTGTTCTTTATAAACACTTGATATTTTTTCGGCAAAACCAGCAATAGGCACCACTCCATTTACAATAAGATTAGATATTTAAACGCACCCCATTTACCGTTCGTTTAAACTATTTTAGGCTCTATTGCTAAGGCGACATAACAAAAAACAGATGCAGAATATATTTGGTATTGTAAACATTATTTTGCTTTCAACACCATCCTTATCTCTACGGAATAGAACTCAAAATCGTTTGAACGAACGGTAAAAGGGGTGCGTTTAAATGTCTAATCTTATTGTAAATTGAGTAATAAGTATAAAAATATCATTACAAACAAAAATTTCTAACTGAAGGAAACGAATTCCTTCTTATCTATCTATACATATAAAATGCTTTGTCCTGCCGGACGGATCAACGCACAGCCTAAACCGCTGATTGTAGAGACCTCAAACTTGGAGGGTGTGTTCTTTATGTGACGTAGGCATCAGATGAGAAAGGATTTTCCGAAATTCTACCCCTAAAGGGATGAAAAAGGGGGGCAAAGTTTGTATGAAAGTCTGTAATTTTTATTGGAATTCATATATAGCCCATACGGACGAAGCTGCTGGCGGAAAGCTAGTTTACCAATAATATGGAATTTGACACGTTGACACCATTAATTAATTGACATACTTTTTATGAGTTGTCACAACGTGATTTTCCGTAGTTTTTGTTGAACCAATCCGGACTTTTCTTTTTTTTTGACTGAAGTTCAAGTTTTACACTGCCAATATTCCGAAGAACTCAAGTTACTCCATCTTCTATCAAAATGACTGTTCTGATAATATTTATATTTTTTTCTAAATTATTGCTATCACTATCAATATCCGTTCGAAATCGTAAATATGTATAAAGATATTTGTATTCAAAACTGATATAAATCATCTTTTAAATTAATACATTTTCAAATCACAATTCCAATTATAAATTTGCCAAAATAGATATTTCTATTAAAAACTGTTGCAACCAGCTTTAAAATTATTTAATTTTCGAATCACAATTCAAACCAAACCAGCCAATCACAGCCACCTCCTACTAAAATTGCAGTCTCAACAAAACAGTATTTATTCCGTAGTGTCAAGTGTGTCTGACTATCGGCGTGTCAGCCCTCGTGAATAGCTGACAAAGCCAGCTCACTCTTCGGCCGAGTGCCCTCAGCGCTGTGGAGGAGCTTGTAACGAAGTAAGAACTTGCTAACATAGACAGCATACGAGTAGGCCACATTTGTTTGTAGAGGACTGTGTGTATATATTACGGTTAAAGTCCGAACTACGGTAAATTCTAAGATTTACCTACTCTTAGGGCCTGGTCACCTAATTGGCCCGTTAAATTAAAAACGTTTTTTAACCACGAAGACGGGAATTTTCGTGTTGTCCACTTCTTGTCCAATCGCGGGTTGGTAATAGGTTTTAAGAATAAAAAACCCAAATGACAAGGTATCGATCGTAAGACAGAAGTTTGAATGTATGGTAAAAAGCTGTTTTGAGTTGATCGGACTGTTATCTTAGCGGTGAACTTGGGCCTTAGTGGTAAAATTCCGGATCACCATCGACCATCGTTCGTTCGTTTCGAACTTTTACCAATACGAGTAGGTATATCAAATGATAAATGATATTTATTTTGCAAGTAGGTTATAAAATAACACTTTTACACGTCAAACATATTTTTGTTTATAGCTAGGTGAGGCCGGTGTTTCCTATCCGACTACCTTGAGAAGAAACACCGAAACAAACTCAAGGTCACAGTCTCTTTTTATGACCATTGCAATATGGGAGAACATCTTAGGTTTTACTGAAAAATATTAGTATTTACGTTACTGGAGTTGTTACCACGACCACAGTCAGATTGGCCCGCTTCCGTAAACTCCCATTTACATAGGCTAATCTTGCAGAAATTAACAGTATAAAATCAACTTTAATTATAAAAAATAACCATTTTTTTTTATTTCAATTAAAATGGAGACTTACATTAATGTAATTAAAGACCTTACTGCAGGTTTTTTATCAAAAGCATTTGCAACAATTAGTCTATCTATCTATTATATAAAAATGAATCCCTGTTTTCCTTGGTCATCGCATCACGCGTGAACGGCTAGATCAATTAGGCTTAAATTTGGTACGGAGATAGAAGGGATTCTAGAGAAGGTTTTAGACTACTTTTTATCCGGGTGGATGCGGGTGAAATCGCGGGCAACAGCTAGTCGAATATAAAAATAATTGGCCTTTTTCGACAATACCATTTTTTTAAGAATTTATGAACAAATAAATCATTTTGATAAAAATATATTTTCATACTAAGCTTAGGTCCAATAAGGTCCATTGAGGACATTTATAACATGGGTACGACAGAAAGGCGGGTATTTTCAAACGATTTGTAATATTTTATAAAAGGTATTTTTTGTGGGATAATGGTATGATACTAAGTTAGTGCGTCATTTATCAAATACGGCTTAAGAGGCCCTGGATAAAAAATATAGATATTACAAAATGAACTTGGACCTGTGCCGCGGTATTGCCCGAATTTACCGATTATTCGTTTTTTTTTCTTATTTAAATGCAACATTATGTCAACAAAGAAGAAGGTGAAGTATTTTCTGACATGCGAGGTTTCGATCCAACAAACATATTTCACCACTCGGACACTACTTTGGTTCGGAATAGAAAAAAAAACAATATTACTAGCGGTTTTTTGTGGTTTCACTTCGCATCCTGAACAAATTACTTCTCGTATACGCGTAAATAGTGTCCTATCCTATCCATGTTATAAGCTAAGTGTGTACCTACCAAATTCTAATAAATTCATAAAACTCCTACATTCTTCCATATATTTTTTCTCAATTTCATCATCATCAAATATGTAGTTTCAGCCATGATAGCGTAACAAACAGACAAACCTACATTCATTTAAAAAAATATTAGTTAGAATACAAAAACTCCAACATTTTTTTATTACGGTCAAATTTTACTGTAGTTTAAAAGTTGTAAAAAATATATTCAAAATTTATAAAATTCAAAACTTCATTACTTTTAGATAACGTTAAATTCTTCTTTACTAATGCTATAAATGCGAGAGTGAGTTTGATTGTTTGTTTGTTACACTTTGAAAGCCAAACGGCCCATCCAATTTTTTTTTGAGATAGACGGAACCCGGGAGACGGCTAAAGGCAAACTTTTTTTTAATTACGGTCAAATTTCGACCACCGAGCAACCATAGTTATATGTCTAACATTTACAATAACATTGTTCCTTCATAAGTCTGCAAAGCTACTTACGAATTCAATTGCCATTCTCCAGAAGTCCACGTTAACTGTCAACTAACCAGAAAATGGCCGGCATTACGTCAAACTGTCCAGAAAATTCCAAAAGTACAGGGTGTTCCACACCGCAGGCATTCTGAATGTGTAGCCCGGTGCAGATAACCACAAGCATGTGTGTCGTTCCCCGCTTTGTATAAGAACTAGCTGTGGCCTGCGACTTTGTCTGGGTTTGCTTGGGATATATTATTGGAGTCTGCTCCAAAAACGACGAGTGAAATCTAGCGAAAATTTTTGGGGTATTTAAAGTTTTCGTTTTTAAGAATACTACGTTCACATAAGAGTGGATTTTGGTCTGGGGTAAAAGGGGTAGAAAGTCCATCATCTACTTAGCTTTTTCATAAAAAAAAAACGGCAGAAAGCTTATCTATACTAATATTATAAAGCTGAAGAGTTTGTTTGTTTGAACGCGCTAATCTCAGGAACTACTGGACCGATTTGAATTGAATTGAATTCTTTCAGTGTTAGATAGCCCATTTATCGAGGAAGGCTATATATCATCACGCTAATACCAATAGGAGCGGAGCACCACTTTTCCACGCGGACGAAGTCGCTGGCAGAAGTTAGTTTAAAATAAATGATTGAATTTCGAGCAGTGGGCGAATAAAGTGAAAAGGTTTTTATTTTATGTAGACCAATTACAAGTTCTTATAAAACGTCAAAGCTAGAAACTAGGTGCACGGTTCCAAAAAGTGGGTCCTATGGAGAAGAACCGGCAAGAAACTCCATGGATACTCTTTTGAATCAATAAAAAACTCAATACAATTTTATGTAAACATGGCCAGTAGCGTGGTGGCCCCGGAGACTCCTTAACTTTATCTTGACACAAGACAGACTTGGAAAACATCGCCCTGGCTGGAGGCCCTAAATTCATTTAAGGTACTTCACAGGCAAGCCCGGTTAAGCAGTCGACAACCTTCTAGGTTGACCTACGTGATGCCATACAAAAAAGAAAAAAAAATAAGACATCGCCATAGAAAAAGAAGCGAATTTAGTTCATTATTTTAAATTTTAATTCAAATTTAGAATGTCGTAAGTCAATGAAAAACCAACGAAAAAATGCCCCTAAACTTTATGAAAAAAAACCTAATAATAACAAAAAATAAGGTTCCATCTCGCTTGACCTATAATTACATCTAACTATTCACAAGATGGCGGCATTACGTCTGCCCGTCAAAACGGACACACACCGCAGATATTCGAGACATTTACCCTACTGCAGAGGAGTCGAGACCGCAGGTATGCGACTGGCATATATACCTACATATACATATACATATCATGCTGTATATACTAGGTACGTTTTACAAAGAAATTCTACCAAAATGTTGATGATATACTATTTATACATATTATGTAAGTATATATTTC
This sequence comes from Pyrrhia umbra, assembly GCA_963891755.1. Classification (NCBI taxonomy): domain Eukaryota; kingdom Metazoa; phylum Arthropoda; class Insecta; order Lepidoptera; family Noctuidae; genus Pyrrhia; species Pyrrhia umbra. The sequence continues at coordinate 2,953,060 of OY982943.1, forward strand.
TGTTGATGATAGACATAATAATTGTTGAATAGATATACACATACAGCTATAGTCTGTTCTAATTGATTATAAGAAAAATGGAAACAAAATCATAACCTATTTTGATCTATTTTCTCACTCATATAAATAAAACGGCATTAAATGATAAATGATGATCTTTAGAGCATGAAATTGACATAAATGCGCCATCCTTACGCCATTTTGTTAATTTCTTTGGCAGAATTAGAACAAAATAGGTTACGACTCTGTTTACATTTTTCTTCGATCAATTGGATTAAGAAGAGAAGAAGAACAGGTTAAGATTTTCAACACGAACTGACCAAAATTTTAATAAAATTTAAAACTTTCAGTACTTTTTAATAACGTTAAATTCCTCCTTACTAATACATGTTTGTTACACTTTGAAAGCAAAACGGCCCATCCGATTTAGATGAAATGGTTAGGAATTGGTATTGAGATAGATGGAGCCCGGGAGATCATTATAGACTACTTTTTATCGCAGTGTGGTAAGTAGTTCCCTTAGTATACGGGTAAAACCACGGAGAAAAGCAAATATGAATAAAAGCAACCTGCAGAATGGAAAATCGAATTATCTGCACGTTGCGGAGTGTAAAATCTAATTATTGTACTAATAGGCTTGTTAATCAATTTATCGTTTTAATAAATCGGTGTATTTGCTTGCATGCGCACTTTCAATTCCGTAGTCGACAAGGAACCCTTGTAGTTTCGCCATGTCTGTCTGTTTTTTTAAGGGAGGTCCCATATACTTAAAGTGTGAATGATTTTATTTTTCACGTATCCGCAGCGTTTATAAGAATCTTCAAAGAAAAGCTATCACGGTTAAGTAGGCTTTACCGGTTACAGAGTTAAATTCAACGAACTATAACGTACTACGGAAACCTATTCTGCGTGGACCAACACTCACGTGGTCGGTTTTCTCATGATTCCTCTCGTCGTGGGGCTTGAGAGGGTTTCAGACTCTTACTGTCTAAAACCCATCCATGTGCATTCCTTAGCCCTTTATATTCCGGGGGCGCGGTAACTCTTTCGAACATCTCGCGTTTCGAATTTTATTATTTTGAAAAAAATAATCTAATCAGATACCAAAACTTATCTTGTTAGAAGAAAAATGTAATATTACTTTTACGTTTACTATTTTCAAAAAATATTTCGGTACCAACAAGAACGCGGTTAAAACGTCAAGTAGGTAGATGTTTTGACGGAACGATTGGCGCAGTGACTGAGTTATTCGATGCTGCGCTGGGTGTCGCGAGTTCGATTCCCGCACGGGACAACTAAAATTGTTCCCATGTCTGGGTGTTTTTCATGTGCAATGTAAGTCTGTAAACTCACCCACGATATAAAAGAAATTCCTAGTGTAAGACCAAATATGGTAAAAAAAAACCTGCATAAAATAAAACGGTTTTATATAAAGACCTACAAACACATCTGATCACATTTATCTATAGTTTTTAGTCGACTAGGCATAGTATCGTATCAAACTATCGAATTTGTGCATCAAAGGCAATTCATTGTTCTACAGCCATTCACAAGTTCTATGAAATAGACTAATATGGCCGACATGTTATGTACTAAACCCGTATCTATATGATGTCTATTTACTCAGCTCGTCTTTATGTATGTTCATGTATATAAGCTCCTTGATTGTGTAGTGTTTCGTCCTAGTTTAGGTACAGAATACATTGTTTGGTGGTATAACATGGAATGGAATAATTGAAACCAAATATTGTGCTTTGAATTGCAGTAATATTAAGCTGTCTCCCTAAAAAGGTTAGGTAGACGTGTGCAAAAAATCATCTCGTGTCTTTGTTTATCATCATCAGCCTATGTCACTATTCCACTGGTGGGTAAACACCTCTTCTCATATAGAGAAGGCATGAGCATTGATCACCACGCTTGCTCAAGGTGGATTGGCGATTCCAGATTTTTTTGTCCGGGGTTCATGACGATAATTTCCTTCGTCATTAGTTATTGGTGTCAAAGATACACTCAGAAAATAAATATGACGTAAGAAAAGTCACAATGGTACTTGCCAGGTTTCGAACCCCAGGACGCCCGGCAGATGGGAAAACATAAAAATCCACACTTAGTATACATAGGTACACACTCTCATAGTATACAGTAAATGCACCGCGCACACATAGAAAAGTGTAGAGAGTAAAGAGGGATCCTGACGGCATAAGTGACCGTCATGCCGTTTGTCGTCACGACATACGAGACGATCTAATCCCCAAGGCGCGCTACTAGATGTATTTGATGTCAAAAATTCTCTATTAAAGCCAGTTAAACAATTGTGTTTCCACTTATTTTAGCTATTTAATAGACATTTAAAGAGATTTTGACATAAGGTCCATAAAATTAATGTCAAAACACCTATCTCTAGTAAGCAAATCTAAGGACAGATGTGTTATTGAAAATGAGACGTTTTCAATCATTAATACGAAGCCTAACTACCCGCAATAATGTTTTCTAAGACCTACACCACGTCAAAGGGCTTTAGAAATCTTGAGATTGAATGCTCGAGGCGAGTAAATGACCCGGGGCAAATAAAGTTGTGTGTGCAACAACGACGTATTTAAGTCATACCTATACAGTGGCGGATCCAGGGGGTGGCTAAGGGGCTCAAGCCCCCCCCAAAAGCTAAGCAAGGAGACTTATTATGCGTTAAGCAAAATAAAATGTTCTGTGTTTTTTTTGTGTTTCGCTTGATAAAACCTACCCTCACCAGAATCAAGCCCCCCCAAACCAAAATCCTGGACCCACCACTGTACTTATATCTATTGAATGACGTATGTACATCATTATTTTTCTCTTAACGAGCTGATAGCGGGTTCGTTCTCGTATTATTTATGTTTCTACATTTACTGCAACAAACCTTGTTTGGACATGTGAGCAATTAGTTATGTAATTGTGAAATAACATGGAATACAGACTGAAATAACACGCGATGTAGTTTGTTCAAGTAGGGGTTGCGTTCGTGATTGATAGAAAGAGTTACCGTGGATGGAGTTTAGTCAGTAACCGTCTTACTTATAAAGTCACATTACTTTTTAATCTGCTGCTTAGCTACAGATTAGCAAAAGTCTCACTCATAAATGCTGTTTAGCGTTAATTAAGTTAATAGCTTAATCCTGGATTACGACGTTAAGTAAGGATTAGGTGAGAAATGGTTAAACTTCAGATTACAGGTTTTTAGGGTTCCGTAGCCAAATGGCAAAAACGGAACCCTCATAGATTCGTCATGTCTGTCTGTCTGTCTGTCTGTCTGTCTGTCTGTCTGTCTGTCTGTCTGTCTGTCTGTCCGTCCGTATGTCACAGCCATTTTTCCGAAACTATAAGAACTAAACTGTTGAAATTTGGTAAGTAGATGTATTTTGTGAACCGCTTTAAGATTTTGACACAAAAATAGAAAAAAAGCAATAAATTTTGGGGGTCCCCATACTTAGAACTGAAACTCAAATATTTTTTTTCATCAAACCCATACGTGTGGGGTATCTATGGATAGGTCTTCAAAAATGATATTGAGGTTTCTAATATCATTTTTTTCTAAACTGGATAGTTTGCGCGAGAGGCACTTCCAAAGTGGTAAAATGTGTGTCCCCCCCCTGTAACTTCTAAAATAAAAGAATGATAAAACTAAAAAAAATATATGATGTAGATTACTATGCAAACTTTCATTGAAAATTGGTTTGAACGAGATTTAGCAGGTAGTTTTTAAGTAATCAGCAATTTTCCTCTACAAACAAACTTAATTATGCGGTCGGAAAAAAACAAGATAATTGCGACTTTATTGCGTATTTTTTCTTTCCAATGGTCGGAACCCTCGGTGCGCGAGTCCGACTCGCACTTGGCCGGTTTTTTTTTTATAAGTAAGACGATAAGAGTCTAACACTCTTTTACGCTCCAATCACAGTGGGAGGACTCATTTAGTGATATTTTTTTCAAAACTTAAAAAACCGGCCAAGTATGTGTTGAACCACACGACGGGATACACGAGAAAAAATATTCATCTCCACTTGTGTATTAGAGGTACCATTAAAAATATATTTTTCAAAATTTTATTTTATCGGCGTGATCAATATACATATCCAGACAAAATTTCAGCGTACTAGTACTAAGAACCTCTGAGCCGTGGACAGATAGACAGATGCACATTAAACGTGGCAAAACTACAAAGGTTTACAATAAAACTACTACATTTTGTAACAAAAACTGTAAAGACAGGACAATCATATTTACCATCGCATTACATATACTTTCACTAACACAAAATGATCATGTACTGCATGCTTCTACCTAGTAACAGTATACATATTTTATTTGCTTGTTAGCGTACATCGGCTTTGGTTGGATAGATACCTATGTGACAGCCATTATAGGTCTTCATTAGACAATTCACCGCACACCTTACTACCTTTCGATACTGATGTCCCATCACTATGTAAAGTTCCTAATATAATAAGTTATAAATATCTATGCTAATATTATAAAGAGGAAAGATTTGTTTGTTTGTTGGTTGTGGTTTTAACTCAAAAACTACTAGACTGATTTTAAAAATTCTTTCACCGTTAGAAAGCTACATCTTTACGAAGTGTCATAGGCTATATTTATTTCCAGAAATAATTAGGGATCCCTACTAAAACTTGATGGGACGGCGCAAGAGTAAACATATATATGTCGGAGATACGGACCTCTTTGATGGAAACATTATTTGGCACCAGTGTCGTATCCATGACGACACTAACAGAGTCGATTACGAGCTGCTGACGAGGAGAATGAAATGATGGAAATGAGCTTCTGGTGATGTTCTGGTACGAACGGTGAATCCATGGTGAAGCAGTGAGAACGTGATTGAAACTGTTGGTGCTGTGATAATGTTCAGAAGTGACCGTTTGTAAAGTCAGATCACAATTTGTAACAATTAAACTGTAATGTAAAGTGTAAACTATTTTCCTGCTAAGCCCACAAGATAGAAGCTTTCCATATCTGATAACGAGTGACTCCCCTTCTCCGTTATATATATAGATGACATCGTTTTTATTTCCTTGTTTATCTATTTTGTTAGTGCTCTATGGAGGTTTGTATTTTCGTTGGAGTGAATCTCTAGAACTACCGAGCCGATTTTGATAAAATTTTGGAACGTTCCTAGTGTTATAGCTTGGTTAACATAATTATGTTTATACAGGCAGACTAAGTTGTCTTGTTTGTGAGTGAAATCCGATTATTAATAAAATATTTATAACAGTCGTTACAGGTAGTCGGAAGTCTGACACTTTAGCTAAGTAATTAGCTTGTGAATGCCAAAGCTTCCTCTTTCAATTTATCACATTTATATTTAGCATCGTCTATGTATCTAGACTAGATGCCTCATCATCATCATCATCATCGTCGGCCTATATATTGTCTCTTCTCATACAGAGTAGGCATGAGCATTGATCACCACGCTTGTTCAAAGCGGATTGGCGATTTAAGACTTTAAGTCTAGTAGGGCTAGACAAGTGGCAAAAACGTTAGTAGAATAGAATACAAAATGTATGGGAATGACATTCGTTTACGACAAGCAATCTGTCATTCAATGTCATTCCCATATATTTTGTATTCTATCCTACTAGCGTTTTTGCCACTTGTCTAGCCCTACTAGACTTAAAGTCTGTCAGTCTTAAAGATGTTTTTCCTTCACCATTAGTCAGTGCGTTGCGGCCCGCTCCGCCACGATCCGTCGCTAGTGAACGAAAATCACACAAAACACTAGCAAGCGTATTTTTTCGTTGCAGCCTTTATAAAACAACCTATTTGTTCAAGAAAATCAACCTCTATTTGTAGTAAATTAATGCTTAAATAAATGATGGAACGAGCAAATACCAAGGTTGCCCATACATTATGTAGGAAGCATACACGAACAAGGCCAGGTTGTATCATATATTATTTAGAGTAATTGCAACACGCTTCGAGTTTCAATCAGTCGGTAATTATGCTTAGTCAAACACAAAGAGAACCGACAGCCTTTGGGTAAATGGGTTATTTTTTTATTATTTAATGGTATTAGGTGCCAACATTATTATTTATTCGGTTTATTTACACGGCTTAAGAAACCAATTACATAAACCAAAGTATTATATAATAAATAGAAACGTAAAAAAGAAACTATAATAATATTAGCCTCACAAAAATGCAGGCATTTATCCATTAATTTGGTGAAATTATCCACCAATAGATTGTAGTCTGTGTTGGCTTTCACGAGTTTATTTAGCGTGGTCCGACATGTAGGCACGTCTAGCAGTCGATGTTTTCTGCCAAGGAGATAATTATTTGGTGCGTATAGTCGAATCAGCGCTTTATAGATGTCAGGGGGGTTAGACAAGTGGCAAAAACGCTAGTAGAATAGAAAACAAAATGTATGAGAATGACATTCGTTTACGACTAGCGATCTGTCATTCCCATACATTTTTGTTTCTATTCTACTAGCGTTTTTGCCACTTGTCTAACCCCCCAGATCTCTTCTTGGGTGGAGACCACGGCTAGGTAAGCGTAGTGTAGGACCACTCGGTAAGATGGAGTGAGTTTCAGGCAGAAGTTGGAAGCGTCAAGCTGAAGACCAGGCAATATGGCACACGTTTGGGGAGGCCATATACAACACTGGATAATCAGTATATAGATCGATGTCGATGATGAAACACAAAGATGGGACAAAAGAACGGGCCCTAATATTCAAAAGAATTCGTCGTCTAATTTGTGCTTCAAAGTTTTCAATTTTGTAAGTTCTAATTTATTTGGGGATAAAAGATAAAATAAATGGGTTTTAGATTTTTTTTATGCAACTCAATATAAAATAAACATTTGGCCTGATCATTGGCACATATTGATATGCTTTTCTAGGAGAGGTCTCTCTTATTTTTTTATTTGGACCAGATTTTTTGATTGAGTTTAAGAAAAAAATAAGAATGTAGTATGATTTGTCGTCGTAGTGGCTTAAAAAGTTTGAAATCGCAAATCAGCACGAACAGGCATGGTGATCAATGCTCAATCTCAAACTTTATCCTTCAGTGGGATAGTATATGCCGATGGTGCCGTGTGGTGGCCGATGATGATAATGATCAGTTGTAAGTGAATATAATATAACGGTGCAGGAAAACATCGTGAGGAAACCTGGACTTTAAAGTCTGAAATCGCCAATCCGCCTTGAGCAAGCGTGGCGATTAATGCTCATGTCTTCTCTATATGAGAAGAGGCCTGTGCCCAGCAGTGGGACAACATATAGGCTAGTGATGAAAAGTGAATATATAACAGCGTTTCCCAAACTGGGGTTCGCGAAGCCACAATTAATTAGTATATTTAGTACTAAAGGGGTCCACGACAAATTAAGTTTGGTAACCACTGATATGTATTTCTTGTATAAAAGAAACGATGCCCCACACTGCGTTTTTGGAGTAGCATCCTGCATCTTAGAATTTTGTATACACCTCAAAGGTAACTGAGGCGTGAATATAATACGATAAAATATATTAATAAAATATTATTATTTATTGCCACGACTTTAACTGATGTCGCCGAACAAATATATCGTCACATTTCAATATCCGGGCTTTTTAGCGGCTCGCGCAGGAAATTACTAGCCGGCGCTCAGTTCCGATTGTGAACGCACCATTACAAACATTTCACATTATTCAGGGCTATTTTTACTAAGCACATAATTTCATGTCCTTTTTAAAATTACAAAAAAATCTGGATTTGAAAAAATATGTGAACATTTTTTTGTGTGATAAATCAGATTTAGATAGAATCTGATGTTTTAATTTTTAATTTGCTAGTTTTTGTCTCTAATAAAAAATATGGTCATATGTATTTACATTAAAAAAAACTATGTTTTCTGCCACGGACAGAGAAAGCGACTTTGTTTTATACTATGTAGTGATTCAATTTTGAAACTAAAGTAGTCACTAAATACCATTGTATGAAAATTTTACGTTTGTGTACATTACATCGATATTACTACATATTTTATTTATACCAATTAACTGAACTAATTCCTAATTCAGAGTTAATTACAGTTAGAGTACAGCACACGTGAACTGAACGGAATAAACTAGTTTATCTAATAAAGATATTGAATAGCTCTAGAGACTTACTCGTGACGTAATGAAAGTACTTTCGACAGTAACATGGTTATCCTGCAAATGTAAGTTTGTTTGTCACGCTCTCACGGTAAAGCGGCTAAACCGATTTAGATGATATTTGATATAGACATTGTGTTTGACCTTTGGGGAAGATTATAAGAAAGTAATTATCTGAGTGCGCCAAATAGATCCATAGTAAACAACATTAAGTAGTTTTATTATAAAACTACTTTTTGGAATGGGCAACTAAATTCTGTGCTTGTAATTAGGCCTAATTGAAATAAATGATTTTAGTTGAATTGAATTATTAAATACTACTATTAAAACTATCCCGTGGTTTCACTCGCATCCTGAAGCTATTTAATGAACCTTGGTAAAATTATCCTAACGTCCTTAGTTTCCAATCTTTCTCTAGACGAACATTTCATCTTACTCGGTTCAGCAGTGAAAGCGAAAGGAAATAATTTGTTTTACGTTGTATCGTATTTAGGTAGTTAAGAAAGATTATTTAAATTATATTTTTGTTTAGAATATAAGTATTTTGGTCATGTGAGCTTTTATAAAAAATAATACATATTAATATTACTTAGTGCAAATGACTTCCAAAATACTGAAAAGAATAAATAATATTTTTTTGCTGAATTTCTTATCGACCAATCGCTCTAGAAGTCAGTATCCTATACCAAGATACTGTTGTTTGATTTTTACATTTTTACCACCAGAACTTAACGTACAAGGCATTGATAATTACGATTCTGAGTTCACAAAAACCTATTTACCCGTAATTTGAGTAGTCAGCATTTTCACCACAAACAGCTTAGTCGGTGGACTACACTAGTACGGCTTTTGTGAGCACATAAGTAGCAATTATGTGACGTCACACCTACTAATATCGTACATGCGAAAGTTCGTGAGGATGTATGTTTGTAACTCTTTCACGCAAAAACTGCTTAATGGATTTTGATGAAATTTGGTACAAACGTAGTCTATAACCTGAATTAATATACAGGATACTTTTAGTCCGGGTTTGCGATGTAGTTCTCTCAGAATTCGGGTAAAACAGCAGGAAATAGCTGCTAGCTAAATTATCTACCTATATACACGGATTGTTAAGTTTCATCTAAATAACTATATTTTTTTGTCGATTAATCAAATATTTCATTTGTTGAACTGGCAACACTAGTTTATAGGGATAACGGTTTAAGTTTAAGGAAATCTCGACCTATTTGGCTCCGGACCAGCATCTAAGATGGACAAGGGATACGGTGTTAAGTATCCTGAGCAAATCAAATATCTTCAAAAATGGATGTGAGTTTTATCTATACTAATATTATAAAGCTGAAGAGTTTGTTTGTTTGTTTGAACGCGCTAATCTCAGGAACCGCTGATGCGATTTGAAAAAATATTTCAGTGTTAAATAGCCCATTTATCGAGGAAGGCTATATATCATCACGCTAAAACCAATAGGAGTGGAGCACCACTATTCCACGCGGACGAAGTCGCGAGCAGAAGCTAGTTTTAGTATATACAGCGTTTAATACGAACAATAATGGTAGGAAAACCTGCTACCTGCTCGATATTTATCGATTCTCGTTTGTTTGTAGTAGAGGGAGGTTCCTCCCCCTCTCGAAATATAACCATTGACACTGACATGTCTTGTCATGTCGTGGGAAATGTACGGTATACATCATTACGTGTTTTAACAACCGCCTAGTTTTTTTTTTAGAAATATATATTACGGTTTGGTTTTTGTTTCGTTATTTTTTTTACTTAAGTAAACACACGTATAGTTGGCCAAAATTGTAAGTAGTTTTTCTCTTTTCTCTAACTATTTTCTACATATAAATGTTTAAAAGTAAATTAATACAATAGACGATAGTGTAATGACAAGCATTGAAAGTGTTACTTTTGGATTGCACTGGGTGTACGTGCGCAAACTTGTTTCATCTACGTTAAAATCTGGCCAAGTTATTTGCCGGCAACTATACTTAAAATAATAATGTAATAGATACCTACATAATTTTTTTCATTAATTTAAGATTGAGGTACACACAATAATTATGTGTTCTAATATAAATCTAACTAAAATATTGCGTCAAAAAATTCTTCCTCATCGCCGTCAACTGGAAGTGTACCCAAGAGGCTGGCGGCATTGCCACGTTGGATGGCAATGCTTAGCCTTTGGCCAAAGTAAAAGCCAGCCTCAGAATATATTTATACTAACTTTTTTTTTTTCGTAATGTAAATACTTTCTTTTAAATAAATTGTCTAACTTATTATGTATGACCATAATTATGTGGATACGTATTTTTGTTTCAAAATAAAAATAGTTTACGCAATTGTAGCTAAAAATTCACGAAATGAGAAAATATTTGAATTGAGTTAGATTTCCTGCCAATCGGGGCCTGGATTGTTCGAAAGATGTACCGCTACCCTGGAACGTAAAGAGCGAAGGAAGAACATACACTGACGGACTAATAAACTGCATCAATGTTCAACACGCACCTACCTTTCAAAAAAACATTTTAACCAAGTATTCTAACTTTTTATACAAATTTAAATTGAATCCTATAGTTTGGTTCGTGAACTTCATAACAGCGTAGTATCTATATCCCTAAGTGTATGTTGTATACTGGAAAGGGCCATAATTTTTTTTTAAACAAAAACTTTGATGCAGTTTCTTTGTCTGGGGGTATATATAAACACAATGTCACTTGATGTTTTACCATACCTAAAAAATGCGATTTCCTGACAATTAAATTATAATAATTATACATACAGTTGTGTCTATTGTCGTCATAAGAACGCTGTATTACCTGTAAACAAAATGGAAGATAATTATTAATATACAATTATAAATCAATAAACATAATTATTCTATAATTAATCAACGGTTGTTTTTCAGTGTGACGGATTAATATTTTTTTCGAACGCTAGCCTTTTCCCAACTATGTTAAGTTCAGCTTCCAGTTTAACCAGACGCAGCTGAATACCAGTATTTTACATGGAGCGACTGCCTATCTGACCTCTACAACCCAGTTACCAGGTAACACGATACCCCTTGGTAACATTCGTTGCCAGACTTTCGGGCTTCTGACTACCCGTAATGATTGTCAAAGATCTACAAATGACAGCCAGAACCAACAGCTTAACGTGCTCCCGAGGCACGGAGGAGTTTCGGTATGACATAAATGGTCAGTATGGTCACCCTTCCATGGACCGACCGTGCCAAGCGCAGCTTAACCTATGATCTATCGACCTATGCGGCTGTTTGTTAGCCACGAACTCCTAGATTGTCAATCATAGTTTATGGGAATAGAATTTGTATTAGTTAATTTTTTTCCCAAAGGTAAAATATTTTATGGCATTAAGCCGGCCTATGCCATAAACATAATGATTCTAAAATTTATCAACAATTGTTGCTCCGTGTGACGGATTAATATTTTTTCGTATAGGCATTCGAATGCTTATGCATCTTTATCATAGCGAGCCTCCTCCGTGCCTCGGAAGCTGTTGGTCCCGGTTGTCATTTGTAGATCTTTGACAATGTCTACGGGTATTCAGAAGCCAGAAAGTCTGACAACCAGTCTTATCAAGGGGTACCGTGTTACCCGGTAACTGGGTTGTTGAGGTCAGATAGGCAGTCGCTTCATGTAAAACACTGGTACTCAGCTGCATCTGGTTTAGACTGGAAGCCGACTGTTCGAATTCTCTTATGAAAGCCAAAATAAAGCTACTACACTCATTCTAAGGTTCCAAGTATATAGTTGGTTTTCGAAAAAGCTACTATTTCATTTTCATTTTGTTAACCCTTTAAAACCTCACGCGTAAAATAAACGTGCTCAAATGTAAATAAAAAATATTTTTGGAGCTAAAAATACAAAAACCAGTCTGTATCAGGTGTTTCGCGCGAAGTTCTAAGAGTCAATTATGAGAAATGGGTCACTAGGTAACAGTTAAGCTTGCAGCCAGTACCAGCGTATTCACTGTTGGCGCTTTTGCTATGGCAAGTATTTTTTTAGGGTTCCCAACCAAAATGGTGAAAAGAAACCTTTACGGTGCGACTGTCTGTCTGTTGCAGCTGATTTCTTCAGGAACTGCTTATGCAATCGATGTGAAATTTGGAAAAGCTATGAACAATGACTGTCCATACGTATTGCAAATAAAATAAGTTGAAAATAAATATTAATTTCATGAAAAAGTGAGGGATAGTGGGGATTTAAATTTTAAAGTGTAATTTTACTGTACATTTGCAAGCGAGATTGCTGAGAATGGGGTCCTAGATTCGATTCCAATGTCAGGTTAAGTTTAATTGGGGTTGTTCCATTAATATAGTTTCAGATTGCATTGTAGATTTGTGCCTATTGGCCCTACATGGCATTTTTTTTTCTTTAATTCAACGACACTATTGACACTCAACATTAATTCATAAAACCAAAAATAAAAATATATATTACTATATTTTTTTACTTTTTAGGAATTCGTATAATTTTATTTATTCATTAATTAATTACTAATGATGTTGTATTATACCGTTGGGTGAGGTCCTGGTTATCTGTAATACAGGCATCATTATGCCTAACTCTGATACCAGCTTCTAATATATTAATAGTCAATAATAAATATAGCATTTGTTTTAGATATAAGGTCTGTTTTCTAGGACAAAAAAAAAATATTCAACAAGCCTGCTAGAATCGTTAAAGGGACAGTACAAATAGAACTCATTTTTATCTGCAAGAGGTCTCGTTAACTACACTTGTAGTCACTGTGGGTATTATGGATCATTATTCGACGGTCGAGTGAGCGATTGTAGAACATTATCTACAGGGTTAAAGAAGGTTTTAATACTTGTTTTTTTTACTTAAAGGTTAATGTTACCTACATACACGGTATTTTCAGCGCCACCACTCCCATTCTAAGGCCTAAATTCACTGACAGATGGTTTTCTAATCGGCCCGTTAAACAAAAATGTTTTTTAACCAGGAAACTGGATTTTTTGTGTCACCCACTTTTAGTTCCACCCTGGTTAATCGACCGTGTCAGGAATAAAAATCTCAAATAAAACGTTACCCATCGAAAGTTGGAAGTTTGACTTTATGGTAAACAGCTGTTTTAAGTTAATCAGACTGTTATCTTGTCGGTGAACTCGGGCCTAAGAGAACTATTTTCATCATCATCTAATATCATCATAAACTATTTTACTTTCCCACTGCAGGACACAGGCCTCTTTTCATTTAGAGAAGGCATTGATCACCACGCTTGCTCAAGGCGGATTGGTGATTTTAATCTTTTTAGACCAAGTTTCCTCATAATGTTTTCTTTCACCGTTAGTCAGTAGTATTAAAGATACACTTAAAAAGTACATATGACTATTAGAAAATTCACATTGGTACTTGTCAGCTTTCGAACCCGCATTTTTTTTTGTGTATGGCATCTCGCAGGTCAACCTGGAAGGTTATCGACTGCTTAACCGGGCTTGAGACTTAACCGTTAGATCACCACGACATATAGAGAACTAATTTGTATACAATTAATATCTTCAATTTGCTCGGGCGATATACTGTATCTTGTGGGAAGACATACTTAGGATATTTTTTAATTAAGTATGTGAAAACTTACACCCACTTGCACCAAATTAATATCAGGTTACTTATATGCGTTACGGAAGAACTGTCATTCAAGATCTGTCAAAATGGAGGTTAAAATTGAATCATTTTATGATTTTAGTCGTAACATTTATGATATAATGTTAACTTAATTATGATATCTATAACTTGATGACATAATAGTATCAAAATTATGCTAATTTTTGGTATCAGGTGTTGAGATATTCGTTAAAGTATGAAGTATAAATGATAAAAACTTTGTTGCAACCTGCCATAAAAAAAAAAGAAAGCTTTAATTCTACCTAAAATACTGTTCTTCTCCAAAGCGAAAAGAATTTAAGCACATAAGAGTTCTTCGTACATTAAACTAGACGTGGAAGATATCAGCTTTACGACATGTTACATTCGGCTTGAATAATTCATTCTCAGGTAACATGGAGGATATGTTTGGAGACGATAAGATTTTTCGTGGAATTCTTAATATAATTGCTTATCGTAATAAAAAATAAAATATCGTAAATTTTGCAAAAAGGTGTTATGGAAAAAACAGTATATATAGGTATCAATGTTGATAACTAGTTAAGGCATGTGGTAGTTAGCTTGATAACTAGTTTAACTATTATTTTTGTAACATAGTTATAAATAAAATTATAACTATCGTTTTTCTTGTAACCAAATACTATAGGATCTTTAGAGATAGCTGTTCTCTAGTTTATACTAAAACTTGATTATAATAAAAAAATAGAAATCTATATAATAAAGATGAATATTTTGATATATTTATAGACACATTTTTGCAGTCAAATAACTATCTTCTAGATCCACAGCAAATTAATATAAAAATCTATAATATCTACCCACTATTTAATTACTATTAAATTAAGTAAAATACCATTAACTATAGCAATAAATCAACTACGACAAACTACCGTCAAATGCACAATATAGTTCATGAACAATGGAGCGACGCGTAGCGGATCTGCTACGGCGTAGCAAACGTAGCTGGCGTAGCGGTCTCATTGTTGAAGACGGCATAATAATAACGTTGGAATTTAATGAAACCCCGCCATTTTGAAACAGTCGATTATTATCCTAACTAATAATAATAATTGCGAAAGTGAGTCTGTTTGTTTGTCACGCCTTCACGGTAAAAGGACTGAACCAATTTGTGTGAAATTTTAATATGGAATTCTTATATCTTTTATCATCACTAGCTTCTGCACGAGACTTCCTCTACGTGATTAAAAATATCTTATTTGATAACTTAGGTTATAAACTACCTTTATGCCAAATTTTATTAAAATCAGTTAAGCCATTTTTGCGTAATTTAGTAACAAATATACAAACTTGCACCTACTAGCTGTTCCCTGAGAGAACTACTTTACACACCCAGATAAAAAGTATCCTATATAATAATTTGTGTGTGCACTTAATTTCATAGAAATCTATTCGGCAGTTAATTGAATAACAAATATACGAATTTCCACATTTATTTAATTTTTCGTTATCTTTTTTGACTAAATATTTTAAATTAAGTAACATTTTGACTAACAATCAAATGCTCTATTATCATGCAATTAGAATTCAAAATACATCAGCTTATTACGAACATTCACAGATCGTTAGAGCCTTGAATTATTCATGCAAAACGAACGTATGCGATATTAAGACGGCAAGGAGAATTCTAAGTTGTTCTAAGTGTACTAAGTAATAGCTGTGCTTAGAACACAAATAGCTCAGTCTAGAATTCCTTTAAATGAGCTAATTATGTTTGTTCGTAATTAGTGGTATGTAGCTGTTTCTAGCGGGTTAATACATTCTGAGGAAGCTATTTTTAACCTATTTCAAAAAGGAGAAGGTTCTCAATTTGTCTGTATAGATTTTTTATGCAAGATACAAGATCATTTATTTGTCCAAATATGAGTATACACATAGGGCATGCAAGATGTTATAAGTATTACATGATAAACGCACAGTCATGTTTTGCCTCAATGGCGTACAAATGGATATTAGGTTACTTAAATATAATTACATATTACAATTATTTGTGTGAAAACTACCAAAAAGAAAAAAATACAATACAATTTATTAAAGAAAGCAAGCATCAATCAAGTCAGTTTTACATAGGATTAATTAATTGTTATATTTGCAATAAGTTTTCCAATGAGGAAAAGATTTTTGTTTGGTAAGTCATACTTTAGAGGTGGTCTCATATAAATTTTATCAACATCGGTTCAGTCATGTTGTAAATATATTATATTAAAAATAACGGTTTATCTCTAACTGCGCATACGCCACGTACTTGGATTCACCCAAATCGATTAAGCCGTTTTAGAGGAGTTAGGTGACAAACACACGTACAGAAAAATTATATATATAAAGATGTGGACATAATTCGAAGATCAAGCAGACGAAGCCTAGCAGAATTTAATTTTTATAAACTTAAGAGTCACAAATATGGATTAGTTATAAAAAAAATATATTTAATTATCTCAGTTAAGAATGCCAATGTCAATCCCACATAATTTTTACTTGAATCTCTTAGAAAATCCTATTCATTTTGATATTTTAACCTTAAATCCTCAAGAGGTCTGACATTCAAGCGCTGTCAGTCCTTCAGCATAAAGTTGAATTATTCATTTTGTATGAGCCCATATACTCGAATTCTGGAGGTCTCTCTTATTATTCTAAATATTTTGCCAAGAAAAAAATATTCACTTTCATAAGAAAAGCTGTTGTGTTCAAGGTTATATTTAGAAGTCTTGTTGATAAAGTATATTATTTTATGTTATGTTGAACATTATCATTAGGTTTTAGTTATTTTAATAATATACATATACATATGTAAACTTGCTTTTTCTTCCAAATATCACCGTACATTGTATTTTTATTTATCTTATATATAAGCAACCTAACTACCGTATGGAACATGAATATTTTCAGAAAAAAAAGTATTCTATGTGTTGATGTAGACTATTGTTTATCTGAGTACTAAATTTCACCCAAATCTGTCGAACAGTTTTTGCGTGAAAAAGAAATGAACATCAATTCATCCATACTATACTCCATTTACAATAAGATTAGACATTTAAACGCACCCCATTTACAGTTCGTTCAAACGATTTTGAGCTGTATTGCTAAGGTGACATGACAAAAACAGAATGCAGAATATATTTGTTATTGTAAAGATTATTTTGCTTTCAACACTATCCTTATCTATACGGAATAGAACTCAAAATCGTTTGAACGAACGGTAAATGGAGTGCGTTTAAATGTCTAATCTTATTGTAAATGGAGTATAGCTGTTTTTTACGGTTTCAACTGCATTCCTAGGGAACTATATACTTCCCAAACTCGAGTAAAAGTTATCGTATGTATATTTATTTTTTGACCAAATTTAATCACAATCGGTACAGCCGTAATTACGTACTACGTATTACGCCCGTAATTACGTAAAGGGCTGAGGAAGGAACATGGATAGGTTTCAGGCAGTAAGATACTGACACTCCCTCCCGCCCCACCCACAGCGGGAGTCATTTGATGATTTCCCATCCGAAATAAAGCCTAATTCTCGAGGTAGGATATTCAGTTTTAAACATCATGCTATGGTCTTTGGGAGTCAAGCAGTAACTACGGGCAGGAGATGCGACACACAGCGGGCGGGATACGGCGACATGCTGAGTCTGGGCTACGAGCTACTGAAATAGCGAAATTTTTTTTTTTACTTTATCAGTAAGAATACATTCTTAATAATTAATTACGATCTAGCCTAAAAGACTAATAAGAAATTTGACTCTAACCTAATATATGTTACGTGATAGATTGTTAAAATTAAGAATAGTGTCCATTTATACTTTTACATAATTATATAAGTCCGTAGCACTTTCTTAGAGTCTGATATAATTTATAAAACACTATATTCATATGTTATATATATATAGCACAACATTGTTACTATTATTTATTAATAAATAGCGACATACAGTTAGTATTTTCATATTTCAGCCATGTCACGTATATTCCAAAGCTGCGTTATAACCTTGTTCGTTTATTATTATTTCGTTTGTAGCACGTGGTCGGCTTACAAAACATTGCTGGACATGCAAACGCCACTGATGGCAAAGACTGCTGTTTCATATTTATACTTTTAAATGTTTTTTACCGTTGATTGGTTTAGACTGTTACTTTTTACGACATAATATAGCGTTATCACCCAGTTCCACCAAAAAAATATCAGGTTACTTATACGTGAAACGGAATTGTCATTCAAGATTCAAGCCCGGTTAAGCAGTCGACAACCTTCTAGGTTGACCTGCGAGATGCCATATACAAAAAAAAAGTCAAGTCTGTTAAAATGGAGGATAAAATTGAATAAATTTGCTATTACTTTATGTTTTTCGTCTTAAATATACTTGATTATAAGATTAGCGCCTTGTAAGATTTAAGTCTTTTATTTATTTGAACCGTTAATCTTAAAATAAAAGTACAAAATCACTCCAAGTTTTAACTACTCCTAAGTCACTCCTTACATTAGCTTTACAAGGGCAAGTTACATTAGCTATCTGCTAGTGAAAGTCTCATCAATATGACTCCAGCCGTTATGGAGAAACAAAGCTTTATAGCACTTCAGCGTTATATATCAGTAGAGTATAATACCAGGTACAATGGATCCCTTAAAACTCCCTGACCGACTTACCAAACAGCCGGTCAAGTGTTCCATACCAAAAAATGACACGAACAATATATTATAAGCATTTTTGTTAACGAAATATCACCCTTAACGAACCATAAATAAAGTTGACATTCTCTCGTTCGTTTTTTATCGTACCACCACAGCATATACAATGAAAACATGCTCGTATGTACATAAGGAAATAACATCATTTTCCTGCAAGGAAAATTAAACTCTAAAGCATTTCGTTAAGGTTTATTTTCGGGTGAATTTGTATTATAATTGGTGAATAAACTTTGCCGTTGTTTGGGCCATAGTAATAATGTATGATGCCCGAATGTAATTAGCAGCAAAATGCATAGTAATGTTGATTGTTATCAATGGCGAGCGGGGTTGTTATTTAGGAGAATAGGGTTATAAATTTTATTATTTTTGTTTACCATAATTGGTGATTTTAACCTATAAAATATCTCGAGCAAAAATATATGGGAACACGCGCGGCTTTTTAATTTTATAATTGACTGGCTCTTTTCTCCGGATTACGAAAGAACTTCTTAACGCACCCGGATAAAAAGTAGCCAATAACCATCTCCGGGGTCCGATCTATCTTCACACTTAATTTCATCAAAATCGGTTTAGCCGTTTTGCCGTGAAAGCGTAACAAACCGCATCCTGAGGGAACTTCATGTACCTAAATTTTAGTACCGTTACCGATTATTTTTTTACAGCCATGAAAGGGAGTGCGTGCAGAGCCATGCATTATCCATCTCTTTCTATCCCTGTGACGTCACTGTGCAGGCACAGTGACGTCACAGGGACCTTTTCGTCACCTTTTCGTCACCCAATTATACAGGTATAATTGGGTGACGAAAAGGTCACCTTTTCAGTACCCGGAACCGCACGCAACAAAACACATTACCCATTCTTTTGACATCCCCCGACTTGGGTAAAGGTAAGCGTGCGTTGGTATTGTACCTCGGCTCTTTGCCGCATTTTTGGCAGAAATGGGTGGCTTTAAGTATAAACATTTAAACATGTCGTGGTAGCCTAGTAGTTATGGCAAAAGAGGATGTAGATGGATGATGTACAGGAATAGACAGTTCCCTGTGCCACTAGCTCGAAGCCGCGGCGAGAAATATTAAAAAAAACCGACCAAGTGCGTGTGCCACGAGCAGTGTAGGGTTCCGCAGTAAATTTTAGTTGGTCGACTATAACTCTGTAACTTTGTTTTCCTTTAAACTTTGTTATATATGCTAATGCCATGCATTTTTGCATATATCCCGGAACAGCAAAAATTACAGCTTTGAGAACCACTGAGCTTCTATAATATATCTTAACATACAGATAGAGCGACATAACATTTTTTTCTCCCTATTTGGACATAGTGGCCTTTTCACTATGATGTCAGTCCCTATCTATTACATAAAAATTAATCCCTATTTCTCTTGGTCATCGCATCACGCGTGAACGGCTACATCAATTACGCTGAAATTTGGTACGGAGATAGAAGGGACTCTGAAGAAGGTTTTAAGGCTACTTTTTACTTCCGTGTTCCTTAGACACCTATACGGTTCAGGGCCGCAGTAACTCTTTCGAACAACTCCACAACGGTATAGTTATACCTAAGTTGAGATTATCTGAAGCAAACGATGCTCGGCGTTTGAGAAACTATTTGTAAGGTAACCGCTTTGAAACAGTTTCTAGTCTCATAGCTGAGATGCACATTCTATACATAGCTACATATTTCTACTAACTACGTAGATTTGCATTTGTTTATGTACTTTTCTAAAATTAACTAATATTAATTAAAAAAATTACGACCCCATTCTACCGTTTGAGCTGGAGATCCTAAATAATTGAATAATTTTAGGCGTATACAAATATTTTATATGTGATTCTTATGTTCATAGTATACAAACCCAAGAATAAATTATTAGTATCTTTATATAGTTCTATGACCTCACCATATTATATGAAAATATTCTATTAATATTTTTTTTTTTTAGAAGAATGAATATTCCTAAAATATCAACAAATAAAAAATCGCTGTAACACATTCGCTCATTTCGTGATTTCGCTTGAATCGCGCCGTGTGAACCCACCCTCTCAGGGTTTCCTAAAAGGGGGGTAGGGGGCTGTCAGGTAGGCTTATGACGTCACAGATAAACCCCTGTTTAATACGTCCGCCATTGTAAGGTGGGGTTGGTATTTTCAATGAATTGTTTCGCTGTTCCGTGTTTGCGCCGTTTTTGGGGGAAATTTTCACAATTCATTCGCCTTTGTGCTCAGTCAAAAATATCTATTGTTTATGTTTTTCATTTGTTTTTTTTCCTGTGTCGTGTTACGCGTTGTATGTGAGTTGTTGCCGACGTTGTTGTTGAAGTTGGGGCCGATTAATTGAGTGTGAACTTCGGTTTTGAATTTTTTCGACTGGTGACTGATGTCGGTGGAATGAAAACTTTTTGTGAAGTGTTAAGTTGTATTTAGTTGCTACTCAACATTTATGCCTAGCTTTCTAACTGTATAAAATAAACTATCATATTGGAAGAAAACCGTAGTTTTAGTTAGTTTATTTACATCTTTTATGAATATAAAAACAATTACCTATATCAACTAGGTCAAAATCTGGAAGCTACTCTGCTTAATTTTATAAACAATCCTTACTAATATTATAAATGCGAAAGTAACTCTGTCTGTCTGTCTGTTACGCTTTCATGCCAAAACTACTGGACCGATATAAATGAAATTTGGTACAGAGATAGAATAGACCCTGAGGAACAACATAGGCTACTTTTTACCCGGGTGCGCTAAGTAGTTCCCTCGAGATGCTGATGAAACCGCGGGAAACAGCTAGTTACTTATATTTTTATCAGTCTTCATATTGTTAGGTAATAGGAAACGAAGCAACGTATAAATTTAGAATACAAGCTTTGAAAATTCATGGTGATATCTTAAATATAACCAAATAAATTATCCTTTACATATTTCAACTAGCTTTTCGCCAGCGGCTTCGCCGGCGTAGGCTATACGATTAAAAATCGCATAGTTTCATTCAAACTTTGCCCTCTTTTTTCTACTCCTAAGGGGTAGATTTTCAGAAAATTCTTTCTAATCGGATGCCTATGTCATGCAAAGAACACACCCTTCAAGTTTCAGGTCTCTACGATCAGCGGTTTAGGCTGTGCGTTGATCCGTCAGTCATTCAAGACAGAGCATTTAACGAGTATATGTTTAGAATACTGATAATCAAAACCCGATCACGCACACACAGCATTTTCATTAGCACATACACAAACAAAAACTCACGTAAAATACCTATAAATAGACTACCAATACAATCTATGGGTTTGACCACGAAGATTATATAAATATGGATACAAGAACCGGTTGCTGCCACACCTTTTGATGTGAAACACTTTACCTATTAGCAAACAGAGTTATAGAATAAATATTTGTAAGCAATAAAAGATCAAAGACACGCAATAAATATTTGTACAGAAATTGAAAATCGTTAAATAGATTTAGTATCTGGCACCACATAATTATGTCATGGAACCCTTAGCCGTTGGGACAGATTGGTTCTTGAGTGGAAACCTCGTGTTCAACGTAGTGTAGGGTAGATATAGTGGGGATCCGAGGAGGGTATTACAGCGGACAAGACCCCTCCCAAACTAGTACACATCTAATTAACGAACTCCTAAAAATACACAATTTATGAAAATTTTAATTGTAATTACGCATTAGTAGGTCGTCCTAATAGATCGTACAATTTTGGATCTTGCTTGAAACCTTCGGCTTTGGCCAACACTTCGGCCAATTTTGGTTATTGATGACCCCCCCCCCCCACAGCCAATTTTGATTTTTGATATCCCCAAATATTTTTAGTTACAGGGCTAGGTGGGCCGATGATGTTCATAAGACAGCGGGCAGGGATTGGAGGGGGAGAGCTGAAGATTGAGCTAGGTGACGTGGGAGAGGCTTATGCCCAGCAGTGGACTGGCACGGGCTGATAAATGAAACCGATTAAACTGTAAAGTCGGACTGTAAGATGGCCCAAATACTCAAGAGATGACTGCCCAGTCAGGGTTGAAACTAGCAATGTAATTTTTCTACCGCTATGCAAACTTTCCAAGCTTATAGTTGACGCCAAGTCTAAGGCACACATCGCAAAAAAAAACAACCAAAATCATTTATTTAAATTAGTCTGATAAAAAGGCTGCCCCCAAAGCTTCAAAACCCCAATATTAGTAACTAATAACTGAAATAGATAATAAACAGTTCTCCACGAAAAAGGTCAATGAACTTTCTTTAACTAAAACACTGCATTTATTTCGTACATAATAATAAAAGAATAATGTGTAGCCAACACGCAATGTTCGAGACTGCTGCCAATTCAGCCAGCTTTGCATTTCTGTGTGATTAAAATAGAACCTTATCAACACTAGCATTAGATCTTATTTTCGCTTGTAAAGTTAAAAACAAAACACAGGGCAGTTCTCTTTTCGAATTGAGACTATCTATCGTTGAAAGAACGCTATGCGTGTAATTTTAGAGTATATTTTCGCTTGGAATATAGAATTCGAAACAGAATACTCCAGGGCTGTTTACTCGGCAATTTAGTGCAAAAATCCGTATGCAATCAATAGTTTACACACGTTTCGTGTTGTGCCATCCATTGCGAAGCTTCAACAGAAATGGAAGTGTAGGAAATCGTTTACAGTTGTAATGTAACAGCCAGTATTCTTTTTGGAAAAAGTCGAAGTCCCTTGCGTTTTGATGGTACAGATTGGTTTGGGACATACTTATAGCCAGTCGCATCAAACTTTTTATCATTTATACTTTATACTTTTACGAAAATCACAAAACATGATGGCAGTAATAAGAACACTTTTAATATGTTTTATGTTATAAATACATAATTATAATTAAGTTAATTATGTAATAATTAAGTTAACATATATCATAAATATTAAGACGACAATCATAAAATAGAAGCAAAATTATTCAATTTTATCTTCCATTTTGACAGATCTTGAATGACAGTTCTTCCGTTCCACGTGTATGTAACCCGATATTTTTTGATGCAAGCGGCTGTTACCCTGCAAGAGTTCGCACGGACAAATAGTCACGTATGACAAAATCGGGATTATATACAGAGACTTTAGCATGGACTAACAACACTTTTTCGGGGATTAGGGGGATCATGTGCTAGTTTTCACCCATGAGCTCGTGCTGCGCTTGCCACAGTCTGTCCGTGGATGGGTGACCATCTCTGTCATACCAAGACTCCTTATTGGCACATTAAGCTGTTGGTTAGTTTTAAAGGCAACCACGACACAGAATCAAAAAAATATATTGAATTGCAAATTTTACAAAACCTGATTCAATTTTTTATAGTAACACTAGCTTTCTGCTAGCGGCTTCGCCCGTGTGGGACTATATGAATTCAATTTTTTTTTTTCACCCCATAGTGGAAAAAAATCTGAAAATCCTTTCTTATCGGATTCATTGTTATATTGCATTGTTATTCCAATGTATACAGTATTATTATACGTTGCAATGTTGAAAAACAATGTCACACAATATGGACGTGTTATAAAACACAAGTTACACAGCATGTTTCTTAATCTGTGCGCCTTTCCTCATAATCCCGACCCACCTGTGACATATCATTCTTCAATAATACCCACATACTGTTGTGTACACCATCCATCTGCCTAGCCTTTTCCCAACTATGTTGGGGTCGGCTTCCAGTCTTAACCAGATGCAGCTGAGTACCATATTTTACATGGAGCGACTGCCTATCTGACCTCCACAACCCAGTTACCGGGTAACACGGTACCCCTTGGTAAGACTGGTTGTCAGACTTTCTGGCTTCTGACTACCTGTAACGACTGTCAAAGATGTACAAATGACAACCGGGACCAACAGCTTAACGTGCTTTCCGAGGCACGGAGGAGTCTCGCTATGACAAAGATGGTCACCCATCCACGGACCAACCGCGCCAAGCGCAGCTTAACCTTTGATCGGTCGACCCGTGCGGCTGTTGCTTAGCTACGAGCTCCTCACTCACATACTGTTGTGTACACATCAACTGAAAATCCAGCAAAAACCACATACAATCCTGAATGAATGACAAAAGCTTTATACTGAGAAGATTAATTAAGTAAACAAAAGACGGCGTACGTTGAAGCTGGAGGATGTGTGGCCTTGAAGTCAGCGGAGATTGATGGACGGTATTATATTGCATTGGTATGTAATATCGTATACTAGCTTTCCGCCAGCGGCTTCGCCCGCGAAGGCTATATGAATTCAAATTAAAAGTGACAAAGTTTTATACAAACTGTCCCCCCTTTTGACCCCTTTAGGGGGTAGAATAAACGGAAAATCCTTTCTTATCGGGTACCTACGTCATACAAAGAACACACTTTCCAAGTTTCATGTCTCTACGAGCAGCGGTTTAGGCTGTGCATTGATCCGTCAGTCATTCAGGACAAAGCATTTTATATGTTTAAAAGACGTGGTGTCCCGAATGTTTAGGGGCCCGCCTCTGATGACGAAGTGTCGGTCTAATGACTACATAACTGAGGTGTTGTTACATGAATTATTTTAATAAAAATATATGTATCTTCTAAGATTGGCTTAGGTGCCACTTGCCAATTGTGATGAAAAATATCGTGTGGAAACTAAGTTTTGTGACTATACTCGTGCCTTCTCTGTTGATGTGAGACAGTAAATATAAACTAAATATACCTAAATATAATGTAGTCGAGTAAATTATAACCCAAGTTTTTTTTTTAAATTATCAATTTTCTCTTCAAACCATTTGGAAAACCTACACGATTCTAGTTCACTTATCATCCAAACGCGTATTTCGCGGCCCCAAAAGACTTGAGATTAGTCAAATGTCACTTTCACTAATTAAAATAGTTTCAGCTCGAGGTTTTGCAAGCAAACTGGAGAACAACAATAGGGCTTTGTAAAAAGTCACTATAATCAGTTTTTTTGTTACTAGATCCCTCATGGAAAGCATATAATATATATTGTATGTATGTTTTTTTATTATTATTACATTATTTATCTATGTATGTATAGTAAGCATTTGAGCATATTAGTATTCTATTTGTACATTATGTAAACAGTACACCATGGACTACCACAGCATAATTTCTCCTTTTATCATAAATCCATCCAAAGGTTGTCTGTAAAAAATCGCTTTTAGGGATAAGACCGCCCACTGTGTCGCCCTATGTAACTAACTTTCCAATGTCATATGTTTTTTATTTTGGTGTACATAACAAAGACTATTCTATAATGTTTTTTAGGTTACAATGGAACTATCGTTTTTACAGTCACCAGTTGGCGCCACTGTTAAAACTGAGTAAAGTCCTGTGCGTCAACAGAAAAACAGCTCAAACTCTAGAATACAATTTTTTTATAGATAAATACGCTAAAGTAAACACACTGGCACATGTAGATAGTAACTACTACAACTACCTTCGAATTAACAGTTTAAAGCCCTCTTATTTTGCACCTATTCTTAGCTTTTCGTGTAAAGAACTAACATTTATTCAGCTGTAAAGTCTATCTGCTATTATCAATCAGGAATGGCATAATATTTGCGATTAACATCAACAATTTGTAGAAATCCGCGATAAAAGTGCTCGCAATGAAAGATTACATTTACATTTACTTACATTTAATAAATTTAATACTGATTAGGACGAATACATCATCACATACACACACACAAACACAGACACACACACACACATACTCAACAATCACCATAAAATTGATATTTTTCGTATTACTTTGTTTAAAAACTGTTAATAGTCCATGATTTTAAATGTAATGTAAATGAGTTGAGGAGTCCAGGAGACCCATAGCACAGGTCTTGACTTAGTATGGGCTCCTGTCTCCCACTCTCTAAACCAATGTATTTAACAGCTTATGTAAAGTACTAAGTTACTTGTACTTGTGGGAGAAAATAAATAAACATTATTATTTGACATTTCTTGAGACCTTACACTAGCGCCTCTAGCAGTGAATTTAAGCGTGGTAGCCCTTAATATGATCCCTTTTCAAATAAGGAGCTCGTAGCTAACTAACAGCCGCACGGGTCGATCGATCAAAGTTAAACAGAGCTTGCCGTGGTTAAACGTGAATGATATACGTCATACCGAGTCTCCTCCGTACCTCTGACAGCATGTTAAACCGTTAATCCCGGCTGCCATTTGTACATCTTTGACAGTCATTACGGGCAGTCTAAAGCCAGAATGTCTGATAACCAGTCTTGTCAAGGGGTATCGTGTTACTCGGTAACTGGGTTGTAGCCGTCAGATAGATAGTCGCTCCATGTAAAGCACTGGTACTCAGCTTCATCCAGTTAGACTGGAAGCCGAACCTTACATAGTTGGGAAAAGGCTAGGCAGATGACAAGAGAAGATCACTTGTAATAATAGTTGATCAATATTACCTCCCCTTGTAAGGCCGATAATAAAACAGGGAGTAAGGCAACTGACCCGTTTTCCATTCCATGGTCGGGTTGTTACAGCGTGACAATATGTTCGCGTCTACTGTCTATTAATAGTTATTAATTTATCGCCTATCTAAGTGATATTAATATCTGAAGTTAGAATAGTTTCACATGAACTATTATGTGAAACTAGCTATACTAGTTTCACCCGCATCCCGAGGAAACTACTCAATGCACCCGGATAAAAAGTAGCCTATGAGCGTCTCTAGATCCACGTCTATCTCCGTACCGAATTTGATCTAAATCGGTTCAGCCGTTTTTCCATGAAAGCATAACTAACAAACTCATTTTCGCATTCATAATATTAGTTAGGGTGATGAGAAACTAACTGTTGCCGGCCATTTTACCCGCGTCCCAAGGGAAAATCTCAACGCACCCGGATAAAAAATAGCCTATAAGGCCGAGCCTGGAGCCGTCCCCGGCTGTTACCTTGATACCAGTCGTCGTTATAATTCCATGTCAGAGGTCGTCAGGCGGATTTGAGAAAACTCTGACACTAGGGCACGTTAGGTTAGTAAAACCCGTAAGCCACATGATAAGAAAAATAATTTAAATTATCAATACTTTGGCATATTTTTTTCGATTTACCTGTTACAGTTTTAAGTGATTTTTAACCACTGCTAGTCCACAAACAATGTCATCTTATTATTCTGAAGAATAAACTTCAGAATAATTATATTTTGAAAATAAACTAGTACCTTCATTAAAAATAAGTCCTAAAATATTCTCGGGTTAAAATATTTGGTTTCATCTCATTAGAAAATTTTTGTAGCAGTTTATTCCATTAAAATTTGGTTAAAAAATCTAGCTACTTTTTTAGTATCAAAAATACGCTCTTAGTGTTTTCTTTTTTAAGTAGGTATGTAAAATCCTTAGGAATATCGTAGGTAATCTATCGATCTGTTCATTTTTATTGCAGAATGAAAGAGATTACAGCTTTTATCTAATTAAAATATAATACCATACATAACCCTTTTCCAACACAATACCATTAAATGCAAATGAGATTCCGTTATAAGTAATGAAATTCACACCCGCTAATCATGCGCCTACAAGCGCCCCTAAGCGTTGTTTCATATCAATCAAGTCTAAAAACAAGCAAAATTAACCCCAGTCACCGACAAAGGGAAATTAATGGCCGTCAATAAAGTTTCAATCTTTTGGCGGGAAACTACGCGTCCATTACCGCCGCCATTTTGTGCCACAGATAATTTAGTAAAATGGCAGATGACTGGCACGTTTCGTTCGGATACACGGATTTATTGAGCCATTTAGTTGAAAACATTCCGCTTTTGTAGGTAATTGCTTTCCTTTCTTGGAAAATGGAGGGTGTATCGGAATCCGCTAGTTTCGTAAAAAATGTGGAATGTGAAGTGAATTTAATTTAGCGAGAAAGCAAAAAAAATAATCACACTGACTTGAGAGAACCGAAAAAATAATCTGGATAAAAACGAAGACACTTAAAAATTCTTACCTGAGATTATAATTGTCCGGTTAAGCAGGTCGAATGCTGTTAGAAGCACCTTGCAAGAGGTCATGTAGAAAAAGAAAAAAACCTGAGATTATAATAATGAGTCTCGTTTAATTACCAACCTAATAAAATTTTAGCGGCATTTTATAGTTTGAAGCGACTGCTTATCTGACCTCCACGACTCTGTTACTGAGTATCACGATAAAGACTGATTGCCAGATTTTCTAACTTCTTTCACTAGTAATACCAGACGGAACGAACGGGTTTTTTTTTAATGTGAAATCATCAAATTACTCTTACTGACTAAAACTCCGTGTTTCATCTATTGTCCTTTGCGTTTCACGGCCGCGATTACTCTTTTGAATAATTCCTCAGCTAACAACAGCCTAAGAAACATTTTGAACGAAGAGTGGTATAGGTATGACCTAGATGGTCACCCATCCAAGAATCAACGCGGCAAGTGTTGCTTAACCTTCATGTTTCAATCCGTGCTACTGTTATTATATAAAAGTCGAGCTGGTTTAGTATTAAAAGGACCTAAAGGCATCTTATCTACTAGTGTACGGTTTCGAAAACTGGCAAGTACCAATGTGACTTTTCTGAAGTCATATTTATGTTCTTTCTAATCGAATCTTAGACCAGTGATTAACGGCGAAAGAAAACATCGTGAGGAAACCTGGACTAAAAATTCTAGAATCGCTAATCCGGTTTGAGCAAGCGTGGTGATCAATGCTCATACCTTTTCTGTATGAGAAGAGGCCTGTGCCCAGCAGTTGGATAGTAAATAGGTCCATGATGATGGTGACTATTTTTGAGCCATAGATACATGTACGCATAGACTGTTAAATTGATTACTTCTTTGCATGTGTAGTCGTGCAAAAAGCCCTTTGCGATACCATAGCTAATAATGGCGGCGAGGTAACTTTACACATTACTGGACACGTTTTTATAGAATACGTGGAAGGTTAGGTGGGTGGGAAACCAGGCTATTTTTATAAGGCTATCCCAAGGAGACGATGGGTTATACACAGCCAGTTGCTTCAAGATTTTATCATTTATGAATAAATAAATATCTTTGGACAATTTCACACAGCGCCATCTAGCCCCAAAGTAAGCAATGCCAGCAAGCATGCTTGTGTTATGGGTGCTAGCTTAACGGATATACTACTTATATATTTTTATAAATACATACATATTATAGATAGTAATACCCAGACCCGTTACAGAAATTAAAATTCATCATTTCAATTTCTGCCCGGCCGGGAATGGGACCCGGGACCTTTTGCGTGGCATTCCACCATGTTGACCACTAGACCACTCAGGTCGACATCATTTATACTTTTACGAAAATCACAAAACATGATATCAGTTTTAGGAACAATTTTAATGTGTTTTATGTTATCAATACATAGATATAATAATTAAGTAAACATATATAATAAATGTTAAGACGAAAAACTTAAAATAATAGCAAAATTATTCAATTTTATTTTCCATTTTGACAGATCTTGAATGACAGTTCTTCCGTTTCACGTATAAGTATCCTGATATTTTTTTGAGGCTGTAAGTCATATTTTTAAAATGTAATATATTTGAAAATTTTAATAGTTTTTTTAGAGTAGTTGTGTCAGTGTAGACAAATTTCGATGTCAGTTTGAGGACCAAAAAGGTTAATGTATTTTTAAACCTGTATTCGTTTCAACTTAGATAAGAATTATAGCTTTTCTCTAATTAATTAGTTTTTGCAGCTTTTACGCAATATTTATGTAGCATGTGTCTGGACTCACCCAATTAAACAGTTTGAAAGTTACGCGATTGTAACTAAGGCATTTTATTATATTTCATTATATATATTTTGTTAATTTTAAAACATAGTTAGATATAAGTCCGTTTACAAATCATCTGTCAATAGTTTTAACTTGACAGAAGCAGTATTATGTTCACAGACAAATAGACCTGTCTGTCCGTTAGTCATTCACGGTAGAACGTCTAAGGGCCAAGTTCACCGACACATGGTTATATAATCGGCCCGTTAAATGAAAACGTTTTTTAACCACGAAGCGGCAATTTTCGTGTTGTCAACTTCTTGTTCAACCCTGGCTTGATAATGGACCGTTGTAGGAATAAAAACCCAAATGATAGGTCATATCGATCGTACGGTAGAAGTTTGAATTTATGCTAAACAGCTATTTACAGTTAATCGGACCGTTATCTTGTCGGTGAACTTGGGCCTAAGTCGTTTTGAAAAGGAATGGAGTTAAATTGAAACCTGGAAAAGGATACCTATAGGGTATTTTATGAAATAAAAATGTGCATGAAACAACTTGCCTGCCTAAATTCTACTAATATTATAAATGCAAAAGTTCGTATGTATGGATGTTTGTAACTCCTTCACGCAAAAACTATTGAATGGATCTGGATAAAATTTGGCACATATATAGTTTATGACCTGAATTAACACAAAAAATACTTTTTATCCAGGTGCGGAAGTTCCTTCAGAATGCGGGTGAAACCGCGAGAAACACCTAGTAATTCATAGGCGTATTTTATGTACCTATATTTAATGTAACTGTTAACATTTTGAAAATTATTTCACAACCGGCCCAGTCGTTAGCCAGCTACATTAAACTAGGAGTTATTGCGGTCAAGTTAACGATGGGATGGCCCTAATTATGCGCGGTGGTAATCTGTACCCTACACGTGGTTAATTCAATTTTGAAGGAATTTTA
Organism: Pyrrhia umbra; assembly: GCA_963891755.1. Lineage (NCBI taxonomy): Eukaryota > Metazoa > Arthropoda > Insecta > Lepidoptera > Noctuidae > Pyrrhia > Pyrrhia umbra. The sequence goes on from OY982943.1 coordinate 2,984,212, forward strand.
TGGAACTTCAGGGGCCATACCAACACATGTTTTTAAGTTACTATATAGAAGCCTTACCATAACATGGCAACGCAGGAATAGTTGTGAGAAAGAGACGGTGGCATACGACGTAAGCGATGTCTCGCTCTCACGTCTAAATAGTCCCAGTTGTGAGAGCGAGACATAGCTACAAACGTCTTATAGCGCCATCTTTTTTTAAGACGAAACTATTCCCTCTTTGGAACGTCATGGTAAAGGCCCCTTTTTGTAGAATAAGGCTGCGGTCTACAATCACGCCCGAATTAAATTTAAATATATATATACACTACCCGTTCAATTGTAAATCTGAACCAGTCTGGTATCCACTCAAACACAGACCAAAAAAAACATCAAATTGGTCCAACCGTTTAGGAGAACTTCAACGATAAACAAACACATAGAAGAAAGAAGGCTTTTCAACTACAGTTTCAAAATATTATTATACGCAACACGTGTAAATATATCAAATCAAGAAAAATATACAAAAATACCTTCCTTATTCCTCAAATTCCCTATATAAAGCATATCTAAATATATTTCCTTTCAACCGCAACAAAGCCGTCTCGATACCGCTGAAGCACCATTTTAAATAGAAGTACACGCAAAGCTCTCTCAAATACGATATTAATACCACACACGAGTCATACAGAAATGGTTTACAAAGCCTAGCTCAAGGATTAAATTTTACTCAACATTAGACGGTAGGAGCTGACGGTAGGGAGGAGCTCGTGGCTAAGTAACAGCCGCACGGTACGACCGATCAAAGGTTAAGCTGCGCTTAGCGCGGTCGGTCCGTGGATGGGTGACCATCTATGTCACAGCGAGACTCCTCCGTGCCTCGGACAGCACGTTAAGCAGTTGATCCCGGCTGTCATTTGTAGATCATTGACAGTCGTTACGGGTAGTCAGAAGCCAGAAAGTCTGACAACCAGTTTTACCAAGGGGTATCGTGTTACCTGGTAACTGGGTTGTGGAGGTCAGATAGGCAGTCGCTCCATGTAAAACACTGGTACTCAGCTGCATCCGGTTTAGACTGGAAATAGACGCCAACATAGTTGGGAAAAGGCTAGGCAGATGATTATTAGACGGTAGGAGCTTTTAGTTAAGGTAACTAATAAGCACGGAACTTCGTTGTATAGTTGGTAAATAATTATGCAGATAATATCAGTCGTGGTGCATCTTAGACATCGTCTGAAGTCATATGTACTTTCTAAGTGTATCTTAGACGTCACTGACTAACGGTGAAGGAAAACATCGCGAGGAAACCTGGACCTTAGTCTGAAATCGCCAATCCGCCTTGAGCAAGCGTGGTGATCAATGCTCTAGCCTTCTCTGTATGAGAAGAGGCCTGTGCCCAGCTGTGGAACAATATGAAGATGAAGATGAATAATGCAGAATGCTCTATCTTTGCATCTTTGTTGGTGTAGTTTGTTCGCTTTTGTTGGGGTTTCAGTTTTTATAATCTATTATACATTTTTAAAATGCTTTGTCCTGAATGACTGAAGGATCAACGCACAGCCTAAACCGCTGATCGTAGAGACCTGACACTTGGAGGGTGTGTTCTTTGTGTAACGTAGGCTTCCGATAAGAAAGAATTTTCCGAAATTCTATTCCTAAGGGGGTGAAAAAGGGGGACAAAGTTGGTATGAAACTCTGTCATTTTGAATTTGAATTCGTATAGGCCATACTAAAGCTAAACATTTATGTAACGCTAGCTGTTTTCCGCGGTTTCACCCGCATACCGAAGAAAATACTTAACGCACGAGGCTGAAATGTAGTCTACAGTGGTCTCCAGGGTCCTCTCTATCTCCGTACCAAATTTCTTTCAAATCGGTTAAGCCGTTTTACCGTGAAAGCGTAACAAACAAACAAACTCACTTTCGCATTTATAATATTAGTGAAGATGAATGTTACTATAATATGTTTTGCAATCCGTTTGTCGCACCCTCTAAAAAGCCTTAGTATTTTAGGCTTTGCTCTGTCTATTTTTATACCCACCCACGGGTTTGATCCCTAGGGCACGTTTTGTGAATCCCACGCGATCATTAAGTAGGTATTATAGCCTATTTATAAAAAGGTCTTTGAAATACAACTTTCTAGCTGAGATTACTGATATACATATTTTAAATTGAAAGTAAAAAGATTATTCTACTATCTATATTACACTATTCTACTACTCTCTACTGTCTATTTTACACGGTTTTAAGAGCTTCTTAATGGAGCTCTCCTACTTACCCCAATAAAATGTATCCTATTTTTTTGCCCAGTTTTTAATCTGTCTACTTGCCTAAATCGGTTTAGGGCGGATTCGACCAAACAGGAAGAAATTTTATTCTCGGCGTAAATCGCTTATCACTCGAGAATAAATCAATTTCACGTTTAACCAACTACAATTCGAGGAATAACGAGTCTATTCAGGAATAGTCACTATACCACCATTTTGCATGAAATAAGAAGCTTAATTCAGGAATAATAAAATGGCGTCCTATTTTTTTATCCTGTCATAAAATGACAGCCTAATTCACTGACATTTTATTTTTATTTTTTTTAATCAATTTAAAGGGCTTTGTCGCTTGGCAGCTACTTTTCCACGCTATAATACGACTAATCAGAGTTGACAGGAGTTATGCTTCTGCACCCTCCCGTTTGTAGAACAACTTTTTTTGGCCGCGTATTACATTCGTTCACATTCACTTCGCTATTCGTGAGTAGCTTATACAAGTATAGCTATACGCTAGATTGCATGGAAAAACGACTGATGATTTACTCGAGAATAAAATCGTGGTATATATTATTTTCCGTGTAGTTATTCTTGTATAAATTCAGGTTTGGTCGAATCTACCCTTAGTGGTTTAACGCTTAAAGCGTAACAAAAGCATTATTAGTAAGGATATTTGTTGAGAAGCTCATGGCTAAGTAACAGCCTAAGTAACTGCGCTTAGCGCGGTCGGTCCGGAATGAATGACCATCTATGTCATAGCGAGACTCCTCCGTGCCTCGTAAAGCACGTTAAGCTGTTGGTCTCGGTTGACATTTTTAGATTTTTGACAGTCGTTACGGGTAGTCAGAAGCCAGAAAGTCTGTCAACCAGTCCACGTTTCAATGAAACTAGTCTAGAAACTCTGTTATTTTTAATTTGAATTCGTATAACCCACGTGGGCGAAGCCACTGGCGGAAAGCTAGTATTATTATATAGGGCGTCAATATTTTTCCAGTTTCTCACCAATCAATGACGTCGTACAGTATATCCGTTCCCTATAACCAATCACGTCGGTTTGATTAACTACAGTTTGAACCGAAGATTGATTACTGGAACGCTGATGAAAAAACCGTAGATTATAAAGTCATCTATCATTCTTATTGGTGTACCTGACGGGTATTGGGACAAAACTAACCCCCTTTTAGGGTTCCGTAGTTCGACAAGGAACCCTTATAGTTTCGCCATGTCCGTCTGTCTGTCTGTCTTAGTTCAGAGGTTCTTGGTACTAGAAAGCTGAAATTTGGTATGGATATGTTTATTGATCACGCCGACAAAGTAGTGGTAAATTTTTTAGTGTAGCTCCCATACAAGTAGGTACAGTGGAGATGAATATTTTTTTTCTCATTTACCCCACCGTGTGAGTTAACATTGAATAGGTCTTTCAAAAATATTATAAGTATGCGAAGACCATTTTTCAATTTAGTGACCCGTTTGCGAATTATCTAGCTTTAAAGTGCAATTTTTTGTTCGATACGAGCATCTCTCCTCTAACTTTTGAATGGCTGTCCCTAAAAATGTGAAAAAAATCACAGACGTAGCACATGCAATGAACTTACAAGAAAAACTATCACGGCTAAGTAGTCTTAACCGATTACAGAGTTATAGTCGACCAACTAAAACGTACTACGGAAGCCTACAGCGCGTGGCCCGACACGCACTTGGCCGGTTTTTGTAGGAAATTTTTAGTTAGGCGGTTTTGTGGGTGATACGTAAATGGGCGGAGGACAAACGAGTTTTGTCCACGTTTTGTCCACTAGTTTAATACAAAATCCATAGGGTGGAGACATGGACTTGTCCTACCCCGAGCTAGACTTACAGGTATTATTTCTTTAATAACTCGTATTCATGCTGCCTGTTTGTCTGTGCGGCTGTTACTTTTGGAGCTACAATCACACACACAGACACACAGTTAAACACGTTATACTTACAAAAACCCTCCTCTTTTATAACTCTCAACGTTTTCAATCCTTACTAATATTATAAATGCGAAAGTAACTCTGTCTGTCTATCGCGTTTTCACGCCAAAACTTCTGAACCGATTTCAATGAAATTTGGTACACAGATAGTCTAGAGCCTGAGAAAGGACATAGGCTACTTTTTACCCGGGTGCGCGAAGTAGTTCCCTCGGGATGTGGGTGAAACCGCGGGAAACAGCTATTGTTAAATATATATCGTCCCCGTAGGTGGAAAATTAAATAACTCTGATTTTGTAGTTTTGAGATAAACGCGATTTAGTGTTTTTTTTTCAGTTAATGTACATTTGTTAAAAAATGTGAGACAATTTTACTGTCGGTAATTTTATATATTGTGGATCTGATTACTCTTTACATTATGTTTTAACAAACTGAACTCTATCTTTAACTATAACTGAATAACACATAAAAAATCAAGTTGTTTAATCTTGCCACAACTGTTATTTATAACGTAACTGCAATTAGCTACTTATTTCGGCTATTTATTTAGTTTTCCTACGAGCTAAATACATTTGTTAGAGTCAAATTTGGTTAAATAAATGCAGTTATTGAATTTATCAAACTCGAAATATTTTTAAATGTTAAATTTAGTAGCTTTGTACGTTATTATTACTTTGATATTTTTTTAACTATTATTGGTCTCATATAAAATAAAAGCTGTATTATGATATTAATAAAGTTATAGTAAGGAAGAAATAGAAAAGTACAATAAAAATCAGAAAAAGTGTATTGTAATTAGATACTTATCTTGCTACAAACTTAAAAAAATAAACAAAATTACACTAATTATAACAAGTGAAAACAAGTTAACTTAAAGTATTCTTTCAAATCAAAACAGAAAATAATTTTTGAACTCAAAAAATAACATTATGGCTCTAAAATCAGAGACCTAATTACAAAAGACATACTTAGTAGTAAGCAAAACTAATAATAAGTATTAGAACTAAAAAATATAAGTTTGTATCAAATCAAAACACATAAATTTATTCATTATCATCTATGGTATGACACATATTTTATGAATACTCCGTACATGGGTTTTATGATTAGGAGTTCTTACTTCTACAGCCCTAACCTTATTATCATGACCATCAAATAATTTCACAACCCTAGCAATTGGCCATGACATTATTGGAAGATTATCTTCGCTTAAAATTACTAAACTATTTAATTTTACATTACAATTAGCATATTTCCATTTAGGTCTGTTTTGTAATAAATTTAAATAACATTGATACCACACTTTCCAAAAGGATTTTTTTAAAGAATTACATAGTTGCCAAAACTTAAGTCTATTTTGTGGAATGTTACATTCATTTCCTTGAGGATACGTTGACAAAGCACTACCTATAATAAAGTGACCAGGTGTCAAATAACAATAATCATCGGAGTTCAAAGATAAAGGTAAGAGTGGCGGAGAAGTAAGCACTGCTTCGATTTCAGTTAAAACAGTATTAAGCTGTTCATAAGTTAGAACAGTTTTTTGTAATATTCTTTTTAAGTGTAACTTTGTGCTCTTAACTGCCGCCTCCCAGAGCCCACCAAATGTAGGTGAGTAACATGGTATATAGTGAAATTGTATCCCACGCTCGGCGGTAAATTTTTGAACCTGCATTTGGTGGCTCTGAGAAGCCATTTGGCCAAATGACTCCTTGCACATTTAAATGTACTTGCATTGTCGCAGTGAATTTCGGTGGGCAAACCTCGTCTGGAGATAAATCTCCTCAAGCACGCAAGGAAGGTTTCCGTGGTCAAATCTGATGCGAGTTCTAAGTGAACGGCTTTTGTCGCGAAACATACGAATACACAGATATACCCTTTACCTATTAAAGATCGTCTTACGCGAGAGAGTTTCACATCAATTGGCCCAGCGAAATCCACGCCGACCTTCTCAAATGGGCGGCTGGTAGCTGTTACACGTGCAGCCGGCAAGGAGCCCATTAGTTGCTTGGCTGCTAAGGCATTTTGTCTAAAACATACAATACATTTGTGAGTTACTTTCTTAACTTCTAATAAGCCATTGACAATCCAAAACCTTTGATTAAGATGCGAGAGTAAAGCTTAGGCCCTGCGTGCAGTAGCCTTTCATGTTCACACCTTATAAGCAAGCTAGTAATTGAAGAGCCTCTGGGCAGTATGACAGGATGTTTTTGTGAATAAGCTATATCAGCATAATGCAGTTTGCCACCAACGCGCAATAGACCCCGATTGTCAAGAAAGGGATGCAACTCAGCCAGATTCCCTTTCAAGGTGTTGTTATTGCTTATTGCTTTAATTTTAGATTTAAAATATGTATATTGTTCATGTTTAATTATTGACATTAATGCATTATCTAACTCAGAACTTTGCAAATAGTTTGTATTAATTTTTGTATTATTTTTGTTAATGTTGTTTAAAATTCGCAATATGAATGCTAATAGCCTAACTATTTTATTTATGTTAGAGTAATTTTACAAGCGCTTGAACACATAGTCAAGCGGATTGGGGTTTTGGCATACCAAGTTGCTGGAAGGAGCTAAGCAGGGCTCCACAGAGAGTGAATTAGTAGGTGAGCTGTAAGCAGAAACTCGTACTCACTGTTTTGCAAAAACTTTGGGCCTTTCCACCAAATGTCGCAGCTACTCAGCTCTTTCGGGTTGACGCCTCGGCTAATGAGATCAGCAGGATTGTCATGTGTATTGACATATTGCCAACTGCATCCAGCGGTATTTTGACGAATTACACTTACTCTGTTCGATACATAAGCTTGAAGTTTTGTTAGCTCAGTGTTTAGCCATTAGTCACTCTGACGTCAACGCAATTGAAGGTCACGTATCACACAGTAAAACGCACGACAGAGGGTGGACTCTTCAGTTATCTTTTCTTTAACTGACTAAAGCCACTACGGGTGTGCGACCCCGGACTGCTCGAGCTGCTAGAGTCACAATCCTGTCTTTTCCGTGACTTTAGTATCCCTTATTCCCCCATCCCTTCCAATATCCAAACCCTTCCCCCACAGAGATGGTCAACTCGAAATAAACCCGGTGTTGGTGGAGCCGAAAGCACCTGCAGCGAATCCGACTCCGCACGTAACGACTTTTCGTTCCTGTGGGGCCAGTCGGTGACGCCGAGAGAGTGGTGTAGGTCTTGGGAAAGCCTGCACTATCTTAATTGCGTCCCAGGCGATGCAGCATCCGTGGACAGGTCACTTCACCCACTACAGCTTTGCTGAGTGGAAAACAACACGGGGAGTGGCAGTGACCGGTTATAAGTCCAAGCAGATAGACGTAAGCGCGGACGCCAGGGGTCACTCTCGACAGTGGGAGGGTCCATCGAAAGCCCGCGGACGTTGCGACCGGCGTTGTCGCTCTCGAATAGGTCTTCTTAGCCATCAGCGCAAGTGCCAAAGCCAAATAACCTGACACGGCTGCTGTTTGAATCATCTTTCGTAGATGTTAAAGGCCACTGATGATGATGATGCGATGCATCAATCCGCACGCGTTCACCCCCGCGTTCTCCGTCGTCGCCGTCGTTCTCGATCAGTCATTGCCTAGATGGTGGATACTGACAATATTTCGGCCAAATTCTCTTAAAAAAATAATGATAACTTTCCTCAGGTGCATTTCGTTTTATGGCAATTATAAACAACTTAATTTATTTAATTTTATTTGCCTAGCATCTTATAATTAATCATTATCTAGTTGTAGAAGAAATAGATAACATCAAGTATTTATAAATTAGGTACGTTATAATCACAATTCTGAATAGCAGAATTAAATAAATAGAGTTATTTAGTTTTCCTAGAACTTAGTTAGTTTTGTGAAAGAATTTTAAGTTGAGGAAAAATTCAACAACTCATGTTATTTAATTTATTTGATATTCAACTTATCATTGACCACAGTTATTGATTTATTTACTGAGTTATTTATTTTTCCTTAAAAAAAATAGTGTTTGTCTGGAGATATTTATTATTCCATCTGTCCGACAAAACTGGCTATAATTTTGGAACGGAATAAGATACGAAAATGCCTGTTAGGCTCAAATATGCGGCATGTTTTAGGTGTTTTGAAAATAGGGAAAAGTCAAAATCGCCAAAATAGGACTTATTTAATTTTCCACCTACGGGGACGATATGGATGTATAATGGAGGAACTGACGTCACTCGCCCGCATGCCCTCCGTTAGATCTGATATCAGCCCCATCTCGTAATCAACCTACATTGTTATCACCCGCATCTGAATCACAGGTATATAAACTAATTACAACTTTCTATTATGACCTCGAAACTTCGTTTGGATCAGAAGAACCTTGTTTTATAACTAGACTAGCTGTTGCCCGCGGTTTCACCCGCGTCCCGAGGGTAAAAAGTACCCTATGTCCGTCTCCTGGTTCTAAGCTACCTCCCCACCAATTTTCAGCCAAATCGCTCCAGCCGTTCTCGAGTTATAAATGCTGTAACTAACACGACTTTCTTTTATATATAAGAGAAAGAAGGAGTAAAAAGAAGAAGAAAGAAGAATATATGAAATGTTAGTTCCTATAAATCCACTAACAAGTTGATCTAGACGCAAGCGCTATTGTTAATCATATTTTTCACAATGACATTAGGTTACGGTTTATCATGCTAGACCGATTTTTACAGGATTTTAAGTAGCAAAAAAAAATTAGAACTTCGACGGAAAAATTAGAACCCATTTTGTGAATAAAATCTGACAAATGTGCAAGGAAACCCGCGGACACGTCTAGTAGTTTATATGTCTATGGTTAACCCAAACGTAAGTTTATCCTCACCAATTAAAAAGCAGTTTACATACATAACAAGCCTGTATTCAAACCAGAATGGAGTATTTATTTAAATTTCAAACGAAATCAACATATATTTATTTTCATAGCTAATTTTGGCCGCTGAAAACGGAGTTTGGATTGAATCAGATGCTGTGTTCCCACGCAAATTGTTATTTTGTGGGCAACAGATTTAAAATGTTTACACCACTCAAGGTTTATACGAAACGTATGTTGAATTTTAGAGTGCGTTATGTCATAAAATTTCCAGATTCAATGTCATTAAACTGCTCTTGCATTTTAAAATGTTAAGCAACCATTTACACGATTAAATAAATCATTGGTTTATTGTACAATTAGTACTTTTCAATAAATATTGTATTTACTAAAAGTCTTTTGCTCTCGGCATTCTATCACTCAACGACTAAAACTTTTCTTTTGTTTTACAATCATTGTTTCGTATACAAAGTGTTTGATCGCTTTGAACGGTTCAAAGACTTAGAACTTCACAATAACACTTAAAAAGAGAACCTTGTAATGCCGAGTTGACATTTAACGCCTTTGCATAGAACTTTTTTTGTAAAGGGAATGTTTTTTTATTTAACATTTATTTATTTGTTTGCCCTTTTTGCCATTGTGGTTGTCATTCTGAGGGTTAAGAAGGTAAATACTGTAATATCTTTTTCAAGGTCTAATTTTATCTTAATCTTGGAGATCACCGACTCGTTAAGAAAAATACAATACCTAACAAAATTATCTAGACAAATGACTGTAATAAATTTGGAGGTTAAAAAGTGTCACTGGTACTAGAATACCTACATTTTTAGGTTAAAAAAGTTTTTTGACATTTGGAAAAGTCAACAGCCTATTTATTATCCCATTGCTAGGCGAAGGTGTTTTCTTAGGCCCCTCGCCCACGACGACTTTTTGTAGCGATGCTGTCGCGCGTTTGGTAAACGCGCGTCAGTAGCGCTACTAACGCGTGTTAGTCGCGTTTGCAACGCGCTACTGCATCGCGACTGTATCGATGCAAACGCGCGACCGTGTTGGACGACATTGGGTGAAGAACGGATCATTGCCTACGCTTCGGCTGCTTACGTAAAAGCAGCACCAAAGACAACGTGACTAATGTTACCTCAACGGAGTCCATCTTGCAACTGTAGCGATTGTAGGTATTTTTGTGCTGTTATGATGCTATGAATGCTCCCATTCAAGTATTACGTAACGCAATTTGGGGGGAGGGGAGGGTCTTGTAAAACGTTACAAGGGCGGGAGAAGGGGTATTTAAACAACCGCGTTACGTAACATTTTTTTATTTTAATAATAAAACTAGGGAATTAGAATCTTCAAAATCGGCAACCCTTTTCGTTTATGTTTTACGTGGAATCCCTCGAAGAAGAAGGACAAATAAGCTGCTCTGCATTGTGCAATGAAAGAGTCTGAGTGGCTGGCAAACCCGTGGACAGAGGAGCAGTAATTACAATTGAATTGCTTTTTACGTACCTACACTTATTTGATTTATGACTAAATAAAAACATATAACTTAAAAATCTCTTATTTTGTTTATTACTATTGCAAACGCAATTAATACAATAACAAAGGTATAATTTGTTGAACATAAGTGTGAACTCAATGGTCACTTAAATGTTACGTAACGTTTAGGGGGGGTACAGAAAAAGGTTACCGTGCGTTACATGGGTGGGAGGGAGGGTCTAAGGGTTCATACGCACTATGCGGTTACCCGCAATGCGGCTAGCCGTCCGGCTGACCGCAGGATGCGGTTGCGAATGCGGCCAGCCGGATCGCGGGCAGCCGCATTCGCAACCGCAACGTGCGGTTGAAGAACCATCGCGATTTGCGGTAATTTCAAAGATGGACGTGGACGAAGTTGCAGCTATTTTACTTCACACTCGCTCAATGGCGGGCAGCCGCAGACTGAGCATGATGAATATTACGTACATAATTGTGCTTGCGGTCAACCGGACGGCTAGCCGCATTGCGGGTAACCGCATAGTGCGTATGTACCCTAAAATCTTCAAAAATTGCGTAACGTAATACTTGAATGCTCCCTTACTGAATCGCGTTTGCATCGCGACAGAAGCGCGACAGTGTTGCGTTAGCATCGCGACTGAAGCTGAGCCCGTGGGCGAGGGCACACAGCTAGCGACCGCTTCGCGACTGTATCGATGCGGACGCGCGACAGCATCGCTACAGCATCGCTACAAAAAGTCGCCGTGGGCGAGGGCCCTTACATAGAGAAGCTACGATATTAATCACGACACAAGCCTTTTTAAATCTGGTTGCCTCGTGATATCTTTCTATATTATAAAATTTGCAAAATGATTTCATTTTATTTCATAATAAATCCGAAAATCTCTCTGTCTGACTGACTGTCTGTCTGTTACGATTTTACGGTGAAATGATTGAATCAATTTAGATGAAATATTAAGGTTATAGCAGGCCTGTCCCACTCCCCGTGTAGATATCAAAAATGTACCTACGCACAGCGGCCTATCCGAGACAGCTAGTCACTGGGGCCTCACGCGCGAGCCGTGAGTGATGTACGCGCAAGATTTGTTCCTTTGATTATATACGTATCTACTTCATTTGTTCGTTTCAATTATTCGTAAGTTTTTAGGAACGGCCTCCCGGACTAATCTGTTTGCATCGTAAGTCATTCCGGTGACCGTGTGATACGATTTGAAACGTCTTTTGTTAACAAAGGTATTAATAGTAAGGCGGCGTAATTCAACATTATTTGAGTAATATAAGGCCTGTGTCTCTTTTCGTGAAGTTATCAAAAACGTAAGTAGGTATGTATGCACAAATGTATTAGAATTAACGTACTGTTAACACCTACCTTACGTTTTTATTTTGAAAGTCATTTGTTTTCTAGAGTACTACAAAAATGGTAATTCAGAATTTAGATTATTTTTTTTTTAAAAGGAGACAACCCTGTTTTCGTTAGAAAAGGTAAGCGTTACGCGCTAGAAAGAGACGCAACTTCTAGGCAACTATAAGCGTAGGTAATTACGCGCTGCGCGATCTGAATTGAACTTAATCGTATCGTCGCTAAAGTCTATATTTCTTTAGATGACTTTTCAAAGTGGCTCTTCTGTACTTGTACTATTATGTATTCTGTGGTTATAGCTTGAATTCAAGGGAAGAATATAACATAGATTTTTATCCGGGTGAACGAAGTAGCTCCCTTGAGATATGAGTGACACCGCGGTGAACAGCTAGTATGTAAATATACAGAGTTTACTAATTAAAGACATCACTAATTAACTCAACAGACTATACTAGCCAACATTGTGTGACAAAACATATGCATGGCCTGTAGCTACTAAGCTGGACAAGTCGATTAGCTAAACCCAAGTTAAGCTGTTTCTAATCCTAATATGTTAACGCTACACATCACAGAATGGAATTAGTATTCATGCTTGGAATATCAGATGGTTAATTTGTTATCTTGATAATAAATCTTGATAATTCCTTACTTATATTATAAATGCGAAGTGAGTTTGTTTGTTTTTGTTTGTTACGCTATCACGGAAAAACTGCTGAACCGTTTTGCATGAAACTTGGTAAGGAGATAGAGGGGACCTTGAAGACGATTAAAGGCTATATACTTTTTATCCGAGTCCATTAATTAGTTTACTCAAGACGCGGGTGAAATCGAGGGAAACAGAAAGTAATTACATATTTAGAGATAATCTCAGCTTATAACGAACTATCTCTTTCCCACTCCTAGTTTAAAAACAACCCATAATGATAATCAGAACGGTCAATGCATTTGCTTCAGTTGATAGGAAGCCTGTGAAAATCGCCACATCTAACGTCCAGCTCATTCTACGATCTACACTAGATATTTTGATCAATCTATTGGAGACTGATCAAATATGGATTCTTAAACCTAACAAAAGACAAGCGAGCTTTCAAAGAAGATTGTATTGAAATCATACGTTTAGTAACAAAATTATTCAAAACAATAAAAATAGTATATGTGCAAACAAAGGAATTATAACAAGGGTAAAATTACATTTACCCTTCGAGGGTAACCTGACGTTGTCAACGCACCTTTCACAGTAAGATCTTCGGTTTATTGATTGTGCCAAAACCTTTTATGTAACTTTGAAAGACATCCCTTGGGTAAAATATAAGGGTGACACAAGAGACATGAATAAATTTATTTTGACCCAAAAGTTTTATCATTGTTTTTTATTTATAGCCCAATAACTTTGCATGTATTATGTTATTTTTGCGATAAGATTTGGAACGCGCTAGGAATATAAAATGTGTAAAAAATATATTTCTATAAGTACTTTTAAAATAGGTATATAATTTTAATTAATTGGCATTGGAATATAACGTGTTACTACTAAAGCATTCAGAAGGAAAATAATGTGAAATGTACGTTTAATTTAAATGCCTCGTTGGTCTTGTAGTCTGGAGCACGGCTGTCGAGCTTGAGGTCAATTCATGCTTTTGTTTAACTCTTCAGGGAAAAACAGGCGTTATGCGGTCGGTGGGTCATCTTAGGGGCGGATTATGCTATGATTTATTTTAATACTATACGAGAAAACATATATGAGAAACTAAAGCGGTTGGTCACATACTTCTTGAAGTATTTTTTTGCTTTTTGCACAAACTGAATGCACAATTGCTTACTTCATCTTTCGCTTTTTTATGGATGGGTAATCACCAAATGAGCGTTGTATCCACGTTGTAGATGGAGCAGAAGGAAGTCCCAGACACTTATGACTAAAACCCATACAATGTTTTTTTCTTTCACCTTTTGCGTTCCAGGGGGCTTGGACAAGTGGAAAAAACGCTAGTAGAATAGAAAACAAAATGTATGGGAATGACATTCGTTTACGACTAGCTATCTGTCATTCCCATACATTTTGTTTTTTATCCTACTAGCGTTTTTGCCACTTGTCTAACCCCCCAGGGCCGCGGTAACTCTTTCGAACAATTCTGCAGCCCCACGGTCTTCGCTTTTAGTTTGATTCTGTTAAACATAGAAAATTAAGTACCAATTAATTGCAAAAGTTACTCATGCCTATATAATCACATGTAGATAGATGAGCCGATAACCATTATCCAAACCTTACAGCCGTCCTTTTTGAAGAAATAAAATACAATGTCGTTCAAATTCGACCCACATTACTTTCTTCCTATAAAATACGTAATAAAATAAAAGATAAAAACAAGTGACGCACCCACTTAACGTGTCCGATCTTTTTATTTTCACTGGCAACAATTTGAGGGTCACGTGACGTTGTGAGCTTAAAAAAGGAACGCGCATTTCCTTAATTTATTCTTTTTCGCAGTTTTGACAGTTATTTTTTTTTCCTTGGGCAAGGCAGGGAGGATGAACGACGGTCAAATACTATGATTTTTTTGCTATTAAATTCGCTTTTTGATATGGATATTTTGCCTTCTGCGAAAATTTTGGTTTCCTTTTAAAGAATACTGGATGCACGGATGAGTCTGAGTTTTGGCATAGTAAAAAATACATATATGGAGAAAAATTGCTGACAGCAAATTAAAAAAACTACTTAAAATTATATTCAAGGAATGAAATGGCTCCGAATCTGTGCTCAACATATATGATCAATGGTTGAGCATAATTTTAAAACATCCGCCTAAGTCTTACAAAATAGAAAAATAAATCAGATTCAATGTCAATTTTATCTGTATTTTTATGGATTAAAAATATTGAAATAATGATTTTAAATCCTATTAAACAAACTAAAACTTAATAAAATAAACTAAAATTGTAGTTATTTTTTGGAAATATTTTCAATACGATATTTACAATCAAAATTCGAATACCAAAATTTAAATTGACAAGCCAAGAAGACGTGAATAGTCAATTTTCATTATTCTTGTTAAAACTACCCTCTGAAGGGACGGATAATTTATACAATTAGGAAATTCACTAATTGACATAACCACTGGTACGAAATCCTTCAAATAATATTGAATGAATTATTTTGGTAGCTCACAAATTCTACTTCAGTTTATACCAAGAGACGATTTGAAATACTGGCATTTTGCAAATCTTTTTAAAGAATTCGCGGTACTGTTTCAATGTTTTATTCTCTAGTAAGAAAAAAGAAAAAAAGACATTTTTCACGTCAATTACAATGTGGACGTGTTTAAAAACGACCAAGCAGTAGTAATTTTTGGCCAACATCAAAACAAAGAATAAGAACTCAATTCGAATGAACATTGAAAAAAACATTAAAAATATTCAATTCAACTAATTTCCGAATCTAAACATCATCATCATCTGCCTAGCCTTTACCCAACTATGTTGGGGTCGGCTTCCAGTCTAAACCGGATGCAGCTGAGTACCAGTGTTTAACATGGAGCGACTGCCTATCTGACCTCCACAACCCAGTTACCGGGTAACACGGTAACCCTTTGTAACACTGGTTGTCAGACTTTCTGGCGTCTGACTACCCGTAACGACTGTCAAAGATGTACAAATGACAACCGGTACCAACAGCTTAACATGCTTTCCGAGGCACTGAGTCTCGCTATGACATAGATGGTCACCCATCCACGGACCGACCGCGCCAAGAATCTAATCGATCGCGAAAAGAATCTAAACGAGCCAAATAAATTATGAACTGTCATTAGTCATCCAATAGTGCCTTAACCAAAAAGTTATGCGTGGTCATTGGTCATACATGGTTGTAAACCTCCTCCTTTTTTTTCGTCGGTTAAAAATGCTTGTAAGTACATACATCAAAGCATACTAAAGATACACGAAAACATGAAATACAATATTGTCCTACCCACTAATCAAAGATCAATCCTCAAATACCCACACTATATACCCACAGGTACAATCACAAATCACTAGAAGGCTCTGACTAGCTGACTAGCTACAAATGCGCTGTCCTCGCCCGATTTACTCGCCCCAGTAGCTCGCCCGTCGACGCGCTCAACCGGAACGCAGCTAAAGGCAAGTTTACAATAGAAAAATATCAAACGGAACGATTTGAATGTTCAATAATGTGCTTTTTGTATTTATTCTTTGAATTGTAGTTTTTCGGGAATGTTTCGGTCAGTGAGTGAGATCTTAGATGTTAGATTAGGCATCAGGAATTCCTCCAATTTAATAGGTGGCCTTTACAAATATATATAATACATATCTGTTGAAGAGCTGACAGCCATTGGGGTAAACGTATTCTTAAGTAGACCACGATAAGACAAATGAAGGGCGCTCTCCGGCATGGTGGAGTGATGATCTGCGAAAGTTTGCAGGCAGAAGTTGGATGCGTCAAGCTAAAGACCCGTAGGGCTAAACAAGTGGCAAAAACGCGAGAGACATTGAATGTCAGATATCTAGTCGTAAATGAATGTCATTCCCAAACATTTTGTATTCTATTCTACTAGCGTTTTTGCCACTTTTCTAGCCCTACGGGTGATGTGGCACATGTAAGGGTAGGCCTGTGTCCAACATTCTACCAACAATAAATAGGTAATTATGATGATGAATGGAAGCCTTTAAACAGATATAGGCAACTCCTGAAATTTTCGCTTTAAAATGGTTTAAAACGAATAAATAAATATTATAGTTTTTTCCAAATATTATCAATATAATATATCATCAATGGACAACGAATTAGCATAGCCATCCAACGTGGCAATGCTGCCAGTCTCTTGGGCACGTTTCCAGAAGACAGCGATGAGGATGAGTACTTTGACGCCTATCATTGACGCATATGTCTGTAGAGTTTTGTTTTATTTTTATTTTTTTATTGGTACATACATATACATATACAATTATAATCAATCAATTTATCTTAGTTCTTTTTTATATTGTATTGTGGACCGATTTTTGGTTGTAGGACTAGGGTGCCTAAAAGTATTTTTTACGGCAACAGTAGATAACAGATTTTTTATTTAAGTCAATAAATCAAATAATTGAGATCTCGTATCCCGAATAAATAAATGCAGATCAAACTTATTTTAAATACCAAACCATCCATGCAATATTATAAAATGTAATGTAAACTCGACCTAACGCCAGCACATTTTGAATTGAAAACTCAACAACTGTAATCTATGTTATTTTACTTCACTACACACACAAAGTTTATTGGAAACCTAATTGCAATATTCGTATTACATTTCAATACAAAATTAACATTGAAATGAAGTGTGGTTCAACGGAATTAAAATTTTCAATTTTGGAGTGACATTTGACGTAATTTTACCTTATTTTTTTTTAGATACCTAGAACCAAAAATTTCGTCGTTACGAGTAGTCAGAAAGTCTGACAGCTAGTCTTACCAAGGGGTATCGTGTCACCCGGTAACTGGGTTGTGGAGTTCAGATAGGCAGTTGCTCCATGTAAAGCACTGGTACTCAGCTGCATCAGGTTTACACAGGAAGCTGACCCTAACATAGTTGGGAAAAGGCTAGGCAGATGATGGTAGATATTTCCTATTCTGTAGTGGTGAAACGTAAAAATACAAATATGAATTTAGCGTCGCCATAGTATCTGCAAAGTGCTGAAAATAGTATTTCTTGGCGGAAAATACTTAAGAAATATTGCTTTAATAAAATCTTTGCTGGAAAAGTTATTGGTTTTTGTAGTTTATTGGTACTCATGTACAAGAAAGTTGTATATTATTTACTTAACTAGCTTCTGCCCGTGATTTTGTCTACAAGGACTTATATACCTACGGGGATAAAACGTATTATATATATTCAGTAGTTTTTGCATGATGCGCGCTCAAACATACAGACAGACAAACGTTCTAAAAGACGTATTTTTGGCTTCTGTACTTCTAATAAAGATACCCAATATTCGTTTTTTTTTCAATATCTCTAATATACAGTCATCATGTTACAATTTTATTATATGTATAGATGTACAAACAAGCATTTTCCCCAGATTTCGCTCGCATTCTGAGTGTACTCTGCGGGATGTTCGAAACGGTTACCGCGCCCCCGAAACGCCGAGGAAGGAACATGGATGGGTTTTAGTCAGTAAGAGTCTGACACTCCCGCCCCACCCACGGCGGGGGGAGTCATTTGATGAATTCCCATCCGAAAAAACAACCCTGAGTGAATTAACTCGCGCCCACCTGAAAAAAACATCATCATCAGCCTATATATTGTCCCACTACTGGGCACAGGCCTCTTCTCATACAGAGGAATGAGCATTGATCACCACGCTTGCTATGTGAAAAAGTATCCTACGTGTTATATATATGTACCTACTTACACTATAACAGCTATTTGTCGCACAAAACAACATCAATACATTGTCGAGACAATTTATCTGTGGAGCATACACTCAGACGGCGTGTCGCCTTGTGTGGACGTGGGAGGATTACGAAGGACGGACTGGAGGCGTCGCGCCGTTGATAAATGGTAGGTACTTGTATATATAGATATCATTAGGTAATTGCGGTGTTTTGGTATTTATGTATAAGAAGAGTAACAAAAATATATGTTTCTTTTTAACTGACTTCAAAAAAGGAAGGTTTTGTATTCGAACCGTATGTAAAAATATACAAAACATTACCTAATTGGAGACACCGACTTCTAGAACAATGTATGGGTTATTCTCAATTTGTAGTGTTTTTGGAGTCTGTTCAATTTTTGCAAAAATGTTTTTTTATTGGGATTCAATCCCTTCTTGCATAAATAAAGCACATTAATTACGTTTGCAATTACATATCCTATTAAATCCATTTCAAAAAGCCATCAATCTAGCGTAGACCGCGCTCTAACCCTTACGCATTTTACCAAACAATATTATCCATGTCCATACTAATATGCTAAATGCAAAAGTGTGTCTGTTTGTAACCTCTTCAAGCTCTAAGCGCTGAGCAAATTTAGACGAAATTTGGTATGGCGTTAGCTAGAATCCTGGAGTAGGACATATCATAATGGTAGTTTTTATCCGGGTGCGTTAAATCCCCTACGGACGCAGGCAAAATTGCGGAAAACCGCTATTTATGTATAAAGTTCAAGATTAACTAACAATTTTGTTTGAAAGTTTCCGAAATTAATTTTGACCCTTTGAAACTTATAAAGGCTGTAGGCAGTCCCTATATATTCAAAATCAATAGTTTTCTAACCACAAGTGAAACTATCCCTTGGTTTATGTAAGAACTAAGGCCTTACCCTGGCATGCCAAAGCAGGAATAGTTTCGATGTAAAAATGTTGGTAGCTGTGTCTCTCTCTTACACCTGAATAGTGATAGTGATTGCAAAAACACGTGGTAGTACAGCCAGCTTACAGCAGCTTTTCTGCTTCGGGGCTGTGGGACGTTCAAAAGAGATACCGCGCCGAATAGAAAGGGCTGAGGAAGGAACATGGATGGGTTTTAGTCAGTAAGAGTCGGACAATAACGATGGGAGGGCTCATGTGATGATTCCCCATGAAAAAAAAGCAAGCTTTTCTGCTGGAACTGGACTGCCTATCTGACCTCCACAACCCAGTTACCGGGTAACACGGTACCCCTTGGTAAGACTGGTTGTCAGACTTTCTGTCTCCTGACTATCCGTAACGACTGTCAAAGATGTACAAATGACAACCGGGACCAACAGCTTAACGTGCTTTCCGAGGCACGGAGGAGTCTCGCTATGACATAGATGGTCACTCATCCACGGACCGACCGCGCCAAGCTCAGCTTAACCTTTGCTCGGTCGAACCGTGCGGCTGTTACTTAGCCACGAGCTCCTCCATGCTCTCATTTTTTTACCTGTTTATGATAGTAATTTAGATATATGATTATTCACATTTCACCTTTATCTTTTTAACTCTCTAAGTGATGCAGGTATTTTCTATATAAACAATAGAATTTAGGTCAGTGTATCCTTCTGCAGTGGAGCGCCATTTTAATTAACCCTTTTGTTTCGTATCTTGATAAAGTAGGTAAGTCGACTTTATACTGTGAGGTTAGGGGTGGGTTAGATTGAAGAAGAAAATCTATTTGGTTTAGTGAGTTTTCTACCTAGTTTGTTCTACCTCTTTTGACAGCGACATGGCTACATAAATTATTATAGGTACGTAAATTTGTAGGACAATGTTTTTGAAGGCTTTGGAATAATAACGTAACACGAATAAACATCACGTCAAAATTCTTTTACGATAAATATATTTAATATCTATACTAATATGTAGGTATTTTGTTTTTTGTCAAAAACAAAATACCTACAAGACGAAAACTCGAACCTATCTTAATTGAACCAACTTACGCGAGAACAACGAGGTTTTGTATTTAGTTAATTCACGAGGACCGAGTGCTCGTGCCCTCAGAGTCGACAATCGGTTTGTATGAAACAAGTTTGAATGGATTCGTAAACTATTGTCGGAAGTTCATTGACTTATGTACCTACAGGAAAATTAGATTTTCAGACGGAAAAACTTTGCTTAAAACTGTTAACAAGATGTTTTAAATATTTTGATTAGTTTTCTGACGCTTTCACAAAATAATTAATTATTTTTTATTAGATTTTGAGATTAGAAAGCATTAGCGGATCCGGTTATGTGTTTCCAAGTAGAATTTCTAAGTATTTATCTAAATTTTTAATTTGTTCCCAGTTGAAGGTAAGCTCCTATTAAAATACACATAGGTACATGTTTAGTAATATACTAGCTTCTGCCAGCGACTTCGTCCGCGTGGAATAGTAGTGCTCCGCTTCTATTGGTCTTAGCGTGATGATATATAGCCTATAGCCTTCCTCGATAAATGGACTATCTAACACTGAAAGAATTATTTAAATCGGACCAGCGGTTCCTGAGATTAGCGCGTTTAAACAAAATGACAACATTTCCCTTCACTGCTCTGCTCCTATTGATTGTAGCGTGATGAAAAGTATACTATAACCATCTCAGGAGTATGACAAATAATTGTACCAAGTTTCGTTAAAATCCGTCGAGTTGTTTTTGTTTCTATAGAGTTTATACAGACAGACAGACAGACAAAATTTTTACTGATTGCATTTTTGGCATCGGTATCGATCCCTAATCACCCCCTGATAGTTATTTTGGAAATATATTTCATGTACAGAATTGACCTCTCTACAGATTTATTATAAGTATAGATTTAGATCTATCTATATTTAATTCGTCTACATTTCCCGTTATGATTCTTTTATATTTTAATTTCACGTCATTGTTTTTTTATGATTTTCCTTTGTCTTTTTTGCGCTATTAATAAGAGTTTTACGTATCTAGCTAAAAAAAAAACAATTTTGCCGCATAGCAAAAGCGATAATCGCACTTAGAAATATTATTTAACTTTAAACAAAACAACTGAATCATCAAACTGCAATAAATAAACAATTCTCACTACAATTCATATAAAATCGTGAAACATCGCGCCACGACGTAATTTTAAAATCAAATATGGCGTCCGCGCGCAAAAATTCAATTTAATTCGTTCAGTTTGCTCTTTTAGGTCTGTTGGTTAAATCAAATTTGTTTCATCTGAGTTGTTGTTTGATAATGTTACTATAAACGTATATAATACAATGACAAACTTTTTTTTTCTATTTATAGATTTTTAGGGACACAATGCATTGTAAACTGAGACGTACTGCTGAGGCATGGGTTTAGCGAGCAGGCGCGTGTGGTATTAGCGCGGCGCAGCAGTCGTCTCCCCGCACCCAATCAGTTAGGTCGCAATATAAGTTTATAATTAATATGTTATCTGGTACCAGTAAAGTAAAGTATATTATGCCCATCATGTGTCCCTCATTGAAGAACATCCAGCAACTGATTACCCTAACCCCGCAGATTTTAAGCTGGTTGTATTTTTTTTGTGAAAAACCGTTTTTTTAGGAACTAATCCTGTAGCGGACATACGAATAAATCGCAGCAATCGGCTGTCATCAAATAATCCATTATTCATCCTTGACCGACTAGCAGAGCAATTTTTCAATTCAATGCCAATTGACCTTACTGCAAATCTAAATTCGCAATTGCATATTGTGTCGCTCGATGGTATTGGAATAATGCAACGTTGGTGGAGCAAGCTGCTTACCACGGTCGGTATTCGGATGGGTGACCATTATTTAAATATATAAAAACCTTTAATAAGCCTTAGTTGCTTTTCGAGAGTATGTTAAATGGTTAGAGAAATGGGTGCTACGACTAACAAAAATAATACTAGCTATTTCGCGCGGTTTCACCCGCATTCTCAGGGAACTACTTAACGCACTCAAATAAAAGGTAGCCTATACCCGTCTCCAAAGTCCCATCTATCCACATACGAAATTTTGTCTAAATTGACTCAGCCGTTTTATCTTGAAAGCTTAACAAAAGAGCTAACAAGCACACTTTCGTATTTATAAAATTATTTTTGATTCATTTTGATATTTTATTCTCAAAACTATATAGGCTTGAGACATACAACAATGTTTAGTGCTATCTGTCATATGAAACAGATGTAATATATTACTTAGGTATAATGTTAGCTATGTTTTTATCACTGAAACAATCTACAAAAGCGGTCCAGCAGTTTCAGAGATAACACTACTAACTTTTAGCTCTAACAATTAGAATATATAGGTAGTAACAAAACAGTAGGCCAAGTACCTACCAATTTTGAATTGTAGGAACTATCCTAAAGCAAAAATAATGTTTAAAAAATGCAAAAAGAACAATTCGTATCATATGAAAAGTATTCATTTTAATATTAATTGTGTTCTTTTAATTTTTCATTAATAAAATATTTTACGGTCATTTTAAAAAAAATAATTTATTCAGTACAAATAAATTATTTAAAAAACTATATTCCAGTAAAAAATCATTTAGTTAGGTACCTACAAATACTTTTTGGAAAGTGATCCGGGCTAGCCCCGTACACAAAAACGTGACGTTTGTAATGCAACAAATTCTACGCCATATTTTTTCCTTTTTCTATAAAAATACGCTATCCTCCACCAAAACAAATTATAAGTTCAGTCTACAGTCTAAAAACGTACGAAATTAGCATTTGCCGTCCCCGGCTAGCACTGGAACCGTAATGAAACCTGTCCGATTTGTTTTAGCCCAGTTTATTTGTAGGGTAGAACATTTTCTATTTAAATTTCTGTCCTGTCAGATGAGGTTGATGTAGCGGATTTAGTTTTAGACCAAATGCTTGGGGAATAGTGTTTGTGTGCCTTGAATTTATAATGTTACCTATATTTTTATTTATTTTTCTGTTTGGAGCAAAATTGTGACGTAAGAAAAACGCGTTATGCCCCCTCCATGCTATTTCTCTCTCGTTGTCTATTTCTTTCAGGTTGAAGCAGACGGAGACCACCTTACTCGATTTATACAGTACTATTGTAATTCTTACAAAAATATATTTTTTTACGATGGTATATTTTTGCGACAATCGTTCCTTTATTCAATCAATTATATTCCAGACATATTATCTATTTCCCAAAAAATATCATTTCATTCCATATTCCTCAGTCTATTTATAAATATTGACCCCTTAAAATACTGGCTAAAATTAATAGCACAACTAACACTGTTACATTATTTAACTTTTCAAAAAAAGACTTAGGTTTCAAGAGACCTAACATAATAAATTTTCAGGACGATGAGGCTGCTCCAACCTAATTCAATTCTTATAACACTAACGAGAGGAGACACCCTATTAAAAGGTCCAGTCTACACTGCATGCCAAATAAAATGACACAGCTTACATTTATCTAGATACATATAAAATTCTTTGTCCTGAATGACTTACGGATCAACCTATAGCCTAAACCGCTGATCGTAGAGACCTGAAAGTTGGAGGGTGTGTTGCTTGTATGACGTAGGCATCTGATAAGAAAGGATCTTCTGAAATTCTACCTCTGAAGGGGTCAAAAAGGAGGGTAAAATTTGTATGAATCTCTGTAATTTTATTGTTGCATTCGTATAGTCTATGCGGGCGATGCCGCTGGCGGAAAGCTAGTCAAAAATAAAATGAAACTTATTTAAAAAGGAGTTTTATAAATTAAATGTTTTAATTTTAAATACTTTCAAATTTAAAACCCCCACTTTACCCATAACCAAAGTATTCTTTCACTGTTCCAAATTTCAATTCGATAGCATAACTAGTTCTCAAAATAATCTGCTATGACAGACGAACATACAGACCTACTTATTTTTTGACATTTCGGTGCGGAGTACCACAAAATACGAGTCATCATCTGCCTAGCCTTTTCCCAACTACGTTGGGGTCGGCTTCCAGTCTAACCGGATGCAGCTGAGTACCAGTGTTTTACATGGAGCGACTGCCTGTCTGACCTCCACAACCCAGTTTACCGGGTAACACGATACCCCTTGGTAAGACTGGTTGTCAGACTTTCTGGCTTCTGACTACCCGTAACGACTGTCAAAGATCTATAAATGACAGCCGGGACCAACAGCTTAACGTGCTTTCCGAGGCACGGAGGAGTCTCGCTATGACATAGATGGTCACCCATCCACGGACCGACCGCGCCAAGCGCAGCTTAACCTTTGATCGGTCGAACCGTGCGGCTGTTACTTAGCCACGAGCTCCTCTCAAAATACGAGTATACTTGGAAAATGAATTCCTTCATAATTTATTCACAAAGTTGTTCTTTTACAACTTTATTTATGTATTATAGTTGGAACGGCTACAGTGTTCAATGGGTCGTATAGCCGTTATTTTTCCTCTACGCACCAAATTTTACTCCCAATTTTTCCGCGTACCAATGAAATATATTGGCATAGAATCACAGTTAACTAAACAAGTTCCGTCATTTGTATAATAAAATAATAATAAATAAAAATAAAATAAAATTTATTAAAAAACATAGATCACAAATATATAGTATAGCAATTTTATATGTATGGTAATAAAAAAATCTTAATAATAACAGTCGTAAAAATTAACTTAATCTAGACTAATACATACTATAGGTAATCCGCGAAAGTTACGTGTTAAATCTAATGTTGGGACCACCCGAACTAGGTTTATTTAAACCTGTGTTTCAGGCTATCTATATGAAAACTAAGCTTGTCACTTTATAACCACTTTCTGTGACGACACAAGAGCGTTTAGTGATTTCTCTATACTAGCTAAAATTTTTAAGTACTTTTTGCAGCTCAATATGACATGATAATACATTTTATAGTTTTCGGTTGACGTCTGCGTGACAAAACGGTGGAGCGCGGACTAATTCGGTCAGTGTCGATTTAGGTGCATTACACTCATCTATCACACACGAAATATACACACTTGCATCATCTACTCGTATTTAGAAACATATCAGTGGATGGAATACTTCCTAGTGTTATAACTTCGAAGGTTATTCTGTCTGTCTGTTTCTTACGCTTTCACGGTAAAACCGCTGCACCGATTTAGATAATATTAAATACAGACATAGATTAAAAACTGCGGAAAGAAATGGGCTACTTTTTATCCGGGAATATGAAGTTCCCTTCAAATTGCAAGCAAACCTGTGATAAACAGCCAGTATATTATCGAAAGCATCATAAAACTCATACCAATAACTTTACCTTTAACATTGAAAACTGAAAACCGATCAAGGCCAAACCATATAGTTTTTCTTTACTATCGTATTTGAACCACTTTGGTATAGACAGTTCAAGAACATAGCAATAATAAATTCAATGGATTGTCAATCAAACTGACCATTTTTTTAAATTGTATGCACTACAGTGTATTCATGCACGCTAACTGCATAATGTTATTCGTATTGAGGGTTGCATTGCGATGACTCTATGAGGTCTACATCAATTGATTTTACAAAAAATGTAAACAAAGTCGTAACCTATTCTTATTTTCTGCAATTCTGCCACAGAAATTAACAAAATGGCGTAAGGATGGCGCAGTTATGTCAATTTCATGCTCTAAACATCATTATTAATCGTTTAATGCCGTTTTATTTATCTATGTGGAGAAATTAGAACAAAATACGTTACGATATCAGTCCATGGATGGGTGACCGTTTCCTGAACATACCTCGGAGAGCACGCAAAGTGATACCTACACATTTCAATAAATAAATAGGATACCTACCTGACATTTATAACAGAACTCAGCCACGCACAGTAATAAAACTTCAAGTATGGTAGATGAGTATCTAAGTATTGATGTACTTCGTTTATGGGGTAGTAACAGGTTGGTAAGCATTAGAGCTGTCGTTCCCACCCACCCACTTCCTCGAAGGTAGACGATTGATTTTCGGGTGCCACAGAGTAACAAGGTTCTTGTTTATGTTTGAAGTTATAATGATATCGGGTTTTGTGGGTGCTTGAGTGGGCTCGGCCGAAAGGTAAGATCGAAGAAGGAGTCTCAAAATTTTGATTTATTTGATGGAAATTCATCAATATACCTACCATAGATATCTATCTAAATAAAAAACAAATTCGGTCATTTGTATGAAAACCAAGCGTTTGACTTAATGACTACTTTTTGTGACGTCATTAGAGCATTTTAGTATTTTTTTTATACTAACATTTTAGAACTTTTTGCAGATCTTTTTTTTAGTTTTCAGTTGACGTCTGGAACCAATATGGTGCGGACTAATTCGGACTATGTTGATTAAGGTGCACTACAGTCAGTTGTCACACGCAAAATACACACACTTCACTTATGATTCCTACTTATATAAAAATAGGTATATGAAAGTAATTTTATCCTTTTGTCTGTTATGTTTTCACGTGAAAACGGTTGAACCGATTTAAATTGAATTTGGTGTGGATATAGATGGAAACCTAAGGAAGGTTATGGTATCGTTTTTATTCGGGAGAATAAGGTAGTTTCCACTATTTTCCACAGAAGGACACATAAGTTTAGTCAAGAGAACGACCTAATCCTACTAATATTAACAAGCTTTCCGCCAGCAGCTTCGCCCACGTGCCCCATCTCCAACAAATGTCATAATATTTAAGCTAATGTATACAAAAACTTGATAAATTATGTACTAAAACCTTCCTCTTGACTCCATCTATCTATTAAAAAAACCGCATCAAAATCCGCTGCGTAGTTTTAAATATCTAAGCATGAATAGGTACAGACAGACAGCGGGAAGCGACTTTGTTTTATACTATGTAGTGGTGATGCGATAATTTGTGATGAAGTATGTATGTTTGTTACTCTTTCACTCAAAAAGTACTGAAGGGATTTCTATAAAATTTTGGTAAACAAATAGTTTATAACCGAGATTAACAAATAGAATATATTTTATCCACGTGCGCGAAGATGTTCCCTCGGTATGGGGTTCAAATTACAGGAACTAGGTATTATACAAAATATTGTTAAAATTGTGTTGTTTTTTTTCACACCGAGTACATTTGAGCTATCATTAAATACTTATGGTAGGTTGGGAGATTAACCAGCTACATATACAAGCTTCCTATATATAGCCTACGTAATTTGTAAAGGCCTTTCAACCCCTATCTCACAATACGTTTCCGCTTATTTGCATTACCCCGGCGGCCATGTTTTATTTTTAATTTATGACTTATCTCTTTTGTTTGTTTCGCTGATCTGCAAATCATAATTATTTACGGTATTTATATATTATTTTGATAATATTGTTTTATTATTTTTATATTAAGTCATTAGGTTTATTTAAATATTATTATGGTAATGTATTTATTCAGAATAAAAAATATTAATTTTATTTTGATTGCTTGACTTTTCAGATGTGATTTCATTAATAAGGTTTTTTGTGCAATTAAATGTTGATACAACAAATAGAAGTACTATCAAATTACTACAACTATCTTCCAATAATGAAACGCTAAAATATATGTACGCGCAGAACTTCCAAACGACTGCACCGAATAGGATAATTCTTTTCTTTTGTATTCGTTATTGTCAGAACAAGGTTTTTATTTCTGAAAATTTTAAAAATGGAATATAATATTATGGCCGTACGAAGTTCGGCCAGCTATAGTCTGTAACAATTGATTTTACGAAAAATATAAACAAAGTCGTAACCTATTTTGATCTAATTCTGCCACAGAAATTAACAAAAAGGCTGACGCATTTTTGTTAATTTCAAGCTCTAAAAATCATCATTCATCATTGACCATTTTTATTTATCTATGTGGGAAAATTAGAACAAAATAGGTTATGATTTTGTTTACATTTTTCGTAAAATCATTTGGACAGGCTATAATCATTTAATACAAACGATGTTCCAATTATGAATTTATCTGGTACATAATAAATACGTAACGATTTTTAATAATGAAAAATATCTTCTGAACCATCTAATATAAAGTTTCATTGATAAAAATAACACAAATTTTCAGGAATACAGCGGAAAATCAATGGTATTTAATTATTAACGCACAATGGCCGGGTAAAGTCATTTATTATGTACATTTAGAGGGTAACACGCACGGGAAGTGTTGTCTAGTGTTAGACATTAGTTAATGTTTTATAAGAACCGGGGAATTATCGGTAATTTTGATGTTGAAAGTAAAAGCTCGTTAAAGGGATCGTCAACATTTTTATATAGATAATGTATCTACTTAATTATTTTTTTGGAATAGCATTTGTTCACATGTATTTTTGAAACGGGGTCTATTTTTGTTGGGCGTATATTGTCGCCGAAAAAGATTTTTTTTTTGACGCAATATTTTTAATTAAATATTTAAGTAGGTATCTCCTGTAAATAACAGACACCATCTGAATTATAAAAAAATATTTTTGTTTTTTTTTCTATAAATGAATTTAAATTGTACAACCAAAAGTATTATTACCCTTATAATAGTTACCCCTCTATTCACAGGTTAACCATAACGCCCACTAGAATAGCCGTACCCTTCACACGTTCGTAGTATAAATATAAACAGGCAAGGGAAACCCTCCCTTCTAATTAGTTCTAACCTAATTAGCGCGCCCTTCTTAGGCCGACCTTTAAGTATCACCAACAATGCTTCAATAGATGTCAAAAAATAAAAATAATGACTAATCACAAATATCAAACAAAAAAAAACATTTTTTTTTTTCAACAAATATTTTTTCCAATTTAAAATAGGAACATTTTTTATAATTTCGTACTTACCTCTCTGCGAATGCAAGCAGCTCGCGATCCAAATTCAAAATTCACAAATTCGATTGGTCCGCCCGCGGTCGGGTAGTGGTCGGGGAGTGAAAAGGTGGTAAGTACGATTGTGGGAGATTAGTACGCGTGCGGCCAGGTCGGCTGCCCGTGGGACTATGCCGTGCCGGGCGAAGTAAGCCAACGTACTCTTGTACCGAGCCGTGCTCCGCGTCATATCAATAAGTTTTATAGATTCACCGTTTGTTTTGTAGCTTTTGTGTGTCAATTTTATTTAGATGTTTGTCTTTTCCTTCTTTGTGGCAAAGAATTAGTTAAATAAAAGATCGCTTAGCAAAGTTGCTCTGAACTTCACCGAAAAATAAAAATAATCTGTTTTAGCATAATGTAATACTAAAATCAAAAAAATAATATATTTATAACCTACCTTAAAAAACAAGTATTTTTTAAAACAAAAGATTCTATTAGAAGTATAAAAATCAATCATTTAAGTCGGTACTTGAATATAAGGTATTGATTCTTTACTTTGATTGCAATTTGGAGATAATTTTTAGGAGTAAATAGAAATGTTTGATTAAAATCTACTTTAATTCATATCTGGCCTAATTCTGTGCTCTGGGTAGTTGCAATTAGAACTCATTTCATTCTGATAATCATTTGCAGCTGCGTACTGCCTAAACACAATAAGTAATAACACAATATGAAATCAGGTATCAAATCTCGCTATCTGTAATTTAGAATATTTAAATCTAAGTCCAAAGTCCTAAGTCTAAGTCCAAATACATATTTTTATTTGATTTTCTTATTCAATTCTATCGTAATGCAAATCAAGAGCATACAAACTAATCTGGCTTAAAAAACACAAAATCTGAACACCTTTTTATTTATTCAAGCCAATCGCGAGTGAACCGACTAACCTAGTTGACAAATCCATCCGCTATCGACTTCCAGTTAATTATAAATCGGATGCCGATGGCCGGTGATGGGTGCTCTCACCTTACCGTCGCATTTTTGTTTTTTTTTTCGAAATCATAAGTATTAGAGTTTCTTGTATATTTACAAGGTAATTTAAATTACTAATTAATATTATGAATTCGAAAGTGAGTTTGTTTGTTTATAACGTTTTCACGGTAAAATAGCTAACCCAATTTGGATGAAATTTAGATAGATACCGCCCCGGAATACAAAGGGCTGAGGAAGGAACATGGATGGGTTTTAGTCAGTAAGAGTCTGACACTCCCTTCCGCCCCACCCATGGCGGGAGGGGTCATTTGATGATTACCCCTCCGAAAAATAAAATAAAAAATAATATACAAGTCATAAAAAATACGCGTAGCTTTTACGTTAAAACCTACAATTTACTATAGGGTTAAAAATACCCCCAACAATGTCCAATATCTGCACTCAGTCGAGTAAACAAAAGTGATCGTTGAGTTAATGTCAGCGCTGACAGAAGCGTCCATAAAGTTAATTATAAATATCGTGGCTAACGATGTGTGCCTCCACACGGCTCATCGATCACAAACGTACCTACATACAACTTAGTTTCTGTGTTATTGAAAAAAAAACACGGTTTGGACGGTGGCTAACTAAATCATCATCGTCAGCCTATATATTTTGTCCCACAGCTAGGCACAAGGGCCTTACCGTGACGTGCCAAAACAAGATTATTTTCGTTATGAAATAGAGACGGAGCTATACGACGTTAGTAGTTATGTCACGCTCTCAAACTTAAATAGTGATTATAAAAACACGTGGTGGTAAAGCCCCAGGTCTCTTCTGATACGGAGAAGGCACGCAAATTTGCGATTTCAGACTTCTAAGTCCAGATTTCCTCACGATGTTTTTCCTTCACCTTTAGTCAGTGACGTCTCTGATATACTTAGAAAGTACTTTAGAGTAACTTAAGTAACTTTTAGAAAAATCACATTGGTACTTGCCAGGTTTCGAACTCACACACTCGTATACGAGAGGCAGGTGCTATAACCACTAGGCCACCACGACACCGAATTGTCTGGTTATTGGAAAAGGCCTCTTTTTATACAGAGAACCCATCGAAACCCAGCATGTACCAATGTGACTTTTCTAAAGTTATATTCTCTAAGTGTATCACTACTAACGGTGAAGGAAAACATCGTGAGAAAACCTGAACTAAAAAGTCTGAAATGGCCAATCCGCCTTGAGCAAGCGTAGTGATCAATGCTCATGCCTTCTCTGTATGAGAAGTGGGCCCCAACAGTGGGGTAGCTAGTAGGCTGAACTAAATAGGCTGATGATGATTCATGCAGGCATTAAATGCAGCTTTTACAATATTTATAGTTCAAACTCAATAAAGATTCTATCCCGTACCCTACTTGGCCTTTAGCGTGTAGTCGCTTAGTTTTGTAAGTTAAGCCCTGGCTGGAGGCCCTAAATTCATTTGAGGCACTTCACAGGCAAGCCCGGTTAAGCAGTCGACAACCTTCTAGGTTGACCTGCGAGATGCCATACACAAAAAAATAAAATTAAAAAATAAAGATTCTATCAACTCAGTTACAAAGCAATCTATTCCTCCCACTATCTGTCTATCGATTTAATTACAAATCGTCACAATGGCTGCCCATGCGTGCTGTCAACATATCGTTTGTAAACAATATCCAAGTTTTTCACTATTCACAACACAGACAAGATTTTTATTTAATAGGTTGTAGCTTTCCGCCAGCGGCTTCGCCCGCGTGGTCTATATGAATTCTAAAAAAAACCGGCCAAGTGCGTGTCGGGCCACGCGCAGTAGGGTTCCGTAGTAGGAGTTAGTTAGTCGACTATAACTCTGTAACCGGTTAAGCCTACTTAGCCGTGATAGTTTTCCTTGTAAGTTCATTACATGTACTACGTCTGTGATTTTTTTCACATTTCTAGGTACAGCCACTCAAAAGTTATAGGGGGGGTAACTCGTATCGAACAAAAATTTGCACTGATAAGCTAAATATTTCGCAAATGGCTCGCTTAACCAAAAAATGGTCTTCACACACTCATAATATTTTTAAAAGACCTATCTTACGATACCCCACATGGAGGGGTACGCGAGAAAAAAAAATCATCCCCACTTTACGTGTTTGGGAGCTACCCTAAAAAAATATATTTTTCAAAATTTTATTTTACCACTTTTTCGGCGTGATCAATATACATACCAAATTTCAGCTTTCTAGTATCAAGAACCTCGGAGCTATGCCGCGGACAGACAGACAGACAGACGGACATGGCGAAACTATAAGGGTTCCTTGTCGGACTACGGAACCCTAAAAAATGACAGTATTTCATACAAACTTTGCCCCTTTTTTCACACCCTTAGGGATAAAATTTTGGAAAATCCTTTCTTATCGGGTGCCTACGTTATACAAAGAACACACCCTCCAAGTTGCAGGTCTCTATGATCAGCGGTTTAGACTGTGCGTTGATCCGTCAGTCATTCAGGACAAAGCATTTTATATGTATACTAATATAATAAAACTGATGAGTTTGTTTGTTTGAACGCGCCAATCTCAGGAACTACCGGACCGATTTAAAAAATCTTTCGGTGTTAGATAGCCCATTTATTGAGGAAGGCTATAGGCTATATTATATCATTATGCTAAAATCAATAGGAACGGAGCATCAATGAATAATGTTTCAAAATCGTGGGATAAACTTAGCCCAAAGTTACTATTCCACGCGGACGAAGTCGTGGGCAGAAGCTATGTATAGATATAGATGACAAAATAATGTTGACTACGTTTACGAGGCGCCTTTATTCTATACGCTGTAAGTAAGTCACGTCGGGGTCTGTTGGCACTTTTCACTGAACCCAAGTGTACTTTGGTCCACTCTTTTATTTTTGCAACCAACTGTAAGTGCCACTAACTGAATTAAAGTTTTAGAAGAGAACAGTTGAAGTGTTTTGTTTTTAAGATAGTTATAAAACAAATGAAAATTAAAAAAACCCGGCCAAACGCGAGTTTTATGTGTGGTAATAGGAGGGACTTTGAAGGCGTTTATAGGCTTTTTCTTCAGTTATGTTATTTCTTCAGGACACGGCTGAAAAAGCGGGAAAAAACTAGTTTATTATAATTTTGGTAGAATACGATTTCATCATCAATACAGGTCCCTACGTTCTGATAACTAATAAAAAATAAGACTACACAACTGCTACGAGTTTTCGTAGCGGCGTAGCGTGTCTACAAGATGTGTAGAGCTTTCGTAGACGTTTGTGTAGTACAACAAAAATAGTATGACAACTTGAATATCAAGCCCGGTTAAGCAGTCGACAACCTTCTAGGTTGACTTGCGACATGCCATACACAAAAAAAAAGACAACTTGAACCGTTTTTATTAAAAAAATATATAAATATTTTGCACGTTGAAACACTTTAATGGTGTGGGACTGTGTTATAAAATTTAAAAGCAATAAAAAAAAAGATCTTTGAATAAAGAAGTGAACATATTTTTATCTCTTTCTTATATTTCAGCATTACTGTGCATCTGCGATACCTTGTAATATGCCTATAGCAAATTTTTACAGGTGACTGTATCCACATAATATCATTAGGTGATATATTCGTATTTGCTTCATAAAGATAGTTAGATACCTCTCTAACAAAATTTATAAAAAATATTACACTCCTTTAGTAGTCGAGTAAAATTACTTTTTTAATTACGTTAGACACTCGTATTTCTCTTTTCTGAGAAAGCTCATATTTTTATAAGTTACTAGCTTCTGCCAGCGACTTCGTCCGCGTGGAATAGTGGTGCGCCGCTCCTATTGGTCTTAGCGTGATGATATATAGCCTATAGCCTTCCTCGATAAATGGACTATCTAACACTGAAAGAATTATTTAAATCAAACCAGCGGTTCCTGAGATTAGCGCGTTTAAACAAAATGACAACATTTCCCTTCACTGCTCTGCTCCTATTGATTGTAGCGTGATAAAAAGTATACTATAACCTTCTCAGGAGTATGACAAATAATTGTACCAAGTTTCGTTAAAATCCGTCGAGTAGTTTTTGTTTCTATAGAGTTTATACAGACAGACAGACAAAAAATTTACTGATTGCATTTTTGGCATCAGTATCGATCCCTAATCACCCCCTAATAGTTATTTTGGAAATATATTTGTTGTACAGAATTGACCTCTCTACAGATTTATTATAAGTATAGATAAATACATTATAAAATTATAATAAAATATAAACAACCAGTCTCTCAATGTAAAGAATTTTTCCATCGTCATTTTTGTTGTGTTATTAATTTTAAGACTTCCTAGACAATTTCGTAACAATCCACCTTGTATTTGATTGTTGAAGGGCAATTTTCTCACCGTTCAGACTTTGTTATATTAATTGCTTGCTATTTAAAACCTTGTTACAGCTCGCTATTGTTACCTTTAGTAGTTATTGTTAGGTTTAACGAGTATTTGTGTTTATAATGTTCGAATTAACTTCATTTTGTTATAACGAAAACAGAAAAAAAAATGTTTTAAAAACTTTCAAATTACCTGTTTTTTTATTATTTTTTTCGGATGGGCAATCATCAAATGATTCCTCCCACCGTGGGAGGGGTAGGAAGGAGTATCAGACTCCTACTGACTAAAACCAATCCATGTTCCTTCGTCAGCCCTTTGGGGTCCAGGGGCGCGGCAACTCTTTCGAACATCTCGCAGCCGCGGCAGGCTATGGCCCTGAGGGTGGGCCCCGTCACTTTTACTGGCAGCTCTTTGAGGCGTACGTGGAACACGAACGCGCCGTCGACACGGGCCTGCATGGTCCTTACCGGACGACGAGTCACCCATAGCTCAAAGTCCGCAGGCCTGTTCAAGTTACCCTACCTTACCTTACCTTACCTACTTACTGCATCTCTGTTTTAAGTGTACTGTGGTCATTCTTTGTAATGAGATGTGTCGTATTTGCATAGACGGTGAATATATTCGCTTCGGAATTTATTCGTTAAAAAAACACCGTATTTTTAGAGTGTCGTACAATTTATAAATATGATTAATATTGTAAATTATTAATACGTAAACAAATGAAAATAAATACTATGTATGGTTACAGAAATATAAAAAAAATTGTCTGATTTCGTTCATATCCTCGGAGGAATTATTTTATGAAAAGTGTATTAAGTTATTCCGTGATTTGGCTATTTAACTGTAAAATTTGCATTAACAGTATGAGTAAGGGTTTAGGCTTGAATAAAATACGTAACTCAGTCTTTACACTCACTCTAAATTTAACAGCAATTTATTATCATGAAAAAGAGTTTAATAAAGTCCCTTTTCAGAATTTCGCGTAAAACTGGCTTAAACTGTTCGAATTATCGACACTTTATTTTGCGCAGATTCTTACGATCATTCATAATTCATTATTAAAGAAAAGAAGAATTATTCCTAAGAAAAAATATTCCTAAAAAATAAGAAAGAAAAACCGTTAGTATCACAAAGTAATATAGACAATATGAGAATCATATGAAAAAGGGTGTTAACTCTTATTTCAATCTGTTTATTTCCTGGGCATGTCCAGAAATTAATGTATATTCTTTCTTTCATTCTGAAATTAAAATACCATTTGAAGAAGTCGGTTAAAAAACACTACCTCAATAACATGATTTCACTGTTTAATTCTTGAATGGAAAATCCTTACTAATATCATAATTGCAAAAGTAACTCTGTCTCTCTGTAGCGCTTTCACGCCAAAACTACTGAACCATTTTAAATGAAATTGTATTGTTGTACACAGATAGTCTAGAGCCTGAGAAAGGACATAGGCTACTTTTTACCCGGGTGCGCGAAGTAGTTCCCCCGGGATGCGGGTGAAACCGCGGGAAACAGCCAGTTACCAAATAAAACTCATTGAAATTAAAGCACTAATTTTATTATCCACAAAATAACCACCCAGAAAAATAATTTAAAATTTTGCTTTGTATAGTCAAGTCACTATTCCAAACGTATAGAAATTATTTTCAACTATGCCCCGAAGACAATACCGCAGATTAAACAAAGGTACTTATATTCCTAATCTTGTTTCGAACTACAAGCCCCCAAAGACATAATCCCACTGCGGTAGAACTTCCAAAGTCCAGATACTTTGCTGGAATATTTTGAATATCATTCTAGAACATTTTTTTGGTTAAACTTCAAGTTTTACATAAGTTTCGAGTATATGAAAACTGAGTATGTTGCCCCATTATAAATTCTTAGTCTGTAGACTTTCTATTAAATGCAATAAACATGGTTTATTGTGTCACTAGCTTCTGCCAGCGACTTTGTCCGCGTGGAATAGTGGTGCTCCGCTCCTATTGGTCTTAGCGTGATGATATAATATAGCCTATAGCCTTCCTTGATAAATGGACTATCTAACACTGAAAGAATTATTTAAATCGGACCAGCGGTTCCTGAGATTAGCGCGTTTAAACAAAATGACAACATTTCCCTTCACTGCTCTGCTCCTATTGATTGTAGCGTGATGAAAAGTATACTATAACCATCTCAGGAGCATGACAAATAATTGTACCAAGTTTCGTTAAAATCCGTCGAGTAGTTTTTGTTTCTATAGAGTTTATACAGACAGACAGACAGACAGACAGACAGACAGACAGACAGACAGACAGACAGACAGACAGACAGACAGACAGACAGACAGACAGACAGACAGACAAAAATTTTACTGATTGCATTTTTGGCATCAGTATCGATCCCTAATCACCCCCTGATAGTTATTTTGAAAATATATTTCATGTACAGAATTGACCTCACTACAGATTTATTATAAGTATAGAAGATAGAAGATGAATTGCAAAATTTAGATTTTTTATTTAGCCCTAGACCTGACACTAGGATTCCGTGTCTTGGAGCCTATTCTCTTTCAGTTCACATAATAATGTGACTTATACAAAGCAATATTATAATTATTCTTCTTCTTCTATTAGTAGTAAATCTATGATAAAAATCTTATTCCTAAAACACCCAAATATTAATAGCAGAATCATTAAAATAAAAATATTCTACGAGTCCTGAATAAAATACTTAAAATACGGACCCAACCATCGCGATGGTTCTTAAGAAATATCTCCAACACAAATAAAAGAGAAACTTGACAGAAATAGGTATACAAAATGGCGGATTATTCAACTTGATATTATTTATGGACCATGGAAAAAACCCGGGGCCGCCGAGCGAGTCACTGAGACCGGTAAATATTTTATCATTTGAATGGATGCTACTGGGACCCTTGGAAATTATTTAGTTGTGTTATGATCGCTAAACGGTTGTAAGATAACATATTATTATATTTTCGAAAATAATTTATTAACAGAAAGTATTTAAATTAGATTACTAAAATCCAATTACTAAAATATGGCGTCAAAAATTCTTGCTCATCGCCGTCAACTTGTACCCAAGAGGCTGGCAGCATTGCCACGTTGCATAGCAATTTTAGAATATATTTTTTTAAGTTTTTTTGTGCCTTTTTCTTGTTAATTAGTGTCGAGTTTATGCGTATACTCTGCTGGGCCAAGGCCTCATCTCATACTGATAAATAAGGAACAAGCATTGATATACATAACGCGTATCTTATAGAGAATATGGTGCCATTTGTCCAGAAATATGAAATTTGTACCTATTATTTTATCAGAAAACATTAATTCATGATACAATACGAAATCAGAACTTCTAATAACGCTAGATATCTATGTAATATAATTGTATCCAAAACATTTACTTGTCAAATCAATTTTATAAGATGACAAATGTTTTGCGAGTCGAAACTTGCGATATTTTTATCAATATGTGGTCTCAGGGTAAACATGTATTCATTATTACAATCTCTACATAAGAATTTTATTGAGTTTTTTTTTTGTAAATATATTTTTATGAGAATGTTTCATAAATACGCTTGATAAGTATTAAATAGTTCGCTTCTTTTGTTTAAATAATTACCTTATGATACGCATATGTGTTTGTCTCAAAAATAATTATTAAGAGTAAAGACTGTTTTTTAGAACGTAAAAATATTTTTGTTCGCTCTAAAGACAAGAAAGCGTTTCATTCATTTAATTAAATGTCATTATTGCTTACTGCGTAGAATATTATATAAAAAGAGACGAGGTTATTTAACATAAACATGCTCCATCTATCGTCAATCGTCTGAAATTATAACAGTACAAAAAGCGCCATCTCTACAAAGTGTATAAAACCTGTTCACATCACAGGGCACGTTCTACACGTTCTAGACAACCTCTACACTTAGCAGTTCCGGAAAATTTCCAAAGATGGCGCTATCTTCAAATACCGAAAAGAAAATTGAGTTTTTATAATTATTTATCTTTAATTATAGATTATTCAGTATGTGTTTTTGTATACTCCTTCTTAAGTATTGGAATGAATCTGACTTTTTTTTGTAAGGATATTACAAAACGTGGTACCCTATATATTTAGGTTACAATTTCACACGCTAGATGGCACTACGATCGGCAATACAATTTCGTGTCGTTCACTATGGTGGTTTATAATAAAGAACATACCTGTGGCAGTGTTTGTCTTATTTTCTTGGGCATTGTTCTTCTCTTCTTTGGCAGTTTTGGCTTCGGAACTAGTATTGCATCCCATTTTCGCACTTATTGGTAGCTACACTAAATTATAAAAAGTAGCGTCAAAAATACTAATATGTTAGGAACACTGCACTTGAGGATTTTAGGAACAATCTTTCAACTATAACATAGTTGGCAGTCTGGTGAAGCTCTCGTTGATTTAGATAAATCTGAAACAAAGGAAAATTGTACATTAGATACTGTCCGGTTGCATAATACTCATTTAATGGTACCAATCAATGAGCAGGCGCGGGACCAACAGCTTCACGTGCTCTCCGAGGCACGCTATGTTCAAACAACGGTCACATATCCATATACTGACTGCGAACTTAAACTTGCTAATCTGTCTATCCGCACGGCTGTTACTAAGCTACGAGCCCTCTCAAAATAGTTAATACTAGCTTTCCGCCAGCAACTTCGCCTGCATGGGCTACACGAATTCAAATTAAAAATGTCAATGCAAACTTTGTGCCCCGTTAGGAGTATAATGTCGAAAATCCTTTCTTATCAGATGCTTACGTCATACAAAGAACACACACTTTATGGTGGTAACAGGTCTATACGATGAGCGGTTTAGGCTGTGCGTTGATCCGTCAGTCATTCAGGACAAAGCATTTTATATGTATAGATTATTTCACTGTTGGACATAGGACTCTCTTATTTCCATTCTAACTGAATATCACAAGTATTTAACTCAGAAACTAATATAAATTTCATTGAATCGCTTGAAATATTCTATAGCACTACGAAGAGCGAATTTCTATAGAATACATACGTTTCGTTGTAGCAATAATATATCAAAGGGCGTTTGAAAATTCCTTTGATGTCAACCATTCCAATAGTACACCAAAATGCGCGTGAAATTCTAACATTTTTATTTCTGAAATGTATATTGTAATACAGAATATAATGCATTTTCATATTTTATAAACGGCCAAATTGATGTTACCGATTTCTCGATAATTCTGAAAAATATCGAATATGAATGCTATCGAAGAACTCTGTAATAAATGCGTTGGAGTGAATTTTTTTCAAAGTTCCTTTGAAAATTCCATTTTTCCTTTGAAAGTCACAATGGTTCCTATACATTGTCGTAGACATATTTACACCTGTATTGAAGAACAATAGCTAGATAATAGAGGAGCTTGTGGCTAAGTAACAACCGTAAGGGTCTTGGCGCGGTCGGTCCGTGGATGGGTGACTATTTATGTATGTCATAGCCAAACTCCTCCGTGACTCGGAAAGCACGTTAAGCCGTTAGTCCCGGTTGTCATTTGTAGATCTTTGATAGTCGTTACGGGTAGTCGAAAGCCAGAAATTCTCACAACCAGTCTTACCAGGGGGTAAGAGATGGGTTGTGGAGGTCAAATAGGAAGTCAGTCTTCCAGTCTAAACCGGATGCAGCTGGGCACCAGTGTTTTACATGGAGCGACTGCATCTCTGACCCCCACATCCCAGTTACTGGGTAACACGATACCTCTTGGTAAGACTGGTTGTCAGACTTTCTGGCTTCTGACTACCCGCAACGTCTGTCAAAGATCTACAAATGACAACCGGGACCAACAGCTTATCGTGCTTTCCGAGGCACGGAGGACTCTCGCTATGACATAGATGGTCACCCATCCACGGACCGACCGCGCCAAGCGCAGCTTAACCTATGATCGGTCGACCCGTGCGGCTGTTACTTAGCCACGAGCTTCTCTCCGTTCAATAATATTAAGTAACAATTGTAGTATATAACACATACATTTAATACATATATACCTTAGTACCTAACACCTGACAGTCGTCACAATCAAACATGTCCAATGTCCCCTGAAAGCGGACATTCGCGCTGGGACGAAGGGATCTTAAACAAAGGGGAGAACTGGCAGCTACTAATGAATCCTATTCATCGCGGGGAGGTAGGGGAGATTTGCACCATTGCTATATATGACGCTTTGTGTTTGTTTTTATGAATGTAATCGGTTTTACTAACGGTTGTCGATGCTTGATACACTTATTTATCGCTTTTCATTGGACAAGGCATAAGGGGTTATGCAATCGCTCCATATAAAACACTGGTACTCAGCTGCATCCAGTTTTAGACTGGAAGCTGACCCCAAAACAGTTGGGAAAAAGCTAAACGGATGATAAAGGCATAAGGCCTTATTTTGACTTTGAATCGTCAAACATGGCCGCTTATATGATTTTTTGTGACCTTTTATATTAAAATACTGACTGACGATGACTACTTGAAACAAACCAACATAAGAAGTCGAACTCTTATTTATTAATCACTGCATAGTATAAAACAAAGTCGCTTCCCGTTGTCTGTCTGTCCCTATGTATGCTTAGATCTTTAAAACTACGCAACGGATTTTGATGCGGTTTTTTAATAGCTAGAGTGATTCAAGAGGAAGGTTTTAATATATAATTCGTCAAGTTTTTGTATCCATTGACTAAAATATAGCGGGCGAAGCCGCTGGCGAAAAGCTAGTTAAATATATAATGTTAAAAATACGAAAGTGAGTTTGTTTGTTGCGCTTTCACGATAAAACGGCTGAACTGATTTCAATAAAAATTTGGTACGGAGATAGTTGGGACCCTGGAGACGGATATAGTCTTTATAGAAATTATGTAGTAACAAACATAATGTATGTTTGTTACTCTAACATACATTCAACATACATTCTCACAAATTTTCGCACCTATCTATATCTTCTTCTATCTATACTTATAATAAATCTGTAGAGAGGTCAATTCTGTACATGAAATATATTTCCAAAATAACCATCAGGGGGTGATTAGGGATCGATACTGATGCCAAAAATGCAATCAGTAAAATTTTTGTCTGTCTGTCTGTATAAACTCTATAAAAACAAAAACTACTCGATGGATTTTAACGAAACTTGGTACAATTATTTGTCATACTCCTGAGTTGGTTATAGTATACTTTTCATCACGCTACAATCAATAGGAGCAGAGCAATGAAGGGAAATGTTGTCATTTTGTTTAAACGCGCTAATCTCAGGAACCGCTGGTCCGATTTGAAAAATTCTTTCAGTGTTAAATAGTCCATTTATCGAGGAAGGCTATAGGCTATATATCATCACGCTAAGACCAATAACAGCGGAGCAACACTATTTCACGCGGACGAAGTCGCTGGCAGAAGCTAGTCTTCTTCTATACTTATAATAAATCTGTAGAGAGGTCAATTCTGTACATGAAATATATTTCCAAAATAACTATCAGGGGGTGATTAGGGATCGATACTGATGCCAAAAATGCAATCAGTAAAATTTTTGTCTGTCTGTCTGTCTGTCTGTCTGTCTGTCTGTCTGTCTGTCTGTCTGTCTGTCTGTATAAACTCTATAGAAACAAAAA
Organism: Pyrrhia umbra; assembly: GCA_963891755.1. Taxonomy (NCBI): domain Eukaryota; kingdom Metazoa; phylum Arthropoda; class Insecta; order Lepidoptera; family Noctuidae; genus Pyrrhia; species Pyrrhia umbra. The sequence goes on from OY982943.1 coordinate 3,026,225, forward strand.
CTACTCGACGGATTTTAACGAAACTTGGTACAATTATTTGTCATACTCCTGAGATGGTTATAGTATACTTTTCATCACGCTACAATCAATAGGAGCAGAGCAGTGAAGGGAAATGTTGTCATTTTGTTTAAACGCGCTAATCTCAGGAATTGCTGGTCCGATTAGAAAAATTATTTCAGTGTTAAATAGTCCATTTATCGAGGAAGGCTATAGGCTATATATCATCACGCTAAGACCAATAAGAGCGGAGCACTACTATTCTACGCGGACGAAGTCGCTGGCAGAAGCTAGTTTATAAGTAAAATTTACATTACCATAACTGCAAACATCATTTGCAATCACAAGTCTCTCATATTTGTAGCTAATGCATACTCGTTAGTGCAATCTAAATTACTAGAATAGTTTTGCATAGCAAATTGGCAATTGCTTGCGCTTTGATGCGCTGCAAACTAAATCATCTTTGTATACAAAGATAATAATTATATATTGTTATGTTTGGGCGCTTAGGAATATTAATATAATAAGCTTTTGAGTTGGTATTCAGAAAAAAACATAAAGAAAGCAATAATCTTTTACATGAAGCGACTGCCTATCTGACCCCCACAGTCCAGTTATTGGGTAACACAATATTTCTTGGTAAGACTGTGATGTCAGACTTTTGAGATTCTGACTTCCGTAACGGTTGTCAAAGATCTACAAATGTCAGTTGGGATAGCCGGCGTAACATGGTCTCTGAGGCACGAACAGTATTATTAAAAGGATGGTCACCTATCCACGTACAAAATCCAGGCTAATTATCATTGAATATATTCTTCAAAGATTCTTCAGACCAGAGTCTGTCAAAACTGCACAAATGTACTAAAAAGATACTCTTCAGAATAACTGGTGTGAATTTGAGAAAAATAAATACAAACTTGGTATGTTTGGGTATTAAGATGTTTGTTACTCATTCATGCAAAAACAGTTGAATGGATTTGCATGAAATTTAGCACACTGATAGTTTATTACCTGAATTTACAGATTGAATACTTTCTATTCTGCTAACCTAACCTAACTCATAGTACAAATGCAAAGTGAGTTAGTTTGTTAAGATTTCACGAAAAAACGGCTGAACTTATTTAGACGAAATTTGGTACCGAGATAGAAATAACCCTGGAGAGCGTCATAGGCTACTTTTTATTCAGGCACGATAAGGTGTTCCCTAGGGACGTGGTCGAAACCGCGGGAAACAGGTACTATTAATCTAAATGGTATTATTAACTAAACGAATAAAAAATCTTTTCACCTAAAAGATCTTGCTACCAACTGTCAATTGCAAAAAACTAGGTGTAAAAACCATAAATAGAAACCAGTTCATTTTACATTTATTCTTAGAAATGACCTCAAAAATCGAACAGTCGCGCATACTGGAGTATAAGACCCGACGCTATAATCTTGAAATGAGGACCGTGACAGAATTTTAAATACATGGGTTGTACAGGTATCGTTTTCTTTACCGCCGGGTCAAAGTCACCGCGTGTTATTAGGTAATGAAAGTACGGTTTCAAAGGTGACTATGAATTTCGGAAAGCATTTTGTCGACTAAATATATTTATGCAGAAAGAGGCTTTATTTCAAAGATGTAAAATTGATACATCATTTCATAAGTAACTTTACTAGGTATATTTTTTTTCTATTAGGCGCTATGATATACACCATACAGAATTTAAAAAAAACTCCATCGCAAAAAAACTAAATTTATTACTATAATAGAAATACATCCTAGAATAAAAAAAACCCCCATCGGAAACTAGCGGACATTTAAAAGTGAAAAAACCAGCCAATTGCGTGTCAGGCCACGCGCAGTAGGGTTCCGTAGTAGGTCTCAGTTAGTCGACTATAACTCTGTAACCGGTTAAGTCTACTTAGCCGTTATAGTCTTCCTTGTAAGTTCATTACATGTGCTATGTCTGTGATTTTTTTCACATTTCTATGGATAGCCATTCAAAAGTTAGAGGGGGGGGATGCTAGTATCAAACAAAAATTTTCACTTAAAAGCTATATATTTCGCAAATGGTTCACTTAAGCGAAAAATCGGTTCACCTGTTTAAGATCTATAGTACCCCAGACAGACACACATAGCGGTCAAACTTTTAACACCTCGTTTCGTGTCGGGACTAAAAATGATGATCACACCTTCCTAGAAGGTCTAAATTTTTATATTCATATTTATTTGCATTCCACAATGTAAAGAAGATGTTACAAAATGGCTTAGAGCTAAGTACAATCGTGGACCCTATAGGACACAGCAAAATAAAATTAATCTTACATCTAAAATTACAAGTAGGTATTAAAACATCAGAAAATATATAAAATTAATTAACGTTACCATCTAAAATTACTAAAACAATAAAAAAATGTAGGTATATAAAAATTCAACAACTAGGCCTAAAAATTAAACATCTTTATTCGTATTTAGGAACTATAGAATAAAATATATGTAATAGAATAACAGGCATTTGGTTCATATGGACTAACATAACAGGACTATGATATCGGAAAGTGTGGAGTGTTTTGTGTATTATGTTGTGTATATTTTAAACTAAATCATATAAAATTATCACACTTTTTCAAAAGAAATGCCTTCAAAATAAACAAAAAGCAGCTATAAAATCGTTGTTGAAAACTAGGCACCGAACGTAAAGACCAAGCCCAAAAGAGTTGCAGAAGTTCTATATTTATAACAAGTTTACATACAAACAGATTTAAATAATTTAAATAACTACATAGTATAAAACAAAGTCGCTTCCAACTGTCTGTCTGTCCCTATGTATGCTTAGATCTTTAAAACTACGCAACGGATTGTGATGCGTTTTTTAATAGAAAAAGTGATTCAAGAGGAAGCTTAATTAATTTGTTGTTTAATAAATATAATGCTATTTGTTGGAGATATATAGACCATGCGGGCGAAGCCGCTAGCGAAAAGCTAGTATATGATAAAACAATAATATATTATTTTAAATTACAATTAAACACAACCATCTATGTCCATACCAAATTTCATGTACCTTCATTCAGACGCTTTACTCTGAAACCACAAAAAAATAATACAAACTCAAATTCGCATTTATAAAATGGATAATAACGAAAAAGTCTGTAAAATACTCAATTACTTTATTTTTTACTAGCTTTCCGCCGGTGGCTTCGCCCGCGTGGTCATTTTTTACACCTTGGGTTACATTATTAAAATTTTAGTTGTGATCCTTAATTATTTCTGGAAATAAATATTGCCTATGACATTTTTAAGATGTAGCTCTCCAACGGTGAAAGAATTTTAAAATTCGGTCCAGTAGTTTTTGAGTTAAAACCTTACACACAAACAAATCTTTCTTCTTTATAATATTAATATAGATTTTACTCTTTTGAATTATTTTTTTATGTTTTTTCTCTTTGAACCTTCTGCATTATGATTTATTCAGTGTAATCCTGGTCGTCCTAGACTAGACGGCGCTTGATCGATACACGCAGCGAGTCGGAAGGCTGGCATAGCGCTCGTTACACACACTAATAAATATCATGATTGGAGCATCATATTTTTCAACACCATGACGAGCTCGTGGCTAAGTAACAGCTGCATGGGTCGACCGATCAAAGGTTAAGCTGCGCTTAGCGCGGTCGGTCCGTGGGTGGGTGAGCATTTATATCATAGCGAGACTTCTCCGTGCCTCGAAAAGCACGTTAAGCTGTTGGTCCCGGCTGTCATTTGTAGATCTTTGACAATCGTTACGGGTAGTCAGCAGCCAGAAAGTCGGACAACCAGTCACTGACTAACACGGTGCTCCTTCGTAGACTGTCACGACTTTGTAGCTTCTGACTATTTATAATGACTGTCAAAGATCTACAAATCACAGTCGGGACCAACTGCTTAATGTGCCGTCGGTCCGACGTAGATGGTCACCAATCCACGGACTGACCGCGAGAACTGCTTAACCTTGAACTATCGACCTGTGCGGCTATTACTGAGGCTCGGCCTTTCGAGTTTTCCCACGAGATTAATTAAAAATGGCTCGATCGATGTCTGTATTTTTTATGTTCGTCATTACCAGCACAAAAGACACCATTAAAAACCTTTTTAACGCGACATTTAGACAAACTAAAACAGTTATAAATTCTCAAAGAATTAAACGTAACTGGGTCACTTCTTCTATTAATATCCTTTGAACTTAAAAATTGGATTCGGTAATGATTCATTTAAACTCGTCTTATCCCCCAAGAGATACGTCGCTCACCGCCTCCCCCCTCCCCAGACTTAATCAATCAAGTTCTTGTAAAAGATGGGGATTTTTTAAATTTATTTTTAAGGAAGTTTTTGCTTCTTCGCTTTGCAGATCATGGAAAATTTTTATTCGACTCTTGGCAGTACAAAATTATGTGTTGTATTAAAGAATGCATTAATTCGTTTGAGCAAGCGATCATCGTAAAATTACTGGACCGATTTTGATCGAAACTTCTTGCTTTAGTAAGCAGGCTAGAGTAGTAGGTATGTATACGACTTTTATCGCGCTTAATTAAAGCATTTTCATCTAGAAGGCACTAGATTGTTTATGACATTTTAAGACAATTCGGAAAAAAACTTAGTGGCCTACCATAGAAGAGGCTTATGTCCATCCATCTATCCACTATCACGTATATTTTTTAGGGTACCTCCTATATCTGTAAAGGGATGTTTTTTTTTTCTCATGTATCCTGTCATGAGCGGTATCGTTGGATAGGTGTGATCGATATCGTGTGAAGTCTTTTTTCCGATTGCTGGCGCCGTTTGCGAAATTTCATACTTTAAAGTAGGTACTATTTTTTGTTAGATGCGAGCATCCCCCGTATCTAGCTTCAGAATGGCTGTTCGTAGTAGCATATATACCGAACTTAAAGGAAAACTCATCATCTGCCTAGCCTTTTCCCAACTATGTTGGGGTCGGCTTCCAGTCTAAACCGGATGCAGCTGAGTACCAGTGTTTTACATGGAGCGACTGCCTATCTGACCTCCACAACCCAGTTACCGGGTAACATGGTACCCCTTGGTAAGACTGGTTGTCAGACTTTCTGGCTTCTGACTACCCGTAACGACTGTCAAAGATGTACAAATGACAACCGGGACCAACAGCTTAACGTGCTTTCCGAGGCACGGAGGAGTCTCGCTATGACAAAGTTGGTCACCCATCCACGGACCGACCGCGTCAAGCGCAGCTTAACCTTTAATCGGTCGAACCGTGCGGCTGTGACTTAGCCACGAGCTCCTCACTTAAGGAAACCTACATATATACTTAAAGGAAAACTATCACGGTTAAATAGGCTTTACCGGTTACAGAGTTATAGTCGATTAACTAACGGCCATTTTCAATGACCTATCTATCCTTAGAGATAGGTTTTTGACATTAGTTGTACGCACGTTATGTCAAATTTCTATCTCTAGAAAGGAGATATTCGAGTAAACATGTTATTCAAAATTACCGTAAAACGTAATACGGAATCCGACGCGACATGCACTTGGCCGGTTTTAAAAATCGTTTAATTACAAAACCACATTTCATGCGTTGGAATTCTCGGAAAGGTAAATTAATATGCGCAAGTGTAATTATTAAAATTAGCGGGCGACATCCCTACGACACGGCGCGCTATGAATACGTAATCCTGTATTATAATTACACCCGGACATCCCAAGTGGTGGTTTACAATTCGTCACGCTTTTTAGTTGGAAATTTTACTTTATAAAATAGCGGCTTATGAGCATTTCTTTGAGACGTCGTGGTGGCCTAGTGGTTAAGGCACCTGTCTCTCGTGTAAGAGTGTGCGGGTTCCAAACCTGGCAAGTACCAATGTGCCTTTTCTAAAGTCATACATACTTTTTAAGAATATCTTAGGCGCCAATGACTGACGGTGAAGGAAAACATCGTGAGGAAACCTGGACTTAAAAGTCTGAAATCGCCAATCCGCCTTGAGCAAGCGTGGTGATCAATGCTCATGCCTTCTTTGTGTGAGAAGAGGCCTGTGCCCAGCAGTGGGACAATATATAGGCTGATGATGATTATGAGCTTTTCATTTAGAGCTTGTCTTAAATGCTAATATAACTATACCAACGACTTAAACAAAACTAAATTTAGTAGGTAGGTTTAGAATTTTATAAAACAAGACATATATTTTTCTTTGGAAATTCTAATCCTTAGTAATGATAAAAACCGACCAAGTGCGTGTTCCACGCGCAGCACGGTTCCGTATTACGTTTTATTATTTATTTATTTTATTTTTAATTGGTCGACTATAACTCTATAACCGGTCAAGCCTATAGCTTTCCTTTAAAGTTCGTTACGCTACTCCTTAAAAAGTGAATTTGATTGTTCATTTGTTACGCCTTCACGCTAAAACGGTTCAACCGATATAAATGAAATTTGTTGTGGAGATACCCTGGAAATATAGATCCCTGAAGATGGTTTTCGTAATAAGTTCCCACGGGATGCGGGTAAAACAACAGCAAACGAGATGTATTTTTACAGCTAAATACATGAACTGTAAATAGAAAAAAAAAACTAACTCGCTATGTTTTATTTTCATCTCCCTGTCTGTTCATTACTGAGAATAAAATAGAGAAATAGCAAGAAAATGCGAGAATAAAAGAGGGTATTAATAAATATATCTTACGTAGGAAAGTTATCGAATAATCATTTATATTCTGCTGACGGAATATTCTGAATAACGATTTATAAGATTTCTACGACACAGTAATAAGCTAAACCCGACATAGTAATAAGCTATTAGTTTGAAGACTTATAATGTTATTAATATAATCCTTACTATCACTACATAGTATAAAACAAAGTCGCTTTCTCCGTCCCTATATCCATATGTATGCTTAAATCTTTAAAACTACGCAACGGATTTTGATGCGGTTTTTGTTAATAGACAGAGTGATGATGAGGAAGGTTTTGGTTTATTATTTGTCAAGTGTTTGTATCCATTAGCTAAAATATCGCGGGCGAAGCCGCTGGCGGGAAGCTAGTAATATTATAAATGTAACTCTGTCTGTCGCGCTTTCACGCCAAAACTATTGAACCGATTTAAATGAAATTTAGTACACAGATAGTCTAGAACCTGAGAAAGGACATAGGCTACTTTTTACCCAGGTGCGCAAAGTATTTCCCTCGGAATGTGGGTGAAACCGCGGGAAACAGCTAGTATTCTATGTTTTCTGCTTGCCCAACTATTTTGAGCTTCTACAACAATACCAGCCTATTATTGTCCCACTGCTGGGCCTTCTCATACTGGTCATCGGACCAGTGACATCTATGTCATACCGAGACTCCTTCTTGTCTCGATCCCGGCTGTCATTTGTAGATCTTTGACAGTCGTTATGGGTAGTCAGAAGCCAGAAAGTCTAACGACAAGTCTTACCAAAGGATATCGTGTTACCCGGTAACTGAGTTGTGGAAGTCAGATGGGCAGTCGCAACATGTCAAACACTGATTAGACTGGAAGCCGACCCCAACATAGTTGGGAAAAGGCTAGGCAGATGATGATGACACATGTAGACATGCATTAGCACTAATATTTATGTCAAGTATGAATCGGTCCACTTACAAAGTAATTAGGACCGACAATAGCAATTAGTCTGACCTTCACATGGGATTAGAGACCTCTTGATGGAGGCTAATTAATGTAAGGTACCATGGACTAGACTTGTGTAAATACTTCTATGAAGAAATAAATTCCCATTGAAAGAACCATCTGGTCCATTTATTAGGTAGAGAGATATGAATATATAAAGAGATCGCGACTCTGTAAAAGCCGAAGGGATTGATAAATCAAGGTTAAGCTATGCTTGCCACGGTTGGCCCGTGGATGGATGACCATCTTCGTCATATCGAAACATTTCCCTGCCTCAGAAAGCACGTTAAGCCGTTGGTTCAGGCTACGTTTATACGGATAGTCAGAATCCAGAATGACAGACAGTCCTACCAGTGAGTACCTATACCTAGTGTTACCGGTAACTGGGTCTTGGAGAGGTCAAATAGGCAATAGCTCTTTATAAAACACTGGTATTGAGCTGCATCTGGTTAGACTGGAAGCGAAACAGATTATTCGGGAAAAAATATAATAGACTAGTTATTTCCCGCGATTTCACCCGCGTCCCGACGGAAGTTTCTCCAAGGAAGAACCTTTTCCAGGGTCTCCTCTATCTTCGTACCAAATTTTATCCAAATTGGTCCAGCCGTTCACGCGTGATGCCGTTACCAAGGGAAATTGAGAAAGTTCGAAATATATCCACAAATCCAGGCTCGTGGCTTTGCCTGGTGCGAGAATTGAACTCATGACCTCGTTGTAAGCAGTAGCGCTTGCTACCACTAGACCATCGGAGCAGTCATTAAATAAACAAACAACCAATAAAACCCCACAAAGAAAAGATTACCCGAAGCACTCCTAACAACTACCGGTTCAAACCATTTACGAGAAAATTCCAGCAATTCTAAATAAAATCCGGCCCGTAAAACCGGCAGTCCATCAGGCCCGGACGGTCCGGCGGTTTGCCCGTCCGGTACGGTTCCGGCGAAATAATTTATTTTTCCAACGCACCTTTGAAGGGTCAAAAGGTTTCAAAATGCGGTAATTAACCTTTGCGCGTAAGGTCCGTGGGTTCGTTACCTGGGGATAAATAGTTTGGTAGATTTACTTGTTACGTAATGTTTTTGTGTAATAAAGAGTAGAACGGAATTTAAATTGACCTGCATGAATATTTAGAGCAGCAGAAATTGTTTGTGAATGAATAAAGGTAGCTACAGTTACTTACGCAAAGTTATAAGTTTAAGCTTTCTGCCAGCGGCTTCGCCCGCGATATTTTAGCCAATGGATACAAGAACTTGACAAATTATATACTAAACCCATCCTCTTTAATTACTCTATCTATTTAAAAAAACCGGCCAAGTGCGAGTCGGACTCGCGCACCGAGGGTTCCGACCATAGGAAAGAAAAAATACGCAATAAAGTCGTAATTATCTTGTATTTTTCCGACCGCATAATTAAGTTTGTTTGTAGAGGAAAATTGCTGATTACTTAAAAACTACCTGCTAGATCTCGTTCAAACTAATTTTCAATGAAAGTTTGCATGGTAATCTACATTATATATTTTTTTTAGATTTATCATTCTCTTATTTTAGAAGTTACAGGGGGGGGGGACACACATTTTACCACTTTGGAAGTTTCTCTCGCGCAAACTATTCAGTTTAGAAAAAAATGATATTAGAAACCTCAATATCATTTTTCAAGACCTATCCATAGATACCCCACACGTATGGGTTTGATGAAAAAAAAAATTTTGAGTTTCAGTTCTAAGTATGGGGACCCCCAAAATTTATTGCTTTTTTTCTATTAATGTGTCAAAATCTTAAAGCGGTTCACAGAATACATCTACTTACCAAATTTCAACAGTATAGTTCGTATAGTTTTGGAAAAAAATGGCTGTGACATACGGACGGACAGACAGACAGACAGACAGACAGACAGACAGACATGACGAATCTATAAGGGTTCCGTTTTTGCCATTTGGCTACGGAACCCTAAAAACGCATCAAGATCCGTTGCGTAGTTTAAAAGATCTAAGCATACATAGACACAGGACAGACAGTGGGAAGCGACTTTGTTTTATACTATGTAGTGATGATGTGGGATGAAATTAAAAACCTTTCTAAAGTCCCACGTAACATTGAATAGTTCTGGGGTAGTAAACGCAAGATTACGCACATATTTCACACTCAATGTAACAAAAAAATACCTCTCGGGTAATTTTTTTATTCTATTACAAATTAAATTCCAGCTACGTAAAAACTAATAAGGCTAGTCCGATTACCTCACTACCAAAACAATAATTAACAATGTTTTTTTACAACTAGCTTTTATGCAATTAGCACTAAAACTATTAATTAGGTCCCATTAGATTAGTTACGCTAAATTATGTGTAGTGTCAATCATGAAGGGACGCGCCCAACAAGGCATGTTTAGACACCATGACACACTATGAGTCATAGTTGTAATTATTTTAGTTTGAAGCTACAAATTCGAGTGAATATGTAGGGAGGTTTTTATCACCAACCTATTTTGGCGGTTCTTGATTCGGGTGATTGTATCTATACTAATATAACAAAGCTGAGGACTTTGTTTGTTTGTTTGAACGCGCTTATCTCAGGAACTACGGGTACGATTTGAAAAATTCTTTCAGTGTTAGATAGCCCATTTATTGAGGAAGGCTATAGGCTATATATCATCACGCTAAAATTAATAGGAGCGGAGCTTCAATGAGGAATGTTTCAAAATCGGGGGTTAAAGGTAGCGATAGCCCAAAGTTACTATTCCACGCGGACGAAGTCGCGGACAGAAGCTAGTGTGTGTATATTTGTTATGTTGGTTCGGACATAACTCTGTCTTGTATAGAATATTTTTTTTTGTTCGAAAGGGGAAATTAAAATTTGGTTGAGTAATTTTGTAAATATTTAGACTGGAAGCCGACACCAACAAAGTTGGGAAAAGGCTAGGCAGATGAAAGCAATTATTGTTTATCAAAAGTTTTCCTATAAGTACACCATATGATGTAACAAAATCATTACCCTCTGTTTTGCTTTGCCGTAGTCGGGTTTTACCTACCTACAAATAAAAGTTTTTTTACACAATTCGCTTATTATTTCTTCATTGACCCCTTCTGCCATGGGTGGGGTGGAAGGGAGTGTCAGACTCTTACTGACTAAAACCCATCCATGTTCCTTCCTCAACCCTTTATGTTTCGGGGGCGCGGTAACTCTTTCGAACATCCCGCAGGTCCAATATAACAGCCATAAGTCATGGTACTCCGCTACATCTAGCAAGACTGGAATCCAACCCCAATATAGTTGGGAAAAGGCTAGGCACTATAAAAGCCACAAATAAAAAATCAAATTCTAATCTATTAAATATCAAATTACCAAATAACAGTTCTAAATCAATTACTATGAAGTGTCGTTAATTAGTTAAACGATTAATTAGTAGGACCTAGGTGGGTGAGTCGCGTGATCGCCCGCGGTTTAAGAAAGGTCACGGTACAAATAGGTCTTAATAAGTTGATTACAGACATAAAGACGCTTAGATTGACTTTTAGCATGTCTGTTGTCAGCTTCTATATTCGAAATAGCTGTTTCCCGTGGTTTCACTTGCGTCCCGAAAAAAATACTACCTATCATATACCTTCCTATAGTTTCAATCTATATCTATACCAAATTTTATATAAATGGGTTCAGCAGTTTTATCGCAAAAGCATGAAAAACTAACATTCGGATCGTTACTGATATTGTAAATCCGAAATCCTGTTACGCATCGGAAAACGCCTGGCCCGTTTTTGATAAAGATTAAAACATGCGAAAAGACATTGCATAGTTTTCATCCAGGTGAGTAAGGAAGTTTGTATAGGATGCAGGTGAAACCACGAGCTACAGCTAGTTTAAAATGGGGAATTTTTAACTGCACCTCTATTTAGAAATTTAAGCAAACAAAAATTCTCCACTAATAAACCTACTGCATATCAAATAAAGGACTGTACTACAAAATAACTACTTGATTACCTAAACATGTACTAAAAAATGTTTAAAATTCATCAAAATCTGATGGCTTTTTTATCTAATTTTACAAACAATATTAATTACTCACCGTAAAACAAAAATACTGATTTGCACACAAATTATTGCAATCTGGACTTTAGGGCACCCCGACTCGGACAGGTTAGGTTAGAAGGGGATGGCGGGGTCTATTCGCTCGCTTCGTGGTTATTTTTTTATAAACCACCTAGAAGTAGGAGCCCGCGTAGCGGGGCTCCGTCGACCAAGCCCACCCTCGACCAGTGAACTTTGATTAGATAAATATGACTGATAGTCATTCAGTCAAACAGTTAAGCTTTAAAGATCTACTATAGTATAATTGATTTATTTGGTGAGCAAATTTAGTGTGCAATTCAGTATTTTTGGTGGTAATTTCGAATATTTTGATTGAAAAAAGGGGATTTACAGTTAACGTATTAAATACCACCCGTTTAAAATATTCATAAGGATTTGACCACCGACTGGGTGATTGGCGCAATCTGCGCTGCGTGTCTAGGCTTCGATTCCTGCACGAGACCAATAAATTGTTTGGGGTCCGTCACTTTTTCGGAGGTGGAAGAATTGGCCATAGCAAAATACCACCGAAAAATTTCCATTGGCGTTTAAAGGTCCATGTACTGAATTTCTGGAATAATTTTTATTGTCCCTTCCACCCATTACAAAAGCCATAAAAAACATATAAAAAAACCTTTAAAAACCTCATTGTTTTCATCAAACGGCTATCCGGGATTCGTATTTAATTTTCCTTCATCAAAATTATTTTTAACTCAATCACGTCGGGTACAATTAATGGTAATACGAACAATGGAGGTAGATTGAGTTTCAGTTATTTAATTAGGGCACTCTAGAGCCAATTAAGAGTTCCCCTATCGGTCCTGCGTTGAGATATTAGTCCAATGACGGACTGTTTTAATATGAAGATAATTCTCATTTCAACAACGAACACATGTTAATGATTGTCTTCTATTCATCACCTGCCTAGCCTTTTCCCAACTATGTTCGGGTCGGCTTCCAGTCTAAACCAGATGCAGCTGGGTACCAGTGTTTTATATAGAGCGACTGGCTATCTGGCCTCCACAACCCTGTTACCGGGTAATACGATACCCCTATGGTTAGACTGGTTTGTCAGACTTTCTGGCTTCTAACAATCGTTACGGGTAGTATCTATCTATCTGAAGAACTTTCTTCAGATAGCGAAAGAATCACAAACCACTTTTAGAACAACCATACCATACATTTCCCATACACGACCATCCCGTCACAAACCATCGCAATTTCGCTTCCATCACATCAGAACTAGGTCGAACTAGTTAAAACCAGTTTCCGTGGTATATCGAACAAACTGCTGAACAGGTGGATGACCTTGGAGTCAGTTGGCATGCCAAGCAATAGAAGCAGCTATATTTAGATCTTGAAACAGCACAACAGGTATGATTTTAAAACCAAATTCTTTGGTCATGTAGTGCCAAGTAAATTTTGACAATGAAAAACTTCTTCTATAGTTTATATTGAACGTAGGTACTATTCCATGATGATTGATGGATTTGAGAAAACTCTGACACAAGAGATTGTAAGGTTAGTAAAATCTGCAGCCCACAGTATAAGATGAAGGTTAAACGTACTAAAAGTTATTATTTCCATTCAAACATCCTTAAAAACACTTCCTTGATCATGTTTTTTTTTAACATTGCCCCATTCGTTACATATGCACAAACACCCAGATCCGGAACAATTTTAGTTTGCTCCGTGCAGAAATCGAACACACAACACGCAAGCAGCCAATTGCTCAGCCACTATTCTAAACATGCCGTCAAATTGCTATTCATCTTTGCCTAACTAATTCCATAACAATTTACACTAGATGTGCATTAATTACACGAACTTAAAGCTGAGTACTCAAGTAAAGCAGTTACTGTAACAGATACAGTAACAGTCCATTGCCTACATGATAACAGTATCAAATTGATCTTCTGGATTGAAAAGAGACCACGACGCCTGAGTTATGTTTTTTGTTTCACCATTTCTTCTCAGGGGTAGTCAGTCGGGAAACGTGGCTCGCGAATCACGTACACATTATGATTTTTGAGGTCAGTAAAATTACATGCAACGTGTAATATTACATGTAACATGTTACAGCTACAGTTCGCTTGTAGTTTTAACCCTAAAACATACCTTAGCTTCAACAATGTTTATGTAGGCATGTAACCTTTAACACTTTCATGATATTTCAGTAAAGGTTAACCTGTAAACGGAACGGTAATTGTAACAAACTTGCACCGACGTGTTTGTATGTCCGTGCTAACCGTCAGTTGCGAATTCCGTACGGAAATAAAACTCCGTGAAGGACTTTGAAACGTTGTATTCTATATTTCAGTGTTGCGTTTTATATGTAGTGTATTGTGTGCCGCTTAAAACCAGTTTTGATAACGAGCACTTCAGAGTAAAAAAAATATTTAATTGCCCATCCCAAAAAGTAGTTTTGTATGGAGAAGAACTCTTTCATATTATAGCATTTACCATTAACCCTTTTCCTTAACAGTTGTAGATTCACAAAGGCGCTCTCCAAACCCTTAGCCATCAAAGCCCACCTATATTACACGACCATATGATATATAGGGGTACTGCTCCCCCACCTGTTACATTGTATAACCACCGTAGAGACGTTCATTATGATTAATAGCACATATTTTGTATGTTTAAAGGCATTTTTCCTTTCTTTTTCTATACTAATATTGAAAAGAGGAAAGGTTTGTTTCTTTATAGGGTTTTAACTCAAAAACTCCTTTCACCGTTAGACAGCTACATCTTTACGAAGTGTCATAGGCTATATTTATTTCCAGAAATAATTAGGGATCCTTACTAAAACTTGAATAACGTAACCCAAGGTGTAAAAAAAATGACCACGCGGGCGAAGCCGCGGGCGGAAAGCTAGTTTACTAATAAAAAGGGTAAACGTTTTGTTTGTTTATGTGGGGAGTGATCTTGAAAACTGCTAAGATTTGAACGATTACTACAAATTTAACTATGATGCTGTACAGGTAGATTCGACTTTATAGAGATTAACAATTACCCTTTTGTGTTAATAATGAGTGTTTTCTACGTAAAACATTGGTTACGCTAGCTAACCCCAAAATCTAGCAAACTATTAGTTAAGCTCGATAGCTTATCTATTTGGGGTTGAGTTCGATTCCCAGGTAGTACAAAAGCATCATCATCATTGAGTCCACTGTTTGACATGGACCTCCTCTAATGAGGTAATTAACTACTTTTTTAAATTATATTATTTTTTATCGACTCGTGAAATTCAAAACCTTTAAACTAGATTTAACGTCAATGTAAAAATACTTTTAATACATATTATAAGCAAAAGCTTACACACGTATAGTCCACAGTTAAACAAAAAAACTAACACAATTTCGCCGTTAACCCGTTAACCGCGCCTCACCATTTAACCTACAAATATAAATGTCAGTAAAACTCGCCTTGTTTTTCTTTACACCGTAACAAATTTTATTCACCTACCCTCAAAATGGGTCGTAAAATTATTCATGTGTGTGTGTATTCAACATTCTTTTTAAGTACTATGAACGCGTGGCGTATTGAAGTTTTTTATGTTGTTAGATACCGGGTTTTTAAGGTGGTGAATAGAATAATAATAAATTGTAACATAATGTAAATTTTAAACAATATACAAACAACAAGTTTGTTATATCTTTACTAAAATGCGAAAGCAATTCTGTCCGTCTGTTATACTTCCACGGTAAAACGGCTGGACTGATTTGGATGAAATTTGGTATGAAGATAGATTCCTGGGGAAGGGCAAATTCATCATCATCAGCCTAGCCTTTTCCCAACTCTGTTGGGGTCGGCTTCCAGTCTAGACCGGATGCAGCTGAGTACCAGTGTTTGTTGGGGAAGGGCAAATTATAGCTAGGTAATTCACTCAGGATGTGGTTGACAGCTAATAGGTAGTGAGAATGACATGTTTTACATGGCGGCGCTATCTGAGTTAAAAAAATAGACCTTTATTTGTAAAAAGGATCTAATTACCGAGATAGTATTTTATTTCACACACACTCACTAATGTTATAAATGGGAAAGTGAGTTTGTTTCTTGTTTGTTTCGCTCTCACGGTAAAGCGGCTGGACCGATTTAGATGAAATTTGGTAAGGAGATAAGGTAAGGTCTCTGAGCTGGTTATAGCCTACTTTTTACTCGGGTGCGTTCAGCAGTTCCTAAGAGACGCGGGTAAAACCGCGGTTAACAGCTAGAAATAAATAAAATCATCTCTAAAAACGTCATACTCAGTGGAAATGAACCTTATTGCAAACTTCGCAAATATCCTTATCTATAGAAGAGTCAATTAATCCTCTTTGGTGCTAAGATTGCTTTGCGACTCAATCGCGCGATTGCATCGCTATGCTGCCTAGAGCTGCTTGCACAATCTTGAGTAAATGCATTATTGAACAGAAATAAGGCACGTACTAAAAATAAACGTAAAAGGTCCGATTAATTAGAGTTCCGTAATCGACAAGGAAACCTTATAGTTTCGCCATGTCTGTCTGTCTGTCCGTGGCATAGCTCAGAGGTGCCTGGTACTAGAAACCTAAAATTCAGTATAGATATCTATATTAATCACGCCGGCAAAGTGGTACAACAAAAATTTTCAAATAATTTTTTAGGGTAGCTCCCAAACACGTAAAGTGGGGATGAATACTTTTTTTTCTCACGTATCCTTTTGTATGGGGTATCGTTCGATAGTTCCTTCGTCGTAGAGACCATTTTTCGGTTCAGTGAGGCATTTGCGAAATATCTAATTTTTAAGTGCAAATTTTTGTTCAATACTACCGTCTCCCCCACTACCTTTTAAATGGCTGATCCTAGGAATGTGAAAAAAATCAAAGACGTAGCATATGTAATGAACTTACAAGGAAAAATATCATGGCTAAGTAGGCTTAATCGGTACAGAGTTATAGTCGACTAACTAAGACCTACTGCGCGTGGCCCGACACGCACTTGGCCACTTGTGAATACCATGTAGCTACCAAATAGACTTCCTACCTAACCATTTTTATTATTATTTTTTTTAATTTTTGATTCTACATGATCTTCGCATGTTATTTATTATTTTATGTATACATGAAAATTGTTAAAACTTATTTAAAAAGAGTAACCATGGAGTTTCTTGCCCGTTCTTCTCCATAGGAAACTACTTTTTGGAATGGGCGACTAAATTCTTTCTTTTTTGACTTTCAAAAGTGCTTGTAATTAGGCCTAATTGAAATAAATGATTTGAATTGAATTGAATTGGCCGGTTTTTTTTTTCACTTTTTCGCAAAAACTACTAAATGAAAAAACACTTCCTTCAGCATGCGGGTGAAACCATGGGAAATGGCTAGTAAAGCACATATCACTTGAATTTTAAAATAGCCATAACTGCAGGCTATCTGCCAATACGCTTTTTTTTTTTTTTGTCTAGTTTTCTAGGCTTATTGCCAGCCTTTGTATTAAGGAGCTGCCATGTCCTGAATAGCATAACGCTTATAACCTACTTCGTATGAGATATGGCAATATTTTATGTAAATCTCATGCAATATGTGTCCTGGTTAGAGTTAACTTATGACCTTTTTCTCATGCGTTCATTGCCCGTCTGCACATTTCAACTCGTATGATATTTCTTGCTGATTAAATTACACAAAAGAACAAAATGTTGTCAAATCAACACTAATAAAAAGGGCTTATTATAAAATTCAGGGCTTTATTGACCACAGGGATGCGTGGCGTTAAAAACTTATTTTCTGCACAGGTGGCTTTTCTGGCGACCAGAAAGCTACCAGGCTCATTATTGTATTGCTAAATCATAGTTTTAATTTATTAGCATCATTTTGAATTGTATAATTTTATCAGAGATAACCTGTACTGTAAAAAGACTTTTTAAAGAGTGTCTATGGAGTTTCGTTTCGTTTCGAGTGACGTCATGGAAAAAGTTAGCAAAATAAATTATAATGTACTACTATGTACGCCTCTGTTAATCCCCTTGAAATGAAAAATAAAAACTATACTTTTGTATAGCATTTTCTTTCCTTTTGTTATTTTTTTCATCTGATTAATTTGTGTGTACATAAATGGTAAATTAACAAATAAATAAAATACCTCATTTAGGAGGCACTTTTCATTTGTAACCTAAAAGTGTATTAAAGATTGCTACACTATCAATCCAACTCACGGTTGCGTGACAAAGGCACATAACCCACTCTGTCTTTATTTCCATCGAATAGATGTATCCAATCACTCGAAATAGGTTTCAACTGCAATTTGAAGCATCGTATATCTCTTTATAATTAGTACTGGCTGCTATTTAATTCGCATCCTATTTGAAAAAAAAAAATCTGAATGACTATAGCCCATACCAATTGATTTTAAGAAAAATGTAAACAAAGTCGTAACCTATTTTGTTCTAATTCTGTCACAGAAAATTAACAAAATGGCGTGAGGATAGCCTATTTATGACAATTTTATGGTCTAAATATCACCATTCATCATTATTTTATTGCCGTTTTATTATAAGTGGGAGAATTAGAACAAAATAGGTTATGATTTTGTTTACATTTTTCTTAAAATCAATTGTTACAGACTATAATCAACTCTATGGGGTCTCGAGAACTTTGCTTGCGCGATATAGGAATCTTGCCGTCGTTCTCATGTAGCAAGATAGGTGTCGCTATAAGTTTGAAAGATATACCGCGGCCCTGGAACACAAAGGACGAAGGAAGGAACATGGGAGGTTTTAGTCAGTAAGAGTCTGACACTCCCTCCCATTCCGCCCATAGTGAGAGAACTTTTGATGATTTCCTATCCTTGAAAAAAGGTCTTAACGGCAACGACTGTCAAGGATATAGATATTTTTTTATTGTTTGATAATGTAAATTTCATAAAAAAAATATTACAGACAGTCATGTAAAAATTTAGTAAGATATATTTACATATATTTATCTACGGGTTTCCAGGAGTTTGGGATTTCATTGTAGTTGCATACTAGTGGTAACAACGTTAAATATCACACTTCATTATTTACGCTATATCAATGTTTAAAGGAACAATGCCAAAAAATCTTACTAGTATCACTACTACGGCGTAGCCAAAAGCGTAGTCTAGGCTAGCTACGCCGTCGTAGCAAAATAGAATGCTACGCATAATTTTGGATAGGACAGAGGACTCTCGGTTTGGCATAGATGATTTCCCATCTATAGGATGACCTTGCCAAACGCTGCTTAACCTTTGAACGATCAACCCGAGAGCTCCCTAATTTTTGCCTCTCAATGTCAAAATCCCTTCGTTTCAGTCGCATATGTGTCGTATCGATTTCGTACACAGCCTGGTAATTTTCTATTTAAACAAAAGAGTCTGTCTAGACCCCGCGCAGACAGAGTAAAGAAAAAACAAAGGATTAAATTATTTTTGCCTTTCTTATTGAATGTTGATGGAATTTATGTAATCTAATTTGTGAGGTTTTAATTTTTGTTTAAAATTAAATTCATTATAAAATGCTGTCCAGCCATTTGAGAGAGCAAACGAGCGAGCGAGGACCAACACATAGACAGACAAATTTGAAAAAAAAAATATTTTTTTGTATGTTACGTAAACATATAAACATTCACACGTATTTTTATTGTATAAAACCCTATAATGCCCAGTTTCTGAGGTACTTTTCCGATTGTATATCTATTTATTACCGTCAAAAAAATTAATATTAACACCGCCTTTAAAAAACAGTGGGCCTAGCACGAATTACTTTCGAAAAAGTATTCGTATCGAAAGCGATTTTCGAATCATAAATACAACCATACTAGAACAAAATTTAAATTTAAAATGTGTAAATAACAATTTGCAGCATCCAAAGATATGATTAAAGTCATAAATTTAAATAAATTTTTCGTAAAATACGAGTATATTTCATTTAAAAATCGCTGTCGATACGAATACTTTTTCGAAAGTGATTCGTGATAGGCCCACAGATAAACTACCGACGAAGTACCTGAGAAACCGGGTATAAGAAATTTCTAACTAACTAACTAACTAGTTACAACAACATCACATACCCCAGCTTACCGTACGATCTTCGTATCAGATTGCAACCCCAGACTACAGCCGTATTCGTTTTCAAAGCGACTTTGTACACGACGAGCGAAGCTTTATTAACACGATCTATTAATTAAATCCCTGTTTCATCGTATACACGGCGTGAACACAAAACGACTAAGGCCCAAGTTCACCGACAAAATAACGGTCCGATTAACTTAAAACAGCTGTTTACCATAAACTTTCAACTTTCGATGGGTAAAAGTATTTTTTGCGATTTTTATTCCTGAAATGGTAGGTTATGAAGTGGGTGACACGAAAATTCCAGCTTTCTAGTTAAAAAACCTTTTCGTTGAACGGACCGATTATGAAACCATCAGTTGGTGAGCTTGGCCCTTAGGTAAATAAATGGATGACGGATTATTTTTGTTTTAATTGAATTGCAGTTATTTTTTTTTTTGTAAAGCATCATTTGAATTGTATAATTTTCTCAGAGATAACCTGTACTGTAAAACATTTCCTTTTGAAAAGAGTGTCTATGGAGTTTCTTGCCGGTTCTTCTCCATAAGATCCACTCCTTGGAACCGTGCAACTAGCTTGACGTTTCATAAGTGCCTGCAAAGACCTATTTGAAATAAAAACATTTGAGTTTGAGTTTAAGACGTGTGAGAGACAATAGTAGATTGTTATACAAGGGGCGAAAATTACTCATTTTTTATAGAGGTCGTACGTCGAGAAAATGAAATAATCGAATCCAAAAATTTTATCTAGTTTATTAAAAATACAATTTGAAATGAGAAAGTTCCATTTTCAAACCTAAAATGTTTTTTTTTATGAAACAATAATGTGGAGTCCTTATTCATTATTATTCTACTTGTGAATAAAGACTTTTTCCTTTTTGTAAGCTCATCAGACAAAAAAAAATCTTTAGGGTATTTTTTTTATCCCCGCTCTGGTACACTACGCTATGACTGGTTTTTAGAGCAAAAAGACTGTATAATAAAACAAGCTATTTTCAACAACAAAACAGACAAATCTACATATCTAAACCTAATCAATTTGGCCACGAAACCATCGTTATGCCACAGTCGTGACCTCGTCAAGATGAGAAATCGATTCACAAGCTTATCCGTCAAACTTTACGACCTTGTGTTAGTAAATATTTGTCTAATGTCCTAGGTGAACGGCATAGCGTGGCGATGCTATAGCTATAAATATATACGAGACCACTCACTGATATACTGATTGGCAAATATTGAAGCTAGTGGACCTAAAGATTTGATTTGTAATACGTATAAAGGTGTGTGCTAGCCAACAGGTAGCAAAATTATTTACTACAATTATTAATTATGTTAAATATGATAATTACCTATTATTTTAAATTCATATCGTATACACGATTCTTCAAACCTTACAGACAGATATGTGTTGCTGGGGAGTTGCGCCACTTCTTCTGCCCAGCAAAAACACATAGGAAGTGGTGAAGGGCGGGCGTTTTGGGGGCTGTCTTTTGTAAATTTGACTTTCAAAAAGTGCTGATTTTCAGCCTAATTTGAATAAATGACTTTTGAATTTTTGATATTTAGTGAAGATAACTTAAGTAAGTAAGTACCTACCTTAAGTAGGTACCTAGAGGAACTCCCAAAAACCTTGCAGCGTAAAATAAAGCTGAAATCTAGCAAAACTAAGTTTCTATATAAATAACCAAGTTCTTGAAACTTTGGGTGAAAACTGAAAAATCGAGGTCGAGATACAAAAGTATTAAGTGTAAATTCCATTACTAACTAGGGAAACGCAAATAATATTATAGAAAACTAGCTGCTTCCCGCGACTTCGTCCGCGTGGAATATTAACTTTGGGCTATCGCTAACTTTAACCCCCGATTTTGAAACATTCTTCATTGATGCTCCGCTCCTATTAATTATAGCGCGATAGTATATAGCCATCAGCAAGTGAAAGATTTTTTAAATCGGTCCAGTAGTTTTTGAGTTAAAACCCTATAAACAAACAAACAAATCTTTCCTCTTTATAATATTAGTATAGATCAATATAAATGAGATCAATATGGGTCCTGTCGGGCACAGCAAAGTAAAAGTAGAAAGAACCCATATTTTATCGCCTAGCACAGCTTACACACCTAGGACAGCGGGTTACCACAAATTTTGCGATCGTTTTATCGACATATTGACTGATACGACAAATACAAGAGGTATTAAATGCTACCTGTACTGCCTGCAAACCGCGATAAAGTATCGATCGACAACTAATTTACAGATATCTATGAAAATGGAGCTCTGAAGCCTGAAATTCAGGTTTACTAAACTTGTATGTATTTTAATTTTCACATTGTTTCACTGAATCCTGAGGAAAATACGTCGCGCATCCGGATAAATACTATCCCAAGTCCTTCCCCCAGGCTCAAGCTATCTCCATACCAAATTTCAACTCCAGCAGTTCAGCCGTTTTCGGTTAGGCAGAGTCACTTTCGCATGTATAATTAACTATCTTCTGCCCGCGACTTCGTCCGCGTCGAATAGTGGTGCTCCGCTCCTATTGGTTTTAGCGTGATGATATATAGCCTATAGCTTTTCTCAATAAATGGGCTATCTAACACTGAAAGAGTTTTTCAAATCGTGCCAGTAGTTCCTGAGATCATTGAACAAACAAACTCTTCAGCTTAAGAGATTATTATAGATATTATTATATTTTTTTAAGTTCAATATCAATTCAAAACTCGAATCAATTAATTAGTTGTCAACAGTTACGACGATTGATTGGCCATATTATCAGACAGCAATCGAACTTGATATCAGTTACAACGATAAATGTTTGTCATGTCATTAATCGTTAATGGTAAAGCAAAACATTAACCTTCATGTATTGTAAGGTACACATACTTGACTCATGGAAAAAGAGTTAGTTGTAGACACATTTGTCTCATACAAAAAGAGTTTTTTTTATTTGTAAAAACCTTCATTATTCCTTCATCATTTGCCTAGCCTTTTCTCAACTATGTTGTGGTCGGCTTCCAGACTAACAGGATGCAGTTGAGTGTTTTACATGGAGCGACTGCCTATCTGACGTTTACAACCCAATAACAATTTGCAGCATCCAAAGATTTGATTAAAGTCATACATTTCAATAAATAGTTTGTAAGTAGCGAGTATTCCATTCAAAAATCGCTGTCGATACGAATACTTTAAAGTGATTCGTGCTAGGCCCACTGCACTGGTACTTGTTCAGATTTCAATTAACGAGCTCAAGTATTCACGTACCTTCTGACTTTATTTGTCGAACAAACACAAATCCGAAGTCTTCAGACAAATAAAAAAAACCTTTTTTCAACCCCTCAATTTATTATTCAAACAAATCTCTCACAACTTTTATTCTATTTTTGTAAAAATTGTGAAACTTTTTCTCAAGATCTATAACTAGAATGGGCTGACTGTACTATCGAGAATATACAAGGTTTTTCTCTTCAGTCAAAGAAAAAAGTATTGATAGACTTTTGTAAGCTGATTTAAAAAATAGACTAGCATTTTTCGCAGTCTCACCTGCCGCCCTTATAATAAAACATCACATATTTATTAATGGATTGTGTGAAAGATGGTATGGATAGGAAGGGTGTTACTAGTGAGATGACGAAAGATAGAGAAGTATGGAAGAAGAAAACATGCTGCGCCGACCACAAATAAATTGGGATAAGGGCAGGCGAATGATGATGGTGATGATGATGATGATATTTATGAGTTTATCTCGAGATCCAAAATAATAATAATCTATCTATCTATACAGATATAATATAGGTAGGTATACATATAGACGTACGTCTAATTTCACCCAACTATACTCAGTTTTTTTTTAAGACAATATCGTCTTTAATACTTTATCCGTTTTACCGTGAAAGCGTAAGGACAGAACCATTTAAGACGGATTTTCTATTTTGCTATGTTCCAGGTGTGCGAATTAAAAGAAAGTCAATTTAAGCTGCACTCCCTGCGGTCGGTTCATAGATAGGTGATCATTTCTTTCTTAATTTCAAGGACGTTAAGTGTGCTAGTATTTACAATGTTTCTTTATTTTATGTGTTTTTATGACATATTATTCACTATGTTTAAAAATTAGGTATCAATTTATTTATTTTTTAAAACGTTGCCCCACACCAGGAATTACTCTTGTCCTGGGTGCGTTTACAAACATACATTACACATGCACAAACACCCAGACCCGGAACAATTTTATTTGTCCCGTGCGGGAATCGAACCCGCGACACGTAGCGCAGCAGCCAATTGCTCAGCCACTACGCCAAAAGTGCCGTCAAAGCAATTAGAAGACAACAATTTTGTATTCATCTTAATGAATACAAAATTCCTAAACATGTGAATGTATGAATGTTTACACAATTTTCATAATAATTTTCTTCTTTACCAAAATACAGAAGTCGACAGTATTATCACACGGTCGACTTTACTTTTATAATGAAAAACTTGTTCAGTGGTGCGTTCCCCCTCGCCTGTACGTCTTTTGTTTCGCTCATTAGCCGGCGCGGGTCATACCCAGTCATACCGACCTCTGTGAGCGAGGCTGGTTCACGTATGGCAATAAACTACTAACTTTTGGGGTTTAAGTTTTAAGGCTTTAAATGACTATTTTATTTTGGTCTAATGTTGATGGCACAATTTCGCGAATTGAACTTAATTTCATTCACTAAAAAAACACAAAAATGGCCAACTTGTAACTAAAAAAGGGCGTCAAAAAATTCCTCCTCATCGTTGTCAACTGGGAGCGTACCCAAGAGGCTGGCTGCATTGCCACGTTGGATAGCTATGCTTATCCTTTGGACAAAGTAGTAGCCAGCCTTAATTTAATTTCATAATTAATCAGGAATAACACAATCTTGGCGACAATGATAAGTAATATAATTTTTAGAAATTCGCTATCAAAACAATCAAAAAATTTTGATAACTTTAATGAGACACTAGCGCCTCTAGGGGCGAGGCGAATTTAAGCACAGAATCCTCTTTGGATTTTAGTCTTTTTATTCTAATCCAAAATGCTACACTGTTTTAACAGCTACTGTTAACTTAACGAGGACAAAACCTCAGGCAAAAATATGATGACAACCCAAAAGCATACAGTGTAACATTTCTAGCAAATAATTCAGAATTTAAATGAAAAATTACGTTGCTCATAACCCCACAGCAAGTTATAAATAAAAAAGAGACGGCCCGAACGGTGAATTTATAAAAGGAACTTCAAACGCGTAAAAAAAGTAAACCATAAAATTATTTTTATTTCTCCAAAGAGGTTTTATTTCTTTCTTCAATAGTATTTTTTCTAATATTATTTTTAGCACCAAAGACGTCATTCGTCTGGGATTCTAAATAAAAACAGTTTTGAAAATTATAACAATGGTGTACCTACAATTTGTTATGTTATTGATCTTTTTGTAACGATTTCAAAAATAGAACGTACCAGAACAAGAAAAATGGGCGACGCATTCGAAAATTTAAAACCTATCATGCTGTTACAGTTTATGAAAACCAAAGATAATTATTCTAAATAGAAGAAGATCGTTCTCTACAGAATTTGATTCTGCATTAAAATGAACTTAACTAAACATTTTTTGTTCGAGAATGTTTAACGTAGCACAGATAGTTTTATTTTATGGTTCATTAAATGAAAACTAACTTAAGTGTATTTTTTTGTTTCAACAATATATTTTATAATGTTATTTCATATTTTAAAATAATAATATGTTTCGGTAATTAGAATTTTGATATTGAAGTTATGTAATTTTAATATGAGGGTCATATTATTACTAACTTTAATTCTAAAATCACTTTCATCATAAAATTGTTTTCATTTCTCCAAAGAGGTTTTATTTCTTTCTTCAATTTTTTTTATATTATTTATAGCACCAAAGACGTCATTCGTCTGGCATTCTAAATATAAACAGTTTTAAATACTGTAACAATGGTGTACCTCACGTGTACCTTATGTATAGATTTCAAAAATAGAACGTACCAGAACAAGAAAAATGGCCGACGAAGACCTCGCATTCGAAAATTAAAAAACCTATCATGATGTTACAGTCTGTGCAAACCTGTTTTATTGGGACCCACGGCAATATTAACTACAGACAATAACAGACCTTATTGCTCTTGAAACAAAGTTGAATATAAGCCCTATATACAAGAACTATATCAAATGTCGTGACGTGTCGTTCGATATAATATCTAAGTAATGTCTTTATTCCGATCCAGTGACAAATGGTACACGATACGATTTATTTATTAATATGACAGTCTCTACGCGAGGACGGCCAAACTATATTGCCTGGGGACTTACTACAAGCGACCGAATATAATCGTTACAAATGATTATTGAATTCATACCTACTCGTTACCCGAGGAGCTTGTGGCTTAGTAACAGCCACACAGGTCTATCAAGGTTAAGCTACATTTACCGCGGTCGTTCCGTGGATGGGTGACTTTTCATATCCGAACCACTCAGTGCCTCGGCAAACGACGACCTGTGACGACACAAACGATGGTTTAGTGGTCAACATGCCGGAATACCACGCAAGGGGTCCCGGGTTCGATTCCCGGCCGGGCAGAAATTGAAATGATGAATTTTAATTTCTGTAACGGGTCTGGGTGTTTCTATGTATAATATGTATATATTTAGAAAAGTATATAAGTAGTATATCCGTTAAGCTAGCACCCATAACACAAGCATGCTTGCTTGCATTGCTTACTTTGGGTGGGGCTAGATGGCGCTGTGTGAAATTGTCCAAAGATATTATAAAAAAAAACACGTTAAGCTGTTGCTTCAATAAATGTACCTGATATTATGAACGCATTAATTACATCCAAAAACAATTAATTGGTTCCGAAAGCCTGTGACGTCACTGAATCCATATTAATGTGTGGTTTTGGCATAGCGGTCTGTTAATTAACTTTACTGTGCCATTTTAATTGTATCCGTAATGGGATTCTGGTTATATTAAATGTAAATAGAGGCGTTCGTTAGATGAGATTGTTAGCTGTAACTACGTACCCTACCCTTGTGAGATACCTAAGATAATACTAGTAGATAGGCATAGAGTGGACCTACCGCGGCTGCTTGACGTTCGAAAGAGATACCGCGCCCCCGGAATACAAAGGACTGAGGAAGAAACATGGTTGGGTTTTAGTCAGTAAAAGTCTGACACTAACGGCTGGAGTGGTCATTTGATGATTTCCCATCCGAAAAAAAGGCATAGTATGGACATACCTATTATTCAATTGTAAAGCAAATGGAATAATCTCAATTTCAAAGATATTTTTTATTAAATAAGACTAATAAACTCTTTCACGCAAAAACTACTGAATTAATTTTCATGAAATTTGGCATACACATCTATACAAATATTGTAAAGAGGAATGATTTTTTTGTTTGTAGGGTTTTAACACAAACACTACTGGACCGATTTTTTAAAAAAAACACCGTTTGATAGCTACATCTTTACGAATCGTCATGGGCTATATTTATTTCCAGAAATAATTAGGGATCCCTACCAAAACTTGAATAATGTAACCCAAGGCGTTAAAAGCCGCAGGTGGAAAGCTAGTAGTGTTCAAGCAAACACACATGACACTAGAGCTTTGTGTAATGTCGTGCCCATATCATTGATTCACTCAGTACATAAAAAGCTATGTCGTAGCCATATTACTACATGATTACCTCACATTACACTACTATTTGTAACCAAAACAATTTATTTTAAAAAGAGTATCCATGGAGTTTCTTGCCGGTTCTTCTCCATAGGACCCACTTTTTGGAACCGTTCACCTAGCTTCTATTCTTGACGTTTTATAAGTACCTGTAATTGGTATATGTAATAAAAACCTTTTGACTTTGACTATCATTGAAATGTCAAAATGAAAGATATTGCAACTATTGTAGATTTGCTTATAACCACTAAAAAGTGCCAAAGAACCCAGTCTCTTCAAATTACAGTAGCTACATACATATATATAAACAAGTATGTCGTTTACAATGTCTCCACGTAAAACATTGTATAGACCGGACATGTCGCGCCGTCGTGTGGTGACACCTTTACGATGAGGTAACATTGTCTTAAGCGAGAATAGAACGTGTGGGGACCGTTATTGTGTAGTGTTGGAGAAGAAACGTTTAAGATTTTTTTGCTAGAATTTTAGTCTATTTTTTCGGACTTTTGACTGCCGTAACAGGCGCGGTCGCAGCCAATTTTTTTGAGGGGGGGTCATCACAACAAAAATTGGCCCAAGTGTTGACTGAAGCCAAAGATTTCAAGCAAGCTCCAAAATTGATCGATTTATCGACCTACCAATTCGTATAATTAAAATTTTCATAAATTGTTTTTTTTTTTTGGAGGTTTTGTCAATTAGGCGTATACGATTTTGGGGAGGGTAATGACCACTTCTTATTCCTCTCGTTTGGGCGGGTTTACTAACCTAACAAGCCGTAGTGTAGTAAGGTTAATAACAATATCAAGGTCTAATCATTGAATACAACTACTGGATTATTTCATTATTTAATATAAAAACCAATAAGATGAAAGAAAAACAAAATTGGATCCACCGACTAACCTTTCTTTTTTAAAAGATACTCTTTTGAAAACGTTGTATAGATTACAAAATGTAAATTAAATTACAGTAAATTGAAATAAGGACTCTTTTGACTATCCAGGGGTATTCAATCGGTTTGCAATTTCAAAAGGAATATTTTTCCCTCTTTTAAATATGAGAGCATAGATTAATGAAAGTCTCTGCGCTGCTCCGACTAGATACCGCCAGTGTACTTGTAAAATGCGGCAACAAATACTATGCCGAAGTTAGCATACTCACGCCAGTCCGAAGCCAATCCCGTTGCAAGAAAGGCATCCCGAATGATTTAAATAATTTTAGACAAGATCCCAAGTAAAATGCCCGTTTTTGAAGTGAAACTGTGTGAAAATAATACTAGAAAAATAAGAAAAACGTCCGGTTCACTTACTACAATAATAAGTTGCCGCATTCACGGAGCTATTGTTTTTAGGAAGCGCGGTATCTAGCTACTACTTTTTCACTAGCTGCTTTGCCCGCGCGGGCTATCCGAATTCAAATTAAAAATGACAAAGTTTCATACAAATGTTGCCCCCCATTTTCACCCCTTTAAGGGTATAATTTCGGACAATCCTTTCTTATCGGCTGCCTACGTCATACAAAGAACACACCCTCCAAGTTTCAGGTCCCTACGATCAGCGGTTTAGACTGTACGTTGATCGGTCAGTCATTCAGGACAAAACATTTTATATGATGTGTGATGTGATACATGAGAGCTTGGAAGAATCGGGAAGGTTACCGCTTTTCTATATATAAGTAAAGTAAAGATAACAAAAATGCCAATAACAAG
Source organism: Pyrrhia umbra (assembly GCA_963891755.1). Lineage (NCBI taxonomy): Eukaryota > Metazoa > Arthropoda > Insecta > Lepidoptera > Noctuidae > Pyrrhia > Pyrrhia umbra. The sequence goes on from OY982943.1 coordinate 3,055,369, forward strand.
GTTAATAATATCAACAGAATTGCCTCAAGCTATAATCTCAAGCGTGTCCGGCTGTTTGTTGTTAGTATAAAGACGAAGTCCATACTTTTTGCTCAATTGATAACAATAAACAACACACCCACTTATCACACGTGGGTGTTCTATTGAAATACCTCCGCCTTTCGGAGAAAAAACAGGATACAGTGTTCTTTATCTACACATACAAAATAAACAATAAAATATGTATATATATAACAACATCAGTGGCTTATGTATTGGATAGAACATAGACGGTTGTCTATTGCACTGCTATGCAAAGATCTCTTCTCTCACAGAGAAGGCGAGCATTGATTTGCTAAAGGTGGATTGATGAATTAATTTTTTTTTCAGCGTCAATCGTCCAAGATAAACTTTGAAATCCTTCCTTAATATTATAAATCCCGAAATAACTCTCTCTGTCACGGAAAAATGGCTGAATCGATTTGGATGAAAATTGGTATGGCGATAGATTAAAGTCAGGGGAAGAACATAGGATATTTTTTATTTAGGTGCAGTAAACGGTGCCATCGGGATGCGGGTGAAACTATTAAACACAGCTAGTTAAAATTTTAGCTGAAAAAATCTAATTAGTGGATACTTGCCAGGTTTCGAACCCGCTGTCACGTGTTTATGAAGCGGACTTTTTAACTTCCAAACCACCACACCATATATTATAATACAGAAGGGAATGCGTAGTCAGAGGTGGAGGAATCGTTATTATATTACAAATCAAAGAGGAGCTTTAAAGCTTTGCTTTTATTTCATGATCGGGAATCGACTGACATCTTAGCATAACAATCTGCTAATTACCTTATCTTCATATTCCAATTTCAAACGACTGTGTGGCCAGTTCGCACACTATGAGTTTCTTGCCGGTTCTTCTCCATAGGACCCACTTTTTGGAACCGTGCACCTAGTTTCTAGTTTTGACGTTTTATAAGAACCTGTAATTGGTCTACATAAAATAAAATCCTTTTGACTTGACTTGACTAACAGCATCAAAAAAATATACGGTTACTTATACGTGAAACGGAAGAACTGTCATTCAAGATCTGTCAAAATAGAGAATACGATTGACCAATTTTGCTATTATTCTTTATTTTTCGTCTAAATATTTATGATATATGTTTACTTAATTATTATATCCTTGTATTGATAACATAAAAAAAAAACAAAAGTATGTTAATTGTGGATATCATGTTTTGTGATATTCGTAAAAGTATAAATGAAAAAAGGTTTGATGCAACAGACTATAAAGTTTAATGTAGATTTCCATAAAACCTCTAAAATACATAGTCGTTTAATTAAGCCGTGCTAATGTATGCGACCGCCATTACCAGGGTAGTAAGCACAGTCATAACTATGAGTTAATATATTACTATAACTACAGCGTGGTAGTAACATAGCACTCAGTTTCAAGAGAATTATTAGCCATTTCGTTGAGTAGGCTAATAAAAATTTGTGTTGAAACAGTAAATAAGTGCTGTTTATTTAATTATTTAGCACACATCAATATATATTATACTAGCTTTCCGCCCGCGGCTTGCAGGGCTGGGCAAAATACATGCTTTGCTTTAATTGAAATACAAATTACAAAATACTGTATCGCAGGTAATTAAAATACGAAATACAAAATATTTTTAAGTAAGGTATTTGAAATATCAAATACAAAATACAGTATTTTAGCTATTTCTAATTGAAATACAAAATAAGTAAATCTAGACCAGCACGGGATTTAAAGTAGAGGAAAACAAGATTAATTAATCACTAAACCAGAGTTTCCTTTCATGAACACTAGATTTTTAAATGACAAACAGCCTCTCGTTGGAGAGTGAATAAAACCTGCTAAAGAAAACCTGCTAAATGTATTTTAATGTTAAAATGTATTTTGAAGCCTCAAGTATTTGAAATACGAATTACAAATTACATTTTAAGGAAGTAATTGAAATACAAATACTAAATACGTATTTGTATTTCAAATACGTATTTTAATTACAAGTAATTCAAATACTGCCCAACCCTGGTGGCTTGGCCCGCGTGCACATTTTTTTTACACCTTGGATTACATGATTCAAGATTTACTAGGGATCCCTAATTATTTCTGGAAATACGAGTAAATATAGCCTATAACACTTCGTAAAGATGTAGCTTACTAACGGTGAAAGAATTTTTAAAATCGGTCCAGCAGTTTATGAGTTAAACCCCTACAAACAAACAAATCTTTCCTCTTTATAATATTAGTATAGATAAGTCGTGGTGATCTAGTGGTTAAGTCACCTGCTTACGAGTGTGCGGGTTCGGAATATGGCAAGTACCAATGTGAGTTTTCTAAAGTCATACGTACTTTCTAAGTATATCTTAGAGGTCACTGACTAACGGTGAAGGAGAAACGTCGTGAGGAAACCTGGACTTAAAAAAAAGTGATTCGTGCTAGGCCCACAAAATGATTTAAATACTAATCTTACGTGACAATTTCTACCAGTCAAATTATCCGCAAGTCTTTATGCAACTTTTTCCAAAAAAACAATAGCTTTATTTTACAAAGCCAAATTATATTTTATTCAAAGCATAATTATATTTTCACTGTTATTTTGTAAACAGGAATTGTGTAAGGCTGTCCTTGTAAATAACATCAAAGAAATTTAGAGGAGAAACGGCAAAAGTAACGATGTCGCCCCAAATTATCTTGATTGAATCATTTGAGCCCGCACTACCCTACCCGCGCCTTTATAACGAGCTTTGAAAATATTTTTAATTTTCGTGTTTTTTTTTTTTCAAAATTATGATATAAACTCTAACTGCCTTATTCAGCCGTATGCAACCTGAACTGTTCCTGCAGGGATAGAGGTTATGCACTGATTGATGAATACCTAATTCATCAATCAGTAATGTGGAGACTGAATGTTATAAAACGTGTTATAATAACAAGTTTTGTTACATGATATTAATATTTAGAAATGTTATACAACTTATGCGTACACGTGTACTCGAGATGCATGTCATATAACATTGTTATATTGCATAGTTATTCTAATGTGTACAGTATTATTAAATGTTGCAATGTTGAAAAACAATAACATTATGTGGTCTATACGCACCTTCAGGTGTTCTTCAGTTTCGTTACCTTTATAAATAAATTTTATCTAACAGACATCATGATTTACATTATTGGGACATCTTGTGTTTGAAATTAAATGAAAACCGGTAAGTTTTCTGGAGGTGATAAAACTGACCATTCATAAATGATGAATAAAATACTATATTGCGACACCTCTGGACTGTGGGGGAAAATCCGAATCTCTCGCGGACGAAGTCGCGGGCAAATTGCAAGTTCATAATAAAATAATTCGTCTTATAATAATGTTTTGTCCTTATTTGTCAAGTTTTGTCAAAATAAAGTGTGACAGAAAGGGACAGAATAGGTTAAAAAATATTTTTTATTATTATAAAATCAAATGCGAAAGTTATTAAGGATGAATGGGTGGATGGATGTTTGTTACTCTTTCACGCAAAAACTACTCAACCGATTTGGATGAAATTTGGTACACACGTAGCTTACAACCTGGATTAACACATAGAATACTTTTTATTCGGGTTCATGCAGTAGTTCTCTGAGGACACGGGTCAAATCGCGGGAATCAGCTAGTATGAAATAAACGCGAGTCACGCGCCCAAGTTATGATTGGAAAACTTCTTGTGATGAAGTGCATTAACAAGTTTTGGTTTTACATTCTATAAACATTTTGATTATAATAATATTTACTTTACACAGCATAATATTAAATGCGAGGTTACAAAGCCAAAGGGAAGATCTTGCCGAAAGATAGACAAAGTTACTTTCGCATTTATATTTATAAAATCCATACTATTATGAACGCGAAAGTGTGTCTATCAGTCTGTCATCTCTTCACGCTTTAAGCTGAAGCGATTTAGATGAAATTGGTTGGTATGGGGATAGCTGTAACCCTGGGAAAAGACATAGAGTAGTTTTTATCTGGGTGCATTAAGTATATTCTTCGGGATGCGGGCTAAACTAGGGAAAATAGCTAGTTTATTTGTGATAGCTATGTTACTCTGTCTGTCTGTTACGCTTTTACGACAAAACGGCTTGACCGATTTAGATAAAATTTAGTTAGGGGATAGATTGAAACCTGGGAAAGGACATAGTTTTTATGACGGTGTGTGAAGGTAGTTCTCTCAAAAAACGGTTGAAACCGCAGGAAAATACTAGTGATGGTTTCTTTCCTAATCCTATGTAATGCTCTAGGCTTAAATCTATCTCCTTACCAAATTTCATCTAAATCAATGCATCCGTTTTAACATTAAAGCGTAATAGACAGATGAAGTAACTTTCATATTTTTAAAATAAAATGCTTAAGTTATTCTGCCTGTCTTTGTGTTTACGAGTATATTATTAAACATTACCAAGAACATTTTTCTCTTTATATATTATGATAAGTATTATCTTTTTTCGTCCTAATTGGATATCCCAATGGGACAAACAAAGGCTACATTTTCTTGCCACAAAGGTTATTATGAGTGTAAAATTCAACATTAAATTCTCTTCCAGTCGTCCTTAGGGGATAGCCTGCAAAAGCCTACTGAGCCACTGACTAAATATACCTACTTATGACGTAATACTTTAAGCCTCAAAACCAAAAAGTAGTAAGTAATGGGGTTCTGACGTGTACTAACCGCATTTTAGCGTTGGGGATAAGATTGTCAATCACACAGCTTGTATGATCGACTTTGTTTTAATGGCCATGGAAATACTATGATAGTAAATAAGCTACTCAGCTTACAGTATTAATCACCCAGTTGCACTAAAATTACTTAGGAACTGTTATTGAGGAGCTCGTGGTTAAGTAAGCTGCCGTGGATGGGTGACCATCTACGTCATAGTGAAACTCCTCCGTGCCTCGGAAAGCACTTAAGCTCTTGGTCCCGGATGTCATTTGTCGATCTTTGACAGTCATTACGGGTAGTCAGAAGCCAGAAAGTCTGACAACCAGTCTTACCATGGGGTACCGTGTTACCCGGTAACTGGGTTGTGGAGGTCAGATAGGCAGTCGCTCCATGTAAAACACGGGTACTCAGCTGCATCCGGTTTAGACTGGAAGCCCACCCCAACATAGTTGGGAAAAGGCTATGCAGATGGTGGAAGAACTGTTATTTAAAATATAATAAACTTAATATTTATGATCCTACTTATAAAATAAAAGTGCAAGTGTATGTCTCGTCATTTATCTTTATTATTTAAACAAGCACCTGTCTTTGGTATTTCAATTAGTGAATGATATTTTTGGCTAAAGAGTGGTTGCCGAAATTCCAACTATAGATGACTCCCGGCTACCGTAAGTGCGGGGCTGCGGACGGTGAGCTATGGGTGGCTCGCCGTCCGGCAAGGAACAGACCCGCGTCGACGGCGCGTTCGTGTTCCACGCGCGCCTCAAAGAACTGTCAGCACAGATGACGGGGCCCTCCCACTGGGCCATAGTCTGCCGGGGCTGCGGGACGTTCGAAAGAGATACCGCGCTCCCGGAATACAAAGGGCTGAGGAAGGAACATGGATGAGTTTTAGTCAGTAAGAGTCTGACACTCCCTTCCGCCCCACCCACGGCGGGAGGCGTCATTTGATGATTTTCCATCCGAAAAAAGAAACCCTAACGTAAGTGACATTCTTGCATTTATCCCTACATTACTTATTCTTTGTTTTAATAATAAGATTCTTCACACCCCGACATCGAAAACAATGTTACAGAGTTCAATCATAAATATTTAAACTTACAGATCGAAGTTTCCAAAACTTCAAAACTGTACGAAAACCCGAAGAAAGTAATCTTGAACACCCCTTAAAAGTGACGCTTCGTAATCCCCTAAGAGGGTTGTAAGGGGTTGAAAATCTGTTACGGAGTAGGGAGGTTACAAATAGATATAGATAATGTTTGATATTTAACCCTTCACGTGTCTTTAGGGGGTGCAAATTGACAGTGCCAGTGTGCCTCGGCTAAGATGTGGTTTTGAATAAAGAGATTAACGGGGGATGTAGATAGGGTAGAAAGATTTCTGTAGTAAAATAATGAAGTCTTGCCTTACACAGTGAGTACATTTCTTGAATAGTACAGTAACTACCTAAGCAATATTGTCACGTAGGTCGGTAGGAAAGTTCTAGATCGAATGAATATTCTAGATAGTGAAGCTACCGTCATACGCCTACGGCGAATTAATTCTTAGCAAACTTTCAATATACAATATTTCCTTTCACAGTTATTAAAACTCATCATCGTCCTCCTGCCCTTATCCCAAGCAAACGGGTCGACGCAGCATGTCTTCTTCCATATTTCTCTATCTGACGTCATCTCACTAGAACCTTGAGTCATTTTTGGCATTTTAAACCCCAATCTGCGTAAAAAATCCCAGAGAGCAGAATTTTTGTACACACCTTTATTACGGCGTTGTAATGAAGATGTGAAAAATCGACATTAATATCGTGCCGGCTAAGAAAGTTATCAAGATCAAAAGGTCGCGGAAATCAGTTTTTTGCTAATATCTCGCGACCTATTGCTCGGAGGTCAATACAGCGGTCATTAAGAAATTGTTTGTCGTGAAATTATCTACAAAAAATGCCTCTTGCATTTTTCTGTAAAATTGTTTGTAAAACTGTTTTTGGAGTAGAGCTACTACTAACTATATTTATTAATATTTTGATGAATAAATGCTCAAGAAAGTTTCTATGTACTAAGTATGTATGTACTCAATACATAGAACCTTTCGGGGAAACAGTGAATTCAATTACACAGTATATAACAGCTCGCTATACATATTATATTCTGCAAGGACTGAAGATTTTGTAAACAGCACAGCCTTTGTCAGAAGCACTCGGCAAATGGAGATAAATTATTAACAAATTTTAATTAAGAAGTTACGAGTTTTCTAATGCTGAGACGAGCGGGAAATTTCTTGATGATTCGAGAGTAAATCCGAATGTCACTCTGTTTGTTTGTAATCTACGCTTTCACTGGAAAATACCTGAACTGATTGAAATGAAAGTAAAGATTTACTAAAAATATGATAAAAATTTTGTGATCTGTTTTGCATTTTAAACAGAAATTTCGCTCTAAGGTAATGTATGAATGAAAAATCTGTTACCTAACGAATGATCTTTCAAAATTAAATATTGTGTTTTTTATTATCTTCTATACATAATAATATAAAATGCATTGTCCTGAATGACTGACTGACGGATCAACGCACAGCCTAAACCGCTGATCGTAGAGACCTGAAACTTGGAGGGTGTGTTCTTTGTATGACGTATGCATCCGATTAGAAAGGAGTTTCTGAAATTCTACCCCTAAGGGGGTGAAAAGGGGGGGCAAAGTTTGTTAAATCTCTGTAATTTTTAAAGCTGTTGGCGGAAAGCTAGTTTGTCAACACAGCTTCAATGTTTTAGACGATATCAAACATGAACCTGGAAAAACACAAGACCAAAATTGGAAATACCTAAGTTAATTAATCCCACCTGTCCCACCCACCCTAAAACTTAACTGTGTTGTCTAAGCCTCACTTAGTTTTAAGTTGGCCCTGTGGGATTGAAATAGCCTCCTATAAGTTACGACCCAACTCTCTGAGATACAACCTTCATCTGCACGTCGTTTTCAATTAGGACAACAGTTCTGTACATTGCTGATAATGTCAACATATTTGGATATACCTATATGTTTTGTAATTGTAATGAAACATTTAAACACAAAAATAGTTTAGCCGGTTTTTAGGTTTCCACCCAAAGGTCCGTACACAAAGGGACCCTATATTACTAAGACTCCGCTGTCCGTCCATCTGTCCGGCTGTTACCAGGCTATATCTCATGAACTATGATAGTAAGATAATCGAAATTTTCACCGATGATGTATTTCTATTGCCGCTATAACAACAAATACTAAAAAACAGAATAAAATAAATATTTAACGACGCTCCCATGCAACAAACGTGATTTTTTTGCTGTTTTTATAGATTATACAAAATCCTTCGTGCGCGAGTCCGACTCGCACTTGGCCGGTTTTTTTGTTATATTATTATGACTATGTTAATACTGATCAACAGTATAAGAATGTACTGGAAGTTACAAAAATACTAAGAGACTATAATATCAATTGTCTACGTGATAATAACACACAAAAAAATCTTACCTATCGCCATATTTCTTCTCCCACAATTTAACACGAAAAATGTGGTGCGGTACTCCTCCGACAAATGATGCTAAGAACAGGTGTTTCAAGTAATAAGGTATCGTATTTTTTGGAGAGAAATATAGCGCGCTTTCTGAAATGTATATAATACTAGCTATTTCCCGCAGTTTCACCTGCATCCTTAGGGAACTATTTCCTATACCCGGATAAAATCTGTCTTATGTCCTTCTTCAGGCTTCAATGTATATTCATACTAAATTTTATCTCAATCGGTGCAGCCGACAGACACACTTTCGCATTTATAATATAAAGTATGGATAAGGATTAATACGTGAAATGAAAACTTTGGATCCCCTTTTAAAAATACTGCGCACTTAGAAGTCTCTGAAGGTAGCTACCCTAAAAAATATAATTTTTCAAAATTTTATTTTACCACTTTCTCAGCATGATCAATATGCATATCCAAACCAAGTTACAGCTTTGTAGTACTAAGAACTTCTAAACTATGCCGCAGACAGACATGGCGAAACCATGAAGGACTACGCAATCCTTGTTGACTAAGGAACCCAAGAACCTATACCTACAAACATTCGACAACCAACCAAAAAAAAAAAATCCAACCAACACCGAATGATTACGTAAAACATCTTCGTGTATTAGTAACGGCCCTCCCTCATACAGTACAGTACTAATGAGACAGACACCGGGAGTGGCCGCCATGATTGAAATCTATGGCGCACCTAAACCGAATTAGGATAGCCTAGAATTGTTGGACCTTGAGCGTTTAAAGATTACCCGAGCTTTTTTGGTGTTTTTTCTTTGTGAATATTGTCACGTAAGTCGGTAGGAACGTTCTAGAATGTTCCAGAACGAATGACCTACTATTTTTTGTGAATATTGTCACGTAGGTCGGTAGTAACGTTCTAGATCGAATGTTCTAGAATGTTCCAGAACGAATGTCCTACTAGAACGAAATGTTCTTGAATGATGACCGTGAATGATCTATAAATACTACGAACTTCTAGAACCAGGTAATAAGACTACCTAGAACTTTCTAGAAACGTGAGCTCGTCATACAAATAGAGGGTGGGCTGCACTGTGAGTCAGTTTTTTTAATGCGAAACCGGTAAGTACGAGTGAGTGAAGCGAAGTGTGAATTGTGAATTATTAGTGAGTGATTCTTATTGGTGATTATTGTATTTGCGATATTTAAATAAAGTGTTATTTTCTTAAAATCAATCGCACCTCAACATAAGGTCCTATCCTATCTTCTTCCTCATGCTTTAATTTATCTCCTCACCAAATTTGATCTAAATCGGTTAAGCCGTTTTATCATGAAAGCGGAACAAACAGATAAATACAATTACTTTTGGATTCAGATTAAACAAAATACAAAGAAATGCATATTTCCATATTTTTACCCAAGTTCTATTCAATTCAAACACAGGCTTATAAAAGTACACTATACTACAGTTTTTCCGATACGTATACACAGGCAAACCAGGGTGCTATGTGTAGGCTACGCAAATACTGGCAACGGGTGAGAATCAAAGCAAATAGCAGAGCCACAGCGCCAATCAAGCCGTCTGTTTGTTTTCAGATAGTGTGAATATTCTTGTAGTACCTACGGCGAGAATTTATCTAGGAACTATCTTTGCGTAGGTAAATAAACTTTATTACTAAGAGGTAGTTACTTAAATCCCCTACTAATAATAAAATAATAAATGAGTTTGTATATTACGTTAGGGAGGAGCTCGTGGCTAAGTAACAGCCACACGGGTCGACCGTTGGCGCGGTCGGTCCGTGGATGGGTGGCCATCTATGTCATAACGAGACTCCTTTGTGCCTCATAAAGTTACACCGTAATATAGGTAGCATATACGGCATTAATATACTTTTAAAATGGCATAATTAAAAAAAAAATAGACTGATCAATTTACCCTCGCAACTGCAATTAAAACATGCACCGCCAGCTATAAAAACTAAATTATGATAGACGCCAAACTTTGGGAATCACTGGCTCAGACAGTTTCAAAACTTTAGCTGCACTTTAACGTCTAAAATGACTGGGAATAACTGGTGCTCAAAGTTCAGGACTAATTTATTATTAAGTAGTTTAACTGCAGTATCAAGTTTGCGTATCATTTGCTTTTTAATAAGTCCGTATGAATAATTTTCGTGGTATGTTGTTTAAATTTTATAAATGTTAATGTTTTATTCATGATAGTTTCTTGGAATAACTACATGAAACAACACAAAATTAAGCCTTGTTTATTAAGAACACTACCTGCATAGCTAGCTAGCATACGCTAGATATCTACGTTCTTGTATCTATTCTTACTAATACTATAAATACAAAAATATCCTGAACATTGATCACCACGCTTGCTCAAGGCAGATTGGCAATCTCAGACTTTTAGGTCCAGGTTTTCTCACGATTTTTTCCTTCACCATTGGTCAGTGACGTCTAAGACACACTTAGAAAATACATTGACTTCAGGAAAATCACATTCATGCCTTGCAATTATTTTATTTTTTGTTCTTTATCAATTTTTAAGCTAGAAAATTTTGTGAGTGTCTACAGAACAACTTGCCAGAGTTTTATCACGATCTGATGTATGGTTTAGGAGCGCATATAGAACAAACATGCAAACATTCATATTTATTTATATAGGTAGATAGATCAGTGAAAGACATCTAGTCATATTTAAAAATAACAACTACCTATACACAACAAAAATAGTCTTATACACACCCAAAAATCCCAAAGATTTAAAATACAACGTCATTATTTCAATAAAAAAAACTGAAATTCATTTTACATTTCAATTTATCTTATCGGTCGGTAGCTCGGTCGGAAAACTGAACAAGAAATGGTGAACATTTTCCGATATAATGACCAGCAAAAACATTATTGGATTCATCGATGTGTCCGACGTTCGTCACATATGACTAGATATTTACTGCGGTTTCACCCGCATACTGAAGAAAATTCTTCATGCACCCGGATAAAAAGTTTCCTATATGTTAATCCAGGTTATAAACTATATGTGTACGAAATTTCATCAAAATCCGTACAGTAGTTTTTGCGTGAAAGAGTAAAAACATACATCCATACATTCTCACAAACTTTTATCCTATGGAATACTAGCTTCTGCCCGTGACTTCGTCCGCGTGGAATAGTGGTGCTCCGCTCCTATCCCTATTTTTTCCAAAATAAAATTTAGCCTATGTTACTCGTGGATAATGTAGCTGTCGAATGGTGAAAGAATTTTTAAAATCGGTCCAGTAGTTTTTGAGCCTATTCATTACAAACAAACAAAGTTTTCCTCTTTATAATATTAGTGTAGATAACAAAAACAGTGGTTGAGCTACACGATGACTGATGCATGCGTGCCGTCTGTAAGGACAGGTCAACTCAAACTCGCTATGGATCTTTCTTCAAAAGGCCATTCCAGACATTGCCTACACGATAACACTCACATTGATATCTACTTATTATCAACTTTGTTTGAACTCGAAAAGAGACCACGACCCCTGAGTTTGTTTCGGCATTTCTTCTCAGAGGTAGTCAGCTAGGAAATGCCGGCGCCAGCGTTCTCATAATGACAAAACTATTGACGTGAAAAAGTGATTTAAATATCCTAGTTGCAAAATAATTGATTTCATTTCATTTCAGTTTTACACATTTCTTCTGTAATAAAAAAACATTACTAAATAACGTAACATCATTATTCAGAAGTAGTTATAAATAAATATTCCTACGATTGCATTGCAAGTATAAAAAAGTTCGCTCTACTGATATTAGTTCGCTCTAGTCAAACAACTAGGAAATACTTGTGATATTCAAGTGGTATCAAGTATTGGAAGTATCGGAGAATAGTTTTTATTGTCTCTTGAAAGTTTTCAACAAAATATAACTGCAATATTTCGACATTCCATTTATTGGTACAACTACCTGTTATTTTTTGTGCTTGCTTGTCGAATGGACAAAAAATCATATTTCAAAGTTGACTAGACTTTTAACACGATAAAAAAACACCCTTCCTCCCAATATATCTTTATTTCTAAACGCGAAAATGTCTATCTTTTACGTTTTCACGTTAAAACGGCTGAACCGTTTAAGATAAAATATGATATGGTTGGGGACATAGGTTAGTTTTTATCTAGTTGTTTCAAATAACAAGTGGCTATATCATCGTCATCATCATCGGCCTATAAATTGTCCCACTGCTGGACACAGGCCTCTTCTCACGCTTGCTCACGGCGGATAGGCGATTTCAGACTTTTTAAGTCCAAGGTTCCTCACGATTTTTTCCTTCACCGTTAGTCAGTGACGTCTAAGATATACTTAGAAAGAAAGTCACTATACACATATACTATAAAATAATAGCCTGAATTACTCAAAATAACTATTTAATGTTGCAAATCAAGAGATAATCCTAATAGGTATGTGAAACAGACCATCTCCACTCAATATTTAACGGTAACATACTATACATACTTGTACGTACGGCGATGGATTAATGCGTTTGGTATGGCCTATCCATCAAGTATAGTACACCTACTATACATTGCAGCTCTCGCCTTATCCGACTGCTCTTTGACGTCGAGTATACGTTAACAGATTACCATTTTAAATGCAATGTATATACAGAAATAAACATGTTTTATTATACATATGTTAACACGATAATTCTGGCATTTATGCATATTACTGATGGTCACAAATCAGGGGGGTTAGACAAGTGGCAAAAACGCTAGTAGAATAGAAAACAAAATGTATGCGAATGACAGATAGCTAGTCGTAAATGAATGTCATTCCCATACATTTTGTTTTTTATTCTACTAGCGTTTTTGCCACTTGTCTAACCCAAAGTTTTCAGGAGGTATCGTATTGGGGCTGCAGGATTTTTCAAAAGAGTTTTATGATTTACATTTTTAAACTTTTCGTACAAAACAATTAAAAAAAAACTAACCCCGACCCGAACGTATCAGGGACCAAGCTACCGGTAGTCAGAGCTCCAGAGGAAGGTACCTCCAGACGATAAGTTATTCATTTATCTACACTACTATTATAAAGAGGAAAGATTTGTATTTTTGTGTGTATGTTTGTAATGAATTAACTCAAAAACTACTTTGCCGATTTCAAAAATTCTTTCACCATTGGAAAGCTGCATTCACCCTGAGTAACATAGGCTACCCGTGCGAAGCCGGGACGGGCCGCTAGTTTATTAATATTTACAGAAACCGATAAACCTTGTCTTAATTATAATAATACTATAAGTAACACACAAATACGAGGATCCCTATGGAAGCTAATCTGATGGGCCCGTTACAAAATAATTTCACGCCTCACTACGTTTCGGGAGGCGGTTAACTAAATATACCTAACGAAGCAAAATTAGTTTATTACCTAATAAACAAGAGATATTGAGCTTGTACCGTATTGTGTAAACGAGGGATGATATTGGAGTTATTAATACTAGCTTTTTACCGCTGCTTCATCCGCGTCTTTAAAGAACAATTACACGGCGTGGTAAAAAATTAAAAAATCTATCTCCATCGGAATGGTTGTACTGATTTTGATGAAATTTGATATGGAGATACATTGAAACCTATAGAATGAAATAGAGTAGTTTTTATCTTTGTCCATGAAGTAAATTTCTCAGGGAGACACCGCGGAACTCAATCCTTACTAATATTACAAATGCGAAAGTAACTCTACCTGTCTGTCGCGCTTTCACGCCAAAACTACTGAACCGATTTAAATGAAATTTTGTACACAGATAGTCTACAGCCTGAGACTACATGAGGACATAGGCTACTTTTTACCCGGGTGCGCATAATAGTTCCTTCGGGATGCGGGTGAAACCGCAGAAAAAAGCTAGTTAACTATACATCTACACTAATATTATAAAGAGGAAAACTTTGTTTGTATGTTTGTTTGTAATGAATAGGCTCAAAAACTACTGGATCGATTTTAAAAATTCTTTCACCATTCGAAAGCTACATTATCCACGAGTAACATAGGCTACTTTTTATACCACTGCTGGCCATGGGTTGTAGTTTACGCGGGTGAAACCGCGGGCGTACAGCTAGTAGTATATAAAATTAAGTATAGTATAGTATATTAATTAATTATAAAATTAAGAAATACTTGGTTGTCTTTTTGCTTAAAGTTATGGAAGAGCGGAGTCTCCTAATGCAGGTATTATTTGCTTAAAATGAGGCTCTAATCACCAACTATTGTTTTTGTATTTTTTGGTGCCGCAATAAAAATACTCGTATTATTAAAAAAAGTATACATTGCTCTTTCCAGCAATAGTTATAATATCCAAGCAATGATCATTGAACAGGCACTTATTGAAGGTACATATGTTTCTTCGCGTTTCTACCTTGTAAACTAAACGTGATCTCAAAAAGGGCACGAGTTTTACTTTGATCACTGAACCTCGCAAGCCTTTACGACATAATTTTATATCGTAGGATTTAACAAATTATTTCATACACGTACCATAGTATAAAAACCGGCCAAGTGCGTGTCGGGCCACGCGCAGTAGGGTTCCGTAGTAGGTCTCAGTTAGTCGACTATAACTCTGTAACCGGTTAAGCCTACTTAGCCGTGATAGTTTTCCTTGTAAGTTCATTACATGTGCTACGTCTGTGATTTTTTTCACATTTCTAGGTACAGCCATTCAAAAGTTAGAGGGGGGGGTAACTCGTATCGAACAAAAAATTTCACTTAAAATCTAGATATTTCGCAAATGGCTCGCTTAACCGAAAAATGATTTTCACACACTCATAACATTTTTGAAAGACCTATCTAACGATACCCCACACGAAGGAGTACGCGAGAAAAAAAATATTCATCCCTACTTTACATGTTTGGGAGCTACCCTAAAACAAAATATTTTTCAAAATTTTATTTTACCACTTTCTCGGCGTAATCAATATACATATTCATACCAATTTTCAGCTTTCTAATAACAAAAACCACGGAGCTATGCCGCGGACAGACAGACAGACAGACAGACAGACAGACAGACAGACAGACGGACAGAGCGAAACTATAAGGGTTCCTTGTCGGACTACGGAACCCTAAAAAGGACACAGTAGGCTATCTGTGGCCCAATCCGCGATGTAATTGCCTACCGTACTTGTCTGTCTCAGGGTTGTCACTTTTAGCTAAATTTCAATTCGTCAATTATTTTAAATTACGATTTTATAACTGTAAGTAGGTGCTTAGTTACTATACCTGCCTACAATACTGAGAAATCGGCATGACGAAACGTAAACAAAGCAATAGCGGCATATCAATTTTATTAAAAGATCAAAAGTACCTAATACATTCTAGTGGGACAGTAGGCCTGCCTACTTTGTATGTCTAACAACAACAAAAATAAGTAGGTATCTCATCACCAAGTTAAAATTAAATGCTAGAATAAGTGACTTGCTTACCTTTCTTGTTTAGTAGGTAATCAGAACAGAGATAAATCTGGAATCGATGAATTATTTAGACACCTAAACATATAGCAATAAGTTCTCCTGCGATTATCACACATTTTTCATTTATTTAGCGGTGCCGAAAAGCCGTGACGCGTAAACTTTGTGCGGTGTTAGCCCCGACTGGCGCACTGAGAAACGGGTCGAGATTTTGTTTGAGTATGCGTGCGGCGACGCATAGATACTATGGCGCACACATACAAGCCGCGCGCGGTTCATTTGTATGAAGATAACATACTTTGTCCTTTTTATACTATGCACGTACTACCTATATACTTCTTGTCATCTAAATTTCTTTGATTGGGTGAAATATATATCAGTAACAAACCAACATCAAACGCAGGGTCTGCTGATCAGTTGTTCTTGAAAACAGTTATTGTTTGCCAGATTAATTCAAATTGTATGATTTGTATGAAATTATCTGGCGAGCGAGTTAAATTGGAATTATCTCAAAGGGGTGAAAATGGCCATAAAGATTATTCTTTATTTGATACCAGCAATCAATTTACATACTTTTTGCGCGATTCTCCCCAAAACTATTCTAAAAAAAATATGTTGTATTATCTTTGATTCTCCCATAAATTTTGTATGGGATCAGCAATTTGTGACGAACGACAATTAAACTTTCAAGCTCAATTCACTAACTATTTATTCATTATAAAGCAACTAAAAATATAATTTGACGGTTAATTAAAAATTAGTCGTTTTTTCATAGGCACAAGGTCTTTTTTACGAACACAGGTGTCTTAGAATTTATTGTTATCCGTGTCAATTACGAAAACTACGCGAACGCTCTTCTAAAGCCAATTTTATGATATGACGTGTAAAAAAATTAAAAGTCTGTGTGTAAAACTATCTTTTTATAGCCGGAAAACATTAAACATAATATTAGCCTTTTTCCTTGCATGTGACACTCCCAAAACATGGCCTGTGTTACTCTAAGGAATAGTGACAATATTACCCACGGAGCTACCACAGACTAATGAAGGTTCAATGGACTATGTAATAAATTACAGTTCATAATCAACACCCTTTCTAGTATTAAAAATGCGAAGTTAATTACTCTGTTGTCCGTGTGTTACATTTACGTTACGTTCAACTTTTTTTGTTATATTTTAAGATATAGTTATATTGTGGAAGTCAAAATTTCGGTTCGAAACCTGGCAAGCAGGAACATAAAGGGCTGAGGAAGAGACATGGATTGATTTTAGTCAGTAAGAATCTGACACTGACAGCGGGAGGGGTCATTTCCCATCAGAAAAAAAAGTAGGTACTAATGTCACTAACGGTGAAGGAAACCATAGTGGGAAAATCCAGATTTAAAAAAAATCCCTTGCGCAGGCGTGTGATCAATGCTTATGCCTTCTCTGTATGAGAAGGGGCCTGCCAGTGGTACAATTAGGCCAATGATGATGATATGAAGCATATATATATATGTATGTCGTAGTATTAGTCTTTAGTCTTAAGTAGTTTTAAGTAGTTTAAATTAATTAATATATCTTTCTGTAAATACTTGTAAAATATATATAAATAAAAAGCCAAAAAAAAAAAATATATATGAAGCATGATTTTGAATCATGCCCCTTTTTTCAACTATTATAGATGCCACTGAATCAGCCCTGGATTTGTCAATAGGCCGTATAGGCCGCGGCCTAGGGGCGGCAGCGTCCTAGGGGCGGCAGATTTCAGATTCAGATTTCAGGACGCTCACTGGTTTTCTCATGGTTTTTTATACTAATACGTTTAATCCCTATAGAAACTCATTCCTATCGAAAATTATCAATCCTAGGTACCTACTGTTATGTTATTGTACCTATTTTATCTATATTACTGCGTGAGTGTTGGATGAGAGCGGGGGGCGGGTGGCAGTAGCATTTTTCATTGTTTTCATGGAAAAGCAACATACGATTTAATTTGTTACAGTTCTCACTTTCATAAAAGCGTGAGCAGAGGCTTAGCTACCCAGGGGCTAGGCGGGGCAGTGCCCTGGGGCTCCCAAAACCTGATTAGCCAACCTTACTGAACTTAACCTTATAGAACTAGCTAAAAATTCTCCCATCTTCGGAAACTAAATAAAATGGGTCGCAACATCAACAATCATTGCAACCCATTAAAAAAATATTATTCCCCTAATTTACTTGCTAAAAAAGAAATTCGCGCTCGCTTCGCTCGCGTTTTCAATTACATATTCTTATTTCTTTTCAGATTCTGTTTTCGTTACAATTTATGGAAAAATATAATAATTCTGTTTAAAAAAAAAGTTAGCGCTCGCGGTTCTGATTACGTATATTATTTATTTTCAGATTCTGTTTTTGATACAATTAATTTAAAAAAAATATTCCCTATAAATATCATGCTAAAAAAATTCGCGCTCGCTTCGCTCGCGCTATCGATTACATGGCTATTTGTATTTCTTTACAAGCTCTGTTTTTGTTACCATTTATTTAAAAATATTATTCCCTATAATTAACAAGGTACAAAAAAAAAATTTCGCTCGCTTCGCTCGCGCTGTCGATTACGTATAAATTACTTTTCAAGCTCTGTTTTTGTTACTATTTTTTGAAAAATATGATTTCTAATAATATTATCATGTTAAAAAAGGAAAACATAGGGTTTATTTATTTTATTAAAATGCGAAAGGTTTTGTTTCTTTTATGAAAAGTCTACCATCCATTTGGACTTCGCCCCAGTCTGTTTCAAGGGCAAAAGTTGATATGGTGCCCCTAAAAGGCTAGCTACGCAACTGGTAACCACCTCCGCTTCCCGCCCGCACTCAGCTGCCTGCGCCTTATGATTTCACTTCGTCTGTCTGTCTATCTATCTGTCACAGCTGATTATTTCAGGAACTACTCATGCTTGCAACAGTTATGAAGAACGATTGTGCATGCGTAACGTAAATGAAAAAAGTTGAAAAAACATCTTTTATAGAAAAAGTGGGAGGTAGTGGGGGTTTAAAATTTATTTAGGCATCATATGAAAGGTCTTAAATTATTAACACATTCGAATATAATTTTAAGTTTTCTGGTATGTCTTTTAATTTTGGAATTATAATAGAGTCCACATAAAAAAATTCGTTCTTATCTCCGTATCTCCGAAGATTGAGAACAGAAAAATCTGAAATAATTAGGGCTGATAGACATTAGCCTAAATATTACAGGCAAAATAAAACTATGATTCGTATCGTATATCGTATTGCAGTTTTTAAGTAAGCAGCAATTTTGCTCAACAAACTTAATTATGCGGTCGAAAAAAAACAAGATCTCGACTCGCACTTGGCCGGTTTATTTTATTTAACTTAAGTGTTTTCCTTACTACAAATGTAAAATTATTATTTTAGGAAGGTACATGGGCGGCGGAAATAAAGTGGCCTATACTCATAAAAAATATAAATCCGGCACTGCACTGAATACCTGTGTTTTACATAGAGCCACTGCCTATCTGACCTCTACATCCCAGTTACCTAGCAACAGCCCCTTGGTATGACCGTTTATCAGACTTTCTGGCTTCTGACTACCAGTAAAGAATAATAGATACATATTAGAGAGAGTACTATCAACCTCCTATTTCATTATTTTCCATCGAATTTCTAACTCCATAATTATTAAATATTATTGCTACGTATAGACATACTTATCGCATACAACTTCACCTTGCATTGAAAGGTATAACATATCGATATATTTTTTTAATATATTTAGAAAACGGCTGAACCGATGTTGATAAAATTTATATGGGACCACACGGGAAGCATCAGCTTTCAAATAAAAAAATAATCATCAAGATCAGTTCACCCAGTCTAAAGTTCTGAGGTAACAAACAAAAAAATACTATCCAATTGAGAACCTCCACCTTTTTTGAAGTCGGTTAAAAAAGGGTGCGACAACGTATATTTTATTTACACGACCCCTCGTTAACCCCAAATGCTGTAAAACTGAAGGGGTAGTTCATAAAAAGTATATTGAGTTATCTGACTATGTTAACCACGACAGGCTCCCAAACAGGGGCCATCCCACCATGTGTTCTTGCAATTACTATTCAGGTGTGAGAGTGAGACGCAGCTAGTAACGTCGTATAGCATCGTCTCTTTTTCACAACAAAACTATTCTTGCTTTGGCAACTCATGGTAAGGCCCCAGGTCTCCCTCTCCAACAATTTCTCTCACTCTGCCCCCCCCCCCCCACGGCGGATGAGTCATTTGACGATTTCCCATCCGAAAAAAAAACAAAGCCTTTGCAAGTAATAGTTTCTAGAATCTGTAATTTCAATCCTGTGTCTCATTCCCAGTCTATCTTGCGACTGCTTTCATTAATTATTAACGAGATAACAATGAAGGCCCTACCGTCGGTTTTAGATATGGCTTCCATTGTCTAATAAAAGAAAATCGAATTCATGTCTCAATGAAGAGTAGGGCTAATTCTAACTTTAATATTAATAAATCTGAAAGTAATACTGTCTATTCGTCTGTTTATCTGTCTGTTACGCTTCCAAGGCCCAAGTTCACCAACAAGATAACGGTCCGATTAACTTAAAACAGCTGTTTACCATAAATTCAAACTTTCGATGGGTAACGTATTATTTGATATTTTTATTCCTGAAACGATGGATTACTAAACCAGGGTTGAACAAGAAATGGGTAACGAAAATTGCAGCTTCCTGGTTAAAACAAATCAATAATTTACATGAAGTAACTGACCTTAGACCATAACAAAGGACAACTGGGTAATACCGTAAATTATATTGAAGAATAATTAGCATAATTAGTGATTAATACAGTCATTTATCTTTCTGGGAAGTAAGCATGTGCTTAGTACTTTACTAGATACTAAAAATGCAGTAAAACTTGCAACTATGACTTCAAAGGCTGTAAAGTAGTGAAATAGTAGACTTGTAGTATTCTGTCCATTAGATATATGGTAACCATTTAATAATGAATGGGTAATTAAAATGAAAATGTCACCTTTTTTTTGGGGATGAGAAATCATCAAATGACCCTTCCCGCCGTGGGTGGGGCGGGTGGGAGTGTCAGACTCTTACTGACTAAAACCCTTCCATGTTCCTTCCTCAGCCCTTTATATTCCGGGGGCGCGGTAACTCTATCGAACAATCCCACAGCCCCGGCAGAAGAAAAATGTCACCATAAATTAAACTATACCATACCAACATAACTCCACAAATCCAAACGTACTAAACAGCAAAAAAGTAATACCGTTCCATTTTCAAATTCATAAAATTCAACACACCAGTAGCAGACGCGAAAAATTCGAATTTAGAATCGTATAAATTACCTTTGAAACCACAGATTGCCAATTGGTATCTTGATAAAACACATCGATACCGCAAATCGAGATTGCTATATCGATATAAATCTCGATTTAATATCGAATCGAGATTAGTTAGTAGGGGCGCAGGACATAAAATACCGTTGCCAAAAACGCTAGTAGTGTCGAGATGAAATGTTTATTTCGTGTACGGTCAGCATAGCCAACTGAGTTTATTTGTCTGTGAAATTTTGCTGTGCACTGTACCTACATAAATCATGGTTTTAATACTGTGCTTGTCTAGAGCACAGAACATGTAGGGGGAGTATGGTAGATTGATTTGATTGGTTATGGCTAGACTTAGAGATGTGATTTAATTTTATTCTAATTAGTATTAAGGAGGGTTTGCTTTTCGAACGACTTATTTTTGTAGCTCATTTCTAGAATAGTCACTATGTATACGAAATCAAAATTGTCATTTTATAATTCTTTTAATCTTGGTTTTGAATGATCAAATCGGTTCTTTACTCAAATTGTCACTGTTTATCAGTGTCAAGCAATTTACATCATCGGATATCGTTGTTATATTTAAAAAAAAAATTAAAAAAAATGTTCTCAATTTGATTTTGTTGTTATATGTTCGTTTAATATTTTTGACCAATACATCGTTCTAGAAATTAGTTGCAAAAATAATTTTATTTCATAATACAGTTTTTTCACTGCAAAATAGAAAAACTTGACTATTATAGAACTGTACATATAATTAAAAGATGTTATAATTAAAATATTATTATTATTAAATTATTTAGAGAAATTAAATATTCACAATTGCTCAAAGTGTTCGTTTCCTAAGATCAGAAAAAAAGAACACATTTTAGTGTTATCGAAATTGCGTCATAGAATTGCGTCTGTAAAAAAAGTTTTTACTTTTGATTTTAGAATCAATCTTAGAGATTCGTATTTATGATTTTATACCCTTTAATATTAACCTTTAATATTTTCTCTACAAAGCAATTTGAATATATTTTAAACCGTTCCAAAAATATCTATAACAATAGACACGCCTTCGATATTCAAATTGTTGCCAATTCTGATTACAATACTAGAAGTTGGAATATCAAGGACCTAGCAAAGTCAACGGTCTTTCAATTCTATTTTTATTTTTGAAAAAAGACCGTTTTTGTTATAGTATATTTATATGAAATGCTTTGTCCTGACTGACTAACTGATGAATCAACGCCCAGCTTAAACCGTAAGTTATAGAGTCTTGAAATTCAGAGGAGGAATCCTTATATATGATGTAAGCTTAACTAAATTACCAACTCCTAAAAAGGCAGCACCTAGAAATCTCTCGAAGCTTCGCAAACCTATGAGAAAAATTACAAAATACATTCCATAGAAATAAAATAACTTTTGAGTTGCACTATTTCTTAATACCCTTACCTAAGCTATACTTTATTTTGTTATAACCATTTTTGAAAAGCACAAAAAAAATCAAATATAAAGTTCTTATAAACCAGTGATAGGTCATTGACCTCGCATCTCGTCTAGACAAACAGTTGTATTATCTGATTCAGTCAGACTGAGATGAACGGCAAAATTATGCCGAAAAAGAAACGCTTAAATCTAAAAAAAACATAAAATACCTACTTAATTGAACGTGGATGTATTTTAGGATAATAAAAAATATTATTTCTATATAATTGCATTTTACACAATAATAATATTATATTAAATAAAGGAAAAAACTTCACAAGGACATTTCAATCGCATATCAGATTTTAATGTAGGTAGGTATGTAAATAAATTATTTTTTGTTACATTTGATATCAGATCCGAATTCCAAATTCAAATATGATATCCTAAAGTCGTTCACCTACTACTATTTATAGATAAAACCAAGAAAAAAATAAAAAAACAGATCCAAAATTAGTATGAAAGCTGAAAATAGAAAAAGGTTCTCATAATTCACGCGGCCCTACCTACAATATTCTGTGAAACATTTTGATTACTATAAATAGGCGTACCCACCTCCAGGAATTAGCAAATGAAATGGACATATCGTGATACAACCTCATCATTTATCCACAAAGGTCGGAGACAGCCATTTGTTTCATAAATTTTAATGTTACAAAAATAAATGCAAACAGTTTTGAAAGATTTAAAATAGACATAAATTGAAAAGGAATAGAATAACATCTTAATAAAAGAATGTATTTATATCTCAATAAGGAAAAATGTTCCTTCCACATAGAAAAATCATGAAAAACATGTTTTTCCAACTTTCAGGACAGTAAAGTCCTTACAATCGATTCGCACTCAAATAAAGGCAGACCGCAAATAAAGAATTTAGGGAAAAAAAACTACTTACAGACTAAGCTCTAAACTCGAATTCCTGTGCGCAGAAAAATCCAAAATGTCACACACACCACACGCACAAAACGATTCCAAATTCAAAAAATGACACTAGAACAGACAATGAGTAAAGCGCGGGATTATTTGCGAGGGAGAAACGCGACTGTACCGAGCGAGGGTGCCGGACCGACTAGGCCCCCGTTTTGGCTGCTCGAAACGCTTCAAGCAAAATTCCGTGAACAATATTTATTAAATATCATTTTTATGGGCGATTTAGTGTAAAATAAGGATAAATAAGAGTAATTTGGTTTGCATAATGGTTGGGATGAAGGATTTTAAGTTTAGATTCGGGCTGTATAAATTATTCTCAAATGTTGTAACAACAAAGGCAATGTTAGATGTATATTCCAATAGACCGGCCATGTGGCTCCCTTAATCCTGTTTGAGGGTCTGTCAGGGATTATAATCGTAGATAGCAGCAACAGATAGGTATCTGTGAGCTTTGTTGATCAAAATTACACGATACTAAATAGGGATACACTCAATTATTTTTGGAAATTGCATCATTCTGTTTTTTTACCTCCAGTCGCACCAAAAATAGAATTTGTACTTAATATCCTGAATTTTGTCACATAATTAATAAAGTTAGAAAATGGTACGAGATAAATTTTTAGTCGATTTTAATAACTTCGAAATCCTTTACTTTTTGTGTTAAACACTATGGTAAACATAAAAAAATATTTTCTAATAAACAATTGAAGTCGTGGCAAAGACATTCAGACGTTCTGCCAATCGACAGTTGTAATGCTATCCCTTAATAAAATATGTACCACAAAGGCAGCCATCTTGGAACTTCTGTTGAGAGGGACAAAGCCGAATCACTAAAGGTGGTTGTTTATTTAAGATCCAACTGACTTCAACATGATTCTATGATAAAACTTTTTTTTCTCTTTTTGCAACAGCTTATGTCGACTACTCTGCCAGTTACGTAAGTTCTTTCTTTTTCTTTCTTTCTTTAAAAAATAGAACTTACTGTGACGTCACAGGCCTATGTATTATTTTCATTGCTTGTCGTGAATTTTCTAAATTCAAGTTTCATTTTTGAGAAAAAAATTCAAACAAATAAAATAATACTAGGTATTTCCTACGCCTCTACTTGCATCTTAAACTCTTCATGTACCCTATATCTTTTCCTAGATTTCAATCTATACTAAATTTCATCTCATTTTGTTGAGCCATTTTATCCTGAAAGCGTATCAGACACACAGAGAGAGTAGTTTAACTACTGGTAAACATATTTCACAGGCTTCTTCTCACACAGAGAAGGCACGAGCATTGATCACCACGCTTGCTCAAGGCGGATTGGCGATTTCAGACTTTTTAGTGCAGGTTTCCTCACGATGATTTCCTTCACCGTTAGTAAGTGGTGTCTAAGATATACTTAAAAAGTATATATGACTTTAGAAAAGTCACATGGGTACTTGCCACGTTTCGAACCCGCACACTCGTACACGAGAGGTGCCTTAACCACTAGGCCACCACGACACAAACATATTTGATCGAACAGTATTATTATAATATCTACCAGATATCTCAGTAAACAGTGATAATGCCAAGGGCATGAGCGAAGGACACGCCTTTTTGATAGCGTCCTTCAAAAAGGTCAAGTGTGTTACACGCGTGATGCCAGATGTGAAAACCTTGGACTAAGAAAAAAGAGTGGCAGGCCGAGGGGGGTCACAGGGGTCATGACCCCCCCAAAATAGTACAAATCGAATTGAATAACCTCCTAAAATAAACAACTTATGGTTTTTTTATAGTAATTTGGCATTTGTAGGTCCTTAATCGTAATAGATCGTTTAATTTTGGATCTGGCTTGAAACCCTCGGCTTCGGCCAACACTTCGGCCAATTTTGGTTGTTGATGGATGCCCCCCGAATTATTTGGCTGCAACCCCGCCTAGTTTTTCCATTCAAAAGTGCCTGTAAATGGTCTTATTGAAATAAATGATTTGAATTTTGATTTCATCGCATAGAGGATAAACAAACATTAATTTTTATGTTCAAAGTTATAGCTCAATTATAATATCCACAAAAAGTAAAATATTTATTTATCAGCAAAAAAACATAAATCTTAATTTGAATTTAGCCTTACTTCGTAAAAAGTACTACAAAATCTCTAGCATTTAAAAATAGTGCTACTTTTAAGGAATTAAATTCAGTCCTATCTAGTTAGCTACAAAGTTAGTTCTAGAATAAAATAAGACTGCTAGGATGATGCTAATATAATTTATAGAGGCAACGAGAAAGTAAAAAGCTTTTCCATGTAGTTTAGCTTATGACGGCAGAAAAAAAAACAAAACACAATTGAAAAATAATGTCCGAATTTTTGGTTAAAGTTTATGTGCATTGTTGATACTGTTTATTATAGAACTAGCGTTCCGCCAGCGGCTTCGCCCGCGTGGACATTTTTTTACACCTTGGGTTACATTATTCAAGTTTTAGTAGGGATCCCTAATTATTTCTGGAAATAAATATAGCCTATGACACTGCGTAAAGATGTAGCTTTCTAACGGTGAAAGAATTTTTAAAATCTGTCCAGTAGTTTTTGAGTTAAAACCCCACAAACAAACAAACAAATCTTTCCTCTTCATAATATTAGTATAGACATAAATACCATTATAACAAATGGGAAAACTCTGTGCCTCGGAAAGCATGTTAAGCTGTCGGTCTCAGCTGTCATTTGTAGCTCTTTACGAGTAATCAGAAGCAAGAAATTCTGAAATCCAAACTTGGCAAGGGGTATCATGTTACCCGGTACTAAGCTGTATCTGGTTAGACTAGAAGTCGACCATAACATAGTTAGGAAAAGGCTAGGCGCGTCTAACGCAGCTTAAGCTTGCTAAGCTATCTATTCGCACGGCGACTATTTAGCTACAAGCTTCTCCATCATCATACATATAATAAATCTGTAGAGATGTCATGTTTGTGCTGTAGTATACGTCATAATTCACTGTTGCACTGCTACATTTAAAGTAATTACCGTAGCATATTGACGTACGAATTGGGGTCATTAGCTAATAATATAAAAGACAGTGTAATGTGTTTTTCTCGGCTTTTGCTATGGAGACTACTTAAATATACACATATTGAACACTCCACGTTGAGTTTCTCTTCTCTTCGAGAGCTCCTCTATCAACCTATTACAGTGCACGCTTATCTCAAAAACTACTGAACACATTTAGATGAAATTTGGTATACGCCTGGTTTAAAACTTAGATTAAAAAGTAGGGCAGGTACCATTTACCTCAATATTTGTATCCAATTCAAATTCTACGCAGAAGTTATTACGTAAATTAATTTTATATATACATATAACAAAAATGTAACAAACCATTGTCTGTACATTTTAAAATAATATATTTTCAGTTTCAATACATGTGAAGGGATTAAAAACCCACACCGTAATCCGGACATTTTACGAGCGCGATATTATTTTTAATTCAAAGCGAACACGTTATAACATGGATTCAATATGGTCGTTCCTATACATATATATATAACTGCAATTCCATTGTAAATGTTTGCTTTATTTTGCAGTGAAAAGGATTAAAATGTTCCATTTATTAACTACAGTTGGCTTTTAGCTTACCACTCCAAATTGTACATAGGTACAAAATATTTACATGCCTTTTACAAACTCTTGTAGCTGGTTGCATGAGACTTTTTATCATTTATATACGTTTATGAATATCACAAAAAAAATATCAATAATTATCATATTTTTAGTATTTTTTATGGTATCAATACATAGATATAATAATTAAGTATACATATATCACAAATATTATGACGAAAAATATAAAATAATAACAAATGTATTCAATTTTATCCTCCATTTTGACAGATCTTGGATGACAGTTCTTCCGTTTCACGTGTAGGTAATCGTATTTTTTTTATGCAACCGGCTGTTAATCGTTTTTTAGAAATGTCGTTTATTGAGGTTTTTGAAACACTTAAATAGCAATCGATTTTAAGCCAGTTACATCAAAAACATAAATTACTTATCTTTACTACTTCTTAATTAATTTCATAAATCTGAAAATAATTCTGTCTGTCTGTTACGCTTTCACCGGAAAAGGGCTGAACGTATAGTGATGAAATTTAGTAAGGAGATAGACTGAAGCCTGCGGAAGGACCTTAGGTAGTTTTTAACTGAATGCATGAAGTAGTTCCCTTAGAATGAGGGAAAGAGTGTCTATCACACTTTGACGGCTAAACCGCTTAACTAATTTAGATGTAATTTGGTCAGAATAACACGTGGATACCCTAGTAGATGATGATGATGGTCCCTCATCAGGGACATAGGGCTCTAAGAATAAATTTCCATGTTTTGCGATCTTGTGCGGCGACTTCGAGGTCCTTCCAGCCGAGACCAGTTGATGCAGCCTCTTTTTCAACTGATCGCCTCCAGTTGGATATACCCTAGTAGCCTAGAAGTAAATAAAAAGTATCCTAGGGTACTTTTTACTTAAGTACTAGTAAATGTCTAGGTGTCAATAATTACTTCAATAATTAGAAACTCTCAATCTACTCTCTATATACAGTGGGCCTAGCACGAACGAACTAATGTAATCATGAAGTTAATGTAAGCGATTTTTTTATGCACAATACAATTTGTAGCACCCGAAGCTATGAATAAAGTATTTAATTTCAAAAAAAAATACATGACAAACGAGTTTATTTCATTCAAAAACTGCTTACATTACATAAATGCTTTCATGCTTAGCCCACTGAACGTAACCCAAATTACAAATATCGAAGTACCCACGAGTCCTCTATCAATGTAATGGCATTTGCTCTTAAGCCTCCCCCTTCCCCTATTCTATGGGTAAGTGTTTGCTGACCCCGGCCATGTCAACTACTAAAGCATACAATTTCGCTGAAATCAAAAAGCGGTCATATTTCTTATAGTGTAACCTTATGTTTTGTATCGATAGAATGGTCTACGTCACAGGAATTTAATGTTAGAAAAAGGTGGCAAAAATTTTTTTTTTGTTACGTAGTTTTTGGTAGAAATCATCACGTAAGGGAATTTAGGCGTTATGCCCTCAATTTCCCTCTTTGTCCCTATCCATTATATACTAGCTTTCCGCCAGCGGATTCGCTTGCGTGGGCTATACGAATTCAAATTAAAAATGACAGAATTTCACACAATTTGGCCCCTCTTTTTCACCCCCTTAGAGGTAGAATTTCGAAAAATCCTTTCTTATGCGATGCCTACGTCATACAAAGAACACACCCTCCAAGTTTCAGGTTTCTACGATCAGCGGTTTAGACTGTGCGTTGATCCATCAGTCATTCAGGACAAAGCATTTAATATGTGTAGATGTTAGTATGTGTTCTCGTAGTACGAGTATCGTACGCAGCCGTTTGTATAACCTAATAAAAACTACATTCCTGACGCGAGTTTCTGGATCGCGTCAGAAATGTTTTTTTTTATAATACATCTCCTACTGCAAGCTTCTTGCAATTTTTTTAAGTTAAATGCCCGCAAAAAATTGAAAGTAAACAAGAAACTTTGACCTGCATCTTATAATGAAAATAACCAATTAAAACATTAAAGATATCTAAAGCATGTTTCTACCAAGCACAAATTCCACCTTTTATAGTATACGCACTCGAAAACAAGGAAATAAACTGTTATGTTAGCTCCACCAGCTTTTATAGTAATGAAACAAATAAACACCAGCAAATGTTAACATAAACGGTATATTTTTACATATTTGCACTTCCTATAGAGTGCTTGTTTGTAAAAATCCTTTTACACATGATCAATATTGGATCGGACATGGCGAAGGGGTTCCTTGTCGACTACGGAACCCTAAAAATAACAATGTCTGCTTGTTACGCTTTCACGGTAAAATTACTGAACCGATTTAGAAGAAATTTAGTATGGAGATAGACTCATGGGCAACCCATGGGCAAGGACATAGTTTTTATCAGATTGCGTCAAGTCGTTATCTCAGGACACGGTTGAAACTGCTAGAAACTACTTTGAAATAAATATAATACTTTTTAAAGGAGTAAAGTACATAATTATATTCATATTGCATAAGATAGATATAGTTCCAGTTAATATTTTATGCATCTAGGTCTTCATGTGAACGAAACAGCTGCTAGCCTTCTCACGAACCAGTCATAAGCTTCCAAAGAATCTAATAAATGTTTTATTTATTTGCAAATGAGAATACAATCGACTTTCCTTTCGCTATACTGTTATTTTCGCTCCAGACTGACTGTGAGAAAAATAGGATTATGTTATTAGTAACAGATGCTAGATTTTCCGAAAATTTTCTTTCATACATCCCTTGTTCTAACAATATCATCGGCCTTTTTAATATCCCACTTTGGGAAGAGGCCTCTTCTCACAAAGAGAAGGCATGTGCATTGAACACCAGATTTCTTCACCATGTTTCCTTCACCGTTAGCCAGTCCGTCCATGATCCATCGATAGATTTGTTATGAAACAGTGATCGTAGTGACCATTCGATCATGCATTTGCCACTGTGAGAAGAGCTCTTCATTTGGAAACGGGACAATACAGGGTTACTGGTAATTCGACGTACTTATTTATATCTGAAAATTATGTGAGAATGAATCCTTGAGCACTTTTCTTAAAATCTGTAATTAAATGTTAAATTCTGGGTTAACATAAAAAAAGCTTTTAAATTAAAATATTTCGAAAACTAATGAAGTTCGCCCATATATTATATGGGTGGTTTTTGTTGCTTTTGAGCCCGTTTATCAGCTCTTACTGGATATACGTCGAATTGTCAGTTATCCTGTATATGTATGTATAGTCAATCTGGACCATTGTTGCAACTTTACCTAACAATTCTGTGAAATTCACTAAAACAAACTTCCCACAAAAAACGCGTTGAACCCAACGTAACATACCTTTTGTTCTCGCAAACCAACTAACACTTTACAACAAACAATACAAAAATGTAACATCATACATAGAATTACACAGCTTACAATAAAGTGTAGAATCCCGTGTAGTCTGAGCCTAAGTTATGGTTATCGCCCGTTATGGGGTGCAGCTGGCAAATGACGTCATATGTCACTCTGCCGCCTAGAGTTACTGCAAGGAGCTCGCTGAGTCAGCTGTTTATAGCTCGTTAATGTTGCATAAAGTGAGATGCTTTTGGAAAAAGCTTTGCAGAACATAATTCAATACCTAGCACGACCAATCAATTGACATTATTTTTATGAGCTGTCAAAACGTGTTTCTCCTATAGATTTTGTATGACAATTCTGATCTGTGGCGTCATAAATTTTCCAACTCAATTCACTCACTATTTATTGATTCTAAAGCCACTAAAATCGAATTTTACAGTAAATTCTCAATAAATAGGGTTTACAGGGATAAAATTAAATGCATTTTTAGAGAAATAGTGTCTTGAAATTATTTGTTATTGGTGTCCACTACCCAATTATAGTATATTGCAAAGGAATTGGCGCCAACTTTGCATTTTAAACGTGACTGAAACGAAGTGACAAAAAATTAATTGAATTAATAAAAAAAATTAAAAACACTTGGGTTGAAGGTTTTATAGAATGAGAGGGGAATACTCTATCCCTGTCCCGCGAAACATCATTTTGTACTTGGGACTGTCGAGTTACTCAGCGTTTCTAATATGATGACGTCATATTTCATTAGTGCTATCTTTTTCTAATTTTTAAACGCTTTGCCGTCTTTTGAGATATTTTATTTGTGTTTTCACTGTTGCTTATCTTTTCATTGGTATCTGTTTCTTTTAATACCCAATTTAGAAAAACAAATTATCCTTTATTCAAACTAGGTTAAAAATCATCTTTTTGAACGTCAAATTTACAAAAGACAGCCCCTAAAACGCCCGCCCTTCACCACTTCCTATGTGTTTTTGCTGGGCAGAAGAAGTGGCATAACAAACTCCCCAGGAATTCTTTTACTTCTGTTTTATTTGTTTTTTATGTAGCTTAACCTTTGATCGATCACCCGTGTGGCTTTTACTAAGCCACGAGCACGTCACAAAAAAGATCTTTATGTCTTAATAAGACACAGATGGACATACAAACGACCATTAACCTAACTCTACAACCCTTTAGGCGTACTCGAGTAAAAATCCCAACGTTTCATGTTATCTTAGCAAAGTTAAAGCAAGTCTTATTTACCAAGCCGAGGACTGTGGCGTAAGCTTAACTTAAGTTCATATCATAACCGTGAAGCGAGGGTTAATAGACTTCGCTTTGAAGTCTTCTTACATAACCGTGGCCAGTTAAAAACGGATTCAAAGCCAGGCTGTAACGAATGCTTAGTCTGCTCAATAACAGCACAGTTTTAATGAAGAATAGATGTTAAATTCGATCCTACTAATATTATGTACATGCAATTTTTATTAAAAACTTTTAAGAAAAGTCACATTAATACTTGCCAGGTTTCGAACCTGCACAGTTGTACACGAGATGCAGGGCCTGTAACCATTATTATTACACTAGCTTCTGCCAGCGACTTCGTCCGCGTATAATAGTGGTGCTCCGCTCCTATTGGTCTTAGCGTGATGATATATAGCCTATAGCCTTCCTCGATAAATGGACTATCTAACACTGAAATAATTTTTCAAATCGGACCAGCGGTTCCTGAGATTAGCGCGTTTAAACAAAATGACCATGTTATCTTAGCAAAGTAGATAGCAGTGTAGATAGATTACAAATCAAAAATATTTTTTATAATTTAAGTTAATGTTATAGAGGAGCTCTTAGTGGAGCGCCTGGGGGTTTTCACCTCGGATTAGAGTTATAGTGAATGAATTAATATGATCGATGTGGGATATTGTTTTTTAAACTATAAATTGCAATGTTTACCCAATTTTTTTTTGTGCACTCCATTGTTTCATTGTTTAAACAAATTATTATGAAAAATTAATGTTTGACCATATATTTTCACTTTAAACAGTATTTTTTATTTATTTATATGTTAAATCTTACCTGAGTAGACATATAGGAACATTTTTCAAAGATACCTGTGTATAAAAATAGCAGTAGGGATCTCGAACAGGTATTCGAATTACGAAATTCGCTTAATAGAAATGTTGAGAATTAAATTAGCTGACAACAATATTTTTACATGCCAAGTGGAAAGCGATGCCGACAAATTATTTGTTGAGACGGCAATGAATTTGGAATCAAAAGATGTTGTTATAGTTTCAGAAGATATCGATGTCTTAGTGATATTAACGGTATTGGTAGATAAAGATCGTGAAATATATTTTCTAAAACCACCCCGAGGCAAAGTTCAACAGAAGATGTTTTCATCGAAATGTTTAGAAAAAATAATTACCAAATTGTAAAGAACATATTCTTTTTTTTACATGCCTTTACGGGTTGTGACACTACTTCTGCGTTTATCAATAAAGGAAAAATTAAGTTTACCAAAATTTTTGAGAAACGGATTGATTTACACGACTCAGTAAAAGTATTTAAAAATATCAATGAAGACCCCAACAATATATTGCAAGCAGGTGTAGCATGTATTTTGAGTTTATATGGAGCTCCGTCTAAAACTCATGATTTAAATACATTGAGGTTCAATTCTTTCATAAAAGCAACAGCCAAAAATACGAGTGTTCTTTTGTCATCACTGCCTCCAACAACTCTCCATCATGGCATATGCTTCCGTTGTGTTCGCACACTCAAAGCCATATCGTCTCCATAGATTGCAGAAACCGTTTCTTACGAAAGATCACAGGAGCCCCTTTCTAGGTACGAAACGAGAACCTCCATCTCGATCTCAAACTGCCCACCATCCAACAGTTCATGAAACGTGCCGCCAAGCATTACTTTGATGTTGCCGAAAAGCATCCAAACCCTCTGGTCGTATCGGCCGCCGGATACGCACCCTCCCAGATCAGTAAAATTCGCCGCCTGAGGCATACTCTCATCATACCCGATGATGCTATAACCCTCTTCCAAGAGAGCAATAGGTCTACTAGCACTCTATACAAACACAGATCGCGTTTGTATCGACCTCGCCGCCGAGGTCCATCGCGACGACCTTGTCCATGCCCTCCCCACCCTAGATCGACGAGCCAGTCCGCTAGCTGAGCTAATAGCTTAAAAATTCCCGATTATAATAATCATATATATTCTGATCCAGCCTGTCCCTTGCTGTCCTCCCCCAGCGACGCCCTAAGCCGAGGCCCATACCCCACTAGGGGGTGCTCTTAGCGTGAAGTCGCTTAGTTTTGTAAGTTAAGCCCTGGCTGGAGGCCCTAAATTCATTTAAGGCACTTCACAGGCAAGCCCGGTTAAGCAGTGGACAACCTTCTAGGTTGAAATGCGAGATGCCATACAAAAAAAAATGCTATTTTTATACACAGGTATCTTTGAAAAATGTTCCTATATGTCTACTCAGTAAGATTTAACATATAAATAAATAAAAAATACTGTTTAAAGTGAAAATATATGGTCAAACATTATTTTTTCATAATAATTTGTTTAAACAATGAAATAATGGAGTGCACAAAAAAATTTTGGGTAAACATTGCAATTAATAGCTTAAAAAACAATATCCCACATCGATCATATTAATTCATTCACTATAACTCTAATCCGAGGTTTTACGGTTTTGAATGCTCCAGGCACTCCACTATCTATGTCATATCGAAACTCCTCCGTGCCTCGGAAAGCACATCAAGGTGTTGATCAGAAACTCTGATAACCAGTCTTAACAAAGGGGTACCATGTTACCCGGTAACTGCGGGTTGTGAAGGTCAGATAGGCAGTCGTTCCATGTAAAACACTGACACAAACAGTTGGGAAAAGGCTAGGCAGATGATGAATTTAAGTTAATGTTATTAACCTATCTTGAAACTTGTCGCGATTACTCTATGAAGTTTTTTCTACAACTCGACCCACTTTAGACAAAATTGTAAATAATACCTTTATCACTATAAAAACTAAATTATATCCCTCTACACAATAATGGTCGCCAATTTACTTGAACGTTTGATGTCAGTAATTGCGGTACCCTACACAACCCCTTTTCAGCGACAAACATTTTGCGAGAGATCATTCCTACCCCTCACATTGCTCAAATTTGGTAAGCCGGAAAACGTCGCCTGCATTCATCCCCCTGTATTTTGAGGGAGTTTACCACACTTTAAAAACGTGTTGATCTATATATTATGAGTTAAAGTACTTTTGGTGTGAATATGTCTTTCAATTTGCTGCCGTAGTGAGAGGCTATTCAGGAAACTGATGACAAATTCGAGATATAAAATCTTTATATTATGTCGATTTTATTGTATATATCGATATATATCTAAATCTATACAAATAAAATGCATTATCCTGACTGACGGATCAACGCACATCCTAAACCGCTGATCGTAGAAACCTGAAACTTGGAGGTTGTGTTCTTTGTATGAAGTAGGCATCCGATAAGAAAGAATTTTCCGAAATTTTACTCCTAAGAGGGGGGAAAAATGGGGGCAAAGTTTGTATAAAACTATCCTACTAATATTATAAACGCGAAAGTTTGTAAGAATGTATGTATGGATGTTTGTTACTCTTTCACGCAAAAACTACTGAACGGATTTGGATGAAATTTGGTACACATATAGCTTTTAACCTAGATTAACATATAGGATACTTTTTACCCGGGTACGCGAAGAAGTTCCCTCGGGATGCGGGTGAAACCGCGGGAAACAGCTAGTATAAAATAAATAAACTATAAATATAATTTCAAATCGAATAGCTCACGTAAATGAAGCTACTGGCGGAACTTTAGTGTACTTACATATAATAAATTAGAGGAGTCGTGTTTGTGCTCGCTAATCTCAATAACAGCTAAACAAATTCGGATGAACAACACATTTGGTACACACATAGTATATAACCTGGATTACCATATATATATAGACTTTTTACTTGGAACCAATTCGAAGTCCGCGTAGAAATCGCGGGCAGACAATAATATAAACTAAACCATGTGTTTTTGATCTCTTATTTACCTTAAAACGATCGTTTACTTACAGAAGGGAACCCTCAAGCGACCACTTGATGTAAGGAACGTTGAGAGGGGAAAATGGTTCGAAACCAGTCCCTTACAACTCGAATACTTGTGCTAAATGATTTTGATCTCAATTAGTTTATTAATTGCTTGCAAACATTAAAAGCTATTTCTTTTTACGTATCGTTTAATAAAATTATGGTTATTTTAAATAATGTTTTATTGTTTAAATAAGTATGTTTAGGCTGTGATGATTTCATAAAAAAATTAACGATTTTGAATTTTTAGAAGATAAAATCTGAAACAGCAATGGGAAAGTATATAGGCCTATGATGATGATGAAAATGTGAAAAAATCGGCCAAGTGCGAGTCGGACTCGCGCACGAAGAGTTCTGTACCATCTATATAACAATCACATTTCTCCTTTTATCATAAATCCATCCAAAGGTTGTCTGTAAGAGATCGCTTATAGCGATAAGACCGCCCATTGTGTCACCCTTGTAAATAATTTTCCAATGTCATATGTTTTTCTTTTGGTGTACATTATAAAGAATATTCTATTCTATTCTATTTATTGTATAAGGTCTCCCATACAACAAACATATTTATTTTATTCTGTTTTTTAGGGTTCCGTAGTCCGACAAGGAACCCTTATAGTTTCGCTCTGTCCGTCTGTCTGTCTGTCTGTCTGTCTGTCCGCGGCATAGCTCCGTGGTTTTTGTTATTAGAAAGCTGAAATTTGGTATG
The DNA here is from genome assembly GCA_963891755.1 of Pyrrhia umbra. Classification (NCBI taxonomy): domain Eukaryota; kingdom Metazoa; phylum Arthropoda; class Insecta; order Lepidoptera; family Noctuidae; genus Pyrrhia; species Pyrrhia umbra. Next base: position 3,091,496 of record OY982943.1, read on the forward strand.
AATATGTATATTGATCACGCCGAGAAAGTGGTAAAATAAAATTTTGAAAAATATTTTTTTTTAGGGTAGCTCTCAAACATGTAAAGTAGGGATGAATATTTTTTTTCTCGCGAACCCCTTCGTGTGGGGTATCGTTAGATAGGTCTTTCAAAAATATTATGGGTGTGTGAAGATCATTTTTCGGTTAAGCGAGCCATTTCCGAAATATCTAGATTTTAAGTGAAATTTTTTGTTCGATACGAGTTACCCCCCCCCTCTAACTTTTGAATGGCTGTACCTAGAAATGTGAAAAAAATCACAGACGTAGCACATGTAATGAAATTACAAGGAAAACTATCACGGCTAAGTAGGCTTAACCGGTTACAGAGTTATAGTCAACTAACTGAGACCTACTACGGAACCCTACTGCGCGTGGCCCGACACGCACTTGGCCGGTTTTTTTTACTGTATTTTTTTACTGTTATAGCGGCAACAGAAATACATCATCTATGAAAATTTCAGTCTTCCTGTGTATTGATTACACGTAACGACTGTCAAAGATCTACAAATGACAGCCGGGACCAACAGCTTAACGTCCCTTCCGAGGCGCGGAGGAGTCTCGATATGACATAGACTAATTATAAATAAAAAATCAATAACATAAGTGTCAGAAGTAAGTTACAAGTTATCATATTGCTTGAACTGCAAACAAAAAAGGAACCAGCATTGATTTTTATCACCCCATAAGCTTACAGGCCATTTTCCCTCACACGAAAACAAGAAAATACGATTGCACGAAACTCAATAACACTCTTTTATCTTCCAAGAATAAAAGGACGATAACCTTTTTGCCGTAAACCTTAAATGTAGTTGACATAGACCATAGACTATAACGAATTCTACAGAGCATTAAAAAGTCAGAGAACACAACGCATGGCGGCATTACCAGAAAATTCACATCTACGGCCAAGCGTGGGCAAATAAAATTATGATAGTACTGTCTAGCCGGTACCATGAGACGGGAGCGATGTATGTTACTCATACTTGCCCCTTTTTGTCATGGATGTTGCTTGTAAACAGGGAAAATAGGTATTTTTTAAACAATAGATTTGTCTTGTCATCAGTGTGTCACTATCCTAAACATCGAGATATACATTACGCGTTTATAAAAACTTAGTAACCAATTTTTGTAGACGAAGCTTTGAAACTAGTAACCACTTTGACGCAAAATTCTATTTATTTCTTTCACACTAACAAAAACATTATGTACGTGACATTTATTCGACAAATACACACAGTCAGTTTTTCCAGACATTCAGTTGAAATCAAGCTGACAGATGACGTGAATTGTGGCTGGGGGCTCAAACTTTCATGGCACGCATTTTGCTCGGTGCTTGCAGATCTAGTTACGTTATTAACATTATATGAATGATATCGTATAGAGCAAATAATTCCAATCAAATAACGTGCTATTTACGAATTAATCTGGTAGATAAGTCGGGCCCTAAATTGCTACTAAACAAAAGAAAACCACTTGTCAAACAAAGAAGGGAAACTTACTGGACTCTTTAGTCTTTACCTTTTTATGGAAATATTATTAGAAGTGATAATCATTCGTGTTTTTGCAGTAACATAGATGAATTTATAGCGATACGATACGACTGTGCGTTTTTATATAATGTGTCATGGTAGCGGCCGGGTGGGGAGCAAATTCGCGCGCTGGCGACGTGATGTCTGCCCAGAATACGTGTCCCTTCGTCCAGCATACTCACCATGGAATCCTGATATTTCATGAATGTCAAAAAACTGTTCTGAAATAGTGCTAAATAGTGCCCAAAGGAAAAAAATAGTGCTCTTGTACTTGCGAAGTTATAGCCATAGTTCGATGAGTATGCTGGACGAAGGTTTCGCCCAGCATACTCACCTCCGTCCGGAGAATCTGTATACGCTTCAAACATAATTCATACTTCAAAAAATAGTTCCCAAATTGTGCCAAACGGTGCCCAAAAAGAAAAAACAGTGCTCGAATAACTTCGGAGTTATAGGCTTCGTTCAGTGAGTATGCTGGGCGTAGGTTCTACGCCCAGCATACTCACCTCAGTGCGCGAATATCGAACGAGCTATAGGTACAATTTACGTCTCAAAAAATTGTGCTTGAAATAGTGCCCAATATCAGTCCAATTTTTGCTTGACTTTTGACCTAGAAAACCATTAAATTTGATTGTAAACTTCTACATACTAACGTAAAATGGGGTACAGTCGTCGACACATGTTTTTGGACAAAAATATTAAACTTTCTAATTGTAGACTTCATGTTATTGGAAATAATTATGGTATTTTCTCACATGTCAAAAACTTTCGATTAAATGCATTATTATATATTTTATAAATAATAATAAATGAATGAAACTTTAAGCGTAAATGAAGTCTATTACTTCATTGCATTGTGTGTTTGTCTGAATAAAAACAGTCATTTGCAGCCAATAAAATTAATATCTTGAAAAATTGTAAAAAGGAAATTATACAGTTTCTTTTTGTATATATGTTGCAGGCAAAACTTATAACCAGTCAAAACTAGTACTGTGACATAGTTATACAAATTTTTAAAACTCTTTCCAATAGTTTCATCAATGAAAGGTTTAGCAATAAAAAACATTTTTAATTACTTACGGATTTTTATTAAATATAGAACCTGTTGCGTCTATAGAAACTCTAATATAATTAAACTCTTTTTGGCATTTTTTATAATAATTCTTTTGATCGTCCGTCCAGTAAAATGTATAAAATGGAAAAGCAGAAACATATCTAACACATTTATCAAAAGGTGGTGAAACACACATACAAGTAAGTGACAATATTGGGTTGGGATGGAAAACATCAACTTTTTTATTTTCATGTTTAATTCGATGTAGTGTTTCGCCATCTAGTATTTAAACATAAACATATTCATTTGCGTCGCGGGCGCCGCGCGTCGTAAGCCCCATACCTATTGACCGTACGTGCATCCATTACTGCCACACTATATTGAACTTTATCACATGAGGAATACAGGTCAATTCCGTAAACGTTGTGGTACCGTCCTTGATCCGGAAAATGATTATTTTGAATAATTTTGTCAGTTGTAATGTAAGCATTAATAACAGCAACTTTATTTTTCATGCATGATTTACTTCATTTGATATCTTAATCCTTCAAGCGCCGTGATCTAGACAAAATATATAAAATCATTGTTCCTAGCTACCGGGGTCCCATGCGACGCGCGAAGGCTTAATCATATTATTATAAAGTATTATTAAAATAATGTGTAATTAATAATATTGCGATTCTAAAGTAAATACTCCCTTACATAGACAATTAATAATTTACACAAGACAAAAATTGTTAGAAAGAAAGTTAATAATATTGTATTCGACTGTACTCAATGTAATGTATGTAGAAGTTTACAATCAAATTTAATGGTTTTCTAGGTCAAAAGTCAAGCAAAAATTGGACTGATATTGGGCACTATTTCAAGCACAATTTTTTGAGACGTAAATTGTACCTATAGCTCGTTCGATATTCGCGCACTGAGGTGAGTATGCTGGGCGTAGAACCTACGCCCAGCATACTCACTGAACGAAGCCTATAACTCCGAAGTTATTCGAGCACTGTTTTTTCTTTTTGGGCACCGTTTGGCACTATTTGGGAACTATTTTTTGAAGTATGAATTATGTTTGAAGCGTATACAGATTCTCCGGACGGAGGTGAGTATGCTGGGCGAAACCTTCGTCCAGCATACTCATCGAACTATGGCTATAACTTCGCAAGTACAAGAGCACTATTTTTTTCCTTTGGGCACTATTTAGCACTATTTCAGAACAGTTTTTTGACATTCATGAAATATCAGGATTCCATGGTGAGTATGCTGGACGAAGGGACACCAGAATACAGACTAATGAAGATGGACAGAGAGATTTATTACTTTTGCGGTTGAAAAATTGTTTTTGCTTTATTTGCTGGTTGGTTACTTTTTGATTACATTTCATGGTTAGTTTTTTATGGCAATAAAGGTAATAATATTATTTGAGGATAAGTCGGAAAATTCCAAACATGAAGCAATATTGTTTTCTTTAAAAATATCATTGACTAAAGAATGTAAGATTTATTTTAGTTGATAAAGTAAAATATAATGATTTAACTGATATTCTAACCTTAAAATACCTACTATAATTCTATGTTTAAATAATAAGCCAATCTCAGACTAGCTACACTATAACAACTTTCGAAATTCGAAACCTACATAGATCTGTGCCCATCTATTCTAAACATATAAAATGCTTTGTCCTGAATGACTGATGGATCAACCCACAGCCTAAACCGCTGATCGTAGAGCCCTGAAACTTTGAGGGTGTGTTCTTTGTATGACGTAGGCATTCGATAAGAAAGGATTTTCCGAAATTCTATCCCTAAGGGGGTAAAAAAGGGGGGCAAAATTTGTATGAAACTCCGACATTTTTAATATGAATTCGTATAGCGCACGCGGGCGAAGCTTGGCGGATAGCTAGTAGATAATAAACTCATTTAATCAAACCTGCACCATCATTATGAGACCTGTAATGAACGCGCTCGTTGCAGCGCATTCCAAATTCAAAGCAATTAGCACACATCAATCAATTAATGCGTGCTAGGAACTTGGTGTGCGTGGGATGTGGTGTGCAGATGAGATCTGTTTTTAGTTTTGCGAAGGCAGAAAGGATTTTTTTGCAATATCTAACGTTTTAGGTCGAAATTTAAGGTTTATTTGTAGTTTGATGAACTTTAATGTTCTTTTTTGTATGGCATGGGTACATAAATCTTTTTTTTATTTATCTTAAATGCGAGGGCAACAAAAATGTGGATTGCTCGTAATAGACAGCTTAGATAATAATCGATAAATTATTTGCTTTAGCCTCCTAAAACTACCGATAATTCATCGAATTTCTTTTATTTAATTTCAATGGCGCAATTTTAATTATATGAAAATTACACAAAAAAAGCGATTCGGAAAAAATCTCAAATGCAGATAATCACTAAACAATAGTTGTTTTAAAGACGTTTAATAAACAAAAAAATAAACTCCCATCATTAAAGCATTAGTCCATTTCTATGAATGTCTAGATCTGTGGTGATCGCCCGGAGACGGTTGCTAGGCAACCGGCGATCGTTCCCCCGACGCGAGCTACGCTCCGATTTCGTTGCGTACCTATTTTGAATTTTTAAATGTACGCTTTCGTACTTGTATTGAAATATGGCTGTTCCATAATTAAAATTGACGTAAGCTGTCAATGCCGCCATTTTGTGCGGGGATTTGAAAATGGAATAAATTATTTTTTATTGAAGTTAAAAGCTAATTAGATTTTTGGGTCGGGTATCGGTGTTTATGATAATGCCAATGGATAATCACGAAAATACAATTTTGAAAATTTGAATTCTGAATGTATTTGTGAGATAAATTAAAAATTGTAAGGATATTAAAAAAAAACAATAAACAGCTTATTATAATTCCTAACATTAGGAGTTTTCTATTGATTGGAAATCCACATTATTTATATTATTAGTTTTTTAAGTTTAGATTCATTTTGAAGACAAATTACACACGTTTAAACAATGGTAGTGTAATAGACATTCCTACCATTATTTCCTTCTATCGTGACGTGAAAACAAAAAGCCAATCCACCCCATTTAATAGAACAGACAGTGGAAAGCCACCTTTCCTTCGCCGATCTTTCCTCTTGATTAATTCGTCGCTCTACTAACACAAATGTTTCCTGAGGAAAATACTGTGATATCGTGTGGTGTTTTCGGAAATCCTGACTTATATTGTCAGTCATGGTGGCCTAGTGGTTAAGGCACCTGCATCTCGTGTACAAGTGTGCGGGTTCGAAACGTGGCAAGTACCTATGTTATTTTTTTTTAAAGTCATTTTTGTAATGTATGAAGGAGCTCGTGGCTAAGTATCAGCCGCACGGTTCGACCGATCTAAGGTTAAGCTGCACAAACCAATCTTACCAAGGGGTACTGTGTTACCCGGTAACTGGGTTGTGGAAGTCAGATAGGCAGTCGGTCCATGTAAAACACTGGTACTCGGCTGTATCCGGTTTAGACTGGAAGCCGACCCCAACATGGTTGGGAAAAGGCTAGTAGGCAGATGATGATGATGATGTTCTTAATAAGATATGTATCACGAAGTGTGGGTAAATTGTCATTTTTACTATATAAAAATTGAAGATACTCAGTTTATTGTTCGTCGCAAATCATTATAACTCTGTCTATCGTATGCTACGTGTATTTTTAATTCCGTATTCCCGTATCCAAAGCACTCTCAAACCGACAACTCTTCAATCATGAATTATCTACGTGTAGAGACCACTGGTATGCGGTGAGCACCATCCATGACTGTGCCTTGGAAAGCACTTGAACAATAGAAGATAATTTAGAACAGTTCATTACAGCTATTACCTATATAAATGGTATAACTTATCCTACATAATGATTACTCTTTTTTGTCGATCCTATGGTTGCCTAGAAGAAATCGCAGTTAGCGATAAGGCCGCCCATTGTACCTTTACCTGAATGAACTTGTTTATTTTTTAACCGACTTAAAAAGAGGAGGAGGTACTCAATCTCTCAGCCGTTTAATAAATATATTAAAAACTAGCTTCTGCCAGCGACTTCGACCGCGTGGAAGTGGTGCTCCGCTCCTATTGGTCTTAGCGTGATGATATATAGCCTATAGCCTTTCTCGATAAATGGACTATCTAACACTGAAAGAATTTTTCAAATCGGACCAGCGATTCCTGAGATTAGCGCGTTTAAACAAAATGACAACATTTCCCTTCACTGCTCTGCTCGTATTGATTGTAGCGTGATGAAAAGTATACTATAACCAGCTCAGGAGTATGACAAATAATTGTACCAAGTTTCGTTAAAATCCGTCGAGTAGTTTTTGTTTCTATAGAGTTTATACAGACAGACAGACAAAAATTCTACTGATTGCATTTTTGGCATCAGTATCGATCCCTAATCACCCCCTGATAGTTATTTTGGAAATATATTTCATGTATAGAATTGACCTCTGTACAGATTTATTATAAGTATAGAAGATAACGGTTTATGTCTACTTGCGCATGCGCCAAATACTTAGATGAATTGGTAATTCACGCTTATTGCAACCCAAAAAAGTGGTGTGTTTATATTAAGATAACAAGATCGAGTCACTGAAAAGCGAAAAATAAAAAAACCTTTAACAAAAAAAAATCGACTTCAAAAAAAAAACTGAATAGTAAATTTAAATGCTTATCGACCAAAACATCGCTCTAGAAGTCGGTGGCGAAATAATAACAATAGTAACTTACAAGACACCGACTTCCAGAGCGACGTTTTGGTTTATCGGCGTTTAAATAAAATTTATTTATTACTTTTCAGTTTTTTTTTGGAAGTCGGTTTTATTTTTCATTTATAGTGTACATAAAGCATATAATAAATAAATATTAAAGTAATCAAAATTTAAATAAACCACTCATTAAAATTTAATAAATAAATTCCCAATAAATACGGTAATTATTACGAAATTACTGAAACAGTCAAATACGGAGAACATTTTTAATAATACGACGAACAAACGAATGGAATACGAAATTGATAATATTTCATTTATCTGGTCGGGTGGGGGATTTCATCGGTTTGCGAATAAACAGGCCGACAGAATTATAACGAGATTAATGCGTTAATTACTTGTATGCTCACGGCGTCAGGTACTGGCAGAGTAAACAATAATAATATTTTCAAAAATTAAAATATAAACCGGTCAGGTGCGTGCTGAGCCACGCGCTATAGGGTTCCGTGATTGGTCGACAATAACTGTGTAACCAGTAAAGCCGACTTAACCGTGATAGTTTTCCTTTTAAGTTCGTTGTAAATACTAAGTCTGTAATTTTTTTCACAAACCTAGAAGCAGCCATTCAGAAATTAGATGGGTGACGCTCTCTAACATAACAAAAATAAAGCTAGATATTTCGCTTATAACCTAAACTGGTCTTCCCACCATAATATATTTAGAAAAACCTATCCCACACGAAGGGAAACGTGAGAATAAAAATATTCATCCCCACTTTACGTGTTCGGGAGCTACCCTAAAATTTTTTTTTACAAAAATATATTTAAAAATATTTTCTCCAGAGTCCCATCTATATATTATCTATCTCCATACTAAGTTTCATCAAAATTGGTTCAGTAGTTTTCAAAATATGTGCAGTTAAGTGTGTTGCTATCACTGAAAAAAACGTTTGTTATACACAGAATCATGCAGATATTCGACTAAGACACCTTAAAAGGAAAAATAAAAAACTTGTTATTAGGAATATGACCCACTTCCAAAATATACAAGAGAAAAATAAATTTATTTCTGCTGAAACAGCGCTCTAGAAGTTAGTGCCTATCACTAGGTATGTGTGTATTCTTGCTACCAACTTCTAGAGCGATGTGTCAGCTAAAACTAAATTATTTTTTCTCTGTTATATTTTTCAAGGAGGTTATATTCATCGTAAAAAGTATATTGGAAGTCTGTTAATATTTTGTTTTAAAAATTATTTTGTGTTTTAAAGTACCTACCATTATTTATGAGTGCAATATTTCACTTTCTAGGGTTCCGTAGTCGACAAAGAACCCTCCGCTATGTCCGTCCGTCTGTCTGTCTGTCTGCCCGCGGCATAGCTCAGAAGTTCTTAGTAGGTACTAGAAAGCTGAAATTTCGTCGTTATCACGTAATGTTTATCGACTAACTAAGACATACTACGGAAACCTGCTACGCGTGGCCCAACACGCACTTGGCCGGTTTATATTTATCCAAAACAGACGACGCCGCGTTCAAACCCTAGTTTATAACTATACAAGAGAAGCAGAAACAAGAAAGCCTTTAGAATAAAACAATCTAGGAATATAATAATAGTCTTCGTAAGTTGCACTTATTTCAACAAGTTTCATACAATAGCCACAAACCAGAACAACTTTTAATGGAAAAATATAGCTATACTACCTCTTCCGCGCGGGTTTTTTTTTAGAATAGAATAGTTTATTTTTTATCACTTGATTTTTAAATTTTTCTCTTAATCTAATACATGGTTTTATTAATGAAGAATTCAAAATCTGTTAAAAGAATTCGATGACGACCGTACTAGTATAAACTGTGCTACAGTCGCCAGCGCCTTCCACCTCAAGGTTGTCACACAAAAAATTTAGCCGTGTCCTAAGAAAACGACGAGGCAAGCTTATCGTGTGTATAAGTTAGCTATCACTTTACCATACTATACCAAATTTTATCTTAATCGGTATAGTTTTTTCGTGAAAGCGTAATAAACTCAGTTTAGATTTTTTGTTATAAATAGGTGTTTCCCGCGGTTAGTAACGACTTTGATAAAAAGTATTTTATAACTTTCTCCAGGGTTCAAGGTATGTCTGTGTCACATTTCAAATTGGTACAGTCGTATTACCGTCAAAGTGTAATAAACACCGTTAACGGTAAAAAGGCTTAACCGATTTTGCTGAAATTTAGTATGGAAATAAATTGGAATCTGGAGAAAGAAATAGTTTTTAAGCGGCTGCGTGAAATAATTCCCTCGGCGATGCGGGCAAAACCGCTGAAAACGGCTAGTTTAAATATTTATTAAGATAAGTTTTACACAATAGCCACAAACTAAAGCAACTTATAATAGAAGAATATAGTTTATTTCTTTCTACCAACCACTATGAGAAACCTGGACTTCACCGACATATGGTCCCATAATCAGCCCGTTAAACAAAGACGTTTTTTAACCAGGAAGCCGGAATTTTCGTGTTATCTACTTCTTGTTCAACCCTGGTTTGGTAATCGACCGTTCAGGAATAAAAATCTCGAATAATACGTTACCCATTGAAAATTAGAAGTATGAATTTATGGTAAACCGCTGTTTTAAGTTAATCGGACCGTTATCATGTCGGTGGACTTGGGCCTAAGTACTTTTATTTGGTCCTGGCCTAGCCTGCTTTACTACGTTAAAAGCCAGTGGCGGATCCAGGGGGGGGGGGCTAAGGGGCTCAAACCCCCCCAAAAGCTAAGCAAGGAGACTTATTATGCGTTAAGCAAAATAAAATGTTCAGCGCTTTTTTTTGTGTTTCGCTTGATACCATAACCTACCCTCACCAGAATCAATCAATTTGGGGGGCCAAAGCAAAATCCTGAATCCACCACTGGTAAAAGCCTTATATGCATAGAATCCAGAAACCATTTATTTCTTACTAGTGAATACTAAATACGTATGCTAAGTAACTCTACCTGTCTATTTTTCGCTCTCACATTAAAATGGTTGAACCAATTTCGATGAGATTTTGTATGATGATAGATTAGAATCTTGAAAAGGGCACGGAATGTTTTTTATAAGCAATTAAAACCATTGAAATACAATATATCACTGCGGAACCCTAAAAGGAAATTAACCATTTAAATAAAACACGCCGCCTAAAACGATTCCTCGTATTTTTAATTCAATAGAAATTAATTAATTTTAACATGAACGTCATGATAAAATACAGTACCTAATTTTTAATCTCATTCTCATTTGCACGTTAATTAATAATTGGATGTTGTTGATAAGGTAATATGGAATTGTGACGTCAGATTGGTGAAAATTACCATAATAATCTTGAAGAAGTAAAGTTTTGCTACTCGTTCAATTTCAGAAATAACCTACACATATAATGAAACCAGCTATTCTCCGCAGAGGGAATTATTTCGCGCACCTAGTCAAAAATAATCCTACTAAGGGCTAAATTCACCGACTGATGGTTATGTAATCGGCCCGTTAAACTAAAACGTTTTTAATCACGAAGCAGGAATTTTCGTGTTGTCAACTTCTTGTTCAACTTCGTCTTGGTAATCGACTGTTTTAGGGATAAAAAACCCAAATGATAGGTAGGTAGGTTATCCACCGCTATTTTAAGTTGATCGGACCGTTATCCCGTCCCGTTAAAACGGCCCGTTAAACACCAACGTCTAACTATGAAGCGTGAATTTTTGTGTTACCCACTTGTTGTTTAAACTCGGGTTGGTAATGTTTTAGGAATAAAAAGCTCAAATAGTGTTACTTTTTGAAACTTGGAAGTTTGAATTTACAATAAACAGCCGTTTTAGTTGATCGGACTGTTATCTCGTCGGTGAACTTGGGCCTGAGTATTAATCCAGATTATATGACACCTATACGTGGACCAAATTTCATCCAAATTCGTTAAGTAGTTTTACGTGAATGGGTAACAAACATACACACATACATCCTCACAAACTTTTGCATTTATGTTATTAGTAGGATTATAAATACGAAAGTAACTCTGTCCGTGTTTCTGTCTGTTATGTTTGGTTTTATGAGATTTCAATGAAAATCTGTATGGACATAGATTGAAACTTGGAGGAACTGAAAGGATATTTTTTTTAGAAAATATATGTTTAATAACATCCCTGTTCCATATGTCACACATGGCCATTGTTTTATTATTGTTTTTGCATCGCGGAGGGTGAAGTGGTTAAACGTCCGAATCTCGTCTCCTTTTTTAGGAAGTAAGTTAAAAATCCCTTGTCAATATACTACTATATCCATTAAACCAAGTTCTCGATCCCTGTTGAATCGATTTTCAATCATTTATCTCGATAAAATTACATGCTCGAGTACTCGATAAATGACGTTCGATTTACCGCGTGATTGGCGGACTGTGAGTGACATATCAAACTCTCGAGAGATCTTACAACATTCAAATTCGATTCGGTTAGGGTCCAACCTTCAAATGTACTGTGTTGCTATAAGAAAAATATCCGGCTCATTGATGCCTACGACGTCTTCAAGTTAATAAATAGCGCTAAAATGTTTTATTTTCTATAAAACGTTGCCCCACACTTAGATTTACTCCTCTATCGTAGGTGCGTTTACATTATACATGTACAAACACCCAGACTCGGAACAATTTGAGTTATCCTGTGTAAGAATGGAACCCGCGACACATAAAATATTGTTGGTAGACCAAATAAATCTATACATATAAAATGCCTTGTCCCGAATGACTGCCGGATCAACGCACAGCCTAAACCGCTGATCGTAGAGACCTGAAACTTGTGGGGTGTATTCTTTGTACGACTTAGGCATCCGATAGGAAATGATTTTCCGAAATTCAACCCCTTAAGGGGTTGAAAGGAGGGGTAAAGTTTGTATGAAACTCTGTCATTTTTAATTTGAATTCGTATATACACTCACAGGCACAATTAACCGCCCACCTTGTATTTCTTTCCATTTGCAGAAATTGACAAGCTTAGACCACATTTAATGAGAGGTACGTTAAAAACTACCCTTAAGGAAAAATAAACAACAATAGCGTTGGAAAAAAAGTCGTTTATTAAGGGATGCTTACCAAAAATCGATTTTCTAAAAATCTTCGAAGAAAGTTAAAAATTTTTGACATCATAAATAATGGTCTAATTTAAAGAAAAAAATAAAATTAATAATGGGTGTTGCCGCCTCTGGCCCTTATGACTTCTTGAAGCCGGTTTGGTAATCCATCCATGATATCTTGGATGTCCGATTGAGGGATATTGTGCCACTCCTCTACCGCAGCCGTTTTGAGCTCTTCTAAGGTCGTAGGAGCTGGTACTCTTGCTCGGACACGTCTTTTGAGGTTGTCCCAATTGTGCTCAATTGGGTTAAGATCGGGACTGCGTGCCGGCCATGGTAAAACTTGAATCCCGGCCTCATTAAGGTACTCACTGACGGATCTTGCGGTATGGCAACGTGCATTGTCATGCATTAATCTAAAGTTCTCACCAATGAACGGTGCGACAGGTATGACATGGTCTTAAGGAACTTCTTCCACGTACCTTTGAGCATTCACACTGCCTCTATCAAACACAACAAGATCAGTACGAGCCTCGTAAGAGATACCTCCCCAGACCATTATGGACCCTCCTTGGTAACCCACTGTTTCGGTTATAGCGCATGGAGCAAACCTTTCATTTTGACGCCTGTAGACACGTTGACGTCCATCTGGACCTCTTAAGGCTATTCTACTCTCATCTGAGAACAGTACGTCCTTCCATTCCTCCATAGTCCAATCAGCATATTCTCGCGCAAAACCAAGTCTAGCTCTACGATGTTGTGGGAGCAGCTGTGGGGCGCGGGCTGGACGAAAAGCCCTCAGATTTCTTTCTGCCAGTCTTCTTCTAATGGTACGTTCACTTACACTGACATTTCTCACCTCAAAAAGACGCGTACGAGCTTCAGTAGCAGTCGAAAAGCGATTTCTCAACACATTGCTGACAACGAAGCGGTCGTCTCGAGCTGAAGTGCATCGATGTCGGCCTTGTCCTGGCCTGCGGGTGTATAAACCTGTCTCCCGAAATCGTTTGATAGCATCTCGTACCGTAGTTCGAGGTACAGCGAGTGTACGAGCGATGCGACGTTGGCTGTATCCAGCGTCAGCTAAAGCCACTGCCCTAGCTGCACCAGTTGCATCGAGTGGCATTTTTTACAGTCACAAACAATTAGCGAACACTGCAATATCAAATTAAACACTATTCGCACACTATGGCAGAACAGAACAGGAAATGTTAACACGGTAACACAACTGCAACAATGTCGCACAACGACTAAATTCCATAAACCCTTCGGTGACACAAATTTAGGAAAGGGAATAAGGGTATAAGTGTTTAATTTATTGTTAGAGTACGCACTTGACAAAAAACAAAACAGTTGATAAGCCATAGTTCACGTAAACAAACAGGGTGACGAATGATATAGGTGGGCGGTTAATTGTGCCTGTGAGTGTATATTTTACTGGCGTAAAGCTAGTACAATATAAAAATTTTAATGAAAATGTTCTAGACTTTGACTAATGAGTTACATAAATTAAATAGGATCACATTTGGACTATGCAAACTTACACTACAACCTAACACCTACTAAGTTCTAACACTCTTAAATTAAAATTCCCAAGACAGGTTCTAAGCTAAGTAAAAATAAAAAAAAACGTTTTTCTACGTTCCTCCGTAACTGAAACAAATAACAGCTCATTTGTTAAACTTGAAAACTATCCGTTCAGTTAATCTCTTAGAACTTTCTTTTTATTTATTTTAAACTAACTTGTGTTAAGCTTTTAACCGAATTAACTTTTGAGTTCAGTAAACATTTTCTATAGTCATATGTACTTCTAAGTATATCGTAGACACTACTGACTAACGGTGAAGGAAAACATCGTGAGGAAACCTGGAAGTCTGAAATCGCCAATCCGCCTTGAGCAAGCGTGGTGATAAATGCTCATACCTTCTCTCTGTGAGAAGAGGCCTGTGCCCAGCAGTGGGACGATATAATAGGCTGATGATGATGATGAAACACTGATCGGGTAGGGTAAGCTACACTTGGTGCAGACAAATAATGGATGGGTGATCATGCTTTAAGGGTCGAGACTTGTTCGTCCGTGAGAACATGTTAAATATTCAACTTATTTTATTTAAGGTCTATGGTTATATGTCTATTAAAGTCTATGGTTAGGGGTAGAATGGCTTTTTTCTTTCGTCCAGCCATGTTTTCGTAAATAATAAAAAAATAATCCAACATAACTGTATAATTTAATTATTAATAACAACACATAGATTAATTAAAACTAATAAAAAACAAAATCTTAACTTTTCACAATCGTTAAGATTTCACAGTTGATTAATGAGAACTATGTAATCATTAATACCGATTTTTTACGGTATTCACCGGTTTTTTATATATACTGAGGAAGGAGGTTTAATCCACAGCGTTTTCTCGTGCTCTGTGCAAAGATGAGGTGGATTATCCTCTTTTCTCTTTGCCTAGCTGTTGTGTTGGCTGCACCTGCTTGGGTAAGTAAAAAATAATAATTTCGCGCCATTTAAAAATTTCTTATAAACTAAAACATGCTATGGAAAGTAAAATTGATTCATTGATATGACAAGAAGATGCCTATTTTTCATATTTTTAATTGTTTTTTAATTCATATTTAAAAATGCAAGGTGATAAGAATATAATAAGTAAAATAAAAAATACTAAGTTTTTGAAATGTAAGGTTCATAAATCTAGGACGAAAAATGGCTTACACGATTCGGAATCTCTGAGATCGAGGTTAATTTAACCTCCGGGGCTGAGGGTTGTTTGAAAGAGTCACCGCGGTCCTGGAACGGAAAGGGTCAGGGAAGGAACATGGTTGAGTGTTAGTCAGTAAGGGTGACATTCACTCCAGCCCATTTCGCATCCGAAAAAAATAATTATAGGCCGTTATTGCAGAACGAACGTAAAATATATCTAGATCTTTTCTTGACCAGAGATTTGATAGCATTTGATTGGTTGAATATAAAATTAAGTATTGCTTAAATACATAGTCGGGTTCTGTACCTACCTAGTATGGATTTAATTACAAAACATTTTGTGCGGTAGATGTATCCATTGGAGTAGGCATGCATAAAATGGAAATCTTACTTTGGAGTCCAGTCAGCGCTTTTAGAACTTCCTGATAATTTAAATTTGCAACAAACTTGAGCTTTTGCTCGAACTACGCGCAAACGAAAGTATAATAATGTCTTCTTGTTATCTTGTTTCAGCCTAACCAGCAAAACGCGGATGAACAGGTATGGCATTTTAATATCTTTATTTTATTAAAATAATAATTAATTTTACGGTTTTTTTTTACTCGTCTACGATTAGAGGTAAGGAACTTGCTGCCCTAATATTTTGGGATGTCTGTGGTCTCGTTTAACCCAGAAATAGTGCCGCCGAAACATAATAATCCAATGTCAGATCTGAAACATCGCAGTAGATAGATTCCCTCAACATACACACTAAAACGGAGAGGCCTGACTTCCTAGTTGGTCTGGAGGTCGCTAACTACTATAAACAGGGTCTCGGTTTGACTTTCCGGTCGGGCCGCCATCGATATGTGGATTTTTACAAAGCTCCGGGCTGCTTTGTAAAAATCCGGTAGTCAAATAGTTGGCGGTGTTACACCCCTGTGCCTGGGAGGGCACGGTACATCGTTCTTCGACTGCTACCTTAATAGCGATCACTGTTACAACTTCATGTCAGAGACCGTCAGGCGGATTTAAGAAAACTCTGACACTAGGGGTTGTTGGTTAGTAAACCTGGGGGGTTAGACAAGTGGCAAAACGCTAACGCTAACGCTAACGCTCAATGTATGGGAATGACATTCGTTTACGACTAGCTATATGTCATTCCCATACATTGAGCGTAAGCGTTAGCGTTAGCGTTTTGCCACTTGTCTAACCCCCCTGTACAACCTATGTGATAAGAAGAAGAACAAAATACATATAGGTATAGTAAATGCGCCACACATTAGGGTGCAGAGTGACGGGGTTGATGGCATAAGCGAGTACCAAGCCGCTTGCTATCATTGCATACTAACTTACTTTATCCCCAAAGCTCTCAAATTGATCTTTGACATCGAAATAAACAATAAAACAACCACTCCTGCATAAGCTAAATATAAAGATGTCTCAGAAAACGTATTAAAGAATTTGAAACTATTTCTTTTACAGCCCGACCAATCGCGACGACGGCTACAAAGGCTTAGTTTAAACGTAATTTTGTTTTTAATACTAAAACTGTGTCTTTAATTACTGCTTCATTACCAGATTCTTCTAGAAACTTTATTCTAGACTCTCTCAATTCTGCGAACTTTCCTAGGTTTCTTTATGAGTCTGCTAGAATTTATATCTCTTTAGTTTTTTGTAGATCTTTTTCTTCTTCATCTTCTATAGGTGCTAAAACCCTTTGTGAGTCGTGATCTCCTCAACGATCTTCTTCCATTTCGCTCTGTCTATGAACTCCCTTTGTCAATATATTTTACTGTCTGATTTCTTGTAGATGTAAATTCAGCATTATCAGTTTTCCGAAGTATATCTTGTTTATCTAAGCTAGGCTGCACTGAATTTTCTCTCTATTCGAGTTTATAGTTAGTAGTACAATCTAACTATAAACTCGAATAGAGGGAAAAGTCTGAAAAGATTCTAGTCTGAAATCCTCAGCCTGCTTTTTGATATTCTTTTATTTACAAAGTATTTGGGTATTCGTTACAAGTTTCTTTAAGCTCAGCTAAAGTACCAGTTACATTACGTTCTTGAACCTTTCTCACCGAATCAATAGTATCTAGTAAGTTTCTGTTAAGAGGTAATAATGTGGTTACTAGTTAGATTTTATCAAATCTTTCTCTAATGGGATGCTACATTTTGCCTGAGTGCTAAAAAGACCATTTTATGCGCCAAAGAAGACTGGTTACGCTTTGGCATAAGCTGTTTCTGTGTCTCTAATCTGTTTTACAGTTTACTTTTGATGTTATTTAATATAACCTTTGTCTTTCTATCACCAGCTGATTGAAGATCGAGAAGACGACGACGTAAGTTTTGTCAAGTTTTGATTATCACTTATAAATTTAAACATCTTAATGATAAATTGACAGAATAAACTAACTTATCATGTACAGAAAAAAAAACCTACTTCTGATTGCTAAGATCAACTACTAAACCGCTAACTAACTCAGATAAAACTTGGGATTTAAATGGAACATTCACAGCCCAGAGTAGATGAAATAGTTTCTCTAAGATATTACTGTAGAAACCACAAACAACAGCTTTCAACAACGAAGTCGTCACCATTACAACAAATTTGCGAATTTATACTAAAATATAATTCTTTATTTACAGGAACAGCGAGACCGAGATAATGCTGACGATGACGACGATGATGATTCTTTGGTATTAATTACTTATATTTAAAATAATATGAATACAGGACAAAATTGATCTTGCAGAGACAGTGGCGAAAGATAAAATGTTCATACCATCCCTTTTGCGTAGCTCAATAACGATAGCTTTCACACTTTTCATTGGACAGCTTGAGTAGGTAGTCTAATTTAATAAACTCGTGTCTACTGACAGTTGGAGTATAGCCAAAAAGTAGAACATATTATCACATTTTTAATAACTATAGTTATTGTGAAATGACAAATTGATGTCATAAATTTAATAAATTATACAGGATAACTAGCAAAGATGTATAAAACTTTATAAATCATAAGTTAAGTAACTGGGTTGTCCCACCTTCCAAGTTTGGTAGAAAAAATCTTCTAATTCTTTTGCTCGGTCATTATTCATTACATCGCCTAGAGAGAGCCAGCCTAGTCTTCAGTTTGAATGGACTAGGGAATCTAGAATTACACTCCGTGTGTGATACCCGGTTTTACTCTAAAGCTACCAGCGCGAGAAGAGCCCGGCAAAGAGGCAAGCCTGTGCCGAACAGCAACAGAGGTAATCTAAGTTAGCCTCTTAAAATATTAGAAATTACTTAAGTATCTTAAAATGATTATTTCCAAGAAAATTTAAACCTTTATGACCAAATTATTATTAATCCTTTCTAAATTATTTAAACTTGTGTGTTTTTCAGAGTTCTTGTTCATTTAATTATTCTCTTATTTACTATTGTCCAATTTATATCTAGGAAATAAAACTAAATTTATTTCGAAAACCGAATATTTACATTAAGCATCGAACTGCATACGCATTAGCAAGCATTACACCTAAACCTATCATTATCTTACGGAATATACGTATAAAATAATTTAGTACCAACATCAAAATAACAACAGAATCCTTCATTTAACTCCACAGAGACGTGACCGTAACGACGACGATGACGACCGCAGAGACGATCCCGACAGACGCGACCGACGCGACAGGCAGTACAACCGAAACGGTCGCGAAAGAGAATACTATCGCGCATACACCGCACTACAGAACCGATACGACTACGATAGAAACGACGACCAATCAAGCGATCGCCAGTGTCGAAAATGTGGAGCTTCCAGAAGCAAATCAGATTATGACAGGAAGTACTCACCAAACAGGGCTGATGATAGACGCGATAGCGATGACGATGACCGACGAGATAACGACAGAACCGCATTGAGCAGATACGACTATGACCGGGAATATGATCGTCGAAACAGATACAGATATTCACGAAGCAGATATTATCATAACAGACGAACTAAGCGTGAATACCGGGATAGATACTATAATGATAATGATCGAAAAGATATTGACAGAAGCAGCTCCGGCTACGATAGTGATCGCTATGGCAAACAATACGATAACAAACAATATAAAGCCCAATATGGTAAGGAATATTACAGGAATCAAAACGACAAAGCTGAATATGGAAACAAGCAATACGATAACGACCGATATGATAAAGGATATTACAGGAATCAAAACGACAAAGCTGAATATGGGAACAAGCAATACGATAACGACCGATATGATAAAGGATATTACAGGAATCAAAACGACAAAGCTGAATATGGGAACAAGCTATACGATAACGACCGATATGATAAAGGATATTACAGGAATCAAAACGACAAAGCTGAATATGGGAACAAGCAATACGATAACGACCGATATGATAAAGGATATTACAGCAACAAACAATACGATTACAACCGATATGACAACAAAGAATACTATAATAACCAATACGACAGACATGGTAACCAACAATATGATTACGACCGCTACAATCAGGGCTCTTATGATAAAAACCAATACGATGCCAAACAATATGACCGTAGCTACAAAGGCCGATATGATACCGATAAATATGACAACGATAGAAGCTACGCGTACAAATATGCCAATGATAAACCTGACCAAAGGGCAGGTGCTGACAGACGAGATGACGACCAGACGGCTGATGATAGAGCAGATAACTATGATAGAAAAGATGATAGAGCCGATGATGACAGGCGAGATGACGACAGAAAAGATGATGATCGCAGAGACTTCAAGAGAGAACGACTAGCTCAACGAGAGAGACAAGACAGACAAGCCCAGCAAGCTAAGAGAGAAAGGCAAGATCAGGACAGGAGGGACAGGCGTGAAGGTGACAGAAAAGATGACGATAGGAAAGATGATGACAGGCGGGATGATGACAGAAAAGATGATGATCGCAGAGACTTCAAGAGAGAACGACTAGCTCAACGAGAGAGACAAGACAGACAAGCCCAGCAAGCTAAGAGAGAAAGGCAAGATCAGGACAGGAGGGACAGACGTGAAGGTGACAGAAAAGATGACGATAGGAAAGATGATGACAGGCGGGATGATGACAGAAGGGTTGATGACAGACGGGATGATGACAGAAGGGTTGATGACAGACGGGATGATGACAGGAAGGATGACGACAGGCAGGATGACGACAGACGGGGTGATGATAGAAAACAAGACGACAGGCTCGATGTAAGTATCATTTTATGAATAGAATATGTTTTGTAAGCCAAAAATGTTTCGGACCTATTTGAAATTATTTAAGATCGAAATCATATTTTCACTAAATTTTTTAATCGATCGATGAAGTCATTTTATCATTTCTGAGACGACAAAAGACAACCTTTTATCTGAAACAAAGGGTAATTTATCGTACTTTTGTGATTTATAGTGTCGGGGAATTACGAATGTGCCAATGTGACTTTTTCAATATCATATTAACTTTCTAAGTAAAAAAGAAACAATACATTATTACCATTTTAACTAGAAAAAAAATATATCTTAAAGCTTTATTGTATACAATAATCTATCTTTCAGAATAATGACAACCGCGCGGACGATGATGACGATAATGATGCAAATGCATTGAGGGTAAATATATTTAAGTTAAACTTGCATGCCCCTATATTTTCTCTTATTATTCCTATTTTGTGAATAGTTTAACAAAATTATTTTGAACAGCATGCCCAGTATATTATATGTCACTACAAAAAATATTGGCATTCTAATTTGACGAGACAGTACGTTTAAAGTCCAATAATATCGCTGCAGATATATACTGGGCACACTGTAGTAACTCAGGCCTCCAATGGTTCAAGATAAACACACTTCAATGTACATTGCTCCATTCGTATACAAGACGTCGACATCACTTCAAATATTTTATCTATCAATATACATTGAAATGTGTAAACTTAAACTACAATATTATAAAAGTAGCCATTCATGAAATAAATTCTGCTCATAATACTAGTGATTGCAAAAAACCGTAACTTAAGTAAAACCGCTGTTATTAAAATGGAAAATAGACTTTTGGATTACAGAGTTCACAGTTGGATATCCTCGCTCAGCACGTCAATGAACTATCATCAGTTAGTAATAATATTAAGTAATTACGTTCAAACTCTTCACTGTTTTTCACAGATTTTTCTTATAGTATTAGTAGTAGAACTCGTGAGAATAATTATGTTTAATTTTTTTATTTTTTTTCTTCTTTTGCATCAAAGATAAATCATTAAAGTAAAGTAAAATTATTTCTTTAAGTTTCATTTTTTTTTATGTACTGTTAATTTTCATTTGTTGTCTTAAATGTATTTGTTTAAACCAAACTGAATTTCTGTTCGCTTTAGAAATACGGGGGCAAAGGCGTAAGTAAATTTTACACTTTTTTACATTATTCATGCTGTTTATAAGTTTCATCAGATGTTAAATTGTATTTAATTATGTATTTTAATCAATATAATATCATTAAAATTATAACACACTTAAAATGTAATATTATTTTTGCAGATGTTAAAAGTATCTTACGTAAGTATACATAGTATCATTTTAAAATATTTTTTAATATCCATATGAGCAAATATTTTTTCTAAAATCTTTTATTTGATGATTGAACGTTCTTATTCACTTTTACAGAATCCACCAACCAGTTTGAGCGTATGTAATCATTTAATTCAGTATTGTACTTGCATCTGTATTGTAAATTATTTTTTATATTGTAGGTATTAATTTTATTTTTTTTGTCATAAAAATAACCATTTTTTTTCAGCGTACTTCTGGAGTCCATGATTTAGGTGTAAGTTAACGTAACATTAAAACTTAATTTACATCAATTCTCAAATAGATAAATGGCTTACATTTGTTTTGTTTTTGGTGGTCACACCAGTTGCTTTTATTACTTTACAAAAAAATAATAAAAAAAACCTTTTTTTATCAGAAAAACTTCAATCATGTAAAATAAACAAATATCCCTTTTCAGGATCTTAACTTCAAATACGTAAGTAAGATTAAGAACATAATCATTTTATTAATGGAGATCGAATTAATCACTTTCTGTATATAATTTTCAATATTTATTTAAAATTCTATTCTATCATATAGATTGCGCCCGATCTGAAATCATTGCAGAGACACAGAGAGGTAACACAAATCAATTTTTAATTACTTTGCAAACCAACAGTGTAGGATCCAAAAGCCATTTCAAAACCAGCTATATCATTTAAAATAGCTTTTTACACGGCAAAACAAATTTCTAAGGATAAGATGAAAAATAAACGGGAAAATTGGGACTTTCTCAAAAGTTTATTTTAAAATTTCATTTGAAAAAGAGGCCACTACAGACAGACCGCGGTTGCCGAAATTGATCTGGACAAAATATTATTATTATTTGATCACTTGCAATAAGTATAACTCTTTAGGCTTTATGCACATAAGATGTGATACTGGAACAGCAAAATGGTGAAGACGAAATTATAGCTATCTATTTAATTTAGAATTATAAGCTAGTCCATCGTTTGTAAATACTGTGTCTGAAGGAAGTATTACTTAAACCATATTTATCATAATAGTATAATTATTGACTTGATTGTTTTATTAGCATAAATTACAAAGCCGCCACCACAGCGTAAGTAAATGTCAGTTGTACCAGTAAGAGTAACTAGTAATATCATAGATATATAAGTTACTAAAGTAACTAGATCTGCAATCACCGAACACAATGCGGTCAAAATCACACACACACACACACACACGCATACACACAAACATACACACTCACACACACACACACACACACACTACTTTAGGACAAATGTCAAAGTTATTTTGGACAAATGTCAAAGTTATTTTGTTTTAAATTAAGTTATATTTTGTTTTGTTTAATTTTACTTTTAGATTTTACTTTTAATTTCTTGTTTTAAAATTCTAGCTCATTTTTGTACACCACTTTTACCATTTTATAATTTGTTATTGAAGAGGGGGACCTCCTAGCACAGGTATATCTATTACTTAAAAGGAGGTCCATATGTAAGATTTACTGTAAAAGTTGTACAAGTTTCTGCAATAAACCTTTTATTATTTTTATTTATTATTATTATAATGCGGGCCATAAAAGGTTGAGCCCACAGACATCATTCATGTCATATTTTATGTGGTAGGCCACACCGTATTTTTCTTGGGAGTACTATTGCCATCTTTATCATACAGATGTCAGGAACATTATGTTTCGGTTAGTGTGAGAGGGATAGATATAATTTTACATCAAAATGATTACTAGTTTCCAAGCTACGTCTTCATTCTAAAAAATGGTTACGTTTTTGTTAACGCGTAATGTTCCGGATTGCATCTCTATTGATATATATCGATGAGTAATATCGGTATATGTATCTCTAATTAAATAAATAAAACAAGACTTTAATTCAAACCCACTCTAATTCCGACTCTCGAGTTGTCAGGCTTGCTACCATTCTCACTCACAAGAGTAAAGAAAATATGAAACACTCAACAATACCTAATTAGTAATTACAGGAATCAAAAGAGGGCTTCTTTACCATAGAAATATATTCTACAGTTTTAAAAGTGCTTTTGCGAAGGACTATCTAACCATAATATTCAATAAAGGTTGAATAATGAATGTTAGTGTTGATTCGATATTCGTTGATAGATTTAGTTTAACCTAAGACGTCTTGTACACGAATGGAGCAATGAATATCGAATCATCTCTAAAGAAATCAATTGTAATTTGCTTGTATGTTCAAGTTTTGTAAGTATATTGTATTCTTCTGGTAATATATATCTTATTTAGTAAGCTTCATAATGACAGCTAGATTAAACAGTTTTTTTTCTCCATAATTAGCCTCAGCGTTCGGCATACAGACTCAACCCAGGGCTCAATAACGTGAGTGTTGATATTTTTTATGTGCTTTGAAATCTATGAAAGGCTTTATGTGGAAGTTGGAAGTGTTAAGATAAAAATACGCGTGCAAAATTGCCCACGCAAGGAGAGGCCTACCCATCAGTGGACTTGTAATAATATATGGGTCGATGATGATGGTGTCTTTGCAAGGGTCGTATTACCTATCTTAAGGTTTTCTGGTCCGTACACAGGCAGCGTAGTTATTATTGCGTTGTTTGTTGCAATGCTGCGAAAAGCTAAGGCTTTTATATAGGAATTCTGGTATTAAGTAACTGATAAATAAAACATTGTATTGTTCTATTTTTTTAGTACGTACCCTACGGTTATAATCCCTTTTACAAGAATAGCAAAGTGAGTACCCGAAATGAAATTAACTGGTTCTTCAATATCTTTAAACAGCTGATGTAGGATTGCAACTATATATTATATTTTGTTTCTTTAAACTCAGATATCTGCCTTCTTCTATATGTTAGATATCTCCTGAAGAACCAAACCAAAAGCCGAAAGTCTTCTCTATGCATTAAGCCTGTTTCCTAATTTAAAATTATTTCTAGGTACGTACCTAGTTTAATTAAAATTTTGCTTTTTCAGAGACAACAGCGCTATTACCGTGGAAACAACGATGATCAAAAGAAATGAAGCTACTCGAAATCTCAATAAATTTATAACGACCATATAAGACTCACCGGCGGACATGAAAATGGAAATCTGCTTAATTTTGTTAAAATATTAATTAATCAATCAATTTAATAATAAAGAGCATAGCTGCAGCAAAATATTGCATTTCATTTTGATATTTTTTCTGTAATGCCGCATACATAGATTGAAATACTTGTTACAGCCTATCAAAAAAACACCAAAACACACCTACAGAAGGATTTTATATATATAATAATATTCTTAGGATTTCCTCTGGCCCCTGGGCCAAGTTCATGCCGATTACATAAAGTAGCACGGTGCTGTAACAAATTATGCTACCCCGCCCTGCCCTCACATTTACACAACTTATACCTACTGCGAGTAAACGATTTTTTTTTTTCAATTTAAAAGCCCACATAAGCGCAAGTTGTACAACATATTTATTGCAAATAAGAAAGCAAGTCTCAGGTAAAATGGACTACTTTAACGAATTGATAACAATAATATTATAATGAATATTTAAAAATGTAAAAAATATATATGAAATTTAAATTAAGGATAATAATATTTAAAAAAAAAACAAAAAAAAATGAGAAGTCACCGAACAAAAAAACCGTATTTTGCCAAAAAAATATTAATGTAGCTTCACTAGTGCTCTTAAATGTCAAAGGTTAACAAAAAATGTGAGATGCTAGATGCTAAGCATGATAAAATTTGTCTTTCTTTTTGAAATAGTAGAAAGAGATGACAAATGACAACCAATGCCACATAACTCAACATTACTTGGAGTAGGATAAAATTTTCAAGTAAATGTCATGAGGTGTGTTTGATTTTGCGCAAAGATTATTTCAATTGAATAAAAATAATATAACATTACATAAACGAATTCAATAAAATGTCTGCCAGTATAAACCAGAAAGCGTATTTGCAAAAATATCTCGCTGGCCCGTCAGGAGACAAAAAGAAAAAGAAGAAAAAGGCTATCAAAGGCACAGGGTATGTAAGACTAAATTTACCTGGATTTTATAGCTAGAACGTAAACAATATATTGTTTAGTAAAGTTCTGTTATTAGGGATAACACAGTAATATCGATTAACAGTATAACCTAGCAAAATAATGATGTATTTAATGCGAATTTACTCGTTATCGCATTTCCCTCCTTTCGTTCTCGTTATCGGAAACTAGCGTCGCATACACTCCGCCAAAACTCTCGGTTAAAATGTAGTATTTACTCCATATTATCGATTCATCACTAGGCATGCTTTGCAATGCCACTTCTTGGTCAGGAAGCTTCGCCGTAGCTGTAAATAGTATATTTTGCCAAAGTTTCCTCATAATCTGTTGATTGTTTAGGAATATGACATATTAAGACGTGCAAATTTCATTTTAAGTAGATAAATTCATGCATATAAATAGAGCGAAATCTAAGTTGAAAGTCTAATCAAATATTGTACATAAGTATAATTGTGTCCCTGATACAAGACAATTTTGGTTATTGAGAATACTGCCTCCTAGTTAAGGCCTTTTTCTTATGATGGCAGAATAGAGGACAGGTTGTTCCAGTTAATTTATTAGCAGTATAATTTCTGTAATGATTCATAGGGAAAAAAAAAATCTCTAGAAATCTCTCTACTTTTTAGATTAAAAATAATAGATGATGACATTGACCTGTCAAAGCTTCGTGCATTGGATGGTGATGAGCTGGACGTATTTGATCAGGGTGAGGATGCCCCACAGATAGCGGGTATCATTGATGATAGGCCCGAGGAAGTTAAAAAGGCAGAGCAATTCAGTTCTAGCTCTAAATGGAAGGTGATCAGTCAGGTGAGCTATAAAATAGAAAATAATTTATATGCTGTACATATAAAAAAAATAGATTAATACAATTTAAATTAAAAGGAAGGATCTACCAGATAACTTTTATATGAAGAAATAAACTATTTAATAGTTGTCTAACCTTAGGTCTACTATAGGCATGAGCTACTCACATTACTCAGTTTAAGCAGCGCCTTAATAGTGTATTAAGTTGGCTGCAAACTTTCAAAACATACTAATAGGGTTTGAACCCTTCCACTAGCACATCAAAAATGCAAAAGTGTGCTCTCAGCACCAAGCTGCAATTTTATCCTTTAATTCTGTCATATGGTCGAGACCATGGCATGCTGGACATATTTTGCTTTGTATACATAACTGGCGGTCAACGGTTAATCAATTTTGCATTTAAACTTCCATTTGTACACAGTAACCTTCTCCAGTTTCAAAGTTGAACACAATGTAACCAGTACTCATATTTGACTGTTACTGATGAGTAACCTTAAAATGATACAACTGAGTATACTGATGCTCACCACAGTAAGTTTATCGAGATAGTACCAGAACTACTGCAATTGCAATGATTTATCAAGAAATGTAAATGAATACATAAACCTTGATTAAAAAATATTGATATCACCTTCCAGGAAACTGAATTAAGTCCTGTGCAGTAGAAAATAACTAAAATTCTATTCACAGGATGATGGCTTCAACAGTAAATTAGAAATAGAAGAAATAAAGAGTGACATAAAACAGGCAGAGAAAGAAAATGAACTGATATTTGGCAAAATGTACAGTGATTCAGAAGATGAACAGAAGAATGATTCCGATCTCTCTCCTCCTAGAAAGCAAGATCAGGATCCTAAGGCCAAAGCTTCAAAACCTTCGAAAAAACATGACAGTGACAGTGATTTTAGTCCTCCCAGAAAAAGGGATGAGAAGTCTCCTAAGAGGAGAAATGATGATCGGTCCTCTAAAAGGAAAGAAGATAAATCTCCAAGAAGAAAACATAATGACAGATCTCCAAACGGAAGGCATGAGAAATCACCGAAGAGAAAAGGTGACCAATCTCCTAAGAGAAGCTATGATAAATCACCTAAAAGAAAAAGTCGTGACAGATCTCCTAAAAGGAAAAGTGGTGATAAATTATCATTATCACCTAAGAGGAAAAACGATAGATCACCGACGAAAGAGAAAGGTCGTAGAAATGACGCGGATTTATCTCCTGCTAGACCGGAAAAACCTAAGGAGAGAGTGCGCAAACCCAGCCGATGGGGGGATTTTAGCCCAGAGTCTAGATCACAGTCTTCAAAAGTAGATCATTCACCCAAACGAGCTGATGATAGGAATTCGTCAACTGCCAGAAAGGCGAGGCGGGAATCATCACCACGGCAATCGAAAAATTACGACTCTGATGCGTCACCACCGAGGAAGTCAAAAAAGAGTTACGATTCAGATCAATCTCCACCTCGAAAATCGAAGAAAAAACACGATTCACCATCGAGAAAATCGAAAAAAAGTTACGATTCTGATGTGTCGCCGCCACGAAAATCTAATACAAAGAGGAACAGGTCACCAGAGTTTGTGTCTCCGTCAAAAAAATTGAGGTATTCACCCCAGCGGCATAGTCACAAAGACAGACATGACAAACATCAGAGTAATACAAAGCCGGACAAGCCCCGAAAACACAGACATTCCTCAGACTCCGATCTGTCTCCCCCCAGAAAAAATAAAAGACAGAAATCTACCTCCCCTTCACGAAAGCATAAAAAACCCCAAGAAAACAATAAAAGGAAATACAATAGTGACTCTGATCAGTCTCCTCCTAGAAAGGAAAGAGACAGGAGTACTTCCGAAAGAGATAGAAGAAGAGGGAACGATAGCCCACCACCGTCTAACAAGAAAATGGCGAAGACTTTGGAAGGCAAAATGGCTGGGTTGCAAGATGCAAGGCAGTTGCGACAAGAAAATGAAAGTTTTAGAAAAAAGGAAGATGAAGTATTTAATAAAATGTCTGATGAAGTCTCTGGGAGGAATGCTCAAGCAGTTTCAAGGAAAAGTAAGTGTGGTATTTAATTAACCCTTATTGTAATAATCACTACCTTCCCGCAGTTTTACTTGGTTTATGAGGGAAACACTTCATGCACCTAAATAGAAAGTATCCTATATGTTAATCCAGGTTTAAAACTATGTGTGCAAAAACTTCAATTTAAATCCATTAAGGCCTAAGTTTACGGACATGATAACGGTCCAATTTACAGCTGTTTACCATAAATTCAAACTTGTAACTTTCGATGGGTAATGTATTTTGAGAGATTTTTATTCTTAAAACGGGTAGAAGTGGGTAAAAAAACCTTTTTGCTTAACGGGCCGATTACGAAAACATCAGAAACTTGGCCCTAAGTAGTTTATGTGTGAAAAAGTAACGAACACACATACATCCTCACAAAATTTTTGCATTTATGTATGTTAATAGGATTAGTAAGGATTAATTATAATATTAATTACAGGCAAAAGAGAAACATCAGAGGAAAGGCTAAAACTAAAAGAAAAGGCAGAACGACAGAAGGAATTAGATGAAAAATATAAGAAATGGACCAAAGGGTGAGTTCCCACTTTGTTAATAGATATAGCTATAACTGTAAAAAAACAAAAAAAATATTCTTTATTTTATTGTACAGGCGGTTGGTTCAAAATTCATGTCTTCAAAAAGTATTTAAATATCTTCTTGGATTAAACAAACTTTTAGGTGTCTGTATCTACCTTAAATGGATAAACAGATCCTAGACACCCAATCCTCTCCCGATCCACTTTGTTGTCCGTCCGTCTGTCTGTCAGTAAATCAAGACCAAGGAAAATTAAAGTCTTTAAGGATATCCCGTTGAACTAGAATCATGAAATTTAGCAGGAAACTAAGTTAAAGAAAAACTCAGATATAAACCATGAGTTTTTAGTTACATCACAAAAATGAGGAGGGGAAAAATTTCAGGTCTTGTGGTTATCATAATGACAGAGCTTGATTTACAAATTCAACTTTATATTTTTGTTTTCTTTATGTCTTTCAGTAGTACTATCGATTAGTCATTTTGAAACCTTAAAGTAGAATAGTGATAGAGATATTGTTTGTTAGAAATAAAATGCGAGCACGATTCGAATTGCTTCGAGGCGTCCTCTACATGATTCAAGAGGAACGAGAGGATGATAATGATATGGACTGGCTGGCGTAAGTTCGGGATGTAGTCCATATTTGATTAGTCGACGAAAATGTCCACCAAAATCGATAGTACTTCTGAAATATCATAATGTAGTAATCATTGATGTTATAAGAGTCTCCCCACTACACCTTTTTTTTTGGGTATGGCATCTCGCAGGTCAACCTTGAAGGTTGTCGACTGCTTAACCGGGCTTGACCGGTTTTTTTGTTGAAGTCTCTTGACTTTTTTCGAAAATCAAATCCTGGTAGTTTCAGAGATTAGTGCGTTCAAAACAACGAACTATTCAGTTTTTTTTAATCAGAAAAGATAGATTCGTACATATTATAAATATAACATAACATGTTTTAAACGCTGTTAAGTAAATAACATGTTTCAGTAATGTGTAGACTGAATGTTATGTTGTATAACATTTGTAAATAATTATAACATGTAAAACAACTTGTTATATAACACAAGTTACAAACTAGTGAGAGTCTATGGAGAGAGTGAGTGTCTATGGAGTTTCTTGCCGGTTCTTCTCCATAAGACCCACTCCTTGGAACCGTGCAACTAGCTTGACGTTTCATAAGTGCCTGCAAAGACCTATTTGAAATAAAAACATTTGAGTTTGAGTTTGAAACAAACAACATGATGACAAAATCCTATTTCCCACTTTATTTCAGTGTAAAGCAGCTTGAAGAACAAGAGGCTCGCGTTCAGGAGTTCCTCCACGAGTCGTCCAAGCCTCTCGCGCGTCTCCGCGACGACCGCGACCTAGAGGACAATCTGCGCCAGGTGGAGAGAGATGGAGATCCCATGCTGAAGTATATGAGGGACAGGAAGCGAGAGAGGGGAGAATTGGGGCCAGGTAAAATTCATTCTAATATTGTAAATGAGAAAATAAAAAAATAAACATATAAATAATAAATTGAACTTCTGGTTTAGACTTGAAACCGACCCAACATATTTGGGAAAAGGCTAGGCAGAAGATGATGATGATTGTAAATGCGAAAATATGTCTGTCTGTTACCTCGTCACCTTGGATTAGCTTGGATAGCTTGAACCCTGGGGAAGAAGTAACGGTAGTTTTTGTCTGGGTGCGATAAGTGTATCCCTCGGAACGCGAGCGAAACCGCGGGAAATATATATTGACACATTCAGATTCTGTCACTTTTGTTTAATTCCTATATATCTATTGCAACAATTTTACATAGTGTGACTTTTGGTTTCATAAAAGGGACTAATTTTAACAGAACAGTACTTTTCATCCAATTTGTCTGTCTTTATACATTTTTTTTTTCAATTATATGTATATATCCAGTTTGATTTTCATTGAAGTCTTGATGTATGTATTTTAACGCGCCTGGATCCCCTAGTAAATTAATAAAATTAAGGGGTACTTACCTCTCATAAGGCTCCAACAGTAGTCTGCATGATCGCAGTACGCTCCCATATTCCTTGGTGCTGTCTATACCATTGTCGCATTTTCTTAACTGTTCCACACATTCACGACTTCCCATTTTGATTTCTTCATCAAGGTTAAAATAAGTTACATAACACTGTTTGAAGATAGTAACATTTTTTTTTAATTTTGGCATAAACTCGCGGCATCACAGGGGCCTTACCTAGTATGACTTGTCAAAGCAGGAATACTTGTGAAAAAGCGACAGCGATATACGTTAATAGCTGTGTCTCGCTCTCACACCTGATTAGTGATTGCAAAAACTCGTGGTGTCCTGATGTCCTTAGTTCACACACAAGCATGACGTTATAAAGATTAGCTTCCGATTTAATTTTCAGACTACCCGCATATTAGTAATTAAACGTATGGAAAAAAATATGAAGTGTCCTTTTACAATTTGTTATCAAAATGAAAACTCGCTTTATTCCAACGTTATTAATATAATGAAATGCGTTGCTTCTGAAAATCAAAAGTTTAATTTATATTTTAACATAGATAATATGTACATCATAAAATAGTAATAAAAAACCTATTTACACACCTGAAAATCAAAAGAAACAACATTTAATGTTCATATTTTTGATTAAATAAAATATTATAACTATTAAATTTATGTTGACACATCAGTTGTCACAAATCAGAATATTCTAAATTACAAAAGAACGGCCTCCTGAATAAAAGAGGTCGTTCAAAATAGAATGCATTGAATTAATGTAGCGATTTACATTACATCTCCCCCCCTCGGAGAGAAATAATTGCGATTCGTAGTGCACGCAATTTTTCACTTACACACCAATTACTGGTGATAGTTTTGTAATATGGTAGAGGTTTGATTCTACTTTCTTGTGTCCGGTATCAACTTCATAGATCGAATTTGAAATCTTCTTCAAAATTGTGTATGGTCCAATCCTCAATTGATCCATTTTCTTTCTATTTATTCGATTTCCATTTTCGACGTAGACTTTGTCTCCTATTTCAAATTTGTATTCTTCTCTATGATGGTCAAATAATCTTTTATTGATATTGTGAGATTTAATTGTATTTTCAAATGCTAGTTTTCTGTCTCTTTTCAGATCTTCGTATGTGCATCTTAATTTCAATTCTTGTGGTAAAACATTCACATTTTCGCCTTCCAAAAGGTATCTTGGAGCAAATTTTGTGACTGTATGTTCCGTTTCATTGTATTTTCCTACACATTTTTGTGCAATAGTAGTCCATGCTATTTTCTTATCTCTTTCATTTAATTTGCATCTTATTTTATTGACTAAAGTTTGATTTAGCCTTTCATTTAGCCCATTTGAAAATGGTGCATCAACAGCTGTAAAGATTATTTCTATATTCTTCTTTTTTAAATACTCTTTAAATTCTTTAGAATTTATGCCAGGGTATTGATCTGTTAATATCATGTCAATATTGTAGCTTTGTGTCACATTGTTTATTAGATTAATAAAATCATTGGAGTTTTGATTCCTTGATGTGGAAATATAAGCATATCTCGTGAAATGGTCAACCAGTAGATGTAAATATTTTTTAGTTGACCTTGACCCTCCAAAGCCTCCAATGGTATCTATAGATACAATCTCGAATGGGCGTGTTGCTGGACCCAAATGTGACATTAAGCCATATTTTGGTTTTCTTCTTGACTTGTTTCTTATGCAAATTCCGCATTCGTCGCAAACTCGTTTGATGTTTGCAATAATATTTTTTGCTGTGTAAAATGGAGTAATTTTATTTGCCATCTGAGTTCTTCCAATGTGGCAGTAAGTAACATGGACATCTTTAATTAGAGTTTCGCTTAGTTCTTCTGATAGTATAATTTTTCTTCTTCCTTTATTCTTTTTGTAGTAAATTTCATTCTCCAATATTAGTTTGTTTTTAACATCTTGGATGTTTAAATTTGTATATTGGTCACGTTTTATATCATCTAGACTTATTAAATTTACTACTTTTAGAAAGTCATCTATATTATCATTTGGTTCTAGAACGGGATTTCTGCTTAAACAGTCTGCTTCTTGATTAAATTTTCCGGGGTTATATTTAATTATAAAATTGTACTGTGATAAATAGTAAGTCAAGTCTCCCAGCTCCTCATCAGTTCTTGCCTTGATGTTCATATTTTCTAAAGGTTTGTGGTCTGAATACACAACAAATTCCTTTCCCATTAGCCAATGTTGCCAATACTTTACCGCTTCTTTTATGGCCAGGCATTCTAGATATATTGCTTTCTTCTTCTTTTGGGATACAGTCAATTTTTTTGAAAAATATGCAACTGGTCTACTGTTTCCATTTTCATCTTCTTGTTTCAATACTGCTCCCACTCCTTTGATACTAGCGTCCGTATAAATATTTATCGGTAAGTCTGGATCAAAAATTTTTAGTATTGGTTTTGAGCATAGCATTGATTTTATTTTATCAAATGATTTCTGACAATCTGCAGACCATATGAATTTCACGTCTTTCCTTAATAAATTGTGTAAAGGGTCCAGAATAATTGCACTGTGTGGCACAAATTTATGGTGAAAATTGATTTTTCCTAGGAACTGACGTATATTTTTTTTTGTTTCTGGAATCGGAAAGTTTTTGACAGCAGTTAAATAATCTTTTAAAGGTCTGACTGAATTATTTTCTATTATATGGCCCAAGTATTTGGCATCATGATTTGCAAAAGAACACTTCGAAAATTTTAGTCTAAAGCCTTCTGTTTGTATTGCTTCCATTAATTTTGATAAATGTTCCTTATGTTCTTCAAAAGTTTTTGAGAAAATCAAGATGTCATCTATAAAATTTACTGCAAAATTAGAGAGTTTATATTTTCTAATAATGTTGCTCAATATTCTTTGGAAAATAGCTGGAGCTGTCTTCAGTCCAAATGGAAGGCATGTCCATTGGAAATGGCCTTCTTGTGTTACAAACGCAGTTTTGTATCTATCTTGAATTTTCAAAGGAATAGACCAAAATGCTGAATTTACATCTAAAGTCGAAAAATATTTGCAGTTTACAGTTTTCACCATTAGATCTTCGATTAACGGAAAAGGTTGTGATTGGGGAACCACAATTTTGTTTAACTCTCTAAAGTCTATACATAACCTTGACTTCCTGTTATCTTCTTTTTTATACGCCAGAGTTACTGGAGCAGCAAATGGGCTGTAAGATTCCTCGATTAAATTCTTCTTTAATAGTTTCGATATTTGACTTTCTATTTCTCTTCTATCTTCGACCGTACATCTGTATGGACGTTTATAACAGTATTTATCTACCATCAAGTCAATATGAGCTTCATAATCTCTTACAGTGCCAACATCATATTTGTCTCTAGCAAAAACTTCTTTGTATTTTTCTACCAATTTATCAATTTCTGATTGTTGGTATAAATCTTGAAAGTTTACTATCATTTCAAATTCTTCCGTATTTATATGTTCATTGAAGTTTATTTTAATTTTTTGTTTAATTCCTTCTTTATCTCTGGTATCTAATATTTCAGAACTCTTAACATTTTCTAAATTTGAATTATCATTTGTTTCGTAGATATTGTTTTTAATATTTTCTTCATTTAAAGAAATTTTCTGTTCCTTTGGATGGTATTGTCTAATCTCTAATTCTTCATTTTGTATTAACTTGAAGTTTTTGATGCAATCCAATCCAATTAGAAAATCATAATTAAAATTTTCATTATCTACTACAAAAATATCCATATTTTTTTCAATGTTATAGATTCTTATTTTTAATGTTATCATACCTTTCGTTTTTTTTCTCACCATTAATAGTCCTTAAGTTTACCGCTTGTATACCGTTTTTACTTCTTTGTGGTAACTTCAATAATTTAGCATTTATTAATGACACATTTGAACCTGAGTCATAAATTCCAGAAACTTCCAAAGTGTCATTTAACAGTAACTTTATGCTTATTAATGGTGAAATCTCTAGTTTTTTGGATCCTTCTCATTGAGTTCAATTTCCAATTCCGAATTATTTACTGATCTAACAGCTGCTTTTTGATTTTTAATTTTAAACCAGCAATTAGCCTCAGGATGGTAACGTTTCCCTTTTTTCTCATTGATACAAATTGGGCATGGTGTTTTATCCTCACGATTTTTGAATTTAGTGTCAGAATTACCAGGCATTTTTCCATATTTCGTCTCAACAAGATGTTCCAATTTTCCTATTTCATTGTAAAGGTCTTCAGTTTCTTTTAAGTTTTCTCTATCAATTTTATCACCCACATAGTTAGGTAAGCCCGACGCTATAAGGTCTATGAGTGTCCCAGTATCAATTGATTTTCTTACTTCCAATAATAATTTCTCTTTTTTTAAAGCATATTCAAGCAATGAACCTGCTTGATATTTAAAGCCAAGAGCATATCTAATTGGAGACCAACCTTTGTTTGCAAATGTCTCACAAAAATGTTTCTCCCATTTGTTCCATTCTGATTCCACTGTAAACTTTATTAACATGCAGCTGTACCAATGCACACTGGAACCTTCCAAAAATTGTTTTAGTATTTCAATTTTATTCTTATCTTCAACAACTTGGAAGCGTTCACATTCCTTATCAAAATCCTTAATCCACTGCCAAGCATTTGAATTTCTGCCTGTGAATTTCTCAATCATGAAACCCTTTGCAATTTTCCCTAAGTTTTTACTTTTAGATATTTTATGCTTTTCTTCGAGTAACTTCTCTAACAGCTCTTCTATCTTCTGATTTGAGCCACTAGGTATAGATTCAGCACTATCTGTTTTCTCCAAAATTTCTTCTAGGTAAAAATCATTAAACTGCAGGTTTAGTTCTTCATCTAAATATGTTTTTGATATTTCCTCAGTTAAGGTAATCCATATCTTTCTAGTTTGGTATCTTTTACTGAATGATTTTTTTATCTTACCATAGTTCGGAGTGCTCATAATCGATGGATGTAGATTTACTGGCTGGTACTCTGATGGTATTTCAAATCTCTGTCCATTAAGTGTGGATATAGAGGTAACACATATGATGTTTGATTTTCCATCAGTTGATGGTTTCACAGCAAAATCAAATCTTAATTTTTCCATTTTGTTTTATAATATTTTAGAAAAAAAATGTTGTTTTATAATGAAATGCGTTGCTTCTGAAAATCAAAAGTTTAATTTATATTTTAACATAGATAATATGTACATCATAAAATAGTAATAAAAAACCTATTTACACACCTGAAAATCAAAAGAAACAACATTTAATGTTCATATTTTTGATTAAATAAAATATTATAACTATTAAATTTATGTTGACACATCAGTTGTCACAAATCAGAATATTCTAAATTACAAAAGAACGGCCTCCTGAATAAAAGAGGTCGTTCAAAATAGAATGCATTGAATTAATGTAGCGATTTACATTACATTAATTTAAATAATAACTTGCTTTGGCGGCCATTTTTATTTATATATTTATTATTAACTTCTTTCATTTCGCCATAAACTTTAACTATACAAAAACTTGCAGTATTCTTAAAAAGGGGATTGAAAGTTTTCTATTATTATCATCAACTAATCTTGTTTTAACTGACTTCAAAAAAAGGAGGACGTTATCAATTTGACTGTATTTTATTATGTTTGTTACCTTAGAACTTTCGTCTGGGTGAACTGATTTTGATGGTTCTTTTTTTATTTGAAAGCTGCTGCTTCCCGTGCGTCCCATATTTTATCAACATCGGTTCAATCGTTTTCTAAATATATTAAGGATAACGGTTTATCTCTATTTGCGCATACGCCACGTACTAAGATGATTTTTTTTATCCACAGAAAAGCCAACCTACAAAGGCAATTTCCCGCCAAACCGGTTCAACATACGGCCCGGGTACCGGTGGGACGGGGTAGACCGCTCCAACGGATACGAGAACAAATTCTTCGAACAACAAAGCAAGCGCAAGGCACAGGAAGAAGAAGCTTATAAGTGGAGTACTGAAGACTTGTAATTTGTATTCTATTTGTACGGGTAATAAGATGAATTTAGTGTGGCAAGAATCTTATGATGTCGTGTAGAAAATTACGTAATTATGTATGTAAAAGATTGTAAATATTTTTTTATAGAAATAAAGTTGTTAGTGGATGTGATTCTGTATTTGTTTTGTTTGTCTGTACGCCTTTAAAAATGGCAATTTTATCCTGTAAACCTTGCCCCACACTCGGAGCTACTCCCGTGTCGTAGGTGCGTTTACAAACACCCAGACCCGGGTCAATTTTAGTTGTGCCGTGCGAGAATCGAACCCGCGACACGCAGCGCAGCAGCCAATTGCTCAGCCACTACGCCAAACGTGCCGTATATGTATTGTTAAAAATGGAATTAAAAATACTTTTTCTACTTCACACATCAATTCCAATGTCATCCCACAGATTTCAATCTATCTCTACCTAGTTTTATCTGAATTGGTTTAGTCGTTTTAACATGAAAGCGAGATAGGATGTACCTGCGAATAAAAGAAACCACAATAAATATTTAAATATTTTATTTGTTAAGTATGAAAACTTTTAAATCAGACGAATAACTACAGACAACTGTATCATTATTATAAATAAATAAAATAATAACTATTTGCTTATTAGTAATTGTCAATGCTAAATATATATTGCTATAATTTACGAAAGGCCTCGTTTATCAAACAATACTCTTTAATGAAGCTTTATGAACATGATGTAATGAAATGTGTGAAAATATTAAGTCACTTTGAAATAACTGAAGCGAATTACACTTAACTAGCTATTTGCCGCGGTTTCACCCGCATCTCGAGGTAACACGCACCCGAAAAGGCTATAATAGTATCTAATGTCCCATTCTATATCGCTGGCCCCGGGCAATAAAGCGGTAATATACAAAATCGAATTTTACAGGAAAAATAAAAGAAGCAAATTTGTTTATAGTGCAGCGTACAGTGATCCAACACAGGCGTTCAAAATGTCAAATGAAAGCTAATTTTTTTACCAATATAACCTTTTAAAAATAATTGTTATGGTATAAATATTTAATGAAATAACTGAAAAAAATTATAATACAAATTATAGACGATACTGTTTCAATTGCAACATCATTAATGACTTTATAAACACACCGACCACTGATATTCAAGAATGTAAGAAAATAATACGACGTAATTTCCACTTTAGATCTCGAGCGTACCAGCCGATTACCACCTTCTTCACGGAAATTTTGTAGCCAAATCTTAGCTGTATCATCCACTATCGCTATTTTATTTTAATACGTTTATTTCCAAAAAACGCGTTTAAATTTATTACTGTTATTCTTTGTTTAGAAATTAAGTGTAAAGATGTTCACCGGTTTTTTGTGTAATGTTTCTTAGAGTAACGCAATAATACATAACTTAGTCGTAAGAGAATTTTCCATGCAATAAAGCTGTTATTGTAATTTACTCTAGAGAAATATTATTTTAAAAATCTGAAAAAAATAAGAGTGATAGATTGATACTCAGGAAAGCTAAAAATCAAATAACATTAAAAAGGGCGTAACCGGTGTTTACCGCTATATTGCCCGGGGCCAGCGATATGTCAGTACCAAATTTCACCAAAATCGGTTCAGCCGTTTTGCCGTGAAAGCGTAACAAACTCACGTTCGCATTTAAATTATTAAGACAAAATAATTATTTTTAAATTTAAATGTTTCATAAATAATCTTGCACGAAAACACTTTTCTCACTAACTGTACTACTACACTACCAGAAATTTTTGACATTCTGTATTATATATTGCAAATTATTTTTGTACCAAACTGTATTTAACAGAACAAATTACTTAAAATTCAATTGAGCAACTCAAAAAAGAAAAAAATCTATTTATTACATTGCAGCTTGAGTTTAATAATAAAAAAATAGGATTCAGATGAAATTATGTCCACATTATATATGTATACTTGTATGATAAAATATATCTGTAATATCCGTTCTATGATGATTAACATCTGATAGCTATGTATCTGTTTGTTTTAACCTAAGTGCATTATTTTATTAGAGCAAAAAGACTTTTGTTACCTAAACTAAGTTTTCAAACAACATTTGGTGTTCAATATACCTTGAGATCACGAATAGCAAAATTTGGAGCTATCGTATTTTTTAATAAAGCGTGTCAAATGGATCAAAGTACTGAATCGCTATAAATACAGTTTTTTTTTTCGATTTAACAAAAAAGACACGAGAAAACCATTTATCTAAATTTCGTTTTCTGACTTGATCAAAAAAGTAAATCATCATCAGCCTTTATATTGTCCCACTGCTGGGCACAGGCCTCTTCTCATACAGAGAAGGCATGAGCATTGATCACCACGCTTGCTCAAGGCGGATTGGCGATTTCAACATTTTAAATCCAGATTTCCTCACGATGTTTTTTCTTCACTGTTAGGCAGTGACGTCTAAGAAAAAAAATATTTATTTCATTTCACAAAAAGCTAAGCACTGATGGTTGAAATGTTAAATTTACACAAAAAACACATTGATGAGTTTCAATTACTTATTTACGTTACAAATCAGACCATTTCAGATAAAAACTCAACACAATAATAATATTCGATAGAGTTATTCATCAACAGGACTTACTGACGCCATTTTGTTTTAGCTGTCAAATTTCTTTAAATATGGCGTAGATCAGAATTTCCATCCTACAATAAAATTAATATCAAGATTATCATTTATACTTATTTAATGCACTATGTTATACAACCTGCTGTTACTATGTATTATAAATAAATATCTGAGTTATATATATGTATAGTGATAGTATATTTGCTAATTCATTCTATAGGTCGCTCGCCATTTGTATATATTTAACGTAATTTTGCTAGAAACAGATATATATATATATATATTATATGTAGGTGATGTTTTTTGCATTGACATACTCCGCATGCCGCATACGGTACTCTGCATCCTAGTGATTTGAGAGTATAAATATTAAATATATTTTAGGAACATATTTTTTCAGTCACTAAGTTGTATTGTACTAGTAATTAAATACGTGGGGACTTGTTTCCTATAAACATAGCTGGGACATCACTTGAATGCCATTTCTGGCTGATATGTTTAACCGGCACTTGTTCAGAGTTGGGTGATAGGCATAAACATTTAAATTTTATTTAAGTTTTAACGAGAATAAACGTTTTTTGGTATCTTTCAAATTCGACGTGTCAATACAAAAAACACCACAGATTGGACTAAATTGCAGCAGTATAACTAATCATCGCATTATTGGCAATATATAGGGTGTTTCATGTTTGTGTCAACGCCGCCCCCTGTACCCGCCCCGGCCGCGCCTGTCCCGGTCGTCATGCTCGTTCTGGTAGCCTCCCCGGGACTGGTAGCCCTGGTTGGACTGGTAACCCTGGTTCGACTGATAGCCCTGGTTGGATTGGTAGCCTTGGTTGTTTTGGTAGGGTTTTTTGTAACCACCTCCGCCCCCGCCGCCGCCGCTTCCTCCTGGAAAGTAATTAAAAAATATGAATAGTGGTTTCTATTTTATACTATTTTAATGTGCATGCCTTTATATATCTGAAACACACATGCTAATTAAAAAACCATTTAAACATTTTATTTTCATGCATTGGAAAAGCTAATGATTTTTAAAATAAAAGGCAAAAATAATATACTTCATTTGAATACAAATCAACATTATTTTTTAATTATTTTCTGTCTGTATGTCTCTCCTATTTGTTTTAAAGCGCATATCTCTGAAAGTACTGAACATATTTTCATGTAGGTGTATAGAGCATAATTGCGAGCAGAATATAGGCTTTCTTTCAATAAAATCGGATATCGAGAGTTATATGGCGTAAGAACACTCAATTCCACATGGACGAGTCACGGGCGTAGCTAGTATTATTCATAAGTACCTTGATATCCCTGGTTGAAGCTCCCCATACTATCGTACCCCCCCTGTCCGTACTGGCTGTACCCCTGCTGGCTATGCTGACTGTAGCGCTCCTGCTCGTGTCCCTGGTGCCCTTGGAACTGCGGCTGGTGCCCCTGGTTGTTGTACCCGCCGGGGGGCACCTCGTACGTTTGGTAGTTTCTGTTTTGTTGGGGCCTGTAATAAGGTTATAGAGATGCATTTTCTTCACTTCTATCAGCCCTGCCATGATTAGAATGCTGTGACAAAGGGCATGGTGCTTACTTGTGACACTAGGCTCTTTAGGCTAGTGTGAAAACCTATCTAACTTGAGTAGAAGACAGAATATAGCAGGAGTGTGAGAGTTTTATCTACCCCTTTTATGAAGAAACTTATGTTTTAAGCTAAAGAGAGGATTAAAAAGTCAGTAAGTACATACCTGCCATGGTCTCCAGCACCTTGGCTGTAGCCACCTTGTACGCGACCCCGCCCTCCTCTGCCGCCGCGACCGCCACCCTGTCCCCCACCATGTCCTCCTTGCCCCCCACCATGACCCCCGGGACCACCTTGCCCCCCACTTTGACCCCCGCCCGCGGAGTTATTGTACCCGGCCTGCGAGTTGTTGTACCCGCCGCCGCCCCCGCCCCTCCCGCCGCCTCGCCCGCCACCCCCGCCGCCCTAAACGAACATTTACTTATACATGATCACATACAAAAATAAATAACCTTTTTGTATGACTGTCTATCACAGCAGTTGCGCCACAAACATGTGTCTAAATAGATGACGTAAGTGTGTATTTCGCGTGTGACTATTGAGTGCAGTGCACCTAAACGACACAGTCTAAATTGATCCGCGCTTGACCGGATTGGCCTCAGAAGTCAACTGAAAGTTGAAAATTAAACAACCGAAAGCTAGAAAAAATTACAATTGAGCCGTATTGAGCTGCAAAAACTACTAAAAACTATAGCTAGTATAAAGAAAATGACAAAAACGCTCTTGTGACATCACAAAAAGTAGTCTTAAAGTGACACGCTTGGTTTTCATACAAATGACGAATTTATGCTTTTTTTCGGATGGGACACCATCAAATGATTGCGCCGTGTGTGGGGCGGGAGGGAGTGTCAGACTCATACTAACTAAAACCCATCCATGTTCCTTCCTCAGCCCTTTATATTCCGGGGGCGCGGTATCTCTTTCGAATATCTCGCAACCCCGGAATGTATGCTAACATCTAATAATTGGAAATCTAATCATCCTTACTAATATTATAAATGCAAAAGTAACTCTGTCTGTCTGTCTGTTACGCTTTCACGCCAAAACTACTGGCCCGATATAAATGAAATTTGGTACAGAGATAGAATAGACCCTGAGGAACAACATAGGCTACTTTTTACCCGGGTGCGCTAAGTATTTCCCTCGGGATGCGGGTGAAACCGCGGGAAACAGCTAGTATCATATAAATGGTGCTGTGAACTATGGAAATGATGAACAACAAAACAGACACAGACATTTTTTTACAAAGAAAGATGAATTACACTAAATTAAAAGGAGCACACAATATGGGTTGTCTCGCTCTATGAAGAGATATACTCACAGCTGTTCTCTGTTGCCAGGAGGGCATTTCAGGAGGCGGGGGCTGCTGCTCGTTGGGACGACCTCCTCGGTCCGGTACCTGGGGACAAATCATTGTTAAGACCTCTTTATAAATTAAATTTATATTGCCCTACATAGCCGGAATAAATAGTTTTTTATTTATTTATTTGAAGGATCACTCAAACTCAAAAACGTTTATTGATATTAGACTAATTAAATTAGTACTTTTTCACGTCAAAATACAGTATGACAGCACCCTAAAAACGCCCACCCTTCACTACTTTCTAGTGTTATGGCTGGAAAGAAGACACTGGAACAGCTTATCAGTTAGATTTGAGAATCTTTTTAAATTTAGCCCAACTGCCTCGAGGGAACTAGGTACTTAACGCACCTGGAAAAACTGTAGCTATCCGTAACAACTGTCGAAGATCTAAAAATGACAGCCGTGATCAACAGTTTAACGTGTTTTCCAAGGCAAGGAGGAGTCTCGCTATGACATAGATGCTCACCCATTCCACGGACAAACAGCGACAGGCACAGCTTATCCTTAATTAATCAACACTAACGGCTGTTACTAACGAGACTACTAGACATGAAGTAATTATAATTTGCTTATTAAATAAATAAAACATACCTGTCCAATAATAACTTTGTTGACGTCAGTCTGTGTGTTCTTCCGGACAGTGGCGCTGGAAGTCTTTTCAACGTGCAGCAACGCCGTCCGGGCGGCGAGGAAGTCGGACAGTTTGACGTCCGGTTTCACTTTTAGGTTCTCACGCTTCGGACGGTACGTCGATTGTATGACGTCTTTCTTTGTCTTCAAGCGGTCCGACCACTATATTATATAAAAAAATATGATTATTGTGATTATTTACAAATAAAGATATTAAATAATAAAAAAAAACATTAAAAAGTAAACAAACTGATGTCCTAGCAATGGCTGAACAGATTTTGATAAAACATGTCAAAAAAAATCACTGCACCCAAATTGGTTCACTCATTTCAGAGCTACGGTGTCACAGACAGACACATATAGCTGTCAAACTTAAAATACCCCTCCTTTTGCGTCGGGTTTTAAAAATAGACACCATCATAGTTCACCACTTCCTATGTGTTTTTGCTGGGAAGAAGTGGCACAACAAGCCCAGCTGTAGGTCCCGTCACGTTAAAAGTAAACCTATTTCAAAGTAGCTAGTAAAGTACCTGTTATGATTCTAA
Source organism: Pyrrhia umbra (assembly GCA_963891755.1). NCBI lineage: Eukaryota > Metazoa > Arthropoda > Insecta > Lepidoptera > Noctuidae > Pyrrhia > Pyrrhia umbra. The sequence goes on from OY982943.1 coordinate 3,135,322, forward strand.
AATAAAACAATTACACTTCTATCTATATCTTCTATCTATCTTCTTCTTCTATCTTCTATATATATAAAAATTAATCCCTATTTCTCTTGGTCACGGCATCACACGTGAACGGCTGGACCGATTTGTATGAAATTTGGTACGGAGATAGAGGAGATCCTGGAGAAGATCTTAGGCTACTTTTTACCCTCGGGACGGGGGTGAAACCGCGGGGAACGACTACCCTATTTTATAAAAATGAATCCCTTTATCCCTTGGTCACGGAATCACGCTTGAACGGCTGGACCAATTTGGATAGAATTTGCTACGAGGATATAGGGGATCTTGGAGAAGGTTTTAGGCTACTTTTTATCTGGGTGCATGCAGTATTTCCCTCGGGACGCGGGTGAAACCGAGGGAAATAGCTAGTATATTATAAAACAATAGCCTCATACTATAGGTCGCGACTGTACCCGTGTGCAGACACATCCCCTCCACTTAGGGCTGCCATCACCCAAATTGTCGACCCTGGACTAAAACTATAAAAACCCCGGACATTTTGAATGAGTTTGATTTTTTCCCTGGACACTTCTTATTTTTTGTTTTAATTTACTGCTTACTTTTCAATCAATCGCGATCGGATATCAGGTAAAAAGTTTTTTCCGGACGGGGAAACCCGGACGGATGGCAGCCCTACCTCCACTGTCGTTCAGCGGTTTTTTTACGTGACCCTATACAATTTTGCTATGATGCAGTGTTACTTCTCCGTACCTCAAAGCTCTGTATGGTGCACTCAAGCCTCGTGATAAGCGTCTCCCTCCTCAGCCGGTACTCCTCAAACATCTCTGTGAAGTAACTCTCCAGCTGCTTCCAGTCTTTCTCTGTGAGCGCCTTGTTGTATAGAGGTTTACCTACTAATTGGTCACCTGGAAACCAATATTTTTTTAATTAATTACATTTTTGGACAATTTCACACAGCGCCATCTAGCCCCAAAGTAAGCAACTAATATGCTTGTGTTATGGGTGTTAGATTAACGGATATACTACTTATATACGTTTTTAAATATATACATATTATACATAGTAACACCCAGACCCGTCACAGAAATTAAAATTCATCATTTCAATTTCTGCCCGGCCGGGAATCGAACCCGGGACCTCTTGCGTGGTATTCCGGCATGTTGACCACTAAACCACTCAGGTCGACTGTCGTCTCTTCACATAAAAACTACATAATTATGTTAATATGTGAAGAGACGACTTTACCAGAATTATCAAGAGGTATTTTTTTTCGAATGAGTAATCATCAATAATTGACCCCTCCACCCGTGGGTGTGGCGGAAGAGAGTGTCAGACTCTTACTGAATAAAACCCATCCATGTTCCTTCCTCAGCCCTTTATATTCAGGGAGCGCGGTATCTCTTTCGAACGTCCCGCAGCCCCGAGTGTTACCCGGTAGTTGGGCTGTGGAGGTCAGACAGGCAGTCGCTCCATGTAGAACACTGGTACTCAGCCAGTATTTCTGCTGGATTCATTTAAAGAAAGTGTACCTTCTTTCTGTATGGTATCCTTGAGCTTAGCTTCTAGTTTTGAGAACAGCATCTCTGGCGTGATGTTGGGAGGTGGTTTGTTGAATTTCAGGGCTATTAATATGTCCTTCAAGTCTTTGGCGGTTGGTGATTCATGCTGTAAAAATAATAGATAGATAGAATACTGTTTATTGTACACCACTAGGACAAACAAATATGCAGCAGTACAATAATTTGTCTTAAATTAGTCTTAAATGAAAATAAAACCTTAAACAATAAGCAAAATTAAATGCAAAAACTGTACTGCCATCATATTGAAAAACAAATGCAATTTACGGGTTTTTTTCTTATGAGCGATGTGTGAGAGAGTTTGTCTCTCAATCGCAATCACATTCACACTAGTATAGTCTGTACCAATTGATTTTAAGAAAAATGTAAACAAAATCTCAACCTATTTTGTTCTAATTTTCCCACTCATATAAATAAAACGGCATTAAATGATGAATGATGATGTTTAGAGCATGAAATTGACATTAATGCGCCATCCTTACGCCATTTTGTTAATTTCTGTGGCAGAATTAGAACAAAATAGGTTATGACTTTGTTTATGTTTTTCTTAATCAATCAATTACAGGTACAGACTACATAATTATAGTCATCTTTCTCTAGAATTTTTTTGTTTGGTTCATATCAGTTCATAGGCCTTGCAGGAGTATCTAAAGATACAAAAACTTGGAAAAGACAATTGACCATTCATTTGTTTTCCCTTTGGTAAATTTTATAAAGGTATCACTTTTTCCAGGCTAGATTCAGAGTAGCATATAGGTTATTACCATAACAATCTCCATGCCGGAAGCCTGCTTCTCCTTGGGACAGTCCACATTCACCATTCTGGCAGCCATCAGCTCCGATATTAAGTAATCCAACAGCAACAAGCGGTCCTCTTTTGTTTGCAGACGGGAAGACATGTGACCTGGAAACATAACATGAATATGAAACTAAATATCTTTATCAACAAATCCTAACTAATATTTTAATGTGAAAGTAAGTAGTTTGTTACCCTTTTACGGTAAAATGGTGAACCAATCTGGATGTACACTACGGCCGATGTATATTGACGAGCCTGAAGTTAGCTGTTTGTCTGCGCAATTACTATTTTAGGAACGAAATTCTCTACTACGCAGCTAATCGGCTAACTTCAGGATCGCCAAGATACGCCGGCCGTTCTATAATCTCATAGACGGTTATAGGCTACTGGTCCGTGGATGGGTGACCATCTGTCGTATGAAGATTCCTCCGTGCCTCGGAAAGTGCGATAAGCCATTGGACTACCATTGGCCAGAAAGTCTGATAACCAGTCTTACCAAGGCGTATCGTGTTGCGGAGTTCAGATAGGCAGTCGTTCCATGTAAAGCACTGGTACTCAGTTGCAACCAGTTAGACCGGAAAACCCCAACGTAGTTGGGATAAGTCTAGATAGATGATGATATCTGTGAGGGTGATAGCAACCAAAATAATTCATCCCATACCTGTGACTAACTTCTTATACGGACACTTAAGTTCCTTCAGAAAGGAACTAAGCTCCAACAAGAAGGAACTGGACTCATCAACATCATTCATCATGTTGACTGTCTCCTCGAGATTGCACAGTTTTTTGATCTCTTCAGCCAGGATGTGGACAAGCTTGGTGAAATCCAAGGACTTCGGACCACCATCCAGCGCCTTGGTGAAGGCCGCCTCATCCGATAGCGGGCCTTCATAGCTGCAAATTGCATTTCTTTAATATAAATCTATTTTTTTTGCTGTTGTGATATTAACAGAATAATATCATTATTTTGATAAGTCTGAAAATCAGAACATTTTAAATTGTCACATTTATAAAAAGAGACCTTCACCCCTTGTGTTGTGTTTCAGTTAAAGTTACATAAAACAAATAGCAACAAACTTCCCTATTTAACCTGTTTAATTTCTCTATCTATACAATATAATTATTTTTTGTTTTTAGACCTTATAATAAATGCAGTAAAGTTTTAATTTAGTAGTGTTGTAGTCAACAGCAAAGAATTTAATTATCTATCTTATGATAATGTTAATGATAGCTTTTGGTGTGTAATTATAAGCTTATCAGAGGAAAACAGAAACTAAACTGATTGAATTACACATTTGTTTTACACATTGTTGTAATACCAGTAAGTGGTATAAACATGCTTTGCAAATGTTGAAATGGTTTTAAAATGCAAGAAAATCATAAATAATTTATTCATGTCTGAAAATCAGCACTTTTTCAATGTCAAATTTAAAAAAGACAGCCCCCAAAACTCCCGCCCTTCACCACTTCCTATGTGTTTTTGCTGGGTAGAAGTGGTGCAACATACTCCCCAGCAATACAAGACTTTCCATAAGGTTCGAGGAATCAGCCTTTACACTATATTTATATATCTTATCTATTATATTTTATATAAAAATAAATCACTATTTTCCTTAGTATTTGGCATCACATGTGAATGGCTGGATTGATTAGGATGAAATTTAGTATGGAGATAGAGGGTATCCTGGAGAATATTCTAGGCAAACTTTTTTATCTGGTCGCGTAAAGTAGTTCTCTCGTGAAGCAGGTGAAACAGTAGAGAACAACTAGTCATATTATAATTTATATTATCCATCTCACATGGTTTCAAAGTAATCAGGCAATTTATGTACAAACAAAACAATGTAGGATTTTTGCCCTTTTCTTTCCTAGTCCTTATTGCACAATGTTTTACTTTGATATAAAACTGTGGTGCAATTAAAATGCAGTTCATTGAATAAAAAAAGGTTTTACAAAATAAATATTTACATGTAGCTAATACTTCGTTCGAAACAATTTTAAATAAGGAATTATTAATTGAGAGACTGTATACATAGGTAGGTGAAAAACAAGTCAATCAATTAATATTGACAGCCTTAATTTGGTCTGCCTTAATTATTTATGTAAAGTGACCGCCCTCTAACTATATATTATTAGCTTTTATTTCACCGTCTGACCTGCTGACTTTAGTGGAAGCTTCGCCAACGCAACAAGTTTGAAAAAGTTGGCATATTGATTATTTTAAAGGACATAATCTAGCAATGTTCGAACATTATTCAAGATTCAAATACCTTAAACACTGCGCTTATCATATACTGGGACAATAATTAGTATTTCTATAAAGAATACAAGTAATAAAATATATTTGTATAGACATAGTTCAGAGATCTACAAAAGGGAACGGTATAACCTAAAATTTAATTAAAAATCTTACCCCAAATCGTTTAATGAGTCCAAAATATCGTTTTCCATGTTTATGGAAGTTTCCCTAGCATTCGTACGGATAAATAGAAGTTATTTAGTTATTCGGTAAAATGAAAATAACTCCGCCGGTGATAAATCTCTAAGAATAACCATAGACTATGTAATATGAAAGAAAGAATAAACAGGGTGGTCGTTCGCTAAAAAACTTTACCTTTCCCCCGTCTGGTTTCTGAAGCAAATACTCTCGTTTTGTTTTTTAGTAAATGTTTTTTTTTTTGTATACAAAACTCAATAATTTATTTAAAGTTGTTTCTGCTCTAAAACCGTCTGTATTAAATCATATCGAATGTTCCATAAATCAAATTAATGGATAACATAAAATGTAATAAAATAGTACCTTAGAGTAAAAGCCTAGAGAATTAATGAGAACTGTAAATTCCATTTTACATTATCTTCCCCTAAATTTAGGGAAAATTGGAAAACTTGTAAGTTTGGCACACTAAAAAAGTTCCTCCTTATATCATAGACAATCTTTATTGCCCACTCAGCTCAGACTAATCGAGGAAGGTATTTAACATAATTACAAATTTTATTACTCTTAACTAATTCGTATGAATTATACACAAAATATAATCGCTAAACATAATTTGCGTTCCAATATATCGATTAAAGCTTACTATAAAAAACATAGATGTCGCTGTTTTCAAAGAACTAGAATACGAATTACGAATACTTTGCGCATGCAGAATATGCAGATCCAGATGCATAAATCTGTGTGAGATAAACCTATTTCAGAGGGGTATTCTCCCTCTATCCCCATGAATCTATCTAAAGAACGGAATTCATAAAGTTCTCCCAAAATACTCTACTTTAAGTACCTGCCTAAATAAGTTATATAAATTGTTGGTTAATAAGTAGGTAATACCTATAAATTTTTCACGCGTCAAAAACTACAGTAAGTAAAGGTTTATAAAAATAAAGAGTCGATAGTTTGCAGATGAAAACCATGAAAATTCTTAGATCTTCGAAAAAACTAGGTATTGTACATAGGTAGAGTACTATTATGTTATGTCTACATTTAACCATAATATTATTATTGAAATTACCATGATTTATTATTCATTTGTTATTGTTTTACCAATGCCATGAGAAATGATGTCATGCCACCGAGTTATAACCAACGTCTTACCGCGCACCTGTTTGTCATGCAAACGAAGCGAGCTAACTATTCTCACAATAATTACAACCATAAACATACTTGAGTTTATTAATTTTATTGCTTATTTATGTTAAAATTACCCGCTTGTTTTAGTACCGACCAAATGACCATAGATTATAGCATAACTTTTCGAATACAAAAGAACGATTTTCGAACGTTTTGACAGCGATTTGAATTTTTATATTTATGCAAAGGCACAGGCACAAAATCGATTAAAGGTATTCATTTTCGATGCTAGTTTTTATATCTAGGACTAATATGGCAGTCAGAAAGTCTGTCAACCAGTCTTACCATGGGGTATCGTATTATCCGGGCCGGTGTGGAAGTCTGATAGGCAGTCGCTTCATATAAAACACTGGTACTCAGCTACATCAGGTTAGACTGGAAGCCGACCCCATGGGAAAAGGCTACGCAGATGATGATGAATGGGTAGTCTGGATATTTGTTGATTTTTTTAAGGGTTCCTTGTCGACTACGGAACCCTAAAAAAAATTAGAAAACTAAATAAGTGTACGTATTGTGTATGATGCCTCACATACATACGAGTAGTATATATATATATATAATAATATACATACATGCGAGTATGTATGTATAAACTATCAATAGATAACTTCAGTTACCTACTTTCATTTTTACCGACAGACCTATTTATTATCGGTCAAATTGCAGGTAAAATGCAACGCTTATTTACAAAGTGCACTACCTTACGCTATTGTGAGCAATGACGGACAGGTGACAGCTCATTGCATTGTAGTCAAATATCCGAGCGCGTCATTGAAGGTGTGTTTACGCCGCATGCCAGTGCACCCGTATGAATGGAACGCGACCAAACGCAGCATAGTTATAATTTGTTTTTGTTACATTGTCCTTTTTTTTATGCTTGCCTGTGAAGTGCCTGAAATGAATTCAGGGCCTCCAGCCAGGGCTTAACTTACAAAACTAAGCGACTACACGCTAAGGGCACACCCTAGTGGGGTACGGGATCAGAATATATATGATAATTATAATCGGGAATTTTAAAGCTCTTAGCTTAGCTCAGCTCATGGGTTAGCTCGTCGAGCTAGTTTTTTTTTTTTGGTGCCGAAACCCGGGAATGAACCGTGGACTTACATCTGTCTTTAGTTAGCTTTCTCACTTACATCATTTCCTTACATCCTTTTATTAATATTACAAGGAGAACTCTCTTCCTGCGTCTGTGTTCCCGAACGCATTCAACCCTAATATCTTCAAAGTTAGAGTGAACAGGCTTCTTTAGGGTAAGCTGGCTCCATTGTCGACTTTGACTTTTTTTTTGTATGGCATCTCGCAGGTCAACCTAGAAGGTTGTCGACTTTGTCTCTGTCACCTCTGACCTAGGCTAGAGTCAAGAACAAACACTTAACAAATAAAATAAAAGAAATTACAAATGCGAAAGTGCCTCTGTTTGTCTGTTACTGGACTGATTTCAATGGGGTGATAGATAGATGAAACCTTGGAAAGGCCTTAGGGTATTCAGGTGCGTAAAGCAATTCTATTGAGATGAGAGCGAAATCGCGGGAAACAGGCAGTAATAAAGTACCTAACTCTGTCTAGGTGAAGCTCGGGCAAGAAACATAGTGCATGTAAGAAGAATAATTCGGAGTCGGCAGCTACTTCTGTGATGAATGCCAAGATTCGATCGGCCCGTGCACCACGAGCTCCTTAATAAATAATAGTACTTACAAGATAAAAAATACCAAGCACCCATCTATTTTCTTCAAAGCACTCATTATAAACTAGCTAATCCTAAAACCTGATCTACCAGATCCCTATAAAAAGGTGATTATGTGTATGTGATCACAACAAACTACGCATACTACCTATACATATGTACAATTTTAATAATCTACATACATACGTCAGCTGTGTGGGTAAGCTACGTTGGTATGCGTGTGCGCACCGTCTCACAGGTGTGCAAGTGCGTCACCGTGGAGGGACCACGTGGTAGATTTTTTTAACAGTATGAATAGTTATGGTTTAAGATAAGGCTTGTTATCTATTGTAGAACTATATTCTACTAGCTTCTATCCGACTTTGTCTAGGGGGACTTAGAACTGCGACCAGATACTTGGATAAAAATTATCCTGTGTTAATCCAGATTATATACAATGTTTGTACCAATTTTCATCCAAATCCAACTAGGAGTTTTTCCGTGACAAAGTAACATACATACACCATCCTCACAATTTTTTAGAAGGCATTCTATTAGCTACAATATTTTCGGTTTTTTAAATTAAAAGGAAAACGTATAAGGAATGAGTGCTCTCCTTTGAAGGGTAGACGAAAGCCTAATTTAAATAATACTTGTCATCATCAGCCCATTATTTTAATGTAGGTATGCCATATTGTATAATGCTCAGATTTACATATCCACTTGAATAAAAAAAGTCTAATTAATAATTCGAGCTAAGCTTTGGTTTTCATTGAAAAATAGATAATTGCTGTGAAGCTGATGTTGTTCATGAAACTGAAATAAAATCTGAAACTTAACGTGCACCCTCCGTTGTAACGCACATCCACCACTGTCCAAACAAGTTCTCCACACGCTCTCTGTCCCACAATCACAGCCTTTTCACAACCGAAACGACCGTACTACGACGAACAAGTACGAACGAACCAAACGGGCCAACGGCGCCATAGTCGACCGCGCAGGCAGACGCGGCGCACGTATTTATCGCTGTGTTAAAAAAAGTTTTAAAACACATTCCGGATTCGATAAATTCAAATTTTAGGAATGTGATCGGTGTCCGTCGTCGAAGCGAACCATCTATGTGCCATATACAGTGATGTTAATTTGTGTGGATTAAAAATGGGTGTTTTATTAAATTTTGTTTTATTTGTGACCGTTTTGGTGCCTTGTGTTTTTGGCCAAGAGGCTTCGACGTGCTATGGTGCTGGCAGCGTCGCTGGCGCAGCTATCGGTGCTTTTATTGCTGCACTCCTTTTGGTAGCAGCTGCTTACTACTTGAGGAAACTGTATTGGAAATCGCGGAAAGGTACGTGAGTTATTCCGAGTTTTTTTTTCGCGAAACGCTTGCGGCGCCAATAACGTGTTGTCGGCCCACGTATTTCTAACTTGGAATAATAATACAACGACCTTTGCCTCTAGAGTTGTTAGATAAAAAATGTATTTTATTATGGCCAATATGGCGAAAAAAATAATTATTTCGAACTTGGAAATTTAAAACAAAATTGTAGGAATCGCTAATACGTTTGAACAGTTCTCAAGTTACTGTTAAACGTTCATTGAATATGTATGACTAAGTTTAATGCTTAACGTGACTTAATTGCGAAATATTCAACAAGAAGTTGGTGAACAAACTGGTTTGAAATAATACCTTTTATAGGCACATAGCTACCTACTTTATCAAAATGTTCGAAAACATTCAAGTTTTTAAGTGTCATAATTTTACAATGATTTACAGTTTAGGTTCGTTTGTGACAGGTTTAATTGACCATGGAGACAGGTTTTAATGTCGGTCAGAAGTAGATAAAAAATATAAGAATTTTTGCGTTAAGTTTGATGCGGAATAACTCCAGGAATTTCGGAAAAATCGTCAGAAATCTAAGACTAGTATTGGCATTAATCCGTAACGATTAACAAAATCCGCCCCTAAGTTGACCCACCGACCAAGGTTCTCATATCGATGTTACTTATTGTAACCAGAAGTTAGGTTTCTAACGAAATTCTAAGAAGTTTCGAGAGACACAGAAATTGCTTTGACCATTTTGATCTTAATCAAAATTCTGAAACTAACTCAAATAGTAATAGTGAATCATTGTAGGTAGGTAAATCTTGGAGTCTAAAGATGAAAAGAAGAAACCAATTTCTCTAAGATATACCTATTTAACAACACAATTTACATATTTATGGCCAGTTGAAATAATTTATTGGCCAGATAATTTCATACAAATGACGTTCCAATTATGAATTAAGCAGTCAAACAGGCCCTTATAGTAAAAGTTGCAAGAATAAAACATTCATTATTTAATTTTTAAGTACAACTGGCAATTTTAGTCATAAAAAAAAACTTTCGCTGGCAAAGGAAACTAATTAATTTAACAACAATAGCTATTAACGATGCGCATAGAACCTGTATGCTCGTCGCGTATCACATGTCAGCATAATAAGCACTTTCACGATTTTCACGTGCTAACGACAGACGCATCAATCATTATCGCCCGGATTGCAGATTTTAGCGTTGATAGACGGATGGTTTGGATTTTTGCGCTCTTTTTTCGTGGTGTTAATCTGTTGTTGCAAATGTTTTTTTGTTGGTAACATTTTTTTACCCAATCTTAAAGCAAAACCCTGCTGTATTTGATTTGAGAAAAATATATCCTGTTATAATGTAGGTCGAATTTAACAGTACATTGTACATTTGTTCTAAACTCAAACTCAAAACTTATTTGCTGTCCATAGTGGTATTATAAATAGATGGCAAGTCGAATAATATAGAACCTAAATCATGGATTGCTGGACACGTAAAAATAAGGAGAGGGGAAGAACAATCATTGGAAGACGCCATAGTACATAACCTAGGTTTAGAGCATCGGGAAAATCGTCGACATACAGGTTTATTAGAATAAGGTTGAATTCTCATCTTCGTGGTTCTCTCATCCTAATTTGATTCCTATATTTTTCTTCCATAGAACTCTCATCATATTGTACATTCACAATGACATTCACAGACATCACTTTTATAATCGTGCAAGACACTCGACCAAAGTTTAAATTGCCTAAGACGTTTGAAGAGAGATATTTCAGTTAAACAAAATGGTCTGCAGGAGCGTCTAGACTAAATGGGCACCTCTCTGATCTATCTTATTGTGTACTCAAAATGCCAAATGTGAAGTCAATCTTTATGAAACACCTGAGACTGACGTACAAGGCCACGATTTGATCTTTAAAAACCAAATTCATTCATTAACTCTGAGTAAAATTAAAGCTTTTCAAAGGTTAAAAATTCATTGATTTTCTTCGACCACATCTTCGCTTACTATCAGGTGAGAACTTAAAAAAATAATGAGAGAGAAAAAACTTCGAGATCGAAGATGTCAACCGTTTTTTCTTCGATAACATCATAGTTTACTATCAAGGGAGATAAACGACAGAGAATATTAAAAATAAACTTCAAAATCGAAGATGTCAATGTCTTTTCTTCATAAACCGTTGTCTGATCAAATATCTTGATCAGCGATTTGCCGAATCTTGATAATTTCATAGTGCCAATTGACTCTTCATCTCCCGATCTAATGAACTGATCTGATGGCTATCTTAATTATTCTGTCTAAATAACCCAATTTGGATGTTTATTCTAACCTTGTAGACACTTAAGACTTTCTGATAACAAGCTGCAGAAGCCCTCGACTGACCTACTAAGCTAAATCTTGCTCGCCATACTCGGCTATACACGCAACATGCATTCAAGCGTAGTATCTTTGGCTTTCAATCTATAACTGTACTATTATAGACTTCTTATGTTCTTTTTTATTTGAACTAAGCGAAATTGAACTAGTTTGCTAAAATCTGGAGTACTCGTCAGATAAATTTTATAGTATTAAACAACTGACATCCATAATCCCCCAGTTCAGTCACTTACAGTCACAAGTCCTCACGACTTAACTTTTGGCTTTGTCTCATGTTTTTACAATTTTAGAGTAGCTCGTAAAGGGTATATAATGAACCTTATTAATTGCCAAATTTAAAAACAAATTGAGATGTGCTTGCCTGTAAAAAATCTTGCGTTGAATAACTTTTACCACCCGAAAATACGACCTATAGGGAGATTGGCTGAATAGAATCTATGCCCAAGTAAGCACGGTTGAGTAGGGATTAAATTCCACTTGCAACGTAAAGGAAAAAGCCTTAACAATACAATGCGTAGGTTGCCTAGTACTCGCTGGCCATTAGTTACAAAACCACGCTATTAAACTCAAGGACTTGTCGTTGTTATGATCGCTCGCCAAGTGATCAGATTAATGTTTTTATTCTTGTCTTATGTATGGGACTGCCTTAATTATATACCTAATAATTGTCTTATGCTCATATCATCTTATTTAGTGTCTTAGGTACAATCTGAATCGTTAATGACAGAACTTCTTTAATTAAAAGTTTTAAACTTAAGTCTTTCTAGAAAACTATAGTAACTGAAAAGCATGAACGAATTGCGATCTACCTGGGTTCCACTTATTGAAGTGTACGATCCATGGACAGATTGATATTCAGACTTACTCTTAACGGAGCACCCTTCAACTACCTTTTTTAGGGATAGGAAATCATTAAATTAATGACTCCTCCCGCTATGGGCGAAGCGTAAGTGTCAGACTCTTACTGACTAAAACGCATACACGTTCCTTCCCATCGCCCTTTGCGTTCCAGCGCCTGGATAACTCTTTCGACCAATACCACAGCCTTGGGTGTCTTCACTACTTCACCAGAAATCATCATCTGCCTAGCCTTTTCTCATGTTGGGGTCGGCTTCCAGTCTAAATCAGGTGCAGCTGAGTACCAGTGTTTTATTTGGAGCGACTGCCTATCAGACTTCCACAACGAGCTCCTATATAACCTCTTCACCAGAAAAATACGTTAAAAACATTATGAACCATAAGTAACTTAGTATAATATTTCTCACGGCGAATTCAAATGACAAGAACATGGTGTAAACTGTACATGGTTTTATAGTAGGTAGGTACTTAGATACTACGCAGTCGGATTACAAGCCACAATAGGTATTTAGCGTACCTCACAGCGTATTAACATTCCAAAGATAAGACAAGAAAACCGACCCTGTAGTGGATTTAATCTGGAGTGTAAAACAGTTCTCACTTTTTGGTGGCCAAAAATGTACCAAAAATGTTCCTTAGGTAATATATATTCACGTGTTTTCTCATGGGGGTAGGCAGAAATTAATGACGTAGAATTTTTGAGCATCCAAAGATTGTCTTGAAGAAATCGCTGATCGATTTATTACCGCCTATTGTATTGTACCATTGTATAATTCTTTATTTGGTTTTCAATAAAAAACACCACCTGCTATGATTATTTCGTACTAGGTAGATTTTCGGGGGTTTTACCCGCATTCAGACCTCGGATAAATTTCAGTCTATCTCCATAAAGACAGCAGACAGACAGACAAAGTTACCTACGGGTATATTAGTAAGGATTTCTTAGTACTCTTTTGACTTCGTCCACATTCATACCTCAATCTGGTCATGCAAGCGCGCCGGTTGTTTACAACGCACCTGACCTTTTTGAAGGACATAGCCAATGAGGTCACTGCCTGTCCTGTTAAGATGTCGGCGTGTTCGTTTACATCCGTCTTGTATTTACCTGACCGAACCCATCTTTTCAATAGTGACAGAATTCCTTTCAATTTCTGTCACTATTCCACGTGAAAGCTGCCTAAATTGTGAATGAATTACACGAAACATTTTTTTTTCTATTTCGTGATGAATTGCCTATAGAGAAAATCTTTTTTGCGCCTGTTATTGTGCCCAAATTAACCCAAGTTTCAAAATTATGAAAGATAATGTTAGTATATAAATTACCAGTTTAATATCACAAAGATCTTTAGTTACGAAAACTCAGCCGCTTTTGGTTATATTCACATTATACTTTTGTAATGCTAAAGCATATCTTTTTAAGAATCGGTTCAGTAGTTCCAAAAACCTTTTTCATAAAAGAATAGGTATCTTTTTCGTTTTGCAAAATATGCCCATGATTACAATCTATTCTTTTACAATCTATTTTATTTATTAATTTTTTTCTTTTCTTTTTCTTATAAATATTTATCGTAATTTATTCTAGAATTTTCCCTCAAGCTGCACCATCTTATTTTATTTTCCTCCTTCACCTGTTCAACATCCTTGTAGGTAAGTCAACTTCAAGTGGTTTGTCAATCTTATAGGTAGGTACATGAAGCTGGGGATATCCCACACTATGAAGGTACAAAGTTTACCAATTTGCGGTTTATTTTGCTCAATAAGTTGTGACGAAATCAAAATAAATGGCATTCACAAACGCGTTTTCAATCAAGCAGGTTATTCTATTATAAGTTGATAACTTATTGCTGGGAAAAACATTAATTTTAGATAGGTAATTGAATAACTATTTTCAAATTCCATGCGTGTCAGTCGCCTAGATACCTATGTATATGTAAATAGAATTTTGGCCACCATTTAGGCTTCTGTCACATTTAGTTAATTCATATAGAATATAGTTTTTTTATCTTATTTTTCTTCGTGTGTTAATGGCTATTATTAGATGAATTTTAAGCGGTGTACATTACAACAATACGCTCAGAATTGCCATTCATACTGCGGCGTGTGTAGCCTGTAAAAAAATATTTGTTTAAGTACATAATAATATAAGTATAACGAGGTATTCCTCGAAGCGCCACCGTTTTGAGGCGCACCTAATGAAGCGCACCTTTATTATCCTCGGAGCGCACCTTTTAGTAGCGCTCCCGATAACAATTAAAAATATTAAAATTTTATTCCTTGAAGCGCACCCATGTTTAAAAATCATCAATATAATTTATTACGTTTACTTCATTCTCTTTCCTATTTTTAAACATGGGTGCGCTTCAAGGAATAAAATTTTAATATTTTTAAGTGTTATCGGGAGCGCTACTAAAAGGTGCGCTCCGAGGAATAATAAAGGTGCGCTTCATTAGGTGCGCCTCAAAACGGTGGCGCTTCGAGGAATACCTCAGTATAACGAGGAGTATAACAAGCTATATAAACTTAAATTGTTGTATTCATAAAATATTTGTGAAGGCAACAATCAATCAGTCGTTTACAAAAAACTTAAACAAAAAGAATGAAATTAATTTTACTTACAAATTATCTCGTTGACCTTGCTAAGGAAGATGCTTGAGCGGTCAAACAAAATTATGAATATCTTTACGAGGTATATTAATCTTAATACTAAGTTGTTAAACTGGACAATCTAGTTTATTACCTACTTAGCTAGATTGTTAGTTTTCCCGGTAATATTGCTAAAAACCCTAATATTTAAAAACTAGCTTCTGCCCGCGACTTCTTCTAGATATCTAGGTATATGGTCGATTTGAGTCCCGATTCCGGGATAAAAAGTATGCTATGTGTTAATTCAGGTTATAAACTATGTGTGTGCCAAGTTTTATCCAAATCCGTTCCGTAGTTTCGGAGATGTGCGCTAACAAACACAAACGCAGACAGAAAATCAATGCTCATGCCTTCTCTGTTTGAGAAGAGGCCATTACCCAACAAGGGGATACTAAATAGGCCGACGATGTTTTAATAAACACGATTGTGTGTTGTGTGAATAATAGGCCATTGCTTAAGTTCGTAACTAAGTTACCCGGTTTTCTCAGTTGACAAAAACTGGTCTTATCTTTCAGTATCCACAAGCACGATAAGAAGTTTAAATATAACGTAACGTTTGTAAACACCAATAGATACGTTGTTTTCGCTCATGCACTCCAAAAAATATATTTATTACAAAAACTTGGTAACCTTAAAGTACAGCTGACGCCAAAATGCCTCGAAATAATCTATACATATACAAGATAAATAAAAAATACCCCTAGGTAAAAATGCCTTACATAATTTTGGAAAAGAGCTGATACTCTTACACTTCTGTACCGATATTAACCAAACATACTATAGCTAAGAACCACCGCAAGGAAACTGGCTTTCAAATGAAAAAAACCGCATCGAAATCGGTCTATCCGTTTGAGAGCTACGATGTCACAGACAGATAGATACACACACAGACAGACTGACAGACAGACATCGACGTCATACTTATAACACCCCTCTTTTTGCGTCGGGGGTTAAAAATGCTTTGTCCTGGTCCTGAGTGACTGACCGATCAACGTACAGCCTAAACCACTGATCTTAGAGGCCTGAAACTTGGAGGGTGTGTTCTTTGTATGACGTAGGCAGCCGATAAGAAAGGATTTCCCGAAATTATACCTCTAAGGGGGTGAAAAGGGGGGGGCAAGTTTGTATGAAACTATACATTTTTTAAATTTGAATTCGTATAGACCACGCGGGCGTTGCCGCTGGCGGAAAGCTAGTTAGTCGTAGGGCTGCCATTCGTCCGGGTTTTCCCGGATTTGTCCTAGTTTAGAGGGCGTCCGGGGTCCGTCCGGGCGGGTTTTCAAAGAGCGTCCGGAAAAATCCTGGACTTTTTACCTGATATCCGATCCCGCTTGATTGAAAGGTAAGCAATAAAAAAAACAAATAATGAAAAAGTGTCCGGCGAAATAATCAAACTCATCCAAAATATCCGGGGTTTTTATAGTTTTAGTCCAGGCTCGACGATTTGGGTGATGGCAGCCCTAGTTAGTCGTAAATTGCAAAAAAAAATTAGTGCAAGTAGCTTTTATTTCAAAGAGAAATCTGAAATTTAATTTCTGTTAGTGTACCTACAATAGTCATGAGACATAGACCTATCAGAATCATAGATTTTTTTTATGTACAGGAATAAAAAACCGGTTCATGAAAGAGCCTACTAACAGACAGACGGGTAGACAAACAGGAGAGGTTTAGGTCTCTTTGCTCACTTCGGTAATGGAACCCTAAAAATACAGTGGAAAGATTTTTTGAAATTGGAGCGGTTGAGAACAATCCTGTAAAGTCATAGAGTAAAATATTCATTCGTCGGCGGATAGCATTATGCCTATTTCAAAAGAGTTCTATTATTAATTTCCTTTATCTATGCAAAATGTTTCAAGGAAAATAATCAATGAGGAATTCTTTGCATTAAATTAAGATAAGATTAAATGTTAGATGGTGTCTGTATATCGTTTGAATTGTGTATTATCGCCTTTTGTTTCTTATCTTGATTCGTTTAAAAATGATAAGTAAGAACGCGTATAACTATTAAAACCTTTTTAAAATGTTATCGAAATAGGTGAATTATCTGATATTTTCTCAAGTGTTTAAAACTATTGCCGAGTATATAGGTAAAGTAGCATTTGGCACGTATTTTTGATAGCTACTGTTATCGGAGACTGATTACTAGGTAGATAATACTACAAAATATAAGTTTTCTGTTTTAAATGATCTGAGCAAAGTAGTAATACGACTGTAAAATTGTATATTTAGTTTTAGCGAACAATTTCCTGTCATTTTTAAAATCCTTTTGATTATATTATTCACTAGCTTCTGCCAGCGACTTCGTCCGCGTGGAATAGTGATGCTCCGCTCCTATTGGTCTAAGCGTGATGATATATAGCCTTCCTCGATAAATGGACTATCTAACACTGAAAGAATTTTTCAAATCGGACCAGCGGTTCCTGAGATTAGCGCGTTTAAACAAAATGACAACATTTCCCTTTACTGCTCTGCTCCTATTGATTGTAGCGTGATGAAAAATAATTGTACCAAGTTTCGTTAAAATCCGTCGAGTAGTTTTTGTTTCTATAGAGTTTATACAGACAGACAGACAGACAAAAATTTTACTGATTGCATTTTTGGCATCAGTATCGATTCCTAATCACCCCCTGATAGTTATTTTGGAAATATATTTCATGTACAGAATTGACGTCTCTACAGATTTATTATAGAAGAAGAGAAGAAGAAGATAAATAAATAACAGAATACTGATTCCTCATAAATGAAAGTCGTACCTACTGGCCTATTGGTTAAGGCATCTGCATCTCGTGCATGAGTGCGCGGGTCCGAAACCTGGCAAGTACCAATGTGACCTGGGGCCTTACCATGACTTGCCAAAGCAGGAATAGTTTTGTTATGAAAAAGAGACGGTGCTATACGACGTTCGTAGCCGTGTCTGGCTCTCGCGCCTGAATAGTGATAGCAAAAACACGTGCTGTTGCGGCCCCTGAATCTCGGTGGATGTGTTCTTTGTATGACGTAGGCATCCGATAAGAAAGGATTTTCCGAGATTCTCTAAGGGAGTGCAAAATAGGGGTAAAGTTTGTATGAAACTCTGTCATTTTTAATTTGAATTCGTATAGCTCAAACGGGCGACGACGCCGCTGGCGGAAAGGCTTCTTTACAATAAGCGTTGCTTTAACATCGTGATAATGAATACTACGAATGAATACTGCTTCAACTCGCCTTTATATTTAAACGTGCAGGGTTTTATAGCCACTTTCAACTACAGACAGACAGCAATAAATCTTATGATATTTTTGTTGTGAAACCACCGTAGAGGTCGCAACAGGATGTATGTCATCAGGTAAGGCTGTTGATCGTTCAGAACCAGTTACAGTCAGATTGGTCGATCAAAATGACCGATCGGGCTAGTAATTATTTTGAAATCTAGTGGAACTGGTATGGTTACATGTCAGTTTTCGTGTTTTTAGATAGCAAACACTTGTATCTTTATAATGTCTAGATTTAAATGATATTCAATGATATTCTTTTGCGTTATCCAACACACAGACACTCGCCGTATACGAGTACACGGAGGGGGGTGAGAGCTTTAGGATATTGTAAAAAAAATAACCCCTTTGAATAACTAGACACATTATTATCTATCAATACATATAAAATGCTTTGTCCTGAATGACTGACGGATCAACGCACAGCCTAAACCGCTGATCGTAGAGGCCTGAAATTTGGAAGGTGTGTTCTTTGTATGACGTAGATATAGAATAAGAAATGATTTTCTAAAATTATACCCCTAAAGGGGTAAAAAAGGGGAACAAAGTTTGTATGAATCTCTGTCATTTTTAATTTGAATTCGTATGGGTGATGCGGGCGAAGCCGCTGGTGGAAAGCTAGTATAAATATAAAAGAAAAAACAGACTGGCTGACTGACTGATTGTTCAACGCACAGCTAAAACTTCTTGTTCTGGAAATATGATATTTTGCACAAAAAATGTTCTTTAAATGACGTAAGAGTGCACTTAGAAAGGATTTTTCTAATTTCATACCCTAAAGAGTTGAAATAAGGCAAACTTTCAAGCCAATGCCATGTATGAAACTCTCATTTGTGTGTTTATGTTCTAATACACGTGTGGTGATATTATGTTGGATTTCTACTAAACGCTAATCACGAGAAGAAAACGGGCTCGTATTGTCGGAACAACGCAGTTGCAGTTGGCAGAGAAAAATGCAATTTTCACGCATCATTGTTAGGTTGCTATTTTCCGGAAGATGCATACTTAAACAGGTACATATACATACTAGTTTAGCATTGTAAATAATCCAGCCAAGTGCGAGTCGGATTCGTGCACTAAGGGTTCCGCAATGTATAGATTTTTTTATTTCTGGATGTTTGGCATACGTTAAAAAATGCTGTGGAATGTTCGTTTTACTATGTTAGTTTTCTTTGATACAGATGTGTGATTAAAGCGCAACTATGAACGATCCTCGTTTGAATACGGCACCCTAAACACCGACTTCCAAAAACACTGAAAACAGAAAAAATAATTTTGTTTAAACGCTTGTGGACCAATACAACATCGCTCTAGAAGTCGGTGTCTCGTTAGTTACTGTTATTAGTATTTTGCCACCGACTTCTAGAGCGATGTATTGGGTATTGGCCCACAAGCGTTTAAACAAAATGTATGTTTCTCTTTATGTGACCACCATTGTCCGGTTAAGCAGGTCGAATGCTGTTAGAAGCACCCTGCAAGAGGTCATGTAGAAAAAAAAAAAAAAAATGTGACCACCTCTGAAGTATGAAATAACAAACAAAAAAAGAATCGTCAAAATCCACACTCATAATTGGCGTAGATAGTAATCGTAAAAAACATTGTGAAAAAAAAACATCCAGACGAATTGAGAACCTCCTGCTTTTTGAAATCGGTTAAAAAGAATGTTTTTGTTTACATTTTAACGTTTTTGAGTTTCACGCAGACTGGTTTGTTGTGGACATGAAACTTTCAAGTTGTTGTTACCCACTGACCTCCTGAACAGCGAAGAAAATATGTATACAGTCTTATTTACAATAATATAATTACATAATTTACATAAACCTATTTTGATTAAAATGAATGTCATTCATTTCAAATTACAATAAAGCTTGTCAAAACAGTTCTCTATAGCTTAAAGTGGCTTTTAAGACGAAACGTGTTATTATATAAATAATCTTCTGCCCGCGACTTCGTCGGCGTGCAATAGTGGTGCCCCTATTGGTCTTAGCATGATGATTATATAGGCACGATAATTGGGTTATCTAACACTGAAAGATTTTTTCAAATCGGACCGGTAGTTCCTGAGATTCGCGAATGAGACAGTTTACAGTGAGGATGGATATGGATGTTTGTGACTCTCACGCAAAAACTACTGAATGGATTTGGATGAAATTTGGTACACACATAGTTTATAACCTGGATTAACATATAGGATACTTTTTATCCGGGTGCGTGAAGTAGTTTCCTCAGGATGCGGGTGAAACCGCGGGAAACAGCTAGTTGCGTATAGTCTTGAAATGACATCATTAAAATTAAATATATTCAAGCAAATTATGGTAGCGCGAAGCACCACACTTTGGGTAAAGAAAGCGATTTTATAACGTTTAATTGCCAAAAAAACAAACGGACTTGTTTTACGTAATTTAATTTATCCAAGAGAAACGTGTGTGCTTTCTTTAATAAGTGATAATATTAATTAAAGTCATGTTGAATAAAATAACAATTATAAACATTGTGAACCGAAAGTAACTTTGTCTTCGTCGCTTTCACGGTAAAACGGCGGGACCGATTTTGATGAAATTCGCTATGGAGATAGTCTGAAGCCTGGGGAAGGACATAGGGTACTTTTTATCCGGATAGGGGTATTTGTTAACTCAGGGCGCGGGTGAAACCGCGTGAAAGAGCAAGTATTCTACATATATCTTCGGAGTTACCAAACTCGAACTGTTCTTAACCTGGTTAAAACGCTCTTCTTCACCTCTTGGCCTTCGAAAGGCAATAACTCATTTAATATCATGTACACATGTGTGAAAGCTAAATAATTGTACTTTCTCAAAGGTTGCGCCATACAATGATGTAAACAGATGAATAGTTACGGCATGGCCCGTAACTGACAACCGTATGTTGACGGTGAAAGTGAAGATTACTGTGGAACTTGGTGTGTAGGTTACCTGGAAGCTGCTTCTTTGTTCAATGGAAATGTCATGTCAATGGGGCGTTTGGTAGAAACGTTTATAGTGAAGAACTTCCATCATACGCTTAACCTTTTCCCAACTATGTTGGGGTTGGCTTCCAGTCTAACTGGATGCAGCTGAGTACCAGTGTTTTACATGGAGCGACTGCCTATCTGATCTCCACAACCAGTTACCGAGTAATATTTAACCGACTTCAAAAAAGGAGGAGGTTATCAATTCGACTGTATTTTTTTTGTTTTTTTTTATGTTTGTTACCTCATAACTTGCGACTGGGTGAACCGATTTTCATGATTCTTTTTTTATTTGAAAGCTGGTGCTTCCCGTGTGGTCCCATATAAATTTCATCACTACCGGTTCAGCCGTTTTATAAATATATCAAAAATAACGATTTATCTCTACTTGCTGATATGCCAAATACTTAGATGATTTGGTTATTTACGCTTATTACAACCTAAAAAAGTGGTGTGTTTATTTTGTTAAGATAGCAGGACTGAGACACTGAAAAGCGAAAAAATAAAAAAGCTTTTTACAAAAAAATTAAAACCGACTTCCAAAAAAAAAACTGAAAAGTAAAAAATAATTTTTATTTAAACGCTTTACGACCAAAACATCGCTTTCGAAGTCGGTGGCGAAATACTAACAATAGTAACTTACAAGACACCGACTTCTAGAGCGATGTTTTGGTCGTAAAGCGTTTAAATAAAAATTATTTTTTACTTTTCAGTTTTTTTTTTGGAAGTCGGTTTTAATTTTTTTGTAAAAAGCTTTTTTGCTAAGACTGGTTGTCAGACTTTCTGGCTTCAGACTACCCGTAACGACTGTCAAAGATCTATATCTAGATTTATTTATGTTTCCGCAACTCAGGTCCAAAAGATACAGGCGTTGCCTAGTTTGGAAACAGTGGTTTAAACATTGTGTTTTTTTAAGATTATTCAGATTTTATTATGAAGATTGTAACAGTGGACTAATAAATTAATTCTTAGTTAAAATAACCAGTGATGTACTCAGATTGGAAAAAGCGTTTTTGTATCGGTAACATCTTTTATTTTAATTACAATCTTCAAAAACTACACAGCGTATCTTCTGCTAACTACACCACACAGTTGCCAGTAATTAAAAATAATGATAAGTTATTTTTTTCTTCCGAGATGTCCCACTTTTTTACATTTTAAAGGCTGTAATGATCGAACCTTTATTTAGCTATACTATTTACCATCACAAAAAAGGTTTTATTATCCGAATTAAATGCCATTAACTATCCAATTTATTAAGACCGGTTGACTATTTATAATACTGGTCCTTCGAGGGTAATATAACTTGCAAAAACACTGTGTTTATGAATAATTGAAAGGATTAAAGCGAAGTGCACACGATACTAAATAATTATGGATGAGCTATGTTTTATTGATCTGAGTGTTAAGTTGCTGGCCTCAATTCAGTGTCAGTTTCATGTTTTTTTAATTTACGAACCAATTGAACGACGAACCGTTTGTGATTGGAACTTTCACGCGTGCCTCGTTTGAACAAAAATAAGTGGATGAACGTCTATAGTTCAGCGGGTACAATAAAATATACCTACTTATTCAAAAAACACGACTACTCATGAAAACTACAAATGTTTGAATATAAAGTTTATGAAATCGCATAAATTAAATGCTGTTTCTGTTCCCCAAATTTCAATCTATGTCCTTACCAAATTTGATCTAAATCGGGTTAGTGGTTTAACAGTGAAAGTGTATCACTTTTGCGTAGTTAATTATGATATTAAGGATTATCAAATACATATTTAGTTATATAAATCGTTTTATATTGAGTTGCTATAATTCTAGTTACATAAATAAATGACACAGTTCAAATGTAATAACTACAGTTATCGATACATTAAATACATCATCATCTGCCTAGCCTTTTCCCAACTATGTTGGGGTCGGCTTCCAGTCTTAACCGGATGCAGCTGAGTACCAGTGTTTTACATGGAGCGACTGCCTATCTGACCTCCACAACCCAGTTACCGGGTAACACGGTACCCCTTGGTAAGACTGGTTGTCAGACTTTCTGGCTTCTGACTACCCGTAACGACTGTCAAAGATGTACAAATGACAACCGGGACCAACAGCTTAACGTGCTTTCCGAGGCACGGAGGAGTCTCGCTATGACAAAGATGGTCACCCATCCACGGACCGACCGCGCCAAGCGCAGCTTAACCTTTTGATCGGTCGACCCGTGCGGCTGTTGCTTAGCCACGAGCTCCTCTACATTAAATACATATCGATAAAAAACTCGATTTCTTAAAATAGAAATTCATATAAGGTTACAAATTACATTCCCAAATACACAACAGAATGGTGTTCTTCTCCAAATGTCCTTGGAGTCGGAACGTCAATAAAATACCGTAATGTCCAATACCGTAAGATAGGCGCGCCAAAAAAGTAAAATTTAACGTCCATTGCATCCTTGAGAATGAGAAGAAAAAACAACAAATAAAATAGCTCGGGACTTACTGATAATGAAAGAATTCTTTCTTTCATTAAAAAGGACCATTCCGAAATAAAGATTCAGACTTAGCACAAGGGTTGGACGAATGCGTTTTCTCCATTTTTAATCACTACAAAGTATAAACAAAGTCGCTTTCCGCTGTCTGTCCCTATGTATGCTTAGATCTTTAAAACTACGCAACGGATTTTGATGCGGTTAATATGTAGATAGAGTGATTCAAGAGGAAGGTTTTAGTATATAATTTGTCAAGTTTTTGTTTCCATTGGCTTAAATATCGCGGGCGAAGCCGCTGGCGGTAAGCTAGTACTGAATAAATATTATATACCTTTAAATGCACATGTGCGATCGCCAAAATAAAATGATTATTTGATTTACAATTAGAACGAGTTCAATGTATAGGGCAAGACTTCTGAACTAACCTTTTTTATGACTAGAACGTGTTGCCTTGTTGGGATACGTCCTGCCTATTCCATCTGGCTGGTATTACAGTTATGTAGCTACTTGCTAAACCAATGGCTAAAACATTTTTTTGTTTTATATTGCAAACTCATTGGTGAGGAATAAAAAGCTTGGATTTTTAAATTAGGAATTTTATACAGGATTTGAGCGGGTTGCCGAATTGTGTCTACGTCGAGTTTTAAAGTATACTTAATCAATTTTAAATTATAAACATAGTTACTAAATAAAACTATTGAATAGAAATTACCCACCATCACCAGAATAATTTATTGGTAATAAGAACGTCATTTGTATGATTTTTTTACAATCAAGTTTACCGGTACTTTCATTCGTCAGTTTCGTTACGAAGGTTGCGAAACTGGCCATTAAAAAAAACTATCGATAACCAAAGAAATGTCTACTACGTCCTTACAATGTGTACACATTGTTAACATTCCATTCATATGAACAACAAAACAAATGCATGTTTTGCTGTATTTTGTTTACAAACACTAGAAAGTGTGTAATCATTTTCTATCGTAAATCAGACGAGATAACATATCGATATGGTTTCCGTATCGAGTCACGATTCAGATTATTTACATGACGTGGGAATTTGATTACTTATACCAAAGAAAGATTTAGAAAAAAGCGGGTTCCATTAAATTAGACCGAATATAGCTACAATACATACGAGATATTTATTGAATTCTTGCTGCGTATCTTAGGACCAGATTTTTTACACATTTGGTCCTTGCCTTCGAGATGTTTAGGTAGCTAATATGCATGCCTATATAGACCTTGGGCAGTGACTAGTAATAGTAGATAAAATAGGTGTACAGTAAGTTAGATTTCTTACAAAAATATTGTAAGGCATTGTCAATGTTGAATCTAGGGACAATAAATGCATGTTTTTCAACGGACAAATTAATCGATATAAATCTTAATTTATTCATAACCTTAGTTCCCACACCTAGAGAATGCAAAATGACGTAATTAAACATCTAGAACCTTCCTCCACGACGCCCTTGATTATGTCAGTGGAACGATAAAATAAAATTGATCAACATGCACTCAAGAACCTTGGTCGGACATTTTTTTTCGGTCACGAAGTTCGAAATTTTAAATTGAAGCACGTCAACAATGTTGCCAACAAAAACAAAAGCTCGCCTAATTGTTTTGGGAGTGGGAACGGGGGAAAAAACTCCTTCGGCATTCGAAGGACGGTGACGTCATTGATACAGGTACTTCAAGTTATTGTATAGTACGGTGGGCGAGGATTGGCGTCGGAACGTGATTGATTGTTATTTTTTTACTAGCAAAATCATAGATTTTGCTAGTAATTGTTTCGTTTCTTATTATTATTTTTTGTGTAAAAATTGATATTTTTCAATGCTGACAAAAAAAAAATCCTACCAATTTATTTTTTTTCAATATAATGAATTCCAATAATGTTTATCTATACATATGTGTATAATTACATAACTAAGTAGGTACCTTACATAGATTAGACAGCGCATATTTCATTAGTGAATGGAACACTTGTACATACATGTGTTTATCGTTATGAACGTGAACAATCAGTTTTCAAAGGCAAGGTTACGGAAGACAAACAGGTGGCTATGTAATAATTATTATAGACTGTGAAATAAATAACTTGGCCACAGTTGAAACAAAGCTTTGTAAAACACATGAGTCACGAGTGTTATATCATTTTTTATCCGGGTGCATTAAAAAAAAAGAATATCCTTATAATACAAGTACAAAATTGTGGAATACCTACAGCTAGAAAAAAAATCTGCCGAATTTAGAACCTTTTTGGAAGTCTAGTTCGGAAGTCAGGAAAAAAAATTTTATACAAACTAGGTCATCATTACATCATTATCATCATTTGGTCACTGCTGGGCACAGGCCTCTTTTCATACAGAGAAGGCATGAGCATTGATCACCACGCTTGCTCAAGGCGGTTCGGCGATTTCAGACTTTTTTAAGTCCAGGTTTCCTCACGATGTTCTTCTTCACCGTTAGGCAGTGACGCCTAAGATACACTTAGAAAGTACATATGACATTAGATAAGTCACATTGGTTCTTGCCAGGTTTCGAGCACACTCGTACACGAGAGGTAGGTGCCTTAAACATGAGATCAAATTAGGTACTTATTATTATTACAGATAAGTATAAAAATACTAGGTGTTATAAATAGAACGTCATCAACCAGAATAAAATAAAATTGGTTCCAATCCACTATTTACCCCGCGAGATTATTTACGCAAGGAAACGTGTTTTGGCAAGATAACGCGCTTTTAAAATTCAAAACGTGAACTGACGTCATATTTCAGTCCATATTTGGTCATTAGATTTTAATCGTAATAATATTATGTAGCTGGTATTAAATAAAAACAAAAAAAAAAACATTTAATTGATATAATTATATGATATTAATTAAATCATGTTTTTTTTGTATGACGTTGCAAAACAGCACAATGCCTAACATATACCTACATAATATTATTTGATAAACGTGTAGCCTGTACGATTTATAAAGTATGTGATTTTTCATGGCCGTTACAAACTCGAGATTATGCAAGATTGTAGGTTTTATTCATGCAATAATGTTACAAGTAGGTACTGTGTTTAAGAAATAAAACGTTATTTTATTTCAAGGAATATATTAGCTTATGCACGCTTTATGCATTTCGTCATCACATTTTAATAGTCATTTTAGAAATCTGTTCAGTAATTTTATAAACATTACCATCCTTCGGGAGCTGGGTAAAAAAAATCTACCATACGAACTTAAAAAAATTACCTTTTATATACAAGCGTAGCTTAAAGGAATTTTAATTGAAGTTACTTGAGTAAATTATTATTGTTAATTATATTTACAATTCCTTTAAACGCATTTCTCAATAAACTGCATTCTTCGACACAATATAGGCTTCGTCCTTCAACATTTCTACAGGTGATAAAGCGAGTTTATAGTGCAGCGGCCAATTCGTAGCGGGAGTACTAGACGCGAGCTATGTGGGTCACTCGTGGAATGCTACCCAGCCAGCCGCTCCCACCTGCGAGAGACCGCGGTGCGTACGAGATGAGCGCTGGCAACACTGTCGTATTCTAATTTCAAAATATTTATTGAATTTTACGCGCGCACTTAAAAATTTCGCGGGAAATGTCGATGAATAAAAAAAATACTTGATAAATTTTGGTCATTTTGATTTATCAAATTTTGAAAATTTATAGCTATAATTTTATATAAATGGCTGACTGACATACGGATCAACGCAAAGCCTAAACCGCTGATCGTAGAAACCTGAAACTTGGAGGTTGAGGTTACGTGTTCTTTGTATGACGTAGGCATCCGATAAGAAAGGATTTACCGAAATTCTACCCCTAAGGGGAAAAAGGTTGGCAAAGATTGTATGAAACTCTGTCATTTTTAATTTGAATTCTCATAGTCCTCGAGGACAAAGCTGGCGGAAAGCAAGTAATAATGATAATTGCTAACTATTTTATTAGATTTCGTATTTGAAATTTAAATGTTTAAATAATGTCTATATCGATCGTACATGCATCGTAGTCGACCTAAAACCCATGTTCGATAGATATATCCTAAAGAATCATAATTGTTCGCACCTAATACGACATTCTAAATACAAAACAAGGACAACTCATCTTATTTAGAAATCTGCGGCTTGTCAATACGTATGTTTACAAAAACATTTAACACTGCAGACGAACTAACTGAGAATACTTGACATGTACCTACGTCATACAAAGAACACACCTACCCTCCAAGTTTCAGGTCTCTACGATCAGCGGTTAATCCATCTGAGCGTTGGCTTAGCGGGTGTGCGTTGATCCGTCAGTCATTCAGGACAATGCATTTTATATTAAAGATGTGGAAATCAGCTTGGCTTGCTACTCTTGTGGCCAGTCTTTATCCTTCTAATCTATCTAGACTTTCCCTACTAGAAGGAGAAAGACTGACCACAACTACCACAAGAGTGAGACAAAAGAGCTCAAGGTTGGCATCAGTTAAGTATAGTAGTAGGTGATCACTCCACGTTTAATCTTACTTCATGGCAAGCACCATCGAGATATATCAATAGAGATGCAATCCCGAACATTACGCGGTCACAAAAACGTAACCATTTTTTAGAATGCAGACGTAGCTTTGAAACTAGTAATCATTTTGATGTAAAATTATATCTATCTCTCTCACACTAACCGAAACGTAATGTTCATGACATCTGTATGATAAGGATGGCATTTACTACAAATTTGCCCATACATTTACTACAAATTTGCCCATATTATTGTTAAAATCGTCCTGCTGTACTCTGATAGATTCAAACTGGCTTCCAAGTGACAGATGTCATGAATTAGGACTGGTCAGAACCTTTATGGCACGCATTTTGCTTGGTGATTGCACATTTAGTTACTTTAGTAACATATATA
Organism: Pyrrhia umbra; assembly: GCA_963891755.1. Lineage (NCBI taxonomy): Eukaryota > Metazoa > Arthropoda > Insecta > Lepidoptera > Noctuidae > Pyrrhia > Pyrrhia umbra. The sequence continues at coordinate 3,163,809 of OY982943.1, forward strand.
TCTATGGCAAGCACCCATAAACAACAAAGTAGCGACCTCCTTGCACCATTAAATAGGTTTAATAGGCAGACGTGACTTGGATTTCGTCATCGTAAAGATTAGATAGCAAATATTTTTTAAGACAAAGTACCTATGCTAACACTGCGGATACTAATTGCGTATGTTGACAATGTATTTTATCAGCTAGTTGTTATCTGATAATGTTAGTATGTATGAGTAGAGTATGCTAAACTTAAAATGTACTGATTCATTTTCCTATGAATTAATTGTGTCGTGATTGGATAACAATGTTGTGAAATACAAACTCTTGAGTTGGATGGAACCGTTTTTAATAAACATTTTTTTTTATCAAACCCTACTAGGGTTTTTTTTAATTGCAGTTTTTTTTTCTGCAAAGACATAAAGTAGGCGATTTGGGAGATATTTTTCTTTGTGTAATTGTGACTTTCAAAAAGTTTGAATTTTAGCCTAATTTAAACATAATATGAGTTTTCAATTTCGCTGTTTGAAAGTACGCCTACGACTTTCTTAGCCTTAGTAAAATCGTTCCATTATAAAGTAGCGTTTTTTTGTTTTCCTTTAATATGATACATATCTCAATAAATAAACCTCCTAGCTCATCATAAAACATTAGAATGGACTCAGATGAGTAGCTAGTCTTTTTAAGTCTGTATTCGCACGTTATATTAACCCCAAAAATAACGTTCAACTTACATAACATAGGTATTACAGAAGCATAAAACGCGTTACGAATAAATTACAAAAGGATTTCAAATTCACATTATTCGTGCGGAATCCTAATAGTTGCAGACATGTGTACACGTTTGAGAATTGCTGTCAGCTGTCACCTTGACCTGAAGATGTCACACAATGCACATAGGTACCTAAAGCTGGTTTCAGACTACGCTATAATATAATAGCATATAGTATAATATAGCTCATAGCACAACAATATCGCGCACCATACATTGTTATGGACAAGTTCACACTGTACTATATATTATTGGCTATGTATGGTGCGCGATATTGTTGTGCTATGAGCTATATATTATAGCGTAGTCTGAAAGCAGCTTTAGAGCAAGGAGCTTACGGAGCTGGAAGTATCAAGACTCTTTCTTAAATCCATCCATGTTCCTTCCAACGCCCTTTGCGTTTCGGGGCCGTGGTAACTCTTTCGAACAATTAAATCCACCTGCACCCCCAACTATGTAATGATACAACAATGTACAATTTACACACAGAATTTCAATCTTCAAACTTCTAGTGTTGTAACGTGTAGTATACTAACTATACTTTGTATTCAGGACGCGTAAGTACGCTCAACGCATCACCTTGTAAGGAGCTGGACATTTTATTTGCGTCTAGATTGTACAAGTAAATGCCTATAGTGAGGTAATTTCTTGTAGTCATGGAACTGTAGTTTCGTATAGTACCTATAGATATGTTTTTTGTGTAGAATTTATATTTGAAATAGTTATATAACTACTTTAAAAATAATGTTTTAAATATTCTTAGCTATATCTGTATGTTTCCCGCGTCCTAGGGAAATGCTTCACGCACCTGGATGTAGCTTATCTTCATAGCAAATTTCATCCAAATCAGTTCAGTCGTTTTACCGTGAAAGCGTAGCAAACAAACTCACTTTGGCATTTGTAATATTATATTAAGTTACGATAGAATCATTGGTTAGGATTCTGATTTCTGAATCTAGACAATTAGTGGTAGGTACAGCACAGTTCTTCACTAGGTAATGCAATTACTGGTAACAGCCTGTCTTATAATTCTCACATGGATTAAAACATAGTACGATTTATTTTCCTCACATAAATCTCTTTTAAATCTTTTGCAAGAAATATCATTCACTCGTTCAATCGTCGACGTTCGTTCAGACTCATATTATTGGCATAATTTTATGAAATTGTTACGTGTATCTGATGTTTAACTGTGAGAAATCACGCAATATCTCGGGTCCACATTGAAGATAGTTTGAGCTGAAATCTTGCTAAGTTGTTGCAATCAATATATTTCATCAACACTTTCTCTTTTTTTAAATAAAATAACATGCAATGTTGTATAGAATTTCGGATCGGCGATAACGTTCATTCCAGTTTCGTGTTCTTTTTTAAATATTATTTTTTTTGCATTCTTTTTTCAAAACTTTCTATTATAAAAAAAATATCGTGACTTGTCATCGTCCATCGTCATGTAAAAGTGAATAGATATAGGTAGTCAAATAAAGATTTAAGCTACGTAATAAGGGTTCAGGATTACTATAGCTAACATAAGGCAATTCTCTGCCAGTCCACACTCAACCGTAATTCCTCTATTCTATACCTACCATCCTAATCCAAATTATCATAATATTATAAATGCGAAAGTGATTTTTGTTTGTTGCTCTTTCACGGTGTTTTACCGTGAACCGATTTTGATGGAATTTGGTATGGAGATGGCTTGAACCCTTTTTTTCTGATTTTTCAGACTCATACCTTTTCCCTTAACTCTCTCGAACATCCCGCAGCTGATAGCTTGAAACCTGTAAAAGGTTATAGGCTACTTTTTATCCGTGTAGCTCCCTCGGCGAGTGAAACCACGGGAAACAGCTAGTATGCCCTAAAACGGTAGTTTTAGTCGTTTAGGAAATAACAATTGTATTCTAAAATACTTTATTTACAACTAACACCAGTTTAAGGTCACTGTCAAAGATTTAAAGACATTATCATAAATGCTTCCTGATACAAATTGTAGCGATTTATTTATTTCATGTTCACAATTCAAAACCTTGTAACGGACAAAAAGATGGCTGCCATTTTTTTTGTGCATTATTGTATGTTTTTGCTCTTGAACATTATTGAAGTGTTCCCCATAGTTATACTATAAATCTATACTACATATAAAATGCTTTGTCCAGAATGACTACGGGTCAACGCACAGCCTAAACCGCTGATCGTAGAGACCTGAAACTTGGAGGGTGTGTTCTTTGTTTGACGTAGTCATCCAATAAGAAAGAATTTTCCGAAATTCTACTCCTAAAGGGGGGGGGGGGGGGAAAGGGGGGAAAAGTTTGTATGAGTCTTTGTCATTTTTAATTTCAATTCGTATGGGCCACGCGGGCAAAGCCACTGGCGGAAAGCTAGTCTGTAATAATACTTATTTGTCTGCCTCATTAGTTTATTGCTCATGAAGGCCTTTTTTCGCATGGGAATCATCAAAGGACACCCGCCGTGGGGGGGCGGAAGGGAGTGTCAGACTCTTACTGACTAAAACCAGCCCAAGTTCCTTTCTCAGCCCTTTATGTTCTCGGGGATGCGGTAACTCTTTCGAACATGCAGCTCTGGCAGGCTATGGCCCTGGGGCAGGGCTCCGTCATTTCTCATGATGGCCTGGATTCGTACTGTAACATGTTTTTGCTATCATTGTTTCTTGAAAGTGGGATGAGCTAGGAGCTTTGGAGAATCTATATAATTACATTGCACCCGTGCGAAGCCGGGGCGGGTCGCAGGTTAATGATAAAAATAGTCATAGCATCCATGGTCATAGCATTAGCTTTAAATACCTGCATATATATTAAAAGTTTAAATAAATTTTCTCACACACAGCCGTCACATAAACTCATCTTCAAGTCCACCGGACGTGCCAGAGGTGATTTGAATACAATCACCTGTTTACTGTCCCACGAAATGAACACCATTGAAGATTGAAGTGTTTCGTATCCAGCCAGACGGAAATTAAACAATCTTATTTTGATTTTATTTATAGATAACACATAATATTGCAATAGTGAAGGTGTTAATATATGAGATGGAATGTATAAGAAAGAAAAACAGTTCTGGATGGGAGTTATCTTATAGATTAATTTTGTCATAACGAGACTCCTCCGTGCCTCGGAAAGCATGTAAGGCTGTTGGTCCCGGTTGTCATTTGTAGATCTTTGACAGTAACGACTGTCACGTCAGTTACGGGCAGTCAGAAGCCAGAAAGTCTGACAACCAGTCAGACTTTCTGGCTTCCCATGTTACCCGGTAACCGGGTTGTGGAGGTCAGATAGGCAGTCGCTCTATGTAAAACACTGGTACTCAGCTGCATCCGGTTTAGACTGGAAGCCGACCCCAACGTAGTTGGGAAAAGGCTAGGCAGTTGATGATGAGTTGTTAATAACATTTTACTCAACGACCAAAAAAAAGGATTAAATATTATTTGTATGTATGAGTTAACATTGTCCTTTGCATGGAAAAGCACAAACAACACAAGACAAATAGCCTTATCGTTAAGTACTCTAAGTAGTAACTGTTTACTTGTTAACGGGAAGGTCGTGACTCGCGACAAACCTGCATGTTTTGCATGTTTTCTACTAAACGGACTCGGCGAGTAACAGATACTCATCGTGATAATGAAAGAAGTAGAATGCACTTAAAATTAGGTGATTGTTAATCTATAGTCAAAGAGTTCGCAGCTCATCACAATTACGCAGGTTCGAAACAGAGTACCGAAAATGACAAGGAAAGGCATTTTTTTATTTCAAGTTTACAATTTTGACGACCTGAGTGGTTTAGTGGTCAACATGCCGGAATGCCACGAAAGAGGTCCCGGGTTCGATTCCCGGCCGGGCAGAAATTGAAATGATGAATTTTAATTTCTGTAACGGGTCTGGCTGTTACTATGTATAATATGTATGTATTTATAAAAGTATATAAGTAGTATATCCGTTAAGCTAGTACCCATAACACAAGCATGCTTGCTTGCATTGCTTACTTTGGGGCTAGATGACGCTGTGTCAAATTGTCCAAAGATATTTATTTATTATTTATTTTTGTGAAACACATGACTGTACTAATGGTACATTATAAAATTGTAAAATTGCACAATGGTTAAAGATCTCTGGCACAGTGACACCCAAGCTAAGATTGAACTTGTGTTATGGGTGTCAGGGCTCCCTCATAATGTTTAACAATGTTTAGGAACTGTATTAGAAAATAATGTTGAACAAAGCGTAAACTGTTTACAGTATTTTTTTTTCCATCAATATGCCTTGAGCAAGTGATGATCAATGCAGGAGCATTGGTTATCCCATGGAGCAAGACTAGCACGGGGAGTGGACAAATACGTGTTGTTCATGGGTTCCATTACCCAGCAGTAGGACAATAAATAGGTAGTTGTTGTTGTTATAAGGGGACCCTATAGGACCGTAAAAGGCGAAGGAATAAACTGAATGGGTTTTAGATAATAAGAGGCTGACATTTTCTTACGCCAATGAAAATTAAACGTACAATATACGTAAAAAATTAAACGCACTAGGTAGTGTGTAAATGGGCAGCTGATTAGATCTAGGAGAATTAAGAGTTTTTTCCTTCACTGTTCTAGATTCAGAAAGAGACAGCATAAGGCACAGTGCCATCTCTGTTTTGTAAAAGATTGTTTATTTATTATGATGGATTTGATACTTCATGATTTCATTTTGGCTTCAAACATTTCTACTCAAACATTGGTATGTGATGTTAAGTAAGTATATGTGTTAATTGCAATTAGTTCGATGCTATATTACGTAATTTATAGGTACGAAGCAATTAAAGATTTGGAAAGGCAATAAAATAATAATAAAACCTGTGTTTACGGTTGCAATTACGATAACAGTGATTATGCAAGACATTATTATACGTTAATTAATATTAGGGCCGATATGTGTGAGTGTTAAGTGGTTTATTTTATATGGTAATGTCGCAATTATAGTAATTGAACATTTGAATCGAGAAATTCATTTAAAAGCAGGAAATAAAAGTCGGATATAAAAAATTCAATGAATTTCACATATAATGTAATGTACAGTAAGACACGACATATAGTGACAAATAAACATAAGGTAGTATATTGTTATCAAGGTTACATATTCAGAAATAAATAAATTTATTTACCTTGACGGTTTAATTGTCAAAAAAAATATTAATATACAAACTTTTAATCAAATAATTTCAATTAAAGCCATAGTTATGTTTGACGATTTAAATGTTATTGTTTTTTTTATTCAGAAACTGAACATTGATTTTTTTTATTATAATTCACACACCCCACACATGATACATATACATATATACCTCTTTCATCTACTCATTGATTATTTTGTAACAATCGTAAATAACCAAACGATTTAAGACATAAATATCTTAGAATAATCTTACTATTAAAACAATCTTGTCCTTGGAATGAAGTCCTGGTTATCGCTTTTACATCATCTGTGTATTTTCAGTCTTGTAACGGGACAACAAATTGATCCTTACTTAATGGCCGTCGTTACTATGCTGTCAAAATATATAATCGACCAATAACACTAAACTGTAATCGAACAAGATATAAAATCGAAATACAAATCGATACAGCATCGCGATTTGAATAAAACATGCGAGGAAAACCACGAAGCTAAACAAAAAGTTGTATACAAAGCATTCGACACGGATGACCACGTCTTCATTGTTGATACTTACCGATATGTACTTGTTATACGATATACCGGTATTGTGGCGTTTAGAAATAACTATACTTGAGAACTATTCACATCTGGGAATATGGCAGTGGGTCATTAAATGACAGAAAGAAAATACATTGGCAATTACCATAGTTGACATCTGCCACGGATTCTATGAATATCTTGTTGTTGATTCCAAATTCCCATCCTCTATAAAAGTTGTGACAGTGGGTTACCTATTAAATACGACCCCTGATTTTCCAGGCAAGGGATATACAGAGATGTTCCTATAACACGCCCTCGTTTCGACAGTAAATAGGTGGCATATAATAATAAAAATGCCATCAAAGAGCAGAGCAAGCTAAGAAATTGCATATGGAAAACCCCAAAGTATATACCACTAGACTTATAAGATGATCCATAAATTTATGATGACCGAGTATTTTTCCTACCTTGAACAATATTAACTTTATCACTAATCATAACGACTGCATGTTTCCTTTGACTTGTCACTGGCAAATGACAGACTTCGTCCATAATTTACCTGAGCAATTACTTGACATTCTGGCTCTTTAAGGAAAAACAAGCATGAAAAATCACTTAAACCTTGGTATGTTAAATGACATCAACCTCCCAACGACATTAAGGCGTGTGGTATTGGAAGAATTCCAACAGTTTAATGTGCAATGCAAATGCACGCTTGCGGCGTCCCGCAAGGCCGTTTACTTGGACCATCACTTTGCAATATATTACTTACTTAATGTTTGTTTATAATAAAACATCGAACTTATCTGTAGCCTTGGACGTCTTACAATTAGTTTGGCTTGTAAACATGTTTACGTTTTGTTTTATTTTTTCAGAAATTTTATTTATTAGTTATATGCACTATGTAAATATTTTTTTAGGTTTATTTATGTTAAATAACTTTAAAATACTATGTTATAATTACACATTGGTATTTATAAAAAAACTTTTCGTCAGTTGTAAGATCCTTCGTTTTATTCAATTAAACCGGCAGGTGTTAATAATTTACTACATTTAAATAACTCTAAAACTAGAAAATCACTTCAAAACCAGTCAGTCAGCCAGTAAATTCCAATAGCAGGGGTCATAACCCTACCACACCTTGATTCCAGTTTCATAGTATTATCTGCGATCATTCATGTGTTTATAGTATAAAAAGAGTTAACCAAACATTGATCCCTACTACTTATAACACTCCAACCAAATATGAGCTTTCTTCAATGATAATAGAAATGATAATAGCTTGTTAGATGATATCATAAATATAGCATCAGATGTGAATATGGCTGCTATAAAAGCCTGCGACAGTGTTGGCATTAAAATGACATCACCTGCCTCGTCTCAGGCTTCTTACGACTATAGTGGTGTACGTGACTATAAAATACAAACAGAAGAGTCACTTCAGAAAGATCACGTGAAATCTGGTTTTACAATTTAAATTCGGTGCAAACTTGAAATAATATGACCTCAAAAAGTTTAAACCTATTAGTTTATTACTGTTTTAATTGTCGATCGTAGTCACTGAATCTCTGTGTATAATATTCGATTGTAGAGTGTTCTGACAACTAATGAATTCCTTGTCTAGACAGCTAAATATTTTTTTAAATCACCGTCTTCCTCGTGTACGTTTCAAGAAACAGGCCTTGCGGCCCACTAGTTAAAAAGTATTAGTAAAGTGATTTTTAATGGGATATTCTCGTAATTATTTATGAGCTGTTTTCCGCGGTTTCACCTTTATCCCAAAGGAACTCATCAATGCATCCGGATGCAAAGTAGCCTCTATCTGTCTTCAGAAAAAAGGGTCCCATCTTTCTCCGCCTTCAATTTAATCTAGAACTTACAGCCGTTTTGTGAAAACCTTATAAGCAAATTCATATTCGCAAATAAATTATATAATATTAGTTCGAGTTTAATTTGAAGACGTTTTTAAATCCTTATTTTTGGATGTGAGAAATATTCTTTATAGATTTTGAACATCATCATTTTGCTCAAGGGTACTTGTAGTAATTGGGATAAAAAAATGCTTACGTTTACATTTACAGTTACGATGACATTAGTAGGGTAATGCCAGCTATAGGTTTACGATTTAATTTCTGATCTTCAGTGAGAATTTTACCTTCTGCAGTTCATTTTCCTTTTGCAACAAGCGTGAGCACGCCATCCGAGTCGATTACACATGCATAACGCGTGTCATATTGAATATTGTATGCTTGTGTGTGCGTGTGTGTGTTCGTGAATGGATACGTACTTTCTTGTGTGTTGGCAGGTTCATCTTCACCTAGTTGTGTTGTTTGTTGAGACTTGGTTCTTTGGCTTTTAGTTCTCTATAGGTACCTATCTATTGTATTTGTATTACTGCTTACAGAGTATTACCATCAATAAAAGTAATAGCTTCTATAGCTAGATGCATCAAGTTTTATACATATTACTAGCTGTTTCCCGCGGTTTCACCCGCATCCCGAGGGAACTACTTAGCGCACCCGGGTAAAAAGTAGCCTATGTTGTTCCTCAGGGTCTATTCTATCTCTGTACCAAATTTCATTTATATCGGTCCAGTAGTTTTGGCGTAAAAGTGTAACTGACAGACAGAGTTACTTTCGCATTTATAATATTAGTAAGGAAGTAAGGATATTAGTAAGGATAGCAAAATAATTAATCAAATTTCAACCAAATCTATTTAGTACTTTTTGCGTGAAAGAGTAATCATATCCATGTTCATATTCATTAATATTAGTAGGATAAGGACTTTTTAAACTGAACATGTTACATAACGTTTTTAAATTAAGATAAAGAATAATTACCTACCGATCTTTACAAAATACTAGTTCTGAAGAAAATGTTAGTTCAATGATGAATTAATCAAAAAGCTTACAAATCCATTACTTGCTTACAAATTAACGCGTCTTAACGATGATTGTGATCATTATTTCTATTTATAGTAAGACCTTGGCTCTTCATGATTTGCAAAACAAATCAATGATGCCTTAACTGTTAATTGAAAATCTAAATACGAATCGTTATGTAGAGTCAAATCCTTACTATTAATAAATATATGAAAGTAACTCTGTCATTTAAGTCGTCACGGTCAAAGAGCCCAGCCGAATTAGAAGAAATTTGAATATTTTGACACAGAGGAGCTCGTGGCTAAGTAACGGCCGCACGGGTCAATCGGTTATAGTTTATGCTACATTGGCGCGGTTAGACCGTGGATGGGTGACCATCTATGTCATAGCGAGACTCCTCCGTGCCTCGGAAAGCACGTTAAGCTTGAAAACCTGGACAACAAAAGAGAAACCTGGACTTAAAAAGTCTGAAATCGCCAATCCGCCTTGAGCAAGCGTGGTGATCAATCGTGCCTTCTCTGTATAAGAAGAGGCCTGTGCCTGGGACAATATATGTATAGGCTGATGACGATGATCCTGTCTTAAAACTAATATCTTCTTTTATTTACAATACAATTTACGTGTTATTTTTTTTTGTTACAGGTAACCCAGGCTTCCTAATCGGATAAGGACCGGTTTCACCAAACAAAACGGCAGTTAAACAAACAGTAAAGTTCGTACGTAATTAAAAACAAGATAGTACTTGTGAAGGCCGGTTTTACATTATAGGATGTGATGCAGGATGCTTTAACGGAAAGAAAACTGGTTGTGCCATCGGCCGCTTGATGTTGTTACAATATTTTATGGTAATCCTAGGTGCTGGATAATATGAGGAATATGTTTTGCATGCATTATGTACTATTATAAATAGATTTTCATCAGAATTTTTATCATAATTTTTAGCAATCAGAAACAGCGAACTTAAAACTACTAAACAACCTTCTTCGTTGAAAGATAGATTTTATACTACCTACCTACCATAGAATAATCTTAAAAACGTGTCTTAAAAATTGTGCCCAAAACGGTAGGAAAGACAAACGGAGATTCAAAATACATTATAGACCTTAGAAATAAAATAGGTAGGTACCTAATATAAATGCGAAAGTCAGTTTGTTTGTTATTCTTTCACAATAAAACGGCTGAACCGATTTGGATGAAATTTGGTGCGGAAATAGGTGACAGTTATAGGCAATCCGGGTACATTAATTAGCTCCCTTGGGGCGCGGGTGTTGCCAGTTGTTGCATACATTCTGCATGTATTAATCGTATTATTTATGTGCCTAAGAAATACATGTGAATATGTAATTGCTAAAAGATTTCAAAATTCAAAAAATCGAAAATCGTTTATTCAAATTAGGCTGAAAATCAGCACTTTTTGAACGTCAAATTTACAAAAGACAGCCCCCAAAATGCCCGCCCTTCACCACTTCCTATGTGTTTTAGCTGGGAAGAAGAAGTGGCGCAACAAACTCCCCAGCAACACATGTCTGTCTGTAAGGTTTGAAGAACCATCTTTATACAACATTAAATAATTGTAAAAAAAAATACATTTAATTAGGTATCATTTTTACACATGTTGACTAGCACACTCCATTAGCATTTATTCATGTAAGTACGTACCTACGTATATTAAAGCCTTAAGGCGATCATTTTCATGCTGTTTGACAAGCTATACGCAAACCTGTCTTTTCCCACGATTACCGTTAATAAATTAACGTAAATTGTTAACTAACGGACCGCGATCACCATTAAACGTGCGTTAAATTATTAGACAAGCGTAAGAACTTTTTTTTGTTTCCAAATTATGCAATCTTTGGTACCTAATTGTGATCGTGAAAACCAAACAAGATGGTTTTCACTTTTGAAAATTAAGCAAACAGATACGGTCAGGGGCCTTACCATGACGTGCCGAAACAAGATTATTTTCGTTATGAAAAAGAGACGAAGCTATACGACGTTAGTAGCTGTGTCACGCTCTCAGACTTGAATAGTGATTGCAAAAACACGTGGTGGTACAGCCCCTGGTTCTTAGTATTAGGTCCAGGTACGTATCTATCTATATCTATACTAATATTATAAAGAGGAAAGATTTGTTTGTTGGGATTTAACTCAAAAACTACTGGACCGATTTTAAAAATTCTTTCGCCATTAGAAAACTACATCTTTATGACGTGTCGGGATCTCTACTAGAACTTGAATAATGTAACCCAAAGTCTCGGTAGAATGAAATTCCAATGAAATATTTCGCGGCTGAAGAATATTAGTACTTATGTCATTTTTAAGTTGTTATTTTTAAGAGACAATCTCCATTTCTCCATCTGTTAGAATACATCATCAGGATATAATATAACAATAAATATGACTCTTTCTTTCTTTCTGTACAATAACTGGGCGATGATATTCAATAAACCAGCGGGCAGGGATCGGAGAAGAGTTGAAGATGGAGCTCAATGGTGTGCCATGGGGGAGGCCCATAGCTAGCAGTAGACTGACACGGGCTGGTGATAATGATAACAAAGAGCTGTTTTTCCGCAATTTCACTTGCACCATGACCACCGATCCTGATTCTAATCTTCTAAATTAATTCAATGAATTCAACGTGAAAACTAAACAAACAAACAGGGAGACAAAATTGAGAGCTGTATGTATTTATAATCTTAGTAAGGAACTAGCAATTTGCCCGCGACTTCGTCCGCGAGAGATTCGGATTTTCGCACACATTCCAGAGGTGTCGCAAAATAGCATTATAAACATTATTTTTGGATGGCCAGTTTTACCACCTCCAGAAAAATACCAGTTTCCATATAATTTCAAACAAAAAATGTCCCAATAATGTAAATCATTATGGCTGTTAGATAATTAATTTACAAAGGCAACGATACTGAAAAATACCTAAGAGTTTTTTTTAAATACCTATGCATAACCTCTCTCCGTTCAGGAACAGTTCAGGTCGCATAAGACTATAGTTATTTTTCTTATATTAGTAATATTATAAATACAAAACTCCATCTGTCTCTCTATCGGTTTGTCTATAATACCTTCATGGGAAAACGGCTGAATCAAATGAGATGAATTTTGTATAGATATAAACTGAAAGCTGAGGAAGGACATTGAGGTTATTATGCGGGTGCGTGAAGTTGACTCACAGACATCTTCGTCCGCCGCTCAACCGCCGTCCTAAATTTTTCAAGTTCAAGCAAAAAGACAGAAAGGAATTGAAGGGTATTTTGGCTAACTCGGGCCTCCGAACTGGAGTATTGAGAATCGAAAGAATGTACTGATCTCATACGACAGCAGAGTGACCTAAGAGGTCCAGATGGGCTTCAACTTGTGTGCAGAAAGTCACATGAGAGGTTCTCTCTAAATAATCATATGCGGAGATTGGGGGGCTCGTAGCTAATTAATAGCCATGCAAATCGATAAGTGACCCTTTTCTAAACCGACCCAACCGTGCCTGCCCAAGCTATCAGTCCTGCGCCTGAACTTTGATTGGAGATAATTTCATTTTAGCCACGTATTGTAGCCACATCATTCAATGTGTCACTGGGTATCTTGAGGGAGTTGGAATGCAAACTTTTTCTAAATCAACACGCAGTTTGAAACAAACTTAAACAACAGATTTTGGCTAGAATTCCAGCACCAACCACTATAAGGGAGCTGACGACAGCTGTGTTAGATGAATGGGATATTCTTTAATAAGGTATTAAAGACATCATTGATGGATTTACAAACAGAAAAACCCCAGGAGGTAATATACTCGTTACAAAAAGTGAGAAAAGTTTGGTGAACATTTGTTATTTTTAAAACAGGCGGTTGACGACGACGAACGACGAAAAAGAAGTAGGTGGCAAAATGCACCTTTTCAACAGAAATTTAGTGTAAGACACTGATTTCTAGAACGATGTTTTAGCAGAAAATAAAATTAATTTTCACTTGTAAGCTGTTTGTATTTTGTGTGAAAAGTCATTTTCTAATTTCATCGCATGCATTGGAAAAAGATTGTTTACTTTTATAGGTATATCATTGCATTATGATAATTGGAATATCATAATTACTCTATCGAACGTCATCGAAGAAAATACATGAGATACAATTTACATCAAAGTGAAGGGTACAACGACGGACTTATCGCTAACAGCTTTATTATTTTGGGCGCATACGGAAAGCGCGACTTTATTTTTGGCCTACTTATAGTCCCACTACAGGGCTATGGCTTAATTATACAATGTTTTTTTAAGGCGGAAGGAAATGTTCATATTAGTATAGTAGCCACACAGGCAAATATATTTTCGAGCTGTTTGTGGTTGAAACTGTACCCACCTTATTTTGAAAGATCAGGGTGTCTACTCCAAATGCCTAAAAAAACCCTGACTTTCCCTGATCACTCTACCACATTTCCCTGACACAGTATTGTCATCGTATAAGGTAATATGCAATTTTCTCGTTTTAAACCAAATTATGAATGTATTATACTTTGCACTATTGAAGTCAAGGTCTAGACTATGTGCACTAAATAGGAGAAGATATCTTATTTGTGTTTAGAGTTAAGTACCCTAAATAGTAAGCCACAAAAATAGGCCAATAAGAATCAAAGCGCGAGCGAAGCGAGCGCGATTTTTTTTTTTTTGAAATATGAGGAACATAATTTTTATGTATCATGTTTTTATTTCATGACTCCCTTTTCCATGAATTTTTACTCTTACGATGTTTTTACCTGACAATCCCTGACCACTTATAGCTTCCCCGACATTTTCCAGATACTGGATATCCTAGATTTAGCGAAGCGGCTTGCTAACACTTCCCGTGACCCACGTGCTGCTTATATCTTAGCCTAAGACTAAGCATTGCAATCCAACGTGGCAATTCTGCCAGCCTCTTGAGTACGCTTCCAGTTGACGGTGATGAGGAAAAAATTTTTGACGCCATATTTTAGTTAAATTTTCTTTTTATTAGAATATATTATATTTTGTGGTTTAAATTTTCATGTTTCTTACTGTAAATAATGTAAATACTTATGACTTGAAAGTGCTTACTTTTAACAAATTCGTAACTTGAATTCTTGTAACCGTTTCTAATGGTTATTTTTTTATTTTTATGGTAAAAAAATGTGAATCAACCAAAAAAAGAAAAATATAATTTACCAAATGCAAAAAAAATAAATCAAAACTATGCGGGATTTGAACTCGAAGCAAAAGCAACCGACTCGCATGGTCGTTAATACAGGCTACACTGTTCGTTGACATTTTAGATAAAATTGACGTTCTCATACATCGTCCGATTCATAAATTCTACGATTCTACCAATGCTTTCGTGTTTTCAATTTCAATTACTGCTTATCTTCTTTAGGAATCAGCGTGATGATTTTCATATCAACGATTGTAATAACAGCTAAAATGCATAATCACTAAAAAATTATAGGTCATCCCATTACAAACTTTTATACAATGTCTCACTGCTCATTCCTCATAATATTTAGCGTGATATTTTATAGCCTAAAGCCTGACCCGATTCATAACAATCATTTTTGCTGAATTTCAAGTAGAACTGTTCAGTCGTTTTGGCGTGAAGCTCAAACAGATAAACACACAAACAGACAAACAGACAAAAATTCTAAAAATCATATTTTTGGATTCAGCATCGTTTACTGATCACGCAGAGACCACTTTAAAAAAAATATATTCAATGTACAGATTTTCTACCATTACAATTTTATTATATGTATAGATAATGTCATCAAAACAAAAAAAGCGCGCCATTGATTCCCGCCGCGCGCCGCCATATTGTCAAAGCGGATAGGGCAAAGACAAACAAAACGTTTTTAATTAAAAGAAGCGATTGTTTCAATCAACGTGACAGTGACGTATGTGTTACTCATTCAATGTACTTTGTATGGAAAGCATTGTTTTCTTAGTTTTGTATGTATGGGAAAGCGTTTGAAAGGCATTGATTAGAGAAGGTAATGCTTTAAATACAACCTGTATTTAAAGCAACTTGTTTGTAATGGAAAGTGTGTGTATGTAGGCTATCTTATATATTTTCTACTTACTGTTTAATCTTCAAAGATAAAAGCCTAGTTACAAAACTTATTCTTGTCAATTTCACTATCGACTTTGAAAGAAAATAAAATGGGCATAGACTAAACAAAATCAAAAGTGTACAATCGATATGATTCGATACGATTTGAATATCGATGAAAATCGATTTCCTGTCCTCTACCTTACTGTATTGGTTGTAGTTGATATAACGATTATTTGTTAGTTCTGCTTAACCCTCGGTTAAGAAGCGTGAAGTTAGTGTCAAGGTTATCCAAGAACCTTGCAGAGTAATACAGAGACAATTACTTTTAATTGATTTTTTTCTAAAGCTCTTAATTAACCTATTCAAATAGAATTGTATAATAGTGTTAATTGATCAGGAATGGCACTATTAAATAGTAATTTGTAGATATAAGTGAATGTAACTCTGTGTAATTTCTGTTCAATAAAACGGAATAGTTAGAAAATGCTTAATTTCATTTCAATTTATATCGACTGTCGAAAACGTTAATTTGAGGATAAGACAAGATATTTCTGTCAAAAGAAAAAAAGTCACTGTATACCTAATAATAGGTAGATAGAATTTTACTCAATGTATCTGCAAATATTGTATTGTTTGTCGAGCTTTAGGCTCCGAATAACAGATCAAAAACAACCGGATAGCAGAAACAAATAAAAAAAATACGAATGGCGATTTTTTCACAAACCAAACCGCAATGGTATAGAAATCATTCAAGTCAGCCAGCGTCACATGCCGTATCGAATTTATTACTCAACCATAGACAATTACTTAACATTCCCGCCATTACGAGTCAGCTGTCAAGCCAAGATGGCGACGGCCGTGAGGTATGGCGACCGGTTCATTCGACTGATACTTGAATAGCCACAATAGAAGTCGTGTTGGCACATTAAGTTGCATTCAGATCACTGGTTTGTATTATCAAACGCAATACTTGTACTATTCTTGTTCATGAGCGACAGTTTTATTACGGTGTTATCGAAGGTCAAGGCTCCTTTCCCTTTCATCTTAAATTCTAATTTATTTCTTGATAAGTACTGTTTTCACAGAGCGATATTTTATGCTTGATTCTTTATGCGCAATTCAAAAAGTTAAAAGACTGCTGGGCACACGCCTCTTTTCATTCAGAGAAGGCATGAGTATTGATCACCACGGTTCCTAAGGCTGATTGGCGATTAAGGACTTTTTAAGTCCAGGTTTTCTCACGATGTTTTTCCTTCACCTAGAAAGTATATAAGACTTCAGAAAAGTCACATTGGTACTTGCCAGGTTTCCGAACCTGAACACACGAGAGGCAGGTGCTTAACCACTAGGCCACCACGACCCAGAAACTAGATTCTGCCAAAACACTCAATAATGCAATGTTGATTGGAATCCCAACCTTAACAGTGGGAATAAAACCTTTGCACCATCAATTTGTCAATAAAAATGCTAATTGTTCACAAAACAGTTTTCAAAATTTCGTTGGACCCTATCATCACCTATCTCATTTCACGGTTACCAAATTACTTATCGTGAAACTTGACGTAGTTTCCGACATTATCAGCCTATCACCCGCAGGTACACAATAAATTAAACACAAGGCGAGGCCCTACATATTTTTTACTCTTTAATTACTCCATTTCATAATTTCCTCCACAACTTTGTTTACTGAAGGTTTGACTGGTGACTTTAGTCATGGTTTTACCATTTTATCTCGTGTAATCTATTCATTGTTTACATTAGATTAACTATTATTCCGCCCAGGAAATACGTTCTCTTCAATAGTGTTGTTTGCCAAAGATAAGTCAGTTTTAGTCATAGATGTAGGTACTTAATTAGTAAATACTACATTTATGGTTTTATTATCTAAGTCGAATGGTGTAATAGTATACTAAGTTCTATAGAAATTACTGGGACCGGGGGTTGTGCCACCATATGTTTTTGCAATCAATTTTCAGACGTGAGAGTGAGACACAGCTACTAACGTCGTATAGCACCGTATTTTTGTCACAACAAAACTATAATTCTGATTTGACACGTCATGGTTAGGTCCCAGCGGAGTATTCCTCTTCCCAATGCACGGTATAAAATAGATGGTGACCCATCCACGAATCGAGCGCGGGCAACGTAGCTTAACCTTGATGGAATGATGACAATGAAAGGAATTTTCCATTCCTTGGATGGTATTTGAAGTTATTAGTTAGTTCGCCGGATTCCGCAAGATTTTCGTTCAAGATTCTAATAGTAGTAGGCTACTAAATTTTGACACGTAAAACGGGGAAATTATACTACTGAGTTGTCATCACCGCTCTGCCAAGCTTACTGTAAACGTTAAACTACAAGTTTATTTGAAATTGTGTTTTATAAACAGTAATGGCCTAACCACGATTCGCAGCCTATTTATTATTGACAGTTTGACAAAATGATCAATAACGGTTCCTTCGTGGTTCCGTATAGCGTCAACAGCATTAAAGATTTTTTTGCAACGAGATCTGGGTTTATTTATGAAATAATCCTGTTGGTTTTTTGTAGCGGATTTCTTAATCTGTAAATCAAGCTAGTTTTGAAATAATTCTTCTAGTAACTTGTCAATTCTGATCTACTTTATGTTCTGTGTTCTTTTAAACAAAAATAAACCTTCTAGACGTGCCTACGTGTCGGACCGCAGCCCGTGCTGCGTCTTCAATACCGCGCGTGATGACCACGCTAAATAAACTCGTGGCAGCCAACCCAGACTGCGATCTATTGGTGGATAATTTCACCAAATTAATAGTTAACTGCCTGCATTTTTGTGAGGCTCATATTATTTAATTAAGTACAGTTATTAGTTTCTTTTTTACGTTGCTACTTATTTTATAATACTTTGGTTTATATAATTTAATGGTTTCTTAAGCCGTGTGAATCAAATAAATAAATTCAGTTTCTATTACTTCAATCAGTTTTCTGTCAGTTATGAATCTGGTTATATTATATGTCGTTGGCATCTAGTCACAGTAAATTATTCTTGTTCTTATTGTCACGTTTTAAACCGGTTTGACATAAAGCAGGTCAACGTTATTTTTTGCTGTCGTATAAACTATTATTTCTGTTAGTAGACCTCAATAGACTCCCGCGGTATCTCATTCTTCTTGTAGGATCTTCTTTACCCACTTGGATAAAATCTGTCGTATGTTCTTCCTCAGAAGGTCCGCGGGGACGGATAAACATCTTTTCTCGAGCCTTCGTCTGAGGATTTTGATCAAGGATTATTGAACAAGGGGACAAAAGTTGGAGAAAACGAGTTTGTCTACTACCCGTGCTAGGCATGCAGGTTTTAATTTATTTACATGAAATTTCATCTCAATATTGTATGTATATATTATTAATAGATTTTTTATAACATTTACAAGTTTATTTCTGTTTATGTTGAAAAGTAACACCGGAAGCTATAGAATGGTTAGATTCTAACCAAGGTATGCTAGAATGCTATATGAAAAGTGCCAACGTTACCTATATATAACATTTATCCCATGTCCTCGAGACAACAAATTTTGCCATTAACTTTCCCAACCCGTTAAATGACTTTTCATTTTCATTTAAATACAACCCATAAAACCATGGTAATAAACAGTACAGTTGAAATATTCCATTTGCGCCGACACATACCGTATCGCCTAACATTGTTTTCCTTAAATATGAGTAGGCCGTGTGTCGACCTGTCTTCTACATCAGAAACTGGTTCTGATGTGTTAGAACTACAAACTTTCCCGCATATTTTGGTAGCGACAAAATAGGAATCTACATTTAAACGATGACTTTGACATTTGGCGCCATCTTTAACTGTCAAATTTTCAACACTTTTTTTTAAATCTTGGTACAATTCACTCAAAATTTTCTGTATATGGAACACAACGTATTTTAAATGTTATAAGACCAATACCCCTAAAGATACTGTTTTAATCTGCCATATAAAAAATATAAATTGTCGGCTGTTTGAAAATTAATGTAAATAACATTAATAGCTGCCCACATAAGGTCTGATGGGAAACTGGTTAAGCTATTTATGTTACAGTGTTCGTAGTTCGATGTAAGTAATCTTTGTGGCGAAAACATGTTAGAAATAAATAAAATAAACTAGCCTTTATTCTACCACAACCTCTGATTATATACAATCATTAAATTGAATTTATAACTTTACAAGTACATTACATTTATTACAGCTGATATCATAAAATAATAATAAGTTAAAATATAATAATTAAACACGTTAAGCCATCACATACAAAAAAAAAACAATAGCAATTCTATCTTTGAAATTAACTGTCAAAACTTGATGACGTGAAACAAAGATGGCGTCATTAATACACAATTTTAGCGGTAACCACAATTGTTGTTATGTGAACTCCAAAACACATCAATTTTGCACAATTTATCAACTAGCTAAATTATTTTCGTGCCAAACAATTTTTATACAAATTGCAGTTGCAATTATGCAATTAGTGTCTTAAGTCTTCCTGTTGTACTTATCAGAATAAATTAGACCTTATCTTTATGTGATTAACGTGCGTTTTCCGAGTAACACTTCTGAAAAGAACATGGAGCTAAGAATGTGTATTTGCGAATTGTTATAGAGTTGACAATTAAATGAACTTGGTTTGACATTAGCGTGAAATGACCTAAGTAAATCTGTTGTTTTGACCGGTTTTTCTCGTTGTATTGCATTCCTTAAGTATTTTGAGGCTGATAATATTCAAGATCATTTAAATTAAATATTTTATCTTATTATATTCGAATTCCAACTTTTTTACTCTTTTAAAAATCATTTATATTCTAGACTAACAAACCTAAGAATAAAAGAACCGGCCAAGTGCGAGTCGGACTCGCGCACCGAGGGTTCCTACCTTTGGAAAGAATATTAAACGCATTGAGGTCGAAATTATCTTGTTTTTCCGACCGCATAATAAACTTTGTTTGTAGAGGAAAATTGCTGATTACTTAAAAACTGTACTTAAAAGCATAGTTTTATTCATCCTTTAATATTACAGTAAATGTCTATCAATCCTAATTATTTCAGTCACTTGAAAAAAAAAAAAATTAGCCTATACGAGGAAATACCTGTATCGTGGGTGCGTTTACAAACAGATTACATATGCACAAACACCCAGACCAGGATCAATATTAGTTGTGCCGCGCGGGACTCGAACCAGCGACATGCAGCGCAGAGCCAATTGCTCAGCCACTACGCCAAACGTGCCGTCTTAATAATTTACTATTCATTATAGTCTAGGTACACCAATTGATTTTAAGAAAAATGTAAACAAAATCATAACCTATTTTGTTCTAATTTTCCCACTCATATAAATAAAACGGCATTAAATGATGAATGGTGATGTTTAGAGCATGAAATTGACATAAATGCGCTATTCTTACGCCATTTTGTTAATTTCTGTGGCAGAATTAGAACAAAATAGGTTACGACTTTGTTTACATTTTTCTTAAAATCAATTACCACAGACTAGTCGTTCGTAGCTCCATGTTACTCTGTAGGATTTCTCATAGCATTTTTTCCCAACCTGTAATTACTTTCGTATCATGCAGTAAGCCAACATGAGATGCTTATCCGTAATTCATGTCAGCAACCGCATACCTCTCGTTTTAGTCATTATATTCTTAATTACGACTTCATTTGTGCTTATAATTAACACCTTGATTGAGTTTAACTAGAATTCTATAAATATCTGTACATTTTTTTTCTTAGAAACTGTTCTAGAAAAAATATTTGCCGGAAGAAGTGAAAAGATTATTATCTGTCAGGTAATTCTGCTGGACTTTCTTACGAACATCAGCATCATCAGCCTATATATTTGCCCCACTACTGGGCACAGGCCTCTTCTCATATAGAGAAGGCATGAGCATTGATCTCCACGCTTGCTCAAGGCGGATTGGTGATTTCAGACTTTTTTTACGTCCACCATCCACCGTTTTCAAGTGCACCACCGTTAGTCAGTGACGTCTAAGATATACTTAGAAAGTACATATGACTTCAGAAAAGTCACATTACTTGCCAGGTTTCGTACCAGCACACTCGTACACGAGAGGCCGGTACCTTAACCACTAGGCCACCACGAGACACGATCAATTTTTTTTTTGTGAAACGGCTAAACGGATTTAGATGGAATTTGTTATAACCTAGATTGAAACCTGGGGAAAGACATGATAATTTTTGCCGCGGGAAATAATTACTTTATTAATCCTAGCAGGCTAGACTTTCATTCATTTCATTTAATGCGAAAATTAAAATAAACAAACCTTCACCGTTAGAAAGCTACATCTTTACGAAGTATCATAGGTTATGTTTATTTCCAGAAATAATTAGGGATCGCTTATCCCTATTATCCTAAAACTTGAATAATGTAACCCAAGGTGTAAAAAAAAAGTCCACGCGGGCGATGCCGTGGGCGAAAAGCTATCAAGTATAAATTCCCAGTACGTCTTATGTTAAAGCTAGAAAATGCTCTTCACTTGAGAAAGCCTTTCGTTTAGCGTTAGAACTAACAATGCGGTGAAAGTTCGACCTGATGATAAGGGTCATTGTCACTGCAAGCAATGCACTTCACTGACATAAATAGTCAGCATTATTGAATGGTGAGAATTCGCGAATATTGTGGCTGTTTAGAGGTTTCTAAGTGCATCTTAGACACCACTGACTTCGGAGCTGCGGGACGTTCGAAAGAGATACCGCGCCCCCGGAATACAATGGGCTGAGGAAGGAACATGGATGGGTTTTAGTCAGTAACAGTTTGACACTCCCTTCAGCTGAGGGGTCGTTTGACGATTTCTCATCCGAAAAAAAGACACCGCTGACTAACGGTGAAAGAAAGCATCGTGAGGAAGTCTGGACTACAAAGTCTGAAATCGCCAATCCGCCCTGAGCAAGCGTGGTGATCAATGCTCATGTCTTCTCTGTATGAGAAGAGGCCTGTGCCCAACAGTGGGATAGTAAAACAGGCTGATGATGATGATAGCGGCACTTACTATTTATTGATTCTAAAGCCATTAAAAATCTATTTGTACAAAATTCAAAATGAATTGGGTTTTTAGGGGTAAAATGAAGTGTAGGTGTTTGAAGAGAATTTGTTATTGGTCTATCTATGTCATTAAAAAATGGCTTTCAGAAACTAGCAACAAAACTGTGCTATACAAAGCAGACACTACGTCTTTTGTTTTACAAAAACAAACGTATTTGAAGATTAGAATCATTGTGACATCAATCACTGTTCTGATTCACACAAGGATGTTGGAGATTGACATGACAATGGTGTGAAGTCATCTTTGAATACCACAAGATGTAATGCGCAAGTTCAGTGCCTGAGCACGACGTGTCAAGAAGAAATAAATGACTGTTTATGATAAATGATAAGCTGGCAGAATTTTGGCGACTTAGGACTTCCTGCAATACTTTTTATGTCTGATTAAATTCGAAATTTGTTAATCTAGCTGTTTCCCGCAATTAAACTCGTGTTCCGAGGACAATACTGAAGGCAACTAGATAAAAATTAGCCTATTCCAAGGTCCGATTTATCTCCGTAGACCGTACCAAATTTAAACCAAATCGGATGACCCGTTTTACCGTGAAAGTTCACTTTTGCATTTATTATAATATTCGCTAGGATTAATATTATAGCCATTATTTTAATCTAATTTATGTCAAAACGTTAGCATATCAGCTGGTCATTGACCTCTAACATTAAAAAGACTGACGGCCCTCCAAATCACAAAAGGTCAGACAGCAAAAACAAAGCGTAACCAACAATAGAAATTCTACACCTATCTAATTGTTCTCGAAAATAATACAAATAAATAAAAGTTTACCACTTTGAAATTACGTTCTAAATGTGCACCGTACACGCATACCAATTGTTTTCAACAGACCACCCGTTGAGACCATAATTTTGGCAACGTGATTCGTCCACCGAGTCAGTGCCTGCATCGTGACCCGAATGCTCTAACATTAAATTCGATAATTATGCATGATATTTTATTGTTTCGATTTTTACAAACCTATGTTGGAAGCCTCTGTAATTTAACGCCTCTGCCTTCGCGCCATAAAAAAATCAAAACGTCACATTGTCGTAATGACAGTTTTGACATTTCAATGTTGCCGTATGCAAAATCTTTAATGATGTAATAATAGATACAACACATTGTTGAGAGGTGTCGCTATTGAGTTGTGTCGGTAATGAATAGATATTATATTCGTACCAAAGTTTTTTTAGAACTGTTTTATTTTTTTATGTCTCTCGGACTTTGTGCTATGATTCTCGCTATGTCCTTAAACGTACGGAAATTACAAAATCGCCACATCCATTTCAACTTTTGCACACGACTTGTGACCAGTCTTTTCCACTACCATAAGTCGCTAGACTTGCTACCAAGAGTGGCTGAATGTCAATATGGCTGTTGCTTCACCTAAGTGTCGTGTAGACATACCATTATTGTGGAGCACCCACGCAACGAGGTTGGTGACACTTAACTGTCTAATAGACTGTCGCATATTTAATGGGGTGTTTAGAAGACAAAATAAATGGATACAGTAGAACACCAGTAACTTGATGATCAAAATAAGAATAATTTGAAACAGTCTGTAATAGTGTTGTTAGTGACATACAGTCTGTGTTTACAACCAGTGATTAAACTCTCTCAGCCGTGTCTGATATGAGAATTAGGGCTAATTCATTACTTAAGCATTCATTTTATGTTTTTTAAAAACGAATGTTATATGAATCCTCTTTTTTTAAAGTCGTATTAGATATGGATGCAACTATAAAAAAGGCTTTTTTGCGATTTCCCACATATTATATATTTAAAGTTATTTCAATTGATTGCAATATATAGAAGGTACTTCCCACTAGTGGGAATATTACGCTTAATTATGAATCACATATTCAGATTCTTGAAACTTGAACCGTCTAATTATATTCACGGCGTTTCATGTTGGCGACGGCACTATGTGCAAATTAGTTGGTACATTTACTGAGTGATTTGAATGCAACTTGCATTATGAAATTACTGCCTTATACTTAGGTCGATGCGACACATGACGTCACCGGGTTACGTCAACAGTTTGGCATCTTCTAATTTTAAACGCCCTTGAATTCCAAGAAAAAATAACGTTAAAGGATTTGAGGTTTTTAAATGTCAGACAAGGCATAAGGCATAGTGATTTGTTCCGTTACGAGAGTGTGCGTAATAAAGTTAAGCGTGGCCTGTCAAAATACCTGAGTTAAATTGAGCCCCGCACTAAGAATGGGCTGTTTCAAGTTAATAATACTTATGAGTCATTAACTAAACCACAGTAAAATATTCCTTATATCTATGCATGCCACCATTTAAGGTACCCCAAAAGGGATATTTTACTGCGGCAGTAATATTTTTTTGTTTGATTTTCACTTCAATTTTTGTTCGATGCATCTTTCTTTCCGTCTATAAAAAGCGAGTTTATATACGTTTGTATTTATATATGTGGGAGAGTGAAACCTCACGCCCCAGCCGCGAGACGCCTAGGGCGTCGGGAGCCGCAAGACGAGTCTTCGCCACCTTAGCCACGGGCCTACGGACGGTGAGAAATGGGTAGCTCGCCATCTGGTAAGAACCAGGCCCGTGGCAACAGCGCGTTTGTTGGCGGCCCCCATAAGGGCAGTGCCTGCCGTTTGCTGCAGGATTGTTGCAAATAGTAATCGCGACCCAGAAACGCAAAGGGCGCGTTAAAACATTTTAGTCAGTAAGAGTCAGACACTCCCTCCCTCCTGCCCATAGTGGGAGGATTCATTTGATGATATGCCAAACCTAAAAAAAAGTATGCATATACCTACTTCATGTATTATGTATGTACTTCAATATGTATACTTTACAATAAACATAATTTCCTCGAAGAAACTGCCGTGCAATTTGTATTGCTTCTCATTAGTCCAGATGTCGCTAAACCGTTGATAACGTTCCGATTGATTGGTTTCAAGCAAGTTAATAGTTTTACTGGAAAAAAAGAAAAATAAAACGGTCAAGTGCGAGTCGGGCCCGCACATGAAGGGTTCCGTACCATGGTACAGGATTTACAAAACTATGTATGGTGCGCAACCGTTCATAATATGTGAGTCCCTTCATGTATATCTCGCCCTTGCAGTGTTGCCAATGAAAATTTTTAGGCGGCCGTGCACATTAGGTAAAAAAACCGTGTTTATATGGAAAAAGACCATGGGTGGGCCGTGTCACTACTTAAAAAGAAAAAAAAACACATTAAAAAGCTTAAAATAGCGCCATTTGGGCTAATGTTTGTTTTTTTCTATTCGTTTGAAAAAAAAATGACAACAAATTATAATTTTGAATATCTTGAAATTTCAGTTAAACTAGAATTATTCCCGGTACCGACAGTAGTGGCGCGGACTCTACTCCGATGTTCGAAAATCGACAATCATATAGTGCCGTTCCCCTCGATCTCCTGTAAAATAATATTTGGGTGAATGGGACGGCACTATACGACGATATAAATTCGTGCATCGGAGTTAATTAATCAATTACCGTAGAATTTGCGAATAGCCGTAGAATCTGCTACGGCCATAGGGTTGCGGCCGTAGGCCGTGCATTTTGTGATTTTTTGGCCTGAAAGCCGTAGAACACGGTAATTGCCGTAGCATTGGCAACACTGCGCCCTTGGCTTGTTTTATCATTTGATGTTATAGCGGCAACAGAAGTCGACATCATCTGTGAAAGTTTCAACTGTCTAGCTATCACGGTTCATGAGAAACAGCCTGGTGACGGACAGGGAAGGATAGTGGAGTCTTAGTAATAGGGTCCCGTTTTTACGTTTTGGGTACTGAACCCTAATATATTAAATATTTAAAAATAAATCAAAATATGTAAAAAAATAATTGTAATAAAGATATAATAAAAACAGTTTATTTTTAAAACAGTAGGCAATTTATATCTCTAAAAAGGCTAAAAATAAAAAATAAAACCAGTACACTAAAATAGCCATTCTATTTTTGAATTGTGTGACATCGTTTGTAAAGATGTTCAAGATACGTGACTTCATCCTACTTCATTGTGTCAAGTTTTTGCCGCCAATTGTTTTGTTTGCTTTGACATTGCCTTATTTATCGTAGGAAGACGAGAGAGAATGAGCTAAGCTAAATTGAAATAATATAAAAACACTAGGTAGGAAATGCTAGATTAGATAACAATTTGAGATTAAATCAAGATCATAAAAAAATAACAGTAAAATACTAATTCTATTATTTTTTTATTGGCAATAATATCTCGTTATAGGTCTGACGACCATATTGCCAAAATCAGGTGTAAGTAAAAAGTAAGTGGCGTAAAATAAAATAAAAAGTAATTTACAAAAATATTAAAGTTGAACTCAATATGGGGTTCGTTGAGTTAGTAAGAAATGACAAATTCAGTTCCGATCAGACTTCAAAGGGCTTCAACTAACAGCTATTTTCGATAACTTATCTATCCGAAGATTTTCATACTGGAGGTAGAATGTATTTACCTACCTAATACATCTTATGTCAAAACAAAAGTACCTATTTATTGGTTATTGAAAGATTGGTAATAAAAGAGCCAAATTGCAACGTCACACGTCAATAACTCAACGACGGAGAGATTTCAAACTAGACATTTGACTTTGACATCTCCTAGAATTAGAATACCCGAAATAAAGGTACTTCGATTCGATTATCTCGAGTCAAAAAAACTTCAAGTATCAAAGAAACTAATTTATTATTCTTAGGAATTGAAACCGACTTCAACGACACATAAATAGAGCAAAAACACTAGTGCCGTGAAAGTGTCGACCCACTTCGTGTATCCGATGTCTATCGAAAGCAAGAGTCAATAATTACGTGTGAATTAACCGCACTAGTGCTGTGCAACCTGTCATTTGACGTAGCGCGATTATAGTAGGCTGTATAAGTTATTGTCTTTGCTATAACCATAGTCATAACCCGAAGATGATATCTCGAACCATAAACATTTTTAATCATAAAAATACTGGTTCTCAAGGTTTCACGTCTTGTATTTTCAAAGAAATCCATGAGGTACAAAGATAAGAATTTAGGTACAATAAATATGCCATGTTCTTCCCAATCACACCAATTTTAATCAGAATCTGGTCAAAACGGTTTAACCATGAAAGTGACTAGCCATTTCCTACAAAGCTAGATTTAAAAAAAACATTGATCAGTTTAAAAAGAACCATTTTAGCATCTTGCGGTTACGTCATCAGTCCTTAAATTTTTGATGATAATAAAAATATACAGTCGTAACGGCCAAGGGTCTGATAGCCAAGAGCCTCGATCAACATCTTGGGAGGCTCTCGTTAGGCGTCTGGATCAAGGGCCTGATTCAGAAGGCAGTTCTCCTGGATACGACACGTATAGTGAGGAGGTTCCTGTCTCTGGAGCCCTAACCACCGGTAGCTTGGACCCTGTTCCCGATATCGGTGGATTCCTGTTTTTATATTTTAAAATGTTTTTCTTATTTTTTTTGTAGAAATTTAAAAAATATATAATTTAAATGTAAGTAAAATAAATAAAGGTTTTTTTTTATAAAAATACAATTTTAGCTGCTATTTATAGGGGTTAGTGAGCTGACGAGTCTCCGCCTGCCATTTTTACGTGTATATTTTACATTATTTCGGAAGGCGCCATAGGTTTCCTTAGATCTCCGTATCCTATTCCACTATCATTCCATCACAATAGCCCAAGAAGATTATTTTCTATGTTTTCCAATGGTGCTGCACAAACTGAGGATTGTCCCTGGATGCATTTCCATAATGACTTTAAGGATAATTGCCGGTTACCGGTGGTGTCACCATTACATTTCATTTCAGTTGTCTCAAAGGGCTTCTGTGTGTTGCCTTCGGCCCCACGTTCGCCTACCAAAGATCTGAAACTCTGTAGTGCATGGTAGGAAAATCTATACTAATATAATAAAGCTGAAGAGTTTGTTTTTTTGAACGCGCTAACCTCAGGAACTTTTTTTGAAATTTGAAAAAAAAAAACTTTCAGTGTTAGATAGCCCATTTATTGAGGAAGGCTATATATCATAAACACGCTAAAACCAATAGGAGCGGAATTGAAATTTGAATTGAAAATTTTTGAATTTTGAATTTCCCGAGGGAACTACTCTGCGCAAAAAATACCCTATATGTGTATCTATATAAATCCGTTGAGTAGTTTTTGCGTGAAAGAGTAACAAACATACACCCATAGATTCTTACATACTTTCGCGTTTATAATTTTATTAGGATAAAGTCGTAAATACATTCCCTCGTAAAACACAACGGGTAAAAACGAAACAAAGTAACGGCAATAATATATATACAATACACAGCACATAAACTGCCAATACACTCACTTCTTTTTAATATTTGTAAATTAGTTAATTAATTCAATAAGTTGGTATATATTATTATTCAATCTTAGGCTTTTTGTAATATGAAAGCGATGTGTACTTCTTTAAGGCCCAAGTACACCGACAAGATAACAGTCTGATCAACTCAAAACAGCTGTTTACCATAAATTCAAATTTTTGTTTTTCGATAGATACCTTTTATATATACCGTTACCGGTATATATACCGATAGATACCGTTTTAGGAATAAAAAACCCATATGATAAGGTTATCATATGGGTTTTTTATTCCTAAAACGGTTGATTACCAAACCAGGGTTGAACTGGAAGTGGGTATTACGAAAATTCCAGCTCCCTGGTTAAAAATCATTTTTGTTTAACGGGCCGATCCATCTGTCGGACTTGGCCCTTAGTGACAAATTCACAATGGTCCTATGTTAAATGTATAATATGTTATGTATAGATATATTATAGTGGATAAGTCGTTGAAGTACCTAGTAATAAATCAATAAATTACTAAACAACATCCGAGCATACATCCATACTCCTCGACCTTAATCTACTATTGCGTGCGATCGACTAATTAATATAAACGGCTGCGTTTATCCGCCCGTGCGTACCCGGCCTAATGATTTCGCTCAGGGAAACTGGGCTGTAACACACAAGAAGGCGATAGAAGAACCACTCTTGTAAATCATCACTGGTTTTTTTTTTTATTTTTTTTTATTTTTTTTAAATATGATGATAATAATGATTTCGCTCAGGGAAACTGGGCTGTAACACACAAGAATACGATAGAAGAACCACTCTTGTAAATCATCACTGGTTTTATCATCCCACTGTTAGGTAATGGCCTCTTCTCATACAGAGAAGGCATGAGCATTGATATACATTGCTTCGTTGAAAGTATAGTAAGTTTCTCTTGCTAGTTCTTGCATTTTCCTCACTAGTTGAGGGTTTTGATCGCCTAACTCCATATCATCAATAAGGTTCTTTCCTCAGACTCCAGGTAGATAAATATTAATTTCTTCTTCAAGGTCTTCTATTCATTCGTCTCTGGTGGATTTAACTAAATTTCTGTTACTTGTTCTGCTAAATTTGACCCAATGTCGAAATTTCGCCTCGCCGGGACAACTACTTCGGTCGTATAAACCCCTAGGTCCTAGGTGACCTTTCCCAAAAAAGGTTAAGCTGCGCTTGGTGCGGTCGGTCCGTGGATAGGTGACCATCTTTGTCATAGCGAGATTACAGGTTGTTTATAAGTAAGATAAGAGTCTGACAATAACGCCCGCCCCACCCGCGGCGGGAGGAGTCATTTGAAAATTTTCGATCTGTAAAATAAAAACTTTTCGTATCGTCTGATAGTGGTCCTACTTATCTTTCAGCAGTAACATTGCTAGTGGTAACTAACTCCAGCGAGCTGCAAACGTACTGTTTCAACGAGTAATTACCGCTAACTACAGTTGTAAAAAAACGCTAAGCCGGTAATCTTGCGCAACTTACCATGACAATACAATCGAAGTGGGTTACTGGCGCCAATTATCTTTACCACCAAATTAATTAATTTATAGTACCTACTAAATATGTATATTAACGTTTGATAAATAAAACAGATGTGTTTTAGAATTTCGTTTCGTATCTTAGCTGTCAGCGAATTTTAAATCCGTTCTGATTTTAATAATTATCAATTAGAATGTTTTAAGTCTATAAGAAAATTATTCATGAAAATGGAAATATTTTTATTTATTTTACTACTAGCTTCTGCCCGCGACTTCGTCCGCGTGGAATAGTGGTGCTCCGCCCCTATTGGTTTTAGCGTGATGATATATAGCCTATAGCCTTCCTCAATAAATGGGCTATCTAACACTGAAATAATTTTTCAAATCGTACCAGTAGTTCCTGAGATTAGCGCGTTCAAACAAACAAACTCTTCGGCTTTATTATATCAGTATAGGTTGCGCCAACTTTTTTTTGAAAACTCCAACCAAGAACACACAATTTAAGAATAACCTAATTAAATTGTTAACAGCAATTGACTCCAGTATAAGTTTTATTCAATTAATGTATTTAAACCTGAAACTACTTAACTACACTAAGGGTAGATTCGACCAAACCTGAATTTATACAAGAATGAATAAAAATTTACACGGAAAATAATATATACCACTATTGTATTCTCGAGTAAATCATCAGTCATTTTTCCATGCAATCTAGCGTATAGCTATACTTGTATAAGCTACTCACGAATAGCGAAGTGAATGTGAACGAATGTAATACGCGGCCAAAAAAAGTTGTTCTACAAATGGGAGGGTGCAGAAGCATAACTCATGTCAACTCTGATTAGTCGTATTATAGCGTGGAAAAGTAGCTGCCAAGCGACAAAGCCCTTTAATTAATTAAAAAATAAATAAAAATAAAACGTCAGTGAATTAGGCTGTCATTTTATGACAGCATAAAACAGAAGGACGCCATTTTATTATTCCTGGATTAAGCTTCTTATTCCATGCAAAATGGTGGTATAGTGACTATTCCTGAATAGACTCGTTATTCATCGAATTGTATTTGGTTAAACGTGAAATTGATTTATTCTCGAGTGATAAGTGATTTACGCCGAGAATAAAATTTCTTCCTGTTTGGTCGAATCCGCCCTAAAACAATGTAAGACAGAATTTCTCAAAGTTAGATGAACCTAATATTCCGAGATGGCCTATCTAATCATTATTTGCATAGTAGGCCTAGTCGCATGTGGAAAAGTATTTTAACCTTAAGCGTTTTTTTAATGGAATATTTATGGGTGCTACAAATTTTTCTTTAGAATTTTATGTTAAAATGAATTTGGCTTTAGGATCAAAATCGCTTATGTTGGCATAACAATTACCTACATTTTGTTATGAAAATAAATATATGCGATAAATTATAGGACAAACAAAAATAAATTATGTAAAGTTTAATGGATTACGGATTCTATTAGCATGTTGCAAAATAAATTCACTTCCAAAATTCAGTAGCACTTTTCTTCTTTTAGAACCTGGCTGAACATTGCCGTATTGGTGTTCGTTGGTTAATGAACATATTACATAAGTTCGAGGAACAGTTGTTAATATATAATTAGAACAGTAACAAAAAAAGTAAAATGAAGAGAAATTCTACACTGGTATTACGCTTTGTTCACTATAATGGCAATTAGTGTGCGCTATACTTACATTAAGAAATAGGGTTGACAAGGCTATAGACTGTATTAATTGATTTTACGAAAAATGAAAATAAAATTTATAATTTTATTTTCATTTTTCCTATTTTAATATAATTTTCCCCCATAGATAAATAAAATGCCATTTAATGATCAATGATAATGTTTAGGGCATGAAATTGACATAAATGCGCCATCCTTACGCCATTTGTGAATTTCTGTCGCAGAGTAGATAACGACTTTTACATTTTAAACTATTTTTAGACTATAGAATGAATCGTATTTGCAAGTTGTAACGTCATTTGACAGATTCGATTTATGAAAAGTGACAGCTCAGGAAATGTCTGATTGCTTTCGATCGAAGGATATTATTGTGGGTCACCATTTGCAGGGTTTTAGTACTGGGTGTTTTGACTTACGATTTCTTACGTAGTATGATTAATAAATTGTTTTCTGTTTGTATATAAAATATAATAATTCGAACCAAGAAAATGCTGATTATTATAATAATATTTAAACACAGGACTAAAATTTCGATGACATCATAGTTTCCTTGCATTTCTCAGAGACTTTTAAATCGAAGCTCAGTAAAAAATGACAACCCTAATACCAAAACAAATTAGAAAAGTAGGTGAGAGATCATTTTAACGGGAATTAATTATTATTTAAAATCTATTTAACGATAAAAATACCTTTGGTTCAAATAAATGACATTTTAACCACAAAACACGGCTTTATAAATACCAATATTTTTTACATAAATTCAAATGTATTTAGCTGTGGATCTGTGAAGATATTTTTTTACAGTTGCCTTTCGTAAGTAAGATAAGAACAAACCGGTTACGCCAACAGTTTTACGAGAACTTATAATTTATTTGACCACAACTACGAGCTTGTTACTTAGATACATCTGACCATTACACACCTGTGTCCGGTTCCTATAAAAACGAATGGTTATAATTATGGATAGTGATGAAACCCTTTCTAATTCTGTCTAACATTGTAAGACTGTAACAGCCGGTTGCACCAGACTTTTAGCATCTAGCTTCCCGCCAGCGGCGTCGCCCGCGTGTGCTATACGAATTCAAATTATTAAAAAAACTTTTTACAAAAAAATAGAACCGACTTCCAAAAAAAATACTGAAAAGTAAAAAATATTTTTTATTTAAATGCTTTACGACCAAAACATCGCTTTCGAAGTCGGTGGCGAAATACTAACAATAGTAACTTACAAGACACCGACTTCTAGAGCGATGTTTTGGTCGTAAAGCATTTAAATAAAAAATATTTTTTACTTTTCAGTATTTTTTTTGGAAGTCGGTTGTATTTTTTTGTAAAAAGTTTTGTTATTTTTACGCTTTTCAGTGTCTCGGTCATGCTATCTTAACAAAATAAACACACCACTTTTTTAGGTTGTAATAAGCGTAAATAACCAAATCATCTAAGTATTTGGCATATCAGCAAGTAGAGATAAATCGTTATTTTTGATATATTTATAAAACGGCTGAACCGGTAGTGATAAAATTTATATGGGACCACACGGGAAGCACCAGCTTTGAAATAAAAAAAGAATCATGAAAATCGGTTCACCCAGTCGCAAGTTATGAGGTAACAAACATAAAAAAAAAATACAGTCGAATTGAGAACCTCCTCCTTTTTTTGAAGTCGGTTAATGACAAGAGTTTCATACAAACTTTGCTCTATTTTCATCACTTAGGGGTGGTATTGCGGATAATCCTTCTTATCCGGATGCCTACGTCGTATAAAGAACACACCCTCTAAGTTTCAGGTTGGTATACGATCAGTGGTTTAGGCTGTGCGTTGATCTTTGCACTTTTACGAATATCACAAAACATGATATCAATTATTAGCATACTTTTAATATTTTTTATTATATCAATACACAGATATAGCATAAAATAATAGCATTTTTTCACATAGTACTAAAAAAATAGAATTTGTTAGTTTGTTTAAATATTAAAATCTCAGGAGTTACTGGTCCGATTTTGACAATTCATTCACTAATGGGAAGCTATAAAATCAAGCGACGCCGAAGGCAGAAATAAGTATATAATATGCACGTGAATGCCTAGAATAAAAGGCAATCATAATAAGTCGAAACCAGCCATTCTGTTGCATGTATAGAGATACTCAAAGTATCCAATCGCAATATCATTTGTTATCTTTCAAACACGGTCATTGCCTCTTCTACCTACACACACAACGTGACAGTGCGATTTGAAAATATTGGGAGTAACCTCGGGTTTATAAATAAAATATTGTTTTGACCGCCATGCCCATAATGGTCTATTCATTATTAATTGTACAACTGTCGGAAAGATCTACAGAACTTTGGAAGGTTCGAGAAAAACTGTTTTAATTAGACATGTAAGTTTTCTTGCGGGAAAAAATCTCATTTAGGGGATTTTAAAATTTGCTTTAGCTTTCAATAGTGCTATTTTAGTTTACACACAAATAAAGACAGTTTATTCTAATGAGGCTGAAAATCCAACAGCAAATTAGGTGTCCATGGATTGGTCCAAATTCATAGAGCGGCACGGCATTTGATTTGACTCAAGATCTACACCAAGATCTATCTGTTTACTAAAGAAACTCGATGCGATCTAGCCCCTTTGTAAAAAACAATACTTACATACACATTACTTTCAACTTTACAAGTTAGGTAATAAAACTTATCAATTTTGCGTTGCCACGATCGAACGGACCGATAGTCGCGACGTTTGGCCACCCCTGGTTTATAAGAACCTAATATTCAGAAAGAATGAAGCTAATACAAAAACTGACATCTTCTTTCCTTGGTTACAGGCAAGCACCTGGTCTTCACAACAGACCCTGAGTCTGTGAAAGACGAGTTCGCGTTCGACAACCCTGGGTTCCGACAAGACGAGCGCACGGCGTGGCAGCATGAGGCGCCAACCCTGCCGCTCAGTGGGAAGCATCAGGGTCTACACGTGGAGTTCACGAAGCCTGAACATAGCAAGGACGACTCGCATTTACAGGTAATATTGTTACTCATGATTCAAATACTAAAGAAAACCTAAGGCGGGATGTTCGACAGACATACCGCTCCCCCGGAATACGGCTAAGGAAGGAACGTGGATGAGTTTAGTCAGTAAGAGTCTGACACTACCTCTAGCCGCAACCACGGGTTCATTTGGTGATTTCCAATCCAGAAAAAAAAAGGTTATTTACTTAGGACATTCTAATGCGTGCACTTCATAATCGAATGATGAATCTTAAGACTTTATAAACTACTAGCTGTTTCCCGCGGTTTCACCCGCGTCCCGACGGAAGTTTCGCCAGGGAAGAACCTTCTCCGGGGTCCCCTCTATCTCCGTACCAAATTTCAGCCAAATTGATCCAGCCGTTAACGCGTGATGCGATGACCAAGAGAAACACCCGATGACGCTATAACCCTCTTCCAAGCGAGCAGTAGGTCCACTAGCACTCTACACAAACACAGATCGCGTTCGTATCGACCTCGCCGCCGAGGTCCGTCGCGACGACCTTGTCCATGCCCTCCCGACCCTAGCTCGACGAGGCAGCCCGCGAGCTGAACTAATAGCTTTAAAATTCCCGATTATAATAATCATATATATATTCTGATCCAGCCTGTCCCTTGCTGTCCTCCCCCAGCGACGCCCTAAGCCGAGGCCCGTACCCTACTAGAGGGTGCCTTTAGCGTGTAGTCGCTTAGTTTTGTAAGTTAAACCCTGGCTGGAGGCAATAAATTCATTTAAGGCACTTCACAGGCAAGCCCGGTTAAGCAGTCGACAACCTTCTAGGTTGACCTGCGAGATGCCACACACAAAAAAAAAAGACCAAGGGAAACAGGGATTCATTTTTATATAATAGATATAGACGTAGGTTTATGTATGTATGCGGTATATAGCAAGGATCCCATGACCCTGAGACTGGTAGGTACAAGTAGTGAGCAGGGTAACAAATAAACATCGTCAAGATAGCACGACGTTTATTGTCCATTACAGTATCTATATTGAAGGAGGTGATATCGCCAATTCAACTCGATTGGCCGGCTATTTCTGTCTTGGGAATTGGATGGGATTATCTAGAATGTTTATAGACGACTCGTCTTGAAGTTTAAATGCTTTGAGTAAAGTTTGATGTTTATTGTTTTTTTTTTGCGTCGCCATTCATTTAATAATAGTTTTTTTTATACCAGGTCTAGAATTTAAGAATCCTAGTCTTAGCTAATATTATAAATGCGAATATGTGTATCTTTGTTTGTTCTCTTTCACGGTTTGTTTGTTTGTTCTCTTTTGTTTGTATAAACTATGTGTGTATAGTCTGTACTGTACCAATTGATTTTAAGAAAAATGTAAACAAAATCACAACCTATTTTGTTCTTATTTCCCACATAGCTAAATAAAATAGCATTAAATGATGAATGACGATGTCTAGACCATGAAATTGACATAAATGCACCATCCTTACGCCGTTTTGTTAATTTCTGTGGCAGAATTAGAACAAAATAGGTTACGACTTTGTTTACATTTTTCGTAAAATCAATTGGTACAGTCTATACTAAATTTCATCCAAATTTAGTAGTTTTTGCGTGAAAAACTTGCAAACATACATACACATGAAGATTATGGGGTGCTAATCAAAATCATACATACTTTACATACAGTTATATACTACTAGCTGTTTCCCGCGGTTTCACCCGCATCCCGAGAGTACTACTTCGCGCACCCGGGTAAAAAATTTCATCTCTGTACCAAATTTCATCAAAATCGGCTCACTGGTTTAGGCGTGAAAGCGTAACAGACAGACAGACAGAGTTACTTTCGCATTTATAATATTAGTAAGGATATGTGAATCACTAGTTACATCCCGTCTTCAAGTAATTAGTCAACATCAATTTATTAATATCATTTTAACAACTCCAGCTGTAAACAGTGATTACCCGTAAGCGTTTAAAATCAGGCATTTAACAAAAACCTTTCTTAAGCATAAACATCCAAGAATCATCTATGAAATCGCAATTTCACATCTTAATGCTCAAAGCGAAAGTATTTCTAAAGAGCCTCCCTCTTTGACAACCTATAGAATCAACAGACGCTTACGTAACTATACGTGACTATACTTCCTCAAGTTGTGATGCTAGTGGTAATGTCAAAATGGCTTCGTACCCATGTAATACACTATCACGCATGTTATACAACAGTATTCGGCGATTGAAGTCGATGTGTATATACGAATTCTGTAATAGATATCACTACATAGTATAAAACAAAGTCGCTTTTTCTGTCTCTATATCCTTATGTATGCTTAAATCTTTAAAACTACGCAACGGATTTTGATGCGGTTTTTTTTAATATATAGAGTGATTAATGAGGAAGGTTTTAGTATATAATTTGTCAAGTTTTTGTATCCATTAGCTAAAATATAGCGGGCGAAGCCGCTGGCGGGAAGCTAGTGACTTATAAAATAGGTTGAATGGATTTCTAGATGTTCTCGCAGTTGCAACCGCATCCTAAGAAAACTATTTTACGTATCCTCATAAAAACTATCCTACGTCCTTTCCCAAAGTTCAGTCTATCACCATGCCAAATTGCATCCAAATCGGTTCAGCCATTTTCCTGTTAGGTTACTTTCGGATTTATAATACCAGGACCCGTGTTCCAAACTTTATACTAATATGTTCAATAGTTTTTGTACAAGAGTGACAAACAAACACACAAACTTGTTCATTTATAATATTAGAAGAATCAGTGTTGCATGCAATTCCATACGTACTTATAATGTTAAGTAGTTTGCGATTCTTACTATTTGTATGTTTCTTTATTTATTCCTATGTGTATTTAAATCTATGCCTATGTGCTATTGTTTTTTTTTCCTTATTAGTAAATAAATAAGTATGTATGGCCATGCTATATACTTTTGATTTTTTCTTTCAAAAAGAAAGAAAAAGAAAGCATTTATTTCTAAACACGCACAGGAAATAAACATTCAGTAAGTAAAAAAATTTAAGAAAGACATATATCATTATACCTGTACGAGGCCGGAAAAGGCTCAGCATAAAAAAAGGCCTGAAATCAACAATCCACCATTAGCAAGCGTGGTGATCAATGCTTGTACCTTCGCTGTATGAGAAGAGGCATTTACCTAGCAGTGAGAAAGTAGTTTGCTATTGTTGTATGACCACCCTCATCATAACCATCATCCTCTTGTCCTTATCACAAGCCCATCCTAAATACGGATCGGCGTAGCATGTCTTTTCTTTCCACACATCTCTTTGTATCAGCCATCATTCTCATTATTATCCATAATCGCACTATGTAAATTATATTTTCAAAGAATTTATTACGACGTATTAATTAAATTTTATAAGCAATTCCAGATTATCATCACGCGTAATAGATAAAAATAAAGATAAGCAGCGTCACTATTTTCTCGACGCGCCCAGCTTTCAAACAAACTTTCATATTATGCACATGTTGTGTCCCCTGTCATTCACTTACCGTTTATCGTTGTACATCGGTTATAGAGAAGGGTTTTCACAAGATAAAATTAAAAAAAAAATCAAAAAACTCTACTGCAATGAAAACTAAATCCTAGGGCCGTACCACACTGCGGGATGTTCGAAAGAGTTACCGCGCCCCCGGAATACAAAGGGCTGAGGAAGGAACATGGATGGGTGTTAGCCAGTATGAGTCTGACACTCTTACCCGCCCTACCCATGGCGGGAGACATCATTTGATGATTTATCATCCGAAAAAAAATGGGGGTGGCCCACCACGTGTTTTTTGATGATTTCCCATACGACAAAGTGGGGGTCAATCACGTGTGAGTGTGAGACTGAGACACAGCTACTTACGTTGTATAGCACCGTCACTTTTTCATACCGAAACTATCCCTGCTTTGGCGCGTCATGGTAAGCCTCCAGCAGTCTAGAATTCTGTTCAAAATTCATAATATTCGCGGATATCTAAACAATCATGGGTCTCGAGCCCCGACTGTCAAAATTTATTCGATCGAATCCCTTACACGGTTTAGGCTGAGGAGCGCACTGAAAAATTAGACATACACTAGCTTTCCACCAACGGCTACGAACTATACGAATTTAAAATAAAAAAAAACATGCAAACTTTGCCCCCTTTTTCCACCCCTTAGGGGTAAAATTTCGGAAAATCCTTTCTTAACGGACGCCTACGTTATACAAAGAACACATCCTCCAAGTTTCAGGTGTCTACGATCAGCGGTTTAGGCTGTGCGTCGATCCGTCAGTCATTCAGGACAAAGCATTTTATATGTATAGACTATAGATACAAACGCTCTAGAAACATAACCCTCTTTCCGCAGCCGCAGTGGGGTAAAAACATATACGTCAACCACTTTTTTCATCAAAATGTCTTTAGGGGGATACCTACATACGAGTATTACTGTTTTGTTTCAATGCGCGATTGACTAATTATTTTACGGTTTAAAAAACAAACGAATATCACCAAATTTATATTATTTGACGAGTCGAAAGCGTTACTAATGGAGCTATAAGTTACAGTTAATACGCAGTGAATAATTCTCGTATTAACCGGGCAATGTTCACATTAAACCGGCAATAGCGCGTAATGACTGAATTATGTATGATTATGAATATTGTGATTTTATGGAGGCGGTTTATTTAGTCTAGTCTCTTCTAATTTTGCTGAGAGTAATACAAGATTCTTCTCAATCACAAGCGTTTCCCAATTCAAGAGGAATTTCCTTGCATCATTTTTTTGTAGGAATTCGTTAACTCTTTGCTGGAAGAGTACATGACGGCATAAACGAGCGTTATTCCGTTTGACGTCACGGAATTAGAGTTTTACCCTTTTTTTTTTTTGGATGCGAAATCATGAAATGATCCCTCCCGCCGTGGGTGGAGGCGTTGAGGAAGTGTCAGACTCTTACCTACTGATTAAAACCCATCCATGTTCCTTCGTCAGCCCTTTATATTCCGGGGGCGCGGTATCTCTTTCAAGCTATTTATTAGATATTTTGTATCAGAAGTCCACCTGTGGTCTTGTGCTTCAAGTTTCACGGTGTCAGCCCTATTGCAGTATAATTTCGATCTGCATTCCTATGCGAAATCGATCCAGTCTGGATTTGCGCGGCGATGTGAACGAACTTGTTCTAGGCTCAACGCCTGTCTTATAGTACTAATACTGTGATAAAATACTAAGAGCCAATTGCAGGAAAAAATATGATGTTTCTTATAAGAGAAACGCGATTATAATTCAAAAACATTTTTTTTCTAAAAACTCGCTTTTTTTTCCTAAATTTCGAAATTTTAGTGTTTTTGAAATCTATACCTATAAAATATGTTTTGTCCTGAATGACTGACGGATCAGCCTAAACCGCTGATTGTAGAGACCTGAAGCTTGGAGGGTGTGTTCTTTGTATGACGTAGGCTCCTTAACCTTCAATCTACTAATGTACGATTAAATTGGAAACAATGTAGGACCTATGTAGTTCCATTAGGAGGCAGTACCCGGAACCAGGATAAAAAGAATCCTATGTCCTTTATCCAAATTTCATCTAAATCGTTTCAGCCATTTTACCTTAAAAGCGTAACAGACAGAGTTACATTCACTTTTATATGTAGTATTGATAAGGATTATTACAAATCCGAAAACAATTAAATCAATTATC
The DNA here is from genome assembly GCA_963891755.1 of Pyrrhia umbra. Taxonomy (NCBI): domain Eukaryota; kingdom Metazoa; phylum Arthropoda; class Insecta; order Lepidoptera; family Noctuidae; genus Pyrrhia; species Pyrrhia umbra. The sequence continues at coordinate 3,204,465 of OY982943.1, forward strand.
GAAGTATTAATGATCTTACTGATTAACGGAAACCAGTTTCTGAATATTTTTTAATGACGACACGTTAGGATGACGACAGTTAACCCAAATAACGAGATTAAGTGCCGCTTAAACTGTTACGTTGACTAACTTAGTCATCAAATGATCTCGTGGAATATTCCTTTGGCTATTAAAATATAATTATAGGGTACCGGTTATTAGATTGGAACTTCTGGTATGGCTTGATTAGTTTTATTTTAGTTAAGGAATGTTTTCAATTTCTATAATATTGATAAAAGCAGAAGAAGTCGCGCGAAGAAGTCAGCGTAGCTAAATTTAGGAACAGTTCTGTCATATATTTACGCTGACTTCTTCGCGCGACTTCTTCTGCGTGGACTTGGAGTCCAAATATCGGGATAAAAAGTATCCTGTGTTAATCCAGGTTATAAACTATCTTAACCGACTTCAAAAAGGAGGAGGTTCTCAATTCGATTGTTATATTTTTTTATGTAGGTATGTACACTGATGACGCTGAGATTCATGATCCGATTTACGTGATTCTTCTTTAGTTTGATGCGGAATAATTGCCATTTGGTCCCATAAAAAATTAACATAGTTTGGCCAGGTAGTTTTCATTTTTTTTAACCAAATCTGTTCACCCATTTTTGAGATAAGCGGGCACAAACACAACTCTTCTACAGATTTATTATATTATGTAGATGATTTTGATGAGCAATTATGCAAAATATGAATCTAAGAGAAAAGAAAAATGTTGCATCGTTCTTGCAACAGACAGACAGGTAGACGGCGCGGCGCGACGTTAGCTTTGTGGTCGAATTTAGCTGCACCCATTTTTGTTGAAGCATTTTATGTACAGAAACCTGAAAACAGGCGTCGATATGTGCAATACTAAAATATGAATTACACTACGGCAGAAATTGCAACACGAATGTCAGAAATGTCAGAATAAGGTTTTATACTGTTCACACTTCGACAGTTTCTTCGTGATGCCGCTGTCACGACCCTTCTCGTGTCACATTAAATGTCCCACACACACCTGCTAACACACAGACACTTGCTGTATACACTGAGTGTATGGTGTCGTAGTGTAACCCTGGCTTGATGATGACACCTCCCGCCGTGGGTGAGGTGGGAGGGAGTGTCAGACGATTACTGACTAAAACTCATCCACGTTCCTTCCTCAGCCCTTTGTATTTCGGGGGCGCGGTAACTCTTTCGTACATCCCGCAGCCCCGGAGTGTAATCCTAGCTATAATAAGCTTTTTTCATACATTGAATGGAAGTCTCGTTTAAAGAAATCGATATTATAGATTTAATAAAAAAGAACTTAGTCTCTATTGAATTTGGTTACAAAAATAAACAACTACATGACATACCAACATCTGCACTGAAGTCTGCATAAAAAGATAAAATAAGATTGCATTAAAAAAAAATAAGATATGAAAACAAAAAGCAGTCAGGCATCATTCTTCATATTTTCAATGTCAAGATGAACATGAGATCAGATTTAGAGATATGATATCTTTATCAGGTGTTATTATCTTTAACACTTGAAACTGAATTAGAAATAAACAATGGATTACAGAGGGCAACGATTTTGGACCAGATTATGTTAATAGATACATATTTCTATAGTCTTTCTGATTTTACGAACAATGTAAACAAAGTCGTAACCTATTTTGTTCTAATTCTGCCACAGAAATTAACAAAATGGCGTAAGGATGGCGCGTTTATGTCAATTTCATGCTCTAAACATCATGATTTTCTTTATTTATCGATGTGGGAAAATTAAAACAATGTATGTTATGATTTTGTTTATCTTTTCAATGAATATAATTTCATGAAGTATTTTTAATGGTAGTAACCCAAAGGCTGAATGCAAGGTCGTCGCAGCCTATAAAGGTGTTGCCATATGGACGGAAATCGCCTTATTTGGGGGTATTTTTTGGGGTCAATGGAGTTTTTTTTAATACAGCTGGGGTCATTTACCGGACGTGTTTAATATGTTTCTGTGTAATTAATTTGACTTCTAGACATGATTAGGTAATGAATTAAATACAAAAACGCGCAGGCACTTAAACAAACTTCATAGTATCAAATAGTTATCGTATTTTAACCTACTTGTCGTAAGTAGTCGCAATAATTGATTGGAATAAGTAGGCATTGTTATTTCTTGCATCTATGATAACGATTGTGAAGTATGGAACAATTAAAGTGAATCAACGTCAGAGCACGTTTTACTCGACTAATTACAATTATAACAATGAATCAATCTAAATGAACAGTAGTTTTTACGCAGAAGCTTAATTTTTATGATACAATGATACCTCTCAAAGCTCAAAGGGCGTATAGTAGGCGGCACGTAACTTGGCCAAAATTGTAAGTAGTCTTTCTCTTTTCTCTAACTTCTACATATAAATGTTTTAAAGTAAATTAATACAATAGACGATAATGTAATGACAAGCATTGAACGTGTTACTTTTGGATTGCACTGGGTGTATATATGCGCAAACTTGTTTCAACTACGTTAAAATCTGGCCAAGTTATTTGCCGGCAACTATACCACCATTTTGGCGAAATTGACTTTTTAATGCAGCCCAATTTATTTTATTTCTCTCTGAATTTAAAGTTCAAATCGCCAAAAAATGACGTTTTACGAACCTATTTCTTTGTTAAAAATAAAATAGATATTTTTATTTTTGTCGTAACAGCAACCACTATTAATGTATATCTATCTTCTTCTATCTATCTATCTATCTATATCTATACTTATAATAAATCTGTAGAGAGGTCAATTCTGTACATGAAATATATTTCCAAAATAACTATCAGGGGGTGATTAGGGATCGATACTGATGCCAAAAATACAATCAGTAAAATTTTTGTCTGTCTGTCTGTCTGTATAAACTCTATAGAAACAAAAACTACTCGACGGATTTTAACGAAACTTGGTACAATTATTTGTCATACTCCTGCCTGAGATGGTTATAGTATACTTTTCATCACGCTACAATCAATAGGAGCAGAGCAGTGAAGGGAAATGTTGTCATTTTGTTTAAACGCGTTAATCTCAGGAACCGCTGGTCCGATTTGAAAAATTCTTTCAGTGTTAGTCCATTTATCGAGGAAGGCTATAGGCTATATATTATCACGCTAAGACTAATAGTGGAGTGGAGTGGAGCACCACTATTCCACGCGGACGAAGTCGCTGGCAGAAGCTAGTTCGAAATATAATTTTGCAGTGTTCTGCATAAAAAAGATTTGGTCTTAGAATTGTTTATTTAGGCCAAAAATCAAAAATGTTATTTAGAAAATGATATTGTTTTTTGGCTCTCCCTGTAAAATCGAGTTTTGATGCTTACGCCATTTGAGCCCCGAGGTATCGACAAGCGCTTGCGTAGACAGGTGTCTATCCCTCACTCTCAAAGTGCGAAGGGTCGGCAATCCGATACGATCGGGGAGAGACTAGACTGATTACGTGCTCTCTTTAACTTTAACTGTCACCCATCTATGAAATGACCGTGGCAAGTGCAGATTAATCAATCACTCCGGTCTTTTTATGTTACATGATTGTTGATTGTTAGTTTTAACTAGAATGTTGCATTGATTAAGTCCTTCCCCAGGGTACAAGGTATCTCCATACCAAGTTTCATCCAAATCGATTCAGCCGTTTTACTTTTTTTTGACGACCTGAGTGGTTTAGTGGTCAACATGCCGGAATGCCACGCAAGAGGTCCCGGGTTCGATTCCCGGCCGGGCAGAAATTGAAATGATGAATTTTAATTTCTGTAACGGGTCTGGGTGTTACTATGTATAATATGTATGTATTTATAAAAATATATAAGTAGTATATCCGTTAAGCTAGCACCCATAACACAAGCATGCTTGCATTGCTTACTTTGGGGCTAGATGCCGCTGTGTGAAATTTTCCAAAAATATTTATTATTTATATTTATTTATTTATTTACTTTGAAAACGTAACAGACAAACAGATAAATAAGTAAGGATATGTATAAGTAATGATGATAGGTGCATTCCTATATTACACTAAGTACAGGCACATTATAATAATGGCAGCACTAAACGGATGCACAACTGACTTCACGCGTGACGTCATTGTGTATGACGTCATCAGACTTGGAAGGTCAAGTCATCACACTATCCGCCATTAAGAACATCGATAATTGGTTTTAACTATTTTTTGTTCAAGATTATAATGACTGTATATATTACGACCTTTGCAACAAGTCACTAAATACATTAATCGACACTGTCGTAGAACAAAGTCGGATCTACAAACTAGCTACTTTACAGGAGAGCGCTTTAAAGTTCTGATTTTCTTTGGAACGTATTGGAAATACAACTTTGTTCGTTTTAATATCTCGGAAAGTACCAGATGTATAATCTTTTTTCTTGCTTATATCGATAGATTATGTTTAGTTGAAACTGATTTTGAAAAAATCACAATTTCATTGTATTATCACATCTGACTTTGTTCTACGACAGTGTCGGTTTATTTATCTCACCTTAACAAAAACATTGTTGATTTGTTTGCAAGTATAGAGTATACTCCCTACGCACACACACAAGGGAGTAGAGAGTGGTGGGGAGTATGACGGCATACGCCAACGTCATGCCGTTCTCCGTCACGGCATTACGTTTCGGTCTTACATCCCAAAGCGCGACTGTACATATTTTTAAATTCATAACGCCATGAAAACATTTAAAATATGAGTTACACCCACTGAAATGGACTACTAAAACCCTTAGATTATCTTAAAAAACCTGTATAAATTTTAGTGCTGTCTCCTTTGTTGTTAAGGAAAATTATAGTGATAGATAGTACCGAGTATTTATCGCTTTCAACTTTTTGTAGACAGCTCTTTATGTAGCTGGTATATAGGTATTCAATTTGCATTGAATCGCCCATTGATCGACTATTGAAGACTGGTGATGATATTTTTTGTAGGGGATATGTTGTAAATCGAATGTTGAATAGAATATTATGTCTCGATAGAGTTTAGCGTTTATTAGGACCGAATAAGCGTTTTAAAGCTATGTGTCATTTTCCACTAGCTGTAGGCTAGCAAAAGCCATTTAGCATAAAAAAAAATACTTAATGAAAGTCTCCGCGTTTGCTCCGCATTTTACTTGAAACAAATATTATGCCGAAGTCGGCATACCCGAGCCAGTCAGACGTCAATTCAAAGCAAGAAATGCGTACCGAATGATTTAATTAATTTTAGACATATTCCGAAGCAAAATGCCAGTTTTTGTAGTAAAACTGTGTTAAAATAATATTAGAAAAAAAAACTGGGTTCGCTTACACACACTACAATAATAAGTTGCCGCATTCACGGAGCTATTGTTTTTAGGAAGAGCGGTATTTAGTCGGAGCGGCGCGTAGCCTTTTAATAAAATATGATATTACAATATTTTTGATGGCAAAATACGCACTATAGTGAAATAACAACCATGAGTTCGAAGGATCTCTAAAAATTAAATGAAGTTTGAGCATCCGTGCACACTCTTCCAGTCAGAAACCAGAAAGTCTGACAACCAGTCTTACCAGCAGGTATCATGTTATCCAGTAAACTGGGTTGCGGAGATCAGATAGGCAGTCGCTCTATGTGGTAGACAGTTGTCGGCAGTCGACCCCTAATATAGTTTGGAAAATGCTAGGCAGATGATGTATGGCCATTATGCCATCTAGATCAGATCAGAGATCACCATTAAATATTTAACGAACAGGCACTAATTGTTGAAAATTCTGCGAATACGAACCCACGTAGGCGTTTGAGAAGCGGGCTCATTAAACTTCGGGCTTGATGTTCACACTGTGGACCATGATGATGATGGTGATGATTAAGTAACAGTCACTAAATAAAATATTTACGTCTAATATTTTGTCCGCAGCGAGCTCGCATCCGTCGGGTGAAGCTCTGGGCGCGAGACTTCACTGGTCTCGGACTAAGATGTGGAGGAGGCGCCAGAGATGGTGTCCACGTTCATTCCGTGCTGAGGAGCGGCCCTGCTGCAGCCGCTAAGCTTCAACCAGGTAATGGACTACAACCAACTTTAAATTATCAAAATTCAGACCTTCGAGACAGAAAGACGTTTGGAGCCATTTGACCCCGGAATCTTTACCATAGGAACTTAGTATTTTTACTTGGAGAAATGATCTGTGTCTCTCCATGGCCTTATGGTTTCTGTCAGCCAAACAGGAACTTAGGCCAATTCCCCCAATTAAACTATTTGCGATTTAGGCCCCTCTATCATTTGAGCTTTGTATTTCCAAAACAGTCGATTACCAACCAGAGTCTAAACAAAAAGTGGGTAACATGAAAATTCTCGCCTCGTGGTTCAAAAACGTTTTTTTTAACGGGCCGATTATGAAACCAGCTGTCGGTGAACTTGGCCGTTATTTAATCTAAACTCAATCAAAACTCGACTTTGCTTTTCTGCATCAAGTTTTAACCAAATCTTGTTTTTTTTCCGAACGTCTGATTTTAACGTTCATTTTTGGAACTGTTACTCTCACTCACCTACACGAGGATAAAATCGTTTTTTTACTTGGTTTTTGAGTGGTGAAATTAGCCCTCTGACACATGAAACTCGACACAACTTTTTGAGTAGGATAGTAGCTTCATAATAAATTAGTGTTTCTTTCCGTGAAATCCCGAAAAAAACTCAAACAAACCCAACATATTCGCAAATTAGTCAACAGTAACAAATTCACCGAGTTTTTTTGGACATTTACTGTTTTTTTCGCGTAAATTAACGAGGTGGAACTGCTGTAATGTCAGACGCAGCATTAAGCTTGACATTTGTGAGGTCGGCGCGCGACAGACTTTCTAGACATAACACCTTTTTTTATAATGCAACCGTGTTGTGTCTGCTGATCTACTTATTAATGAGTTACCCATTTATTACTTAAAGGAGTTTCATGTTTACTTACGTCCTTTTTCTTCACGTGCGTTAGTATGCCTTTAGTCTTTAAAGACATGGCAACATAAATAATCTAAGTGTATATTTTTTAAACGACCAATTTTCGTAGTTTATATTCATGTTACCAAAGATCTTAAAGGATTAGAAATGATCTACCACGATCACCGTAATAATAATTTCCAGGTCGACTACGGTCACGGTGACCAATCTCAATGAAGACTAGTCAGTTACGCAGGAAATATTATAGTGCTCAAGTGCTTACGCAGACACAGGTGCTAGAGAGTGCACCTCCTCCTCCTCCTTCCCTCACTCTTGTCATTGTACCAATTTTGCCGTTGCCACAGTTTTGGCATTAAACCCATAACTCAATATTATACTCACAATAAGAGTCAGTCTTATTCTCAGTCTAGATCCCACGTAAATTTGCCTAATCATACAAGAATATGCTTGGCTTATTGCCAGAGTGTGAATCTTTGAGGAATTGAGAATGGATTCAATAGTCTACACATTACCATCAAGTGCACGGTCACGCAGACAGATATAAGAAACGAATTATATTTATTTACATAAATATACTATAGTTGTTAGTAGGTAATTAGAACTGTAATAATGAATAAACGAGGTACGTATGCATGTAAATTTGAACGTTCCAGGGTTAGAATGTAGTTTTTCACAATAATCATACGCCTAAATCATGTAATAGTTATATTTGATTGTTATTATGATTAATACACTTTGTAGATATGTACTTATTATAGAAAAGTATATATTATTAACTATAGATTGTATACAAACTATGAGGTATTTTTAATGAATGGTTTGTTTTACATCTTCATCTTTAGTGTCATTTGCAACAAGAAATGTTTTGTAACTCACTTCATCCCTCATTATATTTTCTTACTGTTCTCCCCGGGGAAAATATTTCCCGCACCCGGATAAAAACTCGTAGGTATGTCCTTTCCCAGGGTTCAAGCTATCTCCATGCCAAATCTCATCCTAATTCGTTGAGCCATCTAACCGTAAAAGCGTAACTGACGAACTTGAGAAAAACATGGGTTTTTTTCTGGAATCTCTTTCACTAATAAAGACGAACCTTATCTCTTAATTATATACGTCATAGTTGCTACGAGCTATAATACCTATCCTTGTATGCATATAATACGAGACACGCTGTGAGCCGAAGGTAGTCACGTCAAAAATGCAAAAGCGTGTTCTCGGCGCTAAGCTACAATTTCATCCTTAAATTCTGTCATGTAGTCGTTATCGTGGCGTTCTGGACACATGTAGCGTTGTCATGTATACACATGACTGTGACTGTCTAAAAGTTAACCAAATCATCTTAAATTTACAGGAGACAAGATCAAATCAATCAAGATAGAGTTCACTGGGACGCCGCTAGAGGATGCTGTGGCGATCCTGTCCCTCGCGTCTCCGTACCCTGTGGAACTTGAGGTGGTGGAGGGGGGGAGGGCAAGCGGCGCGGGGCGAGGGGTGCACCATCCGCTGCTGAAGAGGGCTGGCTCCACGGGCGATGTTAGCACGGTGAGTGGAGGATTGGAAAGAAGGGTCTATTAAGGCTATTTAGGGGGCGTTTCGCTACTTCTAGATAGAAATTATCTTACAGATTAATTCATAATTGGAACGTGGTGAAGAAACCAGCCATTATTTTAGTTACTAGCTACTGCCCTTTGTCTGTTTGGATTTTGGGACAGTAAGGTAAAGTTAGGGAGAGTACCTGCTCGTACATTTTGAAAGAACCACATTAGCATCTGACAAATTTCGAACCCAGCCTTCAAAGTGATGCCGGGGCTGCGGGATGTTCGAAGGAGTTCCCGCGCCCCGGATTACAAAGGGCTGAGGAAGGAACATGGATGGGTTTTAGTCAGTAAGAGTCTGACACTCCCACCCGCCCCACCCACGATGGAAGGGGTCATTTGATCATTCCACATCCGAGAAAAAAAAGCCTTCAAAGTGATAAATTGTTAACAACTTAACAGTGTTTTCCTACCTTTTTCCTACTTAATACATATTATAAATGCGGAACTTTGTGAGTATGTATGTATGAATGTATATAGGCACTTTTGTTATTCTTTCCCAGAAAACCACTAAATAGATCTGAATTAAATTTGGTACACACATAATATTTTAAAACCAGTATTATCAAATAGGATACATTCCATCCGGGTGGACGAAGTATTTACTTCAAAATGTGAGTGCGACCGCGGGAAATATCTAGTGAACCTATAGGTACATCAGTTTGCAGGTGTATTGGAAAGTGCGCCCGCGCACACTACCGACAGCCGCTCGGAACTTTCCTGCAGCCGTAACTTTCCCACGCTTCTGTCGATATTTTCTTTGCCAACGCTTTCTTTGACGTATTGATTAATTTTCTTTTACGCACAATAGTTGATTAATGTATGAAGTAAGACTAAATATGTAATAACTAGGTACTAGCTGTGTGCCGCGGTTTCACCCGCAAGTCGAGGGAACTACTTCCACCCGGGTAAAAAGTATTCTATATGTTAATCCAGGTTCGTAACTGTGACGGTATATTTTCTCAATGGATATACGACATAGTTTTGTCAAGAAACAAAACGAATCCGAGGGAAATTCTATACAAATTAATAAGAATATTGATTACTTTATTATCAGCAGATTATCAATAAATTAATCGATTTGCATAAACACATTTAAATTCCAATGAATGAATTATAAATAAAAAAGACCGAAATTAAATAACGATAAAAAAGACGATCGATTTTTAAATAGCGTCATTCTTTAGAGATGCGATCAGAATTTGTATTAATGTATAAGTAAACACCAAAAATATTTCCTGCCATTGTCAAACTGGCAACACCGAATGAATAGCAAAGAGGTTTCATTGCATAGCTCGAGTCATTTCGCGCGCTTTTTCTGTGAACTATTAATAAATATCTATAATAGAGGGACGATGCATCGCAAATACTTAGTCATAAAAATATAATGAAAGTCGTAGTCGGTTCTTATTATAATTCATGAATAAAACATGTATTCATAGATTAAGCGGGCATACAAATTACTTTGGTAAAAATAAACCATGTTTAACTTGAACTTTAAAGCTTAAGAATTTCTCTAAAGACTTTACGCTTAAGACTTTATCTAGCCTATTTCGGTGCCCTAGCTATTTAAAATAAGCCACTGTTTGCCGTCCACGGCGCTCCGGCGTACAGTTTGGGAGCCCCTAGACTATAGGACAAGTAAATATTGAGCGTCGTAGCACACGCTAAGTCGTTAGTCCCGACGTTCTTTAATAGATCTTTGACAGTTGGTACGGGTAGTCAGAAGCTAAAAAGTCTAGCAACCAGTCTTACCAAGGGGTATCGGGTATTTCAATAATTATGTTATGGAGGTTAAATAAGCAGTAATTCCATGTAAAATACTGATATTTAGATGCATCCAGTTAAACTGAAAACTGACCCCAACATAGTTGGGAAAAGGTTAAGTAGATGAAAAAGTTTGCGCTCGGGCCAGTTCTGCGGGAATGGCTCGAGCGGAAGCACGGTTTCCTCTCCTTTCGTCTTGTGCAGGTGCTGTCAGGGCATGGCTGCTTTGGCTCGCGCCTGTACAGGATCGGGAGGGAGGAGACCCCAGCGTGCCACGAGTGCGGCGCGGCGGAGGACACTGCACAACACACCCTCGAGGTCTGCCCGGCTTGGTCGGAGCCGCGCCGCATTCTGACTGCGAAGCGAAGGGGCTTGGGCCGCGGTCGCCTCCTTTTGCGAGGACGTCATTTCGCAAAAGGAGGCGGCGGAGCGCGCACGGGAGGACGACCCCCTCGCTGCGCCGCTCCGAAGGCGAAGAAGAGGTCGGAGAAGACGCCTTCTTCTCCCTCCTCGCGGTGGTGATGGGCGGGCGACAGGCGCGGGGGCGCCTCCGCCCCCATTGCACTCCACACCACCTCCGCCGGACATTCCCGTCCCTCCCCCGATGGGGAGGACGTGAGGGGCCCGCCGTGTAGGGCGGGCAATCGTCGGAGGGGGACTGGACGTAAAGGCTACGCCGGTTTCCCAGTCCCTCGCCACTCAGACGATGCGGGAATGCCGCTGGGTTGTTTTAGTGGGTATACCGGGCTTGCCCGGGGAGTCCCACATACCCCCCCATTCCCCTGGATGGGGGGTATGCGTAATGCATTTTTTCCCAGCGCAAAAAAAAAAAAGATTATAAAGTTAAATTGTTAAGGATCTGTAAATATCCGCCTATAACCTTCTCCAGGGTCCCTTCTATTTGTGTACTAAATTTCAGCTAAACCAGTTTAGAGGTTTTGTGAAAGCGTAATAAACGAACTCACTGTCGCATTTATAATATTACTTAGGACTTACCGTACTGACTCTCTCGTTGGGCTAGTAGTCGCTAGTACCTATGACTGCTGCTGAGGGTTCTGCTGAGGGTTCTTGCAAGGGTTCAATCCCGGGGTTGTTCGAATTTTTATTTGATTTTTTTATGTGAAATGTCGTTATGGCAGCCTAAGGTCTATACATTTTAGCGCCTGGTTGATAACAAATGCGTAATGGGTATTAAAATCGGGATTCCATGCCTAAATACAACCATCATCAAAAAAATTGGGGGTTCTGTTTTCGTCTATGTACATTTTATATTATCTACCTAGGTATCAAATAGTAAACATGAAAACAAAGTACATTGAACGCTAAACGGAAGATCTTAAGGAAGTTTATGATCTCAAAGCGTCGTTGTATCATCATGTTATCGAAACTAACAATGTATGTTTGGAATACGAGACACGTAGCCGGTGGAATGTCTGCCTATTGTGTCCACTAGCTAAACAATAGCTCTGTGATATTGTATACTATGTACACGGTTATAGGTCGAGATGAATCGATATCTTATAATGTAACCAAGCCTTGTCAATATGTAAATGATTTGAACTGCATAGAAGAATAGATTGAAAGTAAAATTAAAAATTAAATGATTTTTTTTAATTTTCACTTTGGAAAATAATTAATACATCGTTCTAGAAGTCGGTGTCTTCAATCTATTAGGTATTGTTTCGTGTATTTTCTCAATACATAGGCTAGGCATACGATCACAGCAATCGCGGGTCCTCTGCTTTTGGTAATTTAAGACAAACAAATCTCTATATATACTAATACTAAACATACCTACTAAATCTTAATCGAATCAGTATTTTTTGAGAAAATCGCGGACGTACAATGCATATTCATTCGGGTCGAATATAAAACTCCTTTTTTGAAGGCGGTTAAAATGAAATGTTTTTCTTTTATAGTTGTTATATTTACATCGGTATTTATTTTTGTTCAAGTACGTTAAGTAAGCCCCGAAGCCAGGCCGTTAAAGTTCTCTATTACCTTCAAAACAATTGATAACAGATTATAATCATACCTAAAACAAGTTCTATTTAAATCCTTTCAATGACGCAGCAAAGCATTCTAATATCACGCAATCATTCAGGAATGAGAGTACCTATAGTACTTTGCATAGAGGACCTTTACTAAGGAAATGGTTACTTAAACTAGTTTCAAAGAATGTATGCTATTTCCCTTTCGTAACCAATCATAACCGGCCCCGCCATGTTGACAAACATGATCGACTATGTTAAATCTCATTGATAATTCCGTTGAGTTACAATCGATAATTCAAAAAGCACAGCAACAGCATGCTTACAGATCTATATTTAAAAACTTATAGAAGTTACTCACACAGTCACATGACAGATGGAAATTCTTACTCACATTATAAATGCGAAAATATCTCTGTCTGACTGTTACACTTTCACGGTAAAACGGATTAACTGATTTTGCAAAACAGCTGATACTAATTAAAATATTTGTTTTAATAACACCTATTATTTTCATGAAGAACACTGCGTTTATTCCCCTAACCATCGCTTGGTATAAAATTAGTTAACATGGCAAACAAAAATCTGTACCATACTATCTTTTTGTTTCAGCTTGAAAAAGAAGGCAAGCTCCTCCACCCGCCGAGATCACCAAACACATCACATTCCAACAACTCCACGCTAGAAACCAAACAGTCCAAGAGCGGCATCAAGAAGATGATATCTGACAAGATCATCACGTCTACAACACTAGAAAGAAATAAGAACCAGAAGAAAGAAGGTCACACTACTCTTGAACGAGAGAATGAGAAGAATAACAAACTTGCAAACAAATCAAGACATTCTGACATCCCACCAGCAGTAAACAAACCAGAGAGAAACAAGAATAGGCATTCAACCGACAGTGACATCCAAATAATTCAACCTGAAAATGGTATTGCTGCTATGACTCATGTTGAACAATCCGAAGTTCAAAAAAGAGATTATGACCCTAAACGAGGCATGAAATTCGGTATCAGAGTTTTACCACCAAATGTACCTGATGATGGGGTGTTGAAACATAAAAACGTCGAAAATGGTGTCGTTGCTGTAGAGAAGAAATCAGTTGATGAAATTGACAAGCCTGAACCACAACGTCCTGCTCCCACAACGCAAATTAAACACGAGAATGAGACAGAGCAGAAGAAACCTGTTGTCGCTAAACGAAGAGAAAAAATGGCTCCTCCTATTCCCAACGCCAGAGTTAAAACAAATGAATCTGATACAACTATCAGTCTAGAAACATCTAGAACATCTGAGACTTCAGTAACAACGACGTTTGCAAGGAACGATCTGAACTCTAGCGGGATTAAAAGAGATGAGAATGGAATACCTCAAGAGCTACCCCAACACATGTTGGATGCGGCAAAAGCAGCTAGAACTAACAGAAAGAGTTCATCAGATTTAATTTACGAAAAAGAAAAAGTAGAACACAAGAAAGAGGAAGCGCCTAAACCGAAGAAATCAAAAGGTAAAGCTCCTTCACCACCAGATCCCGAGAAGAACAAAACTGATGATAGCATCCTCGAACAACTGAAAAATGTTAATGATTTCTTAAGCAACGAAAAACAACACTCAAGTCTTTTGCACGACTCTATTTTATCTAACAGATCATCCAGTGCATCACAGATCAATACATCAACACCAAAAGTCAACAAAATGAAGAGTTCCACTCGTCTTGAAGAATCTATCAACTTCAGTCAAGATGATATTTACGATATTGTCACAAAGCCTTTTAAAAGAGAAAGCGACTCTCTCAACAATTTCTTTGAAGACTCAAAGTCTAACATATCTTCGAACCAGGATGTTCACTCAGTAAGATCTTTGAACCATAGCGATAAAAGTGAAAAAGGTTCAACGACTATTGAGCTCAATAATAGCGATATAACTATTCACAGCTCTCCAACAAATGAAACAGTGCATTCTGCATCAGATAATACATCGTTGTTGGATGAAAATGAACGCAAAGCTGCTTCGCTTGGTGACCTGTCTAGATTTGAACTTAGAGCTAAAGCTAGTAAACCTGCTACTGGCACTTTAGAAAGGGCTCAAAGTCTAGATATTTCTGCAGAAGATGCTGAAAATCAGGAAAGCACTATATCGCCTAAGAAAAGGAAAGCTATGTCTGTAGTTGAAACTACCTTCTTTGATTCGGGACATGAAGACGATCTTCCTGATATGATAGATGCTGACAAAGGCATAGTGATCAAACATAAGGAACCTCGATTGAGTCTGAATATAGCTAAAACAACAGCAATGGAAGGACTTAACACTTTCCAAAGGAATCGCTTGAAAAAGGGATCTGAATTCGGTAACTTAGAAGATGCTATAGTGAAAGGATCGTCCAGTTCTGTTGATTCGGAGAAAAATGAGGAACACAGTTTTACTAAGCCTAAAGAATTTGAGTTATACAAAGAAAGTGAACACGAAACATCCGATCATCTTGCGCGACGGATAATGGATGAAAACATGAAAGTTCATTTGAAACTTGTATCGGAATTCGCGAAATCTACATCTGATGGGAGTAATATGAGCTCTTTGGATAGTACGCAAGAAATCGCGCCAATTGCCACTGACACCAAAATAGCACCAGCTAAATACGAAGAAAAACTTACAATGACATATGATACAAACGTACCCGATGACCTAAAAATGTCTCGTAATACATATGTTAACAGTCTAGAGAGACCTAAGTCCGATATGATGAAGAAACTGCTCGCCAAAAACCCGATATTGAACGTACACATCGACCAAAGCCCTGAAAAAGAAAAGCAAGAAGCAAGTACTAGTAAGGAGACACCACAGACTGATGCTTTCAAGTCCGCAATGCATCAACCAGACATCGTTAATTTTGATTTAAAATCATCACAGGCAGAAAAAGTAAGGGATTATGATGACTTCGTCAGTAACATAAGAGTTGGATCGAACAACAATAGCCTCAAACACATTAAAAAACTCGAAACCTTTTCCTCAGAATGGACAGAGCCCAAAGATAATACCAATGTTGTAACCATTACTACAGAGAAATCTCAACCAGTCGTTGAAACTAATAAAAAAACATATCGGGACCATACGAAATCTATCGAGATTGGCGAGCCTACAATTCGCATGATGCCCCCTGATGTCCTTGAAGGTATAAGACGAAGACATGATGAGCGAGAAAGGACCTTATACATGGAACCAGCGAACGTCTCCTTAACAATGACACAGGAACCCGTACAGAAAACTGTAACGGTGAACGTAAACGAAGACGAGTATGGAAACAAAGTCATTACACAAAATGTTGAGAAAATATCAACTAAGTACATTACTACGAAAACCGAAGCTCCATTACAAGTGGAACAAATTAGTTTTGGCATCATGAGGGGAGGAAACATTGACGAAATGCAATTAGAAGAAGGAGATGTAAAAGATATTGATAAAAGAGTGCTTGATGAAATTAAAAGGCAGAATCCTAATATGCACTTCACTACAGACGAACCTGCTTACACTAGAACGGAAACTATCATACTAAACACGACAGAAATGAACGAGGAACAAGCACAAGCTTTAATGGAAAAACTCAAAAATGATCCGAGTTTCATGTCACAGAAAACACCTGAAGAGTTATCACGGATGGGAATCAGAATAATCCAGGACTTAGAAGACGTACAAAGCTCAAGTGCAGATGCAGTTGAACTCACTAAAACGAGATACTCCATCAATCCATCGATAACTGACGTACAAAAGGAATGCAAAGAGATAGATAGTCATAAAGATCACATCACAGAGATACAAGTAGTCACACCACGTACAGAGCAAATACAAAAACAGAAGGAAAGTAAAGATAAAGTGACCAGCAGACAACGAGCACCGCCTTACGAGGAGCCCCCTCTCTCCTACGAGTTAGACATTGAACTGCTCAATGATTTCATTCACAATGAAAGGCACTTCTCGGCTAAACAACTAGCTGAAGCACAAAAACGATCGAACCAATCGAACGAACCAAAGAAACGTCATTCAGACTTCGACTTACCAAGAAACAGTCATATAAAATTTCGCACAGCAACCTACGAATCTCCTAAAGGCACCATAGTGACCAGCACAGATTTAGAAAACCGGAGATTATCGCAACTAGACCAACTACAGTTACGGTCTCCTGAACAAATGTTGTCGGCAAATAAACCGCAAATTTCCGCGAAACCGAGCAACATACCTGTAAAAGCGGAAAAAACTAAACCAGCGCCTGGAGTTTCATCGAAAATTCCGGTTTTTACGACACAGAAGTCGTTAAGTCAGGAGAATTTGAGTGACACGAAGTTTTCTTTGCCTCGATCATCCCCTCCTCAATTCAGTAGTTCGGGTAACATATCTGTGACATCGATAATAAAGAGCAGCTCTAGGAGTCCTAGTGGTGGGAAATTGTGAAATATTATATTATATCGATAAACGTCAGTAAGATTGTTTAAAGATCATTATTACACTTCGTGGTCTTATCAGTAATTTGGAAAGTGGTTCAAACTGTTTTGCAAATAAAAAAAAATGTTTTTAAATATTACACAGACAGCGTTAAGAAATATTAGATCATTGCGCTGTTCAATTAACATGGTATATGGCCAATTGTAGTCAACATTATTTATCGCCGACTTATTCTACAGACGGACGCCGCCAAAGTCTGGTTTTGTTACAATTTGTAGGAAGACAAATTAAGAATCATATACTTGGCTTTTACATGGCGTAAATATCACCAATGCCATACACGACCTTCAATGTGAAATGGTATTTACAACGTTGAATTTAAGGATCACATTATCATAATGTGAAAGTTTATTTAAAACTACGATAGTGTAGTAATTGAATACAAATTGTATAAAATCCTGATATATAAAATAAGTTTTATTAAAAATCTATTACTTATATAAAAATATGCATTAATTAAGATTAGGCTTAATCTTCAAAGTGTCTTATGAAGTGCCACAAACACTAAAATGTATTTTATACAACATTATTTTCTTTCTTTCTTTAAATATATTCACAATGTGCCTTTTATTATAAAAGAAATGATTTTATAAAATGAATATTTAAGATTAAAATATACTTATGAACTTTCTGACAGATTTTTAGGTTGTGAAAATAAATCTACAATAAATAAATATAATTTTATTTTATGTCACAATTTATTATTTAATGACAAAACAAATAAATAATCATGAGAATGTATAATTATTGTATGCTTATGTATTACCATTTGACATTCCGTCCGAAAGTATTACCAATATTAAATATTAAGTTTATATTGTACTTAAATAGGTACTTATCTAGGTTCGCAGCGGTTATAGCAGAAACAAAGATTTCTGGGCCATTTTCTTTATAAGTGTAGTTTAGTTTTCACGGCTTTTTTACATAATGGCTTTTCAGTCACTTTATTACAAAAATGTTCTTGTATTTTTTTTTATAAGGTTAGATAAAATTGAATAAAAAAAACTAAATATCTCAGAACTACGTATTGATTACAATAATAGGGTTCTTTATATTACCTCTCGTATGATAGTTTCTTCAGTCGTATTTTTTAATGAGGCGGAAGGAATTTATGCGAAAATCCCGAAGTGTCAAAACATTGTCGACATTTGGCGCGAATTTTTCCAATATGGCGTCGACAGTGATGTTTTTTTTTATGTCGAGTGAACTTAATAATGGCCATTATGCAAATAAGCAATAATATTTATTAACATTATACTTATGTTTGTTAAAGCTGATAAAAGTCGTCGTAGGAATAAGCAATGACTTCTTGGAACAATTACAATTTAACATGTTATTATATCACAGTTATAAATATTGTATTTTATCGATGTATTATAAAATAAATACGAATAAAATGTTGACGTATTGTTTTTTTTTGTTTTGCATTAGCAGTATTTTCCTTAAAAATATTTTTAATCGTGTTTCGAATAAGTAACAATATGAGGCTGCGCCTGCCGTGGGTCGTTCCGTGGATGGGTGCCCATCTATCTATATGGACCGGTTTAACGTTAAACCGTTGGTCCCGGCTGTCATTTGTAGATCTTTGACAGTCGTTACGGGTAGTCAGAAATGTTCATGTTACTCGCTAACTGGAATGTGGAGATCAAAGAGGCAGTCGCTTCATGAAAAACTGGTACTCAGCTGCACCCGGTCCGATACCGATACACAGTTGGGAAAAGGCAAGGCAGATAATACGAATAACGTCAGCACCACAGATCAAATAATGCTACCTGTACTGTTAATAAAATTACAGAGCAAGGTCCATAAATAGGTAAGTACTTACTACAGAAATAGAGTTACAAGGATTAACGATAGTAAAACTTTTTGGCTCACAATAATTTTATCTTTAAACACATTACTTACTTATTTCATCGAAGTAAACTCATAAGCATATGAACGCACATAACAAACTACATTCTTAATTCAAAAAGAAGTCCTTGCAGTTAATCTTGCATTGTTTTTTCAGAGCTCTTTTTAATTTGCTTCTGCATCGTTGCTCGTCACAAGCATTTTTATACGACACGTAACACGCCTCCCTGCATACTTTCGCCGCTCTCTTTTGACAAGAACGCCATCGTTTTCTCAAAAAAACAGCTTCATGGACAAATTCTGACAAATCCATCTTATTACTGGTAGGTTTTAGATGATCTTCTTCGTGGTAGAAATTGGATTCGCTACCTGTGTCTATTTCTGAGTCCGAATCTCTGTATTCGTCGGAATTGGATTCGCCGGATGAGTCCATGTCGTAATCTTTTAGTTTAACTTTGTCTACCCAAGGTAGCATTATTGCTTTGTTGTGTGGGATAGATTGATTTGATTCTTCTAAATCTGCATTGTGCTGTGAATTTTGTATAAATATACAAATTAATTATCTTTTCTAGCTATTTCATTCGCGCGTCAAAGGGCATGGACATATTTTCGGGTATAATGTAGGTTTAAAGAATCTTTATTCCCAAAAAAGACAATAGTCACTTACAAGAGAATATTGGACATAAAGTAGTATAATGTATGCCGTTCGTTCTAAAAGGTAACATAAAATTTAAGTAAGTAATTTTTAGAATCTGGTGAGTAGTAGTTTTACACTTTCACTGCCAAGTTCAAAATACATTAGAAAATTCGCAAGCCCAAAAATATTTTGCATAATTGCATAACAACCCGACAGTCGAGTCCATGGGCGCGATGGTTTCGTAACGGGACCCCTATGCCCAAGCACCCGGTAGCCGAGTTCACTTAAAACCCGCCCGCCGAACGTAGGGCTATGCAAAATAATTTACTAGAATGAATTAATACTTTCTGCTATTAATTAATATTTTCTGCTAAGGAGACATGACATATTTTTAAATGAAGTAAGAACCTATGTTATTTTTAAAATCATAAAAACAATGTAAATGCGAATTACATACACAGTTTTTTTAACGTAATATTTGAACAAAGCAGGGATTACCTACGTGATTCTTTTTTCACTCAATAGAGCTGACGGCTTTGTTTTACTTTGGCTTTCATTTAAAACAAAGAATAGAAGGTAGTTACTGTTTTAAAATAGTTTAAATCTTCGTAATGTCTAAAAACATGCCGACGCGCTTTATTTTAATTTTACGGGCAAGGGATTAAAAACAATAGCCTCCATAAAACGTTGTATTTACTTCCAAAAAGGTCGTCGGCAAAGAAAAAAAGCGGTAAAAAAATAATTAAATAAATTATTTTCGACAACCCTTAAAGCATACTTAGATTTGGACTCGCTAGTCGGGTCCTGGGCATGCACACAAGTCATTTATAACTACGTATAGCGACGACTCGGGAGGCGGGTTGTGGGCACACGAACAAATTATTGTTCGACCCATACGGTGGGTGCTGGGCACTGAAAGTGTTTAGAGACCTATGTATTTTGTAAATTAGTTTACCCAGAAACAAATATAAAAATATCCAATTTTTTTATGTGAACGTAAATTAATCTGTCTGCCAGTTTCATGGGTAAACGGCAAAACTGAATGAGGTGAAATTACGTTTGGAGATAGATTGAAACCTGGGGAAACACATAACATACGGTTGCGTGAAGTAGTTTGAAATGATAATGTTTCTCAAAGAGGTGGGTATTATGATTTATGTACCAATTTCAGACTAGCACTAGGTACCATGATAGAAGGCGCGAGAATAAATAACTTACCTCCACAATAAGCAATGCCAGCACGTCAGATATCTGGTTTTCAGAGTTATCCGGAATAGTTATAGTGTCACCTCGACCGGTGCGTAAGTACTCCTTCGCTTCTACTATATACTGAAATTAATTATTTAACTTAAAACAAAAGGATAAGTTGTAAAGGAACACCTTGGGGGTTAGAAGTTGGGGGATAGAAAACAAAATGTATGGGAATGACAGTCGTAAACGAATGTCATTCCCATACATTTTGTTTTCTTTTCTACTAGCCACTTGTCTAACCCCCCTTGTCTATAGAACTCTCAATTTGTTTAGCCATAGATGTATTATTTCACTACCGTTTGACGTTTAGCCAATTATTTAATCATCCTTTTAAAAAAAAAGAAAAGCCTTCATTTTAAACAACCAGCCATAATATGAAACATGACACACGAAGAAAAAAAAAATCACGTTAAGCTGTTGGTCCCGGCTGTCATTTGTAGATCTTTGAAAGTCGTTACGGGTATAGTCAGAAGCCAGAAAGTCTGACAACCAGTCGCACCAAGGGGCTTACCCGGTAACTGGGTTGTAGAGGTCAGATAGGCAGTCGCTCCATTAAAAACACTGGTTGATCTGGTAGAAAAAGCTGGATTTCCTTAGCCTGGAACCCGACCCCAAAATAGATGGAAAAGGCTAGGCAGATGATGATAATACTATACTTACGCTATAAAATATAACAACAATTATTAAACGTAAATCCATGGCAGTGACTGAGAGAATAAAAGTCAGCCATCTTTGGTAGACGTCATTACGTTTTCAATTAATTTTCCCATTATTTGGTAGAATTGTTTTATTTCATTATAGTTTACGTAATCCTGGAAAAAATGCTGCCTATAGCCACCATCTTGATTCTAAAATTACTCATGTGACAAAACTCTTCTAGAATTCTAAAATAGTTTATATTAGGTAATGATAGTTTGTTGGTCCCATTATTTTAGTTACGTACTAAATGGAAAAGATATAGTTTTGCTAGTTGATCAATTATATTCTTCACACACTCTGGCCATAGACTTATTCAAGGATATTATTCATTCTTTGAAACCGGTTCAGATGTTTAGGCTGTGTGAAGGTACAAACTTACTGTCATGCAAACTTAACCATCCTCTTTATCCGTAGTCGAGTAAAAATCTGATTTATCAGCCTGCATTTTTTTACGAATGTCTTTTTAGAGTTTCGTAGTCCGACAAGGAACCCTTATAGTTTCGCCATGCCCGTCTGTCTGTCCGCGGCATAGCTCCGAGGTTCTTGTTACTGGGAAGCTGACATTTAGTATGGATATGTATATTGATCACGCCAAGAAATTGGTAAAATAAAATTTGGTAAAAAAACTAAGACCTACTACGGAACCCTACTGCGCGTGGCCCGACACGCACTTGGCCGGTTTTTGTAGATTATATCATACCTTTACCATTACCTTGGAGATCATAGTAGAACTGTAGTAGACGTCACTAGAAATTTTGTACTAGCTTTCTGCCAGCGGCTTCGCTCGCGTGGACTATACGAATTCAAATTGAAAATGTTAGAATTCCATACAAACTTTCTCCCCCTTTTTCACCCCCTTAGGGGTAGAATTTCGGAAAATCCTTTCTTATCGGATGCCTACGTCATACAAAGAACACACCCTTCAAGTTTCAGGTCTTTACGATCAGCGGTTTAGGCTGTGCGTTGATCCGTCAGTCATTCAGGACAAAGCATTTTATATGTTTATATAACTGTAAAACCAATAAATATAAAAATTGCAACATAAAAACGATGTGAAATAAAGTTGTAATTTTAATATTGTTTTCAAATATAACCTATTCACATGGAACATGAATTTTATCGTAGCTATTGTGATTGTCAATATTATTGTAAGTACAAAATTGTTGAATTAGTTTCATTTTGAAATCGTATCAATAAACAGTTCGCTACATACTTATGTATTAACCTACACACACATACTGAAGGAACCACCTCATGGACCCGGATTAAAATCATCTTAAGTCTTTTCCCTGCATGTCTAGCCCGGGGGTGGGCAAATGCGTATGGAAAATGATTGAATAAGGAGACAAAAAGAGGAGAAAAGACATTTGGAATTTTCGCACAAAAAGGCTTTTATCTGGTATCTGCTGTGTCCCCCGTGCTAGACCTACAACCTATCTCCACACCTACCTATTCGTAACCTATGGAACTCTTAACTTAGAATGATTCCAGAAAATCTTTTACGTTGAATATGCTAACTTTTCCTTGTATCTTGTATGCTAGACTATGTTGTATGATCATACAACACAGAATCTAGCATATTTTTTTAGTGAACAGCATTAAGATCGCCCGTTGCATAGGACTTACACTTAACTGATGCAATGTGGACGAAATATAGTAAGGAGAACTTTTAACAGGAAATAAAAAAATATAGGTTCTTATGTCACGTAAAGCTTTTCTCCTATTCCAGGCTGCTATAGAAGCAAAACTCAAATCAGACAGCACTGACGTTTCAAGCGGCAATAGCCAACAAGAACTATCAATGGAAGACGCCTCATCCGAAACAGCAGAGTACCCAGACGACGTACACCCAGTTAAAGGCAAAGACCATGTCCATAAACATGGCAGGGTTCCGAGAGCTCAAATTGAGACCAGACGTTGGCACAAGAACTGTCTGAGAAAATCAAGAAGAATGTGCACGAAGGCTTGCGAAAGGGCTTATAAGACTGTTTGTAGGAAACGCAAATGCTCCAGAAGATCTAAGAAGATTTTGAAGAGGGAATGCAGGAAGAGTTGTACTAGAAATTTTGAAATAGATAGGGACAGAGCTGCTTATGAGGAATAAGAATAGTTTTTACTTGTTAACTTAATTTTATCATCCCGTAAAGAAATTAATTTGTGAGTGAAGCATGTCTGAGTACCTACTATTCTTGTTCTAACTAATTATTTTCAACTTTCATAGCTTTATTGGTCTTGATATTCTCAACTCTTATACCTTCACATTCATCTTCTAAATCTTCATTATATGTCCTTCAAATTTCTATACCATGACATAAGACTATTTTATACGTTACCAATTAAGGTATAGGCTAAAATTATGAATAATACGATTCTCAGTATGTAGTATAAAACTGGAAATAAACTCGTTGGTTATCGACAATTGTATTTATTATAACCGTCATTTAATTGCAATGATAACCATAATTTTCAAGAGATTCTCAATGTTCCTTGACTGATTTGTTATTGGAATATGATATATATGAATGAGACCATATACCATTAAAAGGCGAATTATGTAGGTAAGGTTGACATTAAGAATGCCTTTAACTCCGTGAACAGGGACGTCCTGTTGACAGAAGTTAAAAAAGAAACTCCCAAAATTTTCAACTTTATGTGGCAATGTTACAGGAATCCCTCCAAATTACTTTATAAGGACAACCTTCTCAATTCGGCCGTCGGATGTCAACAGGGCGACCCTCTTGGGCCAGCCATTTTTAGTTTGGCAATAAATCCTATTATTCGACAGCTAAATTCTAAATTTAATGTATGGTATCTAGATGACGGTACCCTAGGAGGCGATGTAGATACAGTGTTAAACGATTTTATATCTTTAAAACAGAAATTCAGTTCCATTGGCTTATCACTCAATTTTTCAAAATGCGAAATTTTCATTCCCCACACCACTGACAGGCAAGCAACCATATCCAAATTTAATTCCATAGCTCCAGCAATAAAAATAGTAGAAAGAAATTCTCTTCGCCTACTAGGGTCCCCAATCTTTGATGAGTCCTTTTCATCTTTTATTGAGGAAAAAATTCAAAATTTTAATGAAGTCTCAGAAAGATTATTCAAAATTAACCTTCATTCGGCATATACACTTATTCGATATTGTTGTTTCGGACCAAAATTTACATATATCCTTCGCTCCTCCCATCTGTGGAAGCATTCGCACCTTTTGGACAAAGTAGACAAAATTATCAGAAACACCCTTTCTTCGATTTTGAATGTGGCACTGGACGACCGAGCCTGGGAGCAAGCCTCACTTCCTATTCGCTTGGGAGGTCTCGGCGTCCGCAAAATTTCAAGTATAAGTTTACCGGCTTTCCTCTCCTCGGTCCACAGTACTGATAGTTTAACCAGGAAAATTTTATCTTCCTCAGTGGCTGATTTTGAGGTACCGTGTTTGACCGATGCGGTGAATGCCTGGAAAATGGCTTGTCCCAACACGGTTTTGCCCGGTAACCCCTCCTCTCAGAGACAATGGGATGGGCCGCTCTGCAGTATTATACGGAATAACCTTCTTAATACGTCAAATAATACTGTCGAGCGTGTCTCTTTCCACTGCCGGCATACCAGCCGTATTAGAGCCTAATGGACTGGTACGCGACGATGGGAAGAGACCAGATGGTATGACGTTGTTGCCTTGGAAGATGGGTAGGCCCTTGGTGTGGGACGCAACTTGCGTCGACACCCTGGCTCCTTCTCATCTTCCAAGCACGGTAGGCTGTGCAGGTGCGGCTGCTGCGGCTGCAGAGACTACCAAGCGGCACAAGTATAGTAACCTTGTGGGTAACTATACTTTTGAGCCGTTTGGGGTCGAAACGCTCGGGCCATGGGGTCCGAGTTCGCGTCTCCTGTTCAAGGAGATCGCGAAAAGACTGGTCGACACTTTGCGAGACCAGAGGGCTGGCATATTTTTTGGACAGCGAATAAGCATTGCCATTCAACGTGGCAATGCTGCCAGTCTTCTGGGCACGTTTCCGGGTGACAGCGATGAGGAGGAGTACTTTGACGCCTAATCTCATTGTTGCGCATGTCTGTACAGTTTTGTTTTATTTAATTTTTTATTTGTATATATAATTATATTAAGGCAGTAGGTATATTTAAATATTGTAGGTAAGTGCATAAAATGAAATTGCCAAGAACATCTTTATTTACTCAATCTAAACTCGACATACCTGATGAATACAATTTTAAGGCAATTAGTAACAAACTTTAAGATCGAAAACTTTTTTACAATTAAAGCTGCACTCTTTGCGGAGTGCTCTCTGAGATCTAGCAGAACAACTGAGTCGGTCGCAAACATCCTCATGAGCCCTGTTGCAAGCCCTCGTGCATTTCTCCATTTCCTTCTGAGTTTCCGTCAAACACTCAGCTCTAAGCACTTTGGTGTTCTGTACAGTTTTGTCTTCACGAATTCGTAGAGCATTTGGTTGCTCAGTTTTCTTTTTTGTTGTAACCGGTGTGTCTATATCACGGAACTTTTTCTTACGCTTGCCGCGTGCACGAGGCTCCAATCCTTCTTCGTTTTCTTCATCTGTCTCATTTTCAACGTCTAACTCGGTTGAGTTTCCG
Source organism: Pyrrhia umbra (assembly GCA_963891755.1). NCBI lineage: Eukaryota > Metazoa > Arthropoda > Insecta > Lepidoptera > Noctuidae > Pyrrhia > Pyrrhia umbra. The sequence goes on from OY982943.1 coordinate 3,230,315, forward strand.
CCTATGTCTAAATTTCGTCTAGATAAGCGGTTGTTCTGAAAGAGAGATTATTTATTAATAGTTAAAAGGCGGTTTCTAACATCATCAAAAGTAGCAGTCAATTTATTAATTTCGATTTAAAAATAATCATTGTTTTGACAGATATTTATAGGAATAACGATCACTAAATCCACCTTCCAAGTAGAGCGGTAAGTTGATAAATCACAACGGTTTTATATGGTAAATTAAAAGTTCTAATTGTTCACGAATTGATATGATTAGTAAGTAATAAAAATCCAAAGATATTTTAAATTACCCATAATTATGTAATATCTTTGTAAAGACCACTCACTAAAATAGTGAAAACAAAACTATTTAAAAATGCCAGAAAAATACTTTATTTTCTTAGATATACACGGACACAGTAAAGATGTTAAAAACAAGCGTTGTGGTCGTACATTTTTCTGCAATTATATTCACACTCTTTTCGGAATGCTATCTGAGATCTGACGGAACAGGTTAGCCTGTCACAGACGTCCTCATGAGCCCAGAAGCAAGCCATGGTGCATTTATCTTTCTTCTTTTCCATATCTGTAACGCATTGAGCACTCAGAGTCCTCAAAATCGTTTCTGTTTCCTCCTCCTCTGAATCAATCATATGTATTGGTTTTAATTTTTTTTCGACTTTCTTTTTAACCTTTTCTTCTTCTGAATCTTTCTTGTGTTCTTGTGTTTTTATTCTCTCCATGGCACGTTTTCTTTTCTTATGTTTGCTCTGTGCTCGTGGCTCTATTACGCCTTCATCGCCATCAACGTCATATCTCGCGATACCTACGTCTGTCATGTTGTAAGTTGTATTCATGTATCTTCTAGTTAGTGCGTCATACTGAAAATGTATTATTATTGAATAACGTATTTCTGTTTACGGTTTTATTCACTTGTTTGTATCGGGATTGCCAGAATAGTTTGACTCAAATGAAGTCTATTCAGGAGCTCAACGTACGGTTAGGAGACGGTTAGGTATCGGCAAGTTGCACTTGTGCCAACTGGTTTTTAGGTACTCTACCGAATGTGTGATTATCTTGTCTTGATTTCAGACATGGTAAGCGAGAAATCATTGTGACGTAGGCATAACAGATGCTTCTATACTTGGACGATCAAGGATCATAATTTTCTTCTTCGTCTTGTACTGTTCTAGAAAGTATTGCCGTCGTACCTACCTCAGCTTCATGTTCGTAAGGAAACGAATCTTGAAGATGCTCAGGTATGAGAGATTGCAGACTTCAGTAGTTCTCCATACTCCCAGTTATCCCCAACCCAGAGTGCACTCATCAACACGGAAAATTTTACTTGTATCGAGATGCAAGTAGAACCTTAGCCCGCGAAATAGTCCAAACACTTCCGGGCAATTCCGAAACATACACGAGAGTAAAACCGTTTATAATTCTTATATTTAAAAATGTGGCCAACAATGTTTGGGCTTTTAAGAAGTTCTGTGACTTAACGTACTTGACCTGTCAAAAATATAAGAGTGGGAGAGGATGCGTATTCTCTTTCTATGCCTTACTACTAAATCTGTTACTATATATATTGTTTTCATGTTGCTTTGCCAGTTGGCAAGTTAATAACTATTTTTATAGTTCAAAAGATGCTTACATCCAAAATAACCAGTCCTAACAGCTCGTACATGTCATCATCTGCTACCTTAAATTGTACGTCTCTGTCATCTGCCAGTTGGATGTCTTCATCATCCAGTAATGTTTTATAATTCTTAAAGATGTTCTTCGTATCAAAAGCACCCTGGAAATTATCAAAATCTTGGTTAGTTGCCTTTGGGATATATTCTGGGTTCAGAATTTGATTGGGTGTCACTATAACATGATCATTATCATTAAGCTAAATTCTTATTACAGCCTTAGCTTTAGCCCTTAGATCTTTTATATTTATAACAGATAAAAAGAGTTATCTGTTAAGGGCTATAAAATTACTTTTAAGTAAATCGAAACTATTTGGAACTTTTTCTACTTACAATGAAGGACAAAATTAATATCGTTGATAGAAAAACCATTTCAATGTATTGCGAGTATGGGACATACTGGTGGAAAACACATTAAAATTTTAAATTAATTTTTATTGACTTTTGTGATGACTTTACTAAGCCGATTGATGCAGTTCCTTATATAACTGTTAGAAATTATTTTGGTGCTTATGTACCGACATTTAATATTCTGAATTTAATAAGTAGTTAAAGATGACTTTGCCACAAATTTATTGACCGCAACAATTCAGTACTTGATTCTAAAGAAATAGAAGAACCCACATGCCACACATATTGTATTGAATATGAATGTAGATGGACGAAAGGGGAGGGGAAGAGCAAGGAAAAGATGGATTGATTGCGTGAAAGAGGATATGAATGAAAAGGGAGTGAATAATAGTATGACGGCTAACAGAGAAGAATGGAAGCGAAAAACATATTGCGCCGACCCCAAATAGATTGGGAACAGGGCAGGAAGAAGAAGATTCTAAAGAAATAGAAGAAGAAGATAGGAAAGCCGTATTCAAATTTTGGATCTGATGATGAACTATTTGAGATACAAAACCAGTCCCGCGTAACTCAGGCTAAAGTAGAAGTTATAGAATGTACGAAATGTCTTAGCGGTCAAAGTATCCTTGTGTTGTTCTAAGAATACTAATGGTTGACTGGATTCATTTGAATCTTATAGACTTATTTGTAGGATGATTTCCAAAAACAGCTAAACTATTATTATCTAGGGTTACTTTTTTGACCAATAGGTACCTATTAATAGTATATAATAAGATGGAGATTCTCGGTTAGATATAAAAGGAAAAACATGACATAAGTTTTATGAAAATATATTTCGTATATTCAGCAATACAGTCTTTTATAATAAAATAAAAACAATTTATCCTATAATTGTATACATTATTGATAACTTTTGTAAAACCCGAAATATTTTCCATAATGACATCGAAATTTAAATATGGCAGCTTTCCAACATGGCGGGAAAATGTCCCTCCCTATTAAATCAAAATAAATTGTGGATACAGTAATTGTTGTTAATAACATCGTTATTGTCATCATTCTTTCCATGTCTTTTATTAGTAACTAGCTTTCAGCCAGCGACATCGCCTGCGTCTTAAAAATCGCAGAGTTTCATACAAACTGTGCCTTTGGAAAATCCTTTCTTATCGGATGCCGACCTCATACAAAGAACACACTTTCCAAGTTTGTCTAGTCTTAGGCTGTGCGTTAATCCGTCAGACATTCAAAGCATTTTCATTGTATAGAATAGAAGATAGAGGTCAGCAGAGTGTGACTTTTTCTTCAACTTTTTTATGCTATTTACAATTTACCATTTCTTGTCATTTTTGTTTTGTATCTGGCGTTCTCGGCTACTGGAGTTTTTGTAAGTGCTATTTAAATTAGCAGTTTTATTTTTCGAGCTTAACTTGCACTTATTTCGAGTTTTATTTACTAGAATTTACGACTCATTACTATCACTATATTTACTAGAGGAAAACGTTTTCCTACAGCTACGTTTGCATTCCTTCTTCAGTGCTCTTTTAGATCTGGACGTACATTTGAGTCTCCGACAAACATTTTTGTAAGCGCTTATGCAAGACTTTGTGCATAACCTTAATGCTCTTTTACTTACACACTTTTGGAAGGTCTTTCTTGACTCTGGTCTGGCTTCAGGTTGTTCAAAGGCGTTTAGTTTAGGATATTGTGGTTTTTTCTCGGGAGGAAATATTGGTCGTTCTCTTGCTTCATTAACGTGTGATTTAACAACATTGCTACCAGGGCCATCTCCCCCACCACCGCCATAGTCTTCCATACTAAATTTACCAATAGTATCGTAATCATCACCGCCGTAGTCTTTATCCATTTTAGGTTTTTTATTACTATTGTGATCTTCATACGAAACGTCTTTAACTGTTATCGGTTTATCTTCATTAGAGTTACCTCTAGCATCCTTGGGTTGATTGTTATGATAATCATTCTCATTAGATGGATCCTTATTCATTTTAGGGAATTTAGGACCAGGAATATTTTCTTCAGACATGCCTATACCTAGTGGAGGGTATTTATTATTGTGGTCATCTTCGTTAGAAATATCTCTATTAATTTTAGGATGTTTAACACCAGGATAATTTTCGTTGGAGTTATCTCTATTTAAATTCGAATATTTATTGCCGTGGTCGTTTTCATTTGTATTAGGTTTATTCAAATTAAAAGTTATCATATGCTCATTTTCATTGGAGTGTTCCGTAGTAATTTTGGAATACTTTTTAACCTGACGATTTTCTGCAGACTTATCCCTATTTATATATTTATCACCCTGATAGTTTTCATTAGATTCATCTCGATTTATTTTAGAATATTTATTGTCGCGGTCTTTTTCTTCTGTGTTTTCTTTATTTAAGTTGAAAGCTAACATATGGTTATTTTCGTTGGAATTCTCCGGATTCCGTTGATTATATTTACTGTCCTGGTGATCTTCATTAGAGTTATCTCTATTTATTATTGGATGTTGTTTAATATGAACATTTTCATTAGACTGTTCTTTATTTATTTTAGGGTGTTTAATAACATGAAACATTTCGTCTGATTTTTCCCGAATCAATTTAGGACGCATATTACTATGAACATTTTCTACAGAAATATCTTTATTTAATTTAGTGTATTTGTTGCTATATCCATTTTCATGTGGGTCACCTCTATTTATATTAGAATATTTATCACGATAAGCTTCTTTAGAAATATCTTTATCTACATTAAGATATTTATTGTCACGCATTTCAGTAGATTTTTCTATGTTAAATGGTATAAATTTCTTTTTGTGATTATTTTCATTAGATCCATCTCTGTCTGCTGCAGGATATGGTATGGTAGGACTTTGATAGCCATCAGATATCATGTCCTGTAGTTTAATTAATTTTGTGTTATGATCATTTTCTACAGAAATATCTAATTCAGGAGATTGATTACCCTGACTATTGCCTCTGGATACAGAAGGATTTTTAACATTATCGTCTGAAACTTCTTGACTTGCATTGCGCATTCCGCCATTGCTGACGATTTCAAATCTTCCTTGAGGTTTATCAATAGTTTTTACTCTTATAACAGGTTTGGGGTTACCGTGTTCTTTCTTTTTCTCTTGGCCTGATTTTTGTTGTTTAGTGGACCCAACAACTGGTATTTTAGTAGGTTTTGTTGTAGTATTGCGTTTATGACTTTTATCGTCAATGTCGTATTTGTTTTTCGCTCTAAGCTCCCTAGAATTGTCTCCGATAATTAATTCAAATTGATTTTTCTTTAGTGGCTTTCTGGAGCTTCCATCAGTTGGCTCTAAAACAGGTTTTCCTTCCGAAGTTTTGGAACTATTTACTGGTGTTCCTACTTTGCTACTCCCGATATCAAGCGATGGAACTGAATCCACAACTTGGAAGCCCATACTTCTTCGCGATGGGCCTGTTTGGTTCTGTAAAATATAACCTACTTTAAGATGTACAAATAGGTATCGCATTGAGATCCGCTGTGTTATTGAAAAATATGTTTTGCTTTCACGAACTATGTTTAAATGCACTAAACTTCTGTTGAAATTGTTCATTGATTTATTTGTTTTATTTTTATCAGGACCAAAACTATTTCTGGTACTAAGTACGTGTGAAAATTAATAATCTATGTATTTACAATGTATCCAAACGTGTTGTAGCAAAAGAGGTAAAGCAAGAAAAAGAAGGTGGGCTTAAAATAAGAAGAAGAATTTCCATAGAATAGATCTTTAATTAATTAAAAGACATATTCACTTAAGTTTTCAGTATTGGAATCTTCTTCGTTGACCACGACGTCTATTCCAGGTAGGCTAGAGACAAGAATAGTAAAGTTAGAATAGAAAATAAAGATAGATAATGGATTGATAATTATATCCCATCTTTGGGAAGTAGATAAGGTAGATAGAAGTACTAATACTAAAGAGCCAACAGCAGTGTAGAAAACAGAAATTATTCACAAGCTAATAGGAATATATGCGTTTATCGAAAAGTCATGTTTAATGGATGAATTTGTCAAAGATCTATCTATTATAATTTTAGAAATTCCTATGGTTATTCTTCATCTTCTCAAATATCTTTAGCTTCGAACGGAACGCTGCTCATAACGGCATTCGAGTTAAACGAAATTTCTTTTACTGTTATCTTAAAGATAAGTTACCTGAGACGAAGTAAATGATCTTTTTTCCATGTACTATAGATAGGCTCTTTTTATATATAAAAAACTTAATGTCTGCATCAACTTACTTTGGAAAGTACAACCAAAAACAAGTTGTTGAGGTTTCCCTTCCCCTTCTTCTTGTCTCCAGTTCTAAGAACCTCACTCAGCACGTTGTAGTCTTCAAGTCTGTATAGCTTCTGAAGAACGCTGACTCTCTGCTCATTTAACTTGATCAAGGACTTCAGGAGATTGGAGAAGTCATTTCGCGTCATGTTGCTTTTGAATATATTACGGAGTTTATCCACATTTGCTGTGGATGCCTGTTGGAATTGTGGAATTAGAAATATCTGGAATAATTTTGACAATTCTGTGTGAGTTTTTCTTCAGTATCATTTAAGTGACTGTTCATTATTTTGTTATTTTATAGGGACTTTCATTCAACCTTCTTTGATTTTATTTAATCTTTCCTTTAATTTAAATTATTTTGAAAAGGGTGCCTAAAAATATCAATTGCATTTAGAAGTCTCATAAATAAGTTATCAAAATCTAGATATTTTTAGCTAACTTATGTGACGAGACAATTAATATTCTATTTAGAAATGCCGCTAGCAAAATAATGAAAAAGAAACAGTGTTTTGATTGATTCGATTTATTGCTGCGTAGTAAATGTATTTACTGCAACGGCACGTGCAAATGCATTTAGCACGAATAGAAACTACGTATTTAGATATGGGTTTATAAAGTTTAACAAGGACCTTTAGACGAAGGTTGTGCGTTTCAACCTTGACAGAATATAGTGTGTTTGAATGTAGTGAGTTTAATTATCGTGTAAGAAAAATAAAACACGTTTATTGCAGATTAATTGAGATCATCACTTTACATTGCCTCACAGATTTTTTCTCATCAAAAATCTCAAATTAAAGTGCCGTTTAAAATTCTGCAACATACAAAAAAGATACATACTTACTCCCCATAATAGTGTTATGATAACCACATAGCAGGTAATCCTTGGTGTCATTGTATTACAAAAATATCTCAGAGCAAACAAAAGATACTCATTTTAGACGTTACTTTTCAAAAATGGCGTCGTTAATAACGATATCTCAACCGTCGCGAAATTGATTGGATTGTTATGACACACAATATAATAGTTATTTTAATGAACAAGATAATCAATTATGTGCTTTGTTGATGTTTTTTTAGTTAATTTGCATTCCTTTGGCATTGTGATTTTCATCTGCGTATGTTACTCAATTCATCTTACCGTTATGAAGCCATGTTTCTTTGCTTTAGGTAAATTAATTATATTAAAATATTGGTGTAGGTAGTTAATTATGCCTATACGTACCTACATCATACAATTAATGATAACTTACATTATGCGATAAATAATTTGAAATCAATATTAAACATTGATCGAAGAATAAACGGATTTCGTTTTATGAGATGGTGGATGAGAGAAAATCTTGTCTGAACAACGAAAAGATTAAATAAAAAAAAAAAAAGTGAAACACTATGGTTTTGTTAACTTAAAAGTGACTGAGTTGTGGAGGTCAGATAAGCAGTCGCTCAGCTCATTGGTATTCAGCTGCATATGCCCAGGCTGGAATACGACACGGAGGACACGGTGGAGGTCTGCCTCACTCGGGCGGAGCACTGCCGTGTCCTCGTCGCGACGATCGGTAGCTACGACCTCTTGCGTTCAGCCCTGGTTCGAGCCATGGTCCGGAGCGAGAGGGAATTGGAAGCAGTCACCTCCTTCTGCGAAGCAGAAGCTGCAGCTGCATGGCATGCTTGATGCTGGAAAAGGAAGTGGTGGGACGCGTGAAGGAGAGGCAAACCTCACGCCTCAGCCACCGCGTGAGACAGACAGAGAGACCGCCACAGGCGTTGGGAGCCGCGAGATGACTTATGGTCACCGTAGGCGCAGGCCTGCAGACGGACGGTGAGCAATGGGTGGCTTGCCATCCAGTAAGGAATTCCACGCGGGAAGAAGCACGGACGGACAACAAAGTGAACCTATAAGGGTTCCGTTTTTTTCTTTTGAGGTACGGAACATGCGGGGGAAAAGCTGGTTTGGTTTTAAAAGGCATGGAATGTTAGGTCCCTACTGTTAGGTACGGTCATTATCGCAACATCATAATCTGTCTAGACTTTTCCCAACTATGTTGGGGTCGGAAGTCTAAACCAGATGCAGCTGGGTACCAGTGTTTTACCTACATGAAGCGACTGCCTATCTGACCTTCACAACCCAGTTACTAGGTAACACGATACCCCTTGGTAAGACTGGTTGTTAGACAGGTAGGCTTCTGACTACCCGTAATGACTGTCAAAGATCTACAAATAACAACCGAATATTTATTATCGTAATATTAATCGAAATTGTACTGTTAATCTCCAACTATGGTAGATTTAGCAAAAAATCCGATGTCAAGCAATTGAAAATTAACGCAGGATAAGAAATATGGGCACAAAAGATTTTCAAAATCACATATTTTTTATTTAAACAACGTTAAGTTTACACAAACATAATTCTTATTCATTTAGGAATATGTTTCTGCAATTATCTTCACATACAGATCTGGAATCTCTTCTAGTTTTTACGTTGCAATTTGGAAGTTTCTCGCATATGTCGTCAAGTGATTTCATGCATGCGTCAGCGCACAATTTTATCGAGTGCTCATGGCATGTTCTCTTCAAAAAGTTCCTCGTCCATATATTATTACGTCTACTTAAATTTACATTTCTACACATTGCTCTGGTTATCGCTTCGTCTTCTGCTCTTCTTAATCTTGGGAGGTCCTGAAAATTTGGTATGATTTTATAATGATGAGGAACCAATTTTTAAGTGCTGTATCTCTTTACTTAGCTTTGTCCTTCTTTAATCATCGTTAACTTAATCTTAATACCTAATAACATTGCATTTCATTGATTCAGTGCGTTCCGTCAAATAAATATCTAGAATTTTGCACAGTATCTAATAATTACGAAAAACTTAATGCCATTTCCTATGCTGATTCTCAACCAAGAAATTGGACGATAACGTTGGTCATTTTGTAAACAGAATTGTTACTATAGGTACCTAGTCCATTCAGAGGGCCTAGCTCGAACGTACTAGTGTAAGCGGTTTTATGAAAGCAAAAGTTGTAATTAAAATGCATAACATTTTGCATCATCTAAAAATATGATTAAAGTCAACAATTTAAATAAATAGCTCGTAAGAAGCGAGTATATTCATTTCAAAAATCTTAAAAGCATTCAATACGAATACTTTTTCGATAGTGATTCCCGCTAGGCCCACAGACACCAACAGTACCTAGGTACTTACCGCAAACGCCAATAGAATTCGACTGTCCTCGTCTTCCAAGGAATCATACGAGTCATAGTCAGTCTTCAGTTTATTCTTGGTTAGCATGTAGTCCTGCAACTCAATCATCTTCTTCACCGCGTCCATCCTCTCCTCGTTCACTCTCACGATAGTCTTGAGGAGTTTGCCGAACGTTTGCTTTACGTCATCACTATTTTTTTGTGGTTTCTTTTTACTTTCATTGCAAATGACTAGCTGTGTCAAACAAACAATATATTTTTGTTAGTTATTATTGCTTGTATCCTACCAACACGAACGGTCTACTTAATATCCTAAAGCTAGGCGAAGTGAAAGGTAACATTTCATACAGTGAAGGTACCTATGAGCATTGATCACCACGCTTGCTTAAAGCTGGTTGGCAATTTCAAACCTTTTTTTATTAGTCCAGGTTTTATTACGATGATTTCCTTCACCATCAATGGCATTCAAGTTGAACTTAGAAAGTACCTACCGAAAACTTTGTATAAAAAGGGTATACAGGCTTGCCAGGTTTCGAAACCAGTACTCTCGTGCTTTAGAAGCGGGTTTTTTGACCTCCAAGCCACCAAGACATTGCTTGTCTGTACCATATATCGTAATGTCATCGGCCTGAATTTATCCTTCATCCATTCACTAAAACTCCGATTTTCTAAGTGGAGTGTACACCCCTAATAATTTACGGAAGGCCTAGCTTGGGGGTGGAGATACCAGTTTTCATCGCCCTTTGTCTTGGATTTTGTATAGAGCAAGGGGATAAATAAATTGTGAAAAAAAACTTGTTTGCCTACCCGTACTAATTATACTGAGTAAAGAGCACTCTGGCTGTACATTGATGTCCTGAGACTAATTACTATGAATTTAGGTTAAGGGTTAATTTTAACGTAGTTTAGGTACTCGTGAGCAACATTTTTGTGCACAGATACAGGTGCATACCTTTTTCTTTCTTATAACCCGATCAGTCGAAGAAGTGGCCGTGACGTAGAGATTAAGCGCGGGAACGACGACTTTAGTACTATGTTAAATTAAAAAGGAAACCTGGACTAAAAGTCTGGAATCGCCAATCCGCGTTTTGCCAAGCATGGTGATCAATGCTCATGCTTGCCTTCTCTATGAGAAGAAGCCTTAAACGAGCAGTGGGATAGTGAATTGACTGATGATGATGATGAACGTAGAAGAGAAATAGACTATACCATACCTTAGCATAAAAAAGGAGCAAAATACAATAAATGATTCCATTATAAACAATCATTTCAAAATATTCACACCATAGCTAGTCCGAGCTGTTAATACATGTGGCCGTTGCAAAGCCACTACGTTGTTAGGTCTTAGTTGAGATTTGGACAAGCGCAAACCGTTTTATCTTGATTGAGTATTAGTAATACATGTCGAACTTCGTCACGTGTAAAGTTTAGATGGAATTAAGGTCGCTAACTCTACAATCTACTTATTTGTCGTTGTTAACTGGAAAACTGTTTTGTTTTTATCGCTTTGGGGTCTTTCGCAGATTTCCGCTCGGTGAGTTTTCAGACTAGCTCCAAATATCTTTTCTGTCTGATCTTTGTTCAAAAGATTATTAAAATCATCTTCAGTTTTCAGTTATAGTACTATTTTTTATTTGAAGCTAAAGCGTCCACTAGCTCTTTCAAACGGTTTTACAGCATACTTCGGGAGCTTATTAATGTTTTCGGATAAAAATTGTGGATAAAAAATGTCCTTTCCCCAGGTTTCAATCTATCTCCATACCAAATTTAATCTCAATTGGTTCAGCTGTATTCCGGTAAAAGCGTAACAAACAAGCAAACAAACACATTTACATTTTATTAGTTAGGATTTGAATCCAAAGCATTGATGTTATTTTTGGATATCTTCCAGGCGTTTGATAGAGTATGGTATAATGTTACAAGTAAGTAATTATATAAACCAGTTAATGTTAGTTTTTTTTTAATTCCTAACTTCTTTATTTAGAGGCATTTAAGCTCCTACTTCCTAGTAAAGGAAGTAATTACACAACAATAATTCTAACTAGCTTAAGGTTAAAAACCTTTTGACAGGTGTCCCTAAGGGAAGTATTTTAGGCCCCATTCTGTCATCTGCTTACATTTGACATGGAAACTTAATACACCTTATATATTGGCAATAGTTAAAGTATTTGAGAATGATAAAGATGGGTCTATTATAGATTAATGCCTATGTAATTTGAATTTTATATAATTTTAAATGAGGACTTGCAGTGAAATATTTTTGGCTGTTGAAATTAAATATAACTTTATTTTAATATTAAAGAAACAAGACACATATATATTTTTAAAGTAATATTTATTGTAAACTGTATTAATTTGTACACCTCTATTACAAAACTATTTTATTGCATAAGAACGAATTGCCATTAATTTGAACTTTTATACTATTTTAACAACCTTTATTTATGGAAGTTCTTTTGATAAATATTACAATCATCATCATCATCATCATCCTCCTGCCCTTATGCCAATTTTATTTGGGGTCAGCGCAGCATGTTTTCTTCTTAAATAAATATTACAATGTAGAACTCATTGTGAGTTCTTAATTAGGTAATTAATAATAAGTTTAATGCATATCAAGTAATTCTAAACAGAAGGTATGCATACTACTGTTTCCATCTTGCAGAAAAAGCAGTGGTTTGCAACTGATAAAGGAACATTTTTCTTGCAAAATATAAATCAATACTTATATAAAGATAAATTACGATATGATCCTTTACTGCCTGCCAATACTGATACCACTTGATATTTATTGAATAAAAAAAGATCTGTAACACATTGACCCTCTTACTTATAAAAAACCTGTAACCTGAAGTTCAAACATTTCTTACCTAATCCTTACTTAACGCCGTAATCCAGGATTAAGCCACTTAACTTCGGATAAATGCTAAACAGCATTTAAAGCAAAGCATTGATAATGCTAAGCAGCTTAAAAATAAATCAGACTTTATAAGTAAGACTGTTTTTGATGGTAATAGCTTTGACTACATCAACACTGTCGTAGAACAAAGTCAGATGTGATAAGACAATGAAATTGTGTTTTTTTTTTAAATCAACTTTAATTAAGCATAATCTATCGATATAAGCAAGAAAAAAATATATATTAAAAACAAACAAAGTTGTATTTCAAATACTATATTATGCCGAAAATTGTGAACTCAAAACTTTAAAGTGCTCTTCTGTAAAGTAGCTATTTTGTAGATCTGACTTTGTTCTACGACAGTGTCGACATTTGGTACACAGGACCGCTGACATGTTCAGTGTCAGTCATCGGTCAATACTTATAAAGGCATGTTGTGTTTATTATGCATTTGTGGACATCTTTAAGCCATTATCATAATGGTGTCAAGTTGTAATATCTAAAAATATTCATCTTTATCGCTTTACACAGTTCTAACCTAATTTTTTCTAGTTTAGGTATTCTCCAACGCACAAAACTTCTTAAAGTTAGTTCATATAGTAAGATCTTATGTTAAGTGGAGCTTTGTCTGTAATTCTTAGTGTCTAGGATCTTTTTGCCGCACATGGCACATATGCCCTTTTTGTATGCACATGCTTGGCAGTAGTGGGACCCCACTTGGTGGACCTTCGTTCTGCATATTCTGGAAGAGGTAAAAGAATATTATTATTAATTTAAATAAGAGAATGGACTCTGCGTATATTAAAGAACAGTGGAGGAATATTGGATAAGCTGATGATGATGCCATTAGAAATGGATAAAGTGTATCTATAGGGCATAATGTCTGGAACATTTGAAGTTTGAACAGATACCAAAAAAAATATTGCAATGCCAGAAATCTTTATTCCAATATTTTTTTAGGGATTAGCTTGTTTATTGCACTTATTTTGCAATTCACTTATTTAAGAAAACAAAATTATATTTTTATTGTCTATGACTGCTTGCTGGCTCTAAAAATTGCAGAAAGTGACTCAAGCTACACCTCCATAAAAGTAGATTAAATCAATTCTCAAGACAAGATTGTTCTTGGGCATACTGGTGCAAAACAGCCTGCTGAGCTGTGTCAAATTCTTTCATGTTATGGACGGTGGAATAGCAATAATATAATTAAAGTTATTACAAAGAACACGCGAGGGTTGTTGGGTCATCTTAGGGGGAGATACTTGCCTACACTCTTGGAACTTGCTTGTGTACGGATTAAATCGCCCTTTTTTAGCAGTAAGTGCCTTGTTTTCACCAACTTTTCTGCCTCCGGACTCCACTGTATTCCTAGCTCCAGTTTTCCAAGGGTCTGGAGTAATCACCCGGCCAAGTTTCTTCTCGCATTTCTCACAAACCATGATTTTTGGAAAGCTTTCTTAATGCAAAACAAAGTTATAACCTTAAAACTGCTTATTACGAATGATCTGTCTACAATTAAATTCAAAGTTTTTTTTTGTTATTACTCTGTAATTAATAAGACTATTGATTTGAAATCATCTGAGATCAAACTATTTTTATTTAATTAAATTTTTAGCGACGTGAAACAAACAAACAAAGCGCTGCTGAATGTCAAACTGACAACTGACAACAGCCCTTTTTGTGTCAAACGTCATTTCGGTCGTAATCAGATGGTATTCTAGGCAAGCCAACCGTGTGATTCGAAGACTTTTAGCACAGTAACAATGTAAGCATGCTGAAATCATCTTTGAATGTTATTAATTAATTTTATAAGCTAAATTTAATTTTAACTTCAATGGATGACTTATTCGAGAAAGCATAGTTCTTAAGATTTTGCATCCATTTCGGTACCTTTTTTACTTCCTAACGACGACATTGAGACGTAAACATTGTTCTACCTACTTCTAATTAAAGTATTATTTACATTGATTCCAGCAGGCCTGATTTAAAATGAATCTATTATAGATCGAAATATTATATTGTTCATTATTTAACAGAATACTGCATATTCCAAATAAATTATAAGATTAAAAATAAACAGTATTAGTAAATAGCGATGAAAAAAAACAACACAATATTATTTAGACACTGGAAAAGTATATTCAGGATATTAAAATTACCTATATTTCGTACAATAAAGACAATACTAAATTGCTCAATCAAACTGCTCTAAACATCAAAAAAAAATTCAACCAAGTTATTTCTCTGTCTAAAATCTTCCACTTCCAGATTTTGGGGTCTCACATCCATCTGATTAATTTCCTCGGGTAAGTCAACTTCTGAGGGGATATCCTCTAAATTGAAACCTATACAAATGGAGAACTGCTGTTGATATTATAATACTTTGAATGGTTTGGAGTTTCAGACGAAGGGTAAATGCTATCACTGGGAAACGCCGTTTCCATGCTCCTATAGCGCTGAAATAATAAACCAAATTAAGATATAGCATTTTAAAAGTAGCTTTAAGAACAAAAACATCTTCAGTGGACGATTAATTATTAATAACATTAATAAGACAAAAATCAGCGACGACCGTCGTTTATTGGGGGTCGAGAGCATACTTTACATACCGTTGAACTGTGTTCCAAGTCTTATAATGTGCGTCGTTGTATCTCAATTCATTTGGAGTTGCTGGGTTTGATATGGGCGTAAGTAAGCATTTTCTGCTAAGATAAGCAGTATCCCCGAGCAACCAGCGATTGCCAAAAGCACCTCTCTCGCATTCACCTAGAATAAAATTATAGATATAGGCCAACATGGCCAAAAATGCCCAAAAGTGGTACTTGCAGCGCTATAGAAAACTTTGGCGTCAAAACATGTACTCATTAATTTTACTACTGACCTTTAAAAACAGAATTATCGAATATAGTATCGTCATCTACCGATCCAGGCCATCGAGCTACCACATTCATCAGTTTAAGATCTGCATCACATACAGCCTGAACATTTATTGAAAAGAAACCTTCGCGGTTCTTGAATTCATCGCCAAATAGGTGATCTATAAAATATAAAGTTATTTTATACATATAAAGTCTTAGGTCTTGTTTTCAATGCTACAATATAAGCAATTCTTGAGGCAGTTTTACTACCACGTTATGGCGTTTTTACATCGTCACTAATAAAATACCACAAAGAAGCAACGTTTCTATCATCAAGCAGTCGAAACAGTTTAAACTACATTCTAGCAATGTTTTAGCGGAAGAACGGTTGATTATGAATATTACTTGGAGAGTGAATCCGAATATGAGTGCAATCGATAGCACCCAGCACTCGAGGAAACTGTGCTATTTTATAGAAGTCGATACAAGTATTCTCTTTTACGACCACGTGTTTGTCGTACAGCTTAGCAATGGCTGACGATATTCCTTGCACGATCCTGCTCGCTGAAGACGTGGACACGCCAACAAAGTCTGCAACTGTTTCGAGCATTGCGCCCAACGCGTAAAACCGAAGTGTCAACAACAGTTGGTGCAGTGGCGCCACCCCATTGTTTCTAAAAGTAATAAAAATAATATTTCCACAACTTTCAGTTATTTAATTGTAAATATTGAATTATGAATAAATGATTTATGGCAAGATTTTACGGTTACATTTATAAATAAACGCTGCTTAACCAAGTCAGTATTTCTCATAAATTAACGACCATAAATACGGCAAAATAACTTACCTTCTAGAGGTAACTTGCACAAAAGGCATTATTTCAACTAAAAGTGCCTCCACGGCAGATTTAGACAATCTAAATCTAAAAGTGAAATCAGTATCGTTGAGATAGTGCATCTGCTCAACGTTTCTGCGGCGGCGGATTATTTTACGTCGTCGTACTGATTTGTCTTCAGACTTATTCGCATTCTGCTGTTTGGACAATTCTTCACTTGATCGAGGAACGCTATTCTCTGTTAAAGATTCCATATAATTATGTGGTTGCATTGATCCTGCATCACACTGCGAAGGTATTTGTTTCCCTCCATTCTGGTGTGATCGGTTATCCTGTGCTAATCGTCCAGGCGGTGAAGGACTACTGCGCACAAATTCTCCATCAGTTGTTGAATGTGAATCGTCACTGTCTAACTCTTCACTATCCCAGTCTGATAATAACTGTAATAGTTCCAAATCACTGTCACTATCACTTGAAAATAATAGAGCCATTGTTAAAATATTTAATGTTAATAATAATTAAAACATTGGCTGTCAAATATTAAAGCTTTATCGTGATACACTAATAATTAATAACAGCATTTAACAAATAATAAAAACATATTATTCATTTGATTATTTATTTATGCTCTAGACTAGATAAGTTATACGGGTGATAAGTTATAGGAACACGTACAGACGCTGCGACGCTGCCAAGGACGCCATATTGAAATATGCGTCGTTCTACTGACAGTTATCGAGAATCGGTAAAGGTTTTTCATTGGTTGGTCACTCCACAACGAATCTTTTAAGCATGTTTTGTTTCATTCACATAAGAAAGGGATAGCTTACACACAAAATAGTGGAAATGAAAGAGACAGCTACACTTGAAAAAAAAACGCTTTTTGCTCTTCGTAAAAAATTGCCGCGTGATTTGAGTGATGATTGCGAAGAATAAAAGGTAGTGGTTGTTCTTGTAATAATTTATTACCTCAATGACTGATATTTTTTTGTAGAATCTCCAGTTTTTTAGTGAAGATATAGGTAAGCTCTAGCTGTGTCAAATATACTTTACTTTATTTGGCATGTTTGCAGAAGTGTTTTGCCGGCACTACACTTGGCGTATTTTTCCAAATTATTGTGCCATTTCCGTATTAAAAAGTGAACATTATGTTACTACTAATAGAGTTCAGTTTGTGTTTATAAAATAATGCGAATATTTGGACAAATACGCCAAGTGTAGTGCCAGAATTTCATTTCAACATCCTAGGCTTCAATTATATTAGCTCATTTATGCAGGTATAGTTTCTTCATACTGTTTCGTCATAATAGGCCCTACCTACCTACGTACGATAAGTCGTTGGTTTCCGCTGTCTTTTTTGAATCTTTGGCAGTCGTTACAGGTATAGTACGGCCGAACGAGGCATGACCGCTCTGAAGTTAGCCTTTTGGTTGCGCAATGGCGCAAATTTTAATAATTCAATAAATTATATTATATATAATAATATACACAAAATGGCTTCTTTACAGTCAAATTGCTGTACCTACCGTTGTCAGAAGCCTGAAAGTCTGACAACCAGTGTTATCCGGTGCCTTGTGGAGGTCAGATAAGCAGTCGATGTTAGACCGAATGCCAACCCAATATGTTGGGAAATGGCTAGCCAGATTATGATAAGTTTTGTTATCCTCACGCGAGGTTAAATGGAAATTATACTAAGGGTATTCTTAAGCTCGTCGGGATGATGGAGGATGAAAGGATTCACAACAATTAAACAAACGTTTAATAAATATTTTAATACATACAATAATTATTACATAATTACTACGAGTATATCCTTAATAATATGAACTCTGTGTTTGTTACTCTTTCACGGTAAAATTCCTGAAACGATTTCATTAAAAAAAAGATTGAAAGATAGATTAGATTATTATCTACGTGCGTGCTTCACTCAGGATTCTGGTGAAAACGCGGGAAACAGTGAAAGAAGGCATTTCTAAATTATTGGCTATACACATGTCTTAATATTTATACAAATAATATGTTCTGCATCCTACTTAATCTTACTAATATTATAAATACGTTTGTGAGGATGTAATGTTGAATAAAGTTTTAATTCGCTCTTGAAGAACCAGAATACGAGTCTTCGGGCCGATTTTACAATAGTCAAATAACATTTATCAGATGTATAAATATGTCTGTTTGACAGATTTTGTAATGAAAATATATGTCAAAGTATCATATATCTATTCATTAGTTAAAACTTATCTGACTATTGTAAAATTGGCCCTTAGAAAATTAGGTACATCTAGTAGATAAAATTATTAGCACGGGGGTGGATAAACCCGTCTATGGATTTTGTATTGAACAAGGGGACAAAACGTGAAGAAAACTTGTTTGTCCACCTCCCGTGCTTAACCTACAGGAGTTCTTTGCTCGGCTACTTTAATGTGATTATACTAAAATGATCATCGAGATATATACAATAGAGATGCAATCCCGAACATTACGTGTCAAAAAAACGTAACCATTTTTTTGGTTATGTAGACGTAGCTTTGAAACTAGTAACCATTTTGATGCAACATTATATTTATCTCTTTCCCACTAGCTAGCCGAAACATTATGTACGTGACATCTGTTCGACAAAGACGGCACCAGTCAGTTTTTCCAGACATTCAGTTGAAGTCAAACTGACAGATGACTTAAATTGAGGCTGGGGGCTCAAATTTTTATGACACGCATTTTGCTTGGTGATTGCAGATCTAGTTACGTTAGTAACATTATATATCGATGATAATGATATCATGTGTATGAAATTATCGTAACGATACAACGTAGTTTCAAATAATTTAAATTATAGTGAAACTTAAAGTATCCTGAAGTGATTAGTTCGGTCCACTCATCCTTAGAATTTGACTACGTGATCGATGTTGTTTGAAAGAGAAGCCATCTTCCCGATAATTTTCTAGAAATAAAAATAATTAATATTATTACAGAGTGACCATTAGTTGGCTGCGGGACGTTCGAAAGAGATACCGCCCCCGGAATACAAAGGGCTGAGGAAGGAACATGGATGGGTTTTAGTCAGTAAGAGTCTGACACTCCTACCCGCCCCACCCATGGCAGGAGGGGTCATTTGATGATTTCCCATCCGAAAAAATAAAGAGTGGCCATTAGTTACTGTATCATTTCTAAAATACATCTGGGCCATATTGTAGTAAAATAGATTTCAAAGAGAGAGATGAGAGATAGGTACAGAATCAGTAGCATTTGTCCCTTTTCAGCTCAGAAATTTGGATCGCTGTTAAAAATCACATACGGCTTCGGATTCAGAATTTGTAAGAAATTAACCCACAGTTAGTTTACAGTTTTCTCAGATTAGGAACAGGCGTTTAGTTTGACAAAATCTAAATATTTTAGAACTTGCTTCGTCGTTAGATTAGGTACGATGAAGTAAGGGCCTAACAAAGAATTTCGACAGTGGGATGAGAAGATGAGAAGAAGAAGGGAGAATGGGATATATCAAACCTGTATATACTCATACCGTAATTAAAACTCCACAAATACTTCTCCAATCCTAACAGTTAAGCAATTTACGACATTTAAATACGAAGACTTAGCCTTGTATATATAAATGTGAATTTTAATGATATTCGAATAATTATTCATCATTCATCAATATTTTTTAAGACTCGTCTCTTTAAAATAATTCTTACTGATAGGTACCTACTAGAAATGATAAATAATGATTCGAATATCATTAAAATTTACATATTATATATATTTCTTACCATCTTACAGCGATTACAATACTTACGTATATTCGACAAATTATCAAGTAGATATCTATTTATAATTTATTGTACCTTTATTTTCGTTTTGAGTATGTCCTTCCACAGTTTCCACCAGCGGAGTAGAGTGGACTCAGACGGAGGAGGAAACAACTTTTCAATTTTCAGTATTTTACTAGGTGAGTGTAAGACTGAATTGGGGTCTGAGAGTACTGATGACAGTGGGTTTAGTTCAGAGTAAGAGACAGATTTAATGGCAGAGTTAGAGCTGGAAGAAGATTCAAAATGAGAGTCTGTGTGTGATTGTGAATCAAAGCTTTTATCAGAATTAGAAATGGAAGGTAAGAATTTGTTTAAGTACGAGACTGCATCAATGTTTGTACCTAAAGCTGAACTTATTTCTGAGCCTATAGCTGAACCTAGATCATTACTGGAAACTAAATCTGGAATTTTTGATATTAAACCTGATGCTAAGTTTGGTAACGAGTTAAAACCTAAGCGTGGACTAAGGTGGTTTAAAGAAGAATTCGAAAAAGAGTTTGGTTGAAAATTTGAAGTTGAATTATTTTCCAAATTTAAATCTAAACTTTGTGATAAATCTTCCTTATTACCAGATTTGTCTGATTTGACATTCGCGTCCATATTAGCGTAAGTTTCGTTGTGTTTATCATCAACACTAGTAATATCTGCATTAGTAGTTGCATTCGCCTCATATATTTTACTTTCTACTTCATAATTTACAACGGGATCTGATAAACCACTCCTTCTATTTTCATTAACATCTCGAACCTCTAATGGTGCTTCAAAATCTTCAGTTTCAAACAGAACCTTCACAGAACTATCAGGCAAATGCCTTACAATCTTCATTAGACGGACTTGGTCATTAGTCATGTTGAAATTATTGATGGTTTTAAGAAAATCATCATAGGGCATAGTGTTTTTAACTATAAACTGGGGTCGGTACACTAGGATTTTAGGATATTTGACAAGATGTGTCAGTTCTACGTACCCTTTATTAGTATCTAGAGCAAAAGGTAAAGCGAATTCCGGCGTCTGCAGTGATGCATCACGTGCTCTTTTAAGAAACTCCGTAATACTTTGAAATTTTTGGACGTGTATTTTACTTTTTGTTTCGATGGAGTGATCGTCGTTCTTTAACTTTGTCATATCAATAAATGGGAATTCTGTATGTCTTGTATCTATTTGTTTTTCAGTTATATTTGGTATCTCTGGGAAACTCTCGTCGTAAAATACATCATATTCGCTATCTCCAAAATGCTTACTAGTTTTTTCTTTTCCTGATGAAGCCAAGAGTTTATTGGTGGATTTTTCTCTAGTATTTGCTTTATCATTTAGAGATATCAGTGGATTTATCATACTTGGGAATATATTTGAATGATGTTTTTTGTAAGTACCATCATAGTCATCATACAATGGTGGTAACTGAGAATATTCATTATAGTTCGCAATGTCATCATTGTTGTTGTTGGGGTTATTGGTATCAGGTTTTGATCCTAGTGAATCTGTATCTTTAGCGATTGCAGGTGAAGGAGGATTCATACCTGTGATTTTATTAAGACTATATTTTCTAACCCATGGCGTAGTTAATTTACCATCACGCATAAATATATCTTTGTCAGTTTCGTGCAAAGTATTCTCACTTTTTACTTCTAGTTTACGTAGCGATTTATTTATATTTTGTTCTGTATTTTTTCTCGTTAACTTGCTGCTAGTTTTAATATTTGTATGGCGTTGGTTATTTTCTTTAGGATACAATTTTGAAGCATATATATAGTAAAGATTATTCGGAACGTTGTCAAAATCGATCGATCTCAATGTGTTATCAAGTTGACATTCTAGCAGCCCCATGAATCGTTCTATTACGGGTCGTAATGAAACTAATAGTTTACGGGTAGCGTATTTTTCACATCTATTTTTTCCTAGACCAGATTTTAGAGAACTTTTTTTGAGTTTCTTAGTGGACGATTTTTGTGATGGTTTTGAACGTACTTTTATCTTTTCACTACTATCATCCCAGTTTTGGTTGTCTGACCTGTGTATGGGATGAGATCTATGTTTTCTATTTTGTTTAAAAACCCTTCTATTTTTATTATCCTTCTTACGTTTTCTTCGCATTTTTCCTTTTTTAAAGTCATTATACAACTCATCTTCAATTAGTATGGTTTTAATTTCTGGTTTAAACTCACTGTTTGCTAAAGAGGGTTTAGTGTGCTGGTCAGTGACTATAGCTTTTTCAGTTTGTTTTCGTAGATTTGATTCTTTAGTTCTAACTAAACCGTCTTCTTCGCTCGGACATTCAACAATATTCTCTAAATAGTTTTTATACAGTAAGTCGACTGATGAACTAAGTAATTCTTCATTAACTTGCTGACAGTCTTCATTTTCGCTGTTCCCATAAAAAGGTTTTAGGAATTTTTTAATAACTTTTGTTATTTTTTCGGCACTATCTTCTGAATCGTCTATGAGCCTCCTAATTTTGACTATAACTTCACTTATTTTGTCCCTACCATGCCTCACTTTGTGTATGTCGGGTATTTGTTTAGCATTTTGATGTTCTAAGTAAGCTTTTATGATTATTGCTATGTTATGTAGGGCTTCCTCGCTAGGCTGTTCTGGGACTTTAACGTATTTTGACAAGTTCAGCCAAAGTTGTACGAGGTTGTCATTGTATGTTTTGCAAGTGTCAGGATCTTGGGTGTAGCCTGCTTGTGTGAATGCGGATCTTTTTAGTCGATTTGCAGGGACGTCTTGTTCGGCCTACAAAGTATATTTAGAAATGAATTACATTATAATAAAATTAATATCATAAATTAAAGTTAAAGTTAATTTACAATGTTAAGTTTACAAGAACTATAAGTAGGTTACCAAAAATCAAAAGTATGAAAAAAACATTATTGAGGATAAATTGTTATGAAAACCAAGGAAAGGGCAAAAAAGAATTTACCACTGACTATTATTTGACTAATTTCAGCATATAGTTTTTTATATATTGCTGATTATTACAGCCTTTATAGGCAATTCTTTTTCAACCAAAAAAAGGTGAAATGTCTTATAAGTATTTAGCTTAAAGATACTTACCCCTTGTCTCTCGTTAACTGCTTGCTATAAATAAATAAAAAATACACTGTCTTGAAATTCTCTTCATTATCGTTGGCGGGAATTGGCTAGTAGTAGTTGAGTAGGCATGGTAAACAATCTAAGCGATCTACTTATAACAAATTTAAGCTTGAACATATCGGGTTATTTGTGCTCACTTGACTAATTCCATAATAAAATATTGCACTAATAAAAAGCTATATTATTCTTGCTATAGGCTAAGTTTTACGTGCAAACATCGAGAGCAAAAACATACTTTCTTTTCTGTTACAACTAGCCTATTGTCTAACTAACGGTATCTAAAGCTTAGTTTATACAACGACACCATACAATATGCCATCAGCGTATGCTTCGGGTGTACAAACAGATGTGTGACAATTATTGCAACTCGAGAAAAGCTGGCATCACCAAGAAACGGTTGAAGTGTGAACAGCACAGACATTTATGTCTGACATTTGTGTCTGTTAACGAAAATTCGTTAGCTTTAAACAGACTATTCGCTAACATTACTAAGCTTGCACTGCACTGTGCAAATTAGGAAAAGATTTGTTTTTAGTTAATCTTTATCTCCTGGAAAAGAGTTAAAACCTAAAAAAGCACGCCCTTGCTTGAGGGGCAAGCTTGTATAATAAACAAAAAAAAATACTTACTTGTATCTTATTGTAAGTAGAGCCTCTGAGCAAATCATTCAAGTTCTTATTATTATTTAGATATTTTATAACTTGGTCCTTAATAGATGAACGGTCCTTCTCATTAAGTTCATTTCTAAGCAAAGTAATTATCTTTTGCTTGTTATTGAAGTTATTTTTTCTGTCAAGTTCATTCAATTTATCGTCACTTCTTAAATCAGATGTTTTGAAATCATGTTTATTACTAGATTTGTCTATATCATGCGTCATATGCATTTTTTTTAATAGCTTACTCAACTTATATAACATTTCCAAATTATGGGTTGTTCTCTTCATATCTCGCATTTCAATATTCTTATATTTTTTGGATGGACTGACCTCTCCGTCTTCGTTCGTGCTATCATCTTCTTCGGAAGTTTTATGTTTATCTTTATATTTATCTACAGATATTATAAATGCAGGATAAATTTCAGGCTGTATGTCCACATCATTCACACCGTATCGTAATTCATTCTTATTGAAATAATATTTTCCATTATTACTTGCACTTTTTCTATTTCTCAAAGCTTTTTTGGAGAATGCTAACTTTCTCATGAGTTGAATAAATCGATTGGTATTTATGGAATTTAGCACGTCGGATTTACTTTCAATATCGTCTTTAAGATATGTTATCTTGAACTTATTCCGAGTACCAGGTGTATAATGAGTATTATAATGTAACCTAAAATTTTCCTTACTTCCAATTTCTTCATCTACGTCAGCCATGCTTTTATCTGTATATGTATATTTTAGAAGTTCCTCTATATTATCTAACAGTACATCTGTCTGTGTGTTAATCCTTTTAGGTGTATATACTATGTTCGCTGCTTGTGAACTGTCGTCTTCTTCATCTTCATCACTATCTACGTTATTTTTAATTGATGATAGTAGATTTCCTATATCTTTTCTTGCTTCTTCTTCAAAATATTCGTTTGTGAGATAAGAGGGTTCTTTCTCTGGTGTTTTCCTCTTATCATCTTTCTGTGAAAATGTAACTAGATTTTTAGTATTTGGTCTTGAAGTATTACGTGACTTAACAAAAATAGAAGGCGTTTATATATTCGGCTAACGAGCTTTGTCTCGTGTAGATTATTTGGGACTGCTGTTTACAAATGAAAATAGGAATAAATTAAGTATGACTTACCGCAAAACTGCTAATAACAGCACAATTTATTAAAATATAAAACAATATATTTCTCATTGTGCGTACACGCAGCCGATTGAACGCAGCGTTGTGACCGTGCGAAATTCTAACAAAACATTAATTAATGTTTTCCGATAAAATTCAAAATTGATATTTGCGCGAGGATGTCGCTATTAAATTGTATTGTTGGCTATTTAAATGGATTTGCTTTTATTATCATGGTTGAATAAATAAGCCACTGGATACTTTATACTATAGTAAAGATTAGTAAATCTAGTACGTTCAACTTTTGAAATCGTGACATTAAACATATTAGGTACTTAGGGCACTGATGGTTTCGTAATCAGCCCATTAAAGGGAAAGGTTTTTTAACCAGGCAGCGGGAATTTACGTATTATCCTCTTCTTGTTTAACCCTGGTTTGGTAATCGACCGTTTGAAGAATAAAAATCTCAAATAATAATATAACCCGACGGAAGTTGGAAGTTTGAATTTATGTTAAACAGCTGTTTTAAGTTAATCGGTCCGTTATTTTGTCGGTGAACTTGGGCCTTAGTGAATCCTCTTCTTGTAATCTATATCTATACTTATAATAAATCTGTAGAGAGGTCAATTCTGTACATGAAATATATTTCCAAAATAACTATCGGGGGGTGATTAGGGATCGATACTGATGCCAAAAATGCAATCAGTAAAATTTTTGTCTGTCTGTCCGTCTGTCTGTCTGTCTGTCTGTCTGTCTGTATAAACTCTATAGAAACAAAAACTACTCGACGGATTTTAACGAAACTAGGTACAATTATTTGTCATACTCCTGAGCTCCTGAGTTATAGTATACTTTTCATCACGCTACAATCAATAGGAGCAGAGCAGTGAAGGGAAATGTTGTCATTTTGTTTAAACGCGCTAATCTCAGGAACCGCTGGTCTGATTTGAAAAATTCTTTCAGTGTTAGATAGTCCATTTATCGAGGAAGGCTATAGGCTATATATCATCACGCTAAGGCCAATAAGAGCGGAGCACCATTATTCCACGCGGACGAAGTCGCTGGCAGAAGCTAGTTTTTAAATAATTACCTACTTTAGTTCAATACGATATTAATATTAAGTAATTGCGTGGATCACAATACTCTTATTTGTAAACTAAATCATTATGGAATTCGTGGAAAAGCTCTGAAACTTGTTTTATCCTATCTGTCAAACAGACAGCAAAAAGTAGAAATCGGCGGGTCGACATCCTCCGGGTCAGTAGTTCAAATGGGCGTGCCTCAGGGTTCAATACTGGGTCCCTTTTTATTCTTAGCCTACATCAATGATCTCCCATATATGATGTCGGAAATTGCGGATGTAATTTTATTTGCAGATGACACTTCCCTTATCTTTAAAATAAATAGAAAAGAATCTTGCCATTTAAACGTTAATGATAGTCTAGTCACTCTTTCAAAATGGTTTGCCGCCAATAATTTATTACTAAATGGCTCTAAAACTAAATGTATAACATTTTCGTTGCCCAATGTAACTCCGGTGGGCCTAAACATCATGCTTGATGGAAGTAAAGTAGAAATAATTAATGAAACAGTATTTTTGGGAATTACATTAGATTCTAAATTGCAGTGGGGTGCCCACATTTCCACTCTGTCAAGTAGACTTAGTTCTGCTGCGTTTGCAGTCAGAAAGATAAGACAGCTCACTGATGTAGCTACAGCCAGGCTTGTATATTTCGCCTATTTTCACAGTTTAATGTCTTATGGCATTTTGCTGTGGGGGGCCGCGGCTGACGTAGATTCCATCTTTATACTGCAGAAAAGGGCAGTTCGAGCGATTTATGGTATGGGACCTCGCGAATCACTTAGAGAGCTTTTTAAAGAAATTAATATACTTACGTTGCCTTCTCTCTATATTCTTGAAAACATCATGTTTGTACGCAAAAACTTACACCGGTATAAAGTTAAAAGTGATATCCACAATATTAACACTAGATATAAATATAAAATCGTCGTCCCCAAATTTAGATTAAGCAAATGTAATAAATCTTTTCTAGGGAACTGTGTCCGCTTTTATAACAAGCTACCTAAATGTGTAACAGATCTTACCGATAAAAAGTTCAAAAATTTTGTCAAATCTACCCTTATTGGAAGAGCATACTATAAAATTAAAGACTATATTGATGACAAGGATGTGTGGTGTTAGTCCATCTCTGTACACGTGGCTTCCCCTGGCGACCAAGATTATATTAGGTCTACGACAATTCAGAATACTTATTGTTATCTTGTATACCTCAATAGCATCATATTGTATTGTATAATTTTTTCAGAAAACTATTGTAACCATGATATTGTAAACTCGAATTTTTGAAAAGAGTATCCATGGAGTTTCTTGCCGGTTCTTCTCCATAGGACCCACTACTTGGAACCGTGCAACTAATTTGACTTTTCATAAGTGCTTTATTTGTAGGCCTATGTGAAATAAAAATTTTGACTTTTGACTTTAATAATGTATTATTTCTATTACTTAGCATATTTTTCAGCCAACAATACCATTTCTTTAATTTACGTTTGTTTCAATGACCCATTTCTCTCTGAACTGAATAATGAAAATTTGCACGATTTTAACTAAAGTCAAATAAGCTTGAAATAGATACACGAATGTCATGTAAAACACGCATGGTGCTCAAATAAAACAACGCAAAGATCTAGAAATATTATATTGAGCAAAAATAATTTTAATTATTATTTAATGGTGTCAAATTCGTTTGTAAATTTTTTATTTGGAATGGTATGGAGAATTTCCCAGCAACTAACATACTGTTTAATTAACAATCTTTAAATAATGACGTAAAGAGCCTATCCACTGAATGAAATTGAAATTTAATACTCAAATCTAAGATGATAAAAACTCTACTAAGGGTGGTTGAAGAAGAAAAAATATCGTAAATAACATTTTTTTCCTTTTTTTACGTCTATTAATTTATTATTTTCAGTGATTCGATTATTCATTAGTTGCTTTAAAACTATCCTCTTTAGTAAATTATTTCAACGGTAAACAACTATTGTGCGAGTTTTATAATTACCCATTGAAATAGTTTAATCCAGGTTTAATTGTTTATTTCTATGCAACTATAACATGTCTAACATCAAAAGCTTCAATATCTACAATAATTAAAAACTAGCACAAATACATAAAACAAATAAGCTTTTTTATAACAAAATATTGCACAAAAGAAAACAACTTAATTATAATAAAATTGCTAACTTTGACTAGGTAATGTATCTGGTTGTAATTTTTTGCTACCACTATCTGAAATTGTGTCCTTTTGAATCTGGTCGTTTTGATATTCTTCAGTGTACTGAGCAGTATCGTAATTCACTTCTTGTGGGTCTTTATTATCAATTTGTGCTGTTTCACTAGGCAATCCTTGGCCATACTCAGTTGCATCGTAATTCTGTTCAGCAGGATAATTACCATCAGCCGCATAATTTTCGTAATTCTCATCATATTGTGCGTTAGGATCAGCAACTTGTTCGGGATATTGCTCGTAGTTCTCATATTGTTGCTCCGTAAATGGTTGTTGTTCATAATTTTCGAATTGATTTTGGTATTGAGCGTCATCTGTTACTGGTGTTTGTTCGTAATTCTGATCGTATTGGTAGTTTTGGGGGTCGAATTCTTGTGGATGTTCTACCTCCATAGGTTTTTCTGCTTCAAGTTGTTGCGTTTCTGATTCAACTTTTGGTTCCTCTTGTTCTTCAAAATGTTCTGTTTCTTCATAGACTCTGTCAATTGGTTTAACGTCTTCTGTAATATTTTCTTCAGCTTCAGGTTGGTCATGCATGTCTTGTTCTTCTTGCTCAAATGGAGGCTTATCTTCAGTTATTCCTGCAGCTTGGTAGCGGTCGTCTGGTTTGACTGTTGGGAGTGGTGCGTCCGGTCCGTGTGTGGTGTGTCCGGGGGACTCAGCTCCGGAATAGTCTCGTCCGCTGTCGGACGGGGGATGTGGTACATTTCTGTCGGTTGTGGTCGGGTGCGTGGGATGTGCTGCAAAAATGAATGCTTAACTTGAATGTAATCATTACGCCAATTAATGTTGCAAAACAATTGTTAATATTTGATAATATTTTTACTCTTTCATAGCACTATACGATAGGGTAAAAATAAATATGATAAAATAATAATTTCAATTATTAAATTTATTATATAAGTAGGTACGCTAAATTTTTAGGTTGTTACTCTCTCTTGTAAGTATTAATTGTAGTTCTATTTCAAATTAGAGCGTGTGTTTAAATTAAGTGAGAAAGTCATCAACCTTATCTGTCTATTCAATATTAGTTAAAGTTAGACATAGGCCTCCTCTAACGTGAGCCATATCATCTGGTTATCACCTAAGTTCTGCAGTCATACATACCTTGAAAAGAGCTAGGTGTGTGGTGTGGGGTCTGCATGGAGCGCGACAGGCCATTTACTTGACGCTGCAGAGTGGCCAGTTCTTGCCTGAGCACGCCACACGTGAGCACACACAGACAAACAAAGTGAGGTATATAGCGAACACCATGCGGGTTGGAAAAGTATTAACAATTACTTGGATATTAATTACTTCAGCAGAGGCTTTAGTTCTTGGGTAGGTTTATTATTTAAATAGACATCATGCTTAGGTAGGAATCACTTGAAAACAGTAAATTTTTGTTCACTCTAGGTAGATTTGGGCAAAAATATTCAAAATACTGTTTTTTTATTGGGTATTTTTTTACTTTCATGAGCTTATACAAACAAACTAAAACTACAATAAATTCATGCACACATGCTTGTTGCAACTAACTACATTTTTTCTCCAAATCTTCACTCATACTTCCATCGTCCCTTACCTTCGCAGGATCTTCATCAGAATCATCAATCCTATCAATAGATAGATCGCTTAGGTTTCTGGTCAAACCACCGATATCATACCTTGATAAATCACTTAGACTATCGGCCCTTCTAAATCTATGTCTATAATTATTGGGGGTCGAAGTGTAATACGTGCGATCTAAGTCATAAGACGTTCGGCTATGTGGATACCCACTCAAAGGAGTGTAGCTTCTCAAGGGTGTAATGGTGGTGCAGTATTTCTTATGGGAACTCCATAAGTTTCTAAGCTTTCTCATTAACTCAACGTTCCTGCAAAGCAATTGTGTTCTTTCTGCTCTGAAATGGAAATTTGTGAGTGAATATGCTGTGGCTACATGAGACTATATGAATTTGCGAATGAAATATTTTCTAAGGCTATTAATTTTGAGTGTAGTCCAAATCTGGCTGGATAAATGAATATAAAAATGAATTTTAACAACTATTTAATGCACACACTTATACATATAATCGTTACCCATTTAAATTTATTGAAATTTTGTACTGTCTCACAACACAGATAGAGAAACATCGATAACACTGTATAATTGATAATATGCCAACAAAACATTACAACAAGCTAACTAATATCACACTACATTGCACAGACGTTTGCAACAATAAGAATAAAAACATTTAAACACTGGAAGTCACAGAAATCAATATTATTTCAAATTCTCTTTAACTCTACTAAGCCTTTCGTATCGTAAAAATATCAATAATCAATTTTGCTTATATTCCACAAATTTAGATAGTGTATTCTATTTCGTCACTGTAAAGTTCAGATTGACTCAAAGACTACCAGTGTTACCTATATCTAGCTTAACCTAAACTACTTCTCATACTACTTGTATACATCATTCGCTTTGCTCTATCAATTCCTTTACTCAGTCAAATAGAAAATGCCCATCAACAGCATTCTATGAAGCTTCATTCTCTTGTTCTTGAACAGTCTCTGTCTCTTTTGCTTTTTCGCTTTCTATATTAACAGTATCTGATACTTCTTCTTGAATTTTACTTTCATCTGCATCATCAATGTTAGCTTCCTGCGCAATTTCAGAAGGTTCAATATTGTTTTGATCTGTTGACGTTGGTTCTGTATTCAAATCTGGTTGACTTTCCGGTTCTTGGGCATTTTCTTCTACACTATGACTGTCTTTGCCGTCTACTTGTTCTGTAGCACTAGTTTTATCTTCAAAAATCTCTACAGTCTCATTCAGAACGCGAACATCGCCATCTGAGACTTCCATACTAAAGCTATTCTTGACGCCTCTATTCTCATCAGCTTGTACTACAATTTCTTCAACATGTGCTCCTCGCTTCTTTTTCTCTTTCTTCCTAGGCTTTGGAACCAACTTCACGCTTATGTCAACTTTTATTGGCTCCTTTTTCTCCCGTAAAAAGGGCTGTTGTATCATAAGCGGCAGGTTGTATATCTTTTCTCCTTTGATGTTCGTGAGATCCTGATTGGTCGTCAACGGGCCAACGACTATTGGCGCGTAGTTATTCGACGAAACGGACTCTTTTGCGGAGCGGCGCTTGGAACGGCGACTCTCTCGGTCTTGCGATCTCGAACGGTCGCGCTGTGTTCTGATTGGTTCGTCTGAACGGCCGCGACTCTGCGCACTGCCTGCCACCAATAAAAACACAGCACGACGTTAAGACAATACTTTTAAATGGGTAACGATATTTCAGCCAGCAATTAAGTGAAGTATTAAAGGAAAGTGATTAATTAAGATAAACATGCTATTAGATTGTAAATTGTTCGTACTTGTGCCTACGATTTGCGTCGTCGAGCTTGTCTGTGAGCAAACGACATTCGCCGGTGAGTTTCTCCATCAGACTGTTTTGTGATTGTATCATGGACTCCAACCCAGCCACCGTTTTAGCTGCGGAACCAAATGTTCTAGCTTTAACTCGTTATCTGTAGACACTACTAATGGGAGGTCTTTGTAAACAATCTGATGAATAAACTATTGAAAGTTAAGAAAGAATAAAGCCCTTTCATAGCACTATAGACGTACATGCAAGCGCAGAAGATGAAAGGGTAAAGTATGAATGTTTTGAAGGTATTGTTCCAAATCGTTTAGTGTGAAGAATCTTTCAAAACATCAATAGTTTACCCATTGAACGAGGCTATGTCCCAAAGATTTAGTTTAGACTCCCAACTTTGAGAGAAACTACAGAGTGTACCGTTTACGTACCGTGCTTGTTCTCCATTGTCTCGAGCATCGTGGATAACTCTTTCTTGTTCTTCTCCGGCGATATCGGTGTTAAGTTCTTCATGGTTTGCTGCGAATAAAACAATATAATGCTTCTTTTCCATACCATATGTTTCTGGCTTGCATGTGTATTTAGATAGCTAACCACTACAACACTAATGCCCAGTTCCACTACCTCCAGAAAAGTAATTTCATACGAACGATGTTCCAGTTATGTATTTATCTGTTAGATCATTCCTATTTAAAAGTAGTGATACAGGCCTCAGAAAATATTCCCAATATTTCTGTAAATATTTCAGACTTCTATAAAGAAGAAGTTGGACATTTAAATAAAATTTCTAGCTTACTGATATATAGTCAGGATAGATGAATGATAATACCTCTTTCTCCAGGTTTGAGATCTGTTCAGAGAGACGAAGATTCTCGCGACGTGAGTGTACCAAGTCTGCATCAGCTCTGTCCAGGCGTTGACGGAGAGACTGGATCTAGAAGAACGGAGTAGAACAATGAGAAAGAAAAGCCTGGTTAAGCGAATGATAGATATTAACCTATATCTTCTATTACATATAATTATAAAACTGAAGAGTATGCTGTTTGAATGCGCTTATATTTGGAACAACTCTAAATAAAAAAAATATGGAAGAAACTGATGAAAAAAATATATGAGAGCAGGACTTCTAAACATATAATTTGAGGTGAACCACCGTTATGTCGGAACAATCGGAAATGTTTACTAAATTTGTCACAGGCAAACACAATAGCATCGTTAAGCATGGTACTAAGTACGTACCGGCCTTGAACTTGATATTGTATCATAATAACATGAACGCATTAAAAAGAACTTGGCGCTCGAAAGAAGGCCTGGGACTGGGATTCGATTCTATTGGATTCTATTATATACGATTCAAATTGATTCTATTCGATTATATTCGATTCTATTCGATTCTATTCGATTCTATTCGATTCTATTCGATTCTATTCGATTCTATTCGATTCTATTCGATTCTATTCGATTCTATTCGATTCTATTCGATTCTATTCGATTCTATTCGATTCTATTCGATTCTATTCGATTCTATTCGATTCTATTCGATTCGATTCTATTCGATTTTATTCGATACTATGATTCTTACTTCGGAGTTGAGACGATTAGTTTCATGTTTGGCCTGACGCTGATGTCTTTCAATGGCGAGGCGGGCGCTAGCCAGTTCTTCTTCCAGAGATGCCTTCTCTGCGTGAGCTTGAGCCAAATCCGCTTGCAGAGACGCTGAAACAAAATATTATTGCAATAATAAACAGGAATTTTGAAGGACATTCTGAAGAAAGTACTTTACCTAACTGAATAAAAACAGGAACAGGAACTGAATAAAAATAGGGACTAGTAAAGATAAGTGAAGGTGATGACATCATAAGTCGAATGACACACGCCCGTATGTAATCAAATCCAATCCTTCAAAAGAAAAAAAAAATTGCCTATCCGTGCGAAGCCGGGGCGGGCCACTAGTTTGTTATAATTACAATAGGACCTTCTTACTGATATGACTGTATACGTACATGTTTTGTTCTTCAATTCATTCTTCAGCTCATCAATGGTGGCGTTCTTCATTGAGAGCTCACGCTTCAGCTCGTTTTCTTCACGGCGTTGGCGCTCCAGGTCCAACTGTCAAATTGTCGGATCAAACATTTTCCGAAAAAAGACGACTTTTCCGGATAAAATTACATTATAACAGCACGCTAAAACGCCCACCCCTTTTTAGTGTTATGAATGGATGATAAAAGTAAATGGATGACAATGTTCAGAGGAGCTCGCCACTTGAGGACCTCTAGCTAGAGGAGCTCATTTTTAGGGTTCCGTAGTCGACCTCCATGTCCGTCTGTCTGACTGTAAGTCCGCGGCATAGCTCAGAAGTTCCTGGTACTAGAAAGTTGATATTAAGTATAGATATGTATATTGATCATGCCGACAAAGTGGTAACATAAAATTATGAAAAAATAAATAAATAAGGTAACTCCCAAACACGTAAAGTGGGGATGTTTCTTTTTTCTTGCGTTCCCCTTGTGTGGGGTATCGTTAGATAGGTCTTCCATAAATTTTATAGGTGTGTGAAGACCATTTTTCGCCAAGTGAGTTTCAAGTGAGCCATTTGCGAAATAAATAGCTTTTAAGTGCAAATTGTTGTTCAGTAGGAGCATCTCTAACTTTTAAATGGCTATTTTTCCTTTTTTGCCAATTCTAACGAAAAAGCAGGAATTTAAACATCTCGCTTTAACATCTGGCAACACTAACTATATGACACTTACCTGTAGCTTGGCAACATTGTCGTACTGTGCGGCGAGGTCGTGTTGCAGCTCGTCGAAGTGAGCGTTGTAGCGTTGTTCGGCCGCGCTGCGCTCTTGTATAGCACGGCGGGCGCCCTCCCCGGCCAGCTCGCGGACTTTATTGCGTTCTTTGGACAAGTCGTCCTGGAAAATTTGGATGATATAGGTAGCTATCGACATATTTACAATATCGAAGAAAAGACATAAGAATTGCAAAAAAAATATTCGTCCGCATCGCTGTCAGCGGGAATCGTGCCCAAAAGGCTGGCATTGCCACCTTGGATCCTATGACCTTCTCTGTATGCTTAGAGATTTTTAACCATACAGATAATCCCACTGGACAGTATATAGGTCGACGATAGCTATCTAAAGGTAAAAAAGCTTAAAAATACTCCTGGAAAATTGGAAATGAAGATCATGGAACGAGATAATATTCTTGTCTTTATATATAATAGCTCTTTTTGGACAAGTAGTTACATTTTTTTTCTACTTGACTTATAGATATTTCTCTATAAATTTAGGCAGAACTTTAATAAGTCTTAATTAGTATTTATGAAAATAAACTTTATTAAATCCTGGTCATTTTACGAATTATGCTTAAGCAGTAGACCTAAAATTTTGAAGACCTCAAACTCAAAGTCCTGTAATTCATTCACATATCGATTTTCACCAACTGATATCTGATCCTACCTTAAGCCTGCGCACTTCAGCCTCCAAGGTGTTCCGTTCCTCCCTGAGCTGGTGTTCCACTGCGTCCGACCCTCGCTTGTATCGCCCGTCATCATCTCGCTGCTCCAAGCTTAACTTCAGCTTGGATATCTGAGCCTCCAAAGAAGACTTGTCCCTGTTCGTTGAAGGAGATAATTTAACTTATAGATTTTTGGCAAGTGAGCAATTTAGAAAAATGCTGGTTAAAATTATACGTAGTGTTGTTGATTAAAACAAATGTTACTAGGTACTAATATTATAAATGCGAAGGTTTTTGAGATGTATGTATGTTTGTTACTCTCTAACCCAAAAACTACTGAATGGATTTGTAAGAAATTTGGCATACACATAATTTATAACCTGGGAAACATAGGATTGACTTTCTATAAGGTTGTACGAAGTACCTAGTTCCGCCAAGATGCGGATGAAATTGAGGGAAACAGCTAGTTAAATATAATAATCTGTACAATCTAGTATTGTATAGAATACCCAGACATTCCATAGAATGCCTAAAACAGATAAGTATATACTGAATATAAATTATTCCATTTTTTTCTAGTCATTTTAGACAACACTGAATTTTCAACCGGTATTGTATTGAATAAAGATTAGGTTAGGTTACTCAGGACCGCTGCAAAAGAATCTGGATTCCCGCGGCCCCGCGCGCACTTGCAAGAAGTGACACCGGGGTGGTTTTAGCCGGTAAGAGTCCGGCACTGTTCCCGGCCTCCCCAGACCGGGTTCGTCCATGAAGATTTCCCTCGTCAAAAAAAAGGTTACTCAGGACCCGAAGCGCCCCTGTATGACGTATGAGAAATCTTCAAAGGACTCCTCCGGCTGCGGAGCGGGAGAAAGTGTCAGACTCTTACTGACCAAATCCCATCTATGTTCCTTCCATCAGCCTTTGCGTTCTCTTTGGTAACTCTTTCGAACGTCCCACAGCCCCAGTTAAACATCTCATTTGGCCCTAAATATACCTCTAGCCTTCACACGAAAGTACATTTTTTATCAGTTATTTTATCTATAGAAGGTGATAAGATTCCTTCTCTGTATGAGAAGAGGCCTATGCCTAGCTGTGGGACAATATATAGGCTGATGTTGAAGGTGCTTACCTTTGCAGATTGTCGATCTGGCGCTTGAAGCCATCAAGGCAGGTTGAGTCAACGAGCCCAGAGGCCAACTTGCGCTTGTTCTCAGTATTCTCTTCCTACACAACAGACCAATTAATGATCAGAAAGAAATAGTGGAGAGGAACTCGTGGCTCAGTATCGGTCACTCTTGCTGCAGTCGGTCCGGAATGGATAAGACAGACGATAAACAACTACTAGACTACTTACTGGTATACTACGGAAATTTTAATCCTATTTTATGCGAAATAGAGTTTGTTTGTTACGCTTTCACGGTAAAACGGCTGAAGCAATTTGGATGAAATTTGGTAAGAAAATGGATAGGAACCTGGAGACGCCTAAAGGCTACTTATTTATCCGTGAAGTGAAAAAACAGCTAGTAATTTTATAATGTACTTCCACCCAATCAAAACCTTGTGTTAAGACAACATTGAGGAATTTGAAGGAATATCATAGAAGAAGTATTATAACTGAGAATATAACTCTTTCTGCGTGTCTGTAATGCTTTTACTGGTGAATAGATTTAGATGAAATTTAATATGCAAATATAAAACTGCATTACACCAAATAAGATCTTACCTGCACTTTCTTAAGGTCGATCTTGGCCTGCGTGAGCTGAGCCTCCAACTCTGCAATGCGGGACTCGAACACAATGTTGGGACCTTCCAATCTGGTAGAGCGGGATTTGGCAGACTTGCGGGCTTTTAGAGGAGTTGTCTGATAAAAAAATGAAGACTTCTAGAACCTTCGAATAAACTTTAAATGAAGAATGAATGTTTCTGATCTCCCAAAATACCATATCTGCACTGAAGTCTACGTATCTTCCTAACTAATATTGTAAATGCGAAAGTGAGCTTGTTTGTTTGTTACGCTTTCACCAAAAAACGACTGAACCGATGGATGACCATCTCCAGGTCTGGATTGTATCATAAAATAATAGAACTTTAATAGAGACCTCTGAGACTGTTTCGGAATTTCTTCCCAGAGGGCGTCAGTTAGAAAATTTTCGCTCTTTAGTTACAAAAAATATCTGGCATGTAGTTAAAAGGATCAAAAATGCTTCATTTGCATAAAAAAAATAATAAACTTAACTAAGGGCTTATTATTCAATAGTCAGATAATTTGTATCTGATGAATAAATACGTCAGTTTGTCAGATTTTGTAAAGAAAATATTAGGGAAGTCAACGTATATATTAACCCTCTTATTCATAAGGACACCTTTTGTCTTGAAAGCCTCTTTTAACTATTAAACTGTTTTGTCCTTATCTGTCAAGTTAAAATGAATTTTGACAGAAAGGGACAAACAGTTCTCATTATGAATAAGAGGTTATACTTTAGTTAAAAGTTATCTTACTTTTGGAAAACCGGCCCTTAGAGTTTTTGAGTTTTATGAGCTGGATAAATTTTCTGTTTCTTACCTTGTTGTCACTATCCAGCCCAGTGCTGTCTCCCAATTCATCCAGCTCATCGCTCTCGGAGCCGTTGTACGAGTGGAACATTCGAGAGATCAACTTGTTCTTCTGAGCTTCGTGGAGATGCTCATTCTCCGAGATCACCTCCTTTACTTTACCCAGCAGGTTGTTTAGTTCGTCCTGGAGAAAGGAAGAATTCCTAAGATTTGAACAACTAAATCCATCCGTTTTAGCATAAAATGCTTTGTCCTGAATGACTGACGGATCAACGCACAGCCTAAACCGCTGATCGTAGAGACTTGAAACTTGGAGTGTGTGTTCTTTGCATGACGTAGGCATCCAATAAGAAGGATTTTCAGAAATTCTACCCCTAAAGGAGTGAAAAAGGGGGACAAAGTTTGGATGAAACTCTGTCATTTTTAATTTAAATTCGTATAGTACACGCGGGCAAAGCCGCTGGCGGAAAGCTAGTAATATTATAAATGCGAAAGTGTGTCTGTCTGTTACCACTACACGCTTAAAACGCTGAACCGATTAAGATGAATGTATGGCGATAGCTTAGCTTGTTGTGTTGTAGGAATGTTTGACAATATTATGACAAATTAACTTTCGAGAATTCAAAAATCGCTTACGCCAACGTTAAATTTCATTAAAATGTTCGTGCTAGGCACACAGATTTTTTCAGAAGACTATGGAGTAAGAAAGACATACCCTGCAGTACTGGCTCTCTCGCTCCAACTGCTCGATGTACTCTTCTTGCTTCTGTATGAAGTTGATGACGTCAGGGTTGGTGCCGCCCGTCAGGTCGCCTGCACTTGCCGCCGTAGTGGTCGGCTGGGGTGGCGCTGATAATATTTTTGGGTGAAATAATAAAAGACAATGGGCATTGAGATATACCTAATCAATAGAGATGCAATCCCGAACATTACGCGTCCAAAAACACGTAACCATTTTTTTAGTATAGACGTAGCTTTGAAACTAGTAACCACTATGATGCAACATTCTATTTATCTCTTTCACACTAACCGAAACATTATGTACGTGACATCTATTCGAGAAAGACGGCGACAGTTAGTTTTTCCAGATATTCAGTTGAAGTCAAGCTGACAGATGACATGAATTGTGGCTGGGGGCTCAAACTTTTATGGCACGCATTTTGCTTGGTGAATGCAGATCTAGTTATGTTAGTAACATATATAGCTATGACAATGGGTATTATTATGTCTATCATCTCAATGTTATTAGATGCGTTTTAAGGATATGTAAAATAAATAGCTGTGCCTCGCTGATTTCACCTGCCTATAACCTCTCTAAAAAAATGGGCAATGCAAATAATTTTCTTCAAATCCACTTACAGCCATTTTCAATATCCTATCTATCCATAGATTTACTTACTTTGCCTTATTTTTGACATTAGTCGTATGGACTTTATGTCAAAATTATATCTCTAGTAAGGAAATCTTTGTATAGATAGGATATTGAAAATGGCCATTAGTAGTTCACGCGTAGCGATTAGCGCGTTGAAATAAACAAACTTTTTGGTTTCTGATCTTTTTCGATTTTCTTTTGGTATGATACAATAAGTAAAAGATACTTCGAATTGTTTTAAAATTGTTCCTGCTTTTAACATCCATTTTATTAGATACACTAGCTTCTGCCCGCGACTTTGAAACATTATTCATTGATGCTCCGCTCCTATTAATTCTAGCGTGATGATATATAAGCCTATAGCGTTCCTCGATAAATGGGCTATCTAACACTGAAAGAATTTTTCAAATCGAACCAATAGTTCCTGAGATTAGCGCGTTCAGACAAACAAGCAAACCCTTTAGCTTTATATATTAGTATAGATATAGATTTAGGACTAAAGTTTCATCAGAAGTCAGGTCTTTAATTACGGAAATTTTGAACCAGAAATTAAGTATAAAACGCTGTGCTACATAAATCCTCGTAGCTGTTAAGTCGAGGCCACGCGCAGTCCAAGGGTCCCGTAGTTGCCGGTCATTTTAGAAGTTAGCTGACTCGTTACTTGTCAAGCCTAATTAGCTGTGATAGTTTTCCTTTTAACTACGATATAAATACTAGTGCATTCTTCATGAGCTTTGTATTTTGCAAACGTATCCCTAATTCATCAAAAAACTGGTTTTCACATCCGCTGCCGAAATAGAGTTTTCTAGTACTTGAGTCTCTGCCGCGTACATACAGACAAACAAACATGGCGAAACTATAAGTGTTCCTTAGGTATTGACTATGGAACCCTTTTTTTTGCATGGAAAATCATCAAATGACTATCCGTGGGTGGGGCGGGAGTGTCAGACTTTTACTGACTAAAACCCATCCATGTGCCATCCTCAGCCCTTTGTATTCCGGGGGCGCGGTAACTCTTTCGAAGATCCGCAGCCCTGGCAGGACTACAGATCCTTAAAAACTACACACTTACCAGTAGTAGTGACGTGTTGCGGAGTGTAGTTGTTAAGACTGTCTGCGTACAGGGTGGTGTACTTAGCAGTCAGCCGCGGCCGAGGCTTGTACTCGGCCAGGGTGTACGAGCTCGTGTACTTCTTGTCCACATCGCCGTCAGACTCGTCCAAGTTCTTCACTGAAGCCGACCCACCGTAACTGCGTACCTGGATTTTTGATTTTATTACGTTTTTCGATTTTTTTTACTATATTTAAGAAAGAGGCTGGTTTTTGTTTCCTTTTCACGATGTTTAGCCATAGTGCACCGATTCGGATAATTATTTTTTAAAGGATAATTAAAAAATGCATTATAAATATAATGCCTAAGATAAAAAATATTTTTTAGATTTTTTTCTTAATTCGAAAAAAAATGTTTTCCATTTTTAAATTATAAATGATATTCAAAGGAGGTAAAAATGTGAACCATATTTAAAAAAAAACGGTTATTCAATTAACCATGCACCTAATTAATTAAATAAAAATTCCCAATTTAATATTTTCCAAAACTAATTTCCACGTTTTTTTACATCTTGAAAGTGATCAGCTAAATCTTTGTAATATTTGTAATAATTACAAAGAAAAGAGTTCGTAATATTTTTCCAATAACACAATTAACGCATAACTATTAAAAAGATACTATTAAAAAGATATTATTAGAGACTATTAAAAAAAAACTCACACTTGGCGCGTAGTTCCCCGACAGAAAGTACCTTAACTTGGATACCGCCTCTTTGTAAGCCAACTCCGTATAGTCCGGTATCCTCTTCAAGCCATACTCATTCATCTTACTCGGCCGTCTGTTCAAATAATTAGTATAATACATAATTAAAAACTAAAACAACTCAACTATCAACAAAACAAAACATTTTTAAATTTCGAAACAAAAAAATAAAAATAAAAGTCAAATTTCGAATTCGGAACTAGTGTTGCGCATAGCGCCGGGTTGTCGAGTGCGGTGATATTCGAATAGGTATCGATTCCACAACGCGGTTGCTTAGGTTACCGTTGTTGTGGTAAACAAATGCCTCGCGACTAATGCAGGGGACATGCAATCGATGTATCATCATAGATAAAGATAGGTAAATTGGATTACCTAATCGAGATTAGCATGAATCGTTATCGTGTCATTGGTTCGTTGGAGACATGCTATTTTAACCGTTCTAAATTCGATTTTGCAAATTAGACTGAAATTTTGAGGGGGTATCGTGTTACCCGTAAACTAGGTCAGATAGGCAGTCGCTCCATGTAAAACACAAGTACTCAGCTGCAAGACTGGAAGCCGATCCCAACATAGTTGGGAAAAGGCTAGGCAGATGATTAGACTAAAATCCTGAAATGGTATTCTTATGGTATGGTAATACATGCTTGGGTGACCATAATGTGAAAAAGTATAAGATTATATTCGTGTTTAAAAAAAAATCTCATAGCTCAAATCGGCACGTTTGTGTAGTGGCTAAACTACTGCTTTGCGTATCGCAGGGTCGATTCCCGGAAGGGTAATTAACCGTACAAGTAACATTGTTCCGGGTCTGGGTGTTTGTGCATGTGTAATGTATGTTTGTAAACGCACCCACGATACAGGAGAAATTAGTAGTGTGGGGCAACGTTTTTTTTTAAATACCAACTCAATACATGAAATTAACATTAGTAGATAATAAAAGACAAACAAAAAAGATACCTCTACAAAATAGAATAGTGTAGTGGTGCAGGTTCGAACCTGGCTGACGGAAAATATCAATCTGACTTGTACAAAATATTTTGTATTTTGAAAGTTAATCTCAGATTTCAAGCCTATATTCTTTCTCCTTGTATAAATAAAATTAATATATATTCTGGACCTGACGTAATGATTAATTTTTACATCATCTCTCGAGAAGCATTACAAAGACTGTAAATAGAATGGAAAATGAATTGTATGTCAATCAGTTGTTCTCGGTGATTTTTTGTTTAAATTAAAGATGTAAAAAAAAACAAAAGCAAAGTAACATTACTAGGTTTTCTTCTTATATCATAGTTTATATACAGATAGTTTTCCTAATGTAAATAACATTATTTACATTAGGAAAACTTAAAAAAGAACATCCCAAAAAAGTCCTGCAATTTTGTCGTCTTTACATTACTTACGAAAGTTGTTATTAGTTATTGATTAAAATAGTAATAATACGTACATACTTTGGTACACGTAGCAAGTAAGTACGGGAAAAATAAATTTTTGAGAAGTTTCTCTATGTATAAAAAAAAGGAAATGCATACCAAAAGTTAAACTTTGTCTATAACTCTTGTATTCTTTCTTCCATTACGAATATTTAAATATTATTCCGCATTAAAAGTTTTTTACAATGTCAACTACTTGCCGGATTTTTGTGCGCTTCAACTTTCCGTTCATCTCCTTGTCGGAGCCAGCACTGGAGCCGCTCTTCACCCGGTAGCCCGTCGACTTCGGCTTGGTGACGTAACTTGTCGAACCCATACTATCACTAACACGCCAACTATCCAAACCTATCGCAATTTATATTCAAAACAATGCGAAATTTATGCCACCAGGAAAGTATTAAAAACAATATTTTGCAATACTGGTAAACCGACACGATAAAGAACCTATAAATTCAAATTTTCGAATTTCGAAGGCATCGCGAGCGCGCGCTGCCGCCAATAGACAGCCTTGTCGAAAAAGGAATGAGTTTTAGAATAAGAACTTTTTGCTCCTTCCTGTGTTTTGTCCCGTTCGCACGCGCGGGATTAATGGTTATGTCTGTTTCGTATCGATGAAAAGTTTTTCTTCAGGATACATAGGCGAGGAGCAAGGGTGGAAAATGTTTGCATTATCATTACTTAAAGCAGAAACGAACCATAAGAAATACTTTTAGGCTGTATGCATCTTAAAATAAACCTAGCATGCACGGTATTACAATCATAAAAATTAAAATTTTAAAGACTGATATGCTAAATGAAACATGACTTGCAAGTTACTAAATCCAAATAATTCAAGCAATGAGTGTTAATACATACAGCAATCCATAGTAAAGTATTACTAGCACTAGTCTTATAAAATAATATAAGTGAAATCTCGCCTCAAACTCCCGAACTATGAGCCAGGCAGTGTCTAGCGTGCATCGAAGACGAGCTAATAACTTTTTGGAGGGAAAATACATTCGTGATCACGCGACAAAATGGCGGCAGGGGACCACAAATCATAGCGTTTTACGTTCACTGACTCATCCGCATAATTAGATCCACGTAGTTTCATACAAATGTTTACGGAAATTATGTAAATTAAGGAATTTAATATATTTTTAATTTATGCCTAAAGACTTCTAACAAAGTTTTCATAGTAGGTTGTTTTTTTTCTTTTGCGTGCGGATTTTGGTAAATTGTAAATTGCTTTCTGTTTTGAATTTTCTATGTCTTTACTAAAGTTACAAGAAAATAGTTTTAGGTCTAATAGCTGGAAAAATGGGACCACATGGGAAGCGTCAGCTTTCTAATAAAAAAAGAATCATCAAAATCGATTCCCCAGTCAAAAGTTATGAGGTATCAAACATAAAAAAAAACATACAGTCGAATTGAGAACCTCCTCCTTTTTTTAAGTCGGTTAAACAACTGAACATAGTTTAGCTTTTGTAACTTCCGCCACAACACGAAAAAAAGTTTCAGTTATGTTGTAATATTTTCTTTTAATTTGTGAGTAATGATTTCGCAAATAACAGTATTCTCGGCATCGAGATATATCAATAGAGATGCAATCCCGAACATTACGCGGTCACAAAAACGTAACCATTTTTTAGAATGCAGACGTAGCTTTGAAACTAGCAATCATTTTGATGTAAAATTATATCTATCTCTCTCACACTAACCGAAACGTAATGTTCATGACATCTGTATGATAAGGATGGCATTTACTACAAATTTGCCCATATTATTGTTAAAATCGTCCTGCTGTCACTCTGATAGATTCAAGCTGGCTACCAAGTGACAGATGTCATGAATTATGACTGGTCATAACCTTTATGGCACGCATTTTGCTTGGTGATTGCACAATTAATTACTTTAGTAACATATATGTATATCTATGATTCTCGGTGTCAAAATATTTTCGAATGTCGATCTCGAGGTGACGAAGCAAATTTTAAGGTCCTTCGCATTCGAACGACGTCATCACAATTTATTT
Source organism: Pyrrhia umbra (assembly GCA_963891755.1). Classification (NCBI taxonomy): domain Eukaryota; kingdom Metazoa; phylum Arthropoda; class Insecta; order Lepidoptera; family Noctuidae; genus Pyrrhia; species Pyrrhia umbra. The sequence continues at coordinate 3,274,441 of OY982943.1, forward strand.
TACGAGAATATTTTCGTAGGAAACCATGTATCGGGACCCTGATCGTATCTACCCCCATTGATGTATAATGTTACTAACGTAACTAGATCTGCAATCACCAAGCAAAATGCGTGCCATAAAAGTTTGAGCCCCCAGCCACAATTCACGTCATCTGTCAGCTTGACTTTAACTGAATATCTTTTTTTCGAACAGATGTCACGTATAAGTTTCGGTTGGTGGGAAAGAGATAAATAGAATGTTGCATCAAAGTGGTTACTAGTTTCAAAGCCAAGTCTACATACCAAAAAAATTGGTTACGTTTTTGTTACCGCGTAATGTTCGGGATTGCATCTCTATGTATAATGATATATTATATCGATGCTATCTACCGGTGTAAGTCAGTGCCGGACTCCGAAGCGTCGAGCTCGCGTGACCGACATCGTTCTTTTTACAGGGCTTGTCTTACAGTTCACAGTTTCGAAGTATTTTTATGAAAAAGTTTGTCGTGCTCTCTGTATGTTACTTATCTATACTAATATAATTAAGCTGAAGAGTTTGTTTGTTAGTATGTTTGTGTGCACGCGCTAATCTCAGGAACTACTGGACCGATTTAAAAAAATCTTTCAGTGTTAGATAGGCCATTTATCGATGAAGGATGTAGGCTATATATCAGCACGCTAAAATCAATAGGAGCGGAGCATCAATGAAGAATGTTTCAAAATCGGGGGTTAAAGTTAGCGATTGCCCAAAGTTACTATTCCACGCGGACGAAGTCGCGGGCAGAAGCTTGTATGATTATAAATGTATTCATGTATACATTTTATACTAGCTGTTTCGCACCCGGGTAAAAAGTAGCCTATGTCCTTTCTCAGGCTCTAAAATATCTGTGTTCCAATTTTCACTTTAATTGGTCCAGTAGTTTTGGGGTATAAGCGCGACAGACAGACAGAAAGAGTTTCTTTCGCATTTATAAAATTAGTAAGGATGACGCTTTAACGCTTGATTAAAATACTCGTACCTACATTCGAAAATACAATATTTGTATAATTGATTATTATAATCATTAAATTGTTAATCGATTAAGTATCGATTAAGTTGAACGTCATCAAGAATCATAGCTGATGTAATCTATACTAATATAATAAAGCTGAAGAGTTTGTTTGTTTGAACGAGCTAATCTCAGGAACTACTGGTACGATTTGAAAAATTCTTTCAGTGTTAGATAGCCCATTTATTGAGGAAGGCTATAGGCTATATGTATACAGTGGCGGATCCAGGATTTTGGTTTGGGGGGCTTGATTCTGGTGAGGGTAGGTTTTATCAAGCGAAACACTAAAAAAGCACTGAACATTTTATTTTGCTTAACGCATAATAAGTCTCCTTGCTTAGCTTTTGGGGGGGGGGCTTGAGCCCCTAAGCCCCCTGTTCTGGATCCGCCACTGGCTATATATCATCACGCTAAAACCAAAAGGAGCGGAGCACAACTATTCAACGCGGACGAAGTCGCGGGCAGAAGCTAGTCCAAAATAAACGTACCTACTTGATCCAAGTACTGCTGATGACGTAGTGATACGTAATCGCCATTTTGTACGGCAAAAATAATATTTTTTTTTAGTTTAATAAATTGAAATCGCGGGGAGCGGGAAGGGAGCATACCTACATTGTATGAAGAGGTTTTGAGACCAATTTTTAAAATTTATATGCATACCCAGAATGGGTTTAAAGGTATCTCCATACTAAGAACAACGGCAATTACAGTGCAGAATATTAGATACCTAGCATTTTAGGTTTTAGTCAGAAGGTCGTGGGTTTCTGAGGTTCAGGTGCCCGCTTCTCACAAGAGGCCGGTTTCAAGACATGGCAAGTACAAATATGACGTTTTCAATGATCTCCCTAAATTCATTTGAACGCCACTAACGGTGAAAGAAAACATCATCAGACAGCTTAAGAGGTCGACCTAGAATTAAACAAAACCGGCCAAGTGCGAGTCGGACTCGCGCACGAAGGGTTTCGTACCATTGACTAGGTGTGTTAGTACCTACCTGTGCCATTATTGATATCAAGCAAAAATGGGCAAAAAATTCGCGTTTGTTAGTTCTCCTTAAATATTTATTTTATTTTGTTTTTAGTATTTGTTGTTATAGCGGCACCAGAAATACATGATTTGTGAAAATTTCTACTGTCTAGCTATCGCGGTTCTTGAGATACAGCCTGGTGAGAGACAGACGGACGGACAGCGAAGTCTTGGTAATATAGGGTCCCGTTTTTATCCCTTGCGTCCGGAACCCTAAAAATTGTAGTGAGCAATCCTTCTCGAGCAAGCGTGGTGATCAATGCTCGTACCTTCTTAGTGTGAGAAGATGTTTTTTCCCAACAGAGGGACAGTAATATTAAGCATGCAAGACTTTTGCCATTGTCAGAATAAAAATAGGGTTTTATTTAAAGTTTTTTAATTGTATCCAGTTTGTGTACTAAAAATGATTGTAGGGGTAGTTAATAAGTAGGTAAAATAAACCACAACAAATTATTATTGAATAAATTTATTAGTAAAAAAAATAATACTAAAACAATCTTCTCTACTTTTTGGTGTTAGTAGCTACACAACAAAACTTAATTTCTACTAAACAAAAAAATAAATATTTTTAAGTAGATCGTTATTCGATTGCACGAAACAAAATAATTTCCTTTTTATTAAATAAAATAATCGTCTAATATCGCAATGGCACTTTTCGAATAAATACAATAGCAAAATAAGCATTTCCACAGATTATATACACGTGAAGACTGTGCGTAGTGATGTTTTTGCCAAAATATAATTCATTGTCTATGGCACGAGATATCAAAGCTCAAGGAGGTTTGATAAGAGATTATTTACAATAATGATTAACAATTTATCTTATTAATTATTATTCTAAGTTTATAAATAGTACAACGTTGATTTTGAGAGTTAAAACTTAAAAGTAATTACGATTTTTGATCGAATATAAGATTCTTATAATTAGACCAGTATCGGTAAAAATCAGCGTCGTACTATATTAACCTAAGTTCATAAGCTAGAATAAGTTGACGGAATTCAAAACTTGGGAGTACAAAAAGAGACGGAATCATTATTCAAGTCTTGCATCTTAGTTATTTGACCATGTAACATATAGAATGAACTTTAATTATATTTTTTTTTCATTTTTATGAATGAGATACAATTTTATTTAAAAATATATAGGCCTGTCTCACCATTTCGTCCAGATTAACATGATTTATATGAAATTATCGGTCATGTATAAGTTCAACCGATCCAGAGGTGGCGAGATTGGCCCAAATTACTCTAAAAGTTATTCACAAATCGAGTTAATTTTTAAAATTTATCAGATGTCACACAGTTACGACATTTTAAAGACTAACCAATCAGACACAAGCAAACGTTTTCATGCCACGGATTGGTTGTTAAAAGGCGTATAGTATAAATGCAAAAATATCACTTAAATAAGCTCATTGAAATTTATTAACAACCTGTTTCACCCAACTGCCTTTAACATCATCAACCTCGGGTTTCACTTCGACATTATTTCTACTAGGAATGTTTTTATCAGTACTGGGAGTGGGTATAGCTTTCTCTTTCACACTTATTTCACTGACGCTTCTTTCAAAATTAGCTACTTTCGTCGTAATAGACTTTGGTTTTGTTGCCTGTATAGGTTTCTTCACGTTTGGATTCGGTTTTATATGAGTTTTCGACAGCTGTTCGATCTCCATTCGCCTTTCTAAGACTGATTTCGATGTTTTAGGTTGTTCTACTATAGATTTTTTCATGTCGTTTGTCGATTTGAGTTTTCTGGTCGCCGAGTCGAGGCTGGCTCTTTCGAAGCTCAGTCTTTTAATTTCTATATTTCCTTGCAGTTTTGTTTTCTCGACCGAATTATCTTCTGTCTCCCTCTTCTTTTCGCTAACTTTGCTTGGAATATCACTTTTAACCATTTTATCTTCATTTACTATAGGTTTTTCATATGGAGGGGTAGACTCTGATCTCACAATTGATGGTTTGTAGTTAACATTCCTTTTAATGGTTTTCATATTAACCGATTCTGAAGATGATGATTGTTCCGAGCTTCTAGATAAAGTTTTAGGGACATTTTTGTTCTGAACGTTCGACGCAGATGGTACTTGCGTTATTTTTGGTTTCATAGGAACAGGTGGAGCTACTTTTGGCTTCACAACCTTCTCTAATTTACTATTAATACGTTCAATATTCGCTGTTTTATTAGTAGTCACTATGACGCGTGTCTGTTTGTTGCATTTTTCGTTCACAGTTGTAGTAATCGTTGTCTTTTGAGATTTGAATGAATTATTCCGCTTCATACTTTCTACTTTAGTAACAGTCTTGTTTATCACCTTGTCCTTACCTACAATTTCAATTTTCGAATCTTCTGCATCTTCTTGATCAGAATACACTGCAGAATCCCTAAACACGTCTTCATCGATCACATGTTCAATCTTCTCAAATGATTTCTCGTAGTAACTTTCATCGGAATTAGTCTGTACAGAATATTGTGTTTCTTCTTTAGTTTCTACAATATTTTGATTTGCGTTTGCTTTATTTTGTGTATCTTGATACGCTCCCTCGCTTGAAGAAGTCACATAGGAAGAATTAGAAAATAAACTATCAGGTCTCACGGCATTTTTATTTATAAGTACATTGACCTTCTTAAGTGGAGATTTATCGCTAGATAAAGTCATTGGATCTACATAATCTGACTGAGCTATTCTAGCTCCTAAGTGCTTGCTGCCTTGCATGTATATAGGCAGCTTGTTCAAGCTTTGGTAGGAACTATTATTTGATTTAGAAGGCGATCCGACTGAGCTGGATATGCTAGTCACCATACTGACACTTTTCTCGTAACTTGGTCGATGAATTTCCGGTTTTTGGTTGATATTGTCACAACTAAGAGATAAAGCTTCCAGATTACTCTTCTCGTTCTGACTTTCAGTCATCGTGCTGTTTTCACACACGCTCTTGCTAAGCAACTCATTATTTATCGCGTAAACTATAGTTGAAGTCGTGGGACTTGTGTCTGTTGATGTTATAACAACTTTTATGTCGCTTTTTATCAAATTATTTTGTATGTCGTCACTGTGTAGAACTTTGCTTACAGTTTCAGACTTATTTTGATTATCATCAGTATGTTCATCGCCTATTATACTTCTGAACCTTTGCAAAAGATTCTTGGAGTAGCTTCTAGGGTTTAAGTTTGGTCTTTTGTCACTTGTTGGACTTTTGACATCTGATTTGGTGCTGTCGGGGCTACTGTGATCGTTGGCGTTAATTTCTGAGTCTTCATTACTTTTGTTAGGAGTTTTATTTTTGAAACGACTGAGTACATTTTTAAGCGAGAGCATGTTTGAAGTTGGCTTATAAATTTTATGTTCAGGATGAATTACTTCAATATCATTGGACTTACTGTCTACATTTTGTTCTAAAGGCAATACTTCGCAGGATGATGTAGTAGAGATGTTCAAGTTTGGTTGAGATACTGTTAAAAGGTTTTCATTTTTATTCTTATCTAGACTCAAATCTTGGAATTTACTTTTGTAGCATCTGTCAATTTCTTCCTCTAGCTCTAATGTTGACTGACTTATATTCTGAGCAAAATCTGTTTCACTAGTTTTAGAGTTGTTGAACTTAATGTGCATGTCTCCCTCACTCATATCATCGTAATTAATCTCGCTCTGATCTGAAGCTATTGTGAATGGTCTATCAGTGCTCATTACTTTACCGTCCCTATTTAAATATGTTTTGCTATTACTGTTAGGTTTACATTTGAACGTAACTAGATTATTCTCTTCTTGATTGCTAGTTACTACTTGAAAGCTTCTGGGTAAAGACCCTGATTTTCTGTCTCTGGAAACATTGAAATGTTCTTTCTGCCTACTTAGCCAAATTTCAGGGGTGTTCGGACTTTGTTGGTCTGGACTCATCGGTAAATAATCTCCAGGTAAGTCGCTCGGTACTTCTTTCTTCCGCCTACAAACTTCTATTAAGGAATCATAGACGTTTTCACTGATGATTGGACCCTTGCCCTCCATAGTGACATAATATTCCGAATTTCTGTCGACTTTTTCGGGCGACCTCACTGGTACGTCGTAAATACCTTCAGGATTTTGTAACTTGTTTAGTTTATCAAACGATAAGTACACGTAGTCAGAATCGGGGCCAATGTGATGAGAAATTTCAGTGCCATCGTCAATATTTGGCGGTGTAGGTAATCGTTTTGGTCTGCTGACATGAACATTATGTTGAATAACTTTGCTCTTTGTATTCAACGAATGTAGGCTTTCGTCTATTCTATTATCTACACGTAAAGTTTCGTAAATGTGGTCATCGTCTATTTCTTCGGTGAATTCGGTTCTTGAACTTGTTGTAGTAACATCTTCCTCTTCGTCATCATCATTTTTATTTGCTTCTAAATTTTCTGAAGTTTGCCGTCCATACTTAGGTTTTAATTGACTCGATTCTAGATTCTTTGAAATTATAACTTGTTCGGGGTTCGAATGGGACTTCATTAGTCTCTGATGTCGTCTTTGAGCTGTATTTCTTAGTTGTTGCTTTTTTATTAGTTTTTGAAACTCTCTGTTTTGCATCAGTAACTGTGAAATTATTTGCTCTAAAGGTTGTTCGACTTCTTCACAGCTTTCTACTACCTCTTCCTTAGTCTCAATTTCACATGCTTTATCTTCAGCTTCTGAACCTTCATTTATCACCTTTTGCTTATTTAAGTACTTAACTTTTTCCAACTCATTCTTTTTAAATGAATCTGTCTTCTCTATTAGTTTCTTATAAGTTTCTTCATCAATATCTTCGTCTTTGCTAATAGTTTCAGGTACGGGGACTGTTATATCTTTAGGTTTATCAACATTCAAACTATCATTAGACTCGGATATATGTAGAATATTTTCAGTTGACACATCAGTAGAAAAGTCAGCGTAGAATTTTGCAGTTGTATCAGATCCCAAGCGTAAACCTTTAGCTCTATTCTTTTTTATTTTAGATATTTTCTTTGGTATATTTTTTGTGTTATACATTCTAATCTCTACAGCGGGTTTCACTGGACCGGCTCGTTTTCTGCCATCGAGTTCTGGATCAGAAATGATTGTTCCATCGATTGTTCTAAGTTTCTTTGTTATCTTGTTAGAGCCACAGTTTTTGCATTCAAATTCTATCTTCTCATTGCCTCTTACTTCTTTTTCGTTGTCACTGTCCTGGGATTTCTTCATTACAATTCCGATCATATTTTGCTGAAGACCTGGTTCAGACTTTCGTCTCCAAGTTCCGATTTTAGATAATTTTGATCTCTGTGGATCATCTTTTGATTTGGACCTTAGAGTATCAGTTTTCGGTTTCTCAGTTTCATTACATCTCGATCTTCTAGAATGTATTGTACTAGTTGAGTCTGTGACAATATTTTCTTTGATTTTGGCGCATTTGAGACAAGTTTTTTGTATCGGCCTCACGCTAGTCAAAGAATTATTGGTATCACTTAAATCTTCTTTGCTTTTGTTATTTTCACTGTATCCTATGATGTTATCAGAAGAGTGGTATCCTCGTGTTTTGATCAATGAATTGCTGAACTCTTTACTGAAGCTCTCCTGTGATGATTTAAAGTCAGAACATTTGCAAGCAGTTTGCTTCCTTTCTAAATGTTCGGCACTGCCAGAATCTATGTAATGCAGCGATCTGTCACATTCAGGACATTTCGCCCCTAGTAGATTATGATCATGTCTACAGCCGCACTTATCTTCTCTTTTAACTTTAGCAAGTTCTGTTTCGCATTCAGAACACAAGTCAACGTAGCAGCTTTCGCAAGTGTAGTCTGTTCCTTTTTCAATTGAAAATTGAGGACAATCACATTCCTGACTTTCAGCCCTAGAACTAGGTATAGTGTATTTTCTGTTGCCTTTTTTAAGTCTTCCTCGGGCGCCGTTTTCGAAAGATTTTCTTCTTTCTCTTTCTAGTTTTCGCTTTTCAAGATACTCCGGCGCTGACAGCTGTTTCCTCATTGATGCTTGTGTTATTAGGTTGTGGGATTTCTCTGCCAGCATGTCGTCTGTAAAAACAAAATTACATTACTTAAGATTAATTACTAACAACAGTGCGCTCAACATTATGAACTCTAATAAACTATCTTTATCTCTCTTATGTATCATTCATTTGTCTTTTATTTATTTCTCTGTAGGATGCTTACCATCAGTTTTGTTCTGTCCAAGTTCCATGACGAGCTGCCTCGCATGCGATGGTATTACTGCGTTATAGTTCTCCAGAATCACCTGCAATTTATAATTCAGAATTAAAAATACAATCAATTTTAATGAATAGACGGAATATTCGAAGATTTGCATTTCAAATGCACCCGTGAGAAGCAGGGCCGCATCGCAAATAAAGAAAGTACATTTCGATAAGCAGATATGATCTATACTAATATTATAAAGAGGAAAGAGTTGTTTGTTTTTTGTTTGTAGGGTAACTCAAAAACTACAGGACCGATTTTAAAAATTCTTTCACCGTTACAAAGCTACATCTTAACGAAGTGTCATAGGCTATATTTATTTCCAGAAATAATTAGGGATCCCTACTAAAACTTGAATAATGTACCCAAAGGTGTAAAAAATATCATATAAAGTGCGTACCCTTTTGAGCAGTAGCGTCCACTCGCGCTTGTGGCGGGGCGAGCGCGCCTGCAAGGTGAGCTGCGCACGCGGCGCGTCCCACGGGATCACGTGGAACGACAGCGGCGCGCCCGCTATCGACTCCACCAGCATCATGTTGTTACACTGTTAGAAAAACATATTTATTTTAATAGGTACTCCCGTTGCATTCAAAAAAGAGCATATATGGTTTCCAGCTTTATTATGAACATCTTTTACACCCGGTTGCATCAAAAAAATGACAGGATACTTATAAGTGAAACGGAAGACCTGTCATTCAAGATCTGTCAAAATGGAGGATAAAATTGAATAAATTTGCTATTATTTTATGTTTTTCGTCGTAATATTTATGATATCTGTTTACTTAATCATTATATCTATGTATGTAATGATGACATAAAACATATTAAAAGTGTTCTTATGACTGATATCATGTTTTGTGATTTTCGTAAAAGTATAAATGATAAAAAGTTTGATGCAACCGGCTGTTAATATGGGATCAAATATTAATTTTGAATTGGGCAGTGACGATAGTTGTCCCCACCCATACACAGTATTTGTTACTGACCATGATATGCGACTTGTAGGCCAGTATGCCGTCTTCTCTGTTCTTGGTCACGAGCAGCATCTTGTCGAAGAGGAAGGCGTGACGCATCGCCTTGGCGCCGAATACTCTGCAACAAAACATATTGTTTAAGGAAAAAAATATTGAAATATTTTTTTAGATACCGCTGTGGGCGTAGCGGGAGGCAGGGTCAGACTCTGACTGACTAAAACCCATCCATGTTCCTTCCACGCAAAGGGATACCTTTGCGTTCTGGGGGCGCGGTATCTCTTTCGAACAATACCGCAGTCCCGTACATTAATTTCTATTGCAAGAAGTCAATTCGGCAAGTATCAATGATGTAAGTATTAATTTTCAAATAATCTCCAGAAGAAAAAACACATTTAAAGCAAGTGAGCAAGCTACCGGCGATCAGGGCTCTAGAGAATAGCACAGTCTGATGATACGCGCAGCATCCCGGAGTACCTAAGGCTTTCTGTATCAAACCTAACGTAACGAGAGTCTCTGAGTACAATTGAAGTAACAATAACTCGTTTTCTTATACATTAATTATCTTACTTACAAAAAAGTACTTTTAGAGCTTTGCTCATGAAATTCCGGCAAATAAATCATCAATTCATACTATAACGACACAAAATTACTGTTTACCCATAAAACCTTATTTCTAATTTAGTAAAATTGCAATACCGAAGTTTACTTCAGTAATAAAGCCCAAATCAGGAGTTAGTCATTACGTGGTTGCCATTAAAACTTTAGAAGCTTACCTAAATTTCCCTTCGGCACACAACTCTCCGTATGTGGTGAGGTCCGGTCCATTCCACCCGTACAGCAGTGATTGGATCTCCTAGAAGAGTAATCAAAATTTTAATCCTGACTATCTATACATATAAAATGCTTTGTCCTGAATGCCTAACGGATCAACGCTCAGCCTAAACCGCTGATTGTAGAGACTTGAAACTTGGAGGGTATGTTCTTTGTATTACGTAGGCATCCGATAAGACAGGAATTTTCTGAATTCTACTCCTAAGGGGATGAAAAAGGGGTGCAAAATTTGTATAAGACTGGCAGAAAGCTAGTATAAATACAAAATAGTAACTCTTGTCTGTTTTGGTGTCTATTGCGGATATTTTTGTATACAATTTCAGCGTCCCAAAGACTGCAATTGTAACTAGTTAATGGCAATAGAGTCAACCCTTTCACCTATATTGGATCGCCAATAAGTGGGTGCACTATTAGTTCGGTGGAAACGAGCGACCGTTTTCGGTGCTTGGTTTCTGAAGAAATGAAAACTGCCTTGGTGAATAACGACTTTATCTATTTGGATATAGAAGCAGAGGTACTGTGTGAGGAATGGTAAGGACTCCCACCTGCACCCTGACTGCATGCTCGTGTCTTCGCTTCATGTCGTCGATGTGCTGCGCGATACCCGTCATCTTTAGAAGCGCGTACTCTGTCTCCCGAGACGCGCATTGCTTTACCACGTTCTGTAAATTTACATTTCAGTGTAAGTACAGACCTTATTCATGTTATAAATGCGAAAATTATTGTCTGTCTACCTGCAACGCCTTCACGGATAAACCTGAACCCTGGCGTAGGACATAGGACAGTTTTTATCTGAATTCATGAAAGATATACCGTGGGAAATATGCAGTCTGGTGTAAAAAGAAAATATGGTCCTAGTATCGAGCCTAGAGGAACAACTATGATTAACAAAGTCATCCCTAATGCTGCCATACAGCGTACAAGTCTAATAAATAAATACTTTCTGCTTAATGAGAATATACTTTCACTACCAACCAGAAATTCAAGGACCATGATCGTAGTACTAGTAGACCAAAAAGGTAATGAGCAAAGGTCCTTATGAACAGTAAACGACAATAAACTCAAGTTGAACCATTCCAAACACTATTTCGTATTCAATCGACAAATAAGTCCGTATATTAATTTGTTAAAAGCCGTTCTGAAGGTCGTGGATCCTAAAACAGGCATCGCTGCGTGAATCTGGATCCTACCTCATTCTGTTTATGGTAAGCATATTCCTAATGTGACCATATTTGCCAAAGTTGGAGATGTAAAAGGATTTAAATCGATTTGTGCATCGAATATTATCATTGCTTTTGGATTGTCAACAGTTAACGACTGATTTGATACGGGTCCTCATTTTCTATTATTAGAAATTATTAATTTTATTTCAACATCATGTATCATCATCTAGGTGAAATACAAACAAATCAATATATCTTTCGGTCATTTTCAATTACCTGTGTATCCTTAGATTTGCTTACTAGAGATAGGTTTTGACATTAGTTTTACGAACCTTATGTCAAAATTCAATCTCTAGTTATCAAATCCTCGGATAGATGGGTTATTAAAATGGCAGTTAAAATTTCTTTTTTGTCGATTTGAGTTGCACAATATCATATAGGAAGATTACCTAACCAGTCAATAGGTTGGTAGCAGAGCTGACTGCACAGAGATTCACTGACGCTCAATTTAACATTTTGACTCGTAACGTCTCTATTAACGATAATGAAAGAGAAGAAAAATCAAATCACAAACCTGTAACAGCAAATGATACTTCAGAATCCTCTGCACCGGCTTCAACAGATAAGAAGCGACCGGCAATAGATGACCCAACGCTATCTGTCTCTCTCTAAACTCCCGAGCACTGAGCGGTTCGGAGGCTAGTGCTGCAAGTCGCTCCATGGTCCGAGGGTAGCCGGTGCAGTATGAAGTGTAAACAGAGAAGCCGGTAGTATTGTTGACGAAGCACCGAGCGATGCACGTCGCGTCTAAACGACACGTGTTCAGCTCAGCGCAAAGGGATCTGAAAAGAAAAGCAATCACATTAAAACTTGTAATGAATACCTTTAGCAGCATGTGGTATTCAATTGATTTGTCTCTTCTTTAAGAAGATTCGTCTGGTTAAAGAATTGTATACGTTTCCTAGATTTTTCAATTTGAGCTCATTATAGGCTAGTGGACTTACACGAGCTGAAGATAATGATGATGACATTAGTTTAAAATAACTAACACTAAACGCTACATTAAAAGATATAAACATAACAGTAGGTACAAGTCTTATTCTGCTATTTGATAGATCTCCGGTGAATTGCTTTAAGTAAATCTCAGGAAAAGTAATAAGATTCATTCTGAATATGTCACACGTTAGGTTAGGCACATGATGATGGTGATGATAGTTGAAGAATACTGAGAATAATGACGGTGAATGAATCAATATGAGAGAAACAAGACTTCACGCTTCTCGAAAAATCTTTGAAACTGTTTGCAGATCCCAAAACGTGCCAAATTACTTCCAAATACAACTAAATTTTTTATTTAACAGTCAGAAATAAATCACCAACCGTTTTTAGAAACACCACAAAACCTTCCGCCTACACGAGAACTTTTCTAAACAAAATATCTGCATAGGGTTCTGGTGTCGTAAGTAAAAAGGACCTAAGTGACTTTAAACGATATGAACGTACGGCCTTTTTTCTTCTGGCTGTAGATTTAACGACTCGGTGCTAAGGCCCAGGTAATCATGAATCTTAGAGGTCATGTAACCCGACCGACCCTATCAGAGCTTGCATTGTTTTTACATTCGCAGCGCGACACAAACGTGCTTCAACAAAAGGTACCTAAGTTTATAGTTTTGCTGTTTTTATTGACTTCTGTAAAGGTAAAGGACTTTTTGTAGAATGTGTGCTTGAAATATTTTGCTGTCGCCGGGAATATTCTGATATTGAAAGTCTTGTTCATGGAACAGTTTTCTTTGTCATTTTACTCACAATTCTTGACCTTAAAAAAAACTTTTTACAAAAAAATAAAACCGACTTCCAATAAAAACTGAAAAGTTAAAAATAATTTTTATTTAAACGCTTTACGACCAAAACATCGCTTTCGAAGTCGGTGTCTTGTTACTATTGTTAGTATTTCGCCGACTTCGAAAGCGATGTTTTGGTCGTAAAACGTTTATATAAAAAATATTTTTAACTTTTCAGTTTTTTTTGGAAGTCGGTTTTATTTTTTTGTAAAAAGTTTTTTATTTTTTCGCTTTTCAGTGTCTCGGTCTTGCTATCTTAACAAAATAAACACACCACTTTTTTAGGTTGTAATAAGCGTAAATAACCAAATCATCTAACTATTTGGCATATCAGCAAGTAGAGATAAATCGTTATTTTTGATATATTTATAAAACGGCTGAACCGGTAGTGATAAAATGGGACCACACGGGAAGCACCAGCTTTCAAATAAAAAAAGAATCATGAAAATCGGTTCACCCAGTCGCAAGTTATGAGGTAACAAACATAAAAAAAAAAAATACAGTCGAATTGATAACCTCCTCCTTTTTTTGAAGTCGGTTAATAAGGAAAGGTCTTATTGAAAAACAAACACTATGAAATGAATTACCTACATAGATCGTAATGTTTTTTTTTGTTTGACTTGAGTCTGACTAGAGACTATATTTTTTGACTAGCTTTCCGCCAGTGGCTTCGCCCGCGTGGGCTATACGAATTCAAATTAAAAATGGCAGAGTTCCATATAAACTTTGCCCCCATTTTTGAAAATACTTTTTTGGATGACTACGTCATACAAAGAACACACCCTCCAAGTTCCAGGTCTCTACGATCAGCAGTTTAGGCTGTGCGTAGATCCGTCAGTCATTCTGGACAAAGAATTTTATATAGATAGATGAAATAAAAAAACAATAAAACTAATCATTTTAAGAATCTTCAAGCCTCAAAGTAACGAATGATTACAAGGAACTTTACATCAATATTAGGGTTCCGTAGTCCGACAAGGAACCCTTATAGTTTCGCTCTGTCCGTCTGTCTGTCTGTCTGTCTGTCCGCGGCATAGCTCCGTGGTTTTTGTTATTAGAAAGCTGAAATTTGGTATGAATATGTATATTGATCACGCCGAGAAAGTGGTAAAATAAAATTTTGAAAAATATTTTTTTTTAGGGTAGCTCCCAAATATGTAAAGTAGGGATGAATATTTTTTTTCTCGCGTACCCCTTCGTGTGGGGTATTGTTAGATAGGTCTTTCAAAAATATTATGGGTGTGTGAAGATCATTTTTCAGTTAAGCGAGCCATTTGCGAAATATCTAGATTTTAAGTGAAATTTTTTGTTCGATACGAGTTACCCCCCCCTCTAACTTTTGAATGGCTGTACCTAGAAATGTGAAAAAAATCACAGACGTGGTACATGTAATGAAATTACAAGGAAAACTATCACGGCTAAGTAGGCTTAACCGGTTACAGAGTTATAGTTGACTAACTAACTCCTACTACGGAACCCTACTGCGCGTGGCCCGACACGCACTTGGCCGGTTTTAAATAGTAATAAAGATATCATATAAAACAAACCGTGAAACACTATCTTACATCTGCGGTACACGTCTGAACTAAATAATATCTATGATCAACAGACATTAATACAGACCTAGGCGGGGATAGCGAATTATTTCTGCTCACTAAGTTAGTGAGAGTGTAGGTTGAAATTGATTACTGAGTAATATATTTGATTTATTTGTTTTAAAACTTTTAACGCTTGAATAAAAATATCGGCAATAAGCACAGCTTGCGGTAGACTGGTAGAAATCGTCTCGCAAGGAAAAAGTGTTATGTATGAATATATGTATATTGAAACGTTGTGTGTGTGTGTGTCTGTGTATGTGAGAGAAAGAGACATTGTTCCTGACAGAGATTCTCTTTTTGTGTCCCTCTTTATGTGACTGTTACTTATGGAGTTCCCAATGTGTAAAAAAATCCATCAGAGTAGCTGGTCTCAATGGACAAATTTTGTCGAAATATATTAATTACTAGTTTTCTGCCAGCGGCTTCGCCCGCGTGGACCGAGTTTCATACAAACTTTGCACCCCTTTTTCACCGTCTTAGGGGTAGTATTTTGGAAAATCCTTTCTTATCAGATGCCTACGTCATACAAAGAACACACCCTCCAAGTTTCAGGTCTCTACGATCAGCGGTTTAGGCTGTGCGTTGATCCGTCAGTCATTCAGGACAACCATTTTATATGTATAGATATTTGGCTGAAAATCAGCACGGCAGGGAGTGTTACCGTCTTACTTAAAAAAATCCTGTAATCTGAAGTTTAACCATTTCTCACCTAATTCTTACTTAACGTCATAATCCAGGATTAAGCTACTAACTTATGTTCGGATTAACGCTAAACAGCATTTATGAGTGAGATTTTTGCTAATCTGTTGTTGTAAGCACCAGCTTAAAAATTAATCGGAGTTTATAAGTAAGTCGGTTACTGACAACCCATCCTTGTACCTTCCTTAGCCCTATATGTTCTAAGGAACTCTTTCGAACATCCCATAGCCCTCGACATAGCTTTTAGCCTGGATAAACATACATCTAGGTACTTTTTATCCGGATGCCCGAAGTTTTATCCTCAGGAGATGGATGAAACCGCGGGAAAAACTAGTATATTATATACTAGCTTTCCGTCCGCGGCTTCGCCCGCGTGGACATTTTTTTACACTTTGGGTTACTTTATTCAAGTTTTAGTAGGGATCCCTAGTTATTTCTAGAAATAAATATAGCCTATGTTACTCGTGGATAATGTAGCTTTCGAATGGTGAAAGAATTTTTTAAATCGGTCCAGTAGTTTTTGAGCCTATTCATTACAAACAAACAAACAAAGTTTTCCTCTTTATAATATTAGTGTAGATAATATAGTAAGTAGGTCAAAGTGATATAAACGAGATAGTTGTTCTCATGTAGGTGTCAATAGTTTACGGGAAAAGATATTAGTTGTAAAGTAAATTTATGTTCATAACGCCTACTGACGATAAACTTTCTAATATTTATGAATTGGTTCGTATTATAGGAGGAGCTCGTGGCTAGGGAATGCAAAACTTGCGAGATTGATGGCTCAAGTGAGATTATGATGATCCCGCGAGATTATGAATAACAATACTGCGAAATCTCGCGAGATTGGCAGTCTTGTGTGTTTTTTTGCAAATAATCACAATATTTGGATAAATTGGGAAAAAATAATAGGTCGGTATCTCCTTCATGGCTCGGAAGGCACGTTAAGCTGTTGGTCCCGGTTATCATTTGTAGATCTTTAACAGTCGTTACGGGTAGTCAGAAGCCAGAAAGTCTGATAACCAGTCTTACCAAGGTGTACCGTGTTACCCGGTAACTGGGTTGTGGAATAGGCAGTCGCTCAATGTAAAATACTGGTATTCAGCTGCATCCGGCTTAGACTGGAAGCCGACCCTAACATAATTGGGAAAAGGCTAGGCAGATGATATGGTTACTCGGATAGGTACTCGACACAAAATTAAATCATTTAAGTTCTTATCGATTATTTCATTTTCCATTTTAATTTTATCGATGTTTAGGGCATGACGTAATTACCGATTACTTTGTTATCCATATCATTGTATGTTTATATGTTAACTGGCACTAGTAAAGTGATATCAAAAACTCGAATAACTTCCTAAATCCTTACTCGTGTTATACATAGATACGAAAGTAACACAGCCCCTCTTATACGCTTTCACGGTAAAACTGCCAAACCAATTTTGATGAGATTTGGTATGGAGACAGATCAAAGCCTGAGGAAGATCATAGGTTAGTTATATCCGGGTGCGTTTAATTAAATGACTAATATTTAGAGTGCAGCGATAAATTTTCTTGAAGTGTATAATTTTTCCCCATTAATTAGCAAAATTAAATAAATTCTCGAAAGGAATATAATAGGATTATTAACCATTAAGTTATTACAGCGACGGTATAGTCATCAGCCCACTATTACGTCATACGGAGAGGAATCCGGGTCGGGTATGCGTTATAGCGTTCGGCTAACTGGCGTTCGACACCTCGCCTCATGGAAACATACGGGACAGGTGGTCAGCGAGGAAACGACGAGAATGGACCAACGCGTTTTCTCCACACTTTGTATGTGGAATATGTATTGAACACGGAGACAAAGGGCGGACAAAACGTATTTGTCCCTGCGAAAAAGGCCGTAATATGACATGTTACTAAATTGAGTCAGATTGGAGAGATGTGATGTGATGGAGAGTGATATTATTACGAATAGCGCTGTCCCTTTTTCGCACTGCAAAGCTTTTGCTCAATCAGCATCTGATCTGTGTCGCCCATCAGCGGGCCTGTTCAAAATGTCCCCGTCCGTATGTTTCCAACCAATTATTAGAGGTATGATGCCAACTTCATATATCTTATGAAGCGTTTCTCGTACCAAATACGTGGAGATCGTCTACTTTATAGCTATAAATTACTAATGATAATTTACAAGCTTTTTCGGTATTTGACTGTAAGATTGTATGTTTTGTTTTTCATCATCATCAGCCTATATATTGTCCCACTGCTGGGCACATGCCTCTTCTCATACAGAGAAGGCATGAGCATTGATCACCACGCTTGCTCAAGGCGGATTGGCGATTTCAGACTTTTTAAGTCCAGGTTTCCTCACGATGTTTTCCTTCACCGTTAGTCAGTGACGTTTAAGATATTGGTACTTAGAAAGTACATATGACTTTAGAAAAGTCACATTGGTACTTGCCAGGTTCCGATTCGTACACTAAGTTTTGTTTTTGGAAATCCATAACCATTAAATAAAACAAGAGATATACTACAAAGATGAATGAAATATCTTTAAAAAAATGGCCAAATTTACCTATTCGCGCAGTAGTGCAAAAGACGCTAAATATAAATATGATTTCTTTATCAACTTTAAACAGTTGACAGAAACAGAATATAACAGAATTCTATTTTATAAATAGAATTCTGTTATATCATCATCATCATCATCAGTATTGGCCTATTTACTATCCCACTGCTCGTCTCATAACAGAGAAGGCATAGATTTATTTACCGACAAATGTATTTAGTAAGTACCTAACTAGATAACCCGGGTGAACTATATTAACTTTAAGACAGATTTAGGTGATACGGTTTTCTCACCGTTTAATCCTTCCTTGGACTACGACAAACATTTCAAAACTAAAATCAGCTACATCGACCCAGACATTCCCGAGTTTTAGCGAGACTAACGAACAGCAATTCATCTATATACTTGTACTAGCTGTTGCCCGCGGTTTCACCCGCGTCCCGAGAGAACTACTTAACCCATCCGGATAAAAAGTACCCTAGAACCGTCTTCAGAATCCCCTCTATCTCCATACCATTTTTTTCTAAATTGGTCCCACCGTTTACGCGTGATGCCGTGACCAAGGGAAATAGGCATTCATTTTTACATATATAGATAAGTACCTATTATATTATAGATAATACTAGGAAGCCAAAAACATGAAATCACCAGTCCGTATTAACTAAACTCCAGTAATTTTAACTAAACTCCAGTAGCGTCACTCTTACGATTTGCATAATAATGCTTAGTAAAACAATTGGTTATATCTCAAACCAACCGACCGTGAAATTGACTACAATTACTAAGATTTTGTAGCTTCTGTTTTACAAAGTAACAAATTGACTGATTCATCAATTCTTTTAATTCTCATTTCAAGCAAATAAACGTATTCTATTCTATTGTTTAAACTCGTGTTCATTCGGTGTGAGAGCGAAACACAGCTACTAACGCCGTCGCACTGTCTCAAAACGATACCATTCCTGCTTTGGCACGTCATGGTAAGAGCCCAGGTAAAACAGAAATAAAATTAAGTATTTTTGGAATTGGCAGAATTAAGGACATTCATCCGACTTCGGCCAAAATAGAGGGAAGGGTTAGTGCTGAGAGGGTTGCGTTTTTCAAAAGAGTCACTGCCGAACCTTTTACGCAAAGGACACAATCTAAGAATGGGTTTTAGTGCTGCGGGATGTCCGAATGAGTTACCGCGCCCCCAGAATACAAAGGGCTGAAGAAGGAACATGGATGGGTTTTAGTCAGTAAGAGTCTGACACTTCCTTCCGCCCTACCCATAGCGATAGGAGTCATTTGATGATTTGCCGAAAAAAAAGGATGTGTTTTAGTCAGTTAGAGACTGACAACCCCTCCTGATCATTATTTTGATTATTTCCGATTGTAGTCTTGTCTTTACGTAGGTATCTATATATACCGTAGCGTCTAACTAATCGATTGAGATTAATCGTTTTTTTGGAACGGAGTTCTATGACGCGGTTTACGAAAGGAGTTGGTAGAAATTGTTTTGTGAGGAAGAAGCGTTATGCCCTTCTATGCTACTTGCCCTCTTCTTCTGTCTCCTTCTATTATAAACTAGCATGAGTGTATGTGCGAATACGGAACCACATTCTTGACGGTCTCCTAACGACACCATTTTTTTTTATAATATTTTCCAACACCAATTACTTTTTTGACACATTTCAACAACAAGTTAGGTTACGCAAGAAACTCAATACTTTGAATAACAAGAATGACCTTATTTGTAACGGAAATATCATATTTAAAAAACATTCAATGATATACGACACTTCATTGTAATTCTATGAGCATCGTCGTAAAATAGCCGCACTCAATTTAGAGTATAATAGTAACTCTACACTGTAATGGGTAGAAATTACACTTGTCGAGTAAAAAGGGACCACACAAACTTAACTATTAGGACGAACACACACATAGACGTCATATACAGAGTGTATTATTATGTTAATTATCTAATATCGCATTGGTATTTAAAACAAAATTTATATGAAACCATAATAGAACATACGCTTAAATAGCAATACTCAACAAATAAATTACTTAAAGCATGTTAAATCTGCATATTTTTTTTGGATAGCCTATAGGCTCGAAAATGTTTGATAATATTACATTTAATATTTACTATTCAATAAAAAGTGGGTATATGCTATCCCTATTTAATGGTATCGACAAATCTGCTACAACAGCCAAGATTGCAGTGCGAGCACCGATCTTTTTGTCGACGTTTTATGTATAAAAATCGGCAAATTTTTATTTGAGACGTGAAATTTGATGATTTTAATCGATAGGGATCCCTAATTATTTCTGGAATTAAATATAGCCTATGCCACTTCGTAAAGATGTAGCTTTCTAACGATGAAAGAATTTTTAAAATCGGTAAAGTAGTTTAGTGTTAAAACCTTACAAACAAACAAATCATTCCTTTTTATAATATTAGTATAGAAGTATAGATTGTCACCCTGTATATTCACAAATACCTACTTACTTAGTAACTTATATGTACGCACACATATTCCTCTTTTGTATAGAGTAACCCTCCCCCAAAAGTACCCTTGCTATTATTTTAACACCCTCCATACGAGGAAGTTTAGGGGATCGGCATAAAAAGCTTCAAAATATTTTTTGTAGGAGTCTTTATCGCGACACATGTTCTATCCACTCAAGCGTATTCATAAAAGGGTTAGACTTGAGTCTAATTAATCTAAACTAATACTAGCTTCTGCCCGCGACTTCGTCCGCGTGGAATAGTGGTGCTCCGCTCCCATTGGTCTTAGCGTGATGATATATAGCCTATATAGCCTTCCTCGATAAATGGACTATCTAACACTGAAAGATTTTTTTAAATCGGACCAGCGGTTCCTGAGATTAGCACGTTTAAACAAAATGGAGTAACTTCTCCCATTTTCCCAACATTTCCCTTCACTGCTCTGCTCCTATTGATTGTAGCGTAATGAAAAGTATTCTATAACCAGCTCAGGAGTATGAAAAATAATTGTACCAAGTTTCGTTAAAATCCGTCGAGTAGTTTTAGTTTCTATAACGGTTATAAAGACAGACAGGCAAAAATTTTACTGATTGCATTTTTGGCATCAATATCGATCCCTAATCACCCCCTGATAGTTATTTTGGAAATATATTTCATGTACAGAATTGACTTCTCTACAGATTTATTAAAAGTATAGATGATTATAAAAGGCAAAGTTTGTAAGTTTGTGTATATGAGGTAATCTCTGAAACTACTAGACCAATTCCGCATATTCTTTCACTATATTAACAGTACGACCAAAAAGTCGTGGCCACTCTAAAGTTAGCCTTCTGTCTGGCTTTTGGCTTCTGCGCAGCCAAATGTCTCAGAGCGGACAAAACTCGTCCGCCGTACTGTAAATGCCTACACAAAAGGAGAACAATCCTTGCAGGATTTCATCCTTATTTGTAGCACTTTTAAGAATAATAGAACACGTTCATATTTTGCTAATCTATATATATAAAATGCAGACGAAATCGCGAGCAGATTTAGGTCAAACTTGGCACCATCATGCTGTTATGTTTTGTCCGAAAATCTGCCTCCAATTGTGAATTCTAGGCAGACGAAGTCGCAAGGCAAAAACTATTATTAAGTTCTTTACCGATAGTCCTTATAAATATATTCTATCTCTCTTTGCCTATTATAATGTCACCCTGTGTGGTATTTGTCTTATAAATATGACAGTTACACTATCTTTTACTTATAATACGCCACAATACGCTTTTTACGTACATATTTCTGTACATATAAAATGCTTTGTTCTGACTGACTGACGGATCAACGCACAGCCTAAACTGCTGTTCGTGGAGACCTGAAACTTGAAAGTTGTGTTCTGTGTATGACGTAGGCATTCGATAAGAAAGGATTTTCCGAAATTCTCTCTTAAAGAGGATGAAAAAATAGGGGGGGGCACAGTTTGTATGAAACTCTGACATTTTTAATTTGAATCCGTATAGCCTACGCGAGCGAATCCGCTCGCGGAAAGCTAGTCATTAATTTTGTTTCGTTAATCGTAAAAGCAAAAATAAAAACACCACAAAAAATTAGAAAGACGCAATCTTTTTTTTTTTCTTTTAATTTTCTTGGTTTTGTATTTTACCTTGAAGGATAATCACAAAAATTCTATTGATAGCTATTTCCTTATGACTGACCAATTATAATTACTTAAACCACTAGTTGCGTAATTAAACAGAACAGCGCCGAGTATTTTCCGGTAGTTTATTTATTTTCCCATCAACAAACGGTTATTATTAATGTTATGGTTTTCCTTAAAAACATGTATTGGGAATAATAATGTTGTGGCATTTATAGTGGCTAATTTCTGGTCTGGGTTTTCATAGACAATTTACCCTCAAACGTATGTTAAGCCAAGTTTACCGACTACTGGTTTCGTAATCGGCCCGTTAAACGAAAAAGTTTTTTAACGAGGTTAACCACTTCTTGTTCAACCCTGGTTTGGTAATCAACCGTTTCAGGAATAAAAATCTCAAATAATACTTTACCCGCCGAAAGTTAGAAGTTTGAATTTATGGTAAACAGCTGTTTTAAGTGAATCAGACGGTTATCATGTCGTTGAACTTGGGCCTAAGTGTTCAATTTAAAGTTATTACAAATTCCATATTGAGATCTAGACCTTACTAGAAATAAGACTTCTCAGCCGAGCTCCTTCAAAGTAGATCGACAAATAATAGAAATTTATTTCGGAAAAAATAAGTCCTTATAATATAAACTAGGTAACTGTTTCCAGTTTTCCACGCACCCGGATGTAACCTCTCTAAGTCAAAATGACTCTCCCCATGGTTCAAACTATATTCATTCCAAATTTCATTAGAATCGGTTCAGCCGTTTTATAGTAAAAGCGTAACAGACAGACAGAGTTACCGTCGGATTTATAATATTACTAAGAATTTCACTGACACGTAAGAATGCAGGCAAGAATGCAAAAAAAATATCTCTCTCTTAAAGATTACGTTTTCGATGCATTTAAATATGAAAAACTATTAGTCTTTAGGCTATGCTATGCATATGCCTATGCATAATAACAGCAACTACTTTTACTAAGACTTCTGAAAAAATAACTTATATGCCAATTCATTCGTCAAAACTATATTCTCAGCAAATTCAAAAAACCAAAACCGTGTTTTGTACAGCAATGCGTTCTGCCTGTCATCCTGCCTACCCTTTTAGAATAAAGGGCGTGACGGAGCCCCCTTTTATTGTGTTTTAGCAGAACTCGTTGCAAGGAGGGGACGTTGCTATGCCGTATGTCAGGGCTTTAGGATATTGTTGCTTGGTATTTGTCAAATTTGCGAATTTCTCGACGGATATTGAAATGGACGGGAGAGCAATGATTTCAAATTATATGTGGTAAGAACTGAGAATGTGAAGAAAAACTTCGATTGTTGATTGGTTTGTTTGTTGTATGGATACTTATCAAATACTATCCTATGCTACTGCTACTAATGGGAAAGTTTGGATGGCTGTTTGTTACTCGACTACGCATCAACTACTTAACTGGCTGCGGGACGTTCGAAAGAGATACCGCGCCCCTGGAATACAAAGGGCTGAGGAAGGAACATGGATGGGTTTTAGTCAGTAAAAGTCTGACACTCCCACCCACCCCGCCCACGACGGGAAGGATCATTTGATGATTTCCCAACCGAAAAAAAAACTTCTAAACTGATTTGGATACGCACATACATAGTTTACTTTCAATCCAGCTATCTGAGCTTAAGTCTAAAGCCACGTAGAGGAACCACGGTTTTTTAAACAAGAATCAATGTACTTAACTGACTGCCTGTCAACCTTCAGTGTCTTCGCATCAGAGAAAATCTTATTAATATACCATCAAGTAGTTTTCAATTACCAAGCCAATTCACAGAGACATGATTTTTATTATATTAACAAGCCGGCCCGGCGAACTTCGTACCGCCCCACCCTTTTCCCCCCCGTTATTTTCTCGATGTTTTAATAGTTATTCTGCTATTCGGGACGGACGGGACGGGAAGAAAACAACAAATCAAAAACCATGAAAATCGGTCCAGGCGTTCTCGTGTTATATAGTGTTCGAACACACCAGACTTTATTTTATAAATATAGATTTCATAGGTACTCTTTCAAATAAAGTAAGACAACTCTTGTAGTACAAGAGAATCCAGCAGAGATACTGCCTCATAAGTCTACCACAGATAGCTGAGCTGTACCTGAGATTATTAAAAAATTAAAACCGACTTCCAAAAAAAAAACTGAAAAGTAAAAAATAATTTTTATTTAAACGCTTTACGACCAAAACATCGCTTTCGAAGTCGGTGTCTTGTAAGTTACTATTGTTAGTATTTCGCCACCGACTTCGAAAGCGATGTTTTGGTCGTAAAGCGTTTAAATAAAAAATATTTTTTACTTTTCAGTTTTTTTTTTGGAAGTCGGTTTTAATTTTTTTGTAAAAAGCTTTTTTTATTTTTTCGCTTTTCAGTGTCTCGGTCTTGCTATCTTAACAAAATAAACACACCACTTTTTTAGGTTGTATTTAGCGTAAATAACCAAATCATCTAAGTATTTGGCATATCGGCAAGTAGAGATAAATCGTTATTTTTGATATATTTATAAAACGGCTGAACCGGTAGTGATAAAATTTAAATGGGACCACACGGGAAGCACCAGCTTTCAAATAAAAAAATAATCATGAAAATCGGTTCACCCAGTCGCAACTCGCAAGTTATGAGGTAACAAACATAAAAAAAAAAAAAAAAAATACAGTCGAATTGATAACCTCCTCCTTTTTTTGAAGTCGGTTAAAAAAATGACGATCGATCGTCAAAAAGAATATAGTTTTTCCAATAAGTCTGACTGCTTCTCTGTAACTCTTCAGCTTACCTGTTAAAGTTGTAAATATCCTCAATGTTGTTGAACAGCTCGCTGAGCTGCTCGTCGGAGAAGGTGGCCTCTTTCCGCCACACGTGGAGGTAGCCCTGGAACAGAAGACAGGTTTTTTAAATTTATTTTTTTATTTAACAATTCATGTACCTACACAGAATATAATTATAAAAAATAAGGAATAGGAAAGTATCGTACAATGGCACTACTCTTATTTCTAAAGAAATCTCCTCCAGCAGCACTTGCGTTATGAGAGTTAGAATAAGAGATAAGACAGACTGACAAGATATGAATTATTCACAAAACTTTTTTGCATTGGTGCCTACACAAAAACTGTAGCTCAAAAAAAAGTAAATTGCCTTGCTCTATCACCGGAACTTTGTATAATAAAAAGATACTATGTAAATATACATAATTGAAATTAGGCATCAAAGCATTTTTTGTTCATCTCCTTCAATAAATACCGTGCTCAAAAGCGGGTCAAAGACATTGCCATATGTTACCAAAAGGACAAAATCGCGAGACGCAAAATTGAGACTAAAAATTTCAGTCATTAGGAACCTACTGTTTTCATTCTTCATGGCTTAAAGTATTTCATTTTTTATGCTCCATTATATGTTTTAAAATAAAACCCAGTCATAATAATTGAAGAAAGCCTCACAACGTACCAGTTACTAGTTCTACTCGGGTTCCATCAAAGTCGGCTCAGCGAACAATGGTCAATTTATCCGTGCCCTACTTGTGTGGTTGTGGTGCCCGCTCTCTGTGGTTAATGCCACAATAAGCTACCACGTACCTATGTACATGTGTATAACAAAGAATACTATAGTACCTAACTTCACTAGAGGGCTATAATCTATAAACCCTCTTTAATTTTTAGGGTTCCGTAGTCGACAAGGACAAGGAACCCTTATAGTTTCGCCATGTCCATCTATCTATCTGTCTGTCTGTCCACGGTATTTCTTCATCAGAGGTTCTTGGTACTAGAAACCTGAAATTTGGTAAGTATAGATATGTATGTATACTGATCATGCCGACAAAGTGATAAAATATATTTTTTAGGGTAGCTCCTGAACACGTGAATTGAGTTTGTTTTTGTTTTCTCACGTATCCCATCGTGTGGGGTATCGATGGATACCTAGGTCTTTCAAAAATATTATAGTGTGTAGACCGTTTTACGGTTAAGATATTCATTCGCGAAATATTTAACTTTAAAGTGGGATACGAGCATCCCCCAGCCCCTCTTCTAACTATACTACACTCAATATAAAGGCTTTTAAGTCCTATTAAAAAGGTTTTAACACGAGTGCAATGTACAAGGGGCAGGACGATCGTATATCTTTGGCTCCACTTTCATAAAGTCAAAATAGAACGAATTTCTAAAGCAAATTAGTGATACCTGTGTAAAGGTCGGGACACACGGGTCACGCGCTAAATACTTTCAACAAAGAGATTTTTTAGTCCTATTATTGTATTGTTAGAAGAAAGTCTTCATTTTTAAACTAAAACAATGTGTTAAAAACTGAAAATGACAGATACGAAAATAAAAACAGGTATTTTTTTCGTGATTTCAACATTGGATTCGTTGTAAAAAATTTACATTGTGATGAATAATAGTGACCACTTTGGATCGGATAGGGTTTTTTCTAGCCTAATCGTCGTTGGTCTAGTGGTTGCATAGCGCGACTGCAATAAACGGGTATCGGGTTCGATTTCCGAGTCGGGTCGAATTCGTTTTTGGAACATTTCCCAAAGCAACCCGGAGTAAAGAAGTGGATGGTTTTATGACCCCGTGCCTTGGAGGGCAAGTTAAGCCATCATCCCCGGGTGTTATCTTGATAGCAGTTGTTGTTACAATTCCATGTCAGAATCCATCAGGCGGAATTGAGATAACTCTGAGACTAGGACTTGTTGAGTTGGCAAAACCCACACGTTGGCCCACACAATAAAAAGATAGAAAAGATGTACACATTGCCTACACATTCTGTTGAAGCAAAATTGACTTTCATAATGATATAAGGCAAACTGAACATTTATAAAACAACCAACCATTTACCGCAGCTTTACCCCAGTCCTGAAGCAATTACTAAATGCACCCTAATAAAACCCTCTATCACCTAACCAAGTTTCATCCCAATCAGTTCTGCTTTTTTCGGTGAAAGTGTAACAAACTCACTTTCGCATTAATAACATTAGTTAGGATTTAAAATAAACACTTCATAGAACCAAGTATAAACGTGGCAAGAAAGAAAGAAAGAACATTTATTTCACGAGAATCATGGTTACATGATGTTGATACATAATTTAATAATTTCATAGCACAGCATGTCTCAACGTATATAATCGGCATGCAAAATAAGACGTGGTGGCCTAGTGGTTAAGGCTTGCCTCTCGTGAACGAGTGTGCAGGTTCGAAACCTGGCAAGTACCAATGTGACTTTTCTAAAGTCATATGTACTTTCTAAGTATATCTTAGACGTCACTGAATAACGGCGAAGGAAAACATCGTGAGGAAACCTGGACTTCAAAGTCTGAAATCGCCAATCCACCTTGAGTAAGCGTGGTGATTAATGCTCATGCCTTCTCTGTATGAGAAGAGGCCTGTGCCCAGCAGTGGGACAATATATAGACTGATGATGATGATGAAAAAAAAGTGGTCACACGTGTAGCTAATTACTTTGTTTTAATTTCAATCCGTAAGCATCATTGTACCCTAGCCTTAGCTTCAGTAATCTCGACGCGTGCTCCCGCGCACGGCGCTAGAAAGCGCTGATAACGTGATAAAGGTATCACGAAGCGCTCTCCTTATTGGGCACAGCAGTTTTGTATATGGCAACATTACGATACGTACACAACACGCTTATCTGATCAGTCGCTTTCAAAAGATTATGTTGACAATAATTACATGTTTGGGTTTCTGTTTTTTAGTTTATGGCATATTTTAATTGTATACAACTCGCTTTTTAACGAGGTTTACGTAAGTATAATTACTTATACAGCCAGTTATATCGTGGTTTTGCTCGTTTTTGAAAAACATTATAGAAATCCTATGGTGTCTACATATAGCGACATATTTGTGAATAATCTCAATGTTAGATATTCAGTAGGTATGATAAACAAAAATGTACTTCGAAATATCCTTTATCTTTCTCCAGGGTTTAGCCCAATTTAGCCTATGTCTACATAAAATTTCACCTAAATCATCAGAGGTTTAGTCGTGAAAGCGTGACAGATACACAGAGTAACTATCGCATTTACCTTTATATATAAATAGTAAGTACTTATATTGAAATCTGGAAGGACAAAGAATAGTTTTCATCCACTTGCTTGAAATATTTCCCTCAAACGCGAGAGGATCCGCGAAACACTGCTAGTATCTTTAAAATAATCGTTCGCCATAACTTTGTCGAATGACAACTCTATGTTGATTGTTATGCCTCGTTTGAACGGTCGAGTGGGATTGACAAGTCAATGTACAGCTATCGTTAAGTCGAGCTTAATGTCTTCCGAGTGTCGTCGTGGTCGATTGATTAAAGTCTATTTAAATAGTCCACTATACAGCAACACGAGATCCGATCGCTCTGAGTAAAATATTGATATTCAGCCACATATATCTAGTTGGAATGTGAGCTAGCTATTTTGAAAAAGGTTTAACTTTTTAATCTGCCTAGCCTATTCCCAACTATGTTGGGGTCGGCTTCCAGTCTAAACGCACGCGGATGCAGTGGAATACAGTGTTTTACGTGGAGCGACTATTTAAATTAATGATTTATTATAATAAGGTATTTAAAAGTACGGAATATGCTATCTTGAGTCCAAACTAAAGGTATTGTGAAGATTGAAACAACTTGAATATATATATATACATAGTAACAATTATACTACAACAAAAAAAATATAATTATACTAGCATCCCGCCAGCGGCTACGCCCGCGTGCGTTAATAATTGACCGAGTTTCATACAAAATTTGCCCCCCTTTTTCACCCCCTTTGGGGTTGAATTTATCAAAATCTTTTCTTAGCGGATGCCTACGTCATAACATCTACATGCATGCCAAATTTCAGCCCTATCCCTCCAGTAGATTGGGCTGTGCGTTCATAGATCACTATGTCAGTCAGTCAGTCTTTCACTTCTCAACCTTTGAGTTTTATACATATTTAGATTTACTGACCGTATAATTTAGAATCTCATTCTTAAAGTTGGAGGATATATAGCCAAGCAGCAAGGCAGGTATAACTATGGAAATTTGAACAATACTAATCTACTTTAATACAGAGAATAGATGGATATTTGTTACTTCTTCACGCAAAAACAACTGAGCATATTGGGACGAAATCACATTACGCACATAGAATACTTTTTATCTCAGTATGAAAGTACCAATTCGAAGTCAACGCAATAAAATTGCAGTCAAAGTTATTAAAAAAGTACCAAAAAAATCTTAAGAAAAACCTCGCTGTTCGTACTAAAAAATATCACATCCGTAAACCATGTGCCGCGTTTGTTAGTAAATAAACACTTGCGTGGGCTCACTCGACTGTCCACTCCACGTGCTACTCGCGTCATTAACTCGCCCGCATTGTCATTGTCATGGACGATCGTGGACCGATGTAGATCGTGGGCCGATAATGTTATTATATTTCATCATAAACATAATTTATATGAGGACTACCTACTCGAGCGGGATAGGAAAACTTTCTTCATAATTTTAGATAAAAAAAATACGGGTTTGTTTGTTTGGTTGTCTTCTCTACGTTACTAGATCGGCCTTTCGACTACGATTTGATCACTCGTTTAAAGAATCTTTCATGTTTCATTTGTTTTTTGCAAAGGTTTTGAGTAATGTCATCCAAACTAATAATAGGAATAAAATTCTATCTTTTATTACAAAATAAGCATACATATACAAAATACGCTTCACGATTCATGTAAATTTTCATAAATTTTTATTAAATATAGGTAATTTTTACATACAAGGTAAAATTATTTATACTCAAAAAAGAGCGTGTATGTGTTTGCTTGTGTGTAATAAAAAAACGTCAAAGCTACTCAAGATAAGCACGATAGTTTAAAATATAAATAGGTTTGTTGACCGCAGCTCTAACTGAATTTAAAACCTAATAAAATTGAGAATATATTTGCTTAAATAAATATTTATTCTATCGATCCAGTGACTTGCTCACTCACTCCTATCTGAACGGAGCACAATACAAACAATAGCCTCGTAAGGCTGTGTGTCCACTGTACTGTGCCCACAACCAACGACACCGGTTTGTCCCACATTGTCACTGCCATTGTCACTCATATGCGTAAGGTTCTGTTCTCACTAGGTGAAATAACCGCGCGATTTAACGTGCGTTTACTTCGAACTTTTGTGGTGTTGGTAGGCGTTTAACTGTGGAAATTTGTGGAAAAATGGGAAGCTACTGGCGTAGTTTGGGTACCATATTGCAATAGGGTCATTCACCCTACTACGTGGGATTTAAAAATTAATATCTTAAGCTTTATTACTGGCCGTATGGCAGGGAGTAGGACTAGTGATCGCGTGCCTATGAGGTAAGCAGAAAGCAATGTCGGCTACAACAAGACACGGCGAATACACGGCAGTTTAATATCTGGATGCCACATTATCGCGCAGTTTTCAGAATATGGAGAAGAAGAGGCATCTTTACTGGACAAAACGTATTCTCCACTTCACGTTACCTTTTAGAGAAAACAGTCGGATGTCGATGTTTTCTGTCGATGATGACTTGTCACAATAGAAACGCATCAACAAACGGCGCCGTTAATACGCCCAGTGCGTAAACGTATGGGAAAATTAATCCCGTAGTGGCGTCGTGATATTAATAGCATCTGATTATGATACAGCACGCCACTCGATATGTTAATGAGTTGATTTGAAATATGTATGAGTCGCTGTCATACTTTTATTAAGCCGCGCAGATTTTCACACGACGGCGATGGCCAGGCGTGGGCTTTCGTTTTAATATGGTAAGTGAAGTGTTGTTAGGTTGTTATGTTGAATTTCTGTAGAATCTTACCTGATAAGTATAATAAGAGAGATGGAGATAACAATCTTTATATTAATTACTAGCTTCTGCCCGCGACTTCGTCCGCGTGGAATAGTGGTTTCCCCGCTCCTATTGGTTTTAGCGTGAGGATATATAGCCTATAGCCTTCCTCAATAAATGAGCTATCTAACATTAAAAGAATTTTTCAAATCGTACCAGTAGTTCCAAAGATTAACACGTTTAAAAACAAACAAACTATTCAGCTTTATTATATTAGTATATAGATTGGCTAGTTCTGTCGATAAATCACTGCCAGAAATAGTAATATCGCATTAATAATTTTAAAAGTACTTATCCTATATGTTAAACCAGGTTATAAACTATGTTTGTCCCAAATGTAATCTATATCCGTTCAGTAGTTTTTGCGTGAAGGAGTATAATACATCCTCACAAACATTCACATCACTACATAGCATAAAACAAAGTCGCTTTCTCTGTCCCTATATCCCTATGTATGCTTAAATCTTTAAAACTACGCAACGGATTTTGATGCGGTTTTTTTTAATAGATAGAGTGATTAATGAGGAAGGTTTTAGTATATAATTTGTCAAGTTTTTGTATCCATTAGCTAAAATATCGCGGGCGAAGCCGCTGGCGGTAAGCTAGTTTATAATATTACTAGGACGGACTAGAATAGCCGCGTTATGAATAATTTTATTGATACCAATTAATCTAAAATCTTTTACGCCTACTAATATTTTTTCTAATTAAAGTATTCTTACATTATATATAATGAGCACATATACTGCACAAAACATTTCTCTATTTACGACCTCTTCATTTAACTGAAGCACTTAAAATTTTACTCCATTACTAATTACAGCTTATTACATATCTTCCTCTCTAAGCCATTGAGCCGCTCAAGCATCCCATACAGTATTTTGTAATAAACTTCGTAGGCTATAAAACTGTAATCTGAAAGTTGCTAATTTGAGCACGTTTAATATTTATGAAAGACTAGCTGTTTCCCGTGGTTTCACCCCGCTTCTCGAGGAAGCTACTTCGCGCACCCGGGTAAAAAGTAGCCTATAACCTTCTCATCAAAATCGGTCAAGCCGTTCTAATGTGATAGCGTAACATACGGACAAAGTTACTTACCTACCTGCACGTAAAAATCTTCATAAGTTCACAGTTAAAAGTGAAATTCACAATATTAACACACGTAATAAACATAAAATAGTAGTTCCAAAATTTAGACTCACTAAGTCAAATAAATCATTCTTAGGGAACTGTGTACGCTTTTATAACAAGCTGCCTAAATGTATCCTTGATCTTACAGATAAAAAGTTTAAAAATGTTGTCAAATCAACACTTATAAAAAGAGCCTAATAAAATCCAGGACTTCATTGACGACAAGGATGCGTGGCGTTAATAACTTATTTTCTGCACAGGTGGCTTCCCTGGCGACCAGAAAACTACTTGAAATATTATTTATATTGCTAAATTTAAATTATAATTTAATTATTTTTTTGTATAGCATCATTTGAATTGTATAACTTTCTCAGAGATAACCTGTACTGTAAAAAGACTATTGTAAACATTTCCTTTTGAAAAGAGTGTCTATGGAGTTTCTTACCGGTTCTTCTCCATAAGACGCACTCCTTGGAACCGTGCAACTAACTTGACGTTTCATAAGTGCCTGCAAAGACCTATTTGAAATAAAAACATTTGAATTTTGCTACCTTAATATTATGGTGGAATCAAAGATCCCATTAATGTGCATATAACTACATCAAAGTTTGTAAGGATGGATGGATGGACGCAAAAACTACTGAACGGATTTAGGTCAAACATGGCACCATCATAATTATAGTTATTTTTTTTGTCCCAGAATCTGCGCCCAATTATAAATTCTAGGCGAACGAAATCGCGAGCAAAAGCTATTATTAAGTTCTTTACCGATATATTTATATATATTATTTTATATATTCTCTCTCTCTCTCTTTCTTTGTCTATTATAATGTCACCCTGTGTGGTGTTTGTCTTATAAATATGGCACTATAAGCTTTTTACGTACGTACATAAATACATATAAAATGCTTTGTCCTGAATGACTGACGGATCAACGCACAGACTAAACCGCTTATCGTAGAGACCTGAAACTTGGAGTTTGTGTTCTATGTATGACGTGCTCATCCGATAAGAAAGGATTTTCCGAAATTCTACCCCTAATGGGGTGAAAAAAGGGAGCAAAGGTTGTATGAAATTTTTCAATTTGAATTCGTATTAATAAAACCTTTGAAAAAAATAAATATCTAAAGAATGAGCTGTCTAATAAAACAAATAAACTACTAAAAAATATCCAATCAAAAAGTAGCTTGAGTAAATAAAATTAATTGGAAAATTCTCGAAAAATTCAGACCATTGACCGTAGAACAGTCGCAACTTGACACTAATACGCAAATGAGCCACAAAACTTGCGTACCCCGTTAGTGTGCACACATCTTAAACGCAATCAGATAACCGTACTCGCCCACCTAGATTATTAATAGGGCATTGCGTTTTTACGATAGCCAGTCCGGAAATAAAAATATTTTGATTACTCTGCCCACATGGGACTACAAGATTGTTATCCATTGATAAAGAAGTGTAGAAGGTTTAGTCTAAAACTGCAAGTTTTTTACTGACTGCAAGGAAAGGGCTACATGTTTTTCGCGCCTATCTTTCTTTGTTTATTTATCTTTATTCCCTCATATCTTCCAAACCACTCGATGAATTTGTTAATTAATTAGATTGATAGTCCAAGTGTTTTAGATAGGTGGCATAAAAAATGGGGGGGTGTTTGATTTAATTGTTTAAAGTGAAATTTTTTTAGTCTTCTTTTTTTACTATAGTCATATCAAACTTCGGGACAATTTTCATTCAAAATTCAAATTATGGTATTAATTTCAAATTAATTTTATTTCTGCAAATAGATAATTTCTGATTATTTCACATGTGATTTTTTTAAACTAGATGCAGCATTTCCTAACTAACGGCCTCTGCAGCAACGGCAGCAGCAATGAAGGGGCACTCCCCCAGGGCTATAGCTATAGCCTGCCGGGGCTGCGGGCAGTGCGAAAGAGTTACCGCGCCCCCGGAATAAAAAGGGCTAAGGAGAGAACATGGATGGGTTTTAGTCAGTAAGAGTCTGACACTCCCTCTCGCCCCACCCATGACGGGAGGAGCCATTTAATGATTTTCCATCCGAAAAGAGATCCTTCTAGAATGATAGTCAAGAATAGATTTCATTTTGAGCATAGTTTTGGGCCCATTTGATTAGTCCTACAAATAAATGCAAAAGTTTGTAAGAATATATAAGTAGTGCTTAAGTCTTTAGTAAGTAACTGCATAGACCTAAGTTACGTCAACATTGCGTGCGTTTATTTCGCGTATTGCGTGTACTGGACCTTTTGTAGTGATGTTTGCATTGCCACCTCTTTGCTCCGTGCGTGCTTTATCGTGCACAACTGGGTTTATAGTCGTTATGATATCGTATCTTGCATCTTGCTTCGACTGGTTTAGATAGTTGAAGTAGGTACTAATTTTTGATTAGATGTTATTTTTTGTTTGTTTCTTAAGAAATGACAGCGAGGTTACGGTAACTTGGTGGTTAGAACAATGGCACTTCGCTAAAGGTTAAGGTTTAAGTCCCGTGCTGTTTTTTTTTTTCACTTTTTGTTGTATTTTGGTAAGTGTCAGGGCAGGGATTGTATTAAGGATTTTTTTTAATAATAGTAAATTATAACAGTACAAATGCTTGATACCATAAATATTGTATCGTATAGATTTTTCAAACGCAAAATAAATCCTTATTCTATTCAATAAATAAGCAGTAACTTAAGATAAAATACTGAAACATACATTATCTTCAAGATCTAGTAGGTAATATATTATTATTCACCTTAAAATCGTAAATTACAGATCAAGCTGCTAATTTAAATAATCACATTAAAATATGCAAGATCGATAAATTGATATCCCAACACTATGCATCGAGTGACTCCAAACTTCCGGTGCCTGTAAGCTCTTGCATATGTTTGTTGCACAGCCCTAGGCGTCCGACCACAATATAGGAATACACAGAAGTAGCGCTTAGGTCAAAAATATCAAACTTAAAATTATCAAAAAGCTAGTTTGATTGTTTACTAGTTTCTGCCCTGCGACTTTGTCTGTGTGTTGTTATATACCGAGATAAAAAGTGTTCTATGTGTTAATCTAGGTTATATTTTGACATTTCTGAGACAATAAATCACAACCTCCTATCTATACTTATAATAAATCTGTAGAGAGGTCAATTCTGTACATGAAATATATTTCCAAAATAACTATCAAGGGGTGATTAGGGATCGATACTGATGCCAAAAATGCAATCAGTAAAATTTTTGTCTGTCTGTCTGTCTGTATAAACTCTATAGAAACAAAAACTACTAGACAGATTTTAACGAAACTTGGTACAATTATTTGTCATAATCCTGAGATGGTTATAGTATTATAATCGTAATTTTCATCACGCTACAATCAATAGGAGCAGAGCAGTGAAGGGAAATGTTGTAATTTTGTTTAATCGTGCTAATCTCAGGAACCGCTGGTCCGATTTAAATAATTCTTTCAGTGTTAGATAGTCCATTTATCGAGGAAGGCTATAGGCTATATATCATCACGCTAAGACCAATAGGAGCGGAGCACCACTATTCCACGCGGACGAAGTCGCTGGCAGAAGCTAGTTTGAAATAAAGACTAATTTCGCGTACTTTTTCGATATATCTATCAACTAGCTTGTTCCCGTGGGTTTTACCCCGTAAAAGTAGCCTATAACCATACACAGTTTTTTTTTTCAATTTCACATTTTAGAAACATCAACATTTTTCGCCTTAATCTGGCTTCAACTACATGTAGCTCTTTGGCTCATTTACGAGCCTTCTGCGTGTAGTTTGTATGGTATGCGCTTGCGCATCTTTGCTGCACAGCCGTAAGCTACAACACTGCGTCAAACCCACGTGCCACAGGGAACACGCCCTGTTTAAATTACTCGATACACCATTGACGCTGACACAATTAAGTAAGATATAGAGAGTAGATAGCGGAAAAAGGTAAAAATAAAAAATGATGCATGAGCTAACATTAAACATCTCTTAATTTTCCTTGTGGAGAAAAGAAGTCATTCTTTAAGAATATTTACAGTTCTTCCCGATATGTATTAAATGTATATTTTTCATTCTATACATGTGACATAGCCTTTTTTGCGGGTGGGAAATCATCAATAAACCCCTCCGGCCGTGGGTGGGGCAGTAGGGAGTATCAGACTCTTACTGACTAAAAACCATCAATGTTCCTTCCTCAGCCCTTTGTATTTCGGGGGCGCGGTAACTCTTTCGAACGTCCCGTCGCCCCGGCACCTGGCACAGCCTGTGGTTTTAATTTTATGTACTAAAAAATTACTCTTATTAAACGTTAGCATCGCACCTTAGCTTAGGTTTATAAAACTAAGTCTTCTCGTCAATCTTATAGAGTCTAATTTCCAATAAATTAATAATATAAAAATTTATTCGTGATGGGAAAAATAGGTGTTATCGCCCAGCTTGTGACTTAGAACACCACATTGAAAGCCGTAAGCTTATCAATGAAGATCAGTAATATGAACCATCACAGATTTTAATGTGTGTGTAAATAAATCACTAATTATACACATTGATAGCTCATACAACCTACGCACGGTTGTCAGTACAATTATATGTATGTATGTGTGTGTTGTGTGTGATGTGGGAGGGGATCTAACTATTATTATAAATGCGAGAGTGAGTTTGTTACGCTTTTACTGTAAAACGGCTGGAGCGATTAAAATGAAATTTTAATAAGGAGATAGAGCAACCGGAATAAAAAACATCTTATGTGTTAATCCCGATTATAAACATGTGTGTGCCATCAATCTCATCCAAATCCATTCAGTTATTTGCGTGATGCGTGTACAAACATACAGACAAAAAATCGAAACATTGCTATTTTATGTTCTCTTGCTCTATTAAAGACAGGTGTTTACTATGTTTTTAGGGCTAGGATACCGAGATAAACTACTAAACCTGTCAATTCATCGCGAACTGAAAAAGTTTGAGAACCCCTGGACTAGACCAATAGCCACGCTCGATCGGTTGACCCCTGGGGCTGTGCCACCACGTGTTTTTGCAATCACTATTCAAGTTTGAGAGCGTGACACAGCTACTAACGTCGCATAGCTCCGTCTCTTTTTCACAACGAAAATAATCTTGTTTTGGCACGTCATGGTAAGGCCCCTGATCCATGGTACAGTGTCGTACAAATAAGGCCGGTATTTCTAGTCAGTTTGATTCAAGCTGTTCCATCTGAACTCAACCTAACATTACACTGTCGTGCATGTATTTTTATAACTCCGGCCCACGCAAGCGCGGCGTTATAAATATGCGTCTAGGCAAGCGTGGCCATATAAAAATAGATTATAACCGGCCTGTGAGCATTTCATTCATGCTGTTTTGTTTATTATTGTCAGTAATAATGTATGGGCTTTGTATGAGACTCTTATGAACGGTCCTTGTTTACATACATTTGTTTGTATTGAAGATTATCTTTAACTTTATATTAACATAGCATAACGAATGTTTCCCTGACGGGTCAAAGGTGTTAGATAGATAGATAGATATACTCTTTATTGCACACCAAATTAATGAAGGATCAAAAAAAAGATGGATCATTCAGTAAGAGTGGTACAATGGGCAGTCTTATCGCAATCAGCGATTTCTTCCAGACAACCTATGGATGGACAGAAAATGTATGAACCGTGGTTAAGGCACAGATTACTAAATAGTTACTACGTTAAGGTGTTATTTCTTAGAATAATGACATTTCTTCATTTCGTTTTTGAAGGGCTAGCCTAGCCTTTTGTTTATTTTTTTAAGCATGGGAAATCATCAAATGAGCTCCCCCATTCCGGGTGGAGCGAGAGGGAGTGTCAGACTCTTACTGACTAAAACCGTGTTCCTTCAGTTTTCCTTTGTATTCCAGGTCCACGGTAACACTTTAGAACGCTCTCTAGCCTAGCAGGCTCTGCCTAGTCCTTAAGAGTAAACAAGCGCGATGCTATTTATTTATTTATTTAACAATTTATGTACACAGAATATAAGAAAAGAAGAAGGAATAGGAAAGCATTGTACAAAGGCACTACTTATTTCTTAAGAAATCTCTTCCAGTAGACCTGCGATAGGAGAGTTAAAATAAGAGATGTAGACAGACTGTGTAGAAAAAGAAAGTAATAATATTATTTAAAACATACAACATAAACTTTACATAAATAATACATATACAAATAGAATAAACTAAAAACTACAATACATAAATACTCAATATATAAATATACTATACATATTATATGCATCTATGAAGATGAGGAAAGATAGTGATCTTTAACTTTACGCTTAAAAGAAGCAACAGTTTGACAGTTCCTTAGTTCAGGTGGAAGTGAATTCCACAGTCGTACCGCTTGCACTGTGAAGGAATATGAGTAGAAGTCAGTGGAGTCTTATCTTTTATTATAGAGTGCTATCTTATATGAGTGGGGCAGGGCAACATTGTAGATGGGACTTGTCTATTTTACGATTTTCAAATGAGAAAGAGAGCTAATGAGAAATTGAAAAAGACAAAAATTCAGGAGGCTTGCCATGTAGGCGTGTGAGGGAAAAGAGTAGTCACAAAAACAGAGTATTAAATAGATATAACCACAAGCTGCGAAATTACGGTACATTGAAAACCAGAAAAATCCAATAAAAGCTAAAGAAAGTAGTCGTGAGCGGCCACTATAAAAATTATGCAATTCCTTAGGTGAACATCTTCAGCAGTGTTAATGGCCCTTTTATTAGAAAAACCTATAACTAGCCTATACGACGGCCTATAACCATTGGGCCATATAAGTCCACCCATCCATTTACTAACAACATTATAGCAAAAACGAGAGCAAAAATATAAATCGGTCACAATTAATGGGCGCACAATCAACCCCCATATTAGGGGATCCCGTTAGCGGTCCTACAACCCACCTCGAGCTAAACAATACTTTTGCCAGACATTTTTCAACCTTATCTACATAATCTAAAGTCTAAATTTCTTTACGTTAAGTATGCTTCCCTAAGAACTTTGAAACCATCGTAACTTGATCTTCCTCGTCCCGTCTAATCGTCAGACAATTTGGTGGGTCACACTGACTAAGATCAATTGCTCTGTCAATCTGTCTGTCACCGGTTCAATACTAGGAAACTGGGCGGTCTTATAAGGTGTATTTTTTTCGGTCTGCCTATTTTGAGGCACAGCCGTTTAATGTTTGGATTAATTATTTTGCAAAAACTTGTTTTTTTTTTATTTGTAGCGGTTGAATTAATATTGTCACATTTGGATATGTCAATGTCAATTTGACGTTTGTCAATCGTTTACGTTTGATAGTTTGACAGTACAAAAAGTAGTATTTTGGTACCTAGAAGAACTTGTACTTATCTCATGTTTTCTTAATTGCTTTTTTTAGAAAAAATACATTTTTTTATCGCCAGGCTGCTTACACTAAGGAATCGTGAGAATACATCAATAAATTGTAAATCTCTATTACTTTTAATTCCGCGGATATTAATGAAATTATTCTCATTCATTAACTAACCCGCCGTCTGCTGGTTAATTAAAGATATGGTTAACTTTAACTGTGAATAAACAACGGTCTAATCCGCCGCTAATAATTGGCTAGCCTGTAAGTTTGAGAAAGTTAAATGGCTATTTATCTGAAGGTGTAGTAAGATAAGATATAGAACATCGTTTGTAGGAAGTCGTGCACACCAGAGATTGTAACTTAGGCTACGAAAGTTTCTAAGTGGCGAAGTTTTGAGTCCTCTTTTCTTTGTAAAGAATAGAAACTTTACATAAGTTAGAAGTGACTTCAACTTCAAATAATAGTCCGGTCAAATTAGACTAAAAAATAGAGGTGAGGTTACAATAATTCCCATTAGCCTGAAAATTGGTAGGATCGTTCATTACACTATTATAAAGGAAATGTGAAAAATTCATCGATCCGGCACGTGAGAAAAAAAATATCGGGGTCAAAGGTCACAAAAACGGGTTTTTATGACAGTTCTTCCGATTCATGCGTTTTTTACGCAACCGGCTGTTAGTGTACAGACCTTAATGAAAGCATTTGAGTAATAAATTAGTATCATGTGTGCAGATAACAGAATAACCCGTAAAACAAAGAGGGCGCTTTGCTGTCTATCAGTTATCTCATTGATAAAACTTTAAATTGAGTGCTTAATCTTCTCGTATGAATAGCGTTAAAGTTTATTCATTATTGCGTCAACAGAATGTTAGGACAAATTAATTGAACACATTAATTTTAGTTTCGTTGCGATACGTCGTCGTATGTCATACATTATTATTTCTCAATGTTAACTTACAAGGTTATTTTGTCTTTCTATTTAAATAAAGTAATATGCATTTTTATAGTTGCCATTTCCATAGCAAAAAGCACAATTTGATATGATAATGATAATGGCAACATATATCCAAAAAAATAAACTTAACAAGCTATCCAAGGTTTCTACCAAAGGTCCATAAATTCTAAACTAGCTACTGGAATTTTCTAGAAAAATAGGCTGCAATGCGGGCAACGCCGTGCATTAAAGCTAGTTATCATATAAAAACAATAACATAGATAATTTTAATAGAATCAAATTAGCACCAATAGATATCTTTCAAAGAATATAGCCACGCTTAAGTGCAAACATTTTCTGTTACACTTCCACGGGAAAACAGCTCAACCGATTTAGATGAAACTTGGTACGGATATAGATAGAAACCTGGGGAAGTACATAGGATAGTTTTTATTCGGGTGCGGGAAGTAGTCCCTTAAGGAAAGCGGGTGAAACCGCGGGAAATACACTAACAACCATAAATCAAGGAAAGCATTTATTGGTTGTTATGTCGTTGTGCTGGCTTGCTAAGCCCGGATTTGCAGTGACTGCAATAAATTGAGGATCAAACTGACTATCTATTATTCCATAGCTTGTGTTCAACTGTCTTAGCCAAGATCAATGTTACTAGATCTACTGATCTGTACCTGTGAGACATAAACTGGGTCAGATAAAGTTTACTAGCCACACTTGCGAGCAAATATTAAATTATTCCGATTTAATTTAAATAAAAAAAGTAAAGATGAAATTCGGAAAGTCACGTCTCTTGTAGAAGAAGAAGATAAGAAAATAGAGCATTTTGAGTAAATAAACTGGGTTTTTAATTTTTTCAATTTCATCAGGATATTTTATCCAATGTTTTCGTATTATTAATATTCCGTAACTGACTCAAATTCAATGCTCTCGCGTGTATGTTGAATTCCAATTCTTATTCAAATACTTAAAGATCTAATTTATCTCTTTTCGCTCCGGGTCAGTAAAAGCGAGAACGCAACATGCATTCTTAATTCCGAAAATACATAAATTTCTCTTTTGGCGCCTTTTTTACCCCTCCGATGTTGGCACCTGTCGGCTAATTAGCAGTGACACCGTGACAGCGACAATTTGACACCTGTCACGTTTGACAGCTTCCTGCTACCTTGTCGGTTTCGGTACGCGGTATGGGCAGTGAAATTGGGCTATACAGCCAATTAGTGCTTACTTATTTAAATAATGATGATGGTAATAACATAAGTTAATTGCGAAATCGGTACTCAGAGTATTGAAAACATTAATGAGTTACTTTAATTTATTAAAAAGTCTGACAAACAAGCGGACAAGATTAAGTAATTTATTTTTTTATGACAAACTAGCTGCCCCGCGCGACTTCGTTCGCGTGGTATGCAACCTCTGCCCAACTCCTACCCAACTCCTACCCAACTCCTACCCAACTCCTACCCAACTCCTACCCAACTCCTACCCAACTCCTACCCAACTCCTACCCAACTCCTACCCAACTCCTACCCAACTCCTACCCAACTCCTACCCAACTCCTACCCAACTCCTACCCAACTCCTACCCAACTCCTACCCAACTCCTACCCAACTCCTACCCAACTCCTACCCAACTCCTACCCAACTCCTACCTTTTTTTTTTATTATTTTATTTTTTATCCTATGTCCTTTTCCTGGTTCCAAGCTGCCTCCCCTCCAATTTTCAGCCAAATCGGTTCAGCCGTTCTCGAGTTATAAGTGGTGTAACTAACACGACTTTCTTTTATATATATAGATATAGATGAAAGTTCTCAAAATTCCTCAGAAAGAGTGAGTGGTAGGTAAGTTACTCGTTAAAGTTCCGAATTACCTACATCATTTTTAACAGAAATCGATTGACAGATAAAAAGAAAAAAGGATTCACTTTTCAAAGATATGTTTTAGCTGGACTTTTCCGAAACGTCGATTAACTTCGCCTAATACGAATCTATGACTAATTACTGGAATCTTAAATTATTTCTTCTTTCTATAGATACCTAAAGGGCAATAAGTAATTAACTATTAATAAAGACATTATAAATTGACGTGACCACTATCATCGCTAGCCGCAGCACACGCGCACGCGATAGCCGCATTACATTTTTAATGAACTTATTTCATTGTTCAGTAGCGTTACTTGTATTTTTATTAATGACTCACAGTAGAAAATAATATCAAGATAAGCCAATAATACCTTGACACTCAAATTACTGCACCATCATCATCATCTGCCTAGCACCTAGCCTATCAAAACATTGTTGGAGCCGGCTTCCAGTCTAACTCGATACAGCTAAGTACCAATGTTTTATTTTACAGGGAACGACTGCCTATCTGACAACCCAGCAACCGGGTAAAACGATACCTCTAAGTAAGAGGTATGTAGGAAGCTAAAGACTTGATTTAACAAAGTAATTAATTCTAAAGATATTATCCGTCACGAACAAAACGGAGGAGCTAGCAAAGGGAAAATAAATTCAAGACAAGTTTAAGAAGAAGAAATAAAAGCGAATTGTAAAACAGTGATTGATTGATCCCCTCTTTTCAATTACAGATGTGAGCGAAACCAATTGGTAATTCTCATTACAGAGGGCCTAGCAGAAGCCACGAGCGAAAAAGTTTTCGTAACATTAAGCGATTTTTGAATGGAATATACTCATTTATTGTCACATATTATTTACTGGCTGTTTCCCGCGGTTTCACTCGCATCCTGAAGAAAATACTTCGCGCACCCGGATAAAAAGTATCCTATGTATTAGTCCAGGTTATAAACTATGTGTGTACCAAATTTCATCCAAATCCATTCAGTAGTTTTTGCGGGAAAGAGTAACTAACATCCATCCTCGCAAACTTTCTCATTAATTAAGTAAGAAGTAGGATCTAAATTTAGGAGTTTATCTAGAGGTTGAACGAATGGCTCTTTTTGCGTTTTAAACAATTTTAGTTTAGTATAGTTGTGTTCATTATTCTTAAATCGCTTAGCTTTACGATTATCTAGTTACTAGATTCTAGTACATTTGTGCTAGACCCACAGTTGTGGGCGCATTGCAGGGGCGTACCTACTTCTCTAACTCTTTAATCCCATAAGTTATTTTAGTTTAACTGTATTAGTTAAATCTGGCGTTTACCGTGGGACTGTTGACTGGCCTTGTAGTTTTAATGAATAATTTACTTAATAACTAGCAGTGG
Organism: Pyrrhia umbra; assembly: GCA_963891755.1. Classification (NCBI taxonomy): domain Eukaryota; kingdom Metazoa; phylum Arthropoda; class Insecta; order Lepidoptera; family Noctuidae; genus Pyrrhia; species Pyrrhia umbra. Next base: position 3,317,981 of record OY982943.1, read on the forward strand.
TATTATCTTTTTCAATCAGATTATCCAAGAGTGTGTCAAATTCTCATCTTAATATATTTTGCTTTAAACCTGGGAATCAGGAGTTTTGAGACAACATAAATAATTTCTAGGTATGTACACTAACATTATTAAAAGGTAACATTTTTAAGTTTGTATGTAAGTATGTGTTAATTTTTGAAAATATTTAATTATTGCTATAGGCTTTGTTTTACATTATTTAACTATAGCCACTTAATAAGTTATTTTGTGCAGCAGTGTGTTATACACAATTGGTATTTACAATTAATCGGCAGCTTACAATCTCGCGATAGAGATTTATAAACTAACGTTGTTGACAGTCATAAGGTAACAGCACAGACGTGTACCTAATATCGATGGGTGACACGCATAACACCATGGGCAAAATCTAGTCCATGAATGGCATATAGGTCGACTCTAATATTTATCGAAAAACAGCATATAAATTCGATAGCACTTACAGTAGAAAGCAAAAAGATAAGCTACCAAACATAAAAGTCTAATTAGAAACCCTACCTCAACGTAATCCAGTATGAACTAGTATCGAAGTGGGTCAGCTCAGGTCACTAGGTGTGTTACCTGGCCTTATTGTGATTCTAGATAACAGGCGCAAAGAACTAAATACTATTCACTACTACTGAGAAAGTAATTTTACTACACTGACCCGTATTGATAGCAAACAGAGTGTGTAGAAGGAGGGTTTGAAAGACTATGAAGAATACAAAAATAGGACAACATTATAATGCTAGAGATAATAAGAACATTTGTGTAAAACTTAACGACTGCATTAGGAACTCGATACTGCGTACCAGAACACAAATTAAAGATGTAGGCCAAACAGCTGCTGGGCTGAAGTGGAACTGGCTAGACATATCTGCCGCATGTCGGATGAGCTATGGGCGAAAACAACCACTCTGTGGGTCCCAAACACAGTAAACAACAACGCGGCAGGCCCAGAAGGATCTGGCAGGATGAACTGGACTCCTACCTCAAAGAATGGCCATAGATTGCACGAGATCAAAACAAATGAAAAGATGGTAGAGAGGCCTTAGCCTTGCAGTGGGACACCATAGGCAAAAAATAAAATAAAATATATAAAAAATGTAAAACACTGGTGTTCGGCTGCATCCGGTTAAATTACCCCAAGATAGTTGAGATAAGACTAGGCAGATCATCATCTGCTGCATTGCATCATCATATCTGAGGATTTTTCCTAGAAGACTTCCTAATGCTGGTTCGAAGGTTATACTCGGTATTATACGTACTAAGATAGCTCCTAATCCAATTCCCATTAAGAAATGACTTGTCAGTCCGTTACTCTAGCTGAAAACGAAATCATTGACCAAACGGGTGTTAGTTTACAAAGGTTTACGTAACGCTGTCCAAAGCAGAGTTTAACTAATTTAACTGAAGCGGAATTCAAAATGGGAACGCGTCTGATGTTTCAAAGAGATAGGAAGTGGTGGCAAAACAAACAGCGGTCAGTCCCAAACGAATAGTTTGGAAGGTTTATATCTTTAGCGAGACAAATATTGTTATTTTTGAAGTAGTATAACTGTCTATTAAAGGTAAATAATTACAAAAAAGAATCTACCTGAAAGTAGCCACACATACACACATTTAAAATACCATGGCAATTAAATAGTTAACTTAATCATAATCTAGGAAAGGATAACGGATACTCTATTTGCAGTATCTACTGCATCTTCTTAATTGGCAATGTACGCTATAAACGACAGCGAAAGTGGTAATTGAAATACAACAAAAGATAATAAAATAACAAACAAAATAGGGAAAGATGTCCGGAAAAATCAGTTCCAACAGCTCCTTATATTTAGAAGTAATTTACAAATGGTATGAATATACCAGCTCGACTGCTTCAAATTATAATAGTTCTAAATGAACTCACCTCAACGACCTGTCTCAGATCTTCCACGTATACAATTTCAGTCTGCACTATCTCCGCACACACTCGCTCCAGCTGCGATAGGCCAGGCAACTCGTCTACTAGCTGAGCACCTGAGAACAACAGCATTATGATAAAGTTTCACTTTTGTCCCTAAGACCTTAACTATTTCCACTCTCGGTTTTCGGGTGTAATTTCCACTGTCTGAAAGACTTCATCAAGTCATATTATACTGCAATCATCTAACCCACAGATTGCAGCTTACAAATGCCTAATATTGCAGAGCTTAGTATCCAGAACATTACACTCGTATTATGCCTTTGAAAATAATATTTTGAGATTTTTTTACTTACGTGGTGTATCTTGAGATTTCCGTTCCTCCGACACACTGGCAGTCATGATCCCAGCGCTATTTACAAAATTATTGCTACCATTTGCCGATGTCATATCTGCATCACTGTGATCATCCAAACTCTCAATAGAAGCCAAGTAAGCGGAGTTCACTCCTCCTTTATTTTGAACTCCACTACTGGATGTCGAACTCGAGGAAGCAATGGAGCTCATTGAAAGTGGCCTAGACACTTCAACAGGAGGGTTCAATCGTATCACCTCCTTCTCACACGTTTTCAAATTACCTGTAGAACCTACAGCCTCAGGATAAGGAACAGTTTTCGACAAAAGTTTGGAAGGACTCTCGTTTTTGTTCACGAAGTCTTTTCGATGCAAACTGTTTGTACCTTCGTTCAGTTTCGGTATCTTAGCTGGCGACTGTATAGGACTTTTTGGCGTCGGCTTCATCGGTGAGTTGTCTTTAGATGAAAGTTTGATATCGAATTCTCTATCGTTAGATGTTATAGAGAGCTCGATTGATTGATCGATATAAGGGAGAGACAAAGATTCAAAGGCAGTTTTATTGTTCACTACCGGAACATCGTAGATAGCTGGCCTGTTGTTTGTAGGGACGTCGTAAGTTTGAGCATCGTCAATTTTAAATTCAGGCTTCAGCGGCACCGATACAACGGGAGATTCGATCTCCTCACTTTTGGATTTAGTAAAGCTTTTGATAGCACAGGGCTGGTCGTAAATGTCGACTGAGGAAAGTATTTCGACACCAGACTGAGAGATCTTAGAGGTAGCTCCGACTAAGGGAATGTTAGATTTATGCCGCATTGAACTTCTGCCAATATTCACGGTTTTCTTTTGAAATTTTAACGTGGTCGTTTCAGTTGCACCGGATATCATCCTCTTCACATTTGGCGAGAGATTATCGAACGTCGTCTCTTGTTTCATTTCTTTGAAAGTTTTTTGAATTTTACTTATAGAAGAATCACTGAACACTTTACACTTATCCAACTCGTCACTAGCACCGTTGTTATCACTTTTAGTTCGTATCGAATATAATGAGCTTTTGTTAAATGTTGCGACTGGGAGTTTGACACCTCCTGTGATCATTGTACCGTCTCTAGTCTTAGATATGTCTGGTTTAGTCTCCTCTATTACTTCATATATCGTATCAACTGGAGGATCATTTCTGGCATCCTTTGCGGTTTCCAATCGACTTGCTTCAGGTCTTAAACTCTTTTCTGGTTCTAGTAAAGAGTCGTATATACCGATCAGCGTAGGCGTTAGGTCCGTTGTGCTACCTGTAACAAACGATACGGTATCTTTAGTAAAACACTACTGGTTTTCAATGAGGACACGTTTGCAATAAAACTTGTACCTTATGTATTTGATTACAAAGTAGAAAGTTGTGCTCAGTATGCTTTCGATAGGCACTTAATAAACGCTAAACAGAATTTAATGGATTTCAATCTTGTAAATAATACACAGTTTATTTATGGATACGAACCCATATAACGAACATAAAATTAAGTGTTTCAATAACTGTTTAATAAAAATTATCCAGCAACGCAATTTGTTTTATGGTTCAATAAACTTTATTAGCATTCATATTTATGAATGAGCGTTTTGTAAGGGCCTTTCGCAAATCTTTCAATATTTTGTGAACGTCACACGATTTAAATGTGTTAATCTTTAATATTACTTTACCGGTTATGGGTAAACTGACGTAAGCTTTATGATTTCAATAAGCAGTTATTGACGGTCTATAGAGATATTCAAATGTAAAAGAGCTTATGATAATTATTACGAATAACATTTTAGACAAAAAATTATGCAAAGCGGAAAATATTAACCGTCTTATACTACTAATTTTGTAACTAGGTATTTCCCGTGGTATCATCTGTATCCTGAGGGACCTATTTTGCGCACTTGGATAAAAAATATCCTATGTGTTAATCTAGGTTATCTAAACTACCCCTCTTATTGATAACTAGCTTCTGCCCGCGACTTACGCGAATAGTGGTGCTCCAACCCTATTGATCTTAGCGTGATGACATAGCCTATAGTATTCCTCGATAAATGGGCTATCTAACACTTAAAGAATTTTTCAAATCGGACCAGTAGTTCCTGAGATTAGCGCGTTCAAGCAAACACACAAACAAACTCTTCAACTTTATTAGTATAGATAACGCCAATTGTCTAATAAGCTTCTTTTAGCTATCGGACTTTTGTCCCTTTCTGTCAAACTTCATTTTAACTTGACAGATAAGGACAGAACAGTTTGAGAGCCAAAATAAGCTTTCATAACCAAATGACATAATTTTGAATTAGACGGAACGTTAATACCAATCCAGAAGCTTTCCGTTCCTTTTCATCCAGAGTCCTTGCATTTATAATATTAGTAGAATGGACGATGACCTTTTAAAATCTGAATATCCAGATCACTATCAACAATCGCCACCGGATTATGTCATTAGACAAAAACGTTGCCCAACCAAAAGCTTTCAAAATGATTAAACGGAACTGTTTGGGTCGATTTCAAAGACACGCGATGACTTTGATTTTACGTGTTCTTTTTTTGTCCATGAACACCTAAATATAGATTTTCATAGGTGGTCTAGTAATGGACTAACGGTGAAGGAAACATCCTAAAGGAAACGTGAACTTAAATGTCGGAAATAACCAATCCGCTTTGAGTAAGCGTGGTGATCGCATGCCTTCTCTGTATGAGAAGATATTTTATTCAACTATATTCAACACTAGCTTCTGCCCGCGTGGTAAAGTGGTACTTCGCTCCTATTGGTCTTAGCGTGATGATATATATCCTATAGCCTTCCTCGACAAATGGGCTATCTAACACTTAAAGATTTTTTTATATCGGACCGGTAGTTCCTGAGATTAGCGCGTTCAAACAAACGAACTCTTCAGCTTTATTATATTAGTGAAGATATGCTCTCCAAAAGTATTGTTCTCGAAGAAAAAAAGTATTTATGTGTAGTAATTTTTAAGGTTTCTACTGTACTTTTGAGGCGTATGGAGAGCAAATATTGTAAGAGTTTAAAGCAGCGGTCGGCAACCCGCGGCCCGCGGGCCGCATGCGGCCCGCGAACCTCTTACTTGCGGCCCGTGAATGTTTGGTAAAAAAGTTTTTACCAAAAAACAATACAACCGACTTCCAAAAATACTTATAAGAGTAAAATTAGTTTCATTTAAATGTTAATGGACCAATACATCGCTCTAGAAGTCAGTGTCTCTAAGGTACTGTTGTTAGTATTTTGCCACCGACTCATGAATTAATGAAATACGCTGGATGTATGGCTTCGATGTAAAAAAAACCGGCCAAGTGCGTGTCGGGCACGGTAGGGTTCCGTAGTACGTTTTAGTTGGTCGACTATAACTCTTAAACCGGTTACACCTAAGTAGCCGTGATAGTTTTCCGTTAAACTTCATTAAATGTGCTACGTCTGTGAATTAACTTTTTCGCAAACGGATCTCTAAATCGAAAAATGGTCTCAACAAACAATCAGAACAAAAAAAATTACATCCTATACAAAAAAATCGCGCTCGCTCCGCTCGCGCCTTAAACTTTTCTTCTTTCTTCTCCCATTTACTTTTTGCTATAATTTACGAGTTCTTTACTTCAAACATCATCATGCAACAAACAAAAACAACTCAAAAGTAAAAATTATCATAAATTTATTGTGACCCAAAAAATTCGCGCTCGCTTCGCTCGCGCCTTCATCTGTTCTTTTCTTTTAAGAGTTTGTTTTTACTACACTTTATAAGTCTTTACTCCAAACGTTATCATGCAACAGACAAAAACAACTCAAAAGTAAAAAAAACAACTGTTTTGCAAAAATAAAACAGACTTCAAAATACACTAAAAATTGAAAAATAACTAATACATCGTTCTAAAAGTCGGTGTCTCCAATCGTTATTGTTTTGTGTTTTTTCGCCACCAACTTCAAAAACGATGCATTAGTTAGGATCTATTTTTTCATTTTTGTTAATGGGGCGGCAAAGCTATTTGGCCCGGGGCGCTAAATCTTTAAATACGCCTCTGGTAACCGGTTACAGAGTTATAGTCGTCTAACTAAGACCTACTACGGAACCCTACTGCGCGTGACCCGACTCGCACTTCGCCGGTTTTTCTATGGGAAATTATACGTAGGTATCAGGCAGAATCTAGGGTAATATCACAAGTGCGGCCCGCCTTTAGTTTATTTTGCTACCTTGTGGCCCTTGCTTGCCAAAATGTTGCCGACCGCTGGTTTAAACCGATGGCAGTTGCAATAATTACCTACTTCAAATTGAACGACGACTCCTGGGCTTTATGTTAAAAAAAAGCTGCTACAAATATTTCTGAATAATAAAACAAATTGACCATTTTATCACAATGACCCTACACCACAAAACCCACTAGTGTTAGTAGAGATTTAAAAAGTAATTTCGTAGATATATCTAAAGTACCACAAAGAAAATGGAGTGGTAACAAAAAAGTTTCAATGGCGTCCCGCCGAGCACTACGATTTACATCATAATAGATAGAAAATACAAGTTACTCTGTACTATCGTACCCCAACGGTTTACAGTAATAAAATATCTATTAAACCTTGTTTGATGTTATTTTATGTGACCGATAAGAAAGGCTTTGGTATTGAATTACTTTTTATAGCTTTATTTTTATTAAGGATCACTTTGCCTATGCATTTAGAGGGTGTATTCAATTAATTCAATACTTGAATATCTATGTATATAGCTCGTGGCTAAAGTAACAGCCGCACGGGTCGATCGATTAAAGTTTACGCTACGCTTAGCGCGGTCGGTCCGTGGATGGGTGACCATTTATGTCATACCGAAACTGCTGAAAGTAATATAACTATCGAGTAGAAATGTAGAAAGCTTAAAATTAAATAACATCGAACTTAAATCCATTGAATTACGGTTGAATTTCGGCCACAACGCCCATAAAATTTTCTGTCAAAAACGTTCACAGACTACACCACTCAAACGATCCCATTCACATACAACACTCCCTAGACACACCCAATCATCTTTAATCAATATTCTAACACCGATAACGGATGCTGTGTATCATTTTAAGGAAAGGAATCACTTGATCTGAGCAATAGACGGCGGATATGGCCCATTCAGAGGGCGAAGTTCACTGGCGCAAGTGCAGTTTATAGAGCTGATAATACCGCTGTATAGGGTTTATGGTTTAAGCTACTCATGCCGACTCTAGGCGAAATCGTTTGGGCTTAAAACTTTAGAGTAAGGTTACGTCGCATATCCAAAAAAGTAAATGTAACAATATTATTTGTAAAGATAGGCATACGGTTGGGTTAGTGATCTAGCAAAACCCAGAACTTCTTCTGGGTTCCACCAGGTTCCGGTCCCAGGTTTCCCATCAGTTTCTCGGTAACAGCTTTGAGTCTGGATTTTTGAGCGATGTCAATCACTTTTATCTAGAGAACAAATATGATAGTTTCACATGTTTTCTTTACATAATCTGTCAAACTGTCATATTTATTCATCAGATAAACATTATCTGACTATTAAAGTGGCAAAAGTTAAGAAATAAATTTCATTATTCATTTAAATGTGGTAACAACATCTCCATAAATATGCCTGCTATAGTGCTAAGGTAGTTATACTAGGCTGTCATAAATGAGTCAGAGTGTTTTCGTCACCGGTAATGGCCGTAGTTCATTACATACACTGTCTTACATGTTTGTGCCACTAATTGCACCTCGTCTTCCGAGTTCCTACATTGTCTTAAACGTGTGGTTTTTTGTTGGAATATATTATGTGGGATCTTAGTTTGAAGAGGTGAACGAAATCCCTCCATTATTTACGGATCAATCAAACATTTTGTTGAGCAGGTGTCAGATATGACTATAATTTTTACAGAACCTTAATTTATTTTTAGTCCCTTAGTCTAGATTCAATTTATATACCTTCAGTATTTTTAAAGAAATCTAGGTGTTGCTCACGGCTTTACGTGTTTAGTTTTTACCCCATTAAGAGTGGATTTTCTAAAAATCCTTTGTAAGCAAATGCTTACAACATAGAAGGCATTAACTGTAAAAAACAAGTTTGTAGTCCCAGCTATTATGTGTTAGTAAAAAATTACCAATAAATTCATATATTTAAATGCGTTTGAATAAGTTTTCGGAAAAGATCCGCATTTGATTTGCTTTCAAAATATTAATAGGTATCTAATTTAAGCTTCCAATCAGTTAATAACAAAATATTCACTTTACCTCACCATAGAAAACAAGAAAATAAATTAGGTAGGTACATAACTCAGACGTAGACCACACAACGCGAAGAAACAACTTCCATAACGAGAACGTTAATTTAAAAAGTAAATATAATTCTCAAACAATCTCGCTACAGCTACTTATGTATATTTTTAGCTAAAACTTAAACGGGCTGACTCACCGACACCCACGAAGGAGCAAAATTAAAATTCTATAAAACATTCCTACCCTGACTCAGTCAGGACATACCAATGTCCTGACAGCTAAAAAATGGCAGAACTTTAAGATTTCTGTTTCTTTACAAAGCCGATATCTATCTACACTAATATTATAAAGAGGAAAACTTTGTTTGTTTGTAATGAATAGGCTCAAAAACTACTGGACCGATTATAAAAATTCTTTCACGATTCGAAAGCTACATTATCCACGAGTAACATAGGCTAAATTTTATTTTGGAAAAAAATAGGGTTCCCTAAGATATTTACCCAAATATCTTACGGAACCCTTTTTCGGACACAAGGTGTAAGAAATCAACCAGAAAAGTTACTTTTTTTGCGTACGCTACTAATCTCAGGAACTACTGGTCCGATTTGAAAATTATTTCAGTGTTAGATAGCCCATTTATTGAAGAAGGCTATAGGCTATATTTCATTACGCTAAAACCAATAGGAGCGGAGCACCACTATTCAACGCGGACGAAGTCGCGGGCAAAAGCTAGTGTAGGTATACTTGTAAAACAGAACAGAATATTTCGAGTTATAAGCAGAATTCCTTGTAGTCACATGTGCGACTACTTTATCTACTATAGTCGATACCAATGGATTTGATGAAAAATCTAAACAAAATCGTAACGTATTTTGTTCTAACTCTGCTATAGAAATTGGCAAAATGGCGTAATACATCACCATTTATCATATAATGCCATTTTATCTATGTGGGAAAATTAGAACAAAAGTTACTAAATATCAAGCTTAGTTTTTAATAGAAACACCCTCCGGCAAGATTTATTTTATATATTTAAATTTTCGTAAATTGTATATGTATAGGTTTGTCAATTAGACATGTACGATATAGGGGGTCATCTCCCCCTGCTACCCCCCCCCTCGATTCGCCACTGACACCGGATGGTATCGGTATGCATAGGAATCCTAGTTCCAAAGACTACAACAATCCGTCGTTACTTGATCCTGACTTAGACAATGCAGAACAATAGCTTAGCACGTCGGAACACCAAGAACGAGTATTATCTTACTTTGTTACTTCGAACTTAGAATTGCTAGCAATAATGTGACTCATTTATAAACAGCATTATAAAATTATAAGAGTTGACTTCATACAGCACGCAATCAATGGCAAAAAATACGCTTAGGTAACCATAATTTCAACTAGTTATGTATTATTTGATATAAAGATTATTGATAGAAAATCCCCAATAATAACTATTAAATAAATAATTGAAGAACTATTTAGCCGAAGCTAATCCATTTAGAATTGAATCCTAGTTTTATAAGTTAACTGCAGTAGATACATTGTCCAAGTAGGGCTTTCATTTCCATTAACCAAATCCTTCATAACTTGCTAAAATAATCAATGCCTTAGTCAACATGAAAGAATAATAAATAAGCAAACGACATAAAAAATGTTTAAAAGAACTTGTTATCGATTAAATTAAGTTGTATTTAATCAGTTACCAAGCGACAAGTACACAACATATTCAATCATCCTTGAACTACTAACCTTTGTCGACCTACATCGCCACTAGCGCCATTGCTCCGAAACTAATCTATGAATGGCTGACAGTTTCAAAAGTTCTATTGTCCACAGATAATACAGGTATTTTACGCGCGTTAAACTGACATTCTATTAAGGTGACAGGTACTATTTACTGTCAATTTTGAATTTAGTTAATGAATGGAAGTATGGTAATGGTATTTAGAACAAATGCTAAATGCCCTTGTTATTTATCATATTACCTTGTTTTTAAAACACACCATTTTCCTGCTTATCCAATTAAGACTACTCAACCGTTTTCTTGAATTCAAAATCTCACGGGTAATGAGAAATATTTAGTCATGAACTTAGGTCTTAGGTCATTTAATTAAAAAACAATTACACATTTTATAATATTTGTATGCCACTTGAAGTGGCAGGACACAGTGACACATTTACCCAATACCGATCGTACATTTGAATTTTATTTGATTGATTGATTGAAATTTTTGAATGATAGAATTGAGTCGAGATCCATGCTTTTATTTGGCTTGTATACAGACAGTAAGTTCTAAAGTCAAAACACAACAAAGCTGGAATACTGTTCTAACATTAAAAAAAAAACTCCATGAACATAAAACCTGTGTGGTCGAACTGTCACCATAGTTTTCGTCACGTCTCATATTTAGTGACGACGTTCTAACGAGCCGAGTCGACACGAACAGCGACGGATTTAACCGAAGCTATCCGAAGAATGCGGAAGGTGGAAGAGACGTTCAGCTACTTCAGAATTCAGACTATTGAAGAAATAAAGCCATTTAGACAATAGCACTTGTAAATGTGGAGGCGATGACATGTTTGAGACGTTAAATCAAAAACTTCTCCTTGAAGAAGAGGAATAAAGGCTATGCTAGTTTGGTTTTTGCAATTTATATACATATTTTTATTATTTTATTTACACGTGTATTCCTGTACTAGAATGTAGACATGGGTAGGTAATGCGTGTAATAGTACAAAAGTAATATCACTTTGACACGTAATGCAACATCACGCATTACGCATCAGTTACAAACATCACTCGCATCACTCATCACTTCGGCAACGTTCGGTCAGCGTCGTTTTAGTTCGTAATCACGAGCGCCCACCGCGCGCAGCCGATGTAAAATTTTGCCGGCCGCGCATATCGCGAAAAAGAGACAGAGAATGGTGACACGTGCTATGCAAGTAGTATTCAAATGTTTTGATTTTTTAAATATGTCGCCAAGTATGTTACCGGGCGGAGTAGGTTACATTGTTTGTAATTAGTTTAGATAATATATAGATTTTTGTTTAGTTCGAAGCGTGCGTGTTCTTTCCGTAGTGTGTGCTAACCAGTGCTAACAAAGTTTTTGTGTTTTGTAAATAAATATTTAAGTAAGTAGGTACTAATATTAACAGGTCTTTACCACAGAGCCACCTACTACGAAATTGCCGCTTTTTTGCTTTGTTTTAATTTGTTTCATAAATCTAAAACATTATAGGTATATCTCTATCGAAATTAATGTTTTATCTCAAAAATAGAGTAAGTACTTAAGTAGGTTTATAATGTTTCACGCTAGTAAAAGAAATAGCATTGTAGCCAAATGCTTGAAAATAAAAAATAAATATATAAAAATTTGTTTGTATGAAAATTACAACTTCTTTATATTTTTCTATACAAAACGGCAATTTCACCTAATATGATAAGGCAAACGTAAATTTGTTTATTACCTAATACTTTATTATTTACAAAATATAAAAACATAATAATATTTTAAAGTACTTAATTAAATTTTTGTAGAACTATTTCGTGAAAGAAAATAACTAATTAGGGGAGACTTTTGTGATTGTTTGTGACAAAAAAAATGGCATCTAAGCGAAAATCTAGTCCACTGTGGAACCACTTTGAGCAAACGGAGCCAAAGAAAGCAAAGTGTCTGTATTGTTCAAAGATTATGGCAATGTCTTCTAGCTCCATTGGTAGCTTAAGCCGGCACATAAAACAAGTACATCCCACTATAAATATATCTATGAACAGATTAGAACCTGTTCAAGAAGTGTCCTCGGCTGATGTAAGTGAAGTAGCTAGTACAAGCACCGCAAATTTGAACGTGCAAGCCACAATAGGTAGTACTTCAAGAACTACCCCTCCAGCAGTAAGTGCACTTGCTCGACGACGTGCGGAGGTGGCTCCGTCTATGAATCAATTCGTTGTGGTGAAAAAGCCCCTGCCACTAAATAGAATTCAGCAGATCGACGAACAATTAGTCAGAATGATTGCAAAAGGCTATCACGCTTTGAGGATCGTAGAGGAAAGAGAGTTTCGAAAATTAGTCGAAATGCTAAATTCTGGATACTCACTACCCACACGCAAAACAGTTTCGGAAACTCTGCTTCCTAAAGTTTACAATAAACTATTAGAAAATGTAAAAAGTAAAATCACAAAAGCTACGGCTATATGTATCACCACCGATGGTTGGAAATCTATTACTAATGATGACTATATTGCAATAACTGCACATTATATAGATGTAGACTCCCATCAATTAGTGTCAGTTATGATTGGGTGCATTAATTTTGATCAAAGTCACACAAGTGTAAATATATCTGATTTCCTGAGGCAAAAGTTCACAGAGTGGAACATCGAAAATAACATTGGCGCGATTGTCAGCGACAACGCCGCTAACATTTTGGGCGCAGTGCGAATAGGTGGTTGGAGATCAGTTAGCTGTTTCGCCCACAGTCTTAACTTAGTTGTGCAAGAAAGTATCGGCAAAATTGCACACATACTGACAAAAGTTAAGCAATTAGTGGAATACTTTCATCGTAGTCAGCCTGGGGCTAAAAAACTTAAAGAAATTCAGGTTCAAATGAACATTGGGCCACTCAAATTGAAACAAGACGTCAGTACACGGTGGAATTCCACTTATGACATGTTGGACCGTCTACTGAGGATTAAAGATGCTGTGACTGCTACTGTGGCAATTATGAGGGCTGATTTAGCCCTATCACAAGAGGAGTGGGCGATTGTAGAAAGAGCGATCCCTATTTTAAAGGTGTTCTACGAGGTCACCAATGAAGTGAGTGGAGAAGAATATGTCTCCGCTTCAAAATATATTGTTTTTTGCAAGCTGTTGTTTATGCAAATAGAAAAAAATTCTGCCGAGACCTATGCACCGATTGAGGAACTAGTGGCGTCATTAAAATTCGAGATGAGACGTAGATTCGGCGATATCGAAAAACATGTCCTGCTTAGTGAAGCTACTATCTTAGACCCACGCTTTAAAAAAACTGGATTTCGAGATCCTACCAACTTCCAGAATGCCGCAGCGGCACTCAAAATGAAAATCGGTAGAATTGTCTTGCCCGATGAGGACACAGCGAACAATCCAGTGCCCGAAGAACCGACCCCTGGTCCTTCTAAAACAGGCTCAATTTGGGAGGACTTCGATGTCGAAGTTTCGCGATTGATACCAGAAAATCCAACTGCAGCCGGAATCGTGGAATTTGATAAATATTTACAGGAGCCGTTGATCAGCCGGCATCAAGATCCGCTGCAGTGGTGGAGGGAACGTAAAGGAGTTTATCCGCGACTCCACAGATATATGCTAAAACGCCTAAATATCACGGCAACATCTGTTCCTTGCGAGCGAGTCTTTTCTAAAGCAGGGTTAACGCTGAACGAAAGAAGAACTCGGCTTACAACAAAAAAAATATCGGAACTTATGTTCATTAGTTGCAATAAGATGTGAAATAGTTACCTATGTTACAAAAAAAAAACTAAAAAAATAAAAAAAAACTAAAAAAATCCAAAAAAGTACATAAAAAAAAGATAAAAATGTAAATATTGTACAAATGTGTATATATGCGTATGTATATGTGTATATATGTATAAACCAATCAATGTTGTAAATAGTTGATTTTTAAATACGCCTGTCTTCCTTAAACAAAGATTGCCAGTCCTAAGCCTGGAGGGCCCCTTTTTTTTATTTTGTTTTACATTTGCTTGCGTTCATTACAATTATTAACAAACAACATAAAGTACGTGGCCAAGTATGAAGGAAAATCAACTACATTTTTTAAATATTTACTTAAATTGTAATTTTACGATATGTAATAAGTATTGCAGTTATTATTGCTATTTTTCAATATGATCTGTAATACTTCACATATCATCCTCAACATTACTCGGTCATCATTTCATTAAAAATCGATCGGGTAATGTGTGATGTTACGGAGTAATATCACTTCCGTGGAAGAGATGCGTGATGTTGCATTACTATTTGACGTACTGTTTAGCGCATGTCTACTAGAATGAACAGATTCTTACAATACAGGATCCACTTGTTTTGGTTTCTTACTATTAATAAGCGTGACTACCTATAACCAATATAGGTAATCCATTAACTCAAAAACACCTAAGTAAGGACATAAGATGGAGAAGACTACACAATTCAAATTCATCACTAAAAACTAAACCAACATCTTTAATGAAATATTACTCATAATTACAGAGCAATTAATCAATACACTCTCGAATAGAGTCGAATAAACAATCGATAAGCATTCAATAACGATTTAAGTTATGGAAAAATTTAGAAAGCTTTACTGAATATTTATCGCGTCAATAAATTAAAATACACAAAAGTGCAGGTTCAAAGCTTTAGATCTACACTCGAGATTGAAGACCCACTTGAACGCCCCTGACTCAACAATGGCCGAAATAAATATAAATATGATTTCTCGTCTACAATAACAATTCTCAGCGGTTTTCTGATTCAATTTTGGTCTAACGTTTGACGTCAATTGGTTGCATGAAACTGCATTTAGTATAATAATTTATGGTTTAGGTTAATTGTCCTAACTAACCTAATTTTGGTTTCTCTTTCCTGTTATTCGCTACATATTTGACTTGGCAATGTGATTTTCTCTTTTGTATAAAAACCTAGGTAGGTACTAAACATTATTTAAAAATAATTATAATAAGCCAATTACAGTTTTTTTTAGTTGCACCACGACACTTTATAATCATGTATTCGATTAATTGTATGCTATTATTCATATAAAATCGTATCAATACTGATTTAATGGTGTAAACTCAAGAGAAAAATGTAATCCTTTTATTTACATTATCTACTTATTTTTTGCAAGTTCTCTAAACAAGATTTGCAGGATATGTTAAACAGCTAATACCCGTGTTTCTTTTATTCCTTATAAGCGTTTCAAGTATTGCAATAAAAATACCTTAACTGGAAGCTGCAGTGTTTTGTCTGCACTCGCTACGCCAGGAACTCGATTAGCTGAGTATTCGATTGCATAGTTCGTAATGTTATTTTGCTAACAGTATCGATACTTATGCGAATTATTCCAAAGATTCCCTTCCCTTAAATAAGACATCTGAATGTGAACTTTGAATTTATTTATACGAATGATACTGTATTACATGTTGATTTAATTCCAACATAGATCAAATATTTATATAGCCCTACTAATCATTGCGCTAAGCTTGATTGACGCGCCTGTGAGATAATATCTCATAAAAGATGGTAGCTAATACATGTGGCTAATGTGGGGTAAACCTATATTATAAATTATTAGGATATCCCATGGTTTTGATCGCATCCTGAGCAAACTACTTAATGCACCTGGATAAAAAACATCCTACCTTCTAAGTTTAGAACTGTCACCATTTCAAACTTCATCTAAATCGAATCAGTGATCTGAAGTCAGTACAGATGAAGTCGCGGATAGAAGCTAGTCCTAAATAGCTGTTTCCATTATGGTAGCCCCAGTACATCCCACGGGCTGCGCAGGCGCAGATCAAAGCTCTATACGAATAGAAACACCGTGCTTCCTGCTTCATAATGCACGCTTTAATTTACCCAGGAAATACACTCTATTAGGTATTCGTATTTCTTTTTATTTAAATCACGTTTGAAAAGTACGGACTTACTCGATATGGCTTAGTAAAAATAGCATAGATATGTCCATACCCATGTCTCTTTTTAAGTAATGGAACAGCGGTTTTCCCAGAAATATACCAATTGATTTTAAGGAAAATTTAAACAAAACCATAACCTATTTTGTTCTAATTTTCCCACAAAGATAAATAAAATAGCATTAAATCATTGATGATGATGTTAAGAGCATGAAGTAGTCACAAATGTCATCCTTACGCCAT
Source organism: Pyrrhia umbra (assembly GCA_963891755.1). NCBI lineage: Eukaryota > Metazoa > Arthropoda > Insecta > Lepidoptera > Noctuidae > Pyrrhia > Pyrrhia umbra. The sequence continues at coordinate 3,334,422 of OY982943.1, forward strand.
TTTGTTAATTTCTGTGGCAGAATTAGAACAAAATAGGTTACGACTTTGTCTACATTTTTCGTAAAATCATTTGGTACAAACTAAAGGCGATGCCTGTATTTTTGTAGTTCTGTAGTTATCAGCGCCAATCCCCTCGAATTTTCGAAGCATATTATGGCCCTATCATGTTAATTGATAGGTTAATTATGATGATCGTACTTTAGCCACTCTATTAAATATTCCATATCCTTCCCTAGGTTATAATTATCCTCATACCAACGTCCTTTGAAAAAAGAATCTACAATTTTAAATAGGTTCCTACCTACTTCATTTTAACTATTTCCGTTATCTTGACATAAACAAACTTTTTCAATTGTAAACTCATTTTAGTTACCGTAATCTTAATGGGTTCAAGTGGTACACTGTATGGAACAGACGAATTAGTGATATGGTTGATCGAAATACAAAGAACACACTATGAGAATTATAAAACTGATATTAGTATTGTCTGAAGGGCACCCGGTATAGATATACCACACATCATCTGCCTAGCCTTTTCTTATGTTGCTCCTATGGTGGATTGACTTCCAGTCTCAACGGATGCAGCTGACTACTTACTTACTTTACATGGAACGACTGCCTTTCTGACCTCAACAACCCAATTACCGTATAACACGATACCCCTTGGTGAGACTGATTGCCAGACTTTCTGGCTTCTGACTACCAGTAACGGCTGTCTTAAATCTACAAACGACAGCTGGGAGCAACGGCTTAACGTGCTTTAAGAGGCATGGAGAAGGCTCGGTAAGACATAGATGGTGGCCCAATCTTCAAGCTTCTAGAAATTCAAAAAATCAAAATTCAAATTCAAACACAAACTGCATCTTAATGGAAATACGTAAACTTTATTAAACCTTTGAATTATCTAAACTTTAATGTCTCATCACTTCCTTACCATCAGTAGGTAATTTCCATGTAATCGCTGCCATGTCATAAATCATAGAGCCAAGCAATACTCAAGCATGTTTACTCGACCCAGGTACTGAACCCGCGACCTCTCAGTACCGAACAAGGCACTTAGGTACAATATGCTTCGATTAAAAGTAAGTACATGTCATAATAGCATATCATAAAAGTGAAAGCATACGTTTGCAGGGACAACTTGCGAAGCACAGACAATGAGGTGGGTGTGCTCTATGGCATTTGGTTTATGGTGTAATGACAGATCGTAAGTTGTCTATGGCAGGAAAAATGGAGGGAAAGTTGTAAATGAAGTGTACATATGATTAAATACTAAAGACATTGTATATATTACCTGAGAAAAAAACTTAGTAGTAATTTCCACGAGTTGTTGAATCATGAAGCTGATAAAATAAAAAGCTTTACTACTCAATGAAAATTATATTCACACTGATATCCAGACTTTCTTTTAAAATCATGGGAAAAGATCTACTATAAATAATTAATACAATATGAAAAGAAGCGATCGAAAGTTTGAAAGCAAATTAATCTCACTTTTCTAGTTGGCCGTAAAAAACCAAGATGGCTGGCGCGGGAGCAAACAGCTGTTAGTTTTCCCGCGTCGCGACGGCGCGGCGGTGGCGCCTGCACGGAGGTGGCGCCATGCGGTTCCATATATGAACGTACCATAGTGCATATGTATTGAACTTTACTGGGACAAGACCTATTGTACTCAATACTTGAATTCTTTGCGATCCGATCCTATCTTTTGCAAGTACAATTAATGAATAATACTTTGGATGTATTAGATCGTATCAGATGTATATTTTTATCTACATATACCTAGCTACTTTAAGTAGCTACTACTTGTGGATACGTGCTAAATTATAAAAAAAAAATCTTTACTATTTTTTTACAGTATTTAAATAGAAGAGCAACATTCTACAGAATTTTGTGACGCGATTTGTGTCCTTTCCAATATTCCCCGTATGAAGTCTGGTTAGGTAAGAGTTCTGGTTTAAGTACCTACCTATATCTTCAGAAAAACTTTATCTCCTTCGAGAGTAGAGTAAAAACCAAGTTGTTCTCAACGCTACCCTTAAGTTATATTAGCCCAGGACGGAGAGGAAACTGAGACAACTCCTAAAACATAAATTTAGACTAACAAGTTAGACTGCCTGTAGTTTAGTCACCCTAGTATATTTAGCGAGTACCTGCTTAGGTATTTCTTTGAGGTACATCGGTCAAACCGTTACTGTCATGTTGGATCTACGACAATGTTTATTTTAGCTATTATGAGTTGTGTACTAGACACAACTCATAATAGCTAAAATAAACAATTTTAAGCACATATTTGAAGTTCAGCCCGCGGCGTCGCTCGCGGTAATATGCACATGAAACATGCTTTATTTACTTCGGATTAATGTAGATTTGTAAAAGAATTTCTGGGATCGGTCCAGAAGTTCCAGAGTTTCCTTTACGTACAAACATACCAACTCTACCTCTTCACTTTATATCGCCATATTTTTACCCGACTGCGACAGAAGGAGGGTTATGTTTTTTTTAAGCAAGTAATTGTAAATACACTGGCCATTTAATGAACTACGCACATTTTTTGCACCCAACACATACATAGTTCAAGTTAGCTAATAGATTTCAAACGACATAAACATAACCTGCTTTCGCAAAACCTACGTGGAAGATTGCTATCCCTATTTAATCTGTGCTTCGATGTCGACCGGCAAAAAAAGTTAATCATCTAGAAATGGCGGCAAATTGAGTTCTCCAAGAAATACTATAAATAGTGCAAGACCCTCATTTCAAGTATTTGCTTCCGCGATAGTTTCAATACTAATTGATTATGGTTAAAAATAACATGGATATTTATTACTCACGCTAAGGTACCTATAATAAGATTTTTTAATGAGATTGAATTTATTTTTGATGCTACCTTTATAATGTATACTTCAAAATTCACAGCATCAAATCACGCATTTGTCTCTGTACAGCTGTCAAATGAACTACTCGGATTTCGCCGATTTCTGCAGGAGATCATTTTCCAAACTAACATCTTTTGAAAGTAAAACTTTTTAAAAACTCGTCAATTTTGTTCCATCGTGTTAAAAAAGTATTTTATTACACTTATTAGGGATCTTCGTCAATTACAGTCATAAAAATAATGAAAGCCATTAATAAGGTAAGTCCCGTTCAGTGTTCTTTAATGTAATGTTGCACGCGACGCGACGTTAATTAAAGGCAGTTTTTAAATCTGGCAATTTTGTTACAATTTTATTGCAATGCATTGAATTAAAAGTATACGATTGACGTTTGAGCGTTATTGATAATGAATTTATGTACTGCATGCCTGATTAACAAAGTTTTATCGAGATAAAATAAAAATAATCTTCAAAATAATATCACAACTTAAGTTTTTCAAAAATTAATCGTAATTCTGATGCTATACTTTTTTTTAATGAAGCTAGTAAAGAATGAATTTTTAATGTGATGACTACAATAACAATAAAAAATATTTTTATGCTCCCTTTTCTGTACTACCTTTCGAAGCAGTAAAAGCCGGTTAAAGGCACTCAATATAAAATCGTATGCAAGTTTATGCAAAGTGCACATGCACTATCGGTCACTGTTTTAGCTGTCCAATAAAAATACTGAATATTCACGTCCTGTCTTTACTGTTAGCTTGCGGAGACGAGTCGACGATGCGATGGTGACGTCATCCAACATGGCCAATGCGATGTTCTTAATTAAGGCTGGCAACATGTTGAATGGGTACTTGTTAGTTTTTTTTGTTACGTAACTAAACTAAATACTTAGTTTCCGACAAAAGTGAGAAATTGATCTAAGTAGCTGTCAAACAATAAAACACTATTTTTTAAAGATTATCTACATAAATCCGCAGCTACATAAAAAAAAAAAGTATCAATTAATTTGGCGCCATGCGAGAGCCGTCCCGCGGAAATACTTCGGTGACACAGACACCATTGAATTTCCGGAATTTTTAGTTTGTATTCGACTTTTGATTAATGCTTGTTGTGTCTTAATGACAATTGTTAAAGAGAAAAAAAAAAAATGACAATTGTGAACGTAAAATTTAATTTAGTTAGCGCTAGAATTAGGCGAAGTGAGTTGGCGTCTGCGTGACTGATATTATGAGAAGTCTTTGCACCAATTAGTCTTTGAAATAAAGGCAATTTTCGAGTATTTTTTGTCTGTCTTAAGTACTTCTAATTCGTTTTTAAAAATTATTTATTTAAAATTATTCGCGTTCCTTTAATTAAACGCAAATAAACACTATTTAAAATTCTTATGAAGCAATTATTTATTATGTATCGGAAACAGAAGACATTACTAAAATTCTACTTTTTCCATGACGTTCTACCACCATTACTAGTTGAACTAAAACTAAATATTAGCTAAGCTCTACTGCTTTTATTTCCAATCGAGAGACTGCCTCCTGTCTCATAATCGTCTCTCGTTTTAGCGTTTATCCGTTAATTCCATTTCTCCTCGCAATCGTTATTGGTTGGAGACATAAACCGCCCACTGTGTTGACATTGACAGTTACAATCTATTACAGTGCGCTCTCAAATTAAAAGTACAGTTTTGTAAATAAAGATGGCTGTATCAAGTTTGACAGCACTATGTCACACGAATAGTTTTGATGACGTAACATTAATTATCGTTTCCCATTTCTACTGTATGGATAAAAACGGCTGACTTGATTTATATGAAAATTCGGCATGGAGATAGTTCAAGGGTATGTTTCATATGGTAGTTATCCCGGTACATGAAGTAGTAAGAAACCGCGGGAAACATTTTTTTTTTTTATGAACATTTACCCATCAATAAAAATACCTTAAATATAAACATAACTCTGATAAAAATGAAGATATAATCATAATATTTATGTTAATTAGCCGAAGCTAAGTGCATAATTTCGTCCACAAATGGCAGTTTTAACGGATTATTTGAATAATGTAAAAGCTTGGCACCATTTCAGAACGTTTTCAACATTTAAAAAAACGATTTGTTTATCTGTGACATTAGTGTTACGCCCGTTAATAAGTATATTTTTTATCGTATAAATTATTGTATACATTTAAAAAAATGTTATGGTTATTTAGGCGCAAATATGTAAATTCAATAAAACATCTTTTATCTTATTATTAATGATATAATCGGGCGAGTATTAGAACTAGTATTTCATCTGCATTTTTTCTGCAACAGCGTGGATTTTTCGGAGTTGCAGGCGAATTGGCAATAAGCTCAGCTCAATTACGTTATATTAGTAGAAATCTTCATTACCCTGTCTGTCTTTCTGTCTGTTACGCTTTTTACGGACAAACGACTGAATAGGTTGAGATGAAATTTGGTATGGCGACAGTCCGGGGCCTGGGGATAGGATAGTTTGTATCCAGGATGGCAACTAGTTCCCTCGGGAAGCGGTTCGAACTGCGGGAAAAAGCCAGTGTATCTAAAACTATCCTCATAAATGCACAGTTATGAAACAGTTCATAATTAATTTCCTTCACAAGTATCAAAGTATGTAATGTAGAGCTACGCAATAAACAGCCCAAAGGAAATCCTACTCAACCGAGATTTATTGCAAAACAAGATCACGTTTATCCGCCAAACAAATCTGATAAACTAGAGATGTGCCACTATCGACTAAACATCTCAGATAATCGATTACGCGTTTTGTTATGATGCAATCGTTATTTATTTATGCGCCATTTTAGAAACTAGAAAACGTTTATTTCAAAGGTTACAACTGTAAATGTTATTCAATGTTAGATTACAATAAAAACAAGCCTTTGTTATCTTGTTTCGTTCGTGTCAACGTGTCAATCTGAAGCAAAAATATTCTCATTGTTCACTCGTGTTTGACTAGACTAAAACAGCAAAGAATTTAAATAAAATTTGTAGCGTTATCATGAAGGTTTTTTGCTGACAAACATTTTTTTTATTCCAAAAGGTCATCACTCTGACAGGTTAAACAGGTCTATTCGTATTACGCTGACTTCACCGATATAAAAACTTGATTGCCTAATCTGCATTACATCAAACACAAGGACAATATCAATCAAAGTAACTACATACATAATATCTTGTTAGTGCCTGTATGTCTAGTACTAAACGATTGTTTGGAAACAAATGTGACTCATTTCAGCTGTGCCGCCATCTCTTAGACCTTAACACGTATGTAATAAAGTCTATATTTCCCTGTCAATTTAGCAGGATGTCAACGCGTACACGATACACAATTCCGAGGTTTTAATGTCATCGTACGATAATAATAATTGCTCGTTTTATGATACTACTGGTGTACTATGTTTTATGACAATGTAATAGAATGTTGATTGATGCGTTTGATGTACGACATTATAAACATGATTTTTAATTAGTTCTGAGAATCGAATGTACTCGATGTTTTATGGCTAACTGACTAATCGATAATGTCTATAGGTAGTAGAAAAATTACGTCATTGTCTAGGTGGGAAACATTGAATTGTACAATGTACATTGTTTGTCTATTCAATACTCGTGTCCAATTTCAATAGGTAAATTACTTAAAAGCTATTAAATCGACACCTGTGTATTTAGTTTAAACTACCAAGCAAAAAAAAATATTCATAAAAATCGACTAAGTTTTTTGCAAATACAACACGTGCATCACTAAAAACCTTTTATTCTAATATTGATATTCAAATTCTTTTTTTTATCATTCCAAAGAGGTCAACGACGTTCGAGTTCTCCTATTCCAGCTTTTTCAGTAACAACCATAAATTCCAGTATGTATTTTTCTTTAGTCTCAGGATTACCTAAGTACAATATGAAATCCACTTAGAAACATGGCTAGGTTTATCCAGGCCCACCCAGGCAGTTAATATCTGGTTCCCTGAGGGGCCGGTTGCATCAGCCGTCAGACAATGGTACACCTTAATAAGGAAGCCAGGCTTTCCTAGTCGTGTCGCGCTTATGTAAACTCCGGTTTTCTTTAACATCATATAATTATGACGGTTAGGTTTGTATAAGTTTAGGTTTTTTGTATTTCGTTCCTGTAGAGCGCACAATCACTGATTCGTAAAAGAGTCTAACACTATCCGTTCTGTTACGCTTTCACAATAAAACGGCTGAACTTATTTAGATGAAATTTGGTATGAAGTTAGATGATATGATTTAGCATGGGTGGAAAATTTGGCTTGTTATATATATATTCCATAAACAGCATTATTTTTTACGAAGTTACAAATACTTAATCAATTGTAACCTTTCAAGTGTTCTTCAATCCATTCATTGATGACTTCCTGGGCAAGGCTCTTCAAAGTTATGAATCATCTAATATGTCTTGAATACTATCATCTTTTAAACATAGTTTACTACACACGAGTATGACTCACGATGCAAACAGGATCAAGGCTCCTTGGCACAACTCTAATTACTCCTTTGCTCGTTCGAACCGTATAAAAGAAATGCACGTGTTGTCTTTGCCTATCATTATAAACCCTAAAATTGGCGCCAAAACCCCGGAGAAAATTGATTTGACAGATAAAACGCAAAAACGCTAGGTTTTATTTCAAAGAAAACTTTTAACTTAACTTTAAAACGTTTAATGATATATACTCTATTACTAAAACCCATCACAAACAGGAAAAATAACAAGATTTAGTAAACAAACAACGTAATTTGAAATCACAACTTCAAGAACAAAGCGACAAACATAACTTTGCGGGTGGCAAAAAATGGAACTATAAATAAATGAACTGAATTTGGAATTAGATTGAGTTTTATCCTTACAAGTAGCGCCATCGTGGAATGTCAATATTATGTTGGCAGCATTACAAATTCCGTTACCTCAAGTTAATGTGATGACCTCATGTGGAAAACGAGTATTAATCGTTGTATACCTTCCATGGTGATGACGTCATCTGACAATTTATTACAAAAATTTTTAAATGGCACCAAATCTTTCTATAGTTAGCCTCACCCCAATACCTTCTATTTAGTTTTAAATTTCCCTCCATTTTACTTTTCAACTATAACAAACAGTAACAACACAAATGAGGAATTGTTTTTGTGGGTTAAATTTTGTAATTAAATATTGTTTTCACATTAAAGGAAAATCACAGAGCGCATTGACAGTGCCTAATAACTTGATAGTGCGAATTTGGTTTGCAGTTAATGTTAGTAGTGGTTATTCATTCGGTTTGATAATATAGTTACCAGTCCACTCAGGATTAGTCAGGATTCGTCAATCAATCCTTTTTATTTTGAATTATTCTAATTAGAATTAGGTATTCTTAATTTGAAAAACCCAAACCATAATGCAGTCACTTTCTAAATTCGATTGAATTCTGTAGTGATGGGAAAATACCTATTAAAAAAATATTTCCTGAGTCACACTATAATTTAGTTTAATTTTATATTTACGTGACTAAAGGACTTGCCTACCTAACTAATATACCTATGTTAATTTTTTGCAGAAATTACAACTGTGGCTCTTCATTATAAATTGATAGGTATTTGTTGTAAATCAAAATCCTAAAGAAATTTCTACGTATTCCAGCTTAGTCTTAATTATCCTGTACATAGACAAGTAAACATGTATAATTATCGGTTTATCTACATATAGTGATGTAGGTCTTGTCATCGTGTAGTAGTTGTCAAGCCACCGTGTACGTTGACACGTAACGGTTCTTACGAAGAAGCTGTGACAATCCATCGCATTCCTAGGTTGCTAGGATGTTATCTGCATGCTAAGCTTTAGCTAGATAACGTTAGGCGTAAAAATAAAATGATTAAGTACGTATAGTAAACTAAATGGTGACCCTTGATTAGGGATGGCAAAAATATATTTCTATCGATACCCAAGTTTTATTTCATTTAAAAAACATTTCAAATAATTATTGAGTGATTATTTATATTACTTTAATATTTTTTGCACTTTTATTTGTATACAAATAAAGAGAATATTTACTTACATATAATTATTTAAAAAGCAAACTCAAAAAAATCCGTGTTGCGCTTAATTACTTTTTTATTGTAAAATACGAATCATTCTTAACAATACAATCAATTTTATTATTGACATTTATTTATTTAAAATAATTTACATACCTATTGAAAAGCACTGATCTGTAGAAAATCCTTTAATACAATTCCAATCACTCACAATAAAATGTCTCACTGAAAACACAAAGCGTTCACCATGCAAGCACTATTCAGAATTAGACTGAACGAATATACGCACATGTCAACACACGCGGAGTTTAAAAAAAAATATAAATACAAAAATGGCGACGTGCGTTACCCGTCCTATAGGTTACGCGCGCGACTGACTCGGTGAATCACGAACAAGGCAAAATAATACCAATTAAAGACCACCACACTACTATTATTTACGTAATAATATTTAATTTGCATGCGAATTTAGACTCTATTGCGTAGCAATAAGGAGTTAGATGACTCATTTAACTGTAGATTGAGTACGACTTCTTAAAATCGTGACGTGTTTTTATTAACCGACTTCAAAAAAAGGAGGAGGTTCTCAATTCGATCGGTATTTTTTTTTTTTTTTTCTATGTATGTACACCGATTACGCTGAGATTTATGATCCGATTTACGTGATTCTTTTTTAGTTTGATGCGGAATAGATGCCATTTGGTCCCATAAAAATTTCACATGGTTTGGCCCAGTAGTTTTCATTTTGTGAACATTTTTTACATTTTTGTTTACATCGATGACGTAATTGTTTCGGAGTCGATTTATATTTTCCGTTCCCGTTTCTTGATCTATATTGTTTAAAGCTGCACCTTTCGTAGGCCTACCCATAGCTACTTAAAAAAAAACTATTTAACATATAATTATGACAATAAAAACAACGAAATGTTATAGCCTTCCTTATGTAATCTATAAAAATCCTGTAAAAAATACTGTAGTTTACAGAGCAACTTATTACAGACACTAAAAAGTAAAAAATAAATTTAAAAAAACTACGTTTAAAAAAACCGACTTCAAAAAAAAAAAAAAAAAGTATTAAAAAAGTATAAAATAACTTAATAAAGATTTAACACAAACCTAATACCTTTAATATTAATAAAACACCATTATTTGTATGTGTTACCTATTGACAGGTTTGAAGTCGGTGCCAAGTCCTAAACAAAATGAAATTCCTAAAGATTAACCTACGTAAATAAACTTAAAGAACAATGTGAATTAATGTGAAACAGATGAAAACTTTTTAATACCTGAATGAGTAACACTATTACATTTGGCTTGGCACCGACTTTAAACCTGTCAATAGGTAACACATACAAATAATGGTGTTTTATTAATATTAAAGGTATTAGGTTTGTGTTAAATCTTTATTAAGTTATTTTATACCTTTTTAATACTTTTTTTTTTTTTTTTTTGAAGTCGGTTTTTTTAAACGTAGTTTTTTGTGACGTACTAACAAGTTTTATGAATTGTATGAATGAAATACTCTCAAGAGGGTCAGTCATTTCCATAGCTTATGGCCGTTAAATTGGCAATGGACTATGAACTGATAGAGCACAGTTTGTTTACTAAAATAGGTTGAATTTAAACCTAAAGGGTAATCTTGGCATAGCTGTGAAATTTATAACGGCATTTTGTACGACATTAAACTTTAGATCAACACACGCCGCCTTGAAATAGGAATGCTGTTTTAATAGACTGCATGCTCATACAAGTACTAATGTATGTTTGTTGCAGGTTTAGCTAATGAAAATAAAACAAAACATAACATTATAAACCCAGTTTTGCCTGCACATGCTATGAAATGCTTCAAAAACAACAGATGCCACACCATTTTAATGTCCTGTCGAAGTTTCGGAGACACATGCAAAATGTTAGATTATTATCTATAGTCATAATGTAACCAAAGACACAGCTATTAATAAGACAATACCACAAGCAGCTCGGCTCAACCTTGTACACACAATGGTGAATTAGGTCAAAGTAAGCCAAGTTAATGAAGCAATAAGCGTTGTTCATGCTAATTGTTATGGCGTTCCTTGCATGGAAAAAACTGCCCAATCTCTAGATGGATTTCAGAGTAAGTTAAAGGGATTAAAGGCTGATTATCAGAAGAATTCAATATAAAAATTGTTGCTGCCATAGCAGTTAATCCCAGCCTAGGCGGAACACAATACCAGTTCCATTAGCGTAAAAACTACCCAACTTCTAAATATGGCACCCTTTTGGGGCAGACCTGTCATTTGATAATAAACAAAGGTACTATACCTACCTTGATTTTGGAAAACCTGGATAAATCCAGCCATATGGTGAAAAATATAACAAAATTTGACAATCTTATAAGTTGCAACAAAATGACAAAATTTGCAATTAATAAGTCAACGTAGCTTATAGCTTCTTTTTCTACAAGAGATTTGTAAACTGAAGTCTGAGAAACGTCAACCTCTTTTCACCCAATTTTGATGTCACTTAAAAGCTCTATAATAATAAAAAGGTGTATTTTAAACTTTTCAGCAATTAACAGACAGTTTTCAATGATTCAGGACTTAGGACTGTAATTATAATAGCTAATTAAAGCTTCCTGCTTGAAACACAAACGAAGGTGTCGCTTTGTAAGTCAATGTGTAGCTGTAGGCGCTGACGACGATGCAGGAATAACAAGGAACGATTCCTAACAACAGAGCTGCTTGAGGAATTTGATGGGATTTCTTTGGAGTAAAAATTCAATTTATTTATATTTTAGGCTACAATGAACTCTAAGGAATGTGCGAAAGAGTTACCGCGCCCCCGGAACGCAAAGAGCTGAGGAAGGAACATGGATGGGTTTTAGTCGGTAAGTCTGAGAGTCTCACACGCGGGATGGACCGCACCACCCATGGCGGGGGGAATCATTTGATGATTTCCCATGCAAAAAAAAGGCTACAATGATCCATTAAAAGTATATCTCCTACAATGAAATTGAAATGAAAATAAACGCTTTTTAAAAGATTGAGCGTTTATTGTGTTTATTCTTAGGCTTCATTAGTTCACCGGTTGGGTAGTAAACGTAGGATGATTGTTTAAGAAATTGGCAACATTAAAAAAAAATGTCTTAGGAGGATATGGCAACCTTTGGAGGCCTGTGTGCAACAGTGGACTAATATTAAATATGATGATGATGTGGTTATTGCTTCTAAGATAATTCATTTATTCCTTAGATCCCGAACAACTATGAATAGATACAATTTCTCAATCAAGGACCCAAAGATTCCGCCATAAATTCCAAAATTCTAGACAGGTTGAAGATTTTTTAGAATTTTTAATCAAATGTCTTTGGCAATACTCAGTTAGTAAAGTGTTGATACTATTGTAATGCAATGTTTATAAATTACTTATTTCACATGTCTACGATCGCTTGATAAAACTGGGCACAGTAAAGATTTCATTATATTTTTATAGTCAATTGATCAACTAATCTCTATTTAAAATATAACTTAGATAGATTGCAAAAAATAATCAAGTTTTATCGCTATCTTACTGCAATTTAAAGACAAATTTATTATAAATTCTTTGCACAACCAATCTAACATTAATTTAATCACATATTTCGAGACAACCTTGACAATTTTAATAATATGTTGCCAACAGTAAATTGAGAGTGCTTAAGAGGTTATATTGAAGGTCGGTTGAAGAGGAATAGTCATCACTCCCACGCAATCTTCGTCAGCTCTATGTTGATTGATTAAATCAATGGCGAAGCTCATTAATTATAAAATTTATGGACGATGCAACTCGTTACCTCGATTAGGCTGTTGGCTTCAAATCCTTTGCCTTGTCATATTTTTGCGTCTCTATTTTTCATAAAAAAAAAACTAGCCCTCGTAATTACATGTCTTGAATATATAAAAACGTAGCTGTTATCTACTCAAATACTCCTGAAAACCTTCTTTAGATATTTCTACATTTTGGTAGTTAATTAGGTATGTATAAAAATCTTAATTAAGATAATGCCAAAGATTATTTTATTATTTTCTCATTAAAACACGTTTTATTTAATAAAATGTTAACAACAATACAAAATAATTCATTATAAATAGTATGTAATATTACGTAGTTTACTTAAGTTTTAGTCACTTTAATATTTCATAGTGTTTACTTAGTTTTCCTTATAGAAAAAGTCATTGCAATTGTTTTAATAAATATATACTGATTAAAAATAATAATTAACGAAACTATATGTCGTCATCAGCCCTAATTTTTAAAGAAAAAAAAATCGAATGCAGACAACGCACTTACTAAGCGCAGTCGGTCGAGGGCGTTGACCTCTTGTCATATCGCACTGGCAGCCGGCTGTGAACCAGTCGATAAATCTGTGCGATTTATCGATACTCGTGTTTTGTAGGCCGATAACTGTAATTCCTTTGCTTGACTTTTATTCTACTACACGTTTATATCTGACCTAAAGTTTTTGCTGTAAATGTACTTACAGGTAATGTCAAAGTGATTGTCATTCTTCAAGTAGGTTTAATTATTAATGCCGAGGACGAATCGTGGGTCTTAGATGATGTAACAATAGACAATGTTATTATTTATATAAATTAATGAAGACGCTGCATTTTTATTTGAAAAATACCTTGTATTTTCAGCTTTATGATAATGTAATTAACTTTGATATAATTTTTATTGTAACAGATAACTTGATCTCTCTTTTAGGATTGACTTAGTTAGGCAGAATGGAGCGAATTATAGTAACTTTTACCAATATATTCAATTAAATGTGTTCGTCTTCTACGACATCCCCCAACACTAAACTCCAAGGAGTACATAAAATAAAAGCGAGTCATAATATCCTGCGCCCGCGCCGGTTGGCTCACACACGTGTTCACGATAATCTTACTGCCTCTCACTACAATGCCGCCTCATCTGCATTTAGAACACTTTCAGGATAAAATAACATTCTTTTGAACACTTGACTTGTGTATTTAAAGAGTTATCTTAGTAACTTTGTATACTACTGAGACTATTTTCCATCTAATCTATGTACACTAATATTATTAAGAGCTAAAGCGTGTAGGTTTGTATGTAGATGGTAATCTTTTGAAATATTGTTTCAATAATTCTTTGACAAAAGCTTATATAGAACAGCTAGCAGCATCTTTAACTAATATTACATATATGTAGATATGCCATTCAAATCTGCAGTGAGATAATATAACAATGAAATACTTGAACATACTGCTAATAAAAAAAACTGTTTTATTTTCTGAGCATTTCTGGCAGTCAAAAAAAAATTGTAGGCCGAAATATTCAAATGTGCAACTTACCTCAAACAAAAGCGTCGTAAACAAAAAACCTCAAGACAATTTGCCATAAAAAATAATACAATACAGTCGAAGTTATACATCTTCTGACCCACTTACTTTATTACGAGGGCCCGCCCTTTACAACACTGGCAGGCGAGAATAATATCAGAAACATGCCTTAAACAAGTAGGTCATCAAGATAAGAGCTAGGCTCAATGGCCACAGAAACCGTAAAGGAATGCCCACTATCTGAGGAGAGATTAGCTTCTGTATAAGTATTTTTAATCACATCAATCATGTTTAAAGTTGACAACTTCCAAATATGAAGGTCGAATCATTATTTTTGAGGTCAATAGACATACATAATTTATACTAAGTCTATAATGTGCAGTTTGACCTAGATCGTTAATTTTATATCTGATTCTTAATAATGAAAGCTTACGCCATTTAATTTCAATAATCACGCGTATTTTTTATAATAATTCTGACTTAATGACTTTTATATTATGTAATTTAATGCATTATTGCATTAATGTATTATTTTTTGTGTTTTGAAAATAACAATCTTAAATAAATAATAAATATATATATTAAAAATAATCGACATGAAAAAAGCCATCTACGTAACCTAACCCCATCACTATTCATAATCCAAAAAGTTCGTAAACATAAGAGTCCAAATGCGTAGCGTTAAACCAAACAATAACACCGTATTAACTTTCTTTAAAAGGCGTATGTTTTGTGTGTAGACTTGTCTGTGCTGACACTGAACATACAAGCATAATAAACATTAGCAACTTGCGACACACTAGCTTTAATAATCACGTTCTTCGTCAAAGGTAACATGGTAACACTAAAATATATAAAAAATGACGCTGCGCTGGTAAAGTAAGATAATATTAAAATCTATATCATTTAATTCTAAAGTGAACCCGACATAGTCTGAAAATATCTATCTCTCAGCTGAAATCGGCATTTAAGTTTCAATCAACAAACGCTAAGACAAACGCTCTACGTATAGAATTACCATTTACGCCAAAATACACTCGGCGTCACAAAAATCGCACCTCTTTGAATATGAGTTTTAAGCATGCCCCGCCATCAAGGAATCAATTGAACCCAATTAATACTAGTATCAATTGAAAGTATATTTAATGACCTTTAATTTAACAATAGTTAGAATTCCCAAACACATCAAATCTCATTAGCACGTAACGTTAAACAAAATGTTGTCAAAATACGCATCACATCATCCACTAATTGCACCCCTCTAGAAGGGTATAAAACGGGCGACCCGGGTTAAATGTGAGTGGACCGTCGACTGCCGACTAGTGCGGACGTCCGCGAACAGTGTGCTCGGACCCAATAAATTATTTCGCTTCGTATATCGTTGCGCGGGGACTGCCATTCTCTCCTGCCTCTTCCGTTCTTCACCGGATCACACGGAGTTCTCTGCCGTTTCTGGTTCCCGGTCTGCCACCAGCGGCAAGCCCCGGGGGCCGGGACGGTGGGTTCGCCGTGCCGGGGGAGTTCGGTTGGGTCGCACCGCGGCAGTCCCAAGCCCGCGCCTCGCGTTTTCACCCGCGCCGCGTGCTGTTTTTCGGTGATGAGGCGGTAAACTCTCGCAAGGATGCCGCCTCCACCGCAACCACCGCATCCGCCTTCAAGGAAGGCTACGCGCCCACCCCCCCCCCGCCTCGCTGGCGTGGGGGCGAGGAGGGTGTTCACCCGCTCCAGAGAGGCGGCTGCGCAGACGGCGCTGGACCGTATGGTAGCGGCCGATCTCGCCAGCCGCATCTACCGGATGGCCGCCCCCCCCCTCCCCGCGCCCGCGGGTGTAGGTGGCGAAGAATTTTTCCCGGGGTCTGCGCCCAGAACCCCTACCCCGTCATCCGCAGCAGAAGAGGAGCCCTCGATGCCGCTGCTGGATGACTTGATACCGGCCGCCCAGACGGGGCGCCCCACCGCCGCGCCCGTGCTGCAGAGTTCCGCGGAGCGCGCCACACCCGCACCGCGGGCCCGCACCATGGGCCCCCCAGCGGGCTTCAATACCAGCACCGAGACAGGCAAGGGAGGCAAACGCATCACAGCGATGCCCCCCCCCGCCCTCCCCTCGGACGCCCCTGCCACCACCGCAGTTGCAGTTGCAGCTGCACCCACCACATCGTGGGCCTCCATCGTCGAGGCCCCCCCGCAACCTCAAAGGGCGCTACCGAAAAAGCGCCCCCCGCCGCCGGAAGTGCCGCAGCGCGCTGGCGCGCCTATTGCGCCGCCGTTTGCTGGCGCCCCTCCCGCGCCCCAACCTCGCTTCGTGGCGCCCGTGCCCGATATACCTCCGGGTCGCTTCCCTTCGCCTCCGCAGAACCCGGAGAAGAGGCAGGCGTCTTTTAAGACGCCCCCCTTCGGCCAACCGCCCGCGCTGGCAACATCGCCGATGGACGTCGGTGGCCCTCTGGCGGCCGCCCCCAGCGCCTCCGGAAACGCCGTGCCTGCTGGTGATGCATCGGCTGCCACCGCCAAGTCTGCTGCCCCCGCGTCGGTCAGGTACCCTCCACTTATTGTGGAGATGCTACCAAACTGGCCGACGCACTTCAGAGAGCTGAAGAAACTGCTGGGTCACGCGCCCAACGGGCGCGCTTTTGGGAAAGGAGTCCGCTTTTTCCCCAAGAGCGACAACGAATACCGCGTGATCCAGCGGTACCTCACCAACCAGGAGAAGGAGTCGAACCTCTCCTGGTTCAGCTACTCCCTGCCGGCCGACCGCAGCCTGAAGGTGGCCATCAGAGGGCTACCTCACAACACCGACCCGGAGGAGATCGCCGCGGAACTTCGCGAACTCGGCTACAATCCCGAGTTCGTGCGCGCCATCCGGGCACGACAGGGGCGCCCAGGGTGCCTCTTCCACGCCCAGCTCCAACGCACCCCAGACATCACGCCGGGCATCTATGACGTCACAGAACTCCTGTGTATGCCCGGCGTCAAGATCGAGGCATGGCGCGGTAAGCGAGGACCGGCGCAGTGTCATCGGTGCCAGCAATTCCGCCACTCCTCGCAGAACTGCCACAGGCCTCCTGCCTGCGTGCGATGCGGGGAGGGGCATTTCGCCGCGGACTGCCCGCGGCCCCTGGAGCAGCCGCCCACCTGCGTCAACTGCGGTGGTGACCACACGGCAAACAGTGCCGCCTGTCCCGTGTTCCGCAAGGAAGCGCGTAACACCAAGGCGGGCACTGTTGCCCGCACTGCTGCAGCCGCTAAGGCCCCGGCTGCCCCAGGGACTGCGAATACGGTCACCGAGGGCAACGCGCCGGGCTCGCTGATGGCCGAAGCCAACCCGCCTCAGAAGAGGTCTGCGGGTAAGCGGCGGGGAGGACGGGGACGCGGAGGGAAAGCAGCAAAAACTGCCCCCCCCGCTAGGACCCCCGCCCCAGCCGCCACCCCCTCTACTGCGCCACCTGCTACATCGCGGCACGTGCCGCCGCAAGACCGATCCACGGCACCTGTGGTCGCTGCCCCCACACCATCTTGGGGGACGAAGGCGAAGCAGGCTGCTGCGCCGAAGCCGCAAGAGCCGGCTAAAGCGCGCGTGGATCCGGTACTGACGTTAGCCATCGGAGCCCTCAACCGGGTGCTCATGGCCCTCCAGGAGGGACGGGACCCCGTCCCTATCATCATCCAGTGCGTGGGGGAACTTTGTGCTCATGCCCGGTAGTCCCCTACGCATTGTCTACTGGAATGCCGACGGACTGTCTCCCGAGAAGGCCAGGCTCCTGAGGTTGCTGCTCGCCGACCGCCAAGTTGACTTGGCCCTCGTCAACGAGACGCACCTCAAGCCCAGCACCCGCTTGAAGATGCCTGGGTACCACGTGTACCGAGAGGACCACACCTCACCAACCGGGACTGCGTACAGGGGATTAGCAGTTCTGGTGAAGAGGAGGATCGTCCACCAGCCGCTGCCTGCTACGGATCTACAGACGTCGTACGCCCTCGGCGTGGAGGTCTGCATCGAACGCGAACCCACCCGTGTGTTTGCGTTCTATAAGCCGCCGAAAAACCGCCTCGCCGTGGCTGATGTCCACACCCTGCTGGACTCGCCCGGCCCCACCGTCATCGCAGGCGACCTCAACGCCAGACACACGGCGTGGAACTCGAACTTCGTGTGCCCGGAAGGCCGCCGCCTTCTGGACGATGCAGACCGCAACGGCTACGAGGTGCTGGGACCTGAGGTTCCGACGCACTACCCGTACCAGGCAACCTCGGCACCAGACGTTATCGACCTGGTGATCGCCCGCGGCTTACCAGCCGCACCGTCGATTGACGTCTTGGACGACCACGTCCTCTCGGACCATCAGCCCATACTGCTGACGCTACCCAGCGCTCCATCCCGGACTGACCCGCCCCGCCCGCGCCATCGTCACGATTGGCGAGTCTTTGCCGACCACATGTCGGAGCACTCGCCCTTTCGCCGCATCGGATCACCTGCTGATGTCGACCTGCTCGCCGAGGAACTCAGCGCCGCAATCACCGCGGCGCTCAAAACCTCTGAGCTTGACGCAGCGTCGACTCGCAAACCACCCCCTCTGCCGGCGAACATCGTGACGATGATCGAGCGGAAGAGGAAGCTGCGACGCCAGTGGCAAACCACCCGGTGCCCGACCATGAAGACCCAGCTTAACGCTCTGGCGCGCCGGATCTCGGACGAACTGGAAACAGTACGTACCGAGTCCTGGTTACGCGTCATCGAGCGAGCGGGGGAAGACTGGTCGGGCATCCACCGCCTTTGCCGCCAACTCTCCAGGAAGCCTCCTCCGATCCGGCCCCTCCTGGCCGGTGACGGTACCCCACGTTACCGTGCCGAGGACCGCGCGGAGATGTTTGCTGACCACCTGGAGAGGCAGTTCCAGCCGAATCCAGCTTCCTCCAAGCAGCACGAAGAAGCCATCCAGCAGCGTGTGAACCTCTACCTTGAGGCCCCGATAGCAGCCACGGAAGACCCAGTGGTCTTCTCCCCCGGCCAAGTGCGGCGCATGATTCGCCGCGCCCCTCTACGGAAGGCCCCCGGACCAGACCAGATACCCAACGAAGCCCTGCGTCACCTACCTACACGCGCCATCGCGACCGTGACGCAGCTATTCAACGGTATTCTGAGGACCGGCCATTTCCCCGTGTCATGGAGGCTCGGCAGAGTCATCATGCTGCCTAAGCCGGGGAAGAACATACTGAAGCCCGAGAGCTATCGGCCCATCACGCTGCTGTCGACCACCTCGAAAGTCTTCGAGAAGCTTCTTCTGCTGCACCTGACTCCACACATCCAGCCACGCGACGAACAGTTCGGCTTCCGCGCCGGACACTCCACGACGCAACAGCTCTCGAGAGTACTGCACCACCTCACGGCCGCCCTCAACAAGAAGGAGCGGGCCACTGCAGTGCTCCTCGATATGGAGAAAGCGTTCGATCGCGTGTGGCACGACGGCCTGATTCACAAGTTGTCCACGTCGACTGCCCCTCGCCGGGTAGTGAAGACCGTGGCCTCCTTCCTCCGAGACAGGCGCTTTCAAGTGGTGGTTGAGAGTACCCTGTCGTCGGAGCGCCCCGTCCAGGCCGGCGTGCCCCAGGGCAGCTGCCTGTCGCCCGTCTGCTACAGCAGATACACGAACGACATCCCGGCAGCCGGAGGCGCAATGCTTGCGCTGTACGCTGATGATGCCGCCTACGTTACAACGTCGCTCAACGCCGCCCACGCGGCCATCAAAATGCAGCGCGCATTGGATGCACTCCCGCCCTGGCTGGAAGACTGGAGACTGACGGTCAACGTGGCGAAGACTCAGGCGATAGTCCTCGGAGGGATAGGACTTCCTCCCCCCCTGACCCTGTTTGGACGCCACGTGGAGTGGTCGCCGCAGGTGAAATACCTCGGCGTGACCATCGACCGTCGTCTCACCATGGATCCCCACATCCGGAACATTGTTGGCCAAGCCCGTGCCGCTCGAGCTCTCCTGCATCCCGTCCTGTCGTCGTCGAGCATCCCCGTGCGAGCGAAGCTTGGCGTGTACAAGGCGTACATTCGGTCCCGACTCACGTATGCCGCGCCAGCGTGGTATGCGTTGACGTCGGAATCAAACCGCCGACGGCTGCGCGCACAGCAGTCGCTGTCGCTGCGCGCCGTCACCGCCGCCCCTCGCTACGTGAGGAACTCGACGATCTCGAGGGACCTCCGCATGGAGAGTCTCGACGAATTCATCGGCCGCCTGAGCGCCAACATGTTCCGCCGCGCCGGTGGGTCCGACTTCCGCCACCTGCGGGAGCTGGCCCCGTACCACCGGCGCCCACCTGACCATGGACACCCCAAGGACCGAGCGTTCCCGCGGGACTTGATTCCCGCGGCAACCCCCACCGGACCTTCCACCCCCGCATCGTCGTCGGCTGACGGGCGCCCTTTAGGAGTCTCCCCTAGAGGGCTCGACCTCGCCGGCGCCTCTGCGGGGGCCCCCAACTCGGACCCTGTCGCCGCTGGCTCGTAGCCGCTCACCGGGTTTATTACCGGTGACGCTGAGCTCGCCAGCGGTTTGACACCCCCCCGGATGTGACAACCCGGACTCGACACCACTGTGGCGCATCTCTGCGCCACCACCTAGTGACCCGCCTGTATTCGCAGGCGGCGAAGGAAAACCACCGAGAGAGACCAATGTCTCGAAAAGTTACCCCGGCTCCCCTTCGGGATGGAGCACGAGAAGACCCGTGTAAATGTGAGTCATTCGCTCTCCAACCGTTGAAGTGAACACACGTGAACAGCTACATTAAGAAAAATACCCCTGAAGATGGATACCACTGCAGATGAAGCCGCTCAAGTCATTGCACTACTGCAATCAGGGATGCGGCAATGTGATGTTGCTCGGCAACTGAACTTGAGTCGATTTTCCGTTCGACGAGTGTTCCAACGGTTCCAAGAGACTGGTGGCTATATTCGAAGACGTGGATCTGGAAGACAACGCTGCACATCCGAAAGAGACGATCGCTTCATTGTTTCGACGTCTTTACGAAATCGGTTCTCCAATGCTGTTGAGCTGCAACAACCACTCCGATCAGCTCGCAGAACTTCTGTGAGTGTCTCCACGGTTAGAAGAAGGTTGCGGGAGAAGAAAATTGCAGCTCATAGGGCTGCTACAGGGCCAAAATTGACTGCACAGCATAGGAGAGACCGGTTACAATTTGCTCGGGAACATGTGGATTGGACAATCGAACAAGGGAGGACTGTGCTCTTCTCAGATGAGACAAGGGTTTGTCTTTTCTGTAACGACAGGCGAAGGAGGGTGTACAGAAAGCAAGGGGAACGATTCACACATGCCTGTATTCAAGAGACAGTAGAATACGGGGGTGGCTCGTGCATGTTCTGGGGCGGCATGTCAATCGACGGCAAGACGAACCTTGTGTGCGTTTCTCGGACTGGAGGTGCTCGCGGGCAAGGGTCGCTGACTGCTCCTCGGTACATAACAGAGATCTTAGAGGAGCACGTGGTCCCTTATGCGGGTTATATTGGCAGTGGGTTCATGTTAATGCATGATAACGCCCGCTGTCACACCGCATTAATTGTAAGGGACTACCTGCAAGAAGTTGGGATACCTGTTATGCGCTGGCCAGCGAGAAGTCCAGACCTGAACCCAATTGAGCACCTTTGGGATGAACTGAAACGGCGAGTACGGGCACGGGATCCTGCCCCTACCACGCTTCAGGACCTCCAAGATGCCGCCGTAGCAGAATGGGACAACATTCCTCAGGAGACTGTTGTAACATTAATTAGGTCCATGAGGGAACGCATGGAAGCAGTTATCAGGGCTAGGGGGGGCAACACTAGGTTTTAAGTTGTTTTTAAGGACTCTTTTGTATATTTTTTTTGTTGTAAATAAACATGTTTTAGTCATTTGCATAATCAACTTGCTTTTTTTTATTCCCTGGTAAACAAAAACGAAATCTTTTGTTTTATTCTTAAATTTAAATAAATTACCTTTCGAATGATACCCCATAGTCATATGTCTACCATTGATTAATAGGGTTAAAATGACTTTGAAAAGAATTCTTGATGAGGTGCGACTTTTGTGACGCCGAGTGTATATTCCCGAAAAAATAATGAATGACTATAGTTTGGATGCGGGCGGCGCAGGACCGGTCAGTGTGGCGTTCTCTGGGGGAGGCCTATGTCCAGCAGTGGACGTCTTTTGGCTGATGATGATGATGACTATAGTTTGTACTGTAGGAATCATAAAAGAGATAAGAACTTTTCTACATAAATAATCAGAAAATCTTAATCTAATTATAATTATAAATGCGATGACGAAAGCGACTTTGCTACGCTTCCCGTTAAATCAGCTTAACTGATTTGGATGGAATATGGTACGGAGATGGATCAGACCTTGGAGACAGTTATGTCATAGGCTACTTTTTATCTGAGTGCGTTAGTTCCTTGGGAGTACTAGGAAAACGGGTAAAACAGCAGGAAGCCGCTAGTTATAAAATAAATAATAGGCCACACATAAAACGAATACCATAGCTACTGTCAATGTGTCCGCGTTCGATTCCAATTTCAAAATAGGAATTCCGATGAAGGATAAAGTTAGATTACATCTGCCACCGCGCGCCTCCCAAATTACACAGGATCCGTTGGTCGAGACGCGACTACGACTATTTTTCATTATTTATTACCACTAGCTTAGCCCGCGACTTCGTCCGCGTGGATAAGTGGTGGTGCTCCGCTCCTATTGGTCTGAGCGTGATGATATATTAGCCTATAGCCTTCCTCGATAAATGGGCTATCTAACACTGAAAGAATTTTTCAAATCGGACCAGTAGTTCCTGAGATTAGCGCGTTCAAACAAACAAACTCTTCAGCTTTATATATTAGTATATAGTATATATATAGATTTATCATTGTCTTTCTACTACTGCGTTAGACTGAAATCCATTTCCAAAGATTTTATTGCGTCGTACAAATTTATTTTCGGTTGAGACGAGTTATAAACTAGTTTTAATTTTTAATTAAATTAGACAACATTTTTAGCGCCATAGATTTAATTTGACGTATGAAAGTGACGTTTGGTATGTAACAGGAATTGGGACGTGACTATTAGTAGAATTAAGTTTGACGTTAATTGATTTACGATAATTAGGAAGAACAGCACATATTTAAGAGACGCAGTGAACAAAAAGGATTTATATTTCACCTTACGTGGCGCGGACTACGAACCAACGAAGACGTTAATTAAAAAGAGAGAAATATTCAATTTTTTTATGTAACTAGCTGTTGCCCGCGTTTCCCCCGCGTTTTCCCCCGCGTTTCCCCCGCGTTTTCCCCCGCGTCTCGAAGGAACTACTTAACGCACCGATTAAAAGTAGCCTAAAACCTTTGCCAGGGTCCCCTCTATATCCGTACCAAATTTCATACAAATCCGTCCAGCCATTCTCGAGTTATGCGCTTAGCAACACATTCAGCGATTTTTTTTATAATATAGATAACTTCATCTATGTCGGGCTAATTATTGTCCCAGTGCTATACAAAGACCTCTTCTCGTACAGAGAAGGCATTAATCGCCACGCTGGCTCAAGGCAGATTGCCGATTACAGACTTGTTAATCCATAGCATAGAGCCTGTGATTGCTGAATTATAAATAGCTATGATTACAAGTAGTCATTCTTTCTTCGTTGTCATTAGCTATATTACATTACATTATTATATTATTAGCGTAACCGAGTCTATGTTAATAATAACAATAATCTACAGACCGATTTCGGTCACGGTACGCAGGAGCTATAATATATAATATAGCTATAATAGTGCACAAAAGCTTGCACAGACACAGGTGCACTCTCTATTCCCTCAGTCTCATAGTCCGATGGGTCGGCAATCCGACATCCGACCGGGGAGAGATCAGGCGCAGGACCGACAGCTTTACGTGCTCTCCGAGGCACGGAGGGGTCTCGCTATGTCAGAAAACGGTCTTCCATCTATGGACCGACCGCGGCTAGCGTAGCTTAACCTTACTAATATATTGATCCGCACAGCTGTTACTTAGCTACGAACGCCTCCCTCCCTCTGTCCGTCTTATTTATAAAGTTCGATTAATTTTTAATCTGCTGATTAGCAATGGATTAGGAAAAATCTCACTCATAAATGCTGTTTAGCGTTAATCCAATAACTTAAGCTAGTAGCTTAATCCTGGATTACGATGTTAAGTAAGGATTAGGTGAGATTGGGTAAACTTCAGATTACAGGGTTTTTTATAAGACGGTAAGTTAATAACCTTAGGAATAGCATCCTCACATCATATATTATTATGGTAATGATTTAAGCCTCACGTTTTTCCGTAGCTCGAGGCAACTTGTGGATTACTTTAGCAAACTTTAGAAAGTTTTTCAAAGGCCCGCGTATTATGGGTAAAAAGGTTTTAAATATTTTGCGTATACACAAGTAAAAGTGCATTACTTAAGGTATTTGTAAAATTCTTGTTTGTTATATCATAGTTGGGTATGTATAAGTAAATAACTTTCAGAGTTATGCTTAAGTATTTATTATTGACGTCTTTTATTTATTTGACGTCTAAGAAACTTTTAGTTACATTTATTATATACATAATTCAGATAATAATAAAAGCATTTAAATAAATCTTCGCTGCATGCCTTCTGCAAGCATGGCTACGTATCTAGTTTCAGAAAACACCGACTCTAAAAGGTTCAATAAAACAAAGGATACTGCTTTTACTGTATCTACCTTAGCAAGATGTGAGAATTACCCTAAAGAATATCACTACATGTATAAAGCAAAGTCGATTCCCGCTGTCTGTCTGTCCCTATGTATGCTTGGATCTTTAAAACTACGCAACAGATTTTGATGCAGTATTCAAGAGGAAGGTTTTAGCACCAATATAATAAGTCAAGTTTTTGTATCCATTGGCTATCGCTATAAAATATCGCGGGCAAAGCTAGTAATGCAAATAAAAGCTTACCTCAACAAAATCAGAACTACCGTATCGCATGGCGCCAAAACTATAAGCTTCAATTAACATTGAAAAACGTTAATTAATCTAATAGGAACGCACTGCTTAACTATGAACGCACCCGTCTTGTGACGTCATAAGTCATGATGAAAGAAAAACTTTATTTTTTGTCTCTCTCCAAGGTTCCTGGTAATAAGATGCCATGTTTAATTCATGGGTTGCCTTTTCTTAGTTTGCTCGCTAATTGGGTAAATGTTAAGATCTCGTTCTTATATAACTTTAATTAGATAATGCTAGTTTGTTTTTAAAGCAATTTTAACTGGTTTCAAGCTATAAATCTAAGAATACTTTTTAACGTGATCTTGATAACCGACTTCAAAAAAGAAGAGAATTTCAATTCGAATTTTGAAGAAATTAATTGTAATTCTAATATGTATTTTTTAATTTGAAATGCCTATTATTATTTTTTCGTATCAAAATTTGTTATTTTGTAATGATAACAACATGAGACAACAAGCTCATCAGGCGAAATAACCGTTATATTGAATAAAAAACATTCGTATGCTATTTGAATACCATTACGTTATCGCTCGTAGGAGTAGCTATAATCTGCATCATTACCTGCAACAAATGAAATAAAACTTAGTTTAGTATATATAACTAATATAAATAAGGACGCAATATTTTATGCAAAATAACATCCATGTTAGGTTGTATAAAAAATCTAGTAGGTAATTTTAGCATCAGTTTTTTTCATACAGCATCGTTATTAGGTGCAAAATTTAATATTGTTTTTTCATTTGTTTTTTTAATTTACTGGTACTAGCGATTTCCCGCAGTTTCACCCGCATCCTGAGGGAACTACTTCGTGCACCCGAATATAAAGTATCCTATATGTTTATCCAAGTTATAAACTATGTTTGCACCAAATGTCATCCAAATCCAATCAGTAGTTTTTGTGTGACAGAGTAACAAACATACATACATCACAAATATTCGATTTTTTTATATTATACAAGCCGGCCAGTACCAGTACCTTTGTATCACCCCATAATTAATCGAAAAAATAACGAAAAAAGTCGTTATTTTTCCGATGTTTTAATAGTTATTCTACTATTCGGGACGGACAAATACAACAAATCAAAAACCATGAAAAGACTATAAGTTACTAATTTACTAACTAACTTTGTTTTATATACTTTTTATTTATATGGTTAAGAATGTATATAATGTAGGTAAAAAGAATTAACTTATTAGGATGCGTTTAACATATTCCTAAGATAAATCAATTTGGTCTTTGTTACAGCAGAGTAATTAGCAAGTTATGCGGCATTTGCTAGCTATGTTGAAGAATGTGGTTTCTATTCCTTTGTGAGACTAAGACCTTCCGCCTTCTTTGTCTGAATATAATGTGTAATTAAGCCCTCGTTTACCGGTTACATAGTCTTTGTGAAAAAAATGCTATTCTTTTTTTGTCTAAGTACATTTGAGTCATCGAAAAGATATCGCAAACAGGCTCAAAAGATGATGGCGAGATAACTTGAACTGTTATCTATAGGAAAAAAGCTGTTAGTCCTGTACTTGATTCCGCCCCCTTAGGTTCTGCACGCGAATAAACATTTTTTCTTTCTTCTTTCTTTCTTTCTTAGACTATGGGAGAGAGGGAATAGAGAGTGCATCTTTAACTGTGAATAAACGCGTGCACCATAATATTCTGTTTAGAGATGACTGAACTCCGTTAGGATGGCCGACATGGCCAAAGTTCAGTCCGAAGGAGGATAGTATGATAGGATAGTATTATTCTTATGTCCCATCAGAATTTTACTAGCGTACTAGCTGTCCACCAGCGGTTTTGCCTGCGTGGGCACATAACACAGCTTCATACAAACTTTACCCCCCTTTATCACCCCCTTAGGGGTACATTTTCGTAATCCTTTCTTATCGG
Source organism: Pyrrhia umbra (assembly GCA_963891755.1). NCBI lineage: Eukaryota > Metazoa > Arthropoda > Insecta > Lepidoptera > Noctuidae > Pyrrhia > Pyrrhia umbra. The sequence continues at coordinate 3,361,586 of OY982943.1, forward strand.
ATGCTTTCGTCATACAAAGAACACACTCACTAAGTGTCAGGTCGCTAAGCCCGGTTAAGCAGTCGACAACCTTCTAGGTTGACCTGCGAGATGCCATACAAAAAAAAAGTGTCAGGTCGCTACGATCACCGGTTTAGGCTGTGCGTTGATCCGTCAGTCTTTCAGGAAAAAGCATTTTATATGTATAGATAATTTTCTGCAACAAAAATAGTAATACCCCGATAGTTATTATCAAACTTCTTATTGCGTGTCGAATATACACAGACTCCGGGTTCCATTCATCAGGCTTACCACCTTAGCGTCACTACGACACCCAGGAGACACATTGAGATAACATCATTCTTATTTTAATTCAACTTTAACTAAAGATAGTTGCTTTATTTAACTTTATCATTTATTAAAGTACAGAAATTCACACATTTTAGTTTTTAGGGTTTCGTACCAAAAATGGAAGACCGACGAAGACGGTTTCTTTTTAAGAAACCTTTATGGTCTCACTTCGTCTGTCTGTCTGTCACAGTTGATTATTTCAGGAACTACTTATACTATCGGCTTGAAATTTAGAACAGTTACAAAGAACGATTACCAATGTGTATTGCCTTTTATATACTATGTATATATTATATTTATATACTATGTAGTTACTAGTTAAATCTGCATAAAAAAATTAGGTACACTTACCGCATTTTTTGGTTTACGCACTAAACAAACACTTTTAATTCCGAGTGCACACTACCTCGTTATTGTAATGTATAACAATTAACATATTCATAAGACAAGTGCTGTATATTTGTATATCTGTATATATACCAAGTAATGCCCTTCCCACGCATAAGTTTTAGCGAATGACTTCATCGCGACTTTTATGTTAATTAATCTTGTGATGAACAAACAAATATGGACTGTTACTTTATTTTTAAAACGATCATATATCAATGTTGCTTGTTATATTTAACTGGTGTGATGCAGTTAGTGTAACATTGAGTTATTAATACCTTATTACCAACAACGGGCTATTTATCGTCCCACAGCCCACTGCTGGGCGAAGGTCTCTTTTCACACAGAGAAGGTACGAGCATTGATCGCCATGCTTGCTCAAGGTGGATTGGCGATTGCAGAGTTTTGAATTTTTGTTTTCATCACAATTTTTTTCTTCACCGTTGCCTAGTCAGTGAAGTCTAGTATAAAACTTGAAAGCACATTTGTGTAAGAAAGGCCATCTTACTGGCTAGGTTTCAAACCTGCAAACTCATGTTTGAGATGCGGGCAATTTAACCTCAGCTCCGTGCTAGCTTTTTATTGCCCTTATTTAATCTCAGAAGTATTGTCATTCTGAAGTCGACATTTTGGAAATCCTTTAAAACAACAATAATTACAACAAACCAAAACTGTAATAACTAGACAACGATGAAGTGATAATTAAGCCTAAATAAGCACGAGGTAGCGTCACAACACGGTGCGTCATTTCCGTTACAAATGTCAGACGCATGCATCGCCGCCTGACCTGATTTCGCGGCTTAAAGATGAGCACATTCTTACGAAAATTCTACAAAAAATTATCGATGTATATTATGTTCAAAATAACTGATATTATTTGAAGTGAGCTTTACGAACTTTACGTAAAAAATCCCTCGTTACCAAGCCCAATTTGTTGGAAATAATCTGATTCTGTTGGACTAGGCAAAACGAATCATGGAACATATGCTTTGAAATAAAACGTGGGTTATTAGCCACTGAAGCATTCCACTATCAGCCTTCCTCCATCAGATCAGCCCCAAGATACCAAATTATAGTATCTTTTGTCACCCAAACTACATGCAACAAAGATTCATTTCGGTGCGACAATCATCACTACATAGTATAAAACAAAGTCGCTTTCTCTGTCCCTATATCCCTATGTATGCTTAAATCTTTAAAACTTCGCAACGGATTTTGATGCGGTTTTTTTTAATAGATTGAGTCATTAATGAGGAAGGTTTTAGTATATAACTAGCTTCTGCCAGCGACTTCGTCCGCGTGGAATAGTGGTGCTCCGCTCCTATTGGTTTTAGCGTGATGATATATAGCCTATAGCCTTCCTCGATAAATGGACTATCTAACACTGAAAGAATTTTTCAAATCGGACCAGCGGTTCCTGAGATTAGCACGTTTAAACAAAATGACAACATTTCTCTTCACTGCTCTGCTCCTATTGATTGTAGCGTGATGAAAAGTATACTATAACCATCTCAGGAGTATGACAAATAATTGTACCAAGTTTCGTTAAAATCCGTCCAGTAGTTTTTGTTTCTATAGAGTTTATACAGACAGACAGACAAAAATTTTACTGATTGCATTTTTGACATCAGTATCGATCCCTAATCACCCCCTGATAGTTATTTTGGAAATATATTTCATGTACAGAATTGACCTCTCTACAGATTTATTATAAGTATAGATTTGTCAAGTTTTTGTATCCATTAGCTAAAATATCGCGGGCGAAGCCGCTGGCGGGAAGCTAGTTAAATATAAGTTAAAATTGACTTCCAAAACATAATTTAATGTGTATAATGTGTATTGAAAATCAAAGAAATTATTTAAAATTCTGATTCACCAATAAATTACAATTCAAAAGGTTGCTCTTTCCTGTGGTATACTATTATATCCACAGTTTAACGTAATAACTGACGTAAACTCACTTTCAAGACCCTAACAAGAGTGAAATCAGTTCCCCAGTTCCCAGTTCAGAGAATACCCAGGTCCCAGCGGCTTAAGGCAATCAGTATGCAACCAGCAAACTGCAGACGCGCGCTATAGGTTATGAATACTCAATGATCATATTAATGTGTTACTGATACTGGCTACATAATTAATAAACATTTGTTTACTTTTAAGTTTTAAATAAAGAGTTCGATTGACGTTTCTATTTTTAAATCGATTTATAACTCTGTGGTAGTGTGTTTATTTTTTAAATTAAATGGTTCTTTGTTTTCTACTTACATCCTACAGGCTCATATATTTTTTGTATTTATATTTTTATACCAATAATAAAAATTATTGTTACATACAAACCCTTTTGTATTTTTGAGTTCATATGTTTTGTGTATAAAATAATACTACACTTCTCATCAAAAAAATCGAAACACTTTCGTTTTTATTGTTTTTGTCCTAATTTTTTACAAAAGAGAATTAATTCCATGAAAAAAAAAACATTATTGTGTAGCTGGCAGTTTGGTCATTACAGTAAGAAGAAAAAAATCAAAATTCGAAATTAGAATTTCATTTGTTTATCCTATAAATGAAATTAATCACTGTTTTGAGACAAATGTGTATTTAGGGTTGGAGTACGTTTCTCGTTTAAAAACTAAAAATTAGCGCTTGTCTTTAAACTTTTTGTTTCTTATTTCATTTACTGTGACTTTGGGACGTCTGAAAAAACTTTTTTTTCTAAAACATATGGATACTTCGCCCGCAGAAGCCGCCCAAGTGGTGGCATTGCTGGATTCTGGACTTAGTCAGCGTGTTGTGGCTGCAAGATTGCATCTAAGCTTATCATCTGTTCATAGAGTCTACAAACGCTATCGGGAGACTGGTTCGTTCACGCGCCGTTCAGGATCTGGCAGGAATCGGGTCACTTCTGAGCGAGATGATCGATTTATTGTAACAACTTCTTTACGAAATCGACGCCTTAACGCTTTTCAACTGCAGCAGCAGCTTCGCGTTGTACGAAGAGTAGCTGTAAGTGACTCTACAATAAGAAGAAGGTTGAAGGAACGCGGATTGGCACCGCATAAGCCAGCGAATGGGCCGAAATTAACTGCAGACCATCGAAGAGCGCGCCTTAACTTTGCACGCGAGCACCTAACTTGGTCATACCTTCAGTGGAGCAAAGTACTGTTTTCTGATGAGTGTAAAATTATGCTGTATGGTAACGACGGAAGGAACAAGGTCTACAGAAGAGATGGAGAACGCTTTGCACAATGCTGCATTGAAGAAAAGGTCAGCTATGGTGGCGGTTCGTGGACGGTTTGGGGAGGAATCAGCGCCGACGGTAAGACAGAACTTGCCTTTGTGTCTGGGCCACGGCTGCCTGCACTAAACTCTCATCGGTACATCGAACAGTGTCTTGAACCTCATGTGATGCCCTATGCACATTTTATTGGCAACGACTTCATATTCATGCACGACAATGCTAGAGCTCACACCGCGGGCGTCGTACGAGATTATCTTACCGAAGTCGGTATCTCCATTATGGTATGGCCAGCAAGAAGCCCGGACATGAATCCCATTGAACATCTATGGGATGAATTAAAGAGACGAATTCGAGCAAGAGATCCAGCCCCAGAAACACTTAGCCAGCTGCAAAATGCAATCCAAGAGGAATGGGATAATATACCACAACATGTGATCGTGACTCTCATCCGATCGATGAAGAACCGTATGGAAGCAGTAATAAGAGCTCGCGGAGGGAATACAAGTTATTAAATAAACGTTTCTTAATTTTTTTTTTCATTTACGCGTGTTGTTTTACCCATTTCCTTCATATTCCATACAGGGTAAAAATTACTCATTATACAAAATACGAAATCTATGAAGACTTAATTTGAATTTAGAACAATAACATTAGGATTTAAAAACCTCATACTACTCACTATTAAATGACATTTTACATTTATTCCTAAATATACACATTTTTCTGATAATCCTTATCAAATCATAAACTGCGAGGTGTTTCGATTTTTTTGATGAGAAGTGTATATTCTCCCCGCTTTTAACACTACCGCGGTGTTTACTACTCAATCTGTGCTATCCGTCCCGTTAGAAAAACACACCGGGTTAGATGATACTTCATCTGTGCCATCCACCCCGTTAAACGACGGGGCCGGCACTACCGGGGTCGATGCAACAATTTTTCCCAACCGTCCCGTCACCGGGCCGGGACCACCGGGGCGGATGGGACCTACCCTTCCTTTCTTCCCTTTACGTTCCAGGGCCATGGTGACTCTTTTGCAGCCTCGGATAACAGCAAGTCTTGCAAGGCAGGAGCACTGTGGTGCATAACCACAGTGCCCGTCTTACTTATAAAAAACCTGTAATCTGAAGTTTAACCATTTCTCACCTAATCCACACTTAACGCCGTAATCCAGTATTAAGATACTAACTTAAGTTCGGATTAACGCTAAACAGCATTTATGAGTGAGATTTTTGCTAATCCATTGCTAGCAGCGGATTAAAAAATAATCAGACTTTATAAGTAATCGGTGAAATTTTGCTTTAAGACTAGCTACTATTAGGCAGGATTACATTGCAGCTTAGTACTTCGTTTAAACGTGTTCATTGTCGGTTTAAAAATGTGTTTAAATAAAACTATGTAAGTATTTACGAAACATTACCGGTAGTACTGCTATTTATTATTCTGTGGCTTTAGTATCGTCGTTAAAGTATTCCTAAGATAGTTAAATTAATTATTTTTAGTTTGATTCGTGATGTGATAACAGACGTCGATGGACGATTCTACAAATGAAATAAGAATACTTAATAGTCCATAGATATATACTATGTTACTAAAGTAACTAGATCTGCAATCACCGAACACAATGCGAGCTATAAAGGTTGAGCCCACAGACATAATTCACGCCATTTTTTTATGTGGTACGCCATACCGTATTTTTCCTGGGAGTACTATTGCCATCCTTATCATATAGATGTCATGAACATTATGTTTCTGCTAGTGTGAGAGGGATAGATATAGTTTTTACAGCAAAATAATTACTAGTTTCAAAGCTACATCTGCATTCGAACAAATGGTAACGTTTTTGTTAACGGGTAATGTTCGGGATTGCATCTCTATTGATATATCTCGATGCTTATGTCTGAGTCACCTGAGTGGAACCGATTCAAAATACATACATTATTTTACACATAGTATTGTTTATTTATTAATTCCTACAGGCTCTTAATTATTACCACAGTGAATAAGAATAAAATATCGATTTATATGCTTGGACCGTTCTAGAGCGAACAAACAAGTGATGTGATGAATTACTTGTAAGGCTACATTTAAAAAAACCACTAGTAATTTTCCGACAACATTTTATTCTCTTTATTTTTTCCCAGAACGATCTCAGTTTAATTCTACCAATTGTGTTGCAAAAGAAATATATCTACGTGACGATTTAAATACTTCCTCCATTTGTTTTATAATCTGTGACGATAAAACAAATGATTGTTTTACACGCAAATGCAAGCAAGGGAATTATTTGTAGACCTAGCACGGGCGTATATAATTGACTATAGAATTTAACCAACTTGACGTGTATAATCTGTTCTTATTCTTGTAAGACGTGAAATGACAAAGTTTTCTTTGAAATAAGCGCTATTTTAGCTTACTTTTTGCTTTTGCTGTCAGATTACTTCGCGGGATGCTGGCACCATGTATTTATGTAATCAATGTCAGTGATTTTAAGATCAAAAAAGTTTTGTTTATTATCATATTCATGATACAAACACAATAATTGGGTATTAAACATCACCAATCAATCTATTGACATACTTTTTATGAGTTGTCAAAACGTGAATTGATTACAAAGCAACTAAAAATTCATTTTTTTTTGTTAATTAAAAATTAGTCGTTGTAACACGGGTAAAATAAAGCGCTATTTTAATTAATTGGTGTCTTAAAATTAATTGTTATTGGTGTCAACTAAACAATTTGTTTCATCCACAGATATGTATCTATCTATACTAATATAATAAAGCTGAAGAGTTTGTTTGAACGCGCTAATCTCAGGAACTACTGGTACGATTTGAAAAATTCTTTCAGTGTTAGATAGCCCATTTATTGAGGCTATAGGCTATATATCATCACGCTAAAATCACTAGGAGCGGAGCACCACTTTTCCACGCGGTCAAAGTCACGGGCAGAAGCTAGTGAATAAATAATGAATAAATAAATTCTTCAGTGCGTTAGTGCCCAATGATACCATTTTTCATTCACCCCGTAACTTTGTCGCAAAACTTCTGCAATACCAAACAGTTATATCGTAAGTTCGCAGGCAAGTCATGGTAGCAGACAGTGACAAATGGTTGGAAGTGGTCGTGAATGGCCAGGGAACACGCCACGCCGCGTGAAATGTTCCACTTCTGATTAGAGCCAGGGTTGGCGAAAAACAAATTATAAATTAGCACCCGAATTTATGTTCTGCGATTACAGGAGTAAGTGAAGAAAAGAAAGATGAGTACGCTACACTGGGGTTCCGTATTTTGGTTTTGATAATTTTACTGTTATTTTTGTTATATTTTTCATGATTTCGGTTATTGATATGATTCGGTTTATGACACGTATTTTTACAGAAATTTTAAGAGTTTTTACGACCATGAGAAAACTGACAGCTTTTTTAAGCTTAGAAATAACTGTTTGTTAGGATTTATTTACCTCATTTAAGCTTTAACAAAATTACATTTACCAATAATTGATTAATTGAAGTATAAGTTACATTACTATACATAATGAATGAAATATCAGCACACTAATAAATGCATCCAAACACCATTGAAATAAAAGTCTGTTAAAAAAGTTATTAATAGTAAAAATAACCAAAGAGATTAAATACTTTTGTGAAATATCACGTACAATTCACAGAATGATCAATTGTGAACTATAAAACATTCGGATTCTAATCGATACATACATTCACAGGTTTAGTAGGAAATAGATAATTCTGAGAACGGTGGCTTTATTGGACATTGTCCACTAACAAACCTACTTCGAAATAACACATCTATTGTCTATTCATCTTTTTTGTTACCGGTGCTCTGTTCTCACGGTAATAAATCCAAAAATAAAACAGATTCAAACAACCATAGTGCCGATTCAAATATTTTTGTTAGACCGTTGGCAATCAAGTTATGAAACTTACTGTATAGCTGAAAAAATTCAATCGGCTGTCATTTTTTGTTTTGGGAAATCTTGGTAAAATCATTCTAGTAAGTAACGGTACGTGTACCAAAGAGTTGTTAAGCAAAATTGACTCTGAATTGAAACATCTTACTGTTGGCATGTTGGCATGATCGAAACTATCTGTTTACCTTAATGCTCTAAAGAACCCAAAAATTTTGCAATTTCTATGGAATTATCTGTCAGTCTGTTTTATTGAAATTTTATAATATCTAAGCGTTAGCAGCCCTAAGTGATATCAGTTTCACAACATGATTATAGTTATGTAGTGCAATTTATTTCATAATTTCCACATAATAATGTTATGGTATTGCGTTTTACAGCTAGTATGAGTGGTGTTCAGATACACTGCATGATATATTCTTGTTCCATAGCATGGCATCCAGAAACTTGTAGCAAATTACTATAATTGCAATCGTCATAATGTAAAAAGCATACGAGGAATGTGGATTAGCACAAAATAATTTATCTTGGAAAGTGTATGGAGTTCGCAGCTGTAATAGGGTAGATAATATTTATAATTTAGTTAATTAATAGGCTGTTAATTCAGCACACAGATAGACCATAACCAGGGTCAAAACTCAGGTTACATTATTCTCCTATGTAGTATATGGTTGCTAAAGAAGAAACTCAAAAGCGCAATCAGTGTCGTAATTAACTAAATTACGACACTGATTGCGTCCCTTTAACAAACTGGTTTTAAGCACGAGATAAACATAATTATCATGATACATCCAACCAAGACAAGATAAATCCTCGCGAAAAAAATTAGCCATCTACTTAACAACCGTTAAATTACACCATCTTTGTTGTCAAATCAAACTTAAAAGTGACGTTTACGCAAATTGCGCGGCAAATCAAAGCAGTGTTGCCACTCGTAAAAAATAAACTCCTCGGGTTGCCAACTGCATTTATTGCCGCCTGGGCGGTCCGTGAATTATGGAAGGGCTTTTTGATTTGTACATGACTACGGTGGTCTGTTTTAAGAGTGTTGTGACGTTTAGAGACCGTAAAACCTTCTTAGTATTATAAATGCGAATGTAACCCTGTCTGCTAATAAACAAACAGTTTTATAATGTCATTACATTATGCTGAGATAGGAGCCTTTTGTGGACTCGTGAAGGTCTAACTTCTATTTTTCCTCGCGAAGGTTCAATGCAATCAGTTGCAGCAATTGAACTTATAGTAAGCTCTTTGCTTCAAATATAAACAGAACCTAATAAACATTTATAAAGTTATATTTACATCTCAGCATGCAAATACAAGCCACATTATTATTATACATAATTAATTTATGATAATGACAGACGCATTAGTATTTTAATTTACCTGCGCGTGAGTTGTTTGGTGGTGCGTGGGCGCAATTGTTATTTGTTTTGTTTTGCAACCTTTTGTCTAGACAGGTATTGTGCAGAGATATTTGTATGTACAGATACTATTTATTTAGACACTTCGTCATCTGTTTACGAGAGGGCTTGATACACGCTTCGATAGTATAAAGAAAATTCTGTACATATTAGCTACATTTTAACACATTGACTTCAGACGATTATTCTGACTGAAACAACACTGAATTTAGACAATATAACAATTGGTTATCGAAGTTATTATAGAATCAATATTTAACTACAAAAAATAGACATTAATATTCAAACTAGGCAAAAGGGAATGGTTCTGTTTGGGGAGATACTGTTTGGTGTAAAATGCATGTTTCCTTACGTAATAAACCTTTTTTTGTAAATTGTAAGAAAATCGGGTTGCTAGTAAACAAAAAAAATATATATTACGGGGCAATCTCTAATACAAACGATTTAAATAAAAATATAATTTAAAGACGTAAAAAGATGTAAAAATCCGGAAAAATGGACTCGGTCAAAGACACAATTTGGTAAACAATTTGCATGAATTTGCAGTTTCATGGAACGGATCCTATACATACAGTAATGAGTGGATAACTGTTTGTGTGTATGGCACAGTTTATCATCCACACATAACATACATACACGGATCAGAAATATATTAAAAAAAACCACATTATTTTCACTGATAAGATACTGTTTTTGTCTAAAATAGAATTGCCATGTTGTGGGCGAGACTGCCCGTTTGCCTTGCGGTAGGAAAAAGGGATTTTATTAAAATCTGTTTAATCCGAAAGGCGGGATGTTAATGATATCGTATTATGTTTTCTTCCCACAACAAAAAAATAGATTTTTCTTCTAGCTGTCAGCGCTTCTTGCCATTCCAAATTCAAGAAACTAGCTTAGAAAAGTTTAAATCTCAGTAATACAAAAAAAGTTGTTAAAAAAAACAATAGCTTACTGTTCAGAAGATTTTATTTTATCGATGAATGAGAATTGTCACGTTTATTTTGCATAATAATATCTGAAGTTGTTACTACAGAGCCAGACTTAGAAATATTGTTTACAGTTTTAGATTCATCAATATTAACACAAGAATTATAAGTCAAGCGGTTTGTCCGTGCTAAGAACATTACATCAGATATTAGTTTTTGTGCTATAAACTTCTGTTCTCTATTTAATTGTCTCATTTGCACTTTTAGGTTGGTTGTATAGGTTAGACAGTCATCCTCTACTTCAGTTTGTGGTACGGGGATGGATTGAGCGAAGATTCTAGAAGGTTGGTGGGTTGGTTCCGATCGCCTTTCTGCGATTCTTATTCGTTTTTTCGGAGGGGGTGGCGTGTATTTGTCTTCTTCGCTATTCTCTGACTGCACTTCAAACTGATCCTGAAAATGATAAGTTTTCAAAAGATTATTATAGAAATATTACGAAGCAACCAGATTCGGAAAGTCGTTTGTATGAAATTATCAGGTACTTAAGTCATTTAAATAAAATACTTTTCCGGATGTGATGAAAATGACCTAATGAAGACTACCAAAAGAATCTTTGTGGCTTAAAATTTCGACCTAGGTACATACATATATTTAAAGTAAATACACAGATAGGTACTAGGCGCGCATGAATACATAAAAGGTCTGAGCTATAGAGCTACACGTAAATACTAGCTTGTGGCGCAAGCCGTGTTTACTCTAAGATAGTCATTGTCGGACAGTCGTACTGTCACTGTCTCATTGTTGTTATGGTCGAGTTCGCAAGCAGCAGCTGTTTTTGTTGGCCACTTGCGATCCCATGAACGGTGAAAACTCGCTCGCTCTGATTTAAAGATACAAAAGTATATGACGTTAATGCAAGGAAACGTCAAATTTTATTGAGAATGCAATAAAATTTGATTCTAAAAAATGACAATAGTGTATAGCCGATGAAAATTATTCAAGTAAGATGTTTAGGTATTTAAAACTTACCATAGTCATCATGGATTCGTCTTCATTATTACAGGACGCTCTGGAAATAATCAAATTCCTTTGCTCTTCTGTGTTGTTACCAAGAAACTCTTCTAGCTCTCTGTAGTACCACAACGTAGGCGTATATATCTCATCATCAGTAGCTCCAGAGTGCATGCTCAGTATGACTTTCTTCTCCTCTCTCCTAAACGCAGTCCGAAAACTATCAATCTTCTTCTTCACCGTGTCTAAAGTAGCCGTAGGATCTATCTCGTGAACTTTAGCTAGCAAGACATCATAAGCTTCCCTTTTCAAGTCTCTCCGTACGTAATTGGGATCTTTAACGTCCCACAGGCATGGGAAACTTTTATAAAGCTGCAGGAATTCATACCAAAGTTCGCGAGACATAGTGCTTAAACGATAATAATTAGTATTGATTATATACGCGCGCTTAAATCGGGCATCCGAGGCCGACTAGAAACATGTCGGCCGGCCAAGATGGCCAACACGGGGAGGCGGGCGGGAGCGAGGGGTGCGGGGAACTTGTTGGAAGGGGACCGTTGCTCGTCGGATCAAGTCGGGTCGACGTCGGTCGGTCCAGCGGTCGGGGCACGCACAACTGACGACGACTTGTTGAAGAAGGACAACATATCGGATGATCGGCTCACACAGCCCACTCATACATTATCGTGTCTATCAGTTTGTATGACGTACGTACGTCGTACTATATCTGTGTAGCCACAATGTGTAAAAAGTCGACCAAACTGCGAACTTACTCAGTATAATTGATAATATTCCACACCATGACCATTTCTAAAACATTGAACTTCAGACCAAGACTAGCTTACAATCTATAGAAGTTTTGGAATATTTATTTATTTATTATTAAACATACACACACTATCATTACAGACTGATCCAATACAATAGTGGTTTCCCTAGCCATACACATACAAGATGAATAAAATTAAACTTACAGCTAATACACAATAACAAAACAAAAACAAATATCAAAGCACTAGGCGGGATGCTATGCCCATCGGCCTTGGTCCTTGGTGAAATCCAACAAAACTTATTTCTTTGATATTATATTTTTAGTGCACAAATGAACAATTGGGTATTGCATCTACGTATTGATAAAACTATGAAGATCTTCCGTAAACAAATATTCAACCATACACTGAGATAATATTTACGATATTACTTTTCGCATATTAATGTTAATTCATTAAAAAAATACATTAAAAACATGAACATGACGCTTTAAACTACTTTTATTATCTGTGGGATTTAAATCTACGACAACGCGATAACGATAAGGAACTAGGACACGCTATGCACATTACTGCAGGAGACGGTAAATAAACTGATTATTATGCTAGCTTGATTTGTAGTTTTTCAGTCATTGTCACTTTTTATGGTTAATTATTTATTTACAGAAAGTATTTACATTAGGAAAACTTAAAAACAAGTATAAATATTCTAATATAAAAATAGTAAAATATGGCGTCAAAAAATTCTTCCTCATCGCCGTTAACTGGAAGTGTACCTAAGAGGCTGGTAGCATTGCATTCTTGATATGGAATCATCATCAGCCCGTGTCAGACCTGTGCTGGTTAGGCCTCTCCCATGGCACACCACAGAGCTCAATCTTCAGCTCTCCTCTTCAATCCATGCCGCTGCCTTACGAATATCATCTTCTAGCGGGATGTTATACCCACCGCCACATAAAGAATTTCATACTCAAAATCATTAGCGAACGATAACCAATAACACGCATTACACATGCGTTCAGAAAACATGGCGTTAAATGCTCGTGACTTATCCGAAAATAGGCCTTATTTTACTCTACGATTTACCAATAATGTTGACCTACATTTCTCGCATATTCTTATATGAGGAAGAAGACGATATGGCATATGTTGTAAATTGGCAGATGAAAGAAAGAATATTTAGCACCAAACGGCAAACTTTTTAGTCATTGACCTCAATATTTATGAGGAGGCAAACATAGTTACTATTTTCATAATTTGCAAGTCATTTATCATTTTGTGATGTCAGTAAGTAGGTATCTGCCATTATTATAAAGTAATTAAGGCAAAAAAGTGAAAGAAAAAATACAACAATTTTGAAGATATGCCTGTCAATTCGAATTTCTTGTTAAACATGTGTCCGTTATAATTTTAATGGGATTTTTTATTTCAATATTGCTAAAAAGATTTTTATAAGAAAAAACCATTGAACTGGTTGGATAGTCTCCAACCTATAAATCAACTATTAGCAACCATCCTAATGTTTTAACGCTGTCACTCATAGATAAAATTTGGTATGTAGATGGTTTGAACCCTGGAAAAGGACATAGAAAGGTTTTTAGTTAGCGTGTAGTAATTTCCCTAGGACGCATAAAAAGGAGTAAAACTATAAAAATGTACGTGCGAACTGACGAACGTTAAATCATACAAACTTTGCCCCTCTAAGGGGTAGAAATTCGGAAAATCCTTTCTTATCGGATGCGTACGTCATACAAAGAACACACCCTCCAAGTTTCAGGTCTCTACGATCAGCGGTTTAGGTTGTGCGTTGATCCGTCAGTCATTCAGGACAAAGCATTTTATATGTATAATATGTAGATAATAAAATAAGATAGATATGTGGAATATAAAAATCGCATGTTATCACTGTAAATTTTACCTTTATTGTAGCAAAAATAAAAAGACTTTTAGACATGACTTTAATATTAAGTAGTATTTTAATATTTGGGCATAACAAGCGCTTTAATTAAAGTGGCTATGTCCAAATTACTCAAGGCACAGTGACATTAAATTAGTGGCCATTAGCGACACCGTACAACAAATATTTTAATGAACCACAATTTATTCGCGAACGCCATGCAACACCAATTTTGATACTAGCAGTTATATGGCCCTTTAGCTCAGAATTTTAAGATAACTATCGGAAAATTATCTTAATCGATTAGATATTTACTCGTAAGAGGTGTAACTTAAACGGTAATTTGTAACCACGTTACTATTTAGTTTAAAAGGGCCATAATAAAATATTAATAGTCCCTGTAAAAAATACCCTAATTAGCGAGCACTATAAACTTACTTCAATAAAAATTAAAGCGAATAGCCATATTAAGCTAACTCTTAGTTTTATGCGGATTACTTTACATTCATAGAATTAAAATACTAAAGATACATAATGTTATAGCTATTATAGTCCGGTCCAGTCTGGCCAGTTAGCCCCATCATCACCATATCCACTGACTTATATTTTTACCATACTACGAGTCCTCCTCTTATTTATCTCTCTCTTCTATCTCTAATTTTACGGAAAATCCGATCAATCTGACAAATGGTTATCATTATATCTCATAGGATTTCGTCTGCACTTCCTGAAGCTGCTGACATGCTGACGACAGATAACATATTACTTGGGAAACGTGTGTAACATGACATGCTGCCAATATCGTCAATAGTTATTTTGCATTGCTAATCTAGGAAAGAATTCTACACAAACTTAATATACTGTTGGATATTTAAACCAAACTGCCTTTTTTATTGATATCTCTAGGTAAAACTTGTTGTCAGACTTTTCTGGATTCTGACTAACTTTGTGGTGAATGTCATGAGTGAACGAGTGAAAGACGTGAATGTGTGAATGGTGGAGGGAAGTAGGAATGAAGAAAAAGAAGAGATTGACGCTATGGATGGCTAGACGTACGACGAATAGTTTTGTGTTCTTCTGAAATAAATTTATTTAAATCTTGCAAAAGAGTGTGCTTTCTACCCCGAAACCCTTCCCGGATTTCTAGTATTGTGGCTGGAAGTAAGAAGCGGTAATGAATAAACTTCCAAGCGCCACAGCTGTTAAATCAATTACTATCTGCCGTGGTCCATCTTTGATCTAGTCTTCTCAACCGCGACTGGTAAGCATGAGGTACTGGGTTCGATTTCCAGGCAGGTTAGTTTTATTGGGTCTTTCCTTCAGAAGATTTTCAGTAACCGAATTAGATTATAGTTTGCAAAATACGAATATAACAACTTCAATTATTTTTGCGAAAATTCTGCCAGCATTTTTAATGTGGGGCAGTCCAAAAAATGGATAGAAATAAATAACGCCACATGTATTAGTATTAGCACAGATAACATATTGCATGGCTAGTGAAAGGCATAATAGCCGTTGATTAAGTCGCCATTGATAGAATGCTACCACTCTAGCATGACACCATCCGTCACCGCGGGCCTAATTACGTGTTTCATACTAGTTAGTACATGTGTGGGATATTTCTTAGGAGAAAATTGTTCGCGATGAGAATATTAGAACGGAAGCGTTTGACAGATAATAATGTTGCATGCTTTTATTGAAGAAAGCTGTAGAATCGCATTTTTTTTTAATAATAATATATTATCATTCATAGAACACCTCTACCTCTTCATGTGTAAATTTAAATAGGGTGCAAAAAAAATTGCGGATGACAGCTAATCTTTTTTTTAGGGATGGGAAATCATGAGATGACTCTTCCAGCTGTGGGCGGAGCGGGAGTGTCAGACTCTTACTGACTGAACCTATCCATGTTCCTTCATTCGCCCTTTGTGTTCTGGGGCCGCGAACCTTCACTTGTGGTACAAGCCTGCTTTAAGACTACCTATTAAATAATTATTACCAGCAATCGTATTCAGTGTGCATTGGTGCAAGCGACTTAACACGATTGACATATTACAATTTTCTCTTTTGCTAGACAGTACGCTAATAATTATAAAACATGTATAGTTGCACGCCTTATTTTCTGTAGCTGTTCCGCGTCTTCACAGTAGAACTGCCCGATAGAAAATATCCTATTTTAATTGCATAGCTAAGCTAAGACATGTAATGAAAGTCCGCACAATAAAAGATCGAGCACGTAGGCGCATATTTATTTTGTGCACAAGAATAAACCCTACGAGTTTAAAAATTCTAACTGCCCACAATAAATAAGTGATAAAACGACATCGTTATTCAGACTCACATACACAATTAGTTTCTGTCTACTCTCCGATAAACGAAGCGATAGCAATTAAGACAAAGCCATAGCAATTACGAGACAATGCTATAAACACACGTAATCGGGCTGTTCATCAGTTACTTGCATCATATTGTCATTGAACTTGAGTGAAAGTTACATTTTTTACTCCAGTCATCTGTTATGGTCTTCTCATTACGTATTTTTCAAATGAAAGTGGTTTACCGAAATTGGTGAGACATTTCTCGATAGCCAACGCCATAGAAATGATTAAACGAATATGGAATATCGTTGCGTCACATCTGTCATTGAACTTGAATTTGGAATGCGTTCAAAATTAAAATGTCGTCATATCACAACGGATGACATTCCGAATGCGTTCAAGTCCAATCGACGATAATGAAATATGGCCACTCACAATTTTAATTCGGTGATTAATCAATTCAATTCAATCCATTTTGGATTATGACGTGAATTTAAATAAAGTAATTCCATTTCGTTATTTTAATAAATTAAAATTTACACCTGTTGTGGTACGAATGGTGAAATATGGATGATGGTGAGAGTAAGATATAAGAGCAAACTTGAGAGATATTTTTATAAATAATATTATTATACTCACTTCATTTTTGTGTCATAAAAAGTAAAAAATATAACCCAGTACCTAATTTAATACGAACAGCGGAAAATCTCGAGTCACTTGATTCCAAAATCGAATTTTCAAATAAGGAGCGTTCGAAAATGGCGCGAGCGTTACACAACAGAGAGAAAGTGAGAAGTTCAAAATGAAATTAAGTAGAATTGATGCGTCTAATATGGGCTCATTGTAGACCTTGAGAGGCGATTAGGCTTTTGTCCGCAGTAATGGCCGTGACTATGTGAGTGATCAGATGTATGTGATTAAATAAATGTGAAACATCAATACCACTTTCTTTACACGTGTTACTTGACTTGGGAACTAAAACATTTGTTTTAAATATGAAAAAGTTTTCGGACCAAATTTCGCGCCTAAAATAATAGTAGGAAGTAGGAATTATTTTCCTATATAAAATCGCACATAATTTCGCTGAGGAGCTGGCAAACGCATCCTCTAAAGACTTTCTTAAACAAAAGAACCTATCACAGGTAAAACAGGCATTTTATAGTCCGAAGTAAAACAGCTTGAACCGCTATCAGTCAGCTCTAGACACCAGTATCGCAGTACTAGCCTGACCTGTTCGACGGGATGCTTCGCACGCGGAAACAGGTACCAGAACAGTTTCCCTGCAACCTTGAGTCGGAGGAGCCGAGGACGAACAACTTGTAAACAATATCATCCGTGCATTTAATGGAGTTTTAATCACAGATGTACGTGTAATTGCTTTCGACGTGCATTCAGTTAATTGAGACATGAGTTTTTAAAGCCTTGAGAATGTACATTGAGACTTCAACTAGTTAAATTTTAGATTTTTGCCAAATCTTCAATACATAACTAGATGTCTCCTAGTTTTATTTGTATCTAGAGGCACTAGGCCTTTTGTGAATATGAACAAAAATACTTGTCTACATATAACCTTTCTAATAGCTCATACTTTTTCTACATTGAATTCTGTTTTACAAATACCTAATTTTATTTTGGACACAACAAAACATAAACACAGTATAATACAGAGGGGTAAACAAAACAAAATAAAGAAAACAAGTGTAGAGTACCACACTGTGCCAGTTGTGCTAAAGATACTAGATATTTAACTATATTTACCGGCATAGTTCTACTGTCGATTACATTGATCAAGTAACTTTCTTACTAACGAAATTTATAAATCCAACTACCGCGCAATACGGGGCTTGTAACCCAATAGAATTACATTTTAATCACTCAGAATGGAATCCAATTGGTAGAATGCATTTTAGGGTTCTCTGAATACAATGACAAGTTGACGACTTTAATTACTGGATACCAATTTCCGCTTTACCTTGAATTGGGAAGACATATTGTAACCAATGATTTCTCTGTTCTTTCTTAAATCAATGGGTTTTTAATCATAGGACAAAAGGCTGTTTTTCTTCTACTAGGGCCAAGAAATACCATTGTTTTGGACATGTTTGGCAAACCAAGACTGTGGCATTGATCCAGTGTTGTCGAATTATCGACTTGACACAGCTATGTTAATTTGTTTCGACATTGTTGTTGCAGAACAGCCAAATAAAGCCAGAGGTTCAGTTCTAGAAGAAATTCATTTTTAAGAGTTGTAAAAAAAGATACATGTCATGCAATATGAAGAGTCTTCAAATTTCTACTACAAATCTGTTTATATCGCAAACAACGCTAAACATCATGACCGATTAATCGAAAGGTCTTATTTTAGAATTACAGGATTATCTACACAAACTATTGTATTAAACTACACATGCATCAAAAGTCTAGACCAAAATTTACATTGACAACCGCCACAGAGTAATAGAAAGCTCAGTATCTTAAATATTCCAGTACCAATGTTATTACAGAGCCACAGAATAAAGCGGATGCGTGAACATTTCGCGGTAGTAAGTAGAGTCATTCAAGTAACAGGCTGTGGGCGGACCCGCTGAGCCTGTCCTACAGGGCGACGGTACACAACAAGCGAGGTGCAGTAAGATAAGTTGTGTTAACACTCTGTACGACTATGCGTTTATGGCGACAAATGAACTACACGTGTAAGAGGTCACGAAGATTTCATAATAACTCTAGCTATGCCGCGGTTTCGCCCGCCCGTTGTCCTCGCGCCGCGTTGCATCGCCCGCTCGTACTTTCTTGTTTTTGCATCTAAAGGCATCTTAAGCGTGATGTTAAAGAATTTTAATCCGTCTAGTTCTACAAATAAGCGCCTTCGAACTAACAAACTCTTCAGCTTTATATCAATAGCTTCTTCCCGCGACTTCATCTCAGAATTGGGTCCAGATACCTTAATAAAAAGTTTCTTGATGTATTTTTGTGGAAAGTTTCATCTAATCATTATTATTGTATGAAAGTAACAAACATACCTACATACATCTATCCTCACAAGCTTTCAAATTTATAATATTAGTAGAATTAGTAGAGGTATTGTCATGCCGCTTTTTAGCTAGCTGCGTAGCTGTCTCCACAGTAAAAATTCCAGGCTCTGGAATGATTCTGACAACTGCTTGAAGAACTGTGCAAAAATAATTAAATGTCTATTAACAATACTACGTACAGCACATTGAACACAATGCGTATCGTTAAGTATTTTGTTTAATTGCGACATTTGTTGCACTTTGATAACGCACGTTCAAGTCTCCGAGATTTGTTGACTATCAATACAAATATGTAATGATACCGATAACTTTGAAAGTACACCTGCTAGGTAGTCAATGTTTATACGTGTCTATATAAAATTACCAAGAGTATGAAGCAATACTGCGTATGTCGTTTTATATATGTAACATTTTTATAAAATAACTTTTAAATCGTTTGACGTAGTGGTTGAGTAATTGGCTGCTGCGCTGCGTGTGCGGGCAAGATGAAATTGTTCATATCTTACGTAAACTAATCAATACATTTTTTGAGAAACAATGTCTATAAGAACATCCATAAAGCTCTATGAAATTTGATATAAAATACTAGCGGACTCGACAAACGATGAAATGCCCGATAGTGATCCAAGGACCCACTTAAAATGATTTCTACAAGTACACGCAAAGAAAAGTAATTATAATCGATAGTGCAATTTTCGAGCTTTTACGAGACCAATGAACGACAATTTCTCTCATAGATAGGTATATGGTCAGAAGATAGTTAGCTAGTAAAAATGCAGTAAATGCATGGAGGCTGTAGCAACCACTTATGGATGCGGCTTAACGATTTTACCTACTATAATGCGAAGCCACTTGTTTTTACACTCGAAGCACGTAAAATGCATCGACTGAGAGAAAGGCTTAATATATGATAGTACCAGCACTACCAGCAGATAGGTTATTTGTCAGTCTGTCAATAAACAGTGCCGTTTTCTTTTCAAGCGAAACACCGTATACATTTTAATTAAAGCTAAACCACTCTCTTTATTCTGCCAGACATTACATAACGTTTGCATTGTATGCACGTAATACGTCAAAATCTTTGCAACAATTTTAATAATTATTTACACACACATGTGATCACTCTAAGAATGATTAATTTTTGTAATCGATTTTATACACTTTCTTTTTATATAGCGATCACATCTCGTTGTTAAGATATAACATTCTGATAGTATGATAGCTGATCATAACAAGATGAATGCGGTATTTATTTTTTTTACTTTTAATCTATCTTACAATGAAATTTTCTTGTTTGTTTTGGTCAAATCTTGCAACTGTAGTTTGAACCGCAGCTCGAATAGACTGTTTTTTTTTTCGAATTACTATATCAAATGTCAACTGGCAAATATTTTCCACGCCATTGGATATAGAATCCCAGACAAGAAATGTTATTCTCTTCTTTCTGAGTGTTTGAAATTTTATATGAAGTAGGGATTTTTTTATATAGGTAGGTAATAGGTTTCATCAAAAAAATAACGAGTCGGTCGAATTTGGACCACTGCGTTGCTACTTCTTATACAATTGGAACGAAATTAAAAGTTCTTATTAATTTTTGTTGGACTTCTGTTCTCTGCTTGCTGCGTGGCGTCTATGATACATTTTTCTTCGGCACCTACAGCCCGTTATAGGCCCCTCGCCCACGACGACTTTTTGTAGCGATGCTGTCGCGCGTTTGGTAAACGCGCGTCAGTAGCGCTACTAACGCGTGTTAGTCGCGTTTGCAACGCGCTACTGCATCGCGACTGTATCGATGCAAACGCGCGACCGTGTTGGACGACATTGGGTGAAGAACGGATCATTACCTACGCTTCGGCTGCTTACGTAAAAGCAGCACCAAAGACAACGTGACTAATGTTACCTCAACGGAGTCCATCTTGCAACTGTAGCGATTGTAGGTATTTTTGTGCTGTTAGGGAGCATTCAAGTATTACGTAACGCAATTTGGGGGGAGGGGAGGGTCTTGTAAAACGTTACAAGGGCGGGAGAAGGGGTATTTAAACAACCGCGTTACGTAACATTTTTTTTATTTTAATAATAAAACTAGGGAATTAGAATCTTCCAAATCGGCAACCCTTTTCGTTTATGTTTTACGTGGAATCCCTCGAAAAAGAAGGGCAAATTAGCTGCTCTGCATTGTGCGCCATAGTGAGGCATTGTCTGAGGATGCCGATTGGCTCAAAGACGAAGTTGATGCAAGTGTTTTAACAATACCGGAACCTTCTTCGTCTGCTCTCCAAATACCTGTAATGAAAGAGTCTGAGTGGCTGGCAAACCCGTGGACAGAGGAGCAGTAATTACAATTGAATTGTGTTTTACGTACCTACACTTATTTGATTTATGACTAAATAAAAACATATAACTTAAAAATCTCTTATTTTGTTTATTACTATTGCAAACGCAATTAATACAATAACAAAGGTATAATTTGTTCAACATAATTGTGACTTCAATGGTCACTTAAATGTTACGTAACGTTTAGGGAGGGGGGTACAGAAAAAGGTTACCGTGCGTTACATGGGTGGGAGGGAGGGTCTAAAATCTTCAAAAATTGCGTAACGTAATACTTGAATGCTCCCTTACTGAATCGCGTTTGCATCGCGACAGAAGCGCGACAGTATTGCGTTAGCATCGCGACTGAAGCTGAGCCCGTGGGCGAGGGCACACAGCTAGCGACCGCTTCGCGACTGTATCGATGCGGCCGCGCGACAGCATCGCTACAGCATCGCTACAAAAAGTCGCCGTGGGCGAGGGCCCATACCTACTTGTGTCAAAGCATTTCTACGCGGCGATTGTATTGCTCTCAATATAAATCGGTACTGGTTCCTTATAAATCGCAAACGGAATCAACACAGATTAGTGTTGCCAGCACGTTTTCTTACGCACTGACGTCAACATGGCGCCTTTTATTTATAGAAAAAAAAAATGCGAAAAAGGTTATGCTTTTTACAAGTTTTTTTTAGGTGTAATGTTTGTATGTTTGTGAAGATCAAATCTTGCGAGTTTCGACAGAATTTTGTTATGCTTATCGTTTGCCCACGGGTTCAATTCAGATCACATTTACAGAAAAATAATGCTACGTCTTGTCCTTCTCCAGGTTTCAATATGTCCCCATACGTTTTATGGTTGTACCATTTTACGGTGTAAACGTAACAAACAGACGAAGTTACTTTCGCATTTATAATGTTCACTAGCATAAAGTGTGTTTGTGAGCGAACGAGTCTTCTTGCATTGAGCAGTTAATTTTTTCTATCATCTTTAATTTATGGGTACCTATCTCATTTATCGACCGTAAGTAGTTATGAACAGCACATTATCATTCTAAATTTAATTGAAATGTGTGCTTTATTATCTATGTATATACAAGAACAATTATTATTACGTAAAGTTGTAAACGTAATTTATATCGACACAAAAGCTGCACTATTTCTCCCTTTCCTAATCTCTTTTCGACATAATCATCATCATCGGCATATGTATCGTCCTACTACTAGGCACAGGCCTCTTCTCATACAGAGTAGGCATGAACATCACCACGCTTGCTCAAGGCGGATTGGCGATTTCAGACTTTTTAGTCCAGGTTTCCTCATGATGTTTTCTTTCACCGTTAGTCAGTGACCTCTAAGATAAACTTTGATAAAAAAGTATATAAGGCTTTAGAAAAGTCACATTGGTATTTGCCAGAATACGAATCCACCACGACTATTTCGTACATCGTCTACCAAAATTTTTTCCTTGTACTAACCTATAAATTCAAAGGTTTAATACAAAGGCCCAGCAGTGGACATCCGCCCTACTAAGTACAAGTAAGATTACCACCTCCACAGTGCGTGGGATAATCCGGAAAACCCATTCACGATGTTGGTGCACTTAAATTAGACTTTTATCTATGTCGCCGTCGAGTCCGATCAATTGGGTCATTGAATAGATATATGTTATAAGTTTACGCCAAAATTAGTCGAATCAACTTGAAGTTTCTGACATATTAAATTACAAAGTGTTGAGCCCAGTAATAGTAGATTACTATCAGAATATTTGTTTTACACGACTTGGTTTTTGTTAACTATTATTTATCATTAGCTTGTACAACATTTAAGACGATAGTACAATATGCCAGGTTAAATATTTCCGTGTGCGGGACACGCAAATTCTTCGAGCTGCCTTGTTCACCATTTTAGGAGTTCAAAAACTGCTTCTCAGATTCTTAATTAAACCACCTTCACTGTTGACCAGCATCGATTGGTTACAAGCACAGCTGTTGTTATTAATGCACAACGAGCCATCACTCAACATACGTAGAGCCAGTCTGACCAGACCCAAAATTTCACCGGCGACATTTAAGCGAAGGTAAAAGTTTATAAAAAGTTAGCAAACTTGTTTATCGATATACGGCATTGATACGACGGTATGTGATTGTGTTTGGGTTATTTTTGTATGATTTTTTGCGTGTTTGTATGGTTGATATCAAATTTATTTATCAAAGTAAACAGACATTATCGAATCTGAGTGAAAATATGAATGTATTTGCGTTCAGCTGTTTGTATGAACTTGATTAAGCCAAATTTACTTTTATTTTGCTGTTGACTCACGTAAATTTAAAACATAATTAAATACAACCTATGTTATAATACTCATAATAATCAGTAGGTAATGAATTGATACCATTTCGAACACATACATTTCTGAAACAATTAAATGCAGAAATACTATAGACATATTTTTATTCTTTGCATAAAATCTATAGGTTTGGTAATATAAATTTTCCGTCGCAAGATGGAAAAACCTTATCACAAACACTTTAGTTTCCTATTCTTTCTTTATGTGTAATGTACTCTACCTCTGTTAATAATTAAAATAAAATAACACTGAATCGTTACAAAAACCACATTGCTAATCGTAATTTAAATTAATTGATGTTTGTACAAAATTAAAATCAAAGTAATGAAATCATATTGTTTACAAATTTTCTACATAGCGTTACTCATCCATGTCTATTTACTGTTATCAGCTATCTCGTTCTAATTACCTGTGAACAAGCGAGACAAGGATAAAGTTAAAATGTTTGTTTTTTGATACAGTCACCTTTTGTAAAGTAGGTGATTCAAACAGAGTCTTATTACAAAACATATGATGTAAGTTTTTATGATAGTCCGATACCTTCAAGAATAATAAGAACATATCTTGTTACAAAGATTTTCACCTAATTTAGAGTTATAATAGTGTTTCAGCAGTCCCCCGAAAATTAGCATGCATATTTTTGTGATAGAAATTATCATGTGTTATTCCAGAAAATGGTTCATGATCTATGTCCTCTCCATCGTGGTCTACCCGTCCTTCCTCACTAACCTTCAAGTCGGATAGCAGGACAACCCTTCCACCACATTCAGGAAGTTTTTTGTTATTGATTAAATAAATGATTATAAAACATTTTTTTTTTACCCTTCATTTTGAATCCATCTACCCACACGGATTATCATTCGCAAAATGCATCCGTAAACTTAAGTTAATATTCCATTCGTCATAATATTTGACGTTACTAAAACCAAACCATACCTAATTGATCAGAATATTTATAACTCAATCAGTAGCAAACTAATTATAATTCAAACAATAAATACAAAAGTAAATAAAGCTCAACATACCACTAAACAAGTTATCAGAAACATTATCAGCTTTGCGTTCCAATCTATCGTGACAGTCCTTCAGTCACGCTACAATACTAACATTTGATCAACTACTCACTCGATGACGTCATTCACTAAACACGCGAACGAACAAACAATGCACTAGTTTATACTAGACACAATATATCTTAAATAAACAGCTAAATAGACTCATGGATCTCAAATATTCTATGGGACACTACAATTTTATTAGGCAAAGTAGCGAACTTGACGTAGTTTCCCTTACAGGGCTTTTAAAGGCTATTGTCGGTATGGTTTTAAGGATATACCCAGCAACTAGCTTCTTCAGCCCGAGTCGTCGCCTGCTTGGTCTTCGAATCGGGTCCAGATATCCGGATAAAATCGTATCTGTTACCAGCTTCTGCCCGCGACTTCGTCCACGTGGAATAATGGTGCTCCGCTCCTATTGGTTTTAGCGTGATGATATATAGCCTTCCCCAATAAATGGGCTATCTAACACTGAAAGAATTTTTCAAATTGTACCAGGAGTTCCTGAGATTAGCGCGTTCAAACAAATAAAACAAACTCTTCAGCTTTATTATATTAGTATAGATAAAACTATGTGCGATCCAAACGGATTCTCCGTTTAGTAGTTTTTGCGTTAAAGAGTAACACAAGCGTCCATCCAGAAAAAACTATTGCATTTATATTATTAGTTGGATAGGATATAGTTCTGGAGTTTAATTATTATACTAAATAGCTGCCACTCTCAGTTTTATTCTCATTTGTGAAGATGACACCCGTATATACGTCACATCTCCTTCAATTGCTGCTAGTGTAAAAACTACGTTTAAAGTTTAATCACTCAGCATCTCTTGTCTGCCACTGGATGTGATAATATTCTCAAAGTTTAGGAAACTACGAAATTGTGGATCTATCCTATCCCATTTTTCATCTTTTCATACATCCGTCACTTTAGTATTTTACACAGAATCCATCACTTCAAACGTGTGTTCTTATTACCACATTTTATAGCCATTGTGTATTTTAATAACTCATTGACATTAAGTCTTATAGTTAGATTGCCTTTTCTAGATTGGAAGTCAAAGGATTGGGTTATAAACAGTAGCTCAATAGAGACAATTTAATTCACTTTACCGTTTCAGAGCTCAGCGATTGTGTAGCGATTGGGGTTGCCATAATAGTATGCCTTTGTCCTTGACATGGAACACGCGAGTACCCGCCTTGTAAAACGATCGGTGATTTTATATAAATTCAATTTTATGTTTATAAATAAAAAGTGGAGCAACGTTGACAGAAGGCAATGAATTTGACTTGAAGTTGGATGTATCCTTGAGGCTTTCAAATAAAGGAGATTAAAATTCTATACCAAGCTAATTTTGTATATTCAAAAACTATCAGCACTTTTTGAACGTCAAATTTACAAAAGACAGCTCCCAAAACGCCCGCCATTCAACACTTCCTTGTGTTATTGCTGGGAAGAAGAAGTGTCGCAAACTCCCCAGCAGCTTACGAGTACAAATAGGTAATACCTTTATTACTCTGTGTTTGTTATATTTCGAGCTCAAACCGCTCAAACTGCTGCTTATAAAGTTTTGGGCAAAGCTTTTGAGCACCTCTCACGAAAATTTACAGTACTTTATGGAAGTACAAAAGAACCCTAAGAAATCGATGAAACGACGTAAAACGCAGAGTTTGGAAATATATTTGATGTAACTCTGACATAGAAACTATAGATTCTCTTTGAAGTAAAGACTACTTTCGCCAATTTTTCGCAATTTATCAGTAAATCTACTTCGAAGTATTCTGCCGTGAAGTGTCCTTCCAATCTTGACATGGTCATCTCGTAGTTACAGCTACGCTAACATGGAGTATTGTTTTGTTTCGAATGTTTTGCATATCTGTTACCACGTGTATTATAGTGTAGATTCAACACGCGCGCGTGACTAATATCATTGTAGTACGCATCTTCTACTATAAACTACAAATTGTATTTATTTTGAAATGCTTACGAAGATTAGTAAAGTGTTGAAAAGACAGAATTATATTCAATCACAACAACGCTTGTTAGGTTAATAAAACCTGTAGCCTTTGTGTAAAAGAAGAACGCCTGAAAGTCAGGATCAACAGTGGTGATCACCATAAAAGCGCACGAGCAATGAAGCTTGAAGAGTATCAGATAAATTATTTAATTATCTTGGAATTCCCAATAAACTCGATCAGAAAAGAACAGTGACTGAGCATTGCTGAAAATAGGGTTTCGGGTTTGATTCCTGGATCGAGCGGCAATCGCTTTTAGAAATTTTCACAAAACAGCTCGGAGTCAGGAAGTTGGTGGTGTTATGCCCCCGTGCTTGGCAGGGCAGGTTAAGCCGCCGTCCCCGGCTGTTATCTTGATAGCAGTTGTTGTTACAATTCCATATCAGAGGCCGTCAGGCGGATTTGAGAAAACTCTGACACTAGGGCTTGTTAGGTTGATAAAACCTGCCAGCCCACACGATAAGAAGAAGTAACTTTGTAATTCTTATAAAATAGCAAAGAAGAAACATCTGATGTAGCAAGCCAATTCCTAAATGTCGTAAATGATACTAAGATGCAAGAGAAATTGCTAGGTGGGGCCGGAACGTAAATTAAAATTAGTTTTACAATGATTCGTGTTTGGTTGCCAACTATTTTTGAATAATAGTCATGTTAAGATACTTAAAGATTAAAAAAATGCTGATTTTGCTGAGCTAACTAGACCAAACAAGTTAATTATTGCAACTTAAAAATAAATATCAATCTGAAAAAAATTATAACCGTGGGAGATAAAATAGGGATTTGATTTAAACCTGTTTACAGCAGCTCCATTGGCATCCTCGGCAAAATGCTTCTTGCACCCAGATAAAATTCACGGGAAGGACGTGAATTTTTTATTTGTTATTCAAATCTAACCCCTATCCCCCAAGCTACAAGTAAATTTCAAATGTTTAACTGTGAGAGTGTTACAAAGAGACAGAAGATAACGGGGTGCACCAGCATGGAGTCTAGTCTATCTAATTTATTGTACGTACTATGGTTCATTGTTAACTGCAGATGCAACACAAAGAATGTGCTCCCATAAATCCTGACTGCAATAGACAATACACAAAATATATATCTCACGAACTAATTTTAGACGACACAATAACTTCAAGAGACAAACGACCAATGAACGAACTGTGAACTGATTCACGACAAGGAATTCCGATACAAAAATCCTAAACTAACTAATATTATGAATGTGAAAGGAAGTTTCGGAATACGCTTTCACGGTAAAACGGTTTAACCGATTTGGATGAAATTTGGTACGGAGATAGATGATACCTTGGAGACGGCTAACGGCTACTTATTATCCGGGTGCGTGAAGTAGGAACTACTCGGGATGTGGGTATAACCGGGACACAGCTAGTTAAAAGTATATATTTTAAACCGAATCTGGATTACTTTAGCGTGTAATACTGCCCTACAGTTTTCTTATGATAAAAAATATCTAGAATTTTTAATTCATCACAAAATCCGAGTTAATGTTTTTATGTAACGATCGGTCGTCCAATGCAATCGTCTGAAATATTCCTTTCAATTCAAATCATTTTTTCAATTAGGTCTAATAAACAAGCACTTTTTAAAGTCAACAAAAAAGAATAGTCGTCCATTCCAAAAAGTAGTTTCCTATGGAGAAGAACGGGCAAGAAACTCCATGGTTACTCTTTTTAAATAAGTTTTAACAATTTTCTTACATAAAATAATGACATGCAAAGATCATGTAGAATCAAAATTGAAAAAATAGGTAAGGTAGGAAGTCTATTTGGTAGCTAGACTACTAGCTAACATAGTATTCACTTTTTGTTATATACTTTATCCAATTTGTTGCCATACAACTGTGTGGGTCGTTTTAAAACAATGTCTCAAGACACACAGGTGCTTAAATCCGCGCAAGGATATTAGTCTAAGCAGTAATTTCCTTTCTCACAATAGCTACCAAGATCATCCTCTAAAAATACCGCCTAGCGTAAACTGCGATAGAATATTCTATAATAACGATAGTACACATCTTGCGAATATTAATCAGATCGTGAAAACTCCGTTAGTACTGGTTCAGTAGGCATTCCCATTCATAACACGAGGCTTATGAAATAATCATTGTGTACACTTGAGGCCCGAGTAATGTGCTCGCGTTGAAGGTTGGTAGGATTGTAGTGTTAAAATTACGAAATATATACGTACTAGCTGTTTCCCGCGGTTTCACCCGCATCCCGAGGGAACTACTTAGCGCACCGGGGTAAAAAGTAGCCTATGTTGTAATTTCATTTATATCGGTCCAGTAGTTTTGGCGTGAAAGCGTAACAGACAGACAGACAGACAGAGTTACTTTCGCATTTATAATATTAAGGCGGCGATATACGACTTTGACCCCTTTAAAGCTAATGATTACGCTTTAACGACTTGCTTTCATGATTTGAAAAGTATATATACTAAACTAGAGTATATGCTTGATAATCTTGTATACCGTTTTTTTTAATTATGTATTGATAACATTGTATAAAAAAATCATAAAGTTAGGTCTAACGCAGAAGAAAAACTGAGTTTTACATCGAATTTATTAATCGTATTTTAATGAAACCTGTACCATTTTATAGAAAAGTTAATTATCTGTCTTTTTGTATACGTATTTTTTTTTAAATCGTACATTTTCGTCAATTTTTGTGCTTTTGTCAAAACGTTGAGTTGAAATTACGGAGGGGCTCCACCGGGCGACGGGGGCAGTACGTCTGTGACCACTGTCACGGGTAGACGCCGTCACTCAGAGCGAGCACATTACGATGTAAATAAATTACTATATTTGTGATTAGATGACTGGTGAATTATAATTATTACATTGAAAAGGCACTACATGCGGATAAAATATTTTTTTGATGTGAATAACGTGTTTTAAAACCAAATCATCCATAATCTGTCATAATCTAAAATGTGTGTATCTAAATTTGGCAGGACAAATATATTTTGTTATTGACTTACTAAATAATTGAATGTACTTTAGGATTTAAATATGTATTTCTTTTAATACTTTGCGTATTCAAAACGAGAATATTGCATACCTCATTTATATTTTACATGTAGGTCGGAGATAGTCGTCAAAATGAAAATTCTTTCATGTTATGTTATAATTATTTCCTAATAGTTTGGAATTTATAGAAATAGTAGCTATAAGTCAGGGCATGGGATGATATCTTAGAACAAAACTTAATGGTTTGTAAATAAAACGGTTTATCCATGGGTAACAAGGTGGCGCTATTAGCATTGGGTAGCAATAGTAGCATTGGGTAGTGATGCTTTACATAGCAACCATTTTCGAAGTTTAGTAAAAACGCGAAGTAAGCGGTCACATATGATATACATATTAATCTATTAGTCAAGGTATCTAATGTGGGATAATATTATATACACACAATCTAAAAGATAAGACGAAGCATAGTGTTTTAGAAATGAAGGTCCTACTTCACTATGCCACTCTTATGTTTTATTTTCAACACCAAATAGTTACCGACAGAACGTCGATTTTTGGCTAGGCCTTAGCCGATTAATAGGCAATCGCTTAATTCTTTGGCTAAAGCCCTGATAAATAAAAAGGACTTGATCTTCTTTAATTTTTGGTCCAGAAGTCAAAGACAGAAGAACTGAAAACGAAAAAAAAAAGATATATTCAAATAGTATATTTAACGTTCCGAACCATGGTAAAAAGTAACCCTTATGGGATGCGACTTTCTCTGTCTGGCTGTCAGAGCTGATAATTACTTCAGGAATAACTAACCTTATCGATTTGGAATAATTGTTGAAATATATCGCAAATGGATAAAGTAGAAAAATACTACCTATTACTTTCGAGGAAAATGGGGATTAAAATTACAAAGTGCAGTTACTACGTCATCATAATTATGAAAGGGCTTGATATGAAGGCTTGATGCATATTCTAATTTTTTTTTTATGTTTTCATCGACATCTTTTGGTATACGAATTAAATTAAAAAAAAAACTCTCCGTAGTTTGTAAAACAAACATTCTGAAATAATTAGACTTCCGTGCATTTTTCTCTTAAATGCTTTTCTTAATATGGTATTTCGACCATTTTCCAATTCCAAGGTTATGTTTGAATTCCGATGAATTGTAATAACAAAACTAAATGAAAATTGAGCTACTGCATGTCAATTTAATAATCTTTTTATAGAAAAACTGTCAATTTTTGCGGTGAGTTTTTCTGATAAAATATATTATAAAAAACCTTATATTAGTAAATATGAAGTAAAAAGATAAAGATCAAAAATATTGAAATCGGTAATTATAAATGATTTAAAGTCAAAAATCGATATTGCATCTTTCTAAAAGACTATCGAAATGCCATACAATGGTAGGATTTTTTTCCATTACTTTATTTCTTCAAAAATGCATGAAACCG
This sequence comes from Pyrrhia umbra, assembly GCA_963891755.1. NCBI lineage: Eukaryota > Metazoa > Arthropoda > Insecta > Lepidoptera > Noctuidae > Pyrrhia > Pyrrhia umbra. The sequence goes on from OY982943.1 coordinate 3,392,998, forward strand.
TGGAAAAGGGTCGTACAGGTGCTTGAAAATTTAACAGCTAATTCTCATTCTGACAAAGTCTATATCCGAATTTGGCACTTTCATAATTGGGCCCAAAACGGGTGATATTCCATTGTTCATGATAGGTAAAAATTTAAAAAAATCCTAATCATAATCGGAATCTTTACTATCCCACTTTTGGGTATGACATAGACATGCATTAGCATTAATTATCACGCTTTTTCAAGGTGGATTGGTGATTTCAGACCGTGTAGTCCAGGTTTCCTCACGATGTTTTCCTTCACTTCATTAGTCAATGGTGTCTAAGTTATACTAAAAAAAGTGCATGTAAAACTTTGGAATAGTCAGATTCGTAATTTCTAGGTTTCGAACTTCGAATCTGCATACTCATAAATGAGATGCAGGTGCCTTAGTAAAGAAGCCACAATGACTTTTTACTTTATGTTTGGTGTATCAACTTAATAATATAAATAAAACTACCTGCAGCTTATTTAAAATATTAACATCATTTGTAATACAGTCTCACTCACTTTTAGGTCTTTAAACGTAATAGATTATTCAATTTCGGTTCTGTTGCTGTCAAAACTTAGGCCAATTTTAACCAAAGCTGATGATTTAGCCAAAGCTGATGCCAAAGGTTTGTCGGACACTTTACAGATGGATCAGAAATGTCGGACTAATTAACTGGCTTCCAGGCTCTCCTTACAAAACTAATACGATCTTCCTATACAAATGAAGATGAGCTGAAGTTATTTGAGAAGCAACAGATGTCGTAAAATGCAAATATGAAAAAATCTTGCGTGCATTTCTGTTAGAAGAGCTCAAAGTGGACACCAATATGGCCTAAAAATTAACTCCTATGGTGCGATTTTGTTTGTCTGTCTGTCCATCTTTCACAGCGGATTAATTCAAGAATGCTAGTTGTCAGATTTTTTTCTTGAAACTTGTAACAATTTAGATCGATAAACATGTTATGCAGATTAAAGAAATTGAATTTTTTTTTGCTTTTCTGGCAAACGAAGTATGCAGTGGGGGTTGGAAATTTAAAATTAGTGTTTCGAAGTATTACTCAGACAGATGTTATTTGTATTTCGATTTTTATATCTTAGACATGCATATCAAAATACAATATGCGACAGTCCTTAGAATCTCTACATAATATTATGGTCACCCGTCAAAGTTCTTCAAAATATAAAATGACAACCGTGCGGTGTGCATTGCGGGGTCGCGGGGGGGAAGCTCAAGCTCCGCCCATTTTCTCAAGGTCATTGGCGGTAGTCGTCGTCTTAAATAAGGATATTTTTCAGTTTTAGCCAGGATCTAATAATTAAACAATCTAGACCTTATATTTTAATCTTATTGACATGGGTACACAAGTGGTGCACAAGGCACAGTTATCAGATTTTCTGTTTTAAAATCTTCAATGCTAGGGATTTGACTTGTGGCTGTCGTCAGAGCGTTTTTATATGAAAAAGTAGACTCGGCTTACGTTTTAATTATGTTATCTTAAATAAGCAAATCACTCAGCCAAATTATACTGAAGTTCACAGTCACACCCTGTTTTTTTTCGTATGGGAAGTCATCAAATGACCCCTCCCGTCGTGGGTGGGGCGCGTGGGAGTGTCAGACTCTTACTGACTAAAACCCATCCATGTTCCTTCCTCAGCCCTTTGTCTTCCGGGGGCGCGGTATCTCTTTCGAACGTCCCACAGCGTCACACCAAAGTCAAGTGATAATGTCATTAATTCCTGAAAAAATATACTTATATGGCTTCTAATGATTGGACGACAGAATTAATTACAGAAATGAATATCGATCGAGTGTCAGTCAACTACGCCCCCACTAGTCTAATTAGACAGGTGACTTTAGTAGGAATGTAGTCCTGTGTTGTGAATAGGTACTTACGTAAACGTATTAAATTAAAAGAATGGATAATTATTCTATCAAAGTTCGGTATTTTGCATTTAAAACTTCGGTCTTCTTTTGCTGTTGGTACCTTTATTAGTATAGCGAACCTTGCTTGACTCCTAAATGTCTCAATTGTTTTCAAAAAGTCATGCTTTTTCTGCTTTTAACTAAAATAAACTTCAAAGATAATTCCATAATTCCCCGAACATAATTTTCAGATCGTTAAAAGTATGCTTAAATAAAGCACTAATTAAAAAAAAAACAGTAATAGTTAAGTATTTAGCAGCCTCAGAAACGAGTAATTTGACCTAACTTACTAAAGTTCTATCTACGTATAATTGACAACAATCAATTATAGATAAAGTTACTTTGTACATTCCTACCCGGTTGGTTTATCAATTTTATGTCAACACTCATATCTTAATTGCTAATTAAACATTTATTTTCAACCATCCGTATCTCAACAAGCAAAAGATCATTATTATCCAATTAAATTCTCTATAAAATAAAACGGCGTACTATTTCTTGTCCCGCAGTGTACCGGGAAATAAGAATCGTGGAATAACAAGCAATGGAAGGTAATATGTATTGAATAATGTAAGTTCGCTTTGTGTGTGGCACGTAACGTAGCGTGTATACTCTCACGGTTACTAGACTAGTGGACTAGCTAAGTAAACGCCTGGGAACGGCTACTTTCGATGACGTAATCGACTCAAAATTCTTGATAGACCTTTGGAAAGAAAACTGCAGCCAAAATGACAGTATTCAATCTCCTGTTGAAAAAAATGTTCTTCCGAGATTAGTTTTGAAACACAGATAGTTTATATAGGTACTTATATCTATTTATAAAGAAGCCTGGATTTTGTATAGATTGAAGAAAAGGGGATTTGAGATTTTGCTCCCAAGTTTACAGTATCTTAAAGTAAGTTTAATAAAACTTCAGACAATTTCTTTTTCTTCTACTATAAGCATTATTTTTATTAAAGAAAACCTTCATCTCATAATCCCAATACAAGATAAACTGAGTAACAAATTATACCAGTTCTCTTCACATTTCGATCCAAAATTATATCCCTCAGAAAACCTTTACAAGCAGCAAATTAGACCAGAATGAAGCCATTATACTCCACCATAATCATATGACGATGACAAGCCAACACAATCGAATTATCGTCACTATACGACCCTAGAGGGCGCCGTGGTCGATATGTCGTTGAACTTGAACTCCACAATTAGGGTGGCGCTCCGACGGCTCGTCATACAATGGGGTTCCGCATGGCGCCTCTCTAGATGCGATCGATAGGCACGGCCGCGACATTGCAGTCACAGTCTGAATAATAAGTATTATGAACGAATGCTAGCAAATAATTATGTATAGGAAAGATAGTCATTAACACATAATGTATTGACTGTTATAGTAGATTTTGTTGGATCTTGAAGCAAAGGAGCTTCAACAGGAGTTCTTTAAGGGGGTAATTACATTTATTCAGCTTCATTTGCGTTATGCTATACAGTATTGATTACTCCTATGCAGCTCTTGCTTCTATCAGCCGCGTACAACATCGTAGATTGTGAAAGAAAGACCGTCCCCAATTTCACGCATCCAGGTTTTGCCGGCAGCGCTTTGCAAATCGTCATTCCACCTCGCCGGAAGGCGTCCTACAATTTTAGATAGGTACTAACTTAGCATGTGGATAGATAAATGTATGTTTTCCAAAAATGAGTTAAATATTACAAAGTACTGCAGAAAGTGTATTCACGTTAGAACAGACAAAGAAATCAATCGATTCCAGTCGATTTATCAGTAAACTAGGAGTCTTCATAACGATGCGGTAATTCATATCAAAAGATATACTTAATTCAATTTAAATAGCTCTCCTGTAAAATTGTTTCTCCAAATGAGCGATATTACAAACAATCTTAGTAGTCAGTAGTCCACATTTGACCCCAGAATTCCACGAAGTAAATTAGCAGATAAATAGCAAAAAGTAACCTTTATTCCAAACCAGTTGTTTCCTGTTGGGTCACTCTCTATCTGGAGAGAACTGCTTCATGTACTTACCAAATAAAACGTATCCTATCCTAACCTTACTTTATATTCCCTAGGATTCAAGATATCTGCATACCTTTTATCTAAAACGCTTCAACCGTTTTACCGAGAAAACGTTAGAAACAGACAATCTCAGAGTTAGGTTAGTTAGGTTTCTAAATCATCTCAGAAACCGTCGGGATACTTTGCTAATTCCTGGCGCAAATCATACCAGCTTACAAATTTTTCACCCACGCGAAAAGTTAAACTTCCCACCTATACAGCTATAACTGCTCATTTCTCCCGTGTCTAACACCAATCGTAATAATTTAAATTCTATTTAGGACATTGACCTATAATTTATTCCATCATTAATTTTATTAACCATAGATTCAAGCGCGCGAATCGTCCATGTTTACACTACGTTCCGTACCACGAATAGCCCTGTATACTACTGTCTTCGGTAGCCGGGGGCAAAGCCCGGGAATAAATAGACTCGGGTTATTATTCTACCTTGTTTGGACACTAGTACGGTACGTGGAGATCTACAGTTTAGCTCAGAGGTTTTAACTGTGCTTTTTGTTGCAGACTTGGGTTACGGACATTTTAATTCTTGAAGGTTACAATACAATACTTAAATTTTTAGATCTTTCAAGGATTTATTTTCTTGCGTCCTAAGAATACACTTGGCAATTGGCAGCTTTTGGGAAATATTGTATGGAAAGATATTCCCAAGGAACAAATAAGAATAATATAGACCTCATAGGAATAATCCCTGAATTTTCAAAAGTTAATGTTTTCGCGGATTTTAAAAGGGCGCCGTATTTTTCTCAATGATGCAGGTGCTAAAGCTCAGGTGGTTGGGTTTGGTTTATTGGTAAAACAGTCCACCTGTTTCTTATTTCGATTGTTTATATTAAGGTCGATGAGAACTAAAAGGTGCGTCGAATTATTTTGAGTCAAATTCAATCAATATCATTTGAATGATTAATTTGGTCGTTGTATTCATGGGTAAGTAGGTATCTAAGATTACATTAATGGCATTAATGAATAAAGCTGTTTATTTCTAATACCAAAATACACAAACTACAGAACCATAAATTCTTCAAATATTAAAGTCATAGTCCCGAGCCAGTAATAAAGAATGAAATGGTTTTGAGCAAACATACGTCGCAATAAAACAAAAATCGATCTCTGTTTCCCACGAAAGCAAGCAGCACAGTATTATTACATGCCACGCTATTCTCAATCTTATTACCGGGTATTAAATTTTAAAATACGTATAAATATATACTAGTGTATATCCGAAACAATGAACGCTTCCAACGAAACCTATTTTGAGAGTACCATCCACGTAGACCCCTTGAGGTTCAATATTACAATTTAACACTGTACCTTATTAAACTGGCCACTACAACAAGACCTTTTCAAAACTTTACAGAGTTCTGCATAATCTGTATCCGTTTTTTAGTCTGTGGACTTTAAGTCGCGCGGAATAGAGGTTCATTCTGCAAAAATATGAAACGTCAAACGCAGCGCTATTTTTGTTAGGGACAAATTACGTTCGGTTTCCCCTGAGTAATGCGCTATTCTGTGCGCCTATAACCGAGGGTGTTTAGCAATAAATCAATCCTACCGCACTAAACTAATGCGTTTGGCGTACGTTTCATTTTGTCCGACGTGTTTTCATTAGGTTTTGAGAGGGTGGGAATGGTCATAATAAGCTTTTGTTTCGAGTAATAAAATTCATTTATTATAAATTCTGACATTTGAATATGATAATAAACTAACTTGAGCGCTGTTATTTTCCTAATGTGTTTACATATTTTGATCTATGATCTATTTATTCTACTAACTCAAATACTCAATAGCCTCACTTGAATGGAAACAAGGTGATATTCAATACAAAGAATAGAATTACTTCTTTTTAAAGTTGCGATAAAAAAAAATACACAGGAATCTAATAAAACGTGGTTTCTGTGGAAAAGTTTAACAGGAAGCAGAGGTTTAAACCACCACGGACATTAATAGAATAAGATTGCAAGAGACAGGCAGTCACACTACGTAATACAAATTGTAGGGAACAAAACTTCTTTATTGCGGACTAGATAACCCGGGTGAACTTCGTATCACCTACATCTATCTTAACTTTTATAAATGAGATGTGTAAAAAATATATTATGTTATGCATGATACAATACAATTCATGAGGATTTCTATCGACTTATACAAACAGATTCTCACTATTAGTTACAGTAACAGAAATGTTTCAGTTATCATAATTGTTAGCTATTCATTTTTATGTTCCGTGCTGTCATTTCCTCATTTCTCATACAAAGTTTGTACGCAATGTCAACAAATAACACATGAGTCCCATACAATCTTAGAAACGTGTGACTTGAGCATTACGAGCCGTGAGGTCGTAACGTTATGCTTACAAACTGGCGAGGGTGGAGCGGCTATCGACCCGACCTATCCCAATCTACAGACACGCCCGGCCAAGGGTGACAGACAAAGGAAATGCGAAACTAAAAATAGATGAAACCCCGTATGGAGATGAAAAGGTGTACTATGTGCTGGAGGTTTTTTGTATTATATTATTTCTGGCAAAAATATATAATATATAAATATATATAAATTTTGGCATAAGTTCGAAACTACACCATTTCTCAACAAAATTTTAAAGAACTCTTAGTTTCGTATCAATAACAAACATTCTTGCGCTATTAATTACATCCTAAAGTCGTTGTCAGATTTCCATGAACTATGGACACAGAAACCGCAGAAGTAACGTTTATTGTAACGATATGTTTGTAATAATCATGACTTAAATACATCAAGATATTTCACTAATTTTAGCGTCAACTATTACTCATTGTTTACTTATCACAGCTCAAACCCCCATTCTAAATAGATATTTCCTAAGTTATTCATATTACTGCGTTGCATGTGAAACAGGAAACCAGGATGTGTGAATAGAATGCTTAAACAATTATTAACTATTAATGCTTATTATGATACATGATATCGATATGAAATTGTACCAAACTTGAAAAATAGTAAATGAAGAGCGATCTGTCACAAATAGTCATGGTATGTGTTGAAACAGAGTTAAAGCTAGAGGCAGCTTTACATTTAAAGCTAGTATTTAGTAAGCTACAGCAACTAAGGCCAGTTATAATAAACTGTCAAGTGCACTAAAGTCTGTGCGTTGAACTTTGGTACAAAATGAAAGGAACTCGAAATATTTGCTAAATGGATATCACAATGCAGTTTTAATCAGAAACGTCTCGGCTTTAATAAACGCATGTTTTATTTGTTCAACGACGCCGCATAATTCAAATTTATCTGAGGCGGCAAGATAATAACTCAAATTAAAAAAGGTCTCGCCGTCAAGTACGACTACATCTTTTTCAAAGAATTTTCGAAATGGTCTTTATGTGCCAGTATGTAAACAATTTTTATCTGATGAGGTATCTATAGAATTCTGCCTTATATAAGTATTTTTAAACCTATAACATTTATTTACAGCAATTTATTAGTAATAAAATCGTGACCAAGCTTTGACAGCATGCCCGCCCTGGTTCGACCAGAATTTATTTTTCCATTTTAAATCAGATATTTACGTTTGCGGCCTGTAATAAAATGTACTGTTATTCAAATAATATTTCTTAATAACCCGAAGTAGTATTTTACATATGTAGTTTATAGAAAATGTTATAAGTCTTCAATTTTACTGAGCTAAGCCAAATATTTATAAATCCCAGTCGTTATTACTTATAAATGTGCATAAACTCTCTTCTCAACACATAAAATCAAACATTTCACTGGTTCCGAACGTAAACAAATTTCGCCAAGCATGAGGCAGCCCTGTTTCTTATCTGTCCACACCCCAGATAATAAAATGCGCCCTTATTTCACTGCAGACCCGTTTTCCTGTGGCGTTTAGTTTCCGCGTTATCAACAAACCCGCATTGGAAGACCTTTACTATTCCCAACCAGCCATTGAACATCAATTTTGTGAGATAAAGAATCCAGTAAAAATACTTTTAACGACTAAATTACATGTCGTAAACGCGATAGATGCGGCGTTTTTATTTCTATGTGTGTGTATAAAGTATCAATCTATGTTAAAGCTATGTTTATAAGATCCGCTTATTGTTTTAGTCGTGCTTCCTTTATTAATGTAAAATTATGGGCAGATAGGGTTTGTAGCGGACGAAGCGGTTAAAATAATATCGGAATAAAATTATTTACCTATTTATAATCGCATCGGAAAGATTCTTTCCAAAATATCAAATAAACTAAGTACCTACTTACTTAAATTAATCGAAAACCTTGGCCTCCCGCCAAGGTTAGCGAAATCTTTACTTTCGGCATTTTACTCTAGCAATTTTAAAGTGACCTTGGATCTGACGGCCATTTCTTACTAGCCAGAACCCAAGATGCAGCTGTGGGAAGATCATTCTATGCTGGTTCGTTGGAATATAAAACGTATGAGAATCGCCTCCCCGTCTAGACGTACGTCTACGTACCCGCGCATGCGCACTGCAATAAACCATTTTGTTTACATTATAATGAACGATGCATAATAAATTGAACAATAAATCGAAGTTAACACATTACAATGGAAACATGGTTAAAATTGATAATATCCTATTTGTATTTAGTGTTAAATCAAAATAGTTATGACTACCATTGATATTCATGCACTTTTACCGCCTACCGCTAAATGGCTGATTCAATTTGAACAAATAGGCTATAAATATGAGTTAAATTAAAGTTAGTGTTCAAATTGGTGATGGAGCAATCATTTTGGGAAACCAACGAAGCGAATGTGATGTTAAAATTAATGGTTTGAGATTATAACCTTTGGGGTGAGCGGCTGACGACGGCACCTTGTAATTTAGAGATCCAATATGGCGCATAAAAAACATATTATTGGCGTAAATATCCTAATAACTAATTAATAGTACTCAACTATTCTTAAACTCTTAACTTCGGTTAGATTACAGACAACATATTTTTTGAGAATAACCCTATTGATATATAAGCTAGTATTTTAGGAGAGTAATGGAGTGCTATCCTCATATAAGCAGCATAAAGTTAAGACATTAGGTAAGCTATATATTTGAACGTACGTGGGAGTCAGCAGTAATCGCCACTGACATAAGTTACCACTTCGGGTTCGCGCGAATCGTACTAATAAGTGCAATAAGTACAGAGCGTGGCGATCGTTATTACTTTAGTAGCAATTTGACGTCATGGCGTGCGAACGAAGCATAACGCCTGTCATCAATTAAAAAACAACAACACTAGCTTGTTGGGCCACGAGATTAACGTCTACCCTTACTTTTTAATATTAAAAATCCAAAAACAAATGTCTATCGCGTTTACGTTAAAACGGCTGAAAGGATTTATGTACATATATGTATGTATATGTAAATGAACATGTGCTTATTGAATAGAATAAGCAGCGGCCAGCGCCGTCTTAGCCTATGCAGGGGCCCTGTGCCACTAGAATTTGGGGCCCTACTGACAAATAAAAAAAGCGTACGACAAAAAAAAACTGCAATGATTTTTGATAAGCTAGAAAAGATAGTTAATCTGTTGTTGTACTGTTCTTGTAAAATCAGAGCGATATGATTTAGAGCGCGAGCGAAACGAACGAATTTGTTGTAAGTAATAAGTATGAGCAACATAATAATAATAACAATATTTTTTTTATATTTTTAAATGTTTTTCTTTTTTATATATAGTTTAATATTTAAAAATGCAATTAATATGTGTATAAATAAATAAACGGAATAACAATATAAAAATAATTGTATGTTTTTGTGGGCCCCCGTGCCGATGGGGGCCCTGGGCACGGGCCCCGAGTGCCCTTATGGTAAAGACGGTACTGGCAGCGGCATTCACCAGATACATTGCATCTAATTACATTCTCGCTCTTGAAGTTTTTTACTGAACACAGAGTATTTTAACATATTTATGAATAAACTCTTCTTACAGTCCGCTTGTTTAATATCCCTACACTAACCATCACGGTACGATGCACCACTACAAACACAACACGACAAATGCAACCTTAATACAACGTGCTGAAGTTTAAAATTGCGTGGCTGGTGAGTACAGAACGATCGTTGTCCAGCTCTGCGGATGATAGGTGGTGCACACTGATACGATTACACACTCTGTTGAACGTGTAAAATAAAGCTTAGATAGCCCGCGACTGTGGCTAAATGTTGCTGCAAAATAAAGCTTAGGTAATCCGCCACTGCGGACGAAATAGTCGCGTTCACATTTAGACAAAATCAGCCAGCGCTATGGCACACGCTAGATTTTATCGGCAAAATTAGGTAGGTACTATATATTTTTAAAGAGATTTTTTAAAGACTACATAACCTAAAACAATGTTAGGAAAAAATATATAATGCTCAGCAGATTGTTACAAGCTTTTGCCTTCCGGTCATTTAAATTAGTTTAGGTGGTCTGGAAAACCATTCAATTTAAAAAGAAAAAATCTACTCGTACCAGTAACGGCATTAACTAATGTTTTTAAAATTGTGTGCAATCAAAAACTATAAGAAAGCAAATATTATTTAAAAAGATAAATAACAAAACACTTAAATCCCGTTACTTACTAACTACTCAATCTTATTAACACCGTAATCATTAAATGTTTAATTAACAAAAAAAACTTTTTACAAAAAATTAAAACCGACTTCCAAAAAAAAAACTGAAATGTAAAAAAATAATTTTTATTTAAACGCTTTACGACCAAAACATCGCTTTCGAAGTCGGTGTCTTGTAAGTTACTATTGTTCGTATTTCGCCACCGACTTCGAAAGCGATATTTTGGTCGTAAAGCGTTTAAATAAAAATTATTTTTTTACTTTTCAGTTTTTTTTTGGAAGTCGGTTTTAATTTTTTGTAAAAAGTTTTTTTATTTTTCGCTTTTCAGTGTCTCGGTCTTGCTATCTTAACAAAATAAACACACCACTTTTTTAGGTTGTAATAAGCGTAAATAATCAAATCATCTAAGTATTTGGCATATCAGCAAGTAGAGATAAATCGTTATTTTTGATATATTTATAAAACGGCTGAACCGGTAGTGATAAAATTTAAATGGGACCACACGGGAAGCACCAGCTTTCAAATAAAAAAAGAACCATGAAGATCGGTTCACCCAGTCGCAAGTTATGAGGTAAAAAAAAAAAAAAAAAAAATACAATCGAATTGATAACCTCCTCCTTTTTTTGAAGTCGGTTAAAAATGATCATTGAACATCCTGGCTGGGAAACTTGTAACAGCAATGGTGCAGTAATCGTACAATTATTACGACATATTTACACCGGTTCGAAATCGCTGCAATTTATATAAACGCATGTTACAGTCAACGAAAGTAACCAGAAGCGATAAACAAAAATAATTTACGTAAAATTGCTTGTTTTATTGCAGTTTAACCCTCTATTATGAATAATAACGTCAGGGTGCGTCTAATAAGCTCTTTTGGCTATCAAACTGTTTTGTCCTGTCAATTTGAAATTAAGTTTTACAGAAAGAAAGATTGATAACTAAAAGAGGCATGCGAATGGCTTCATAATATAGGACGGTAAATATATATTGAAACTAAGCTCTACTTAAAACTATGCAATGAGATATTTTTCATTAAAGCCATTTAGGTAATCCTTATTTATGCGAATATTTCTCTGTCTATATGTGTCTACCTGATACGCTATCACGATGAATGAAAATAACTTAAAACCAGCAGGTTTGACACGCGGGTGAACAAATGCGTCTTTGTCACCTTATCTAATACGTATTCCAGAGCAAAACAAATTAATTAATACTTTGGTGATTTCACCTGACGAAACACAGTCTAATACATAACAGTACGACAATAGTGTATTATTCTGCAATAAATACCTGTGATTACCATACGTAGGTCGAATGGCAAGCGACTGTGTGACCTATCATTATGATAATGTTAGTCTGTGGCATGTGGAGGAGTTACATACGATTCTGCATTTTCATTCTCTCTTGAGTAACTTCATATTGTGATGGCATATTTTTAAGTAGAGCTAGAAAAAATGTGATGTATTTTTTTATTTTGAGGCCCTCGTCAACCGCTCGCTGGTCAGTCAACTTTGACAATAAAAACAAGTAGTTAAACAAAAACTCGTTCTCTATTACGTTACAAACTTAATAAACGTAGAATTACTATTAACTATTCTGCACGTGTAAGTATTTTCATAAACGTAAGTACTTTCAAAGTAACATTAATACAACTCCAATTACTAAAGCAATCAGTAAATATTAATTCCCTCTATATTAACTGTGTCACCGCCATGTATCCGCGTCATCAGTCATAGTTGTCCATAAGGCTGCGTGCGCGCACCTCTGCCGCTGACGATTAACTTGATACGCCGGTTGCGACACATGGCACACAACACTCGATTTACTCCGTCAAATGTTGGAGCCAAAGCATTGTTGGTTATAAATATTGGAACAAATGTTGTAACAAATGTATGCATACTTTTTCTAGATAAGGTAATGTAATCTTACTATTAAATTAACAATCAATCAATCAATCAAATCAATCAAAATCTTTATTAACTTATGCTTCAAGGAAACAATCTTGTAATTAAACGATATAAAAATAATTCACATGCTTTCTAGTATAGCCTCTGGCCATGGCTTGCCAAAAAAACATTTACTAAGTTAAGCAAGTATGGCCAGGGTCGTATTAAATGGTAGCTTTTGAAAAAAATACTAGTAGCCAACATTGGCTCCAAGATTTGCAATCAAACTACTCTGGTATTGCAATCTGAAACTCGGTCGGGTGCAGGAAACCGCTGGCGCCGGCGGTCTCAGCCAGCTATATGAAAGATGGGTTTCATCTTCATATTTATTGGCCTCCTTTATCATATAGCCCTACAGGTGTTTAGTTTAATTTCATCGTATTTCTTATTTATATTAATTGCTTATTTAGACTTCCTACTTCATGTATTTACATTAAGTAAACATTCTTACATAAATGAGATGCTAGAAATACGTAAAATGCTTTTGACTGGAGATTTTAGAATGGAAGTTAATGTATGCCACATGATGCCACACGATATAGAATGAACTGCTTTTCATTTCAATGTACTTGGTATTTTAGCAGAGCGTTTGAATAACTTATTCATCAGTTAATTTTAGCTCTTTAGGAAATCTCACTAACAAAATATTAATCATAATAATATACAAAAGCTCTACTACCGGTTACTTACACAAATGTTTATAAACAGTACAAAGTTAGACTTCAAACTCGGAGCGTTCGATCGTTCGCTTTGTGTTACCTCCAGACATTTGATTAAACAAATTTGTATAGGTTTGATAGAGAGCTAAGATACGGAACAGACGCTCTCCACCGCGTCTAGACTTCAAAGATGTGGTAGGTACTTAATTTTCATGCACTAAGTGCACTCGACAGCGCAAGTCGATTTCCGCTTAGTGTACTAAGATGGAACCTTATCAATGACTTTGTTTATGGTAATGAGTATGCAGATTTTTCTTTTTTCTTGGCTGCTAGATTGTCTATTCTTTTGTTTTTTTCTTCCATTTTTACTAATGAGTATTTCTTGGCTGGATAAGTGCGATTTATTAAAGTTTATTTAAACATTTTGCAATCGCAATAGATATAAGGTTGTTGTCGCAATACTTAGCCACCAAACGCTGAGATACGGGCACAATAGGTTGCACAAGTAAGTGACTAATGATAGCAGACAATGCGTTTTGTACTAGCACAATATTTGCGGGATATTGATTCATCAACACATTTTACGTGACACGACTTAATATCAACTTGACATTCTTGTAGGGTTGGTGCTGGTACTGCTGGTATTTTAATTAATCATTGTGTTGTCTCAGTCCACTATTGCTGTAGTATTGCTATTGTAAAGGACTCAAAGATTACCTATTGAATATAATTTTAAGAAATAGGTACGTTGAGATTTCATAAAATAATCATGAAATGTACCACTAGCCATAGTAGGTTTAAGCTGTGAATGTTACCGGTATTTAGAAAAATAGCAATACGAAAAGATGAGATAAAATGTTTTTAATATTTCCATAAAATATTGATTCGCGTCTTTAAATTATGTAGTTTTTTGCGTTCAATATTGAATCGTTTTGCGGGATCTAAGTGCTATCTTCCGTATTTTAAAATCTATCATGGTAAACATTTACACGTTTAATATCAGAGTAAGTAAATGTTTAACTTGGTTCTGCTTGTAAATCGTGAATTTATCTGCATCGTCTGCACAACGTTTCCCTGTGGTTTCTGCAGACAAAGCTCCACTGTATCAAACATTGCAAAACGTACACATTATATTTACGTAGCAGAAACAAGGCTCTTTAAAGATGATTAGGTACAATTTCAGTAAACACATGTGCCAATACATAGATACACAAGCAGTTTAGAATATATTCGAAATGTTCTAGATTTATACCTCGACATCGCTCTAGATGTCGGTGTCTCTTTTTAATGTTCTCGTTCGATTAAATATAGCAAGTGCAGTCAATTAGATTCGCCTACGAATTTTCATTTTTTTCTAACAAACATCCATCTATCCTTACGCATTTATATTGTTTGTAGGACCTTTAATGTATAAGTCAAGAAACAAGATCGTGCTGCAACATTTCTGTATCTTCCTACAATCAGTGTCACCATTTAATTGAATATTGCTAAGTTCACCGGCTGATATTTCGATTGTCGTGTTATTTTTATATACAAGCAATTGTTTCCATTGAGAAACAATGATGTTTGCAATATGAAGACGCAAACTAGCGAAAGGAGAGTAAAATGACGTGCTGCTGACAAGATGTAACGATGATTGAGGTACATTTTTATCCTTACTAATATTATAAATGTTGTCTGTCTGCTTAGCATTCGCGGTAAAACGGATTTAGATAAAATGTGGTAGCTATGAAGATAGATTGAAACCAGAGGAAGGATGTAGTATAAGTTTTATCCAGTAGCTTCAAGTTGTTCCCTCAGGCAACGGGTGAAGCGGAAACACTAGTCTCCAATAAATAAAGAATACCAAGCTTTAAAAAGTCATTCGAAAGGGTGCCGAAATGTAATAAAATTCGGCTCATTTGATATCAAACCTTCATCGTGTTAAAGGCGCCAACTGTCGAATTTCAAATTAATCGAACATCCGGTGTAACGGCTGCATTTTGAGGAAGCGCAGTCCATTAATAATTTCAGTAAAGAAGGCGCACAATGGCGGCACTGATTCTTTATTATCTTGAGACAATAATACGACACAATATGTGTTAATTGAATTGAAGTTAACTGTTTTTATGAAAGTTAAGTCTTGGAGAACGGCTGTTCTTTAGCTCCGTGCTAGAGAACGATACTTTAAGGATAGTTTTGGAGGCTTTTTAAATCATTAAAGACTGTTCTGAAGGTTGTTATCTGTTGAGTACATTTATAGGAAGATAAATGGCCATTATTATTAATTACTTACATATTGTGTTCTTGTCAATAAGTAGAGTTTACGTTAATGAACTATAGATTATTATAGGTACATAGTTTTCTGAGCATAATGGCTATATTGAAGTTGAAGTATCATCGCTGAACCGTTGTACTTCTTGCGTGAGTCATCGTTGGTCTGTGGCCTTCTTATTGATAGTAGTTACTGTCTAATATCTACTAGTTTGCGTGTTGTTGTGCTATTTAGATGTCGGTAAGTAGTACGG
This sequence comes from Pyrrhia umbra, assembly GCA_963891755.1. NCBI lineage: Eukaryota > Metazoa > Arthropoda > Insecta > Lepidoptera > Noctuidae > Pyrrhia > Pyrrhia umbra. The sequence goes on from OY982943.1 coordinate 3,408,686, forward strand.
AGATTCATTCATGATAAATTGACTATAGAATAGAACTTTTAAGCCATGAGAGTGAAGCGAGATATGATATTTAGGCATGATGTCGATACCTCATAAGTTCAAATATTTCTAGTCCCATTTTGATCGTAGGTACATTAAAATCATCTACTAAATACCTACCTATATTTTTATAAGCTCCTCACGTGCTTAAGCTCTTCTATAATAAATCTACTTTTTTTCCTTCACAAAGCTATTATTATCACGTTTGATATTAATAGCGATAATTTAAAACGAAACACGCTAACCCAAAAAACATCTAATCAGTGTTATTAGAAGGAAAGAAATAAAATCTATTTAAACCACGACTGTAGCAACTGTGGATAGTGTGGGTAGTGTGGGTACAGTCAACATCTTAGTTAAGTAGATGAATGTTTTGGCTTAGTCCTATTCTTATGCAAATAAAATTCTTGTGTTTTGTCTAAAATTGGATATGAATGTACCAAGGTGATTTTGTTGAATTATGTCTTAATAAAAGAAAAACACAATGATGCTATTTCTAGTTCATTAAATTTTGGAAATGAACGCATGAACTTAAAAGTTAATTATCCACTAATTTTGCAAGTTTTCATCAAAGATGTAGGTACCATTTATCATCTACTTTGGTTACTGACTGACTACCATTATGGTAAAAGATATTAATATTTAAAATAAGAATATACCTACCTTTATTAAAAAGTAATATATTTTTATTATCACCAACCAGTTCGGCTACAGGCTACGGTTTCTTCAATATACAGAATGATTGATCACGTAGTGTTTAATACCGCATAGCTTGATGCAAGCAGTTGCAGGCGCAACGAACGCAATCCACACACGCACGCCTTAAGTGGAAATGCTGAGCAAAACCTGTCCCTTCCCGCCTCGGGAAATTCATGACCACGGAGTTTCAAACATTGCGAAAACTTATTTGTGTTTTTTTTTAACACCTTTATGTAGGGCACAGGCATACATAGGCAAACAGAACTTACTTTGTCTAAATTATTCGTCAAACTCTGTGTAAGACACGACGGTAATTGATAAAAGTACAATATTCGATACTTCAATTCAAACTTTACTCACCGAAAAAGTCCTCCCAAGTCATAGAGTGATCAGAATCACCGTTCGCACCGTCCATCTTCAAACACTGTTTTCAGGCTACGCTAACTCAACATATTTCCATACGAATAACTTGTAAGTAAAAGAATAAAAACACAAAAAATCGTTTAATTTCTATGTCACCAAACACAACTGGTTACATTTTGTTTGTTGATAAACAAAAAGACATCGCGTTCGATACTCTCGCGCGGCGGGGCAACGAAACGCACGGCCTCACGCTCGGCGACCGACTCGTGAATGGAAACAGAAAACGAAAAAGTTTGCTTCGTTTCGGCTCTCGCCCTCGCACACCCATCCCGTCAACGTACTCTACGCCGCCTCTACGCTGTGCAAGCTTCAGTTTATCTTAAACTTACTTGCTTTATTAACATGTTTAATCTCTATGGAAGTTTCTTGCTGTTCTACCTAGTGGCTCTACATTCGTTCTACTACATTATTCAGCTCTACGTTCGGTTTCATGATAATTATATCATGAAACCGAACAAAGTTGTAGGCGATGCAAAAGTAGGATAGCTTCTTATCAAAACCCTCACAAAGTTATCAAGATAAGTAGGTAATGGACCTATCTGTTTGCATTACAGTGTGAAGTCGGGTAAAAATGAAATTGCATTCGGTGTCACTCACCTTTTTATGTTTATTTTGAACGTAAGAAGGACCCTTTCAAAAGGTTTATTCAAATCTTCTTGAACTAAAAAATCTATATGTGGATGTATTACATAGATGTAAAATAGCTGATCATAACTTATTATTTAAATCGTTAAAATTATGAAAAACTTAAATTCCCGCGTAATTTTTTAAACTTTCGTGTTTTCCTTCTTTTTTAGAGATAAAGATTAAAAATAATGCTACTTTTTTTTGTTATCTGTATCGGGTGTACCGGGCATTGATCTTTAAAATATAGAGATGTCCTATATTGATTAGTTGATTCATTGTGCCTACATGATTCACATCACGTCACACTGGTCACACCACAAGCATAGTCGAGTTGTCATGACGGTTGGAATCGATTTAAGTGTGCCGTGATTTTGGCAATTTCTATTTTACTTTTGTAAACTTTGGAATGCTGAATTGAATTTTGAATTTTAAAATCAGAACTTCAGATACTAAGTTAGAATAAAACCCATTGCATGCGAATTAATATTATGGGCAAAGATCAAGAATTAAATAAAGATTTGAACAGATTTTTATTTTTACATTCGTAATGTCTTGACATGATGACATGACATACTGCGTTGATAAATATTGCAGTTTGTTGCAGTAGTTTACTTTTTCACAATGTAATTTGTCTCAACTTACAAAAAAATAACCACCGCTCCAAAATATGAGACAAATTAAAAAATAAAATTTAAAATCTTTTTAGAAAATTATATTTAATATTGTTTCTAGATCTGAGTAACTCGACTAACTTTCTTTTTCTAGAACAAACCTTACTAACACATACTCCTCTACTGACACAAACAACATGGCGGAATTTTGATCAGTTGTTATGTTTCTTACTAATTTAGTTTTATAACTTTAACATTAACTACTGGAAACTTTCTATAAGGTAATAGTTTCCACTACAATTGCATCTAACAAATGAAAAAAAATTACATAGTGATTCGCGAATACTCGTTCTTTGCTCAATAAGCAATGCAAAGGTGAGTTCACTTCAAGTAAAAATTAACGGATAATTTCATTTTATCGTCACATTGTTGACCACGTTAGACTTTATTAGATTAACAACAACTTTATGTAACTATGTTTTTATTTTTAGCTGTTCGCTCGCGTCTGCGGTCGTTCAATTTTTTTTTAGCAAAAAGGGTCGTTCAATTAACTTCGATATTGTGGATGTTTTGCAATGCCGCGGCGAGGAACTGAATTAGTGCAGCTGCCGTTGCCTCCTAAAAAGAAAACCAAGACTGTGGAGGAGCCCCCCAGCCTAGACGTTAGTTTCTGTGATGATGAGGCTTTGCCTCCTGGCATAGTGTTCACTGATGTCTTACAGAAAAAGTGGCGAATCGGGAAGCCTATTGGTAGGTAAAGTGCCTAAAAATGCTCGTTTGAGACAGTATTTTGTATTTTAAACCTTTTCCTTAATGTATCTCCCACATAAGCAAGAAGGTGTGTCATTATTACCTCTTTATCTAGTAATGCTATTATTTATAATAAATTCAATAAAAGTCTATAAAGTTTTTAGTTCCTGTTTTGAGTATCTTAACAAACAGCTGATGTAATCTACTAAAATAGCAGGTGCTAAATATGGAGTCTACCTACAATATTTAAATTAATGATTATTGTTGACTCACAATTCACATATGCATCATAAGTGGTTCAAATTATTGCAATGATGATGACATTCTTATGCAAAGTACTTATCGACTGAATTCAGTAGTTAAAATACTCAATCATATCACGTACAGAATGTTTAAAAATTTATACATTCACATTACTACACTATACACACTCAGTTATCTCAAATTTACCCACATAATATTCTCTTTCCTTCATATTTAATTATAATCTGTTAAAACTTTAAAAAAAATACAGGATTTTTTTTTTAGTTATAGAACAGCGGAGCTTTCTAACCCAAGCTTAACTAGTTTAAAAGGAGGCCCCAATTACTTGTTGTTAAAGAAACAAACTTATTATTACCAAATAAACAATTTTGATATTTTTTTTAATACAAATAAAACCTTTTCTTTTACAAGTTGCCATAAATTGCATCAGCATCCCATCGCATGATGCTGAAAACATACAAACAAATACATTGTTATAGAAAGCACAGTACATAAGTACTACATATGTATGAACAGTTCTTGTCTTGGAGAAAACTGGTTTGAAACCAGATGAACCACTTTAAACTCATGACTTGATCATTAACGTAGGTTAGGCTACTCTATAATCTGTTAATCTATAACTAGCCTACTAAATTCCTTCATTAAGAATAGAGACAAAAATATAAAAATTGATTTAAAATAACACTATCTTAGTATTTAAAATAATATTATTTGATATTTTTTTAAGTAACCAAATTGGGTTGAAAGTAATGATTACAAAATGTTACATGTTCTTAAACTATATCCATCCATATTTGAAATATAACCACCAATTAATAAACTTTCATTTTATAAAGTTACCTAATCAGTAAGTGGCTATCTTAAGTGGTTACTCAGCTTTTTTTTATTTATTTTTTCAGGAAGAGGCAGTTTTGGCAGGATCTATTTGGCATCAGATGATGTTGACAAAGAAGTCTCTAAATTGAATGCAAGATATGTAGTAAAGATAGAACCTCACACAAATGGGCCTTTATTTGTGGAGATTCACTGTCTCATCAGAACTGCACAGTCTTCACAAGGTATTATAGGATTAATATATAAACTGTTAAAGTTATTAGTTGTTTTTATGTTTATATTCATTTTATTATCAGTCAGTATCCGGCCTAATACTCAAGGTTAAAGTCAAAGATAATTTGAACAGTTTCAAATTATAATAATCAAATTACTGTATAATATTTAAGAACATTCTATAAATCTCTAATTTAAATTCTATTTTTATTGTCAACAGTGAAAGCATGGCGACTACAAAACAAACAAAAACGCATTGGCATGCCTGTTTACATCGCCAGCGGGTCATTCACCGATGAAAACACAGGCACCAAATATAGATTCCTTGTCCTACCCCGCTACGACATAGACTTGCAGAAGATAGTCGCTAGAACTAGAGTCCTTGACCCCAAAAATGTTCTAGTACTTGCATTACAGATATTAGACGTGTTGGAGTACTTACATAATCAAGGTTACACACATTCAGACATCAAAAGTTCCAATTTAATGCTGGGTTTTGATGGCTCCAGAATTGGTAAGGTGTCTGCTGTAAAAACGACTCCATCATTCCAAAAAGATACTAAAGAAGTTGCTGTGCTGTCAGGAAAGCATAGACGAGCTAAGCCCACAAAATCTAGAACTTCTAACTACTATGATGATGAAGATTTTGTTATCAAAGAACATAAGAACTCAACTAATTTGGAAGACACAAATGATAATGACAAAAGACTTGCTAATGTCAAGAAGAAGTTGAGGAAAATCCTCTCTGATAGAGACAGCAGGACTTTACACAGACATCATGCATTCAATCTCAGACAGATATCTAATTACGTCAACTATGAAGACATGAACAGTTCTGTGTGTTCAGATCAATCCTATCAAAAACTTCTCGATGATTTTGGTGGCAAAAACTTAATTCGCACCACTAAAGAGTTTCAAGAAGATACTAGGAAACGAAATGCCAGGGAAAAGAGAGAGAGTGAACCAGAAAATATTGATGAAATTTATCAAGAAGCTGTACTATCTCAAACTAATGGACAAATATATTTGTTAGATTATGGTTTAGCTTCCAAATTCTTAGACTCTGAAGGTAAACATAAGGACTTCGGAATGGACGCCCGGAAAGCACATGATGGCACTTTAGAGTATAGTTCCAGAGATTCTCATATTGGAGCTCATTCCAGAAGGTCAGATCTGGAAACTCTTGGCTACAACCTCCTAGACTGGTTGACTGGAACCTTGCCTTGGAAAACAACAGAAGTACTAGCTGAACCTGACCTAGTCCATGCTTTGAAGAAAAACTTCATGAGTGATATCAAACTGCTTCTAAAAACGTGTTTTAAGACTGAATTCTATCCACAATTCATGGAAAAATATCTTGAATATGTCACAAGTCTAGACTTTAAGGAAAATCCTGATTATGACTATTGTAGGAGTTTATTCAAGAGTGAACTATTGAAAAATGGCTGTACTGGTGATAAAGAAATGTCTCTAAATTTTATGGAAGCACCCATGTCACCTATGAGTCGCAAACTGTGTTACTCAAAGAGATTCGGAAAGAAGAATACAACACCAAGTTTTCTAGCACGAAATGGTATCAAAAAAACTTATGAGAGAGAAAATGTTTGTTCTCTTGAAAATGACTTAAAATTAGAACTTTTGAAGCAAACATTGAACACGTCTAGTGATGGAGTACGTAAACCTTGCGCGTCTCGTAACTTCTTTATTTCGGACGCCGATTTAGTGGCCCGGCTGAAAAAATCTTTAATGCCACACGATATTTTTGGCAAAAAACTGTCTCCCAAAAACTTGCGTTCAAAAAAGAAGAACATTAAAAAACGTAGGGGCGTAAGAACTCATAGAAATAGCATTGGCAAGTTCGGTAATTTCATGGGATCAGCGCGTCAGTTTACGTGGGCGGAAATTTTAGCTGGCAACCCAGAAGATATAATTCGCAAGGAGCGCAACACTGTAGCCGTGAATACAGAGTATGTTGAAGATGAAACATGCAAGTATAGAATCAGAAAGTTATCAAATGCATCTGAAAATAGTGACTCACACCTACAATCACCATTGATGCAGAAAGACTACTTACAAAATTTGAATCCTACTTATGCTATGAAAGAAGTTGTAGCTTCATTTAAGAGGAAGGTAGCTGGCAAACCGAAGGAGCCGGAAGAGCCAATTGAAGGCTTAGAAGGGTACACCCCAGCCATGATCAAAGTGTACAGAATAAAGGAAAAAAGAGAGGCAAAGGAGAAACTCGATGCCTTGAAACAACAATCATTGGCCAAGAAAGAAACTGTACAAATCCAACCTAGGTGTACACGGTCTATGAGGAGTAAGAAACCACCCGAGCCCAGTTCCCGAGTGACCAGGCAGAAAGGTAGTGTTGACAGTAATAAGTCTGTAGAGGTTGAAGAAGTAGTTCCTAAGTGTACTGGTAGAACAAAGTCTAAGAGTAATAAGAAAGTTGCAAGTAAGAAAGAAGATAAGGAGACTAGTAAGAAAGATGAGAAGGAAGCTGTGATTACTACTGAAGCGGCTAAACCTGCACCTAAAGAAACAAAAAGTAAGTCCTTTTCCATATTAAACACTTAAAATAAAGATGGTATTTTATCTTAAAATGTCTTGGTATATTTTAATTTTACAGTATGTTTTAAAAACAGGAATTATTAATAGTTGCATAAAATATTTTGTGCATTTAATTATTGGATTGAGTTGTAATTCTAAATCTGAGAAGAGCTGTAATATTTGTTTAAACATACTGCACAGGTATTGGTAGATAACTTTAAACAAAGCTAATTATTTTAAACATACTATACTTGGCTGTTAAATCCGAAATTGCTTGTTCAATAACATACATATAATCAAATCTCAATAACACCTTGTTACTATACTTTTTTACCAATAACAAATTTTCTTTTGTGGTCTTTCAGAAACATCACCAAGAAACAAAAGCATTGCAGTCGTCACTAACAGAAGGCGGCTCAGAAGTAGTAAACGCAAGAAATAATTAAATAGATGTTTTTCAAAATGTTTTCTGTGTCTAGATTGAGAATGTATGTGTCGCTTTTCAAATCTATAGGTTAAGTTCTAATGTAGGCACTGCCTTGACTATTTTTAATTGTCAAATCATATACGGATGTTATTTATTAAATAAAATCCGTTTGTTTTCAAATTTATTAATAAGATTGACGGTGTAATCTTAACCCACCATTTTTTATTTGCATAATACATTTATTGAGATTTGAATGATTGATACAACAAAACTGTGATTTTTATAATTTGTGTGAAACTAGACTAAACATTTTCGTGATTCTAATAGGCTGGTAAGAATGAAGTCTTCATAAATGCGGGCTATATTCGAATATTGTTTTGCATTTAATATAATTATTGGTTTTCCTTCGGGCTAGTTATTTGGCCGTTTTTAACAATATCGGCCTGACGTTCCTTTGTGTAATTCCTTATCAATAAAATCATTTTGTTTAATTTTCGTTTTCTTTGAAAGACCTTGTCAATGTTAAATAAAATACAAAAAAATATGGCATGATCTCATTAGATTTTATTATATTACGATTTTATATACAGCTTGGCAACAAAGTCTAGAAACGGAACTATTTTTTTTTATTGCTGGCAATTAATGTCGTTCTCTGTGGTTCTGTGTCGTTCGATGTAAACAAAGCTCGCGAGTTACTTATTTTTTTATTTCGACCATCAAAACGTTAATAAAACCACGTTATAATAAATAAAACCATTCGGAGTACTAGCAAGGAAACAATTTATAATGTTTATATGCGATATCTGGTCGAACATGAGGCTTAAACTCTTCTTTCCGATCTCGACGATATTTACCAAAGTACCGCCATTATGACAGGTATGTAAGAGCTTGTTTTGTTGTATTTAGTTGTATCAAGTGTTAATTTATGATCTCTATTTGGTTTTGAATTGCTTGAATACGAAATAAAGGAAATTTTGAACAATAAACATCAAGCATATAGGTTATGTTTACGTTTTGTCTTTCTTCTTCTTCTTTTTTGATTGTGGCAATCAGCATCTTCTAATGAGAGCCAATGTAGCCAGTGTCGAGTCTTTCGGAAGTTAAATTTTGTGGGAAGTGTGAGTTTGGCGTATTGTGACAATGACGGGATAGGAATGTACGGTGGGCAACAAATAAATGTACTTAATAAAATAATATACTAAAGTGAAATATTGTGAAAAGAAATAAATTTAATAAGAGATTTAACATATAACTTGTTAGACAAAGAAAGGATAGAAGAGAGATTACAGGGAAGAGGAGCTTTATACTTGATAAGAAAATCATAAAACGGATAGGAATTAAATTTAGGGCATTTAAAAAGGATATGAACAGGATCTCCGTTTTCAACCTCACATTCACAGAGGGGGGAATCCAAAACCCCTATTCTATTAAGGTGCACAGCTGACGAACAATGACCAAATCTTAGACGAGCAAGGATAGAAGTAATTTTCTTAGTGTATCTTAATTTACTGAACCATGGTTTTGAATTAATTACGGGTTGGAGAAATTTATACGATTGACCTTTCGTTTTTTCATTGTTCCAATCCTGAGACCAACTATTAAAAAGAGCCAATTGTGGAATCGATTGCAATAGATCCCGACAGCACACATCAGGAGTCCATCGACCCTGTTTTGCAGCCAATTTTGCCAGTTCATCCACTGTCTCATTGCCTTGTATTCCAGAATGACCGGGGATCCAAGCCAATGCGACAGTTAAGCCTAGTACAGAGCATTTCTTTAATAAAGATTTAATTAAAATTATAACAGGGGCAATATTGCTCTTGTCAAATGGGTTAGAATGAAGACACTGTAAACAACTCAGGCAGTCTGTAAAAATGATTGAGTTTTGAATTTTCTCACTAATTATGTACTCTATACACTTGAAGATGGCCAAACACTCACCAGAGAAGGAGGATAGGTAAAAAGAATACTTATATAGTTTGAAATAACCCGTAAGTTGCCGAATAAATGCAACACCAACAGCTGCTGACTCTTGCCCCTCTTTTGAAGCGTCTGTATAAAAAACCTCAGCCCCAAGTGCATTCTTTAAAAGAAACGAGGCAAGTTTTCTGTTGGGATCTGAACTATTTTTGCTTATACCCGTAGTAAGAATTTTAGGTTCAAATATTAGGTCATCATAATCTACAGAAAAAATTGGATGAATTGGATATGTTTTAATATTACGCTCCAGAGATTGAATCCTCTTATAGCCTTCTATTAAGTGTGGAATGGGCCGAGATCTCCAAAAATAATTACCATCTGATATCAATTGAAACAGAGCTTTAATTTTAGGAATGAGAGGATGAGTGCTAATTTGGAATACCTTAATTATATAACGGTCAGATAAATATTGACGCCTAAGATAAAGGGGGGGATCAGAACATTCTACCTGTAACGCCTTAACTGGAGTGCTTTTCATTGCACCTATGACTATACGGAGGCACTTAGACTGTATAAGATCCAATTTATGCAGTTCTGATTTATTCGCCAAAGAAAGCGTAAATGACCCGAAATCTAAGATACTTCTCACCAAAGCATTATATACTAATCGTAATGTAGCCGGATGGGCACCCCACCAGACTCCTGCGAGAGCCCTGATCAAGTTTAAATTTTTCCCACATTTGTTAATAATATATTTAATGTGTGAGGCACCATTGAATTTGGAATTGAATTTACAGCCAAGAAATGTAACTTCGTTTGAATATGGAAGGGTACCACCACAGGCTTTTATAGAAACCGGAGGAATATTACGGTTACAAGTAAAGGGGACTACGATGCTTTTGTTCACCGACAGTTGTAGGCGGTGATCATCAAGCCACTCGACAAGATTATTTAAAGATTTTTCCACATTGTTAGCCGCTGTTTCAATCGACATGTCAGAGGAATAGACTACAATATCATCAGCATATTGTAGGATTAAACATGGATAAATAACTGCCTCTAAATCTTTAGTATAAATATCATATAGTAACGGGCTTAAAACTGAGCCTTGGGGGACTCCTGTCCACAATACTCTAGAAGGACACGCGCAACCTGCTACACGAACTGTTATAGTCCGACCCGAATATAGGTTAAAAATAAAATTTGAAAAATTTGACGGAATTTTTAATGTCTCTAATTTTAACTTTAAAATTACCAAGTCCACGTTATCATAAGCAGCTGCTATATCCAAAAAAGCCGCTACCGTTGACCTAGACTGACTAAAGGATAACAAAATGTCTGTAGAGAAAATATTTAGGTTGTCAGCTACTCCCTTTCCTTTCCTAAAACCAAACTGAGACTGAGGCAAAACATTGTTATGTTCACAGAACCATTCAAGTCTCATTTTAATTAGATGTTCTGCGAGTTTTGCAAATACACTAGATAAAGAAACTGGTCTATACGATGAAGGATCCGATGGATCCTTATGAGGCTTCAAAATTGGAATAAGAATGTGTTTTTTCCACGAGCTGGGAATAACTCCAGAGTCTATAATGGTGTTAATAATGTCTAAAATAAACGCTAAAGTATTATATTTACAATTAATAATAAAGGAATATGGAATGCCATCCTCACCTGGAGCAGAATCGGATACGCGTTTTAAAACTAGCTTAAATTCAGTTATTAAAAAGGGACTAATATTCTTAAAACTTGAAGATTGATTATATGTGAAGGGGATTTGATTTGAGTTAGGAGCAGAATCAGGAGCGATTTTCGAAATAAATGGTGAAACCCAGTCCAATGAAAAGGAAGATTGGGAAGTATTCGCCTTGGAACATTTAAAACGCCTAACATTGTTCCAAACTAATGAAAGCGGGGAGTCGGGAGAAAGAGAGGAACAGAAACGCTGCCATCCCGCTAATTTCTTTTTCCGCAAAAGTCTCTTTGTTGCTGCTGATGTATTTTTAAACTGTAAAAAGGAATGCAGATCAAGGTAATCTTTACATTCTTTCTCTGAATTTCCCCTCTTTTTCACAGCTTCAGTACAATCCTTGTCCCACCAAGGCGGTGAAGGGATTTTACCCTTGGAAACATTTTTAGTGGGAAAAAATTCGTCCGCTGCTGACAACATTGAAGAAGTCAGCAGATGATAGCAATGTTCAACGTTGTCACGAGAAACCTGCGGAAACGTTTTAACTTTTTCATTTAAAGCATTACTATACGATTCCCAGTCGCAATTATTAAGTTTGTATTTTAATAAGGGAGGCAGTGGTAGAATACGGGAATTGGACGTGGGTACCGAAAGGAGTATTGGATAATGGTCGCTGCCATGTGAAGAATTCAGTCGTTTCCACGTAAAAGTGGGAAGCAAAGATGCAGAACATAATGATATATCAACATAACTTGGAGACTGCCCTGGAACAAAAGTTCGTGTAGGCGATCCATCATTAAGAACACACAAGTCCAAGTCATCAATAAGTTCTGCTAGGCAAACTCCCACGACATCATCATTAGGAGCACCCCAGAGACTATGATGAGCATTGAAATCTCCTAAAACTACAACTGGAGGTGGAACTGATTCAATAATGCGCTTCAAAACTGGTATCACAGAGGGATCCTTTCGAGCTATATATATGGACACATAAGTTATACCACCCATAAGGATGGCAACTGCATTCAATATATCATTAGTAATTGGCTGCAGTTGAATGGATGAGAAAATACAATTTTTCCTAACAAGAAAAGCAGAGCCACCCCAACCATCAGCTCTGTCATCTCTAACTATGTTAAAACCTGAAATGTGACACCTAGAACCTGGTTTTAACCAGGATTCCGAGATGGCTATTAAAGAAATGTTAAATTTGTTTGTTAAATAAATAATCTCAGTTGTTTTAGATATTAAACTTCTACAATTCCACTGGAGAACCTGATCCATGTTTTAAATGATTGTAAATAGAAAGAGTTATGTCATTAATTAATTTCACAGCAACGTGGTCCGGTAAACAGGAGTTAGATATGGTACTCATTAATGAGGCTAATAAACTATTAATGTCTTCATCATCTGTGTTTTTTATTGAGTTTGACTTATTTTGAAGGGCACAACCATTACTTGGAGATGGCATTTCATACTCTTTAATTAAATTTTTATGTGCATCTTTATCAAACCCTTTTTGTAAAGGTTTGTGTGGTTTTATTTTCTTTACCACTGTTTTTGTATAAGAAAGTGTGTTTGAGGGAGAACTACTAACAGGATGATTATATTGAGTATTAGTTGCTGTGGAAACTATCTCTGAAAATAACTTTTTACATGGTTGGAATAGTTTTGATGCTTCTATGTATGAAACATTGTTTACAGACATATGTTTCTTAATCTTTGTCTGTCTTTCATATTCAGGACAAACCTTGTTTGTGCATATATGTGAACCTGAACAATTTAAACAATAATATTCCTCAACAGTGCAATTAGCTCCGTCGTGGTTGTCACCACACTTAAAACATCGAGGTTGACTACGACATTTAGCACGAGTATGCCCAAATCTGCAGCAATTAAAGCACTGGACTGTAGGGAAGATGTATTGTTCTACTGGTATTGAAGTGAAGAAAGAATAAACATATGACGGGAGTTTTTGGCCATCAAATGTTAAAACTACAGTCTGAGTTGGGACCCATACAGATCCCTCAGGAGATGCTACCTTTCGACTCATTCTTCGTGATTTAAGAATACCTCCAAAATCTGAAGGGATCTGAATATTTCCAACAATGTCTTCATGGCTCCACTCTACTGGAATTCCCCTAACAATACCTTGTTTACTTATATTAAATGTAGGAATGTAAGCCTTGTAGTCATTACGAGTTAAAATGTCATTTGTCAAAAATAAATTTGCCGCCTCTGCAAGTTTGAAATAAATGGCCAACCTATTGCGACCGACCCGCTTAATACCATCCTCTAAAACATTTCTTAAATTATTTTTGTACAAAAAATGGCCGAACTTTATAGGGTGCAAACTTGTGCCACTGCGGGGATCCGCCGCAACAGACTCCACATGGACTAAATAAGGACCAGGGTCCTTTTCAGTATAAAATCTAAGGCTAGGGTCTAAGACCATGGGTTGATCTACATTATTGGAAACTATGGACTGATCTGGCTGTACAACGTTCTGCATGAGGAGCGTCTTTTGTTTCGTAAGAGATTGATTCACTAATTGTTTCGAACTGTGCTTAAAAATTGGTGTTCCCAATATTTTTTTAGCTTTGGATGCTTTACTTGTTGATGGAGAATTAATTATCTTAAAGGATTCGTGTGTAGAATCCGAAGCATTTATGAATTTATCCGCCTCTATTAAGGTAATTAATGGATTTTTATCCGGAGGCTCAGGTTCAATATCCATATTTTAATATTTATAAATATACAACAAAAAAACTTACCGCTTTATACACCTATATATAACTAAACACTAATCTACAATTAATATGTACAAAATTACTATAGTAACTAGCCAAATATTAAATAAAATATTAAACAAATTATTCTAGACCGCCCTTTTCAAAAGCCCGCCCACGTTTTGTCTTTGACACATTGGTACAGCGCGACTAGATTACTATTGATACTTGAGTGGCTTGAGCCTTGATACTCTGCAATATGTAAATTCGATTTCTACATAACTTTATCTATGAGTGTGATCACAAGATAATATAATACTTGTTATAACTAGCATTTAAAAATCACAAAAACAAAATAGATAGGTACCGTAAACTTTTTACGTTTAATATTGATAGAGGTTTAATATTTTTTTTTTATCTTTGTAGGAAGCACCGAACGTGCATTTCAATCTATAACCGAGTAGGAGTTCAAAAGAATTCATGCCAGCATGTTAACAAAATAGAAAAGGAGTATTATGAATTTATGAGAGGGCTCGTACTTGGACATAAAACGTTTAGGAATCAATCTCCAACATGATAGCGCAGTGCCTTTGAATCTGAGTGTGACTCAGATGAGTTTATGGCTAGCTCTAGCCAAGACATGGATGTGGCGGGCGTGGAACATTTAGAGGAAGATTTATTGAAATCAATTATAATAATGCTATATTCATACGCCTTTTTTTTACCCCAAAAAAAAACTGAAAACAGGAGTGCTTTGCTGCATTATTAGTGCTTGTAAGTAATTTGTATTCAGTTACATGACGTGAATACATTGTTATTACATTTTATGATACTTACTGATTTTAATTACTTATAAAAATACAGCTTAGTATCAAGACGATAGGATGGTACGCTATACGGTCGCAGCGAGTTGCCACACGAACGGTAAAGTGGCGCCCCTATTAATTTCTACTCTTTTTTGCCAAGCTGTAGGTTGTGCCACCCTACGAAAAAGGTGTATGTATGAAATAAATAATTTTGGGCCGAAGTCAATTTTCTAACGATATCCACGCATCCCAAAGCGTGTAATCCCCAGGCGTTAGTTTAACGTTATTAAATATGACATCTTAAACCGGTAGAGTTGTTTCCATAGAATATTTTTGGAACGCTGTTTCTTTCTATTATATGCGAGTCTGTGAGCATGCTTATATCTAGATAGACAGCCAAGCATTATAGTTGGCCGATTATCAACGGAACCGTTTTATTGCTAAACAAGTCTCGTATCAACATGAAACTTCGGCGAGCTCACCGTTTTTTCATGAAATATTTTTATTAATACTGCTAGCAACACAAGATCTCAATTTGATTCGACATGACACTGACTGACAACTTCCTTGACAGATCGTCGTGACGTGTGACAGATCGTCACGTAAGTCAGTCAATGTGACAGACAGGTGTCGTGGAAGCGTGGATCGGAGTGGACGTTTCTATAACATAACCTATACCCCGCATGCGTGTCTCTGTTTGTTGTATTGTCTTTATAGTACTTTAGGATTAGGATAATAGGTAAGTTTAATTAAAATCTAGGTAAGTTCTTAAACAGTTTATTAGTAGGTACATTTTATTTAAATAAATATGGATCCTAATAAACCTCCAGATCCGGATCCTCCGGATAAAGGAGAACTATTTGATTATACTCCCTTCATGTCTGTGACGCTCCCAAATGATAAACAAATCCCGGAAGTCACAAACAACTCAGAAAACATGGACACAGACTCCGTCAATCGGAAAAGACCAGCTCTCTCTCCCCCTCCTACCGGCAATAATCCACCCAAACTCCCGAAAAACACTATAGGCCGCCAAAGATATATGGGTAATGATCATGCTCCATTTATTGTTCATGTCACGAAAACCGAGGTTGAACAGTCAGCAGGCACTACTCTCCACCCAGTCAAATTCGGTCAGTTCCTCATGAAAAATAATATATACAATATACTGTCTGACGGAATTAAAAAATTAGGTAGAAACCGCGTATCGGTAGAATTTAAAACTTACCAAGATGCCAATAGTTTCCTCGTTAACCCAGTCCTAACGCAGAACAGTTACTCGGCTAACATCCCAACCTTCCACATCACCCGCATGGGTATTGTTAGAGATGTCCCAACGGATTGGTCTGAGTCAGAAATTATTGAGAACATCGAAGTGCCAGTCGGATGTGGCCCAGTCATCAAGGCTAGGCGCATGAATCGCAGAGTAAATTCTGATGGTATCACAGAGTGGAAACCGACACAAACTGTTGTACTAACCTTTGACGGGCAAGTCCTTCCTAAAAGAGTCTTTTGCTGTTACTCTGCTCTACCTGTAGACAGATATATGTACCCCACTATCCAATGCTTCAAATGCTGCAGATATGGTCATACTCGCGCGCAATGTCGGTCTAAGCCTCGGTGTTTCCGCTGTGGCCAAGATCACATTGGAGATGGCTGCGATATTGCAAAGGATAATGCCTTCTGCTCTCTGTGTTCTGGTAACCATTTTGCCAATGATCCTTCTTGCCCAGAGCTGGGTAGGCAGAAGAGCATAAAAGCCGTGATGGCTGAAAAATCACTATCTTATGCAGAGGCCAGTCAAAAGTTCCCTCCCGTGTCACGTTCGTTTGCTGAGATCACCAAATCAACTCCTCAATCCAAATCCTACAAAAAGACCGTATTTTTAAAACCCAAGCCCCGCGTTCCCCTTTCCCCGAGCTACGATAAGCAAGCCCACAAAGCCCTCACACACAACTACTCCTTTTCACCCTCAAAGAACGGGTGTGCTCTCCCCACGGAAAGTGCTTCACCCCGTCTCCCCTCCACTGCAAACTCCCAAGACATTGTAAACCTAATCACTTCAATGATTACAGCTGCTTTGCTCAACCCTGCTCACTCCCTACCTGACCACGTTGCTTACAAACTGACATCAATTTTAAATTTTATTAATAATGTCCGCTCCCCTGACATTTCTTCAGTGGAACGTGAGGAGTGCTCCTCACAAGAAGAATGAATTAATCTATCTCCTTAATAAATTTTCCCCATCCATTTGCTCTATCTCTGAAACATGGCTATTACCTAATAGTAACTTTTATATCCCAAATTTTAATAATGTACGACATGACAGACCAGACGGTTACGGAGGAAGTGCCTTGTTTATTAATAACAAGGTCCCTTTTTCCCCCATTCCTCTACCCTCCTTGAGCGACAACATAAATGTTGTCGCTGCTAAGGCTGAGGATATAACATTTGTCTCCTTCTATATTTCCCACCCTATCCCAGAAAACCTACCTCCTATTAGAAACATGCTTACAAATATCCATGGGCCACTGTTAGTTATGGGTGACTTTAACTGCCACCATTATAGATGGGGCTCTGACCACTGTGACAGTTTTGGACAAGGTATGGTTGACATCCTGGATGATCTTGATCTGTGCGTCTTGAATGATGGTAGCCCGACACGTAGGTCTGCACCTGGACAAAATAAGAGCTGTATAGATATCTCGTTCTGTTCAGCTAGTATAGCAAGTCTGTTGGAATGGAGTTGTTTACAACTGTCATACGGTAGCGATCATTTCCCCATAGTAATTAAAATCCCTTCAAAATCTCTTTCTGCTGTACCCCCTCCACCGTTACTTAAATACCAGCTTAATTCAGCTGATTGGGATCTATATTCCAAAATACTTGATAATAGAATTTCTAGCCTTCCTGTGATCAGCGTGGATAATGCTGGGGAGTGTTTCTCCGCCTTCTCATCGACCATTTCAGCTACAGCAGAAGACTGCCTGCCTCGTAAAAACCCCCGATCGGGAAAGATCCCATCCCCTCCCTGGTGGGATAAAGAGTGCACGGCTAGCATTAGGCTAAGGAAAGAGGCTGAGCAAGCCTATAATTCCGCCATGTCTGTCGAAAACCTTATAACCTACAACAGAACAGTGGCCAAGTCCAGGAAAATGTTTAGGAAAAAAAAGAAAGAAAGCTGGCACTCATTCTGTCACTCGCTGAACCCAACAACTCCAGTAGCGACAGTGTGGAACAGGATTAAGAGGTTTAGGACAGGCTGTTCCCCAACTAATAGCAGTGCCATCCATGACAACTTAATAGAACAGTTTTTCTCCAAAGTGGCTCCCCCCTATGTCCCCAAGGAAGACGAGTGTAGTATAAGCAGTGCTTCTCCAAAACTTACTGATGACCCTATGGACTCACCTTTTACTTCTGCAGAACTGGCATCAGTGCTATCACACGTCCAAGACTCAGCTCCGGGCTTAGATGGGTTCACTTACTCATTCTTATCTAAAGCCAACGAAAAATGCCACCAATACTTCCTGGATTTGGCCAATTTCTGTCTTAACTCCGGTGCTGTTCCTCCTGAGTGGAAAGTCCAAGTCATCATTCCCATATTGAAGCCTGGTAAGAATCCTGAGGATCACAACAGCTACAGACCTATTGCTTTGTCATCCATACTACTCAAACTGTTGGAACATCTTATTAAAAATCGACTGGAGTGGATAGTTGAAAATAGACAACTCCTTCCCAAATCACAATTTGGCTTCAGAAAGGGGCTTGGCACTGCTGACAGCGTTAGTATCTTGTACTCAGATGTAAGGCTGGCTTTCAGTAAGGGTGAGGCAGTTGTCGCTGCTTTCCTTGATGTTTCATCTGCATATGATTGTGTCCTTCTTTCAGTCCTCAGGCAAAAAATGCATGAGCTGAGGATCCCTGGAAAGATCACACAACTGATTAATAACATGCTTACATCACGCCCATTACAACTGAGGACACATAAGCTAAGCTCTGACCAGAGAACTGTATGGAGAGGCCTACCACAGGGCTCGGTGCTAAGCCCCATTCTTTTCAATATTTATACAGCTGACTTACACACTTGTCTCAACTATAATTGTAAAATCCTACAGTATGCAGATGACATTGCACTCTATGTCTGTGGCTTATCCATCCCTGATTCTACCCAATCCCTCAATATTTCCCTTAATTCCCTAAACCAATGGCTTCTCAAACATGGTTTATCCCTTAGCGTTCCTAAAAGTATGGCAGTTGTCTTCACCCGTAAACGTTCTATACCCCAAGTTAGCATATGTATAGAGAACCAACCTATATCCATCAGCTCCAAGGCTAGGTTTCTTGGTGTCACACTAGATTCCAAGCTTTCTGGTGTATACCACATCAACCACATTGTTAAAAAATGTGAAAAACGAATCTCCATCCTTAAGACCCTGGCAGGCGTCTGGTGGGGGGCTCATCCTTTTATTCTGAAAATGGTATATAACGCACTAATTAGAAGTGTTATGGACTACTGTAGCTTTGTCCTTGAGCCTTGCAATAAGACAGCCCTCTATAAACTGGACTCCATTCAAGCAAGATGCCTTAGGATAATAATTGGTGCAATGAAATCCTCTCCGGTAAAAGCCCTACAAGTGGAATGTGCAGACCCTCCTCTTAAACTCAGAAGACAGTATTTGGCTGATCGATTCCTATCCAAAGTTTTTCCCATATCATCCCATCCTCTAATCCCCATCCTCGAAGGACTAAATCAAAATTTTAATATGAATAGTACTTACTGGCACAAAAAAACATGTCCACCTTTGATCAGTAGGTACAGAGAACTAATCAACCTCCATGCTCCAGTTTCTCGGTTTCCATCTCTTCCGGTATACTCATCCAGGTTCGAAATTATACATTATAAGCCTGATGTAGTTTTGGGACTGGGAATCTCCAAAACATCTCAAGATGCTAAAGCAATTTTTTCCCGTGCAATTCAACATCACTGGGACGGCTGGCACTACTTTTATACAGACGCTTCAAAAATTACAACATCAGGAAAAACGGGTGTAGCGGTATATTACCAAAACTCTCGAATCGCAATTCAGTTCCAGTGTCCTCCGGAATCTTCCGTTCTCACGGGGGAATGTATTGCGATTCTAGAAGCCATACAATTCATAGAGTCTCACAATATTAAAAATTCGGCTATTTTCTCTGACTCCCGTAGCAGCATCCAGGCCATTATGAAAAATCCGCTAGGCGGGGGGCTCCTCAATGAAAATATTATCAAAATTAGAAACCTTTTGTTTAATCTTCATAGTAAGAATAGTAAAGTAGTCCTGGTCTGGATACCCAGCCACGTAGGAATTCCGGGCAATGAGTGTGCCGATTCCCTTGCTAAATTTGCAACCTCGGGTATTGTTGACACGAAGCATTATATAATCCAACCTTACGATCTGATTAATAACACCAAATCAAAGATGGCGTGTCTATGGGACAGAGACTGGAAGGAAATATCTAGTGCTAAGGGTTTTGTCTATGCCAGTACTCAGGAGGACATACAATTAAAACCATGGTTTTCAAGATTCCAAAAAATTAGTAAAAAAACCCTGTCTACTATAAGCAGATTAAGGTTAGGTCATTGTTGTAGCCCAGTGTTCCTTCACAAGATTCGCATCCGAGACAATTCTATCTGCGAGTGCGGACTTGATGAGGGATCACTGGACCATATATTCTTTTCTTGCCCTAAAAACCGTAATTCGTTTGATTTGTATAGTAAATTACCTAAATTCAAAATTCCCCTACCCATTAATTTTCGATCTCTTCTAACCCACTTTTCTCCAAAGATCGTAGGAATGTTATGTCAGTTTATTAATGAAAACAACATTAGATTATAGCTCCTTATCCCTTTACCCTAATCTTGCTTAGTTAGTCTGATTCATCTTGGTTTTTATTTATTTCTTTTCTATTTGTGTCCAGTCTAAAATAACTTTGTTACATGTGTATATTATGTTTGTAGCTTTAACACTTGATTACTAACAAAATGTGTCTGTCCCTTTCCAGTTACTAACAACGGACACGGAAAACCGAAAAGTCCCTTCCGTGTTCACTTGACATTGGCAGGTAGTCGGAAAAGACTCGTTTGCCATTATAAAAAAAAAAAAAAAAAAAAAAATGTGACAGACACAAACTTGTCAGCAGAGTGATTTGGCTGCTGTTCAGTGCGATGTATTTCAGTTATTTTTCCAATTAATTAATTGCATAAATTGCCGACTTGTCCACTACAGTGATAGTGACAAGTCATTAGGCACGTTATTATTATTGGTTCTCATTCAAATTCCCCACGTACATGACATAACCTAAAAGCTCGTAATATTAACATTCTTATGTAAATTTCTGTTTATTTGAATTAACAATGGAAAGTGAAGCAAGAAATGTGATTCGAGTTGGTTCGAGAAAGAGTGAGGTATGTATTAAATTATACTTTGATAATTTTTAACACTTGTTAACAGTTCTCATACCTATATATTTTATTACGTGGAGCCTAATAGACAACTTGAAAACAATGAATTTAAATGTTTTGTCCATCCTGTTACAAAAATCATGTATTATCATAAGGTTTTCATTTTCAAGGTCTCAAGTTTGTCTTGTTATCATTTACATAATATTTATCTAATGTTAATTGACCTCAATAAACTTTGGTTTCAAAGCATAATTTTTATTAATATTTTGAATGAGTTTCTGAAATTGGTTTATGATAAGAGGTATAATATCTATCAACTCACTAAAGAAAACTAGAAATTAATTATAAGCATATAATAAACATACAAACCATAATAAAAGTGCATTATCCCTTGACTACCGGCAACCTATATTCAAACACCCAGGCCAAGATATAAAAAAAAATATGATCCACATTTTTTTTTGAATGACTAGTTTGAAAATGGATTAAAAATTTTAAAACAAAATATATGAGTAATAACTTCAGGTTTCACAGGAACTAATAATTATTCATTTCCTTTATAATGTGAAAATTTTAATTGTTATGTAGAAACTGCATGACTGGTCAGTTTACACAGGTGTTAAAAACAATTGCATTGTTCAATTTAAACATATAAATGATGTTAATGTGACCACTCTGTGACAAATTTCTGGTTCAAATAATGCAAATTTCTTAAAAACAAATATAAAATAATTAAACATATTTAGATTCTGGTAATAATATTACTTAAGTAAGCATCAAACATACATCCAATAAATAGTAGATTTTCAATAAATTTAATTAAATTTAGAAGGCGTAACTAAATAAAGACTAATGTTTAACTGATTCCTAAAAAAGTATAGAATAATATTCATCTACTATTGTGGTCCATCAGCCTATATATTGTCCCACTGCTGGGCACAGGCCTTTTCTCATACAGAGAAGGCATGAGCATTGATCACGCTTGCTCAAGGCGGATTGGCGATTTCAGACTTTTTAAGTGGTCCACTAATTCTTATGCTAAACTATATTTTTAAAGTTCTATCAGTAATCAGTACTTTTAAACCAGGTCTCTTCTCATACAAAGAAGGCATCACCACGCTTGCTCAAGGCGGATTGGCAATTTCAAACTTTTTAATTCCATTTTTCCTTTACTGTTAGTCAGTGACGTCTAAGATATGTCTAGAAAATATAAATGACTTAAGAATATAGTTTTTATTGTTTTTATTTTTCAGCTGGCTCTCATACAAACCCACTATGTTATTGATTGTCTAAAGAAATTGCATCCTGAGAAGGAGTTTACTTTAGGTAAGTTCTATGAACCACTTGTCTCTTTCATCTAGTTAGTCTTTAGGTTAGTATTACAGAACATTACTCAAGCATAGATTCATTATCATCATCAGCCTATATATTGTCCCACTGCTGGGCACAGGCCTCTTCTCATACAAAGAAAGCATAAGCATTGATCACCATGCTTGCTCAAGGCGGATTGGCGATTTCAGACTTTTAAGTTCAGGTTTCCTGACAATGTTTTCCTTCACCGTTAGTCAGTGGTGTCTAAGATATACTTAGAAAGTACATATGACTTTAGAAAAATCACATTGGTACTTGCCAGGTTTCAAACCAGCACACTCGTACACGAGAGGCAGGCGCCTTAACCACTAGGCCACCAAGACACTTACAAGCATAGCTTGGTTGAAATTAATTTTTAACTAGTTTCATCAAACTTCACAATCATTTATTGTTTTACTTTATGTCACAAAAACATGATAATAATTATTTGCTTTTAAGATTTTTCCTATAATCAAGACATAGATAGATATAATAATTAAGTAAACATATATCATACACATCATAAGATAAAAAAAATATAAAATGATAACACAGACAGATCTTGAATGGCAGTCCTTCCGTTTCTTATGTAACTTAATTTTTTTTTGGTGCAACTGGCTTTAAAAGGATTTGGTTGGTATGCCCTTATATCCTATGTCACAAATAAATTAACACTTAATTTGACTCTTGATTTCTTCTTGTAGTTTCTTTTTAAGAAATTGTGACTACCTAGTACCTATAGAGGCTGATCTTAAAATACAGTTAAACATTAATAAAGTCATCTGTCTAGGAATCATAAGTAATTACATATTATTAGGAAGTTACTAATAATACCTAGTTATTACGATACTGCGTCGGAATATTATGTAAACCACATTTATGTATCTATTTTAGTTATGTATATAGCAGGATAAATAGTTTTCATTCATTGACAAGTACATCGTACTATTGTAATCTGATGTGTGCTGACAATCACACTCTTAACCTTCATAATAACATACTATTACAGCTATATTTCCCATAAACTGAGGTGTAGATACCGAAGGCATACTCTCATTTCCTGTTTTGTCTAATCCACGCGCTAGGATTCTAATCATTTCAAAATTTGAACAACGCCTAACCTGGAGTTCAAACCCAGGTTCCTATGCTTAAAAACCCCGACCACTATCATCCAACCATTCTAAGATTTCGATTGTTTATTCCAGTTACCATGACAACGCTCGGAGACCGCATTCTAGATGTATCACTGCCCAAAATAGGAGAGAAGTCTCTTTTCACAAAGGATTTAGAAGACGCCCTGAGGAATGATACTGTGGACTTTGTAGTACATTCGCTGAAGGACTTGCCTACTACGCTACCTGATGGACTCGCTATTGGAGCTGTTTTTGAAAGGTATTTCTTTATTATTAACTAGCTTCTGCCCGCGACTTCGTCCGCGTGGAATAGTGGTAGAAAACCCAAATATCTTACGGAACCCTATTTTTTTCCAAAATAAAATTTAGCCTATGTTACTCGTGGATAACGTAGCTTTCGAATGGTGAAAGAATTTTTAAAATCGGTCCAGTAGTTTTTGAGCCTATTCATTACAAACAAACAAACAAACAAAGTTTTCCTCTTTATAATATTAGTGTAGATTTAAACTCCCTCAGTTTTACTTACGTTTTGTCTGTTTATCAGCTGAATCGATTTACCTACATGAAATTTGGCAAAAAAATCTATGGATTGAAACTTATTTGGTATAATTATCACGATCACAAACGGGACTACAGACTCCCGGACCTTTCGAAAGTAAACATGAAATCGAAGGCAGCACGGAGAATCCCTTTGAGACAGCTTTAATGAAATTTAATGATTATTACGGTGACCCACGATTATGTATGCACCCAGGGACAGTCCCCGGCTTGTGCAGGACTATTGCAATATTTTCCACGTGTCATCAATACCGGTAATAAACCAATAACTTCAAGGTTGGTTAATAACATTTACCGCAAAGTGTTTTTTTTTTATGTATGGCATCTCGCAGGTCAACCTAGAAGGTTGTCGACTGCTTAACCGGGCTTGCCTGTGAAGTGCCTTAAATAAATTTAGGGCCTCCAGCCAGGGCTTAACTTACAAAACTAAGCGACTACACGCTAAGGGCACCCCCTAGTGGGGTACGGGCCTCGGCTTAGGGTGTCGCTGGGGGAGGACAGCAAGGGACAGGCTGGATCAGAATAATTACCGCAAAGTGTGATGACGTAGTCACATACTTATGATCATGAAATTAAATTCCTTTCTGTATTACGATCGGTCTACCCGTCAACTGCAGAACCTAGTAGTTTGACGTTGGTTTAAAAAACGTTTCCCTTCACTAGGAATCTCTCCTGTATCGTGGGTGCGTTTACAAACATTCATTACACATGCACAAACACCCAGACCCGACACAATTTTAGCAGGCCCGTGCGGGAATCGAACCCGCAACACACAGCGCAGAAGCCAATTCGCTCAGCCACTACGCCAATCGTGCCGTCGAAAATCGGTTGAGGTTTTTTCATAGCATCATCATCATCAGCTCATACAGTCTAGTGGACATAGGTCCCTCCCGTGACACAGCAAATGCCTGTCTATTATGCCACGATGTCATTCATCTAGATACCAGTGCCAAAAAGGGATGTTATTTTTCTTTTTGTATAACATTTTGCCTCACACTGATGTTTGGATAACTTTAATAATATGAAGGCATATATTTCCCGCCTTTTTTTTACTTTTAATTCCAACTCATTTCTCTTATGCCTGATAAGTTTGGAATTTGAAACATGATTTTAATAAGAACTTAATAAAACCATAGTATATAATTAATTATAAACAAGACTTGAGACATCAAATTGTGTAAAAACCAAATCGTTTTTTGTGAGCCTCAGGTGGAGAGGGAAAAACTTACCTATCTAGTGCTTATCTTATTATTCTTATAGCGCCTTTTATGATGATTCACAATGATAAGTAAATATAACATTATTTTTTAGTTCTGCGCAGATTTCGTTCATCCGTATTTGTCGTTCATGTTTTCAAAATATCCATTTATCCACTGTATATTAACATCAAAAGGATCAGCTTACCTTACCTATTCTCATAACAATTCATTAAAACATCTGTACCTAATCAGAGAAAAACCGTTTTATACATTCAAACATCTGTAACCAGAGAAAAACCGTTTTCCTAGCGATTTCATTAGTAACCAGAGAAAACTACTTCACGCACCATGATAAAAAATATCCCATATTCAATCTATCATCACACCAAAATTTCATCTTTATCGATGCAACCGTTTTACCGTCAAAGTGCAACACACAGTTACTTTCACATATGATATTAATCAGGATGACTCTCTGTGAACAGTGTTTATATTTACCAGAACCTAACGAATCATTAAGGCGAGGCATCCCTGAAAACCGTAGTTTTGTTTTGCGTTTTATTCGTTGATAACATGGATTTAAATTTTGAAAAAAATATATAAAACAGTTCATACTTTGATCTAGGTGATTCGGCCGTTCGATACACGATTACGTGTATTTGGCTGCATCCAATTTAATCGCAAAGACAGGTCTAAATGGTGATCTAAAACCCATTTCATTTGAGTAATATTAGGCTTTGAACAATAAAACTTATACCATAATAAAGGTCGTAAAAAATGTGACAAAAAACGGCCGACATAATTTGAAATATGAAAATACCTATACCACTAATTCCAAAATCAAGTGTTTTCAGCTTCTAACGCGCTCGCGCCGTGTGATTTAGTCCCGAGCGGAACGCGTTGGAGGTCGGACGTATGCCAATTTTTGCGAAACCGCCCCACCCCCGCTAAGTTTTGTTACTCAACTGGCTGAGTCGAAAATAATTTGTAAAAATAATACCTTTATAGAGTTTAGTTGTATATAATTATTGTTAGTTATTTATTAGGTAGGTCTAGTAGTAATAGTAATTAAGTTAAGGAAATGGGCAAAACTAAAAATAAAAATAGGTTGTCATAGTTAGCTCTACGAATGCTGAATAAACAAAAAAGGTATGGATACTTTGACAAAATGTATTATTATAATATATCTACATTATATTATGCTTCAATTTACTAAGTAGGTAGAGGTACCATGCGAAATAGATTTACAAAATCTATACTAATATAATAAAACTGAAGAGTTTGTTACTTTGTTTGAACTTTTTGTTTCTCAGGAACTACTTGTATGATATGAAAAATTATTTCAGTGTTAGATAGTCCATTTATTGAGAAAGGCTATTGGCTATATATTATTATCATCACGCTAAAACCAATAGGAGCGGAGCACCACTATTCCACGCGGACGAAGTCGCGGGCAGAAGCTAGTATGTGTATAAAACAGTGAATTTACCACCCTATGTATACCTCAATGTCTTATGGTAATAAAGTAAATAAAGAAGTCACGCGCGCAAAAAGCTATAATGGTTTATTTTTCGCGCGGAATAAATTTACCAATCCCAACAACTGTATAAAACAGACCAATTTGAACCTTATGCGCCTATGATTAAAGCCCAGACATGCGCAAATGTTAAAATGGTTTATTATTCTCAAAAATTACAAATATTACAGCCGGGTCGCCGCTGTGTTAGTCCGGGTGTTTTTATTTTGTTTATTAGCCTGGATATATTTAGTTTATAATATTTGTTATTTGCCTATACTTCATGTAAAATAAGATTAGAAAAACTTCCAAATTCTTTTTGCAGCTTATCAAAACCGATTTTAAGTTCTATTCCGTTCTGATAAGGATGGTGTTGAAAGCAAAATAATGTTTACAATAACAAATATATTCTGCATTCTGTTTTTGTCATGTCACCTTAGCAATAGAGCTCAATATCGTTTGAACAAACGGTAAATAGCGTGCGTTTAAATGTTTAATCTCTTAGTAATTGGAGTATAGGCACAGATTACTAAATTGTTACTACGTAACAGATACATCTCTTCAATACAAAATCGAAAAAACCTACGCTATAATCTTAATAATAATACCTGCTGTTCGCAGCGAGCAAAAATGTACCATAAGCACGTAACAAAGAGTTGAGATTGCTTTGCCCTGTGCTGCAAGCGCGTATTCGAACGAATGCGCTAGGGTTGTACTACGAGTAGTCAGATGATTTTGGTAAAAACGAATATTGCAAAAAAAAAAAACATTTTTGTTGTGGATCAAATATGTTTCAGATTTATAAAATGATGGATACATTTTTTCCTGTCTTTGAATTCACGGTTATTAAATTTAATCGTTGAAAATATCCTGAATCTCGTAAATAATTTATCATTTGTTAGTCGTAGACAATTTTTCATTAGCTTTTTGACTTTGACATCCATCCACTACAAAATAATTACGTGCTTTCGGCATTTCGATAAGTAAGCGCGGAAACGTGCCATGCGTGAGCTCGGCCGGCGTGCGGCAGCCCTCTGTCGCTTGTATCAGTATCTACTATTGCAAGGTTGGGCAGTATTTGAATTACTTGTAATTAAAATACGTACTTCTTTAAAATGTAATTTGTAATTCGTATTTCAAATAATTGACGCCGAGGTATTTTGTAATTTGTATTTCAAATACTTGAGGCTTCAAATTACATTTTAATATTAAAATACATTTAGCAGGTGCTCTTTAGCAGGTTTTATTGGCTCTCCAACGAGAGGCTGTTTGTCATTTAAAAATCTAGTGTTCATGAAAAGAAATTCTGGTCTACTGATTAATTAATCTTGTTTTCCTCTGCTTTTCAGCCCGTGCTGGTATAGATTTACTTGTTTTGTAATTTGTATTTCGTATTACAATTAAAAATAGCTAAAAAACTGTATTTTGTATTTTATATTTCAAATACTTTACTTAAAGATATTTTGTATTTCGTATTTTAATTACCTGCGATACAGTATTTTGTAATTTGTATTTCAATTAAAGCAAAGCATGTATTTTGCCCAGCCCTGACTATGCGAAGGGGTAGGTATATAATGCGTGGTCTTGAGCGAGTGTCCGACGCCTGCTAAAGTTCGTGACCTCATGAGCGACGCGCTAGCGCTCGCGTTTCCCGCGCATCGTATTTTTAGACGTCGTTTCGTATGCCTTGCGGGGGCTGAGGTATGCGTTGAAGGCCTACAGGCTCGAGCGCAGCCGGCCTTAAATATGTTTGTCATTGTAGCAAACTATAAAACACTAGCTGTTTCCCGCGGTTTCACCCGCATCCCGAGGGAACTACTTAGCGCACCCGGGTAAAAAGTAGCCTATGCTGTTCCTCAGGGTCTATTCTATCTCTGTACCAAATTTCATTTATATCGGTCCAGTAGTTTTGGCGTGAAAGCGTAACAGACAGACAGACAGAGTTACTTTCGCATTTATAATACACTTCTCATCAAAAAAATCGAAACACCTCGCAGTTTATGATTTGATAAGGATTATCAGAAAAATGTGTATATTTAGGAATAAATGTAAAATGTCATTTAATAGTGAGTAGTATGAGGTTTTTAAATCCTAATGTTATTGTTCTAAATTCAAATTAAGTCTTCATAGATTTCGTATTTTGTATAATGAGTAATTTTTACCCTGTATGGAATATGAAGGAAATGGGTAAAACAACACGCGTAAATGAAAAAAAAAATTAAGAAACGTTTATTTAATAACTTGTATTCCCTCCGCGAGCTCTTATTACTGCTTCCATACGGTTCTTCATCGATCGGATGAGAGTCACGATCACATGTTGTGGTATATTATCCCATTCCTCTTGGATTGCATTTTGCAGCTGGCTAAGTGTTTCTGGGGCTGGATCTCTTGCTCGAATTCGTCTCTTTAATTCATCCCATAGATGTTCAATGGGATTCATGTCCGGGCTTCTTGCTGGCCATACCATAATGGAGATACCGACTTCGGTAAGATAATCTCGTACGACGCCCGCGGTGTGAGCTCTAGCATTGTCGTGCATGAATATGAAGTCGTTGCCAATAAAATGTGCATAGGGCATCACATGAGGTTCAAGACACTGTTCGATGTACCGATGAGAGTTTAGTGCAGGCAGCCGTGGCCCAGACACAAAGGCAAGTTCTGTCTTACCGTCGGCGCTGATTCCTCCCCAAACCGTCCACGAACCGCCACCATAGCTGACCTTCTCTTCAATGCAGCATTGTGCAAAGCGTTCTCCATCTCTTCTGTAGACCTTGTTCCTTCCGTCGTTACCATACAGCATAATTTTACACTCATCAGAAAACAGTACTTTGCTCCACTGAAGGTATGACCAAGTTAGGTGCTCGCGTGCAAAGTTAAGGCGCGCTCTTCGATGGTCTGCAGTTAATTTCGGCCCATTCGCTGGCTTATGCGGTGCCAATCCGCGTTCCTTCAACCTTCTTCTTATTGTAGAGTCACTTACAGCTACTCTTCGTACAACGCGAAGCTGCTGCTGCAGTTGAAAAGCGTTAAGGCGTCGATTTCGTAAAGAAGTTGTTACAATAAATCGATCATCTCGCTCAGAAGTGACCCGATTCCTGCCAGATCCTGAACGGCGCGTGAACGAACCAGTCTCCCGATAGCGTTTGTAGACTCTATGAACAGATGATAAGCTTAGATGCAATCTTGCAGCCACAACACGCTGACTAAGTCCAGAATCCAGCAATGTCACCACTTGGGCGGCTTCTGCGGGCGAAGTATCCATATGTTTTAGAAAAAAAAGTTTTTTCCGACGTCCCAAAGTCACAGTAAATGAAATAAGAAACAAAAAGTTTAAAGACAAGCGCTAATTTTTAGTTTTTAAACGAGAAACGTACTCCAACCCTAAATACACATTTGTCTAAAAACAGTGATTAATTATTTCATTTATAGGATAAACAAATGAAATTCTAATTTCGAATTTTGATTTTTTTCTTCTTACTGTAATGACCAAACTGCCAGCTACACAATAATGTTTTTTTTTTCATGGAATTAATTCTCTTTTGTAAAAAATTAGGACAAAAACAATAAAAACGAAAGTGTTTCGATTTTTTTGATGAGAAGTGTATTAGTAATAAAACATAATTATATTATAATTTTTTAATGACTTTGTACCGTGATTATGCACATTTATAACAACTAGTGTTCGTGCACTGATCAAAACGCGTATTTAAAAAAATAGCTTACTTTTTTACTTCTTCTCTATATAAACTTTAACTATGCAAAAACTAACACTCTTTCATGCGTGCAGTATTCTTCAGATGGGATCCAAAGTGTTTTGCTTTACGTATTAATATACTAGGTCTCTCTTGAGGATTCTCAGGGAATTACATCACATGCCCCAATAAAAAGTATCCCCTATCCTTCTCCAGGCTTCATACCAAAATTCATCTAAAGTTTTGCTGTTTTTTAACTTAAGCAGAGAATAAACGCTTATGACGGTGGGTTATAAAACATTATCTTACGCACGTAAAATAATATTTTATTATACCCAGTAAGATCGACCGATATAGTTTTTTCTTATCTTTAGACAAAATACCTAGTGAGTCACGTTGAGTTGGAAGAAATGTATATAAAGGCACCGCAGATATCTTAAACTATTTTCAACAAATGCAATACAAACGCTTATCTAAAGTAGGTTCCGAATTAAAGTAACGTTTTTCTTTTCAGAGAAGACCCGAGAGACGCGCTCGTTCTTCGCGAAGACTTCAAAGACCACACGTTAGCAACACTACCTGAAGGCTCAGTTATAGGTACCTATTTATTCATCGCTCGCTAAACAAAATTCAAATCACCAATGTGTTCCGACTGATGTTTAAACAAAAAAAAACAATTGATGGGACATTGTGGTTCAGATATATGCGTGTTTTTTTTAATATATATATATATATATAGATAGATTATAGAGATAGATAGAGAGATTAAATAGATAGATTGATAGCATAAACTGTCTAAAATAAAAGCTCGCCTTAAAAAAACTAAAAGGTTATTAGATTTTTTTTAATGCAGACATTTAGGTGCGCTTTGTGTGACATCAAACAACCAATACATTGATTTCGTAGACTTTTTCACATCCTCTCAAACTGCTAGCGATGCGTTTTATCTACTTTGAAATTTTTAATAATTATTTTCTGAATTAAAAATAAATGAAAAGAAAAAGCTTCTGAAATAATAAAAAAATCTATAAAAAATGGTTCTATCTATCTTACTAATATTCACTATTGCCGCTGAAACCGCGGTTCGCGTCTAGTTTTTTTTTTTTACAAAAATGCCTTCTTTAGGCACGTCATCTCTCCGGCGTACCGCCCAGCTGCGCGGCGCGTACCCGCAGCTGAGCGTGGCGGACGTGCGCGGGAACCTCAACACGCGCCTGCGCAAGCTCGACACCTCGGGCCAGTACGCCGCCCTGCTGCTGGCCAGCGCCGGCCTACAGCGGATGGGCTGGAAGGACAGGATATCTAAGGTATGTGCTGCAATTTTTTTTCTTCTTTAAGTAAGGCACCTGCCTCTCGTGTACGAGTGTAAAATAAAAATAAAATCGTGAGGAAACCTGAACTTAAAAAAAAAAACTGATATCGCCAATCTGCCTTGA
Source organism: Pyrrhia umbra (assembly GCA_963891755.1). Taxonomy (NCBI): domain Eukaryota; kingdom Metazoa; phylum Arthropoda; class Insecta; order Lepidoptera; family Noctuidae; genus Pyrrhia; species Pyrrhia umbra. The sequence continues at coordinate 3,440,597 of OY982943.1, forward strand.
GCAAGCGTGGTGATTAATGCTCATGCCTTCTCTGTATGAGAAGAGGGCTGTGTCCAGCAGTGGGACAATATATAGGCTGATAAAGTTTAAGTAAGAATCAAATAAGTGAAAAATAAAACAATAATATTTTTTGGATTTTTTCAGCAGTTTAAAAAGTAGGTCCGTTTCGGTACGGTCAATGATTCTGGATCTTCTGGATTTGAAAAACTGTTTTTGCATTTTATATTCCAATTTTTTAAGGATGGTATAGGCTATATATATAGCACTATATCCCGCCACGGGCAGGTATAACCGCGGGTTACAACTAGACTTTATTTATTACTGACTTTTTCTGCCGTTTCATCCGCGTCTCGAAGCGCACTTAACGCACTTAAAAGTAGACTAAAACCATCTCTAGGGTCCCGACTTTCACCATACCAAATTTCATTCAAATCGGTTCAGCAGTTTTATCGTGAAAGCATAACAAACAAACAGACAAACTCACTTTAGCATTTATAATACTAGCGCTCTTTCTTACTTTGATTGTTATGATCAGATCCTGCCGTGCGCAGAAATGAAGTACGCGGTGGGTCAGGGCGCGCTGGCGGTGGAGTGCCGCGCCGACAACACCACCATACTGAACATGCTCGCGCCCTTCAACCATCCCGAGACCTACTGCCGGATACTGGCCGAGAGGAGCTTCCTCAAGACCCTGGGTAAGTATCCCTTTTCAGGGTCCCTGCGAGAGATACCGGCAGTTCCTTTTTGGTTGTCTTCTATAGTAAGTAGAATTAGAAGTATCTATTTGCAATGTCAGAATGACAGCTAAATCCATGTGGATGATGTTAATATGGTTCAAAAAAACTGAAAAAATAATATGTTAATAACTATTTTAAAATATATAAATAATTGAAATAAGTATATACATATAACAAAACATTAATGAAAATCTTATTAAAAAAACATCATATATAACCTACTATGGCTATCACTCTGTCCTAAACCGTCGCGAATATTCTGACACTATCGTCTCCACATCATCAGCAAACGTATCCAGACATAGCCTTTTCTCCACCATCATACATACATATAATATTAATGGAAAAATTTAATATAATTTTATTTCCAGGCGGTGGGTGCAGCGCCCCAGTCGGCGTGTCCACAACCCTCAAACCCCTGGACTCACAGTTCAAGCTCTCCATCACCGGCGCTGTATGGAGCATGGACGGCAAGACCAAGCTCGACTGCACCTCCCAACAAACATTCGCTCAAATCAAACGCACGCAGAAACACAAACTCAGTCCCACCGAAGAGAATGAATGTAAAAAAGTCAAAATCGACAACGGTGAGTCTGAAAACGAAATTTTATCCCCAAAACAACTACTTAAAGAGACAATTAGTGATAGTTCTGTTAGTAAATGTGATGACAAAGATGATGAGAGTGATAAACGTATATTCTGTGGTCTGACTGTGAACACTAGCATACCTATAGATGTAATAATTAAATGCGACAACTTGGGTCGTGACTTAGCGAACGCTCTCATAGAAAAAGGTGCTCTAGATGTTATGAAAGTCACTCATGATTTAATAAGGAGTTCGACGGCTGCGAAAAAATCATGATTAATATTATTTTGTAGGAATGAGGTTGTATATAATTTGTATGTTATGTGGGTAAAACAAAGATGGCCTTATCAAGTATTTTAATATACACAAAATTTTAATATACATAAAGATCTTGGTAGTAAGGCATCCTATATAGTTATAGGAATATTGCAAATGAGACCATTTATTTGGTACGGCCATTTATATGCTTGTAAATAAATTGTAAACAATAAAATTGATGAAGGTAATCGGTAGGAGGTTGTAACATTATATAAATTATAGATTATACATACAGTTTCTTATACAATTAGTAATAAAATATATTTAAAAGAACTAGTTGAAATGTATGTATGGACATACGACATTTTTTTTTTGTTTTTTTTTTTTTTATGTATAATATCGAAGACGATGACTGAATTGACTATCATGCGACGATTTATATTTCTAATGTTTTATTATTGTGTTTAAGTTGTATGTTAAATTATGTTTATTGGTTTTTATTAAGTAAATTAAACACTGCCTGGGAAATGTGTTGCATTTATATTCGTTATAAAAATTATGTTTTGGTTTGAAATTATAAGTTTATTTTCATAATTTAAATAATACTGCCATGGTGCAGGGTTTTGTTTGGTTTTCTATGAAAAATTAGCAGTAGTAGGATGCAGTCAGCGTTTGTGGACTTTTACATGAACTTATAAATAACTGGTGGATATGGTTTTCACCGACATGTTCCTAAATAGATGACGTGAGCGTATGTACTACAGTACTAGACGTGAGTTCATTTTATTTAAATTATTTGTTTTTATTTTATAAATTTTAGTGATGACGTTTATTTTCCTATGTAAGAATTCTTATATCATACATCATTATCGGTTCAGGCATTTAGAAGTTATAGTGGAATAAAGAAACTCACATTGTTACGTCACAGGAGGTAGAAATAAAGTGAAACACACGCTTGATTTTCATACAAATGACGGAACTTACTTTATCTATTTAGATGAGTCTGTGGTGGTGTTTCTAAACACCTATGCTTTGGTAAAAAAATATGTGATGTTCTCATAATTAGAAAATGTGTTTAAAATAAATGAACCATAGGTATCTATTACGAAAAAAAGTTATGGCAAAAAGTGCCATTGAATTTATTGTTATTTATTTAGTTGTATTATATTTTTCAGACTGTCAAAATAAGTGATGATTTAAAAGTTTTCAATGCATACTTATAATTGTCACAATTTTGAACTTAAGCTCCAATATTGATGAAAATTAGACAAATTATTATTATTTCGGCTGTATGTTTAAAGGTGCAAAAATTCTGGAATAAAACGTTGAGAAATTCAAAGCATAAATCTGTATAAGTACCTTTTGAATTCCTAATTAATCTTCGTTCATTTGGATTTAGAAAATACGTCTCAAGTTATTTGGTAGCTCTTTGTTCAGGGAAATGACTACACAATTTGTTTTTATGTATTTATTAAAATAAGTAGTCCAAAATAATTGAGCAGCTTACATAGACAATATTAAAAATGGCAATAACTTTACGGCTTTAAAGAGCTATAAGAATACCACCTCCCAACATTACATGACATAATAGTTACTTGAACAAATTAGCCAATATATTCCTAGATAACATAAAAGTAATGTTTGATTTACATGACTATGAAAAAGACAGTGGTGACTAGATTTTATAACCATTGTGCATGTTTCAACTTTCTCTGTTCTCGCCTGCCAAATTACACTGTTCCTGTCTTGTGACGTCATAAGTCATAAATAAACCGGGATTTGTAAAACTTGATTAGGGTATAAAACAAATTGTTGTTGTTTTATGTTAATTTTATTTGAAATAAAACGGTGAATGACATGGGACTTGTGTTTATTTATTTTAAAGCTTTGGTAAACATTTCTAATGTAGTCGGAATTTAATCTATTTTAGCATAAGGTTATGGTATATTGTCTTGAGTCTACATACCCTACAGGGTGTATGAACCTTGATACCACAGATAACCATTAGAGACTACTTAGAAGTAGTCCGTTACATAAATAACCATTGGTTCAGTAATAATATGTTGCTTTGCATATCGTGAATTCGACAACCGCACCGAACTGATATATAGAATATTTGCAATAACGATGACGTCAGAGTATTTATGTAATATCTTTGGTATACGAACGCTTCGGGCTCTTATCGACAATGACCAGCTGATAAGTCCATCAAAATTATCTGTTCCCCTAACCGCTCTGTTTGTCCATGTATTTTTCAGGAGCTATGTCGGATTGTGACAGTGGTTTAAACATTCTATATAAGATAATAACTTGAAAATCTGAATCCCGCATGGAAATTATTCCTACCTACTATTTCGTTTTCTGTAAGAACTAGACCAGATGAACTTTTCGCTAATGAGTGATGTGCTATGTGCCTTTCTTCCACTAGTCTATAAACATGTTTTTATGCCTCGTGGTCGCCAATATCTCGAAATAAAACATGTATATTTGTACAATACTTTTATTTCACAATAAAATCTCAATCAAAACTCACAAGCATCCTTAACCAGTTGTGAACACAAAACAAAACCTAAATAACACTAACAAATACCTACATTATTATTGAACTTGCATTACTCCACGCTACACTTCCCATTTGCAATGTTAACAGACGTTCAAATGGCGGATCGATTTTCAAGCACATTTTGTATCACAGCCCAATGCATGTACTTGGAAAATTTAAGGCTTTGCAAGTCGAAAGACAATTTTAATCTAGGATGAAATAATTACATAATAGTTACTTTGATGGGATTTTTATAATTAACTTAACTGTCTACTAAGCAGATGCTTGATGCATGTGTTTCTAAGTCGGTGTGTCGACGCGCAATGTGGGACATCGCGACAATTCGCCACATCGGCACTAAGGATGGTCGGTCGCAGTTCGGACTGGTGTGTGTCGGCCGACGACTACTCTGAGAGTCAACAGTCAGAGAAAAGTTACATATTACTTGAATGTTACTAACTACTGCTACATTGACGTAAGGTGCTGTTTAGTGTCATTATAATTAATTAATTAATCAAACTTATTACTTTAAATTTCTTAAATAATGCATTAATTGCGAAGAAAATATATTTCGAAGGGATGAAATACCTATATTAATTAAATATTAAATAGAATCAGTAAATGGAAGTCACTAAACCTTACGTCAACGTTGCGTTATCTATCGACCAAAGATGGAGGCTTCCATGATTAGCGAGATATTGAAAATATATTATGAAAATATTCTCTTCTCCAACTGCGTGGGATTGTTTATTCGACGTCTTCCTCCTGCAGCTTGCCGCTGTCCTTCATTGAGGTTCGGAGCCTCTCCGTCACCTCGGGCAGCTTCTTCAGCAGCAAATGGAAGATGGGGGCGGGCATTGTCTGTTGCAGCACCTGCAGTGGGGAAAACATTTTTAATATACAATCTTATATTTTATAATCTGGTTCTGCGATTTTGACAATTCTTTCTAAATTTGAATGTACATTATACCCATATATCTATACATGGGAGTTTCTTGCCAGTTCTTCTCCATAGGACCCACTACTTGGAACTGTGTAACTAATTTGACCTTTCATAGATGCTTAATTGGAGGCCTATGTGAAGTAAAAATTTTGACTTGACCCAAGTGCTGTTTTAGTTGTTTATCACACGGAAACAACGCTTGCAGAAGTTAGTCACAAGTTGGTACATATCCATAGTGGCAGATGAATACTCACACTGAGAAGCTGTTGGGTCTGCCCGCAGACGGCGACGGCCTGGCCGAGGTGCTCGACGCCCGCCTCAAGATCGCCAGCGGCTAGCAGCTCCTCGCCGAGCTGGATCTGAAAGGAACAGAACATACAACTTTAATTCTTGATCCAATACTAAAAGATGCAACATTTTCGTCATCCTATCAGCCGATATGCGACAGTCTGACTGCAGTCTATGTATTGCAGGACATAGTATCCATGTCCATCTTAACTAATATTATAAATGCGAAAGCGAGTTTGTTTGTTTGTAACGCTTTTGCGGTAAAACCGCTGGGCCGATTCGGTAAGGAGAAAGACCAAGGAGACGGTTATAGACTATTATTTATCCAGGTATGTTAAGCCGCGGGCAGCTAGTATACTATTTTACCATTTCCCCGCCGTTGCGTTTTCACTTGCGTTAAGCGTGCGTATTTTCCGAATATAAAGTATCCTATGTTGATACAGAACATGATGTATCTATACTAATATTATAAAGTTGAAGAGTTTGTTTGTTTGAACGCGCTAATCTCAGGAACCGCTGGTTCGATGAAATTCGATGAAAAATTCTTTTAGTGTTGGATAGCCCATTTATCAAGGAAGGCTATAGGCTATATCATCACGCTAAAACCAATATGAGCGGAGCACAACTATTCCACGCGGACGAAGTCGCGAGCAGAAGCTAGTCTATTATATGTGTCATCGATTCAGTACCTAGTTTTTGCACGAAAGAGGCAAACATACATCCTTACAAACTTTTGCATTAATAATATTAGTAGTCATTGTTCATCTATTATGGAACACATACCTGTTGCAGGAAGAACCTCTGCATAGCCTCATGGTCGCTCATGTCGGGTAGGGGACCTCCTAGATTGCGCGACCGCGACGCATTCTGTTGGGCTTTCTGTCTGCCTGCAAATATTACAAGCAAAACATTATTAATTACAATTTTAGGCATGTATTCTTCCTACCAGTTTGTTTTGAGATTTTTATCATTAAATAGTGAAGTAATATTATGAGTAATATACATTATAATTGCATCATTACAACAGTTAAATATTTTATAATGCACTTACTTATATGATCTAGAATCAATGACACCTACAGTAATGTAGTAATAGTTTTAGGCATTATTTTATGCTTAAAAATATTTAAAAGATTTTTTATTTCAAATAGGCCTCTAAATAAAGCATTTATGAAAGATCAAATTAGTTGTGTGGTTCTAAGTAGTGGTTTCTATGGAGAAGAACCAGCTAGAAACAACATAGATACTCTTTTTAAAACTTGTTGTTTATGATAATCCCGTTACAATATGAAAGGTTTGCTGTTAGAGAACCCAATTCTGGGTTAAGCTCGCCGTTTTATATATACTATCTGTATCAAGTTTACTATAATTTTGTTTGTGTGCAATAAATAATAATAATAGATATTTTATTGTTGGTTATTTATAACTAGCTATTTCCTAGCGTTTCACTCATTATTGCTTGTGCTTCATTTATAATATTAGGAAGGAAGACCTCCTTTTTAAAAGTATGGGGGAGTATATTTTCTTTCAGTCCATCAGGTCCTCGCAACACTCAGGCACAGCGAGAAACTGCTATTCTGCAATCTTTATCATTATTAATATTTGATTCATGAGATTTTCTATTGTGTGACTTTTTATACCTCACTTTTTACCTGTCTGCAAAGTAATCACAAAAACGCATCTATCAAAGAATTTAGTTTTAAAGTTAAATTCAAAATTGTAGGGGTTAAAGAACTCAAGAAATCAAACTAGAAGTTTTAATAATATTGTTACTTTTGTTGCTGTTACTAAGAATGCACTATAAACATAGGTATATTTTAGTGTATTTCATCATCATTTTAAACTCTTGTTTTGTACCACTTACTCATGTTATGTGTATAAACTAGTCTTTTCTATCTTTAACAATTTAATTATGTTTATTTTTTTTAATTATTTGGTCGGTGGGTCATCTTAGGGGCGGATTATTTGTTTTTAACAGTATTTACTTTCAACTATGAATAAAATTATTGCATTCAATGTTAATATTAGATTAAGTGATTTAAAATGATTAGAAAATTTTGGGTAACAGCTGTTCCTCATTCTAACTCATGCACATGTCAGATTTATTACAGTTTCAGGTCATTGCAAAAGCATGTTTGGCACAGTCACCAAGCTGTAACTAATTTTATTAAGAAACTATGTACTGCAAGTTGTAATGAAATTGTTGCACAATGAACAAGCGCATACGCGTTCTTTATAGTTTTCTGCGATGCAGTGATGATGAAATTAAACAGTTATTGAAGCGAAAATTGATTGATGCATGATGTTGTAACGATATTCCTTGTGAAATTTTTAGGTTAATAAAAAAACTAGATATTTGTAAGTAGTGAAATAATGATGGTAGGACGTAATTTTAAACACGTCTAGTCGCACGTTGATGCCGTTTTCATTCAATGAATATAAAAAACTTACGTTCTCTCAACTTCTTTTTGAAAAGAGGATCCTTGCGACGTTGTTGGTCAAAGTACACACAATATCCAAGGAACAAGGTACCAGCTATTCCAACTGCAATTCCTAAGGTAGTGCGCGTAATCTCCATGTTTTTAAATTCACTTGCGTTGTTTTATTCACAGAAAATATCAACTCGCTTTTGTTAAAGAATTTTGAGATCCGCCATTTATGAAAAAAGGATTATTTCATTGTGGCAGCACTGTTATTTTATTTTTACTTTTGCGTTCATAGATAAGCAATTCGCGATACCCATTACGTAATCGATTATTGATGAATTTATCACCACACTTTATTAAATCGTACCTAGAATTTAAAATAACTAGAATATTAATGAATTTGCGAAAAATATATGCATACAGTAAGAACAAGAATATAATTAATTACATAACAAGCCAGTGTAAAAGGATCTTAATAATTTTTGAGTTGCCTCATCAAAATTTGTCAATTGTACACATGACTGAAATTCAGTATTTATAAATACTTTTCCTATTCCAATAGTTAAAATATCTATTTATGCCGAAGGACCCATGCAAGAAATTCGCGTGTGCTATCCAGAGATGCCTTGTTGGTGAGTTTTTTCACTATAATTTTATTTATGAACCTCTTCGCCGACAGCCGACATAAAATCAGTCGCCATCTTTGCTTCAACCTTTCAATCGCTCTACAGATTTGCGGGCGTTTCGTCGCCGTTTTTCAATGTTTTGCTCAAATAAATCGTTACATTTTCGTTGTAAAGCCACGTAAAAACTTTGCGATAGTTTGTGTAAGTGATAAGTGCAAAAATGAGCTTTTTCGGGTTCGGACAGACTGCGGATATCGAAATCGTATTTGATGATGCTGACAAACGGAAGGTTGCCGAAGTGAAAACGGATGACGGCAAAAAGGAGAAGTTGTTGCTGTATTACGACGGTGAAACCGTTTCGGGAAGAGTGAACGTCACTCTGAGGAAACCCGGATCGAAACTCGAACACCAAGGCATCAAGGTCGAACTTATAGGTCAGATTGAATTATTCTACGACAGAGGTAATCATCATGAGTTTATATCGTTAGTTAAGGAGTTGGCCCGTCCTGGGGACCTGTTACAGCATACTTCGTATCCATTCGAGTTCGCTAATGTAGAAAAACCTTACGAAGTTTACACGGGCGCTAACGTCAGACTGAGGTATTTTTTGAGAGCCACGATCGTCCGCCGCCTCACAGATGTCGTAAAAGAGGTGGATATAGCTGTTCATACGCTATGCAGCTACCCAGATGTTCTAAATTCAATAAAAATGGAAGTAGGCATTGAAGACTGCCTACATATAGAATTTGAGTACAACAAATCAAAATACCATTTGAAAGATGTCATTGTTGGTAAAATCTATTTCCTTCTTGTCCGCATTAAAATTAAACATATGGAAATATCAATAATTAAAAGAGAAACAACAGGTTCTGGGCCTAACACATTCACAGAGAATGAGACAGTTGCAAAGTACGAAATCATGGATGGGGCCCCTGTCAGGGGAGAGAGCATTCCTATAAGAGTCTTTTTAGCTGGTTATGACTTAACACCAACCATGAGAGACATAAACAATAAATTCTCAGTACGGTACTACCTAAATCTTGTACTAATGGACACTGAGGACCGTCGCTACTTCAAACAACAAGAAGTCACACTATGGAGGAAGAGTGACAAATCTAGACTGCCATTACATAATGCACATGTACCTCAAACATTGTCTCATCCCAGCCATCCAATCCCAAGACAGCTGAGTGCGTCTAGTGAAGACAACTCTAACAGGGCAATATCTCCATCCAACCCCAACCTAATGCAGAGATCTATCTCTCCCTCTATGAATGACGAGGACAAACAGAACGGACCTTCTGAAATGGAGCAAGAACAGCCTGATGTGATAACAAACAAAATGTCCAATACGCACATCGAAAATAACCAGCTAGGTGAAGAAGACATTGATGAGGAACCTGCACCTGTCGTGGAGAAACAAATAATACCTGAAAAACCACTAGTAGCAGAAAAACCTCAAGTTGCAGAGAAACCAGTGATTGCCGAGAAGCCAGTTCTAAGCCGGCCTGAAAGTGAAGCTAGTCCGAGTCAATAGCCAATATGTAAATGCGCGGTCGACTTGACAGGCGCCGAAGATATGAACTATTTGTTTTCGTATTTGAAAACTATCATATAAATAAAGGATTGTAGTTCTATTAACTTTTCATGTGGTTCTGGCAGACATGGTTTGTGGTCTACAAGGAAAAGTTGGTACAACTGTGTCCTATACAGAAATTGTTGTAGAATTCAGGATTTCTATAATTAAAATGTTGGAGCTGTATAAATTGAAATTATTGACATAGTGACTGTCAGCTTAAAATGGAATATGGGCTCTTAATGTAAGTGTACATTGCTATCATTGCAAAAATAGCTGCTGGAATATCTTCAGATATCTGTTATATTATATGTAAGTTAGTGTCCCAAATAGAACCTTGTTGCAGCTGTGTAAAGACCACTTTAGCACAATCCAAGTCATCTGTAAGTCCTTTGTTTTTGCATGTAAAGGCTTATTATTTTAACTCAAATAGAATGTACTTGTTTTCGCATTTTAATTATTACAATGATGGGTTTGTTGAGTTAAAAATCATTTTTGATATAGAAATTATCGAAACTAAATTCAATACTATACCAAATTAAAGGTACACCTCACTTTTTTTAACCCTTGATATAATTTAATTATAAATTATACTTTTAATTGCAGTGTTGTGTATAAAATGAACACTACATTGAAAGCAGTACAATGTCTAGGTATATATTGTCACAGCACTTATCAGACAGTTCACTGTTGGTTGAAAGCAAATGTAACTAAACCTCACATATAATTGTGTTTAATTTTATTTATCTGTAATTGTTATAAATGTTCAATATGCTGAAATAGTATTGGTCCATTTAAACAGTAGGAATCAAATATTTTTTTATAAAAAAATGAGTTATATATAATGTCTTATTTTCTATGACTGCACAGGGGGTAAAAAGTGTAAAAATGTATTATAGCCAATAATTTGATTAGCATTTAGATATGTGTTTTTCCAGTTTACTGAGATTCAAGTTGATTTTGCACTTTTTTTACTAACTAAACAGCCCACATTTTACATTAACAGTGTATTAGTCAAATAACAATTATTTAATACTTGTCTAAGAGTAGGCAATGCGCAGCTTTTTATATTTCATACATTGTCACTGATTTTGCCTGATAGCAGATTGTTTTCATAGAAAATTATCAAAAGTGTGATTATACTTAGTATGTATATTAAAATTAAAAGATGTATTTCTAAGAATATTTGGGAAGTCAAAATTGTAGGTGTTGGAAAGTATAAACCGCGAAAACTTTAATTTTATTTTAGGAAAAAATGCTTCATAGTATATTCTAGTTAAGTTTTGCAATGTATTTTGATGATTTTTTAATTTGTTAGCATATCAGGATCTGCCATTACTTATCATTTTACGAACATTAGTTAACAATAATTCAAGTCTGATTTTAAGTATGTATTACTATGCTGATTCTACCAAATTAGTTTAAAAAAAATACCGTATGATTCATCTGCTTCGTAGAATAAAATCGTATACATATTAACCAGACGTAGATACACGTACATAACTACGTTGTATTGTGCACAGAGAGAAGGCTGTAACGAATCACGTAGAGACCTCCATAGCTTTTAATATTGTTAGTCAATGTATGGAAAATGATTTTCGCGCTAATTCAGTATCCGAAAGCTCAATATTTTAATTAATTGTACCAACTATTATGGGCAAATTAGGGCGTGATTGCTCCTTATCTCTCTGGTTTTTTTTATTGAGGAAAAACCAACTTTTGGTTGTTAAGATTATATTATTGAATTGAGTTTATTCTGGGCAAACAGTATTTTTATCAATTACGGCATTTTACCTTGTCAGTGATTTTTTAAACTAACCAATGGTGGTTTATGTATAAAGCTATAATTCAATCCTTCCAAGAAGCGCTTATAAAAGTATCGTAAGCGAAGTTGTGTCCAGTAATAATTCTTCATTTGTAACAATAAACCAACGAGCGAGATGTCCCTCTCGCCTCATAGTAGTAATTTTATTATAAAAGTGATTTGTTAAAGCAATTTTAAAGTGTTTGGGCTTTGTTATTTGTACATATCATTGCATTGTTAAACAATGCACGACCATAGATTGTATCTACATCAATTTATTTCAATTGAACCCGTCAAGAGAGCAGTTAGTACCAATTGTAACTATATCACCATATTAGGAAACTATTATTGTGAGACATGATTCCGGCGCGAACGAAAATCTATTGCAATGAATATAAAGTAATAATTTTGTTATAGTTTCGATAGTAACAACGTGAATCTAATAAGACAGTCTGTCTGTAAAAAGTATACTAAAATATTATATATTGCGTATATAATTAGTTTAAGTTTTAAAAAGTTTTACAGCCTGTGGGCGTGCATGGAAATGCCTTATTATATGCATGCAAGAAATAGATCCAACTTATTTGTTAAAGGCTCTTTTGTGCTGTCCACGGATAATTTATGTAGATTCTATCCATTATTTTTATGTAAATTAAGTAAAGTTACAAGTTAATAAAATATTGTGTTATATTATAATTGTTTGGTTTTAGTATCACACTGTATAATAAAAGTATCTTGTTTCTATTGAGATTAAGGCGGCATGTCGATTGTAACATTATTGTTAATAAAATATATATGTATAAATTGCTGAAAACGGTATTTTATTGTTACGCAACACCAATGTATGTGTCTAGTGCGTAGGTATGCTCTAATTACTTGTGGTGACACACGTAGAACAATGTCGCATGTAGATTTAGCATTAAATATATATAGTTATGTTCCTTTTCACGTGTAAGTTTTCCAACGTCGCTGTTTCGGATTTGAACTTTGCGAGCGTAGTATCTATTACGTCATCGTGTGCTGGCCGCCCCTTTTTTTGATAACGCGCTATAATATGCCAATAGAATATGCCGTTTTAAATCACTTTGAATAAAATTATACCAAGTTATGATGGCTAATTTAAAAAATACGCTAGATCTCAGCGTGCACGATTATAGGAATAAAAAATCTGTCACTTTGGAGAGTCGAGAAAAATTATGCGAGCCCTGAAATTAAAATTGAATAATCCTTAGACTCTAAGGGCTAAGCATACCCATCTGCTGCAAAGGGTCTATATAGTTAATTTGCCGCCTTTCGTACGTACCATCCATTTTATACCGAGACCCTCCATGCTTCGGAAAGACATGAGAAGACATGTCTTCGATTATGATTTGTCTATTCGACATCGATTGAAATATTTATGATAGATCAACATAACAATAGGATTTTAACAATATTCGTTTCGTAAAACTCCATTGAACAGTAATGTCCATGAGTCTATCCACGAAACCTGGGAAAGGACATATTTTATATCCGGGCGTATGAAACAGCTAGTTAGTAATATTATAAAGTACAAGTTGTTCGTTCGTAGGTGCCTAGGGGGTAATCTCTAGAACTACTGAGCAACATTACACTCATAGATAGCTAGGCTATCCCTGATTACTAATGTTTAATATGCCATACAAGCGGGCAGTAGTTATTTTTAGAAGTCATCGTTTTGGTCACAGTAATGTGCTGCCTCATTCAGAGGCCGTATTATGACTTCTGAAATTAATCGAAATTTCTGTGTAATAGAGTTGAGAATATACAGACCAATATCATCATCCCTTTTCACACTGGAAACTGGATCGCTTTAAACGTATCTTTATATACGGCTTCTGGCTAATGGAATTTACTGAACCACGGTATAACAGGAACACGTCAAATTTTATTAAGTCCAATTAATATGAACTTGATGCGTGATGAACTTCACCTACAGGACAGTCATACAGACTACATTATGCTATAATATCGGGGACCGTATGTTGAAGTGATCAAGTTTATAGTGCTAGAAAGAGAGCTACGTAGGACGAATAACACTATCCCTTTTTTGAACGGGAATCTCAATCACTAACGTGTAATATGGCCCCAGTACTTACCTCGTCACTCTCGATCGAGTACTTACTTATAGCTATTGAATCATGCAATGATGATGAAAAGGTAGATCATGTATCGCGATTACGTGTGTCGTAGGTATGACGCGGCAAAAGTCATACACTTTTATGCGAATATGGAGTTCTAATTGAAATTATTCGCGCGTCAACGTTGTCGCTGATACATATGTAATGTAGGAACCAACCAATGAGACTCCAAATGTATGAAAGAAGTCTTAAGTAAAAAAAAACGAAAGTCAGCTCTTCAGTAGGTAAGTGTTGATTTTCAGCTTAATAAAAGGTGAAAATCAGCGGTTTTTGAAAAGACGGCAACCCTTACCCTTAGCAACTTTCTATGTTTTTATGTAGGAAAGAAAATCTCATCACCATAGTTAATATTCTTCACACATTTATAGGTAGCCTCATTCAACGCTGATGCGATCTCTTGTTATGTCACTATTGGTAGCATGGGCGCTGCGCCCGCACTTACAGGAAGATTTCACAGCATTATATTACACACTTATCTAATGAGTAATGAGGTACCAGAGGTACCTGGTGTTTTTATGGGGTGTACTTTCATCCATATTTTAGCTGATCGTAATGTGCAACACCTTAACGCCTAATAAAGTTGCTGACTAAGTCGCCACTAGCTTTTGAGGTTCATGCTATCGTGTGAAGTCTATCAATGCGCCTGTTTGTTTATAATAATCTAACTACCTGGGTTATACAGCCATTTCTAGTGCGCCCATGACTCATATTGTAACAGTCGGGGACTCATTAATTGCTTACTAGATAAATAGTTTATCTGTTAGTGTAGAAATTAAAGCAAAAGTTTATCAATAATTGTAGTCGGTGATAATTGTAGATAATACCAGCCTTTATTTACCCGCTCCAGGGCAAAGGCCTCTCATCATACATCATTTAACGTGCCTAACAACTGTATCTACATACAAGTCAGTCTTGCCATTGGTTTTTATTTTAAACTAGCTTCTGCCAGCGACTTCGTGCGCGTGGAATAGTGGTGCTCCGCTCCTATTGGTCTTAGAGTGATGATATATAGCCTTCCTCAATAAATGGACTATCTAACACTGAAAGAATTTTTCAAATCGGACCAGCAGCGGTTCCTGAGATTAGCGCGTTTAAACAAAATGACAACATTTTCCTTCACTGCTCTGCTCCTATTGATTGTAGCGTGATGAAAAGTATACTATAACCATCTCAGGAGTATGACAAATAATTGTACCAAGTTTCGTTAAAATCCGTCGAGTAGTTTTTGTTTCTATAGAGTTTATACAGACAGACAGACAAAAATTTTACTGATTGCATTTTTGGCATCAATATCAATCCCTAATCACCCCCTGATAGTTATTTTGGAAATATATTTCATGTACAGAATTGACCTCTCTACAGATTTATTATAAGTATAGATAGATAAGCTATATTTAATTTCAGGTACATTAGCTATTGTTTATGAAGTAGGTAGGTACACATAGGGAGGAAAAACATTACGTTTTCAAACAAAAAACATGTCGGTCTTGACATACGTAGGAAAATTTTGTTTAAATCGATGAATGTTTGGTCTTTTACGCAAAAACTACTGAACGAACTCGGTTGATTTATTTGTACAAAGAGTTTATAATCTGGACCAGTTAGAAGACCACGTAGAAGAAGTGGCGGGAGGCTAGTACCCTTATATTTATCCAGGCAGTTTCTGAGAATTTTACTAACTATGCCGTGCTATACAATTACGAAACAATTAAAATATGCCTCTACCGAAAAGGAGTCGTATGACTAAGCTTAGCGGATAGCAAGCGGATTGGTGGGTGCTGAGCCAGTCCCCCACTAATGACGTACGCACACCTACTCGGTAAATGTTTGCGTAGCTGACGTAAAATAGTTTTTTTTTTCACTCTTCTTGGCACTGACATCAGCAGGTTTGATTGATGTACAGTTTCTTACAGTTGTGTACAAAAACACTAGTTACCAAGCCTCGAATGCTTTCAGAATCGATAGTAATCGATAGAAAACATGCTAGGTAGTCCTGTGATCATGATGGAATTAGCAAATGTCAAATGGTTATCAAAAACAGTTTTAATGTTAATGACCTCATAATTAGCATTTTATCAGATATTTTAAATTACTAGCATCAGCTGCTATTTATATACTTTGTACGTTGACTTTGATAGTGGTCACTGCTCAGTCATGTTTGGTTGAAACTGGATTTTTCATAAAAACTTCATAATATCTGTGATGAAATAATATCGAAGCATTTTTATGGAAGTTTTTTTTTTATATAAAACGTTGTCCTACGCTAAAAAAATCAAATATACGACATACGTGTATTAACAAACATCCAGATCTGGAACAATTTGTTTGTACCGTACGGGAAACGAACTCGCGGCACGCAGCAAAGCAGTTACTGCGCCAAATGTGCCGTAAATAACTAATTTTAGAATCTGTTCGGAAGGGCCAGTTTTTCCCCACAAAAAGAGACTGTTATCTTATTAATTAGTATATATTTGCGCATGACCGAACCGTAACTGACGATTCGAAACCGTAGATCATGCGTCTACATGCGATGCAATATTGCGGTTATTTGTACTGCATGCTCATACCACATAAGCCACAGCTTCGTTTCCTGTTCACCTCTACACCTATGTATAATTACACCTTAGATGCTGTTCGTATTATTCCATGTTACAGCCGCTAACGGCCGCACACATATTTATTTGACATACGGACACGTGACGCGTCGTCAATGATCGTGCGAGTTTAGGGGCGTACTGTTTACTTCCTATTCTAAATGTGATTATTTAGTTGTAGAATGATCTAGAACGGTGGGCGGAATGATCGAGACAGTTTTTTTTAAATAGGTATTTTTGTTAGTTTATCTTTTGTTTGTGGATGTAATAATTCCGTTTTCAAACTTTTCCTTGTCAAATATTTGGTGATTTTGACTTAATTTGGCCATTTTTTTAAATCAAATATATTATGTGCGTGTCACCTTTACATCTCTGCGCTTACCCAAAAATCCAGTCAGAAATTGAGCCACACCCAAATTGTTTAACCTTTGCTTAATGTTAATAGGTAAACGGACAGATAACTGACTGAAGTAACCGCAGTAGTTTTAATTTAAATTGTTCGCAGTTATAGTTACGAAAACTACTTATTTAAAAAATGAATAATATTTACATAAATCAGTTGCAAACTTCAATACTCACCCTTCGGTATTGTGGAACTTATTTTTAGTGATTTGTAAACATAAAAATAGTTATTGGCGAATACAAATGTGAGGAAGATAAGGTATATTGCGGCGTACGGTGGTATCTCCCATCCGGAATAATATAGGTATTTTATAAAAGTAGAGGTCTTTCTATCGTCTACTTCATATTAGCATTGCAATGAAAGTTCTTATTTTTCATAGAAATCGAATGAGCAATTATTACAACAGTTTGTCAGGAAAAAAGAGGGTTCAAGCACTCTGAGATTCCTCCCAAAGTTTTCCTTAATCCTCAGACATTGATATCTAAAATTAACTTCATAAGTATAATTAGAAATTCAGTGTCCACTTGGAACCGCGATCACGAGCATGATAACGAGATCCCTAAATCCTACGCCATTTTTAGAACATTTGTTAATTTCGTGAACAGATTAAGATGGCTTCTGACCTCTAGCGATTGTTTACAACTCGCGTGGAGTTCTTCATTATCGGCCTGTTTAGGTACTACCTATCCCACTGTTGGGGCTTCTTATACAGAGAAGGCTTGAGCATTGATCAGCAGCACAAGGCGGATTGGCGATTTCCGACTTTTTAGTCCAGGTTTCTTCACGATGTTTTCATCGTGTCATTTGATCATATCTAATCCGAAAAAGAAACACATGTTGTGAAGCTATGGAAGCAATGTCAAATATTTCGGTTAGAGAAATTCTAATATATTTCTTAGGGGTACTAAAGCAAAGAGCCGTTGTCTAGATCGATACTCAAACGTTCTTTGCTTGCACTAGCTCAAGCAAAGTACGTTTGAGTATTGTTGTTATAATATAAGAGATCGGAGCCATGACGTGTTTGAGTCAGCTTCTGTAATACGTACCTAGAATGTAACCAGTGCCTGTCCAAATTTTAGGTAACTAATGACGCGTTAAGACGTCTATAAAATAAAAGTAATAATGTATGTTTTCATTGTCTTTTTTCAGAGAACGACTTCCAAGAAGTTCGATGCCATAAAGTTTTCGAGGCAATGCGCCAGTGCTGCGTAAAATTCAAGCCGCAGAAGATTTCTCTCGTATGCGACGGTTACGACTTAGAGCCGCGGAAGTACGCGCCGGTCACTGACAGACCGGCTCAGTAAGGTAGGTAGAAAACTCTGTTTTAAATTATTATCATTTGGAGGAGGAAGAATAGCCACGTGCTTCGAAAATGACAGGCAGATGTCCTGTTGTCCATAGCCTGCCGGGGCTGGATGTTCGAAAGAGTTACTGCGCCTGTGGAATAAAAAGGGCTGAGAAAGGAACATGGATGGGTTTTTTGTCAGTATGAGTCTGACATCCCTTTCATTCATGATTCATGGGTGGCGACCCATGGCGGGAGGAGGCATATGATGAAATCCCATCCGAAAAAAAAAATGATGTCTTGTTTGTTTGTCGACATACAATATAGGATTACAGCCACACTATGATTGTTCCTACTGCAAATAAATCAATGTCTTATTTGGAGGGCGTTTCAGCTACTGATCCGAAAAAATATTTCCATTTTTTCAGGTAGCTATGGATCAACGTCGTCGGAGCCAACCTCTAGGAAAAAGAAGTTGGATCTACAGATACCCCAAGACCTTCCAGTTCACGTTCACAGCTTTAGCGCTCGGAATATTCTTTTCAAAGCCTATTTACGATATTTTCTTTTGTCCGCGTATACCAATCGACTTCACCGAACCACCCACCACGCTTTCGCGTCGTAGGGAAAATTAACTATGGAATCAATCTCTAAAGCTAAAGAAAGGCTAGCAAAGTATCCTGTGATATTTGCTAAGTGTTCTAAACAGAGCGTCTTATACGCCCGCTGCGTGTTGCTCAAAGAAGGGTCCGTGAAAAAAGACGACTGTGCTAAAGAGTTCGAAGAGTTCAAAAGTTGTTTGTACTCGGCCGCGAAAAACTTAAAGACGAGGATCTAAAATGCATCGTTTGTTGCAATTCATTAACTTACCGCTCAGTTACCATCTTGTGGCGGGGTTCTTCATAAGACTGTTTTTGATTGCTTACGCCAATTTCCACGATAAAACTTACGATGTCCCTTACACTGATATTGACTATTCCGTGTTCTCGGATGCAGCCAGGCACGTGTTACACGGAGACTCCCCGTACAAACGACAGACATATAGATACAGTCCCATCTTAGCTTACCTCCTCGTCCCCAACATGATTCTAGGCAAAGATTTTGGCAAAATTCTCTTTTCTATTTTCGATATCTTCATAACGATTGCTGTTAAGGTGTTGGTTGAACATCAGTTAGGACCTAAGAGCGCTTCCACTAAAGTGCCGATGTATTGCTCTTTACTGTGGCTCTACAATCCGCTCAGTATTGGTATATCGACTCGAGGCAACGCAGACTCTGTATCTTGTTTCACTATTATATTATCCTTACTTTTTTTGCAAACCGATGTAGTGAAAGGACTTAAAAAATATGCGCTGTCAGGATTCTTCCTTGGATTATCAACCCATCTACGTCTATACCCTCTCGTGTTTAGTTTTCCAATGTATCTAAGTTTGGGGATAACTAAAATTCCACGTAAAACTACTTGGAAACAGGGAATGCTGATCTTGTGGCCCAATTTGAACCAACTTACGTTAGCATTGAGCTGTATAGCGACACTTTTGAGCGTCACATACACTATGTGGGCATTATACGGTCACGACTTTCTGTATGAAACGTACTACTACCACGCGTCTAGAGTTGATATACGTCACAATTTCTCTGTGCTCTTCTACTATTCATATTTGAGCACGAATCAGTTGACCTTCGACATAGTTAAGAACGTCACCAGCTTATTCAAAGCAGTCATATTGTTTATTCTGAGTATCAAGTATGGAGCTGACCCCAGGACGTTGCCTTTCGCGATGTTCTGCCAGACAGTCGTGTTGGTCGCGTTTAACAGTGTTATGACGTCACAATACTTTGTTTGGTTCCTCTCTCTGTTACCTTTAGTGGCGCATTCGTTCCGGCTGACTGTATCAAAAGCCATTCTTCTAGCTATCATCTGGGTAACCGCCCAGGGCGCTTGGCTGTTTTACGCATACCTATTGGAGTTCAAAGGTAGAGAGGTTTTCTTCCTCATATGGCTCAAAGGCATTGTTTTCTTTTGTTCTAATATATTTGTTTTAGTACAACTATTAAAGAGTTACACAATTGGGTATGGCTTTGGATACGGCCAAGGCACTCATTTGAAAACTCAGTAGCGATACTGGTATCAGTATCATTAAATAATATAAATTATTTGTAATTGTAGATAGTCTTTTAGTACTTTGTCATGAAATTATGCACATTGTGTAAAAAATAAAAAAATATATAGAATTTCTTTAGTTTTATTTCTAACAAGTGAACTAACATTCAAAGACTAAAGCATTAAATTACTAATAATAATGACCCATTCTAGAAAACAGAAATTGCATCAACTTGTACATAACTCCACGAAAGAGATATTTTTTTTTATCTCCATTTTTTTTCATGACACCATTACACAAAATTTGTTTTACATTTTATAATTATTATCTATTAAATGACTTCTTATGACGAATCCATAGTAGGAAATATTGAAAATCTATGTTTTCTTAACAGTCTTTGTTGAGGTTATATGTTTCGATTAAATGCTGATGGAATTGCATTTCTTTTAGTGGCTATGTGACAGAGGAGTTAACTAGTACTATACAAGAAACGTTTAAAATATTTACGCAGAGATTGCACATTACATTATTTACGAGCGATTGGTTTTATTATTTGTATCGGTATACAATACCAAATTATGAAAGCGCGCATTTGCATTTCGAATTGAATAAAACCAATTTATATTTTTTATCAGGCGTAAATTGTAATGAGTTATCCTTTTTAGTATATTTATTTATGTTCCTATAGCAAGCCCTATTTTTTTTAACATTGGCAATACTTCATTAAATGTCAGGTACTGGTACATCATCAGCATGATTCGTCATAAGTGTCATTCAAATCTATCTAGTACTATTTCTTGCCCTCTGACAAATTGACCTTAGTGAGGTCCTCAGTTTCTCCTTGAGACATGTTGGATAGTTTCTTGCCGATACGCTCATGAACGTCAAGGTACTTGGCCACACAGCGGTCTAGGCAGACTGACTCACCTTTACCTGGAAATTAGAAATAAACACTTATTTATATTTTGGTATAGCTTTACAATCATTAAAATAAAATAGATTAATGTTAATAAATATGATAATAAGAGATCAATCTGAATGCTCATTAAAACAATGAACAGTGGGCCCAGCATGATGGTTGGCTCCACCTTTAGCTTGCAGCAGGCCTAGGGGATAGGCTACCCCCATGGTAGCCTATCGTGTTTTCCTCAGCAAAGGGGGGGACTCAAAATATGTGTAACAAAAAGGAGAAAAATGGATTGGTGGGTCATCTTAGGGGCGAATATGGCTTTGGTCCTTTAGAACAAGTAGAATTAATTAATCTTCTTACATAGTTCTGTCTCTTGATATTTGACTGGTATACACTTGCGGTGGCACGCGCTGACCAATCGGTTGTACATGTCGGACATCATCTCAATCTCCAACTCCTGAACAAGCTGCAGCTTCGCAGCATCCAGCACTGGAGACGCCATCTTGATTTGTTCTATTTCTTTCTTTTAAATATCTAGTTTAAATGCAGTCTGCAGAATACAATGACAACATAAATTTATTGAGCACCAATTTAAAGAGTTAATTCTGATTAATTGTTTTGAATATTATAAAAAAAAAATTATGAATTGAATAGTTACAGTACAAGCTCTTTTTGAATGTAGATAATATTATCTACACATACTCTGTATGTGTTTACATGCCTAAAGCATGTAAACCTTGTGGAATTTAGTGAGGCACATAACTGAATACCAATGGTGTTCATATTTCACAATATGTAAACTTCATTGTTTTTATTATTTATTATGAAATTCCTAGCATTATTGAAGATATTACTATTTCTAATCTTACTACTAACAGTCAAAATATGTTCACCGTAGACTGGTCTCATGCAACAAACTTATTTAGCTATGGTATGTTCTCAGTAGCAGCCTTTAGGCCGGATTCATACTCAGTTGACAATAGATTCGACTCGATGAAATGGCAAAATAAAAGTGTGCTATCTATGTAGACGTAGAATGCCTACCACAAAGACTGGTGAGAACATACGATCGGGAGGTGTGGAACATCGATGGGGAAGCCTATGCCCAGCAGTGGGACATTAATGTTTAAAATAATAATTAGAACTACATCATCTCATCAACAACATCTGCTTAGCTACTTGAGGAAAACTGGTTGAAAGAATGATTGTTTACGGTAAGCTTTGTGTATTGGGTACTTACACTTTACAGCTGCCTGTACACGTCTGGATACTCTCCTTGATTGGACTTTCGCATACGTTCCCGCGCTTTCATGTTCTCCAGGCGACGGGCATTTATAGAGTCCTTCGCCACCACAAATAGCGATAAACTAGTCACTGTTACTGCTAACCTGGAAGACGTAGGTCCTAGATATCACGATCAATACGTCATTTGAGTGTTTGAGAGCACGCTCCAAATCGAGTTTTTTAAACAGCAATAAAAACAACAAGAGGTTATGACTTATGACATGAAAAGAAGTATTTATAATAATAAAATCAGAAGTCTTGTTATCGGAAATTTAGAAGCCATGTTATTTATTAAAACAAAAGGGAATAATCATGCTACTATTGCTCATTAAATTAGAAAAGATTATAATAAGTGAAATATACAGGGCTCACCACAAATGGAATGGACCGTATTATTTTTACAGACAATGCAAATTTATGATTCAAGTAATTACCACGAAATTGTAATTTTCCCGAATTTTCCAAGCGGCATAATATATTCTCGTGAAAACTTCAGTATAATTTTTGAGGTTATAGTTTTAGTTTCGCAATATTTCACGTTACGTCATCGATGGAAGTCACCACTATCGCGTTTTACATGGCAACACACGATCAATATTTTTTGTAAACGAGATATTACATTATTTTGTACAGCTTGGCAAAAAAGTCTAGAAACGGAACTAATTTTTTTTATTTCTGGCAGTCCCTGGCAATTAATATCGTTCTGTGTCGTTCGATGTAAACAAAGTTCGCGAGTTACTTATTTTTTTATTTCGACCATCAAAACGTTAATAAAACCACGTTATAATAAATAAAACCATTCGGAGTACTTGCAAGGAAACAATTTATAATGTTTATTGGCGATATCTGGTCGAACATGAGGCTTAAACTCTTCTTTCCGATCTCGACGATATTTACCAAAGTACCGCCATTATGACAGGTATGTAAGAGTTTGTTTTGTTGTATTTAGTTGTATCAAGTGTTAATTTATGATCTCTATTTTGTTTTGAATTGCTTGAATACGAAATAAGTGAAATTTTTAACAATAAACATCGAGTATATAGGTTATGTTTACGTTTTGTCTTTGACACTTTGGTATAGCGCGACTAGATTACTATTGATACTTGAGTGGCTTGAGCCTTGATACTCTGCAATATGTAAATTCGATTTCTACATAACTTTATCTATGAGTGTGATCACAAGATAATATAATACTTGTTATAACTAGCATTTAAAAATCACAAAAAAAATAGGTACCGTAAACTTTTTACGTTTAATATTGATAGAGGTTTAATCAAATTTTTTATCTTTATAGGAAGCACCGAACGTGCATTTCAATCTATAACCGAGTAGGAGTTCAAAAGAATTCATGCCAGCATGTTAACAAAATAGAAAAGGAGTATTATGAATTTATGAGAGGGTTCGTACTTGAACATAAAACGTTTAGGAATCAATCTCCAACATGATAGCACAGTGCCTTTGAATCTGAGTGTGACTCAGATGAGTTTATGGCTAGCTCTAGCCAAGACATGGATGTGGCGGGCGTGGAATATTTAGAGGAAGATTTATTGAAATCAAATATAATAACGCTATATTCATAGGCCTTTTTTTTTATACCCAAAAAAGAAAATTGAAAACACAGGAGTGCTTACATTATTAGTGCTTATAAGTAATTTGTATTCAGTTACATGACGTGAATACTTGTTATTACATTTTATAATACTTACTGATTTTAATTAATTATAGAAATACAGCTTAGTATCAAGACGATAGCATGGTACGCTATACGGTCGCAGCGGGTTGCCACACGAACGGTAAAGTGGCGCCCCTATTAATTTCTACTCATTTTTGCCAAGCTGTATATTGGTATAGATTATCTTTTAAAACTTACGTTATTTATCGCGCTTATCCAGCCTGCAATAATGCATTGTTGATTCAATCCTAAGTACAAGGATCTTTGATTTGACGAATAAAATCTTTAAAAGTTTAAATTCATTCATTTATTGCGTTCCTGAACGCATGCGACGCCGCACCTTCAACTTCGTTGAAGCAAAAAGAGGAACGTCACTGCCTCACATTACGTCAAAAGTTCAAAACAAAACAAAACGTGGTTTAATTAAAATAAAAAGGGATTTTTAATAGTAAATATGCCTAAACCTACAAAATTACATTCTAAAGGAAAGTCTAACTCTCTTCAGAAGCCTTGTAAAGTAGAGAAAGATACATCCGACGGCGCAGACCCCGAAGAGTCTGTACGACAATTTCAACTTGAATTGTGCTGGTGTATTCAACAGTTAGAGCGATCTTTGAACGAAAAGAAAGGCAATGAAAAGCAAAGTAAGTTTTAACTATACATAGGTAATCTTTTCATTCATATCCGTTTAAAAAATACCACAAGTATGACCATAATTTGTTAAGTAGCACACAAGCAAAGATGCATGTAAAATTATTATGTTAAATTCGAACTTAGACCATTAATACTTCTTAAAATGATAATGAAAAACTGAAATGCTACTGAAAAACCTTAGAAAGTGACATGCATTACACAATCTTAATAAATTTTGTCATGAACTGAATCACAATTCATTCAAGGTACTTATTGATAATGTTTTGTCTATTTTTCAGTGCAAGAAGCATGGAAGGTGCTTACAGTACTAAAAAACAACAATCAACCCGTGATACGCAAGAGACAACTAATGCGCACACATTTTGGTGACTATAGAGCTAAAATGGCTGCTGAAGAGAAGAAATTAGCAAAAAGTAAGGTTAAAGTAGTGTCCTAGAAAGATGTTGATGTGAGAATTGCATAATATTTGTCAGTTGCTATTGACTGACTAAGATAAGAAAGGCCCTTCATTATAGAATACTTAAACAAGCAATCTTAAAGAACTGTAATATAAAGTGCCCGTAATATATGCGCTGGACCCTCGATGTATTAATAACATTCTCGGAGATTGCATAACTGCTGTAAAGGCACTCCAACTCCAGTAGAAGGAACTGCCAATTTCTTAGTGGAGGAGTAATCTCATTATTCTAGGATAGCTTGAAAGCTCTTAACCTCTTATAAATTGAGGTTATTTGTTTACAGTGGCCAGTAAAATCAAGATATCTGATGTTCCTGACAAGCCAAAAGCTACATTTTTGAGAAAATCTGCATTTTTAACTACAGGCGATGAATCATTTAAATTCAACTTCAGTTTAGCACCAGATCAAGTAGATAATGGTACCACTGTTGTTAAAGATGGCAACACTAGTGAAATAATTCAAACAGATAACAGTACTAAAGTTGAACCTGAAATTGCCAACACAGAAAAACAAAGTGAAGATAGTGCAAAGAAATTTAAATTTTCATTTACAAAATCAGAATTTAAGTTTAATTTTAATGTAGATAATTCTTAGGTTGTACTTAAAATAATTTTATATTAATTCTGTACAAAATGTAACTGGATAATATAAGTGCTTTATTATGATCAGTGAGTTTTATTTTATAACATCTTTACTTACCTTTTCTATAATCTCTTTTCCTTAAAGTATTCTGGGAACATGCTAGCGTATGTTTACACAGTAGGTGCGCATGTATGCACATGCTAAAACTATAACAAAATAAATAAAAGTAAAACATTTCACTGTTGGTTATAATAAAAACACAAGAACTGTACAAAAAACTTTACTCATAAATTAAGCGCTGTCACACAATGTTTGATAATATCCTTTCGTGATGAGCAAGCCGTTGTCGTCCCGTATCCGCCTCGCGCACGTGAAGTCTTTGAAGAAATTCTCAGAATTTGCCACTGAGAAGCCAACAGGCAGCTCGTATTTTGAAAAATAACTGCCCCATGTTGCTATCCCCATCAACTTATTGCTAATAGTGTCGAAAACCGCGCCGCCTTCCACCCCGTGGTAGTTATAACATTTGTCGTTATTCTTTTCAAATTGTTGAAATGTGCACGAATGGTAGCAAGGCACGTAAAACCCTTTCAATTTGCCGTATTGTGTGAGTATCTTAGCGCACAAGTCTAGGCTGACTACGACGTTCAGTTCGGTTAGATCGTACTGTCTTTCTGCTGCTTTTATTCTGTGAATGCCCTGTTAAATAATAAGATATATGTATCTGTCACCGTAAGATTACGAATACCGTTGGTTTATAATCTAACTCGTCAGATTATAAGCTATATTGTGAACTGTATCAACTGTTTAAGTTAATACGTATTCATTTTTCCTAGCTTATAAAAGTTCGTACGGTTTGATACGGGAAAAATCAAAAGGAAAGGTTGTTTTTAGTAGTCTTAAAATGTTTCATTGTTGAAACCATAAGCAATGTCTGCTTTCTAATTGAAAAATCTAATAACAGCTCAATTTGGGAATCGAACCCAGAACCTCCAAGCTCAGCAGTAGTAGTTTTTTTTTATATGGCATCTCGTAGGTCACCCTAGAAGGTTGTCGACTGCTTAACCGGGCTTGCCTTCTCAGCAGTAGCGCTCGTGACCACTATTATAGACTGGCAACCAAGTCTTGAAGCAGATCAACTCCCGAATTTAAAATTGTAAAAACCTACCTTGAAATTTAAATAATGAAAACCTCATCCAAATCGAATACAGAACCTCCGTAATTGAAATCAGTCAGAAAAAAAATGCTGTGCGGTTGTAGCCCTCCTTCAAATGCGACTCAATTGATTTACCTTAATACTTTTAACCTCTCACCTTTTTCACAGCATACCCAACAACTTTGTAGTTAATATTCCCATAAGATAGATCCAGTTCGGAAAACCATTTGAACACATCATCTGTTCTGTTCATGCCATCGAAGAGTTCTATCACCGCCCACATGCCCTTGAAGTTCTTATTATCCACCACGATGAAGCCTATGTCATCGAACGCCTGCTTCGTCGGTTCTGAAGGCACCACAAACGCTAACGCGTCGAACCTTTTCGACATGTATATTATGGTCGTGTAGTTTACTTTTAGACTGAAATAAGTATTTAATTATATGTAGGTACTTTAATAGAAATGATTTTGTATGTCTGTTACGCTGTCACGATTAAACGGCTGAACCGATTTAGATGAGATAGCTTGTACCCTTGGGAACGACATAGTGTTAGATATTGCGCGAAGTACAAGACATAAATATATACAACGTTTAAAAAATGAGAAATAATATTTAAGGGCATGTACATATATCAAGTAAAGATTCCACTGAAAAAATCTTATTATTAAATCTGTTAACTTTTTTTTCCATATTTTTTTTATCATTAAATTATTATAGGTTAGTTGACGAATAGGTAGAAAATAAGGGCTAACCGATTTGCGAACTCTGCATAATTGATATTCAAATTTGAGTTTATTTTTAACAAAAACTGTTACTTCTTTTTCTTCTAAAACTATAAGATACTATAAGATTTCCAATTCCTTATCCTGCTCAAAAGATTAGTTATCACCGAATGTGTAGCCCGCAAAAATTTTATAGCTTATTTTTTTACACGTATATAGGTGTAACCTAACCATCCTAATTCATGAAGTGAGAAAATCTACGATATGGTTATACATAAGATGTACCTACGTGTAGATACAGCGCGACGCCGTAATGAATATAGCCTCGTCGATGCAGACGGCCGTGCACACGTGCGGGATGTCGGCGGAGCGCGAGTGCACGACGCGCGCTATCCACGGGTACTGCGACTCCGTCACCGGCAGCGCGTTCACTTGGTAGTTCTCTAGCGATGAGAAATCTGAAATAGCCGCCATCTTCTAATTGGTTTTACCAACCTGAGAGTGAGAATTTCCGCCATCTTCTTATCGGTTTTATCAACCTAAGAAACCCTAGTATTAAGAGTTCTCAAATCCGCGTGACGCCCTCCAGTCGCGGTCGCAGCCAAATATTTGTGGGGGGGTGGGGTCATCAACAAAAAAAAACATAAATTGTCTATTTATTGGAGGTTTGTCAATTAGACATTTACGATTTTGGGGGGGCCATGTCCCCTGTGACACCGGGGGGTGTCACACGCGGTCCGAGGGGGGCCTCGGACCGCCACTGACGCCCTCTGACATGCAAGTTATAACAATGACTACTATCAATGTAGAGGCCTACTGAGGCTTTTGAACTTCTGGATACCCACTGAAGGGCCTTGTGGGTAAGATAGCTGTAGATTGCAGTTACGGTTTGCCCATAAAAAAATAAGGTGATTAAAAAATGTGATAAGCGCACTCCTCGAAGTCTGTTCGGATTTCAAATAGTTTTCTCTTGTTTTCGAACTTTTTTTATTGATAACTGATTATAGGATTTGAAATTTTATTTATATTGAATTAATATCTCAGCCCATAAATAAATACCATAATTTAAATGTTTAAATATTCAAACAAAAATATAAATATTCAAAAAACTATAAATTCATAAGTATATGAATTTTAGTAACTGTCAAGTGTATCACATTTTAATATTCTAGATCCGAGAACGCAGTGTCAATCTTCAAAACCAAAACGCACACATCAAAAAATTAACAATAACACAAAATTCACGAAAAAAATATACTTATAATTAAAAACTACTAACAGGTTTCATTTAAATTGAGTACTTTGTCATTTCTCATAACAGGATGTGACATGAAGTTCAAAGTTTCCAAAATATCCTTCGTAGGCGTCGCCCATTGTAATTTAATCAAAATAACTACTAAAACTGAGTTGAACATCTTAAATTACTAAACAAATAAAATAACATGTTTATACGTATTTTTATATCGTTTTTATTTCATACAATTTCTATACAATAATACGTGAACCATATCGGTTGGCTGTGCTTATCACACGGTATTGTAAAATAGATTAAAGTTTTAACTTTTACTAACTTAAAAATGACATTTTCAAACATGAATTTTAATGGCCAGGTTCACCGCCTCCAGATAAGTATCGGCTAAACTTATCTACCAGATAATGGCATACAAATAACGATTACTTATCTGGTAGATAATCCCTATCCAGAAGTGGTGAAATTGGTCGTAAAGGTAGTATTATAAGTGGCACCCATAGACAGGAATGTTATATTTAACATTAAATAATTTGAAATACAAAATGAAAGAAATAGTCTAAATAATATTCATTAAATTTTATCGATAATAAGTTTTAAATTAACACTAAACAATATAGGTTATCTTATTTTATATCAATCAGTTGTGTAGCGACGTGTAGGCAATGCAAAACGAGCTTTATTGTCATTACATAAGACATACATTATCTTGGTAGATTTATAGAACAGGACATATATCCTTAACAATGTTTGTTAAGGATTATATACAAAATATATATTTACTTGACAATTCAAATACATGTAGAAGAATGGGAATGCCAGCATTTTCATCTAACACAACTGATTTATATAACATTACTTATTAAATACACAGTTATATTCATTGACTATACAAAATAATATCGACTCAGTATCCTGAAAATTCTCAATTCTCAGTATCAGCCCGGAGTCGGGATATGTGGCAACATGGTCCTATTATCTATTACCCCTTATTACATGCGACAAAACAAAGATAACTGACCAAAGGTGGGTGTGACACCTGCCTAACAAGATAACACTACTTGAATAAGCTCTATATCATGGAACGCAAACCATCATCTTCTGCCTAGCCTTTTCCCAACTATGTTGGTGTCAGCTACCAGTCTAAACCGGATTCAGCTGAGTACCAGTGTTTTACATGGAGCGACATGGAGCGAAACGCAATTCTCCCATAGATTTTGTATGACCGTGACATCACTTATTATTGCCATAGACAGAAAAAATCTAACTTAACAGTTTCTTCAAATAAATAATTTTTGAGAGTTAAAAAAAAAACGTTTTTGTTAGAGAAGTCTTGGAATTATTTCTTAAAAAATTTCACAGCTACTGAGTCACATACTATGTATATTTAGCCATTGAATCTCCTATCGTCTCAAACGATCTCATACTTATCTGGGTGGAAACTGATCTCCTGGGAATAGTCGACGGGCGTGCTGTCCTCTGCATGAGTCACCTTGGTAGCTTTCAGGAGCGCCAGCGACGTGTCAGATGTCCACATCACGGTCAGAGGGAAGAAGTCGTTGGGAACCGCTGGGGTTACCCTGTGGACAATATAACACAGAATTATTTTCTGACATATCCTTTTATTATATCCGTATCCAAATACCCAATTCTTTAGGTAGAATTAGGTCGTAGCGCAGTGACAGCTGCAATCAACACAGGTCACTGGATTAGAGACAACCTACGCTTAACATGCCGGTTCTGGATGGGTATAAATACGCAAATAATGTATCATTTGCCTAGCCTTTTCCCAACTATGTTGGGGTCGGCTTCCAGTCTTTAACCGGATGCAGTTGAGTAGCAGTGATTTACATGGAGCGACTGCCTATCTGACCTCCACAACCCAGTTTCCGAAGACTGGTTGTCAGAAGCCAGTTTCTGACTACACGTAACGACTGTCAAAGATGTACAAATAACAACCGGGATCAACAGCTTAACGTGCTTTCCGAGGCACAGAGGAGTCTCGCTATGACAAAGATGGTCACCGCCGACCGTCGACCGCGCCAAGCGCAGCTTAACCTTTGATCGGTCGAACCGTGTGGCTGGTGCTTAGCCACGAGCTCCTCTACGTAAATAATGTATCCTAACTAATATTAAAAGGCGAATGTGAGTTTGTAACTTAGCATGGGGCCAGATTGAAACTTAGAGCAGGACATAGGACGTAGTATTTACTTAGCTGCGTAGGTCTTTTCCGGCACAAAAGACACCATGACAAACAGCTAGTATGAAAATAATCTGCAGTAAAGTATCACGTGTCAATCCACCTTGCCCAAAACACTTGGAGAGACTGACTAACCTGACCTGCAACACCATTCTTGGTGGTCTTGACCTTCAAGGCATAAGGACGATGAAGAAGAAAGACTCACGTGAACTCAAGGCTGCCGGATTTCTGCTGCTTGTTGATGATGGGTATGCTCCAGATGAGGGTGCGGCCCTTCTGCGCGTAGCTGCCCTCCCACTGGTGGACCACCACGGACGTGTTACCAGAACTGTGGGCAAAATAAAACGCTGAAAAAGATGCAGAATCCCCTCTCCAAAAACTTCAAGTGTTTGATAAACTAATTTGAATTGAAACATCTTATTGGGTAGTTTTCCGTGACGCCAAATGGCATGACGCTCGCTTATGCTCATGCCCCATATTTGCCGGGGCTGCGGGACGTTCGAAAGAGATACCGCGCCCCCGGAATACAAAGGGCTGAGGAAGGAACATGGATAGGTTTTAGTCAGTAATAGTACGACACTACGGCGGGAGGGATTAATTGATGATTTCCCATCCGAAAAAAAAAAATGCCCCATATGTTGTATGTGTACGTAGCGCATATATC
The DNA here is from genome assembly GCA_963891755.1 of Pyrrhia umbra. Lineage (NCBI taxonomy): Eukaryota > Metazoa > Arthropoda > Insecta > Lepidoptera > Noctuidae > Pyrrhia > Pyrrhia umbra. The sequence goes on from OY982943.1 coordinate 3,472,482, forward strand.
ATGTATTTCACAGTTTTTTTGTGTGTATATACGCGTGTATGCATGTGCCTTGAGCTGTAGCACATCTGCAGGGCATCCCGTGAAGAATTTTCTATATGGGGAATCATCACATGATCCCAAATCGGAGGGAGTGACACAGCCGGTTGCACCAAATTTTTTATCATTTATACTTTTACGAATATCACAAAACATGATATCAGGAATAAGCATACTTTTAATATGTTTTATGATATCAATACATAGATATAATAAATAAGTAAATATAATATCATAAATATTTAGACGAAAAACATAAAATAATTCAAATTTATCATGTATTTTGACAGATCTTGAATCACAGTTCTTCCGTTTCACGTAAAGATAACCGCTTTATTGATTGATGATTTTTTTTATTCAACCGGCTGTTAGACTCTTATTGACCAAAACCCAACCGTGTTCCTGCAATTGGCAGCGGTAACTCTTTCGAAAAACCATTGATTTCTTTTGGTCCATTTCCGGATCCTTGTACATTTGACCAAATTTTAGGCAATGTATTATTTATGAATGAGATAGTACTCACGGCAGCGGTATGTGTATGTTGACGTCATTGAGCGTGAGGTGGTCGTGTTCCAGCTCGTACTCGATGTTGACGTCACAGCCGCCGCCCGTCCCCTCCGACGGCCAGCAGTTCACTACCAACACAACAACTTTAATATAATAGTTCGCACTTGTCTTTAATATTATTTGTTATGAACAAAAATTATAAATATAAAAAGTACTTTTAAATTCTTTGTCTCCTTGAAAACTTGATTTCTTATTTATGGAAGATTATAAACAAGTTCGTTTTTTTTTAAATACTGTGTTGTGAAGTTGGATAGGCGACGATAAAATATGTTAGATAGCCAGTCAGCTTGTTTGCAGTTTCAGACCAATCGGCTAGCTTCAAATTGCCCTTTTGTTTCGTTAGCTTCACTGTACAAGCAGAAAATCTAGAACGGAATTGGAAAAACGCGTTCTTTTCAATCTCTTTTTGTTTTTAAAAGACTTCAAAAGGAGGATCCTAATTCATCAGAAACTTTTTTATACATAAACCATAGACAAAAGGTGGAGAAGACTTGTTTGGCCATCCCCATGCTAGGTCTTAGTTATGCGAAAATATCTGTCAGATAAGTTTAACGAGCGGTTACCTGAGAGTGGCGCGAGCTTGTCGTCGCTGGCGTTGAGCCGCCACTTGAGCACGCCCACGTCGCTGTTGAGCGGGAAGGCGCGCTGGCTCTGCTTCAGCCCGATCACGCCCTGCGACCGGAACGCTTCCTTGTCCACGTTCGGGTGGGTCTGACACGAATGATAACGTTTTAGCATCTCCATATTGAACTAGGAAGTGATTTAGGTAGATGATATGGAGACTAAAGCCTAAATTCACCGACAAGATAATGGACCGATTATCTTAAAACAGCTGTTTACCATAATATTAAAACTTTCAACTTTCGATAGGTAAAGTAATATTTGAGATTCTTATTCTTGAAACGGTCGATTGCCAAAGTAGGTATCATATGGTTTTGTTTAACGAGCCAATTACGTAACCATTTGTGGTAACCAAGCGTATGGCGAGAAGCGACTTTATTATATACCATAATAATATAGAGATATTGATGCCGATGCCGTCATGAAAGCAATAATCAGTCAATTAAACAATTAAATTGTAACTGATAACCGTGACAATTAGGACATGGGGTCATGACCCTCAAAATAATTGTCCTTTTGTCATCCAGTTCAAGTACAATTCGGAGTGCCTACCTGCAGCTGCAGTGGCCTGGTGTCCTGGTTGTCCACGTGCACGTGGATGCGCGCGTACTGCTCGTTGCTGATGCGCAGGGTCAGCAGACCTGAGAACATGTTCCACATTACAGACTTTACAATAGCCTTTATTTCCGATGGGAAATCATCAAATATCTCTCTTCAATCTCTTCCCGCCGTGGGAGGGGGGGGGGGGCGGTTACTCTTGATATGTTAAAAGAAAAAGTCATATTTAACGTAAGTAAGAGTGGTTGTTTTTTTTTAGTTTTATAGTAAATGTCCTGAATGCCTGATGCCTGCCTGAAATGATCAACGCACAGCCTAAACCGCTGATCGTAGAGACCTGAAACTTTGAGGGTGTTTTCTTTGTATGACGTAAGTATCCGATAAGAAAGGATTATCCGAAATTCTGCCCCTAAGGGTTACCCCCTTAAAGGACAATTTGTATGAAATTCTGTCATTTTTAATTCGAATTCATAAAGACCATTTCGAAGCATAGCGAAGTCGCTGGCGGAAAACTAGTAACATATAAAATAGGGGGTTTAAAATTTTAGAACGTATTGCTTTGTCTCTTTATTACAAAACGTGTGGCAGTTTTGTTTTGTACCCACAAGTGACGCCATTTGTTTAGCATTTTTTTCGCCCTAAGGGAACAATGCCTAATTATAACGCAAGTTAAGTAAACTTACCGCTAAGTTCGAAGTTCTGAACGTCGCCATCTCTCCCAGCCACTAGAGTAAGACGCTCTTCAAAACGCAGGTGTACGCTAAAATATTAATTAAGTTGTTAAGCTAAGTTGTGATAGAAATTTCTATACTGTTCTCACTTCGCAACACTAAGGGCCTGTTTCATCATTTCTAGTGCGTATGAAATCCACTAAATTAATAATTGTGACATCATCTGGTAAATAATTTTAACTGGGACTTATCTTTTACTGTGCATAAGTTAATATTCTATATAATAAAATATAAGTACATGAAATAAATTCGCATAGGAGTTCAATCTCAAAAACGGCTGATCAGATTTGGAGATTAACACAGAAGATATTGATAAAATTTGGTACACATTTACAGCCAGTTGAACCAAAAAATATAAGGTTACTTTATACGTGAAACGGAAGAACTGTCATCCAAGATCTGTCAAAATGGAGGATCATTTTCGTCGTTCGTCTAAATATTAATAATTTATTTTTAATTAACTGTTATATCAGATACCACAAAAAATATTAAGAGTATGCTAATTATTGATAACATATTTTATGATAATCGTAAAAGTATAAAGTTTATATGTTAAAAAACCGGCCAAGTAATATTCATCCCCACTTTGTGTTTGGGAGCTACACTAATAAAAATATTTTTAAAAAGTTTATTTTACCACTTTCTCGGCGTGATGAATATACAAATCCAATCGAAATTTCAGCGTTCTAGTAATAAGATCCTCGGAGCTATACCGCGGACAGATAGACAGACAGACGGACATGGCGAAACAATAAGGGTTCCTTGTCGGACTACGGAACCCTAAAAAGTTTGGTGCAACCGGCTGATAGTTTGAAACCTGGATTTTGAAAAATTACCCTCAATATTTATTGAGGGTAATTTTTATGTCGGTATTTTGGCAGAACTAAGATACTGACTCCTTGTGGTCGGGCGGCGGCTGCAGCGGCAGGTCGGGTCGGGCGGGCGCGGCGGGCACGGCGTCGCCCTCGCTGCGCAGCCGCGACACGAACGACTCCGCGTCCGTGCCGCGGGAGCCCAGCTTCATGGCCGAGCGACCCGAGGGACGAGCTCTGGTGCAACAAAAAAATCAATCATTTTAATATAAATAATAAAAAAAATAAAAAACAAGTAATTCCAAGACACAAATTTTCTACGAATGCACTTCATTTTGGCTCAAAGAATCCCAGTAAGTTTAAATTGACTGTCAAACTTTTACTGTTTTTGCTCTATAGTCAATAAATAATTGAATTGGAAAATAAATATTTTTTTTTAACCGTGAGGTCTTTTTCCAGCACCGGCTTTTTAACGTTTATAACTCGGCCGTCTTTTAAGATATTTCTGTAGTATTTTCACTGTTGTTAACTTTTCGTTAATTGATTATAGATTTCTAATGTATAAAAAATACTGTCAAATACCCAATTTCTGACATCCAAAATAGTGTTGTACTTACATCTCTCGCGCAGGTGTTGTGGGGATCTTTTCAGCGATCGGCTCGGACGCCGCCGATGACGACATTGATGAACTGCTGAAACTGCTTCCTGCAAATACAAAAAATAAGTATAAATAGGTGCCATAATGATAAAAAAAGCGATGGTTATATAGAACAAAATAAAGCGTTTACAATATATTATTTCAGACTAGCTTCTGCCAGCGACTTCGTCCGCGTGGAATAGTGGTGCTCCGCTCCTATTGGTCTTAGCGTGATGATATATATATAGCCTATAGCCTTCCTCGATAAATGGACTATCTTACACTGAAAGAATTATTTAAATCGGACCAGCGGTTCCTGAGATTAGCGCGTTTAAACAAAATGACAACATTTCCTTTCACTGCTCTGCTCCTATTGATTGTAGCGTGATGAAAAGTATACTATAACCATCTCAGGAGTATGACAAATAATTATACCAAGTTTCGTTAAAATCCGTCGAGTAGTTTTTGTTTCTATAGAGTTTATACAGACAGACAGACAAAAATTTTACTGATTGCATTTTTGGCATCAGTATCGATCCCTAATCACCACCTGATAGTTATTTTGGAAATATATTTTATGTACAGAATTGACCTCTCTACAGATTTATTATAAGTATAGATATAGAAGATAGATTACGTCTAATATGTTTATCTGTGTATACCGTTTTAAAGTTAGTATAAACGCGCTAATCTTGGGAATCAACAATCAGATTTGGAATTTTTTTTCTACATTTGATAGCCCAGTTCTTGCAGAAAGTAAAGATAGGTGATTAACATCACGCTAGGACTTTTAGGAGTCACGCAAACAGAAAAAATGTTGGAGGGGGAGCTATGTAGTAATAGATTTCAAATCTGTAAGTTTAACTATGTGGCGTATAGTAGTTAGAATAAAAAGAAAAATAAACATAAATGATGTCTCACCAAATGCCATCTGACTGCGCGTCGGTGCACCACGCTTAGCAGCTTCCAATCTCTCTCGCTGCAATTCCTTCGCGCGTTCGCGCATGCGGTTTGCTGCTTCGCGCTCTTGCGTCTGAACGAAGAGAAAACTTTTTAGTAATTTGTTTTTTTATTATTTTACATATAATTAATCTGTTTTATATTTGTACATACCTGGCGCACAGCTTGATAGATCTTTTCTTCATGGGAGTCCATCTCAACGAAGGAGCGTACCTGGACACAAAACACACATTGATTCGTCACCACCATTTGAAAATACAGACATTTAAAACTATATTCTTTTGCTGTAATATTTTTTATTTATTCTGATTAATTTGAAGTTTGTGCAGTATGAGTTTACTTTCCTTAGATTTCTATTAACGAAATATAACAGGCGTGATATATGTTAGGCCCTTTATACACTGCGACTTTTTACAGCGATACAAACTCGCGTTTGACAGCCGCGCGACTACATCGCGATTGTATTGTCTCTTTTAGTAACGCGTGTGTGTAAAAGTAAACGATTTGCGACTGTATTGATGCTGCATTGAGAGTTAAAAGTCACAGTGTATAGAGAGCCTTCGGTGTCAACTATCAGGTGGTGTATTGTGTATATCTATACTATATACTAATATTATAAAGAGGAAAGATTTGTTTGTTTGTTTGTAGGGATTGAATTCAAAAACTACTGGACCGTCTTTAAAAAATATTTCACCATTAGAAGGCTACATCTTTATGAAGTGTCATAGGCTATATTTATTTCCAGAAATTATTAGGGATCCCTACTAAAATTAAATGCGGGCGAAGCCACGGCCGGAAAGCTAGTGACATATAAAATCGTGTTCACCATTCATTGCTTCATTTTTTGTCACAATAGGCTTACTACTGTGACTAACTTAATTTGCAAGAAATACATAGTTGTAAAACTAACCTGTGCCAAGTTGACACTCTCCCTGTATCCGAGAGCCACAATCTCGTCAAACGCAAACAGCAGGTTGAAGGCCTGGTTCAGTACTTCAGCCTCCGTCAGCTGAGTGCAGTATTCTGGTACCTGTTGACATAGTTACAAAAACATTTATTCAGTTGCTTAAATTTGAACTCCAGTCTTTTTATGACTAGTCTATTGCTAGTCACAGAATGTCAACAATGTTTACACATGGCATAAATACCCCAAATTATTGACATACACCAGGGCATGTCATAACATGCTATAAAATGATAATAAAGTGTCAAAAAATAGTGTTTTGACATAATCATGTCATATTTCATTCACTTTTCTTTTTCTAGCAACATTTTTTTATATGCTTGGCTGTTTATTAAGATTTTACATTCATATTTTCACTGTATTCATCTTATCGTTAATTAGCTATGGATTTCTAATGAAAAGTACAAAGACTGTTAAACCAGCTAGGAACTCACCACTCTACTGAACAGCCGCAGTGTCTCCAGGTCCTCCAGGATATTGCTAGCTTTGGTGGTGATGAGCAGCATGTACAGTTTGTCCAAGGGTTGGTATACATATCTGTAATTAAATATATGTTAGTATTGTACTATGTATTTAACTAAAGTGTATTCTAGTACTCTTTAGTATTAATTAACAAGTATGTTCTATTTTAAATTATAGATTTAAGTTAAAGAAGAATAGAACCTGAGGGTTTATGTTTATGTTAACACATCATGTATGTTTGTTGTAACAGGTTGCTTGATGTTATTTTAAAATGCTCAAACATATTATTTGATGCCCATTTTTAAACATATTTTAATGTTAGTAGAATATCTTGTTTATTTGTTTTATAATGTAAATAATTGTTACTGTAATACATTTCACAAATGGTATTTAAATAATAAGTATAAAAAAAAACTATATCCCACTTGCTTTGGAACATGATCCAAGTTATCAGCATTCAGGCCTCCTGTCAGTACATGATGCTTATTAGACTATACAGACATACACAATAACAGTTCTTAAAACTGAGAATAATTCTGGAAGAATTCCATCTTGAAAAGAGATTTTCTCACCTGACAGATTCAGTTTCTACAAATGTATGCTGTCGTCCTCCAGTCATGAGCTTTGGGAAGGCGGCAAGCAAACCCTCGATACGTGCCTTCGTCATTTCGACGAATTGACGTGAAACCAATGCTGAAAATTGCGTGTCCTTTATATACAGATTTCATACATATTTATTGATTTTAGTTTATGAATTTTACGGAAAATAGAAAGATAAGTACCTTTTCCTGACTTCGTGCATACTGTTGCCGCTATGAGCACCTGAAATTACACAAAAACACTTCAGGAAACTATAAACATAAGCCGGATGAATAACTTGCATTTTAAGGGAATGACCAAGTTGGTATAGGAAATAAAGCACTGTGGAATCTAAATTGGTATTTATGAATGCTGTTTACAGTATTACCATTTTGATTTAGCTTTATATTTCTCAAATTTCATAAAATAATCACAATTTGCAAACTTGACAGCCAACACACCGAGATGACGTGTAGACGTTTTTTTTAATAAATGTTGCCATCGCATTTATTTGTTGCAAAATTGTTTATTATTATTCACATATCCGAACGAAGCAAAATAGATTATGACCTTAAGACCAATATAGTGATTTCCCAAATGTTGACGATTATTGAAAGTAAAAATTCTACTCTATGTTCCAAAATAAATGTCAAATTTGTCAAAAGTAAGCAAAGCACATTGGGGTTATTGTTCGTTTTTTAGCCAATTTTATCGTCTAACTCGTATCTTTTCACGTAATTAAGATAATTAATTAAAGTGTTCAATTGTGCTATTCGAACAATGGAGGTTTCTATTTGATTTGGTGTCTTAATTCTATGGAATACGTTTGCATACCACAGAAGCCAAATAACAGTAGTAAGTGGCAAGATTTTAATTATTTTGTATTGGTATTTAGATGTAGTGGTTCGGGTCACATGCTCTCGAATATGCATTCGTTGTAAATGAGTGTTATCGTCATTATTTTCGCTAATGGTCAAACGTTTGATTTGCATACAATGATATTTTCTTTATGCCTGATTTCTTTATAGATATATCTTTTCGTCCAATAAAGTACACAGTTGTTAATACGTGACCATGCCGTCGGTACAGATGGCTGGATACTGTTATGACTGGTGCAGTTCTAGTATTTATTCATTAATAATTTATGTAATCTAGTTTTTATTAGTTTGGTATTATGGAAGAGGCCTTTCTTATTGATAGTGATAATGAGGTATTTATTTGACTCTATTATCTCTTCTTAGCTCACAATAACCACTAGTAGGTACTCAATATTTTTAGTGCTTTCATTTGCTGTTTATTTTGTTTTTGAAATTAGAAGGTAAAATATTGGCATAAGTAGGCAACAATACGGTTTCATAAGACGTAATATAATATTTCGGTTTCGATAACCCGAATTATTGTCAACCTTGAGTTATGACAGGTTAGCGTATAATACTGAAGGACTTTATTGACAGTCCACAGTTGAGAAGTATGTGTAGAGATGAAGAGATGTGACGCGTGCCGTGTCCGTTCAGAACGGAGGACGGAGGAGAGAGCGGACCACACTGGAGACAGAGACCCGCTCATAGACACAACAACTGTCTCTCAGGAGGATACTTACGATAACCAAAATTTAGTAAGATCAATATCATTTACGTAGTTAGCACTTTTTACTTTGTATGTGCACCGTTCGTATTTCGTGCACTCACTTTGTTAGTTACACGTAATATTTTATGTGGTATGTCTTTTGTTTAGTCTATGTCATTGTATCAGCATCATGTTATTTATTTTGTTTTGTCTGTAGTAAGTAAATTGATAATTTATTGGTACTTAAGTGTGGTATATGATAAAGGTATAGTATATTGGATATTAATTGTAAATAGTATTGTGGTAACTTTCTTCAATATATTGATAAGGGAATGGAAGGAGAACAAAGGTTTTACACATAATGGTTTAGGGCTGTGTGAAAGATAAATGTGTTCTAGCATCTTTATAGCTTAATTTTTTTATTAATGATCCTTAAAGTTAAAGTACATTTAAATACATTCTCTGTATCTTTAATTACAAGAAAAAGTAATTTTTGAAGCTTTCTGTGTTCTTGTGGTAGGTCTTTCAGTGATACAAAAAGCAGCCATTTAGTTGCTCATGCATATTGCCACAGTGTAGCAATACAGAAGTGTTAAATAAAAACATATTCCAGTGTAATGTAGATAAATAATTACGTCCATCTATAAGGTATGTTGCTCAAACGTTCTATAAAGTTAGGTATCAAAATATAAAGTTCCAACTACACTGCAAAACATAGCTTGCATGCTATCTTTTATAAAAAAGAAATACACGTGCCCAAACGCGTCCGAATTGAAAGTATCGTCGTACGTATATAACCAATAGCCGTATCAATCGCTCAATGTAAACAAACAATATCTCTATTTGTAGAAAACACCGCCCTAATGTGTTTTCACTGTTTATCAGATAAACCAGTAATTTATAGACACAGATGAGGATTTATTTTTAAACAAAGGATTATCGTAATTAAATCAGGATATCGTGTTTTTAAATCACGTGGCAACACTGTTTTTAAAAAACAACAGAAGCTTCGTCATTGGGTGTGTTTGTATGAATAAAAGAATTTCATTTGGTAGGTGTAGGTGTCGGGTCAATTCGGGACATTTCGAAGCGTACCCTAAAATGTCCCGAAACCCCGTCGAGGCTTATTACTCACAACCTTTTTGAAAGGATAAGGTCAGTCATGATTTTGGGATCGCAAATCGAACGAAATAGGTCGAATGTAGTGTAGAGTCCCTTTTCCCGTGAATAAGTTTAACATTTTATATTGTACTAGCTACTTTTCTCGGTTTCACTCACATACCGAGGGAAGTACCTCTCACAGACGTTTAAAAAGTAGCCTGAACTACCAGGTCCTATCTATTTCGGTGATAGCAAATTTACGAGTAAATTGGTTCAGCCGTTTTAGCGTGAAAGCGTTACAAACAAACTCACATCCGCATTTAAAATACATATTATTAGTAAGGATAAAGACAAAGCCTGTTCTTCATAGCAGACAGATGCTGCGAAGTTTGTTGCACCAGTTCTTAAATCAAAAACACAGAAGGTTGTATAGAGTGGGCGAAAAGTTCTGATTTTTAGCCTGATTTTATTTTTTTATATTCACATTCACGACACCATGAAGCGATATACGCTTGTGATGTGAATAAAGTCATATTTGATCTTTACTACAACTAATCTCGCTATCGTAGTAAGTAAACAAAGAAAAATCGGTTGGTCATTAACAGCTACTGATAGCGAGCCTCTCCAAGATTATAAGTTTATTGCAGATTAAAAAAAAACTGATAATATTGATGCGACCATTGTATTTGTGTCTCTTGCAAATAATAAAACCGTCAATGTGTCCGCGATGCTTGGGGTCTTAATAAAATGGTGAGGATTTCCCGCCTTTTGAGAGCACACAGTTCTTTTAAGTGAAGACAGGCAAAGGCAGTCTCTGTGATGCCTTCAAAGGATGCGGTAGTGTTAATGTGTGTGTGAATCCTTCTGTGCCTCATTTTGTAGTGCTGAAAATGAGATATTAGTGTTTAAAGATAAAACAAGCAAAAAGAATAATGAAGAAGAAAATTAACATTACCATGACGCCGAAAAAGGTAGTGTCATTTTTTTAATTCATTAAAAAGTTTCGCGCTTATAAAAGCGCGGTAATTTCTGCGGCAAACCATTTATTAAATAATACCAACCAACCAATGAAACAAAGAAAATCACACTTGCTATTTCAAAAACGTATAAACTGTATAAAACATACTAGTTTTGTTAATTATTTTGTCGCAAGCGGTCATGCGAAAACTACTAATAAGGTCAACTTGAACTTGTTATGAATATTTTATTATGTTTGTAATGCTTTACATACAAATTCTGCAAAAGTTTTAATTACCTAAACTACTGCATTATTTAAATGTAAACATTAGTCGTAGGTGCAGATTTCGAGTATTATCTGCAGACGACATAATAATATATTATGTTGATTCCGGTCAGGCATATTGGTTTCTTGAAATACTTAGGCTCTCCTCCAAACGATGTTTTTACCATAGAGCCTTAAATCGTCATCTTCTCTGCAGACTACCAAGAGTTAAATCTGAAATAAAAGTTTATAACTCAATCTACATTCATCGCTGGCTTTCTTTAATTGACATCATTCAACTTAACTTTTTTCTGTGGTTGTCAGACTAACCGATTTTCTGCCTTATTTACCGATTCCCAGATTCCCTTACCATGCAAAACTAGCTCTTCATTCAAGTAAGACTCCTTCTCCTTCTAAGACTTCAATTTCGATTTAAGGAAATAATATATACTAAACTAGCATTGGCGAAAAAGAAAAAAGCCTTTTAAAAATAAAAGAAAACGCTAGTTTGAGCAACAGCAAAACGAAATTATGTATCGCGACGTTCATCAGTCCTTGCGGCTTAATTTATTCTAGCGTGCATTCAAGTGACATTAACGTTTGTTGTTTTCAAACAAAACCTTGCTTCTGTCATATTAGTTTGCATTATTATTCTTTTGAGTTCCTTACTTCAAGATGGATAGTGCTTGCAAGCAAATCTTTCTCTCTTTATCCAGAAAGTAACGTTAGGAGGAGAATTCCCCCGAGGCTGCGGGTTGTTTGAAACAGTTACCGCGCTCCCGGAATATAAAGAGCTGAAGAACGAACATGGATGGGTTTTATTCAGTAAGAGTCTGATACTCCCTCCCGCTCCACCCACGGCGGGAGGGGTCATTTGATGATTTCCAATCCAAAAAAAATATATTAAAATTAGAATTCCCACTTTTTCATTTAGGAGATGTTAAAGATTCATTTGATTCCTAGAGAAAATCCTTTAGGTACATAAGTACTTGAATACTACGAATTCTTTATCCTTCCTCAGAGTTTAATATTACCTTATTATGTTAGTTTCACTGTGAAAGTATAACACTTACAAACAAACATATGGACTGAGTACAACTTTCGCGTTTATAATAGTCTATACGCGGCTTTGCCCCTGTGGTATATCCCACAGGAATCGTATATCTTTCTGAGATTATAACCTATGTAAATACGGCGATAAACTACGCTTATTGAAAAAAAAAAAACTATTCCTTCCTCCGTTGCTCTGTGACCGTGAACAACACTAGTATTTACAACTTGAGTCTTATTCTTTGTCTATCAGGTACTAGCTATTTCCAGCCGTATCTTCTCTTCTTCTTTCTGAAGAAACTGCATGCGTCCGGATCAAAAATGTCCTCAAATTACTAGCTTTCATTTGATACCCATAATTGCTGCGGTAAGAAAAAATTCAACTCCCCCCCATTCCGCCATTTGCGGGCGCCATTTGCGGGCGCATTTTGAAAATCTGTATAGCCTATGTCACTACTACAATTTAGATAAATCTAACGACACCTCATATGTCAAAAACCATCCAGCCGTTTGGGCTGTAGGGCGTGCCAAAGAAATGGACATACATACATACACTCGAAAAACATAACCCTCCTTCTGTCGCAGTCGGGTAAAAAATACTAGAATTTAAGAGTTTATAATAATCTGGAGTAACCTCATTCGAAGCTGGTGACACGAGGAAACAGACTCACGTACTATAACGTTCCGCATGGCAAGCTGTCGAGATTGGCTACAGGCGATTAACATTGCCTTTCATATTTCTCTATCGGAGGGAAATTGGATTAATACACTTCGAAGTGTTTTTTATGAAGTTTTATGTATACTAACTACTTAATATTATTAATACGAAAGTGATTTTCTTTGTCTTTCACGATAGAACGTCTGAACCGATTTAAATTGCCAACCAATTGATTTTACGAAAAATATAAACAAAATCATATCCTATTTTGTCCTACTTTTCCCACATAGATAAATAAAATGGCAATAAATTATGAGTGACGATATTTAGGGCATGAAATTGACATAAATGCACCATCCTTACGCCATTTTGTTAATTTCTGTGGCTTTCGACTATAATTTAGGTACACTTAAAACTAGATGAGAATATAGAATGAAGATAGAAGGATATAATAGTTCCCTCAGGATACGAAAAAAAAAACAAAATAACTAGTACCTACGCTATTACTTCCTTGTTCGTTTCGTCGAAAAGTCATACATTTTCATCGTTGCTCTTGAAAGAGGTTCACAATCTTTTACCCTGCATTCACACTTGAGAAGGTATTCCGTATTATCAGTCTGTTTAGTTTTATGATCAGATATTACTCTTCAAATTTCGATCAATATATCAAAGTGAGCAGTCCTGCGTTTCTTTGTAACGGTGACTACATAGATTATAATCTGATAATTATCAATTTATTTCTTATAACGACGGTGAATCATCATTGATTATAGGAAATAGCTACCTCTTGTTGGAAATCGTCAGAATTCTTCGATTTATTGACATCATCATCACCCTTTTTTTGTTGCTCCTCCGTTGGATAGTCCTTCCACGGTAAAGGATAACTTTAACACTATGTCCTTCCTTGTGCCATATCACTCATTATTCAACTGTAGTTTTGTGAGGATGTCCACCATCATCAATACATCTTTTGCTTTTTCCCAATTTATTGTGGGGGTGGGTCAGCAGAGCTGTTTTTCCATACATCATGACACTTTATTTCAGTGTTCATTTATTTTCTAGTCTTTAAAACAATCCACTCCTTAATTTCATAGCCATTCGGATTGAAATACCTTTAAACGAGATTTTTCGTGTATTGTTCACTTGTCCCTTAAAAATACGTCTTTTACGAAGGGGAATCTTTATTATCGTATTTCTTTGCACATTGTTATATTTTCCCAATTAATTCGAACTTAGTCTACTTCGCTCCAGAACGTGACTTTCTTCCACTTTCTGCAATCTCGCTTTGTTGTGGTCTTTGTATACGATCTTTTTAATGAATAGTTGAGTAATAACAACTTTTTTCAATAGCTCAACAACAACCAAATGACGTGTATACATTTTTGTTTTACATATTCCTAAACCAATTACAGCAATCATAATAAAAGACAACCATAAAATTACCAGTCCCAAAAAACAAACGCTCCGTCGATGTATAAACAGGCTTTACAGCCAAACAACAAGTAAATCTACCAAACCAGTATGTTAATAGGCCGTTTAGCTAAGTCTTCAGTTACTTTTGTTAGCGAGAACAATAGGGAACTTGTAAATATCGCGTTACTATGCTTCTAGCTACTCCGAACCTCTGAAAGGTCAGGAGCGAATCATTAGTAAGTCGCTTTCTTAGTTGTACATTTGTTGTTTCTCATATTAATTATTAATACGGTTTCTGATCGATATGCCAAGAGTCAAGGCGAATGATTTGTTGCTTGAGAACTTTCTAAGCTAGGTTGAGAAGACTTATGATGAATATTGTTTTGGGAACTCAGTTTTCAACCCTCTTAAAAGTAGTTAATACTTTAAGAGGGTTCTTATAATTGGTTATTGAGTTTCAATACTAGTGAAGCTTGGTAAATGCACATACAAACACATATACCTGTTTAGAAAAGGTCTTTTATTGAATTGAGACCGTCTTTAACATTTTCTTTAACTGTTTGAGTTCAATGGGTTTTGAGCTGCGAAAACTTCGCTGCTACGCCAAGTTTAGTGACTTTTAAAATCTGGTATACCATTAAGGCTATGCAATTTACTAGTGAATGTAATGCAATAAACACCAGATCTTGAAAGCAATACGACGAGCAATAACTTGACCCTAATTCAAGGAAAGCGAGCGTCTTATCTCTGAGTGCAAGTTAGGGGACAACTGGAGGAAATGGCACACTTTACTTGCTTTATAAGGTATGGCAAGTAAGCACGCCACGTACTGCAGTCCTCATGCACATGAGAATATGGCCGGGGTTTATTGAACACCCGGATTGAACTAAGATGCAGTGGACCCTTTATCAAACAAAGTGATGTAGATAGATCGAAAATAAACTTCCAGTTTCTGAAATGTCAAGGTAAACAGTCATACTGATTCACTCTGGGAAAATCGTATCGCAAACAACTGTGTCTTCTTGCTATAATTCATGGCAACGTGGCTATGGCATAGTATAGTAGGTGGTACACAAGACTATCAGATGTAACAAACAAAACTCTCTTTCATATAATTGCAACTTCAACAACGACACTTAAATTATAACTTTGTGCTAAGTTATTGTTCTGTTCAAAACCATTTTGAAGTCACAAGCGTTAAGTATGGCGTTTTTATCGACGTTCGCCAGCACCATTTCCAACTTTATCACAACTTTAATTGTGTGGCTATCGATAGCGAATGCTCCAATTGTTTCTACGCTCAGGGTTTATCGTATTGTTATCGATACCTGTGCTTTTGATTTCGGAGTATCATGATTTACGGTTCATAATGCTGGTAGATCAAGGCTTTGACAATTTAAAGAAGACTTAGGAATATAAAGTAGTTTATCTTCTTGTAGAAGTTTTAACTATTTTTCTGCCGCTGTAGGTATGGTGGATACTGG
Organism: Pyrrhia umbra; assembly: GCA_963891755.1. Lineage (NCBI taxonomy): Eukaryota > Metazoa > Arthropoda > Insecta > Lepidoptera > Noctuidae > Pyrrhia > Pyrrhia umbra. Next base: position 3,487,903 of record OY982943.1, read on the forward strand.
TGGATATATGCGTGTGTTTTTCTTTAGGATGGCAATCTATAAAATGTACGAAATGCTATAAAGGTCTTACTAAAATTAAAATATTAATTCTTATCATATTGTAAATGCGAAATTGAGTTTGTTTGATCGTTATGCTTCACAGTAAAAATAGAGAGTAGAGGTAAATCTGAACAGCTAACCTAAATTTGAAGCTAGCTTAAATTTAAATACACTTACAAAAACTTACGTGCCCGGAAGTAAACTTAATGGTAAGGTCACTATTACTAGGCTCTAGGTTACAGACCTAGAAAGTAGAAACTTAGGTAAACGAAGTCGCAAATAAAAGCTAATGTAAGCATTATCTTAATATTAACCTACTGCCATACTAATACTAACGACTTGTTAGTTGGAGAAAGGTATATTTAACATTTCAATTCGGTCTGTAAACAATTTGAAGTTTAACTTACAACTAAGAGCCTTTTAAAACCAAGGTATTTTCTCGATTTTCTTTGCAACATGCAAATCATTATGCCTATATCCAGCGGTGGGCCAAAGCCAAACAGGATAATGACGATAATGCAAATTCATACCTATATCAAAACTGATTATGGTCGATTTTCGATATTTAGGCTACCACCAGTATAACACCTTAAAACACCTCTTTTCTAATTTGTGTTCCTTGATAAGTGAAAAGGTATCAGAGAAAAGTGAATGGAACAACCTGGCTTAACTTCTAAAAATGGCTACAGCACCGGTGCATGATCTACAAATTTCCCATAGTTTGTCATAGGCTGAACGGCCCCCTGAGGTCGTGATCTCCAATTAGCGAGCAGACGGGCAGACGCGACATGTGCAGCCAGTTCCCTCCCGACCGCGTCAATCATGTTTCTTGCTTGATGTGCATTTGATTTGGTCGTTAAATTCGGCGCGAAGACCGTTTGAAATTAGAACGTTTGATACAAGGAGTCTTTATTCTGAGTGTACATTAAAAATAAATGTGAGGGTTTCCTGTGTGGCTTGGTATGTCGGGGAAGTGTACTGGGTATGTACGTATCTTTTGATTTGTTCGTATTTTTATTCCTGATACATAATGACTTGTTGTTGTTAGTGGTTTCTTTTGTGTACGAACATTAAGGTATTCTCACTTTGCGTTTATTAGGCCTCCCATAATACCAATCGTTGATCTGTAATATATTTTGATCAGGTGTGTGTAATACAGTTTGATCCTAGTAAATTTTACAGTATTGACTCGCCATTGAAGTTTAAGCATCACTTAAGTCTTTCTGTCACTGATACACGTAGTGACAGATAGACTGAGATAAAAGCCTTTTAAAATTAAGTAAGGTTTAACTATTTGGGCTTTAGTAGCGGTAAATTTTGACTAAAAGAAAGTATGCGTTAAGCGTGCTTATAACAATGTCATGTCGATAACATTTAAACGTTAACACTTAACTTTAATATGGGGTAGAAGTCGTTAATTATAACGCGGACGCAGTTTAATCACGCATGCTGAGAAACATTATAATTTATAGTAGCTGTAGAGCGGATGGTATAAATTTATAACTAGCCGTTACCCGCAGATTCACTTGCATCCTGAGAGAACTAATGACGGAAAATATCCGGGTATAAACGGATTATAGCCTAAGGGAACTAATGAGGGATAATTATCCGGGTATGAAGGGAACCGTTCCCCTCATGTGCCCGAATTATCTCAATCTTCAGGTTTCAATTCTTTTCCCAAAAAACTTTTCGCTCAAATTTTGCCTCTTGCAAATTGTTAGAAAGAAAATAAACCAATTCGGTCCAGCAGTTCTTAATACGCGAACCAACAAACTGAAGTTTTTATTTATTTTATACAAGTACGAGCGAGAAACAATTTTCTTGTTCTACAACTGGAATGGTACAAAAAGTTCAACTAGGTGGAAAGCAGTGGCAATGTTTGTTTAATAGTGTGAATACACGCTCGCTACTAGTATTACATCAAGTAATAAGTGGTGACGCACACATCCAAATAAGTCTGTGTGCTGTGGTTGTTTGATTTTCTTTTGTTAACCTACATCTAAGGTAGAAGTTATGCACCTATCGGGGGTTTTTTAACACGTGTGGAATTTTTGGCTGATCTTGGTGTGACAATTTAGATGTGCACTGCTCATTGTATGTTTGCAATTGCGATCGAATAGGAAATAAAGTCTGATTTTTAATTAATTACAATAAAGAAGTTCATTTGTTTAAAATTACTCATTGCAGTCATATAATTCGGGGCGATAGGTTTATAGTTTTTATGCAGCCAAGAATTTTAGTCTCTAAGTCTTGATTATAAAGTTCTTTAAAGAGCTAAGAAGGTATTTAATTATGCTACTTTGCAATTGCTTGCAAGTCTAAAAAAGAAAAGAGGTGTGAAAATAGTAAACTCGCGTGAACACTGCTATCGTGCTAAGCGTTAGATTTGCACGCCACAAGCGACGCCTCAGGCTTTGTGGCTAGGGGCCTCGACATTGCTTTTGACAAGCCGCCTTTGACGTGCTACAACATGCTCGGAAAAGCGCTGTATTTAGCGTCTAACTCACATAAGCAATTAAGCACCATAATGCTGGATTCCACTTGGCAACTACACTTCACTCCATATTAGAATTCCTTTTAAGCTCGTGCCGGCTTATACTTAATTTAGTTTGCCGAATTCTGGATATTTACCTCGAAGATAAGCCACATCGAATTTGACAGTATATAAAAGAGTATGGGGTAGACATTTGCCCAGCTGTGGGACAAATAGATCAAATAAAATAACTTCTCAATTTGAGCTGAAAATTTAAAATTTAAGTCTGCCTGGACATGTTGAATTGCTATTTGCTTTCCGTATTTTTTCAAGTTCTTCTTAGGTAAAGAAACCAACCATCGCGCAGACTTTTCGCTTCACAAAAATGTGTGTTTGATTTCGGAAGACCCACCAAGTTTTAGGAGCTCGTAATTTATGACTTAATTCGTCTTTGCCTTTACTTATATTAAAGTCGTCGTTTCAAGATAAGAAAATTTATAATAATGTGTCATTATTATCAATAGTATCAATGCTATGTTAATGACCTCATGCATCTGAAAATAAATCACAATTAAAACGAATATCTTATCGTTTGTCTAACCGCTGATTAAGTGCCTACGTCTGGCCCATGCTACAGTACGTTCAGTAACATTGTTAAGATATTGTAATGAGTTTCAAGTAGTTCTGCGTTGTGTACTGAAAAAAGTTATTTTGAAGTTGGTGGCATACATTGTAGTTTCCGTCGTCAGTAGAGAATCAGGACAATCAGCCCATCAGAGTTTATGGCGTAATCGGTAGTTTTTTTATTTATTTTTTTAACAGTTACTTACAGATAAATTTTACAGCCTTATATTTGGTGGGCTAATGTGCTATCAAAGGTCATTTTCGAAACACCATTTATACTTGGTTTTTCCCGCAGCTTCGATCGCCATACAAATTTTGAACTCCCGTTTCACCCTTATAGGGATTGAGTTTCAAAAATCCTTTTTGATCGGACGACCGGTAGGTATACGGTATCGTATGGCCGGTACAAATGCAAATGCAGTTTGGCTTAGCCATGCTCGCCCCATGGTCTCGTAGGTGTAAGTCTACTCAGTAGCATCAGCTTATAACCTGGTTTTGGCCTGGTTAGGCCTAAGGCTGGTCCCTCCTATAGCTACATATATGCAAAAGTAACTATACCTGTCTGTTACCCCTTGTTACAGTAAAACGGGTTAACCTATTTTGATGAATTTGATGTATAGTTTAGTATTGTAGTGAAACCCTGAGCAAGAACAAGGGATCGTTTTTATCTAAGTGTGTGAAGTAGTTACCTGAGAATGCGAGTAAAATGGAGTTTCTTGCCCGTTCTTCTCCATAGCAAACTACTTTTTGGAATGGGCAACAAAATTCTTTCCTTTTTGACTTTCAAAAGTGCTTGTTTTGAAAGGCCTAATTGAATAAAATAAATGATTTGATTTGAAAAAACTGCGGGGAACAGCTAGAAATATCTATGGATGTTCCCACTACGTCTCCATTTTACCCTTTTGCGGAACCGGTCGTGATCTTATATTACAAATACAGAAGCTGAATTAATATTTGGAACAAACATCAATCGATTACTCCCCACGCATCTCGATATTTTGTGAGATGTAGGTTAACGACTGGAACATCGTAACATTTCGTCGGAATGCAGATTAAACTTGGGGATCTTTGGTCACCACTTTTTTTATTTTTTAATAGTCCCCGTGGTGTCAAAAACAACATTTATTAATTAAGATACAATCGCCAATTAATTAACATATTTTTATGAGTTTTTTTTTATTATTTTGTATGGCAGTACGATGAAGTGTAGTCACTAATTTTCTAAGCTATAAAATAAAGTTAATTGTTTTAGTCACTGTTTTTTATAAAAAAATATAAAAAATATCGTCGGCGTCAGTGCAGGACCTTCTAAATGCAAAAAAACATGTTTTACAGTAGACAATAAAAACTTTTCTAAAAGCGATGTGATCAAATTAAAACAACTTTTTTCAAAAACATATTTTTTTTGCATCTAGAAGGTCCTGCACTGACGCCGACGATATACTGTTTTGTATGATAATCTCGATTCGCTTCCATTATTCAAAGTGGTAGATATTTTCAAATGTGAACTACTACAATTAAAATGGTTCCTATATATTAGTCTCTCGTATACTAGTATTGGTCTCTCGACATCGTACGGTCGACGACTAATCGCTATAATACGACAACATCGTAAAGTTCAACTGCACGTCATTATCTAAACAGATAATTTCGTCTACCGTTCCTAGGTCACACTATTAGATTATAGAAGTCATTTGAAAGCAACATTCGTTTCTGTTTTAGAATAGCTTCTTCCCGCGACTTGTATCTGCATGGGTTCAGAATTGGGTGCTGTTACCTGGACATAAATTATCCTAGGGGATAATCTAGAACATGGTGTATCTGCAGGCTTAGTTTCACTAAAATCTGTTAAGTAGTTTTTGCGTGAAAGAGAAACAAATATCATTCCAACTTTAAAAACTTTCATGGTAATTCATATAGTAGAAATAGGATTATCAAGTTAGGAAGTAGGATAGCCAGGATTTAAGTTGCTAATCATGTATGTCAAGACTCCTTCGTGCTTCGGAAAGCACGTTAAACTATTGGTCCTGTCTGTCATTTGTAGATCTTTGACAGTCGTTATAGTAGTCAGAAGTCAGACAAACAGATTTATCAAGGGGTATCGTATTACCCTGTAACTGGGTTGTGGAGGTCAGATAGGTAGTCGCTCCATGTTAAACACTGGTACTCAGTTGCATTGTTTATACTGGTAGTCGACCCCAACATAGTTGGGAAAAGGCTAGGCAGGTGATGATGATATAAAATTAGTATTGCGGTAATTAAAATTCTATAACTATAAAGTATGATCAATCTAGAGAAAAAAAAAGTTTTTTTTTTCATACCTGCTATATTTTTCCAGTGTCAAGTCGCTTCAAGACTAAGTGAAATAGAAATGGAATCATCCAGAAACAGATATCATAATATCAACCAAGGACGGTTAATGGTATATTTTTTTTCTATCTAATGAAAATTTACGGCAATGACAATGCCGCATTTTGATTACTCCTTGTTTTAAATGGGCTTTAGAAAATTTTACCTAGGGTTGCCGAGCGAAACATAATTATGTATGTTATCTATAGTTAGGGCTGGCAAGCTAGTTATTGCGCGTGGTCACAGACTAATTCCTATTATACACACTTCCTATACTATATTATAAACGTACATTTTCACTGCTTCGAGATGACGTATAGACAGATTTAATCGCATCGCAAATAAGTTGTGGACTTGAACATCTATTTAGGATAAGGTTAGCATACGTGTAAAACTTAGGTTTTTTGTAGAATTCACAGTTCATTGTAACAGTTCTCTAGGAATTGTGTTGATTTGTCTTATTAAAAAGGTGTTATCGTGTTTGGCGTTGCGTTTGCGCAGTTAGAATTGCGTCATGTTTTTGATGTTTGTCGTTTTAACTTTAAATTCTTAGTTTGACCACTGGAACACGATGTCATGGTAGATAAGAAATATAGGTACGGTTTCTGAGGACAAAATATATTTTTTAAACTCTATACTTCAGCGGTAATAGCATCACAGGCAGCTATCCTGAAATGTTTTATGTTATAGTTAAGTTGCGTCATAATGTGGGCCTACAAACTGGGACTAATAACGTGAAGACCACAAACAGCGTTTCAGGGAAACCGTGTTTTCAAGCGCCTTTTATATTCATTAAATAGTCTGGTAACCTTAACAGTAGTATTGCCATGTTTTAAATATCGGGACTGGAGAACGGCAGGATAGCGATAAAAAGATCGGGATCTAAGAAAAATGCATATGATCCAATCGCTAAAGGTTTTGACGGGACGTGTTCTAAGAGGGTAATGCAAGATATCCCGCCAAGAACGAGACATCTGGCAACACTACTCAACAGGCACCTAAAGGCGAATAGTTTGTCTAAATAACTACAGTCAAGTACTACTCAAGTACTTCTTAATTTACGCAATAAAGTTGCGTGTATCCAAGCTTACTGTTCTGGTGGGGTATGTGATATGTCATGGTTGTCGTGCACAGTCGTGCGGCATCTGCGCCATGTTCCCGTCGTGCATGTCGCTGCTGTCGCGGCGCGGCGAGCAGCGGGCGCCGCGCCCCGGCCAGGCGGCGGTCGTGCTCAACGTCTACGACATGTACTGGACCAACTGGTAAGACTCTTATATAACTGTTCATCATCACCAGCCTATATATTGTCCCACTGATGGGCACAGCCTCTTCTCATACAAAGAAGGCATGAGGCTTGATCTCTTGATCAAGGAGGCGGCTTGGCGATTTCAGAGTTTTTAAGTCCAGGTTTTCTCACGATGTTTTCCTTCACCGTTAGTCAGTTAGATATACTTAGAAGAACATAATGATTTCGGAAATCCATTGGTACTTGCCCGGTTTCGAACCCGCACACCTGCCATCACGACATAAAATATAACTGTTCCTTCATATTTATTTATACTATAATTGAAACTGGCCAAAAATAGAGGTTCAAAAAAGCAGAAACTAATAAAGACCATAGCTGCTAAAAAGTATTTTCAATAAAATACAGTCTACTACTGCCTTGTTAAAAAAAGGCGCGTTTTTTCATAAAAAAAAATTACATTGTACTCGCCTTTGCAAGAATCTTTAACCCCCCATGCGGGCCATACATATTCAGCATTCTCATGTTGATGAGCAAGTTAGCATACGTGCATGATTATGTTGTACGTGCAGGTACACGGCGGGCGCGGGGGTGGGGGTGTTCCACAGCGGGGTGCAGGTGCACGGCTCGGAGTGGGCGTACGGGGGGCATCCGTACGCCTTCACCGGAGTCTTCGAGATCACGCCCAGAGACGAGCGGGAGTTAGGCGAACAGTTTCGATTCAGGTACACACGAAAAAAGCAACACTTATTGACACAATATCAAATCATCAGCCTATTTACTATCCCACTTCTGGGTAAAGGCCTCTTCTCATACAGAGAAGGCGTGAGCATTGTTCATATAATTAAAAAACTGAAAAGGAAAACAAACAATAAAACTGTCTGTCGCGGTTGTGCCAAATAAGTCCAGGTTCAGCATTAATGCCAGATACCTAGTTCCTAGGTATTCAAGTGAACGTAGACGCCACCGATGTGAATCATCCATATGATCTGATCACTTGACTGTCTACTAAGACGGAAAAGTCACAGCATATCTGACCAATAGGAAGCTCGCAATATCACGACACCACCGTGAACAATGCCACCAGTTGGAGCTGGTCGAATTTTGTCGCCATCTCTTTATTGGACAAGAATAGAAGACTACCAAAGTCTGATCCTTTCTTTAATAAAAAATACATGTTATTAAAACTCGTATCGAACAAGCAGGTGCTTAGATAATACATATTTTAGACACTTGCAATGTTTATCGTATAATTATATATATAAATGTTTTTATTGCAGACAAAGTGTACACATAGGTTATACAGACTTCAGCGAAGAGGAAGTCAGACGATTGGTAGCAGAATTAGGCAAGCAGTTCCGCGGTGACAGGTATGTATGACTTCTTTCTGTTTCATGTTCCGCTATGAATCTCATCATCATCAGCCTATATACTGTCCCACTGCTGGACACAGGCCTCTTCTCATACAGAGAAGGCATGAGCATTAATCACCGCGCTTGCTCAAGGCGGATTGGCGATTTCAGACTTTTTACGTCCAGGTTTCCTCACGATGTTTTCCTTCACCGTTGGTAAGTGGTGTTTAAGATATTAGAAAGTACATATGACTTTAGAAAAATCACATTGCTACTTGCCAGGTTTCGAACCCGCACACTCATATACGAGAGACAGGTGCCTTAACCGCTAGGCCACCACGACAGTTACTATGAATCTATTCTAGTCTATCTTCATATTTATTACCGATTACTCTGTTAATATAAATTATAATTCGTCCCGATAAATATTTATATTTAGACTAGCTGACCCCGCGAACTTCGTACCTACTGTCATATCGTTTATCTGTTCGTTTTTTTTGTTTTATAGAAACCTTGTCCTGACAATTACGAACACAAAAAAAGAATTATCCCATTTGGTGTAGTCGTTCCGGAGTAATTGCGCGTACATACATTAATTTCTTAATTAGAAGATATAGAAAAATAATTCTAGTTTTCAAGCACTGCATTTTAGAATATGGCTCAATTTAAATGATCCAATATCTCAACCGTTTAACTTTCGGACAAAGAATAAATATATCAAAACTGAACATAAAATATAGTCGAATATAAACAGAGCATTTTCGGGCTAAAAACATAAAACTGTTTATTACTCACGGTGTAACACTTAGAACTAATATACTAAATGCTTCTGTGATTACTGAAATTATATCAAAAACCATTACCGAACACAAGCCAAGGTTGATGACACACATACGACAAACATCACTAACTTATCACTTAGTAAGGTTATCGCGATCATACCGACAGACACTCTAATTGTTCCAAAATATCTGTATTATATATAGGGCTGCCATCTCCCAAATCGTCGACCCTGGACTAAAACTATAAAAACCCCGGACATTTGAATGAGTGTGATTATTTCCCCGGACACATTTTCATTATTTGTTTTAATTTATTGCTTACATTTCAATCGAGCGGGATCGGATATCAGGTAAAAAGTCCGGGATTTTTCCGGACGCTCTTAGAAAACCCGCCCGGACACACCCCGGACGCCCTCTAAACTAGGACAAATGTGGGAAAACCCGGACGAATGGCAGCCCTAATTATATACAACTAGCTGTTTCCCGCGGTTTCACCGGCATCTTGAGGGAACTACTTCGCGCACCCGGGTAAAAAGTAGCCTATGTGTTAATCCAGGTTATAAACTATGTGTGTACCTAATTTCATCCAAATCCATTTAGTAGTTTTTACGTGAAAGAGTAACAAACATACATCCATACATTCTTATATTATATTGTATATTACGTACAACCTGTTTCCTGTTTCACTCGAAACCTGACGGAAGAATTCATAGGTAATTGCGGACAAAGGTTAACAAAAAAACGTAACAAATATATAGGCAGTTAATTTAGCATTTATCATATTAATAACTAGCTAACCGTCCCGGCTTCGCACGGGTGCAATGTAGATATTATAATAGATTCTCTACTATAATCTTTACTAATATTATAAATGCGAAAGTAACTCTGTCTGTCTGTCTGTTACGCTTTCACGCCAAAACTACTGGACCGATATAAATGAAATTTGGTACAGAGATAGAATAGACCCTGAGGAACAACATAGGCTACTTTTTACCCGGGTGCGCTAAGTAGTTCCCTCGGGATGCGGGTGAAACAGCTAGTATGCATATAAATCTTCCTCTTTAATCATTCTATATATTGCTGAAAACTACATTAAAATCCGTTGCGTAGTTAAAGAGATCTAGGCGTACAAACAGCGGGTGCGACTTCGTTTTATACTATGTAAAGATAATAAGTTAAAACTATTGTTTGAAGATGTTGGAATAAAAAGAACATCAATGGTTTGTTGTTTCACACGCGATGGGCAGTTGTTTACCTATTAAAATGACGTCGGATTATCATATAGATGTAGGACTAGGTAATATACGCCAATAAGATACGCAATCACGCACCGAAATATGAAATATTGCTTTCTAGAAGAATCCAACAATTACAGCTACTTTTAATATGTTTTTTTACATCAATACATAGATATAATAATTACGTGAACGTTTATCATAAATATTTAGACGAGAAACATAAAATAATGGCAAAATTATTCAATTTTATCGTCCATTTTGACAGATCTTGTATGACAGTTCTTCCTTTTCACGTATAAGTAACCGCAAATTTTTTCGTATATCTTATGTATTTAAAACGCTTTGACGGGAAAACGGCTCAACTGATTGAGATGGAATTTGGTATGGAGATAGAGAGAATCTTGGGTAAGGACATAGTATAATTTTTAACCGGGTACATAAAGTGGACGCGAGTGAAACCGCAGGAAACAGCTATTTAAAATATATATAGATTATCTAATAAATCTGTATTTACTTTTCAGGTACCACCTTATGAACAACAACTGTAATCACTTCACGTCGGCCTTTTGTTTGGTGAGTCTTGCTTATCGAAATAATTATTTTTATTAGCTTCACGTATCTAACTGTTATGAATCAATGTTGCTATCAGTGTGTAGTGGTAGAAAATTAAAGCACTTTTTATCTATGCTCGCTTTTCGTCAGAGGCTTCGCCCACGTGGGCGAATTCAAATTAAAAATGACAGTCTCATAAAAATTTTGCTACGGGTACCCTAGTCTGCCATACTCCTCTCGAGGGGAAAAATCAGGAGGGAGGCCCTCCTCCCTCCTGATTTTTCCCTCTTCTGAAGAGAAGTAAAAAGCTTATCTTGAGAAGCCCTCTTCTGAGAGGGTGAAAATTCGGGACACTCCGCCAAATTAGGGACATTTGGCCACACTAATTCTGATGCTCTGTTTACACTGATCTCTGTCCATGGTTTAGTCTCCGTTTAATGCACATAGAATCTATAGCACAACTCGATTAATGTAGCTTTCTATTTCTATAACATTTTTTTACGATCAGTCCAGCAGTTCCAGACATCATTACATACCAACGTAATAATTTTACATTTATTAAAATTTTCACGTAGATAGCAACCCGTGAAGACGTATGTTGCAAACTAAATAATTATAATTTATTGCCGGTGACAAAGTGTCAAGATTTAACGTTAAATTATAATTAATGGCTGCCTATTTTGCATGCATGCAATTTCGGTATTAACATTTAGCATACGAATGCTTTTGATTTATTGTTACAAGTATCCAGAAGGTTATCATAGGTTACCGTATTCTAATATTTAATATATGTATATTTTACTTCGTGAACGAAGGTTAAAGTTTAAAAAACTACGTTTAAAAAAACCGACTTCAAAAAAAAAACTAAAAAGTATTAAAAAAGTATAAAATAACTTAATAAAGATTTAACACAAACCTAATACCTTTAATATTAATAAAACACCATTATTTGTATTTGCTACCTATTGACAGGTTTAAAGTCGGTGCCAAGCCAAATGTAATAGTGTTACTCATTCAGGTATTAAAAAGTTTTCATCTGTTTCACATTAATTCACATTGTTCTTTAAGTTTATTTACGTAGGTTAATCTTTAGGAATTTCATTTTGTTTAGGACTTGGCACCGACTTCAAACCTGTCAATAGGTAACACATACAAATAATGGTGTTTTATTAATATTAAAGGTATTAGGTTTGTGTTAAATCTTTATTAAGTTATTTTATACTTTTTTAATACTTTTTAGTTTTTTTTTTGAAGTCGGTTTTTTTAAACGTAGTTTTTTTTAATTTATTTTTTACTTTTTAGTGTCTGTAATAAGTTGCTCTGTAAACTACAGTATTTTTTACAGGATTTTTATAGATTACATAAGGAAGGCTATAACATTTCGTTGTTTTTATTGTCATAATTATATGTTAAATAGTTTTTTTTTAAGAAGCTATGGGTAGGCCTACGAAAGGTGCAGCCTTAAACAATATAGATCAAGAAACGGGAACGGAAAATATAAATCGACTCCGAAACAATTACGTCATCGATGTAAACAAAAATGTAAAAAATGTTCACAAAATGAAAACTACTGGGCCAAACCATGTGAAATTTTTATGGGACCAAATGGCATCTATTCCGCATAAAACTAAAAAAGAATCACGTAAATCGGATCATAAATCTCAGCGTAATCGGTGTACATACATAGAAAAAAAAAAAAAAAACGATCGAATTGAGAACCTCCTCCTTTTTTGAAGTCGGTTAATTAGAATTTAAATAAACAATGTGCTGAATTTATGAGATTAACGAAGTCTAAGATAACATTACTGTAATTTGATGATTTACCATCCCAAAATAAAAGGTTAATGAAAAGCAAGAACCTAACATTTAATTTTCGCTCCTAAAATCTAAGATATCCACAGTGTTCATTTACCTAAGAATCAATGTTATCTGATAATTCTTGTCCGACAAAATACCAATTTATTATCAAGAACAAAAGTAAAGTTTATAATTCATACATTTAAACATCTATCTTAACGGAACTAAAACTAGATAATTACTTGACAGACAATAGCTCAATTAGCGATAGCGCAGTGTTATCAACTCCGGCGATAATTAGTGGGGCGGCGCGGGCGCAGCCTCGTGTATGTCACGAGGGACACTAGGAAATAAGATTTACGGCAAATTACTTATATTTTACTTCGTATTTTGTTAGTTTAACATTGGACCGCAAAGACAATGAGTTTGTAACATAATCCTTAATAACTTGCTAAATATTGGAACAATCAATATATATAAAAATCAATGCCACTTTTCGTTGTGATTTTATAACTCAAGAACGGGCTCACCTAATCAAACCAAATGTTAAGGCTTTGTTCGGACTATTTAGTAGATGGTTTATGTGAAGTTTGCACAAAAGTTTCGGTCGAGCGTTTCATCTTTAATTTGAATTCATATACTAGCCCACGCGGGCGAAGCCGCTGGCGGAAAGCTATTAACAATATATATGTTAGTCTGTAAGGTATATATCTATGGGCCAGTGTTGCCTGAGAATAAATTATTGATTGACTAGCTGTTTCCCGCGGTTTCACCCGCATCCCGAGGGAACTACTTAGCGCACCCGGGTAAAAAGTAGCTTATGTTGTTCCTCAGGGTCTATTCTATCTCTGTACCAAATTTCATTTATATCGTCCAGTAGTTTTGGCGTGAAAGCGTAACAGACAGACAGACAGACAGAGTTACTTTCGCATTTATACTATTAGTAAGGATTAGTTGAAAGTCAATTTTATAGTGCTATTATTCTGTATAAGTAGAAAAAGCCCTTTCGAACGATATCTCATACAATATATTTAATCTTGATAAGTGGTGGGGGAGGGGGGTCGACGCACCACCTCTTCCTTATTAGTGGTTAGTCATTGACTACACGTATAAACAAAGCAATATGACTTGTTATGACAGTTCTGCTATGATCCTATGAGGAGTTCTGCTCTTTATCTCCGAAGTTCATTATCAGATCATGATAATATTTTTGATGGGACCTCCTGGGAAGTAGTTGTAGGTATTGCTATCACTATTCAGCTGTGAGAGTGAGACGAAGCTAGAAGCGACGTATAGCAGCATCCCTTTTCCCCTCAGAAGACTCACCCAGAATTTTCATATCTGTTAAAAGGTCAGACTAAACAATACTCAGTCACTTTGCTACGATTCGTTGAAGATTAAGTATACCCCCTGTATTTCAATTTATAATGACAACAAAGCTATACAGGGTTGTTGGATGTCGGAAACGAACTTATCTATGGAAGCCTCGACACTTTGTACTTTACACGACGGATACGCTAACAGAATAGATATTGGAAAACGTTACGTTAACAGAATGGAATATCAATTATTTATGATCATTTTAATTTCTACTTAGAAACTTTATCAACTTTACTACGATTTTTAGGTAGGTATATCAAATATGAAATGCTCGAAAACATATCGTGTTTTAAGCCTCAGCCTGCCCGGGCTGCGGGACGTTCGAAAGAGATACCGCGCCCCCGGAATACAAAGGGCTGAGGAGGAACATGGATGGGTTTTAGTCAGTAAGAGTCTGACACTCCCACCCGCCTCACCCACGGCGGGAGGGGTCATTTGATGATTTCCCATCCAAAAAAAAAACAAAAAGAAAGTATGCAATATTATTAAATATCTATGTTTTTTACCTTTAGAGTTCTGTTGTCAATAAGGAACATATTTTGTAGTTTCGCCATGTCTTCCTGTTCGTCTGTACGCAATTTTAAATATCCTTATACTAACTAGTAATAAAAATGCGATAGTTCGAACCCTGGGTAGGATTATAGGGGATAGTTTTAATCCCGGCACCAGAAAAAGTTTCTTTATACTTTCCTTGAGAATGGGTTATCCCAAATGCATTTTGTTTTCTAATCCGAATTTTGTTTGCTAGTGCCAAAGATGAGTGCGTTCAAACATTCCTTTTATTATTTTAACTAATATTATCAATGCGAATGTCATTTTTACGCCTTCACGGCAAAATAGCTGAACCGAATTTTATGGTATTTGGTAGAAAATTTTACTTTTTATCCGGGTGCGTGAAAAAGTTCCCTAAGGACACGTGTATAGATACCGAGACAATCAGCTGGATATGATTATGTGGTTCTGTTTCCAGGCGCTATGCGACCACGACATCCCGGCGTGGGTGAACCGGCTCGCGTACGTGAGCTCGTGCGTGCCCTTCCTACAGCGGTGCCTGCCCAAGTGAGTCTCTATGTATTATTGTACTTTTTTCTTCCTACGTGACCTCTTGCAGGGTGCTTCTAGAAGTATTCGACCTGCTTAACCGGACAATGTAGCGAGGTCCTAAGTTAATTACATAATTAAACAAAGGCCAAGGCTTACAACTAAATTTAATACTAAGTGACAGCGCGCTAAGGGCTCCCCCTAGTGGGGGACGAACCTCGGCTTAGGCTTAGGGCGTCACTGGGGAGGACAACTAGGGACTAGCTGTATCATATCAAGTATTATTATTACGGGACTTTTTATGCTACTAGCTCAGCGCGCGGGCTGGCTCGTCGAACAGCAACTTTACTTTAATACTGTTATGTATGTACCCACTTAAGTAGATGTGGCTGCGACACATTGCGATTGTCAGTAAAATACATCAGTGCGAATCATTCCGTCTTTATGTTCACACCTCTGTAGGCTTCCTATACAACATTTGTAGCGAATTGTGCAAGCAAGGGTCGGGGGTATGAATGTACTTTAATCCCTTTTGTAGCAAATTGTGTTTTGAAACGACGATGAATTATGACAAAACGCTGCATCGACCCCAAATACGTTTAGATAACAGCAGGAGGACGATGATTTCATTTTTTGTCCTTTGTAAATGTGTAGTTTCTTACCAAACCTATTTCAAAATGTTACTCTACCATACAAATATTTGTATTCATCTGAAAGTCATTCAGAATGGCAGCGCCTTATTTTTTGCCAAAATCCTAACTAATATTATAAATCCAAAAGTAATTGATCTTTCTGTCTGTCTGTATGTATTAAAATCCGTTCAGGCTCAGAATGTACCGTTCCCAAAATGTTCCTTGGTTTCACATAGTCCCGAAATGTTGTTCGGGAAAGGGAAAGCCTAAACGTTAAAATGGAGTGGTATTTACGTATAGTCTTGGTACTTGGGACAGCGTTACTAAGAGTACATTGCCCTTACTGTATAGAGAGTGGCTGACCCCGGCGGCGCTGCAGCAGTCGCTGGCGGCGCACTCGCGCTCCTCCTCGCCGCAGACGCCGCAATAGCATCGTGAGTATACGTCACTAATGTCATTTTTTTACTAGAGATAAAATTTTGACATAAGGATCCATAAAACTTTTTTTGACGGCACGTTTGGCGTAGTGGCTGAGCAATTGGCTACTGCGCTGCGTGTCGCGGGTTCGATTCCCGCACGGGACAACTAAAATTGTTCCGGGTCTGGGTGTTTGTGCATGTGTAATGAATGTTTGTAAACGCACCCACGACACAGGAGTTCCTAGTGTGGGGCAACGTTTTATATAAAAAAAAAACTAATGTCAAAAACCTATCTTTAGTAAGCAATTCTAAAGATAGATAGGTTACCTATTCAAATAGCGGTTAGTAAGTAAATCTTGTTATTAAAAACAACCGTAAAAATACAAGTAAAAAAAAAAACAGTTTGATGTAGCAAGGTTTGCATATTTTAGGTGAGTTGACAATTTTATGCAAATAATACAATCATATAAAACTCTTTATTTTTAGTTGGTATGCCATCTTCAAAATAAAAGTGTAACAAAATGTTTGTGTTAATATAGTGTTTTTTAACATATATTCATTCATTTTTTTTCTCTTTTTGTCAGCAGAATATGTACTGCACTGTTGCAGATAAGCAGTCAGAAGTGTTGTGCGAACTAATACATACTAGAGATAACGTTAGCTAGTACTTGGTTTGGCGCATTGTCGATCGTTACTAGAGAGGCGGGGCCGCGGGATGTCGTTCAAAATGTTTAGTCGATTTTGTCTATGTTATGTTTAAAAATCGACTAATCGTACACAAAACTAATTAGTTTAAAAACAACTTCGACGCGACCCTGGCCTTTATAATTATGTTAATCTAGTTATAGTTCTCCACTCGTGTTAGTAAGAACTGAGATAGTTCGTCAGAGTGAAAGAGATAAAACGATATCGCTCAGTTTTTATTAACGTGAATAAAGAGATATACCTACGGTAGTGTTGTCCCCATTTTAAGAGTTCCTATTTTGAAATGGGACTTGTATTTAAACTTATACTTTTGACTTTCTGAAGGAATTGATCGTTAACATAATTTTGTTTTAAGTAATTATGTGAATGAAAACATATTTCTTCATCGCTAAGTATCTCTAAATTGATTCTATTTCTTTTTAAATTAGGATGAGTGACAAAAGACAAGACATTTTCATGTAAAATATGTGTTTTTTTATAAGATATTTTTTTAATTTTGCATTTTTACATTCATGTAGTAAATCGTATTCATTTCATTTAAATATTATAATTTTCAGGCAATTCCTAACCAAATAATAAGAATATCGGGTATCTATATGAAATACGAAAACAAATTCATTTTGTCGTTATAAATGTGTGAAGATGGCGGATGTGTGTGTGCGTCTGTGTGTGTTGACATAAATATACGTAGATCATTGTAGTCCGTCCGTCAGATGATGTAACAGGCGTGATCCTTAATACTAAGTGCGTTTTCTATGATTATTTATTCGTTATTTAGGAAGCGTGTGGCAAAAGGCGGATAACTACATCAATAAACTTTGACGCAAAAACAACGGAAAAATCATTTTAAGATTTTTCTATAAAACTTTAAGTATATTCACAAAGCTTATATGAACGATAGACAAACAGATTAGGCATGGTAAAGATAGGATCAAGTAACTGGTTTTTTTTTGGATGGGAAATCATCAAATTACCCCTCCCGCCATGGGTGAGGCGGGAGGGAGTGTCAGACTCTTACTGACTAAAACCCATCCATGTTCCTTCCTCAGCCCTTTGTATTCTGGGGCCGCGGTATCTCTTTCGAACGTCTCGCAGCCCGTCAAGTAACTGAATGATTGGTTATTTTTAGTACTTTCATATTCTTTTTGTTTCTTTAGTAGAGTTAGAGTTAAAACAGCATTACCCCCAAATATTAAAAAAACTATCACACCGCCTTTTGTCAGACGCGAAATGGTGGTAAAAAATTAAAAGAATATCTCGTTAATATTAAAAAAATCGTTTGGGAATTAGGTATAAAAATAATTTAATTATCTATGAAATGTATAGTTATAAATGTGTCTAGAGTTGTTCCATATGTCACGTCATAGACAAATAGACGTCATGTGTGGATGGGCCTTTCAACTCTACGTTTATATTGTACATTTGTTAAAAAAAAAACCATTTAAATAGTATAACTTCAATTTATTATTTTGCTTTATCTTAAAATACAGATTATAGTTTTAGGTCCGTAATATAGAAGCTGACCCAAGACTAAAGAACTTATTAAAATTATTTAAATATTCAACCAATCAAACAGCTCAATATCAAGATAAGATTTTTGTTTCATTATTTTTTCTTTTTTTTTGTAATATTATATCTCCAGCTTTCTCATTTCTTTTTCGACATTTTGGCGTCAATCGTCATCGCTTGCCATAAATAATAATAGAATATTTTTCTGTAATACGGACCTCAAATTTACTGGAAATATGACAGCTCAAAGAGGGTCACTCTACATCCTAATATTATTAATATGTAATAACAATTTCTCTTATTTGGCCTATGCGATAATTATAATAATTCTGATCAAGAATACGATACAATAGGCAAAATAAAAGCAATTATAATCGAATTTTTGTTGCATGAAGGTACCGTTTTTGAGTGTAATGAGTAAATAGTTTACTAGTTTTGCTTACAGGCTTTTTGTTAACAATAATAATTACCTTTGCATAAAGCTTTGAGACTTTTTATTGACTAGATCATTTTATGTCCTTGCATTATTCATAGTTCGAAATTAACTTTTAAATATAGATCTCGGTTTTATTTATGTATTTAAATAACTTTTTTCATTAGTTGAAATGCCGTGTGTTGTCAGGTTATAATCAAAGTGCACTTAGATATCGTGCATTTACTGGTTTACTTAGACTTAATGGTGTATAACGTGTTACTTCTAAGAGTTCCTTGATACATGATCGCAGCTTCGGGTGTTGCTACGCGAGAAATACTCGCGTTTGCAGTCTATTGCATACATTCTTTAACCGACTTCGTAAAGAAGGAGGTTCTCAATTCGTCGGAATCTTTTTTTTGTATGTTCTTAGGTATTCCTTGTCAATCTCAGTTTGAGCTGCGTGTAGTATGTTCGTCTGGTTTCACACTTATCGTTAGACGCTGTATAAGAGAACGACCAACAGATGTGAGATAACTCTGCCTGTATGTCTGTTACGCTCTCGGTGCAACGGCTGATCCGATTTAGATGAAGTATTTCCGTCAGAATGCGACTGAAACCGTGGAAAATTCCTAGTTGCAATACATAATGAAATGTAACTAAATTATAAACAAAAGCAGTTAGACTAGAACGACTAACTAGATTGTTTAAATCGGTCCTAATTAACCATAGATATGAATAAATAACTAATCCTACGTACATTTTAATATTTATTTGCGTGACAATTAATTATAAAATTAGCTATTTATGATTAATCATTTAATTTCAGTACGGAAATGGCAGACACAGAATTATTTTTTCAACAGTATATTTTGTGTTAATTCAACTTAATAAATAATTTATACCATGAATTCTTCCAATAGCGCTAATTCTGTTGTCACGAATAAGATTTTTACTATCTCTTACTAGCAGACAAAAAATCTGACACATACGTTTAACCGGTTCTTATCTGGCGGTTACGAAACTGCCCATTAGAGCCAAAACCGGCCGGTAAGTGAGGTCTAGATTATTAGACTCGGTAGACGAAATATTAGGATTACTAATAATCATAACTATTTTAAGCGATCCTAATAATTTCACAAAAGTGCCATTGATGTAGTAATGGAAATTGGGTAGATGACAACAAAAACTAATAAAAAAAAGACAAATTTGTGTAAAAAAAAAATTGCCCTGAAAAACCGAGTTATTTTGAACTGAAATTGTAAAATTAAAGTTTTTGTTGCTTTGACATCAATATGACTTGGAAAATAGGTGACGTCACTTCTATGTATTGCCATTGCCATACAAAATCTATGAGAGAATCGCTCATCTATACTCATAAAATGACTGACGGATCAACGCGCAGCCTAAACCGGAGATCGTAAAGATCTGAAACTTGGAGGGTGTGTTCTTTGTATAACGTTGGCATCCGATAAGAAAGGATTTTCCAAAATTCCACCCCTAAAAGGGGCGGAAAAGGGGGGCAAAGTTTGTCTGAAACTGGTGCCGATTCTGACGTACACATGACTAAACTAATTTTAAAATATCATGCTCTTTTTCTATTGCGAAATACAAGAAGAGGATAGCAAGTAATTCAGTGCTGTCAAATTAAATGACAGATGACATTTTGTTCGTACAGGTTTGTTAATTTAGTCGAGATGTAACGTCGTGATGTTTAATTTTGTATGGAAAACTATTTTTTTCTAATTTGACAGGTGTTAAAAGTTTGCTATCCCTTTCTTATATTTGTTGATGGAAAGAGAGAATTATAGACTAAATTTAATTTAGATGGTGTCAAGAGAATCGCGGCCACTCTGTCATTTTTAATTTGAATTTGTATAGCCTAACCGGGCGAAGCGGTCATAAAAATTGTAAATTGATTATTGTCATCTATCCAATCGTGTAAAATTAATTTACTAACTATAAATTATTTGTTTTTTTTGCGGCCATTTTAGTTTAAATGTGAGGATCTTTAGAAATAGACAAGGTTTGTTAGTAAAAAAACATAGGATTATTGGCTTGAAATAATTATATGAGCGAAACATGATTATTGTAATATTATCCAAAATTTTCAGCCTGTGTACTTGACAATGCGCCAACGAATAACGTATTTCAAATGGAAACAATTATGTACGATAACATTTATATTTATTTGTTCTGTAAAATTAAATTATTGATGAAACTTGATTATTAACACAATAATACTTTTTGCTTACCTGCCCTATAGTGTGAAGTGTCTTAGCAAATCATTTACGTGAAAATCAAAGAAAACTTTAATAAAAAACAGATGTAAAATATTCTATTTTTAAAAAAATGTTTTTCGATTGTATTTGACGCGCCTAAATTATTTTCACTTTAGGGCAGGTAAGAAAATACCAGTATAAAGGCATGCGTTTTGCCTGACATGACATTATTAATAACATATTTTATGTAAATATCTTTTGGCGAGCATTAGTGGTAAGACCAACTTGTGTGCCGTGACGGCAAGTGGCCTGACGGTCGCTCGTGCCATCATGTTCCTATACTTCGAATTATTATTTACTTCGTGTGATTATGTGTACTTGGGTGTGCTTTACAATGTTTTACATTTGCTGGGAATCCATTCATAGATTATTTATAATTTTTTTTTTACTAATGTTTTTAAATGTATCAATATCGTGCATCGTGTTGTCTGGTTGAAATACGTGTGTATCGTGTAAGTATCGGACTACACAATAATGTGCCACTTCTCACCTCAGTGTTTCAAATTATGACGTTTTTACAAGTTACGACTAGTTAGGTTATATTGCTGTGCCGCAGAGCGCGCTGGTGACGCACGGACAAGCTTATCTAGAGTTTTTACGAGTAGCTCGCTAATTAAGTTATATTCCTTTATGTATATCTAGACATGTTTAAAATAATATACTGACTTATTGTATACGTGACGCAAGGTCTTGACTTTATTTGCGAATATGTCTCTATTATAAAAAAAACGTCTTTGAACTTTTATCTAGTTTTTACAATACGATATTTTTATTTTTAAGTTTACATGGAGTTCCTAAGGCTCATGACATTGTCTGAACATTTTATTGCGCCGTGCGTGCTCAGTACGTCACTGCGACATGAGATACTGTAGGTTTGGATCTATAAATATAATATGCAAATAAAAGAGTTAAACTGTTGAATAACACTATAAAATATTACTGTTTAAGGTAGATATTTATGTATGGTAAACAAGTATGGTTTGTATTTTTTTTTAATTTGTTGTAAGGTGAACTTTACTTGCATGTTAAACTGGAAGAAACACTAACAAAACGCACCTAATGATTTTAAACTTCGTTTCAAACATTGTCAGTTTCACCAAAAACTGCGGCGAAAATTTTCGAATATTTATCAAAAATCAATTATTGCTCAGAACTCTAATTTAAAAGTATGTTTTAAAATCTCAACTCTATTAAATTAATGTCATACAATATTATCATTGGCAGTATCATAGACACGCTAAAAAGGGACGGAGCTATTTGGCATGTGAAACTCCCTGTCTATCCTGCACTGGAATTTAGATCATTATAATACCGCCCTAAGTGGCACAACACGACGTATTCCTCCTATGAATGTGACAATGTTAAAGCAAGACAGAGCTATAAATGACATATAGTTCTATCCTCTTTTCGCAACGAAACTATTCCTGTTTTGTCACTTCATTGTAATTATTACTCAGAATAAGACCAAAGATTCCAAAATCCAATTTCCTCATCGATAAACTGAAAAATAAAACTTTGCAATTAAACGTTATTTGTCATAATATGTTTTCTTCAACATATTATACCTATCGGTTATCTAACAGACCAAGGATGAAATTATGTGTTTGTCACTTTCATGAGAAAAGTTTGAAACTTTTATTAAGTATAGAGTTTTTCATCGTTATTCAGTCTGTCTATAAAAATACTAAGTTTTACTTATGTTTGACTCCTGTATCATTAAATTACCCCTTTTTATATCGGTATGTCATTACATAAGATAAAGTAATTTATGGACTCACAAGATCAACTAATTGTTCTGTTAGATGGGCGAATATTTCACTGTTATCACTGGTTTAACAATAATTCAATGTTTTCACAGTTTCTTGGTTTTATTAAAACATTCCCTTATTCCCTTATGAACTGTCTACAATTTTCGCGAATCAATCATTATAAACTTGGTAAATGAACTATTGTGAAGGTAGGTACGGTTATTTTAAAGATTTCGGTAACTTCGGTCCCAAGTTAAATTGAATACATACAAAATTGAGCTTGTTAGTTATTTACCAAAGTTTATTCTAGTTCTATTTATTTACAGTCTTATTCATAATAACCCCATTTGCTTAATAAACCAAATTTAGCTATCAAACTGTGCTGTCCCTTTCTGTTAAGTTTAAATGCAGTTTGTCAGAAAGAGACAACAGTTCGATAGCTAAAATAGGCTTATTATGAGAATACTTTAGTATGAGTAAGGTGGTTAGTGTTTGCATTTATTTGAACTTTGTGTGAATGTGCGTATTTTATTTGTACCTAATTATAGGCCATATTTTTAGCTTATTATACTATTTTATGTAATGCGTTTATCCCTTATGAACCTCGAAAAGGCATACTTTTGAAATGATTGTACAATTTATTTCTAGTTATGTAACTGTAGTTGCGAGTTGAATTTCAATTTGATGTTAGTCTTGGGTGTGGGATAAAGTCTCTATTTTTATTATGATGTGGTAACTGAGGATGTAACGAACTAATCTAGATGTTAAATAATATAACACTGTTACATACAAGTAAATCAATGTATATTCTATTCGGTGAGTCGGAAACGTTGTGGATATTTTTCGCTCATTGAATAGCGATAATTAACGGTTTTTCACAATATTGTCAGACTAAACTTTGGCAATAGTATAATTTTTGAATGAATAAACTGTGTAAAAAGTTTGCAATTCGATGTTTTATTTTTTACATGATAAAATAACAATACTAGCAACTTAAAATATGTAAATTTACGAATTGAAAATAGGTGTAAGACAACCAAATATCTTAAGCAGATTGGTCTCTATTTATACTAATTTTAAAACGTCTTTATAACCGATTGGATGGAATTCAGTATAGAGATATATACTGAAATTTGAAGAAGGCTATTTCCGTTCGCGAGTGTCAGAATATATCTGGTATAATAGTTTTTATCTGGTTGTGTGAAGTAGTGACTTCAGGATGCAAACGAAACCGCGGGAAACAGCATCAAAAGTTTTTGAGCGGACGGAAGAGCGCAACCATAGACTATAATCCATAAATTGTGTTAACATGGCGCCACTTCACTCCAGTCCGCGCGCGCGCACGGTGCAGTGGTCATCTACACCGCTGCTGTTTTTACGATTATCGTGTCCTGTAATCGTTTCGCGAATTGTATCTTGTTGCGTGCTATTGTGCTGAGTGCTAGTATTGTTGGTTTTTAAAAGTGTTTACATCTATTATTTACTGGAAATACTTTAAAACTTCAGCGATCGGTAAGTACTTTATTTTTTACTGGTGTGGGTATCATGTTTTTTTTTTGTCCGTTTATTGTCGCCTTTTATTTGATTTATGCTCAATAATCCTAATCTATACTGTACTAAGTATTTTATAAACAACAGTAGGACCCGTTGTGTCTGCACATTGAAAGAAAGGTTTTAAATAAAAAATCTCTGGGACTCGTCGAGCTTCATTGCCTCTACGCTTTTCTGGTGGTCGCCACTGTTGATTCTGGCTTTCAGTTGGAATAGTGTATCTTCAATGGTTGGGAATAGTCTTGAAAACTGGGATACTTTGACACTATCTTGTATTTGTCCTGTAATTTTTAGGATTTGGGGGGACGGTCGAAAACAAAGACAGAGAACAAAAAAAATGGTCGGTTTATGGACAACAATTTAAAGTGTTAAGAGCCGTTTTACAATAATCGTAAGAAAACTACGATTTTGCAACTTTTTGACGGCGTTAATCTCAGTAATTGATGTATTTATTAATTTTTTTGTTAATACCACAAGATAGCCCTGTTCATGTATTTGAAACACTATTTAGTACAATTTTCAAATCTTACATCTAAGATTCATAATAAACAATTTCTCATGCCACTACGTTGGTAAAACGCTCGGAAGGGGTATTTCAAACCCCTAGATCTGTTATCTTCGGCTATACACTAGTTTAAAATAGCCCATAATATTCTAGATATGTTCTTGTAGGAACATTATTTTGTATTTTTTTGTTCCGTATCTCCGTTTTCACTAAATAAAACACCAAAGTTACGAAAGATGAGGAAAAAACACCGCTTTTAACATGCGTTATTTATTACTTTAAAATATATATATTTACAAAAATTATATACCAACGTAAACAATCATTATTAAGCTATCATATAAAAATATTTTTTTTTACGAAATATGTAATTTTATTATATATTTCGAGTAACTTTCTATGGTCTATATTGGCTATATATTATTGGTATATGGTCTAGACCAGCGGTCGGCAACCCGCGGCCCGCGGGCCGCATGCGGCCCGCGGACGTCCTTCTTGCGGCCCGCGAATGTTTGGTAAAAAAGTTTTTACCAAAATAAAAATACAACTGACTTCCAAAAATACTGATAAGAGTAAAATTAGTTTCATTTAAACGTTAGTCAGTGTCTCTAAGCTACTGTTGTTAGTATTATTAAGCTCCCAAACACGTAAAGTGGGAATGATTTTTTTTTCGCGTATCCCTTCGTATGTTTTATCATTGGATAGGTCTTTCGAAAATATAATGGGTGTGTCAAGACCATTTTTCGGTTAAGTGGGCCATTTGCGAAATATCTAGTTTTTAAATGCTAATTTTTGTTCGATATGAGCACCTTTCTAGCTAGAAATGTAAAAAAAATCACAAACGCACATGTAATCCACTAACAAGGAAAATTATCACGGCTTAGTAGGCGTAACCGGCAGGGGCGTATTTACCATAGGGCCAAGGGGGCCATGGCCCGGGACGGCAGGCTGCGAGGGGCGGCGAGGTTCAGATTTTTTTTAAATTTGATCATCCTATCATATCAGCCTAATTATTGTGATCCTAAAAAAATAAAAATCGCGCTCGCTTCGCTCTCGCCTTCAACTAATCTTATTTAGTTTTTGCTTCAATTTTGAGTTCTTTACTCCAAACCTTATTATGCAACAAACAAAAACAACTCAAAAGTATTTTTTTGTGATCCTACAAAAAATTCGCGCTCGCTTCGCTCGCGCCTTAAACTGTCCCTGTTTTTTTTTGCTACTATTTACAGTTCTTTACTCCAACTATTATCGTGCAACAAACAAAAACAACTCAAAAGTAAAAACTATCATTATTTTATTGTGACCCAAAAAATACGCGCTCGCTTCGCTCGCGCCTTTATCTGTTCTTTTCTTTTAACTGTTTGTTTTACTACAATTTATAGGTCTTTACTCAAAACGTTATCATGCAACAAACAAAACAAACTCAAAAGTGAAAAACATAAACTGTTTTGCAAAAATAAAACCGACTTAAAAATACACTACAAATGAAAAATAACTAAGACATCGTTCTAAAAGTCGGTGTCTCCAATCGATATTGTTTTATGTTTTTTCGCCACCAACTTCAAGAACGATCCATTGGTTAGGTCAGGGGTCGGCAACCTTTTGAGTCGAAAGAGTCATAAATTACAATTAACAAAATTCCAAAGGTTTGAAAGAGCCACAAAAAAGTTTCTTGCCAACAATAAATAGTACTGGCATAAGGTGAAAATACAAAAAAAGCAATACTAATTGGAGACATCAACTTTTAGAACAATGTATTAGTTATTTTTCAATTTGTTGTATTGTTTTTTTTAAGTCGGTTTTATTTATGCAAAAAAATGTTTTTTTTTGCATGATAATGTTTGGAGTAGAGAACTTTAAGTTGTAGCCAAAATAAGAGAAATAAAATTAGGAAGAGTGAAGCGAGCGCGATTTTTTTTTTGATCCAAATAAAAATAATTTTATTTTTTTTAGTTTTGAGTTGGTTTTGTTTGTTGCATGATAATGTTTGTAGTAAAGAACTCTAAATTGTAGCAAAATCTAAATGTGTAAAAATGAATGTGAATGGTAGAAGGAAGGCGCGAGCGAAGCGAGCGCGATTTTTTTTTAGGATAATAATAATTGGAATGATAAGATAGGATGATCACTTTTCATTAAAGGTCAGAGGGCATCTGCGTGTCGGCTTCGGCCCCACGTTCGCCTCCCATGGGTACTGCACTCTGTAATCTCGTGCATGGTTAAAAATGATAATAATTAGGATTAATATTTCCAAGGATCCGTACACGACAAGGAATCCTTATAGTTTCGCCATGTCCGTCTGTCTGTCGGTCCGCGGCATAGCTCAGAGGTTATTAGTACTAGAAAGGTGAGATTTTGTATTGAGATGCATATTGATAACGCCGACAAAGTGGTAAAATAAAACATTTTTTTTAATAGATGGCCCCATATATGCACAATTTGAATAAATATGTTTTATATTCGCGTATTCCTTCATAAGGGATGTCGTTAGAAAAGTCTTTCAAAAATATTATAGGTGTGTCAACTAGTTTTCGGTAAAGAGATTCATTTGCGAAATATCTAGCTTTAGACTGCAAGCTAAGCGCCGGAGGTTATTGGTCATCAAAATTTGTTCGTGGCTCGCGGTCTACTTTAAATAACAAATGTTTCGGCATTATTTTTATTGAAAAAGCCATCTATTTTATGCGTTTGTTTGTCAATTTTCTCTTCTTTGTTTTTTTTTCCAAAACTTATTTCGAATGCGTTTGTTTTTAATTAAAGTGTCAATTAAATTATAATAAAAAATGTTGGTATTGCCGATTATTTGCTAAAAAATATGTTTAATTTAATGAGATTAATCAAATTATTACAAGTGGCTGAGCGATAGAAATGGTGCCTAATCTTCGTTAGTCGATTGAGAACAATTTTTAAACGTTTTTTTTAAATATAATGTTTGAGTATGGAACTAAAGAGCCGCAGCTTCACATCCAAAGAGCCGCATGTGGCTCGCGAGCCGCAGGTTGCCGACCCCTGGGTTAGGTTCTATTTTTCATTTTTTTTATGTTAATGGAGTGGCAAAGCTAACTGGCCCGGGGCGCTAAACCTTTAAATACGCCTCTGGTAACCGGTTAGAGTTATACTCGTCTAACTAAGACCTACTACGGAACTCTAGTTCGCGTGACCCGACTCGCACTTGGCCGGTTTTTCTATGGGAAATTATACATAGGTATATCAGGTAGAATCTAGGGTAATATCACAAGTGCGGCCCGCCTATAGTTTATTTTGCTACCTTGTGGCCCTTGCTTGTCAAAAGGTTGCCGACCGCTGGTTTAGACTTTTAGACCGATCGTGCTTCTATATCTCTTGTTCCGCGCTCTCGCTTGCACGCTCAGGCGGAACGTGACATTTTTTCGTACATGCATGCAGCCTTCATCAGAAGACGTTATCACGTCAAAAATATGAAAAGACAGCAAAAGCAAAAGAAAGCAAAAGGGTTAAACATTTCTTATTCATATTGATATATTCTTCATCCTACACATCACAATCCCGGAGGCATATCATCCATATTAATATATTCGTGCCAGTTCATTGACCCCAAATTAATATACCTACTCCGATCTCTGCTCATGACGCTTACGTCTCGCTGGTGCCTATAGATTGGTGTTCTCTATTTTGAGAACATCCCAGGCAATTAGCATCGTTTGGATCCTTGGTAGGCTTTTTCGAAGATTTTGAATTGTTGTAGCAATGAAACGAAGACATCTTATTGCATACATTTTATTATTAAATCATTATCCGTAGTGACATTCGAACCACACTCCTAACTAGAACATTTGTACACAAAGCTATAAGCTCATCATTCACTCACTCACTCATTCACTTAGTTGGTTACTTATTGTAACTTAGTCATTACAAAACTTACAATTACTTACTAACCCCCGATTTATATTTATTACATACCTAAATAGCTAAAATTAAAAAGTCACCTCCGTGCCTAATAGGTAGTTGTATTTTCACAATACTCCCAAACACTTGGGTATTATCTATTACATTATCGTTGAGTGACAACACATCGCTGTGTTACATTGAAACAGATTATTTTAACGCACGATGTTAAATATTGACAATAGGTCGACATTTACTCAACTAAAATTACAACTTAAAATGCAAATAATATCTACTTACAATGCAATCATTTCAGATGTCCGACTGAACATGAACAATTTTTTGTCAATATTCTTCAACATCGTCCTATATTTCATTACAAGTGTGATACCAAAAATTTACAAGATTCACTTGAAATACGAGGATAAATTGATTAGTTGTTTAGACATCTCGTCGTTGTACTAGGAGTGATGCTGGACACATTATTAATAACTATGGGATGTTTATATACATAGCTTTTCTGTAGCACTGCGGTGCGTGTGACTGAAATATCTTTGTCAAAAACTATCACACACAAGATACAACAAAAAATAAAACAAAAATGTCAATTCAGACATTACTGAACGAAGTTTTGCTCTGACGAACCAGTCAGAAAATATATTAAAACTTTGTATTAACCGTGATAATAATAAATCTTATTACCTACTTGTTTCAACGAGTCACTTCATTACTTTGTCTTGTCAAGTCGATTGCACGAAAAAATATAATAAAACAACAAAGCGCAAGACAACTAAATATTTAATAACAATATTAATGTATTCGGATATTCTTAATGTTTGACGACTATGCAAAGGCGAAATAATGTAGTAAACGTTTCTTATTGTATACACTGAGGTACACTACCGGTGAATTGGGATTTGACTCGTCCATTCTTACCATATTATTATACTATAGCCATTGCCAAAATGCGGAAGCTATAGGTCCGGCGTACACTGATCAAACACGTATTAAACCACTCATAAATAAACACAAAAAGTAATGTAGTTCAAATTATTCGAGAAAGTAATATAATAAAAGGTATCTCAAACGATACAGTAGTCTTGAATGTTATAAATAAGAAAATAAAACAATTTGATTAGTTTGTAGGGCGCTGTTTAATACCTATATTTACAAGTGGTAAAATACTTTGTTTTAACTTATTTTGGTATTACCTAAATACTGTAGGAATATGTATCACTATACATTGACTTGTAAATATCTAGCGATCCGTCTAATTAATATCAAAAGCTCCACTAACGACAGTAGGCAACCAATCGGCGACTACAGAACTATTCCAATGTTATATTTAACCTTTGCAATGTCGATATGTTTGCGACTCAATAACGACCTCATAACCCTTTGCGACGCTAACAACTCGCTTAAATTGCTATGACTTTTACGGCTAGGCTTTTTAGTGAAAACTTTTGTGATACAAATACTCAAAAACTCCATTCCGAACTTAACTAAATTTTCCTAACATTGAGCATCAAACAGTTATCGTACAATATAAACTTTTTTAAATTTAAAATTACATCTGCAAAATAAGTACAGATCTTAAAAAAAGATGATCTTTGTGAACTCAATGTTAATATTTCTACACGGCCTATAAGGAATTTAGTCAAGTTATCTGAGAAGTAAACTATAATTTTCTTTGTATGTGTTGATTCAGAAGTGCCGTTTTAAAGCTTTTTTCAACAGGGGAGCGATATACCGCTCTAATCACATTGCGATATCTATTCCTATATTTATACACGAACATACATCGTCTTTTTATCACGTTACAATATCGTACACGAACTAAGTTTACCATGATGTTCAGCAAATGACAAAGATTTTTGTGAATCTTATTTAGATATAAAAATAATTTTACCATTAGCAAACTCATTTTGCCTAGTAACTTTTCACCTGTAAAATTCGGTATCCGAGTTTTTCGTAGTCCGATTTCGACTCGATTATATTCGATCTATCGACCAGAAGGAACTGTAACTCGTGTAATATTGCAGACGTGAAATGGTGGCGCGTGTACAAGGTGTGTCGTGTTAACGGTGGACATGGTGTCGTTTGTGTCGTGTGTGGAGGTTGATGCGGGAGTCGTTGAGAGAGGGGTTGGTACCAGCCGTGACGTCACGCTCGCGCGGACTGCCGGGCGGCGGCGTGCATCACTTCTTCTCGCTGCCGGTGACCGCGTTACTAGTGTTATTCGCATTCGCGCCGCCGTAGTTCTGTAAAAGGAAAACACGTTACTACTGCACGGCGAAGCACACGTATGTATTTTATGATTTTCTTGTGGGAGCTCCATGAAAATTACTTCGCTAAAAATATTTTAAAATTAATTAATAACTTTGTTTTGTCACTACCTAAGTGAAGTCTGCAAATGATTAATCTAAGGACATATTATTTAACTTCATCGCCTTTTACTGCGACAGTTATTAGTGGTAATTTACATAGAATCTGCATGGAGGAAAATATCTTTTAGTTGTCATGTATTTATTTACCTGATAGTATTGTGCCCACGCCTGCGCGTCTGCGGCGTTGCCAGTCTGATTACCTTGTTGATACTGTAACGAAAATGTAAGATATTGTTAAAATGTTGATAAGTTTATTCCCATTTATTTATTTATTGTAACAACGAATATGCTGGTAGTTGAGCTCAAATCTTAAGTCCATAAAAGCTTTGATAGGGTTAACTTTTGTTTTATTTACTTAGTTAGGTGCCATTAAATTTTTAACCCCCGACGTAAAAAGAGGGTGTTATAAGTTTGACGTAGATGTTTGTCTGTCTGCGTGTGTATTTGTCTGTGGCATCGTAGCTCTCAAACGGATGGACCGATTTCGTTGCGGTTTTTTTTTAATTTGAAAGCTAGCGTCGCATTACCCGTCCAAACTACTTATTTTTGCTCTGCTTCTAATGGTCATAGCGTGATGTTAAATAGCCTTTAAACTTTCTCAACAATTGGGCTGTATTTGATAGCCCAATTCAAAAGTATTGTTTAAAAACCGACTGGCAGTTGTAGAGATTAGCCTTTGCACTGGTTACTATACAGCTGTACAGTATGCAAGTGTAGAGTGGTGCGTACCCCGGGCCAGGCCTGCTGCTGCTGCTGCTGCCACTGCTGCCACTGGTACCACTGCTGCGCCGTGTAGTTGGCGGGCCACTGCTGCGCCGCCGCCGCCTTCCCGCCCGCCGCGCCCGCGCCCCCCGCGCCGCCTGCGCCCCCCGCGCCGCCCGCGCCCTGCTGCGGGTTGCCCCAATTGCCCCAGTTACCCCAGTTGCCCCAACCTGTAAGTTCACAATAATAACAGTCAGTCTCGTGCTAGCTGCGATTCGATGCAGTCGTGTTGCTGACGCGTTAATTTTACACAAATTGTTTTAGCGCGGCGCAAGCCGTTGCTAGTCTTTTTTAATCGCCATGAGTGAACAACTTGTGGCGAATGAACTGCTGGCGTTCTTGCAGCAGAAGCTGGATGTGATGGACGAGGTGTCCGCTATCCAGATCTGCGCAACAAACTTCAGCGAGGATGACGTCGCTGCTTCCAAGCAGCTCCTGTACCGGTTGCTCAACAAGAGCGACCAGATGGTGTCCCGCCGGCGTGACGGGACGAAGAAAAGTATACAAGACATTATCACGTTGCTAAAGGAGACCGATCCGGACGACGTGCCGACGTTTGTGGCGAAGGATCTGAATAAGCTTCCGCCCGTCACCTTCGACCACGTCGACGTTACAAGCCTATTGAAGGACATCGTCTTTCTGAAGGCAAGTCTTGCGGATGTGCAGAAAAAGTTAGATGCATCCCAAATTACTGTCGCCGATTTGCGTAGCGAACTCAACGAGTTGCGTAAATCGGCAACGGTAACTGGGTCACCGGCGGGTGCATCGTACGTAAACATGCGGCGCGGAGCGTGCCTCGATGTATCGGGTGCAAGTTTCGCGTCAGCAGTTTTGTCGCCATCGCCGCTGTCACCGCCTAATGCTGAGCCGGCACAGTGCGCGCCTCGCGCGCCCCGCTGCCCCGCTCCCGTCCCTGCGGGTCCTCCCCTCACCGCCGCTCGACCGGTAGACAAGCTGCTTGATTCTGCAGCCTCGACGAAACATCAAGGTGTTCGTCGAGATTACGCCGGCGTCGCTAAAAGCACAATTGGTGCTACAAAGAAGCCCGTGCCCGTAAAGGGGCCGAATCGGGCTGATGATGATGGGTTCGTGACGGTGCAAAGGAGGAAGCGCCGTCAGCGAACAAACAAGAATCGCTGCGGTACGGCTCCTGTGGAGCCCAATATAAAAATCCGTGCCGCCACGCCGAACACCCCGGTGTACATCTCCCGCCTACACTACACCACTAAGGCGGAGGACATCGTGGAGTACGTGCGTCAGAAGCTCAAGTACGCCCCGAGAGTGCAGCTGCTGGAGTCGCGCCATAACGTCAACTTCAAGGCGTTCGTGGTGCGAGTACCAACCTGTTTCCTGCACCTCGTGTTGGACGAGAACTTCTGGCCACAGGACGTGGTGTTTCGTCGCTTCCGCGGACAAGTGCCACAAGACCGCACAGTGACAGTGCATAGGAAGTGATACTAACATAGATTTAAGTTTCTATATACTAACAAGTTTTGTATATAATTATATATATGTTAGTCTGTAAGGTATATATCTATGGGCCATTGTAGCCTGAAAATAAAGGATTTTGATTGATTGATTTGAATAACATTATTTTTTGAGCCCTTTACTATTTTTTTGCTGATGGGAAATCATCAAATGACTCCTCCCGCCGCGGGCGGGGCGGGAGGGAGTGTCAAACTCTTACAGACTATCCATTCATGTTTCTGTCTTAGCCCTTTACGTTCCGGGGCCGCGGTAACTCTTTCAAACATCCCACAGCCCCGGCAGGCTACGGTCCAGGGGGCGGGAGTCACCTTTACTGACATCTCTTTGAGGCTTCCTAACTATCTTGCGGTCAGCTCTCATTATCTGAATACTAATGTTTACATACAGTGCCCATCTGATTTCAACATTCCAGTTAATGTAAACACATTACCTTCTGATAAAATATTGTTACACTCTCTGGCTTCTTACTACCCATCCCATATCCATATAAATGACTGTCAAAGATATACAAATGACAGCTGGGACCAACCAACCAGCAACGTCTTTTCCGAAACACAGTGAAATCTCTGTATGATAAAAATGGTCACACATCTACGGACCACCTGTACCGCTGTTACTAAGCGACGAGATCCCTTCGAATACACAAGAGTATGTAAACATGACGATGTGAAATACGTCGAAAACAAAAGTGACTAGTAAGCGTACTTTAATTTACTTCACAAAATCCTGGAGTAAATTGTTATGTATTGTGTAAATTGTACGCACCTTGATTTTGGTTCCAGTTGCCCCAGCCTCCCCATCCGCCGGCCCACTGGTTCCATCCTTGTTGATTCTGCTGGTTCTGATTTTGGTTTTGATTCTGCCCGTCCTGAGAATAAACGAATTACACTTCTCATCAAAAAAATCGAAACACCTCGCAGTTTATGATTTGATAAGGATTATCAGAAAAATGTGTATATTTAGGAATAAATGTAAAATGTCATTTAATAGTGAGTAGTATGAGGTTTTTAAATCCTAATGTTATTGTTCTAAATTCAAATTAAGTCTTCATAGATTTCGTATTTTGTATAATGAGTAATTTTTACCCTGTATGGAATATGAAGGAAATGGGTAAAACAACACGCGTAAATGAAAAAAAAAATTAAGAAACGTTTATTTAATAACTTGTATTCCCTCCGCGAGCTCTTATTACTGCTTCCATACGGTTCTTCATCGATCGGATGAGAGTCACGATCACATGTTGTGGTATATTATCCCATTCCTCTTGGATTGCATTTTGCAGCTGGCTAAGTGTTTCTGGGGCTGGATCTCTTGCTCGAATTCGTCTCTTTAATTCATCCCATAGATGTTCAATGGGATTCATGTCCGGGCTTCTTGCTGGCCATACCATAATGGAGATACCGACTTCGGTAAGATAATCTCGTACGACGCCCGCGGTGTGAGCTCTAGCATTGTCGTGCATGAATATGAAGTCGTTGCCAATAAAATGTGCATAGGGCATCACATGAGGTTCAAGACACTGTTCGATGTACCGATGAGAGTTTAGTGCAGGCAGCCGTGGCCCAGACACAAAGGCAAGTTCTGTCTTACCGTCGGCGCTGATTCCTCCCCAAACCGTCCACGAACCGCCACCATAGCTGACCTTTTCTTCAATGCAGCATTGTGCAAAGCGTTCTCCATCTCTTCTGTAGACCTTGTTCCTTCCGTCGTTACCATACAGCATAATTTTACACTCATCAGAAAACAGTACTTTGCTCCACTGAAGGTATGACCAAGTTAGGTGCTCGCGTGCAAAGTTAAGGCGCGCTCTTCGATGGTCTGCAGTTAATTTCGGCCCATTCGCTGGCTTATGCGGTGCCAATCCGCGTTCCTTCAACCTTCTTCTTATTGTAGAGTCACTTACAGCTACTCTTCGTACAACGCGAAGCTGCTGCTGCAGTTGAAAAGCGTTAAGGCGTCGATTTCGTAAAGAAGTTGTTACAATAAATCGATCATCTCGCTCAGAAGTGACCCGATTCCTGCCAGATCCTGAACGGCGCGTGAACGAACCAGTCTCCCGATAGCGTTTGTAGACTCTATGAACAGATGATAAGCTTAGATGCAATCTTGCAGCCACAACACGCTGACTAAGTCCAGAATCCAGCAATGCCACCACTTGGGCGGCTTCTGCGGGCGAAGTATCCATATGTTTTAGAAAAAAAAGTTTTTTCAGACGTCCCAAAGTCACAGTAAATGAAATAAGAAACAAAAAGTTTAAAGACAAGCGCTAATTTTTAAACGAGAAACGTACTCCAACCCTAAATACACATTTGTCTCAAAACAGTGATTAATTTCATTTATAGGATAAACAAATGAAATTCTAATTTCGAATTTTGATTTTTTTCTTCTTACTGTAATGACCAAACTGCCAGCTACACAATAATGTTTTTTTTTTTCATGGAATTAATTCTCTTTTGTAAAAAAATAGGACAAAAACAATAAAAACGAAAGTGTTTCGATTTTTTTGATGAGAAGTGTATAATTATTGTTCTAAGAATATAAGAAAACTAGCTTTCCGCCCGCAGCTTCGTCCGCCTGAGCAACATAATTTAGGCTGTTTAGTTTTTTCCAATTCTGGTGGGGTGTTAAAAATTATCGAAACATGTTTCCCGCTGTTTCACCCATATCCCGAGCGAACTATTTGACGCACCCGGATAAAAGGTAGCCTATAACCTTCTTCAGAGTCCCCTTTATGTCTGTACCAATTTTAATCTATATTTTTCCCGGAGGCCAGAATCTCCAACCTACAATGGAACCCACGGTCGGACCGAATAACTGCCGCGCGTGTAATTATTTTTTCGCGCGAATATTTTTAAATTGCTATATCTTCTAATTTGTTTAAACTTTTTAGGGGCACAAATATTTATTTAGATATAGATTATCATATGTGTTAAAAAAGCTTCGCAAAAACTTGTTATTTTAAACTAAAATTTTAATTGTAAAAGCAGTTATTGTGAGTTATCTGTCGGAGATAGGCATTTACTATCGCGGACTTTTTTTATAGATATTGATGTGTTCTTTAATATTGTAGTAGTTTTTTTTTAAACGGTTCAGTAGCTTTTTAGCCTATTCGTTACAAACAAAAAAACAAATGATCTCCGTTTATAATATTAGTTTAGATAGAGGCGGCCTACCTTCTGGTTGGGCTGGTTGGGGCGCTGGTGCGGGGCCGGCTGCGCGGGCCGCGCGGGCTGCATGCCGCCGCGCGACATCTGCCCGCCGCGCTGCCAGGAGCCCGCGCCGCCGCTGTTGTTGCCCGCACCTGACACATATTGCATGATGACCAACATAATTCTTAGTTCTCGGTAATAATATTCTTTTTCATGTATGCTTTTTCCTGTCAATCTCAAGGCTTAACCTGATTTTCCACATAGTGACACTCTGATTAGACCGCGATATAATATTTGTATTCCAAGGAAACCAATTCATCTACTAAGTGGCCTTTTTTCCTCATGCTTGTATCTCTGTATAGGAAACGAGTAAGAGCAGTTGCAGTGTAGTTACCGGGCTGGTGGTGCCGCTTGTCGGGGCGGTCGCCGGGGCGGTGGTGACGGTCGCGCGGGAAGCGGTCGGCGCCGGGCGGGCCCCCGCCGGCTGGGCCCCCACCCACCGGGCCACCGCCGCGCCCACCGCGCTCTCCGCGGGCCCCGCCGCCGCCGCGCCCGCGCCCTCCTCCAACGCGGTTGAAATCATTACTGCAATACAATATTTATTAAGCTTATCTCGGATTCTAAATGAATTTTAAATAAATAAAATCTAAATATATATTGAAAGTATTTCCTTCCCTTGCTCGTGCATTAGTATCAGACTACAACAAATATGACATTTAACATTGCCCGATCCGATGCGACCCGCTCTGATCCGTCGCTTATCGCCTTTATTTTTTTCATTAAATCGGCTGGCATCGATTTTCGTCAAGTGCCACATTTTAAGACAGAAAATCGAATTAAAAAAAATATTGCGGCACTACACTTGTAAACTTGTATGACGGAATTGAGTGGCACCGGACACGCAGGAATAGTCACAACTTGTAGCAACAACTTGTAGCATAATGGGTTTTTTGATAAACAGAATCACGAATACAAGTGTAAAAATGTACTTGTGTAATAAATAATGACACTTGTAAATCGTATTTTTTACGAGTAGTTTTGATAAACACATTTGTGATATTTTACGGGTAAGTTGCTTGGGCACTGATCTTAAAGCTGCTTTTAGACTACACTATAATATAATAGCATATAGTATATAGATAAATATATTTTTTTTTTCTGGAATTCTGAACATTTTCGCTTATAACTTTTTTATTTATAGTTCTATGACAAAAAGTTGCGGATCAAAGTTGTAGAGAATTTAATTTGCAACAAAAATGTCAAGTTTTTTTTTAAATCGGATAAACAGTTTAGGAGATATATCGTAAAAACCATTTCAACCCCTATTTTCAAGATGGCGGCCGGGGGACAAGGGTGGCGACCCCACAAACTTGGTTTTAGCTTTACACTGACCCCCCCCTACACATCAAAAAAATAAAATTGCGTCCTCTAAAAAACGCAAGGTTAGGCCTAAAAAATATAACATTTCAATGGACTAGCTATATATTATAGTATAGTCTGAAAGCAGCTTAAAATATTCTTTGTTTTTGATACTCTGTTGCAAGTGTGGTATAAACGAATATGAAATAAAGAGGTAGATGTGTGTACTAACTCGTATCGGTTGGGCCCGGGCGGTGGCGGGCCCTGCGGCCAGGGCCGGTCGAAGCGGTTGGGCCCGGGCGGCGCGCTGGGCCGCGAGTCGCGCGGGCCCCAGCGACTGCCGCCGCGGCCGCCCGCGCCGCCGTAGCGCCCGCCTCCGCCGGACCCGCCGCTGCCTCCCCAGCGCTCCTCTGCAAGTTAAAACACATTACTTACTTATGCACTTAATAAATAATAACATCGTCTGCCTAGGGATTTCCCAACATAACACTCCATTTTGGGGCAGTCGTGTGATAAACAGATGACATAGGTTTAAAGCCATTAAAAAATACTGTTCCATACTAGGTTTTTCTGTCGTCTCGTAAGTGCGTATATAAACATACATTATACGTGGACAAACAACTAGACCATCAGTTGTCTTGCCTTATTCCAATTATGTTGTGATAGACCCATTTGATACAGATAAATGAAATAGACGTTGCATTCTGTTAGCTTCTCTCTGTTATAATACATGTATGTTGGTGGTATTGTGGTTGGTTATCTATCAGATTTCTTGCGTCTGACTACCCGTAACGACGATCAAAGATCTACGAATGACAGTCGGGAGCAAAGGTTTAACGTGCTCGAGGCACGAAGTAGTCTTGGTATGAAATAGATGGTCACCCATCCACGGATGCTCAGTTTTACCTTTGATCGTTCGACCTGTACGGCTGTTACTTAGCTACGAGTCTTTTCACAAACCCAGATCTTGAACAATTTTAGTTTTCCTGTGCGGGACTCGAACCCTCGAACACCTCGAAACCCTCGAACCTCAAGTAACTATGTAAAACGTGCCGTTTTAAATTAGTATAGGTACCATAAATGCGACCTGGTTTTTTTTTATGGTGTTTGTTTTGCTTTACGTTATTAATTATTCTTTTCGGAATTGAATATCTATACATATAAATTGCTTTGTTCTGAATGAGTGACGGATACGGTGCTAGAGTAACTCACCCCTGTTGTCGCGCGTGAAGTCCCGGGCACGGCGATCGTCTCTTGCGTGTCGCTTGTCCCCGGAGCGGTGTCGCTTGGCGGGCGGCTCGCCGCGCGTGGCGGAGCGCTCGCGGCGGTCGCGCTCGCGCAGCACGCCGGCCGCGCGCGCCTCGCGGTGGAAGGCCTCCACCACGGCGCGGGCCGCCTCGCCCGCCAGCGCCGGGAAGCGCACCTCGTCTAGCCAGGAGCACGCCTCGGGCAGCGCGAAGTTGGCTAGAACACGGGGGGCGGGTGAGCGGGCGCAGCGGCGGGGGCGCGGGGGGTCGGGCGGGCGGCGCCGGTAACCAACCTTTCATGTCCACGATAGCCCCGTCGGGCACCTCCTTGCCGTCGGCCTCCTCGCGTCGTTTCTGCCGGTCGCGGTACGTCTCGTCGTCGGTCACGATCACGACCGCGACCCGCCGGTACCCGTCGAATTCCCTCAACTTGCGCCTCTGGGCCGACGGGTATACGTTCGTCTGTTTTTACCCAATGCGATATCGAAACCGCGGTCGCGAATTACGTCGATCGCCGTCGTCGAGTCCAGCGTAGATTATGATGTGGAGCAAAACATTCTCATTATAGACAGTGACGATATCCAGCGGTGGCTTTGTACTTTGTTTAATGTTTTGTGGCAGAGCGACACCTAGAACAAGCTCAATAGAGATCCCATTCGCGGTTATTCAGTGGGCCGTTCGGCTAGCCAGCGCGCACCGCTCCCGCGCCTGCGCTACTTACCTCGCGCGGCTCTACAAACAGTTACGTAGTAGCTGTGTTGTCGCGGAAGCGGTGTCGTGATACATGGCCTTACACTACTCTTATATATAGGACGTACCTTATGAGGATGCGTAGATATATAGATGGCATACGAAGCTAGATAGGCGCTATATAATTTGGCATACATATATACGTTGCGTGAAGAAGATCGACATAGTAAACAATGAAAGGGAGTCGGGCAAACAGTCGCGGGGTATCGTGTTCGATCTCGATTGTTCCTGAATTAAGTGTGGCTGCCAAAGTGATTAGGCCAGAATATAAAAGTGGAGTGTTGCTCACCTGGTCAAGTATAAAATTCCTTTTGCGTCCCTTGGCGATTTCCAACAACTTAAGCACGCATTTAGCGCACTTGGACACCATAGCGTCCCACCTGCCGTCGTAGCTGGCGCGGAAGGGCTTACAGTCCACCTGAACGACGTACACACTCATACAGTACTAGAGCTAGGCGGCGCCGCCAACTTACGCTACGCTTACGCTAAGAGTAATAGGTTATTGTGATACCAGGGACTCTCCTTGGTGACTCGGGACTCGGTATACGTACGTCCTCTTCAGTCGGCGATCCACTGGTATCATATTAACTACACTGCTATTGTTGCTGACCGCTAAAGGTCAATTGACATTGGTTTGTTAAAATGTTTTTGTTTATAAATGTTGCTCATATTGCACCCTGTTGAAAATACAGACGAACATTAGTTATCAATGTTTACAGTTGCAGCTGGTCGCGTTATTGCGCTCATACCTCAATATAGCTGGAA
This sequence comes from Pyrrhia umbra, assembly GCA_963891755.1. Taxonomy (NCBI): domain Eukaryota; kingdom Metazoa; phylum Arthropoda; class Insecta; order Lepidoptera; family Noctuidae; genus Pyrrhia; species Pyrrhia umbra. Next base: position 3,528,304 of record OY982943.1, read on the forward strand.
AGGAATCACTCATTAGTATATGTGCAGTGTTGTGTGGTTTAACATAAAATGTCGGTATTAATGTTTATGTAAAATAAATATAAAAATAATTTTTCTATATATTTCTATATACTGGAACTTTGAGGTATTGCGATATTTGTGATTTAATTTAGCATTCGACACATTCACACTTCTTACTTCATACAGTCATACTGGCATACTTTGGGCGATGTCACTGGACATGAAATTAAATTATTAGCTAAAGGCTACGCGCGCATGATTGTATTTTAGGATAAGAATAACAATTCGAAGAGACAGCAAATTTTCTCCTACTACTTACCTTGCTCTGTGAATAAAATGACGATGTTCAGTAAGAATAACTTGTGGGTGATCATTTTCTTTACCATTTTTGTTAGCTACACATTTTGCCAATGTTTTGTAATTGTTATATCCTATTCCGGAGATCGTGCGCGCTTAACCAAACAGAGTAGCACAAAACAAATAAAAAAAGTGATAAAATGAGCAATAACTGAGAGAAAACATCGCAACAACTCAAAGGCGGCGTCTACAACATCGCGAGCAACTAAAACATAAACAATACCGTGTGTTGAATGTTCGGTGGAATTGTCTGTAGGATATCATGGTGTATTGTTCAATGACATAATAAAGTGAACAATAATATCAACCACTCCCCTAAATTAACGCGCTGAACACTAAACCCACCGGTCAGACTTAATCTGATCGCTGGATTTGGGTTGGCGACCTTATTATGTGCGATGTGGATTAAAGATTGCTGACGGGTTGCCGGGGATTTATGGCAAATCATCTGTTAATTTACTTGGTGGAATTCTAGCCAAGAAATATGAATGAGCAGAGGTGGAGAGCTAAGCAAAGATTTAGGGGTGCGTGAAGGGTAATAATATGACTGCTTGTAGAGAAGCATGGAAAACAAAAACATTGTGATTTGGAAAAGGGTAAGAACAAGTATTTGTAATCAATAGTTGCTTAATGTCTGTCAGTCTGTTCACGTATTATCATTGTTCACTTTATTTTATGGGTCATAACAAGTGTGGTGACATGTCCGTCTGTGTGTGTGTAGTGTGCGAGTGCGGCGGGAGGGTCGGGCGTACCTTCATGCGGTCGAAGAGTGCGCCGGTGGAGAGGATGTTGTACCGGCGCTCGGGATGCGCGGCCGCGTGCTGCTTGGCCCAGTACGTCTTGCCCGACCCCGGCATGCCCACCATGAGGATCACCTGGAACCACATCAGAATATTGTATCCTAATTGCTCACTTAAATATGATCTGCTTGCGTTTTCCTAACTATCTTGGGGTTGGCTTCCGATTTAACGGGCAGCTGAATAAGAGTGTTTTACATGGAACAACTGCCTGTATGACCTCCACAATCTAATTATCACATCGCTCGCAACGGTCATCAATTTCTGGCTCATCAAAAATCTACAAACAACAGCTGGAACAAACAGCTTAATTTGCTTTCCATGACGCGGTGGGGACTCCTCCCAATATGATATTAATGGTCCCCCACTTCACAGACAGACTCAGCTTCATGGATCTATACGCGCGACTATTACCGAGTTACGGGCAAGTGATTCAGTGTTGTAGTGGGCTTGTCAAGATCAATTTCTCTCAAGCTAAAGTAAAAGCTATTTGTTTGTCATTTAAATGTGAAACATCTACTGATGCGCCTTGACGATTACTTAGCTTTTACCAGCGTTTTCACTCGCGTCCCGAACTACTTAACGCATCCGAATAAAAGGTAGCCTATAACCGTCTCCAGAGTGCCATCTATCTCCATAGCAAATTTCATACAAATCTGTTCAGAAATTTTAGTGTGAAAGTGTAACAAACAAATTCGCTTTCGCATTTATAATATGAATGAAATAAAATACGGGCAGGCAATATATAGCACAGTTGGGTGGTGTCTGACCTCACAGTCGGCGAGGCTGGCGGGCCGGGCCGGGCCCTCCACGAAGTCTGCGTGGCGGATGAGCACGTAGCCCGGCAGCATGTCCACCTCCGTGCCGTCCAGCTCCTCCTCCACCGTGTAGCTGGGGGGACACGTCATAGCATGTACTACTCGTGCAGCTTCACCTTACATAATTATCTCACATGACTTGTTATATGCATACTTTTTGACATAAAACAATATTAACCCGGCGTCTGTATGGTTGGGTCAATATGACCCGCGCAATTTTCAATTGTTTGTATCTTTTAAGAATCGAACGCGACGTTGCCGTACTTCTCAGTAGCTGGAGTTAAGACATCACCTTTCTTGTTTTATGCCACAGTTTAGTTGTCGTGCGACTGCACCGGGAGTTACACGTGCGCAAACGTCAAAAAGGTAAATATGACCCAACTATACAGTCAATGTAACAATTATGCGCCATTTTAGTAGTTAGTGTAAAAAGATTATAATTTCCGTATTCTGTTATTTGTAGGTTATAATTTAAAATGGATCGTGATGAATGTGAGCGGCAGCGTATTTTAGCAATTTTAGAGCAATCTGATTCAGAGAAAAGTGGAATTTCGTCAGAAAGCGAGGAAGATCAGGATCGTGTCAGTGTTCAAAGTCAAGAGACTGACACAGAACAGGCGCCTTCTAGCAGTGACGAAGATGATACACCTCTAAGTGAACTACAGGTACAAAGATCACAATATTATGTTGGCAAAGACGGAACTAAGTGGCAAAAGCAACCTTTTCGTCAAAATAGACGTACAAGAATGGAAAATATTATTACAGTGCCTCCAGGAGTACAGCCACAAGCCAAGTCGGCTTTATCAGAAATAGATTGCTGGGGTCTTTTTTTTACTAGCGAAATGTTGCAAAGAGTTCTGAGTCATACAAACGCCCAAATAAGAGAAAAAATGCAAGCATGCCAAGATCTATCAAAATATAGCTACATGAAGGAATGTACTTTGCATGAATTTATGGCTTTTATTGGTCTTCTATATATAGCTGGTTTGCACCGCTCTGGTAGGGAAAATATAAGTGATCTTTGGGCTTCAGATGGCACAGGTGTGGATATTTTTCGCTTGACAATGTCTGAAAGACGTTTCCATTTTATTCAAAGTCACCTTTGCTTTGATGACAAGTTGACCCGCGGAGAAAGAAGAGTAGTAGACAATTTAGCCCCTATCCGCGATTTTTTTGATGCATTTGTCAACAATTGTCAAGGTGCCTATAATCCAAGTGAATATTTGACAATTGACGAAATGCTTATAGCGTTTCGAGGGAGATGCAGGTTCAGACAGTACATACCCTCCAAACCCGCCAAAAATGGTTTGAAAATAATAGCTTTGGTTGATGCAAAGTGTTTCTATATTGTGAACCTCTAAATATACGCAGGAACCCAGCCAGCTGGCCCATATTTTGTGAGCAATAAGCCTTTTGATGTTGTCGATCGCATTGTGCAACCTGTTTCTAAATCTAATCGTAATATTACGTTCGACAACTGGTTTACAAGCTACGAGTTAGTTCTCCATTTACTACAAGAGCACAGATTGACTTCCGTGGGGACATTACGCAAAAATAAAAGGCAAATTCCTCTTGAATTCACAAAAACTCGGGGCAAAGAAATTAATTCATCTACATTTGGCTTCCAAAATGATGTTACGATTGTATCTCATATCCCTAAAAAAAACAAAGTGGTATTACTTATGTCCAGTCTTCACCATGATGCAACAATTGATGAGTCGACAGCAGAAAAGCGTAAACCTGAAATTAACACCTTTTACAATATGACTAAAGGCGGGGTTGATGTTGCTGACGAACTTTGTTCCACATACAACGTTAGCCGTAACACGAAGAAATGGCCTAAAACAATATTTTATGCTGTGCTGAATATGTCTGCAATAAATGCATATATAATACATAATAAAAATAATAATCAAATTGTAAAACGGCGCCAATTCCTCAAAAAGTTAGGCCTTGCTCTCGTAAATAACCACTTGAATACTCGCCAAGACGTCGTGCAGTTGCCGAGAGAAACGCGAAAGAGAATCAGAGATTTTCTTGGAGAACCATCTGAGGAGCCACCTGCAAAAGTACAAGGTGTACGGAAAAGGTGTCAAGTTTGCCCAGCCAAAAAAGATCGCAAAACGACGCATACATGCACAAACTGTCACAAGTTTATTTGTCCCGAACATATTGTTCCGTACTGCAAAGAGTGCTGTGATATGTTGCAAGAATGAGACTAACTTAGGACTGTTTTATTTTTATTTTGATTTAAGTTTGAAAGATCTCGTTTTCAACTACACCAAAACGATAATTGTAAGATTATAAGTGAACATTTATGTTATTTTATAGTAACGAGACTGAGGATGTCTATTTTTGTTGATTATTTTTGTATGTTTTTTCATAACTCAAACAAAGATGCTACGATTAGTTAAATTGCCTTTTATTTCTGCTGCATAACCTTAAAATTAGTGTTCTAACTAAAATATACTCATATATTTATTATATATTTAAAGTTCAACAAAATAAAGGCTTCTACATTTCAGGGTAATTTTGACCCACTTGACAGTCGGTGTAACAATTTTCTACCATACAGACGCCGGGTTAATAGATCGTAAAAGATTTTTTTTCGTACGGGATTCGAAGCCACGAAACGCAGTGACAAGTTAACATTACAATTGGATACGTTAAGCCCTGGCTGGAGGCCCTAAATTCATTTAAGGCACTTCACAGGCAAGCCCGGTGAAGCAGTCGACAACCTTCTAGGTTGACCTGCGCGATGCCATACAAAAAAAAAAAACAATTGGATACAACCCATTTTAGGGTATTAATGATGTAAATAATGTAAAAAGACTAATTGATAAAATAATTATTAAATGTAACTCCGCTTGCGATCTCATAGATTACGTAATATACGAGAGTAAATACGAAATATTGATATACCTGCTCAGAGGACTCATATCGCAATGTGCGGTATGAGTTATAAAAAACTTTACAGGATGACATATTTTTTGTTAGTTTGAACGTTGATTCGACTTCATCGTAAAAGTAGCAGTTTTCTTTTTCAATTAAAACAGTAATTCTCATCTTCTGCCTAGTCTTTTCCCAACTACGATGAAGTCTGAGTCTTCCAGACTAACCAGATCAAGCTAAGTTCTAGTGTTACTATTTGACGATCCAAAAGTGCCTGTAAATGATCTAGTAGAAATATTTTTTTTTTACATGGAGCGACTGCCTATCCGACCTCCACAACTCAGTTACCGGGTAACAGGGTACCCCTTGGTAAGACTGGTTGTCAGACTTTTTGGCTTCTGACTACCCGTAACGACCGTCAAAGATGTACAAATGACAACCGGGACCAACAGCTTATCGTGCTATTCGAGGCACGAAGGAGTTTCGTTATGTCATAGATGGTCGGTCACCCATCCTGAGACCGGCCGCGCCCAACGCAGCTTAACCTTTGATCGATCGACCCGTGCGGCGGTTACTTAGCCACGAGCTCCTCAGTAAACAGTGAAACAGTGTGGATACATTTAGTATCGCCAGTTTCATTTAACACCTACATTACATAAACATTTTTTTCTTAAACATGACTTACCGAATAACGAATTTGATTCTCTTGTCCAGTACATGACCTTGAAGTACTTGTTCTTCCGTCACTTCCGCGAGATCGCCCTCTGTGGGAAACAACGAGTTACAAACCTTAGTTTATAAACGATTCATGTTGTGATGCAACGGCCGAGAAATATTAAGTTAATAATTCTTCGCCATATTTGTTACCTTGTTCGGGTTCTTCCTTGACTTCATTATCAGCCTTATCTTCTTTATCAGCCGCAGGTGGCTCGCTGGTCTCGGTGTCCATAGGCTCACTCTTCACTTCCGACGGTTGCTCTGCGGCTTTGTCACCATTCTCCTGCACAATTCATTATTCTTATTGAGGGTTGAACTTGGATGAAATGTAAGTCTAAGCTAGCCCAGCTGACTGCAGACTGACTGGTTAAAATTTTGACCATATTACGACTAACCTATGCTGTTTATTTGAAAAAGGAGATCAATCCTTACTAATATTATAAATACGAAAGTTTCTGTCTGTCTGTGTCTGTTACGCTTTCACGCAAAAATGGCTGAACCGATTTCAATTAAATTTAGTTCCAAAGCTGGGGAAATGACATAATGATAGTCTTTACGACTTTTAGAACGCAGGTGAAACCTCAGGAAACAGCTATGCTTATTGTGAGCTATGTTCTCATGGTTATCAGTCCACATAAGATGTTTTAGCGAAACTTTATACTAACGGGCTTCAGCTAAGGACAAGATTCCTTTTATCCTAATAAACATCTCCTTTGAATAATTTTACAAAAGTTATATTGCAAACTTTAATAACTGCTATAAGAGCGTATTATAATGTAATTCCGCTTGCGATCTCATAAGATATGCACCATACGAGAGTAAATACGGAATATTGATGTACCTGCTCGGAAAACTCATATCACACGAGTGAAATGAATTATCAAATACTTTACAGGATAAGAGTTAAAAGAGAAACACATCAGTACTGATTACCCAAAACTATAATAAACTAACGCACCAAAAGTGTCTGCCCTACAAACAGAGAAAGTTACGTCCGCATTTATAATAATACTGTTTCACGCGTTATCACCCTCGTCCCGAGGGAACTACTTAACGCATCTGGATCAAAAGTAGCTTACAACTGTCTCCTGGGTCTCCTCTAGCTCTGTGCCAAATTTCATCCAAATCGATTCAGCTATTTTACTGCGAAAGCATAACAAACAAACAAAAAACTCGCTGATATAATATTAGTTAGGAAGTAAGAACTTATATTATCCCTTGTTCCTACATCCTTACCAAATAACATTTACAACAATTCCGCATTTATTATATTCACTTGGTAATAACTCTCACCTTGGGCTCATCTGCCTTTTCAGCATTATCTTCGACAGCACCAGCCGCCTCACCAGCAGTATCAGCGGCTTCGGCAGCCTCAGCAGCCTCAGCAGCAGGTTCATCATCTTTCTTCGCGTCCTTATCACCACCTTCAGCTTCGGGCTCTTCCTCTCCCCTCTCTTTTCTCTCAGCTGCTTCCTTCTCTTTCCTTTCACGGTCTTGTCTTTCACGCTCCTGAAGGAAAGATATGTATAAAGTCAGATCTAGTATGCAGAATATATACAAGTTCAAGATTGTAAGTAATATAAGATTGTAATTAAAAACATTATAATTATTATTCTGGAATTTCACAGGATGGGATCCATTGCTGTTACTTCGTTGTAACTTAGGTAGTAATCTATTTATTCCCATCCCTAGTTTTTACTGAAGAAATAAAATTAAAAAATATACTGTAATAAGAAAAATTACAAAGTTTTTATCATTATATACCTCTTTTTTCTTCTTCTGGCGTTCTTCTCTGTCTCTTTTCTCCCTCTCCCGTCGCTCTCGTTCCCTCTGTGCGGCCTCCTCTTTCTGCCGCTGCAGCTCAGCTTCTATAGCGCGTTTCTCTTCCAACACTTGTTCAACGGGAACCTCCACGCGCTTGCGAACGATCTTCGTTTTGGTTAACATGTTGAATCTGACGAACAATAGGAATTATATGACATTAGAAATTGAATGAATCTCTACTAATATTGTTAACTGGAAGTAACTTTGTCCTTCTGTTTGTTTAAGACAAGGTCAAACAGCTGAATCAATTTGGCTGAGTTGTTGTAGATTCTCACAATGAATTAATTTTCTTTAATCTTATAATCTAAAAGAAAGAAGAAAATATAAGGAAGAAATATCTTTAAAGCATCTAGAATTTCGCTTGAAAAATGTATTTCCGCTTGCAATCTCATGCGTCACAGGACACACGAGAGTAATTACGGAACAAACTGTACCTGCCAATCAGAAACTCACGGCACACAAGCGCCGCGGGTTGATCTATGCAGGAATATGAAAATATTGCACAATTTAAAGATGCAAATGTTATCTGATCGCGGGGATCGAACCGGCCTTCCTGTGAGTAGAAAGCGGGAGCAAAGCCCCTACGTCAACAGGGAATTCTAAATCACGTCGAAACTCGCCTTCCTATGGCAGTACGACAGGAATAGATGCCGAAATAAACAGTACTGGCTAATGAATCCTAAAATTAACTTTGTCTAGACTAATGACGTCGGACTTCGTGCGAAAGTATCAACGTACGCGTGCGTTCAAATTGCGTGCGCGTCCGAAGATTAGTGCGTATTTTGTCCGCGCGTATTCTTTAAACAGTTTAAATGTATTTTTCACAACTATTTAAAACTAGATTAACAAACTTGAACTAGATTGAATTACTCAAATTTGGTCATACAACTGTAAACTTAATTAAACCACATAATTATTGTGAAGCAAAATAAGCATGTTTAACTTACTTATCATATCCGAAGTTGACTTTATAGCACATGTTCTTGGTGAGCAGGTGCGGGAATACCGGCTTACCGTTGAGCACCGACTTTTCGAACTCGAAGGCAGTGCCCAGCTCTGCACCATTCAATGTATACGAAATCTTGCAGGGGTTGGATTCCAGGTCCTGATGGGGACAATCAATGGTCGGTTAGACATGATACTGGACTGGAGGTGGATGAAGGCTGTATATGGTGCCGGCTGACACTAATACTTACTAGATGAAATTTGTGGACTGAATGTGATTTATTAAGACCTTATACAGATTAAAGTATATTTTAAACTAAATTCCGTGACTCACAATGATGACACGAAAGTCGTATCATAATAGCGCTTCGAAGAAGCTGCTAGCACATATGACGGGTTTTTGGGTCACAGATTCGACTGTTTCGCTCAATCGCAAGTTATATCATGTAATCAGTTGTTACAAATAGTACTAACCAGATAAGCACCAACGATGTCCTTCTCATTGAGTTGTTTTCCGAACTCCTTGAACTCGCTGTTGGTGACAGCGCGGCCGGAGCTTTCGTAGCCCCAGCTTAGCTCACCCTCACCTGCAATTAAATAGGTTTTTATTCAGACAACCCTTTTACTATAGTTTTTATAATTTGTACTAATAATTTAAGATTAAGAATTTGTTTTAACGTGGTAATGCCAGGAATGACATATTAAATTTTTTGTCATATTCTTGAAAAAGACTATACGCAATTTAATATTATTCTACGACCTTTATAAGACCTACGAAAAGAAACAGTACTTGTGGGCGATTCGACGCAACGTGCAGTGTCGGGTGTCACGGAAGGAAGACCGCGAGATATCACTAGTTTATTTATAAACTTCAATGCAATAGTAGTGGTACATTTATATGCAGACTCAAAACTCATACAGATATTATAAACTTACCCAGATGCAAGGATGAGTCATCAGTGGACCAGCCTATTCTCAGTCCGGAGCTGACAGTCTCCTTCTCTGAGCTTTCGGTGGTAGTCATGACTGCGCCAACTCGCACCTGCAATACAACAAAACTAAGGCTTAGTTTTTGGTCAGAGAAAATTAAAAAAATATATTACTGTTGCAGATTTCATAATACTACATTACATGAACAAAAAAGAGATAGCTCCATACATCCATACAAACTTAAACAAAAATTGCTTTTATCCATCTCCAGAGCCTCTTCCTATGCAGGATCCATCCTTGTACCAAAAATACCATCCAAATCGGTTCAGTCGTTCTACCGTGAAAGCGTAACAAACAAACTCACTTTTATTTATTTATTTATTATTAAGGAAAACAAACAATAGCACGCTTTAGAAATTTTATAATATTAGTTAGTTAGATTTACTTAGCAGAATTTTGGCGTCGTCTTTAGGGTTGCCTATCAATTTCATTTGTGTTATTATCCATTACCTCATAACACACTCGGCCAGCATCCACGCCATGGCTAGCTCTGGCGCCAGCCCACGCGTGGGCAAAGGCACCCTCGCTGAGCGGCACAACGGTGTTCAATTCTGGTACTTCCAAGTACTGATTAAGGTCGCTGTCATCTGAGGAACGAAATTGACTACATAAGGCATGTTGCATTATTGGTTGGTTATCAATGTGAGTGTTTTTGATGAAAGATGATTGGCTAATATTTATGAAGTTCACTTATGAAACAGAAGATTCTTTCCTGCCCAACAGATTGAGAGTAATTTACACTCATTGAGTGGCATAGCGTGTGTAAGAGAAAAAAAAAACATACAAGGGTCACTTCTACAAATGCTTTTAAAAAAGAAATTACAATAATTATTTTTTATGACTGACTGGTTCAAAATCATACTTACACCAAGACAGAGTGATTTTGTTGTCATCAATTTCAGGCTCTGGTACTTTAATATCGGAGATATCTCTCCTCTCCTTGTTTGCGTGCGCCTCCTGTTGAGAACATTGAGTTATGTACTAAAAATTGGCAACCTACAACATCTTTAGTGATTTTTATAAAACTAGTAAGACTATATTCAGAATTTAGATTTATATTATAGCCTCTATTATTTTTTTGAAAAGCATGGACCAATTGCAGACAAATAATACAATTAGATTAGTATTTTTCTAAAGACGCTTATCAACAATCTATCTACAAATTAATACATACTACATTTCAACGTACTAATCTCTGGGACTACCATTCAGATTTGAAATTATTTTTTTGGATTTTGTAGCCTATTTCTTGAGGAACATTACACATACTACCACCCTTAGGAACCAAGCAAAAAGAAAAACATAACGGACGGGCCATGCGACGCGATGGGTCTTTAATTATGACTGTTCTAACTATCTTCAAGTTATCTAGCGACGTACCTCAGGCAGTGTAAGTACTTCGTTAGTGACTTCCACAGCCCTGTAGAAGTTACTCCAGCGAGCCTTCTTTTCATGCTTGCGCTTCAAACGGTTCAGCCTGACCGGATCCTGTTCCAATTACATAAATGTATCAATTATATTATACTGATTGAAGTGCTATCTATTTAGTAAGTGGAAAAAAGAAAACTTAATGAAATATACGAAGGCTGACCGCATTTGTTACTTTAAAAATGATTTTAAATGCAGGATATCCAGCATATATATCAGATGCTATTGTGCTGAATGAGGTACCTAAGTGGTAAAACTGATAAATTTTCTTGTTTGCGCTAGTATGCCTTATGTGTACGTCTTATGTAATTTATCATAATTATTTAAATCTCAGAGAATTTCTATTCTCAGCAATGCTTCACGAATCTAATTTGATTATGTATGAGACGCTCAAAACTCTACCCTATTAATAAATATAGAGAATCTATCCTATTTGCGTCTGTCATTGGAAATACTTCGAAATACATAGTAAGTAGATTTTAAGATTAGTAATTTGTAAGTTAGCAAATAAATTAGATGCACATGCAGAATGGGGAATGACTTTACAAATTTTATTCAGGCAAGCAAATGACGCGAATTTCACATGCAGATACTTTTTCAAAATAGATTTATAATAATTATGTAAACGAAAATTATAAAGGATATCATTAATAAGCCAGTGAAATTGCTTCTCTGAATAAGGTGCCAAATGAATTAATTAGTGCTTACGTTACTAAGCTCCTCTAGGCGTTTGGCGTCTTCCTCGGCCTGTTTGCGTTCCCGTTCGAGGCGCTCCTGCTCACGAATGCGGAGGCGCTCGTTCAATTGGTCCCATTCCTCTTCTTCAGTTAGCTCACGCTCGCGCTGAGTAGTAAAACAAAATTTCAGTACATATCAACACACTTAAATCAACAAACACAGTACTTGAACACCTGGTAGGACAAAATCGCTTGGCGACAGCATTTACTCCCAGTTTAAGTATTTTGTAGTAATTGTTTTATTTTGTTAACCTGAGACGCATGTCTGATGTGGAATTTACTTGATCTTTGGATTCCACCTTATGGCTCTCATTATAAGACGCATAAGGTCTAATGTAGAATTTACTTGATCTTGAGATTCAACCTTATGACTCTCACGTTGAGTATTGTGTAATTAAGCATCGTAAGACACGACCGTTAATCTCAGTAACCAACAACGATAAGAGTTTGTAATTTATAAATTGCCTAATATAAAAAAATAGGGGCGCCTTGCAGCTAGGTGGGACGATGATATTCATACGAAAGCGGGCAGGGATTGGTGGCGAGCTTAAGTTCGAGCTCTGTGGAGTGCCATGGGAGAGGCCTACGTCTATGGACTCGACACAGGCTGATGATGAATGTATTAAAGATTAAAGGACAAGACATGGGAAGAAACTTCTCACCAGGAACATAAAATAATTGAAATGATTAAAAAAAAAGTTGCACATTCACGATTGTCTTCCTACAATGCCATGTACAATTTTATTATACATGTACAATGCAATGTAGTCGCCCCTACGGCATTGTTGAATCTATTCTAAACTAAGCAGAAGCTAGTCGTGTGATAAACTCAATACATGTAAATGGTCTTTATGCTTCTCAAACTCACCTCATCCTCCCGGTCATCCTTATCATCTTCACCCTTTTCATCACCATCTTCATCCATCTTATCATCCTTGACCTTCTTCTCAGATGCATCTGGATTGTCTTGAACTTCCATTGGTTCTAAAACAGATTATCATTTATTATTATGAATTCTGAATGAATGAAGGTAAAGTGAATGTTTAGAATGATAGTGAAATGAAGCTTACCAGGTTCACCTTCCCTTTCAGGCGATTTACTTCTGAAATCAAGCAAAACATTTTGTTAACACATAGGCCTATGTTGTATAAAACAAAACAATATTTACTTTGCTATTTTAGCTGTTTAATGTGATTGACTAACTGGGCATGCAGTTTCACTTGCGTGTTTGCACAATTTGCTAAATATTGAATGTTGAACTAAAAACCGTCAGCATCGTGCCCTTAAACTCTTATAGCTCACTTCTTTTAAAAAATATTACAATCTTTGTCCAATTAGTTTTGTCAATTGGTTTTTAAAATTATGTCCTAACCATGTTCTTATGGTTTTCTGAACAATAGTTTTATCATTGCTTTTGAATTTCTCAATTGTTTTACGGATCACATTTGAGTCTTAATACTGTCCAGCAGATATGACACTTTAATTTTTTTAAACTGTTTATTGTTTATGGATACTAAGCTATATATTTATAGTCTTATATTCTCAAAAGAAAACTAATGCCAGTTTAAATTACTTTGACTTACTTCTTTAAGTCCTTATTGGGAGATGATTCAGTTTCTTCAACAGCAGGAGCTGCAACTGGTTCGGGTGCTGCCACGGGCGTTGGTGCTGGCACTGGTGTCGGAGCTGCGACGGGCGCGGGGACTGCCACTGGTGTGGGCGCTGCAACGGGTGCAGGAGCTGCAACCGGTGCGGGCGCTGCAACTGGTGCGGGCGCTGCAACCGGTGCAGGAGCTGCAACCGGTGCCGGCGGAGCGACCGGTGCAACGGGTACAGGCGGGGCCACAGGCTTAGGTGCCGCCACCGGGGTAGGTGGTGCAGCCTCTTTAGCAGGAGGTGGAGAGTCATTGTCTGAGTCCTCCTGGCTGGGAGAATATGGCTCTCCAGGCTTTGGCTCCTCTGCTATTGGTTCCGGTGGTTCTTCACGTATTGGCTGGTGGCAGAAAATTGTTGGTTTAGCATTGATTTTTGCAACTTTCTACTCTCTACCAGCAAGTTCATCATATTGTCTAATTACAGCTATTTTAGCAGGCGTAGCTGCAAGCCGCGAAGATGATGATCGCCGAGTCGTCCGAGCGGCAGGAGTTGGACGCCTCGGTGTCGCCGGCTCATCAATATCTTCTGTAGAAGTGTCAAGAATTGATGTATCAGGTAGTGCTGGGGACAACAAAACACATTTTAATTTTTTGTCTATTATAGAAAAGTTTCATGTAGTGTAGACACAAAATGTTTGCCTATTTATGAATAATGAGTAAACTGTGAGCTATGTGAATAAATGAATTATAATAATATGATGTAATAAAACTCAAATTAACAAAAGCTCAAGTCAGATTTTCTACCTTTTGTGACCTCTCAAGATGTTAATTTCCTAACATGTTATAATCTGCTTAGTCTTTAAGCTGTATAAAATTCACATATCAGCAAGGTAGTGAAATCCGGTACAATATCCTTGCATCTTTTAGAATTGTGAATGTGGATTTTTAGTATGCTTTTACTCAAAGGGCAAAGAGTGTTAACTGAATTTCACACTACCATAACAGTAACATTTAATGTATTTTTGATTGGCTATTTTATCAGCAAGGTCGACAAGATTTGCTTATTTAGAAATCAATGTAGCTTGCTTGTGATTATTGTATGTAAAATTTGTTATCAATTTCACAATGTGGTTAAATGTACTGACCAAGTCAATAATAAAAAGATTTTATATATTTCATTCTCTGAAAGTAAGGTAAAGTAAGTTAACCATGCTTTGTGTCCCAAAGCACGGTTAGTAAATCATATCATAAAACTAGTTGGACCACAAATATTTAAGAAATCTTTTACTCATATTAGAAAATAAATAGCATTCCTCATAAGCCTTATTGTTATTTGCAAGGCCTTTAGGCCTTAGGCCCAAGGATTATGATGTGAGGGTTCAATTGATAAAAAAAAACCATTGGAGATATCTCAATGGCTTCAGAAAGAGGTACATATTATGTCAAATTTACTGTAAACCAGTTGGCCATATAAATCAGTCATTTTAGAACAATTCTCAACATGTTGCTTTATCAAATGTGATTGTGAAAATGTTGAACTTGTATTCATCAAATTAAGCTGTTAGGTGTTAGAACTTAATTGATAACAACCTCATTTTTGTCTTTGAGTAAACTATTGGTTGACACTTCAAACCAAAACATTGTTTTTGTTCGGTTCGTATTGTCCAAGACTTAGGTTTTAGGTTACAAGTTGTTAGGTTTCACTTTGCGAATATGATAACGTTTATATACTAACAAAATATGACCTTGATTTATTTGTTTTAACACTGAATGTTATACAATGCGGCTGTGAAAAATAAGAGATAAGTTTTGTCATTTCAAAATTATAGTTACGGAATTGAGTAGTTTTGACGGTATGACGTCATGATTGTGAAACCAAGCGTAAAAAAACTCATCAAACATTTTTACTCGCCAAAATTTGTACACGTGCCTGTACGATTATTATTGATTCTATAGTACATAGAAACATGAAAATTAGAGCAAAATTGTCGGGCAGGATGTGGTAACCATAAATCGAATATGTTTTACCTCTTCCTGACTTTGCTTCTAGTGCTTTCTTCAATCTTTCGACTAAAGCCGGCTTGTTCCCTTTGGTGTCCAAACCGAGGGCGCCAAGCTCAGATCTTAGATCCACAACTTTCATCTTAGCCGGATCCATCGTTCAGTTCTTTATAATTAGCTCGGTTCACAAATCACAATATTCCAATTCATACACAATAGATAAGCAAATTAAGTGTAATCAAACATTACTCGCGAAAATTTACAACGAGAAAGCGCCAAGCCAAAACCAAGATGGCCGCGCAACAACACGTAACGGATCCGGAAACGGAAAAGTAAAGCTTAGCATAGGAAAAAAAAACTCGATTCTCTATGAATCAAAAATCGACTAATCGGGTTGAATTATAAACAAGAGGTAGAAGTTGAATAAACCATACAGCTAAGTTTTTTTAACAGAACAATTGGCGGGAAATCAAAATAATGGCGGTTTGTTGCCTGGATACAAATTAAATTGATAATGCTATTTTAGTAAAAGGCAAAGGCCTTTTAATATTAATATTAGACATTTTTGTGAATCTCAGTAAATTTAAGTTGATATAATGGCAAATAAGAAAGAAGATAACAGAAGTAATTTTGACGAGTTTATGTTTATTGAATAAAATAAGTACCTAATAAAAGTATTCCTTACTAACTTGGTTTTTGCAGTTCACCCTAACAATGAATTGGAAAAGAAGATTATGGAGGCGTTTGAGGTATTTGACCATTCAGCAAAACAAGTTGTCGATGTCAGAGAAATTGGAACTATATTGCGATCCTTAGGTACGTATCTAGGTACTCTACCCTTTCTATATAGTTGTATACCTACATCAATTTGTAATGTTTCCTTATTTACAAATATAACCATATTCCCATGCTTTTCCGAATATTTAAACCCAGTAGTTAGTGCTTTAACTGGCATAAAAACAGGTACTAGAAACTGAGTCACTTTAACGATAATACGAAAGCTTAATATTTACCTGTGTGACGTAAAACTTTTCTTATATCAGGATGCTGTCCTACCGAAGCAGAAGTTCAGGAGGTGATTTTAGCGACGGAAAATAAAGAAGCGACCGGAAACGTACCGCTTACTAATTTTCTACCCTACTTGTGCAAAGCCATGGTTGAACACAGGTCAGCATAGCATTGCTTTATTCTGCCATGATGCAAACACCCAATAAATTCAATTATTGATGTACTAGCTATTTTTACTACAAGATAAAAAGTGACGCCTATCGTCTCAATACATGTGTTCTACCGTGTTATGATGAAAGCATTTAAATTAGTTTCGATAGGTGCAAAAAAAATGTCTGTGCCTCTATTAAACAGGAGATATCCTCTATCCATAACCCTTTTGGTTCGAGACTAAAATATATTTATTTAGATTCTACCCGGCAAGTGCGGAGATGTTGCTGGCAGCGTTCCGTTACTTCGACGAGGAGGGACGCGGCTTCCTCACTAAGGAACGGTTCACGCAACTCATGCTCGAGGAGGGAGAACCTTTTACACAGGTAATTTACGATATATTATCATAGGGTTATATTGTTCAGTTACTTACTACATCTTTCAAATAATTCAGGAGCTGTATTTACGTTACGATCCAGATTCTAGTGCAAAATAATAAAAAGCGTATTAAAAAAGACTGAGCTAAGTGAGAATTATAGGTTATGACTGCAGACGCCTCCCTTCTCTACTTCTTCCCAAAGCTACTAACAGCTGCTATGCTATATTATATGAATATGTTTCACTCAAAAAACTACGCTCACGCGAGGTAGCCCGGATATATATAGCAATTGCTACTCTTGCTACGTGGTTAATCCGGCACTGCTGGTATGCTAAGAACACTGGTACAGGAATAGCTCTGTTTAACCCCCTCTCTGTCACATCACTTTAACGGGATACAATCTGGATCATCACCAACAAACATAAAAAAAAGCTTTAATAAGTTGGGAATTGAATTTTTTGAATTCTGAAAAATAAGTGTATTGCGCCAAGAAGTTTTTGGATCACATTGCAATATATCAACTGGTTTTAAACAACGATACTATCTGCTGGTACAGGAGGAGTTTGACGAGATGATGCAAACCGCGCTGGATCCCGTCACTGACACCATTACCTACGAATACTACATAAACCAACTCATGGTGCGTATTATTCGTATGATCAAAAGCGTACAATAAGACACTCGAGATTTTTGGAGTCGTAGCATAGCTGTGCCCCGCTGTCTCACCCACCCGTACTTCTTTTTGCTCGGGTCCTTAGGGTCAATTTATACTAGCGCAGAGTCGAAGCGCATCGAAGCGTCAAATTCTTTACAACTAAAGCGAAGCCGCACGAATGCGCGCGTATTCGCTAGAATATGCGTCGTGATCGACACCTACGCAGGCCAATTTCCAACTGATGACGCGTAGGTTCGCTAGTTGGCGCATGTATACGCGCGAATGCGCGCGCACCAATCAGCGTTGTTCACGCGCAGACGCGCGAATTCCGAAGAATCCGCGTGTCTTTTTAAAATCTCAGAAGTAATGAGTGCGTTACGCTGTGGAGTTAAGGTTGAATTTGTTATGTTCAGGTTTAGATAGATGCTTCGATGCGCTTCGACTCTGCGCTAGTATAAATTTGACCCTTAGGGTTGTAGTGATGATAAATAGTTTGATTGCCTAATTCTTGTCTAGTTGATCGTCTAGCTCCAGAATAGAGGCCCATAGGTAAATCTTGGTGTACAAAGATTTACCTATGGGTCTCATAACTCTCATACAGGCACGGTCGCAACCAAATATTTTGGGAGGAGTCAAAATTGGCCAATGTGTTGGCCGAAGCTGAAGGTTTGCGATTTGCGATCAATGACCTACCAATGTGTAGGTTATTACAAATAATTATTTTTATAGGAGGTTTGTCAAGTACAATTTTGGGGGGTTATGTCCCCTTTTGAGCGCAGTAGGCCCAGAACTGTGCATTTAATAAAATACTCACAATGTGTTTACACATATTTATTATTTTTTAAATGTTTCTGTTAGATGACATGAATGCTGTTTGAAATAACTGACAGGATAGAATCTTAGAATAAAATTCCCATACAAATAAATCATCCTACTTGTGACCGATAAAATAAATATGGAAAATTGAAACATACATAAAATCTTTATTGATTGGTCTTTCTGTGAAATTAAAACTGGATAAGAAAGACTATACTAATGGTACATTTATAGTAATTACTATAATTAATTAATAGTTATTTAAAATAAGTATTAAAAGCTAGAATTATTTTCTGAACATTGAACTCAAGGATAAATCACCATTTTTTTAATTTAGAATATCTGTACGAAACGAAACCAGACTATCATTTGAAAGTATATAAAAAAATATGGGTTGTACAAATTGCTAGCAAAATATTTTATCATGATAATATTAGCCTATCGCCCACTACTGAACGTAGACCTCCCCCAAAGTGCAGCAAAATATTGAAATATTCTACTCACTAAATTAACCTATTCATAAGATCTTAAAATATTTGGCAGTAGTATCGACCATTACTTGCGATGTCTCTATGGTCCTGCTCAAAATATAGTTGAATCTAGTTTTGTGCCAGTCTGCTAGCGCGCCGAGTGCGTATGGTACTTGGAGTGACGTTGGCCAGTCGAGCCGACGTCCGCACCGGTGTAGATCTACCAGAGGCATTAGTCTTCAGTTCTCCCACTTTATCTTCTTTTTCGTCCTCTGTTTTTGCTGTTTGTGTTGGCGGTTGAGTATCCATTTCAGAATTTTCCTTGAGTATGTTGTTTTCAGCTTTATTACAGTCGTCAGAATTTTCAGTCTTCTTATCAGTTACATCAGAATTTATTATAGCATTAGATGCAGTAGCATCTTCAATATTTGTTTCTTTAGTAACTTCTGTATTTTCGGATTTTAATTCACTGGTTGATTCTTCATTTTGTGTCTCAACTTTATCTGAGACATCATTTTCTTGTGATGCAGTGTTATCGACTGCGGTTTCTTCAGTTGCACTCGTAATTGGATTACCATCTTCAATAATCTCATCAGTATTTCCTAGATTGTCAATGTTTTCATCTATGATGGTAACATTTGTTTCTTCATCTTTGATGATTACATTTGTTTCTTCATCTTTGATGGTTACATTTGTTGCTTCATCTTTGACGGTTGCTATTATGTCTTCATCTTTTTTAATGTCTTCTTCTTGCTTTGTTATTATTTCATCAGAATTCGTTTTGTCTTCTTCAGGTGCAGGTCGCATTTCGGCATCAATACTTTCGGCTTCTTTGGCCCTATCATCTTCTTCTTCTGACTTCCTTATTGTGGACAGAAGGTCTGTTATCTGTAAGTCTAAGTCACTGGAAATAATGTCACTGCTCACATCACCATTTTTGGCTTCATCCTGGCTTACGTCCTTAGATAAGCTTGCGTCACCATTCTCCCCGTTTTGTCCAGGAGTTGGTCCCTTCGAGCAGATTCTGATGCTGAGCGTAGAGCGCCCTGCAAAGTTAAAATAAACACACAATTTATTAAACCAATCAATATGTATAATTCTGAAGACCGGAGACATTGTTGGTCTGGCCCAATAACTATTACAACTTACCAATTACAGTTCCATCGGCGCCAACCATAACATCAAAATCAGTTTTCTCTGAAAACCCAACAAACAGCAAGTTGTGGATAGTCCTATGTTTCTTAATGGATTTTGGGTTGAATTGGTTTAGGAATGATTGCATTACTTTTCGCTTCGGCAGAGTGGGACGACCCATAATCTGTAATTCAATAATAATTATTAATTGATCAAAAGTCAAAAGACAAAAAAAATAACATAATTATGCATTAGTAGCAAAGGTTGGATTAAGACAGACATGAGTTTTTGCAGCTACCTTCTTTCTTTCTAATTGATATGTAGATTTGCTCCAGGCAGAGGTCATTTACCAAGACAAACTTGTTCTAAACACGGTTTATAATTAAATGATATACTTAAGCACATTTTTTAAATGTTTCCCCTCTCTGTCAATTGCTATGGTATAGATGTGTTTACAAACCTAAATTACACATGCACAAACACAGATCCGAATCATTTCCCTGATTATCTGCTTTTATTAATTTTTCTGGTTAATTTCTTACCTTAACATAATAAGGCAAATTGTACATATTCTGGCGATTATCAGCCGAGACCTCTGCAACAGGGGCATTGGTCTTTGCATCACCCTGGCCTTCTTCAGACACTTGTTTACCCAATACCACAATTGTCGCTGCTTTCTTGTTAGCCTTCATTGTTATTGCAGATTTTGTGGTTTGGTACATGGCATCAACATTTATGAGTTTTATAAGGTACTGAAATAAAAAAAGAATAATGCATCCTTTTACACTGATTCACACAATCTACAGTATCACATAATTTACAGTATATTCTTAATTAATATCTTCAAATTCAACGTTCCTAGGATTGCTTTAGGACTAGAAGAAAAGTCAATTGAAACCCAAATTGACAATTACAAATTAAATAAAAACATAACTTACTGGAACATATCGTTTAAAGAGTCGAGGCAACATCCGCTTTATTTCATATACTTTTATGCTAGTGTTCAGAAAGTCTCTGTACTCTTCGGGGTTCTCCTTGTCTTTGTTTTTCTCAGCATTTTTTGGAAGATCAATAATATTTTCTGATGTTTCAATATTACCTTCTGGAGACTCTCCATATATTTCTTCAAGCTGAAATAATATTTTTAAGTCACTATGAAGCTACAAACAATAATAATGCTGTAAGCCAAGCAGATTGAATAAAACTCACTTTAGTAAACATTTCATTCAGTTTTGTTTCAAGGAAGCAACTCATATTGGTTTTGAAAAATTGTTCAGGATCTCCTGCAAGTAAAGCATTAGTTTAAATATCATGTTCCTTAATAAATTATTACAAAATATACAATAATTATAAATTTATTTCTGTTTTCGAAGTTCTTTAAAATAAATTGATACTGTATAAATCCAAGAAATACAAAAAGCTGTCATGATCTCATAGGGCTTTTCGCTGCATTTAACAAAAGGTGTTAAAAATCTATAAATGGATGAATATCTACAAACATATTCATTAATTGTATATATGTGTACCATGATTATGTGCTATACTATAAATTTAATTCAACATATTGATTTAATGGAAATAATATTGTTTCCTGGCTTGGTTAAATACCAATAGTTAAAAAGTTAATAATAATGAATCCTACCTGATTCAATAAATTTAATTTTCTCATTTTTGTCCTCTGGCGAGACACCCCCGGCTTCGAGAGCTATATTTAGTATATCAATATCGGTCTCTTCAGGGAACTCCTCTCTATAAACTGCGAGGATTTCAATCAGGCTGCCGACTACTTTTCCTAACATGACGGTTCGAATACGCTCTCGCACAGCCTGTTTCATAACACGTTGTAGCTGGATTGAGCGTAGCAAACTGGCGTGTTGAGAATTGTTATCAATCAATGCCCTTACGTTTTTCATGATCGCACCCAAAGCCAGTTCCAAGCGCCCGCTCACCTGCTGTGTGGGCTCGCGGTCAGGCAGCAGCATGCGCGACACGTCCGTGTCTGATGCAGACTCTGTCGCAGCAGCCACCAGACTTTTACGTTCGGCGACACTATAAGACGCCAGTTTATTGAGAGCAGAGGTCGCTTTTGGCTTTGATACTTTGCCCTGCGTGAAGTCTTTTTGGGGTGGCTTTGGGGGAGGTTTCTGGTTTGAAATCCTTTGGCCTATAGATTGCTTTACCTTTACATCCATAAGAGGCGTAGGCCCTTTGGGGGAGTGCTTTGACCCTTGGCTAGGACCGGGCATGGGTCTCTGGTGACGGACATTTGCAGGCCCAGTGTTAAATTGGGACTGATTGTTTTTCTTTTTCGATGCGGTTCTTTTAGGGGAAGCATCGTATTGCCATGAAAATTCAGGTTGGCGTTTTTTGCCAAACAGATTGCGGTATTTGGGTCCGGTTTCGTACAAATGGGTAAAATCGCGATTGGAACCATGCTGTTGTGGTTCATCATATCGCATTTGATCATACGATTGTCTCTGAAATTCAATTACAAATAGGTGATGATTTTTTTAAACAATATGCTGAAAGTGCTACTATTTGCAGGCCATTCAATGACTATGTGATGCTGAAGGGACTAATTTTAGTTAATTAATCAATAAATTGAATGGCCAAAATACTTCAGCATATTTGGAAGTGAACTGGTCTAATGAATAAGCATTAGATATGTGTTCACTTGACTTTAAGTAACTATTGTAGGTACACAGAAGACTGTGTTACACTCCAATTCCTAAAAACAATCACAAAATAAAATAATGACCACAGCTAATTAGCTTCTTAAATTACATAAAAACAGACACATTAAAATGTTGAAAACACTTTTCAACTATGTTGAAAAATGACAGACTTTTCAACAAGACATTCTAAGTAAGTTTTTCACCATACTATAGTGGATGTGAATGTGTCATGGATGAATTTAAAGAAGACTTAGCTGTAGATCATTTTTCATTGGCAATTATTTTTTGTACTGGAATCTATAAACTAGTTGCTATGGTAGTTAATTTACTTTGTCATTGCTCTGTGCCTCTATAGCTCTGAACATACATGACATTAATAAATATCATTTTTGTTCATCACTACAGCGGTGTAATAATAAAAACTTGATTGAAAGGAGAAAAAATACAATTTACCTAATTTTTAAAGAAGAAATAATGAGGAATTATACTTTGTTTTTTTGTAATATATAAATTCAATACATATTGATCAACATATTTACAGCAGTTAGAGGTAAAAAAAATTATCATATACCATTCCATATATCCTAAACACTTGCCATTGGAAATATTACTAAACTAGCCATGATTTAGTCTGAATTTAAAATTTATTATGTCATCTACCACTTAAT
Organism: Pyrrhia umbra; assembly: GCA_963891755.1. Lineage (NCBI taxonomy): Eukaryota > Metazoa > Arthropoda > Insecta > Lepidoptera > Noctuidae > Pyrrhia > Pyrrhia umbra. Next base: position 3,551,360 of record OY982943.1, read on the forward strand.
ATAGCTAACAATCCCTGCCAAACAAAAATGCTAGAAAATAAATAATGCAGTAAACATAATGAGCCTGCAAATAAATTTGCTATGAATAGTGATTGTATTGAATCATACCGATGACTTGAATTGTTGCTCCATCACAAGCAATTGTTGCTGCTGTTCTATCATCTCACGCTTGCGTTTCAGTAGCTCCAATTCCATATCAATATCCTGAGAAAATCAAAATCTTTATCAACTGTTATTTAAATGTTTTGAATTATGGAAGCTAGGTGCCTAAAGCATAAATTATTATTTAATGGAGGAGAAGAATGGGAGAGAAATAACATGCTTACTTTAAATTAAGTGATCTTTCTCAAAGAATTTCCTAGTATATAGCTATGAGTAGGTAGCAAATACATAAAACAATTGTGTCTAACTCAGTGGTGGTATATTTCAATATCTCAGATTAAAAAAAATACATAGATGAAAAAACAGTAGGAATTGCATTAAATCAAAATAAGTATTACTATTGAATTTATTTTCAATTGGGTTATCATTATTTTTGCAACATTGTGCAATAGCACTGATCACAATTTTCTCAATACACATCAAAGCAAACAATAGCAGTAATTACTATGGGTAAAGGGTAAATTACACTCCAAAATAAATGACGAATATTTTTCACTGTTCACATGCTTCCAGTGTTTGTGATGCCGCTACACTTTTCTCGTCTTACTATAATGTCCCTTCGCCATTTTACACATGGATACTCACTGTATACACTGAGTGACTGAGTATATGATGTATAGTGTCAGTTTAAACCAAGCTTAACAATAGCAGAATAGTTAGTTCAAAGTAATAATAAAAATATAACTAAGTGAGTAGATAATGCATCTATTCAAATATTATGTAGGTAGTACAAATATGTATTTAGGAAATATCTCAATTAGGCTCATTTCTATTAATGACGCTTTTCATAAACTAACGTAATTAATGTTTCTGTTGAGTCCGCAAGCCTAATCCATTTTCTATCAATCTATAGCTATCCATTACAATATTCACAATCACGATTTAGATTTCCGTTTGTAATAAAATTATGTATAGGTTCTTAAAACAGCGACTTTTTATATAGCCTCGTAAAGCCACATACGTACAAATATCAGAACGTTTGATGAAATTATTATAAAAGGTGTATGGTGTAAAATACGAGGTGGCAGATTGAAATAGTTACCTGTAAATGCCCGGTCATCAGAGGTCCACCCGCACTATTCATATTACCACGGCGGCCCATGCTGCGTCGCATTTTGTATTATTGTTAAACTGTAGCTAGGAAATTCTTTAAAATTCAATTAAATTGCGGTGACAAGCCGTAAGTCGCCGCATCCACCATTGAAAAACTGTAAATCCAGTGTTGCTACATGACTAAAACTAAATGTCCTCTAAAGTGTCAAGATATTATATTATGTGCCCTAAAATTGTGGAAAAATAGGACATAAGACATGTTGTATGGATTTAATTAATCATCAAAAGCAACATAAAATTTATTTTAAGCTTCAGGGTCCCACCCATAACTTTGCTACAACAGTAACGTGGTTAGAACAGCTTCCACTATTTTAGACGAGCAGTTTTTACGTGGCAATGTTGCATCCTAGCAGCTAGTGTTGTGAGTCGTGTTTGTAAATTAATCGTAAATAATTAACGTAGTCGATTCTCAAACCCGTCATGATGACAAAATCGATTTGTATATATTTCTATGATTATAATTAATACCAATCATGTATTATTTCCTTATCATCCTGTCCTTTTATTATACATTAACTCCATGTTCACGTCAATTACCTTTTCATAATAATGAATCCTTCAATTCCTATTAACACCTCGTCCTATCCGGTGCATCCATCCATCAGGTGGCGCAGAAAGATGTATACACCATAGCAGATATCTTCGAAGAAGAAAGGAAGAAACAAGAGGCTGCTCAACCGAAAAAGAGACGCGCTTCCTCGCTGTTGCGCGCCAACATTAATTAGACATTACTGCTTTTGTTGTATTTGATGAGATATTGTTAAATTATGGGTTGGTGTTAGTTATTTTAATACTATTATTTAGTAACTCATAGAACACGATTGGTAGGACCCTAGGTATACTTTGTTGTGAACTTGTGACCTGCAGTTCATTTTGGAGTTCTCTAGTCTCTGTAGTCGAGTAATAAAGGGTTGGTGTTTCACACCATGTAGAAAAATTCTGTAAGAATCTATTGAGAAAACTAATTTTATCTTTGGTATTTCAGGTGGAAGACGAGGTCGTGGAGAACAAGGAACAGCAATAAATTATAATTTATTTTACTCTAGCAATCCAGAATACTCACCTAATACTCAATGTAGCCAGAAATAAAATCATAAAAAAATATACAAGTATTTTATTTTTAAATAATATACACAAAATTGTGACGATAACATAGCTTATTAATTAGAAAACTTTCTCGTTAGTCTTTTAGGACTAGGGGTCTGTGGTGCTATTTCGTAGTTTTCTTATTTAAAGCATTTATTTGTTTAATTCTACTCATCATCAGATCCACTACATTCATCTAATATGATACCTTCAGACATTAAAGCCAGGATGTCGAGATCATCTAATTCGTCATAATCATTCTCAGCTGTATTGGTTTTCTGAGGATTATTTAATTTAGATTTGACACTAGTTTTAGTGGGTGTGGGAGCTGGTTTCTTATCTGTGTCATTGCTTTTGGGATTAGTTTGAGGTTTCTTATCTTCCTTGGTTTCTATTGATGGCTTAGTATCATTGGTTTTATTTGCAACTGCAGGCTTATTACCCGCAGTCTTGTTTGCAACTGGTTTAACTGTGGTTTTAATTTCACCTGTTGGCTTGTTGATAACATTCTTATTTTGCACTGCAGGGTTTTCAGCAGATTTATTTTCTGCTGTTTTATTAGGGACAGCTTTGTTTTCAATTGCTGGTTTATTAACAGCTGCCTTGTTTTCGGGTTTAGGTACAGGCGTTTTATTTTCAGTTGCAGGCTTGTTATCAATGGTTTTACTTTCTGCTGTTTTGGGTATAACTATTTCTTTCGTTACATTCTCCGTTTTACTAGCTTCTACCTTTGGGGACACATTATCATTTTGTTTAGGTACTAATTTTTCAGGTGATTTATTTTTTTCGGTTTCTGCGTCCCTCTTAACATCCTTTTCTATATCTGCTGCTTCGTCGCTAGCTTCACCATCTTGGTCGTAAAAACTTGTGATAAGATTCGGTGGGCATTTAGTAAACTTGTAGATAGGGTTTACAAACACTTTTATATCACCTGGAATAAGAACAATACATTAATACTACATTTTTTTTAATAAGGGTCTGTTTAACCGCTTCTGGATAGATCTACCGGTTAAATTGGAACGTGATTTGTATGAAAATATTTGCCAAATAAGTTTAACCGGTACTTATCAAGAGGTGATGAAACTGGCCATTTTACGTACCACATTTTATATCTTTAGCGCTGCATACTCTATCAAAGTCGTTAATGGTCTTGACTTGCGCTGCAAACATGTTGACAGTCTTCTCTATACGTTTGAAAGCGTTGAAATTGTATTTCTTGAGGAATTCCCCTAAGTGTGCCTTTTCTGGTTTACCCGAGAATTGGACCTAAAAATATAGGGTTCATTAACATTTTGTAAATAAAGTTAGCTAGAACATTCTTAGTGGCAGAGACTGGGATTCAAGATGACTTATAGCCGAAGTAATTGTCAAAGATATGTATTTGACTGTTTTAAAAAATTAACATTTGTTGTGAACCATGTATGTTTGGAGTATAATTCAATATAACGTTAATTGATTAGAATCAATTCTGAAAATTGCTAATATTGAAAAAGATCAGCCAAACTCAATTTTTAAAATAAAGTAAGTATGTTATTATCATAAATAGACAGTAATACCTTCACGTACAGCGGGTTGTGTACATTTAACAACCTCTTTGTGATATTTAAGCCCAATACCTGTAATAAAAAATATTATAATTAATTGTAACAAAAACAATTTTCATACGTATTTTTTGTCAAACACTTCTTTGATTTTTATTACTTACATTTCTTAGATCGTCGCCAGCTTTATTCCTCAGTTTGTCTACAACTAGGGCTTCAGTTTTGTCTGTCGGGTTGTCAGGAAGTTCCTGCCACAGCTGTAATATAGTAATAATGTATCTATTAAAAACTTCCCTACCAATGTAAATTATTTCATCAGGTTCTCTTTTTGAAATACTAGCTATTATCCGCGGATTTACACGCGCCAGGATAAAATCTCCTTTAACCTTCTCCATGGATTATCTCTATCTTACCAACATCCACCGTGAAAGCGTAACATACAAACTCACTTTGGCATAACTAGGATAATATCTGTACCATAATATTTATGGTCACTGTTAAATCGCCGATCACCGGAAACCATCAAACAAAAGTTTTTGTAGGGTCCGTGACGTTATAAGTGTTAACGAAATTTTTAATAATAACCAGATTTTTTAAATATCTTGTCCTAATGATTAAGAACATTCAGAAGACCAGCTAATCAAAGTCCTTAGATATTTTCGTTACCTTGATCATAATATCTCGTAGTTCAGCTTCGACCATCCTGGTCATGCGCGCGTTTAGTTCATAGTGTCCTTCCTGGGGCTGTACTGGGGCTAGTAGAACATCTTTCTTGTCTTCATCTGGCTTCTTTACTTCTGCTGCATGTCAAGAAAATAAGGATTACTTTTTTTGCCTTTGAATGTTACTTTAAGAAGTTATATCATGCCTGATCTTTAAATATGTGTTGCTAGGGAGTTTGTTGCGCCACTTCTTCCCAGCGAAAACACATAGGAAGAGTGGGCATTTTGGGCGCTGTTTCTTGTAATTCTGAGGTTCGAGAGTGAGATTTCAATTCAGCCCATTTTTTTTTATAAAAATGGAATGTACCAGCATTAATGATCTTAGATTTAAGCAAAGGGACAATAAAATTGATTACACATACGTTTTCTAGAAGGTCCGGCTGAACTGGCTGGAACAGCAGTTTTGATCACGCCTTAGGAAAAAAATGATAAAAAGATAGAAAAAAACCCATGAAAATAAAATTAGAGAAAACTGTACAATTCCTACCTTTGGGGATTTTAGGTTCACTTGGACTGGGTTTTGGTTCAGACTTGATGGGTGGATCTATTTTTGGTGCTGGTTTCCTCCTTAAGATACTTTGAGGAGGTCTTTGTTTCTTTGGACTCACAGCAAGCTTTTTCTCTGTAAAAGACGAAATACAATTACAGCGTGCAACATATTTTTTTTTAATGAGATGTTTTAAAAACTTTTTAGTGGTTCAAGAGATTTTTTTAAATTGAATTGGAGCATCATATACCTGGCCATTGGCAGAAAGAATCCCCTTTTCAAATAAGGTATATAAAAACACACTCTACTTTTAATAGAATAGGAAATTCGCTATCATATTTCGATACGCGAAAAATTATAATAGAAATATGCACATATAGATATTTTGTGTATCTTAGAAACCTGGAAACATTAGAAGATCTTTATATGGTGGAACGATAAATAAAATGCCGAGAAAGTCCAATTTAGGTACTAAAGACATGTTAAACGAAAATGATTCCTGAAAATCTGCATGAAGGATTTAAAAGCATCAGGCAAATTTATCTGAAACCAAATCGCTTGGTGGTGTTGTGCATAGTTATTAGGATCTCCGTGTTGTATCTGCGAATGTATAGATAAAGTTGCACTCTTTTCGACAATTTAGAACTAAAATATCGCAACAAAATTAATACTACAATAACTAGTTTTCTCAGCACTTGCAGTTGATGTGAGGGAGACAGCAGTAAAAGCGCTAAAGGACCGACTCCGACTACATCGAGTACCTTGAAACTACTGATGGCTTGACGCATCCTCGTCCGGCACCTATATTATTTTACTATGAAAACTGCCATGGTGATAAATCTGAATGACTAGCTGATACGGTAGGTTGGAGCAAAGAGAAAAATCTTTAATAGCATTTCTTCGAACAGACTGTCCTATTGAACAAAGAAATTTCTGAAAAGCTATACAAAAAATGGTCCATCCAACCTTTGAAGTTGTGTTTTTCCTCTGCTGTTGACACTCTATCTAAAAGCCGATGGAATAAAGTAACAATTGGAAGACACCAATTCAGCTATTCTCGCAACGAAGCCAGGAACATACTAAAATGGTGGTGGTAAAAACGACTGATTACCGTATTTTGAGTGCCTTAAAACAGCATTCACGAGAAGATACTTATGTTTCCGTCTTGCCAACCCACCGTGCTAACTGGTGATTTGAAGAATTGAGCTTACCTTCCTTTGCAGAATTTGAACAGAGCCCGTTCCACGATTACAAGAATATTCGCAAGCAAACCGTATGTATTTATCTAAGATGAATACATACATGTTATCAGCAGGAAATTACACTCTGTATTGTTCCGACAGCTTCGAAATAAGGTTTCAATATCTTATAGAAGCGAATATCAGCAGCGAGCGTTCATAATTATATTTTGGACAAATTTTGGTTTCAGCAATGTGTGGCCAGCTATTACAAACTGCTGAAAATGTAAATACAAAATATGTTTGGGCCTTACCGTCGCATATGGCAACATTATCTTCGGAAACATGCAACGTTCTGAAACCATGGATCCGCTTCAAGACGCCGGATGGCTTTCCACGTTTGAGACACGTCTCTATAAAAATAATCAACATAATATTATAGTGACATTATCAAACAAAATGAAACGAACAAAGAGTATAACTTACAGCAAGATTTTCGGTTGATAATTCATACTAGAACATTTTGTAATTGTAAATATTATGCACTTACCTCTTTTTGTCTTTCTGTTTCTAAGAAGATTCGCCAGCATGTGTACCAGTGTTCGAAAAGGAATATTCGAAATATATTTTTTTTTTATTTTGGAAAAAAATAGTGTTCTTTTAGATTATCTGTTGGATTCTTTATATTTTGTGATAAGAAAGGCGTAAAATATGTTCAGATAGTACAACGGTTAAAAAAAACATTACATTGAAAGCAATATATTTATTGAAACAGCAAATATCCTCAATGATATTTTGAAGTACCATCCTAAATAACATTTATTTAAGTGCAAAAAATCTTAATCTAAGCAAATGATATCCTCATCGGAATCTGAACCTAAATCCATGTTAGCTATATCGTAACTATCCTCCATTTCCGCCTTATACTTGTTCATAAGATCTTCTAACTTAGACTGAGAATACTCAGACCTGAAATACACAGTGTGTGTTGTATTCACATGATCCACGTAGTCTAACTGATACTTCATCTTCGACAAAGTCTCCAGCGAATCAAAGTCTACATCTACTTCAAACTTAGCTTTTTTCCTATCAGGCGTCACTTTGGTAGGCTTCCAGATATTGAAATTGATCCCCTTTACACCTTGATTACTTTGCTTTAACCTCTCTGCCACGACTGCAGGATTAATCTGATATTCGTTAGGCACGACAACCGTCATTTTAAAGAACCGCGTGTTCTCATCTTCACCGCCTATAACGACTATAGCCTGACGGTTCACTTTACCTAAATGTTGGCCTAACAACCATTTTTTGGACTCCGGATTTTGTGGAACTATCCCAAAACAGTTTGGTGGGAAAAACCCATACTTCATAAAATCTGTCCTGGATGACCCGTCCTGTTGAAGATATCTAAACAGATGATAAATAAGAACTTCTTTAATTTTACGCGCCTGCATAAGAGTTAGACTTTTGCAACCTTTGAGAGTTATTTTAACAAGCGACGGATCGTATGTAAGCGAAGGCATGGGTGAGTTCTGTATGGCCGTCGAGATCTCAGCAGCGTCTACGACCGAGGGCTCCTTGAGCCCGGCGTCGAACGCGTCCTTGTCGACGGCGACCGCTTTCAAAAACACGTTCACCTTTTGCAACTCGTAGCTAAGCAACATTTTATGTTTTTCGAGAGCACGCGCGGATGACGATGGCATGTCTACGTACAGCCTAGTGCCTTTGTTAGTGACGATCTTTTTGACGAACTTCCACTTGGTGATGTTGACGCCGTCGAGGCGTTTGTTCTGCAGCTTCAACTTATCGAGCGGCTCGATATTGCGGCTGCGCGAGTGGCCGGGCAGCCAGATGGCGGCGCGCTCGTACCACAGCTCCTCCTTGTTGTACACGATCACGTGGAACAACCTGAACTCGCTAAAGTCTAAGTTGACGAGCCAGTCGCGCGTACTGTCATCGGTGGTCACCAACTCGTACCTGTGCGAGTTCTGCAAACCTTTGAAGGTGAGGTCCGGCGCCCAGCCCTGGGAGATTTCTGTCTCCTTTAACATTTGAGAGACGAGGAAGTCTTTTAGAAAATCTGCCTGGTTAGGTGTAATCTGATCGAAATCGTCTTTGCACAAGTAAAATTTGTAGCTTTCATCGTGGGGGGATACGGGAGCTTGTTGTGCAGGCATTTGCTGCTGGAACTGCATCGGCTCTGACGCATACGCAGGATTCTGGGATAAAGTTTCATAGGGGTGAATGAATGGTGCGGGCACCATCATTGGAACCATGGCTGGGTTCATAGATGGCTGCATAGACGGCACGCCGAGAATCGGCATCGTCACCACCTCCGGGGGCACTATGTTCATACTCCATCCTGGAAGTTTTCAAATATTGATAACAATGGGGACAACTTTTCACCACGTTACACACCATGAAATAATAATGCAAAAATACCAGGTTGAATGCACAACTTACTAGATTCGCCTAATCTAGGGCGCGGAGCAGGTTCTGGAAAGATGGAAGAATTTTGTGAAGTCCTACACACTTTAGAGCATTGTATACAGACAATAAAACAAATTGATTCTTCCTACCCGGTTTCATGTTGGGGCTCGGAGAACGTCTTGCGATCTTGGCGGGAACCTCCAACAGACCTGTGGAAATAATAAACGACAATGTGAAATATTATCTACACTGAATTTGTCATCCATTGGTTGGGTTGGTAACATTTACAATAAGTAGTTGTTATTTTACATGATTAAAATTATAATATTAAACTTTACGATTAATGGTAGGGGAGCCCTAGAAGGGATTTCGGGATTTACTAAAGCGCGGCAGATTAATATACAGGGGGATACCTTGTACCCGTTTGAGTACCTCCACCAAATATGAGCCCCATATATAAGGACGCGCGTCAAGGATAAAGGATCAGATTAGTAAAAAAAAATCGATCATCAGACAATCTCGAGCGCGTCAGATTAAGGTAGGGTGAGTTAATTACATGCTAAAAAGTGTATATTCCACTAATCTGACAATTTGAGAGAGACGCAAAGAAAGGCGAGGGCGGAAAAGTTGTAAAAAAAAAACGTCATCTCGACATTCTCGAGCGTGGCTGATTTTTTTTTTATTTTGTAGTAAATTATTCAAGGATAACGAAAAATATATAATCTGACCATTTCCACAAGCCGAAGTAACAAAAATTCGTCGATAAAGTTTAATGCGTGCAGCTGCGTGATGATGATTATCCTCTCCGCGTTTCTATTCCCCTCTCACTCTTTCTCTATCTATTACTATCTCACTCCGTCCCTACTCTGGTTTCGGTTGCTATGACGCCTTCACAGCTGATGACACAGAACAGACTCGTTCGTGGCATAATATTATTAACAGTATTTCCAACGTTTTGGCTTTTCGTTTACGTTTTTTTTTTGTTCGAGCACGAAAAAGATGAAGATGATTCTACTGATGAAGATGATGATTAATTAATCAATTAATTATAAAAAAAAAAATATTTTTTTGAGCATTTAAAAAAAAAAAAATTCTTATAAATACGAGAATACTTGTAGTATTCTACTTAACAAACGTACACGTTTTTATTTGCATGCTATTTCCTGAGCTTTTCAATTAATTAAGTCCAATGGTTTGAATAAAAATGTTTTTTTGTCAGATTAGGCGAATCCCTCTAGATAATCGTCAGATTATGAGACAGCACGTCTAGGACATAAAGATGAACCATATATATCTTAATCTGACGCGCTCGAGTATTTCAAAATGGCGATTTTTTTTTTGCACATTATAATAATGGCCACGAGTTTGCGTCACATCGAAATCGTCAGATTATTGATTGAGAGCGTTTTTTTAGGTTCACTTAACACCCCCTTAGAAAATCTGACGCGCTCGATTAAATTATTTTTTTTTTCATTTTCAACCCTTACGTACGACCACCCCCATCATGCAAACGATCAGATTAACATACATACATTCTTAAAAATACGTAGGACATTGATGCTATCAATATCTGACGCGCTCGATTATGTCCATGCAACAGATTTTTTTTACATTTTTGAAAATCTATAGCTGCTCCCCCCACCGATGAAAAAGATACATTATATAAAATTTTTTTCTTCTTATCATCTAAGCTTTGCATCCCAATAGGTCTCTATGACGCTCGAGTAAATCCCCATTTAGCATCGTGGGCTCCCCTACCATAACCGGTTGCAAAAGGAAAACATTACAAAAACAATACTATAATTTACTAATTTAGCTATTATTTATTGTTTTACCATTTACGATACGTGTGTAAAGTGCACATTATTTAGGTATGCCTACCTCAAGATAACGTGAAAAGTATAAGGCATGAGAAAAACTTATGATGCAACCGGCCTTAAGTATTTTAAATTAAGTTGTTATTTGTGATTTTCAAGATGACGGTTTGTATCTAGCTCAGCTATAAGAAACCTCAACCTCTGACAAAGTTAATCTATTGCAATGAATTGTTGGTAGAATTATGAACCATCAATCAAACCACTTGACGCGATGGCTCCCACAAACTCTTAAATCATAGATAAGAACAACACTCTCCCGTATAAAACCAAATAATATACCCAGTAAGTGAATGACGAAAGTATTAAAATTTACCTGGAGCCTCCCTCTTGATAATCCTGAACTGGCTGGGGAGCGAAGCCATGACCTCCTGCAATATCTTCTCCTCGTCCTTCATGTTATATTTAGCTTGGTACTTGATAATGATCTCTATGAACGATACGTCGTTGTCTCCAAACATGTCGAACACGATCCTCGCGATGGCTAGCTTCAGTTCCTCGAGCACTCGGTTCCTCTGCTCCCCTTTGAGCTGTCTGTAGTTTTCGTGCCTATCAAGTATTTTGTTGCATATCTCCTCAATGGCTTTTTCCCGTTTCATTTTGATGGAGGGGCTTAAGGTGAACCGTTTGGGTCTGTCGTCGGCTCGGTCGCGGTCACTCTGCTTGGAGTAGTCGTCGCGAGGGCGGAAGTCGGCTCGGCGCTGGACGTCGTCGGCGCGGGCGTCATGTCGCGGTCTGTCCTCGCGTTCACTGGCTCGTAGGATTTCCTCCTCCCGGACGAACCTGTGGCGGTCTTCGTAACGTTGCGGTCTGGAGGTATCTTCTCGTTCCCTCTCGCTGTTATGACTTCGCTCATCCTCCATATAATCCTCCCTTCGCTTAGAGCCCAATCTACGCAACTCCTCCGCTTTCTTCCTGAACAATAGAGCTTTTTTGTAGATATCTTCGAAGTCTTTATCGATGTTTGATTTGACAGACTCTTCTTTTCTGGTATCGTGGCGGGGTGATGGTTCTCTTCTGCGGTGGTATTCGTCTGGGCGTTCCTCATGCTCTCTGGGTCTTCGAGAAGAATCATAGTCTTCTCTTTGCGGATGTGGCTTGCGTTCAGCTGAGTTTTCGCGGCGACGGTAATTATCACGGCGTTCAGCATCGTAATCTTCGCGGGGAGCGAACTTTGGTTCCCTTTGAACGAATCGCTCGCTATGGCTGGAGTGCGGTACCGGCTCTCTGACTGGCATTTCCTTGACGGCCCGGATTTTATCATCGACGAACGGTCTCCTTTCGCTATTATCAGGACGTCTGGCTCGAGGGTCTTCATCTTTTTCGAAAGGTCGTTCCCATACAGGCACACGTTTGCCAGTGTCGCTTTGATCTCTTTCGGGGAAGTTGGGGCGCGCAGCTCTGGTGTAGTCGTTGTCGCGCACATTCTGTCCAGGCCAGGAGGGTGGTGGAGGTGCATCGCGTATCTCAGGGCTGCGACGTTTTTCCAGTGCCCAGGAGCGGCGCGGGGAGTGCGATGAGCGGGGAGATGGGGAGTGTCTCTTATAGCGGTCGCGCAAGGGAGACCTGTCCCGTCGAACTGGGGAACGGGATTTCCTTTGCGGTGTGATAGTGCGTTTAGCGTCGACCACCGCGTCGGGTATGCGATCTCTGCCTATTTGCATTCTTGACATATCGCGCCTGTCGTCGTCGCCTTTCTTCATGGGGCCAGCAGCTTCTTCCCTGTCTCTCTGCCAGGATGTGTTCCGTTGCTCAACGTGTCTCATACCCTGCATGGGATACTGAGCGCTGTCGTGGGTCTCTTGGCGGTAACCACCTGAGTACATAGCTTGGTTTGAAGCCTGGAAATTGAAATTTAGTTTGCAAACACAATCATGAAATACACATTGATACTTAATATTAAAAGATAAACATTATTAAGCCGGGGCGAATAAGACACTCTCTCTCACTTGTTGGTCCTAAGAGAGAATAGGAGATGATTATTATTGCATTTGTGAAATAAGTTTATCCCTTCACGATGTAAATAAAATTAAAAAAACAATATTTCGAAGAATATTTGTAGCTGTCTGTGGAATCTTCTATTTAAAATCATGATCGGCTGTGCAATTTTTTTACCACTGAAGTCTGAATCCCTTGTCTTCATAATTGCACGGCTTTTTCTTTAGATGAAGATCATTTACAATCGCCAATGTAAAAATTGACGAAAGGAATATAACATTCATCTTTAATTATTTATAGTATTGCATATAATCTTTGATCTCAATATAGACATTTTACTGTGAATGTGTAGATGGAATATTTGTCGTCTTGGAATTTTCTACAAATTTAAACTCTGTGTCAACTAGGTACAGAATATTTTTGTGATCATATTTTTCACTGCCTCTATCAACGAAGATCTAGTGGTGTTCTGGGTTTGATTCCTGGGCCATGAAAAGTGTAGTTGTTTTACACCATGTGGAAAATTTGAGTAGCAGCTCGAGGATTTTTGCTGGGAAATTGATTCTTAAAAACAAAAATTGGAGTAACGGGAGTGAACTATAGGCAGGCCTCTACCCGATCTTCCAGGGAAAAAAAGGCAGGTGTGATTTTATGTCATATTACTAAAAAAAAGTAAAATAAGGCTGAAATTAACATAAATTAGGGCAGTCGTACCGTCGTCGTTTCTTGTCATTGTCACCATTATACTTAAAAGAACGTGTATTGATTGTACGAGCAGCCTGTCCCATTATCGCCTTAGAAGGTTTATATTCTTACTTCGACATAAATTATTCTTGGTATCGTCATAGGAACAAACTGAGAATTTGAAGAAAACACGTTTTGTGATTTTCACGTCAATACATTCCAGTATCGTGTTAAAGCCAAATGCTGCCCCATTTTGAGTCTGCTGTGTCATGTACAAAGTAGTGATTCTTTTTCAAACTTTCAAGACCGAATTTCTTTGATTCAAGCTTCCATCTTTTTCAACACCTTCAAAGAAACTTATTTAAAAGTAATTAAAATATTTCCTGAATATTTATTGGCTCCACATACCGGGATAAAACGTATCCAGTACGTATTAATCCAGGCCATAAACTGTGTGTAACAAGTTTTATCCAAATCTATTATTAAATGATTGAGTAACAAACATCTATCCATCCAGTGATTTTCAACTTACACTATGAATAATTTATAGACATCTTTTATGATGCTGAATTTCTGTAGTTAAATGTCAAGTTCTTATTAAACAATCTTTTATATTCAATTCTTTTATTGTCAACATATTTTGTATTATCAGTTTCTGCAAACTCTTTAAGTGTGATTGTGTCTTTGTATTGTCAACCTCATCGTCTTCTTCTTCTAATGTTGTAGGCTGCAGGTTTAACTAACCTAACAAGCCCTAGTGTCAGTTTTCTCAAATCCGCCTCTGACATGAAAATCATCCTCGACTCGAGAATAACAATGTCTTTCAACTTTTCGGTTACCCAGCTAAGATAATAAGAGTACCCCAACAAAAGCATTAGCTTAACTACCCTTTAGTTGATGGTAAGGTATTATATGTATAAATAAATCGATTGCTAATACTTTAAAATCACTCTTCCTTAGACATTGAGATTTGATGTAATTTCCTGATATACATAAAAATGTATGTTTTTGTCTCCTGACACTTCATCTGTAGGCTGTATGCATTTTGAAGAACTTATATGCTTCAAAATAAATAATGATCAATGTAATGAGAAGAATAATTTATCTTCCTTTATAAAGAGTTGCTTTTACCGTTCTTCTTAGTACAAGTTTCCCATAGTTCCTTTACTTCATGTAATAGTAGCTTAAGCTCACGACTTCGTCTGCGTGGTCTTTGAGTTGCATCTCGATACCGGGATTAAAATTTGTCTTTGTGTTAATCCAAAAACTATTATAAACTACGTTTGTGCCAAATTTGATTCAAATCCGTTCGTAGTTTTTGCTTGAAAGGGTAACAAACATCAGTTCCGCATTTCTTACAGTAGGACGCCAAGCTTCACATTTTTCTACGCAATCTTTACGTCTTTCGAAGATAGTCTTCAATTTATTATTTTCAACGGTAAATTAGGAACTGGATCGAATTTGATTTCATCATTGTTATTTAAAATTATTGTGTGCAATTTATAGCAGTCCAAGTCTTGATAAAGCTCTTGCTGGGGCCTCCTAGCAATATTAATATATTGATATCTCCACGTAAGATAAACTGTCATAATTGTAAAAGTAGACGAAATATACCTTTTTTTTAAATCTTCTTTTAATTCTTATGAGATTCCACCTTGTTGTATAAGTTTACAGGTACAATTCCCCAGACCACGTCGCATCTAAATCATGGTGGGTGTCTCTATTACCCCTGAACGCGAGAGGCATTCATGAGTCCTACAAACAATGCTATCAGCATTGCTATTTTCTGGGAGGAGATAGATTGAGTTTGTATTGACTCATAGGCAAGGCCAAACTAGTTGCACGGTTCCAAATATTAAGGTCGTATGGAGATAAACCGGTAAAAAAGAAACACCATGGATACTACTCTATAACTTATAACATTGGTTCGTTAATTTTATATTCTGTATATTCCCATAGCCTGCTTCAATTTTCCATTAAACAAAATATTCAGATCCAAAAAAACTTCTGTTTAGGTAAAACATTTTAGTAAACAGCCATAATGCTTTTGTTTATCGAAAATACTTCCTTTGTTTTGACCAAATCCATATTTCATAGTCAATTTTTTCGAGTTTTTTGCATACATTATTTTCGCATGATAAATAGCGTTTGATCTTGATACTATCAGCAAAGTGCCTACTTAATCATCACGTTGAAACACTGTTCTTACTCATTCTAAACTGTAAAGAATAGTCAAGTACGCCATATTTACACGAAAGAACCCCCCAAAATTTGGGTGTTCTAAAATTACGTTTAAACCATATTTCTTGGCCGCTCTAAGCTGCATAGACCGTGAAACTGAACTCATTTATGTAACCCCCTTTAATCCAGAAAACGTCGCATTATAAATGCTGTATATTCTTTTTATTATCGTGTGGGATGTAGTAAACCGGCAGTTTACTAACTAGAGTATTCTCAAATCCGTCTAACGGTCTCTGCCATGGAATTGTAACATCTACTGCTATCGAGGTAGCGGCCGGGGACGACGGATAAACGTGCCCTCCTAGGCACGAGGGTGTAACACCGCCAACTCTTTGACTCCGGGCTGCTTGGAGAATTTAATAAACACCCACAAAGCTATTACCGTTTTTCTTCCTGATTCCAAATATGTACTTAAGTAAATATCGAAAAATATTTAAGTTGTTTTTTCTTCTGACGGCCGTATTGTAAACGCTTAATCCTATTTTAAGTGTCCAAAATACCTCAGCGTAGTGTGAGACGAAGGCCTGAATGAATAATAATAACTAATTAGAGTGGTCAAGAAATATGGGATTTTGTATGTGACATGTGTATGTACAGGTTTTTAAGTGGTACTTACATGGACGGTTGGCTCGTAGGCTGGGCGGACTTGCTTCAGCTTGTCTTGCCCGTACTTGTCTAACTTGTCGGGATGGTGGCGGTCCGGTGAGTACCTAATTGAAATCGTTTTTATTGTACTTTCACTTTAAGTAATAAAGTAAATTAGGAATGTTCACCAGCAAAGGAGCAAGTGGTATCGCTGATAATGGCCGCGATTCTCTTGACACCATCTAAATTAAATTTAGTCTATAATTCTCTCTTTCCATCAACAAATATAAGAAAGGGATAGCAAACTTTTAACACCTGTCAAATTAGCAAAAAATAGTTTTCCATACAAAATTAAACATCACGATTACTTGCTATCCTCTTCTTGTATTTCGCAATAGAAAAAGAGCATGATATTTTAAAATTAGTTTAGTCGTGTGTAAGTCAGAATCGACACCATTATCTGCCTAGCGGCTAGCCTATTCCGTGCCTTATTAGAGACGGCGTAAATACGTCCTTTTTTTCAGAATAATTTTGTCTTACTAATGGATAGAGATAAGTCAAATCTATGTTTTTAATAATCGTATTTTGGAATTAATAAATAAAATTACAACAATATCAAATGTTAACATAAAGAAATGTACTTAGATGTCTGAAATCGCCAATCGGTGAATAAGCTTTGAACAAGTGTGGTGATCAATTTCCATGCCTTCTCTGTATGAGAAGAGGCTTTTGCCGCTGGGCAAAGACCTATTAAAAGGATATCTCTCTCTCTTCGGTGAGATAGTAAAAATAATCGAGTAAAGTAGTACAATGATTGATGAATGAACCTCAAAAAACTTAATATTAAACGTACCTGTTCATTCTAGGCGGGGACTCCCGTCTACCAGGCGATGCCCTCCGCGGTGGGGACACGAGCCGTCTCCCGGGAGACAGTCTCTTGTGAGGAGAGTCGCGGCGTACGGGGTGGTGGGCGGCAGGGTGATGGCCTGGTATACGCCGGTCTAGTGAAAGCGAACGTCCTTTAACGAAGGTTTATAGCATCTCAAATGCCACATCGTCATCATTGACTCAGTTTATTACGCGTTTTCGGCAAAACTGCTGAGCCGATTGAAATGAAATTTGGTATGGAGATAGATTGATTCTTATGATGCAATTGGATGGGAAAAGGCTAGTAATAAAAATCAACAAACGAGGAATAATTTTCTTTCGTACTAGAAAATGTTATCCCAGAAGGTGTTTATATTTTTTCAATGATTAATTTATGATTTTGATTGACTAAAGGTTGGCAATAAAACGCCAAAAAACGTTCCCTCAGCGTTGCTATTTTTGTCAGTTAAAATGTCAAATGTTTCAAATATCATAAACTTACCAGGAGACACTCTTTTAACTGGCGGAGAAAATTTCCTCACATGCGGAGAAACCCTTCTTCCAGTCGGAGAAACCCTTCTTCCAGTCGGAGAAACTCTTCTTCCAGTCGGGGAAACCCTTCTTCCAGTCGGAGAAACTCTTCTTCCAGTCGGGGAAACCCTTCTTCCAGTCGGAGAAACCCTTCTTCCAGTCGGAGAAACTCTTCTACCGGGGGGAGATACCCTCCTCACAGGGGGAGAACCCCTCCTCACGGGGGGTGAAACCCTCCTCTCTGGTGTTACCCTCCTACCATGGGGGGACCGCCTCGGTGAGAAACCACGTCTTTTCTCATAATCTTTATATGTTCGATCCTGTGGGTCTGGCCGAATGGCTTGGCCCTTAAGATCTCGGTCCGGTTGAGGGTATTTCCTATCGTCGTATTGTTTGTCATAAGCGGTTGGACTCGGTTTTGAGAACTGAGGTTTCGGCTGTGACTGCAAAAAAATATCTTGTTAGATTTTTGTATTTGTTGTATAATGGAACGTCTTAACTATATTAATGCTAAAAAAAAAAATAGAAAAAAACGTTGCTTTGAAATCAATAAAAAATTAGACGATTGACTATAAAAATAAGTGACGTCATAGTCTATTACCATACAAAATCTATGGGAGAATGGCGTTGTGTCAGTTCATAAAAAGTGCGTCAATTGATTAGTGGTGTCATCTAGCTTTGACTTTACCTGTGATTGCCAGGGCGATGGTGTGGTCTGCGGGTACTGCGACTGGTGGCCCGGCCCGCCAGAGTGACTGCCCGACTGACCCCCAGGGTTGTTAATATTGAACTGCGTCGGCCCTTGGAAGTTGTCCTTCATTATGATTACCTATAACAGTTATTTATTAATCCGGGACGTTTGAAAACCCTAACTTAGAAAATACGAAAGTAAAAGCGAAAGCAACAATCCTGTCTGTAACGATTTAACGACAAAACGGCTGAAGCGATTAAGATGACATTTAAAGGACGTAATTGTATATCGACGAATTTTTACCTGGGTGCGTGAAGAATAGCTAGTCCAAATAAAGTGAAATTGTCCTGTTAAACTAACTTTTTTTTTAAGGAAGTGCTGACTTGAAATGTGTTACGATGTTTTGTTTTCCCTGTTATATTTGAGTGTTAGAATTTGACTGCTAATGCTATGTATGTGTGTCTGCTTGTGGCACCGTAGCTCTTAAACTGGCGAACCGATTTGGGAGCGGTATTTTTTTTATTTAAAAGCAGATTTTATAGCGGTGGTTCTTAGTTGTTGCGTTAGGGGATTTTATAATTCAATATATTCACTTGTCTCGGCAAGTCATTAGCGCCCAAGACAAAACTTACTTAAAAAAATGTTTGTTCATAATTTTATTTGTTTAATATATTATATACAAAAATACTTGCCGGTTTATCCTGATAGGATTGGCTGGCTGGGTAGCGACTATGGATCGGCGGGTTGGTGGCGCTGGTGTCCACAGTCTCGATACTCCTCAGAGCGTTGCGCGGCTCCACCTGACGTGACGACTGCAACGTTCCAATGGTTTAGGTTGACACCAATGTATAACAAGTAATGTTGTTGAGAGGAGCTCGTGGCTAAGTAACAGCCGCACGGTTCGACCGATCAAAGGTTAAGCTGCGCTTGGCGCGGTCGGTCCGTGGATGTGTGACCATCTATGTCGTAGCGAGACTCCTCCGTGCCTCGGAAAGCACGTTAAGCTGTTGGTCCCGGTTGTCATTTGTACATCTTTGACGGTCGTTACGGGTAGTCAGAAGCCAGAAAGTCTGACAACCAGTCTTAACCAAGGGGTACAGTGTTACCCGGTAACTGAGTTGTGGAGGTATGATAAGCAGTCGCTTCATGTAAAACACTGGTACTCAGATGCATCCGGTTTAGACTGGAAGCCGACCCCAACATAGTTGGGAAAAGGCTAGACAGATGATGTGAACTAAAACGTTGAAAAAGAGTAACCATGGAGTTCATCGCCCGTTCATGCCCATAGAACCTACGCTTTGGATCGGACAAAGAGTTTTACCTTTTTTTTACTAACTGAAGGACTTGTAATTTTTGGACAATTCAAAAGTGCAGTTTTGAATTTTATACTTTTTTGTCGGATGGGAAAACATTAAATGACTTCACCAGTCGTGGATGAGGCGAGAGGGAGTGTCAGACTCTTAGTAACCAAAACCCATCAATGTCTATGTCATCAATGTTAGTCCACATTTTTGAGACTAACTTGTACACAATAGCCGATACTGCGATCAACTACACTTGGTTTTACAATTGCGCGCACGTACTAGTTAGGGCCTAAGCACAACGCGTTTTTAAACACGCGCATCGAAGGCGCCTCTTTTATTATAGCAGTTTGCTGGCGCTGTAACAACACAAATGCGCGTCGATAGCGCATTTAAAAAACGTGGTGTGTCTAGGCTCTCAGTTTCTTGAAATCACATACTTAATCTTGTAATAAAAGCTTACTTTAGCGCACTTTTGCTATTTATCTTAATAAGACAAAGGTACTATTGAACTTTGGTCATCTAAAACCTTGCACAAAGCTGCTGTTTTTCGGCTATATGGTGTAGTCGGATTCGGATACCATCCCTTCTACATACCATTCCAAGGACAGTAATTAACCAATAAATGCCTTACTCAGGGCAACAGTTGCTCAACCGGTTTACCGTGAAAGCGTAACAAACAAACACACTGCTAAAAAACCGCAGTAAAACAGCTAGTAAAACATAAAATTTACAACATTTTGTGTCCATTGTGTGAGCCATTGCCTATACCGTTTTGCGATCCTACGAGAAAGCTATAACTGCAAAATTGACAATGAAACACAATTATGATTATAATTTATATATTTAGGGTGCTTACAAACACGGTGTGACATTGGATCTGTTTAATACTAACAGTAAATACGACGGTTATACCCAAAGTATGGTATAGGACCTGATACTCAAAGTTGACCTGACCAGTTACGACTTTCTACGAATCATAATAATCAATTGATTTCAAAAAGAGATCGAAATCACGAAACTTACACTCATTTGCACTAATTTTACAATAATATGGAAAATGCTTTACATCATGTAAAAAGGAGGTTCCTGATCGGATTCCCGGTTGTTATTAGCGGCATTCGGTCCACGGTTAGGGAAACCGGGTCTGCCAGGCCTATTTCTAGGTTTTGATTTGTTGTTCTTACGATTTCCCGGATTGCCAGCATATCCCCCTGGGTTATAATTTTGTTTAGCGCGATTACCACCAACGAAAGGTCGCGGTTGTGAATAATGGCCCGGTGGAGGAAACATAGCTGACGCCGAAGTTGATGTCGATGGCGCTGAACCTATTTGTCCAATGCCCGCCGCAAACATTTTCGACTTAATCTTAATTTTAATCTTTTTAAAACCGAGGTACACATTGTAGTTTCTTTCAGCAAGATATGGAATTGAGTTTTCACCCAAAGAGAAGGTCACTGTCTGGCCATCTGAATTTACAATTTTCCTATGGTTAATCCACCAGTGAGTTAAATCTAAATCCGGGTTCTGAGACTTAAGCATCGTAAAAAGTCCATCCTCATCCAGATTGGGATTTGGCACAAACGCAACCCCGATTAAAGTTTTAGGTGCTTCGTTCAAGTTAATAACGTTCAAGCGCGCCCCCTCCCAAAGTTGTATATTATTGACGCAAGGCCTCAGCCATTCCACTGACTTATCGTCTGCACAAGTCAGAAACAAGTTGCCGAATCTTGGCGCACATGTCAATATAGTTGGGCGATTTTCTTCAACTTCTGCTTCAATAAGTTCCAGGATTTTGTCCTGCAGTTTATCTAATTTTTCCGTACTCATCACTCCAAGCTCATCGATAATGCGAACACGTATCGGAGGACCAGTTGCAATCGCTGGGGGCCCTTTCAGCTGTTCCAGTTTTAAAGCAACTGCTTTAGCCTGAGGGGTTACTTTTCGCAAAGCTCTCTCTTTTAACTTAGTCTTTCTATATTCCTTGGCAGCCGCATATTCTGGACATTTTTTTATAGTGTTTTCACATAACTCTCTAGCCTCCTTGAAAGTTTTTCCTCGCTTAAGCCACCAAAAGAGTCGTTTTTTGAGTGCAGGTGATAAATTGTTAATGTTTCTCCATGCATTTTCTTTCTTTTTTCGGGCTTTTTTACTTAAAGGACGGTCTAGCTTATTGCCAGGTTCACCAGTGTTAGTCAACATTGTGCTTTGCCCTATATCCTTATCTCCAGTATCCTTGGAGGTTGGATCGTCGTCAGAAGAATCTGACGAAGAAGAACTAGGGCAGTCTTCATCCTCATTAGGGAGGTTCCAAAGCTCTGGTTCTGTTTTTTTGATTCTCGTCCATTTGTAGCGGGAATTTGCCTACCAACAATGGACAAACAATATTATAAATTTGTCGGTTCTTTATATTCTATGCGTTTTAAATTAATATTTTTTGGTCTTGATATTTTAGACGTATTATTTGTGAAGCAATACCGAAAAGCGTCGCCTAACAGCTAATGGAAAAAAGGTTTTCAGTTTAAATGTGATCTACGAACCAAATAAGCAAGTATCTTCGTTTATTACCAATATTATAGATTTTTTTTAAACGATTTATTCAGGCTTATAATTACTTATGTGACGCAGTAGCGCAAATAAGTTTTTTTTTAAAAGAATATGCTATTAAACCGAGAAGACTGAGTCTCCTACAACAGTAAGCCTAGCGTGGAGCCTATAATCCCTTTAATACAGTTTTGTTTGTTTCGAACTCAGAACCGAACCATCCTTTTAAAGGTTAAAAGTTAACTTTAATAAATTGAAATTAATGCAAAACGTTTTTGTAAAATAATTTTCCTTTATGACTTTTATTTTATTTATTCGGGACATAGAACAGTCACATGTTACAGAATTTGAAGGAAGTCTTTAAACTAAATTTATAAAAATATATCCCACACCATTGTCTATGTATAAATTATAAATATAAAAGAAGAAAAGGAACCAGGACAAGTTAGTTTTAATTTAATGTCCGCGATAACGGAACATCATCCTTAAATAGATGGATCACTCAGTTTCGTGTGTGACAATTTGGAACTTTTGTGAAGTTAAAGGTTCGCTCAAGCCAACGCGTGTGGTTTCCGCTAGCAACTTGATGGAACATATTTTTATTAATAATCCTTATATCTGACTAGCTTCTGCCCGCGACTTCGTCCGCGTGGAATAGTGGTGCTCCGCTCCTATTGGTTTTAGCGTGATGATATATAGCCTATAGCCTTCTTCAATAAATGGGCTATCTAACACTGAAAGAATTTTCAAATCGGCCCAGTAGTTCCTGAGATTAGTAGCGTACGCAAAAAAAGTAACTTTTCTGGTTGATTTCTTACACCTTGTGTCCGAAAAACCCAAATATCTTACGGAACCCTATTTTTTCCAAAATAAAATTTAGCCTATGTTACTCGTGGATAATGTAGCTTTCGAATGGTGAAAGAATTTTTAAAATCGGTCCAGTAGTTTTTGAGCCTATTCATTACAAACAAACATAGTTTTCCTCTTTATAATATTAGTGTAGATACACAAACTGGCTTCCAGTTTAATAACATGCCAGTAAGCCATCTGATCTCTGTAACCCCTTTCTGGGTAACACCGTATACTCTAGAGTTTATGTAAACTTCTATCATTAGAAGCTGTGACAACGCCGTGAAATACTATCATACACTGTAAGACATAAACTGTAAACCACCGCAATAGAGCTACCAAATCACATACTCCTGCTTCTTAGTCTTATATCTTATCTGTTGCACAATTAGCGCGAATACTTATTATTTAGGATAATATGATTGTGTAGTACTTACCGGCACTTCAGGTATATTGCCCTTAGGTGGGAAGCCGTAGCCCTGGTCCGGGGCTCTGCCTTGATTGAAGCCTGGCCTTGTTTCAGTCCGTGGGTGGCCTTGGTGCTGTTTATAAAAAATATTACTTGTTATAAAAATGAAGTTAATGTTGTGCTAATACACTTTCAGCCAGTTGCATGAAACTTTTTATCATACATTATACTTTTACAAATATCACAAAACATGATATCCATAATTAAAATGCTTTTGGTATTTTTTATGTTATCAATACAAGGATAAAATAATTTAGTAAACATATATCATAAATATTTAGACGAAAATTGTAAGTTAATAGCAGAATTATTCAACTTTATCCTCTATTTTGACAGATCTTGAATGACAGTTCTTCTGTTTCATGTTTAAGTAACCATATATTTTTTACCCGACTGCGACAGAAGGAGGGTTATGTTTTTCGAGTGTATGTATGTATGTCCATTTCTTTGGCACGCCCTACAGCCCAAACGGCTGGACGGATTTTAACATATGAGGTGTCGATGGATTTGTCTAAATTGTAGTAGTGACATAGGCTATATAGATTTTCAAAATGGCGCCCGCAAATGGCAGAATGGGGGAGGGGGAGGTTGATTTTTTTCTTACCGTAGCAATATGGGTATCAAATGAAAGCTAGTAAAAAGAGAAGTTCAAAAATATATGTAAACTAAAAAGTTCAAAATAAAAACAAATTAAAAAAATCAAAAAATATGGGTCCCGATTGTCAATGTGGTGATCAACCAGACTTGTTTTATTCTTTTTAGTTTATAATAAGAGTATTTTTACGCAGTTGGGTTTTTTGTTTTTTTAATTTATGTTTTTTTTTATGCAAGCGGCTGTTAGTGCATTAGAAGTTTTTCCATTAGGTATGGTAATATAGCACCCCCTGTGCAACACAACACTGTCACTAAGTGTCAGAACCAATTTGGAATAAATTTGGTATGGAGTGGAAAGGAGAGACCATCTCTTGGTCATAAGGTTAAATATATTGATGTCTTTTAATATTAATTATTTCATAAAATAAATCCATTGACAAATTGCAAGTATTCCTCAGAGAAACTCAATGCCAATGAATCATGACTATTTTCTTTACCTGGTGGCCAAATGAAGGATTCATTGTCTGTGGCGAATTGAAGCCAAAACTGTTCTGTGGAACTTGGGCTGCCATTGGTGGGTTTGAGTTCCATTGGTTTGGGTTGTTGCTCCCTGAAGCCCAAGGTGATGGGCGATTCATAGATTCCATTGCACCTTGTTGCCCATGGGGTCCACTCTGGGTATGTGATGCTCTAGGGCCATGTGATCCCCCAGTGCCATGCGGTCCCACAGGCCCATGAGGTCCACCATGCCCATGGGATACTCCATGAGACCCTTGATTACTATAATCATTAGTAGGCTGTCTAATATAGTCATTTCGGGGTGGATTTGAGTACTCATTCCTGGGCTGGTTTTGGTAACTTGGTTGGGAGTCAAATGCACCTGGTTGAGACAAACTTGCCTGAAAGAGAGAGAGAAATATATTACATAAGTTCACTACCAAAAAAGCTTGCAGAATCTTCACAGAATTTTAACTTATAAGTTCAAAAGTGTTTTTCTAATGTATTTAAAAACCAATCTTAATTTTGATGAAATTTAGCCATGCCCTAAGGGCATGACCATAATGTGTATAGGTAAGTTTTGATGAATATATATTATACAAAATAATTTGATGACTCATCATAATAATATTTGAAAAAATTACATTATTGACACACATTTTGTAACCGTGACATTACCCAATAAATGGCTACATACAATGTATTCTAAAACCTGTACAAACAAAATGTGAGAAAGCTAAAACTATTGTAATAGCTGAATTGGTATAGTAAATCTTATTGGCTCCAATTTACTCAACTGGAATTTACTCCGAGCAAATATTTATATGAATATACCAGCTTGAAACAGAATTATTTCTTATGGAAAGAATATTAATGTAATAAAACGTTTGAAATAACGAAAACCTCACCTAAATCAGATCAGTAGTTTTTGAGAAAATTGCAGACATACAAACATACATACAGGTTGAATACAGAACCTCTTTTTTAAGTCTGTTAAAAAACAGTCATCATATTACTTAGTATATCCTAAGCTCATTAGCTAGATCTATGTGTAGGGTAGGCATTAAAAGAGCTGCCTTAATAGAATTTTGATTCTGTACAATAAACATTTTTTAAACTATGTAATGGATTTTAGTGTGATTTTCATCAATAAACAGAGTGATTCAAGAGAGTAAAGATGATAGTAGAGAATCTATATAATATCTATATCTATTGCACCCGTGCGAAGATAGGCCGGTCGTTCGATTAGTATATAAAAATCTATGTGGGTACTAATATTAAAACTTACGGCAGCTTTTCCCACTGGCACCGCTTTCAACACAAAGTTGCCTGGCATTCGGTAGCCGTCGAGGCATTTCATCAATCTGTATCCTTCAGAATTGTCCGTGAGACCAATCCTCACTTTTTTCGAGCCATCGCTGTCAGTTACGAGATTATCAAGGATAAAATCGCTTATGTTGCACTCCTGTTTCACCAAAATCTTCACGTCTTGATATTTTGTCTAAAATAAAACAATAATTGAAAATAAAACAATACATTTTCATAAAAATTCAAGATAACCTTTACCGAAATGTATCAATACGTACTTTGGCAGGAAATCCATGAATTGTTATCATCATCTTGGTAGAGTAATCTATCTGATAATTAGGTCAAAATTCAAAGCATAATATCCCTATCATAAAAGTTCACCGTTCAACTTGTAATACACGCTACAAACGCATAAAACTTAATAAATTGGATAGATTAAACAATGCAATGCAAAGCCAAGCATTTGACATGATTTGATAATGGAGGATTTCAGTGTTGCCAATAGGCAAATCGAGGAACGTGAGGCAAATGGTTATGTTCAAACAACTGGTAAAACCGTAAAAGTAACTGTTGCCAAAGCCAACTCAATAATATCAAATCGTGCGAAATCATGGTAATTCTAAATAAATAATAAATTTATTATTTTTTGATTCACAGAACACAACATAGACAAAATTTTATTATACAGTCAATAACGTAGACGGAGTAAATAATAGACCAAAGTACAGCTTGGCAAAAAAGAGTAGAAATTAATAGGGGCTCCACTTTACCGTTCGTGTGGCAACCCGCTGCGACCGTATAGCGTACCATCCTATCGTCTTGATACTAAGCTGTATTTTTATAAGTAATTAAAATCAGTAAGTATCATAAAATGTAATAACAATGTATTCACGTGATGTAACTGAATACAAATTACTTACAAGCACTCCTGTGTTTTCAATTTTTTTTTGGGGTAAAAAACCGGCCAAGTGCGAGTCGGACTCGCGCACCGAGGGTTCCGACCATTGGAAAGAAAAAATACGCAATAAAGTCGCAATTATCTTGTTTTTTTCGACCGCATAATTAAGTTTGTTTGTAGAGGAAAATTGCTGATTACTTAAAAACTACCTGCTAGATCTCGTTCAAACCAATTTTCAATGAAAGTTTGCATGGTAATCTACATCATATATTTTTTTTAGTTTTATCATTCTCTTATTTTAGAAGTTACAGGGGGGGGGACACACATTTTACCACTTTGGAAGTGTCTCTCGCGCAAACTATCCAGTTAAGAAAAAAATGATATTAGAAACCTCAATATCATTTTTGAAGACCTATCCATAGATACCCCACACGTATGGGTTTGATGAAAAAAAAAAAAATTGAGTTTCAGTTCTATGTATGGGGACCCCCAAAATGTATTGTTTTTTTTCTATTTTTGTGTCAAAATCTTAAAGCGGTTCACAAAATACATCTACTTACCAAATTTCAAGAGTATAGTTCTTATAGTTTCGGAAAAAAATGGCTGTGACATACGGACGGACAGACAGACAGACAGACAGACATGACGAATCTATAAGGGTTCCGTTTTTGCCATTTGGCTACGGAACCCTAAAAAAAGGCGTATGAATATAGCATTATTATAATTGATTTCAATAAATCTTCCTCTAAATGTTCCACGCCCGCCACATCCATGTCTTGGCTAGAGCTAGCCATAAACTCATCTGAGTCACACTCAGATTCAAAGGCACTGCGCTATCATGTTGGAGATTGATTCCTAAACGTTTTATGTCCAAGTACGAGCCCTCTCATAAATTCATAATACTCCTTTTCTATTTTGTTAACATGCTGGCATGAATTCTTTTGAACTCCTACTCGGTTATAGATTGAAATGCACGTTCGGTGCTTCCTACAAAGATAAAAAAAAATGATTAAACCTCTATCAATATTAAACGTAAAAAGTTTACGGTACCTATCTATTTTGTTTTTTTAGTTTTAACAAGTATTATATTATCTTGTGATCACACTCATAGATAAATTTATGTAGAAATCGAATTTACATATTGCAGAGTATCAAGGCTCAAGCCACTCAAGTATCAATAGTAATCTAGTTGCGCTATACCAAAGTGTCAAAGACAAAACGTAAACATAACCTATATGCTCGATGTTTATTGTTCAAAATTTCCTTTATTTCGTATTCAAGCAATTCAAAACCAAATAGAGATCATAAATTAACACTTGATACAACTAAATACAACAAAACAAGCTCTTACATACCTGTCATAATGGCGGTACTTTGGTAAATATCGTCGAGATCGGAAAGAAGAGTTTAAGCCTCATGTTCGACCAGATATCGCATATAAACATTATAAATTGTTTCCTTGCTAGTACTCCGAATGGTTTTATTTATTATAACGTGGTTTTATTAACGTTTTGATGGTCGAAATAAAAAAATAAGTAACTCGCGAGCTTTGTTTACATCGAACGACACAGAACCACAGAGTATATAAACAGAACGACATTAATTGCCAGCAATAAAAAAAATTAGTTCCGTTTCTAGACTTTTTTGCCAAGCTGTACCGTGTAACCGGGTATGAGATAGAGATATTTTCTAAGGTGTTGCCAATTTATTACATTCCCCTACATTTTTAGGAGATTGAAATATTTTATTTATTATATTATTTACCAACAATTTGTAAAATAAATAAAATATATATTTATTTTCATTTAATTTTTTTAATAAGCTCATGCTAAGCTGCTAGAAGAGCTCGTATCTAAGTTAATGCTGCACGGGTCAATCGATCAAGGGTTAAGCTACGCTTACGTAGCTTATCAATTAACCCATCACCCATCCACGGACCATCACCTGACCGTCTATGACATACTAAGACTTTTCCGTGCCTCGGAAAGCACGATAAGCTTTTGATCCCGGCCAGAAAGTTTGACAATCAGTCTTACCAAAGGGTTACCCGGTAACTGGGTTGTGCATGTCAGATAGGAAGTCGCTCCTTGTAAAAAAATCAGTTTCAGTTTTAGTTCAGCCGTTTTACCGTGAAAGCGTTACAGGCAGACATACAGATAGTTACTTTTGCTTTGAGAATATTAGCAAGGATTAGGAAAACATCGAATCATAAGGAACAAAAAAGAAACAAAAGATTGAAAATAGTATTTATTGATTTTTGAACAATATTAATTTATTATAAAGTGTCCTCAATTTAACATCAGGTTCCGATTTTTTTTTTGAAAAGTAGTGAAGTCTCACCTTTTGATATTGTACAATAATTGCCTTCATTAATAACAACCTATGATCATCTAAAGGAGATTGGTCAAAATTGTTGATATGGTCCATAAAAAAGTCTTTTTTAGCACACATTTTAAAACTTTGATGCAGTAAATAGTTCGATACCTTTGTTTGATTTAATAATTTAGTTCCGGATTCAAT
Organism: Pyrrhia umbra; assembly: GCA_963891755.1. Taxonomy (NCBI): domain Eukaryota; kingdom Metazoa; phylum Arthropoda; class Insecta; order Lepidoptera; family Noctuidae; genus Pyrrhia; species Pyrrhia umbra. The sequence goes on from OY982943.1 coordinate 3,580,471, forward strand.
TAAACTTCTTTTAAATACTTTCTCTGTAATTATACAAATGCTTATAACATCTGTGTGGGGGAAACATAGGCCACCCTTGTCCTTTTTAGATATTAGTCGCCCAACGGTTTGAGAGGTATCAATAGCACATTCCAAACAACTACCGCATTTTATAATTTTCGACAACTTAGTTACTACAAAACCTGCTATATACGCGATCACTTCTTTTGAATACTCCGTGAGACTGCTAGGATCCGGTAAATAATCATGATCATGTGTAATATCAATTTTTTGTTCCTCTTTAAATTCTTCCATCACAATTGGATCTCTTAACATAGAAATACTGGAATTAATTTTTTTGTCAAATTTCGATTGACTGTACGTTAAAATGTGTATATTTTCTAAAATTGTGCAATTGCCAGTTGCAATATGTTTTAACTCACCATGAACGACCAGTCGTTTGTATGCAGCTTTGAACTGTACTGGGGAAGGATTATTGTTAAAGCCTCCTTTGGCACGGATGGCGCTAAAAAAGGACTCTAAGTGATCTTGACATAATTTATAAGCAGGCAAGAAAATCAATTCACCAGAATTAACTAGCCTCTCACAAATAATCAATAAACTTCGAATTACGCAACTAAACCCAATTATAGAACACTTTCTATTAGATTTTGAAAGGTTCTGGCCGTCCGGAAATGTGAGGTGATTTAAATATATCAGCATATCATTGAGAAACAATTTGATCTCCTCCATATTTTTTTTATTTAATGCTTTCTTATAACCGTATGCATTAATATTTCTGCTATTTAAAACATCAAATAAATCATTTATTTTTCTAATAAAATCACATGTAGGACCCGAATTTTGGAACGCAGGTAACGCTGTATATGAGATTTTCTTAATTTATTTCCTAAATGCAATCCTTCGCTTTCCTGTAACTGATGCAATAATTTAATGAAATCCCATTTAATTTCGCCTTGTAAACCAACTATGCAATTTTTGTCTCCTAAAATATTACGTAGTAATTTTAACATATGCGGAGGATCTGGATAAAAACAAACTGATTTCGTACTCCCATTAACATTAACATTAAAAAGAGTATTTATATCGTTAGGATCATTACAGTCAATTTTACAACCTAATACTCTAGCCATAGCAAAATTAGATGGACAACCATCACATGTCACCGACACAACTTCTACATTATTACATTGCGTTAATAAATCTATACACCTCTTAGTTAGCTCAGCTTTTTGTTCACCAGATAAACTTTCAATCAAAAAGTACCCAACAGGGATCTTCCACGAATCATTAATGGCCGTGGCCATGAATACTAAAGCTTGTTTTGCCAATCTCGCTTCATCGCTATTTACATTTGTACCAACGTTAACCGTACCGAAAAATTCACCGTCTGAAAAAGATACACCTTTTCTTATGGCCATTTCATCGAAACTTAGTGCTACAAAAATCGTCTTATTATTTTTTTCTGTTTTTAATTTAATGGCTTCTAAAGATTCTTTAGTGAATCCTGGTTCCCCATCGACCACACGATACCAATTTGTCAATGTTTGTGGATGAGGCAAGCAAGTATTGAATTGATCGCGGACATATTTGAATAGGCTCGAGGACTTAAAAAATGAAGGCAAAGCGCAAACTTCCGCAGGGATGGTGAAAATTTCATATTTCTGGATTCAATACCAGTAAAACGTCGCAAAAAGTCGCGACTAGTCGTATCAATAGAGTTTAGTAGTTCGGTGTCTTCATAAGATAGCAGCATTTTCGTTCTAAGTTCTGTTAAAATGTTTCTCAATTCTTCATTTCTCTTTACGAGTCGACGATTAGCTTGGCGCACAGCTCGTAGCTTTTTTAATCTGTCACTACATATTTTGCGAAGCTTTATTTTCCGTGGGGTTTCATTTTCAATTTTGCGTTTTCTGGTTTTAATTGATGCAGATGTAACTTCTTGCAAATACTCCAAGTTACTTGTAGATGATACTGTAGTTTTTGAACATCCAGGTCTTGCAGAAAGATCTGATATCTGAAAAAAAAACTTGCGATCAAATAGTCAGTCACAAAAAACCCCAAAACCAGAACAATATTTTAGTTCAGTGAACATAAACATTCAATGAATATAAAATTACTAGTAAGTTAAATTATTGAATAATTTTAGTTTCATGTACCTAAAATAACATGAAATAAATGACTGGCCTTTTAAATTTAATTATACACAATTCTTTTCAACAAAATAATAATAAACTAAACCACATTAGTTTTAGTGTACATTGTACAGCTTTATTTGTGTTTCTTACATAAAGTGGTTTTTATAAGTAGTTTTTTTTTTGGAAAATATTGAACACACATTGTGCTCTGGTAATTTAAAAACCACAGATTACTTGTACCCCATTATAGCATTACTACTTTTTATGAAATTGTTACTGCGACTTACATAAATGTCCTTACTGGGAACTGCATTTGGTTTCAAAAATGTTTTATTTATTTATTTATTTATTTATTTATACAGCATGGAAGACTTACAGCAAGATAAAACACAATTTAAATTTTGAACAGTAATCGGACAGCCAATAACAAGTCTTCACGTTTAAAACTAGAGTATTAAAAAAAGAACCATGAACTTACAATTTGGAAAAAGAAGAATAAAAATTAATAAGAATCAGTACTTAGTAATAAATAGCATACGTAATAACTATGTGATTACTCTAAATCGTAGTCTCTGAAAAAATCAAGGCTTAGGCGCCGCCTGGCCGTGACTATACTAGTATTAAACACATCAATATCATGCTTTTCACATAACTTATTTAAGTTTCTGCTTGCACGCACAATACAAGAGTTTTTTCTATAGTTCGTTGACGCAAATGGCACTGAAATAGGTGGATTATAGCGGGTTCTGGATGGTATATTAAAATTGAATTTAGATAAAAGTTCGGGGCAGTTGATGTCATTTTTGAAAATTTTTAATAGAAATATGCAGTCAGAGATCCCACGACGAATTGACAGAGGTAGTAAATGATACTTTTTACAAAGATCTAGGTAGTGATCGGATTTATATGGAACTTTCTGATGGAAACATAAAAATTTTATGAACCTTTTTTGAATATTTTCAATTCTTTCAATATATTTTTGGTAACAAGGATTCCAAATTTCTGACGCATACTCTAACTGACTTCGCACAAAAGTACAATATAATATTTTTAAGGTTTTTGCATTTTTAAAAGATTTAGAGACCCTCATTATAAATCCCAAAGATTTAGTTGCCTTTGAGACAATAGTATCCACATGTGTTTCAAACAAAAGTTTACAGTCATGGTGTACACCCAGATCACGGATGGAACTTACTCGGGGTAAAGGCTGACCTCCCAAAGTGTAGCTCGTTTTAATTACTGAACGTTTACGTGAATATGTTACTACCGAACATTTGGCAGGATTAAGGTCTAACCTACTTCTCCGACAATATTCTTCTAGTCTCCTCAGATCGGCCTGAAGTTTGAGCATATCCTCGATCGATGATATAGCTGCGTAAATTTTCATGTCATCAGCAAAACACAAAAGTTTCGATGACATCAGACATGAATCGATATCGTTAACATATGCAACAAATAACAACGGACCAAGCAAGGAACCCTGAGGACATCCGCTAGGGACAGGAACCCAACTCGAAATATAGTTATTTACTACCACAGCTTGTGACCTGTTTTCCAAGTACGAAGAGAACCATCTAAGTAGGTCACCGTGGACACCCATAGTGTTTATTTTTGATAGTAAAATTTTGTGGTCGATTCTGTCAAAAGCCTTACTGTAGTCTGTATAGACTACATCCACTTGGCCACCCTTATCCATTACCCCCGTAATGTAGTCATTCAGTAGTACAAGGTTTGTGACAGTGGATTTACCTTTTAAGAAACCATGTTGTAATGGACTCATTGAGTTCCTAAGAGCAGCATATACTTGATTGTAGACAACCCGTTCTAGAACTTTGGCTAAAAGACATAATTTGGATATTGGCCTATAGTTGGTAATTATTGTTTTGGCTCCTTTTTTGTGAATAGGCGTTATGAAAGCTGACTTCCACAGTTTAGGAACTACACAAGAAGATAATGATTTTTTAAAGAGAAGGGATACAGGATAAGCAAGAGAAGAAGCACATCGTGTTAATAAATAAGGCGATATATTATCCGGGCCTGCTGCTTTAGAAGTGTCTAATTGAACAAGAAAGTTACGTACATTATCTGTGTTTGTCATTACGTTAGAAATTTCAAATGGTACAGGCCCAGCATGAAAAACAGAAGAATCAGTGTTAGGATTGTCGCTACTGGGATCCAAAAAATTTGACAGAAAATATTTAGAAAAGGCCTCACATATTGAATCACCAGACGACAACATTTGATTTTCGTAGGTTAAAGTACTAGGAACCGCATTAGAATTATGACGCTTTTTAACAAATGTCCAAAAATATTTTGGATTTGCTTTGATGGAGTCCTCTGTTATTTTTAAACCTTTTGTTGCCACGTTTTGAAAAACAATCTATGTGAAAATGTTTTGAACATATTCGTGTATTTTTAGTTGGCTTCCAGTCTGGTCTACCACATGCTTTGATCCAAATATTCAATAGCTCTTCATTAGCGGGAAATCTGTAACCAAATGTTTATGGGTTACCCTGCTGACTTCGGTATATTATAAACAGTGACAGATCTGAATCCAATATGTTATTCCGAATACCAATTCAATTTCTGATGTTAGCTGTATGATTGGAATCTACAAAACAGTCAAAGTGTATTAAAACATAAGCTACACCAACTTTAACGGATTCTGGAAAAATTGATACTAAAATAACACAAACCTTTATTCCAGAGCAGCTTGTAAAAAAAAACATTAGTTTTTATTTTTATAATAACTAAACTAACACGTGTATATTTTAATGTACATGTAACAAAATAGGGGAAAAAGCTTCATAATATGGTGGTAACACCAATAAAGTTAGGTTATGTTTACGAGCTTATTTAATTCAACTATTTAACTGTGAAAACTTTATATTCGTTAATAACTAATTACACGAGCGCCGTGATAAGTGATTTATTAGTAGTTTTTTATTCAAACAACAAGTAAAAATTAAGTAAACTTACCTGTGAAATGTAACATCACAAACGCCTCTTTCCAATCGGTTTTTACACCCCAACACACAACACTGCACCATAATTGTAACTCAAAAGTATGTAACACACACTAATCTTCAATTTCGGAAGCGCAAAAACTTAAACTACACGCAGAAAAGCAGTTTTTTTCACAATATTTTACTTATCCTTATAACCACGCCATTGTTTGACACCACAAACATCAAATTCGGCTGGTGTCAAACAGTAACAGCGAGAAGGATAAAAAATAACTGTTCGTGTTTCTTTCGCACGTACGTTTTTTGTATATAGCCTTTTCTAGTTGGAGTAAAAGAGAAAAAACATGTGATTGAGTCTATTGTTTACTCTGTCTACGGTCAATAACTTTGATACAGTCCGACATAGATCTATAGGAATGTGGCGAAAACTAGAACAAACATTGTCATCTTGGAATGACACTGTTAATGATACCAATTAATTTAAATTTCCATTTTTGAAGGTATTTCATGATATGATAAGACGAATTTTTGAATTCATGATTATCATCACATCACATTTTTATTAATGTGACGTGATGTGATAATTCAAAAATTGCGTCTTATCATATCATGTAAAAATGTAATGTTTACATTTAACTCTCATTTGGATGTTAGAAGGTGGCTCACGAGCCGAGACCCACCGTATTATAAGATAGTCACCGAGGCCGATGGATACAACTACAGAAGCATCGCAGATCATCATTGCCCTTTCCTAACTAGTTCGACAAAATCTAGTATTATCGAACACAGCTTATTTTTACTTATAGTAGGGTAAAAATTTTCCCATGCTCGGTATTACCAAAAATTTCATTTCAAGATGGTGGATAGCGTTAGTTCACCTGTCAGTCCTAAATAGCCATTAACCACAGAGTATATAAACACTACGTTTTAACTATAACCCTGCTTGCTGTCAATTCATGTATTTCGCTAGGTATTTAGTATTTCGTTGCTTGATTGTCAATCAATGATTTTCGAGTGACGAGTTTTCTTTTATTTCCTCTCTCTCGTCCATTTCTTGTAGTGAATTACAACAATTACGTGTGTTTGACGAAACAATGTTACTCACTATATACAATTTACCGTCAAGTGTAAGTTATTTATTATAATCCAAATAAAGTTTTATGGTTACAAACAGAGCATTGATTTCCAAAGCACCGTTATCATTTTTGTGTTCCTAGACGCGGTATGCCGACGTGAAATCGTTGATAAACTCGAAATGCGGCCTGACGGAGGTGATACTGGACAATTTGATGCCGGACCGCAACAATGGCACGTCTAAGAAAGTGACAGTAGGGCTGGCTGAGGAAGAAGACGCCGCTATCCTTGTTCGAAAACTCAATGGTTTATTGATGGATGGTCAGCAGCTGTATGTTGAAACTATTAAGAAAAAACAGGTTAGGATTTAATTAGCTTACAATATAATACCTCCTCCTTCCTAAGCCTTAGACCATTGTACTAACATGATGTTCATTTACTTTTAATCTTTAAAATTTATATTTAAATACTTAACAAAAACAAACAAGAATCAGCAATTTTAGACATGTCTAAAATCTAATTACAAACCAATATTATATATTGGTCAATTCTAAATCTCATAAAAATATACTTTTTCTGATATTGCTTGTATTTAAGAAATGTAGATAAGATTGAAATAAACTTTTATTTAATATTTAAAAAATGGTGTATTACACAGGTTAGCAACCAGAATGACTTTTATAAGATGACACCAGCAGACATGAGACAGCAAAGTATGCACTCGGCAAAGGTAAGATGTAAAACTAATTACATACTACATCATTTTGAGTATTTGTCTAAAAATACTTGAAAGCCTATTGGCATAGAAAAATCATTACCTTTTTTATATCTTATAATAGTAACATTTTCTTCTTCACTTTTTTTTTAATATTATGTGCTCAGTTTGGGCAGGTAGACACAGTAAAACCTTTTTATTCATAGACTTTCGTTAATTATATAGGGCTGTGATGGCTCTGGTATGTTTATAACTCAAAAATAAAGCTTAATAGCAAGGTTTCTTGTAAAGGTTAGACTTGTAAACTAAAAATGCAATCATTAATTTTTCATACTTGTCTCATTCAAATAATGGCAACTAAATTAAGATAATCATCTGGCAGCCAACACCACTGATGGACTTACCAACTGGACCCCTGCAGCCAACTCTTCAACAGCCGTATTATCAGCAAACTAAATACCAACCTAGTTACCAATTGGGCTTTTCTAGTATGCCTCAAAATGGAGCATCCTCTATAGCCCCTGCATCCACACCTTTTGGTGGAATCTTTGGCAGCTCTCAGGTAAGTCTTTTTAATATTTTACTTTGTTTTTAAGACAACACAAACATTGATTTTATTAATTTCACTATTCGCATAATGAGCTTATTTTAGTTATCAAACTATGTTGTCCCTTTCTATAACTTGACAAAAAGGGACAAAATAATTTTGATAGCTAATAAAATAGGTTTCAATAAACCTATTTTAGCGAATGGCAGTATAATAAAGTGTATGAATATATAACTTAAAGAACATAATAATCTTAATAACTTTTGTAGAAATGCTTAGTTTTCAAAGGTTATTTTTGGAGGCAAAAAAATTAACCCTCAATAAATTACAGTTGGCAAAGATCTTAGAGGTGACAAATAGAAATAGTTGACTAGCAGAATTTCTTTTTTGTGGTCTACTACACAACTAGTCTATTTCTATTACATTGCCTCTGCAGATTAATCTTTGTGGTATTTCAATATCTTGGGGTGTACTTATGGTACAGCGGGATATCACTTATCATACCATTGATATAAAACTTTTTCAAGAATTGCAATGAAGGGTTCTCAAGGGGCTTGAAATGAATATGCAATTTTTGTGTGATATTACCACTTTTTTAATTACTTAAAAGAGTTGTAATTATATAGCGCATTACTTGCAACAATGTTGACACCAAAAATGTTTGGAGTTTTAGGGGCTTTTGCTTAAGTTTATTAATTATAGAAGTATAGTCTGCGCTCTTTAGCCGATATAAGCGTTGGGCGTGTGTTTGCGCAGACGTCTGTCTACAAACACCACTGGGAGCTTAAAAACCTGATTCTACCGATGAGTCCACTATATGAACACAAATAAGTGTAACCGACCTGCGCAAACTCACTCGGCTCTAAAACCGGCTAAAATGTAAGGGGTATGTGCACTTGACAGTCTTAGTTTCAAGAATGGACTGTAGTCGTCATGACTAAAGGCCGTTCAGGCGTTCTCAATTATTTACATCTGATCAAGAAGTCACATTTTAAGATAGGTTACCTTAAAATGTGGCTTTTAAGATATTTAACATGCAATGCGGGCTATTGAACACATACAATAGAACCCTACTCACTTCCTGTAAGTTAGTGCATTTGCCTAATGTGGCAGAACACACCAAATCTACATGTTATAACTATCATCAAAATTCTTTCACAGAATACAAACTATGGCTATCCACAACAAATGTCGTATCAATCAAGTCAGCAGCAAATTACTCAGTCTATGGGCGGCTTTGATCAGAGGGCTCCTCTTGGATTTAATAACCAAGGCAGCAGCCCTAGTGTCTGGTCAAAACAAAACGATTGGAATCTTGCTGGCAATGCGTCTGGAGGGAACCAGATTTCCCAACAGAGCAGGGGCGTTTCGCGGTGGGACAGTCCTGACGATAGCGTGAGACGTTCACGTCACGACGCTTCCCCCCGCGACCACGGACGAGACAGGCCCAGGCGCAGCCAGGGACGCGAGCTACCTCCACGTGACCGGCGCGATGAAGCTCGCCGTGATTTTGGGCGAGATGGTCCTTCGCACGATCGTGGCCGGGACGCACCCCGCGACATCAGACGCGGTGCGTCTTACCGCGATCGTGACAGAGATGCACCGTCGCGGGACCGCGGTCGGGATGCACCGCCTCGCAGTGCACCCGCCCGGATCGCTCCCGCCCGGAACGCACCCGCCCGCGATCACGGCCGAGATGAACCCAACAGAAGATTTGAGCCCAGTCGTGTTCCAAACAAACGTCAGTATACTCCGCCGCGTTCGCAGCAAAGTGGGCGTGTCACGAAAAGTTCTACCAAACAGCAACCGTTATCGCAACAACAGCCAACATGGAACAGGCCACAAGCTAGTAAAACTAAGGCCGAAACTAATTATTTTCCTCCTTCAAAACGTCCAAAACCTGGCATTGGTTATGTCAAGCAGTTTGATAACCAGAAAGCGAGTTTTCCGGCTAAAAATAACCAGCCCCAAATGACTAAGCAACAACTCAAGAACACTCCAGAAAGGTTGGAACTGCGGTCCGCTACATGGCGCAACCAGATTACTTCTTTGTTTGCTAAAGAGATCATGAACGACCCGAAACATAAAACTGATATCGATCCAGTGATATTCATGACAGAGCTAAAGCGCGCTATCCGCCACCGAATGGAAATGCTCTTCGCAGGTGATTTAGAAATTCGTTATGATGACATGAAAGAAATATATAAACAAAAATTCAATGACACAGAAGTTTTCTTGGAAGTTGCGGAGCACATCAAGAACCATGGACACTATGTAGTTGACAACGTCGAAAAAGGTAACTCGAGTATGTTTTTGTGTATTCTTCAAAATGATTTGGACTGCATGTTATATGTGGTACTTTACAATTTTCACAATATTTTCTCGCTTTCAAACAAGAGAAAGTTTGAAAATATATAAATTAGGTGTAACTTGTTTCTATTATAATGCAGAGCGGTATGTGTGCTAATTAATCTTGCAACAAGGTCTGTAGATTTCATCGATCAACTTGCGCAGTTGAAGTTGATCAACACCGAAAGAGTTCCTCGGACTAAGAAGCTGAGACATATCGGTATTTGATATTTAAAGCCACGCACAACCTATTCACTCGCCAACTTTATGATATTTAATTTAAAAGATGCAATGAAAATTCTACATCCCTTTCTTTGTCCGGATTTTAAAGATGACAAGGAAGCCTTGTAGACCTCAAGTTAAGGATCTTGTGTAGAAAGACCTAGATTACTAATTTAATTCAATCCGAATTCGAGTTAGTAATTGAATTTTTCATATTTAATACGCATTGGTCTGTATAAAAAAAGAATCTTACAATGGTGGTCTTATTGTGCCTGTCGTGGTGGTTGTCTGGAGTATAAGGAGACCCCCTGCGACCATACGTAGGTGTGTGTCCGAAACCAGGCAAGTTGAAAGTCACATGCACGATGACAAACAGCGAAAGGGACATTGTGAGCCACCCACCTTGAGCAAACGTGGTGATCAATGTTTGTGCCTATTTGAGAACAAACTTTTGCCCAATTGTCCAAAAAAGATTTTGAAATCTGATTAACACTTTTTGTCATAATGACTCGAGAACTGTTTTAAATCTTTGAATGCCACGTGGTCACCGGTTATCCCCAACAGTTTTACACTGCGTTTGCAGCGTGGCATTCAAAGTGTTAACTTGTCTGATCTTAATGCTTGTGGCTAGCGACAAGCGGCAAGGACTCGAGCAGATATCAGAATAAACGGTTTCAGGGTCCTAATATGACACGTCAAAGCGATCCAGATTCAAGTGCGAAAAAGGGTCAGTGCTGTTTGTTCTATATAGCTGCATCTCACTCTGGATCACGAACTTCAGTACAAAAGGTCCTGTCGTATGCTGACCTTGGCCAGTCTAGTTGGTTAGTTCACAAAAGTATACATAAGGAATCTTATTCCTTGTCTGCCTTTGTTTAACTACTCTTGGCGAAAATACAAAGATGCTTACGGAATTAACGTATTGATTTCACGTGCCCTGCATATCTTTGACAGTTATGCGATGCTTACGTATGCAGTGATACAAGCCATGGGCTGTTTCTCCACGCATGCAGAATGTGGTGAGATGGCGGTCTTTGCGCTTTAGGTTCTAGGTCCTAGAATTTAGGAATTGGAACCAAAAATTTGGCCAAAAATCCCTTACTCCACTTCCATCACTATTTTCGACGAAGTGGTATAAACTTAATTGATGTTTAACTAACTATACCATGATCGGTATCAGAACAGACGCACTGAATTTGAGTCATCCGCTTTAGTGAATATAATACTATCTATAGTGCTGCAGAATATTCTTTATCATAGAATATTTTGGAACACACTTTAATAATGTTAATGGATAACTGGGATTCTAAGTTGAAAGTATTTGGACTTCAGGCCTTGTTCGCCCAGCATCAAAATGCACAGAAAAGCACAAAAATCTGCATTTCAAATAATAGAATTATCTTCTCTACATACTGCCTGGAATTATGGTCCCTCTTAGCAAAGCAACAAGCTTTGTGAATCTTTTGGAACGTTAATTCTGACGCAGTAGTGCAGTTACATCTTTATAAGCACCACAGGGGTTATTTCTTCAATCGTTGCTAAATTGGAGCTTCTTCTGTAGTGTGGGTGCGTTTACAAAAACTCGTACTGGGAACAATATCTGTCAAACGAATATTTGTTTCGCAAAATTAGTTTTGCACTCAACGTGCCCTCACTGATCTCAAAGTTAGTGATTAAAAAAATACGTTATGTTCGTCAAATCTGTCTAGACATAATAAAATTATGATGGTAAATTCCATCATCAAAGATGTGAATATAATAGTAGCAATCAAACTCAAATATCTTCCTCTAGATACCGGTGATTTGGGGTTCAAATCCCTTATAATAACTAAATATTTGAGAGACATACAAAATTATATTCGCGTACAAAAAAACACTGTAGTCAGGCAATGTTGTTTTAGTAGTAATATTAAAATTAAACAGAATTTCATTGAAGACTCTTGTCATCAAAACAATAATTTCTTTGTTTAACAAATGCCAGAATAGTTATTATTTTAAAATTGAAACAAAATTACTCCAATATTTTAAATCTGACATTACCGATTTGATATGTTCCAGCAATTCCAGTTGATACCAAGCCCCCTGAGCCAGAGGTGAATAATGAAGATATTGAACAAACTAGTGAAACTGTGAAAACATTGCCATCGTATCCACAAGGAGGTAGATATAAAAACATGCTCAGAATTTGCGGGTATATTAAAAACAACCTTATTGCTTTTTAAAGTTTTTATGATGAAAATGGAATACCAATAGTAGATTAGTATTTTTCTTTGTGTATATGTTTCTTCTGTTGTGTAAAACAAATTAATATTCTGTTTTATATTTTTCAGATAAGCGGCTGAGTAAAGGTAAGTTAATTAATAAAATTTAAATGTGTGCTTATCCTTTCTAAAAAATAAAACTTCATAGGCATTTTTACTTCTCAATTAAACCATAGACAGTGAAACCTTTAAAAGATGTTTCTAGTGCAAAAAATCTTTTAAGTGGACCAGGGAATTTGTGAAAGTGGCAATAAAAGTTTGTTGTTTTTTTTAATAGTTACTATTTCCCGCGGTTCACCCGCATTCAATACAAAACTATCCTACGTCTCCCCAGGGTACAAGCTATGTTCATGTAAAATTCTTCCAAATCGGTTCGATCCATTTACAGTAAAAGGGGGTAAGGAAGGAAGGTAATTCTACTTAACTTTATTTTCATTAGAACTGCGAAAGTATATGAGGATGTATGTATGTATATTTGTTATTCTTTCACGCAAAAAATACTGAATGTATTTAGTACACATATACTTTATAACCTAGATTTTTTTTTGGTTTTTTATCCCCAATCCCCTAGTATTAAACATATTTTCAATTTTAGTTCAAAAGAAAACCACTTTGAAAATGTTTGAAGATGAAGATACCTTGCTCTCGCAGTTGGATGCTGGCACGGTGGACGCGCTCACTGAGGAGCTCAACGAAATGTGCACAGAGGTATGTTTTTGTTTAAATATTAATTACTATTAATATTAAGCGCTCATACATTAAAAAGCTAGCTGTTCCCCTTGGTTTTACTTACATCCTGAGAGAACTACTTCACGTATAATTTATTCCTGCCATGAAAATAAAATAACAATGGTTTCTCATGAATATAGTAGGTATAGTCACTTAATAAAAAAACCTAATTAAAAATCTAAATGGCAGATTGCAGAGGAGTTCCAAGATGAGCCTTCGTCAGATTTCAAAAAGTTCCATGACGTCGTCAAAACTACAGTCATCGATGATTTAAAGAAGGTATGCTACGAATTTGTTAAAAAAATCTATGTTTCACTCTAGCCATAATCACATAGGAGAAGTACAAGATTATCTAAATTCACTAACTTGCACATTTATTTATTTACTATCACAAGACATTTCAACATGATATTAAATATGTCCGACTTGAAATAAACAAGAACAGATTATATTAGGTTTCCCATAAAGGCAGGCTATCTATTTGGACTAGTAAATAACAATAAAACATTAACGACTTATTAGTTTCGCTGTTTCATCTTTTGACCACTACATGCACCTGCATAGTAATACGAATACTCTTCAGATTTTTATTATATCACGGTACCAAATTTAAGTCTAAGTCTGTTCAGCAGTATAACCGTGAACGCTTAAGAAATAGACAAAGTAGGAAACCTTCGCATTTGTTATATAAAAATCTTTAACATTTATTTATTTCAGATGTTTAAAATTAACTACGCGAAACGCGTATTGAACGTTGCTCCCATATTGTTGCGAATCTTCAACGTGCCTAAAATTATAAATAGGAGTAAACTGGCGCCCGTTCTCTCCGAGTATGGCGTTACAAGCCTCAGGAAGACGGAGCGGAAGAAGCCACCGATGTATATAGGGGCGTGTGACAGTTATGATGTACACGATAAGCTCTGTTCCATGACTCCTATTGTAGTTGGTAAGTTTTAAACATTATTTCAAAAGTTTTCACTTCGCAATTGTAAGTCTTATCATCCTAAGGATGATGCCCTTGTAACCAATTATTTGCGGTCGTCGCATTATTAGTTCACTTTCTTATGCCTATAACAGCTGTTATCTCATTTTATCTTTTATTAAATCCATCCAGCAATTTTTTGGTCTTCCTCTAGTCAAAAACAGTGAAGATCAAAATTATCAAAAAGTTTAACTCTTTTATATAACATTGATCTAATTTCAGATGGTTCAACAGTGCACATAAAGCCTTTCCAGCTAACTGGAAATCAGAATAAAATGTCCAAAGAAAAAAAAATACAACGCAAAACAGAAATGCAATACATCGCAAGTATGGCTAAAGAACATACGGAAGACAATGAAGAAAATGACGAGGATAACAATGTAACTACTGAAAATGATGAACAAGAAGATATTGACAATCTTCATGCTGAAAATGAAGATCAAGGTGAAAATGAGGAGCCAAATGTTGATGAACAATCAAGCAACAAAAATGAAGAGCTCGAGACAGGACCTGTAGGAGAAAATACCAATGAAAATGGTAATTTAGAAGGTGATGAACCGCAGGAAAGTACCGGAAACGATGACGCCGAAAATGCACAGAGCACGGAAGCTGAGGCTGTTCAAACAGAAAGCAATACGGGAATAGCGCAAGAAAGCGACATTGAAGGCACAGAAGCTATAAAAGAACCCTCTATTATAGACCAAGAAAGGACTATTACTGGAGTTCATAATATACAAAATTACATCAAGCCTACAGAAAATATAGGTCAAATCAATGAAATACCTTCCATTGACAACTTAGATTTCACAGCTGATGTCGATATTATTGTCCAACCGGAAAGCAAAGGGGAAGATTCCTTTAAAATTGACGCAGAACCTGATCTAGATGCAGATAAAGATCTTTCAGAATTGAATGCCGATGATTTAGAAGATTTTAAAACGCGAATTAATTATGATGAAATTGATATAGCCGATCTTAATGAAGATGATTTAGAAGATTGGTGATTCTAACACTGATATAGTGATACAAATAAAATGTAAATATACTAATGGCCGGTTGTATCTAACTTCACGTAAATTATACATTCACGATTAAAAAAAAATCAAATCAAATCCAATCCACCCTGAGCAAGCGTGGTGATCACTGCTAATGCCTTCTCTGTATGAGAAGAGGCTTTAAATAAATAGGCCGATGACAATGAGATATAACAATTAAGTTAACTTAAATAAATAAAATCACAAGACGAAAAACGAAAACAGAGACAGATTTTGATTGACATTTCCTCAGTTAACTTATGATTTTTTGGTGCAACTTGCTGTTAGTAGACATTTTAATTTTGTAAATTAATTTAATTCGCGTCAGACTTTAACAGCCGTTTTTTAGTTGACCACAGAATAGAAGCAACTTTAGGTTACAGTGAAACCAAATCAAAAACTTGTGTAAGTTTCAATTTCATATCTTTTTAGATTCATAGCGGCAGACCTAGCACGGAGACGGTTTTTTCCGCCCTTTGTCTATGGATTTTGAATTGAACTAGTGCACAAAGGATGGACAAAACGCTAGGCCTACAGAATAGAATATTCCATCGGGCATTTATACTGTATTAAACTTAAATAAAACATTATTAATTACAACATATCCATGTATGTATTACGCTGGCGAGTTAAGTGGCTCGTTTATGTTTTTAGTGGGCTAATCAATGTAGTAATTTAATAAAAATACACAGTTGCCAGTGGAAAAATTGTTTTATTTTTTTATTTTATTTATTTGAAGCTCAATATTATATCAAGAAAAATGTAAGGACTTAGTTAGTATTTAGTTGCTGATCTGTCACTTAAAAGCTACTTGGCTTGTTTCTAATGGCAAATACCGTTAAACTGCTATTGCCCAAAAGTCTTTTTGGAGTAGTAGTATTTGATTACAATCTTTCATCAGTCTGCGGAGGTAAATTGCTACATTCTTCTTCCTAGCGTTTGTCCCGTCTCGTGACGGGGTCCGCTTTCCGTACTCTCTTCTTCCACTTCGCTCTGTCCTGGACATCTTCTTCTTCGAGGTAAATTGCTACATTGCACACAGAAAATACCTAAGTAGGTATTTTGTATTTTTAAAGATTATGCTTTTTTACTTATGGCAACGCGACATTTCATTTTACAGAGTGAATCACCTACCAAGATTGCTGGAGTAAAAACAGGAACATAATAATTTCTATTGAAAACATTCGGAATGAGAATGAGAATAGGTAATGTTCAATAATGTTAAAGTTTGCAAATCAGAGGTAGATAAAGTAAACATTATATTTGAGTATTAAATGTGATGTGAATCATAAAACGTACCTAATGTGTTTTGATAATTTATTCAATTTGGATAGGAATTTAAAATTGTTGTCCTGGTAACACTTCCTAACTAAATGAAGAGGTTAAGGTTGGTTACCGAGTTTAGTTAATTTTAAGTACAGAATGTACTTTATTTTAGTTGAATTACTTAGTAATTAGTCAATTAGTACTCTCCTTGCAGTGTTCAGTGAGTGTGATAGTAATAATATGTGAATATTAGACGTTCAGACAGTACTCAACCCAAACATTAACTCAATCCCGAGCCTCGTCAGAGTTTGGTACAGTCAGCAACAACAAATAGCCAAAATGCCTAAAATAGCAACCTTCGTGTTCTTCGACATCGAAACAACAGGATTACCACACCAAGAGAGAAACAAGACTAAGATTACAGAACTTAGTTTCGTAGCAGCATTACGGAAAGACATCAAATCTGCTCCGTTTGGCGCCTTGCCCTATATTAGTAAGCTGACCCTACTTTTTAACCCACAGAGGAACATACATCCCGTGGCGTCCAAAATGACGGGTTTGTCCAATGAGTCATTGAAAAATGCTCCAATATTCAAAGATAACATTGCAACTATTGTTTCATTTTTGTCTGACCTTCCTAGACCATTATGCCTGGTAGCTCATAATGGTGATAAATTTGACTATAAAATTCTCCTAGCCGAATTCTTAGATGTCAATGCTTATTTACCACAAGATTTATTGTGTGTTGACTCTCTGAGTGGCTTTAAAAATATCATTAAAAGTCCTACAAATGGAGCCAACACATCAAATACAAGAAGGGATGACTCATTAATAAGAAATAACTCAATTATTGATGACTCGTTGTTGGAAGAGGACTCATTAGCAAAAGATAATAATTCATTGATAAGTGAAGATTCTCTCATAAGTGACGACTGGCCAGAACTAGATGTAAGCACTGAAGACTGGAAGGAAATTGATTCATTATGCTCCTCATTTTCCGACATGCCTTTAGACACTTCAAAGTCAAGTAGAACTTTTGATGAATGTAAGGAACCTAATAAAAACTCTAAGGAAACAGAAAAGATAAGTTACACTTTGCCCAATCTTTATAAAAGGATAATGAAGAAAGAAGTTTATAATGCCCACAGAGCTGAGGATGATTGTTTAATGCTCTTGGAATGTGTGGCTGCTACTAAAGAGTTCCTACCGTGGGCTGATAGGTCATGCAAAAGTATTTATGATATTGTTCCGCTAGACCGTAAAATGTATAAAAATAATCATATCACCAGTTCTTCTCCTAAGTAAATCATGAGATTTTATTTGATTTACTCAAAACATGTAAACATTACTATAATTATGTAGACAAAAGTTCCAAAGATGCTGATTTTTTACTAATAATTATGTACCTACTGAAGGTATTTTGATAGTGAGTTATATTTTTTTTTATGTTGATCTAATCATGTTATTGTAATAACTAATGCAAAAGAAGCACATTATTGTTTATTTTTGATACTTAAGTATATTTTTATAGGTAGTTTATTGATTCATGTGATAAATATAAATCATTTGCAATATGAACTGTGTTTTACTGGATAAAAACCATAAAAAATTGCAACTAATTTGATTAGATTAATTACTACAAGGTGCTGGTTTATATATAAATAAAACTAGCTATGCCCCGTGGTTTCCCTTTACCGTGGCCTCCGACATATCACATAACTAGTAACTACCTACTTGATCTATGCCTCCGACCCCGTCACCCGCCCATATTTTATTTGTTAACTCGACCCCTAATGGTTATAGCGTCATTTGGCTAACCAAATATAAAAAAAAAACAAATCTGATTGCGTAGTTCCCTCGGGATACGGGTAAAACTGCAGGAAAAGCTAGTACAATAGTAGCTAATAAAATTATTACTTGTCTGTGTACAAGGAAAGTGGAAACGTCATAGAATTGTATAGTCTGTGTGTAAACGTCAAATAAAGATTGTTTACTTCTGTTTCCAGCACTTATTTCCGATTTGCTTTGTAATTTTCAAGTTTTCTTCCTATAATTTACTAATATTCCGAAGTACTATGTCTATTATAGCCGTCAGAGGAATACCACAGAAGGTATAGCACATGTTTTTCATTCACATATTTGGTTAATTTGTTGAATGCGTCGTCAATTCGTCGACGACGGCATTTATTCTAATTTCTATAATTTTCAGTGGTCCTTAATGAATGTCGTCAAGGTGCTGGCTAAAACAATAAATGGCCATTTCGAAGCTCTCAACTTCCAGTCCAGCGGTAAGACTAAGGCGGTCAAAATGAAGATTTGCTACTTACGTTTATCTGAGAAGTTGGACCCTGTTCGCGTCGTGGAGCAGATTAATACAACTGTATTTCCTAAGTATTTTAGACCATTCGCGCTCATTCCGGACCATGTGCCTGATGTAAGTTGTGTATTTTCCTATGGATTATTGCTACTGCTGTATAATGGTAATATTTACTCTTATTGTAAAACTACAGATTTGTGTCCATAGCTGTTGTCCAAAATGTTACCATTATTCTCCAATTGCATAGTGATATTGGAGTATTGTTTTTTTTATTTTATTTCTCTCATGTTACATGAACTAATTTCCAAAGGATGTAAGTGAAATTGCAGGAAAAAGAGTCCAAATTAAATAAAAACTAAATTTCTATTGTTGACTATACATGGTTATTTTTTAGTTGTTTTAATCCTGTTAACCATGTGTTCAGAATCAATTACTGAGCAACTTTTGTTCTACAACTTTAGGTAACACAAAAAAATAAAATCATGTCTTATACTTATCAACTTTGTCTATCTACCAAGTTTGTATGAATACCTAGTTGTTTTTTTCTCTAACTTCCAAAAGTTGCTCAGTAATCAATTCTGAACACATGGTTAACAGAATAAAAAAAAACTGAAAAACAACCGAGTATACAGACAAATAATTTATTGTTATAGATTCCCCTGGCTGCTAAACCTAAGAAGATTCCCCAAAAGATGCGCCGATCACTTAAATTGAGTGAGAACGATGTGCCAGGCAAGGTAAATGTTATTTTTGAAGAGAATTGCTTCATCCTGCAGTTTTACTTACATCCAAACTTCTTTTTGGTGCTTATTTTTGCCTCCATATTTAAGCCGCTCTTATTTAACTATAATAGAGTATATAATATGGTTCATCCTATGTATATTTTAAAGTGAAATGTTCTATCACACTATCTGTATTTAATTTACTTGAAACAAACATTTATGCAATAGCTTTAATTTTACTTTTGTATACAAATTACAAATTTTTCAAACTATTATTATAATACTTAAATTAACTATTAACAGTTAACTGTAGTTCTGTATTCTGTATTCTTTAGCGCAATTGAGAATACATACAGTAAAGAAAAGCAGTTACTTTAACTTTTTTTCCAGGTCATAATATTGACAAACTTTGAGATCATAGCAGAGCTGCAGTCGAAATACCCGGGCCTGTATGACGTCAGTAAGAAGACTAACCATAAACTGCTGGAGGAGATAGCTAAGGTACTTATTCAACTTATTGTATTTACTATTAAATGGTTAAGATATTTTATGGTCATACATAGGTACATGACATTATCATCAGTCTGCTGGTTGATAATGCCTGTCCAATGGCATGCTACACTCAATGGCCTTAGGTTCTCCAGCATGTGTGACTGGTTCACTGCATTTCAGAATGCTAATTAACTGAGCCTTGCTGGCGATCTTGGTTCTCTCTGATAAGTAACTTAGTTCCGGATTGAATTCCTAAAAGCAACTCTTGAGATTAGCTCTCTCTAGTATGTGCTGAGTGACCTTGAACTGGTAGACAAGCCACATGGTGAGTGGCCACATTTTGATTTTGATTGATCAATGCTACTGCATTGGTAATAATATGATTATTTAACACACCTATTTAAAAATAGAGATCAGAAAGTAGGTTAAATAGTAGAATTAATTGTCATTTGTAACAATGTTATTGTCAATCTACTGTTATAAATGAATGCTGTTAACTTAAATTTGTTTTTTACATACTTCCAGAAAATCCACAAGCGTCTGCAGGTGATCAGCGAGAACAACCCCGAAGTGTTGGAGTCGTGCTTCAAGCTGAGCCAGAGCTACCGGCGCGCGCACCCGCACTTCGGAGACTTCCAGCTCGTGCTGAGCACGCTGCACGCGCACGAGGACCGCGCGCACGTGCCGCGCACGCAGCTGCACGAGCAGGAGCTCGCCGCGCTGCCGCCCCACACACACAGTAAGAGAGAGCGCGCACTGGTGACTTGCAGCTCGTGCTGAGCACGCTGCACGCGCACGAGGACCGCGCGCACGTGCCGCGCACGCAGCTGCACGAGCAGGAGCTCGCCGCGCTGCCGCCCCACACACACAGTAAGAGAGAGCGCGCACTGGTGACTTGCAGCTCGTGCTGAGCACGCTGCACGCGCACGAGGACCGCGCGCACGTGCCGCGCACGCAGCTGCACGAGCAGGAGCTCGCCGCGCTGCCGCCCCACACACACAGTAAGAGAGAGCGCGCACTGGTGACTTGCAGCTCGTGCTGAGCACGCTGCACGCGCACGAGGACCGCGCGCACGTGCCGCGCACGCAGCTGCACGAGCAGGAGCTCGCCGCGCTGCCGCCCCACACACACAGTAAGAGAGAGCGCGCACTGGTGACTTGCAGCTCGTGCTGAGCACGCTGCACGCGCACGAGGACCGCGCGCACGTGCCGCGCACGCAGCTGCACGAGCAGGAGCTCGCCGCGCTGCCGCCCCACACACACAGTAAGAGAGAGCGCGCACTGGTGACTTGCAGCTCGTGCTGAGCACGCTGCACGCGCACGAGGACCGCGCGCACGTGCCGCGCACGCAGCTGCACGAGCAGGAGCTCGCCGCGCTGCCGCCCCACACACACAGTAAGAGAGAGCGCGCACTGGTGACTTGCAGCTCGTGCTGAGCACGCTGCACGCGCACGAGGACCGCGCGCACGTGCCGCGCACGCAGCTGCACGAGCAGGAGCTCGCCGCGCTGCCGCCCCACACACACAGTAAGAGAGAGCGCGCACTGGTGACTTGCAGCTCGTGCTGAGCACGCTGCACGCGCACGAGGACCGCGCGCACGTGCCGCGCACGCAGCTGCACGAGCAGGAGCTCGCCGCGCTGCCGCCCCACACACACAGTAAGAGAGAGCGCGCACTGGTGACTTGCAGCTCGTGCTGAGCACGCTGCACGCGCACGAGGACCGCGCGCACGTGCCGCGCACGCAGCTGCACGAGCAGGAGCTCGCCGCGCTGCCGCCCCACACACACAGTAAGAGAGAGCGCGCACTGGTGACTTGCAGCTCGTGCTGAGCACGCTGCACGCGCACGAGGACCGCGCGCACGTGCCGCGCACGCAGCTGCACGAGCAGGAGCTCGCCGCGCTGCCGCCCCACACACACAGTAAGAGAGAGCGCGCACTGGTGACTTGCAGCTCGTGCTGAGCACGCTGCACGCGCACGAGGACCGCGCGCACGTGCACGAAGACCCAGCTTTAGCTTTGAACGCCCAAGTTTTAAAGAAAGTTATGGCCTATTTATTATTTATCATTTTGCTAGAGCCCAACAAAAATAACAATATTGGATGGTCCACGAAACGCGCTGGGTCGGCAGCCACCGACAGGTCAACCGCGGGCACGGCTAGTACACTTTTTATTCTTTGCTCATCACAGGTCCATCCCATTAAGTACTAAATTGTAAGAT
This sequence comes from Pyrrhia umbra, assembly GCA_963891755.1. Taxonomy (NCBI): domain Eukaryota; kingdom Metazoa; phylum Arthropoda; class Insecta; order Lepidoptera; family Noctuidae; genus Pyrrhia; species Pyrrhia umbra. The sequence continues at coordinate 3,602,502 of OY982943.1, forward strand.
GTAGCTCCTTCAAAAAATAATATGTCATAAATGTTTCAGCTGTCGACAACTTGCCATATGACAAGGTACAGCAAGCTGTCAGCAAGTATTCAGAAAGGATCATCAAGAAGGTACCGAACCATATATTTAATATTTAATACATATAAACAATATTTTTCTTTCAATATTATGATGTTGACATTGTAGTATATGTCATAATTCACTGTTGCACTGTTACATTTAAAGTAATTACCGTAGCATATTGACGTACGAATTGGGGTCATTAGCTAATAATATAAAAGACAGTGTAATGTGTTTTTCTCGGCTTTTGCTATGGAGACTACTTAAATATTGAACACTCCACGTTGAGTTTCTCTTCTCTTCGAGAGCTCCTCTATCAACCGATTACAACATCGACCTACGAAAAGGATGACCTACGAAAAGGATGACCTACGTCGTTGTCAAATGTGCACTCAGCTAATTAACTCTGCTAAATGTATTTGACTAATAAAACTAGTTTTCGGAAAAAAGAAAATAAAAAAGAAAACGCTATGTGTTTCTTAGTACTTCGTATAATGTTTAGAAGCTCATAACAGTTCTGTCATACGAAAGTGTGGTTCGTAAACCGGTCGTTAAAGTCAGAGTGATGAAATCTCAGCAAAGCGCACATGTGACATAGCAGATCTTAATTTATTTGACAACGAAGACTGTTTCACCCTTGTCCTAAAGATAACCCTTTATAAAAACCTGTAACTGTCTCCAGGGTCCCATCTATTTCTGTACTTTAATTAAGTAAAAATTGCATGAAATATTAAGACGAAAAAAATTAAATAATAGATATTGAAAGACTAAATTGCCAAGAATTAGCATATAAGAATTGTTAAATGTTAACATTTACATCGTTCTCACATAAAAAAAAAACATTATTGATGTATATATGTACTAACATTGTAAAACATGTTGAAAAAGAGTAACCATGGAGTTTCTTGCCCGTTCTTCTCCATAGGAATCTACGCTTTGGAACGGGCAAATAGCTTCAACTTTCTTTTCGACAAACTGACAGACTTATGACTCTTTGACAATTCAAAAGTGCCTGTAAATGGTCTATAGTCCATTGAAATGTTACATGAGCTTTACATTTATTAGAGGACGCAAAGGACCATGGGCGGAATCGTCCCCACCCATCAACAGAAATGAAATGTAGCTCAATTGATACATCTTATCAAGCTGATGATTTTTTACTATGGGGACGTTGCCCAAATGCATTGGGTTTTCCTAGTATCCTAACTTTTCTATGCAAATATTTCGTACACGATAAAGGACTTGGTGATAACTGAATTTGATACTGTGTACTGTGTGTGGACGGCGGTGTATAATGTGATGTGATACTCCATATTTGTGACCTCGACGTGATAAACATCAGCCAAATCTCCTGATTTCAAGAGCTTCGACATCGTTGTCAACTCTCCCTCAACCTCCTACCATCATCGAGCAGCAACCAGCGTGTCACCCAGCCAGCAACCACTCATGGTTTCTTGGGGTTCATGACCACCTAGCCTGTAGCTAACGCGCAAGCCTGGTCACACCATTCAGTCACATCAAGCAACTCGGCACGGCCCCCACAGTTCAGTCAACAAGCAGAGGCCATTATACATAAACTCACCTGGACGACGCATGTGTCCAAGCGTCATCCACACTGCGACACTCCAATCCACTGGAGAATCGCAGCAGCATGAAGACGCGTTTGCATGCATATGCAAGTGCATTTGGTCTGTCGACCTGCGCGGCTGTTACTTAGCCATGAGCTCCTCTAACAGGCAATAATAATACACTGAATATTTTTATTTGCTTACTATAAGCATTGTGAGGATAACTCCAGAACGGCTAGACCGATTTTCATGGTTTTTGATTAGTTGTATTTGTCTCCATCCCAAATGGCAGAATAAATATTAAAACATCGGAAAAATAACAAAAAATAAAAATATGGGGCGGTACGAAGTTCGCCGGGCCGGCTTGTTAATAATAAAATATTTTTATAACCCCACTGATTTAAGTAAAAAAAACGTTTTTATATCAAATAGTAGATACTATAGGACCAATTGGCACCAGTTCCATTTGTGTTGGTAGGTGGGGACGGAGCTCATACATTTTTGCCCATGGTCCTTTATGTTTGGGACATGTGTGGGGGTCAATAGAAGCTTAACCCCAAGTTTGTGGGGATGCCGCCCTTGTCCCCCGGCCGCCATCTTGAAAAAAGGGGTGCAAACATCTTTTTCACGATATCTCGGAAACTATGCGTCCTACATAAAATTCGCAAAGACATAATTTGTAGCAAATCGCTTTGCCTACAAATATGTTTATAATATGTAACATTTCAATTGACTACTAGTTGAAATAAATGATTTGAATTTTGAGTTCTTTCGTTTCACGTATAAATAACCTGATATTTATTGGTGCAAGTGGGTGTAACGCAGCTGTGTGTGGCAGGTGTCGGAGCACGTGAAGAACTTGATGTCGGACGTGTTGGAGACCGACACGGAGGATGAGATCGTGAGGAAGAAGGTCAGGGAGGAGCTCAAGAAGATGGAGCCCTTCCTACCGCTGGTATGTCGTCATCATCTGCCTAGCCTTTTCCCCCCTGTTTTGGGGGACGGCTTCTGGCCTTACCGGCTGCAGTTGGGTACCAGAGTGTGAATTTTGTTTTGTTCTTTATGTACAGATCGTGAGGCAGGTGATCACCAAGCATTTCGTACCGCAGAAGACTCCCTTCCACAGAATGAGGGTAAGTAGATATAATAGCATATATACTTGTAGTACTGTGGCGTAGCTAACCTTTTAGGGGCCCGTATCGACTTTTGCGTGGGGCCCTTGTATCAGACTGGGGCGAAGCCCAAATGGAGGGTAGACTTTTCACAAAAGAAACAAAACCTTTCGCAAGGCAAGTCGGTAGTAGTTGTAATGAGGTTGTGGGTGGGATGTCAACAACTTTCCCATGTCATGTGTCGGGGCCCCCATACCCCCGGAGCCCCGTATCATTGATACGGCTGATACAGCGGTAGCTACGCCCCTGTTGTAGTATTTATCTATTAGGAATCAATTGTTTACGTTTGTACTAACAAAAAGATCTTTCATTACGAGCAAACTTTTACGAATTATTCATGACTGTAGCAAAAGTTGTATCATTTCTGATAATACAGATAAGTTTAAAAAAAATAGAGATATAAGATTTTATTTTAATGTAAGTGAAGCGGGCTAATTTATATATATATATATATATATATATGTGTGTGTCGTCTTGTACGCACATTGCAGATCTACGGCGAGCCGTTCCTGCCGTCGAAGGACACGATGTCTCCGTTCGTGCGGCGCTACCAGCCCGTGCGGGTGATGCGCTCGGAGCGGCTGTACAACCTGCTGCGCTTCAACGTGCCGCCCAAGAACGTGGCCTCGCTCATGGCCATGGACGGCACCGTGCTCAGTAAGTCTTATAGCCTAGCCTTCTTCACTATCAGCACTAACTATATTTAAAAAAACTGTATATACTTCATCATTACATCTTTAAAACTACGCAATGGATTTTGATGCGGTTTTTTAATAGATAGTGATTCAAGAGGAAGGTTTTAGTGTATAAATTGTCAAGTTTTTGTATCCATTGACTCAAATATCGCGGGCGAAGCCGCTGGCGGAAAGCTAGTTTACAATAAGATTAGAAAAACTTCCAAACACTTTTTGCAGCTTATTCAACGGATTTTGAGTTCTATTCCCTACTGATAAGGATGACGTTGAAAGCAAAATAATGTTTACAATAACAAACACATTCTGCATCTGTTCTTGTCTTGTCACCTTAGTAATAGAGCTTTAAATCGTTTGAACAAACAGTAAATAGAGTGCGTTTAAACTCATAATAAATAGAGTATAGTTGAGAAGAGCCGAGAGAATTAAGAAATCATTTTTTTTACATAAAAATATTTTTCGGGTGTCTCGGAAATGGCTTTTACCATTTTGGTCAACATTTCCGGTGTGGAACTTTTACTGAAAAAAACATGAACCACAAAAAAAAAAACGCTGGAACAAAGAAGGAAGAATTTAAAGAAAGATTTATTGACATTGACATAATCCCTTGCTGGAATAAAAACAATCACGACAATATTGTGTCGTGCCAAATAGGTCCGATACTTAAGTGAGAACTAAGTAAGCAACTTTAATTCAATCCTCCTCAGACGGTGCGAAGCTAGTGATCCGATCATCAGAGATGCCTGCCTACAAGGTGTCCTCGGCCGGGCTCTCTGGCAGTGATGACGCAGAAGACCTCGTCGAAGCTATGGAGGAGGATCAGGCTGAGGACTGGAATGATATGCTGTAGGACTCAGCGTTGACTCTGAAGAACAGCTGTGGGCCCAGCAAGCCAAGATCAAAAATAAATGGAACTAAACTATACTTTAATAAGATTAGAAAAACTTCCAAACTCTTTTTGCAGTTTATTCAACCGATTTTCAGTTCTATTCCCTACTGATAAGGATGACGAAAGCAAAATAATGTTTACAATAACAATTAACATAATATATATTCTGCATCTGTTTTTGTCTTGTCACCTCAGTGATCGAGCTTTAAATCGTTTGAACAAACAGTAAACAGGGTGCGTTTAAATGTCTAATCTCATAATAAATGGAGTATAAAGCAATATTTATATTTACAATGCATAAAAACAATTGAGTAACAAAAAAAAACCTATAAAAAGTCTGTTATATTACGAATACTTATTTGAAAGTGGTCCATGCTAGGCCCGCAGGCGCCGAGTAGTGACAAGTCAAAGTCATGACAGTGTGGAAAAAGAACGTCAATATTGGACTTGTAAAGCTCTCTTTCACACTGAAATGTGCATCACTTTAATATGGCATATGGAGCGATATCTCCAAGAAACAATACCGATCGCCGTCAAGACATATTGTCAGTGAGAAAAACGAGTCATGCACAAAGAAGTAAGATTGCACTTAAATTAAGTTAAAATAATTGAATAAATACGTAACCCATATATTTGGCTTTTCTATTTACCAGAGGAAGTAAAAATTTTGTCTATTTTATTACTCTTAAGTCACCAAAAGCCGATTTTAATTTACCTTTTATCTAGTTATAAACGACCCTATCAATGAACCCTGATAATGTCGTGGTGGCCTAGAGGTTTAGGCACCTGCCTCTCGTGTACGAGTGTGCGGGTTCGAAACCTGGCAAGAGTGTGACTTTTCTAAAGTCAAAGTATATCTTAGGCGTCACTAACGGTGAAGGAAAACATCGTGAGGAAACCTGGACTTAAAAGTTTAAAATCGCCAATCCGCCTTGAACAAGCGTGGTGACCAATGCTCATACCTTCTCTGTATGAGAAGAGGCCTGTGCCCAGCAGTGGGACGATATATAGGCTGATGATGGCTATTTTTATATTTTTAAATGTTTTTTTTTATATGAAAAAAAGAATATAAGTACTAGCTGTCCCGGCGACCTTCGCAACGCCTAAACAGTCAATTTACAACAACTAAAAATAAAATAAATAAACCTTTTCTAGATTTTGTGATAGTGAGAAACAAATTTCCGTAACCTTGACACCAAGTTTTCACTCTTCCATGCACAAAACAATAATCGACCGGTAACTTGACAATATAAACAAATAAAAGCTTTATGATTTTCCCAATATCACATGCATACTGAGATTGTCGCCAGTGGGAAGGGAACAAAGACAGACGCGACCTACACAAACTTAGTAGAATATTTCCGCTATCTCAGTGAGGACTTCTGCGACATTATGAAACCCTGGTATGTTACGTGGTATTATTACAAAGTAACTGGTGGGTAGTTGAAACGTCACAGCGTTGTCTCTTTTATTTTGTGATGTCCTAATACCTACCTACTTTTCGTGAGCAAAATGTTGAATTATTATTATTGCGCTATCTCTTTCTCTCAATGCGGACGGAACTTCTGCAATATTATGAAGCTCTGGTATGTTACATAGCATTTACAAAGTAACGGGTGGGCAAATATATTATTAATTATTATTAACGGGTAGGTAGTTGAACATACTCGTAAAAGCGGTGTCTCTTTCATTTTATGATGTTCAAGTACTTTTCGTGACGCAACATTTCAATGTTTTTTTCATTGTCCATAGTAAGCGTTCTTTTACCTTTTTTCCTCGTGACTTTTTTCAATGTTATTCTGCTATTTGAGACGGAGACAAATACCACAGATAAAAGCTATGAAAATCGGTCCAGCCGTTCTCGACATATAAGTGTTTCGAACAAAACCGATTTTGTTTTATGTTTATAGGAGATTAAATATATAAAAATATAAATATCTTATTTATAAAAATGAATAATGAATTGCTGTTCGTTAGTCTCGCTAAAACTCGAGAACGGCTGGATCGATGTAGCTGATTTCGGTTTTGAAATGTTTGTTGTAGTCTAGTATATTAACTTTTCTCACCGTTTAAATCTTTTAAAAAAAAGTTAATATAAATGAATGAAGAATATTATATTAGTATTAATTAAAAAACAAAATTACGAATAAACGTTTTTATTACAAATCTTTTTAAAACAAAAATTTATAAATGTAAAAAAATTAAAAAATTTGTAAAAATAAATAAATGTTAATAACAATAAGGCATAGTTAGGCTTGACGTTTATGAGTAGACTGTGCGATTCAGCCATTCTTCGAGGGAGAAAGTAGCGTAGGGTCATTGAGCTGGTTACGCGACCACCTTCAGTTACCGACTACTTGACAGACTAGGTTTCTTTAATTAAGGATAATAACATTCCTAAGAGACATAAACATAAAAAGAATATACCAAATAACTTTGGAATAGTTAAGCATTTAGTATCTAATAAATTTTAAATTAAATGCTTTCACCTAACTTAGAAAAAAGCCTTTCACGTCTTATAATAAAAAAAACACCTTTAAAATAGTGGTCGGTAACTGGCTTGTAGTGATCGCATACTGACTAAAGTGGTCGCTAACTGACGTTTTGGCTATTTTTGCACATTTTCTATTTTGCGAATAATAAAACAGTTTGTGTTACAATCGTAATAATATTTGGTGCGAATGTTAACAGTTAGTAAGCGTTTGGTGGGGGACATTTTACACAGTATTTTTGTGAAACATAAAAGTTTATTTAATAGTGGAACGGCCATCAAAAGTTTACCAATATACTTGTAAATTGTCCTTAAAAAGTGGAAGGTTTACTGTTTGCGGATAGTTTTGTGTTTCATAATTAATTATATAACTAAAAGTGAATTACTTATAAAAATCTTTTGCTTTGTGATACCATCGCAAACAATAATACCTAAATATTTTGGAGGCTGTGTAGGAAATATCTTGTTATTAAATTTACTACGATAACAAATGTGCTCTAGGTCAAAAAGATTATAACAAATGGTGTGTTCTATAATTTATTTAGCCAGTTATTTTAGTTAGCATGTCACTTGTGATGTGTGATTTTATAATAGAAACCAAGACCTCATACACAAGTAACCTCATACATTAGCGCTTGCAAAATTTATTATTTAATTTTAAAATTATTTCTACTATTTGGAATAAGTTTTTGACCTTGCAACATCGACACATTTTTTTATGGAAACACTCCCTGCACAGCCCCGTGGTATGTGTGACAGACAAGGCGTGTACGGTGACAAAATTCCGGGATATATTACGTGGTGCGTGGCGTCGGTCCGCGTCGCTCACTTGTTCCACTGTAGCTTTCGCTCGAGATTCTCTAGAGGCTCGTTGTTGGCTGTCGTAGTAATTACCATTATAGTTAGTTTAGACACACACTGAGATTCATTGTACGGTCAACATCTTGTTTGTTGGTATAGAAAACTGACTGCAGAGAAATGCTTTGATTTGTAAAAACGTAGTGTTACTTACCGATCATGGTTTTGAGTAGCACCGAACACATAATGAAGTCATCGAATTGTATGTAGCCGTCTGAGGAACCATATCTGTTGGAAAACAAACAATATTAATTAGGGACTAAAGGGTTCATTACAATTGTCACGACGTGTCCCATTTTTTGTCAAATCTAAAATTCGAACGGCTTCTCTTTTCCCTCCAAAATTCGCAATAATTAAATCAACTTTTTCTTCTCATATTAATAGTTTCAGTTCCATTTTTAGAATCGGAATAAAAAAAAGTGATTTTCAAATCGTCTCTAGTTTTTGACGATTTACATTATAAATTTAAAAAAAATAATTTTATTTTTACATCCTTTTTGAAATATACTTATTATATTATCTACCTTTATCATTATATTTTGATTAATTAAATTATCTAAACTGAATTAAGATTAAATTAATCACTATTAATCCGGTAGAAAATAATAAAATGAAGGGCAACACTAGGCGACCCGCGGGTATTCAAAAAAGTTACCGCGGCCCCGTATCCCACAGCGGGAGGACTGGAGTCATTGATGATTTTCCATCCCTAAAAATAAGGCGACACATGGACAGCAGACCTGTGAGCGAGCACGTTGAGCACGTGCGCGTTGACGGTGTAGCCCGCCGAGTGCAGGGCGTCGCGCAGGTGCTGCGCCGGCACCGCGCCGCGGCCCTCCGTGTCGTACAGCCGGAACACCGCCTGGGAGGACACAGGTTTATGTAACTGATCAAGAACACCAGATAATTGGATCAAAAATAGTATCAGTTTACTTATTCGTGACAAAATGAAATAATTATGCTATTATTTTATGGCTTCTTTAGGGTTCCTAACGGAAGCTGGTTTTCCGATAGGCCTTTATTATAATAATTGCTACAGCGTTATGCTGAGATGGGAGCATTTTCCGGCCTCGTACAGGTAGACCAACCTGTCACTCTTTGATTTTTACTCATCGTTTAATTCCTGTGCGTGTCTTGAAATAAATGATGTTTTTGTAAGTTACATAATTTAAATTAAATTATCTAACTTACATAAAAGTAAAAACATATAAATGATAAAATTTGATGCAACCCAGTAATAAAAATGAGCCAAATTCCCATTTTCATTCAAGCGGGACTGTTGAACGTTCCCAATATTAGTGTATGAAAAAATTAACAATGTCTTCAGACTTTTATAGCAATATAGCTGTTTCCGGCAGTTTTACTCTATTATCTTAAAAACTATCCTATCTTCCTCGGATTAAATTTTTTGACGAGAAACGCAACAGACTAACAGACGGAGTTACTTCCAGATAAGAGTAATTCCTAAGAGTAAAGAATAATTCTTTTGTATTGTAATTCAATGAACTCCTATACGATAATTGGACGATTATGGTGATTTTTGACCATACCATGCCCTAGTAATCAGTATAATAGAAGTAACACTCACCCTCCAGTTACGTAGATCAATCCACAAGGTCTTGAACTCCTCGATGCCGAGTGCTCCGGAGCCATCTTTGTCTAGCATAGCCACCATGCTGCGACACACCTCCTTGGAAAAGCCTTGTTCTTTGAGCTCTGTAACGTTATAGCAAGCTTAGAGAAAGTACTAGATGTTTCGATCAGCTGTGGGCGAAATACTGGACTTAGATAGAGTGGGTGTTTGAGACATATTACGTGTTTTCCAGTCATCATTTTAGTATTTTTTGGTATTTATTGGTGCTATGATAAATTGCACAATTGTGTGCTTTGATTCTATTCAAGTTTGTGACTATAAATCATTTTATCTATCCACTAGCTTTCCGCCAGCGGCTTTGCTCGCGTGTGCTATACGAATTAAAATTAAAAATGACAGAGTTTCATACAAACTTTACCCCCCTTTTTCACCTCTTTAGGGGTAGACTTCGGAAACCGAAAATCCTTTCTTATTAGATGCCTACCTACGTCATACAAAGAACACACCCTCCAAGTTTGAGGTCTCTACGGTCAGCGATTTAGGCTGTACGTTGATCAGTCAGACTCAAATAAATTAGAAAGTAAAGAATACGGATAATATTTATCTGTTTAAAATATTCTTTTTTTTCGCAGACTTAAAAAAGAAGGTTCTAAATTCGACCCGGGTATTTTTAAAGAAGTAAGAATAGTAGATTGTTACACAAGAGATGAAAGTGACCTATTTACAATAGTTCGAGGGCCTATATCCCTATATAGTGTCCTTCTAGAAAGCATTGGATATTTTTTTTCTGAATAAATTTTGATGATTGTGTTAAATAAATAAATCATTAGGGTGTATTGACTTCGTGCCTTTAACCCTGTGACAACCGTTTTGTATAAACCCTTTACTTATTAGCATATCGATGATAACATCTTAGTTGGAAAATAAATAAATAAATAATAAATAAATCTTTGGACAATTTGACAGCGCCAACTAGCCCCAAAGTAAGCAACTAATATGCTTGTGTTATGGGTGTACTTATATACATTTTTAAATATATACCTATTATACATAGCAACACCCAGACCCGTCACAGAAATTAAAATTCATCATTTCAATTTCTGCCCGGCCGGGAATCGAACCCGCGACCTCTTGCGTGGTATTCATGTTGACCACTTAACCACTCAGGTCGTCGGAATTCTGATTATAGTAGAAATTGAATGTTTTTGTATTGATAAAATCTAGCATTGGTTTTGATAGATAGAGTAACGTGTATTAAGTTGTAGTTGTTTTGTTTTTCCATAGCCTCAGTGGCGAATAGCTCAGTATGCAAATGACAATCTCCCCCTCTCTTTTGATACCTGTCTGCGGCTGCGGCTGCATCAGATGCACCTGCTCCTGGTTCTGCTGCTGCACCTGCTGCTGCTCGATGCTGGTCGATGCCGACCTTGCAGATGGGAGTGCAGAAAGTGCACAGCAGCACAGCAGCTGCTTCAGATAGCTGGGCTCGGGCCCCCCTCCCCCCGGCGGGGGGGAGTGCACCCCCCCACCACCGTCGTACGCCGCGCTGTGACTCATGGCCAGCTCTGTAGGACAGGCGAACCTATTGCTCTGTGTTTTGTGTCCAGTTTTTGACATACTTGTCACATGATATAATCTTAAAATTGACTTTAACTATAGCAAGTAACTTGAAGGTATATGCAAAATATTTAGATAAAAAGTTTCCTTGATCATAGAACAATATATTTGATTTACAAAATGATCAAAAACTATATTTTAGGCTTTCCTGCGTTCATTAGGTCACTCTAAGCGTATCTAAGCATATTCTGTATATGTTTGGATCAACACAAAATTGATTTAGTACAATTTGTAAGCGATGTGTTAATCAAAATGTTGTCAAAAAACCATTACAATTGATTTTATAATATAAATCTAATTTTAATATTTATCCATAGAGCTTCTTTTATTTCCATAATTTTCAGAGTGAATTATATGTTTCTTTATTTATATCTGCCTGGTGCTTTCCCAACTATGAGGTTGGCTTCTATTCTAACACAATACCCCTTTACACTAGTTGTCGGACCTTCTGGCTTCTGGACAGGACCAAAGACTTAACGTGCTTTCAGAGGCACGGAGAGGCAGATGGTCACCCATCCACGGACCGACCGCGGGACGTTATACTTGTAGATAAATAAGTGTTGCTACGTATTCTCGCGCATTTTTTTTGTATAGCATCTCGCAGGTCAACCTAGAAGGTTGTCGACTGCTTAACCGGGCTTGCCTGTGAAGTGCCTTTAATGAATTTAGGGCCTCCAGCCAGGGCTTAACTTACAAAACTAAGCGACTACACGCTAAGGGCACCCCCGAGTGGGGTACGGGCCTCGGCTTAGGGCGTCGCTGGGGGAGGACAGCAAGGGACAGGCTGGATCAGAATATATATGATTATTATAATCGGGAATTTTAAAGCTATTAGCTCAGCTCATGAGCTGGCTCGTCGAGCTAGGGTCGGGAGGTCATAGACAAGGTCGTCGCGACGGACCTCGGCGGCGAGGTCGAGACGAACGCGGTCTGTGTTTGTATAGAGTGCTAGTGGACCTACTGCTCTCTTGGAAGAGGGTTATAGCGTCATCGCTACCCTCGCGCATGGCGTAGTCGAGGATCTCCTTGAGCTCCTGCCAGTCCACTTCACCGTCGTCTCCCGCGAGACGGTTGAAGAAGTCACGCACCGGGTCCGCTGGTTTAGGGTCGAGGGCTATCTCCTTGACCTGGATTTAAAATTGTGTAGTTATATTATTTTTTAGAGTAATGTGTGATTTAAAAAATCTTTTTTAATAAATAATAATAATAATATTTTTTTTTGAGATAGTTTTAAATATTAAAGATTTAGAGATCAATGTTGAATGTAACTGAACACTAATAGTTGGTATTCGTACTCACCCTATCGTCAACTTCTCCCATTCCGATGTCCTCGTCATTTTCTCTGAAAACAAACATTTCTCATAAGTTTAACTACCTATGTGATACTTCGCACGTTGAGCGATGATAACAAGCAATCTCCTAGAATTTTTTGAATCTTCACATTAGAAATCTGTATTTTTTGGTTTCAGCTACGGACCTTTACCGTGCCCCCGGAAAAAAAGGGGCTAAGGGAGGAACATGAATGAGTTTTAGTCAGTAAGTGTCTGACAATTCTTTCCCCCCACCCCACACAGGGCGGAAGGAGTAATTTAATGATTTCCCATCCGAAAAAAAAGCTACGGACCTAAGTGCATTACTTGTTTATTTTGACTTCCTACTTGAATGATATGTTAGGTGTACTCACGTCATGTTATTGCACTTCTCCGAGAACACTCGCAGGAGGAACTCTCCCTCTTCATTAGGATCATAGGTGGACGGCACAATCACGTAGGTGCCAGGATCCAGCTTCAATCTATACAAGAAATTATATTATGAAAATATTTATATTTAGGCTTCATAGCTGTTATCCTAGCTATATTATAAATGCGAAAGTGAGTTTGTTTGTTACACTTTTACGGTAAAATGGCTAAAGCGATTTGGATGAAATTTCGTACGAAGATAGAGGGGACTCTGAAGACGGTTATAAGGGCTAGTCACATCTGCCGCATGTCGTTAGCAATCCGCATATGATACACCGAGATTGTTCAACTGTTGTGTCTACATAGCGGACTGTGAAAATGTTGAGCAAAGGATAAAAATAAACACCCCATGAGTCCTAAACAGCAGTAATCGACATCACGCTAGGGTAAGGAGATGGCGGACTGAAATGATGATTCTGGCAAAGCTAAAAGAAATTATTATGATTTAAGCTGGCTAAGCATTTTTAAATATTAAATTATATTTTTTATCTTTACTATTCTATATGAATTTAATAATTTAACAAACACAAAAATAACTATGTACGCATAATATCTAGACATATAAAAATTAATTCCTATTTCCCTTGGTCACGACATCACGCGTGAACGGCGGGACCAATTTGTGTGAAAATTGAGACAGAGATAGAGGGGACCCTGGAGAAAGTTTTAGGCTACTTTTTGTCTGGGCGCGTTGAGAAGTTCCCCCGGGACGCGGGTAAAACCGCGAGCAACAGGTAGCATTATAATAAAATAAATGTTACCTGGCGCTGACTTCTCTCATGTCAATAAAGTTCTGACAGCGGGCCACGCTGGCGTTGTGCTTGAAGAAGTTGACGTCGAGCGGCTTCGGCACGTGCCCGGAGTCCGGCAGCCGGTACACCACGAACCCGATGGTCAGGCTCTTCAGGCCCTGGTGCCGCTGAGACCGGCGGTTCTTCTGCATCAGCGCTACTATGATCTGGGAACAATGATAAATTTGAATCAGACATCATGTATTGACTATTAATAAAAGAGTCTGTTGTTGTCATACTGGTACTTAAACAAAAAAAAATCCTAAATCCTTTTATCGTTTTTCGTTCGGAACCCTAAAAAATATCTCAATTTTTAAAAATGTTTGTTTCTCTGTTAGTTCAAGCGAATCTACGAAACCTCGTATCGCCTAACAAACCGATTTTGACGGGACTGGTCAATAGCTGGCGTTGGTAGATAAGAAGTAACTTCATCTTAGTAAAACTATTAGAGATCCGTACAAATAATTAAACACATTTAGTTGTAATCAAAATGCCTTAACGCAAGTAAAGCTGTAGGCAGGGCTAGTTGTAGTATGAAAAGTTAAAGATATTAAAATATATTTTCAATTTGTAAAACATGACTAGATGCAATAAACATAGGTCTAAAAGTAAAAGAGCTCATGTTTTGCCAATATTTCGCACAACAATGTACTTAATGGTTATATTCATAGGTTGTATGTGTGTGGTAGTATAGTATGTTAGAAACTACAACAGTTATACTCCTCACAGTACACTTATTTTCGTCGTCTTCTTCATCGACATCCTTTAGCGTGACGGTATACTGCGGATTCTTCCAGAACGTCTCCAGATAGTTTCTGCAACCGCCGGCCGTGACGCCTTCAAAACAAAACAGATGATAGCATTGTAACAAGCATATAAAAACTCGCTATATCTTGAGGGCAACAACTTCAACAGTAAAAAAATTACGTAGTATAAATATAAATTTTCGATTCTATACCTCTAACCCACTCTCCTTCGAAGACCGACATCTCCCATTTCTTGGTGCACCCTTCCGGACATTCGTCAGGGTCCAGAGAGTCGGGGTTCAAGTTACATAGTTCCACTCTGTAATAAATACGAAACATTTTTAAACATTGATACTGCAACGCAGTTCCATATCAAAAAACTATTGTTATTTTTTTTTATATAAGGTAAGGTGGGGTAAGACAGACATACTTTTATTTCTGTCAGACAAAAATGGGTTTTATGAAGAAGTTGTTTGCTCTATTTTTGAGGTAATCAGTATAGTGATATATGATAAAATTTACTTTAATACGATTATAAACATTTTTGTATAAGTATCTTCAAAACGGAAATAATGAGGAAAGTGTAAAACTGGAAAAACTGTTGCCCCGTGGCTGGGGCAAGACTATCAGTAATGTTTTTTAGTTTAATACGTGTGCTCAAGTGCTGTTTCTCAAGAAAAATATAATATTAACAGTAGTCATTTTATTTTAATCTCAAGTTTAACTAAATAGTTTCAGTTTTTGAGAAATTCGTAAATATGTAAATACGGGGCAAGACTAACATACTATCAAAATCAGGGGTAGCAAACTTTAGGTGTATGTTCATTACAGGTCAATGACCCCTTATGTGACAGGTCACATAAGGAGTCTTGTAATGAATTTTCAGGAATTGTCAGGACAAACAAACGTTGGGGAAAGTCTTAGATAGGAATTTTTTGTTATATCTAGAATTAAAATAAGTGTTTAAAACAACAAAATTAGTTTAAGGAGTATTGGATCTGTTAAAAGTTCTGATATTCATAGTCATGAACTTTTAACAGATCCAATATAATGGACTTGATTTTCTAGTATAATCGATATGGGTATCGTTTTCAAGGTTTATAGGGATGCCGATTACGAAAATATTTTTATACATATCCAAGATGGCTAACTTAACATTTGTAGTAAAATCGATATGGGTATCGATTGTGAGGTTTTTAGGGGTGCCGATTACGAAAATACGATCTTTTTATAGATTCAAGATAGCTGACACAACTTTTGTAGTAAAGTCGATATGGGTATCGATTGTGACGTTTGTAGGGGTATAAAAATATCGCATTTTCATAATCGGTATCCCTTTAAACCTGGAAAACGATAAAAATCGAGTCCGTCATATTGGATCTGTTTAAAAAAATCTGTTAAATTATTTTTTTTACTTTCCGCTGTTCAGTAGCTCGATAATTATCTTATAAGGGCAAATCATCTAAGTACGTGGCGTATGCGCAAATAGAGATAAACCGTTATTTCTAATATATTAAGAAAACGTCGGAACCGATGTTGATAAAATTTATATGGGACCAACTCAGAAGTATGACTTATCAAACAAAAAAAAGCATCAAAATCGGTTCATAAACGACGAAGTTATCCGCGAACACACAAAAAAAATATGTATTATATACGGTCGAATTGAGAAACTTCCTCCTTTTTTTAAGTCGGGTAAAAAAATTTGAATGTAAATAGGTTCAGTAGTTATTGTAACCACTAACATTCATATTTTTTGCTTTGATACAGAATTATAATCATAATAATGAAGAAAGAAAATCCACCAAAAAAATGTTGATTACCTCTGACTTGGGGCAAGACTAACATATGTCTGTCTTGCCCCCGACATATTGACAGTCTTGCCCTAGCTTGAAATTTTGAAGTCATGTTTTTGTTTCTTCAAATATTTTAGAAAATACTTTGTTTTACGTTAAATTTAATAATAATCTAAAAGATAATTTTCATAGAATTCTATTCACGTTAAGAACGCTTGTTTTTTTGCACTACTTTCACCAAAAAAAATAAATCCGGTAAGCCGGTAACTTCGAATTTTTTCTTTCCCCACCGTAACTTTTAAAGGTTTTTTTCTTGCCATTTTTACTTGAAGGTGCAACTTTTGTGTTTAAGCCGAGAATATTTACGATAGTACTATAATACAGACGATGAAAGTTTTGTAGATATGCTTTACTTATCGAGATATTAGGCAGTGATTGCCTTGCCCCGGTGATAGTCTTACCCCACCTTACCCTACCTCGAGAAGTGGTTGACAAAGTCCTTGAACGACATCCAGAATTCACCGTCGTGGTCGAATGTGAGACCCATCTCATCCTTCTCAGACTGGGGGATGAACTGCCACTCTGGGGACCTGAAACAAAGATAAATGGAGAATTAAATATTTATTTAATTGTTTTATATACTGCCCCAATATTGGGCAAAGTCGTTTGAAGATAAATTTCATATCCGCTTCAGCACAAAGGGCCACTTCACGCCAGGAATTTCCTGTAAAAACGACCGCAGTATCATCAGCATAAGAGAACACTTTTTCATTTCTTATCCTGATGTTACTGAGGTCATTGACGTAAAGCAGGAATAGCGTCGGGCCCAGGATACTTCCCTGTGGGACTCCAAATGTGACATTAGCTTCATCACTAAAGTAATCTCCTAACTTGACCCTTTGCTTGCTATTAGACAGATAGTCAACAAAGAGTTTCAACGGGATTGCTCTCGCGCCTGTAGACTCCAGTTTGTTAATTAGAATAGGAACAGAGACAGTGTCAAACGCATTTTTTAGGTCTAGGAATATAGTCACACATTTATCACCCTTATCCAACCTATTAGTCACCAAAGAGGTGAGAGCAGTAATAGCATCTTCGGTGAACAAACCCTGCCTAAATCCATATTGTGTTGCTTAAGATCTTATATTTATCTTAAGGTATTGTACTTTACTTGTGAACTGAACAATAGGGTGGAGCACAAATGTATGAAACAATTTTTTTTTCCAGTTTAGGATTTCTAATAAAGGGGGATTGGTGGTTTATATTATTGTTAAAATAAATATGATTTTTCAATCAATTTGATAAATGTCTTCTACATACGCATTGACGTCAAAAAAAAAAAATTAACGAAAAAAATCAAGTACAGTTATGGCCAAACGTTTCGCTTATTTTAATGGTAAAAAAATACTAACAATATACAATCTGATAATTTAGTAATCATTTTGAACCAAAATACAGCACATTTATTATAAATCTTTTATAACCAACGGATATGTTGCCTGAAGATTTGTTTGCTCGATCTTCTTTTTATTTACCTGAAAGTAGCGCTGAGACAATCTTGTAGGTACCACTACTGAAAGCAATTCTTCTTTACTTCGCTGAATTTTAACAGACAATTGATCACAAGTCTCGAGTAACATTATAACTTCATAAAGTATTCGATAATACTTTGATCAATTAAAGAAAGTCTATTCTTGATTATGAACTTTTTTATCCTTAGGACAGATACGTTGAGTAAAATCCTGACATTTGCTTGCTGCAATATTAAAAAGTAACTTATGACTTTGCTCAAAATTTCTAACTTTTCCGGGGACAGCCTCTTGCTATATCTGTGTAGCGTTTTACCCAAGTCATACAGTGTCGTATGTACTAGGTCGTACAGTCGTAAACATACCGTAGACTAAATTGTATGCGTTTAACGTCTGTAAGACCTTTGCTCATGTTACTATCGATGAAGTTTGCCATATATTCTCTATTCTGGATATCACTATATCTGCTATTTCAAAAAATATGGGCTTTTTGCAGTTTTAGTCGTTTATTTATTGTCTCGTCCATTCATAGTATTCGATTAAGGTTAGCGCAAGTTGGAGGTACAAGCGAAAAACAATAATACATTGATGACGAGACAAGTACACGCGTTTTAAATGTCCTCTCTGGCGCTCCCATCACTAATCATCTTCATGTTTTTTTATTTATAAACTAACATTATGCATTATTTATGTTTCTAATCGAAAATAAACCGTAGTTACAATAATTTTAGGGTATGAACAAGGTATGTTTAATAAAAAATATACATTTACATGTCGTCAAAATGGAGTCTAAAAACCAACTTTTTCAAAAATTCAATGACGATGCGGAGGCTGTTACTGTAAATGAAATTAAATAACATTTTACATGGAGTAATTTGAGTCTATAAGGCACCAAATTTTCACTCTTAGATAATCCGAAAGCGAAAAATTATTTTTCGAACAAGCCACACGATTTAGCCTACATAAACAGATGAGCGAAAATACAGTCAGTCATCATATTTAGATTCAGCTTTTTTAAGAAGTGTCCTTAATTAAATACTAAACTTGGTTATTTCATGTGTCCTAAACTGTAAAATCTCTTATATCTTTTAGACAAAAATTAAATTAATAAAAAATAAGTTCGTGTTATTTTTAATGCCTTTTTCGTGAAACAAATATTCTAAATCCGTTTTAAGACTACGAAATAAATGAGTACAAGTACATACTTATCGCTCCAAGGTCCGTTCCACTCGTCCTCATTACCCCAGGGGTTGCGCAGGCGCAGCAGCGGTATCTTCCCGCTGCGGCCCGGGGTCTCGATGTCCACGTACTTCACCTTGGTCACGGAGTACGCGTGGCCCCGGATCAGCCCGGCCGGGGTCCTAGCTTCTACGATGTCCGGGTCCGGCTGGAAATAACGATAATATGGTTAATTTAAGGCTGCACAAATGAAAATCAGCACTTAATAAAGGTCCAATTTACAAAAGACAGCCCCCAAAAAGCCCGTCCTTCACCACTTCCCATAAGTTTTTGCTGGGAAGAAGTGGCGCAACAAACTACCGGGTAAACAAATCTTTACCTCAATGCTACACCCGCTGAGCGAGTTCCTCTCATATGCCTTCAGCAGGATGGTGTAGAAGTTGGGCGGCAGCTCGGCGATGTCATACATCTCGGTCACGCCCCCCGTGAAGTCCTCCATTGCCTCGCATGCCGACCCGTCCATTAGGGCTTCGTATGAGCCGTGCAGCCTGGAATAATGGACATTGTGTTAGAGTAATGCACTGAAATTCATTAAATTTAGCCAATGTTTAGGGGTTATTTTAGCTGCTGCGGGATTGTTCGAAATAGTTCTCTGGAACGCAAAGAAAGAAGGAAGGAACATGAATGGATTTTCATCAGTAAGAGTTTGTAGGGACATAGTACATTGTAAACTGAGACGTACTGCTGACGCATGGGTTTAGCGAACAGGCGCGCGGCGCAGCAGTCGTCTTCCCGCACCCACTCAGGTCGATATTTCACTCAGTTTATAATTAATATGTAATCTGGTACCAGTAAAGTAAAGTATATTATACCCATCATGTGTCCCTCATTGAAGAACATCCAGCAACTGATTACCCTAACCCCACAATGTTTTCCCAAAAAAATGTGAATCAAAATAAAACACAAAGAAATTGGCGGGCACAACGCTTTACTGATGTTGTTTGTTGTAATGTAGAGAAAGAAAAACACTTGCCACTCGCTTATTAAACAAAATGCAAGTACCATTTTTATGTATGGAAGAATATATAATTAATCTAGTTTGTGGACTCACTTAGCATAGGCCTTCTCCAGCAGGGCGCTCCAGAACTCGTTGGTCTCCGAGGAGTGGAGGAACAGCAGCTTGCCGTTGAAGGTGGGCAGCCGGTCGTCGATCACCACGTCCACCCATCTGCCATACTGCCAGAAACTGGAACGATTCCAGTCCGTATAAATTATAATATTCGCCTAGGCTTTTCTCAACAAAAAGAACTTTGGGATCACTCTCTCAAACTAGGTGCAGATCGTAGTTGTCTGATCAGAACAGCCCAAATACTACATAAAGGTATTGATGAACACCTGTATGTCAAGGTTTGACTACGCTTAATAATCAACAACTGTTACAACCAACACAGATTGAACATGTTCTCCAACACCTTGATTTGTTAAGCATGACAGCCCATCTAATGTCTGACCGTGGCATCGCTGCTTAACCTCGTTTAGTCTTATGGCTTTTTATTATTAAGTACACGATAATGTAATGGGCAATACAGGATAATTTGCCTTACCGGAAATGGAAGACCCCGGCATACTCTTCATCGAAGCTCTGGTCATCTGGCACCACTCGGAAAAACAATCTGGAATAAAGATACAGTTTTTTCAAGGCCTATGTTACACATACTGAACTGGCATCTAAAAAATAAATGCGAAAATAACATTGTCTGTCTGTTATGAATTTACAGTAAAAGCGCTTTTGGCATAGATTGAAACTTGCAGGCAGACGGACGCTAAACAAATGAGTCTTCTTCACTTTTTGCCTCTTTATTCAGTAGAAAACGCGTTTGTTCAGCTATGTGCTAGGTCTTTTGGGAAAGAAAATTGCATTATGTTTATCCGAATGCATCAAGTAGTTCCTTCAGGATGCCAACAGCACATTATTGATATGAGAATGTGAGCCAACTTACTTTCTATGGAGGGTGAGGGTGGCGACGGCGGCCAACAGCCAGCAGTCGCCCAACTCGCCCTGTTTCACATCGAAACGGCTGTACCCTTCGACGAACAGTTGCGGGTCGTCGCATATTTGCTAATTAAACAACAGCAAATCAATTACGTTTAAAACGTTTTTGATGATATTGAAATACATGAGCAGACGGTTTCTGAAATGAAGTTCCTTTTCCTTTTATTTATTGAGGTTGAGTTTCCTTTTCGGTTATTCCAAAGTTCGGTCCATTTAACTTTATGATAGTTGTTCCAAACTCATTAAATTAATATAACTGTAATATGGCATATACTTGAATTAGTGGCAATTTGCTAACTAAAAAAGTAATTAAAAACCGGCCAAGTGCGTGTCGGGCCACGCGCAGTAGGGTTCTGTAGTAGGTCTAAGTTAGTCGACTATAACTCTGTAACCGGATAAGCCTACTTAGCCGTGATAGTTTTTCTTGTAAGTTCATTACATGTGCTACATCTGTGAATTTTTAAATATTTCTACAGCCATTCAAAAGTTAGAGGGAGAAAATGCTCGTATTGATCAAAAATTTGCAAAGTCAGATAAAATGGTCATAGTAGTTAATATTTATTTTGTGGGAGATAAAGATGACAATTATGAGATAAGTATTTAACAAAAAAAATAGAAGAAAAATAGATGGTGCACTTACCCCAGGCCTTAACCAAGTGATGGGTTTATTAGACTTCTCCTTGTAGTAGAGACTGCGGTCTACTGCAGGGAACTCCGGGTCTTCAAACAGCCTGCCCTCGGCATAGCAGCGAGACCTGATCTCTTTGAAGTCCTGATATGATGCTGGACCGTCACTTGAGGGACGAATCTCGCCGAGCTGCAAAAGAAAATATACGTTAAAATTTATTCAATAAGTTATGTGTCGTGTCCAGTGGCGGACCAAGGGGGGGGGGGGGCTTGAACCCCTTAGCCAAAAGCTACTAAATACGCCCATGACAAATCCTAAATTAAATTTGATATCTACCCGGTATTCTAATTATTTTTGCTTCACGTATCAATATATAGATTTCTGTACTGGATGTTAATGAAATTCTCATTGTTTTGTGCGGAAAAGCAACATACGCTTTAATTTGTTAGTCAGCATCTAAATAAAAGTGTAAAATGCAGACGAGTGTAAAAGTGGCTGACTAATCAGAGGTCTGAGGGAATTATTTTTCGAGAATCATGTATTTTCACTTCAAAAACGGCTTCCGTAACGTTATCATTATATTAAATTTACCTATGTTGCTATTACACAACCCTATTGATCCCTATAACTTTTTCGCTAAAAAAATTCGCGCTCGCCTTGCTCGCTCTTTCAACTGCGTCTTCTTCTTCCTTTCAGATTCTCTTTTTGTTGCATTTCGTTAAAAAAATATAATTTTCATGTTAATAAAAAATCGCGCTCGCTACGCTCGCGCTGGTCGTGTTTAGTGGTCGTTACTTATTTTAAAACAATTTCACGAGCTGCCACTTGTAGATCTGAGACAGCCATTACATTACATTACAACAAGTATCACCTAGGGATATCGTGCTGCCCGGTAACTGGGTGGTGGAGATTAGATAGGACTCCCTAACTCTCAATGTCAGATACTGATACTCAACTGCATCTTGTAAGACTGGAACCTGACCCCACATAGTTGGCAGATGATGACTTAATTTTAAACCTGATTGATTTGTTTTTTAATCAATGATGAAAACCCTTATTATTATGGTCTTGTAAAAAGGGTATACATTCAAAGTTAGTTCCGGGCAACTACGACTATCCACCGACTAGTTGAAACTGCCTCAAAATATAAAAAGTCGTGGTGGCCTAGTGGTTAAGGCACCTGCCTCTCGTGTACGAGTGTGCGGGTTCGAAACCTGGCTAGTACCAATGTGACGTTTCTAAAGTCATATGTACTTTCTAAATATATCTTAGACACCACTGACTAACGGTGAAGGAAAACATCGTGAGGAAACCTGGACTTAAGTCTGAAATCGCCAATCCGCCTTGAGCAAGCGTGGTGATTAATGCTCATGCCTTCTCTATAAATGAGAAGAGGCCTGTGCCCAGTAGTGGGACAATATATAGGCTGATGATGATGATACTTCTTCAAGCAGTACAAGATCAGGTGATGGCAAGTGATATAAGCTAAACAACAAGATATTTAGTTCAATCAATATTAAGCCGCAAAACAGGAACAGCCGATAATTGATAATTTTAGTTTGGATCAATTCATACTTATATTATAAATGCAAAAGTCACTCTATCAGTCTGTCTCGCTTTCACGCCAAAACTAAACCGATTTAAATGTTTGGTACACAGATAGTCTAGAGCCTGAGAAAGGACATAGACTGGTTTTTGCCCAGGTGCGCGAAGTAAGTCCCTCGAGATGCGGGTGAAATCGCGGGAAACAGCTAGTACGCTATACATAATTCACTTATTAAGTTCCGTATAATCTTACTGACTATTTGCTTTGTTATATCGACATGTTATGTAAATTAACCTGTAAACACGGTAAAATAACAAATATAAAAAAAAAACTTTCAAGAACCATTGTCGGTGTCTCTCTAGCAAAATTCGATAATTTCTTGCAAATGCGACGTTGTCTCAATCTAGATTTGACCTATTTGGTAATGTTCCCATTAATCGAAGATTTAAGTAAGAGAAAAATAACTAAACTTCTTTCTACGTACTCAAATAATGCCTTAAGTATAGAAGACACTTTTTTTTAGTAGTAGTAAAAGTATAACACGCTATATATAATATCACCTTAATTAAAAAGATCATAAACCCAGAACAGTTGTTCACCGGTAGGCATATACATTTTACTTCCATTGTAAGGAGGCACCTTCAGTCCATATTGTTTACGATGTTCTTCAGTCGAGAGCCTCTTCAAGTTCTTTGCTAATCTTAGCATTAGTGGGCGTCACTTTAGGTGATCCTATAACTTCCTTCGTGAAAATCATACTTTTGTTAGATACCGCGACCGCGTTACTATGCTCAACAAATGCAACCATTTTCGAAGTTATTTCAGACTCTTCAATTTTGACCTCTTCAACAGATTTCACTACTTTGGTCGCCCAAAAATGTTTGTATGAACTGTTCCGACGGACGTTTGATTGTTGCCTACCAACAATCAAACGTCCATATAGGCATAGTCTGAAACTTTAGCCTTTTTGACATCTTCGAACAATCTTGTGAAGAAAACTTTTTTGGTATTTTGTTCGGTTTTCGCTGGAGCTTTATCGGAGCTTTTTCTTTGTCTCACTATCCTTCCAGATTTTGGAGAGACAATTGAAACTGATTTCTTTTTCTACGCTTCTGCTGCGTTAGACACAGTCGCGGTTGAATAGAACGTCTTTAGATAACCGACATCTTCTTTCGTCAGCTTCACAAACGTATCTTCTGCGGCTTCAGTTGCCAGTTACTGATGTAAGTGCTGCGATGTGTTATCCTAGGTCTGGATAGTGTCTTCTGGATTGTCTCTTTAGATTTTGGATGCTTACAACGCATTACTCATCTCAACTGGTTGTAGGTTTTATCTTTGTTCGTGTAAAGGTAACACAAACCAGATAGATTTTACAATATTCTGAAAAATTCATTACTACCCTTTCTTAGATAAGATATTCGTCATCGTCGTACATCCCATGATATTTTTTTCGATATGTTGAAGTCAATAAGTCTATTAGAAAATCGTTATTGATTATTTCTAAGATTATTTTTTTGTTCAGATGTAGAAGCTTTTCATTGTTTTGCACCCAAACACATTAACATATATCTTTGTAGTTGTGTTACATCTACTTTCCATTAGTAGTACTGTGTCAATTTATTTCTTAGGCGTAATTTGATCTGAATGTCACCAACCGATGATTCATTTGGGTTTGTGGAGGTCAATGTTTAATTAAAAAAATCTAACACTAAACTTAATTAAGACAATTGTTAATAATAGATATGTTCAACATGTTTTCAAATCGAATATAGAGTTAAGAAAGCAAACAGACGAAGCAATAATAACGAAATCTTGCGGTGAGCTACTAATGGGTGTCAATATTGCAAAACCCCAGACCCCAAAGACTTAATTATTTTAAAAAATGAGTACATAAAAAATCTTTCCCAGGTCAACTGAATACACAATAAGAAAACAGAAGCAGTTTCAGAGCGTCATACTAGTTTAAATAATATAAACATTTCATGTCTACGGTAAATCTAGCGTCCAATGTATTTATTGGTAGTTTGCCAAAGAACAAACCGAATTAATATACGGGCATGAAAATTGACATCTGAGTTCCCAAGAATCGTTGAAATATGACGAAAAGTTTATTTTTTATTCAGCGTTGTCTGTAAACGTTCAAAACCTTATTATTTATTTCATGCTTGATTTACGATCTGTCTTTCTTGTTTGTGAAATCTCTTACTAATTCTTTCAAGTATTTGCTTTGTATGAAGTGCTTCGGGTCTCATTTTATTTGTCATCACGAGATAACGCATGTGTCTTTAACTTAGAGTTAAGATTTTTCAAAGAACCTATATTATATAACAGTTTGCTGAATTTGGTCCTCTTCAACTTTTTTATAACCAAAACTATTAGATTCATTTTTTAAAGGAGGTAGCCTAGTTACCTCATCAGAATTAAACTAAAAAACCTAAAATGCATTTTAGCAGAAGAAATAAAATGTGCAATCATGTTGGATCGTAAAACTAGTGATAATTTTGGAACACGTGACTGATAATGTTGGACAGCCTTCGGGTCGTATCACAAATGATTGACGTAATGTTGCACTGGGTGCAGACATACGAGTGGTAATGACGATAACCGTTGATATGGATGATTATCTGCTTGTCTTTGTACAATATGAAATATATTTCCAAAATAAGTATTAGGGATCGATACTGATGCCAAAAATGCAATCAGTAAAATTTTTGCCTGTCTGTCTGTATAACCGTTATAGAAAAAAAAACTACTCGACGGATTTTAACGAAACTTGGTACAATTATTTTTCATACTCCTGTGCTGGTTATAGTATACTTTTCATCACGCTAAGACCAATAGGAGCGGAGCACCACTATTCCACGCGGACGAAGTCGTTGGCAGAAGCTAGTAATAAATAAAATCGTCAGCTGGCCATATCGCGGTGAAAAGATCGTCGGCTGATGGCCTGAAAGGCGTCTATCGTCTGATTTAACGCACCACCTGACGAGTTTTCTCTTTTCATTACTTAAAGGATCTATTAGCAATCCGCTTATAAATACTTTGACACACTATAATATCACCTTAATTAAAAAGATCACATACCCAGAACAGTTGTTCACCGGTAGGCATACACATTTTACTTCCATTGTAACTAGGAGGCATCTTCAGTCTATATTCCTTATGGTGTTCTTCAGCCGAGAGCCTCTTCAACGGAATATGTTCTTTGCTAATCTTAGCATTAGTGGGCGTCACTTTAGGTGATCCTATAAATTCTTTCGCGAAAGTCATACTTTGGTTAGATACTACGTTACTTCGCCCGACTAATTTAACCTTTTTCGAAGTTATTTCAGGCTCTTCAATTGTGACCTCTTCAACAGATTTCACTATTTTGGTCGCCCAAAAAGGCTTGTATGAACTGTTTTTACGGACGTTTGATTGTTGGTAGGCATAGTCTGAAACTTTAGCCATTTTGAAATCTTCGAACAATCTTGTGGAGAAACCTTCATTGGCATTTTGTTCGGTTTTCGCTGGAGCTTTATCAGGGTCTTTTCTTCTTGAGACTGATTTCTTTTTCCACGCTTCTGCTGCGTTAGCGACAGCAGTGGTTGCATAGAACGTCTTTAGATAGCCGACATCTTCTTTCTTCAGCTTCACAAACGTATCTTCTGCGGCTTCAGTTGCCATTTTATGTTTCTGTGCTTATGCGTTGGATTTTCGGAAGTTACTGATGCAAGTGCTGCGATTTTATTAAATCGATTTGGTATTGTCAACTAGGTTTCCAATGTTAAGATAAGATAAGATATCATTAATTTGCTTGAAAAATGGTACATAAGTTGTTAAATAATATATGTAAGTATACAGAACGCGAGGTCGACTGATTGATGTAAAAGGATTATTAGGCTAGAAATGCTTTGTTTTTAGAATGTTAACTAAGTATTAGTTAACAAGATAATAATGCCAAGTAGACAAAATTAAATATAATGTTGATGAAATTTTTTCTATAAATTTTATAAATTGTATAGGAAACAGGCTTCATAGGGTACCTACATCGTTATTAAAGGTGATGACCACTAAGTATTAGGTTATTCCAATTTAGATAAATTATAAACCGATCCACTGAAAAGCGAGAAATACAAAACTTTTTTTGCAAAAAAAATAAAAATAACTAATACATCGCTCTAGAAATTGAAGGCGAAAATATACAAAATATAATTTAAAACAACTTAATTTCTAGTACCCATCATATGTAATAAGGGAGAAGAAGAAAGAAATATCTGCTTTCCCCTTTAAAGTTTAGAGGCGTTATGTTATGGAATATACGTTCGCAGCAATCGCGGGTTCCTTGCTGTTTATAATTGAAGAGTTCTATGGCCTATCTCTAAAAATCTTCATCAGATCTTATTATATTATATACAAAACCCTTCCCTGAAAAATCGTTATTAACTATCAACGATGGCATGTGTCCAGCCTTTTCTCAACAAAAATACTTAAATAAGAAAAGGGGCTCATAGGCGATGATGGAGTTATAAGCGAATGTGCGACAAACACACGGATGAAGTACCGGGCAGAAGTTATTTATTTATGTAATGGTACACACAAAATAAGGTTTGGTTGGCAAGGGGGGCGCAGGTTCATTTACGCACCCCGGCGCCCAATAGGGTTAAGACGGCCTTGCATTATGCCAGACTTTGTCGAAAGCTTTCGCTATGTCGAAGAATAGTATTCCCGTCATCATGTCCCGTCAACGTTGAAGCCAGCACTTATATGTTCCACGATGCGGTGGACTTGTTGGGTACAGGAATGTTCGGCTCGAAAACCGATTTGATCATCGGGAATGAGACTCTTTGCTTCGGCGTAGGCTTTGAGACGCTTAAAGATAAGCGAGTGTTACGCATCTCCTCTATAAGTTTCTTTACAGCACGCTGTAATCTACGCATATGAGATTTGTTCGCGTCGCAGGGAAAAGCGCTGTAGGTACGTACAGCTGCGTTCTTTTCAGTCACAAGAGCACGCACATTGCCCAGTAGTTTCCAGCGGTGGGAACCCATCTGACTGGACTGGTCTTCAATGATGTTTACTTAAAGCTCGGTATAATTGCTATACAATAGAAACGATGCAATTCCTATTTATTGGTCTACTAGCAATTTGCCCGCGACTTCGTCCGCGCGAGATTCGGATTTTCGCACACATTCCAGAGGTGTTGCAATATAGCATTATTAATTTTTTTTATGGATGGCAGTTTTACCACCTCCAGAAAAAATACCAGTTTCCATATAATTTCAAACAAAAAATGTCCCAATAATGAAAATCATTATGTCTGTTAGATAATTAATTTACAAAGGTAACGAAACTGAAAAATACCTAAGTTTTTTTTTAAATACCTGTGCATAACCTTTCTTCCTGCAGGAACAGTTCAGGTCACGTAAGGGTTATTTTTCTTACATTAGTAATAACAAAACTCCATCTGTCTCTCTGTCCGTCTGTCTATAATAGCTTCATAGGGAAAGCGCGGCTGAATCAAATGAGATGAATTTGGTATAATATAAACTAAAGCCTGGGGAAGGAGGACATTGAAGTTTTTAACATTTTAACAATACGAACATACCTGCTTATGTTAATATTAAATTAGTTTAATATTAACTTGTAAAAAAATCTAAGTAGCTATAACTATAACCCTACGTTCACAAAATTAATAAATTAATTGAATTGAATTTATCCGTGTGCGTGAAGTAGACTCACAGACACAATCAACCGCCCACCTACATTTTTCAAGTTCAAGCAAAAAGACAGAAAGGAATTGGAGGGTATTTTGGCTGCCTCGGGCCTCCAAATTGGAGTATTGAGAATCAAAAGAATGTACTGATCTCATACGACAGCAGAGTGACCTTAAAAAGTCCAGAAGGGCTTCAGCTTGTGTGCAGATGGTCACATGAGAGGTTCTCTATAAATAATCATATGCGGAGATTGAGGGGCTCGTAGCTTATGATTAGCCATGCAAATCGATAAGTGGCCGTTTTATAAACAGACCCATGCATGCCTAGAGAGCACGTAAAGCTGTCAGTCCTGCTCCTGATCCTAGATTGGGGATAATTTCATTTTAGGCACGTATTGTAGCCACATCTTTGAATGCGTCACTGGGTATCTTGAGGGAGTTGGAATGCAAACTCTTTCAAAACCAGCACGTAGTTTGAAACAATCTTAAACAACATATTTTGGCTAGAATGCCAGCACCAACCACTATAAAGGAGCTGAAGACTGCTGTGTTACACGAATGGCAATATATCCCTTAATGAGGTATTGAAGACATCATTGATGGATTTACAAACAGAAGAACCACAGGCGGTAATAAACTCGTTACGAAAATTGGGAAAAGTTAGTTAAAAAAATGTTATTTTTTGAAAATACCAGTGTGTCTTAAACATTAAAACAGGCGGTTGACGACGACGAACCACGAAAAAGAAGTAGGTGGCAAAAATGCACCTTTTTAACAGTAACTTAGTTTAGTTTAGTAGACACCAATTTCTAGAGCGATGTTTTAGCAGAAAATAAAATTAATTTTCTCTTTGAAATGCTTTGTAAGCCGGTTGTATTTTTTGTGAAAAGTTTGTGCATTGAACCCTAAGATTTGCATGAATATTATACGGGCATAGCTCCGGTCAATCTGGAAAAAGATTGTTTACTTTTTTAGGTATATAATTTCATACTGATAATTGGAATACCCTAATTACCCTATCGAACGTCTTCGAAGAAATTACGTGAGATACAATTCACATCAAAGGGTACAACGGCGATGTTTGCGTTTTATTTATTTTAGGCGAAAACGGAAAGCGCGACATTATTTTCGGCCTATTTATTGTCCCACTACAGGGCTATAGCCTAATTTTACAGTGATTTTTAAGGCGGAAGGAAATGTACTGTATATTAGTATAGTAGCCACATAGGCCAATATATCTTCCAGCCGTTTATGGCCGAAACTGTACCCACCTTATTTAAAAAGATAGACACCCTGAAGGGTGTCCACTCCAAATGCCAAAAAAAACCTTGACTTTCCAGGGAAAGTAACAAAAGATCAGGGAAAGTCAGGACTTTCTTTGATCACTCTACCATATTTCCTTGACACAATATTGTCGTCTTATAAGGCAAATATGTAATTTTCTCGTTTTAAACCAGATTATGAATGTATTAATACTTTGCACTTTTGTACGTACACTAAGTAAGGAGAAGATATCAAATTTGTTTTAGAGTCAAGAACCCTAAATAGTAAGCTAAGGAAATACCAGGAAAATATCAATCAGATCGCGAGCGAAGCGAGCGCGATTTTTTTTTTGAAATATGAGGAACTAAAATGTTAGGAATCATATTTTTATTTCATGACTCTCCCTTTTTCATGAATTTTGACATTCCCTGACCACCTATTGCTTCCCAGATTTACCAGCTAGTGGATACCCTGGATTTAGAGAAGCGGCTTTTTAACCCTTCTCGTGAACCGAGGGCTGCTTTAATCTTGGCCAAACACTAAGCACTGCCATCCAACGTGGCAATTCTGCCAGCCTCTTGGGTTCGCTTCCAGTTGACGGTGATGAGAAGGATTTATTTGACGCCATATTTGGTTACATTTTGATTTTGAATTATATTAATTTGTAGTTTCTATTTTCATGTTTCGTATTGTAAATACTTACGATTTGAATGCGCTTACTTTTAACTTGTAACCATTTCTAATAACATTTTATTTTTATTTTAAAGTGAATAATGATTGTGAAATCAACCAAAAAAAAACGAAAAATATAATTTGCCAAACGCAAAAAAAAAAACGATGCGGGATTCGAACTCGAATCAACCGACTCGCAAGGTCGTTAGTTTAATACAGGCTACACTGTTCATTGACATTGCATTTAAAATTGACGTTCTCATACAACGTTCAATTCAAAATTCTACTATTCTACCAATGACTCTCTTGAAGAGAAAAACATTGTTATAAAGTATAACAAATATTGAGATATATGTAATTAAGTTAACTATAAAACTATTTGTACACCGATTCAGTAGAATATATCATGCTATATAATATTATCAATACCTTTTGCACTATATTCTAACTATTCTTTCGTGTTTTCAATTTCAATTACTGCTTATCTTTTTTAGGAATCAGCGTGATGATTTTCATGTCAACGATTGTAATAATAGCAAAAATGCATAATTACTAAAAATTTATAAGCCATCCCATTACAAAATGATTTACAATGCCTCACTGCTCATTCCCCTTAATATTTAGCGTGATGATTTATACCCTAAAGCCTGACCCGGTTCATAACCAACATTTTTGGTGAATTTCAAGTAATTCTGTTCAGTCGTTTTGGCGTGAAGCTCAAACAGATAAACACACAAACAGACAAACAGACAAAAAATCTAAAAATCATATTTTTGGAATCAGCATCGTTTACTGATCACACAGAGACCACTTTAAAAAAAAAATATTCAATGTACAGATTTTCTACCATTACAATTTTATTATATGTATAGAAGATATATATAGATGTATAGATTAGCGTGTGAAAGTCAATATTATGAGTACCTTTATCGATAACATTTATTATCTTTCTAGTTCAATGTCAGATTTACTATTCCTTATCTTGCTTGCAAACAATAACACTATTTTTAGTATTTTATCATGTAATATAATCAAAACTTTCGTACTTATCTACATTAATTTGTATTGATCGACAGTGATCGACAGTTATAGCTACTTTAATGTATTTGGAATAGCGAGGAGTACCCTTCAGAGGAAACAGGCATGATAACGATTGTTTTCAATGTTCATTTAAGGACTAATTTGGATATTTTGTACTCAGTTGGGCAATAATATTAATGGATATATATAAGGAGCCTCGACCTACATCTAAAGAGGCTCTCGTTAGATGGTTAGATCGGCGCTTGATACAGAAATCCCAAATTCAATAAAGCAGTTGATTGTGAACATGTGGTTTTTGTAAGCAAGCAAGCAGCACTACTTCTACTCCTGGGTGGTTTATAAAAAATAACCACGAAGGGGATGGCTTCTTACCTAACCTGTCCGAGTCGGGGTGCCCTAAAGTCCAGATTGCATCCAGTTTCAGCTTCAGCCGCGGCAGGGAGTGTTACAACCACCTGCTCCTCAACTCGCGGGCCACCTCGCCCCTCTGCGCCTTCGCGATTTTACATTACACTCTAGGGATAGAGCAGACAAGACTGCGTGGAGTCGGATTTACAGCAATTCGTTTCTGGCACTAAAACCTAATTATTAGCAAATGTTTTTGACTAAAAAAATAATTATAAATGAACATTCGGAATAATACACATTAATTAACACAATACTTAGGGCATGTAAAATTAGGAGATTCAATTATTATAGTACTCGAATTATGACAGAATACTTTTAGAACTAAAGATCGGGATTTTGAACATTATGGTTACTGAACGTGTTATGGATAATGATTTTCGGACAAACAATTTTAGGAGAAGAAGGGTAGTCCCCTTCTGCGACATTATGAAACCTTGGTATGTTACGTGGTATTATTACAAAGTAACTGGTGGAAAGTTGAAACGTCACAGCGTCGTCTCTTTTATTTTGTGATGTCCTACCTACTTTTCATGAGCAAAATGTTGAATTATTATTATTGTGCTATCTCTCTCTGTCTCAATGCGGACGGAACTTCTGCAATATTATGAAGCCCTGATATGTTACACGGCATTTACAAAGTAATGGTTGGGCAAAGATATTACACAAGGGAATAAATTTCAAACATTTTGTTACAACTGACAAAATTTTATTTGTTACGGATTATATTTGCCTGACATATCTAGAAACTGAAAGTGAATTTATTGTAACAGGTCTTATTTGACAGATCCTTAAAAAAATAAAAAAACCTTGGCTGGAGGCCTTAATTTAATTAATTAGGACCTCGCCACATTGTTCGGCTAAAAGCAGGTCGAATGCTGTTAGAAGACCCTGCAAGAAGTCATGTAGAAAAAAAATGTCTATAGTAAGCGTTCATTTACCTTTTTTCCTCGTGACTTTTTTCAATGTTTTAATAGTTATTCTGCTATTCGAGACGGAGACAATTACAACAGATCAAAAACCATGAAAATCGGTCCAGCCGTTCTCGACATATAAGTGTTTCGAACAAAACTTTGTTTTATGTATATAAATTAAATATTTAAAAATGTAAATATCTTATTTATGAAAATGAATTACTGTTCGTTAGTCTCGCTAAAACTAGAGAACGGCTGGGCCGATGTAGCTGATTTTGGTTTTGAAATGTTTGTCGTAGTCCAGATAAGGTTTAAACGGTGAGAAAAGTTAATAATAAGATGTAGGTAAAATTAATGAAGAATATATTAGTATTAATTAAAAAACAAAATTATGAATAAATGTTTTTATTTCAGATCTTTTTAAAACAAAAAAATATGACAAAATAAATAAATGTTTTGCGATTATAAAAATGCATTGTCAATGCAACAAAGTGCAATAAATTGTAATAAGTTCAAATAACATACATATTTTTAAACAAATTTAAAAAAAAAGCTTTTTGTGTAAAGCTAATCGCACAGAACTAAACACGGACGTCTTGACCATAGATGATCCATAGACAAAACGCTCTAGCACATTGGAATGGATAATCGGTGGATAAAAAATACTGTTAAAATAAACACCATTTTGCGACTTAAGAATTGACTATTCATAACATACCTAGCAAAAACGGTGAGTGAATACAAAAATATGTTTTTAGTTATTTTAGTCAAATACACAGATACAATACCCGTATAGAATGTAAATCAAGTCATCATAATTAATTACATTATTCTTAATTTATAAAATATATTTTGTGACTTAGACGTATGAATCTCACATACACTTAATTGCAAAAAAATGTACTCACTATAATTTTAATAACATTTTAATTTTTATGCAGAAAAGTGTAACAATTCTTATAAAATGACGGCAACATTTAGTAGGATTTTCAATGTACATTTTGCGAATATGGCCTATATTATAGCTAATAACAATAAGGCATGGTTAGGCTTGACGTTTATGAGTAGACTGTGCGATTCAGCCATTCTTCGAGGGAGAAAGTGGCGTATTCACCGCCCGAAGACCTCCCTTTGAACGTATCTGTGAAAGGAATTGTTTGTGTTACAATCGTAATAATATTTGGTGCGAACGTTAACAGTTAGTAAGCGTTTAGTGCGGGGACATTTTACAGAGTATTTTTTAGGAATATAAAAGTTTATTTAATACTGGAACGGCCATCAAAAGTTTACCAATGTACTTGTAAATTGTCCTTAAAAAGTGGAAGGTTTACTGTTTGCGGATAGTTTTGTGTTTCATAATTAATTAAATTAACTAAAAGTTAATACCTTAAAAAAATACTTTTGCTTTGAGATACCACCGCAAACAATAATAAAGATTTTGGAGGCTGTGTAGGAAATATCTTTTTATTAAATTTACTATGATAACAAATGTGCTCTAGGTCAAAAAGATTATAACAAATGGTGTGTTCTATAATTTATTTAGCCAGTTATTTTATTTAGCAGGTCACTTGTGATGTGTGATCTTATAATAGGAACCAAGACCTCATACACAAGTAACCTCATTCATTAGCGCTTGCAAAATATCAACAAGGCATTAATTTTAAAACGATTTCTACTATTTGGAATAAGTTTTGACCTTGCAACATCGACACATTTTTTATGGCAAATGGCAACACTCCCTGCACAGCCCCGTGGTATGTGTGACACAAGGCGTGTACGGTGACATAATTCCGGGATATATTACGTGGTGCGTGACGTCGGTCCGCGTCGCTCACTTGTTCCACTGTAGCTCTCGCTCGAGATTCTCTAGAGGCTCGTTGTTGGCTGTCGTAGTTATTACCATTATAGTTACTTAGTTTAATCACACACTGAGATTCATTGTACGGTCAACATCTTGTTTGGTATAGAAAACTGACGTCATAATTTTATTTACCCACTGTACTTATAGGTAGAGAAATGTTTTTATTTGTAAACCTAAACAAATTAATTTTGATGTTGACTGTACAATTTTATTGTATATATTTAAATGTAAGTAAATAACATACGAGACCTGCTACAAAATCTTTAAGTAGACTTTAAAAATTAAGCCAGAAATAACAGAACTGTACTTACATTGGTCTAATATTAACATATTAACACTACGATAATAATTTTAATATTATTCTACCTACACTTTATATTAGTACTACATAAGATTTCATATTTATTTAAAAAACTACATATTTCTATAAAATAAAGGTATTGTTGTTCTTAAAACCTTAATTTCTCTTCAAAAATTATCTCGTATATTATGGAAGAGGCACTATTCCCCTAATATCACTAAGCTTTAAAAAAACTTTGTGTCATACTGAC
This sequence comes from Pyrrhia umbra, assembly GCA_963891755.1. NCBI lineage: Eukaryota > Metazoa > Arthropoda > Insecta > Lepidoptera > Noctuidae > Pyrrhia > Pyrrhia umbra. The sequence continues at coordinate 3,637,852 of OY982943.1, forward strand.
AAAAAATATAAGTACGACTTAACTGGAATTGGATTCAGCTATTCCAAGTTATCTATATCTAATCATAATCTATTAGTACTTTCTACATAAAAAGTTCAGTGGAAATAAATTATCAATTTATTATTCATGCCTCGATAACCATTATCAAAAATTTGAATCATTATTTAGTAAAAAACAGTATTATTCGTTCAGTACTCACCGATCATGGTCTTGAGTCGCACCGAACACATAATGAAGTCATCGAATTGTATGTAGCCGTCTGAGGAACCATATCTGTTGGAAAACAAACAATATTAGCTACTATAGGGTTCATTACAATTGTCACGACGTGTCCCATTTTTTTCGCAGATCTAAAATTCTAACAGCTTCCCTTTGCCCTCCAAAATTCGCAATAATTAAATCAACTTTTTCTCTCACACATTAATAGTTTCAATTCCACTTTCAGAAACGGGTTTTTTTAAAGTCTGGTTGTTTTCAAATAGCAGCTCTCAGTTTTTGGCGATTTAAAATTTAAAAATCGAATTTCATTTCTACAACCTTTTTGTAATGGAATTTTATTTCTACAGTCTTTTTGTAATATACTTATTATATTATCTACCTTTATCATTAATTTTTGATTAATTAAATTATCGAAATTGAATTAAGATTAAACCAAGATTAAATTAATCACTATTAATCCGGTAGAAAATAATAAAATGAATGGCAACACTAGGCGACCTGCAGGTATTTAAAAGTGTTACCGCGGCCCCGTATCCCACAGCAGGAGAGAGAGACTGGGGAGAGGGAGTCATTGATGATTTTCCATCCCTAAAAATAAGGCGACACATGGACAGCAGACCTGTGAGCGAGCACGTTGAGCACGTGCGCGTTGACGGTGTAGCCCGCCGAGTGCAGGGCGTCGCGCAGGTGCTGCGCCGGCACCGCGCCGCGGCCCTCCGTGTCGTACAGCCGGAACACCGCCTGGGAGGACACGACACAGGTTTATGTAACTGATCAAGAACACTACCAGATAATTGCACCAAAAATTATCAGGTTAATTATACGTGAAACGGAAGAACTTTCATTCATGATCTGACTGATGACAAAATGAAATAATTATGCTATTATTTTATGGCTTCTTCAGGGTTCCTTTCGGAAGCTGGTTTTCCGATAGGCTAATGCTGCAGCATTTATTATAATAATTGCTGCAGCATTATGCTGAGATGGGAGCATTTTCCGTCCTCGTACAGGTAGACTAACGTGTCACTCTTTGATTTTTACTCATTGTTTAATTCTTGTGCGAGTCATGAAATGGGTGCACCCTTTATAGCAGATTTTTTTTTGTGTCAAAATTTTATTTTGCATACCAACGAATCGCAGTAACTTCATTTCACAGAAAATCACAATGCGTAATTTTGTTCGTCAGAATCATCTATCTTTAAGAATAAATTCCATATCCATAATGATTAAAAAGTAGAACAATCATAACGCAGAAAGTTCACAGTCAGAATCGTCTTTCGGCATACATTAAATACATAGTCATTAAAAGGCAGAACTATTATATCTCAGAAATTTAACAATTAGAATTATCATAAAGGACATGGCCGGAATTTGTATGGAGCTGTGCCCTAAAAAAAAATCTCATGTACATTGATAAACAGTATGTCATATTAAAGCTTACAGGTTTGTTTTTACAATATTTTAAGTTTTATGATCAGAGAACTTGCCAGAGATACGTAAAATATGATATAAAAAAATAAGTGCCTAAACATTTTGAATAGCAATAATCAACGGTTCTGAGTTTTATAGGCGAAAATAAACGTGAAATACACTTCTCATCAAAAAAATCGAAACACTCTCGTTTTTATTGTTTTTGTCCTAATTTTTTACAAAAGAGAATTAATTCCATGAAAAAAAAAACATTATTGTGTAGCTGGCAGTTTGGTCATTACAGTAAGAAGAAAAAAATCAAAATTCGAAATTAGAATTTCATTTGTTTATCCTAAAATGAAATTAATCACTGTTTTGAGACAAATGTGTATTTAGGGTTGGAGTACGTTTCTCGTTTAAAAACTAAAAATTAGCGCTTGTATTTAAACTTTTTGTTTCTTATTTCATTTACTGTGACTTTGGGACGTCTGAAAAAACTTTTTTTTCTAAAACATATGGATACTTCGCCCGCAGAAGCCGCCCAAGTGGTGGCATTGCTGGATTCTGGACTTAGTCAGCGTGTTGTGGCTGCAAGATTGCATCTAAGCTTATCATCTGTTCATAGAGTCTACAAACGCTATCGGGAGACTGGTTCGTTCACGCGCCGTTCAGGATCTGGCAGGAATCGGGTCACTTCTGAGCGAGATGATCGATTTATTGTAACAACTTCTTTACGAAATCGACGCCTTAACGCTTTTCAACTGCAGCAGCAGCTTCGCGTTGTACGAAGAGTAGCTGTAAGTGACTCTACAAAAAGAAGAAGGTTGAAGGAACGCGGATTGGCACCGCATAAGCCAGCGAATGGGCCGAAATTAACTGCAGACCATCGAAGAGCGCGCCTTAACTTTGCACGCGAGCACCTAACTTGGTCATACCTTCAGTGGAGCAAAGTACTGTTTTCTGATGAGTGTAAAATTATGCTGTATGGTAACGACGGAAGGAACAAGGTCTACAGAAGAGATGGAGAACGCTTTGCACAATGCTGCATTGAAGAAAAGGTCAGCTATGGTGGCGGTTCGTGGACGGTTTGGGGAGGAATCAGCGCCGACGGTAAGACAGAACTTGCCTTTGTGTCTGGGCCACGGCTGCCTGCACTAAACTCTCATCGGTACATCGAACAGTGTCTTGAACCTCATGTGATGCCCTATGCACATTTTATTGGCAACGACTTCATATTCATGCACGACAATGCTAGAGCTCACACCGCGGGCGTCGTACGAGATTATCTTACCGAAGTCGGTATCTCCATTATGGTATGGCCAGCAAGAAGCCCGGACATGAATCCCATTGAACATCTATGGGATGAATTAAAGAGACGAATTCGAGCAAGAGATCCAGCCCCAGAAACACTTAGCCAGCTGCAAAATGCAATCCAAGAGGAATGGGATAATATACCACAACATGTGATCGTGACTCTCATCCGATCGATGAAGAACCGTATGGAAGCAGTAATAAGAGCTCGCGGAGGGAATACAAGTTATTAAATAAACGTTTCTTAATTTTTTTTTTCATTTACGCGTGTTGTTTTACCCATTTCCTTCATATTCCATACAGGGTAAAAATTACTCATTATACAAAATACGAAATCTATGAAGACTTAATTTGAATTTAGAACAATAACATTAGGATTTAAAAACCTCATACTACTCACTATTAAATGACATTTTACATTTATTCCTAAATATACACATTTTTCTGATAATCCTTATCAAATCATAAACTGCGAGGTGTTTCGATTTTTTTGATGAGAAGTGTATTTTCAATGACTATAAAGGCAGTTTCTTCACTAGCCGACACGATATTTCACATCGATGTTAGTGCATCTGTAAATATCTTATTTTATAAAAAATATACAGAATACTCTCTAATTCGGTATTCCATACATTTTCATAGAATTGAAGGCTCTAGTGAAGAGCCAAAATACCAAGTAAAACTTACTGAGTAGTAGAGTTTTCAAACGTCTTTATAGGCAAGCCATGATAGAGAAAAAGAGCTCGTCACCTACAAATATTTCTGGATATTATGACTTTCTCATAGCGACTTTGCAAAAAACTACCTATACAATTTGATAGACAATAAAACACTGAAAAGTCACTTGAGTTTTTATTTAAGTAAGATTCTAAAGCCTATTCATCTTCAAAGACCAACAAAACGCTATGGAGGAATGAGGCTGGTGCTGCTATATTTGCTTGATACCTGGCCCAGCCCAAATACCATAACAACGTCATGACATGGCAACAACACCCAACTGTCCGATTTCCAACTAGACAGCTACAACAATAGCCTAAAATGGAATCCAAGGGATTGGGGCTAGATGGCTCCTTGTCAAACAAAATATAAGAAAAATATTGTTTCCGGCTTATGTGCCGTGACTTTATTCTCCTTCTCAAAAGATAAGGGCTATTTCCAAACACTTGTGCAATCATGTTATGCGCATTTTGCAATTCTGGACACACTTCCATTTCATAAATGCCATTATTTCTAACGTGTTCTCCATAGTAGGAACGGGCTTGCTTTATTTGATAAGGTCCAAGAGACACAAGCATTAATTGCGCATGTGTGAATTGTGGGAAACCTGCTAATTCGGGAATATTTGCATCAATTCTTGAGAATTGATGCAAATATATATTCTATCTATTTAGCCTAAAATGTCAGAATTGTCAAAATTATTGTAGGACATTTGGATACACACTCTTGAGTATATTGTCGATGCATAATGCGTAATGTGAGCGGTATGATGACGAGTGGCAGCTCGAAAAATGGTGTCTGCCATAATCAAATCCCATCTAGCATATCGGACCTCCCTGACATTAAATTTAAAGCAGTTGTCAAACACATTCTAATGTCTAAAGCTTACTACAGCCTAAAACAGTACATTGAGGACAAGGACGCCTGGCATACAACTTCTCTCTGTACTCAGCGAACCCCTGGCATATTATAATCTCAAGGACGGTCATAAATAATGCTATATATTTACATTATTATGTAATCTTATTTATATATGACTTAACTGTCACGTTTTTGTCACAGTTATAAAAATATATATTTATATATTTGACATTCAATCATCAAATATAATTATAATATAATTTCCTTTATTTTGTTTTAATGATTATTGTAAATTGTTGTTTTATGTTTTTCTTTGTTATTTTACTATTGAAGACTTTTGCTTCCACTACCTATATAGCTTCAAACAAAAAAAACAATGTAAAATGTGAGTACCATGTAACCATCAACGTATTGCCTACCCAATAATAACTATTGTTTTGTAATGCCTGTTGTCTGGTAATAGAAGTCTGTCATGCTCACTCAAGTGTCCTGCTGATGGTGGCGATGTGTATCGGGTCGTTAAGTTCCCTTCAAAATGGTTGAGCTAAATGAGGCTGATGCGCTCGTCATACTCGTGAACGGGTGCCGTCAGTCGGGACTGGTCAGCTTCTAGCTGCTTCGGCAATCAATTTTAGCTTCTCCTACTTTGCAGTTTCATTTTTTTATTTTTTTTTGCATATATACATTGATCTACATGATCCTCACATTACACGACTATTTGTAACGAGAACAATTGTTTTTAAAAGAGTATCCATGGAGTTTCTTGCCGGTTCTTCTCCATAGGACCCACTTTTTGGAACCGTGCACCTAGTTTCTAGTTTTGACGTTTTATAAGTACCTGTAAATTGGTCTACATAAAATAAAAACCTTTTGACTTTGACTTTGAATCATCAAACAGTTGATTTTTATAAGTACTTACCGTAACAATACAATGCTAACATTCATGGATTTTATATATTTTAGTCTGACCTTCAGGCGGGCATCAGATACAATGTTTGTCTAATGCATGTATCCAAACGCAGCCATTTTATTCAATGACAAAGTCAAAATAAAAACCACACAAAGACAATTAACACACATATTATTTTCGTATATTTTCTCTCATGTTCTAGATAAATATAATTAATGCGATTAATTTTTATTTATTACAGAAGTAATTTTCATTATTTAATAGTTACGTACGTTATGTAAATTCTGAGGGCAGGATCCGGCCATGTCCTTTAATTCACATAAATTTCGTATGGAGCATAAAAATTATGCCAGATAGAGAGGGAACCCGAATTTTTATGCAAACGAAATTTATGCTAAATGATAAACAAACAAACAGTCAGAATTACTTCCAGATATATATTATGATTAAGGATATAATTCTTCTGTACTGTATTTCAATGAACTCCTATACGATTATGGTGTTTTTTTTGTATGTGGATCTCTGAAGGTTGGCGATTTAGGCGATGGCAGCTCTAGTAATCGGTATGATAGCATAACACTCACCCTCCAGTTACGTAGATCAATCCACAAGGTCTTGAACTCCTCGAAGCCGAGTGCTCCGGAGCCATCTTTGTCTAGCATAGCCACCATGCTGCGACAGACCTCCTTGGAAAAGCCTTGTCCTTTGAGCTCTGTAACGTTATAGCAAGCTTAGAGAAAGTACTAGATGTTTCGATCAGCTGTGGGCGAAATACTGGACTTAGATAGAGTGGGTGTTTGTGAAATAATACGTTTTTTTTTCAGTCATCAATCAGTTTTTTAAGCTAAGTACAAACATTTATTGGTGCTATGATAAATTGCACAATTGTGTGCTTTGATTTTACTCAAGTTTGTGACTATAAATCATTTTATCTATATATCACCTTTCCGCCAGCGGAAAATGAAAAGACAGAGTTTCATACGAACTTTGCCCCCGTTTTTCCACCCCATTAGGGGTAGAATTTCGGAAAGTCTTTTCTTATCGGATGCTTAAGTCATACAAAGAACACTAAAAATATTCAATATTTCACAGACTTAAAAAAGAAGGCCCTAAATTCGACCCGTGTATTTTTAAAGAAGTAGGAAAGCTATTTAAATCATCAGGTTTTTTTTAATTGCTCATTTTATGCCTGCTTAGTATGTCGTTAATGCCTACAAGTTATTATCAAGATAAGATACATAAATTATCTGCCCCACAAAATCTAAATTCAGTACCCCACCTTGAAATATAAACTTAACAATAATTTTATGGAAATGGAGGTGACTTATCTACCTACAATGATAAATTATATTAAACTATAATAAATTTAAAATGCCCATTTTCATTCACTTTCAATGTACGATAACATGCGTAAGCTTAAAAACGTACAAATTTCCAAAAATATACATTTTGAAAATCTCTACTGTTTTAGTGTTAGTGGCGTAAAGCAGGCGTCATGTAAAATATTGCTTATGTATTCACAGACAGGACGTTAAGCATTACTTTACATAACAGTACAATTATAATAAAATAAAAAATAGTTTCCGTGGCAACCTGAAAAATATAAATCATAAAAAAAAACAAAATAAAAAACATATTTTTACATAAAAAAAATAATAATAAAAACAGACATTTTAAATTGTGCCCTCCATTTCGATAAAAATGTGTCCATAGTTAAAGTAAAGCGGCGCATGCATCATCCTCGCTGCGGACCTGGAAAAGATCTCACACGTTTAGTCATATGCTTCATTTGTTTTAATAAAAATGAATGTTTTTATATTTGTACTCTATGCATTCTTAAACCATTGACCTAATTGTGACGAAACTTGAGTGGCTTCTTCTGCGAGTGTTCCTAGTCCAAAAAGGTGGCATGCCACTTTTTGCATTGTAGTTTTTATTTTCAAATCATTCTAGAAAGTCTTGGATATTTTTTTCTGAATAAATTTTGATGATTGTGTTAAATAAATAAATCATTAGAGTGTATTGACTTCGTGCCTTTAACCCTGTGACAACCGTTTTGTATAAACCCTTTACTTTTTAGCATATCGATGATAACATCTTAGTTGGAAAAAGTACTAAGATTTAAGATAGAATCTGATTATAGCTGAATTGTATTGATAAAATCTAGTATTGGATTGATAGAGTAAAGTGTATTAAGTTGTAATTGTTTTGTTTTTTTATAGCTTCAGCGGCGAATAGCTCAGTATGCAAATGACAATCTCCCCCCCTCTCTTGATACCTGTCTGCGGCTGTGGCTGCGTCAGATGCACCTGCTCCTGGTTCTGCTGCTGCATCTGCTGCAGGTCGATGCCGACCTCCTTGCAGATGGGAGTGCAGAGAGCGCACAGCAGCTGCTCCAGACAGCTGGGCTCGGCCCCCCCTCCCCCCGGCGGGGCGGGGTGCACCCCCCCTCCGCCGTCGTACGCCGCGCCGTGACGCATGGCCAGCTCTGTAGGACAGGCGAACCTATTGCTCTGTGTTTTGTGTCATGTATATCTGTCATATGTAATCCATATAGTGCGTGTTTAGGCTCAAATAATCAAACGCTACTTAAGTTTACCAGCCAGTTGTACCAAAAAATATATGGCTAACTTATATGTGGAAAGGAAGAACTGTCACTTGACATCAAAATCGGTGAAAAAACTTTATAACTCTGCAGTTTTATCTTATGATCAGAGATTGGAGTAGGTAGATTGATTTGGGGTCAATGAACTGGCACGTATATATTAATATGGATATGCCTCCGGGATTCCGGGGTTTTGTAATAATTAAGATTTTTTAGGAATTTCAAATATTGTTATGAGTAGGATAAAGAATATATCAATATGAATAAGAAATGTTTAACCCTTTTGTTGTCTTTCTAATAGAATATGTGATCGGCCTTCTATAATAAGAAAAAAACTATGGCATGGCTAAACTAAAAACGTAGCAAACGTATAGTACATGTTTTAGTTTAAAAATCATTACATTCACAATATTTAATTTTGACTAGAATTAGCTAAACTTATACACAACACTTACACATACATACACTTACACATACATGCACTAACACACACATGCATTTACTACTTTCTTTTATTTATTTTTAGTTTGTTTTATTTCTTATTTTATTTTTAATTTTTACCTGTTATACGGTCTCAACATTTGTTATGTTAGTTTTGTAAGGGAAGAAGCGAGACAGCCCCAACACAAGTACTTCGGTAACTTACTGGGGCTGCCTCAATTTTATGTTATGAAAGCAATGTCTGAGATAAAATAAAACATTTTTTTTTTCATTTAATTCAATCCCGTAAGTAACAAAATGAAATCCCGGAAAAAAGGCTTATCCATGTTATGATTTCTATGACTATTCATGATGCAAGTACGTAAAATCAATCTACCTACTCCGATCACTGCTTATGATACATATATACGTTTGCTTAAATATATTATCTATGTTTTGATAATATATAAAAAAAAAACTTACAAGTATGCCAATAAATGATATCAAGTTTTGTGACCTACGTAAAATAATGCATTAAGACATGAAATTTGATGCAACCGGCCATAATTCTTTCCGTCGCTGCAATACACAGTAAATGTAAAGCATGACGTATTAAGTGACGTTGAGTTGTTGGGTTGGTCTTTATTAACTTTAATGTATACCGCGTAAATAATTATTATCATCATATAACAGACACCACTGTATGGATAAACTGGCATGTATATCGTTAATCTATTATTATCCTATAGTATGTTTGCATTAACAAAATTGTATATAAATAAACGCAAAATATATCTGTCGGCGTAACTATAGATAAGCGCACCTCACGATACTCATTACTATATAGATAGGCTGTATACGTTGGATAAAGAGTGACAAGCTGTCATTCTGACGGAACGTCATGAGCGGTGGCGTGGCGGGAAAATGGGATTCTGGAGGACGGAGCCGCTAGCGCACCGCATCATTACGACGGATCGTCTTTTATCCGACATAATTATTAAAGTCATTCATTTAGATTTTACAAATAAATATGGACGACTCTGATGTAGAGTTAAGGTAACCGACTGATGGTTATGTAATCGGCCCGTTACACAACACACCTTACTAATTTGAGTTTATGATTTTACGATTATATCATGTGAGAAGTAGCATTGTATCGTCCTTCGGTGTTTTTCTCTTTTAACGCAAACATACTATAGAATTACAATTTGTTCATGGATACATTTAATTAAATTTACTGACGTTGTTATTTTATAATTATAATATACAATACGCCAAAAGAAAAAAAACAATTAGCATCCAATCTACAGAAGAACACACGTTTTTATAAAAAAACAGTTTTCATGTAAAAAAGGAAAACAAAATATATAACATATTTACACCAATTGTATAAAACAAAATAATAAAAGTACGGTATTTTAGCAAAATTAAAAGTGAAACAATAAATGTCCATAAAAATATATTATATAATAATTGTTATAATACTCACATATACTATACCTTGGCACGGTTAGCAAAACGAAACGAAAGCTGCATTTAACTTGACACAAAGCGTTATCACATTGAAAAGCTCAAAAATGGGCATTTTAGAATACAGTATATACTAAAATTATAGATAAAAGAAAATTAATATAAGTATCATTTATCTGTCAACTACTAGTCTTTTCATAAACAAACACAGTTAAATATATTTCTTTAATAGAAAAACTCAAAATGTTATTAATTTCGAGTAAGTAATGATTCATGAAGTACTTTATAATATTGTTACTCTAATCAAGGAACAGTTAAAATAACTATCACAAGTAACTTGAAGGTATATGCAAAATATTTAGATAAAAAGTTTCCTTGATCATAGAACAATATATTTGATTTACAAAATGATCAAAAACTATATTTTAGGCTTTCCTGCGTTCATTAGGTTCACTCTAAGCGTATCTAAGCATATTCTATGTATGTTTGGATCAACACAAAATTGATTTAGTAAAATTTGTAAGCGATGTGTTAATCAAAATGTTGTCAAAAAAACGATTACAATTGATTTTATTATATAAATCTAATTTAATATTTATCCATAGAGCTTCTTTTATTTCCATAATTTTCAGAGCGAATTATATGTTTCTTTATTTATACTATTATCTGCCTGGTGCTTTCCCAACTATGAGGTTGGCTTCTATTCTAACACAATACCCCTTTCCACTTGTTGTTACACTAGTTGTCAGACCTTCTGGCTTCTGGCCAGGACCAAAGACTTAACGTGCTTTCAGAGGCACACGTAGATAAATAGGTGTTGCTACGTACCCTCGCGCATGGCGTAGTCGAGGATCTCCTTGAGCTCCTGCCAGTCCACTTCACCGTCGTCACCCGCGAGACGGTTGAAGAAGTCACGCACCGGGTCCGCTGGTTCAGGGTCGGGAGCTATCTCCTTGACCTGGATTTAAAAATATTTTTTAGAGTAATTTATGTATTAACGTCATTAATAACTTTTAAAAAATTTGTTTAATTTATGTTTTAACAGACAATTTTTTTTTAATATAAATAATGTAAGAGAAAGGGCCTTATTCCTGCATTTTTTTGGAGATGGTTTTAAATATTAAAGATTTAGAGATCAATGTTGAATGTAACTGAACACTAATAGTTGGTATTCGTACTCACCCTATCGTCAACTTCTCCCATTCCGATGTCCTCATCATTTTCTCTGAAAACAAACATTTCTGATAAGTTGAAGCTACCTATGTCATATATTGAATAAGGATTATATCAGCTTTACCACGGCCCCGGAAAACAAAGAGACTAAGTAGGAACATGATGGGTTTAGTCAGAAAGAGTCTGACACTCTCTCCTACCCCACAGGGCGGAAGGAGTAATTTTATTATTTTCAATACTCACGTCATGTTATTGCACTTCTCCGAGAACACTCGCAGGAGGAACTCTCCCTCCTCATTAGGATCAAAGGTGGACGGCACGATCACGTAGCTGCCAGGATCCAGCTTGAATCTACACAGTAAATTATATTATAGAAATATATTTTTAAAGAAAGAAAGAAAGATCATTTATTTTGCAAATATGGGTACAAAAATGGAGTTAGGTACATATAATGTAAAAAGTTCAGCCATATTTTACCAATCGGCATGCAAAAGAATATTAATTACTAGGCACATTATTTTAAAATATTAAAAATAATAACAGAGAGAAAGATAATTAAGATTTAACATTATTTATTATTCTTAACTAAGCAAGCAGTCGGAATAAAAGTTGAGCAAAGGGTAAAAACGACTACTCCTTGAGTCCCAAACAGCAGTACTCGACATCCCGCTAGGGTCAGGAGATGGCGAAATGAAATGATGATTCTGGCAAAGCCAAAAGAAAGGGTTACGATCTAAGCTGTATATATGTATCATATACGTTCCAAATTTTTTTGCCTTTTTTAAATTGTATATTATATTTTTTTATGATTACTTTTCAATAAGAATTTAATAAATTAACAACAAAAAAAATAACTATGAACGCATAATATATTATAATAAAATAAATGTTACCTGGCGCTGACTTCTCTCAAGTTAATGAAGGCCTGACTGCGGCCCACGGAAGCGTTGTACTTGAAGAAGTTGACGTCGAGCGGCTTGGGCACGTGCCCGTAGTCCGGCAGCCGGTACACCGCGAACCCGATGGTCAGGCACTCCAGGCCCTGGTGTCGCTGAGACCGGCGGTTCTTCTGCATCAGCGCTACTATGATCTGGGAACAATGTTAAATTTGAATCAGACATCATGTATTGACTATCAATAAAATAAAGGAGTCTGTTGGAAATATGTCACACTGGTACTTAACAAAAAAAAAACCATAAGGATTCCTTTTTACCGTTTTTCGTTCAAGCGAATTTACGAAACCTCGTATCACCTAACTGACCGATTTTAACGGGACTGGTCAATAGCTGGCGTTGGTAGATAAGAAGTAACTTCATCTTAGTAAAACAATTAGAGATCCAAACAAATAATTAATTCCATTGAGTTGTAATCAAAATGCCTTAACGCAAGTAAAGCTGTAGGCAGGGCTAGTTGTAGTATGAAATGTTAAAGATATTTAAATATATTTTCAATTTGTAAAACATGACTAGATGCAATAAACATAGGTCTAAATGTAAAAGAGATCATGTTTTGCCAATATTCCGCACAACAATGTACTTAATGGTTATATGCATAGGTTGTATGTGTGTGGTAGTATAGTATGTTAGAAACTACGACAGTTAATAGTACTCACGGTACACTTATTCTCGTCGTCTCCTTCATCGACATCCTTCAGCGTGACGGTATACTGCGGATTCTTCCAGAACGTCTCCAGATAGTTTCTGCAACCGCCGGCCGTGACGCCTTCAAAACAAAACAGATGATAGCATTGTAACAAGCTTATAAAAACTAGCTTTATCTTGAGGTCAACAACTTCAACAGTAAAAAAATTACGTAGTATAAATATAAATTTTCGATTCTATACCTCTAACCCACTCTCCTTCGAAGACCGACATCTCCCATTTCTTGGTGCACTCTTCCGGACATTCGTCAGGGTCCAGAGAGTCGGGGTTCAAGTTACAAAGTTCCACTCTGTAATAAATACGAAACATTTTTAAACATTGATACTGCAACGCAGTTCCATGTCAAAAAACTATTGTTATTTTTTTTTATATACCTCGAGAAGTGGGTGACAAAGTCCTCGAACGACATCCAAAATTCACCGTCGTTGTCGAATGTGAGACCCATCTCATCCTTCTCAGACTGGGGGATGAACTGCCACTCTGGGGACCTGAAACAATGATAAATAGAGAATCAAATAATTATTTAATTGTTTAATATACTGCCCCAATACTGGGCAAAGTCGTTTGAAGATAAACTTCATATCCGCTTCAGCACAAAGGGCCACTTCACGCCAGGAATTTCCTGTAAAAACGACCGCAGTATCATCAGCATAAGAGAACACTTTTGCATTACTTATCCTGATGTTACTGAGGTCATTGACGTAAAGCAGGAATAGCGTCGGGCCCAGGACACTTCCTTGTGGGACTCCAAATGTGACATTAGCTTCATCACTAAAGTAATCTCCTAACATGACCCTTTGCTTTCTATTAGACAGGTAGTCAACAAAGAGTTTCAACGGGATTACTCTCACGCCTGTAGACTCCAGTTTGTTAATTAGGATAGGAACAGAGACAGATTTTTAGGTCTAGGAATATAGTCTCATTTATCACCCTTATCCATACTATTAGTCACCAAAGAGGTGAGAGCAGTAATAGCATCTTCGGTGGACAAACCCTGCCTAAATCCATGTTGTGTTGCTTAAGATCTTATATTATACTAGCTTCTGCCAGCGACTTCGTCCGGGTGGAATAGTGGTGCCGCTCCTATTGTTCTTAGTGATGATATACAACCTATAGCCTTCCTCGATAAATGATTCATATGATTATTTTTTATGGAATAGTTAATAATGTTAACTTTTTTAATTAGGGATGACTGAGAGTGTTATAAACGTTAGAGTAGACAAATATAATCAGAAAGCTTCGAACTGCTAAGCTATCGGGAGTTACACGTGTTATTGTGAGTTAACCATAAAAGATAGACATATGCTGTCGTGGGATATTTTTTATATAATTTTAAGAAAAACATTTCCGTCATACATGATTTCTGTGTAGCTTTAACCATTAAGGTTGCACACGCGACGGAAACTTAAAAAATGGAGTAACTTCTCCAGTTTTCCCAACATTTCCCTTCACTGCTCTGCTCCTATTGATTGTAGCGTGATGATAAGTATACTATAACCAGCTCAGGAGTATGAAACATAATTGTACCAAGTTTCGTTAAAATCCGTCGAGTACCTAGTTTTTGTTTCTATAACGTTTATACAGACAGACCGACAGACAAAAATTTTACTGATTGCATTTTCCCTCCCTTCATCCCTGATAGTTATTTTGGAAATATATTTCATGTACGGAATTGACCTCTCTACAAATTTATTATAAGTATAGATAACATATAACTTCATAACGTATTCGATAATATTTTGATCAATTAAAGAAAGTCTATTCTTGATTATGAACTTTTTTATCCTTAGGACAGATCAGATACGTTGAGTAAACACTGGAGGAGTGCCCAGCTTGGGCGGTGCAGCGCCGTGACTTGGTCGCGGTAGTCTCTGCTGCGGGCCATCTCTCGCTTCCGGCCGTCGTATCAACCATGGTCGGGAGCGAGAGCGGGTGGGCAGCCGTCGCCTCTTTTTGCGAGGTTGTGATGAGCGCAAAGGAGGCGGCGGAAAGGGAGAGAGAGGCTGTCACCTCTCTCCCGGCCCGCAGCAGACGAATGGGGCGTCGCAGGGTGGCCGACGATCTCCGGCCACCGTAGGGCGCGGCCTGCGGGTGACAGATCCGGGGCATCTGTCGCCCGACCAGACACAGGCCTCGAGGCGGCGGCGTAGTGTTCCGCGCGCGCCTCACAGTCGGAGGATTTCCTGCGGCCTCTGGGTGACGGCTGCAGAGGGTGACGGGGCCCGCCTTTCCATCTGGCGGGCCAATACCTGCCGGGGACGCGGAAGAATGCGCGAGCGATACCCGTACCCCCGGCACTGGGTACAAGCAAGGAACACCGTGTTGGTTTTAGCCGGTAAGAGTCCGGCACTGTTCCCGGCCGCCCCAATGGGCCGGGTTCGTCCATGAGGATTTCCCCACGTATAAAAGAAAAAAAAAAAGATACGTTGAGTAAAATCCTGACACTTGCATGCTGCAATATTAAAAATTAACTTACGACTTTGCTCAAAATTTCTAACTTTTCCGGGGACAGCCTCTTGCTATATTTGTGTAGCGTTTTACCCAAGTCATACAGTGTCGTATGTACTAGGTCGTACAGTCGTAAACATACCGTAGACTAAATTGTATGCGTTCAACGTCTGTAAGACCTTTGCTCATGTTACTATCGATGAAGTTTGCCATATATTCTCTGTTCTGGATATCACTATATCTGCTATTTCAAAAAATATGGGCTTTTTGCAGTTTTAGTCGTTTATTTATTGTCTCGTCCATTCATAGTGTTCGATTAAGGTTAGCGCAAGTTGGAGGTACAAGCGAAAAACAATAATACATTGACGACGAGACAAGTGTTTTAAATGTCCTCTCTGGCGCTCCCATCACTAATCATCTTCATGTTTTTTTAATTTATAAACTAACATTATGCATTCTTTATGTTTTTAATCGAAAATAAACTGTAGTTACAATAATTTTAGGGTATGAACAAGGTATGTTTAATAAAAAATATACATTTACATGTCGTCAAAATGGAGTCTAAAAACCAACTTTTTCAAAAATTCAATGACGATGCGGAGGCTGTTACTGTAAATGATATTAAATAATATTTTACATGGAGTAATTTGAGTCTATAAGGCACCAAATTTTCACTCTTAGATAATCCGAAAGCGAAAAATTATTTTTCGAACAAGCCACACGATTTAGCCTACATAAACAGATGAGCGAAAATACAGTCAGTCATCATATTTAGATTCAGCTTTTTAAAGAAGTGTCCTTAATTAAATACTAAACTTGGTTATTTCATGTGTCCTAAACTGTAAAATCTCTTATATCTTTTAGACAAAAATTAAATTAATAAAAAATAAGTTCGTGTTATTTTTAATGCCTTTTTCGTGAAACAAATATTCTAAAATCGTTTTAAGACCACGAAAATAATTAGTACAAGTACATACTTATCGCTCCAAGGTCCGTTCCACTCGTCCTCATTACCCCAGGGGTTGCGCAGGCGCAGCAGCTGTATCTTCTCGCTGCGGCCGGGGGTTTCGATGGCCATGTACTTCACCTTGGTCACGGAGTACGCGTGGCCCCGGATCAGCCCGGCCGGGGTCCTAGCTTCTACGATGTCCGGGTCCGGCTGGAAATAACGGTAATATGGTTAATTTAAGGCTGCACAAATGAAAATCAGCACTTAATAAAGGTCCAATTTACAAAAGACAGCGCCCCAAAACGCCCGCCCTTTACCACTTCCCATAAGTTTTTGCTCGGAAGAAGTGGCGCAACAAACTACCGGGTAAACAAATATTTCATATCTTTACCTCAATGCTACACCCGCTGAGCGAGTTCCTCTCATATGCCTTAAGCAGGATGGTGTAGAAGTTGGGCGGCAGCTCGGCGATGTCATACATCTCGGTCACGCCCCCCGTGAAGTCCTCCATTGCCTCGCATGCCGATCCGTCCATTAGGGCTTCGTATGAGCCGTGCAGCCTGGAATAATGGACATTGTGTTAGAGTAATGCACTGAAATTCATTAAATTTAGCCAATGTTTAGGGGTTATTTTAGCTGCTGCGGGATTGTTCGAAATAGTTCTCTGGAACGCAAAGAAAGAAGGAAGGAACATGAATGGATTTTCATCAGTAAGAGGTTGTAGGGACATAGTACATTGTAAACTGAGACGTACTGCTGACGCATGGGTTTAGCGAACAGGCGCGCGGTGCAGCAGTCGTCTCCCCGCACCTAATCAGTTAGGTCGAAATTAGTTTATAATTAATATGTAATCTGGTACCAGTAAAGTAAAGTATATTATACCCATCATGTGTCCCTCATTGAAGAACATCCAGCAACTGATTACCCTAACCCCACAGTGTTTTCCCAAAAAAATGTGAATCAAAATAAAACACAAAGAAATTGGCGGGCGCAACGCTTTGTTTGTTGTAATGTAGAGAAAGAAAAACCCTTGCCACTCGCTTATTAAACAAAATGCAAGTACCATTTTGATGTATAGAAGATGCATCAGTGCAGGGGGGTTAGACAAGTGGCAAAACGCTAACGCTCAATGTATGGGAATGACATATAGCTAGTCGTAAACGAATGTCATTCCCATACATTGAGCGTTAGCGTTAGCGATAGTCGGAGATTACACGCTCATTCTGGCGTCAGTAAAGTCCATGATTGATGTCAGAATGACGGGAAACTGACTGTATACGCGCAGACTGATGGATTGATGGTCCAGAATGATGGTTATTTAAATATTTTAATAATTTTTGTCAGTCTGGTGAGACTGACGCTTGACAAGCTTTTTTAGGGTTCCGTAATCCGACAAGGAACCCTTATAGATTCGCCATGTCCTTCTGTCTGTCTGTCTGTCCGCGGCATAGCTCCGAGGTTCTTGTTACTAGAAAGCTGAAATTTGGTACCTATGGATATGTATATTGATCACGCCGAGAAAGTGGTTAAATGACTTTTTTTAGGGTAGCTCCCAAACACGTAAAGTGGGGATGCATATTTTTTTCTCGCGTACACCTTCGTGTGGCGTAGGTATAGGTGTGTTAAGACCATTTTTCGCTTAAGTGAGCCATTGGCGAAATATTTAGCTATAAGTGCAAATTTTTGTTCGATACGAGCATCCTCCCTCTAACTTTTGAATGGCTGTCTCTAGAAATGTAAAAAATCACAGACTTAGTACATGTAATGAATTTACAAGGAAAACTATCACGGCTAAGTAGGCTCCACCGGTTACAGAGTTATAGTCGACTAACTAAGACCTACTACGGAACCCTACTGCGTGTGGCCCGACACGCACTTGGCCGGTTTTTTCTAATTAAAATCCATACCTTACGCAAATTATGCGTGCTAACGCGTAGAAGTTTTCGGTTGGACTGATCGTCAGTCTGACTTACCGTCTAATACCACCTGTCAATCCATCATTCAGCCATCAGTATATACGTGATCAAGATCACAGACTGAACTGACGCCAGATTGAGCGTATAAACGCCGTCTTAGCGTTTTGCCACTTGTCTAACCCCCCAGGACCTTCTAAATGTAAAAAAATATGTTTTTGAAAAAAGTTGTATTAATTTGTTCGCATCGCTTTTAAGAAAGTTTTTATTGTATACTCTAAAACATACTTGTTTTTGTATTTAGGAGGTCCTGCACTGACGCCGACGATAATTAATCTAGTTTGTGGACTCACTTAGCATAGGCCTTCTCCAGCAGGGCGCTCCAGAACTCGTTGGTCTCCGAGGAGTGGAGGAACAGCAGCTTGCCGTTGAAGGTGGGCAGCCGGTCGTCGATCACCACGTCCACCCATCTGCCATACTGCCAGAAACTGGAACGATTCCAGTCGGTATAAATTATAATATTCGCCTAGGCTTTTCTCAACAAAAAAACTTTGGGATCACTCTCTCAAACTAGTTGCAGATCGTAGTTCTCTAATCAGAACAGCCCAAATACTACATAAAGGTATTGATGAACACCTGTATGTCAAGGTTTGACTACGCTTAATAATCAACAACTGTTACAACCAACAGAGATTGTTGAACATGTTCTCCAACACCTTGATTTGTTAAGCATGACAGCCCATCTAATGTCTGACTGTGGCATCGCTGCTTAACCTCGTTTTGTCTTATGGCTTGTTATTATTAAGTACACGATAATGTAATGGGCAATAAAGGATAATTTGCCTTACCGGAAATGGAAGACCCCGGCATACTCTTCATCGAAGCTCTGGTCATCTGGCACCACTCGGAAAAACAATCTGGAATAAAGATACAGTTTTTTCAAGGCCTATGTTACACATACTGAACTGGAATCTAAAAAATAAATGCGAAAATAACATTGTCTGTCTGTTATGAATTTACAGTAAAAGCGCTTTTGGCATAGATTGAAACTTGCAGGCAGGCGGACGCTGGACAAATGAGTCTTCTTTACTTTTTGCCTCTTTATTCAATAGAAAACGCGTTTGTTCAGCTATGTGCTAGGCCTTTTGGGAAAGAAAATTGTATTATTTTTATCCGAATGCATCAAGTAGTTCCTTCAGGATGCCATTATGCACATTATTGATATGAGAATGTGAGCCAACTTACTTTCTATGGAGGGTGAGGGTGGCGACGGCGGCCAACAGCCAGCAGTCGCCCAACTCGCCCTGTTGCACATCGAAACGGCTGTACCCTTCGACGAACAGTTGCGGGTCGTCGCATATTTGCTAAAAAAACAACAGCAAATCAATTACGTTTAAAACGTTTTTGATGATATTGAAATACATGAGCAGACGGTTTCTGAAATGAAGTTCCTTTTCCTTTTATTTATTGAGGTTGAGTTTCCTTTTTGGTTATTCTAAAGTTCGGTCCATTTAACTTTATGATTGTTGTTCCAAACTCATTAAATTAATATAACTGTAATATGGCATATACTTGAATTAGTGGCAATTTGCTAACTAAAAAAATAATTAAAAACCGGCCAAGTGCGTGTCGGGCCACGCGCAGTAGGGTTCTGTAGTAGGTCTAAGTTAGTCGACTATAACTCTGTAACCGGATAAGCCTACTTAGCCGTGATAGTTTTTCTTGTAAGTTCATTACATGTGCTACATCTGTGAATTTTTAAATATTTCTACAGCCATTCAAAAGTTAGAGGGAGAAAATGCTCGTATCGATCAAAAATTTGCAAATTCAGATAAAATGGTCATAGTAGTTAATATTTATTTTGTGGGAGATAAAGATGACAATTATGAGATAAGTATTTAACAAAAAAAAATAGAAGAAAAATAGATGGTGCACTTACCCCAGGCCTTAACCAAGTGATGGGTTTATTAGACTTCTCCTTGTAGTAGAGACTGCGGTCTACTGCAGGGAACTCCGGGTCTTCAAACAGCCTGCCCTCGGCATAGCAGCGAGACCTGATCTCTTTGAAGTCCTGATATGATGCTGGACCGTCACTTGAGGGACGAATCTCGCCGAGCTGCAAAAGAAAATATACGTTAAAATTTATTCAATAAGTTATGTGTCGTGTCCAGTGGCGGACCAAGGGGGGGGGCTAAGGGGCTCAAGCCCCCCCCAAAAGCTACTAAATACGCCCATGACAAATCCTAAATTAAATTTGATACCTACCCGGTATTCTAATTATTTTTGCTTCACGTATCAATATATAGATTTCTGTAATGTTTTGTTAATGATTGCATGATTTCTGTTAATGAAATTCTCATTGTTTTGGCGGAAAAGCAACATACGCTTTAATTTGTTAGTCAGCATCTAAATAAAAGTGTAAAATGCAGACGAGTGTAAAAGTGGCTGACTAATCAGAGGCCTGAGGGAATTATTTTTCGAGAATCCATGTATTTACGGCTTCCGTAACGTTAACATTATATTGAATTTACCTATGTTGCTATCTCACAACCCTATTGATCCCTATAACTTTTTCGCTAAAAAAAATCGCGCTCGCCTTGCTCGCTCTTTCAACTGCGTCTTCTTCTTCCTTTCAGATTCTCTTTTTGTTGCATTTCGTTAAAAAAATATAATTTTCATGTTAATAAAAAATCGCGCTCGCTGCGCTCGCGCTGGTCGTGTTTAGTGGTCGTTACTTATTTTAAAACAATTTCACGAGCTGCCACTTGTAGATCTGTGACAGCCATTACATTACATTACAACCAGTATTACCTAGGGATATCGTGTTGCCCGGTAACTGGGTGGTTGAGATTAGATAGGACTCCCTAACTCTCAATGTCAAATACTGATACTCAACTGCATCTTGTAAGACTAGAACCTGACCCCACATAGTTGGCAGATGATGACTTAATTTTAAACCTGATTGATTTGTTTTTTAATCAATGATGAAAACCCTTATTATTATGGTCTTGTAAAAAGGGTATACATTCAATTAGTTCCGGGTAGGCAACTACGACTATCCACCGACTAGTTGAAACTGCCTCAAAATATAAAAAGTCGTGGTGGCCTAGTGGTTAAGGCATCTGCCTCTCGTGTACGAGATGTGCGGGTTCGAAACCTGGGTAGTACCAATGTGACTTTTCTAAAGTCATATGTACTTTCTAAGTATATCTTAGACACCACTGACTACGACGACGGTGAAGGAAAACATCGTGAGGAAACCTGGAAATCGCCAATTCGCCTTGAGCAAGCGTGGTGATTAATGCTCATGCCTTCTCTATATATGAGAAGAGGCCTGTGCCCAGCAGTGGGACAATATATAGGCTGATGATGATGATGATAGGTACTTCTTCAAGCAGTACAAGATCAGGTGATGGCAAGTGATATAAGCTAAACAACAAGATATTTAGTTCAATCAATATTAAGCCGCAAAACAGGAACAGCCGATAATTGATAATTTTAGTTTGGATCAATTCATACTTATATTATAAATGCAAAAGTCACTCAATCAGTCTGTCTCGCTTTCACGCCAAAACTAAACCGATGAGAAAGGAAAGAGACAGGTTTTTGCCCAGGTGCGCGAAGTAGGTCCCTCGGGATGCGGGTGAAATCGCGGGAAACAGCTAGTACGCTATACATAATTCACTTATTAAGTTCCGTACAATCTTACTGACTATTTGCTTTGTTATATCGACATGTTATGTAAATTAACCTGTAAACACGGTAAAATAACAAATATTAAAAAAACCTTCAAGAACCATTGTCGGTGTCCCTCTAGCAAAATTCGATTATTTCTTGCAAATGCGACGTTGTCTCAATCTAGATTTGACCTATTTGGCCATGTTCCCATTAACCGAAGATTTAAGTAAGAGAAAAATAACTAAACTTCTTTTTACGTACTCAAATAATGCCTTAAATATAGAAGACACTTTTTTTTTAGTAGTAGTAAAAGTATAACACGCTATATATAATATCACCTTAATTAAAAAGATCATAAACCCAGAACAGTTGTTCACCGGTAGGCATATACATTTTACTTCCATTGTAAGGAGGCATCTTCAGTCCATATTGTTTACGATGTTCTTCAGTCGAGAGCCTCTTCTTTGCTAATCTTAGCATTAGTGGGCGTCACTTTAGGTGATCCTATAACTTCCTTCGTGAAAATCATACTTTTGTTAGATACCGCGACCGCGTTACTATGCTCAACAAATGCAACCATTTTCGAAGTTATTTCAGACTCTTCAATTTTGACCTCTTCAACAGATTTCACTACTTTGGTCGCCCAAAAATGTTTGTATGAACTGTTCCGACGGACGTTTGATTGTTGCCTACCAACAATCAAACGTCCATATAGGCATAGTCTGAAACTTTAGCCTTTTTGACATCTTCGAACAATCTTGTGAAGAAAACTTCTTTGGTATTTTGTTCGGTTTTCGCTGGAGCTTTATCGGAGCCTTTTCTTTGTCTCACTATCCTTCCAGATTTTGGAGAGACAATTGAAACTGATTTCTTTTTCTACGCTTCTGCTGCGTTAGAAACAGTCGCGGTTGAATAGAACGTCTTTAGATAACCGACATCTTCTTTCGTCAGCTTCACAAACGTATCTTCTGCGGCTTCAGTTGCCAGTTACTGATGTAAGTGCTGCGATGTGTTATCCTAGGTCTGGATAGTGTCTTCTGGATTGTCTCTTCAGATTTTGGATGCTTACAACGCATTACTCATCTCAACTGGTTGTAGGTTTTATCTTTGTTCGTGTGTGTGTTTATAATAGCAAAGGTAACACAACCAGATAGATTTTACAATATTCTGAAAAATTCATTACTACCCATTTTTTAGATAAGATATTCGTCGTCGTCGTACATCCCATGATATTTTTTTCGATATGTTGAAGTCAATAAGTCTATTAGAAAATCGTTGTCGATATTTTCTAAGATAATTTTTTTGTTCAGATGTAAAAGCTTTTCATTGTTTTGCACCCTAACATACATCTGTGTAGTCGTGGACATCTACTTTCCATTAGTAGTACTGTGTCAATTTATTTCTTAGGCGTAATTTGATCTGAATGTCACCAACCGATGATTCATTTGGGTTTGTGGAGGTCAATGTTTAATTAAAAAATTCTAACACTAAACTTAATTAAGACAATTATTAATAATAATAGGTATGTTCAACATGTTTTTAAATCGAATATAGAGTTAAGAAAGCAAACAGACGAAGCAATAATAACGAAATCTTGCGGTGAGCTACTAATGGGTCTTAATTAATTTTAAAAAATGAGTACATAAAAAATCTTTCCCAGGTCAACTGACTACACAATAAGAAAACAGAAGCAGTTTCAGAGCGTCATACTAGTTTAAATAATATAAACATTTCATATCTACGGTAAATCTAGCGTCCAATGTATTTATTGGTAGTTTGCCAAAGAACAAACCGAATTAATATACGGGCATGAAAATTCCCATCAGAGTTCCCAAGAATCGTTGAAATATGACGAAAAGTTTTTTTTTATTCAGTGTTGTCTGTAAACGTTCAAAACCTTATTATTTATTTCATGCTTGATTTACGATCTGTCTTTCTTGTTTGTGAAATCTCTTACTAATTCTTTCAAGTATTTGCTTTGTATGAAGTGCTTCGGGTCTCATTTTATTTGTCATCATGAGATAACGCATGTGTCTTTAACTTAGAGTTAAGTTTTTTCAAAGAACCTATATTATATAACAGTTTGCTGAATTTGGTCCTCTTCAACTTTTTTATAACCAAAACTATTAGATTCATTTTTTAAAGGAGGTAGCCTAGTTACCTCATCAGAATTAAACTAAAAAACCTAAAATGCATTTTAGCAGAAGAAATAAAATGTGCAATCATGTTGGATCGTAAAACTAGTGATAATTTTGGAACACGTGACTGATAATGTTGGACAGCCTTCGGGTCGTATCACAAATGATTGACGTAATGTTGCACTGGGTGCAGACATACGAGTGGTAATGACGATAACCGTTGATATGGATGATTATCTGCTTGTCTTTGTACAATATGAAATATATTTCCAAAATAAGTATTAGGGATCGATACTGATGCCAAAAATGCAATCAGTAAAATTTTTGCCTGTCTGTCTGTATAACCGTTATAGAAAAAAAAACTACTCGACGGATTTTAACGAAACTTGGTACAATTATTTTTCATACTCCTGTGCTGGTTATAGTATACTTTTCATCACGCTAAGACCAATAGGAGCGGAGCACCACTATTCCACGCGGACGAAGTCGTTGGCAGAAGCTAGTAATAAATAAAATCGTCAGCTGGCCATATCGCGGTGAAAAGATCGTCGGCTGATGGCCTGAAAGGCGTCTATCGTGACGAGTTTTCTCTTTTCATTACTTAAAGGATCTATTAGCAATCCGCTTATGAAATTGCATCCGGGAGGAAATGGTGTATCTAAAGTTATTCAGCATTTTGCTCCTTGAACTGAATTCAATAATTCGAAAATAAGACGAAATTCAGTCAGTTGTCAGTTCAGTCTATTGGTTATTTTTAATTATATTTAATAAGAGCCTAGATACCTTAAATCTAGAAGACTCTTTTTTGAAAATACTTTGACACACTATAATATCACCTTAATTAAAAAGATCACATACCCAGAACAGTTGTTCACCGGTAGGCATACACATTTTACTTCCATTGTAACTAGGAGGCATCTTCAGTCTATATTCCTTATGGTGTTCTTCAGCCGAGAGCCTCTTCAACGGAATATGTTCTTTGCTAATCTTAGCATTAGTGGGCGTCACTTTAGGTGATCCTATAAATTCTTTCGCGAAAGTCATACTTTGGTTAGATACTACGTTACTTCGCCCGACTAATTTAACCTTTTTCGAAGTTATTTCAGGCTCTTCAATTGTGACCTCTTCAACAGATTTCACTATTTTGGTCGCCCAAAAAGGCTTGTATGAACTGTTTTTACGGACGTTTGATTGTTGGTAGGCATAGTCTGAAACTTTAGCCATTTTGAAATCTTCGAACAATCTTGTGGAGAAACCTTCATTGGCATTTTGTTCGGTTTTCGCTGGAGCTTTATCAGGGTCTTTTCTTCTTGAGACTGATTTCTTTTTCCACGCTTCTGCTGCATTAGCGACAGCAGTGGTTGCATAGAACGTCTTTAGATAGCCGACATCTTCTTTCTTCAGCTTCACAAACGTATCTTCTGCGGCTTCAGTTGCCATTTTATGTTTCTGTGCTTATGCGTTGGATTTTCGGAAGTTACTGATGCAAGTGCTGCGATTTTATTAAATCGATTTGGTATTGTCAACTAGGTTTCCAATGTTAAGATAAGATAAGATATCATTAATTTGCTTGAAAAATTGTACATAAGTTGTTAAATAATATATGTAAGTATACAGAACGCGAGGTCGACTGATTGATGTAAAAGGATTATTAGGCTAGAAATGCTTTGTTTTTAGAATGTTAACTAAGTATTAGTTAACAAGATAATAATGCCAAGTAGACAAAATTAAATATAATGTTGATGAAATTTTTTCTATAACTATTATTGTATAGGAAACAGGCTTCATAGGGTACCTACATCGTTATTAAAGGTACTACCGTTATTAGGTAGGTAGGTAAGGTACCACTAAGTATTCCAATTTAGATAAATTATAAACCGATCCACTGAAAAGCGAGAAATACAAAACTTTTTTTGCAAAAAAATTAAAAATAACTAATACATCGCTCTAGAAATTGAAGGCGAAAATATACAAAATATAATTTAAAACAACTTAATTTCTAGTACCCATCATATGTAATAAGGGAAATAAAGAAATATCTGCTTTCCCCTTTAAAGTTTAGAGGCGTTATGTTTTCTTTACAGCACGCTGTAATCTACGCATATGAGATTTGTTCGCGTCGCAGGGAAAAGCGCTGTAGGCACGTACAGCCGCGTTCTTTTCGGTCACAAGAGCACGCACATTGCCCAGTAGTTTCCAGCGGTGGGAACCCATCTGACTGGACTGGTCTTCATTGATATTTACTTAAAGCTCGGTATAATTTCTATACAATAGAAACGATGCAATTCCTATTTATTGGTCTATTTCCTGGAAGGATTATAATATCATTAGCGTGTGAAAGTCAATATTATGAGTACCTTTATCGATAACATTATCTTTCTAGTTCAATGTCAGATTTACTATTCCTTATCTTGCTTGCAAACAATAACACTATTTTTAGTATATTATCATGTAATATAATCAAAACTTTCGTACTTATCTACATTAATTTGTATTAGACACTGATGGACAGTTATAGCTACTTTAATGTATTTGGAATAGCGAGGAGTACCCTTCAGAGGAAACAGGCATGATAACGATTGTTTTCAATCTTCATTTAAGGATTAATTTGGATATTTTGTACTCAGTTGGGCAATAGTATTAATGGTAATATTTAAGGAACCTCGACCTACATCTAAAGAGGCTCTCGTTAGATGGTTAGATCAAGCGCTTGATACAGAAATCCTAAATTCAATAAAGCAGTTGATTGTGAACATGTGGTTTTTGTAAGCAAGCAAGCAGCATGGTCGAGGGTGGGTTTGGTCGACGGAGCCCCTACTTCTACTCCTGGGTGGTTTATAAAAAATAACCACGAAGGGGATGGCTTCTTACCTAACCTGTCCGAGTCGGGGTGCCCTAAAGTCCAGATTGCATCCAGTTTCAGCTTCAGCCGCGGCAGCGAGTGTTACAACCACCTGCTCCTCAACTCTCGGGCCAGCTCGCCCCTCCGCGCCTGCGCGATTTTACATTACACTCTAGGGGTAGAGCAGACAAGACTGCGTGGAGTCGGATTTACAGCAATTCGTTTCTGTCACTAAAACCTAATTATTAGCAAATGTTTTTGATTAAAAAAATAATTATAAATGCACATTCGGAATAATACACATTATTTAACACAATACTTAGGACATATGACTATAATTAAGTAAAATTAGGAGATTCATTTATATAGTACTCGAATTATGACAGAATACTTTTAGAACTAAAGATCGGGATTTTGAACATTATGGTTACTGAAGTTTATAGCAAACGTGTTATGGATAATGATTTTCGGACAAACAATTTTAGGAGAAGAAGGGGAGTCCCCTTCTGCGACATTATGAAACCTTGGTATGTTACGTGGTATTATTACAAAGTAACTGGTGGATAGTTGAAACGTCACAGCGTGTCTTTTTTTATATTTTGTGATGTCCTACCTACTTTTCATGAACAAAATGTTGAATTATTATTATTGTGCTATCTCTCTCTCTGTCTCAATGCGGACGGAACTTCTGCAATATTATGAAGCCCTGGAATGTTACATGGCATTTACAAAGTATTAAGTAATGGGTGGGCAAAGATATTACACAAGGGAACAAATTCAAACATTTTTATACAACTGACAACATTTTATTTGTTACGGATTATATTTGCCTGACATAACTAGAAACTGAAAGTGAATTTATTGTAACAGGTCTTATTTGACAGATACAGAGATCCTTAAAAAAGAACAAAAAGACGTACTTTAAACAATATAAATTAAAAGCATATTTTTTTACATAATGATATTAATTTTTAAATTGTTCATTATTATATAGTATTTCAAGCTTAAAGATACAGGTCTAATTTGGTTAGTGACTTTTCTTTTGCCTTTTCTATGACGTTGAATCTAGTTTTTTGAGGAACCAACAAAAATCTAACATAATTGCTGGATCCCATCGTACCCGGTATCTTATTCATTATGTTGGCACGTCCGGAAGGAACCTCTTTCCTTGTTCATCAATTACTACGCCAAGATTATTCAAAAAAAGTTTAAACGAGAGCGTAGAAAATGGATTTTAAGAGACATTCTGCACCCAAAGTTTTGGTACGACTAAAGCAGTTCATTTATTAAAGGTTGATAGTTTTCTGATTTGTTATTGCCTAGAAAGCCTTTTACGACTGCAACAAAGAAAAAAAAACTATATATTATTCGTTTTTTTTATGGCTCTTCACGGTTTGTGGTAGCCAATGGCAAGTTTTGTCAGTCAACAAATAAAATTTTGTCAGTTTGTAAATGCCATGTAACATACCAGGGGGGTTAGACAAGTGGCAAAACGCTAACGCTCAATGTATGGGAATGACATATAGCTAGTCGTAAACGAATGTCATTCCCATACATTGAGCGTTAGCGTTAGCGTTTTGCCACTTGTCTAACCCCCCAGGGCTTCATAATATTGCAGAAGTTCCGTCACGGTTTGTGGTAGCCAATGGCAAGGAATATATATTTATAGGAAACTCTTTAATTTTGTCTATGAGTATGGATAAAGAATATAAAAAAAGGAGGGAAACTAGCTGTCAATTGGAAGATTCTTGGGTAAGATGATGGTCGACGTAATTTGTAAGTGCAAATTATTTATTGTTTTGTAGATAAAATAGTGGCTGAACTCTTTAATATCATCTAAGTTTATTGATTATTTATTTTTAATAATAGTCCGCTTCTGAATACTAAATATATGATTACTGTTCTGGTTGTCAAAACCTTGTTCTATTACCTTAAACCTTGTGTTATTAACGGGTGGGTAGTTAAACATAACAGCGGTGTCTCTTTCATTTTATGATGTCCTAATACTTTTCGTGACGCAACATTTCAAATGTCCTCTCCAGTGACGCCCTAAGCCGAGAATCGTTCCCCACTAGGGGGGGCCCTTAGCGCGCTGTCACTTAGTTTTAAATTTAGTTGTAAGCCTTGGCTGGAGGCCTTAATTTAATTAGGACCTCGCCACATTGTTCGGTTAAAAGCAGGTCGAATGCTGTTAGAAGCACCCTGCAAGAGGAAAAAATGACCATAGTAAGCGTTCATTTACCTTTTTTCCTCGTGACTTTTTTCAATGTTTTTATAGTTATTCTGCTATTCGAGACGGAGACAATTACAACAGCCATGAAAATCGATCCAGCCGTTCTCGACATATAAGTGTTTCGAACAAAACTATGTTTTTTTATAGATGAAATATTTAAAAATTTAAATATCTTATTTATAAAAATGAATTACTGTTCGTTAGTCTCGCTAAAACTAGAGAACGGCTGGGCCGATGTAGCTGATTTTGGTTTTGAAATGTTTGTCGTAGTCCAGATAAGGTTTAAACGGTGAGAAAAGTTAATAATTAGATGTAGGTAAAATGAATCCTTACTAATATTATAAATGCGAAAGTAACTCTGTCTGTCTGTGTCTGTTACGCTTTCATGCCAAAACTACTGGACCGATATAAATGAAATTTGGTACAGAGATAGAATAGACCCTGAGGAACAACATAGGCTACTTTTACCCGGGTGCGCTAAGTAGTTCCCTCGGGATGCGGGTGAAACCGCGGGAAACGACTAGTGAAGAATATATTAGTCTTAATTAAAAAACAAAATTATGAATAAATGTTTTTATTTCAGATCTTTTTAAAACAAAAAAATATGTCAAAATAAATAAATGTTTTGCGATTATAAAAATGCATTTTCAATGCAACAAAGTGCAATAAATTGTAATAAGTTCAAATAACATACATATTTTCAAACAAATTTTCAAAAAAAAGCTTTTTGTGTAAAGCTAATCGCACAGAACTAAACACGGACGTCTTGACCATAGATGATCCATAGACAAAACGCTCTAGCACATTGGAATGGATAGTCGGTGGATAAAAAATACTGTTAAAATAAACACCATTTTGCGACTTAAGAATTGACTATTCAAAACTACATAGCAAAAACGGTGAGTGAATACAAAAATATGTTTTTAGTTATTTTAGTCAATTACACAGATACAATACCCGTATAGAATGTAAATCAAGTCATCATAATTAATTACATTATTCTTAATTTATAAAATATATTTTGTGACTTAGACGTATGAATCTCACATACACTTAATTGCAAAAAATTGTACTCACTATAATTTTAATAACATTTTAATTTTTATGCAGAAAAGTGTAACAATTCTTATAAAATGACGGCAACATTTAGTAGGATTTTCAATGTACATTTTGCGAATATAGGCCTTAGCTAATAACAATAAGGCATGGTTAGGCTTGACGTTTATGAGTAGACTGTGCGATTCAGCCATTCTTCGAGGGAGAAAGTGGCGTATTCACCGCCCGAAGACCTCCCTTTGAACGTATCTGTGAAAGGAATTGTTTGTGTTACAATCGTAATAAGATTTGGTGCGAACGTTAACAGTTAGTAAGCGTTTAGTGCGGGGACATTTTACACAGTATTTTTTAGGAATATAAAAGTTTATTTAATACTGGAACGGCCATCAAAAGTTTACCAATATACTTGTAAATTGTCCTTAAAAAGTGGAAAGTTTACTGTTTGCGGATAGTTTTGTGTTTCATAATTAATTAAATTAACTAAAAGTTAATTACTTAAAAAAATACTTTTGCTTTGAGATACCACCGCAAACAATAATAAAGATTTTGGAGGCTGTGTAGGAAATATCTTTTTATTAAATTTACAATGATAACAAATGTGCTCTAGGTCAAAAAGATTATAACAAATGGTGTGTTCTATAATTTATTTAGCCAGTTATTTTATTTAGCAGGTCACTTGTGATGTGTGATCTTATAATAGGAACCAAGACCTCATACACAAGTAACCTCATTCATTAGCGCTTGCAAAATATCAATAAGGCATTAATTTTAAAACGATTTCTACTATTTGGAATAAGTTTTTGACCTTGCAATATCGACATATTTTTTTATGGCAACACTCCCTGCACAGCCCCGTGGTATGTGTGACAGACAAGGCGTGTACGGTGACGTAATTCCGGGATATATTACGTGGTGCGTGGCGTCGGTCCGCGTCGCTCACTTGTTCCACTGTAGCTCTCGCTCGAGATTCTCTAGAGGCTCGTTGTTGGCTGTCGTAGTTATTACCATTATAGTTACTTAGTTTAGACACACACTGAGATTCATTGTACGGTCAACATCTTGTTTGGTATAGAAAACTGACGTCATAATTTTATGTACCCACTGTACTTATAGGTAAGAGAAATGTTTTTATTTGTAAACCTAAAAACATTAATTTTGATGTTGACTGCACAATTTTATTGTATATATTTAAATGTAAGTAAATAACATACGAGACCTGCTACAAAATCTTTAAGTAGACTTTAAAAATTAAGCCAGAAATAACAGAACTGTACTTACATTGGTCTAATATTAAAACTACACTAATAATTTGAATATTATTCTACCTATACTTTATATTAGTACTACATAAGATTTCATATTTATTTAAAAAACTACATATTTCTATAAAATAAAGATAATATTGTACTTAAAACCTTCTCTTTTCTTCAAAAATTATCTCGTATATTATGGAAGGCACTATTCCCTAATATCACTAAGCTTTAAAAAAACTGTGTCATACTGCCAAAAAATATAAGTACAACTTAACTGGAATTGGATTCAGCTATTCCAAGTTATCTATATCTAATCATAATCTATTAGTACTTTCTACATAAAAAGTTCAGTGAAAATAAATTATCTATTTGTTGAATCTAGCTATTATCAATTTATTATTCATGCCTCGATAACCATTATCAAAAAGTTGACTCATTATTTAGTAAAAAACAGTATTATTCGTTCAGTACTCACCGATCATGGTCTTGAGTCGCACCGAACACATAATGAAGTCATCGAATTGTATGTAGCCGTCTGAGGAACCATATCTGTTGGAAAACAAACAATATTCGGTATTATAGGATTCATTATGCTTCGGCTACATTAGCGGGCGAATATTCGTATCGTGTTGGCGCGACAAAAACATCGTGTTCGGGTATAGGCGATGTTCTTGTCTACATTAAGGCGGGCGAAGATTCGTGTCGAGTTGACGCGATGCATCGTGCCGGATTGTGTTCTTAATTTTATTGAGATGGGCTCTGTAGTATGCCATCAATGAATCATTTTTCTTCTTCATTTCTTCTACTGTGGTAGGCCAACTGAGCATATTTTTAATTCGAATCCACGCATCATGTACCAAGTGTTTCTTTTTATGGTTGGGGTCACTAGGATTCCATATTTATAAAATTGAATAAATTCTAACACTTTTTCGTTACTCCACTCCATAGTGTTAAAATTAAATGCACGTCCGTCTCGCTTCAAAGTCTGGACGACACTGAATTGACGTAGATGTAGCCACCTAAGCGAATATTGGCGCGACAAATCCCTTTGATTCGCGCCAGTTTACCGACAACTCCCCGATACTACATCGTCTTCGCCCGAATACTACGCGATGACACGATGTACCCGGCCACATACATCGCGTTAACACGAATATTCGCCGTAGCCCGCTAATGAAGACGCAGCATTACAATTGTCACGGCGTATCCCATTTTTTTCGCAGATCTAAAATTCTAACGGCTTCCCTTTTCCCTCCAAAATTCGCAATAAATAAATCAACTTTTACTCTCTCACATTAATAGTTTCAATTCCACTTTCAGAAACGGCTTTTTAGTCCATTGAAATGTTAAATTTTTTAGGCCTTACCTCGCGTTTTTTAGAGGACGCAATTTTATTTTTTTGATGTGTAGGGGGGGTCAGTGTAAAGCTAAAACTAAGTTTATGGGGTCGCCACCCTTGTCCCACGGCCGCTCTCTTGAAAATAGGGGTTGAAATGGTTTTTACGATATATCTCTTAAACTATTAATTTAATAAAAAAAAATTGTTAGCATTTTTTGTTGCAAATTAAATTCTCTACAACTTTGGTCCAGAAACTTTTTGTCGTAGAACTATAAATAAAAAAGTTATAAGCGAAAATGTCCCTACACATCAAAAAAATAAAATTGCGTCCTCTAAAAAACGCAACCCCAAATGTAACTTTGCAATGGACTATTTTTAAAGTCTGGTTGTTTTCAAATAGCAGCTCTCAGTTTTTAGCGATTTAAAATTTAAAAATCGAATTTCATTTCTACAACCTTTTTGTAATGGAATTTTATTTATACAGTCTTTTTGAAATATACTTATTATATTATCTACCTTTATCATTAATTTTTGATTAATTAAATTATCGAAATTGAATTAAGATTAAACTAAGATTAAATTAATCACTATTAATCCGGTAGAATATAATAAAATGAATGGCAACACTAGGCGAAAAAGTTACCGCGGCCCCGTATCCCACAGCGGGAGGACTGGAGTCATTGATGATTTTCCATCCCTAAAAATAAGGCGACACATGGACAGCAGACCTGTGAGCGAGCACGTTGAGCACGTGCGCGTTGACGGTGTAGCCCGCCGAGTGCAGGGCGTCGCGCAGGTGCTGCGCCGGCACCGCGCCGCGGCCCTCCGTGTCGTACAGCCGGAACACCGCCTGGGAGGACACCACACAGGTTTATGTAACTGATCAAGAACACTACCAGATAATTGCACCAAAAATTATCAGGTTTACGTGAAACGGAAGAACTGTCATTCATGATCTGACTGATGACAAAATGAAATAATTATGCTATTATTTTATGGCTTCTTCAGGGTTCCTTTCGGAAGCTGGTTTTCCGATAGGCTAATGCTGCACCATTTATTATAATAATTGCTGCAGCATTATGCTGGGATGGGAGCATTTTCCGTCCTCGTACAGGTAGACTAACCTGTCACTCTTTGATTTTTACTCATCGTTTAATTCCTGTGCGAGTCATGAAATGGGTGCACCCTTTATAGCAGAATTTTTTGTGTCAAAATTTTATTTTGCATACCAACGAATCGCAGTAACTTCATTTCACAGAAAATCACAATGCGTAATTTTGTTAGTCAGAATCATCTATCTTTAAGAATAAATTCCATATCCATAATGATTAAAAATTAGAACAATCATAACGTAGAAAGTTCACAGTCAGAATCGTCTTTCGGCATACATTACATACATTAAATACATAGTCATTAAAAGGCAGAACTATTATATCTCAGAAATTTTACAATTAGAATTATCATAAATTAAAACATAAATTTCGTATGGAGCATAAAAATTATGCCAGATAGAGAGGGAACCCGAATTTTTATGCAAACGAAATTTATGCCAAATGATAAACAAACAAACAGTCAGAATTACTTCCAGATATATAATATGAGTAAGGATATAATTCTTCTGTACTGTATTTCAATGAACTATACGATTATGGTGTTTTTTTTTGTATGTGGATCTCTGAGGGTTGGCGATTTAGGCGATGGCAGCTCTAGTAATCGGTATGATAGCATAACACTCACCCTCCAGTTACGTAGATCAATCCACAAGGTCTTGAACTCCTCGAAGCCGAGTCCTCCGGATCCATCTTTGTCTAGCATAGCCACCATGCTGCGACACACCTCCTTGGAAAAGCCTTGTCCTTTGAGCTCTGTAACGTTATAGCAAGCTTAGAGAAAGTACTAGATGTTTCGATCAGCTGTGGGCGAAATACTGGCTTTAGATTGGGTGGGTGTTTGTGAAATAAACCGTTTTTTAGACATCAGTCAGTTTTCTAAGCTGCCGGCAGAAACATTTATTGGTGTTATGATAAATTGCACAATTGTGTGCTTTGATTTTACTCAAGTTTGTGACTATAAATCATTTTATCTATATATGTATTAGCTTTCCGCCAGCGGAAAATGAAAAGACAGAGTTTCATACGAACTTTGCACCCCTTTTTCCACCCCATTAGGGGTAGAATTTCGGGAAGTCTTTTCTTATCGGATGCTTAAGTCATACAAAGAACATTAAAAATATTCAATATTTCACAGACTTAAAAAAGAAGGCTCTAAATTCGACCCGTATGTTTTAAAGAAGTAGGAAAGCTATTTAAATCATCAGGTTTTTTTTAATTGCTCATTTTATGCCTGCTTAGTATGTCGTTAATGCCTACAAATTATTATCAAGATAAGATAGATAAATTATCTGCCCCACAAAATCTAAATTCAGTACCCCACCTTGAAATATAAAACTTAACAATAATTTTATGGAAATGGAGGTGACTTATCTACCTACAATGATAAATTATATTAAACTATAATAAATTTAAAATGCCCATTTTCATTCACTTTCAATGTACGGTAACATGCGTAAGCTTAAAAACGTACAAATTTCCAAAAATATACATTTTTGAAAATCTCTACTGTTTTAGTGTTAGTGGCGTAAAGCAGGCGTCATGTAAAATATTGCTTATGTATTCACAGACAGGACGTTAAGCATTACTTTACATAACAGAACAATTATAATAAAATAAAAAATAGTTCCCGTGGCAACCTGAAAAATATAAATCATAAAAAAAAACAAAATAAAAAACATATTTACATAAAAAAGTAATAAATAATAAAAACAGACATTTTAAATTGTGCCCTCCATTTCGATAAAAATGTGTCAATAGTTAAAGTAAAGCAGCGCATGCATCATCCCCACTGCGGACCTGGAAAAGATCTCACACGTTTAGACATTATGCTTCATTTGTTTTAATAAAAATGAATGTTTTTATATTTGTACTCTATGCATTCTTAAACCATTGACCTGATTGTGACGAAACTTGAGTGGCTTCTTCTGCGAGTGTTCCTAGTCCAAAACCACCTGGTATGCCACTTTTTTGCATTGTAGTTTTTATTTTCAAATCATTCTAGAAAGTCTTGGATATTTTTTTCTGAATAAATTTTGATGATTGTGTTAAATAAATAAATCATTAGAGTGTATTGACTTCGTGCCTTTAACCCTGTGACAACCGTTTTGTATAAACACTTTACTTTTTAGCATATCGATGATAACATCTTAGTTGGAAAAAGGACTAAGATTTAAGATAGAATCTGATTATAGCAGAATTGTATTGATAAAATCTAGTATTGGATTGATAGAGTAAAGTGGATTAAGTTGTAATTGTTTTGATTTTTTATAGCCTCAGCGGCGAATAGCTCAGTATGCAAATGTCAATCTCCCCTCCCCTCTCTTGATACCTGTCTGCGGTTGTGGCTGCGTCAGATGCACCTGCTCCTGGTTCTGCTGCTGCATCTGCTGCAGGTCGATGCCGACCTCCTTGCAGATGGGAGTGCAGAGAGCGCACAGCAGCTGCTCCAGACAGCTGGGCTCGCCCCCCCCTCCCCCCGGCGGGGCGGGGTGCACCCCCCCTCCGCCGTCGTACGCCGCGCCGTGACGCATGGCCAGCTCTGTAGGACAGGCGAACCTATTGCTCTGTGTTTTGTGTCATGTATATCTGTCATATGTAATCCATATAGTGCGTGTTTAGGCTCAAATAATAAAACGCTACTTAAGTTTACCAGCCAGTTGTACCAAAAAATATACGGCTAACTTATATGTGGAAAGGAAGAACTGTCACTTGACATCAAAATCGGTGAAAAAACTTAATAACTCTGCAGTTTTATCTTATGATCAGAGATTGGAGTAGGTAGATTGATTTGAGGTTAATGAACTGGCACGTATATATTAATATGGATATTAGTCCAGTCATTATAGACATTCGAAATCGAAAATTTAATTATAATTCCAAAAGTTTTCATCTCATTTTGCAACCTTGTCCGCAGTCCGGAACATTGTTAAAATTGCAATTAAATTAATTTTTGCTGTATGGTCGTGAAAAAAATTCCAAAAGTTCTGCAAACTTGGGGAAGTTTTCGATATAATATTTCATATCACGTATTAAATTTGCAACCAATCTAAGTGTACGGAACGTTTTGTTATTGAAAATTAATGTTTTTTTTTTATTAAACTGAATGAAAACGTTCCAAAAGTTCTGCAAACTTGACACATATATCGGAAAAATATACCGAACGGTTGTATAAATTTGCAATCTTACGTTGACCGGAACACGTTTATTTATAATTCTTTTTAATTCGTGGTCATTTTTTCGAGTAAGGTGGTCTCGAAATAATTACAAAAGTTTTGAAACTTGACTTCGAAAACATCTATTCTGATGCATTTACAAATTTGCAACCACGCGATCCGGAACTTTATGCAATTTGCAAAAATGTATTTTTTTTATTTTTTCACCTTCAAGAAAATTTCAAAAGTTCTGCAAATCGAGGGGACTGTTTAATTTTGGGATTAAGACGACGACTACCGCCAATGACCTTGAGCAAATGGGCGGAGCTTGAGCTTCCCCCCCGCGACCCCGCAATGCACACCGCACGCTTGTCATTTTATATTTTGAAGAACTTTGACGGGTGACCATAATATTATGTAGAGATTCTAAGGACAGTCGCATATTGTATTTTGATATGCATGTCTAAGATATAAAAATAGAAATACAAATAACATCTGTCTGAGTAATACTTCGAAACACTAATTTTAAATTTCCAACCCCCACTGCATACTTCGTTTGCCAGAAAAGCAAAAATATTTTCACTTTCTTTAATCTGCAAAACATATTTATCGATCTGAATTGTTACAAGTTTCAAGAAAAAAATCTGACAATTAGCATTCTTGAATTAATCCGCTGTGAAAGATGGACAGACAGACAGACAAAATCGCACCATAGGAGTTAATTTTTAGGCCATATTGGTGTCCATTTTGAGCTCTTCTAACAGAAATGCACGCAAGTTTTTTTCATATTTGCATTTTACGACATCTGCTGCTTCTCAAATAACTTCAGCTCATCTTCACTTGTATAGGAAAATCATATTAGTTTTGTAAGGAGAGCCTGGAAGCCAGTTAATTAGTCCGACGTTTCTGATCCATCTGTAAAGTGTCCGACCAAACCTTTGGCATCAGCTTTGGCCAAACCATTAGCTTAAAATTGGCCTAAGTTTTGACACCAACAGAACCGAAATTGAATAATCTATTACGTTTAAAGACCTAAAAGTGAGTGAGACTGTATTACAAATGATGTTAATATTTTAAATAAGCTGCAGGTAGTTTTATTTATATTATTAAGTTGATACACCGAACATATTAGTAAAAAGTCATTGTGGCTTCTTTGCTAAGGCACCTGCATCTCATTTATGAGTATGCAGATTCGAACTTCGAAACCTAGAAATTACGAATCTGACTATTCCTAAGTTTTACATGCACTTTTTTTAGTATAACTTAGACACCATTGACTAACGGTGAAGGAAAACATCGTGAGGAAACCTGGACTACACGGTCTGAAATCACCAATCCACCTTGAAAAAGCGTGATAATTAATGCTATTGCATGTCTATGTCATACCCAAAAGTGGGATAATAAAGATTCCGATTATGACCAGGATTTTTTAAATTTTTACCTATCATGAACAATGGAAATTCACCCGTTTTGGGCCTAATTTTGAAAGTGCCGCAAAGCAAAAAATCAATACAAAAATAAATGTGCTAAATTCGGATATAGACTTTGTCTGAATGAGAATTAGCTGTTACATTTTCAAGCACCAAATTTGTACGACCCTTTTCCACGGTTTCATGCATTATTGAAGAAATAAAGTAATGGAAAAAAATCCTACCATTGTATGGCATTTCGATAATCTTTTAGAAAGATGCAATATCGATTTTTGACTTTGAAATCATTTATAATTACCGATTTAAATATTTTTGATCTTTATCTTTTTACCTTATATTACTAATATAAGGTTTTTTATAATTATTTTATCAGAAAAACTCACGCAAAAATTGTTAGTTTTTTTATAAAAAGATTATTAAATTGACATGCAGTAGCTCAATTTTCATTTAGTTTTCTTATTACAATTCATCGGAATTCAAACATAACCTTGGAATTGGAAAATGGTCGAAATACCTTATTAAGAAAAGCATTTAAGAGAAAAATGTACGGAAGTCTAATTATTTCAGAACGTTTGTTTTACAAACTACGGAGAGCTTTTTTTAAATTTAATTCGTATACCAAAAGATGTCGTAGAAAACATAAAAAATATTAGAATATGCATCAAGCCTTTATATCAAGCCCTTTCATAATTATGATGACGTAGAAACTACACTTTGTAATTTTAAATTCCATTTTTCCTCGAAAGTAGTATTTTTCTACTTTATCCATTTGCGATATATTTCAACAATTATTCCAAATCGATAAGGTTAGTTATTCCTGAAGTAATTATCAGCTCTGACAGACAGACAGAGAAAGTCGCATCCCATAAGGGTTACTTTTTACTATTTTGGTTCGGAACCTTAAATATACTATTTGAATATATCTTTTTTTTTTTCATTTTCAGTTCTTCTGTCTTTGACTTCTGGGCCAAAAATTAAAGAAGATCAAGTCCTTTTTATTTATCAGGGCTTTAGTCAAAGAATTAAGCGATTGCCTATTAATCGGCTTAGGCCTAGCCAAAAATCGACGTTCTGTCGGATACTATTTGGTGTTGAAAATAAAACATAAGAGTGGCATAGTGAAGTAGGACCTTCATTTCTAAAACACTATGCTTCGTCTTATATTTTAGATTGTGTTTATATAATATTATCCCACATTAGATACCTTGACTAATAGATTAATATGTATATCATATGCTTACTTGGCGTTTTTACTAAACTTCGAAAATGGTTGGTAAACCATCACTACCCAATGTTACCAGTAAAAAACCGGCCAAGTGCGTGTCGGGCCACACGCAGTAGGATTCCGTAGTAGGTGAAGCCTACTTTGCCGTGATAGTTTTCGAAAGTTAGTTTTTTTTATTTTTGTAAGACCTATCTAACGATACCCTACATGAAGGGTTACGCAACAAAAAAAATATTCATCCTCATTTCACGTGTTCGGGAGCTCCACTAAATTATTTTATTTTTTTTATTCATTTTTACCACTTTTTCGGCGTGATCAATACACATATCTATACTAAATTTCAGCTTTCTAGTACCAAGAGCCTCTGAGCTATGCCGCGAACAGAGAAACAGACGGACATTGCGAAACTATAAGGGTTCCTTGTCGGACTACGGAACCCTAAAAATAAAACTAATGTAACCAATCCAAAATAGAAAAATGGTCTAGCTAAAATAGTCAGACAATACAATACATTTTACAATTTTACATTTTACAATACTCTTTGAATAGCGTAAGCTTATTTTTTTATCATATTCTGCATTTTTTTTCAAATTCGTCTCGTAGCAAAGAAACTCGAACCCAAATTCACGTGTTTAGAAAAATATTTTCATTGGTAATAATTTAGAATAGCGCCACCTTGTTACCCATGGATAAACCGTTTTATTTACAAACCATTAAGTTTTGTTCTAAGATATCATCCCATGCCCTGACTTATAGCTACTATTTCTATAAATTCCAAACTATTAGGAAATATTGTAACATAACATGAAATAATTTTAATTTTGACGATTATCTCCGACCTACATGTAAAATTTAAATGAGGTATGCAATATTCTCGTTTTGAATACGCAATGTATTAAAAGAAATACATATTTAAATCCTTAAGTACATTTAATTATTTAGTAAGTCAATAACAAAATATATTTGTCCTGCCAAATTTAGATACACACATTTTAGATTATGACAGATTATGGATGATTTGGTTTGAAAACACGTTATTCACATCAAAAAAATATTTTATCCGCATGTAGTGCCTTTTCAATGTAATAATTATAATTCACCAGTCATCTTATCACAAATATAATAGTTTATTTACATCGTAATGTGCTCGCTCTGAGTGACAGCGTCTACCCGTGACAGTGGTCACAGACGTACTGCCCCCGTCGCCCGGTGGAGCCCCTCCGTAATTTCAACTCAACGTTTTGACAAAAGCACAAAAATTGACGTAAATGTATGATTTAAAAAAAATATACGTATACAAAAAGACAGATAATTAACTTTTCTATAAAATGGTACAGGTTTCATTAAAATACGCTTGATAAATTCTATGTAAAACTCAGTTTTTCTTCTGCGTTAGACCTAACTTCATGATTTTTTTATACAATGTTATAAATACATAATTAAAAAAAACGTTATACAAAATTATCAAGCATATGCTTTAGTTTAGTATATATACTTTTCAAATCATGAAAGCAAGTCGTTAAAGCGTAATCATTAGCTTTAAAAGGGGCAAAGTCGTATATCGCCGCCTTAATGTTAGTATTAAAATTTGCAACCTCTCACGCAATCCGGAATCTTGTGTGATGTCGGAAATTTAACTTTATTGCATTTTTAACAATGTTCCGGACCGCAGAACAGGTTGCAAAATTTTATAGTTTGTTTTAATACCATTCCCGACCTTACATCAAAATTTGAATTGATTGTCTTGACTGACTGGACTATATGCCTCCGGGATTCAGGGATTTTGTAATTTTTTTTTTTTTTAGGAATTTCAAATATTGTTATGAGTAGGATAAAGAATATATCAATATGAATAAGAAATGTTTAACCCTTTTGTTGTCTTTCTAATAGAATATGTGATCGGCCTTCTATAATAAGAAAAATACTATGGCATGACTAAATTTGAGTAAAAACGTAGCAAACGTTCGTGTTTTAGTTTAAAAATCATTACATTCACAATATTTGATGCAATCCCGTAAGTACCAAAATGAAATCCCGGAAAAAGGCTTATCCATGTTACGATTTCTATGACTATTCATGATGCAAGTACGTAAAATCAATCTACCTTCTCCGATCACTGCTTATGATATATACGTTTGCTTAAATATATTATCTATGTTTTGATAATATAAAAAAAACTTGCAGGTATGCTAATAAAGGATATTAAGTTTTATGACCTACGTAAAAGAATGCATTAAGACATGAAATTTGATACAACCGGCCATCATTCTTTCCGTCGCTGCAATACACAGTAAATGTAAAGCATGACGTATTAAGTGACGTTGAGTTGTTGGGTTGGTCTTTATTAACTTTAATGTATACCGCGTAAATAATTATTATCATCA
This sequence comes from Pyrrhia umbra, assembly GCA_963891755.1. Lineage (NCBI taxonomy): Eukaryota > Metazoa > Arthropoda > Insecta > Lepidoptera > Noctuidae > Pyrrhia > Pyrrhia umbra. The sequence goes on from OY982943.1 coordinate 3,679,761, forward strand.
TATAACAGACACGACTGTATGAATAAACTAGTATGTATATCGTTAATCTATTATTATCCTATAGTATGTTTGCATTAACAAAATTGTATATAAATAAACGCAAAATATATCTGTCGGCGTAACCATAGATAAGCGCACCTCACGATACTCAATACTATATATACCCCCAGACAAAGAAACTGCATCAAAGTTTTTGTTTAATAAAAAATTGAATGGCTCTTTTCAGTATACAAACATACACTTAGGGATAATGATACTACGCTGTTATGAAGTTAACGAACCAAACTATAGGTTTCAATTTAAATTTGTATAAAAAGTTGGAATACTTGGTTAAAGTCTATTTCAAAGGTAGGTGCGTGTTGAACATTGATGCAGTTTATTAGTCCGTCAGTGTAGATAGGCTGTATACGTTGGATAAAGAGTGACAAGATGTCATTCTGACGGAACGTCATGAGCGGTGGCGTGGCGGGAAAAAGGGATTCTGGAGTACGGAGCCGCTGGCGCACCGCATCATTACGACGGATCGTCTTTTATCCGACATTATTATTAAAGTCAATTCATTTAGATTTTACAAATAAATATGGACGACTCTGATGTAGACCAACCGTTTCCTATATATCCGTAGATTATTTATTTATCTCTATGTGCACTTAGGGTCAAGTTCACCGACAGATGGTTATGTAATCGGTCCGTTACACAACACAACACACCTTACTAAATTTAACGATTATATCATGTGACAAGTAGCATTGTATCGTCACCTTCAGGGTGTTTCTCTTTTAACGCGAACATACTATAGAATTACAATTTGTTCATGGATACATTTAATTAAATTTACTGACGTTGTTATTTTATAATTATAATATACAATACGCCAAAAGAAAAAAAACAATTAGCATCCAATCTACAGAAGAACACGCGTTTTTATAAAAAAACAGTTTTCATGTAAAAAAGGAAAACAAAATATATAACATATTTACACCAATTGTATAAAACAAAATAATAAAAGTACGGTATTTTAGCAAAATTAAAAGTGAAACAATAAATGTCCATAAAAATATATTATATAATAATTGTTATAATACTCACATATACTATACCTTGGCACGGTTAGCAAAACGAAACGAAAGCTGCATTTAACTTGACACAAAGCGTTATCACATTGAAAAGCTCAAAAATGGGCATTTTAGAATACAGTATATACTAAAATTATAGATAAAAGAAAATTAATATAAGTATCATTTATCTGTCAACTACTAGTCTTTTCATAAACAAACACAGTTAAATATATTTCTTTAATAGAAAAACTCAAAATGTTATTAATTTCGAGTAAGTAATGATTCATGAAGTACTTTATAATATTGTTACTCTAATCAAGGAACAGTTAAAATAACTATCACAAGTAACTTGAAGGTATATGCAAAATATTTAGATAAAAAGTTTCCTTGATCATAGAACAATATATTTGATTTACAAAATGATCAAAAACTATATTTTAGGCTTTCCTGCGTTCATTAGGTTCACTCTAAGCGTATCTAAGCATATTCTATGTATGTTTGGATCAACACAAAATTGATTTAGTAAAATTTGTAAGCGATGTGTTAATCAAAATGTTGTCAAAAAAACGATTACAATTGATTTTATTATATAAATCTAATTTAATATTTATCCATAGAGCTTCTTTTATTTCCATAATTTTCAGAGTGAATTATATGTTTCTTTATTTATACTATTATCTGCCTGGTGCTTTCCCAACTATGAGGTTGGCTTCTATTCTAACACAATACCCCTTTCCACTTGTTGTTACACTAGTTGTCAGACCTTCTGGCTTCTGGCCAGGACCAAAGACTTAACGTGCTTTCAGAGGCACACGTAGATAAATAGGTGTTGCTACGTACCCTCGCGCATGGCGTAGTCGAGGATCTCCTTGAGCTCCTGCCAGTCCACTTCACCGTCGTCACCCGCGAGACGGTTGAAGAAGTCACGCACCGGGTCCGCTGGTTCAGGGTCGGGAGCTATCTCCTTGACCTGGATTTAAAAATATTTTTTAGAGTAATTTATGTATTAACGTCATTAATAACTTTTAAAAAATTTGTTTAATTTATGTTTTAACAGACAATTTTTTTTTAATATAAATAATGTAAGAGAAAGGGCCTTATTCCTGCATTTTTTTGGAGATGGTTTTAAATATTAAAGATTTAGAGATCAATGTTGAATGTAACTGAACACTAATAGTTGGTATTCGTACTCACCCTATCGTCAACTTCTCCCATTCCGATGTCCTCATCATTTTCTCTGAAAACAAACATTTCTGATAAGTTGAAGCTACCTATGTCATATATTGAATAAGGATTATATCAGCTTTACCACGGCCCCGGAAAACAAAGAGACTAAGTAGGAACATGATGGGTTTAGTCAGAAAGAGTCTGACACTCTCTCCTACCCCACAGGGCGGAAGGAGTAATTTTATTATTTTCAATACTCACGTCATGTTATTGCACTTCTCCGAGAACACTCGCAGGAGGAACTCTCCCTCCTCATTAGGATCAAAGGTGGACGGCACGATCACGTAGCTGCCAGGATCCAGCTTGAATCTACACAGTAAATTATATTATAGAAATATATTTTTAAAGAAAGAAAGAAAGATCATTTATTTTGCAAATATGGGTACAAAAATGGAGTTAGGTACATATAATGTAAAAAGTTCAGCCATATTTTACCAATCGGCATGCAAAAGAATATTAATTACTAGGCACATTATTTTAAAATATTAAAAATAATAACAGAGAGAAAGATAATTAAAATTTAACATTATTTATTATTCTTAACTAAGCAAGCAGTCGGAATAAAAGTTGAGCAAAGGGTAAAAACGACTACTCCTTGAGTCCCAAACAGCAGAACTCGACATCCCGCTAGGGTCAGGAGATGGCAAAATGAAATGATGATTCTGGCAAAGCCAAAAGAAAGGGTTATGATCTAAACTGTATATGTATCATATATGTTCCCCATTTTTTTGCATTTTTTTAATTGTAAATTATATTTTTTTATCCTTACTTTTCAATAACAATTTTATAAATTAACAACAAAAAAAATAACTATGTACGCGTAATATATTATAATAAAATAAATGTTACCTGGCGCTGACTTCTCTCAAGTTAATGAAGGCCTGACTGCGGCCCACGGAAGCGTTGTACTTGAAGAAGTTGACGTCGAGCGGCTTCGGTACGTGCCCGTAGTCCGGCAGCCGGTACACCGCGAACCCGATGGTCAGGCACTCCAGGCCCTGGTGTCGCTGAGACCGGCGGTTCTTCTGCATCAGCGCTACTATGATCTGGGAACAATGTTTAATTTGAATCAGACATCATGTATTACATCTACGAAACCTCGTATCGCCTAACTGACCGATTTTGACGGGACTGGTCAATAGCTGGCGTTGGTAGATAAGAAGTAACTTCATCTTAGTAAAACAATTAGAGATCCGAACAAATAATTAAACCCATGGCGTTGTGATCAAATGCCTTAACGCAAGTAAAGCTGTAGGCAGGGCTAGTTGTAGTATGAAAAGTTAAAGATATTAAAATATATTTTCAATTTATAAAACATGACTAGATGCAATAAACACAGGTCTAAAAGTAAAAGAGCTCATGTTTTACCAATATTCCGCGCAACAATGTACTTAATGGTTATATGCATAGATTGTATTTGTGTTCTAACATACTATACTAGTATGTTAGAAACTACGACAGTTAAAACTACTCACGGTACACTTATTCTCGTCGTCTCCTTCATCGACATCCTTCAGCGTGACGGTATACTGCGGATTCTTCCAGAACGTCTCCAGATAGTTTCTGCAACCGCCGGCCGTGACGCCTTCAAAACAAAACAGATGATAGCATTGTAACAAGTTTATAAAAACTAGCTTTATCTTGAGGTCAACAACTTCAACAATGAAAAATTAACGTAGTATAAATATAAATTTTCGATTCTATACCTCTAACCCACTCTCCTTCGAAGACTGACATCTCCCATTTCTTGGTGCACCCTTCCGGACATTCGTCAGGGTCCAGAGAGTCGGGGTTCAAGTTACAAATCTCCACTCTGTAATAAATACGAAACATTTTTAAACATTGATACTGCAACGCAGTTCCATGTCAAAAAACTATTGTTATTTTTTTTATATACCTCGAGAAGTGGTTGATAAAGTCCTTGAACGACATCCAGAATTCACCGTCGTCGTCGAATGTGAGACCCATCTCATCCTTCTCAGACTGGGGGATGAACCGCCACTCTGGGGACCTGAAACATAGATAAATGGAGAATTAAATAATTATTTAATTGTTTTATATACTGCCCCAATACTGGGCAAAGTCGTCTGAAGATTTCATATCCACTTCAGCACAAAGGGCCACTTCACGCCAGGAATTTCCGACCTTGTAAAAACGACCGCAGTATCATCAGCATAAGAGAACACTTTTGCATTACTTATCCTGATGTTACTGAGGTCATTGACGTAAAGCAGAAATAGCGTCGGGCCCAGGACACTTCCTTGTGGGACTCCAAATGTGACATTAGCTTCATCACTAAAGTAATCTCCTAACTTGACCCTTTGCTTTCTATTAGACAGGTAGTAAAACAAAGAGTCTCAACGGGATTCCTCTCACGCCTGTAGACTCAAGTTTGTTAATTAGGATAGGAACAGAGACAGTGTCAAACGCTTTTTTTAGGTCTAGGAATATAGTCACAAATTTATCACCCTTATCCATACTATTAATCACCAAAGAGGTGAGAGCAGTAATAGCATTTTCGGTGGACAAACCCTGCCTAAATCAATATTGTGTCTTGCTTAAGATCTTATATTTTTCAAGGTATTTTACTTGTGAACTGAACACGCCACATAAAAATAGGCCACACGATTTAGCCTACATAAACATTAGATGATCGAAAATACAGTCAGTCATCATATTTAGATTCAGCTTTTTAAAAAATAGTACAAGTACATACTTATCGCTCCAAGGTCCGTTCCACTCGGCCTCATTACCCCAGGGGTTGCGCAGGCGCAGCAGCGGTATCTTCCCGCTGCGGCCCGGGGTCTCGATGTCCACGTACTTCACCTTGGTCACGGAGTACGCGTGGCCCCGGATCAGCCCGGCTGGGGTCTCAGCTTCTAAGATGTTCGGGTCCGGCTGGAAATAACGGTAATATGGTTAATTTAAGGCTGCACAAATGAAAATCAGCACTTTATAAAGGTCCAATTTACAAAAGACAGCCCCCAAAACACCCGCCCTTCACTACTTCCCATATGTTTTTGCTGGGAAGAAGTGGCGTAATATTCTCACCTCAATGCTGCAACCACTGAGCGAGTTCCTCTCATATGCCTTCAGCAGGATGGTGTAGAAGTTGGGCGGCAGCTCGGCGATGTCATACATCTCGGTCACGCCCCCCGTGAAGTCTTCCATTGCCTCACATGTCGACCCGCCCTTTAGGGCTTCGTATGAGCCGTGCAGCCTGGAATAATGGACATTATGTTAGGGTAATGCACTGAAATTCATGAAATTTAGCCAATTTTTAGGGGTTATTTTAGCTGCTGCGGGATTTTTCGAAACAGTTCTCTGGAACGCAAAGAACGAAGGAAAGAACATGAATGGATTTTCGTCAGTAAGGGTCTGACAATTTCTCCCGCTCCACCCACAGTCGGAGTCATTTGATATTATCCCAAAAAATGTGAATCGAAATAAAATACAAAAAATTGGCAGGCGCAACGTTTTACTGAAGTTGTTTGTTTTAATGTAGAGAAAAACCCTTGCCACTCGCTTATTAAACAAAATGCAAGTACTATTTTTATGTATGGAAGAATCTATAATTAAACTAGTTTGACGACTTACTTGGCATAGGCCTTCTCGAGCAGGGCGCTCCAGAACTCGTTGGTCTCCGAGGAGTGGAGGAACACCAGCTTGCCGCGGTAGGTGGGCAGCCGGTCGTCAATCACCACGTCCACCCATCTGCCGTACTGCCAGAAACTGGAACAAATCCAGTCCGTATAAATTATAATATTCGCCTAGGCTTTTTTCAACAAAAAAAACTTTGGGATCCTGTCAAACTAGATGGAGGTCGTAGTTGTCTGATCTGAACAACCCAAATACTGGGTACATAACGGTTAACGGTTGATTAACACTTGTATGTCAAGGTTTGACTACGCTTATTAATCAACAATTGTTTTACAACCAACACAGATTGTTGAACATGTTCTCCAACATCTCGATTTGTTAAGCATGTCAAACCATCTAATGTCTGATCTTGGTATCGCTGCTGAACTTCGTTAAGTCTTAGGCTTAGGTCCAAGTTCACCGACAAGATAACGGTCCGATTAACTTAAAACAGCTGTTTACCCTAAATTCAAACTTCCAACTTTCGATGGGTAATTTATTAATTGACATCAAATGGTCGACTACCACACCAGGGTTGAACTAGAAGTGGGTAACACGAAAATTCCGGCTTCCTGGTAAAAAATGTTTTTTTTAATGGGTCGATTTCGTAAGCATCTGTCGGTGAACTTGCCCCTTATTATTATTAAGTACACGATAATGTAATGGGCAATAAAGGATTGTTTGCCTTACCGGAAATGGAAGACCCCAGCATACTCCTCATCGAAGCTCTGGTCATCTGGCACCACTTGGAAGAACAATCTGGAATAATGATACAGTTTTTTCAACGCCTATACACATACTGGACTGACATCTAAAAAATAAAATAACACTGTCTGTCTGTTACGAATTTACAGTAAAACCGCTTTTGGCATAGATTGAAACCTGAAGGCAGACGGACGCTGGTCAAACGAGTCTTCTTCACTTTTTGTCTCTTTGTTCAATAGAAATTCCATACACAAAGGGTGGAGGAGAAAACGCGTTTGTCCAGTTACGTGCTAGGCCTTTTGGGAAAGATTTTTTTATTATTTTTATCCGAATGCATCAAGTAGTCCTCTCAGAATGCAAACAGCACATTATTGATATGAGAATGTGAGTCAACTTACTTTCTATGGAGGGTGAGGTTGGCGACGGCGGCCAACAGCCAACAGTCGCCCAACTCGCCCTGTTGCACATCGAAACGGCTGTACCCTTCGACGAATAGTTGGGGGTCGTCGCATATTTGCTGAAAAAAAAAAACAGCAAATCAATTACGTTTAAAATGTTTTTGATGATATTGAAATACATGAGGAGATGATTTCTGAAATGAAAATCCTTTTATTATTTGAGGTTGAGTTTCCTTTCCGGTTATTCCAAAGTTCTGTCCATTTATGATAGTCGTTCCAAACTCATATTAAATTAATTAAATTAATATAACTGTAATATGTCATATACTTGAATTAGTGGCAATTTGGTAACTAAAAAATAATTAGAAACTGTATATCTTTCGATATAACTGTATCTTTTATGTTAATTGATTTTAAGTTTCCGAATAAATCATGGAACATCCTATTATTAACTTTAAATTTTCAAGATGGTGCACTTACCCCAGGCCTTAACCAAGTGATGGGTCTATCAAGCCTCTCCTTGTAGTAGAGACTGCGGTCTACTGCAGGAAACTCCGGGTCTTCAAACAGCCTGCCCTCGGCATAGCAGCGAGACCTGATCTCTTTGAAGTCCTGGTATGTTGCTGGACCGAAACTTGAGGGACGAGTCTCGCCGAGCTGCAGGAGAAAATATACGTCAAAATATGTCTTTGCTGATGGGGTTTCTTGGTCTTCTGTAAAATAAAATTATTCAATAAGATATGTGTTGTGTTTAGTAGTCGTTACTTATTTTAAAACAATTTAACCAGCTGCCACTTGTAGATCTTTGACAGCACTTACGGGTAAACATAAGCCAGAAAGTCTGACATCCAGAATTACCTAAAGATATCGTGCTGCCCGGTAACTGGGTTGTGGAGATTAGATAGGACTCCCTAACTCTCAATGTCAAATACTGATACTCAACTGCATCTTGTTAGACTGGAACCTGACCCCACATAGTTGGCAGATGATGACTTAATTTTAAACCACCTACTACTATTTAATATTTCAATTAGCTTTGTTATATTGACATGTTATGTAAATTAACCTGTAAATACGATAAAACAATAAATAAAAATAATACTTTCAAGAACCATTGTCGGTGTCTCTCTAGCAAGATTCGATATTTTCTTGCAAAGGCGACATTATGTCTAAATCTAGATTTGACCTATTTAGCAAAGTTCCCATTAACCGAAGGTTTTAGTAAGAGAAAAATAACTAAACTCCATTCTACGTACTCAAATAATGCCTTAAATATAGTAGACACTTTTTTGAAAATACTTTGACACGCTATAATACCACCTCAATTAAAAAGATCACAAACCCAGAACAGTTGTTCACCGGTAGGCATATACATTTTACTTCCATTGTAACTAGGAGGCATCTTCAGTCTATATTCCTTATGGTGTTCTACAGTAGAGAGCCTCTTCAAAGGAGTATGTTCTTTGCTAATCTTAGCATTAGTGAGCGTCACTTTAGGTGATCCTATAACTTCCTTCGCGAAAATCATACTTTTGTTAGATACCGCGTTACTATGCTCAACAAATTCAACCTTTTTCGAAGTTATTTCAGGCTCTTCAATTTTGACCTCTTCAACAGATTTCACTATTTTGGTCGCCCAAAAAGGTTTGTATGAACTGTTTCGACGGACGTTTGATTGTTGGTAGGCATAGTCTGAAACTTTAGCCTTTTTGAAATCTTCGAACAATCTTGTGAAGAAACCTTCTTTGGCATTTTGTTCGGTTTTCGCTGGAGTTTTATCGGAGCCTTTTCTTTGTCTCACTATCCTTCCAGATTTTGGAGAGAGAATTGAAACTGATTTCTTTTTCCACGCTTCTGCTGCGTTAGACACAGTCGCGGTTGAATAGAACGTCTTTAGATAGCCGACATCTTCTTTCTTCAGCTTCACAAACGTATCTTCTGTGGCTTCAGTTGCCATTTTATGTTTCGGTGTTCATGCGTTGGATTTTCGGAAGTTAATGATGTAAGTGCTGCGATTTGTTTAAATCGATTTTGTTTTTTTAACTAGGTTTCCAGTGTTCTAGTGCGAGGTCGACTGATTGATGTAAAAGGATAATTAGGCTAGTAATGCTTTGTTGTTCGAATGTTAACATAAATTTTAGTTAACAAGGTAATATTGACAAGCAGATTAAATTAAATATGGTATTGATGAAAATTTTCCTATAACTATTATTATATAGGAAACGGCCCTGCTATATTTATATAGTAGCAACAATAAGGTAATCGTTTAATAGAAATAATTTTCTCTTTCCCCTTTTTTAACAGTATTAAAATAACGTTTAAATGCAAAATATTATTAAAAATATAAATATATAAAGTTGGGATAGCTGTAATTTTAATTGGTTTCATAATTACTTCTGATATAAGTTATAAATCCGTGTCTAGAAGTCGCGCGTCCTTGATGAAAATAACTATCGATTTTAGCGACGACTTTTAAGTATCCCTTCAGAGATAGCTGATAGTTCTTTAATTTCATCAATATCATTACGTTGTAAACTATATTATTATTTCCTTATATGTTTACACTCATCTAGCTAGCAAACAACAAAGCTTACTACAATTATTTATGTTATAGCTAATATAATATAAATTTAAAAGTTAAATATCAACACTCATCACAACTTAGGACATAAAACTTTCACTTCACAAACAAGACAAATAAAATAAAGAAAATTTTTAATATATATCCAGTGTCCACTTCATAACAGTAATAACTGAAAATATTGACTGCCAACAACGGACTGATAACAGTATGTAAAACGCGGTGGTAAAGGACAAACTCGTATGTGTGAGTGGCGGAAACCCATAGAGAATTACTGTGTTATGGTGGAACTCGTCGCGTATTGGAAGCGAAGCGATATTGTAGAATATTAATCAGCGAAGCTTTTTGTATTGTAAGCTCTGTTTAGTTTAGTTTTAATTTTTACGATTTTAGTGTGTTTACCAGTGTCATGCCACTCCAAACTAGTGATCAGTGATCCAATTAGGTTGATTGCTTGGGTTAGGTTATTATATTTTTATTATATAAAAATACCTATTTTCGTAAGTCTGTTTATTTATTTTTATTTATTTATTTGGGATGCCAACAGTTATTACATTGAGATTAGGAAGAATCGATACATGCAAAAAGTTACAAGCTAAATGCATAACCAATTACAGGCAAACACCACATGACTTTAAAGGTACTTAAATGTATATAAATTCAATTATGAATAACATGCACACAATGCGACAATATAGAACAATTACAGAATGAGTTTATGTGTTGAAAAGTTGTTGTTGCTGTTACACCTACAGTTTGTATCATTGAGATAACTTGCGAGCTAATTAAGGAGTAGCGTTAGTATTCTAATATTAATCCGTAATCAATCTGTATTTTTGTTTCACTTTAGTTTTTCCTGTGAATATTTCGTTATAGTATTCGAATGATACATAGATAGTGTCAATGCAATTTAAAATTATTTGTGGACAAACAAATTAGTCACATTATCAAGAATAAAGTACGTGATGATCATTAACTTAATTAAACATAAACAAACAAGATAGTGTAATCATGCCTCTCATCGTGGTTATCTGTTCGCACAATTCACATAAACGATTATTCCTATCAACCACTTTAGATTCCAAACACTATTCGCACATGGTAATGTTCAATACGAAAGCTACACAAAAGCTATATTTAGTTTGATTAATTAGAATAGTTGTGACCCTAACATAGACCCCTGAGGGACACCGCGTCATAGCTTAGGTGTGGTGAATGACAGACCCATTTTTATCAGCCCATCGAATCTACGGTGACATAAAAAGATAATTACAGTTCTGTTTGTAGTTAGGACAAAAGCCTTTTAACCTAATAAGGTTTAACAGCTATGGTGAATAGTATCAATAGCATAAGTTAACTAGTTTAGTTATCAGACTAGTGTTGTGAGTAGCTAGCTGTGTTTCTGCCGCCTCTTATCTTCAATTCAACTTAAAACAGGTAAGACACATTTTTAACTCTGCCGATACAGTAATGCATTTTTATTGGAAGTTAGGTGCTATGTTGACAGTTGCGATAACTTGAAGGGCATAAGTTTTGTTGATAAGATAAATAAATATATTTCGGTCATTCAAGGACAGCTCAACTTACGCTTAAGTTTACATCATTATATATTTACTTTTCCTACTAATATTTTGAATGCGAAAGTTTCTAAGGAAGGATGTATGTATATGTATGTATGTTTGTTACTCTTTCACGCATTAGGTACGGTGAAATTAGGTGCACAAATAGTTGCTGCGGGACGTTCGAAAGAGATACCGCGCCCCTGGAATACAAAGGGCTGAGGAAGGAACATGGATGGGTTTTAGTCAGTAAGAGTCTGACACTAACGGCGGGAGGGGTCATTTGATGATTTCCCATCCGAAAAAAAAAAAAAAAAAGCTACACAAATAGTTTATAACCTAGACATAACACATAGGATACTTTTTACCCCGGTATCTAGACCCTTAGAAAACCAAGTCACGGGTAGTAGCTTAACTAAATAATATAAACTTAATTACAATTATTTCTACTTTATCAAATATAAATTTCGGCTGTTTAGTTTAAGTCGACGTTATAAAATGATGTTAGAACTGATGTTAGATGAATTTAAAAAGCAAGATCCTATTGACTTAATAATGCACAAAGGAAATTGATAAAAAGTACCATACAAATCTAATTTAGTTTTTAATAAGGTAAATCTCTACTTTAATTACGCACACTACATTAAAAATGATATCAATGTATCGTAATGAGATATTGTACGCGTAGGTGTTAAATAAATGTACTGTTTAGGAAAATTAAGAATATTTATTTAGTACAAAATCTACATTTAAACTACAATAATTATTGAATAATAACATTAACTGGTGACTGTTACGATTATTATTTCCTTTAAGCTATTTCTAGCAGTTATGTAGCTGTTTGCAATTTACTCATTATTATTTTTACAACATAAGCCACAGCTTATACTATGATTTACGACAATTACGGCCAATATAATACTGTAAAAACAATTTAAATTAAGTACACTTATTTTAATTAAACGCGAAATAATTCGTTCATAGTCATTTAATTTTAGTTGTGATTTAATTACGCTACGAAATGTTGCTCTTTCATCTTAAATGTTTTAGAATGTATTGTCTTTTATACTTCAATGAGGGTGAGGATAAATCATTTTTTTACATAAGGGAATGATCAAATGACTCCTCCCGCTTTGGGTAGCGCGGGAGGGAGTGTCAGACTCTTATTGACTAGAACCTATCCATGTTCGTCACTTAGCCTTTATAGGCCTTTGTGTTCCGAGGCTGCGGTAACTCTTTCGATGATCCCGCAGCCCCGGCAGGCTATGGCTCTGTGGGTGGGCCCCGTCAATTTTGCTGACATCTCTTTGAGGCGTGGGTGGAATACAAACGTGCAGTCGACACGGGAATAAAAGTAAATCCTGGTTTCCGTTTTGTGTCAAAGTAGCATGTTCCTAAAACTCTCATTGTTATGCAATAATGGATAAAATAATTACGTGAGAACACCACAGAATAAATAATAGTACTGATATTAGTTTATTACAATTACATAAAAAAGGAGGGGCAAATTTTAATTTCAGTTCTGGGTGTAATTGAAAAGATGACTTACGCCACGTTATTCAAAACAGACCATTAAATAATTTCGTGTGATCAATATTGGGGTCGAAAAGGTCAACTGTCTAGACTGTGTTATCCTAGGTCTGGATAGTGTCTACTGTCTCTTCAGATTTTGGATGCTTACAACGCATTACTCATTTCAACTGGTTGTGAGTTTTATCTTTGTTCGTTTGTGTGTTTATAATAGCAAAGGTAACACAAACCAGATAGATTTTACAATATTCTGAAAACATTCATTACTATCCATTTCATAGATAAGATATTCGTCGTCGTCGTATATCCCATGATATTTTTTTCGATATGTTGAAGTCAATAAGTCTATTAGAAAATCGTTGTCGATAATTTCTAAGATCATTTTTTTGTTCAGATGTAAAAGCTTTTCATTGTTTGGCACCCTAACATACATCTGTGTAGTCGTGGACATCTACTTTACATTAGTAGTACTGTGTCAATTTATTTCTTAGACGTAATAAATACCACATGTTTTAAAATCGAACGTAGACTTAAGAAAGCACATAGACGAAGCAATAATAACGAAATCTTGCGGTGAGCTACTAATGTGTGTCAATATTATAAAACCCCAGACCCCAGACTTAATTAAAAAAAAATCGTACATAAAAATCTTTCCCAGGTCAACTGACAACACAATAAGAAAACAGAAGCAGTTTCAGAGCGTCATACTAGTTTAAATAATATAAACATTTCATGTCTACGGTAAATCTAGCGTCCAATGTATTTATTGGTAGTTTGCCAAAGAACAAACCGAATTAATGTACGGGTTCATGCCCGTCGTCATTAGAGTTCCCAAGAATCGTTGAAATATGACGATAAGTTAAATTTTTATTCAGTGTTGTTTGTAAACGTGGACACTTTACATGTTAAAATTCATATGAGTACCTTATTATTATTTCATGCTTGATTTACGATCTGTCTTTCTTGTTTGTGAAATCTCTCACTAATTATTTCAAGTATTTTCTTTGTATGAAGTGTTTCGGGTCTCATTTTATTCGTCATCGCGAGATAATGCACGTGTCTTTAACTTAGAGTTAAGTTTTTTCAAGAACCTATATTATATAGCAGTTTACTAAATTTGGTCCTCTTCAACTTTTTATAACTTAAAACTTAAACTATTAAATTCATTTTCGAATGAAGCTAGCTTAGTTACCACATCAGAATTAAACTAAAAAACCTAAAATATATTTAAGTAGTAGAAATAAAATGTACAATCATGTTGGATACTAAAACTAGTGATAATTTTGGAACATGAGACTGATAATGTGCTAATTTTGGGCAGACTTCAGGTCGTATTACAAATGATTCATGTATTGTTGCACTGGGTGCAGACACTAGAGTGGTAATGACGCTAACTGTTGATAAGGATGATTGTATGCTTGTCTATGTAAACGGCGGATACGAAACAACATAGAAGGAAATTAGCGCTTAGCAAGCTAAGCGCTAATTTCGTCAATGATTTCCTTCCCGGCTAAAACACGTTTGATGCTTGAGATAGTTTTATTATGAAGCCTAATGAACGTCAGCTGCAGTTCGGTTGGTGGAATAAGCAGCAGAGGTCTCCCAAGTATGTAGAAAGAAATAAAATTTTCAGTCATTTCCTCCCGAATGATATTTGTGTCAAATCATAGTTAAACCAATATCTTAAAAAAATCTGTCATTTCCTCTCATTTGAAACATTAACCAGATGATAGCTTATATGCTGTTCTAAATAATAAATAAAATCGTCAACTGGCCATATCGTGGTGAAAAGATCGTCGGCTGATGGCCTGAAAGGCGTCTATCGTCTGATTAAACGCATCACCTGACGAGTTTTCTTTTTTCATTACTTTAGGGATCTATTAGCAATCCGCTTATGAATTTGCATCCGGGAGGAAATGTTGTATCTAAAGTTATTTAGCATTTTGCTCCTTGTCGCTTTGGCTCGTGTTAATTTCAGCTCTTTCTTATTTATTGTTTCCACTCTAACATATTACCGTCGGCTCTCATCTATACAGTTGTATGTATAAAGAGAGAACCTCATACACTAATTGACTGACTGACTCATCAACACACAACCTAAACGGCTGAACTTAGAGTAATAAAATTTAGATAGCAGATTCCTTTTATTGCCTAAGACAGGTAATTAGAATGGATTTTTGAAAATTTCAACCCTAAGTATAATAAATAAGGGTTGAAAGTTTGTATGGGTAAAATTTATTTTTAATTCGATTAAATTCTGATTTTGTAGAAACACGAGTGAAAATTAATATTTGTTTCAGAGATCTTAAATCTAGAAGACACTTTTTTTGAAAATACTTTTACACACTATAATATCACCTTAATTTAAAAGATCACATACCCAGAACAGTTGTTCCCCGGTAGGCATATACATTTTACTTCCATTGTAACTAGGAGGCATCTTCAGTCTATATTCGTTATTGTGTTCTACAGTCGCGAGCCTCTTTAACGGAATATGTTCTTTGCTAATCTTAGCATTAGTGGGCGTCACTTTAGGTGATCCTATAAATTCTTTCGCGATAATCATACTTTTGTTAGATACTACGTTACTTCGCTCGACAAATTCTTCCTTTTTCGAAGTTATTTCAGGCTCTTCAATTTTGAGCTCTTCAACAGATTTCACTATTTTGGTCGCCCAAAAAGGTTTGTATGAACTGTTCCGTCGGACGTTTGATTGGAGGTAGGCATAGACTGAAACTTTAGCCTTTTTGAAATCTTCGAACAATCTTGTGAAGAAACCTTCATTGGCATTTTGTTCGGTTTTCGCTGGAGCTTTATCAGAGCCTTTTCTTTGTCTCACTAAGCTTCCAGATTTTGGTGAAAAAATTGAAACTGAGTTCTTTTTCCACGCTTCTGCTGCGTTAGCGACAGCAGCGGTTGAATAGAACGTCTTCAGATAGCCGGCATCTTCTTTCTTCAGCTTCACAAACGTATCTTCTGCGGCTTCAGTTGCCATTTTATGTTTCTGTGCTTATGCGTTGGATTTTCGGAAGTTACTGATGCAAGTGCTGCGATTTATTTAAATCGATTTGGTTTTGTTAACTAGGTTTCCAGTGTTAAGATAAGATATCATTTATTTGCTTATAAAATGGTAGGTACATAAGTTGTTAAATAATATATGTAAGTATACAGAACATGATATATTCTAGTGCGAGGTCGACTGATTGATGTAAAACGATTATTAGGCTAGTAATGCTTTGCTTTTAGAATATTAACTATTAGTTAACAAGATAATAATGCCAAGTAGATAAAATTAAATATAATGTTGATGAAAATTTTTCTACAACTATTATAATATAGGAAACAGCACTGCTATATTTATAGTAACATCAATGAGGTTATCGTTTTATAGAAATAATTTTCTTCGTGAAGCATTTCCGGCGTTTGGCCCCCAAAAATTGCCTTTAAGCGGCCCCAGCGAGCTTAGGCCGTAAGGCTCACCCGGGGCTATCACACGATCGCCCGCAAGTCGGCGAGCCTCCTTGCCGGATTGCCGCCATGGGATCTAGAGCCGGGGGTTCTCGTGCGCCTGCACAAGTGGCACGCGACGGCGGTATACGCTGGGGCGAAACTCCGCTGCTGCGGCAAATCGCGGCTTGGCGGACGGAGCTCCGGTATGATCTCACAGCGGAATGGAGACAGGACTGTTGCAACCCAGCGCAGGGCACGCCGTAATCGCGGCGTACCCCTCTTTGAGGCGTAGCTAGGGAGACGCCAAAGCGTCCTGACCTTCCACCTGACCGCAGGTCCTCACCGGGCATGGCTGTTTCGGGAGGTTTCTGCACAGAATCGCGCGGGAGGAGACGCCCGGGTGTCACCATTGCGTAGATCGCCCGGAGGACACGGTGGAGCATACGGTACAAGTATGCCCCGCCTAGACGGAGCACCGCCATGTCCTCGTAGGGACGATCAGCGGTGATGACCTCCAGCCGTGGTTCAGGCCATGGTCTGGAGCGAGAGGGAATGGAAGGCCGTCACCTCCTTCTGCAAAGCAGTAATGCTAGAGAAGGAAGTGGCGGAACGGTGAAAATGGACCAGGCTCGCGTCAACGGTGCGTTCGTGTTCCCCGTGCGCCTCAAAGAGATGACAGCAATTCAGCACAAGTGACGGGGCCCTCCCCACAGGGCCATAGCCTGCCGGGGCTGCGGGATGTTCGAAAGAGTTACCGCGCCCCCGGAACATAAAGGGCTGAGGAAGGAACATGGATGGGTTTTAGTATGAGTTCACCCATGCAGGGAGGGGTCATTTGATCATTTACCAATCCGAAAAAAAGGCATTGATTTAAAATCTTTAGGTCTAGGTAGCAATGTACAGCAAATCACCACGATCATCGGTGATTTTCAAATTTCGTCCAACGTTCCCTCGTTAAACGTGAAAGCTTAATAAACAGAAAGTTACTCACTAATTTATAGTATTAGTAAGAATATAAAAATGTTTATTTCTAGACATTTTACATTTTACAAAATATGTAATAGGAATTATTTTGTAATGTTTGGTTTCACTGAGACGGTCGATCCGTTCCACAGAATCAATATAATAAGGATTGCTTTATATAATACTTTAGTTCAGTTCTGAGAAACCGTATCATTGGCAATCAATAGGCAGGTATTTGCATCTACAATGTGAATTTGCACTGATCGCAAATATATTTATGAATGACTGTGTTGTAGTGTAGTGTGTACGAACAAACTGTTTATTCAATGTCGATGATTCAATTAATAGTGATGTCCCCTCAAGGTCAGACCCAGAGTAAATTCGTTGTCATATTCGTCTAACTGGCAATAGACGCAATAGTATCTATTAAACGCGCAAATGGCGGGATGGTCTTCACATTATCTATTGCTGTTTACTTAAAGCTGGGTAATATTTCTATACAATAGAAACTATGTCATATTTATTTATTGGTCTATTTCCTGGAAGGACTATAATATCATTAGCGTGTGAAAGTCAATATTATGAGTACCTTTATCGATAACATTTATTATCTTTCTAGTTCAATGTCAGATTTACTATTCCTTATCTTGCTTGCAAACAATAACTCTATTTTTAGTATATCATGTTATACTATCAAAACTTTCGTACTTATCTACATTTTTATTATACCTACTTTAATGTATTTCTTGAAGAAAATCGATCCTAATTTACGATATCGATTAATTAAAGCTTATATTTATGTAAATCATAATAATATCACTTGAACTTTGTTATTTGTCTACATCATCCTCCACATATTTTTTTACTAACTTGTGTGGTTTTCAATGACCGAATCCAAAACGAAGAATTGCTCATGAAATAAATGGTCAGGTTATATTTGGATTAATTATATTTGTTTGACTTTACAAATACGTTACATAGCACTATCGATCGGCATAATATACCAAACTAATGACTACCCCTATTGCCAATGGTTGATGAACGATAAATTACCGTTAGCGGGATGGGTAATTAATTACTGGACGTGAATATCTACATCAAAATTTGGCGTTTAGTCAATAATTGTTTGTTTTTAGCCAATGAATAAATTAATGTTGTGAAATAACGAACCAATAGCCTATAATTTGTGTACGTGTCACATCGTCGAGTAAATGGCAACGACGGTCTTTGAATATGAAAGTGTTTACAATACATTTAACATTTTTAACCATGGTGGTTCATTTTTTAAAGAAGGTGTTGTTTTTGTTATGTATTAACTGTTCTATAGTAGAACAGGATTTCTACTATTAAGCAGTTACCACACTAACTAAACAAAATTTTATATATAATTTTAAACGATATTTTTAGTTTATTCACACAATAAACTAACGAAATCTAAATAAAAAACAATCATTTTTGTATCTATTTGAAAAATATTAGGTGTTAAATTAGTTGAGTTGAGTAAATTAGCGTCTTTGCCAAAAAATCTATATTTTTTGAAAAAAAAAAAAATAATAATAGAATTTTTTGAGAATGAGTGACATGTAATTAATAAGTACATATCTTTATTAGCGCTTCCTGACAAGGCTGAAACTGTAACCCAACACAACTGTGTCAAGATGCACTAGATAAGGCAGATATTACGGATCCAACGATAAGACGGCGCTCTAAATTAGACAATTGTAAGACTGGAAGGTCAGGACTCATGAGAGAATTAACTAATTGACTCCACTCGACACAGCTGACACACAAGATCATTCATGGACGCAAAGTGTTCAGATCAAACGACTCAGGAATGGGATGTAAAGGGAATTTTAGGACTAAATGTATTGAATGAATATTATAAATGAGAATGTGAGTTTGTTGTTAAACTTAAATTCCATATGGAGATTGTAACCTGGAAATGATTATAAGATAGTTTTTATCTGCTTGCATGAAGTAGTTCCCTTAGGACGCGAGTGAAACCGCGGGAAACAGCAAGTAACTCAATATTTCGAAATGCGTGATACAAATTTACAATTTGCAATATTTGCCTCGTGTGATGTTCTCCGAAACACAGGTTCAGAAAGATGATAAATTCTTACCTATTCTGCTTATGCAATGCTTTGCAAATTTTCGCGTGTATCTCATGTAGTAGTAAAATACCTATAACAGTTAATTTATAGTTTCTAGGTACCACATCCTGTCAGCGTTAAAATAAATTCCCCATCCTATTTTTGGCATCGGGGCCCCCCACTTGACTAACCGATCGTTACGCACCCATAGTTAATAAACGACTAGCACAAGTTTAATTATGTCTCTATTGTCGGTTCCCCTTCCGACAATTTCTTAGTCTTTGTCTGTCTTTTGAAGATTAGTTAATTCCGTTAGTTCATCTATATTTTGTGTCAATGAATTAATAACTACTTCATCGAGGCTATTGTTCTTTAAATTTTTCGTCTCTAAACTCTGCTTTCTTTACTCACAGATCAATAATGCTTTCAGACACAATTGAATATTAAAAGCTTAGAATGTTGGCAGGCCCTCAGTACGATACGAACTGACAATGATAATATGATATTGTCACTTGATTTAATATTGATAATGGCCGTTATAAAAAGGTATATGCATATATTTTTTGTAATTACAATTTCAACTAACCGCTGTTCATGCTGATTGTAAATTAGCAGTGGACGCACTGAGTCAGCTGCTGATGAATCAAGAGATTTCGCAAAAATAAATTTATATGAATACGGTACATACATTAGGTATGATTTATGGATGATATCATAATTATTTGTTTAATTAGAATAACGTTTTATTTTTGGAATTCACTTAGCTATTACATACGATGTATTAAAGACTGAATATTTTAACCTGGCTAGATGGTTTAACTTTTGGGAAGATGTCTTGGGAGCTTCAAGGGTTGAGTACTGATGATAACCAGATTATTCCAAGTTTAACAATAGCTTTAACGATTTTTACACAACTGTACGTTTTCACTCAATCAAGCCTATTTATTATGACAAAAAGGCCGTTATAAAAAATTATGACATTTTTTAGACGTTCACCTGATGTTCTTCGATATGCCTGCCTAAAACAAATGTGGTGTTATCTATACATATAATAAAATTGTAATGGTAGAAAATCTGTACATTGAATATATTTTTTTTAAAGTGGTTTCTGTGTGATCAGTAAACGATGCTGAATCCAAAAATATGATTTTTAGAATTTTTGTCTGTTTGTCTGTTTGTGTGTTTATCTGTTTGAGCTTCACGCCAAAACGACTGAACAGAATTACTTGAAATTCACCAAAAATGTAGGTTATGAACCGGGTCAGGCTTTAGGCTATAAATCATCACGCTAAATATTATGGGGAATGAGCAGTGAGTCATTGTTATTTATTTTGTAATGGGATGGCCTATTAATTTTTAGTAATTATGCATTTTCGCTATTATTACAATCGTTGAAATGAAAATTATCACGCTGATTTCAAAAAAAGATAAGTAGTAATTGAATTTGAAAACACGAAAGAATTGTTAGAATATAGTACAAAAGGTATTGATAATATTATATAGTATCAAATATTCTACTGAATTGGTGTACAAATAATTTTATTGTTAACTTAATTACATAGTATATCTTAATATTTATTATACTTTATAACAATGTTTTTTTCTTCAAGAAAATCAATGGTAGAATAGTAGAATTTTGAATTGAGCGTTGTATCAGAACGTCAATTTTAACTAAAATGTCAACGAACAGTGTAGCCTGTATTAAATTAAAGACCATGCGAGTCGGTTGATTCGAGTTTGAGTCCCGCATTTTTTTTTTGTGTTTGGTGAATTATATTTTTCTTTGTTTTTGGTTGATTTCACAACCATTTTTCATTTGAATAATAAAGAAACGGTTACAAGTTAAAAGTAAGCGCTTTCAAATCATAAGTATTTACATTATTTACAATACGAAACATGAAAATAGAAACCACAAATTAATATAATTTAAAATCAAAATGTAACTAAAATGTGGCGTCAAATAATTCCTTCTCATCACCGTCAATTGGAAGCGAACCCAAGAGGCTGGCAGAATTGCTACGTTGGATGGCAATGCTTAGTCTTTGGTCAAGAAAGCCAAAAGCAGCCCTTGGGTCACTCTAAATCCAGGGTATCTACTAGCTGGAAAATTAAGGAAGCAATAGGTGATCAGGGAATGTCAGGGATTGTCGGGGAAAAAATATTATATTAGACAAAATTCATGAAAAAAGGGAGAGTCATGAAATAAAATATGATTTCAAAGATTTTGTTCCTTATATTTCTAAAAAAAAATCTGATCTGATTCATATTTCCCTGGTATTTCTTAAGCTTGCTATTTAGGGTTTTTGACTCTAAAAATAAATTAGATATCTTCTCCTTTCTTAGTGCACGTACACAGGGTCTAGACTTTGACTTCAAAAGTGCAAAGTATTAATAAATTCATAATCTGGTTTAAAACGAGAAAATTACATATTAGCCTTATAAGACGACACTATTGTGTCAGGGAAATGTGGTAGAGTGATCGAATTAAGTCCTGACTTTCCCTAATCTTATGTTACTTTCCCGGGAATGTCAAGGTTTTTTTTGGCATTTAGAGTGGACACCTCGAAAATATATTTGCCTATGTGGCTAATATACTAATATGTACTATTCCTTCCGCCTTAAAAATCACTGTAAAATTAGGCCATAGCCCTGTAGTGGGACAATAAATAGGCCGAAAATAATGTCGCGCTTTCCGTTTGCGTCTAAAATAAATAAAGCTGTTAGCTATAACATCGCCGTTGTACCCTTTGATGTGAATTGTATCTGACGTAATTTTTTCGACGACGTTCGATAGGGTAATTAGGGTATTCCAATTATAATTATGAAATTATATACCTAAAAAAGTAAACAATCTTTTTCCGGATTATATTGATTTAATATTCATGCGAATTTTAGGGTTCAATGCACAAACTTTTTACAAAAAATACAACCGGCTTACAAAGCATTTCAAAGAGAAAATTAATTTTATTTTCTGCTATAACATCGCTCAACAAATGGTGTCTACGATACTACACTAAGTTACTGTTAAAAAGGTGCATTTTTGCCACCTACTTCTTTTTCGTCATTTGTCGTCATCAACCGTCTGTTTTAATGTTTAGACACACTGGTATTTTCAAAAAATAACATGTTCACCTAACTTTTCCCACTTTTCGTAACGAGTTTATTACCTCCTGAGGTTCTTCTGTTTGTAAATCCACCAATGATGTCTTCAATACCTTATTAAGGGATATCTTGCCATTCGTCTAACACAGCTGTCTTCAGCTCCCTTATAATGGTTGGTGCTGGCATTCTAGCCAATATCTGTTGTTTAAGATTGTTTCAAACTGCGAGCTGGTCTTGAAAGAGTGTGCATTTCAACTCCCTCAAGATAC
Organism: Pyrrhia umbra; assembly: GCA_963891755.1. Classification (NCBI taxonomy): domain Eukaryota; kingdom Metazoa; phylum Arthropoda; class Insecta; order Lepidoptera; family Noctuidae; genus Pyrrhia; species Pyrrhia umbra. Next base: position 3,702,335 of record OY982943.1, read on the forward strand.
CCAGTGACGCATTCAAAGATGTGGCTACAATACGTGTTTAAAATGAAATTATCCCCAATCTAAGATCAGGCGCAGGACTGACAGCTTTACGTGCTCTCTAGGCATGTATAGGTTTGTTTAGAAAACGGCCACTTATCGATTTGCATGGCTATTCATTAGCTACGAGCCCCTCAGTCTCCGCATATGATTATTTAGAGAGAACCTCTCATGTGACCATCTGCACACAAGCTGAAGCCCTTCTGGACCTTTTAAAGTTACTCTGCTGTCGTATGAGATCTGTAGATTCTTTCGATTCTCAATACTCCAATTCGGAGTTCCGAGCTACCCAAAATACCCTCCAATTTCTTTCTGTCTTTTTGCTTGAACTTGAAAAATGTAGGTTGATTGTGTCTATGAGTCTACTACACGCACCCGGATAAATTAAATTCGTTTAATCCGGGTGCGTGTAGTATTGTTATTTTTTAATTTTGTGAACATAGGGTTATAGTTATATACTTAGATTTTTTTAAAGTAAATATTGGTCCATACTACATTCCGCCAGAAGGCATACAAAATTGTTTTAAACAATACGAACATAAGCAGGTATGTTCGTATTGTTAAAATGTTAAAAACTTCAATGTCCTCCTCCCCAAGCTTTAGTTTATATTATACCAAATTCATCTCATTTGATTCAGCCGTTTTCCCATGAAGGTATTATAGACAGACGGACAGAGAGACAGATGGAGTTTTGTATTTACAATATAACTAATATAAGAAAAATAACCCTTATGTGACCTGAACTATTTCTGCAGGAAGAAAGGTTATGCACAGGTATTAAAAAAGAAACTTAGGTATTTTTCAGTTTCGTTACCTTTGTAAATCAATTACCAGATAACAGACATAATGATTTACATTATTGGGACTGTTTTTGTTTGAAATTATATGGAAACTGGTATTTTCTGGAGGTGGTAAAACTGGCCATCCAGAATAATGTTGTAATAATGCTATATTGCGACAACTTTGGAATGTGTGGGAAAAACCGAATCTCTCGCGGACGAAGTCGCGGGCAAATTGCTAGTCCAAAATACATTACAAAGTCCTGCATTGCACACGTTACTGAGGAAACCACATTTTTTAAAATCTCAAAATACCCAATAATTTTAGTCGAAGATTTGTAAAGTATTTTTGAATTATGCTAATGGCCTGATAGCAGTAATTGTTTTGTTAGTCATAGTCATACGAAATAGTTTTGTGCCATCTAAATCTTAATGAATGTTTGTGTAGTGGATGCCAATCCACAACACCAACATTCATGCGTCTATTAAGAGCAAACTGGCGAGTTTGCTCTTAATAGTAGTAGTTAGTTGTCGACTGCTTAACCGGGCTTGCCTGTGAAGTGCCTTAAATGAATTTAGGGCCTCCAGCCAGGGGGTTAGACAAGTGGCAAAACGCTAACGCTAACGCTAACGCTCAATGTATGGGAATGAGTCGTAAACGAATGTCATTCCCATACATTGAGCGTTAGCGTTAGCGTTAGCGTTTTGCCACTTGTCTAACCCCCCAGGGCTTAACATACAAAACTAAGCGACTACACGCTAAGGGCACCCTCTAGTAGGGAACGGGCCTCAGCTTAGGGCGGCGCTGGGGGAGGGCAGCAAGGGACAGGCTGGATCAGAATATATATATATGATTATTATAATCGGGAATTTTAAAGCTATTAGCTCAGCTCGGGCGGGCTCGTAGAGCTAGCTATAGTAGGCAAGGATCATAATGTTTCAGAGGCTTTGACCAATTGGCTGAATAAGAGATTTAGATGAACTCTCTTACCCTAACAACGCAAATGCGTGTTTCGTTCTTCTGTTTATTTCTTGAATTTACAGCTTCAATGAAATGCAATAAACAGAAGGAGAATTATCAAGACTAACGTTTGAATAAAATGAGCGTGTTTTTGGCACAAAATTATTTTCTGATTAATGCGTTTAAGATTGCACATGAGAGACCTAATTAATAACGATATTGAATAAGTTTCAAGCGTGTATAAAATTATGGTAAGAATATTACGTTACATAAGAAATGGTTTTCCTTTCAAACATACGCTCAAAAATATCCAATCTTTCGGCAGACGGAAAAAAGGCATTTCAAATTCATCTAACAACCAATTGATGCGTAAATAGCCTTTACAAAAGTTTCCATGGTATTATAATGAGTGTTATCTAACAAATTACAGTACAGTATTAATTAACTATCACTATATAAGGTCTTCTGGGATACATAGTTAGCATAACTCAACTCGCGCGCTATTTACTCAGTAACTTGATCATCAATAATAGTTATAGATGACGTGTCGTCGTACTTACTGCATAAGTTAACGCTACGACAGTTTAGCATAAGTAGAGGTGTAAGCCTATTTGGCTAAGTATTGAAGGTTTTGATTGCCCTAGTCCTTTTTTTTTTTCGGATGGGAAATCATCAAATGACCCCGCCATGGGTGGGGCGGGAGGGAGTGTCAGACTCTTACTGACTAAAACCCATCCATGTTCCTTCCTCAGCCCTTTGTATACCGGGGGCGCGGTATCTCTTTCGAACGTCCCGCAGCCCCGGCAAGCTTGCCCTAGTCCTTGTGTGTAACCACAATTGATTACGAAGTCTTTCAACAGTATCGGTAGAGTAAGCCGCTCTGTTTAAGGCTGGGTAGTAGGCCAGTTTTAACAAATTGAGGGGGTGAAGCAGGGGAAGTAGCTCCGCCCACTGCGGGGCGCCCCTCTCGCAGTCGTCGTATCGCGGGGCCTCTACTGTAGTCACTGCTAGGAATAAGTAACTCAAGATTTTCAATTTTAAAACATGTAAGAATCATGTATAATAAATAACCATAAACATCGTGTTCATGCATAGTAATTTTATTTATAGAGGTAAGTATTAGGTAGTACCTAATTTTTAAACCTAACCAATTCAAAGGATTGTTATATAAAACAAATCGATTAATTTCGATAATACTGTTACTACCACATTTACATGTAAAAAGTTATTATTTATAAATTATTTCTAACAGGAAATGATCAAAACTAGCTTGTTTTTACTTCTCGATCCCATTCAGGCTTAAATATTAGCCTTTATTAATTTATATCTAGAGAAACTAGCTGACACCCACGTCTTCTAATTTAAGAGATTTCTATTTTTTTTTTGAAAATTAACGAAGCTTAAGTAATTCCTTACGCTAACAGCTATCTTCCAGTGAAAGTCCCATCGAAATCAGTTAAGCCGATTCATTTCACTTTGCATTGAAGATCTGTAAGTAACATACAACTCGACAAATCAACTTTTTCCAAAAACTGGCCAGTGCATGACATTTTGAAAAGTTTTTAGTCAGAAACAAAGCTTTCATGTATATACACCATCTAAAATTCAAAAAAGTCATATCTGTCTTTGCTTACTATACCAATTACAGAAATTAAACACGTTTTCGTTTTCCTTTTTTATCAAACTTAATTCTTTCCTATCCTAAAAACCTATCGAAGTCAACACTGCCTTAAAGGTTTTCGTTGTTTTCGCTTTAAAGTTCAAGTTTTGAGTCTCTGTAAAAATATTACATTGGTTTCGAAACAAAAAAGCTGTAATGGAAATGATTTTTCATTCCTGCCATAATGTGTCTATAGATATATGTCAGCATAAGACTATGAATAGTGTTTGCTGACGACAATTCGTGAACTGTACCAAGTTTTTAGAATATTATGTATTCATTTTCGATGGTTCATAGTCGCTCCGTGTCAAACCGTAAAATTGTGAACAAACATGTACTTATCACCCGTAAATCTGTAAACCATCCCTGATTAGTCGGTTTGCAGCAGGTCATTCTGTGTCCAATAGCAAACAAACGATGGGAACAATTAACACTGGAGTCAATTAAAGGAAAATAATAATTATTTGAGATCAGATTTCATAATGTATGTTTACATTTTTTATTAACAATACTAATATACCTACGTTACATGTTAAGAAAATAAAATTCAAAATAAATAATTAGAAAACAATACAACTATTGATGGTTACATTTGTTTAAAAATGTCTTAACATCAGGTATCCACAATTAGTGCGCAAGGTGTGTTTTGTTACCTTGTAGTTAGTTAGCTTAATACCAATGTTTTATATAGAGCGACTTCCTATATGACTTCCACAACCCAGTTACCGGGTAACACATGTATTATTCTTAGAACGACTGATTGTCAGGCTTTCTGGCTTCTGACTACCTATAGCGACTGTAACAAATGTATAAAGAAAGCACAGTTCTGCTATAATTCTATGGATTTCCGTTTTATATCTCCGAAGTTCATGATCAATTTTATAGAACCACCTGACAAACTCAAAAAAGCCTAGTATAATTCAAACGATAATTTTAGCGATAACACCAGATGGAAGCTGTTAAGTGGATAATATAAAAGTGAACACATTTGTATTGTAAATTCGGTGTATTACATTGTATAATAAATATGACATAATATATAAAGTTAAACTGTAATAGACAGCTGTGTTGCTGGGAAGTTTGTTCATCACTGCTTCTTCTTTGCGGCCATAACACTAGGAAGTAGTGAAGGGTGGGCGTTTTGGGGTGCTGTCATAATGTTTTTGACGTGAAAAAGTGCTAATTGAATTAGCCTAATTTCAATAAACATTTTTTTTTAAGTTTGAGTTTTGAGAAAGGCTTTTTCGAAATTCATCCGCTAGAGGGGAAAATAAGGGATGAAACTTTTGTATGGAGCTCAGTCATTTTTTATTTAAAAGAAATGTGGTAATTAGCCTCTAAGTATAAAGTAAAAACAATATTTAATTATTTTTAGTTTCACTCCTTAGCGTAAAAGTGTGGTGTATGCAAGCAAACATGCCGCCAGAATTGGAAAAAACTAAACAGCCAAAATTATGTTTTCCACGCGAGCGAAGCCGCGGGCGGAAGGCTAGTAATATATATTTATACCAAGCTACCAGGTTGTCGTGTATGACAGCGAAACACAATGAAATACAAAAGTAAATTATGAAAATAAATGTATTTTATAAATGAAAGCACACATAAACCTGAAGTATGCGGCCATTTTATTTATTTTCTTATTTTTAAGTCTTGGTTACGGCCTCGTTTTACTCTAAAACAGGGGTTTCAAAGCACAATATCGACAACAGCTATCATCATCATGTTTACCATTCACCTGCTATTTACACCCCTTCACAACAGTTAGTTACATTATAGACATTAAAATAGATTCACTTTTACATATGAAATTTTAATTACGTAGGTTTAATTTTTATAAATCAATTTTATATTTATTTTCTGAATGCGAAAGACCAACTGTCATCGGATGACAGAGTGACATAGACCACCCGTCTCTACGGCGGAGCGCCGTCTGGTCGATGAAACAGATTTATGCAAATAGTTCATTCAGAAAAGAGATGCAATACGAAGAATTTTTGAAATGAAATCGACGGCAATTTTTACACGGTTTTTTTCAATTTGCTCGATAAATACACCATATATTTATATAATATTGCAGTTGTACCTTGTTCACGGAATTCCCTTTCTTTTGGTTATAAAAAATGTGATGGTAATCATTGAAAATTTTGAGAACTACGCGACGAAAAATTTTTTCGAGAGGTTACTTTAGGATTATTTTTTTCAATGTTCTAGATCATTTCTTTAAGATTTTTTTAGGGTTGTACCTGGATCATATACTTAATTATACATGGTATTTTTTTCTGGCTTGTAACTTGTACCAACGTCTCAATCTAGGCGACGAAAAATTGCCTATTTTATAGCTTTTTTCGCAAAGGAGCGCCTTAAATTCCAAAACATATTTTTAGTTAAAACACGCTGCCAGTCATACCCATAACTCATAATAAGCAAAATTACTACATGGTCATTGATACGAATTAGCGCCGGAAACCAAACAAGTTACTGTTTTGAAACGTGATTCATTTAAAACCAGATTTTGCTGGCATCTTAAAGTAACAAAAATCTTAATGTATTATGGAGCTAATAGCATGCGCGTGCGAATACTGTTGTCATGTATGGGTAGTAGATAAAAATGTGGTGGGCGGCTAAGCCGTGCCACTATGATGTCTGCTACAAATGTTGGCCCAACATGCTTCATTGTTTGAGAAAGCCTTTGCTTGCCGTATAAAGGAAGCATTTAAATTCTACTGCTTGTTCTATGCCTTGCATAAGCAATACCTACCTTTCATTTTAACAATAATATACATTGCGTCTTTATAACTATTAACCTGATAAACAGTCAAACATTAAGCAGCAATGTATATTAAACTCCTGGGGCACAGGTATGTCCATTGGATACCCATTTTTTATGGAATTCGGGTGCTGAGACGGTGCAAAGCAGTAATGAATCCGTTGCGAAAAAGGGATGCTATTATATGTCGCTTCTAGCTTCGTCTTACTCTTTGTTATGGCCCCAGGTCGAACACACATACTCCTCACGTAAACGTGGCAAGTCGCAAAATGACTTTAAGAGTCACATATAATGTACTTTCTAAGGTATTAAGTGTTTTAATGTCTAAAATGTTTCATCTTGCCAGTCAATAAACTGTGTGGGTGGGCCTTTTTTGTTAAATCCCACACTAAGATATTATGAGTAACAACCGTTTTGAGAGTACATGCACTTTTTGAGTAACAAATTAATATTATAAGATAGCCTTATTTACACTAGACAGTTTCAAGATTACATAATGTAAAATAAAAGAAATTGTTTCTATTATTTTCTTAATTTAGAAATAAACACCATACATCTAACCACTCTGTAGCCATGCTTGCTCCATACGATATATTAAATTTGAATTTTTAACCCATTCCTGGCTCAGACCAAGATTTTTATAAATTAATAATAACAAATAAAAAACCTACCACTTTGTAATTTTTGATGCTTGGCAAGAACCTCTTCTGTTCCACCTCTTTCTTCTGGAACACCTCATTGATGATGTTGCCAATGGCTTGGGCGCCATATTGCATTAGAGCCTGGCCTCCTTGGTTGAGTAGCTGCTTTCCCGCGCCTTGCAGCATGGCGCCAAAGTCCATGCCGCCATTTTGACCCATGGCGAGGTCCCACTCACTCACAAACTACTCTCTATTTTTTTTTTGTTTTTGTTACTTTGCTAGGACATTTTGGGTTTGTCTGTGTGAGAAATGTAAGTATTATTTTACTGTGCTGTGTGTTTTAAGTTTTATTTCCTACTTAGATCATATAAAATCTCTAATACCTACTATATATTTAAAACGATAATATTACTGATTGACAGACTACAGTTTAAAGGGGATATTTGCTTGACATGGAGTTACCAATTAATAAGGACCCAGGAAAGATTTTCGGAAATTGTATCCCTGTGTGAACGGCTTATTATATTTTTTTAATTAAAAGGGAAGGAAGAAACCAAGGGAAAAATGGTAAATAAATCTGAAAGATATTGGAAATCACAATCTCCGTATGGCTGAAGGTATAAGAATATGTGAAATAAGTTTTGTTTCCCAAATCAAAGTAGAAAATGATAATATTACCGAGCCAAACTTCTCGGAGAATTCTACCAACCAACAAAATTGTTGATGATCTCCAATACAAAAATATATGCTTACTAACAGTAAGTTATGAACTGGCAGAATGTAAAAGCTTGCAGAGTCTACAAGAAGAAAAAAAATCAGCCATTGCAAGCTAATTTGTTTTTTTTTTTAAATGAGATAACAATATGAAAATAGATCTAAACACAATTTTTTTTCTTCTAACTGTCACATACATAAAACACCGGATTTGTATTGATAAAAAAAATACCTAACCAAGAATTTCTTCAATTCTTGGTATTGGCTAACACAAACGGCGAAGACCCTTATAATAAAAAAAAATAAAAAAGCTTCTAGAATCACAACATTATAAAATTCATATACACAGAATCTTCTTTTTGAAGTTGGTTAAAAATATAGGCACTGGACACAGTCATTCATCCTAGTGTGAACACAATACTAAGTAGGAAACTATATGGAGGCCATAGACATGATTGCAATGTTCTATAGTGATGTCATCTGTAGAGGCATGCTAATTAAACCTCTGTGTTTTTTTATCATAAAGGTTGGTAATTGAGCATTGAGAATTTAATATTACTGATGTTAAATTTGTCAATACTGTACAAATGGTAAACAATCTATAGATTATTATCATAAACTTTAGGTAATGAAGAAAGGAAATAAATGCAACTTTGTTTTTTTTAAACATAGTCAGTATTACTATTTTCAGTCTGGTTTGTAAATAAATAACACATTGATTTACAAATTACTACCATAAACTTTAGTTGCAAATTAATTAGGTTATTACTTAGATACTCCCATAGGTAACCTAAATTATCTATACCTAACCAAGTAAATGAAAATTATGTATTCCATTTGCAAATTAGATTTCATTTAAGTATGCTAATTTGAGTTAATTAATTGCTGAACCTAGTTTTTTTATGAACCAGTTATTAGATATTTTTACCTTTTATTCGAGAAGCGTCTTTCTATTTGTAGAATATTATCTATTACTTTAGCAGTCAAGTCTCTCAAGATGGTATATTTTTTGTTGAAAAACATCACAATTTACAAACAATATTTTAACTTCTTAGCAGTTTCCACAGTGGAGAAGCGTAAAGATTATAATACGAGATAAACCGGCAGCGAAAATACTACGGTAGCGGGATCAGCAACGAATAATGTAGGTCACTAGATCACTTTCGAAGTTATGACTCGATGAAAAACTATGAAATAAGGAATTATTGACGATAAAATCAAGATTTTTCGATACTTTTAGTTCATAATAACTACGTAGTGTTAAATCAAAACTGGTGAGGTCATCAATAAGCTCAAGTTCACTGAAAAATCGTAAGAATCAACTAAGGAATGTTCCACCCAGATCTTATCCTATATGTACCACAAAACACATCAAATGTAAACTTTATGAACGAACTATTAAACACACAACACAGTAAAATATTCCACATCATTCTGCACAAGGATTCAACTTAATTTTCTAATAAATATTAATAAAAATAATAAGAAAATCAGAAAACAACCGTACCCAAAACTGTCTCACGTAAACTGACAGGAATACAACCGACTAAATAAAAGAGCGCTTAGCTATTTGAGAGATGCTGTAATATCGTGACCTGTCAAACTTGGTCGCGTAACCTGCAAGATTATTGCCAGCGCAGAGCATGACGTCAACCGCTAAAATGAGGTACATTGATTTCCTGCTGAGGTCTCTACTGTTTACATGTTTGGGTTTCCGATAATTGTAACAATTTATTTCGTAAGTTTTAAGATTTAGAAGATCACCGGCTATCCGATACAAATGCTGCGTAAGAAAGCTCAAATATTTAGTCTCGTAACACTGATTTCCATGACCTTCAAAATGAAAACTTGTTTTTCATTCCAAATAAAAAAGATATTATTATATAATTGTCTATGATGTTGTATCTACACTTGTTATTATAAAGTAAGTTTACGTAAAAGGTCACCTTCCCAGCCTTTTCCCAACTATGTTGGGGTCTGCTTCCTGGCTGACCGGGTGAAGCTGAGTATGAGATTACGTAGATGGTGTTATATTATTTCGAATAACTTAATCTTATTTAAAGTAGAATGCTGGAATACTTAAATTAAAGAAAATGGCTTTGTGTACTGAATTAATCAACTATTTGTTTTTTTGTACAGAGTGCAGCGAACATGCATACAAAACCTACATAATTAAAAGCTTCTTACGCATGATTGACAAAAGGCTCGTGTGGTATAATTTTAATGTCAGAGGTTTTCATAGAAATCTCTCTTGCTTGTGTAAATGAACAAGGAAAGGCTTTGCTGAGGATATCGTGTAGCGGCATTACCTGGTACAGAGCTACCAACATGTAGGTAGGTAAGTATGTTATCCAATTAGACCATGACATTGACTTGCTGCGCACGAAGTAAACAAACACAACTATCTCCCTAGAGGGTTTCCCGCAAATGTTCTTTATTAATGATTCCTGATCCCATTGAAATTAATTGTGCACTAACAAGAGTGTATCGGTACCCAGTGGAGGATCCAGGATTTTGGTTTGGGGGGGGGGCTTGATTCTGGTGAGGGTAGGTTTTATCAAGTGAAACGCAAAAAAAACACAGAACATGTTATTTTGCTTAACGCATAATAAGTCTCCTTGCTTAGCTTTTGGGGGGGGGGCTTGAGCCCTTAGCCCCTCCCCTGGATCCACCACTGTCGGTACCTACCAAAAAGTTAAGTATTGTAACGGCAATAGAAATGCACACTAGTTAGGTACCACACTAACAGCGTTAGAAATTAGAATAGGTAGGAATATCTAAAACAACTAAGTACATAGGTACTATATACCTCCTACCTAAATAAGCGTGAAGGTTAATGTTGTGGGAACCATTGTCTTGTTGACACTGCTACGTAATTGTAAATTACGATTTGAAGTAGTCTTTTGCTGTCCAAAATGGACGTGCCTATAGTATTTTTTCCTTGATACAGATAAGAATAATCCTTGACTTACACTGCAATCGCCCAGGATTTTTTTAAAATTTGTTGTTGGTAAATTAAGATATAGGACTTAAAATAAAAAATTAAGTAGGTGCTGGTTTTCAGGTACATAGAAAGAAATTTTAAAAAGAATCTGTGAGTGTATCAACGTATATATCCACTTGTTCTGAAGTATATTTAGTACCAAGTTGTAAGTTTGAGTTTACGACCGGAAACTAATATTAGATACAGTTCCCAGATTGCAGTTACTGCAACTAAAATATTTTCTATGAATATAATATGTACATATATACAAAAAATAAGACACAAATAAAACAACACTGACTTCTAGAACAACGAATAACTCGAGTCCTAAAGCGTTTCGCAGATCGGAGAAAAGTCATTTTCCTGATACCAGTGATTACTATAATCTAGTTAGATACTACGGAGTATTCTTGCTTCAAATTTATCTGTTTACCTTGCAATATCTGGGATCTTGCATAAAGTCAATTTCCAAGTATATTCTCATGTTCCTAACAATTGTAATTCTCAGATTTAGTTAAGTTTCAACAAAGATTTTCCGGTTTCCCCTAGGCACAATCCTTACAGAAAATTTGGCAGCAATTCAGCTTCTCCATAGATTTCCTATAACAGGCACAAGGCCGTGTCAGCTATTCTCAACTATGTCAAACCATTATTCTATTGTTGATACGATCGTCCATTACGATCACAATCAATAAGCTGGTCTACCAGGGCTGTAGAACCGCTTATTCTTCTAGTCTAGCCTACTACAAACGACTCTATGGGAAAATGAAAAACAAACTTCACTGTTTTGTCCTTGTCTAAACTTATACAAGTGATAGAAGATACACCTATACAGGATAACAATGTCGACATAAAAGTCAGGTTTTAAGAAAATAGACAGCGTCAAAAACTCGATTGTATTGATTGTTTTGCGTGTAAAATTCAGTTTTTTTTTGGCTAATAGTATCATGTCCACAGAAATATACATATATTCTGTGGTCATTTCTCAACATTGCTACCAGCGAACAAGGAATGAATAGGTCATGTACACAGGCTTATTACAGTTCTGAATAATGAGAACTCGAGATACCACCCGTGCCGTGGATGCAAAAAAGGCTAAAATTACTCAACTACCTTGAACTCTGGTTTTAGAAGTAAACTGATAATTAATTATGTTGTTTAGTCTACATTATGTGTTGAAGTCCGGTTTGGCAATACTGTGGGCGGGCACATCATAGGTAGGTAGACTCAGTTTTTTAACCATAAGTAATACGATGTTATGGTTTTATTTATCTAAGAAATATTATGACATTTCGACGTGATAAAAAACAAAATGTTTTTTTTTTAGGGATTTAGTTTTTCTAGTAACTTGATTATTTTTTTCAGATGGAAAATCATCAAGTGACTCCTCCCGCTGTGGGTGGGGTGGCGGGTGGGAGTGTCAGTGACTCTTACTGACTAAAGCCCATCTATGTTCCTTCCATCCCTTTTTATTCCGGGGGCGAGGTAAATCTTTCAAACATCCCACAGCCCCAGAACTTTATAATACTGAGGGCTGATTTTACTAATCACACTTATCCTGATTATAGTTCGAGCTAAAATCTGTTAAAGAGAGCCTGTGTTTGACTTCTCCAATAAGTTTTGGTTTATAGAAAATTAGGTTTACTTTCTAAGCGTTAAGCTTATTGCTGGAACTGTCGCTGTGTATCAAAACTCCTAATATGAGTGTATATAAACATCTTCATATTATATTTTAGAATTCTTGTAGATGAATTTGGTTTTAATCTGTGGAATCAGCCTTGAGACGTCTAATCGCAAAATCTCGGAAATAAATTCTTCTTTGGCGAAGTAAGATTAACACAGATCAATATGTTTGGCTTTTTTTTTTTGGGATTTTTTGGTCAATTAATTCGTGGTGGTACATGTTTAGGGGTCTAAAGTATTATAGATATCACGTAAGTGATATTTTGACGTGACTAGAAAGCCACGTGATTTAAGAATGAACATATGATTTGGTAAATGAGTATAAATTGCCAGTAAGTAGCAAATGAGTAATAATTGCCAATTGTAGGAAGTCTATTTGGTAGCTAGTGTAGCTACATAGTACCTATTCACATTTTCAATTTTTGTGTCAAAGATAAATGCAATCAACATCCTAAAGTAAAAAAACATGTTTTGAAAAATTCGTAAAAGCATAAATCGTCGGTTAAATGAAAAAAGGCCATATTTAAAAAAAAAAGTGAAAAAGATCCTTCTGACGATTTAATTGAAAAACTATATAGGTAATCTCGAATTTTTATGAAAAAAATTGTACTCGAAGATACATTTTTCCATTTAACCGACGAAATCGTAAAAAGTTCGTGCAACCGGCTGTAATTAAAGCCGTACAATACTATAGTGTGGGAGTTTTAGAATCAGCAATAGCAGATTTATTAGTGTTACTTAGTAGTTAGTTAGTGTTGTGCAGCTGTAGGTAAAGTAAACAAACAAATCTAAAAGCATTTCGAAATTCGATGAATTTAATTACGGTCAGCAAACGGGATCTATGAACAGTTTGAATATTATTTGTATAATATACGGGTTTTTGTGTATTTCTAGAGTAAAAAAACCAAGAACATTGATTACGGCAACATTTATAGGTTCTCGGAGATTAATATTATTGTTATCCAATGGTAGTTTTAAATCATGTTCAGTATCATCAATATCTTATATTTTTTGAAGAAAACAAAAAAATAACTATTTATTTATTACAGGTTGGTTTAAAATTATTTACAATATATACATTCTTAACAATATAAATAAAAAAAACTATAATATTAAAATATTGCGTCAAAAAATTCATCCTCATCGCCGTCAACTGGGAGTGTACCCAAGAGACTGGCGGCATTGCCACGTTGGATGGCAATGCTTAGCTTTGACCAAAATAAAAGCCAGCCTTTAATAAAAAAAAGTTATTATTCAAGCGACACTATCTGTCTTGAATCAATAAGTTAGTAGTTATACAATTATCTACACTCGTATAGATTCTAGGAAAATATGTGTGGGCCCAAAAGTGTGCGTGGCTTTCTCATTGATTACTTCACATCAGCACAGACAGCAACACGAGGCCCCAAACAGAACTGGAGTTAAAAATAAATCCCCTTTTTTTTGCTGGTCGCATTCCCCGCTTGTGATGTCAATAGCCCTACGTACTACATAACTAGCTATAGTTAGTAATGTCGTGTGTGGGGCGATGGTAATCATAAGACAGGGCCCCAGCTGAAGATCTAGTTCAGTCAGTGGCGGTCCGAGACGGCGGCGTCACAGAGGACATGACCCCCCAAAATCCAAAGTCTAATTGACAAACCTTCTAAAAATAATAATCAATTTATCAAAAAATATTGTAATTTCGTAATAGATCGTTCAATTTTGGAGCTTGCGTGAAACATTCGGCTTTGGCCAACACTGGCCAATTATCGTTAAACTACTCCAATTTAATTCTTCTGGCCTCTGACAACACACAGCGCAAAATCCGATCACAAAACATTTTACCCAGAAATCTAGGTTTGCCATAACAAAAAAACTCGCTCAGATGCGGCTTCATAGACACTTAAAACTTGGAGTGCAATCAAATCAAATGGAATGCAAAAAGCGAATCAAATGAGGCGTTGTACTAAAAACAAACAGGTCTGGCGTGTCCATCTGCATATTACATCCTAAAATAAATGTCAATATGTAGCCCTATTGACATTTATTTTAGGATGTAATATGCAAAAATAAACATTTTAAAAGCAAGCCTACCCCTCTATCATTCGTGGCTAAAAATTCCTATAACATTCAGGCGTGTCCAAAAGTCCTCTAAAGATAATAAATGACTGAAATGTCACCCTGAAACGTTCCATTCAAAATAATATTTTGGCCTGTTTGTACTTATCCCTTGGGCTATTAACGAAATTACGCAAGTACCATACAAATTATGTCATTCGTCCCTGACAAAAACCACGTGATAAGTTAAATGCTATCTGCTATAAATAAATCTTAAGTTCACTTGTTTTAATTCAAAACTTGTTTCACCGTAGGACCTTGCTATGCTGACGAGACAGCTACATGCATTGCTTAAAAAAATCTACCCTAGATTCCTAGTGGAAGAATTTTTGGAATAGTTTAAGTAGTTTCAAATATTACCCATAAATTAAAAACCTCAATTTTACCTCTTTAGAATATGTGTGTAGATTTGTATATTACAATGAACTGAAAATTAACATGATAAACAAAGAACAAATATATTCTTGCAACTCTTTGAAGCAGTTTGTTGACCGCGTGCGAAAGTGAACGAACGGCCTTCGTGCTTGTGAGAGAGATGCCACTATAGTTTTATCATCACTACATAGTATAAAACAAAGTCGCTTTCTCTGTCTCTATATCCCTATGCTTAAATCTTGAAAACTACGCAACGGATTTTGATGCGGTTTTTTTTAATAGATACGAGTGATTAATGAGGAAGATTTTGGTATATAATTTGTCAAGTTTTTGTATCCATGAGCTAAAATATCGCGGGCAAAGCCGCTGGCGGGAAGCTAGTAACACTATATAAACAATGTGAGGCCATGGCTATCAACTACCTAGAGGGCTCAGATGGCTTTGGAATGATAAACAGCTGCGTTTTAGCGTGCATAGCAACGCTCTCAAGCAAAAAAAAGTAGGTAAGTACGTATGTCTGATTTCGACAAAAATAAAATCCTGAATACAGGGAAAACTTACGTTGAAGATAATATTATAAGCAAATAAAATAGCGGTACAAAAAACCCAAGCTCTATAATAATAATTCCATTCTTATAAATGCAGATAAGAACTTTACTGTTAAATATATTCCAAGGAAAACTCCGATATTGTATTAATCATACCAGGAAGATGGAGTTTCCAAAGCAATGACCTAAAAAAAAATTACAACTCCGAAAAATTGGCAAGTTCATGACTAAACAGGCGTGGGAGGGAGATTTTCGATGATAAAGAAGTCAATGGCGCTAAATTAGCTACGTCACAAAATGATTCAGATACTTTAATGTCCAACATACCCGTGTTAGTCATTATAGTACCTATCTGAGTAAAGAACTTTAATGTGTAGTTTGCACATGATATTACAGTATGGCGGAACGCAAGAATAATGAGTAATTAGAGTGATTATTTGTTCCTGTTAGCAATCAACAAGTAGGGAATCAGATATTTGTAATGATGGTTTGAATGTAACTTATTTATACAGAATCAGCATTGCCATACCTACCATAAAACGTGGCAATGCAGCCTTTTTGGGCTTGTACACGTTTGGAGACGCGGACAAATATTTTTAAGCGTAACTTTTTCCTGTTCATTTATATAATACATAATTTTAAATTCTGCTAAGCGAGAATATAATATAGAGGTCTATAAATGTAAAATACTTACATCAACATCCAATGTTTGCTTGGAAATATAAAAAAAAGATTTTCATATATGGACTTGTTAAAATCAGATTGGTAAACAATTTTTTTCTGGTCTTTTGCACTTAAACCTGTTTTCCATTTGGCTCGCAAAAGGGCCGCGACCAAAATAATAATACAGGTTCAATATTCTATATTAAGAACAAAAAAATAAAAAATATATTTGCAGTCCATAATCTGGGTTTTATTATTTTTTTGGATCATTGAAGGTAGGTGATAAGGTCTGAGAAGTCAAGGTTGTGATGATAATTTCATTGATCACGTCCTGCTTTAGCTAGTTTTCGTTGTCAAATGTTTTTTTTTTATTTACCCATACTTAGGGAACATAAATCTTAAATAGTCGTAATTATGCCAGAAACATTTTGATGTTACTTTGAAGTTGCCAGTTTTTGTCAAAGATTGGATGGCCACAACCGACACACACGTAATAAAACTTGTTTGAACAAAACGATTTAATAACAAGAAAGTGTTGACAAGAAAAAGTTAAGCTCTTGCCAAGAGGAAGACTATAAACATTTGAGAGATTTTGTGTTTAAGACCGCTTCGTCATTTCCTCGTTCCTATAGATAGAACTAACTGCCTTTGCTTGACGTAATTTATAGTAAAATGAACACATGGATTTTAGTACATCGTAAAGATAATATCGATGCTAAAAGCGATAAAACAGATGAAAGCACTCACCACTGCGTTTACATTCACGGCTGCACAAACTTCTTCTATGACCTCTTCTACGGCTCCGCTCTCGTACTCCTCAGCTGGCAAAGCAGGGTACAGCCTCATGCTGGTACTAAACATGGTGTCATCTTCCAACGGGAGCTTGGGATAGAGGCTTCCATTCTCAAGTAGCGGTTCCTCGCCTTCTCCACGTTCACCTCTTAGGAACCCTTTAACAGCTTTAGCAGCATTCGCAGTACGATGCCAACCCCAGCCATTGGCCTTAAAGTTCTTCGGGTAGTAATTAAACATTGTTAACACTTCACTGCACAACAACTCGCACTGAACGTTCGGGGGTTAATGTTCCGAAAATATTCCGCGACTTCTCCTCTCAGCGGATGAACGACGAATGAAGTAGTTTTCGTGGTTTTGTTTGTGTGATAAATCTGTAACAAAGAAAGTTATCCCGTGTTAGTAATGGTTGAATCATGTTTATCTTATTTTTTCGGTCATGTGATTACGGGAAATACAGAAAACGGAGGATGAGGATTTTCCGGGAGCATTAGTACAGTCATGCAAGTTATCCTCAAAAAACGAATCGATTCAGAGATTGCATCAAAATTTTTATTATTTATACTTTTACGAAAATCACAAAACGTGTAAAAGTGTTATTATTACTGATATCATATCAGTAATAATAACACTTTTAATATGTTTTAAGTTATCAATACATACATATAATAATTAAGAAAACGTAAATCATAAATATTAAGACGAAAAACATAAAATAATAGCAAAATTATTCAATTTCATCCTCCATTTTGACAGATCTTGAATGACAGTTCTTCCGTTTCACGTATAAGTAACCTGATATTTTTTTGATGCAACCGGCTGTTAGTGTGTATTTAAGCCTCGTTAGAATATACTATTATAGGGCTAGGACGAAATATAGCTATAGAATATTGTTCAGTATTACTAACAAAATCACTTTACAAACAATTACCAATCAATTTAACCAGAGTAGGCTCTGTAGCCCTAGCACGAATTACTTTCGAAATCGCCCACTGATTCATAATAAAACATTACTTTTACGGGCAAAATTAAATTCACAAGGTCTGGCCATGGATGGATGGCGTCTCTAATAGCGTCTCACTGAAAACGACATCGTGGTAGAAGGAGATGACTGTATGAACTTTGGGACTAGAACGAATCACTTTCGAAAAAGTATTCGTATCGAAAGCGATTTTTTGATGGAATAAACTTCAGTCTTTAATCATATCTTTGGATGCTGAATTTGTTATTTCTGCATTTTTAACATAAAGGTTTTGTATTTATGATTAGAATATCGCTTAGAGTAATGTTACGATTACACTAGTGCGTTCGTGCTAGCCAGCTCCACTGGACTCCCTATCTAAAGGAATGGCCTCAGATCACAATAGACAGGGACACGTGGAAGGAGGGAAGGGAGCCTTTTCTCTGTCTGAAGTGCGATACTATAGCCTAAATTATACATTAAATATAACCATAAATCGGATGCACTGCAATTGCGAAACTAAGGCAAATAACCTTGATGTGTTTTATCATTCGTGACCGTTCGGATGACGTCAGAGTAATTGAGACTATTTCTATGTTTTAGATAACCACTGGAAGTGTTTTGATCTTTCGTACCTACTGGGGCGGATATCTTGTATGACCCTAGTTAACCTAGGATTAATGGGGTGTTTGGCTTTTCCTTTTCAAACAAAGCTTTTGCGTCTTGTGGTTTATATTATGTTTTAAGAATCTATACTAATATTATAAAGCTGAAGAGTTTGTTTGTTTGAACGCGCTAATCTCAGGAACCGCTGGTCCGATTTCAAAAATTCTTTCAGTGTTGGATAGCCCATTTATCGAGGAAGGCTATATATCATCACGCTAAGACCAATAGGAGCGGAGCACCACTATTCCACACGGACGAAGTCGCGGGCAGAAGCTAGTAACCAAATAAAAACCGGGCAAGTGCGAGTCGGACTCGCATACGAAGGGTTTCGTCCCATGGCGTCATTTCGATTTTTTATTTGTGGGTATAGCGACAAGAAATACAAACTGAAAATTTCAATATTTTATCTATTACGTTTTATGAAACTGCTGACAGACGGATTGAGGAAACGGATGGACCTTGACGGGGCTTGCTTGACAGACAGACGGACAACGAAGTAATGTATGGTTCTGTTATTCCGTTTGAGATGTGGAAAAAAATACCAGATAAGTGCCGCAAAATGATGCTTATAAAAATCCTTATAAGGTTTACTTCGAAGTTGATAAAAATGCACGAATGCACTCGTTATATATGTATGCACGTGCATTATCTGATTACAGTGTATCAATATTTTGTTTGAATTTAGGAGTGTTTAGCATGTAATGAGGTGACAGATGTCCTTGCACGCTCGTCGTTGGGGTGCGGTCTATTCACGAATTCTGCTTGATAAATAGCCCCACGTAAAAAAATTGGTTAAATTAATAAATACATAGGTGTATATATAATACCTCACCTTTTCAGGACTGCCCAAAAAAAGTGTTCAATGTTTATGTATCTATGAAAGTAAGTATGTGAAGTATCTTTATTTCACCATAACTTCTGAATAATACATCAGTATTCCCACTTTACGTATGTCATAGGTGAGGTAGGTAGGTACTGTAGGGAATGCGTAGTCAGAGGAGGAGGATTCGTTGTTACAAATCAAAGACGAGCTTTGAATTCTTCTATTTTATTTCATGATCTGGAATCAACTCGACTTGCTCAACTCTACTGACATTCTAATATAAAAATCTGCTATCTACCTTTTCTTTATTATAATTTCAAAATGATTGTGTGGCCTGCTTAAACAATAAGGTTTAATTCTTATATTTCATAGAACCTCTACAGTACCTACCCTATAAAATATTTTTCTAATTTGTTTTATCACTGTCGGCGTGGTCAATATGGTATATCCATACTTAATTTCAGCTTTCTAGTACAGAAACCTGTGAGCAATGCCGCGGACAGACAGACGGACATGGCGAAACTATTTATTTATTTATAGTTAATTAACACGATACACACTATAAGGGTTCCATGTCGACTACCCTAGAAACGAGTTGTAAAAATATTAAATCGCTTGTTTTTTTTGTCCCAAATGCTCATGCAAAGCTGTTCTTATGCCTCCCACAGATCGCTAGTTATACATTTAAGTCCCATGTATGGGGGCGGTGAGGGAGGAAAGAAAAATGATCTTCACACACCTGTAATATTTTTGAAAGACCTATCTAACACACACACATAAAGAGACGCACGAGAAAAAAATATTTATCCTAACTTCACGTGTTTGGGAGCTACCATAATTTTATTTTACCACTTTGTCGGCGTGATCAATATACATATCTATACTAAATTTCAGCCTTCTAGTACTAAGAACCTCTGAGCTATCGCGGACAGACAGACAAAAGGACATGGCGACACTATAAGGGTTCCTTGTCGGACTACGGAACCCTAAAATTAGAAAAAGTTTGTAAAACGGCGCTAATTGCTTGTAGTATAAGTGTGAAAGTTTTTGAGGATGTATGTTAGATATTTAACTTGTAGTATACTTTTTATTCTTGTGCGCGAGGTAGTTCCCTGGATGCGGGTGAATCCGTAAGAAACAGCTAGTATATAACAACGATATTCAAAGACGAAAACAAAAATTCAAAATAAGGAAGCTTATTTATCCTAACGGAAATTAATTTGGTTCTTTATTTGAAAATATTTATAAATTAACTGTTAAACAACTATTTCTATGAAGTAACTTCATTTCGAAGTTCTCGCAACTAATTCTCAGAATACAGTTTATTTTTAGATGTAGAATTGTGTGAAAACTGTTTGTACAGTGTTGAAATGAAGGTAGGTATTTAGGTAATGTCGATTATATTGGATTTCCTAGATTTTTTATGTGAATATCTACGGGCACTCTACAGATTGTTACCTTGGGGGTAAAAACGACGTCTGCCGTGACGGCAATCGGCTTGACAGTGACAGTGGCACACAGAGGAGGACGTGCATGGATGATGTATAGGAATGGACAGGCCTCTGCTACTGAGAGCTTACAGACAGACGCGGCGAAAGAACGCGAAAGCTTTCACCAAGTGACCGCCCAACTTTATCAGAAGCTCAGGCATCCTACGATGATGAGTGTGTTGCTAGGGCTGCCATCACCCAAATCGTCGACCCAGGACTGAAACTATAATAACCCCGGACATTTTGAATGAGTTTGATTATTTCCCCGGGCACTTTCATTATTTGTTTTAATTTTTGTTACCTTTCAATCAAGCGGGATCGGATATCAGGTAAAAAGTCCAGGATTTTTCCGGACGCTCTTTGGGACCCCATCCGGACGCACCCCGGACGCCCTTTAAACTAGGACAGATCCGGGGAAACCCGGACGAAAGGCAGCCCTACCTGTGCCTAATAATGTTTCACATCTCCCGGGCGTTCTATAACGGCTAGATTCTGTATAATAAAAGGCAAAAAGTAATCTTTTTTTAATTTCGTTAACGTTCGATATTCCTACTACTGTGTTAACTT
The DNA here is from genome assembly GCA_963891755.1 of Pyrrhia umbra. Lineage (NCBI taxonomy): Eukaryota > Metazoa > Arthropoda > Insecta > Lepidoptera > Noctuidae > Pyrrhia > Pyrrhia umbra. The sequence goes on from OY982943.1 coordinate 3,723,544, forward strand.
TAATTTTGCCCGTAGTTCCATGCCCATAGGATAATAAAACAAACAAAATATCATTTTAAAGGTGTAATAAATTCGAGGAGACAAACTGAAGGAGTGTCCACAAAATATAAAGAGGCCGAATTAGGCCGCTCCCTTCGCGCAAACATGTCGTCACCGCGACCTGCTTGCTCTAGGGTACGCTCGGTTTAATTACTGGGATTAAAACTACATAATACAGTATAGTCTATTGTTTATGGCACTTTGGGGAACGTTTTTGCCTTTATTCTTTTTTATATTGCAATTCTGTTTTTCTTTGCTTTTTTCGAAGCTAGAAAACTATGATATTGAAGTGCGACGGTTGATGGATTTTTTGTGATAAAAATTATGATTTGCCTTTTTATTCGCTAATTAGCTATACAAAGGACTAGCTTTTTCGCACGTCGCCGTATTGTATGGACGTTATATATGTATAACCCAGTACGTCCGAATAATGTAGTAAAGCTTTCTTTACTGTTTATTTTTGTTTGGTGCATCCAGTAGTTCTTTTCTCGTTCTTCTTGTAGTGGACAAGGAACCCTTATAGTTTCGCTATGTCCGTCTGTCTGTCTGTCCGCGGCATATCTCTGAATTTCTTTGTACAAGACAGCTGAAATTTTGTATGGATATGCATATTGATTAAGTTCATTTGATACCAATAACGAACTTTAAAGGAAAACTATCACGGCTTAGCTTAGAAGGCTTTGAATGAAGTACATTGATCTGACGATACTGAGTAAAACGAAGGTTCCGTGCCGGACTCTAATTTACAGTTAACCACGAGTAAAACTTTTCTTTGTCTGCCTTTTATGGTCCAACCTTTAAGATTTAAATTATTATTGAAATCGATTGAGTAGCCAAACATTCCTTGTAACTGACAAATTAGTAAGGAAAACCATCGACTTATGTGTATTTAGAAAAACTATATTTAGATATAATATAAGTCATTGATTACCAAGTGGCCATTTCAAGTTTTCCTCAATGGCCTTATTAGTAATATACCTTACCTTACCTACCCCTAGAAGGTATAGATTTCACAATGTTTTACAGAAATGTCAACAATTTTTTTTTGCGGTTTAAATCGTAGCCCGAGGAAACTACAACCGGTACCTAAATGCTCTTAATCAGTTCAACCCTTTTACTTTAAAAGCGTAATGATAAACAGTCAGATTTACTATTGCAATTTTAATATTATAGTCTGTACCAATTGATTCTAAGCAAAATGTAAACAAAGTCGTAACCTACTTTGTTCTTATTCTGCCACAGAAATTAACAAAATAGCGTAAGGATTTAAAACGAAATGGGTTATGATTTACTTATTTTGCCTTTACTTATGGCCGGTTGCACCAATCTTTTTATTATTTAGGTATACCTTTACGAATAGCACAAAACATGCTTGTATCCATCTTGTATAAATAATTAGCATACTTTTAATACTTTTCATGTTCTCAATACTGATTATAATAATTTAGTAAACTTATAACATAAATATTATGACGAAAAACACAAATTAATAGCAAATTATTCAATTTTATCCTCCATTTTGAAGGATCTTGAATGAGAGTTCTTTCGTTTCACGTATAAGTTTTTTTGGTGCAACTGGGTGATATCGTCATCAACCCGTTAGTTCAATATGACGGAATTAAATTGTATATTACGAATTTAATTCCGTCATCTACCAAGTAATGACGTTATTACTACATGATTTTACAAAGTAAGCTACAAACATCAGATCGATTACTCATGGTTGCTTGCTTTGCATCCATTGGGGACCACTTGAGTCATTCTATGTCTTACACGCAATGGAATAATTGGGATAGCTCCTATTACCATCATTATATTATACAGAGGTTTAATAATTAGCAAGGTTGTGAACGGTTTTTTTTAATCAATAGAAAGTTGCATTTGAAAGGAAGAAATTTGGTATATAAACACCTAGATTAAAACTTGGGGAAGGACATAGTTTGTCTTGCTGAGCGAAGTTCTCCAGATTTCCCAGTAAACAGCAAATCCTTACTTATATTATAAATGCGAGTGTAAGTTTGTTTGTTTGTTACCCTTTCACGGTAAAACAGCAGTACCAAGTAAAATTGCTATGGAGAGAGTTGGGACCCTGGAGAAGATTATAAGCTACTTATTATCCGGGTGCGTTTAAGAAGTTCCCTCGGGACACGGGTGAAACCGCGGGAAATATATCTATACTAATATAATAAAGCTGAAGGGTTTGTTTGAACGCGCTAATCTCAAGAACTACTGGTACGATTTGAAAAATTCTTTCAGTGTTATACAGCACATTTATTGAGGAAGGCTATAGGCTATATATCATCACGCTAAAACCAATAGGAGCGGAGCACCACTATTCCACGCGTACGAATTCGCGGGCAGAAGCTAGTAGCTTATAAAATAAAGGTCTGACTTCTGAGAAAGGTTGATGTCCTGCTTGCTCATTGAATACCATTTAATTCTGTATTATTTTCCGGGTTCAAGACTTAACGTCGAGTTTACGATAAAGGTATAGGTACATCTCGGTTCGACGCCCGTTCGTGAACATTGATAATATAGCTCTATAAAAACACGACCACTTGTGGCACTGCGTTTGCGTCGACCTCGCTTGAATGCTACGCCTTTTTATCGTATTAGGCGTTTAACGGCATTAAACATATTATAATCTCAACTCCGCTGATGCTTTGCATAATAATCTGTTTACGTCATCAATCTGATTCATAGACACGACGTAGGTATCAGATTGCGAGCTATCAGTCATACTACGATTGTCTTTAGTATTGATGTACATTCGTAGGGCTGCCATCACCCAAATCGTCGACCCTGGCCTAAAACTATAAACCCCGGACATTTTGAATGAGTTTGATAATTTCCCCAGACACTTTTTCATTATTTGTTTTAATTTATTGCTTACCTTTCAATTAAGCGGGATCGGATATCAGGTAACAAGTCCGGGATTTTTCCAAACGCTATTTGAAAACCCGCCCGGACGCACCCCGGACGCCCTCTAAACTAGGACAAATCCGGGGAAACCCGGACGAATGGCAGCCCTATACATTCGCATACAGTGACCCATGACTTTAGCATTAACGATTTCTTTTGTATGCACGAGTGGTATTAATGACGTGATTCATTTGTGCAAGCGCACGTTCGTGTGCGTTAGATAGATGTTGATTTGCCATAATTTATTGAACTACTACACACACCCGGATAAAAAGAAAAGCAGCAAGTGGGCTTGAACCACAGGTAGGTTGGTTGGTGGTGTAGGTAGGTTAACACAGCTTCTAAGTGTGGGTTTTTCCATTCAGCAATTTCTAGTCCTTTGGAAGTGTAATAATAAGAGAAGCACCTTAGAGCCAAGTTTGCCAACAGATGGTTATATAATCGGCCCGTTAAACGAAAACGTTTTTTAACCACGAAGTGGGAATTTTCCTGTCAACTTCTTGTACAACCCCGTCTTGGTAATCGACTATTTTAGGAATAAAAAACCCAAATGATAGGTTATTCATCATAATTATGGTAGAAGTTTAAATTTATGGTAAACAGCTGTTTTCAGTTGATCGGACCGTTATCTTGTCGGTGAACTTGGGCCTTAGTCTAGTAGAACGAATAAGGTTGACCATTAATTGAGGGTCCCAATTCAGTGTAGTGGAATAAGCGCTTTGGTCCCGGGATTATAAATAGATCTTTGACAGTCATCGAGTAAAAACCTGGAAGTCTGACAACCAGTCTAAACTAAAGGGCATTGAAACTCTGCCTGACTTCAACTCCCGGTTTGCGTTTGCCTGGTCTTGGTCTGGTGGCCCCATTGGTAGACCAATGCTGCAGTCGATAGAAATAGTTAAAATAAGAATAACATATAAGTGGTAGTAGGTATAGTCTCTACCAACTGATTTTACGAAAAATGTAAACAAAGTCGTTTCTTATTTTGTTCTAATTCTGCCATAGAAATTAACAAAATGGCGTGAGGATGGCGCATTTATGTCAATTTCATGCTCTAAACATGATCATTTGTCATTTAATGCCAATTTTTTATCTATAAGTATGGGAAAATTAGAACAAAATAGGTTATAATTTTGTTTTCATTTTTCGTAATATCAATTGGTAGATACTATAGGTATGTAGGAAATGCCTTCATTTGTTTCTTCGTATTTTGCAGATGAAGCCATACGCTAGTTATTATGTACATATTTATAGCCTATATGTACATAATTAACGTGTATAAATACGCTGTGTGTTGCCTTATCGTTATCTGAAGTAGTTGACTGACCTGTTTACTTAAGTAGGTATTTATTATACTCAATACTTTAATGCATTCCATAATGTCATAATCAACTAAATGTAAGTTAAGTAGACTATATTCACCTTTCTAAACAGTTTTCTGTGAACACACATACTAATATCCAATTTAGTGCATTACGCGAAATGAAATTATTGTGCCTGAGTGATGATACTGATAAGTCAGTTCAAACAAGATAAAGAATACCTGTCGTCGGTCAATCAAGCAATTTCGGACGGTTAAAAAAATGTTCGATCTAGAAGGTATCTACCTCTAAAGGTCTTCTATGAGATGAATTCTTATTTACTAATACATTTACATAGGTAGATTTAAATCGGTACGACATCTGTTGATGACTATGTATATAGGTATTTTGTTTGCATATTTTTTAAGGCTAGGTACATAGGCAGTGTTTAACACATGTTTTTATCATAACATTTTTATATATTAAATAATAAAGTAATGACATACCGTGATATACCGGATACCGTGCGAATAAATTAGTTGTTTGTTGTCATCACGTGCATTAATCAAGACATTCACTTGTTTATTTCAGGGCCGTAAAACAAAAACAGATGTGCTAAATACATTGTTGACAGGACGCTGTGTGTTACTTTAATCTTTTCGAATTTATTTACCTCAAAGGTTTTGTTAGTAAAGTCTTATTTGATTCATTAAAAAATAATTAGACACTAAAATGAGAACAACAACAAAATAGCGAAAATAAACTTACCACCTCTCTCTTCGGCCACTAGTGAATGATTTCCTTTGAATGAATCAGATTTTGGAACGATTGATCTGTGAACTGTAAACGTCAAGGTTTCATTTTTCATTCACCAGTTCACCATACAATAATTATGTCGTTCAGAAATAATGAACAGCTACGTAACCAGTTTAGATTTTACTATATGCGTAGTATGAATAGTAGTATCTGGATAGGTGTTTTCATAACAGGAAAACATATTATATGTTAGGTTTTTTGTTTGCAGAAGCGGAATTTCATATCTTGAAATTGAAATTGTTTCTGAACGAACTAAAAGTTGTCAATCAACTAAATCAACCACAATGTCAAGTTGTCAAAAAGGAAGCCGCACGTGTTTTTATTATTGTAAGAAGAATAGCTAAAATTTATTAAAATGAAAGTGTTGTCGGAAGATAGGACGAGAATTTTGTTCGAAAAGTTAACTAAATAGTGAGTATTCTTTAAAAACTGTTAACTTTTATACATTTAAACCAACAATGTGTAAGATCTAAGTCAACATGTGCCGAACTTAGTTAAATTTAGATAAACTTCGAAATAACCTCTTACACTATAAACAATGGCCTCAAAACCTTCTTAAATAAGCTAAGGCGTATTATTACCAGTCAATTATTCATATTCATATATTTATTTGCATTCCATAATGTTACAAAGGCTTAAAGCTAAGTGCGATCTGGGACCCTGTTAGGGCACAGCAAAATTAGGCATTACACAGTTATCTAATTATTTACTTAGCAAATTACAATTAATAGGTATTATCCTACAATACTCTGCTCTGAACAACCTACTTACAAAAATTAACTTCACGTTTTCAGCATTGGAGTAAATGTGAAGCTGCTGATTGACAGGCCAGACGGTACATACTGCTTCAGGGAAAAGAAAGACCGCGTATACTACATATCAGAACGTCTCTTACACTTGGCACAGACAGTGAAGCCTGATAACTTGATAGCTGCAGGGACATGCTTCGGGAAGTTTACAAAGACTAACAAATTCAGGCTGCATATTACTGCGCTGACGTACATCGCTCCGTACGCGCCGTACAAGATATGGGTGAAGCCGTCCGCAGAACAACAGTTCTTATATGGACATCATATTATTAAGAGTGGTAAGGTGTTGATTAATTAATCATCATCTGCTTGAGCAGATGTATAAGTCGTAGTGGCCTAGTGGTTAAGGCACCTGCCTCTTGTGTACGGGTTCGAAACCTGGCAAGTACCAATGTAACTTTTCTAAAGTCATAATTATGTAGTTTCTATGTTAAACTGAGACACCACTGACTAACAGAGAAGGTAAACATCGTGAGGAAACCTGGACTTAAAAAGTCTGAAATCACCAATCCGCCTTGAGCAAGCGTGGTGATCAATGCTCATGCCTTCTCTGTATGAGAAGAGGCCTGTGCCCAGCAGTGTGACCATATATAGGCTGATGATGATGCTTAAGCTTTTCCTTTATTGGGATTGGCTTCCAACCTAACCGGATGCTGAGTACATGGAGCGAATGCCTGTCAGACCTCCACAACCCAGTTACTGGGTATATATTATACATAGAGTAAGACTAGTTGTCAGACTTTCTGGCTTCTGACTATAAGATAAAAATTATCTGATACAGAAACTTCAGGCTTATTGTGAATTGATTTATATATTATATTTTTCATTGTTGGCCACTAAGAAAAAAAAAATACAGAAGTAGATACGCTTAAAATTATACTTAGTCCGATTAATAAAATATTATTATTTATTTAATATACAGTTCCCATTATAAAAATTCTTAAGTAAATGTAATAAAACAGTCTATTAAGCTTCCAGGGTTAATAAAATGTATGGAGACAGGTAGAAGCGTGGGGAAGGACATTAGTATACATAATTCAGTTCTTGACACCACCAATCAATTGACATTCTTTTTATGAGCTGTCAAAACGCGAGTCTCCCACAGATTTTGTATGGCAATAGTGAACTGGGACGTCACTAATTTTCCAACTCAAATCACCCACTATTTATCGATTCTAAAACCACTAAAAGTCGAACAAGCCGTTGCATCAAAAAATATATGGTTACTTATACGTGAAACGGAAGAACTGTCATTCAAGATCTGTCAAAATGGTAGATAAAATTGAATAATTTTGCTATTATTTTATGTTTTTCGTCTTAATATTTATGATATATGTTTACTTACTTAATTATTATATCTATGTATTGATAAAATAAAACATATTAAAAGTGTTCTTATTACCAGCGGCGTGCACAGAGTTTTTAGGTAGGGTAGGCAGAAAAGCCAAAAAGTTTTTATACGGAAAATCGATAGGTATCTCAGGTATCTTAATTACTCGCGAAGCGGCTTTCCGCTAGCGTGCGAGCCGAGCAGCGCACGACCTTACTTATAGGTAGGTACGCCTGCCCGAGAGATGCGCCGCCGCGCCGCGCACGGGCCAAATGTGCCTAAACTGCTGAGTGACACCTGGTGACACCAGCCTGGCTTTGGTACCCACTTTTCAAAAATACCTTCGGCATGTTGGTTTTGGTTCGTCGTCTTGTCGATCAAATAATGATGCATGTAATTTGCCGCCTCAAATAATCATAGATTCAGATTTGATTTAAAAAACTCGAACATGAATATCTAAGAGCAATTTCGTAAATAGTTTTCCATAACTCAGTCGTATTTCGCATGAAAGTTGACCTCTCTTAATAACTTCCCTTATTCACTGAGGAACAAATTCTTTTAAGTAAAGTGAACTCATGTTTACTTCAAAAACAAACAATAAAAAAGTGATTGAATAATAATTCGGTTTCGATCTACTTTCATCGTGTTTCAATACGATTTTCTCCAAGTGTACGGAAGCTTCTAAGTCATATTGCTCGTGGTTTTTCTACCGTAGGAGATAAATATGAATAGGTGAAACCTGCGTCGTTCCAGACGGTTTTATTGCGGTAAAATAGTAGGTAAGTAAGGGAAATAGCGTGTATGCAATCCGAGAGCTAATAATAGGAATCAGATTGTTTAGTATTGAATATACGATTGATTTACTATACCTTTAGTTTGTATAAATTGTATCTGATTTGGTGTAGATGCAGCGGCCTTTCGCTATCATTTGTTTTTTTCTTCGAAAGATAGTTTTACAAACGCATCATTTTTAATTTTCTATACACACACACACCACCTGAACAACTTTCACAGTGAATATATTCCATTTCACACTATTATCAACGCTTAAAACTTACTATTATTAAAATATTAAGAAATATTCGCTAGCACAGAACAAGTCGGATAAACAATAACAACGGCGGGCGACGCGCGCGAAACTCACGTCACAGAAAAAAAATACGACTAAAAGAAATGTTGTTTACTTAGAGATAAGAAAGTCAAAACATGCAACTTTTTAAAATAGTTACATTACATCATAATGTAGATCGGTTCGGAAAACATCGGCCACCGTTCCTTGTGGCCTTGTCGATAGCCGAAGGTTTCCGAACCGATGTTTCCGTCGTATAAATCGCAAGAAGGCACAGCCTTTTTTGTTATTTGTGTGCGTAATTTGTGTCAATGTATGCAAAATATTTATACGAACGCACACTGCATTGTATTCGCATGTCTACGAGTCTTCTTACAAATACTATTACACGAAATGAGGCAATCACGTTTTCTGTCTTTTCGCTAGGGGCGCCCTAGTACCGCGCAAACTTTTTTGTGTTGTTGAAATGTATCGCGAGTATTGATTCTTCGTAATAGGTACCACCAATATTCGACAGGTGGAGCTGATTTAAGTTTCAAGATTTTTTTATTGATAGTAATTACTCTGAGATAAAATATTAGATACTTATTAAAATAAAATAAAGATAGTAAATATTTTCTGAGTTATGTAGGGTAGGCAGTGTCTTTTTGCCTATATGAACTGCACGCCACTGCTTATTACTGATATCATGTTTGATGTAACCGGTTGTACTTGTACAGTAAATTCAAAATAAATCAGGTTTTCAGGGATAAAATAAAATGCATTTTTAGAGAAGTAGTGTCTTGGAATTATTTGTTATTGGTGTCCAATACCCAATTTTTTTGCCGATGTAATTCATAGTGAAATGATGCAAGTGAAACTGTGGGAAATAGCGAGTCCTAACTTATATAATAAATGTAAAAGTGAGTTTGTTTGCTTCGCTTTCATGATAAAACGGCTGAACCAATTTGGATGAAATTTAGCATAGAGATAGATGTGCCCCTAGATATAGTTATAGGTTTCTTTTTATCTGGGCGCGTTAAGTAGTTTCCTCAAAATGCAGGTGAATATCTTGTAGAGTGGGCACAGTATGGTGGTTATAGGGGATGGGTTTTAGTCTGTAAGAGTCTGATAAACCCACCCGCCCCACCCACGGCGGGAGGGGTCATTTGATGGTTTCCCATCCGAAAAAAAAGGTCTATCTAGGGTGAAATGCAATTTACAATATTCTCTCCATATTTTATAAATAAACCTTTACTTTTTCAGGTCTAGGCCGTATAACAGAGAACACACCAAAACACCATGGAGTCGTAGTCCACACAATGTCTGATATTCCTATTGGATTCGGAGTAGCTTCGCGGACGACGGCAGAGTGTCGGCACGCGGACCCATTAGCTACCATTGTGTTCCATCAGGCTGATGTAGGGGAGTACATTCGCTCTGAGGACACCCTCACGTAGTGCTTAATAAATAGGTTTTATTTTAATGAGCGTTTAATTTGATTAACTAGCCATTTTCAGTTGGAACTACTTCATACACTCGGTTAAAAACTATCCAATATCATCCTGACGGTTCAAGCTATCTCCAATTACAAAATTCCATCGTAATCTGTTCAGCTGTTTTACTATGTAAGCGGAGCAAACAAATAGTTTCTTTTAGAAACTTTTGGTATTAATGTTGTGTAGTCAATAAGAGAGGTCTTTACTGAGATATTTCACTTTGGGAAATCTCAATAACCCTTCCCGACCCTGTAATCAAACGCAATGATTTCCATCTTTTGCACTTGCAATCGTTAACACCATAGATATAATATAATTGTGAATAATACAAGTATTATTTACACGTAAGTCCCAAGCTATGATTGCTGCTACCACTACTTCTAAATTAGTTTTTCATGGAACTTCGTGTTTACAGGGAATTAAAATAAGATAACAAGCGATACTTTTAATTCTGACAGTGAGTGCCATCTAATATTATCTCCAGAAAACAAATGGTACCATCAGTTATTGTAATTCGTAACGTCAACACTAGATGGCGCTTTTTTCAATATGATTTAGTGAATCTCAAGCTTTCTGGATCTTTTATTTTATCGATATGCCTATTTACAGCAGACGGCGACCTGAATGATTAATACTAAACAATCACAGCTAGTTTCATTAGATGTGCTATAGGGGGTCATGACCCGGATTAATAAAAGTATTGAAATCTAGTAATCGTGCCGTTTGGCACACACTTGGTCCTAGCTCGACGAGCCAGCCCGCGAGCTGAGCAGATAGCTTTAAAATTCCCGATTATAATAATCATATATATTCCGATCCAGCCTGTCCCTTGCTGTCCTCTCCCTGCGACGCCCTAAGCCGAGGCCCGTACCCCAATAGGGGGTGCACTTAGCGTGTAGTCGCTTAGTTTTGTAAGTTAAGCCCTGGCTGGAGGCCCTAAATTCATTTAAGGTACTTCACAGGTATCCCCGGTTAAGCAGTCGACGACCTTCTAGGTTGACATGTGAGATGCCATACAAAAAAAAAACACTTGGCATGTTTTAAATATTAGCCATCGAAGAATTCACATGAATATATTCACATGCCTCAATTCGTACATTATTAACCGACTTCAAAAAAGGTGGTTCTTTTCACTATGCGGTTTAATTAAAAGAAAGAAACTAAAAATCTTACCTTACGTGTGTCAAACGGCACAATTACTACATCTCAATATATTTTAAGTGAAGAAATTGGCCTGTTTTTAACAGATATGTTTTTGACTGGATGTTTTTTTAAATGCTTAGTTTTCCTTACAAACTTAAAATCTTGATTTTTCACCCTAGGGTTAAAATCTTGAAAAACTGTGAAACACGTGTTTAATTATTCTTATTTTAGAGTGTTCCTACAAACGAGCTCAATCGAATCAAAATTAAAACATAAATAAATTCTGAGGGCAGGATCCGGCCATGTCCTTTGGTATGGATATGTATATTGATCACACCAAAAAAATTGAAAAATAAAATTTAGAAAAAAAAAAAATTTAGGGTGCTCCCAAACATGTAAAGTGGGGATGAATATTTTTTTTCTCATGTATCCCTTCGTGTGGGATATCGTTAGATAAGTCTTTTAAAAAAATTTATGGGTGTGTAAAGACCATTTTTCGGTTAAGCGAGCCATTTGCGAAATATCAAGCTTTTAATTGCAAATTTTTATTCGTTACGAGCATCCCTCCCTCTAACTTTTGAATTTTTCACATTTCTAGGGACACCTAGAAATGTGAAAAAATTCGCAGACGTAGCACATGTAATGAACTTACAAGGAAGAAAAATGGCTAAGTAGGCTTAACCGGTTACAGAGTTATAGTCGACTAACTAAGACCTACTATGGAACCCTACTGCACGTGGCCAGACACGCACTTGGTCAGTTTTTTTCCAATATGATATGCATACTGAGAGGAGCTCGTCGTGGGTAAGTAACAGCCGCACGATTCGACCGATCAAAGGTAAGGTATTAATTAAAAAACCAAATGACGATTAATGTTTTATTTCAGATCTTTTTAAAACAAAAAAAAAAAATATTTCAATATAAATGTTTTGCGATTATAAAAATGCATTGTCAATGCAAAACGCTCTAGCACATTGGAATGGATAATCGGTGGATAAAAAATACTGTTAAAATCAACACTATTTTACGACTTAATAATTGACTAACGGTGAGTGAATACAAAAATATGTTTTTAGTCAATTACACAGATACAATACCCGTATAGAATGTAAATCAAGTCATCATAGTTAATTACATTATTCTTAATTTATAAAATATATTTTGTGACTTAGACGTATGAATCTCACATACACTTAATTGCAGAAATTGTACTCACTATAATTTTAATAACATTTTAGTTTTTATGCAGAAAAGTGTAACAATTCTTATAAAATGACGGTAACATTTAGTAGGATTTTCAATTATATATAGGCCTTAGCAAATACTAACAATAAGGCTTAGTTCGGCTTGCCGTTTATGAGGCTTCGATATGTGGCGCATTCACCGCCTGAAGACCGAACGTATCTGTGGAAGGAATTGTTTGTGTTACGATCGTAATAAGATTTGGTGCGAACATTAACAGTTAGTAAGCGTTTAGTGCGGGGACATTTTACACAGTATTTTCGTGGAATATAAAAGTTAATTTAATTCTGGAACGGTAATTAAAAGTTTACTAATATACTTGTAAAATGTCCTTAAAAAGTTAAAAATTAATTTAAGTATGTACTAAAAGTTAATTACTTAAAAAAATACTTTTGCTTTGGTATACCATCGCAAACAATATTTTTGAAGCTGTGTAGGAAATATATTTTTATTAAATATACGATTAAAATGTACTCTAAGTGAAAAAGATTAAAACCAACAACTGTGTGTTCTATGCTTTAGTTGAAGTCTAACTACTACTTTTTGAAGTCTAAGAAATTGTTGACGGAATAACTAATCAAGATCTCATACACAACATTAGCGCTTGCAACCAAAAGATCAACAAGCTAGTGACTTGTCTGTCATACTGCCAAAACCCATAAGTACGACTTAACTGGAATTGTAGTATTCGGGAAATAGGTTTTAAAATAAGAATTCGGCTGTTCTAACTTTACCATATCTCATCATCTGCCTAGCCTTTTCCCAACGTAGTTGGGGTCGGCTTCCAGTCTAACCGGATGCAGCTGAGTACCAGTGTTTTACATGTAGCGACTGCCTATCTGACCTCCACAACCCAGTTTACCGGGTAACACGATACCCCTTGGCGAGACTGGTTGTCAGACTTTCTGGCTTCTGACTACCCGTAACGTCTGTCAAACATCTACAAATGACAGCCGGGACCAACAGCTTAACGTGTTTTCCGAGGCACGGAGGAATCTCGCTATGACAAAGATGGTCACCCATCCACGGACCGACCGCGCCAAGCGCAGCTTAACCTTTGATCGGTCGACCCGTGCGGCTGTTACTTAGCCACGAGCTCCTCTATTAATAGATCATTTCTTACTAAAAAGTTCAATAGAAATATGTTATCGATTCGTTGAATCTAGCTATTATAAATTATCCATGCTTCAATAACCACCATGATCTCATAAAAGCTAAACGACTTATAAAAGTACCCTGCCAACTGCCTACCTGCTGTTTAGTTTTTCCTCTTGTCCTCAGTCCATCCAAAGGTTGTCATTCATTTTCATGTAAGTCATTGTCATGTAAGAGATCGCTTTTAGCGATAAGACCGCCCATTGTGTCACCTACCTTAATTAAATTCTTAATTTTTAAGTTTAAAAGTGGTGTACTTAATAAAGAATATTTTTATTCTATTCTATTCTAAAAGTACTAAACTTTTACTTAGTTAAAACAGTACCTAGTGTTACTCACCGATCATGGTCTTGAGTAGCACCGAACACACAATGAAGTCATCGAATTGTATGTAGCCGTCTGAGGAATCAAAACTGTTGGAAAACAACAATATTACTATAAGGTTCATTACAATAGTTACGACGTGTCCCATTTTTTTTGCACAGATCATCCCGACATCCCTATTTGCTTCCAAAATTTGAAATAATGAAATCTCTTCTTACATCAATAGTTTCAGAATCTGAGTCAAAAAACTTTTTCAAATTGTAAATAAAAAAAAAAAAACTTAATTCTACACCCTTATTGAAATCGACTTTTATTTATAATTAACTTTGATTATTCAAATTAACGATTAACGCAATTGAATAAATTAAGATTAAATTAATCACTATTAATCCTGTAGCAAATAATAAAACTAATTGCAACACTAGGCAACCTGTGGGATTTTCGAAAGAGTTACCGCGGCCCCGGAATACGAAAGGCGAAGGAAGGAACAACCCCCCGCTCCACAGCGAGAAGTGTCATTTGATGATTTTCCATCCCTGAAAAGACCACTAGTCTACACATGAGCAGCAGACCTGTGAGCGAGCACGTTGAGCACGTGCGCGTTGACGGTGTAGCCCGCCGAGTGCAGGGCGTCGCGCAGGTGCTGCGCCGGCACCGCGCCCCGGCCCTCCGTGTCGTACCGCTGGAACACCGCCTGGGGAGACACGTTTTATATTACTGATAAGGGACACTACAACACAGTTGCACTCAAAAAATATTAGGTTACTTATACGTGAAACGGAAGAACTATATTCATGATCTGACTGATGATAGAACGAAATAATTATGCTATTATTTCATTGTTACTTTATGTATTTATCTATGTATGGACAAAGGTGGGCATTAACTCGTTAATCCGTTAATTAGCGAAGTTAACTGCTTAACGGATTAATTAGTAAGTTAACTTAAAAAAAAATTAATGCTCTTGTTAACCTGCGTCAAATTGAACTTCCGTTAACTTTACTCCGTTACGTTACTCATTTGTTGACATTCTGTCATTTTGTTTGTTTGAATTATGCGCCACGCCATGCTCGTGGTAGGCAGTTTGAGGTCGAGGTGGAGATTCTCATTTCTAAGGTACCACGGGGCTCCTGTGGCCCTACGCATGAAACAATTCTGGAGGGTTTGCATCCTATGGAGGCGGTAAGATTTGGCGTGTGCGAACACTACGCTAGCATAGGTCATGACGGGGCGGATGCACGCTGTGTAGATGCGCAATTTGCACTTGAGAGGCAATTTGCTGCGTGAATGGGATGGAGGCGTCCGAGAGCGAAGCTCCCGTAGACGTAAAGTGGCAATGAATATTTTTTTCTCATGTATCCCATCGTGTGATTGTGGGTATCATTAGACAGGTCTTCCAAAATTAAGGTGTGTGAAGACCATTTTCGATTTAAGGTTCCGTTTGCGAACTATCTAGCTTGCAAAGTTTTACTCGCACCCCGAGGGAAATTCCATCTTTACGGCCGGCCGCATACACTCGGTTTCCTGATTAGGTTTCCTGATCCGGAATTCCGCGTGCCTAGCGCAAACCATTCGTTTTTCTGTGTTCAATGAATTCTGAAACGAACGTCGGGTATTTTTCCTTTCGGAAATAGTAAGAACTTGTGCGCCGTGTTGAACATTTTGTATGTAAATTGAGCATTCAGGTTTCCGAATCTGAATTCCGGGTCAGGAAATCTATTCAGGAAACCGAGTGTGTGCAGCCGCCCTAAAAGTGATTAAGGTTACGGCAGCCCCAGTAATCAACATAATAGAAGTAACACTCACCCTCCAGTTATGTAGATCAATACACAAGGTCTTCAACTCCTCGAAGCAGAGTCCTCCGGAGTCATCTTTGTCTAGCATAGCCACCATGCTGCGACACACCTTCTCGGAAAAATCTTGTCCTTTGAGCTCTGTAACGTTATAGCAAGCTTAGAGAAAGTACTAGATGTTTCGATCAGCTGTGGGTGAAATACTTAGATAAAGTGGTTGTTTGAGAAATATCACGTATTTTTCAGTCATCATTTTAGTCAGTTTTAAGGTTCCGTAGTCTGACAAGGAACCCTTATATTTATGCTGCCGGTATTCGGATTTTTTACATAAAATTCACTTCTTTTAGTGCCGCCGTAGTGTTAGACTCTTACTGACTAAAACCCATCCATGTTCCTTTCTCAGTAATTCTATATTTCTTTATTTGAGTAGTAGGCCAAATGACGCTCCACACAAAAAGAAGTGACTTTTATGAAAAAAAAAACGGAGAAAAGTGCATTCTAACTGAACTTTAAATAACGAATCAATTTTTTCCTGTCTTTAAAGATCTTTTATTTGCATGCACTTAGCATAGTAAGTTGTGTAATTATCTTGATATTTCGATATAATGAATACGCGGTGTGTTGAACGCTCGATCAAATCAATCTAAATCTAAATATATATAAAACTCAAAGTTGACTGACTGACATAGTGATCTATCAACGCACAGCCCAAACCACTGGAGGGATCGGGCTGAAATTTGGCATGCAGGTAGATGTTATGACGTAGGCATCCGCTAAGAAAGGATTTTGATAAATTCTGCCCCCAAGGGGATAAAAAAGGGGATGAAAGTTTGTATGAAACTTTGTTAGTTTTAAACAGATCGGGCTGAGAATTCATATAGCCCACGCGGGCGAAGCCGCTGGCGGAAAGCTTGTATTCGATAATTTTAACACTCGATGTATTGGGTGTTGGATATATTGAAAGTTCGACTTTTTAACCATTCGATATTTTGAGCGTTGACTATTTGGGCATTCGATTTATCGTGATCGATCATTTGGCATTCGATTTGGTGTAGTACACCCCGGAGAGACATAGATGGTCACCAATCCACGGACCGACCGTGGGCGTATACATGTAGATAAATAAGTGTTGCTACGTACCCTCGCGCATGATGTAGTCGAGGAGCTTCTTGAGCTCCTTCCAGTCCACTTCACCGTCGTCTCCCGCGAGACGGTTGAAGGAGTCACGCAGCGGGTCCGCTGGTGAGTCAGGGTTGGGAGCTATCTCCTTAACCTGGATTTAAAATAGTGTAGTTATGTTATTTTGTAGAGTATTGTATGATTTTGTAACCTCTGGTATTTGCCAGACCTCTTAATTTCATTATTCTTAATCGATGTAGTTTTTTGGTTAAGTTAAGTCAAACTGAACGGATGCTTAACTATTAAATAAAGCAAATAATGGAACGAATCTTTAAAAAAGTAAAATCATCCTGTCTGGGTTAACATACTGACATTGACATTTCCCCGTAAATATTATTGTAGGTGAAATAGTGTAATCTCAACAACGTATGCTTGTTGCGCTAATTATCGTAATCAAGGGCCGGCGAAGCCTGTCTTTATGGGGTTCCCAGATCTTCCTTCCTTCATGGGATGAAAACCTATGAGGTGTCCGATCATGGGGGGCGGGGACTTCCCCAGGTCTGTCGCCCCTGGACCCGTTTATGGGGGGCGGAAGAGGGCGTTGTACGCCTACTTCCGCCATACTTTGGTATGGGGCGCAACTTGTGTATATATATATCCCTCACTTTGGTGTGACCTTCCTATCTTCCATGGCATTATAGACATAAAAACCGGCCAAGTGCGTGTCGGGCCACGCGCAGTAGGGTTCCGTAGTAGGTCTCAGTTAGTCGACTATAACTCTGAAACCGGTGAAGCCTACTTAACCGTGATAGTTTTTCTTGTAAGTTCATTACATGTGCTACGTCTTTGATTTTTTTTCACATTTCTAGGTACAGCCATTCAAAAGTTAGAGGGTAACTCGTATCGAACAAAAATTTTCACTTAAAATCTAGATATTTCACAAATGGCTCGCTTAACCGAAAAATGGGCTTGACACACCCATAATATTTTTAGAAGACCTATCTAACGATACCCCACACGGAGGGGTACGCGAGGAAAAAAAAAATTCATCCCCACTTTACGTGTTTGGGAGCTACCCTAAAAAAAATATTTTTCAAAATTTTATTTTACCACTTTCTCGGCGTGATCAATATACATATCCGTAAATTTATTGTATTTTTTATACAAATAATGTAAGAGAAAGGCTTTTAATATTAAAGATTTATAGATCAATGTTGAATGTAACTGAAAACTGTAAGAGTTGGTTTTCGTACTCACCTTATCGTCAACATCTCCCTTTCCAATGTCCACATCATGTTTTCTGAAAACAAACATTTCTGATACCTAAGTTTTTATTATGCTCGCTTTGTCACAATATTGAGCGAATGTCATACTGAGCGAGGATTACATCCAATCGCCTTTACCGCGCCCCCGGAAAGCAAAGGGGCTAAGGGAGGAACATTGATGGGTTTTAGTAAGAATCTGACACTTCCTCCCGCCCCACCCAGCGCGGAAGGAATCATTTGATGATAAGTGCATTTAATATTTATCTTGACTTCCTACTTGATCTGCCTAGCCTTTTCCCAACAATGTTAGGGTCGGCTTCCAGTCTTACCGGATGCAGCTGAGTACCAGTGTTTTACATGGAGCGAGTGCCTATCTGACGTCCACATCCCAGTTACCAGTCACAATTTCTGGCTTCTACCCGTAACGACTGTCAAAGATCTAGAAATGACTGCCGGGACCAACAGATTAACGTGCTTTCCGAGGCACGGCATGAGTCGTTAATCGATCGATCTGTGCGGCTGTTACTTAGCCACGAGCTCCTTCGAGATCTTGACATTCTACTTAAATGATATCTTAGGTGTACTCACGTCATGTTATGGCTTTTCTCTGAGAACACTCGCAGGAAGAACTCTCCCTCCTCATAAGATCTAAAGGTTGAGGGCACGATCACGTAGCTTCCAGGATCCAGTTTGAATCTACACGTGAAATTATAAAAGATATCTTTATAGGCATGGGTTTACAGTTATCCTAACTAATATTATAAATGCGAAAGTGGGTTTGTTTGTGACGCTTTTACAGTAAAATCGATTTTGATGAAATTTGGTACGGAGATAGAAGGGACCCTGGTAACGGTTATAGGTTTCTTTTTACCTGGGAGTGTTAAATAGTTCCCTCGGGATGCGGGTGAAACCGCGGGCAGCTAGTGAGGGTATAAAATTAAATACCATTTAAGTATGCCAAAATATTATATTACTAGCTTCTGCAAGCGACTTCGTCCGCGTGGAATAGTGGTGCTCCGCTCCTATTGGTCTTAGCGTGATGATATATAGCCTATAGCCTTCCGCCTTTCGATAAATGGACTATCTAACACTGAAAGAATTTTTCAAATCGGACCAGCGGTTCCTGATATTAGGGCGTTTAAACAAAATGCACTGTAACTTCTCCCGTTTTCCCAACATTTCCCTTCACTGCTCTGCTCCTATTGATTGTAGCGTGATAAAAAGTATACTTTAATCAGCTCAGGAGTATAAAAAATAATTGTACCAAGTTTCGTTAAAATCCGTCAAGTAGTTTTTGTTTCTATAAAGTTTATACAGACAGACAAAAAAATTACTGATTGCATTTTTGGCATCAGTATCGATCCCTAATCACCCCCTGGTAGTTATTTTGGAAATATATTTCATGTACAGAATTTACCTCTCTACAGATTTATTATAAGTATAGAAGAAGATAATCCAAACGCTACATTTTGTATTTTAATAAACATAAGTGCTATATTCTACTACCATCTTCTTTTAAAAGGCTTATTACTTGGCTATTTTATAGATACTTTCACTATTCTGCCGTCATACGAAAAAAGGCCGTAACAACAATTTTTTTTCGATATTGAGTTAAGTACATATTTGGAATCAGGAAAAAATCTGATGAAGAAGAAAGGCCTTACTTCTTGTGACGGCAGTATTGTTTATATCTTTAAGATCATTGATTATGTATGTAAGTATTTTCTAATAAAATAATACCAAAGTCAAGAAAATCAAGAAGTCAAGAAACTTAACAACAAAATAACTATTTATCTACGTATAATAAAATGAATGTTACCTGGCGCTGACTTCTCTCGAGTCAATGAACTGACTGCGACCCACGGAGGCGTTGTTCTTGAAGAAGTTGACGTCGAGCGGCTTCGGCACGTGCTCGCAGTCCGGCAGCCGGTACACCGCGAAGCCGATGGTCAGGCACTCCAGGCCCTGGTGCCGCTGAGACCGGCGGTTCTTCTGCATCAGCGCTACTATGATCTGGGAACAAAGGGAAATTTTAATAAAACATCATCTATACAAATAAAAAAAATATGTTTGTCAAAATGTACTAAATGAATTTGTGAAATTCTATTTCAACTCTTATAGATCTGTTTGTTCTGAGGAATCTCAGAAACTTCGACCGTATCGCTGATGTTATAAGGGAGTAAATTAGGCTAGTTTTATTTTAGAAAAATAATTAAGGTGTCGCGCAAAAAAAAAAATTATAAAAAAATGCCCTAACGCGAGTAAAGCAGCAGGTACAGCTAAATTATATTATGAGTTAAAGATATTTAAACTAAAGTTATATTTTCTTGTGCGATACCTTAATTACTTTTCTAAAATAAAACCAGCTTTTTTTAGAATTATTTGTAAAATTATGACGAAATGCAACTTACATAGGTCTAAAAGTAAAAGAGAGAAGCGAATGTTTTGCCAATATGCCGCACAACAATGTACTTAATGGTTATATGCATAGGTTGTATGTGTGTGGTCGTATAGTATGTTAGAAACTACGACAGTTAATAGTACTCACGGTACACTTATTCTCGTCGTCTCCTTCATCGACATCCTTCAGCGTGACGGTATACTGCGGATTCTTCCAGAACGTCTCCAGATAGTTTCTGCAACCGCCGGCCGTGACGCCTTCAAAACAAAACAGATGATAACATTGTAACAAGCATATAAAAACTCGCTATATCTTGAGGGCAACAAACTTAAAGCTGGATTTGCCATTAAGTTTAAATGAAAAATACAAAATCCCAACTATTTTTGTAAATGCGAAAGTGAGTTTGTTTGTTACGCTTTCACGGTAAAACAGCAGAACAGGGGGGTTAGACAAGTGGCAAAACGCTAACGCTAAAGAATAGAAAACAAAATGTATGGGAATGACATATAGCTAGTCGTAAACGAATGTCATTCCCATACATTTAGCGTTAGCGTTAGCGTTTTGCCACTTGTCTAACCCCCCAGATATGGATGAAATTTGGTACGACGATAGACGGGTCCTTGAAGACGGTTAAAGACTACTTTTTATATGGGTGCGCTAACTAGTGCCCTTGGTGGGCAGGTGAACCTGCAGGACAGGCTAGTTTAAGATAAGAACTTTTGAATGGGCTTTTACTGTCGGCTGATCAGATTTTGATGAAATTTGGCATGGACATAGCTAAGGAAAGACAGAAGCCTTAATCGGTTGTGTGTAGTAGTTCATCAGCTAGTGAATCCACGGAAAACAACTAGTAATATAAATATAAATCTTCGATTCTATACCTAAGACCCACTCTCCTTCGAAGACCGACACCTCCCATTCCTTGGTGCACCCTTCCGGATATTCGTCAGGGTCCAGAGAGTCAGGGTTCAAGTTACAAATCTGCACTCTGTAATAAATACGAAACATTACACATTGATACTGCAACACAGTTCCATGTCATAGAATATAATAAAGGTATAAGTAAGGTCCAGGCTTAAGCTTGGCTTACATCCTTACTAATATTACAAATCGGAATGTGGGTTTGATTGTTTATTACCTAGTTTTCACGGTAAAACGGCCTGAAAACGGTTACAGGCTATAGGCTTTTTATTCGGGTGTGAAATAGTTCCTACAAGACGCGGGTGAAACCGCGAGAAACAGCTTATTAACATATTTTTATATGGACATTTTTTTGACTTTTATTGTAAACTAGCTTCTGCCCGCGACTTCGTCCGCGTGGAATAGTGGTCCTCCGCTCCTATTGGTCTTAGCGTGATGATATAATATATAGCCTATAGCCTTCCTCAATAAATGGACTATCTAACACTGAAAGAATGGCGCGTTTAAACAAAATGGAGTAACTTCTTCCGTTTTCACAACATTTCCCTTCACTGCTCTGCTCCTATTGATTGTAGCGTGATGAAAAGTATACTATAACTAGCTCAGGAGTATGAAAAATAATTGTACCAAGTTTCGTTAAAATCCGTCGAGTAGTTTTTGTTTCTATAAGGATTATACAGATAGACAAAAATTTTACTGATTGCATTTTTGGCATCAGTATCGCTAATCACCCCCTGATAGTTATTTTGGAAATATATTTCATGTATAGAATTGACCTCTCCACAGATTTATTATTAGTATAGATATAGATGTATATTGTAAATTGCATGGCGTAAAACAACAAATTTCGCCAAAGCAAACAATTGTATCATTAATTTAAACGGAATCTATAAATTCATATTTTTAGGGTTCCGTAGTCCGACAAGGAACCCTTATGTCCGTCTGTCTGTCTGGCCGCGGCATAGCTCCTAGGTTCTTGTTACTAGAAAGCTGAAATTTGGTATGGATATGTATATTGTTCACGCCGAGAAAGTGGTAAAATAAAAATCTGAAAAATATTTTTTTAGGGTAGCTTCCATACACGTAAAGTGGGGATGAATATTTTTTTTCTCGCGCACCCCTTCTTGTTGGGGTATCGTTAGATAGGTCTTTCAAAAATATTATGGGTGTGAAGACCATTTTTCGGTTTAGCGAGCCATTTGCGAAATTTTTCTCTTTCTTTTAAGTGCAATTTTTTGTTCGATACGAGCATCTCCCCTCTTTTGAATGGCTGTACCTAGAAATGTGAAAAAATTCACAAACGTAGCACATGTAATGAACTTACAAGGAAAACTATCATGGCTAAGTAGGCTTAACCGGTTACAGAGTTATAGTCGACTTACTAACTCCTACTACGGAACCCTACTGCACGTGGCCTGACACGCACTTGGCCGGTTTTTTCATGCAATCATTGTTAATTTTTTAACCGACTTCAAAATAAAGGAGGAGGAGTTCTCAATTCAACTGTTTTTTTTTGTTTGTTACCTCATAACTTTTGACTGGGTGAATCGATTCTGATGATTCTTTTTTTATTAGAAAGCTGACGCTTCCCGTGTGGTCCCATTAAATTTTATTAACATCGGTTCAGTCGTTTTATAAACATATTAAAAAAATACTTAGATGATTTAACCAAATCAATCGCAATAAGCGTGAATAACCATTTACGCTTATTGCAACCTAAAAAAGTGGTGTGTAGATATTAAGATAACAAGATCGAGTCACTGAAAAGCGAAAAATATAACAACTTTTTACAAAAAAAATAAAACAGACTTCAAAAAAAAATCTGAAAAGTAAAAATAAATCTAGAAGTCGGTGTCTTGTAAGTTACTATTGTTAGTATTTTGCCACCGACTTCTAGAGCGATGTTTTGGTCGATAAGTGTTTAAATAAAATTTATTTTTTACTTTTCAGTTTTTTTTGGAAGTTGGTTTTATTTTTTTTGTAGAAAGATTTTTATGTACATCGAGAAGTTGTTAACAAAGTCCGGGTACGTCATCCAGAATTCACCGTCATCGTCGAATGTGAGACCCATCGCCTCCTTCTCATACTGGGGGATGAACTCCCACTCTTTGGCCCTGAAACAAAGAGTGATGGAGTAATTTAATAATTATTTAATCATGTTTTATATGCAGTCCTAATTCTGGGCAAAGTCGTTTGAAGATAAACTTCTGCAAAAAAAATAAAAAAAATACCTATTTAATTTAAGCTTTCCTTCTGAACTTTTATAAAATAAGAAAAAAAATCCATGACCAAAAGTGTCTATTTAGTTTAAATTTTACTTCTGAACTGAACGTTTGTACGAGTTCCCACTCGTACAAACGATACAATGAGAAATGCGAATAAATAATATCTTTTTGAGATTCAGCTTAGTGTCCAAAATTAAATACCTACTAATTATTTCACATGTCCTAAACTATGAAAGATTTTACACAAAAACTGAATTAAAAAAACCGGCCGACTGCGAGGCGGACTCACGCACGAAGGGTTCCGTACCATAGCCTATACAAACGCGGAAAAAACCACGTTAAATATTTATTTTATTTTGTTTCTAGTATTTGTCGTTGTAGTGACAACAGAAATACATAATTTGTGAATATTTCAACAGTCTAGCTATCGCGGTTCTTGAGATACCTGGTGACAGACAGACGGACGGACAGACAGTCAAGTCAAAAAAATAAGTTCGTGTTATTTTTAATACGTTTTCCGTGTAACAAATATTTTAAAAATCACATTTTAAGACCACGAAAAAAGTTAGTACGAGTACATACTTGTCTCTCCAACGTCCGTTCCACTCGACCTTATTGCCCCAGGGGTTGCGCAGGCGCAGCAACGGTATCTTCCCGCTGCGGCCGATGTCCACGTACTTCACCTTGGTCACGGAGTATGCGTGGGCCTGGATCAGCCCGGCCGGGGTCTTATCTTCTAAGATCTTCGGGTCCGGCTGGAAATAACGGTAATATGGTTAATTTAAGGATGCACAAAATGAAAATCAGCACTTTATGAACGTCAAATTTACAAAAGACAGAACCCAAAACGTCCGCCCTTCACCACTTCCCATATACACTCGGCGTCACAAAAATCGCACCTCATCAAGAATTCTTTTCAAAGTCATTTTAACCCTATTAATCAATGGTAGACATATGACTATGGGGTATCATTCGAAAGGTAATTTATTTAAATTTAAGAATAAAACAAAAGATTTCGTTTTTGTTTACCAGGGAATAAAAAAAAGCAAGTTGATTATGCAAATGACTAAAACATGTTTATTTACAACAAAAAAAAATATACAAAAGAGTCCTTAAAAACAACTTAAAACCTAGTGTTGCCCACCCTAGCCCTGATAACTGCTTCCATGCGTTCCCTCATGGACCTTATTAATGTTACAACAGTCTCCTGAGGAATGTTGTCCCATTCTGCTACGGCGGCATCTTGGAGGTCCTGAAGCGTGGTAGGGGCAGGATCCCGTGCCCGTACTCGCCGTTTCAGTTCATCCCAAAGGTGCTCAATTGGGTTCAGGTCTGGACTTCTCGCTGGCCAGCGCATAACAGGTATCCCAACTTCTTGCAGGTAGTCCCTTACAATTAATGCGGTGTGACAGCGGGCGTTATCATGCATTAACATGAACCCACTGCCAATATAACCCGCATAAGGGACCACGTGCTCCTCTAAGATCTCTGTTATGTACCGA
The DNA here is from genome assembly GCA_963891755.1 of Pyrrhia umbra. Classification (NCBI taxonomy): domain Eukaryota; kingdom Metazoa; phylum Arthropoda; class Insecta; order Lepidoptera; family Noctuidae; genus Pyrrhia; species Pyrrhia umbra. Next base: position 3,748,398 of record OY982943.1, read on the forward strand.
GGAGCAGTCAGCGACCCTTGCCCGCGAGCACCTCCAGTCCGAGAAACGCACACAAGGTTCGTCTTGCCGTCGATTGACATGCCGCCCCAGAACATGCACGAGCCACCCCCGTATTCTACTGTCTCTTGAATACAGGCATGTGTGAATCGTTCCCCTTGCTTTCTGTACACCCTCCTACGCCTGTCGTTACAGAAAAGACAAACCCTTGTCTCATCTGAGAAGAGCACAGTCCTCCATTGTTCGATTGTCCAATCCACATGTTCCCGAGCAAATTGTAACCGGTCTCTCCTATGCTGTGCAGTCAATTTTGGCCCTGTAGCAGCCCTATGAGCTGCAATTTTCTTCTCCCGCAACCTTCTTCTAACCGTGGAGACACTCACAGAAGTTCTGCGAGCTGATCGGAGTTGTTGTTGCAGCTCAACAGCATTGGAGAACCGATTTCGTAAAGACGTCGAAACAATGAAGCGATCGTCTCTTTCGGATGTGCAGCGTTGTCTTCCAGATCCACGTCTTCGAATATAGCCACCAGTCTCTTGGAACCGTTGGAACACTCGTCGAACGGAAAATCGACTCAAGTTCAGTTGCCGAGCAACATCACATTGCCGCATCCCTGATTGCAGTAGTGCAATGACTTGAGCGGCTTCATCTGCAGTGGTATCCATCTTCAGGGGTATTTTTCTTAATGTAGCTGTTCACGTGTGTTCACTTCAACGGTTGGAGAGCGAATGACTCACATTTAACCCGGGTCGCCCGTTTTATACCCTTCTAGAGGGGTGCAATTAGTGGATGATGTGATGCGTATTTTGACAACATTTTGTTTAACGTTACGTGCTAATGAGATTTGATGTGTTTGGGAATTCTAACTATTGTTAAATTAAAGGTCATTAAATATACTTTCAATTGATACTAGTATTAATTGGGTTCAATTGATTGATTGATGGCGGGGCATGCTTAAAACTCATATTCAAAGAGGTGCGATTTTTGTGACGCCGAGTGTATTTTTGGAAGAAGTGGCGCAACAAACTGCCGCAAACAAATATTTCATATCCTCACAATAATGCAGCCAGCCGTGAGCGAGTTCCTCTCATATGCCTTCAGCAGGATGGTGAAGAAGTTGGGCGGTAGCTCGGCGATGTCATACGTCTCGGTCAAGCCGCCCGTGAAGTCCTCCATCGCCTCGCCTGGTACCCCGCCCTCTAGGGCTTCATACGAGCCGTGTAGCCTGGAATCATGGACATTGTGTTAGGGTAATGCACTGAAGTCCTTTCGATTTACCCAATGTTCAAGGGAAAATAACCATTGCTGCCATTAAAAATAAGCCTTGCTTAAGCTGTTGCGGGATTGTTCGAAAGAATTCTCTGGAACGCAACGAGCGAATGAAGGAACATGGATAGGATTTAGTCAGTAAGAGTCTGACATTTCCTCCCGAAAAAAAAAAGAAGATTATTTTAGCTAGGCACGTTAAAACTATTAGTGGTCTGGTTTAAGACCTGTTCATTGTCGCTGGGAACTAAAATATAGTGGGGTTTGGACAGGATAGGTTATTTCCATTTCGCCAAACCGCCTGCCTGCCAAATTCGCTATTAGTCCATTGAAAAGTTACATTTGGGGTTGCATTTTTTAGAGGACGCAATTTTATTTTTTTGATGTGTAGGGGGGGTCAGTGTAAAGCTAAAACCAAGTTTGTGGGGTCGCCACCCTTGTCCCCCGGCCGCCATCTTGAAAATAGGGGTTGAAAAGGTTTTCACAATATATCTCCTAAACTGTTTATCCAATTTAAAAAAAATCTTGACATTTTTGTTGCAAATTAAATTCTCTACAACTTTGATCCGCAACTTTTTGTCATAGAATTATAAATAAAAAAGTTATAAGCGAAAATGTTCAGAATTCCAGAAAAAAAAATATATTTTTCGATATAACTTTTTTTTATCATTTTACGAAAAAATGATATTAGACCATTTTTGTAGATCGTTTTACGAGGAACAACTTTTATGTAAAACATTTTTCATTAAGTCAATAGCTAAGGTTTTACAGCGCTCCGAAGTAATAGGCCAGTGCTTTTAGCCTCTAAAAACGGTAAAAAGTGAATAAAATAATAGTAGGATGAAACCCATTGGAAAAGGAGGAGAATATAATAAAAATGATAGGAAAAATAAATTACGGGCGATCTGAGGTCGGGAAGTGGGGGGAGAGGGGGGTTAAAGTTAAAAAAATGGTTTATCTCAATTTCCGGCAAAACTGCAAGTCCTATGAAAAAAGTAAAATGGCAAAGTTGTAGGTAATAAAAAGATCTACAACTTTTGTATTGACACTTTTTCACATAACCTCAAAATGTATGTGAAAAATTCAAAAAAACCAAGTTTTTGGAGTTTAATTTTTATCTTTTACAATAATTATTTTTTTTCCACGAAATTTGGTGAAAATTTGCCTTTTTATGTCCCAAACACACTGTAATTTATTTTATTTAAAATAATTATTTTTTAACCTTATTTTGACTTAATATCGAAAAAACACCCTAATTTTCAATCGAAAATTCTCGCGTCAAAATATCACTTTTTTTAAAAAAGTCGGTGGTCTTTTTGTTTGTTGAAATCTCTACTTTCTGATGGTATAAAAAAATATTTACATTTCTATGGTAGATGTTCTCAGAAAATATAAAGAAACGCTACGAAATAACAGGTAGTAAGGCCTGAACATTTTCGCTTATAACTTTTTTATTTATAGTTCTACGACAAAAAGTTTCGGACCAAAGTTGTAGAGAATTTAATTTGCAACAAAAAATGCTAACAATTTTTTTTATTAAATTAATAGTTTAAGAGATATATCGTGAAAACCATTTCAACCCCTATTTTCAAGATGGCGGCCGGGGGACAAGGGTGGCGACCCCACAAACTTGGTTTTAGCTTTACACTGACCCCCCCTACACATCAAAAAAATAAAATTGCGTCCTCTAAAAAACGCAAGGTTAGGCCTAAAAAATGTAACATTTCAATGGACTATATGTGTTTAATACCATTTACATTTTTTTAATGCGATTTTGCACCTTGCGCATCACGATATAAGGATCAAATTAGTATTAAAAACTGTATCGAAATAAAGACAGGCAGGCCTAACGAGGTTTTATTGTCGCTGTTCCTTGGTAATGTAGAGAAAAAAAAATGCTCTTACCACTTGATTATTAAACAAAATGCAAGTAACATTTTTAGGTACCTAAGGTACCTACTATAAATATTGTTTGTCGACTTACTTAGCATAGGCCTTCTCGAGCAGGGCGCTCCAGAACTCGTTGGTCTCCGAGGAATGGAGGAACACCAGCTTGCCGCGGTAGGTGGGCAGCCGGTCGTCGATCACCACGTCCACCCATCTGCCGTACTGCCAGAAACTGGAACAAATCCAGTCCGTATAAATTATAATATTCGCCTAGGTTTTTCGAAATGTCTGACCGAGACATCGACATTTAACATCACAATTCATTTAGATCAATATAACCTTACTGGGTAAAGGAAAAAAATTAATTGTAATGTACTTTTTTTGCCTTACCGGAAATGGAAGACCCCAGCGTATTCCTCGTCGAAGCTCTGGTCATCTGGCACCACTTGGAAGAACAATCTGGAGTAAAGATACAGTTTTTTTAAGAACTATATGCATGCCAGCCTGATCTATGCTAATATTATAAAGAGGAAAGATTTGTTTGTTTGTAGGGTAAACTACTGGACTGAAAGCTACATCTTTATGAAGTGTCATAGGCTATATTTATTTCCAGAAATAATTAGGATCCCTACTTTAACTTCAATAATGTAACTGAAGATGTAAAAAAAATGTCCACGCGGGCGAAGCCGCGGGCGGAAAGCTATTTCAAATAAAAATAAAGCTAATAGAATCCGCATAGGAGTGTATTAGTTATGCATTATTAATAACACTGTATCTGTTACGAATTTACAGTAAATCTGCTTTTGGTATGGAGGTAGATTGAAATCTGGAGGCTTAGCAGGGCTAGCAGGGCTAGCATAGCTTAATGTCTCCGGAAAAGAGTTTGTTCACCCATGAGCTATGCTGGCTGGAAAGAACTTTGGATTGTTTTTATCCGAATGCGTGAAGTAGTTTCCCCAGCTATCTAGTTACATAATTATTGATGAAATAAGTATGCCCAAAACATTGGACGGAGATAACACCAAACAAATGTAAGCTAACTTACTTTCTATTGAAGGTGAGGTTGGCGACGACGACCAACAGCCAACAGTCACTCAAATCGCCCTGTTGTACATCGAAACGGCGGTACCCTTCGACGAATAGTTGCGGATCGTCGCATATTTGCTGAAAAAAAAAAACAGATAATCGCATACGTTGAAAATATTTTTGATGATATTGTAATACATGGGCAGACGATCTTTGAAATGAAGTTCCTTTTCCTTTAAAACTTGAGGTTGAGTTTCCTTTTTGGTTATTCCAAAGTTCTGACGATCGGGACGAGAGTGGAAATTTCCCTTTCCCGCTCCGTAGCTTCCTTCGGCGACATCACGTCCTCGCAGAAGGATACCACCGCGTCCCACGACTCTGCGCTGCCGACCATACTCCGAATAACGGCCGGCAGCGACAGATCGCCTCCTATTTCAGAAGTGAGAACACGGCGCTGCTCCTACCAGGACACACACTCCTGGAGCGTTTGTTGCGCCGTGTCCTCCCCACAATGGACGCAGTGGTGGCACCGAGCTTTCTGCCTATGCGACACAGGTACTTGCCGAAGCACCCATGCCCCGACAGCACCTGCGTCACCCGGAACAACAGGGAGCCGTGCCTCCTCCCAAGCCATGCGTCGAGCACAGGCCGGATCGCCTCGACGCTAGTGAGGCCGGCGGTAGGGTGCAGAAGCCTTTCCCGCCATTCCGCCACCAAGACCTGACGGAACTCCGTTCGGCGCAGCGCGATCTGCCGCTGCACCGGTCTGAAGCTCTTCCTTGCGCCACCGATACAGCAAGCCGCCTCGCCTCGTAGGAAATCGTGCGGTACCCGCGGACGACTCTGACGGCCATCGCCCTCTGCGGCTTTCGCAGAATGGCGATGGTGCAGGCCGTCAGTTCCGCCACCCACACCGGGGCCCCGTAAAGGGCAATGGACCGCACGATAGAATCCAGATTCGTCCGCAGCCCCGCACTGGTGCCGGCCCGTCCTGCCGGGCCTCGTATTCTGCACGGGGTAGTGAGGTGTCCTACTCCGTGCATCGCCTCGGGGGCGCGCGTGGATACAGACAACAACATTTTTTAACAGCTAAAATCAAATAGTAGTTAATAGTTATTTTGTAGGAGATAATGATGATGTGGATAGTACACAGACCACTGTTAACAAAAATAAATTTTAGAAAATAATGGTGTATTTACCCCAGGCCTCAACCAAGTGATGGGTTTTTTCAACTTATTCTTGTAGTAGAGACTGCGGTCTTCTGCAGGAAACTCCGGGTCTTCGAACAGACTGCCCTCGGCATAGCAGCGAGACCTGATCTCTTTGAAGTCCTGGTCCTGGTATGATGCTGGACCGAAACTTGAGGGACGACTCTCGCCGAGCTGCAGGAGAAAATATACGTTAAAATATGTTATACGTTAAGATATGTGTTGTGTTTAATAGACGTTACTTATTTTAAAACAATTTAACCAGCTGCCACTTGTAGATCTTTGACAGCCATTACGGGTAGTCATAAGCCAGAAAGTCTGACATCCAGTATAATTTAAAGATATCGTGTTGCCCGGTAACTGGGTTGTGAGGTTAGATAGGACTCCCTAACTCTCAATGTAAAATACTGATACTCAACTGCATCTAGTTAGACTGGAACCTGACCCCACATAGTTGGCAAACCATCTATATTAGCTAGTGAATTGAATGTAAAGCCTTATTATTTAACCCTCTGCCATTCTCTGCCATTCACGAGACTACAGAATCCCGGACCTTTGGGAAGCGAACGTCGGGCCGAAGCCCTTTGAGGCAACTTTTTATTTCACCCTTATTATTATTAAGGTCTTGTAAAAAGGGTTCACGTTCAAAGTTAGTTCCAGGCAGGCGCGGATCCAGGATTTGTATTAGGGGGGGGGGGGGGCAGTCTAAGCTGCAAAGTGATAAATAAAAAAAAGACTGTTCTGCATGATGGCTAATGAAAATGCATTTTTCATAAAAGACTTGATAACAATTCGCTGTTAACTAATCATCATTAGCCTATATATTAATTGGTTGGTACACTGTTTTCTGTCACTTTATCTTTCTGAAAGGCGTTACATGTTTGCGTAACTGTGGTATCCACTCAAAGAATCATTTACCACAACGAGCGACGATTTTTTCGACAAGTATGGCCCAGACGCGGATCCTGCCCCCAAAAAGATAGTGGTCACGGCCACACAAAACAACTGTTCCATATTTCAAATCGATAGCATAAGCAGTTTTTATATAATAACCTGCGACAGATGGACATACATACAGACAAAGGGAAACCACAAGGATTCCTTATACAACGTGGAAAAAAAATTAGCTATTTAAGGGTATGTATGTACATATATCAAGTAAAGATTCCACCGACAAAATCTTATAATTAAATCAGTAAGCTTTTTTTCCATACATTTTTTTTCACTAAATCATTTCAATATGTCAATATTTTGGTCAATCTTAGTTATTTTTTTACAAACTCAAGCGCCGATTACCGATACTGTAACCTATTCGTTTTGACAAAAACTGTTACTTCTTTTTGTTGTAAAACTATAAGATTCCCAGTTACCTAATATTGCTCAAAAGATTAGTTATCACCGAATGTGTAGCCCGCCTAAATTTCATTGCTTATTTTTTTACACGTTGTATATAATATATCCTTACTAATATTATAAATGCGAAAGTAACTCTGTCTGTCTGTTACGCTTTCACGCCAAAACTACTGGACCGATATAAATGAAATTTGGTACAGAGATAGAATAGAGCCTGAGGAACAACATAGGCTTACTTACTTTACTTTTTACCCGGGTGCGCTAAGTAGTGCCCTCGGGATGCGGGTGAAACCGCGGGAAACAGCTAGTTTATAATATAGCTGTAAACCACGGACTACCCTTACCTAAAAAAATATCTTTCCTGTCCATCCAAAGGTTGTCTGGAAGATATCGCTTTTATATTTTAGTTATAAATTGTATCTACATATCTTAATTTCTTTTGTTGTACAATAAAACATATTCTATTCTATTCTTACCCTTATAGTTACGCCATGTCCGTCTGTCTGTCTGTCTGTCCGCGGTATAGGTCAGAGGTTCTTGGTACTAGAAAGATGAAACGTAGTATAGATATGTATATTGATCACGCCGACAAAGTAGTAAAATTAAATGGGGAATTTTTAACTGCACCTCTATTAAGAAATTTAAGCAAACAAAATTTCTCCACTAATAAACCTACTGCATACCAAATAAAGGTTGTAGGTTAGAGGAGGATGGCGGGGTCTTGTGAGCAAGCGATGCGATCGAATAGACCCCGCCATCCTATGGTTATTTTTTTATAAACCACCTAGAAGTAGGAGCCCGCGTAGCGGGGCTCCGTCGACCAAGCCCACCCTCGACCAGTGAACTTTGATTAGATAAATATGACTGATAGTCATTCAGTCAAACAGTTTAGCTTTAAAGATCTAACAGTATAGTATAATTGATTTATTTGGTGAGCAAATTTAGTGTGCAATTCAGTATTCTTGGTGGTAATTTCGAATATTTTGATTGAAAAAATGTAAATGTAAATCCCCTTGATTTACAGTTAACGTATTAAATACCACCCAAATAAAATTACCCGAACACGTAAAGTGGGGATGATTTTTTTCTCGCGTATCCCTTCGTGTGGGTTTATAGTTAGATAAGCTTTTCAAAAATATTATAGGTGTGAAAAGACCATTTTTCGATTAAGTGAGCCAATTGCGAAATATCTACATGTTGGGGAATGTCGAACTTTTAATGCTATTTCAGACTTTCCCTGATTACTCTACCTCATTTCCCTGACCCAATATTGTCTTAGAAGGAAAATATGTTATTAGCTCCTTTTTAACAAAATTATTATGAATGTACTAGCCGTTGCCCGCGGCTTCACCCGCATCCTGAGAAACACACCCGGATTAAAAGTAACCTAGAACCGTCTCCAGTGTCCCCTCTATCTCTGTACGAAATTTCATCCAAATCGGTCGAGCTGTTCACGCGTGATGTCGTGACCAAGAAAAATAGGGATTCATTTTTATAATATGAATGTATTTATACTTTATTACTTTATTGAGGTAAAAGTCTAGATCATCTATCTATATCTATACTTATAATAAATCTGTAGAGAGGTCAATTCTGTACATTAAATATATTTCCAAAATAACTATCAGGGGGTGATTAGGGATCGATACTGATGCCAAAAATGCAATCAGTAAAATTTTTGTCTGTCTGTCCGTCTGTCTGTCTGTCTGTATAAACTCTATAGAAAAAATAGGAGCGGAGCACCACTATTCCACGCGGACGAAGTCGCTGGCAGAAGCTAGTATGAAATAAGAACCATAATTGGTAGCTTAAGAACGATCAGTATGAAGGAGTTAATAGCGCGAATACATAATATAAATTTGAAAGCGATAAAACAGATGAAAGCACTCACTTCTGCGCTTACATTCCCGGCTGCACAGACTTCTTCTATGACCTCTTCAACTTCTCCCCGTTCACCTCTCAGGCACCCTTTAACAGGCTTAGCAGCATACGCAGTACGATGCCAGCCCCAGCCACTAGCCTTAAAATTCTTCGGGGAGTAATTAAACATTGTTAACACTGCACTGCACAACAACTCGCGTGTTCCGAAAATATTCCGCGTCTTCTCCTCTCAGCGGATGAACGACAAATGAAGCAGTTTTCGTGGTTTTGTTTGTATGATAAATCTGTAACAAAGAAAGTAATATTACGGGAAATACAGTAAAGGGAGAATGATGAGGGTTTCCCGGGAGCAATAGTACATTCATGCAAGTTATCCTCAAAAAACGAAGAGATTCAGAGATATATGGTACCTAGAAACAATCTAAGTATGTATTTAGCCTAGATAGAATATACTATTATAGGACTAGGAAGAAATATAGTTATAGAATATTGTTCAGTATTACTGATAGGTCAATTTACAAACAATTACCTGTCAATTTTATCTGACTGATAATAAAACATGGATGGATGGCGTCTCGTATAGCGTCTCACGGAAAACGACATCGTGGTAGAAGGAGATACCTGCATGAACTTTGGGACTAGAACGAATCACTTTCGAAAAATAATTCGTATCGAAAGCGATTTTTTTGATGGAATATACTTAAGTCTTTAATCATATCATTGGATGCTGCACACAGTGTATTGTAAACTGTATTTATAACCCACCCATACACTGCAAGTTATAGATTTATGCATTTTAATAAATACATTTTAGTTTAGTATTTGTGATTAGAATATCGCCTATCTATATTAATGTTACGATTACATCAGTGCGTTCGTATCTAAAGGAATGGCCTATCGCACTAGACTACGGAACAAAAAAAACAAGTAGTTTTTTTCTATTGGATATGGGTATACTTTTAATATCAATAGATTTTACGAAAAATATTGTCAAAATTATAACCTACTTTGTTCTAAATGAAAAAAACTCACGTCTATTATTGAAGGTGGTATATTTTCCCAGGATACCGTCTGTCTTCGATGCTGGTCCCCAGCGAATAGGCCGAGTCTTTACTTAAAAACTATTTATACCGTTATACCTTTATACTACTGTTGCCAGTTTCATAAATGAAATATTTGATTAACTGACTACGAGCCCACTTCACCGACGGATGGCTATGTAATCGGCCCGTTAAACAAAAACGTTTTTTAACCAGGAAGCTGGAATTTTCGTGTTACCCACTTTTAGTTCAACCCTGATTTGGTAATCGACAGTTCCAGGAATAAAAATCTCAAATAATACATTACTCATCGAAAGTTGGAAGTTTGAATTTATGGTAAACAGCTGTCTAAAGTTAATCGGACCTTTATCTTGTTAGTGAACTTGGGCCTTAAACTAATAGTTATTTAAATAAAACCTAACATTCGACCATCCTAACTAACTAGTGATGTACGCCTGTGAATGTTCCCACTCCCGGGAATATTTCCATTGGGAATATACCCCGTATTTATAATATGTTCCCGGGAATGTTCCCAAAATTTCCAAACGATTTTTCTTGAAAAATATTAAAAGTATGCTAATTATGAAATGTCACTACATAGTATAAAACAAAGTCGCTTTCTCCGTCCCTATATCCCTATGTATGCTTAAATCTTTAAAACTACGCAACGGATTTTGATGCGGTTTTTTTAAATAAATAGAGTGATTAATGAAAAAGGTTTAAGTATATAATTTGTCAAGTTTTTGGATCCATTAGCTAAAATATCGCGGGCGAAGCTGCTGGCGGGAAGCTAGTAATATATATATATATATAATTAGAGCATTTACCGGATTTCAACCGCAAAAAAACAGCTATTATTATAAACATAGTTTAATTAACATTTCCGTAGAATATTGTGAAATATAGGTATACCTACTAATTATTAATAAGGCCATTGAGGAAAATTTGAAATGGCTACTTGGTAATTACTTAAACTACGTTTTCGTGGTTTTCCTTCCTTTATCAGAATATCTTATACCTAAGCACTTTTGTAAAAAAAAGTATTACACTAATATTTGGCACCTACTTAATATAAAAATAAAATATAATTAAAAAAAAAATGTGCAATTTTCATAATTCAACTAAAACGAAAACGACAGCAAAAATTTGGATATACATATTTGTAGTGTGCATGTCAAACCCTTTGATTATGATACCCCACTTGACCCCGCCCCTTTTCCTTAAACCAATATTATTTTTTTACAATCATGCATGAACAATCGTTCTTTATAACTGGTACAAATTTTAAATTGATAGTAAGACGGAGAGACTAACAGACGAACTGAAACCAGGGTTCATATTTTAATTTTTTGGTGGGAACCCTAATAGTACGAGAGCCCACGACCAAAATTTTTGTCTCATAGCAATACGGCCAAAACCGCATCAAATCGATAGATACGATTATCCTGAACTCGAAAATACCAATATCAGACATTTTCCGCGTAGCGTTTGATCTGACCGAATTTTCAAAATTGTCAAAGAATTTTACCGAACTGCATCATAGCAATATGTCTGATTTGCAGACTGTAGTTGAATGATAGTTCTGAGATACCGGAAACATATTTTTCAGACGTTAGTGGTGTAGCGCAAACCCGTAAAATCACTTAAAAAAATTAAAAAGAGACAAAAAAAATGTCTCATAGCAATACGCCTGAAAATCTTTTTTATTAGTAAATTTTGGTTATTTGATGCGAACAAAACTATTTTCAGACGGAAATGTGAACACATTAAATTTTGAGACCGTTTTGAAAATGTTAACAAATTTTACCGATCGGTATCATAGCAATATGTCTGAAAATTGTTGGACATGATAAAATAAGTTGTCCACATGTGCAAAAAAATTATATCAGACAAATTAAGTGTAGCACCTTCTCTATCAGACAACTTTTCGATACTCAGATATCATTTAAAAATCGTATTGAGGCATCTTGAATTTTCTGTTACAAACCAATGAATACGTTGCGACCCTGAATTTATTAGATGATAATTAACAAAGAATTTACCCGAAACCGTAACATTGAAGTTGAAGGACTGAAATAAATCGCACAAAAGGAAACTGGGATGAAGTACATATAATAGACAAGGGAGATTCTTGAATATCTATGAAGGCTGTAAATTTAAAAAAACATTTAACAGAGGCGTCGGCCAGGCGACTAGAAAACGTTATTTTCGTTTTTGGGAGTATATGCTACACTTAAAGTGTCTGAAAACAGGTTTTTGGTAATCATGGCAGCAATACGAAAAGTGTAAAAAAAATTTATCCGTATTGCTATGATACAGGTCGGCTAAATTTGTTGACATTTTCAAAAATGCGCTCAGGCTATATGCTACGCGCAAAATGTCTGAAAACAAACTTTTTCGTAATACAATTATAAAATCTATGTACATTTTCACTATCAGACGTATTGCTATAATACCGACTGTCTTTTTTTTTTGACACAGCAGAAATGGCCTCCCACGCAGTTGCTACACTTTCGACCGTTACTACACACCTAGTCGGGTTCAGAATCATACAATCTAACGATTTTATAGGGTTTTTGCCGTATTACTATGAGACATGGTTTTGGTCGTGGGCTCTCGTACTATAAACATATTTTTATAGACCGTGGCATAAAAAGCAGACAAAGCAGATGTTCTACCCGTGGTTAAATGTATATTAGTGTAAGGTTACGTTACTATTAATTAATTTAATATGTGATTTATTGATAATATTTATTTATCTTTATTCAACTTTTAAACATACTCTTTACATTTTTAAATATTCATTATAAAAACATACAAAAACGAACATTTAAAAATATAAAAAATAGTGATCCACCGATGTCGGGAACAGGGTCCAAGCTACCGGTGGTTAGGGCTCCAGAGACAGGAACCTCCTCACAATACGAGCCGTATCCAGGAGAACTGCCTTCTGAATCAGGCCCCTGACCCAGCCGCCTAACGAGAGCCTCGTAAGATGTTGATCGAGGCTCTTGGCCATCAGGCCATTGGCCGTCACGACTATCGGCACAATGACAGCAGAGTCCACATTCCACATGTCGAAATACTTTATTTGTGTCTCTTTCTCGGCTTTCACGAGATTCTCGTCATGCGGAATGGTGACGTCGACAATCATTGTGCGGCGCGCGCCATACACAAAAAACCGGCCAAGTGCGTGTCGGGCCACGCGCAGTAGGGTTCCGTAGTAGGTCTCAGTTAGTCGACTATAACTCTGTAAACGGTTAAGCCTACTTAGCCGTGATAGTTTTCCTTGTAAGTTCATTACATGTGCTACGTCTGTGATTTTTTTCACATTTCTAGGTACAGCCATTCAAAAGTTAGAGGGGGGGGGGGGGTAACTCGTATCGAACAAAAAAATTCACTTAAAATCTAGATATTTCGCAAATGGCTCGCTTAACCGAAAAATGATCTTCACACACCCATAATATTTTTGAAAGACCTATCTAACGATACCCCACACGAAGGGGTACGCGAAAAAAAAAATATTCATCCTTACTTTACATGTTTGGGAGCTACCCTAAAAAAAATATTTTTCAAAATTTTATTTTACCACTTTCTCGGCGTGATTAATATACATATTCATACCAAAAACCACGGAGCTATGCCGCGGACAGACAGACAGACAGACGGACAGAGCGAAACTATAAGGGTTCCTTGTCGGACTACGGAACCCTAAAAAGCGCGCTAATCGGTCTATCACCACAATGTCAGGCTTATTGGCTACAATAGTCCTGTCAGTGATGATAGACCGATCCCAGTACAACGTGACATGGTAATTTTCCAGAACTGGGTCGGGCGCATACCTATAGTACGGTACCTCCAGATCCACAAGTTTGTAAGCAAGTTGCTGGTGGATGATCTTGATAATATTTATTTACATTTATTAAAGTCGTAATAAAGTAAAATGCCACTTATACCATGGTCATCGTTTCCTTAAAAACTTTAATATGTTTTATCTATATAGAATGGTATGGAACTCGAATTTTGGTACAGGCAACACGGATTTGAAAAATAAATGAGAAAAAAAAACGATGATGATAATAAGGTTGGTTGACGAAAAAGAAAAAAAAAGGCGGGAAGTCGGATGGGCGAATTGTATGCCAATAAAATGGATTGTAATTGAAATTAATATATGTATTATGTATTGGATTAGAAACTGAAGTTATGTCATTTATTCACTGAGCTGGAGTCGAGTTTATATTAGTGTCCATTTGGGCAAACTTTGAAAGCTGGCCTGTCAAGAATTAATATTATGCATCTTCATCGGTAAAAAATCCATATATTACCCAGTAACGTCAAATCAGTGAACTTCACAGATTGATTTGTTTTATATAATACCGCTTTTTATGTTTTTTTTTATCCTAAAGGCTCCGGCAAAGCTGTTCTTCTTATGCCTCCCACGGGGCGGGGGAGGGAGGAAATGATTGCTTTTAAGTGCAATTTTTTGTTCGATACGAGCATCAGGGGGATACTACTACGGAACCCTACTGCGCGTGGCCCGACACGCACTTGTTTTTACGTGAGGATAGATAGAATTCGTGAGTAGACCGCACCCCAACGACGAGCGTGCAAGGATATCAGTCACATAACATGCTAAACACTCCTGAATTCAAACAAAATATTGATAAACTGTAATCAGATAATGCACGTCCATATGAGTTTATAGGATAGAGATATAGGTATAATGATAATGTAATAATATATACATATATTAAGTTAGAAATTGTTTTAAGTATTAAGGTATGCATACATATATAAGTTACACTATCGCATTAGATTCTGTCTGTAAGGATAGTTGTAAGAGTGGAAAATGAATAAATAAATAAAATAAAAATGACGAGTAGGTACATTCGTGCATTTTTATCAACTACGAAGAAAACCTCATAAAGAATATTATAAAACATTATTTTGCGGCACTGTTTATGGTCTTATCTTCTTATCGTGTGGGCTCCAGATTTTACCAACCTAACAAGTCCTAGTGTCAAGTTTTCTCAAATCGCCTGACGGTCTCTGACATGGAATTGTAACAACAACTTCTATCCACATAACAGCCGGGGACGACGGCTTAACGTGCCCTCCCAGGCACGGGGGTATAACACCACCAACTCCTGAGTGAACTTGGCGAGATTTCGGCCCGACCCAGGATTCGAATCCAAGACCCCGTTTACGGCAGTCCCGTTATGCGACCACTAGACCAACTAGACAGTCAGTTTATTGTATTTTTAATGGTTCCGCATCTCAAACGGAATAACGGAACCCGGACAACGGAAAAAAATATAAACCATTATACTTGTAATAATACCCTTTTTCATAACAATACTGAGTTTCGTTGATAGATTTATTAGTTAGTTGGTTGGTAAAGTAATGTTGAATACATATATATATATTGACCCACTGCTGGGCACAGACCTCTTCTCATACAGACAAGGTAAGAGCATTGATCACCACGCTTGCTCAAGGCAGATTGGCGATTTCAGACTTTTTAGGTCCAGGTTTCCTCACGATGTTTTCCTTCACCGTTAGTCAGTGATATCTAAGATACACTTAGAAAGTACATATGACTTCAGAAAAGTCACATTGGTACTTGGCAGGTTTCGAACCGCAAACAGCCGAATGAGACCCGAACTCAATAACGCCCAACGGTTGAGGTACTTTACTATTGAAAATTAAAAAATATATTTGATAAACAAAGATAGAAATTAAAATAGTTCATGCAAGTCGTAAGAATATGATTATTTTGACAAAATCGCTGTTGTCGGCAACATAGTAATTTTATTCGGAAGTTTAGTTTTATGATTCGAAGATCCATTTGTTAGAAGTAGAATTGTAATTTGAATAAGATTCTTTTTGTTTGTTAAATTGGTATTTTTTTTTTCGATATTTTTTGTTGGTAATAATAATAACGCAGCTTAATTAGTATAATAGACGGCCGCATATCGCTAGAGATTAAGTTGTTTGTCGTAACCATTATTATTTCCCTTTCAATATTATCCTGTATTATTATTCTACGAATACTCCGGTATTCGCCCCCCCCTCTAATTTTAGAATGCTGTGTCCCTAGAAATGTGAAAAAATCACAGAGGAGCACATGTAATGAACTTACAAGTAAAACTATCACGGCTAAGTAGGCTTAACCGGTTACTGAGTTAAAGTCGACTAAGACCACGGAAGACTACGGAACCTATTGCGCGTGGTCCGACACGCACTTAGCCGGTTTTCATATTGAGAGATAAATAGTTTCTATTGCAGTAAGCACACAAGCTGTTAATATATTTTTGAAGCTATTTATCTCTCACAAGCATCAATTTTAGTAATAACCTTATATTATTATATACATACTTTCATAACATCAGCGTATATAATGAATTTAGAACTTTTGAACACTTTAAATACATCAAGTTAAATAAAAGATAGTGTTAATGTATAATTTAGGCTAAGGGTACTTTAGCCAAAGCAAACTGCCCTTCCCTCCTGTCACTTGTCCCTGTCTAGTCTATGATGAGGGCAGTGATGGTGGGGATAATAGTGATGAGAACGAAATGAATAGATGTGACGATGAAAACATAGAAGATGCATGAAATAGTTTTGGAGATTATATATATATTTGGAATCAGCAAAATTATATAATAATAATATATAACTCAATATCACCCAAAATGTCGCTTAAACCAATTAGCCCGTTACCCTTTTTTAGGGTTCCGTAGCCAAATGGCAAAAACGGAACCCTTATAGATTCGTCATGTCTGTCTGTCTGTCTGTCTGTCCGTCTGTCTGTCTGTCCGTCCGTATGTCACAGCCATTTTTTTCCGAAACTATAAGAACTAAACTGTTGAAATTTGGTAAGTAGATGTATTTTCTGAACCGCTTTAAGATTTTGACACAAAAATAGAAAAAAAGCAATAAATTTTGGGGGTCCCCATACTTAGAACTGAAACTCAATTTTTTTTTTCATCAAGCCCATACGTGTGGGGTATCTATGGATAGGTCTTCAAAAATGATATTGAGGTTTCTAATATATTTTTTTTCTAAACTGGATAGTTTGCGCGAGAGACACTTCCAAAGTGCTAAAATGTGTGTCCCTCCCCTGTAAATTCTAAAATAAAAGAATGATAAAACTAAAAAAAATATATGATGTAGATTACCATGCAAACTTTCATTGAAAATTGGTTTGTACAAGATCTAGTTAGTAGTTTTTAAGTAATCAGCAAATTTCCTCTACAAACAAACTTAATTATGCGGTCGGAAAAAAACAAGATAATTGCGACTTTATTGCGTATTTTTTCTTTGCAATGGTCGGAACCCTCGGTGCGCGAGTCCGACTCGCACTTGGCCGGTTTTTTTTGTGTATGGCATCTCGCAGGTCAGCCTAGAAGGTTGTCGACTGCTTTACCGGGCTTGAAGCCCGTTACCCCTCGATGTATATATAATATGATAGCTTTCCGCCCGCGAGATTTTTTTTACACCTTGGGTTACATTATTCAAGTTTTAGTAGGGATCCCTAATTATATCAGAAAATAAATACAAATAGTTTTAGAGATTTAACGAAATATTTTACTCAATCAAATCAAATTAAAATCTTTATTCGTGTCCACAGGTTACTAACTATTTATTTACAAAGACTTAAACTATTCTTAGTCTTTATTATTTAAACTAGCTTCTGCCCGCGACTTCGTCCGCGTGGAATAGTGGTGCTCCGCTCCTATTGGTCTTAGCGTGATGATATATAGCCTACAGCCTTCCTCGATAAATGGACTAACTATCTAACACTGAAATATTTTTTCAAATCGGACCAGAGCGGTTCCTGAGATTAGCGCGTTTAAACAAAATGACAGCATTTCCCTTCACTGCTCTGCTCCTATTGATTGTAGCGTGATAAAAAGTATACTATAACCAGCTCAGGAGTATGAAAAATAATTGTACCAAGTTTCGTTAAAATCCGTCTAGTAGTTTTTGTTTCTATAACGTTTATACAGACAGACAGACAGACAAAAATTTTACTGATTGCATTTTTGGCATCAGTATCGATCCCTAATCACCCCCTGGTAGTTATTTTGGAAATATATTTCATGTACAGAATTGACCTCTCTACAGATTTATTATAAGTATAGATAGATATAGAAGAAGATATAATTCTACAGAGAATAAGATGTTAAAGAGAAATACTGTAGATGATGATTTACCATACTTCAAAAAAATAAAAGCCTATATTGCTTACCCGTGCGAGGTCTGGCTACTAGTGAGTATTATATAGTCATAAGTATGTATGTATGATCAGAATCTATCCTGACTCCAATTGAAAAAAAGTAGTTACGGCCTTCTTATGACGGCAGTACTGGAATTATTTTTTATTTTTTAATTGGATACATAGCATAAAATAAAGAAACATAATAAATACCTATGTTAGCCCAAAATCATACTTAGTCCTGGAACTTCGTGTTTACAGAGAATTAAAATATGATAACAAGCGACATTTTTTTAATTCTATAAATAAATAAATATCTTTGGACAATTTCACACAGCGCCATCTAGCCCTAAAGTAAGCAATGCAAGCAAGCATGCTTGTGTTATGGGTGCTAGCTTAACGGATATACTACTTATATACTTTTATAAATACATACATAATATACATCGTAACGCCCAGACCCGTTACAGAAATTAAAATTCATCATTTCAATTTCTGCCCGGCCGGGAATCGAACCCGGGACCTCTTGCGTGGCATGTTGACCACTAAACCACTCAGGTCGGCAATTCTGACAGCGAGTGCCATCTAGTATTATCACCAGAAAACAAATAGTACCATCAGCTATCGTAGTTCGTAACTTTAACACTAGATGGCGCTTTTTTCAATTTGATTTAATTAATCCCAAGCTTTCAGGATCTTTTATTTTATTGATGTGCCTATTTACAGCAGACGGCGACCTGAATGATTAATACTAAGCAATCACAGCTAGTTTCATTAGATGGATCATGACCCGGGATTATTATGAGGGAATCAAACGGATGGATCTTTATTTGTACACGTGTCGGGTAAATATCCTCACTATTCACTTGACTTGTGATGGTACTCTACAAAAATTGTGGCGAGCAGTTATTATATTCTTTGGGCAGAGAAATATTCGATGAGACAACACTTGTGTTGTGGGACATAACAAACAGCGGCACATGTGCTACTTACTAGATTGCCCTGAAACCACTTCTACCTGAAAGTACTTCGGTAACCTCTGACCGCCAAAGCAGGTCTTTGGCGGTCAGAGGTAACATGGTGGCCCGCAGGTTCGCCCGATGCTCTGAACAAGTAAAGATAACGTTGTTCCAAGCGTATTGTGAAAGCTTTTATACGGGAAATCTGTGGGTCAGTCATACCAAAAGATCGCTGGATGTCCTGCGCGTCCAGTATAACAACATCTTTAGGATGATGTTGGGGCTGCCTCACTTCTGTAGTGCATCGGGGATGTTTGCGCAGTATCAAACTGACGGTTTTCATGCCGTCATCCGCAAGAAAACTGTATCCCTGATCTGCAGATTGCGTGGCAGCTGCAATGGAATTCTGAGAACTGTAGCTGATAGGGTCACGTCTCCGCTATGGAAAGCCCTTATTAGGCGGGTAATATAAATGTGTCTGCTTCTGTTTAATATTATTTGATTTTATTATTATTTTATTTTAATTGAATTGTATGGATCTTGTTATCTGAATTAAATGAATTTGAATTTGGTAACCCAGGTACTATCCAAGAGATAGTCAGCAGACCCAAGCTTCTGCTGGCTTTTCTCGAGGAGTTGGGGTTGATCGAATCAATCATCCAACACACCTTCTCACGCAAAATACGCGCTTTTTGTTGTGGCGTTGCGGAAAACAGCCCGCCTAAACCTAACCTAACCTATACCCTACGCTATCCTACTAATGCTACCTGACTGACATAGAGCAATTTTGACGGGACTTTCTTAAGAAGAAGTAAGTATATACTTGACTACTACTTTTATTTTAGATAAGAAAAAAGTATAAAATTACATAATGCGCTGCGGGACGATCTAGTAACTCACTGCATGTTCCTGCCTTCACCCTTTGTGTTCCAGGTCTGCTGTAATTCTTTCGAACATCCCGCAGAACCCAGTAGGTACCTATACTATAATTATACATTCGGATAATCGGATAATCTATACTAATATAATAAAGCTGAAGATTTGGTTTGTTTGAACGCGCTAATCTCAGGAGCTACTGATACGATTTGAATAATTCTTTCAGTGTTAGATAGCCCATTTATTAAGGAAGGCTATAGGCTAGAATCATCACGCTAAAACCAATAGGAGCGGAGCACCACTATACCACGCGGACGAAGTCGCGGGCAGAAGCTAGTATGTTCTATTCGGATAGTAAGTACTAATTCAGATGGACACCTTTCTCTACATCTTACAATAATCGGCGTATAAACTTGATTCGCTCCAGTAACAGCAATCGCTCAAGCCTGCTCCCTGCTCATTCAAATGCTCACATCTACGTACCTTAATACTAAGTTAAGCTCAATGGCTCGTGTATCGGCTACCATTCCTATTCCGTAGGCCGTAGTGTAAATTGAGGGGATGAATTAATTAGTAGTGAGTTCTACGGGCAGTTTACCAGGCAGCTGTGTCTTGGTGATCATTTTGAGTATATGGAGGTAGGTACCTAAGTTGATCTGCACCCTAATTACGTAAAAAACCGATATCCAATTGACATACCCATCAAAAGGAGTTTCATATACATTGCTGCATATGTTTGGACGTTTAGCTCATTGATATTTTTAACGACGCAATATATATCACTGAACTGTCAATATGAAAGGTATTGCAACTGAAATTGAAAGATATCGGGTTACGTAATCCGGGGTTCTGGTCACAGATTAGTAAGGGAAGTATAGATTGCTAATTTCATACATTATAGTCCGACATGGCTATTTATGAATGTGGCTGACAGTTGAACTAACGCAACCATCTTGAAATGTCATTTTGGTGATACCGGCCAAGGGGAAATTATTACCCTAAAAATATAGAGCTATTCAATAAGGCTAGATTTTGTTCTTAAAATAGTTGAAAAAAGGCAATGACGATCTGCGATGCCTCTGGTGTTGTAGATTTTTATAGGCCGCGGTGACTACTTAATAATTAGGGTTTCGGCTTGTGAGCCACCTACTAAATGTGTGTTAAATGTTTAAAATTGCATTTCATTGTTTGCCATTTAAGATTATTATTAAGACGTAATAATTAATTACGACGTAATAATACATAATTCGTATCATAATCACTAAAAAATACATTTCATTGTGTGTTTGCTATCACTAAAAATGTCATTGTTAGTTCACCTGTCAGCCATATTCATAAATACCCATGTCGGAATATAGTACGAAGCTCGCCTAAAAGTTATTATCGTCGCTAGTACCCAGTAGTTCCTATTAATATATTAGATGGCGTTACTATACTAGCTGAAGTATAATATACCTAATGCCATCTATCGTACAGTTGATGAAACACAAACTTCGGTGAATATGTGTGCGTGTTGTGTAGGCATAGGATGGCATAGGTGAAAATTTCAACTGTCTAACTGTCATGGTTCATGAGATACAGCCTGGAGACAGACGGACAGACAGATAGACGGACGGAAAGCAGTTTTAGACACAAGTTCTCCAACAAGATAACCGTCCGATTAACTTAAAACAGCTGTTTACGTCAAACTTATACCACGGGTTTTTATTCCTAAAACGGTCGATTACCAAGCCAGAGTTGAACAAGAAGTTAACAACACGAAAATTCTCGCGTCGTGGTTATAAAACGTTTTCGTTTAACGGGCCGATTACATAACCATCTATCGGTGAACTTGGCCCTTAGTAATTGGGTCCCGTTTTATCCTTTAGGTATGGAACCTTAAAATATAATAAACAGTAGTAGCAGTATGTAGTTCCAGAGTGCATCAGGGGGCTAACCCCCATTACCTTGAAAACCTCAGTAACTTGTCTAAACAAGTGGCAAAAACGCTAGTAAAATAGAAAACAAAATGTATGGGAATGACAGATGGCTAGTCGTAAACGAATGTCATTCCCATACATTTTGTTTTACACATAGATATGGGTGATACTATGGAAAACAGCTCTTATGCCTTAGAGTGAGGTGAGAGTGAAGTGTTTTCGAGGGCGAGAAAGGTAAATCGAATACAAGCGTTTAACGATGTGTAACGTGTGAACGCATAAATAAGTAAATATAAATTGTTTCTGTCTAAAGCAAAACGAGCACCATTTTGTACGACAGATATTAAATTTTTATGAGACACATTTTTGCGCCGTTTATTGTTGGTACTTAGTGTAATACCTACAGTCTACAGCAGTGGTTCTCAAACTTTTTAAATGACGGAACCCTTTTGGGAAGCAAAATACTTGATGGAACCCTACAATAAAACAATTGTTTTTATAAGTGTATTTTTTATTAATCAGCATAATAAAAGTACAATCTAACAGTTACTAATTATTATTTACTTCACCACTTGGCAACGACAACAATAGAAAACATTAAAAAAGAAAAAATCTAACTAGTGGGAGGTATGAAACTGTTTTTTATTTTTCATCAATTGGTTGATATCAGGTTTGATGGAAGAAAGTTGGAGTCTCATATCAGCTTCGGCGTCCAGTCTATTGCGATATTTTGTTTTCGTGGCTGCGTAGGTAGAGAATCCTGTTTCGCACAAATATGTAGTTGGGAACGGGAGCAGAATATCCAGAGCCATTTGGCCAAGCATTGCATATTCATCTTGGATTCTGCACCAAAAATCATTGAGAGGCGTCGTTTTGAACAGTGACTCCATACTTGTGTCTGATGACATTTCTAAAAGAGATTCATATATCTCGTTTGACATGTTTTCAGGCTTTTCCAAGTTGGGTAAAAAAGGATTATGAATCCATGAATTCACTTTAATTTTTGTATTGTGTTCTTCGGGAAAATACTTTTCAAAAGATGCGCGCATCGAACTGAGATATTGGACCAATTCAAATACATCATCTTCAAACATTACTGAGTCGTTTTCGCTAACAAACTCACTGAGTAACGTAAAGCTTTCTATTTCTTTCTTACCAATGCAAATGATCCAAAAATCTAATTTGCTTTTAAAAGCAGTTATTTTATTATAGGCCTGAAACACTGTTGTCTGTTTACCTTGCAACGATAAATTCAATTCGTTAAGTTTTTGAAAGATATCCGCCATAAAAGACAATCGGAACAACCAAGTTTTATCATACAAACGGTCCTTCAAATTAAAAGAAGTATCTGCTGAAAGAAACATTTGTAACTCGGCTCTAAGTTCAAATAGCCTTGTTAAAGTTTTACCCCGAGACAGCCATCGCACTTCTGTATGGAGCAGCAGTGTTTTATGTTTGCTGCCATAATCTTCACACAATAATGAGAACAATCGGGATTGTAGTGGTCGTGATTTGATAAAATTAATTATTTTTACCGCTTCATCCATAACTAATTTTAGATTAGACGGCATTTGCTTCATCGCAAGTGCTTGTCTATGCAGAATACAATGACTGGAACTACAATTACGCGCTTTATTTTTAATTCGTGACACTGCTCCTGCTGTTTTACCTGTCATCGCCTTGGCCCCATCTGTACAAATGTCAATGCAATTGTTCCAACTGAGATTATTTTCTTCAAAAAATATATTTATTTTATTAAAAATTTCTTCCCCGGTAGTATTTGTAAGCAGCGATGAACACATAAGCATGTCTTCTTCAAAAGAACTTTTATATGGATATCTCACAATAACCAGCAGGATAGCCAAACCAGCGACATCAGTCGACTCGTCCATTTGCAAGGCGAATCGTGTATTTTGTAGACGTGTAACTAGTTCTTGTTTGACGTAGCTTGCCAGATCATGGATTCGTCGTGAAACAGTATCGTTTGATAGCGGAACATTAGAAAGATGCTTTGCAGATTTTTCATCGAGCATACATTTTGTTATGTCTAATACACATGGTTTTATTAATTTCTCAGCGATAGTATGCGCTTCACCTGCTTGTGCAATGCGATAGCTAACTAAATATGATGCCTCCGTGGCCTTTTCGTTGATAGTTTGTGTTACATGCATAATATTTTTTTGACTTTCTAATAACTGATCTTTTTTGCGAACAAAAAATTCTTTATTCTTGTCTTTAGACTCGGGGTGTACAGTTTCTAAATGTCGGCGCAATTTGGCAGGTGCCATGGAACTATTAGGAAGCAGTTTACTACAGAGCATGCAGAGAGGTGAGCCGTTGGAATCAACAAATCCGAAACTGATATAAGATTCATCATACTTCCTTCTTTTCGTCTTTGAAACCGTCGAGCTTGACGTCGTGGCATCATCTTCTGAATCGGTGGTTGCTATATTCTCCGCGCGCACTGCTTTTGAACATTCAGCGTCATTAGAAGATGTTGTTGCAACACGTTTAACACCTTTAAGCCAACGTTCCATTCTTCTTTATTTATAATGTTACACGTCAGGATAGTGGGGTTTAAATAATCCACAATCGTTACTGCGTATAAGAGACTAAATTTAGTACCTACGGTGAAGAAATGTACAAAACTGAGACAACAGAATACAGCAGGCAGTAAAACAATGAACACTAGTTTCTCGCTAGCGAGCTTGTAAGTAGGCAGTAACTTATCGCTCCGAACGCTAATCGTCAACTGACGACGGGCGACGCTTTTATACTTAGTCCTAGACTCGATCTCAAATATTCTCGAAAATACTCGAGTCGGCACCTTTGATAAACAAAAAGCAAAAATAAAAACAGAAATTTAAAAATTGCGTTGTAAACAATATCGACTTTATCCTTTGAAGTTAGAGTCGAAAGTCGCTTGTTGACAACTATAGCGTCTAATTCAGAGGCGGCTTTTATCAAAGAGACTACGCGCTCACAAGTATACTACCCGCACGTTTTAAGTTTGCCGCTGGCGATAGGTATGACGTTCGAAAAGTAGCGTCACCAAACCTAATATAAAAATATTTTTTATTTAATTGTAACAATAAAAATTGAAATATTTGGGTAAAACTATGACACATTATAAGTTTTGTTGTCACGTGGGGGAGGGTACGCGCATTCCACAGAACGGCAAACTTAGAGCGAACGGGTTGTACAAGTATAAAATTGTTGATACCAAACTTATGATATATTGTACCAGCTATTGTAACACATGTTTCTACAAATACAAATAAATAAATAAGTAACGTTCATAGCGTTTTGTCTCCGCGCGGCCGCGGAGTCCGCGCAGCCGCGGAGCGGCCAGAGAGAGGTGTTTTGATTTTTTTTTCTAAATTCTTACGGAACCCCGACAGAGGTATCACGGAACCCTAGGGTTCCGCGGAACACACTTAGAGTATAGCTGGTCTACAGTATTAGTTACATTATAAGCCAAGTGTACACTACGGGAGAAATGCGACACAAATGTAGTTTTTTTTTTTACGGTTTTTTTATGGTTCACACTTCGACAGTTTCTTCGCGCCGATGTTACTGTCGCGCCTTTTTTGTGTCACAAAAAATGTCAAACACTTGTTTATTCATTACATTTCGACAGTTTCCTTGTAATGCCGCTGTCGCGACATTTGTCTTGTTTCGCAATATATGTCGTGTAAACCTAGCTTTAGGTTTTCATTATCGCAATTTGAGCCACATGTCACACAAAATACGTTGAGCTTAAATATGCAAAAGTGGAATTAATGAAAGAGATAACTCTCATTTTTAGGACGCTAATGATAGTTTTGTCTAGCCTCATCAATAATCCAGACTTTTATGAAAAGTTGAAAATTATACTGGTAGTTAAAAGATCAAAACTTTACCAATTAAAACTCAGTTGGCAGAGACCAGACGGTATGTCATTATTTCCATGGAAGATGGGTGGGCCTTTAGTGTGGGACGCGACCTGCGTCGACACTCTTGCGCCATCCCATCTTGCTAGCTCTGCGTGCTATGCTGGCTTCACCGCTGCGGCTGCGGAGAACCTCAAGCGGCGCAAGTATAGTAACTTTATTGGTACTATATTTTTGAGCCGTTTGGGGTTGAATCTCTCGGGTCGCAGTGTCCGACCTTCTTTTCAAAGATTTAGCGAAGTGGCTTGTTGACACTTCCCGTGATCCAAAGGCTGGCTTTTACTTTGGCCAAAGGCTTAGCATTGCCATCCAACGTGACAATGCTTAAGTTTTCCTAATGTAAATACTTTCTGTAAATACATAATTAATTGATTTAAAAAAAACCTCCGTGGATTCAAGTAGGTAGGTACCTAGGTATAGAAAAAACTTAAGTGGATACAAAAATAATTGTCATTCTGTCTGGGTACATTTATCAGCAAGTCGGCGCGTGCCGATAAAGAAAAGGCTTATCCGTACGCATGCGGTCTTAAATCCTTTCATCCCTCACCTCGTAAACCTTGCTCTGGTTCAAACCCCATGTCAGTAATGTCCTGCCATGCTACTGGTTACCCTATTGCCTCGCTAGTCTAGGGGTCACATAACACGACTGCTGTAAACGAAGTCTCGGATTCGATTCCCAGGTCGGGCCGAAAACGCTTTGTAGATTTTGGAAAATATCACAAAGCAGCCCGGAACTTGGTAGTGTTATACCCCCGTGCTTGGGACGTTAAGACATCGTCACCGACTGCGATGTTCAGGCTGATTTGAGAAAACTCTGACACTAGGGCTTGTTAGGTTAGTCAAAGCAGCTTGCAGCCCACACAAGGAGAAGACTGGTTACTCCATACATGAATACCTAGATATTCTTTAATAAATCTTAAAATGTAATCTACAATAACATTAGAAAAGGACGAATGAGCGAGAAAAGATTCCGTTTGAACCCTTTAGCTAGGGAACCCTAAAAAGAGTTCAAAATTATCACTATGAAATTTAAATTCAATTGGACAACTCGAAACATCCAATTTAATACCTTTTAATATCTAAAATCTTATTTAAAGCCTTTCAGGAGGTCCCTTTGTGTAATATATAGGTGGTATATTAAATAGCTTTGTAATTGTATGCTTCGGGTGAGCGGTAAAAGGAGGCCCTTTTTGTTTCAGAGGTTCATTGTCCCTTGTAACGTTATTAGAGGTTGAGATAGAATGCCCTTTAATGGAGTATTGTTGGAAGATTTTACTTTACATTTTCGTACTGTTAACCTAATGGAATTTACACATTTCCAATGGAATAATTGCGTAGGAAGAATGGGAAGATACGAGGCAATAATGTTTGAATTAATTAATAGTTAGAATAGGAACCGAGAATAGTATATTGAAGAAGTAGTTTATACAACAAACTATTATTTATTCATTGTCTATTGTATAATTTTAACAATAACTTTTCTAACATTTGAAACGACTCGCTAGAAATAAACTTTGCAATTCTATTCTATTTATTATTGTTTTTTCAATTGTTAACCGGTCGGTTCTAACCTTTTGTTAGAAGTTTTAGAAGTCTCCGAAATAGGAGAAGGTTTTAATTCGGATGTTGATTAAAAAACACCTTTTTGAAAAAAACAAGTGTGATTTTATGATAAAAAATACACGTGGTGTTTCAAGAAAACTGAATAATTTCCACGATACTCAAACGTATGCTGGAGTATACTGCTATACTTTTATTTACAAGGTGATATCCTTATCCTTACTAATATTATAAATGCAAAAGTAACTCTGTCTGTCTGTCTGTCTGTTACGCTTTCACGCCAAAACTACTGGACCGATATAAATAAAATTTGGTACAGAGATAGAACAGACCCTGAGTAACAACATAGGCTACTTTTTACCCGGGTGCGCTAAGTAGTTCCCTCGGGATGCGGGTGAAACCGCGGGAAACAGCTAGTTTTAACTAAACTGTTTCTACTACGCTAATGTAGTCGCAGAACTGCGAAAGAAGACAAATAATAAATACCTACCATGAGTACAGGAAAAATCTACCATTTTCAAATTTCGAACACGTATTTGCAGTGTTCCTAATATGAAAATATCGTGACGACGCAGTAACGACTTACAAACAGTACCTACGTGACTTAAAAAACCAAACGATTGCAAGATCGATTTGGGAACCGATTATTGGAATCGAGTGAGTGTTCTCGATAGTCGTATTAAGTTTCGTTGAGGATCCGAAACGTGACCCGACTGTCAAGTTTGGAGGTCAATTTTTTGGATAACCTGGAATTATCTTGTGGTTTTTACAGGATGTCTGAGTATAAATACTGCCAGTGTTAGTAATTGGATGCTGAATGTTCTCAGTAATTCTTAGATATTGTTTTTTTTAAAGATCAAACATGAAGTGTACATTCGATCACAGAAAGGAGGTTATGTGTTACTAGTTGTTGTCCGCGGTTTCAATCGCACTCTAAAAACTACCTCACGCACCCGGATACAACGCTATCCTATATCCTTCCCCAGGTAACAATCTATGTCTATACCAAATTTCTACAAAATCGGCCTAGCTGTTTTTCCATGAATCCGTAACAAACAGACTGACGGAGTTATTTTCACATTTACGATATCGGTAAGCTTAAGGTTTCAACTAAGTATAAGAGTTTGTTTTGTTTTTTGTTACTGATCTACAGTTTATTTTGTCACAAAAATAATTATCGCCGGATCCAGATTGCTACAAACGCTGACATCAGTTAGGCGAAGTAATTTAAACTTTCCGAAACGTGAAATCAGAAACTTCTCAGTGAAACAGAGGCTTCTTTTGTTTTCTTTATTTATGAAATTTATCAGTGTATATTCTTGCTAATACTCTTTATGTACTGTGACTTTTTGCAGCGGTCAAAGGTGATTTAAGACTTGATGCAGCATTGATACAGCGACCAAATCATCTACATTTTGATCACTTGTGCTTATTTGTGCAAAAAGGTAAAGGTACATAAGAACCTAAGGCATAGACGGTGTAACTGTTTTGCCACTAAATATTTGAATAGATTTTTTTCTTGATAAACAATGTTTTACAATCAGCCTATTTATCGTCGTGCTGGGCAAGGAAAGAAGAACGTTTTTTTTAACACGCTTTTATTAGCTCGGGTTGTATGTATGTATGTATGTATGTATGTAACGGAATCTTTGAACCTAATTTTCACTGGTTTCTAGACGTCTGATCAACTTGGAACTTTGCACACGTGTTAAGGGCTGATGACAATGCAATAATCCGAAAAAAAAACTAAAAAAACACGCTTTTATTGCTGACCGAACTAAAAAATGGAAAATAAATAATAGTTTAAAAAAAACTAAAAAAACACGCTTTTATTGCTGACCGAACTAAAAAGTAGAAAATAATTCAATTTAGAGTAAAAAACCGGCCAAGTGCGTGTCGGGCCACGCGCAGTAGGGTTCTGTTACGGGGTGGGTCAAATAGGCTTTTTTAAAAAAACACTTTTAATAGAGCTAGAAAACTTTTAATGAATAAAAAGGTTTACAAAGAAAGCCTATTGTCCGCGACGACGTTCAATTCCACACTAAAATAAAAAGGTATATTTTTCAAGTCATTGCAATATGCTGAGTCGATGGAAAAACGTGGGATACACGTGTTGCATCGTCAGCTGTTTATTATTATATTCTTATTAATGTTATTTGATATATAACAGCCCCCCGGATAAAATGGAGCATCTGGGAGGAAAAGATGCGAAATTGACATTCGAACTTACGAGATGACTTGAACGCCGTTTCAGACTTACAAACAATAGTAATTATAGTTATAGCACATAGTTAATAATTGAAATAGTAATACATAATATAATCCTAACACAATTTAATTACTCTAAATAAACATTATAATCTTAATAATTAAGAGAGAAATTAAGAACATTAAGGTTAAATTCTAATTCACCTTAGATACTAAAAGATTACGCTTAATTGGCGTTGGCCTTGACATTGATGTGTAAGTCTCATCGGCCGCGCCGTTATCATTCAGAACAGATAATTCAACAGTAGGTTGATGAGTTTCAGTAACTCTCTTAGTATTACATTG
The DNA here is from genome assembly GCA_963891755.1 of Pyrrhia umbra. Taxonomy (NCBI): domain Eukaryota; kingdom Metazoa; phylum Arthropoda; class Insecta; order Lepidoptera; family Noctuidae; genus Pyrrhia; species Pyrrhia umbra. The sequence goes on from OY982943.1 coordinate 3,778,076, forward strand.
GTTAAATATCTGTATGCAATAATGATCCTTCGACTTTGGGCAAAGATATCTTCTGATTCTATAAAGTAAATATACAAAGAATACAATGAAAAATACATAAGAAAGAGACATGTAATGAATGCCATATTTTTGAAAATGATTAGGACTTTCAAGGCTATCTAAATCCTTTTCGAATGAATCTAAATGTAAACTAGCTTGTAATAGAGAATCCAGATTATTTGCATCGTTTAATTTTAAATAAGGCAATCTGGTAAGTGTTTTGTTGATTCTACTTTTATCACAACAATCATCGTCTACAAGATTAAAGTTAGAAACAATCTGTGAGCTTACATTGAGAACGGCATTTGATTGCGGCACGAATTGCAGGGTTTTATAGAAGGCTTTACAGGTTTTGGGTATAGACAGTATACCCGTGCCGAACAAAGTTTCATCGAAATTATTTCCATCATTCTCACAGGAAATATGACACTTGCCAGGCTCAGACAGAACGAAAATCCAATTATTATTATTTATTTTATGGAATACTTGTACTGAGCCTTTTAGTAGCTTAATTTCGCAAGAACTAGGTAACTTATTTACTACTTCTGTAATTAAGATAGTCTCACAAATTGGATTAACGACACTTGAAAAAACACTTTCTAACTCACACACATGGAATTTATCCGGAATCACTTTGCACTGATTTACACTACGCAACAATGAATAGAACATATGATCGACTGTTATTGCTAGGTAAGGATGAGCGGGAGCGATAAGTGCAAACGTATCAGGTAGCGATACGTCATAAGGGACAGGCATTGGAATCACGCGGTACAGAGTATATGTCTGCGGAAGGACGAGCGGGATTTTAATGACGATAATTATTTTGTTATTATGAAAAAAAGAAATGATTTTAGAAATATCGATTAATTCATGAATGTTATGTAACGACAGGGATACCGGGAGTTCGTAATACCTTGGCATATTATTCCTATTTTGTTCAAGTTCGTTATATAGTTGATATGGACTAAGTATAGTCGGATGCAATACGTTCATCTTGCTAAATAAAATCGCATTATTGATATCTTCTATATCAAACGATAATGAAATAATGATACTTTCAAGAGCGCTTAATAGTGAATTAATGTTTGACTTGATTTCTAACTTGTCATTGGAGTTGGAAATAAGTTGAAGTCCTCTATCAATGACTTCGAGATTTTTATTAAGACGTTTCTCATTTTCGTTTAATCTAGAGATAGAATTATTGAATGTAGTAATAGTTGACTTAATGACATGGATATTATCTCTCATTAAATGGGCTAATTGTTTTTCATCTGTTTGTACTTGGTCGATCGCATCGGAAAATTTGAGAGCATCCTCTGCATCCAGAGTGCCGAAAAAAGTTTTTAATAAGGATCCGCCAGCGTCTATGAGGCCACGTTTGTATCTTTTATTACTATTAACCAAGTACGAGACAGAGGAATACTTTTTAACGTTATTATCGTGTTGATTTTGTAATGCTGATAATGCATTTAAACAATCCTGTTGGACTTTAGAAGAACTATGGTCTTTGCAATAAGTATTGACTCTAGAAAATAACGATTCTACAATAGTAAAGTGAGAATGTATTCTACTAATATCTAGATAAGTTATGACGTTCCAGTTATCATTGGTGAATTTTAGATTGTTAACTTTATCGAAATATAGGCCTGGACTTGTAGTTATAGGCGTAACGATCTGATGACACGAAGTTGATGAACCAAAGTGCCTGCAAAGATAAGATCAAGTTATAGCATCATCTGACGCCAGCTTTATTTCGTCATAATGATGACGTACGTGTCTACGATTTATTAATAAAGTGACGGTGTGATTACCGTTTATTTTGACTATTTTAAAAGGGCCTTTCCATACAGGAGATAAGGCTTTGTTTTGCTTGTGGTGACACTTGAGATACACTGAGTCACCAATGTTATACGTAACAGGCTTAGCATGAGAATCGTAAAGGCGTTTAGACCTTTCTTTAGATAATTGAATGTTTTGTAGTGCTTTTTGCCTACTATAATATAATCTATGATTTAGTAATCTGACGTAATCCGTATACGTGTTACTCTCTAAAGTATCTATTGATTTAGGAATATGTGGCTTGAAGCCGAATAGCAATTCGAATGGCGAATAATTGGTAGTCGAGTGAACATTTGAATTATAAGAAAACATAGCTGTATTGAGATATAGGTCCCAAGTATGAGCATTTTCGTTCACAAATGGCCTTAAATATTCTTTAAGGGTGGCATGACTCCTCTCTAGAGCGCCACAAGTTTGAGGATGATAAGGCGAGGCTAGAATATGTTTTATTCCGAATAATTTTGTAAGTTGTTTAATGACCTCGGAAGTAAAATTAGTGCCTTGGTCAGTGATGATCATTTTAGGAATTCCGAGATGAGATATGAACAAAACTAATTTTTTAGCGGTTTCATCCGCTGAGCAGGTTAACAAGGGATAGGCTTGCGAGTATTTGGTAAGATCATCCTGAATGGTAAGAATAAACTTGTATTTAAATTCGTAGGTCTCTGGAAGAGGACCAACAATGTCAAGGAATATCTTTTCGAGCGGTTTTGTTGCTGTGGAAGTAATAATCATAGGCGCACGATGAATTTGACGTAGGGGTTTATTAATCTGGCAGGGTTTGCAGTTTTTGATGTAGTCTTCGATGTCCTGCCGCATATTTTTCCACCAGTACATGGACTTTATCCTTTCGAACATACGTGATACGCCAGGGTGACCAGCCGTTGGTAGATCGTGATTGTCACGAAGTATCTTTTTGACTTCCTCAGGTGTAGGAAATAGAATAGAGTTTTTATAAATATTTACTTTAATGCCAGTATCATGGAATACATAGCCCATAATATTGTAAATTTTTGTATAAGAAAGTTTGGTGAATGGGTCAGAGAAGTCTGAAATCGCAACTTCTTTCTCCTCTAAATACCAATATTTAACCATATCTCTATATTCGACTAATAGTCTAAAAATATCCTTATATGACATTTCATCGTAGTGATGAACACGTACGAATAAATGGGTGAACAAATGCTTATCGTTAGAAGTGCTGTATAAGGTATAAAGTTCACGTTCAATGTCACGAACGCTAGGTTGACTTGTAGATAAGTCTATAATGTCTTTGCAATAAGGAACAGAGTCGTCTAAATCGATTGAGGTAGGATATGCAATTAACTTGCACTTTGCCTTCAACAATGATTCGTTGTATTCTTGAATGGTAGTATCAAAACAAAAGTTAGGCTGTTTAGATTTTTTTAAGTATTTTTCATAAGTATCTGACGAGCACGGCGAAGGATTATCGAATGATGAGCTTGGAGAATTAGAATCCGGAGGATTCGGAATATTTGAGTTCGATGAATCATCCTCGATAGCGCATACCGGACGATTTAAATTGTTATCAGGATCTTGTAATGGGAAACGCGACAGAGCGTCGGCGTTGCAATTTAATTTGCCTTGTTTATGAAATATTTCATAGTTATATTCTTCTAATTTTAGGCGCCAACGTATTAGTCTAGAACCAGGGTCTTTGACGTTGAATAGCCAAACTAAGGGCTTGTGATCAGTGACGATTTTGAACCTATAGCCGAACAGATAGGGACGAAACGTTTTAACACCGAAAAGGATGGCTAAGAGCTCTTTCTCGGTTGTCGAATAGTTGCCCTCAGCTTTGTTTAATGTTCGCGATGCGTATGCGATGGGCTTATCCTTGCCTATTTCGCCTTGAGATAGTATAGCGCCTACGGCGTAGTTAGAAGCATCGGTAGTCAGCAGAAACGGTTGAGAAAAATCTGGGTATTGTAATAGGGGCGCCGTTGTTAATTTATGTTTCAGTATATTAAAAGCGTTTTCTTGTTCTGTTGACCAAACAAAAGAAACGTCCTTTTTTAAAAGGGAAGTTAAGGGTTTTGTAATCTTGGAGAAATTTTCAATAAATCGCCTATAATAGCCGACTAGGCCTAGGAAAGATTTTATATCTTTCGGATTTTTAGGAGTTGGAAATTGAGTGACGGCCTTAATTTTATCTGGATTGGGGCAAACACCTTTATCCGTAATTATATGACCTAAATAGGCTACTTCGCGTCGTAAGAACTCGCATTTTGCGGGCTGTAATTTGAGATTGTATTCACGAAATCTATCGAAGATTAGTTTGAGCTTTTCGATATGGGATTGGAGGTTTTGGCTATAGATGATACAATCATCTAAATAGATATAGCAGTGAAGGCCTTGAAGGCCAGAGAGCACAGTATTCATAAGTTTTTGGAACGTAGCCGGAGCATTCTTTAGTCCGAAGGGCATTCTTGTGAATTCGTAATGCCCGGATATTTCGTTATCTACAACGGTGAAGCCGGTTTTGGATGCGTCCTTGGGATTTAATTTCGTTTGGTGGAAGCCACTTACAAGGTCCAAAGTGCTAAAATATTTTGAGTGGCCCAGTTGATCTAGGATATCTGTGATCAAAGGTATAGGATAAACTTCGGTGACTGTCACGTCGTTTAATTTCCTATAGTCGATGACTAATCTCCACTTCTGTTTACCCGTGGAATCTACTTTCTTGGGCACTACCCAAATTGGGGCGCTCCAAGGTGATTTTGACGGACGAATGATATTTTGGTCTAGCATACTTTTGATTTGGGATTCGACTTCACTTTTGTGGCACTCGGGAAAGCGATAAGATTTTACATGAATCGGAGCAGCGTTACCGGTGTTTATTGAATGCTCAATAGCATTGGTATGCGTCAAAGGCTCGCCCTCGAGGTAGAAAATATCGGTATAATCTGAACAACACTCTAAGAGCATTTTTGTCTCTTCAGGATTGAGGTGTTCAGTTCGAATAAGATCTAAGACTTGTTGCGTCCTATCATTTGAGATATTGAAAATATTATTTATGTTTTGGTAATCTTCATTACTAAGGGACGCGGATGAAACAACTTCGGGCTCATATGGAAGTAAATGAACATAGTAATCTTTAAATACGATTTCCGACTCGGTAGTATTGAGCACCGAAATATTGATACAGTGATTAGATTTAACTGTAACAATACAGTTTGCTAAGTAGACTCCCTCTGAGTATATATTATCAAGGACTAGAGCATTTTTCATGTGCTTTAACTCCTCTAAGGAATTTGAAACAGGACATTCGACTATTATCTCAGAGCGAGGTGGAATGACGTAGACGGGACGATCGAAGTTTAGAGGTATAAGATGACCTTGAATTAGTAAGGAATTTTGGGAGTATTTTACATCGCAATCGAGTTTCCTCAAAAAATCGTTGCCTAGAATACCATCGTAGTTAAGTCTAACCCTATCGCTAACAGCGTTAAGTATATAGCTAAAATAAAGTTTAGAATTAGTAGGAAAAGTATACTCAAAATCGATTTGGAATGACCCCAAAGTTTCGTAGTGAGAGTCGTCTTCACTCAGACCCTTGAGTTTGATTTTATCATTCGATAAATGTGGGGTTGTAACAAAGTTTTGTAGCTTCACAATACTAACACTGGCTCCAGTGTCAATTAGGAAACAGAGAGGTTTATTTGAATAATTCGTGCTTAGGAAAACGTAAGGTAGAGCTACATTATAAGTTTTAATTTCGTGAATCGGAATGCTTTTATGATCTTCCGACTGACTCAACGAAGCAGAGATTCCTTGCGGAATATGTTGAGATGAATCTAGTTTCGACTGACTCAACGAAGCAGAGATTCCTTGCGGAATATGTTGAGATGAATCTAGTTTCGATTGACTCAACGAAGCAGAGATTCCTTGCGGAATATGTTGAGATGAATCTAGTTTGTGTTGGCCTTCGTTTTGGGGCTGATTACCCTGCTGCATGGCAACACGAGTTTGTAGTGACCGACCTTCGGTTTGGGGCTGGTTACCCTGTTGCATGATCGGATGTAAATTCGATTTTGTAGATTTAGTAGATTTGGTAAAAGACTTAGTAGATTTGGTAAAAGAATTTGTAGAGTTAGTAATTAATGATTTTGAATTGTGAAATTGTAATGTGCCTTTCTCACGGTCGGGCGTAGTGCGGCACGAAAACGACACCCGACTTCTTAGTTTAAATCAGCATTTTCCGCTTCGTCCCACGGTTCTACGGAATCGGGTAATATTGCGACGTTATGCTGAGTTGCAGAGTTATTAGAATCGGATTGTTTCTTTAAGTTACTATGTTTTCGTTTATAACATTGTGAGATATCATGCCCCGGGTTTTTGCAATATCTGCATATTATAACGCCCGGTGGCTTACTAACTTGGTGAGGTTCATTTTTTGGAAATTGAAATTGAGGCTGTGAAATGCGCTTTTTATTTAGACATTCACTCTCTAAGTGGCCTGGTTTTTTACAAAATTTGCAATGTTTATTCATTTTAGCAGAAACGTTAAGGGTGAAGTTACGTATCTTTTCTTCCTCGATGGCTATATTTATAGCCTCGTTAAGATTTTTAGGGTTACGACACCTCACCATGTTGCTAAGCCCCGGATTTAGACCAAAGTTGAAAGTGTAAAGAGCAAGATCCTCTGTCATAGCAATCCTTCCTGATAAGTCTTTCTTGGTAGTGACAGAGTTATGAATCTCTGTTTGCATGTCTGTTAAGCATGTTTCTAAACGTAACGCGAATTGCGATACTGATTCGTTGGGCTGCTGTTTACATGACTGCAGCTCAAAGAATAAGTGACTATAATGTTTCCTTTCTCCAAAGTTCTGACGCAGGAATGATTGTAATGATTCGAAATCTTCGAAGATTTTATTTGAACAAGCTATTTGAGCTTTGTCTCGTAATTTAGACAAAATGTATTTTAAGATTAACTTTTTTTGGCTCTCTGAAGCAAGATTTAGCGCATTTTGGCAGTTTGTTAAGAATGCCGGTAAAGTTTCACGATCTCCTCGGTATATATCGATAAAATCACATAAAATTTTAAGAGGATATTGTTCACTAAGAGGTACTTCGGTCTTGGACATTTTGGAAGATACTTAGATTAAGGATTAGAAAAAAAAAATCACAATAGGTAGGTATTGTAAGATATTGAACTTTAAAATAAATAACTAAATAAGATTTGGTAAGTTTGTTTTATAGGTTCGAATTAAGATAAAGATTTTGAAATTGTAGGATTTAGGATTATCTGAAATAGAAATAGGATTAGCAATAACAAGCGATAGGATATTCTACTCACAGCAGCACGGCGAGCAGGAGTGTGGCGTACATCGCAGACTTCGTAGGGATGACCAGGTAAGTTGAACACACCAGGCACCGGACCGGCGACGGCAGCAAGACCAGATGGCGGTGGAGGTCGCGTGGTGAGTAGCTCCGAGACAGGACACGCTGCAACCACGTCAGCGAGAGCAGCAGAGGCGTCGGTGAAGCGGTAGGTCAGCAGTAATGAGCTGACGAGACTCAACTTCCAGGTCGGGTAAGTTCGACGTGAAGACCAGAGTTCGATGTGGAGGAGTCACGACACGACACTGTTCGAGTCAGAGTTCAGAGACTTTCACGTGAGACCACGACACAGTGATCAGAGACAAAGAGAGTTCTGGAACTTCACGATGTCGATATTATTACTTCACACGAACAGAGTGTGTAGGCACAGAGTTTGTAGACACAGAGTTTGAGACACAGAGTTTGTAGACACAGAGTTTGTAGATACAGAGTTTGTACTATCACTCGCGTAACACGTAATGGAATACCAGCACGATCGATACTGGTATCCCACTTCTGACACCACTGTTACGGGGTGGGTCAAAAGGCTTTTTTAAAAAAACACTTTTAATAGAGCTAGAAAACTTTTAATGAATAAAAAGGTTTACAAAGAAAGCCTATTGTCCGCGACGACGTTCAATTCCACACTAAAATAAAAAGGTATATTTTTCAAGTCATTGCAATATGCTGAGTCGATGGAAAAACGTGGGATACACGTGTTGCATCGTCAGCTGTTTATTATTATATTCTTATTAATGTTATTTGATATATAACAGTTCCGTAGTAGGAGTTAGTTAGTCGACTATAGCTCTGTAACCGGTTAAGCCTACTTAGCCGTGATAGTTTTCCTTATAATTTCATTACATGTTAGTACATGTAATGAAATTATAAGGAAAACTATCATATAAAAAAATCACAGACGTAGTCGTCTGTGATTTTTTTCACATTTCTAGGTACAGCCATTCAAAAGTTAGAGGGGGGGTAACTCGTATCGAACAAAAAATTTCACTTAAAATCTAGATATTTCGCAAATGGCTCGCTTAACTGAAAAATGGTCTTCACACACCCATAATATTTTTGAAAGACCTATCTAACGATGCCCCACACGAAGGGGTACGCGAGAAAAAAAATATTCATCCCTACTTTACATGTTTGGGAGCTACCCTAAAAAAAAATATTTTTCAAAATTTTATTTTACCACTTTCTTGGCGTGATCAATATACATATTCATACCAAATTTCAGCTTTCTAATAACAAAAACCACGGAGCTATGCCGCGGACAGACAGACAGACAGACAGACAGACAGACGGACAGAGCGAAACTATAAGGGTTCCTTGTCGGACTACGGAACCCTAAAAAGCGTGGGGTGCTTGATATTTTAATTATTACACCTATTCTATTGGCAACCATTTATGAGAGGAGAGTCATGAAAATATAGGAAAATGCACCCCACGCTTTTTACTCTGAATTGAATTATTTTCTACTTTTTAGTTCGGTCAGCAATAAAAGCGTGTTTTTTTAGTTTTTTTTAAACTATTATTTATTTTTTCATACAGGGAAGGCATGAACATAGATCGCCTTGCATCACGGCTGCTCGGCTGTGGGACGTTCAAAAGAGATACCGCATCCCCGGAAGACAAAGGGCTGAGGAAGGAACATGGATGGGATTTAGTCAGTAAGAGTCTGACACTCCCTTCCGCCTCCACCCACGGCGGGAGAGGTCATTTAATGATTTCTAATCCGAAAAAATATTAAAAAAAATATCACGGTTGCTCAAAGCGAATTGGCGATTTGAGATGTATTAAGTTCAGGTTTCTTCACGATGTTTTCTTTCACTTTATCGTTAGAGGTGTCCAAAATACACTTAGAAAGTACATTTATCCTTTTTTATTTGTACATTTATTTAAAAAAACGAATGGACGAAGATTTTCCTGTGGCCTAGTAGTTAAGGTACCTGCTTGTCGTGTACGAGTGTGCGGGTTCGAAACCTGGCAAGTACCAATGCGACTTTTCTAAAGTCACATGTACTTTTTAAGTATGTCTTAGACGTCACTGACTAACGGTGAAGGAAAACCTCGTGAGGAAACCTGGACTTTAAAAATCAGAAATAGTCAATCCGCCTTGAGCAAGCGTTGTGATTCATGCTCATGCCTTCTCTGTATGAGAAGAGGCTTGTGCCCAGCAGTGGGTCAATATATAGGCAATATATGATAATAATTAAAAGGCTTATTTTACTCATAACTGTATATTTTAAAAGCACCCAAAGTTGCTAACTCATTATTTTCAAAGCCATTATTGTTGCTTAAAAATATAAAGTTGCAACACACATAAAATGTTATTAAAATGAAAAAAGGCACCGACGAAAACTTTAATAACAATTTCATCAAAACTAAAGGTTTATGAAGGATATTAAAGTAGTATGTCCAAGTTATTATACTCGGAGCGGGCAGCGCCCCCTGGTGGCGGTTTAATTATAACTCTATCGATGTTGCATCGCTACTCTAAGGTTACACAACTTTCACATCTAACACGAAGCTCAGAAATATTTCAGCTATTGTTTCACAGTTCATCATCTGCCTAGCCTTTTCCCAACTATGTTGGAATCTGCTTCCAGTCTTAATCGGATGCAGCTAAGTAGCAGTGTTTTACATGGAGCGACTGCCTATCTGACCTCCACAACCCAGTTACCGGGTAACACGATACCTCTTGGTAAGAGTGGTTGCCAGATTTTAAGGCTTCTGACTACCCGTACCGACTCGTAATGGCTGCCAAAGATCTACAAATGACAGCCGGGACCAACAGCTTAATGTGCTTTGAGGTATGCAGATATAATGTAGCACCTTTATCGAAAGCGAGCGTGTTAAAAACATTCTTGTGCATCAAAGATTGGGATCAAAGCAAAGAAACCACACACTTTAGCCGACCCGAAAAGCGAACCCGGAACCTCTTATCGATAGCTGAGCCTGCGATACGAAGCAGTTTAATAATACCACCTCTTATTATTTCTACATCGTAAACAAACGTAAAGTTTCCCTCCGGACGGACTCAGGATACAAACTTAACTTGTAGGTTTATTGTCTGCGAGGTATACCGTTATTCTCGTCTAGGACTATTACCTAGACAAATAAAGGAACATTAATGTAAAGTGTGTGCTGTGCCCAGAAGAAGTGGGTTCCGTATTCCATTGAATGTAAAAAAATTGCACTTAAAAGCTAGATATTTTGCAAATAGCTCACTTAACCGAAAAATGGTCGTGACACACCCATAATATTTTTGAAAGACCTATCTAATGATAAAACATACGAAGGGATACGCGAGAAAAAAAATATTCATCCCCACTTTACGTGTCTGGGAGCTTCCCTAAAAAAATATTTACCATAATTTTATTGTCGGCGTGATACATATCTGTACAAAATTTCAGCTTTCTAGTACCAAGAACTTCTGAGCTATGCCGCGGACAGACAGACAGACGGACATGGCGAAACTATAAGAAAATATAAGGGTTCCTTGTCGACTACGGAATCCTAAAAATAATCGTAGGTGTCAACCGTAAGTCAAAAGTATGTTAAGTCTAACATTGTATAATGTAGGTTTAGGTATGTCTGATCAGCTAAACATCGCTTAAGTACTTTATTTCTGATCGCTAAATTAAAAATGTAGAATTTCGTGATTATATTTAAAAAAAAGAAACGACAAAAAGAGATCCCATTTAATGGGACGTCTGTTTTGGTTTTAAGATTTATACAATTGATATCTCTGGTAAATGTGAAAACAAGTTGTTTTTGTTACATTGCTCAAAAGTTGCCTTATTGATCTACAGTCATATTAATTTTATAGATATAAATAACGTATGAAACCAAACGACCGATAAAAAACACTATAGTTTTCCTTACAGTGCTATAGGCTATGATTTATTATATGACACGAACGACCGCGTAGGAAAAAGCTTGTGTGTTATTAAAACACGTTGCGCTAACGTAAGCGAGTACAATTGTTTGTTAAGGGTTTTATTGTAATACTACGGAACTCTAAATATAAACGGCGCAATAATGATGTACTTATTTAGCCTGAGACAGATTGTTTCAGTTATATCTTCCTGGGGATATAAAGTGGTCTTGGAAGCACGAGCCTCAGTAAAGCGGTGTTTGTGTTTAAGTTCTCACGAAATTGCTTCCAGTCAAGAGTAATTCTACGAAGAGATATTCAACGTTGATTATAGCATTTTTTAAACTAAGAAAGGAGTTGTCAAGTAACAAATTGTTTTCCTTTATTGGTTGAAGAAAACTTTGCGCTATATTAACAGCCAGTGGCACAAAAAAATATGCGGTTACAATTCAAGATCTGTCGAAATGCAGGGTAAAGTTGAATAATTTTGTAATTATTTTATGTATTTCGTCGAAATATTTATGAAATATGTTTACTTAATTTTTGTATACCATAAAAATATTAAGAGAAAATATTAATTAATTATTGATATCATGTTTCGTGCTTTTCGTAAAAGTATAAATGATAAAAAGTAAGAATCGGCTGCATACATGTGTAATGAAAGATTAATTTGTATCCACACGCGATAAATTAATCATCATCCATCATCGGTCTATTTAATATCCCACTGGTGGGAAAAGGCCTCTTCTCATACAGAGAAGGCATGAGCATTGATCACCACGCTTGGTCAAGGTGGATTGGCGTTTTCAGACGCATTAGTCCAGGTTTCCTCACAACGGTTTCCTTCACCGTTAGTCAAGCTTACCTTCACCGCAAGTCGTGGTGGCTTAATAGTTAATGCACATGCATTTCGTGTATGAGCGTGTGGGTTCGAAACCTGGCAAGTACCGATATGATTTTTCTATATTCATTTTTACTTTCTAAGTGTTTCTTAGACACCACTGACTAACGCTGATAATTAAAAACACGCACACAATATTAATAAAAAATCGAATACGGAAAGCGTAATGCAGCCATTGCACCAAACACCAGTAAATTCAACAATCCAATTGCTTTCTTAGCCATTGCCATTTTTTCTTACAAATAAACTCCCCGTTGTACGAAACAAAAAAAAACAAATAATCAATTTGACCTTTCTCTTATATTGCCTGCGGGTGTACTTTGGAGCCAAACCTCCTTTTTTAAAGCCTTTTTTCGCGTCACTGGCTGTCAAAGTGTTGGGCGCCATGCTTGGGTGGCACTCTTGAGTTTTCGTGTCAACTGTATCAGTAAGCCATGGATTATATTGGATGGATGGATAAAAATGGTGCAAAATGGAAGTTAGTTTTTCGTAGTGGATTATTTCATCTGAATTGTGAAATGAGAAGAAAATCATAAAATTTAAAGAGTGTTTTGAAGAAATAATTATGACTTAACCTATGTACTGCCTTACTAATATTATAAATGCCTAATTTTTTGACGATGTATGAATGTGTGTTTGTTACTCTTTCACGCAATAACAACTAAATGTATTTGGATGAAACTGGGTACACATATACCTTCATAGGTTTTAACCTGGTTTAAAACATAGGATACCTTTTATCAAAGTGCGCGAAGTAATTCTCTCATGATAAAATAAAATCATGTGTAAAACATATTTTGTATCATCATCCTCCTGCCCTTATCCCAATTTTATTTGGGGTCGGCGCAGCATGTTTTCTTCTTCCATACTCTTCTATCTGCCGTCATCGCGCTAGTAACATTCATTCTAATCATATCAACCTTCACACAATCCACAATCTTTTGTATATTTTCAGAAAACATAAAAATTCTTATTCTTATTCTATGATGCGAGTGAAACCACGGACAAAAACTAGTAATTTATATCTATACTAATATAATAAAGCTGAAAAGTTTGTTTGTTTGAACGCGCTAATCTCAGGTCCATTTATTGAGGAAGGCTATAGGCTATATATCATCACGCTAAAACCAATAGGAGCGGAGCACCACTATACCACGCGGACACAGTCGCGGGCAGAAGCTAGTTTAATATATTTATGTATAATTATTTCAAAATGCATTACATTATTATTCCTCTAACAGAGCGCTTTGAATGTATGTCATGCTTCGTTATTTTAAAGATGGCCGCCTGGGATTTCAAAAGCGCGGGAGAGACGAGCAGCTGGAATGCGAGATATCGTCTTACATTTTGTAACCAACCTGGAAAAGTTCGAGAAAAGATAATATTTATATAATATGTTTATGTATACTATTTTCTTATAGTTTTATTATATTGTATTATTATATTATATCGGCCATGTTGCTTGATTTAAATAAATAAATAAAATTAATAAATATTTTTTTTAGCCGGATAGTAAGGTTGTCTGTAAAAGATCGCTTTCAGCGATAAGACCGCCCATTGTGTCACCCTATTGTAACTAATTTTCCAATATCATATGTTTTTCTTTTGGTGTACATAATAAAGAATATTCTATTCTATTCTATTTCTTTCAGAATGCGGGTGTAACCATGAGAAACTGTTAGTATTATAAATGTGAAAGTAACGCTGTCTGTCAGTTTGCTAGTTACGTTTTCACGGGTAAACGGCTAGACCGATTTGAATGAAATTAGGTATGGAGATAGCTTGAACCCTACAAAAAAACATTTGTCATTTTTATCTAGGTACGTGATGTTCTTCCCTCACAAACGAAGTACGCAGAAGCAATAAGTTATCTATAAAACTAATGATCCGATTCTAAAAATTCCTTCACTTTCAGCCAAATTATCACTAACTCCTGAAAACAGTTGAAAAATCATAGAAGAAGCTTTTTCATCAATCAATGCCACTTTTCGTTGTAATTTTATAACTCAAGAACGGGCACACCTATCCAAACCAAATGTTTAGGCTTTGTTCGTTCTTTGTAGATGGTTTATGTGAAGTTTGCACAAAATCGGTCGAATTCATATAGCCCACGCGGGCGAAGCCGCTGGCGGAAAGCTAGTAAATTATATCTACACTAATATTATAAAGAGGAAAACTTTGTTTGTTTGTAATGAATAGGCTCAAAAACTACTGGACCGATTTTAAAAATTCTTTCACCATTCGAAAGCTACATTATCTACGAGTAACATAGGCTAAATTTTATTTTGGAAAAAATAGGATTCTGTAAGATATTTGAGTTTTTCGGACACAAGATGTAAGAAATCAACCAGAAAAGTTACTTTTTTGCGTACGCTACTAATCTCAGGAACTACTAGTCCGATTTGAAAATTCTTTCAGTGTAAGATAGACCATTTATTGAAGAAGGCTATATTTTATCACGCTAAAACCAATAGGAGCGAAGCACCACTATTCCACGCGGACGAAGTCGCGGGCAGAAGCTAGTAAATTATAAAATCATTACCAACACACAAGGCACGATAATGTCAAGCTCAGCCTAGTACCTAACCAGTCTAGAAATCTAGAACAAAATTAAAACATAAATTCCTGCTTAGCTATTTATGCTAATATTATTCCACTCTATTCTAGTAATGTAGGAACGTTGAGTTAAAACAACAAACATAAACACCGCTTGTTTTAAATGCTGTCTTGTAAAGGAAAGTATTTTGTGAAATATGAGCGAAACCGAGCGCTTGTGGTATGTCGTCTGCGTGCCATTTTGTTTGGCATTCTGCCTACTCGAGGTTGTGACATGTTGGGTACATCTTTGCCATTTTACAAGCAAACCGCGTAAACAGGTAGTCCTATCCTTTTTTTGATGGGAAATCATCAATTCACTCCTCCCGCTAGTTGTTGGGGCGGGAGAGTGTCAAACTCTCTTACCGTCTTCCTTATAAAAACCGGCCAAGTGCGTGTCGGGCCACGCGCAGTAGGGTTCCGTAGTAAGTCTTAGACGACTATAACTCTGTAATCGGATAAGCCTAATTAGCCGTGATAGTTTTCCTTTTAAGTTCATTACACGCTACGTCTGTGATTTTTTTCACATGTCTAGGGACAGCCATTCAAAATTTAGAGGGGGGTGCTCGTATCGAACAAAATTTTGCACTTAAAAGCTAGATATTTCGCAAATGGCTCGCTTAAAGAAAAAAGGGTCTTCACACACCCATAATATTTTTGAAAGACCTATCTAATGATACTGCACTTTACGTGTTTGGGAGTTACCCTAAAAAATATTTTTCATAATTTTTTAAACTGCTAAACCGATTTAACCAACATATTTGGGAAAAGGCTAGCCAGGTGATGCTATATGGTAGAACGTGGATGAAACCATGGAAAACAGACTATTACGTTTCTAACTCACGGTAAACCCCTTTTAAAATTTTAAATTATTTAAAGATCTAAGAGTGTAACTGGCCTCTTTTCATTGCTCCCAATTGTATTAGCAATACATTTTTTTTGCAAAAATAAAATCCAATGTCCTCGGGCACTCGGAGTGCCTCGCTCAATCGCACAAGTGTGTTTGCATTGCCTCGGGCAAGACTTTGTGACTTTTTACATTGAAGTGAGAATGTCAAGTTTTTTTATTGGATCGATTTGTAATACATAATGTATTACTGGGTGTTTCCTGCGATATCACCCGTACCCGGAGGAAATAACTTGCATACCCGGATAAAAAGTATCCTATGTGTTAATCCAGATTATAAGCTATGTGTGTACAAAATTTCATCCAAATCCATTGAGTAGTTTTATATATTTTGAGTATTTTATATATGTATAGTATTTAAATGAAAATTGGCATGCGCATGTATGTAAATAAAAATGAATGTTTGTATGTTTGTCCTCTATGGGTTCCGAACCCATTCAACCGATTGTGATGAAACTTGAGCAGTGGCGGATTCAGGATTTTGGTTTGGGGGGCTTGATTTTGGTAAGGGTAGGTTTTATTAAGCGAAACACTAAAAAAGCACAGAACATGTTATTTTGCTTAACGCATAATAAGTCTCCTTGCTTAGCTTTTGGGGGGGGGGGGGGCTTGAGCCCTTTGATCCGCCACTACTTGAGTGGTTTATTCTGTGTACTCCCAAGTGGTATTACAACCCATCCCGGGTGCAGCTCCTATATTATAACCATTAACCACATATCTGCCCACCGAACATAATCACCCAAGCCGATATATTACAATGCCTTCTCACATTTAAACTACCGTTAATAATATAATCCATAGTTATGCAGGCCGGCGTCACGTGTCGAGGCGTGTGGCGTGTAACAGCGGCCCTTACACGAACCTTGTGTAATCGACCCGTAAAACCCAGATTTAGAGCTAATTCCTAGGAAAAGGTATTTTATATAAATCGAGGGGAAAAGCTAGTAAGAATACATATTTCAAACCGCGAAACAAATTCATAACAATTCAACTTGTAAATGTCAAGTCCATATACGATAAGAGGATTAAAATCCCCTGAAAATGTCAGAGGTCATATTGAAAGTGTTGTTCAGCCACCATATTATTACATGTTACAGCTTTCATTGCGACACGAGGTAGGCCTATGTTGTAGAGATATGTTATTCGTTGTTGCCCGTGGCATCACTAATAGTTCTCCTATGGGAAGATCAGCGTTGCGCAGCATTTATTAAGGTAAATGTTGCAACCTGTTACATAAAAGAAACACATCCTCCAAGTTTCAGGTCTCTACGATCAGCGGTTTTGGCTGTGCGTTGATGCGTCACGGTAGGACAAAGCATTTTATATGTATAGATAACATTAATAAAGATAACTGCTTTAACTATTTCATGCAGTTTTATCACCGTTGCTTGAAGGTTTAATGTTTCAAGAAATTGCTCACAATAGCCGTAGTATGTTGGCTATTTAATGGGCCACAGAGTCTAACAGGCAATTCAGTATCGCGAGATGAATCTACGTTTACTGGTGTGATGTTGGCGTCCTGGCGTGGCTATTACGCCAGCGTCTAACACCAATATTCAAGAATAGTATTACCAAACCCTTTTAGATGATACCCAACATGACCTAGTATTTCAAGTTTAAACCCTCACCTCCCCCATTTTTTACAATTTTTTACTTTTTCATTTGCAATGCTCATGGACAATAATTCTATTCTATTCTATTCCACAGAGCAAAACAGACGAAAAACTCCATAAACACTCTTTTAACCCTTAATTTGGCAAGAGGAAAAATTTTAAAAACTTTTGTTTCTTTTCACATTTTCGGCTTCACTAGGGGTTGTTAGGACATGAAAAAATAATTTAAAAAATCTGGTATTACCTCATTTCCTGAAAATGCATGTCCAGTATACTGGACCTTGCCAGGTTTGCCATAAAGTTGTCGATAATTTTGATGTGCTGTATAATACACATTGCCGAATTATTACTTTCTAGGACTTATTTCTATTTTATGCAAGTGATAAAATAAAATATAATAAAACGCAAAAACAATAACATGTTTTGTATTGTATTACAAAATCTTTATTTTTTATGAATATAATGAGGCACATTTTACTTATTCTAAGTGGGATCAATAATATAATCAGTCTGAATGAAAAGATACGTAACAATTATTATTCTGAATTTTAGATAAAATTAAACAACTACAATATTATAATCAGTCAACATACTTAGAAACTTTCACTTACTATGATAATCATACAAACTATTTCTTTTACGTACTTTGGTTGCACTTTACACAAGTTTTGCAGCGACCGTATGACTCTCCAAAACTAGGGAAATGGCCAATACTATCATAGCGGACACTGTCATCTGTTCGACAGTTGTTGTTTACAGATATACGAGATCTACCTTTATTCTGTAACTCTCTTGCTAATTGCCACCGAAAAGACTTCAAAGGCATGTGCTTCACTGCCCGATTACTACAATCTCTGCGATAAACTAACCATGCGTTGTTCACACAAATGTCGAGCATTTGAGCAAAGATTGGAGTATACCAACGACGGCTCTTATACGTAGTCCGGTACAACGCAACCAGCATATCTGCGAGATCGACCCCTCCCATGATTATTATAATGCTTTATAAGTTCCGGACAATCCACATCAACACGGGCTTTCATTTCCTTGCTGTACCTCTTTATTTTTCCTACAGGGTAAGCATCAGCGTACGTACCGATTAGAGTGACCACCTTATTGTCGTACCATTTAACTATTGCTATCTTATTGGTATTATCAACGACTTGGCAATAAGAACCTCTACCTTTCTTTTTAAAGATTTATTACTCATCAGTAGTTTGTCACAACCTTTGGCGTATAGTGCCTAAACTAAATATACCACATTCGTCTCTAAGGTATATTGCCAAATCTAGAGTTGAGAAATAATTGTTAAAATACACGACGCAGGCTCTCGTCTGTATTGTCTTGCATAAAGCAACGACAACTTTAGCTCCTAAGGTTAAGGTTTCTTCGGCTTGTGAAAACTGGATATATCTAAATGTGTCTTCGCCTCCATAAAGCAGGAAGTCATATCCAATTCCCGACATGCCTGCTCGGACAAAGTTTTTGAAACCCCATTTATTGGGTTTCATGGGATTGTACTGTCTCCTGTTACCCGCCTTTTTGCCTTTATACGGTATGGTCATCTCGTCAATACTAAATCTCATTTCCTCTTCGGTGGCCAAGCAGTTTCTCCTCACTTTCTCTACAAAAGGTCTTACGTAGAAGTAGCGATCTGAAATCTGGACAAGAGTTATCAGCAAAATGGATGTATCTGAGAGAATAACTTTGATGCACGTGATGTTTGCTTGAAGACCTGCAAATAATACAAATTGTTAGAAAAAAACATTACACATAATTACTAAATACGCATCTTAGTTACTTTTCTAACTAACTGGCAGTGTCCAATATACTACACATCCCAAAACCGCACTAAAACAGTACCTACTTGGCAATGGGAAATATACCGGACATGCTAATTTCATTGAAAATTACGATAAATCCATAACAGCTATTACAATTTTAGTTTGTGTACACATATACATAGGTCTTATAAAATATATTGAGAAAAAATGAGTAAGCATTGCAAAGTAAAATTAACAAATAAATCGAGACTTACCGAGAGCGGTCGCGGCACGTGCTTCCTTCCAGACATTTCGGCGGTGACTAACCAGCAATGAGCAGGCGCACCTTACGCGTAATTTTATTTACATTATATTAGTTTACAAATAAACTAATGAAACTAAAATAAATAATATATAGTTTAAAAAAATGATTGTATATTTTTTTTAAGTTGATGTTCAGTATATTGCACGTTATCGAATTAAGGGTTAAATAAAGTGATTAAAATGTCACCTACATTGTAATTACTTTATTTAAAAGAGTGTTTATGGAGTTTTTCGTCTGTTTTGCTCTGTGGGACTCGGGACTAGAAATTACTATTTAATATTTCTGACGAGCCTACGAGATATACTAAATAGCTTTATAGATTTACGAAAAATGTAAACAAAATCATAACCCTTGTTCTAATCTCCCCACACATGTAAATAAAATGGCATTGTTGCTGTTGCTGGGGAGTTTGTTGCGCCACTTCTTCTTCCCAGCAAAAACACATAGGAAGTGGTGAAGGGCGGGCGTTTTGGGGGCTGTCTTTTGTAAATTTGACGTTCAAAAAGTGCGAGAGAGAAAGATGGAGCTATACAGCATGAATAGCGCTGTCCCTTTTCATGTCAGTCACCGGCTTGTCGGTTTAAAGTATCTATAGCCACATGTGAGTAGCAATTATATTGATTGATTGGAAAAGTGAAAACAATTGTAAATAGCAATCAGGATTCAGGAAAATTTTACTGTCGATCAAAAAGAAAACACTGTCTGAATTCTAGTTTTGTATGAAAAATGCTAAAACTGTATGAGACAATCATAAATCTATATTATATGTACATTTGAATGCCTAAAATATGGGTTTAGCCTGTTTTTATTTTGACACAAATATAAATCTATGTTTGAAAAGTTAATTTTGTCAGAATGGTATTTTTTTTACCTGGCTTTGCAAAATAAATTGTCGTTCTATGCTAAATATTATATCCTAGCTTTGGGCAATAAATCGTTGTACTTATGTTATTAGTTTCTCAATTAGTCTAAATGTTACTGTCATCATAAATACAATATTTATATAAGCTTAGCAAACGGAAACGGTTAAAGGTCGTTAGATATGGGCTGTGTTTTCTAAATTTGATGTAAAAAAGATTTGCTGATTTTCAGCCTAAGCTTAGCAAATAAGTGGTTTTTCGAATTGTCATCGTCAACCTATATATTGTCCCACTGCTGGGCACAGGTCTCTTCTCATATAGAGAAGGCATGAGCATTGATCACCATGTTAGCTCAAGGCGGATTGGCGATTTCAGACTTTTTATGCCCAGGTTTCCTCACGATGTTTTCCTTCACCGTTAGTCAGTGACGTCTAAGATATACTTAGAAAGTACATATGACTATAGAAAAGTCACATTGGTACTTGCAAGGTTTCGAACTTGAACACTCGTACACGAGAGGCGGGTGCCTTAACCGCTAGGCCACCACGACTTCTCCATCACGATTTTTCGAATTGTAAATTATTGAATTGATTAGTTTATAAAGAAACAATTAACACATATTTTTTATATCAATGAGCATAATATCGTTAATTAAGTTACAGAATTTTGGTATTGTGTATTTTATAAAGTTGGTATTCGTCGTTTTTGTATTACGTAATCATATTTATATATTTGATATCTGCATCAGAATTCATTCCGGGATTTTATTTTCTAGAACATTTTAATTTTAATATTATTCTTCTCAGATTAGCTCGCGGTTTTCATGGCCTATCTTCCAGCGAACTTATAATGAAGTGTTGCAAAGTTAGTTCATCAAGGCTCGTCGTGTAGCCCTTGTTCTACCGCAGACTGGGAGATGGACCGCGCTGATACCGCCATTATGACGCCATCTTGTTTTAACTGGACACTACAAAATGGCGGAATCATAGCGGACATTTGTTTGTTAAGCTTTTGCAGTAAAATCGCTTAACCGATCAAGATGAAATTGGGTATGGAGATAGCTTGATTTCTAAGGAAGATTATGGGATATTTTTTATCTGGGAGCGTTTAGTAGTTTCCTCTAAACGAATGAAACTGCGGGATACTAAATAAAGGAGATTTTTTAAATTGAATCTTTGTGTGTTGTTTAAATAAATATATAAGTATGGTATTTTTGTTTCTATTTCTATAAAAATACAGTAATCTTTAAGATAAGTTAATGTACCTGAGAAAAGCCATATCATAGTTAAAGTCACATCTAGTAAGTCTAGTATGTATATATAAAAACTTACCCATTACAGATTCTACACACAATCATTTGAGCTGTAAATAAGCACTCACGAGACAAGTGAATTTTCTAGAAAAAAATATACACAAAGAAAACTAGTCCATAAGTTTAAATTTACAAAGAAAATAGGAAAGTTTGAAGGTAACTTCAATTATCTTCAACGCTACCGTAAGTATAATTTAAATGCTACGAGCGTAGCACTTGCTACGGTTATCCGGCGTAGTAGGCTCTACGTAATAGCACTTAAGTGGCTGCTTTTCAAGCATTTTAAGTCTGTTGAGGGAAAACGTACTTTATTACAAATAGTTTTTGTACATTTTTAAATCAATTAGTTTTTTTTTAGTTTGTAGTGAATTCAGCGTCGAAAGATTTCTGAAAATTAGGTTGCGTAGCAATCTTGTTCTTTGATTATGATTGACTACGCCTAGCATTTTATCAACTATGTTGGGCTCGGCCAGTCCAGTCCAGTCCATCCAGTCTAACCGAATGCAGCTGAGTACCAGTGTTTAACATAAAGCGACTGCCTATTTGACCTCCACAACCCAGATACCGGGTAACAATATCCCCTGATAAGACTGCTTGTCAGATTTTCTGGCTTCTGACTACCTGTAACGACTGTCAAAGATCTACAAATGATAGCTGGACCAATGGCTTAACGTGCTTTCAAGGCTCGGAGAAGTTTCGGTATGACATAGATCACCCATCCACGAACCCGCCGTGCCAAGCTCAGCTTAACTTTTCGCCAGCTACTTCAATTATTTCGCAGAATGTATTGAACTTTTTAATTTAATGAATTTTATCTATACATATAAAATGTAAAATGAATGACGTAGGCATTCGACAAGGATTTCCCGAAATGTTATCCCTAAGGAGGTGAATAATGTGGGGGCAAAGTATGGAACTCTGTCATTTTAAATTTGAATTCGTATAGCCCACGGGTGAAGCCGCTGGCAGAAAGCGAGTAATCATTAAAATGTCTATCAATCAATACTAATCTACGGTTCTTTGACATTTATAACCGACTACAATTTTTTTTTAAACTTTGCCCCACACTAGGAATTATTCCTGTGTCGTGGGTCCATTTACAAACATTCATTACACATGCACAATCACCCAGACCCGGAACAATTTTATTTGTCCCGTGCGGGAATCGAACCCGCGACACGTAACGCAGTAGTCAATTGCTCAGCCACTACGCCAAACGTGCCGTCAAATATAGTCAAATATATGGAGTAGGTTCTCAATTACGTGGGATTCTTCTTTTTATTTGTTAAGTACATTATATTCTAATCGCGGTCAAATCTTAATATATAACCTTTTGCATTTCCTAGATTGTATTCGAATTGTAATACAGATGAGATATTAAACCAGTTTCATAAAAATAGTACAATATTCATGAAGTTGTCACCGATAGCCCGTGGCGGCAACGAACTGCAACTAAACAAAACTAATTTATATTGCACACTGTTGCTAACTTCATTCGATACTTTTAATCAGTGAAGTTTGTACCCAACGGCGGGTAATTGAGTTGTGTTTCTATAGTTTTATAATAGTGTAATAAAATATTTTAAAAAAAGGCAAAAAATTACGTTTCGTGTATGGGAGCTCCTTAAATATTTATTTTATTATATTTTTTTTGTATTTCTTGTTATAGCGGCAACAGAGATTTATCATCTGTGGAAATTTCAACCGTCTAGCTATCGGGGTTGTTGAGATACAGCCTGGTGACAGATAGACGGACAGACAGACGGCAAAGTCTTAGTAATAGGGTCCCGTTTTTACCCTTTGGGTATGGAACCCTAAAAAGTAACAATATCTAAAGTCATATTCAGCCTATTTATTTATTAGTTCCACTTTTGGGCAAATGCATCTATTGCTCAGGAGGAATTAGCGATTTGAGACTTTTTTTATATGTACAGGGTTCTTCAAAACAAACTGTTCTTGTGAAGATAACATGGTGAATCGTTAGCTAGCGGTATCTAAGATACACTTAGAAAGTTCATATGACTTTAGAAAAGTCACATTGGTATTTACCAGATTTCGAACCCTCACACTCGTACAAGAGATTCAGGTGCCTTAACCACTAGACTACCGCGACAGTGCGACGAGGCTATACGTACATACATTCTAATGAGATCTAAAACCACTCTACCATAATAATAAATTAAAAAAGCCGAAAAAGTACTATAGTCTGTACTGTACCAATTGATTTTACGAAAAATGTAAACAAAGTCGTAACCTATTTTGTTCTAATTCTGCCACAGAAATCAGCGAAATGGCACAAGGATTGCGCATTTATGCCAATTTCATGCTCTAAACACTATTATTCATCATTTAATGCCATTTTATTTATCTATGTAGGAAACTTACACTTCCCGTTACCCAAAGGCTGGCTTTTACTTTGGCCAAAGGCTAAGCATTGCCATCCAACATGGCAATGCCGCCAGCCTCTTGGGTACACTTCCAGTTGACGGCGATGAGGAAGAATTTTTGACGCCATATTTTAGTTAGATTTATTTTAGAATATATTTATACTTACTTTTTTTTAATTTTTCGTAATGTAAATAATGACTTGACTTTCTGTAAATAAATGTTACACAGTGTAGGAAAATGATAACAAAATAGGTTATGATTTTGTTAATCTTTTTCATAAAATCAATTGGTATATTCTATAGGTATTAATCTTTTCAACAAACACTAATTGCTATTCAACACGGAATCTAATAAACATAACACAATACTACCCTCATAAAATTGAATCCCACATCGTGTCTGTATATAGGACAGCTCAATAGCCATCACTCCCCATGGGTTTATAGTACTGTGGCCAATGACGTCATAGGACCCTGCCCTGTTATTTTCCATGCGCTTGAATTAAGTAATTAGAGTAGACATGCGTATGGGACATGATTAACATAAGAATGGAGTGCACATACACTGTTTTTAACATTTATATTATTGTTTCATTTTTTATTTAAACATTTTTCTCGACTTTAGTTGATTGGAATTTCCCCGTGGTTTTACACGTGTCCAATTCTGGAAAGAAAAGAAAATCGAATTGGCCTAGATTAAGGCACTTACCGTCTTACATATAAAGTCCGAATTATTTTAATCTGCTGCTTAGAAACGAATTAGCAAAAATATCACTCACAAATGCTGTTTAGCATTAGCGGTAATCTACTTTTTAAGTAGACACACACCGCATTGACTAATAGTGAAGGAAAACAGCGATATGAAACTTGGACTTAATTGTCTGATATGACCGATCTACTTTAAGTTGTGATTTTAGTGATCAATACTTATGCCTTCTTTATGTGAGAAGAGGCCTGTGCTCAGCTGTGAGTAATAAATAGGCTGATGATGATAATGTTGGTGACTTCTATGTAAGTTGGTTACATACCCCTTAACTTTGCCACTAACAGCTGCAGTCAAATCAGCTTCATAGGTTAGCACTCCATTTGTTCATAATTCATGGTTGCACTATAGATTAGACGTAGTGATAAGTGTTGTGGTCTCTGTGAGATATTTGACGAGTGCGCTGAGTTGGTAATTAACTGCTATTACAACTACTCTCTACTTGTATATGTATGTCAATTAGAACCTCATTTAAAACTTTAATTAACCGCTATTCAAATGGCCTATTTCTCAGATGTAGTATATTACGCTCGTGTAGCCGCGACTACGAGTTTGCTACGCCGTAGCAGCTACGAATGTGTAGACTAGTTAAATTTTTAATGTGACACGGTAACTTGACCTTTTAAGACATCAAGTCAGGACCAAATGAAGACTACTTTTGCATGCATCTTGCAATTTAGCTGTCAGTATTGTGTCTGTACCAAGACTGTTTTTTTTCAGACAAACTTAACATCTGAATACCACGAAATAATAATCCGTATAGTTTTTTCAAAAAGCTTTAACTAAGCGTTGCAACAAATAAAAACGAAAAGTGCATAATATTAGCAAAGTGAACTTGTAAATATTATGCAGCTAAAGATTTATTTTTGAGAATAAAATTCGAATCGGGATCCAGTACGGAGAAAAACCACAACTACTGGAACTTTTTTTTTCAAATAAAATGTACTGAACCTCTGACGTTTTTATGCTTTGCACCTTCCTTTTGCAGGAGTAAGACGATCCACTTCTTTATTTGAAATCAGACGATCTTTTAAATATGTAAAAGTATGAGTTTTTATATATTGTGGTCGACACTAGTCTTATTTATATTGTAATCGTCTTATATTGTAAACTTATAAAGTCCGTTATATTTTTAATCAGCTGCTTTGCAACGAATCAGCAAAAATCTCACTCATAAATGCTGCTTAGCGTTAATCCGAACTTAAGTTAGTAGCTCAATCCTGGATACGATTACGATTAAGTAAGGATTAAGTGAGAAATGGTTAAACTTCAGATTATAGGTTTTTTAAAAGTAGCACGAGAAGTGTGAATGTTTGTAAGGATGTTTGCAAGTTTGTTTGTCTTTCACGCAAAAACTCCTAAATGGATTTGAATGGAATTCGGCATACGCATAGTTTATAACCTGGATTAATATATAGGATACTTTTGTCCAGGTGTGTGAGGTAGTTCCATCTGAACGGGGGCGAAACCGCGGGAAAAAGCTAGACCTACTTATAGTATAAACGCGAAAGTTTTTAAGAATGTATGTTTGTTACTCTTTCACGCAAAAACAGCTGAATGGATTTCGATATACACATCTACACTACTATTATAAAGGGGAAAGATTTGTCTTTTTGTGTGTATGTTTGTAATGAATAAACTCAAAAACTACTGTGCCGATTTCAAAAATTCTTTCATAATTTGAAAGCTACATTCACCCCGAGTAACATAGGCTACCCGTGCGAAGCCGGGACGGGCCGCTAGTAGTTTATAACCTGGATTAACACAATGATTATTTTTATCTGGGTTCGCGCAATAGTTCCCTCAAGATGCGGGTGAAACCGCGGGAACTTAGTATACAATTATATACTGTATACATATATGTAATATACTGCATGAAAGTGTTACCCTGTATATACATATGTCAGTGCCATGAAGTCAGTTGTTTTAATAAAAAGAAAAACAAAATCTCGGTGCAATAAAACTACTTTTTCCTAGAGCGATTTCCTCCACAAAGAATGCATATTTTTATAATATCATGACTTAATAAGTTAACCACCGATACCGTTAATTGTGTCCAAATCCATTCGCTAGTTTTAAGATTACATTCAAAATCAATACACATTTGAATTATATATATCTACTATTTGAATAAAATCCTTCAGCCGTGTAATTTGATAGCCCCAATCACTTTATTTAGGCCATAAATATGAATTACTACGAGCAACGGAGCCTGTTCGTCGCGACAGGCACGGAAATAATCTATTTATCGGTAATATAATTTCAATAACACCTCGAGATAACATCATTGTGTATGAGTTGTCACGTTCTCGAAGTAATTGTCACGCCTTTCGATTTCGGAACAACTGAACTGTGGGCCTAGCACGAATCACTTTCGAAAAAGTATTCGTATCGACAGCGATTTTTAAATGAAATATACTTGCATTTTAAAACTTTGTATTTAAATTTATGTAAAGTCATAAATTTAATCATATTTTTGGATGCTACAAATTGTTATTTACACATTTTAAACTTAAATTTTGATCTAGTATGGTTGTATTTATGATTCGAAAATCGCTTTCGATACGAATACTTTTTCGAAAGTGATTCGTGCTAGGCCCACTGAACTGAACTGGGGTAGTACTACAACGGATTTTTTCAATCACTATTGAGATGTGAGAGCGAGATACAACTTTCGTCAACAACAGCTTAATATTATGAATGCGACTTTGATTATTGTTTGTAACGTTTTCACGGGAAAACGATGATCCGATTTAGATGAGATTTAGCATAAATGTAGATTGTACCCTAGGAAAGGCTATAGGATAGTTTTTATTTATTTATTTATACTTTTTGCACAGAATATGTACAATGGCGGACTTAACGCCTTAGGCGTTCTCTACCAGTCTACCTTTGGGTGGTGGAGAAATAGCTCTGGTAGGTGCAGAACACAATTCAAACGTATACGATACCTACTTTTTTACCCGTGCGTGTGGTACTTCTTCATAATTAATTAACCAGAACTTTATATCTATAACACAGTAGCTAATGAAACCAAGGTCATTGCTATGTTCCATAAATTGTGATTCAACCTTCAATTATACCAAGAATTTTATTACCCACATACAATTTTTATTATCCCATATCGTATTATGGTTTGACCTAGAGGGATCTAGACGTACACCCTCCCCATGGAACAATATCGCTGTGTATTGAATTAGAAGCAATCATAGGCGCACCTCTTTTCATTACTGTACTCGTAAATGAAGGTTTATTGGTAGTCAATAACTCTCCATGGTGTGGGGAAGGTTAGTAGGGTGGCCATAAGTTATGGCGTCTTAGGTTTTGTTCTATTACACAAAGTGTTCGATTGTGATTGCAACGTACCTACACATTTTAAATATTTTGTCACAAAACTTACGCATTTATATGACGACCTGAGTGGTTTAGTAGTCAACATGCCGGAATACCACGCAAGAGGTTCAGGGTTCGATTCCCGGCCGGGCAGAAATTGAAATGATGCATTTTAATTTCTGTGACGGGTCTGGGTGTTACTATATATAATATGTATATATTTAAAAAATATATAAGTAGTATATCCGTTTATCTAGCACCCATAACATAAGCATATTAGTTGCTTACTTTCGGGCTAGTTGGCGCTGTGTGAAATTGTCCAAAGATTTACAAAAGATTTATATTATTAAATATGCATTTTATGAAGCACGATAGAATAAGGTTAACAATATAGATCATCAAGCCTAGCCTTTTATCAACTATATTAGGGTTGGCTCCAGTCTAAACCGGGTGCAGCTCAGTACCAGTGTTTTACATGGAGCGACTGCTATCGGGTAACACGATACCCCTTGGTAAGACTGTTTGTCGGACTTTCTGGCTTCTGACTACCCGTAATGACTGTCAAATATCTAAAATGACAGCCGGAATAACGGCTTATCGTGCTTTCCGAGGCACGGAGTAGTCTCGCTATGACATAGATGGTCACCCATCCACTGACCGACCGCGCCAAATGCAGCTTAACCTTTGATCGGTCGACCTATGTAGCTGTTACTTACCACGAGCTCCTCCAGTAGCCAGTAGTCGTAGGAGTCCTTTAGTATATCTTAATTTAGGTTATAAAATATGTGTGATTTCTCAATTTTATCCAAATCCATTTAGTAGTTTTTACGTGATGGGTAACAAACATACATACGTCCTCACAACTCGCATTCCATGCCCTCCCGACCCTAGCTCGACGAGCCAGCCCGCGAGCTGAGCTAATAGCCTTAAAATTCCCGATTATAATAATCATAACGAACGAACTAAGAGTGCGCAGGGAATTTACACTCGCGGTGTATGCGCTAAAGCTCCTGCGTGGGGTAGCACATAACCCGGGTGTGCTGCGTCACCTGCAGCTGTGCGTGCCGGACGGGTACGTATGGAGGCGGCGGCCACCGCCACTGCTGGCCGTGCCGGTAGCCAGAACGAATCTGTTGTCAAAGACACCCCTCACCCGCACAATACGCGTCCTAAACCAAGTGCATGAGAAAATCGATATATTTTCGTGCAATTTGAGTGAATTCGCAATAGTGTTGTTAAATATTGTTAGTTATAACTAAGTAAATATATATATATATATAGGTATTTTTGTGTTGTCTAATAAATTGTACATTTAAGGTTAAAAATTGTTAGGTTAAGAAGTTATTGTTATATAAGTTATATTTGAAGTGTTTTTGTTATTGTGTATTAGCTGTGAGTTTAATTGTATTCATCTTGTATGTGTATGGCTAGGGAAACCACTATTGTATTGGATCAGTCTGTAATGATAGTGTGTGTATGTTTAATAATAAATAAATAAATAATATATATTCTGATCCAGCCTGTCCCTTGCTGTCCTCCCCCAGCGACGCCCTAAGCCGAGGCCCGTACCCCACTTGGGGGTGCCCTTAGCGTGTAGTCGCTTAGTTTTGTAAGTTAAGCCCTAGCTGGAGGCCTTAAATTCATTTAAGGCACTTCACAGGCAAGCCCGGTTAAGCAGTCGACAACCTTTTAGGTTGACCTGCGAGATGCCATACAAAAAAAACAAACTCACATATATAATAATTATTCTGGCACGATGGAATAAAGAATACAATTTAGATATAACTTCAATATGCATTTGCATAATAACCACCAGACAAAACGTTTCATGTTTTAAAACACCAGCTACATAATCATGCTCTTGACAATACAGCGAACTCAGCGCTTACTACTCTTCAGCACACAAAGCGCTGCACCGCTGTTAGCGAGCGACCTCACTCTATATTTTAGAAGCTAAAACAATTGAACTAGAGCTACCTAAATTATCTGCCTGACGCTTTAAAAGTTTAGATTTTTATTTTGCAAATATATATTTTTTAATTTTTGTGTCTTTTATAGTGAAGGGGACAATCATCATTTTCATTTGCCTAGCCTTTTCCCGACTATATTGAGGTCGGCTTCCAGACTAGCCGGATGCAGCTGAGTGTTTTACATGGATGACTGTCTATCCGATCTCCATAACCTAGTTACCGGGTAACACTTAGTAGAATCGGTTGTCAGACTGTGTCCTTTCCCACATCCCTATCTGTCTCCATACATTTTATCTGAAACGGGTCAGCCGTTTTGCCGTGAAACAGACAGAAAGAATTGCTTTCCGTTTTATAATATTAGTAAGGAATCGTCTATCATGTACCTACCTACATGTGTATTTTTTTTTAATATTACACCACATAATATATATTCGTAACCAGTTTTTTTCTTGATTCCAAATATTTAGGTACTTATACTTAAAAAGAGTTAAAAAAATAATTTAGTTGCGTCTTTTTTTCTTGACGGCAGAATTATTATTTAAGATGAAACCATCTATCACGGTCTTTCAGCTATTAGAGAAATCGATTTAACTTCTAGCTCTAACTAGTGGTTAGGGCACCTGCCTCTCGATTACGAGTGTGCGGGTTCGAAACCTGGCAAGTACCAATGTGACTTTTCTAAAGTCATATGTGCTTTCTAAGTATATCTTAGATACCCTGACTAACGGTGAAGGAAAACATCGTGAGGAAACCTGGACTTAAAAAGTCTGAAATCGCCAATCCGCCTTGAGCAAGCGTGGTGATTAATGCTCATGCCTTCTCTGTATGAGAAGAGGCCTGTGCCCAGCAGTGGGACAATATATAGGCTGATGATGATGATGATGATGATGATGATGATTTAACTTCAACTCTAATTTTTAGAACATACAAGGACTCTTTGTTATTGTAACCACCTAATTGTAACTACCTACAATCAGCTAATAAATAAATATTCTATTCTATTTTCTTTCATTATCATTTTCATATTATTTTGACCAGATCTGCAAGGACGACAAAAATTGGACATGAAGACCCTTATAACGCAAAATTCGCTTAGTAACAGATAAAATATCAGAATAATACAATACTCACATGTTTTTTTTCTCCAGCTTTTCAATCCACTTCGTAACACAAATGTAACTGTCATTATCATGATTACTTGGTTCTCTTCATAGCGTTGGTGAACCAAATGAACAATGTACATTGTCTCCTGATGATCACTAGTCTAAATGAAAATGCTTTCACAAAACACACTTGAGACCCTGTTATCATTTTGGGAACACAAAATATTGGAGGTATACACTTTTCGAATCTATAATGTGTCTTCTTTTTTTGAAAATATGAACGATCTACATATTTAGCATTACTGATCAACTTCTTCTACTACTTCTATTTTTTTACACATTTTAAACGGCAACAAAACAATTTTAATTAATTTAAAAACATAGTGCTCTAATTGTACAGATGACCATTAAATAAAAGCCGCCGTAGGGTAGCCAGAAAAAAGTTATAGTAGAAAAAATTTGAAGTGGTAGAATATTTTTTTCTAACATTCTTAGGGTTCCGTACCGAAAATGGTAAAAAGGAACCCTTATGGTTTCACTTCGTCTGTCTGTCTGTTTGTCACAGCTGATTATTGCAGGAACTATGCTATCAACTTGAAATTTGGAACAGTTATAAAGAACAATTTGGTTCATGCGTATTGCAAATGAAAAAAGTTGAAAAATCATATGGCTTTTATGGAAAAAGCGGGGTGAAAAATTACATGTGAAAAGTCTTGCACATTCTTATATATTTTTAGTATTCTTGTATGTATTTGAACAAAAAATCCCCCCCTCCTTATATCCAAAGTTTGACAATTGAAAAATATGAAATAATTAAGATTGATAGACTTTACCCTAAACATTACAGGAAAAATAAAACTATGATTCTTAGTACAGCAGTTTTTTAGTTATCAGTAGTTTTTTTCTTCAAACAAACTTATAAGTTGGCGGTCGGAAAAAAAAGATCATTGTGACTTTTTGCATATAATATTCTTTCCAAAGGTCGGAACCCTCGGTGCGCGAGTCCGACTTGCACTTGAGGCCGATTTTTTAGAAAGTAGGGTTAAGTTCACTTAATTTTCCTTACGATACGAGAGAAACTGCGGGAAACAACTAGATCTGTTATATTATAATCTCCCCAGACCGACTTCGGTCATGTCAGCCAATCTCAATGAAGACTAGCCAGGCACGCAGAAGATATTAGGGTGGAAAAACGCTTGCGCAGACACAGTTGCACTCTCTATTCCCTCACTCTCATAGTCCGATGGGTCGGCAATCCGACACGACCGGGGAGAGATCAGGCGCACGACCGACAGCGACACGTGCTCTCCGAGGCATGGCGGAGTCTCGCTGTATTAAGAAAATTTTTAGCCATCCATGGACTGAACGCGGTTAGCGCTGCTTAACCTTGCTAATCTATCGATCCGATTCAGTGCTCGTAGCACGTAGTACTAGTACGAGCACTTCAAATTCGGTTAGATACAGGTAATTGGATAAGAGTGTTCTCGTTAAAACATTGTTAAGCTCAGTTTATACTATTAAGCTTTTTCAGTTATTAGTTCGTAGAGGGTCGAGTTAAATATCAATTTCGGAGGGTCCCGGACTGACCCTCATTAGAACTGGATCACTTTGGGGACTAAGTAGGGACAATAGGTGCTTTAAAAGTTCTAGTATTTTATTGGATACTAAACCTAAGCTCAAACTACGACAAAAATTGAAACACAAACGTTAGGAACAGTCTATACCTACTTACTGTTCACAATTCAATAGTTATAAAATATACGTAGTGTACGATGTATATTATCGTCACAGTATATACCTATTTCGGGTGGAAGGGAAAACAAAACGCCTCATATGCCGTGACGGCAAAGCGCAAGATGGTCACGTTTGCCGTCATACCTTCCCTCAACCGCTCTTTTCTTCCTTGTACGAGTGATACTTCATAGCATTGATATATAGTGTTACTAAAGTAACTAGATCTGCAATCACCAAGCAAAATGCGTGCCATAAAAGTTTGAGCCCCCAGCCACAATTCATGTCATCTGTCAGCTTGACTTCAACTGAATGTCTGGAAAAACTGACTGTCGCCGTCTTTGTCGAACAAATGCCACGTACATAATGTTTCGGTTAGTGTGTAAAGTGGTTACTAGTTTCAAAGCTACGTCTACATACCAAAAAATTGTTTACGTTTTATTTGACGCGTAATGTTCGGGGTTGCATCTCTATTGCATATATCTCGATGCTTCGTAGCATCTGTGTGAATGTGTGAATTATGTGTTCATCGTCTACTAGTTGCCCCATGATTGTCTTTTTTTACCGATTTAAAAAAAAGAAGTTCTATATTCAAATTGATTTTGAGCAAAGTAAATGAAACAAATGAAATTATACAATTTATTTATTTACTTTTAATAATATGCACCTAACATAATATTCAATTCGCCATGGTCCGAATAAATTACAAAAATGTTAACATTTAAAATTAGGTTTTATGATTGTCGCTGTATAGTTGAGATTAGGACTTCTTTCTTGATGTTAGTGTCAAACCAATTGCATTTCTAATGTGGAGCAACTGTGGCACAACTATTTTAAGTATTCGTTTGTATGTCAGTTAAGCTCTATTTCGTCCTAATCTAAAAGATTTCTACCATTAAAATAAGGAAGCATTACGAACACTGATAACATAGTTACAACATAAATATTTAGTACCATTTGACTTAATAAATATTATAAATATGTACTTACACATTTTTACACATTTATCTACTTTTATATTTATATATTTTTATATAAATTTACAAATATCTCATAAATCGTTTTTGTTTATTCTAAAATTACTGAATAATAAAAGCACATTGAGAACTAAATAATTGTTTTTTTTGTATAATATTTACAAAATATTGATACTTTTCCGAAATGGGGGCTCACCATTTGAAGGCCGTGCGATCAGCTAATCAATATACAAAATATATTTAAATGTACCAAAATTAATTTATTGTTATTGTTTGATCAGGTAACCTCACAGCCACGAAAAAGTATACACAAATAATATATCTTTATATTTTTACAATAAGCCAAATATAAATGCAAATTATACATCGCTATACTATATTTTTATAACACATTTTTATCTTATTTTGGTATAAACCCTAGAATTCGTCGTTTTTGTACAAATGTTTTACATTTAATAAAAATCGACGTTTAATTTTTTTTTACACTTATTTTAAAACACTTTTTATGCCTTCCATTTAAAATAAAACAAGAAAAAAAAAACTTTTCTGTAGAAGGTAAATTGCTCGAAATGTTTTATTTAAAAAATAAAAACAGTTTTCTCCATAATTGATATGTCCTAACAGTACATACGTAGACAAAAAAAAAGTAAAAAATCCTTACAAACTACTCATAAGAATATTTACAAAAATACCAAATTTAAAGCACAGTTTCGTTCGTGCAAGTCCTAGGCCCGTTTACTAGAGAATATCTACTAGACCCGCCATTTTTCCTACTTGTTACCGCTCCCCTAATAAATAGCTCTTTGAAAGTCTCCCTAAATTGCCTGGACATGCCACAGTAGATAGCAAAATTGATGGGATAAGAGACTAGGATGAAGAAATTAGTGATTAAAATCAGGATGTTAGCTATGTAGTAGTCTAGAATTTCGACTATAGTGCTAGAAATAATATGTAAGATTGTGACAACGGCCACTGGGATTTCAACTAAGAGGAAGACGGTGACGACTACGATGAGCATCAACGTGGTGCAGTTGGAGTCACGAAGTTTCCTGCACTCAGATTTTCTGTTCTCCTTGAAGAGTCTTTGTCTGTTTATCTGGGCGGTCCTCATGGCTCTGAAGAGGAGAACGTTGAGGACTACCAGGGAGGTGCAGGGGATTAGGTGCACGAATAGAACTCTGAAGCCGTAGTAGGTTATGAAGTACGCGTCCAGAGATATCGCTTGCACCCAGGGAGCCATCTCGATCTGGAATAGAGAAAATTACAGTCAGTTTACGTTTGAACTTCTAGAAGTATACTATACTAATTGTTAGTATAGTATTCTTCTAGAACTATACTAAAAACTTTATAGATTGACGAGTTTCTGACGATCTTGTCAGTAAAGAGGTCTAGAACGAATGCACTAGACAAGGGTTGGGTCTTTCGATGTGATAAAAGTGACTGTCTGTCTGTTACGATTTCATGATAAAAAACTGACCTGATTTGGATAAAAAATTGTCAAGCGAAGGTTATACATAGTTTTTGTAAGGGTGTATGAAGTAGTTTCCTTAGAATGCGAGTGAGACTGTGTGCTACAGCTAGTATATGTGAGTGTAAAAACTTCGGGAAAAACCAGTGTAATGCTACAAAGTATACGATGTCTCTATGCCAGATTTATGGTGCGAATAGGCCATATAATGAAGTGAAATGTTATCCTTCTGGCTATCCATAAACGTAAAAAACTGTGACGTTTTATTATTAAAGGTAAATAACGCAACAAATTAATATTTGAAATCGATTTTTTATTTGCATTCAATACCGTGGTGTGTGAACTTTTTTATTTCTCTCGATAAAGACCGAATGAATGATGAATGTGTCTGTGCCTCGACATTTTGATTGATAATGAATTCAGTGTGCGTTGACATTAGCATTTACCAGACGATTCAGTATTTTCACAATTGTGAATTGAACTGTGTTATCTGAATCGAATTCGATCAATGTGAAAATATTTAGACGTTTATACGTAATGATTAAGTGGCTTTTTTTTTCGGATGGGAAATCATCAAATGACCCCTCCCGCCGTGGGTGGGCCGGGTGGGAGTGTCAGACTCTTACTGACTAAAACCCCTCCATGTTTCTTCCTCAGCCCTTTGTATTCTGGGGGCGCGGTATCTCTTTCGAACATCCCGCAGCTAAGTGGCCAAATGTTATTGTCTTAATTATAAATTGTGAGAGCAGTTGTTTTTAAATTAACTGGTCGTTACATTTTGGTTTGATTCTGTATTTCAATATAACATATCTCATAGATTTAAATTTTTGCACACTATATTC
Source organism: Pyrrhia umbra (assembly GCA_963891755.1). Classification (NCBI taxonomy): domain Eukaryota; kingdom Metazoa; phylum Arthropoda; class Insecta; order Lepidoptera; family Noctuidae; genus Pyrrhia; species Pyrrhia umbra. The sequence continues at coordinate 3,814,036 of OY982943.1, forward strand.
GCTTTGGATTACAGCAAAAATAATGTTTTTGTATGTAAAATTTTCGTTTATCTCAACATTCAGAAATAGCTTTTGTATTCTTATACCTCCAGTGAAGAAAACTCTTTATTTTTCATTTTGCGATACATTTTTTAATTCCGAGTTTTAATTATGTTATAAAACAGAGGTATTCATGATAACTTTAGCATTGTAGATGATAATATAATTAAGCCAAGTGGAATATAATTATGTTATTATTTTTGATACTAATAAACCGACTCAACTGTAATTAATTGTTATAAGACATACTCGTCTTTATACATTTACAACAATTATTATTAGAAGCCGCAATTTCCCGTGTTGTTTCCCTAAATATTTTGAGTTTTGAGTTTTTTGAGTTTTGTTTTCACCCGCGTCCCAAAGAAACTACTTAACGCGAATAAAAAGTGGCCTGCTGTAACCGTTTCAATGGTCCCATCTATCTCCGTACTCATCCAAATATGTTCAGCCATTTTACCGTGAAAGCGTGACAAACTAACACGTTTTTGCATTTATAATATAAGTGAGGATTAGTTACGATGTCTTGGTATCTACATATAAAATGTTTTTTCCGAATGCCTGACATCCGTCAGTCACAGCCTACAACGACAACGTACAGCCTAAACTGCTAATCGTAGCGACCTGAAACTTGGAGGGTGTGTTTTTTGTGTGACGTAGGCATCCGATATGAAAGGATATTTCGAAATTCTACCCCTAAGGAGGTGAAAAATGGGGGCAAAATTTTGGGTGAAACTCTCTCATTTTTAATTTGAATTTGTAAAGCACTCGCGGGCGAGGCCGCTAGTGGAAAGCTAGTCCACATATAACATTTTAATAAATGTATAACACCTTTAGTGTCGAGTCGGTTAAAAAATATACTTTTCTCGATGTTAGGTACTCTTACCCTTTCCCTATTATAGATCAGAATCTAAGCCCTAATAAAAAAGGGATGACAGCTGACTGACATATCTACGCAACCTCAATCACAAAGAGCAAACGTGTTTAGTATGTACTAGAACCTTCCACGGAGTTCTAAAAACATTTCGCGTCGATTTTAGACTGTGGCTATCGGCCATTTTGGCCCCCATTGGGCCATAATGGCCCGCCCCGGCTTTGCACGGGTAGGCAATATTTGTTTCTTTTGAAGGATGGGAAATCATCAAACCCTCACTGTGGGCGGGTAATGAGGAAGTGTCAGACTGTTGCTGACTAAAACCAAAATCTTCTTGACGTTCTAGGGCCGCGGTAGCTCTTTGGAACAATACTAAAGTAAAACCTCTTCTCATAGAAAGAAGGCCTTGATTATTACGCTCGCTCGGTGTGGTTTTCAGAACTGGACTTTGTGAGGTTTAAAATTTTATCTCCCAAAAAATGGGATTTCATTAGTAACGTTGATAGTATATTTTTTTATTGCTAACAACATGATCAGAGGTTTACATTTTTCGAAAATTAGTAAAAAAACATATATCTTTACTTTACTTTCATTTAGTCAAAATCAACTTCATTATCTTGAACTTTTGTGACTTCGATTTAAGCATTATAAAATTGTCTATAATATAGTCTTTATTTCATAAAGCTAGATCTAATATTTCGGGAGTTATTAAGGTTTTAGTTACCGACCCGTTTTCTTTGCGGCCCAGTGTACGATAAAATAATACTTACTCTGCAGACTTCTTCGCGGTGTCCCCGCCACACCGTGATTTCCGGCACGTACCGACGATCGAAGAATCTGGGTAGCTGATGCAGGAAGGCCGCCACCCCGATGTACACCAGACACTTCATCACACGGGGCATTGTGCACCTGGAGAATACAAATAGATCATTAGCTAGAGCTGAGATTTTTGCTATAATTTATCTTCATCCTCCTGGTTACATAATTTTTTTTCGGATAGGAAATCATCAAGTGACCCCTCCCGCCGTGGGTGGGGTGGAAGGGACTGTCAGACTCTTACTGACTAAAACCCATCCATGTTCCTTTCTCAGCCCTTTGTATTCCGGGGGACCGGTATCTCTTTCGAACGTGCCGCAGATACTCCTAGTTATATACCAATCTATCTGGGGAGGGCGCAGCGTGTTCTGTTCTTCCCTACTTCTTATTCTTTATTGACTTATGTCTGCGTCGCTCGTCTAACGGTTGCATAATGCGACTACTGTAAATGGGATTTCGGGTTCAATTCCCGAGACGGGCCGGAAAACGTCTCAAAGCAGCCCAGAGTCAGGAAGTGGTGGTGTTACACCCTGCCTAGGACGTTAAGCCGTCGTCCCCGACTGCTATCTTGATAGCCGGCAGTTGTTGTTACAAATCCATGGCAGAGGTCGTCAGGCGGATTTGGAAAACTGACACTAGGGCTTATTAGGTTGGTAGAAACCTGCAGCTCACATGATAAGAAGAAGAAGGCTTCTTTTGCTGTCGTCAATTATAGCCAGAAAAGACGCTTCATCGTCTGCCTCGGCTATTCCCACCTATGCTGGCGTCGGGTTTCAGTGTAACCGGATGCAGCTGAGAACCAGTGTTTTACATGCAGCGACTGCCTATCTGACCTCCACATCCTAGTAACCGGGTAACACGATACCTCTTGATAAGACTAGCAATAACACTTCCAGAAGACTCCCACTAGAGTATAATGCTCCGTTGCTTAACCCCATGGGGAGAACAAACGTGTTATTATGTAACGTTAAAGCATAAACTGTATTTGACGACCTGAGTGGCTTAGTGGTCACCATGCCGGAATGCCACGCAAGAGGTCCCGGGTTCGATTCCCGGCCGGGCAGAAATTGAAATGTAATTTTAATTTCTGTAACGGGTCTGGGTGTTACTATGTATAATATGTATGTTTTTATAAAAAATATATAAGTAGTATATCCGTTAAGCTAGCACCCATAACACAAGCATGCTTGCATTGCTTACTTTGGGGCTAGATGGCGCTGTGTGAAATTGTCCAAAGATATTTATTTATTATTTATTTTACTAAAACTGTAATTACAAGTTTATCTATTCTTAGATATAAAACGAATGATTCGCCAGATATCGAATGATAACTCGATTGTAATAAACTCCAAGTATCTCGATAAGTCAATGAATATTAATCAAAATACCTGGAAATATCTAATGTCAGAGTTCAGGGGTAAGGGTCACGGGATATCTTGAACTTGTGTGATTCACGTGGAGGTAGGGGGGGGGGGGAGTGGGAGGCTTCAGTATTGGAAAAAAATCCGATTAATCCTAGACTTATTCTTACTCACTTAATAAAAGCGTATAATGTATTTTTTTCTTAATTCACGGTAAAGCGATTTAATTAATTTAGAAGTTTTTTTATGGACATAGATTGAAACCCGGGAAAAACCTAGAATTATAATATTAATCACAGTTATTTATTACTTTTAATAAATAATAGCATAGCATCACGGTTGCTTTCCTGTGGAGTATGGCAAAGATGCATTTTGAACCCAATTTCGTTACAATACGACAGAAATTGCAACACAAATGTCAGAATACTTTTCACTCCAGTTTCTTTGTGATGCTGCTGTTTCTTGTGTCTAAATAAATGTCATACACTTGTTTACATATAAGTAACTAAGTGGCTAAGTAACAGCCGCACGGTTCGACCGATCAAAGGTTAAGCTGCGCTTGGCGCGGTCGGTCCGTGGATGGGTGACCATCTATGTCATAGCGAGACTCCTCCGTGCCTCGGAAAGCACGTTAAGCTGTTGGTCCCGGTTGTTATTTGTACATCTTTGACAGTCGTTACGGGTAGTCAGAAGCCAGAAAGTCTGACAAACAGTCTTGCCAAGTTTTAATTTAACCGGGTAACACGGTACCCTGTTACCCGGTAACTGGGCTGTGGAGGTCAGATAGGCAGTCGCTCCATGTAAAACACTGGTACTCAGCTGCATCCGGTTTAGACTGGAAGCCGACCCCAACATAGTTGGGAAAAGGCTAAGCAGATGACATTTATTGAAAATCGTTTTAAGATAGTTTTCGAAAAACACCTACTCTTCACCTTTTTATAGTTAGTGGGTGTCTATTTAATTCAAAATCTACCTACTTTCGACCGTTGGCATAAAGAGTTATTTCGGTAAGGTCTCATTGTAATATTCAAAAATGTTGTATGTCAGTCGTCTAGGAATAGGAATCGATAAGTTGTGGGAGGTACTACCTATGTATAAGTCAGGTAATTTTATGTTTAAGGTCGTTGAGGTCATATTGGGTAATTATTTTGGGTTTTTCCGTACTAATGTTAAAAAGGTTGTGTCACAGGTAAATTAAGGAACTACTGGATCGGCTTACGTACGGCTATACTTTATGTGAATACAACTTGACAGACGCCGTCCGAAGCAACCAGTGGTTAGGGCTCCAGAGACAGGAATTTTATAAAAAGAATACTTTTTTTTTGTTACAGCCCACAGATTACGATAAAAGTGTAAAAATATTATTTTTAATCAATATCAAAGAAAAAAGAACAAAAATATAAATGTTCAAATAACTGAAACGTTAAAACCCTGACAGGTTTTCCATCTTATTGTATTATTTTAATGTAATAAAAAAAACCTATAAACCTTTTTCAAAGTTGTGTTGTTTTCTATGAACCTTTTCAAGCTTCCTTTTTTAAACTCATAGCGAAGATGACAGCGCATTTTTTACAACCCACCAGTAATGGATAAATGTATACCAATTTTCTCGCAATACCTATAAAATTGTTACCAAGATAAAATGCTACTCGGCGTGATATTTTATTTGACCACATTTTTATGGCCAATAAACTATTGCGACTCCGTCAGCGCTGGCTCGGATTTACGTCAGTTTTTAATTGCGACCTTAATGAGTTTATTAGAGGAAATATTGATTATTTTGTGTAGTTATATATATTCGGAATACAGTCATTTATTTGACAGGGTTATATATTACGTTCTAGTTTCTACGTGCAACTTCATTCAATCTATGATATTAGTAGGAACTGTTAGAAGTGGGTTCAGTAACATAACCGATATGGTGTGTAAGTCATTTATTGAAAAAAAAAAGTACTCCCTAAAAATGTGTTACAATTCAATTAATGATTTTTATACGATACATTTTAGAATTTTTATTTAGTTTTTTTTGTTTGATATAAGCTATTTCATCATTGATCTTAATAGTGTGATTTTTTTTTATGATTTTATAGGTATTTTATGTGCAAAGTAATTTTTTTGAATAAATTGATTTAGATTTTTGCAACTAACCCGTTTTTAGGGTTCCGTAGTCCGACAAGGAACCCTTATAGTTTCGCTCTGTCCGTCTGTCTGTCTGTCTGTCTGTCTGTCTGTCTGTCTGTCCGCGGCATAGCTCCGTGGTTTTTGTTATTAGAAAGCTGAAATTTGGTATGAATATGTATATTGATCACGCTGAGAAAGTGGTAAAATAAAATTTTGAAAAATATTTTTTTTTAGGGTAGCTCCCAAACATGTAAAGTAGGGATGAATATTTTTTTTCTCGCGTACCCCTTCGTGTGGGGTATCGTTAGATAGGTCTTTCAAAAATATGATGGGTGTGTGAAGACCATTTTTCAGTTAAGCGAGCCATTTGCGAAATATCTAGATTTTAAGTGATTTTTTTTGTTCGATACGAGTTACCCCCCCCCTCTAACTTTTGAATGGCTGTACCTAGAAATGTGAAAAAAATCACAGACGTAGTACATGTAATGAAATTATAAGGAAAACTATCACGGCTAAGTAGGCTTAACCGGTTACAGAGCTATAGTCGACTAACTAACTCCTACTACGGAACCCTACTGCGCGTGGCCCGACACGCACTTGGCCGGTTTTTTTTTTCTGTTTGTGTTGAGTTTTTTCTTGTTTATATTTTCATTTATTTTGTAATTATTACATTTGTTATACCTTACGAGGCTGGCTTGGCGCAATAGCGTAAAAAGCCTCAACAAATAAATGATTTAAAAAAAAAAAAAACTAACCCGTTTTTTATGCTCCCATGTGTACTCAAGTAAGTGGTACCTATATCTAAGATTCGTCACAAAAGGTACCCGTGTTCCCTCTCACCTGTCCCGCACACACAGTGTACTTTTAAATGTTTTCCCTATGTCAGGCTAAGTGTCTTTGGCACTTTGACCCTTATCAAATAAGTGAGTGTTTTTGCTCTCGGATGCAGATATTTTAAAAGGGATTGTGTGTAAGTAGTGTGTTACTACCCTAAGTTTGGGGAAAACACATTATTTTTGTATAAAGTATCAGCTTTGGGTCATGGTGGCCTAATGGTTAAGGCACCTGCATCTCGTGTACGAGTGTGTGGGTTCAAATACTGCCTAAACTTCAAGTTTGTAGCAGTGTTTAACCTCTGCGTTGATGAATTATTTAGGACAAGTCTAATATAATAAATGCGAACGTAAGTAAGGATGTATGTGTGTATATTTGATACTCTTTCACGCAAAAAGTGCTAAATGAATTTGGATGAGAACATACATAGATTATAACCTTTTTTTTCGGATGGGAAATCATCAACTGATCTTTCCCGCCATGGGTAGGGCGGAAGGGATCAGGACTCTTACTAACTAAAACCCATCCATGTTCCTTCCTCAGCCCTTTATGTTCCGGGGGCGCGGACACTCTTTCGAACATCCCGCAGCCCCGGCAGGATAGTTCATAACCTGGATTAACTCATAGTATACTTCTATCCCCGCGCGAAGTAGTTCCCTTACGATATTAGGTGTATATATGTTACAGTTAAGACCCGTTTTTAGATAGAACGCGTTTTCCCTAGTTAGAACTAGTTTTCACTAAATGCCTTTGTTGAAACTATAATTAACTAGTAAAAACTAGAATTTACAACTAATATTTTTGATTTTCAGATAAAACTAGTTGTCACTCCGAGCTTTAGTTAAAACTAACACTAGAGAAACTAAATTGGGTTCGAAAACAAGATATAGTTTTAAAATATTTATTAAAATGATCTAGAACACAGTCATGTGTACCTGGTAAAAATAATAATCTTACCATAAACCTGCCACCCTCAACTATAGTTACCAGGAGAATCTGGATGCAATCTGGACTTTAGGGCACCCCGACTCGGACAGGTTAGGTTAGTTGGTTATTTTTTTATAAACCACCCAGAAGTAGGAGCCCCGCGAGGCGGGGCTTCGTCGACCAAGCCTACCCTCGACCAAAAGACGATTCTGACTGACATGAATTTTAATGCATACGAATAACTGATTCACTTCAGAAAAACGCGTGTTGTCTAGTAAGAACTAGTTTTAACTGATATTCAATTTTGAACATTAGTTAATTCTAGTTTCAACAAAGGCAATTAGTGAAAACTAGTTCTAACTAGGGAAAACGCGTTATATCTAAAAACGGGTCTTAACTGTAACATATATATACAGATAACGTTAATATGAGAATCTCAGCGGTTCCTAGCTCCACACAACATGCCTTAAAGCTAACAATCTCAATTAACTTTAAATTGCTAATACTCGTCTCTGTACACACTGGCTTCGCGTACAGGAAATTAATTACAACCGCTGCCGTTAAGAAAACACTCTCGCTTCTTTATTAAAATGTTTCAAAAAGTAGCTTTACATTTTGTTTGTTTGTCTATACGGCGTAACCCCATAAACTACTGAACCAATTTGAAAATTCTTTCACTCTGTAATAGATACATTATTTCTGGCTGATACGAACTACTAGCTTCTGCCCGCGACTTCGTCCGCGTGGAATAGTGGTGCTCCGCTCCTATTGAATTTAGCGTGATGATGTATAGCCTTTAGCCTTCCTAAATAAATGGGCTATCTAACACTGAAAGATTTTTCAAATCGTACTAGTAGTTCCTGAGATTAGAGCATTCAAACAAACAAACTCTTCAAATTTATTATATTAGTATAGATGTGTCATGAGCATACAGTTCAAAACAACTACCATTTGACTTGCTCTATGCGAAATAGAACGTTGTTTGAATTAAAACTCATTATAAAAGTTAAAAAAGTAATTTCAACCTCGATTCTGCTTCAGATAACCGAAATACGAAACCAAAAGGAAGGGCAACAAAAAAATAAATTGAAATGATTCTATTCAAATAATATTTTATTATAACGTGAGTTACCATTTATTAAAAATCATAAAATATTTTATAATGTATTTACTTAATTTATATCAGTCTTTAGTTATCCTGCTTAATATATTTAAGTAGGTACCATCTGACCCGGATAAAAGTATCCTATGTGAGAGTCCTGATTATAAACTATGTGTGTACTATATTTTATCCACATCCATTCGGTAGTTTTCTGTGAAAGAGTCTCAAATAAACAAAACATCCTCACAATAATTGGCATAGTAGGAGTAGGATTAAGTCGCAATATACATAGATATAGATAGACATTATTCGTCTGTGATACAATATAATAATATTAAAAGAGACTTTGAGCCTTGATGAATAAAATTAGGATATATAGGATACTTTTCTCAGGATGCGGAAAACAGAAAATACATAAAATAATTATTTAATGTATTTTTCCCTCTTTTCAAAGTCTCTAAAAACAAATTTACGTTACATCAGCGTCTGACGCAAATAATACATCACAGTGTGCAAACCACCTAAAATTTTACTATATTAAAACCGTTGACTTTATTAAAAATATGCAGTTTCATTTTACTTACTTCTAAAATGAATTTAGTTTAAAACAAACGTTCGCCAGCAAACCCCAGCGGGGAAGGATGAACAGAGGCGAGCGCGAATGCATTATTTGCACGAGCACTTTTTGAAATTCGTCAGAATACTGAAAGCTTAATCTGCGACACCTCTAGAGGATTGCTGGCGATTTTGTTTGTTAAAAACGTCGGTTTATTTTTGATATTTTCAGATGTTTTTTGAATGACGTAGCACCCATTATGTAAGTTTTACAATGGTGGTTGCTGCAAACTTCACGAGATTTATACTTTAACGTTATGTCCCATAATTAATTTTAACATGAATTATTTGCATACCTTAACTACAGATATGTAAAATCAGTCCTAAGGTAAGGATACATTTATTGCATAATTGTGTACTGTAATGTCCATTGTATTTTCTTTCAGTAGATAAGTAAGTTGTAAAATCCCTTCGGTGGTCGCGGAACAAAAGACCAAGCCTAATTTTGGTCCTTTGGGAGTACGCGACGTAAATTGAGTGGAAAATAAATTCATGGTGCCATTGTGGGTATTTTTCATAACAATGGTATTGTCAACGGGCCATAAAAAATGGGGGAAAAAATAAATATTCCTTCATAATTTGACAAATTGTTCCCAGTGGTTTGTCCCGAAAGAACTCATATTTACGGGATACATAGTAATTTATATATGTAGTAATCTTTGTCTGATCTAAATTGAATTTCGTTTAGTCGCCGTTTTTGAAACGTTTTTAAAATTGACTTTTTGTACTTTTTGACATCGCTACTAACGCGTGTTAGTCGCATTTGCAACCCACTACAATAGCGATGCCAACGCGCTACTGTATCGCGACTGCACAACGCAACTTCTGAATTACAGATTATAGGTTTTTAGTATTTGAATGTTGTTACATGATGTCCACAAAGTAATCTCTCTTTATTAAATGAGTGCATCCAATATTGACGCTGCTTTCGTTGCCGACGCTTCGGTTGCTTACGTAAAAGCATCACCAAAGACAACGTGATTAATGTTGCCTCAACGGAGTCCATCTTCCAACTGTAGCGATCGCAGGTATTTTTGTGCAGTTACTGAATCGCGTTTGCATCGAGACAGAAGCGCGACAGTATCGCGTTTGCATCGCGACTGAATCTGAGCCCGTGGGCGAGGGCATACAGCTAGCGACCGCTTCGCGACTGTATCGATGCGGACGCGCGACAGCATCGCTACAAAAAGTCGCCGTGAGCGAGGGGCCTAAATCAGTTTAGCTGTTAAGGCGTGATACCTCACGACCTCCTCACGACCTCCGACCTACCTCAGATACATCACGCCTACTTTAGCATCCGGGTGCAGGTGTGTGTCCAGGTGTCTGTGTGCGAGTTCGAAACCTTTCAAGTAGCAAGTGATGTCATATACGTCGGTACGTAATAAAATTTCTGACACACAGACGGACTGTCCGACCTACCTGCCCAGCAGACTACGTAAACATGAACAGTAAATTAACTATAAATAGTTTTATGTTGTTTTTATGGCATTTTTCCGCCAAACCAAACGAAACGCACGTTTTATAGCTTCGCAGTACCCATTGCGATGTTTATGTTATGTTTCAACTTTTACATATTTGGGAATCTGTTTATAGTGAATCATTTATTTAGTTAGTAAGATAATAAGGGCCATCATCTGCCTAGCCTTTTCCCAACTATGTCGGGGTCGGCCTCCAGTGAGCCATGCAGCTGAGTACCAGTGTTTTACATGGAGCGACTGCCTATCTGACCTCCACTATCTAGTTGCCTAGTAACACGATACCCCTTGGTATGACTGATTAGGAATTTGAATATGAAGCAAAACCCTAAGTAGCTAAATATAAAGATAGATTGTCAAGACTTCCAAATAGCCTTCTACAACCACTGCTGACGCCAAAGTCTAATAAGAGATTCAAAGTCAGAAGTCATTTTTTTTATTTCACATAGGCCTACAAATAAAGCACTTATGAAAATTCAAATTAGTAGTGGTTCATATGGAGAAGAACTGGCAAGAAACTCCATGGATACTCTTTTCAAAAGTTTTGTTTACAATATTAGAAAGAAAAAAAAAGAGCTGATATTGTGCTGCCTGATTAAGAGGAGTTAGGACACTGGTTTTGACTCCTAGAAACCTCCTCCTCCTTCAACATATCTGATCAAAGTCTACTAGTTTCTGATAGATGATTAAAATATAAAAAAAACTCAAGACTGATTAAAATTAAACAAGTATATTTAGTGAGAAAAAAATGGTTTATTCTTTTTTGTAATTTTGTTCATAATTCGACGGCTTCTACGAAAATCCGCCGCGTTCCCGAACTTTTGCACGCAATTGTAACAGAAGTGTCATAATACACGCGAGTGAATTACGACAGAACAAAAGAAGGTCAAGTATCGCCGACGTCCTTAGTTTGGCGGGAAGCATTGTAGTCCATTGAAATGTTACATTTTTTAGGCCTAACCTTGCGTTTGTTAGAGGACGCAATTTTATTTTTTTGATGTGTAGTGTAGGTCAGTGTAAAGCTAAAACCAAGTTTGTGGGGTCGCCACCCTTGTCCCCCGGCCGCCATCTTGAAAATAGGGGTTGAAATGGTTTTAACGATATATCTCTTAAACTATTAATTTAATTAAAAAAAATTGTTAGCATTTTTTGTTGCAAATTAAATTGTCTACAACTTTGGTCCAGAAACTTTTTGTCGTAGAACTATAAATAAAAAAGTTATAAGCGAAAATGTTCAGAACCATCAGGCCTTACTACCTGTTATTTCGTAGCGTTTCTTTATATTTTCTGAGAACATTTACCATAGAAATGTAAATATTTTTTTATACCATCAGAAAGTAGAGATTTCAGCAAACAAAAAGACTACCGACTTTTTTTAAAAAAGTGATATTTTGACGCGAGAATTTTCGATTGAAAATTAGGGTGTTTTTTCGATATTAAGTCAAAATAAGGTTAAAAAATAATTATTTTAAATAAAATAAATTACAGTGTGTTTGGGACATAAAAAGGCAAGTTTTCACCAAATTTCGTGGAAAAAAAATAATTATTGTAAAAGATAAAAATTAAACTCCAAAAACTTGGATTTTTGAATTTTTCACATAAATTTTGAGGTTATGTGAAAAAGTGTCAATACAAAAGTTGTAGGTCTTTTTATTACCTACAGTTTTGCCATTTAACTTTTTTTCATAGGACTTGTAGTTTTGCCGGAAATTGAGAAAAAACGATTTTTTAAACTTTAACCCCCTCTCCCCCCACTTCCCGACCTCAGATCGCCCGTAATTTATTTTTCCTATCATTCTTATTATATTCTCCTCCTTTTCCAATGGGTTTCATCCTACTATTATTTTATTCACTTTTTACCGTTTTTAGAGGCTAAAAGCACTGGCCTATTACTTCGGAGCGCTGTAAAACCTTAGCTATTGACTTAATGAAAAATGTTTTACATAAAAGTTGTTCCTCGTAAAACGATCTACAAAAATGGTCTAATATCATTTTTTCGTAAAATGATAAAAAAAAGTTATATCGAAAAATATATTTTTTTTTTCTGGAATTCTGAACATTTTCGCTTATAACTTTTTTATTTATAGTTCTATGACAAAAAATTTCTGGACCAAAGTTGTAGAGAATTTAATTTGCAACAAAAATGTCAAGATTTTTTTTAAATCGGATAAACAGTTTAGGAGATATATCGTGAAAACCTTTTCAACCCCTATTTTCAAGATGGCGGCCGGGGGACAAGGGTGGCGACCCCACAAACTTGGTTTTAGCTTTACACTGACCCCCCCTACACATCAAAAAAATAAAATTGCGTCCTCTAAAAAACGCAACCCCAAATGTAACTTTTCAATGGACTATTGTCCTTTGACAGCGGAGAGGTTGCAATATCACAAAATGGCGGCAGACGTGTGGGTAGGGAAGTACTTCAATAACTACGCACTCTGAAAGGATGGAACTCGTCAAAAGTATACGTAAATACACTCTTTCCCGCGATTTCACCCGCGTCTCGAAGGAACTACTATAGTTATATAATTAAATAATCTTTTATAGTTATATAATCGGCCCGTTAAACAAAAATGTTTTTTAACCACAAAGCGGGAATTTTTGTGTTGTCAACTTTTTGTTCAACAGCGGTAATCGACCGTTTTAGGAATAAAAAACCCAAATTATAGGTTATCCATCGTATGGTAGAAGTTTGAATTTCTGGTAAACAGCTGTTTTCAGTTGATCCGACCGTTATCTTGTCGGTGAATTTGGGCCTTAATGCATCCGGGTAAAGTCTATAACCGTCTCTTAGATCTCATCTATCTCCGTACCAAATTTCATCCAAATCGGTTCAGTTTTATTGTAAAAGCGTGCTTGCTCACGTATTTCTAAGGACACATACAATAATAACTTAGAGTTAGACACCGACTTCTAGAGCGATGTTTCAGTAGAAAGTAAGTTTATTTTAATTTTTAAATTGTTTTGGAAGTCTCTTATATTTTTTTGTAAAAAGTCTTTTTTACTAGAATTCTTGATCTTGCTTTTTGGTCGTAGGTGTTACTATGGCCCATAAGCACCCAAAGTGTTCATTGAGTCATTTTCCAGGTTTTAATCTACACCAAATTTCATCTAAATCAGTGTGACAGACAGTCAAACAAAGCTTTGTCCTTTGTGAAATTTAAGCGTGATATTGTTTTAAATAAATCATTCATAAAATCTCGTTGATCGCGTTTGAATACCTACTGAGTATCATATAATATCCGACATTCCGTGCATTCTGATACCAACTAATTGCTAAATGTACACGATTATGTTTGACATTATACATCGGAGGGACGGGAGAAATTTAGGTTAAGCCGAATATTAATTTAAGGCCGAATACCGAAACGACTACCCAATATTGTCATCATGCAGTGTATGATTATTGCGGTTACCAGACTATTTTTTTAACTAGGTAATAAAAAGCTCACTATAAATAGAGCTGATCACTGTAAACAGAATTCAAATGTAAATAAAACTATGAAAGTTATTAACATTAATGTCTCAACAGATAGAGAACTTACTGTATCGCTGATTTCACTCATAGGTAGGCACTACTAATTTCACTTACACTCGTTTTGAGAAAAAGAGACAGCATCTCCTCCTAATTCAAACAAAAACTTTAAACATTTTTAAATACGTGTTGATGCAAAAGCCAAACTATTGAGTATTCTAAATATTTATTTTGATTGTACATTTTGTATAGTTTACGTAGCGTAAATAACCACATCAAAGGCACGCATTTACAAATATTCGGCCAAAACTAGCGCCGAAAATATTGATTGGCCGAATATTAATCCCATCACTAGCAGCTTGATGAACACGATTTTGTGGATATATCAGGCGTTATGTATTAGTGAATGCTCAAAGGGAAGGCTTATGTTTTGATGGCAAATGTTTTCCGGATGACGTGACGTAGAGATACTGGGCTACGCTATGTTATGTTAATACGTAGTAACTTTGATTATAATGGGTAGATCAAACAGTAGTCTGTGACTAGAAGCAAGAGTTAAGACATTAATTATTAAATGTTACTTGCATTAGCTCGCAGGTTCATGTGTACAAGAAACAGCGATATGGTATAGCATTTCTAATTTGTTGCCAAGAAACAAATAATTAAACTAAACTAGATTTTTTATTATGTATTTTTTTTTTGGGACAAGCCCGACACACATTCCCAACCACTGCAACTCCTGAAAGCCAGAATCAACAGTGGCGACCACAAGAAAACGTCGAGGCAATGAAGCTCGACGAGTCCCAGAGAGATTTTCTTTTTTACTGTCTTGGAACCCGCAACGAATTTAATCAGAAAAAGATAGTGGAGGAGTAGGAATAATCATAGTATCCACTTCCCTCCATATCAAGCAGGAGACAGATGTAAAGAGTTAGGCCAATTAGCACAAAGGGACTTTTTACAATTGGGTGAAGCCCAGTTGCCTAGCACCACGGAATATAATTTACATTTATTTTATTATGTATTTGTTATTAAATTCACATTATTTTTTGAGATTGTTAATTTTTATGTATAGATTTTACCTGCGTCCCGAGGAAATTAGTAAACGCACCCGGATTAAAAGTCTATAATCTATCTCTACCAAATTTCATCCTAATCGGTTAAGCCGTTTTACTGTAAAAGCGTAACTAACACACTTACTTTCGCATTTATAATAAACTGAAGTTAGGGTTAGGATAATCTTTTTTAAACTATTATTCTCACTATTTAGTAGGTAAGTGAGTCAGAAAATCTTTACATATTTGGGATGTATACATTTAGTTTCAGACTACATAGAATAGACTGCATAACGTCTTATTTCGTGGAATTTGGGTAACTTGGAAATATCTATAGACATAGTTATAGCCATAGAGGTAACTAGATGTGTAATCACCAAGCAAAATGCGTGCCATAAAGGTTCTGAACAGTCCTAATTCATGACATCTGTCACTTGGAAGCCAGTTTGAATCTATCAGAGTACAGCAGGACGATTTTAACAATAATATGGGCTTTGTAGGAAATGTATGGGCAAATTTGTAGTAAATGCCATCCTTATCATACAGATGTCATGAACATTACGTTTCGGTTAGTGAGAGAGATAGATATAATTTTACATCAAAATTATGACTAGTTTCAAAGCTACGTCTGCATTCTAAAAAATGGTTACGTTTTTGTGACCGCGTAATGTTGGGGATTGCATCTCTATGGATATATCTCGATGGTTATAGCCCTCTATAGACATAGTTATAGGGCGATGTGAATAATATCGTTGTTTGCAGGCGGCCCGACACGATTCCGCTCCGATAAGTTTGAAACACCCCTTAAGCGGGGTTCTGATGGGTTAGGTTACTGTGTCACGTGCCTTAAGACGAGGTATAGATAAACTGGGATTTAGTAAAGGTTCCTTGGTGGGTTATATACACTAGTTTCAATAGATATAGGTTAAGCTGCACTTGTCAGTCGGTAAGTGAATGAGTATCTTGGAAGAGGGACTCGTAGGGGTCATAGCTAAGTAACAGCCGTGCGGATCAAAAGATTAGCAAGGTTTGTGCTAGCGACGGACAGTCCATGGATAGGTGAACGTTTTCTTCACCTAGCGAAACTCCTCCGTGCCTTGGAGAGCACGTAAAGCTGTCGGTCCTGCGCCTGATCTCTCCCCGGTCGTGTCGGATTGCCGACCCATCGGACTATGAGACTGAAGGAATCGAGAGTGCACCTGTGTCTGCCCAAGCGCTTGTGCCTAGTTAGTCTTCATAGAGATTGGCAGACGTGACCAAAATTGGTCAGGAGATTATAAGTAGGTATCTCAAAAAGCACGGAGCTTAGATTATAGCTTAGCTGTTATTTGAAGATCTTTAACATTTGAGACGAGTACTCAGTTGGAAGTTCGACAGGTAGTCATATCAATGTGTTTTAAGCTCGAAGATTCCTAGACATATGATTTCAAGTATCACACACAACACAATGAAATTAATCAGAATAGAACAGCGTTGGAGTAGGTAACATTTTATTAATAGGTATGTGGTAAATGGTGCTAGATGGTAAGTGGTCACTGCCACTTAAACTTACCATGTCCGAGCTACTGGTGCGTGGCAGACATAGATGTACCGTTGCACAGCCAGCGCGAGGGTTAGCCAGATGCTCGCCGTATGAAACATAGCTGGTATCACCTGGAGACAAGGTTTAAAAGGTTATTTTGATTTTCAGAATCAGTTCAGCAGTTGCAGAGATATTTCTGTATAATGCATATACATACTACTTTATTATATGACTAGCTTCTGTCCACGGTGTCACTTGTGTCTCCTGGACATAATGCATAGCCTATATAAAGCACTCAGGGATAATACAGATTTTTAGGATTGTCCCAGTAGTTTTTGAAATAAGTCGCTACAAACAAACAAACTTATCACCTCTTTATGACATTAGCATAGATTAATGAGTATAAATGAAACATTTCTACCACTAACTCAAATTATTTGTTATTAATATATATTTTTAAATAAGAAAGTATCTCCCTCGCTTTCACATGAAAATGGCTAGCCCGATATAGATGTGATATAGTGTGGAGATTAATTTAATCCTGGTGATCTGTGTACATGAAGTCTGTGTAACATTCCTTTGGATGGGTAAAACATTTAGAAACGGTTAGTTAGTGGAAAAAGTGATGAAAAAAATCACCTAACATTAAAACCAGGAGTTTATAAATGAGCTTCAAAACTACAGCGGCGAGACAACGTCCTCATAGTGTGAGTAGTGCAGTCGGCACCTATTTCCGTGTGTCGAGCCGGCAGTTCCCAAAGGAAATTGTGCATTTGCTACGAGTAGCTTTAGTAAGAATTCAAGCATGCTTTGCTCGCTTTTGGATATTGTGGTTTATTGAATTTGAGGCACATTTCAGTTGCCATTTTATTAGACCCTTTTTTGATTTTTTTCGGATGGGAAATCGCGCCGTGGGTGGAGCGGGAGGGAGTGTCAGACTCTTACTGACTAAAACCCCTCCTCCTCTCCCCTTGTCCTTTGTATTCCGGGGGCGCGGTATCTCTTTCGAACATTTCACATCTCTGGCGTCATTATCTTCCCTAGAGTATAAATAAAGCTAAGAAGTTCCAGAATTGAAGAAGAGCTCGTGGCTAAGCAACAGCCGCACGGTTCGACCGATCAAAGGTTAAGCTGCGCTTGGCGCGGTCGGTCCGTGGATGGGTCCATCTATGTCATAGCGAGACTCCTCCGAGCCTCGGAAAGCACGTTAAGCTGTTGGTCCCGGTTGTCATTTGTACATATTTGACAGTCGTTACGGGTAGTCAGAAGTCAGAAAGTCTGACAACCAGTCTTACCAAGGGGTACCGTGTTACCCGGTAACTGGGTTGTGGAGGTCAGATAGGCAGTCGCTCCATGTAAAACACTGGTACTCAGCTGCATCCGGTTTAGACTGGAAGCCGACCCCAACATAGTTGGGAAAAGGCTAGGCAGATGATGAAGTTCTAGAATTGCCCCACCGATATGTCAAGCTAAAATGTAGTTTCGTACCGTGGCTATTAAATTGAGACAGACGTACAAGTATCTATTATATTCGAAATTAGTCCGAGGTATATTATACTAGCAGCAGCCGCCTTCTCTTTACTCTTCGACGCGATTTTTTAGATTCTATAAGAAAAATAAAAAGCGGCACCTGGCAACACTGCTGTCACTTGTCATTCGTTTTCTTCGCGCTCGCATGACGCATCGTAAAAAGTTTTAACTTCCAAAAAAGTTTATTAAAAGCTTAATTTCTAGTAGTGTAAAGTGATTAATATTATCCAAAGATGCTAGAACGCAACAGGGAAGATAAGGAATACGAGGAGGATAAGGAAAGGAGGGATATTGGCAAAAAAGATAGAAAATTACAAAGCTAAAATGGCGGAACTTAATCGTAAGTTTTATTCTTTGAAAAACTTATTAATACAGTGAATTATGGTACTATGTGTTACATTTTACCTACTTCTCGTTGAGAAGTTTATACTCACATTGTTTTTAGAGGTTTCAACCCTTGTTTTACCGATGACATCGGAAAGGAGAGCATGTCCTTGCATGTCAAGACGACAAATAATGGCATTATGTGTTACATTTTGCCTCCTTCTCGTTGAGAAGGTTATGCTCTGGATTGCCATTGATATACAAGGCATTATGTGCTAGTTTTCTTTGAAGAACCTAATATCACAGTGAATAACTGTACTATGTGTTACATATTACCTACTTTTCGTTGAGAAGTTCATACATGTTTTTAGATGATGCAACCCTTATTTGATCTAAGATGACCCACCGACCGATGTTATTACATTGTGAAGGTAGAGCATGTCCTTGCATGGCAGGACGACAAATAATGGCATTATGTGTTACATTTTGCCTCCTTCTCGTTGAGAAGGTTATGCTCTGGATTGCCATTGATAGACAAGGCTCCCAACAACTATTCTACAGTTCAATTGAAAATTAGAGGACAATGGTAATTGTTACATTTTACTAACCTCTCGTTGAGAGGATGGCACTCAGTCTGTAATGTGTCTTGGTGCTCAATACAAAATATAGAAGAAGAAACTGAGGCGTTCCATTAATTTTAATGAAAACAATACGCACAATACTATACATAGGTGCCTGTCTCACAGATATATGGAAACTAGTGACAAGTAGGAACACTAGTTCTGAGTTTTGGGATAGAGGCCACTCATTTCAGTTTCATAGCACTTTAATAACACTTTAATAAATAAATAACCTCTACAAGTATAGATTATATACATTACACATATTCCTGTATTACTCTGAACGGTTGGGTTATCAGATAAGTACCTAATATGAGTTGTGGTCAGTTATGATAAAAATTCCATAATTTTTGGCCTAGCACAAGGACCCGAGCAACAGAGTGAAGAAGAGACTGAGTCTCTCATAAAACAGTTAGAGGTGACAGCTCAAGTACATGCCGGGGAACCAAAAAGTGTGCCAGTCGCTGTTGCACATACAGAGATATGGAACTATCCAGCGACTTTGTTTCGGTATTAGGTGAGGTGTTTGGCACCCAAAAGGACTATATGATGAACCTAGCATAATTAATATTATCAAAAATATTTTGTTTTGACAAAAGGATCAGTGAGAGATCATTCACAAGTCTGCAGTCATAACAGCTAATGTAAAATTACTGGATGCACCAAAACTCACAACAAACTGAACATCTGTATTTAAAATTAAAAGAGACGGTGAAAACTACCACAGTCGTGAAGATAGAGGGCAATGTACTCAAACCAAAGAACATTGCAGCAAATAAAAATATGTCAATGCCAAAAAACTACCAGTAGTTCAGATGTCCCTACCCACCTCCAGCAATCAGAGGAACCAACACACATCGAGGGAGAAGTAACAACAAATGCACAACAGGAGATACCCGCCCCACCAGCCACAGAAGTACCGTAAGCAACAACAGTCATCCTCTAGCAGACTCCGAGCCAAGTACCCTTAGAGGTAAAGTTTGCTGCTCGTCTCAAATATTTATATTCCCACTGGGTATCTTTTGCCAAAGACTCTGTCATATGACATGGGGTAAGAGGATACTCTATCCCTTTTTTCAATCAATCTGTGCAAGATCAGATTCCGTATAATAATTATTTCAAGAGAACGGAGAGATAGATTCTCATACAACAAGTAAATAAACTGTTAGTGCTAGGTGCTATCAGTCCTACATCTGATAAATTTTTATCTATGTACAATATTTTCAATACCTAAAAGGATGGATCACACAGATTAATCTTATTTAATTTAAATCTTAAAAAATTAAATTAAATCATTATGACTAACTAGATACTAGAGGATATTAGGCCTTTATGTAAATTAGTCATACAGGGAGACTTCATGTGCTGGTCTGTTATAGACCTCAAAAATGCATACTTCTGGTACCAATTACACAATTCAAATTTAATAACTAATTATTCGAATATAACTGCTTACCTTTTGGTCTGTCCACTGCCACCTTTGTATTTACCAAATTGTTAAAGCCATTAGTAGAGTATCTGAGAAATCAGCTAGGGATAAGAATAGTAGTCCACCTCAATGACATAATTTGTCTTGGCACAGTATATGAAGAATGTCTTCATAATATGTACAAAAGTAGTAAGAAAATTATTGTAAAATGAAGGCTTTGTTATTAACAAAGAAAATAGTTAAAATGTCCCCTCACAATGCTGTGAATACTCAGGATTTGTAATAAATTCTGAAGTTATAACCTTAAGACCTATTTAAAAAAAAAAAAAAAAAACATGATTAATAAATACTTAAAATTAAAGTTGCACTCAATTAGAGATTTTGCTATGTGACTAGGAAATTTAGTATCAAATTGCCCGGCTGTATCATAGGGTTTTGTTTACACAAGGTTACTTGAGAAAGAGAAAAAGAAATTTAGCCCTTGAAGTTTCAAATGGCAACTAGGATCATAGATTAGAGATTAATAGTGAAATAAAAATAGAACTACAGTGGGGAAAAAGAACATTTCCAATAGAAGTAGCAATATTAAACAATATAACTTCACTCTAAAAAAAATTTCAAATGGTTCACTAAATGGTTGGAGAGTTCATTGTGATGGGAAGAGCACTGGGCTACCTCCAGTTGGTTGAACTGGGAAAAACAACATATTAACTATTTGGAGTTGTTAGCTGCAAAATTTGCATTACAAAGTTTTGCAGTAGAAAACTGTAAGATATTACTTAGGATTTACAAAATACTATGGCCATAGCATATATAAACCGTATGGGAGGAGTGCAATATCCCAAGCTAAATAAGATTGCAATACAAATTTGGCAATGGTGTAAAAAGAAGAATATTTGGATTTTTGTTTCTTGCATAAAATCTAAAGAAAATAACTTTGAGTCCCATAATTTCAACATAAATACATACTGGGAACTGTCACATAAGTTATTTAATTGTATATTGTTCATCAATTTGGCCAACCAGATATAGATCTTTATTGCATTACGTCTAAATCATAAGTGTCCAAAGTGTGTATCTTGACATAGCGACCCCTATGCCTGGAACATCAATGCCATTATAATTAAATAGAATCATTTATCTTTCTATGCACCCCCCTTTAGTATGCTGCTTAAAGCTCTACATAAAATTAGAATAGACCAGGCTACAGGCATTATAGTCTGTCCAAGATGGCCATGGTAACCAAAGTGCCCGGCTTTGAAATCTTTATTAGTTTCAGATATTAGGACAACAGGACCATCAGACGTTCTTTTAACGTCTCCTTTCAGAATCCCGCGTACACCTTACTCAGGGGGTGTGCATATTATCAGGCAAACCTTCAAGAGGAGAATGATAGCAGAAAAAGTAATGAACACTATGATAGCCCCATTATCAGAAAACTGGATAAACAATACAACAGTTGCCTGCGACAATGGTGTTCCTATGCAAAGGAATTCAACATAGATATGTATAATGCTTCAATTCCTATAATAATTTCTTATCTCGCTAAGATCTTCGATAAGGGGTCTTTTGATCAATTATCAAACTGTCACAGATCGACCTCTCTCATAATAGGTAGCCACGTAGGTCCAGACGATAGAATTAAGCGTTTGTTTAAGGGTTTCTTAAAATTACGTCCAACTAAAGCCAGATACAATAATGTGTAGGATGTGTTGCTGGGATATTAGAATATGTAAAATCCTTGTTTCCTCTCGATAGTTTAAGTTCAGAAAATCTCACAAAGAAGCTAGCTACGCTGATTGCGCTAGCTACAGGACGTGTCCAAACCTTGTTTTGCATATATACCATTAATATAAAAAATTATAATGAGGGTGTAATTATAATGATGATTACAGATATCCTAATAAATTCATGTCCAAGAAGAAGGTGCCTCAGATTCATATTACCTTTTTAAACGATAAATCCGAATATTATCATAGAATATTAAAAAATATATATATATATATATAATAATAATTATAACATGATTATTCGTTACTTTTCGTATACCTCACAAACATGCAACTACTCAAATTATTAGTAGATGGCTTAGACAAACAAAAATTGTTAATGGTACATCCGTATTCTCTGCACATTCTACTGGACATGCATCTTCCTTTAGAGCACACAGAAAGGGCTTAACTATGGACTCCATACTGCAGGCAGTGGGTGGTATTCGAGATCATCCACTTTTGCACATCATTACAATAGAATGAATGATACTCAAGTTATCTTTGCTAGGGCAGTTTTAGCTAATTAGCCTGTAGCTAATTAATACTACAACTTCTATGTTCATATTATATATCTTCATATATATATAGTGATGTATCTATCTGATTTAAATAGCTATGTTGATTATCTATAAATGCTGTGATTATAAAGATTGACGTTGATAGTCTCTTATTAAAAGGAAGATTAAGTTTTTAATTTTTTGGTTACTACATTCATAAGGGAGTGTAGAATGTTTATTCTCAAAAATTAAATTAAAATACTCAAATGTTATGGTACATGTATATGATAATTAGCAATTATTGAGTACCTAAGTCTGGTTTAAAATTGTTCCTATATAGATACCTATATTTACTCCATTAAGAACACTAATGATTAGCATGTAGAAAGTTTGTTTAAATAATAAACAACTTGTTTCTTTTATATAAAAGTTTATGAATTCATGTTCTCTAAACATCTGCTAGTATAATATACCTCGGACTAATTTCGAATATAATAAATGGATTAAACGAACTTACCAAGTGAAGTTCAATCCTTATTATATGAAGAAATTAGTCCGAGGTATTAGTTTCCCACCCTCCCAAGATTAACAGTGGATTAATCTTCCCATATGTGGGTACCTTGTACCACTGCTCTAAACTGAATGACAAGTGACAGCAGTGTTGCCAGGTGCCGCTTTTTATTTTTCTTATAGAATCTAAAAAATCGCGTCGAAGAGTAAAGAGAAGGCGGCTGCTGCTAGTATAATATACCTCGGACTAATTTCTTCATATAATAAGGATTGAACTTCACTTGGTAAGTTCGTTTAATCCATTTATTAATATTCAAATGCTCACGCGGTGTCTGCGTCTCCGTCTAACTGACACTGTCTATTCGTTAGGCGTTCTGAGAAGCTAAGCTAAAGGGCAAAGACGTTGTTTGTTAATGTCATGAATGTCACAACACCTGTCGGAGTGACACCGACAGGAACACACCATATCTTTACTGAAATTAATATACTAGCTGTCCCCTCGCGGTTTAACCTTGAGGAGTTTCGTCTTTCAAATTTCAACCAAATACATTCAGTTGATATTACGTGAAAGAGTGAAAACATACATACATAAATCATCACAAATTGCATTTATAATATTTGTAGGATAATACCGAAGCGTGTGTTCATTTGAACGTAATAATCTCTGAAAATACCAGTCGAAATTTGAAAAATTCTTTCTGCATTTTAATAGCCTAATTCTTGAGGAAAGTTCTGGACTGGAAGTTTTTTCATGGTAGTTTTAGAGATGTTCAAATAAACATAGATAATGAAATTGTAACAAATTTCTGAACTCAATTGCACTTAAATAAAGAGCATTCAAGTTGTCTTCTATCGCCGTCTGTTAGTATTTGACTTACAAGTCTAGAATACACTTGAATCCTAGATTCGATTAACAATTCGACGGAATAGAATTTATCGGATTTCTAAATTAAGTAGGTACCGATTCGAGCGATCTTTACTTTGGCAATCAAAGCTTTAGCAGAAATACGGAAGATCGGATTTCGGGAATGTTTGAACTTCGTTCTAGAACGCTTTACGCAGGTATTTTAGTGGGATATCATTATTCAAATAATGCAAAAGTTTCTGGGGCCATACCATGATATGCTAAAGCAGGAATAGTTTTGTTGTTAAAAAGAGACGGTGCTATACGACGAGATAGTAGTTGTGTCTCGCTCTCATACCTGAATAGTGATTGCGAAAATACGTGGTGGTATGGCCCCTGGTGAATGTTTGAGCTAAAACTGCCTTGTTGGTCTTATGGCACTGCAGTTAAGCTCGAGATTATGCGTTTAATTCTCGTGTCAGGAATTCGTTGGGCGAGGCGTTTGTTCGTTTCTGAGCCACAAGCTCCTTCAAATTTCTGCACCTTCCTAGAGATGGTTCTAAGATACTTTTTATCGGGCACGAGAAGTTCCCTCAATACAAGACGCGGGTGAAACCGCGGGATACTGCAACTGATTTTATATAAGACTAGCTTTCCGCCCGCGGCTTCGACCGCGTGGTATTTTTTTTTAAACCTTGTTACCTTGTTATTCAAGTTTTAGTAGGGATCCATAATGGTGGTCTGTATGAATTCAAATTAAAAAATGGCACATTTTCATACAAACTTGGCCTCCCCTTTTCACCCCCTTAGTGGTAGAATTTCGAAAAATCCTTCTTATCGGACGCCTACGTCATACAAAGAACACACTCTCCAAGTTTCAGGTCTTTACAATCAGCGATTTAGGCTGTACGTTGATCCATCAGTCATTCAGGACATAGCATTTTATATGTATAGATTTTTCTATTGAATAAGAGATTGGTAACAAACTACGACTTAAAATTAGTTTTGCTATTTTAGTACCTTTTATTATTTTAACTTTTCATACAAATACATTATTGACTTACGTGATCCTCATATTACATTACTTTTGCAACCAGAACAATTCATTTTAAAAAGAGTATCCATTGAGTTTCTTGCCGGTTCTTCTCCATAGGACCTACTTTTAGGAACCGTGCACCTAGCTTCTTTTCTTGACGTTTCACCTACCAGAAATTGGTCTACATGAAATATAAACTTATGATATTTTTGAAATCGTGTGCCGTCGTTAGTGGCACAATTTTCGAAATCACAAACACCAGTGGAGCGATTATACAAAAACTACAAACTTAGTCTTACCGTCAACAAAGTACATCTATGTACGGTTTACTAGGAAAAGAACCGTTTGAAACTGCAAAAGAAGTTGCACACACTTTTGCTTATTCCGCAAGCTCGCAACGGATTTCTGTGCGAGAAAATATCGGATTTTCTAGCGCTTTCGAACGCTCAATATACGAATCATACGAACAGGGCTACGCCTAGGTTTTATTCACATTGAATCGAATTGGGTGAACTTTTGTGCCGAATTGACAAATTTTGAAGTGCTAAAAACTATGTAGTAGATTTATACAAACTTAAAACCCGATTTAACCCAACATTTCTCATTTTTAAGGTTGGTTTTCCTTAAATTCTCTTCTAGTAGATCCCTAAGCGCTAAAATGTAAAGTTTAATTCTATTTAGCATATTCGTAAAAGACGTCTTTTTAGGTCTGAACCTGGATCTGTATATAAGGACCTAAAACCTTGAAACAGTGACACTAGTACTCTAGTTCTGTAATATGTATGTAGTAAATCAAAAGCAAATAATTCCAAGCATGTTCTTACAAAGAACTAACTGATGCCAATACGCTCCCTAAACAAAACAGCATTTAGTGATAAAAAAACTTTTTACTAGTGAAACAATGTTTGATATCGGTTCAGAAGTTTCAAAGATTTCTCCCTAAATACAAACTTACACTTCATTGTAACATTTGCATGCGATACCCAAACACCTAAAATTAAAATTTTGTTCCGACTTTTTTTTTTTTTTTTCTACATGATCTCTTGTACTCTTCTAACAGCATTTGACCTGCTTAACCGGACAATGAGGCAAGGTCCTAACAAGGTCCTAATTAAATTAAGGCCTCCAGCCGAAAAAGCATATTTCTTAAAGAGGAAACCACATAGCATCGAAGTTATTCTCAACCAATAAGGCGAGTTACACACATCAAAGTAGTACAGTTAACTTAATAAAAGTCTCGGCAAGTGAATTCTAGTGTGAAACTATCCTAAGCATTCCGGTAGTGCCTTTGTATCGGTCAGCTGGACGGATTCCAGGCGTTCTTTTTTATCAATCCTGGGCTTTACAAAGCTGTTTGGTAGCTACAGTATTTAGTACGTAAAGAGTCCGTCTGTGGTGAGGATTTGTTGGATGAAGGTACAGGTAATAGTATCGGCATTTTGGGTTAAAATTAGTGAAAATATTTATGCGTTACTCTCCATTTAGTTATTAAATCACTACATAGTATAAAACAAAGTCGCTTTCTCTGTCCCTATATCCCTATGTATGCTTAAATCTTTAAAACTTCGCAACGGATTTTGATGCGGTTTTTTTTATAGATAGAGTGATTCATGAGGAAGGTTTTAGTATATAATTTGTCACGTTTTTGTATCCATTAGCTAAAATATCGCTGGCGGGAAGCTAGTTAGTAATAAAATACACCTTTTAAATGAAATGTATTATCCTTTGAATGAAAGCGGAGAAATTGAAATTTAGAGTTGTTGTTTGAGTAGTCCACATTGAGTGGGCTGTGTTTTTAAGGCCTATACAAGAGCGGTCAGCCCGTGCCCTTTGCCACTTTGTAAATGCCATCAATGGACACAATTCGTAACATCGGGTCGTTTCTGAGAACTATAGCTCAATACCATTTTGCTCGACATAGGGATAGAACTCGGGGGGCTGCGGGACGTTCGAAAGAGATACCGCGCCTCCGAAATACAAAGGGCTGAGAAAGGAACATGAATGGGTTTTAGTCAGTAAGAGTCTGACACTCCCTCCTGCCCCGCCCACGGCGGGAGGGGTCATTTGATGATTTGCCATCCAAAAAAAGCGATAGAACTCGGGGTCTATCCCGATTTGAGAACTGGCGGAACGGATAGACGTTCTTATTCGTACCTGCGGGATTAATTATTGTGAATCTAGACTATCCAGGTACTCACTTAAAAAAATAGTTTAATCAAAATTAGTCAGGTAACTTTCGAGGTTTTGCAAGACTAATTGCAAAACTAAACATTTTTTGCATATTTATTATCCTATAATAATATGAGATACGAGACTGAATATCTACTGAAGGAGCTCGTGGATGGTTACCACCTATGTCATAGCGAAACTCCTCCGTGCCGCGGAAAGCACGTTAAGCTGCTGGTCCCGGTTTTCATTTGTAGATCTTTGATAGTCGTTACGGGTAGTCAAAACCCAGAAAGTCTTACCAAGGGGTACCTTGTTCTCCAGTAACTGGGTTGTGGAGTTCAGATAGGCAGTCGCTCTATGTAAAACGGTGGTATTCAGCTGCATCCGGTATAGACTGGAAGTCGACCCTAATCATCATCATCTGCCTAGCCTTTTCCCAACTATGTTGGGGTCGGCTTCCAGTCTAAACCGGATGCAGCTGAGTACCAGTGTTTTACATAGAGCGACTGCCTGTCTGACCTCCACAACCCAGTTACCGGGTAACACGATACCCCTTGGTAAGACTGGTTGCCAGACTTTCTGGCTTCTGACTACCCATAACGATTGTCAAAGATGTACAAATGACAACCGGGACCAACAGCTTAACGTGCTTTCCGAGGCACGGAGGAGTCTCGCTATGACATAGATGGTCACCCATCCACGGTCCGACCGCGCCAAGGGTAGCTTAACCTTTGATCGGTCGAATCGTGCGGCTGTTACTTAGCCACGAGCTCCTCAATATAGTTGGGAAAAGGCTAGGTACTCAATACTCAATACTCAATATTTATTGCATTCTACAATGTGGTTTAGGTGTTACATTTAAACAAAGTAATGTTCATTGTAGACCCTGTTGGGCACAGCAATTTAGAGATTTAGGAGAGAGGAAGCATTGAACTATATAATATATCTAAAATTTATAATCTAATATTTATATAAAATCTTGGTTATACTTATATATAATATATCAATTTAAATTTATATATTTCGAAATTTATATGTTTAACATGTTTATTTTTAAAATAATGTTTTTGCTATTATAGTATTTATTCATTTATTTATAATTGTATTATTGTATTTTATGTATTGTTATTTTTATTGCATATTTTTCTGTGTATTTGTTATTTATTATATAGGTAAAGGATGATGAGACTGAAAATCTACCTAATTAAAATGATTTTTCGACCAGCAGTCTATTTTTAGATAGATAATGCTATAAACCCGCATTTATTAACACACCCTTGTAACAGTACAACGCTATCATTAAAATCCGAATACAATGCGATTGTAAGAATATTGATACCCGGATTGAAATCCGGATAACGGAGCTCATTATTTTAAGGTACCTTTTTTATGAAAGAGATCGGATGTCGCGATTATTCGTGGAAAGGGTTGGTTTTAATTAGGCAGTTTTGATAATAACGCGGACTTGATATAGCGATAATATCTAAGCTCGTGGCTAAGTAACAGCCGCACGTGTCGACCGATCAAAGGTTAAGCTGCGCTTGGCGCGGTCGGTCCGTGGATGGGTGACTATCTATGTCATATTGAGACTCCTCTGTGTCTCTGAAAACACGTTAAGCCGTTGGTCTCAGTTGTCATTTGTAGATCTTTGACAATCGTTACGGGTAGTC
This sequence comes from Pyrrhia umbra, assembly GCA_963891755.1. Lineage (NCBI taxonomy): Eukaryota > Metazoa > Arthropoda > Insecta > Lepidoptera > Noctuidae > Pyrrhia > Pyrrhia umbra. The sequence continues at coordinate 3,842,650 of OY982943.1, forward strand.
AGATGCCAGAAAGTCTGAAAACCAGTCTTGCCAAGGGGTATCGTGTTACCTAGTAATTGGGCTGTGGAGGTCAGTTAGTCAGTCGGTCCATGTAAAACACTGGTACTCAGCTGTACCCGCTTAGACTGGAAGCCAACCCCAACATATGTAGTTGGAAAACGGCTAGGTAGATAATGATTTATCTTATGAAGACAGCAGGTTTTTATAAAATTAATGAGAAACAGTGATGTGTATGCTTCCAGTACAACTGGTTGCAAATATATCAGTATTTTACAAAAAGTGACTGACTTACTAAACTACACAAGTTACTGGTAATACGATACCCTTTGCAAGACTGTTGTCAGATTTTGGGTGTTCTGACTACACGACTGCCAAAAGATCTAGAAATGACATCCGATAGCAGCTTCAAGTGTTTTCCAAGCCACGGGGAGGATAATGAAATGAATGGTCACCCATCCAAGGACCTACCGCGGCAACCGTAGCTTAATTTTGATCGATTGACTATTAGGTACTTAGCAACATGATGAAACATAGAAACCTTATTTTATTCATGGAAGGGCCGTAAATATTTTTACAGTTTAAAGTAAACTAGGTTTCCACCAGCGACTTCATCCGCGTAGTCTATACGAATTCAAATTAAAAATGACAGAGTCTCATATACACACTTACTTTGACCCCCTTTTTGGCTCCCTTAGAGGTAGAATTTCGGAAAATCCTTTCTTATCGGATGCCTACGTCATACAAAGAACACACCCTCCAAGATGCAGGTCTCTACGATCAGCAGTTTAGGCTGTGCGCTGATCCGTCAGTCATTCAGGACAAAGCATTTTATATGTATAGATAAAGTGATTCATGAAACTGTCAGTGGTATTATGAATAAAGTCCATTTGAACGTGTCAATATTGACTCTGGTTTAATTCGAGCGGAACGAAGGTTAAAGCAGGGATCGCAAACATATTTTTTTTTTATAAATACACAAACGACTGTCTGTAGTGCAGCGACGGACACGAGAATTTATCGATAATTTTATATTTTCATTTTTCTCTTCGTGTGATAGCCGTATAATTATTTATTCAATTAATTAAACAAGCTTTCGTTTAATGCCATTAAAACAATGATAAAAACATACATACAATATGTATGTGTGTGATGATGATGTAGGTATATTAAGCCTGTATTTATCAAGAGGGTAAGATAGTGTCATTATTGCTATCAATGTTCGAAAGTGAAAAGCAAAATAAATATATAAGCTTATGTAGTTCCATTGTTTTTGCATCGGTATGAATAATTCTGGGCCACGGTAGGACTATTTGATTTTAGTGTCTCGGTTGTAACCCTAAAATAAAATACCCGTGTAGCCTGGACATTGTATTGTATTATTTCAGAAATCAGATGATCCAGCGAAAAAGTTTCAAATTAAGTTCGATTTAGACTGGGTGGAAACATTAAAAATCTTTTATACAGAAATTTTGAAACATCGATATGGCATCGCCCAACCCTATAATTCCAGTATAATCGTTGGAGGTCATCGATTGTACTACATATTGGATACCAACCCCACACTATTTGTCGACACTCGTAGGGTTACGATATTATTGCGATTCCCTTGTGTGTTCATGTAAATTCTTCGGTAAGATCATCTGCCTAGCCTTTTCCCTTAACTATATTGGGGTTCGTTTCCAGTCTAATTGGATGGAATTACGTGTGGTGCATCTCGTGTACGAGTGTGCGGGTTCGATCCCTGGCAAGTACCAATGTGACTTTTTTAAAATTATTTGTACTTTTTAAGTATGTCTTAGACATCATTGGCTAACGGCGAAGGAAAACATCGTGAAGGAAATCTGGACTTAAAAAAGTCTGAAATCGCCAATCCGCCTTGAGCAAGCGTGGTGATCATGCCTTTACTGTATGAGAAGAGACCTGTGCCCAGCAGTGGGGATAGTAAATAGGCTGATGATGATCATATTATAAAGGCGAAAGTAACCCTGTCTGTCTGTATATCTGTCCGCTTGTCTGTCTGTTGCGCTTTCACAGTAAAATGGCTGAACCGGTTTAGAAGAAATTGCTATGAAGATAGATATTACCCTGGAGAAGCAAATACTTTTAATTCGTGAAGCAGTTCCCTCTATTCACTCTCACCTTGAAGACTCCTAGATTATAAGAATCTAGTAAATAATTATTTGATAAACAACGTTATTCAAGCAGATTCTAATAGCTACGATCTTAGACGTAGGGAAAGCTTTGATTACTAATAACTTGGTGCCTTAGTTGCTTAGTAATTGTGTAGCCAAGCTCGGTAGGCTGCACAAAGCGGTGACCACGGGCCTCCGGATTTATCGGCCACCTAGATATAGCCTGTTTATGTCTAGTCAGCAGCTGTAGCACTCAGATTATTACAGAACAAATATTAACACTTTCGTTAAATGTAAACATTAATATCTATATCTATACTTATAATAAATATGTAGAGAGGTCAATTCTGTACATGAAATATATTTCCAAAATAACTATCAGGGGGTGATTAGTGATCGATACTGATGCCAAAAATGCAATCAGTAAAATTTTTGTCTGTCTGCCTGTCTGTCTGTCTGTCTGTCTGTATAAACTCTATAGAAACAAAAACTACTCGACGGATTTTAACGAAACTTGGTACAATTATTTGTCATACTCCTGAGATGGTTATAGTACACTTTTCATCACGCTACAATCAATAGGAGCAGAGCAGTGAAGGGAAATGTTGTCATTTTGTTTAAACGCGCTAATCTCAGGAACCGCTGGTCCGATTTGAAAAATTCTTTCAGTGTTAAATAGTCCATTTATCGAGGAAGGCTATAGGCTATATATAATCACGCTAAGACCAATAGGAGCGGAGCACCACTATTCAACGCGGACGAAGTCGCTGGCAGAAGCTAGTTTTAACATAAATATGTTAATATTAACGTTATTTATATGTTAACATTTAATATTTTGTTAACAGAAGCTGTTGGTGTAACTTTTTAAATAAATAAGAAAAATATTCAATTAAAATTGTTATGTATTTGTTTGGATTAAAAATAATTGTTTCTTTTCATTTCTACTAATTAATCCTTGCTGATGTTATTAACGAGCTGTTTACCTCGGTTTCATCCACCTCCTGAAGGAAATTTCCACACCCGGATGGATAAAGTATTCCATACTCTCAAGCTATCTCTATACAAAATTTCATGTAAATCAATTGAGCCTTTTTAAAGTTAAAGCGTTACAAACAAACTCACTTTCTCAATTATAATATTTGGACGAGGAAGTTACGCTATCAGGGTAAGACCATAAACTTGATTTAGGTAAGGAATAATTATACCTTGAGCACTAAGCAAAAACATTAGAATAGGTTTCCTTAGCATACATTCTAGTTTCAGATCATAAACACACAATTGTTTTTATTTTGTACATGTTTGTCTTCTCTGTATGAGAAGAGGCCTATGCCCAGCTGTGGGACAATATATAGGCTGACGATGATGATGACATATGTGAGTTACAAAGCGTAAATAAATTGTTTTTCTTACAGGTGAAATCAAGTAGTTCCAGCAATAGTTTTCTACCTAGAAGAGATTTCAAATAGTTAAGCCTAACTACAAATACACTATGCGCGTGACACGTCATTATTCCAAATACCGGGCGATGGAGCGTGACGCTATCACGGTGAAGGGCGGCACCCATTCACGGCACAGTGCGCGCTGCAATATCGGCATGCCGGATTATTGGGAGAACTCTACTCAGCCGTGATATGAGCGAATAATGATAGGCGGGCTGGATGGAAAAAGTGAATATCAAGAATCTTTTCATGTGGTTATGTAATCTGTCATCATGAGGGGTTCGTAGCTAAGTAAAAATCGTGTGGATCGATAGCTTAGCAAGGTTATGATGCGCTTTTTTTTACTATGGGACAAGCCACGCTATTCCCTACCACTGCAACTCCTGAAAGCAAGAATCAACAGTGGCGACCACCAGAAAACGCAGAGGCAATGAAGCTCGACGAGTACCAGAGAAATGATTTTAACTGTCTTGGAACCCGCAACGAAATTAATCAGAAAAGAATAGTGAAGGAGTAGGAATAACCATAGTTTCCACTTCGTTCTATATCAAGCAGGGTACCTACAGATGTAAGGAGTTAGGCCAGTTTTAGTTCCTATGTTCCTCGGAGAGCTTATAAAGCTGTCGTGGTCGTATCGGATTGCCGACCCTTCGGACTATGAGAGTGAGGGAATAGAGAGTGCACCTGTGTCTGCGTAAGCGCTTGTGCACTATATTATCTCCTGCGTGCCTACCTGGCTGATCCCTATTGATATTGGCCACCGTGACCGAAATCGGTCTGAAGAGATTACTATTATTTAATCCTATCCTAACTAACTTAATAAAAGAAAGAGTGAGTTTGTTGTGCGTTAAGTAGTTTCCTCAGGACGTGGGTGAAACCGCGGGAAACAGCCACTGTTTGAATATTTATTGAATAGATTATTACACACACAGTTATTTACAGTAAAATTTCATCAGCTGTGTTGAACGAAAGTTAATGTGCCGTCGCATGCAACAAGCGCGAAGTTCCATCTGCTTAGCACAATATGAAACTTTAGGCTAATGCTAAAAATGCCCGACCTATGAATCGAATCTTGGAGCTCCAGCTCAACATTGCTTACGAGATTATAGTCTAACGTATTAATGCATCAAAATAAATGTGCCCATTGTCTGCGTTATTTAATATTCTTGAAGAATATGTTTTAACTAGCTTCTGCCCGCGACTTCTTCGGCGTGGAATAGTGGTGCTCCACTCCTATTGGTTTTAGCGTGATGATATATAGCCTATAGCCTTCCTCAATAAATGGGCTATCTAACACTGAAAGAATTTTTCAAATCGTACCAGTAGTTCCTGAGATTAGCGCGTTAAACAAACAAACTCTTCAGCTTTATTATATTAGTATAGATTAACATTTGAAGTCCTATTTGCTCAATAAATTAACGAGGTACTAAAAATAGCGAATAAATACATACAATATCAGCCAAAGTAAGTACATATGTTATCTTGTTTAACTATACATATAAATATTGTCGCTAGATATGTATAATAATATTTTTTTTAACTAAAACACACAATACAACATACACACGACAAACATCCTATTTCAATATTGGTAGTTCGCCTGACTGAACTGTAAATACAACGAAATATATATAAACAAATAAACTTGTAATATCAGCACCAGGTTTATTTAAACAACCTTTCGCGAAATATCCCGAAATGTTCCGAAGTGTTGTAATGCTTTCAAAATTAATTAATAAATTGAATTTCCATTTCAGTAAAAGAGATTATTATCAGTCCATAATTGTAAAATGAAATGAAGGGTTCAAATGAACGAAAGAATGAACTATTTTGAATGAAATATGTTTATGGTGAAGTCGGTTCACCTTATGCAATCAACCAAAACAAAAAAAGGTAAAGTTTGTAAGTTTGTATGTAAAAATTTCTGGAACTATGAAGCCGATTTTTAGGGTTCCGTAGGCGACAAGGAACCCTTATAATTTTGCTATGTCCGTCTGTCTGTCTGTCCGCGATATAGCTCAGAGGTTCTCGGTCCCAGGTAGCTGACATTTGGTATGGATATAATATGTATAGTGAGTGATCACACCGACAAAGTGGTAAAATAAAATTATGAAAAATATTTTATTTTAGGGTAGCTCCCTTACAGGTAAAGTGGGGTTGTTTTTTTTTCTCATGCATTATGTCGTGTGAGGTATCATTGGTTAGATCTTTGAAAAATAAAGCAGGTGTGCCAAGACCATTTTTTGAGCACGTTAAGCCGTCGTCCTCGGCCGATGTCTTGATGGCAGTCGTTGTTACAATTCCATGTCAGAAGCCATTAGGCGGGTCAAAGAACGGTTGGCTGACACTGGCGCTTGTTAGATGAGACCACAGATTTGAATTTAAAAAGGTTAAGTTTCATGTGCATAAAACACGGACGAAGTCGCGAACAGAAGGTTGTCCTATACTAATATTATAAATGTGAAAGTGAATTTGTTTGTTTGTTACGCTGTCACAGCTAAAAGGCTGAACTGATTTGGATGAAATTTGGTACGATTGCCTAATGTCAGAGTGGTTTTTAATATGCCTGATGGCCTTTGACATGGAATTCGTAAAATCGTATTGAAATGCGGTTTATTTATTTAGAAGCAATGATTTCACAGAGAGACATATATAAAAACATCCCTCTGTATTTGTTGGGGGTTAAAAATACCTTCAAGGATTTTCCTATCAATAATTTTCATCAAGAAAATGTGGTAATGTGGCTATAACGAACACTCAATCTAAGTTTTCCCCACACAATCATAAGTAGCTTTTAATAAAATGCAATTGTGTGCATGTTGCACGCGACTTGCAACTTAGGACAAGGTCTTCAAGTTATACTTAGAACTTTGATTTGAATTCTGAACTATGCAATTTATAATTTTCAATGCTGTTTAGTTTATATTTCTGTAATTATTTAGTTGTTTATCTTTCAATGTACAGCAACTAGCTATAGGTTACTAGTGTTTTATCGCTGTTTTCGTATCCCATAATATACGAGCATCTAATTTAAAACTAGGTACCCTATGTTATTCCCTAAATTTAGAGCTTAGTGGCGTGTCTTGGTTGAGGCCCATGTTCAGTAGTGGACTGACTCGGGCTGATGATTATTCGTATCGACCTTGCCGCCGAGGTCCGTCGCGACGACCTTGTCCATGCCCTCCCGACCCTAGCTCGACGAGCCAGCCCGCGAGCTGAGCTAATAGCTTTAAAATTCCTTTTCAAATTATAATAATCATATATATTCTGATCCAGCCTGTCCCGGAGTTACTTTTCGCATTTATAATATAAACAAGAATAACTGATAATGTAAGGTTACTTTCGCGTCCGTCAAATCCATAATAGTAATTCTAGCAACGAGTACAATTAAAAACATTTTTGCAAAAAATAAATATTCAGACGAATTGAGTACCTCTTCCTTTTTGAAGTCGGTTAAAAATAGAACCGACTTCAAAAACACTACCAATTGAAAAATAACTAATATATCATTCTAGAAGTCGCCATCAACTTGTAGAACGATATATTAATTATTTTTACTGACTTTAAAAAATGGACGTTCTGTAGTATTGAACCTGTATGTATGTATGTAAGATATGTGTGTTGTCTAGTTTTTGAGAAAATCGCAGACATACAAACATACAGACGGGTCGAATATAGAACTGCCTTTTTTGAAATCGTTAAAAAAACCCAAAAATTTAAACACTCACCTCATTCATATAGTTCCATGCTTGACACGCTCTAACGGGGCTGAGTGGCTTGTAGTGGTTACCGAAAGTGTACATGTAAAACAACCATGGGGCTGGGAACAGCATGGTGAACATGTCACATAGAGCCATTGCCATTAGGACTACGTTCGTGGGAGTCCTCATGTGACGCCGTGACAGGACTACCACGATCAATGTGTTTGCTACCGTGGTAGTGGCTAGCAGGAATGGTGCTATGTACCTGTGGAAATGAAATGTGTTTAGTACCTATACATACAAAAATTATAGAGTAAAATGTACATTTTTAAGATCGACTCGTATGCCGTGACGGAAAACGGCATAACGCTTGCATATTTAATGATACATTTATGCTTTTTTTATATATATCAATAGGACAGATTTTAAAACTGATTGAAATTTTCATTACTACTCAAAATGATTTTTTTCCTGATTAAAAAGATTGGGTAAAAACTTAAGATAGACATGTCTATTGATTATTAAGTCTATATGCCAAGAAATTTATTGTTAACTAGCGGCCTGTCCCGACTTCGCACGGGTAGCCAATGTTACTCAGGGTGAATATAGCTTTCCAATGGTGAAAGAATTTTTGAAATCGGCACAGTAGTTTTTGAGTTTATTCATTACAAACATATACACAAAAATACAAATCTTTCCTCTTTATAATAGTAGTATAGAAAAATAATAATTATATAAGCTTTAAAATAAAATTATATCTAACTCTCTTTATTAATAGGATTTGGAGGAATTCCTTGTTTACCTAATTGAGTTGAAAGCGTAGCTAAACTCATTTCATGAAAGCTTTCCAGTAACGTAAGACTCCCAGCAAATCTCTTGAAGAAAATGTAATATTTGAGATGCATTCTTAAACTAGTGCTCTGGGTTTGTGATACAATTGTATTGAGAGATTATGTATTTTAGTTTATATGCAGTTGTCATAAGATTGTTTTTACGATGAACGATCTATTTCTTTATAATCTGGATTAAATTCATATAATAAAAAATAAAAAAAATGAATTGAAATTTCTTAAGTATAGGTAATATATTTTGAAATAGGTATTTTTTTATTTATATAATTTAGGCAAGTCTAAACGATTATTATTAGAAAATGGAAAAATAAAGTATTGATTCAGGCAAGATTCTGAAGTGATAAATTTTGTCAAGAAAAATATTTATTCTTTCCCAGTATCACACGCATATTCTCTATTTTCCAATGAGAAGTAAATAATATATTTATAAAACGATGTTGATAAATGGGACCACACGGGAGCGTCAGCTTTCTAATAAAAAAGGAATCATCAAAAGCGATTCACCCAGTCAAAAGTTATGAGGTAACAAACATATAACATAAAAAAACATACAGTCGAATTGAGAACCTCCTTTTTTTTGAAGTCTGTTAAAAAATAATTGAAGTACTCACCCATACATGGGCTCAGCATAATTGATTGGAAACTCGCATGTCACATTTAAATAAGCGTGCGAATGATTTGATTGGCAGAAATCGTCAGCTGTGAAGTTCGTATATCCAGGATAACCGGTCTGATTGTCGTAGTAGTTGTAATTTATTTTCGAAATATCCAAATCTGTGCTATCGTCGTCGACGATCTGCTTCGTAGCGTTGAAGTCGCCGAAATAGTCAACCCAGTCTTTATCGTGCGCCACCATTTTGTTTTTTTTTTGTTATTTTGTTGTTTTTGACATGGCTGGTGTTATTTCATTGTAGATCTGTGGACAATGGAAAAGTATTTTAATATTTCTAAGAGAACTAATTTATTAATTTGCGTTTGGATGATTTTTCTGGTTTGTTTAAAAAAGATGGCACTAATAACGTAATAATCGTCATCACAATGCTTCGTAACTTTCATCATCATCAGCCTATATATTGTCCCACTGCTGGGCACAGGCCTCTTCAGAGAAGACATGAGCATTAATCACCACGCTTGCTCAAGGTGGATTGGCGATTTCAGACTTTTAAAGTCCAGGTTTTCTCACGATGTTTTCCTTCACCGTTAGTCAGTGACGTCTAAGATATGCTTAGGAAGTACATTATGACTTTAGAAAAGTCACATTGGTACTTACCAGGTTTCGAACTTGCCCGCTCGTACACGAGAGGCAGGTGCCTTAACCACTAGGCCACCACGACTAAGAATTTGTAACTTTGCTCGCGCAATAATGAGCTATAAATCCTTGAAATCCTGAATCCTTGTATCAGCGTGAAGCTACTTTATTTTATCATGAATGCGTGCATGCCTCGGATAAAGCATCTAAGTGATAACCACTTATTATCATTTTAATAAGATTATTGGTAACATTTAATATACATCAAACACTCTCTAACGTAAAAGACGGGCTGCTCATAAATTATATTATTCCCAAAATTTAGGGTAAAATTTTCCTGCATACCTAATTATCAAGGTGTTATTGAAAGAGCTTTTGGGGAATTAAGTCACGCTTACAAATCGGCTTAAACGTCAGAACTTCGTACAATATTAAGGAAACATTATGACTTAATATTAATTTTGCAGCTCGTTAATAATGTTCTTGATTATTATTTTGTTACATAATTAAAATGGGACCACACCACAATTATTTATAATTCTTTGAACCACGAATCCGCAACTGATACAAGGTAGAGAAATTGTTTTTACTATGAAAATTATTTCATATTTCAACTGTGTTTTGTGGTTTAATTTATTTTACCACCATCTACCAACCCTTGCCTTAACTATTGGGGTCGGCTTCCAGTTTAACCTGGTGAAGCTGAGTACCAGTGTTTTACATGGAGCGACTGGCTATCTGACCTCCACAACCCAGTTACCGCGTAACACGATACTACTTAGTAAGACTGGTTGTCAGACTTTCTGGCTTCTGATTACCCGTAATGACTGCCAAAAGTCTACAAATGCATACCCGTCTCAAGGGTTGCCTTCCATGTCAGTACCAAATTTCATCCCGATCAGTTCAGCCGTTAAAGCGTTACAAGCAAACAAACTCACTTTCGTATTTAAAATATTTAGTTAGGATTTCGCTTCCTAATATACCTCGGTCGAACACCAAAACTCATGTAATTAATACAATTAGAACAAATTGAGCCTAGTACATATTATAACAGGATAATGTTTTACTAATATCGCATGTTAGGCCACGTTTACACAAGCTAATAGCGGCAAATAGCCGATTTAGCGATAGTGTGTACTTTCAAGCTCTTGTTATTCAACGTTATAATTACGTACCTACATTTTTATAGATCTGTGTTACATTCATAAAGTTATAAACTGATATAAATTGTTTCCCATCCATAAAAAAGTATCCTATCTCATTCTGCAGGTTTTAATCTATCCCTGTAGCAAACCTCATCCAAAAATGTTTAGCCGTTTTACCGTGAAAGCGTAATAGACAAACAGTTATTTTCGGATTTAAAGTATAAGTAAAGACAATTATATTAATATAGTACAGGGGCCTTACCACCACGTGTTTTTGCAATTACTATTCGGGTGTGAGAGCGAGACACGACTACTAATGTCGTATAGCACTGTCTCTTTTTCAGAACAAAACTATTCCTGCTTTCGCACGTCATGGTAAGGCCCAGATCTTATTCATGGAGCACATTGCTCCAAGGTCTTATCTTTCCTTTCCTGTCAGATTATATAAAAAAAAAACTTTAAAATAGGATGGTTAAAAATAAATAAAAAAATATTATAAAAACGCACTATTTATCGTCGTGCTGTTAATTAAAACGTAATGTACGTTTTAATTATGTGTTTTTACAAATAAAATTAGAGCTATCCTTATCCAGCTGTAAATAGCCATGGAAAGTATTATCTTACATCTATAGCCTATGTAATGACCCTCAGTAATGGCCTCCAACCCTTTTAGGGTAAAATTAATTTATTGACCCTGTCGCGTCCCGTTTCACGTACAAAAATACCCTTCAGTGATAAGTAATGGATTAAGCAATATTGAATAGGCTGTTTTAAGCCTGAAAATGTTTTAAGTATTATAAATAAAACTAGTAGAAGACTAAGAAAATTCTAATAAAAAATATTGCGGTCGGAAACCGTCTTAAGGAACGAAGTTCCTTACTCGCTAGCACGAACTCATTCACTTGTATGTAAATGGAAAAACACTGAGGGTTAAAACTCAAGTAAAAATAGTGTTTGGTCGTTAGATGATTTTAAGGAACAAAGTTCCTTCACACGCAATCACTTATTCATGTATAATAGAAAGAGATAGAGAGAGTCAAATCCAGTCAGAAATTGAAACTATGATCTTATAATATTTGTTAAGTTTTTGTATTCATTATCTAAAATATGCGGGAGAAGCCGCTGGTTAGTTATAAAAGCTGCATCAATGACGTTACAGACCTAGACATTATGTATATGATTAATGCCTATAATAAACCTGACACATGTCGAGCTAATCTCACGCGATAGTCCCAAGTGATTAGTAAGCGACCTGTTGGCAATAAATTTGTGGCAATACAATGGATAATTGGATGTATTAAATACTAGCTCTTTCCCATGGTTTTAGTCGCGGCTTCTCACAATTAGATGTTCGAGTTCTAATCGAGTTTCGAGTTACCAGTCCCGGAATACAAAGGGCTAAGGAAGGAACATGGATGGGTTTTAATTAGTAAGAGTTTGAAATTCCCTCCCTCTCCGCCCACAGCGGGAGAACTCATTTTATGGTTTCCCATCCCTAAAAAAGACCATACAACTTGACCAAATTTCATTTCAATCAGTTCATCATGTCAGCCTATATCGCCGGGTTTGAAATGTCAAATAATTCAAAACTCAAGTAAATAATTGACTAATATATAATTTGAGAAACTAATAATCCACACTAATTAACAAGCAACTATTACAATCACTTCCTGTAATATAACAGAATTACACATGCTTCCAAAATAACAGGAACACTGTTCCAACTAATTGAGCAGGTAGGGAGGGGGTATTTTCTAATTAAAGTGGTGTTGACGCGAGTATCTTTCGTAATAAGTTCGTTGAAGGTAAAGTTTTGAAGTTGGCAAAGTATTATTAAGATAGGGCCACATGTGTGTGAAACGTTACACTAGGTGGCTGTGATTTTGGGTCAATTACAAAAATATTTCTTCTTATAGTATGTTTTTTTAATCAAAGGCGGAAGCATAGTATGTTTATAACAACTACAGAGCGAGGTGTAAAAAGAATATTCTAGAATCCTATCATGATCAAAACTACTAGTAATCAGTATCTTTTTCAAGTTAAACGGTTAATAAAAAAAGACATACAAAGAGAGACCGGCTTTAGTAATTAAAGTGCACCAGAAAATGGCTATATACTGCGAAACGGTTTAACTCAATAATGGAACAGTTACAGTTAGTTGGGTCTGTATTCCGGCCAGCCACTGTTTGAAGGGAAGTTCCAGGTTTTACATTTTTAATATCTGCTAAGGTTGTCACTCAATAATTTATTAAAAATATTTTTTTTCCTGTTACTATTTCAACATGTATTATTATTTATAAAAAACCAAGGATATTGGATTTTTGACAACTAAATGTCAAAAACTATATTTTATAATGTAAATGAAAAATGCATTTGCATTTTCCACCTTATTTAAGTTTAGGCTGAAATTACTTTGTTGGCAATAGCATTTTAATAAGAATGTAAATTATACGATTTTATTATATTATCTGATAATATGACAACCATTATCATTATTTTCCTGCCATTATACCAAACCGCAGCATGTATTTTCTTTTCATATTTACGCAATATTTTCATTAGTTTTTTTAGCCATGTGATCTTTCACACAAAAGTGCCAACCCTGCAGTTTAACTACTCTATAACTTAGCTACAGACTTGTGAATATTCGAAGAATAAATTAATTACGTCTTAAAGGCGTTGAATAAAACATATTGTGGTCTTTGCTTGTTCATTTTATAGCTAGAAAAGGTAATGAAAATGTCATTATCTGCCTAGCCTTTTCCCAACTATGTTGGGGTCTGCTTCCAGTCTATCCGGATGCAGCAAAGTATCAGTGTTGTACGTGAAGCAACTGCCTACCTGATCTTCATAACCCAGTTACCGGGTAATACGACACCCGGGTAAGAGTGGTTGTCAGTAATATTAGTAACTAGCTTCTGCCAGCGACTTCGTCTGCGTGGAATAGTGGTGCTCCGCTCCTATTGGTCTTAGCGTGATGATATATAGCCTATAGCCTTCCTCGATAAATGGACTATCTAACACTGAAAGAATTATTTAAATCGGACCAGCGGTTCCTGAGATTAGCGCGTTTAAACAAAATGACAACATTTCCCTTCACTGCTCTGCTCCTATTGATTGTAGCGTGATGAAAAGTATACTATAACCATCTCAGGAGTATGAAAAATAATTTTACCAAGTTTGGTTAAAATCCGTCGAGTAGTTTTTGTTTCTATAGAGTTTATACAGACAGACAGACAGACAAAAAAATTACTGATTGCATTTTTGGCATCAGTATCGATCCCTAATCACCCCCTGATAGTTATTTTGGAAATATATTTCATGTACAGAATTGGCCTCTCTACAGATTTATTATAAGTATAGATAGATGTAAACATAGCTTCACTAATATAGATGACTTATTTTTTATACGAAGACATTGACATAACAGTAAGGACTGGGCGAACCGCATGTAAAATGGCGCCACGAATTTGGTGCATAAATTCAAAGGCTGCATAAGGTCAAAATTGCCCAGCTTTGTTGCAAAAGGTTGCGTGAACTATGAAAAAAAAAGCACAATAAAAAAGGTTAACATTTCATATCATCGGTAAATTAAAAAAAATGACATTAAATCAACTTCTAACATCTTTCTAAAAACATTTTTCTCGTCTACTTGTCTCAACGTTTGTCAAGGACGACATCGATCGACATCGTAGTTAAGATCGATGGCGTTAGTTTGTTGTATACAGAACGCGTCAGGCAAATGTTCGGACGACCGTACCTTAGTTTTTAAATCAATGTACGAAGATAGTTGTGAATAGATTGTATCTGAAAGATAATATTCAATAGCCTCACATTTAGAGCAATGAATCTAGAATCAGAATTGGAATTGCATAGGTAAATACAGTCTTACGTGAAAAAGGAGTCTGCTATGTTTTGTCAATATGAAATATAAATATTACAACCTTAATTAGAAATATTTTTAAATGGAAATTTTTACGTAATAATTAAGGAGATGTTTGTTATTAAAAATTCAAGATTCATTCATTCTCGTTTTAGAGATTAAAGATTAGAAAAATTATAAGTCGTATATATAACAAAGTTACTGTAGCCCTACGAAGGGCTTTTTTATACTGCTCTAAAAAATAAAAGACATTCGCTTTCAGCCACATAACAAACAAGAATGAGTAACATTTCCGAAAATATACTAAGCGGCTTACATTCCCACGGCGGTGACATATTCGTAAGAGGATTTACCTCAGTGGACATTAAAAAAATATAATTTTTTGGCTAAGGACGGAACATGGATGGGTTTTAGTCAGTAAGCGTCTGACTCCTCGCCCCACCCATGGCGCGAGGAGTCATTTGATGATTACCCATCCTAAAAAAATATTTGAACTTACATACATGATCGCTTAATTCATAACCTACTTTGCCGTAGCCGGGTAAATATAAACCGTACCATCGTTGCTGTTTGAAAGCTGAATTTAAATGTAATTTTCTCCGAATTCTAATAAAGTTTACACATGTCTATCGAACGGAATGCATGCAGTTTTTGTCGATGAGATTTCCACGGCAAACCATTTCCAGGAAATACACATACAGCTGTTGCAATATTCTTGGATACCTTACAGAACAGACAGACGGATGGATAGACGGACGGACAGCAGACTCTTCGACTACGGAACCCTAAAAATGTCACGAACAGTACACCGATATCACCGAGTCACTGTTACAATTGAATTGTTCTGTTTACATTATAACACGCAACGCAAACAGCTGTTTAGTAAACAAAAATATTTGAACAGAATTAATTAATTAAAATTTGCTTACGCTATGGTTCTGAATTGTTTATTAACGACGGCATAATTAATGAAATTAGATGCTAAAATTGACTTTGTTATTGAAATTGATAATTAAAAAAGTCGTAAAGGATGATACATTTAATAAAACAATCAGAATTATTTTTTTTAATTAAATTTGCCTGCCTGGTATTGTGGTCGGAAATAACATTGCTGATCACTAGGTCCCGAGGAGCTCGTGGCTAAGTAACAGCCGCACGGTTCGACCGATCAAAGGTTAAGCTGCGCTTGGCGCGGTCGGTCCGTGGATGGGTGACCATCTATGTCATAGCGAGACTCCTCCGTGCCTCGGAAAGCACGTTAAGCTGTTGGTCCTGGTTGTCATTTGTACATCTTTGACAGTCGTTACGGGTAGTCAGAAGCCAGAAAGTCTGACAATCAGTCTTACCAAGGGGTACTGTGTTACCCGGTAACTAGGTTGTGGAGGTCAGATAGGCAGTCGCTCCATGTAAAACACTGGTACTCAGCTGCATCCGGTTTAGACTGGAAGCCGACCCCAACATAATTGGGAAAAGGCTAGGCAGATGATGATCACTAGGTCCCATGTTCGATGCCCGAGGCAGTATTACTTTGATTTCCAACATTCAAGTACATTCAAGTGGAAGAGTAACAAATATACACAACCTCTTTAAATAATATAACATAGTAGAAATTCTCTATTAAAAGTAGCGCAAAAAAGGACATTAAAACTATTTAAATCACTTTTTATACTAATTGCGTAGTGCTCAAGTACTTAAGTTGCTCAGTCTAGAAACTGTGGAGGTCATTTATTAGGTGTTTTCTGAAACAGCTTAAGCCTTAGTTGCTTAAAGTTATAAACTTAGACAACTTACTTAAGTAAGAATGGATGTACATTGTACAATGGCGGTAAATAAGAATAGTTTGTTCGTCTTTTTGGTTTGAAAGAAAATTGATTAAGCGAAGCAGTTTAGAAGCTACGCTTGTCGCTTTATGAGTGATCTATTTCGTACCGAGACCCAACCAAAATTCGAAAAAAACTCAAAATGGACCAATCAGAAATCTTTAAGAGCTAGTGCCACAGACACACACACATAGCCGTCAAACTTATTACCCTTTTTTGCGTCGGGGGTTAAAAAAAACTTTTTACAAAAAAAACAGACTTCGCAACCTAAACGTTTGTCGAAGAAAACATCGCTCTAGAAGTCGGTGGCAAAATACTAACAGTAACTTACGAGACACCGACTTCTAAAGCGATGTTTCGGTCGACAAACTTTTAGGTAAATCAAATGTGTTTTTCTGCATTTGTGTTTGTATTAATCTTTGAAGTGTCTTTCTTGTTTTCAAATTTATAATTATAACCCTTTGTTTACTTTTAATAAAAAGGGAAGCAAAGTTTAATTTAACGTAAGTACATCCCCACCCCGGGGGTAAGGGTGAACTTTTTGCGAGTGAGCCTTTTGAACCCTTATTAGGGTTCCTTACGAAGATTTAGAAAGGGATAGTTTTTATAGATATATTTCAGTCAAAATGAAATGAACATAACTTCGTTTGGAAATGATAGGGGTAAGAATCGCCTTTATTTTTATTAAAATACTGGTTCTGAAGGTATTTTACCCAATTGTCGAAAAATGGTAATATTTTTCGATTTCATGGTCTACCAGTTTCTGCCCGCTTTGTCTGCGTGTGCGTTTGCGTTTCACATTTGTAATTATTTATTAGTTAATAATTTATTTTATTTACTTTAAACACTGGTACTCAGCTGCATCCGGTTTAGACTGGAAGCCGACCCCAACATGGTTGGGAAAAGGCTAGGCAGTTGAGGTGATGATTTTATTTACTTTATTTTACGACTAGCTCCTAGCTAAGATGACGCTCGTGTTTTATGCACATAAAACATAGCATAAAAGTTTTTATGTCATGGATAATCTTTGAAATTTTGAAACCAAAAATATATATATTTATAAAGAAGTCGGCGGCAAAATACACACAATAGTAAACTAATACAAGACACCGACTTCTAGAGCGATGTTTGGTCTACAATCATTTCAACAGAAAGTATTTTTTTAGTGTCTAAGAAGTCGGTTATATTGTCAGTAAAAATGCTATCTATTATACTATGTAGATTTATAACATTCAATCCACGATCTTATAGGTAAAGTTTTGGCAATGTCTACAGGGACCCGCTTTAAAAGGGTTTTGTACTTAGTCTAGAATAAATTGTTTTAACAGAGATCAAATAAGGTTTTAGGTAGAAGCGTTAACTGGAATATAATCTGGTTAGGTTAATTTAGTGGAACCATTTTAAACTTTGAAATTGAATTATGGATGGGATGAAGTATCTAGTCTATATTGGGACCAACAATAATACTGGAAATTGCTTTTAAAGGTAATTCAGTTACAGTATGAAGAACTGCCGGTCTCTCACAGTTTTGCTCGCGTAATTATCAGTGATTATGAGGGGCTCGCAGCTAAGTTACAGCATGCGGATCGATAGTTTAGCAAGGTTAAGCTACGCCAGCTGCGGCTAGACCATAGATGGGTGATCGTTTTCTTAATATAGCGAGACCCTTCCGTGCCTCAGAGAGCACGTAAAGCTGTCGGCCCTACGCCTGATCTCTCGCCGGTTGCTTCGGAACTAATCTATCATGATCCAAAATAACAAGCACCTAACCATACCATTTTTTTTCTCTTTTCAAACGTTGGCTCAAACTTGTAATTTCCCCTGTATCTTGTGTTTGTTTAAAAAATACATTACTCAAGCATAAACACCTATACCCGTTACATATTTAGATTGCACGAGCGTAAATGGAACCCGTAACCCGCAGCGAAGCATCTAGTTGCTCAATGCTCAGCCACTACAGCCAGTTCAGCCATCGTATAGTCTTTTTAAAGGGATCCGAAATCATCAAATTACTCTTCTCGCTGTGGGCGGACCGCGAGGGAGTTTCAGACTCTTACTGACTAAAACCCATCCATGTTCCTTCCTTCCAGGGCTGCGGTAATTCTCTCAAACAAACTCGTAGCCTTGCATCATTTTGGCGGGCTCAAAACCAGCCAGCCTGATATCAAATGAGGTTTTAGTTTAATTAGTTGTAGCACAATCTGTGCAGGCGTCTGGAACTAATTGTAGGTAATTGCTTGAACCATTAGCGTCATGCATAAGCATGACATCTATGAATGTCTGGTTTGTGTTTACACTTGCATACGTAATTCGTTGAATTTTTTTTTTCAACAATGGTTTTTCCACCTAACTTTATTATGTTCCTAAACAAAAATTCCTACCAATACTATAAATGGCAAAGTTTGTGAGGGTGTATGTATGTTTGTTACTCTTTCACGCAAAAACTGCTGGATGGATCTGGATGAAATTTGGTATGTACATACTTTATAACCTGGATTTTCAAATAAAATACTTTTTATTCACGTGTGCGAAGTAGTTCTCTCAGGATACGTGTGCACCACGAGAAACAGCCTTGCCTGACAATAAATAAGACGATGATGAACATATTAGTCCGACATGGCTATTTATGAATGTGGCTGACAGGTGAACTAACGCTATCCACCATCTTGAAATGACATTTTGGTGATACAGGCAAGGGGAAATTCTTACCCAACTATTAGTAAAAATATAGCGCTATTCAATAAGACTAGATTTTGTCCTTGAAATAGTTTAGCAAGGGCAATGATGATCTACGATGCCTCTATCCTCGATCGCGGTGACTACTTAATAATCAGGAAGGTTTCGGCTTGTGAGCCACCTACTAACATCCAAATGTGTGTTAAATGTTTAAATATTGCATTTTATTGTTTCCAATTTAAGATTATTATTAAAACTTAAATGATGAATTAATAAATTGCTATTTATCATGTCATGATTTACTTAAAAAAATGGAATTTCCATTATTTGGTATAAAAATGACATTTCAAAATGGTAGCTAGCGTTAGTTCACCTGTCAGCCACATTCATAAATAGCCATGTCGGACTATACAAACTTTTTCTCTTTAGCACAGACAAAAATATATAAACTAAGTTTACTAACTTTAGACAAACTTTTTAGTATAAACGTTAACTATTCAATGTACTTATAAAGTTCTAGGTTACATTAAAAGCAAAAGCTAATACGATAGAGGAATTCAATTACAAATATCGACTTTAACCCTAAAATACTCTAAATAACCGTCAAATAGGAATATAGGTTCTAATATAGGTAACCTAATTTATATGTGACCCTAACCAAGTTCCCGCGGTCGGAATTCGGGTCCTCCCGAATCGGGCTCGGCTCGGAATTCGGACTCGCGAGTAATTTAATGTTGTCTAAGATAGATGGGGTATGCAGGGGCAATATATGTGATATTTTACTAGAAGATCTATCTTCTAATATTTTCTTTGTTTCATATTCATGGAGGTAGTCTTATGAATGTGTATTTTGGGTAAAGGTAGATATTGTATTTGGTTTGTTTTAATAAGGTACTAGCTTTCCGCCCGCGGCTTCGCCCGTGTGGACATTTTTTTTACACCTTGGGTTACATTATTCAAGATTTAGTAGGGATCCCTAATTATTTCTGGAAATAAATATAGCTTATGAGACTTCGTAAAGATGTAGCTTTCTAACGGTGAATTTTTAAAATCGGTCCAGTAGTTTTTGAGTTAAAACCCTACAAACAAACAAATCTTTCCTCTTTATAATATTAGTATAGACAAGCTTTTTTCCCCGGCTTCACTCACGTTTTTCGTGATCCTAAGTAATATTATAAACGCCAAAAAGAATTCGTTTATTTGTTTCGCTTTCACGGTAGAACGACTGAACAGATTCAGATGAAGTTTAGTAAGAAGTTAGACGATACCTTGGAGAGGGTTATAGGCTACTTTTTATCCGGGTGGGTTAAGTAGTTCCTTCGAAATGCGGGTGAAACCGTGGGAAACAGCTAGTTGTAAATATTCCCGCAATAAAAATAGCATTGGGATAACATTGAGGAGCTCGTGGCTAAGTAACAGCCGCACGGTGCGACCGATCAAAGGTTAAGCTGCGCTTGGCGCGGTCGGTCCGTGGATGGGTGACCACCTATGTCATAGCAAGACTCCTCCGTGCCTCGGAAAGCACGTTAAGCTGTTGGTCCCGGTTGTCATTTGACAGTCGTTACGGGTAGTCAGAAGCCAGAAAGTCTGACAACCAGTCTTACCAAGGGGTACCGTGTTACCCGGTGACTGGGTTGTGGAGGTCAGATAGGCAGTCGCTCCATGGAAAATACTGGTATTCACCTGCATCCGGTTAAAACTGGAAGCCGACCCCAACATAGTTGGGAAAAGGCTAGGCAGATGATGATGATAAAAATAGCATTGGGTCATCATTAGCCTGGTGCGTTAAATCTTTCCACGTGAATATACTTAGTAATTTGAAATTTATGATTCGCTACCTAACGACTTTTTCGTTCTAATATTTCATTTTTATTAGCAAAGGTCATTACTCAGTTTTGAAAATAGAACATTAGGCACATTTTTTTTTTTGGGGGTGCTGGGGCAGGAAACCTCCACGTGTGCCCGGGAACTGGAGTTCCCTTATGGACACGTCCGGGGGGAAGGCCAGTTTTCCGGGACGGTGCATCCCGGGGTACGGGCGGCGACTCCCCATCGGGATTGTTTCCCCGAGGGGTTTCGGTGCCCGTATGCCAATATCCTGTCAGGGGGGGCCCAGGGGCGGCCAGGGTTAGGAGAAAGGAGGAAGGAGCACGGCGGACCACTCCTCGCGTGCCCCTCTGAGTAGCAGAGGGAGCATGGCGATGGAGGAAGAGCGGGCTCGGTGTGCACTAACCTGCCACCGGGTAGGCACGTTTTGCCACCGCTACAAATCTCGTAGCCCTGGAGATCGTCAAGGTCATGTCTCTGACGGTCGACGGGGGTCGAGGGTCTTGGCTTAACCGCCCGGACCGCGAGGAAGATAACCTCTATAAAAAATTCCCCAAACCTCCAAGCGGCGGCGCACCGTGAGGGAGGTTGAATGCTTGGCTGGTGGGTAGCTCTAGTCTTTAGTGCGAACCGCGCAAATTGAGCAGGTACACAAAGTTTTTACTCGTGGGAACTGTATGGATCATAAAACTAAAAAATTTTTAGAAGCGGAGAGGGAGAGGGAGAGGTGGGACGATGAGTCGGAGTCCGACGACGCGTCCGAGGACGGCAGCGTGAGCTCAAAGAGCTCCCGACGCGAGGCTGCTGCGGGGAACTCTAAGTTCCTCCGCAAGCGGCCCAGACCAGAAGACGACCGGGGGTCGTCTTCCGACGGTGGACTGGCCTTGGCCAAAATCCCCACCAGCAGGCGGGGTAAGGGCCAGGCCAGAGGCGGGGGGCGGGTGCTCACCGCCAAGGAGGCCGCCCAGCGAGCAAAAAAGCTCGCTGAGGAGGGCCGTCACCCCGGGGAGACCATACTCCTCTCGGAGCCCTCTGGTGGTGAGCCAGACGCTGCCGGCGGCGCCGCTACGGGGCGCAGGGCCGGATTCGAGGAGGCCGTGTCGGCCGCGCTGAGGGAGGTGGCCCTCAAAACAAAAAAAGCCTCCAAGTTGAGGGCCATGGGCGCGGCCGGGGCCTCCATAATGGCGGCGGCGCAGGCCCATTTTGCGGGGCCTTCGCAGGAGGAGGTGGAAGGTCTGCGGGCGGAGGTTGCCCGTCTGGCGGCCACCACGGAGCTTCTCCAAAAGGAGAATGGGGAGCTCCGTGCCGAGCTGGCTGGACTCCGGACCGCCCCCCGGGAGGCGCCGCGGGGAGGGCGCACTCAGAGTCAGCCCCTGCCTGTGGAGAACCAGGTTTTAAACCTGGTCCGGCAGGAGCTGGCTGCCTTCCAGGCACGGTTCTCCGTCCTGGAGGGCATCGTTCTGCGTCCCCCACTAGCAGGGGGCAAGACGGCCTCCTATGCGGCCGCTGCGGCTGCGGCTGAACCCGGACCGTCTGGCCGGCCCAAGATGGCCCCGGCAAAAGCGGCCCCGGTGAAATCGGCTCAGGCGAGGCCGGCCCCTGCGAAGCCGGTGCCGGCACAGAGGAGCAAGGCGGCCGCGCAGACCGCGAGGGCCCCGGCGCCGCCGGCGCGACGGCCGGCCCCGCCTCCCCCGCCGCCTCCAAAACCTCCCACGGCCGACGCCGATTGGCAAGTGGCCGGGGAGAGGAAGGCCAAGGCCAAGGCGGCCAGGTCGGCCAGAAAGAAGGCGCAGAGGCGGCGCCGAAGGGAACGAGGCGTCGCGGCCGCGCTCCGCGCCCCGAAGTCTGCGGCTGTAGTTGTCACACTACAGCCAGATGCGGTACAGAGGGGCGTGTCGTACCGCGACGTGCTCGCCAAGGCGAGGGAGGCGGTGGACCTGGGTGAGCTCGGCATCACCGGGGGCCTCCGCCTCAGGGTGACGGCAACCGGGGCCCGCATGCTGGAGGTCCCCGGTGCGGCGAGTGGCCCGGCCGCAGACGCCCTGGCCGAAAAGCTCAGGGCGTCCCTCAATGCGGACGAGGCCCGGGTGTCCAGGCCCACCAAATGCGTAGACATGCGCATACTGGGCCTGGACGACTCGATCACGGAGGCGGAGGTTGTGGCCGCCGTCGCTAGGATGGGGGGGTGCCCGGCGGAGGCCGTGAAGGCGGGCACCTTGCGCCCCGACTACGCGGGCATGCGGACCGTTACGGTCAGCTGCCCGGTGACGGCGGCCAGAACCATTGTGGAGGGTCGGAGGCTTTTGGTGGGCTGGGTGTCGGCGCAGGTCAAGCTGCTCGAGCCCAGGCCTCTGAGGTGCTTCCGTTGCCACGTGGGTCATCACGTGGGCGTGCGGTGCACCTCAGAGGTGGACCGCAGCGGATTGTGTTTCCGTTGCGGTCAACCCGGCCACAAGGCCGGCTCTTGTAATGCCACGCCGCACTGCATTGCATGTGCGGCTGCTGGCAAGCCGGCCGACCACCGGGCGGGGAGCAAGGCCTGCGCTCCACCCGCCAGGAGTAAGGGGAGGCCCTCCGCCACCGCCGCCGCCGCCGCCTCTGTCGCCGCCGCCGCCTCTGTCGCCGCCGCTGCCGTCATACCCGCCGCTGCGCAGCCGCCGGCTGCAGTGGCGGGGCCCTCACGGAGGGCTCAGGAGGGGGCTGAAATGGAGCGCCAATAACGGCCCCATTACGCCTCCTCCAGGCGAACATCAACCACTGCGCTAGAGCTCAGGATCTGTTGCTCCAGAGCATGGCGCAGTGGTCGATCAATGTCGCCGTATGCCCCGGGATGACTGGGTGCAGGACCTTAGCGGCTCGGTGACCATTATTGCGTCGGCCGCCGCCGGTACCCCGTCCCTTGAGAGGGTCAAACAGGGTCAGGGGTGCGTAGCAGCACGGTTCGGGGACATGGTCGTAGTGGGGGTCTACCTCTCCCCGAACCGAACTCTCGCCGAGCTCCACAACTCCCTCAGGGAGTTGAGTGTCGTCGTCGTCGGATATCGTTCCTTGCCCGTGCTAGTGCTCGGGGACTTCAATGCCTGGAATCTGGCTTGGGGTTCCCGCTGCACGAATGCGCGGGGCAGGATGGTGGAGGACTGGGCCCTGGAGACAGGCCTGGTCGTCCTAAATCGGGGTTCTGTCCCCACGTGCGTGCGGATGCGGGGCGAGTCTGTGGTGGACATTTCGTTCGCCAGCCCCGCTCTGTCGCCGCGTGTTATTGACTGGCGCGTTGTGGAGGGGGTGGAGACCTACTCCGACCACCGGTATATCCGGTTCGACGTCTCCGCCCAGACCTCAAGTGCGCCGGTCCGACAGGCCCCGAGTGGTCCGCGGTGGGCGCTGAAGCAGCTGGACCGGGAGCTCCTCCTGGAAGCCTCGATCGTGCAGGCCTGGGTGTCATCACCGGTCAGGCCTGCCGACGTCAATGGCGAGGCGGAGTGGTTCCAGGAGGCCATGTCCGAGGTGTGCGACATGGCAATGCCCCGAGTCCGGCTGGGACGCGCCCGGCGTCAGGTGTACTGGTGGTCGCGGGATCTGCAGTCCCTGCGCGAAGCGTGCGTCGCCGCGCGCCACCCGTACGCCAGGCATCGCAGGCTCCGCATCCGACCCTCGGATGCGGAAGCCATCGAGGCGGAGCTGTATGAGGGATACAGAGCAGCGAAGGCTGCCCTCCAGGAGGCGATCCTGCGGGCCAAAGAGCTGGCCCGTAAGGAGATGCTGGAGGCTCTGGACGGAGACCCGTGGGGGCGCCCATACCTGATGGTGCGGGATAAACTCCGCACCAGGGGCCCCCCGCTAACCCAGAGTCTCCGGCCCCAGCTGTTGGAGGGCGTGGTGAGCGCTCTGTTCCCTTCGCAGGGGGAGCATACTCCCCCGCCCATGGCTCCGCCGCTTGCGGTGCCGGAAGCGGACCACAATGACGACGACGACGTCCCCGGGGTGACCGGGGTGGACCTGAGAGCGGCGGTGGGTAGGCTGAAGGCCAAAAACACCGCCCCAGGGCCCGATGGCTTACCAGGGAAAGCCTGGGTCCTGGCCTCAGAGGCTCTCGGGCCCCGACTGAGGGGCTTCCTGAGCGCATGCTTGGAGAGGGGCCAGTTCCCGCTTCGTTGGAAGGTGGGAAAACTGGTCCTGATTCGGAAGCCGGGGCGCCCTGTGGACTCCCCGTCCGCATACCGGCCCATCGTACTGCTCGACGAGATGGGCAAGCTCTTCGAGAGAGTGATTGCAGACCGCCTCGTCGGGCACCTGGTGGGAGTTGGGCCGGATCTTGCGGACAATCAGTTCGGTTTCCGCAAGGGGCGCTCGACGGTGGACGCCATCATGCGCGTGGAGGCCCTCGCGGCGGGGGATGCGGTGTCTCGGGGTGGGGTCGTCTTGGCGGTGTCTCTGGACATCGCCAATGCGTTCAACACCCTGCCCTGGAGCAGCATTGGGGAGGCACTCCGGTATCACCGGGTGCCGACCTACCTCCGTCGCGTGGTCGGGGACTACCTGACGGACAGAGCCGTCATCTACCCTGGTCACGACGGGGAATGGAGAAGGCGAGAGATATCGTGCGGTGTTCCACAGGGATCGGTCCTGGGGCCGCTCCTGTGGAGCATCGGCTACGACTGGGTGCTGCGAGCCGACCTCCCCAGAGGCGTCAGCGTAGTGTGTTACGCTGACGACACGCTTGTCCTGGCGCAGGGGGGGTCGTACCAATTGGCGGCCGACGCGATGACACGCGGGGTTGCAGCGGTCATCGATAGGATCCGGCGGCTGGGTCTCGAGGTGGCTTTGCACAAGTCCGAGGCCATGTGGTTTCATGGCCCTCGGAATAAGCCACCTGCGGGTTTCCAGCTCATGGTGGGAGGGGTTCACATCGGCGTCGAGTCGACGATGAAGTACCTGGGACTTGTCCTCGACAGCCGGTGGAACTTCGCGGAGCACTTCCGACGTTTGGCTCCCAAACTGGAGAGGGCCGGGGCCGCCTTAAAGCGGCTCCTGCCCAATCTGGGGGGTCCAAACGCCTCCTGCCGGAGGCTCTACGCGGGGGTCGTGCGATCCATGGCCCTTTATGGGGCCCCGGTGTGGGCGGGTTCAGTGGCACGCCGAGGTGCCCGATACCTGAACCCGCCCCAGAGGACGATGGCCATTAGGCTGATCCGGGGTTATCGCACGATCTCCCGCGAGGCGGCGGGCCTCCTTGCCGGATTGCCGCCGTGGGATCTGGAGGCGGTGGTCCTCGCGCGCCTGTACGAGTGGCGCGCGATGGCCCAACGCCGGGGCGAACCTCCGCTGCCGCGGCAAATCGCGGCTTGGCGGACGGAGCTCCGGCGTGATCTCATGGCGGAGTGGAAAGAGCGACTGCTGCAACCCAGTGCAGGGCACGCCGCAATCGCGGCGGTAAGTCCCCTCTTTGAGGAGTGGCTAGGGAGACGCCACGGCGTCCTCACCTACCGCCTGACGCAGGTCCTTACCGGGCACGGTTGCTTCGGGAGGTTCCTGCACAAAATCGGGCGGGAGGTAACGCCCGGGTGTCACCATTGCGTAGATCGCCCGGAGGACACGGTGGAGCATACGGTGGAGGTTTGCCCCGCTTGGGCGGAGCACCGCCGTGTCCTCGTAGGGGCGATCGGCGGCGGCGACCTCTCGCGTCCGGCCCTGGTTCAGGCCATGGTCCGGAGCGAGATGGAATGGGAGGCCGTCACCTCCTTCTGCGAATCAGTTATGCTGGAGAAGGAGGCGGCGGAACGCGTGAGGGAGCGACAGTCCTCACGCCCCAGCCGCCGCGGGAGACGCCACGGGCGTCGGGAGCCGCGAGACGACTCCCGGCCACCGTAGGCGCGGGGCTGCGGACGGTGAGCTATGGGTGGCTCGCCGTCCGGCAAGGACCAGACCCGCGTCGACGGCGCGTTCGTGTTCCACGCGCGCCTCAAAGAGCTGTCAGCAATAAGCGACGGGGCCCTCCCACTGGGCCATAGCCTGCCGGGGCTGCGGGACGTTCGAAAGAGATACCGCGCCCCCGGAAGACAAAGGGCTGAGGAAGGAACATGGATGGGTTTTAGTCAGTAAGAGTCTGACACTCCCACCCGCCCCACCCACGGCGGGAGGGGTCATTTGATGATTTCCCATCCGAAAAAAAAAAAAAAAAAAAAGGCACATTTTTTGCAAAAGCGTCATTTATCAAAAAAGATTTTAATTTAAAAAAAATGATTACTGTTTTCGTTTTGCTAACGTTTACCGAAAAATGCTTGGAAACTTTTTATTAATGCAATTAAGGGTAAATTAATTAAAAGTTAGTTTAGGTATAGGTGTAGAGCACCAGTGCCCGCACGCACGTGCAAGAAGTGGGGTGATTTCAACCGGTAAGAGTCCGGCACGCTCCTCCCCTGTCCCCAGGGGGGGGGGATGTCCATGAAGATTTACCCCGTAAAAAATAAATAAAGATATAGGTATAGGTTCCTATAAATATCCACAGTTTTCCAGTTATCTTTAATTCCCTTTAACTATCTCCAATCCGTTTCAATCCATCCCTATACAAAAAATAATTTAAATCACTTCAGCCGTTTTACCGAGAAAACTTTAAAGACAGACAGATTATAATATTAGTAAGGATATGTGCTAGGTTTATGGCAGTAAGATTGCTCTGTATTTCAACGACATGTTTACCCCTCTGCCCGACCCGTCAGGGAAAATAAGCGTCATGTTTTCTTGTACATTAGAAAAGTTTAAAGTAATTTAACTTTTACTTGTAAAGCATTGAAGTTAATCTGCGTTCGTCACAGCTGTTTGGAAAATTCTGTCAATTTATAAAGTTTCAACGCGTCTTTTTGTAGACGGAACCCTAAAAATATAATAAGATTTGCCACAGAAGTGGACGCTTTGTTTAGAAGAAAGTTTTGCTAAAGTTGTGTTGTTTCGAATCTGGATATTTTTAGATGTTTCAGATATAAATGATTGCTTTTATATTTTTGGAATTGCTTGGATTAAGTTTGTTTGGGTTCAAAGTCCTGTGAAATTATACTCTCGTGTAAAATAAAATACAGCTAATGGCTAGTTTATGAACTCCAAATTATTACCAATGAAACTGTCCATCGTTACGAGAGAAGTACTTCTCACACAAATTGGCAATCAAATACATAAAGTTTTTTTCGAATCCAACAGAATTTTTAAAGATTTGCGCGTTCAGACAAAAAAAAATCGTTAGCTAGTTATTATAAATGCGATTAATGTGAGTTCTTTTTTTACGAGGGGTGAAAAAACGCATTTTCTACTCCTTGTCTCTCTCTCTTACAAAATCTCCATACAAAATCCATAAGGAAAAGCAAAAATCCAGAAAGCAAGTAAGTTCACCCCCGTGCTAGGCCAGCTGGAGACGGTCATAGGGTACTTTTTACCCGCGTGGGGTAAGTAGTTCCCCAGTATACCGTAATAAATCATCATCATCAGCCTATATATTGTCCCACGGCTGGGCACCGCCTCTTCTCATACAGAGAAGGCATGAGGATTAATCACCACGCTTGCTCAAGGCGGCTTGGCGATTTCACACTTTTTAAGTCCAGGTTTCCTCACGATGTTTTCTTTCACCGTTAATCAGTGGTGTCTAAGATATACTTAGAAAGTATATTTGACTTTAGAAAAATCACATTGGTACTTGCCAGGTTTCGAGCCTGCACGTTCGTATACGAGAGGCAGGTGCATTAACCGCTAGGCCACAACGACTCAGTTGATTTACAAATATTGTACTGAAATTCCGCTCAAAATATGTTTATTTTGCAGCTTTTATCCATTATAATACAACATGTTGCGTTACTTACTTAACTTTTGCTGTAGTAAAAACATTTTGTCACACGTTCACCTTTACAAATACTTGAACAAAATAACTTTACCAAGGAAATTGTATCAGGGACGATGTCAAAAAGCACCAAGAGAGAGTGTAACAGGGTTAACCCTCAAAGCGTCAGTAAACACAGTAACAGGGTAATTACGTTAACCCGCAGTGCAAGGGTTGCGTGTGTCTGATATTTATAGAATATATGGAAAATACGAGTTTGGTTTTAAAGTGATTATTAAAATTAAAATGTTATCAAAATTGTGTTTAACTTTAAAAGGGTTTCTTGGTTGTTCGAGTGATGTTTTGATGGGTTGACGACATTTTTAAAGTCATAGGTCAATGTATTTTTGGCAGAGCCGAACGTGGGGCCGAAGCCAACACGCAGAAGCCCTTAGAGACAACTTTAATGAAATGTGATGGTGACACATTGACATTAATATTAATATTACAAAAACACATTACTACGAGTAGCTCGTGGCTAAGCAACAGCCACATGGGTCGACCGAGCAAAGGTTAAGCTGGGCTTGGCGCGGTCAGTCCGTGGATAGGTGACCATCTATGTCATAGCGAGACTCCTTCGTGCCTCGGAAAGCACGTTAAGCTGTTGGTCCCATTTGTCGTTTGTAGATCTTTGACACTAGTTACGGGTAGTCAGAAGCTAGATAGTGTGACAGCCAGTCTTACCATGGGGTACCGTGTTACCCGGTAACTGAGTTGTTGAGGTCAGGTTCCCTCTATGTAAAACACTAGTACTCAGCTGCATCTGGTTTTGGCTGGAAGCCTACTCCGGGAAAAGGCTAGGTAGATGATGATGACAATAACACCTTGATAAAAGTCTAGATACCAACGTCGTAGACTCCGCTTTAAAATGTCACTACTGTCATACGAAAAAACCCGTTAACAAAACGTAAAAGAAGAATAACACAAAAGCTTCCACCGACCAAACCACTGGAAAGACATATTTTTTTCGTTATTTTTCGGTGAAGTCTGGTTTTAATTAACTCTCGTTTTTGTTAATCTTACAAACTTCATTTTTTTGTTTTGACTAATGAGTTGTTTTTACTTGAAAAGGGGTAATCAAATAAGATTTTGTAGAATACTTATTTTTTTACTTTGTAAGTGTCTTCATCACGCTTGTTTTCACAAATAAGGATTAAAGGCGAGCTTATTGATATCAAATTCAGACACTGGGCTATTATTGAAAAAATACTAATTAAAATTAAAAAAATACATCTCTTTGCCCGACCTAGGAATCGAATGGGGGTACTCACATTCACGATCACTAAGTTAACTAGACGTCTTTTTAGGGTTCCATAGTCCGACAAGGAACCCTAATAGTTTCGCCATGTCCGTCTGTCTGTCCGCTGTCTGTCTGTCTGTCCGCGGCATAGCTCCGAGGTTCTTGTTATTAGGAAGCTGAAATTTGGTATGTACATGTATATATATTGATCACGCCGAGAAAGTGGTAAAATAAAATTTTGAAAAATATTTTTTTTTAGGGTAGCTCCCAAACACGTAAAGTGAGGATGAATATTTTTTTTCTCGTGTACCCATCCGTGTGGGGTATCGTTAGATAGGTCTTTCAAAAATATTATGGGTGTGTGACCATTTTTTGGTTAAGCGAGCCATTTGCGAAATATCTAGCTTTTCAGTGCAAATTTTTGTTCGATACGAGTTACCCCCCCCTCTAACTTTTGAATGGCTGTACCTAGAAATGTGAAAAAAATCACAGACGTAGTACATGTAATGAACTTACAAGGAAAACTATCACGGCTAAGTAGGCTTAACCGGTTACAGAGTTATAGTCGACTAACTAACTCCTACTACGGAACCCTACTGCGCGTGGCCCGACACGCACTTGGCCGGTTTTTTATTGTTGACTTTCATAACGTGGTAAGCCTTAATCAAATTTGGATTGGAATGTTATATTCATAGTGCCTGAATAAGAAGTATAATTGATTTTAATTAATTCTTGAGCACTTAAGAATTAAGTAAGTGCCTTTAAGTACATAATAACAGAAAGGTATTCGACAGTGTTTAATTGGAAAAAAAAACAATTTAAAGGAATAGGTATACTTTCTATCTGATTACTGTGGTGTGGTGGATTAATAATGAAGAGGGAAAAACAAACATAGACAGAGTTCGGGGGACTTACCGTGACGTGCCAAAGAAGGAATAGTTATAAAGTGAAAAAGAGGCAGTGCTATACGACGTTAATAGCTGTGTCTCACTCTCACACCGGAATAGTGATTGCAAAAACACGTGGTGGTACGGCCCAAGTACATCGGCATTTGTCATATTAGGAGGGATACTTATTGTTTTTTTGTAGTACTTGCTGGTTATTTCTAACTCCTTAATCATGCGACAGGTCCTGTTGTATATAAATAGTGATATTCTTGTTCTTGTATTACAACTTACTGAAGGATTGTGAACCTATTAATGACGGAGCTCGTTCGAAATATTAGCAACATACCATTTTCTGCTGCAAGGCAGTGTTGTTGGGTTCCGGGTGGTGGAGTGCCGGTAATTACAGGCTCGTGAGACATTTCGGCTTTGTCTCTGTTATTGTAGACTAGTTGCTTTCCGCGGTTTTACCTACATAGTGAAGGAACTATTTGGCACACTCAGTTAAAAAGATCCAGGTTATGAGCTATGAGAGTGCCAAATTTCATTTAAATACATTTAGTAGTTTTGGCTTGTAAGAGTTTTTTATTTATTTTATTTATTAATATTAAGGCACATCAACAACATAAACACAAACATTTACAAATACCATAGAAAAGAGACATATGGACTAGTGCTTACGTCAATTACAGACGTGCACAACATTCAAAATTCAAAGTAGAAGAAAAAATACAGTATTCACGTTACAAAATAGAAAGAAAGAAACAAGATACAAAGACAGACAATCGCAAACAAGAAATTACAATAGGCGTTTTTTTTTTTTTTTTTTTTTAATGTTTCGTGTTACGTTTGTATTTTATTTTTCCATCATTTTGACCCCGACATTGACCCAAACGATGACTCAATTATTCCATTTTTGAACTGAATCCTTCCCTCATTCATGATCTTAGATCTAAAACGCGTAGGACGGTCGTGAAAGATGTCCAAGTCATAGAGATTGCACCATCGATTGTACGTTGACGTTAGTCTAGCTATGGGAGCATTCATGCCCAAATTAGTTCTATATTTAGGGACATCGAAAAAGGACGAGCATTTTTTCCGAGCATTAACTTTAGGTACGTTTATTTTGATGCGCTCGAGTAATCCATCAGACTTAAAGGAACCGCCGACAATACTCTGCAAGCATAGTAAGTCTATCATGCGTCGGCGCAACTGTAAACTTGACATATGGAAGAAACGTAGTCTTTCGTCATACGAGCACCTCGCACTGAAGCCAGTAGCAAGGAATGCAAGTTGACGTGTAAAAGATCGTTGTATAGACTCAATACGATCAGAATGAACCATGTAATGAGGATTCCATATGACACTTCCAAACTCGAGTACACTACGCACTAGAGCGTTATAAAGCACAATCTTGGAGGTTGTGTGTTTAAAGTCCTTAGTGTTACGCCTGATGAAACCTAACATTTTAGCAGCTCTTTGAGTAATGCTATCGCAATGTGGAACAAAACTTAACTTAGAATCCAGAATCACACCCAGGTCACGAAGTTGGTCAACTACAGCAATCCTTGCGGTATTGATATAATAACTTGATTCTAGCACCTTTCTCTTCCTTGTGAACCGAATATGCTGGCATTTAGAAGCGTTAAGCGTCATTCTGTTAACACAGCACCATTCATGGATACGGTCCAGATCAGCCTGAATCAATACCACATCTGTCAAGGAATCAACCTGCCGCGAGATTTTCATATCATCCGCAAAGAGAAGACAGTGGCAATGATGAACACAGTCCACAATGTCATTTATAAATAATAGAAACAAAATTGGTCCAAGGTGGGATCCTTGTGGTACACCAGAAGAAGCGATGTATTTGTTTGATTCATAGCCAGCAAGGACCACAACCTGCTCACGATTTTCCAGATATGATCTAAACCAGTCCAAGATTACATTACTGATGCCATACTGGTTCTGAAGCTTATCAATGAGTATTTTGTGGTCAACGAGATCAAAGGCACTAGCAAAATCAGTATATATCGCATCTATCTGATGATTATTGTCTACTCCTTCCATTACTGGAGTTATGTATGACATAAGATTGGTTATAACTGACTTATTCTCTTGAAAACCGTGCTGTTCCGACCGTATTTGGAACTTGGTATGTTTTGTTAAAATGGAACAAACAAGACTCTCAAAAATTTTGGAAAAGGATGATAAAATTGATATTGGTCGGTAATTTTTTACGTTACTGTTGTCTCCTTTCTTTAATACCGGAACGATACGTGCACGTTTCCACTCTTGAGGAAAAACACCGCTCTCAAGAGATTTATTAAAAATCAGCATTAGCGGAAAGGATAGAAGCGAAGCGCACCTTTTAATAAAAAGTGGTGGAACTCCATCTGGTCCTGCTCCCTTATTCGGATTGAGATACTTCAAGCAGGTGTATACATCTTTCTCACAAAAACTTAGGGTGGATAGTATACAAGATTTTGACCCCGCAGAACAATTAATTTTGCTTACGTGTGACGAAGTTAAACTGCTTTTTTTGCTGGTATATACATGACTAAACTGTGATGCGAATAGGTTTGCTATGTCAGAACCATTTGACGAATAGTTTTCATTATTATTATGCATTACCGAGGGCAACATGTTACAAGAAGACTTTTTGTTTTTTATGTAACTCCAAAATGACTTTGGGTTGTTTTTCAGATTATTTTCAATATTACTTATATAGTTTTTGCGGCATTTATGCAAAAGTCTGTCACATGCCTTTCTAACGTCATCGTACTCGAGTCTATCTCTAGGGTTATTAAATTTTCGACATTTGAGCCTCAATTTGTCCTTTTTATTTAAAAGATGAACAAGTTTGCGTGTGAACCAAACAGGATGGGATTTGTGTCTAGGCTTACGTTTTGGTACGTGTTCACTAATAACTCGATTAATCATATCATAAAAAATTGATACCATATCATTAACGCTCACGCAACTATCGAAACTTTGCGACCAGTCGACACTCTTCAGATCGGGTAATAATGTAGTGTAGTCAGCCTTAAAAAAATTATAGTCTGTACGAGGTAAGTATGTCAAGGTTGAGGTCAATGTTAAATCTAGTACAATTTCAAGTGGGGGATGATACGGGTCGATTTTACTAATACAATTTGTTGAAGCTACATTGCAGTTCATATTAGTTATTATTAGGTCTAATATTTTACTTTCGTGATTGACAACGGAATTGATTTGCTGCAATCCTGTTACAGCTATGAAGTCAGTAAGAGTAAGCGCAAGACGACCATTATAGTTATCTGAATTTAGGCTTGTGTTAATACTGGGAATCATGTAAGGCTCATTACAATCTTTAGTCCATTTTATAAAGCTCAAGTTAAAATCACCAATAATAAAGATATCATCAACTAAATCCATTATTCTATTTACATTCTCCAAAAAAGCACGAAGTACATCTATTTTAACTGGTGGAGGCATGTAGATTAAGCATATGGCAATTTTAAATACTCTACCATTTTGAACCAAATCTAATGTAATCCAAATATCCTCACATTCGGTCTCCCACTTATACATTCTGCATGAAGGAATAAGTCTTGATACTGCAACCAAGACGCCACCGCCGTCAGTTTTCGAAGTCCGAGAAAGGTCGCGATCTCTCCGATAGACTATGTATCTATTGTCAACTATTTCACTGTCCTCAATCTTTGAGTTTAACCAAGTTTCGCAAAACGTGATGACATTGTAGTTGCATTGGAGGACATTATTGTACACATCGTTGGTCTTGGTGCGCATTCCGCGAAGATTTTGATAAAAAATATCGAGAGAATTGAACTTTACAATGGTTTCTTATAAACATTCCGGGTTCACTTGTGGATAACTTATGAGTTCTTCTTAAGTAGGTTTAAGGTTTCAAAGCTGCGAATGTATATAGCCTGACTCGTTTCATTCTTTTTGGCGTAGATCCGGCCATCGCGAACCCAGACAAATTTGTATTCGGCCTCTTTAGCTCTTAGCCTCGTTACTGCGTGCAGATGTTTATTGTGAGGACTTAAGTGTTCGGACACATAGATCGGCTCCCGCTTGCCGCCCATGCCAAGATGTCGTGATGATAACTTATCGTTTGTATGGCTCCTGTTATACCTTGTGACAGCAGCCAGAAGGTTGTCTCGTGCAGCTCGGTTACGTAGTTTTAACACCACAGATCTTGGTCGATTGCTGTCTTTATTAAGTTTTGCAACCCTGGTGACATGCTGTATATCTTCGATGGTAACCGGGCATTCAACTGTTTTCCCAAGCTGCAAGATAACACTATTGAGATTTTCAGTTTGATATTCGGGCATCCCAGTTATCTCGATGTTACATTCACGCATGTGTTGTTCTACCGAATTTAGCCTTGTAGTGAGATCATTAACATTTGAACGTAACTCAGCATTTTCTTTTTCCAAGTTTTCTATTATACAAACTTTTTCGTTGAGTTTCATTTTCATCTCCTCCAGAATGTTGTTACTGAATGACATGGCATCTTCAAACCCCGCGATCTTTTTATCTATATTGATAAGATGCTCAGTGACAAGTTCTTTAATCGCAGTCTGAAGTGTTGAACCGATTTCCTCACGAATAATGTCGCGTAAGACCTCTTGGGAAACTATGTTGCTCTCATCTGGGACAACATCGGTGGGCCTACTCTTAGTCCTGCCACCGCGAAATGTTATGTTGTCATCGTCATTGCGCTTGGGAGACCGGGGCGGGGTAGATGCATTAGATGATATCGACTTCACACTCAGACACGAAGGGCATTTCCATATTTGTTTATGTTCAATCATCATTAAATCATATCGATTTTTAGACACTTTTGAGCATTCTAGATCATATATCAAGGAACAAACGCAACATTTCATCATGTCAGGCCCATTTACTATGCACTGACAAGAAGCACATATTTGGCGAGTAGGTGATCGCAACATTTTGTAAACAGTATGATCGCACTATTTAATAAGCACCTCAAGTACCTATTGTCTATTCGTAAATGATGCTCAAACTATGTGTAAATTGTGAGATGGAACGCTTCCGCGTAGTGACCGCGCGTAATGTTGGCAGCGCTGCTGTTTAGACCGCGAGCGTATGTTGCACTGCAATTTAAATCTTATCAGCGGCCCGTAACCGTGCAAATCCTCTGCACTCACTACTTATGAATTATGATGAAGCACTTTTCTTGTTGTTTACTTCGAAGTTTTATTTTGTTTATAGGTATCCAAAAAAGCTTTTTATTATTGCACTGAGTAATTTAAAACTTGTGGACGTATTTTCACTGTAGTTTTTGACAATTAACACCGATAAATTAATTATTAAACAAGCAATCGTGAATACTGTGTTATTCTTTCAAGGCGCGTTCCGTTCCGAGTTATAAACATACATGCATACATTCTAATATTAGTAAGATTTTTCTAGCCATACAAGTGATCAAAACGCGAAAATTCTTGTAAAACAAAAGAAAATCGCGGAACACGCATGAAGTGTTTTCTTGTTACCACCGGTATGGGGAATATAGATTTTGCGTCTTGCGCCACCTTTTGGACCAACCTATATACTATATATATATATATACTAACACACAAAAGGAGTCTATCAATATTTTTCTAAACGGAAAATATATCTTTTCACACTTTAGTAACATTGACATATAAAAATTGAACGTATTTACTTGTGTAATTGTGTATATGTGAATGTGATTTCACAAGGAAAAGTATCACAAAAAATATATATATTGAAAGAAAAATATGATTTTACAAGGATATTTTGTGTCAAACGTAAATGATACAAATTGGCTTTGCGGGAAACAGGGTAATCTATTTCCATGTATTTGGGATTTATATTTGTTTTATTTATTGTATAAGTAAGTACGCCTCTAGGGCACTCGAATTGAGGGTGAGACCCTCGTTGACATGGCTTAGAAGTCCTTTGAGAATACGGGAACAGAATTGTACCGAGCGTTGAAGAATGCTTTTAAAGAGACGGGGTTTTTGCACAGTAAAATGCACTGTACTTGAATTCTTGCTTCTGTTTGCGCCTTTTGGTACAGAGAGTAAAATTTTATACTTGCATAAATCGGTAATTTATGTGTATATATATATATACACTAGATTTCTACCATTTGTTTTTTTTTTTCTCGGATGGGAAATCATCAAATATGACCCCATCCGCCATGGGTGGGCCAGAAGGGAGTGTCAGACTAACCATGTTATTTATAAAGCCCGATTAATTTTTAATCTGCTGCTAGCAATGGATTAGCAAAAATCTCACTCATAAATGCTGTTTAGCGTTAATCCGAACTTAAGTTTAGTAGTAGTAATTTAGTAGCTTAATCCTGGATTATAATTGGATTATGATTAAGTAAGGATTAGGTGAGAAATGGTTAAACTTCAGATTACAGGTTTTTTATAAGTAAGACGATTACTGACTAAAACCCATCCATGTATCATCTTTCGAAAATCCCGCAGCCCGGGACTATATACCACTTGAGAATAACGTTGCAAATTGCAATGCAAGAATTGATGTCTACATCATATATTATAATTATGTAGCATTGTAGTGTAGTGGTAGCCTAGTGGTTAAGGCAGACAAGGCGGTTTTTTTTGTCTTAGTGTCGTGGGAGTGGGTTTGTTTACAAACATACATATATTATGGGTCCTCCACACGATCGGCCAACATCGCGGTGATTTGCTGTACATTGCTGTTTACCTCTCAAAAGCTTTTCAGAATTCTCCGTCCAAGGCAGCAATTTTCAGCGAATCGCCGCGATCATCGGTGATTGTGTGGAGGCAGCATTACACATGCACAAACACCCGGACCTGCTAACTAGCTTATCTTTTCGCAACTGTATATAATTATACACTAATATTAGCAGTGGAGTATTTTATGTTAATACTTACATGGTATGAGAAGAAGATGGGAAATATTTTTTAGACACGGTTCAGGTGTTTCGGATATTATCTGTTTCTTCTTTCCAGCCATAACACTAGGAAGCAGTGAAGGGTGGGCGTTTTGGGGTGCTGTCATAATGTATTTTGACGTGAAAAAGTGCTAATTGAATCAGCCTCATTTCAATAAACGTTTTTGAGTTTGAGTTTATCTGTTACATACCAACTAAGAAATATCTCTTCATAACATTACAGATAGTATAGAGAAAGTTTGAATACCTAACAAAAAATACAAAATCTTAAAAACCTAAGACGAAGGACCGAAAAAAAGCTGAAAAGCATCATTTCTAGCGATATAATATTCGTAATACGATTGTTACAAAAAGGTTCCAGTTCAAAATAATGAAGCCTGTTGCCGAGTTGTCATTTGTGATAGACCTTACGACGAACCTTTTATAAGGCAGAATATTTTAAATATCAGATGAACAAAGGAAATTTCAAAGAGCAAGAAGATATTCTGATTTATTTTCTTAAATAAAGGAAGGTCAAGGATTACTCAGTTATGTTACCTATTTACATATTAACAAGGAACCTTGTCCTTTTTAGGGTTCTGTAGTCGACAAGGAACCCTCATAGTTTCGCTTGTCTGTCCGCGGCATAGCTCAGATATAACTGAAATTTGGTATGCTTATACATATTGATCACGCCGACAAAGTAGTAGAATAGTGCATATAAAATAGTGCATTCCATACAAGTAAAGGGGGGATGAAATATTTTTTTCGCGTGGGATATCGTTGGAAAGGTCTCTCAAAAATATTATAGGCCTGCAAAAATGACCGACTTTTGAATATCTCTACTTAGATGTGTGAAAAATTCACAGATGTAGCTTATATACCGAAATTCAACTAAGAAGGTTTTATACTGGTTACAGAGTTTTAGTCATTGAAAAACAGCATTTCAAAACAGCATTTGAAATACATATTCTGGGAAAATTTCAACGATCTATCGACAGAGCAACAGTCCCGTTTGCACTATTCTGGTACGGAACTCTAAAACGTAGAACCGGTGGCATTCTTTATCGCCATTGTCACACGCAAAGGTTGTCATAGCAACCGAGTGAAGAAAATGGAAGGTTTCCATTCCACAAAATTACGGTACAGGTATTTGTAAAGGTCGATTGATAACATCCGAAACATTAAATGACATACCTTACGGTTGAGCGGCGGCAAAACCATGGTTTAAATCTTGCTTGCAAAGTATGGATTTCTGGAATATTGAGAAAGGAGAAATACCGAGGATTTAGATCAAATTCAGTATAAATATATAGCAATCTAGGAAAGGAATGAGGTAGTTCCTTCAGAATGCAAGAGAAATCACGGGATAAGTAGTCTCTAAATGTAGTAGGCCAAAAATTTGTGTTTGTGGTTTATTTTTCAATTACAAGGGGCAATCTAAATCTAAATATATATAAAACTCAAAGGTGACTGACTGACTGACATAGTGATCTATCAACGCACAGCCCAAACCACTGGAGGGATCGGGCTGAAATTTGGCATGCAGGTAGATGTCATGACGTAGGCATCCGCTAAGAAAGGATTTTGATATATTCTACACCCAAGGGGGTGAGAAAGGGGGGCAAATTTTGTATGAAACTCGGTAATTTTTTAACTCACTCAGGCCAAGCCGCTGGCGGGAAGCTAGTTTGATACATATTATTGGAGATCACTACACCCAGAGTAGGAGGGAGTGTCAGACTCTTACTGACTCAAACCTATTTATGTCCCTTCCTTCCCCCTTTTGGTTCCAGGGCCGCGGCAACTCTTTCGAACATTTCTCCAATGCTGATGGGCACTGGCCTCGTGCGTCTCGTCAGTGCCTAACCCTTCCAAGGATAACAAGTAAAATAATGATTTTCTTTAAAACATAGAATACTGTCCCAGCTGTATGATGAATTATCTATCCTCTTGGCTGTGTCCTGCAGAAAATTCTAGACATTAATACTTTTATATATCTTCATAAAATAGGATTGTCGAGGATAAACTTGTGAAGATTGATCGCTACACAGTTTCATTCCTTTTAAAATAGTTTGGATAGAGTATCTTTGTTTATTCTTACTTACTATTATAAAGTGTGAAATTAACTCCGTCTGTAACGATTATACGCTGAAACGGCTGAACCTATCTAAATAAAATTGATATGGATATAGAAACTCGGGGAAGGTTTATGGAATAGTTTTTATTTAAATGTGTGGAGTAGTTCTCTCAAGATGCGATTTAATCTGCGGGGTTTAGAAAAGGCGCATAGTGGCGATAAAACTCCTGAATTAAAGGCACAGAATGGCGATGTTAAACATCAGAAAATGAAAGGCTGTAATTGTTTTGTGTAGTTTAATGATATGGGTTTGATTGCTACCATATTTTTGACACGTTTAACTGTATTATTTACAAGCTACATTAAAATATAAATGCTTTAAAACAACAAACAAAGGGAGGCCTTTGCCATGCAGTGAAACACGATAGACTAAAAATAAAATAAATAAATAAAATTACGCATCAAAATATTCAGTCGTTAAACGTTTTATTATCTGAAAGTAGGTATATAATGTAGTTCAATAATGCTTCTATATTTCAAGGCAGCAGTTGGCTTTTGTAACCACCAATTAGGTATATGATTGATTCGCAGAATTACTTGTGTCTAGAGTTTCATTGGTTTATCTCCAGCCATTCCAATCTCAGTTGCGGTCTCGTGTAATTTAGTGAAGACATGAACTCGAGCAAGGGAACGGCAGGATTATTATTATTATTATTTTCCTGGAAAATTTTGAACAAGAGGAATTCAGAAAATCTATTGGGAATGAAGCTTGGCCAGTACCGATATGACTTTTCTATAGTCATATATACTATTATAAGTGTATCTTAGACACTGACTAATGGTGAAGGAAAACATTGTGTCGACACCTGGATTAAAAAGTTTGAAATCGCCAATCCACCTTGAGCAAACGTGGTGATTAATGCTCATGCCTTTTCAGTATGAGAAGAGGCATTTACCTATCAGTGGAATAGTAAAAATTCAAAATTTAAATTCAGAATTCAAAAGTCATTTATTCAAATTAGACAGCCCCCAAAACCCTTCACCACTTCCTGAAGTGGCGCAACAAACTCCCCAGCAACACATATTTGTCTGTAAGGTTTGAAGAACCGTTTATACAATATTAATTAAAATAATTGGTATTGTATAATGGTAATTATCATATTTAACATAATTAATAATTGTAGTAAATAATTTTGCCACCTGTTGGCTAGCACACACCTTTATACCTATAACAAGTAAATAGGCCGATGATGAATAATCGTGTAAGGTAGTGGTCGAGTAGTCGTAATTCGACAACATTCAAGTTATTTTGAAGTTGAAAGAAAAATATGTTCTTTAAATAATATTATTTACCTACGAAACCTTTCTTGCCATTGTTGTCTTTCACACAATTCATCGTTTCGTTTCTTTGTAGTCACATTCACACAAAACCTTATACATCATATAGAATAGCTTTCAGAATATAATGTATATATTAGTGGCAGAGGGTAGCTATACCACATTTATTCATCACATTCCTTGTGCTGTCTGAAACTTAACCGCACCTTCCAAATTTCAGCATTATTTTATCTGACTTCAAGTATATGTATGTCTGACTTTACGTAACCATTTAGTGAGTAAAATTTCCCAATTTACTGAATTCGTATTTCCATAGAATGGGAATATTTTCCCATTAGCAGATTAGGAGGAGATATTAATTACCGCCAGATGATGTCCTGTCTAAATTATGAAAAAAAGTTTGTAACAAAAATTCACAAAGAAAAAAAAATCAAGAGACTTCCAAACTTGATTTCACTAAAATTTTGTTATTTAAATTAAAAAAATATATCGGTAATTGGATTAGCGATTCATTTTATTCTTTGTCTAAGTAATTAGTATTACACTTACTACTGACTACCATTTTATTTTTATCAACCGACTTTCAAAAAGGGCGCTTTCG
Organism: Pyrrhia umbra; assembly: GCA_963891755.1. Taxonomy (NCBI): domain Eukaryota; kingdom Metazoa; phylum Arthropoda; class Insecta; order Lepidoptera; family Noctuidae; genus Pyrrhia; species Pyrrhia umbra. The sequence goes on from OY982943.1 coordinate 3,884,305, forward strand.
GCTTTATTTATGTATTTTTAACGTTATAATCAACGTTGAAATTGTCTTATTATTTTTTGGTTAAATAGACTCCCAAAAATATCAGCGTAATATTTCTATTTGTTTATCCTAAAATAATTCTAGCGTCAAAAATATTGGATACAGCGATCCAGTACATTATTCATATCATGTTCATGTTTGTGTATGCTTCCCGACCGCCGTCACTGATCAAACTGACGACAATCAATTCCCAAGTCAGACATTTTTCCAGCAAATGGGAATTCTTTATGCGAGAGAAATAATCTGGGGAATCGTGACTGAAGAACAAAAATCGATTGATCTGTAAAGCTGTGCTTACCACGGTCAGTACTCAGATGGGAAAAACAGATTTATTTTGACATGTTTCCAAGTGCAAGCTGTTCGGTTACGAATGTCATGCCAATATAATAAGGCGGTTGTAATGGTTAGTAAGGACCTCGACATTCTGACTACATACATATGTAGGTACTAGCCTTAAGTACTTAGTGTACCTAGAATACTAATTTCACATACAAGTTACTTAAGTTACGCAAGTTAGTTACGAAGATTATGGAAGTTACTTAGCCCAAAATACTTACATATATACTTATATTATAAATGCTAAAGTACCTATTGCTGTTTGTCTGTTGGACGGAAAAATAGCATAACCGATTCAGGTGAAATTTTGTATGGAGACTAGCTTTCCGCCAGCGGCTTCGCTCGCATGGGCTAATCGTATTCAGATTTAAAATGACAGGGTTTTATACAAACTTTGCCCCCCTTTTTCACACCCTTAGGGATAGAACTTCGGAAAATCCTTTCTTATCGGATGCCTACGTCATACAAAGAACACACTCTCCTAGTTTCAGATCAGCTGTTTAGGCTGTGCGTTGATCCGTCAGTCATTCAGGACAAAGCATTTTATGTGTATGGATAGGTAAAACTAATTTGATTGATTAGTTAAGGACAACATTTTTCATCTGGTTTCTGCAGTATTTTAGGATACTGATGAAAACAGCCAGTAAAATAAATATACATTAGTATGCGATTCGTGAGGTGAATGTCAGGGTGTTCTAGTGGTCATAGCACCTGTCTCTCATGTACGAGTTCGAAACCTGGCAAGTACCAATGTGATTTTTCTCTTTCTAAGTATATATATAGAAAGAAAAACATCGTGACGAAACCTAGAGTTAAAAATAAAGTCTGAAATCACAAATTCACCTTGAGCAAGCGTGGTGATCAATGCTCATGCCTTCTCTGTATGAGAAGAGGTACCCAGCAGTGGGACAGTATATAGGCTTATAATGACGGCAGTCATAAAAAATGCATTTGTCACATTTTAATCAACACTCTTGCTTCACGATTGTCCATAAAAACCCACTCTCATTAGCAGTACGTTTACGTAACGTTCGTGTGAAGCCCAATGAAATAATTGTGACGTCAGTGACAGCATTCCAGTACATTTATTCGTCTCGTATGTTGATGTGTTTCCACTGCGAACAGTAAATGAATCTAGGCAAGGCGTCAGTCTTCGTATCCGTCTATTCGAGTTAGCTTGTACATCTTTAAAGGTAATGTTATCATTCGTTAATATTATAGTTGTTATTTTAATGTATAAACTAGCTATTTTTCGCGGTTTCATCCGCCTTCCGAAGGAAGGAATAAACATAACGATCGGCCAGTTAGACACAAGAACATGTTAATGCTTCCCTCTTCACACATGACACTTCACACCAATAGCCCCTATGTAATGTCCATTAAAATTTATAACAAATTACCAGACTCTTTAAAAAATGAAACAAGCGAAACTAAATTCATACGCGCACTCAAGAACATCCTCATCAACAAAGCCTACTACTCAATAAATGAATACATGAATGATAACTATATTGCCTATACACAACATAATACACAAAACACTCCACACTTTCCGATATCATAGTCCTGTTATGTTAGTCCATATTGTACCAAATGCCTGTTATTTTATTACTTATATTTTATTCTATAGTTCCTATATATACGAAAAAAGATGTATAATTTTTAGGCCTAGTTGTTGAATTTTTATATATTTTTTTTATTGTTTTAGTAATTTTAGATACAGCTTGGCAAGGAAGAGTAGAAATTAATAGGGGCGCCACTTTACCGTTCGTGTGGCAACCCGCTGCGACCGTATAGCGTACCATGTTATCGTCTTGATACTAAGCTGTATTTTTATAAGTAATTAAAATCAGTAAGTATTATAAAATGTAATAACAAGTATTCACGTCATGTAACTGAATACAAATTACTTATAAGCACTAATAATGTAAGCACTCCTGTGTTTACAATTTTTTTTGGGTATAAAAAAAAGGCGTATGAATATAGCGTTATTATATTTGATTTCAATAAATCTTCCTCTAAATATTCCACGCCCGCCACATCCATGTCTTGGCTAGAGCTAGCCATAAACTCATCTGAGTCACACTCAGATTCAAAGGCACTGCGCTATCATGTTGGAGATTGATTCCTAAACGTCTTATGTCCAAGTACGAGCCCTCTCATAAATTCATAATACTCCTTTTCTATTTTGTTAACATGCTGGCATGAATTCTTTTGAACTCATACTCGGTTATAGATTGAAATGCACGTTCGGTGCTTCCTATAAAGATAAAAAAAATTATTAAACCTCTATCAATAATCAATGTAAAAAGTTTACGGTACCTATCTAGTTTTTTTTGTGGTTTTTAAATGCTAGTTATAACAAGTATTATATTATCTTGTGATCACACTCATAGATAAGGTTATGTAGAAATCGAATTTACATATTGCAGAGTATCAAGGCTCAAGCCACTCAAGTATCAAAATAATCTAGTCGCGCTATACCAAAGTGTCAAAGACAAAACGTAAACATAACCTATATGCTCGATGTTTATTGTTCAAAATTTCACTTATTTCGTATTCAAGCAATTCAAAACCAATTAGAGATCATAAATTAACACTTGATACAACTAAATACATCAAAACAAACTCTTACATACCTGTCATAATGGCGGTACTTTGGTAAATATCGTCGAGATCGGAAAGAAGAGTTTAAGCCTCATGTTCGACCAGATATCGCCTATAAACATTATAAATTGTTTCCTTGCTAGTACTCCGAATGGTTTTATTTATTACTAGTGGCCCGCCCCGGCTTCGCACGGGTAGGTAGTCTTTGTTTTTTAACCGATTTCAAAAAAGGTGGTTCTGTATTTGACCGGTATTCATGTGTTTGTATGTCCCCGATTTTCTCAAAAACTACTGATCTGAATTGGATGAGAGTTGTCGTTCTTCAAATGCATAGTTTTCAAGAAAGGTTTTAGTACAATATATATTATTGGGATCTGTTGAATTTCTTCGTAAATAACCAATGGAACTCTTCAATTACTTATAGCAAAGGAACCACGATTGCTGCGATCGTATGCCTGTGATTGTTTTCACTGTTCTATAACATAACAACACACATCTATGCTTTAAAGGAGAAAACAGACATATAGAGTTCACCCTTATTAAAGGTGATGAACATTTGTCTAGACATTAGGATATTGTAATTTATCTAAATTACAAACTGAGCCACTAAAAAGAGAACTGAAAAACTTTTTTTCAAAAAACAACTGGCTTGGAACACAATACAAATTTAAAAATAACTAATGGACATCTCTAGAAGTCGTGTCATCATCTTCTAGAAGTCGGTGTCTCCAATTAGGTATTGTGTACTTGCATTCTATTTTTGCAAAAAAAAATGTTTTCTTTTAGGAATGAAAAATCATGTCCCTAGTCTTCCCGCTGATTAGGCCCGTCCTAATCCTTACCAGACGATTAGCCACTTATTGCTCAAAGTCTGCAGGCCGGACCTACAGTGGCCTGGAGTCGATTCCTGGCTCCAAATGTTGATGACGTGGCTGGGGCGTGAGATTTAGTGGATCTGTGGTAGGTCAAGATGCCGTGGTGCCTCCTTAGCCACTCCGCGAAGAGAGGATTTAACGCCACAACAATCCCCACGCAGGTTCATCCGTGGCCTTATGATTTGTTTATTAGCAAAGGGAATTCTAGATTCTTAATTTCTGAAGTGTGGAATAGAATGAATTCAATGGAAAGCGCAATTTTTTTTTAGTTGAAAAGAGGCCCGTTTCATACATGGAACGCATGGGCATTAATCACCATGGAATAACATCTACACATTATGACTTGAAAGCGCTTACTTTTAACAAATTCGTAACTTAATTCTTGAAGCCGTTAAGGTGAAAGATATTATAATATGATATCAACCAAAAAAAATAAAAAATAAGTAAATACCAATCTCAAAAAAAGAACAAAAATATGTGGGATTTGAACTCGATGTAACCAATTCGCATGATCATGAATACAGCCCCTCCACTACAGCGCTCCTTGACGTTTTAGGTAAAATTGACATTCTAACACAACGTGTTTTCAATTTGAATTACTGCTTATCTTCTTTACAAACGGGTGTGATGATTTTCATGTCAAAGATAATAGCGAAAATGCATATAGGTAATTATAAAAACTTGATAGGTCATCCCATTACCAACATATCTCAATACGTCACTGCTCATTCCCCATAATATTTAGTGTGATGATTTGTAGCCTAAAACTTGAACCGATTCATAACAAACATCTTTGGTGAATTTCAAGTAAAACTGTTCAGACCTTTTGGCGTAAAGCTGAAACAGATTTTTTTTCTTACAAACTTAAAATCTAAATTGTTCACCCTAGGGCTAAAATTTTGAAAAACTGTGAAACACGTGTTTAATTATTTTCATTTTAGAGTGTCCGTACAAAATTTGAGTTTAATCGAATAAGAAATAAAACTTACTCCATACAAACTTTCAAGCCTATTTTAATATACTTAGGGTCGGAATTTCCAAAAATCCTTTCTTATTACTTGTCTAGGACATAAAAGGTACCTCCTGTCCAAATTTAATTACTCTAGGTCCAGCCATTTCGGCTCCGCGTTGATGAGTCAGTCATTCAGTGTATGAGGTTGTCATTTTATATAATAGTATAGATAAGGTGGTTTTATTAACGTTTTGATGGTCGAAATAAAACAATAAGTAACTCGCGAACTTTGTTTACATCGAACGACACAGAACCACAGAGTATATAAACAGTACGATATTCATTGCCAGGGGCTGCCAGCAATAAAAAAAATTAGTTCCGTTTCTAGACTTTTTTGCCAGGCTGTAGTAACGTTAATTAATTTTATATATTTTCTGATTGTTTTAATGCCTATTTGTAATTTTAGATATAAGATTAATTTTATTTTGCTGTGCCCTACAGGGTCCACGATTGTACCTACTTAGCTCTAAGCCATTCTGTAACATCTTCTCTACATTGTGGAATGCAAATAAATATGAATATGAATATGAATATGAAGTACTTAACGCACCAGCATAAGCCAATAACTGTCTTTAGGGCCCTATCTATGTCCGTAACAAATTTCATTCAAATCGGTTTATCGGTTTTGTAGTGAAAGTGTAACAACAAAAACAAACTCACTTTCTAGATCTTTTTATACAAAAATACTTTTTTTTTAAATAAAATTAGACTAGGCAACCAGCAGTAATTTTTTTGTAACACCTTGGTAACCAGGGTACGGTTGTACTCGTAAATGTATTTTCAAACCTTTTCCTATAACATCAATGATCTGATTTTATTTTTACCAACTGCATTAATATGAAATGTATTCTTGGCCATTGCACTAATATGAGATGTATTTGGACTTTTTTAAATCTAAAAGAGCGCGTCATATATACTCGTATCTGCGACTTCTATTTATTTCTCTTCGGTTGGTACTCATCAATCATTCGTATGCAAACACAAGGATTATCAGCGACCCAATACGCTTGCCGATAGTCGGGGTTATACATATCTACACATATTCCAACTATAGTCTTTACCAATGGATTTTACGAAAAATGTAAACAAAGTCTTAACATATTTTGCTCTAATTCTGCCACAAAAATTCACAAAATAGCGTAAAGAAGGTGCATTTATGTCAATTTCATGCTCTAAACATCAACTTTCATAAATGCCATTTTATTTATCTACTAGCTTCTGCCAGCGACTTCGTCCGCGTGGAATAGTGGTGCTCCGCTCCTATTAGTCTTAGCGTGATGATATATAGCCTATAGCCTTCCTCGATAAATGGACTATCTAACACTGAAAGAATTTTTCAAATCGGACCAGCGGTTCCTGAGATTAGCGCATTTAAACAAAATGGAGTAACTTCTCCCGTTTTCCCAACACTTCCCTGCACTGCTCCTATTGATTGTAGCGTGATGAAAAGTATACTATAACAGCTCAGGAGTATGAAAAATAATTGTACCAAGTTTCGTTAAAATCCGTCGAGTAATTTTTGTTTCTATAACGTTTATACAGACAGACAGACAGACAGACAAACATTTTACTGATTGCATTTTTGGCATCAGTATCGATAGTTATTTTGGAAATTTATTTCATGTACAGAATTGACCTCTCTACAGATTTATTATAAGTATAGAAGATAGATAGATGTGGGAAAATTAGAACAAAATAGGTTATAATTTTGTTTAAATTTTTCGTATAATCAATTGGTACAGACTATAATAAAATAAGTTCGACGGCACGTTTGGCGTAGTGGCTGAGCGATTCGTTTTCGCAGCAGTTCGATTCTTGAACGAGACAACTAAACTTGTTCCGGGTCTGGTCTGGTGTTAGTGTATGTTTGTAAACGCACTCACGATACAGGAGTAATGTAAGTAGTGTGGGGCAATTTTTTTTTAACGTGTAAATGTTTTTTTTATTACAATTTCACGGTATAAAGGCAGAACCGTTTTAAATGTAGTCTGGAATGGAGAGAGAATGAACCTGGGGAAAGACGTAGGATTATTTTTTATCTGAGTACGTGAAGTAGATCCTTTGGCTCAGCTAGTTATGTTACAATATTATCTTGAAATATTTGGTCGTAATTCTCACGACATACCCAAGAAATGAGTGACCATTCCAACGAAATTTATTGATAGAAATACGAAAACATCGAGGCGTGCTCCTATCTATCCCTCGGTTCATTTGACCCTTCCTAATAATTCATATACTTAGAGTGACTCAGTACCTATTACTTGCATCTGTCGGGACAGTGAGCCCTGCACGAAATGGGAAGGACCCTTTTATGAAATAAGTTTCTTAAATTAGGGTTTAGTAGACTATACATTGCGAGATGAAGTCTTGGCGCCATGGGTTTGTATGAAGTAGCTTAACCACTCAAGGTCGTAGTGGAATCTATTTGCACGTGTAAGCGTCATGCAATTGTCAACTCTAATTGAAAGGCTTAAGGCCCATTCTATGAGGGTTTTTTTACTATGTTAGCCTCGGTCCGACACTTCTTCCCGCTCCGAGCACAGCGGGATGAGTCATTTGATGATAACTCATCCCTAATAAAAGTTCTATATTTATGTAAATAAACTACTGGTTTTTATCATATTAATGCAAAATAGTAGTGATAGCTACTCACCTGTTTTGTGAAGTTTTATCTATTCGAGTATTAGTAAAGCTATAGTTATCACAATGTTGTTACTAGGTACTTTGTACAATGCCGACAGTATTGGTAGACTTAAGTAAGCATAAAATAGGCTTATTGATAATGTTGTAGTTGTTGCCTAAAGGACCAGGGTATGATTGCCCGAGATATGATCGTAGGAAAATATATTAGTTTTTCTATAGTGGCTTCGCCTAAAAGTGAGAATGTTGGTTTATTATTATTACTTTTTTCTGGGTGCGTTTAGTAAATCCTTCGGAACGCGGGTGTTAATTTTTTTTTTCTTATTATGATTTATGATACACGTTTACTTAACTATTGTATAGATCTATGCCTTGATGATCAAAAAAAATCATAAAAGTATGCAAATATTTTCTTAAATTCATATCAAATTTTAGTGACATACGTGAAAGTGTAAATGACTAGCTTGCCGCCCGCGGCTTCGCCCGCGTGGTCATTTTTTTGTACACCTTGGGTTACATTATTCAAGTTTCAGTAGGGATCCCTAATTATTTCTGGAAATAAATATAGCCTATGACACTTCGTAAAGATGTAGCTTTCTAACGGTGAAAGATTTTTTTAAATTGGTCCTGTAGTTTCTGAGTTAAAACCCTACAAAGAAACAAACAAATCTTTCCACTTTATAATATTAGTATAGATTTTAAGTTTGATGCAACCGGCTATTATCTTGTCTTGTCATCAACTTTCTACGTCGCTAAACAGTACTGAGAAAAGCCTTGTCATGTTTCCTGAATATTTAAAGTACCAGGTGCACATGAAACAAAAGAGTCGCGGAACAAGCCCTGTGCTTGACAACTAGGAATAATAAAAGAATACCTTTGCTTTAAGAAAGGAATATGGCGGGAGTATGGATGTAAGTCTGTTTACCACAAAGATATTCTATGTTATGAGGAGTGAAAAAAGAAGTTGAAGTTTGCTTCAATGAAAAAAAAAAGGAATAAATTTATAGTCGAAGGATGATTTTATAAATTTCTTTTTTTTTTGTTTTAGTAACACTTGATTAATTTATGTTACCCTAGTAGTTTTAATTTTTATTGAATAATTACTTATTTTAATATAAGTACTAGCTTCTGCCAGCGACTTCGTCCGCGTGGAATAGTGGTGCTCCGCGTGATATGCTCCGTGATGATATATAGCCTATAGCCTTTCTCGATAAATGGATCTAACAGTGAAATAATTATTTAAATCGGACCAGTGGTTCCTGAGATTAGCGCGTTTAAACAAAATGACAACATTTCCCTTCACTGCTCTGCTCCTATTGATTGTAGCGTGATGAAAAGTATACTATAACCATCTCAGGAGTATGACAAATAATTGTACCAAGTTTCGTTAAAATCCGTCGAGTAGTTTTTGTTTCTATAGAGTTTATATAGACAGACAGACAGACAAAAATTTTACTGATTGCATTTTTGGCATCAGTATCGATCCCTAATCACCCCCTGATAGTTATTTTGAAAAATATTTCATGTACAGAATTGACCTCGCTACAGATTTATTATAAGTATAGATAGAAGATAGATATGGATATAGATAAGGTCTTGGATTCGATTTTCAGTCAGAGTTATTGTGCCTGATTGATAGTCATAGCTGGAAATTCTGACAGTAAAACTTTACCCAACCTCTATCGAACTCAGAACCTCATACTGACCAGTCGCAATTGAAACCACTGGATCAACGGGTAGACAACAAGTCGCTCTATTTATGTGTATGAAATAATCTGGAAATAATACGCAATCAAACCTTAAACTTTCTTAGAAACATTTGGTTAAAGATTTTCTGTACAAACAAAAGTTGAAAACTAACGCAACATACAATTCAATAAACAGACTATTTGTAATTTATTGTACCTACCTATTAAACTGTGTCTATGAAATATTATAGCATGTAATCTATTTATACATATAAAATGCTTTGTCCGGAATGACTGACGGATCAATGCACAGCCTAAACCGCTGATTGTAGAGACCTGAAACTTGGAGAGGTATGTATCCTTTGTATGACGTAGGCATCCGATAAGAAAGAATTTTCCGAAATTCTAGGGTGAAAAAGAGGACAAGGTTTATATGAAACTCTGTCATTTTTAATTTGAATTCGTATAGCCGCTGGCGGAAAGCTAGTCTAGCTAGCTATCCTATTTGTCCGTCCAACAGACAAACAGGAATACTTTAGAATTTATAATATAAGGAATGTTAAGCTAAGTAACTTCCATAATCTTCGTAACTAACTTGCGTAACTTAAATAACTTGTATGTGAAATTAGTATTCTAGGTACACTAGGTACCTACTTAAGGCTAGTACCTATGTATATAGTTAGAATGTCGAGTTCCTTACTAACCATTACAACCGCTGAAACTGGGGAGGGTGTGTTCTTTGTGTGACGTAAGCATCCTATAAGATAATATTTTTCCGAAATTCTATTTCTAAGGGAATTAAAAAGGGAGGCAACATTTGTGTGAAACTCTGTCGTTCTTTATTTGAATTCGTATAACCCACGCGGGCAAAGCAGCTGGCGCAAAGCTAGTAATCATTAAAAATAATATCTGAAAAAAGATTTAGTATTCAGCTGTAAATAAATCCAAAGTGAGTTTATAATTTTAAGTGCGAACGTGAAAGCCTTTACATAACTCTCAATATAAACTCGATAATATTCCTCTTTACAACTTCTTCAGAATAAAAGCATTGTAAAATATTTATAGAACACCTTTAAAATATTAGGATTGAATAAAAACTTTTTACAATGTCGGCTTTGATCTACTTTGTGGATAAGCTGTTGAGTTCATAAATTAATTCGAGACGCCATCTTTTTTTTGCTTTTAAATCGCTGATTGATCGTCCTATCCCTTTTTTTTGATAGGCTAAGAGGATTATTGAATATTGTAGCGTTTTTAATAATTTGGTTTATTCATTCTTTCATTAATTCTTAAATTTACGCTTTTCTACACAAACTTTCGGCAAAAACTACAAAACTATTATAATATTAATATATAAAACATAGTCGGCTGGACCAATTTACATTGTTTTTAATTGGTTTTATGTGTCTCCATCCCGAAAAGCAGAATAACTATTAAAACATCGGAAAAATAACGAAAAAAAATTTTGGGGCACTACGAAGTTCGCCGGGCAGGCTTGTTATACATATAATATACTTTTTTTGTTTTTCCATATAAATGCATCACGTCTAATACGAGTAACACAAAAACCTGCATCAAAATTTCCACCTACATATGCCTTCATTAATATCTTTTATATTTGCAGGCAAAAACTCATGACGATATTGTAAACATTTTTATCTCCGCGCAATTTGGCGGACGGCACGTTTGGCGTAGTGGCTGAGCAATTGGCTGCTGCGCTGCGTGTCGCGGGTTCGATTCCCGCACGGGACAACTAAAATTGTTCCGAGTCTGGGTGTTTGTGCAATGTATGTTTGTAAACGCACCCACGATACAGGAGAAATTCCTAGTGTGGGGCAACGTTTTAAAAAAAATATATATATAAAAATTAGACCCTATTTTTAAAATATTCAGGCGTAATGTTTTTATGAAAATAAAATTCTTACCAAATTGTGTTGTAACAAAATACTGGATCTAGATCATTGTGTAAGCCGTTAGGATTATCTTCTTAGTGCTTATCTTTCTAGATTAAGATAAAAAATGCCTGCTATTATCGCAGTCTTGTCTTACTTAAGTAATTTAGGTTTTTCAGAATACAGATCTACGTTTGAATCTCAATATAACGGAGTGTCCGTCAATTTAGACCGCAATCTAATAAATAAAATATTTAACAATCAATTCAGCTACTGTTTTATGCGTCTAAAAAAAAAAATTTAATTTGTTGGTCAAAGTTTTTTTTAATATGTCAAAATATGTGATCGCTACATAGATTTTGTGTGGCAATAGCAACATATGACGTCACTATGTTAGCAATTAATTTGATTTCAATGCGACTTCAAATTTTTAAGTTAACTGAAAATCAAATTGGTTTTCAGTGCTAAAATAAAGTGTCAACTTTCCAATTGAATAGATGTCTACAGCTCATGTGGCTATTATTGAACCATGAGCCCCTCAAAAGGCTACCTTAAACTCCTTCACAGCTTTATATTCAGTCTACGGTCCAAACAACGGGCACGTTTTTTTCATTTCAAACTTTATTTACAACTAGTGCAAAGTTTTTAATACAAAAACTCACTTCAGAACGGATTCTTACTTATCTTTTTTGTATTAAAAACTTTACCTCCTCGAAATAAAGTTCAAAATAGAACAGAGCGTTCTATTCAAAAGAAAAAGCATTTAGTATTTTCCCCCACATAAGCTTTATAATACTCTTTTATAAACAAACCTACTGACTACTCAATAAATCTTGTGTTACTAATTCAATGTACCGCAGTTTTTTTTCTAATTCCGTTTTCTTTCGTTTTACGATCTTCCTGACAGACGAATAGTAAATATTTTATTTGGAATTCTTTTGGGAAACCACATAAATTATGGTAACTGGTTATATACGTACAGTAAATGTGGATTTTTTCCACTCTGCGGTTTCAGATGTTCGCAATGGGAATTTATTTTTACTGGGAATTTTCATTTAGATACGGATTTGGTCTGCAATGGTTAATGATCCGTGAGTTGGGAATTGATCATAAAATTATTTTGCTGAGTGATTTGGGACAAACTGTTTTAAATTCCAAAATGCTTTAGTAAAGTATTGGAAAATATTTAATTATGTACTCACCAATTAATTGTGAATTGCTTTCACGCCCGTTTCTGCAACAAAATATAATTAAGTTGGCAATCAGGCAGTAGGAGGTCTTTGTGACGGAGCTCGTTCCTGGAAGTACTAGCAAACCTATTTCTGGAAGTACTAGCAAACAGCGTTGATGAGTTTTGGTTGAAGGCTATAGGTACGGCGTAATTACAGGCGTATGACACATTTCATAGTCACAGGACAGCAATCTACGAATATTTATATAATATAAAAAGTAAGTTCAATGGCAAATAAATATCTTACAAAAAAAAATATTACAAGGAAAAAAGGCTATACAACTTATAATGATAGGTAGAGGTAACATTTTAAAGCTTGTTTGTTTGTATTAAGAAATTAAATAGTCCCATAAGGCTGTTTTACGTGCATGCAATATTCGTGACGCCAGTAGCTTGTACCTATTAGTTTCAAGAGGATATGTACTACTTTACCCTCTTTTTATTACGCCTAAAGGTATAACTGCAGCTACATACATTTTTCTATTGAAGCGATATCTTCCCTCTAGTCGCTAATAAAAGCTGAGCTTCTTTTGTTAAGAACTAATAACTGTTCCCATATTTCCCATGGAGTACGCTGAAATATCTTATTAAGAGCGTACCCAATGGGAAATAAAGATATATTCCTATTAGCTTTCTTTTTACGGGCTATGAGGTGGAGCTCGGGCCTCCGTTACAGCCCATCAAATGATTCAGATTTAGCTATGCTTGCTGCGTCAATATCTATTACATACCAAACATTACATCGATTACCCTTTTTTTGACCCGTCCGCCGTAGCTGGGGTGGGAGGGAGTGTCAGATTCTTACTGACTAAAACCCATCTATGTTTCTTCCACAGCGCTTTCTATTCCGGGTGCAAGGCAACTCTTTCGAACATCCCGCAGCCCTGATAGACTATGGTCCTAAGGAAGGGCCCCGTCACTGGTGCTGCTCTTTGAGTTCTTTGAGGCGCGCGTGGAACACGAACGCGCCGTCGATGCGAGCCTGGTTCCTACAGGACGGCGAGCCAGTTACATCGATACACTGTCTGTCTCTCAAAATGGGCGTTAAGCCGCTGGTCTTTGCAGTCATTTGTAGATCTTTGACAGTAGTAACGAGCTGCACAGCGTGTTATTTGTGTAATATGATTGTATATAAGTTGGATGCGTCAATGATGAATGATTGTATGTTGATTTCGATGAATATGGTATGTTGGCAAATGCACCCAATATAGGAGAAAATCTTAGTATAGTCAATAATTTCAAAATTTGCATATGCTATAACAGATACACCTCGTTGTTTCCCGCGGTTTCACCCGCATGCCGAGGGAACTAGTTCACGCACCCGGATGAAAACCTGTAGCCTTCTCCAGGGTCCCTATATTAATAAATTTTATCTAAATCAGCTTAGTGGATTCAGAGATTATCATTACATACTTACAGCCTTTATCTCTTTATAATATTAGTACAGATAAATAAAATGCATGTCACTACACATTCACAGTAATGTTCAGCGAACTCTTGCTTTATTTTATGTAGCTACAAACAAAGCTTTCTATTCAAACCGTATCATAAAAGATATCTCAAACATTTGGATGCTGTCTCTCGATATAACAGGTCTCGCTGGTGTTTTAGATAAAGTATTTGAACATTAGGGTATTCTACTTTTATCAGGAACATTAAGAATGCAGATAGAGTTTACGTGTATTTTTTATTCTTTAAGACACTGGCTAGCCCTTTAGGGAAAAAAAACATGATGTTATGTAAGATTCCTGTAATAATGAATCCTGTGAGAGTTAGGTTAGGTTAAGAACTAAGTACTTCAAGAACAATTAAAATCTATCTTGTCCTTCATAATAATTGTCATCTAATTACGAAAATCTGTTCAGCGGTTTTACCGAAAAAGTTTAACAGACTGACAGACTCACAGGCAGAGTTACTGTAGTATTTTCATTTGTCAACTAAGATGAACTGGGTTCAATCTAAATTTTTTGACGGAATATTTTAGATAGATTTATATTAGAGTATTTATGGTTACTTTTTATTTTTTCCTAATGTAGTAAAATACTTTGAAGATTAAATGTCCCAGATGAATTTAAAGTTTATTTGATTGAAAAGTCACGTTATTACCTAAAAATAATTTGGAAGCAAGATACAACCTAAGACCGGGCGATATAGTATTCAATGGTCTAATGATGATGATCTTCGAACCTCAAATGAAGGCCCTACGACCGACACCATCGACCGAAATGAAGGTATTTTCTTAACACGACAAATTAAACTACTTTATATTCTAAAGCTGTTTCAAGCAATTTTTCAGGTCTACGAAAATTTATGTGCTGACTTTCTATTAACTTCGGGAGCTTTGAATTTTTATAAACCTATGTTACTTTAGTAGTAGGTATTTTTATTTCAGCAATCATGGTATCTTTGGATCTACTAAAACTGAAGACAAACGTACTGTAATGATTTATTTTAAATACCTGCATTAATTACAGGAAATGTATTTGTACGCCTATTCAATTTTGTATTGGTAATTAGCTGTTTAACTAGCTAAGAAGACTATTTCTTGTTCAGGCATAAAATAATACTGTGTCCTTCTCTAGATGTAATCTATCTCCATGTTTAATTTTATCTGGATCAGTTCAGCAGTTCAACATTATTATAATTTTATATAGTTGGAAGGTGCTGATAGCCTATGCCCAAGGGTACTCAGTTACAGAACTACCGCTTGAGGGGTCGCAAAAGGCATGCGTTCAGTTCTTTAGTCTCCGATAAAAGTGAATGAAGACTTGAAAACTGGTGTTTTGAGAGGATTCAAGTCTCACCTTTTTTCGCCAAATGGTGTGACATACTTACTAGCATTTTCTACGCTGATAAAAATACATTATTAAGTCCCAAATACTGTGAAAAGTTTGCCTTAGGGTCTGTGAAGCATTCCAAAAATGAAATTTACCTATTTTCGCAAAAAAGGATATGATCCACGTTTTTAGGGACCTCTAAAATATTTATTGAATTACACAGAGAGAAAGTTTGGAGCAGTCCCAAAATGGATTCAGTCCTTTGGGTTCCGTATCCAAAGGTTGCAAAACGGGACCCTATTATAAAGCCATTATCCATCCGTCCATCTGACAGTGGGCTGTACTTTATGAGTCGTAATCGGTAGGCAGTTGAAATTTTCAGTTTGTATTCGTATAGTTACTATGATAAAATTAGGTGAAGGGAGGGAATATCCATGCAAGAAGCTGCGAGATATTCGAGAGTTACCGCGCCCCCGGTATGCAAACGGCTAAGGAAGGACCATGGGTTTTAGTCAGTAAGAGTCTGGCAGTCCCTCTCACCCCATCCATAGCGGGACGCGTCATTTGATGATTTCCCATCCGAATAAAAAGCTATGCAAGAAACGAGATTTTTTCGGCGTGTTTTCTTGTTTAATCTTCTACGATGGTACGGAACTCGTTGTGTCCGACTCGCACTTGACCGGTAAGTCTCTGTCAGCAACTTCAGATATTGATGTCCCAATGCAATCTTATCATAAAAGGTAACGACGGCACGTGATGTGAATTTTTCATTCAATATCCAAGGAGTGTTTGTTATCCTTGGTAAATAGAAAGGAAAACATACGGATTGTCTTCTTGTTTGTCACAAGTATTAAGGCCAACCACCTTTAGATAATCTGCCAGTTAAATTTATCAGTCAGTTAATATACACGATGAATTACTGAAAACCAGCGCTGTGACTCTGTTTAGTGCATGAGTCACAGCATTATGCTGAGTGATGGCCTTTTTGCGCTGATATAACGCATATTCCTCATATTACTATTTTTTGTTTAATTTTCTTTTATATTTTATGCAGCACATTTTTGGCCTAAATAAATGTATTTTCTTTCTTTCTTTCAATTAATCAGTAAGATGATTTTTATCCATTAATTGACTTAACTATTTGTATTTGGGAAAATAATGTAGGTAGGTACTCTTTTTATTATAGCACACTCATATTTTGCTAGTCATGCCTTAATCCTCTGGAACTCTTGGACCTCTAAGACCTCTAGTTGTCATAAACCCTGCAAAATTCCAGAAGCTGTACCGGTATTTTGAAATTCGTCATAGAAAAACTCAAACTAAATACATTGTCCGACTTGAGATTGGAAATTAGGCCCTCACCCTTGGCAGTATCGCACAGACAGACAAAACAATCAGTCATAAAATATGTGTCAGAATATATTAGTGCGCCTCTTAGTTTTATTATAAATTTATGTATTTGTTTAGGTATTTTTCCTGATGCTTTAAAAACTTCAATAATAAAACCATTGTATAAAAAAAACTGTAAGGAAGAAATTAATAATTACAGACCAATATCGCTTATCCCCGTGTTCTCAAAAATTTTCGAGAAATATATATATAAAGAACTATATGCATATATTGAGAAGAAATGTATATTGAACGTCGAACAGAAGGGTTTCAGAGAAAAAAGGTCAATTAATCAGGCTATATATGAGTTTCTACACAGTGTAATAAATAATGTGGATGCACGAATCCCAGTCTGCTCTATCTTCTGCGACATGACGCAGGCATTTGACTGTGTTGATCATAAAGTTTTAATACGGAAATTGGAGGCCTACGGTATAAGAGGCAACATTTCTGATCTAATTAAATCCTATCTCAGCAATAGAAAACAGTACACAGTAGTTACAAAAATAAATTTTGACAAAAAATCAGAAGAATGCTACCTCTCAAAGGAACGAACGCCTCTCTTTGGTGTCCCCCAAGGCAGCGTTCTCGGGCCCCTACTATTCATTTTGTACATAAATGACCTACCTAGAACAGTTGACCAACCAATGACTCTCTTTGCCGACGATAGTACTGTTACTATATCATGCAATAATAAAGAAACTTATAATTATGACATTAATAAAACTTTGACATCAATAATATCATGGTTAGATCGCAACAACCTAAACATTAATTTAAATAAGACTAATATTATTCACTTTCAACAACGGACCAAAGTTACACCTGACATTAATGTTGTATACGATAACACAGTAATTTGTGAGTCTGCATCAACAAAGTTCTTAGGAATCATAATAGACTCAAAACTGAACTGGCAGACACATATTGAGAAACTCTGTAAAAGGTTAAGTTCTTCCGCATACGCATTATACAGACTATCCCCAGTACTCAACTCAGATGCATTAATAACTGCCTATCATGGGATAGTGGCATCGCTACTGCGTTACGGAATTATGTTTTGGGGAAACTCATCACATAAGGACGTAGCGTTTAAAGCACAAAAGCGATGCATTCGAGCAATGTTTAATTTAAAAACAACAGATAGCTGTATGCCTTTCTTTAAAAGATTTAGAATTCTAACGTTACCATGTCTGTATATTCTGGAAACCGCCATTTTTGTCAAATTAAATACTGAGCTGTTTCCACGATTATCTGATACCGTAGTGCGTAACAGACGAGATAAAGACAGACTTCGCCTTCACACATCAAAAACTACTTTAATGAGAAAAAGCATTTTCTGTATGGCACCAATTATTTACAATAAAATACCTCAAGCATATAAAGACTTAAATATTAAACTGTTTAAAATAAAATTGCGGGATTTATTAGCGGATAAGTGTTACTACGACAGTAGTGATTTTCTAACTGACAAATTGTAACTACCCACTCATCTATATTTTTATTGACTGTATATTCTTTAGCTGACATATTATGACTACTCACACATTTCTAGTAAAATTGACTGTTTGTACCTGACATTACTATTGTAAAATTACTAAATTTATACGCCTAAAAGGCCAAACATGACTGTCACCTACCCTAATGTTATAAGATCTTGCATGCTTCTGTATGTTTACTCATGTTTATAAATAAATGAATCTAATCTAATCTAATCTAATCAGGCGAAAAATCTCGCCGTAACATAAACTTAATTTCTTTCTGAATTTCACGGAACATTAAAAAACCATAAAAATTGTGAGACGATGTAAATTCGTGCGTAAACTTTTATGAATAATTTATTCGCTTTCCTTCTTCGGAAAGTACTATTAAAGTACTTACATTTTTCATATCTTGCTTCCTTAGTTTCCTAAATAATATTTATTATGTTGAGTAAGCGTAAAACTTGATGTTTCAAGCATTAATAATTAACTTATTCTCGGTTAAATGTACGCACTCTTGAATAAATAAATATTAACTTTTTCGTACAGAGAACCTTCAAAGACGCAACGAAATTAATTCACAGACTTTAAAAAAGTTCCGTTACCCAGTTTTTTAAAATAAATTAATAAAAATTAATTAATTTATGGGTCCTGTTTATAAAAAATCATCATCTGCCTAGCGTTTTCCCGACAATGCTGGGGTCGGCTTTCAGTCTAAACCGAAGCTGAGTAACAGTGTTTTACATGGAGCGACTGCCTATCTGATCTCCACAACCAAGTTACCAAGTAACGCGATACCCTTTGGTAAGACTGGTTGTCAGACTTTCTAGCTTCTGACTACCTGTAGCGACTATTAAAGATCTACAAATGGCAACCGGTATTAATAGCTTAACGTGCTTTCCGAGGCACACAGGAGTCTCGCTGTGACATAGATGGTCACCCATCCAAGGACCGGCCGCGCCAAGCGCAGCTTAAACTTTGATCGTTCGACCCGTGCGGCTGTTATTTAGCCACGAGCTCCTCCCTGTTTATAAAAATGTTTCCACGTAAAATCTGTATAAAAAAAACAGAATGCATAATATTATATTACATGTATATAACTATGCATTGATTCCCAATGAGGATCCGTAACGTTTTTAGTTGACAATGCAGATTTGTAGAGCTAAGTAATCCTTAACATACAGTGCAAAAATTTTTGATCTACGATAAAAATTGACGAAGTTATGACCAAATTACTAGCGAAGTTCACCGAGCGGTCGCCGCGATAGCTGTGACGTCACTCCAACGGTTAGCCGTTGGCAGCAGTATGGCGCGCAGTGTTTTGTTTGATTAATTGTGACTTTCAAACAAATTAAGTGTCCGATTTGTGTCTAATTCACCTTTTCAAACATGTATTAATATTGTATAGTGCCAAAATGTACAAATACTTCTATTATTACCTTAGAAAAATTATTTTTAACGTGCCGAAAAACGCAAAACTTCTTCAAAATGGTATCCTGTTGTAAAGAGATGATTGATGATGATTTTTTCAAGCCATCCTAAGTAGGTACATACTGAATGAATTATTTGTAACAATGAACGAGGTGGCAAAAAATAGCCATTGAAAACCAATATTAAGGTTTCCGTTATAGATCGACAAGTATATAGGGAACTATGAACTAAATAAAGCGCAAGTTGGTTAAATAGGATGGCTATTTATTTTTTATTTTTATTTTTTTTTTATTGGCGAAATGATCCGCATAGGAATGAACGAAAACAACATTTGTTTATCAAGATTTCTGTACCAATACATTATATTCATTATTTTTTACACCTACCTACTGCTGCCTCCACACAATCACCGATGATCGCGGTGATTTGCTATACATTGCTGCGTTGGATGAAAAACTCTCAAGAGTTTTTGAGAGTTCACAGCAATGTACAGCGATTCACCGCGATAATAGCCGATTGTGTGGAGGCCTAAAGATTTTAAATCAATATCTTAAGATTACTAATAAGTAACGTAGATTAACTTAGAACTAGATTACTGAGATAATCAAATGTCATGAAAGAATCCACCTTTGGAAGATTATCTGACTGAGCTCGCACAAAACCAGCCTCTACTTTATTAGTACTCATATTTTAGGACGTTTTATACTCAAATATCACAAAACACACTCTAACAACACTTTACGTAAAATAAATTGCCAAATATACTGACCAACCGCGTCGCAGCTCCGCCGAATAGTGAAATATGAATGCAGACTGCGCTCGGTTCCGTTGGAGTGACGTCACACGCTCCCGCGGACATTAATTTTTAGCGGCCGGAACGGCAAATGTTTATTACTTAATATCTTCATAAGTAATGGTCCGATTTCGATAATTCAAAAAGATATATCATTCTTATGTCATAAAGAATAACATAGATACTAGTTTTATTGAATTTGCTATTACATTACTGATCCTCATTCTCTTTCACAATCAAAATTACTTGTGAAGTAAATCCATGTCTGGGTCGCCTAATTAATCTGTCATTGCAGTGTGTGCAGTTCCAATGTTGCGGCCAGCAGAATACAATTGTAATCCCTTGATAGAATTAATTAAACAATAACAGACAGCGAACTGTATTCTATTTATGTAAAAACTAGATATTAGCCCCGGTTTCGTTTGCGTCCAGAGGGATTACTTAAAACAACTTAATTCAAAATTCAAAAGTAATTTATTCAAATTAGGCTGAAAATCTGAATTGCTGGTTTAATCAATTTACAAGAGACAGCCCCAAAAACGCCCGCCATTCACCACTTCCTATGTGTTTTTGCTGGGAAGTAGAAGTGACGCAACAAACTCCCCAGCAACACATATCTGACTATAAGGTTTGAAGAACCTTCGTTTATACAATATTAATAAAAATAGCAGACTTCAGTGTCCTACTTATATTCGTACAAAATTAGCTCAGCAGTTTTACCGTGAAAGCGTGACAAACAAACAAGAATTCACATTAATTGCATTTATAATATTAGTTAGATTAGCCTGTGTAGATATTTTATGTAGTCTAGAAAAGAAATATTCGACATGGCTTAGGTAACATCCATTTGTTTCTACCATTATTTTTTCTGAATTTTGTATTAATTAATGTAAATATTATATTTTTAACTTTTTTTTTATCTTCTCATTATTACATTATCTTTTCATTTCAATTGGAATTCATTTTGACGGTTCAAATATATTTTTAACCGACTACAAAAAAGGAGGAGGTTCTCAATTCGACGGTATGTATTTTTTTTTGTATGTTTGTTACGCGATTACTCCGCCAATTGTGGACCGATTTTGAAATTTTTTTTTTGTTCGAAAGGAGATACTTCCGAAGTGGTCCCATATAAATTTTATCACTACCGGTTCAGCCGTTTTATAAATATATCAAAAATAACGATTTATCTCTACTTGCTGATAAGCCAAATACTTAGATGATTTGGTTATTTACGCTTATTACAACCTAAAAAAGTGGTGTGTTTATTTTGTTAAGATAGCAAGACCGAGACACTGAAAAGCGAAAAAATAAAAAATCTTTTTACAAAAAAATAAAACCGACTTCCAAAATAAAGAACTGAAAAGTAAAAAATAATTTTTATTTAAACGCTTTACGACCAAAACATCGCTCTAGAAGTACTTTTCAGTTTTGTTTTTTGGAAGTCGGTTTTATTTTTTTGTAAAAAGTTTTTTAATTTTCTTTTTAGTCATGTGCATAGAGTAACTCCCTCTGGCTACGGGAGGCAGCAGTTACACATAATTTTGACAAGAGAAACTGACTCATCAGCCTGTCCTTTGCTTATCTTTCAAAACTGCGTGTAGTATCTCTTCATCTATAAAAAACGCACCTACTTAATATTGGCTATAAAAAAACAGCTGCGTCACAAACTTGTCAAGCTGATAAAACTCAGAACATTTTGTTACACTGCTCAGAATTTTAGATGAGCGTAAACGATTTTGGGCATAAGTTAGTTTGGCTCGTGATGTACACCAAATCTTGCTAATGGATGAAGTTTTCTTCGAGAGTGATAAAATATACAGTGTAATGTATTGGACACGATTGACGGTATTGTTTTTTGTTGTTGCTACGATATACTTATAGAATAGAAATATGCTTTATTGTACACCAAAAAGAAATTAAGACAGATACAACTCAAAACTAAAAATATGGGTACAACGGCGGTCTTATCGCTAAAAGCGATCTCTTCCAGACAACCTTTGGATGGACAGGATAGATAAAATATTTAGCTAACGTCCGTGGTGTACAGCTATATTACTTATATGTATGATGAAGGAGTCCTTTATTTCAGCAGTGAGAGATTAATTTACACCTTAAATAAAATATATCCGGTGGAATATTATTAGTTTCACTGCCGAAATTATTATGAAAAAAAACATGAATCCAAATAAAACATCAATATAAATATTCCAAGTAAGATAATAAATAGTTTTTTTTTAGTATGCAGATCATGAGCTCGGGAAATAAATTGTGATACACGCGCGCCTGTCAGTCTGGAACATCTGATCCGATAATAGTAAAAGAATTCCCCATTACTGTTTCCTATCCGAATTTCTTGAGAAGATACACCGAAACAAACTCAAGCTTCATAGTCTCATAACAATCAGTCATCTTTGTTCAGCAAATTAAAAACAATAAAATTGCCATGGTAAAGTTTTGGTGAGCAATAATATAGCATTCATAAGAATAATTGAAAAGATAACGAAGATAGGAATTGTTAAAAAAAATCCGCCTCAATAAAATATGGGAATTTTTATTTTTTGTGCAACGTAATTGAAACACGTATCAAAAGTAAAATAGTTATATTTTTATATTGTCGAAGGCTCGTATCTCTCAGTATAGCTCCATACCAATCAAATAATCATAAACTTTCCCATTACGTCTGGTTGTTTCGTTGTCTATAATTTATTATTGATCAGAAGAAACTCCAATACCCAGTTTCATGGAATTTCCCATTTCTGATTGAGATAGGTACACAGAACAGATATTTCCAGACACAAATACTAAGTTTTACGAGTATTTTTTTTTATTCGGTATAGGTATTGTGGCCATATATTTCTTATAAAGACTTGTTGTGACAAAATGCGAAATTGTTTAATGTACTAGAAAACTTAATTCCCTTTAAAATAAAACCAACCTAAAAAGTATGTTCAACTTCATTTATGGTTCCAAACATTATAAAGGTTCATTAGCGAACAAATGTGCTGAAAATCCGAATAAAAATCTTCATGCAATAACTTTTCCCAGCTATCGTACTCAATGGGAATAAAATTTTACTGCATTCCCATTAGCTACGCCGTATTATAAAAAGTTCGATGCCTAATGGTCCGAAAATGAACGAAGTGTCTTATAACTCTTGAAGTTCATTCATTTATTTTGTTCGTTTATTCAACGTATGATTATTAAAGTAATGGATTTTTTCATTTTTTATAGACTACAGTAATGGATAGAGTAGTCATACATTTTCTTTATTAATCTCGAATAAAAGATGTAAACACATAGCATGACATACACTTCTCATCAAAAAAATCGAAACACTTTCGTTTTTATTGTTTTTGTCCTAATTTTTTACAAAAGAGAATTAATTCCATGAAAAAAAAAACATTATTGTGTAGCTGGCAGTTTGGTCATTACAGTAAGAAGAAAAAAATCAAAATTCGAAATTATAATTTCATTTGTTTATCCTATAAATGAAATTAATCACTGTTTTGAGACAAATGTGTATTTAGGGTTGGAGTACGTTTCTCGTTTAAAAACTAAAAATTAGCGCTTGTCTTTAAACTTTTTGTTTCTTATTTCATTTACTGTGACTTTGGGACGTCTGAAAAAACTTTTTTTTCTAAAACATATGGATACTTCGCCCGCAGAAGCCGCCCAAGTGGTGGCATTGCTGGATTCTGGACTTAGTCAGCGTGTTGTGGCTGCAAGATTGCATCTAAGCTTATCATCTGTTCATAGAGTCTACAAACGCTATCGGGAGACTGGTTCGTTCACGCGCCGTTCAGGATCTGGCAGGAATCGGGTCACTTCTGAGCGAGATGATCGATTTATTGTTACAACTTCTTTACGAAATCGACGCCTTAACGCTTTTCAACTGCAGCAGCAGCTTCGCGTTGTACGAAGAGTAGCTGTAAGTGACTCTACAATAAGAAGAAGGTTGAAGGAACGCGGATTGGCACCGCATAAGCCAGCGAATGGGCCGAAATTAACTGCAGACCATCGAAGAGCGCGCCTTAACTTTGCACGCGAGCACCTAACTTGGTCATACCTTCAGTGGAGCAAAGTACTGTTTTCTGATGAGTGTAAAATTATGCTGTATGGTAACGACGGAAGGAACAAGGTCTACAGAAGAGATGGAGAACGCTTTGCACAATGCTGCATTGAAGAAAAGGTCAGCTATGGTGGCGGTTCGTGGACGGTTTGGGGAGGAATCAGCGCCGACGGTAAGACAGAACTTGCCTTTGTGTCTGGGCCACGGCTGCCTGCACTAAACTCTCATCGGTACATCGAACAGTGTCTTGAACCTCATGTGATGCCCTATGCACATTTTATTGGCAACGACTTCATATTCATGCACGACAATGCTAGAGCTCACACCGCGGGCGTCGTACGAGATTATCTTACCGAAGTCGGTATCTCCATTATGGTATGGCCAGCAAGAAGCCCGGACATGAATCCCATTGAACATCTATGGGATGAATTAAAGAGACGAATTCGAGCAAGAGATCCAGCCCCAGAAACACTTAGCCAGCTGCAAAATGCAATCCAAGAGGAATAAGGTTTGAATTCATTTATTTCTAAAGATTACAAATCACTTGTACAGAAATAAATACTAAAAATTACTTAATTTATACATTTTTGCTGTCCACGAGTAGAAAGATATTAAAGTGTTAACATTACGAATATATGCAGGTAGTTGAGAAAAGTTTTGTATTGTTTACGACATGCGGTACGGTCGACGTGCGGTGACTCGTTATCTTTGTTTTTATGTTAGAAATCTAAGGACTCTTTCACACTAGAGCGAAATAAATTTTGTATTTAAATTAATTAGTTTTTGCATAGCTTTTTAAGATGTGGCATTTTAGAAGTTTTTTAAATAGTAATAACGATTGTGTATTTTTTATATCTTTTGGTAGTGAGTTATAAAGTTTTGCTCCCTCGTATATTATTGTTTTTTTTCCATAGTTAGTTCTAGTGCTAGGTATATGTAAGTCTTGTGCACGCCTCAGAATACGTTTTTGTACCTGTAGGTTTTTTGTGAATGTAATTTGTGTGTGTAAGTCTTTGGAAAGGATTTTGCGAACTAAAATACATGTGTTATATAAGTATATATGAGAAATGTTAAACAGTTTGGTTTCTTTGTAAATTTTGTGTGTGGGGGTCAGATAGTGGTAGTGAAATAGGACTTTTATAATTTTGTTTTGTGCTCTTTGTAGTTTTTCTAGGTTGGTTTTAGCTGCTGAACCCCACAGTTCTATAAGATATTCAATGTGCGGTTTCACCAATGAATTATAAATAGTGTGGCGGACTTTAAGGGGAAAGCATCTCACAATTCGTCGTAACGCCCCCGTTAGGCTTGATATTTTAGAACAGGTTCTCTCTATATGTGGTTTCCACGTAAGTTGGTTATCCAGAATAAGTCCTAGGTATTTCTCTTTATTAACTTTATTTAAATTAGCTCCATTAATACTAAGAGGTTTGTGGTCTGAGATTTTTTTGTTTTTAGCTGCAAATATCATAT
Source organism: Pyrrhia umbra (assembly GCA_963891755.1). Taxonomy (NCBI): domain Eukaryota; kingdom Metazoa; phylum Arthropoda; class Insecta; order Lepidoptera; family Noctuidae; genus Pyrrhia; species Pyrrhia umbra. Next base: position 3,910,038 of record OY982943.1, read on the forward strand.
AATTGGTTTTAGATGTATTGATAGTTAACAGGTTTTTCAGAAACCATCTTTCCAAAATGATGAGATCCTCTTGTGCGACCTGTATTATTGACTCAATTGAGTGGCCAAAATAAAAAAGGCAAGTGTCATCAGCATATAGAGAAATATGCCCCTTCAGGCCTATCTTGTCTATATTATTAATGTAGATAAGGAATAAAAGGGGACCACAAATTGAGCCCTGAGGCACGCCGCAGTTTATTGCCATAGGTGCGCTAACATTGTCACCAATTTTAACGACCTGTCGGCGTCCCTGGAGATACGATTCAAAAATTTTGAAAGCATTTCCAGTTACACCGATCGAGGCAAGTTTATTCAGTAACAAGCTATGGCTTACGGTATCAAACGCCTTTTTTAAGTCGATGAAGATCCCTAAAGCCATGTGTTTCTTGTCTATGTTAGTTTTAATAGTTGTGATTAGATCTGTTCCTGCTGCAAGAGTATTGGATTTTGATCTAAAGCCATACTGTCGTTGAGAAAGGTAGTTAAATGAATTTAAATATAGATTAAGACGATTGTGCAATAGCTTTTCAAAAACTTTAGACAGTACAGGCAAGACTGAAATAGGTCTATAATTTCCCGGCGACAGTTTGGAGCCAGCTTTAAAAACAGGGGTAACTTTGGCGTATTTTAGCGTGTCGGGGAAGTGACCTTCGCTGAAACATTTGTTGATGCATTGGGTAAGACTAGGTAATATGAGATTCTTTATACATTTGAGTGATTTTGCACTGATACCGTCTATACCTGTGCTGGTGTTTACATTCAGGTTATCAATTATTTTTCTAATTTCATCTGTAGTTGCTGGTGCTATCTGAGAAAGTGTAGTTGCATTTACGTTTTTGTTTAACGTGATAGTGTTAGTCTGAGTATTGTGATATTTAGCAGGTATCTGACTTGCTAGGTGTATACCTATACCGGCAAAATAGTTGTTAAGACACTCACATATTTCCTTTTCATCAGTAATAAACCCTGTAGGTGATTGTAGTTTAGAGGGAGCAACACTTTTCTTTGATTTATTATTAGACAAGCTATTTATCAATTGCCACATCTTACGGGGTTTACCCTCGCACTCTTTAAAACATTTATGATAATATTTACTTTTTGTTGCCTGTATATTCTCAAAAACTCCGTTTCTTTCTTTTTTGAATGCTTCTTTTGATTCTTGGTTATTTGGATTATTTTTGTAATTTTTCCACAATTCATTTCTTTTGTCTATTTGATTGACTATGTCCTTATTTATCCAATCTGCCCTGGGAGGGTTTAGTATTTTAGTTCTAACTGTTTTGCTTCTAATGATTGCTGACTGGATTGCTTCCTCTAACCTGGTGTATTCCTCGCCGATGTTATTATAGTCTAAGTCTTCAACAGTTTTATATAAGTTTGTGTATGATATAGCTTGAAATTTCGCTTTTCTAATAGGCTCGGGCTTATACCTCTCGACTTCTAAGAAAATCTGTTTGTGATCAGACATGGCAGATTCTATAATAGCTAGATGTATTTTATGATCTTTGAGGCTGGTGCATACATGATCCAATATACTCTTGGTGGTTGAAGTTTCCCTCGTGCAGTATTTAGCATCAATTTTATTCAGTATGGTGTATCCCTGTTCTAAGAGTGCATCTGTATATTCAGTATTAGATCGGTTCGGCACAAGCAGATTGTAGTTAAAATCTCCAAATAAGATTGTTCGCTTCCGTTTTTGCAGTTCATCTGAAAAGGTCTCGAGAAACTTTTTTGAATTTGTTCTTTCTGGTTTATATATGGCGCCAATGTCGAGAGAAAATTTTTTTAGATGCACCCAAAGGAAATGGTTATCATCTTCGCATTTATCACTTAGAAATTCATGTTTTATATTTTTGTGAACAAATATTGAGACCCCTCCTCCTCTTGACTGTGTTCTGAAATTATAGTAATGGTGGTAGTTTGGTAATTGTATGCTTTTGGCTTCTGTTTCGTTTTTAATCCACGTTTCTACTAGTGCGACTATATGAATGTTTTTAATTGTTGCCAGTATACAGTTTAGTTCATCTATTTTTCCAGGTTTAACTAAGCTACGGATATTTGCATATAAAAATCTTAATGATGTTCGACTTGTGCCTAGGTTATTGTAGTTGCTCACGATTTCGTATGTTATTTTGTCTTGTCCAGTGTTCGGTTGTGGTTGTGTAGTCCCAATTAGTTTTTTGATGGCTTGAGTATTATTTTAGGTGTATTATTAACGTATTTTATTATGAGATCTTTCTCCCCATTTTGTGTTCGGCGTTGTAGTTCTTCTGTTAATTTTCTCATGAATTTTTGTTGGTATGGGGTTTGATCAGAATATATTTTAACAATTTCGCTCTTGTAGATTGATTTATTACGGAGTATCACTTTCGCATTTTCTTGGGATGGTAAATATACCTTAATATGACGAACCTTTTCTGGTTTAAAATAACCAAGGCGATGGATTCTAACTGGCTCAGGACATTCAGGAAAAATAGTTTTTATAATTTTGTTGACCTCTCTACTGTCAGAAGCAGCTCGTTCCTCTTTGTTGTCGTTTTTTACTTCAGGTATACCAACTATAATTATATTTTTGCTTCTGAGTTCTCTTTCATGCAGCTCAGAAACTATATCTTCACAGGTGAGGCACTCAAATTCTGGCTCTGTTGTTGGAGCTGTCTTTAGGTTTCTCAAGTCAATTTCAATATTATCAACTTTTGTATTAGTTGCAGCACTGGCGAGTTTCAGATCTACTATGTCTGATTTTATCTGATTTTGTTCTGACACAAGTTCTCTCGTGATAGACTGGAGGCTTTTCATTTCGTCTTTAATGACTGATACATCGTCTGATATTTTGTTGAGGATCGCCTTTTGTGTCTCAACAAAACCATTAAGGGTGTTCATTATTTCTTTGCGAAAATCGGCAAAATCTGCCTTTAGATCCTCCTGTTCGGGTTGTTTCCTCTTTCGCAGAGTAACCTGTGGTATCCCAGATTCTTCAGTATTGAGCCTGGAAAGATCCGGTTGGGATCCTCCACGGGTATGTGGCTCGGTTGGTGATCGTATAATACTCATAGTGAATAAAAGTTTGTAGTCCTATATAAATGTAAATATAAATTCAGCCAGTGTGTAGGCGCCCTTACAATTCTACGTACTTGGGTGACGTAGTCGACTGATCAACTCAGCTGTCAGTGAAGCGGTGTCCACGCAGAGTAGGATGAATTATTGGAGCCCGTCTCTTTCACACCGCAGGTATGAGGGGCGGGTGGGTTCGCGTAACACACACGTTGAGTTAAGGCAAATTGTATTATTACTCGTTAACTTTGAACTTAAAATCGGTTGACAGTAAATTAAGAAATTTGAAAGTAAGTTAGTAAAAAATGTTAACACGTCCACTCGCGAGCGCTCTCTGGACGAGTCTGATACTGGAGAATGGGATAATATACCACAACATGTGATCGTGACTCTCATCCGATCGATGAAGAACCGTATGGAAGCAGTAATAAGAGCTCGCGGAGGGAATACAAGTTATTAAATAAACGTTTCTTAATTTTTTTTTTCATTTACGCGTGTTGTTTTACCCATTTCCTTCATATTCCATACAGGGTAAAAATTACTCATTATACAAAATACGAAATCTATGAAGACTTAATTTGAGTTTAGAACAATAACATTAGGATTTAAAAACCTCATACTACTCACTATTAAATGACATTTTACATTTATTCCTAAATATACACATTTTTCTGATAATCCTTATCAAATCATAAACTGCGAGGTGTTTCGATTTTTTTGATGAGAAGTGTATTATACGCGACAATGAGTACAGAGTGTAGGCACTCCTTCACTTACAAACTATGTTAACAAAGATTAAATAATACATTAAAATAATTACAAGACAATAAAAGCAAATTTTGAGAGATTTTATTACTATTTAAGAGAATAAATATTAACATGTGACAATTTTCTCTAATAATCTTTTAAGCATTTTGTTCAACATATGTAGTACAAAATGCTATAGTGCAAAATTAGACAAGAAGTTTAATTCAGATGCCAACCACGAAGACCTCGTGGCTAGGTAACGGCTGCACCGATCGAATCTTTTGTGAGGGTCAGCTATGTTATTCGCTGTCGTAACATGGATGGGTGGCCGATCTTTTTGCAACGATACGACATCAAAACACTGAACATCCTAACTAATATTCCATGTATTTTATTTTATAATTAATTATCTGGTTAACCATTGAACTAAATATGATTAAACTACATTTTATATATAAATGACTATACTTACGTAATCACTAAAGCATTAGTAAAAAACACTTAAACGCTTTACTAAAACTTTTTAAAACCCACAACGTATACAAAACGAGAACTTCCCGCCATTGAAACGGCATTCTATAGTCTATGGCTGCGACGTTACATTTCACGCGAGGGAATTTGAAGTTGAAGCCAGATAGTGGAGTGTTGCGATCCTTTATACGTAAGTTTGTGGCATACAGTTTCACACTGCAGTAAATGTTATCTGGGAAAACAGTTTTATAGTTTGTATAGGAATATTTTAGTAGAACTTGAATGTGTGCTCGCTTTTAAAGTTGTGCTGTTGCATTTTGAGATGGAGTTAAGAAAACAGCGTCGTTATTTGTGTTTTAGTCTTGGCTTTTAGGTAAATGGTGCATTATTCAATTCTCTCAAAAACAAAAACCGGCCAAGTGTGTGTCGGGCCACGTGCAAAAGGTTTTAGTTGGTCGACTATCACTCTGTAACCGGTAAAGCTTAGCTGTGATAGTTACTTAATCTAATGTCTGTGATTTTTACAAATCTAGTAGCAGCCATTCAGAAGCTGGCAGGGAGAGGGGGACAGGGGAGGGGGGCGGATGCTCGAATCTAACATATATGCGCTTTAAAGCTTGATATTTCGCAAATGGCTCCCTAAAATTGGAAAATGATCGTTACGCATCCGCTTTATTTCTGAAAGACCTATCCAACGATACTCTGTATGATGGGGTACACGAGAAAAAATATTCATCCCACTTAACGTGGACAAGGGTGGCTCCACCTTAAAAAAAAACAAAATCCGAACTAGTTCAAATAGGTCGATGGTCTGAAGATCTGACAACCATTGGGGTGTAGGTGTTTTGAATGAAGGCTAGTCAAAGGTAGTTTATGATACCTTCCAGTGAGGTCAAGACGAAAGGCTGCTGCAAGGTGAAGACCGAGCGCTATTGGCACACATTTGGGAAGACCTGTGTCCAACAGTGGGCATATAATAAATAGGCTGCTGAATGATGATGATGATGGTAGTGTGTTAGTAGTTTTTCTGGAGCCTTTTTTATTCGGAAACTTAACTCGAAAGTTTTTTTTTAATTGACATTCTGTTTTGTATTTTCAGAGCTGTCCCACTTAGTAATTTGTAGATGTCTTTAAAGTCCTATCTTAGCTTCTGGCTACATTCATACTGACCTCTTTCAATAAAGCACTATTTATTTTACCTTGCGTTTTAGAATTGGAGCGAGTTTTAAAAGAAAAGTGGTTTTAAATGTCCTCAAAGTTGGTACGTGTTGAATAGGAACGTGAGGTTGTTAAGCGTGCTTAAGCTTGCAAAATAAATATCAATTTTTAAATTGTAATAAGTGCGTATTTTTTGATAAAAAATGGTTATATGGAAATAAACAATAGAATCGACTTTTAAAACGCTAAATAATAAACTTTCTGCTAATAATCTTGAGGACCAATACATCGTTTTAGAAGGGTCTCCAAATTATTATTGTGTGTATTTTGCCACCAACTTCTAGAGTGATCATCAGTAGAAAGATATTTTTCGCTTGTCAGAGTTTTCGAAGCTAAAATATAATGTTTGGTGTACATAAGAATAATATTATTCTATTCCTTTCAGATTCCATTTTTATCAATAACTAGATGACCCGGTGTACTTCGTATCATCTATCTACATATGTATCTTAACTTTTTATTACCGTTTAAACCTTCCCTGGGCCTGCAGTCTCGACATTGATAGCGATGTCATCGCAAAATACCGATCGCTAAATATTAGCGAAAAAATTCGGTTGCCGTAACGACGGTAACGATAAATGCAAGTCTCGACAGACGAGATAGCGAACAAAATCACATCACTATGTTGACTTTGCGATGTCGGTACACGGTACGAAAATCGTATTTATAGTGCGGAGATTTTATTGTAAAATATTGGCAGTTAACAAAAATCTTTATATTAAAGGGAAAATTGGGGGACAAAATATTCTCAAATAATTATCTTTCTTTGAAAATTGTACAGAAGATAGGTAAACCTTACCATATTAACACTTTTTTTCATCGAAACGTGTAAGTAGCTTGAACCGTTTTTAAGAATACAGTTAAACAAAGAACATAATAGTTCGCGTCCTTGCAACACAGACGTTGAACATAACAAACTTTATGTCTCCGACTGAAAGACTCGTTTCTATGGTCATGATGAATAAATAAAAAAAAAACATGACAAACTGTCAATGTCAAGTTTGTTCACAAAATACGAGATTGAATCCGATCTGTTATAAATATGTACTGATAAAAAACGGTTTTTCGATGTTGGGGGACAATGGGACAAGGATAGTGTATGGTTCATTCCTTAACTGGCGTTGTTGTCTGTCCAACATAGACACCTAAAAACAAACTTCAGCACACCAAAGCATCTTTCAACGATACCCTTGGCTGATCTTAGAGCATTTGTATATATCCACTCCGGTGACTCAGGGCGTTGACTCTTTAAAGGAGGCATCAACCATGGTTCCATCGGATATCCATCATCAGTTACAAGAATAAACATAGAAAGAATTTTCAACTGCCAAATGGGAAACCTCTTCTACAGATTATAATGCATATTTATTATTATTTACCAAGCAGCCATGTACTTCACCTTCGCCTACACACTTCCTGGAAATAGCATTCAGTGGCACCTTAATGCACCCGTGTAAAGATAATCGCCTTGCAATAACACTAGTCTGAATGTGATGGTATGAGAATCCTATGGGAACAGTGGCATGCGGTGTTGTGTCAGTGATACGAGAGCTTGGAGACGGTACCCAGGAAACCCGCAGACGTTACCTACTAAAAGGATTAGAGTCGTAGTTATACATCGAGGGTGATCTGAAAATGAGGTTTTTTCCCCATGGGGTTACGACCACCATTATGGTGTATAAAGATCAAGGCGTCATAGAAAACTTTGCTCCAGGAAAGATAAACCTCACCAGAAGAGTTTCCAGGCCACCATTACTACACAAATAGGGCCACACGGTGTCTGTGGCCACATGGGTCTAATTATTATGTACTGATATTGTGTAGGTTATACTAAGGTACATATGTATTACATTTACGAATAGGGGACTTTATTCCCTATCCCATGATATATAACAAGTGTATTCTATGTAAACTACTGACGAATAAATACAAGCCGCAAGGTACATCGCCAAACAAAATGTTTTATTGCTTCAGTCCCTTGTCTCCCGTTTCCTCGACTGCGAATGTGGTATCCTATCTGATATGATATAATATCTTGTGGTACCCTGTCTGTCTGACTCTTCCGACTACATTAAAGGGTGCGTGGAGGCCTAGTGCAACCAGCGCGAAGAGTTGGGGCTTTGCCGAGTGTTGTGTACAAACGCGACACGAGGCAAGTCACGGCTGGTAGTGAGCACTACGTCAACTGAGGGGGATTGCCCCAGTCGGCGTTAAGCTGGGAGATATACTCGCCGCCTCATCAATGAAACTGCTGTGGAGCATTTCTAAACTGTTCTTTAAATGCACACCGTTCTTCTTGAATCATGAGAAATTTAACATAGCTTTTCATTAATAGCCAAAGTCACAGCATGTATTACTGGGTTTACTGGCTTTTGGCTTATGCTACAACCCCACTGCAAGCCAACAAGTAGTTGGTAGCACCCACTAGCGTAAAATCGAAGTGCCGTGGGTATCTATTAAGAAAAAAATTATAAGTACTTAGAGATTAGAAAAAAATAAGAAATATTATTTAGGCATGGAGCCTAAACGACTTGGGACTCCATAAAACATCGGTGACGCCGAATAGATTGGGGAAGTTCACCACCAAGCTCATGAAACAACCTAAGAACCAATGCTAACGATCGTAGCGATCACTTATCGGGCTGCCAAAAATGGTCGCTAGGAAATTCGATAATATTACGATAAATCGGTATCTTAGCAACAATATTTGTCAAGTTTGCGATGATAGTCGATAGCTTTGGCAGTAGAGACTACCAAAAATCGTTGTGATCGGTTCGTTAGCACGTAGCGACCGATTTTTGTCGTAAAGTGATCGCTATCAATGTCGAGACTGCAGGCACTGGACTACGAAAAATATTTCCAAACCAAAATCAGCTACATTGGCCAAGCCGTTTTCGAGTTTTAGCGAGACTAACGAACAGCAACTCATTTTCATATATAAGACTAACCAAACAGTTTATCAACCTTTTTCGTCGAATTTAAAAATGGAATTCAATATTCAAAAACATAGGTACAAAACAATTTAGTTTGCCCTATGACGTGTAATCAATTCTTTTTTAAAACTGAACTAAAAGTACAAAGACCGGGTTGGTCCTGATAGCGCGTCACGCGTGAACGGACTGTGCTAACAAAAATGTGCAAGCGTGTATTCCACGATGAACGGTCGATGTTTTTCGATGGCTGGATCACTGGGTTACAAAAGGGAGACTTTTGTTTTGTTAAGGACGACCTTATTTAAAGCTAGGGATCGAGTAAAAGGAATCGATTTATACAGGCGGCTGTGTACAGAGTTTTTCTTTTAATTATAAAGTTTTTTAATGTTTGTAGGTTCCTTTTATGGCTTGCGGTAGGAATTAATTGGTATAGATCCACGATCCTTATGAAAAAGCATTTTACCCCTTTCTTACGACTTTCTCTTCTTCTATATCTCTCTGGCTCTCTCTATCATTATACGTAGGTATCTGTGTGTGTGTGTGTGTAGTGCGAGTATGGAAATTAATAACTGACAAAGTTCACCATACTTAACACGTTTTTTAAACTTCAAAAATAGGTTATCAATTCCACTGATATGTTTGTAATATTGTTGGAATTCCGTAATACTCGTATATCATGATAGTCTACAAGAACTTCTAAGTACGTGTGTATTTTTTTTTAAATGTGTGTGTATGTATGTTTCTCTGCGTTTTTCTCAAGAATTACAAGTCGGATAGTGACCTTTATCTTTTTAGAAAATCGGATTAAGTTTCGATAATGATAACAGAAATAGTCAATACTATTTTAATAATTTAGTATTATTACAGGTATGTGTAATATCGAGAATGATATTTGGAATCAGCGAATTTTGCTGATTCAAAATCCTTACTAATATTATAAATGCGAAAGTAACTGTCTGTCTGTCTGTCTGTTACGCTTTCACGGCAAAACTACTGGACCGATATAAATGAAATTTGGTACAGAGATAGAATAGACCCTGAGGAACAACATAAGCTACTTTTTACCCGGGTGCGCTAAGTAGTTCCCTCGGGATGCGGGTGAAACCGCGGGAAACAGCTAGTATAAAATAACTCAATATCACCCAAAATGTCGCTTAAACCAAATAGCCCGTTACCCCTCGATAATTATGGATAATTTATTTGGAGGTTATTTGAATTCTGTAACTATGATGAAATGTTAGTTACATAAACATTTTAATAATTGGTTTTTTGAAGTCTGGTTTGGTTGTTTAAAGAATTTATTCTTCCTTTGATTTTTTTAATAAATTGAAATCTTGAATGTTTTTTTTTTAAAGTAAAATATTTTAAACTTACTGCTCCGACTTGCCTGGAATTTAAATTACTTTTATATGGAAATTCTCATCAATTTACATTTAAGTAAGAATACTTACTAAAACATTCAAAATATATTCTACGACTGATGGATAGATTCGAATTTTCAAATTAACTTAATAAAAATATAGAATAACTTTTTTTATCGATTTATAAAGCGCCGCGGTCGCTTAGGCGTTTTCAGTAAAAATAAATTTATTTTTCTCTTTCTAATGGAAGTCGGTTAGGTATATTTTTTAGAACAGATTTTTTTTTGGATTTTTATGGTGCATAGGATGCATATCGCCCCTTAGATTTTTGTAAGACTGATATTTGAAATCCCAAAAGCCCTTTCTAATGATACCTCACACAAATACACAATATATTAAATCTTGGAAAGAAGTTGACGTTTTTCTTTTACTATTCCCCCTTCTTCTTCAGTCATCGACTACACGTATAAAAAAAGCAATGTGACTTGTCACGACAGTTCTGCTATGATCCTTTGAGGAGTTCCGTTCCATATCTTCGAAGTTCATGATCAGACCCTGACCTGATGGCCAAGTACCTCTGAAGAAAATCCTTTCAAACAAAAAAAGAATCTTCCGAATCGGTCTTTGAGTAATCGGGGAACATAGTACATACAAAAATAAAAGATTTCGACGAATTGAAAACCTCCTTTTTTGAAGTTGGTCCAAAAATAGGCTGTACGGTTATTAATTTCAATTTCATTTTGAAACAAACAATGAAATTGAAAACCACTGAGGTGCGAACTATGTCGGCACATGCATGACAGCATACAGATTAAAAATACATAGAATGATTTTTAGAAATTGCATTTGGCAAGCCACGTTGTGGGAATTTTACTAAAACCATTTATTTGATGGACATTTTGAAAACTTTTTCGAATGATTGATGTAATTTTTTATTAAAAGTTGCTAGGCTACACCTACAGATAAGAATTATTTTAGCCAAGTTCAATACCCTATAACTACCAATGTGACTTTTTAATTTATTTAGGTGAGTAAATTATTTCTAAGTATAATTAAAAAAATAATGCACAATCAAATCCATTCAACCGTTATGCGTGATTGATTAACGAACACTAAAAAAAAGCAATTTTCTCATTTAAATAATACTGGCTGTATCTCTCGTTTTTCACGCGTCCTGAAAGAACTACTCCACCCACGGATAAAAAGTAGCTTCTATCCATCTCTAGGGTGTGACCCTGGAGACGGTGTTTCTATTTCCATAGTAATCATTTCATCTGCCAAACCATTTCTCAACTATGTTGGGGTCGGCTTCCAATCTAAACCGGTACAGCTGAGTACCAGTGTTTTACATTGGCTATCTGACCTCCACAACCCAGTTACCGGGTAACACATTACCCCTTGGTAAGACTAGTTGTCAGACTTTCCGGCTTCTGACTACCCGTAACGACTGTCAAAGATGTACAAATGACAACCGGGACCAACAGCTTAACGTGCTTTCCGAGGCACGGAGGAGTCTCGCTATGACAAAGATGGTCACCCGTCCATGGACTGACCGCGCCATGTGCAGCTTAATCTTTGATCGGTCGAACCGTGCGGCTGTTACTTAGCCACGAGCTCCTCTATCTATCTCCATACTAATCTGTCATTCAAATCGATTCAGCCGTTTTACTGCGAAAAAGTAGCAAAAAACTTACATTAATAAATAAATATTTTTTAGCATTTATAATATTCGTTAGGAAAGATAATTGTCTACCCAGCCAGTTGGTATTTACCTAAAATTACCTTAAAATTTTGAAACATGAAATTTCGTCGTGAATCGCTACGATAACCTCAATATTAATTTACGGCCACTTATTTCGGTAACTATCTCAAATATTTGCATGTAATAGATTAGGACCACATTTTCAGAGATGATATCTATACGAAAATGATTCAATTAATATTAGAATAATTTTCTATTAATTTTAGCAAAAATATTTTTTTGTGAATCTACACTAATATTATAAAGAGGAAAACTTTGTTTGTTTGTAATGAATAGGCTCAAAAACTACTGGACCGATTTTAAAAATTCTTTCACCATTCGAAAGCTACATTATCCACGAGTAACATAGGCTAAATTTTATATTGGAAAAAATAGGGTTCCGTAAGATATTTGGGTTTTTCGGACACAAGGTGTAAGAAATCAACCAGAAAAGTTACTTTTTTGCGTACGCTACTAATCTCAGGAACTACTGGTCCGATTTGAAAATTCTTTCAGTGTTAGATAGCCCATTTATTGAAGAAGGCTATAGGCTATATTTCATCACGCTAAAACCAATAGGAGCGGAGCACCACTCACAGTTTATTCAAAACTGCTGAACATCTTTGAATGAAACTTGGCACACAGCCTTTAAACCGTTGACCCCAGTAAAACCGCGGGTAAAAGATACCATGTATGTTATAAAAGATAGAGTTAACTTTAAACTTTTAAATAGCTATATTATCTGGAGTTACTTGTCCAGAAAACCCATTTACACTTCGCTCGAGTAACTAGTTAGTAGCGGGTTTAGCTTGAGCTTCACTTACTCAAGTTTCGGTACTTAAGTTTGGTAACTTAGATCCTCATGCAATGAAACATACGTAAGTAGCTTGCAAGTTGGAATTAAGTTCGCATAGATCGTAATATGATGTTGAGATGGAGGCATGAGCTGCATATGACCAAGTTTTCTGTCTTCCAAGTCGGCCATTCGATTTATCTATTTCGAAGTCCACTTTAAAAATCTTTGATCGCCACGTCAAAAATGCATAAGCGTGCTCTCGGTGCCAAGCTATATTTTTTCCTTTAATTCTGTTATGTAGTCGTGACCGTGTGTGAGTCGCGTGCTGGAAACATTTTGCTTTGTCATGTATGTGAGTTCCAATTCACCATGCACAACAACTTCTTCAAGTACTTTCTATCTTTAGCTTAAAAAAATACCAATCGAATTGAGAATCTCCTTAATCTTTTTGAAGTCGATTTAAAACCACTGGACAAGGGTGAAGAAAAATATCGTAAGAAAAAAAATATTAGTAATGCTTCTATATAAATACCTAATTATAAACTCTGTATGAGAAGAGACACTTGCCCAGCTTTGGGCTAGACACGCGTGCTGCCTGAACCGAAGTTGACTGGCCAGTTTGCATCGGACATTTATTTCACTTTTAATATTTTTTATGATTTTCCGAAATAAATATTGCTTCCACAAAATAAGGAGGTAAAACGTTTTTTCATTCTAATTACGAACCTATAACATAAAAATGTTTTAAAACTAAATTTCGAAAAAAAAAAACTATAGTAGGTACCTATATTCTTTTACACAAAATAGGTACTTGTAAAACCACGATTCCAGTCGAGTCATAATGTTCTAATATCGATGCGGGCCGCGCAAACTGTTTAGTATAATCTGTGGTCATTAGCGACTGCCCCACCCTAGGGTTGCCAACGAGAAAAATGGGACGGCAAAAAGTCTGAGTCTTGATATTGAAAAAGGTTCTATTAGATAATGGTAATTTATTTGAGACTAGCTGTTTGCTCCAGTTTAATTCGTATCCTAAGAGAACGACTTCGCACATCCGAATATAAACTTCTCTGTGTCTTTTCTATCGCCAGGTTTCAATAATAGCAACTTGCATCTTGGTTCAGCCGTTATCCCTTGAAAGCGTTACAGACAAACAGATAGAGTTATATTCCGATTTATAATATTAAAAAAGATTCTGCTCTTAAATGACCAGTTCTGAAATAACCCCAGATTGTAATTACCTAAAAACAAACCCATTCACCAACAGTGATTTCAACATAACAAAGTAAAACAAAACAAGTTCGTTTATTAAAACCTCCTTTGCTTCGTACACGGAATGAAAATTAAACGCTGGCAACCCTGTGTTTTGGCGCCAAAACGAATGCCAGCAGCAATTTCCCGCGCTAACTGTATAATGCGATGGCGAATTGGCCTCCTCTGGCGCCTTGTAGGGCAATCTCATGCAGTGTAGGTTTTAGCATAGGAATTAACTACTTTTACAAGCTAAATTCGAACTATCCTAGATAATTTGGTAAAAAAAATATCGTGAAATTACAGTAATATTATTATAACTTCCGTATCAAATGGTGGTTTTTATTTTCGCGCCAGAAAGTTCTTTAATCGAATTGGTCCCTTTTTTAAACTTAGAACGTATCGTTTGCTTTGAGTTTGGTAGCACTGATCAGGGTATATGTTAGAATTATTTTTACACCAAGGTTTAAGTATTATACAGCCTTAAACTCTTTCGGCCAGTTGCACTAAACTTTTTATTGTTATACTTTTACGAGTAGCACAAAACATGATATCAATAAAGCATTATTTTAATATTTTTTATCATATCAATACATAGATTATACTTATTAAGTAAATATATTATCATTAGCATGTCGACGAATAACATAAAATAATAGCAAAATTATATAATTTTATCCTCCATTTTGACATATCTTGAATGTCAGTTCTTCCGTTTCACGAATCAATATCGTTTGCAAATAAGTACCTACATTAAAAAAATCCACGTAAATAACATAATCGTCCAATATTCTCGAAAGCATGTAAGTCAAAAAATGTTAACGCTAGCTTTTTAGTAATTGTTTTGTTCTTTACAATATAATTATATGAACAAAGAAGAAGTTTTAGAATAAAAACTTCATTTAATAAAACCTTATCGGTAAACCAACACAGCCCTAACTGTCACCACTTTATTTTGCAAAGAAATTGACACCCAATTTATCGTTCATCGCTTGTGCTGTTACAATTATCGATACCGTACTAGGGTTGTGCTAATTGCGTCTCTCGATAAAAAAGGGAAAACGGCTAGCTTGTTGATTACTAGCGACTCAATCAACTCCGTAATATTCGGACGAGTCGAAACGGTAAAATAAAATTGGACTCTTTGATTGAATTACCTGGAAAACTTGCTTGGTCTTTCACAAAGTTAGTTTGGCTCCTACCTACTCATAGAATAGCTACTGCCCGCGACTTTGTCTACGTGAACTTCGAATGGGTCCAAATACCTGGATAAAAAGTATCCTATGTGTTAATCCAGTTCATAAACTATGGGTGTAACAAATTTCATCAAAATCAATTCAATACTTTTGCGTGAATTAGTCAAAAACATACATAATTTATACATTCAAACATAAATTTACTTATCTCCTCTGTCCTTTGTCTGTCTGTCTGTTGCGCTATTATGGTAAAACGATCCCGATCTTGATGAAATTTTGTATAGAGATAGCTTGAACGTTGAGAAAGGATTTAGCTTTTATCTTGGTGCATGAAGTACTTTGCTTAGGATGAGGGTGAATCCGCGGACAAGAATTAGTCAATAATATTTTCTTAATCATAAAAGAGATATCCAATAGAATTGAATATGTTACATTAATAATGAACAACATAATTAACCAAATGAGCAGTACAATATCAATTAATTGAATTTAAATCTCACTTTATCGCTTGGTTCATATTCGAATTTAAACTTTAAATGTATTAACACAAGATTTAATTTGGGTTGCGGTTTTTTTTGTCATTGGCTTCCCAAAATATGTCACACGAAGATTTTAATCAATACAATTAATTTTCATGTCTGCGGTCGGATTGATATTAATTATTGTTCGTTATTATTTTTTTTATATCTCTACCATGTACGGGACTACAGAGTCCCGTCTTTTGGGACGCGAACGTAGGGCCGAAGCCTACACGCCGAAGCCCTTTGAGACTACAGACAGACAGGCAGGCTGTAATCCCTATATACACTATAGAAATGCACCCAAAGACAAGCTCCGATTTGTGCAGGATCATTGCAAAATATGGAAATATAATACTTGGGCGACTGTCGTGGTGGCCTAGTGGTTAAGGCGCCTCTCGTGTACGAGTGTGCGGGTTCGAAACCTGGCAAGTACCAATGTGACTTTTCTAAAGTCATACGTACTTTCTCAGTGTATCTGACACCACTGACTAACGGTGAAGGAAAACATCGTGAGGAAACCAGGACTTAAAAAGTCTGAAATCGCCAATCCGCCTTGAGCAAGCGTGGTAATCAATGCTCATGCCTTCTCTGTATGATAAGAGGCCTGTGCCCAGCAGTGGGACGAAATATAGGCTGATGATGATGATGAATACTTAGGCTATTGTGATGGGATGATAATGCGAAAGTGGGTTTGTTTGGTAAGCTTTCACATTATCTGCCTAGCCTTTTCCCTACTATGTTTTGGTCGGCTTCCAGTCTAACCGGATGCAGCTGAGTACCAGTGTTTTACACGAAACGACTGCCTATCTGACCTCCACAACCCAGTAACCGGGAAGCACGATACCCCTTGGTAAGACTGGTTGGCAGACTTTCTGGCTTTTGACTACCCGTAATTACTTTCAAGGTCTACTAGGAGGAGGCTCGGTATGACATAGATGGTATCCCATCCCCATCTCATCGATGGACCGACCGAGCCAACCGCAACTTAACCTTTGATCGATCGATCCGTGCGGCTGTTACTTAGCCATGAGCTCCACACAGTGTAAATACGTTAAAATTGATAGACACTAATCCAATATTGATCTATGCAAATGCTAAACCGATTTAAACGTATCTAGATTAGCCACTAATTAACTTGTTTGAACATGATTCAGAGCCGATTGTAATGAAACTACGATATTTACGTTTGAGACGTCATTTATAATTACGTAGTAATTAAGTTCTAATGCTAATGACCGGTACATGGTTGATATTAGTGAGGAATCCGGGTGCAAACAAAGACACGTAATATTCGAGACTGATTTATTTAGATGTAGGGTGTGCGCACATTTACAATTTGTTCTGATACCCACATAAAACCTATGCAAATACATTACATTTTTCCCCTCTAAGAAATCTATAGCTAAACATATGTCATACAAGTGATTAATGCATGGAGGATGAACAATAGGTATACTTATAGTTAGGCTTATTATATTACACAACTAAAGGCTTACGCTTCAATCCATAACACAAAAAATCTAAGTACAGTAATAATATATGAATGGTTTTAGTTTCCTCTTGTACCACCCCTCCTATAAACTTCTTAATAACATGGATTTATTATAACTCTAAGTAACCGACCTATTTAATTGCTATAACTACATATTGTTGTTAGTTCATAACAAAAGGTAGGTATGATACTTTTTAAACAGAACAACTTACTGAGACGTAAACTAAATATACCTAGGTAATTTTATCATAATGTAAATTTGTAAGAAACAAGACATCGGCTGGCATACCGGTAAACTTAAACTTTGTAATTAGGTTTGTTTTTACGCGGGCGCAAATTATATTTAGGGACCTTCGCAACTATAGTGTCGTCGTCTGGCTGACGAGATGTAGAAGGCACTGGTGGTGGTGACCCCGAGCTCGCGTCTTCAAACGCGAACTCAGTCGAGTCAGTCTCACCGCTCGCCTCCGGTGCCGCCTCTGCATATGGACACTCACGAGTGACGTCATCGGTAGCCTCCGAGCAAACAGCCCTAGCTAACGACAGCCGATTACTTTTACGATTGATTTGATCAATGTGTTTACTTTTTATGCCGTCGTCAGACCGTACTTTATAAGTGACAGCACCGGTGCGCTCGGTGACTACACCGGGCTTCCACTTGGCAATATTTTTAGAAAAATCTTTAACAAGAACCTCGTCTCCTTCTTTGACTTGTCTAACCACACCCCCGGCGCTGCGTACCTGTGCCTCCTGAGCCTTCTCCACAAAATCAGCAGTGCGCGGACGCAGCATGTCCAGTCGAGAACGCAGTCTCCGTCCTAACATTGCCCTCGCCGGTTCGCGCTGCGTGCTGGCGTGCGCTGAGTTGCGATATTGAAACAAAAACTTACACAAGGCTCGCTCCAGGTCTTCACCTTCGATTATAGCTTTCTTTATGGCCTTTTTAACAGTTTTTACTGCATTCTCAGCGGCACCATTACTGGCCGGGTGGTATGGTGCTGTAAGAATGTGCTTCACGCCGTTACCTTCTAAGAATACTTTGAAATCCCACGAAGTAAAAGGAGGGCCACCGTCTGTGACAATTTGTTTAGGCAAACCAAATCTCGCAAAACATTCTCGTAATTTGGATGCTACTTTGGCAGCTGATGTTCCTGTCTTCATCGGGAATACCTCGATCCACTTTGAGTGGGAATCAATAATAAGAAAATAGCTCATACCTCCGAACTGCAGAAAATCCGCGTGAAGTCTCGTCCACGGCTCGGCCGGCCAGACATAGGGCACCGGCGGGGCGTGCGGGGGTGCATCGCGTACTGCGGTGCACGCAGAGCAGGAGCGTGCCTGCGCTTCGATGTCAGAGTCGATAAGCGGCCACCACACATAGTTCCGGGCTATTTGCTTCATGCGCACTACACCTGGATGACCACTGTGAACTTCCTGCAAAATTTGTGCTCGTAGTGTGGTCGGAATGACCACACGATACCCCCATACAATACAACCATGATCTAAATGCAGGTCGTCTTTCCTGTGGAAATAAGGTTTTTCACTTTCCACTTCAGTACCTGATGGCCAACCGCTCATGAGATACCCATATATTTTTCTTAACACCATATCGCTTTTTATCTCCTTAGCCACGTCTTTGTGACTAATGGGAAAACTGTCTTCCACAAAATGTAAATAAGCGGCGTCATCCGACTCTGCATCCTCTTTATCTATTTGCAATGGCAACCTTGATAGAAAATCAGCGTTACCATTGCGTTCCGAAGACACAATCTTAATATCAAAATCATAGGCGGCCAACCTTACCGCATACCTTTGCAGCCGACTAGCAGCAGTTTGTGGGATACCCTTTTTGGGACCGAAAATATGGCTCAGTGCCATATGATCCGACTTCAATGTGAATCGCCGCCCATACACATACTGGTGGTGACGGGTCACTCCATACACGATGGCGAGAGCCTCTTTGTCCACCTGGCTGTACTTACGTTCCGCCGGAGACAGTGTGCGTGAGGCACAGCACACGACGCGCTCGCTACCATCTGGGTAGGCGTGCGCTAGAACTGCACCCAGCCCAAACGAGCTGCTGTCCACTGACAGCACCAGCGGCAAAGCAGGGTCGTAATGCGCCAGCACCGGTTCACACGTCAGAACTTCTTTAATCCTCGCGTAAGCTGCTTCGCATTCCCGCGACCATCGCCACCTAGATCCCTTCTTTAACAAGGCATACATCGGCTGTAATAATGTACTCATGTTGGGGATAAATCGCGCATAATAATTAATCATCCCCAAAACGGCTCTTAGTTGGGAGACACTTTGTGGCTCAGGGGCCTTCGCAATCGCATCGATTTTACTTTTATCGGTATGCAAGCCGTGTTTATTTATTCTAAATCCTAGATAAGAGACTTCATCCTTGAAGAAATCGCATTTCTCGAATTTAACTCTCAGACCAGCTTCTTGTAAGCGCGATAATACCGCTCTCAAATTCGCCAAATGCGACTTCTTATCGGTCCCCGTAATACAAATATCATCAATAAAAGATACACAGTTAAGGCCGCTTAGGGTCTCTTCGATTAATTTCTGAAACATTTCAGGAAGGCATTTTTAACCAAATGGGGCCCTGCGGTACACAAATGTACCTACATGAGTAGTAATAGCAGTTAACGGTTGCGAACTTTCGTCTAAAATACATTGTAAATACGCATGTTTAAGGTCTATTTTGCTATATTGTTCTCCCCCACTAAGCGCGGCGAACAGCTGTTCCACGCGTGGCAGCGGATAATGAAAATCTTTTAGTACTTTATTTAAAGTCAACTTATAATCGCCACACAACCTAATAGACCCGTCTCGTTTGACGACGGGCACTATCGGTGTGCCGTAATCGCTTCGCTCCACTTTGTATATAACCTGTTCGCGCTGCAGACGCTCCAGCTCGAGCTCCACGGGCTTCCGCAGAGCGAGAGGCAGGGGCCGGGCTTTGATAAATATCGGCGTGTTATCTTTTAAATGTAACTTTAATTTAGTTTTACAACATCCTAAACCCGACTGAAAAACTTCAGGAAAATCTAACTTAAGTTGATTAACAACCGGATTAATTTTAGTTGATAAATGATGTAAACTAAGCGATTTAATATTTAATTGTCTCATCCAGCTTCGCCCTAACAACGGTGGGCCGCCGTTATCAATAATGAACAGCGGAAGCTGGGATGCGGCGTTGCCACTCTGCACTTTTACGTAAACATAACCGAGTGGGACAATAGTCTCCCCGGTATATGAATGAAATTTGTTATTGTCGCGATTTATAGTTAAATGCGAAAGGTGATTATCATAAAATACTTTATTCACAGCCGATATTCTACTACCGGTATCAATTTCAAAAGTGACCTCAATGTTTTCTACTACTAATATGTAACTGTATGGCCCATCTTTATAGTTACTCTTTAATGCTACTACTTGAAATAAACAATCACTAGATTGAGAATCGGAACTGTCATCAATGAAATTTTGGTACCTTGATCCGCGGGCATCCTTATCACTTTTAGAACACACTGCAGAGAGATGACCTTTGACACCGCACTTATCACACACATACGATTTATATCTACACTTGTTCGACGTATGGGCTCCTTTCCCGCAACGTCTGCAAGCGCCAACCGCACGGCGGCGCGCCGTCGCCGACGCCTGCTGCGCCACGCGATGCACGGCTGCGCCCGCGGCAGCGCCCTGCCCGAGTCCCGTCGTGCTGGCGGTCGCCGACAGCGCGACGCCGGCCGCGGCCTCCGCCGCATGCCGTTCTGCCGCCTCCAGCGCGAGCGCCAGCCCTACTGCTTTCTTGTAGTCCAGCGAAGGCTCCGCAAACAGCCGAGAGCGCATATCCTCACTGCGCAATCCTGACACGAACTGGTCACGGATGTTATCCTCCAGTGTCGTCCCAAAATTGCAGTGCGTAGCAAGGTGCTTCAAACACTGCAGGAAGGCGCCGACTGATTCGCCCTCGGCCTGCCGCCGCAAACGAAACGTGTGTCTTTCCGCTATCTCGGATCGCTTGGGTTCCAGGTGCGCAGTCACGAGCTCGACGAGTACATCGAATGTCTTGTCCTCGGGGTTCTCCGGGGCGCACAAGTCGCACATCAACTGGTACGTCCGTGCGCCGACATGCGTCACCAACGTGGCAACGCGTAGTTCGCTTTTAATATCATTAAGTAAAATGTATTGTTTCACCAAACGAACATACGCTGACCAATTCCGGCCTTCCTCGAGGTCGAATTCGTGTAGTTTCCCGAACGGCATCGTGTTTATTCCTTAAACTCGTCGCCAATGAGGAATCCGGGTGCAAACAAAGACACGTAATATTCGAGACTGATTTATTTAGATGTAGGGTGTGCGCACATTTACAATTTGTTCTGATACCCACATAAAACCTATGCAAATACATTACAATTAGGAGTAAAACTTTAAATAGATGAAGCAGTGTGAGTAGGTACTATGCTGTCATTCATAAACCGCCTAGACATTTCCCTTACTGGTGGCTGCGGGATGTTCAAAAGAATTAGCGTCTGACACTTCCTCCCATCCCACCCACGGCGGGAGGAGTCAATTGATGATTTCCCATCCGAAAAAAGGTCAGTTTATTGTCTACTCAGATAAAGATGAGTGTTTTGGAGTAACTGCCTATCTGACTTTCACAACTCAGTTAAGGTACATTTCCGTGCATGGCAGCCATCGAAGCCGTGCACGACCGATGCGCGCGGCCGACGACTGTCGTAGGCTATATACTAGTAGGTATACTCGTATATTATGCTTTTTGAATATGTTAAGATTGATAAGGTATAATAATATATAGCATTATTTCTAAATAAATATATAAGCGCTGTTTTAATTCGATCTGTAAAGTACTTTTAACTTTAAATACTTTCAAAGAAGTATTTAGAAACATAGATTATTTATCTGTTGGAGCTTCGACCGAATTGTCAATATAAATAATTATTTTGTTTGCAACACAATCATAAGTTTGTAAGCGTTTGCAAATGGCGGCAGAGCGATTTAACTTGAAGATTAAATACCGTCTTTGGAAGTTTGTTGGCTTTCTGGAGTTTGTTATATGTATACATATATATGTACAGCTAAATACTTAATCCTTACTAATATTGTATATCTAAAAGTAAATTTGTTTATCTGTCTCTCTGTTTGTCGACAACGCCGAAGCCTATTCCAGAAACGGCACTAAATCCGACACCATCTCCGACACCGCCACTGTCTTCGACACAGACGCCAACACTGACGGCGAGATCTACTAAGATGCAGACGCCAAAATCAAACCCGACGCCGATTCAACTACGCCCAAACATGTCTGATCAAATCATCAAATTATGAGTGTTGATCGATAAGGCGGGTATTCATCGTCATCATCAGCCTATATATTGTCCCACTGCTGGGCATAGGCCTCTTCTCATACAGAGAAGGCATGAGCTTTATGTTTTATGTTAGTCAGTGACGTCTAAGCTACACTTAGAAAGTACGTCATATGACTTCGAAAAGTCACATTGGTACTTGCCAGGCTTCGAATCTTACGTGAGAGGCGGGTATTACCTGGAAAAACCATGGAATGGCGGCGTTTCATGAGAAACGTTAGACGGAGGTATTTTATAATTTGGCTAATTATACAATCAAATAACGAAATTGAAAATAAATTTGATTGCTAGACAAGTGGTAAAAACGCTAGTAGAATAGAATACAAAATGTATAGGAATGACATTAAATGACAGCTAGTCGTAAACGAATGTCATTCCCATACATTTTGATTTCTATTCTACTAGCGTTTTTGCCTATAGCTCTACTGGTATTAAAAGTAGTAATATTTTGATACACCGTGGATACTTTTTCATTTTATCATCAGCATAAACATCAATTAAGTGTATTTTTCAGCTCAGTTTCCATATTAATTAAGGTCGACGTTTGAGCGATCGCTTAAAGCTGCGACGAGCAGTATGGATCACTGGCCCTGACACCTGATCGCTTTTATGCTTAAAATATCACGTAAAAGTTTAACAGAATTATTGTTGCCAGAGTAGCTTTTTGTTACAATATTGACGTTTAATTTGAAGGGTATAAGTGTTTGTAAAATATGTTTTATTGAGTCAATCGTATGTCGGATATAGATGGGGTTCATTAAGGTCAGTGTGCCTAGGATTGTTCGAATGAGTTCCCTGGAACGCAAAGGAACACGGTTGGGTTTTATTCAGTAAGAGTCTGACACTTCCTTTCGCTCCGCCTATATAAGGACTCCTCAGTTACTTGATGTTCGATCATTCTCCCCCGAATTTTGATTCACGAAAATAATTTTGATTAAAACAATGAAAACAATTGTTAATTCTTTTAAAATTTCAAGTAAGGAGGTTTTAAAACATTCAACGCTTTCCAAGTATTGTTACCGATACCTTTGTATGCCGAGAATTTTATCTAGAAAACATTTCGCGTAGCCGCAGGAATTTCGATATGCGACGGTATGAAGCCACCGAATAACTTTATACCTGAAATAAACTTCAAATTATGCTTAAATAAGTTAAAATAAGCTTAGTAAATATAAAAAAATATAATTATAAAGATCAAAGTATATTTGTATGTCTTTCACGCTTTCGCGGTAAAACGGCCAAGTCGAGTTGGATGAAATTTGATGTGGAGATACATGTAGTAAGACATGGGATGTATTTTTTCTGGTTAGTAACGAAGATCTCTTAGGATACGAACGTAACCACGGTGAATAAAGTCTCCTTCTTCCGATTTAATTGTACTTTTTTTTTGTTTTTTGTCACAAATTAAATTTAGCTGAATAAAAAAAGTTATTGATACGTATATCATTAATTAAAATATGTAGCTAATTTTAATCAGCCAGTATTCCAGTCGAATTATTCAAACAATTAATTATATTTTACTACAATTAATAGACATGAAAAACTCTTTTCTGAGAATACGTAGAAATATAAGATCAAGAAACAATTAATTAGAAAATCTCTTAGCCCCAATAAGGGCTCATTAATTTCAGCTTCTTTGTGAAAGATAATTAATTAGTACCCGCTGCCTAATTAATCGGGGAAAGCATTCATTTATGATTAACGAGGGTTGTATTCCGAAGAACAAATAAAGAAGGTTTCATATTAATTAAGACAATTATTTGATAGGAAACTTTGTGACCTGAAGCTGTTACTAACTTGTGTGTATGTTTTTTAAACTTTTGTTTGGCAAAACGGCTGAACCGATTTTGATGAAATTTTGCATGGAGATAGCTTGAAAGCTGGAAAAAACATAGAATATTTAATCTCGGTGCGCAAAGTATTTCCCTCAGGATACGGGTAAAACGGCGGGAAATAGGAAGTTAATCATAATATCTGATTCTACGAATTCTAATTAACTAGTTTTGTACGTAAGTTGATCAGTGACTGTAAAATGACAGCAAGTTTGAGTATAAATAAGACAATGTTAAGATTTTTCTGATTCATTGTAGGCGTGTAAGTCGTAGCCGTTCGTAAACTTGGGGCTGCGGGACGTTCGAAATAGTTACCGCGCTCCCGGAATATAAAGGGCTGAGGAAAGAACATGGATAGGTTTTTATCAGTAAGACTGACACTCACCCACCTTTTGATGATTTTCCATCCAAAATATAGTTATGCGAATGAGAAGTGGCGATTGCCTACCTGACTGTGGAATTCAAAAGACGCTTATAACCCCTTATTACCCTAGATTTATTGAACAAAAACGTCACATAATCACCAAGTTTATGAAGTTTTAGCATTTAATTTATTTTTTATTTATTTATTTTTTATTTATTCATTTAATTTAATTGTTTTTACCATGAAAAACTTAAACTCGTTTGTTATTTAGAGTTTTGTATTCATATTTCAATAAAACAAATATTAAAAAGATTACCTTTTGTTGTTTTAATAGACTCAAAATAACAGTTTATTTTAGCCAAACCCTTAACAAACGTGATTGATATTCTACCAGTCTAACCTCAAATTAAATCCTTAAGGCTCACCTTGTCTTATTCATACTCAAAGCATACCTTACTCAATTACAGTCACCTCAAGCAATTTCAGTTTTATAAACTCTCCAAGTTGTCTTGAAGATCCCGTTGATAACTCTCTTACGTACTTCTTAACGAGATTACCAACTAATTCTCTTTTAATAATTACTTGAAGATTTATTAAGGAGGTAGAATTTTTGCTCTTTTGAGTTCTTGAAAGAAAGTGCTTGGAGTTCGAATGAAAGTTCTACTTAATCGGTTCGCAGATTTACTAAATAGATTTTATTTTGACAGCACCGTTGGTATAGTGGTTAAGCGATTGGCTGCTGTTCTGTGTAGTGCAGGTTCTTTTCCCAAACGTAGATTTTTTATTATAACCTACAAACAATAGTTCTTTATCTAATGCATATGAGATAACGTTTGTAAAAAAAACATAAAATAAAAATTCGAGCGGAGCCACGTGCTTTAAAAGTTTAAAATTCTTAATTACGTTAAAAACAGGCATCCAATTAACATACGGTTCCCAGAGGAGTTTAAATGTACATTTAAACG
Source organism: Pyrrhia umbra (assembly GCA_963891755.1). Lineage (NCBI taxonomy): Eukaryota > Metazoa > Arthropoda > Insecta > Lepidoptera > Noctuidae > Pyrrhia > Pyrrhia umbra. The sequence continues at coordinate 3,935,424 of OY982943.1, forward strand.
TTTACCTTGCTGAAGGTTATCACGACGTAGTGTATAATTGAACTTTCAAAATGAAAAGCATCGCAACTGAAATGGATAGATATTGACTTACGTAATTAGACTGCTGGTTGTATTACATGTAAGCAATCGAGATTATATGAGAGCGAGATGCAGCTATACGGAACGAATAGCGCTGTCCTTTTTTGTATAATAACGTACTAGATATCCGCCAGCGGCTTTGCCCGCGTGAGTTATACTTATTCATTAAAAAAAATATTAAATTCGTTATATACAAAAATACAAATCTTCCTCTTTATAATATTAGTGTAGATGACACGGCCAATAAATAGCCTAGAACAATAGTTTCCACGGAATCAATATTTCTCAAAATACATTTTGACTCAGAGGAGCTCGTGGCTAAGTAAAAGCCGCACGGGTCGATCGATCTAAGCTTGGCGTGGACGGTCCGTGGTTGGGTGGGTGACCATCTATGTCATATCGAGACACCTTTGTCCCTCGGAAAGCACGTTAAGTCGTTGATCCCAGCTGTTAAGTATGTTTAAAAAGTAGACATACATATGACTTTAGAAAAGTCATATTGGTACTTGCCAGGTTTCAAACCCGCACACTCGTATACGAGATGCAGGTGCCTTAACTACTAGGCCACCATGACACTCGTAACGTTCTCTTATTAATTTTAATTCATTTTATGCTACGGATCTATAATAGACACTATTCAAATAGTCCGTTTTAATGTCCATTCGTTAGAACGTTTTCCTAGAATATCAGCCTATTCTTCTTTAAAACAACACGCTGCCAACTTTACCTGGCTATAGCTTAAACTAACATAACAGAACACCGCTCGTACTAAAACACTTTTATTTAAATTGTCCCATTGAGTACGCCGCGCCGCGTACCTACTGGGAAAACACGCCGCGTACTAAAACGCGCCGTAGGTACAAAATATTTAACTTGTTAGTAACGAAGCTAGTTTGTAAAGAACTTACTTAATGTTTGTTTACCTGGGATAGTAACATAGCAGCTGTGTTTTTTACAAATGTTTGTAATATCATGCATGGTAGGGTACACTAACTTTAGTCCGCCGTTTCACCCGCGTCTTGAAGAAACTTTGTCTCGCACCTGGATGAAAACTAACCTATGTCTTTCCGTAATATTATCTCTTTTTTCTTGTGAAAGTATAAAATACTAGCTTTCTGCCCGCGGCTTCACCCCCGTGGACAATTTTTTTAAAACCTTGGGTTACATTATTCAAGATTTAGTATCGATCCCTAATTATTTCTGGAAATAAATATAGCCTATAACACTTCATAAAGATGTAGCTTTCTAATGGCGAAAGAATTTTTGAATATAATAGAATACGTTTATTTTGAAATCGGTCCAGTAGTTTTTGAGTTAAATGCCTACAAACAAACAAACAAATCTTTCCTCTTTATAATATTAGTATAGATATAGATAGAGTTAATTTCTAAATTATGTAAAGGTAATGTAATGTATCACTATATCTGTCGTCTCGGTTATGCATAGCGCGGATGGTGTAAGTCATTCACTATGGTCAGTCGGTTGAGAACTGTAAAATGGTGGTGTCACGGTGTGCTTAGCAAGCGACTGTACTAGTTAAGGTAAAGAGAACACTACAGTAATGATTTTAAGACTTACTTTAGAGGTAGTCTTCTATCTTGTTGGTCGTTAGAATGAGCATTGAAAATAAGGTTTTAGCTTCAATTCTCGGAATGGGAAATTTTTTATAGGGTTTTACCGTTAGGAATTTCCCAGTATCAGCTCGTAGTCTGATCTTTTTTCCAGTGGATGGCAATAGATATTTTAAACATATCTGGCTAAATATCGGTGTATTCTATGACTCTATCTTACCTTCAGACAAATAAAAGCGTAATGTTGTGATATTTTTTACATAAAAAGAAGCAATAACAATGTCGGTTTATACAGCTTTCAATCAATTATTTTTTTTATGTAAAACCTCATTTTTTATTTCTTGTATCATTCGTCGAATATATCCATTTTATGTGTTCCGATTCCTGGAAACTTTTCTTTTTTATGTATAATTTTATGGCAGCCATTTAGATGTTTATTGTGATTCAAATGTGGGCTTGTATTTATGATAATATTGCCTTTTATGTTAACATACATTTCATTGTGAAAGCTCTAGAACATGTATTCAATTAGGTAGGTACCTATTTTTATGATGTCATTATTTGTAGACGAAAATACGGACAACAATTTGTTGTTATAGTGAGCGCTTTTGGTAAAGGTAAGGTTTTTTGCTCGGATTTGGCAAAATATGTAACTAGTTGTTTTCCGCGGTTTCACCCACGTTCCGAGGATACTACTTAACCTACCCGGATAAAAAGTAGCCTATAACCGTCTGCTGGATCCTCTCTATCTTCTCACCAAATTTTATCCATATTGGTTCAGCCATTTTGCCGTGAAAGCGTAACAAACAAACTCACTTTTGAATTTATAACTAAGTAATTTTTATCTTAAATTTCTGCCCAACCTAACCAGTCTGGGACAACACGAGTACTTTGAAGCTGTTTCACTTATCATTACACAAATAAAGCAGTTCTTATTAATTTTTGCTCCGAACGAAACAAATGAACCATTCAATTTGTACCAACAATTTGATGAAAGATGTTTGTATTAGAATTGTAAATTAGGACTGTCAACTTATTCCCTGGCTTGGGATATAAATGGTAATGTTGCTTCCCATTGTGAAGAATGGGATGGGAATTAAAAAAAAAGAAATATGTTCTCGTGAATAATTTTCTGTAATTCTTTGGAGTAATGTTAGCGGATTTAAGAGCAATATATTTTGCTTCAAGACTAAAAAAATATTAAGATACAGACCTAAGTAAGGTAAATCTTATTTTTTTTTTGTGAGCCTCGGTTTAGCAGGCTTAGTGTTTAAATATCTGTACGGGTATTAAATCGTTTGCTACATTTAACAACAGTTTTCTTAAAATACAAATTGTTTCTTTATATTTTATTAATCTTTTTTTTAAACATCTGATGATGTAAAACTTTCGACTTCATTTTATTTCATCCTACTTATGTTATAAATGCGAGTGTTTGTATGAATGGATGTTTGCTGCTATTTCACGTAAAAACTACTAAACGGATTTGACCTGGATTAATTAACACATAGGATACTTTCTATTCGGGTTCACGCAGTAGTTCCCTGAGATGTGTGAGGTGGCCGTAAATATATTTTTTTCGATATTGAGTTAAATACATATTCGTAAACAGTTTTTTTTCCTGACACCAAATATGTATTTAACTTAATATAAATAATAATAATATGGATAGTTCTTTCGTGTGGGACGCAACCTGCTTCGACACTCTTGCACTTTCCCATCTTGCTAGCTCTGCGTGCTGTGCTGGCTCCGCCGCTGCGGCTGCGGAGAACCACAAGCGACGCAAGTATAGTAGCCTCATCGGAAACTATACTTTTGAGCCGTTTGGGGTTGAAACGCTCGGGCCGTGGGGTCCGAGCGCCCACCTTCTTTTTAAAGAAATAGCCAAGCGGTTTGTTGACACTTCCTGTGACCCAAAGGCTGGCTTTTATTTTGTTCAAAAGCTAAGCATTGCCATCCAACGTGGCAATGCCGCCAGTCTCTTGGGTACACTCCCAGTTGACGGCGATGAGGATGATTTTTTTGAAATGACGCAATATTTTAATATTATAGTTTTTTTTTTATATTGTTAAGAATGTAGTTACGGTTGCCTTTTTTCTTATGACGGTAGAATATTAGTAAGTTCCTATAAACAAATTGCAGTCATAAAGAGAACACTGCATATTCAAATGCAATTTATCAATTTGTAAACCTCAGTTCAAAATCCGTGTTTGCAACTGATATAAATGTCCAAGCAGTTATGGTTCAATGGTCTCTAGCACATAGTACGTCTAGACAGGTTTATAGCCGCCCTCAGTAATGTCCAGCATATAAATTGTATTCTAAGTTTGTATGAAATATTGGTAAAACGTGTGAATACTTGTTGGTTTTGTATTAAAAAGTGCTTGGTAAGCTTTTTTAGTATGCCGATCAGTATTTTTGGACAGACTAATTTAAGCGGCGAGTGTCTTGCAAGAGAACGAGCAATGTTGTCTAGTCTGCTTTTGTTTTTAATCAAAAATGATGGTAAGGCATTTTTTGCTTTGATTAAAATGCATTTTAGATAATGATATTGTGAATTTGATTTTTTATTTATATTTTTCAGGAAAAAACATGAACATCGAATATCAATAGTACCAATCTTCGGATTAATACATGGAAAAATCCAATAACACTTTGCCTGACACGAGGGTCGAACCCATGAGCTCATGCTCAGCTGACGGGCTTGCGACTACTAGACCAACGAGGCAGACAAAACCAAATTCTTATACTAGCGTTTTCCAGGGTTTCACAAAGTCCAATCCAGGTTTATTCCAGGTTTTAATCTAATCAGATTTCATCTTAATTTTTTCAGAGTTTTAACAATAAAAGTGAGACAGACGCACAAACAGATTTACTTTCGCATGTATATAAAGAAAACCGAATATATTACAATACTAAAACCTTCCTTGAAAACTATGTATTTAAAGAATGAAAACCCCCATCCAATTCCGATCAGTAGTTTTTGAGAAAATCGCGGACATACTAACACATACATACGGGTCAAATACAGAACCACCTTTTTTGGAGTCGGTTTAAAACAAAGAATACCTACCTGAGCGAAGCCGGGGCGGGCCACTAGTATTACAATATAGCTCATCCTTTGAAAACCCGTCAACCATGATTTTTTTGTTATGTACCTACGTGATTGTCAGTAAAAGTTTTGAATTAAATATTTATTTAGGAAAAAAATGCACTTGTGCAAAGCCGGCTAGTCCTTACTAATATTACGAAATGCTAAACCGATTTCGATGAAATTTGGTATGAAGATTGATAAGACGCTGGGGACGGTTATAGGCTTATATTACCCGGATGCACATTCTACTGTATACTTTTTATCCGGGTGTACAGATAGTTCCCTCAGGACACGGGCAATAATTAATATATAATATTAATTAGTACGTAAAGTAAGTGATTTAATTAAATTGTGATCCTACCGATTGGAAACCGTTAGGATTAAGTAGGATATCAATGTACCATGTACCACGGTGTATCTACGACCACAGGGTCGCGTAGGACGGTCGGACGGGCTTAATAGACGTTTAATCTAATCTTTCGTAAGCCCGGGAAGGTCTATACCCTTCTCGATCTGTGGTTTTTGATTTGAGGTGTTCTTAATTATAAAATCTTGGGTCAGTCACTGTATTTTTTTATTTCGATTTCGGTTGCGCGAAAGCGTAGTATGTTTAGTACTAGTATGTATGTTTGTTCATACATACATCCTCATGTAGGTATCTAGTACTAAAACATAAAAAGATATGTTGACTACGAGTATGTATTTTAAGGCTTCGTTGTATTGTCCTGTTTGAAACGCCCTAACTAAACCACTGATCGTAGAGCCCTGAAACTTAGAGGATGTGTTCCTTGTATGACGACAGCATCCGATAAGAAGGAATTTTCCGAAATTCTATCTCTAAGGGTTTTTCCTCCAAAGTTTGTATAAAAATTTATCATTTTTAATTTTCATTACGCGGGCGAATCCGCTGGCGGAAAGCTAATCTGTATTAATTTAGTTTTTCAATAATTCTCAGAAAATGCTGATATTCAACACCCTTTCAAAATATAAAACCTTTTAAGGAAATTTCCTTAAAACGAGTCCTGCTCATATGACTGTGCATTTTTTTTTGCTATGAATATTTTCCTTATTTTTTTAGGGGGCTCCCCATGTGCTTTTCCCGATCAGCATTTTTGGACAAACTAATTTAAGCGGCGAGTGTCTTGCAAGAGAACGAGCAATGTTGTCTAGTCTGCTTTTGTTTTTAATCAAAAATTATGGAAAGGCATTTTTTGCTTTGATTAAAATGCATTTTAGATAATGATATTGTGAATTTGATTTTTTATTTATATTTTTCAGGAAAATACATGAACATCGAATATAAATAGTACCAATCTTCGGATTAATACATGGAAAAATCCAATAAGAGTTTGCCTGACACGAGGGTCGAACCCATGAGCTTATGCTCAGCTGACGGGCTTGCGACTACTAGACCATCGAGGCAGAGAAAACCAAATTCTTATACTAGCGTTTTCCAGGGTTATACAAAGTCGAATCCAGGTTTTAATCTCATCGTCTAACTTTCTTCAGAGGTTTAAGAGTAAAAGCGAGACAGACACACAAATAGATTTACATTCGCATGTATAAAAATATATCGAATATGTTATAATAATACTTATTCTTTGAAAACCTGTCAACCAATTTGTTGGGTTCGTGATTGTCAGTAATAGGTTCTAGTCTTAACTAATATTACGAAATGCTAAACCGATTTCGATGAAATTTGGTATGAAGATTAATAGGATACTGGGGACGGTTGTCGTGGTGGCCTAGTGGTTAAGGCACCTGCCTCTCGTGTACGAGTGTGCGGGTTCGAAACCTGGCAAGTACCCATGTGACTTTTCTAAAGTGACTGTACTTTCTTAGTATATCTTAGTCACCACTAACTAACGGTGAAGGAAAACATCGTGAGGAAACCTGGACTTAAAAGTCTGAAATCGCCAATCCGACTTGAGCAAGCGTGGTGATCAATGCTCATTCCTTCTCTGTATGAGAAGAGGCCTGTGCCCTGCACTAGGACAATATATAAGTTGATGATGATGATGGGGACGGTTATAGGCTTGTATTACCCGAATGCACATACTACTGTATACTTTTTATCCGGGTGTACAAAATAGTTCCCGGTTCAGGACACGGGCAATAATTAATATATAATATTAGTACGTAAAGCAAGTGACTTAATTAAACTGTGATCCTACCGATTGGAAGTGTTAGGATTAAGTAGGATATCAATGTACCATGTACCACGGTGTATCTACGACCACAGGGTCGCGTAGGACGGTCGGACGGGCTTAATAGACGTTTAATCTAATCTTTCGTAAGCCCGGGAAGGTCTATACCCTTCTCGATCTGTGGTTTTTGATTTGAGGTGTTCTTAATTATAAGATCTTGGGTCAGTCACTCTATTTTTTTTCCAAAAATTGTTCTATTTTGATTGTATAGTTTAGCTGTTAGCAGATAGACTTTTCAATTAGTTTGTTAATGGATTTTATTTTGTGATAAAAATAAAATTAATATGTTTTAATCAATAAGGTCATCTTTAATTCAACTAAGTTTTTAAGTTAAGAACCAAATGGGCGGTGTTGTCGCTAAAAGCGATGACACCTGGATTAAAAGAGTCAAAATTCAAATCCATTATTATTATTTTTTGCGTGAAAGTGTAATATGTATACATCCTCATGTATTTACGTAAAAATAAAAAAATATGTTGACTACGAATATGTATTTGAAGGCTTCGTTGTATAATATATCTATACGTATAAAAACTTTGTTCTGATTGAAATTTCAGCCTAAACCGCTGATCGTAGAGACCTGAAACTTGGACGGTGTGTTCTTTGTATGACGTAGGCATCTGATAAGAATGTATTTTCCGAAATTCTCTTGGCGGAAAGCTAGTCTGTAATAATTTTGTTTTTCTATATATCTTAGGAAATGCAAATTCAACACCCTTCAAAAATATAAAACCTTTTAAGGAAATTTTCTTAAAATGTATCCTGCTCATATTTTTGCACATGACTGTGCATTTTTTTTTTGCTATGAATATTTTCCTTATTTTTTTAGGAGCCCCATGTGCTTTAAAAACGTCTCATCTGAAAAACCTATTTAATTTATGAAGTCTATATATTTCACACACAGCTGCTCTGACAAAATTACACCGTGTATGAGATTTATTGGTAGGGATTATATTGAAGCTAAAATACAGTCTTTTTGATAAAAACCCACATTATATTGTTTACTTTGAATAATATGAGGGTTACTTATAGTCTCTGGCTTTAACTCTCGCTTGCATCATTGATTGCTAAATATATTAACCGCTAACAAAATTTCAGTTCTCCAGTTTATTGACCTTTGAGCTATGTCGCGGACAGATAGAGAGACAGACAAACGGACATGGTGAAACTATAAGGGTCGTTGACTACGGAACCCTAAAAAGCAGCTAACCCATTAACAAAATAACAACAAAACAAATTGAGAAAGACGTACACTTGGCATCAAAAGTTTACCTAACTAGTCCAAAACGTCAGTTGCAATGAAGTTTAAAACTTCAAACTTTTTGGGGCCGTTGTTGAACTAGAAATATTTAAGCGAAGAACTTCACAACAGGGCAGAATTTTTTAACAGCAAAGTTAAGGAATGACTATTATTGTTATTAATATTATTTTGTATTAATAAAATAAATTTCTGAAGGATCTAGAGTTTTTTAGGCTTTTTGCGCTTATGCGTCAAGTCGGCATCGTAAGGTAAGTACAACATTTACGATTATAAAATAATCAAAATATAAACATGAAATTATTATTATCATTGCATATAAATGCAATGCATGCTTGAAAAAATTATTTAGAAAATCGCTAAATCTTTAGGAAATGTTCAGTGGCATATTACGTCAAACTTCATTTTGACTTGACAAAATGGATAATAGCTTTATTATGAACTAGCTTCTGCCAGCGACTTTGTCCGCGTGGAATAGTGGTGCTCCGCTCCTATTGGTCTTAGCGTGATGATATATAGCATATAGCCTTCCTCGACAAATGGACTATCTAACACTGAAATAATTTTTCAAATCGGACCAGCGGTTCCTGAGATTAGCGCGTTTAAACAAAATTACAACATTTCCCTTCACTGCTCTGCTCTTATTGATTGTAGCGTGATGAAAAGTATACTATAACCATCTCAGGAGTATGACAAATAATTGTACCAAGTTTCGTTAAAATCCGCCGAGTAGTTTTTGTTTCTATAGAGTTTATACAGACAGACAGACAGACAGACAAAATTTTTACTGATTGCATTTTTGGCATCAGTATCGATCCCTAATTACCCCCTGATAGTTATTTTGGAAATATATTTCATGTACAGAATTGACCTCTCTACAGATTTATTATAAGTATAGATATGAAAGATAATCCTACTAATATTATAAATGCGAAAGTTTGTATGTATGGATGTATGGATGTATGGATGTTTGTTACTCTTTCACGCAAAAACTACTGAACGGATTTGGATGAAATTTGGTACACATATAGCTTTTAACCTAGATTAACATATAGGATACTTTTTACCCGGGTGCGCGGAGTAGTTCCCTCGGGATGCGGGTGAAACCGCGGGAAACAGCTAGTAATTATATACTTCTTATGATTTTTTTATCAGCGGGCGCGAATCAGTTCCCTTAGGATTCAAGTAAACCCGTAGAAAACAACTACTAAAAAAATGTAACAATCTATCAATATCTAATAATGCCATCGGAACCGGCAGTTATTTCTTGTTAAGGCTTAACTTTGTCACAGCGTATGCGGCATTCCTGCCAATATGGCCGGCAATTTGCCAAGTGGCAGCAATTTGGCACAAATGTGTGTTTTATAACTGCTATAGGTTGCTTTAGATTAAGTTGTTTAAAATATACTAGCTTTTTTCGCGTTATCACCTGTACTTTAAGGGAAAAGTAGCTTATAAATTTCTCGAAGCGATCCACCACTTTATACCGATCTAAATCGGTTCAGTCTGTAGCGACACCTATCTCGCTACATGAGAACGACGAAGATAAGATTCCTGCGTCGCGCAAGCAGAGTTCTCGAGCTAATTAAACTACATAAAACATCCCGACATCAACCATCGGGCAGTCCAGCGACATTCCCAAAAATAATAAGGCCCAGTTGGCTCTATTCGCTGACGATACGGCTATTTACTACACGGGTCGCAAACCCGACTGCATAACTCGCATCCTCCAATCTGCTGCCACCGCCCTAGGCAAGTTGTTCCGCAAATGGAGAATCGAGGTCAATCCCGATAAGAGCCAGGCCGTTCTCTTCTCGAGACGCACTCGCAATACCGGCTCCACCCCACCCCTCAAACAGATCGAAATGTTCAATCGCCCCATCCCATGGGGTGACAAGGCCAAATACCTGGGTGTCACCCTCGATAAGAATCTCACGTTAGGTGAACACATAAGGACGGTGCGTTCGCGCGCCGCCTTCGTTCTCGGACGCCTCCATCCCATTCTTAATTCACGCAGCAAATTGCCTCTCAAGTGCAAATTGCGTATCTACACAGCATGCATCCGCCCCATCATGACCTATGCTAGCGTAGTGTTCGCACACGCCAAATCTTACCGCCTCCATAGGATGCAAACCCTCCAGAACCGTTTCATGCGCAGGGCCACAGGATCCCCGTGGTACCTTAGAAACGAGAATCTCCACCTCGACCTCAAACTACCTACCATAAAGCAGTTTATGAAACGCGCTTCGAAGCGCTACTTCGACTCTGCCGAAAAGCACACCAACCCCCTGATCGTATCGGCTTCCCGTTACACTCCCTCCCGGATTAGCTCGATTCGCCGTCCACGGCATACTCTCACGTTCCCCGACGACGAAATCACCCTCCTCCAAGAGAGTAATAGGGAAACCAGCACAATACACAAACACAGACCGCCGTCATATCGTCCTCGCCGCCGAGGCCCGTCGCGACGTCCCTGTCCATGCCCTCCCCGACCCTTGCTCGACGAGCCAGCCCGCGCGCTGAGCCAGTAGCATAAAAAGTCCCGTAATAATAATATTGTTATGATCCAGCTAGTCCCTAGTTGTCCTCCCCAGTGACGCCCTAAGCCAAGGTTCGTTCCCCACTAGGGGGAGCCCTTAGCGCGCTGTCACTTAGTTTTAAATTTAGTTGTAAGCCTTGGCTTGAGGCCTTAATTTAATTAATTAAATTAGGACCTCGCCACACTGTCCGGTTAAGCAGGTCGAATGCTGTTAGAAGCACCCTGCAAGAGGTCATGTAGGAAAAAAAAAAAACCATCGGGCAGTAGCCCGCCAGGCAATATCACCCGCCTGGCCGGAGGATTCTCCCTTTTCAATGGAGGGACCCCGCACTGTGTTCCTCCATAAGTCATTTTAGCGAGTTTGTTTAGTTCATTAGTCATTAAAGCGAAACAAACAAATAAATAAATACACTAAATTGCATTTATAAAACCTATGTGTTAGGACTTACTAGAGATTACAATTATTGGTCGTTGATCATAAGGTCGCAATTGCAAATGATGATAGAAGTCCAGGGTTCAAAACCCGCGTGCCGGGGCTGCAGGACGTTCGAAAGAGATACCGCGCCCCCGGAATACAAAGGGCTGAGGAAGGACCATTGATGGGTTTTAGTCAGTAAGAGTATGACACTAGGCGGGAGGGGTCATCTGATGATTTTCCATCCGAAAAAAAAGGGTCCAATTTCCAGGGCGGGTTTTAAAACAATGCTATATTTTTCTATGTGTTTTTTTCAGAGGTGCGCGCAGCAATAGGACACATGGAAATGACATTCAGGGTATTTATACCTTTCCTGGTGTCATAAGAATAAAGGGCGTATCTTATATTTTTCAATATTAATTTAAATACATATTCGTTATCAGTATAAATTTATATATATTTAAAAAAAAATCGACAAAAATGTAAGATACGCCCTTTTTCCTTATCATGGCAGTGTAGGTACCTAAAGTTATGGAATAAAAGTGATTTTATAATTTAATTTTTAGTATCCATTTGTACTACTGCTGTTCTATGTCATAAAAAAGGGTTCCGCATTTGAAGCAAAAGTCTGCGGCTTTGAAACCTTCCAACAAAGGTAAAAAGGTACTTAAAGCGCGTGAAAAATAAAGTAGGTAATAAAAAGGTTTACTCACTTTTTAAAACAATATGCTGGAAGAAGACGACCTGTAAAGAAAACAAAAGTTTTATTATTTTTTAAAAGAAGAGAAAGCAATTTTTGCAATAGGCAAAACATTATCCTCTTTTATTAGTAGGGTAAAAGTATCTATAGTCATTTTAGATGCTTTACACCACAACAGAATATTTTTTTAAAATTGTTTGAATGGTGTAATCTCTAAAACTGCTGAACCGATATTAAAAAATCTTTCACAAAACAAAAGCTATAATATTTCTTATAAACACAGCGTTTAGCACTGAAAACCAAATTAAAATTAAATTCTTTTTTTTTTCAATTCAGCATCCAAGCCTTGCATTTTGTAAAGAACTTTCCCAAACGTACATTCCAAAATAAAATAGATAGTTAATCTATTAAAGGGTTAAAATTCAGCTGTGCAAAACTTTTCAGACTGCAGTATATCGTCCCTAAACTTCTTATCTAAAGTCAAAGACCTTTCATAAGGTCAGGCTCTTCGCCAACCATGTAAAAAAAAACCCACTGTTTATTTATTTTTCTTTCACAATCTTCTAGAGTGTTCCATTTGCAAATATATTGGATCTGGCGACCGTACTGTGTTGAAAAGTGACATCTATCTGACGTTTCGATCCAATCATATGCCAAGTCGAATTTGTACAATCCAGTGTGAGGAAAGGGTTAGTTAAAACAGACATCTTGAATACGTCATGTTAAAGTTTGATTTTAGTCTATTTGGAAATGGGTTCAAAGTCACTTTTTTCTTTGTTAAAAATGTATCCATCAGCTGCCTAGCTTTTTCCTAACTATGTTAGGGTCCACTTCCAGTCTTATCTGACTTTCACAACCCAGTTACCAGGAGCGTCTGTAAGACGGTGACGCCGTCTGTAAGATTGGTTGTCAGACTTTCTGGCTTCTGACTACCCGTAAAGACCGTCAAAGATCTACAAAGGAGAGCCAGGACCAACGGCTTAACATGCTTCCCGAGTTACGAAGGAGTCTCACTATGACATAGATGGACACACATCTACGGGTCGACCGCGGCAAGCGCAGCTTAACCTCGATCGATCGAGCCGTGCGGCTGTTACTTAGCCACAAGCCTAAGTCCTCTTGTTAGTTTTTTTGTAAAAAATACAGCAATATTATCTTCACCGTGCAATTTTATTAATTGAAATGGCGTCCATAAGCCTCTCAAACGAACACTGACAACGTAATACCACATCAAAATCTAGATGCAATTTACTAATGACGTTATTATCCACTGAGTGCATCTTAATATGCATAATAGCCTACCTACGTAATAAAACGCAGCCAAACGTTCTAGTAATGTAAGATGTCTACCATTGTGTATGATATGCGAGGATGCATGTACGTAAGGCGAATCAGTGAAACGCTTATAATGATCGTATTAATTATCTCGAGTGCCTAGTTATGTAGTGAATGCTTGCAAGCCTACGACTCGTCGTCAGGTTATTAATTCAAGTTTTAGTGCATAATTGTGTGCTTGAATTAAATTGGGCAGCAAGAAACTAACTTATATGAGAATGTATACAAATTTTTACTTATTATAAAGCTGAGGAGTTTTCTAAGTTAATGTGCTCTTGAATTCCTTAGCTAATTTCAAAAATATTTTTCATTTAATAGTTTAATTCTTGAGAAATGCTATTAAACATCATGCTATGCCGTTTAAAAGCTGAGCAAAAAGAAAAAATCGGCAGTCTAAAATATTCGTCTGTCATTAGTAGATCTTTGATAGTAGTTACGGGTTGTCAGAAGCTAGAAATACTGACGATCAGTCTTACCAAGGGGTATCGTGTTACCCGGTAACTGGGTTGTGGAGATCAGACAGGCAGTCGCTCCATGTAAAACACTGATACTTAGCTGCGGTAAATGGTAAGACTGGAAGCCCACCCCAACATAGTTGAGAAAAGGCTAGGCAGATGAGGGCGGCCTAAAATAGAAAATATACTATCGATGTTAAAATTTCGTAAACTTTATAATATAAAACAGATATTTAAAAAGCTAATTATATGTTACTTTATCAGTAACTTATTTTGACGTGATATGAATTTGAATGATCATACTTAACGCTTAGTTTTACCTAAGTTTCTTAAGATATTTCATCCCCTTTCCCCATTCATACAAAAACTTCACCCAACTTTATCGTGGCCATCGTTGATCCCTCAAACTGTCGCCGCCATCTGACGTTCGAATATACAAATCGATTCTCGATTCACCATCTCGATTACGATTCAGATATCAGGCAAGTTTTTGACATGGGCTGTCAAAAAGTTTTGAAAGTTGTTTGGACTTGTGCGTCGGGAGTACGAATAAGATGAATTGATGGGGCGTGTTTGCGAAGGTGAAATATGAGTGTTTCCCATTCTTTCTTTATTGATATTGCTGGAAAGAATGGGAAGGAATTAGGGTTGAATGGAAAGTTCTTGGGTTGTTTGGGGTTAAGTTTTGAATTCCGAACGCCATTAGATTGAAGTGGTGTTCACTGGAGACCACGATCGAAGGAGCAAAAAGTACGTGTCTTATTCACGCAATTCGAAAATCGAATATGCGTCGTAGAATTTGTCAGTTGTCTAATCGTTTAGTAATCTTTACCAAAAGAACATATACCATAGATCTAATTTAGTATTAAAAGTGTGCTATTTTGTTTACATATAATGATAACACATTAAAGTCACATTGAGTTCATCTCTATCTACGTTAAAGCTTTTTGGTGGTGTTAGAGATCGCTTTTATATTAAGTGTATGATAATTCATGTTCCAATTTCAACTTCTTTTTTTTAATAAATAATCTTTTTATTTCTCTGTTACATTTTTTTTCTCCACAATAATAATTTCAATACCAGTTAGTTATAAGTGAAAACAAGAATGAACACTGTTACAATTTCTTAGAATTTTAATTTATAAAAGTACAATGTTTTTAATAAGCTTCTTTTCTTTGTAATGGACCTCATTATATCTTTGACTATGGTAGCAAAAAAATATATAACTCTCTTCAGAAACTTTTATACTTATGTCTATTTTAATGCCTATCAAAAATATCTCTGAAACTAAAATAACAATGTTCAAAGCTAAAGAAGCTTAGTTTGTCTATTTCTGTAAACTTTCAATCAGTACGATGCTCATTATATTATAGCTATAAATGTTAGTTCTGTTGTAATGTTTAGCACATAAGCGTTGGGACAAGTTCACCGATCGAGGGTTACACAATCAGCCCGTTAAACAAAAACTTTTTTAACCAGGAAGCTCGAATTTTCATGGTACCCACTTCTAGTTCAACCATGGTTTGGTAATTGACCGTTTCAGGGGCTGTACCACTACGTGTTTTGCAATCACTATTCAAGTTTGAGAGCGTGGCATAGCTACTAACGTCGTATAGCTCCGTCTCTTTTTTATAACGAAAATAATCTTGTTTGGACACGTCATGGTAAGGCCCCAGGAATACGTTACCCATCGAAAGTTGGAAGTTTGAATTTATGGTAAGCAGCTGTTTTAAGTTAATCGGAACGTTATCTCGTCGGTGAACTTGGGCCTTAAAGGTATACTAACATATTTGACGTCTTATTCATAATCACACCATTCGCACAAACTTCAATGTCAAGTTAATATGAAGTTGGACAGTAAGAAACATCATCATCTGCCTAGCCTTTTCCCAACTATGTTGGAGTCGGCTTCCAGTCTAAACCGGATGCAGCTGAGTACCAGTGTTTTACATGGAGCGACTGCCTGTCTGACCTCCACAACCCAGTTACCGGGTAACACGGTACCCCTTGGTAAGACTGGTTGTCAGATTTTCTGGCTTCTGACTACCCGTAACGACTGTCAAAGATGTACAAATGACAACCGGGACCAACAGCTTAACGTGCTTTCCGAGGCATGGAGGAGTCTCGCTATGACATAGATGGTCACCCATCCACGGACCGACCGCGCCAAGCGCAGCTTAACCTTTGATCGGTCGAACCGTGCGGCTGTTACTTAGCCACGACCTCCTCTAGAGGACAGTAAGAGACAGTACGACATAATTATGTTGATTAATTTTTACTCTGCTGCTTAGTCACGGTTTAGCGAAAATCAATCTGAACTTAAGTTAGTAGCTTAATCTTGGATTACGACGTTAAGTAAGGATTAGATGAGAAATGGTTAAACTTCAGATTACGGGTTTTTTATAAGTAAGGCGGTAAGATACTTACAGTACGACAGTTATGTAGTTTAAAACCTGCATTGTCGAAGTCAAGTACTTCTTTTAAGCATAAGCCAACTGGAGAATGATTGAATACACTAGCTTGTCGATCGGATGATGCCAATCAAACAACAGTGATGATTCAGCATCGGCTTACTAACTATCTTACTTCTGAGTCTCTTCTCATAAAGAATGCATGAGCATTGAACACCACGCTTGCTCAAGGCGGATTAGGGATCACAGAGTTTTTCCTTTACGTTTTACGAGTTTTTTTTTGTACTTATAACTTCTGAAAGTGTGAACTTCTGAGCTTTTGTATTCGCAGGACGGCACGTTTTTCGTAGTGCCTGAGCAATTGGCTGCTGCCCTGCTGTCGCGAGTTCGATTACCGCAACTAAAATTGTTTTAGGTCTGGGTGTTTGTGCATGTGTAATGTATGTTTGAAAACGCACCCGATACAGGCGTTATTCCTAGTGTGGGGAAATGATTGAAAAAAAAAACGTCACATTGGTACTAGCCAAGTTTTGAAGCCGCACACTAAAGGTACTCGATTGGCATACCTTTAATGATTGTTGCAGTTCAAAGGAATTCCCTGTCTGTTCATTGTTCTTTATAGAATACCTTTTAAAGGGGTAAAGTTCATTTGTTCAAAATGTACAAGTTCGCTATCAGTTGGATAAGTATTCCAATCATTTGAACAAACGCTGCCTCGTTTGTAACTGATGCTCTTTATCGAGTTCCTGAAAGAACTTTTGTTTTGTTTGAAGAAGCAATGTTTTATTGGAAACAAGCTATTTTACCCGCCTCCCTTCCCTTGAGGCCATTTCTCTGGCAGGGCCGGAAGGTTCTTGACCCCGCCAAAATCGAACACGTCAAATTGGCAAGCTTCATGAAAATAATCAATTTACGATAATTTTTAGCCAAATAACCACCTGCTGATAATAGGGTGCCCGAAGGTGGGCGAAGCCGAAGCTTTGGTCGGACACTACATTTGCTAAACTTGTTTTCCCCCCAAAATATTAGGCTACTACCGCGCCTTTTTTTCCTTTGGGAAATAATCAAATGACCCCTCCATGTTAGTGTCAGACTCTTACTGACTAAAACCCCTCTATGTTCCTTCCTTAGCCCTTTGTATTCCGGGGGCGCGGTATCTTTTTCGAACCTCCCGCAGCACCAGCAGTACACGACCGTGCCTGAGTTCAACCCACCATCTCCTGCAGGGCGAATTTTAACGTCGCGGCGACGTAACGACTGTGACGTCACCATTTAAAATTATTATTGAAAAAATAAAAATAAAATCCAATTTGTTTTGATAACGTACCTACTCCAAAATTCGACCAAAGTGGATTAGATTTGAAAAATACATTAAATTTTTCTTGCTTGAAAAAATAAGCTTATTATTGCCATTTCAATTGTAATTTGTATGCTCTTGAATGCCAGAACGAATATTATTAAATATATTCGTGCGAGCCGTACAGAACTCTCCAAGCTTTTTGAAAGGTTAAATGAAGCATGAATCTATATTATTTGAATTTTTATCATATACAATTAAAAAATATATAAAAGAGTTTCCCCCAGCGACGCCCTAAGCCGAGGCCCCCCCACTAGGGGGTGCCCTTAGCGTGTAGTCGCTTAGTTTTGTAAGTTAGGCCCTGGCTGGAGGCCCTAGATTCATTTCAGGCACTTCACATGCAAGCCCGATTAAGCAGTCGACAACCTTCTAGGTTGACCTGCGAGATGCCATACAAAAAAAAAAATATATAGAAGAGGTCGATTCTATAGTAACTTTTATACCGTTTCAACTATGTACTCATACCAATATATAATTTGTATACTTTTACCAAAGCACTTTCAAATTAATTATGTCAGTAAAAAAAAATATCCAAAAAGGTACAGGAATAAATTAAATTAGTAAATTTTTGCTATATGATACTTATGTTTTTTCTTTGACAGTTAATGGCCAAATTATTTCTCTTAAACGACACGCCAGTTTAATATCACCTGTAACAACCTTTTTACATGAGTATAAAAAAATACGAAGCCATTTGCTCATCATCAAAAACTCAATCTAAAATTAAGGGCTGTTCCCATTTCCTTTTAATTTAGCACTCTAAGGAAGCTGATAATATTTAAGACAGGAGGGTATATGTCAAAAAGCTATTTTATCATCATATTGGTTATTTCCTGCCGCCGATGTAGGCAATGTGTGATCAAACACAAAATCAACTTTGTCAAAAGATTTCATTTCGGGATATTAATTACTAGCTGTTTCCCGCGGTTTCACCCGCATCCCGAGGGAACTACTTAGCGCACCCGGGTAAAAAGTAGCCTATGTTTTTCCTCAGGGTCTATTCTATCTCTGTACCAAATTTCATTTATATCGGTCCAGTAGTTTTGGCGTGAAAGCGTAACAGACAGACAGACAGACAGACAGAGTTACTTTCGCATTTATAATATTAGTAAGGATGAAAGTACCCGGTGTGTAAAACCACGTACATATGTAATGTATCTTCACTCCTCATCATCATCTGTCTAGCCTTTTCCGAACTATGTTGGAGTCGGCTTCCAGTCTAAACCGGATGCAGCTGGGTACCAGTGTTTTACATGGAGCGACTGCCTATCTGACCTCCACGACCCAGTTACTGGGTAACACGGTACCCCTTGGTAAGACTGGTTGTCAGGCTCTCTGGCTTCTGACTACCCGTAACGACTGTCAAAGATGTACAAATAACAACCGGGACTAACGGCTTATCGTGCTTTCCGAGGCAGGGAGGAGTCTCGCTATGATATATATGTCACCAATCCATGGACCGACCACGCCAAACGTAGCTTAACCTATGATCGGCCGACCCGTGCGGCTGTTACTTAGCCATGAGCTCCTCAATTTACTCTAGGTCAAAAAGTCCGTCATTGCAGCGTGCCATAGTGAGGCTATCACATTTTCCTCCAAGGGAAAAAGTAATCTAAGTAAGCGTCTGATACTAATGAGCCTAAAAATTAAAAGTCTTTATTCATAAGTAGAATAATCATGAATAATGATTCGACTTATTAGCGTTTCATAAAAAAAGAAGATGGAACTAAACGCGGCGATCTTTCGGTAGAATACGTGAATTGTACACTTATTTTAATAATACTACAATTTGTTTTATTCTATACTAATATAATAAAGCTGAAGAGTTTGTTTGTTTGAATGCGCTAATCTCAGGCACTACTGGTACGATTTGAAAAATAAATTCAGTGTTAGATAGCCCATTTATTGAGGAAGGATATAGGATAATATGGCATCACGCTAAAACCAATAGGAGCGGAGCAAAGTTAGGGCAGAAGTTAGTGATAGATATAGTCATATGTGATAGATAATATCTGGAACTACTGAACAGATTACCAGAAATTCTTCACTGATAGAAAACTACACTTTCTCTGGAGTACTATAATAGCCAATATTTCAAGTCCATACAATGCGGGAGAAGCTTGCGGTACAAGTAGAATATGTATTAGTGCATAGCTTTTTACATAGGAAAAGCCGAGTTATATAAATATTTGTAGGAAGTTATTCGTAAATACAATCGTCTTTTAGACTTCCATCAGAATTGAAATAAGGATCAACTAAATTTTACCTAACAATTATTATTTTTTCGTGTAAAGGCAACACCTTAAAAAATATGACAAAAAAAAGAATAATATCATCATCTAAAAAGCCTTGTCAATCCATAATAAAAAGCTAAAAAATTCACGAAGCTATAAAAGTGAAAAATATTACTTTTTTCCTTCTGCCCAGCATAAATTAAGGCAAATAAAGAAAAAAAACGCCATTTCGCTTAGAAATACCATTGAATTACAAAGAAACCAACAAACAGATACGTGGGTTCATGAATATTAAGAATTCCATTATTTTAATTAAAGAGAATTTTCTTTTCGGCTTTTTAATAATTCCTTGGGCCATATTTTTTGTGCAAAAATTAAATGAAAACAGATGTTTTTGAGTAGCCAGATGTTTTAGACATTTTTAGGCTGGCAATATCCTAAGTTCAAGTAATTAAAAAGCTAGCTGCTTCCTTCAGCTTCACTCGTGTAACTAACTATTTCATGCATCTGGGTACCGGAAAAAAATCGGTTACATACAACTTGTATGAACTCGTTCACACATCTGCGTGTCAGGGGCATCCGGATCGTCAGTGTCGGTCGCACGGACGCTCTGACAGGACTATCCGATTTTTATTAAGGTACATTGACAACCGTTTAATAAATATACGTTTGCCAGCTGATAGTCTTCTTAGTGATTTGCTATTTGCGCTATTGCAATCATTGCTAATTCTTCATTGTTAAGTAAAGACATCGTGTTTGAATACGGGTGACGGATGGCACGTCCCTGACGGGAACACTGAAAAGGACAATTCGGAACAGCGCCTAAAATTATCTTATGTATTTTTCCGGATAAAATCTATCTATACCAAGTTTCATCTAACTCTGTCCAGCGAAATAATCAAACAATTTATCGACAGACGGACAAACAGATGGATACTTAGTAATGACAGCAACCCCTAAACGGATGGACATTATTTTTTTTATCTGCGTTACTAGTGAGGCATTTCGGTAATTATATTCTTGCTGTGTTGTGATTTCCTTTAATTATTATATGAAGTTTATTGTCTTGTAAGAATTTAAATAAATGCAGATAATAAATAAGTGCAGTTAGTAGTTTTCCATATTTGTTTTTTTAGGTATTGTGAGTTTTAAAATACTTAATCATTTCCCAACGTTTTTCTATCGTGCTACACATATCAAGGTAAAAAGTACTAAAAAAAATGAACATCCGTTGAATTTTGAAAAGAATATAAAATATCACAATCCTAAAAGCTTAAAATATACAACAAAAAAATTGAAAAGAATATAAAATATCACAATCCTAAAAGCTTTGAACAGAGTATCAGTTTGTTAAAAAAACATTCAGTTTACCTTTTCATTGTGAAAACTTTGTTTCTTTTTGCGATATTAATCTGCACATTGTAGGCCTTTTTTTCGGATGGGAAATCGTCAAATGACCTCTCCCGCTGAGAATTGGGCGGGAAGGAGTGTCAGACTCTTACTGACAACCCATCCATGTTATTTTTTTTTATATAGTTGTAATGGAATAGGCGTTTGTCTTCCATCTTACTGGATGGAAAGTGTAGATGAAGACGAAGGTGGTACACGCTCATCCAAAAGAAACCTGTTAACACTTAAAGGCTTTAGAGTTCAACTTATAACTCGAGAACGGCTGGACCGATTTTCATGTTTTTTGATTTGTTGTATTTGTCTCCATCCCGAATAGCAGAATAACTAATAAAACATAAGAAAAATAACGTAAAAAAAAAAACGGGCGGTACAAAGTTCGCCAGGCCGGCTAGTATTATATAGGTTAAGATTCAATGGAACGTTTCTTCTAGTTTCACGAAAATTCGTTGTGTGTTATGTTTCAGCTTTCATAAGCATTATTTTTCCAAAAAATAAAACAAATCAGACATCTCAAATCTTTCAAGGATTTTGACAAAACTCGAAGGACGAGCAACTCCCAATCTTTCTTAAACCCCACTTGTTTTTTTCCTCATAAACTCTGAAGGTCCTATAACTTCGGGTCGGTCCGTCACCTGTTTAAAATCCACTTAGACCAGTGCTTTTAACTTTTGAAAACAAAAAAAATAATAGTAGGATGAAACCCATTGGAAAAGGAGGAGAATACAATAAAAATGATAGGAAAAATAAATTACGGGCGATCTGAGGTCGGGAAGTGGGGGGAGGGGGGGTTAAAGTTAAAAAAAACGGTTTATCTCAATTTCCGGCAAAACTACAAGTCCTATGAAAAAAAGTTAAATGGCAAAGTTGTAGGTAATAAAAAGATCTACAACTTTTGGATTGACAATTTTTTCACATAACCTCAAAATGTATGTGAAAAATTCAAAAAACCAAGCTTTTGGTTTTTTATTTTTATATTTTACAATAATTAATTTTTTATCACGAAATTTGGTGAAAACTTACCTTTTTATGTCCCAAACACACTGTAATTTATTTGATTTATAATAATTATTTTTTCACCCTTATTTTGACTTAATATCGAAAAAACACCCTAATTTTCAATCGAAAATTCTCGTGTCAAAATATCACTTTTTTTTTAAAAGTCGGTAGTCTTTTTGTTCTTTGAAATCTCTACTTTCAGATGGTATAAAAAAATATTTACATTGCTATGGTAAATGTTCTCAGAAAATATAAAGAAACGCTACGAAATAACAGTTAGCAAGGCCAAGATCCTTCTAGCAACTCCCCACTTCTCTATGAAATACCTTTTGATCAGCTAAAAGGTATTTCATAGAGAGGTCCGAGGTTCCGTAGGTCACTCAGATACATAAGTTATCTTAAAATAGCAATAAATAGGCATCTACGCAAAAAATTTAAGCCGGTCTAGGCCTTACTACCTGTTATTTTGTAGCGTTTCTTTATATTTTCTGAGAACATTTACCATAGCAATGTAAATATTTTTTTATACCATCTGAAAGTAGAGATTTCAAAAAACAAAAAGACTACCGACTTTTAAAAAAAAAGTGATATTTTGACACGAGAATTTTCGATTGAAAATTAGGGTTTCTTTTCGATATTAAGTCAAAATAAGTGTGAAAAAATAATCATTTTAAATCAAATAAATTACAGTGTGTTTGGAACATAAAAAGGTAAGTTTTCACCAAATTTCGTGATAAAAAATTAATTATTGTAAAAGATAAAAATAAAAAACCAAAAACTTGGTTTTTTGAATTTTTCACATAAATTTTGAGGTTATGTGAAAAAGTGTCAATCCAAAAGTTGTAGATCTTTTTATTACCTACAACTTTGCCATTTAACTTTTTTTCATAGGACTTGTAGTTTTGTCGGAAATTTAGATAAACCGTTTTTTTAACTTTAACCCCCCCTCCCCCCCACTTCCCGACCTCAGATCGCCCGTAATTTATTTTTCCTATAATTTTTATTGTATTCTCCTCCTTTTCCAATGGGTTTCATCCTACTATTATTTAATTCACTTTTTACCGTTTTTAGAGGCTAAAAGCACTGGCCTAACTCGATATTCAGATGTAATAGCTTATTTAACATAAACAGTGCCTTGAAAAATTGCTTTTGAATTAACTTGTTAGGAGTTTAAAGGGATTTGGGAAAAGAGACGTAGAAAAATAAAATTGAGGAAAATATACTTTTTTTTTCGGATGGTGGAAGGGAGGGTCAGACTTACCGTCTTACTTATAAAGTCTGATAACTTTTAATCTGCAGCTTAGCAACGGATTAGAAAAAATCTCATTCATAAATCGCCACGCCCTATCATTAATGCAGGATCTACAAATCTGCAACTTTACAGGAGAGCAGTTTAAAGTTAAAAAGTACAATAAAACTATTATCTTAAGTCATACAATTATGAAATTTTAAATGGGTGTGAGATATACTATTACGCATCTAGCTAATGAAATAGATTATCTGTTTTTTTTAAATAGTGGTCAAAATGACACATGAAGCCATTTTACATGGATATATTTTACTATTATACGTCGGATGTGGTATATCGGACTTTTTTGATTGGACGGAGATTTAGACAGTGAGTCGGATGTGGCAGACCCTCCCTTATTGATGGATAAAATGTAGTAAATTATGTTGGATCTGACACTTACATCATTTTGTGGGGACAAATAATTTAAAACCAAATTGCATTAGGTATCACTACTTAGTATAAAACAAAGTCGCTTTCTCTGTCCCTATATCCCTATGTATGCTTAAATCTTTAAAATTACGCAAACGGATTTTGATGCGGTTTTTTTAATAGATAGAGTGATTAATGAGGAAGGTTTTAGTATATAATTTGTCAAGTTTTTGTATCCATTAGCTAAAATATTGCGAGCGAGGCCGCTGGCGGGAAGCTAGTAAGTTTATACAGGCAAATTAATTGGAATCAACTAATACCTACATAACGTTAAGGGGACCATAATACCTATTCATTGTAACATTACGTGCAATATGTATGAATCGCGAAAATTGTAGGCTAAGTAACAGCCGCACGGACAAAGGTTAAGCTGCGCTTGGCGCGGTCCAACCGTGGATGGGTGACCATCTATGTCATAGCGAGACTCCTCCGTGCCTCGGAAAGCACGTGAAGCCGTTGGTCCCCGTTGTCATTTGTAGATCTTTGACAGTCGTCAAGGGTAGTCAGAAGCCAGAAAGTCTGACAACCAGTCTTACCAAGAGGAATCGTGTTACCCGGTAACTGGGTTGTGGAGGTTCCATAGGTAGTCGATGATATGCATACTGAGATCATATGATAGATATCAGGCGCAACCTACACACAAAACTTGGTAGAATTGTTCTGCTATATCAGTGAGGACTTCTGCAACTTTATGAAACCCTGGTATGTTACGTGGTATTATTACAAAGTAACTGGTGGATGGGTGGGTAGTTGAAAAATCACAGCGATGTCTCCTTTACAAATACCTACGTTGCGGTGTCTCTTTCATTTTATGATGTCTTGGTTCTTTTCGTATACTACAAAAAAGAAAAGATACGGTATACTACCCCGTCTAACTGATGGGTAGTTGAAACATCACAGCGGTGTCTCTTTATTTTATGATGTCCTAATACCTACTTTTCATGATCAAAATTATAATTATAGTGTTTTTTCCAATAAATGTTGAATATTATTTATTGTGCTATGTATCTCTCTCAATGCGGACCTTTAACGGATACTACGGATTTATGAACGTGGCTGACAGGTGAACTAACGCTATCGACCATCTTGAAATGTCATTGTTAGTGATAATGATACCAATTAATGGAAATTTCCATTTTTTAAGTAAATCATGACATGATAAATAGCAACTTATTAATTCATCATTTACTTTTTAATAATAATCTTAAATTGGAAACAATAAAATGCAATATTTAAACATTTAACACACATTTGGATGTTAGTAGGTGGCTCATAAGCCGCAAGCCTCCTGATTATCAAGTACTCACCACGGCCAATGGATATCTACAACACCAGATGCATCGCAGATCATCATTGCCCTTTTTAAACAATTTCAAGGACAAAATCTAGTCTTATTGATAGCGCTATATTTTTACTAATAGTTGGGTAAGAATTTTCCCTTGGCCGGTATCACCAAAATGAAACATGGTTTTTATGTTCTGCATCAACAGGTACAGGTGACTCTCAAAATGTACGATAGTTAAAAATAGTATGATAATTAGCATTCAATAAAACTAACGTAGTAGGTCTTATTAGTTGACTATAACTCTGTAACCGGTTAAGACTACCTAGCCTACCTAGATAGTTTTCCTTGTAAGTTCATATCATGTGCTACGTATGTGATTTTTTTCACATTCCTAAGGACAGTCATTCAAAAGATAGAGGGGGGGGCTCGTACGCGCGCACTTTACGTGTTTGAGAGCCACCATAAAAAAAACATAATTTTATTTTACCACTTTGTCGGCGTGATGAATATACATAATATCTATACTAAATTTCAGTTATCTAGTACCAAAAACGTCTGACCTATGACGTGGACAGATAGACAGACTGACAGACGGATGGACATGGCAAACTATAAAGGTTCCTTGTCGACTACGGAAACCTAAAAAGTGAGTTATCTGTTAGGTCTGGTAACGTTCTATCTAAAATAAACCGGTAATAAAGTCGAATATGGCAGATGCGACTGTATGATTTTTATCATGTCCGTTCATTAACATCGTATGTGGTAGATCCAACAAAATTAATTATACGGTGTGCAATCAATAAGGTAGGATGTGGTAGATCCGACAGTACAATTTTCATCATCTACGGTCATTAACGTCGGATCTGGCAGATACGAAGTTAATAAATGGACTAACAATATTTGTGAATCTATAACAATGAAATTAGTTGTATAAATAGTAGTTCAATATTAACCACACATAAAAATTACTTAATAAAACAATTACATTAACACAGTAACTGGCAGATCGGCGCGCTCGCTCACTCGCGTCGCGCGGCTAACATTGCTGCAAAGTACCTACCTACATTTTTGACCGGACGCCTGCATTACTTCCGACAATGTTTATGTAATTATTTCCGAAAGTTATTAAGATACATGTTTTTTTTTAATCAGGGTTTATTTATTACACTATTTTAAGTACTTTAGTAAAATAAAAAAAAAATCGGCAAAATACAGATCCTACATTAATGATAGCGCGTGGCGAAATGCTGTTTAGCGTTAACTTAACTTAAGTTGGTTCTTTATCCGAAAAACGGTATAATATAACTGGATAATGTTAAGTAAGGATTAGGTGAGAAATGGTTAAAATTCAGAAATTTATAAGCAAGACGGTTACTGACTAAGACCCATCCATGTTCCTTCCTCGGCCCTAACAAATGTTATAATTGCGAAAGTGAGCTTGTTCGTGAATGATTAAGAAATAATTAGCACAGAGTAGGACACACAGAAAGTCTGATTTATTTCTGCGTGTCTTGTGTATTAGGATCTAACTTAGCTGTCACTTTTCAGACCGATTTTTAGGGTAGTCCGACAAGGAACCCTTATAGTCTGTCTGTCTGTCTGTCCGCGGCATAGCTCCGAGGTTCTTAATACTGGAAAGCTGAAATTTGGTATGGATATCTATATTGATCACGCCGAGAAAGTGGTAAAATTTAATTTTGAAAAATATTTTTTTTAGGGTAGCTCCCAAACACGTAAAGTGGGGATGAATATTTTTTTCTCGCGTACCCCTCCGTGTGGGGTATCGTTAGATAGGTCTTTCAAAAATATTATGGGTGTGTGAAGACCATTTTTTGGTTAAGCGAGCCATTTGCGAAATATCTAGCTTTTCAGTGAAAATTTTTGTACGATACGAGTTACCCCCCCCTCTAACTTTTGAATGGCTATACCTAGAAATGTGAAAAAAATCACAGACGTAGTACATGTAATGAACTTACAAGGAAAACTATCACGGCTAAGTAGGCTTAACCGGTTACAGAGTTATAGTCGACTAACTAACTCCTGCTACGGAACCCTATTGCGCGTGTGCCGACAAGCACTTGGCCGGTTTTTACATACATACATACTGTTTCCTTCGATTCAGTCGCATCTCGCAGGTCCTTCTTCAAAGTTCAAGCTATTTCCATACCAATTTTCATACAAATTGGTTTTGCCATTTAATCGTGTGTGTAAGGGATAAACATAGTTACTTTTGGATTTTTAAAAGAGTAAGGATAAGTTGAAATTCATACATTTAAAGACCGATCTCGACTCGATAGATTTAGCAGCTATTTTTTGTTATGTCCATAATTAAAAGGTGAATTAAATATTTTTTGGAATCTATAGGAAAAATCGCAGACGCACCGTAATTATTGCCATTTCTTAACGAAATTCTGAAAAGGAATCCTTGAAGAAGGCTTTTCAGAATATTTTTTTTGTAGATTATCAGTAAATACTTGAAAACTAAATCAAACCACAGCCGGTTGACCGATTCGGATAAAAATAGCATGGTACAGCAATATTGACTCATAAAAACTATCTATCTACTGTCGGAGCAATAAAAATAGCTCAGCGAACAACTATAATGTAGACACAGTCGTAAATGTAAGATTTTTTAGGAGACACACTTCCTGAATTTATTGTTGTAGAAATCAGATGTGTATTTTCCTGGTCCCCGAACTTATGTATCATAAAAAAATATCAGGCTGAGTTTGAACTATGAACTAAGGAACATAAATCCTAACTAATACCTATTACAAATCTGAATTTAAGTTTGCTTGTTACGCTTTTGTGATAAAAACAGCTTAGGTTCAGCTGTTTTTATCGTTCATGCCAACACAAATGCATTTAAAAGAGTAAGGTTAAGCAGGTCTAATGCTGTTAAAAGCACCCACCAAGAGGTCATGCAGAAAAAGCCACAAAACCCCAACTAAAAAAAAACATTTCACGACTAGGTACAATAAAAGTACCATTTCCCCAATCCCACATGATGCAGCTAATAACAAGTTTCAACAGACAAAAGCGAAGCCAGCGCTTTACAGCGATGCCGATTAAAAATGTCGCTTTTTGCTCGAAAAACCTTAATTGAGGCCAGTTGGCTACGAGCCAGGTTATTGAAGTTACAAGCAAGTGTGATGCTGTCGAATTTATTGTATTAACCAGCAGCCGGATAATATTTTATGGTTGAACATATTTGGAGCTATATTTGATAAGGTTTTTAATTACATAATTATGTGTGATTTTTTAAGAGGAGCTCGTGGCTAAGTTACAGCCGCACCATTCGACAAATCAAAGGTTAAGCTGCACATGGCGCGGTCAGTCCGTGGATGGGTGCTCATCTTTATCATAGCGAGACTCTTCCGTGCCTCAAAAAGCACGTTAAGCTGTTGGTCACGGTTGTTATTTGTAGATCTTAGACAGTCGTTACGGGTAGTCAGAAGCCAGGCACTCTGACAACCAGTCTTGCCAAGGGGTATTGTGTTACCCGGTAACTGGGTTGTGGAGGTCAGATAGGCAGTCGCTTCATGTAAAAAACTGAAAGATGATGATGTGTTTGTTTAAGTCAAGAAATAAAACTCACCCATATTTTGACGATAGCTTTATATGGAAAATTGTGGTTTCCAAGTAATATTTACAAGTTTCGGTCCACAACTTGATCAGCGTGGACTCAATTACGCCTTGATACTCGGATACTATGTAACATACTATGTATTAATCCTTCACTCTCATAGTCCGATGGGTTGGCAATCTGACACGACCGGGGAGAGATCAGGTGCAGGCCCGACATCGCCACGTGCTCTCCGAGGCACGGAGGGGTCTCGCTATATTAAAAAAAACCGGTCACCCATCCATGGACTGACCACAGCTTGTAGAGTTTAACCTTGCTTATCTATCGTCAAATATGGATATGTTGCTAGATTTTTGTTTACTGACAATACTGCAGTAATAATAATAAAGTTTTCCACCCCTATGGACCGCCCAGATAATAACCAATAGTCGTTGTATAAACATGTCGATGGCAGTCATTAGGTTTCCATCCAATTTGTGGCGACGCCTCTCGTCTGTCCACTTTTATTAATAAAAACGTCATTGTGTTTCACGAACTATATGTTGGATAACTCTCCCAATATTGTAAAGAGGCAAAGCTTTATGTCTGACTAGTTGTCTCCCGTGGTTTCATCCACATCCCGAGGAAAGTACTTATTGTACCCAGATAAAAATATCATATGTTCTTACCCAGGTTTCAACCTATCTCCATAATAAATATCATCCAAATCGGTGTAGCCGTTTTCCCGTCAAAGTGTAACAAACAAACAAATTCACTTTTTCATTTTTAGAATAGTAAGAATTCTCTTGTGGAAACCACATCTGCCACCTTTAAATTCTTTTTCTTTCTCACCTTTACATTGTTTTTACATAAATCTAGATTCTACAAAGTCTAGAAAACAAATCTAAAGCTAGGTTTGTAATGCATACCAAATTCTTGCTGTTTGAGAATCGCAGATAGTTCTAGCGAGTGTCACGCAAAAAACTCTTTTCTAGCAATTCGATTTCTAGGACATGGAATTTTTGCTTGCTGGTTCGTTTGAAACGGATCTATACTTTTTCCTTTTATTCTACCATTTTAATGTAATCATTATCTCTCTCGCTCTGAGCTACTCTACTGCTTGTACTGAGTCCGATTCCCAGACCACGCTAGCAGCCGTTCCACCAAAAAATAGGCGTTTACTAAATGGAGGACAAAATTTAATAAATTTGGTATTATTTTATGTTTTTCGTCTAAATTTTCATGGTATTAGTTTACTGAATTGTTATATCTATGCATAGATATTATTGAAAATATTAAAATAATGCAAATTATTGATGTAATGTTTTGTGATATTCGTAAAAGTATAAATGATAAAAATGTGGGTGTAATTATTTTTGGAGTTGAAATGTTTCAGTATTAGACCATAGTCCGAATTTGTGTTTGATAAATACGGCAATAGGCTCAATACTCAATACTTTAGTGCGGCTTACTTTATATCACATGGGAATTATACATAACTGGCGTTTAGGTAAACTGTTCATAGGTACGACTCTGCCCGACCCCTCACGGTAAAGGGCGATATGTTATAACTGCCTGAAGGATAACACAATATTGTACAATAGTTTAGTAGTATATACTAGGATCCCTGATGTAATTGAAACACTTTATTTATTTAAGTATAAAGGGTACCTATTATTTTCTCTTTCAACACTAAAAATAAATATTATTATTCCCCAGAATAAACATAAGGGCCTTTATTAATAGTTTCTATTTAACAAAGCTCTAGAATGAATTGGATACAAAAAAATTGTGTGGGAATATTTTGCTGTCATATTTTGACAGACAATAGGCACCTTTCTTTGTTTAATATTTCTATCACTATACTACTACAAAAACAAGGGACAGACGCCATACCTTACCTTCAAAGTTCAGCTAACCGTGTATTGTACAAAAATGAATACCATTTTAAGGTTACATAACCCGTTACAAAAATGTAAGCTCCATAACACATTTCATCCATAAAATGACATAAAGTTCTCTTTACTGGCGCCTGTGACGGGATAAATGCAGGAATACCAGTATTTTCCCGCATCGATGGAGGCTGTACAATAAATACGTCGCCGTGAGATATTGCTCTATTATTGTAGAAAGTTATACGATATAATAAGGGCTGGTACGGATTGACGCGGCTTGGTGTCGCGGTTTGAATTTCAGTGGTAAAGTCTAAGTTTGCACGCGGCTTGTAGATGACAGTTTCGCTGTGAGTCTTGGTTGAACGAACTTGTGTAATTTATCTTAGAATAGAATAGACAATGTTTTTTTCTACAACAAAAGATATTAAAGAAAGATAAATTTATTTGTCAGAATATTAATTAGGTGTTCATATTGATTGAAGGTTTCATATATTCTACCATTTCTGGTATATAAATTCTTAAATCTATTTATTTATATATACCTACATAACAATTATTTTAATATATTTTAAGACAGATACAGTTAAAATTATCGCTACAAAAAATAAAAAATATCGAGCGACATCTACCTCTATATTTAACTAGGGGGTAGGCCGTGGTTTTTAAACATATATGTATAAATACACATAATGTATGTTAAATGTATTTATTAAGATTTACGTTTTTTATACAATAAGTATGTTAGTAAGAGTTTTCGTGTCAGTTGTAGTCTTTTGGGATGTTTATGGATAAAATGTATAGGTTAGTATTGTTATCTGCATAATGTGTAGAAATGCGAAAATAAAAAAGGTCAACGAAATATAACGCCTAAACCCACGTCTTATCCAATAGCCAATGTGTAGGCACGGCCGCTACCCCATAAAATAGTTCAACATACAAGTACCAAAAAACTATGTGTTATATTAAAACTATGGCCGACTTGTAATATTTCTTATAAGTCATGTGAATTGCGACGCATTTAATGTGACTTTAGTCACTTATTATTAGCTAGATGAAGAATCGTCGTATGGAATGGGAATATTTTCCCAATATCTTGTATTTTCCCATTTGATACGCCGGTCACGTCGTATTGCATCCACAGCACGTCCGGAGCTTCTGATTTTTATTACAACGCTTATTATGTGAGCAGTAGATATGATAGGAAAAATACTATTTATGTGATAAAATACGAGAGTTTTTTATTCACGTCATGTTTATGTATCAGAGGTTAAGGACTCTTCTCGAGCTAATCAAATGATATTATTAACCCTTATTTTGGTATTTATTAATGTCTGTCTATTGATGGAATTGCGATCCAACTCTGAACCGTCTTTTAATATTACCTTTTGATTTGCAGATATTGTGATAAATTAATAAGAATCACTTTAGTCAATTAATTAAAGCAGAAAAAAATATTAGGCAAAACTACAATTAAGCTTTCTTCTGATGTAAGTAATACATTATATTTTTCTTTTATAAACTTTCCCCTAAAGATTTTATTCTATGATCGCTTCACATATAACAGACAAATATGACGCAATTAAGCTTTCTTCTGATGTAAGTAATACATTATATTTTTCTTCTATAAACTTTCCCCTAAAGATTTTATTCTATGATCGCTTCACATATAACAGACAAATATGACGCTAATTTATAGCTAGCCGTTAGTAAATAACAAATAAATACTATCTAAGTTAATTACTAGTTCGCGAAACGTAACGATCATTAGATTAGTGATTGATTAAATTGGCATGAACTCATCAATTTTGACTTGAAGTGTCAATTAGTCTACCTGTCAATCATTTTCATTATATTAAATTTGGCTCCTAAATTCAACAGTATTGCACAGCGTATCTGCTAATTCAATTAACGTTAACAAGCGTAACGATACCAATACTAATAACATTCTACCAATCAAAATAATGGAATTACGCCGTCTCTCATCTGATAAAATATTTCAAATAATATTTTATGGAATGGATTTTCAGAATCGTTTCAGATATAGCATTTTTTGTTAACTGTAGTGTTGCTATGTTTAATTTTAATGACTACTAATTTTATTTATTGCTTAAAGCAGTACCTATCATCAATATTAATCACACTGCCAAAAGCGCGATATGCTAATGAAAGGAAACCTTTTAGTGATCTATGTTGACAATTGTAAGGTTTTGTATAGGCAAAATTTGTAGGTTAGTATTTATAAATGAATTGGTAGAGTGGAAAGTAATTTGAGTTAGGGACATGTATATTTTCTGCCTACTGCTATTTTTAGGTGTAAAATCAAATAAGTAAAAGTATGATGGGACAAAACGATAGTAATACGATAGACCTTTAAATTGGTTTGCTGTTATTAATTTAGTTACTTAAAAATAATAGTTTAAAAAAACTAAAAAAACACGCTTTTATTGCTGACCGAACTAAAAAGTAGAAAATAATTCAATTCAGAGTAAAAAGCGTGGGGTGCATTTTCCTATATTTTCATGACTCTCCTCTCATAAATGGTTGCCAATAGAATAGGTGTAATAATTAAAATATCAAGCACCCCACGCTTTTTACTCTGAATTGAATTATTTTCTACTTTTTAGTTCGGTCAGCAATAAAAGCGTGTTTTTTTAGTTTTTTTAAACTATTATTTATTTTCCATTTTTTAGTTCGGTCAGCAATAAAAGCGTGTTTTTTTAGTTTTTTTTTTCGGATTATTGCATTGTCATCGGCCCTTAACACGTGTGCAAAGTTCCAAGTTGATCAGACGTCTAGAACCCAGTGAAAATTAGGTTCAAAGATTCCGTTACATACATACATACCTGTTAAAAATATTTTATTTTGCAGAGTGTGGTCACACTCAGAAAAATATTTGTTATAAAGGGTTTATGTAAAGTTAAAATTTATGTAAAGGGTTCTATTCCTATGCATTCCTTCTAAAGCTTTAAAGTTTTTTTTTAGAATAAATAAAAGGTAATGAAGGATAAAAATAATGGAGTACCTATATTTAGAAGCATCATTTATGGTATTCTGTTGAACGATAAATGAATATTTCTCATTGTAATAACTGTTACCATTTATGAAATTCTAAATTTACGCTACCTGGTGTTATTTTACGAACCATACTAAAGCCATTTTGTTACTAAAATTAATTAACAAAATGGAGAGCTGAGAGATATTGGAAATTCTCTCATTATAGTCAATGGTTTTCATAAAGCTTTCAAAGATTATGAATATTTTTGGAGCATCGATCGGATAATTATTAAAATTAAAGTCATTTTTCATGATAATCCTACGTTTTATGAAATATCATTCTTCATCGGTTGAATAATATTTTAACATCTTCAGAGTGTCTGACTTATTAGTGAAACAAAAACTTTGATATGAGTAATAATGTTGGTTATTTTAAAGTTTTTACTGTATTAATTAATTATTAAAACGATCGGGATTCATACAACAACATCAACTAAACAATTGGTTACACGCATTTGAAAATGATCATAACTGAAGTTGTTTAATTTCATCCGTATTAAATTTCTAATCTTCTAAATAAGTTTTAAATTAGAATCAAATGAAATGTTGTGAAACGATGAAAGATAATAATAATAATAATAATAAGCCCCCTAAATCCCTACCTTACGTCCGAGCTGAACACCTAGCCACGTGGGGGGCGGACACGCGTACTGTACAATTGTACAAAAAACTTACGCGGCTAACAAGGCAAAGGTAACCCTTTATGGAGATGAGTGATAAAAAAAGATATAATTTACGGTCGCTTCCCGGGGAGCGCCGGGGCGCATCTGGAGCCGATGCTGGATGCCACAGCATGCGAACCATCGGCGGTGAGGTGTTGAGCAGGCGGACTCTCACCGAAAATAGAGCTACAGCCGGTCGCTGTGAGCTGAACAGGCGGGCTCACAACGTAGAAGCCACAGCCGATTCCACGGGCGAAGATACTATTTCTTTATTCTCCTCCATCCCTTCAACTTGCCCCTCTTACATGACAAGACGTACATCGACCTTGTCTACCAGTACGCTTGCTAGTGTTGTGCAAGATGTCAACTCTGACTCTGAGATTGCACCCACTACGAGCGCCACTATTACGCGCAGACGATGGACACTTGATATGAATAAGTTTATACTGCGCACTTATCTTCAACTTACTACATTAGATACCGATACAAAAACTTATCTTGAGCCACTCCACTTAAAATTTATAGAAAAATATCCAAACATGCAGGTTAGCCGACAAAGAATAGGAGACCAACGCCGGGCTATTATACGTAACAAACTGTTACCACAAAAAACTATAGATGAGATACATAATGAAGTCAAGGAAGAACTTAAGCAATTACAATCAAATCATAACCATAATCCACAAATTTCCATTGATCACACACAACAACCACCTATATCTACCGAAATACAACCTTCTAAAACATGCAAGACACTTAACAAAACACAGACTCGAATGAGATGGACTAATGAATACAACGAAGCTATAATGCGATCATATTTTAGAGTAATCGACTTAGGCCGAAATGAAACAGCATACCGTAAACCTATGTATGATGATTTCATTAAATATTTTCCTTCCCTGGCCCACCTTAGCGAACAACGAATAGCTGATCAGAGAAGAGTAATAATCAACAACAAATACATACCGAGTGATAGATTAAATTTAATTAAATTGGAGGTATCTGAAGAATTAGGACAAACTAACCATAACTTTAGAAACTTTGCTAGTGAAAATAATACAACGAATCTAGACTCCAACATTAATACTGATAATCACTTCACACACCACATTGATATTAATCCCACATTAGAGCCTATTCCTACTATAGAAACATTAAATAACACCGAAGTAAATACCATATCAGAAATTCAACCTAATCTACATATAGACCTCGAAAGAGACCAGACTATAGATGATACCTTTCAGCAAGCATTTCAATTTTACAAAGATACTAACCCTACAGACAGAATTTATATTCCAAAGCAAAAGTCATCCAAAAATCTTGCAAGAATAGTTAACTACCTCAATAAAATAACGATACCTGAAAACCTTAACAGAAACACAGACTTTAACACTCTACAAACTGTCATATACTGTGCGGCATGGACTGTTGCTAAAGTGAATGGAGCAAAAATAACACTCCAACCACGAGAAAATGATCGAAACACAAAAAAAGAATACAAACCGAGCTGGCAAAGACGATTAGAGCAGAAACTAGATGATTTACGGCGCAAAATCGGTAGAATGACACAATACATCAACGGCAATAGAAGTAGGAAAGTCATGAAATATGTAAGTAACATCACAACACAATACAGAACTCATACTATACATGAAGAACCAAATTCACAAGCAATACACACACTAGATACACTCAAACAAAAACTTTCAGTGGTAACAGGTCGACTACAAAGGTATAAAGCATGCACACTAAGACAACAGCAAAACATTCAGTTCACTCATAATGAAAAACTCTTCTATCGTAACATTAGAGAAGCAACCACTAATATTCAGGAATGTCACTCAAATGATAATAATCAGAGCTCTCCAGACCTAGATATTCTATATAATTTCTGGTCAGGAATCTGGGGAAAGCCAATTGAACATAACGCCCAGGCATATTGGATACAGACAGAACAGACAAACAACACAAACACCGAGACAATGACATTTGAACACATATCCCCAGAAATATTCCACAAAGTACTCTCCCGGTTACATAATTGGAAAGCACCCGGTTCCGACCATATTCATAGTTATTGGTACAAAAAATTTACAACTGTTCATAGTTATTTACATAATTACATTAACAATTTCATCCAGGATCCTGAAACATTACCAAGTTACATAACATCAGGCACAACCTATCTGATACCAAAAGATCGAAACGATCTCTCCAATCCAGCGAAATATAGGCCTATCACCTGCTTGCAGACCTTGTACAAGATCATCACATCCTGTATATCAGAACTAATATACGAACACATTGACGCCAATAATATCTTGGCTGAACAACAAAAAGGTTGTCGAAGATTTAGTCAAGGCTGTAAAGAACAACTCATTATAGATTCCGTTATCTTAAAAAAGACCCAAAAATTTAAAACTGATCTGTTTAGCATGTACATCGATTATAAGAAAGCATATGACTCTGTACCCCATTCATGGCTAGTACAAGTCCTTGAAATCTACAAAATACACCCAACAATTGTAAAATTCTTAAAAAATACAATGACTACCTGGAACACTAGACTTAGACTCAGTACTCCAACCGAAATAGCTGATACCAACCCAATTAAAATACAGAGAGGAATCTTTCAGGGAGATGCTCTGAGCCCATTGTGGTTCTGTCTTGCTCTAAACCCCCTATCTAAAATACTGAATTCAACTTTACTAGGAATCCCTTTAAATGATATAGCTATTGACAGACAGACTGAGACACTAAATGATGTTTTGAACCATCTTATGTACATGGATGATATTAAGCTTTATGCAAAAACCGAGAACCAACTTCATGAACTAACTAGCTTGACAGAACAATTTTCAAAAGATATAAAAATGGAATTTGGCATCGATAAATGTAAAATAAATTCAGTTAGAGCAGGACAGAACTATCAACACCAATACACTTTAGAGTCAGGAGAACAGATAGAACCGTTGACCGAACAAGAAACATATAAATATTTAGGCTACGCACAATCACGTCAGATACACTTCAAGGATACTAAACAAAAACTAACCCAGCAATTTCAACACAGACTTAACACAATTCTAAAAACACAACTCTACTCAAGAAACACAATTAAAGCGATTAACACTTTTGCTATACCAGTACTTACATATTCTTTCGGTGTAATCAACTGGACCAAAACAGACTTAACGAACCTACAGCGCAAAATTAACACTTCAATGACTAAATTTAGAAAACACCATCCAAGATCTTGCCTACAAAGGCTGACGCTACCAAGGAAGGAAGGAGGTAGAGGACTTATCGACATTTTAAATTTACATAATAGACAGATTACTACGCTCAGACAATATTTCTTTTCCAAAGCAACATCATCAACACTCCACAAACTCATAGCACAAAACGATAAACATTTTACACCTCTTAACTTAAAAGACACTAGTTCACAGAAAAATGAGAAGGTGATCGATGACAAAATCAAACTACTTGAATGGGGCCAGAAGTCTCTACATGGAAGACATCGTCAAGATTTATGTCACACAAATGTCGACAAAGAGGCGTCGAACGCGTGGCTTAATCGAGGTGAACTTTTCCCAGAAACTGAAGGCTTCATGATTGCAATACAAGACCAAATAATTGAAACTAAAAACTATAGAAAATTTATTATAAAGAATCTAACTACTGATACTTGTCGGAAATGCAATAGCTCTCCAGAGACCATCCAACACATTACAGGCGCGTGCAAATCAATAGCTCAAACAGACTACAAACATAGACATGACCAAGTAGCCAACGTTATACACCAAAAACTAGCCCACCAATACAAACTTATTGACTTTGTAGTTCCATACTACA
This sequence comes from Pyrrhia umbra, assembly GCA_963891755.1. Taxonomy (NCBI): domain Eukaryota; kingdom Metazoa; phylum Arthropoda; class Insecta; order Lepidoptera; family Noctuidae; genus Pyrrhia; species Pyrrhia umbra. Next base: position 3,973,529 of record OY982943.1, read on the forward strand.
AATATAGTCCCGAAACTGTTATAGAGAACTCATCAACAAAATTGTATTTTGATCGAGCCATACTAACTGATCGCACAGTCCACTTTAACAGACCAGACATCACACTTATAGACAAAATAAACAGAACTGGATTCTTAATCGACATCGCCGTGCCTAATACACACAACCTACAAACTACGATAGCAGAAAAATTATCCAAGTATACTGAACTAAAAGACGAAATAACCAGACTTTGGCATCTTCAAAAAGTAACAATAGTCCCTATAGTATTATCTACAACCGGAGTTATACCCAAACAACTACATCAGTCTCTCAATTCATTAAACCTACCCCCAAACACCTATCAACTATTGCAGAAGGCAGTGATATTAAACACTTGCAGACTAGTACGCAAGTTTCTGCAATGTGAATTAGATAACACACACCTAAACACCAATACACATACACTACCTAACACACAATATACTATTGAGAACCACAATCGACATAATACCTCTGTTAATATTAATATTAACCCTACTGATGAACACTTGGCTTAGGCCCGTGTCATTAGTTCTTCCCGGCTAGCCGAGAAAAATAAATCTACAAATATAAATAATAATAATAATAATCATTTATTTGCATAAATAAGGTACAGAAAGTTGACAACATAAATTAAATTGATCTCTTATTCTGCCTTTAATTTCGGCGTGCAAATATGAATACATAGTTTAAGTTATATTCTTCTTAATCATGCACTCATTAAACTAAAAGTGACAATATAATAATGAAAACTAATAAAAATAATAATCCTTACAATAATAAATGTCAATCATACCCATGTCAATTATAATAATCATGTCAAGAATTATTACATCAAAGCTTAATTAAAAAGTAATGCGTATAATAATGATAACCAGTAAAAATAGTAATCACAAATGTCAATAATAATCCATTCAATAATAAATGTTAATAATACCCCTGTCAATTATAAAATCATGTAAAAACTTACAATTTGTATCCTAAAAACTCATGCACACTATAAAAACAATTTTCAATTAAAAACCTCGTTAAACTTCTTTTGAATTTAGAAAATGGCAACGATTTTACAGAATTTGGTATTTTGTTATATAATTTTATGCACATAATATAACTATTATTACTAGTACATGTCAGGTTTGTCCTCGGTTGAAATAGCTTATTAGTATGCATAGATCGTGGGGCATAGTAGCTTGTAGCTTGCTGGAAAAGTCTCTTGTGTTTGTAAACAAATATACATGATTCTAGTATATAAATACAGGGAAGTGTTAAGATTTTATGTTTTCTAAAAAATGGACGACATGAATCTATTTGTTTTAACCAAAATATAGCTCTCACACATTTTTTTTTTTTTTTTTTTTTTTGCATTAAAAATGCTTGCTCAATCTCCACACAACGACCCCACAGGACAATTCCATACCTTAGCGTGGAGGTTACGTAGCCATGGAAAGCCGTCATTGCGGCATTTCTAGATACCTCGCAGCTAATACGCCTCAAGGGATATATAAAACAACAACAAGGGATAGATAAAAGCATATAGATGTATGAAATCTAAATGTTTTCATATTTACCCACGGAAACCTAATATGGTTTGAAATGATCCATCTTACAGCCAAAAGCTTTTTGTTCATGAAAAAACAATATTGAATAATAAATATATATTTGAATTCTTAATGATATACTTTCGTATCGAATGGGAATTTACAGCATAATGGGAATGGAAAAATTCTAAATACGAAAACGCCGCCATCTTTTCAACATTAAACAAGTTTATTGCAAATAAACTGAAGTACCGTTTTAATATCAGGTGGAGGTATTTTGTAGCAAAGTGGACTTTCAGGGTAATGGTCCAAGTTGGCTCGTTAAATCTCTGACAGGGTAAAGGGATAAGATTTATGGTACCGTAGCTGGTAAGTGTTTACTAGTACCAACACTATAAGCGTTATAAATGGGAAAGCAAGCTTGTTGATTTGTAGAAACAGATGTCGTCGCAAATGGGAAAATGAATTGATCTATTATTTGTATTAATTGCTTTTGGAGTGAAATAAATTATCTTAGGAAGGTGACAAATGGCTGCATCTTTATCCACCTAGTCTTATCAAAATATGATTTTTGTAAGAAACAAATGTAAGTAAAAAAATAAAGTGTTGAAAATAAATTACCTCCACAAAAAATGAAGTAGCTACTAAGTGCGAAGTTTTGGAAGTGGAATTCTCCGTCCTTATCATGCGAAATGGCTTTTGTACTTACAACTGTGGAGATGAAAGCCGCTTTAAAATTATGATGTCATACCTTATTAGTACTATCGATTTTGCAATTACTTCTTAGCGCTAATAATAACTTGGATATATTTCATGAGGATAATTCAAGTATTCACTGTTACTTATAATTTTGTGAATTGGCTATGGATTTCTAATAAAAAAATATCATTCATATATATTCAGTACCAAATTGCGTTGGGTTTGATTTCTAGTCAAACTAGATTTCGCTGGATATCAATCCTTACTAATATTATAAATGCGAAAGTAACTCTGTCTGTCTGTCTGTTACGCTTTCACGCCAAAACTACTGGACCGATATAAATGAAATTTGGTACAGAGATAGAATAGACCCTGAGGAACAACATAGGCTACTTTTTACCCGGGTGCGCTAAGTAGTTCCCTCGGGATGCGGGTGAAACCGCGGGAAACAGCTAGTATTTTATAAAGCAATCGCCTACTGACCTCCATACTCCATCTTTCCAGATAAGTTTTTAGATTAGGTAATTTGTCAGGCTTCCAGAGTTCTGGCTTTATGTAGAGCGAGATATTTATTCGTATTACAACTAGAACTGGCTATTTAACGTGTCTTGAAAAATAGAGATATGTATGGTTCTCCATCCTGACTGCAGTAAGCATAGCTTAACCGCAGGTCGTTCTTTTCTTTAGCTAGCTGTGTACAAGAGTACTTGATTATTATAAAGCAGAAATTGAAATCTATATTCTTACCATTTTATCACTTCTTATGGTTCTAAACACAACTGCTGAACATAAAATATACATAAAATCGTGGATTCGATTTCTGGGTCCTACAAAGTGTTATCGGAATTGTTTTTTTTGTTATATGCCATTTATTAGCATATGTTGATGGAAATGCAAAAAAAAATGAATATAAATATGATTATTCAACATCTATTTAAATGTACTCTAGGGACTTCTTTGCAATACGTTTTTATAATAATCATGGAATATAGATCCCTGTTTTTTATATTTTTAAATGTTTTTTTTTTATATTTTGTAAAAATATTTAAAAATGTAAATAATATGTGTTAAGATAAATAAATGGAATATATGTATATAATTATAAATATAATAATCATGGAGTATATTCAGGTGCATCACTTCATTTGAAAATGTTATGACTTATGACAGAACATGACGGACTTGTATACAAATCTGTCTGTTAGCAGACGTTGGTATAATTTATTGTATCAGTGTGTTTGTTTAGACTCGAAACGTTTAAAATAATGACATAAATATAGAGGTTTTTTTATAATGAAGGTTAGTGGTAGCCTGCAAGCCTAGAACAGGATGGATGAGGTGGACAAACCCGTTTTCTCGATCTTTGTCTATGGATTTTATATTCAACGAGGGACAAAAGACGAATTTATTGATTGTGTCTCATCGTAGAAACTTACAAAATTAATAAGAATATTTATGATAGGTACTAGTAGATATAAAGATAGAAATAAGAAAACTTCAAATAAAAGACTAGATTAAGGATAACAATAATATTAAGCTTTTCATGTATTTCTCTTTTTATGTAATTCTGATCTGAATAAAAGGCTATATTATTATTATTCCGTTTATTCATTTTTCACACATATTCATTAAATTTTTAAATATTTCTATACAAAATTTATAAAAAACATTTAAAAATATAAAAAACAGGGATCCACCGATATCGGGAACAGGGTCCAAGCTATCGGTGGTTAGGGCTCCAGAGACAGGAACCTCCTCACAATACGTGCAGTATCCAGGAGCACTGCCTTCTGAATCAGGCCCTTGATCCAGCCGCCTAACGAGAGCCTCCTGAGATGTTGGTCGAGGCTCTTGGCCATCAGGCCATTGGCCGTCACGACTATCGGCACAATGACTGCCGAGTCCACATTCCACATGTCGACAACCTCGTGCGCCAAGTCGAGATACTTTATTTGTTTTTCTTTCTCGGCTTTCACGAGATTCTCGTCATGGGGAATGGTGACATCGATGATCATTGTGCGGCGCGCTGATCGGTCTATCACCACTATGTCAGGCTTATTGGCTAGAATAGTCCTGTCAGTAATGATAGACCGATCCCAGTACAACGTGATATGGTCATTTTCGAGAACTGGGTCGGGCGCATACTTGTAGTATGGTACCTCAAGATCCACAAGTTTGTACTGCAAAGCAAGCTGCTGGTGGATGATCTTGGCCACTTGGTTGTGCCTGTGCAAGTATTCACCGTTAGCCAAACGAGAACAGCCAGAGATAATATGTCTGATAGACTCACCTGGACGGTGACATGCCCGACATATGTCAACCGTCCCGTCCTTCATGATATATCTCCGGTAGTTGTTCGTCAACATAACTTCGTCCATAATTGCGCAGACAAACCCTTCGGTTTCCCCGAACAGGTCGCCGAAACGTAGCCAAGATACGGACGCCATAAAGTCTACATCGGGCCCATGAAGAGCCCGGAAAATGCGTCCGTGTAGCTCCTTGCCTTGCCATACCTCCTTGCGGTCATTGGTGGTAAGTACCACAGGTTTGCGCCAATTCTCTTTAGCCAGCGACAGCGGGGTGAGTCCCTTGTCCACTGCGACTACATCCTGATGCATACCCACGTCGGTTTTAAGAAAATATTCCCTGAGATTGCACACCTCACGGTTATGAAGGGTCTTAGCATTTAAATAGCCACGACCCCCGCACTTCCGTGGGATGTACAATCTCATCACCGATGATCGTGGGTGATGCATCCGATTTGCAGTCAACAGTGACCGAACTCTTCTGTCCAGGGCGTCAAGTTCAGACTGAGTCCACTTGAGTATGCCAAAGGAGTACATCAGGACTGGCATGACCCAACCGTTAAAGGCGCGGACCTTATTGCCACCTGATAAGGAACTTTTCAGAACCTTATTCAGGCGACCAAAGAACCGTTCCCGTAACGATTGTTTCACGTCAGCCGCGTTGATGCCTAACCCCTCCGACATACCCAGGTATTTGTAAGTATCAGTTGCGGAAAGTGATCTAAGGTTTATAGAATCTGAAAGTTGTAATCCCTCAGATTCTACAATCCCTCCTCGCTTTACATGCATAACTGCACATTTATCCACACCAAACTCCATCCTGATGGAGCTACTAAAAGTTTCAGTTACCTTTAGTAGCTTCATCAGTTGCAGTTTAGTAGGGGCAAATAGTTTCAAATCATCCATATAAAGCAAGTGGGATATAACCTGACCGCCTCTCCGCAAAGGATAGCCCAGCCTCGAACCCTCTAGTAGAGTGCTGAGAGGGTTCAAGGCTAAACAAAACCAAAGTGGACTCAAACTGTCACCCTGGAATATTCCCCGCTTAATTTTAATAGACTCGTCGTTCCCTTGAATCGTTCGACATCCTGGATAGCGAAGTACCGTCCTCCACTGCCCCATACATGACGCAAGGAAGGTGCGTAGAGTTGTATTTATTTTATACAGCTCCAGCACCCTCATGAGCCATGTATGAGGGACCGAGTCGTAGGCCTTCTTGTAATCTATCCAACATGTCGACAGATTCTTTCGGGATCGACGAACCTGCTGGCTTATGACCATATCGATGAGGAGCAGCTCCTTAGTGCCACGGGACCCATTCCTACATCCATTTTGAGAGACTGACATGATAGAGTGTTTGTCAATATGTGAATTTATTTTAGCTCTCAAAATAGATGTAAGAAGTTTATAGACCGTCGGTAAACAAGTGATCGGTCTATAATTCTTAGGTTCCGCGGCACTACCTGATTTATGGAGCAGGTGGGTAACTCCTGTAGTTAGGAACTGTGGTAGCGACCCGGCTTCTAAAGCTAACTGGAATTGCGATGCTAAACGAGGGTGTGAACTTTGTAGCCATTTAAGCCAGAAATTGTGCAGTCCGTCCGGTCCTGGTGACTTCCAATTTGGCAGTGGACGGACTGCACTGGCTACATCGGAGGAGGTGATGCTAACCTCCTCCATTTCTGTTATAAATTCACACTCTCGTTCAACATCACGCATCCAGTCACCTTCAGTGTGGCTGACGGGTGCCGACCAGATGTCGCGCCAAAATATACTAGTGGCGTCGTCATCTGGGCGGCACACGTCAGCCACAGTATGTTCAGGTCGCTCCCAAGCTCTGTATACCCACCTTTGGTCGCTCTGGAACATGCGATTCTGGGTATAACGTTCCACCCGTCGTTTATACCGACGAATACGGCTTGCCCATGCACAAACTTTTTGCTTCAGGAAGTCGATGCGCTCTGTGACATGTGACATATACTCACGAGGACTAATTCCAGTCCCCGTGAATGCCCGTCTCACAAAGCGCATCACCCTTGGTCGGGTATTACCCTCCCTGAAGCATAATAGTTTGCCGATGAGTACCCTGGCCCCCTCGACACGACGCTCAATCCTGCATTGCCAAGCTGGGATGGCTGGTTTTGGTCGTGTGGCTCTATCACTGTCAGAAAATTTGACATTCGCCACACGGCATGCCGCCACAGCCGCGCAATACATGATTGAGTGTGTATCGAAGAGGTCTTCGCTGTTTTCAAAGTATTTATCCAACAGCGAATCCAAAGTACACACCAGCGCCCTATTCCGCTTGTGCATAGGCAAGCGTGGTAGACGTGGTCTAAATTCGACAGGAGTGAACCTAAATTCCCGGATCGCATCTTCCAGGGCACTCCCCAGTTGGTCGTTGCACTGACTACTTACTGTTACAACCCTATCGTCCTCACCTTCATCACCGTGATTGGACCGCGGCGGGACTCCGACCGTAACAGACGGTGGAGCCGCGGTCTGTGATGAGGTCGATACCATAAGGTTGTTCAGCACCTCTGAGCGCAGCCTATCAAGTGCGGCGTCGTCCAATCTGTGATTGCGTTGGATAACGCGCACCTGATCCGAAAGTCGTTGGGCCGAGACGTTGACTGCTGGTTCAAGTACCTGAAACAAAGACAGCATCCTTTCACGGTACGCAGTGAGGTTAGCTCCCCCCTCTGTAGACCCGTAATATGCGCGCATGACATTCTCATTCATATTCTGAGTCCATTTCATGCGCTGCACACAACCACCGACAGCGGGGACCCTGCTCAGGGCCGGTTGGCCCCTGGATCCCAAACTTCTCGGTGGCCGGCCTCTCCCCTGCCGACGCACAGGTGTTGGCGACGTCGGCGGGGAAAAATACTCGTCGCTCGAGCTCGACGCAACTGCAGTCGCCGGTGTCACGGGTGATCCGGGGTCCGGCGGCGGCGAGGCGGAGCTGAGCGACGACTCCGGGGGTGGTGGGCGTGCGCGACAGCTTGCGGCTCTGTTTCTTGTCAACATAATTTCATTCCATGATAATTTTTCTTAGTATTTTACAATCTGAGTGACATTTGTCAGTTTTACACTTTTTCTTCTTTTCTTTTTCATGATTTTGTAGCGAGCGTTTTATGTAGATATTTTAAGTGTTGTTATTATTTATATTCTGGACGGTTTAGTTGAGCGTAAGAACTGGTAATAAAATTTAATATTTAATTTTATTGAAAGGAACAAAAAAATATGTTGACGTTTTATGAGTGTTGCCAGGTTATTATTATTATTATTATTATTATTATACTAGTAGATATTGAGTGACAACTTCCAAACTTTCGCATTTTTTATGTGCGTGGTATAACGATAAGAAAATATTCTTGGAGCCAAGTTCACCGTCAGATAGTTACGTAATCGGCCCGTTAAACAAAATCATTTTTTAACCAGGAAGCTACAGTTTTCATGTTACCCACTTCTAGTTCAACCCTAGTTTGGTGATCGACCATTTTAGGAATAAAAATCTCAAATAATACGTTACCTATCGAAATTTTCAGGTTTTAGTGTGTAGGTGGTAAACAGCTGTTGTAAGTTAATCGGACCGTTATCTTGTCGGTGAACTTGGGCCTTAGGAGTACTAAGCCACTTCACGGACAGTATTTTTTACATTATAAAATTAAAATAATTTGTGACATTAAAAAACATAAAACATACATATATGCTTAAATTTGAATAAATCACAAAAAAAGAACTGCAAAGGTTGATACGTACATAAAATTGAGTATGATTCCTCGTAGTTTATTTGAAAAATCGCTTCCTGATACAAGAAAAAATACTTTCGGAAACCTTCAGACATTTTTATTTCCTTGTTTACTTCTAGCGACAGATTTTTTAAGAACAATTTATAGCAGATCATTATTCAGGATTCCGTAAGCGTTTGCTTTCCTGCACGAAAGCGCTACTGACGTATAAAGATATGGGATGGGAAGGCGTTGAGGAAACTGTTCCATTATCATGAAATCCTTTCATATATCTCATATTTTATTGTAACATTAGGCTTTCTTTTTCCTAAAAAGTAGGTAGGAAAAAAGTGTTGCTAAAATTTTAAGTAATATTAAAAATTATATAATAATAAGATTTTAACGAAATTAGATGGCACCCTGGAGACTGTTATAAGTTATTTTTATTGCGTACATGAAGTAGTTTTCTCAGGATCCGCTTAAAACCACAGGAAAGAGCTAGTATGTCCATATTTCCCCACATATGTTTAAGTTCCATTTATAATTGTGAGTCTTTCTTTGAGGCGATAAACGCAACAGAGTTTATTAAATCAGGCACAAATCTAAGCTCCAGGACAAACTTAAAAAAAAAATGAAAAAATCCAATAAGATTTTGCTCAACCTAGCAAACGAACCCAGAACATCATCCGTCGCAATCACTTGACCAACGAGACTGGAAGCATGAAAAATCATTTTAAAAATAAATAATAGAAGAACAGAGTTCACTTCAATCAATACCATTTAGATTGTCCAGGGACCCGTGCAGCACTTTCAATTGGCGTTTCACCTTTTGTTCTTACAGCGAATGGAATCTACCTCCCTCCTGAATAAAACCCTCATTATTAAGTTCTGAATAGCTTGAAACTACCTTCAATAGGTACTGGACCCGCTGAATTTAGATTTAGACCGATCGATGTCGATGCAATTGAGTCGCCTTTTGAATTAGAAACGACACGACAGGTTTTTGAAGTAAGGGCTTTGTTTTGTTCAGCAATTGAAGATCTTTAATGCGCTGTTATTATGATCATCAGAGACAAGTGGCAAAAACGCTATAGTTTCTATAGCGTTTTTGCCACTTGTCTAACCCCCCAGTTCACTAACATGTTACGGGTATATTCATCTTAATTCTGGAAGCTAAGCCCCCTGATTTTTTAAAATTGTCTGATACGTCCACACAGTTTTAATTAAGTACATTCAAAGTTGATTATTTTTTAGAATATAATTTTAATTATGTCTATTTTCTTAAAAACTTTACTCGTTTGTAAGTAGACAGCAGTTCAAAAGGAATTTCATTACTTAGGTAAATATTTAATTACATAAAAAATACATTACATTTAAATCTGACTAACTTTGCCACCCGAAAAATGTGGTAACATTGCCAAGCCTATAAAGTTTAGACAATATTACTTTCAACAATGAAAGCTAAAATCTTTTATACAACAGTTGAAAACACCAGTTACTTGTATTACTACAGGAGTTATCCTTTGAGTTTTTGTTCTGTACTTCTGGAGAATACTAATCGGTACGCCGTGTTGGGAAAATAGACTTAAGAACTCTCGGTATTAGCTTTACAAAGACTAAATGGGCTGAAGTTCTGATTAGATCGTTGAGAGTCTTTCTTTAAGGCGATTACGATGAAAAGTAGTCAGTTATACGAATAGGAATTTGTTTTGCGTTTAGTGTGGTCGCGTCTCTTATTGGATTTGTTTTCAAAGTATTTATATTTAGATGTCTGTAAGTGGCTTAGGTTTGGAGTGTGTGATTTATTATAAAACAAATCGAAATATATACTGTATTAAATTGAATGGTAAATAAATAATACCTTTTTGGCAATTAAATTATTACAAAGGTTGGTTCGTTCGAAATCTTGCATTTTGAATATTATGTTTTCATCTAAAAAACATTCCTTAAATAACTTTTGACTACTGATTATATAATTTTTAAATATACAATTTCAACTACATCATATTGAATGGGAATTATTTCCCATTTCGCAACATAAAGTTCCCAATTGAAACGCGGTGATGTGAACGAGTTCACAATTGTGTTACATGTACGTAGTCGTAAAACTAGAGAGCACTAGAGCTTGGCTAATAAATTTTGTGGCTAGTTTAGATTCTGGAGGGTTGACGTACGACGGCACTAGGTATAAACGTCAAGGATCTAGGATGCAGGAAAGGATGTATTATCAGCAAGCAGACCTATGTTTGATAGCACATAGCTGACTGGATTAGACTGTTGCAACACTATCATCTTTATCATGCTACAGGTTAGTTCCCCTGCTGCGTATAATCCTTCCCTGTTTTTTTTGCTATAATTGCTTGCAACTTAGCTGACTCTTCCAACGATTGTCTGTTTGTCTATCTCTGAAGGTTTTCGTAGATCGTGACTTAATCTTGCTGAAAAGCAGAACAACGCTTACTCAATATGCTTGCCGTTGAAAGATGCTTACTTCACTACTTTTTTACTAACTGAGTAAATCTAAACTATGTTTCATTTATCTTTTTTAGCGACGTGTGAACTGTTCCGCTGTGGGCGGAGCGGATAGGAGTGTCGGACTCTTACTGACTAAAACCCATCCATATTTCCTCCTTCGCCCTTAGCGTTCTAGGGCCTCGGTACTCTTTCTAACAATACCAAAGCCCTCTTTCTTTAGCCCTTTGAGTTCAAAGACCTCGGTAACTATTTCGAACAATCTGCAACTCTGGCTACTTCGCTACCTACGAGCTAGAATTTTGAGAATGCCAAAACTGGAACCTAACTACATAATTGTGATATTACGGTTAGGTACAATGTTTGCTTTGTATGTAAGAAGTAATCATTTTTGATTTGATTAATATTGTATAAATGAAGATTCTTCAAACCTGACAGACAGATGTGTTGCTGGGGGTTTTTTGCGCCTCTTCTTCTTCCCAGCAAAAACACATAAGAAATGGTGAAGATCGGGCGTTTTAGGGCTGTCCTTTGCTGATTTTCAGTCTAGTTTGACTTTTAAATTTCAATTTTATATAGTAAAATTACTAAAACAATAAAAATATCTTATTATTAGAAAGCCGCACCATTCCGTCCGATGAGCGATTAGCCGCTAAATATTAGGAATACGAATAGGTAATCGCTATTGTTTCAATACGATAGTGATTGTATTATTAAACCATTTTTTTATTTTAATTCGAATTCGAAAAGAATTATCCAGCTGTAACGTCCGAACTAAAATCCAAATATAAAGTATTATACGTGAATAAATTAGTTAAAACATTTTCTGATTAAACAATAGACATTTGTATGACTACATTTTCCATCAAAAAATAACAATTTTGTTTTTTAAAGTGAAAATGAAAATGTATATGTAAGAATATGTATTTTTAACTCAATATAAAAAAAAATGTTAAGCCCTTTCTTTTTATGTAGGCAGTATATTATTTAGTTTTAGTCAACTGAAGCGTATCCATACATTCTTGATCTGTGCCCGTCACTATCTCAAGGGTAGTTCGTTTGGAGTCGTCCCCGGGTATTAATCAACCCGCTCTCGTTCTTGAGGACATGACTCGTGTTATCGGGTGACGACAATTTGAAGACGAAAAATCGGGACATTTTTGTGGAATTGTGTTTGTGTCTTTTTCTTTTCTGCTAAAAATATTACTACCTGTTGAGATAATTGATAGATACTGTGTGTTCGGAAACATTATTTTTCTAAAAATAATTTAATTATATTATGAAATTACATTGTAGATATTTTCGTTTCTACATTAAAACAAATGAAAGGATTTATTTGAAAAAAAAAAAATATGGTGTCGCTTTTTGGCAATATATATGTTACGTATACATTATATATATATATTGCCAAAACGTGCCACCATATTTTGTTTGTTTGTTTCGACCTGAAACTAAATCAATCAATTCTCAAAATATTAATTTCAATTTCAAACGGTTTAAATAAACAAAGTCAGTTACGCTGCATCAATACATCTCTGTCAGTTACAAAACAATATTTAAACGGCTTAGCTTTTGATGACTAACCTCTTGAACTAAACAAGTATGCTTTGCCCAAACTTCGTTAATCGTAATAGTTGAGTAGTTAAACACAACCATGGGAGTGTGGGAGTTCTATCCGTCAGAATCTTGCTAAGGTCTTAGAAACTAACTCCATTTTGACTCAGATATTAATTAATACTAGTGCTAGCCACTTGGTCGAAATTCAACCTTTTTTTTTCAACCGAGAGCTAGAAAAAAGCTCCTCTCGCTGGCCAATAATTACTAAAATATGAAAAACAATTTTCAAACTGTTTTTTCTTTGCCTGTTAAGGTATTCACTTATAAATTGAAAACTGAAAAAAGAATCTAACGTTCTAAATGAAAATAAAAATTACGATTATGTTCCTGGCATGAGTAAATAAAATCTCTATAACATACCCTTGTTTCGAAAGTTACTTTAAATTCCCATGTGGCGTTATTGTAATCAACAAAATCCTTTCTTTCTGATAGACTAGCCCCTGACTTCTACACAACTTAACGGAGGTAAGTAGTGAAATATGTGCGTCGTCATCTGCCTAGCCTTTTTCCAAATATGTTGGGGTCGGCAATTAAGAAAATTGGCAAAAACAATATTCATTCTGGTATATTATTTATTTCAATTAGCTGAAAAAAATTATTTCCTTTAAAGATAAGGTAACCAAACGCTTTTAAATTAAAATAGTCCATCCCAATTCAAACTATTTCGTATGTTTCTTTACACCAAACTCACTCATTTAGCTGTAATACCACAACTATTCACTAGTATTCAATGGGCTGTGTGTATCTGAGATAATTTCTCTGAAACAAAGGCTTTGTCGACAGCCAGACCCATCCCGGTATCGTTGACAATTGAGAATCTCGTTTGTCTGTTAGTACCTGTCCTATAATAGGAATTAATTTATGACTCATTTTTCTATTGTGATAGCTTTATTTTTGCTAATAAGATATTGTATTTGAATAAGAGATTATTTTTTGACGGGTTTTCTAATTTTAGAGCTTTCATTAGGACTACAAGTTTGTCTCGTTATTTTGGTGCGTTTTCAAGCTCTAAAACAAAAGTTAATTGTGAGAAAAATATCCTATCTTTAAAATGCTGCTGGCACAGCAACTGAGAGACTGGCTGGGATAGTGAGTTTTGCGGGTTCGCTGACGGACTAAGTTTTTCATATTCTTATTAATGTAAAATTTTAATCAATATTTGAAAAGATAACATAGAAGATTAATAACTACTGTAAAAAAAATACAAAAAAAATTGTCTGTCCCAAAAAGAAAACCAAAACCATACCCACCCTACACAATAACTGACGAACCAATGGTTTCTTTTATGGCGTCTATCGGGATGTAGTGAAATTCTGCCGATAACCTAAATAACGGAATAATCAAACGTTGTATTGAGGTCGCCGATAGTTTGGTCATAGAAATGGAACATGAAATGATAACAGAGATGATTGAAATCGGTGAAGTGGAAAGTTTACTGAAGCTTTCAGTAATCCGATAACGAAAATATGTACTAGTTATAATTTAGTATAGTATAATATATACAAGTATAGTAATTATAGTAATGCCGAATTAATTATCTAGGCCAAACAATTCAAACAGCCTTTTGGCCATGATTGCCGCTGACATCGATACGGACGAATATTTTGATGCCTCACCTTTGTTTTTTTATGTTTTACTAGCTTTTCGCCAGCGGCTTCGCCCGCGATATTTAATTTTAGCCAATGGATACAATGATGATGGCTACACGAATACACATTAAAAATGTCAGTTTTATACAAACTTTGCTCACCTTTTTCACACCCTTAAGGACAGAATTTCGGAAAATCCTTTCTTATCGGATGTCTACGTCATACAAAGAATACACCCTCCAAGTTTCAAGTCTCTATGATCAGCGGTTTAGGCTGTTCGTTAATCCCTCAGTCATTCAGGACAAAGCGTTTTATATTTATAGATAGGATTTTCCTATGCAATGAATAAGTTTAAAGATACCCTGCCTTGCCATCTTAAAACAAAATATTTTACTTTTCAATATAATGCAGACGAAATATCTTAAACGCCAGACTAACTGCAAACATTACCACACAATATTTTTAAAACCAAAAGGGATCATCAACCTTTTTACGGAGCCCTTAGCCGTTTATGACGAGAGGCAAAAAGCAAACAGTACACTCAGACTCAAAAATATGTGTATACGTAGACAGGGACATATTTAAAAGCTTTTCAGTTTTTGTATTATACAATTTAGCCATCTATCTATACTAATACTAATAATATAATAAAGCTGAAGAGTTTGTTTGTTTGAACGCACTAATCTCAGGAACTACTGATACGATTTGAAAAAATCTTTCAATGTTAGATAGCCCATTTATTGAGGAAAGCTATAGGCTATATAATCATCACGCTGAAACTAATAGGAGCGGAGCACCACTAATCCACGCGGACGAAGTCGCGGGCAGAAGTTAGTATTGGATAAAAATAACACGATTCGTATTAACCCAAACTGGCGGCAGATTATTAAAACACACCTGCGTTACAATAGATACGTCGGTCATCATCAGCCTATATATATTATTGTCCTAGTGCTGGGCACAGGCCTCTTCTCATACAGAGAAGGCATGAGCATTGATCACCACGCTTGCTCAAGGCGGATTGGCAATTTCAGACTTGTAAAGTCCAGGTTTCCTCACGATGTTTTCCTTCGCCGTTTATCAGTGACGTCTAAGAAATACTTAGAAAGTACATATATATGACTTTAGAAAAGTCATATTGGTACTTGCCAGGTTCCAAATTCGCACACTCTTACACGAGAAGCAGGTGCCTTAACCACTAGGCCACCACGACTTTCGATACGTCAATACCAAACATCTATGTAATAAGGGACGAACCTTTTGCCGTCAACCTGACACCCATTGTGATATCAGGTAGCTACAAAAAAAATACAGATAGGAAAAACCCTCATTTTTTTCCCAATATGATCGAAGGCATTGCTCATTAGTCGCTCTCACGACCACTGCACTAATGAGGCTGCCCTATTGTATAAAATCGATAAAAATAATTGCTTTCCCAATATTAATAGGTAACAAATGTTGCTGTGATTATAACTCCCAATACTGACAGATTAATTTATTCCAGAATAGAATTGATACAATACAATTATTACAACATTAAAACAAAAAAAAACGTAGACAAAAAAAAAACTAAAAAGTAAAAATGTCTATGTATACAACTTTTTGGAGCTGACTGTACATTTTAATATCGTCTACCTTGTCTTTGTATTGTCTATGCTTAGGACATTGACCTCACCTTCTAGATCTAGACAGACTTCCTTTAATTACCTGAAATAAAACAGAATGGCATTAGTGTCTGCGATACAGTATTCAGATTTTAGGATCGAAATTCACTGGACCAGCGTCTAGACCAGCCATACTCAACCTTTTTTTAGGGTTCCGTAGTCCGACAAGGAACCCTTATAGTTTCGCCATGTCCGTCTGTCTGTCTATCTGTCCGCGGCATAGCGCCGATGTTCTTGTTAATAGGAAGCTGAAATTTGGTATGGATATGTATAATAATCACGCCGAGAAAGTAGTAAAATAAAATTTTGAAAAATATTTTCTTTTAGGGTAGCTCCCATACACGTAAGGTGGGGATGAATATTTTTTTTTCTCGCGTACCCCTTCGTGTGGGGTATTGTTAGATAGGTCTTTTAAAAATAGTATGGGTGTAGCTATGCCTGCATTAGCTATGCTCATTGGCGAATTCAAATTAAAAATGACAGAGTTTCATACAAAGTTTAAACTTTGCCCCACCCTTTCACTACCCCCTTAGGGGCAGAATTCCGTAAAATCCTTTCTTATCGGATGCCTACGTCATACAAAGAATACATACTCCAAGTTTCAGGTCTCTACGATCAGTGGTTTAGGCTGTGCGTTGATCCGTTAGTCGTTCAGAACAAAGCATTTTAAATACAATGTATAAATTAAAACATAGAACACTTTTTATATGGGTACGTAAGTAGTTCTCTAAGTATGCGAGTGAAACCGCGGGAAACAGTTAGTAAATGAATAAATAACATACGCTTGATAATACTACAATGAAGGAATAAACAAAAACTAAATAACACCACAGATGAGTACTGGCCAATAAAAATAATTTAAAAAACATTAATATAGATTCGAATCGCTTTTATTTGTTTAGTTCCGAATAATTTCCGTAGTACCGTAGTTCCGCGCTCCCGGAACAAACGGAACAAGCCGGGCTTGATATTGCGTCTCGAAATTTTGTAATTTAAAACTTGGCAGTTTTCAATCGAAATTATGATTGTTTTAGGCTGTAAGACTTGCCGAATTTAGAAACTTTTGCACGTGGCGTCTTGCTTGTCTTTTTAACCGACTTCACAAAAGAAAGTTCTGTGTTCTAATCCGTCTGGGCGGAATTTATTTATCTTTTTTCTTCTTCTTTCCGCCAGCGGCATCGCCCGCGATATTTTAGCCAATAGATACAAAAACTTGACAAATTATATATTAAAACCTTCCTCTTAAATCACTCTATCTATTAAAAAAAATTGCATCAAAATCAATTGCGTAGTTTTAAAGATTTAAGCATACATATGGACAGACAGATAGGGGGAAGCGACTTTGTTTTATACTATGTAGTGATATACAAATGACTCCCTGTTTCCCTTGGTCACGCCATGACTTGAGAACGACTTATATAACATTTGGTCCGAAGATAGAGAGGACCCTGGAGGAGGTTAGGCTTTTTATATGGCTGCGTGAGGTAGATCCCTCGGGCTACAGCTAGCTAGTTAATTATAATCCTTACTAATAAAGTCCGACAGTAACTCTGTTTGTCACGCTTTCACGGTAAACGAATGATCCGATATGTTGAGATTGATAGGGAGGTAATTGAAGCCTTGGTAAGGACATAAAATAGATTCTATCCGGATTCCAGTCTAATTGGATGCAGCTGAATACTAGTGTTTTACATGGAGCGACTGTTTATCTGACCTCCACAACCCGATTGTTGGGTAACACGATACCCCTGGGTAAGACTGGTTGTCACTTACTGGCTTCAAACTACCCGTAACATCAGTCAAAGATCTACAAATGACAGCCGGAACCAACGTCTTAACATACTTTCCAAGGCACGGAGAATTAGTATTACATAGATGGTCACCCATCCACAGACCGACCGCGCCAAGAGTAGCGTAACCTTTGATCAATCGACCCGTGCGGCGTTTACTTAGCCACGAGCTCCTCATTTATTCACAACTAGCTTTCCGCCCGCGGCTTCGCCCACATGGACATTTTTTTACACCTTGGGTTTCATTATTCAAGTTTTAATAGGGATCCCTAATTATTTCTGGAAATAAATATAGCGTATGACACTTTGTAAAGATGTAGCTTTCTAAAAGTGAAATAATTTTTAAAATCGGTCCAGGAGTTCGTGAATTAAAACAAACAAATCTTTCCTCTTTATAATATTAGTATAGATACCAACATAAATAAATATCCAGTACGAATGAAAACAAATAAAGGTACGCACAGTACTTTAAACTTAACCCCTCAACTGCAAATGATTGTCCCCCGGGGTCTAATACACCCGAAATAGCGTAACCCTTATCTGCCGCGTCATGTATGAATAGTATTGTACGTTTTTGGGCCAACGAGTTTGAATGTTACCTACGTCGAGTGACGTTAATCAGGTTGGTTGGTTTTGTAATGCAGTAAAAAAAATACTAGTAGTATAAATTAGTTTTTTGAAACAACTGCCTATCTGTTTTCCATATCCCAGTTACTGTGTTACATGATACCTTTTGTTAATACAGGTTTTTCAGACTTTTGGGGTTTCTGACTACTAGCGGCGACGTTCAAGGGATCTACAAATGACAGCTGCGACCAACAGCAACGGCTTAACCTGTGGGCCTAGCATGAATGACTTTCGAAAAAGTATTCGTATCGAAAGCGATTTTTGAATGGAACATACTCACTTCTTACGTAAAATTTATTTCAATTGATGACTTTTATCATACCTTTGGATGTAGCAAATTGTTATTTATGCATTTTGAACATACATTTTGCTTTGGTTTGGTTGTATTTATAATTCGAAATGGCTTACATTGACGTTAAGATTACGTTAGTGCATTCATACTAGACTCACAGATACCGAGGGAATTCAGTACAAAATGAACGGTCACCCATCCACTTACCGACCATGGCAACATTAGCTTAACCTCACACATAAACTTCTTTTTCTTTATACCCTGGGGGGTTAGACAAGTGGCAAAAACGCTAGTAGGATAGAAAACAAAATGTATGGGAATGACATTCGTTTACGACTAGCTATCTGTCATTCCCATACATTTTGTTTTCTATTCTACTAGCGTTTTTGCCACTTGCTATACATATTTATTACAAAAACAATTCCTAATGGATTGAACTATAATTTCGACAAAGTTGGGGTGAACTTTAGCCCAGTTGCCATGGGGCCGGTACAGCGAGTTGTACAACTTAGGCGATCCATCTCGCACTGTCGGTGTGTAATTAGCTTTATACAAACAGTTGGAGGTGTACGGTATAAAAGTTTTTTTTTTATTATAATGAAAAGTTAGTATTTTAGTTTTTCAGGCTATATTTTTTGGCGGATGAACCGTTTGTGATGGAATTTTAGTACGGTACGGTACTGTCTCCAGGGTTCCTCTCTATCTTAGAAGAAACCTGGAGACAGTCTGGAGACAGACTACCTGGAGTTTTATACTACTTATATACTCAAAAACTACTGGATCGATTTAAAAAAAAACTTTCACCGTTAGAAAGCTACATCTTTACGAAGTGTTATAGGCTATATTTATTTCCAGAAATAATTAGGGATCTCACTAAAACTTGAATAATGTAACCCAAGGTGTAAAAAAAGCCCACGCGGGCGAAGCCGCGGGCGGCAAGCTAGGGTAAACTATTTTTGGATCATAAAGAAAACCAACTGTCTAGCTATCACGGTTCATGAGCTACAGCCTGGTTGGTGACAGACAGACGGACGGACGAACTGACAGTGAAGTCTTAGTAATAGGGACCCGTTTTGACCTTTTGGGTACGTTACCCTAACTAGCCTATGTCGTTTCCTAGGGTTTAAGGTATATCCATGCCAAATTATATTTCAATCGGTTCAGCGGTTTAAGCATGAAAAATCAAACATTTTCGTATTCATAATTATTAGGTATGGATTTCACCATAGCTTCTAAAATCGATTTACGCTGAAACCAAAGTGTAAACAAATATACTGCCTAATATTTCACAAGATGCCAGCTAATCGAAAATAATGTACGAAGTGTTGATACTCTGTGTGCATTACGTAGTACAGAATTATACAGAGTGGTTATATGCCATTACTGACCAATTATAGCGCGGTTTGTGGCTGGTGGGGGGAATAGACTGTGTCTTAGTGATTATGTGCCAATTGAGAATAATAGGAGATCGCTAATTTTAGTCTAGTTGCGGTTGTCAACCCATTGATTCGTGTTACGATGGCGACAGGTGGATTTTCATAATAAATGATTAAAAAAAATATGTTTGCGTCGATATAACTAGATAAAAATAACACGTGTCTTTCCCCAAGTTTTAATATATCATCGAAATCAGTTTAGCTGTGAAAGCATAATAGACAGATATATGTGTAAGGATACTACCGTTTGAAAGGAAACTTCAGATTGATTCTCAGACTCTTTATTAATTTATAATTTATCTTATAGTATAACAGTAAATGACATAGCAACATTATTTATTAAGTTAAATATTATATTGCAAAAAAAACAATAATAAGCATATAAATTAAATACTTTACATACCTTGTGACGCAGACAACTATTATAAACACTTTATACGCATACGCACAGCACACGATAATTAATGTGTTATCTGCTTGACTACTTCGAGTAGACTGTCTCAGATTATTACCTCTAGCCACCACTACGCCTCCCCACTCCTTGGTGGCGTAGTGGGGCGACTATGCATGCCAGTGTTGCCATAAGAAAATAATATTTTAATTTAACTATTTGCTTAATTTCGGTTTCAGTAAATCAGTACTAATTATGTATATCTTATAGCTAATAATAATAATATATTTCTGTAATTCCTAACAGCTCGGTCATCCTGATAATTTAGCGAGGCCCTTCGCTATAGATGCGAGATCTTGAACAACGTGTTACATATTTAAATAGTAGTTTGAATTATAAATTATATTTTGGAAAATTAAAAAAAATACTCTAACGTTAATTACCACCTGTTACATATTAGGAATGTTTTTGTGATACCATATTTAATTTACGACGCAAATGTACAATAAAAGAAATATTAGTATATTACTCAGTGTCGGCGTGCTCATCTCTTTTAGATTGATCATCCTCATCAGAATTTTCTGAGCTCGAATCATAATTTTTACTGAACACTAACCATGGTTTAAGTTTATCTATTGATACGATATTTTCATAGCGAGCGCGACCAGGCTTGCGGGTTAGCGGTGTGTCTTCGATTACGAATCTGTCATTTGGTAGCACTTTTGTTAAACGATACGGGCCTTGATATTTATTGACTAACTTTTTAGACCTACCGTCGCTGGGGACCTCGCGCTTAACGCTTACCAAATCACCGATACTATAATTATGGTTGCCTTTTCGTTTGGAATCAAAACTAACTTTATCTTTTTTTTGTTGTTCTGATATGCGCTTGCCTGCTTCCTCTCTCATCTGTTTAAGGTTACTACAAGACGCGTCCCTGGTATCATCTATAATTTCATTAAGAACGTTTTCAGAGCTGTTGTTAATTTTAAAGCCAAATAAGAGTTCAGAGGGCGACTTGCCAGTTGTTTTATGTATGGTAGTGTTAAGCCCTATTTGTATGTCCGGTATATAATCGTCCCAGCTTCTGTCATCCTTATCATGGGTTTTGGCCGATAAAGCATCCAAGATTGTCCTGTTAAATCTTTCAACTTGGCCATTGGCACGAGGTGTAGCAACAGCATTTAGGATGTGCTTGACGCCAACAGACTTTGTAAATGAACGAAAACTATTACTAGTAAATGATGTGCCCTGATCTGTTATGAGCCTAGCCGGAGCTCCGAAAAGACTTATGTGCTCGCGAAGGACCTTGATTGAAGTGGCACTTTTAGTGTTACGGACTGCTGTGATGTTTATAAATTTAGTAAAACCGTCTATGATAACTAAAAGATAGCAATTCCCCTTCTTACTCTTAATGAAAGGTCCAAGGTGATCCGCATGAATGGTGTGGAATGGAACTTCAACTTTCGGTATTGGATGCAATTCTCCCTGTTGTTTGCCTGAAACGCCCTTATGATATGCGCACTCCAAGCAGGAGTTTACGTATTTCTTCAAGAATTTGCGCATTTTTGGGAACCAATAGGACTGTCGTACCCTGGCAAGTGTTTTATCAAAACTGAAATGCCCAACGTCATCGTGATTCATCTTTGCAATTTGCCAGCGCACACCCTTAGGTACTAGCCAACGAATGTCGTTTTCTCCTTCACCTATAATACGATACACTTTGCCATTTTTAAGTTTATAGTTTTTCAAAACTTCCGTGACCTTTACGGCTTCAGGGTCGTTCAGTATTTCCCTGATACGGACTACTTCGCTGTCACTGGACTGCACAGTGGATATCCAGTCTTCTGTTCCAATGTTTAAGACATCTAGAATATGAGGGTCTTCGATTGCGTCTCCAACCGGATTCCGACTTAGAGCATCCACATGTTTCATGCTAGCGCCGGGGCGGTACAAAATTTCACAATCAAATTCTTGAAGTTGTACCCACCAGCGAGCTATGCGGGGAATAAGGTCTTTCTTTGTCAACGTAGTCCTGAGAGCATTACAGTCTGTCAGTATTTTGAAGGGCATACCGATTAAGTAAACTCTAAATCTGTTAAGAGAAGAAACTACTGCGAGTGTCTCCAACTCAAATGAGTGATACTTTTGTTCATCTGGAGTAGTCTTACGACTGAAATAGGATACTGGTCTCAATAAGCTCTCATCGTCCTTTTGGAGTAGAATGCCCGCTACGCCATGTTTACTGGCATCGGTATGAACCTGCGTCTCCCTTTTAGGATCATACAATGCGAGAACGGGTCTTTGGACTAATAGAGATTTAATTGCCTGAAACGATTCATCTTGCTGTGGTCCCCAACACCACTTAACATCTTTCCTAAGAAGGTCTGTAAGTGGACCTACCATGATGGCGAAGCCCTGAACGAATCTCCTAAAAAAACTAGCAAGTCCGAGAAACTGGCGTAGTTCATGCTGTGATTTGGGTTTGGGGAATTTGGATATTGCTTCCGTTTTCCTGGCACCGGGCTGAATACCATCTGCTCCTATCTGGAATCCTAAAAACTCTATAGATTCAAGGAAGAATTTGCATTTGGCCAGTTTTAGGGTAAGACCACCGTTTTTTAAGAGGGTTAACACTTCCTCGAGCCTGGTAATACCCTCTTCAAAAGAACGAGCTGGAATCAGAACGTCATCCATATATATGAGAGCAAATTTGGATTTGGCGTCTGACAGAATTTTATTGATGGTCCTCTGAAATACTGATGGGGCATTGACTAAGCCAAAAGGCATCCTAGTGTATTCATACTGACCATCAGGGGTAACGAATGCGGTTTTATCCTGTGAATTTTTCTCTATGGGAATTTGATAATACCCAGACGCTAAATCTAAGGAAATGAATAGGGTATTCCCGGAAAGTCTATCCAATTGATCCTCAATAAGGGGAAGCGGGTAATGATCCTTCTTAGTTCGTTGATTAAGGGCCCTGTAGTCGACGCATAGCCTTTTCTCACCAGTTTTCTTTTTGACTAGCACAATCGGGCTAGCGTATGACGACGAGGATTCCCTGACAATTCCAGCATCGAGCATTTCTTGGACCATTTCGCGTACTTGGGCCCTTTC
Organism: Pyrrhia umbra; assembly: GCA_963891755.1. Classification (NCBI taxonomy): domain Eukaryota; kingdom Metazoa; phylum Arthropoda; class Insecta; order Lepidoptera; family Noctuidae; genus Pyrrhia; species Pyrrhia umbra. Next base: position 3,996,825 of record OY982943.1, read on the forward strand.
ACCATACGACAGTCGGTACGGTCTATATACCACTGGATCGGTATTATCCAATTCTATCTTTATTTCGCCCGCAGTTGTGAAACCCAAGTCTTTCAAACCTGAAGAAAAACAATCTGAATACTTTGTTAGCAACTCCTGCAAAATGAGTTTTTGTTCAACTGACAATTGTTCGCCATAATAAAGAGATTCCTTTATTGAATCATCGTCAAAAGATACAGGTAATACTTCGAAACTGCGAGCTATGGGTACGGCTCGTGTTATGAGAGATCCTTTGCGCAATTTGATCTCGCTACCGCACAAATTATGAACAAGAACTCTACCCAAGCCGTTTTCGAGACTGTACGCACCAGGCAATAGATAATGTTCATTGTTCATCTGTCCACGTACTGTTCCGTTTACAAATATTGTCCCCGTAAAATTGGAGCCAGCTTTGACAGCTATAGCTACGAACTCATTAGATTTTACTGTAGTGTCATCGCATGCCAATAAGTAAATTTTACCATCAAAACATTTTTCAAAGATAATCTGATCTGGAGTTTTTGTAATTGTAATATTTGGTTTTTCGGTAAAGGAGTGGCCAAGTAGAACAGAGTGTCTTATAACTGAATCGTCTACAACAAAAACTTCAACGTTTTCCTTTATACCTTGTACTACGATATCAACATAGGCCTTCCCTAACGGTTGGACATAATGTCCCCCGATACCTCTCAAAAGTGGCATTTTATCAAAATAATACTCAAGATCTAATTCTTTGGCTACAGATTCTTTAATCAGGGTACATTGACTCCCTAAGTCTACGTGCGAAGTTAACGGTTTGCCTTTTATTTCTATTTGGATAAGGTACTTTTCATTTGTTTTTTCGGATTCATCTAATAAAGCAACTTGCTTCTCCTGTTTATTTTCAGTTACTTGTTTCTTTTCATTTAGTTCGCTATTTTGTTTAGTTCTACAATATAAATCCAAATGACCAACTCTACCACAGAACGTACATTTAATAGGTGGTTTGTTGCATTTGTAACTTTTATGGCCCTCTTCGTTACAATTATGACATTTAATTTTATTGGAAACATCAGCTTTTGATTTATTTGTAATTGTTTGGTTTACGAATTTCCGTTCTGGTTTTGTCTTATCAGGCATATCCCTACTGTGGCCCGCTCTTACAGTCTTTAAATATTTCAAAACGTCTTCAGGTTCTTTAAACTGAGCAGCTTGTGCACCAACTTTTATAGCGCGATCCTCAATACCATGTAGCAGACAGTCAACGGCTTTCCTACCCCGAATTCCACAACGGTTAAGTAAATTTATTTTGGTGTAATAGTATTGTTCTAATGACTCGCCGTAACGCGCACGCTTGGCTAACATCTCTGTCAGTAATTCAGCATAATCAGTTCTACAGGGAAATGACTCTATAAGCTTTCTTTTCCATTCGTTCCAGCTGTATAGTACTGTATCCAGCCCTTGATACCATGTTTTCGCAACACCTGACAATTTTGGAAGTGCAAAATGTATGATTTCGCGCTCATTCCATCCGTATATTTCAGCGCATTCTTCCACTTTAGTTAGCCACGTGATTATTGTTTGGTCTTTAGATATTGGATCAAACTCTGGAAGTACATTGGTTAAAGAAAGCTTAGAGGTCGATTGCCCCTTAACATTATTTAACAAACTCAAGAGCTTAGTCAAAATATCCTTATCATTGCCTGACATATCCTTAAGGTTACGCCCTATGCTATATAATTTATTATCAGTAAAGCCCGGACGGCGTGATAAGGTATGTCGCCGTTTTTTCTTCCGTGATGGGTCATCCTCACTATCGGAGTAGGATAGACGGCGTTTTCGCCTCACTGTTCGCATTTCATCATCCGATGAACTAAGATAAGATCTACGCTTTCTTGTGAAATAGCGTGACATTCTGAATTTCCGTTTCATTACAGACCTTCTCGAGTCGTGATCAGAATCATTATCGTCACTTTCGCGTGAATTAATTATAAATTGTTTTAATGGTGCCGAGTTTTGATGTCGCGACTCCCTGTAAATTTTACATTGTCGCGACACCTCCCTACTCGGGCTTCTAGATTTAGAGTTATAAGAGCGTTTGTGGACTTGCCTTTCTCTCTGGCTCCCTTCCACTCCCTCGCTCAGACTTGATTCCGAAAGTTTGTGGACTTGTCTCTTTCGACGACTCCCATCCACATTATTACTTGAATATTGCTGAATAGTCTGCCTTTGCCCCGTCGCATTATTGCGGTCGGCAGTAGTAGGCTCATCCACTGATACAAAGTCGGACCCGGAATCGCCCATTAATCTGAAACTTATCACCGTCACCTGTATATCCGTAGCTCATAAGATGGGTTGAGTTTAAGTTCAGATTAACTCTTATTATGAATTATATATAATATTCTAAAACTTAAATACCAAGCAACAGTAGACGATGTTTTTTTTTTCACTGCTCAAAGAACTTTATATACCATAATTACTCTTAAAGTATGTTCATTCAGATGTTCATTTTGAAATGAATACAATATGCTGGTGACGTTTTTATTTTTTTTTTTATTTTTTTTTAGTTTAACCACCATGAAGTATGTACCACTAAGTGGGGTGCAGACAGCCACAGCATTCCACAAGGTTTCGTCAAAACTTTAAGTGTTTTTAACAAAGATCATTAGTTACAAACACTGTGATTAGAAACGCATTTTCAGAGAGTAGCCCTGCCAAATGAGCTCCTTGCAAAGAGGAAAAATATCGGGGAGTGCCCCGATCAAATTTAAACTCCAAGCTACATCACACAGTGTGCCACCAGCTGCTAGTAAGCTACCAGGGAGTGCCCTGGCCAAGCCTACGCACAGCGTAACGTTTAAGAGCTGTATTATTTAGTGATTTAACTATGCCTTGTGGAATATTGCGATATCGGACACTGAATATTAGCTTTAGTGGTAAATAGGTGACAAAACAAAATTAATCATAAAAATTGTCTAACCCCAAAAAAAAAAACGTTTAAGTAACTGAGAATCAGTCTTGAATTTAAACAACTATTTCAGTTATTCGGTTTAAGCAAATAAAGGAAAGTTAATTATTTGTGGGCAGGGATTAACGAGTAGTTATTTCTCACTTTCCTTTTAAAGGAAATAAAAAACTAAAACCCGCTAATCCCACTTCTGAGTTGTAAGGATACTACCGTTTGAAAGGAAACTTCAGATTGATTCTCAGACTCTTTATTAATTTATAATTTATCTTATAGTATAACAGTAAATGACATAGCAACATTATTTATTAAGTTAAATATTATATTGCAAAAAAAACAATAATAAGCATATAAATTAAATACTTTACATACCTTGTGACGCAGACAACTATTATAAACACTTTATACGCATACGCACAGCACACGATAATTAATGTGTTATCTGCTTGACTACTTCGAGTAGACTGTCTCAGATTATTACCTCTAGCCACCACTACGCCTCCCCACTCCTTGGTGGCGTAGTGGGGCGACTATGCATGCCAGTGTTGCCATAAGAAAATAATATTTTAATTTAACTATTTGCTTAATTTCGGTTTCAGTAAATCAGTACTAATTATGTATATCTTATAGCTAATAATAATAATATATTTCTGTAATTCCTAACATATGTAACTACATATTTTCATATTTTTGTATAATTATACAAATTTAAGTAAGAATATAAAATATGCACTTTGTAGCGGTGAAGGAAAACATCATGAGAAAACCTGGAATAAAAAGTCGAAAATCGCCAATCCACCTTGAGTAAGCGTGGTGATCAGTGCTCATGCCTTCTCTGTATGAGAAGAGGCCTGTGCCCAGCAGTGGGACAATATATAAGCTGATGATGATGATCTCATCCCTTTCTAAAATATCTACTCTAATAGAACCTTCCAACACGGAGGTCGTGGCTAAGTAACAGCCGCACGGGTCGACCGATCAAAGGTTAAGCTGCGCTTAGCGCGGTCAGTCCGTGGATGGGTGACCATCTATGTAATAGCGAAACTCCTCCGTGCCTCGGAAAGCACGTTAAGCAGTTAGTCCCGGCTGTCATTTATAGATCTTTGACAGTCGTTACGGGTAGTCATAAGCCAGAAAGTCTGACAACCAGTCTTACCATGGTAACTGGTAACTGGGTTGTGGAGGTTAGATAGGCAGTCGCTCTATGTAAAACACTGGCACTCAGCTGCATCCGGTTTAGACTGGAAGCCGACCCCAACATAGTTGGGAAAAGGCTAGGCAGATGATGATGAGTACCTACCAACATCGATAACCGGTCGATCGAGTCATTATAACCGCACACCGCGTTAGATATCGCCGGTAACTAGAGACAAAGAAAACACAAGCAAATTGAAGACTAACATTTACTTTAGCAACTTAAAGAGACGGGCCGTGATTTTGGGACCGAGATTTAAGAGCCAGCGGATAGACTGAAGGGGATTTTTAATTTATCATCATTGGCCTATGATGTTCAAGACTTTCACAATGACATAAAGTGAAAATGTAGATATAGGAACTGAAAACAAACTATCCTCACTATTTTTATCTGATTACGGCGAAAAAAGGAGGGTTATGCTTTTGACCTATATGTTTATCCGTTCTCTAATAATTATTAACTTTGACTTTTGATTTTATAGAGGTCACATTAAATTAAATATGGCGGCCTCTAGAAAACAAAGTTTCGAAAAAAATCCCAACATCATTTTTTTCATTTTATAAATGCGAAATTGAGTTTGTTCGTTTGTTACGTTTTCACGGTAAAACAGCTGAACAGATTCGGACGAAATTTGGTACGGAAATATATGGGACTTTTCTATCCGGGTGCGTTATCTAGTTTTTTCTTAATTACAAATATTTAATATGTTGGGCATGAAAATAAAAGGGCTTCATTAGGCCATTTCATAATATATACAATACTAGCATTCCGCCAGCAACTTCGCCCGCGATATTTTAACAGTCTAACACTCGCTACCGCCCCACCCACAGCAAGATAAGTTATTATTTTATGATTTCCCATCCCTAAAAAAAAAACAAATACATAACCATTTTATACTTGGACATATTTAAATCGCTAAAGTTTATAACTTATACCAGAAGAAGGGTATGTTCGAGTACCAGATAAGTACACCCAAGCCAAATGAAGAGTGCGGACAACTAATTGTATTAGCTCTGTCCCTTTCTCTCAGTACGCGTGGAAGTATGCTCTACTTAATGTGTCAAACTATAATTAAGATAATCATTTTTGATTACCTGATTGTCTAATAAGCTAATTACATTCCAAGTTAGTCTGGTTGACATGGTCTCATTAATTCTCATTTTCACCACCTCCAGATAGGTGACATTTAAACTTATCTGCTAGGTAATTTGATACGAATGGCGTTCCAATTTATGAAAATAATCTGGTAGATAATTCTTATCCTGAAGAAATAAAACAGGCTCTATGATTTTTTCACTCTTATTGTATTAATTCTAAATATTTACCGCTATTTATTTAGACTAGACTAGCTGAAGAAACAACTAATCAAAATATTATTTTTATCTATCTATCTTCTTAATCTAAAAATCTCACTTTAGCTTCACTCGTAACCTTGTATAATGATTATTAAATAGCTACTAGCTGTTTCTCGCGGTTTAACTTGCATACTTATGAAACTTTTTCGCGCACCCGGAAAAAAGATATCCTATATGTTAAGCCAAAAAAATGTTAAAAAAAAGTCGTGGTGGCCTAGTGGTTAAGGCATCTGCCTCTCGTGTATGAGTGTGCGGGTTCGAAACCTGGCAAGTACCAATGTGATTTTTCTACAGTCATATGTACTTTCTAAGTGTATCTTAGATACCGCTGACTAACGGTGAAGGAAAATATCGTGAGGAAACCTGGGCTCAAAAAGTCTGAAATCACCAATCCGCTTTGAGCAAGCGTGGTGATCAATGCTCATGTCTTCTCTGTATGAGAAGAGGCCTGTGCCCAGCAGTGGGACAGTATATAGGCTGATGATGATGATGATATGTTAAACCAGGTTAGAAACTACGTGTGTACCAATCATCAGCCTATATATTGTACCACTGTTGGCCACAAGCCACTCCTTATATAAAGAAAGCATGAGCATTGATCACCACGATCGCTCAAAGTGGATTGGCGATTACAGACTTTTTAAGTCCAGGTTTTCTCACGATGTTTTCCTTCACCGTTAGTCAGTGACGTCTAAGTTACACATAGAAAGTACACATGACTTCAGAAAAGTCACATTGGTGCTTGCCAGGTTTCGAACCACGAGAGGCAGGTGCCTTAACCACTAGGCCACCACGACTTCATTATACATACATTCTCACAAACTTGGCTAAGCAACAGCCGCACGGGTTGACCGATCAAAGGTTAAGCTGCGCTTGGTGCGGTCGGTCCGTGGATGGGTGACCATCTTTATCATAGCGAGACTCCTCCGTGCCTCGGAAAGCACGTTAAGCTGTTGGTCCCGGTTGCCATTTGTACATCTTTGACAGTCGTTACGGGTAGTCAGAAGCCAGAAAGTCTGACAACCAGTCTTACCAAGGGGTACCGTGTTACCCGGTAACTGGGTTGTGGAGGTCAGATAGGCAGTCGCTCCATGTAAAACACTGGTACTCAGCTGCATTCGGGTAAGACTGGAAGCCGACCCCAACATAGTTGGGAAAAGGCTAGGCAGATGATGATGATATTCTCACAAACTTTCGCTTTTATGATACTAGTAGGATCTACAAACCAGATTTAGTCAGTTATATTTAGCCAGGGCTAAGCTCTGAAAGCAAAATAGCCAACAAATCAATTGTTTCTGTAATTCTATTCGGCCATTCTAGATGGGCCAGCGAGAATACGAGTTACGTCAGCCGCTTATTTTAGACTATCATGTAGTGTGTTTACTGTTGTTTATGATTAAACTCTTTACATCAAAAGATCGGTTTTAAATAGGTCTCTGAGAAGTTAAGCAGCCCTTGCCGAGGTCAGTGATTAGACGGGTGACTATTATCTTAATATTGTGAACGTAAAATATTGTCCATCATCAGGGCATGAAAATGAAATGTGATAAAAAATATATATTGATCGATTAATATCCCACTGTTGGGCGAATACTATACTAATAACCGCGGGAAAGAGCTAGTAAATAATAATATGCAAAGATACTTCGCAACCATAAAAGTTACTACACTAGGTAACGAGAATATATGAGTATGGTAAAACTACTTTGATGTCGTGAAAACCTATAGACCCGAGGGACAGCCGGAGTTATGAGAATAGAGTATTATAAGTATAGTAGCTACTTCAACGTGGCTTTACTTGCCTCCTGTATGAAACATTTTTTGTTCAAATAAATCTCTACCTATACTTACTAATATTATGAAAAGGTATTTGTGAGTTTGTGAGGTTGTAGGAGGAGGAGTACAAGCCTGCACCGCAGAGGTTGACCGCAGCGATCTCTGTTATCGCTGCGGCCGGCCCGGCCACAAGGCGGCCCAGTGCTCCGCTGAGCCCAACTGCAGCCTCTGTACAGCTGCAGGAAGGCCAGCGGGGCACAAGGTGGGCGGAAAGGCCTGTGGCGTGCCTGCCAGCAGGGCCCGCAAAAAGAGGAAGAGCAACAAACCTGCCGGGGGAGTCTCGCAACCCCCGCAGGCTGGCTCGGCCGACTCCCGGCCCAGGACTGATGCCGAGGTGATGGAGACCAACCAGTAATGGCTCTCCATCTCCTCCAGGGCAACATCAACCACTGTGCCAGAGCTCAGGATCTCCTGCTCCAGAGCATGGCAGAGTGGTCGATTCACGTGGCTGTGGTCGCCGAACCGTATTTTGTCCCCGCCCGCGACAACTGGGTGGGGTGTTTGGACGGTTTGGTGGCCATAATCGGCGGGGCTCTGATCGACCCGTCTCGGGGCCGCGGCTGGGTTGCCGCGGTCTCGGACGGCATCGCTGTTGTGGGGGCGTATTTCTCCCCCAACAAGAGTCTCGCCGACTTCGAGAGGTTCCTTGTCGAGTTGGGCGCCGTCGTAGGCCGCTACCTCCCTCGTCCCGTACTGCTGCTCGGGGATCTCAACGCCAAGTCATCGGCGTGGGGATCCCCGGTCACCGATCCTCGGGGCGAGGCGCTGGAGGAGTGGGCGGTGACGACCGGTCTGGTCGTCCTGAATCGGGGCTCGGAGTATACCTGCGTGCGGCAGCGGGGCGGGTCTATAGTGGACGTGTCGTTCGCTAGCCCCCCTGTCGCTAGCAGGGTCCGTGACTGGCGGGTCGCCGTGGAGGTGGAGACGCTATCGGATCACCGATACATCCGATTCGACGTCTCCGCCCAGACCGCGAGCGACCGCCGTCCAACAGCCCCGAGCAACGACGGCCCGCGCTGGGCGCTTAAGCGCATTGACAGGGAACTGCTCGAAGAAGCCGCTATTGTCCAGGCCTGGACAAGGGAGTCGGTGACCGACGGCTCCGTCGACGTCGAAGCGGAGGCGCTGTGGTTCCGCGGGGCGATGACGCAAATCTGCGACGCGTCCATGCCCCGCGTCCGCACACAGTCCGCAAAGCGCCAAGTGTACTGGTGGACCGCTGAGATCGCGCAGTTGCGCGTCGCGTGCGTGGCGGCCCGTCGCCAGTACACTCGATACCGCCGGCGACGTCGACGGAATACCGTCGAAGAGGACGCGCTGTATGAGGTGTACCGCGCGTCCAAGGAGAGGCTGTGGCTAGCCATCGGCGAGTCGAAGACGCAAGCCAGGGAGGAGCTGCTGGGGTCCCTAGACCGTGATCCGTGGGGGCGCCCCTACCGTATGGTGCGAGGCAAGTTACGCCCCTGGGCGCCTCCACTCACGGAGGGACTACAACCCCAGCTGCTAGAAGAGGTGGTGTCGGCCCTCTTCCCTGAGCAGGCGGAACACGTTCCGCCGCCGATGGCTTCGCCCTTGGCCACAGGCTCTCCTGAAGAGGAGAGCACCCAGGTCCCCGAAGTGACACAAGCAGAGACGAGAGCGGCCGTGTCGCGGCTCCGGGCCAAGAACACGGCGCCCGGGCCCGACGGAATCCCTGGCCGAGCTCTCGTCTTGGCTCTGAAGGAGCTAGAGCCCCATCTGAGAGGGCTCTTTACGGCATGCCTCGAGCGGGGCCAGTTTCCCAGCGTATGGAAGGAGGGGAGGCTGGTCCTGCTCAAGAAGGAGGGGCGCCCCGCGGACTCGCCGTCCGCGTACCGGCCCATAGTGCTGCTCGACGAGGCGGGCAAACTGTTCGAGCGGATTATCGCAGATCGCCTCGTCAGCCACTTGTCTGCAGAAGGGCCGGACTTGGCGGACAGCCAGTACGGCTTTCGTCGTGGGCGCTCCACCGTCGACGCCATAATGCGCGTGAGGGCCCTGGCGGAGGAAACGGTGTCCCGGGGTGGGGTGTTGTTGGCAGTATCGTTGGATATCTCCAACGCCTTCAACACCCTGCCCTGGAGTTGTATACGGGAGGCACTTGTCTATCATCGCGTGCCTCCCTACCTCCGCCGCACAGTAGGGGCTTATCTGGAGGCAAGGTGTGTCACCTATAGGGGACGTGACGGCGCAGGAAGGCGCGTCACTTCGTGCGGTGTTCCGCAGGGATCGGTTCTGGGTCCGCTCCTGTGGAACATCGGGTACGACTGGGTGCTCAGAGGTGAGCTCCCGTCGGGCGCAGACTTGACGTGTTACGCGGACGACACGCTTGTCACAGCCCGAGGGAGCTCCCACAGGGAAGCAGCGTTGCTAGCTACGGCTGCGGTGTCACAGGTGGTGAGCCGCATCCGTCGCCTGGGCCTGGAGGTGGCCCTGAGCAAGTCGGAGGCCATTGTGTTCCATGGCCCCCGACGCGCGCCGCCGCCGGGATCACACATCGTGGTCGGTGGGGCCCGGATAGCTGTCGAGTCCACCATGAAATACCTGGGATTGGTGCTCGACAGCCGCTGGGAATTCGGACCCCACTTCCGGCGGCTGGCGCCCAAGCTGTTGGGCGCGGCGGGCGCGCTTTCAACGCTGCTTCCCAATATGGGGGGCCCGAGCGCCGCCTGTAGGCGGTTGTACGTGGGGATCGTGCGGTCCATGGCCCTGTATGGGGCCCCGGTGTGGGCGATGGACCTGACGGCCTGCACCATCGCCATTCTGCGAAAGCCGCAGAGGGCGATGGCCGTCAGGGTCGTCCGCGGGTACCGCACGATTTCCTACGAGGCGGCTTGCGCTCTGGCCGGATCCCCGCCCTGGGACCTGGAGGCGAAAGTACTCGCGTCGCTGTATCGGTGGCGCGAGGAAGAGCGGGCACGGGGCTTCGGACCGGTGCAGCGGCAGATCGCGCTGCGCCGTACGGAGCTCCGCCAGGTCTTGGTGGCGGAATGGCGGGAGAGGCTTCTGCGCCCTACCGCCGGCCTCGCTACCGTCGAGGCGATCCGGCCAGTGCTCGACGCATGGCTCGGGAGAAGGCACGGCTCCCTGTCGTTTCGGGCGACGCAGGTGTTGTCGGGGCATGGGTGCTTCGGCAAGTACCTGTGTCGCATAGGCAGGGAGTCGGATGCTCGGTGCCACCACTGCGTCCATTGTGGGGAGGACACGGCGCAACACACGCTCCAAGAGTGTGTGGCTTGGGAGGAGCAGCGCCGTGCCCTCACTTCTGAAGTAGGAGGCGATCTGTCGCTGCCGGCCGTTGTTCGGAGTATGGTCGGCAGCGCAGAGTCGTGGGACGCGGTGGTGTCCTTCTGCGAGGACGTGATGTCGCAGAAGGAAGCTGCGGAGCGGGAAAGGGAGATCTCAACTCTCAACCCCGCCCGCAGCAGGCGCACCGGGCGCCGGAGGAGGGCGGACAACGCCCTCTTCCGCCCCCCATAAACGGGTCCAGGGGCGACGGACTTGGGGAAGTCCCCGCCCCCCATGATAGGACCCGAGCCGGCGGCGCGCGTCTGTGTCCACGCGCGCCCCCGAGGCGATGCACGGGGTAGGACACCTCACTACCCCGTGCAGGAGATGAGGCCCGGCAGGACGGGCCGGCACCAGTGCGGGGCTGCGGACGAATCAGGATTCCCGCGGCCCCGCGCGCACGTGCGAGAAGCGACACCGGGGTGGTTTTAGCCGGTAAGAGTCCGGCACTGTTCCCGGCCTCCCCAGGCCGGGTTCGTCCATGAGGATTTCCCCCCGAAAAAAAAAAAAAAAAAAAAAAAAAAAAAAAAAAAAAAAAAAAAAGGAGGAGTACAAGCCCGGTTAAGCAGTCGACAACCTTCTAGGTTGACCTGCGAGATGCCACACAAAAAAATAAAAAGGTTGTAGGACGTAATCTCTGGATCTGGATGGACTGATCCGACCGACCGAAAATACGAAACCGCGAGAAACAGCTAGTATATTATAAATATAAATTGTACAATATTTCGTATATTTACCTATTTAATTCTGAAAAGTAAACTTGTTTATTACCGAGAACAAGTATGAAAGAATATTACTAAGTATTTACATATTAACAAAAAAACTTACAATAGCTAAAAACTAAACTATATACATATATACTACACTAATACAGAGCGTCAAAAAATTCCTCCTCATCGCGGTCAACTGGGAGCGTACCCAAGAGGCTGGCTGCATTGCCACGTTGGATTGCTATGCTTATCCGTTGGCCAAAATAACAGCCAGCCTTTGGGTCTCGCGAAGTGTCAATCAGCCGCCTGGATATTTCCTTAAATAAAAGGTGAGCATTCGGACCCCACGACCCAAGAGTTTCAACCCCAAACGGCTCGAAAATATAGTTGCCAATAAGGTTACTATATTTCCGCCGTTTGAGGTTTTCAGCAGCAGCAGCGGCAGCCGCTGCGCAGCACGCAGAGCCAGAAAGATGGGATGGCGCAAGAGTATCGACACAGGTCGCGTCCCACACTAAAGGCCTACCCATCTTCCAAGGAAACAACGACATACCGTCTGGTCTCTTGCCATCGTCGCGTGCCAAGCCGTTTGGTTCTAGTACGGCTGGAACCCCGACGGCAACAAGAGCGCGACGAATGATATCATTGATGTTAGCGTGCCGCGCTATGCGGCCCGCACTTCTGCTACACGACAGGCCGTGGTGTCCGAGGCTATTGACAGCTTCCCCACAGTGGCAGCGGTGAGGAGAACAGCAGGGAGCGCCCAGACGTAAGCAAGCAGCGAGGCGGAAAGTAGTGTCGTCAAACATGGTGCCTATGTTTGACGACGGAAGTGCCAGAAGCCATAGACCCGACTCCCATTGACCCACAGCCAGCAGGCGCGCACGCTCGGCAGAAGTAATTGACGTTTCAAGTAAATTTTCCCGTATTACTTTGCAGAGCGGCTCATCCCACTGCCTCTGGGAGGCCGGGTTGGCGGGTGGATCTGAATTCGGACAGGTGATTTTCCAGGCATCTATAGCCTCAGTTAAGAACGGTACATCAAAATTAACCAGTGTATGAGCTAAAATATTCCTGGTTAATTTCTCGGTACCGTGTACTGAGGATATAAATGCCGGTAAACTAATACTAGTAATTTTGCGGACTCCGAGGCCTCCCATACGGATGGGAAGTGTAGCTTGTAGCCAAGCTCGGTCGTCCAAGGCCACATTTAAGACAGAACTGAGTGTATGACGGATAATTTTATCTATTTGGTCTAAAAGATGTGTGTGCTTCCACAAATGGGAAGACCGAAGGAAATATGTAAATTTTGGGCCGAAACAGCAGTATCGAATTATAGTGATAGCCGAATGCATATTAATTTGGAGTAGTCTTTCCGAAATGTCATTGAATTTCGCAATTTTATCCTCAATAAATTTTGGAAATGATTCATCTAGGATGGGGGACCCAAGGAGGCGGAGGGAATTTTTATCTGTAATTGTAATTTGTGGAGCTATGGAGTAAAATTTTGCAAGGGTCAATTGTCTGTCGGTATTGTCCGGTATGAATAATTCACACTTAGAAAGATTAAGTTCTAGGCCAATCGATTGAAATTTATTTTTTAAAAAAACCAAATCTTGAAAAACTGTTTCTACATCACCTCCCAGGATTCCATCATCTAGGTACCATACGTTAAATTTGGAATTTAGCTCTCGAATAACAGGGTGGATAGCTAAACTAAAAATCACTGGTCCGAGGGGATCACCTTGTTGGCAGCCAACTGCAGATTCCAATAGTTTGTCCTTATAGAGTAATTTTGAAGGGTGTCTGTAACATTGATAAAGAAAACTGTAAATTTTGGGTAAATTTTTTTCAGCTTCTGCCAAGAGGGTGTCCCGGTTTACAGAGTTGAAGGCATTCTTAATGTCAACCTTCAGGATGACCTCTCCTTCACCACAATTTAGATAGGTCGACAAAGCGTGTACGGCAGCCTCACAGCCCCCTTTAGAACCATATCCTAATTGCAGGGGCTGAAATTTTGTCGAAACCTCCTCACTATAAAATTTAGAACAGATTTTGGCTACCATACGACGATATGTTGTTCCCACGGCAATGGGACGAATACCGCCATCCTTCTTTCTTAGGGCACATAAATTTGCTCCATATAATACGTCGATGACGGCATCGTGTACACTGCCGGAGAGCATCACATTGGTCAGAGCTGTAAGCTCCTTAAGAAGACTTACACCAGCGTCCCCGGCGCTTGAACTCGTGAGATCTTTTAGGTGTTGTGGAGTCAAGCCGTCGAGGCCACCAGCGGAGCCACTTCGAAAGGAGGCTATAGCTGTGACCACTTGTCGACCTGTAACAGTGAGGGTATGAGTATCTGGAATAGGGGGGTCGGGAAAAGAAAGGCCATCTACTGGGGCCGGGTGTTTGCTCTCCAGAGCTGAGAGTGTATCTGGAGAGCACGGCGCCACTACATCGCTGCTGAACAGAATCCTGGCAGCACCTCTAATGTCACCTTCACCTAGCTTGGATTCTATGAGCTTAGATATGACATTGGGGGTGGTATGATAATGTGATGGTAATTTAGGATCCAAATTTAGAGTCGAAATATTGCAATTATCCTTAATTTGTGATGTTAAAGATTTTTTATTTTCCAAATTTTTTTGTATGTGTAGAATCCTGTAGGGGAAAGTGAGCAGCTGTTCCCAGGCACGTTGTGAGTTCTCCTGCGCGGCGAGGCGCACGCAGCGCGATAAATATTGCGCTACTAGTGGCCTCGCACCACGGGGAACTCTTTTTAAAATTGGGACAGAATTTTTTAATTTAGAGAGGTTTTGTCAAAATGGGTCATTGGTAGGGACACCTGTATGTGAGGAAGATGGTATTTCCTCGGTGGAAGGAATATTTTGGGGTCTATGGACTTTGCCGATATGGATATTTAGACCCCGCTTACCTTTAAAATAACGTGCCTGAGTACAATGAGGGCATCGCTCCAGGACATCCTGCGATGTAGAAGATTGACTCGCACTTCCTCCCGCATCGCTACTAGCCATTTTTTGTAAAATTTACAATACAAAAACACAATTACACTTATATATACAATAACAAATAAAAATATAAGCTAGAAAAACAAAATAGACAATTTTGACAGGGATGTCAAAAAAAATTGACGCAGTCGCTCTGGGGGCCTGGAGCGCCGCGCCGCCGTCACTGCCATTTCAGCGCAGCCACCGGCCTTGGCAACCGTTGCCGGGGAGACCGCTGCAGGGCGTCGCGTCGGTGTCGTTGCTTATTTAAAAAGCACAACTGATAGGGTTAATGACGATATGTGTTTGACTTCAGTGACACCTTTATCCTTCAATTGTATTAAGTTGTATAGAAGTTATCTGCAATCTTAGTTAATTACAGGTTATGGCAAGTTCCTAGGTCCCTTTCCTGTATTTCTTTAACGAACTTTCTAAAGTTATGAGTGAAATAGTAATGACCGAATGTATCAATCATGTAGTAAACATATATATATTAAACATTTTGACGAAAAATATCGAATAATAACATAACTATTAAATTTTATCCTTCATATTTCGTATAAAATCTATCTAAGACCAGCTTCAATTCTGTCCACGACGAACAGGCGGTAACACCAAGCTTTCATCATTTATACTTTTACGAATATCACAAAACATGATACTAATAATAATTAGATTACTTTTAATATGTTTTATTACATAAATACATAGATACAATAATATATGAAATAAGTAAAAATATATCATGAATATTTCGACACGTCGTAGAACAAAGTCGGATCTACAAAATAGCTACTTTACAGGAGAGCACTTTAAAGTTTTGATTTTCTTTGGAACGTATTGGAAATACAACTTTGTTCGTTTTAATATCTCGGAAAGTACCAGATATATATATATATATATATTATTTGCTTATATCGATAGATTATGTTTAGTTGAAGCTGATTTTGAAAAATTTCATTATATTATCACATCTGACTTTGTTCTACGACAGTGTCGATTTAATCGATAAATATAAAATAATAGCAAACCGGCTGTAAGTCTGCGTGGTCTAAATAAGGTCCCGGATACTTTATCCGGGTGCGCTAAATAGTTCCCTGAGAATGCGAGTGAAACCACGGGAAACAGCTAGTAAGCTATATACAGTAAAATAATATCTGAACAAAACAAACTAGTACCTCCCTACCTACCTTACATTTATCTCATCGAAACAGACTAGCTAAGCAACGCAGCATTATCTACTTTGCCCGGCTTTTGTGGAGATTTGACAGGCGACTGTCTGCAATAACCGCTCGCCTTTGTCGGGAATTCCTCTTGTGTTGCCTTTGTCGGTTTTAGGCAAACGTAACTAGGGCTGAAGCAATTAAATATGGAAGCTACAATCTTATTGTATTTACAGTAGATATTTAGGTCAGCCGACACGAGGTATTTTTCATTTCAAAATCTATACACATAAAAAGCTTTGTCCTGAATGACTGACTGACTCAAAGATCAACGCACGGCCTACACCGCTTATCGTAGAGACCTGAAAATTGGAGGGTGTGTTTTTTGTATGACGAAGGCATCCGATAAGAAAGGAGTTTCCGAAAGTCCGGTCCTCCAAGTTTCAGGTCGCTACGATCAGTGGTTTACGCTGTGCGTGGATCCGTCAGTCATTCAGGACAAAGCATTTTATATGTAAACGTTAATTCAATATTACGTTTTAATACATCAAGAAAACCACACAAGGAGTACAACAGGAAATTATCGAAGCTACCTACAATATATTGGCAACAGCACGGCCCCTAAGGCTAACATGAAACGATCCCATTCACGCAGCGGGAAGCTTATTACATCGCCATGGTACTTACATGCTTATGGGTTCTTTACAATAACGGTTATGGGTTATTGCACATTATTTGAGACGAGATATTATTAAAATTATCTTGGATAAAACATCTTGCCTATTTACTCTGGGGGGATGGGTAGATATATACGTTTTAAACCCTCATTTTGTCATCGATGTTGATGGGATTTTAACCAGAGCTTTTCTTGAGTTTGATTCAAAGATCTGGTAAAGTATTATGAGGGTTTATCAATGAAGAATTTCTGAGTATTAGCTGAGAGCCTGGTTGATGACAATATTCTTGTTCCTATTCATCATCATCATCAATCACAATTTTTGGTAGTAAATTTTTGGACGTAGATCTACCTCAACATGTGCTTAACTTATTAATTTAAAAATGCTTCGTCCCATTTATTTGTTTTTCCAAAGGGATATTACACATGCGCAAACAACCAGACCCGGAGCAATTTTAGTTGTCGCGAGCGGGAATCGAATCTACGACATGCAGTGCAGTAGCCAATTGTTCAGCCACTACGGCAAACGTGCTGTCATATCACCCGGTCTTCAGCTACATGAATATAAAATCCTTCTTGTGGTCGCCACTGTTGATTCTGGCTTTCAGGAGCGTTGCAGTGGTTGGGAATAGTGTGGCGGGATTGTCGCATAAAATATATGTCGAAGCGTCAGAGCGGCCATCAGAAGGGTCTTGGCATTTGTTTTCCATCGTGGGCGTTGATATGGTGAAAACTTCAAATAATAATATCACGATTATAACTGTAACCGTTTGTACGTGTTTAATTACACAAAGATACGAAACATAACAAGATAATATCAAGATTAAATTCAAGAGCCAATAGGTTAGCACGGGCGCAGTCTATCACCAGTCAAGTTATAGCTGTCATTCCTGTCATGTGCCATTTGCGCATGCGTACTACTCTATTCGGAGTTACCCGCTCTTTAAATAGTCGTTATTATTTCAAAATAGCAAATAAGGCTTTAATACGCTTCAACACAATCAAACTTCCAAACTAATAACTGATTTAGTCGTGCGCCGTCATATATATATATAAAATTCTGGTATTATAGATGCGAAGTTTGTGAAAATGAATGTAAGTATGCTTGTTACTGTTTCACGCAAAAACTACATAATGTATTAGGATGAAATTTGGTACACACATACATAGTTTATAACCTGTATTAATTAATGCATAGGATAATTGTTAGCTGGGTGTGCGTAGTAGTTCTCTCTGGATTCGGGTGAAACCGCGAGAAGCAGCTAGTAAATAAATAAATGTATTAGTCTCTACTAGCTTTCTACCAGCGGCTTCGCCCGCGTGTGCAATACATCTATAATAAATCTATATATATAAAAATGAATCTCTATTTCCCTAGGTCATCGCATCACGCGTAAACGGCTGGACCAATTTGGCTGCAATTTGGTACACGGATAGAAGGGACCCTGGAAATAGTTTTAGGCTACTTTTTATTTAGGTGCGTTAAGTAGTTCCGACGGGACACAGGTGAAACAGCGGGCAACAGCTAGTCTCCAATGAATATCATTATATTTAAGCCAATGTACTCAATCGTTTATTGCATACAAAAACTTAACAAATTATATACTAAAACCTTCCTCTTGATTCACTTTATCTAACCGCATCAAAATCCGTTGCGTTAGGGACAGACAGCGGGAAGTGACTTTGTTTTATACTATGTAGTGTATTCAGTTCATCTATCTATAAACCAATCACGAAAAAGACGCGTGATATATTGTATAAGTACTTGAAGTCGTACATCTGTATTCCGTAAGACTATTTTCCCTTGACAAGTGCGAACCCTACTCAGAAGTGTGTCCATCAGTCATATTCTGACGTAAATCTATCTCTAGGGTTCACGCCATTTAATTCTAAGCTCTATAGCTTTATATTAAATAGGATTATTGTCTGGAAGATGGACTGGAGTTGACGTGGAAAGACGAATTAGTGATAAGAAAAAGCTTTGTCATTCATCAACGGTTAACTGTCTTAGATAGAACAGGTATGAGCATTAACCACCGCGCTTGCTAGACTTTTTTTTCGGATAAGAAATCATCAAACAACTCCCTCCAGCGTAGGTGGGGTGGAAGGGAGTGTCAGACTCTTACTGACTAACTAACGCGGTAACCCACCCATGTTCCTTCCTCAGCCCTTTATATTACGGGGGCGCGGTAACTCTTTCGAACATCCCGCAGCCGCGGCAGTGCGCTTGCTACATTGATAGTTTTAGACTTCAGTTATTCGTTTTTTATTAATTCAGTTTTTCGTCGGTGCAAAAGAGAATGCAAAACTAATAGTATAAAAGTGTTTTCATAAATCTCATAAGCACTTACTGGGTATTCAACTCTGACCCATTATGATTCCCTATATCTATGATGATTTTTTTGTGGATGAATCTTCTCTTTTACACCGGAATCCCAATCCAGTTTCAATCAGGTTACGAGAGAAACTGCAGAAATATATGCTTAAAGCATAAAAATGCAAATTCGGCACTGTAACGTAGCCTACTTTATCATAATTGTCATCATCAGCCTATATAATTGTACCACTGCTGGGCACAGGCCTTTTCTCATAAAGAGATAGCATGAGCATTTATCACCACGCTTGCTCAAGGCGGATTAGCGATTTCGGACTTTGAAGTCCAGGTTTTGTCACGATGTTTTCCTTCACCATTAGTCAGTGGTGTCTAAGATATACTTAGAAAGTACATAATGACTTTAAAAAAGTGCCAGGTTTCGAACCCGCGCACTCGTACCCGAGAATCAGGTGCTTTAACCACTAGGCCACCACGACACTACTGTGTATTTTTTGTTAAAAAATATTATTCAATATGTGGTCTATATTTTTATCAAATATTCCGCAAAATTTCCACCATATTTTAGTTTTCCATTAATCAATCTGCAAGCCTAAACGACCTACGCAATAAAAAAAAATCCGCCATACATCAGTCAAGTGCACGCCTAAAAATATCAACAGAGCCATAAATAAAAAAAATACAACGCAGAAAATATTGGGTCGAAATGGACAGTGGACACTGTAAAATGTAGTGCACTTTTCATGGCACACAGTGTAATACACTTTATACTTTACAGTGTAGTGTACACTTTTTGGCCCCCAGTGTAATATCATAAATCTCGCTTCTGTAGCTAATGCACGCTACGGACATAGTTCGCTTTGCGTTTTTTTAGAGTTCCGCGGGAATGTAAGGAAAGCATCCATCCATCCATTTTTTATTTTTCCAAGTTGTGTAGTAGTTCACTTTCCGCTGGTGGTTGAATTTATGCATTTCAGCGTCAGTTGCTGCTTGAGAAATTCTAACGTGTTAAGTTATTTTTTGTTTTCTATACTACACTATCATTATTATCTGAGAGGAGCTCGTGGCTAAGTAACAGCCGCACGGTTCGACCGATCAAAGGCTAAGCTGCGCTTGGCGCGGTCAGTCCGTGGATGGGTGACCGTCTTTGACATAGCGAGACTCCTTCGTGCCTCGGAAAGCACGTTAAACTGTTGGTCCCGGTTGTCATTTGTAGATCTTTGACAGTCGTTACCGGTAGTCAGAAGCCAGAAAGTCTGACAACCAGTCTTACCAAGGGGTACCGTGTTACCCGGTAACTGGGTTGTGGAGGTCAGATAGGCAGTCGCTCCATGTAAAACACTGGTACTCTGCTGCATCCGGTTAAGACTGGCAGCCGACCCCAACATAGTTGGGACAAGGCTAGGCAGATGATGACTATCATTATTATCTGCCTTGCCTTTTTCTCAACTATGTTCGGGTGGCTTGCAGTCTACCCGGATGCAGCTGAGTATCAGTGTTTTACATGGAACGACTGCCTATCTGACCTCCACAACCCAGTTACCGAGTAACACGATACCCCTTGGTCAGACTTTCTATATATTAATAACTAGCTTCTGCCAGCGACTTCGTCCGCGTGGAATAGTGGTGCTCCGCTCCTATTGGTCTTAGCATGATGATATATAGCCTACAGTCTTCCTCGACAAATGGACTACCTAACACTGAAAGAATTATTTAAATAGGACCAGCGGTTCCTGAGATTAGCGCGTTTAAACAAAATGACAACATTTCCCTTCACTGCTCCGCTCCTATTGATTGTCTTATCTCTTCTCTTTTTTTTTATCTATTTCTATTTATTCAGATAATACAATCCATATGGTTAGTAAGACATACACAACTTACACACTAGTATTAGTACATATATAATCTTATAAAATTCAATTCCTTAATCATAATAGGACAATACAAACAACACACTACTTCTGGGCAAGGTTTGTAGGCAACACTTGAGTCTTCGTCCAATGTTTAAGTATGAGGCCATCAGTCCTATCCGCCACAGTCATCAAGAGACTGTTGGCGCTGCCCCGGACCCGCCACATCAGGGAGGCGACACGCTTTCTTATGATTGCATAGAAATCATCTATACGCGCCTCAGCGAACATCCCTGATGCGCTGCAGTGTCGCGGCAGCCTCAACTGTGCCCTGTATGCGTTATTGTATTGGACTTGTAAGGCGCTGTAAGCCCTTTGCGTGTAGTCTACCCATAGGCTGCAGGTATAAAAAGATTGACAATATGCCCTGAAAAGTGTAGCCTTAACATCATATGAACACTTTGCAAACCTACGGATCAACATATTGCTCCTGACTGACAGCGCCCTACGTTCCCTCTCCATGTCATTATTATCGGTCTGTGTGTCAGTGACCCAGTGCCCCAGATATTTGAAAGAAGTGACCCATTCTAAAGCAGTCCCCACAAGTGTAACGGGTGGTACATCATAGCTTTTAGTACCTGCCTTGAAAAGCAGACACTCGCTCTTCTTTGTATTATATCTAAGACCCTGGGCCTCCGCATATCGCTCACAAACCGACAACAGCGTCCTGAGGGCGCTGATCGATGGGGCCAGCAGCACCATATCGTCGGCATAACTTATGTTGTTGACAACTGTCCCGTTAATTGAACAACCTACCATAGTGCTGCTGAGCTCACGAACCAGCCGATCTACATATAGACAGAAGAGTTTCGGTGAAGTCAGGCCTCCCTGCCTCACCCCACACTCCATCCCATACGGATCGGATAACGCGCCTGCCCACCTCACCATATTGGTTTGCTGGCCATACCAAAACTTGAACAACTCGATAATCTCACCCGGAACCGTTGTCTCATCATACAGCTTCTTCCATAAAACACCATAGGACACCAGATCGAAGGCTTTTGATAAGTCTAGAAAACATGCATACACAGGTGTCTTCCTGTCCGTGTAGTATCGAACAGTGTGCTTGAGACAAAGCACTGCGTGTTCAGTTGACAGACCAGCTCTGAAGCCAAACTGAGCGTCGTGTAGCGACAGATGTTTATTCAACTGTTTGTCCAGCACACTGTCCAACACCTTCGCAATTACCGTAGCCAACGATATTGGCCTATAGTTATTTATATCAGAAGCATCCCCAGTGCGATTTTTAATGATGGGTACCACCAGGGTCTTCATTAGGTCGTGCGGAAGGTACGTGTGCGAGAAACATAAATTAAAAAATAAAGCAAGTACTCTGGGCATATGAACACCCGCATTTTGTAAATGCTCGATGCTCAGAGAATCGTGCCCAGGTGATTTCCCGCGCTTCATGTCTCTCAACACTGCCACAATTTCTTTAGCTGAAACCCTTACCAATGATCCCATCGCAGAGTCCCTAGCTGTCACGGCCTCTCCTATTGCACCCAGTGGAGATTTCACCGCAAAGTGGTTTTTAAATAAATTTGAGATGGCTGCAGGCTCGCTAACACCCTCAACACTCGCAGGAAGGCTCGACCTACCCTTCAATTGGTTAGTGTGCTTCCAAAACTTACCGAA
The DNA here is from genome assembly GCA_963891755.1 of Pyrrhia umbra. Classification (NCBI taxonomy): domain Eukaryota; kingdom Metazoa; phylum Arthropoda; class Insecta; order Lepidoptera; family Noctuidae; genus Pyrrhia; species Pyrrhia umbra. The sequence continues at coordinate 4,018,919 of OY982943.1, forward strand.
GTCCTTTTTGTCGTGACAGGATGCTATGATGTTCATTTTAATTTGTTCCCTATTCTCCTGACACCACTTCAGTTTACTTTTGAATACTCGTTTTGTTTCTTTCATGCTACAATATACAGGACCGAATTTAGGTTCACCGCATAGCACCCAATTCTGAAAAGCAAGTCGAGCCTCCAAATGCGCCTGCCGAACATATTTATTCCACCCTATTACTGGCTTTCTTTTGTTTTGTTCCGGCCCAGAGTAGCTAATTAATGACGCTTCACTTAATATATTAACAATTTTGGTATACATTTTATCAATTATGCATCTATGGTTTGCAATCGTACACAACTTGTCACAACAGTTAATAAATTCAAAAGGAAAATCAATTTCTCTTAATCTCTTCGTACATAACTTTTTATACATGTCAATTTGTGTCAAATCTCTTTCACCCCACACAATTTTATTTCGTTCGCTAACATGACAGCTGGTCTTAGCTTTAAGTACGTTAAAGTTACAGGTAACTTGTAATGGAATATGGTCTGACCAATATACACTATGTAATATTTTTACGTTAACCACCGTTGTCCACGCCGCTTTAGATACTACACAGTGATCTAACCAACTATGAGATCCATAAATGTCACTTACGTACGTATACGAGTCCGATGAAAGTCCTAATATTTCAACATCGGCACAGCGCCATTTCTGTTCAACACAAAAGTCAAACAGTTCAACGCCAAACCGCTCACCGGGCTGCGCATTATAATCGCCCAACATAAACACACAGTCCACACTAGACTCCTCCACTATAGCCGCCATTTCGCCTAAACACTCCGTAAACTCGGCAAGATTGTCGGCTGAGTCCGTTGGCATGTACACCGAGAATACTAACATCGACCTGTCCCGACACGACACTTTTACCGCCGATATCCGCGCACTATTACACTGTATGACCGAAACTGCTTGAAATATGTTTTTCCGCCAAAGCAACGCGACGCCGCACAGTGGGCTGGGATTACAAGGTTGGGTCTTAAGAGATCAAATGTATTTTTTTGGTATCTAGGCATAAATTTAAAACTTTTTTACTCTTTGACTTTTTTTAATTTAACGAGTACTTTCGGAGATATAGCCATATCAAATTTGTATGAAGAGTAATGTTATTTTAGTTAAGCAATTTATTCCAATTAAATTGAAATTGAAAATAATGTATACTAAACGGCCTGAAAACCTACTTAGTTCTTTAAAAAAAAAACAATTTTCGACATTTTCCACCACCATAGGTAGGTATGACGTAATTTGTTTTGAATCCAAACATGACTGCTGAGATAACTGGTGTTAGTGAAGAATTAATAAGGCGATTTGCAATCATTTTAGAGGCAATTTCATCAGGTTACCACATTGACACAGCGAAATTTCACGAATATGCTCAAGTGACCATGCAACTGTATTTGGAATTATATAGCTGGTATTATATGCCTTCAAGTGTTCATAAAGTTCATATGCATGGTGCAGCTATTATTGAAAGTTTTGGTCTAATACCAATTGGACAGCTATCTGAAGAAGCTGCTGAAGCTAGAAATAAAGACTTTCGTAGGTACCGCCAACACCATTCCAGGAAATGCAGTAGAAAAACTACAAATGAAGACATTTTAAATAATTTATTGACCAGCTCTGATCCACTCATCTCAGCGAAACGTCACAAACTTCGCAGAAAACATAAAAAATTGTCAGTGGAAGCACAAATCATCTGCCTAGCCTTTTCCCAACTACGTTGGGGTCGGCTTCCAGTCTTAACCGGATGCAGCTGAGTACCAGTGTTTTACATGGAGCGACTGCCTGTCTGACCTCCACAACCCAGTTTACCGGGTAACACGATACCCCTTGGTAAGACTGGTTGTCAGACTTTCTGGCTTCTGACTACCCGTAACGACTGTCAAAGATCTACAAATGACAGCCGGGACCAACAGCTTAACGTGCTTTCCGAGGCACGGAGGAGTCTCGCTATGACATAGATGGTCACCCATCCACGGACCGACCGCGCCAAGCGCAGCTTAACCTTTGATCGGTCGAACCGTGCGGCTGTTACTTAGCCACGAGCTCCTTAGACAGTCAGTGGAAGCACAAAGTTTATTAGTAATTGAACAAGCGGAAACATTTGATGATGACGAATACGAAAATTTTGCATTCGTTAATGTGGATACCCTTGACAGTGATTAAATTAAAACAGTGCAGTGGCCAGTAGTGATTGTGATTTTTACTTATTTATTTTATTAGTCCTTAGTGGATTAGGCCTAAAGGGGAGACCACTACATAAAAAAACGCGCCTAGTTCTTAACCTCTATGGTGGTGTAGAATATAGAACAAAATTTGAAATTGCGACCAAATCGCAGAAAATCGCAACCCGAGAATAGGCGCTAAAATAGGACAAATATACGTACTATGCATACGTAGAGTCAATTCTTTGAGAAAATTTGAGAATTTCGAGATTTTCACATTTTTTTCTTTTGCTTCATACAAAAATTACTTTGGATATTTATAACTCCGAAAATACTAAGTTATCTGAACGACCCTCATAGAAATAATTACTTATAATCGATAGATAAATCCAACACAATATTTAAAATTTCAGAAAAATAAACTTTTTTTTTTTAAATGCTAAGTCCTTTACCGGCCCGTTTCAGCCCACTGTGCGCCGACGCCTCCGTAAGGCCGTCCACGCAGTACACCGGCATTGGTGTCTATCGCAGACTTTCCGGTAAACTCGAACTCATCATCAATCGTGCCCAGGAACGATATATCTTGCGGCTGCAACCACGTCTCTTGTAACGCAACTATGTCAGCTGATCGGCATATACTTCTTACGCACTCAATTGAGCGGGTTACCGACCTACAATTGAAACTAACAAGTTTTGTGTTGGTATTGATTATGTTACTGTTGATGCTGTTGTTGTTGTGTATATCCATCGTCGTTTCATGTCATGTCATGATGTATTATTTTATTTTCTTTGTTTTTGTCATAAGTTTTTCTATTAAAATAGATAAACTTTCGAAACTGAATACCTTCTGGCCACAAGTTATCATTAAGAAACATTGCTAATTTAGCGTGTGGTACAAAGATCTTGTACGCCGCATAGCGTTTTTGTTTTGCCATATTAATTTTCTTCAGAGTCACAGTTGTATTCGTCTTCTGTTGTATGTACTCAATAATATCTATTGGCCTGGTAGCCATATCAACTCTGTTTATAAAGAGAGGAATTTCCAATTCAGCTGCTCTAAACTTAACGTCTGGTTTTATGATAGCCTTGCCTTCAAATCCCTGCAACCGATTTCTTGACCTCTTTTTTTGCACGGTTTGCCATTCTTCAGACACTTTTTCTTTTTTCCATTCTTCCTCTGATGTTAAGATTTCCGCTAACGTTTTTTCCTTGCACCACCCACTATCCGATGTACCAGTAGGCCTCTGTGACTCACTAGATGCGCGCGCGCTTCGGTCTCGCTCGGATACGTTCGCCGTTTTTGCATCACATTGCTTTGGTTCACCTACGAGTGCGAGCGAGCACGCCATTCCAGAAACACATACGGGTGAGCGAGATGCCTGTAACTCACGCTTAGATGGACTAGAGTTCCCACTCTCGTTGGCTGTCGTCACTTGCTTTTTTTCTATAACAGGAGGTAGACCTACCGGCCCACTGTCGAAACAAAAGCTGTCAATTCCACTTCCACCGCCTCTTCTGCGGTTAATATTCAAATCAAAATTATTAACGATTGAAGTCTGTTTTAAATTTTGCAGCTCATTTCGAATGTCACTTAATTGTTTCTCAGTGACAAATGTATCCTTCATGATTCTTATTTCATTTTGGATAGTCAATATTTCTTTTAGCGTCCTGGTTGCGTCAATATGATCAAATGTCACAGGTGGGAGTTTGTGCAAATCTTTTGCTACGAATATTGGCACATGCTCAGGATCCGTTTGCTTGAATAGTGCTATCATGTCAAAGATATTTCGCTGTGATTTACCACTTTTCTTCCTAGCTATTTTTCGTTGCTGCGTTGAGACTGATGAAAACAGTAAATTCTTACTTGTTTCAATGTCCTCCTCCGAGAAGGCGGTAACACATAGCCTCACTAGTCCCTCTTCGTCCATCACGTCCACTTTATTCTGTATAAATGCCAACAGTTCACAGATGACAATATTACATGTCGTACACTTAATTACTTTCGTAGTCATTGCGCCCGGGACTGAGTCACCGACACTATCCATAATGTACGTCCGACCGCTAGCGCGTGCGGTAACGATTGTAGCGTGATGAAAAGTATACTATAACCATCTCAGGAGTATGACAAATAATTGTACCAAGTTTCGTTAAAATCCGTCGAGTAGTTTTTGTTTCTGTAGAGTTTATACAGACAGACAGACAGACAAAAATTTTACTAATTGCATTTTTGGCATCAGTGTCGATCCCTAATCACCCCCTGATAGTTATTTTCTACAGATTTATTATAAGTATAGATAGATAAAGAGTTGTACTAAAATGTGTGTGTGTTATCATAAAAGCTTTAAATCATCATCAGCCTATATATTGTCCCACTGCTGGGCACAGGCCTCTTCTCATACAGAGAAGGCATTAGCATTGGTCACCACGCTTGCTTAAGGCGGATTGGCGATTTCAGACTTTTAAGGTCTAGGTTTCCTCACGATGGTTTCCTTCACCATTAGTAAGTGACGCCTAAGATATACTTAGAAAGTACGTCTGACTTTATAAAAGTCACATTAATACTTGCCAGGTTTCGAACAAGCACACTTGTACACGAGAGGCAGGTGCTTTAACCACTAGGCCACCACGACATTAAGCTCTAAATAAAAATCAATTATTAAAATTATTAATGACATTATTTCTCACAACCAAACTTCGGTTTTATAAACACTGAAAACACTAACTCATATCATCTGCCTAGCCTTTTCCCAACTATGTTGGGGTCGGCTTCCAGTCTAAACCGGATGCAGCTGAGTACCAGTGTTTTACATGGAGCGACTGCCTATCTGACCTCCACAACCCAGTTACCGGGTAACACGGTACCCCTTGGTAAGACTGGTTGTCAGATTTTCTGGCTTCTGACTACCCGTAACGACTGTCAAAGATGTACAAATGACAACCGGGACCAACAGCTTAACGTGCTTTCCGAGGCACGGAGGAGTCTCGCTATGATATAGATGGTCACCCATCCTCGGACCGACCGCGCCAAGCGCAGCTTAAGCTTTGATCGGTCGAACCGTGCGGCTGTAGCTTAGCCACGAGCTCCTCCACTGAAAACACTTACTATTTTCTAGAAATAGCATTATAAAGATACATTTTTTAATATAAAAATAATGTCAAACGTTTTTAATAAGGCAATTCTCAGCTGTCTGGAATATGGCAATAATACATGTACGATGATTTAAACGTAGGTTATTGCAAGCGATGCGTGTAAAATGCGATGCTTTAATTGGACCCGCCTCGACAACTAATTATTCGCTTGTAATTAGTCTTAGATATCATAGAATTCATTTTATTAATAATTTTGCAGAAAAAAAGCGGAGCTTTTTAAATACAATTTGTGCATTCTGTATACTAAGCAATTACCTAGGAAATAATTTCAATAGCTATTATTTCACTACTGATGTTTATGTTATTTAAACACTAAAGTGAGTTTGTTTGTTACGCTTTCACGACAAAATGGCTGACCCCATTTTGGTGTCATTTGATATAGACATAGATGAAACCTTGGAGATGATTATAAGCTATTTCTTATCCATGTGAGTGAAACAAACGCGACTGCTGAAGTACTAAGCATGATATTTGGGTTTCATCGAGAAATGGTATTTTTAACCGAGTTCAAAAAAGGAGGATCTATAGTCAACTCGTATGGTATGATTTTATGTCCGCGATTTTCTCAAAAAATAATTTTTTAGCTATATATAAGCACTTAATGTTTTCCCCGCTGTAAAGTTTTAAATATCGTTGGAAGATTTTTGTTCTGTTGATAGCACCAAGACGTATCAGATTACCTTGACAGTAAGTGGTTACCATCCCCTATAAACATCCGTAATATCCATCGCAGCTAAGTACTGTGAGATCTTTCAAAATCATAATTATATACTTTATAACGATTATCTTGGAACTCACAGACGCTGAAGAAAAAGATCGTAAAGAAACCTGGACTCAAAATATCAGTCTGAAATTGCCTATCTGTTCTGAGCGTGGTGATCAATCGCGCCTAGCTTTTTTGCCCAGCATTGGAGTAAAATACAACTGCGTTCTACATTAATAATTAAAATGAATTCAGTACTGGATTATTATTTACATGTAAAGTGAGTGTTCATTTATTTATTCAAAGCTCAAATATCGTCAAATGATTCTTCCATCAAATTGAATACATCGTTATTATATTTTACACCGAAGTTTAACAATACGTAGAAATTAAGCAGACATAATAGGTACCTAATTAGCTAGTGCTCATTTAATATTGCCTAATTAGGGATGTTGAATACCAATTGTTCTGTTTCAATGACGAATAATTTAGATAACCATTGATGCGTGGTCTAAACCTAAACTTTTATATGAACTATAATATTATGTAGAAGTAATACTTATTTCTCGCAGTTTTACGTTTAGGGGATATTAAATTCAGACGTAAGTCTGTCTGTCCATGGCATAGCTCAGAAGTTAGAAGAAGTTTTGATGGGAGGACCCATACACGTAAAGTAGGGGTCAATATTTTATTTCTCATGTATCCCATCGTGTGGGATATTATTAGATAGTCTTTTAAAAATATAGCAGGTAAGTGATGATCATTTTCCAATTTAGGAATCCGTTTGCAAAATATCAATCTAATTCTTGTAACATTCGTGCGTCCTTACTTACTTCTGAATTATAAAAAATAAAACGTAGCATATAAATAATGAACTTTAAAGGAAAACTATCACTACTAAGTAGGCTTCACCGGTTACAGAGTCCACCAACTAAAATGTATGTAATGTAAACGCATGGTCCGATACACACTTGGCCGGTTCTTATCTCTATTCATCGAAACCGACCAAAAATAATTGCGTACAGAACCCGTCAATAACCCATATCACGCTTGACCATCCCTTTTCCAAACATGCATTGTCAAAAGGGCTGGCTGAGGGATTTGAGTGCCTTTGCGTACGGACGAAAAATGACGCACAGAATATACCTATCGAATTTTCTAGTAAGTTTTTTCCTATCCTCTAACATTTGAAGTGGGTTTCTAAAGTTATTTCTTGTGAGAAATGTTGATAAGGGAACCGACACTGCTGTCATATTTTTGGTAGTTATGGATAGAGGTTCCGTAGAAAATTATTTTTCACGTTAAATATCATGATTTTGTAATTCGAATGATGACAAAATGTGATAATTATAACAAAATGTGATAATTATGACAAAATGTGATAATTATGACAAAATGTGATAATTATGACAAAATGTGATAATGATGACAAAATGTGATAATGATGACGAAATGTGATAATGTTGATGATGTTACAGATACCACTCTGCAAGATTAAGCTGTGTTTACGATGAAGACTGATGACTTTTTACTAAGAGAATCAAAAAAATATAATGTTACGCATTCGGAATCGAAAATTTAAATGAAATGTATCCCTATTTCCCTTGCTGGACCAATTTGGATGTAATTTGGTACGAAGATCGAGGGGACCCTGGAGAAGGCTGGCTGTAAGAAGTAGGTCCCTCAGAACGCGGGTGAAACCGTGGGAAATAGCCAGGTTAATTTTATAATGAGTTTGAAACTGACTGATTTTTACTTCTGTTTTTCTACTAGCTGTCTATCGCAATTTCATTAGCATCCTTTAGTACTACATCACGTAACTGCATGAGTTAATGTCCATTCCCAGGTCTTTAATCTATCTTTATCTCATTAAGTCTAGCTGTTTTATCGTGGAAACTTAAAAGCCAAACAGAGTTTACTTCACATAACGATTTAGTGTTTTATATATTTACTAGCTTCTACCCGCCACTTCGTCCGCGTGGAATAGTAACTTTGGGCTATCGCTATCTTTAACCCCCGATTTTGAAACATTCTTCATTGATGCTCCGCTCCTATTGAATTTAGCGTGATGATATATAGTTATAGCTATAGCTTTCCTCGATAAATGTACTACCCAACACTGAAAGAATTTTTCAAATCGGACCAGCGGTTCCTGAGATTAGCGCGTTCAAACAAACAAACAAACTCTTCAGCGTTTTAATATTAGTATAGATAGATTTTGTGTGATGAGCTTAATTTAACATTTCAATATTAATTTTGATGCAAAGCTCTGCTATTTTATGATTCTAGTATTCAAATCCTAGGTATATAGATGTTCAATAACGAGTATTCTACCCATTTAATACGTACTAAAATTTAAATCCAAAGTTTTAAGTAAATCTTGCAGCAGTTTGCAAGTCAATAATTTCTAATGCTTTGGAATCCATACGTTGTGAGATATCCGGGCTTATAGTTCGGAGAACTGTCGGAGAGTTTACTCGGGTTTACGGAGTGTAGTCCCGGATTTGTAGTTTATATTAGTAATATGATTGTAGAGGAGCTCGTGGCTAAGTAACAGCCACACAGGTCGACCGATCAAAGGTTAAGCTGCGCTTAGCGCGGTCGGTCCGTGGTTGGGTGACCATTTATGTCATAGCGAGACTGCTCCGTGCCTCGGAAAGCACGTTAAGCTGTTGGTCCCGGTTATCATTTCTAGATCTTTGACAATCGTTACGGGTAGTCAGAAGCCAGAAATTCTGACAACCAGTCTTACCAAGGGGTATCGTGTTACTCGGTAACTGGGTTGTGGAGGTCAGACAGGCAGTCGCTCCATGTAAAACACCCGTCCGTCCGTTTAGACTGGAAGCTGACCCCAACATAGTTGGAAAAAGGCTAGGCAGATGATGATTAGTAATATGATTGTATAAGTGACGTCTTGTTCATATTCGTGCTATAGGTAGCTACTTGTTTGCATCGTCTTATGTACTGGTATTAAAAGTATACTATGTGTTAATCCGGGTTATAAACTATGTGTGAGCCAAGTTTCATTCAAATCCGTTCTGTAGTTTTTCCGTGAAAGAATAATAAACATACAAACATCTTCCTAAACTTTCGCATTTGTCACACCTCGCCCCACATAGCTACAGGTTTTTTTTCAGATGGGAAATCATCAAATGATCCGCCGTTAATGTCACACTTTTTACTGACTAAAACCCATCCATGTTCCTTCCTCAGCCCTTTGTATTCCGGGGGCAAGGTATCTCTTTCGAACGTCCCGGAACCTAGCTACAGTGTACCTTACACTACGTAATTCAATGACGCCCACAATATTGACGTCATAAATCTCTATTAAAAAAGAAAATCGCATAGCAACCGATCCACTAATTTTGGAGCTATAACACGACAGATATACTCACAAACACATCAATCTCATTACCTACGCATTGCTGACGACATAACACTACTATAAAAATAGTCTAGAAGCTTTTAGAAACAACAAAATCTATTTTTAAATAAAGAATCATAAACTGCGTTGCAAAATAAGGTACCAATGTAAACATTTATCTTTTCATCACGTAAGTTATAAAAGTCGGCCAAGATTCATGGTCATGTAGTCTGTTTAAAACGAAAGACTTGCATACGACCAATTTATAGTTTTTTAATTGATACACTTGAGATGAAAGAGAATTCGATGCTGGTTATCGTTTTGCACAGATAGTTATAGACCACTAAGTGTAAATCGTAAAATGAAAAATAAAAAGATAAATGCTTTTTAGGGTTCCGTAGTCAATAAGGTCTGTGTCTTTCCGCGGCATAGCTAAGAAGTTCTTAGTACTAGAAAGCTGTCATTTGATTAGGTTAAAATTATACCGGTTACAGAGTTACAGTCGATCACCTAAAATGTATTAGGGAACGCTATTGCCCGTGGCCTGACACACACTTGGCGGGCTTTTTTTTTTTCTTTTTTTTATTATTATTATTATATTTTTATTATGATTTTACCCTTATTTCCTTACTGATGTTATAAATGCGAACGTGAGTTAGTTTGGTATGCTTTCACAGTAAAATTGCTAAAGCGATTTGGTTAAATGAAATGATGAAAGATGAAATTTGGTTTGGAGATAGAGGGGAACCTGGAGACGCTTATAGACTAGATAGATACTTTTTATCGGAAAGACAGACTTTTGGATTATAATATTAGTAAGCATACGTACCGTACAATAAGTAAAAAACATATGCTAAGTTGCAATTTTAAGTATGTCGTAAATCGTTTGAAACGCTTGAATTTAATGTTGTGTGTTTAATTATTCGTATACATAAACTTCTGTGTCTGTTAGATCATGGTGAATAGGGGAACCATCATTCGCCCGAACCCAACTACTTTTTTTTCGGATGGGAAATCATCAGATGATTCCTCCGACCGTGGGTGGGGTGGGAGGGAGTGTCAGACTCTTACTGACTAAAACCCATCCATATTCCTTCCTCAGCCCTTTGTATTCCGGGGTCGCGGTAACTCTCTCGAACATCCCGCACTGGAGCCCAACTACTTACTTTAAAGCCATAGCCCATTTCAAATTAGAAAAAAAAATGTCTACGTGGTCCCATAAAAATTTACTTGCAAATATTTTATCCCATACATAGTTTTGCGCACCCTCACATTTTTTCATCAGAAAACCATATTTCCATAATGTTGACATAGCAAAACTGAGTATGAGTTGTGAAAAGTGCTGAGGGAGCTGTATAAAGTCCAGTAATAAAAGACCCCTTATCCTACTCTGCTATACAAAATCGTAGAAAGAAAATTGAAGTGTATGGAAAATCACGTGTCAACTTATACTGGTCAATCAGGAATTCAAAGTTAGGGATCGCATCAATTTTTCTGAAACTTCACTTGTTTTAGTACTTATAGTTCTTAGTAGTTTGTACCGCGAAATTACCGTGCAAAAGTTTCTTAATAAACCGGCTAATAAGAAGTTTTTGTTTGAAAATTGTTCTTTTGAAATCGAAGGAATATACTTCAAGTCGATAGTGCTCTTGACTTCTACTCAGAAAGTTTTATTTTATTCTTCTACTTAATTCTCAATAGTTACTTAGAAATGTTTTTAATTGTCTTCACCAAAAAATAAAAAATCAAAAAATAATTAGCTCTTTATTCTTTAGGCTATTCCGTCATTCTTAAAACAATATAAAAATTATATTCATCTATACTATTATATAAAATGACAACCTCATACACTGAATGACTGACTCATCAACACGGAGCCGAAATGGCTGGACCTAGAGTAATGAAATTTGGACAGGAGGTACCTTTTATGTCCTAGACCAGTGGTTCTCAAACTTTTTAAATGACGGAACCCTTTTGGGAAGCAAAATACTTGATGGAACCCTACAATAAAACAATTGTTTTTATAAGTGTATTTTTTATTAATCAGCATAATAAAAGTACAATCTAACAGTTACTAATTATTATTTACTTCACCACTTGGCAACGACAACAATAGAAAACATTAAAAAAGAAAAAATCTAACTAGTGGGAGGTATGAAACTGTTTTTTATTTTTCATCAATTGGTTGATATCAGGTTTGATGGAAGAAAGTTGGAGTCTCATATCAGCTTCGGCGTCCAGTCTATTGCGATATTTTGTTTTCGTGGCTGCGTAGGTAGAGAATCCTGTTTCGCACAAATATGTAGTTGGGAACGGGAACAGAATATCCAGAGCCATTTGGCCAAGCATTGCATATTCATCTTGGATTCTGCACCAAAAATCATTGAGAGGCGTCGTTTTGAACAGTGACTCCATACTTGTGTCTGATGACATTTCTAAAAGAGATTCATATATCTCGTTTGACATGTTTTCAGGCTTTTCCAAGTTGGGTAAAAAAGGATTATGAATCCATGAATTCACTTTAATTTTTGTATTGTGTTCTTCGGGAAAATACTTTTCAAAAGATGCGCGCATCGAACTGAGATATTGGACCAATTCAAATACATCATCTTGTATTAAATGGGTTTCAAAAATGGCGGCGACCTAGACGCCGAGTACGGATTGCTCTCGGAATTAAATTTCTTAAATTGTTAATTCGGACTTTAAAGGTATAAAAATGCATTTCTGTTGAACATTAAACGTTAATAAACATTTAAAGTATTGAGTATAGTGTGGAACTGGTGGATTTCTAACTGTTTTAATCATTATTGTATGTGTAAACAAGTGCAGTGACAATAAACAATTCGCGGGTGGCGCGAAGTGTTGAGTTGCGCGTCGCGCTCTTTCGCTCTCGCTTGAACTAGCAATATCTGCCTCAGTCGCACTGTAATAGCGCGATATTCTTCCAATCCAAAATGAATTGTGTTGTTTGTGGCACAAACACGGATGCGGGTGAGATGATAAAATGTAATGGATGCAAAAAGGGATACCATTACCAATGTGTGAATGTTGGTAACTCGGTTGCTATTGTGGGTGGACAGGAACAGTTAAAACATACTTTCAAGTGTGATTCCTGTTCAAATGTAACCCAGCGTATACGGGTGACTGATGACACACCAGTACGTGGGGTATGCGCCGCCGCTGGCTACATGGAACCGAGGTACTCCTTCGAGGAGGATACTTCGCGGGCAAAGTCAGAGTCTTTGACATCGGACGAGATAATAAATAAAGTGAATAGCGTAATCATGGCAAAATTCTGTGATTTTGAAATGAACATTATTAAGGAAATTAAAGCTACTGTGGCGGTACTTGCAATAGAAAATAGCAAGTTAAGGCAGGAATTGAAAGAAGCTAATATGAAATGTAGTTCTTATGAGCAGCAAATAAAAAGTTTGGAAATTGAGAGATTAATAAGAGAGAAGAATGAAAGTAATGATAACGCTACCAACAGCCAGACTGGACAACCATTACGCGTACCATTATCTACAGTACCAAAGAGTTCTACTACCCCTGTTGCATCGTCCTGTACCAGCAATTCGAGCAATAATAGCGAGCAGGCGTCTTTGGTACCAAGGCCCTCGGGAACTACTAGTTACGCAGCTGTGGCCAGGAAATCGGCGAATATGAATGTTGACGATGTTAACGGCAATGAGTGGATAGAAGTTAAAAATAACAAGAGAAATAACCCCATAAGAAGAGGTAATAACTCAATTATTTCTTTGAAAGCGGTCGAACGTAGAAGATATTTACATGTGTGGAGGTTGGATAAATGCACAACAGAGGACGAGTTAAAGGATCATATCAAGCAAATACTGGGAAACGACTCTGAAATCGTTATTGAAAAATTAAAACCTAAAACTGAGCGTGAGTACGCCTCATTCAAGGTTGGTGTTACATTAAGTAATTTTGAAAAGCTTTGCGATCCTGAAGTATGGCCAATAAATGTAGAATTTAGTGAATGGATTTGGTTTCGACGCTCAACCAAACCAAACAAATTGGAAACCGAGTAGAGATTTTAATATTTTATATCAAAATGTCAGAGGACTTAGAACAAAGACTACACAATTCTTGTCACTATTAGAATCATCGGAATCTGATTTATTTGCTATAACTGAAACTGGATTGAGTGAATCAATTCAAAACGCTGAGTTCGGACTCCCGGGATACCAAATTTTACGATGTGATCGGGCGGACGGCCGCAAGCAGGGAGGCGTGGTTTTAGTGGCCAAACCACGATTTGAGTTGCGACGAGTAGCTGTACCTAGCAATATTGATATAGATAGTCACATGTTTGAATTAATTTGCGCTGCTGTGTATATACAAAATCGGTTTTTATTTACTTGCTGTGTCGTGTATATTCCACCGCAGACTGACGAGAATGAATATATGTTAATGTTTAGTATATTAGAAAACATATGTGTCAAGTACAAAACTAATTTATTAATATTAGGAGATTTTAATTTGTTTTCGTGTAATAACAATATCTCTAATTATTACGAATACTTCATGGCATTTGGTGAATTCATTCAGTGCAATACAATACCAAATTGTAATAATAGACAGTTGGATCTCGTATTGAGCGCGCGCGGTGGCGTGTCGGTGAGTGCGGCGGACGAGGGCCTGCAGCCCGTGGACGCGTACCATCCTCCGCTAGCCGTGCGCATCGGTGCCGCGGCGCGCGAGCCGGGCCTCGTGCCCCCCGCGAGCCCCGCGCCCTCTGCATGTACCGCGTCTCCGCGTACGCGACATTCTCAGTCCCCGACAACTCGCAAATCATGGAATTTTAATAAGGCCGACTTCAAACAATTATACAATTTATTTATTGAAATAGACTGGAGTGATATGTACCAGTTACAGGATCCTGACGTAGTTTTGAATTTATTTTATGATAAGATTTATGATATTTTTGATAAATGCGTCCCGCTGAAAATTAATGCAATTAGTAGTAAATATAGCTATCCCGTGTGGTACACGAGAGAAATTATTAGGGATATTCAACTTAAATATAATTTACATAAAAAATATAAATCGAGTAAATCGCGCACTGATTACGAGGAATTCTCACGATACAGAGCTAAAGTTAAAGCAGAGACTGCTCAAGCGCATGACCAGTACCGAGACCGCATTCAAGAACACATGGAAAGGGATCCGCGAGCGTTTTGGGGGTACATAAGATCTAGGAAAGTAGACTCTAATCGTAGAAAGATAGTTAAAGACGGACGAGAATTATCACAATACGAATGTGCTAATGAGTTCGCTCGGTTCTTCCAGTCTGTGTACAATCCTGAGCCTCCCGCTCTGAGCGTAGCGGCGGCGCACGCGGGCTCGCCGGGTGGCGCGGCGCCGGGCGCATGGGCGCACCTTGCGCCCATGCGCCCCGGCGACGTGCGGCGCGCGCTCGCGCGCTTGCCGCCGAAGCGCTCTGCAGGGCCCGATGGTATACCGGCATTTATTTTTAATGATTGCCGTGCAGTTTTGGTGGAGCCATTGCTACACTTATTTAATGTCTGTATTTCTAGTGCAAAGTTCCCTGATCGTTGGAAGCTCACTCGGGTTGTGCCCGTGCCGAAAGGTAGTGGAGGTTCAGCAGCCAGTGATTATAGACCCATAGCCGTGTTATGCACACCAGCTAAGGTATTTGAATCGACGATTCATAATAGCCTCTATCCGCAAATAAGCGCTGCGTTGTCCGATGCACAGCACGGCTTCCGACCTGGGCGGGGCACAACAGGAAACTTGCTGAACCTTATGACAAACGTAATACCAGCGGTGGACGCTGGTAAACAGGTGGATGTTGCCTACTTTGATTTCAGGAAGGCGTTCGACACAGTTGACAATGATATCCTTCTGACCAAGCTGGCTGGCGTAGGATGCACACCACATACGTTGGCATTCTTTGCCAGCTATTTGGAAGATCGATGTCAGTATGTTGACTGTGGCGGACGGCTGTCTGAACCCTACTTTACGAGATCAGGTGTCAGTCAAGGCAGTAACTTGGGGCCTCTTCTGTTCATTTTAACAATTAACGACTTGCCGCAAGTAGTCATTAAGTCCACACCTTTACTATATGCCGATGACTTAAAATTAGTTCTTAAAATAGAGCAGAGGACGGATCATGATATTTTGCAACAAGACATAAATAGGGTAGTTGAGTGGAGCCTCGAAAATAAATTATATTTTAATGTTAGTAAATGCTCCGTATTATCGTTCAGTCGTGCGCGCAGCCCCAGTCATCATCAATATCACATGGGAGGATCGCAGCTCGAGCGCGTTTCTGAGGTTAGGGACTTAGGTGTGCGCTTCACTACCGATGTACATTTTCGAAGACATGTAACGGAGGTCTGTAAGAAAGCTTACCGCAACTTAGGTATGGTTTTAAGACAAGCAAACGAATTTACGAATTTCAATGCATTAAAATCATTATATGAAGCACTTGTCAAAAGTCATTTAGAATGCAATGCCGTAGTTTGGTCGCCTCATGAAGCTAAATATCAAATAATGTTAGAACGAATTCAGAACAAATTTGTCAGATTCATGTACTTTAAACAGTATGGTGTGTACCCTGGATATCCATTGCTGTATCCTACTCTTTTTGTACTAGGCATGACGGGCTATTATAAACTGGAAGTCAGAAGGGAAGTAGCTCTAGCTACTTACTTATGGAAGGTCATTCACGGTAAAATACACAATCCAGAAGTCTTACACACGGTCTGGTTGTGTGTTCCTGACGAGTACGTGGCGCGCCGGCGCCGGCCGCCGCTGCTGTGTGTGCCGCGCGCGCGCACCGGCCTGCTGCAGCACGCGCCGCTCACGCGCGCGCTGCGTGTGCTCAATGCTATGTCACAGCACATTGATTTGTTTAGCTGCACTAGGAATGAATTTACCAAGACCGCTTATTGTGTTGCTTCTAGTAGCTATACTTGAAGCACATAATTTTTATTACTTTTAAATTGTTATTTGAATACCTATGTTTTTGTTATTTTTAGTTTTTTTAACTTTTATTGTAGTATGTAACTAATAATGTAACTACACTATTGTATTAGGAAACTGTGATGATAGTGTATATGTGGTGATAAATAAATAAAAAAAAAAAAAAATAAATAAATCTTCAAACATTACTGAGTCGTTTTCGCTAACAAACTCACTGAGTAACGTAAAGCTTTCTATTTCTTTCTTACCAATGCAAATGATCCAAAAATCTAATTTTCTTTTAAAAGCAGTTATTTTATTATAGGCCTGAAACACTGTTGTCTGTTTACCTTGCAACGATAAATTCAATTCGTTAAGTTTTTGAAAGATATCCGCCATAAAAGACAATCGGAACAACCAAGTTTTATCATACAAACGGTCCTTCAAATTAAAAGAAGTATCTGCTGAAAGAAACATTTGTAACTCGGCTCTAAGTTCAAATAGCCTTGTTAAAGTTTTACCCCGAGACAGCCATCGCACTTCTGTATGGAGCAGCAGTGTTTTATGTTTGCTGCCATAATCTTCACACAATAATGAGAACAATCGGGATTGTAGTGGTCGTGATTTGATAAAATTAATTATTTTTACCGCTTCATCCATAACTAATTTTAGATTAGACGGCATTTGCTTCATCGCAAGTGCTTGTCTATGCAGAATACAATGACTGGAACTACAATTACGCGCTTTATTTTTAATTCGTGACACTGCTCCTGCTGTTTTACCTGTCATCGCCTTGGCCCCATCTGTACAAATGTCAATGCAATTGTTCCAACTGAGATTATTTTCTTCAAAAAATATATTTATTTTATTAAAAATTTCTTCCCCGGTAGTGTTTGTAAGCAGCGATGAACACATAAGCATGTCTTCTTCAAAAGAACTTTTATATGGATATCTCACAATAACCAGCAGGATAGCTAAACCAGCGACATCAGTCGACTCGTCCATTTGCAAGGCGAATCGTGTATTTTGTAGACGTGTAACTAGTTCTTGTTTGACGTAGCTTGCCAGATCATGGATTCGTCGTGAAACAGTATCGTTTGATAGCGGAACATTAGAAAGATGCTTTGCAGATTTTTCATCGAGCATACATTTTGTTATGTCTAATACACATGGTTTTATTAATTTCTCAGCGATAGTATGCGCTTCACCTGCTTGTGCAATGCGATAGCTAACTAAATATGATGCCTCCGTGGCCTTTTCGTTGATAGTTTGTGTTACATGCATAATATTTTTTTGACTTTCTAATAACTGATCTTTTTTGCGAACAAAAAATTCTTTATTCTTGTCTTTAGACTCGGGGTGTACAGTTTCTAAATATCGGCGCAATTTGGCAGGTGCCATGGAACTATTAGGAAGCAGTTTACTACAGAGCATGCAGAGAGGTGAGCCGTTGGAATCAACAAATCCGAAACTGATATAAGATTCATCATACTTCCTTCTTTTCGTCTTTGAAACCGTCGAGCTTGACGTCGTGGCATCATCTTCTGAATCGGTGGTTGCTATATTCTCCGCGCGCACTGCTTTTGAACATTCAGCGTCATTAGAAGATGTTGTTGCAACACGTTTAACACCTTTAAGCCAACGTTCCATTCTTCTTTATTTATAATGTTACACGTCAGGATAGTGGGGTTTAAATAATCCACAATCGTTACTGCGTATAAGAGACTAAATTTAGTACCTACGGTGAAGAAATGTACAAAACTGAGACAACAGAATACAGCAGGCAGTAAAACAATGAACACTAGTTTCTCGCTAGCGAGCTTGTAAGTAGGCAGTAACTTATCGCTCCGAACGCTAATCGTCAACTGACGACGGGCGACGCTTTTATACTTAGTCCTAGACTCGATCTCAAATATTCTCGAAAATACTCGAGTCGGCACCTTTGATAAACAAAAAGCAAAAATAAAAACAGAAATTTAAAAATTGCGTTGTAAACAATATCGACTTTATCCTTTGAAGTTAGAGTCGAAAGTCGCTTGTTGACAACTATAGCGTCTAATTCAGAGGCGGCTTTTATCAAAGAGACTACGCGCTCACAAGTATACTACCCGCACGTTTTAAGTTTGCCGCTGGCGATAGGTATGACGTTCGAAAAGTAGCGTCACCAAACCTAATATAAAAATATTTTTTATTTAATTGTAACAATAAAAATTGTAATATTTGGGTAAAACTATGACACATTATAAGTTTTGTTGTCACGTGGGGGAGGGTACGCGCATTCCACAGAACGGCAAACTTAGAGCGAACGGGTTGTACAAGTATAAAATTGTTGATACCAAACTTATGATATATTGTACCAGCTATTGTAACACATGTTTCTACAAATACAAATAAATAAATAAGTAACGTTCATAGCGTTTTGTCTCCGCGCGGCCGCGGAGTCCGCGCAGCCGCGGAGCGACCAGAGAGAGGTGTTTTGATTTTTTTTTCTAAATTCTTACGGAACCCCGACAGAGGTATCACGGAACCCTAGGGTTCCGCGGAACACACTTAGAGTATAGCTGTCCTAGACAAGTAATAAGAAAGGATTTTTGGAAATTCCGACCCTAAGTATATTAAAATAGGCTTGAAAGTTTGTATGGAGTAAGTTTTATTTCTTATTCGATTAAACTCAAAATTTGTAGGGACACTCTAAAATTAAAATAATTAAACACGTGTTTCATAGTTTTTCAAGATTTTAGCCCTAGGGTGAACAATTTAGATTTTAAGTTTGTAAGAAAAAAAAACTGTTTTAGCTTTACGCCAAAAGGTCTGAACAGTTTTACTTGAAATTCACCAAAGATGTTTGTTATGAATCGGTTCAAGTTTTAGGCTACAAATCATCACACTAAATATTATGGGGAATGAGCAGTGAGGTATTGAAATAAGTTTGTAATGGGATGACCTATCAAGTTTTTATAATTACCTATATATGCATTTTCGCTATAATCTTTGACATGAAAATCATCACGCCCGTTTGTAAAGAAGATAAGCAGTAATTCAAATTGAAAACACGTTGTGTTAGAACGTCAATTTTACCTAAAATGTCAAGGAGCGCTGTAGTGGAGGGGCTGTATTCATGATCATGCGAATCCGTTACATCGAGTTCAAATCCCACATATTTTTGTTCTTTTTTTGAGATTGGTATTTACTTTTTTTTTTTTTGGTTGATATCATATTATAATATCTTTCACCTTAACAGCTTCAAGAATTAAGTTACGAATTTGTTAAAAGTAAGCGCTTTCAAGTCATAATGTGTAGATGTTATTCCATGGTGATTAATGCCCATGCGTTCCATGTATGAAAAGGGCCTCTTATCATACATAAGAGCGGGATAATTATAAACTAAGAAAAAAATCGCTTTCCATTGAATTCATTCTATTCCACACTACAGAAATTAAGAATCTAGAATTCCCTTTGCTAATAAACAAATCATAAGGCCACGGATGAACCTGCGTGGGGATTGTTGTGGCGTTAAATCGTCTCTTCGCGGAGTGGCTAAGGAGGCACCACGGCATCTTGACCTACCGCAGATCCAATGCCTACGCCTGACGCAGGTTCTCACTGGACACGGTTTTTTGGGAGGTTCCTGGATCGAATCAAGCGAGTGGAAATGTCGGGGTGTCGACACTGTGAGGATCACCTGGAGGTCACGGTGGAACATACGGTGGAGGTCTGCCCCACTTGGGCGGCGGCGATCTCTCACTTTCGGCCCTGGTTCAAACCATGGTCCAAAGAGAGTGGGAATAGGAAGCAGTCACCTTCTAATGCTAACCAGTCATGCTGGAAAAGGAGATAGCGGGTTGCGTGAGGGAGAGACAAATCTCACGCCCCAGCCACGTCATCAACATTTGGAGCCAGGAATCGACTCCAGGCCACTGTAGGTCCGGCCTGCAGACTTTGACCAATAAGTGGCTAACCGTCCGGTAAGGATTAGGACGGGCCTAATCAGCGGGAAGACTCGGGACATGATTTTTCATTCCTAAAAAAAACATTTTTTTTTGCAAAAATTGAATGCAAATACACAATACCTAATTGGAGACACTGACTTCTAGAAAGATGTCTATAGTTATTTTTAAATTTGTATTGTGTTCCAAGCCAGTTGTTTTTTGAAAAAAAGTTTTTCAGTTCTCTTTTTAGTGGCTCAGTTTGTAATTTAGATAAATTACAATATCCTAATGTCTAGACAAATGTTCATCACCTTTAATAAGGGTGAACTCTATATGTCTGTTTTCTCCTTTAAAGCATAGAGGTGTGTTGTTATGTTATAGAACAGTGAAAACAATCACAGGCATACGATCGCAGCAATCGTGGTTCCTTTGCTATTAGTAATTGAAGAGTTCCATTGGTTATTTACGAAGAAATTCAACAGATCCCAATAATATATATTGTACTAAAACCTTTCTTGAAAACTATGCATTTGAAGAACGACAACTCTTATCCAATTCAGATCAGTCGTTTTTGAGAAAATCGGGGACATACAAACACATGCATACCGGTCAAATACAGACCCACCTTTTTTGAAATCGGTTAAAAAACAACGACTACCTACCCGTGCGAAGCCGGGGCGGGCCACTAGTGATTTGATAAAAGAACATACACATAGTGCTATACTGTAAAAGAATATCAAGGCATTTTCATTAATTCACGATGACTGATGAACTGACTTCGAAGTTTGACTTGTCAAATTTTTGACGTTACTAGCCAAGTATTAGTATATTATGTAACAGATAGGATATTTCTATCCCAGACTGGATGGCGTGAACTAGAACCTACTTTTTTTAACCATTACCCCACACTTAGGCTCAAGTTCACCGAAAACATAATGGTCCGATTAACTTAAAACTGCTGTTTACCATAAATTCAAACTTCTAACTTTCGATGGAAAACCTATTATTTGAGAAACGGTCGACTACCAAACCTGCTGCCAAAGCTTCCTGGTTAAAAAACGTTTTTGTTTAACGGGCCGATTATGTAACCATTTGTCGGTGAACTTGGCCCTAAAAATCACTCCTGTATTGTGGGTGCGTTTACAAATATTCATTTCACAAGCGCAAACATCCAGATCCGTAGCAATTTTAGTTGTCCCGTGCAGGAATCGAACCCTCAACACGCAGCACAGCAGCCAATCCCTCACTTACTATGCGTCCACATAGGAAAAGTCGCAAGCAAAACCTCGTTAAGATCACAAACCACATCATTTCCTATTTCAGACACCCATCCTTCTTACTAATTTACGTATTTCAGTGCGTGGGAGGCATATCATAATATTATTCGCACGTTTAATATAACGCTCGGTAATAAAACTCCTATAAAATATGGATAGGCTATAAAGTAAGTTTATGGGGCCTTAATAGGCTTTTATTGAATGGTTGTGATAATATTAATAATGGTAAATGATGGTTAGGGCTTTTTGAAGGGCGTTCGAAGCAGTCAATTTGTGTACTGCCTCTTTTTTCAAGAATAGCTAGTGGCATTGATTTCACTTTAAACGATCATAAACTTCCGAAAATGATATTGTAAATAGTTGATATAGTTCAAAATACAGTCCAGCTTGTAATCTTACGAGTAAGATTATAAACCAACGGTATTCGTAGTCTTACGGTGTATTTTCTATTGGGCTCTCGTATTCAGATCCTATGACAAGACAAACTCACATACAGACAAAATTACACAGTGTTAATAAAATTAATTATTGCAAGCTTTAACATTTAACATGCTACTGATTGACAAAAAAGCCTAGAAAGTAATTGCCCGACCTGGGAACCGAACCCAGAACCTTTGACTCAGCAGCTTTTGAACACAAAACTGTAAGTTATCATCAAAAAATAAAATTATTGCTCAAATACCAACTTTAAATAAAAAAACCGTCCTTCTTGGAATACAATTGAATCTACAATTCCTTACAAAACCAAGCGGAAATTTTCCGACAAAAAAATCGCAAAACGCAAACTTGGTCCCTTTATGATTCACTGGGGCGTATAATCGTAAATTCTTTGAAGCCTTGCAATAATTTGTCAGCAATCGTAGGGTCTCTTGTCGGGGCTGTATATAGTATATAGGCACTAGACAATGGAGGTCATGTGTGGTATCATTATCACCCAACTTCGGTAGATAAAGATGTTGGTAGTTTAAGATGTTATATTAATAAAAAAAATAACACTAGCTTCTTCCCGCGGTTTCACCCGCTTCCCGAAGGAACTACTTTGCACACGCAGGTAAAAAGTATCCTATATGTTAATCCAGGTTATAAACTATCTGCGTACCAAATAACATCCAAATCCATTCTGTTGTTTTTGCGTGTAAGAGTAACTAACATAGAATACATCCACACGTCCACACATCCATACATTCTTATAAACTTTCGCGTTTATAATATAAGTAGGATGTTTTGCCTAAAGGGTAGTGAAGAAAATTACACATCTATAAAATGCTTTGTCCTAAATGACTGACGGACCAATGCACAACCTTAACCGCTGATCGTAGAGATCTGAAACGTAGGGGGCGTGTTCTTTGTATGACGTAGACATCTGATACGAAAGGATTTTCCGAAATTCTACCCCTAAGAAAGCGAAAAAGGGGGCAAAGTTTGTATCTGTCATTTTAAATTTGAATTCTTATAACTCACACGGGCGAAGCCACTGCGAAAAGCTAGTATATACTATTGTTCATCAGCATTTAACGTTACATATTTTTACTAATTTTCATCAATATATATTTGTGAGGCATTTATTTGTATATCTACTTCATATAAAAAATCCCAAAAAGCAGCGTTGCGTTACTTTAATTTCCTCTAACGTTGTTATACCCATGATTTTGTTCGTACTAAGGGTTTTCGGGAAAATTAAATGGAAATATTTTTTCCTCCATTTCTGAGATACTTCGATAATGATTTTATTTTTACGTAGTTGAAAATTGCGGGCGTCGAATGAATTAAGATTTCTTATTTTTGATTTAAAATATCTATTGGCCCGACAAGGTAGTAAAACTGATGTATGCCGTGACGCTAAATGGCATAACGCTCATGTGTGCCGTCACGCCGCCACTCTGCCGCTCTCTTTCATTCTTGAGTGAGTACGTAACGCGTATACTCACTTTACTGTTTCTCTGTGTGAGTGTATGTACTACGTGTTTCTTTTGATGCTTTCATGACACTTTCAGACATCTGTCTAGCAACATTTTTAATTTTTTCAGTTCTTTTAAACCCAAGGTTACTATCTAGTCCTTATTACTGAGGCTTCGATGTCCGACTATCCGTATGTTACAGGGTTATATAATAACAGGTACTAGAAAATTGCACAGAGTGTCACCGATACAACTACAAATGTGTAAAAGTGGGGACTACATACAAGTGTTCTTGTCCTCATATGGAAGTCCAACACACACTGGGGAGATTTTTTTTTGCAATTTCTTTGCAGTTTCATGGGAAAAGTCATTAAAAATGTGGATACACAAATAGGCTATTCAGTAAATAAATATATTCAGGACAGTTGTTTCCGACGTGACCCGATGCGTAGACGCAAGCTGTTCGATTGGATTAGCGGTTTTTGCCAGGTTTTGAATACGAATTTTCGTACACAAAACCAAACTCCGGGATGCTACTAAACAATTCCACACCTAAAAACGGAATAACACCTTGAACACAATGACCTCACGCTTAACAATCACCCTCAATAATTTTCAACCTTATAAAATTGAGCTATAAGATTGAAAATTGCTCGGCAGTGAAACTCGAAGGTACAACTCTGCCTACCCATTTAGGAAAGGCATGATGTTATGTAAGGTTTGAATATTAATCCTCAGTTATAAGGCCGTTGTTTCCGACTCGATATTTAGGACAAGAGACTCGTTAGGCGGCTATGGTGGGGAAGACGGGTGTTGACATATTTTCAGCTAAAAGAGGGTCTGATACGGCTTAGATCGACGCTATAGAGTTAGGTCTATAATATTCTAAGATGGATGCCATGGTGTTAAGTATGTGATTTAAAATAGTCTTCCCCAGTTGCGATCATCACCATTGTCCCACAACTGGGCACAGCCCTCTTCTCATACAGAGAAGGTATGAGCATTAATCACCACGCTTACTCAAGGCGGTTTCAGACTTTTTAAGTCCAGGTTTCCTCACCATGTTTTCCTTCACCGTTGACGTCTAAGATATACTTAGTAAATGCATATGACTTTAGAAAAATCACATTGGTACTTGCTAGGTTTTGAACCCGCACACTCGTAAACGAGAAGCAGGTGCCTTTACCATCAGGCTAACAAGATTCTTACCCACCCTACCCAGTTGCGATACTGAATGTTAAATTATTAATACCTACCTAGCTGTTTTAGCGGCCCCTACTAATTTTCCTTTTATAGGAATAAAAAGAAGGTACCATCAATGCCATCATCGATTTACTGTGAAAATGAAACAAACAAACAGACAAATAAACAAACGACTATACCTCAAGAATTGGGCTATGTTTTTTAATCCGACCAGCAGTTCAAGAGATTAGTGTGTTAAGACTAACATAAACAAAAACACACTCTTTAACTTTATCTATCAAGCCATAAGCAACTTTTAACACCCAAAATAGAGTTAGAATCCTAACTAAATCTAGCCTATAAGGCACAAAACTGATCTAGACATTTCTTTTAATAGAATCTGGTTACGAATGGAATCATATTTTATGAAATCCAATACTAAAACTAGTGACGCTGAAAGATAAAATTTTTCGACGACCACTGTAAAGAGAGCTGTGGATTTTAATAAATCGCTTATTTAATTTAAGGCATGAGGGGTCAAAGTAAAATGGATGATAGATGTCAATCCTGTTTTGGCGATAATGGTTATTATAGAAAACATTTTTAGTTTCGGAAATAATCATGTTTGGGTTTAGTAGGTTTCGGTTCTAGGAAATTCCTTTGCTTGTATTCTTCTTCAAATCGTGTAGGCTGCGGGTTTACTAACCTTAAAAGCTCTAGTGTCAGAATTTTCTCAATTTCACCTGTCGGCCTCTGACATGGAATTGTAAAAATTAATGCTATCAAGGTAGCAACCGGTGACGGTCGCTTAAAGTCTTATGCACGGCCTTTACCTATACACATCTATATACAAAATGACAATTTATAGAAAAATCTTCACAATTATTTTAATTCATTTTCTACTAGCTCATTCTATTACTGGACATAATTACCTATCAAAAAGTAAACATCACAATATAATAATAACACTATTCTTTATAACAACTCAAACCGCAAATAACACTGGGCGTACTGTACACTACTACAAGCACAGCCGAGCACGGACAATAAAAAGAAAACTTTTTAATTTCCGGCGCGTTCTAAATATAAAAGAAATTGGCTTCATGTGTGTGTACTCTTCCACGTTTCTTAGAAGCAATTACATAATTGCTAGGAAAATATACCTATCTGATAACAGAGAAGACTGACACACAGGTACATAGAAATATTTTTGTAATCGTCCACAAACACATGCTCATTTAAACGTGGGCCCTTAAGCCGGCTGGTGCTAGTTTTAATTAAGGCTTACCAAAGGATATCGAGTTATCCAGTAACTTAGTTGACGGCAATGAATTCGAAATTGTACCAATTCGCTGGTTAGTGGTCATAAGCTGGTTTCAGTTACACTGGTTTCCGTCTTCGACATATTTTGAACAAAGCTAGACTAATGGCTAAATTGTCAGTTTTCTATTTATTGTCTTTGAAGAAGTGACTCAAGTCAATGAAAGCAAAAAGGTTTTATTCAATTTTATCATTTTTCCCTTTACCATAACATAACAGCGAATAATTACATCCTACCTTAAAACAATAGAGTCGACCGCGACTCTTAAAAACAACAAAGATTTTTCATCGTAAAAACGTACTTTTCCTCCTAAGGGACAAAGGGTAATTTTATTCCGCGTTACTTCAATCCTTTTATCAAATTATTACGTCGTTTAGTAATAATTTCGAGGGATATTTTATGACTTCTGGGCCTAGTGTCCAACAGTACAAGGCCAAAGCCTATAACGAAGTGACAAAGACATATTTTTTTATTAGCCGACTTAAAAAAGAAGGTTCTGTATTCGACCCGTATGATCCGATTTAGATGGGGGTTTCATCATTTACATTCGTATTATTTTAACCTTAGAGTTTTATCTATATTTAATTTTCATAAAAAAACTATTTGAATGATATTTATTTTTAATTCTACGTTAAATTAAATCAAATCCAAACAAACCAAAGCGTTTCTACAATTTAAATTCCATTCCATGACAATCCAACTGCGTGATATCCAGATAAAATATCTAACAAAAAAATCTATTCAAGAATTTTCCAATAATCTGTTCCCATCTTCCATTTTTCATAGTCCTTGGCTTGACGTGAACTAAATGAACTTCCCTCCACTATAATAAAGTTTAATTTAAATTTTAATCAACGAACGCACTGGCTGTTTACATTGGATTTTTAAAAATAGAATTTAGTTTGAAGATTTGAAAATTGTTTGACCGTTGCCAAGGCGGGGGAAATCGTTGGAATATTTTCAGCCTGTTCGATTGGTTTCGATATTTGAATTCAATAAATAATTTAGGTGGGATTGAAATCGGTTCGCTAGTAGCACCAAGCCATAAGCGCGTAAGCCACAGACACTAGTTCGAATTACTCGACAATAAGTTTTTAAAGTAATAAGGTATTTGATTCTAACATATTATTTATTCGTATAAGGACTTTGCCATATCTTTGGATGATTTAAATTCTTGTTACTTTTTAATCAATACTTTGCTTTTGGATAATTTTAAATTTAATACGGAGTTTGTTGCGCCACTTCAATTGCCTTGTAAAAAACACAAGTGCGGATTTTGGTGGCAGTTTTTGGGGCTATGTTCTGCCTAAATTATTTTTGAATTAGATTTTCCCTGAACTGAGTAATAAAGTTCTAAAATAATCGTTAGTTTTATTCACGTACTTACCCGTGGCACGATCATTACGAACTACGTTTTCGAATTTCGACGAATTGAAATTTCGTGTTTCTGCGGTAGCTGTGATACGTAGACACGACTGAATTTATCGAATTTATGGATCATTTTGGTGACGCGACATAGCCACGTTACATATTTATTTAAATTAATTGTATCTAGCCTTTTCCAAACTGCGGCGGAGTCTGCTTTTAGACTAACAAGAAGATATCTATTTTTTTTATGGTTGCCTAAATTTCGGAGATACATAGTGGTTTACGAATAATTATGGCGTAACTGTCATAAAGGAAAATTTTATGATTAGTACTATACAGTGAACTATACGCACCCGGATAAAAACTATACAGGTTTGAATTTATATTCAAATCAAATTTCAAGGGTTTGATTTAGCCGTTTCCCGGTGACAGTATGGTAAAAAGACAAGCAGATAGAGTTATTTTCACATTTAGTGAGAAATTGAAGAGATAATTGAAGATTATTTATTACTAGCTGTTTCCCGCGGTTTCACCCGCATCCCGAGGGAACTACTTCGCAAAACCGGGTAAAAAGTAGCCTATGTTGTTCCTCAGGGTCTATTCTATCTCTGTACCAAATTTCATTTATATCAGTCCAGTAGTTTTGGCGTGAAAGCGTAACAGACAGACAGACAGACAGAGTTACTTTCGCATTTATAATATTAGTAAGGATTAGTAATTAGTAATTAGTAAGGATTAGTAAGGAATTAGTAAGGATAGTAAGGATTTTTACTAGAACCCATGGCGTTAATTAACATATTATGTATTGGCTGGTTGCAAAAAAAACTCTATCTCGACGCTACAAAAGTTATGTCGTCTATCTAAATCTTCTAAGATCTATGGGCAGGATAATTGATGATGAAAGAGATATAGCCAATTTATGCCCGGGAACCACATGGGAAATGAATATGACGACAAATGATTGGGCAATCAATTTATACTCTGATGAGGGTGAAGTAAATTCAATTTATTAGTGGTTAGTATGCGCATTTTATTTAGGAGTGACGTATTTCGTTTTGGGCAAACGGAGAGCCATTTTAGGGAAATAAAATAAAATTACTTGCCCACAATTCTCTCAGTGTTGCGGAATTTTGTGTGAAGTCCATCCGTATGGGCAAATAATGTTTATTCTGTGATAATAGGGTCGAATCCAGTGCAGAAATGGGAATTGTCTTTATGCATTACATATTTTTAGACCTTTTAAATCCCCGATGCAAAAAGAGGGGTGTTATAAGTTTGACGTCGATGTCTGTATGTGTATCTGTCTGTGGCATCGTAGCTCTCAAACGGATGGACCGATTTTGATGCGGTTTTTTTCATTTGAAAGCCAGTTTCCTTGCGGTAGGTTTTAGCTTGTTTGGTTAATATTGGTCAGCTCTTTCAAAATTATGTGGGGCATTTTTGAGTAGGGGTTTTTTAAATTTAATACTTATATCCCCATATTATAATATTATGTCTCTATGGCGAAGGCTAAATGTTAATGATTCTAAGACCCTATGTAGGAACACCATGTTTTTTATCGAAGACGATACGAATGCGGGTTGCCTTTATACGAGTATATCTATAAGCGCAAACAAACTACTATGTGTGCATAGGCCTCAAGTTGCCCGGAACAAAATATTTGTGTAGAATCTGTTAAATAACACTAAATACAGCTTTATAGAAAAACAGAAAATTGTGTAAATGCACTCCTTTTTGAAGTTCCAACTCGTTATTACTGTGTGATGTTGAAAAGCTTGAAATTTACATTTAAACTGTATTCCTAGACTCTAGGATACTTGGAAATGTAAATTAAACATGAATTCTGCAATTTATCGTTGCTGTACCATTGAACTTTTAATATAATATTTTGTAAAGTTCAGTTAAGTTTTATAACAAAAAAAAATAAGAGTTCATGAGTTATTTTTTATCTTATCGTATGGACTTCAAGTTTATTGGCCTAACCTTTTCTCTTATTTATCTATCTACTGTTTGTAAATATGCACGTGTTGTCTGTGACAAATAATCATTTTTTCTTTCTTTCTAATAAGCTGTAGTGCCGGCTTTTTTCGAATCTGACGGCCTGTGATACGCAACCGTATCAACGACGGTTTAATGTGATCCAATGATGCCCTTTGCCTGGGTGTCATGTGGTGGGTATGTATAACACCCTTATTTTTTTTCGTATGGGACATCATCAAATGACTCCTCTCATCGTGGGTGGAGCGGGAGGGAGTGTCAGACTCTTACTGACTAAAACCCATCTATGTTCCTTTCTTGGCTCTTTACGTTCCGGGGGCGTGGTAACTCTTTCGAACATCCTGCAGCCCTGGCAGGCCATGGCCCTGGGGGCCCCGTCACTTCCCCCCCGTCCCCGTCAAATTTACAAACCAAACAGTATTTATAATTTTATCTTTTAGATAAGGTTACCTACGAGTATACTTTTCAGAAGATGAAAATAACGTTAGGTGTGACCAAATTGCAATTTAAAACCCAAAATCCTTTTAAAAAGATCCATCATTAAAATTGTTAAAATAATTAATGTAATAATATCTAGTCTCGTTCACTAGGAAAATTCAGTATTATGAAATGGGGCAAAAATGTAATAACCGGACATCCCCAAACGTAATTATGTTATTAATGTTACGTGTTAGATTGTGGCCGATAATTCCATTTTGTGGTCACAATATTAAGAAAGCGCTGCGGGAGGGAAAGAGAGGGATGGTGGTTTGTTTACCTTTTCTCTCTTAGTGGTTTGAACTTGGGACAATTTGAGTTAGGTGGCAGGTAAAAATATAAGTGGAAATCTGAACTTCTTAAAATGGGTAATATATTTGAAAAATATAATTAAGTAACCTATTGCAGATTAGTTTAAGTGTTCAAAGATATTGTGAACATTTTCTTATTTATTTTCGGCAATATATCCCTACATCAAAGTTTGGACATTTAGATATTTGGATGTTTGCAGCGAATTGGTTACCATTTTTAATTCGTTGGATGTTTGTTATTCAATGTTAATGTTATTCAAGAACTGTTAAACATAATCTATACTTATAATAAATCTATAGAGAGGTACTTCTTCTGTACTTGAAATATATTTCTAAAATAACTATCAGGGGTGATTAGGGATCGATACTGATGCCAAAAATGCAATCAGTAAAATTTTTGCCTGTCTGTCTGTATAATCGTTATAGAAACAAAAACTACTCGACGGATTTTAACGATATTTGGTACAATTATTTGTCATACTCCTGAAATGGTTATAGTATACTTTTATCACGGTACAATCAATAGGAGCAGAGCAGTGAAGGGAAATGTTGGGAAAACGGGAGAAGTTACTTATTTTTACGTCTTAAGATGATTGAAATAATGATTTACTGTTATTACAACACTAGCTGTTTCCCGCGGTTTCACCCGCATCCCGAGGGAACTACTTCACGCACCCACGTAAAAAGTATCCTATATGTTAATCCAGGTTATAAACTATGTGTGTACCAAATTTCATCCAAATCCGTTCAGTAGTTTTTGCGTGAAAGAGTAACAAACATACATCCATACATTCTTACAAACTTTCGCGTTAATAATAAGGATGCTTATTACAAAGTATAATCTAGTTATCGGTATTGTGGCGAACTAGTTTTAAGTTCGTTCGTGGAAGCATCCTTCAGAACGGAATAG
This sequence comes from Pyrrhia umbra, assembly GCA_963891755.1. Lineage (NCBI taxonomy): Eukaryota > Metazoa > Arthropoda > Insecta > Lepidoptera > Noctuidae > Pyrrhia > Pyrrhia umbra. The sequence goes on from OY982943.1 coordinate 4,049,956, forward strand.
AGACGACACTAGTTACTGTCAGTAATGGATAAGTTTGTTTTTGCAAGCTTCATAACGGCATTACGAAGTAATAACAGTTTTCTGCAGTTACATATCAATGACTGCCTCGTTGGTGTATCATCATCTGCCTAGCCTTTTCCCAACTATGTTAGGGTCAGCTTCCAGTCTAAACCGGATGCAGCTGAGTACCAGTATTTTACATGGAGCGACTGCTTATCTGACCTCCACAACCCAGTTACCGGGTAACACGATAATCCTTGGTAAGACTGGTTGTCAGACTTTCTGGCTTCTGACTACCCGTAACGATTGTCAAAGATCTACAAATGACAACCAGGACCAACAGCTTAACGTGCTTTCCGAGGCACGGAGGAGTCTCGCTATGACATAGATGGTCACCCATCCACGGACCGACCGCGCCAAGCGGAGCTTAACTTTTGATCGGTCGACCCGTGCGGCTGTTACTTAGCCACGAGCTCCTCTACGCGAGACTGCCTCGTTGGTGTAGTTCTCACATAATGCTCTCGGTCGAACCTGGGTGGGGCCGATATCGCTTTGTAGATTTTGGAAACATGTCATAAAGCAGCTCGTGGCCAAGTAACAGCCGCACGGGTCGATCAATCAAAAGTTAAACTACACTTGGCGCGGTCGGTCCGTGGATGGGTGACCATCTGTCATAGTGAAACTCCTCCGCACCTCGGAAAGCACGTTAAGCTTTTGGTCCCGGCTGGCATTTGTAGATCTTTGATAGTCGTTACGGAGTCAAAAGCGAAAAAGTCTGAGAGCCAGTCTTACCATGGGGTATCGTGTTACCCGGTAACTAGGTTGTGGAGGTCAGATAGGCAGTCGCTCCATGTAAAACACTGGTACTAAGCTGCATCTGGTTAAGACTGGAAGCCGACCCGAACATAGTTGGGTAAAGGCTAGGCAGATGATGATGATGTCATAAGCAGCCCAGAGTCTAGAAATTGGTGGTGTTATACCCCCCTGCTTGGGGCACGTTAAACCGTCGTAACTGCTATCTTGATAGCTGGCAATTGTTGTTGTAATTCCATGTCGTCAGGCCGTCAGGCGGATTTCAGAAAACTCTAACTCTAGGGCTCGTTAAGTTAGTAAAAACTTATATAGAAAGTATATAATATCTACATTTCACTCATGCGAAGCGGAAGCGGATTGTTAGATTGAAATAAACTTTATAAAATCACAAACGCCTTTTTCTTAACCTTGAACATTCGATCATCGACGATGTTATGTTAACCTTTTAAATGGATCAATCTGGGTATTTAGCAATGAGATAGGCATTTCATAAACATGGTACAGTTCACAGCTCAAGTGAGTATTATTTCATATTAATTTATTAAGGCCTATAAAGTGAATTCATATAAGTTAATGAACTGAAAATGAATGCAAAAATGTTTGCATAATAAGACTTACACCTACGTTTAATTTATTAGTAAACTTTCCTGCTTATCTATTGTTTTTACAAGGCTGCGTTTTTTTATTGTATGGCAAAGGCCTCCCAACTCCTTTTTGAAATCACTATCAAATCCTTATTGATATTATAAATGCGAAAGTTATATATATATACGTATACAGCTATACCTTTCTGTGTGTACATAAAACATAATTTTATGTTTTTACGGGAAATCGGTTAAACGGATTTAGATGATATTTGAAGAACACGACACGTAAAGCTCCCGGGAAGGACATAAAGTTGGTTTAATCCGAGCGCACTTTGTACTTTAATCAGAAAACTGGTGCAACCGCGCGAAAAAATAATTTCGTAACTGAAAAATCATAATAAATATCACATGTAACTTTAAATTCTGTCTGTACAACTATTAATAAACAATTCGACGGCTCATACTCATCATATTGCAAGGTTCTCGACTCATGTCAAAACTATTTCCATATTTTTAGACGTAACACTAATATTTATAAGATCCAGTTATAATAATACTTATTAACTATGCTGAAATACATAGACGGGGATTATATGAAATATTTTTGAAGTCGTAAAAGCCAGTTTATTGCGTACATTTCGTAAACGTTTTTTGTTGTAGATTTTTTCTGAATATACATTAATTTATATTTTTTTCACTGGAGAATGAGGGGTAAACAGATTTTGTGTGAAAGTTTAGATTGTGCTCGCGACATCGCCTGCGATTATGCACATGAAAGGTATCTACATAGTATAAGCACTTCCTCTTTACAAACAAAATTTTCAACTAAATAAATCCTGGCCCCTTGTTTTTGAACGTAAATATATAAGAGAATTGGTAACCTAGTTGTAATACAGTTTGCTTAAGTATTTCTCTTTTCTTGTTAAAATATCTCATTACTTTTGAACTGGCACACGGATGTTCATTAATTTAAGCTATGAATTACACACTAGATTACACTAGACTAAACCGCATTGAAATCATGTCATCTGTTTGGTAGCTACGATGCCACAGACAGACTCGCACACAGACTCTTCTTTATCGTGAGTAAAAAAAAACATAAAATGAATTTCAGTCGGCGATCAAAGATTATGACATACATACGAGTACATTCTAGATACTTACATTCCATTATCTGAAAATGTCCTTTCCCTATCACAATATAAGGAAAGTGGAAAAAAATAATTTTCATTTTATTTTAGTTAAAAGTATACTTTGTAATTTTGTCTGCACTCTGTCGTCTTCTACTTGCAATTTTCGTTTAAAAATCATAAAATCTTCCGCTTGTTTGATCTACACTGTTATAGCCTATTAAGTATTATCACACTGTAAAATGCAGCGCTTCGTCATAGTGGAAACACACGGGAATATGAATAGTGAAGACACGATACAAATAGAATAAGGTAGACCGTACCTCCTTTTTGGGAATTGGAAATCATTAAATGACTCCTCCCGCTGTAGGCGGAGGGAGGAAGTGTCAGACTCTTACTCTGCCATAGAAAAAGAGCCGTCACTACCTTTTTTTTTTCGATTAAGTACCTACATATTTGCAATCGGGAAAAGACTCCGATTATGAATAGTATTAAACTCAATATCGACAAAAAACATTAGTTACGGCCTTTTTTTTAAAACGGCAGTACTAAGGAAAACCCATCCATGTTCCTTCCTGCACCCTTTGCATTCCAGGACCGCGGTGACTCTTTCAAACAATCGGGAAGCCCCGGTAAACATTGAACCTGGTGAATGCCATAAACGCGCCGTTGCGTTGACGCTAGAAACCGTACCTACTTGATTGTGATTGTATACTTTTTGATGGGAAATCATCGAATGATCCTTTCCACCGTAGTGTCAGACTCTTACTGACTAAAACCCCTCCATGTTCCTTCCTCAGCCCTATGTATTCCGGAGACGCGGTAACTCTTTCGAACATCCTGCAGCCTCGGCAGGCTATGGCCCTGGGGGAGGGCCCCGTCATCTATGCTGACATCTCTTTGAGGCGCGTAGAACACGAACGCGCCGCCGACACGGGCCTGGTCCTTACCGGACGGCGAGCCACCGATAGCTCACCGTCCGCAGACCTAGACTAGCTGTTTCCATGGTTTCAATCGCTTTCCTAGGGAACTACTTTTCTTCCACCCCTTGTACCTGTACCACAGTTTAGCATTACTAAGAACCTGGTATTCTATTTTCATATGAAGCAGCAATAAAAAGAGAACAGAATTCCACTTAAATAACTTCAAAGAATTCCCGCCCACGCCGACATACGCCGTATATTTTCAAATCCAGCAGTAATTTTTGACGGCTACTTCGTAAACCAGTTATTCCTCACTAAAACTCAGTCAATACAGTTAAAAAGCTATAAACTTTTGCAAATAAAGGATACGTCTTTCGTTATGGCCGTAAAAATAACTGCTTTCTATGTAGTTACGACTTGTTTTTTTAAGAAAAGCGTTACTTTGTTAACGTTGGACGAACCTGACAGTTTATAGAGTGTTGAAAGTTTGGGTAGCAAAAATGTCTTCAAAATAACTGATCAACTTTCTGGTGATTTTAGCTAGCTTGTTTATTGTGAAAAGTTATAATAATCCCTCCAGACCGAATTCGGTCACGACCGCCAATCTCAATGAAAACTAGCCAGGTACGCTGAAGATATTATAGTGCACAAATGCTTGCGCAGACATAGGTGCACTCTCTATTCCCTCACTCTCTTAGTCCGATGGGACGGCAACCTGACACGACCGGGGAGATATCAGGCGTAGGACCGATAGCTTTACGTAAAAAGTTATAGGAAACTAATGAGACCGTGGTTATGAAACTGTAGAACCTCGTCCCTACCGTTTAAAGGACCACTATACAATTCCCCTTTATTAAGTTAAATTACAATTAAAATATTAGGGTACATCTTTGCCATTTACTTTCGAAAAAAAATTATTATTAATTCGTTTAAAATGCCGCTCAATGAAAAACTCTTCCCTTCAATAGTCGGTTAAAAAGAAACTTATAGGAAAAACAATTCCATCTCAACAATTCTCAAGCACAATTTTTCAGACTTCCAATATATCGACTAAAAGACTAGACAAATGGCCATCTTTATGAAGCGAGACGGGTGATTTGTTGTGTACGTCTTATTAAACACTGGATTTCTACCCGCGACTTCGCTCGCGTGAACATTTTTTTTTTACACCTTCGTTACATTATTCAAGTTTTAGTAGGGATCCCTAATTATTTCTGGAAATAAATATAGCCTATGACACTTTAAAGATGTAGCTTTCTAACGGTGAAAGAATTTTTAAAATCGGTTCAGTAGTTTTTGAGTTAAAACCCTACAAACAAACAAATCTTTCCTCTTTATAATATTAGTATAAATTTGTTTCCGCATAAATTTGTTTTGCTTTAAACGTTAGTGTAAGGCCGCCCTCAGATATGAATTCAAAACATTATGCACATCATGCCTTTATTTAATGCAATTATACTAAAAAAATACTTCTTGAAATTTTCGCGTCTGTTTGTTTCGGCTAATCTCCAAAACGGCTGAACCGATTCCAGGGCGGTTACAGGTGCCTAATGTTATAAGGAGTAACTATTATTTAAGAAAATTTTAAACTGCTAGAAATTGTGTAACGCGAGTAACATTAGCGAACTGTAATACTATTTTAAGACTTATTTCCTTGTTTCTCATAAACGAACCGAAATTAACTAGCAATATTAATTAAATTTGTATGACAATATAGTAAATAACTTGCAAGACTTCTACTAAACCCATGCAAGTGCTTCCTCCAATATTAATTTCGTCCCGAAATTACATCGTATAAGACAAAACTAATAAGTTTTGAGGGTAGTCGAACTTGATACATTTATGAAGTTGGTTAGAACTTACATAGTTACAGCTTACCGATAGAATTTCATAACATTACTAGCTTTCCACCGATGAAGACAGAGTCTTTTTGATCTTATTCTAGTCCTAATGCCGAAAATTCATGCTCTGATCCTCTTTTGACATTTATTTGTTTATCAAATGTATTGTCTATGCCATGAGAAGACACACAGAATTTCTCTAACATTTTATTATTTTATTTTATTTTATTTTATTTGGGAAACAAACAGACTCATTTTTAATCTAAGACTTGCAAATCCCGCTAATATAAAAAGTGTTAAAGTTTGCATATTTATAACACTACTACCCAAAAAGATGAGTGCAAAAAACATAACCCTTTCCTTGCAGTCGGGTAAAAAGACAGAAATTTGAGTGATTTTGAATGAAATTTTCCACACAGAACTAGATTAATACGTAGCTTATTTTTATTATTGAATAATTATTAAAGCAAACATTTATTTCGACTAAACCATTAAGACACTATTGAATTGTCAAAAAGTCATGAGTCAGTCAGTTAGTCAAAAAGAAAGTTGAAGCTATTTGCCCGTTCTAAAGCATAAATTCCTATGGAGAAGATAGGAAAATAAACTATTTTTTTACACGTATTAACAATTTTTTTTAAACTTCAGAACTATTTAAATTTCTAAACCTATGACCAGTCAACAGTCACGAGCGAGAAAAAATTCTACGAAATCTTCGTAAGATTTTACGATCCGTACTTTCAAATCTTTACATTTATCGTGATTCTGAACATACAAACACAAAGAAAATTCATTTAAACAACATTTTATTTCTCTGAATTCCTCCATTACGCGTTCTGCAAGATTTAGCCACATTTAAGTATTTTTGGGGCATAAAGCAACGTTTTATGTGGTCGTTTGTGGCTTGGAATGGGTCCAAGTCACCTGTAAGGCTTAGCTGCTTCGGCCTTGTATCAGAAGTAATATAATGGTAACATGATTTAGGACAGCTTGAGGCAATATTGCTAGGAAATTTAATATTGGAGCAATTGATTTAGTTCTAGATATTAAATTGTCGCTTGTCTTTGATTTATTAAGTTGTATAAAAAGCTAACCTATATAGGATAGACAGGGATTACATTTTTTTTATTAACCTAGAAGGTTGTCGACTGCTTAATCGGGCTTACCTGTGAAGTGCCTAAAGTGAATTTAGGGCCTCCAGCCAGGGCTTAACTTACAAAACTAAGCGACTACACGCTAAGGGCACCCCCTAGTGGGGTACGAGCCTCGGCTTAGTGCGTCGCTGGGGGAGGACTGCAAGGGACAGGCTAGATCAGAATATATATATATATATGATTATTATAATCGGGAATTTTAAAACTCGTCGAGTTAGAAAACAAGGATTACACTGGAGGGAAATTAATATGGTCAGTTATGAAACTGTACGATGTAGACTAAAAAACTATGAATTTTATTTTTTTTAAATACGAAGTCTTCTCTAAAAAAAGGACTATAAAAATATATATCACATAAATAGAATTTCAACTACATTATGTGAAATAACATAAAGTTCTCTGAGTTTACATGTGAAATGCAACGATTTTAGCGTTCAATTCCAGTTTTGGCATGTATGCCAGGAATGGAAAACTTTATTTTTAAACAGGCGTGTTCGAAATTTGAACTAAGGTAGCACACGTTAGTTTAATATGTTACACTTGTAGTCTCTCACAAACATATGTAAATATGCTTACTCAGCCTTACTAATGTTATAAAATTGAATGTCCCTGTATGTGTGTCCCTATATGTTGATGAAATTTTATATAAATATAGATTGAAACCATGGAAAACAAAATATTTTTATTCACCTTACTAATATTAAAAATCTGAATCTATCTCTGTTTTATTTGAAAATGAGTTCATCCGTTTTAACGCTTTCACGTTAACGGCTGAATTAATGTTGATAAATTTTATACAATGATAGATTGAAACTTTGAGGAAGGACATTGGACAGTTTTTATTCGGGTGCGTAAACAGCTCACTTTAAATAATTCCCTTTGAATGTGAGTGAAACCACGGTATACTGCTAGTCTAAGTATAAATGTAAACGGGAACCAAGCAAACATTGTCTTTTGTAATTAAAATTGTTTCGGTACTTTAGAAACTTTTAATCGTCTCAACATAATTGAGTCTAGACTTACGTAAACACTAATTTGTGTCTCAATAGCCTAGAGCTTGCTTGTTATCAAAGAGCTTTTAAGTGGGTAAGACCGGCGCTAACTGTCTAGAACAGCACTGAGCTATTTATAGGTACTAGTTGCTATCCTCATTTATCGCTCGCATTTATTAATCGGAGGAGCTCGTGGCTAAGTAACAGCCGCACGGTTCAACCGATCAAAGGTTAAGCTGCGCTTGGCGCGGTCGGTCTGTGGGTGACCATCTTTTTCACAGCGAGACTCCTCCGTGCCTCGGAAAGCACGTTAAGCTATTGGTCCCGGTTGTCATTTGTACATCTAACATGTGCACTAATATAGATCTAACTACTATAAATAACGTTGAATTAGCTGTTTTTAAGGCCCACTTATTTGGCACCTATTCTTAGTTTTATTGACAAAACAATAATATTTATTGAGCTATAAAGTATATCTGCCTATATTCATCAGGAATTGCATGATATTTGCAATAAACATCAATATTTTTTAGTAATTTGCAATAAAAGTGCTCGTAGTGAAAGATCTCTTATATTTGTCATTTTTGAGACCTTTTTTTTTTTTCGGATGGGAAATCATAAAAGACCCCTCCCGCCGTGGGTGAGGCGGGTGGGAGTGTCAGGCTCCTACTGACTAAAACCCATCCATGTTCCTTCCTCAGCCCTTGTATTCCGGGGGCGCGGTAACTCTTTCGAACGTCCCGTAGCCCCGGCAGACTATGGCTCAGTGGGAGGGCCCGGTCAACATCTTTTCAGACCTCTACACTAGCGCCTCTAGCGGCGATTTCCAGTGCGGTAGCCCTTATGGAGAGAATATAAAAAGCCATCGAAAATTACGAAAAAGATTTTATATTTTCAGCAAGTTTAAATAAAACCTTGACTTAATTATTATTATATTTAAAAAAGTCTGCCAAGATTTATGCGAAAACTGCTATAAAAACTAAAACTAAGCCAAACGTCTCGGTAATATTGTTTTAACCAGATTTACATTAACTTTTTATAGTAAAATAATTTTGAGAAACTGATGTTTCTGACATTTATGGAAAATTAACTAATCGCATTTTAATTAATCTCAAAAGTTTGTCTGAATAGGAAATAGGGGTGTAATTAGTATCAAAAATATTTTTTAGAAGCGAATAAAAAAAAACTTTAACCGTTTTTATTGCTGCTCGTTGCTAGAGGAACTGAAATAACCCTTATAATATTTGTCACATTTTCGCAGATTTTCCTAAAGAGAGAATTGTGAATAATGAATATTATTTTATGGGTCAAAGCTCGGAGCTGCGGCTCTCGTGGCTAAGTAACAGCCACACGGGCCGATGGATCAAAGGATAAGCTGCGCATAGCACGGTCGGTCCGTATATGGGTGACCATCTATGTATGTCATAGCGAGACATCCACGCCTCGGACAAGACGTTATCGTTTTTAGATCTTTGACAGTCGTTATAGGTAGCCAGTAGACAGAAATTCTAACAACCAGTTTTACTATCTCGTTACACGGTAACTTGGTTGTGGATATCAGATAGGCAGTTGCTCCATATAAAACGCTGGTACTCAGCTGCATTTGGTTAGACTGGAAGCCGTTTTCTTGAGAAAAGCTAGGCACATGATAAAACATCACATTAACGTGAATGCAATTATTGAAGCCTTACCTAAAAAACGGAAGAATTTAGTACATAATATAGAAAGATATTTTTTTTTGGTCGTTACATCTCTCGCTATTCTCAAAAACGCCCCACTAAAGATTCCTAAAAGAGGTAAACATTTAAAAGTTTAAACGTAATATTCTCATCCAAGTTTACTGTGGCCATAAAACCCAGTATTTTACGATTATTAAACGTCACACGAAAACAAAAGTTTTATTATTTTGAAATGAAATGGATTTAAAAGAAATACCTAGGTATGGAGAAGCGAAACTATGGCACCATATTATTCTTATAATTCTTTAATGCACACATATATATTTTTTTCACATTTCATACATAAAATTCATGTACAAACGTGAGCTTAACCCAGAATTGGGTTCTCTTACAGCAAACTTTAGAGCGATAGAGAGATTTTATAAGGGCGGGTGAATCATAAAGTGCACAACAATCTATTTAAATTAAATAAGATATCTTTAAACACCTAAATAAACTAAACAATTATAATTTATATTTTTTGTTACAAAATAACCTTGTTTTTGTGTTGAAACTTTCACTTTAAAGATGCTACATGACTGAATTAAAGGATGAAATTGAAGTTGACGTCGAGAGCACGTTTTTACATTTTTGACATGTCGGTTAAAATACGTACTACTCGTCAAATCGCCACAATATCGGTTGCTGGAAATCGACTCATAGAGCCACTATTTGCTACACTTCCACTTAAATACACCTACCTGCTAATGTACTTATACGATATACGTCAGCGGTATATTAATAAATAATTCCGGGTCTAACAGAAAACAAGAAAGCCTTAACCAAAGTAAATTCCACCTTATTACTTTTGAACTAAAGTCTATATTCACTTAAAGCAGTTAATATTTAACGAAGGACAACAAACTTTGTTTTTAGGCATTAGGTAACTTGTTAAAACTGCTTAATAATATAGGTATAATGCTTATGTAAAAGGATAATGTTTTGTTTGTTTGTTTTTGCAAAGTTCATGGGGGTAAAGCGACGTAAACATATTTATATAACGTTTTTGTTTGTTAGTAGGGTAACTTGTTATGAAAAGGTTAAAAATAAACTGAGTTTAAATTTATTTGTGACTAGCTTTCCGTCAGCGGTGTCGTCTGCGTGGGCTATACAAATTCAAAATAAAAATGACAGTGTTTCATACAAACTTAGCACCCCTTTTTCAAAAAGCTTTCTTATTGGATGCCTACGTCATACAAAGAAGACATTCTCCAAATTTCAGGTCTCTACGATGTGTAATGTAGGCCTTGCGTTGATCCGTCAGTGATTCAGGACAAAGCATTTTATATGTATAGATAGTTTAATTTTGATAATGAAGTGGTTTTATTAATTTATTATTAGAGCCGTATAATTTGTGTATTTCCGTAGTGTACTAAAAGAAAGACGTAGTTTCATGTTCAAATTGATTACATTTGCATACATTTTGTTGCTTTACCGCTACACTTGACCTAATAATAAATTGACTAAACTGATAAGGTTACCTAACCAAACCAAAAAAAGATTATAAATATAATAACATGTTTTTTTTACCTTGAGTGCTAGGAAACTGATGTGAGTGCTGAGTAAAACGAACCTGTAACAAACAGAAAAATTAAATTAGTATAGTTATAACTAATATGTACAGAATTAAAATAAATAAGTTGCCTCAAAGAGCTTCTGGGTATTAGCTTCTGCACTCAAAGATCTAGGACTCTGTAGTCCCGTAGTGTATGGTAAAGTAGCATTATTGACCTTCTGGAATAAGAAACGGAATACAAAAATGCTACTTTGATCAATAAGGCTTGATTACTCCCTAAAGACATTTACCGCCAGACTTTTGCCATTTTTATTCGAATGAAAAAGACAGTTTTACTTAGTGACCAATTTCATTAGAAGATGACATCCTATGATTATGAAATACAAATAAACCTTTTTGTATTAAGAGAGCAATGGTACAAAAAGCGTTAAGTTTAATGCATTAACCATATCGGGAAGAATAAGAACGAAAGCAATAATGCTGTGTATAAAGCTAAACCTGCTAATCCAAGCTAAAAGAAACCTATAACAGAGCGAACAACAATGTTTCAGTATCCATAGCACACAGTCTAACGCAATTTAGCCCAGTCTACCAACATCGAAGTTTTTACTCGATTGTCTAAACAAATTACCATAGATTTTCAAGGATTAAGCGGCGTCCCGGTAACTTTCAGCGCTTTTCTGCTAAATCGCGTTAGACACTCGAGTGCTTCTTGCCAATAAGCTAGTGCTGGAAGCGGATTTTTTGTGCTTTTGTCACAGAGTACAAAAGGTAAGAGTTAGTCGTCTTGTACGATTATCGATGGTCGATAATTTTAATTCTGTGTTGTAATGCAGGAGCTCGTGGCTAAGTAACAGTTGTACAGGCCAAAGGTTAAGCTACGCTTGGCGCTCGGTCCGTGGATGATGGGTGGCCATCTACGTCATAACGAGTGCTCCCTCGTGCTTCCTAAAGCATGCCAATCTGTTGGTCCCGGTTGTCATTTGTAGATCTTTGACAGTTGTTACGCCAGAAGGTCTGACAACCAGTCTTGTGTCTAACTATAACTGGGTTGTGAAAGTCAGATAGTCATTCGCTCCTTGTATCTAATACACTGGTACTCAGGTCCGTCCGGTTCGACTGTAAGCCGACTCCAAAATAGTTGGGAAAAGGCTAGACTTGGGCTTGACTTAGCCATTAATTAGGACGGTTTCTTTTATTAAATTACATTTGTGCCTAGCCCTTCGCAGATAATAGGGTCTATATTGCGTGTTCAATATCGCTGCTAACCTTGTTAGTATGCGTCAGACGTATAGAGACCAGTTTCATTAGAGCTTAGATATAATTATTTGGAATGGAGTAATATCATATTATCGTTACTAATGAAAGCGAAAGCAACTTTGTCTGTCTGTCTTTATCTAACGCTATATCGGTAAAAGGGCTGAGCCGGTTAAAAACCAGTTAAACTAAATAAAAGTTATTCTAGGACTTTAACTTTTCGGGGCTTGGGTGAATCCGCGGGAAACATCTAGTCCTATTAGTGAGACAAGTTGTTTCTAACTCGCGAGTATATAAGTACCTTTTAAGCAAAAACTACTTCACGGATTTGGATGAGATTTAGCACACTCACAGTTTTTAATCTGGATGAACGCAAAGGATTTGACCCAGTTCTGAGGCCACGCAGACGAAGTCGCGGGCAGAAGGCAGTAAAAAATTAATTGACAAGTTCGTTACTCTATTATTTCAATTAACACACTGTTATTTTTTACTCTGTGTTCCGTCGTTTTGAAATAAATGAAAATAGTCACTCTTTTTGGACATTTGACCTCGGCATTACGTTCACAACGCCACAGGGCGTTGATCAAATTCGATTTGCGAAATGTTGTTTTTAATTTCGGCCGTCGGCTTTTTTTGACCGTTAACTGTGGCCGAATTTCAAAACACATTAAGGCCAAGGTTTTTTTATTTTTTATGACATGATTTATTTATTGGCGAAGTAGGTTGGTTTTGCGGCTGTGGAACGTATTTGACGACTGTGAAATATCAGCTCCTCGGTCGTGTCAGATTGCTGACCCATCGGACTATGAGGGTGAGGGAATAAAGATCGAGTGCACCTGCACAAGCGTTTGTGCACCATAATATCTCCTGCGTACCTGGCTGCTAGAGGTTTTCCGCCGTGACCGAAATCCGTTTGAAGAGATTATTCAATTCATGGTTTTTGGAATGAAATGAAAATAGCCTTTATTTACTCTGACCTTAAAAATAAAAAACTGGAACTAGACTTATACAAACACTTATACATTTTTTTTATTCTTTCTTTTTGTTATTCTCATCAACTACCAAGTCAGGGTATCTTACGACATATGCCTCCGAAAGTTCCCTCCATTTATTTCGATCCATTGCTATCCTCCTCCAACCCTTAGGCAGATCATACTCCCATCTCTTGATCTGCCTTCCTCTACGTCTACGTCATGGTTTTTAGTGTGTGATTAATCTAGAAGAAGACCACGAACACGGTTATATAATCAAAAGTCATAGAATCCCGAAGACGTTAAACCGCAGTTTCGATTTGATCGGATTTGAGAGTAACTTTGATCAATCCGGGTTTAGTCGACCGTTAACTTTGTCACTGAACTTAGTTTATTGCATACCCTGCGGTTTATTTAATTAAATATATTGAATAGGTTTTGGGTGTGATTATCTGAAGTGGAAGACATTAATGTTTTGAATCACGGGATCTATACGTCGACGACCACAGGTAATTGTATACCTATATATTTTATCACTACCTGGCCCGGCAAACATTGTACCACTACAATTTTTTTCTGCTCGTTTTTTTATACAGACTTTGTCATGAAAATGACAAATACAAAAAATAATTATCTAATTTGTTTCAGTCGTTTGGAAGTTATGCGCGTACAAACATTTTGGCGTATCATTTTTGTTTATATAGATTACCTCCTAGCTATTTCCGGCGTCCTGAAAAACATACTAAACGCACTCGGATAAAAACTACAGTATGTTGTTTCTCAGGGTTCAGCCTAACCTCATACCAAAATTCATCTAAATCAGTTCAGCGATTTAAGCGTGAAGACGTAACAGACAGGCACATAAATATTTGCAGTTGGCCCAGTTTTTTTTTTTCGTATTCAGATCCCATTCTGCTGCTTTGACAACATGTTTTATGTATATTTCTATTTGATGTTAAAATGTTTATATAGTGTTTTATAATCAAAGGTCATAAATAGATTTTATTATTAAATTGGTTATATATAGTAACTACTATTACCAATTCTATGATAATATCTTTTACAGGCTATTATCACAAAATCCCTTTTCAAAATATTGTAATAGATATATGTGAAGATTGATTTATATATTTTTTGTGAGAAGAATGCATGACTGCGTAAAATAAATAATATATTTAAATAGTGTTAGGCTATGGTCTCCTATTTTATGCCATACGCGGCGTCTCGTTACGCCGTACGCTGCGTCACAATGCTTACTATAGAAATGTACTGTTGTGGTCTCTTTCACACGTCGACGCTGGCGTGTTGACGCCGTACGCGGCATCCCAACGCCGTGCGCCGCGTCTCTAGTCATTTCGAACCATTGCAGCGTGAAGGTCGTCGCTTGCGTCACACAAAATGATGAGGTTTAATAAAGAAAAAGACGAGTTGTTGATTGAAGCAGTAATTCTAGTTATAATATATAGTATAAATTCTAGTAACAAATGTACCATTAAAAGTGTCACCAAATCCATAATCGCGAAAACACTACCGCACGTGACCGCTCGCGAGTAGCGATTGACGCCAGACGTATTGACCGCCGACGCTGTGCGTTGCGTCCAGACATCGTCAGCCACGGTGATGCTAACGCCAGACGCCGCGTACGGCATAAAATAGGAGACCATTGCCTAATTGGCCATCGGCCGTTCTATTTAATTAATAAATAAATATAATTACTAGCTAAACTACTTCATAAAAGTATTTTATAATCTTCCCCAGGGTTCAATCTCTTCACCAAATATCATCTTAATTGATGCAGCCGTTTTATTACAAAAGCGTAAAAATAAACACACAAACTCACTTTTGTATTTATAATTTATTAGATATTAGTTAGGTATAGAATGAAGTATTTTATTAAACTTCATCTTACAATATCAAATGACCCATAAACTTCAAGTTTTCACGAATGACGCTATAACTATCGACTATTCACTTTATAGCTAGTTCAGATGCATCTATAAAAGGCGACTTTAAAAGTCCACGAAGTCGTTTCAAGTTGCGACTTTCGAAGACAACACGTGCAGTGGTTGTTGAAACTTGTTTTTAGAACATGTTTTATAGGTGTATGTTTTGTAGGTATCTCTGGATCTACTGAACCTATTTAGATAAAATTGGAGATAGAAGGGATCCTGGAAAAGACACTTATATGTAAATATTTTTTTTCAGGTGCATTAAGTATTTCCCTCAAGACGCGGGTGGAACTGCGGGAAATAACTAATCTATACTAATATTATTAAAAGGAAAGATTTGTTTGTTTGTTTGTAGGGTTTTAACTCCAAAACTACTGGACCGATTTTAAAAAAATCGTTCACCGTTAGAAAGCTACATCTTTACGAAGTGTCATAGGCTATATTTATTTCCAGAAATAATTAGGGATCCCCACTAAAACTTTAATTATGTAACCTAAGGTGTAAAAAAAATGTCTAAGCAGGCGAAGCTGCGGTAGGAAAGCTAAAGTATTACATAAAAAAACATGTATTTCTTAATCAAAACGTTATGACCATGGTATTGCAAAAGTTGTATATTTCTCTGAGTGTGCTAATAAGATGAAATTTGTACGTCTGCAGAGTTTTATTAAAATAAGTAAACGACGAAATTGACCCGGTGTCCGGGCTGGCCTATAGGGTTGTCACGCAAAAACAAATTGTTCACAAATTCTACAGAGAAGTATTATAACATTTTAAATATAAGTTAAAATAAGTACTAGCGGGTTGTTTCCGCTACTCCACGACAAAGCGCGTATTTTGCATGGGAAAAATAAGTACTATGTTTTTATATTTTAAACGTTTTTTCATTATATTTAGTGTAAATATATGTTTAAAACATATGTTAAATAAATAAATTAATAAAAATGATTATCACAATAAAAAACATAGTCAATTAATAGCTTGAAACACTCAAGGTTCTATGGTGAAATAGTTTTAGCAGATAGGTTCAGCGGTTCCGGAGATTACAAGCTAATAAATTTTAATGGTTTTTTTTATTTGAAATCAGTCAATCCCCATATCGAAGAAAATATTATTTATTCCCTTGTCCCGAAGGAACTACTTAATGCACCCAAATAAAAAGTAACCTATAAATATCTCCCAGACCATGCCTATCTCCATACCAAATATCATCCAAATCGGTTCAGCAGTTTAATCATGAAAGAGTAACAA
The DNA here is from genome assembly GCA_963891755.1 of Pyrrhia umbra. NCBI lineage: Eukaryota > Metazoa > Arthropoda > Insecta > Lepidoptera > Noctuidae > Pyrrhia > Pyrrhia umbra. Next base: position 4,066,055 of record OY982943.1, read on the forward strand.
ACAAAGAGAAAGAATAAAAAATACCAAAAAAAATATCGTTGATGTTTTTTTCTAAAATATTTTAAAGAGTGTGAACCCTAGAGCAACAGAAGTAAATTGGCTGTCCTCGGGGCAATAGATTGCTTTAATTTTACTTACCCTGGTAAACATCGCGCCATGACGTCGTGGCGTGACGAAAGTAGGACGTGCTGTGACTGGAGCAATTCTTTCAGGCTGTTACAGTTACAAAACATTTTTTTTTAAGTTTTGAAATTATCTTATTTTTTATATTCACAAATAAATAACTCAGCATTACAAACACCTATTTCATTAAACTATTATTTGTATGCTACTTAATCACTACTCTCCAAATTTCCTTTAACGATGTACTACGAAGCTACGACGCTACGAAATTAAGACTACGGTGCTACGACAAATGCTTAAGGCTAATATGGTATTTTTTTTTAATAATTTGGGACTTTAATGTTTTTTATGTTACGAAAGTTATCAAGCCTGATAAATAAATTAATGATTGTATATTAAAACTGAGATTTCAAATTATTGTATGTTTACTGATTTTAGTTTAAGTATTATTAAATACTTAATTCAATATTTGAAACTAAAAAAAAACTTATCTCAATAAAACAGTAAAATGGACTCATAAATAGGAACATAACGACATTAAAAACTCATTAGGGACTCATTCATCTATAATTAACACATTCATAATAATTCATGAGCTTTAATAAACAATATTTTATTCCAAAAAAGTCTCATGTTTTTTTATAAAATATAATAACGTGAAAAGTATTTTTTATTTGCCTTTAATATGATTTATACTATAAAATTTAATTTTCTTATCTGCGTTAAATTTTCCCAACTATATTGATTTCACCTTCCAAATGTAGCCTATCTAGGGCCTTACCATGACATTTCAAAACAGGAATATTTTCGCTGTGAAAAAGAGACATGGTTATACGACGTTAATACGGTGTCTCACTCTCATATCTAAATAGTGATTGCAATAAAACGTAGTGGCAGCCCCTGATCTGAGTAACCCAGTAACCGGAAATACGATATTCTGTAATAAGTCTGACTATGTATAGCATCTGTCAAAGATTAACAAATGATAGAGCCAAAAGTTCAACGTACTATATTTACTTGTCTATTTATCTATTGTAGTAATAAGGAAACCCTTTTTTTATCAGATGCTTACGTGATAGAAAAAATACACCCTCCAAGTTTCAGGTCTCTACAATCAGCGGTTTAGGCTGTGCTGATTCGTCAGTCATTCAGGACAGAACATTTTATATGTATAGAAGATTAAACAATTTGATGATAAAATCAACCTAAGCTATCTAAGAATTCTAATTATAAACAAGAACGCCTTAATACAATAAACACGTACAACATAATTTGTCAAATCATAACGAAATTACTAATAAACTTAATTGACGTAAATAATTACCAAAAGCAATACTACAAATTGACGCTGTAACTTTGTCACTTTCAACCAATTGATCGAATGAATGAATGACAACATCATTCGCTCGCCATTCATTCGCGAAGTTCCACGCCATCGCGGAACAATTCAACGCGCATAGAGCGTTCCATATTTGATTAGTGAACGACATTGAACGAGGAATGACTTAAGTCGTTCAGATTTTATTGTTGTACAACGGAATTTTAAGAATGAACTTCGAATATTGGAAAGTATTTTTATGACCATCCGTCAAGTCTCTGTCATGTTGAAGCTGAGTAGTCATACGTAGAAAATTTAATAAAAAATCAGTCAAATTGAGATTTATATTACTTATTTTTTGTCGTTTTAATATTCATTTATTTATTTTATTTATTATAAGCTTTATTGTACACCATACATGAAAACAACAAATAAAAAACAAGTTCATACAGGTAAAGGTACAATGAGCGGCCTTATCGCTAACTGCGATTTCTTCCAGGCAACTATAGGATGGACAAAAAAGAGTTGGACAAGAGAAAAATTCATCATCATCATTAGCCTTTTTGTTACCTCCCTGCTCATTACAGGCCTCTTCTCATGCAGAGGTCATCAAAGGCATCGATCATCAAGTCCCACACTAAACTAAAGTTTTTTTCCTCTAGACAGTGGTGTCTAAGGCCCACTTAGAAAATACACAATTTATGACTATGAAAAAATCACATTGCTACTTGCCAGGTTTCAAACCTGGAAATTCGTATGTTACATATTATGATGCAGCCTTAGCCTCCTTTTTTCGGATGGTAAATCATCAAATGACTCCTCCCGCCGTCAGTGTCAGACTCTTACTGACTTAAATCCATCCATGTTCCTTCCTCAGCTCTTTATATCCCGAGGGCCCGGTAACTCTTTTGTATATCCGACAGCCCGGTCCAGCTTTAACCCCTAAGCTACCACTTAAATACCAGTATTATTTGTGTCTAAAACCAAATTAATTATTCTCAAGTTGAGCATACTCCCGTAGAGTATATACAGTATATTGCCATCTCACTCACTCAAGGGTCAATTCAGTCGCACAGTGAAGTGGTTTCCATGGTCTTAACCCCTCACGTATCCCAGTTCCCGATCCTTTACTTACCCTGCCCTGTGACCCTTGCATGGTATTTAAATCTTATCCCTTGATCTTGTCATCCTTCATTTTCTTTGAGAGATTAGGTAGTAATATTAAATGTTATCAAATAATTTGTGTCATCTTTTTCTTTCATTCGGGCCATGCGCAATAGGTTTAATAATTTCGTATTACGTTTTAGTTCGTTGACTATAGCTCTGTAACCGGTGAAGCCTAAACCTTTACACCGGTTAAGAATAAACTTACTACTTTAAGATTAGATCCATTCTTTGTTTATTTATGAGTCAATTTGTATTATGGTTTATTTTTTACGTTCCCTAAAGGTATACCTGCAAACAAAGTCACTGTACATCGTAAATCGAATCCATAAAAATCTAAATATATAAAATGCTTTGTCCTGAATGACTGATAGGACAACGCACAGCCTAAACTGCTGATCGTAGAGACCTGAAACTTGGAGGGTGTGTTCTTAGTATGACGTAGGTGAAATAAGGGATGAAAGTTTGTATGAAACTCTGTCATTTTTAATTTGAATTCGTTTAGCCCACGCGTGCGAAGCTGCTGGCGGAAAGCTAGTAATGAATGAGACGGTTAATATTTATCTCAGTTGTCATCATTATGACCAAAGAATAATTTAACTATATTACGAAATTTTCATATCCGATCTTTTCATTAACGCGGTGTCCTGCGTGAGCGACGAACGCGACGCGACGCGACGCTGCGAACGCGACGAACGCGATCAACTCAACGGCATACCCTACTTGCGGCCTATGTGACAGTCTGCGGCAAGACGCGACGTAACGCGGACTTGTTTTGAGGGCGACCAGACGCGACACCACGAACTCGAAATGGTTGATTCAGAAGCGTTTTCTTTCTGTGCTTTTTACGATATTTTTTTAAAAGTCTGTACTTTAAATATGAACTTTCGAGCAAAATTGTACTGTACTTCTCCATGGTTCGAGAAGTAATGACCAAAATCACGTAGGACATTTGTCGCGTGTAGCATCGCGTCGCATTACGTCGCGACGTGTTGCGTCGCGTCGCGTCGCGTTCGTCGCTCACGCAGGACACCGCGTAACTTCCTTAATTCAGGCTCGTACTTTTCATTTCAGAAACAAAAAAGCACCCCATCTACATTCAAGGGTTAAAAGACGGGGGTCAAAGTGATTAACCCTTATCACTTTATAATTAAAAGTGTCATTTTATCACTTAACGCACTTTTGGTGCCGTTCGCGAAATAGAACGGTACTCACCCAATTATGAAAGGTTCCGAGTAGCATGATTTCGTTAGTAGTAATATTTAATTATTTATTATAGAATTGGGGATCGCGGACAAAATTTTAGTATTTTTCTTAATATTCATCACCTGCCTAGCCTTTTCCCAAGTATGTTGGGTTCGCCTTCCATTCTAAACCGTATGCATCTGAGTAGGTACCAGTATTTTACATCGACCTCCACAACCCAGTTACCGGGTAACACGATACCTCATGGTAAGACTGGTTGTCAGACTTTCTGACTTCTGACTACTTGTAACGACTGTCAATGATCTACAAATAACAGCCGGGACCAACAGCTTAACGTACTTTCCGTGGCGCGGAGGAGTCTCGGTATGACATAGATGGTCATCCACGGACCGACGGCGCCAAGCGCGGCTTAACCTTTGATTGAATGTCCATTGCGGCTGTTACTTAGCCACGAGCTCAGAAAGGTTATTCATCATCAGCCTATATAATTATTGTCCGACTTCTGGGCACAGGCTTCTTCTCACACAGAGAAGGAATAAGCATTGATCACCATGCTTGCTCAAGGCGGATTGGCGAATTCAGACTTTTTAAGTCCAGGTTTTCTGACAATGTTTTCCTTCGCTGTTCGTCAGTGGTGTCTAAGATACACTTAGAAAGTACATATGACTTTAGAAAAGTCACATTGGTACTTGCCAGGTTTCGAACCTGTACTCGTGTGCGAACGATAAGCAGGTGGCTTAACCACTAGGCCCCACAACTTTTATTAAAAAGGTTGTTATCGTTTCACAAATGACCCTGTCTACATTCCCTTTACTTAACAAACAACGTTAGAAACTAAAGTAATAACGCTATTTACTTGCCAGCCGTAATCCTAACCGCTAAGTCTTGAGATTAACGTTGGTAACTGCGTTTAAGTTATTATTAACCCTTTATTTGGTGTTCGTGTAGTAAGCTGAATGTAGTGAATTTTGGAGATTAGTAATATCGTGTTTAACATAGTTAGTTACTGGGAATTCTGTTTAAGAGAATAGTGTATTAGGGTAAATAATGTGTACTTAAATGGGCGTGTTCTAAAGAGAACAAAGTCTTTAGTTTCTAGACGTATATTTTAGGTTATAATCCTTACGAATCCAACTATATATGTCGGTTGTAGTATTAAAACCTTATTTACTTAGATTTAATATTTTTTTAAAATAATTGATATGTCATTGGGAGTTGTCAAAAGTGTTAGATAGAGAAAGATTTGTGAAATTCAGATGATTGATTTAAAATAAAATATTAATAGTGTTCAAACTGTATTTTGTTCGACCCTACCCTACATATATATTATAGCTTTCCGCCCGCGGCTTCGCCTGCATGGACTTTTTTTACACCTTGCGTCACATTATTCAAGTTTTAGTAGGGATCCCTTATTATTTCTGGTAATAAATATGACGCTTCGTAAAGATGTAGCTTTCTAACGGTGAAATATTTTTTAAATCGGTCCAGTAGTTTTTGAGTTAACACTCTACAAACAAACAAACAAATCTTTCCTCTTTATAATATTAGTATAGATAAATGCGAAAGTTTGTGAGGATGTATGTTTGTTACACTTTCACACAAAAACTGCTGAATGCATTTGGATGAAATTTAGTACACACATCGTTTACAACTTTGATAAATGCATAGTATATTTTTTATCCGGGTGCGCGAATTAGTCATTATAACAACCATCGCCAACTACCTCACTCCGGGCTACATTGTGATTTTTAAACCCATAAGCGTTTTTGGCTGTGCGACCTAGAAATCAAACCCGACACCCTTCACAGCGTTGTGAACACCACTAGACCAATAAGGCACACGATTTAAAATCAATAAGAGATATATGTAGCTACACAAAAAAAGCAACACAAAAGACCCTAAAACTAATTGTTTCCGCCAAAAAAATTACAACCTTGTTAACATCGTATAAAGAATATTATTCTTTGGCAAAGAATTGCAGAAAAATTGTATACATCTTAACAAACTCCGACAGACGTCAATTTCACTCTAATTATATCGAACCTCGTGTTCAACAATAATGTGCTCAATGTGGAGGGTAGGCAAAGAAAAAACTTGGGATTCAATGATGGCGGATCCCGTCTGGTTCCGTCGCAGTTAGGGTACCGTTTTTGTCGCGATAAATCGGATTGATAGTGATATATGACAGTGAAAAAGAGAGGTTTATTTATTAATGATTTATGACTACATTTAGTACTCAAACTCTTAGTTTTATGAATTGGTATACTTATTTTTACAGTTTCGTAAAAAGGAATTGTTTTCCTAAAAATACGTGAAGACTTTGTTCATCTTTTTTAAGCATGTTTTATGTTTCCATAAGCATAGGTTTTAGTAGAGTATGACTTTTCCTCCTACTCCACCCACAACGGGAGGAGTAATTTCATGATTTCCCATCTTCTTTTAAACAAAGCATTATAAACGCCAGCGTCTCGCCGTCTTAGGCTATGCCGGGGCCCTGGGGCCCACTGGAATTTGATGCCCTATTGGAAAAAAAAGCGAATAACAAAAAAAATCTTAGATTTTTGAATTAGTTAGAAAATATATTTAATCTATTGTTAGAATTAAAAACCATAAAATAGTAAAGTAAGAAAAACAGAGTAATATGAGTTAGAGCTCGAGCGAAGCGAGCGCAAATTTTTAAAGTAAAAGGTATGAGCAACATAATAATATCAATATAAAAATAATTGTATGCTTAGTGTAAGCGAATATATCGTTTTTAGGGGCTCCCGTGACAATGGGGCCCCCATGACTATGGGGTCCTAGACACGGGCCCCGATTGTCTTTATAGTAAACATTTAGAAAAATACCTTCGTACTCTAGCAGTTGCTAATAAAAATAAAGTGCCAGGAATCGCCGGCAATAAAACACAGCCGAGGTAATTACACAGCAATTAAATCGAAGCTTAAGAGAGATTATAGTAGGTACTTGACAATCGTGGAAATCCAAGGCTTTGCTCAAGGTTACTCTAATAAAATAACATAATATTACGCCTTTTTCCTCGAACGGGTAGACAGAAGTATATAACATATCGGCAGGTAAGAATTCAGGCTACAGAATAATACCCAAAAAATAAAATTAAAATACTTATTTTTACCTTAGGCAGGTACTTGTGTATTTCATGTTCTGAGTTATTCTGCGAACATACAGACAGACAGACAGATGGAAATTGCCAAACTATACAGATTCCTTGTTGACTACGAAACTAAAAAAATATGTACGTACACTGACGGACTAATAAACTGCATCAATGTTCAACACGCACCTACCTTTGAAAAAAACATTTTAACCAAGTATTCTAACTTTTTATACAAATTTAAATTAAAACCTATAGTTTGGTTTGTTAACTGCATAACATCGTAGTATCATTATCCCTAAGTGTATGTTTGTATACTGGTAAGGGCCATTCAATTTTTTTGAAACAAAAACTTTGATGTAATTTCTTTGTCTGGGGGTATAGTTGTTTGTAAAAATATAGCCTGAATGACATTAATAATATCAATATCTACTTAGGTAGTCTAAAATAAGGTCGCTTCCCACCTGTGTTAGCTTCGATCTTTTGAACTGCGCAATGGATTTTAATGTGTTTTTCAACAATAGATAGAGTGATTTAAGAGGAAGGGCTATATATAAGGGCTATGAGGATGAACGAGGGACGTGGTTACTACCACCAAAACTAACAACTTTTGTTCTACGAGTTTGTAAAAATCGCAAAACAAAAATGACTTCCCTTAGAGAAGTCGTCAGCTGACCGACCAAATTTTACGGGAAGTGTTTTTTTTAAATGATTAACTCATAGAACAAATGTTGTTGGTTTTGGTGATAGTAATCATATCGTAAAGCACTTCCCTCGTTCATCGTGTCAGCCTGTATAATACATGCTTATTATAGTAGAGAATCTACCCATAAAATATCTAAATTGCACGCGTGCAAAGCCGAGATGGATCGCTAGTTAAGTAATAAAAATAATAACCATCCAAGAAGCCATTTCAAACAATCTTAATTAGCATTTAAAATTGAAAATCCCAAGTCTCGGGCTATTTGATATTAAGTGTTTTAACTTAAATTGAATCCCAATTTAAATAATTTATTCGACCGCGAATAACACTCGTCACAAGTTGAAATCTCCTTAACTGATAATTTGCGTGTTTTGAGTGAAGTTAAACCGTTTAGAAGTTTCGTTGGAACATCGCGTGGCCTTGATTAGAACCCGGATTTTGACTACTATACTTCCAATTGATTTTATGTAAAATATAAATAAAATCATAATATGGCATTAAATGATGAATGACAATGTTTAGAGCATGACATAAATGCACCATTCTTACGCCATTTTGTTAATTTCTTTGGCAGAATTACAACAAAATTGATTACGACTTTATTTACATTTTTTGTAAAATCAATCGGTACAGACTATATCTAGTCAGAATGTTCCAGGATTTCACCTATAGAAAATACTTTAAATAAAGAATCAGCATTGCCATCCAACGTGGCAATGCAGCCAGCCTTTTGGATACGATTCCCGTTGACAGCGATGCGGATGAATATTGTGATGCCTAATTTTATTAGTATAATTTATTATTTTTATGTTTTTATTATTGTAAATAAATGTAAATAATATGCCCGATGAATTTGCTTGTATTTAAATTAAATGACCAATAAACTTTAAATAAAGAATGTGATATTTAAATGAGACATTTTCATCAGTTAAAAGTACACACATTATACACCCGGAAATTATTTTTTTTGCAAATGAATTAAAGTCACCTACGATGTTTTATTGGAGTAGCGGTCGACAAAAAGTCCGCAAACCCTCACAAAGGATTTACATTGTGGACATGACGAAACGGATATCGCGAAAAACCTTCCAGGAAAATCTTGGCTGACATTTCACTTTTTGTTCCCGGTAACTTATGAAATTTTTTATGTTTTTAGCGGGATATTTTCACGTTTAGTTGATACAAAGATTACGCAAGTAATTTGGCAGATTAATTACAAAAAATACGCGATAATAGTCTTTATTTCAAACACAAGTTTGTAGACGTCGGCGAAGTTACTTCGCTAACAGTGGATAGTGGGAATCTAGAGAGGAATTCGTCGCTGGCTAGCACTTATGATTTGTGATCGGACCAGCAGGACACACAAATGAAAGCTAGGTTTCATATGCAACTCCAGCGCCGAGGGTTGTACGCATGCATGATTGCAGTATTGTTCAGAAAGATCTTCATAGCCCCTCTGTGCTATCTTTGAAATCTATTTCTTGTTACTATTAAATACAGTTGTTAAATTTGTTACAAACTAAGTAAGAACTCATTCTTTATCACGATTCTTGGTAATAATGGTTGTCGCCTTTCGAGCTGATTTTCCGTAATAACTATCAAATATTAACAAACAAACTGTTTCCCGTAGTCTCACCCGCGTTCTGTAGGAAATACTTAACGCACCTAGATAAAAAGTAACTTTTAACCGTCTCCAGGATCCCTTCTATCCCTGTACTAAATGTCATCCAAATCGATTCAGTGGTTTTACCATGAAAGCATAATAAACAAACAAACTTTCACATTTATAATATTAAAAGTAAAGATGACCATGGCTGTTTTTAAACCACTAGCTCTCCATAATGTAGATGAAGTAGATCCCCGTCAGGCATATACCTAAATTATGAGGTGGATTTCAACTAACATATTACCTTAATCGTGAATTAGAGCGTAGCTTTTCGCTCACCTAATTACAATTGCTAATTAAGTCAGGATTGATGGACCAATTTAACGAACAACCTACTTTGCTGTTTAGAAAACTGTTCTATTAACATTTACATAATTTCAGCAACTTAAAAGTTTATTTTTGCAATATTTACAAGCTATTAAAAATACAAAAATAATATTTTCTAACGTTGACTTGAACGAACGTTCAGGGAACTGGTCACATCAGAATAAAGAGTATTCTATAATCTTCTCCAGGGTTCAAGCTATTTAGAAGCAAATTTTACCTAAATCGATCCAGCTGTCTTACCGAAAAGCGCTACAAACAAACTCACTCTCGCAATTAGAATATTAGTTAAGATAATACGGAAGGTGTTGTGGTGGCGTAGTGGTTAAGGCGCCTGCATCTTGTGTACGAGTGTGTGGGTTCGAAACAAGTACCGAATTTTAAAAAAAAATTCCAAAGTCATTTAAAAGTCAAGACACCACTGACTATCGGTGAAGGGAAACATCGTGATCGCCAATCCGCCTTGAGCATGAGCAAGCGTGGTGATCAATGCTCATACCTTCTCTGTATGAGAAGAGGCCTTAACCCAACAGTGAGATAGTAAATGGGCTGCTCGCGATGAAGATGGCCGAGAAGACAACGCTTTGCTATGTCTCAATAATTTTCATAGCTTTGAATGGAAGACCATCTGACACAATTCATCGATAACAATACTGCCTCACTATCGAAATTCGATACCTTTAATCGATTTCCACGCCAAAGCTTCGGGAGTTCTCTGAAATATAATCTTGTTACGTAAGAAATAGAATATGGTGGTAATAATCTCTTTCGTCGTAAATTTTCTTAGAATCCTCCAAGGAACGGTGCCGGCCTCAATATTATTATATACATTGTTTATTTAAAAGATTGAATACGATTTTTTCTTTAAAAAAAAGACTGTATCCATTTTCCCGCGTCCCGAAGGAACTGCTTGACGCATCCCGATAATAATTACCCCATGTTCTTCCTCAGGTTTCAGCCTATCTCCCTACCCAATTTCATCTCATTCAGTTCAGCCAATTTCCCGTCAAAGCGTAACAGACAGACAGAGTTCACTGACAGATGGTTATATAATCGGCCCATTAAGCGAAAACGTTTTTTAACCACGAAGCGGGAATTTTCGTGTTGTCAACTTTGTTCAACCCCGGCTTGGTAATCAGTTTTAGAAACAAAAAACCCAAATGATAGAAAGAAAGAAAAGAAAGAAAATACGTTTAATTACGTGATTGGAGACATACATATACACAAAAAAATAATTAAAAAACTACTGATACATAAGGGGGTAGTATGCGTCACAAACACGCAATACGGCCCTCGCTCAGCTTAATGCTGTGACCCTATGCGAGACAAAGTCCCAGCGCTGATTTTCAGCGACAGCGAAATTGACAGCGAAAGCCTTGATGTTATCCATCGTCTGGTAGAAGTTTGAATTTATGCTAAAGAGGTGTTTTCAGTTGATCAGACCGTTATCTTGTCTGTGAACTTGGGCCTTGCGGATATATAATACAGTTATCCAATTAAGGTTAGATCCTCCACGTGATTCGGAACCCGACTGGTTAAAGATTTCGTCTATATTGACTTGAAATAATATTCAACGTAAACAATAGAATTTATACAATCTAAATAGAACCTATATATATATAACTGTCGCACAAATATTTATTTAAACCCGCTGGTACCCAATTAAGTTTGTTTGTCCAAGTACCCTCCGCCTAGTTAAATAGGCCCAGACTAGCTATTTCCCGCGGCTTCACCCGCATATTGAAAGAACTGCTTCAGAACTAAAATTGTATATTGTATAACTTATAAGGAATTTTTGACGCCAAAAATTCAATTCAAATCATTTATTTCAACTAGACCATTTACAGGCGCTTTAGAATTGTCAAAGAGTCATAAGTCTGTCAGTTTGTCGAGAAGAAAGTTGAAGCTATTTGCCCGTTCCAAAGCGTAGATTCCTATGGAGAAGAACGGACAAGAAACTCCATGGTTACTCTTTTTCAACATGTTTTACAATGTTCGTATATACATCAATAATGTTTTTTACGCCCTTTGTTAGCTAGTAGTATTACATTTTTTTGGTGTTATAATTTAAGTTTTATAGTAAATAATAATATGTATTATACATATTGGTGTGGGTCATTTATTGACGCGAAAAAAGTATCGTGACACTCCAACAATGCGACATCATAAAGAAATTGTTGGAGTGTCAACAATATATAAATGATTGTGACATTTATGACGGAATTTTTATAGTAGTGTTAACTAAGGAGCTGACCCCAGGCATAGACAAACCACAGCCGAGGCCTTTCGGCTACGAAGGATAACTTAGTTTTAAATTAAGAACCTACTTATAGTGTAGACTTTGTTTTGTTTATGTTATATTGGACTTCGCGAAGTTTTAAGTAGTTTTTATATGAGTTTGGATTATGTTAAATATTTTTTGTGGTAAAGCGATATTACTGTTTGCGGAACTCAGAATTTTTGTTATATTATAACAAAAATTCTGAGTTCCGCAAACAGTTATCGTTATTTAAAGCAATTTTTTCACAGTGTATTGTTAGAATTCATTTACCTAGATATAAATTAATTAAATGAGTCTTAAAATTTTTTCATCATAAAATTGCGATACATTTTTCGTGTTTCGCGAATTCGGTACTCATTGAATTTAATATAATAATATTACAATTAAAGGAACAATAATAATGTAAATATATTGTAGATGAACATTAAAAAATTGAAGAAATTGTTCTAACTTAAGAAATATTAAAGGAATGCAACAAATATTAAATTCCACATTCTATTCGATGACAGACATTTTATTCGAGGAAATGCAAATAAAATTAACACTCAATTTGTTTCATTTATTAAAATTTTCAGCGAACCGCTGTACTGTCTGAATATCTTTAATTTGGGAGTAGTTTATATTAATTGTTTACAATGTCATGGCATTTCGAAGTATTTAAAACATTTTGGTAAACAACACTAAACAAATAATTTTATATACAGCACGGTTGACGTAGTGGCTGGGCAACTGGTAGCTGCGTAGCGTGTCGCGAGTTCGATTCCACGGAACAACTAATAAATTGTTCCAGGTCTGGTTTTTTGTACATGTGCAATGTATGTTCGTAAACGCACCTACGATACTGAAGAAATTCAAAGTGTGGGCGAACGTTTAAAAAAAAGAAAATTAGCATCGGTATGAGAATAGGCGTCGGTATCAATATTGGCGTCGGTATCAATACTGACGTCGGTATCAATATTGGCGTCGGTATCAATATTGGCGTCGGTATCAGAATAAGAGTCGGTATCAGAATATGCGTCGGTATCAATCTAAGCGTCGGTATCAGTATTGGCGTCGGCGTTTTCGTAGCGATGCGCGTACAAACAAACAGACATACATTTGTAAAAATTATTACAATGTCTTAAAATAGTTATTTATAGTCATTAGCAATATTTCTTTTCTCAAAATTCCGAAGTTTACAGACTGGTAAAATTTTATTATATGTAAGACTAACTTCTGCCCGCGACTTCATCCGCGTGGAATAGTGGTGCTCCGCTCCTATTGATTTTTGCGTTATCATCACGCTATAGCTTATATAGCCTTCCTCAATAAATGGGCTATCTAACACTGAAAGGATTTTTCAAATCGTACCAGTAGTTCGTGAGATTAGCGCGTTCAAACAAACTCTTCAGCTTTATTATATAAGTACAGATTAAATTAATTAATTAGCAAGTACAGGATTGTGCGATATAATTGAATAGTAAATCGCAACACGGAAACCCTGTTACATTTTTGCTAGCCACGTGTTTCATTTACCAATGAATTATATCCACGGACGAAATACGGCGCCTCCGATACGGGGGTATTAAATTTAATTTGTTCGAATGTAGGCCAATTCGCGATGGTTTTGTTTACCGTCTTCTACGAGTCTGAGATATTTTTGGAGAAGAAATTAAATAATAAATAATTCGTTTATTTCATCTCCACAAACTACAATATGAAGGTACTTATTTGCTAGATACTTATATTCTCTATAAGTACAATTAAGCTTGACCGGATTGATTTGTAATTTCTGGGAGATCTGGAGTCTAAACTAAGCCTAGGCCTGTATTTTAGCACTCCAGGCCCTCCAATAGTCTAATGTCACAAAATTGTCAACCAAACAATTGATTTTTAGTATTAAGTTTGTTTTGTGTGTGTAAATTTTATTTGTTACTACAGATATTTGACGCGGTTTTTTCCCTATCCTAAGGGTTATATCTCACGCTATGTCCTTTCCCAGGTTTTAGTCTAAAAAATGTAGTCTGCATATCAAATTTCATCCCAATGTATTTTCATACGAAATTACAGCAGCAACCTAACATCAGAACGTGATGCTCGATTTATTGACTGGCAAGGGAGAAGCACACCCACGCCACAGAATACATCAAGTATAGTTACCCAAGGTTAAGCTTTGAGGAGCTCGTGGCTAATTAACAGCGGCACGGTTCGACCGATCAAAGATTAGGCTGCGCTTGGCGCAGTCGGTCCGTGGATGTGTGACCATCTTTGTCATAGCGAGACTCTTCCGTGCCTTGGAAAGCACGTTAAGCTGTTGGTCCCGGTTGTCATTTGTACATCTTTGACAGTCGGTAAGGATAGTTAGAAGCCAGAAAGTCTGACAACCAATCTTACCAAGGGGTACCGTGTTTCCCGGTTACTGGGTTGTGGTGGTCAGATAGGTAGTCGCTCTATGTAAAACACTGGTACTCAGCTGCATCCGGTTAAGACTGGAAGCTGACCCCAACATAGTTGGGAAAAGGCTAGGCAGATGATGATGAGTTTGGTTAAGCTTTATCCTTTCCTGTAAATTATGCTGTCAAAGTAAAACGGCTTAACCGATTCAGGTGATATTTGGTACATATATAAATGATGCCCTGAAAAAGGTACTACTTTTTATCTTGGTGTGCGAAGTAGTACCTTCAAGGCGTGGTTAAAACCGCGGGAAACAGGTAGTTTTCATTAGAGGACGAGCCAAATTCTATCAAACAAGAAGGCATCAGACACAAATCCAGCATCTCCTTTTATTTCTACCCTAATTTAAATACAAATCAGAAATTGAATATCGTTATTTATAACTTCCGCTCACAGTCTGGAAACTGGCGCGTTCAGAATTAGGCCTCAATTTGTATATCAGAACACGTACAGATGTCGTTACAGTAAATAAATTGAGCTCTTGATAACAACTGTACGGTAGCTTCTTCCCTCCCCTCTCCCCCCTCCTTTCTAACATATGTACGGTCAACAGCAAAGGGGGAGGAATATTTTCAAATTCATAATTCTGCACAAGTTGGATTCGTCAAGCTGAGGATGCGGCGATATGGGTCATGCTATTAGAGGACTGTTTCTTACAGTGAACGAATATTGAATAGACTTACGATAATGATGGCGATGTCTTTTAAAAAAGCTAATAAACAAGAATGCAATAAAAACTAAAAACTATCTGTAGAATGAAGTGACATTATCTATACATATAAAATGCTTTGTCCTGAATAACTGAACGCACTGCCTAAACCGTTGAACATATAGACCTGAAACTTGGAGCTAGTGATCGAAAAAACCTGAAACTTAGAGGGTACTTCTTTGTATGACATAGGCATTCGATAAGATTGATTTTACGAAATTCTATTCCTAAGGGGATGAAAAAGGGGCACAGTTTGTATGCAACTCTGTCATTTGTAATTGCCGAAGACACTGGCGAAAGCTAGTAATTAAATAAAATAATTATTTAAGTTATATAAGAACCTCTTACACTATCAAAGCTAAGTTTGCTCATCAATCATACAGTCAACTTCATAACAATAATTTCTTAATACATTGTGTACAAAGATTTTATACTTCCATAGTAGGTACACGAAGATCGTAGTGAATGACAACACTATTTTGACTCACTTTTCCAAAACAAACTCTTTTTAAACGGTCCTATCTAGCTTGGCCTGTTTTTCGTGAGCATGTTGACTACAAGTCTGCATACTAAACTTTTTTGCCGTCTGTACTAACTAAACTTGACTAACTTGTAATGAATAACTTATCCAAATGGCAGAAATCGAATGGAAATAACTTAATGTACGACTCGAAAGAACGAGACACTTGATTTCTAACTTAAATAAGTTCGATGAAGTGTGTTAATACGTAACTGGATTTTACAAAGTTGATGTAGGTACTTTGATGAAAAAATAAAGGGGATCGTTGACCTCCTCCCTTATGTAGCAAGCAAGGCATTACTTTCGCAATTATAATATTAAGTACAGATTGCGAGAGACACACAAGCAAAATCATTAACATGTTGTTTTTTTTTAAAAAAGCAAAGCAAAATCCTCACTACTTAGTGTGTTCAAGAATAAGTTTCAATCCAATCTTTTTATCACAGTAATAACTTTTTACTGTGATTGCAATATTTATTCATACATATTTTGACGTTTGACTTTAACACTTGGTTTGACACTGCCATTTTTAAGTATTTTTTTATGTATGCCACAGGTCCCGTTAGTTGTACTTCAAAAAACATTAAAAAAATAAATATAATGTAAAATTTCTAAACACGAAATATCTTATCTTCTTAATCCTACCAATAATCAGCTCACGCGTATAAAAGCAAAATATTTTGTTAATTTAATTAATTTAAAGGACCCTAATACCGGATTTAATGATTAAAGCTTCCAAATACTTATTATGTTGCTGTTACGATGTTTATACAAAAAGTTTGGGAACCACTGCCTTTTAACGGATAAAATTTTTGAGTGTTGTTTATGGAAAATAGAATTGTTGGAAATGTTTTTGTCTATGGTTAATCTTGATAATTTTAAATCTTGATTACAGGATGAAAATAATTATTTTTTACAGTTGCTTTAGGCATAGTGCTTAAGGATGATGTTGATAAATAAAACACTGGTGTCTGCTCAAAGCGTATATATGAACTGATTCACAGCGCATCGCTTAGTACAATCGTAATCCTACCCACTAATAGTATTATTATAGAATACCGTACATAACAGATGTATGTAGCTCTATGGTCAAAAGAATTTCAGGAATCGCTCCAGTATTTTCGGGGATTAGTCATTACTTAAAACTCTTTTGTATTTTATTTTTTATTTTTATTAGTGTAAGCAAGCACTTTTCCCGTTTTATCCGGATGTCGGGTGTGTACCAGAATTTCGCCTATAATGTACAGGCATTATAGACACAATAGGCATTATACACTATCGTATATTTTAGTATGTGTTTCGAGTATGTTATATATATGCTACATTGAAAGAATGTTCAAAATCAGGTCGCTATGTTCAATATATTTTTCATTTATATTTCTGATTTTATTTTTGAAGTCATCATTATAATATTTAATGTTATAATATTCAAATATCCAAACATTATCATACCAAATTCAAGGCGTACACTTATTAAATCATCAAGTAATAAATTATTAAATTGAAGTCGCCAAAGTTTTCCCTCCCATAATTTGATTCAACGATCAAACTTTTGCTCCATTCAATTAAATTATTCTCTAATAGTATTAAATTTTAAACCACTTTATTGAGACTTGGAAAGCTGCATTCTTTTTTCCTGAAGAAATCGTACAAAAGATCGGGAAACTGCAATAAAAAACAGACTATTCCTAATTAGTCCATTGAAATGTTACATTTTTTAGGCCTAACCTTGCGTTTGTTAGAGGACGCAATTTTATTTTTTTGATGTGTAGGGGGGGTCAGTGTAAAGCTAAAACCAAGTTTGTGGGGTCGCCACCCTTGTCCCCCGGCCGCCATCTTGAAAATAGGGGTTGAAATGGTTTTTACGATATATCTCTTAAACTATTAATTTAATTTTAAAAAAATGTTAGCATTTTTTGTTGCAAATTAAATTCTCTACAACTTTGGTCCAGAAACTTTTTGCCGTAGAACTATAAATAAAAAAGTTATAAGCGAAAATGTTCAGAACCTTCAGGCCTTACTACCTGTTATTTCGTAGCGTTTCTTTATATTTTCTGAGAACATTTACCATAGAAATGTAAATATTTTTTTATACCATCAGAAAGTAGAGATTTCAACAAACAAAAAGACCACCGACTTTTTAAAAAAAGTGATATTTTGACGCGAGAATTTTCGATTGAAAATTAGGGTGTTTTTTTCGATATTAAGTCAAAATAAGGTTAAAAAATAATTATTTTAAATAAAATAAATTACAGTGTGTTTGGGACATAAAAAGGCAAGTTTTCACCAAATTTCGTGGAAAAAAAGTAATTATTGTAAAACATAAAAATTAAACTCCAAAAACTTGGTTTTTTGAATTTTTCACATAAATTTTAAGGTTATGTGAAAAAGTGTCAATACAAAAGTTGTAGGTCTTTTTATTACCTACAATTTTGCCATTTAACTTTTTTTCATAGGACTTGTAGTTTTGCCGGAAATTGAGATAAACCAGTTTTTTAACTTTAACCCCCCTCTCCCCCCACTTCCCGACCTCAGATTGCCCGTAATTTATTTTTCCTATCATTTTTATTATATTCTCTTCCTTTTCCAATGAGTTTCATCCTACTATTATTTAATTCACTTTTTACCGTTTTTAGAGGCTAAAAGCACTGGCCTGACCTTAGCTATTGACCTAATGAAAAATGTTTTACATAAAAGTTGTTCCTCGTAAAACGATTTACAAAAATGGTCTAATATCATTTTTTCGTAAAATGATAAAAAAAAGTTATATCGAAAAATATATTTTTTTTTCTGGAATTCTGAACATTTTCGCTTATAACTTTTTTATTTATAGTTCTATGACAAAAAGTTGCGAATCAAAGTTGTAGATAATTTAATTTGCAACAAAAATGTCAAGATTTTTTTTAAATCGGATAAACAGTTTAGGAGATATATCGTGAAAACCTTTTCAACCCCTATTTTCAAGATGGCGGCCGGGGGACAAGGGTGGCGACCCCACAAACTTGGTTTTAGCTTTACACTGACCCCCCCTACACATCAAAAAAATAAAATTGCGTCCTCTAAAAAACGCAACCCCAAATGTAACTTTTCAATGGACTAAATTCAAAGAAAAGGATCTGTGTAATATGACATTTCAAACTACAGTTAATAGTAATCGTTGGTGTAGAGCTTATAGTAACTTACCAATAATAATAATGACGCTAAAAATTGTTTGTTTTATTCTTTAGACAAAATAAAATAAAAAAAATGAGGCTGTTTTGAAGAAGTTTACTGTAGCCATCTAAATTGTTATCTTTTAGTTACTATTACGGCTTTCGAAAAAGAATGTTTGAAATTTATTCTTTTTTTATTTATTTAGCTACCATTAAATAAACAACAATCACCAAAAATTGTTCTTGTCATTATAAAACTTTCTGCTTTTTGAGCCATTTTAAAACTGACATTTTACTTCGGATTATGCCTAAAATTATTCGGGGATGCATTTCCTGCAACGGGTTTGGCTTCTGACTGGCTCGGGGGCTCGGGTATCAGACTTCGACATAGTATTTGTTTCAGCAGTTTACAAGTACACTATATATCTAGTCGGAGCAGCGCGGAGAATTTCATTAACCTATGGACTAGGCTATTATTTAATTAAATAATCGTGCGTTGGCATTGACCATCGCGAAATAACGATAGCAGTCAATTGAAGCACCACGTGAGTGTCTGATGCAGTAATCTGCAATTGTTTTATATTGGAGCCGCAATGGTCTAGATTCTAAACCAACAGAGAACAGTTCTTCTAGACTTATGAATAATTTATTATTTTTATGGAGTTTATGTCCGCGATTTCTGCTTGGACTTATACCTAGATAAAAAGGACATTGTATAAATCCAGATTATAAAATATGTATGTACCCATCCAAAAACATTTATTAGCTTTTGAGTGAAAGAGTGACAAACATACAAACATTCAACCTCAAAAACTTTTTAACCGACAAAACAAACAGAGGAGGTTTTCAAGTCGACGCGTATATATATTTTTTATCTATAACCACGCGTAACTTTTTACAGAGTATTCCGATTTTGATAATTCTTATTATAATATTATTAGTATGGCACTGCATTTTCTTTTCTTCTTTATTTTAAAAGAAATCATGGATATTAATTTGCTCTGCTGGTTATTTTGTCACAATTTCAGACATATTTTTTTATAGAAATTGTGACGTCTTTTAATACAAGTCTACATAACCTTTTGTTTATAGAAATTGTAACGAGTTTTGGTGGAAGTCTGCTTAATCTTTTGAAAGACACAGGCGTGGTATTAATAAAATATTATTTTTTACAAGTCCAAATATCCCATTTAAAGATACGTTCCTATTGAGTAAAACAAAGAAAATTATAATATTTTAGCTCTTCACAACAAACAGTTTTGTTCAAACGCCAATTTTCAGACGAATATTGCATTTCCTCGCAACATGTACGGAATTTGAAATGGAAAAATGCAATTTTCCTTGCCATTTTTTCTCATATTTCACTTTGAACATGAAATGTTTTGATGTTATTGTTTTTGTGAAATAATTATTTACACTCAAAATGTTGGTACCTATTGTTTTTAGAGTTCTGAACCAAAATGGCAAAAAAGGAACCCTTATGGTTCTCTGCGTCTGTTTGTCCGTTGATACACAGCAGAAGATTTCAGGAACTACATATACTATCGACTTGAAACTTGGACATATAGAAAGACTAGTAGTTTCCCACAGTTTCACCCGGGTTTCAAGAGAACTACTTAACGCATATCGATAAAAAAATACTCCATAACACTCTCCAAAGACCCCTTTATCGTTATACCAAATTCCATCCAAATCGATTCGGCCGTTAACCGTGTAAGCGTAACAAACTCACTTTCGCATTAATAAATTTATTAATACTATGATTGTATGTATAGAGTTACAAATTAAATTAAATAATTGGAAACATTGATGACTGGGATGATTTCGTTACCAGGTACTGCAATAAAATATTTCAAAATCCCACACTATCTAAATACTATAAAACCTTTTAACCATTATCACAATGAAGTATCACAAATAGATTCCAACAGTGAAGCTTCAGTTAACGAGAACATGTATTTGTTCAATCATGTTAATTATTCATTATCAGAAATTCTGGGCCTCTTTTAAATAGAGTCCTTTGAGGGTTTATTTCTGGGAATTTGTAATTATTAGATTAACCGTTCCCGCGGTTTCACCCGCATCCCGAGGGAACTACTTAGCGCACCCGGGTAAAAAGTAGCCTATGTTGTTCCTCAGGGTCTATTCTATCTCTGTACCAAATTTCATTTATATCGGTCCAGTAGTTTTGGCGTGAAAGCGTAACAGACAGACAGACAGACAGAGTTACTTTCGCATTTATAATATTAGTAAGGAATTAGTAAGGATTATTAGCTGTTTCCCGTTTTACCCGAGTAAAATATCTTACTGATATTATAAATACGAAAGTTTGTGAGGATGTATCAAGTTTGTGACTCTTTCACGCAAAAACTACTCAATTAATTTGGATGAAATTTTGTTACACACTAAGATTATAACCTGGATTAACAAATAAAATACTTTTATCCGGGTGCGTGAAGTAGATCCCTCAAAATGCTGGTCCAACCGAAATAGCAAGTAAATCTATGCGTACAAAATGCCTTGTCCTGAATGACTGACGGATCAACGCACAGCCTAAACCGCTGATCGTAGAGATCTGAAACTTGGAGGGTGTATTTTTTGTATGACGTAGGTACCCGATAAGAAAGGATTTTCCGAAATTCTATGCCTAAGGTGGTGAAAAAGGGGGGCAAAGTTTGTATGAAAGACTGTAATTTTTTTATTTGAATTCGTATAACCAAAGCGGGCGAAGCTGCTTGCGGAATATATAAAAATAAATTCCTATTTCCCTTGGTCATTGCATCACGCGAAAACGGCTGGGCCAATTTGGATAAAATTTATAACGAAGATAAAGGGGACCCTGGAGAACGTTTTAGGCTACTTTTTATCCGGTTGTATGAAGTAGTTTCCTCGAGACGCGGGTGAAACCGCGGGAAATAGCTAGTAATTACTAAAACACAAATACTGTCTCACACAATCAATCACCCGGGTAATGTTACACAAACATTTAATCAGTACTGTTTATTGCGGACGGTACATTGGAGCCGGCCTTGTCGACGATACTGACCAATGGATTGTATCCAACGGGATCCGAACTGCAAATATACACAGGCATCTATGTAAATGTAAGTATACTGATAGTTCCGCGGTGAATAATACATTTGTGGACCATCAAGGTCGCGGAATTGTGGATGAATTGTCAAAATATAAATCTAAAATATTTAGAAAAATATAAATTTAATATCGATAAAATATCAATTATGGTTGATACTCGTAATATAATATATGTATTATAAAGAGGAAAGATTTGTTTGTTTGTAGGGTTTTAAATCAAAAACCATTGGACCGATTTTAAAAAATCTTTCACCGTTAGAAATCTACATCTTTACGAAGTGTCATAGGCTATATTTATTTCCAGAAATAATTAGAGATCCCTACTAAAACTTGAATAATGCAACCCAAGGTGTAAAAAAAATGTCCATGCGGGCGAAGCCGCGGGTAGAAAGCTAGTGGTTGATAAAGTAAAGCTTTAAAAGAAGTCGTGTTAGCCTACGAGAGTGTGGGTGGCAAAACCTGGCAAGTACCAATGTGACTTTTCTAAAGTCAAATGTATTTCAAAGTTTATCTTAGACACCACTGACTAACGGTGAAGGAAAACATGTCATAATGAGGAAACCTGGACTAAAAAGTCTGATATCGCCAATCCACCTTGAGCAAGCGTGGTAATGCTTATGCCTTCTTTGTATGAGAAGAGACCTTTATCTAACAGTGGGGTAGTAAAATAGGCTGTTGATACATAAAGTATAGCTTTTGACTATTTGTTGTTTACTACTAAGGAAGATGAAGTTTGCACGAAGTGGAGGAGAAAATGCCTCATAGAGGCCCTATCCCCAGGGTCTATAGCAAAAACTGACCACGTAACCGTATCAGATATAGAGAGAGAAATTGAAAAAATATTTGTTCAAATTAGGCTGAAAATAAGCACTTGAACGTCAAATTTATAAATGACAGCCCCCAAAACGCCCGCCCTTCACCACTTCCTATGTGTTATTGCTGGGAAGGAGTGGCGCAACAAATCCTTAGAGAAAGAGAGCAATACACATACAGATAAAGTCAGACACATTTACAGAGTAGTTATAAAGAAGTCATTTTTTATTTATTTATTTATTGAACACTTCTTGCACAAACACAATGTACAATGGCGGACTTAACGCCTTAGGCGTTCTCTACCAGTCTACCTTTGGGTGGTGGAGAAACAGTAATGGTAGGTTAATACAATTTTAATACTTAAACTTCCGGAATATGTACCCACAGCCATTGACGAACCGTACCATTACGCAACTAAACTATCCATAACAAACTGCAATATACCTTCACCTTTACCGAGGCATAATATTTTATCCAGTTAGTGCACCAGCTGCATACTTTGCATTTATGATAAAAGCAAGTATAAATACCCAATAAAGTGTACTGTTTATATCTCAATACTATGAAAATAGTTTCTGTTTACTTATTTATCGGCCGGCGCAGTCATATTAAAAGCAATATAGTGCTGCTTTTAACTGTAACGGCTAGTGTAGGCTATTTGCGATGCGTTGGTGTTAACTATCTAAATATCTAAATATATATAAAACTCAAAGGTGACTGACTGACTGACATAGTGATCTATCAACGCACAGCCCATACCACTAAAGGGATAGGGCTGAAATTTGGCATGCAGGTAGATGTTATGACGTAGGCATCCGCTAAGAAAGGATTTTGATAAATTCCACCCCTAAGGGGATAAAATAGGGGATGAAAGTTTGTATAAATCTTCTTACGTAGCTGAAGAGTTTGTTTGTTTAAACGCGCTAATCTCAGAAACTACTGGACCGATTTAAAAAAATATTTCAGTACTAGATAGCCCTTTTATCGAGGAAAGCTATAGGCTATATATCGTTACACTAAAATTATTAGGAGCGGAGCATCAATGAAGAATGTTTCAAAATCGCGGGTTAAAGTTAGCGATAGCCCAAAGTTACTATTCCACGCGGACGAAGTCGCGGGCAGAAGCTAGTTTATTATAATCATAACAGTAACTAACAAATAGTCTCCTAGTGGTCAAAATTGGGTCGAATTTAATCATACGAATAGCGTAGAATATAAGAAACTTCAAACATGCAGGTATGCTGACACGGTTTTTATCAAAAACTGCAGTATTTTTTATGAGTTTAAGTTGTTTTCATTCTTTGAATAATATTAGTTTGTTAGTTTCAAATGTGCGGAATATACCTAGGTCCTATTTTGTTTTGTGCTTGCCCCTTGCATGAAAGCAATGAATAAGTACGTCACTGACAGATTTTTGCGCTGTTCCAAATGTGGTCTTACGACCAACACCGACTCGCGTGGCATGACGCTTGCGTCCGGGCCTCTGTCTCGCTAGTCTCTTGTATGTGTGCGTGGCATGGTCACTATGTACACAGTGTTATCTTTCCGTGTGGGTGTATGAGGTTGGTGTTCCATATTGTGGGCTTAATTTTTCAAATACACCTTACTTTCTAACTAATATTATAAATTCGAAAGTGAGTTTGTTTGTTACGCTGTCACGGTAAAACGGCTGAACCAATTTGGATGAAATATGATATACACATAGTTTATAACCCAGACAAACACATAGAATACTTTTTATCCGGGTTTCCGAAGCAGTTCCATTACGAAGTGGGTAAAACCGCGGGAAATAGCTACTAATACATATAATACGAATAACCCTTTTCGGGTTTAGGTCAGACTAAAAATAAGGTTGTACACAAATTTCTAAGTGTGCGTGAAATGAAAATACAGGCTTTTATTTGCTTCCAAAAATAGCTATCGGTCACAAAAACCCGTCGTTTGGTCCGTCGTCACGAAAGAAAATGTCTTTCATTCTTCATGCTCGTGTTACTTGTCCCAAACCTTTCTCTTGAATTTCAATCGACAACTGAGATCTACTCGAGTGACAGTTTTAAAGCTAGGTAGTATACATTTGGTGAGTTATAAAAGGCAATGAAAAAAAAACCTTCTAATATTATATGTGCAAAAGTTTGTGTTATAAACTATATGGGTACCAAATTTCATCCAAATCCATTGCGTCGTTTTTGCGTTAAAGAGTAACAAATATACATACCAACATATCCTACTAATATTATAAACGCGAAAGTTTGTAAGAATGTATGTATGGATGTTTGTTACTCTTTCACGCAAAAACTACTGAACGGATTTGGATGAAATTTGGTACACATATAGCTTTTAACCTAGATTAACATATAGGATACTTTTTACCCGGGTGCGCGGAGTAGTTCCCTCGGGATGCGGGTGAAACCGCGGGAAACAGCTAGTTATTATATAAATACATCTTCACAAGCAAGAATTGAATATGTACGATAGCTCATTGGATTCGTTATGACGTCCAGTAAAACCTACAAAACGATTCGCGAGACCAGAGGGCTGGCATATTTTTTGGACAGCGAATAAGCATTGCCATTCAACGTGGCAATGCTGCCAGTCTTCTGGGCACGTTTCCGGATGACAGCGATGAGGAGGAGTACTTTGACGCCTAATCTCATGGTTTCGCATGTCTGTACAGTTTTGTTTTATTTTATTTTTTATTTGTATATATTAATTATATTAAGGCAGTAGGTATATTTAAATATTACAAAACAATCGCAATAATTCTGAACAATTAAAGATTTCGAAAAAAGGGTATATATTTTTTTGCAAATCACTCAATAACTAGAGTTTATTCTTAAAGGAGCGAATTATTCGATTTTTTTAGCATAATTTGTTTTTTTCCGAAATAAACATTATTTCTTTCTTTTAGGTTACTTAAATACTCATTCTCCCTTCTTATCAACAACTTGGCCGATTGCTATGTACCTACGAAAGCTAGAACATTTATTATCGCTATTTACAATGTACCCGCATGATGTCAAGTACCTACTGATTATAAAGCAAGATAGCGTGTAGAATCTGGAATATTGAAACCAAACAATAGTCTATTATATGATAATAAACTTGCAAATATTTGTATAACATCTGTATTGAGAAGATTATGAACGATTTTCATAATTTATATTAATACTAGCTGTTTCCCGCGGTTTCACCCGCATCCCGAGGGAACTACTCCGCGCACCCGGGTAAAAAGTATCCTATATGTTAATCTAGGTTAAAAGCTATATGTGTACCAAATTTCATCCAAATCCGTTCAGTAGTTTTTGCGTGAAAGAGTAACAAACATCCATACATCCATACATCCATACATACAAACTTTCGCATTTATAATATTAGTAGGATAAGACCCTCACGAGCTCGTATAGAAGCCTCATCGGCATCTATATTTTTGAGCCATTTGGGGTTGAAAAACTCAGGTCGTTGGGTCCGAGCGCTTAGCATATTTTCAAAGAATAGCCAAATGGCTTGTTAAACTTCCTGTGACCCAAGGTCTGGCTTTTATTTTGTTCAAAGGCACACTACTGATGAGGATACATTTTTTAAAGCTATATTTTAATATTTTCATATTATAGAGCATTTTTTTATATAGTTAATAATGTATACCATGTAAAAGCCATAAATAAATATTTATAATATTTTAAACTATATGTGGACCAAATTTCAGCCAAATCAACGCAGTAATCATCAGTTTTCGTGAAAGAGTAACAAACATAAATACATCCATACTCACAAACTTCGGTTGCTATTTATAAATAAGAATTGTCCGGTTAAGCAGGTCTTATGCTGTTAGAAGCACCCTGCAAGAGGTCATGTAGGAAAAAAAAACTATTTATAATTCTAATAGGATTAACACACAAGAAATAGGTCTTAAAATCAATACCAGTCCGGCCTAGCATGCAAAGGCAAACCTAGCATTTATTATTTACCGACTGATTTTCTGAATACGAGACATGCTAAGGTAACTACGAGTATTTTATGCTATCCGGTATAAAATATCATGCTCCCCTTGGGTTTCAATCAATACCCATCATCTGCCTAGCCCTAACCTTTTCCCAACCATGTTCGGATCAACTTTCAATCTAAACTAGATGCAGCAGTGGACCAGTGTTTTACATGGAGCGACTGCTTATCTGACCTCTACAGCCCAGTTACCGGTTAACACGATACTCCTTGGTAAGAATAGTTGTCAGACTTTCTGAACTACCTGTAACAACTGTCAAAGATCTACAAATGATAGCCAAGACCAATAGCTCAACGTGCTTACCGAGGCACGGAGGAGTTTCGCTATGACATAGATGGTCACCTAGTCACGGACCGACCGCGTCAAGCGCAGCTAAACCTTAGATCGGTCGACCTGTGCGGCTGGTACTTAGCCACAAGGTCCTCTCAATCAATCAATACCTATTTCATCAAAATCGATTTAGCTGTCAAACCCTGACAGCGTCACAAACAAATAGGCAGTCATAATTACTTTAAGATTAAATTAGCTTTGTTGATTATTAGTGAGTAAGTATTTCGAAGTAATCGAAAATTTACCTTCAAAATACAAATTAGAGTAGAGTAGAAGTAAAAAATAAACTAAAAAAAAAACCCTAGTAGGTTTTAAGTGGTTTGTTGACTATTAGCCGGTTAAGCCTACTTAGCCGTGATAATTTTCGTTACAAGTTCATTATACAATTATGCTGTTTGTGTTTTTTTTTTCACAAATCTAGGAGCAGCTATTCGAAAGTTAGAGAAAGGTATAGGCACGCTCGAACCGAACAAAAATATACACTTTAAATATTACAACGGCAACACAGACGGCTCCCTAAAGTGGGAAATAATCTTCGCACACATACTTTATTTTTGAAAGACCTATCTAACGATACCCTACACACGAGAAAAAATATATTCATCCCCACGTTACGTGTATGGGATGTACCCTAAAAAAAATTATTATTTTTGAAATTTTATTTTATTATTTTTTGCCATGATCAAGATCCATAAAAAAAATCAGCTTTTAGTCGTAAGAACCTCTGAGATATGCCGTAGAAAGACATACGGACATGGCAAAACTATAAGGGTTCCTTGGCGACTACGGAACCCTTCAAATTGGTTCACAAATATTTCTTTCTTTTCCTTTCATTACATTTTCAGTTTTCTGGAAATAAAACTGGAAATTACTTCAATTAAACCAATTTAGTTTCTCCAATAATACTTAAATTTCTTAACACCTAACAGTTTCTATTTCGAAATGAGCAAAACAATTTTCAAAGTGGATTCGTTTCAAATGAAATTTTCTAAGTTGAATCCATCAAGGCTACTCGAAGCTACTTGTAAGAGCTTATCGCGACCTGATTCTGAGTTTAAAGTGAACCCCTGAGCCAGATTCAACGCAGTTGGGGGCAGACGGCCCAAAATGGACCTTATACGTTTGTCGTTATATGTGTATCTGTAACGGTAAAACCGCTGAACCGATTTTGATGAAACTCAGCATAGAGATAGATAAGAACCAGGGAATGGATATCATAGGATAGGTTCATCTGGTTCGAGTAGTTCTCTTAGGGTGAGGGTGAATTGCGGTAAACAGTTATCTACACTAATATTATAAAGAGGAAAACTTTGTTTGTTTGTAATGAATAGGCTCAAAAACTACTGGACCGATTTTAAAAATTCTTTCACCATTCGAAAGCTACATTATCCACGAGTAACATAGGCTAAATTTTATTTTGGAAAAAAAATAGGGTTCCGTAAGATATTTGGGTTTTCTACCACTATTCCACGCGGACGAAGTCGCGGGCAGAAGCTAGTATTTCATAAAGATGAAAGAATTTCATAAAGAGAAAAATAATTGAGATTTATTGCTCATTAGGGCGTAATAACAAAATGTATCTAATATTCAACATGGGCGAAATTTAGTACAAGGTACAATATTTAGATAACAAGAAACATCAAATCATAATGGAATCTAACCATCAAGCATTATGGCAGCTGACCAATCACCTATCCCTGCCCTTGCCTTTATGAAAGCTACTTAACTTCAAAGATTAATCGCCAATTAATAATTCTCCTCACAATTGACGTTCTTAGCCAAAATCGTCATACAAAATCCCGTAACCATAAACAAATATATGCAAATTTGATTACGTAGAGTGTAGGACCAAAGGAACCAATTTCCTAGTCCTGACACAACTATCAAGCGGACCCAAGGACTCCTTAATACCATATCGCAAACCGACAGCATACTGTAAGTAGCCTAAACTGTCGTTAGGGGCAAATCTCGAGGATTTGCAAGCCCTTCAAACTTGGGCTAGCGGCTTGCGACTCTAAGCCGTGCTTCACTGAAATTTAATGCAAGAAAACCGACCGATATTATTTGAAATGGGTATTCTGGGAGTAAACTAAATATTTTTTATTTACTTTAACCCCTTTCTATGTTTTGTGAGAAAGCTTTGATATTAATATTCATCAACATCATTATCAGCCTATATATTGCCCCACTGCTGGGCACAGGCCTCTTCTCATACAGAGAAGGCATTAGCATTGATAACCACGCTTGCTCAAGGTGGATTGGTGATTTCAGACTTTTTAAGTCTAGGTTTCCTCACGCGGTTCCTTCACCGTTAGTCAGAGACGTCTAAGATATACTTTGAAATTACATATAACTTAAGAAAAATGGTACTTGCCAGATTTCGAAACCGCACACTCGTGCCCGAAAAGTAGGTGCCTTAACCACTAGGCCACCACGACTTTTTTTACTTGATATTAATATTAAACGTTAATAAAATTGTATAGTTTCTGTAAACGTATATTTTGTTTATTATTCCCGCGGTGCACCATCTATCTCAGTTCAGTCAGGTTCAGTCATTTTACCGTGAAATAAACTTATCTTCGTGTGTTTTTAGGCATTTAATAACACGCATGGCCTGTGTGTTGAATATTTTACGTAGGTAATAATCTCATGCTTAGATAATTGGAGCAAATAAAACGTGATGTCTTTGAGGTTCCACGAATATTTATGTAATTCAAATACTTAGGTAATTCGTAGTTCTTATGAACCTAAATCTACTAATATACCCTACTAATGTCATACATGTATAAGTTTGTGAAGATGGATGTGTGTATGTTTGTTACTTTTTCACACAAAAACTGCTGAATGGATTTGGGTGAAGTAAAAGCCAAAGTGAGTTTGTTTGTTTGTTACGCTTTTACGGTAAAACGGTTGGGCCAATTTGGATGAAATTTGGTATGAAGATAGATGGGTCCTTAGATACGGTTATAGATTACTTTTCATCTGGATGTTTTAAGTAGTTCCCTTGATTGAAATCGCAGGAAACAGCTTTATAACGTAGATTCGTAATGTGTAAACATAGAATATATTTAGTCAGTTATCTGGACACAATTCTATGTCACAGATAGAGTTGCAAGCAGAAGCTAGTATATTACGTATGTACCTTATATATTATGTAAATGTACGTTACATAACCAAACTCTAATTATACCACTACTGCGTGCCTCTACTAACAAAAAGTACCCTTAAAATCCTTTGTAATATTATCTCATGTTATCCCAAAAACTTTACATCATTATTCTAGATAATTTAAATTTCAAAACTGAAATTAAAACTATACAGTACGAACTGTCCTCTAACGAGACGTCGAAACTAGACCACATTATTTCTACGTACTGGATTTACGTAGATGGATATTCTGTTATCTAGCTACCCCTCTCCGTTACCACGTTAGGGTTTCGTTCGAAAAAAGAAATCCTTATAGTGAGACTTTGTAAAAAAATGCCATCTACTTAGATATATTTTATAGATTTCGCGAATATTCGAACATATTTCAGAACATAAATTATTCCGTTCACAAAACACCGTGAATTCCTTCAAATCCGTTTAATTCCGGATCCATGCCTCCCAATTCATTAAATTACTTATCCACTGCAATTCCGGTGTCTTTGAACAAAATTATCATAACGAAGACGTATTTGTTAAAGATTGATTGATAAGCCGAGATCAGAGAATTGAAAATTTACCGCCATGGAAATTGGAGGTAATCTAATCGAATTATGAAAATATTTCTTACAATGTACATAGCAAAAAGAACCGATAATTTTGAAAGGTTATGTTGTAATTTAATAAACATAGAATTTATTAGGTAAAAAATATCGAAAATATCTGCCAAAAAAATGGAAAAGAATAAAATAAGTCCAATACAAGAACTCTGTTCAAAAGACATAACAGTCTGAACCCATTAAATAGCTAAACTGTGGGGGTAGGGTTATATGATGTTGGTTACTCTTCAATGAGGGACACATGATGGGTATAATATACTTTTACTGACTGGTACCAGATTACATATTGTCTATAAACTAATTTTGACCTAACTGATTGGGTGCGGGGAGACGACTGCTGCGCCGCGCTAATACCACCGCGCGCCTGTACGCTAAACTCATGCGTCAGCAGTACGTCTCAGTTTACAATGAACTGTGTCCCTACATCACTTCCCCCTAAAATTTTAAAAAGAAAATTTTACATTAAAATACTAACACAAAAACAATTACAAAATTATCTGACTCTAGACTCTAGATTACAATGTATAACAAAGCACGTTATCATAAACAAGTATCATGTTCGTGAGCGCAAGTTCTCACAATGCTAACTTGACAAAATATGATGACTGCGGTCGATACTGGGAACTGTGAAACAAATACCCTGAGCTAATACAGATTACAAAGACCATTACATTACAAAGGAACGTATTACAAATTTTATCAACAAATATAACCATCAGGACATGACACGTTAATTACTAAAAGCACTTCACTGAAATTCTTGCTCTTCGTATGACGCTGACTGAGCTCGCTGTTCGTACGAAGATGCAGGTCTGCAGGAATCCATTTCTTCTGCGTAATTAAATCTGCGTGGAATATGGCAGGCTGCGATGTCCAACACTGAGCGATATTCTTCCTCGCTGTCACGTGTGATACGCAAACCTCGCGCGCACTGTACCATAAGAGTGCCACCGGGTGTACCTTGCCATCCATTGCCGTCCGGGTATGCTGCGTCATCGCCGTCTTGGTGCGGAATCTGTCCTCGCCCCCAAGGTGGATACGCCTTACGCCTTCATACGGTATGCACCGACCACCAAAATGCCACCGTTTCTAGTCCCGGTAAATCTCCGACGCAATTATATTCTACGTAGCAGATCTTCAGTAACCAATGTTGTCCTGTGTTGTCCTGTTATGATGAGCTGGATCCAGTTAGGTCTTAAGCCCCCTTGGCTGCTGCAAAAGGGCGAGTCGTCTCCCATGGTTTGCGTGTTCAGGTTACCTTCATATTGCCTGAAGAGATGTCTCGTGGCTGCCACGCCGCACATGCGCGTACTTCTATGCCACGCTGCCATGCGCGCGTGCGCCCGTGCCACGTTGCCACGTTGTTCATGTGCAGAAATTCCATGCACAGAAAGTTGCGTGTTCGTTGTCGAGGGTCACCAATGTGGGGGTAGGGTTATATGATGTTGGTTACTCTTCAATGAGGGACACATGATGGGTATAATATACTTTTACTGACTATAGCTAATATAAACTATCTCAATAATTTTCAAATCAAACTTTGTTATCACTTCATTGGCAATTGGGTAAAAAAGGCTTCTTTCCATTTTGGGGAATCTATTTCATACATCAAAATCATTTGGATTATTCTGAATGTCCTTATTGCCTATCCAAGAATAAAGTCGATATTATTGATTGAATTACCATACTTTATTCGTGTTAGGGGTGCGAAATACACCACTTGTATGGCGCCAACTGTCCGCGTCAATTAATGCTGTCTTACATTTCCAGAAATGCCTTTTCTTTGTATTGTATTACACTTGCATTACTGAGAACTCGTTGTAGTTTATTTATGTTGTAATAACTACTGCCCGCCATTCCGATGCTACCCATAGGAATGTTTTTTTTAAGGATAGTGAATTATCAAATGATTATGCATATGAATTACTAGCTTACCGCCAGCGGCTTCGCCCGCGTAATTTAAAAAAATACCGAGTTTCATACAAAATTTGCCCCCCTTTTTCACCCCCTTGGGGGTAGAATTTATCAAAATCCTTTCTTAGCGGATGCCTACGTCATAACATCTACCTGCATGCCAAATTTCAGCCCAATCCCTCCAGTGGTTTGGGCTGTGCGTTGATAGATTAATATGTCAGTCAGTCAGTCACCTTTGAGTTTTATATATATTTAGATTATGAAGATACTCTTTGCACAGTGGGAGGGAGTGTCAGGCTCATACTGACTAAAACCCACCCTTGTTCCGTCAATTGCATTTTGCGTATGGCCACACCAATCGCAACCCTGGCAGGCTCTGGCCCAAACGGGTCCCGTTAATTGGGTGTTTGACTGTATTTTTTTATTATCAATCTCATAATCTTAGACCGAAAAGACAAACAACAGTGAAATACGAATGATATTTCTTAAAAGACATCCAAGTTAGAAGCGTTTAAAAATTAGTTGCTAGAAATACATAGAACGTTTGAAATTTGACATCATCATGTCCAAGCGCTGAGTAGCTCGA
The DNA here is from genome assembly GCA_963891755.1 of Pyrrhia umbra. NCBI lineage: Eukaryota > Metazoa > Arthropoda > Insecta > Lepidoptera > Noctuidae > Pyrrhia > Pyrrhia umbra. The sequence goes on from OY982943.1 coordinate 4,099,266, forward strand.
CAGATCCAAGTACAAAATTATGTCTCGCGTGACAGGGATAAATACCCAATTAAGCTGACATCCCTTTGAGGCGCGGCTGGAACACAAAGCGTTGTCGACCCGGGCCTGGTCCTTTGATTGCCGCCCGCAGGACCGCACTTATTATGGCTGCAAAATTTTCCTACGACTCCCAACACCCAAGGCATCTCTTGCAGCGCCTAGGGCTTGATGCTCCCTCGCGTTCCGCCTCTTACTTCGCTTATATTAGAAGGAGGTGACCATTTCTAAATCAATAGTCTTAGATCGGCCTAGACCGGGACAAATGAAATGAGAAGGGAAGGCCTTGGCTAGGATCAAGGCCTAAGCCACCATAAGGTAAAGATAAATAAACACGTAAAAAAAACTGTTCCTAATTCTCATTTTCCAATGTTAAACTACATTATATTTTTATACAACCAGCTGTAAATTAATGCAATTAAATTAATCAGTGAACCACTGTAACGTGTTAAACACAGTACAGAACACGCATTCATCACTGCCAAAAGCACTAAGTCCCCGTTTTCTGTTCAGAAGCACTAGATTTTAATTAATTATACACGACGTCACAAACAAAATTCCTTCCTCGTACATGAGGGATGTTTAAACAAGTATTTATTTCAACCGGAGTAATTTTATGCACAGTTTTAATATGGCTGACTAGTAGTTACAAGTGCGACTGCTGGTTCTGAGTTCATTCTCCAGCTTAGGAAAAGTTTTATTGGAACCATCGGCGGTATTCATATTTAAATCCGGTTAATGGCTATTGCCATTTCAATATGACAATCCTTTTGGATTGTCATATTGAAATGACAATCACAGTTCCATATGACAATCCTTTTGGATTGTCATATGGAACCTGAATATGCGTGGAACCTGAATATAGTTGCCAAATGGTGACAATTACCTATAATTTGGGTAGAGGTCTATCCTCTCTATCTTCGAAACAAGAATTGCATTTAATACTAACTGTTTCGCGCGGTTTACTCGCGTCCCGAGGAAACTACTTAATGCACCCGAATAATCCTATAATCGTATCCAGGTTCGTATTATCCTCTGTACCAATTTTCATCCAAATCGATTTAGCCGTTTTACCGTGAAAGCGTAACAAAGTCACTTTCGCATTATTAATATTAGCATGAAAAAAACTTTTGAGACAGTATTTTTTTAACAATCCTAAATTTGTACCAATACACTACACTCGTATATTATCTGATTTGTAGATACTTTTAACATAAGTTCGACTAACGAAAATTCATAATGTTCCCTAATTAAGTTTACCGGTGCCCTGTAGCTAGGTGGGGCTATAATATTCGTAGGCAGCGGGAAGGGATTGGATGAGGAGAGCTGAAGATGTTGCTCAGTGGTGTGCCTTGAGAGAGTCCTATATCCAGCGATGGACTGTCATGAGCTGATAATAATGATGGAGGGGTATAACGAAAAACGAACAGTATATCCTCCACCCGGGGATTGATCAAAAGCCCCGAACAATAAAAAGAAAAACTATTGAATATTTCTTTTGTTCACAAAAACAAATCACCTTACCTAAGTGTACCTTGAATAAACCTCAAAAGCCTACTAAATAAATAACATTGTTTCCTTACCTTTGTTTCAAAAACTTTTGAAGATGAAACAGCGTTATCTGTAACAGAAAAAGGTAAAGATAAATAATGACTTCCTTATAAAACTGGCAATGGACCACGCTAGTCTGTTTTCTGTCAATCAACTAGGCTTTCGGTACGAAATCCGTCGGGATCATTTGAAATCCGCAGCGGGCGTGCTTTGAAAATGTTGACTGCAAAATTCATTTTAATCCAAATTCCGAAATTCAATTGAAAACCGTTTTTGTCTATTAAAATATTGGTCATCATCATCATCTGCCTAGCCTTCTCCCAACTATGTTGGGATCGGCTTCCAGTCTAAACCGGATGCAACTGAGTACCAGTGTTTTACATGAAGCTACTGCACTCCTATCTGACCTCCACAACCCAGTTACCGGGTAACACGATACCCCTTGGTAAGTCTGGTTGTCAGACTTTCTGGCTTCTGACTACCCGTAATGATTGTCAATGATCTACAAATAACAACCGGGACCAACAGCAGATGGTCACCCATCCACGGACCGACCGCGCCAAGCGCGCTCAATAGCTCCTCGCTATTGAAATATTGATATTATATGATATAGTTCTGTTCCCCGTGGTTTATCACGTTTAAGTCACAATTTTATGTAAGAATAATTTTGTACTGTAATACCTACTTTTTTTATTCAATTTTTTTTTTCGTACTGCCGAAATGTCGCCGTCCAAAGATATATACTTTTGAAATTACAGCACTCATTAATGCTATTTTAGTTCCATATTCAACAGATGTAATTTTTTTTTTTTTTTTTTTTTTTTTATTGTAATTCACAAAACTGATATGCAATCATACAATGCAATATAAAAAAAAATGTAGATACATACATCAGATTGATATCTACTAGATGTGAATCCTGCATGCACATTTAACAGTCTCCGTAAACAAATAATTAATTTTCTAATTGAGAACTAAATTTCTCCTACTTATAAACTTAAAACTAAAAAAAAAAAAAACTTAAATAATAAACAACAAACAAAAGGATATACACAAATAATACATTATGATATTAAGTCTCTAAGTTTTGTTTTTACTGAGGCTACAGAACCAGTAAATATATCTAATTCACAACGAATGGAATTTGCAACAGAAAGCATGCGGCATATGGGTGAAAAATGACCGATATTAGTTCGACTATGAGGCAAGATGAAAGTCTTTCGGTTAATTAAGCGGCTGCTGCTACGTGGGATACTAAAAAGCACTTTTTCTAAAAGTTCGGGAGAATATAACAAGCCGTTAATTAATTTAAATAAGAACATGAAATCCAAGGATTTCCTACGCGCGCTTAAAGATTTCATATTATAGTGACTCAGTCTAGAATCATAAGATTTTAAAACATGACATCTATTATCCGAGTAGCACAAGTGATACAAAAATCTTTTTTGTACCCGCTCTATTCTATCCGAGTGTACTTGATAAAACGGACTCCATACTGTACTACAATATTCCAGTACACTTCGAATAATGCTGTTATAAATAGATATAGTCAGAAACGGTTCTTTAAAAATTTTCATTTCCCTGACGATAAAACCCGATAGTTTTGATGCCCGACTAATTATGTGATCATAGTGATTTCTAAAACATAAACTGCTGTCTAACAAAACGCCCAGATCCCTAATAGTATCAACCTCTTGGAGGGGTGTGTTATTAATGAAGTAACAAGTCTGACATGTTTTCCTTTTTCTGCTGAATTTGATGAAGTAACATTTATTTTGGTTTAATGACATTTTGTTTTCTACACACCAGCTATAAATGTTATTCAAATCTAATTGGAGTTGAACAATATCCGATTCACTGTAAATAGTTCGATATATTTTTAAGTCATCAGCAAAAAGTTTGTAATTAGAATCAATAATGTAATGGTAGTAATGGACATTTTATAATGGTGTTCACTAAAATAAATACAAAATTCGATTTAGAAGCGCAAAAGACTGTTAGGACCAATCTCATCTAACTTTGTTTTTACAAGTAGAATAGAATTTTTGAATTCACTTTAAAATGCTTGCAATTAACTTTAAAAGCTTGTGCAAGTGCACTATTAACTTTCTATCTTGTTAAATAATAAATTATTAATTTTAGAACTGGCTATTGGTTGGTTTTACTCTCAATCCGAGTTAACTACTCCGTACTCTAATATACCCGGATAACAGTATATTATATCCATTACCAGGTTTCAATCGATATCTTTACCAAATTTCATCTAAATCGGTTCAGCAGTTTACACGTGAAAACTTGACAAACAAACATATAGAGTAACTTACGCGCTTATCAAGATGCTTTCACCATACGCGTATGAGTTTTGCCTTAGAGTCACATCGCCACAAAGGACCAAAATAAAATACTTATGTACCTAAACACCACATACGATTCGATGTCAAATAATTCATTCACTCACTCAGCAGTGTGAGACATGCATTTGAGTCAGTAATACGCAATTCACGCGAGTTTCAACATGACATGGTATGTTTCAGGAATGAACGGAATTTCTTGCGAAATTGACGTTGACTTGTACCAAGTTGTACCCGTTTAGCATTTATGTTGAATTTAAGTTTTATTGCAACGGAATGTTGACTTCAGCTTCTAATGAATATAAATATAAAGTGACAATTCGTAAGATTAATGAAGACAAAAATGGAAGGTTTTATTGTTTTGGATACATTGCTACTAGCTGCTAGCGATATGTAATACAAAACTCACCAACAAAAGTATTCCTTCGCATCGCTATTAATTGGTAGTTAGCGTGAACGACCGATATCAGTTGCAACTTGAAAGGTATCCTTCAATCAAATTTTTGTGACTTACGATATTACCAACTGCATGATATCCAGAAATTCCGCATGAAAAAATCCCGATGTTCTTAAGCTAACCCTGAATTCGAACTTCCCTGACCTCAAACCATAGGCCAGTCAGCCAGCATTTACATTTTCGACCACGAGGTAATCATTAGACATGAGTATTACGTATTTTTACTACACTATTATTTCCCGCGGTAGGTATCATCCTTATTATCCGGGATAACGCCTTTTGCATTAAGGACTTTCATAATCGGTTCAGTAGTTTCGGACTAATACAATCATCATCATCAGCCTATTTATTGTTTGTCCCACCGCTGGGGAAAACCCTCGGCTCATACAATGAAGACATAAGCATTAATTACTACAATTGCTTTCTATAAAATAGACAAAATATTAAGTAGGTCAAGAATATTTTCATAAAGATTCAAAATTAAATTCAGCGTCCAAGCCCCAGTATGCTCGCTTGGGCCGCCATCTTGGTAACTACGTATGCAAGCGGTTGAGTGTGTGCAATTGTGCGTCTAATCGTCCGGGGACTACACGCTCCCGCAAACAGTTGGGCTAAACTGTGCTGGGGACTAGGGCTGTCGAATTTACGAAACCGTGTGTCGTAACGTAACGAATGGTAAGGCAAAAAATTTTATACCACAAATTCGTAACGTAGATTAGTAGATTTATTTTAATAAAAAAAGGAGATTACTACTTAACTCACACTTAAAACATGGTCTCTTCTTGACCGTAGTCGGGTAAAAAAACGGGCCATTGCCGATACTGGAACAATCAACGTGACCTATATTTTGACATTTTCCTTAAAGGGGAATTCAATTACAATTTATTTGACCAAATTGAATCGAATCTTAAGTGTCAAGTACATCTAAAGACTCGTCTACTGTTTACGTTCCAGTTTTAAACGATACCACCTATTTCCCGTGGTTTCACCTGCATCTTAAGGAAATTAGAAATTAGAAAATTCTTCATGCATCCATATAAAAAGTGGCCTTTGACCATCTCCAAGGATCCATCTATCACCATCCCAAAATATTAATATACAAAAAAATATGCAATTCTGTGACAACCCTAACAATAAGCCATAATGAAGGAGCTACGTCTCGCCCGAAGAAAAGTAATTGTTTGTGAAGAATTGAGCATTTATATTTAAATAAAAATGGCCGTATATTTAATAGGATCTAGTTTTTATGCCAGTAAGTTATAAAGTATACATGCGTTGGGACACCCACGCTGATTCCTTTAATATCCTACGAATACTATAAATGCGAAATTTTGTGATGATGTCATATCATCATCTGCCTAGCCTTTTCCCAACTATGTTGGGGTCGGCTTCCAGTCTTAACCGGATGCAGCTGAGTACCAGTATTTTATATGGAGCGACTGCCTATCTGATCTCCACAATCCAGTTACCGGGTAACACGGTATCCCTTGGTAAGACTGGTTTTCAGACTTTCTGGCTTCTGACTACCCGTAACGACTGTCAAAGATATACAAATGGCAACCGGGCCCAACAGCTTAAAGAGCTTTCCGAGGCACGGAGGAGTCTCGCTATCACAAAGATGGTCACCCATCCACGGACCGACCGCGCCAAGCGCAGCTTAACCTTTGATCGGTCGAACCCCACGACCCAAGGGGTAAGGACCAAATGGCTCGAAAATATAGATGCCAAATACAGAATACATTATGTAATAAATATGTATACCATGGTCGCGTCGTAAATATCAATTTGCCGTGAAACTATTTCATGATGCACACTGTCGTTATTCTATGGACGTATTTGCGTTGAGCTCAGCTATAATTTTGGATCTACATATGTGTGTATAGGTAGGTATGTGTGTGTAGAAAGGATTAGGATTTTGTGTAATATACAAGAACTAGCTTTACCTACGACTTCGTCTGCGTGGACCTAAATATCTGGATAAAAAATCCAATGTGTTAAACCAGGTAATAAACTATAGGTATGTATGTCAAATTTCATCCGAATTCATTCAACAGTTTTTGCATGAAAGAGTAATAAACATACATACATTCTTACAAACTTTCACATTTATAATATTTGTAGGAAGTATGACTATCTATTTCCCGCTGTTTCACCCCCATTTTGAAGGAACTACTTCACGCAGCCAGATTAAAAGTATCCTGTGTATTAATTCTAAGTATGTCTTAGACGTCACTGACTAACGGTGAAGGAAAACATCGTGAGGAAACCTGGACTTAAAAAGTCTGAAATAGCCAATCCGCCTTGAGCAAGCGTGGTGATCAATGCTCATGCCTTCTCTGTATGAGAAGAGGCCTGTGCCCAGCAGAGGGACAATATATAGGGCGATGATGATGATGATGTGTATTAATTCAGGCTATAAACTATCGATGTGCCAAATTCTATTTCGTAGTTTTTGCGTGAAAGAGCTTCAAACATAATAATATATATATTCATACAACCTCATTCGCATTTAATATTAGTATGATTAATAGGATTTCCAAGATACTTGCAGCCAACCCATTTTCATTGCTCCCTAGTGTAGTTGGTGCTGAAACTATTTACTCGCTACACTTCCCACGCTATTGCCACAGAAAGACGAAGGCGTATCTTCCACAAACGTTAACAACAGACAAAACTATTTGCATAACCCATTAACCGTTTATACAGTCCAACCTAAACAAGTTAATTAACCGAAAAAAATGGAATAAACGTTATGCCGTCGTTACTTTACTAAATAATTAAAACGTATACAATTCTTAGTAGGAACATTAACCGTTTTGACGTTTCATATTTTTATGAGTTTCTGCAGTCACCGGAAAGTTTTCAAATAATTTTAAATGATGTAAGTATTTATAATATTTTATTTATTTAGAATTGTTCCGGCCTCGAAAATCAAGGTTAAGATACGCCTCCGTCGATGGGCGACCAAACCATTTAATAGGAGACCCTGATTTCATTTCTTAGGAGGTGTACACGGGTTAGTGAAAGCCAAACGCGTCGAAAAATCAAATTTAAGCTGCATTTACTGCTGTCAGTCCGCGGGCAGCCTATTTATTGTTCCACTAGCTTTCTGCCAGCGCCTTCGCCCGCATGGACTATACGAATTCAAATTAAAAATGAAAGATTTTCATACAAAGTTTGTCTCTTTTTCACCCGCTTAGGAACAGAATTTCGGAAAACCCTTTCTTATCGGATGCCTACGTCATACAAAGAACACACCCTCCAAGTTTAAGGTGTCTACGATCAGCGGTTTAGGCCGTGCGTTGATCCGTCAGTAATTCGGGACAAAACATTGTATATGTATGGATTACTAAGCAAACGCCACTTCTTATTCAGAGAAAACACAAGCATTGATGACCATGCTCGCTGAAGTCAGATTTCTACTTCATAGCAAATGATACATATCACGAAGCAGCCAGAGTCAGGTAATTAATTGGTGGAGCTACACCCCTTTGCCGGGGAGAACAAATTAAGCCATCATCCCCGGCTACTTCCTTGATAGTAGAAATACTGGCGGATTTGAGTGATCTTTGAGACTAGTTTAGTAACCCTTACAGCCCATACGATAAGAACAAGAATGAGCAATTGACTGATTGTTGAGTTGTGAGTTCGATTCCCACTTGGGATGAAAAAAATTATCTGATACCAGGTGTTTGTGCATGTTAAACGTATATATGTATATAATAGCGTTCCGCCCGCGGCTTAGCCCGCATGGACATTTTTTTTACACCTTGGGTTACATTATTCGAGTTTTAGTAGGGATCCCTAATTATTTCTGGAAATAAATATAGCCTATGACACTTTGTAAAGATGAAGCTTTCTAATGGTGAAAGATTTTTAAAATCGGTCCAGTAATTTTTGAGTAAAAACCCTACAAAGAAACAAACAAATCTTTCCTCTTTATAATATTAGTATAGATGTAGCAATCTCATAACGTTTTTAATATAATGTTTTATAATATACCAGAGCTTTGCATTCGTAATCCATACGTAAAGCTCCGAACATAAAATATCAAAAATATCGTGAAAGTACCTACTTCCAATTTAACTCGAAAGAATGGAAGACTACAATCTCATCATATTTGCGCGAAATCTCTTCAAGGATTTAAATATTAAGTATAATGACACCTTTAGAAGTGTTATCTTTCCTTAAAAGACTTTTACATAAGAGATGAGATAAGTACCTATGTATATATAAAACCTATTATATTTTCTTTGTAAAAGACTTTTCTTTACTGTGTTCCCAAGTATTTGATTTTTTATAGGCCGTTGGGTCGTAATTAATTTATTGCGTCAAAGGATTTACTTGATTTCACATGCGAATTTTTATTTTTATTTAAATGACACGTTTTCTTTCTAACAAATAAGCATCAAAATACGATCACAAGCCCAAAAATAAACTTACTTATAAAGAAAAAACAGAAAGTTTTATAGGTAAATTATTTTTTGGTCTATATTTAATGATTAGCTGTACAATGTAGATACATATTTATTTAAATAGATAAAATTAACATTAATTTAATGTAAAAACATACCAAGTGAAGTGAAGTGTAAAAAGGAAAAAAAATCTAAAAAAATAAATAGGACAAGTTATCTAAAAGATCAACGTACTTGGTAAATACTCGTATACATTTTCCGTAAGTTTTGCCAACATAAGTACTTACTTAGACACTTAAAATAACCGTAGTATAAGTGGTCCTATATCTCACATGACTAATGGTCCTTTTCGTACGAAATTCCTCTTATACCATGTTTTTATTTTTCTTAAATTCCGGTCTTAATGACCTTTTCTTTGAATCACTTTTGTTTTCATGCCAAAACTTAGCTGGAGAAAAAACAAAAGAATCGTTACAATATGTTATTGCAATATATATCTTAAGTGAATTGAATAAAGTTTGACGTCCTTTGGGGTAGGCCAAATGGTTTTGTTGGCGGAGTTTATCATGAGTTCTGTTGTAACTAATAAAAGCTTCGCTTCTCAGGGGAAAAAGCGAAGATTTATATGAAAAATTAACGACTTCACGAGCGTAAAATGGTTCCTTGTTTCGATATATTAACTTCAGTACAATATTAAAAACAGAAGCATACAGTTGGCGCAAATAGCAAAAGGACGTTGAAATTTTCCGAGCTAAACTTCAAACTAAATGGGCGAGATATTTTTTTGCAAACAAGGATTCAAATAAAATGCAGTTTTTTTGTGTATTTATTAAGCTAGTTTTGTAAAGATCATTATATCCGTGCGTACAAAAAGACCAGAAATATTGTAAAAAGTATTCTATCAAATTAAATGAAAAGCTGTTTAAAATTAGGTATAACATGTTTTTTTTAATCGAAGTCTCAGAAATCTCAATACATAATTATAAATAAACGTTTTTCATTATAAATGTTATATAAGTCTAACCTCAAATGATAAGAAATGTCCGGGCACCAGTCTACTTTATCGACCCTTGACCTAATTTGATGAAAATTATCAAACGTTACACATTTTTCATTTTCCTTTTAAAACTCTTCGTTTGACACGATAACCCCATTTTTTTAACATTTGAATTAACACCTTAAGTGATAACATAGGCGTCACATTTGTTCATTTTTATTTTATTCACAAATTACTATAGTCTGTATCAATTAATGTTACGAAAAATGTAAACAAAATCATAACCTAAATTATTCTAATTTTCCCACACAGATAAATAAAATGGCATTAAATGATAAATGATGATGTCTAGAGCATGAAATTGACATAAATCCACCGTTTTGTTAATTTCTGTGTCAAAATTAGAACGAAGTAGGTTACGACTTTGTTTACATTTTTCGTAAAATTGATTGGTACGTTCTATACATATTTCAGCTTTTAGGCAGAGCGAATATTTATATATTACAACTGTTTCCCGTGGTTTCACTCACATTCCTAGGGAACTACTTAATGCACCCGGATACAAAGTAGTCTATAACCGTCTCAATGGTCCCATCTATCACTGTCCCAAATTTCATCCAAATTAGTTTAGCTGTTTTACAGTGAAAGCGTAGCAAATGAATATATAAACAAACTAACTTTTGCATTTATAAAATTAGTAAGAATTTCGAATGTTTTTAATTGCGTAGCTCAGTAGTTGAACTAGTTTTTTATTGTTACAAAACTAATAAAAAAAATGTTCAATCTACAAGATCACAATCATTACCGGAACACGACAAATAATATACTTTTTCCTTTCCTCAATTTTCTTCATCATGCTTGTTCACTTCGAATGATAAGGCAGTAATGAAACAATTACGAGTTTATGCCGTATTTTGCTAGGATTGCTATAATGCAATTTTTTTCACGAGATTTTAGTCATGCTTGGCCTTTTTTTGCGGATGGGAAATCATCAAATGAGATCATCAGCCCGCCATTAGTGTCTTACTGACTAAAACCCATTCATGTTCCTTCCTTAGCCCTTTGTATTCCGGGGGCGCGGTATCTCTTTTGAACGTTCCGTAGCGTCATGCCTGGCCTAAATCAAGACCAAGATATTCTCGATAGACAAACCCTCGATGAATCTTAGTTATATTTTTAACGAGAGAACTAAATCAACTGCAACTAGGCACACAGAGAAATGTTCTCACTGCGTTCTCTCACAACAAATTCATGGATAAGTAGTAACCTAGCCCAAATTTTTTAAATATATTCTCACATTATTTCACTATTATAGCAGTTGTTAAGTTATCTATGAATTTATTATTAGAACATCCGCAAAAACAACATATCTCTTTAACGGCTATATGGCTAGTGTTGATATTTGAATTTTCAGCAAAAATAGAAGTCCATTGCGGTTTTTACAAAAATACTTGTACTAACTGCATTTTCCTATTTACGTAAGCGTAAAAACTGTTTGGTTTCGGTACTTTTGCAGTTACACACTGCTAATTTTGCCAACATTTATTTTGCCAAGTGAGGGGAAATACTTCATGCACCTAAATGAAAAAATATACTATCTCCTACCCAGATTTTTATATATCTCCATACCAAGTGTGTCATATATATCGGTTCAGCTGATAGTCATTCATCTACTGACCGACCGCGCTATCGTAGCTTAACCTTGACGACCTGAGTGGTTTAGTGGTCAACATGCCGGAATGCCAAGCAAGAGGTCCCGGGTTCGATTCCCGGCCGGGTAGAAATTGAAATGATGAATTTTAATTTCTGTGACGGGTCTGGGTGTTACTATGTATAATATGTATGTATTTAAAAAAAAGTATATAAGTAGTATATCCGTTAAGCTAGCACCCATAACACAAGCATGCTTGCTTGCATTGCTTACTTTGGGGCTAGATGGCGCTGTGTGAAATTGTCCAAAGATATTTATTATTATTTATTATCCGTTTATTCATTTTATAACATATCAATTATATTTTTAAATATTTTTACAAACTATATAAAAAAAAAAACTTTTAAAAATATAAAATTATTTATTATTATTATTATAACCTTTGATCGACCGGCCCGTGTGACTGTTACCTACTTAGCTACGAGCTCAACTTTGATCCACCCATACGGCTGTTACTTAGTCACGAGCTCCTCCCGGCATGGACCTGATACACATCAACCCAAAAACGAACCTAAAACTTAAATTCAAAACCTGTTCAGCAAAAATGGAAATTTCAACGAAATTTTCCACAAAAATAAAACTAAAAAAAATGTCTTTGTAACTTCGGTTACCACGAAACGTATGTTTGTTACGTAAAATGAAGTTGAAAACTTTTTGGAGCTTTCACTAAAATGTTCCCGTTTTGAAGTAGGGAAATGCCGTTGACTTTCATATTTCATTGCTTTTCAGTAACGTTTACAGCGTGTGGTAAACCGAAACTTTAAAATGTACTTAACGTCATATTGGTTCTTTTCATTTTTGGAATGGCTTCATGTTACTTTTATTAGGCAAGTTTGAATAGTGAATACCTTATTGGTCCTTGTATCCGGTAATCGCTAACTATGTAGTCTTATGTTTGACTTCCAAGTCGTGTAAATCATTAGAAATTCCTCATTTGGATCTAGTCGTTTTTGTGAACGGAGAATGGCTAGCCTTCAAGCTAGGCTAGGCATTCGAACTATCGACGAGCTGCCAATGATACATTTCTGATGGTACAACCTTGCATGATCACATGATCTGAGTATCGAATCTAAGACGTCATGGCCAGCGTTTTAGCGGTAGTGCACGCGACCACTAAATCAATGGGCTCATTTCAACCCAAATTGTCATCGAAATAATAAAAAAACCAACTGGATTATAATAAAAACAATTTACTAAGCTTAATTCATTACTCACACAAACGCAAAAAAATGGATACCTGCATCATATAATCCCTTATTTTTGCACTAACAGCATAGAAAACCGATAGTCAAGCAAATATGACATGAAATAAACGACAATTCAGCTTGCTAGAGTAAATCCGAGTTCCGTAAACGTGAGCTTAACTCGACAATACGCTAGCAGATCAAGCGCCGTATAAATTGTGCACCAGGACTGACGGAATAAATTACAGTATCAACCACTTTCACGCCAATACAACCCTTATAGTAAACGTGTAACAGTGAAAATCGCTCGCAGCAAACTGAAATTGAGTTGGCGATGATCTATTCCAATTCATAGTGATGTAAGACTCGGTCAACTGTTTACAAAACTGTACGTTTGTTTAGATTTATTTATGTTACAGTTAACCTTCCGTGCACCACGTGGGGTTTAATAAACCCCAGCGAAACAAAAATCGACGTATCTTTTTAAACGGCTGCGTGATTTCCACGAAACATCGAGTAGCTGGAGTTGCGATGTTGCCGAGTCGCATAGTAACAGTGATTTAGTAGTAGCGTCGCAGGCGCAGCTGACATTCGCTCGCAAATTGTGGCAGGGTGTCAGAAACCCCACGTAGTTCGGCATGTCGTCTAAAAGGTAAGCAGTTGGACATGCAAAATATACCTATTTCTACATAAATATTTATTTATTTTGTTTCTTTAATTACTTCAATCGTTTGTGTAATTGTTTGCAGGAAGTTAACATGATCTGGGAATGGCTATGATTGAAGACTACGCAAGAGAAACCGAAAAGATAATCCGCGAATTCCAAGGGATTCTCGTAAGCGCATACATGTCTTACTTGGTGAACCAAGTGTGGAACCACTAAAGAAGATGCCAAGACTGTAACAAGATGTTCTGAGTGCGATAGAAGAAAAGATCGAAAGACTAAGTACGGTTGCGAGCGACGAATATATGCTTAGAGCACGCATATTTTTTTTGTAAAAATTGTGCTGATTTGAACCAACTGGGATCTCATGAAGACTAATTATATTTAGTTATTTTTATTTAATTATTGTTTCTTATCTCATAAGGCCCTGAAATAAAGGGCAATAAGAAGTTTTTAGTTACGTTTTTTTTTGTAAGGCTAAACCAAAGAAGATGGTCTCCTCTTAGTTATTTAAAATGTACTATTTTTGTTACAATGCCTATAGACATTAAAAATGTATATTTTACTTAACAAATTTATTTTATTTTTATCTCCTAGTAGTCCTAAAACAATATAAATATGTATAAAATAAACTTTAAAAAGATATTCTCTATATAATAGATAGAATAATGTTGGGGTATAGGAAACCCCACATAGTGCAGGACGCAACTTTTACCCACGTGGTTTACGAAGGGTTAAAGAAAAACATTAAACAGTTATAGTTTGGGCATGTGTAAATATTTTAGGTTCCTAGAATTTACTCCGTGATTATTTTTGGTCCTTGGTCATTTTTTGCTGGGGAAAAGGACCAGGTTTTTTTTTGGTGTAGTTTCACAGCTTTCTAAATCTAATTATTAAATAAAATGGAAAGTATGCCTTGTTTACATGACATTTAGTAGTCCGTATCAGCATTAAATTTGCTAAACAAAATCGCCAATATGTACAATATTTTTTATCACATAATAGATAAACCCGTATTGTCCCATACTTAGGAAAAAACGAGGTACATTTTCTTATCATTTACTAAAAGTAAAGCTTGACTTTACCAAGGCGTGTTGATAAAACTGGAGCTTTAGAAAAACAAGGCGACAGGCTATTTATTGCTCGCCTAGATTTATCGCTCCGAGAAATATAGGAACAATGCTTCCGTTTTATGTCTCTAACAATTCCAGTGTATTAAAAATTGCAATAACGCTGGTACAAGTTTAATAATTTATTATTGGTGTTTTTTTTTAGTTTATGTGCAGCTGTCGATACACATGCGATTAAAGATGGCTGAACATCTACTCATAAAATTTTTTTTTTTTTTCAAAACCGTAGCTCTAGGAATTTCTTCTGTATCGTGGGTGCATTTACAAACATACATTATACATGCATAAACATCCGAAATAATTTTAGTTAGGCCGTGCCGGAGTCTCACCCGCGACATACAGTGTAGTAGCCAATTGCTCATTTACACCCAGTTCAGGGCAATAGACTCATATTATATGAGACTTTCCTAAAAATCCTTATGAAAATGCCTAAATAAAAATGGGAAAGTAATTCTGTCTTTGTGTTACTATTTTATGGTAAATAACTGAGGAAAGATCAAAGCAGCCGATTGCATCAAACTTTTTAGCATTTTTATACATTTACGAATATCACAAAACATGATATCAATAAAATTAGCATTATATTAATATTTTTATGATATCAATTTATATTAATTATGATATTAATTTTAATATTTAAACGAAAAATAATAGCAAAATTATGCAATTTTATCCGCCATTTTGACGGATCTTGAATGGAAGCTATTGCTCCGGTTCACGTATATGTAATCGCATTTTTGGTGTAAGTGGGTGATAGTTTTAATCATGGCGTGTTAAATAATTCCCTCATCATACAAGCGTTACCACGGTAAAGAACTAGTGCTAAACAAACTACCTTCCCTAGAGTAAAATAAAAACATTTTTCCATGTGTTTTACGATGCAAATAAAGTGAGTCACGCTCACTTTGAAGTTTAACATAAGGTCAACGCGAACGCCAACAAAGACCTCCGAAAAACTTTATAAAAAGCCTGTCTTTTTGTTCTAAGTTTGACTTTCCATCGCCGAAGGACCCACGGACTTTTGTATTGGGATTGAACTTCTAAATATAGAATCTTTATGTCTCTCTCTCTTTTGTTTATTTATATTGTGGTAGTCTTTTGTCTTTAATTCTTTTTAGATCTTACGGTGCTTTTTTAATGTAAAATCAGATGGACGGTCAATTGTATTAGTCTGTAATTCATACCAAAATAAAATAAAAACAAGTATCTAGCAATACCAACGCTTTTTTTATTGTGAACCTTTTTCACTGTGTATAAGGGCTGTTTTCTTGTGGTCCCAACAATGGCACCACGAGGAATAAAAAAAATCAAAATAAGTGATTTTTTTAAGTGCAAATTTTTGTATGATACGTTCATCCCTAACTTTTGAATGGCTGTCCCTAGAAATGTGAAAAAATCGCAAACGTAGCACATGTGATGAACTTACAAGGAAAACTTGCGGCTAAGTAGGCTTAACCGGTTACAGAGTTATAGTCGAATAACTAAGACCTACTGCGCGTGGCCCGACACGCACATGGCCGGTTTTTTTACTACGATTAAAGACATTAAATTATTATCCTCTTTCACCATTGGGTAAAAAGTAAATCACACGAAACGGTCTTCGAAAATTGTGTCACCTACCTGCCATCAACCGTCAGTTCGGTGTGACGTCATTAATTGGGAAGCACTTTAGATAGAAGACTAATCAACTTACCCTTTAATGAGATTATAAGCTCTCTACGTCACGTGACCTTTGATAACCTTGCGTTTTAAGTTTTGATTTAGGTCTTGTAGTTTCAATTTTGTATGTGTTTGTTTGTTACCCTTTCACGCTAAAACGGCTGAACAGGTTTGGATGAAATTTGGGACGAAGATAGAGGAGTACTTGGAGATGGTTATACGCGGTTTCACTTAAATTTTTAGGGAACTATTTCACGCACCCGGATAACAACTAACTAAAAAACTACCCTTTGTCCTACCAAAGGTTTAAAATCTATCTCTGTTTAGATTCCGCCTAAATTGGTACATGCGTTTTATTATAAAAGATTGAGAAAGATCAGTGAAAAGATTCAGAGGGAAAGATTGACCCACGAATTATAGAAAGAAATCAAATATATACATAGACAGTTTCCAAATAATCTTCTCATTGTCAAAATACAGTCGTATCACCAAGACTTTTCGGAAATGGTTCAATTTCCTGGTAACATTCAAACTGGTACGTATATTATATCTATTTTAGCCTTGACGGTTCACATCATAACAGAGTGAAGAAGTGTTCAAACCTCGTATTTTACGAATAATAATCTATACTAATATTATAAAGAGGAGAGATTTGTTTGTTTGTTTGCAGGGATTTAACTCAAAAACTGTTGGACCGATTTCAAAAATTCTTTCGCCATTAGAAAGCTACATCTTTATGAAGTGTCATAGGCTATATTTATTTCCAGAAATAATTAGGGATCGATACTAAAACTTGAATAATGTAACCCAAGGTGTTAAAAATTGTCCACGGGGGCGAAGCCGCGGGCGGAAAGCTAGTCTATACTTATAAATGCTTTGTCCTGAATGACTGACGGATCAACGCACAGCCTAAACCGCTGATCGTAAGAGTTCTGAAACTTGTAGGGTGTGTTCTTTGCATGACGTAGGCATCCGATAAGAAAAGATTCCGAAGTTCTATCCCTAAGGGGGTCAAAAAGGGGGGCAAAATTTGTATGAAACTACATCATACGAAGAACACACTCCAAGTTTCAGGTCTCTACGATCAGTGGTTTAGGCTGTGCGTTGATCCGTCAGTCATTCAGGGCAAAGCATTTTATATGTATAGAAGAAGATTAATATGCAAGCAATTACGCATAAACTTGTCTACCACACCTTTTAATTAAATAGGTGCAATTGAATAAAATAAACATTTTCATTTCAGGGTGGGGCCGGACTAATTAAAATTAATTAACGGCTTAGTAACAAAGTACCTACTCTAGCTTTGCAAGGAAATCCAAGCGGACGTGACGACACGACACGGCCATCCATCATACACAGAGTGTTCCGGAAAGTGTTGAATGTGTTTTTTTATGTATAGGGTGTGGAAAAATGTGCTTTTGATTTTGTGTCGTGTTTTGAATATAGATCGGATTTTATTGCTGTTATGTATTTTAACAAATTATATATTATTAAAAATCCACGTGCTATTGAGTAGATCTAGTAGAATTTAATTTCGCTAGTAATTATGTTTCAGTGTCACGTTGTAAAGGGAGATTATTTGTTTACTTAAGCAACATGGAAGACTTAAAGCTAAATTAATCTATAATAACGCAAAATTAGTCAACAGAGAGCCAATGATAAGTCGTCACTTATTATATTGCTATCTTTATGAGACAAATCCCAAATCGGGGTGTAATACAAAAAGAAAAAAATAAAACTCAATAAACGCTACATCAATTATTTTTATCACATTATTAATTCATAATGTCACAATTATTAACTCGTAGAATGATATTTGAATTATTAATTATTAGAATTTTATAAATATTTCTAAGGTAAATAATAAAATAAGGATCGCATAAATTTAAATAAAAAAATTTACATCAAACACATTTTGTTATTTGTCAACGAAAATTATACAGGTATCTTAAAATGATATTCCTACCTTGAAATTTATGAAATTTATTCTACCTTTAAAATGAAATCACTACATAAATCGTTTATCGAACGTACGCAACGTACGATAAAAACCTTTTATGCCTAAATAAACAAAAGCAGGTCGGTAAACAAAGAATATATAATCCCGAAATCTTTGTATACTCCATATATATTTTACGAGCCGAATAAAAACATAAACTGTGTCGCCCTTTTGTAGGTAGGTACTACCATTGTACTCATTTATCTACTAATAATATTAATGAGAAAGTGTGTTTGTCGTCCTATTATACTGACATTGATAGACGTGACTTTTTCTTTGTAGGTATATTCGGGCACTAAACTTGCCCTTGTCTCGAAAAAAAGGCACAGGTTCAGGCACAGACCGCGGACAGAAGCACTAGTTAATTAATCTATACATACAGCAATAATATGTCTCGAAATTTTGGAAACTACTGATCCAATTTCGAAAAAAATAACTTACAAAGCTATCCCAGATTCTTATGTGTAACTCATGGAAGGGCTCGTAGCTGAGTAAAAGCCATGCGGATCGATAGATAAGCAAAATTAAGCTGCGCTAAACTGTCGTGGTGGCCTAGTGGTTAAGGCACCTGCTTATCGTGTATGAGTGAGCGAGTTCGAAACCTGGTAAGTACCAATGTGGTTTTTCTAAAGTCATATGTACTTTCAAATTATATATTAGACGTCACTGACTAACGGTGAAAGAAAACATCGTGAGGAAACCTGGACTTAAAAGTCTGAAATCGCTAATCCGCCTTGAGCAAGCGTGGTGGTTAATGCTCATGCCTTCTCTGTATGAGAAGAGGCCTGTGCCCAGCAGTGGGACAGTATATAGGATGATGATGATGATGAAGCTGCGCTAGCCGTGGTCAGTCCATGGATGGTTAATTTTTCTTAACATACCGAACCCTTTCGTGGCTCGGAGACCACGTGAAGCTAGTTGGTCCCGCGCCAGAACTCTCCCTGGTCGTGTCGGATTGCCGACCCATCGGACTATGACAGTGAGGGATAGAGAGTGCATCTGTTTCTTCGCAAGCACTTATGCACTATAATATCTCCTGCGTATCTGGCTAGCCTTCATTGAGATGCCCACCGTCACCAAAATCTATCCGGAGAGATTATTAAAATGTATTTTACAAATGAAGTGTAAAGCGGGTGACGCCGCGGGCGATAGCTAGTAAGGTATAAATAAATAATAAACCTTGGTACACACGTAAAGAGGAATGTTCGGTTTGTAGTATATTTTATTGTATCAGTTACGTGTGGCAAGTCACTGTTGCCGAAATGTTACGAGACCCATAAAGTACTGCTGGAAGCCTTTTTACCAGTAAAACGGGTACAAAATCATGATTTTTTAGGAAATAATATTACTTTTTAGGGTTCCGTAGTCGACAAGGAACCCTTAAAGTATCGCCATGTTTGTCTGTCTGTCTGTCTGTCCGCGGCATAGCTCCGGTAACTGGGTCGTGGAAGTCAGATAGGCAGTCGTTTCTTGTGAAACATTTAGTAGAATTGTATCCGGTTAAACTGGAAGCCGACACCAACATAGTTGGGAAAAGGCTAGTCAGATGATGTATATACTTTGATCGATTGCAATTTTCGATAATATAATTATTATAATACTATTAAAGGTAATTCGATAATAATCCCGTGACAAATAATTTAATTATTATAACGCATGCTCATTCATCATTTATTGATTGCATAAATTATCACCTGCGTGTTTGACTGTCAATAATTAATAAGGGCGACTAATGTGTGAAATACTCTAGTCCTAAGAATGAATAGAGGCATTTTGTCTTTGTTGTACAAGATGTTCCAAAAAGTGGCGTGAACGCGCAAAATCTACATTCCTCATACCTGCAGCTCCACAAAAGATCCTGTGTATGTTCTGTTTTTTTTTTTTGTTGTTTTCAAGCTATAAACTAGGATAAATTAGCAAGTATAACTTGGTTAGGGTTACAATTCCTATAAGAATTAACTTACATGAGAATTTAAACTCAACAGCGTACAGTTACAGAAATAGCAAAAGTTAAAAGGTACTCGTACCTACGATAAAACAGTATCAATCAGTACAAAATAAACATTCTACGGTGGTAATATCTTCTTTACCTTTTAAAACCTGAATATCCGAGTAAATAATGACCAAAAAATATATAGGTACAATTATAGAATGGACAGAACATAAAAAACTCCTTTTTAAGAATACTTCGCGAATGGAAGAGAGTGAAACCTATGAGTTTTCGCATACTAAAAGTTTATATGGAGGACAAGTGCGGAAGGCTAATTAAAAAAACAAACCTTTAGGGCTAGACAAGTGACAAAAACGCTAGTAGAATAGAATACAACATGTATGGGTATGACATTCGTTTACCACTAGCTATCTGTCATTCAAAGTCGTTCCCATACATTTTGTATTCTATTCTACTAACGATTTTGCCACTTGTCTAGCCCTACTTTCCTGTGCCAAAAGAAGTGTAATAGATAGATACATAAATACATATTGATTACATACCTACGAAACTACTACACTGTCGTTTAACTACGTAAAGACTTATATCGCCTCTTTAGGGAACCTTAAATAGTTGCTGAGCACCCTAAAGACATTACACAACAAATTAGCGGTCACCAAATGGCTGAAGTTTGAAGATAAAACTTATTTAAAACAAAACTTTCTATAGGTGTTTTATAAGGTCATTCTTGTTTGTGTTAGGTTAGCTTTTTTGTTTTTCTGACATTCCTTGTAAGATGAAAATGGCCGATAAAAAACTTGCAGCTTTTGATGATTGTATATCCGCCTTCGTTAAACGTTTTCTCACAATGTTGTAGTTGATTTCTTAACTAATTAAATTTAGCTATATTTAGGCCCAAGTTCACCGACAAGATAACAGTCCGATCAACTAAAACAGCAGTCTACCGTAATGTATTGTGTGGATTCGGGAGTCAATATTAAGACGACCAATACGTTTAAAATATATTTATTGACTACCTACTACAAATGTGCTACAATAATGCGCATTAGAGTAAAATACAAACTAAGCGGTTTATTCTATACATCTAACATAAAGGAGCATACATACTAAACTTAATTACTTAAGGTATATTCAAACTTCCAAGTTTCGAAGGGTAACACTATCATTTGAGCTTTTTATTCTTAAAACAGTCGATTACCAACCCGAATTTAAACAAGAAGTGGGTAACACGAAAATTCTCGCTTCGTGGTTAAAAATGTTTTTGTTTAACAGGCCGATTACGTAACAATCTGTTACGTAATCGGTGAATTTGGCCCATAATTATCAGGACGCGAGTGTGATTGCGTGTAAAAGCTAGTCTTATAATTATAATTGGGAAAGTTTGTCAGGATGTACATCCGTTTGTTTTATTCTTACACGCAAAAACTACAGAAGGGATTTGGATGGAATTTGGTACATATATAGTTTTTAACCTGGATTAACATATAGAACTTGTTGTATTGAACTCGGGATGGGAAACAGCTAGTATACCGTATAGGCATTATTAAAACTAAACTTGTTCTACTAAAACAAAAAGCTCATTTCAAATTAGAAAGCCCGAGGGTAATTATCGAACTTCCATCCACCATTTATATCAAACGCAGATTGGAATCAAACGGGCAATATAACAAGCATTATGTACTAACGCTCCCGGCTAAATCATTAACATTTATAATGGCCGCTGTTTTAGAATAGAAACCCGTGTTTTAGTTTAAACATCCTACTAATGTGAAATGCTAAATTTTGTTATAATGAATGTACGCATGTTTTTTTTTACTCTTTCACGTGAAAAGCGCTGAATAGATATAGATGTAATGTACACTTAGTTAAGGACCTGGACTAACACAGAATACTTTTTATCCAGGTATCTGGACCCAATTCTAAGTCCTTGCAGACAATGTCTAGTATAGATAGAATACTAGCTTCCTGTTTCCCGCGGTTTCACCCGTATCCCGAGGAAACTACTTCGCGCACCCGGATAAAAAGTATCCTATATGTTAATCCAGGCTATAAACTATGTGTGTACCGAATTTCATTAAAATCCGTTCAGTATAGTTTTTGCGTGAAAGAGTAACAAACATACATCCATACATTCTTGCAAACTTTCGCGTTTATAATATTAGTAGGATAGTTAGTTAGATGTGTAGGTACGCGTCAGCTAAAGACCGCGCCATTTGGCACGTTAGGGGAAACCTATGTCTAGCAGTGGACTAGTCTTAGATAGGCTGATGATGATGAGGTAAAAGTCGAACCATATCCACCACACACCACCAAAGACCAAGCAAGATTTCCAGGTAATGCAAAAAAACAGTTCAATTTAAATTTTTCATTTTTGGCTCGTCCGATCGTTACTATAAACTCAAGTGTCACTGCTGAGCAAAAAGTTTTGAACTAGATACCCAGAGCCGTACCACCACATGTACTACGACGAAACTATTCCTAATTTAGCACGTCATGGTAAGCCCTCAAGGCCAGCGATCGCGAATAGTTAATCCATGTAGATTTTTTCAATAGAAACCCGCATACCCAAATGTCTTTCTAATAAGTATAAGAAAAGATTGTCGTCAATGTATCCTTCACCTGTCCCAAAACACTGAATACATTGCCACTTCAAATGGCAATGCTTTTAATTTAGGGCAATCTTTAATAGATAGATTGTTTAAAGAACTTTTCTATCTCCTTAAACCAGTCTCTATAATTATCAAGATTAAACTGTAGCATATCCAAAAGCAAAGCGCTTTAAAGTGCTTTTCTGCGAAAGACGAAAGCTTAGTCGCGACAAAATGTTGTACAAAGCATTTTCTCGAAGAATGTCGTCGACAAAGAAAGCTACAGAGGAGACAATAATTTACTGTGCTTGAGTGTTGAGTGTCTTTCCAATTTATTTAGTGGAACACTGTGTTTTTAGGCCGAAGCTTGTTTTTTATAGAGTTAGGCAAGGTTTAACCTATTATCTACTTAAAAACAGCTCGATAACTAAAGGTACCTTAATAAGGAAATGGTTTTATTACGAACTAACTTTTGCCCGTGGTTTTACCTGCATCCTAGGGGAACTAATCCATATATTATGTCCTTTTTTAAGCTTCTATCTCCTTGACAAATTTAATTTCAATCGGTGAGCCGTTTCCCCGTAAAGATGGAACATATAGACAAAGTTACTTTCACATTCATAATGGTAAAAATAATGAGACGGTTTGTCTTTACATGTATTGATTGGCGTGGATGGATGATCATCTATGTAATACCGAGACCACTCCGTGCCTCGGAAACTCCAATGCACGCTAGGGCTCAACTTTTATTTATAGACCATTGTCAGTCGTTACGGGTAGTCTGAAAGTTTTACAACCAGTTTTACCAAAGTGTATCTTGTTACCCAGTAGCTATGTAGTTGTGGACGTCAGATAGGCAGTCGTTCCCTTCAAAATACTGGCATTGAGCTGCATCTGGTGGAATTGGAAGCCGACCTCAACATAGTTGGGAAAAAGCATATCATGAGTCTTTGTGATATAAAATACATCAATACTAGAAAATTCTGCAACGAACTTCTAGAACACTGTGCAGCAAAAGTTTTAACTAAAACTAGTATCTGAATAAAGCTGAAACAAATATTTTATTCTCAACGTTCAGTAAAGCCCTAGGTACTAAAAGTAGGCTGAAGCACGATTTATTGAACGAAAATCTAGCTCAAACCACGCCTCGTGTAAAATATAGGTAGCTAGATATATAAATACAAACAAATGGAATTGAAGTGTCCGTATGTAATGTTCAAATTTTAACTGAATGGTGCCTACACCAGTCTATTTACTATCCTATTGTTGGATAAAGGCCTCTTCTCATACAGAGAAGACATGAGCATTGATCACCACGATTGCTCAAGGTGGATAGACAATATCAGACATTTTAAACAAGGTTTCCTCACGATGCTTTCCTTCACCGTTAGTCAGTGACGTCTAAGATACACTTAGAAAGTACATTATGACGTTAGAAAAGTCATACCTAATATACTCTCAAAATCCGGGTCCCATGACCCGTCAGCGATCCGACATGACCGGGGGGAGATCAGGCGCAGGATCGTCAGTTTTACATGCTCTCCGAGGCACGGATGGGTCCCGCTATGTTCAGAAAGACCTATCTATGGACTGACTGCAGCTAACGCACCTTACCCTTGCTACACTGGGCTGCGGGACGTTCGACCAAGCCCGGTTAAGCAGTCGACGACCTTCTATGTTGACCTGCGAGATGCCTAATACAAAAAAAAAAGAGACGTTCGAAAGAGATACCACGCCCCCGGAATACAAAGGGCTGAGGAAGGAACGTGAATGGGTTTAGTCAGTAAGAGTCTGACACTCCTACCCGCCCCACCCACGGCGGAGGGGTCATTTGATGATTTCCCATCCGAAAAAGAGACCCCTGTTAAACTATCAATCCGCATGGCTGTTACTTGGCTTATAGGCTTTGAAATTGTATAACGTGCGACGCCGCGAGAAAAAGCTAGTCTGGAATAAATTGAAACATTTCACGGCGCTCGTCATGTAACGATTGATAGATCGAGCTAACTTAACTAAAACAAAATATATACAATTCTCTAACTATAAAACCATAACCAAAAAAATAACTTTGCAATATAATAACATAATAATTAATCCTACTTCAGACATTAAATTCTTAGGTATAACTGTAGACAACTTTTGTAATTGGAAATCACATATTAATTACATATGTTCAAAAATTAATAAATTTGTTTACGCATTAAGACAACTCAACAAAACTGCTGCAGAATCCACAGCAATTACTGCTTACCATGGTTATATAGGATCAGTCTTGCGATATGGTTTATTATTGTGGGGCAACTCAACTTTAATCAACGACATTTTTCTGGCACAAAAACGCTGTTTAAGAGCAATATGTGATGCCGATCCACTCGATTCTTGCAAACCCCTATTTAAGAAAACAAAAATACTCACAATTTTTTCCCTTTATATAATCGAAATAGGTATATTCGTAAGAAAACATCCACAGTTGTTTGGAAAAGTTTCTGAAAAAAGTTTATTCAGTAAAAGAGATCCCACCAAGGTTGTTGTTCCAAAATGTAGAACTAGTTTGTATCATAAGAATTGTATGTTTATGTGTGTCAAAATTTATAATAAAATACCCCAAATAATAAGGGAACTTCCACTTAGACAGTTCAAATTAAAATTAAAACAATGGTTAGCACAAAAGTGCTATTATTCAATTAAAGATTTTTTAGAAAATAAGTAAGAATAATGCTCTAGCTATTTTATAATTACCTATTTACTTTTATATACCTAATAATTTTTTTTTTTTTTTTTAGTACCTACTTAATTTATCCTAATAATCTTAATTAATCCTAATGAATACCCACGCCTGAATAGGCCTAAATTATTGTATGCCCAAATGGGCTGATTGATGTGCTGTACTACATATTTTAT
Source organism: Pyrrhia umbra (assembly GCA_963891755.1). Lineage (NCBI taxonomy): Eukaryota > Metazoa > Arthropoda > Insecta > Lepidoptera > Noctuidae > Pyrrhia > Pyrrhia umbra. The sequence continues at coordinate 4,124,860 of OY982943.1, forward strand.
AACACCTGTATTTACTCAATCAAGGCAATAAAGATTACTTTTACTTTACTTTTACTTACTTTATCGAATTCTTTTTTACGACGAACCAAACAAGGTTACGTGAGCATAGTTGCAAAATGGCTTTACCTTTGTTTTATTGTCGTACAAGCTTCTGCTCGCGAATTCGTCTGCGGAGACTTCAGATTCAGATCTTTTAGTTTTATATACCTTTGTATGAATGTAGGTTATAGACTATCAGTGTGCGCAATCTTATAGAAATCTGTTCAGCTGTTTTTAAATGATTGCATACCAAACAATTTTTTTTTCTAAACATAGGTACAAATTTTAAAACTTTATAATCCTAATCCTAACTAATATTAGCTACCTGTTAACTAAAAAAAAAATATAGTTTACTTATTATATAATACTTTGGTGTATCTATTTGGTTTCATAAGCCGTGTAAATCAAATAACTAATATTATAAATGCGAAAGTGAGTTTGTTTGTAACGCTTTCATAGAAAAACGGCTGTACCGATTTGGATTAAATTTGATCCCGGGATAGATAAGACCTTGGAGATGGTAATATGCTTACTTTTTCTCGAATGTGTTAAGTAGTTCCCTGGGAACGTTTTTTACATGTTGAAAATTTTTATTTTCAAAATGCCTGTTTCAAGCAATATTAAATTTTTATGCAGAAAATTACTTATGAGGAAAGCCGTGATACAAAAACCTATTAGGTACTTACTAACAATAAATAATCGTCTCAATCCCAAAGTTTATCCCAATATTTCTTACACATTCCATCATGCGTAAAAGTACCAAAACATCGCAGTTTTTTTTTTCAGCAAAAATATTATATGAAGAATCTTCTAAATGCCTACGTCATGGGAAGGAATGCGTTGTCGATCGTTCGGGTCATGAGATAGGGCAAGCATGCGTGACACATCTATGACGGAAAATATAAGGGAAAATTGAATTTTTGTTATCCTAGTAGCAGCAGCGTTACTTGTACTTTAGGTTGTTTTTCGCGTTGTGTGCATATAGATATACAATATGCAGATGCATACGTAGTCGGGTATGCCCATGACCAAAAGGCTGGCTTATATTTCGGCCAAAGAATCAGCATTGCCATCCAACGTGGCAATGCAGCCAGCCTTTTTGGCACGATTCTCGTTGACAGCAATGTGGATGAATATTTAATGCCTAGCTTTTTTTTATAATTAAGCTTATATTTTAATACTAGTTTTTTGCCAACGGCTTCGCCCACGTTGGCAATACGAATTCAAATTAAAAATGAAAGAGTTTTATATAAACTTTACCCCTCTTTTTCACTCCCATAGGGCTAGAAAATTAGATCCTTTCTAATCGGATGCCTACGTCATACAAAGAACACACCCATCAAGTTGCAGGTCTCTACGATCAGCAGTTTACAGTGTGCGATCAGCAGTTTACAGTGTACGTTGATCCGTCAGTCATTCAGGCAAAGTATTTTATATGTATAGATCTTAAAAATAGCTGATTTACGTATTTTTATTGTTATAGAAATAAATCGCCGAAATTGAATAAAGTAAAAATAAATAAAAAGCTTTAGTTTTTTTTTATTGTCGTCCAAAATTCTACTGATAAGAAGTATGAACTAAAGAAATATTCTTACCGTGGTCGCATGCTACCGTAATTTTTAAGGAGTATAAAGAGCATTTTTTTTTGTATTTAAAACAAACGAGTATTTGTGCGCGGTGCTCGTAAAAACTCTATATTAAACATGATTTTTATTGTTTTTATAATCCTTCAACTGCGTGCTACTAAATCGCATGATATCGTGCCAGACGCATTAATCGAAATATATAAAAAAATACACGGATTAAGATGTTAATCTACCCTCGAAAGAACCTTAACTTAATAGGGCTATTATACAACTTGTTTTAAAATAAATAGTTTTATTAATAGTTTAAGATTGGAGCAAATTACGGGGGTTGTAATTTTTATATTGTGTAAAAAAAATCAATAAACATACTAATTTGTCGTAATGTTAACATATGCGATTTAAGAAGCCTGAGTGGCAGGGCCATAAGCCCTAGCATAAGGGCCAAGCCAGTGGTGCTTATTATATTGGCATAAAAAATCTCCAAACTAAACTAAAAATCACTAAAATTAATTAAACTGACTAACTTAAATGTTAGTGATTTATAGTTTAGTTTGGAGAATTTTGTGCCAACAAAATTAGCACCACTGGCACCAGTGTCTACCGGGGCTACGGAATTATTCGAAAGAGTTACCTCGGCTCTTGAATGTAAATGGCAATTGATAGAACACGAATATATTTTAGTGAGTAAGAGTTTGTCCCTCTCGCTGTAGGCGAAGCGTGCGCCTACAGCGAGAGGGACTTACAAGAAAAAAGAATTTTTAAATTATAAATACTAGGACTATTTTACAAATAATCTTGATGTTTAAAATAAAATAGATAAAAATTTATATGCATGCAAACATCTCAATATCTAGTCTCAACTAACGAGAATATTTCACTAAAAATTCGCTTGCGTCAGAAATACTATTTCGCGAGTGCTTCGTGTTAGGCCCACCAGGCTTACAGCTGTCAGCGGCATAAGTAAATATATATAACTTTTGCATGCCTTCTAAACCTCACTATTAAATATACTTAACACTCTTAAATATCAACAAATGAAGCTTTTAATTAAAATAACAAACTAATCCCCAACAGATACTCAGACACACCTAAACAGTCATTTATAATTGTTATTTAGTTAAACGTCATCTCCACACTAAATAAACATATTAATCAGTTTACTGCTAAATATTAAACATTTTGGACAATTAGCGAATATTGATATTATATAAAACAGAAGATCCACTCCGAGTTAAAATTTTCATTGTTTCACTTTTTAAACAAACCTTTTGCTCTCTTTTTACGAAACGTCTATATAGACCTTAGTAAATCTGAGAGCCTGTTTTTGAATTTTGAACTTTATTTTGACTCGGGTAAAGTTTTGAAAACAAAATAACCAGTTTGACATACGCCTATTTTCTATTATTGTATTCAAAACTTTACAGCATACAGAATAATGTTCGAAATACAAAAACGGGTTACCAGTTTTGATACTGGCTTAAAGATAAATCTTTTGTAAAATATTTACAATTTTTTATCGTACTTTGTGTTTTTAAGGCGGGTGCGTGCGCCTTCTGAATTTAAAATAATGTAACAATTTAGTGAAATTAATTCGTGACTAGCCAGTGACATTGTAATTAAAATGAAGGCTGAATAATTTATTAGTCGCCTGTTATAACTGCGAAAACCATTATTTAGATGATTTTCTAGCTTAACATTAACAACAGTTTGACGAAAGAATAAAATCTATACTCTATACAATGTACATAATTCGAACAAAATAGTATGCAGTTTATTTTATAGTAGAAATTTATAATTTGATATCTGAGAAATGTCGGGTTTCTTTGCCGAATTGTGCTTCTTCCAATTAAGGTGAAATGTTCTTTTATGCATCAACTTATTTAACTAGCTCGCAATCTGAGAGAACTAGATCATGCGCCTGGATAAAAATTTACCTAATCATCCAATAAAAAATCCAAAGACACGTCAGTGAGTCTTCCATGCCTTTACTAAAATTTAAAACATTTATTTCAATTAGAATGGTCTATCTTATAGGCACTTTTGTCAAATAATTACGAGCCCGTCAGTTGGTAAAAAAAAATATTGAAGCGTTCCAAAGCGTAGATTCCTATGGAGATAAACAGGCAAGAAACTCCATGGTTTTGGTTTCTCTTTTTCAACATTATTTTTTAGTTAAATTGGTATCAATAAAAAAAATAAGAACAATGTTCAGATAATTTGAACAAGATCTGGTCAATGCTAAGCCGTACCGTTTTGCTTGGCTCTAGGAATCAATCTCAATAAGTTTCCAAATTATCACCGATACTATTAATAACGGGTAAATCATATGTGACATGTATCGATAATAATTATTATCGAATATCAAATACCAACGTGTTCGGCTTCCAAATAATAATTAGGAACAAACCACTAAAGACAGAATATACATTCAGTTAACGAAGCTAATTGAGTTCGCTAAGGGTGGATTTTTCAATAGTCAGATAACATTGAAATAAAGAATAAATATAATAGTTTGACACATTTTCTGTACAAAATCTGTCAAATTGACATATTTATTATACTATCGAAAAAAGCTATGATGGTATGTGTATAACAGCGAATTAGTGTTGTATAAGCTATGATGGGAGAGGAAAGATATTGAAGGAGCTTGTAGTAACAGCCGCGAACAAACGATCAGGATGAGAAAAAGGCTAGGCAGATAATGATTCGTACATCTCCTTCTAAAACGTACATACTTTCTGTCGGTCCAGAAAACTTTATACATGTAGGTACGATGGCCAAACTAGTACTTAGTTATCGATAAATATCGGTATAATAAAGTCAGGAACGTTGCTACCCTACTAATCCCAATAATATTATAAATGCGAAAGCTTGTGAGGGTGTTTGTATGTTTGTTACTCTTTCACGCCTAAACTACTGAATGAATTTGGATGAAATTTAACAGACACATAGTTTATAACCTGAATTAGAACATACAATACTTTTTATCCGGCTGTACGAAGTATTACGGGTGAAATTGCGGGAAATAGCTAGTAATAAATAAATCTTACTCTCACGGTAGGTAAGCTTACCACAGACTGTAATAGTCTAGACAGGAAACTAGGATTATGGTAGACGTGTTTAGTATACGTTATTTATCGTTCACTTCGCATCGGACAGTCTATGTAAGCATAACACTAAGCTGGTTCATCTATCTTCTATCTCTTCTATAAATAAAAAATCAATCCCTATTTCCGTTGGTCACGGCATCAGGCGTAAACGACTTATGTCCTATATATATTTTCAATATCCTATCTATCCGAAGATTTCCTTACTAGAGATATAATTTTCACATAAGGTCCATGCGACTAATGTCAAAAATCTATCTCTAGTAAGCAAATCTATGGATAAATAAGTTATTGATAATGGCCGTTAACTGATTTGGATTAAAATTTGTACAGAGATAAAAGATACTCTGGAAAAGGTTTTAAGCTAGTTTTTATTTGGGTGCATGAAGTAGTTTTATCGTGGCGCAGGTGAAACCGCGGGGAATGACTAGTTCATAATAAATTCCTTTGACGTTGATAGAGAGTACAACCTTACGTCATCATCATGATGGGCCTATTTAAGTCCCACAACTGGACAAAAATATGTTTTTATTCATAGAAGGCATTGATCACCACGCTTGCGCACGGCGGATTGGCGATTTCAGAATGTATAAGTCCAGAACTCTTCACGATGTTAACTTATAGTCTTCACTTTCCTCTATTTTACCAAACTACAAACAGATAAAAGAGTTAGGTCGTAAGCATACAGAAAAATTGCAATTACAACTGGGTTAAGCCCTTGCCTAACATTACATAAGAAAATTTACATAAAATGGGTTTTAATAACACCTTACATTTATTTCCAACAATAGGTGTGGCGAAAATGCTTGTGCACGGAAATTGAAGTCTGATCATCTCTGTGGAAGTAAAATAGATGACCTAAGGAGGGGGTAATGATGTCCTCCCCTCCCTTAAGGACTTCACACAACCCCAGAACATGCCACTTTAATTTCTCCAGGTCTATTTCAAACTGCTTTAGATGTTCGTCAAACCTTTGCACAGTAGGTACGTTGCTAAGGTCTAGTTTTTTAAAACCCTTCAATGTACCGTTACTCATCAGTACCCTAAGGACTTTACTGTGTTCATGATAGGGTCTACTTAACCGCTATCAGCCAGTCAGCTAGAGCCTCGTGAGCTACGTAGTTGATTATGAGAAGGTAAGGTTGGCTGGGCTTCTGAATAATCTAATTTGGAAAACACTTTTTTCGGGACGGAAAATTATCAAATGACTCTTCCCAATGTGGGTGGAGTGGGAGTGTCAGACTCTTACTGACTTAAACCCATCCCTGTTCCTTCGCTCGTGTGTTGAGGGGACGCGGTAACACTTTCGAAAGTACCACAAAATTTGCACCCCCTTTTGACACAACTGGTTAAAAATTTACTTTGCGTCAATTTGGAGACAGTGGTCATGAATCACGCATTATATTATGACATCACGTCAACATCGTATCATGTAACGTAAGGTGAATATACTCCCAGATTTACAACAACCCAATCCTAAAGCAGATTTAGGTCGCCGATAACAGTGGTGGGTAACGTAAAACTACGATAACGATCGTGACCGTTGTTACACCGACAATCACATAAAACTCGCTCAAATTTTACGTTGCGTGGCGTGATAGAACACCAGTATAACAAAACTTGATAAAAACCACACAGAGTTCTGTCAGTATTATTAATGATGAATTTAGAAGGGTACTTTTGGGTAGCGGGGTTAGCCCTATTCATTGTTTCCTCTAAGTATTTAACTTCAGGTTTAATTATATAAATTGAAAAACTAATGACCTAAAGATACTAACAATGGGTATCCACACCGAATTTTGGTAGCGGCGACCAAATGGAGTAGAGGGGATCTTTTCATAAAATAAAGTAATGGTTACCCATCTATAGGCTGACCTCGGCGAGTGTAGCTTAACCTTGCAGTTTTTTTAAGTTCGTGTAGCTTTTTGACCCCGAAAATATGTTACTTGGGAAAACAAATTTAAGATTGTTGTACAAACTAATAAACAATTAAGAAACGATGACGACTGACATAAAAAAGTTATATTTGTTATTAAAAAAAACTTTTTCAATTAATATCTTAGCTCTTGGATAACAATGCATTGTTATCTGTTTTCTTGTAGATTAAAATAAGCACCATTTTTATTTGCATTGCTTTTGTTTTTTTAATACTCCGGCAATTTCTCTTCTAGAATATTCCACGGATTTCCTAAATGATAATGAAAAGAATTACCGGCTAAGTAATTAATCTAAGTAATGTTACCAATTGTCTCCTAAATTATTTACTAGAATGCATAAATGTTTCAACTCCGTAGAAACATTCATATTATATGCATCTAGTATAACCGGCCAAGTGCATGTCGGCCCACGCGAAATAGGGTTCCGTAAAACATTTTAATTAGTCGAATATAACTCTGTAACCGGCAAAGTCTACGCCATAATGCTACGTCAGTAATTTTTACATGTTTAGGAACAGCCTTTAAGAAGTCTTCACACACCTACAATACTTTGAAAGACCTGTCTAACAATACCTCACACGAAGGGAGACATGAGAAAAAAATATTTATCCCCACTGTACGTGTTTACTACACTCTATGTGGGATGTAACGTGTAAGAAATAATTTCCTCAGGATACGAGTGACCGGCGGCGGCGACCTCTCACGTTCGACCCTAGTTCGAGCCATGGTCTGGAGCGAGACTAAATAGGAAGTAATGCTAGAGAAGGAGATCGGGAGCTGCGAGAAGACTCTAGGCACTCCCGCCGGTTAACGTAGGCGCCGTCCAGTAAAGACCAGGCCCGTGACGACGGCACGTTGCTTTTCCACGTGCGCCTCAAAGAGATGTCAGCATAAGTAACAGGGCCCTCCCAAAGGGTCATAGCCTGCCGGAGCTGCGGGATGTTCGAAAGAGTTACCGCGCCCCCGAAATATAAAGTGCTGAGGAAGGAACATGGATAGGTTGTAGTCAGTTAGAGTCTGACACTCCCTCCCGCTCCAACCACGGAGGGAGGAGTTATTCAATGATTTCCCATCCGAAAAATGATGCGAGTGACACTGTGAGAAATAGCTAGTATACCACGACATGGTGCTTAGTATAATAACGTTGCACCATTAACTGTACCATACTCAGACAACCAGTTATTATGTACGTAAATGTAGATTTTATCGACAGTTAGCGCTAATAGAAACGCATTCAATTCTAATACATTTGGTTTTATACCTTTAACGTTGGAATTGCCTTGACATATTAATTTGTAACTACAAAATTCTTCGATAATCTAGCGCTTACTGTATCTTGGTAAGATTTAAATATATTTAATGTAAATTATTTATTTCGAGTAACAAGACTCATAGTTTTAGTAACAATATACTTACAAACTGTGTTAGTAAAATATTATTAAAATTTAAGAAGCTAAAATTATCAAATAGCTAACTGTTTCCTGCGGTTTCACCCGCATCTTGAGGGAACTACTTAATGCAACTGGATAAAATGTAGCCTATAACAGTCTCCAGGGTCCCTACTATCTCTGCTAAAAAAAAAGCGAATTGCTCTCATCAATAACTTGCTCTCTTGGTACCCTTCAAGAGTTTTTAAAAAGAGCAAAAATTACTTCCGAACATAACCTAGAAATAATATAATAATCTAACCTAGAAATGATCCCTCGACTAAATCCATATCCTTAATCTAATGTAACACGAAGCGGACACATTCACCGTCTAACCTATCAGGCTCGGCCACCTATCCGATTATATCCAACAATGGGAGGATCCTATCTTGACCTCCGAGGACGTTGGAATAACAAAGGAGCCAGCTTAGGGCTCGTAAGGCGATTTAGAGGTATAAGGGCGATTTGGCATTGCAAGATGAGCTGAGAGAGTCGAGGGTTGGGTAACATAAGACAACTTTGACGAAAGTAAATCTGTCCATTGTTTTTTTTTTTTATATGGGATATCTTTTTATTTATATCTAACATGTCTTCAATTCGAAAAGTACTTTTTTTTTTTTTTTTGTCCATTGTTGTGCTTTTATCGGGTTACTTATAAAAAACCTGTAATCTGAAGTTAAACCATTTCTCATATAATCCTTACTTAACGTCGTAATCCAGAATTAAGCTACTAACTTAAGTTCGGATTAACGCTAAACAGAATTTATGAGTGAGCAATTTTCTAATCCGTTGCTAAGCAGCGGATTAAAAAATAATCGGACTTTATTAGTAAGCCGGTTAAAGTAAAACGGGTGAACCGATTTCGAAAAAAAATATGACGGAGATAAATTGAAGCTTCGGGGAGGATATTGGATAGTTTTAGTCCGTTTGCATGAGGCAGTTTCTTCAGTATACGGGTGAAACCACGGGAAATAGCTTGTCAATAATTATATATTATTACTATCATCAGTGGCGATATTTAAAATATTTCTTAATAACTGAATATGAAGATAAAGTTATGTAGAAATCAAATTTAGATATTGCAGAGTATCAAGGCTCAAGCCACTCAAGTATCAATTAATCTAAGCGCGCTATACCAAAGTATCAAAGACAAAACGTAAACATAACCCATAATAAATGAATTGCAAAACATATCTCCTTTTTTTCTTTTTTCATCTTGCTCATTCCTCGCTTAGCTTTTAACGAGACCGTAGCCTAAACTCGTGGCGTTGTAAACTGTTTATATCTCGTTTGCGGGTAAAGACGCATTAGAAAGGAGACCTATATTTCAACTATAGAACGTATTTGACGCCAAAACAAGGCGAAAGATCTATGTACATTTTCATGAAAAATCGTAAACGTAAAGTCTATGAAATAAACACATGCGCAAAAATATGGTAAATCAAGATAAATTGGTATTAATTTTTCAAAATGTATTAGGATATTTACTCCAAAGAAATCAATTAAGCGGAAAAATTAGTAATATATAACATACATTCACATTCATTTTAATGCGACTGCTTGGACGTTTTTTTTTACACCTTGGTTTACATTATCAAAGTTTTAGTAGGGATCCCTAATTATTTCTGGAAATAAATACAGCCCATGACACTTCGTAAAGATGTAGCTTTCTAACGGTGAAAGAATTTTTAAATTGGTCCAGCAGTTTTTGAGTTAAAATCCTACAAACAAACAAATCTTTCCTCTTTATAATATTAGTATAGATTAGTATAGATTACATGCAAATTTTTCTTTTAAATGAGAACTATTGACAAATGATAAACAAACTAACACGCGTAGTATGTTAGAAACATTTGTTTCTGTCAACAAATAGTGTGAATGCCACATAGGCATTCCTTCTTATGCCCTAACAATGAGCACATACTACTACGTGACCTGAGTGCCGACTGAAACATAGGATATGTACAGTCGGCTTCAAAAATATATGCTCACTTACACGAGGCAATTGTTATTGCCTTTAGCTTCTATTCCGTAATATATCAGTTTGTTTGTTCCGGTAAGATATTTAACGTTATATCTATACTAATATTACATGACAGTTTATTTTTGCACTTTACTAATTCTGTTTCAATATAAACTACAAGTGCTAACTAGTTTCTCTGGCTTATTTTCTATGTTAAATTTAAACTATTAAAAATAATAGTAGGAAATTCCAGAAGTCGTTTTTAGGGTTCTGTAGTCCGACAAGGAACCCTTATACGTTCTCCATGTCCGTCTGTCTGTCCGCGGCTTAGCTCCGAGGTTCTTGGTACTAGAAAGCTGAAATTGGTGGTATGAATATGTATATTGATCACGCCGAGAAAGTGGTAAAATAAAATTTTTTAAAATATTTTTTTAGGGTAGCTCCCAAACACTATGGGGATGATTTTTTTTTCTCGCGTACCCCTTCTTTGCGAAATATCTAGCTTTAAAGTGCAAATTTTTGTTCGATACGAGCATCCCCCCCCCTCTAACTTTTGAATGGCTGTACCTAGAAATGTGAAAAAATTCACAGACGTAGCACATGTAATAAACTTACAAGGAAAACTATCATGGTAAAGTAGGCTTAACCGGTTACAGAGTTAAAGTCGGCTAACTGAGACCTACTACGGAACCCTACTGCGCGTGGCCCGACACGCACTTGGCTGGTTTTTACAAATATATTAACCATTGCGCTTTGAAAGTTAAAACAAAATTGAAAAAAAAACATAGAAAAAGACTAATAAAAAAGACGTAGGCAAAAAAAATTGCTTCGTGTAAACTAACACATCTTACTGAGGCTGACTGTACATACTTCGTCGAACGTGTCCGTAGTTCCGAATGGGATAAAGGAGATCGGTTTGTCTGTCAGTACGTTAGATTGAACTCTGCCATTGTATACTAGCAATTTTGTAGTGTGTGGAACCATTTTTTATTCAGAAAAAATACTCATAGAAAGAACTCTTATAACTGTACATTTCTCGTGATAACTGAGCTCGCGTTCTATGTAGGTAACATTTATTAAACTTATTTTATGTAGTTAATATTTTGAAATAATGAAATACACAAAACAACTCTTTGGTTGGTAGTCACTATTTTTAGTGCGGTGGCCACCAATCAAAGCGTAAGACTACTACTAGAGGTACTACAAAATGTAGAAAACATATTAAATGCCTTGCCTAACCTTTCATATTATATTACACTAAATTACACACAATATTTTGTTCACTATGTCACTCAAACCCTAAATAAAATACGTAATTTCACACACGAAATTTCGTTTTATACTCACTTAAAGAAAAAAGGCATAAAACGGGTGTCGAAAACAAATAAAATTAAACGCACGAAAGGAGGCGAGAAACGAAATAAATGAAACCAAATTCAAAGGCACATGGATTGGGATAAAAGCTTCACACATCACTCTTTTTGTTTAAAAATCATTTGTTTTTTTATTCATAACACCGATTATTATTTTGTAGCAATAAATGAACACATTTTTACTTATCCATTAAGGATTAATCCTTTGAACGCCACGCCGGTCACCGGTGAACCCCAAACAATAGTTTTTGCATTGTGTCTGTCAGCGTGGCGTTCAATGTGGTAAGTAGTCAACATCATCAGCCTATATATTGTCCCACTGCTGGGCACAGGCCTTTTCTCATACAGAGAAGGGATGAGCATTGATTTCAGACTTTTTACGACGTTTTCCTTTACCGCTAGTCAGTGATGTCTAAGATATACTTAGGTTCTCTTCCAAACTTCCAAGTTTTGAAGAGAACCTAACATAACACATTGTTTGAACTTTTTATTCCTGATACGAAAATTCTCGCTTTGTAGTTAAAAAACATTTTTGTGTAACGAGTCAATTACGTAATCTGTCGGTGAGCTTGGACTTTATTTAGAAAAGTCAGATTGGTACTTGCCAAGATTCGAACCCACTCACTCCCGAGATGCCTTAACTACTGGGCCTTTAAGAAATTAAAATTAACATTAAGTAGTAAACATGTTAAATATCATAAATGCAAATGCATCTATTTCTATCTGTCTGTCCGTTAATCTTTCAAGGTCGAACCACAGATAAAACAATACTGTCGAACTGTCTTTCCTCAACTTCTAAATAAGAAAACAGACGGACAGTTACTCTCGCATTTTATTAGTAACAATTTAATGTGTGTATGTAATTTTCAATTTCTTATGGAATATAATGTGCTAAAATTGAAAATTGAGTTCGAAATATTCACGTTATTAAATACGCTTGATAGAGTTGAAAATTGATGAAAGTATAAGCGATACCTTGTTATTGAAAATTTTCATATCAAAGGTCTCTCTCTATCAGGGTTTGAATCTGCGCCCTATTGATGAGCAATAGGCTTTCTAATAAAAGCACTAAAAAGTTAAAAATAATACTGAAACCTATATATAATAAATTTGTTAAATTTTATCATAGTATAATCGTAGATTAGGTAAGGTTTATTAATTTAGGTAGGTTTCAGTATTATTTTTAACTTTTTAGTGCTTTTTGGGTTTTTTGAAGTCGGTATTTTTTTGCAAAAAAAAATTTTATTTGTAAGTTTTTAGTGACATATTTTTAACTGAAACTAAAACTAAATCCACTGCTGCGCATCTCGCATCCAGGGGATTCCCGCTACATTCACGAGGTGCCTATATTTGAACCCAGGCATCAGATTTGCACTGTTAGAAACTTTTAGGTGTTGTTAGAACTCCCTCGAATGTCTGTGGTCTCCATCACCAGACATGGAATGGCACTTATAACCCATATGGGTGCTAAGTTCTCATCAATATAAATTAATTAAGTCCAAACACAAGGTAACTGTTGTAAATCGTTGAGGAGTTCCCTTAACTGTCCTTCGTCTTCATGATTAGACCCCTAATGACAGTCACAACTCATCTAGGTGTAAATTTCTCATTAATACCAATTAATCAAGCCTAAACACAAGGTAACTGCTGTAAATCGTTGAGGAGTTCCCTCGACTGTACTTTGGCTCCATCATCAGATTGACTCCAGACCTTCATAAAATTGTAGTGCTTTAAAATATATCTCCCTAGCCTTTTCCCAACTATGTTGGGGTCGGCTTCCAGTCTAAACCGGATGCAGCTGAGTACCAGTGTTTTACATGGAGCGACTGCCTATCTGACCTCCACAACCCAGTTACCGGGTAACACGGTACCCCTTGGTAAGACTGGTTGTCAGACTTTCTGGCTTCTGACTACCCGTAACGACTATCAAAGATGTACAAATGACAACCGGGACCAACAGCTTAACGTGCTTTCCGAGGCACGGAGAAGTCTCGCTATGACATAGATGGTCACCCATCCACGGACCGACCGCGCCAAGCGCAGCTTAACCTTTGATCGGTCGAACCGTGCGGCTGTTACTTAGCCACGAGCTCCTCCGTGTAGTGCTTTAAAATACTTAATGAAAAAATTAACAAACGCACTAGTTGCCCCTAGGATTTTCGAAAATTGCCCTGGACTTTTCTGGGATGCCATCAACAGATCTTGGTTTCCTTATCATGAGACCATTTGAGAAGATTTTTTTCAAATCGGTTGGCAAGCGACAGATTTATGCGCGAACAAACTTAAAAAAATATACAAAATTCCGAATTGATTACCTCCTTCTTTTTTAGAAGTCGGTTAGAAACATAGAGCATTAAAAACTGTCATTGCGTATTGTACTACTAGCTAACATCTACATAAATTGTATTTTACAAAAAAGGCTACATGATAAAAAAACAAAGTATCAAAAATTAAAAATAAATAAATAATTGATAAAACAAAAAGAAATACACACTTTAGACATTTTGGAGGGGAGGAATTTTCTACCTCTGTCACGTAAAACATCATTTTGTTCTTGAAACTGTCGAATATCTCAGCTTTTTAACATCGTGACGTCATACTTCAATCATGCTATCATCATTGGCCTATATTTGACCCACTGATGGGCACAGGCTTCTTCTTAAACAGAAAAGTCTGATATGACTATATTTAGGAAATAAATGATAAATTGAAATTCAAAATTTATTAAAATTAGGTGAAAAACTTTTTGAACTTTGTTAATCGTTAATTTTGGACGCGAGTAAAACTGCAAAATAAGTCTAGTCGTATATGAAAAGTCACTAGAATGATGAGCACTGTAATATACCCAGCGGTTTACCAAGCTTTACAATGACTATCTCAGGCCTCCAGGGCTCCTAAGTAATGACAATTGTAGTACAGTACAGATGACCTGGTTTGCAAGCCACAATGTCCTAAAATTTCAAAAGGTCCATTTCGATCAAATTTTGTCATCATCAGCCTATCTTACACTGGTCCACTGCTGGGCATACATAGGCATCCTCTAACTTGATCATTATCTTGATATTAATCACAAGATTTTTTCGCTTTAATAATATTTTAAATGCGATAGTAACTATAGCTGAATCGATTTCAATGATGTTTGCGATATGCTTTGTCAAATAGATTAAAATCTGAGAAAGCATAAATACCTAGTATTTATGTAAGTAAAGAAATAATGACACTTCTGTGCTAATATTTCAAGTGGCACGTACGAGTCCCTCTCGCGCGCCCCAATTAGGGGTACCTACTGTACAGACTTTTTAGTGGTTTCTCAAAGAGTACGTGTAAAACCCTCGATTTGGAGGGTTTTTCTGGGGTTTGGATTAAAACAAAAATATCAGTTTGTGACTTGGAGTGGAAGTTTGTACTAGCGACACCCCAAGTCCTGATTTATTTGCTGATGCAGTTCACCTTTCAAAACAGCACGAAGGACGTAATGCGCTCAGATGACCTATATCACTGCCGGAAAATCTCGACACCGCGATTTAAATTTATATGAAAATGCACAACTCCATCTATGATCCAAAAAGCTAATTAATTACCCTACCATACATCACATTTGATATTTTCGATATTTCATAGATGGAGCGACTTCATGGTTAACATCCCGCCCACCAAGGACATCAAGTGCAACACTATGTCCTTCATAATTATTAAAAATAACAAATAACAAAAATTACAATAAATGACATTGAAATAGCTTTTAACTTAAACATAAACAATAACCCACATGTTCTAAAAACTCAAACTTAAAATTAACACAAACTTATTACTACTAATAACTAGGATACGTACTTAGAACATAGGAAACACATTATTGTTTTAAAATGCTACATATTTTACGTACACAAGAGAGTGACTACTCGAGAAAGATTATTAACCCTGAATGCTTCCAACCACTCTGCCAAGTAGCCACCATAGTGCTATGGTTCTTAATTTAAGCTGTGTTCCCTACATCATGATGATTTTAGAAGTGAGAATGATAAACAAACAAAACTCCATTCTTGTCAATATAAGAACCTACCGCCCACCCTGAGGATACTAATCAACCCAAGGTAAGAATATAGCATTCTATTTTATTTGTTGCAACCTTATAAGCTTCTTTATGTGCAAAGTGACATGACTTATACCTCTAGTATCGACTACCCATACATACAACCTCAGTGTATGCTAAATTCGTTACCTCACTAAACCCTACAAGTCGATCTGTTTGTCACCATGCCTTACCTCCAAGGATCGAAGTAAACTTGAACTTCTTAACCGTTGCAGATACCACCGGTAAACTGTACCTTGCCTTTTTATAACCTACATAATTTTTGAAAAACATATTATTTTATTTGCATACTTGTTAATAGCGTAACTCTCTCATTTTATTGCAGGTTCCTGTTTCTCTACTTCAAACATTTACTTCATACAACCCGACGTGAGTTCTTCCCCAAGTAAACGTGCTTTTGCCTGCTGAGTACGTTTTCTAAATCTATAAGTATATTTACAGCCTGTATCTACATTTCTAAATGGTAAGTGCCCTATGTCACAACCATATTTAATTCTTTCAGTCGTAACTTTCAACTTATCACACTTTGAAGTATTTTTAGTAAGTTTATTTTTTAGGTAACTAACGTGAGCTTGGGTAACATTAATCTTCGAAGAATCCTGCGTTCGAGATGCTACTGTTCCTGACAACACCCAACCCAAAGAAGTACATTGTGCTACCACATTACCATTAGGAGCTTTCATTAACCCATTTTGTATCACTTGACTGTACACTTCTGCTCCTAACAACATATCTACCTTATTCGGTTGATGGCATCTAAGATCCGCTAACTGTATGTTATTAACTTGTGCCCAATCTAAATATGCTGTTTCCCTAACAGGTAATAGCGAAGTTATTGATTTTAAAACGTATGCCTTGACTACAAGTTCAAATGACGGATCGACTGTCGACTGAATGTTTACCTCAACGACCGAATTAAGCGTTAACTTGCTATTTACATCTATGCCAATGACTAAACCCTTTGCTGGTTTTCTCCTCAAACCTAAACTTTGAACCATGTTTTCCGTAACAAAGGATGTCTGAGAACCCTGATCTAACAAGGCCCTAACTGTTTGATTATTTCCATTCTTCGATACAGCTCTCACTAGAGCCGTGGCCAATAACACCTGGTTATTGTTACTAGCTATACCCTTCGAAAAATAAGAAACAACTTCAGTTTTATCTTCTTCTCCACCCGCGTGAGTAACTTCTTTCGTCTGCTGTACCTCGTTGCTAGACGAACCCGACTGTATCCTATTTGCCAAAGCCTCTTGCTCACCCTTAGGGTGTAACAGAGAGTGATGCCTGCGCCTACAAATTCTACAAGCTGCTGTACATTTACAAACCCTGGCAGAGTGATTGTGCCCCAGACAATTAAAACATAAATTGTTATCCTGCACAAACTTACGCCTAATATCCACATTTTCAGTAACAAATTGCTTACAATTGGCTAACTTATGATCATTACTACAATACTGACACGAGAAAGTTGTTGTAGGAAATGCTTTAACTACCTTAACATTTTGGTTTCTGTTGGCTTTGGTATCTAAAAATTCAAATGCTCTGTATCGACCTGTTAAAAACTCTTTAAACTGCTCAAAAGTAGGTAACTGATCAGAATCACTATTACAACTGACCTTCAACTCCCATTCCTTTCGACTGTCAGCATCTAGCTTGAGACTAAGAATATGGATGATCAATATATCCCAAGATGTAACATCAATATCTAAGTTAGAAAGTGCGTTTAAACAGTCAGTGGTGGTATCCATAAGATCTTTCAAAGCACCTGCTGACTCATTAACTATGTTTCTCTGACTAAGTAATCGCTTCAGAATGCAATGAGACAAGTATTTTTTATTATTATATCGCGATTCAAGTTGAGCCCAACACCTATCATAATTTAAGTCTGAAATGGGTATATGACGTAGAAGTTGCTCTGCTTCACCGGACAAGAAACCCTTTAAATAATGAAGCTTTTGTACCTTATCAATTGAACTATTTTTATGAATTGCAGAAAGGAACAAATCTCTAAAGGTAGGCCATTCGGTATATTGACCAGAAAACGTCGGAATGGTAATCCTAGGTAACTTAAATGACATGCTTTTGCTTTCAGATACCTTGTTAGAGGATGCACTTGAAACTGGAGTTACATTACAGGCCTTGATTTTATCTGCAGCAGTTTTTATATCGCATTTAAATTCCAGGTACAACTCCTCCACAGCGAAATACAATTGCTTGGTAGCATATGATTTAGAGGCTAATGTTTTCGGATCACAATCTCGGATAATTTGACTATGTGTCAAGCAAAATTCAGTCCACAACCCTTCCACATGTTCCAATTGAGTGTCTAAGTACTGCTGAGTTATTCTACTTTTAGGAAACTTTTGGAAATTAGTCTGAGCTCGTAAAAGTCTAGCGTAAATATCATCTTGTAAATTAAAATGCGACTCCAGAGACATTTTGAATGTTTACCCAAATAACCTAAATAAAGAAATAATTAATATACTATTAAATAACAAACAAAATATATCTGTACACAATAACACAAATTGAAAACACGAATATTATTAAAATTCAACAATGAACAGGTTTAACAATGAAAATATTCAAGTTATAAAATTCGTAAAAAATATTACAAGTCGATGAAAATATTGAAAATATTTACTAAGTGTTTTGGACTTAGAATTCTATTCAAAATCGGGCATAGGTTCCCCGTCTGAACACAATTTGGCTTAAATCTAACTATGTCTATGAACAACCATACGAAATTATTCTAAGTCTACAGAAAAGTTAAAGTTAATTTCTTCTAGGCAATAAAGTTCAATTTAGACCATTTCTGTATTGAAGAAAAGACAATTTACAAAGTTTTCTTGGCTTTGGCTTTAAGGCTCACTTTTGTTTGGCAATTTGAAAATTACAAAGTACTCACGATTTTCACCACTATAATCACTCACTTCCTCCTTACGACCACTGTCGTCTGCAGCTTGCTTGCTGCTGATTAGTGTTCCTCGATTCCTCCTCCTTCCTCACACCTCTCACAACTGGATCTAGGGCTCCAAGATTGTCCAGCAGGCGTGGGGTTGATTGCTCCTCCATTCTCACAGGAGAACGCACCTGAAAATACTCTTGCAGACCATGCTGCATCCGGCTCGAAGGACCATGTAAAACCCTCGATTTGGAGGGTTTTTCTGGGGTTTGGATTAAAACAAAAATATCAGTTTGTGACTTGGAGTGGAAGTTTGTACTAGCGACACCCCAAGTCCTGATTTATTTGCTGATGCAGTTCACCTTTCAAAACAGCACGAAGGACGTAATGCGCTCAGATGACCTATATCACTGCCGGAAAATCTCGACACCGCGATTTAAATTTATATGAAAATGCACAACTCCATCTATGATCCAAAAAGCTAATTAATTACCCTACCATACATCACATTTGATATTTTCGATATTTCATAGATGGAGCGACTTCATGGTTAACAGCACGTGCTTACTGTAAACGAGTGTTGTAATAAAATTGTTGCCTTATCTTGTACAGCAAACAATTTGAACGTAATTAGTTATTTATAAAGAGCTTTTTGCTACATTTAAACGCAAAAGATTATAAAAAAAAGAATCAATACTATAACTCACCACTAAATTAAATTCTCATCTGCCTAGCCTTTTCCCAACTATGTTGGGGTCGGCTTCTAGTCTAAACTGGATGCAGCTGAGTATCAGTGTTTTATATGGAGCGACAGCTTATCTGACTTCCACAACCCAGTTTTTTTTATAGATATTTGAATTTGAAGAAGGCAGAAAGTCTGACGATCAGTCTTACAAAGGGGTTTCGTGGTACCCGGTAAGTGGGTTGTGGAGGTCAGATAGGCAGTCGCTCCGTGTAAAACACTGGTACTCAGCTGCATTCGGTTTAGACTGGAAGCCGACCACAACTAAGTTGGGAAAAGGCTAGATAGATGATGAAGGAATACACATTATACAAACATACCTAGATACATGCGTGAAACAGTTATTCAGGATGCGACAAAAAGCTACTTCTAATATTAATATCTGCAATTTTCATGCCCCTCCCACATGATCAAATTCACCGCATTAGTCATAAACTATGACACATTTTTCATCACCGAACGTGACAATTTCATTAAATTATTCAAAACGTGACAACATCACACGACTTTGAAAAAAATATTTCAAAAATGGAACGATTCGTAACGGTTCGTCTCGTGACACACTAATATAGGGGACTCTCGTCACGACTCGCTTTTGTTTTAGTATTAATTAGCACTCCTAAAGTGTCTATGTTAGTATTTCGAGTGAAACTCTGATTGTTTGTCTTGTTAGTGTATTGTGTTAATTGTCAAGTGATAAAGGTATCATCTGTTTTGCCTTTTCATAATGAATTGGTACTATTTACTAGGACTGCTATCCGTCTGGGTTTCCCCGGATTTTTCCTAGTTTAAAGGACGTCCGGGGTGCGTCCGGGCGGATTTTTAAAGAGTGTCCCGAGAAAACCCGGACACTTGTTACCTGATATCCAATTCGATTCCGATCCCGGATTGAAAGGTAAGAAATAAATTAAAATAAATAATAAAAAATTGTCCGGGGAAAAAATCAAACTCATTCAAAATGTCCGGGGTTTTTATAGTTTTTGTCCAGGGTCGGCGGTTTGGGCGATGGCAGCCCTACTATTTACCAGAAGTAGCTGAATACCAGTATTTTACATGAAGCGACTGCTCATATGACTTCCATAATCCAGTTACAAGGTAACGAGGTACTCTTGTAAGATTGGGTGGTAGATTTTCTAGGTCTCGAATTGCATATATGGTAATGGTAATAGCAATTTTAAATCACTTTGAGGACTTATAAATCCACTAGGCTATCTGTTTAACATGGTTTTACCCACATTCTAAGGAATGTACTTCCCGTGCCTGGAATAAAACTAACCTAAGTCTTTTCCTTGGTTTCAATCTATCTCCGTAACAAGTTTTTTCGAAATTAGTTCTGCCGTTTTGGCGTAAAAGCATGACAAAGAAACAGACTTGTTCAGATTTATAATGCAAGGAAGGGTCAATTTACCAGCTATTTTCCGGGGTTTCATCCACATCCGAATGGAACAAATTATTCCCGGATAAAAATTAATCTGTGTCAGCTACGATCTGGAAAACAACGTCTGTCGGGTCCCGTATTTACATAGAAAATAATACTAAATAAAATTAAGTATTTATTTAATTACTTCATGCCCAATTACTTGAGAAGTGTTCAATGAAAACCATCAAAGACGGTCCTTTATAATTTTGTCAATGTCTTTTACAAGCACAACCTTCGTGACCCTAATGACCTTTTAATAGATTAAGATTTCCCTTTGAAAATTATAAAAGATTTTTTTTTTGTAAGCTGTTTTATTATGGGAAATTAAATAAAACGAGTACCCACTCGTTGTGTTTTCTTTTTTTGCTATAATCGGTCTTTGATTTACAGAGTTTTTTTTGTGATTGCTAAAATTAGAATTTAAGGAAGACCGGCTAGCAAAATAAAATTGTTGCCTAGTGGTCGAATATTCCATATAAGGAGCATTCTCGTGGCAAAGTAACATCCGCACGGGTCGATCGATCAAAGGTTAAGCTACGCTTGGCGTGGTCGGTCCGTAGATGGGTGACCATCTATGTCATAGCGAGACTCCTCCGTGCCTCGGAAAGCAAAGCTTAAGCTGTTGGTCCCGGTTGTCATTGTAGATCTTTGATAGTCGTTACAGGTAGTCAGAAGCCAGAAAGTTTGACAACCAGTCTTACCAAGGAGTTTCGTATTACCCGGTAACTGGGTTGTGGAGGTCTGATAGGCAATCGCTCCATATAAAACGCTTGTACTCAGCTGCATCCGGTTTAGACTTGAAGACGACCCCAACATAGTTGGGAAACGGCTAGGCAGATGATCGAATATTCCATATGATACCTCTACAGTACTACGGGAGTAAGGTACTAGAAAGGCGCTTTTTGATATACCCGTGGGACAACCAGGCGTAATGTTTATATACATAAGTCAAGAACGTAATTACTCTATTTAACCCCCAAAGGAGTGAGTGCAACTTTTCAACCCCTACAAAGTTAAATAAGTAGTACCCAATAGAATTTAAACTAAGTAGAGGGTTAAAAACAAATATTTGAAGTGTTCATGTTTGTTAATGACTTTCAAAGGAATGTGGCATGCATATGTGATTAGCACCCTTATTTACTAATGGGGCTCATGGCTGAAAACTAAAATTTTCATGACAAAGGCCTTTTCAAAGCCCAGCTACAAAAAACACATTTATATAACATTAAATCCCTACAAACAAACAAATCTATCCTCTTTATAATATTAGTAAAGACATGCTAGCTGTTTTACGCCATTTCAATGGAATCCTGAGGGAAATACGCGCAACTGAATAAAAACTATCATATTATGTCCTTTAACAAGCTTCAGATCTATATCTCTATGAAATTTCTCTTAAATCGCTTCAGCCGTCTGACCGCATAATAGTAACAGACAAAGCTGATTTTCTATTTATAATTTCAAGTAAAAGAATATAAAAAAATGAATAGTAAATGTATAGAATTAAATAGTACAACACATAGATACTCATTACACCTTTTTTTTTACTGTCTCAGTATTATTTGCACCCTAGTGTAGTAGAACTAGAAGTTAATTCAATGTATTTGAGAAATACATAAACTAATAAGTAACGAAATTAAGATTCTCCCCGCATTTTAGAACAAACTCAAACATAAATCATGTCTTGTTAATTTGTAGCCATTTGATTGGTTGAATCTAATTTTAAGGCGTATTCTCAAAGGCAGACGTTAGTTCTTAAACAAGAAAGTATACATGATAAGTTTATATTGAAAACAGAAGTCGGTACATATCTACAATCAAACATATCATCGCGACTTGATTGAATATCAAACAACATAGCTGTTTTCTTACCATTAACCTACTTTGCGAAGGGTGATGCCATGTTTACTTATTATAATTAGTTTATGTATTCATTAGTACATGCGACGGGTTTGATTTAATATTGGAACCAAGAAAAGAATACCTTGAGGAACATCTTATGATAATATTTTTTTGTATGAGTATGTAAATCGAAATACACAAAAGTAAATCTGACTAAAAAAGGTTTAAATAACAACAAAATATATTTCTATTTACATACCTCCAAATACGTCTTGATGAGGATCTGAAACAAAAACAAAAAAATATTACTATTACTGACATATCTATAAAAAAACATTGCTATCCATAGATCCTTATAAAAGAAAAAAAAACTCTGGCGAGAAATATCTTTGGACACCTGCTACTATAAAATTGGACACATCTTTTGAATGGGAAAGAGGGAGACCTGTGCCCAGCTGAGGAAAAACATTAACGTACCTTTTAATGACAGCAGCTCTAAAAAACAAAGAAGGAACAAAAGTTGATCGCCTTTATCTCGCCGAAAAGTTTATTGCAAGCGCTACCACATTCGACCGCCATTAACGATCATACTATCAAAACGACCGTGTTGGAATATCCGGAGACAAAATGTTATTGCAGTCCAGCTACCATATTGGTTTGAATATACCGCTTAAACCATAGCCACTGAATTGGAAATGTAAACTGCCTAAATAAATACGTAGATTCAAATTTTGATTCAGAATTCCTAGAATATATAGATGAGTCTTTGTGCCATAACTTGGTTCTTGCTAGCTGATTTTAACACACATACAAATATTCTTTATATTAATTTCCTAAGGTCCAATTTAATCCATAAATTAATGATTTAATTAATTGTAGGTATTTGCTATCTACAATACGACAGACTCATGTACGAGAAGCCCGTGGCTAAGTAACAGCCGCACGGTTTGACCGATTAAAGATTAAGCTGCGCTTGGCGGGTTCGGTCCGTGGATGGGTGATCATCGATGTCATAGCTAAACTCCTCCGTGCCTCGGGAAGCACATTAAGCTGTTGGTCCCGGTTGTCATTTGTAGATCTTTGATAGTCGTTACGGGTAGTCAGACGCTAGAAAGTCTGACAACCAGTCTTACCAAGGGGTATCGTGTTACCCGGTAGCTGGATTGTGGAGTAAAACACTGGTACTCAGCTGCATCCACTTTAGACTGGAAGGCGACTCCAACATAGTTGGGAAAAGGCTAGGCAGATGTAATACGACAGCATTTTAAAAATAAAGTTGGTAAATTTCTAAACACCTTCAGCCATTGCAAACATTTCAAAATAAAAATCAACCAACTGGCTGCAGTTCCGAAGTGAATAGCTCACCAGCAAAGAACAGCATATCCTACTAATCCTTTATATTTGTGAGAATGTATGTATGGAATGGATTTGAATGAAATTTGGTACACACCTAGTTTATAACCTGGATTATCACATAGGGTACCTTTTATCCGGGTGCGTGAAGTAGTTCCCTCAGAAAACGATCAAAACCGCGGGAAACAGCTAGCATATTAAAGACGAAGCAAAACTTTGTATGTAGGGATTGTTTCAGACAGCAATATTTAGTTTCTGTAAGTACCTATGAGAGAAAGATGTGGCCTCTACTTTGGGACTCTCTCTACTTCTGTTTTGGGAATCGAACTTCAGAACCCCATCTTCGACTGTCGCGTTTCCCACCAGAGCCGGTATTATGGCGTTTTATACGTATCTAGATTACAGTGCGAGAACAAATAACATCGTCTCTTTCACTCACTGGGATTTGGATCAGTTTAACGTGTCTCCTGGCCTCAGTACCCAATCATCATTTGCCTGGCCCTTCCCCGAATAAAGCAAATTAAAAGTTTCCTATGCTTCTATTTTTTTTTTCAATTCGATATGTTTATTCAGCTAAGAAATTTTTGAAAACTATCGTAATTCATTAATTTAATTAAAGGCAACTTCAAAATAAATATTTTTTTAATTAACAGCAAGGCTAATTGTGAATTGACCTTTCCTCAATCCTCAATTAATGGCCTACTTGGCAGCAGAGATTATTTATGATTAATTTATTATTTAAGCGTTAATTATTGCTACTGACTGTACCGCCACAGTATTACGATATCTTTCCTACAGTAGCGCAACGAATGTACTTACGCGGAGCAACCAAGCCCGGTTAAGCAGTCAACCTTCTAAGTTGACCTGCGAGATGACTTACAAAAAAAACCGGCCAAGTGCGTGTCGGGCCACGCGCAGTAGGGTTCCGTAGTAGGAGTTAGTTAGTCGACTATAGCTCTGTAACCGGTTAAGCCTACTTAGCCGTGATAGTTTTCCTTATAATTTCATTACATGTACTACGTCTGTGATTTTTTTCACATTTCTAGGTACAGCCATTCAAAAGTTAGAGGGGGGGGGGGTAACTCGTATCGAACAAAAAATTTCACTTAAAATCTAGATATTTCGCAAATGGCTCGCTTAACTGAAAAATGATCTTCACACACCCATATTAATATTTTTGAAAGACCTATCTAACGATACTCCACAATAAGGGGTACGCGAGAAAAAAAATATTCATCCCTACTTTACATGTTTGGGAGCTAACCTAAAAAAAAATATTTTTCAAAATTTTATTTTACCACTTTCTCGGCGTGATCAATATACATATTCATACCAAATTTCAGCTTTCTAATAACAAAAACCACGAAGCTATGCCGCGGACAGACAGACAGACAGACGGACAGAGCGAAACTATAAGGGTTCCTTGTCGGACTACGGAACCCTAAAAAATGGGCGGTGCCAACCGCGTCCCGCAAATACGCTTACTTTGCGGGACGGAGCGCGAGGGGTAGACGCGGTCGTGTTTTGTTGAACATTGTTTCGCTTCGTTGTTATTTTATTTCCCATTTTGTAACAACCTTAGCATATCTACTTACGCCGGCGGCGGCATCGCGCGTCATCAAAGGCTGCTGTAGGGAGTTATCATAATACTGTGGTACCACGTTGGCGGCACACGTTCAATGTCTATTGGCTAGGGCCAGTAGGGACTCAGATTTAAATATGATACTGATAAACCCACACATAGGTACCTAAAGAGAAAACGCAAGTTCCGTCATTTGCTGTGGC
Source organism: Pyrrhia umbra (assembly GCA_963891755.1). Taxonomy (NCBI): domain Eukaryota; kingdom Metazoa; phylum Arthropoda; class Insecta; order Lepidoptera; family Noctuidae; genus Pyrrhia; species Pyrrhia umbra. The sequence goes on from OY982943.1 coordinate 4,150,432, forward strand.
ATGTTTGAGAGAGTTACCGCGCCCCGGAGTAAAAAGTAACATGGATTGAGTCTGACACTCCCTCCCGCCCCTCCCACGGCCGGAGGAGACATTTGATGATTTTCCACCGAAAAAAAAAGCTACCGTCATGAAAACCAAACGTGTCACTTAACGACTACTTATTGAGACTTCACAAGTGTTTAAGTGATTTTTTGTATACTAGCCAAAATTTAAAGTACTTTTTGCAGCTTAATACGGCACAACTATAGATTTTTCTAGCTTTCGGTTGAAATCTGCTACGGGTACATTAAGTAGTTCTCTCGGGTCACGGGTAAAAAGCTAAGGTAAAACAGCGGGTAAAAAAATAGCTATGTGCATAATACATATGTGGTTAATGATTAACATAAGTGTTTTTTTATAGAAATACACACTGTGAAAATGTCAACTCTTTACCTATTACGGTTCATGATATACAAACCGCCGAAAGACAGACGGACGGATGAACTGACAATAAAGGTTTACATTAGTAATCGGGTCTAGTTAGTATCGTACCTACGGAACCCTAAAAAGGAAATCTTATTATTATTTACATAGTGCATAATACCGTTTTCAATTCCAAAGATAGGCATGCAAATTTGTACTACTTTATTCAAGAAATAATTCCAACTTAAACTGAGGAACTTATTTAAAACTTAGCTCTGTCTGACTTCAACTTACAACTTAACATTATCTTGATTTAACTTGTTCATACTTTGTTAGTTCTGTGTCATCATAGCTGAATTTAACTAGAAGAGACCCGTTGGAAATCATCTCGTGTAATTAGTTTTATTATTAACTAGCTTTCCGCCAGCGGTTTAGCCCGCGTGGTGTATACGAATTCAAATTAAAAATGTCAAGAGTTTCATACAAACTTTGCCCTTTTTCACCCCCTTAGAGGTAGAATTTCGGAACATCCTTTCACATCGGATGCCTACGAAAAAAAAAAAAACAAAGATCAGATCTCTACGATCAGTGGTTTAAGCTGTGCATTGATCCGTCAGTTATTCATGGCAAAGCATTTTATATGTTGACGTTTAGCGCACTACGGTCATCTGCAATTTGCGTCATCTATTTAGATACATCATCATCAGCCTATATATTGTCCCACTGCTGGGCACAGGCATCTTCTCATACAGAGAAGGCACGAGCATTGATCACCATGCTTGCTCAAGGCGGATTGGCAAGAGATACTAAGATATACTTAGAAAGTACTTTAGGAAAGTCACATTGGTATTTGCCAGGTTTTGAACACGCACAGGTGCCTACGAGAGGCTAGTGCCTTAACTACTAGGCCAAAACGGCTATAATTAGGTACATCATCATCTGCTTAGCCTTTTCCCAACTATGTTGTGGTCGGCTTCCAGTCTAAACCGGATGCAGCTGAGTACCAGTGTTTTACATGGAGCGGCTGCCTATCTGACCTCCACCACCCAGTTACCGGGGAACACGATACCCCTTGGTAAGACTGGTTGTCAGACATTCTGACTTCTGACTACCCGTAACGATTGTCAAAGATCTACAAATGACCACCGGGATCAGCAGCTTATCGTGATTTCCGAGGCATGGAGGAGTCTCGCTATAATATATACGGACCGACTGCGCTAAGCGCAGCTTAACCTTTGATCGGTCGAGCCGTGCGGCTCTTACTTAGCCACGAGCTCCTCTACGGCTATATTTAGAAACACGTTTGTGATAAACATATAGGATATTTATCATGGTAACTGACCCCAATTCGGAAACGACGTAGACGAAGTTGCGAGCTGCGCCTGGTCTATCAGAATATCTGACGTCAGCCGACCGGCACTAATTCAGACGTAACTTGGAGCGTCTACAGACATCTATTAGCTATATTAACATTTATTGTTAAGCCGAACAATACGGACTGGTTCAAAAGCTACGCCTGTTTTCAGAAGCCTGGATAAATAGGACCGAGTTGTGTTTGTTAGTCTGTCTAATAATTGAATAGTAACTGTGTATTTTGATTGTAAGTCTATTCTAAGAATTTCAACAGTACTTGTAATTAATTAAATAAAGAAATTAAAATCGGCCACGTGCAAGTCGGACTCGCGCAATAAGGGTGCCGTATTATTATCTGTAATATAGTGTCCAGTTGTGTATCTTTTTTAGGGTTCCGTAGTCCGACAAGGAACCCTTATAGTTTCGCTCTGTCCGTCTGTCTGTCTGTCTGTCTGTCTGTCCGCGGCATAGCTCCGTGGTTTTTGTTATTAGAAAGCTGAAATTTGGTATGAATATGTATATTGAACACGCCGAGAAAGTGGTAAAATAAAATTTTGAAAAATATTTTTTTTAGGGTAGCTCCCAAACACGTAAAGTGGGTATGAATATTTTTTTTCTCACGTACCCCTCCGTGTGGGGTATCGTTAGATAGGTCTTTCAAAAATATTATGGGTGTGTGAAGACCATTTTTTGGTTAAGCGAGCCATTTGCGAAATATCTACCTTTTCGGTGCAAATTTTTGTTCGATACGAGTTACCCCCCCCCCCTCTAACTTTTGAATGGCAGTACCTAGAAATGTGAAAAAAATCACAAACGTAGTACATGTAATGAACTTACAAGGAAAACTATCACGGCTAAGTAGGCTTAACCGGTTACAGAGTTATAGTCGACTAACTAACTCCTACTACAGAACCCTAATGCGCGTGGCCCGACACGCACTTGGCCGGTTTTTTTTATTTTGTTGTTATAGCGGCAACAGAAATAAATCATCTGTCTAGCTATCACAGTTCATGAGATACAGCCTGGTGATAGACAGACAGATGGATAGTAGGTTTTTAGTAATAGGGTCCCGTTTTTAACCCCTGGGTAGTGAACCTAAAACAACAAAATTATTAGAACGAAAATAATAATATGGGAACCAGTCTTACAAAGGGGTATTGTATTACCCAGTGACTGATTGTAAAAGTCAGATAGGCAGTCACTCTTCCTAAAATACTGAAAGCATTTAATTAAAATAGAGACTTATCCTACAATAGTTAAAAAATACAGGCAGGTGAACTACAGCAAAAACTCCTACAATAAGGCAAAACCTAAAAAAACTGCTCATAACGACATCGAAAAGGTTTTTCGAATCTTTGAGATAATATTTTCTTATTGCTCCGAACATCGTGTAAGGTTTATTGTGTCGCGTTAAAATTGCTCGGAATTATTAAAATAAATGAACGTCGCCTGCCATCTTTGTCATGTTCAATCTAGAGATTGATTCTTTGAGTTTCCGTGATAACTCAGCTGTTTTTCCTATTGCTGTGAAAAGCTCTTTAATCATAAAAGCTTCTTGGATAAATCGTTCTGGCTTTGATGGTATTTTTTTTCTTAATAATTATCATTTTGTTCTCATAAAATGATAGACAGATAGTCCATTTGACTAATAGTCAAAATGTAGGTGTGAAAAATTGCATAAAAAATATATGATTTTTTAAAAGCCTGATTAAATTAATCTAATTTACATGCGCTTATCATTCTAAGGTTTAAACTTTAAACGTAAAGTTTTTTTTTTTAAATTTAGGAGCGAAATTTTTAGTCCTTGTCTCACAAAATGGCAATTTTCATAGAACTGTGTCTATATTAACAATTTTCATAGACACAGTTCTATGAAAATTGCCATTTTGCGAGTTAAAAACGTTGTCACTTGATGAGAAATGTGCTAACGCTATGTTTTTCTAGCAACTTCTTTTCAACGGCTTATAATATAAATGGGCCATTTTTAAGATATTTTATTCGTCTATTCATTGTTGCTTACCTATTAGTATTTTATATTAATTGGTTATGGAATTATAAAAAAATACTTCTAAATACTTAATTTCTTGCAGAAGTTAATAGACAACAGTTTCCACTGACTGCAATTTATCTATACGCACGTGCTCTCTATACACGTGCGACTTGCAGCAAGTTCGGCAAGTCACTAAAACTTGCAGAAGTCAACATGCACGAGCGTTTACACGTTGGAAGTCACTTGCGCAAGTCAACATCCGCACATTTTATTGCCAGTAAACAGAGCAAGTATAAGAGAGTAGAAAATGACGGCTCTATTCTACCTAAATGTTGCGCCACATCATTGACCTAACTAATCAAGAACAAAGTTCTTTGGAACAAAAACGAGACTCAAAGACTAGCTACACAAATGGTTAGCTACCCTATCCACCCATTTGTATCGCTGTCCTAATGAAGCAGCTACCGTTTGTTGATTCTACCTTGAAAGGGTCTTAATTAAAGGTACTTTTTCAGACCATCTCTCTGGTAAGTAACTCAATAGAACCACTTACTGGATCAAGTAACAGGTACTAAAGTTGTTGAGTATATATGGAGCTATAGAGCGCTTGGATAGAACGAGTAAAACACAAAAAAAATTAACACAATTTCGTCTTATTTTGAAAAGAATTGATTTTATTTTGACAGTTTGAAGATCAAAATTAAAGTGAGTTATATTCTGAAAAAGTTATGCGTGATCATACATAAAAAAAATATTTTTTTCGTCGGTAAAAAATATAGTGTGTACCTATATTTTGTTTTAAAGCGTGTGTGTGTGACGAATTAAAAATATTGTGATAGCAAAAAAATCTAAATTATTTTGACGATAACCCCAAATCCTTAATATTATAAATGCAAAAGTGAGTTTGTCACGCTTTCTCGGTAAAACAGCTACACCAATTTGAATGAAATTTGGTACAGAGATCGCTTGAACCCTGTAAAAAGTTAAAGAATAGTTTAGATTAAAACATGATAAAATAAGTAAAAGTGATTGAGGCTTGTTCTCATTCATACGCTAAGGCGTAACTTTAAGCAGTTATTCAGAGGCAAGATGCTATTAAGATAGTCCCCAGTCTTTACAGAAACTCTTAAGATATTTTTGGTCATGTGTTACTTATGAGGTTTTATCTGGTGTTATAATTAAGTTTGCTGTCTTTTGACTTGACTGTTATAATATATAAAAAACCTTTGAATTATATGGCATTTTTTTTTCCAAATTTGAAAAAAGTAACTTGATTTGTTCAACATGAATGATCTCTGGAGATTGTTAATCCGAGTTAACGCACCCCAGCTGTTCCTTCGGGACTCGGATGAATCTTCGGGAAACAGCTAGTAATCAATATTTCCTCTAATAAACTCATTAAGGTCGCAATAAAAAACTGACGTAAATCCGAGCCAGTGCCGACGGAGTCGCAATAGTTTATTGGCCATAAAAATGTGGTCAAATAAAATATCACGCCGAGTAGCATTTCATCTTGGTAACAATTTTATAGGTATTGCGAGAAATTCATACCACCATTGGTACATTTACCCGTTGCTGGCAGATTATAAAAAAAAATGCTTTCACCTTCGCTTCTTCTATTTATCCGAGTGCGTTAATTACTTCCTTCGGGAGGCGGGCGAAACTGCGGGAAACGGCTAGTATTATATATACGAATGTGAGTTTGTTTGTAACTTCAACAGTTGAACTTATTTAGATTTGACGAGGTTGACGGCACGTTTGGCGTAGTGGCTGAGCAATCGGTTGCTGCGCTGCGTGTCGCGGGTTCGATTCCCGAACGGGACAACTGAAATTATTCCGGGTCTGGATGTTTGTGCATGTGATGTTGAATGTTTGTAAACGCACCCACGATACAGGAGTAATTCCTAGTGTGGGGCAACGTTTTTTAAAGTAAAAAAATAAAGATGAAAACCGTAATTAAAAAATATGAAACTAGTTCAAAAGTCAAAGTCAAAAGTCATTTTTTTATTTCACATAAACCTCCAAATAAAGCACTTATGAAAGGTCAAATTAGTGGCACGGTTCCAAGTAGTGGGTCCTATGGAGAAGAACCGGCAAGAAACTACATAGTTCCGTCAGGACTCGAATAAATATGTGACAAACAGCTACCTAGTGTGTTAGGACCTCGTGGCTAAGTAACAGCCGCACGGGTCGACCGATCTAAGGTTAAGCTACACTTGGCGCGGTCGGTCGGTGGATGACCATCTATGTCATAGCAAGATCCTCCGTGTCTCGAAAAGTACGTTAAACTGTTGGTCCTGGTGGTCATTTGTAGATCTTTGACAGTCGTTACGGAATCAAAAAGTCTGACAACCAGTCTTATCATGTTCCCCGTTAACTGAGTTGTGGAAGTCAGATCGGTAGTCGTTCCATGTTAAACACTGGTATTGGCATCCGCTTACATGGAAGCCGATCCCAACGTAGTTGAGAAAAGGCTAGGCAGATGATGATGAGCTGTTTTAATAGTTTTAAATCTCAAGTGTTTACAATTTGTTGTAATTATCTTAACCTAGCAAAGTGACAGGACACCCACAAACGTTGGTTACGTTATTAACTAAACGCGAACCACTACAATATGTAATCTAGATAAGCCGAGTTTTATCAGCAAGTACGCTCGCAAACAAACGTCTTTTTATTTCAGATTAGAGCAATGAAAAGGAGAAAAAACAGTGAAAGCGTTGGGAGCTCCAGTTGTTTGCTATCTGTGGAAAGTAAAATGTATTTTGTAGTTGTGTTAATATTAGCCTTTTCAAATTATGTTTTTAAACTAGTTTTCGCCAGCGGCTTCGCTCGTGAGGGCTTCGCCGCCCTTTTTCACCCCCTTAGGGATAGAATTTTTGAAAATCCTTTCTTATCCATAGCCTACGTCATACAAAGAACACACCCTCCAAGTTTCAGGTCTCTACGATCAGCGGCTTAGACTGTGCGTTAATCCGTCAGTCATTTAGGACAAAGCATTTTATATGTATAGATTTTATCATAAAAGTTACTTTTGTTTGAACATATTAGATAATACTCTACACAGTATTAAAACTTGTTGTGTGAAATTATATTTTAGATAAAATATTAAATGTAAATGATTAATTAATAAGAACTTAATACAGAAGGCTCATTGAGCGATTGCAAATAGGCACATAGCCTATTTTTACTCGTTTAGGTGAAGTACAAAAGACAGTAATAATAATTGAGTTGATATGCTATACTTTGATTTTGTCTAATTATAATCTAGTAGATAGTTAAACGTAAAGTAAAGTGAAGACAAGAAAAGGTGTTCTGAGATGAGTCGCAATGGCGCAAATATCATTTACTACATTAATAAAAAAACACATTTAATCATAGTAAAATCATTACCCTCTTTCGACGGACATAAATTGAGACTGATATAAGTGTTACAATTACAGATTGCATATTTCGCTTTCCCCACGTCATCGAGGATTTAAAAAATAAAATAAAAAAATTTGTTATGTCATAAAAAATAAACTTTTAGGGACTGCGTACTCGCCAGTACTTTGCCATCCATCCGAAGCTGTGTACATCGTTATCATCTGATACGAAACCGCTAAAATTAAAAACTGTTTTCGCCGAAACACGTACTGATTTGTTTCTTATCAGCTCTGCAAAATTACCAGCTAACTCTTTAGCTAATTACGTATGTTCAAAAATCCATGTAGCTCTCAAATAGATCTAGGGGATAGAGGCAAGCGGTTTTCTGTCAACCGGTCACAAAACCAGGGATTGTCATCATTATCATCATCGTCACCATCATCGTTGTTGTCATCATCATCATCATCGTCATCATCGTCACAATCGTCATCATCATCATCGTCATTATCGTCACAATCGTCATCATCGTCATCATAATCATCATCATCGTCATCATTATCATCGTTAACATCGTCATCGCCATCATCATCATCGTCATCATTATCATCTTTAACATCGTCATCGTCGTCGCCATCATCATCATCCTCATAGTCACCATTGTAATCATCATCATCGGTTTATCGGTTTTCCGGTTCAAGTTCATAGTGATGTGTCTGACACTCATAGGCAAAGTTGGTGACACTCATAGTGATATTTCTGACACTCATAGTGAAGTTAAGGCTTATTTCAGCTCTCTCAGCCTTGCGAATCTAGAACGATACTGAAATTATCCTTTGGGAAAATTTATAGAATAGAAATAGAAAAACATTTCAAGAATATTCATCCGGGCGAATGACTGGAATCCTTTAAAACGACTGAAACAAATTCCTAATCGAAAACAATTCCAATATTTATGTTTTATATGTTACGCTTTCACAGAAAACGGCTAAATCTAATTAGATGTAATTTGGTATGGAGATAGATGGCACTCTAGAGACAGTTATATAGTATATCTGCGTGAATTTGTTCACTCAGGACACGACTGAACAACACTAGATACACAACACGTACCCGAAAAAAACATATCTCCAATTCAATCGCCAGGGTTCAATCAATCTCCTTACAAAATATTCTAATTCTTTTCAGCCGTTTTACCGTGTTGCGTACTAATAATTTCTCTTTAAAATCATTTAGTTTAGATAAACAAGCCCTAATAAATCTCTGATACCCTAGTACCATTGGACAAGTAACCTCCATACACAAAGGCTGACTCGAAATTAGCTCAAAACTCCTTGCTACGATTTCAAAGAGCTAATTGGCGTGTGTAACAAAGTTTTGAAGATACAATTGTTAGGCAGTTATGGTCCCCTGGTAGTTGGTTGTTAGTTTAGATATTGTTATTTAGAAGTCTGTTCAAATTTCTTGCTGAAACAGACTGTTTAATTAGTCTGTCTGTGGTTTCATACGGCGAAAAGCAGTGTTTAAACTTAGTGTTTGAACCCAAAAAAATATCAGGTTACTTATACGTGAAACGGAAGAACTCTCATTCAAGATCTGTTAAAAACTATACATATGAAATTTAAAAATGTTGCTATAATTTTTAGTTTTTCCTCTAAATATTTTTTATAACTTAATAATTATCTCTCATAAATAATATTAAAAGTATTAATCTATCATGTTTTGTGATATTCGGAAAAGTTTCGTGACACCGGCTGTAAATTAAAATAAAGTGATTTTTTAACAGTTTTAGAATAATGTGCAAATAAGGACTAGATGTCGTGAGTGTATTGTTAAATTTTATTTTCATTGTCAACTGTATTTCCTAAGAATATAATGTGCGGAGATTAAACAACATTTTTTTTATTATTGTAGGTACTTAGGTTGTCGAAAGGGAGTGCAGTGCACTTCCTTCAACACCGCTTGAATTAGTTCGCACACCGCTGTTTTGGCACCAGACGTCAACGGAAAGCCAGAAAAAATCCTAGTTGCATTGTATATTGAGCTGCAAAAACTACTAAAAAGTCTGCATAAACAAAGAAAATCACTAAAGCGCATGATGTCACAGAGAGTAGAAAATAAAGTGACTCCCTTGATTTTCATACAGATGGACGAACTTACAAATGCGAAAGTTTGTATGTATGTTTGTTATTCTTTCACGTAAAAACAGTTGAAAAAAATTTGATGAAATTTGATCCACACACATTCTTACAATCTTTTGCGTTTATAATATTAGTAGGAAGAAAATAGGATTAGTAGGATGATACAGAACCCTTCGGCCGCGATTCCGACTCGCACTTAACCGATTTTTGTTCCAATACGTTATTTTACACAGTATATTATGAAAATATGACCTAAATTCAGGCACCGTGTTCATTTTGTGTGCTCAGTGCTGGGAGTTTGTTTGTCATATTGATTGATTGTTTCCAACTAGCCTAGGTGTTAGCTGGTGACGTGAAAAATATTAGCTATATTTTTGGCGAACATTCTTAACGAGACTCTATGTTTTTCTGGGTCCCTGGTACTTTTAAGATCACGTATGATCACTTGAAGTGTTGTCAGTGCTTTGTCCTGAATGACTGACTGACTGACGGATCAACGCACAGCCTAAACCGCTGATCGTAAAGACCTGAAACTTGGAGGGTGTGTTCTTTGTATGACGTAAGCACCCAATAAGAAAGGTTTTTCCGAAATTCTACCCCTAAGGGTGTGAAAAAGGTGGGCAAAGTTTGTATGAAACTGACATTTTGATGTGAATTCATAAAGACGACGCGGGCGAAGCCGCTGGCAGAAAGCTGGTATGTAATAAAAATGCAATTTTCAGCCAAAAAAAATCCTACTTATATTATAAAAACGATAGTTTGTGAGGATGTATGTATGTTTGTTACTGTTTTCCGCAAAAAAAAAACTACACATAGGATAGATACTTTTTATCAGAGTGCACAAATTAATTCCTTCAGGATTCGGGTGAAAAAACGGGAGAAAGCTAGTAAAAAATATATGAGAAAGGGGTACATATTCCATTCTAAATCGCTTAGATAACGTAACAAATACATGCCCACTGATGACGAACATTAGGCGTACGTTTTGCAAACACGCATTTACAGGTATACGAATTTTATTCCTTGCGTCTACACGAGCGAGTATAACGAGCGTTTTTTCAGAGACATTATAAAGCACGCTTGTCATTTGAACAAAGCCTAAGGCGGATCACACACTGCCACGCGTCACGCTCTTGTGCGTGGAGTGCCACACCTGTAACCACGAATACGTGGCCTAAGTCGTTAGTAGTTATTTTTTTTAGCTTCCTTCTAAAAAGACATGATTGCAAATTCTAACTAATATTAAGTAATAATTTGGAAAGTGCGTTTATTTGTTTGTTACGGTAAAAGGAGAAGATTGAGATAAAATTTCGTATGGAGGTAGAGGGGACTTTTGAGACGGATAACCGTCCCTGTAGTTCCCTTGAGACGCAGGTGAATAAATTATAAAAATAAATGTCAGTGACCAATTCTTTGTTGCTCTAAATGTACAAACGCAAACTTAATCCCACTATACCAAAACCTTGCCCATTTACCTTGTCCGGCGAATGTACTCGTATCTTTGCTTTGTCGGTGTTTTGAACTATGAGTGTTTCGTATACAAACCGAAGTAAAAACGGGTAACGGTAAAAACGCAGCCTCGTACGAACGTGAGGTAGTGTGTGATCCGCTTAAATCTTGAAATCTATACTAATATAATAAAGCTGAGAGTTTGTTTGTTTGTTTGAAAGCGCTAATCTCAGGAAATACTGGTACGATTTGAAAAATTCTTTCAGTGTTAGATTGCCCATTTATTGAGGAAAGCTAAAGGCTATATATATCATAACGCTAAAACCAATAGAAGCGGAGCACCACTATTACACGCGGACGAAGTCGCGGGTAGAAGCTAGTTCAAACAAAAACAAACATTTTAATTTATAAAAACAGTCTTTTGTCCAAAAAAGCTGTATTTTCTGACAAGTTTTAAGGTCGTAATTTAGACTAGATTGAGAAACGGAGTTAACTATTAGAAATTTGACGTTAGTAAAGGCCAAACGAGAGTCTTTTGATCTTTAATTAAACGTTACTAGCTCAAGTGGAAAAACTAGGCTGACTATTACCAACTAGTACTATATTATAAAATAAAATAAAAGTAAATATTTGGCAATTAGGTCGTCTAGAAAAAAAGGGGGTTAGACAAGTGGGGAAAACGCTAGTAGAATAGAAAACAAAATTTATATGGGAATGACATTCGTTTACGACTAGCTATCTGTCATTCCCATACATTTTGTTAGGGTTCCGTAGCCAAATGGCAAAAACGGAACCCTTATAGATTCGTCATGTCTGTCTGTCTGTCTGTCTGTCCGTCCGTATGTCACAGCCATTTTTTTCCGAAACTATAAGAACTATACTGTTGAAATTTGGTAAGTAGATGTATTCTGTGAACCGCTTTAAGATTTTGACACAAAAATAGAAAAAAAGCAATAAATTTTGGGGGAATACTTAGAACTGAAACTCAAAAATTTTTTTTTTCATCAAACCCATACGTGTGGGGTATCTATGGATAGGTCTTCAAAAATGATATTGAGGTTTCTAATATATTTTTTTTCTAAACTGAATAGTTTGCGCGAGAGGCACTTCCAAAGTGGTAAAATGTGTCCCCCCCCCCCTGTAACTTCTAAAATAAGAGAATGATAAAACTAAAAAAAATATATGATGTAGATTACCATGCAACAGTATTCTCGAAGCCTCTAAATAATAGCTAAACTTTTTACCTACATCGTAAATCATGAAATTTTCCACAACAAACAATATTGTATACGTTGACATAACATTCAACAAGTCACTTGCTCGTAAAAGCTTAGTCACTCATTACATACCAATATAGATGATAAATCACCCCCGATTTCCTTCTGAGATACGAAGAATTTTAGGTCGAAGTAGACCCATCCATCATATTCATTCGCTCATTAGGAATAAATAAATACAAAAAAACCGGCCAAGTGCGTGTCGGGCCACGCGCAGTAGGGTTTAGTTAGTCGACTCTAACTCTGTAACCAATTAAGCCTACTTAGCCATGATAGTTTTCCTTGTAAGTTCATGACATGCGTGTTCATGTCTGTGAATTTTTTCACATTTCTAGGTATAGCCATTCAAAAGTTAGAGATGCTCGTATCGAACAAAAATTTGCACGTAAAAGCTAGATATTTTACAAATGGCTCGCTTAACCGAAAAGTGGTCTGAACATACCCATAATATTTTTGAAAGACATATCTAACGATACCCCACACGAAGAGATACGCGAGAAAAAAAATATTCATCCCCACTTTACGTGTTTGGGAGCTACCCTAAAAAAATATATTTTTCAAAATTTTATTTTACCACTTTCTTGGCGTGTTCAATATACATATTCATACCAAATTTCAGCTTTCTACTAACAAGAACCTCGGAGCTATGCCGCGGACAGACAGACAGACAGACAGGCGAACATGGCGAAACTATAAGGGTTCCTTGTTTGACTACGGAACCCTAAAAACCAGGGTAATTATACATCGAATACGTAACATATAACACAAGCTACTGCCTACGGCATCGTCTGTGTAGTATTGTAGCTTGTTAATGGTGAAAAAAAATCTAAAGTGTCAGTGTATAAATAAATAATTATATATAAATGGATCTAAATGAAATTTGCTAAACACATTGTTTATTTACTGGATTAACATTAAAAATTGGGGTTAATATTTATTTACAATAATAAAAATATAAGAATAATAAATTATTCTAATACAATTAGGCATCAAAATATTCATCCACAGCGCTGTCAACGAGAAACGTTATTCGCCACGTTGGATGGCAATGCTGATTCTTTGACCGAAATATAGGCCAGTCCTTTGATCACGCGTGGAGTCTACTAAACGTAACGTAATATATAAATAGTGTATAAACGCCTTCTCTGGATGAGAAGGGGCCTATGCCCAGCGGTGGGACAATATATAGACTGATGTTGTCAGTGTGGCAATTACCTACAGCAAAATCTTATAAACTTTACCTGTATAATTCACTAGCTTTTTAACGCGGTTTCACCTGCATTCCAAGGAAAATACTTCGTGCATCTGCATATAAGGTATATCTATGTAATAATCCAGGTCATAAACTATGTGTGTGCTAAATTTCATTCAAATTAGTTTTAGCGTGAAAGAATAGCAAATATACCGTGCCTGGGAAAGCACATTAAGCCGCGCGTTGCTCCCGGCTGTCATTTGTAGATCTTTGACAGTCGTTACGGGTAGTCAGAAGCCAGAAAGTCTGACAATCAGTCTTACTAAAGGATATCGTGTTACCCGGTAACTGTTGTGGAGGTCAGATAGGCAGTTGCTCAATATAAAACGGGTACTAGCTGCATCCGGTTAGACTGGAAGCCGACCTCAATATAATTGGGAAAAGGCTAGACAAATTATGAGTAGCTGAAATACAAAGATAAGTATTAGACTTAAGTATATCATAAGTAGGCCTTAGTAAGCGGTTGGACGTAGTAGTCCCCTTAATTTTATTTACTAGTTTTTTTTACAAAAAACTAAATCACTATGTAACAAATATGAGCACTTGAAATATATTTTAAAAGTTTATTTCGACCGCTTGTTAGTCTATCAGTCGGTACTAATGAGCATTAGATTTTCACTTCAAAAGTTCGACTCATTCTCGAAATATATTTTTTTACTCAAGGCATCGAAACTGTATTCTATATACTCCTAAAACTTTTCAATACTAAAGTCCGTATTTCAGACCATATTTCAGAAGATACTTAAGAGTCAAGTATTACCAAAGATTATAATCGACCAATCAAATTACTCCAAATCTATGCCCAAGAAAAGATTTAAGCTTGATTATCTTTCTGTAATACTAACCTAAAATATAAATTACAGTACCATAGAAATTGCGACACAAATTTTGTACTATTCACACTTCATCAGTTTCTTTGTAATGCCGCTGTCGCGACACTAACCTCGTGTGACAATAAATGTCTCACACCTGTTTACAAACACTAAGTGTACGGTGTAAGGTGTCGTAGCGTAAACCTAGCTAAAAATACTAGATACATTTATGCGTCTCGAAGCAACCGGTATTACTTAATTTACAACGTCTATTTACCGATCGAGATGACCCATAAACCTATATATTTATCAAGCTTAATTGACATGTGGAGGAGGTCGCCACAAACAAGCCTTCAAGTTGCCCGACTATTTGCCCATAAAAGTGCTCGTAAAGTGCATGCAATATGTTCCATGCGTTGACTGACGTCACAATTAGGGCTCGGTCGGATTGACGCGGTCGCGGGAGGGTGTGGCTGACTCGTGTTAGTGCGTTATGGGGTGCTGTGTTTTACTTAGATGTGCTAGTTCTGTTTCTTGTTAGTTTGTGTAGATCTTGGGCTGGCATAATGAAGTTTCTTGGTAGAGGCGTTTTCGAAGTTACTTAGTTGATGAAGAATTATGGTTTAATCAAGATGATAATTTTGACTTCACAAGATAGTTTTGTGATGTATAATAATATTTTATTATATATGTATTAATCATATATAATAAAATATACTATATATGTATTGTACATTTAAATTCTCTCTTATTTTACCAGATACTTAAACCCAGATTTAAAGACTCATTGGAATTCTAATATTTTAAATTAATCAAACAAAAGTCCGTGGCCTTTTTATTAAACTACCGTAAGTTTTTTAACTGAACTCGAGGTTATTTTTATCATTTAATTTTCTTTTGATGCAATTTTCTTCATTTAAAATAAAGTTCCAAGTCAAGTTGTCACGATCAACAAAGCTACCTCAGTGTGACGCTGCCCTTACAGAACTTACTTGAGTTATGACCTCAACTACTCAACATTTATTTTTCTTTATATAACTTATATAATATAACAGTGGAAAGGTCACTATTATTATTGGCATTTTTATGGTTTTTAATGTAACCTTTGAAGTTGTGACTTTCCTTTGTATTCAATAATGACAGTGACAGTCTTGACAGATTTCATAGCGCGGGAAAATATATACGTCATCAAATAGCTGTCAAGCAGAAATCCTTTTATAGATTTTTTTTATTGTACAAAAAGTTTTTTTTAAAGAAATTTCCGAGTAATCTCAATATACTTAAACTCGCGTTACTCAGGTTTCCCCGCATAGACATGTTACATATTTTCGTGATATCAAATAACTAATCAAACATGGTGTATCTACCTATAGGTACCTCACAATTCGCCCAAATCCACTCAGTAGTTTTTGCGTAAAAGAGTGTCAAACATCAATCCATCCATCGATATTTACCACACCTAATTCGCTTGTCAGAGAAGTCTTCCACAAAATGCAAAACAAAACGTCAAAGAAATCTCGGCATCCTTTGAGTCAAAGAAAAAGGACTAATTAATTTGATTGTTTAAAAAACATCTTTTTGTTCTTTGAGCACCCTCAACGGCACCAATGTAGCATTTATCTTTTCTTTACTAAATGTTTAATCAGATGCTCAAATTGAATGCGAAGGCAAAAAATAAGAACACTTTTTCTGTTCTCGTGTTTTTTAATTGTTTAACTTAGTTATAAATTAATCAATTAAAAAATGTTGGTGCTCATTGTTTTTGAAAAGCGAAGATTGCTTAAAGTTTAGTTTCAAAGAGAGCTAACGATCCAAGAGATGTAATCTATCCTGCAAGTTTAACGGGAAAAAGAAAATCTTTTTTTTTTATTCAAGACAGCTTTTTATAACTTAGTTCAGGTGAAAACAATGAACGTAAGTTTTTAAAATGAAGAAAAAAAGCGCTATTCCAGGTCTATCGTTAGACCAAATTTGATATCGTAGAAGTTCGGAGGTTAAGGAGTCCTTAAGTACGAAAGTGCAGGGTTGAAACCTGGCAAGTACCATAAGTCATGGTGGCCTAGTGGTTAAGGCACCTGTCATTCATGTAAGAGTGTGTGGGTTCGAAACCTGGCAAGTCCCAATGTGACTTTTCTAAAGTCGTAAGTACTTTCTAAGTGTATCTTAGACACTACTGACTAACGGTGAAGGATACATCGTGAGGAAACCTGGACTTAAAAAGTCTGAAATCCCAATCTGCCTTGAGCAAGCCTGGTGATCAATGCTCATGCCTTCTCTGTATGAGAAGAGGCCCGTGTCCAGCAGTGGGACGATATATAGGCTGATGATGATGATGATGACCAATGTGACTTTTTTCAATGTCATATATACCTACTTACTTAGTTCATTTGGATGCCACTGACTAACGGTTCAGAAAGCTTTTTTTTAATTAAATATTTCAAATAAGGCATTAATTTTATACAGCTTGTCACATTTATACTCTAGAGCCTTAAGTAATTTAATTGAGAGAGCGCATTGTCTTAACGTAAGTTTCTTACCATTGCCCATAACTCCCCACATCTTATTACATTTCACGTTTATGTACTTTGGCTATGTGATAATTAAATCAGAACTTTGCACTCCAACTTCGAGATTAATGTAAATTTGGGCTCAAATGTTGGCGAAGCGTTGTTGGGTAAAACGACATGCAAATTGGGGTCGGTGTGGGCAAAAGGCGGGGAAGGATGGGCATACTAGGCCATGAAGTGACTACTTTATGGCTATTACAGGGGTTGCCAAATTTTGTATATCAAGCACATAAAACGAAATCTTGCAAAATTTGGTCCTTCGATACAAACAATTTGGTCTTTCAATACGATATTTGAGACGTTGCCCTTAATATTTGTGTCAGCAGGTTTTTATCGTCGTGCCGTTGTTTTTATGGACTTTCAAAACTGCCTTGGCTACCTCAATTCAGTTTGAGAATACAATGTAGCTACGAATGCATTAAATGTTAAGAAATGCGGGGAAATTTAATCAGGCTTCGTTGGCAAACAGTGAGATATTACTTTTTAGCTACATTGTACATACATACGGCAAGTAGGGCGAGCAAAAAGAGTTGTAATACTCTTATTGTTGTTTATCAAGAGAGAGACTGTACTAACAAGTTGGTACTTTGAGAAACCAAAAATACTTACCTGCTTTATTAACCGACATTCAAAAAGGAGAGGTTCTCTATTCAACTGTTTCTTTTATGATTTTAGTTGATAGCCAACAATTCATTGGCAATATTGAGACAAAAAAGTAATATCTTAAATGCCCTTAATCTTAGTGGCATAAGCACTATTAAAATCAGAACAAAGTAATGCTTAACTGTAGCAAAAAAGTTATATCTAAGTACTTGGTAAAACTTTTCAAAAGACTTCGAAATAATTCTTAAAATAGCTACCATTGTCATTTTGTATGTAGTAAGAAAGTCTTTTATAAGCATTTCTAAAAAGAATCTATTTTACTATCAGCTGCGAGCGAACTAAATCTCTCTTCTAAGATTAAACCAGTTCCCCTCCACTACCCTTTTATAATCGCACCCCTCACATAAAGGGCTTTGCAAAACTGACACAGTCTTTGCGAAAATTCTCGTTTTCATGGATCGTCTCTTGCGAAATTAGGGTTGGTATGAATGCGAATCAAGATATTTTACGTCGAAAAATATATATTATATATTCGACTAGTTTTCCGCCAGTGGCTTCGCCCGCGTGGGCTAAATATGAATTCAAATTAAATGTGACAGAATTTCATACAAACTTTGCCCGCCTTTTTCACCCCCTTAAGGATATAATTTCGGAAAATCCTTTCTTATCGGATGCAAACGTCATAGACAGAACACATCCTCCAAGTTTCAAGTCTCTATGATCAGTGGTTTAAACTGTGCGTTGATCCGTCAGTCATTCAGGACAAAACATTTTATATTTAAATAGCTTTTAACTTATGAACAGGTTAGAGATTTGACTGAAGTGCAAAAAGATTGCAGCGGGTTTTTTTTTAATGGGTTCAACTTATTATTCGTCAACGACTTTTAATGGTGGATAATGACAAACTTCTTTTAAATAAAGAAGTCCGGATTATTAGGTACATCAAAATCGAAATATATTATGAAACTGCACCTACAACATCTTAAGTAATAAAATGGACGTTATTCAATCGAAAACCATATACTGTTATAAAGAAAAAAAACATTACCATAAATTATTTTAATACATAATACAGTCCTTCCAATACACAAGTAGCCATCGAAATAAGTCATCGACTTTTGCAGCCCACGCGAAAATCCAAACACGAAACCCCTCACCTCACTACGTGTAATCTTATATGTCAAAGTTATTATTAGAATGTCAGATTGACAGTGACAAGTTACTAGAGATAACATGACGGCAGGTAGTTTTCGTCAAATGACGCGAAGGCATACGAAATTATTATGCCGCGAAAATGGAGTGTATTTTCTTTCAAGATTCATACGCATAGATATTATATAGAGTGCCAAATATATCGCTCCCTAGTGTTAAAAAAGCCACTATTTTAGGAACCGCAAAATATTCAGTGAACATTTTATTCAAAATGTATTTATTATTCAATTTGGAGCGTTTGAAAAATGATGCATATGGATGTGATGTGCCCATTTTTATTCGTTCGAAACGAACTATTGATACTATCATATACAAGGTGTTTGCCAATTTTCTTTATATTCCAGTAGATAAATGTATAATTACGTAATGTACAAAACAAACAAAATAATTATATGCCATACCTCTTTTTTTTGGTTAGCATTTCATTAGTACAATTAAATTCCAAAAATGTAGACAACCCGTCTGATAGTAATTTGTCATCGTCGCCTATAAGTTATGACAATTCTATATTATAATATAGTTTTTTTTTAAAATGTATGTGACCCTGTTATGTTAACGACTTTACAGAAAAACAGAATGAACTCTTACATAATCAAATGACGAAATAAATTTTCCTATACAAAATGGTCTTTAAAATTAAATATTCCTCCGAACGCTCGAGTTTGCAGTCTCAAAGGAAATATAACTTTATGCAAGGAAACAAACGAATTCCGAGAAACGAAAGGAATACGTAACTTTTGTGTATCATTCGATATTTGAACACTGAATCGATAATGGAATTATTTTATAGCACACAAGCTGTTACCCGCGGTTTCACCCGCGTCCCGAGAGAACTACTTAACGCACCTGGATTTAAAGTAAAACCTTTTCCAGGGTCCCCTCTATATCTGTACCAAATCTCATACAAATCTGTCCAGCCATTCTTGAGTTATGCGCTTAACAACACGTTCAGCGATTCATTTTTATATTATAGATTTATTAAAGCCCACGAACGCAGACTTCATCGACACGTGAACGTGGAGGCAATCCAGCTGCTAGACAACACAGACTTAATGCGTAGGCTAAAAAGAACTAAGCCATTTGAATTAGTGTACAAAGTGAATTCATAAATAATAGTAACAATGTTGTGCTATACATATAACACATGAACATAGTGTTTTATAAATTATATCAGACTCTAAGAAAGTGCTACGGACTTACATATGTAAAAGTGCAAATGGACACTATTCTTAGTTTTAACAATCTATCACGTAACATATTAGGTTAGAGTCAAATTGCTTATTAGTCTTTTAGGCTAGATCGTAATTAATTATTAAGAATGTACTCGTATTCTTACTAATAAAGTATAAAAAAAAAAAAAAAGATTTGTTAAAAAACTTTTTAACGTATTTCCAGTAAGGTCTCAAAAATAAAAAGTTGTAATATTGCATACCTAATCCTGAAATTATGACACCACTTATATTGTAAGTGGTGTAAAAATTCAGAGGGCCTACTCTAACTCAACGAAAACAAAGATTCGATTGAAGTTTGGTACGTTTCCTTATGAGTTTTAGGCCGGTAATGCCAACATCTGCTATATAATGGATAATATACGTATATCCCTCTATGTACAGAGCATCAGATTACACCTTACCGTACCACAAAAAAGTGATCGTCTATTCCAGGAAAAAATCAAAGAAATTATTAATTATATAAATTGTAAAAGGTAAAATCAAACATCAAAATATAAGCCTTCATCGCTTTCAAGTGGCAGTGCCTAAAAAACTACATTGCCCCGATGGAAGAAAAAATTATACAGCGCAGCTTAACCTAGCTAACAACAAGCTGTTACTTACCTAATGTCACCCCCATTTTTGTAATTGTATAATATTGAAACATTTGAATATTCTTTTTTTTTCTTGCCTTGACTACTAATCCTAGGGCTCTCTGTTAATCCCTCATTGTGATTAAGGACGCCCTATTTTAGCCGAGAGTCATTGACTTCTGTTTGTAATTAAAATCCATATTTTACACCGTTTCTTCGTTAAGTTTGTGAAAGAAACTTCGCTAATGAGGTCCTGTCTTTATTTGAAACTTTACAAAATATCAAAAACTAGGAAGTTCTTCGGTTCATCAAGTCAGTGATCAAATAATAATATTAATAATAGATGATACGGCTCGTATTGTGAGGAGGTTCCTGTCTCTGGAGCCCTAACCACCGGTAGCTTGGACCCTGTTCCCGACATCGGTGGATCCCTACTTTTTTATATTTTTAAATGTTTGTTTTTGTATGTTTTTTATAATGAATATTTAAAAATGTAAAGAGTATGTTTAAAAGTTGAATAAAGGAGATAATAATAGTAAAGACTTTTCTTTATACTTTCATCCTTGCATTTCTGGGATAGAATTTGGCACCTCGTGCCACACACAATCTCACCATTATAATTTCCTTCATATCTGTTTACCTAATAATATTACCATTAAATATAAATTCTTAAGCTCCAATTTTTTAAGAGTTTTAACATTATGTTCACAGTCAGAGAATCTTACTAATAATATAAATGCAAAAGTTTTTGAGGATGGATGGCTGTTTGTTACTCTTTCACGCAAAAATACTTAACGGATTTGGATGAAATTTGGTAAACACGTAGCTTACAACTTGGATTAACACATAGGATACTTTTTACGATATACGATGCGGATGAAACCGCGGGACAAAGTTAGTATTTTACAAATAGCTTCTGCCCACTGCTTTTTGCCGTCTGAAAGTTAAAAACTTATGCACACTAATTTAGCTTTTATAACCAAATGAAAAGAAGACTTGTATTTGTGTATTTGGGTTCGTGAAGTAGTTCCTTGAAGACGCGAATAAAACCGCGAGACACAGCTAGTATACTTATAAAAGCGAACTTAACGTACAATTGAGGACGGACATAAAAACCTGTTACAATTTGTAGTAGGTACAGTATATAGAGTAAGATAATAATTATAACCTTCTTGATTCGTACCTACTGACTAATTTCCATACTCTATGGTCGTTTCCAATAAGGGCTTGAATGGTTTAATACTTTAGCCCACTTGACCTAGAAATCTGAAACTTGGCAAACTTTTAGCTTAAGATTCACACGAAGTTCCCTTTCTATATACATCTATATATAGTGTTCAGCCGCCTTAGGCCCAAGTTCACCGACAAGATAACGGTCCGATTAACTTAAAACGGCTGTTTACTATAAATTCAAACTGCCAACTTTCGATGGGTAATGTATTATTTGAGATTTTTATTCCTGAAACTGTCGATTACCAAACCGGGGTTGAACTAGAAGTCGGTAACACGAAAATTGCAGCTTCCTGGATAAAAAACGTTTTTGTATTTATATTAATGCAGGCTTACCGTTTGTCGGAACTACTCAGTTCGAGCAGTAAGTTTAATCAATCAATTTGCTTATTTGTCAAAAACATGGTAATGAATATGTTAATACAAATATTAGATATATATTCAAAATGCTTATTTTCATTGCTTTACATACATTAGTATTCATATAGACTATTATCGTCCTAATCGTTCTTACAAACTTTCGCGTTTATTAGTAGGTAGTAGGATTGAGATCGACAGATTGTATTCGGGTTTTTAAAAATAAATTAAAACTATTGTCGGCTAACGCTGAAAACCAGCGCCGTGGACTGGTGCCTTTGTGCCCGGGCCGCTGCATTATGCTGAGCGTTAGCCGTTTCGCGGAGTGGTGACGCATTTTTTAGATTTACTTTTTATTTATTTTTTGTATTATTCCGTGTTTATATGTGTTACTGCACGCGAATAAACTGTTTTTCTTTCTTTCTTTCTTCATTTATTGTTATTTCTATAGTTGAAATTTTTGTTTCAAACCATAATAATTATGTACATGTATTAATTGATCCTAAAACATACTACGCAGGTTACAAAAGAATTTTATAACACTCTGGTATTTCCACCCTAACAATGTCCTGTCCTATCCTTGTTTTACCTCAACACTTTATTAATTAATTTTAATTAATTGCCTACACCCCTGTCTATTGATTTATAATACTGTTCGAACTAATATTATGAGAAAAGTTTTTCTGTTTGCAAAGTCGTTAAAAACGGCTTATAGGATTATGACTCTCGTATGGATAGACTTGTTAGTCTAGTCATTTAGACAACGTGTCTGGGTTTGATCCCCGGGTAGAACAAAGTTCTATTGAGTTTTGTTAGTTGAATTAACGTATGAGCTTAGAATCTGGATAAATGATTACTTATTTAGTAAGTAGTTTATACAATAACTTTTAGACGTCTATTTTATTTTAAACTATGTCGTTGTGGCTGGATATATAGGCTCGATTGATTATCAAAAATAAATAGTGACACATTCCCACATATCCATACTCACAAACTATCGCATTTATAATATTACTAGACTTTTTTTTTATTAATAGATTCTAATTTCTTTATTTATTCAAAAAAATATAATTATAGTATTATTTACTTTATTCGTAACTAGCTTCCCACCAGCGACTTCGCCCGCGTAAGTTAAAAAATGTCAGAGTTTCATACAAAATTTGCCCCCTTTTTCATGCCCTTGGGGGTAGAATTTATCAAAATCCTTTCTTAGCGGATGCCTACGTCATAACATCTACCTGCATGCCAAATTTCAGCTCGATCCCTCCAGTGGTTTGGACTGTGCGTTGATAGATCACTATGTCAGTCAGTCAGTCACCTTTGAGTTTTATATATATTTAGATTAGATATTCGTAATATTACAATTTTCGAATAGAAAATCTCTAGGGGTATTATATTTTTTCATTCTTCGACCCAATTTTGGCGAGTCGCTGTTTGTCAACAGAACCCTGGATTTCAGCGACTTGGCATTCGATCTTTTATTCGAGTAACAGGATCGCTTTCCATTTTTATTACGTTCTTTTTTCACATAAAAATGTTTTTCCCATTTTTTATTCGAGGAATTTTATCAATCTTTTGTGACGTTGACTGGGAATATTTGTGTATGAGGCGGGTATTGTAGTCCTATTAAAATGTAGGTAGTTTATGTTTTTTCGATAGTTTAAATCTGAATATATTTCAGACTAGCTTCTGCCAGCGACTTCGTCCGCGTAGAATAGTGGTGCTCCGCTCCTATTGGTCTTAGCGTGATGATAATTATATAGCCTATAGCCTTCCTCGATAAATGGACTATCTAACACTGAAATAATTATTTAAATCGGACCAGCGGTTCCTGAGATTAGCGCGTTTAAACAAAATGACAACATTTCCCTTCACTGCTCTGCTCCTATTGATTGTAGCGTGATGAAAAGTATACTATAACCATCTCAGGAGTATGACAAATAATTGTACCAAGTTTCATTAAAATCCGTCGAGTAGTTTTTGTTTCTATAGAGTTTATACAGACAGACAGACAGACAGACAGACAGACGGACAGACAGACGGACAGACAGACAGACAGACAAAAATTTTACTGATTGCATTTTTGGCATCAGTATCGATCCCTAATCACCCCCTGATAGTTATTTTGGAAATATATTTCATGTACAGAATTGACCTCTCTACAGATTTATTATAAGTATAGATAGAAGATTAATTCCTCATTGTATTTCTAATAATGCGCTTCAACATTTGTAAAAAGAAATCTTATATCGAAATAAAGAACTCCTCCGAATTAACAATAACGAAATAACGAAAACATACATAATTTTTTTTCTCTTTTGTTAAAGTTGTAAATTCATCACATTGATATTTACTACCACACATAAATGTTGAAAAAATCTACAAAATAAATTCGGATTTTCCTTTTTTGTTCACAAGGAAAACAACGAAGCTTACTCTGAAAGGGATGGGCCGACAACCTGTTCTATTTTACGCAATAATGATCTTTAAGGCCACCAAAGTCACATGTAACAGGCATGTGTAACAAATTGGGGAGTTACCCCAAGGGACCTGTTCATTGCTTTTTATGAAATAAATTGATGAACATTTTCCTTACGTGTGAAGTGATGGATGGATGATTGATATCCGTTTTAAAAGGATATTCATGCTTTATATTGCTTTGGGATTTCTAAACATAAGTGATGACAAAATATAAAAAAATCACAACTACCTACATTATTGATTTTGTTTATTTAAGACAGAATGCTCTTTGAATAATACATTTTATTGGTCGGTTGGTGGAGACTTTTAAATCGAATAATTTTATGGTATCAAAACTCACCTGCTTATTTTAGGATCCGAGTTATCAGCTTCACCACGGAAACCCACAGTCAAAAAACAAACAATAATAATATCAACAACAAAACGTTAAAACAATATTAATATGAACACACACGATAAAACCTTAGCCAGATAAAGTCTCGAAAAAAAAACAACTAATTTAATAAAACCTCTCAAAATAAAAAATCACCGAGCTCAAAAAAATTATTAACACACACTGAAATATTATGATAACACAATGAATTTCAGGTAGCACATTTTTTTACATAATTTCAGGAGTCGTAACATGCGGTTACACGAGCGGGATATACGACCGTCCGCGACGAGCGACGGGGAGCGACTGGCTTCAAGCTATCGGAGCCTGCTGAAACTGTTGATTCCTCCCCCCTCTGGCCTGGTATTCCCCTCTGACGTCTTGTCGGAAAAATTTCATTGCACATCAGGACAAAATTGATGCCTCTCGCGGCCTTGCAGGTTTATTTTCTTTCATATGTGTGTTTGTTCATTAATCTAATGGTATTAGTATCATCTTTCGGGTGAAAGTTTTTTTATTTGCGTCAAAATTTACAGAAACCTATATTCATGTGTAGAAACTTGACATTGAGACTTCGAAACATAAACTTCGCATTGAAATAATTGCTGCTTTTGCATCCTTATTAGGGTTCCGTAGTCATCAAGGAACCCGTATGGTTTCGCCATTTCCATCTGTCTATCTGTCCGCTTAGCTCAGAGACGACTGTTATTTGATATGGGTAATGACGCCGAAGAAGTGGTATAATAAAATGCAGAAATACAATTATTTTAGGGTGTTACGTAAAGTGGGGATATATTTTTTTTTTTCATGTACCCTATCGTTACCCTAATGACGCGACTAGTTCCGATTAAGTGATCTGTTTTAAATTGCTAAAGCTAGGTTCACACTTCGACACCATACTCAATACTCAATTGTTTATTGCATTCCACAATGTATAATAGGTACCTACACCGTATACTCAGTGTATACAGCAAGTGTCTGTGTGTGGGACAATTTTTGTGACACGAGAAAAGTGTCGCGACATCACCAAGACCCTGTTAAAGTGTGAACGGTCGATTACCAATCCGGGATTGGACAAGAAGTGGAACACAAAAATTCCCGCTTCGTGATTAAAAACGTTAACGGGCCGATTAGGTAACCATTTGTCGGTGAAATAAGCCCTTTATGATTTCCAATGCCTAAGAGGCATTTGCTATGTAAAAAGACATCTATGCTCGGGTGATATTTATTGAAGCTGATATAAAAACAAAGCAATAAGTAAGCCGATACACAAACAAGGATTAGATGACAACGAAAGCAATTTCTCAGAGATTTCGTGTCGTAAAGAGTGTGTTTTGTTTCTGTTTATGCTTTTTTTTACGAAATACACTTGGTTGTGTTCAGTTTTGACTTTTTCTTTGATGTCTAGAGTAACTAGAGAGCTCATGTTGGAATGTGTAAAACCACGCCGGTTATCCAAAAAGGGCTGGATAGAGGTGTACTAATAGCTTAATTAATTAAATTAAAGTCCCATGTTACACTTAGAGCTTATAATCATCCATACTTTATAATTTTACAAATGCAAAAGAAACTGTGTCTGTCACGCCTCACAATAAACCGGCCGAAGCAATTTGGATGAATTTAATATTAAGATAGACTGATCTGGGAATAGACATAGGTAGATATGTGGTCCTGGTTTCGATTCAGTCTTACCCGCATCCTAAGGGAACTAATCGCGCGTTCGAATCAAAAATAGTCCTAAATCCTTTCCCATTTTTCTATCTATCTTCATGTCAAATTTTATCTCAATCGGTTCAGCCGTTTTGCCGTGAAAGCGTAACAGACATACTAACAGAGTTTCTTTCACATTTATAATATTATTAAGGAATATAACTGGGAAACCCGAGTATTCCAGTCAAAACAATTGTTGTCATTAATCTCTTGTCAAGGTCACTCATTAATAAAGAAATTTTCCTACATAACGCTTGACATACGATCTGTTGACTCGAATCTGATCGGTCATAATAAAGTGTGTTTTGTTTTGTGACGTCACGCGGCCATATTGTTTGCGTTGTCTTATGAGCCTCACAGGCTGTTGCAACGAAAATAATATGATATTTGTACGTGAAACGTGATAGCTCTCGTTTGGCATGTCAAAATGGATGATTAAACTGAATTATTTTGCTAATAAATAAATTATTTATATTTTTCGTTGTAAGACAGTGAGATAATAAATAGTGGATGATAATAATTACGATGGCTGATTGAAGCTAATGACCATACCATCGCGGCAGAAGATATATACTCTAAATTTTTGGAATATCTATTTTTTTTTAAATTAATTGTAAGTTGTAAGTGAAGGGCGGGCGTTTTGGGGGCTGTCTCTTGTAAATTGACGTTCAAAAAGTGCTGATTTTCAGCCTAATTTGAATAAATGACTTTTGAATTTTTTTGAATTTTTTAATATATTATAAATGCTTAAAAATACAAAAGGCAAATATTATATATTTAAAACTATTTCTACTACTACATCATATATGCTAAAACTATAATATTTAAAATACGAAAAAAAAACACCGCAAGGTGAGCGTCAAAATATTCCTCCACATCGCTATCACCTGGTAATGTGCCCTGAAGACTGGCAGCATTGCCACGTTGAATAGCAATGCCAATTATTTGTCCAAGAAATAAGGCAGCCCTCTGGTCTTGCGAAGTGTCGACCAGTCTTTTCGATATTTAGATACTATATAGAGATTTCAATCTATCGAAATTATCGATAGTCGAGTCACAAAACAAAATGTCAATGATTTATGCGCCATTTTTTGTCCTGAAAGGCTACGAAGTGGATATAAATTCATATGATATACGTGTTAACGTTTTGGTCTATGCTTCTTGGGTATGATTTAGTGGAGTTTAAGTTTGGCGACGCTGTACCGTAGGGTTGGTACGCGGAAAAATATATCAATACAAGATAATCTAGATTTCAAAATACAAAAGTTTATTAATATTATGAATGAGAAGGTAACCCTGTATGTTTATTGTTACGCTTTCACGTTAAATATTCTACGACAACTTAATAACATTTCCCGATCTGAGAATCGAACCCAGGACCTCACGCTCAGGAGCTGTACTTGTTGTTGTAATAAAAATAGTTTATATTACTAAGTGATTTTAACGTTAAAATAAATTTTGAAATCGGTCCAGTAGTTTTTAAGTTTATTCGTTACATAAAAATACAAATCTTTTCTCTTTATAATATTAGTGTCAATAAGTAGCAAACAGATATTTTCTTTGAATATCAACGAATCTCAGCTGACTGGAAATCCGACCACTATAAAATTTGGCATCCCTATTCGCTGAGCATGACGTATGCAAGTCTAGACGTCCTGTGGCGCGCTTTGAATGAACTGAATGAAATGAACCATTGAAATGACTTGTGAACTAGCCGACTTTATATATGCACTATGTCGCAACCTCATTTTCATTCAAATAGAAGGAGGTTATCGTTCATCATTTATCACTGAATAAATGTGGCACGGGTCCATCGACCAACGTGAAGGGTTTATTCCACTTAGTTCACCAACCCCACTTCCTATTTATCTTACGTACTTGCTTCTGCCCGCGACTTCGTCCGCGTGGAATAGTGGTGCTCCGCTCCTATTGGTTTTAGCGTGATGATTATATAGCCTATAGCCTTCCTCAATAAATGGGCTATCTAACACTGAAAGATTCTTTTCTAATCGTATCCAGCAGTTCCTGAGATTAGCGCGTTCAAACAAACAAACAAACTCTTCAGTCTTTTTATATTAGTTTAGATTCGGTTGCAGTCGCCACTTTTCATCAATTTTTTTTCGGATAAGAAACATCAAATGACCCCTCCCGCCATTGGTGGGGCGGAAGGGAGTGTCAGACTCTTACTGACTAAAACCTATCCATGTTCCTTCCTCAGCCCTTTGTATTCCGGGGACGCGGTATCTCCTTCGAACGTCCCGCAGCCCCGGCAGCCGCCACTTTTCACCTGGGTGAAAAGTGATTCAGATTCCAAGATGTTCCAATGATACCAATTTTGTCGAATAAATTCAATAGGTACGTTAGACCTAGCTGTTCCGTACGGGGTGTTCAAAAGAGTTACCGTGCCCCCCGAATATAAAGGGGTGAGGAAGGAACATGGATGGGTTTTAATCTGTATCAGTCTGATACTCCCTCTTGCCGCACCCATGGCGGGAGGAATTGATGAATTCCCAACCGAAAAAAAAGCCATTCATTCATTCATTCAACAGCATATAGCATCTAACTAAAGGGTCGGCGAGAAATGTCTAAAATTAATCAACCGAACACAAATATCTAGACTCTACAACTGAGAAATCTGTCATCGAAAAACAGAATAAGACTCATCTGATCGAACGTGGAACCTCATGTCCAACACTGCCACTTTTAACCACTATAGACCAACAAGATCTTTTTACAAATAAAGTATTACTGGTGACAATCGAAGCCTAGTATCAACTATAATCTCTTTCGGGTCCAGACAAGGGGTCGACATTGAACTACATTTCAAGTTTGTGGATTACTTCTAATACACGTACCCAGTATTGTTTAGGATTTGTCCAGCAGACGAATGAAAGAGTGACAAGTTGGTATTATATTTTTATCTTTGTGAAGAAAGATAAAGGAAAAACAAACAACTAAAATTTTTTCATTACAAAAATTAAATGTACCCTCTAAAAATTGTTTTTGTCACCCATCCATGGACAGACCGCGGCAAGGGCAATCTATACTATTTTGATAATGAAACAGAGTATTCATGTACCTATTACTTATAGTATGTAATATAATATTTGCATATCTCTAGATAGTATAAAACAAAGTCGTTTAGCCGTCCGTACGTTTAGATAATTTAAACGACGCAACGGATTTTAATGCGGTTTTTATTAATAGACAGAATGATTCAAGAGGAAGGTTTATATGTATAATACATGCATAATATAGTAGATTAAAATATTATATATATATGGCAGTCGTGCGAAGCGGGGGCTAGTCGCTTGTTAGAAATAAAATACTGAATGCCTCGGAAAGTCGTAAAAATAAATGCAAAAAACGCTGTCAAAATTGTTATAAACCCAATTTTATCATCCTCCCAATATAATAAAGCCTTCAATTTAAATAAATGTCATGTGCGTATCAGAGTGTTTGGAAACATAAATTTCTTTTATATAACATAACTTAATATTAATATCAGTGGACCTAGCACGAATCTCTTTCGAAAAAAATATTCATGTTGAAAGCTATTTTTGAATGGAATATACTTGCTTCGCCTATAATAAGACTAGGTGTATTTTACAGTTTCACCCACATCCCGAGGGAGCAAATTAATTATTTCAAATTTAAAAAGTTTTTATTTCAAATAGGTCTTTGCAGGCACTCAAGTTAGTTAGTTGTACGGTTCCAAGGAGTGGGTCTTATGGAGAAGAACCGGCAAGAAACTCCATAGACACTCTTTTCAATAGGAAATGTTTACAATTGTCTCTTTACAGTACAGGTTATCTCTGAGAAAGTTATACAATTCAAATGATGCTATACAAAAAAGAATGAAATAATTAAATTACAATTTAAATTTAGCAATACTATAAGTAATGTTTCAAGTAGTTTTCTGGTCGCCAGGGAGGCCACCTGTGCAGAAAATATCTATAGTCTGTACCGATTGATTGTACGAAAAATGTAAACAAAGTCGTAACCTATTTTGTTCTAATTCAGCCACAGAAATCAACAAAATGGCGTAAAAATGACGCATTTATACCAATTTTATGCTCTAAAATCAATATTCGTCATTTAATGCCATTATATTTATCTATGTGTGAAAATAAGAACAAAATAGGTTATGATTTTGTTTAATTTTTCTGTAAAACGAATTGGTAAAGACTATACTTAACGCACCCAAATAAAAAGCCTATAACAGTCTCCAGGGTCCCATCAATCTCCCCACCATTTTAGCCATTTTACCGTGAAAGTGTTACAAATAAACATACAAACTTTCTTTTCGCATTTATATTATTAAGTTACGATTAGTTAGACTTCCAAGAGCCAAGAAGCTTTTACAAACAATCTACCAAGGAATATTTCAAGCAACATTCTCATGAAGTCGACATATTGACACAGAAAGTCATAACTATGTGTATTGTAGGTATATTGTGTAAATAAAAAAAAAACACATTTTTCGATAGACTCACGTCACTCTTTTGACCACGTATTTTTTTAAATAAGAACGATATATTTCTGTACAGACTTTTGTATACTATAAAAATATCGCGATTAAAAGCAATAAAACACGTATTTTTTTGCTTAAAGAATCCCTTTTGAGTATGGTTTGCAAAGATCTTATATTTAAAAAATTGTTGCTGTTCGTTAGTCTCGCTAAAACTCGAGAACGGCTGGGCCGATGTAGCTAATTTTAATTTTGAAATGTTTGTCGAATACCAGGGAAGGTTTAAACGGTGAGAAAAGTTAAGATAAATGTAGGTGAAACGAAGTTCACCGGGTCATTAAGTATACAATAGTTGCTTGATTTTATCATGCCAAACTTATTGGCGGTCGTTGCAAGTTATTAGACAAACTCGCCTACCTCATCCCTAGTTCCCTTTAAACCGTATGGAGGACAATTGTGTGAGTTTAACATAAATCCCGCAGGCTGTAGCTAAAACCAATTTAAATTGAGAACAGAGCTATTCAAACGCAAATGCTGTACTACTGGCCAGTGTCACCCAAACTCTATATATAGCGAATGCATTTCCTTACATCGAGAAAAAAATAAAGATAATCAAAATACGACTACTCTGTAAGAAGTTATGCGTCATACATACATAAAAAAAATATACGCGTCGACTTGAAATCCTCCTCCGTTTTCTTTTTGTCGGTTAAAAAATAGCCGCACGTTAAACTATTAAGGCCGAAGTTCACCGACGAGATAACGGTCCGATTAACTTATAACAGCTGTTTACCATAAATTCAAACTTCCAACTTTCAATGGGTAAAAAATATTATAGTAGTAGGCGTGTGATATAAGTGTCATAGTGGTCTGGAGGTGAGGAAGCTCACATGACACCAGGGAAGCTTACACAGAGGGGTAAGACAAGTGGCAAAAACGCTAGTAGAATAGAAAAGTAAATGTATGGGAATGACAGATAGCTAATCGTAAACGAATGTCATTCCCATACATTTTGTTTTCTATTCTAATAGCGTTTATGCCACTTGTTACTACTATAATAATTATTACTATGTATACTTTAAGCACCCGGAAAAAAAATATCCTATATCCCCGAATACCGAATGCAATCTCAATCGGTTCTGCCGTTTTTCCTTGAAAACGTAACAAACAGGGAGTTACTTTCATTTTAATATATTATATATTAGTCACGATAGTAACCTAGATTGAGGAATGCTGGTCCAGTATAAAAGCGCGGGGAACCCAAACCACAGATTATAAATAAGAAGAGGTATGCATAGAATTTTGGAGCAGGCTTTAGCTATTCCCATAAGATATGTTCTAGATGTTATCTATGCCGTTCTACGTTCCAGCCGTATTAAAACCACATGGCTTGGCACGTGACGATGGCAAGAGACTAGACGGTATGTCATTATTTCCATGGAAGATGAGTAGGTCTTTAGTGTGGGACGCAACCTGCGTCGACACTCTTGCACCATCCCATCTTGCCAGCTCTGCGTGCTGTGCTGGCTCCACCGCTGCGGCTGCGGAGAACCTCAAGCGGCGCAAATATAGTAGCCTCATCGGAAACTATACTTTTGAGCCGTTTGGCGTTGAAACTCTTGGGTCGTGGGGTCCGAGCGCCCACCTTCTTTTTAAAGAAATAGCCAAGCGGCTTGTTGACACTTCCTGTGACCCAAAGGCTGGCTTTTATTTTGGTCAAAAGCTAAGCATTGCCATCCAACGTGGCAATGCCGCCAGTCTATTGGGTACACTCCCAGTTGACGACGATGAGGATGAATTTTTTGACGCAATATTTTAATATTATAGTTTTTTTATTTATTGTAAATAATTTAAAACCAATCTGTAATAAATATTTATAATAAATTTCAAAACTAGTGCCTAAGTACGTTCCT
This sequence comes from Pyrrhia umbra, assembly GCA_963891755.1. Classification (NCBI taxonomy): domain Eukaryota; kingdom Metazoa; phylum Arthropoda; class Insecta; order Lepidoptera; family Noctuidae; genus Pyrrhia; species Pyrrhia umbra. The sequence goes on from OY982943.1 coordinate 4,183,189, forward strand.
ACAAAAAATATAAATATTATATTATAAAAAATATTATACATACTATCCAGGATTACATAACGCAAAAGGCAATAGAAGGAACACAGATAGGTCTAGTCAGTAAGAGTCTGAGAAAAAATATTTTTTGTTCTATAACACAAGTCAATATTTCTATATCTCTACGATGCACGGGACTACAGAGTCCTGGACCTTTGGGAGGTAAACATGGGCCTGAAGCCAACATGCAGAAGCCCTTTGAGATAACTATAATTAAATGTAATGGTGACACATAGCTGGTGGTTATTCGTATACACTATAGAAATGCATCCAGGGACAATTCTCGGTTTGAGCAGGACTATTGCAAAACGTGGAATAACACAAGTCAATATTATTATATACTTCTTATAATTGACGGTTTCCTCCAATGAGATGTACCTACTTATCAATTAGTGTTTCAAGTTATAAGTTCTATGTATAACCAAACGAGTCTAAATGAGCACATATCCAGAATTCGAACTGTTTTGGAAAACCTCAAATCTACGCGGTAGTTATGCTTAAAGTCACTAGACCAATATATTGTTTAATCCATTACCTTTAAAAGGATGAGACCTCGCCCTTTTCCTGGCGTTATTTTAAATAGAATAAGGCTAAGCCAACTCATTTAATCCCGTCAACCGTCAACTGATTAATTCTGTAAATGTTATAGCGGCTAAGTAACTACTATGTTAATCGTCTGAATGCGAGGCAAAGCTTCACAGTCCGCGGTCAAATTACAGATGGGTGAGGTGGTTATACTTTATACATCGAGTATTCTTCGTGTTTCTATTTTGTGATTGGGGGCTCGTGGCTAAGTAACAAACGTGTAGTTCGATTAGCAAGGTAAAGCTTCGCTAGCCGCGGTCAATCCATGAATGGGTGACCATTTTCTGAATATAGCGAGACACCTCCATGCCTCGGAGAGCTCTGAGTCTCTCGATACTACATAGGTAGATAGTCAATGGTTACCAATTGATAAAAATGGATAGTTCAGTCTTGATTGATGGACCAATGAGGCACTCTTATTTAAATAAAGTCTACCAAATTTTACAACTGAAATCATCCAGTTTAAACGCAGCCAAGGTAATTTTATGTAGCCCAGTGCTGTGTGCGCCTCGTTGAGCGTTTCGACTGGGTTCGCGTTAAACACTGATTGTCGCTCACTTTGACGAGACGCGATGGGTCCATTTACACTCAACGATTTTTCCAATGAAAGAAATAAGTTTTTCAAATAAATATGTCGTAGTGGCTTGCCGGTTAAGAAAGCTGCTTCTCAAACATGAATATCCGAGTTCAATATCTGGAAAGTACTAATGTAAATTTTAACTTACTAAGCTTAATTTTAAAACATCGAAAGGAAACTTTAAGTTAGAAAAATGCCTGCGGATTTCCCGACTCGCCTAGAGTGATAACCACGCATGGTAGAAGTGGTCTTCTCATTGAGAATTCATGATGATGAAATGATAAAGTATATGCCGTAGGTTTTATAAAACATATGCTTATTAAATGTATACATAACTAGCTTTCCGCCCGCGGCTTCGCCCGCGTGGTCATTTTTTTTACACCTTGGGTTACATTATTCGAGTTTTGATCCCTAATTCTTTCTGGAAATAAATATAGCCTATGACATTTCGTAAAGATGTAGCTTTCTAACGGTAAAATAATGTTTAAAATCGGTACTGTAGTTTTTGAATTAAAACCCTACAAACAAACAAACAAATCTTTCCTCTTTATAATATTAGTATAGATAAGTAGTCGGAGTATTTTTCTTGACGACCTTCTTCACAAAAAACTAGTATATAAAACACACACACACACGTATACACGTCTAAGAAAATCACCCAAAAACGATTTGAAAGGCGAGAAAATATTTTCTCTATCCACCGAAGAACAGGCCTACTTTTAACAAAAGCTTTATTTTCTCAGCTCATATTTATTTACATAAAAACCCAATTACAAGCCAATTTACAGCCCGAGACTCAGCGACAATATTGGCAGTTACACAAAAGCCTATATTACCAGAAACATTAAATTGTTATTTTCGTCAAAACCATATCTTTATATACCTTTGGAGAAATACTGAAAGCAAATTCGTCTCGTTTGGGTAGAATAGAAACTCTTTGAAACAAACTCATGTGTATAGACAAGTTTATTCCTCAAGTATAAGGGAAGCTCCCATTTGTACGTATCGTTCGAATCTCCAGAAAGTTTTTTTTTTGTGTTTCATATAATAAGCGAATGCTTTTATCATGCAAGTTAGTTGTTTGTGTTATAAATCGGGAGAATATGAAAGATAATACTGGAAAAGTTGATCTCGGTATTGTGATGAGTATTCGCTAGACACCCTATTCCTAATATTAAAAATCCGAAAGTGGTATTGTTTGTTTGTTAGGCTTTTACGGTAAAGTATGGAGATAGTTTGAAGCCTGGGGAAGGTTATATATGACGGTTTTTATTCAAGTACGTCAAGAAGTTTTAACAGGGTGCGGGCTGAAACCGCCAGAACCAGCTCGTCGCTTTATAAGTTCAGATTAAATAATACTAGAAAAAAGTTTTTCCATATAAACGAGATTAGAGAAAATTTTAGTAAATTCCTTATTCGATCTCATCCCTTCGTCGATATCCTCACTTTTAGTGTCGGCAACCACGCTGTTAATTTCAGCAACCTCACTTTGAGAATCGGCTAATTCAGTTTGGGTTTCGATAACCTCACTTTGAGTGTCGGCATACACACTGTCAATGTTGACAAATTCACTATTTATTTATTAATAAAGGTACACTAACATGGGTGTCGACAAGCGCACTGTCAATCTTTAACCCTTATTTAACATAGTTTTGTTGTTGAATAGTATAATAATAAGTCATCTTATCACTCGTAAATATCGCGGGGTGTAAACAAGCTTCCAGTTTAACAGTTTAATTTCCTCCACGCAAGGTAGTTGTCAATCGAGCCCATCACTAGCGACATCTCGCGAGAACAACTGCGTAACTACTAATTGTGAATACTGTATCTATATATTTATGTTTCTACTAGCTTTCCACTGTGGGCTGTACGAATTCAAATTAAAAATTACAGGGTTTCATACAAACTTTGCCCCCCTTTTTCGCCAAGTTTAAAAACAGTTATACAGTTAGTCCCAATAACAAGCAGAACAACAGTATCTACTGTAACCGTGTACAAGTACATTATATAAAAACTCTTAGCAACTGCACTACACACTGATCGCAATATCATTGCACCTTTGCAGCGCTTACAGCACTTACAGCGCTCAAACTGTCGTGGTAATGTGTTTCGTTCAACCGAGTCGTACATGTTGCGACGCTTTAATATCATCTAAGCTTAGATACCTTCAATAGTCTTTAACATTATCATACAAATGGTTATTACGATCCAGCAAGATAATTGTGCTGCTACCATGAGCTAGTTAGCAGGATTGGTAACTTGAATTGGCATAATTGCCAGTTTTATTTTCCTAGTATGTGAATAAAAGTGAGACACAGCTATAATTTGATCTAGGAACACAAAATCGAAAAAAAACTAATTACAAAAATTGGGTCGAATTAATAACTTCCTTTTTGGAGTGGGTTAAAAAATAGCTTAAAGCTAAAATCTTTTGGCTTGATTAGCTTACACATAGCTGGTGGTTTGCAACCAATCTACGCTCTAATAGAAGAGGCTTAGTCTAAGTTAACACTCCCTAAAACCCATTCTTAGTAAGTATACGACAATAATGAGATGAGTTGGAATCAGGAGTCGCTCCAAGTAAAATACTGATAGGTACTCAACTGTAAACAGACTATGGTTAGATTCAAACTACCTGTCTCTTTCTCTCATGCACAACTTCGTAATGACTGGAGTATTGCCAATTGGTTTTAATTAAAAATGGTATCTTCATTTCAATAAAATTACTCAATTCTAGGAAATCTTTGCTCGACTTGTCACCTGAGTATGAAATACTAGACCTGTGTTTATTCAATCCAGTAAAATCTTCTTATTATCGTATAGCTTTATAAGTGTATTTTGTTCCAAAGATGGCTTAAATATTAATGCGAAAAAAATCAAACACGCTTATCAGAACATGTACGTAATTCCTTAATCTTCAGCAAAGATAATCAATTTTTATACCATGAAATAAGAGATACTGAAATCAATTCAGTCTGCTGAACATGTCATAGTGAAAACAACGTGTAAAAATGTCTAAAATTTATAAATTAATCATAATTATTTTAATATTTATATCGTATCATTTCAGCTTTGTAGTTGGCAGATATTTTAATTCGCCACGTATATTGCTTAGGCCAAGGAAGTCAGGAACACAAGTCAAAGTATTGAGAGACTTTCAAGGGTCAGACAGTGCTCATAAAAATATTTATCCAGAAAAGGAGTACTGGCAGCAACCAAGGTACATTGAGGATCACCAAAGAAAAGAAGCACTGAGAGATAATCGACCAAGACAAGAGTACCACCACTCAGATTCATACACACCGCTTAGGAAGGAGGTGATTTCAGAGAGAGATATCCAAACTGAAAGATTGGGTAGGAGGCCACTACGAGAGAAACCCGAAAAAGAAAAACTACAAAGGATCGCAGACACATTATCAAGAGAAAGTCATAAATTAAGACAGGAAGTCTATCCAGAGACAGAAGATAAGGTCTGGTCAGACATGTCATTCTGGCCACAAAAGAATGATAATACGCAGAGAGATAAGAATTCAGAACAAGACGCAACGTGGAACACGAAAAACTCAGATAAAGAAATACGGCTGTGGAAAGAACACCATCCGGATAAGGCGGTTTGGAAAAAGAAGAATGAAGATCATGGCCAACTTTCGGAAGAAAAACATTATGACGATGATGTATGGAAAGAAGATAACTCAATAAAAGAAATACAGCTGTGGAGAGATAAGCCAGCCAAAAATGAAGAGATCGTATGGAAGAATAAGTATTCAGATCATGGCCAGCCATCTAACGTAAAAATCTCAGATCAGGTGCATACATGGCCAGACAATAACGCAGAGAGAGAAATACGCCAATGGAAAGAAAATAAACCAAAAGTTGAAGAGCAGCCATGGAAGCCTGAAAGAACAGATAATAAGGTTCGAGTACAAGAAGATGAAATATTAAATGACAATTATAATCTAGACGAAGAACCACCTAGGAAGGAATTTGATTTGGGAGGATCAATTTACAATGTAAGGTTAACAGCAAAACACTTATAGCTTCTTCCTGTGAGTTCTTCTACTTGGTGTTCGAATTGGATGTAGACACCAGGATAAAATCTGTGCAAGTTTCATCCAAATCTGTTTAGTCGCATTTTTGAGACTGAGTCACATATGCTACCGCTAGCTTAAAAACGCGGCGTGAGACCTCAAATGATTCCATCAGATGACTATTATGATGGATACTATAAAAAAATATGGCACATATATATACGTTCAAACATTTTTTTCCATTAATGTTGAGTATGGAGAGGAATAAAGATTTTTCTCATCAACTGATAAATGAATCATCAAAATGCTGAAATTAGTCTTCTTCATCTTCAATAAAATCAACTACAACTATTATTTTGTCTCATTATATCAAGCAGCAGAATACTATTTAGTATTGGATTTAGTTAAGAAAAATATCGTAACAAAATTAGGAAGTCCTAAAATGAGATAGCTTTACTTTTTCTTCGAGACACTCGCACAGGCATCTCGGTAGGTTCAGAAAACAATCAGCCATCCATGAAAATGATAGTGAGTGCAACTTTACCTTGCTAATCCATCATACAGCACGACTTCACTTGGCTACTGGCTCTTCATTCAGCCATTCACTCCAAGCCAATAAGCCAATTCTGAAAATAAATAAGCCCATCCTCCATTTGTAGCATTTTTTGTTTTATTGCAGGTATCAAAGTCAAAGGTTAAGGAGATATTATCGAAACAGTTCACCAGCTACTTGGTGAGCATCATTTTGATAATCCGCTGCTTTGGGTGGTCTTTTTTTTCTTAGATTTGGGTAATTGACAACGCACGCTACGACTTTGCAATATCTTCGCTTGGAATAACAACTTCGCTCAGCTAAAGTTATCAAGAAGAAGGTTTTATGAACAATTGTTTTTTTTAGGATAATCATACAAAAACAAGTATTGACAAAGAAAACTTGAGGGAGAGACATTCTGAAACACCAAAGTCGACGTTGTTAAGAGAAAACAAGAAAGCGAGAAATAAATGTGTTGAAAAGGTAAAAAGACATTTATAGAAATTCGTCTAAGAATGTGCACTTTTTGAAAGATTAAAATGTACTGAAATTACTCACCTAGATAGGAACCGTTCATCACTTTTAGAAGTTTAGGTGTATAGAAGAAATAACATGAGAAACACCCCAAAACTCGGTATTTTTTATATTGTGATTGTATCGTAGATAATTAACAATTTATTCTTAAAAACTTTGCGCAAAGCAAATATCATTGCCATGCAGAAGCACTGAGATCACAAAAAACTAAAGTTGTATAGAGCTAAAACAAATATAGACCGAATAGTAAACTAAAATAAAGTATACTTCTTTCAGTGTTTTACTCCCAAATGCGAAGTTCAAGTAAGTATGAAACTGTTTTAAAAAAATATTCTCACAAAAACCGCATTCGAATTGAAAAGTGTCGCCTAATAATAAATTTATTTTGTTACTGAAAATTACAATGTTTATAAATTAATTTAAATTACTTAAAACTACTGAAGGCTAAAGATTAAAAACTACTACTACTACTAAATCATATATGTCATAATAATAATTGTATTGTAATATCAGTGCGTAGGTCGCCAGGGATCGGCAGCGGTAAGTGAAACTTTAAAATATTATAACATAGAAGCTGTTTTCTACGGTTTCATTTTACCTACATTCTAAGGGAACTACTTCGCAAACACGGATAAAAAGTTTCCTATGACTTAATCCAGGCTATAAACAATGTGTGTACCAAGCTGAATCCAAATCTGTTCAGTAGTTTTGCGTGAAAGGGTAACATACGTTACACATCCACAGAAACTTTAAATATTAGTAGGATAAACAATATTTTAGTTTACACAATACTTTAAGTCTTGGATTGGCTGAAACTTAAGGCTCTCAAGCTTATAGTGACGTTTTCATACTATTACCTAATAAGCTTTACGACACTGTGATGATCCCAAGAAACTCGTATACAAAATAGCTTTTTCCCTCTATTTCACCTGTATTCTGGGGAAAGTATTTAATACAATCAGACAGTGCCTCCAGGGTCCCATCTATCTCCATACAAAATTTCATTCAAATCGGTTAACCCTTGTACCGTGAAAGCGTAACTAACAAACAAACTCACATCCGCATTTATAATATATTTTAATTAAATATATATAATTTCAGTGCAGTGCTGAATCTTGCAGCGCTTTGGTATGTACACTTTTATAATAAAGCAAAAACAAAACGCGGTCACCCCACAATAGATTCGTCGCGAAAAATACGATCGAGGTCAACAGATTGCTTGATTCTTCTCTCCATTGACTTTAGCAATGCTAATTTTAGTAGAAACTGGTGGTATGAATATTTATAGTTTTATTTTTAATGAGGAACAATAATGTACTCCTACTAGTACCAAAATATAATATATCAATTATGAACTAATTACTTATATGCAAAACCTTTGCGTCAGCAGTTTGTCTCCCTACAAAACTATAGTCTTACTCACTTATTCTTACACTTACTCCTTCGTTTTTTTAGCCTCATTGCATCAAAGCTATTCTGGAGCTCACCGCTGTCGATTCTGACATTCAGAAGCTGCAAAAAGTACACAAAAAATTAAAAGTGGAAAAAAAAATTTTAATTACAACTAGCCTAGGACTACGCAGACTCATATACCTGTCTAAAAAGTATCATGTGTTATTCTAGGTGACAATACAGACAGACAAACACACAAAAAATAAAAAATGTAGTTTTGGCTTATGTTGCTCTAATAATGATATCCCTTATTAATAGTTTTTCTTCAATATCTATAAGTAACAATATATAAAATAGACATCGGCCACTTACAATTCTATGTTTACAGATATTTTAGCCTAATTTGTGTGATTATGTTACAGACTCGAGGGCCGGATTCCGCGTCCTTGGTGAGTGGCGATAAACATATTATTTTTGTTCGGTAGCTTTTGAAGTATCTAGGACTATTCGCTTGGGACATAAAGATATTAGCTTTGATAATGATATCACCTTACCATGACCTTATAATAGAATTCCTGTTTACTTAATTTCACTTTTTTGTAGACTACTTTATTGTTGAGAGGAGCTCGTGGCTTGGTATGAGCCATACGGATTGGTCGATCAAAGCTAAGCTGCGCTTGGCGCAGTCTGTCAGTGGATGGGTGATCATTCATTTCATAACGTTTTTGTGCATTGGAAGCATATCAAGCTATTGGGTAATTTTGTATTTGAATTTTATATTAATATATTCCTACTCATAATATATTTTTTTACAGTGTACTGGGCAATTATGCCACGCAATGGTAAGCAAAATATATAAAAAAAATAAAATTGTAAAGCATACTGAAATCTAGATCAAACAAAACAGCCTTTCTAATTATAGTATTCTTGTTTATTTATTGCATTTTAGTACTAAAATGCTAAACAGATTTTGATAAAAAGCACATAGTTAATGAAAACGAAAAGTCGGAAACTTATAACATTTTAACCAATAACATGATATAATTAATCCAGGATTTGAGTGGAACCGCGTGTTACACCTAGTTATGTTTCAATTACACGCGTTTTATATAATTTATTTAATTAGTACTATAACCTCGTGTTACAATAAAATAGAGACAGATTGACACATGTCCTGCTAATTGGTTTCAACCGCATAGGTTGCACATTGGTAGGGTAACCATGCATTTTATCTAAAATATCAGGACAGTTCAGAAATGACTTCTGAATTTAAATGTATCAAAAATAAGCAACATGCAAATAAATGCACTAATAAAGTTATACGGTAGGAATTCATATTAAATTCCAATATGGGACCACGTCAAGGGTAAAATAAACCCTCTTTTTGAGCACAAATGTGTGGGGAAACCTGACAAATACCAATATGATATTTTCAAAATCATAACTACTTTTATCAAAAGTCAAAGGGTTGTCAAAAGCCAGAAAGTCTGACAACCATTCTTATCAAGGGGTATCGTGTACCCGGTAACTGGATTGTGGAGGTCAGATAGGCAGTCGCTCCATGTACTCAGCTGCATCCGGTTTAGACTGGAAGCTGACCCCAACATAGTTGGCAAAAGGCTAGGCAGATGATGATAGTGATTTAAGGTTAACTGATTGATTCATTGCCGGAAAAAAATAAGTCCAAAGTTTCAAATAAAAACCGGCCAAGTGCGTGTCGGGCCACGCGCAGTAGGGTTCCGTAGTAGGTCTCAGTTAGTCGACTATAACTCTGTAACCGGTTAAGCCTACTTAGCCGTGATAGTTTTCCTTGTAAGTTCATTACATGTGCTACGTCTGTGATTTTTTTCACATTTCTAGGTACAGCCATTCAAAAGTTAGATAGGGGGGTAACTCGCATCGAACAAAAAATTTCACTTAAAATCTAGATATTTCGCAAATGGCTCGCTTAACCGAAAAATGGTCTTCACACACCCATAATATTTTTGGAAGACCTATCTAACGATACCCCACACGAAGGGGTACGCGAGAAAAAAAATATTCATCCCTACTTTACATGTTTGGGAGCTACCCTAAAAAAAAATATTTTTCAAAATTTAATTTACCACTTTCTCGGCGTGATCAATATACATATTCATACCAAATTTCAGCTTTCTAATAACAAAAACCACGGAGCTATGCCGCGGACAGACAGACAGACAGACAGACAGACAGACGGACAGAGCGAAACTATAAGGGTTCCTTGTCGGACTACGGAACCCTAAAAACTGATAAAAAAGACAGTCCTACAAAATCTATTCGCCTGCGTAACCTACTCATAACTAGTTTACCCCGGTCGTATCTGGTTAGATGCAGTTATAACACGTCACACGAGCTAATGCAATAGACTATCGTTGTACCTATTGTGATGTTTATCCTAGCTTTGTTGCACAGGGTGTGATCAAATTATACTTAGTGAAGTAGTGACGTAGTAATATGAAGCTTAACTTAAGCTGCGCTTACCGCGGTCAGTTTAATTTTAGGTAGGTGACCATAATTCTGAATAAATTAAAGACTAATGTTTTTTCTTTGTGTATAATTGAAATTTTAAATTATATAATTATTTCTTTATGAATTACGGTTTTTATTGTATTATGAGATACCGAAGCTTTTTACCCACCTCACCACGACTATAAATTATGATCCACTCGCTGTAACTGCGGCGCTGGGACTTTGTCTCGCATAGGGTCACAGCATTAAGGTGAGCGAGGGCCGTATTGCGTGTTTGTGACGCATACTACCCCCTTATGTATCAGTAGATTATTATATATATATTTTTATTTTTTTGTGTATATGTATGTGTCTCCAATCACGTAATAAAACGCATTTTCTTTCTTTCTTTCTGTATCCTGTGGTTTCGTTTGCGTCCTGAGGGAACCATATCATGGATCTGGAAAAAAAATCCTATAAAATTTCCTAGAGTCACCATAGCATTATTTTGTAAATACCATAACAGACAAACAGACAGACTTCAGTCTGTTATGTATGTACATTGTACATACGCCGTTACTTACATTTATTATATTAGTAGAGTTGCTTCATGGCTACGTTTAGTAGTTTGTAACAAGATTGTATTTACTTTATATTTTCTAAGATTACGCCATCTGTTTCTCTGCCATAGGTTTACAATGTTAGAAATGTAATGCTCATAAAATTACTTATAACTACGGTTACTGTCAACCTAATCTTAGCTAATATTTTAAATGCAAAAGTAAGTTTGTTTGTTTACCTAGGTACGAGTACTTGTTTGTTTGTGACGCTTGCACGGTAATTTGGCAGATCCGATTTGTATGAAATTTGATTATGGTGACAGGTGCGTTTAGTAGGTCCTTCGAGACGCGGATGACAGTTAATGATGACTATTATATTTTCAGTGCTTCAAGACACAATGTATCGCAGCGGTAATGTATAGATTATACATTTATTTCAATACCTATTAAAGTACCTACCTATAAATATAAATAAAAATAAATTGCCGAAATGTATGAACGCGCAAAACCTCCGACTGCACTAAATTGGATAGATATTTTTTTGTATTCGTTATTGTCAGCACAAGGTTTGTCTAAAAAAATGGAACAGAAAAAAATTGTGGTACGAAGTTCGCCGGGTACTGGTACTAGTAGTTTGTTCATTCAATTCAATTGAAATCATTTATTGCAATTAGGCCTAATAACAAGCACTTTTGAAAGTCGAAAAAAAATAATTTAGCTGCCCATTAAAAAGGCTATATTTTTATCTGGAACCGCTTAATTAATTCAAATATATAGTCACTAAAATGTTGACATTTCAACTACTATACTACAAACTAGCTGAAAATTATGCATGCTAGAAAGTTTGAAAATAAACTACTAACCTCGATTTTACATTCACAGTGTGAAGGTCCCGTTTGCTTTGGAAAAGTAAGATTGTTTTTATTTTTTATGAAAAAAGCTTATGGCTACTCAAAAAACGTGTTATCTATCAACAAGATTAGGTCTAAGCTCTGCTGTCTGAGCAGAGAAATGGGGGAGGTGCCGACACAACTGTCAGTCCCGCATCCTAATTACGTAAGAAACGGATATCAAATTGACATACCCATCAAAAGATTTGTTACACATTGCTGCATATGTTGATAATGTTTATCACATTGATACTTTCAACGAAGCAATGTATATCATTGAACTGTCAAAATGAAAGCTTTAGCAATTCAATTGAAAGATACTGGTGCAGATTCTGACTTACACGCGACTAAACTAATTTTAAAATATCATGCTCTTTTTCTATTGGGAAATACAAGAAGAGGATAGCAAGTAATTCAGTGCTGTCAAATTAAATGACAGATGACATTTTGTTCGTACAGGTTTGTTAATTTAGTCGAGATGTTACGTCGTGATGTTTAATTTTGTATGGAAAACTATTTTTTTCTAATTTGACAGGTGTTAAAAGTTTGCTATCCCTTTCTTATATTTGTTGATGGAAAGAGAGAATTCTAGACTAAATTTAATTTAGTTGGTGTCAAGAGAATCGCGGCCACTAGCTCACGTAATTTTCGTACAGTAATAATGGTTATGAGGGGCATACTATAAACTCATTTAGCATAACTGCTGGCTAAATTAACCATTGAAACTTCTTGAGCGGGAGTGTCATTTCTATAAAGCTTTATAAGTAATACACAAAATTTTAATTGAGCTACAAGTCTTTATTGAATTATAAGTTTTATTACAAAAGCAATAAGTAATATATTTCATTGCTTTCTTAGTGTCAAGGCAAAGGATGTCACGCTGTCGTAAGTGAAGTTTTAGTTATTTCTAATTATTATTCGTAGTGGTTTTAGGCCATTGTAAAAATTATCAAGCTCAAAAATATTTTTTAGTTGCACTAACCTTTTGACTTGTCCCTTGTAGTACTCATACTAACACAGGGAATAGATATTGGCTCGTTACGTCACCTACAGCTAGGGTCAACACGTCCGCTCTCGCCAACGGCTTGCACGTGACTGCCCCCCCCCCCCTGCTCGTTCACCAGAGACAAGTATACAAATACTGCAAGATTAAATAATTAATTCAAACATAAATTGTGTTACATTCCAAGATCCTTATTTACCCTATGTTGTTAAGTTCAATCTATCTATCTATATAAATATGTAATAATGATAAAACTGAGTTGTGTAATGCGAAACTGAGTTTGTTTGAGTTTTTCACTATTAAACGGCTGAACCAGATTTCAGATGAAATTGTGTATGGAGATAGCTTAAACCTTGGAGAAAACTATATCTAGGCGAGAAAAAATTGAAACCGCAGAAATAATCTAATTTCATATGAATAGGTTTAGCCGTTTTACCTTAAATAATAACAACGACAAAAACGGACAGGCAGACTTTTCCTTTTGTAATATAAGTAAGGATAAGATTGAACGTAGACATAAAACAATAATGCCATTAGATTAGGACAGGATTTTTGTCACATTGCATTACGAAATTTACCTTTGAGATAGAGTATCTACCATTAATCTAATGAATTGCTTACAGGCCCAAGGGCGATCCTCCCAAACAATGGTAAGAGCTTTACTGGTAAAAAGACATTATTTAAATAAAAAAAAACTTTTAGCACTCTAACGAGTTTTTTGCTTGAACCTGCCAAGTGCGAGTTGGAAAAAGTCACAATTAGAATCGTGGTTTTATTTTTCTTGTCATAATTATTTAATTTAATGTCTATCCAACGTAATTATTTTAAAATGTTCGCTTGGTAAACTTCGGAGCTAAGGGATTCATGGTGTTTTTTTTTTCATTATGATTCGAAAACTTAGAGATATACAAAAAAAGATTAACAGCCGGTTGTATCAAAAAAATATACGGTTACTTATACGTGAAACGGAAGAATTGTCATCCAAGATCTTTCAAAATAGAGGATAATCAATAGTCGTAATATTTGTGATATATGTTTACGTAATTGTTATATCTATGTATTGATACCATAAAAACTACTAAAAGTAAGCTAATTATTGATATTATGTTTTGTGATATTCGTAAAAGTATAAAGTACAAATGATAAAAAGTTTAGTGCAACCAGTTGATAAAGTCATTTTATTATGAGCGAGTTTTTACTGGCGAGTTAAAAAAGAGGTTTCTGTTTTTATGATACTCCACGTCATGACATAGTAATTACAGTAAAACCCGTTTAAGACGATTTCACAGGGACTCAACCAAAAACGCGTCTTAAGCGGGAAAGCGTATTATGCGGGATATAGGGAAATAAAAAACGGACCTACTACATACGTATGCATTAATATTAGGTATTGAATTGTACATTTAAAAATTATGTTCGTTATATAAAGTGCCGTGTATCTATCACGTTATTTAAAATAATCACTTATTTTAGTTTGACAAAAAGATTTTGAGGCATTAGAAATTACAAGATTTTCAACGTAATTTAACTTTTGTAGTGAAGACGCACTACAAAAGTTAAATTACGTTGTTGTAAAGTTAATTTACGTAATACACTTTGATTCAAAGAAGTTACATAGCGTCAACCCGCCGCCCGCACACGTTCGGTCGCCGCTGTTCAGTCAGTCCGCTGGCCGCTGCCGCAGAGGTAATTTAAGCGTTAAAGAATGTATGAAAACATGTCTCAAGTTGCAGGGACTGATGCAAAATGGCGTATTATGCGAGAAATCGTATTAAGCGTGATCGTATTAAACGGGTTCTACTGTACATTTTAAAATTAACCTCACTTTTTCTATGAATAAAAGCAATGTTATCCTTCAATTTGTTTAAATTGTAATAGATAAGGACCCTATTTACACGATTGCCAATAAAGGGCTTTTATCATTTCGGTTGGAACCCTAAAAATTGTTTGCAATTCAAAAAATGTATTTTTTATATATTTTTTCAGTGTATGAAGGACGAGTGCATGGCCTATGTAAGAATATATTCATTGCAATAATAATTTAATTAAGAAATTACACATCTGATTACATTTCCTTTTATTGCTACAGGCAAACGGACAAGATGTAAATGCAAAGGTGAATATGTATTACTAAAATATTGCCTCAAAAAATTCTTCCTCATTGCTGTCAACTGGGGATGTACCCAAGAGGCTGGTAGCATTGCCACGTTGGCTCGCAATGCAATACAAGCCAGCCTTTGGGTCACATAAAGTGTAAAAAATTTTCTTGGATAAGACTTTAAAAAGAGTGTGAACACAGTTTGAACCCCAAACGGCTCGAAAATATAAGGTTACGTTGCCGAAGAGGCGATGATACTTACGCCGCTTACCAGTGTTCAAAAATATATTCAAATTGAGTTGTTATTGATGCTTCTCGAGACGCAAAGGCTAGCTGCTTCTTAGGCCAAAGGATAAGCATAGCTATCCCACGTGGCAATGCAGCCAGCCTCTTGGGTACGCTCCCACTTGACCGCGATGAGGAGGAATTTTTAGACTCTCTGTATTAGTTAGTAGATTTCCATTTTTGTTTTTTTTAGCTATTGTGTTTTTAGTTTTAATTGAGTTTTTGTTTAAAAATGCATAAATACATTGAATATTGTAAAAATAATTTATGTTTTCATAATTGCAGTGTTCAGGAAATTTGTGTCAAGCCCAAGTGAGATGTTTTTTTTTATTTATTTAAATTTAAAGCTTTAATTGATTAATAAATGTTCATTTTACTTAAATTTATTTAATATATTATTTTAGTGTATTGGAGTAAACTGTGCTGCCAAAGTAAGTTCCGTCACAAGTATTTTTAAAGTTTTTTTTTTATACAGTTAGTATCATCCTTTTAAATCCTTATCCTTACTAATATTATAAATGCGAAAGTAACTCTGTCTGTCTGTTACGCTTTCACGCCTAAACCAGTGAGCCGATTTTGATGAAATTTGGTACAGAGATAGAATAGACCCTGAGGAACAACATAGGCTACTTTTTACCCGGGTGCGCGAAGGAGTTCCCTCGGGATGCGGGTGAAACCGCGGGAAACAGCTAGTTTTTAATGTAAAATTACCATTACCCCGAAGCACCTGTACTTGTAACTCTTTCTCACCTTTACTAATATTTAAAATACGGAAGTAACTCTGTCTGTCTGTAATGCTTTCACGCTAATACGGCTGAATCAATTAAAATGAAATTTGGTATGGAGATAGCTTGAACCCAGAGGAAGGACGCGAGGTAGTTTTTATTTAGGTGCTCGAAGTAGTTATCTGAGCTGCAAGAGAAACCGCGGAAAACAATTAGTCAACTTTCTACACGATAATAATATTTGATTTTATAACAATCCCACATAACCAAAAAGTAAATTTCAATGAATTCTTTCTTTTCAGTGCGATGGAAAAAGATGTATTGCAGGAGTAAGTTATCATTATTCCTTAATTATTGCGTGTGAATTAACAAAAGTAGGTATTATATCTCACATTGTTGTAAGCAATAAAAAAAACCTTCAAATTTGGAGTAATGCTATAGTCATGACTCGAATAGGTGGATCTGTGATGCCAAGAGCGAAGAGAGAGAATCTACTATAGCGATAACCGTATAGGAAATTTGATAATAATTCCTAAGATAACAATGATGTCTGTTTACTTCAAAGGAGACATGCACTGTTAGAATATTCCATTCTAATATTTAATATCATTGATATAAGCGATGGCCGGCCGGGCAGAGAGCCCGCTGGTGTGGGCGCTAGCCAACCGGACCCCTTCTGTTTTAAGAATTAAGAACTGACATAGGTTAAGTTGTACACTGTACACCATTGTAGTCTGAATAAGTAAATAAATAATTAATATTAAGTTAGGATTAGGAAGATATTTTATGATATTACATCTAAACCGATTTAGATGTATAAGGCACCGTTCAAATCTTCGCATCAATACAAGTAACATAGGCTAAGAAAATAAACGTTGTCACAAAAATGTATGAAATAAAAATAATTGTATGTCTATAATTTACAGTGCAGCGGACACAAGTGTACATCAAGTGTAAGTTTATTATATCTAACTATTATGCGACTATCCAAGCGGCTGATTGACGTTTCTTGTGATCCAAAAGCTGGCTGCCATTTTGGCCAAAGGATAAGCATAGCTATTCAACGTGGCAATGCAGCCAGCCTCCTGGGTATGCTCCCAGTTGACCGCGATGAGGAGGAATTTTTGACGCCCTGTATTAGTAGTTTTCCATATTTTTTTTAGCTATTGTAAGTTTTATTGGTAATACATATGTAGAATACTTAATTACCTAACTATTATATACAGTTTACTTATCCTCATCCTCCTCATCGCTCTAGGAGCGTACCCAAGAGGCTAGCAGCATAGCTCCGTTAACAAATACATTACCTTTTCTGACATCAAACAGTTTTAGTATTAGATTCTTACATCCACTGTCTTTCTAGGAAGTATAAAGCTTAAATGGAACTGGAACTTTATTATCATTGAGCTGCTTACGAAATATTTTGAAAAAGAATAAAGGATTTTCTGTAATACCTACCTTAAAATTATATTTTTTTCATTTCTAATATCTATCTACCCACACCCATCTGCGACTCCATGTATATTTATTTCACCCCTTTTATTCCAGTGTACAGGTGAAGACTGCCAACATTCAGTTCATCTCGATCCTGTAGCCATGAAACCTAAGGATGACGAAAAAATCCACCACAGCCCAGAGCATTCATCTGAAGAAACCAACGGTGATCATAATGAGGACGAAGACACAGACGATGGATACTATGGCAACAAAAACCATGTTAACAGTACCAAACATAAACATAAAGGTAATAAACAGAATCAGAATGATAATAAACATGATCAGAATGATAAAAAACATAATCAGAATGGTAATAAACATAGTCAGAATGATAATAATGGAGCACAAGATAACGGTGGTCATCGTGATTTTGATCCTGGAGTAGCATCAAAAGGAAAAGTAGTGTTCGATTACGCAATAGGAATACAACTTAGTGAAAAGTTGGCTAAGTATATAAAGAATAAACTAGCAAAGTTAAAAGATAGTTCTTTATTAAGACAAATACCGGATCTTAAAGTATTATTGTAGAATAAAATTAAGTTTTCAATTGGTATATTGTTTTGCTCTTTACTGTCATTGCTTTAAATCTCACCACATTCATGATTCCCAGATTTTCCAGTTACTAGCGAGTTAGAGCTCGTGGCTAAGTAGTAGCCGCACGTTGTTCGATTAAAGGTTAAGCTGCGCTTGGCGCGATCGGTCCGTGGATGGGTGACCATGTCATAGCGAGACTCCTCCGTGCCTCGGAAAGCACGTTAATCTGTCCCGGTTGTTATTTGTAGATCTATGACTGTCGTTACCGGTAGTCAGAAGCCAGAGTCTGACAATCAGTCATACCAAGGGGTATCGTGTTACCTATAGTAACTGTGTTGAGGAGGTCAGATAAGAAATCGCTCCATGTAAAACACTGCTACTCAGCTGCATCTGGGTTAGACTGGAAGCCGACCCCAACATAATTGGGAAAATGCTAGGCAGATGACTAGATTTTCTTATTAGCAACAATATTCGACATTATAACATTTCTCCATCTTCATCACTACATAGTATAAAACAAAGTCGCTTTCTCTGTCCCTATACCCTATGTATGCTCAAATCTTTTAAACTACACAACAGATTTTGATGCGGTTTTTTTTAGTAGATAGAGTGATTAATGAGGAAGGTTTTAATATATAATTTGTCAAGTTTGTATATCCATTAGGTAAAATATCGCGGGCGAAGCCGCTGGCGGGTAGCTAGTATATAAATAAAGAAACTGATTGGCTAACCGACTGATCGATCAACGCACAGTTGAAACCGCTGGTTCTAGAAGTTTGAAATTTTGTATGCACTAAGAAAGGATTTTTCAAATTCATACCCTAAAGGATTGAAAGTTTGTATGAAACTCTGTCAATTTTAATTTGAATTCGTATAGCGCGATGTACGCGGGCGATGCCGCGAGCGGAAAGCTAGTTTATGTAAAGTTTGAACAAAGGTCCGATTACAGAAATAACTCAATGCTTCTTCAGACTCCAATAGGTAGATACCCGTATATTTGTACAAAAGACAACTTAACAAAGTAGCTATAGATACTTGAATCTTTTCAGCCATTTTGATACTTCAAACGTAGAAAACTAGTCGCAAGGAATAAATCGCTTTGAAGAGCAACACTTCAAGTTTATAAGGTCAAAAGTACATTTCTAATACCAGCTTCTGCCCGCGACTTCGTCTGTGTGGACTTAGAATTACTATATACTACTACTATATCTTAATCCAGGCTATGAACTATGTGCCTACCAAATTTCATCTAAAACCATTGAGCCGTTTTTGCGTTTACGAAATTTTGCAATTATAGTAAAATTTCTTGATTGGTTGAGCGCCCATTATATACTAGCTGTAACCGACACCACAATCCCGTCTACCTTTACACCACCAGAACACTGGTACCCATAACACAAGTTAGATCTTACTTTGGGTACCAAAGTTCAAAATACACTTAAGTTTTATTTATTTTGGTAACACAAATTAAAGTGTAATCTTGTCAACTTAGTGTTATGGCTCACATTATGTTCAATAAAGAATTTTATTTATTTATTTTTATTTTACCTTTACTCCAAATTTTATCCTTATCGGTTCAGACGTATTACCGTATTTATTTTCAGGGCGCAAAATCAGATACCGGACTGACCGAGAAATTTAAGATGGAAAACCCCAATAGCAATTTGCTATAGATCTTGCTATGAGGCAGCAAAAAAAAACTACTTTCGTAGAAAAAAATACACTGAAAACATGATACTCCTTTTTTGACCAGTCATGTCA
The DNA here is from genome assembly GCA_963891755.1 of Pyrrhia umbra. Classification (NCBI taxonomy): domain Eukaryota; kingdom Metazoa; phylum Arthropoda; class Insecta; order Lepidoptera; family Noctuidae; genus Pyrrhia; species Pyrrhia umbra. The sequence goes on from OY982943.1 coordinate 4,202,695, forward strand.
AAATATTAACTTCATCTGCATATATACAAAAGGACATTAAAACACAGCAACGAAACGTATTCCAATAAGTTTTTATTATAAAAAAAACATAATACACTTCTGACCACGCCCCTTTATCCATCACAATCTTTTATCAAAACAAAATAGCATAGTTACCACTTACGCAAGTGACGTCACAAGACGAGCTACAGTTATTCATAATAATCATTATTGTCGGGAGGTGGAGCAACCTCTTTATGCTGAGGGATGTCAGGGTTCGAATACCTGTGATCATATTGAGGATACATCTGCTCCCAAGTTGCGTTGCTCCGAAGACTTCGCCCACCATTCACGGTGAATGAACAGGAAAACATTTTACACTGAAAAATTATAATGACTGTGTCAATACTTTCTACTTATATTGTGCAGGCGAAAGTGTGTGGGATGTTTGTTAATCTTTCACGCAAAAATTGCTGAATGGATTTTAGTGAAATTTGGTACAAACATAGATTATATTCTAGATTAACAATTGGGATGCTTTTCATCGGAGTGCGAGAAACGGAACGCGGATGAAACTGCGGGAAACTAAAACGCTAGTATATAACAAAATGCAAATATGAGATTTGTTCATTAGTAAGTTTGTTACGCTTTCATGCTAAAACAGCTGCACCAATTTAGATGAATTGACAAAGTGATCGGTAGAACTCTAGAGACAGTTATTGGTTATTAAATTTGGCCTTACTTGTGACGAGTAAAATAGGAACGCCAATTCTCAAGTCCCGAGAAATAAATACTGTCGAGAAATTGGAAACCCTATTATCATGTATATGCTCTTGCCTTCTCTGTATGGAAAGAGACCTAAACCCAACAGTGATGTAGGAATTAGGCTGATGATGACGATGTTGATGATAGCTTAATCCCCGGGGTCCCACTCCGTAAAGGATACTTATTATGAAGGTATATGAAGCAGTTCCCTAGTCATTAATAAAATGTAATTTAGAAAAAAACCGTTGTGCGATTAGCGTTAAGGTCTCTGGAGTATAAGTATGCGGAGTCAAAATCTGGCAAGTACCAAGTACTTTCTAAGTATATATTAGACGTCACTAACTAACGGTTAAGGAAAAAAATCTTGAGGAAACCTGGACTTAAGACGCTTTGAGCTAGCGTGGTGATCAATGCTCATGCCTTCTCTGTATGAGAAGAGGCTTGTGCCCAGCAGTGGTATAATATATATAGGCTGATGATGATGATGAATTTTATCGAACTGTAATTTACACGACAGCAATGTCGTATCAATATTAATTATTCGGTTCTTGTATTCAATATTAAATTGTCCGATGCAAGGTTTAATGAAAAAGGATTTTAAATTAACGTCCGATTCAGAAAAGTGAAATATATTTTCAGAGATATTTCGATAGGTAACATTAATATGGACATTGTTCATATTTTAAAGAATAAACGGAGCACGAATGAATTTTTAAACTTTTTTTATTTTATTTTTTACATAACCGTTTTGCTCAATTTTATATGTAAATGTTAATCTCCAGAACAATTGAAAAGGTTGTAACAAATCGCATTTAAAGATAGCTCCAATATTTCTGAGTGAGTTAGTTAAATATATCCCAGAAATATACATATTTTCTACATGAACGCGAACGAAACCGCGGAAATAGAGTTACTAAGGAATACAAAGAAAGGAAGGAATATTGAATATTTATTCAACATAATTCTTGAATAATATTGACATAGCTCTTTTACGATAGAAAATATATTGTGTGTCCGTCCATACCTTGTGAAACAATATTCTTATTTGATTTTAAAATTGCTCTGTTCGAGAGAGAAAGAAGGAAAACTTTTGCAAATAATAGAAGTGAGATAACCAGGGAAATAAAATTAAATATTAGAACAAATTGCTTGATATTTAACTACATAATATATAAATAAATTAAACAAAAAGCAGTATAATATTTATCATCAACAGTTATGACTGAAATGAAAAGAAATTTATCTTTTTTTTTTTTTCATAAATAAAACTTATCCTTTATGACAATATTACAAATACTTACAGTTGCATCACAGTGCTTGCCCCAACACTGCAAAAATAAAAATAATAACCTACACTGTTTCATATGCTTAGCCTTTTCCCACTATGTTGCGGTCGGGTTCTAGTCTAACTAGATGCAGACTACCAGTGTTTTACATGGAGCTACTGCCTATCTGAACTCCACAACCCAGTTATCAGGTAACACGATACCCCTTTGTAAGACTGTTTATCAAACCTTCTGGCTTCTGACTACCCGTAACGACTGTCAAAGATCTATAAATGACAGCCGGGACCCAACGCACGGAGGAGTCTCAGTAAGATATATATGGTCACTTATCCACGTACCCGCGCCAAGCGCAGCTTAACTTTTTAATCGATCGAGCCGTGCGGCTGTTACTTAGCCACGAGCTGCTCATTAACCTACACTGTATCTGGAACGTTTTATCTTTAATAACAGTCATCAACCTGCCATTAAATTTTTCGAAGCAATGACAATATATTTTACAGAATATTGAAAAAAGGGACTGTTCATTAATTTTTATTGACGCATGAAATAATGAGACGCCTGTCCCTTAATTCTTTTGAAATAATAATTTTAATTATATTATGGAACTTTTCCAGTTTCAGTATGGTTATAATAGTGTAGTTTAGATAATAGAGAGAGTCGTCGTCAAGAAATAAATTAAAAAATATTACCCTTCTTTGGTAGTTGGGTAAAAAGAATTATTTGATTCAATTTTACATTTATATATTTTTAAACATGAAGATTAATCCCTAGTGTATTATTAAACAATGGCAAAAGGGTCATAGTGGCCTAGTGGTTAAGGCACCTGCATCTCGATATACGAGTGTGCTGGTTCGACACCTAGCAAGTACCAATGTGACTTTTCTAACGGTGAATGAAAACATCGTAAGGAAAACTAAACTTAAAAGCCTAAAATCGCCAATTCGCCTTGATCAAGCGTAATCAATGCTCATAATTATCTTCTCTGTATGAGAAGAGGCTTGTGCCCAACAGTAGGACCATAAATAGGCCAATGAAAAAGTTAAACGTCATGTTATCAAAAACGTAAAACATTTTAGAAACAAAAAAAAATATCTTAGTAGAAAAATTAAGAATTTCCGTAAAAGGTACTTATATTAATTAATTCAATTATGAATCTTAAATTTAGCAATATTTTATGCAAAAAAAATATTATAATCGAATTCAAAGAATCGTTAGGTATTCTTTCCAACATTACAACATCGATATTAAAATCGATAAATTCGTGCTAGCAGTGCAGATAAAATTCTTGGTACTGAAGAAAATAAACACTAAAACAATTGGATTCCATACATACCCTGGTCTCGCAGTTAAGGCCTTCACACTGCAATCCAATAAGAACAATATGTACAATACACTTCGGTCTACAATGCAATACACCGTTCCGACCATGAATGCATTTTGTTTGTTTCTCTCACATGCATTTCGGACAAAGGAATGCAGGCTGCTCTTTTTATGCTGGTTTTCTGCGCATTTCTTTTGAAGTATTCTATTAAAACTAGCTGTATACCGCGGTTTCACTCGCATCCCGAGGAATCTACTTGACACAACCAATAAAGTATCCTATAACCTTCTCCATGGTTCCAGCAATCTCCATACCAAATTCCATCTAAATTGATTTAGCCGGTTTAGCGTGAAAGGGTATTAAAAACCTAACAAACAGGATATTTCCTACTTAAATTTTTTAATCATTTTTTTATATAAAAATATTTATATGACAATAATTTTAGACTTTTAGTATCTTAATTGGTATTATATCAGATTTTATACAGTATTATACTCGTATTATCTATCTATACTTATAATAAATCTGTAGAGAGGTCAATTCTGTACATGAAATATATTTCCAAAATAACTATCAGGGGGTGATTAGGGATCGATACTGATGCCGAAAATGCAATCAGTAAAATTTTTGGATGTCTGTCCGTCTGTCTGTCTGTCTGTCTGTCTGTATAAACTCTATAGAAACAAAAACTACTCGACGGATTTTAACGAAACTTGGTACAATTATTTGTCATACTCCTGAGATGGTTATAGTATACTTTTCATCACGCTACAATCAATAGGAGCAGAGCAGTGAAGGGAAATGTTGTCATTTTGTTTAAACGCGCTAATCTCAGGAACCGCTGGTCCGATTTGAAAAATTCTTTCAGTGTTAGATAGTCCATTTATCGAGGAAAGCTATAGGCTATATATCATCACGCTAAGACCAATAGGAGCGGAGCACCACTATTCCACGCGGACGAAGTCGCGGGCAGAAGCTAGTGCTAAATATAACAAGAAAGTTACTTCGTATCCAAAGATTTGTTCTATAATAATTTAAAATTCTCAGTAAGCAAGCAATGTAGGGACTAATAAATTGGAAATGAATACCTTCGCAGAACACTGCTCGCCGATGCACTGGAAATTGAAAGTAAACTTTGAAGGTTTATATAAGAACCATATTATTTGGTCTTTTTGGATTACATAAATAATATATATACCTCGCAATACTTTGAAAATACAGAAGAAAACGGAACGTATCGTATATAAAGTATTTTTTTTTATTTTTATTTATTAATACAGGTACACCAACAGCTTCTGTATACAAAATATCAATAATAATTGGTAATAAGTTTTGGGCTGATACAGTTGCCAATAACAGGTGAACCAACATTCTCAATAATAAGTGATAACTTAAACTAAAAACAAAATGTACTAAGAATAAAGTGGCAATAAACTATATAAAATTAAACTTAAAATTCGAAATTACAAAATAATAAAATATTAAGGACAATAAATGCAAATTTGCTTAGTATTAATAGTAACAAACAAAAAACATAATGAAATGAAACAAATCTGAGATCAATATTTTAAATTAAGTATCTACTGTTTAAACTGTAAAGAAAAGGTTGCAAGATATACTTACAGCCTACATAACAACATAATGGATTTCTAGGTTGTGTGCTTTGGGACTTTAAAACTTAAAATTTTGGCTTTAAAGATATTTAGGGAGTCATGATGTAGGGCACGCCACAATCGCGGCGGTAAGTCCCCTCTTTGAGGAGTGGCTAGGGAGACGCCACGGCGTCCTCACCTACCGCCTGACGCAGGTCCTTACCGGGCACGGTTGCTTCGGGAGGTTCCTGCAAAAAATCGGGCGGGAGGTAACGCCCGGGTGTCACCATTGCGTAGATCGCCCGGAGGACACGGTGGAGCATATGGTGGAGGTTTGCCCCGCTTGGGCGGAGCACCGCCGTGTCCTCGTAGGGGCGATCGGCGGCGGCGACCTCTCGCGTCCGGCCCTGGTTCAGGCCATGGTCCGGAGCGAGATGGAATGGGAGGCCGTCACCTCCTTCTGCGAATCAGTTATGCTGGAGAAGGAGGCGGCGGAACGCGTGAGGGAGCGACAGTCCTCACGCCCCAGCCGCCGCGGGAGACGCCACGGGCGTCGGGAGCCGCGAGACGACTCCCGGCCACCGTAGGCGCGGGGCTGCGGACGGTGAGCTATGGGTGGCTCGCCGTCCGGCAAGGACCAGACCCGCGTCGACGGCGCGTTCGTGTTCCACGCGCGCCTCAAAGAGCTGTCAGCAATAAGCGACGGGGCCCTCCCACTGGGCCATAGCCTGCCGGGGCTGCGGGACGTTCGAAAGAGATACCGCGCCCCCGGAAGACAAAGGGCTGAGGAAGGAACATGGATGGGTTTTAGTCAGTAAGAGTCTGACACTCCCACCCGCCCCACCCACGGCGGGAGAGGTCATTTGATGATTTCCCATCCGAAAAAAAAAAAAAAAAAAGGGAGTCATGATGTATGTCGACATTTGGATTGGATTTTAAATAAGAATTCATCTCTTTGCTGAGCCTATTGAGAGGTGAGTTTTCTCCTATGTTTGTGTTGGATGCTTTAGTGTGGAATAAATGGGTAATGGGATGTCTTGGTGTTTTGTAGGGGACTTTTATTCCAATTTGTTCAGTCAATTTATCACAGTCTAATTTATTGTTAACCAATTTGAAAAAGAACATGATATCCTGTACCAGTCGACGGTCGCGGAGAGTTAACATTTTGTAACATTGAATACGTTGTTCGTATGGGCAACTGGGAGAGATATCACCGAAGGTATATGCTAGGTGTTTTGTAAAGGCCCTTTGGATGCTTTCGACTCTTTGTGAGTGTACTGCGTAATGCGGGTTCCACACTACGCTGGCAAATTCAAGGTGGCTTCGAACTAAGGCGTTGTATAGCACAATTTTTGTTCTTACCAGCTTAAATCCTTTGGTGCTTCTCTTAAGAAATCCTAGTAGCCGTGCCGATTTCGTAACAATGTTATCGATGTGGCTTCTGAAGTTGACTTTACTGTCCATGGTGATGCCAAGATCACGAACCTCATTTACATTTTCCAATAATGTTCCTTGTATATTATATGAGACAGTATTGGATTGTTTTTTCCTCGTAAATCTTATATGGCTACATTTTTGTACGTTGCGTTGTCTTTAAATTACTTTTACACGCGCATAAAGCGCGTCAGCGTCATGCCTTTTCCGTCATGGCATACGAGTTCATTAACTTTGATGAGGTGGATTGGTAGTAACTGCTTCTTTTAATTTTAGGATCTTACATATTGTGGATACTACGTCGTAGCTAACACGACTACGAAACTACTACGCCAGCTACGCCGTAGCAGTTTTTAGCTTAGCTCGATAAATGGAATTTATAACATTTTGCTATGAATGGATAGCATGCTAACTTGATTAATTGTATGATAGAAAGACATAAATCCATAAAACATACCATAGAAAAACACCCTGGAGCCCTGCACTGAAATTAAAACATTATACTTTGACTTTTTCTAAATATTTATATTCACATTTATTACAAAAAGTAATTAATGGAGCAATTTCATATTTAATTTTCATCCAATACTTTTTAAAATATGTAATTACCACGGCATTGCAGCTTACTCCCACACACTGAGAAAAAAGAATAAGTATAAAGAAAAAAGAACTCCTGAAAACTCGTAATCTCATTATCCAATTTAATTTAATAATAAAATATACTATTACTACAGAATATATTACCCCAGAAGCACAAGTATCGCCTTTACACTGAAATAATTAATTTCATTAATATGCTGGAGTAGAAATTGTATCTAATTCGCTTGGCTAATAACAGTCAAACAGACCCACTCAAATACTTTAATTTTATTAGAAAATATACTAAGGCCTTACCACGCTATCACACCCTGTTTTGTAACACTGGAATAAAATGAACAAAATCATCATTTAAATTGACATGCAATAAACAGCACCATTTCTCTATTTTAACATATATCCATCCAAAGGTTGTCCGTAACAGTTCGCATTTAGCGATAAGCCTGCCCATTGTGTCACCCTTTGTAACTGATTTTCCAATGTCATAATTTTATTTTTCTTTTGGTGTACATAATAAAAAATATTCTATTCTGGGGGGTTAGACAAGTGGCAAAAACGCTATAGAAACGCTATAGAATAGAAAACAAAATGTATGGGAATGACATATAGCTAGTCGTAAACGAATGTCATTCCCATACATTTTGTTTTCTATTCTATAGCGTTTCTATAGCGTTTTTGCCACTTGTCTAGCCCCCCTGTTCTATTCTATTTTATTCTATACTTGGAAAAAATGCATGACGAAAGAAAAAAACGACCTACCCTTGATTGACACGATTCTCCATCACACTGAAAAAAAATAGCTTGCTCTTATCAACACTGACTGGATGTGGAATATATTGCTCTTAGCGATAAGACCGCCATTGTACCCTTTACGTTAAGCCGACACCAACATAGTTGGGAAAAGGCTAGGCAAATGAAGATGTCCTATAGGACTATAAAGACCAAAATGTAATACTTTACCTCATTCCCATAAAGCCTCTTTGGTCCAAGAATAGTCTCGAAAGCCAGCCACTCTTGCTCGTCGGAAGTATTGAGGTTCATTGACCTCATCACCACTTTGATAGCAGAATCGTCTACGGGTGGTTTAAATGGTACTTCAATCATTGTAGCATTCAAACTCTCTGTCTGCAAAATAAAAATAGATCACACATTTACAAAAACAATATGGACATACATCTGATTCTTGCGGTTTGAGAACTACAAACCCACCCAGATAAAAACTATCCTATGTGTTTAGCAAATTTCATCAAATACGTTCCACAAATGCGTGAAAGAGTAAAAAACATATATCCTTACAAACTTTCACATTTTTATTAATATTAGCAGGAAGTAAGATAGATTCCGTCCATGAAGAATAGGTGCTTAAAATCATAAAAAGAATATAGGTAAAATATAATATTCGGCATAACCAAATAATATGTATAAGGGTTATACGAGAACACACTTACCGTCCAATCCAATCTAGACATATCTTCGTCTACAATCGGGACGTACATTTCTCCCTGTAACATTACAAATAGATTAATACAATCCACCTTTTTAGGACAGAAGAGTCAACAAAGAACCATGATAGTTTTGCCATATCCGTCTACCTGTCCATGGCATAGCTCAGAGACTCTTTGTTTATGCCCATTAGATAACTGTACTGTTTTTTTTTATTTGGAAAGGAAATCATCAAATGACTCCTCCTTCTGTGGTCGGGGCGGGAGGGAGTTTCAGACTTTTACTGACTAAAACCCATCCATGTTTCTTCCTTAGCCCTTTGTGTTCCGGGGGCGCGGTAACTCTTTCGAACATCCCGAAGACCAGGATGGATAATATTATGCATTACGCAGACAGAGGATTTTTTTTAAATATACAAATTTTATTTTACGGCCTAAGTGACATAGACCCGATTTTGTTATGCTATGATGGATAATAGACATCTAATAAAAGTCTTCCCATGCATTATGGTGTTATTGATAAATTATCTACATACCTCAATTACGTACTGTTGGTTTTTGTGTGTTTTTCTGTCCTGAACGAAACAGAATAACATAAGCTTAAAAGCCGGTTATAACTTCTGGATAAGAACTATCTACCATGTTAATTCAGAAATAGAATAGAATTTATATGCAACTATCTTTTAGATAAGGTAACGGGTACTTGTCAGGAGGGGGTAAAACTAATCATAAGTTCTTTTAGATTAACAATTATGATAATGGTTATATTTCAATAGATAAGGAGGATGACGAGGATGTATGGAATAAAAATATTAAAACCAGTCGACAGTTGATCGATCAGTCAGTCAGCCAATCAGTTTCTTCTTTAAGATAATACTAGCTGTTTCACGCGGTTTCATCCGCATCCATAGAGGAAATAGTATATGTCCTTTCTCAGGCTCTAGATTATCTGTGTACCAAATTTCATTTAAATCGGTTTAGTAGTTTTGGCGTGAAAGTGTGACAGACAGACAGAGTTGCTTTCACATTTATTATATTACTAAGGATTATATATAAATAATGATGATATGATATGATGATTATTTTATTACATTATGAACTTATATGGCTTAGAATAACAGGGATCAGGTATAGGATTATTTATCTAAATTGAAATTGATACTTTACCGTGAGTCGGGCCAAACCATCCCTCGTATCTTGCTGTGAAACATAATAAATTATTTACAACTAGCTATTTCGCGCAGTGTCACCCGCTCCCTGATGAGAACTACCTCACGTACCTAGATAAAAGTCATTTTTTTATTTCATATAGGCCTGGGGATTCTTGCAATTAGCAACATTTAAAAAATACTCTTGGAAAAGATTAATTTTAAGTAGTAATAATATGTAGTTTATTTAAGTAAATAATTATGTGTGAAATGCAAGAAATATTTTATTACGCTTTTTTATTTTTATTTCATTATTTAAATATGAAATATATATTAATATTTTAATAGGACAGCTTAATTGTGCGAATGGTTTTTGGATAGGTACATGCTCAAACTGAATGGTCTCGATTAAGACAGAGCTTAAAATATAATCATAGAATAGAAGATAAAGAACTTTAGTATACCTAGACTTTCGCCCGTGAATAATATCACCGGCCTCGTTGGTTTTGACAGCCTGTTGGTCTCTTAGTCGCATAATTAATGCGATTATATATAATATAATAATATAATGCGATTGCTGTAAACGGGGCCTCAGGTTCGATTCCTGTGTTGGGCCGAAATCGCTTTGTGGAAAATGTCACAAAGCAGCCCGGAGTAAGGAAGTAGGTGATTTTATATCCCCATGCCTGGGAGACACGTTGAACCGTCATCCTCGACTGCTATCTTGATAGCTAGCAGTTGTTGTTATAACTCCATGCCAGAGGCCATCAGGCGGATTTGAGTAAACTCTGACACTAGCTTGTTAGGTTGGACCTGCAGCCCACATGATAAGAAGAAGAAGAAGAATACCACAGAATCCCGATTCTAACGAAATAGCAAGCAAAGTTATCAAAATCACTTTAGTAATTGAACTTACCGAATTTAATGGCACCCAACGTATGGGTGCATGAAAATCATCCTGAAAAAGTAATTATGAGACTATGGCTGCTATATACTCTAGTACTATGTACTAGATATACTATACTACATACTAGACTATATAGTATAATATATCAAGGTCAGTATAGAGTACTAGTACTCGTACTCGAGAATACTAGTAATAGTAATAAGATGAATAGGTCAACTGAATGTGGAGGATGTCTTGATTCAAAATTCATTTATTCAAATTAGGCTGAAAATCAACTTTTTGAACGTCAAATTTACAAAAGAGAGCCCCCAAAACGCCCGCTCTTCACCACTTCCTATATGTTTTTGCTGGGAAGAAGAAGTGGATTGGAGATTAAGAATCCTGCTTCTTAAGCACGAGAGTGCAGGTTCGAAACCTGGCAAGTATAGTATATTATGTAGTTTCATAATTAATCTTAGATACCACTAACTAATGATAAAGGAAAATTTTGTGAGGAAACCAGGTTTTATAAAAAAATCGGCCAAGTGCGTATTGGGCATCAAGCAGTATAGCGTTCCAAATCAAAAGTACGTTTTAGTTGGTCGAATATAACTCTGTAACCATTTAAAGTTCATTATTTAACTTCGGAAACCTAAAAAAGATGTAAAATCACCAATCCTTTATCTCTTTACAGGTTTGTAAAAGAAAATACACAAAAGACGTTTTTATTTAAATTTAATTACATTTATTTTAACTCACAAATTGTGGCAAACGGCTTATCATTTCTTCTTTAGTTGGTACCTGTAAAATCATATATTTGTGTAAAAATCTTTTCAGCCCAACCCTTCAAATTTTGTCAGAATCAAAGTCTATTTGTTACTGAACTTCTTAACGGTTGGATAGATCTCTGAGCAGTTTAGATTCTCAATTGGACTTGATAGGTAGCGTTGCAATATGGCAGAACAATGTCTGAAGGGTTTGTTAAATATCTTAAATAGAATTTGCAGTTACACTTGGAACGTTGACAAAAAATATACTCGAAGCGTCGATCATCATTTATCACCATATCAGTCTATCATCACCCACTGCTGTACCTAGGCCTCCCACGAAGAACGCCAGCCACCCTACTCTTGGGCAGCTCTCATCCATCCGTTGTCAGCCACCTTCTACAAATAGTGGGTTCTTCATGCCGCAACGTCTATCATTATAATATATCAATTAACATTGCCAAAAATATTGAAATAACATAGCAAACTTACATGTTCTGTTGTTGTTGCCTGAAAAAATAATTGGATTTTAATCTAAATCATTACAAATCACAAAATAATTGTCAAGGTATTCATTGAAAATTAAATAAATGTGACTAATGTTTTCTACCTGAGTAAACAAATAAATATACTCTCAGCCTTATCGAAATTATTTAAAGCAATCCAATGGTTACTGAAACCATCAGTTACAGAGTTAATTAATGCATTAATTAACCGATTTAATATTCCTTTATCAGTTGCGTACGAAACCTGCTGTTTCATTTACAGGTAGGCAGCACTTACTTTGAGTTGAAGTCGTATTTAACTCACTTTCGTACTTTATTTTAAAAAAAATAAGAAGACAATAAGTTTGTCATATAAAAAATAAACAATTGATATTTTTTGACAATTGGATACATAGGTAAAGGTTAGGTTAGTTAGTTAAAAACAACGAGAAAATTCAAACAAAAAAATGCATATAATTATGACCATCTTAAATAGAATTGTTCTTGTTTTATTATATCAAATTTCATCTCAATCAGATAGTAACATACAGACAGAGTAACATTTTTATTACAATTCCCCTTAAATCTAGGCGACTAATAAATGACTTTCAAAGGTTCTCACCGGTTTTGGTCTCTCAGTCAGCTTAGCTATCCGGTCTTGAGCCTGTTGATTATAAGCAAACAATATGAGTTGATGTTCAATTGAATAACAACAATACTTGTGTACTTAGAGTTAAATCCTTTGCCTTAAATAGATAACAGCTCCAAGCAGACGCACTGGGGTTTCAAGAAAGTTGAGTTAATTTCTAATTAAATTATTTCGTAATGAGTTTCTTTCAAACTACAAGTTAAATCATTTATTTTAATTTAGACGATTTACAAGCGGTTTAAAATTGATAAAGGGTGGTCAGTTTTATAAAAAAACATAGAAAAGAACGCGTAAAAAATCTTTTGGTCCAGTGCTTGTTTTAAAAGAAAACAAAATTCCAATCATTTATTTTAATTGCCCTTTTGAATTGTTTTTGGTTCATTCACAACTAATAAGTTGAGACCCCGGGGGTTAGACAAGTGGCAAAAACGCTAGTAAAAAATAAAACAAAATGTATGGGAATGACAGACAGCTAGTCGTAAACGAATGTCATTCCCATACATTTTGTTCCAGACTAATTCCCCTTCTTGTCTCAGACTAATTAATTTTAATAATTAGTAATAAATACTTTATTCAAAGTAGTGAGGAGCTCGTGGCTAAGTAACAGCCATATATCACACGTTAAGCTGCGCTTGGCGCGGTCGGTCCGTGGATGGGTAACCACCTTTGTCATAGCGAGACTCCTCCGTGCCTCGGAAAGCACGTTAAGCTGTTGGTCCCGGTTGTCATAAGTACATGTTTGACAGTCGTTACGGGTAGTCAGAAGCCAGAAAGTCTGACAGCCAGTCTTACCAAGGGGTACCGTGTTACCCGGTAACTGGGTTGTGGAGGTCAGATAGGCAGTCGCTCCATGTAAAACACTGGTACTCAGCTGCATCCGGTTTAGACTGGAAGCCGACCCCAACATAGTTGGGAAAAGGCTAAGCAGATGATGATGACTTTATTCAAAATAGTTTATATTTCATGGTTAAAACTTGAATGTTATAGGCACGCACCGATATTTTCTGCTGCGCTATCTTCATCAGTTGATAACCACTTGGCTGTAAAGGAAAATATTATTCAATTATTCTCAGGTTTTCACAAATTGCTAAAATTTTTGACTATTTCTTCGAGGCCATTAGGATTAAGAACTTCTCCATAATGAATTAAACAATCAAAAGGGAACTCACTTTTTGGCCAATAAAATTATACCTATCTGGATCTCTCCATTATACAAAGTTGATCGACTACAATGAATAAATTGATAGAAATAAGGTACGTAAGGTACTCACTAAATATTTGTTTCTCGGTTGAAATCCCTGTTGATCAGATCCAGAACTTTCGAATGCAGTTCTCAAGTTTTGATTACCCCCTCCTGGACTAGGACCATCTGGGTACTCCGGATAAGACTGTTCTGGTGGTGGTGGCCCTCCCCTCCCTGGCATTGGGCCTGTTGACATTCCGGGAGGAAAATCGTGTCCATCCATTCCCGGGGGTTGAAAAGCTGGCTCCCCTGGTGGACTGAAACCCGAAGTGCCAGGAGGACCTTGCATACCTGGGGGGGCGCCTCCTTGCCATCCTGGTGCGCCACCATACGGCATACCCGAATGTGGGTAACTACTCCCCGGAGGAGGACCCTGCTGCATACTTGGCGGACGCCCGCGTTGCATACCCGGAGGTCTACCCCCATTCATGTTAGCAAATCCAGGTGGAGGACCCCTCTCGATGTTCCCTGCGGCTATACTAGGATGAAAACCATCAGGAAAATCTTTTTCAGAACCTGGTCCAGGTTGACCTTGAAATCCACCAGGACTTCCCATTCTTAAAGCATTCTGAATTTCTTCTGGGTAATCTCCTGGTCCACCTGACTCCGAATAATCATTCATTCCTGGAAAACTTCCACCTTGTCTTAGACTGGCTGGCATGACTTGAGGATACTTTCCTCCAAAAGGTCCCTGCACCGGCCGTTGACCTCCACTTGGGTCCTGATTCATGGTATTCTGGAACATCTCTAGAGGACTATTACCATAGCTTGGTCGGTATCCGTTTGGAAAATCCCGTTCAGAACCAGGCCCGGGCATCTTTCCTCCCGTATAGCCTGGAATTTGGTCAGGACTCGTACCCTCATCAAAGACAGGTCGCATATCACCCTCAGGTTTATCCAAAGCTAAGGAACCCCTAGTATTAGGCCGAGGTTGTAATCGGTGCACATCACTCGACGTTAGACCATTTGGGTAATCCATTTCAGGCATCTGTTCTTGACGTTGTTCAGGAAGAAGGTAGCTATCATCTTGGCCTGTCGGGATCCTATCTTCAGGTAGACCGGGCTGAAAATCGGGCATATCCGGGTTATTACCCTGGTAATAAAGTGGGGGTAACGGGTGATGATTCAGTGGACCTTTTAGATTGTCATCTTTATTATCCTGTAAAAAAGAAATATTGATTTGTGTCCGATCGAAATATACAATTCCTTTTTGATGTGTTGTAGTAGCTATTTAGAAATTAAGTAAATTAGTTCCATTAAAAATATTTTAATAGATAACTTCTTGTGAATTGATAATTGTGTAATAAGATCGCTTTTATCGTAATTAGGCATCACAGTGTCCTAATTAGTAACATTTTAAAATTGGAGAGTAGGTTAACCTATTAAATAGAAGGGGCTATCTTAAAAATAGGTTACAGTAAATACAAATTTTTATTACATAGTCTTTCATATCTTCCTCCATTTGACGTCTAATCCATTTCGTTCGTTTTCCGACTGGACCTTGAGATCCAGCTTGCATACGACGACCTGGTCCTCTTGGTCCCCAGCCTCCTCCAGGACCTGGTGCACCACCTTGGCCCCAACTTCCACCTGGGCTAGGTCCACCTGGTCCCCAGCCTGGGCCAGGACCTGGCAATCCGCTCTGTCCCCAATTCCCGCCAGGACTTGGCGGCCCACCTTGTCCCCATGCTCCACCTGGACCCTGACCGCCACTTTTGTCCCAATTTGGTACTGGTTGTGAAGCACCACCTTGTCCCCATCCTGGAGGTGGTCCACCCATATTCATACCTCCACCAGGGCTTTGACCCCCACCTCCACCCCATCCTGGAGGTGGAGCTCCACCCATGAACCAGCCACTGCCCGAGCCTTGATTCCCGCCCTGTCCCCAACCTGGGGGCGGAGCTCCACCAGTATTCCATCCTTCTCCAGGTGTCTGGCCCATGCTCGGACCATAACCTTGGCCCCAACCTCTCCCAGGGTCTGGAGGTCCACCTGGTCTTCGGCCCCTGCCTTTTGGTTTTGCTATGCTTGGATCTTGAGCACCGAATTTATTGAAGTCGAAACCTTCACCTTCATCTGGAGGCTGGCCCCATGGGCCCTACACAAAAATAGTAAAATCTGTATGAATAAAAGGAGAAGCAGAAAATGATACAAGAAATTCACGCACAGAATGTTACTAATTAACAATATAATATGTTAGTTATGTTTAACTACAATTATCTGAACCTTAGAAGAACTCCAGTGGCCCATCTGGCAGACTATAAACCATCTACATACCAGAGTAGGTCGCTTACAACAAATATAGAACGGGGTTACCCATTAAAGTCTGACTGTGACTGTGGAACCCTGGAGCAGAACATGCAGTACCTGCATACGTGCCCGTTATGTACGTGCCCACTTGCACAGAAAAAGACATCTCAAAGTAACAATCGCAAATTCCTTGAGGGGAAAATTGTAATGTCAGCATATACCGCTCCCCGTTTTTCTGTTATTTGCCATTGACACATAAGAAGAAGAAGTAGAAGACTACAATAAAACAATTACCGCTCAGCATGATATTATTTTATGCACTTACCACCGGACTAGGAGCCTGTCAAAAAAAGAAATAAATCAAAAATACTCCAAGATGCAATCTTATTACTTAAGAATGGAAGTCAGGGGGCCAGTCGCTCGAATTCTGGCATTCAGCACTCAGCCGAATCATCATCTGCCTAGCTTTTTTTCAAGTTTGTTGGAGGTTTTCAGCACAAACCGCATGCAGTTGAGTAGCAGTGTATTACATCGAGTGACTGCCTATCTGACCTCCACAGCCTAGTTACCGGGTAACACAGTACCCCTTAGTAAGATTGGTTGTCAGACTTGCTTACTTCTGAATTCCCAAATGACAGACAGGAACAACGGCGAAACGGGCTTTCCAAAGCACGAAGGTGTCTCAGCAAGATATAGATGGCCACCTATCCAAGGATCAACCACGGTATGCGCAGCTTAACCTTGATCGATAGATCCGTGGGACTGTTACTTAGCCACAAGCACTCAATAGAATATTTATTTGGGAAAGGGCTAGATGAGAATTTCTTATACTAAATCGTATCGTTAAACCATACTGTACCGGAGACTGAGATTCTTCATCGTCGCGCCAATATTGTTGGTGCTGAAATTAAAAATAGAATTTATTACGTACTTAAATATTGTTATTAACTCTTCAGCATTTTTTTTAAACCATAGTGAAAAGTTGTTCAAGGAAAACTAGCCGGACAATTAATTATTTACAAATTATGATAAAAAAATGTTCCTCATCACCGTCAACTGAGGGTGTTGCCCAAGAGAATTGCCACGTTGGATGACAATGCCTTTGACAAAAAGTCACACTCAAGCGTCTGGTTGGCACTAGGTACTTGTTCCTAGGTACTGCCTAATAAAACCTAATAGACAGACTGTGTTGCTGGGGAGTTTGTTGCGCCACTTCTTCTTCCCAGCAATAACACATAGGAAGTGGTGAAGGGCGGGCGTTTTGGGGGCTGTCTTTTGTAAATTTGACGTTCAAAAAGTGCTGATTTTCAGCCTAATTTGAATAAATAATTTTTATTTTAAATTTGAATTTTTGAATTTGCTTGTGGAGATCCGCAGTGCTTCCAATGTGGCGAATCTTGAATATACCCTTGTAGTTTTTTTATGTTTATAATGTAGACGGCACGTTTGGCGTAGTGGCTGAGCAATTGGCTGCTGCGCTGCAATTCTTCGATTCGATTCCAGCACGGGACAACTAAAATTGTTCCGGGTCTGGGTTTGTGCATGTGTAATGAATGTTTGTAAACGCACCCACGACACAGGTGTAATTCCTAGTGTGGGGCAACATTTTTTTTATGTAAATAAAATTAATAGTTACTGCAATAAATTAACCTGTGGATTGAACCCAAAACACCTAGTCCTGCAGCCTAATGACTTACCCCAAAACTGGGCATTCCCCGAGGCGGTTCTGGCCTCGATTGACGCTGAAATAAACACAAAAAATTCTCAAGATTTTAATTTCAAATATGCCTTCGAAAGCTCAGATGAAAAATCACACTAATTACATGGTTCTCTGAATCAGCACCTCTTAATTTTTATACCGGTATAGTATAATAATTCTTCTAATAGGTACTTAAAAAAGCGAAAGTTTGTGAGGATGTATGTTTATATGTTTGTTACTCTTTCACTCAAAAACTAAAGAATGGATTTTGATGAGGTGCACACACCCTAGCTCATATTATGAATGCAATTATTTTTTTCGAACATCCTGCAGCTCCTTCAGGCCTGACTATGACCCTGGGGAAGGGCCTCGTCACTTCTGCTGATAGCTCTTTGAGGCGTGCGCGGAACACGAACGCGAGCCTTACCGGATAGCTAAATTACTGTACCTAAAGCAGCAAAATTAATTATGTTTATTTAAAATAACTAAGGTACTCACAGAGATTTTTTTCTGTTTCTGTAAATAATAATACTTTCAAATATATTAACACTTCAGTACAATTTATTTATTTACAATAACTTAGGCATAAAAATATTCAATCGAATCATGCCTAAAAAGCTGGCTGCATTGCCACGTTGGATGGCAATGCTGATTCTTTGACCGAAGTATAAGCCAGCCTTTTTTTGACGCGTGAAGTGTATCACGAGTTTAAACTCGTTTATAAATCCTATTACTGTTAGTACAACCATATATTCTACTAAATCTTACCTTTGGAAACCACGCACAGTTACGTTAAATTTACATTATTTTTTCCTTCGTCCGTCTCGTAGACCCAAATTGCAGCTCACTTAGAATCTAGCTCTTATTTTTTATTTATTTAGATCGGACAACATTTTTTTTTCGTACAACAATATAATTCATTTTATTAGTAAAATTATGTCTAGTGTTGGTAGTACACAAACATATTAGATGGACATCCAAAATAACTACTTATTATTACACTTACATCATGTTCAGCTCTCTCTAATAAATGTTTTGAATAACTCTGAAATTACAGAATTTAAATTAGTTTACACTAGCAGTTTACCGTGGTTTCACTCGCATCCCAAGGAATATTCTTAATGCACCCAGATCAAAACTATCCTAAAGCGCTTATTACACTACACTGAATCAGGACCCTAAATAAAAGGTCTCCCGTTTACACTCTACTAAACTAAAGACGCCTTTCTCTTATTACATTTCCCTTATTTATGGTTTAGGGACCTTAATGTATGCCCGGATTTGAGGTACCTACTTTTGACAGTGGTTTATATATTTAATTTAATAACAGCGGTGTTCATTCATTTTTCACCTAAATTATAGCCTGTACCAATTGATTTGAAAAAAAAGTAAACAAAATCATAACCTATTTTGTTCTAATTTTCCCACGTAGATAAATAAAATTGCATTAAATGATGAATGATGATGTTTAGAGCATGAGATTATTACTTTTTTTTCCAAAAGTACAAAAAAACATATTTACAATATAACATTCCCATCAAGTAAGGTGATTGTACAGAGGCTTCCAAGAAGTGAGTCAACGACTCCCAAACTGAGCAATGCTCGTATCTTGGGTAGTCGACGGTCCACCGTTCTAGTTATCGTAAATATTATCACCGTAAACCGTAAGATTGACATAAATGAGCAGGGGTTAAAGGATAACAAACAGACAGATGTACTTTTGCATTTATAATATTAGTAAGGATTATATCACTCATCCAAGAGAACAGCGTGATTGCTCAGTCCCCATTTTTCACGAGAAGACGTTAAAGTTTGGAGTTGTTTAACCAAAAGTACATTACAGTTAAAATTACTCAGTCTGGCTGTCAAAATCTACTGAAAGATTTATGATATTGCTTTTTTAACGTGAAACATTAGAGAAATAATTAATTTTACTTTAAATATACCAGTTCATGGGATCGTTTTGCAATGATATTTTGAGGCATAGGATTTGTAGATTGCCTAAAACCAAATGACGTCACGAAATTATCAATACGCTGGCTGTCACATGTGAAATAATTTTCATAGGTACTTTCGAGTTTCTTGTTTATCTATTTATTTTTGCAATACATTCAGTCCATAATATAATAAGTACATTTATTTGCTAAGTTAAAATAGGTATTATAATTTAATTAAAATTAAGAGATTAAGTATTCCGTTTTTGTTGATATAAATATACATATTATCTAAATTAGAATATCATAAAAAAAAAAAAATTATAACTAGATACTTACAGCCCACATGTGTGCATCGTCTTCCCACTGAAAATTATATCAGAAATCGTAAAACTGTCTTGGCCATGTTCCTTGCAATGTGAAATAAAATGCTCTTTGAAACTTACATTTTCCATAATTTTTCCATCTTTAAATTGCTCCTGTAAAAAATACTTCATTTATACCTACAAATAAAGGTGCAACACTCGATGGTTGAAATGAAATTATATAATCGAACTAGCATTCCACCAGCGCCTTCACCCACGTGGGCTATACGAATTCAAATTAAAAATTGCAGAGTTTCATACAAACTTTACCCCTCTTTTTCCCCCTCTTAGGGATAGAATTTCGAAAAATCCTTTCTTACCGGATGCCTCTACGTCATACAAAGTACACACCCTCCCAAGTTCCAGGTCTCTACGATCAGCGGTTTAGGCTGTGCGTTGATCCGTCATTTATTTAGGACAAAGCATTTTATTTGTATAGATTGATAGGAGTAGGTAATTCTGCTTACCCCTTCTTCAGTTAATAGTGCTTTGAATTCAGCCCACTGTAATATAAAATGTTAAAAAAGTAATTTATAGTAACGAATTGTCGCCCTACGTATTTATTTCATTTTATTGACGATTCCAATAATTATTTCTACATTATACAAATACTATAAATGGGAAAGTTTGTGTGGATGTACGTATGTATGTTTGTTACTATTTCACGCAATAACTACAGCATGGATTTACATGAAATTTGGTAGACACATAGTTTATAATCTGGACTACCACAAAGGATACTTTCAATATATTTTTTATTAGTAAACCAATGGAAACAGCTAATCATTAATAAGTGATTAAATATAGATAAATAAAAAAATACTATCAGCAGTTTAAAAGCACTTTGATACTCAGTCCAAAAGTTATTCACATTCATTATGTTTATTGTATTACTAGCTTCTGCCAGCGACTTCGTCCGCGTGGAAAAGTGGTGCTCCGCTCCTATTGGTCTTAGCGTGATGATATATAGCTTATAGCCTTCCTCCATAAATGGACTATCTAACACTGAAAGAATTATTTAAATCGGACCATCGGTTCCTGAGATTAGCGCGTTTAAACAAAATGACAACATTTCCCTTCACTGCTCTGCTCCTATTGATTGTAGCGTGATGAAAAGTATACTATAACCATCTCAGGAGTATGACAAATAATTGTACCAAGCTTCGTTAAAATCCGTCGAGTAGTTTTTGTTTCTATAGAGTTTATACAGTCAGACAGACAGACAGACAGACAGACAGACAGACAGACAGACGGACAGACAGACAAAAATTTTACTGATTGCATTTTTGGCATCAGTATCGATCCCTAATCACCCCCTGATAGTTATTTTGGAAATATATTTCATGTACAGAATTGACCTCTCTACAGATTTATTATAAGTATAGAAGAAGATATAGATAGAAGATAGAAGATATAGATAGATCATATTCTTGGTATAAAAAGCTCACCTTGCCAGTTTCAGTCAGTCTTTTTGGCTAGAAAAATAAACAAACAAGTTTGCTTACTCGAAATTTAAGTAGGTACTCGTTATGAAAAACAATCTTTACAAATAAGTTGTGCTAGCTGCAGTGCTGCGGAGAACCTCAAGCTGTGCAACTATACTATGTTTAGCCTCATTCTCAATTTTATTACACTTCCCGTGAACCATACGCTGGCTTTTATTTTGGCCAAAGGCATTGCAATCCAAGATGGCAATGCTGCCAGCCTCTTGGGTACACTTCCAATTAACGGCGATGAGAAAAAAAACATTGAAACCGTATTTTAAAAAGATTTATTTTTTATAATTATCTATGTATTTTTATGAATATTAAGCATGCCAGTTCGCTTTAAAAATAGAGCAAAATATTCCGATTAACTGGTAAGTAGTAAAACTTACCAGTTGATCTAAATGTGTGAAGTCTTCCCCACCGTATGGTTTACCATCTGGATCAGGAAATATAGACT
Source organism: Pyrrhia umbra (assembly GCA_963891755.1). Classification (NCBI taxonomy): domain Eukaryota; kingdom Metazoa; phylum Arthropoda; class Insecta; order Lepidoptera; family Noctuidae; genus Pyrrhia; species Pyrrhia umbra. The sequence goes on from OY982943.1 coordinate 4,224,481, forward strand.
CTGCTTCGTCATCTTCCTAAATGAAATAATAAAAGAAAAACCTTAATAATCGGGACATCATATCAAAACGGATTTCTGCGAACCATATTTACAAAAGACTAGCTTTCCGCCAGCGGCTTTGCCCGCTATATTTTAACCAATGTTTAGAAAAACTTAACCAATCTACATATTGGTGAAAACAGCATGAAAATCGGTGCAGTAGTCTTTGAGTTTATCGCGAACAGACGGACAGACGCGGTGGGGGACTTTGTTTTATAATATGTAGTGTTATGAAAATAATTTAAAACATCCAGCAAAGGATATATCGTTTTACCCAGTAGCTGAGCTGTGGAGGTTGCTCCATGTAAAATACGCTCAGGGCTGATTCCACCAATCAAACAAATCATCATAAACTCAGTTATAATATTAAGTTTCTCTATTTAAACACTTTAATTAAACCCGGTTCTTTTTGAACATCTGATTTTTATAGGGGAAAAGCACAGACGTAGCACATAAAATAATAAGTTATAAGGAAAACTATCACGGCTAAGTGGGCTAAACTGATTACAGAGTTATAGTCGACTAACTAAGACCTACTACGGAACCCTACTGCGCGTTGCCCGACACGCACTTGGCCGGCTTTTTACGCTAATTTCTGACTGTGTACTGTGTACACGCATTGAAATTAACAACATCTTATAATGTATTTAAACTTTGTTTTGAATGATAAAATCAGCCCACAGGTCTATCTATTTAGAAGATAGAGGAAGAAGATATCTCAAAATGTTTTTAGGAAAACTACAGATAGCTTCGAATTTTGGCTTCGTAGCCAAATCTTTTTCTTTCACTTGCAACATCACAAACTACTTTCATACTTACCATTTGTTGCACAATGTTTTGATCACTAGGATCGCCTCGACCCTGTAATAAATTTAATGTAATAATAATATACGGCAAAGAAAGTACATAATATAATTATAATTTTACTAAATATTTTTTCAGTAATGATAAGGTCTCCTGTAATAGGGGCCAAGCCTATTGCACAAAAATCATTTGAAATAACCCTGATGCAGTAAAGAATATTCTATAAAATGTAGCTTCGAATTTGCTAGTAATGCTGGTGTTATGACCTTCCTTAGGAGGAGCTCGTGGCTAAGTAACAGCCGCACGGTTCGATTGATCAAAGACTAAGGTGCGCTTGGCGCGGTCGGTCCGTGGATGTATGACTATCTATGTTATACCAAGACTCCTCCGTGCCTCGAAAAGCACGTTAAGCTGTTGGTCCTGGTTGTCATTTGTAGATCATTGACGGTCGTTACGGATAGTCAGAAGCCAGAGTTACCCGGTAACTGGGTTGTGGAGGTCCGATAGGCAGTCGCTCCATGTAAAACACTGGTACTCAGCTGCATCCGATTTAGACTGGAAGCCGACCCCAACATAGTTGGGAAAAGGCTAGGTGGATGATGATGCTGGTGTTATAACCTCATGACCTAACACATCGAATTAAACAGGATTTACACAACTACTTACAACTGGTTTGAATGGTCGGTTTTGCTGAAATAAAAAATGGTTTTGTAAAATTCTTCAATAATTCAGCCGCATATATATAACATATTGCTTGAATAGATCACTTACAAACATTTGTGGTGGCTTATAGGGCTGAAATTGGAAATAAGGAGTATTTTTAGTAAGATATAAAAGTAAACCCTTTTTTTCGGATGGGAGATCATCAAATGACCCCTCCCGCAATGAGTGGGGCGGAAAGGTGTGTCAGACTCTTACTGACTTTACAGAAACCCATCCCTGTTCCTTCCTCAGCCCCTTATGTTCCGGAGGCGCGGTAACTCTTTCGAACATCCTGCAGCCCCAGCAGGCTATGGCACTGGAGGAGGACCCCGTCACATGTGGTGGCATCTCTTTGAGGCGCGCGTGGAACACGAACGCGCAGTCGACGCGAGCCTGGTCCGGCAAGAGGGCGAGCCACCCATAGCTCACCGTACGCAAGCCCATAAAAGTAAACCCTAAGTTAATTCTTTAGTATAAAACAAATAATAGATACTAACAACAGGTAATCCATTTGGAGGTATGTTCGCTTCATTTTGATCATTTTTGACTGCAGGAATATAGCCTGGAGCATGCTCTGTGTACTGAAATTTAAATAAAGATAATTACTTATTCACGCGTTGGGCCCGTGGATGGGTGGCCATCTATGTCATACCGAGACTCCTCCGTGCCTCGGAAGGCACGTTAAGGCGTTGATCCCGGCTATCATTGGTAGATCTATGACGGTGGTTATGGGTAGTCAGAAGCCAGAAAGTCTGACAACCAGTCTTACCAAGGGGTTTCGTGTTACCCGTTATCTGGGTTGTGGAGGTCAGATATGCAGTCGCTCCTTATAAAACACTGATACTCAGCTGCATCTTGACTGGAAGCCACTCTAACATAGTTGGGAAAACGCTATATAGGCAGATGATCAATTTACGTGCGGCGTCTGTATATTATTGGAACAAACCCACCACACTATTCCCAACCACTGCAACTCCTGAAAGCCAGAATCAACAGTGGCGACCACAAGAAAACGTTGAGGCAATGAAGCTCGACGCTTCCCAGAGATTATTTTTTGAACTCGCAACGAATTTAAGCAGAAATCAATAATGGAGGAGTAGGAATAATCATAGTTTTCACTTCCCTCCGTATCAAGCAGGAGACAGATATAAAGAGTTAGGCCAATTAGCACAAAGGGACTTTTTACAACTGGGTGAAGCCCAGTTGCCTAGAACCACGGAATATAATTTACATTTAATGGATCCTAGTGAGCTGTTACACTTGATTCCAGTACTGTGTCTTATTCTAAAACATGATTAATACTTTAACCAGATTTGGGGATATTGATATTTCTTTCTGAAATAAAACATTTTCGTATATTCTTACTCGTCCCGTCACAGGTGGTGGAACAAAGTGAGACTTGTGCCCTTTTACGCCCATACTCTGAAAATAAACAAGGCACGCATAATTATTGTATAAGGAGTATTTACCTATTGATAAATACACTATCTTCTGCTCGCGAGTTCGTCTGCGTGGACTTAGAATTGAGTCCAGTTACCTGGTTAAAAAATCTATGCGATAGTCCACGTTACAAACTATTTGTGTACCAATTTTCATCTAAATCCTTTTAGCAGTTTTTGCGTGAAAGAGTAACAAACATATAACATGCATACGTACCTACTCACAAAATTTCGCATTTAAAAAAGGGGAATTTTTAACTGCACCTCTATTTAGAAATTTAAGCAAACAAAATTTCTCCACTAATAACCTACTGCATATCAAATAAATGACTGTACTACAAAATAACTACTTGATTACCTAAACATGTTGTATTAAAAAATGTTTAAAATTCATCAAAATCTGATGGCTTTTTTATCTAATTTTACAAACAATATTACTCACAGTAAAACAAAAATACTGATTTGCACACATATTATTGCAATCTGGACTCGGACAGGTTAGGTTAGAAGTTTTGGTTATTTTTTTATAAACCACCTAGAAGTAGGAGCCCCGCCTAGCGGGGCTCCCCGTCGACCAAGCCCACCCTCGACCAGTGAACTTTGATTAGATAAATATGACTGATAGTCATTCAGTCAAACAGTTAAGCTTTAAAGATCTAACAGCATAGTATAATTGATTTATTTGGTGAGCAAATTTAGTGTGCAATTCAGTATTGGTGGTAATTTCGAATATTTTGATTGAAAAAAGGGGATTTACAGTTAACGTATTAAACCACCCTTTAAAAAAAATTACCATATGTGTACCAAATTCCATCCAAATCAATTCGCTAGTTTCTGCGTTAAAGAATAACAAATATACCCTTCATCATCATAACCTTCGCATTTATAAAGTCAGGATAGTAGGGTATTACAGTGCGTCATGGCTGGTCGAAACTGGACCTTTTGTCTAATTTTATTTATCGATCAATAATTATACAGAACCACCTTTTATGAAGTCGGTTACAAAACAAAAACTACCTACCCATGCGAAGCTGGGGCGGCCCACTAGTTTATCGATATACAACGAGCGAACCAATTGATCAGAAGTTTTTGAGAAAATCGTGGACATAAAATTACCTTCAAATCTTCGTCATCGAAGAACGCAGGGAACTCTGATGGTCGAATCAGAAGAATTATACTGGCAAATATATTGAACACAAGTATCCATGCTGCTTCATCCATGTCTTGAAGTGATACTGAATTAAAAAGCCATTAACGTGAACCATAACAGATTTGGTATAATTGGATTGGTGGTCGGAGAATTGATTGGAATATTAATTTATTTGCATTGACTGCAATTGTTAATGTGGAGCTGTTATTGTGGAGCATGGGGTCCAACATTCGCTGAGGGATGTTTGAAAGAGTTGCCGCGCCCCCTGAATAAAAAGGAAGGAACATGGATGGGTGTTAGTCAGTAAGAGTCTGACACTCCCTCCCGCCCCACCCACGACGGGAGAAGACATTTGATGATTTCCCAACCGAAAATAAAGGTTCCAACATTTGATTCATGGGTACAGTAAAGAGTAATGATTGAGTTAATTGAAATTGAGGGGCTCGTAGCTAAGTAACAGCCGTACGGCGTATCGATAGATTAGGTGAAGCTGCGCTAGTCGCAGGCAGTCCATGGATGGGTGAACATTACGAGATTCCTCCGTTTCTAGGAGAGCACGTAAAGCTGTCGGCTCCCAGTCATGTCGGATTGCCGACCCATCGGACTATGAGAGTGAGGGAATAGAGAATGCACTATTGTCTGCGCAAGAGCTTATGAACTATAATATTTCGTGCGTACCTGGCTTGTCTTCATTGAGATTGGCCGCCGTACCTACATGACGTAAAATAAATGTATTTATTTATCACACACATATTTACTGTTGTAAATATGTATGTACAAATGTAATGTTTAAATTAATATGTCTTTATATCGCTAGCTCTACGTGCTGTGCTGGCTCCGCCGCGGCATCTGCGGAGAACCTCAAACGGCGCAAGTATAGTCACCTTATTACTATATTTTTGAGCCGATTGGGGTTGAAACTCACGACCCGAGAGTTTAAGATTTACCTCCTTTTTAAAGATTTACAGAAGCGGCTTGTTGACACTTCCCGTGACCAGAAGGCTAGCGTTTATTTTGGCCAAAGGCCAAGCATTATCATCCAACGGGTCAATGCTGCCAGCCTCTTGGGTACACTTCCAGTTGACGGCGATAAGGAAGAATATTTTGACGCCATATTTTAGTATTAGGTTTATATTAGAATATTTATACTTTCTTTTTTAATTTTTCCTCATATCTCGATAATCACATTTAATATGCAAAACAATTTTAAAGAGAGAATGCATAACAACACGAAATGAAGTCAAGCCTTTACACGTTTCGTAATCTCTTTTTCTCTCTCCAACAGACGATCAGAAGGGAAATTAGGGTTAATGCCTGAGCGGACTTCGCTTTACTCGATCTCAATGAAAATAAGATCGAAAAATCCCGAAATGACTGAACACTGACGACAAAGGAGGAAATAAGAAAAAAATGCTTCTCAATTTCTGGAATGAATAGATAGGTAGATCAGTAGGTCTAACACGAAGTGTTTGCGAAAAAGTTTTTGTAACGAAATCATTATTTTTGGATGGAAAATACATGTTAACTTAATGTTTCCCGTGGTTTCGCATTTATATTTATATTAGTTAGGAAGTTAGAAAGAGAAAATTTACATAAACATATATATCTACTCGACCCGGGACGCGAACCTAGGGCCTCTTACTTAGCTGTCACGCATGAGACCACTTAACCATCATACTGAACATAGTGAAAATGACATTTTATTCCAATTTTCCAATCGGTTTTAATCAGAATATCGGTTTTAGATAGGTTGGTCAGCATTGATCTTCTAGCTCAGCTTGCTATTTTAGTCAGCAGATTCAGCTTTAAACGGCAGGCAAACGATAAATTAGTCTGCCATTAAAATTTCAGTATCGTACAATGTGAGAGCGAGCGCCGGAACGACTATGTAGAAAAAACTTTTTAACACCTCTTCCATTTAGATCAGTGGCGGTCCGAGAAGGGGGTCACAAAGGATATGCCCCCCCCCTTCCCCCAAAAAGTACACGTCTAATTGGCAAAATTCCTAAAAATCAACAATTTATGAAAACTTTAATACTAATTACTCATTGGTATGTCGATAATCGTAATAGATCATTCAATTTTCGATCTTGCTTGAAACCTTCAGCCTTGGTTAACACTTCGGCCAATTTTGGTTGTTTATGATATATGTATGTATGTATGTTTATCTTTGTTCAAACGGCTGTTTCATATGAAGATGGATTGCAACCTTCGGGCCTAGCAGGGGGGGTGGACAGCCACATCTCTAGACGTTTTTCCCCCTTGTACAACATCCATAGACAAAGGGTGGAGACAACCATTTTATCCACCCCCGTGCTAAGCTTTCTGGGGAAAAACATATCTTTTGAAATGAAAAAAACTATCATTATTCCAACCAACAACACTATACCTTAGGTCCTGTATTTTATAAAGAGAAATGCCAAGGCTATAACGTTACTGCCTATCGAATTCCTCTATAAATTGCATTGTATTGGTACGTAAGTTTCATGCCCCATCCTTCTGTATACTACAATATCGATTTGTAATTTTTCCCGCTACTTCTTTTAGAAAACAGCACCATAAGATAAACTGAATTTCCCGCTTCGAACGCGTATTTAAACGTTTCCTTATCGGCGATACGCACGCATTTGGCGATATTTATCTAGCCATAAAGACGCCATCTTGTACCCTGTTACACGAACCAGTTTAAGGCTGAGGGGATTCAATTTAGTTCGTGTAACAGGGGGTTTATTTTGATGCGGTCTTTTATTGCTGTTTGGTTTTGGAATTTATTTGTTTTTACAAGAAGTTGGAAGAAGAAAATATCTATATGTCTTGGTTTTTCTCCTTATAACTACGTGTATTGTTATAATTTATTTACTGTCATGTGCAGACAATTATTTATTTTCTAGACTAGATGTTTCAATCGGTTTTACTAGCATACCTACCGTGGGAACTACTACATGCAATAGGATAAAAATAATCCCTAGTCTTATTCAAGGCTTCAAGTATGTCCATACACATTTAATCTGAATTGGTTCAGCCCAAAGCGCAACAGACAGCCAGATACAGTTTCGCTCTAAATTACGTCGTCCACCTTTTGTCTTATTTTACACGTTTTCTGTGCTTTTTCCTAACTTTTTTGTTTTTGTCAATAAACAATTAAAAGATCTTTCTTCCTAATTAAACTAATAGTAAGTAACTACAAAAAAGTTAAACTTGTATCATAGCATAATTAATAACAAGGCTGGAATCAATAATACAAACAAAATCATCAAGTACCTACTTTATAAAAATATTATTTGAGAATTTTATGAATAATATTAAAATATCACGTAGTGCACCACAACCCACCGTATGATGACCCACTGACCACACCCTAGGGTAAAAGAGTCACTTTTAATAACACAAAAATGTCGTCATCATAATACCTACATATTATATTAATATCTAGACCTAAAATCCAATAAGACTCCTACCCTTGGGGAAATACAAGTATAATGGCTATATTTTTCTACTACGACTAATGCAGTCTCTCTCTTCGACAAACAATTTGTCTATCTCCCCACCCCACTATTTGTCACGGCGCGGCGTCGGACAGCGCTATCGTTATGACGCGTCACGTCAATTTACTGATTCAAAGCGTGACATCGTTTAAAAAAGGAATAACAGAAGGCTAACTTTGTAATTTTTGGTTCGGTGAGGGTCGGCGAAACAGAAAGGTCGTCAGCATCAAAGCCACTGCCTATTTACGAAATTGCTACTCTATAAAAACAGTTATAACTTCGGTATAATTTAAAGAATCAAAATCTGTGATTCGTATAAAATTCTTTGATTAGCTTTTTGTTCTAATTCAAGTATTTGAATATACCGCCAAAAGTATTGAGCGTGCGAGTCGACCAATCGTGAGGGCCGTCGGCTTGCACTCATCACCTCATTTGTGCCTAGTCTCTGGTCAGAACGCCGCCGCGCCATTGCCGCCAAAAGCCGGAAAAACCGTGCTCTCGTGAAAATAATTCGATTCATCCGTTTTTCTCCTTTGAATCTATATCAATTTCGACGTGAGTGTGCAGTGCAACAATGAGGATCCGTAACGTTTTTAGTTGACAATGCAGATTTGTAGAGCTAAGTAATCCTTAACATACAGTGCAAAAATTTTTGATCTACGATAAAAATTGACGAAGTTATGACCAAATTACTAGCGAAGTTCACCGAGCGGTCGCCGCGATAGCTGTGACGTCACTCCAACGGTTAGCCGTTGGCAGCAGTATGGCGCGCAGTGTTTTGTTTGATTAATTGTGACTTTCAAACAAATTAAGTGTCCGATTTGTGTCTAATTCACCTTTTCAAACATGTATTAATATTGTATAGTGCCAAAATGTACAAATACTTCTATTATTACCTTAGAAAAATTATTTTTAACGTGCCGAAAAACGCAAAACTTCTTCAAAATGGTATCCTGTTGTAAAGAGATGATTGATGATGATTTTTTCAAGCCATCCTAAGTAGGTACATACTGAATGAATTATTTGTAACAATGAACGAGGTGGCAAAAAATAGCCATTGAAAACCAATATTAAGGTTTCCGTTATAGATCGACAAGTATATAGGGAACTATGAACTAAATAAAGCGCAAGTTGGTTAAATAGCCATCCGCGAAATGATCCTCATAGGAATGGACGAAAACAACATTTGTTTATCAAGATTTCTGTACCAATACATTATATTCATTATTTTTTACACCTACCTACTGCTGCCTCCACACAATCACCGATGATCGCGGTGATTTGCTATACATTGCTGCGTTGGATGAAAAACTCTCAAGAGTTTTTGAGAGTTCACAGCAATGTACAGCGATTCACCGCGATAATAGCCGATTGTGTGGAGGCCTAAAGATTTTAAATCAATATCTTAAGATTACTAATAAGTAACGTAGATTAACTTAGAACTAGATTACTGAGATAATCAAATGTCATGAAAGAATCCACCTTTGGAAGATTATCTGACTGAGCTCGCACAAAACCAGCCTCTACTTTATTAGTACTCATATTTTAGGACGTTTTATACTCAAATATCACAAAACACACTCTAACAACACTTTACGTAAAATAAATTGCCAAATATACTGACCAACCGCGTCGCAGCTCCGCCGAATAGTGAAATATGAATGCAGACTGCGCTCGGTTCCGTTGGAGTGACGTCACACGCTCCCGCGGACATTAATTTTTAGCGGCCGGAACGGCAAATGTTTATTACTTAATATCTTCATAAGTAATGGTCCGATTTCGATAATTCAAAAAGATATATCATTCTTATGTCATAAAGAATAACATAGATACTAGTTTTATTGAATTTGCTATTACATTACTGATCCTCATTGTGACATATTTGCGGTGTGTTCGAGCCTGGCAATTGAAGGTAAGATATTGTATTATCCTTGCTATCGGCCACCGGTACGAACACATTTGGCATGACATGTGTACTTTTTCGAAAGGTAGGCCTAGGCCCACTGATCGAGGCTTGTAAGTCGGTCCACACTAGACAAATTGTGTTCGGCACTTTCTCTGCTCATGCTCAATTCGGTTAGCATAGATCCACCTTAACCTTCTACAATGCCTGCTAAAGAGTTTGTTGGTAACATCACTATATTATTCATCGTTACGACGACGTCAAAATTTCAAAGTCGTTTCGTAGGGCGACTGTAAAGTTTTTCTTTTGTTTCAAACTGTTATTTGTTCTATTTTTCTCAGAAGTAATGTGTTTGTCTTTTTAACCGACTTCAAAAAAAGGAGGAGGTTCTCAATTCGATCGGTATTTTTTTTTTTTTTTTTTTTTTTTTTTTTTTCTATGTATGTACACCGATTACGCTGAGATTTATGATCCGATTTACGTGATTCTTTTTTAGTTTGATGCGGAATAGATGCCATTTGGTCCCATAAAAATTTCACATGGTTTGGCCCAGTAGTTTTCATTTTGTGAACATTTTTTACATTTTTGTTTACATCGATGACGTAATTGTTTCGGAGTCGATTTATATTTTCCGTTCCCGTTTCTTGATCTATATTGTTTAAAGCTGCACCTTTCGTAGGCCTACCCATAGCTACTTAAAAAAAAACTATTTAACATATAATTATGACAATAAAAACAACGAAATGTTATAGCCTTCCTTATGTAATCTATAAAAATCCTGTAAAAAATACTGTAGTTTACAGAGCAACTTATTACAGACACTAAAAAGTAAAAAATAAATTTAAAAAAACTACGTTTAAAAAAACCGACTTCAAAAAAAAACTAAAAAGTATTAAAAAAGTATAAAATAACTTAATAAAGATTTAACACAAACCTAATACCTTTAATATTAATAAAACACCATTATTTGTATGTGTTACCTATTGACAGGTTTGAAGTCGGTGCCAAGTCCTAAACAAAATGAAATTCCTAAAGATTAACCTACGTAAATAAACTTAAAGAACAATGTGAATTAATGTGAAACAGATGAAAACTTTTTAATACCTGAATGAGTAACACTATTACATTTGGCTTGGCACCGACTTTAAACCTGTCAATAGGTAGCACATACAAATAATGGTGTTTTATTAATATTAAAGGTATTAGGTTTGTGTTAAATCTTTATTAAGTTATTTTATACTTTTTTAATACTTTTTAGTTTTTTTTTTGAAGTCGGTTTTTTTTGGTACCTATTATACCTACTTTCGTTAAGTGCCTATTAGTTGAACAGATTTTTTCAAATTATAAGGCAGCTGTTGCCTACGGGTTTGCTCGTGATATTTTGAGAACCTTAAGTTTTAAAGCTATTTTAGCGAACGTCTAACTGTCGTATCGAAATGTTTTTTTTAATTATTATACCTACATAGTTTTGATGATATTATTCAGTGAGGGCGGATCAAAGAGATGGATAGTGAAACTCTTTACTAGCTATATAATAAACTCTTTGAGATAGAACTCATATTTTTGGACATTTTGACAAGTGTTATAGACGCCGCCAATTGTGAAAAACGTATTTTTTTTTTAAAGAGCCTGAAAAACCTAAAATGTATCTTTGTTTAAAAGTAATTTGTAGTAGATTTCATGAATAAAGAAATACAAAAAGCAATATGCATACTCGAAATATTGTTCATTTATGAGCAAGGCAACTAATGAGGATCAGTAATATAATAGCAAATTCAATAAAACTAGTATCTATGTTATTCTTTATGACATAAGAATGATATATCTTTTTGAATTATCGAAATCGGACCATTACTTATGAAGATATTAAGTAATAAACATTTGCCGTTCCGGCCGCTAAAAATTAATGTCCGCGGGAGCGTGTGACGTCACTCCAACGGAACCGAGCGCAGTCTGCATTCATATTTCACTATTCGGCGGAGCTGCGACGCGGTTGGTCAGTATATTTGGCAATTTATTTTACGTAAAGTGTTGTTAGAGTGTGTTTTGTGATATTTGAGTATAAAACGTCCTAAAATATGAGTACTAATAAAGTAGAGGCTGGTTTTGTGCGAGCTCAGTCAGATAATCTTCCAAAGGTGGATTCTTTCATGACATTTGATTATCTCAGTAATCTAGTTCTAAGTTAATCTACGTTACTTATTAGTAATCTTAAGATATTGATTTAAAATCTTTAGGCCTCCACACAATCGGCTATTATCGCGGTGAATCGCTGTACATTGCTGTGAACTCTCAAAAACTCTTGAGAGTTTTTCATCCAACGCAGCAATGTATAGCAAATCACCGCGATCATCGGTGATTGTGTGGAGGCAGCAGTAGGTAGGTGTAAAAAATAATGAATATAATGTATTGGTACAGAAATCTTGATAAACAAATGTTGTTTTCGTTCATTCCTATGCGGATCATTTCGCGGATGGCTATTTAACCAACTTGCGCTTTATTTAGTTCATAGTTCCCTATATACTTGTCGATCTATAACGGAAACCTTAATATTGGTTTTCATTGGCTATTTTTTGCCACCTCGTTCATTGTTACAAATAATTCATTCAGTATGTACCTACTTAGGATGGCTTGAAAAAATCATCATCAATCATCTCTTTACAACAGGATACCATTTTGAAGAAGTTTTGCGTTTTTCGGCACGTTAAAAATAATTTTTCTAAGGTAATAATAGAAGTATTTGTACATTTTGGCACTATACAATATTAATACATGTTTGAAAAGGTGAATTAGACACAAATCGGACACTTAATTTGTTTGAAAGTCACAATTAATCAAACAAAACACTGCGCGCCATACTGCTGCCAACGGCTAACCGTTGGAGTGACGTCACAGCTATCGCGGCGACCGCTCGGTGAACTTCGCTAGTAATTTGGTCATAACTTCGTCAATTTTTATCGTAGATCAAAAATTTTTGCACTGTATGTTAAGGATTACTTAGCTCTACAAATCTGCATTGTCAACTAAAAACGTTACGGATCCTCATTAAAAACTTTAAATAATTTACAGCCAGACTGTTTTACATGCATTTGCATTTAATAAACTGCCAAGTGGCCAGAGGTTCAATGTGAATAAATTATAAATAATATACTACACTGAGCTTTTCTCTGTGGGCAAAAAGCAAAAGTAATGCAAAATAAACACATTTACAAAAAGTTTTCTTAATTTAAAAACTTTGATTAGATTTTTGTTTGTTTGATTTATTTTATTTGTTATTTATTGAAAAGAAAAATAAATGTTTTTCAACTGGGGACATTTTTTTTACCGACTACTAATATATTGATTAAGACCAACCTGGGTTTGGTTTTAGTTTCTTGCACGATTGTGCATACAACGAGTTACGAAGTCAATCCCGCTTGGACAGAATATTGTTGTTCAAAACAGATTATCTTTGCATCTCCAGCACAAAGGTTGAGTCGCTAAGTCTTTTATATGCAAAAGTGAACTAGTATCACATGATCAGCGTGCAAATTGTCTTGAAACACAAAGGACTTATTATTTGAGCTGTCACGTCGATATTTTGTAAACTTTACAAAAATGTTCTGAGTAACTAACTAGTGTTTAAACTACGTTTAAATGGAAAGATTGTGGGATGTAATACACATTGTATTCTTGCGTATATTTTACTGATAGTTATGTAACCTTTTTTATCGACATTGATGCCATTGCATAAAATATCTATCGATAAAAAAGTAAGATAGATACTAATATACAAATATGTCAAAATTAAAAGCATCCCAATTAACATGGAAATAAGTTGACGAGTTGACGAAGTTCATTAAATTTACGGATAAATAAGAAATAGTGCGCCAAAAAACCTAGTAATTATTTTAAAGAGAGTTTTGAAACTTGGCTTACTAACGGCCACTTTCTTTGGCGTCAACAATGGTTTCCAGTTCAAACGCGGGCACGCCAAGATCACAGAAGCTGTGTGTTTTCACAAGCATGTAGTACAAGTTAGCAGGCGTGCTCCTCGCACAGATCCTCGGATTATCATGCGAGAACAGAAGATCAGTCGAGCGTTTTCTTATAACTATCGATATCGTCGCTAAGCAACACTAGAGTCTTGCTACATGATAATCTATATCTATCTATACTTATAATAAATCTGTAGAGAGGTCAATCAAGATCAAATCTGTACATGAAATATATTTCCAAAATATCTATTAGGGGTGATTAGGGATCGATACTGATGCCAAAAATGCAATCAGTAAAATTTTGGCCTGTCTGTCTGTATAAACGTTATAGAAACAAAAACTACTCGACGGATTTTAACGAAACTTGGTACAATTATTTTTCATACACCTGAGCTGGTTATAGTATACTTTTCATTACGTTACAATCAATAGGAGCAGAGCAGTGAAGGGAAATGTTGGGAAAACGGGAGAAGTTACTCCATTTATTAAGCTTCCGTTGCGTGTGCAACCTTAAGGTGGATGTTCCGATAGTCCGTCCATACATTTTGGGATTGAGCTTTATCCTAAACACAGCCACTATTTGTTTCAAACTAATAATTTCATCACTTTCTACAATGAAATGTGTACGCCTATCAACTTTTTAGAGAATAACTTACATTATTTACTAAGAAAAATAATAGTAAAATTCACGCAAAAATTGACATTTTGTTTATTAGTGTGAGTGTCTTTTGCCATAAACAAAAATAGAATAGACAAGCAAACCAAAAGCGTAGTTTAGACATTAGCACGCTAGATGGCGACAGATGATGAATCAATTTCTTATGTACAATATTTATTAATTTCCTTTTCTGTAATTAATAAACAAAAAAACAATAAAATAACATAAAACTGTAGACCCTAGATGACAAATTTTACAATTTTATTTTATTACATCATAATTATTGTTGTCTGGCAACATAAACCATTTTGCGTAGGTAGGTAGGTAATATAAGCGACGCTGCCACTCTTGCAAACTTAGACCTGACCTTCAAACATTGACGAAGAAACAGCGTTGCCAAACTTCTATCACTTGTTTGACTGTTATAAAATACATTCTGAAGTAATTCTCAATTGTCCCGCGATAGGATTTGCGCGCGGAATTTCTTGCGTGTTATATTTTGTATGTTATGCATTTTCATTGATTCAAATTGGAATATTTCTAGAATGTTTTTGATTTCAATTTAATAGAATATATTGTAATTTATGGTAGATATAGTAATTAATTAAGTTGGCCCGTGATTTGCTGAAATCTCGTCACAATACTAATTACCTATGCCGTATGAGTCGGTGTTGAGTACTAAGTCAGTGTTTCATGTTATTTTAATGTATTTTTATTTTTTTGGATAAAATTATTATAAATCGGTAAGCTACCAAAGTAGGTACCTAGTCACAAAAGAAAATTAATAAACATTTTCAAAATATGGTTTTGCCGGGTTTCGTAAAAACACTTTTTACGAATTTTGCTAAAAGTTTCAGACAGACGCACATTATTATTATTTTGTTTTATTTTGTAGTACCAAGAAGCTCAAGGTCGCGTCCTAAAATTTGTCTGGTGCGTTCAATCCTTCGAGCAACACAGGCTTCCGAACGAAGGTTCAATCAAATAAACGTATAATTATTTTTATAGTTATTGTAGTTTATTGTTTATAATACAGTTTTTTTTTCTTATGCGTCGTCTACCAGGAATATAAAGACAACATTGATGTAAAAGATAACTAAAATTTTACTGTTACATTTTGTTGTTCTAGACTTTTTAATTTTCGAACGAAACCTAAAATTCAAATAAGAATTATTGTATTATCTATGATCTGGATTATCTCTCAGCAGATCAGAATTCAGATGACCACAGATGACCTGCAGTAGTATTGTGCAGTATTGTATTGTATTCTCTTGTGATCTGCGATCGCTTTCATTACATGGTTGTGAATTACAATACTATTAAATTTTATTCAAATATTGAGTGTTTAAAAGTAACATGCGCTTTTGTTGTTCTTTTGAGATTCATTGTCCGCAAGCTGATACTGAAACTGATTCATTTCAAATTGATTGTCGAAACTGCTCCAAATAAATGTTTATCTAAGACATCTGGGTATCGCATTTTGGACTTGAAGCATGTAATTGAGTGAGCATTCCTTTTGAAAAGACATCGAAATATGTGTGAATCTTCGCAAATTGAATTTGTTAGTGAAAGACTTGATGGGTTTCGAAGTGAATTAATTTTCACGTGCAGTATGTGCGATAAGTCATAAAGCTTGGAGGCATTGTACGGAGAGCATTGATAAAATAAACACTGCATTTGTTTGGGCAACTGTCAATTCTGGTAGCTCTAGTATACTGAAGCAGCACACATAACAAGTCATAAGGATGTTCCAACACTGTCAGCTAATAAATTTCGACGTGTTGTAAAAATCTTGGGCAGTGTGTGGTTTGAACATTTGATAGAGGAAATTAAAACTGCTAGTGAACAAGAAAGATCAATTGCTATTCAAAAGGGTCATGTGTCTTCAGACGGTGTTCCATTTGTTTACTGTACTTATATGTAGATGGAGGATGGTTGAAAAGATCGGGTATGACTTTGATTTATCATCTGGTATGGTAGGTTAATCTAAAAAAGGTTCTTTATATTATTTTGTGTGTTATTTCTTATTTTGTGCAATATTTGCAAGTGTCGTTTTTCATTTCTAGGCCTGCATTATTGGTAAAGATAGTAGGAAGTATCTATTTCTTGGTGTTAAAAACAAATATTGTTATACATGTCAATATTATGAGAGGAGAAACATGGATATAATTGCTGCAAAAAATTCACTGGACCGTCTACAGTTATGGAATCAGAAAGTATTGTGGAAGCCCTTTCAAAAGACTGAAGAATTACATCAACGTCGCTATTTGAGTTTTATTGGAGACGGAGATTCCTCTGCGTTTGCAAACTTGAAATAGAAAGTGCAATAATGCATGAATCATGTAGTAAAAAACTATAGCAGTGCACTTTACAAGGTATAATATTATATGAACAATTCAAATTTGTTTAGTTATCTCAAGATCAGTGGATCTCCACATTATAATTTATTTTAGTGTCTTTTTTCTTACTATAATCAAAAACTATTTCAGGTTCAGGCACCTTTGACTGTGATAGAAGTTTTTCAAGATAATGAATGTATCCGCAATATGATGACAAAATGATTTAGACTTTTTTGAAAACTATTCTGCTACTTCTGCTAGAAAACATTGAGACATGTTCAAAAAAATGGGAGAGGTATAGATTTCAATGGTATGTACCAGTATGTACAAAGGTTATTACTTTTTATTTACTTTATAAATTATCAATTTCAATGTCTAAAATATATTATTATGTTATTCTAGTGAAAAATCGTCTTTCATCATCAGTTGGAAATTCGAGCAAGAAAAGTAAAGTTGATTTTTGAGCAGCTTTGGAGATGGATGGTAAATAACATTTTGAAGTGAATGGTAAATAATATTCATCAAAAAGTAACTAGTATACTAAATAAAGTAATTTTTCTTTGCAGCAGCCATGTAGCAGTGGTTTCAAGACAAGAAGACTCAGAAGAGGGGGAAATCAACAAGTCCAATGATTTGTTTTAATTGTATTTTTGTAGTAGTTTGTTTAGAATCTACATCATAGTTGTATATTTCATACTAAATCGTGTTTTAGATTTGTTGTTATCTCTTGTTTATGAATTGTAATTTCTTACGAGTTATGTTGTCTTTGTAATAATTGGTTATGTTACAACTCATCAGTGTTATTAGTTTTGATTGAATAGGCATGTGTTACTTCAATTACTTGTGATTTGAAAAATAATTTCAATAGTGTGAGATAATAAAGTAAACTGCGTTTTATTTTACATAATTTTGTCATTATTTATTTCCTAAAATTATCAATCAATTAAATAGTTTATGCCTACAAATATAACTTTAATTTTTATCACATAATCGTACATCGTACATAATAAATATCGTAGAAGGTGGCGTTCTGTAGTTGTGCCTACACCCATACAGAAAAAGCGCCATCTAGTGCTCAATTTTCGTAAACGTAAGGACTAGGCACTCGCCCACGTCTGTGTGTGTAAAAAATACTATATTCAAGGACAATGTTATTTTGGAACTTTTTTGTCGAATTGGGTGGATTTTGAGGCAAGGAAATGACCCAGTTCAATAAAGTGTAAAATCCGCGAACCGCCACAGCTACTCCTACGACTTAATATGTTCGAATTACACAATAAACTCAAATAAACTAAAAACATTGACTTCAACGCCATCTAGCGGGAAAGTGGCCGGGAACAGACCGTATGTTTCACCTTAACGGTTAAAGCTACACAGAAATCAAGGCTATAGGCTATAAATCATCACACTAAGACCAATAGGAGCAGAGCACCACTATTCCACGCGGACGAAGTCGCTGGCAGAAGCTAGTCTAAAATAAAATTCAAAAAGAAAAAAAACATTCTTCTGATATTCTAAAAATCAATAACAAACTAGTTCAAAAAAACAATGGTAGATACTCAGCTGCATCCGGTTAGACTGGACGCCGGACCCAAGATAGTTAAGAAAAGGCTAGGCAGATGATGAATCTATAATATCCATGAACTTTTTTTGACAACATTTTCTCTTGAGAAGGTATTAACCAATTCGGTAGATTTTTGTAACATTGACAGGGTTTTGTATGAAATAAATAACAAACATAAAATATCTATTAAATACTGACAATCATTTAGGTATTCGTCTTTTATAACAAAAAAGGAAAAACAATACAAATCAGAGTATTTTATTAGAAAGACGGAGCTAATAAGTGAAATAAGTAGAAAAGTTGAATAAACATGGCGGCTAGGAAAGGTAAATAAGTCAATTTAAATGCATTGAAAACTCTACAGTGACTACAACTCACAGTTTTAATATAAATTATTACTTTTGTAGGTGGGTACGTACCTACGTAGGTACTATTATGATTTAGGTATTTATATGAATCACTTGGACGTAGGTAGGTACGGGTTTATTTATTTTTTGTTCCATTTACCTATAAATACTAACTTATCCTATCTATTCTAACCTTTAATGTTAAAAATGCGAGTGTGTTTGTTTGTTACGCTTTCATAGTAAAATGGTTGAAGCTATTTGGATGAAATTTGGTATGGAAATAGATTGAAACCTGTGAAAATTTCACATAAATTATTACTCAGAGACGATTAGATTAATACACTTTGCCCGACATGACAGATAAAGTTATTGTGACTAGACTGAACCAAACCCAAACTACTAGGTATTTTATTCCAAGTACTAGATCTGTATAAACATATATTTAGTTATAAGACATACAACAAATAACTACTAGATACCTATGTACAAAACTTCTCGGCGAAAATACATGAAACTAAACGTTCACCCTAACGTCTCGGATGTTACGAAACGTTTTCAAAATGGCGCCTTTGAGCGTTTCCCGCGCTTGGTGACGTCACAAAGGAACGCATACTATCTGTAATTACTGGAAAGTCCTTTGCAAGCAACAAGCAAAATAACAGTACTATAATAACCAGAAAATGGACTGAACCTTGCCTTATTCCACTGTAAAGTCATTATGAAAACGTCTGAGAGTGCATAGGTACCAACAACAGTTGTTATTATTACTTTTTATTTGATTTTGCGTGAATGATTATCAAACATAAAATCTCATAAACTTACTGTAGAGGAACTGGGACTAATAACTCTGGTTGTCTAAACATTAGTAACATGCGTAAATGTCAAAGTGAGTTTGTTACGCTTTCACGTTAAAACATCTGTCTGAACCAATTTGGAGACAATTTGGTATTTACGGGGATAGTAGATGGGAACTTTTTATCGGGGTGCGTTCCCATTATTTAAAGGTATTTGATACCAAGAAAAAGTGAGAAAAATGCAAGTTACTTCTTTTATATTATGGTGCTTAGAAGAAAATCTTTAATCAAATTAAATACATTGGTGTAATCATGGTGTCTACCTACTGGTCCTACGAATTTTGAGATAAGTTTATAGAACATAAACTTCGACCGACATCTATTATTCATTACAGGAACCACCACTTCAAACTGTTTCATAGCTTCATCATTAGTGCCAACTGAGTTAAATAGATGGCGTTGCAAGTAATTTTCTGTTTACTTTGTCTACTACACGAAATCTAATTTTATCATTAATAAGTAAAGGAAACATAAATACCAATATATACTACGATAGATTTATTAGGTATAACTTTATATTATTTACAAACTATAGCTATTTATTTATATACAAATTGGGAATAAAATAGAAAATCACAGCATTGTACTGAACATTGGAAACAACAAATATAAAACTTAATTACACATTTTGTTTGTAACAAAAACTTATATATCCTGTATATTAATATAACAACAAAAATAACAGTGGGATTGCACAATAGTTTTTTTACAATTTAGCAAATAATTTAGTAAGTAGTGCATTAAAAGAGGTTGTATATTCCTTTAGCCAGCAACTTTAAAACAAAGCATAGTTCCGTTAAAAAAAAGTTGAATAGAGAATATCCGTTCTTCATTGATTCTCCAGCTTATCTTCACTAAATTGTGAAGAAATCCATGTCAAAGCCCACTTTAAATTAGTCAGCATGTACTTTAGAGCTTTGGTCCAATGCTCTTCAGAATTAAACTGAATCTTTATGGAGTAAGCATGTGGTGGTGATGCAGTATCCTCAATTTTCCCCTTATCTATTCGGTAGGGTAAACAGAAACCCGTATTACCCTTCTCGACCTGCTCTTTGAATTGCTGAAGACAATCCAAGAAAGCTACCATTGCAGCATCAAATTTCGTGTCCCAGAGGAAGCGGAAACCTCCGGAGCCATATAACGGTAAGACTTTCTGGTCTTCTAATACTTCTATGTATGAATGATTACCGTACGGCACGAGTTTATACCGCTGAAAGTTAAAGCTTATTTTTCTCGCTAATGAAGATAGAAGAAGGACTGTTTGGCCCCAAGCAGCATTGATTTCAGACCAGTCAACTGGCGCTGATGGCAATCGACCGAGCCTGAAATTATTAATGATACCAAATTGACCTGAATCAGAAATATGAAAAGTAGCCTTGAATACATTGGTTTTCTTCAATTTTTCTAATTGTGACTGAGTATATGCGAGTTGACATTCATAAAACTTCATTTGGTCCTCAATTGTCATCAGATCTTTCCGATATCTTGTGTATTCCCTCCAATAGACATCTTGTTCCTTCTCCAATCTCTCTTTTTCCCTTTCCTGCACCTCTATCTCTTCCTTCATAGCTCTCTCCTCTTTTTGTAATGCTGATAACTCTTGTAGTAATCTACTCTGTTCTTGTTTCCAATCTTCCAACTCCTTTTCAAGGCCTTCCAAGTTCAAATCCTCTTTATCATCCTCTAGTTTTTTTAGATAGTCATTGTAGTCTTTCCATTCAGCCTCTGTCTGCCTCAACTGGTTGTCCATGAGTTCTAATAGCGTATCTGTGCATTCGTCGCAAAGGGGATGATCTACATCAGAATTGTTGGACAGTAAATCGAATAGAGTAGCTTTTACGTGTAACTGGTGGCCTAGTGAGGTCGTTTCCCACCCGTCTGAGATAACCATGAAGCCATTTGCGCCGTTACCTGACTCTGACATGCGAAACGGAGGGACATAATGTTCCAAGCTTGTAGATTGCATATCCAGGTCGACTTCATTATTTCGTCGTATCTGAAGAGTCAGGTCGGCGATGGTATGCTCACCGAGGTTGTTGAGGGACTCGTCGAGCTTCAAAGGCTGTAAACATCGCTGACACGAGAAGTTTACGAAAGATTTCGTTTCGCTCATTGTAACACCCCTTCTCTGTTACGTCATTAAGAAATTTCGATTTAAATTACTTAAGTTGTGGCACTAACACGTGTTAAAAATGTTGTTTATTGACTTTTAAATGGTTTTAATGTTTGTTTTAACTTAAATTTCAATAAATTAAAATGAAAACAAAGAACTTCGATCTGTCGATCTGATTTATTTTGCAATTATGAATTTGACATTTGTAGAGATGTACGTGCACATAACAAAAACACTAAATAAGAAAATCGACTATTCATCCATTTCAAATTATCGATCGATATCACTGAACAGTTTTTTCCTTATCTCAAGCTGTAAAGTTTTACTGAATTTCAATGAATAACTAGTACAAAACATAGTTGAATTTCTGAAATAATCCGTCCTAAAATGTTCTCCTTTTATTCGCTGGCACATTTTTACAGGAATCCAAACATTTCATAATTTTATTATTTTCGCGTCATTTCCCCTGGATATATCTACTCGTCAATTGATGTAGACCTCGCTCATAAATATATTCCTTAAAAAAAATATTTATCACAACTCTAGTGACAGCGGAGGCCATGCAATGTCACCGAAGCGGAATATCAGTATTCGACGAAAAACTATAAGAAATTGGTTTTTAGTGGGTCTCGCAATGTGGGAAGTCGCTCCATTCGGCTGGCACCACCTGCGGGACTTCTATGCAGCTTGTTGTCGAGGCCAGCGAATGAAATAACAGGTTTAAATTTGTCGATATGCAACACCAGAAACTGTTATCGTTTCACGCTCGCATTTTCAAACAATACGATTGAATCCTATAATATTAGACAGAGTTGACCATACTTTAGGTCTATGCACAGATGTATGATGGAAGACTGGACCGTAGATCGAAACTTTTATATAAAGTATGAGCTTGATCTGGGAATAAGATAAACCTTATAGGTGTGATTCTTTTTCCTTACGGAACCCCATAATAACTGCGTCGTGATTCTGCCCGTGACTAGCCAACTGCGCCTCCGCCACTGCGCTCAGTTCAAAAGTTTTGGAACCATCATTCGTTTATTAAATCTTAACTGTAGTGATGTTGCATTTTATAATTATTTTATATTAAAATTAATTAATCATTAAATAATATAAAGAAATAATTGTAAATAAATATCATTAACGTAATAATTTTGATATTTTTCTTTACATATTTTGAATGTCCCATTGTGTAGGTACTGTACATACCTATGTATTTGCTAATACATTACCGGAGCTTCAATAATATTAATTTGTCGAACGTGATCATTATCTCCAAAAACAATATCCAACCTGCAGCAAAAATAAAGCAAAGTACCTAAATAACATTTATATTGCGTCGCATCGCGCTAGCAGTAGCTAGGGCAGAGCATTAGGAGCACCATATAGTTTCTCTCAGACACCTGGCAGATGGCGTTAGAGGTTGTTTAGGGGAATAATTTGCAAATTCTTTATCACAGTCAGATTTCAAAAGCTTGCTAATAAGTGCTTTCTAAATACATTTTAGCCATTTAATTTATTATAAATAATATTGTTACATGCCGCAGTAGAATAGTCATCGGGAAATACTGGTCCTTTGGAGACCAAGAGTAGGTACCTAGCCCTGTAGGCAGGGATTGAGCTAGAAATTGAGACCAAGAGATTAAAAGCTGAAGAAGTTTACAAATTGCCTATCCTGGATGCTTCTTATTATAATGCTTATTGCTTATTTTGATAACCTGGTGGTCTTTTTTGTAAAATACAATACAGCAGGCAGGGTTAGTACAAACAAAACAATATTTTTAATTCTTATAGAACTTTAATTCGCTTCCAGACTAGAATACAATGGTTCGAAACTTAATCAGCACCTTAAAATTATACATTGAATAATTCACTATTTTGAGCGCAAATTACAAAATAATAACAGTCAAAACAAAGTAAAATTGCAATACATATGTATTTTAAAATCACTCTAGACGTCCCGGAAAAACATAACACACCCATTTTTATTCGGACCTAAACTTTAAACCCCGCTTTTATTGACTTAAATGTCACTGTTTTCTAGTGATATCTTTGTCCAAAATAATGCCAGTAAAAGAGACAGATATAACAGACAATCTGTCTAGGAAGTGCAAGAACTATAAGAAAACAGAGACAGGAAGATGATTGTGTTAAAACAAATAGATTTCGTTGATTAACTCATTTGAGATCTCAACCATAATCTGCGAGCATATTTTGAACATAAGTCCAAAAGTCCTTCTAGAGCGATGTATCAGTTTTAATACACAAGCGTTTCAGCAGAGAGCCTTTTTGAAGTCTGTAAAAAAATCCCATACAATACAAGTCGACGAGTTTCCGTCTAATTTCACTTATGCTGGACGCCTGTCAATTAATAGTCGAGACGAGTCCATTGGACGTCAGAGATGATAATTTAAACTTATATTAATCAAAAACTTAATCATGTCTTGCATTACTTTATACCATTAAGTTTTAACCATTTAAACTTATTTACTAATTTAACTAAAATTACAGAGTGCATGGCATTTAGGAACTATTAGGCTTTAAATAATATAATACGTATAGAAGATTTTAAATAAAATCTCTTGTTCATCTAGGAATTAAACGTAAAAGTAGGACGGGGATCCACTCGCTATTTCAAAACTTAGTACTTAATGTACAAATAATCCAACTTGGCGAATTGTAGCAGATTTTAATATCTATTATTCCAATGGATTTTTACGTAAATTCAAATAGTTTACTAATCTGTCCAGGGCCATATTATTTATTAAAAAGTTCCAGAAATTATCTAGATTTTAGTGCGAAAAAAGAACGGTGCTATTTGGCCTATAGTATATTTCTCTCGAAATCTGAAAAGGTTAGGTACATAATAATTACGGACCCATCGGGCACCAACTTTGATCATTTGTCGTCGATAGTGCAAAGGTATGCCTAGTAAAAGATTAATCTTATATAAATCTCTTCAGTAAATAATACTACATCTACACAAAAATAACTATTTACAATAAAGCTAACAGGTGCTTGAAAACAACAAAGTAATTTTTACTATTCTTAATATTTTTCCAGTCCGTTACCTATTAATACTTTATTTGCACTGGTAATATGGGAGTTTTTTATATGGCAACATTTAGGGTGCGCAGCCATGATAGTGCGTTGGGTCTTGCAGTTGGTGGTAATAGGCATTTGGGAGTAACGCCTGTGCCAAGCCGCCTTGTGGGCCCGCGTATTGAGCCGGTACTAGCATTTCACTGTAACAAAATAAACTATTTTAATAATCATAGAATGCCTCGTTGGTGTAACAGTCGCTAGAGTAGTCTTCTACTGGACATGAGGTCCTGGGTTCAATGCTCGAGTCGGACAAAGAGTTAGTGGGGTTTTTCTAAAAAAATCTTAGTCTGTCTAGATTTGAAGTCGATTGATGGCAGTAACCTCGCCTCCTATAATACATATCTTCAGCCCGCGACTTCAACTGCGTGAATTTAGAATTGAGTCCAGATACCTGGATAGAAGTATCTAGTGTCAGTGGCGTAACTATAGGGTGGCAGGGCTGGCAAAATGCCACGGGCCCCCGACCCAAGAGGGCCCCGGCCCAAGAGGCCGCCAGCTCAGCAATTTTTTTTAACATTGCATTTAATTGAGAGGCGGCATATGCCCAGCAGTGGGACGTATATGTATAGGCTGGTAAATGTGAATGAATGTAAACAGAGGCGGCCTTAGGGGGTGGCGAACGGGGCACTCGCCCGGGGCCTCGCTCTTGCAGGGGCCTCGCGCAACAACCCGAGCAATTTTTTTTTTTATTCAATATTTTTTAATTTGCTTGAAACACTTCAAGCTCGGTTTCTGTAGAAACCATGGATGTATTATTCGCATAATATATTTATGGTAGAATCACAGAGATTCTCCAAACGCTACACTATAAAATATCGTATACCTACCGCTACCGCTCGGTGCATACCCCATGTATGTACGTATGTTTCATTACGTTCGTCAACTCATTCACTTTACGCTTATATATTACCTTTATAGCTGTAGGCTTTGACTTATTCATAATATATAAGGGCAGGGCGGAATTGTCCGAAGAACTTAATGTCATCTCGGTGCTGAAATAGGTTTAAATTTAACAGAAAAAAATAACTGAAGTTTTTCCCAATATTGACATTGTCCTGAAAATTCAGCTCACCAGAAAACCTCTGAAGAAATGCGTTTTTGAGACTAAAAAATATTAGGAATTCGATGACACTCAGTGCCGGATTAACCACGTAGCAGGAGTAGCGATTGCTACGGGCCCCCCGCCTAAAGGGGCCTCGCGCATCCCAACCGGCCGACCTCGCGTGAGCGTATTTTGTTGCATACATACATATAATTGAAGACCTGTGGCCCCCACACGAAAAAAGAAAAACGTGAAATTCAAGGAAGCACGAGTTGATTAGAGAAAGCATCGAGATTAGTCAACAGTCAGAGAAACCCTGAAATTCTTGGCGAAAAACAAATATTATTTATTCCCTATAATTTTATTATTTTATTTTTATGTATTATTTTATTGTCTCGCTGACGAAAATTCGCGCTCGCTGCGCTCGCGCTTTCAATTATATATTCTTATATCTTTTCAGATTCTATTTTTCTTACATTTTTTTTTTTATTATCATGTTACAAAAAAATTCGCGCTCGCTTCGCTCGCGCTTCCAATTGCGTATTCCTATTTATTTGACATTTTGTTTCTGATACTATTTATTGAAAAAACCCTATAATATTCATGCTAAAAAAATCGCGTTCACTTAGCTCGCGCTGTCATCTACAGTAAACCCTATAGGTTATCTGATATATGCCATGGTAAAATAACTAAATAACTCATTCATATCTTCCTTCCAAAACGACATTACTGAGTTAGGAAAATATGGCAAAATGGAATAATAGGTAGAACGACGTGTATCGCTTTATGGAATTTGAAAAAATCACAAAGCAGCTCGGATTCAGAAAATTGGTGGTATTACAACCTGTCGTCGTATCGTATATGTTATCCATACACGCGTATTGAATGTTATTTTTTACCACTATACACTTAAGACGCATAGCAGATCAAGGGCCCCTCGATCAAATTTTCTGCGAATTTTCTAATGATCACATTTCATAAAAGTTATCTGAAAGGGCTTCTGCGTGTTGGCTTCGGGCCCACGTTCGCCTCCCAAAGGTCCGGGACTCTGTAGTCCCGTGCATAGTAAAGAATGTGATAATTATTAGAATTAGCCTAAAGACAAGGGCCTCGCAAAAGCCTGCCGCCCGGAGCCTCGCAATGGCTAAGGCCGCCGCTGAATGTAAATGTATAAACCCATGCTCTTGAAAATAAAATTGTTATTAACTGTTGGATTACTAATTTAAGTGGTTTATTAAAATTAAACTAAGTACAACGTGACGGGCCTTACTGATAGGGCCCCATCAAAAGAATTTGCCACGGGCCCCAGATGGTATAGTTACGCCACTGTCTAGTGTGTCTGTAAACCACGTTATAAACAGTATGTGAACCAAATTTCACTGAGATCCGTTTAGTAGTTTTTGAGAGATTTATTAGAGACAACACAATTAATTTACAATACACACTGAAAAGTGAGAAATAAGTAAATATTCCTGCCGCGCTCGCATATCATTTGGGATAGCTTTTTAGTAGTTACGAAAGTACATAGGGGTAGACAAACAATCCATACACGTCAAACACACAACTCCTTTTAAACTTCGCCGCAGCCGGGTAAAAAAACAATACAAATCTATTTTGTGACTTAATGTAAAGTCATTATTGATTTCCGAAAGCGCACATGTGCAATTTTTTAGTGACCTTTGTTCGAGTTGATAAATGACCCATAATGTGACTTTATCACAATGAACAGTCCCAAGTGAGAGAAAAAACTATTTTAAATGCTTGAAAAAGTTTTTGTCAAAGTTTTGCCGGTCAAGAGTGAGACATGTGGTGACAGGCTACTGAAATTATCTTTACTTATATCATAAAAAAATCAAAAGTCTGTCAATCTGTTATGGAAAAATGGCTGAACCGATTTAGACGAAATTTGGTATTGAGATAAATTGAAGCCTAAGATACCTATTGTACTATTTTATTCGAGTGAGTAATGTAGTTCAGAATATTACTAAAACTGAACTGAAATAGTTGTATTTTAATATTAATGCTCTAAATATGACAATAGTTAGAAGCCAGAAAGTCTGAAAAGAATTTTACTCGTACTAAAACAGTGTCGTGTTATCCCTTTACTGGGTTGTAGATGACAAGATAGAAGATGTTATAGTATTCAGCTCCAAGACGTCGAGAAACCGACCGAAAGATAATTGAAAAAAACAGGCAGATGAGTAGTTAGACTAGTTGGAAGGTTCCAATTTGTAGATCCTACAGCGAAACTGACCCACGTAAAATACGCAACAAATATAGTACCTCAAAGTCCTCTGTGCCTCGAAGAGCACGTAAAGCTGTCGGTTCTGTGCCTGATCTCTGTCAACCTATCGGACTATGAGAGTGAGGGAATAGAGAGTGCACCTGTGTCTGTGCAAGCGCTTGGGTACTATAATATCTCCTGCGTACCTGGCTAGTCTTCATTGAGATCGGCCGCCGTGTCCGAAATCGCTCTAGTTGGAGGGATTATTATTTTAAGTTCGTAAAATATTCGTGATAGCTTATTCGTACCTACAAAGCCGGTTTAAAACCTGCAGCCATTTGCTCGAAATCCATAAAAACTTGCCATCAAATCCACACACACGTACACACAAGTTTATTATAACGCAAAGTAAATAAACTTTAACAATTTATTGTTTCGACTCAAAGCCTCATTGTTTGGTGACGCGGACTCAACGTTTTTTCGTCCGAAGGTTACCATGGAACCGTGTGTATTGGCTATGGTGTGGTAAGAAATGGCTATTGTATACTATATAGTTTTAGAGTAGTCGATAAGAGCGGTGTTTTTTATTTTTGAGCTTGGTCTTTTAATTTCGTATGAAACTTATTAGGGTTTTATAAGACGTAGAAGGACTGTTTTGACGTATTTTTCTTCTTGTTGATTTGATTTCTAAAGCATCAAATGAGTCCTCCCACTGTGGAAGCTGGAAGAAGTGTCAGGCTCTAACTGACTTAAACCCATCCATGTTCCTTCCAATTGATTTCACATTTTGTTTGTCAATGTTGTTCGTGAAATCCATTTTGAAAAATTGTGCTCTTTAAGAAGGTTCAAAGAATAGCAATATTATATAATGGAGCGAATGCAGTGATCTTAACAACAATCTAAATATCGAAATTATTTCTTTATACCAATAGAACTTACATACTTCCACAAAAACGAGACCAACCACCAAAAGTGCTTTTCTGTAGTGTTTAACCGACGGCAAAAAGGAGTAGGCTCTTATTAGATACTCTAAAGTCTAACCCAACGAAGTAGTATCATTTCTAATTCGTACTACTAATATAATAAATTCGAAAGTTTGTGAGAATGTTTTTACTTCAGTATTGTTACTCTTTTACGCAAAAACTAGGCTGAAATTTAGCACACACATAGTTTATAATCTGGATTTATTTAACACACTTATCATTTTGTTTTGACCTGCAAAAAGCTTAAATTTGACAGGGTTGTTGTTCTGATTTTAAAAACTTACGGTCTATTGGGTTGCTGGGGTGTGCGGTCCCTCTGTCTCCTATTCTTGAACCAGTTGGAGACTTGCGTGAGGGTCAGACCAGTCTTCTGTGCCAGCGCTCGCTTCTCATCAGGAGTTGGATACCTGGGAGCAAAACAGACAAGTTATCGGACTTACAGGCTTCCCGTAACAACTGACTAAAGATCTTCAATTAATAGCCGGGACCGGAACGGCTTATCGTACTTTCCGAGGCGTGAGAGTTGACGGTCACCCATCCACGGTTCGACCGTCGCAAGAGTAGCTTCACCTAAGCCGATCGACCCGAACGATTCTATGTTTTGTGCCTAGCTACACTACTATTAAAGAGAAGTTGTATGAATTTGCATATATGGGTGATCTCAGAAATTACTGGGCCGATACCCGAAATACAAAATAGCTTTACAAATTATTTGCGCTGCGTTGGAACCAGCACCGAATTCAATTAGAAAAGAAGAATACTGAGTGAAACTTACCTATTTCTGTAATAACAGTCTTTCAAAGCATTCCTGCTCTTCTCCTTGAAGCAATACACCGTCTCTTCTCCATCCCATATCGTCTTGGGTAGAGGGTACTTTTTCCTTAACCTATACTTGTCCACTGCACCTAAAAATAAGAACTAAATATTAACAATAACACAGTGCTGCATTGAGACAAAATTCTTCAAACTAAACTAAAAATCTCTAACATCGTCATGTGCCTAGCCTTTTCCCAACTATGTTGTGATCGGCTTCCAGTTTAAACCGGATGCAGCTGAGTACCAGTGTTTTGCATGGAGCGACTGCCTATCTGACCTCCACAGCACAGCCCAGTTACCGGGTAACACGATACCCCTTGGTAAGACTGGTTGTCAGACTTTCTGGTTTCTCACTACCCTTAACGACTGTAAAAGACTACAAATGGTAACCGGGACCAACGGCTTAACGTGCTTTCCGTCCTAGGCACGGAGGAGTCTCACTATGACATAGATGGTCACCCATCCACGGACCGACCGCGTCAAGCGCAGCTTAACCTTTGATCGGTCGAACCTTGCGGCTGTTACTTAGCCACGAGCTCCTCAACTTATAAACCGCATGTAAACTCGTAACTAAAATCACAAACATTGAGTTTAATTGAGAGGACTAAACTCAATTTTGTAATTTTTAGTTTAATTAATTTTCTGTTCACAGAATTAGCACCATTAATTGCCGTTTGCATTTTAGTTAAAATTATAAATGTGATAGTAGGTAACTTTTGTCTGTTAGGCTGTCACAGGAAGACGGCCTAACCGATTTGGATAAAATTTAGTATGATGATAGATTAAAATCTGGAGAAGCACGTAGGATAGCTTTCATCCGTGTACCTGAAGAACCTTTCTTAGGATGCGGATGAAACCGCGGGAAGCACCTAGTTTAAAATAAAATGTCCTTACCTAAAGCTCGTCCTCTGACTTTCTCGGCTTCCTTGTAGTGTGCTTTGAACCATAGACTCTGTAGAGCATTATGATGCCTTGGCGGGAACGAGTGCGCCTCCAGTATTGCGTACAACTCCTGGTATACACCTCTATGGTACGCCACTAGTGCTCTTGCTCTAAGAAATAAAAATTATATTGCATTGTTATCCATCTATACTAATATTATAAAGAGGAAAGATTTGTTTTTTTGTAGGGTTTTAACTCAAAAACTACTGGACCGATTTTAAAAATCTTTCACCGTTAGAAAGCTACATCTTTACGAAGTGAAGAACCTGTGAAGTGGATCAAATTTGACTAGCACGTACTAAACTAGATTGTTTTACAGATAGATAGCCCGGTTAAGCAGTCGAAAACCTTCTAGGTTGACCTGCGAGATGCCATACACTATAAAAATTATAGACAGATAGCCACCACACTAAAATAAAAGATGCCACTGTATGATATGTGCCTCTACTAAACCTTTCGGAAGCACATGGTATGATGAAAGTAGAATAGAATGAAATAGAATACAATATGCTTTATTGTACATCAAAAGAAATGAAGGTAGATACAATTTAAAATTAAGATATGGGTACAACGGCGGTCTTGTCGCTAAAAGCGATATCTTCCAGACAACCTTTGGATGGTCAGGAAAGACAAAATATTTATCTGTTCTGATGATGAAAAACAAACACATCTACATACCTCAATAACGTTTCATGTCCTCTAAGCAGCTCGCTAGGAGGCAAACTCCACAAAAACGCCTCCAACTTCTCAATATCTCCCTTCTGCTGCAACGCTTCACAGACACACTGCACTTGCTCCGAATTGAAATTCAAACATCTCCTCAAATTACTATTTTCATTCTCAGCAAAATAAGTCTGGGGCACTCTTTCTCTTTCGCTATTCACATTAACACTTTCAAAGATCTGTTGGTTCAACTTCATTTCCGACAAACTGGGATGATTTTCATTTTGAACGCAACTTTTTAGATCTTGGACCTCGTTGAAGTAGCCTGAACGCATTCTATCTTCGCTTTCCAATTGCGAGAAAATGTTGTCATTAGTTGGCGGCAATTTAAGTTCGAAATTCAAATACTTTTTGTTCCTTGGAGGCGAGAGATAGTTCTCGAACGTCATTTTGTTACTTTCTTGTAGGTAAACGTCTTTTGGACTTTTCTGTTCATTTCTAGATTTTTGTTTGCAAGAGAAGTATTGTTTTTCATTCAATTCTGCTTGATAAAAGTTTCCATTCTGATTGTCATATGGAAACGGTGGCAATGAGGTTTCTGACTCGCTTGTTAAGTCACTCGACGGACTGAGGCGGTCAGAACATGATTCCATATTTGTGGATTTCATCACAGAATCTTCTTCAGTTATTCCGTTACCTCAGGTATCTGAAATGATGATAATTATTGTAAACTTTTCATATTTCCTAAAGTCTTTTCATGCTCCGTATAAGAGTTTTTAGTTTTCCCAAAAGGACCAAAAACTTCTTGGTCCTTTCTCCCGCCAGAACATATCTAACCGCTCAGTTACCAGCTATAAACTAATACCTACGCATAATATGTGATTGCAATATGTTTTTAGGAATCTTTATCAACATTTACTAAAATAATGACAAAGTGAACATACATAAAGGGCCGCCTGCCAGTAATAACTGGATGCAGTCATGCAGCTAAATACCAATATTTCCATTTTTTTAATACATATTTTTCCTATAAATTTGTTTATGTTTTTGTTACATAAAACAAACATTTCACCAGTTACTCGAAACTATGCGACGGATATTGTATATCCGTGACAATTAACGATAATTATTTATAAGAATTTTCGTTGGTGTCGGGTAAAAATACGAAGGTATGTTTTCATAACACGTGACATGGAACGGACATGAACCGATAACATAATTGTTACGTTGAACTGCGCGAGTTTCCTAGAAATTTGAAGAAAAATACAGATTTTCTCACTGCTAACGTAGTCTGAAATCGATGATGATTTCGCTAATTTACAATTTAGCGCTTCTAAGGGTTTTCTATAAAGTGAGTTAAGAAATAGAAGGTTAAAAGAATTTAGATACTAGACCGCTATTTTTCGCTAAAAGCACTCAGCTTGCCCGCAAAACATTACATTTCATTATCTCTTTATTATTTTGTGTGGTTTTGATCTTAGATAACCAATTACCTACTGACCTATAAAGAATTTGAATTGTTTGCCTTCCCAATATCGTAGACTAGAAAGGAATAACTACGTTCTGATATTTTTACATAAATAGCATAAGCTGTATAATAAAAACTCTGCACAAAGAGAGCTTAAATAAGTGATGAGGCATAATTTATAGTCTAGCGCACCAGGTTGTCAACTTTGTTACAAACTTACCGACTGACTAACCTTTTAGAACGACATAAACTGACATTATGCCAATAAACAATTGAAGACGAGGATACCCTCCGTCTCCTGACAGACTAGTCACTCCATATTTAAAGTGACTATTTGCGATTTTTTTTATAAGTTGGATATTTCAAGCTATGACACAATTAGCTAAATATATGGCAAATTTTTCTAATGTCGGGGACGGTTTTTAATACAGCCTCTTTTTTGCCAGCTAAGAAGCTTCAAGTTCAATGGAATACGGGAAAGCCTATAGATCGTTTCAGGTTTTTATAATAAAAAAATATAGGTTTAACTTTTGTTCCTGCCTACAATAACCACTGAATGTTTCTGGAAAGGAGTCATTTCACAAAACTGTTACAGCGAGCGGTGACAAATTTATACACAAACCCATACCAATAGACATCACAGAGGGATAGAATTTGTAAGTTTCTTTGTTTGAGGTAATCTCAGGAGTTCACTATTTTCTGTTTTGGTTTATTTAGTACTAGCTTTCCGCCAGCTTCTTCGCCCGCGTGGTTTAAGTAAGCGAATTCAAATGAAAAATGACAGAGTTTCATATAAACTTTGCATCCTTTTCCCCTACGATACATATAAAACACACCCTCTAAGTTTCAGGTCTCTACGATCAACGGTTTAGGCTGTGCGTTGATTCGTCGGAAATTCAGGAAAAAGCATTTTATATGTATAGATTGGGTAGGCTAGGAGTAGGGCTAAATTATCCCTGAATTTTTAATCTGGGCTATTTTGGCACATAGATGTTACTGTAGAGAGAATTTAGTGTAATTTGAGAAAATAGAATTCCAGCTAATAAATTTTCTAGTTATAAAAAGTCATGATAAACCTCAGGTTTTCATTAGGTACTATTGGAGGGGCCTTGGCACTTTATAAAAGCGCATTTTTCGGAGCCGGCGTACAATGCAAGTGAAGTTGTCGGCTTTGTTCTGTCAAGTCATGAAAATCTAACAATAGTTTATAACCTCGTTGATCTCGTAGTTGCTATTATATTGATAGCACGTTTGGCGTAGTGGCTGAGCAATTGGCTGCTGCGCGGTGTGTCGCGGGTTCGATTCCTGCACAGGACAACTAAAATTTTTCCGGGTCTGGGTGTTTGTGCATGTGTAATGTATGTTTGTAAACGCACCCACGACACAGGAGTTATTCCTAGTGCGGGGCAACGTTTTTCTTAAACAAAAACAAATATTAATGATCATGAAGCCTATATTCGATTCTTAGGTCAAGCAAATTATCATCGTCGTTTTAGTGGTAAAAAGTGCTATTAGGATCCCATTTGGGAATTCTCAGCCACAGTTTGGCGTCTGGGATTTTATCCAGTTAATGGAAATAGGCCTTTTTCGTCCTCCTCGGAAACTAGAGGCAAAATGTTGGAGTAGCTAGCAACTATAAACGTAGATAGCCTTCTGTTCTACCTTAGTTTTTGGGAATAACAAGCATGATGTATGTATTAATATTAAAGAAGGTTAGAGGGTGGTTGTTGAACCAATTACCTAATTCATTTGTAAAGATACAAAAAAAAGATGCTTCTGTTTGTTTTCATCAAAACTTGGTTTAATCTATACTTATAATAAATCTGTAGAGAGGTCAATTCTGTACATGAAATATATTTCCAAAATAACTATCAGGGGGTGATTAGGGATCGATACTGATGCCAAAAATGCAATCAGTAAAATTTTTGTCTGTCTGTCCGTCTGTCTGTCTGTCTGTCTGTCTGTCTGTATAAACTCTATAGAAACAAAAACTACTCGACGGATTTTAACGAAACTTGGTACAATTATTTATCATACTCCTGAGATGGTTATAGTATACTTTTCATCACGCTACAATCAATAGGAGCAGAGCAGTGAAGGGAAATGTTGTCATTTTGTTTAAGCGCGCTAATCTCAGGAACCGCTGGTCCGATTTAAATAATTCTTTCAGTGTTAGATGGTCCATTTATCGAGGAAGGCTATAGGCTATATATCATCACGCTAAGACCAATAGGAGCGGAGCACCACTTTTCCACGCGGACGAAGTCGCTGGCAGAAGCTAGTAGTTAATAAACGATTAAATCAGGATTGATTTTTCATCCATTATATGGAAGATAAGGTTTTTTTCTAATAACATTGTCAACTGTTAAAATTGTTAGAGAATAACTGTTTTAAATACAGTAAGTATATAACTACTTACTAGGTTATCCCCTATTTATATAACACACTCTTTATATTAATCATATATATAAATAGTAAATCCCAATTTAATACTTGAAAAAAATACCTATTTAAAAATGGTCCTTGTTGGCGCACTTATATATGGCGTACATTATTATGTTGATACCACTTCAGCACTTAAATTGTGTTCAAAAATATTCATTTTACATATTTCGATATCCATTTTAAATAAATAAATATTGAAACTACGATTAGTTTTTCTTTATTTAAATAATTCCTTCTTTACATAAAATAATCATTAAGTATGTATTTCTATATCAGCTACAATATTAGACTACAAAGTTGTTAGACGTAATCTTTAGGGCGGTAAAATAATAAAAAATACTACTTAGCTATTTTTTACTGAGATTTCAGTATCGTACCTACCGGGTATTTTATGCGATCCTTATTAGAAAATAAGCCTAGTTATAAATAAATGGGTAAAAAAGAAAAATTATGTGATATCCAAAAAAACAGCAGTCGATTTTCCTAGGTTTTGAAAATTGACCGTTGCAAAACATAGAGACACACATTGCAAGAAACCTCACACGAACCTATATTCTATTAACACACAAATATTTTCGCACTCGAAAATTGAGCATTTACTAAATATGTAAATTTAGTTATTTTTTAATAAATAATAAAATCAACCCTCACCTTAACACAGTCCAAGCACAATAATAATAAAATGTCCACAGTCACTTTTTCACCAAAAATATTATTAACATAATAAAAATTAATAATGTATTTTTCACAAAGATAGTTAACACCCTCGCGAAGCAAAGACATGAGCTCGAATAACAAAAGCTACTCGCATTTCAAAGCCCCCAGACAAAGATAGCGACTGTGCGACAGAGACGGGACATGGGGCGGAGCATCGCCGGGTGTTCCAAGTTTGAATTTTTCTTTTTCTTTTTTAACGTTTGACCTCTAAAAAGGCGGGATTTTTATGACTGGGTCCGTCTGATTTGCAAAATGGCGTTCTAAACGTTTTTTAGGGCCTAGCGAGAATCTGTAAGTCTGGACTTGAAATATAAGGTTTGTATTTTTTTTAAATAACCTTTTTGTAGAAGAGATAGTTTCCATAGTCACTTTTTTAAATCATACCCGTTTTTAATTATTTTCCTGAATTTAATACCTATTTACAAAACGTTAGCCGCCGACGCCGCCGTTATTATAGCTATTGTCAATGATCGATCATTTATACAGTATCCTTCTTTTTATGTGGACCAAAATACCATAAAAGATCTCCTCACTGCAATAAAATATTTTACGCCTAGATTAGCTGCCAATTAATAAAAAAAATGGCTTGAAACTAAATTTTACATAGGTACTTTTATTTTATAGCGTACTTACCTAACTGTATTGGACTGAATTTCAGAACTGTTGTATGTCTATACTGCCTGAGTTATGGTGGTTGCAAGCGTGACTCTAAGCTTTAAGTCCTGGGTTCGATACCAGGTAATAAGCAGTGTTATAAGGATTTGATGGCAATATCAATAGACCGGTTGATGCCAATAGGCTCATCTCCCGTTACATGGGACATACCTCAGCCAAATTCATCGAGAAAAATTAACGTTATGTTGTACCAAACCATGTGCAGTTCTTATTATTTATTTCACGTGAAAAACGGCTAGGCAGACATCTCGTATGTTATTGAAACATCCCCCACGAAATAACTTGCACTGATAATAATATAGCTTTAGTTCATTTGTGTATATCAGAAAGGTAACTTTCAACTCTTCGAATCTAGATTCTTGTACTGAGCCCCGAAAAAAGTTTTAGTGGTCCTTTGAGCCATTACAACTAGCTAGATATAATATTTGCACCTAAATACTATTGTAACAGATTTGTACCTAATTACTACCGCAATAGAACACATTTTTATCAAATAAAGTAACAACTGAAAAAAATGTACGAACAAGTAAGAACGGTATTGTGCGGTGTTGTCATTTTCCCTGGTGTCGTGTATCTTATCGTCAGTTTTACCTGGAACTGTATCGTGGGAACACTACACCTAATGTACCGCGAACAGACAGTAGCAGTGGTATGTTCACGACATACCACCAGGGCGGTTGGCAGGGAGAAGCTAACGAATTTTCAAGAAAAACGCTGGGATACATGAAAAAGCTTGAAATCCTTGATCGTTATTTAAAATTTATAGTCACTGAAATCGATATTTATAAAATAAAATATGTTGTACACAGTTTTGATGTTGATGCGAAAGATAAAGATACTCATTCCCAAACTAAGCCTAAGCTTATATTTTGGGATCCTCGGCTTATATTTTAGCATACAGTCAATCCTTGTATGTATTTGGAAAAAATAATGCATGGCCCAATTACGATCGTCGACACTTAAATCTTATACATACAGCTTCGGAACGGGATACGTAGAATATGTCAAGTCCGTTAAAATAATGGTGAACCAGGAACGAATCTATAGGTAGTAAGTAACAGTCTTAAACCTATTGAGCATGGCAGCATAAGGGGCCTCTATAAATACCTAAATAATACTGGAATCAATAAATATAAAAATCAATGCCACTTTTCGTTGTAATTTTATAACTCAAGAACGGGCTCACCTATCCAAACCAAATGTTTAGGCTTTGTTTGGATTATTTAGTAGATGGTTTATGTGTAGTTTTGCACAAAATCGGTCGAGCGGTTCATCTTTAATTTGAATTCATATAGACCACGCGGGCGTAGCCGCTGGCGGAAAGCTAGTTTGTTGTTTACGCTTTCACGAAAAAATGATTGAGATAATAAAGTATTGACATAGAATTTACTTTACCTAATTTGGAGCGAAATTACTCTCATTATAGTCTATACAAAATCAAAACATCAGATAATGTTCTACATCATTTTATTAATAAAATCTAAAACTGCATTTATAGCATTTAAACATTATTAAGGCTACTCATAACAAGCGTTCATTCACACGGTGTTTCCTGTATTTTTGCTAACTAATACTAAAAACTTTGATAAACACGAAGCGAGTGAAATAAGCACTAAGTTTGAACTTGAATGTTGTGAAATATATTAAATGCTGCGTCAGGACAATTCCCACGATGCAGTGTTAAGTAATGTTCGTTAGACTAGTACTTTTATTCGAGTTTTGAACGGGGTTTTATTATATCAAATACTGGAAGAAAGAGATAATGTTTTTCAAGCTAAGAATGATAACTTTCAAGCAGACGAAATACATACAGGCGGATACCTACCTATAAGCACGGGAATAAAACATTTATTTTGTTTGGAATTTATCGATTCCCGCTCAGAGATCAGTCGTTTCACGATTAGGTCGTCCCTGCCTACAATGCCTTTTCAAATAATTAAGTTTTAACATATGTATAACTAATAAACAGTAGTTTTTCGCATTGTAATAAGTCTATTTACTAAGTTCAGTCTATTTTGCATGGAACACTGTCGCTTGATTTTCGCAGCCCTATACTAAGTTACAATATTGATATTATAATATAAACACTTACCCAACTTATCTATACACCTAATAATTATCAATGAATGTAGCAGAAAAATATTGGTTAAGGAATATCCTTCCTCGAATAGTCGTGGACTTACATGTGCTGTGGAGCACCTCAAACAATTTCAGAGGGTTTCTCTGAAATTTTTTGAAGAGTTTGAGAAGAAGAAGAACGAAATACTCGTCCGTCATCTTTTCAGCCTTGGGATAAACTGTAACAACTATCTCAATAAGTTACTCAGTCTTCAGCATGCGGACTTAAGGACCATATTGAGAGTCTTTTTCAAAGGACCAAATGGATAATAAGCTTTATTTCTGCATTTACTGGTTTGGTTGAAATACCATTATTTTTATTGGCATGAAGATATGTGCCAACCTTCATATTGTAGTTTCATCTGACTTTGCATCTTTGTGGTTGTAGTAGCTTGTGTCAAAGATTACATCATATTAGTATTTTTGTCAATCATAGTAGGTAATCGTTACGCTGATAATTAGCAAATCCGCAAACTTGATTAAATATTTATGATTAGCCACTGCCACCTATGAGAAAAGACTTCTCATTGAAAATTATCCTCATTAGCCTATCTAACTCTAGCCCACTGCTGAACATAGGCCTCCGCTAACGTGTGCCAAACGGCCCATCAATATCTCATTGAAAATGTTAATTGTTATTTCCTTTATATTTAGATAAGCAGTTACCCCACTCGCTTCTTTTCTACCAACATTCAAATCTAGATTATATGAATGAAATGTGCTGATCATTAAAAATATTACTACTATTCTAATAACAGTTGTAATTAGCAAGCAATTAAGAATGTATGGAAAAATCCATCGGTAGATAGGTACAATAAGACATCAATATGACTACGTAAACATGACTTTTATTACGTAGTAACACTCAAATTTCAGTACGCATTTAGTTAATATTGTCACACAAACAGTTTACTTACACGAATACTTGTAGTACAGGATCCCTGGTACATGTTTCATCATTTATTACTAACAAGCTGATGTTTCGTGAGTAGGTTCCTTTTGACTAGACGCCCAACTTTTTTCTTTACAGTAATGTTGGTAAGTGGTAGCTTAATAGGGGTAACAAGGATAAAATATGTTGATTTGACGAATTTTAAAAATTTATTGCTAACCGATTTTTTTTTGTTTATTATCAAGATAATTATCTAAATAATGTGAAAAAATATCTGTCCTACAAAATGTAAGGTTTTGTTAGGGAGTCCCCCCGCTCCAACATGTATCGTAAACAAGGTCATGAAAAATCATTACTAACCAGCTGATTTTTTTTTTATTGGTTAGCTAACATTTGCATAGTTTACCACCCACATTGTCCTACAAATTGCGTGGTAGGTCATCTTGGTCCTACGCTCAAAAGTTGTAGTACTTATACTTAATGTCAAAATAATTACTATCAAGCTGAATGTTCGAGAATAGCTTCGTTTCAATGAGACGCCCAACAAATTCTTGTACGAAACTTCTCGATTGTGGTTTATAACTAAGATAATAGGCATGAAATGTGTTGATTTGACGAATGAAAAAAAATTATTACTAACCGATAATTTTTTTGTTAATTATCGAGATAATTATCTAAATAACGTGAAAAAATATTTGTCCTACAAAATATAAGGTTTTGTTAGGCAGTCCCCCCTCTCCAACATGTATCATAAATAAGATCATGAAAAATAATTACTAACCAGCTGATTTTTAGGGTTCCGTAGTCCGACAAGGAACCCTTATAGTTTCGCCATGCCCGTCTGTCTGTCTGTCCGTCTGTCTGTCTGTCTGTACGCGGCATAGCTCAGAGGTTCTTGGTACTAGAAAGCTGAAATTTGGTATAGATATGTATATTAGTTACATCGACAAAGTGGTGAAATAAAATTATGTAAAATATTTTTTATAGGGTAGCTCCCATTACACGTAAAGTGGGGATGAATATTTTTTTCTCATGTTTCCCATCGTGTGGGATATCATTGGATAGGTCTTTCAAAAATATAGTAGGTCTGTCAACAATACTTCGATTTAGGAATCCGTTTGCAAAATATTTACCTTTAAAGTCAAAAATTTTTTCGATACGAGCATCCCCCCTCTAACTTTTGAATGGCTATCCCTAGAAATTTGAATAAATTCACAGACGTAGCACATGTAATCAACTCATTAGGAAAACTATCACGGCTAAGTAGGCTTAACCAGTTACAGAGTTATAGTCGACTAACTAAGACCTGCTACGGAACCCTACTGCGCGTGGCCCGACACGCACTTCGCCGGTTTTTTTTATTGGTTAGCTAACATTTGCATAGTTTACCACCCACGCGTGGTACGTTATTCCAGCCCTCCAGTTACATAGTTTAAATTCATGAAATTAAAAATAATATTATTTTGTACATTTTGCTATTGGAGCTGAGGCACACTATTATCCTTGCTCACAAACGCATGCGCACCACAGATTACTATATACTAGTCAGAGACAGATTGAGATATATCAGATGAATCAGATAAAAAATAATGTTTATATAAATATATAACATTATATTATGTATGTATATATATATAATACATAATATATTATATATAATGTTTTATGTGTCCTTATACCCTTTTATACATATATCCTTTCATTTGTATACTCCAAAATTACAAATCTTGTAGGACTAATAAAGCATACCTTTTTTTTTGTAGGACATTGTTTTATTTGGACGAAGAATATATTAACCTATCACGTGATACCTTTGTCCTACAGTTACTAATAAAAAAAAAGTCCCGCGGTATTGACAACTTTTGAGCGTAGGACCAAGATGACATACCACGCAATTTGTAGGACAATGTGGGTGGTAAACTATGCAAATGTTAGCTAACCAATAAAAAAAAAATCAGCTGGTTAGTAATGATTTTTCATGACCTTGTTTACGATACATGTTGGAGCGGGGGGACTCCCTAACAAAACCTTACATTTTGTAGGACAGATATTTTTTCACATTATTTAGATAATTATCTTGATAATAAACAAAGAAAAAATCGGTTAGCAATAAATTTTTAAAATTCGTCAAATCAACATATTTTATCCTTGTTACCCCTATTAAGCTACCACTTACCAACATTACTGTAAAGAAAAAAGTTGGGCGTCTAGTCAAAAGGAACCTACTCACGAAACATCAGCTTGTTAGTAATAAATGATGAAAGATGTACCAGGGATCCTGTACTATTGGTTTATTGTTTCATAATAAAACGTATTTATTTGTAGAAATAGGTATTTTTGATAGCATTTAGGTATTTTATGTAATAAAGGTTTAAAGTCACTTTCCGCATGCTTAACCAGTATTTGTAGGTGGTAAAACTATCCATTGTTAATTAATAACAAAAATCTTCTTCAGCCATCTGTTTTACAAGGGAATTTTATTTATGTAAGTAGGACATGAACAGTAAATAAAGGTTTAACCTATAATATCATCCTCATCATAGTCCTTCGAGACGGGGCGAAGTTTTGCCCTTATTTACATAAAGTTACGTTCAGTTTTTAAAACCAGTAAGTAGAGAGAGAAGCTTTTGTATTAGGTACTACCTGTTTCATGTAGTTTACTCGCATCCTAAGATAACTAATTCACGCACTACGTCTGAATAAAAGCTACTTATGTCCTTCACCAAGTTTTCTTGGCTGGAGGCCTTAATTTAATTAATTAAATAAGGACCTCGCCACATTGTCGGTTAAGCAGGTCGAATGCTATTAGAAGCACCCTGCACCACAAAGTTTTAATCTATCTTCACACAAAATTTCATCTTAATCGATTGAGCCGTTATAACGGCAACAGACAGACATATTTTTTTTAATAACATTAGAATGCGATTATGAGCGTTAGAATTTATAACAGCGTTTAGTTTAATCATTGTGGTTTATATGTGTCAACTGCATAAGGTTTGTTCTTTGCAGCATACTCATTTCAGACCCTTTTTAAATGCATTAAAAACACAATTATATCTCACGATGCCACGCGTAGCCACTCAACTTACGCTATTTATTTATAAAAATACAAACAAAAAAGGTCAAATGACCGCGTATAACCTACTTGCTTATCTAAGATTACTGTAAGTTTACAGTATCAAATTCCATGTTTACAATAACATCGGATCAAGACACAGCGCGGAACCTTTTGCCGCCAAATTAGCTGTCACTCTGGGCGGTCCTTGTAGGTTAAGTTGGCGCCATTAGGAATTAATATGCAATTGTTATGTCGATTGATTTTTTTATGTTATTGTTTGTGGTTTCAATTGAATAACTGTTAGTAGGACAACGGGAGATTGTTCCAGGTTTTGTTTGTAGAAGTAATATTTCTTTAGAAATTAACATTTTTGCTTTGCAACACTGTCGCACTTAGGTTATCTACTTACAAATTCTTAAGGCAATTTATACTAATACTAACTTAGAAATTAGTTGCACTATATTTTTATAGTTTTTATCAAAAGAGAATGTTGATAGCAAAAAACAAACGACATACTAGCTTCAGAATTCGGACACGTTGCCATCCCAGACATTGAATTGAAATGTTTCATGCAGAGTAACTGCCTATCCGACCTCCAGAACCCTAACTGGGTCGCATAGGCAGTCGTTCCATGTAAAACTCTGATACCTACTCTCTGTATTCGGTTTAACTGGAAACCGACTCCAACGTAGTAGAGAAAAGGCTAGGCAGATGATTCATATATCCAAACTAGAACACAGCAATTTAGTTTTACGGTAGTAATATTTACGGGGGGAGGGGTGGGAGTTCTTCCCTGGACGAGTTCTTTTATAAAAAGAAGTAACACTACCAAAAATCTATAATTAAAATTAATTATCCTAACATTTTTGAACAAGCACCCTTCTACGTCGAAATCCCTAAATCACTCGAATCGCACTTAATAAGGGTTGTTATTTGACACCAAACGACGGTTCCACCCCCGTTTGTGTTCAACCAATCCGGGCGCAGCAAACTCACCCCTAATAAATACCGACCAATGAGAGTGTAGTATTATATCAGGTGCGTTTAGGTGTTCGGTTACTCTAACGGATGCTTAAAAAGTGATTTTGGGATTAAAACTCGTATGAAAACGTATTTTTTAAGAAAAAGGTGCCGTCAAAGACGTTCTACAAAGATATTTTTTAGTCTGCGTGTTGGTGTTCTGTCATGTTTACCGCGGTCTCACTCGCTTACCGAGAAAAACTACTTAACTCATGAGAATAAAAACTACCCTATGTCATTCTTCAGGTTTCCATCTATCTCCATTTCAAATTTCATCTAAATCGGTTAGGCCGTTTTCCTGTAAAAGCCTAACAAAGAGACAAAGTTACTTTTCTATCTATTTATAAAATAAAAATGAATCCCTATTTCCCTTGGTCATCGCATCACGCCTGAACGGCTGGATCAATTTGGCTGAAATTTGGTACGGAGATAGAGGGGACCCTGGAGAAGGTTCTTCCTTGGAGAAATTTCCGTCGGGACGCGGGTGAAATCGCGGGCAACAGCTAGTTTGTTATAATATTAACACCTACATACGCATACTAGGATGTAAAGACAAGGTGTTTCACGCGGCGTATCCTGAAAGAAAAACTTCACTCACTCAGAGCTAGCTAAAACTAACTATCCAACCCCCTTATTACGTAAGCCAATATCTTTCAACTTCAGTTGCAATACCTTTCATTTTGACAGTGCAATGATATAATGCATTGCTTCGTTGAAAGTATCAATGAGATACATAAACGTCCAAAAATATGCAGCAATGTATGTTAAACTCCTTTTGATGGGTATGTCAATTGGATATCCATATTCCTCTTCAATCCAACCGCACAAAACTAAACAAAATTTTATCTGAATCAAACAGAGCTAATTACTGTCACATTAATAGTAATCCGAAGGACGTAGGTACATACATCCTTTACACGGTACATAGGTAGTTTTCTCAGAATACGGCAACAGACGTAAAATA
This sequence comes from Pyrrhia umbra, assembly GCA_963891755.1. NCBI lineage: Eukaryota > Metazoa > Arthropoda > Insecta > Lepidoptera > Noctuidae > Pyrrhia > Pyrrhia umbra. The sequence goes on from OY982943.1 coordinate 4,268,987, forward strand.
ACTGTGTTTGTTTGGTGTCATCTAATTCGGTATAGCCGTTTTAGCGTGGAAGCTTAAAAGACAGAGTAACTTGCAGATTTGTAATATTAATTACGGAAGCGGTAATATACAGCATACAGCACACATTGTCAGGAGGTTTCTCTCGCTGGGGTCCTGACCGCCGGTAGCTTGGACCATGTTCCCCATAATATTGTAAACACAACTTTTGAAAAGAGTATCCATGAAGTTTCTTGCCGGTTCTTCTCCATAGGACCCACTACTTGGAACCGTGCAACTAATTTGACTTTTTAAAAGTGCTTTATTTGTAGGCCTATGTGAAATAAAAATTTTGACTTTTGATGAAGTACTATTTTTATATTTTTAAATGCTTTTTTTTATCGAATATTTGAAAATGTAAACATAATATTATGTGAATTAAATGGATAGCAAGTTTTCACACCTGAGCTATTTCATCCAGAATTTAATCCCAAAAAAGGCTACTTCCTACTTTAAATGATATTATCGTAAGTTACCATCGCGTGGGAGCAGTGAGTGAGGACAATCCTAATATCAGATCGACCTATCACCATATTTGTGGAAGCGAATTGAAATGAAGATTATAAAGATTAATAATACTTTGTATTGATAATTCTGTTGTGTTTTGTTCTTAATCCGCTAGAGTTATCTTGGATGAGCAAAAGTATGGTCGGTCGATATTTTTTTCCAATAAACAATATTTATTTATTTTGCAAACTATCAAATTCTCATGGTTTCGCAACCTAAGAACTTCACGCACTTCGATAAAAACTGGATAGGCTCGCAGGTTATTCTAATCCTATAATAACCCTTCGAGCCTGATCGGTTCTGCCGTTTTCTAATGAAAGCGTAGAGAGACAGACAGGCATAGACTGATAGAATTACTTTCGCTTTATAATAATATGTTTAAGTAAGAAAATTCGTATGTGAAAGGAACGAAGAAAAGAAGATGAAAATTGGATTAGATATCCATTGAAAACAGGGGAATGTCAATTTCATTATTCTTTTGGATACGTGCAGTATTTGCTCGAGTCAGCTAGTCAGATGTAAAAATATATCTACTCAATACTCAAATCTTTATTAGCATTCCATATGTTACATAACAGGTGGTACAAATTACTTATAGTATAGACACAATATGGACCCGATAGGGCACAGCTTAAAGAAGTTCGGAGAGAAATTTAAGAACTATCTATGTAGTCATTATAAAAATTATAATAGTTATATGTAACATTTAGCAACATTATAGTGTGCGGCGGTGTGTACGTCTCAGTGTGTGTGTGGGTGAGATAATATAATATAATGTCAGACATAACAAATAAGTATATTGTAATCAAAGATACTACATTACAAGATGTACCACTTGTTTCCCGCGTTTTCCCGGTTTCCCGTACCTGGATAAAAAGAATCAAAGGTTAATCCAGGTTTTAGTACCAAATTTCATCAAAATTCATTCAGTAATTTTTGCGTTTAAGAGTAACAAACATTCATACATATGTATATCCTCATTTTTAGGGTTCCGTAGTCCGACAAGGAACCCTTATAGTTTCGCCATGTCCGTCTGTCTGTCTGTCCGCGGCATAGCTCAGAGGTTCTTGTTGTTAGAAAGCTGAAATTTAGTATGGATATGTATATTGATCACGCCGAGAAAGTGGTAAAATAAAATTTTGAAAAATATATTTTTTTAGGATAGCTCCCTGTAGGCGACAGAACAGCAGTTTAATTTTAGAATAGTTTGTAAAAGAAGAAAATATTGTTTTTTTTGACGTTTTTTTGACGGATTAAATAAAATTTGGTTTTCGGATCGTGCCTTCTCCTTTTTTTCCTCAAAAATCGCAGCCCTATACCCCGAGTTGGCTACAAAGCTGGTCCACTCGAGCCGGATCGTCAAGAACCAAGATCCAAATGTTCCACACGCCTCCCGGTGTGAAAACTCGGAGTGTAGCCCGAAGGCAACGCGACATGGCTGATAAAATGGAAACAGAAGGAGGCGATGTAGTGGTCACGGAGGCCGCCGCGGCGGTCACAGCGGCCGCAATTGGTGGCGCCGCCCCCGCCGCCCCATCCGTATCGCGATCACAATCTCGGCGATCTATGTCATCGTCTTCAGCACGCAGAGCAAAGGTGGAGCTAGAAGCAGCCGAGGCGAAAGCCCGGATACAGTTGGAGCTTATAGACAAAAAGCGTGCATTGCAACTCGCCGAGATCGATGATGAACGTGAAGGTAGCGTGCGATCTGAAAACACCAACAGTCAAGTAAATAATTGGTTGGAGCACAACAGACACATTGAGCCGGAAACACAGCCCGCCCACAATTATGGTCAGATCACGGGCGAGCCGTGTCCGCCGACGAATATCGCCGGCACCAACGGGACGGTTCAACTATTAGCTGCCGCTCTGCAAAACTTGACAGCCAACAAGACCGGACTAACATGTAACGAGCATTTGTTGAGCCGCCTCTGCACTCCGCGTGACTTACCTAAGTTCGCCGGGGACCCCATGGAATGGTTGCAGTTCAAACAGGCATATAGCGAGTCTACACATGTGTGTAACTTCTCTCCGAAGGAGAACTTATGGCGCTTGCGAAAATGCCTGCAAGGTCCCGCTCGTGAAGCCGTCGCAGCCCTGCTCATCGGTGCAATGTCGCCCGAGATGGTAATTTCTACATTAGAGCTGCAGTTCGGCAATCCCGACGTTATTCTGGCAAGAATAATGACGGACATCAAGAAACTTCCACCAGTGTCACATGAGTATTTTAAAGAAATCGTGAGTTTCTCAGTGAGAGTGCGAAACTATGTGACAGCAGTCAGTGTTATCGGTCGTGAGGAGTATTTGTTAGCGGCTGATGTGATTACATGTGTGCTGGCTAAACTTCCTACTATTTTACTATCCAAATGGGCCGATTACAGTAACCAGCTGACACTGAAAGGTAAGCGTCCTAATTTGCACACATTGTCTGATTTCTTGCATGACGAAGCTCTAAAAGCAAACTCACTAGCGTTGTTGACACACAAGTTTGATAATAGCAAACACAAAAGGCTTTCCGAGCACTCACTTTTATTGAATAACGACGAGAGTGATAAATGTCGCTACTGCCGCACAACAAACCATAAGATAACAGATTGTAAGAAGTTTGCGAAAGCATTATGCAAAGATCGTTGGCGGTATGTAAAACAATACAGATTATGTTATAAGTGTCTTATAGTGAAACACGACCGTAACACTTGTCCGGCCGCAGCCTGCGACGTTGATAAGTGTGGGCTACCACACCATCGCTTACTGCACTACAAGAAGAAATTAGCAACTGATAACAGTACGCGAGAACGAGATAACAGCGACACGCGCAACTCCATCGAGCGTACGGTCACACAGGGTCAAGATCAGCCGTCACCCGCGTCCCACCCGCAAGCAGCTGAGAGCGTCAACTACGTGAAGTCCGACTGCAAGGCGATGCTGAAAGTCGTACGCGTAAATCTGCATGGACCAAGCGGTGTTATCAGTACATATGCGTTGTTGGACGACGGGTCCACAGTCAGTCTTATCAGTGCGGAATTAACGTCACGATTAGGATTGCGCGGTCGTAGGCAAACGTTAACCGTAAACGGTGCGTGGGACACCAAACTCGAGTGTCATACTGAATTAGTACATCTCGATATGTCAACCTACAATAATAAAAAATACTCGTTAGTTGCGCGTAGTATCAACGAGCTTAACTTACCTAAACAACCTTATGTCAACTGTAGTAACTATAATCATTTATGTAATTTAGATTTTGCCCAGCGTTATGAAAATGTGAAACCTGAAATCCTTCTAGGGCAAGATAATTGTCATTTATTGTTATCATTGGAAACCAGAGTAGGGAAGGTCAATGAACCCTGTGCAACACTCACCCCTTTGGGATGGTGCATCCACGGTAGGGTGCCTGTGACGTCATCGCTGCACCACTGCTCACTCCTGGTCCAGGACGATGACCGGCCGACTCCTGAGGTCGATGAACTATCGCTGCAACAGCTGGAAGAAGAGGTACGTAAATCTTTTACCATCGAGTCGTTGGGTATACTAGGTAAGCCACGTCAGAATGCCGATGATCTTCAGGCACTGGAGCATCTGAAACGAACAGCCGTTTTAATTAACGACAGATGGCATGTTGGGCTTCCTTGGCGCGACCTTAACTGTAAATTACCTGATTCTAGGCCTAATGCTTTGGTGAGACTGAAAGGTGTCGAACGAAGGATGAGTATGAATGCGGAGTATGCACAGAGGTATCGAGATCGCATAAAACATTTGTTTGAAAACGATTTCGCGGAAGAGACTTCTGAAAGTTGCGATAATACAAAACTTTGGTACTTACCTCATTTTGGGGTCGATAACCCGAACAAAAAGAACTTACGTTTGGTATTCGACGCTGCCGCTAAAACAAAAGGTTTATCACTAAATGATTATTTGTTAAAAGGTCCAGACCTACTTATGTCTTTGTTGGGTATTATGTATAGGTTTCGTGAACATAAAATCGCGGTAATCGGTGACATTAAGGATATGTTTTTAAGAGTTTTAAAGTCAATAGCTGATATAGCGTTGACCAACTGTTCTGAAAAAGAGTGTTATGATTCAGAATGTGTAAATATTTTACAAATAGTGGAAAATACTTTACCGGATCCAGGTAGATTTTCTTCGTGGTTACGTTTAGTTAGAAGTACTGTTTCCATGTTGAAGTTTATAGATAAATGTAGGCGTAGGGTACTTACCAGTGATTGTGAGATGATGGCCCGCGCTGAAAATTTGTTAATAAAGTATTCACAAGCTCAGTCTTTTGCTGAAGACTTGACTGAAATTAAAAACAATTGTAGTGTAAAGAAAACTAGTAGGTTACTTACGTTGTCGCCGTTTCTTGATGAACACGGTATTCTTCGTGTACAGGGACGTATTCAGGTCGTCGCCGATGTCTCTTTTGATGCGAAGCATCCCGCAATACTAGATGGTAAAAATAAAATTGCGCAGTTGATAGTTAGGCATCACCACGTTAAGGCGTGCCATGGTAGTCAAGAAATGGTGGTCAATGAAATAAAACAAAAGTTTTGGATTTTAAAATTAAGATCTACTGTAAAATATGTAGCTTTAAAATGTATGTTTTGTAAAATAAGAAAATCGAAGCCAGAGATTCCTAAAATGGGAAACTTACCTAGTGGACGCATGGCACATCATTTAAGGCCCTTCACACACTGTGGTGTAGACCTTTTTGGACCAATGGAGGTTTCCGTGTGTAGGCGCCGCGAAAAAAGATACGGTGTTCTTTTCACGTGTTTGACAGTGAGAGCAATCCATATTGAGGTAGTACAATCTCTGACGACAGATTCCTTATTGATGGCTCTGAGACGTATGGCGTCCAGGCGAGGCTGGCCTGGATTCTTGTACTCTGATAATGGTACGAATTTGCGTGGAGCCGACGCGGAGATTCGCAAGTCGATTTGCGATCTAGACCAGGATACTCTCATAGGTACCGCCAGTAACTACGGAACCCAATGGACCTTCATACCTCCCGCGAGCCCTCATTGGGGTGGAGCGTGGGAACGTTTGATAAGAAGCGTTAAGACTACTTTAGGTGTTATTCTTAAGGAACGCGCGCCCAGAGATGAGGTCCTTAATACACTCTTAGCAGAGGTCGAAAGTATTGTAAATGGTAGGCCTTTGAGTCATGTGTCAGTTGAGGTCGGAAGCCAAGAGTCGTTAACTCCAAATCATTTTCTTATTGGGACATCTTCCAACTTACCTATACTTGGCATATTCGACGACTCTGATTTATACCTCAGGAAGCAGTGGCGCATGTCACAGGCTCTAGCTGACATGTTTTGGAAGCGGTGGCTGCGTGAGGTATTGCCTGAAATGATTCCACGCAAAAAATGGAACGTCGAGCAGCAACGGCCTCTAGGTAAGGGTGATTTAGTTTTTATTATTGATCCTGACGCCCCCAGGGGAGTATGGCCGAAAGGCATCGTTCAAGACGTGTTCCCAGGCAGGGATGGACAAGTACGTGTAGTAAGTGTACGGACAGCCACTGGCACCCTGAGAAGATCTGTAGCTCGTGTCGCCAGGATTCCCAATGAGGATGAGTGCTGCCAGGGCAGCACTAGGGTGGAGAGTGTAGGCGACAGAACAGCAGTTTAATTTTAGAATAGTTTGTAAAAGAAGAAAATATTGTTTTTTTTGACGTTTTTTTGACGGATTAAATAAAATTTGGTTTTTCGGATCGTGCCTTCTCCTTTTTTTCCTCAAAAATCGCAGCCCTATACCCCGAGTTGGCTACACTCCCGAACACGTAAAGTGGGGATGAATATTTTTTTTCTCGCGCACCCCTTCGTGTGAGGTATTGTTAGATAGGTCTTTTAAAAATATTATGGATGTGCTAAGACCATTTTTCGGTTAAGTGAGCCATTTGCGAAATATCTAGCTTTTAAGTGCAAATTTTTGTCCGATACGAGCATCCCCCCCTCTAACTTTTGAATGGCTGTACCTAGGAATGTGAAAAAAATCACAGACATAACACATATAATGAATTTGCAAGGAAAACTATCACGGCTAAGTAGGCTTAACCGGTTACAGAGTTATAGTTGACTAACTAGCTCCTACTATGGAACCCTACTGCGCGTGGCCTGACACGCACTTGGCCGGTTTTTTTGCTTATAATATTAGTCGGACATACACAGCATCGTAATCCATTTTTTCCCGCCACTTCATTACGTCAAACGTAAGGGCGTAATACTTGACACTAGTGTTGTCCCCAGGGGACAAATGCGCAATAGTTTATTGTTCGCAGTAGATTTAGCGATGTAATACACATTGTTGCCGATTCTCAAGTAGGGTTGGTACCAAATGGTTTTGAAAAAACCTGCTAAAATAAATTAGGATTTTCTTAGTGGCAAATAGGATGAGACCACTGTCAATATTTTTTAAATAATTGATAAGATCTAGGTAGAGGAGACCTATGTCCAACAGCGGACCAATATAAAATATGCTGCTGATGATCGTGATGATGTGCTAAATACAAGTAGCGATGGTATTGGTGTACCGGTCCTGCGTTCATAAGCCAATGAAGATAATTTTAATTTCAAAACATTTAGCTGTTTCCCGATTCCCGATTCCACATGCTTCCTATATGGAAACTACTTCATTTTCCGGGAAAAAAAACTGTCCTACATGTTAAACCCGGTAGTAAAATAATATCACAGTGAGCAAAATCTGTCCACAACATCTAAACATACTAAATTTCACGTCTATACATATAATAAAATTGTAACAGGCCTACGTCTATACATTATGACTATTGAGGGAAATCTAACATAGGGGTCTCTTTTAGAACTACAGAAGTCAAAACAATTTTTTTTGAATTTTTGTCCGTCTGTCCGGGACGGTTTGTTTGCACACGCATCATGCAAAAACAACTGAATGGATTTGGATAAAATTTACTACAGACATAGCTTATAATCAGGACTATCACATAGGATTATCCTGGTATATAACACCACGCGGACAAAGTCGCGAGCAGAACCTTAGTTAATAATATGAGAACTATAACGCGTAAACAGTGACAACCCTATTCGTGTCTCACAAGTGTTCACAATAGGGTTGTTCATTTGCACCCGCGGTCCCCGTCGCTTTGTGTCGCACCCGTAACACTCGTAACGCGGGATTAACCGACACGCCTTTGCCCAACAGGATCAAGATGTTGACAAAAAACGTTGTGACTAGAGATGTGTGTTTTTTTCTAATACAAACGAACGGAAAATAATAATTAAGAAATTTAACCTCTCCAGACTGACTTCGATCACGGCGGCCAATCTCAGTGAAGACTAGCCAGGGTTCGCAGGAGATATTATGGTGGTCAACTCGCTTGCGCAGACACAAGTGCACTCTCTATGTCTCACTCTCATAGTCCGATGGGTCGGCAATCCGACACGACCGGGGAAAGATCAGGCGCAGGACCGACAGCTTTACGCGCTGTCTAAGGCACGAAGAGGTCTCGCTGAATGTTAAGAAAACGGTCACCCATCCATGGACTGACCGCAGCCAGCGCAGCTTAATCTTGCTAATCTATTGATCTGCAAGGCTGTTACTTAGATACGAGCCCCTCGATTAAGATAATACATAGTTTTATATTTACTACAAATTTCCCAAGGAATCTATCTCCTTCCCTAGGTTACTATATTGAACTTAATCTTCAGCCGTTTGATGAACAGATAGAGTCATCTTTACTTTCGTTAAGGAGACGTTTGAACGCGGAATAAGAATGCAAAAGTCCTATTTCAATTTAACATCTGTATTCCAGTAAAATGCGATAAAATCTCCATAAAAATCTATTGCGTATGTACAATGGGGGTGTTCATTTGTCAACCACGTCATTGTGTAACGATCCTAACAGAGGATTAACAGTGTCACGCCTTTGCCTCACTGAATGGTTTATTGAAAAAAAAATAGTTTCGTTCGAACTTTTGTGTACCTACCTACTAAATGTTGACGAGCGTGAAATTTTTCCATTGTGAGTGCTACCCTAACACTAGTAATAATCGCGTTGATAAAATCATTAAACCAATTTAGTGGAAATTTTATATGTATGGAGATAGATCGGAACTCTGGAAGGAACTTTTATAATTTAAAAAAAAAGAAAAGTAGGAACACTAGGCTTACCACGAGCTCAATTAGAACTTAGAGTTTGATTTACTTTTAGACATTGCGAACAGTAGTAGAATAGACGGTTACTGTCTTACTTATAAAGCCCGACGGATTAGCAAAAATCTCACCCATAAATGCTGCTTAGCGTTAATCCGAACTTAAGTTAGTAGCTTAATCCTGGATAACAACATTAAGTAAGGATTAGGTGAGAATGGTTAAACTTCGGATTACATGTTTTTTATAAGTTAGCTGATAAATGATTAAGCTAGGTAAACACTACGACACCATACACCGTACACTCAATCTTCGAGTGTCTGGTGTAAAAAGGTGTGTGACATTTATCGTGACACTAGAAGAGTGTCGCGACAGCGGCATCAAGAAGAATCTGTTCAAGTGTGAACAGCGAAGACACTGTCTGACACTTGTGTCGCAATTCCTTTCGCGGTCTAAACTAAGCTTAGTAATAAATAGCTAATACAAGGTCCTGCTAGGTAAGTTTTTAAATTAACATTATTTTTAAATAAATAATTATACCTAGTTGGAGTGCTTTTAATATTTTATGATTATTTATAGATTGAGTCAAAATAATGATTTCGATGGAGTCAAAATTATCAAAATACTGTTGAATAAATAGGAATGTATGCTTATAAATAAAGTTTTTCAAAACAATACCTTCCTTTTGGGTTTCGCCGTAGTTCGGGTATTATAAAAATACAAATCTAATCTTGGATTAACTAATCTCCACTCAGTCCTTTTCAATAAGTCCAGGGATTATCGCGCATTTGTGACACCTATGCATCCACTGAATGCATTCCAATCAGATAAAAAGAGCAAAAAAAGAGATGTAATTTTTTGTTAGTTTTCAATGTGTAAAAGTAATTTGGCAAGCAAACGTGTACAATAATATAATCTATTTCAATACTTATTAGGAGTCGTGGTGGCCTAGTGGTTAAGGCACCTGCCTCTCGTGTACGAGTGTGCAGGTTCGAAACCTGGCAAGTACCATTGTGACTTTTCTGAAGTCATATGTACTTTCTAAGTATATCTTAGACGTCACTGACTAACGGTGAAGGAAAACATCGTGAGGAAACCTGGACTTAAAAAGTCTGAAATCGCCAATCCGTCATGAGCAAGCGTGGTGATTAATGCTCATGCCTTCTCTGTATGAGAAGAGGCCTGTGCCCAGCAGTTGGACAATATATAGGCTGATGGTGATGATGATGATGATGAATACTTATTAAAGCGTAAATAAAATTAAGTTATTTTGATTATTTACTTTTTAAGATGTCTAATCCAAACCAATTACACTAATATTTTAAATGCGTAAGTTTGTGTGCATGTTTGTTACACTTTCACGCAAAAACTACTGATCGGACTTGGACGAAATTCGGTACGCATATAGTTTACTAGCTGTTTCCCGCGGTTTCACCCGCATCCCGAAGGAGCTACTTCACGCACCCGGGTAAAAAGTTGTTCCTCAGGGTCTATTTTATCTCTGTACCAAATTTCATCAAAATCGGCTCACTGGTTTAGGCGTGAAAGCGTAACAGACAGACAGACAGACAGAGTTACTTTCGCATTTATAATATTATATAGTAAGGATAAGGAAGTAAGGATAATCTTGATTAACACATAGGATACTTTTTAATCGGGTGTGCGAAGTAGTTCCATCAGAATGCGCGTGAAACCGCTTGAAACAGCTAGTATTTTAAATGTGAATGTGAGTTTGTTTGTTGCGTTTTCACGGTAAAATGGCTGGACCGATTTGGATGAAATTTGATACGAAGATAGATGGGAACCTGGAAACGGTTATAGGCTACTTTTTATTCGGATCCGTTTGGTAGTTTCCTAGGGACACGGGTGATATCTTATAAAAAATCATTGAAAGTATTTTATTAATATAAAACTAAATACTTTCTGCTTTTTCTTCAATGGCTAGATAGATTAGATAAAAAGTCATGAAAGAACCTGAAAATAATGATCTCGCACAATCTCTTCACCTACAAGTCTGCTTACCCCCTCTCCGTAACGACAAAGCATTACTGGTGTATGCAACACGATACTGGTGATAAACACGTATCCTCTGACACCGTAATTATTCTATCTTTCGCGTGAAGTATTGTTGTAATACGAACTTAAGATGGCGGCGATATTAAAAATGGCTTCCTTTCCATTTTTAAATAGGGACAGTTATGTAATAATTACTGATTCGAGTGTATAAGTACTTGCCGAGGCCGCGGGGTAGATTAAAAAAGTTACCGTGTCCCTGGAACGCAAAGGGCTAAGAAAGGAACATGGATGGGTTTCAGTCAGTAAGAGTCTGATACTCCCTCCCGCTCCACCCACAGCGGGAGGCGTCATTCGATGATTTCCCATCACTAATATAAAAGAAACAGGTGTATAAAAAATCCCAGTTCGGATAAGTAGGTACTGGTGGGTACTGTTAGAACCTTAGAAAATCTTAGAATAAGATAAATGATCTGTCTCATACTAATTATTTTGTTTTGTTCTGATAACAAGCCTAATTGTGCCTCTGCCCAACAAATTAGACACGACAGATAAAAATATTTTAGTAAAAAAAAAATATTTTTCAAATAGCCTGAAGTGTTGCTCTGACTGAAAACAGTTTAACTTACACAAACTTCAACATACTTAATATTCATGTTAGCGCGTATCTTAAACATAACGAATCCGGGTAATTAATCTTCGTCGACTTACCTCAGAAAATCAGAATAAGCAGAAATATTATAAATAGCATATTTTCGTATCGTATTCTTGCTAATACTTTGACAGTTACATTTCACGCGACGTCGCCTGCAAGCGGAGCGCGGTGCCTGTTCTATTGTTTCAAGGTATTAATAAACGTTACTAAATAGCTATTTAAACGTTAGTGGTGGTATTTTTTTTAATAGATAATTTTAAAATTTCAGGTTAGCAGTCATTCTTTCCCACATTTATCCGGTGCCCAGACTTACTGACCAGTGATATTCATAACTCTTTCTTTACTGTAGTTGGGTAAAAAATGCCGAAAGGCGAGAGATAAAGTAGGTACTATTAACGTTGACGATTGTTGGGAAAAAACTAGAGCACCTAGCTTTTGAATTCTTGCACCGTCAGACGATAAAACAAAAATTAACATAGCACAAGCTTTGCACATGCCTAGCACATCAGCATATTAAAAAAAAACAAATTCAGACTTTTTTTATCATCTTTCAGTTTTGACACAAATGTGACAAATTGGCGGCAAAAAATGAAGAAACATATTTCTACGGATTCCTTAAATGTTTTTTGAAGACTATTTTAAAAACTAAACAATTTTAAGTATTTATTTTGGTTTTTTTGTCACACGACACCTCATTATAGCTACTGACTTGTTTTTTAAATCAATTGCTATGAAGTATTGGAATAGGGTGGATTGAAATACGAAAAATCTCTTGCTTCAGTTTTTATTTCTTTACGCGAATTTCTACACATGCCCGGATAAAAACTATCTGATGTCCTTTTTTATATTTCAATCCATCGTCATAGTTACCCAATTTTATCTAATTCGGTTTAGCCGTTTTACTGTGAAAGCGTAACAGGCAGGCAAACAAAGTTTGGTTTTTATAATAATATAGTAAAAATGAGTCTGATATTATTGGTTTAATTAGAAAGTAGGTATATTAGTAAGGATTCCCATTCTGGTAAATAGGTTTTTAACTCTGAAATAAGTCATGCTCCACAGGTCATGCTTATCCATATAATTCTTTCAAAAGAAAGTCCCTGTCCATTTTTTGTGACAATAAATCTGTCAATGGCGCGAAGTCGCGGGGTATTGCTAGTCGACACCGCACATTACACACGTTAGGTTAATTTACTTAATTAAAGGTTAAAACTAAACATGCTTTTTTCTTCAAAATTAAATAAATTCAGAGAGAAAGAGAATAATAATTTTAAAAAAATGTGTTTTACTTGAGTACTAGGAATTTCTCCTATACAACAATATAACACGGAACAATATAAGTTGTCCCTTTTGAATTTTAATTGAACCCACGACACGCGGCGCAGCAGCCAATTACTCAGCCACTACGCCGAACTTGCACTTAATTCATGCATATTATAGTAAACAATCTTTAAAATATTTCCATTTTCCCGTTCGTAGCTGGGGAGGCTCGCTAGTGCTTACTAAAGTTCCCCATCCCCATCATAAAGTTCCCCTAAATTTAATTTTTACATGAAACACAAAACGCATTAAAAGAAAATTCAAAGCATAGGTACCTACTTAAAATATTTAAAGAAATCAATATTTTTCATATTTGTCTGTTTCAATAAAGAGTAATTTATCATTTGATTGTAAGCTAATTTAGGACGCAGGAAAGCAGAGTTTTGAAATATAAAAAGGGGTACACAACAGCATCCCAATTTGTCGACGGCGACACGCAATTACTTGCAGACAATTATCTGATATGGCAACATTGTTACCCGACCCCTGCAATATAATCTGTGCTTGCTAATGAATTTAATTGACTCTCCGGGGACGGTGGTGTTGCCATAAATTATTATTAGTCCGGCTGAATTAGTTCTTTGTGAGATTTTGGGATGTTTTTGTTTATTGTAGCGTGACGAGGGTTAAATATTGAGCGTGTTGTGAAGAAAACCTAAAAGTTCTTTTTTAAATTGACTGGCCCTCATTGGTCTTGTGATTGCACGGGCGACTGCCGATCATGGGTCTTGCATGGCATTGAGTCAGGAGTCTTAGGTAGCATTAATGTGTGTGCATTAGAATTTTCTCAGTATCAGTCCGGTATCTGGATTCGTGCCCAGTTGGTGGCAATAGGCTCGCAAGTTACCAGGTATAAATATTATGTTTCCTATATTTCGTTAAATTTTTAAATATGTGCTTTTCGGTCAAATATACAGGCGCAATTTTCTATCTATATATATCTCCAAACCAAAAGTCGTTTTATCATGAAAGCTTTACAAACATAAAACTTACTTACGCATTTCTAGTATTAGTTAAACAGTGGCGGATCCAGGGGGGGGGGCTCAAGCCCGCCCCAAAAGCTAAGCAAGCAGATTTATTATGCGTTAAACACCCTCACCAGAATCAAGCCCCCCCTAAACCAAAATCCTGAATCCGCCACTGTGTTAAGATATTATCAAGCAAGCGCAAAACAGAGAACTGATATCCTTTGACAATAATGAACTTGGATATTGATCAATAAAAGATTATTTGAAACCTTTCACTAATATTGTATAGGTACTGTGTTATTCTACGTATAGCTACAAAATATTAGGAAAATAGAATTATATTTTATTTATTATTCTCATCTAGTAAAAAAAAGCTACCTGCTTACTCATTCTTGTAAGTAACAAATTTACGCAATCTCTTTTATCACATCACACTAAATAACAAAACCTTTTTTTATTAAAAAGCAAACTCAGAGTTTCATGCCTAATTTACGATTATCCACATCCCTATCCCTAGGGTTGTTACAGCATATGTCTAAGCGCGCGTGTAATTATCGGTAATCATCTGGGGATCAACCCTAGCGATTTGCGCTACCCTAAGGTCAGGTGATGTGACAAATTGATGATTGTAAAAAGATACGACAAAGGGCATATTGTAGGTATCTACCTAATAAAATATTATATTGTGATTTATTTTGGAAGGCTGGAATTGACAGAAGCTCTGAGCATCGTAGGGTTATGCTGCGCTCTCCGTAGCCAATCCATAGATGGGTGACCAGACCATAGGTATTTTAAACGCCAACATTCTTCGATGTAGAGTACATAGACACCAATAGACAATCTCTTTATCTTATCATCTGCCTAGCCTTTTCCCACCACCTATATGTCAGGGTAAGCTTCCAATCTAAGTGAATGCAGCTAACTACTAGTGTTTTACATAGAGCGACTGTCTATCTGACCTTCACGACCCAAGGAGTAGTAGTTGATAAAAATGCTTTACGAGTATAGACTGTCTTGTTGGTCACTGTGGCCACAACTAGGTAACATAAGCAGTGAGGTAATGGGGGGAGGTAAAAAGGGTTCGATTACAAAGTCAGCAGTGTTTTTGGGTTTTTTCAATAGGATTTTCTCAGGATCACGAGTTTCTTGCTGGTTCTTCTCCATAGGACCCTCTACTTGGAACCGTGCAACTAATTTGACTTTTCATAAGCGCTTTATTTGTAGGCCTATGTGAAATAAAAAAAATGACTTTTGACTTTTGAACAAACTGGATTCTAGGTTTCTGCCCAGGCAATAGATTTGCTCCAACATAGGAGTTAAATTAAGTGGCTTTTGGACAACAAAACTCTGCCTGACCTTCCAAACTAACTGGAGATGATAATATGATTGCTGTAACATAAAAGTATTTTCATACTGGCTGTTAGGGACTACAGATAGTCGTAAAAGTAACTTATAACGCCATCTTCTTGTACGGAGATGAACTACTAAAGTGACAAAACATCTTCTGGTGTCACTAGATGGCGTTATATTAAAGTTGCCTATTTTAGTGATGCGAAACAGATTGTTATTAATTATATCGATATTATCGATATACATGAACAAATCAAATTAAGTAGGGTCAATGTCTAGTCAGTGTGATAAATAATGAAAACAACGTATTTTGTCGTCATTTATTCATAAAGACAATTTAATAAATGAACGCACTAAATTACAATAATTTTGAGATATGTCACTTAAGTATAATCAGTGGTGATAATTATGGTTTTACTAAATATTATTATAATAATATTTGGTGTTTCGTATTTCATTAGTCCTTACATGCAAGTTTTCGGCTTTTATTTGTATGAAGTATCATTCTTAAAGGTTTTGAACCTTGAGAGAAGAGAGAGAGGGACAATAAACCCATAACACCACCACCTTTGCGTTATATTCGTAATTATGTATATAATAAGCTACAATACTCGCTATTGATATAGATCAGTTACTGGAAGACAAATCGTATGGCTTTTAATATTTTAGTACAATATCATTTAATACAAATGCACCGATATGTACGTAATGCTACCAAACTATTGAGGAAAAAAATCTACAGGAGTACAATACAAAATATTAGGAAAATAGAATTATATTTTATTTATTATTCTCATCTAGTAGAAAAAAGTTTTCAGAAACATCAGAATTCTTAAAATGAATTTAATTAATTATTTTTAGATATTAAGAGCCCGACCAATGTTGGCTTTTTCCGACATTCTCTTTGACATTATTATTATTTATGTTTCTTGTTTCAATTACTTACTTTTTGTGCGAAAATTAAATCATCTAAGTTGGGACCTAAATTGGCAGAACGGATTGCTGTGCATAAAGAACTAGGAACCCACTTTTTTAAGCTTCATTAAATCTCTTTGAGCCCAAAAACGATCTCAAGTCGAGCTCTATATAAGAGTAAAATCTTTGAAGATGAAACAGTGCTATCCAAATCGTAAAATTCGAAAAGTGGCTTACTTAGTCAAGAAATATGTACAGTACAATAGAATAAGAAAAGCTATTGTAATGTAATAAATATATCGAAAAATTTAAATATACGAAAATAAAGCAAGGAGCTTGTTGTCAAACAAAAGCTATGTACAGCTAAGCAATTACAAGGGACTATAGATCTAACTTAGCCTAGCCTAACTCCGTACAAATTATAACTTATGATTATGATACAACAATGATCACAAACGCATGTCCACAATTAACTTAGATTTTATTAATAAACGATATGTGTAGTAATTGATGAGTATTAGTATGATAAATAATATTAAGTCATTTCGACTTAGACGTGAAGCGTAACACACAGCAAATCTTAACTAGCAAAACTTGGTACTAGTGTCACAGATTATAATACAATTAAAAAATATCATCATTATTACGCTAAAATATGTCTTTCCTATATAAACAACCTAAATACTAAAAGAGGTATAGTTTAAAAATATATTCCTATTCTATGCAAGCTGTAGAAAACCAAAATGTTTCGAAAAAAATATATTGTATGGAAGATTTTCGAGGTAGATCGGCAAAGGATACATTCTGTTGAAATAATAGCTAAACGCAGATTTTTTTATAATTTCTCTATCTTACCAAAATGTTAAGTTACACTAAAATTAGCTTTCAGCAGTAAAATATACACAAAAGATATATTACCCGCTAAAAATTAATATAATTTGTATCTATACATGTTTACTTAAATTTAATCACTTAAAACTATAAAGACACTAGTAATGACCAAGTTTTGCGCACAAATACAACACCTATTCAGCCACAATGTCGTACCGACGGCATTCAATAAAAACGTACTTATTGCTTGTACACGTAATAACGATTGTAGTATAACACTACACCGCAAACAATCACAAATTAATATATTCTCATTATAATTACAATGATATTTTTAATTAAAAAGTATATTTTATTATCCTTTGATATGTATTTAATGAGTAATGATCGATTAACTATGATTACATGTTTAAATAATTCGAGTTTGTTAACTTAGTGTATTATTTATTTGGACATAGCCAGGGTAAGTTTGTCAGGCCTTTTTTTCCATTTCATACAATCATGATTACAAACCTATTTATTAGTAATCCACTGCTGATCATAGGCCTCCCCTAACGTGTGGAATATCGCTCTATAACTCAGGGCATCTAACTTCTGCCTTCATCACTTCATTTAGTTCACCTTGCCAAAGGCGTCCTGACGACCTACCCTTTCCTAGCTTGGTCATCATTCAAGAATTCTCAGTTATCGGTTGTTCAGTCAATTTAATCAACTCACTGCCACCTTTCTAATTCTAAGCATTTGATTACCAACCCTTATTAGAAATTTTCTTACAATGGTTATCTTTAAGCAGACCTTAGGACCATGTAAACTCAAGATCCCTTGCATCGTATTTCACTCTACCGTTTGTACTATGTGGGTTGAAAGTTTATTAATTTTTGTGTTAATAACAACCAACGAAAATGTTTCCTCGTCTCCACCAAGTTCTTTTTTCCCTACAATTGTGCGCGTCACTTGACCTAACTTAAAATAATTCGAGGAAAGAACATGTTGCTCATATTATCTAAGAACACAGTTCCTATTATTCTGAGATTTTAGATGTTTTTGATCTCGCAATCTATTTTCCGATTTTTTTTTGATAGATTTGTAATTCAATAGTGAAAAAATAAAATTGTCAAAATTATCTTTATCTTGCTAGATAATTCTGATAAGACAAGAAAATTTATGATGGCTTGCTTTAACTCCTTATTTTTGTAGTACGCACTATTTTCTTTTATTCTAGCAGTACTTATCCCTGGCTATATCCATATTTAAATTATTCTAAACTATTTCTAATGATATTTCAAATTATTATGTAAGCCAATTTTCTCTTTTAAACCAAGTTACAATTCATAAAACTATCCTATTTAGGTTATTTGGGGTTACATGGGGATTAAATACATTTTTACATCATATCAACCATCAACAACATTTTTAAACAATCACTTATTATTTTCTGATTATTTGAGAATTCTTGAATATACATATAAATATAAAACAGTTATTTGATTAGTAGTTTTTAATGTAACTATTCTAATATCGACTTATCGAGCAACCTTATCGATAGCGCGCATCACTTTTAGTCGATGAAAGTGATTCATTTTGTCGATTTTTTCATTAGTTTTTATAATAATTCTAAGTATTGTGTAAATTTCTGATGTTGTTACATTCAATTATTAGGTATAGTATAATCGTTTATCTTTCGCACATTAATTTATATTTGACACCTATACTTTTCCACCACTAGAGACTAAAATTTCACGTCATAATATTGTATTTATTAAATAGAATTATTATAAAAATGTTTCGTACAATAATTTCGTTACATACACTTGTGTACATAATTTGGGGGAACAATCGAAATTCAATTCAAACTTCTGTTCTCATTTAAAATCGTGATATTTTTTTATTTTTCGAAAAAAAGAATCGAAATTCTTCTAAACATAAATTATGATATAAAATCTTTATGATATGTTTACGTTGCCTTTGACTTTTAAACAATTAATTACAGTAGGTACCTACTATGTTCCCGATTCATTTTTTTTTCACGTACGCAATGCTATTTTTCAACAACAAAATAACACGCTGTTCCCCTAAATATGTGCAGAAGTGTAAACAATGCATAATATCTTTAATAAATCTCACTTGATTCTTAGTTCTTACACATAACAACAGTTTGGTCTACCGCACTAAGAAATTTAACCACTTGGCATACAAGACAATCTTTATAGATCTCACTATATCAACGATCTACTTCAAAACTCGCTTTTATAAATAGTTTTTGGAAAAAGACATAATAAATAAAAGCAAATAAATTGAAGAGGAAGATTTTTCAAAATACATTATAGATTAGAGAAAGGTATCTTTCGATTTGAAAACAATAAAAAAAGATAAACTTAAGAACAGACAGAAGAATACTTTTTTATTAGAGATACACTTTCATTTAAGTGTAAAGAAGTTTACCTTAAAAAGAAAAAATATTTTAATTAGACCAATTTAATTTCTTCTGTGAATTTAGATGTACTATCTAGAGTCAATTTATCTAAAATTTGATGAAATTTAGTAAGTATTCTTTTATTTATTATCTTCAAATCACGTACATTACTTCAAATGTCATATAGGAGTAGAAAATATTCATTTAACTGAGTATCTATGTGGCAACAATTACTACTTAAAACAAACATTTCTATTGAATACAAAAACCCGGTATCTACCAATAATATTTTGTTTCTTTAAACAAAGAAATAAAATTGTTGTAAAGTAAAGGGACAGTAGTAGCAGGCCTACTCCATGGTGTCATACTGTACCTTCTTGACCTTGAGGTAGCGCCAGGCGGCGTAGGCGACGAGTGTGGCGGCGGTGGCGAGCGCTAGCGCGGCGCCCACGGCCACGGGCGCGGTCTCGGCGCGCGCGCGGGCAGCCCTCGAGCACGCCCACGCCGGCCCAAACTCCCCGCCGCGCTTGTACATAAATGCCTGCAGCCGCATCTCGCGCAGGTACAACTTGGCGCGGTGAATCGTGGCGGGGCTGCGAACGTCACAACTTTTAAGTAGCTACACCAAGTTTTATTAAATGAAGTTACCATGTGCTGATGGTGACTAGACCAATAGGTTGCTTTAAATTTGGTACAAATTCCATACTTTCAAGCGTTTACTTAAGCTCCGTCTGTTGAAAGTTCCTTCATGAAGTTTTATTAGTTAGTTCACAAAAATATGAGTCAAACTTCAGGGCACATATACATAGTATATTTGGGTTTTCATTGAGATTATCGTTATGCCCAATATTATGTCCCGAAAAACTGATGCGAAAATATTACTGTGCCACCGTTGGGCACTGTGGCTAACGAAGTTACTGGTATTAACGAAGTAACTATTATTATGCAATGATATTGAGACCAGTGCTATTCTAGGTGGCTATGAACAGTAGTGACAATTAACATTCGATGTTCATCTTGATCGTCTCGTCATTATATATCATAAATGTCGAATATGTTGCTAATAAGAAAATCTAGTCACCTGCCTAGCCTTTTCCCAACTAAGTTGGGGTCGGCTTCCAGTCTAAACCGGATGCAGCTTAGTTCCAGTGTTTTACATGGAGCGACTGCCTATCTGACCTCCACAACCCAGTTACCGGGTAACACGATACCCTCTATGGTAAGACTAGTTGTCTGACTTTCTGGCTACTGACTACCCGTAACGACTGTCAAACATCTACAAATGACAGCCGGGACCGACAGCCGGAAAGCGGAGGAGTTTCGCTATGCGGACCGACCGCGCCATCGATCGACCCGTGCGGCTGTTTCTTAGCCACGAGCTCCTCCATATCATATCATAAAACATAAACTCACTTAGCGTCTTCCTCCGCCAGCTCGATGACGGTTTCCTCGGGACATGAGAAGGATTTCCCGACGGGCGTGGGGAACAGCAGTTCCCTGGAGTCTGTGCTGAGGGTAACCTTGCGGCCCTGGTTGGCTGCGTGCTCCAAGATGCGCGCGCTGGAGTTGTATGTTAGGCGAAGACTGTCCGCGTACCAGCGCTCGCCTCCAGGCGTCTGGAAAGTCACAAGGAAATATTTTAAATCCATTTACATGGACTTTTGAAGATCAAGGTTGTTAAAGAGAAGTCGGACTAAAAGTCATGAGAATTTTGGCTGACAATTGCATTTATTTATTTATTTACACATAGAAAAAAGACTAGAAGAAAGAATACGACAGTATAGTACAAAGGATTGTACTATATTATTATTATTGTACATTGTTTTTCTATTTAAAAAAACGGGCAAGAAAACTACACATTTTGAAATTCCTAACACCAAAACTCACCTACCTGAAAAATATTGAAAACATGCTGTTTCTATCAGTATTATTGGGGATTAGACAAGTGGCAAAAACGCCAGTAGAATTGAAAACAAAATGTATGGGAATGACAGATAGCAAGTCGTAAACGAATGTCATTCCCATACATTTTGTTTTCTATTTCACTAGCGTTTTTGCCACTTGTCTAACCCCCACCTTGTCTAAACGAGTAAAAGAAACAATGTAAGCTCGTATATCACTTACTTTTGAAAACGAAAACTCCAGAGCGAAATCCTTGAAGGTCAACACGAGTGTTTCAGCATCGCTCTCTTTACACGCGCCGGCTACGTTGGCGTTATTCGGGACAAATGTATTAGCGTCCTGAAAGAGACGAACACAATATTTATATATATTTTGGATTGGAATATATAGGATATTTTTATCCAGGTGTGCGAAGTAGTTCCTTTAAAACGGGGGCGACACCGCGGGAAAAAGCTAGACCTACTTCATCACTACACAGTAGGTATAAAACAAAGTCGCTTCGCGCTGTCTGTTCCTATGTATGCTTAGATCTTTTAAACTACGCAACGGATTTTGATGCGGTTTTTTTAATAGATAGAGTGATTCAAGATGAAGGTTTTAGTATATAATTTGTCAAGTTTTTGTATCCATTGGCTGAAATATCGCGGGCGAAGCCGCTGGCGGGAAGCTAGTATATTATAAATGCGAAAGTTAGTGAGCAGGTTTGTTATCCATTCACGCAAAAACTACCGAATGGATTTGAATCGAATTTGGTACACACATAGTTTATATCCTGGATTAACACATGGGATACTTCTTATCCGGGTACACGTAGTAGTTCACTCAGGATGCGGGTGAAACCGCGGGAAGCAGCTAGTAATTAATTTACTTTGCTTATTTCCAGTTGTAATGTGTTCCCTACAAATGCACGAGTGTAGACCTAAATTGTTTCACGACTCCATAAGATTACCCGGTGTACCCCTAAAGGGCAAGGAGTGCCTACACCGTTTGGACACCTAATAAAGTATGCAAATTATTGTACCTATGCATAAATTCAAGATCGGTGTCGTGTATAACAAGCCGAACTCTATAATATTGTGAGTAAAAATTAATAATTTTAACAATTAATGTTAAAAAAAATGTTATAATTAATTAATATTGTGTTGTAACAAGCCGAACTCTATAATATTCGTATCACATTAAGTCTGACCGTTTGTTGTGTTAACTATGAATTACACTACAAAAATTGCGCCACAAATGTCAGAATATTTTTAATAATGTTCATTTCGACAGTTTCTTTGTGATGCCATGTCACGAAACTTTTAGAATGAATGAAATGTGTTTAAATCTCCCACAGTTGTTTATACACAGATACACTAGTGTACGGTGTATGGTGTCGTAGTGAAAAGCACTATGTTTGTTGACATTTATATACAAATCGAGGAGTGGCGGATCTAGGGGGAGGGGGTGTAAGGGGCTCAAGCCCCCCCCCCCCCAAAAGCTAAGCAAGGAGACTTATTATGCGTTAAGCAAAATAAAATGTTCAGTGCTTTTTTAGTGTTTCGCTTGATAAAACCTACCCTCACCAGAATCAAGCCCCCCCAAACCAAAATAATGGATCCGCCACTGAAATCGAACACATTTTAATCTCGTAATTGAATCAACAATCGATTTTGTCACTTGCGAATTAAATTTTCCTGAAATAAATACATTACAGTCTACAACCACAAATGCTATTCAATCAACATTAACTCCATTTTAAACACATCAAGATCAAACTATCATACAATACCGCGACTCCATTAAAAACAACCCTGATATTTTCAGCAGAACACATTAATTAATTAAAAGCTCCATTGAACTTTAAGCTATAGGTTAATTACTTAAAACACCTAGATAGCAACGTGGGCATCACTGATTTAAACAGTTAAAGTTCACACATTAAATTTTATGCTCTGCAGAATTTTATGATACCTTCTAGAAACTTCTGAAATCCCGGTATATTAAAAGCCTTCTGATATTAAAAGCCGTGTGTTAAGCCGCCTGCAACTTTCTCAAACACCAGAAAAGCATTGAAATGATTTTGACTGTCTTAGAATCCGTAATGAATTTAATCAGAGAATAATTTTATTTTCTAAATTTAAATTTTGCTAATTTTATTGTTACTACTTTTTTGTTATTGCTATATTTGCATAATTGTCCTTTTTGTATTTATATTATTTGCCATATTCTAATTTACGCCGTAAACTACCTGTTCTTTTTATTCTTATACAATTTGACTCCATCCAAAGGTTATCTGTAAGAAATTGCTTTTAACGAAAAGACCGCCTATTGTACTGCTGCATATTTGTTTGTCCTATTGGTGTACAATAAAGAATATTCTATCTATCTATTAAGGAGGACTATTTTTATACTAGTCTGATACTTACGGCTCTCTCATTAAGTTTGGTGACGTAGGATATGTCTAGCAGAGCGTCCACCATCAGTAGTATGCACGTCTCCCCGTCCCTGCCCAGCAGTCGGTACGTGGCAGTGTTCAGGCTCCTTTCTGTTACCGCTTCCTGCAATTTATAACAGATCATTGTACACAGTGAAAATTGAAGGTTCTAAAGGAATTCCAGACTGTTCACACTTTCAACATTTTCATTGTGATGGAGCTGCCGCTGTCGCGACACTTACATATTATGTCGTCCTTCCCCCTAACGTAAGCCATTCTTTCAGTTTCAGTTACAATACCATTCCATTTCAGTTGCAATACCTTTCATTTTGACAATTAAATGATATACACTACTTCGTTGAAAGTATCAATGAGATAAACGTCGAAAAATATGCAGCAATGTATGTAAAAATCCTTTTGATGGGCATGTCAATTGGCTATTCATTTTACGTAATTAGGGGACTGACTTTATACTTTTATTCATCTACCTAGCCTTTTCGAAACTATGTTGTTATAAACTTAAGTACATTTCGTGGATCTTGGAAGAAAACATTGAGGGCCTTATAAGTAGATATATTGTTGCTAAAATCGGTGTCATTGACCTTTAATAAATCCTCCTCGGTTGTCAGGTTGTCATCCAGTACAACAGTCCTCGTTAATAAATTGATGATACAAGGCACTGGTCATTGTTAACGCTATTATAGGGCATTATGTTCCAATTACAGTTAAAAGATAATAATAAAACCGTTATGATTCGGGTGACCATTGCGAAAATGTAAAAAATCAGGACGACTTAAATTAGCTGGGTATAAACAAAAGGAACTCAGATCTACTCTATGTTAATCAATAGGCATTGAAAAACCCTTACAAATTAAAACGAATCACTAATTTACTGTCGTATTCATAATTTAATTAATATTAAATATATAACTCTATCTGTTTATAGACAAACATCAACACAACAAGGTAATAAAAAAACATTGGCTGGACCGATTGTGATGACATTTTTTGTCCGTGTTTGGGTAGGTATACTAAAGTATATGGCGTTGCTACAAGGGCAGGACAACATCTTTTGGGGGCCGCTAGAACAATTATAAATTTACCAAGGAGCATCATATTAATCTGTTACTGTCATGTGAGATCAGATAGTCAGTGACTCCATGCAAAATAACGTCACGCCGGTCACCGGTGACCTCCAAACAATAGTTTTTGTATTGTGTCTGTCAGTATGGCGTTCAAAGTGTTAACTGGAAACCAACACAAGCATGTTTGTGGAAACGGCTAGACAGATGAAGAGTGTAAAATGTCCTTACCGTAGATCCTCCAGGTGCGACGGTAGTCTTGCTGTACTTGGTGACCCTCGGCCTTCTCGTGGAGGCCTGGCTGTCCAGCTGTAGGCTCTGCACCGAGCACACCACCAGCACTGCCAACACACACCGCATAGGTAAGCATACGGAGCTCTTGGGTACTGATAACACTCTAGACTTAACTAGATAACATCCTATTTGTACACCGGTTTAACGAAACCCCACTATTTAATAAAATGTGCTCCTGTTTAATTAATTTTAACAAGTCCTTAAGATTAAATAATACGTCTCGCATTTTGGAATAAACATAAAAAAGTATTTAGCTAAAAATTATACACAATTTTATTTCACACACAAGCAAAGGTTTTTTGATCATATAAATGCGATAATTTCTATTGTGTTCATTCTGAACTGTACACTTTTTACACAAATATTCACAAAAATAATACTACGTTAGGTACAAAAATATGATAATTTTTTAACAAATTTTCAAGAGAATATATCAAAGAATCATGTTCCAAGATGCTGCCTACAAGGAAAGATTGTCAAGTGCATATAATAGCGTAATTTGTTTAGTGATGTACTCAAAATGTATCGATAACTTTCATAAATGTCATTCATACGTTACATTTATTTTAATTTAACGTAAGGTGAAACAAAAATGTTGAATGAACTTTGTTTTTTATATTGTTTACGTTATAATGGATTACATCACGTGTTGAATCCAAAACAAAGCAGATAGCTACTTTGTAAACTACCTTGCTTAGAAAAATATATAATGTTTACGCATCTAAGACGCAGCATGTCTCGAGACAAATAAAAGCCCTTTTATTATGTCTGCTACAGTGAAACGGGCATAATCTGTCTTATACATACGTCTGACCTAGATTTGGGATTCACCAAGAAGCTTAGCGTATGATTAATATTTTCCGTAAAAGCCCTCATATTCAGAGGCAAATTCAAAGTAAATGATTAATGATGCCAGTCTGGTTTTAGTACAAAACATCTTGGTGTACGGGCGAATTAATTAAATGCTCAAAAATGCTTCGTCATCGTTATAAATATAGCGATTTTGAGGTTATTTTTGTACTTTAGATACTGAAGTTGGTTTTGAAAATGTATGCCAAAGGTTTTATTTGGAGTTGACTGCTTTCTTGGTTTTACATGGTACTTGAGGAGGTTTAAAAACCCATCCATGTTCTTTCTGGCCCTTTGCATTCCGGGCACAAATTTTTATTATGGCTTGAAGTTGCCTGATCTACTTCTGATTGTATAAACATCTAAATGTGATACGTTGCAGTAATTAACATGAAATAAATGCCTAGGATGCCGATATGGATTTTCCTTAAATAATTCAAAACTAATTTCAAAGAGATAAGGAAGCTTAAATGGAACAAAACCTTAAATCTTAAAAATAAAATCAATTTTTCCCAAAACAATTGTTCATTAAAAAAAAACTATCGATATATTTGTCACGCAACCCATCACTACGCTAGTTAGTTCATTGTGGAAAGTTTATATGTAGAACGAACAACACGATTGTTGGATCCATAAAGATCTGCGCCTTTGAGCCATTTAACAATTCATTTTACGAGTTTTAAATGTATACTAGATAACCGCGAGCGACTTCGCCCGCGTGGGCTATACGAATTCAAATTTAAAATGACAGAGTTTCATACAAACTTTGCCCCCCATTTCTCCCCTTAGGGGTAGAAAATTCAAAATTCAAAAGTCATTTATTCAAATTAGGCTGAAAATCAGCAGCTTTTTGAACGTCAAATTTACAAAAGACAGCCCCCAAAACGCCCGCCCTTCACCACTTCCTATGTGTTTTTGCTGGGAAGAAGAAGTGGCGCAACAAACTCCCCAGCAACACATATCTGTCTGTAAGGTTTGTAAGGTTTGAAGAACCTATAGAATTTCGGAAAATCCTTTCTTATCGGATGCCTACGTCATACAAAGAACACCGTCCAATTTTCAGGTCTCTATGATCAGCAGTTTAGGCTGTGCGTTGATCCGTCATTCATTCAGCACAAAGTATTTTATATGTATAGATACATATGTATAACAAGTAAACTTCGTACAGTTTAGTTAATATCATCCTTATTACAAAACACGGTTCAACGTTACTCTCAATTGAAGAATCACCATTCGTTTATTTTTACTTCACGACAAAGAGGTTTATGAATGTAAGTTGCTATGTATGTCTGTACTGGCAGTTTCCCGCGGTTTTACCCGCGTCTCTAGGGAACTACCTAACGTACCCGAATATAATGTAGCCTATAACCGCCTCCTGGGTCCTATCTAACTCCAAACATAATTTCATTCAAATCGGTACTGCCGTTTGACTGTGAAAGCGTCACAAACAAACTCACTTTCTCATTTATTGTATTAGCTAGAATTTGCATCAGTAATACGTTCATAAAAAAAAACCTATTCGTTTCATTAAAGTTCATATGTCTGTTTCATATTTATTAAAGAACTAGCTTCTGCCAGCGACTTCGTCCGCGTGGAATAGTGGTGCTCCGCACCTATTGGTCTCAGCGTGATGATATATAGCCTATAGCCTTCCTCGATAAATGGACTATCTAACACTAAAAGAATTTTTCAAATTTCCCGTTTTCCCAACATTTCCCTTCACTGCTCTGCTCCTATTGATTGTAGCGTGATGAAAAGTATACTATGTATAACCAGCTCAGGAGTATGAAAAATAATTGTACCAAGTCTCGTTAAAATCCGCCGATTTATTTTTGGCATCAGTATCGATCCCTAATTACCCCCTGATAGTTATTTTGGAAATACACTCGAGAGCAATGAATCCGGGTCACTTAAAGAATCCTAAAAATCTCGGAAACTAAAAATGCTAGGTTAATGCAATAAATTGTATTTTATAGACAATGTAATACTCCTTAAATGAAGGTATTAAAACTTCTTAGTTATTGTAAAGTTATATCATAAAAAAATCAAATTTGAAAAAGGGCCACTTTCGAAGATGGAACTACGAAATTACAGCATTCGGTTTTGCTTTTGTTTGTAATCTGTTGTCATTTATGTGGGTACATAAACCATGTTGATAGTGCTCTATATTCATTATTCAAGCTGAAATTATGTCGCTTACGCCTGCAGAATGCACCAGAATACTTACAATGCTGGAAACCGGCCGCAGTCAGCGCGATACAGCCAGGACTGTCGGTGTGTCGCTGTCAACAGTACAAAGAGTTCTCCGACGTTACGAAGAAACTGGTTCTAACCTACGCAGACCAGGAACGGGCAGAACCAGGTGTACCACAGCACGAGAAGACCGATACTTGGTGAACACCATGCTTCGAAATCGCTTTCTCACAGGAACTGAACTCACAAATCAGTTTCGACGCCTCGGAGGAAGTAACCCATGCATGTACAGTAAGACGTCGGCTTGCTGAATCTAACTTAAAACCCCTTAGACCTGCAAACGGCCCTAAACTGGAGCGTGGACATCGTATTTCAAGACTAAGATATGCCCAGAGCCACGTAAATTGGAGTATTGAAGATTGGTCAAAAGTTATGTTCTCCGACGAATCAAAATTTATGCTCTACAAGCACGATGGAAGACACAGAGTGTATCGAAGACCAGGGGAAAGATTCAAGCAAGCATGCATCGAAGAAAAAGTAGCCTACGGTGGTGGGTCTGTACTTGTGTGGGCCGGAATTTCTTCTGAAAGTCGCACAGAGCTGGTGATCATAGAAAACGGCTCTTTAACTAGCGAAAGATATGTCGAAGAAATCCTCAATGATCACGTTGTTCCATTTATGGTCAATTTAGGTGAGGATGCTATATTTATGCATGACAATGCCCGACCTCATACAGGTAGGATTGTGAATGACTACCTTCAAGAGATGAACATTACTCGTATGGAGTGGCCAGCGCGCAGCCCGGATATCAACCCAATCGAGCATGCTTGGGACGAGCTAGGCAGATGCGTAAAACAACGAAACCCTCCCCCAATCACGCTTCGTGAGCTCAAAATTGCTCTCACAGAGGAATGGGAGAATATTCCCCAAAATCGTATAAGGAACTTGGTGTACAGCATGCCAAACCGCGTAAACCCAGTAATGGAAGCACGAGGAGGCAATACGAAGTATTAAAATTCAAGAAAATCGTAATAAAGTTAAAAAAATTCATGTTTCCTATTTTTGTTTTAAGGAGAGATCAGCAGTTTTTTTCTTTATGTAATTTTGTGTTAATAAAATGTATGGTGACTCATATTTTTTTTACTTTCATTTAAGGAGTATTACATTGTCTATTAAATACAATTTATTGCATTAACCTATCATTTTTAGTTTCCGAGATTTTTAACATTCTTTAAGTGACCCGGATTCATTGCTCTCGAGTGTATATTTCATGTACAGAATTGACCTCACTATAGATTTATTATAAGTATATATTAATTAATCATATTTATTAAAGAATGTCGATACTGAATATCGTCGACACCAAAGAAACTTTTGCATATAATATGAGAAAAGCTATACATATTTAACTAACGAACGTCAGCAACTTTACCTCTATACGAAATATTACGTAAAAATCTAAATTTAAGCTACTGTAAAGCGAACCTGTCTGTTTTTTACAGTTTCACGGCAAAACGGCTGGATTGGAAACAACAAAATTTCGCACAGTGATAGATGGGACCTCGGAGACAGCTATAGACTACTTTTTCTCTGTGTGCGTTTAAATGTTCCCTCGAGACGCGGGTGAAACCGCGGGAAACAGCTAGTAATCTTTATAACAAAACATATGAACCCTGTTTCTTAAACTAGGGGAGGTTTGAGGAGCTTGTGGCTAAAGTAACAGCCGGTCGGATAAGCCAGCTTGGCGCGGTGATCCGGGAATTGGTGACCATCTATGATAAATGATAAATGATATTTATTTTTGCAAGTTTGTCTATGTCGTAGCGAAACTTCTCCGTGCCTCGGAAAGCACGTTAAGCTGTTGGTCCAGGCTGTCATTTGTAGATCTTTTTTTTTCGAGGCAGTCAAAACACTGTTACTCATGGAATAGCAAAGTGAAAAATCCATTAACAGTGGCCAGAAATCAATTAAAAACGACAACAAACGCTCTCCAATCTACACAACACAACAACAGACCGCACAACAAACCACCAAATAGTTTTTATTGTTGGAGGTCGAGAACCAATTCCCAACACAACAGTTGTAATTGGAAAAAACTAAACTTATACATAGACTAACTGCGTCCCGCGGTTTTATCCGCCCGCAAAATGGCGTCGCATCAACCGCTCGTATTTTTTCTGTTTGGTTATCGTTATAAAGGTTATAAGGTGAAATTTCATCATCATCATCTACCTAGCCTTTTCCCAACTATGTTGGGGTCGGCTTCCAGTCTAATTTCAAGCCCGGTTAAGCAGTCGACAACCTTCTAGGTTGACCTGCGAGATGCCATACACAAAAAATAAAATTCCAGTCTAACCGGATGCAGCTGAGTACTAGTGTTTTACATGGAGCGACTGCCTGTCTGACCTTTACAACCTAATTAATGTAAAATTTAATAGCCTAATATAATCTTTACCAAGAATTGGGCTACTAAATACAAAAAGGCTTTTACAAATCGGGCGGCTAGTTCCACTGATGATTGCGGTCAAACAAACTCTTCAGTTTTGTATAGGATCTTCTTTAGAAATATAATTCTTCTATACGTGTTTTGGTCACCTAACTCCTTCTAAACGGTTCGACCGTTTTGGATGAAATTTTGTGTGTATACTTCAGCGGGTTCCTACACGGTTTGAAAATAAAATAGGACCGGTAAATGTCATCATTCTCATAAAAACGTCAAAGTTAGGACAGTAAAACGTCTGTCGGATCTGCTAGTATACGTGAAGAGCCGATATCACGTCTAGCGAGTTCGATTCGATCCGGTTCATTGGCGATTTCTATTAGTATTGGAGAATCTGGACCCAAGTTTGTGTACAGACGGTGTAGGAATACGTGCCCTGTTTTGATGAAGAGTTTTATACGTGGTTTCTTTGATTTTTAAGTTTTGTGAACGTGACCAACCCGAAACACGAACCTTTTGAAAAAGGTTTTTTT
The DNA here is from genome assembly GCA_963891755.1 of Pyrrhia umbra. NCBI lineage: Eukaryota > Metazoa > Arthropoda > Insecta > Lepidoptera > Noctuidae > Pyrrhia > Pyrrhia umbra. Next base: position 4,299,834 of record OY982943.1, read on the forward strand.
TTTCATGAAAATAGATAATACAATGTGGTTTGTCAATGTTTTCTTGAAATTATTTCGTATAGACTAGGGGTGGACTGATTGTCGATCGCGACTATTGGTCTAGTCAATCAAGGCACTTCAAAGATTATAAGTACTGAAATTATATGAAAAATTTCCAAAAGCGGGTAGATCGCAAAGGGTTTCATCATAAACAGTATGTCTTTAGTCTGATCAAGCCTGATATCCATAATGCATAGGCAGACTCCCTATATACAAGCCCGGTTAAGCAGTCGACAACCTTCTAGGCTGACCTGTGAGATGCCATACACAAAAAAACTCCTTATATGATACAATTTCTAGAAAATGAGATAATGCTTAAAAAACACCCTGTATAACTGTGGATCCCCAGTACTAATCTCTCTTACCAAAATATCTTCATCCCTACGTTATGCTCAGTACGCATATTCTGATCAGATCCAACAGTAGGTACTAATAAAAAAACAAGTTTGTTTTGCCTAACACGATTAGCACCGGTCACGTGCGAACGTAGCGTTCTCCGGTGGAATTCATAAACACTAGCTCACAGGATACCTACTTGATGGAATATCCTATGTTCATGTATTTTAATTAGGTACGAAATTTAGGATTTAATTACTAAAAGAGAATTTTATTAGATACGCAAAATTCCAAGACTTTGAGTCAAATAGACTTTAAATTATGGGAGGTCAAAAGTGTCGTTCTTTTGTTTGCGAAATTGCACACTCAGTGGCGGTCCGAGAGGGTCACAGCGGACATGACCCTCACCCAAAATCGTACACGTGTAGTTCACAAACCTCCTATAAATAAACAATTTAAGAAAATTTTAATTCTAACACATTGGTAGGTCGTTAATCGTAATAGATCGTCCAATTTTGGAGCTAGCTTGAAACCTTGAGCTTCAGCCAATTTTAATTTTGGTTGTTGATGACCCCCCCCCCCATAGCCAATTTTGGTTATTAATATACCCCCGCTCCTTCCAAATATCAAATCTCATCATCTGCCTAGCCTTTTCCCAACTATGTTGGGGTCGGCTTCCAGTCTAAACCGGATGCAGCTGAGTACCCGTGTTTTACATGGAGCGACTGCCAAATATCAAATCTATCGAGATCATTATCACTTACATCGGACCTTTGTCCCGATTTGTCCCATTGGACTGGGCACTGACAAGGCTTCCGATTTCCACATACTGTTCTGTCTTAATATGGTCTTGTTGCTGAGGAGTTTGTTCCTCCTTCACCTTCCCAGCAAAATTATGAAGTTTGAAGACTGTTTTTTTGTATGTTGACTGTTGAAAACTTACGAATTGATGATATGTGGGTGTTCTTCACTCTTCGTGAAAGCAGGTGTGATAGTATGATTTTACGGCGTAACCCATTACTATTATAAGCTTATATGAATAAATAATATTGCTATTAAAAAAAGGATACAGGCCTTGTTTTAACAGCACCACACCCAAACATTAATATGTAAATCCGACTAATGAAAAATTCAAAGGAGAATGATCTCGTTGCCGAAATTCGCGCTGACGTTTCATTAACGAATCCATAACTGTTAATTGAAGCGAATGGTTACCGCAACCGCAGTTGTAGTGAGCCAACCAACCCACTGTTTTATTCATGTTTATTACATTAAGCCCCGTTTTCATTATAGGTAGCTAACTTGGCAAGTATACTAGTCTGTAGGTTGGCACATAAAAACTTTAATAGACAAATCAATTCCAACTTCACTATAAATGTATTTGATTATTTTTGCTTCTACAGAAAATTTTATTCAATGATCTGATTATTTATTAGTTTATTTATTTAATAAGGCAAACCAACTAAATACACACAAAAACATTCAAAAAACATATCATTTACAAATTCAATAGCATTGCATGCATCTAAATTAAAGGTAAGCACAGCATTTTAATTAGATCTCAATATTCAATAATAATAATATAAAAATGGATAACAATGTACTTAATTAGAACTAATATCAATATCTTTTTTTCTAGTTACAAGTGTATGGATAAATTACTTTTTGAATATAATGCCAACAAAAAATTAATATTAATCTGATTCTCGTCAACGGCAGCTCAATCTGTTATGACAAAAAAATCGAAATAATATAAAATTAAATTGGCGAAGGTTTCGAGCTGTTTTCACTAATAAATTCATGCAAGAACATTTCATTGTTCATTTCATATTCGCACGCTATAACCACTTAAAGCTTCGCTCAAAACTGTTACAATTTTAACTGAACTGAATTCAGGAAACGTGACTTCATCGCTTCAAATGTTGGTTCGCATTAAAACAGCCGAAAAACACAAAAAAGAAAAGGTTACCGTCGTTATTTTTTATTATTTCGCGTTAAGATTACAGCCTGTAGGCCCGTCCTGAAAAGATGTGATCCGTGAAGAAATTTGCGAAACGCTGAGGGTATCATAGCGAGGTCTTTCAACCTCGTCTGGCTATTTTCTTAACTTAATAACGACTGACAAAATGGTTTTAATTACTTGAGTTAAGCTTTTCATTATTTTAATTTAGTAAGGCGTTGACCTATACTGCGAATTCTCCCGCTATATTGAGGGTGTGAGAGAATGAGTTCCTTGTAAGGGGAAACAGGTTTAACCATATATATTTCTGGTATATAAGGTTTTTTAAAAAAACTGCCCCTCGTTAGGAATTACCCCTGTATCGTGGGTACGTTTACAAACATACATTACACATGTACAAACACCCAGACCGAAACAATATTAATTGTGCCGTGCGGGGATCGAACACTTGCCACCTTGGCTTGCCACCATTATATTTTTAACTAGCTTCTGCCCGCGACTTCGTCCGCGTGAAATAGTGGTGCTCCGCTTCTATTGGTTTTAGCGTGATGAAATATAGCCTTCTTCAATAAATGGGCTATCTAACACTGAAAGAATTTTCAAATCGGACCAGTAGTTCCTGAGATTAGTAGCGTACGCAAAAAAAGTATTTTTTCTGGTTGATTTCTTACACCTTGTGTCCGAAAAACCCTAATATCTTACGGAACCCTATATTCCAAAATAAAATTTGGCCTATGTTACTCGTGGATAATGTAGCTTTCGAATGGTGAAAGAATTTTTAAAATCGGTCAAGTAGTTTTTGAGCCTATTCATTACAAACAAACAAACAAACAAAGTTTTCCTCTTTATAATATTAGTGTAGAAGTGTAGATAATAGACATAAAAGTAGGTTTATCTTAGAGGAACTATGGAATTTTATCCCATCACAATAGCTTAATTAGTTTCTTTCTATTGAAATAGTCCTGTGATACCGGGTATTTCTCCTGGGAGCATTTCTATAGTGTATACAGGTGTAATCACCGGTTCGATGTCACCATTACATTTCATTAAAGTTGTCTCAAAGGGATTCTGCGTATTGACTTCGGGCCAACGTTCGCCTCCCAATGGTCCGGGACTCTGTAGTCCCGTGCATGGTAGAGGCAAAATAACTTATATAACGGAGTTACGGCACGTACGTTTAGCGTTTCTACGTTTGGCGTAGTTGCTAAGCAATAGGCTGCGCTGCGTGTCGCGGGTTCGATTCCCGCACGGGACAACTAAAATCGGATAGTGTTTGTGCATGTGTAATGAATGTTTTTAAACGCCCTCACGATACAGGAATAATTACTAGTGTGGGGCAATGTTTAAAAGCTAAGTTCAGCGTAGGCGAAAGCTAGAAATAGACCTGTCTGAAAATGGGAAATCATCACATGAGTCGGAGTGGGAAGGGGTGTCAGACTGTTACTGACTAATCCATGTTCATCCCTTCGCCCTATCTCCGTATCTCTTAGGATGGTTTTACACATAAGTAGATATTATGTTTTTTGTATTTCTATGGTTTTTCCTATCATGATCCCATTGTTGCCATTAAAAACATATAAAAATATTACCTGTTCATAATAAATTCTTCTGCCAACCTATTTGAAAAATTAATGATAGGCCTTTTTTTGGACCTATAATATAATTAATTCATAATCTTAAAAAAGTTTTAATCATAGTCGTTATTCTTGGAACCGTTTCGAACTTACACTGTTACAACTTTATTCATACATTCCCAAACTAAAGTTGTACATTGACATTTTATAGCACAAACTTTAATATTACGCAGAAAATAAGTTTAATGTAAAGAATGTGGGTATGCCACCTTTTATGCAAATACTTTTAGACCTCGACAACTTTGGGACAGGGCTACAGGCCAGCACAAACTAATTCTGTGGTCTTATACTAAAGATATGATAGGAGTACAAAAGTAATTACCTATGTCAGTCTATTTCTCTATCCGTTTGTCATAAAACATTTTTTATGAATATTAGACAAACAGAGTTCAACTCAACCTGCGTTTTCTCCCATGGCGTGAGCGAGTGATAATTAAATAACGAAAACCCCATCCAAATCGGACCAGTAGTTTTTGAGGAAATCGCGGACATAAAAACATACACACATACGAGTCAAATACAGAACGTCCTTTTTAAAAGTCGGCCTTTAACCAGAATCCTATCGATCTCCATACGAAATTTCATCGGAATCGGTTCAGCCGTTTCACCGTAAAAGTGTAATAACCCAACTCACATTCGCATAAATAATATTAGTTAGAAATTCTCATTATCTACATTTGTGATCATTTGATGGCAATAGATGAGACTTATAGAATAATTGTGTATACTTTTTTGGAAAAATAAACTTTATTATTACTTAAACATAATTGACAAAATGTACAATATCTACACACCTATTTTATTTTATTTTCAGATGGGAAATCATCAAATGACTCCTCCCGCTGTGAGTGGGGTGGAAGGGAGTGTCAGACTCTTACTGCTAAAACCCATCAATGTTCTTTCCTTAGCCTTTTGCGTTTCAGGGCGCGTTAACTCTTTCGAACATCCCGCAGCACCTACACCCCTGACTAACCTTCCGAGGAAAACAAGCGCAATGTTATTTTTGCAATTCACGTGTTTATGCGAACATCAACGAAGCATTCACTAAGAAGGTTTCTTTTCCTATACAAAGGTAAAAGGTATGTAAGTACATAGACACGTACTACGAAGGAATTTAAAAGGGCATGTATTACACAGAGGTGTGTAAGAGTATTATTATAAAAGCTGAACGTAAAGGCTGTATGCGAAACATTACTAAAATGCCCTAATAAAAAGTCGCACGTGAATATGAGCACAAATATTATTATGATAGAAGCCCGGTTATAACAATATGGCGCGCAAAAATAAACGGGAATTCTTACTGGAGCGAGATGGCCAAACTTAGCCATAATTATACACAGAAAAATCCTACTAATATAATACATTCGAAAGTTTGAGAGGATGTATGTTTGTTGCTCTTTCACGCAAAACTGCTGAATGGAATTGGATGAAACTTAGTACACACATAGTTTACAACCTGGATTAACACTAAGAATACTTTTTATCCGCGTGCGCGAAGTTATTCTCTTAGAATGCGGGTGAAACCGCGGGAAACAGCTCGTACTAATAAATAAGTCTACACTTGTAATCTAAAAATGTGTGAATTGTTTGGTTTTCACCGAATGTTTAAATTTACCAAAATCAAAAATATTTAAAAAAAAACTTTTTATATTTGAAGTCAAAAAAATACGCATATTATATACTAAAAAAAAAAACCGACTTCAAAAAAAAAACTAAAAAGTATTAAAAAAGTATAAAATAACTTAATAAAGATTTAACACAAACCTAATACCTTTAATATTAATAAAACACCATTATTTGTATGTGTTACCTATTGACAGGTTTAAAGTCGGTGCCAAGCCAAATGTAATAGTGTTACTCATTCAGGTATTAAAAAGTTTTCATCTGTTTCACATTAATTCACATTGTTCTTTAAGTTTATTTACGTAGGTTAATCTTTAGGAATTTCATTTTGTTTAGGACTTGGCACCGACTTCAAACCTGTCAATAGGTAACACATACAAATAATGGTGTTTTATTAATATTAAAGGTATTAGGTTTGTGTTAAATCTTTATTAAGTTATTTTATACTTTTTTAATACTTTTTAGTTTTTTTTTTGAAGTCGGTTTTTTTAAACGTAGTTTTTTAAAATTTATTTTTTACTTTTTAGTGTCTGTAATAAGTTGCTCTGTAAACTACAGTATTTTTTACAGGATTTTTATAGATTACATAAGGAAGGCTATAACATTTCGTTGTTTTTATTGTCATAATTATATGTTAAATAGTTTTTTTTTAAGTAGCTATGGGTAGGCCTACGAAAGGTGCAGCTTTAAACAATATAGATCAAGAAACGGGAACGGAAAATATAAATCGACTCCGAAACAATTACGTCATCGATGTAAACAAAAATGTAAAAAATGTTCACAAAATGAAAACTACTGGGCCAAACCATGTGAAATTTTTATGGGACCAAATGGCATCTATTCCGCATCAAACTAAAAAAGAATCACGTAAATCGGATCATAAATCTCAGCGTAATCGGTGTACATACATAGAAAAAAAAAAAAAAAAAAAAAAAAAAATACCGATCGAATTGAGAACCTCCTCCTTTTTTTGAAGTCGGTTAATTAGAATAAGATTCAAAATTAATTGTATATACCTAACATTATATTTAGATTCGGTGAAAATCGTTTATAAACAAGTAGAAGAGTCTGTTAATCGTTAATCTGTATTAACGAATGATTTTGGTAAAACATGTCCTCTAAATGAAACGTTATAACAAGGTTTTCTGACAATCATGGACAGATCCTGCTGCCCAAATTCAACGAAAACAATTTCACAATCTACAAATATCAGATAAAACTATATTCTAGAAATAAAGCAACACATATAACATTTCAAAGTGACCTGACCATAAATAGCTACCACCACTTTTAATTGAGACCTATATTTAAAATGGCCGCCACCGAAACCTACGTAAGATCTCTAATAATACGTTACCGATATTTTCGTCACCAGCAAGGGAATTTGAGCGGCCTGTGACGTCAGAATGCAAAACGCTCCCATGTGACGTATTAGACTGTATGACGTGCGCAGAGGCTGGAAGGTGAAGGTCTTTGCCTGACGTTCTTAAACTAATGTCGGTCATCATCATCAGCCTATATATTGTCCCACTACTGGGCACAGGCCTCTTCTCACACAGAGAAGCAATGAGCATTTATCACCACGCTTGCTCAAGGTGGATTGGCGATTTTTGACCTTTACCGTTAGTCAGTGGTGTCTAAAATATACTTAGAAAGTACATAATATGATTTTAGAAAAGTCACATTGGTACTTGCCAGGTTTCGAAACCACACACTCGTACACGAGGGTCAGGGGCCTAAACCACTAGGCCACCACGACACCCGTATAGTCGATACTTACCAATAGATTTTTTGAAAAATGTAAACAAAATCGTAACCTATTTTGTTCTAATTCTGCCAAAATGTAGGTGCATTTACGTCAATTACATGCTCATCATCATTTGATGCCATTTTATTTATCTATGTGGGAAATTTAGAATAAAATAGGTTAATACATTTTGTTTATATTTTTCGTAAAATCAATTGAAACAGACTACATTTATAATGACCAACGTTTATAACCAAAAACTAAATAGGTACAGGGTGGCCAAGAAAGTGACGACCAAAGAGAAAATTGCAATCCCTGCGACTGGAGTCTTTTCTTCATAATGTCTTATGAGAACAGCGAACTATACTAATGATTATTTATCCCTTCAATTCTGTAAAACCATAAAATAATAAAAACTATATAATATGGTCTCCCATCCACGTACAGACTGTGGCAAGCGCAGCTTAACCTTTGATCGACTGTTACTTAAATAGCCACGAGTTGCTCGTTCTAACAACTTATAGAACAATGACACGTAAAAAATACTTTTATAAAATAAAACTAACCAAAAGCTCAAAGGAGTGACTAAAATATATCAACTTCGTATCATCCCACGTTCCCCGTAAAAGTCAACAGGAAAAGTTTACAACCAACCTCTTTGTGCTAAAAATAGCACTCGAGTGCTTTATAATTCACAATAAACAATACTAGTAGATAGATAAAATGGAATTCTATTATTATCGTCCCGACTAGCAGATAAATAATTTCACGGAGCACACTTAACGGTTCATAAATCTATTCTTAGACGTTAATAAAAGGTCACTAGAACCCATTAATCTATGGAAAGGTATACTTTTATTAATGTTAGGGGCACGAGGCCGCACGGATAGAAAGAGAAAGAAATATATTTTATTGACACAAAACATAAGTATTTATTGGAATATAACTAAGTATTTACATATTAACAAAAAAAATTACAATAGCTAAAAACTATATATATAGTGTATATATACACTACTAACTAATACAGAGCGTCAAAAAATTCCTCCTCATCGCGGTCAACTGGGAGCGTACCCAAGAGGCTGGCTGCATTGCCACGTTGGATAGCTATGCTTATCCGTTGGCCAAAATAACAGCCAGCCTTTGGGTCTGACGACACTACTTTCCGCCTCGCTGCTTGCTTACGTCTGGGCGCTCCCTGCTGTTCTCCTCACCGTTGCCACTGTGGGGAAGCTGTCAATAGCCTCGGACACCACGGCCTGTCGTGTAGCAGAAGTGCGGGCCGCATAGCGCGGCACGCTAACATAAATGATATTATTCGTCGCGCTCTTGTTGCCGTCGGGGTTCCAGCCGTACTAGAACCAAACGGCTTGGCACGCGACGATGGCAAGAGACCAGACGGTATGTCGTTGTTTCCTTGGAAGATGGGTAGGCCTTTAGTGTGGGACGCGACCTGTGTCGATACTCTTGCGCCATCCCATCTTTCTGGCTCTGCGTGCTGCGCAGCGGCTGCCGCTGCTGCTGCTGAAAACCTCAAACGGCGAAAATATAGTAACCTTATTGGCAACTATATTTTCGAGCCGTTTGGGGTTGAAACTCTTGGGTCGTGGGGTCCGAATGCTCACCTTTTATTTAAGGAAATATCCAGGCGGCTGATTGACGCTTCTCGAAACATAAGTTAAATAAATATCTTTGAACAATTTCACACAGCGCCATTTAGCCCCAAAGTAAGCAATGCTTGTGTTATGAGTGCTAGATTAACGGATATACTATTTATATATTTTTTTAAATACATACATATTATACTAGTAATACCCAGACCCGTCACAGAAATTAAAACTCACCATTTCAATTTCTGCCCGGCCGCGAATCGAACCCGGGACCTCTTGCGTGGTATTGCATGTTGACCACTTAACCACTCAGGTCATCATAAGTTAAATCAAGAAATAACAAAGAAAACAATTAATACGTTTGGACTCCCAAATTACCTAGTTGCTTGATAAAACTAAAATATGGCGTCAAAAAATTCTTCCTCATCGCCGTCATCTGGAAGTGTACCCAAGAGGCTGGCGGTTTTAGAACCGACTTAGATGACATTTGGTATACAGGTAGATTGAAAACTGGGGAAGGAAACACGGGTAGGATCATTTTTATCCGGGTGCCCGAAGTACTTTCTTAGGGATACCAAAATGAAACCGCTAGTTACAATATTAGAAGAAATATCTGAAATACTAATAAAAGCTCTCCCAAAACAAAAACTTTTGTCCTTACCCTAACTAAACCTAGTACAATGTCCTTGAAAACAAATGACCCCCGTATCTAATAGAAATATTCTCATCAAAATATCATTTGCGCCGGACATAAAATATCCATCAAGAAGATTGTTTTTTTAACATTATATTGAAATTATCTATGGATGTGTTATTATATTATTTCTACACATTATTTGTGTGTTTCACTAATGTGCCAAGTTGTGATGGGAAGCGAAAGAGAGAGAGAATTTAATATCGGAGTATATTCAAAAAAGTAATCCTATTTTTTTTAACTTTAACATTGAATTAATTTGAATAGTTTGTTAATCACGCTTTAATTGACAAATTTCTAATACGATCAATTGCAGTGAATTCAGGTCAATAACCAAAAATAACTGAGAAATATTTTTGAATTTATAAATGTAAAAAACTATTGAAGGCTATGTTTATCACAATACCAAATACAAAATAGTTAGTATAGTCCATGACATTGCACCTAAAAAATAAACTCTTAACTATTCATTGCTATCGATGCTTAAATTGGTAAAACAATCAAACCCACCAAAAGCAAAAACCACAAAAAAAATCTTCTAAAAGTATCAACTTCACATAACCTGAACAAATACTTTCCCAAGCAAAGCCAGCAACGTAACTAGATCACAATTTACATAACATTGTTCATCCCTTCAGAGCGCTGATTCAGGGTCGAGCTTAAACAAAGAAACGAGCATCCCCTATTGATTCTAAGCTGATGTAGCTAATATCAGAGATAGATTCAGTTCCACCATATTTTTTTTTTAATATAATCCTGCTATGCTAAAGTCCTATGTGTTATTGCAGGTAATGATAAAGTTTACAAGAGTAGAGCCTTAAAGCGGTTTAGAAATTGTTTCAAATTTTTCAAGTGTTTTTTTCTTAGTTTTTAGGGTTCCGTGGTCAATAAGGACATATAATATGTCCGTCCGTCTGTTTGTCTGTCTGACTATGTGCGGAATGGCTCAGAGGTTCTTAAAACTAGATAGTTGAATATGCACATTGATTACTCCGACAGAAGGTAAAAACCTATAGCCAATTGGTGGGACCATACTTGGCTGGGTTTTTTCGTTGTAATATACCTTATTAGATAATACATTTCCATAAAATAATAACTTTTCTAAAGCGATGGCACAGCGGAGATTGTAATACCTCTTGGCTAAATCGCTTACCCAAGATATATTCCAATCTCCTGCCACCCACGTAAATCATAAAAATGACGAGCGCAGCACTGCTTGACATATTTCCATAGCAGTATATACTTACCTGAATAAATTTTATAAAGGTAGTTCACGAAATATGAATGTTTTTGTAACTTTTCAACAATAATAAATGAACGCGCTCTGAACGCCGTGACGGCAGTTAGTAGGCGCAGTTTAATGTGATTTAGTTACAAACTGTAGTTTTTCTAGTTTCTTTATTGTGATCCATAAGAAAAATCAGAGATATCTTTAGTCTTCTACTTATATTTTTTTTGTCCTGAATGACTAACGGACAGCCTAAACCGCTGATCGTAGAGACGCAAAACTTGGAGAGTGTGTTCTGTGTATGACGCAGGCATCAAATTTTCCGAAATTCTACACCTACGGGGCGAAATAAGGGACGAAAGACTTTATGCAACTCTAGCATTTTTAATTTGAATTCGTATAGCCAACGCGGACAAAGCCACTAGCTAGGCGAAAGCTAGTAGTATTATAAATACTAAATTTAACTCTGTCTGTGTCTATTTGTTACGCTTTCAGAATAAAACGCTGATCCTATTTATATGAAACTAGCTTCTGCCCGCGACTTCGTCCGCGTGGAATAGTGGTGCTCCGCGCCTATCGGGTTTAGCGTGATGATAAATAGCCTATAGCCTTCCTTGATAAATGGGCTATCTAACACTAAAATATATTTTCAAATCGTACCAGTAGTTCCTGAGATTAGCGCGTTCAAACAAACAAACTCTTCAGCTTTATTATATTAGTATAGATTTAGCATGGAGATAGATTAATACCTAGGAAAGGACCTAACATAGTTTTTATCCGGGTGTGCAAAGTAATGCCCTCAGGATATGGGTGAAACCGCGGGAAACACTTAGTTACTTATAAACAACGACAAAAAACACATTTTAGGGTATAAAAAACTATACCTTTTTCCCTTTAGATTAAGATTAGATTTCGTGTGAGCTCAAAGGTTTCTGTGTTTCTAAAATACAAGTACAAACTAAAGGAACGACACTAACATTAAGCTTTAACTTATCTTCTTTTTGAACTTTAGCTCGAAACTTAAAAGTTCAGTGAAATGTCAAGCTTTCATGAAAAATGTACTAACGTGGCGGAGTTTTACTGTGTCACGGTGTTAAGATATTCTCTACAACGTGACCGGCGTGACACATTACTCACAGTGTCATTCAATGATGATGTCATTATATCCTTTTAGTGTAGAGTGCTGTGTTGAAGATTGGTACGTAAATAACACTTTTGGGTCAGATTAATAGCCGATTATTTCAAATGACAATTTAGTATCATACATTCGTATTTTCTTAATATGTATTTCGTGCGTTTTACGTTATCCGGAGGTAGATAGAATAGTAAAGTAAACATAAATCGTAAGACATAAAACAAAAATTTAAAGCATTCACAGAAATTAACAAAATGGCGTAAGGGTGGCGTATTTATGACAATTTCGCGCTCTAAACATCATCACTCGTCGTCTAACGCCATTTTATTTATCTATATGGGAAAATTTGTACAAAATAGGCTATAATTTTGTTTAAATTTATCGTAAAATCAATTGGTACAGATTTATAGTAATCATATTATTGAGTGAAAATCATACTAGGTAAGTATCATAGGCATATCTAGGCATTCAATAATCTTTTACTCATATCATTGAAAACCTAGTGTATTTACTAGCAAGTTTCTAAGAGGCCCATGACAAAGTTAGGTTACTAACGATACTAAAGCCTACACAAAGAGACCGCTTTCAAAACCTAACCAATAAACATTAGGAAACAATGTGAACTATTAGTTACCAGCCCACGCACTGTAACTACTGATCTGTGACCGCTGCGTGTAATAACATTGTTGAAACAACACCCTCTATTCTGACGCCAATTACCAGGAACTTTCTAAAGGTCATGCTAACTAACAGATCGTAATTAGCAGTACTGCTAGTGGATTTGACAGTGATTGTATATAGCTCGAAGAGACAGCCCGAGCTGAGCCAATAGCTTTAAAATTCCCGATTATAATAATGATAATTATATATTCTGATCCAGCCTGTCCCTAGCTGTCCTCCCCCAGCGACGCCCTAAGCCGAGGCCCGTACCCCACTAGGGGGTGCCCTTAGCGTGTAGTCGCTTAGTTTTGTAAGTTAAGCCCTGGCTGGAGGCCCTAAATTCATTTAAGGCACTTCACAGGCAAGCCCGGTTAAGCAGTCGACAACCTACTAGGTTGAAAAAAAAATGATTGTATATTTTTGTTGGAATATCGTTTCTCAGAATGGTTATAGATAGGGGGCGATGATTGATACACAAATGATTTCTCACTTATATTATAAATCGGAAAGTGACAAATTCACTTTGTTTATTACGCTTTCACGGTAAAATACCTGAACCGATTAGGATAAAAGGATGATGCCGGGATTTCTATTAACTCTGGTCCCACCTTCCAATAACTATGTGTAATACATCGTTGCAGGTTTTTTGAGCTGAATAAAAGTCGCTGTGGCGGCAAGTACCAAATGTTAGTCCGTTTAGAGTAATGCTTTATTAAACATGTCACTTTATCAATTCACTAAAAATGTTTTCCCTTAACAAAATGCATATTTAAATTAAATTATATTTATTTATTTTATTAAATTAAATTATAATTAATTTATTAGCACCCTCCTTTGCTAGGATATAGGATGGGTTCGTGAAGTTGTTTCCTCAGGATATGTGTATGAAATATAATCCAGCATAGCTAAAACAAAGCCTGCTTTTTAAATAAGTAATAGTCGACCGGATTAACTGCCTAGAACTTACGCTCTACTACTACACATGAGGTATACTACACATATGATTCATAGATACGGTTCCCAAGTTGACCAGTCATATTGTTTTTGCCACACGCACATATTTCACATGGGATTTAAACACAAAAATGGCCAAATACTTGTAGACCACAAAACTGGTAATATTATGTTATTAGCCTAACCTAACCCTTCAAGTTAATAATGTCCATTAAAATTCTAGTTTGAATGACGTGTACAAATGATATTCGTAGTAAACACCCCAAAACTTCGTAGCCTCGTAGCAGTCGTAGCTCGTAGCGTTTCATAGTTCTACGGTTTGACTACGCTCATGGGAAAATGTAGAACTATCGTAAAATATGCAGTATAATAATAAGTAGGTATAGATGTATGTGTAGTATAGGCATTTTAGTCATTGTGGAATAAAAAAAAAATATATCCTTAATTAATACTATGTATATGTGAATGTGAAAGTAACTCTCTCTATCTGTTCGACTATCTCTGTCTGTCCATTACACTTTCACGGTAAAACCACTGAACCTTTACTCGAGTGCGGGAAGTAGTTCCCTCAAGACGCGGGTTCAACCGCGGGAAACAGCTAGTGACATAATACAAATGTAAAGTATCTACAAGCGTCTAGGCTTTTAAAAGAAAACCTAACATAAAAGAGATGCCATTTTCATTGGACTACAACATACACATAATTTTACCAAACTCATTCGCAGCTCGTATGTGACAGATGTCACGCTTCTCAGAATTAACATAATATATTTGACACGAGCTGTCATTGAATATGACAGTAATGACAGCTGCGTGTCTGTATTTGGAATGCGATGAGGTGCGTGCTTCAATTTCAAAGTAGAAGAATGTTATTATAATTTCATAATCTTACAAACTTATTAACTTTCCCGCGGGTTTTCTCGTATCCTGGGAGAACTAGTTCATGCCCTCAGATAAAAATGGCCTCATGTTTGTCCCCAGCTTCATAGCACAGGGTTAAAAGAAATATTAAAACTTAAAATTTAAAATTATTATTTTTAACATTATTTTAAATTTAAATTCTTCTAAGCGGTTCGAATTTGTAAAAACAAAACAAAATAAGGATTATTATACATTTAATTTTATAAAACTGTATACAGTTAAATGCGATTTTTTTTATATTGTTAGATTTGGGATGGCCTGCCGGGGCTGTGGGATGTTCGAAAGAGTTACCGCGCCCCCGGAACATAAAGGGTTGAGGAAGAGGAACATGGAAAAAAAAGGTTTGCGAAGTGATATCGATTTATAAAAATATTAGTTTTGTTTTGTTGGATTTTAAAAGAGGAGTTTCTATGGAGTTTCCTATCCGTTCTTCTCCATAGGACCCACATTTTTGAACCGTGCACCTAGTTTCTAGCTTTGACGTTTTATAAGAAAAAACCTTCGACTCTTATTTAAGATATTCAGATGTGTAGTCATCATACCTACCTTAAACAAAATTATCGTTGTATTATGTACCTGTTTGAGCGATTACAAATATCTTTATACAACAATACAAGAGTAGTGTGAATTAACTTGTATAGTGCGAGACATCTGGAGCGTGATTTAATTTCAAAGTTGCACCAACGGTCGGCCATGTTGGAATCGAGTTTTCTTTGTTCATCTCCGAGCGTTTGCTTTTAATGAAAAAGTAGTGGGTTTATAGCGATACAGGTTATTGGCTGAACAGTACAATAGTAGTCGGTTTGTCTGATTGAGCTTACGTACTGTACTTTTAATAAGGCTGTGATTATAAAGACTGGAATTTGACGTCATGATTGAAGCTACTGAAACTGAAGGAAAAACATACTATAGTGTATACCAATTGATATTACGAAAAATGAAAACAAATCATAACCTATTTTGTTCTAATTTTCCCACATATTTTAATAAAACTGAATTAAATTATGAATGATGATGTTTAAAGCATGAAATTGACATAAATGCGCTATCCTTACGCCATTTTGTTCGATCTGTTGGTACCGACTATAGTTTACCGTCCTTTCTATATTCCCAATATATAATTTGATATACAAACAATTTTATCTATAGTAAGGTATAGGGTCCCATACAAGACATAGAACAAGGTGTTGAGAAGATCTTACCTATAAATTAGGTATGGTAAAAAACCTTGTCCAATCTTTGCTGTTACAAATTCGATTACAATGTGTTTCATCAGTTTGTCCAGAAAGTAAATAAAACTGAGATAAGTAGTTAGTATAAGTCACAGTCCCAATTTTAAATTAATAAATAATAAGTATAGAAGGAATTTAATTATTTAATGAGCCGAAAAATTCTTCGAAGGATCGAAGAAATATTAGGAATAATTTATATTAGGTACCTTCTAATATAATTTGATCATGTCTTTCATAATTACAGTATGATTAAGATATACCTACTCAAAGTATTTATCATGGTATTCAGATAAAATTTGAAGAGATATTATAGAAATGCAAACAGAAATACATACACTTCACACCTATGAAACATTCGACCTCCTGTCATGCCTGGGAATAAAGCTAGAAGCCTGAATATTCAGTGATAAAGATAAATCTGAAAATTCATTCAAAACCTTATATGCTATAGTGTATAATAGAATATTTCACGCATTACCTCAAAAATAACGTAACTATCTACGAAAAAAACCGTAGACACCTCGTAGACATTTGCTACGAATATTTATATGTGTGAGTAAATTCCGTAGGCTAGACTTGAGACTTCGTAGACACCTGTAGCCCGGTTTCTTATGGCTACAAAATTACGGCAGTAAAATAAATGTGTTATTTTTTGCATCAACATCTTTACCTTAACGAGAACTTCGGAATTGCACGTAGTACTTCTCTATAGAGCTTATAAATATGAAAGAATTTGCTACGAACAGTAGTTCCGGCCAAGTCACCCCCTCCCCTTTTACGGGTGCCGTGGGAAAACAGCACTAAAAGATAATGCAATGTGAAAGCAAGACACTCACCTGGGATCCATTTAATAACATCAAAGTGATATATACACTATCCTAAAGTCTGTAATATAATGATATAGCACTGGTAACTATACGTAACTGTGCAGTCAAACCGATCTATTACTAATCTAATACTTAGTTAAGTCTGATTGTCCTTTTTTTCCTTTCGGCAGTCTGTTTGTTTGTTGTTTTACGCTGTCACGGTAAAACGGCTGAACCGATTTGCAAAAAAATGCTACGGAGATAGTTTGAACTTTGGGGAAGAACATAGGTTTTTTTGCAGGTGCGTGCCGTAGTTCCCTTGACATGCGGGTGAAACTGCGGGAAACAGCTAGTATTTATATAAGACAGCTTGCACTAGTACAAAAAAGATCGACAATCAGGGACGTTTTACAGTTTTACGAGTAACATACACGTCCGTTCATAATTTTACGGTTCCATTTCCACACGGGAAGATTAAAAGCTACCGAAAATAAATACGTAATATTGTAAACAGTTCATAGATTTTCGTCAACTTATAATCTTACGAGTAAGATTATAAAGTAACGGTAATCACAGTCTGACGATGACATATACATATATTACCCGTTCAATATCGTAGCGTATCTTCCTATAACATGATTAATGTCTTGTTTATTGCAGTATCTGAGAAGTCATAACACATTAATTATAGCTCATTGTACCTATCATTTATACTGACATCTTAAAATGGAACACAATCGCTAACAATGTACAGTTTACAATGATTTTTTCAACTCAGTCGGTTAATGTACGGGTAAGTGGTTTATAATAAATTGTTAAATTCTACTAATATTATAATTTAGTGTATAACTTAGCGAAAGTATGTGAGGATGTATGTATATAATAGTATATAAATAGAGTTTTGAATTTGCTGTTTTGAAATAAGTTAAATGCAATATTCTACCGAAATCATAAGCACCTTTGGATCGACTGAATCTTTATAGAGTACCAGCACACATATAGCAATATTAATAACGTAACGATGTTTAAGTGAAAACAAATTGTTTTCATTTAGTTGCCCCAACATGTTAATATTTTTAGGGCCAAGGGTCACTCAGGGGCTAAACCTTAAATACCCTTTTTAACCTTGTACTAAACACATAACTCGGCCATGGTATTTTTGGTTTCATTCATTTTTAAAACAAATGTTTTATCAGAACTTGTAACGAAGGAGGCCGTATACTTTGTAATTATAAAAGCTAATTGTTCTAATACCTTCGACACGTTAATTAACTTGAAGTATTGTAACACGCGATAACACAGCTCTTGATTTAATTTATAAAAACACGTTAGCTGTGTAACAAAGAAAAGTGTGTAATTTAATGTATGTAGACGTTAATTGAGCTTATTAATAATTCAACGCTTGGAAAGAACACGACTGAAAATAAAACACAACTTGGCTGTATGTTGCATTACCTACGTTACGCAAAAAAAAAAAAGGAAATGTCGAATGCTCTATTATTTCTTCTTCAAAGAAGAACACTGGCACATCACATTTTCCAGTTCCCCGTTTCAAAGATAGTTTCCTTTGAACATGGACAGTGTGGAAAATAAGTAACATTCTTTAAAAACTCTTATATATTTCGTTGTGTTTAATGAAAAAAGCTAATAATCAGAATATTGTACTCACATAAACATATAAACTTGACCATCATCGCAGTTGTAACGTCGAACGCCGTCAGGAAATTCTTCTGTACTAGGCGATAAACCATTGCAGTCTCCTTAGCTACGGTATCACTGACTGAATAAACACACGCGCTTTATATCATCTATCTACTAACTATTGTAAACGAATTTCCCTTTATCATCAGTCACCAGAGAATTTGGCATAAACTTGATACATCTACTGTCCTTTAGGTACTGTGGCTCCTCTTTCTTATTTTAAAAATTTTATACTGAGCTCAACTTCGTCAAATGGCGGACATCTTGTATTTGTGACGTCATAGTGAGGAAAATCAATTTTTTGACGCCTGCGCAAATTTTCTCCTTGGCCTATTTTAACGACGCATCCCGACCGTGGAGAATACATTTCGTTTAATATGTAACCTTTCACAAAATGGCTGGCATTTTTATGAATGAATCGCTTTTGCTCATTCATTTCGTGTTTTGATGTTTGCTTAAATCGTTATTAAATTGAGATGTCTCGAGTTTTCTTTTTTGTTTTGAAAAGGTGAATCCATTAGATTCTAAAATAAGGTTACGAAAACTCGAAAATGCGGATGTCCTTTTCTTACACTTTCTTACAATAATATTTGCGGTTGATCTGGGTGGCAAGATTTACCGTGTATGTACATTTTATACAAACAATTATTTGACTAGTCGTTTCCCACGGTTTCGCTGGCATTTAGAGAGAGCTGCTTCAAGTCGGATAAAAACTAAACTACATATGTCCTTCCTCAGGTTTCAATCATGCTCCATAATAAATTTCATATAAATCTGTTCAGCTGTTATATCGTGAAACCTAACAGACAAAGAAAGTTCCTTTCGCTTTTATAATATTAGGTAGTAATAGATGTGCTTGCCGGAGCTGCGGGATGTTCGAAAGACTTACCGCGCCCCGGAACATAAAGGGCAGAGGAAGGAACATGGATGGGTTTTAGTCAGTAAGGGTCTGACACTCCCACCCGTGCCACCCACGGCGGGAGGGGTCATTTGATGATTTCCAATCCGAAAAAAAAGGTAATAATAGACGTTGCTATTTTGTAGGTCTTTGCCTTATTAAGGCAAGTCAGAATCCCTAAAGACATCCAACTGAAAGGACTAGTTTTTATCTTTGTTAAATCTATCTAGAGCTAGACCAACGCATATAAAGTTCAATGAACTCGGAATAAAAAAAACAGATTGTAATTAGGTACATAGGAACTACCCTCTTTTCAATTAATCATTATATCGGATTTGGTGTCTGACAGCCCCTAATATAGGAGCTTGGGCCGAGACTACACAAAGGGTAGAATAGAATACTTCGGATCGAATTCGCACTCACTTCCTTACAACAACGACCTCTTTATTGTCCCACTGTTGGACTAAGGCCTCTTCTAATATAGAGAAGGTATAAGCTTGATCACCATCACCACTTTTTGGTGATCCGGGGCTGGGATTGTTTGAGTAACGCAGCCCCGGTACGTAAATAAAGGGCGAAGGAATGAACATGGATGGGTTTAGTCAGTAAGAGTCTGACACTCCAAAATTCAAAATTCAAAAGTCATTTATTCAAATTAGGCTGAAAATCAGCACTTTATGAACGTCAAATTTACAAAAGACAGCCCCCAAAACGCCCGCCCTTCACCACTTCCTATGTGTTTTTGCTGGGAAGAAGAAGTGGCGCAACAAACTCCCCAGCAACACATATCTGTCTGTAAGGTTTGAAGAACCTTCGTTTATACAATATTATTACTCCCTCCTCCCGCTCCGTCCACAGCAGAGGGACTGGGGGAATGTGTGATGATTTCCCATCCCTAAAAGCAAAATGTGATTTGATACCTACTTACCAGATTTCGAATCCGCACTCTCGTGCTTCAGAACCAGCCCGGCAACCAACTAAATCTACGAACCATCACAACTACTCGTATCTAACCCTCACTTCCTTGCTATCCATACTAAATATTATGTTTATAATGTGAAGCTAAACCTATCCGTCTGTCTGTTACGCTTTCAGGATTAAATTGGTGAACCAATTAAGATAGAATTTGGTAAGGTGCGTGGAGTAGTTTTCACAGAAGAAGTGAGTGAAAACGCAATTATAAAACAATTTGTGGTGAATTGGCTGCAAGGCATAACGTAAGGGTTGGGGATCAAACCCTGGACTTTGCTATGCTTTTTAATTTCTCAATGGAATCCCGGAGTCTACGTACATTCCTAATCTACTATAGACTATACGAATATATTGAAAAGTAATCCCTATTTCCCTTGATCACGCTATAACTTAGGAAAGACTTAACTGGTTAAGTGAAATTTGGTACGGGGACCCTGGAGACGGACATAGACCTCCTTTTTATCTGGGTGCGTTAACTAGTTCCCTGAGGACCCTGGTTTCTTTGCTTTACTGGTCGCAGCAGCAGGGGTTGCAGCTCGGTTGATGGCAATTCATCTAAAATATTTTGTAGATCTCTTCGATTTTATATTGGTATCGAACACGCGACCTGCAGGTACTCAAAGCTGTCCATTTTTCAAATGCAAATAGACAGAAAATTAGATATTTACCCATCATTTTGATTTATTGTTGTATTTTTAATGCATTCATAAATAAGTTGTGTTTTTATGTAAGTAGTTTTTATTAAGTAGGTAAACAGCATATACCATTTTTGTTTTTCTGTACCCACTGTTTATGTTCCGTACCACGGACCGAGCCGAGACCACACCAAGGAATCCAAAACTGCGTTTAGTTATGGCTGAATATGACGGAATGAAAATATAAAATCAGTAAAGTGGTTGCTAGCATCATGCAAAATAATTACTTTGAAGAAACATATTTGAAGACTATCAATAATATAATACATTAATAATCGCACTTTGCTAAAATTCTCATACACGGGTTTCATTTAAATGACATAAGGTACGCGGAGCTATATCAAAACGTCAAATAACAACAATACAGCATGTGAAGGAATTTATAATAAAAAGTTTTAATTATTGTTTCTATAACTTTGAAAAGCATTTATTACTAAAATAATTGTTGTTTTACAATATGTCGTTAAACCCACTAAACGGTAAGAATTTATTTCATTTTTAATAGAAAAAAATTAAATGATCTCTGTAAAACATAACCTCAAAGCATGTCAATTATTAAAAGTTTTGTCTTAAATGCCCACATTTTAATCGTTACTTGGGACTTAGAAGCAAGAATATATAAATTAAAAGTATTAAGACTCGTTTGTTATTATGTGGTAGCTATTGCTTACAAAAAAAACACGAAATTAAGTAAGTTTTGAGTTACAATTCCTAACTTCCTGACTTAATAGTTCCATATTATTTCGTAAACAGCAGCTTCATTACAAACTATCACTCGATACATATAAATACTCCTTTTCCAGAACTTAAGCGACGACTAGATGACGACAAAACGCCTCTACCTAAAAGGCTATGTCTGGCCAAAAATGTGGTGCAATCCCACCACTTCCCCACTGCTCCTAAAGAGAGAATTGTGGCTGAATGGCTTCATGCCCTTGTCGAGAAGAATAAGTTGAGTAGTGAAGAGCTGAAGAATGTTCTAGATTGGTTGTCATCCGTTGAGGATTTGACTAGTGAGCTGAAAAGTAAATTAATTCAGGTATGCATTATGATAATCAACTATTACCCGTAACTATACTTGCCATAAGAAAATGTGTGTCGCTTTTTTTAAAATTTTCAGTTTAATACATATTCATAATCAGAATTTGAAACTGTTACTTCCATCCTTTTTTCTTATGATGGCAAAATACGAAAGTCAGTTTATTTGTTACACTTTCATAGTAAAGTGGCTGAACTGATTGGGATGAAATTTGTATAGAAATAGAGGGGATCAACTAGATATATGGGTTACTTTTTATCTAGATGCATAAAGATGTTCCCTTATGATGCGGGTGAAACTGCGGGTAACAGTTATTATCCTATTATTTCATGTATAAAAATATAATATCTAGTCTGTCAGTATAAAATTTCAACAAAATTATTCTGAAAAATATAATTTCAGAAAGGATTATATACAAAAGAATGTTGGTTCACCTGTTATTGGCAACTGTATTAGCCCAAAACTTATTACCTACTATTATTTAATATCTTATATATACAGAAGCAGTTGTTGTACCTTTATTAATAAATAAATAAAATACAAAGAACATAATTATCTAATTATTTTGTGATTGATGGACTTACTCTTTGGAAAAAATAGAGGGGTTAGAGGGCTGTAACTTCTCATATAAATAGGTTTAAACATCAAAAATTATTGTATTGCAGTAACAATAAATATTTGTTCTCTCTTTTTTCAGATTGTATCACAGTACATACAGCGGAACCCACTTCAAATTACTGACATACAATACATCTCATCATTTTTAGAGAACCCTAAAATCTCATCCCAATTGAGCCTACAAATTGACAACTACCTCACCATTACTATCACACTATTACAGTTCCTAAGAAATGATGAAATGAATTCACAACTGAGTCAAAAAATTCTGAATAACTTTACAAAATATTATAGGGAATCTAAAAAGAAATTGGAATTCATAATGAAACTGTTGAGCGGTGAAAATCTTGAAACTATTTTCAGTTTCTTAGACACAGAATGCAGAAAAGACGCTGTGGATGTGTGTAAAAATATTTTGTTTCCTATCAATAAGAGAACATTTTTCATTAGTTTCTTGCAAACTTTAATTCGTAAAGATAATCTTGAAGAGTTGATAGCTGAAAAAGGGGATAACATACAATCTGTCATCAAAATCATGAACACATTCTTTGAATTTCCTAAAAATCGATCTGAAAGTGATTCGAAATTCTTACACAATTTCATAGACGTCTTTGTGAGTTCGTTTCAAAAAGAGAATCAGATTATTTTCGCTTTTTACATAATGGTGGCTAACGTTTTGAATATGGAACAAAGTTTCATAGTCCCAGCTATGAATCTGCCTTCAATCTTAGAAGGAGATGATGCTAAAACAAAAAGAACACTTTTCCTGAACATGCTTGAAGTTTTACATAAAAACGAAGTTGATATAAACGTACGCCTTACTGATACTTTTGGCGAAAAAATATCAAAAGTGGAAATTAAAAAGAACTTTACATCATTCTTGCAAGCTGTCATGATGGGACAACTCAAACTTGAAGGGAAATTAGACAAGACTACATTACAAATAATTAAAATGGCTCTGAAATTAGATCCTGTATTGATTGAACAAAAAATCGATTTAATTCTGCCTCCAATTATGACTGCAAAGAAAAACAGTTCAAGTTTAACAGAATCTTATACAGAGACCATGAACTGCTTACTAGAAATACTTTTCAAACTGAGCAGAGGTACTCTCTTTATTACACAAATTCTACCACCAGTAAAAAGGATTTTAGAAGCTGGCAACACTGAGCAGTTTGAACTGAAACAGAAAGTAAAAGAAGCAAAAGCATCTGGGGTAGATTGTGAAAAGGTAGAAAATAAAATAATAACAGGTTCAGATTTATTTCCTGAACAGTGTGTGGCTTTATTTGGGAAATTGACATCTGAATTAATGTTCAGGCAAAATAAAGAGCTTATGGAATCACTACAGAAAGATATTGAAGTACACTGCTTGATGATGTTGGAAGAAGGTTTTGTTAGTAAGTAATATTGATTCAGTTTCCAACTTACAACATAACTTAACTTAACAACGTAATTTTGAAAGTGAAAATGTTGACCTTTGTAAATTTTGACTGCAGCTTCTGAAATCATTAGACATACCTAGATTATTTTCTATGAGTTGAACTCGACATAATAACTGAAAATCTCTCATTATTTTGTGCATGTTTAATATTATGTTTGTAAAAGCGCCCACAGTAAAAATAATATCATAGTGAGGGGCAATGGTTTAAAAAAAACATTGCAGGTAATTAATATAATTCTCAAAATCATCAGGTCCGTCAATCATAACACTAACAGAAGTGCTGTCAGCAATATTATCATCATTCCTACAACACAACAAAATGGCCGACCACACTGTGCCATTGAATATAGCTGAAGATTTCTGGAATATGTACTCCAAGTTCGAAACTGAATGCTTAGCTAAGTTCGGATTGTGTGTTTTGAAGCTAAGTTATGTAAGTACGTTTTTATTTTCTGGTTTGAGTGTGAAAGTCTTATCAGCAAGCCCGCCTTGGCCGCAGACAGCCCAGCCACGCCCCAAAAATAAAACTTATGAAATATGATGAGTATTTCATTAATGTTTTTTTCTCTGACCATAATGACATCAAAATAAACATATCTGGCCAACTGTCTTCAAGTCAAGATCTTCGATACATGTGGCAAATGATTTTGATTGATATGGATAGATCTTGTTATGGTCAAACCTTAAATAGAGCTGGTTTTCCACATCATGTCACTGTGCCCAAACATGTTACAAAAAAAATCTATACTTCACACATTAGCATTTAAAATTGGCAACTTGCAAATGATTACTCAATACTCATAAGTACATTAAATCCCTTCTTTGTTTTATAAATATACTATAGCTCTCCTTTTAGGCTTTATAGCTGTCGGGTAAAAATATATAATTAAAAAAATAATGCCGAATATATATATATATATTAAACTGTCTATCTCTAGAACATAAAAGCTAATAACTAAATACTATGCATTACAGAATCCACCTCTAATAATATCGTTCCTCAAGCTTTGTCAAAGTTTCGCTCAACTCAAGCTTTTAAACATGAAATATAGTAACGTAAAGCTGGAAATTTCGCCTGGGAATGATACATTGGAGGTTTTTGACCTAAGCTTCTTATTGCCGTGCTTGGATAGCAAGCAATGGTTAGCTCTTGCTGAAAAGATTGAGGATGATGAAGCCGTCGTACTCTTGGTAAGGTTTAACTATTATTGTAATGTTAGTGTTGAATGAGAGCAGCTGATTATCTGAGCCAGGATCAATCGTAAAATGGATGACCTAGAACTTCGATACCCGGCAACTATTATTAGTTCGCGCATAAATCATTCCCTATTATAGTAATAAAATAATAAGTGAAATTGAAGAGAAATATTTTGTTAGTAAAAGTTTTAATTATTTTTATCTGCTTTTCAGGACAATTTACTCTTAGCCAAAACAATGGCCCTCCAATTATTGGCAATAAGAAGCAAACAGGAACACCTAAATGCAACAGTAACATCAACAAAAACACATTTGATTAAACAAATTAACGCCAACCCATCACTTTTACAAAACACATATTTCTGTAAAGTATTATTCACGGATTTAGATAAATCACATGTCAAACAGTTGGCCAAATATTTGATCAAACATTGTTTGGCTGATTCAGATTCTGATATTTTGAAAATAGGTGCTGTAACTGATAACAGAGATTTGTTAAATATGTTGGTATTAGAAACAGCTAAAAATGTAGCTAAATGCTTTGAGAATAACGATTTGTTAAGCAAAATGTTAGGTAAAGCCGATTTTAATATGGCTTCCTTTGCAAAAGAAGTCGCAATCATTGATTATTTCAATGAAATAAGTATCAATTCTGGATCACTAGATGTCATAAAAAACTCAGTGAGTATATACAAACAGTTACCGATCCATTACTTAGAGGAAAACTACCAATTAATAGCAATCTTTGTGATGCTGGCAATCAAGAAATGTTCTTCTACCAAAAAAATAAAACGCAATATTGACCATGTACTGCAAAGCATATTTGAATTAAGTCTGCAAAGACCAGACTTGTACCAAATTTTCCCTTCAGATTCTATTTTCAATTTCAAAGACAACTCTCTATTGGAATTGTTAACGTTAAAAATAAAAACACCGAACAGTTTGATAATTATCAAAAGCCTGCTTGAGTTAGCAGTGAAAAAAGTCCGTATCGACAGTGACCAAGTCAAAAACATAGTTGAAAAGCTTTTGAAGAAAAATAAGAAGACTATAGTTGATATGGAATCATTTAATGATCCCATATTCCAAGTTACTTGTCTAATCCTACCATCAATAGTCAAACAGAAGAAAGCTATTACTGCTAGTGCCTTTAGATCTATATTAGCGGACCTACAAGAAAAATTACACAAAGCTTTACTAGAATCATTCAAAAACATCGACTTTAGTAATAGTAGTTTTTCACAAAATGCCACTGGTAACGCTGAAGATAGTGTGGTAGAATCTGAGAGTAATGTTGCAACTCTCAATGCTATGGTGGCCTATTCTCTAACTCTTTCGAGATACTGTGATGCTACCGATGCGGAAGATTTGAAGAATTTAGACTGCTTGTTGACTGCGTTAGAGTTTTTTGTACTAAATGCTGTAAGTATGAAATTATAACTGGTTAAAGTCCTCCTCTTTTTCCTTCAAAAACTTTTCTATCACGTCTGGTTAAGCAATAGGCTACAATTATTATCAAAAGAGAATAGTTTCTTCTCCTATCTGTACCATATCATTCATAATATTTAGGTTTTAGCTTTTAACTAAAAAACGTAATTTCAATTTATTTATTCCCTTTTCTGACCCAATTATCTATATAGAATAGAATTTTTTTTGTCTATTATTTTTACCACTAATAATCTAATTAACCAACATAATGAGAAACTTGATTCTCAAATTATATTGTTAACTTTTCAGATAAAAACTATAGAAAATCCAGAATCTAAACCACAGCACATTGAGTCCTCCATCCAACTGCTTAACGTAGTACTCAGACGTATAAAGAAACTAGAAACTCACTCTATATTCGAACAGAAAGACAAGTTATTCCTTCAAATATGGCGAAGTATTAAAACAAGGTTGATATTAGAACAAGAAAAGAAAAGATTAAGTAACAGCTGTTTAGAAGAAATGGGGACTACGTTGAAGTTTGTTTGCGAATTATCTTCGGTGGACTGTTATGTGACAAACTTTGTAGGAGATCTAAACAGTTTGGTGGTTTTGAAGGTAATTTCCATATTTGTATAAAAACAATGCAAAATTCTGGCGTTTGCAAGTCCGTTATCCATGTTTTCACGACGCCCAGATCTCGAAAGAAATTATATATTTTCATCTATACATATAAAATGCTTTGTCCTGAATGACTGACGGCTCAACGCACAGCCTAAACCGCTGATCGTAGAGACCTGAAACTTGGAGGGTATGTTCTTTGTATGACGTAGGCATCCGATAAGAAAGTATTTTGCCGAAACTCTAGCCCTAAGCGGGTGAAAAAGGGGGGCAAAGTTTGAATGAAACTCTCGTCATTTTTAATGAATTCGTATAGCCCATGCGGGCGAAGCCGCTGGCGGAAAGCTATTTAAGAATATATTGAGGAATAAAAGTATGGGTTCATTAATTATCCTTACTAATAATAAATCTGAAAGTAACTGTTTGTCTGTCTGTTACGCTTTCAAGCTTAAATGGCTGAAACCATTTGGATGAAATTTTGTATGGATAAAGCTTGAGCCCTGGATAAGATAGTTTTGATCCGGGTGCGTGATGTAGGTCCCTCAGGATGCGGGTGAAACTGCGGGGAACAGCTAGTAAGATTATAAATACTATCTGTTACATGTTAATGATCTTCAAATAAAAACTATCATTTAAAAAATTATTTTCAGAAACCATCACTAATACAAAAAGACAATACGTCAGAAATATCGTCACGAAAAGTATTCAAATATCTCTGGTCACAGTGTCTAAAAGCGAATATAGTGGGGCCCAAATGTGTTGCCATGTCGAAATTAATGTACCGCGCTTGTAAGAATTTGAGGAATTGGATGAGGCAACACTACGAGTTTGAGGACAGTGCTGCCAGGATACATGAAGAAATTTCTACTGAAGATGTAATAGTAAAGGTTGTTAAAGTCGATGATGATATTTGTGAAATTGTAAAATTGGACTTGGATTCATTATCTGAAATAGTATTGGCCGCAAAGAAGGTATGTGTGTTGTTGAGTACTTTCCTGTTTTGCAAGCAAAAAAACGCATTCTTTCCTTTCATGGATTTTACCTATATTTAACATTCGCGATCTCTTTGAACTACTTCTTCAGTCCAGCATTTTCTTAGATTACCCGGTGCAAATAGACAAAACAACCTCTTTAGTTTTATTTATTTGTATGAGATAGACACGTAGAAAAATATAATTCGGTACTTGACATCACCAATGAAATGAATGTGTCGAAACGCGTTTCTCCCATAGATTTTGTATGGCAATAGTGAACTGTGACGTCACTAATTTTCCAACTCAATTCACTCACTATTAATTGATTCTAAAGCTACCTAAAAATCGATTTGTACAGTAAATTCAAAATAAATAGGGTTTAACTATGGAATTTTTAGAGAAGTAGTGTCATGGAATTATTTGTTATTGGTGTCCACTCCCCAATTTAAAGTAATTACACTGTTTGGTAATTAAACTAATTACATGCAAAAACTCATGTTTATTTACTGGTCTTAATATTTCCAGGTATCATTGGACTACAATTTCGTAGATATAACGTTTGAAGTGCAACATCTTGTCCACTACGTGCTGAGTACTAAATGTAACGTGCGATGCGATATATCGTGGGAGGCTTTCTTCATGCTGTTCGAGGGTTGTGTCTCCGTACTCAATAACTTGCTACTGGCGAGAGAAGAAGTTTTGGAGGACAGGTATGTTGTTCTTCATGTTGTTGGTTTCGATTCCCGTATCGAGAATTTTCAGGAGTTTTTTTTTTTGCACGGCGCGTTCGTATTCCTTGCGCGCCTCAAAGAAACGTAGGCATAGATGATGGGGGGATGGGAGGGACTCCCCCAGGTCTATAGCCTGCCGGGGCTGCGGGACGTTCGAAAGAGATACCGCGCCCCCGGAATACAAAGTGCTGAAGAAGGAACATGGATGGGTTTTAGTCAGTAAGAGTCTGACACGTCGTGGCCCGTCAGTGTCAGACTTTGATGATTTCCCATCCGTAAAAAACGTTACTTCAAAAAAAGCATCCTTAAAATAAAGCATCCTTAGTTAAAAAAGTTAAACTAAGTATCTACTAGTGAATATTGTTTATAAAATCAGCTATCTACCAATGAAATTTCCATCAAAAGTATTTAGTAATAAAAAGATGTTATTTTGATATAACAAACAGACATATTGCAATTTTATTGAAATGTCATTTTTGTTTGGTTTTATTTATAGAAAAATCACTATATTCTAGTTACTAGCTGTTTCCCGCGGTTTCACCCGCATCCCGAGGGAAATACTTAGCGTACCCGGGTAAAAAGTAGCCTATGTTGTTCCTCAGGGTCTATTCTATCTCTGTACCAAATTTCATGTATATCGGTCCAGTAGTTTTGGCGTGAAAGCGTAACAGACAGACAGAGTTACTTTCACATTTATAATATTAGTAAGGATAGTTGGCAGCAAGCATTCCTATCGTTTCTCTAATGTCCCAGCGGATATATGTATATCTGGACTTTGTTCCATATCTGGACTTTGTTAATAAAAATAACAGTCAAGTTCTAATTGTATTTATGTCGTATTATTACAGATGGCCTTGTTACATGCAGTGCTACCGAGCCCTGATAACGTCCCTGTGTGAACGCGCCACCACACACGTCCAAGTAGAAAGGGCGATAGAGGAAAAGCTCGCGGAAATCGCACATTCTATTGAGAAGTAAGTTTCTTTAAATAAATTTGATCTACTTGGAAAAGCACACAATTATAGAATTCAATTCTTGGCTTTTATTATGACGGGAGTTGAATGAGTCTTCGTTGAAACTCTGCTTTTGAGGGTTCCCTACTACTACAAAGTCAGTCTGTTCATCTCATCAGTATTGTAGAACGTTACTTGCATTTAAATGCAATTCAAAGCCATGCTTGTCTGGCTGGGACTTGACCGTTTTCACAAGAGCTAGTCTATGATACAAATTGTTATAACGACAATATGATTAATACCCCCTTTTTACGCAATTACATTAGATAGGAAGGGGAACTTTATTGTCCCACTATTTGGCCAATTATCATGGAGCGTGTCTAAAGCTTCTCGCCAGCACTTCCTTAGTCTGCCTCTAGGACGCTTTCCATCCTCAGGGATCTGAAAAAGGGGTTCAAAAGAGTTCGAAGGAAGGAACATGGATAGGTTTTCATCAGTAAATCTGACACTCCCTCACGCTCCGCCCACAGCGCGGGAACTTTGCCCACCTGTCAGGTGAATTCCACAGACAATTAATACTTATATTGTTAATATTCCAGGTTAACTCAATCAATAAGCAAACGCAAGAAGCACGTCTCCCGTATAGCTGCATACACAGTCGCAGATCTCTGCACGTCTTTAGAACGAAACGCCCCGACCAAGATGGTGCGACAACATCTAGAAAATTCCGTAGCCCTACTCATACAAGCCTGCGACAGTACATATGCTATGTCGTTCTTGAAGAGAGGACTTGTAGGATATGTGGGGCAGATGACCATGACTAAACTTTACACTATGTATAAGAGGTACCATAAATATATGGGGAACGCTTAGACGTGTATTTATATAGAATTTAGGAATATAATGTAAATGTATGGTGATAAAAATGTTTAGATACGGACCTTGATTTTTATTAAGTTGGTAAGTATATCGGCTGGAAGGACCTCGAAGTTGCCACACAAGATCGCAAAAAATGGAAGTCTCTTATTAGAGCCCTATGTCCCTGATGAGGGACCACAGGATCGCATCATCATCATCAAGTATAGATGAAGACGAAAATTAGGTGAATTTGTAATTTTATCGTACTTTTTGCAATTAAACAGACAATTGACTTCGTGGAATCCTGAGATCCTGTGGAGCTGTAAAGTATTTGAACTCCGAAATTATACAGCTTGGCAAAAAAGTCTAGAAACGCAACTAATTTTTTTTATTGCTGGCAGCCCGTGGCAATTAATGTCGTTCAATGTAAAAAAAAATCGCGAGTTACTTATTTTTTTTATTTCGACCATGAAAACGGCAATAAAACTACGTTATAATAAATAAAACCATTCAGAGTACTAGCAAGGAAACAATTCATAAGGTTTATAGGCGATATCTGGTCAAACATGAGGCTAGAACTCTTCTTTCCGATCTCGACGATATTTACCAAAGTACCGCCATAATGACAGGTATGTAAGAGTTTGTTTTGTTGTATTTAGTTGTATCAAGTGTTAATTTATGATCTCTATTTTGTTTTGAATTGCTTGAATACAAAATAAGTGAAATTTTGAACAATAAACATCGAGCATATAGGTTATGTTTACGTTTTGTCTTTGACACTTTGGTATAGCGCGACTAGATTAATATTGATACTTAAGTGGCTTGACCCTTGATACTCTGAAATATGTAAATTCGATTTCTAAATAACTTTATCTATGAGTGTGATCACAAGATTATATAATACTTGTTGTAGCTAGCATTAGAATATTACAAAAAAATTGATACCGTAGACTTTTTACGTTTAATATTGATAGAGGTTTAATCAAATGTTTAATCTTTATAGGAAGCACCGAACGTGCTTTTCAATCTATAACTGAGTAGGATCAGAAAAAATCATGCCAGCACGTTATCGAAATAGAAAAGGAGTATTATGAATTTATGAGAGGGCTCGTACGTGGACATAAAACGTTTAGGAATCAATCTTCAACATAATAGCGCAGTGCCTTTGAATCTGAGTGTGACTCAGATGAGTTTATGGCTAGCTCTAGCTAAGACATGGATGTGGAGGGCGTGGAATATTTATAGGAAAAGTTAATGGAATAAATTATAATAATGCTATATTCATGTCTTTTTTTATATAAGTACCCAAAAAAATTTTGTAAACAAAGGTGTGCTTACATTATTAGTGCTTATAAGTAATTTGTATTCACATTGTTATTACATTTTATAATACTGATTTTAAGTAATTAAACATAAAATCAAAGTAGTAAAATACAGCTTAGTATCAAGATGATTGACAGATACGCTATACGGTCGCAGCGGGTTGCCACACGAACGGTAAAGTGGCGCCCCTATTAATTTCTACTCTTTTTTGCCAAGCTGTACATCTTATAGGGCACGTCTTTTACACGTAAAATACAATTTAATAAAACCAATAGCAGATTGATTCGTTTTTAATTTGGCTTATCATTAATTGAATGATTCAGAAAACATGGGTACAAACTTTCACATTTTTATAATATTAGTAGATAGTATAAACACAGCCTGGTCTTGTTTTTTTTATGTTATAAAATAAAACCATATTTTAAAATTAATTATACTTTTATTTATTTATTCCCTATTTATAAGTTTTTGCCGGATTGCTCTATCGCCTATGTTTATAAAGAAAGTAAGTATATGACAGAGTTATGTAATCTCAATCTCAAAAAATATTGCTATACTAAAGTAATAGTTCACTTTAGTGGGCACAGATCCGTGTACATAGTTTTTATGTAACATATAAACTTTCTCATCATAAAATTATAATTGAGAGTATTATATTAATATTAACATAATTCCCACTAATTCTGTTTATATACCTCGCACGTTAGGTAGGCCCTATCATAATATATCTTAAACTAGCTTTCCGCCAGCGGCGTAGCCCGCGTGAGCTAAACACAGTTACCTATTTGTTCTGTGGCTATACATCTCCAACAAATATCATTATATTTTAGCCAATGTATACAAAAACTTGCCAAAATTATATACTAAAAACTTCCTCTTGAATCACTATCTATTAAAAAAACATCAAAATCTGTTGCGTAGTTTTAAATATCTAACTATACTTGGATAGTCAGACGGAAGCGACTTTGTTTTATACTATGTACCTAGTGATAACATAAGATAATCTCAGGGCGACTTAATAAGCTGTGCTGAAAATGCTGATTCATGTAATGTCCTTACCATAAATGGTAAACACAACATAACTAAAATCATGCTTATTCATTTTATCAGATAACTCATAGTCGAAGAATAGTTGCATTATTACAGATTCTACCTATGATTCACATAAACGATACAAAAAATATTATTTGGCGTAAAAAGGCAAATAATCATTTCTTTGCTGCTATCAAACAAAGTAAACTTCTCCAATCAAAACGCGCGCAAATTCAAACGTCATTTGCTATTTTGCGACTGTTTCCGTCAGTCCGTATATGGGCATTTTGTTGAATACTAAATTCTGATTGGCTGTTGTACTGCCGTCATCAGTGACTCACTTTTAAAGTTGATTGTAAAAGTATTTTTATCCTTGGTTCTACAAAGAGACATATATTCAGATATCTAATCTTAACAACATTGAAGTGACTTCTATTTAGCAATAACAATTTTATTTGAGCACTCAGTATGTTTTATCGCATAGTTCGACAGAGTTGCTAGTGTACTTTTCTAAAAGTTGTCACCTTGCTCCTGCCACTTACAATACAGTTTTTATCATACGTTTAAATATTTTACTTCTAAATAATAAAAAAATACATAATTGTAATTTAAAATTACTCACTGCACATCAATTTGTGTAAATTTGTGGTTGCTTTAAAAGGGTATTGTATTGATTTTGCCAGTCAGTTTGACGCATGCGCTCATTGGGTGTCGTAAAAAAGGTTTAGCCAACATTCCGAACAGTGTCGTTCCGGTCGCCGTTGTCGTGGTGTCGGTGAAGTTAGTGGTGGAATTTTTACGTGTATAACATCAAAAAATGGTAAGTGAAGAAAATAAATTACAGTGCATAACAACCGCGTTGTGTTTTTCTATTACGAGAGTGGTGAATTACGAATTGGAATGCCGCAATTTCACGGGACTGCGTTGTTCAGTGACCGGTGCCGCCATATTTCGCACAACCCACCGCCGAGTTTGCACGCCTTTTCGTAAAAATCGTTGTCACCGTTCAGTGATTTGATGCCACGTGTTGTGTTTTTAAGTTTATGACCGTGGACATGTCAGGCTGCGGCGACCTGACCAGTGAACAATCCGACTTGATGGACCGGTATTGGATTTCACGTACGTTTGAAAGGTTATTCCTGCAACGCCTTTTTTGACGAGTCTGAACTGCCCTACGCGGTGATGTACGATATTTAGGGGCTGTACAGCCAGATGTAGTGGTCAGATGAGTTATCAGTGGTGTGTAGCGTGCCGGGGGCAACGAACTTTACAGGGAATGCATCGTCGCGCAATCGCACTTGCGTTTGACCATATAAGGCGTAGTGATCGCGGCACTGCTTGTCACATACATTTCGTGTCTATTTTGGGGCGAATAGGCGCGTCTGAATACCGCAGCCGATGCTACGTCATTATGAAAATGAACCGGGGGTATTGGCCGAGCAATGTCAAGGTCGTTACTTATTCAATTCTATTGACGAAAATCTAGCTGTACCAGACATTTTGACAGGTACTTGCAACATGCAAAATTGGTCTTTACTGCTAGTCAATAAGGTCCGATGAGATGGCATTACGCCAAACCCATTTGTAGATATCACATTGTATTATAGGATTATTTTTCTTATCATTGTGGCAGTTTCCCTTCCACTAATATGTAACGGCTCTGAATAATGATAAATCCCTATAACAAAGTGTAGTATCTCTGTCAAGGAAAATATTCACCACAAATGATCTCATATCCCATAATTATAGAACTGGAAGGAGGATATGATTTGTCCATAACTTCCTATTAAATGTTGTTGTTCCTATTAAAACTATATGAACAATTGAGAACACAAAATCATCCGACATGACTAACAACTGTTCTGTTCTGTTGAATTAATAAAAATATTAACAGTTACAATTTACAGATGCTAACAGTTAAATATAAAATATGTATTAAAACCACATCCGTATTAGGCAATAAAACATGGACCAATTAATTAATTTTGCTTATAAGATATTATTCTGGGTCAATAATTCATTCATATTTTATTTATAATTATAAAAACTATTTTTTAAACATTTTGTTCATTACAACAAACCTAACAAATTATTTGTATGTTCTTCCTAGTAGGTCTGAAGTAAGTTTTCCATAGAAAAACATTTATTTAACTGTCTTTCAATGTTCAGTCATTTTGAGATTTTAGTATGATAACTTATCAAGTCGCTCCATGCAAAACAACGGTACTCAGCTGCATCCGGTGTAGACTGGAAGCCGACCTCAACATAGTTGGGAAAAGGCTAGGCAGATGATGATGAACTTATAATTATTCAAGTTCCACTAGAAAAGAGATGGAGCTATGTTAGAAAATAGTACCATCCCTGTTTTACACTGCAGTATGGATGACTAGGTACTAAGAATCATTATCTAACTCTTCAAATGCTGAAAAAAATTACATGGTTGCTTTGTCATACCGTTGCCCAACTTATTGGAGTTGGTGAAGAACAGATATTAGAGAAATTAGTCAGCATTGGACTGCTACATAAACCCTAGCCAGAGAGACAGATTATGGACATGGCAAGACTAACCGAAGCACTAGAACATAGACTTCGGACTTAAATTTACATTGATCGACTAAAATAATAGGTTTACACACAGATTGTACTCACACCATGCAACTACTTGCTGTTTCGTATACTTGACTATGACCTCTTGAGTTTTTTTTACTCCAAAGTTATGAAAGGATGGTGCTAGTCATCTAACAAGAAATAAGAAACTAATTAGTTTTGTGACATAACATCTCACAGAAATAAATGCCATATCATGTTGTAGTTTCAACCACAATTTTTTAGCCCT
This sequence comes from Pyrrhia umbra, assembly GCA_963891755.1. Taxonomy (NCBI): domain Eukaryota; kingdom Metazoa; phylum Arthropoda; class Insecta; order Lepidoptera; family Noctuidae; genus Pyrrhia; species Pyrrhia umbra. Next base: position 4,335,733 of record OY982943.1, read on the forward strand.
CACTTCCTTGTCATGTGTAAATCTAGGAGTGGTACACCTATCTCTTTCTAACACTTGACAATATTGTGTCAACACTTTTGTTACACAGTTCTGCCATTGATACAACACTATTTTTGTCCTAAGTTGTGGGGGGTGACTTGCAAGAACCATTTTTGTTTGAGAATCTATGAATGAAAAGAAAATATGTTGTCTTACCAGAGAAACTGAAATTCAATAATATTAATACTTCTTTGATTAAAAGTTTCCTATAATTTTGGTGGTGATAAACAATTTTAGTTAACCACACCCTTTTCATGACTAATACTTGAATGGTAAGAAAGTAACCAGGGTATCTGAGTCAATTCTAAAAGGGTATTAGTCATCAAATTGGTAATGACATACTGATTAATAGAGAGGTGAATACTAAGAATAAACAGGGACTTGGAATATGCAATGACTTGCCACTTTTACTTGCAACACATATTCAATAGCTATAGGAAGATTGACACCATGCAACATTTTGATAAACCATTATTATTTATCAGTATTACAGCTCCTCTTTCCATGTACACATTTAAAAAAACTAGTTAGCAGGATGTGAGTGAGTCAAAAAGATATCATTACACCAAAATGTACCTATTATTATTTATTATTCAGTTGATGTTGTGATAGAATAATGACTTGGTGTGACTGGAAATGTCTGTTAATTTGACCAGTGATATTTCATTATCTGTAGAAAAGTACTTTAGCATATAAATTTTTGTGTATCCTAATAAATAAAACATAGGGGCATGCATACCATGCATAAAAGGGGCCCCTTTTCTCAAAAGTATATCCACTACATTATTCTAACAAAACTCGATATGATGTAAATAGGAGATAACAGATACAGGTTACAAACTCTTTGCTGATTCTGAACTATCTCTAGCAGTAAAACCCATAATCACGTCATGTCTGAAGTGGAAATCGAATGATTGAAGCTCCCGCGTGTAACCTCATTACAAAATCCTCATAAAAATCTTCAAACTGTTTATAGAAAAGCTTTGAAGTAAGCCTTTTAACGCCCATTAACTTATAATGAAGTTTCCAACCATATATGGTAAGTAACGTAGAAAAACTCGAACCATGAGTCACATTACATCTGAGTCATCCTGTATGGCAGATCATGTGTGTCCAGACTTTCTCTGCTAGTATAGTACGTCGGTAATTTATTAGTTTCGCGGTGGGGTCTGGCCTATATCGATTATGTCTCAATTGAAGGATTGATCTCGCAATTATCTCGGATAGAGCCAAATGCATTTTTTTGGGTTTTATCACGCTAGACTCGCGTTTTCATCAATCACATCGTAAAGAGATCTTTTTTTGGGTGTTCTCTCCTTCTAGGGACCTGTTTAAGCTTTTCATTTTCACCAAAATCTGTATAGTCGTAATAGAGAAAATTTTGTGCGTAGTCTAATCTACCCACTTCAATTTACTAGTTATCTCAGAAATGGCAAACTACGCATACCATTTACGATAGCAGAGAAAAACATTCGTATTACCGTCGGATATATCTCATTTTAAAATATCCGAACATCAGCAATGAACTATCGAACCATAAAAGATGAAGAGCTTAAGCTGGTATTTTAGAACGATAATAAGGCACAGATGTTCACGAGCTTGGGTTTGGAGTTTGGGGTCATTTGATTTGTAGAATTAAATTTAAAAAAGTGCCTCAGTCACGTTGAACGTAATACGGACCTTAGTCTTCAGTACATACGTTTGCTAGACCACATTCATCAAGGTCAAGAGCATAACGAGATAACAATAAGGATAATGTATATTCTCTTATCATTAATTTATCGCTCTATATCTCTATCGAAAGGAAATATGTTTGTAATTCGCGATAAACTGCCTTTCGAATCGTCATGTTAGCGATTGCGATATTCCTGTCATCAATTCAATGGAATCTAGCTCAAAATGATCATCTTATTTAGGATGCCTACTGAATTTAAGCCAACTGTCACGTATAAAGCACGCTCCTTTTCAAGTTAGTTGTCAAAAATGTGCTGTCGACATCCTAAAAGACATTCCCATTTTGTGCACATGCACATAATTATGAAGTCATTTTGACACCGGAATATACTGTAACGATTTTATGTACTTAATGACTTGATCTGATCCTACACGTCACTTAACAGACAGACTCACAACCCGAATATTTCATGATATATCTTAATCTCATGAGCGTTTCAGACTTCACACAGAAGACAATCCAATTAATCTATGGATGACTCATAAAACGGTTCAGACCGACAGAAATTAGGCAAAACTGGTTATTAACAGGTTATTAAATTATTCTTGTCATAAAGATCATTTGAATTTCATTTGGACATTGAACAGGGTAGCGAACTTAGGCTGCAGACTGCGGTGAAAAGCTTTTGTAATCCATCTTTATAGAATACACAGCTGACAATCAGCCCACAACGGACAATGATATCAAGTAAACACTTCTCGTCGTCCCCTGCCCAAAACTCCCCTATTGAAGGGTACGCACATAAGGGGACGGCGTTCGAGGGCGAATGCTGAATTGTATAGCATCTGGCTAGAGTTGTAAAAATAAAGCTCAGGATTTTTGTTGAGCTTAAAAATGAGCTCAACAAAAATCCTGAGAAAATTTTTCGCTAAATTGGCAGTGATTTATTATTTTCTCTTTTTATTTCACACTACTGATCATATTTAGATAAACAATTTAGATCGCTGACTTAGACCGTGACCTCTTGTCGTAGCAATTTTATTGGCGTCCATGAAATGCGTATAGAAAAATGGCGTAGTCCAGTCAGCCGTAACTTACTCATCTGTACATTTGCGAGTCACCTGAGTCAGCCAGTGACGCATACTTAACCGACTGACATTAAGGTCGACGACCTTCACAGTAGTTTTTTATAGGACAATGCCGCCCGCGTTGACGCTTTTGCATTTATGTAAGGCGACAGACTAAAGACAATGTGGAAATTTATGTGAATGCTGATACGTAAAATATTTAGTTAAATTACCATTCAAATCAACAAAGATCGCTGAATGATTAATTCGAACGACTTATTAATTATTCCTAAATTTATAAATCGTGTTATTCAGCATATTCATGCATGTATCCGGTACGAATTAAATACTACATAGTTTAGCTTGCGGAAAGAGCTCAATGACCCGAGTATTAAATATTCTCTTAAATTCTAAAACATTTTCGCCTCATCATGACAGTAACGTTACCTATGTGACCCAATCAGACATTGGGTATTGCAAAACAAACAATTTAGATGACTTCGCAAGTATTTCAATACTTACACATACAACCAGAAATAAGTGTGACACATATTCGAACTATTTCAAAGGAATTGTCGAAGCAATGACGCCATTACTACACCATCATTATTATTATAGCAGAAGCTCATGGACATACGAGATAAGTCCATGATAGTGGAAATATCCGGCCAGAAACCGTATCTTGAAGTGTGAATTTGGGAGAAAGAAGCTGTTAGTTTACTACACATCTTCGTTTTATAGCCATGTTTGACGCTAGACCTAAAACTAATAGTAGAGATTCTGCCATCTTTAGTGAGGTCATTCATTGCAGGACTCAAAAAAGCTCTTCTGATCCACTTTGTAAGAAGTGTTTCGCCTTCGAACACAGCCTCAAAACATGCATACTTTTCGCCATGGTAACTCTCTCACCCGAGCGGTTAATCCTGATTTCGTCATCAGCTGTCGCTTCAGGCCCCAGATAGCTTTCCCATTTGATTAAAAATTGCCTGTAATGTATTTTACATGATTTATGTTGTTTACCAAAACTCTGAAACATTTTGTCCTTAAGTTTCCTCGTATTTGTCTCTTTAAATTTTCCCGATTGTCTGCCTAATATTTTTGCTATTTTAGGAATATTAGGTAATAGTATCTGCTATCCGGTTATTGGTACATACCTGTAGAAAAATAATAAAGTTACTGGTGTGTTAAATCGTGAACAGAAATTATAATGAAATCTGCTTTTAAAATTGGCCATATTGGATTTTTTTTAATGTAATTAATATTTATTTACGCGTGTGAGTCATAACTGCTAATAAATATAATATTTAAGCTAAGTTATACATCCAATAGAGAGGAACGTGATCATATTCTTAACGGAACTTAGTTATATTGCCAATGATGTCCATCCGTCTAAAATCAGAATTTATCCAACTAGTTTCGTTCATTTAAAATTTCCACTGTCATGTTAAAACTTTCTGGACAAAACATGTAAAACTGGTATATTATTCTTCTATAAAATAGCAAAGATCCGAAGTGTTGCTATGTGGATGGCAACACTTCGGGCCAAGTTTAAATGAAATAAAATCTTTATAAATTAATCTCCACGCCAACACATCAAATACCGCCATTCTGATGTAATACAGTAAAAGATATTCTAAAACGTCTCTGATTAATGTTTGCAGAATTATTTGTTGCTCCAAAAACCGCCGCGCTTCCAAGCAAAAGCTAGATCTAAATAAAATTAATCAAATGTCCAGGAATAGCATAGTCGGTTGGACGACAATAAATGTGTATATTTTTCTTCGCAGATCAGCGTCATGAGACGAGTACACAGTTACATTGTATAATTCCAAATCCGCCGATTCTAGCGTATGAAAAAGCTAATCGTAGCATTTTTCTTTCAAAGTTGGTGTAGATAATAGTTTTATTGAAGCAGGTATCTACAATATTTTAAAGTTCAGTTTCTAATTTCTGCAATGTGCTTCATGACGTGATGCCAAATAGCAGCAAAAGGAATGGTAAAGGCATTTTTGATGCTAATCATCCCGCACCATTTGTAAAAGTCGGTCAAGAGAAAGGGCGTGTTCTATTCTAGCGAAGTAGAATGACAGACTACAACTGCTACTATTCTACCAACTCTTAAGTATATAATTATTTTCACAACAAAATTAAGATTAATAATGACTTCGCTACGCCACTACCTACTACTAATTAAATGTTTTTGTATGGTAAACTTAAAACAAAGAATTCTATATTCTGATCGAATAACGATTCGTGTTGTTAAAAAACATTTCTTTTCGCGTCTTCTGTAATATTAGAAAAAGTACGGAATTTCTTGTTTGAGAGCAATAAATGCATTTATTGAACAATAAAGCTAATTCATGTGTGAAACATGACAAGAACAGATATACGTGCAATTGCGGCGTGATTTTAGATTTTTTAAATTATGTGTGAGAGTAGTATATCTAAGAAATCTATTGAAACTAGGACACGCTGCTGATGTTTTAATAAGAAAATTGCATTCAGTCAAGAACGTTTATTTCTAGCAACTACGATTTTCCCACATACTTTTCAGTGGTAAATGCATACTTACCTCAATAATTTGAACTCCAATTCGATTCCGTTGCAAATATCCAATCAAAATTGCCACTTCGTAGTTGCTTTCAATGAAGCATCAATTTTCAATGCACTGCATACCATTTTGCTTCCTTAAAGAAACCTACACAATCTAAGGGAATTGTCCTCCAAATCCAAGGCGCCTTAAAGGCCACATAAGCTCAATAGAAGTTAGTGAATAATTCAAAAGGTGTCCGGGAATTCTGAATTGCAGTACTGATTCACGGTCAATCGATCGACTGCCGTAGTATTGCATGACTGTAATCTCACTTAATGCGGTAAAATGGTGCAGTCTGGTAAATGCACCCAGTCGAGCAAGAATATTGCAGGTATAAGGCTATTAACTAAACGTGTTCGGAATGTATTAAATAATGTTTTACGTTGAGTTTATTCCTTTGAAGTGAGCTAAGCTTGAAGAATTGCTGTAGCTGCTGTAAGTCAATAGACAATAATTACTACTGTATGACTGTGTGGCAAGTTCATAGATCTCTGTAATGAGTATATTAGACAGGCCGTTTTAGTTGTTAAAAATAAAGAGCAAATGTTCAAACGTGTCGTTGCAATCGTAGTAGGGGTATGGCATTAGATTCGAACAATGCAACAGCATCCCAAGGATGAAAATAGACCATTTTGGAAAGGTCAAATTATAACCTCACGTTTTGGACCTTTTGACATTTAAAAGGCGATGCTATTAGATACACTTCGTGTATTTCATCCTGTACTCGTCTGAAAAATGTGGCAAAATAGTAGAAGATCCGACCCTACATCGACATTCATCGGGTTGATAATAGAATCAAACATATTTTATAATAAATTTCGTATGTTAGAAAATATATTAAAAGTGGGTTGACAACAAAAATCCTGGACAGAATATTTTTAATTATTTTTTAAAAAACTGTTTTTTATAAAATTTTGCAACATGATGATAATAATAAAATTTTATACTGGACTTAAAGTATAAAACATATAGAATGTGCTGACGTAGGGTTGACTATTATTTACCTGGACGAACTACTGGGTTGACAGGTATAAAAGGTATGTAAATTCTAGTTACTTTCACTGATTTGATAATAGAAAAAAAATTATATCAGCATAAGCGCTGTTTTATTCCGAACACGATGATATAGGGTTGACTGCAAAAAATTCGGTCCTAATAGGGGTATACAAGTTTTAAAGATTTAAATTTCAACGCGTGTGGAAATTAGTGATAGATAGATCCGAGGTAAGTATACCGTGTGATAATAAAGGACCGAACATTGCAGTCGTGTCTGATGGGATCGTGAATATAAGAAAGTGCACATGCTCGGTATATAAACTATATGGAGAGTAGAGGTATCCCTGCTACCCTCCATATTGTAAACAGTACGCGTTATTTTGGAGCAACTGACATTTGAATTCAGTATGCGTTATTTCGGAGCAACTGAAAATATTTTTTTTGTCTTATTTTCTTGGGAAAAAATTTAAAAAATAATAAAAATGTGAAAAGGTAGAAATTGAAAAACAAAAAAAAAAAACAGGCCGAGGTCCTTCAGAAAAATTATTTTTCAAATTATTTGTTTGATAAAAACGAATTCAACGAACGTTAAAATTGTGATATATTTCGAATTCTATTAGATAATAATTGGAGGAATCATATATTATGTACTTACTGCATACTCTGTAAAGAAAAAATTATAGTCTTCATGCTATTTACTTCGTAAAGCAGTTATTTTTTTGTTGGTATTGTAACCAACGAAATTGAGTGCTGCTTTAGTTAGTTCAACTTCATGATAATTGGAGAGGTGAAAGGTAAAAGGCTTTAAGTGACATTTTATAAACTTTACAGGAGAGCCATTTAAAGATCTAAAATTTCGAAAAAAAAAACGTTATAAAGAAACTACTACTCCTACTTTAATGAGGATCGGGAATCTTTATTGCAAACAATCCACTGATGTTTTGGTATACTTGTCATAAAAAAAACTGCTATAATATCGAAAAGAATGGTCGCTTAATACAAAATGATCTATACTGTCTTATTTCTAAAGTAAGGAAAAAAGATTAAACTGCCAACAGTGTCTATCAGTTGACGGCAAAATGGTTAAAGTGGCTTTTCAGTGTTATTCAGTACAAAGCAAAGTGATTTAAATGACTTAACTCAATGATAATGGGAAGGGCTATTTTGTTTTAACCACCAATTAGGTTTTGATAAATACTCACACTAGGTGGCTTAGGACACGCTTATTATACTAAATGAGTTGTTTAGAGTCTCGTCTTTGAAAAAAAAATCATAAAACATAGTTTTTTATGCCAAAAAATAATGAATGAATGTTGCTGACAGTCAAATGGTTGAAGCGACACTGCATAGTGTTAGACGAGGAAAGCAACATGTATGAAGCGACTTAACATTAATAGTTAGCTACATCGAACACGGTTAATCTGCCATTTACTTGTAATTTTAGGAAGAGAATAAAGGCTTAAGCTCCGATTCACTATTAATGAGTATAGCTTAAGTGAAGAACTAAATAAAATTGCCAAATTTGATGTCGGATCATACCTTGAGAATTATGGCCGAAAATTGCATTGTCTTTAGCGCCAAAAAAATGCTCAGGATCGTGCGAAAAATCGCTGATTCTAAATATGTATATAAGTCAATATCGCCCAAAATGTTTTACCTTTCACCCCTCGATATTTAAAGTTTTTTTTTACGAAAAGGTAGCTTTAACGAACAATTTTTAAAAGCTTCATCTGTAAAATCACTTAAAGAATCGTCCAAGTCACATAAAAAACACTTTTTAGCCATTTTTAGGGTTCCGTACCTCAAAAGGAAAAAACGGAACCCTTATAGGATCACTTTGTTGTCCGTCCGTCCGTCTGTCAAGACCCTTTTTCTCAGGAACGCGTGGAGGTATGAAGCTGAAATTTATATCAATTACTCAGGTCTACTGTCCCTTGAAGCTGTGAAAAAATCAAACTTCTAAGCCAACGCAATCAAAAGATACAGCCGTTTATGCCGCAAATTTTCGACACTTGCAAGGGAATCAAAACCTACAGGGTGCTTCCCGTGAACTCAGAATCTTGAAATTTGGTACGAAGCAACGTCTTATAGCATAGATAAAGGAAAAATTACGAAAACCATAAATTTTTAGTTACATCACATAATATATTTTTTTTTAATAATTTTAACCTTACTACCCATTTCCTCATAAACGCGTAAAGGTATTAAATTGAAATTCATACCAAATACTCAGGTCTATAATACCTTTAAGCTGTAACAAAATCAAACTTCTATGTCAACGCAATCAAAAGAAACAGCATTTTAAGCTGCATATTTTGAAACTCGCAAGTACTCGCAAGGGAATCAAAACCTAAAGGGTACTTCCAGTCGACCTAGAATCTTGAAATTTGGCATGAAGCAACGTTTTATAGCACACATAAAGGAAAAATTCCGAAAACCTTAAATTTTTAGTTACATTACAAAATATATATTTTTTAATAAATATAAACTTATTACTTTTTTCCTCATGAACGCGTAGAGCTATCAAGTTGAAATTCATATCAAATACTTAGATCTAATTGCATTTAACCCGTGAAAAAAAAAATTCTAAGTCAACGCAAAAACGCAAAACGCAAAAGTACAATGACTCGATTGTCGTAATGAACGAACTTTGTAAACCTTGCAGGTTTGTACGGAACCCTCGGTGCGCGAGTCCGACTCGCACTTGGCCGGTTTTTTATCACAACGATACAGAATAACACGTATTTTCGATAAAATATAATATTATAAGTCATTAGCTACTCCAAAATAACGCGTACTGTTTACAATATGGAGGGTAGCAGGGGTACCTCTACTCTCCATATAGTTTATATACCGAGCATGTGCACTTTCTTATATTCACGATCCCATCAGACACGACTGCAATGTTCGGTCCTTTATTATCACACGGTATACTTACCTCGGATCTATCTATCACTAATTTCCACACGCGTTGAAATTTAAATCTTTAAAACTTGTATACCCCTATTAGGACCGAATTTTTTGCAGTCAACCCTATATCATCGTGTTCGGAATAAAACAGCGCTTATGCTGATATAATTTTTTTTCTATTATCAAATCAGTGAAAGTAACTAGAATTTACATACCTTTTATACCTGTCAACCCAGTAGTTCGTCCAGGTAAATAATAGTCAACCCTACGTCAGCACATTCTATATGTTTTATACTTTAAGTCCAGTATAAAATTTTATTATTATCATCATGTTGCAAAATTTTATAAAAAAACAGTTTTTTAAAAAATAATTAAAAATATTCTGTCCAGGATTTTTGTTGTCAACCCACTTTTAATATATTTTCTATTATACGAAATTTATTATAAAATATGTTTGATTCTATTATCAACTCGATGAATGTCGATGTAGGCCCGGATCTTAGACCAAAAGTAGCAGTTACAATGTCGAAATGTCACGTGAAGTTGACATTATCTTTCGTGCCATTTTGCCAATTAGTTCTTGTTAGTTTTACCAGACTCCCGAAGTAGGGTAATGTATTTTTGTAGGTAATGTTTTTTGAAACAGATAGTATGAAGGAAGATAACGAATCAGTGGTCATCAAAAATGGATGTACAAGGAAATTTGTCTACAGTTCTGTGGGACGTATTGTACTAACCAGCATTCAGAACGCTCTGCGAAAAAAAATGCCGATCATTGCATCAAAAATATATGTAGAATACAAGAAGAATCTAAATATAATGATGTTTACACGATATAAATTAAGAAATGCAATAACAATGGCATCATACACATATCGGATACTGAAATAGAAATAGATTCGCTTTTATACGTTGTTATAAATAGCTTCATTGTAGTCGCTAGTGAAGAATGAGCGGACAATTGCTCACATCAAACGTTCAAGTAAAAAATTATATGTTAAATCAACTAATGATTGACGAATCGCAGTGTATAAGCAGAAGAATCTTGCTTAACAACCGAATCGTATAAAGCTTTAAATAATAATAAATGCATAAACTACTACAAGCCCATGAACTGCAGACTCCTAAATCGCCTGAAGATTTTTCGTAAAGGTGATGTAAAATTAAACAAAATCTGAAACACCAAAACTTTCAAAAACATGTGCACATCCCCAAAGGATTAGAACGCACGTGTCTTGGTTCATGCACCGTCGTATTATTAGATTGTGCTACGGCCAATGTCTTCAGCGGGTGTGGACTAGGGCTATTTTTACTGTACCATGCGGGGGACTGTCGCTTTTAGATACCTCTAGCGGTGTTACGGTTTTGTTGAGCGTTCAATGGTTGGTTTATAGATTTTTCAATGGTGAATCACCAACGTTTTTTATGTCGACGTTCACATATGAGCGCTAGGTTGAATCAATTCAATGTTATAAAATTTTCCAGAATTGCAGCTAGCTTTGGCTTTGAAGATAAATACGAAATATTTTAAAGATGGTCGATGAGTGTATGCCAATCTCATCTTCGTTACAATCCCGATTGATAAGACTAGGCCTATTAATGTTCCACATGTTTTAAACGTAATACAAGCACCCAGTATTAATTACGTGCAATTTCCAGCCAGCGATCGACCACAAGGTCTTCCTCCGACTAGGTCAAGGCACAAAATAGACAAGTCTAGCATTACACAGTATTGTTGACTAAACAGCTCTAGACCAAGCCCACTTTATCCCGCAATAAAACTACTCATTGAACCGAGAACCACCTGCTCAAACAACATACAAAACAAATGGATGAAACAATTATACCTATTTTAAATGTATGGAAACATTACGTTTGTGCCTCGAAGCACGACCTCAGATAAATGACAACATTCCCGGTGAGTCACACATGACATTTTCCCTCACAGCACAATGTAGACTTTGTGGTTATAGAAATAAGGTTATGTTTTGAAAGAGCTTAGTTGTTGGAAAGATGTCTGCGTTCTCTGGTACAGTTTTGAAGACGGTTTGATATTTCCTTCCTTCCTTTCTCTTGTTATCGGTATGTCAACGGCACGACAGCGTTGTAAGTACGAAATGTTAGCAAAGAAATAAATATACATATACCTTTAAATGGCTTTAAAGAATACGTCATAATCGATTGACTGACCTGATCCCAAAAGATATAGGCACTGCAAAAGAATTACTTTTAGATAGACTTTCCTTTAGCCTTAGAAAGCTAATTTCTCGTTGCATAGTCAGATAAAACGAACCGTATAATGAACACTAATGATTGTTTTAATTGCCTCCAGACTTTCAAATGGATCGGACAATTTCGCATCATGTCTTTCACCGATCAATCCAATTTGGCAGAGATACAATGTAATTCAATCAAAAATACCATAATGCAAGTCAAAATTGTGAACTTTGTATAATTTAGAAGTAACTGCATCAGCCTTGTGTTAAATTGAAATAGAACTGAATGAAATGCGACAACAGCTGCCTCCGTATATAACGCAGATTATTTCGGAGCTACCTACATATTTAAATAATTTATTTAGCAGTGACCCGAGTTACGGGCGAAAATGAAGTTGCTACAGTACTAATTTATAGACGTTATAACAAAGAAAATGTTTAATATTGTAGTTTTCGCTCTGATTAATGACTTTGAAAATACCCTCCTAGTTTATGAACGCAATAAGTTCTATGAAGAGTAGACTTATTGTTAAATTAAATGACGCTTTTCAAATAAGTTTGTAGCCAAATTGCATCCAAATCTTGTAGTAATTATCTTGATTTTGAAAGAATAGTTTTGTTAAACTTGTTGCAAATTCTGAAGATCTATGTAGCAATGTTTTATTTATAAATCTGAATGGAAAAGCACATGATGACTATGCAAGGTGTGTTTGACACGAATATTGAATCTATTTTTTTTTTGATGGGAAATCTTCAAATGACTCCTCCCGCCGTGGGCGAGTGGGAGTGTCAGACTTACTGACTAAAACCCATGTTCCTTCCTCAGCTCTGCGTGCTGGGGGCATGGTAACTCTTTCGAACATCCCGCAGCCCCGGCAAAAATATTGAATCTCTGGACTTCTAAACGATGAGCAAGAACACATTCTTAATTATTTGAATAGATAGTAAACAGAAAATATCTTTATCTTAGCTAATACTACAAAACCGCGTGAACAATCGTAAATGTCTCCTCCGCATCTCAAAATGAAGTCGTCTGACGTATACCTTCGTATCTACTACTCGAGTTTATTTTAAAATCGTTGGCCGAGCGCCTGAGACAATAGGCACCCATTCGTGCCTATTGACTAGTTCCGTTCGCGCGGGAGTTGGTTTCACAGGAAATGTTGCTTTAGGAATTTTGAACGTTCATTTTGACAGAATTGTGCTATCGGAAATGGAGCTTGTAATTTAGACAGCTTTTTGTGAGGATGTGCTCAAAATATACCAATGAAGAAATGTAATTAAACACTTGTACATCAGTGTACCTATACTGTTTTAGTAGACAACGATAAACTTTATTATTCTCATTTTACTAACTTGCAGTCAGAGTTTGTGCCCAGTTGATGGCAACGGACTGCCCCCAATTACATAGGATTTTACCGTACGTGCCAAAATGTGGGTACATTATATACATAAATAGGTCTGTACATACACTGACTAACCCTCCGGGAAAAACAACGATTTTATTATTATAGAGTATGACATCATCTTAAACTGTAAGAATTTCAACAAATTTTCAATACATACAAAACTATGAAATACAAAGAAAATAGATAACCTCGTGTCATAGACTAAACATCCTGTAAAAATGATCTGAAAGTACCACAAACATATTTCTTCACTCCAATAACATGAGAACGAATTATCTCGTTTAGTGCAATGTTCGAACTTTGAAACATGTTTTTGATCTTACCGATAATCTGGCATGAGGCCAGGAACCGCCCTAGCATTAAGTGTTCTTGCATTCATCTGTAATTAGCACATTCATACATCATTTGGCTCACTATGATCCTTTTGGTCTACAACCTTAAATCTAGTAGTTTTGAAAAAGTATCAATACATGACGAATAATCTAGTACTTCTGAACTCTTATTAAATCTAGACGTAAAGTATTATTTAGTAGGATATCTAACAGGTAAACATTCATTGCGTACCATTTTTCTTTCGATATTGAATAACGGGGCTGTCAAAACGTTCACCTGATGTTGATGAATTTATTTTCTCATATCAGATACAATGCAGCCCAGAACCGCAAACTTCCTATGTTACACTGCACTGCTAGTCATTTTCAGCAATCAAGTATGAAGTCTCAATATGCCCAGTAATTTCGCTATTACAGTGTCTTTCAGACCTTCAAACTAAGACAATAGTTTCCCCAATAATACTTCACTACATACATTCCACAAAGTTATAAATAGTAATCCAATTATTTCTGAACTGTAGGAAAATATTTATCAGTCTGTGTGATCGTTAGAAAATTGTACGGGGCTAGAACATTTTAATTATAACGGATAGAATGCTGGGGTGTTTTTAATAAAGGATCCTCAAAAGGCCCCGTGCATTCTCTTTAAATATTTCATTAGCTCTCTAAAGATTTCTCTTTGATGTTGAATATTTCTCACATATTAAAATACAACGGTGCTTTCGTAATGTACCACTACTCTATTTAAATAAATCTATATATTTGGACTACAAGAACATAATAATTCATTTTTAGAAATGTAGCTACGATGTCAATGCACTTTTCGGTTCGGTTCTTCTTTATCGGTTCGTCTTATTCCGCGGTTCGTAATTTACCACTCATATTTTCTTAATATTTGTTTATACTATATTATATTGTGCTAGAATTAAATTATTTAAGGCTAACCTTTGAGCAAAAGTAAGGATTCAAAATTCCCTTTTATTTTTTCAAAAACCCTTCCAACAATCGGATTAAATTAGAATTTAGTTTTTCGACTAGTCTGTAACACCCAAATGTCAACAGCATCGACACTAACATTTCCAATTTCCCGCAGGCGTCTGGTGTGACAGTTTCGGACGCTTGTAAAACGACGTACGAGGAGATCAAGAAGGATAAGAAGCACCGTTACGTGGTGTTCTACATCCGCGATGAGAAACAGATCGATGTGGAGACCGTCGGCGAGCGCAACGCCGAGTACGATCAATTCCTTGAGGATTTGCAGAAGGGTGGCACCGGAGAGTGCAGGTAATATAATTCAAAAGTCATTTATTAAACTTAGGCTGAAAATCAGCGAGAGACAGTTACCAAAACGCCCGTCCTTCACCACTTACTTTGTCTTTTTGCTGGGAAGAAGAAGTGGCGCAACAAACTCCCCAGCAACACATATCTGTAATATTTGATTTTGTATGTATTGATTTATATTAGGTAGTAGTTGAATTTTGTCACACACTGCTAGGAAGCCAAGAAATGTATTATTTTTAACACACGTATTTTTTTCCGAAAATTGTGGCCATTACAAGCCAAAACAATCATTCAGCTAATTTGAGGAACATCAGTTCACAGTAAATCGTTAATTGTCCACAATTCCACGAACTGGGTGTTGGTCATAAAACGTCACGTCCACTCCCAACACGGAACATATTTTCTTGCATCTGTCGGCCGGTTGGATCAAAATTTAGGTCATACTTTTACTAATTTCATTATACTTTTTACTTTTATCATTCACTATCTGTTTTCCATGGTTTCACCCGCGTCCCGAAGGAACTACTTAACGCACCTGGACAAGTAGGAGGTCTCCAGGGACCCCTCTATTTTCCGTGCAACTTTTCACCCAAATCGGTTCAGCCAACATATCGTGACGTGAAGAAATGATCACACTTCTATCAACTTCCCGTTTTGTCCCAATAAAATAATTTCTTTTCTTTACACATACGTACGTACGGACTCACGAACTTCATTTATAATATTAAGTAGGATAAGCGTGACGACCGTTAACCGATGTTATTTACGTCGTCTGAAATGGCCGAGAAATTTTGTTTATGTATATTATGTGCTAAATGTCGTACTATAATGTAGCCAATAGAGTGCCTCGTTGCTCTAGTGACGTGCTCGAAACCACGTTAAGCCATTGGTCCGGCTGTCATTAAAGATCTTTTTGCTGTCGTTACAATGTAGTCAGAAGCTAAGTCTGACAACCAATCTTACCAAAGAGAATCGTGTTACCCAGTCACTTTTTTGTGGAATTCAGATAAACAGTCGCTTAATGTAAAACTATTCAGCTACATTCTGTTAGTTAGGTAGTTCAATCAGATAGTACTGTAAACCGACCCACAGGATGCATGGATGCATTTATTTAAACTAATATTATGTCCTTTATTTAATTTTTACACATATTTTTTTACATTTTTAAATAATGATTAAGTATAAAAAATATACTAAAAAATAATTAAAATATGAAAAATAGGGAAAAAACTAATATTATTATTACTTTTGTAAAATTTCAGATATGGCCTGTTCGATTTCGAGTACACGCACCAGTGTCAAGGCACGTCGGAGGCTAGCAAGAAACAGAAGCTATTCCTAATGTCATGGTGCCCCGACACCGCCAAGGTTAAGAAGAAGATGTTGTACTCCAGGTAAGAAACCCCTCAACTTATCGTTTAAATAGATGAGCACTCGAATTAAGAACATACTCTTTTTTTTTGGTAGGTCGTCATAAGTTGCCTCCAAATGCAGAAATATTTCTCACATTTCAATGAACATCAGCCAGAGAGTTCCATTATCATCTTGTTTTCTAGCTCACACAGATCGACTATACGATCTAGTCGAAATATAACAATTTTCAGCGGTCACTCACGTTAACGTTTCGATTCTATGTTCATGCTGCCTTTAACACAATACGTTTTCATATAAACGTCATCATACCAAAGCTATTATGGCATATCATACTCATTATTCTGTGTGTATCATGACAGAATTTCATTGTAGATAATACTATAATATCCAGGCTCAGCTCGCCGTTCTAGTTGTAATCCGGTCATAATAAAACAGAGTCCTTGCTTACTGCTGCCAAAATTATATATAGCAAGCGTTCACGAGTCGTTACTGTACGGAAATATTGTTTATGTTCCACTATGACGCTAGTTGTCAATATTTTTGTGTTGGGCCATTAGGAAAATAAGGTCACAAGTCTATTTGGTATAGGAAATGGATATTTTTTCGGATATTTTGGAGGAATTGACTTGTCTGTGTGAGTTTGATCCAACACAACCGCCAAAAATATTTGATCGTTTGGTATCCACAAGATCAAGTAATTCATTGATGCACATTTGAGCTAGAAATGATAAAAATATCATTGTTTTGTTATCTTGAGAATCTTAATTATTTGAAAACATGCAATCTGATAATGTATTTTAGGTAAAAATATTAATATAGCTTGTACAAAGGTGCGAGAGATAATTAATTTAGTTAAGGATTTAATCTTAAAAAGATAATAAACCAAGACCTAACTCAAATACTTTAATACTCATATAAACGTCTATAAAGTTTAAGTTTAGACCCAGATACAAGCTCAAAAAATTATTTGACCAATCAAATGCTACCAAATTTATAAAATCTCTGAGTATCATTCTGTAATAGGAAACTTACCAAAATAGACTAATTTAATTTTGAAAATTTTATACTGTAGTTTTTTTCGTCATTTCATGAAATTTACAATACTACATTACAGCCGCGCCCAACACTCCAATAATTTCGGTGACGCATACAGTCTAATCATGTTTACTCAGAACCAAGATATATCCTTATCATAGAATAGCTAATCGTTGAAAATACTCCATGCTAATTGCTAATGATAACGTAGTTCTGAGAGAATCACGTTTGTTTTTAGATGTTCATCGGCACTTTCTCTTAATAATAATTATGATATTTTTTAGATATAATAATTGTACTTGGCTCCAGTAGGAAATGAAATTGGCGATAATTTGTTCAATTTTAGCAATGTTATCAGAGATTATGCTATAAGAAACCGTTTTGCGTCACGTTTACCTTTTAGCAAATCGTTGTTCGCATCGGCTAGAACTACAAAAACAATTTCGTCATAATTTGTTAAAATTATTATTAATGAAACGCTACCAGAGTGGACTCTGTCCACTACGTATTGCACAATCCAGTATCGTCTCACTATTTGAATGCATTATTATTGATATAATTAACTACAATACGATGTATGCTTGTCCGCAGCTCGTTCGACGCACTAAAGAAGTCGCTGGTGGGCGTACAGAAGTACATCCAAGCGACCGACCTCTCGGAGGCCTCGCAGGAGGCTGTTGAAGAGAAGCTGCGCGCCACCGACCGCCAATAAGTCAGCATTTATCGCCACGACCGACGTGTGGCGCATCGCGACCGCCCCACGGAAACAACCTTCAGCCGCCACAGCCTGGCTGCGTGCAGTCGCCACCGCCGCGGTGCCTGCTGCACGCAGCCCCCACTCTGTGGTCTTAGTCAGTATTGTCAGGCAGTGGATCGCGGTGCGGCCCACAGTTTCGCATGGGTTTTTTTTATATATCGTTTCAATCCTTAAGCTTTTGCAGTCGATTCCACTCCGGAGCGGCCTCGCCGGTCAGTCGGGTAGTCGGAACTCATGTACAGTCAACTGGAAACCCACGGCCGACTCCGCGACAGCCTCTAACTATAGCAAAAGGAATCATTATGTAATAATTTAAATTATACTAATTATTATATATATTTTTTTCCTATAATGTAACTAAAGAGTAAATTAAGCTCAAACTAAATTTAAATACAGCGTACGCGTCTTTTTTATTAATTGTAAAACTGGTTAGCGAACGCGGTCGGCTTTTATACTATTTAGATTGTAATATAAAGAATGTACGATTTTAATTTCGTTTGAGATTCATCTTGCTAAAGGATGTAAGCTTGAGCTGCGGCTCGATACATGGCGGGCGTTGGATAAGTATTTTGTAACCGATTTATCCAGAAATACACTCGATATAAGAGAAATTAGTTGTTTTATTAGCTATTTCCCGCGGTTTCACCCGCATCTTGAAGGAACTGCTTCACTCACCCGGATAAAGACTACGCCCAGCAGTGGTACGATCAATAAAGTTTTTTTTACACACAAGGAACGAGCATTGAGTACTACGACGGCTCGCGCTCGATTCTATACAAAACATTTATTTCAGACACATTTCTTACAGTCCATAGAGTAACCACGCCTTCAAGGAGATTGCGGATGGCGATTTCTGGTTGATTCACTGTTAATCAGTGGCATCCGTGATAAACTTAAGAAAAACACGATTTAACTGAAAACTTAATATAACTGATTCATATCATATCGAAATTGCACTCTCGTGTTTAGAAGCGGGGTCTTGAAACTAAGCCGCAACGACATTCCAAATCTTCCTAATTACTGTAATGAAAAAAAATATTATGACAGTGCTTAAAAGGCCCAGGAATCGAACACGCGACCAACTGGGCAATGATTGTTTATTGATAGCCTAGAAACTAATTGTATAAATAGGTAGTATAGGTACTTACCTAATTTTGCTGGTTTTACTATGGCCCATAAAGTTCTAGATATTATAATGACTAAATAAAACAAGTAATGATATTTTAAAACATTTATTAAAACTCGTCGTGGCAACAATATTGCTATCACACTATCTTCTATCACAAATGAGAACTTAACTACTAATTAAAGTAGTAAGTTTCAAAACATTAATATTTTTCATCTCACGAGAATATATATTTAATTTTATCAGAGGTAATTGATTTAAACTAACCCAACTTAACACTTAGATTTATATAATTAGGCAATATAATAATTCAGGCAGTACTTTTATTATTAATGATGTATCTATCAGGCTTATTGGCCCATAGAAGAAAATTTATCAAGTCTATTCAAAATCATCTTAGGGTAGATTCGACCAAACCTGAATTTATACAAGAATAACTATGCGGAAAATAATATATACAACGATTGTATTCTTGAGTAAATCATCAGTCGTTTTTCCATGCAATCTAGCGTATAGCTTTACTTGGATAAGCTACTCACGAATAGCGAAGTGAATGTGAACGAATGTAATACGCGGCCAAAAAAATTGCTCTACAAACGGGAGGGTGCAGTAGCATTACTCATGTCAACTCTAATTTGTCGTATTATAGCGTAGAAAAGTAACTGCCAAGCGACAAAGCCCTTTAAATAAATTTAAAAAATTAAAATTAAAATGTCAGTAAATTAAAATGACAGCATAAGTCAATAGGACGCCATTTTATTATTCCTTGAATAAACTTCTTATTCCACGCAAAATGATGGTATAGTGACTATTCCCGAATAGAATCGTTATTCCTCGAATTGTACTTGGTTAAACGTGAAATTGATTTATTCTCAAGTAATAAGAGATCTACGCCGAGAATAAAATTTATTCCAGCTTGGTCGAATCCGCCCTTAGTAACATTATATTACA
Source organism: Pyrrhia umbra (assembly GCA_963891755.1). NCBI lineage: Eukaryota > Metazoa > Arthropoda > Insecta > Lepidoptera > Noctuidae > Pyrrhia > Pyrrhia umbra. The sequence continues at coordinate 4,355,494 of OY982943.1, forward strand.
CCAATTTAGTAGTTTTTTTTAACCTGGCAATATTTTTAAATTCATTGCCAATTTTAGCAAATGTTTCAAATCTTGAATTAAAACAATTTAATTTTTAATTTCCCTGCTCTTGATATACGGTAAAACCAACCACTGCAGCAAAATTTAAAACTTTTAACACGGGCGTAGCAAAGAAAGGACTGGGCAGTGTTACATTAAAATTTATTGTCGATGTCTGATACCACCATTAACTTCTTTGGAGCTAAGCTTTGGGAGGCTTGATGTTTCGCTACGCCCATATTTTTTTATTAATATTCTAAAGATACATAACGTAAATGTAGATTAATTATATATATAAGTATTTATTTATTGTCAGCACTCTGACCATGGCCTGTTATGGTGTTATTTGAATTTTATAAAATGAAATGTAGACTTCTTTAGTTATTTAACTTATACTTAGTAAACTTTGCGGTAGAAAAGTTCTTAATGATAGATTATAAAATCTAAAGTCGGTAACTTATAAAGAACAATAAAAGCAGTGACATTTTTAATCGCTCTTACGCTACTGACAAATTCATAAAGATGCGTTGTTGAATCCTTGAATTTAAGTTGTATTTTGCCCCGAAGCAGAGCCACTCTTCAGAAAAAAAGAGAACATCCTCCTTTTTGAAGTCGTTTAAAACGGAGAAATTATGATAATCACTTTTACTGTTGTGCGTGTTGCTTTGTCACTGCTTTCATTAGTTAAACACTAAAATAAATGCATAACTTTCGAAAACGAATCAGAAGCATATTCAGAATGTACAATAACAAACTACGCCATTTTTTACGCATAATACTTTTATTTTATGATGACTACGATATAACTTAGTTCTTATAAGTAATAATACGTACTTAAGTAAATCAAATTCGTATTATTTTTAATTTAAATCTCAGCATGTTTGTTTTTTTTTATAGGTACCTAGGTGTCAAGTTAGTCATCATAAATTAAAAGATAAAATAACAGAAAAAATAAAATATTTTTTAAGCATTTATTTATCATCTAAACCACTTACTTCTTATTAAAATTCCTTTTTATGAATCACATTTAATTAGAATAAGTAATATTAATGATTAAATTGTAAAATGTTCTTTCGAGGGAATTTATACTGTTCTGAATTTTTCAGGGTTACAGTATTCCTACATTACGCTATTCAGATATGAATAATAAGAAATATTTTAAGTTATAATTAAGATAAGAAGACACAATTCCTTATTACAGTTGGCCCTAAGAATTATAAACCTCATTGCACACTATACCTAACCATATTTCGAAACATATTTTAAATACAGTATATTTTTTTATTACATCGCAAGATCTGTTGCTGTAGCTGGTCTTAAAACCATCGCTCTCGAATGTAAGTCAAGATGTTAATATTTACTGCTTTTTGCAGGTAGATTTATTTCTGGACGTGAATAGCGAGAATCTAGCGTTTTAAAAGTTATAAAATATTTTGAACAAATCGATTAATTCAAAGATATAGAATTAAACATCTATATCTTTGGATTAATTAGCCAAGAATACCTAAAGGCAGCAATACTGAACATTTAAACGTCTGGCAACATTTTAGATATATCCTCAATAATTAATAATTATGAAAATAATCCTATTTGCATCTAATACAAACCAAATGCAAACATTTATAAAAATCATTCAAAAAAGCAATGCAGGGTTTTAACACTTATTTTACACGCTTTTATTTGGTTAGCCCGATATTGTAAACCTCTTAATGTTCTTCTTGTTATCAGAAGATCACCATTAAGAACCTGAAACTATGAATCAACCTTAACATTCCAATCATATCCTTTCCTATTAATGTTTATCAGAGTATATAACGAGTGCGTGCTGTAGGTATTCGTCTCATTTTACCTTTCCTAGGTCGTTATTTCTGTCTGCCTTACCACCCCGAACACATCATTTTTCAAAACAGAGCTAAATAATTACGTTTACATGTCAAATTCTGAATCGTCGAATAAACGATTCTCAATCGTGTTGTACCATGCAAATACGACTTAAGTATTTACGACTGAACTGACGTCACCGACTCTTGGAAGCGGCTTTAATTAAATGCTGATGGTACTTATGGTATCTGCCGGTGCCGGAGTCACAATTGGCTGCTGGATTGTTGGATCGAGCAGAGGAATACTGTCTGTGGTTCTGCAAGAAAATTAATAAACATTTTGCTTGTCCCGTTCTTACTGTAGGTTCTTCTCGAGTTTTTTTATCTACCGTAAGGTTTTAATTTGACCGTTTATAGAAGTAAAGTTTAAAAAAGAGAAGTTACAAACCTGTTTCGTGTAAGCGTGGGTTCACTGATAACAGCTTCACAGCACGGTGCCGTGGTCTTTGGCTTAACGATCGGCAACGTTGTGCATATTGTCGTTGTTAGGTATATGTACTGAAAACAACGTTTAATTTAACCATCAAACTCATCGTTACAAAAAATACCTATAAGTTAATAGAAACTAAACCTTTATTATAGTTAATTAAATTATTCCTTTAAATTTACTTACCATAACAACGACTAATATCAAGTAAATTGTAGGCGTAGACCAATGCGCTGCGTTTTCTATCGCCACGACGCCCATTACCCAGTTGATGGCAAAGAATGGCTCCAGCACAAGACATAAATTCAGATACGTCTTGAGTTCGTTGCCTTCAGTGTTCCAGGTCCATTTCCAGGATACATTGTCCATGTACAACATGTTTAGAAGACTCTTGTCATGTAAGGCTTTCGCAGCCTGAGCTAAATTGGGCTAAAACAGGTAAATTTAATTTTATTTAATGCTTTCACTTTAGTTACATTTGTAAACTACCAAAAATTTTATTATTTTATGTTAGCAACTCACCTCACTACCCGTTTCCCCATTTTCCCCCGGTATTGCCATGTTCACATAGTGACAGTCATCTTCGCTCCCGTTATAATCTTTATCCAATGTTTCTGAACTATCCGTATTCTTCCTACTACTGCCTGGCGTATAGATATTATCTAACGTATCAATACTACCGTTTTTGTCATCCATTTGATCTGTCTTCGGCCAATTCGCTATATGATGATCTACTAATTCCTGTATTTTGGCTGTTAGTGTTTCCGCTTGCTTCTTATTAACACTTTGCAAGCCTAATATGATAATAGCTGTGTTGATGAGGATAAGAATCATAGCTGGTACCATAAAACCCATAACCATGCCTTTTTCTATAGACATCCAGCAGTAGTGTTTTATTTCGTAATGTTCCATTGATAATGCATAGTTGAACTAAGAAGAAAGATATCAAGATGAATTAAAGTTTATTCTTAAATTTTAAACCAAATTACTTGGTGTTTCAACTTTCGCTGATTGCACAAAATATTAATTCTAAATGCTGTTATTAAATAAACATTACACGACAGTGTTTCTTACCATAACAACTACAGCAGGAACGCCATAAGCCAGCAGGTAGTTATACTTTAGAGGCAGTAGAGTGTCACACGCGCAGTACTCTGCGACTGCAGCTGCCAAAGCCACTATCCACATCGCGCAGGATACGTGAGTGTAGTGCAGGAGGAGCGCAATCCTCTCACATTGAGAGGGCGATGAGACACCCTGGGGAAGAAGGCAAGTATTATAATATTACCAGCTATTCCTTCTAGCGGTTTCATCCACATTCTGACTGTGCACACCCGGATAAAAACTATTCTATGTCCTTTCTCATGTTTCAATCTACCTACAGTATCGGTTTAGCCGTTTTAGAGGAAACAGGTAACAGACGGTACTAAACAATACTAAAACAGTTGCGATTATGTAGTGGTATAAGGTTTATTATTCTGACGCTAATTACTAAAGTAATTTGTATTTATCTCTCATAACCCAAATTAAATTACAGTAACATAATATTATTATAATTTAGCCATGAGCATTGTAGGTTGTACAAAATTCAAAAATCCTGATAAAACCACTTACCATAACAGCCTGAATGTAAATGATAGTGCAGGCCGCTAAACAGCAGCACAAGTTAATATTGATGGGGTACAGCTTGCTGCTGCGACGGAACTCAGCCGCGTACTCGCTCCACATCAACCACATCACTGCGCTGATGAGGAGTACCACGGCTATGCCGCTCGTGATGAAGATCTGGTGGGAGAAGATGAATATTTACCAACTAGCAACTATAAGGTAAGGATGCCATGGAATCTCCTAGTGTAATGGTATTTTTAATACGCTACTAGCTTTTTTCTCTATTAGAACAACTTAGCAAAGTTTCATCTCAATCGAATTCTTTAGAACACCATATAAGATAGGTAAAAATTATATACGTAGGTTACCATACCAAGGTTTTGATGTCAAATAAATTGTTGTTTTACTCGAAGCTGCTTTTTGGTGATTTTTTTTTTGTTTCATTGAAAATAAAAACATCAGTAGGTTCAAAAAATTACCAGTATCATCCATTCGTTTCTAACACCATGACAGTTATTAAACCCGTACAGATACGTGACGCTGTCTATAATATTGTGCTCCTTCAGATCGGCATCAGCTAAGGAGTCATCTGGTAAATCTGACTCTGGATCAACTTTGTTTTCGGAATTCTTGCTTATCACTGCCAAATGAAGTATTAGTTAGCCATGATCGATAAAATAGAATATAAGTTACATAGGGTAACACAGTGGTAGATCGATGTCGTTATTCTACACTACAAAAAATATTCCAATATATTCAAAGAAGGCATTACTTAATGTACTGACACAACATGATCAATTTCAACTTTCGAGTACTAGTATAATATTATTTAATGAAAACTAGCAGCAAGAACGTGATTAGAAAAAAGTTTTCAGAACCAAATAGGACATACCTTGATTACTCCTAGCTACGAACTCAGGATTAGGATACAGCTGAGGGTTATCATCGTAAATGGAAGACGTGAAGTTGGACACAACGCCTCCGTACTCCGTATCATAGGAAGTTATATCATAATCGGAGCGATCATCAGCTCTAGGATACGTCGATTTATGGTACCTGATAGATACTGGCTGAAAGGATCGGTAGGATGGTTTCGATTTGAAATATCCATCGTCTCCTAGCCTTCGGAGATGGTGAGAACTCTTGTTTTGGGAAGCTGAAAATGTTCAAAATCTTCAAAACATACCTGATTGAAACGTTCACAAAAGTTAAATGCTCTGTATTTTGCAACTTGCAAGTACTATACGTACATACGTGAAACAAGTGTCATAAAGTAGATTATAATAATGATTGCAACACGTAGTGCTCTATTGTTTTTACACTCAGGAAGGGTGTAAAACGGTTTGCACCATAGAAGGTATGCGTATAGTTGTATCAGTATTTCTACTAGTCAAAACGTTTGAAACTCAAGCCACAATAGAATTGTAGTAGATGACGTACACAAAGTATTTATTATTTGTTTTTAATGACATCGCTTAACACCACAGAAACAATGACAAATAAAACATAGTTTCTTACTGTTGATACAAATATGAAGGTCAAAGTAGTATTTCTTAGTTTCGCTTGCTAGCTTACGAAGATAAATAGTAATAAAGAAACAAAATATAAATGAGTCTTCCATGATTTTTTAATTTTGAGTATATTTTCATACTTATAAACTTACCGCTTGCATCAACAATGTACCATTGTATTAGGAGTATGACCAAAAATACTGATTTGAAAACATATGACTGCATTTTTAATATAACACTCAAATGCGCTCTTATGATTCAACTTTTACGAAACATCTCTATTTACACTAAACATCTAAATAAAATTATTTTTTACATATTCTAATGAACTCCTATAATTTATAAAGTTTTAACCGTTTAAATAATTAAGCGACGATAAAAGCTAAGCCAGCCATTTTCACAATTACCGCGGAAAATCGATACAGTAGTTACGATCCTTTACACTGATGTTCTGAAAAATGTCCTAGAGTAATAACTTTAATTCAGTTGAAAATAAATAAAATAAGTTGATAGGTGTACAAAATAATGTAAAAGTAATACTATTTAACTAAAAGACAAGAAATTAATGAAGAAGAAGATTAAGATAGACGAGAGACGAAGACGAAGAGACACACAGATTGTTACGTGAATAAGCAACCTGTGAATTCCCAACAAATCTGTAATTGTCTCCGGGGCTGTAAGTGCCAGTGCGGGAGAGTGTTGAAGTTTTTCAGCGCGAAAAGCATCACGTGTTTTTCGCTTTAGAGTCTGAGTTACTGAATGGGTCATATTACGGCTCGGTACAGAAATCAATCGCATGTCGAGTTGGGTCGTCCATGGGTAAGTTTAGTTATTGATTAGTAGAAATATCATTTATAGTTATGGCAACACAACAATTATATAATGTCACAGAAACAGAAGAGTTCCATTCCATGCAAAATAATGTTTTTATTCTTTCTCTTTCTAACAACAGGGATTACGTGTAAACATCTCACTCTCATGTTTCGCATGTAGATCCAGAATTCCAGATGTTTATTTATCATAATTATCTCGCGACCCAGACACACCTGTCACATTCACAACAAATTCAAAAACGCAATAGAAATGTAACCAAAAATAGATGCTAAAATGAGTGCAATATTAAAATTTATCCGTGAAAACCATATACTGGCCCTCATCGAACAGGCCATAGTCAAAAAGAAGTCCCGGCTGAGTTTGAACGCGTTTGAAATTATCGAAATACCCGAGTTGCTTTACACCTGCTCCGATGTAGAACATCTTTACTTGCATAGAAATAAAATAACAGTGGTCCCAGTGGAAATAACTCAGTTAGTGAACCTGACAACTTTGACTCTGGACTATAATAATATTACACATCTGCCGCCAGAGATCGGTCATTTAAAAAACTTGGTGAATTTAAACATAAGTTACAATCCTCTAAAAGTGTTGATTCCTGAAATTGGGGAGCTCGAGAACCTTGAAGCGTTCTGGTGCAACAGAATAGGGTTGCGGGAGATACCGAAAGAAATAGGGAAGCTGGATAAACTCGATACTTTTGGCGCGCGAGGCAACGAACTTGTTGCTTTACCCGAGGAAATAACCCAGTTATCTAAACTAAGGTAAGAGGCGTTTATATTAGAATCGAATTCACATTCTATTTTCAAAATACTTTTAAATAATTCCAGTCATTTTCTGTGGTTACACCGTCTTCCTAAGTCCTAAGGGAATAATTTTTATACCAGGATTTAAAATTGACCAAATTATATAAAAAAAATTATGTGTATTATGAAAGTTATGAATAGACTAACTGATAGAGAAATAAAATGCATTTCTACAGCATTATATTATATTTCTCTATTCAATAAAGTCACTCAATAGGTACTAGGTTTTTAGGCTCAAGCATTGACCTCAATTTATTGATTAGATGCCTATTTGAGTGTACTATGGCCAAGGTTACCATATTTAAATACAAATAAACCTTGAATTTGGCCTTACCAAGTTTTTTTCTTTAATATGTATATTGTATACTATTTTATAAGTACTTACCTCTGTATATAATGTTTTCAATGTTATTTAAGAGCTAGATGATCTGACTGATGTTTACCTGTCTAAATAATTATGTGATCAAAATTACTTTCAGTTATGTTAAAATTTTGCAATTATCGTTTCAAATCTTCTATATTTCTTTTCTTAAAAGCTGATTTGGGCTGATATGAACATTTTAAAATAATAAAAAATCTAAAATATTACTATTAAAATTTGTAAAACTTTTTAGATTAAATGTATTATTACCATAACTTTTCTTAGTGGAACAGAATTGGCTTGAGATGCCACATACTTTGTATGTTTGTTGTTCAATCACACAAAAATGGCAAAAAAGATTTGGGAAAATTTCAACAGCGATGGATTATAACTTGAATTAGTACTCATACTCACTTTTGACAAAAACAGACTTACACTCTTTTTCTTTAGAAGGGCTGTATTTGTGGTTTTCAGGCATCCTTTCTAATGATGAATAGGAGTATTCTACTAGCCGAGCCGGCGACTTCATGCCGCCCCATATTTTTTTCTTTATTTTTCCAATTTTGTAATAGTTATTCTGCTATTCGGGACGAAGACAAAAAAAGCTAATCAAAAACAATGAAAATCGGTCCAGCCATTCTCGAGTTATAAGTGTTGAACACTTATAACTCAAACAAACCCCATTTTGTTTTATATAAATGTAGATATATATATAAAACAAAGATTTTGTAGATAGATTACTGGAATTATTCCAAACACTTTGAATGCCAATCAGATAATGACGACGCCCAAACACTAGTTTTTGCATTGTGTCTGCAGCATGGCATTCAAAATCTATACTAATACTAATAATATTATAAATAGGAAAGATTTGTTTGTTTGTAGGGTTTTAACTCAAAAACTACTGGACCAATTTTAAAAAATCTTTCACCGTTAGAAAGCTACATCTTTACGAAGTATCTATATTTATTTCCAGAAATAATTAGGGATCCCTACTAAAACTTGAATAATGTAAAAAAAAAACCATGCGGGCGAAGCCGCTGGCGGTAAGCTATATTAAATAACTTAACGGTTTTCAGATGGTTGACCCTGGAGAACAATTTCATAGAGACCTTGCCCAACAGCATGGATAAGATGGAGGCTCTGGTGCACTGCAACCTGAGAAATAACAGAGTCAAAGAGTTTCCTCTATCCATACTCAAATGCCCGGATCTCATGTTTCTGCAGCTAAATAATAATCAGGTGAGTAATTTTAGATTTTTTTTTGCCTCACTACGAATTGCTCCTTTATTGTGGGTGCTTTTACAAACCTACATTACACATGCACAAACACCCGAACTTGGACTAATTATAAATAAACCCGGACTTAGTTGTCTCGTGCGCGAGTCGAATCCGCGACACACAGCGCAGCAGCCAATTGCTCAGCCACTACACGAAACATGCCATCAATACTTTTTAATTAAAGATTTAAAGCCACAAACATACATTGCAACCACTAGTACTACTACTAATAGTAATAAATCATTTGTTCACTGATAACTTTGAGAGTAAAAATTTATAAAAATACTAGCTGTTTCCTGAAGTTCCACCTGCGTATAGAAGTAACTACAGTGATCATCCCCAGGGTTCAAACCAGCTCCATACCCAATTTTTTAACAGACTTCCAAAAAGTAGGAGGAGTAGGAGGTTTTCAATTCATTGGAATCTTTTATTTTACCTAAATCGATTCAGCCGTTTTACCTTGAAAGCTTAACAGACAGACAGTTGACCTTGACCTTTGCATTGATCAATATAACTGACCCCTTGTCTCACTTGAATCTGAATGACTATACCAAATCAGAATAATGGTGCTTTATTATAGTCAGCAGATGAAACAAATATTCATACCAAACTTGAATCAAGTAGTCATACAGTTTGATTATGATTAATAGTTTTTAATGTTAAGTTATGTAATAACTCAAAGATTTTCCTCATATATTTTTTGCACCAACTCACCCGACCTTCACGGTGTCATTATTGGTTGGTACCAATTAATACGTGGTTGACAGAACCAGTTCTAGCTTCTAGGTTGCAGATTTGCATATCTTTATATCTCTAATATATAAATAGGTACATATTTATATGATAGATCTGTTTCTTCCGCAATCATACATTTTTGTGCATGTGATATGAATACATAATTGCTTACACATAATAAATTACTAGCTTTTTCCCGCGCTATTGTTCGCGTCCTGAGGGAACTCTACATCGCGCACCCGGATAAAAACTACTCTATGTCTTTCCCCAGATTTCAATCATGATAGATACAGAATCTCATCTAAATTGGTTCAGCCGTTGTACCGTGAAAACGTTACATAAAGACAGAGTTATGAAACAGTTAGTCTCAGTGGCGTAACTATAGGGTGGCAGGGCTGGCAAAATGCCACGGGCCCCCGACCCAAGAGGGCCCCGGCCCAAGAGGCCACCAGCTCAGCAATTTTTTTTTAACATTGCATTTAATTGAGAGGCGACATATGCCCAGCAGTGGGACGTATATGTATAGGCTGGTGAATGTGAATGAATGTAAACAGAGGCGGCCTTAGGAGGTGGCGAACTTTACGCTTATATATTACCTTTATAGCTGTAGGCTTTGACTTATACATAATATATAAGGGCAGGGCGGAATTGTCCGAAGAACTTAATGTCATCTCGGTGCTGAAATAGGTTTAAATTTAACAGAAACAAATAACTGAAGTTTTTCCCAATATTGACATTCTCCTGAAAATTATTGCTACTGTTACCTCTGAAGAAATGCGTTTTTGAGACTAAAAAATATTAGGAATTCGATGACACTCAGTGCCGAATTAACCACGTAGCAGGAGTAGCGATTGCTACGGGCCCCGCGCCTAAAGGGGCCTCGCGCATCCCAACCGGCCGACCTCGCGTGAGCGTATTTTGTTGCATACATACATATAATTGAAGACCTGTGGCCCCCACACGAAAAACGTGAAATTCAAGGAAGCAAGAGTTGATTAGAGAAAGCATCGAGATTAGTCAACAGTCAGGGAAACCCTGAAATTCTTGGCGAAAAACAAATATTATTTATTCCCTATAATTTTATTATTTTATTGTCTCGCTGACGAAAATTCGCGCTCGCTGCGCTCGCGCTTTCAATTATATATTCTTATATCTTTTCAGATTCTATTTTTGTTACAATTTTTTTTTATTATCATGTTACAAAAAAAATCGCGCTCGCTTCGCTCGCGCTTCCAATTGCATATTCCTATTTATTTGACATTTTGTTTCTGATACTATTTATTGAAAAAACCCTATAATATTCATGCTAAAAAAATCGCGTTCGCTTAGCTCGCGCTGTCATCTACAGTAAACCCTATAGGTTATCTGATATATGCCATGGTAAAATAACTAAATAACTCATATCTTCCTTCCAAAACGACATTACTGAGTTAGGAAAATATGGCAAAATGGAATAATAGGTAGAACGACGTGTATCGCTTATGGAATTTGAAAAAATCACAAAGCAGCTCGGATTCAGAAAATTGGTGGTATTACTACCTGTCGTTGTATCGTATATGTCATCCATACACGCGTATTGAATGTAATTTTTACCACTATACACTTAAGACGCATAGCAGATCAAGGGCCCCTCGATCAAATTTTCTGCGGGCCCCGCGCTTGCTTAATCAGGCACTGAAGACTCTAATCTGCTTTAATTAAAGATTTAGTCTTAGGAAAAGTTGCTCTTTGTGTTTGTTAACTATTCTAAATCAACCAATACTATATTATTATTATATATTATATTAAACATTTAAAAACTTAAAAAAATATTTATTTAAGTCCCTGGGTGCATTTCTATAGTGTATACAAGTACAATAACCGGTCATAAGTCATGATCACATTTCATAAAAGTTATCTGAAAGGGCTTCTGCGTGTTGGCTTCGGGCCCACGTTCGCCTCCCAAAGGTCCGGGACTCTGTAGTCCCGTGCATAGTAAAGAATGTGATAATTATTAGAATTAGCCTAAAGACAAGGGCCTCGCAAAGGCCTGCCGCCCGGAGCCTCGCAATGGCTAAGGCCGCCGCTGAATGTAAATGTATAAACCCATGCTCTTGAAAATAAAATTGTTATTAACTGTTGGATTACTACTTTAAGTGATTTATTAAAATTAAACTAAGTACAACGTGACGGGCCTTACTGATAGGGCCCCATCAAAAGAATTTGCCACGGGCCCCAGATGGTATAGTTACGCCACTGGTTAGTCTTACTAATAATTATTGTATATTAACACTAGCGACCCGCCCCGGCTTCGCACGGGTGCAATGTAGATATTATAGAGATTCTCTGCTATAATATGCAAGTATTATACATATAAACCTTCCCCTTGAATCACTCTGTCTACTGCATTAAAATCCGTTGCATAGTTTTAAAGATCTAAGCATACATGGGGACAGAGACAGACAGACAGCGGGAAGCGACTTTGTTTCATACTATGTAGTGAAGATAATTAGGTAGAAATGCGAAAGTAAGTCGTCTGTCTGTTTGTTACTTTCACGGAAAAATAGCTGAACCGATTGAGACGGAATTTGGTATGGATATTTTAAATGTAGGAAAGGACACAGATACTTTTTACACTTTACACAGGACGCGGGAAATATCTACAGTTAAATAAAACAAGAGACAGGCTTTTTGCTCGGCCACCGTGACTTGTTGTCTTTTATCTTCCAGTTGGCCTTGCTAATCTCGCTTACCAAGGACATAACACAAAGGAAATATCATAATGGCCCAAAGGTTTAGGAGCACGCTTTGTAAAGGCATGTCCTTAAATCTTTGGGCTACGAGTACCAAAGTAACGTGTTGAGTTTTAGGTCGTAGTCTGCGATGTTGATACTGCATTCCAAACCTGATGTCTGTGTTAATTGTCAGTGGGAGCATATCGGTTAGTCTGTATAGATTTAAACCAGTATTTGCAGAAGGGATCCTTTCATAGGAGATGGCGGGATGGCTGGGATCCTATTCAAAGAAAGGCCTTAGGTCGCACTAGACAGAAGTGGAAGGAGGGAAGGGAGACCTTTGCCCTGCAGTTTGACACTATAAGATAAAATACTATTTTAATTATTACTATAATTATTTGTATGAGAAACTTAGAGCAACTTTTGAATGCCAACATGACCGATTTTGTCGCAGGTTCAGTACCAGTGTATATATTATATTTTTCAAATATATTGAGGGTTTTTTCAGAGATTTTTACGTGTTTTAAGTAACAAGGTTTTGTTCCATGATGCATGATATTATCAGGAAAGATACCTTAATATATAAACTTAATAAGCAAAACCTTTATCCATATAGAACATTTGTTCCAAATGGTTTAATTGCTCGTATATAATCTTTAGATACCTACTAATATGTTATACGGGGAAGTATGTACTTAGTTGGGATATCTTTTGCATTCGACTGAAGTAAGTAAACCTAATTGGCATTGCAACTAGAGCTGCCATTCGTCCGGGTTTCCCCGGATTTGTCCTAGTTTTGAAAGCGTCCGGGCGACGTTATCAAAGAGCCCCCGGGGAAAACCAGGACACTTTTTGTGCCCGGGTTTTTTATCTATTCCTATTGATTGAAAGATAAGCAATAAATTAAAACAAATAATAAAAGTGTGTCCGGGGAAAAAATGTAATTCACTCAAATGTCCAAGGTTTTTTATTGTTTTAGTCCGGGGTCGGCGATTTAAGTGATGGCGGTCCTAATTGTAACGGATGCACCCTATATAAATATAGTCCTTTCTCACAGATTACGAAATGATTGAGGAATTTATTTTACATAAACAATGACTGGTTATTCTTAAAAACAATGAGGAATGACGTGAAATGAAAACTCAACAATAACTTATCCGCGTATGGTGAATACCTTTTTCATGTTATGTCAACATCTAAGTTCATCTGAATGCCCCAATGGTGCAATGACCTAAGAGTCTAGACACCGCAGTTAATAATCATCTTCCTTACATGGTATTTACGGGTAGTTGCTGCTATATTTAGAAGCTTACCTATGTAAATTTACCTACTCTTAGATAATTTATTTAGCAAATTGTTTTTTGATGAATTCCGCTAAAATAATGTATCTTCTTCTTCTTGGTTCCTTTAACTCCTCGAGGAGGATAAGGCCTCTACTAATAACCTCCACTAGTCTGATCAGTGGCCATGTCTACTAAAATAAAACTATCTATTATTATATTCCGCGGTTCAACGGTATCCTGAGGGAACTACCTACTTCGCATAACCCGAGATACAGTACTGTCTTTATCACAGGGCCCCCATCGTTACGGGGGCCTCCAATATTTGCTTACACAAGCATACAATTATTTTTATATTGTTATGTTGCTCATACCTTTTACTTAAAAATCGCTCTGATTTTCTCTTACCTTACTATTTATGGTTTTTAACTCTAACAAAAGATTAAATATATTTTCTAACTCATTCAAAAATCATAGCAGTTTTTTTGTCACTAGCTTTTTTTTTACTTTCCAATAGTGCCCCAAATTCTAGTGTGCCCCAGGGCCCCGGCATTGCCTACCTAAGACGGCGCTGATGAAGTATCCTGTGGTTATAACTATATATGTGTGTACCAAATTTTATCAAAATCCTTTCAATGATATGTATTTTTGTTCGCAGATATCGTACCTCCCGTCGGAGTTCGACACTTGCTACCTTTCTGTTCTGGAGATGATCGACCTTCGGTTGAACCCTATCTGTGAATTAGCGCACCCCGTAAGTATAATTCGACGCATTAGCTTTACGGCCGATTTAAGTCGGTGTGGCATACGTACCGACTGTCATGTTTGTTTTTTTATGACATATTTCACCATATCGATTTAGTATTTCATCAAAAATACATGCAACAACTTATTTGTGATGTTTCATAAAAAGTTTTGTTCATTTAGACGATTTCCAAAATTATAGTTTTCTGTTTTTATTTAATCCGCATGTTTATGATTTTTTCAAAAACGAACTGATTTTAATGGAGTTTTCGATGTTAGAGTGCATTTTTGGAAAGGTTTAATGTACAAAATATTGTCCTAGACTAAAAGATGCCAGAAATATAGACTCAAACAAAGTCAGTATGTCAGTTATTTTATTTTCAATAATCCCCAATAAAAATAAAAAATAAAACATGTTAAAAATATTTTTACATGTTTCTACTACCAGGAACATCCCATGGTTCGATACGCGGAAGAGCTCCCATCATCTGAAGGGACCCTGGTGGACCTGTCGTCTCAGCCGTCGAGCAGCAGCCGGCACGGTGCGCAGGCGCTGGCTATCAACGCGACGGCGCTCAGGCTGCCGGCCGTGCCGCCTAACCGACATGCTGAGCCCATGGTCTTAGGTAACCAAAAATCATCATCATCATCCTCCTGCCCTTATCCCAATTTTATTTGGGGTCGGCGCAGCATGTTTTCCTCTTCCATACTCTTCTATCTGCCGTCATCTCGCTAGTAACATTCATTCTAATCATATCAACCTTCACACAATCCATCCATCGTTTCTTCGGTCGTCCCCTTCCTCTATATCCATCCACATTCATGTCCAAAACCTTTCTCACTACATAAGCCTCATTCCTCCTCATCACATGCCCATACCATGATAACCGATTTCCAAAAATATATATTAAAAAAATGGACTAAGCAGTGCCGGATTTATATTTTTTTTGAGTGTAGGCCACTTTATTTCCGCCGCCCATGTACCTTCCTAAAATAATAATTTTACATTTGAAGTAAGGAAAACAATAAAATAAACCGGCCAAGTGCGAGTCGGGATCTCGTTTTTTTTCGACCGCATAATTAAGTTTGTTGAGGAAAATTGCTGATTACTTAAAAACTGTAATACGATACATACGATACGAATCATAGTTTTATTTTTTAATGTCTATCAGCCCTAATTATTTCAGATTTTTCTGTTCTCAATCCTCGGAGATACGGAGATAAGAACGAATTTTTTTATGCGGTCTCTATTATAATTCCAAAATTAAAAGACATACCAGAAAACTTAAAATTATATTCGAATGTGTAAATAATTTAAGACCTTTCATATGATGCCTAAATAAATTTTCTCCCGCTCTTTCTCTCCCGCTTTTTCTATAAAAGATGTTTTTTCAACTTTTTTCATTTACGATACGCATGCACAATCGTTCTTCATAACTGTTGCAAGCATGAGTAGTTCCTGAAATAATCAGCTGTGTCAGATAGACAGACAGACGAAGTAAAATCATAAGGCGCAGGCAGCTGAGTGCGGGCGAGAAGCCGAGGTGGTTACCAGTTGCGTAGCTAGCCTTTTAGGGGCACCATATCAACTTTTGCTCGGGGCCCTTGTAACAGACTGGGGCGAAGTCCAAATGGAGGGTAGACTTTTCACAAAAGAAACATAACCTTTCGCATTTTAATAAAATAAATAAACACTATGTTTTACTTTTGTAACATGATAATATTATTAGGAATCATATTTTTCAAAAAATTGTTAGAAAAACAGCTTGAGAGCAGAGCTTGAAAAGTAATTTATACGTAATCGATAGCGCGAGCGAAGCGAGCGAAATTTTTTTTGTACCTTGTTAATTATAGGGAATAATATTTTTAAATAAATGGTAACAAAACAGAGCTTGTAAAGAAATACAAATAGCCATGTAATCGATAGCGCGAGCGAAGCGAGCGCGAATTTTTTTAGCATGATAATTATAGGGAATACATTTTTTCAATAAATTGTATCAAAAACAAAATCTGAAAATAAATAATATACGTAATCAGAAGCGCGAGCGCTAACTTTTGTTTTTAAACAGGATAATTATATTTTTCTACTAGCTTCTGCCAGCGACTTCGTCCGCGTGGAATAGTGGCGCTCCGCTCCTATTAGTCTTAGCGTGATGATATATAGCCTATAGCCTTCCTCGATAAATGGACTATCTAACACTGAAAGAATTTTTCAAATCGGACCAGCGGTTCCTGAGATTAGCGCGTTTAAACAAAATGACAACATTTCCTTTCACTGCTCTGCTCCTATTGATTGTAGCGTGATGAACAGTATACTATAACCAGCTCAGGAGTATGACAAATAATTGTACCAAGTTTCGTTAAAATCCGTCGAGTAGTTTTTGTTTCTATAGAGTTTATACAGACAGACAGACAGATAGACAGACAGACAGACAAAAATTTTACTCATTGCATTTTTGGCATCAGTATCGATCCCTAATCACCCCCTGATAGTTATTTTGGAAATATATTTAATGTACAGAATTGACCTCTCTACAGATTTATTATAAGTATAGATAGATATAGAAGATAAATTGTAACGAAAACAGAATCTGAAAAGAAATAAGAATATGTAATTGAAAACGCGAGCGAAGCGAGCGCGAATTTCTTTTTTAGCAAGTAAATTATAGGGAATATTTTTTTTTTTAATGGGTTGCAATAATTGTTGATGTTGCGACCTATTTTATTTAGTTTCCGAAGATGGAAGAATTTTTCGCTAGTTCTATAAGGTTTAGTTCAGTAAGGTTGGCTAATCAGGTTTTGGGAGCCCCGGGGTACTGCCCCGCCTAGCCCCTGGGTAGCTAAGCCTCTGCTCACGCTTTTATGTAAGTGATAACTGTAACAAATTAAAGCGTATGTTGCTTTTCCACGAAAACAATGAAAAATGCTACTGCCACCCGCCCCCCGCTCTCATCCAACACTCACGCAGTAATATAGATAAAATAGGTACAATAACATAACAGTAGGTGCCCAGGATTGATAATTTTCGATAGGAATGAGTTTCTATAGGGATTAAACGTATTAGTATAAAAAACCATGAGAAAACCAGTGAGCGTTCTGAAATCTGAATCTGAAATCTGCCGCCCCTAGGACGCTGCCGCCCCTAGGCCGCGGCCTATACGGCCTATTGACAAATCCAGGACTGGGACTAAGTAGGAAGTACTAAAAATCCGCATTCTTCGCGCCACTTCTTCTTGCCATGTCTAAAATCCGCCATATCTTTTTCCTTACTAATATTATAAATGCAACTCTGTGTGTCTGTTTCGGAAAACGGCTGCACAGATTTTTTGAATAAAAACAATAGTTTTTGTTTTTAATCTGTTGGTGTGAAGGGGTTCCCTCAAAATGCGAGTGAAACCGCTGGATACAGCTAATAGGATACAAGGATATTTTTTTTAAAATCTTGATTTTTAATATTTTCCAGAAATGGATCTGGACGCGTCATCAGTAGAATCGTCGGAAGACTGGGAGAACAGCGTGAACAGTTCAGAGTTAGATGTGCAGTACCAGAGCGACGAGGAGCGAGCAGAGAACGAGGTAAAGTTGGACATGGCTTACGTGGCCTTCTCTACCGTCATACTGGTATACCTGCTTAATAATAACACTGTTAGGGGGTGTGATATGCTGTGAAAAAAATGTACAATCCAAATACAAAATGTTGTAGTTCCAAATACAAAACAAGCCATTTTTCGTTTTTTTTTTGGAATGGAATGACTTCAGCTATTTTTTTTTCTGGTCATATATAATATGAAAAATCCAAATACAAACCTCTATTTTTCGAGTTTTTTTTTTGAATAACTTCAGGTTTTTTTTCTGGTCATAAGCCAAACGATTTCCCGACTTGTAACCGGCGTTAGTCATCCCGGTAATCATGTTATGATAGATGTCACCCCATATTTTAATAAAATAAAATTATTTGATCAATTGAATTAATTAATTTGAATAAATTAAGTATTTATCTTTATTATTTTTCATTGTCATGTTACTGGCTAATCTAAATCGCCAATTTTTATTAGATTCTCTGAAACTCAACCGAAGGAAGCGTTGTCCTCTTGGGTAATTTCCTTGTCCAATCTTTTTTTCTATCCGAGTCGAATCTGGCACCATTTTACCCTTCCTTTACCCCCCTTATTACCCTCTCCTTATTTCACCCAGCCACTGCCCTGTTACTCCCCTCCGGTTCCTATTACGCATTTCTACCCAAATTCGACTCGGATAGCGTAGGTTTCCAGGTTTTTAGGACTCCAAGACTTGGAGCCCTATCTGGTACCCACTGTCTTAAGGCATATTCATGCCTCTATTTCTTTTAGGTTTATTAATGTACCTATACTACGTTGATCATGTTCTATCCCTATACTTGTTACATCTATGATCCTGGAACTGTCCCACCCATCCTCTTCCCAACCTATCCATTTTCCTAGCACCGGACGGTGTTGTTAACAAGCTCACGTTAGATCGCACAATTCTTCCAGGCAGTTGGCATGGTCTTACCAGAGTTATCCCGCTACGCGTCCACAGCGAGCTGAATCTATTTCTCAACTGAAGAACTATGCGCAAAATGGCGGCAAACCGGCCATCTTGAAAAAATCCGTAAGTTTCAAATGCATTCTGAATTTAAAAAAGCTGTATAATTTATACCTTTGAAATTGTTTAAAATTACAGATTTGAGATTGTAATTTGAAACTGCCAAGTTTGAAAGTGTCAATTGCAAAGCACATTTTTTCTACTATTACTACTTTTCGCTGTTAATTTAGATTATCTCATGTGTTTAAAAAAAAAACAACATCAAAGCTTTTCACGATTTAATACAAAAAAGTTTTTGTAAACAAAATTCAGTATTACTAAATAAAATTACTACTTAAATATTTTGGTTTAAAATCAATATTAAAAATAAAGCACAATATTTTTTAAGTTCAAAAATAGATGGGCATCAAATATCGAGCTTGATAATGAAGACTTAAATAAAATATTTTTTTTATTGTCCATTATAATTTTGGCTATTTAAAATACCAAATATATTTATTTAATCTGTTTATATTTTCACTAATTTCCTGGTCAGAATTTAAGATTTTTACTAGTTTTCACTTTATTATTATATTTTTTGGTAGCAATCCCATATTGAAATTATGAAGTTACGTTATAACTTAAAATAAATATACAAATGACGTTCTCATTCAGGCCCTCTATTTTTACCAACATTCAACATTGTTTACAGTGCAATAACGTTGAAAATAAATATACTAAACCCTCTGCCTCTGTTCGCTTTGACGTTTTTTCAAACTGTGGTTGAATTAATTTATTTTCAATTTTATATCAAGGTTGGGAATGTTGATATTTGTTTAGCAGTAAAATCGACGCTCTATAGCATAGGAACATATACTTAAGTTACTTTAGTCTCTTAGGCTTTTTTATTCTGCATTATAAAATCTCAGAAGATATCCGTAAAATTGACAGTTCTTTCTTCCAAATTCTTATAATTTCAATATCAACAATAATGTAGAAAGATATCAATACTATCCATGAAACTATTTCAAACAAAATATGGATATCTAAAACAATGATGCCTAGTACATTCATTTACCTAATGACAAATCTGTAATACCCACGGCAAGAATTAGGGTGTCCATATTGTTACGGTGATTTGAGACCATTACATGAGGATCCGTAACGTTTTTAGTTGACAATGCAGATTTGTAGAGCTAAGTAATCCTTAACATACAGTGCAAAAATTTTTGATCTACAATAAAATTGACGAAGTTATGACCAAATTACTAGCGAAGTTCACCGAGCGGTCGCCGCGATAGCTGTGACGTCACTCCAACGGTTAGCCGTTGGCAGCAGTATGGCGCGCAGTGTTTTGTTTGATTAATTGTGACTTTCAAACAAATTAAGTGTCCGATTTGTGTCTAATTCACCTTTTCAAACATGTATTAATATTGTATAGTGCCAAAATGTACAAATACTTCTATTATTACCTTAGAAAAATTATTTTTAACGTGCCGAAAAACGCAAAACTTCTTCAAAATGGTATCCTGTTGTAAAGAGATGATTGATGATGATTTTTTCAAGCCATCCTAAGTAGGTACATACTGAATGAATTATTTGTAACAATGAACGAGGTGGCAAAAAATAGCCATTGAAAACCAATATTAAGGTTTCCGTTATAGATCGACAAGTATATAGGGAACTATGAACTAAATAAAGCGCAAGTTGGTTAAATAGCCATCCGCGAAATGATCCGCATAGGAATGAACGAAAACAACATTTGTTTATCAAGATTTCTGTACCAATACATTATATTCATTATTTTTTACACCTACCTACTGCTGCCTCCACACAATCACCGATGATCGCGGTGATTTGCTATACATTGCTGCGTTGGATGAAAAACTCTCAAGAGTTTTTGAGAGTTCACAGCAATGTACAGCGATTCACCGCGATAATAGCCGATTGTGTGGAGGCCTAAAGATTTTAAATCAATATCTTAAGATTACTAATAAGTAACGTAGATTAACTTAGAACTAGATTACTGAAATAATCAAATGTCATGAAAGAATCCACCTTTGGAAGATTATCTGACTGAGCTCGCACAAAACCAGCCTCTACTTTATTAGTACTCATATTTTAGGACGTTTTATACTCAAATATCACAAAACACACTCTAACAACACTTTACGTAAAATAAATTGCCAAATATACTGACCAACCGCGTCGCAGCTCCGCCGAATAGTGAAATATGAATGCAGACTGCGCTCGGTTCCGTTGGAGTGACGTCACACGCTCCCGCGGACATTAATTTTTAGCGGCCGGAACGGCAAATGTTAATTACTTAATATCTTCATAAGTAATGGTCCGATTTCGATAATTCAAAAAGATATATCATTCTTATGTCATAAAGAATAACATAGATACTAGTTTTATTGAATTTGCTATTACATTACTGATCCTCATTATAACTTTTGTATAACATTGTATTCCGTCAAGCACAAAATAAAGCAAATAAAACAATAAATATATTTTGCAAAACATGTTGCTTTAAGTAAATATTTATAATATTGTTTATATACAAATGTATTTTTTGTATTTTATATTCAGTTTTGTATCAATTAACTCAACCTTGATTTCTGAATGCTTTTTCAAATGATTCTGATGCTAAGTCGAATGTGATTGGTTGTAAATATTTTTTTTAACCAATCACAAAAAATAGTTTTACCAAATCAGCGATGTAATTGGTGTTTCAGAAAGTAAGGGATGAGTTTTTAACGCGTCAGTTAATTATGTGATAAAGAAATTACGTTTTTTTTTTTCACTTCAGTCATGTTTAATTTAAATTGTAAATAATATATTTACAAGAAAGAAAAATTAAGTTGGACTAATTTTTTTTACACTTAATATCAGTATTTCTAAGGCAAAAAATGGACTTAATTTAATGGGTTATAAAACTGTTTGAGTAAACTAACTACAAAACAACTGGGTCTGAATTAAATATTGAAAAAAATGCATGCAATTAATCAATAATTCTTCATTTCATATTTTGTAACTAGTCTTTACAAGTTACGATACTTGATTAAATAAAACAAGTAAAATATGGATTAAAGACATAAGAAAGACATCTCTTTGTCGGACTGCATTTTAGATAACTTTAGCAATACGGTCCCATCTTTAATTTCACAGTTTATATCCTGAGCAAAATTAATGCATTATTTGCCTTAGGTATACTTTGTATAAAACTTGAGTACTTCTACTCGATGTCATAATATAAACCGAATCATAAAGTATAATATGACATTTGATGATCAGTTTAAAATAATGATAAAAATTGATCATCTTGATTAAACATCGTCTAACTTTATGATTCAAAATAGGTGTATAACTGAAAACTTAATAACTGAAAACTAAATTTTTTTGTCAAGCTAAGAAAAATGTTGTTTAAACTTTACAAGAAGGTTGTAATACATTATTTTAGTTTTTGGTTCCTATTATTAAGTTATTTTTATGATTACAAGGAATAAAAATAAGATTTTTAATTATATTACTTGCAAATATCAAAGCGGTTGGGATTTTATGTAAAGGATAAATTCAAATAATAATTATTGAAAGTTGAAACAAAATTGTTAAGTTTTAGTTCTTAAATAAAAAAACTTTTTTCAAGCATCGGGACTGATTTTGTTTGATGAAATTGTTGGATTCTTAATTTGAAAGTAAAAAATGTGATCTTTTAATTGGCTATGTGCCCAGTGCCATTATTAGATCATTATATTATTATAATTTACTTTTTTATTATAAACTTGACACTTTTCACACTTCCAAACAAAAAAGTTTTTTAACACTTCCATACAGTTACTTGTTATTTTTACATTATATAAGATTTTTTTTAAAGCCATTTCTGTTCTATCTTTCAATCTATATAATGTACATATCGTATACTGCCACAAAATGGTGCTATATAAAACCATTTACTTATAACATTCAAACATTTTCGAATTACAATAGTAAGCCCATTTTATACTTGAGTTCTTTTCTAATGTTTATTTCATAACTAGCTATTTCCTGCGATTTCGTCCGCATCTTGAGTGAACTACGCGTATCCGGATAGAAAAATATCGTATGTAATCCAGGTTAAAATTTGCTTGAAAAAGTAGTGCCCACTTTAGCAAGCAAAGAGTAGGTAATAAATATATGATACAAAAATTCAACCTAGAAATATACTTAATTAAAATCTTAATTAAGCGCATTAACTTATCGTTTTAAAGACTTCAATTGCTAGTTCAGGGTACTTTATGCGCTTAAACTGAAGAAATAAAAAAAATACGAAATAAATTGTATTTCGTAATTTTTTTATTTTCACTGTTGTCGAAAAATTCATTCAATTAATTTGAAAATAACTTGTTATTTTGGCCACAACTGTTTATAGTGTAGATGTTTGGTCAGGTTTACATAACGTAATAAACTTAGGTTCTTTAATAAGGCATGCAAACTACGGTCAAGCGTATATATATATTGAAAAATGTTCATTCTACGTGGAACGTATGCGCGCAAGACTTGTATTTGTATAATACAAAACGTTTGATCGAAAAATTTGGATCAGGATAACCGTATTTGAGGATCCTGGTGACAGTGTGTTACGCGGTGTCCTGCGTGAGCGACGAACGCGACGCGACGCGACGCGACACGACGCGACGTAATGTGACTAACGCGACTGTCACATAGGCCGCAAGTAGGGTAGCCGTTGAGTTGATCGCGTTCGTCGCGTTCGCAGCGTCGCGTCGCGTCGCGTTCGTCGCTCACGCAGGACACCGCGTTAGGATCCGAGTAGTCGTATATTTCCTAATATAGGCTAGTTGGCTGTTGGGTGTGGCCGAGTAACCGTATATATAAAGTCGAGTAGTATAAACTGGAGAAAGCGGTTACTGTTTGACAAACCGGGTAACCGTGTGTTTGGATCCGGGTAATCGTATGTTAGGATCCACGTAACCGTTTGTTAAGATTCAAACTGAGAATTGGGAAAATCAATTTGTGGTAGGGTATGATGAGAAAGGAATGTTTACAGGTGAATTTACAACTTAAAAAATATAATACATATTTTAATTATTTGTAATTTTAGAAAAGAACTGAAGAATAAAGAAATTTGTACTTTTTCATATACAACCTTTGTGGTTCTGTACCAATATTGATATTTGTGTAACGCTGTATACGTAATAGACTTTTCAATTTATCAATAAAAAAAAACATTTTAATCAAAATTAGTAAAATATACGAAACCATTGTAACTGTAGAGTAATATCTTTAGCCCTTTGACCGCCACGTCAAAAATGCGAAAGCGTGCTCTCGGCGCCAAGCTACAATTTGATCCATTTTTTGTCATGTATAGTCTTACCAATTGATTTTCAGAAAAATGTAACGAAAATAATAACCTATTTTGTTTTAATTTTCCCACTCATATAAATAAAACGGTGAATGGTGATGTTTAGAGCATGAAATTGACATAAATGCGCCATCCTTACGCCATTTTGTTAATTTCTGTGGTAGAATTAGAACAAAATAAGTTACGATTTTGTTTACATTCTTCTTAAAATCAATTTTACAGACAATAGTCGTGGCGTGCTGGACACATTTTGCTTTGACATGTATGACGTAACTGTCAAAAGATTAAAATAATTTTAAATACATAAGTATATAATATTTCAGTCGAAAGTTAGGTAACTAGTTAGACTGGATGCCAAACTAAATGGCTAGAATTCAGTCTGTTATAAAAGACATGCCAATATATCGAGGCCACACTAAAATTTAAGGTACATTTACACTGGGAGAGTTTCTCGTCGCCATATTATGTATGAAAAATTAATGATTTCTGATTTCCATGGGAAATGGACTGAACGTACTCAATATAGCTAAAAAGTAATCATATAGGCAGAAGCGTGTAAGTGAGACAAAGATACTTGCTTTGTCTCTGTCACACTTTTGTGTGGACTTTTTCTAGAATTCGATTGGTCCATTTCACAATTTTATAGAAGGATGCCATGGCGTTATGGACCTACAAAAAAACAGGTATAAGGGGTCGTCCATTAATCACATGATGTTTTAGCAACTTTTAAAACCTGAACCACCTCTTGTGATATCCCCCCCTCCCCTTTCGAGTCTCAAGTGATTAATGGACGATTCTCTAGCCGCACGGATAATTTCATGACGGCGTTGCTTAGTCCATTCCTTATGTCTCATAAATATGATAAGCGAAAAAGTATAAAACAGATATTCGTTGAATCATTTGCTGTTTTCGTCCTTACAAGAGTCCTATCTACTTAATATTTCTCGCTCCAAGTCGGGCGAAAGACTCTCTCCGTTTAAATGAGGCTTTATACAGGGCGTCCCATAATATAAGGGCACCCTGTATACGTATTATGTAGTTATAATAATGTGGCTTAGCCCTATAAGGTTACAAGTCTTGGTTGTAAATACATGCTCATGATTATGAATGTAAACATCTCTTTATGGTAATAAAAATACTTAAAATGCAATACTGATTTATTTTTATAATTTAATAAATATTTTTTTTTGTTCGCCCACATGTCGAGATTTTTCTATTTTTATTTATAATTTTGAAAGCTTTCTTCACTTTTTCTTTACATAAATTGTAACAATGTTCTTTAAAAAGATTTAAAGTTATCACTTTACGTAATTAAAATATTTTTCATACAAAAATTACAAACGACTACATAATGTGACGTAAAGTTTAGCCGACTAGTGACGGGAAAAGTCGGTTCAAAAGTCATGTAACCAACACCTCGTGAGGACGTGAATATCTCCTTGGTATAATGTGAAAAGAAAACAAAAATATTTAGACAACATCAATATTTATTTGCTAATTTCAAAGTAAAAAATATTTATCACATTATAATCTTCATAAATATCATGCATTCAATACATTTATAGATCTCCCTGGTATTATATAGATATTTTATTATTATAGTCATGTATATTGCTCATTTAGGATGTATGTATATACTTTTAAATTCAAAGAAACAATTTTTTATAAGCTACTTTATCGTTAAAGATAAAATAAGATATAAAAATCTTAAAAAAATATTATTATTTTAAAGCTAACGGTTTCTTTAGTACACTAAAAAGAAAAATCAACTAATAAGTAGTCATTTTTATATAATGCTTTATGAATAAGTAGCTATAAATATTAAGCAGAGATATATAAAATACAAACATACACTGACAGACTAATAAACTGCATCAATGTTCAACATGCACCTACCTTTGAAAAAAAAAACATTTTAATCAAGTATTCCAACTTTTTATACAAATTTAAATTGAAACCTATAGTTTGGTTCGTTAACTTCATAACAGCATAGTATCATTATCCTTAAGTGTATGTTTGTATACTGGAAAGGGTCATTCATTTTTTTTTTAAGAAAAACTTTGATGCAGTTTCTTTCTGGGAGTATACATACAGATCAAAATCATAACCCTCGTTTTTGCTTCGCCGTAGTCGGGTAAAAAATATTCCGGACTTTGGCTGTTAGACTATTTAGACACCTTAATGTGATATAAACTTCAATGTGAGCAAGTTATACATTGTTTTATTTTTGTATTAGTAGTCCGGATCACATTACCATGTCATAACGGGACCCCTGTAGCTCTGTCTTTGTCGCGCAACTGTCAAATTACAAGAATAAGACAGAGACGGAAATATATATTCGTGATAACAGACTTCTTTATCTCAACCCGGTCTGTGGTACCCCAAATAAGCATTATACAGTACATAGACAATGACATATTTTTGACAACATATTCTATCACAATTCTATCAAAATTCCCTCCATAGTATAATTTTTATTTACGCAAGTTCAATAATAGACTGACCTTGAAAGTTATAAAAGACGGTTAATCAAACAAAACTGGTTAACACTTTATTTCTTTCTACATCAATATTTTAACTGCCTTGTTAACCTATTGTTCGCAAGCGTGACTGCCGTGAACTGGGGCACGGGGTCTCAAGTTCGGTTCTCGGGTTGATCCGACATCCCTTTGTGGGTTTTAAGAAAAATCACAAAGCAGCCCGGAGTCAAGTAGTTAGTGGTGCTAGACCACGTGCCTAGGAGAGCACGTTAAGCAGTCGTTACATTTCTAAAGTCAGGGCCCGTCAAACTACGAGGAAAAACTTGACGCAACCGGCTGTGGGGCTTCCTAAGTCATTGATGAATCATATGATAAGAAAAAGAATCAGATATATATTATATCTGTCTCTTTCACTCGCATATGTTTAGACAAGGATGGCACTACAAATCAGTGACGTTTTTTGCGATTTACCTTAAAGAGTAAGGTGAAAGACCAGTCTATTATCAAACGTGCAATATATAATTTACTTATCAATAAGTACAACATCGAAAGCTGAAAGGAAATGTCATGAGAAATAGCTATACTCTTCGAAGGCACTAACATAGATACAATTTTTAAAATATATTATTTTCAGTCACTTTATTAAAATACATGTTATTATTACTTGCAATACTAATAAGCAGGTTTCTTTTATACTAGCAAGTTTTAAAGTCTATCTGGTACAAGACAGAATTTAGTACAGTAAGTATATAAATATATTTCGATATTCATCTCATATCGTTCGCAAGCAACACCGCAACCAAAACTTTCATGATTTGTTTCTTCATAAAGCAAAGAGTGTCCACTGGCAAGTAACTTCCACAATTTCTTGCAGAACTCAATTGACCACTGTTTCCACTGACTGCAATTTCTCATAAAAATACACACGTGCGACTGGCAGCAAGTTCGGCAAGTCGCTAAAACTTGCAGAAGTCAACTTGCGCGAGCGTTTACACGTTGTAAGTCACTTGCGCAAGTTAACTTCCGCAAATTTTATTGCTAGTGGACACTTCGCTTAAAGCCGAAACTTCTCTATATATCTACAGTAGTTACCTAATTACTCTTTTAATAATTTAAAGTAACTAAATTTCACCAAAAACGAAGAATCACTAAAATCGGATCATAAATCTCATCGTAATCGGCGTACATACATAAAAAATAATACCAATCGAATTGAGCACCTCCTGCTTTTTTAAGTCGGTTAAAATCTCATTGGGATACAAACCTAGTTGTTACCCGCGGTTTAACTTGCATCCTGGGAGAGCTACTTCTAGATAAAACTATCCTCTTTCCACCCAGCATTAAATAGTAAGCACCGTTTGGACTCGGAATGTCCCTTTCCCAAAATGTCCCTTGCTTTCAAATAGAACCTTGGACTTATTGAGAAAGGGGTATTTTGGGAAATGGACATTATGGGAAGAAGATTATGAGGGACTATTTGTAAATAGTCCCTTTCCCCCCAAGGGACATTTTGGTAAAAACACATTCTGAGCTTGAACGGTAAGCACCCACTTAAATTGTTCTTTGCTAGAATTTGCGTTTGACCATTTCAAGATTTTAAATGTCCTGTGTATGGTATGGAAACTGCTGTGTATGATATAATATTATATAAATTTGTTTCCTAATACATAAGTAGATTTTGCCTTTAATTTTGGGCATTTTTATTAAGTAGTTCACGCATGAAATATAAAATTCGTTACACTGGTTTCCAAATTTGCATGATTTACATGCCCGACATAGAGATCTGTAATTTTAATTATAATGAAACATCTACCTACCTACCTATGTGTGCAAAGGCAATAAATGATTGATTAATTGAAATTGGTCTAGTGATCGCAAAAGCGACTGTTGTGATCGGTTTCCCGGTCGGGCTAACATCGTTTTATGTGTTTTTAAAAAACAACGCAGCCAAGAATCGGGTGGTTGGCGGTGTTACAACCCCGTGGCTAGGAATACGGGTTGCTAAGTTAGTAGAACCTGCAGCCCACAAAAAAAAAAGTTCAGAGAGATTTTTAAGTAGTTTCAATCATAAGCCAGAATTAAAATTGACTTGTTTTCAATTCGATTTGTTTCGTAATGATATGATAACCAGTAGTGAAATTATATTTTCCAATATTGTCAAATAGTTTCATTTTTTCATAGGGCAAAAACTGAGAACACATTGAATCAGATATTAGAACAAAAGGTGTGTATAATTAGTATTTGCGTAATAAATGCTAATTTGTACCTGTTAACCGCGTTATAAAATGCATGTTTGGTAAATGAAAAAAATGGCACTACAATCAGGACATAAAATACACAATCTGTATCCTTATATGAAAAAAATGCTTTTGTTAAATATAGCGACAAAAGTCGATAAAAGTCACTTCAATTTAAACATATAATTATAGTTGACACCATAAACAAATAATTTCAAGACCAGCTTCTTTAAAACAATATTTTTTTTAACCCTGATAACCCGATTAATTTTCAGTAACCTGTAAAATTACATTTTAATTTGCTTTGGCTCAACAAATAGATATTCTACTAAGTTGTCAAACGCTATTGCCATTTAAAATCTATGGGGACTCGTTTTGACAACTTAAAAAAAATGTCAGTTGATCAGTGGTTTCAACTATCTATAATCTGTTTTTAATCGTATAGATTATATACGATTAAATACAGTGTTTGTTTCATATTCTCATCTATTACATTTTATGCAAATTAAAGATTAAATTATGTATGTCACTGACCACATAAGAACTAACTTAAAATATTTTGATTTGTACTACTTGAAAAACTCACACAAAATGTTAGTCAAAAATGTTCTCAGTTTTCAACCCATACACATTCATACGTTTAAAATATGTATTACTAACTACAAAATATTAAAAATAAAATACATAATATCGTAAATCACATTTAAGTCTTCTTTGTTTCTTCTTTCGATTCGATTTGTTGGAATTCTTTTAGAAGAGCATCCTCCTCGAAATACGAAGAAGAATCTAGAATATAGATAACGCTTCAGTGAATATAGGCTCGACAGACAGGTCTTTGCAAAATCTTTAGCGATTCAAGAAAAAATCATACAGATTATAATGAACTATATTAATTAAAAAAGTAATCATTTTTTTTTCAGCAAAGAAAATATCATTTCAACTAACCTTCTCTTTCCAATTTGACTTTTCCAATAAAATCTTTGTCGTCGTCTTCAGTCTTTATCTCGGAACGAAATTTATTCTGGAAATACAAAGAATATTTAAATGTCATTTGTATTATTTAAGTTGCGTCTTTTCGTTAATTGGTTATGGATTTTCAATAAACGTATGCAGTCAATAGTTTTAACTGGCCGAATTATACCCCGAAATGACCTTTTTAGTTCATGTCGATACGCAAAGGTTTAGATTGTTACATAAATTTATGATTGTAAACAGATACAAAACACTCACTTTGATAAAGTCGGGCAAGCCATCTTGCAGGTGGTACCAGCTCAGTACGAACACCAGTGACACAAAGAATAAGTTTGTGCAGATACCTGGAATAACAATTTGTAATATTAATAATGATTCATTTAAGATCTTTTTCTTTTAAAATGTACACTAAAGAGTCTTACTCTTTAAGGTATTTACACTATATACTGAAATAGATTCATCCTAAACCTAACCTACCTTCATTCCATGCACCCGGATTAAAATATCTATCCAAATTTCAATAAATCTAAATCGGTTCAGCAGTTTAAACAACAGCGTAAAAAACAAACAAGCAGTTGGGTTCTCAAAGAAAGGAACTCACCGAATACAGCAGATATCTTGGGCCAGTTGAACATGAGGTAACGCAGGCCAGTGAAGTGCGCTTGCACGTGCAACTCGCTCGAGTACACTTGGGCGAAACGCGACTGAAGCTCCACATACGCATCCGTTGCTGGTTTCTCCTGTGCATCAGCAAAGGTCATCAATGTTTTAGGAAGAAATAGTACCGGGTCTGTGTGATTGTTCGAAAAAGATATTGCGGCCCGATACGCAAAGGGCAAAGGAAGGAACATGGATGGGTTTTGGTCAGTAAGAATTTGACACTTCCTCCCGCTCCCCCCACAGCGGGAGGAGTCATTTGATGATTTCCCATCTCTAAAAAAGGGAGAAATATAAGTAGGAATATTGATGTAAAGCAAGTACAAGCTCCTTGTTGCTTAGATAACGAGGTCCTAATTTTTTTACATTAGACAGTGTATATATACATTTGATTTGATTATGGGATCCTTTTTTTATTAATGGCAGCAATAAATCACAGTATTTTTTTTATTAGATAAGGTAAAACGGAATGGATACAGTATTGAACCTTGTGGCACACCTAACTGTACTAGCAGTACTGAAGATTATGATCATCATAAACATGTACGTATTGTATCAAAGTATG
This sequence comes from Pyrrhia umbra, assembly GCA_963891755.1. Taxonomy (NCBI): domain Eukaryota; kingdom Metazoa; phylum Arthropoda; class Insecta; order Lepidoptera; family Noctuidae; genus Pyrrhia; species Pyrrhia umbra. The sequence goes on from OY982943.1 coordinate 4,386,529, forward strand.
ATATAAGTACTAGTCTTACAGCAAGGTGCTCCATTTTGGACACCATAATAGCGTAGTTTGCGTAATATCATGTCATGATGAACGCAATCAAAGGCTTTGGAGAGATCACAAAACTAGAATTGATTTTGCTTCTTCATGTGCATTGAAAATATTTTTAGAAGAGCAACTACCTTATCTGTTCCTTCTGCGGTATTTTTGTTGCTGTACATGTTTTATTTCATTACTCACCGGGTCATCTTCGAAATCGCTGAAGAGTTCCACCTTAAGTTGTTGCTTCTCCTCGTCGACTCCTCCGAGGTACAGCGGCGACAGTACAAAAGTCCTCATTATGTGATGCAGCAAAGATCTGAAAATCATAGTAAGGGTATTATTATATAAATAATTTATTCAATGCAGAAAAATAAGACACAATACAAAAGGGGGAAAATATCAAATGCAAGGCAGCAGAATTTGTTCCAATGAAACACAAAATATTAATTAAAAAATACATAAAATGATACCTCAGTGGTAGATATTCATTACACAATCTGCAGAGCTTGTGAAAAAGGAAGAACTTGACTATGATTATTGTGGTAAGGTGCATTTGCTCAAATATTCTAGTTAGTATAGCTATCAATTTAAACACGTTTATATTAAAATTACCTGTATCTAATCATAGCAGACCTACACGACGAGGACACTAGATAACCGCCCTTAGCGCGCATTTGTACACATACCATGAACATTCCTGAAATAATATAAAATCAAATTATTATTAGAGATTTAGATATAATTTTAAATTAATAGGATGATGAGTACCTGTGAGCAACAGATCAGTAAAGTAATAAACAAATTAAAATAGTAATATCTAATCTGAGTAAACAGTTTACACTATTAAAATCTACTTCAAGGATTCCAGTCAATCCCACAAGGTCAAAATTGAAAATATATGCAAAAAGAAACTTTAAGTATAGCAATTAGAGTTGAAAATTGAAGTGAGCTTTGAACCTGTTTGGTTCAGTCAGTCCTACAAGGTCAAAATTGAAAATATATGCAAAAAAAAGAACTTTAAGTCTTTAGAGTTGAAAATTGAATGATGTGAGCTTTGAACCTATTTGGTTCTGCTGTAGTGTAAGCTGTTAAACTATCCCTAATAAAAACCACTGCATCAATACATGATAGTCATTCAATACATTATGTGTCTCTTCATAGTATCACCTTTTACCCACAGCTAACAGAAAACTATTAGACGACTCTGATAACAGGGTTTTTATCTATGAATGATTGATTCCTACCGACCCTTGACCTGTGAAGGGTGATTGATCTCGAGACGACATTGCTTTACTGTTGGGTATTTCCATTGGTAACAATATATAACAAAAAAAAATCTATAATATAATTTTCTGGCTTTTGGGTTTACCCTATAGTCGAAAATCATATTTTATGATTAAGAAACCTAGACATACATGTGCTTTATTTAATATACCTAAAATAGGGTTTTCGTTAAGCTGGTTTTTGGAATCACTATGATTCACACATTCAAATCCCACACAAAACAATTAATTAGTATCAGATCTGGTTGCATATGAAAAATAAATATGCTTGTAAACATTCCCATGATACAAAAGAAATTCCCAGCATGGAGCATCTTATTTTATGGAGAAATAAAAATATTTGTAATTGCCTAAATATTTAGAGCTGTAACTTCAATGAAACCCACCTAAGTCCTTATTGACCTGAGACTCGGGCATTTCGAGTACGAGTTTGATTCTGTACGGCTGCTTTGGCATCAGGATGTTGTTGGCTTTTGTCAGCTGAACATAGGCATATGGATAGGAGCATATCCCTGCCTTGTCCTCACATGGTCTGAAATTAAAGTCTACACTAAGTGACCTGGCCAACGGCATCTCTGCAACATATTCGCTGCCAAAGAAATATCTGAGTTAACTCTCTGCAAAACATAGTACTGAGTCACATATTTTATTTTAGACTTTAACTCAATGACTATAATGTTGATATTACTTTAGCAGCAATATTTGGAGTTAGTCAGGTCCACGCCAACCAAAGTATTTGACACACATATTATATTTTTTAAATTAAATTAGTTAGAACCTCAATTGAAAGCAATAAGTTCAGTTTCTTTCTTTTATATTAAACTGACATTTATGTTCGCAATAAAGCTATGTTAAGTTATACCTAAATCACGTTGAATCAACCAATATCAAGGTTGATTAAGCCGTGACATTGAATTATTACGTATGATATTGGCACATAGTTTTAATACTTACTTGAACTGGAAATGCACAGGCCGGACATGTGTAACATTTGGCATATAAATATTATAGAAGCCCACATACATAAAAATTGATAACCACAGTATAACAGTCACGAATAGAGTCACTATCGCAACCCTGTACATCAATTCCTTAACACTTGATAAACTTTGATCAGTTTTCTTCTTGTAGCCCAAGTATTGGTTCAAGAGAAAAGCTTCCACCGGCTTCCGAACATACTCTCTCACTACAGTAAAAGGATTTAAATAACGTAATGGACTTTTTTCCAACATTTTTATTTATTTCAGTCAAGGCAACTCAACTGTACTTAATCGTGGGTAGATAAACTTAATGTAATGATAGTACATATCGCTCGTACAAGGGTTAAGTCCGCTTTGTTGATAGTGTTGAAGCGTGATAAATTACGCAGTATACCACGGATGCAACTAGATTAATAAGATAAGCGATGGAGGTCAGTTAATAAAATGTTATTAATTGTTTTTGTTGATAATGCGATAAAGTTGAAGTTATTGACAGATGGACCCTTTTTTGACTTTTGACATTTCTAAGGAAGACGAATCTTCACTTTGGACTCCCATTTTGAAGAAATAATTTACCCCTATTTTGATTCTATATTTCTTTAAAGAGAGTTGAAAGATCAGGGAAACGTACCCTATGTTTCCCTTAATGTACGGTAAATTTATTAATAGACAACACTAAACTTTCTATAACAAAAATGCTACACTTCATTATACGCATCTTTGAGGCGTTGAATTTTTAAACAAATTGTCACTGTAACTATATACTGTTAAAACTGTTTCAAACGCGGAGAACTATTCTTATACGTCATTAATAAGACTCTCATGTCGAACTATAAACGTTATGACTTTATATAATAAATAACTAAAGTGACTTTATCAGTAAAAGCTATGGTTTAAAAGTTACAAATTAAAATAATGGAATGTAATATCTCGGTGCAGCTCGACTGAAATCAAATTTTTAACATGTTTAAGAAAGAGATAGAATAAAAATAATTTTATAAATCTTACCGTGCCAGAGAGAGAAAAAAAGCACGCATTACACTAAACATAGGTAGAACGAACATCTGTTCCTAAATTCTTCTTTTAAATGTCAAAAGCAAAACAATTTCTTCAATCAAACATTGTTATTATAGATTGTTGACCAATGTAGAATTTTGGAATTATTTGAATATCCTAAAATGATACGGTTACAAAATTATAAAGTGCCATATCTGCACATACAACAGAGGCTAATTACTAGTACTACAAGCGTAGTTCTTAAACCAAATGTTTCTGCAACCGCATACCAGCCAAAAAACGTTGAAAAAAAGAAATATGACAACTGGGAGAAGTATAATCTTTTTACAGCGGAAAATCCTAGCGCGAAACCTAAATTTAGCATGGTGTTACCTCCTCCGAACGTCACCGGCAATCTTCATTTAGGTTAGTTTGATAAAATTTTAATAACCTAGTTTTAAGCTATTTTTTTATGAGTAGCATCTAGGGATTAAAATATATTGAGTTCCGAGCCTGAGTTTGGTTGGTGGGTCATCTTAGGGGCGGATCCACAATCGAGAATATCACTTTGAAGATGCATTAATTTAAATAATTGTGGGAAAGCTTTGGTGATATGCTTGGACCGCTATTCAACGCCCCTAAGATGACCCACCGACCCAAAGCTATCCTCAGTACCGTCCTAGGCTTCTCCAAAGAGGTGGAGAATAAGAACCATTTACTCAAATACCTGTTTTTCTCTTTCTAATGTGTTGTAATTAAAATTTCCAGGTCATGCTTTAGCTTGCACAGTACAAGACGTGATTGTGAGGCACAAGAGGTCCATGGGCCACAATGTGTTATGGCTTCCAGGGATAGACCACGCAGGGATTGCTACACAGGTACACTTCATACAGTACATACTGATCTTGAAGATCAGCTGGTTCTTAAAACTTTACAAAGATATATGTGTTGCTGGAGAGTTTGTTGCGCCACTTCTTCTTCCCAGCACAAACACATAGGAAGAAGGTGAAGAGTAGGAGTTTTGGGGGCTGTCTTTTATACATTTGATTTTCAGAAAGTGCTGATTTTCAGCCTAGTTTGAATAAATTAAATTTGAATCTATGCAAAAAGAATTAAGTGTCTGTACTGTCAAATTATTTTTTATTGTTAGTCTATCTGTATGTTTTGGAAACTCTGGAACAGCTAAACCGATTTTGATAGTACTTTTACGGAAGATAGCTGATGTTAGAAAGAGGAGAAGAGTAACATAGGCTACTTTTATTTAAGAAGTGTTTACTCTGTTATAGTTTAGCTTTTTATTAGGGTTCGGTAGTCCGACAAGGAACCCTTATAGTTTCGCCATGTCCGTCTGTCTGTCTGTCCGCGGCATAGCTCCGAGGTTGTTGTTATTAGGAAGTTGAAATTTGGTATGTATATGTATATTAATCACGCCGAGAAAGTTGTAAAATAAAATTAAAAAAAATTTTTAGGGTAGCTCTAGCTCCCAAACACGTAAAGTGGGGATGAATATTTTTTTTCTCGCTTACCCCTTCGTGTGGGGTATCGTTAGATAGGTCTTTCAAAAATATGGGTGTGTGAAGACCATTTTTTGGTCAAGCTAGCCATTTGTGAAATATCTAGATTTTAAGTGAAAATTTTTGTTTGATACGAGCGTCCCCCCTCTAACTTTTGATTGGCTGTACCTAGAAATATGAAAAAAATCACAGACGTAGCACATGCAATGAACTTAAAAGGAAAACTATCACGGCTAAGTAGGCTTAACAACCGGTTAAGCCTACTTAGCCCTAACGACTTACCTTAGCCTTAGTGACTAACTAAGACCTACTACGGAAACCTACTGCGCGTGGCCCGACACGCACTTGGCCGGTTTTTTATAAGACAAATTAATTGGTTTCTTGTACAATTTAATTAAAACGCTTTGAATACCTTTATTGAATATTCAAGTACATACTTATATTTCACAATTTCCAGGGTGTTGTAGAAAGGTATCTGAAGACCAAACAGGACATCACGCGCTACGACATTGGGCGCGAAAAGTTCCTACAAGAAGTTTGGAAATGGAAGGACAAACATGGCAATGCTATATGCAATCAGTTAAAGACTCTCGGCTGCTCTCTCGACTGGTCCCGACAAAGTTTCACAATGGACCAGAGGCATACACATGCAGTTAATACAGCCTTCATAAACCTTTTCAATAGAGGTTTAATATATCGGAAGAAGGCTCTGGTTAATTGGTGTAGCACATTAAAATCTACAGTGTCAGACATCGAGGTTGATAATGTCATTATTAATGGACCGAAGGAGATTAGTGTGCCTGGATATGAAGCACCTATTAAGTTTGGTTTGATGTACCATTTTGCGTACAAGCTGTATGATTCCGATGAGCAGATTGTTGTGGCTACCACCATGCCGGAGACTATGTTGGGTGATACCGCTATTGCTGTGCATCCTAAAGATGAAAGGTAAATAATAGATGACTGAATACATTTTTAGCCATAAATCCAGACTTTTCGAACTGGTCGCCTTTACAGACTGGTCCTGGAAAAACCCCAATAAATCTGTAGACTCAAACCATCGACCCAGTAGCTTGTGTTACCACTCAACTAATGAGTTAGCAGATTATATTGTTTTAATGATTACAATTTTCAGTTTAATGCCATGATTATTTCTTTTTTTACAGGTACGCCCATCTAGCAGGTAGGAGAGCATGGCATCCATTTAGAAATGTTACCATACCTATAATATTCGACGATTTTGTCGACACGGAAGTAGGAACTGGCGCCGTGAAAATAACCCCGGCGCACAGTAAAATAGATTACGAAATCGCTAAAAATAACAATCTACCCCTTCTGGAAGTTATCGATGAACATGGACTCATGAAAAACTCTGAGAACTTCAATAATATGAAACGGTACGACTGCCGACAAGCAGTGGTTAATGCCTTGGAGGAGATGGGTCTTATGAGGGGTATTAAGCCTCACTACATGACCTTACCGACGTGCAGTAGAACGGGAGGGATCATAGACCACTTACCTAAAGAACAGTGGTTCTTATCATGTAGTGAACTTAACGAAAGAGCGGCTGAGCTAGTGGAAACGGGCAAACTAGTTATTGAACCTGACAAGTACGTCAAATACTGGCTGGATTGGACCGGCGACGATCGGGATTGGTGTATTTCTCGACAGCTGTGGTGGGGACACCAAATTCCCGCTTACAAATGCAGCGTTGACCGCGATGTAGTGTGGATAGCCGCGCCGAACGAAGCAGCTGCCAAAATGCAGGCTTCTAAGTTCTTGAGAACCTTGCCAGATTTGATCAAAACTGAAAGAGACTCCGATGTTCTTGATACTTGGTTTTCTTCCGGAATATATCCGTTCGCAGCGTTAGGTTGGCCAAATTCCAATAAAAATAAAGACTTTGGCGCGTTTTATCCTTTAAATCTTCTCGCGACCGGACATGATATCCTGGGATTTTGGGTCCATAGGATGGTGATCCTTGGTTTGGAGTTAACAGGACAACTGCCTTTCAACAAGGTGTTATTACACGGTGTCATTTGCGACAATAAAGGCGCGAAAATGTCCAAAAGTCGAGGCAATGTTATAGACCCATTGGATGTTATCGACGGCATAAGTTTAGAGAATTTAAAAGATAAAACTAAAGAAATGCATAGGAACGGAGTTTTGAGTTTGGCTGAAATGGACAAGGCTTTGGCTTATCATCAGACTAACTTTACGAATACGAAAGGAATACCGGAATGTGGTGTTGACGCGTTGAGGTTCACTCTACTCTCTCAGGATATAAAGTCGCATTTTGTCAACTTTGATATCGCGATGTGTTATGCTAACAAGCTCTTCGGAAATAAAATCTGGCAGAGCGTGAGGTACACGCAGCTAGCTTACGCGAAATTACCAACTTTAGACATTGACTTAAGTAGCGACGATCTTACATACTTCGATAAATGGATCCTTAGCAGATTGTCGGATATGGTTGGAAAAGTTAATGTCTCCATGGATAATTATGACTTCCATTTGGCAACGAAAGCAATAAGGACTCTAATGTATAATGAATTCTGTGACATTTACTTGGAGGCTACTAAGCCAGGAATTGACGGCAAGGATTCCACGATGGCTTATGCCCATGCGCACACATTGTCTGCAGTACTAAACACGTCCCTCCGCTGTCTCGCCCCTTTCATGGTTTATTTAACAGAAGAACTAATACCGAAAGTACCGACATTCTCAAATAACATCATACATAATTTCAAAGACTCGAATAATAAATATTTCGATTTTCCGCAACATGATGATTTTAAACAGTGGAAAAACGGCAGCTTCGAGCGGCAAGTCCATAGATTTCTAAGCACCGTAAATCTAGTTAGAGAAATTAAAGGGCTGTATAATATTTCTAATAAACTGAGGCCTTCTGTGTTTATTAAAAGCGCAGATGACACACTAAAAACCGACATAGAAAATAGTGAAACAGTATTTCTGAACTTGACGCGATGCAACGAGGTACAGTTCAAACCGAATCCGGACAAGAATTATGTGAGCGCTCTATTGGATAAAGATACGGAAGTCAAAGTGGAATTGCTAGGCGAAGATGTTGATATAGCTGTGTTTGCAGCTAAAGCCAAACTAGAAAAGAAAATCAGGCGGCTGGAAGACAGTTTGTCTAAATTGGAGGCAAAGTTTGCAAGTGGACATTACTTGACGCATGCGCCGCAATGGGCACAAGTGTTGGACAAAGAAAGATTAAATACGAAGAAAAAAGAACTCGAGGAACTGCAAAGACTGATGTAGATTAAAAGAAATAGAATAATTAGATTTTAGGGGGAAAATGCAAATGAAATTTTTAATAAAGAATTGATGATGATGAAATTGTTCGTATTCTCAAATGTATGTAAAATATTACGTAAATAAAATGTGCATTTTGATAAGTATTGTCAATAAGTTTTAAAAATATATTTATTTAGAGATTTTAAAAAAAAACTCTAAATTCGTTTTAAATATCCAAAATGGCTTTATGTCAATGCCATAAACGATATAAAACGAACGAAGAAATTACATTTAATTATTTGAGAATCCTTTTAAATTGCATTTGTAGCTTTAGACATATTATTTAAATGAATAAATAAGCATTGTTAAAAATCAAAAAGTTTATTGTTTAAAAAATCAATAAAATGTTTTACAAGTTACAACAGACAATAGATTTCTTTTATTTAATTGACTAACAATCAATGGCCCCTTTTGAACCAAAATAATACAATTTTTATCTACAATAACTTTATAATTATATGTGCATCAATTTGAAATGAGCAATGTCTGTAACATGATGAATTGATGACAGATTACTAAAAAATTGTTATGTACTAGAACTGCCTTATTTTGAAGAATACATAAAAGACAATTATGCAAAAAATACATAATTCATACTGTCAATATTATTCATTCACAGTTTAATATTTAGAGAAATATATAAACAGTTGATGCTCCCTTTCAAATTCTAACAGAATCGTAAACATTTTTAATAATATAGACGCAACACAAATATAACTAATAAAAACTAGTATAATATATAATTTAACAATAATACCATAACATTATGTATTTTTGAGCGATACACACATAATACATGAATAAAACAACATTGGTTCATATGAACTAACCTGATCCTATGGACTGCGATTTATATAAAGTACCTCAACGTATCCGGATAAAAAGAAGGCTATAACCGCTTCCCGAGTCCATCTATCTTCGTGCCAAATATCATCCGAATCGGTTCAGCCTTTTTACCGTGAAACCGTGACAAACTAACTCACTTTCGCATTTATAATATTAGGATTCGAGCACAACTTTAAATAAGAGACAATCTCGTTTTTGTTTTAAGATAATTGACAATCTTTTTAACAAAACAAAAAAAAACAAGGTTGCTTGATATTTCATTTCTCAACTGATTTGTGATGGATATCCCTAATTTAAAAACAATTACCATTATATTACAATTTTAATAAAGTCTTACCAATATTAACAACAAAAAGTTGCCAGTAAATAAATTTAGATTTTGAATCGCTCACGATTTTATCCCAATAATATCGCTTAAGCAACACACATATTTTTTACAATTAAGAAGAAAATCGCTAGTACTGTAATGTTCCATCAAGACCATTAAAAGGTTCTAAGCAAAAATACAAGGAGCATCTTCATAAACTTCTTAGAAATACCTTAAATTTATCTAACTGAAGACCATTTTCTATTGAGACAGTGAATTTAAAACCTTATTCTAAATGCAGTAAACACTATTTCAACCCTTTCGATGTCCCGGACTTGTGGGATAAAATCGAGAGCGAATTTATAATTCATCGCCAAACGACTGGCTTATCTTGCCCCCTTAGCCTCTTGCTTGACAGGTAAACCAAAGACTTTCATGTCATCTACAGTGATCAAAGACTTTCATAATCATTCAGATTGTTTAAAAATCATCTTCTAAAATGTATACAGATAGCAAAAGCTGTGGCCACATTGAAACCATTCCTTATTGAGAACTATTTCGGAAAGATACTGATTTAGCACAATCTTCTTTGAATCAAAGTCTTTGAAAACTTCAAGAACTTGTTAGTCAGCGAGCTTTAGGCACTTAAATTAACTTATCATCAACGCAATACATTAATTACTCTTATAGCATAGACTGATCTACTTACAAAATACACACCTAAGTAACACACTTCGAAACATACAATTAGATTATATGAGACACAGACAGAATATTATTTATTGTAGACATTGTGTGAATGGACGAATGGATATTTAAACTTTGGCCAAAATATTTATGGACAAAGAATAAAAGAAAGTAGAAAAGATTGAAAGATTGTTAGGCTTATTTTGATAGGACACTTAAAGTGAATTCATTATCTACTAATTCCATACATACAGTACTAAATTCGATGGCGGTGGAGTGCGTGGAAATGATAACGTTTGAACAAAAATAACCATGATGAGACAAACTTATTACTACGACTTTAGCCTCTTTGGTAATTTCCGTCTGCTTTTCTTTGTATCTGGTAACACTACTTTCTTTTTATCCGTATGCAGGCAAATGTATTCTTCTGGCTCGACTTTTTCTGAAATAGAAGAACAATACGGGATATTATCGGACTAGACAAACAATGGCCAAGCTGGGCTGGGCGTTAACAGTTATTCGTCTTCTGCATGTGCTGCAGGTTTACTAACCTAACAAGCCCAAATGCCAGTGTTCTCAAATCTGTCTGATGGCCACTGACATGGAATTGTAACAACAACAACTGCTATCTAGTTGCAGCTAGAGACGCCGGCTAAAAGCCCTCCCAGGCATGGAGGTGTCCCCGCTTGGGTGGAACACCGCCGTATCCTCGTAGGGGCGACCGGCGGCGGCGACCTGCCCTGGTTCAGGCCATAGTCCGGAGCGAGGTGGATTGGGAGGCCGTCACCTCCCTCTGCGAAGCAGTCATGCTGGGGAAGGTGACGGAACGCGTGAGCGAGCGACAGACCTCCACAGCCGCCGAGGGAAGCGCCACGGGTGTCGGGAGCCGCGAGACGACTTCCAGCCATCGCAGGCGCGGGCCTGTGGACCGCGAGCTGTGGTGGCTCGCTGATTGGCAAGGACAAAGCCCGTGTCGACGGCGCATTCGTATTCCACGCGCGCCTCAAAGAGGCCAGAGCATAGTAACAGATAAATTTAAGGAAAAATTAGAGTACACTTTGGTGGTGTAGTGAATAAATAAAACTAGGCTTCAAATGTAACATTTTATTTTAAAATATCTTTTGCTTTTTTTATATTTCCTAATGCAGCTGCAATCCTGAAAACAAAGAAAAATGGAGTTGTTTTTTTTATAAAAAATCTTTTAAATAATGGTAACTTGGTATTGAAACAATTTTGAGAGCACCCACCTGGTTAATACTTCAACTTTTTGCATTTTATAAGTCTTGTCCAATTCATTTCTCTGTCTTTTTATTAAAACCAACTCTTTTTCTAGTGGACCTGAAAATATAGAAAACATAGTAGCTGTAATACATTCAAGTTTATTAAAATGTTTCACACCAAATTTTCAATAATGGAATATGAAAATAACGCATTTGTCATGATCAGTTTTAACACCTCTGGATTACCAGTTGAAGTTGCTGTTACCTGTCAGAAAATTTCTTGAAGATAATTCCTATCCATAAGTAAAAAACTAGGCCTAAATGGCCCTTTCGAAATTTAATTAGGTGATTAAGTTGCAAAGTTATGGCATCATCAAATATTAACAACTGGTTTTATTGTTTTTTAAATATACAAGATTATAGACCAACCAAAAGCCATATTGTGGCAACCGGCCATAAACAAAAAAAAAAAGAAACTGCCAATCTGTCCGGCTAGTATAAGTTGGTGGATCTATAAATTTTAAATATCTCATTAAGAATTATAAACAAGACTTACCTTAATTAAAATTTAACTGTTTGTAGTATAACTGCAGGTTTAGTTGATACCAGTATTGCCACAATATGGCCATTATGGCATATTTTAAGGTCATTTTATGATTAAAATTATTATAAAAGACAATATTTTAAAGGGAAGAAAAAATTTAACTTAAGTTTAATAGTTTTTATTTTCGAGTTTAATGCAAGTATTAAAAAAAATGGCCTAATATCTACCTTCAATCTGTTTTCAGTTTTCACTTTTTTTCTGATCAAAATTAAAAAATAACAAAAAATACTTACTTAATTTCCCCAAGCTAGGAGTATTCATCAGTTTAGTCTGATCCTCATGCCACTTAACATGCTTGACCAAACAGAACAGGTATTTGAACACCTGTGAGCACTTGGCGCAGGCGTACATCATCTCCGCCTTGCCTGCAGCCTTGTTTTCCATCTTGGAGGGAAAAGTTTCGGAGTCGATAGCATTCTTTATGACACCGCCTGGTAATATTTCTAATGTCGGCCAGCTATCCGACTGGTTTGGTTTCACATCAGACTTCACTTCTTTGACTTTCTGCTAAATAAAAGATAGGACATTTTATTATTGTGTGTTTATCATGATGATTATCGTTCAAATCAAAATAGTGATTGCCATTCCATTCTACATTATATGAGATAATAGTAATAATTGTCTTTTTATATATCATTTTTTTTTAAATGTAACGATCATTTTAATAAATAAATGAGGAAATAATCATAATATAAGTAATGGATTTATCTAGTTAATTAAAATTATAGAAAGTTCTATATAACGGGAAATATTTCATGAACTGGCAATAAACAGATGTATATTAAGCTTTTTTATATGGAAGGATTCTGTATAAATTACACTCTCTGGTAAACTGTTCTAACAAAGGACACAATAGTCCTACAAAAAAACAAAATCAACTAGCAATCCAGTATTCAAGGGCGCGAAAATGAACTTACAATAGGTGCATTTATCATCTCTATGGGTGGATCCATAACCTCAGGAACAATCAATTCTCCAGTATCGCTGTCTTCCTCTTCTTCTTCAACCATCTCCTCGGACTGTATGGACACCATACTACCGATATTGGAGTCACTATCATCGTCAATCGCGCACTCATTTTCGTACTCCACTTTGTCAATAATACACGTCTCGAAGATCTCCTCGTCGTCCGAAGGTGGGCTCTGTATGTCTATATTCCTGTCTATTCGGTCTCGCGAAGGTTGCACGTCCTCCATCCTAACGAGAGCAACATTCTCCAGATCTTCATGTTCTAGAGCCGAAGACATTGTTGTTAAACGTCTCAAAACATTGGCTTCTTAAAACATTCCATTTCCTTTATTTAGACACAGAGTTGTTTTTTGTGTAGTAGCTTCGAATATAAAAATAATATTCAAAAGTAGCTTTTTGGCTATATGTTTAATCTATAGATATTTTTTTGATTTACAAAACAAATCAAGAATAATTAGAACAAATGACATCGACTGAAATATTTGTCTATGCTTTAGTTTACTTTTTTTTAACTTTGACAATCTGCTGTCAGTCAGAAGATATCCTCTTTGATATCCGTGGGAATAATCAAGCGTTATCAAGACTGACTGGATTACTTATATTTGTCCCTCAAGCTAGAACTAACAATACATTTCCGAAAATAAAACCTACAAGGGAAACAACGGTAGATGATTTCCCTTTCCCCTTCACAGAATGGAACTTGTACCTCTGTTGGTTGTTACAAAGATATAGAATTAAGATATAGTTTAATTCTATATCTTTGGGTTGTTATATGTTATCATCAAAGAGATAGTATTCTATAGAGGTATTATATCAAGCATAAATAAGAAATCTATATCTATCTCTTTTTACATATGCAAAACCCCCTAAGAGAGATAGAGTCAAATATATAATATCTGCTACCTCTCGCCGAAGTGATGTCGCCATTTGTGCTATAGAAACCTATTTATAACGATACATGTCAATAGTGTGGCGACGAGTTATAATTGCGTATGATTCGATAAAAAATGTATCGAGTTTTGGTTGTAATAAAACAAGATTTATAAGCCGATCTTCAAGTCGAAGATTGATTTCTTAATTTAATTAGGACCTCGCCACATTGTCCGGTTAAGCAGGTCGAATGCTGTTAGAAGCACCCTGCAAGAGGTAATATAGAAAAAAAGATACGCAGTCATATCGAACATAAAAATCCCTCGCATATAAAGTACTCAATTTGTCCATATGTTTTGTGATGTTGTTGTTGCGTGATTGAGTTACGAGCCAAATCTTATCCATTTGTGCGGGGTATTCGTCTAACTTCAGTTTCAGTACCTATCAATCACAATCCCTACGATTTCGATTGGCCGAAATCTTGACGAAATGGTGAAAAGAGTTTCATTTCTACCAATCAAGGGTTTTTATTTAATCTTCATGTACAGCAGTGATACATAGGCGGACTTAATGCCACAAGGCATTCTCTGCCAGTCAACCTTTTTGATTGGGATTGTTACTGAAGTTAGACGATTAGGGGGCTGATCTGCGTGGGGAAATAATAGGGTGATCTACATTACGTAAAGAATGCAAAATACTTTTTGCATAAGATCCACCTCGATAGCAAGCAGGATCGAAATGCAATGAGCACAAGCGACAACCACTTGTTGGTTGCCATTCTCCTCTTCTTAAATTTTGAATCTACTTTTCTCGCAGTTTGTGTAGGATCTCTCGGGCTCAGTAAATAAAACTAGTGGACTGTACAAACTAGGTTCTTATTGCCGTTAGCAATTACAAATTTTTGGATTCCGAGCAAACAAAGAAAAATTTAATTTAGGCTTCGACCGTTCTTCGTGCAACTCAACGCGCGAGTGTTGCTACGAGGTCGTGTGTCGTCGTCGCCGCCGACCGTTGCGATCGCTGTCGTGCCGAAGGTACTCGAAGACGCCCGAGCGCGCGCAGGCAGCGCACACGCCGCGCGCGGCTCGCCTCGGTGTTGAGTTCGATTCCCAACACAGTTCTTTATATTTCAGGAAACTACAACAATAAAAAAAACATTTTGATATTGGTGGAGATTGAATATTTATTTTTTCTATCCAAAAGTGCTATCCATATAAGTCAAACCACACAGTGAACTTTAGGCAAATAAGCGATCACAGAACAGGAAACATTTATTATACTTAAAAGGAATAAACAATGTTCGAAAATCGATAATAAAAGATTACCTAAACTAGGGTACATCACTATGATAGTACACAAAGTGTCAATCGTAATATTTTTTTTATCAAAACCACTTATAAACAATTATTAATGGTAATTTAGCAGATAAAAAGATAAAATAAGATAATAAATAGATTCAGTTACTGTTTGAGAAGCTTACAAAACCCCGATATGACATTTTGTGTTAAATATCTATCAATTTGCTAAATATGACTTACCGGTGGAAAGATATTTTTGTCCCGTTTTCCGTTGTATCACCACCTCGGCTTCTGCAGCCGGTAGCCACACACATAATAGGCATTCTCGGTTCTGTTTCACCATGAACAAATTACTTTAGACTTATTTTTTACACGATTTATAGTACAAAATCAACACCTTCTGTGTCTACCAGCTGGTAGACCGAAAGTTGACTGGCGGCGCGCGGCGTTTCAAGATGGCGCAGGATGCCTATAGCTATCTCACTCTGCTTATAGACTTTGCGCATTAGTAAAAATAGAGGCGCAGATAAGTCTTCAGCTATTACTTATTATGATATCTCTATAGAATACTACCTCTTTGGTTATCATTGTTTTCCACCGTAGTATCTACTATTAGTCTGTGTTTTCCACTGCCTGTTTCGGAACGCAATACATTTGAGATGTCAAATGTCAATTTTAAAACGTCAAAAACCTCCGAAATTCCGATATTGTTTTCGGAATTCCGTCTTCACTACTACAAAACAAAAATAAATGTGTAAAACAGATAATTATCAATAACAATGGATGTTAAAATTGAATGTGAACGTATATTAATGCTATGCCAAGGCTGTTTGAGCACTGGCAGGAAGCTAATATGTGTAACTGGTCACAATAAAACACTATTCAATAAACTGAGAGACGATGCAAAACAAAATGAAAATGTTGGTATTTCTTCATATGATTTTCATTCTGTACTTAATTATACTTCTTTTAGCGCTGTTAATGGCTGTTGTCGTTGTTTGTAATAGATATACTGACATTTGAATCGATTTTTTTAGATTTTAAATGTATTACAATTCAATATGATAAAGGTATTTTTTTTTCAGTTACAGTTTTTAATTTACTTTAAAGCACCTATGGTTTAGAAATCAATATATTTGTGATGGTTACTTTGTGTCATTTGTGATGATTACTTAATTTCATACATACATTTTTGAATTTCAGAAATCAAAAGAATTACTGCTATGCTGGGAATGCATAGCACTACTAAACAAAGTGAAACTCTTCCAATCTCGCATCAAAACAGCTCAATACAGACTCTTGCAGTTTCTAAATACATATTGTAATAAGGTAAACATACCTATATATAGTTACACCAATGAATATATTATGCAAACAATTCATAACATTTTACGCTTTAAAGTTATCTAAGAGACAGATGATATGCCTAGCCTTTTCCCAAATAAATTGGTTGGTTAGTTCCACTACCTCCTCTACATCCTATATGAAGCTTATTTCTCTAACACAGAAACTCAGGATCTTGCCAGTAGCTGGATACAGTTAAAATTAAAGAGAAAGTTTAATTCTGAACTAAATTAATATCCTCACTGGTTATTTATGTATGTATGTTTGTTGTTATAAAACTACTGACCTGATTTCAACAAATGTAAGTGTTGAAATGTGTGACGGTGGCCACAGTTACAGCATAGAAAGTGGTATAATTAAAATTATACACTTATTTATGTATGACAGAGTTTTTTGCGTTAATCATAATTAGTTTTGTTTCAATGTTTATAAGGAGTAATGCCGCAGGTTCTGCAATTCAATATTCATTCATTAACAAAAAAAGTTTTTATCTTTACCAAAATATCTACCTGGCTATTTTATAATGTATAGTCATATATTATGATTTTAGTGGTGGTAAGATGAATTTACCACCACTAAAATCATTCCAAGTCTTTTTCAGTCATTATACTTTAAATTCAATATCATTCCAGAATGATCTCCCAAACACCTTGTCACTACTTATAAAAACTACACACATACAACAGTATGACTACAAGTACAAATTTACCTATGAAGATGAACAAAAAGATGATTTATTGGAACAAAAAGATTTATTACCAGAGAAAAAAGATGATTTATTAGAGCAAAAAGATTTATTACCAGAGAAAAAAGATGATTTATTAGAACAAAAAGATTTATTACTAGGGAAAAAAGATGAAACTATTGAGGAAAAAGATGAAAACATTAATGAAAATGTTCCAGAAATAAAGATTGAAAGTAGTGATGCTATCAAAGAAGAATATGACGATATATCTTTCGATAATGATATTGATCACTTTGACGAAGAATTGAAACTGGAAACAGACATAGACTATACAATTTCCAACCAAAAACCAACCAAAAGTCAAAGTATAAAAGAATATGAAAAATATGCTACAATTACTAAAATAAATGGTTTGTTCACTAAAAGAGTTGATGAGTATGGTGAAATGGTATTTTTAAGTGAGAAAGAGATAGAGCAATTGTTGAAAAGAGATAGAATGTCCCGTAGTTATGAAAGGTTTCCTTTTAAATGTAAAAAATGTAGACTTGGATATCTAAGACGGCTGGACTACGTGAGACATAAGACTTTTCATCATACTGAGGTAAACTTAATAGTTATATTTATGCTTAAGGTAATTAAATTAAATAACCAACAAATTAAGATACCTTTATATACACCACCTGTTGTTGTTGTGTCACCTGCGTCGCGAGAAAGTTACTTAACTCACCTGGATAAAACCCTATAACCGTCTCCAGGGTCCCTTCATCTACGTACCAAATTTCATAGAGATTGGTTGCTTCGTTCTGAAATTATGTTGTGACGAAGGGAAATAGGGATTTATTTTTATATAGATAGATTATATATGGATAACTTTTGGCTTACTGACACTAGCTTGAGTAAAAAGTTTTTCTTTAAATATAATCTTTATATTTCTAAAAGCAAAATATTTCCTCACAGCCAGCATTCCCTATCGACTGCAGAGCTTGCAAACAAGAAATTCTCTCGCAGTCGCATCTTGAAGAACATTGGAGAGATTATCACACGCCGATGCTAAGATGTTCCCTTTGTGGAGAACTGTCACGCTGCAAGGGAGAATTGAAGAAACATTTGAATAGAGTGCATACTAAGACTTATACTTGTAATGATTGCTCAATGGAGTTAAGGTTAGTGACTTTAAAAATCATCTGCCTAGCCATTCCCCTACCATGTTGAGGTCGGCTTCCAGTCAAACCGGATGCATCTGAGCCAGTGCTTTCCATGGACCTTAAAACATGAAATTATTTTTTTTATTTTGTAAATATGTATATATTTTTTTATCTCTTGTTAAGTATATCAATTTTATTATATCGGAGTAAAAAATATTCTTCCATATTCGGTCTGTTCCGTTTTGGGTAAGTTTAAGAAACTTGTACCCAATAGGGTAAAATAAAGGAGTTCTTACACAGAATTACGTAATTCGAACGAGAATTATACCCAACATAGGGTAAAGTCAAGGTTTCAAAGTATTATTTATTTTTTAAATATAACACGTTTATATGTCAAAACTTATTGGTTTTTAGTCACGTTTACAAATTTGCCAGCCACTGATTAATACGTTCGCCTGTACCTAAATCTGGTACGATTCGAATTGTAACTTTCAAATGTTTGTACATTTTTTTTACCCACACTACACTATATATATATATACTTTAAATGGATCCACAATTTTTATTACAGATCTCTACGTGAGTTTAGTCGTCACTACAAGAGGGCGCATCAGATGGTTGTATGTGATTATTGCAAGAAAACAATTGCGTCTAAACGTAAACTAGAAAAACATATATAGTAAGTACGAGCTTTCCGCCAGCGACTTCGCCCGCGTGGGCTATACGAATTCAAATTAAAAAGTTTCATACAAACTTTGCCCCCCTTTTTCATCTCCTTAGGGGTAGAATTTCGGAAAATCCTTCCCTTCTTTTAGGATGCCTACGTCATATAAGGAACACACCCTCCAAGTTTCAGGTCTCTACGATCAGCGGTTTAGGCTGTGCGTTGATCCATCAGTCATTCAGGACATTTTATATGTATAGATGAAACTTTATTCTGCACTGCGGTTTCGCTCGCTTTAACTACTTCATGCAACATGATTAAAACTTTCATTCATATAGTAAATTTCATCTTAATCGGTTTGGCTTATTAAGGTTTGGCTTGAAAACGTTTGAGTACTTTTACATGTAATTATAATAGTAACAATCAGCTGACTCGACAGACAAAAATCGTACAAATCGCGAGTTGTTAAGTCTACTTTGAGATTGGCCATAGTGACTGAAATTCGGTTTGGAAAAATATTAATGTTCTCCATATCGAAATTCGGTGAATTTATTTTTATTTTATTTTTCAGTAAAAAGCATCTACCTCATCACTGCTCCATATGCGACCGGGCCTACCGTACGTACCGCTTATATGAGACCCATCTAAGAGGCGATCACCCGGAACTTTTATTGACTCTTAAAGTTCGTGACACAAATAAGGAGATGCGATACTGTGTGGAGTGTGATAAACAGTTTCCTAGCATTTATAAGTACAAGAGGCATTTGCAGCAGTCCGCCAGACATACGCCTAAGGAGAAAGTCCGGTAAGTATTTTTGGGATGTGAAACTCGTATAAGACCGGTTCGTGTGCCGTGACGGATAACGGCATGACGCACGCTTTTCCCATCAGCCACCTTTGCCGGGAAAGCGATGCATGTTAGTAGTTGTATACTATATTTACCTTTTTCAATTGAAATATCTAAGAAACTTATAATATTGATACCAAAATATTTTTTGTGTTTAAATCACTTACCAAATTAATAACGCATCTATCTCGTTATGCACAGATTATCAATTATATCGGTGAGTGTTGCCAGAATAAAAATTTTATACTTTTCTTTTTCAGAATTCCATGCCCAGACTGCGGTAAAATATTTAGCCGTACAATATACAAGAATAATCATTACAAATTAGTTCATATGAAAGTGAGCAATCACTACTGCGAACTTTGTAATAAGGTATGTTCCTAAGTCCTTCTTGTCATTTCCTTAGTCAAGTTTTGGTCAGCTTCCAGTCAACTAGATTCAACCTAAAGTCAATATTTTACATGGAGTGACTTCTAATTGACGTTTACAACACAAGTACTTGGTAATACTGCTATTCTATGATTGGGTGCTTCAGACTATCGGTAACGAATATCATAGGCCGTATCGACTGGACTTGTGAGAAGTTGGCGCCCAAGTGGGACTGGCGCCCAAAAGGGACTGGGATCAAAGTGAACCTTTTCCCTAATGAAACTTTCACCCAAATGACAAGGGCAAATGTCTTGTTTTTAGTACTATTAATATATTTCAACCTATGTTTATTTCAGTACTTTTCAAATGGTTACGGCCTTCGTAAACACATAAAATGCGTGCACGAAAAGATACCGTTGCCTAAAGATAAAATCTGCGATCTATGCGGGAGAGGATTTAGTGTAAGTATGACTTATAGGAAACATTAGAATAATAGTAATGGCTCTCCCATATCTGTCTTCGACAAAAATAGCAATGTTATGTTTTTAAAAACTTAGCTAATTCGCATTTCTATGCATATTACCACAATATCAATATTGGAGTTAAAATTCTACGCAAAATCACTACAGCCCTAGCGTACGGAGGTGGGCAAACGAGTTTTCTCATCTTTTTGTTTTCTTACTCTTTACATATTCCATAGACAAATCGTGATAAAAACGCGTTTGTTCACCCACGTGAAAGATTGAAACTACTCATCTATATTTATTTCACAGACTAACAGAATCTTAATAAATCACCGTCGTACCCATACCGGGGAGCGGCCATTCAAATGTCAGTACTGCTCCGCTTCCTTCGCTCAGCAGACCGCCATGATGACACATCAGAAGACACAACATAAACATAATATAATAAAGTCCAATTGAACATTTGTCCGTCACGGGACGTGGGTGTGTGAAACGTCAAGACACTCGCAGTACACACACATGGAGAAACAATGTATATATTATACGCGACACTGACACACAAGAAAATGGGGTGGAGGGATATGACGTCATAATTGAGCGTTATGCCGTTTGTCGTCACGGCATACCAGTTTGTTTTACTCCCAAGGCGCACCCATCATGCGTGTTTGTTTTTCACATCAAAAGGAAATAAGAAATAATTGCAAAGATAAGCAGTTCTAAACTATACTACCTTATTGGTCTATCGTAAGGTCTACGGTTGAGCATGGGGGTTCGATTCACCGGTTGGGCAGAGATATTGAGTTTTTTTCATCGGGATTTTTTCAGTATCAGCCTGAAGTTTACATAGCCAGATGAAGGCTTGTCTCTTAAACATATGCGAATTGGACATAAAGAACTCCTCGTCCTTTACTTTAAAAAACAGAAGGCGCAAAGAATAAATGAAATCTTTGAACGTGAGAATGAAATATCTAGATTCTAGATATACGGGCTATAGTATGTAAGTAGGCATATTTAAGTTTTGCAAAAATAATATGTGTTTATAAAACTCAAATTATATGACTTTTATTTTATACCCCACCCCCCCCTTATTTACGCAAATAAAATAAAACCTTTTATATGTATAATCTGCCAATGGCCACGTTTTGACAGACTTTCTTCTGCCTGGATGTGAGGTGACATTGTATCCTCGCCAATTAAAGGCAAATTTTAATGATTTTTACTCTATTGGGTACCCCCCGCGATTATACAATTCCATTTCAAATTGTTTTTCCGCCTGTAGCTATATTTAAGGGCTAATTAAACTATGACAATGTGGCGGTGGTACGAGTGTGGTTTCGGAATTTGGCAAATACAATGTGACTTCTTCATATACCTTCTACATGTATCTTGGATAACACTGACGTCGGTGACGTAAAACATTGTGACAACTTGGACTTAAAAAAACCGCTTCTAAATTGGTTCAGTAGGTTTTGACGAAAATTGTTACAAACACAATTTAAATAAACATTCAACCTCTTAGGCTAAATGCACATAGCTTCTCCTTTTCGTCGTGGGTAAAAAGCCTAAAATCACTTATCAACCTTGAGCAGCATGATAATCTATGCTCGTTCCCGTGCAGTGGGACAATAAGTACGCAGGATAAAGATGATGAAAACACTGTTCAGTTTATCATAATTTTATTACAAATAACTTGGAATAAAACAACCCAAATAACATATTTTGAAAAAATATCACATAGTTTAGTAGGTATTACATACAGTGCCTTCCAGGGAAATATAAAAAAAACAATTACAAATTCAGACTTTCTATGAATAATCAACATCATTTCAAAGCAATTATTTCAGCAAATGTGCCACAGTGTAGATGTTATGAACGTTTCTAGCAGAAACTGATAGTAGGTACTAAGTTTATAGTTCTTTCTTTCCAGAGTGTGTGAACAGGACCGCGCCGACCACTGGCAGCGCCTGTGTGCGAAACCTAAGAAGCGCCTCTTTTTTAACCGACTTTAAAAAAGGAAAAGGTTCTCAAGTCGAATATGTGTTGTGTTTGTTACGCGATTACTCCACCAATTATTAATTCATTTTGATTATTATTTTTTGTTTGGTAAATCATATATCAGAGCAGTGGCGTAGCTAGCCTTTTAGTATCAACTTTTGCTCAGGGCCCTAGTATCAGACTTGGGCGAAGCCCTAATAGATGGTAGACTTTTCATAAAAGAAACAAAACCTTTCGCATTTTAATAAAATAAATAAACACTATGTTGCTAGAAAATGTATATTTTTTTAGATAGATAAGAATTTGATGTTAGCTAATCATCATTAGCCTATGTTTATATTGGTTTACTTTTAAATGCCTCACCTTACGTATATAATATCGCCCTGTACTCGGCTAGACATACTCGTATAGTAGAATATATAAAGCGCGACCGAAGCGAGCGCGAAATTTTTTAAGGCTTTCAGCGTCTGCGGACTTTGTACCAATTTGTTTCTTTTAAAGTAGAAAGCGCGAGCGAAGCGAGCGCGGACTTTTTCTTAACATGATAATATTATTAAGAATAATATTTTTCAATAAATAGTAACAAAAACAGAATTTGAAAAGAAATATAAATTCCTACGTAATCGAAAGCGCGAGCGAAGCGAGCGCGAATTTTTTTAGCATGATAATTAAAGGGAATAATATTTTTTAATAAGTGGTAACAAAAACAGAGTTCGAAAAGAAGTAAAAATACGTACGTAATCGAAAGCGCGAGCGAAGCGAGCGCGAATTTTTTTTAGCATGATAATTATAGGATCGTTTTTCAATAAATAGTAACAAAAACAGTATCTGAAAATAAATAGATGATATTTAATAATAGATGGGAATTTCTCGCTAGTTCAATATGAGGTTGGCTAATCAGATTTTGGGGACCCCGGGGCACTGCCCGGCCACCCCCTGGGTAGCTAAGCCTCTGCGCACGCTTTTATTTAAGTGATAACTGTAACAAATTAAAGCTTATATTGATTTTTCGCAAAAACAATGAAAAAATCTTACATTTTGTGAGGTTTACGTAAATACTTAGGAGAGCTAGCCTATAATCTTTCCTATTCCATTGAGGCTACTCAAAATTTTTACTTTTGTAATTGTTTTGGTTCTTTCGCTCGTTAAAATTGGGGAGTCCCCGGTAACCACATTTCGCTCGCGTCGCATTGCATCGGATTGCGTTGATAAACTCATCCACGGCATGGCTTTTGTAATAAAATAATCGCCTATTGTAGCGACTGCGATGGTTCTTTTGATTTTAATGCAGAGCTCGTAATTCATGTAAAACCAGAAACGTAAACAGTGGGTCAATTCAAATAGTGTAAAATTACACCACAATCATAAATATTGTCTTGGGAGACTTGTATCTACTTAGTCATCGATGCTCAACTATGAGAGAATATGTTCATAAGTGACAAAAATAATGTTAATAATTGGCGCTGGCATTTCATCCGGCGCCCCTACTTCCCTGGCGCCTGTGTGCGCCGCACACTTCGCACACAGGGGCGGCGCGGCCCTGTGTGTGAAAGCGAGTATCAGTATATTAGGTAACAAGTGACGTCATATTCTATGGGGTACCTACAGGGCGTGATTGTCTACCAAAAAATAGAAATTTAACTCCATTTATGATTTTTTTCAACTAAGACTTGACTCACCTAGATATGTAACTGATAATGAATTATTCGAATATAAAAACCAGTTGTCCTATCTAAGTGAATAGCTACACTGTGAAGTGTGACATCATGCATCGAGATTAACATTCTACTCAGATGGCCTAGCATCATCATTATAATTCCACTCATGCACAGGAAAGTACAACTGCATCAGCGTCTCATAGATTTGTACATCTAAAGGCATGAAGAGACAAAAGATAATTCGTTCCATCATCTCATGTTCCTCTAGAAACTGGCGTGCCGTACTCAGGGCGATGTGGGCCGCTAAGCGATTGGGAAAGCCGTAGATACCAGTGGAAATACATGGGAATGCAATGGAGTTTATCTTGTGCGATGTATGGAAAGCCAGGGAGTTTTTATAGCATTTACGAAGCATTTCTGCTGATCCATCTTGTGGGCCGACTGTGTGGATTACATCTGTAATAAAAATTATAAAAAAAAATTGTTACAAATTCATATTTGGTGGAGTGCAGGGAAGGTTCCAAAAATATATTTTGATGTTGGATTTTTCAATTAGTTATTCCCACAATTTAACTTCAACTGAAGTTAAATGGTTAAGAAACGATAATGTTTTGTTTTGTTGGTACTAATAGTAAACTTAACATAAGTGTGAAGTACAGTATCAAGCCCTTCATTTAGAATTGAGAAAAAATGGTTCCAATGGGGCTTTCAAGCAGCAATAAGAAATTGAAAATATGCATCTTTACTAAATAAACAAGTTTTTATCTTGTGACCACAAAGGTTATCCATTTGTTTTTGATTACAAACTGCAAAATACCCACAGATATGTACACTGTGACGGACAATTATAAATAAATTTCGACTTTTGGATTTCTAGCATAATGACAACTGAAAGGGATAATAGTATAGTAAATAGTATTTTTTACTTTACTTACATTGAGCAGGTAAGTTGTAGCCACCAGATATTTTGGCTTCCCCAGTCGGGCAACCACCAAGGGTATGACATTCCTCCTGTAAAACAAAAAGTTCAAGGTCTGTAGAAGGATAATAACTTTTGCCTTGTTGGTCTAGTGGTAGCAAAAAATGACTGCTGTGAATGGGATCTTTGGTTTGATTCCTGTTGGGACGAAATCACTTTGTGAGTTTTCAGAATTTGACAATGCAGCCTGAAGCCTGGTAGTTAGCAGTTTTACACCCTCGTGCCTGGCATGTTAAGCCTACTTTCCCAGCTTCTACTTTGATGGCATCATTGTACTTTTTCTTGAAAAAAGGTGACTAATTCATGTATGGTCTATACATGAATTAGTCACCTTTTTTGCGCCCATTTTAATAATAAATTGTGAAGTTACTGAAAAATAATAAGATAAAAAACTAGTTTTATATGGTATACCTGAAGATGGGGTCCAGCTGCACGGTGTATAGCGCCATCAACACCGCCACCAGCCCTCAGCATTGAGTTAGCAGCATTCACAATGGCACCCACCTGGAAAAAATATGATTTTCAAGAAGTTTAATTTATTTGTTAGTTAGTTGAAGGCAAGCAAAATATTATGAATGCAGAAGTTACTCTGCAGGCCACAATAAACTTGTAAAGTGATGGTTTATAAAGTACTAAAGTTCGACAGACCTCTAGATGTGTAATATCGCCTTTATAAATAGATACTTTTTGGGCTAGTATTTTGTTCTGGGAGTTGTCTATTTTAATCTTTTTGAACTCTGTTAGATCATCCAGAGTATGCTTCTTGTTCTCAATGCTTTTATTCCTTATTATGTAGTTGTTCCAAGGGTCAACCATGTTCACGGTTACGACTGTTTTATTTAAGTACATTCCACTTTTCCTTCTTTCTTCTGGTGAAACATGGAGCACCTTGTATTTCTCAATTTTCCAATGCGGTTCATCAGCCATTTTCATTAACGCGCAATAATGTGTGTTATAAACTCCGGTATTTTTGCAAATGAATAAAATTCTATCAAGAACTTTTCGCAAAGCCGGTGACAACATTTTTTAGAGTTGCGCGCTGTAAATGAAGCTGTCATTTTTGACGTTTATTTTAGTCGATTTATAATTGTCTTTGCATGCATATAATGAAAACCATGAAGTAAGAAAACAAAGACCTCTAGAATCTAGAACCAGCTGAAAAACCGACTCAAACGAAGATACCAAGCAGTGGCCCATGATTATTAACCGATTTTTTTGTATAAAATTTTAGGCTATAAGACAGGGCAGGACTAAAATGTTCTGCTACCAGGTATCACTGTGACTCGACTACACAATTGAACTTACAGTTAGGCGAGTTAAGCACTTGTTAGTAATCGCGTATGTATTGCCGGCTTTTGAGATCGATGCTCTTTGACCTTCTGGGTTACAACTTCAGTGATTTCAACCTAGTTTAAGGGTAACAAATGAATAATTAAGTAATTAAATAAACGCGTTTTGCTATGGCATCAATGCGGCTGTTGCTCGTGATGAACAGAATAATTTTGGAGGTAGACTTTTTGGGAATTACAATTCTATGTTGTCTTTTGGAAACATAATAAGTTACAGAGTATGATTTATTGTCCTGTAAAATCATTCATAACTGTATTTAGGCGTGTATCGTCATTTAGATAATATTTTTTACTCCACTTTAACCCAGCTATCCTTAACATGTATTGTATAATTACGGATACTGTGAACAGATTCGTAAAAATACATTTCAATTGGGGCGGAGGACTCCTATGAATAATGTGCATTTGTGCTCTTGAAGGTAAATCTCATGTAGAAGCTGGCAATATTGTTGCCTGCCAAAAACCCGTCAAACGGGAAATCTCCACGTATCGAGCGCGTGCGTGTGTTTCCTTCGTTTTTCGTTTTCAATTCTCATCATAACTACAATATTATAACAGTGGCTATGATAATATAAAAAAATCACTTAGCAGTACTACATAACTTAGGCGTTAAATATATAAATTCGGCCAGGTAAGTAATCAAGTTTTGGAGTTGCTTTGACACCGGTCTTTGTTAGGCAGTTTATACACTTACACCTTCAATAATATTGTTTAATATTATTTGCTCAATTCTATTGACTATTTATAGGTATATTTCATGGCAAATACAATCCCCTTACGGCTAATAACAATGGTTATTAGGTATTCGCCAACTAGTTGACGTTATCGTGTGTGGACGTATTGCCTTAGCGATAGTACATTTTTGGCACTAAAATAACTATTTGTGTTGCAGTATGAAGGCTTTGGGGCTTCTTCTGGTCGTCGTTTTAGCGTTAAGTGGAAGCTATGCCGTGGATAAGAACAATTTTAAGACTTGCGACCAGTCTGGTTTCTGCAAGAGGTTGCGTGGTTTCAAACCTGAAAAATCACAGTATGCACTTAATTTAGACACTGTTGTTGTCCATGGGAACGCCTTGTCAGCCGAAGTCAACACTGTGGACACATCAACACAGCAGAAAACTGTTTTGGTAAATAGATTTTTTTATTTTTTATTTATGTCTATGATACCTTACAATTGCATTGGTAACTGGCGATCTTCCAAGCTATTTTTGTAGTAAACTTCTTTAGTGCAGTTAAATAGCTGGAATTAAACATGCATCATAAACTTCTCCCAAACTAGGTATTCTATGTTAGATCAGATAATGAAGGATCAGTTTAGCATTAAGCAATGAGGATCAGTAATGTAATAGCAAATTCAATAAAACTAGTATCTATGTTATTCTTTATGACATAAGAATGATATATCTTTTTGAATTATCGAAATCGGACCATTACTTATGAAGATATTAAGTAATAAACATTTGCCGTTCCGGCCGCTAAAAATTAATGTCCGCGGGAGCGTGTGACGTCACTCCTACGGAACCGAGCGCAGTCTGCATTCATATTTCACTATTCGGCGGAGCTGCGACGCGGTTGGTCACTATATTTGGCAATTTATTTTACGTAAAGTGTTGTTAGAGTGTGTTTTGTGATATTTGAGTATAAAACGTCCTAAAATATGAGTATTAATAAAGTAGAGGCTGGTTTTGTGCGAGCTCAGTCAGATAATCTTCCAAAGGTGGATTCTTTCGTGACATTTGATTATCTCAGTAATCTAGTTCTAAGTTAATCTACGTTATTATTCTATATAATGTACACGTTACAATGGTGTATAATTCTCATACTATTTTATTCTCCCAAGTTGATAAATTTAGCAAAAGAAATGGTCGAGTGCCGTTTGTTTGTTTACGATCGGTTTCTGGTTTGTGTACGTTTTTTAATTTTTTTAAGTATGAAAATGTAGGTTTAAAGCATATATATTATTTAAGTTTATTCTCTATACGCTAACGTAACCAATGGTGTTTTTTATTTTGAAATTGCTATAATACTTTTCTTTTGGCAAACGTTTTTATCGGGAAAGATCCGCGGCATTTTAGACGCGCTGACAATCGGCTGCGCTGCGACGTAAGTCCCACATCACGGCTCGCGAACGCCTTCGTGCAAGTGGTTAAGATATTGATTTAAAATCTTTAGGCCTCCACACAATCGGCTATTATCGCGGTGAATCGCTGTACATTGCTGTGAACTCTCAAAAACTCTTGAGAGTTTTTCATCCAACGCAGCAATGTATAGCAAATCACCGCGATCATCGGTGATTGTGTGGAGGCAGCAGTAGGTAGGTGTAAAAAATAATGAATATAATGTATTGGTACAGAAATCTTGATAAACAAATGTTGTTTTCGTTCATTCCTATGCGGATCATTTCGCGGATGGCTATTTAACCAACTTGCGCTTTATTTAGTTCATAGTTCCCTATATACTTGTCGATCTATAACGGAAACCTTAATATTGGTTTTCAATGGCTATTTTTTGCCACCTCGTTCATTGTTACAAATAATTCATTCAGTATGTACCTACTTAGGATGGCTTGAAAAAATCATCATCAATCATCTCTTTACAACAGGATACCATTTTGAAGAAGTTTTGCGTTTTTCGGCACGTTAAAAATAATTTTTCTAAGGTAATAATAGAAGTATTTGTACATTTTGGCACTATACAATATTAATACATGTTTGAAAAGGTGAATTAGACACAAATCGGACACTTAATTTGTTTGAAAGTCACAATTAATCAAACAAAACACTGCGCGCCATACTGCTGCCAACGGCTAACCGTAGGAGTGACGTCACAGCTATCGCGGCGACCGCTCGGTGAACTTCGCTAGTAATTTGGTCATAACTTCGTAAATTTTTATCGTAGATCAAAAATTTTTGCACTGTATGTTAAGGATTACTTAGCTCTACAAATCTGCATTGTCAACTAAAAACGTTACGGATCCTCATTAAAAATATAGGAGAAACAAAAGTTTTTTTTTTGTTGAATTTTAGTAGCAGGTTTTATTTGTTCATTGTTTGAAACACTATTGTGCCAATCAATAGTTACGATGCAACATAACAAGACCATTTATGAAATTACTTTAAATGTTTGACTTTATTTAATGGTTGACTTCAGAAAACATAACAATTAAATTGTTTTATTTTTTTCATTTATTTATTTTATTTCTAAATCTTTATTAAGTTGGGTGGGACTTGTAGTTGATATCAGAATTAGATGTAATAATATGTTGACATAAAAATGTTTAGAGAAATATAATAAGTTCCTATTTTAATAAGTATTTATTGGCTTTCAATACTTTTAGCTGATGATGTCATCGATGGCAATATCACCCATGCCTGACCTTATGACTGGTTTATTATTTCTCTCTTCTGACATTCCCTTCCAACATGAGTAGCTGTGCCCCGTCACTTTCGAATGAGCACTTCATATCACCTACCCATACTTTTAATCTTGTTGTTTATATCCTAACAGTCATATTATGATGATAAATATCCAGTAATTTTCCTTGAGAATTAGACTAAATTCTAGAGGAAGTAGGAAGAAGAAGAATAGATAGATGTTATGCCTTTGTACTTATTTCACACTTTGTTCTGTTGTACGCAGTGGCACTATGCCCTGAGGCTGTCAGCTCTTGCCGATGGCACCTTCAGAGTGGAGCTGGATGAAGCAGACCCTCTGTACCCGAGGTACCGGACGCAGTTAGCTCTGAAAGGAGAACCTAAGGCTGATGGGTGAGATAATATTTTCGTTTTATCTTTTCCTTTGGTATTTCTTGCAAGAATACATATTTTAGCAGCCTCCCACTTACAGACAGCACAAGCAAAGATTACTTCCCTTGCTTTATGGTGGTAGTGTTGGATTATTCATTTCAAACTATTTTGTTAATAGTCCAGTTTAATAGTGCAACATACATCAGCTAGAAGATTCACTTAGAAACTAAATAAGACTTGCCATAATGTTACCAAGTTTTAAACCTGTTTGACAAAATGTCATTGCATGCAGATACTTATGCAATAAATCCTTGTTCCAGCCTTAAACTGGTCTCCAACGAGAATGGAAGACTGACAGTGACAAACAGCCAAGGTCACAAGGTCATCATCACAGCGGAACCACTCAAGATGGAGTTCATTAACCTGGCTGGTGATGTGGCAGTAGTGCTGAATGACAACGGGCAGCTGGTCGTGGAGCCGCTGCGAGTTAAAAAAGAAAGGATTGATGATGAGGATACTAATCTTGTGGAAGTCGTGAGTGTGCTTTTGTGTTTGTTGAGCTTTGAAGGGCATTACACACTGTCGACGAGACCCAAGCGACCACTAACTACCGTGTGCCCGGTCTGGCACACGGTAGTTAGTGGTCGTCTATGTTGACAGTGATCATACCTATCAGTAGTCCGTATAAGTGGTCTCCTATGCAATTCAAGGAGAATGGTGTGTACGTTAAACACTTTTAAAAACCGGTCAGTCGACAGTGTGAAGTACATTAGGCATTTTTAATGTGACTGGAAGGGCGGGATCTGATAAACATGGTGTGACTACATCTATGGCTTTATCCGACCTATAGGTCCCGCCGTAAGGGGCGGGAGGGTGACAGTGGCGATTTCAGAGTTTTCAGTCCAGGTTTCCTCACGATGTTTTCCTTCATCATCAGTCAGTGGTTTCCAAGATATGCTTAGAAAGCAAGTACATATGTCATTGAAAAAGTCACATTGGTACTTGCCAGGTTTCGAACCCGCACACTCGTACATGAGCTGCTGATGTTGTATGTCTTTTCTGTTAAATGCATTGTGTTTAAAAAGAGGAAATTTGTGGTGAGAGTATATATGTTCTTATATATGTTAATTGTGGTTTCTTACTTGTTGTATGTTTGAACAGATTGGGTTTCATAGCACAATGTGTATTGAAATATCTTGATAGTGTTATTCTGTTGATATTATAAACGTATTTTTTCTCTTTAATGCAAGATCTACTCAACGAATTTGGTTAAAACTTATCTCACAGATATACATGTCTTAGATTAACCCTTAGGATATTTTTTATCCCTATCTAAAATTGAATCCCACGCCAATAAAAGTCGCGTGCTTAAGCTAGTCATATTATAAAACACACTCGGTCGCCGTCACTGTCAATCTAAAACAACTGAACCGGTTAAGATGAAATTGCTTTAGAGACATTGAAACCTGGGGTCGGCCATTAATCTATACTTCTATCCTACTAATATTATAAATGCGAAAGTTTGTATGTATGGATGTATGGATGTATGGATGTATGGATGTTTGTTACTCTTTCACGCAAAAACTACTGAACGGATTTGGATGAAATTTGGTACACATATAGCTTTTAACCTAGATTAACATATAGGATACTTTTTACCCGGGTGCGCGGAGTAGTTCCCTCGGGATGCGGGTGAAACCGCGGGAAACAGCTAGTACTAATATAATCTACTCATAGCTATATGCTCTATAGCTAATCTCAGGAACTATTGGTACGATTTGAAAAATTATTTCAGTGTTAGATAGCCCGTTTATTGAGGAAGGCTATAGGCTATATCATCACGCTAAAACCAATAGGAGCGGAGCATCACTATTCCACGCGGACGAAGTCGCGAGCAGAAGGTAGTAATTTATATTTGGGTGTATGAAGGATGCAAGCGAAACCGCGGGAAATCGTTAGTAATAATATAAACAAAGCAATACTAACGTAAAATGTTGTCGATAATAAACAATATAGGCTCAATTAGTCATCGATGGCTGGCATGTAGGTAATGCGGTCAAATACATGTGTATTGTTATTCATATTTATCTGTTTACATGATTGATAAAATTCAGACGGCACGTTTGGCGTAGTGGCTGAGCAATTGGCTGCTGCGTGGCGTGTCGCGGGTTCGATTCCCGCACGGGACAACCAAAATTGTTCCGGGTCTGGGTGTTTGTGCATGTGTAATAAATGTTTGTAAACGCACCCACGACACAGGAGTAATTCCTAGTGTGGGGCAACGTTTTAAAAAAAAAGTTCACACGGATTTCATTATCTTTTATCCCTAAAAGATCTTACTAATTTTCATGCTGAATTTGTTCTCGATAAAATCTTGTGTTAATCCAGGGTTTAACCATGTGTGTCATGAAATTTGGTACGTAGATTGAGGGGACCGGTTATAGGCTACTTTTTATCCGGTTGCGTTATGTAGTTCCCTCGGGATGCGGGTGAAACCGCGAAAAGCAGCTAGTAAGCAAATAGAAAGACAGACAAATCCTAAATATTGTTGTTTTCTAAAAATCCTGGATTTGGACAGGATTTTTAGTAACCTGGATTAACACTTAGGATACCTTTTATCTATACTATCTATACTTACTTAATATTATAAAGAGAAATGATTTGTTTGTTTGTAGGGTTTTAACTCAAAAACTACTGGATCGATTTTAAAAATTCTTTCACCATTAGAAAGCTAGATCTTTATGAAGTGTTATAGGCTATATTTGTTTCCAGAAATAATTACGGATCCCTACTAAAACTTGAATATTGTAACCCAAGATGTAAAAACAATGTCCACGCGGGCGAAGCCGCTGGCAGAAAGCTAGTCCTGGTATATAAATAATCCAAATTCGCGAGCTGAAGCTGGTATAATATACAATTGCGAAAAAGGAGTTTGACTTAGCGTCTGTACTAATGCTTCAACTACCATCCGTATCTCGGCCTGTCATTGTTCAATTTAATTTCGTCACCAAGATTAATAGTTCCTTCATTATCTTAAGATTGACCGTCTCATCCGCACACGCAAGCGAGATGTCATTGATCTCGAATTATCTGACTACGTGACTGATAAATACGTTGCTAGATATCTATGCATTTCTATTGTTGACGATTAAACCCGGCCGACACCAGAACAGCGAATACACAGCGAATTTTCAAAAATTCTTTTTATCGGACGTCATACAAGGAACACACCCTCCAAGTTTCAGGTCTCTACGATCAGCGCTTTAGGTTGTGTGTTGTTACGTCAGTCATTCAGGGGAAAACATTTTATATGTACAGATAGATGTGTGGGCGCATAAATTGTTCCCTCCATAAATGGTGCCCTTAGCGTGTAGTCGCTTAGTTTTGTAAGTTAAGCCCTGGCTGGAGGCCCTAAAATCATTTAAGGCTCTTTACAGGCAAGCCCGGTTAAGCAGTCGACAACCTTCTAGGTTGACCTGCGAGATGCCATATTCAAAAAAAATAAAACTAAAATCTGAAATGGTCTCAAAAAAGTATTGTTTACTCAATTCCCGCGGTTTATCGCATTCTAAGGAAGCTATTTCCTGCACCCGGTTATCCTCCTATATCCTGTAACCTTCCCCAGGGTTCCATCCATCTTCGTACCAAATTTCATAGAAATAGGTTCAGCTGATTTACCGTGAAAGCGTAATAAACATTCACTTTCGCATTTATAATACTATTGATCATAAATTGTATACAATTTATGAAAATTTAAGATGAAAATCTAAAAATATATTTTTAGGAGTTAGGAGGTTTGTCAATTACATGACATATGTGTACGGTTAGGGGGGGGTCATGTCCCCTCGGACTGCCACTGGAGTTACATCTATACTAATATTATAAAGAGGAAAGATTTGTTTGCTTGTTTGTAGGGATTTAACTCAAAAACTACTGGACCGATTTTAACGCCATTAGAAAGCTACATCTTTATGACGTGTCATAGGCTATATTTATTTCCAGAAATAATTAGGGATCCCTACTTAAACTTGAATAATGTAACCCAAGGTGAAAAAATTGTCCACCCTGGCGAAGCCTCGGACGGAAAGCTAGTTGATAATATTAGTAAGAATATCGCAGGCAAAGCCGCGGCCTGACGCTAATCTGCACAGAGATGCGATGGAGGATGGATGCGAGGCTCACCTACATACGCAGAGTGGTCATGTCATTGATCTTGACTTATCGGAATACGTGACTGATAGCGTACTGATTTGTGCCTACTATCTTTGTTTGTGCATCACGCATATAGTAAAACTTTTAACCGACTTGAAAAAAGGAGGTTATTCGACGAGTGGCAGAGTAACTTTTGCATTTATAACATTACTAAGTAATAAAAAATAAATGTGATAGCGTTAAGCTATTAAAAATAAAAACAGGTTAATTTCGCCGATTTTAATTATTATTGGTGTGTTACCAATCAGAGAATTGTTTTTGTTACACGAGGAAAACAATTAGCAGGCCTCCTGTCCTACTCAGATATTCCTTAAATGACATACAGATAACGTGTTATACTCGGGTTAATGAGGTTTTAATGAAGTCTCATGTATAGAGTTATTTATTTATCTGTTTGTTTAAGCTACGTGTATTATGTTTACTAAAATTATAAATTCGAAAGAAATTCTATACGAATTCAAAATTAAA
Organism: Pyrrhia umbra; assembly: GCA_963891755.1. Taxonomy (NCBI): domain Eukaryota; kingdom Metazoa; phylum Arthropoda; class Insecta; order Lepidoptera; family Noctuidae; genus Pyrrhia; species Pyrrhia umbra. The sequence continues at coordinate 4,421,379 of OY982943.1, forward strand.
AATGTTAGAGTTTCATACAAATTTTGCACCCCTTTTTCACTCCCTTTGGGGTAGCTAGAATTTCGGAATATCCTTTCTTATCGGATACCAACGTCATACAAAGAACACACCCTCCAAGTTTCAAGTCTCTACGATCTGCGGCTTAGGCTGTGCGTTGATCCGTCAGTCATTCAGGACAAAGCATTTTATATGTATAGATTAGGATACATAAAAATCACCTTATTACTCACACACACTTGGATTTCCTAAACTCTTTGTTCCTTAGACATTCAGTCTTGTCACAAAGCTGCTTCTGTTTACAAAAGACGTCACAGATAAACTGTATTTTAATAGCGTACGTGAGGTCAGTCGCTCGGTCCGTGTGTTTACGATACGTAACGCGTAATGAGGTATTAGGTCACATATGTGTACTTAATACGTGTTAATTAATGCCGATAAGGTAAGCAGTTATTTCCCGCGGTTTCATCCCGAAATATTTCTCGCACCCGGATAATTTTGAATACATTCTGCTGTTTTACCATCTTTTTATCATGTGGGCTGTTTGCTACCCTAACAAGCCCTATTGTCAGAGTTTTTCCAAACCAACCTGACAGCCTCTGACATAGAATTGTACTAACGACTGCTATCAAACAGCCGGGGACGACGGCTTAACGTAGGCACAGGGGTATTTTATTTTTTCGGATGGAAATCATCAAATGACCCCTCCCGCCGTGGGAGGGGCGGAAGAGAGTGTCAGACTTTTAAGGCACAGAGGTATGACACCACCAACTTCTTGACTCCGGGCTGCTTTGTGAAATTTTCTAAAAGGTTCGACGAGCGATTTCGCGGAGGCTATTTGGCTATAAGGCTGTTGAGGCTTTTGTGTTGAGCCGTGATATTTAATTACCCCATTTGTATACAGGAGGAGGAGGGCGCTTGGGGCGAGAACTTCAAGTCCCACCACGACAGCAAACCGCGGGGTAACGAGGCCATCTCTCTCGACATCAGCTTCCCTGAGGCTGACAATGTTTATGGTAAGTTAATGTACCAATAACGTAACATCACGACTTTTACCACGAATGGATTAGCAGGAATGGTTCATCCACGTTTTGTGGACTCATTACTTCTAGTCTATCCAAAGGTTGTCTGTAACCTTACTTATAATGTCAAGCAACGAATTAGCGAAAATCTCACTCATAAATGCTGTTAAGCGTTATTCCGAACTTTAGTTAGTAGCTTAATCCTGGATTACGACGTTAAGTAAGGATTAAGTGAGAAATGGTTAAACTTCAGATTACAGGTATTTTATAAGTAAGATGGTTAGAGATCCCTTTTAGTGATAAGACTCCCATTTTGCTGGCCGCTGACCGGCGAATCCTTGATCCCCTCACATATATAATCCAAGATGGCTTTAAGACTATAATTAAAAAGTCACTTTTAGGGTTCCGTACCAAAATTAGTAAAAAGGAACCGTAATGGTTTCACCGTATATCTGTCTGTCTGTCCGTCTGTCACAGCTGATTATTTCAGGAACTATTCATGCTATCGACTTGTAATTTGGAATAGTTTTAAAGAACGATTCTTCATGCGTATTGCAAATGATAAAATTTTAAAAATCTTATTGCTTTTATGGAAAAAGTGGGGGGAAGTGGGGGTTTAAAATTTCAAAGTATAGTTACTAAGTCATGTGAAAGGTCTTGACTTGCACATCTTAATATATTTTCCTGTTTCCTTGTAAGTCTTTTAATATTTTTCTCTCAGGTATACCGGAGCACACAGACAAGTTCTCCCTCCGCACAACAACGTCGGGCGAGCCATACCGGCTGTACAACCTTGACGTGTTCGAGTATGATCTCGACAGCCGCATGGCCATCTACGGCGCCGTGCCCGTCATGTACTCGCATGGGTAAGTGCATAAGTGATACTGGGGACTTATTTATTTATAGTTTGTCTTGGTACTTATAGTCGGTACCGATAGATTATATGAAAAATGTAAACAAAGTCGTAACTTACTTTGTTCTAATTCTGCCACAGAACTTTACAAAATTGCGTAAGGATGGCGTTTATGTAAATTTCATGCTCTAAACATCATTATTCATCATTTCATGCCATTTTCATTATCTATGTGGGAAAATTGGAACAAAATAGCCTATGATTTTGTTTATATTATCCGTAAAATCAATTGTTACAGACTATAGTTGTAGAGTGAAAATGTTATCAAACTCTATAGGTAGTTAGCGAAATTAATGGCCGTTTATATGTCCACTGGAGGCCTTTTATAGCCCGACAGGAGAGGCCAAAAACTGCATCTTTGACGCGTAATTGACGTAACCGGTTACAAAGGTTAAGGTTCCCATGACTGATGTTCGTCAAATTTATTTCTAATTAAATTTTCAGTTTTTAGAAAATATTTGCGAGGTTATATATAGTTTTTTTTTTACAAAATTTAAACTCTAAAAATTAAAACTTTATGGGCTTGGTCCATATGGCTTGAACAACAAGTGCGGCAGCGTATATCCCTATTTTACGATTGTAAAGTAGTTTAATAAAGTTAGCCTCTATGTAGAATTCTTAGTTGTACCGATAAGGATGAAATTTGGTATGGAGATAGCTTTAACCCCGGGGAAGGACAAAAGATAGCTTTTATCTGCGTGCGTCAATAAATTCCCTCAGGACGCGGATGACACAATAAGAAAAAGCTAGAAAAGAAAGATTCCTGCGATATGAGATCCTCCCCCTTTTTTTGGAGTCGGTTATCAACGAGTTGTAAAATAAATAACATTTACATGCTTAAGAAGTTTTTGAAGAGTAATTTCAAGACTTATTTCTATCTATCCCCCCAGGCCCAAGCGCAGCGCCGGCGTGTTCTGGCACAACTCGGCCGAGACCTGGGTGGACGTGGTCAACTACGCGGACAGCACCGTCGTCTCCTCGCTCGTCAACCTCGTCACCGGCGGACAGAAGCGACGGGTCGATGCCAGGTATAGACACGTTCTTCTCTACTACACCCACTTGCACCTACTTAAACGTGAAATTTATTAGCTGTCATTCAAATCTGTGAAAATGAAGGATTTCAGCAGAGTGAGTGTACCTACTTACTTACTTACTGCAGATAGTAAAATTGTATATTACTGAAACACGGCTGATCGTCACAGGTATTTATTTAAACTATTGTGTGTTTGTTATTTTTAGGAGGTTTGTCAATTAGACGTGTCCCCCTCCCCCCCTCGTACCGCCTCTGTTTTTGCCGGATCAGGTTAAATCCGGCTTGGGAAGCAGGCTTAAGTAAATAACGATATTGTTTCAGATTCATGAGCGAGTCGGGCATCGTCGATGTGTTCGTGTTCCTGGGCGAGAAGCCGGCGGACGTGTTCCGGCAGTACACCGCGCTCACCGGCACCGCGCCGCTGCCGCCCGTACGTATATATGTGCTGATAGATTGGAGGGTGGAGGGTTGGGATATGGGGATGAATTTTTAGTGGTATCAGAAAATATTGAATTTTTCATATATTAGTATGTCAGGAATAAAGCTTTATATGTATAGTAGCTGCGGTGTCACCTGCATCCTGTGCGTTTTCCCTGCACCTGGTAAAAAAGTATTCTATGTATTAATCCACGTAATAAACTATAGGTGTACCATATTTCATCCAAATAGGTTTTGCGTGAAAGAGTAACAAACACATATTAGTACAATGTTTTAGGGGCATGTTTCGTCTCTTCTGGATAGGAATTGTCTACCAGATTAATTCATACAACATCTTAATTTGCACTTCATTCATGTGAAGTTATCTGGCAGATAAGATTAACCGGTACTATTAGGAGGTGGTGAAACTGGCCATTCATGTTCGTCCATTCCTGTGTATTTATTATTTGCCCACTACTGGACATAGGCCATATGTACAACATTATAACGTTGTGGTGCAGAAATTCTCGCTGGCGTACCACCAGTGCCGCTGGAACTACGTGGACGAGGCCGACGTGCGGGGCGTGGACAACAACTTCGACGTGCACGACATACCCGCCGACGTCATCTGGCTCGACATCGAGTACACCGACAGGAAGAAGTTAGTGCTCTCCTAATGTACTTCATTCTCATTTGCCTAGCCTTTTCCCAACTAAGCTGGGGTCGGGAAGTAGCAAAGTGTACCACATTCTCATTTGCCTAGCCTTTTCCAACTAAGTTGGGGTCGGCTTCCAGCTAGAAGTAGCTAAGGCCCAAGTTCACCAACAAGATAACGGTCCGATTAACTTAAAACAGATGTTTACCATAAATTCAAACTTCAAACTTTCGATGGGTAACGTATTATTTGAACCAGGGTTGAACTTCTTAACGAACTTGAACTTCTTCATGGTTAAAAAACGTTTTTGCTTAACGAGCCGATTACGTAATCATCTCTCGGTGAATTTGGCCTTAAGTGTACCAGTGTTTTACATGGAGTGACTGCCTACCGACTGGTTGGTAGACTTTCTGTCTTCTGACAACCCATAACGAGAGTCAAAGATCTACAAATGACAGCCGGGACCGACAGGTTAACGTGCTTTTCGAGGCACGTAGCAGTCTCACTATGACATAGATGGTCACCCATCCACGGACCGACCGCGCCAAGCGCAGCTTAACCTTTGATCGGTCGAACCGTGCGGCTGTTACTTAGCCACGAGCTCCTCCAATCATATTTATGTTTTATCTAGGTATATTTGTGTATAAATAGCATTTAAAATCAAGTATGTTTATGATCACATTATCAAGTACGTTTCAATATCATATCAATTTATTATCTTTGTAAACAATAAAGAAACACGACAACGCATCATCATATATTTCAATTGCAGGTACTTCACATGGGACGCCCTCAAGTTCCCCAACCCGTCGGAAATGGTGGCCAACCTGACGGCCAAGGGTCGCAAGCTGGTCACCATCATCGACCCGCACATCAAGCGCGAGGCCGGCTACTTCCTGCACGAGGACGCGACGGACCTCGGCTACTACGTCAAGGATAAGGACGGCAAGGACTATGAAGGTATGTGGCACTTATATTAATGAGGCCAAGGCCAAGGCCAACAAGAGTTACCCAAACGCAAACTATGTGGATATGTGCCAAAATAGTTCAGGTGAAATTTCAAGTAAATGTAATTTTTTAAAAATCATAGACACTGGTGCCGATTCTGACTTACACACGACTAAACTAATTTTAAAATATCATGCTCTTTTTCTATTGCGAAATACAAGAAGAGGATAGCAAGTAATTCAGTGCTGTCAAATTAAATGACAGATGACATTTTGTTCGTACAGGTTTGTTAATTTAGTCGAGATGTTACGGCGTGATGTTTAATTTTGTATGGAAAACTATTTTTTGCTAATTTGACAGGTGTTAAAAGTTTGCTATCCCTTTCTTATATTTGTTGATGGAAAGAGAGAATTATAGACTAAATTTAATTTAATTGGTGTCAAGAGAATCGCGGCCACTGTTTAAAATTTGTTAAATATAATATTAAACGACGACACGTTTGGCGTAGTGGCTGAGCAATTGGCTGCTGCGCTGCGTGTCGCGGGTTCGATTCCCGCACGGGGCAACTAAAATTGTTCCGGGTCTGGGTGTTTGTGCATGTGTAATGTATGTTTGTAAACGCACCCACGATACAGGAGTAATTCCTAGTGTGGGGCAATGTTTAAAAAAAAATGGTTATTGATATCTGATATTGATTATCTGAATTAAATGCATTTGAATTTGAATTTGATAAAGTTTAGATGAACTATGAAAATAATTAGTATTTGAAAGGGGGCATTGCCGTAGTCAACTAAGGGCCGTTTTGGTTCTGGTGGCCTCATTTGTATGTACAGATTGATATATAAGAAAACTAACTGATTCTGAACTGAAGTACTTAACGCACCCGGTTAATAACTAGCATATAACCATCTCCAGGCATCCTCAATTTCTGTTCCAAATTTCATCCACATCGGTTAAGTCGTTCTTAAGTTATGGTGTGGCCTAAGGCCCCCTTAAGGGAAGGCCAAGGGCGATAAGATTTTTTAAATAGATGATTGAACAACTAAAACAAAGTTCTGTAAAATAAACTTTATTTTTACAATTGTTGCTTGAATATTTTTTTTTATAATATAATTAATTTCAATAAAAAATACCTACAATTATTATTCTAAGACATGCATGAAGTCCTTTTTTTCGGTTAAAATGGTTTCAATTATATTCTTAACCGACTTCAAAAAAAAGGAGGAGGTTCTCAATTCGACTGTATAACATACATCATTTTTAATTTAATTTAATTTTCATGCTTAAATGACTATTCCTTTGTAGTTTTTATTTCCTTAGTTCCAATTTCATAATAATGATCATGGCACCAGGCTGGTGCTGGCCCGGCTCCTCGTCGTACCTGGACTTCTTCAACCCGGCCGTCAGCAAGTACTACGCGGAGAGGTACCGCTTCGACAACTTCCCCGGCACCAGCAAGGACGTGCATGTGTGGAACGACATGAACGAGCCCAGCGTGAGTCCTCTACTGCTAGCCCAGCGCTGGGCAAATTGCCTAACTCTTGTTATGATAAAAGATAAAGATAAAATAGTTTGAAAATTTTGAAAAAAATAAATTTAATTGTTTGTTTAAAAGAAAACTGAAAGAATCGAAGTAGATGTTTGTGTTAATTTTGTTATGACAGGCTGTATGCCCCGGTTTAACATTCTTTAACATTTTTTAATCTGGATAAAGAATAGTGTAAATGTATATCCGTTTCCAGAATCCCATCTTTGTCTATACTGAATAAATTGTAATAAACAAACAGACATTCACATTTATAATAATTATTAGGATTATTTTTGATAAAAAGTTGTTTTCCGTGGTTCGGCCTGTGTTCTCGGAACTATTTCACGCAATTGTATAAATACTATAAAATTAAAAAGAAAACAATTCAAACCATTTATTTCAGTTAGACCATTTACAGGCACTTTTGAATTGTCAAAGCTTGATGAGGCTGTCAGTTAGTCAAAAATATGTAGTTGAAGCTATTTGCCCGTTCCAATGTGTAGATTCCTATGGAGAAGAACAGGCAAGAAACTCCATGGTTACTCTTATATATAATCATACCTTACCCAGGTCAAAATTACATCTAAATCGCTTCAGCCGTTGTCTCGTGAAAGCATAACAAACAAACCAACTCATAATAGTTAGAATTATTGATAGATAGCCATGGTCTTATTATACAACAATGTTTTATGTAATGCAGGTATTCAATGGTCCTGAGATCACGATGCCGAAGGACTGTCGCCACTACAAGCCTCCCCAGGACGGTAACGACGGACTGGCCGCCTTCTGGGAACACAGGTAATATGCCAATGTTTACTGTAATTTGTTTCAATCGAATATATTTTGAGGATTCCTAACCAAATGTGGTAAAATCTTGATGGCTATTTTTGTTTTTGTAAACAAAGAAAAAGATATAGGTTGACATAGTAAATTAAATTGTAGTGACTGAATGTTTTATCAAAATGACAGTTTTATTTAATGGCTATAAGTTGTTTGTCTATTCCGGCTAATCTCCGTAACAGCTGAATCAGTATAGACGGAATGTTCACTGACAGAATTAAACATTCCGTCAATATTGATTCACCTGTACCATACCGTATTATACTACAGTAAGTAGAGTAACTAAGGCTATTTTATTTAGGAAAAATAATAAGGACTGAGTGCCTAACAAGAAGAATTAGTCCCAACAGTGGGCATATTTATGCACTAATAACAAACGGTTTAATTATTTTATCCAGACATGTCCACAACGAGTATGGGCTATGGAACATCCGCGCGACGTTCGACGGCATGCTGCAGCGGTCTGACAACGCCTACAGACCCTTCATTCTGACACGGTCTGCCTTCGCCGGCACTCAGAGGTACGTCTAACAATCAGATTCAGAATCATTTATTTGTAAAACATAGGTTTAAGGTCAAAGTCTTATTAATTATGTGTCACACTATGTTTTGTCATTGACGACATACAAATATCAGTGAATGCTATTTAAGATAAAATTAAACCAAATTCACACAGATTCACCATGGAAAGTAAACAAATAAAATCTATAGTCTATACTAATAAAATAAAGCTGAAGGGTTTTTTGTTTGAACGCGCTAATCTCAGGAACTACTGGTACGATTTGAAAAAATCTTTCAGTGTTAGATAGCCCATTTATTGAGGAAGGCTATAGGTTATATATCATCACGCTAAAACCAATAGGAGCGGAGCACCACTATTCCACGCGGACGAAGTCGCGGGCAGAAGCTTGTTATCAATATAAAAGAAAATACATGCATGCAATACATTGGATTAAATAGGTACAATAGTTAGATTGTTTTATCATTTAAGTACTCAACTAGATCATAGTAATATAATCGTGTCATCATTATTGCGAATTGAAATTGCTGGTTTCACCCGCGTCCGTCGAAGTACGCATCCCAAATAAAAAGTAGCATATAACCGTCTCCAAGATCCCATCTATATCTACTCTAAATTTTATCCAATTAGGTTCAACCGTGAAAGCGTAATAAATAAACAAAGAAACTCACTTTTGCGTTAACAATATAAGTTGTCTTATAGTCACTATCCAATTGAAATAAAAGGCTGTCTAGTCCTAAATTTGTTCCAGTCGAAACACTAGAAAGTGGTGAAGAGTTTTTGGGGGAGCTGTTGATGTAATTTTGACGTCAAAATGTACTTATTTAATAAGTCTATTTTCAATAACCCCATGGTGTTAAAAAGTAGGTCTTATGGAGAAGAATCGGCAAGAAACTTCAATATATAATCTTTTGAGTTTGAGTATGATGAATGATAATAATTATTTATGTTTGCAAGTAGGTTATAAAATAACACTTTTACATGTTAAACTTTATAGCTAGATGAGCCCGGTGTTTCCTATCTGACTACCTTGAGAAGAAAAATCGTAACAAATTCATTATTACTGTCCAGGTACGCGGCGGTGTGGACGGGCGACAACGCGGCGGAGTGGGGCTTCCTGGCAGTCTCCGTGCCGATGTGCCTGTCGCTCGGCGCGGCCGGGGTCAGCTTCTGCGGCTCCGACGTCGGCGGCTTCTTCAAGTACCCCGAGGCCGAGCTCATGACTCGGTGGTATCAGGTCAGGACATTTGAACAATCATTTATTTACAGCTAAAAAAAACCGCTGTTTTATCGTATTTTTAACAGACTTAAAAAAAAGGAGGAGGTTCTCAATTTGACTGTAATTTTTTTTTCATGTTTGTTACCTCATAACTTTTGACTGGGTGAATCGATTTTGATGATTCTTTTTTTATTAGAAAGCTGGCGCTTAAATTTTATCAACATTGGTTCAGCCATTTTATTAAATAAAACATTTGAAAAGATAAGAAACAGTAAAAGTACCTTTTTCCCAACTATGATGGTTGCGGCATCCAGTCTTAACTGGATGTAGCTAAATGTTTTACATGAAGTTACTGCCTATCTGATCTTATGGAGATCAGATAGGCTATATACCCAGTTTACTAGGTATTGCGATAACTCTTGGTAAGACTGGTTGTCAGACTTTATAATTCTATTATATTATACACATTCCAGTGACCGAAAGATACATTTAAATATTTTCTTTTTAGTGACACACATTTTTATCATGTCTAGTCAATGGTGTTCAAAGGCTTGATATAGTGTGTGATAACACGTGTACGTGTACGTGTGCAGGCGGGCGCGTTCCAGCCGTTCTTCCGCGCGCACTCGCACATCGAGACCAAGCGGCGCGAGCCCTGGCTGTACGAGCCGCCCACCACCGCGCTCATACGCGACGCCGCCCGCCGCCGGTACGCGCTGCTCGACTTCTGGTAAGCACTGCTCCATCATATAACACTCTATCAGCCGCTTACATTTAAAAATATACGGTTACAGGTCACAGCACACATATCAACTCGGAAAGGGATCGTCACCGTATCGCCTCGAGCCGTTCAGTATTGTTTGTATGAAACTCCCTACTGCAACGCACACTAATCGGAATCGTAACGTAATCGCCTCGCCTCGGAACAGGCTCCGAACCGCGATGTGGTGCGTGGTCAACTTGCAGTTCCGAGTTGATATGTGTGCTGTGACCTTACTTATACATGAAACGGAAGAACTGTCATCCAAGATCTTTCAAAATAGAATAGACTACAAAATGTATGGGAATGACATTTAATGACAGATAGCTAGTCGTAAACGAATGTCATTCCCATACATTTTGTATCATATTCTACTAGCGTTCTTGACACTTATCTAGCCTCTCAGGTCTCCTTATTATGTTTTTCATTCACCATTAGTGACGTCTAAGATATACTTAGAAAGCGCACATGACACTTTAGAATAGTCACATTGGTACTTGCCAGGTTTCGTTTTACAGTCAATCTGTATATCAAGTTGACTGTCCAGGTACACGCTATTCTATGAGCACACTATCGACGGGCTGCCGGTGATGCGCGCGCTGTTCCAGGAGTTCCCCGCGGAGGAAGATACCTTCACCATCGACGACGAGTATTTGCTTGGTACGAGTTTATTTTACTTACTTTTTATTTTACATTCTAAATAGCGGTAGTTCAGTACCTGTCTTAGTTATTTGACTGCACTTTTAGTTTTTTAGTACAAAAAGATCAATTTAAGAGAATACAAGAGGAGCTCGTGGCTAAGTAGCAGCCGCACGGTTCGACCGATCAAAGGTTAAGCTGCGCTTGGCGCGGTTGGTCCGTGGATGGGTGACCATCTATGTCATAGCGAGACTCCTCCGTGCCTCGGAAAGCACGTTAAACTGTTGGTCACGGTTGTCATTTGTACATCTTTGACAGTCGTTATGGGTAGTCAGAAGCCAGAAAGTCTGACAACCAGTCTTACCAAGGGGTATGGTGTTACCCGGTAACTGGGTTGTGGAGGTCAGATAGGCAGTCGCTCCATGTAAAACACTGGCTCTCAGCTGCATCCGGTTTAGACTGGAAGCCAACCCCAATATAGTTGGGAAAAGGCTAGGCAGATGATGAGTAGAAAAAGAATAATTATTTCGTGAGAAACATGGTTAAATGATGTTTTTACATAATTGAAATATTTCATAGCACAGCATAACTCACCGTATATAATCGGCATGCGAAGAAAAACACGGTTTTAATGTCATATTATAAGAAATCAAATTAAAATACATGGATGTCAGAAAAAATATACATTAACCTGAATGCAATACAAATAAAATTAAATAGAAAAATTGTTGGTAAAACCTACCAACCTAACAAGCCCTAGTGACAGTATGGGCGGCAGGTTTTGAGATTAGAAGATTTTTTTTACAATTAAATTTTGTTTTTTCTTATTCTTCTCTATGTTATCTATAATAAATAATTTGTCAATTGAACTCGTGCCGTGGCCAGGCGACAAGCTGCTGGTGCGGCCGGTGGTGGAACCTGGCGTGGCCAGCGTGAAGGTGTACCTGCCCGGGGCGGCAACCCGCACGCTGTGGTACGACGTCGACACCTACCACGCACACCACGCCAACGGGTACCTCACCTATGACGTCACGCTCGCTAAGGTAACGTCGCACATTGTCTGTTTGTAATGTCTTACACAGCATTTTACTAAATACACGTGAATATGCAAAATGTCCAAAGTATGTGCAAAATGTCCCAAGTATGTGCAAAATGCACATGACAGTTACTCGAAAACCCGTTACCGAAACTAGTAATGGACAAAAAATAAATAAATATTTTCTTTTGGTACAGACGAAAAAGTATAGTTTTTAATTTTTTGTCTGTCATTCTGTTTGTTCCGGATAATCTCCGAAACGGTTGGACTGAATTTAATGTGATTTTCCAGTGAAAATCTTCATCGGTTGTTTGCAAATAGCTGATGTGTCAGAGTAACTTAGAATCCTACTAATATTATAAATGCGAAAGTTTGTATGTATGGATGTATGGATGTTTGTTACTCTTTCACGCAAAAACTACTGAACGGATTTGGATGAAATTTGGTACACATATAGCTTTTAACCTAGATTAACATATAGGATACTTTTTACCCGGGTGCGCGGAGTAGTTCCCTCGGGATGCGGGTGAAACCGCGGGAAACAGCTAGTAGGTATATAATTATGATTCCGCTCAAAAACTTATAACCCTTGAAATTGTTGAAATCGATCACCACGGGGAGCACCTAGTGTATCTATAATGATTTTTTTACGGTTTATGTTCCAGATCCCCGTGTTCCAGCGCGGCGGCAGTATCGTACCGCGCAAGGAGCGCGTGCGACGCTCGTCCGCGCTGATGGCCGACGACCCCTACACGCTCGTCGTCGCGCTCGACATTAACGTAATATATCTATATCTTTACTAATATTATAAAGAGGAAAGATTTGTTTGTTTGTAGGGTTTTATTCAAAAACTACTGGACCGATTTTAAAAATTCTTTCACCGTTAGAAAGCTACATCTTTACGAAGTGTCATAGGCTATATTTATTTCCAGAAATAATTAGGGATCCCAACTAAAACTTGAATAATGTAACACAAGGTGTAAAAAAAAAAATGACCACGCGGGCGAAGCTGCAGGTGGAAAGCTTCAAGTTATATGTTCATCATCTGCCGAGTCTTTTCCCAAGTATGTTGGGATGCAGCTGAGTACCAGTGTTTTACATGGAGCGAATGCCTATCTGACCTACACAACCCGGTTACCGGGTAACACGATACCCCATGGTAAGACAGGTTGTCAGACTTTCTGGCTTCTGACTACCCGTAACGACTTTCAAAGATCTTAAGTAAATTGTGTTTTGGAATTATTTGTTATTAGTGATTTTCTGTTTTCAATAACAGGGCACGGCGCAGGGCTCCCTGTACATCGACGACGGCGAGACCTACGAGTATCTGAACAACAAACACATATACGCCAAGTTCACGTACGAGCCCAACGTCATGACGTACTCGTGAGTACTTGTTTATTTGTCTTTGTAATGGGACCACACTTCGCTCGCTTGATAATATCTATGAAAACTTCTTTTTTTGGGTATTGCAAACAAAACGTAACTGATTTGTAGTGCCGTCCTTGCGTTATGTGAGTAGAGAGACAGAAACAAAGGAGGATTAAAAACTTTTTTTTTGTTCTGTTAGTTTACAGCCATTTTAAAATAATATTTATTTTTTTTTGTCTATATTCAGGGTCAATGTAATTTGGTTGTTTTTTTTTCTCACAATACTGACATGATAATAGTCTTTTTAATTTTTTAAACCTATGAAAATCCTTCGGAATTACAAACAACTTAATAACTATTTACTTAGCTGTATAAACTTACAAAGACATCCTTATTGTTTTTAATCATAAAAATCCTAACTAAACCGGTAAAACTGCTCAACCGATTTTGATGAATTTTGATACGGACATAGATGGGACCCTAGAGACAGTTGTAGGCCTTTTTATCACGGTACATTAAGTATTTCCCTCGTATTAGATAGTTCTAACCAACGATATCATCCCACAGCTTCATACACGAGAACGCGCACTACCCGACCCGGTCGTGGGTGGAGCGTATAGTGATCGCCGGCATCAAGACCCCCCCTAAGACCGCGAAGCTGCAGCAGGGGGACAAGCACACCTCGCTGCAGATGACGCTACACAGAGGGAACGACGTCCTCGTGGTCAGGAAGCCGGCCGCCAGCATGGCGCAGCCTTGGAAGATCACCTTTACTTACTAGGTATTAGAGGCTAATTTTCGATGTATATATGTGGTTAATAATTAGTATATTCAATGATTTAACATCAAGAGAGTGAATAAATATATCATCATCATCAGCCTGTATACTGTCCCACTGCTGGGCACATGCTTCTTCTCATACAGAGAAGGCATGTGCATTGATCACCACGCTTGCTCAGGGCGGATTGGCAATTTCAGACTTTTTTAAGTCCAGGTTTCCTCACGATGTTTTCTTGCCGCTAGTCAGTGGTAACTAAGATATACTTAGAAAGTACATATGACTTTAGAACCACCACGATAAATATATAGGATATATCTATAAAGATATAAAATTACAGAGTGTGTAAAATATTACAAAAAAATACACACAAATATTTACGTATATATTTTGTGTGTACGATCAGAGAATTTCCTCTTGAGCTTTATCCGGTTATTCGCTGAGTATACTCGTTATTAATTCTTATTGTACATGTGTAGTATAATTATGAGTTGACTGCGATTAACCGCTGTGATGTAGAACTTTGACAGAAGGCCTAACACACATATTTGCGAAATCTGAAACTTAACATAATATTTACAGTTTTTTTTTTATATGTGTATGTTTATCAGTCACGCAGTCATACAAAATCATTATTATATTATTAACGAAATACGTAAAAATATGTGTTAGGCTCTCTGAATATAATAATAATAGCATGAAAGAACTAAGAAATACAAGGTCTAACAATCCAGTGGGTTTAAAAACGCTGTCAAGTCATAACAAATAACATTGTTTTGTTTGACACTGTTTTATTGAAACAATTAGGAGTTCTTGTGATGATTCTGTTCATATTGAGCAATATTATTGATAACAGAAAATAATAATTTAATAATAAGACCTTAATGTAATGATTGGCACGAAACGAGCGGTTTACGTTGAAAAGGACTCTAGTGTTATTGTAATATGGGATGTTTTATTTTGTAACAGGTTGTAGAGAAAAACTCTGGTCATGTTTGTTCGTTCTATAGAACATAAGCGCACATTTGTTGCACATGTTCAACTAGTTGCACCTTTTTGCAATTTGTTGAGCCAGAAACCTCGTCGAGCGTCTATAGAACAACTTACCAGAGTTTCATCACAATCTGAAGTATGGTTTAGGAGCGCATAGAGGTAGTATACGTATGCGAACATCAATTTTTATTTATATAGATTACAATAAACTTAGATTCCTTGACTGCATTATGTCTACAAACTCGTAAGAAGAATTTAGCCGATAAACAGTGTCAAAACAAAATCGACTTTATTTGTAAATGCAGTAAGGACAAGATTTCAGTGTATTGTAAACTCAGTGATCAGTCATTTTATGTTGTTACACTAACAATTTGTTGCTTAATTTTGAGATGAGACTGCAGACTTATAAGTCTTTCGAAATGAAATGTAATTGTTTTAAATTTGTCTCAATATTTTAGGCAAAGTTTGTTTTTGTAACTTTGACACATAATTATAGTTGTAACGTTTAGTACACCTAGTGTATTTCATCGCTCCGTAAGATTTTAAGCACGTAACAGTGTTTTTTACTTATTAATATTTTTGCCAATATTATTTTACTAGAAGGCATTATTTTGTAAAAGAGAGGGCTGCCTTCTGATGTGGCTCTTGTGTGTTGAGAGGGCGTCACATGTCTTCGAGTTTTTGGTTTTAAGACTTTCGTCGGGGATAGTGCAAATCTACTAGTACACTAACAATTCAAATGCAATCCATTTGGATTAATATTTGCCAGATACGCCAATCCGATTTATACGCATTTGCACTATTTCTGGCCATTTCACGGTGTTTGATTTCACTGTTTCGGATTGAACCCACGAACTATTCGTAAGTCGTATCACTCTACTAAATATTAACAATACTTTTAAGTATTTGCACGGTTGTCAGATATTTTTTATCGTAAATGAATCACAATAATATTTGGTACTCAAAAATGTTATTTTATATTTTAGAACAAAATCATAATAGTTTATATTCGTATGACCAGTATGTATTATATGTATTTGTAGGTGTTAGATATCAAATTGTATCATTATCTAGTTGAATTTGTTTGTGGTGTAAGACCACTTGTGTGTCAACTTCGTAACGGGTAAGAGGTAACGAGGAATTTTATTGTATGTATGTGATAATAAAAGAAATTTTATTAAGTTATTGTTTTTTATTTACCTTGTTTTATACAATTAAGAAGAACTGACTGGAAATGCGCAATCTTGCGTATTCGCGAATGTATAATACAAAATACATATAATGACTACATGACATTCGCGAATAGTTCGTATTTAGCGATGTTTGTAAGACCTAGTCGACATACAAACAAATCTAGATTGAAGGTACCATTTCAACTGCTGTAAAACGACCGTAGTCTTAACAAGGCTTCCCTATGTGAGCTCCCTAGGGTCGTGACCAGTGTCCGTCGTGGGCAACCGGCGGCTGTAGCTACCAGTCGGTACCCGATGTTCCACAGGAGCGGGCCGAGAACTGAACCCTGTGGACACCGCACGACATGTCCTGTACTGTCCCCTGGGATGACGCCTTTTCGGTAGATTAGCGTCGATGATGTGGCGGAGGTAGAAAGTAATCCATGATAACGCAGCACCTTCCTAATAATAACAACTTGATGTAAGGAGTTAGAAGGCGTTAGATGTCTAAAGACACCGTTAACACCCTACTCTGAAACCTGCAAACAATCATTTAATTTGGGACTAGCTTCTGCCAGCGACTTCGTCCGCGTGGAATAGTGGTGCTCCGCTCCTATTGGTCTTAGCGTGATGATATATAGCCTATAGCCTTCCTCGATAAATGGACTATCTAACACTGAAAGAATTTTTCACTATTATACTTATAATAAATACAGATTTATTATAAGTATAGATAAATCTGTAGAGAGGTCAATTCTGTACATGAAATATATTTCCAAAATAACTATCAGGGGGTGATTAGGGATCGATACTGATGCCAAAATGCAATCAGTAAATTTTTTGTCTGTCTGTATAAACTCTATAGAAACAAAAACTACTCGACGGATTTTAACGAAACTTGGTACAATTATTTGTCATACTCCTGAGCTGGTCATCACGCTACAATCAATAGGAGCAGAGCAGTGAAGGGAAATGTTGTCATTTTGTTTAAACGCGCTAATCTCAGGAACCGCTGGTCCGATTTAAATAATTATTTCAGTGTTAGATAGTCCATTTATCGAGGAAGGCTATAAATTATATATCATCACGCTAAGACCAATAGGAGCGGAGCACCACTATTCCACGCGGACGAAGTCGCTGGCAGAAGCTAGTTATAAGTATAGATAGATAAGTATAGAGTATAGAAGATTTCTATTTTTGGTAACATTCGAAAGTTCGTGGCGAGCCGCATCATTTGACAAGTCACACATTGATAGTCATTCGCACTGAAAAGCAAGGAAGTATACGTATATAGATACAGAAGGCGTAGAGCGGTGGACACGTGAAGGCATTAAGTAGCGTCATGCCTGTTGGTATCACGGTATTCGAGTTTTCATATCCCCCATAAGTATGAGCAGAAAGGAAACAAGTTTGCTTAAAAATCGTGCATCACATAATAAATATGCTGAAAGCTTGAGTAGATACACCTATACCACCTATAACTAAAACTGTTTTTTATCAAACGTTAATAATTCCCATTTATTTTACGACTTAGTCTGCACGGCCGCAGCTAGGGGGGGCATTGTGGGGCAATGCCCTACCTTGAAATCACAATGCCCTACCTTAAAAATACCAAAAACTACGATAAATTATTATATTTAAGTAAATTGTTTGTTCATAGTTTGAGATAAAAAAAAATGTAGCAATAGGTGAATGATTTAGGAGCCCGTCCTTCGAGGGCAGATCAAATATGATAAAATTCTTACTTCCATCCTACCTGTAACCAATGCAACCTTAAATTCGACTCTAGCTACAGCCCTATTAGTCTGACGCATTTAAAATGTTACAGATATCTGCGAGTTCTGTGACTCATTTTTAATTAAAACCGTAATAAATCCGTGAAAATCGGAATATTATATTAAGTTACATGCAAAGGTATAATGTACGTTGATTACCTTTGTTTTTTACACAGGTATTAAAATTCTGTATGTAGTGCAGAGATTAAGTTACTGGTATGTATATGACATACTGAATGTGTCCTGTGGATTCATTCGCTTCGATTTTAATAAAATCATACCTGTATTCTGTTATGGGTTAGACAGGGGTGTATGTACCACACAGGTACGCACTCACATTTGGGGTGTTTAAATAAAAATAATACTAGTAACACTGCCCGACTGCTTATGTATCGAAAGTAGGACAACTCAGTGGTCGCGCTTCTGATCACTAGACCCACTGGCCACTGTCCTGGTGAACTGGATCTGAACCTTCTGTGTCAATGACAGCAGAATCATGTTAGCGGTTTAGTTCCGAAATTTTATGACAGACAGAGTTACTTATTCATTTATTTATATCTTTATAGGCTGTAGTCCATCAAACTTGGTATTTTTTAGGGTACTTTGTAGTGAAAGCTGCCACACCAATGTGTAAATGTGCATTGCTGCAAATGTGTGCCGAGTCCAATTTTATTGCATTACCATTTGTGTACCCTTATGTATTGGGGATTTTACATTAAGATTTATATCATCAGCTGTGAGTCTCACAAATTATAAATATACTACGAACAGATTAAAAATAATGCATAAAAAACAATATACAAAATCCTATACCAAATCAATTCGTTTTCCTTGGACATTAAGCCATAATTAAATTGTATCGTGTTGTATATAAGTAGGATGGATGTCGAAATAGTTGAACAGGCGGTTCGGAAGCACGATGAAGTGGCTAGCGTTGCTGTGTCTGATTTTCGGCGTGCTGGTAATGGCAATGGTAAGTTGATACATCACAAACTTTTACCTCGTCAGAGGGCGCCAAGATAACAGGACGCTAGGTCTAGTCGCCTTGCCTAGCAAAAAGCAAATTCGTTAGAGAAAATTATTAAAATAGTTTCCGTTTTAAGTGCCGAACTGGTGCTACTTATTTTATAGCACACTCAATTCAACATCAAATCACTTGCATTTTACAGCATAGTAATAACGAGAAATTGCTTTTCAGGCTGACGACCACTCCCAGGAGTCCCGGTCCGGTGGGGCAGACTACACCAGCAGGTATGCTGAGCTAGCGTCTCCTTTACCAGCTCATGTCAATGTACAAGACCTGCTGGCCTCCTTAGCAGCCGCCGGCCACCTCTAAGATAAACCTGCTTAACATCCGAAATCACAAAATAACAACTTGTTCCTAAAAACTTCAAATTGAAACAGCACTGTTTCTTTTGATTAAGACCACAATATTAATTATATCACATAAAAAAAACCATTTCAAAATGATTATTTAATTTATTGGTGTAAAAAAGCATTTATTTCTTAATATTAACGTTTTTTTTTCTGTAAATGTGGTCATTTAATTGGTATATTACCCACTAATGCCAGATTTAATTGAAATTAATGTTGTAGGTGTATTAATTAGTTTATTTTATTTATAATCGTGTTATTTTGATCAAAAGTGTGGATCGCTTCTGAATCTGTATGTATCTGTATATTAAAGTATAAGTTCGCTCGTCCGTTTGTGTTTTATTGTTGACTGCGGAACACCCTTCGTAATTGTTTTTATTATTTTTTTTTCATTGTTACCAGAAGGTACTTGAATATTATTTCGAGTTTCATAGTTTAGTAAATGTTTTTATAATAGCAAACTTTGTTTATTGTAACATGGTTCACATGAATACAATCGCAATCGTTATCTGTTTTCAATTTTTGATGTTAAACATTTATTGGCGAAGACCGACTCGTTCCGTACGGCAAACGGCATGATGATCGCTTTTACCGTCACTCTCTACGTTGGTTCTCCGCGTGAGCAGTAGAATATATTTATTGCTTTTGACGAAACACGTCAATTTTTTAAAATTAATTCTTATATACGTGTTTTTACGAAAGAAAAACGACCATTCATTTTACTAAAAAACGATTTAATCACTTCTTAAAAAAATCTAATCCAGGATCGATGTGTACGGCTGGCGAGTCGATGTACTTGCGCCGGGCTGGGAACAGGCGCTCGTAGTTCAGGTTCACATCATGGGGGTGGCCTGCGTTGCCATCGCGGCGGTTCTCCCGACCTATGGGGATGTAGTCGTATGGTACCTGAGAAGTTTAATGACATTTTGAATTTGTATCTTTTAATATTTTTTTTTCTTTCTCTTGACTAGTATTTTTTTTTTTAATTGCTAGATTTCATTTTATTAGACAGAATAAATTGTAGCATTTGTTTCATCTCTCACTGATGTACATGTGAGTACCATGTAACCATTTACTATGTATTAATCATAAAAGTCTACTCGTAAAAGTTTAGTCGAGCATTTGGAGATGTCATGCTCGCTTAAAGGCCTCGCTGATGGTGGCGCGTCTATTGAATCGTTTGATTCCCTTCAAAATGGTTGAGTTAAGCGGTGCTGATGCACGCGTCAAGTTCGTGAACGGGCGCTGTCAGTTGAGGCTGGTCATCTCTAAATTGCCAAGAATTAGCATATTAGAATTGTTAAATGTTAACATTTACATCATTCTCACATAAAAAAAAACATTATTGATGTATACAGGAACATTGTAAAACATGTTGAAAAAGAGTAACCATGGAGTTTCTTGCCCGTTCTTCTCCATAGGAATCTACGCTTTGGAACGGGCAAATAGCTTCAATTTTCTTTTCGACAAACTGACAGACTTATGACTCTTTGACAATTCAAAAGTGCCTGTAAATGGTCTAGTTGAAATAAATGATTTGAATTTTGAATTTTTTTGAAGGCGGTGACGTAGTCAGTGTGGTGGAGCACAGATATTACAAATGCATAAAATTTGTGTAGAGTAATCTTATCGGCCTAGCCTATATATCGTAGGCAACGGTTTAACTGGATGCAGCTAAATACTACGTAATATTTTACATGGATTGGATACCTAAAAAGATAATTACCAAATGACAAATCATAAAATACTTTATATTTCTCACAAAATCTTACAAAGTATTTAAACTAAACCTAGTACCTATCTATTTAAATAAATTTCAATAGGACCGTCGCTATTACAAACCTAGCTACTATACTTTAAATTATGTTGAACCTATATTTAATCCTGAATCTATACCTAGGTACAAAAAATAAACAAATTCAATCCAACCGCAGTAGTAAACAAGCAATTCAATCAATTAAAGAAAATATAAACGTTGATTGGGCTATAAAAAGTAAAACACACCAAAAGCCTACCGGTCAAACATATGCAGTATAATTCACATTTCAAACAAAAATTCAAAAATAAAAATTCAAACAAAAATTTCGGTCCATTCGTTCGGGAGCTACGATGTCACAGACAGACAGACAGACACGTCAAACTTGTATCACCCTGTCGTTTTCGCGTCGGGGGTTAAAATTAAGAATACGCTCGTCTTCTACCATGAGCTCAAATAAATGTTTACAGCGAATAAGGGAAAGGGGGAGTGTCATAACAGAAATACTTCATGGTACGGACGGGATAAATATTTAGACAATTAATAAAACATCATCTGCCTAGCCTTTTCCCAACTATGTTGGGGTCGACTTCCAGTCTAACCGGTTGCAGCTGAGTTTTATAAGTTGAGCCTGTGTTTTATACGGAGCGACTGCATACTAACCTCCATAACCCAGTTATCGTATAACACAATAAAACCTATTATGCTGGCACTAGACTTGCACTTGGCGTATTTGTCCAAATATTTGTGCCATTTCCGTATAACAAAGTGAACATTATGTAAATACTACTATTAGTATAAATAATGCGAATATTTGGACAAATAGGTACGCCAAGTGTAGTGCCAGCATTACAAAATGGTAGGTAGGTAAAAGCCACTTGCTTTTTAATTGACAAAAAGATCTCCTATTATCCGAACAGAAGAGACCTGCGTTTATCTATGTCTTTGGCAGCTGTGACCCTGACCCAGCATTTAAAAAAAAACAGATAATAGTTTAATTAATGAATTATATAATTTGGTTACCTGCGGTGCAGAATCCACAGTATTTAATAACAAAACACAAGTTATAAACAAATAAAACGGCTCCATGTTCAAATGGTTGGCAGCGGTGTATGCACTTCACGGCTCTTGACTAGCCTTTAATTAAAATGGCATGGTCGGCTTTATGGCGATACTGGGCATTTTATGGCTTTTGTACACTTAACCAATCTTTTATTTCCGACGCTTTTATTGTTTTCTTTTCGTCTCTTTATTTTGATTTGAAACTAGGGTTTTATGAAGATGTTATTAGGCTATCTACGTAACTGCTGTCTCCAAAAGATTAATTGTTTTGGTCATTCAATTATTCTTATCAATGTCAAAATGTAATTTTATCATTAAGGTTATCCATTAAGGAGGTGCATTTAGGTTAGGAACTGTTTGATTTTAGGAATAACTAACGTCTTGGATATTTTTTAAATCGTCAGCACCATTTCAGAGTTATTCATGCCAAATAGAGCAATTGCAGTGCATAACACATTGGCGATCTCATTGGTGATATCAGAGAAAATATCAATAAAATTACTTTTATAGTTTCCTTGTTTATAGTTATTTGTTTCTAGAATACACCAGAACATATACGTAATATTTTATATAAAAGTAATGTGAGTGTCAACAAACCGCGTAGTTTAAAATGGGAGTATTTAATACTGCCATTTTTATTTCATTGTTTTGTACATCATTTTCAGCAGTGAGTTTACTAATAGCAAATTATTTTGAAAGCATTTTTTTTGACAAGGCATCATTAAGATCCACTTTCATAAAGTTACCACTTAGATAAGTATCACCAAAGCCAATATTTATTTTTATTATGTTTTGCCGATATTTCAAATTTAAATTAACTGATGAGCGATTATATTTTTTATATTTAAGAAATAATTTATAAATTAATATATAAATACGATAAATATAATACGATAAATTAACATAGCATAATGATTCGTATTTCTCATTGATTTTAGCCACAACAGCCAGAAATTAACGACCAATTTCAAATTACTGACCTAGTGACTGAACAACCAGCTGCAGCTGTTTCCTCAGATCAATCAGTTCCACAAAACCAGACAGCCCAACCAGAACCTGTCGCAGAAACACTCCAACCAGTCGAAGAAGCTGATGTAGCAACAAGAGAAAAAGAAAACGACACGCGTAGACAAATCGCGATACCAGAAGTCAGTTTCACTTTCAAAGTGTACAAGTTCGTATCAGAACCTATAATCAAAGTTGTTAGGACACCAAAAGTGAATGCAGTACTAAGGAATATTGGAACATGTGTCGTAAACGGTGCTATGGAGTTATTTTCATACTATCTACCAGCACCGTTCATGCCTCTTATAGCTTCTGCAGCTGGGTTAGTAATACCATTTGAACCTGTAGTTATGTTGAAAGAAAAAATGCCAGTGACCAGCTACAGGAGGGCTTTTCAAACAGCAATGAGCAGTTTTCTTAGAACCTTCGACAAGTACAAAGTTGAGGAAGAATATGATCCTTATATGACAAGACGGTTTAATAGAAGATTCGCGAATGAAGATCATGTGAAGAAAGAAGTGAAATCTGAACATGCAGAAGTTTAATAAAGAGTAACATTTTTAGATCGTTTTTATTTAGTATGTTATTTCTAAGCTAAATTATCGTCAAAGGTTTCGTTTCAGAATTTGCACGTTGTAGCAATTGTGCCACGTATGACGTTGCTACGTAGCTCATTGATGCAATATAACTTTGTTTAGGTGTGCCAATGGGTTTTTATTTCTGTAGATTTTAGAAGGTTAGCACTGATTTTTGTGCAAAATATGATATAAAGCCAGAAATAGTTCGCAGTATGGCCTAATACGCGTCAAGTAAAAAACTTTGCAAAGGGTTTAGACTTAGATAAGTGTTCATTGTCATAATAAAATCTTTATTCAAATATTAATAGTAGTCACCGAATTCCTGGAAGTGAAGAACTTATAAAGCGTTTTGTTACACATATGAGGACTGTCACTTCAATCTATAAAAGCTGACATGGTTATAACCCCAAAGAAGGGACAGAAGAAGGTAGTTTTCGCAACTGTTCTTTCTGCCTTCCCCTTATCGGCCGCGCCTTTTTTATCACCTGTGCCTTTTTTATCAGCTGTCTCTTTCTTTTTCGTTTCATTATCTTTTTTAGCAGCTGGCTTTTTAGCTGCACTCTCTTTTTTATTTGATTCAGATTTTTTTGTATTAGCTGGCTCAGCTGCTTTCGATTTATCGTTTTTGGTTTGTCTTAATTTATGTTTTAACCCGAGGATATTTGAGTTGTTTCCCAGTACCGCTCGGAATAATATATTGAGAGCTGTTTTATTTCTTTGTTTACTATCGGCCACATGGCTGTCACTGTCTTTTCCTTCGTTATTTTCCTCAACTGTCACATTTTCATTTTCCTCCGAAGCGTTATTTTCTTCTCGTTCACTGTTGTCATGGCTATGGTTGTTGATTTCGTCTGACTTGTTGGTAGTCACATTGTTTGGAGCAATTGTAGTGTAATTTATAGAAGCGGTTGTGGTTTCGATAGGGGCAGTTGATTTTATGTTAAATTCAATCATTTTAGTGGTGTTTTCTGCACTTCCAACTATACGATTAAGATCAGTCTTTCTTAAACTTTTGATTTTCTTACCAAAACCCGACCAGGAGTGTCTGAAGCCGTTATTGTCAATAAAAACTCTTTTTGTAGGGAAGTTAGTATTTTCTCGTCTCATCATGAACTCTTTGAAATAATCTGCTACAACATGCATTGTTGGCTTAAGAATATTAAACTTTTCGTTGTTAAATATTACTTCGCCAACTTTCTGTAAATCCAGATGAGTTGGAAATTCTGAAACTGATGATTGGAACTGAAAATACGAAAAATATAATTTAAATTTGTCGTAAGTATGAGAACCAATGCCTGGAATATGGAGGTTAGGTATAATTACTTAATTAGTTTGACCTAATACACATCCAGGAATGGTAACCCAGGCAATATTTGATTGTAAAACATAAGTGAGAGATTTTCTACAAGTAACATGAATTTTATTGAAAACTTACCTTTAAAATAAAAATGCCTAATACGACAAAAATCATTTTAAGCGATTTCAAAAATCCATGTTAAAAAAGTTCATACTGATTAACTCCGAAGGCAAATCATTGCTATGCCATTTGATAACAAATGACGCATAGAGTAATAAAATGATTTTAATTAACGAGAGATTTTTGGCTTAATCAAATGATTTCGCTCCTTCTTTAAGATTCACAAAAATCTACTAAAAAGGAATAAGTCTTTTCGTCATGGAAGTGAGAGAATGGACTTTGGCCATATTCTTTTAGTTCAAAGGTTTTTAATGCACTTTAATTTTGTTTATATTGTTGGTTAGACATCAGGCAGAGGTATTACATACATAAATAACGAAAATAAACTGTACTTAGGCCTTACCATGAAACCTTATCATAGTCCAGATTCCAGTGAGAAAATGAGATGGCGATATTCGTCGTGTTTTTCTTACTCACTCATTCTGTCACACTAAAATTTGGACTTTGACAAGATACCTTTTCAGAATAATACTTCTGAATTTTAAAGATGGTTGTGAAAAATTTATCTTCGAGTCATTTATGAATTTGATGTTCAATTTAATAAAACACCAAATATAATTTTACTTAAATATATTTAGCAACGTATTTTTACTAAAGCGTAAAACAAAACGTAGCCTCCCCCAAAACATTCCGTTGACAATTCATCCGATAGATGGCGTACTTCTCAAAAAATAATATTTTACAATTTCATCAATGTAATAAGACAACTGAATTTATCATAATAATATTTTTACAAATCTATTCAATTCATACAATCCACCAAAAGAAACATCGATGTATAACGCAAATAAACAAAATAATAACAATATGATTGGATTACAATATTATTGTTCAAAAATATTTAAAAATGAAATTGATCAATAATTAATTACGCGAAAAACTAACGAAATTTTAGTGTCATTAATTGGCCAATAACACAATACCTAAATTCGTGTAAATTTTAGCATTTTCTTAACAAAAAAAATCATCAAGGTATATGGCAACCGCAAAATATTGTCCCATGATATGAAATTCCACTGGTTTTGTTTCTCTCTTTTGTGAACAAAACATAATGAATAACTCTTGAATGCATAAAACAATCAAGTAACCACTTTACCTAGTCATTGTTAGACAACGGCTACTACCTCACGTTTAGACGAATGATATCTCAGTTTCTCCAAATCGGCATTTCGGATAATAACCGGCCAATGTTAGCGATTGAGCGAAATGGAATTTTGATTGAAATCATTCGAAGAGTTCACATTGATTTGAATTAAATTAAATTCAATTATACTAATTGAAACAATAAGATTTTGTGATGCTCGTGAGATTATAAACAATAATTTTACTAAATATAAATAAATACTAACATTTTGTAGTAAAACTAATATAATAAGAAGCAATACGCGCTTTTAAAGGAAATTATGATTATTTCAGCTTGCGTATTCGATAATTTAATTTACGGGAATTACAATTAGAGTTGGTGTACACTTCATGATTTGGGGTTTGATGAAATTTAAGCTCAGTGGTCAATAATGTTAAGTGTTTTTTTGTTTAAACGTGTGGTTTTCTTATTTATGTACCTAAGTTTATAAACGATAAGAGACATTATCTCTGTTACATTCATGAACTTTTGTGTTCGTGCTTTATAATAATGACATATTATATAAAAGTTTAAATACTTTGATTTTCAAATCATTAAATGTACACTCAACTTGTTAATCACAAAATACTAACATTACATCTTTTTAAATAAAAATGTATACGCAAAAAATGCAGAACATTTTTATAAAAAAGTGAAATTTGACTAGTAGTGTGGTGGATATGTATTCACTCATAATTAATAGGTACCTAAAACATCAGTGGGTACTACGAACTATTCATTAAAGTTGTTATATTAAGAATTACTGGCGTTAATTACAATGTGTAGCATCCTCATTTAATTAACTATTATAAACGAAGAGATGAAATTAGCAAAAAAGTGAAATATTAAGACTAGATAGATTATAACCTAAAAATTCAGTCAAGTCATTCACTAAGCACATTAATAATTGTCTTGAGAAAACTGCATCAGAACTGAATGGAAATTCAACTGCGAAAATGCCAAACATAACATTATCATTAGAATAGAAACGTATAATTAATTAAACGTCTGCAGCAGTTTCCTTACAAGGTGTATAAGCAATATAAAAAGAAAAGACGAACAATTATCAAAATTGTACTTTTACAAAATATTTTCTTTCATATATAGAAAAATACGAACGAACAATATCAGGAAACGTTGGTGCCGTTGTAAGTAAGCTCTTCGAATTTTAAAAAGAATTGTTTTTTAGTAAAAACTTATCAAACTACTTATTTTTTTTCTCTAATATTTTACCAAAAGGAAGATCAATGCAACACGTACGAGTTTATTTTTTATATCCAAAAAAATATAAATATTAATTATTATTTACATCAACAATAGTAAGTGTTATTTATACTAGACATTAAATATTGCAAGTGTCATAAGTCAAAGTGTCAAAAATTGTATTAATATCTCACCATACAGAAATATGACATAAATATGAAAAAATATATTCTATATGAACCACTATTAAGTAAACATTATGAAACAGCGATTTTATATGAAAATATAGGCATTATTTATTCGTACGAGTAACTATTTACAAAGCTTCTTTTAATTAATTAATGAAAAACATTTATTGAGTTAAAATGAATACTGATAAAAAAAAAACACTGGAATAAGTTTTAGTGTCACTAAAATGATGCGAAATAAATACATTACATGTGCCTTAATTATAAGTTTATTCATTATTATATTGATCTATGTAATACTATCACGATTTTAGATTCAAAATGACAGGGTGTTCGACTGCTAGGCGATCCGGGACATACGATATAACACCATCTTTTTAACGGTCCGCCAATCTGTCACTTTTTCACTCCTGTATACACAAATAGGACACAATATCTATAGGACACAATTTTCGTATCCATTTATGAATTCCCCCTGTGTATGAGAGCCATTAAACGTCTATTAATTATTTTGCCTGGCAATGCAGACTTTTGAAAATCACAGCTAAGCAATCAATAATTCCCTCCAATTAGTAGCTAAACATAATTTAGCCAATCTTAATAATTGCCAGGAAGTGAAACGCATTGTCTACATTGACCGGACAATGCTCACTTTGCGTACTCCGCAGTTGTTAACACTTTTGGCGTTTGAAAACTACCTACTCTACTGCGTCAAATAATTATCTATTAAAATTACTTTTACCTTAAAGAAGTTAAAATTTTACTTATAAATTAATAGTATGATGCATTGTTTATAACAAATTCAACTTTAGTGATATTTTTTTATCTATTCTAATGATCGTTTGTCAACGCTTTCTAGAACAATGGTTACCATATTAAATTTAAGGTGGTAAGCACAAAATTGATCTAACAAATACGTTATATATTTTTCTTATTAAATGCAATTTATTAAAAAGAAGTTCCATTTTACGAAAGTTTAGCCGGCCCGCTCTTTTCTCAAAATTCCCAAACTGTTATGGTCAATTCTGTTCTATAATAAAACGCACCTAAGAACATTTCACAGGTTTGTGCATGAAAGTCGTGTGTTTTGATACTTACGAAATGCTGATTTTATTCGTTGATCGCAATTACATCTATGTTTTAAATAATGGCCATGAATCTGTTTGGAGACGTCACATTATTGTCTTCGATTGAAGTTTTTAGTCTCTGGTTTTTATTGCCTGTTATGCGACTTTGCTAGTTATTGTGATTTTTACCGGAACTTAGAATTATTCCCTTGGATTTGAAACGTAAAATAGCGAAATCGCTTTTGTTGGTTTATCATTGTAACTGGTATTATTATGTTATGTTTTAACAATTTGAAAGACATTACGTTCAAATGACAGTACGGATTAAGAACAAATTAAATATTTTATTGTCAACGCAGGCATACGAACAGCGTCCCCAGAATATATCAGAAGTTGTTATCAACTTTAGCATAGGCAATCTGCGGTTTGCCGGTCATTTCGCACATTTTATGTAACGCATAGATGTCATTGACGATCGATATACACACAGACGTAAGTCATTTTGATAGATTTATTCTTCGGTTATTGAAAGCCAGTGTAGTTTTTTAAATAACTGTATTTTTAAATGTCATATTTGTATTGATTTAGACAGCAATCATTTTTTTTGGTACGGTCCAAACAGAATGATTCACGGATTATTTAGTCTGAAGGATACGGGAAAATAAGGCAACGTTATAACTAGCACTGGCATTCCAAAAACTAGTCTCAAAACTGAAACGTCATTAGACTTTGCCACATTTACGAATACGCATATTTACGCCTGAATTAGCGTGTTAATTTTAACGCGTTAATAGTGATATAGCAAGAAATTATAGCACTGTAAAAAACATATTGCCGTTTGGATGTTCAAGCGTAAAGACTAACAAATTCTGCTCATATGAGACCCGTAGCAATATTTACAGACTATAGGAATAATTCGCTGTTATTGTTCAAAGTGAAATAGTGGTTGTTTCATTAGTGATAAAGGTCAATTTACTATGAAAAGTTTTATCAAACAATGAAACGATGACACTGAAATATGTACAAGTTAAAATCAGACTTATATTTAGTTCATAAGGTACGAATTCTAAACCTGTTAGTATCGATTTGATGACGCAAATGATCGTATTCGTAAACACGAGAAATAGATTTTTAAATGTTTGGAAATACATGTTTTTTCTTCTGACATGAAAATATTAAGCAATATGTCAGTCCAGATAACTAAGTAATTTAACTTTAATATCCATTTGGGGTACAAAAAACAAAAAAAAATAACATTATTTTTAAGTTTTTTTTACAAATCGACCACTTGCCTCACCAAACGTATAATTTAAAGAACAAACTACCTACCATTAACACTTATTAGGTACTTTAGATCCAAACTCGTGTAGTATATCGCACGCCATTTCTAAATCGTTCCGTGTGATGCCCAATGCGCGCACGACTATGTCTTTAGGGTAACCTTCCCCTACTAAACGCGCAATGTAGTCTAGATTAATATTTTCGTACGACACGTTATCGCCGTACTTCCTCCCGTGCTTGTCGTGAGTCAGGGGGTTGATTTTCTTGGCTGAAACAAGAAAAGGTTATTTTATAAGTATATATAATAATAATAATTATACACTACTGACGCTTATATTTTTCAAAGGGGCTAGCTTAGGCTTACCTAGAACACCCTTATTTTGCCAGGGTTGTGAATGTACCGAGTAATTTTACAAGAATAAAACTGAGTAACTTGGGGATCGAACTTGTGCTCAGATCAATCGATTATATCAACATTTAAATTGCTCAAAAACCCAAAACATTACACAAAACGATGGTAAAAATTATCAGTACTTAATCCAATTCTATCAATTCCACGTAAAATTTTACTGCAACCCCTTTGTGCCAAATACGCGTAATTGATTCCACTTTTCTTATAAATATAAGATTTTTTTTTATATTGGTCAATGTTATAATGTTATAACTAAGGCACAAATAGAAATACTCACGTGCAACAGCCAACTCGTTCACCTCCACAGCTACATTTTCATACGGCGGGTCTTTTATATCTTCAGAAGGAAACTTCGGCATCGTCGTAGACTTAGTAGGCTGGTCCACGCTCCCACTGGTCGTCGCGGGCAACGACCTCTGCCTAGGAGGCGCCCTATTCTCCAACCTCGTCTCCCGGTCAAAACTACTCCTAGATTCTATTATCCTATCCGGTTTTTCTGGTGGTCTTTCGGGGGGTACACGGAAATCCGTATGCCGGCTATCTGATAACGGTAGAGGTCTTTCGGATTTTTCCCGGTTCTCGGGAATGTGCCTTTCCTGACGATTGTCCATAACCCTGATTTCATGCCTTTCTGGCCTGTTCTCTTGCTGTCCATGTCTATCTTGTCTTAAGTCTGGAGTGGGAATATGGCGCTCTTGCCGACTGTCGGCACGTTCCGGCCTGTCTTGCGTAATCCTTTCTTGCCTGTTGTCTGGCACGTGCCTTTCTTGTCGTTCAGGCACGTGCGTGTTTGGCCTGTTTTCTGGCACATGGTGCCTGTTTTCTGGTGGATTAGGGGGGTGTCGGTCTACGCGATTGTCTTGGGCTTTGTCTTGTCTACTTGGGAGGGGTTCGGGTCTCTCAGAGTTGGACCGGTTGTCGGGTATGGGTCGGGGTTCAGGTTTGGGTTCGGTGGGGGTAGGAGTGTCAGCGGGTCCTTCGGGTGGGGGTGCGGGGAGGGGTCTGCTGTTAGACTGAGGGGTGCACGCGCGACGGGGCTTCTCGAAGGCCCTGGGGTCTGGTGGCACCTGAAAGTAAACATTGCTATTACGTTATGAATGTTTTATTCCTAAGCCTTCGTGGTGTGTATTTTATGCAATAGTTTAGCAGGCCAGTTCTACTCTCTCTCTGTTACGTACCTCGTGTCTGGTGTCAATGACCCCGGTGATGGTCTCCGTGGAGCCAGTGATGATGGACGTGAGGCGGTGCCGTGAGTCCGGCTCAGGTTCTAATGAGGAACGTCTCCTGGGTTCCACTACTAGAAAGAGAGTTGTTTTTTTACATCAATGAAAAAATTGGATACAGTTGTCATTTGTGATTCTTGGAAAGTCTAATTAGAATATCATGCTTTTCTTTGAAAACAACCCATATGCGTTGTGTTTGTGTATGTAGGAGGTGGAGGTAGAAGTCATGTTTAAGCGAAGTTCATTGAAAAGCGTTTTATGTTATATAAATTCGGTAGTCGACACCAATCTAAAATAACAATTGTGAATGTGAGTTTGCTGAACCAATTTAGATAACTTTTCTGGTGAAGTAACTCCCTAAGCATGCGGATGAAATTGCGGGAAACAGTAACCATTCCAACACCTCATTCAAATCCTCTAAATAACTTTAAGCTCTGAAAACTTGCTGCGAGATTTTCGAAAGAGTTATCGCCCCCGGAACATAAAGGGCTGAGGAAGAAATATGGATGGGTTTAGTTAGTAAGAGTATGACACTCCCTTCTGCCTCGCCTATGGCAGGAGGGGTCATTTGATGATTTCTCATAAAAAAAAAAAACTCTGAAAACATGATTAAAAAATAAACAGTATATTTAGTTTTTAAAATGCCCATACATTGAGATTCGTTTACGACTAGCTATCTGTTACTCAATGTCATTCCCATACATTTTGTATTCTATTCTACTAGCGTTTTTGTCACTTGTCTAGCCCTACTGAAATCAATACATCAATTGACGAATTTGGCGATTTCGGTCATTCCCTAAAGTCCAGTCTCACCGTGCGCGGTGCTGGCGGCGGCGATGTCCTGCACGCTGCAGGCGCCCAGCAGCACGGGCTCGGCGGGCGACAGGCTCTTGCGCGGCGGCAGCGGCGGGGCCCGCAGCTCGCCGTACGCGTTCTCGTGCGGCGGCGGGGCCCGGCGCGGGGCCCGCGGGCTGTGCCGCGGGGACGCGCCCGGGGACCGCACCGACGGCCGCAGCGCGTCTATTGTAGAAGTCGCCGCGTTGAACTCCGCACAGTCCTGTTGGAGTGGGAATTGTTATTTAATGTGCCTATACTAGTTAGGTGATCATGGATCGACAGACTCGACCGATCGATCGACTGCCTCGTCTTTCTAGTGGTCGCATAACGCGATGGCTGTAAACGGGGTCTCGGATTCTATTCCCGGGATTGGCCGATATTGCTTTGTGTTTTTTGGAAAATGGCACAAAACAGCCCGGAGTCAGCAAGTTGGTGGTTTTATCCACCCCCATGCCTGGGAGGGGCACGTTAAGCCATCTACCAGGCTGCTATCTTAAAATCAGCCTTTATTACAATTTCATGTCTACGACTTGTTAGGTTGGTAAAACTTGCAGCCCACACTTTAGGAAGAATGGATCGATTGGTATTAACCAATTTTGCAGTTATATCATTATCATCATGACAAGATAACACATTAAACCTTTATTTACATTTATTTTACAATCTATTAATTTAACTATACATTTGAATGTATTAAGAATGTGGAATGAAATCTTCAATGCTGTTTATTCGAGGAGCATGTCGATTCGTGCTGAAATTTATACCAATAAATTGCGTTGATTTAACTAAATCGTTCCAATTGAAGTTAAAAAAATTGATCAAATTCTCTGTATTTATCAGTCACGCTATTTTTTACCCTCAACGAAACAGAGAAGATATAGGTAGGTATTAATTTGGCTTAAGAAAGTTGTATGTTTATTTATTTATATGTGTATTTGTCTATTACCATATTCCTCATCTTAATTTTCCGCGTTACTAGTCCTGTGGCTTAAGTCATCTTAGTATAGTTGTACCAGGTTGTACCAATATAGGAGAGTTACTAAAATAGTCTTTGAAGGGAAACTGGTTGTGGGTATATCATAGTTCATTACGGTCGATCTTATATACTTTCAGTAATTAGGTTGAAAAGTGGACATGACTTTAGTTGGCCGGTAGTGGTGGGAAAATCTTCCTGAAAAATGAAAGTTATTCGTGCTTAAGTACTCAGTGTGTGGTCTTGTGTGTCAAAATGTGAGGAAGCAGCTTCATTCCCTCGTGTTGATGCAACATCGTAAATCATTGGCAGACTGGTATATTATGAATCAAACTGTAACCATAATTAAGGAAGTTAAAAGGATTGAAAACCAAAATGGCCGTTGCCAAGCTATCTTAGGTAGCTTTGGTTAGTCCTTTTTTTTTATTTGCTTGTAGTTGAAGCCAGGATCCGATTTATAAAATAAGTCACATCTGCTTCTGCAAGTCCTAATAATGATGATGATGATGACATCTCCTCATCCCTTATCAGGGACATGGGGCTTGCATACCCCCTACCCTATTTCATGCCCCCATTTTGCCCTCAGACAAAGGCTACATAGATAATTGCATATATCTCAGTTTGAAACCCATGCAATTTTATATATGGTTGATATATCAAAAGAAAACAAATGCATGCATTGAGAATATGTTGTGTTCCACAAACATACAAACAGGCAAAAAAACAAAAACAAAAAAGCACATATCACCAAGCGTATATTTTCAACATAAAAAAATACACTTAAAAATAAATAAATCATTCAATCGTCATAATAATACGTAAAATTATAATAATTAAATTATTGCTTAATGTCAAATAATACGTGCTAAGCGTAAACAAAATGAAATTTTATGTCTCAAATATTATCATTACATCATAATTTATTTAAACATAGGACTCTATATAAAAACAAAAAAAAAAAAAACATCGGAAAAGCAAAATGAGACTTGTCTGGTTTAGGGTTCCGTAAGTTCGATTTTATATTGGCCACTCGTTAGACGAACCTCAAATGTATACGGAACGGAACCCCATTTTATTTAGTCCGTGCCTGGGAAGGCCATTTACGTTTGGCCGTCGTCCCCGGTATGATTTGAGAAAACTGACACTGTTAGGTTATTATTAAACCTTCAGCCCACATGGATAAGATCTGATAAGTAATTTGTATGCATTTTTAGACTTCTATTTAAAGCAGTCTTTAAAATCGAATTCATTTTGATTAAAAAAACTCATTTCCTCATAAAAAATAACTAGATTAAGTGGTCAAAAGACCCCTACAATAATGTTATATACAAATTATTTTGAATTTAATTTAACTAACAACAAAGTCACGGGTATAAATCATAAATAATTAATTAAATTAATACTATTGCATTATGTGATTTATTTTCAAAACAACTCTATATTTTTACACAGTTAATGTCAAAGGTTTATTTCAAAACAATGTAAATCGACTTAAATAATAAAAATAAATACTTAATTGTTTTGTTTATTGGCTGCAAAAGTGATATAATTTGTGTAAAAAATAAAAAATGAACACTAAAAATTAAATAAAAAATCCTTTCCGTTTAGACAGCACAGCATAATGCACTGAATCTTAGTATTGATAAATATTGAGTAATTGAATAGACATAATGTATTGTGGAAGTGTTAATTAACGTGATAATGTGAAGAGAATCTTTAAAATATATTTAATCTATACTAATATAATAAAGCTGAAGAGAGAAGATTTTTTTTTCAGTGTTAGATAGCCCATTTAATGAGGAAGGCTATAGGCTACATATCATCGCGCTAAAACCAATAGGAGCGGAGCACCACTATCCAACGCGGACGAAGTCGCGGGCAGAAGCCACTTAAGTATAAAATCGATTCTTTCAATCAAAACTAAATTATCTTGACAAATAAATAAAACCATGGCGTGAACATATATCACTTTTGCATCGAGCGCGCCAATAAATTATATTCAGTACAACTGCACCCACTATTTAAGTGACTTTTATGCGTGTCTATCTTATATATAATAATATAATATTATACATATTTCTCTACGTCATACTTAAAATTGTTTCTGTAACTATATAGCTCGTTTAAAGTGCATATCGCATAAATGTAAAATAATTAATAATCAAAAGAAAATAATCTCTTTAAAGAGGCACCATTATTTTATATAGATTTGTGCAAATGGCGAATCTTTGTATTGGTGATGTTGCTTCGAAGGCCTACCTATCAGAAATTGATGGATAGATACTGTGTATTCAAACGCAAAAAGTCACTTAATATTAAGAAAAACACATCATGACGTTGTAACATTATTACTTACAATATATAAAACAGACAAAGATACTATGTTACAACCGTACAAGCTAGGATAGAGTTGTGTTGGCGAAAACGTGGCAGATGACGTCATTAGCTATGAATATCACAATTTTAGAATAATAGTATAATCTTTACTCAATTAAAGGCATTCCACTGTTTGCTTCACCAATTCAATGAAAACCTATTTGCATTTTTGGTGATGTAAATTTGTTTTACTCTGTTAGATGCTTTTTTATTAACTTCGATTATTATTTTTTTTGATTAATGCTGCATTTCCGTCTATACGATTAAAAATTTAAATTACTTTTAGATTTGTTGTCAGACATCTATAACGTCACCATCACAATCCTACCCTATAATCACAGGCGACAAAAACATCTAACCAAACTGACATTTATCACCCAAATCATAACATTCACATACGATCATGCTTCACAAACTAAAGCTTACGTCACAAAGTGGCCGGGGTCCGAATGGTCTTATCAGTCAATTATATTGATCGACGAAGGATCATTATAGTCCTTAGAGAGGCGAATAATATTTTTGAATGGACATAAATTAATGCATTTCATGTGAGACTATTAATTTTTCATAAAAAAAAATAATTATTTAAATAAAATAGTATTCATGAAATCAAAAGGTACTACAAACGCGTTAAGACCGTGTTACACGGTTCAATTTCAAACCATTAAGACCCCCGCCCACTGTCCAACATTAAATAAACGATACAAAATAAAAAGGGAATGTATTCCGTGTCGGCAGCGGAACAAGCTAAGCATGCGGTGATTTCCGCCGCTGTCTCTGCAAAACAAACAATGATTATGTTTTTATGTGGACAGCATGCATGGGTCAGTGATTATTTGTGAATTCATTTGTGGTAGAAAAAAAAATCTATTTGCCTTGTAATGAGAAAAAATCTACATGAATTTTAATGGTGAATACATATCTAGCTCGGAAATCCCATTGATACAAATAGTAATTACTCGACCATCTTTGATCGTATTCATATTTCGTAAAGGCTATGTAGTATTCCAATGTGTGTAGCGAAACTTCTGTTTAGTCAAATTTCCATAGATTAGGTGGCACAGACAGCTTTGTATGGAACTGTGACTTGTACTGGGAAGTCTTTTCTCATGCAATATCGAGTATTTTTGTTACTTGAAAAGTGGACTGTATACTCAAATTCATAAAGTATAGTTTGCATTGACGACATACCGCATCGATATTTTCAAGAACTAAGACTAGTATTAAGTCACAAGTAATCACTGACCTTTTTAAATGAAATAAAATAAAGAGTACAAACAAAGAACAATGATAGCCCCAATTTTCTTGATATAAAATATTCAGAGTCTTATTTCTTTCGATATAGAGTTGAAAATAAAACAACTAAATTCGATTCTGCAATATATAGGGGGCATTCCCAGTTCTTTGCTCATACTATTCAAATGTTACAAGCTGGAACGAAGACAAACATGCCACACGGCAAAACAAAATGCAAATCATGCTAAAATTACATAGAAAACATACCATGATGAACTGATAAACACTAGCGATAAAAAAATTAAAGAAATATACTCTACTAACTTTTAAACCACTCTGAAGTCGAGGCGTATCAGTTTTTAATCTTCAAGAATGCACGAGTAAAGGGGGTGCGCGATTTAAAGTCAGACTAACTTCAGATTGGTCATAAGAACTGCATTGGTGTTGCTAATATGAAAAACTTGTTCGATATTATTTGAAATGAAGTTCTTTAACGGAGCTGACTGGCAGATATCGTCACGTAATAAAAACGCGTTATGCCCCCTCCATTATGCTCTCCATCTCTTTTTATTTTGTGTGTGCGTGCGTGCGTAAGTAAAGTAGTTCGTTCGTTTGAAACGGTAATGGATCACTAATCTATTTTCCAGTTTACATGAAACGCCATGACCACAAGGTATTGATACTATCGAACAAGCATATCCTACACGTTATCGATAAAATTCAAAGATTCATCGACCAGATAAAATTGCAGTATTTTTATCGTCTACGGCGGATCTTGTATATTTTTAAATAAAAAAGTACCTGTCAGTGTTCGGTAAATCCACCGATTACCGATTACGATAAAATTTGGCACATAGCTTTCAACACTAGAATTTGCTCAGTCGAACTCACCTATCCCTAGATAGTTCAAATTAACAAACCTGGAGGAATGGGGGCACTTTATTTACGCCAGTGCAATAACAGAAAACTGCCCCAATAATAACTCACAAGAGTCTTAATAACACTTAGGTCGTAATTTTTTTAACTCAGTATTTATCTGGGAGTTTGTCCAATGTGCACGTTATTTTAAACACTAATACATAATTTTAACTTTTTCGTCCTTCTGTCTATAAGTCTGTAATTTATATATATCAAAATGAACCCCATATCCCTTGGTCACGTAATAACTTAAGAAGGACTTCACCGATTTGTATGAAGTTTGGTACTGAGATAGACGGCACCCTGGACGCGGGTGAAACCGCGGGAAACAGCTAGTAAAAAATAAATAAAACAATGTTTTACCTCAGCATCATCAATGTCGTCTGTGAGACCGTTGAACGTCGCGTTCCTAGATGCCCAGCCGTTTGAGTTGCCTGATATCGACATGTCTACACCTGGAAACCAATGTACCTATATTAAAAGAGTAAGGTTTGATTAATATCAAATATATAATGTCAAATAACCTATAATATTATCTCGTATTGTATGTATTTTTTCCTCCATGCTCTCTAAGCTAGATTTACGCTACGACACCATACACCGTAAACTCAGTGTATCCGGCGAGTGTCTGTGTAAAAACAGGTGTGGGACATTTATTGTGACACAGTAAAAGTGTCGCGACAGCGGCATCCCAATAGAAAGAAACGAAGAAAGAAAGAAAGACATCCCATCCACAAAGAAACTGTCGAAGTGTGAACAGAATTAAAATTAATTCTTAGCAGACATCATTATCAATATTCACCCCTCCTTCTACACATTTAATCTTTTACACAATCATAAAGTATAGGAAGGGAAAAAAAAACTTGAATAAAAAAAGTAACAATACTTTTTTTTTCAGAAATAAGTAGCTATCGACTTTGGTATATATTTTATTATTATTGACGTTTTTGTATGACACACCTGTATTAATAGTGATGTACGCACACAATAATATCGATACCTATTATGGTGGACGAATAAAACAAACGGGAACACACTTACTGGATCCATTGCACCCGGACGATCCTGATGAGCCGGAAGAATTTGATGACACCTGTTTCACTGCAGTCTTTGTGTTCCTGTAACCATTAATAAATATATCATTAAAAATAATCGTCAAGCTACAGCCCGCGAAAATAGACGAATTTATCTACCAGATTAATTTTTCAATGAAACGTCATTCGTATGGAATTATCGGGCAAATAAGTTTAACCGATACTTGGGTGTAATCGGCTATAAAAAAAACTTACTTGTTCTCTGGTGTAGTGTTGGGAGGTCGCGGCGGTACAAATGCGTCGACCACCACTTGTTCGGTGCCTTTAATCTCTGCTCGACAGAAAGGACACCCCTGACCTTCCGAGTCCTGGAAGAACAGAGCAGACTGTTTTGAATTATAGGCATATTTTTCTACCAAGGATATAAGTAGCTGCTTTTGTCAGACCTTGGGTGATGTTGGTGATGAAAGCAGTTTATTGTTTAACAAAGTTATAATGCAAAACCTTCCTTGCAAACGAAAACCCCATCCAAATCGGATCTGTAGTTTTAGTTTTTTTGGATACATACATACATACGGGTCGAATACAGAACCTCCTTTTTTGAAGTCGGTTAAAAATAATGCTTACTATGTAAAATTAACGTCTGTCTGTTAGGTATGTTTTCAGGGGAAACCGACTGAACAAATTGAGATTAATTTGGTAGGGTAGTTTTTATTCGGGTGACAGAAATAGTTTCTTGAGGTCACGGATGAAATTGGGGAAATCAGACGCACCAAAAATGTGGGAAAACTTTAGTGTTGCAAGGTGAGGATTTTTGTATTTTTTTTTTTATTATGGCTGCATTCTATTAATTGGAATGAGTATGTTGTTAATGTATAGAGATCTTGTAGAGTACACAAAGCCGTGTCAGACGTCCACCATAAGAGGACCTTCAAAGCATTTACTCTCTGTTGAGTCCAACGTGAAGTCTGGAAGACGTTAATGAAATATGATATTTTTACTCACAATTTGCCACGCAGTTAGACAGGGCGTACATAGAAGATGCCCGCAGGGTTCTATCCTGATGTCCTTGTCGTTCTCCGCACATATCTTACATAATTGAAACGTGCTACCTGAAATGTTAAGAAAACTTGGATTAGCTATACATCTTTATGTAAGATGATTTCAAGTTCGTTTTTACAAGCCAACATAACATTATACACTATGCATTTTTTTAAGTTGGCTTCCTACGGTGTGTTATATATGGTAGATGGACGTGACTAGCCCGCACCGACACACCGTGGGGTAGCGTTCGTAGTAACGCAGAGCCTTCGAGCCTAGCGTGCGATGCGATACCGTCCGTGGTTGTCTGCCTTGCGTGATAATCTACAGAATCATGCACTGTGGAAAGTCAGCTTTAGAAGTGTTTAATATAGGTTCACAGTGAAGGATCTTAAAACTTAACTCATTGAGAAATTGAAAATATCTTTACGCCTCTTTTTTAAATAAACTATTAAGTAATATTCAAAGTGTTTCGTAGAGAATAAAAAAGGTCAACTTTATTACTCTACTGACCCATTTCACAATATAACTCGTACTGTTCCTGTGTGACGGTGATGTGGTCTTCGGCCGGAGATATGATAGCGCTGCTCAGATCCGGGTTCACTTCCCGCCCGTCCGGGTATAGGTAGCTGAAAGCATAGTATGGCCTTTTTTTATTGCTAGGGAAAAACCCATTACTTATCATGAACTGGAGAATATTCTTCGCCGTAGATGCAACGATCGACACTCCAGCGTGAGAAAGCGTGGTGTGGAATTTGGGACTTGTTCCTCACGGTAAAAGAGAGCATTTTACCTTGCAGTCAGACTAAAACGCTAAAAACAATGCTTCAAAAATACTTCCACTATTGAACAAGCCTGGGGCCGTAACACCACGTGATTTAGCTATCACTGTTCAGGAGTAAGACGGAGATAGA
Organism: Pyrrhia umbra; assembly: GCA_963891755.1. Lineage (NCBI taxonomy): Eukaryota > Metazoa > Arthropoda > Insecta > Lepidoptera > Noctuidae > Pyrrhia > Pyrrhia umbra. The sequence continues at coordinate 4,462,073 of OY982943.1, forward strand.
TATGACGTATATAGTCTGTTCCAATAGATTTTACGAAAAATTTAAACAAAATCATAACCTAATTGTTTTAATTTTGTCTAATCTAAACCTCTTCTAATTTTCCCACATAGATAAATAAAATAGCATTAAATGATGGATTGTGATTTTTAAAACATGAAATCGAAATATATATGCGCCATCCTTACGCCATTTTATTAATTTCTGTGGCAGAGTTAGAACAATACAAGTTGCGACTTTGTTTACATTATTCATAAAATGTATTGGTACCGACTATAGTTACATCCCTTTTTCACAGCGGAATTATTACTGCTTTGATCCGTGGTAATCCGGCCCTAGGTAAGACAAATCGTGGGTCAAAATGTACTAAATATTCAAGGATCATTATAGACTTACAATCCCTCTCTGTACCCGTCCAGTAGGGCTTGCACCAAGCTCTTATTCTGCGGTATTGTCTGTAGGATCTCGCCGTCTACTGTGACGTAGCCTATCGCCCACTGGCCGAGCCGCGTACATGATAACCTGGAAATGGAAGATTGTTAGGTAAACTGGCTGGGAATTGTTCAGAGCAAACTTCTGGATATATATAAGAATCTATAGTTTTTTTTGGACAAAATATGTGGTTTTTTTCTAAGCTTCTGGGGTTCTGTAAACGTCTATAAGCAAAGTTATCATAGGAACAAAGACAGTTGATTTTGTAGGCTTCTTTATAAGGTAGAAATATAACATGTATGCATAATCAGACGTCATAATCATACGGATAATCAAAAGTAGCTACAATAGTAGAAGCAAAAGTATGTTTTTGAGCCTTGAACGCCTTACGAATATGGTCGAGAGCATATACTGCAAAGTATGGTAGATTAGGGAGAAGGCACGGCAACTTTTCGTAATGACAACATACGTTGGTGAGAGACCGTGGTCACAGTTCCAAGAGAAACTGAATGCAACCTTTCTAGAAGTACAAAGACCAAAATGGTCTTTACCTTAACACTTCGTGGGGACATAAAGGTGTATAAAATAAACCAGAGTAGTGGTCACATAACATTGTCCATTGACAAATGAGAGTAAAGGTCAAACCGAATAACCGACCCTGGTATAATATATACACTATATACCCGTTGCATTTCATATACAAAGGGCACAGTTCATCTAAATTTAGACTTAAAGCCTATACATACAAGTCACACAATTCTGTAAATAGGTTCGGGATTTAGGACTCGACGTGATAATACATTTATAATGATAGGTGTCAGCGTGTTAGATAACGGTTTTCAGTGAATGGACTATATTTGGAAACTGATATTCTCGTTGCTGCTAAATTATGACGGGGACATTATTCATACATTAGGACTGAAAGCGAATGGTAAGCGTTTGTCAATTGGATGTTTCTGATTGATTATTCTGCCACGTTTGAAACTTTGTCTAGAATGGTGAAATAATGGATAGTGGTTTATGCAATTGTTCTTAGTTCTTCAAACACTTCCATTTTTAGATTCTATAGTCTTAAGACCACGATTTCTGGCACAGCATCCACAGAGATTGGGCCGAAAAATATTGGCGACAACAATTTCTTTGGGTATCTGAAGTATATTCAGGCCTTTTAAGAAAACATAACCACGAATCAGTCATTAATTTTAGAGCTGGCCAGAAAACAACCACAATATCTAGATACCTAAAGTTCAGAACACTCCAATACTCCACGGTTGGTGAAGCTTACTTCAAAAAGACCAACTTCTCGTAGAAGCCTTTACTCACCTAAACACATAACTGCCAGCCTTATGTATATACTTCTGGAGCCTCGCCTTGACTTCGTCATACGTTAGGAAGGCCACGTAACCTGGATGCGTGACCGCTAGCAGTTGCCAGTTGCGAAGTAACGTGCTCCAGGGCTGGAATAACCTGGAATATATGACATTAAGCGTGATTGGAAGAAGACAAAAATTAAAGACGCTACAAATGAAAAAATGTAGTGCTCTAGGTCGAAAAAGTGCTAGACTTACTGACAAATCAGACATTTGAACTGGCATTCTAAATATTATCGTTATTTAATCATCCTGTCAAAGTGGGCGAACAGTCCTTGCAATTAAACTTAGATTATTATATGTTCCAGATTCTAGAGTTTCAAGGTGTATCTTGTTTCCCAGTTACTGAGTTGCAGTTGTTCCATGAAAAAATACTGGCATACAGTTAAGACTTAAAGTCAACCCAAAATAGTTGCGTAAATTCTAGGTATGATGACTTCAGACTACCTGATCTGCATTAGATTCTGAATGCCATTTAAATACAAGAAAATCTTGGAAGAATATAAACTCACCTCGTAAAGACATCAAACTCAAAGTTCGATATAAAGTCGTTACACGTGAGATCTATGGTTGTCTTCAACGCCATCGTTTCCAGTCCTGATGATATGGGATGCACGTTGTTCAACTCTTCGCGAAAGATCTTCCATGGCACCAGGGTACTGTGGACAGAGAAAAATTACAGGTTAAGTCCGTGTCGGGGCATACAGAAAATATGCAATACGATTGGCGTAGTAGGTGAGCAGTCACTGCTGCGATGTGTGCCATGTTCGATTTCTGCTCGGAATAGCGAAAAGTAATGTTATGGTTGTAAGTATGTATGTTTGTTACCTACTCTTTCACGCAAAAAATACTGCATGGATTTAGATAGTTTGGTATACTTAGTTTAATAAGTTTATAAGCGTGTCCATCTTGATCCAATTCTAAGACGAAGTCTCGGGTAGAAGCTGGTAATTCTTCAACGAGTTCATTGACCCGGGTATAGAAGGCAGAAACTCATGACCACTAGGCCTACGAGGAGTGTAACATATTGGTGAGTAGATAGTGCATCCATCTACAAAGCGGCATCACAATTACAAAGTCAAACATGCGATGTCAGAACAAGTGGCAATCGATAAGTCGATACGTGACCGCGCTCTGCTAGAGTGATGTGTAAAAGTTTAATGTTCAGAAGTAACAGTTTTAAAGCTGACAGATACACATATCGATATAAAAAAAAGTCAATTCAGGTTTATAATTGGAATTATCAAAATTTGTAGATCTCATAAAAGCAGCAAATACTTATGTAGCAGATGGAAACGTGACTTTACCTAGAATTATTACTAAACTAGCTGTTTTCCGCGGTTTAACCCACATCCCGAGAGAACCCGAATTAGGAGAATCCTATGTGTTAATCCAGGTTATTCACTACTGCTTCTGAATAGTGGTGCTCCGCTCCTATTGGTCTTAGCGTGATGATATATAGCCTATAGCCTTCCTCGATAAATGCAATGGGCTATCCAACACTGAAATATTTTTTCAAATCGAACCAACGGTTCCTGAGATTAGCGCGTTCAAACAAACAAACTCTTCAGCTTTATAATATTAGTATAGATGTGTGTGTACCAAATTTCATCCAAATCGGTTGAGTAGTTTTTACGTGAAAGAGTAACAAACATACATCCATACATTCTTACAAACTTTTGCGTTTATAATTGGTATTAGTAGGATTAGTAGGATGTAAGATATCAGCTACTAAAACAGGTCCATTTTTTTGACAGCTGCTGCTGTCAAATAAATGGATGATTCGTGATTTTCATGTGATACTTTCTTTAAATATCTACAAAAGCAATGTCCACCATTAAATAATAGTACGGTCCGTAGAAATCATTGGAGCATATTTCGGCACTTCACCAAGCCTCTCAGTTTATTTAAGGGTCTTATTTAGACCTTCTGAACTCATCTATTGAATGGTTTCCATACAAAATGTTAATGGCAGAGGGACGGCGCGTGTTTTCCAATTAGCTGAATTAATTTCCTATATTCAATCGAGGGGGACGGTTGGCATTGACAGTGGGCAGACGTAACGATTATTTTGTCATCCCCCTTGTATATTTGAGGGATTATTATGTACCTATAAAACTGGGATGAAATGGTATTGAACAACTGTTGTAGGCGTTGAGTTGTTTTGTTTCAAGAATCATAGTGGGAGGGAAAATTTTCCATTTGTTTTAAAAGATGCAAGCATTTTTGTTTCGTTTATCCATTTGATAGCACTTCATTCTAAAAATATCAATACACACATTATATTAAAAATCTGATAGTTAACCCATAAAAATGTTATAAAGAGGGAAAGAGTAAAGCATATACGCTTTTCTCTCTATCACAGCTCACTCCTTTATGTAAACTGCAACGTCAGCGAAGTACCTACATCACACTATCATACATATTTGACGGCAGCGTCAACTTTTGCTCAGCTTGCATATTCAATGGCAAAATGCACTGGCTGTTACTCTACGCGTTGAATATGCATCGAGGTGTATTGATTTAGAACTGAAGGTGCTAACACTACATATACATAGGTCTAAGGCTACGCTTAATGAAAACTGAAGTAGTACTTTTTCATTTATTTTGAACCTATTTACTAGCAGCTTTGGTCTTTCTAATAATTTTGTAAATTAATAGTGCGATAGTTTTTCTTTAGTGTATGGCATCTCGCAGGTCAACCTAGAAGGTTGTCGACTGTTTAACCGGGCTTGCCTGTGAAGTGCCTTAAATGAATTTAGGGCCTCCAGCCAGGGCTTAACTTACAAAACTAAGCGACTACACGCTAAGGACACCCTCTAGTGGGGTACGAGCCTCGGTTTAGGGCGTCGCTGGGGGAGGACAGCAAGGGACAGGCTGGATCAGAATATATTTAGTGCGATAGACTGATGTGGGAAGTCTATGAGATGGGATTGTCCAATGGTTCTCCGCTTATATGATGACGATGATAATCACTGGTTAGTATCGTTATCAAGGCATAAAAAAGAAAGAATGCCATTAAAAGTAATTCAGGAGATTTTTTAAAGGTAAAGTCCGAATAGGCCTCGGTTAATAATTGCGACTATTTCTTTATATAAACATACAAATTGCCTCTAGCGCTTTCTGTAAAGCAAAAGGGTCAAAATCTTAACAAGACCCGCTTTCCAGTTGGAAAGCGGGTCTTGTTATCCTAGTTAACTTAATATTAAAGATAATTTGGAAGGTAATATTATTATTCAACTGCCCTGTTTGTTTTAGTGGCCGCAAGCGCTACTGCTGAGAATCTGGTTCTGGTATCATTTTCTAGGTGGAGCCGAGCTATCGGGTGAAGAACTTCTCAGTAACCATCCAGTTCTGGGTTTATTACATAAGACAGAAGGTTGTTGGCAATAGGTTGGAACACATTTGCTTTAACTTTTGGCGAAAAAAGGCGCGATAGCAATAAAAACACCAGATTTATATAAATAACTAGCTTTCCGCCAGCGGTTTAGCCCGTGTTGGGACACGAATTCAAATTAAAAACGCCAGAGTTTCATACAAACTTTGGCCCCTTTTTTCACCCCCTTAGGTATAGAATTTCGGAAAATCCTTTCTTATCGAATGCCTACGTCGTACAAAGAACACACCCTCCAAGTTTCAGGTCTCTACGATCAGCGGTTTAGGCTGTGCATTGATCGGCCAGTCATTCAAAGCATTTTATAAGTATTGATTTAAACTAAAGTAAAGCCGCCATCATCAGCCTATTTTACATTGGCCCACTGTTGGACATTGGCCTAACGTGTACCATATCGCGCGATCCTCACCCTGGCGCATCCAATACTGTACCCGAATACAAATCAGCTGTATTCAGGATTATATTCAACGCAATAACAAATAGCCATTATCCTCGTACTTAAATATAATTGCTGCGCGTACAATTTTCCTGCAACAAATGCAGGTAATTTATTTAATCTATTGTTTGAAGTCTATTTATAAAGGAATGTTTACAAGAAATAAGGATATATTTCAGGAAAATAATACTGCAACAGTTGTAATGTTTGCGCAATTGTTACAAAATACAACCATATTATCATCATCAACAGCCTATTATATTGTCCCACTGCTGGGCACAGGACTCTTCTCATACAGAGAAGGCATGAGCATTGATCACCACGCTTGTTCAAGGTCACTTATAACGCTTGCAACGTCATAGTCGATTAACGACGATTGGAAGACGATCTTGTCAGTGTGTTTGGAGTACTGTGAGATGAGTGTGCGAGTACTTTTATTGTGTTAGCAAATGTAACTGACCAATGGTCGTTTTTGTTAATTAAATAAATAAATAGTAGTCCTGATTCTAGGGTGAAAGAGAGATATACTGGACGAATACTGGTATTTATTATTTTATGAACACTGTAAAAAAGCAAGGCCCTAGTGTCAAAGTTTTGTAAGGTAGCAGCCGGGAGCGACGGCTAATGGTGTCGGACCCACAAAAACATGTCGGCCCGACCTAAGTATCGAACCCTGGGCCCATTCACAACAGTCATGTTTGCGACCACTACATCAATGAGGCAACCAAAGTTTATAATGTCTATGGTAAAGTTTATAATATAAATTCGTATAGGTAGGTACTTTAATTGTTAGCCATGCACTGCTCAGCCAATTGGACATACTCTGTTTTACTTAGAAACGCGTAGGTATTCAAAAAGCGAATGATTTATCAGAATTTATTTAGCAGTTCCAGCGATTACCATTAACATACATACAAACAAACAGATGAATAATATTGATGTAGAAAATATTCACTGTGGTATGTTTTCAGAACTTTATTTATATTTATTTTCGGAACTGTTTACCTTTGTATGTGTCAATTTGCGTTTTTAAACAATGGTTCCTACTATTGTTTATGTTTTGGATATACATACGTAAATCCGAAACATGAATTCAATTCAACCAAGAATCGTGTGTGTAATCTTAAATACATGATTAAAATGTAAATCTAATTTAATTTTAATCAATAAATAACGCTTAGAACTTCATCATCATCTGCCTAGCCTCTTCCCAACTATGTTAGGGGTCCAGTCCAGGTCCAGGTCCAGTCTAAACCGGACTCAGCTGAGTACCAGTGTTTTACATGGAGCGACTGACTATCTGACCTCCACAATCCAGTTACCGGGTAACACGATACCCCTTGGTAAGACTGATAGTCAGATTTTCTGGCTTTTGACTACCCGTAACGACTGTCAAAGATCTACAAATGACAACCGGGACCAACAGCTTAACGTGCTTTCCGAGGCGGAGTCTCGCTATGACATAGAAGGTCACCCATCCACGGACCGACCGCGCCAAGCGCAGCTTAACCTTTGATCGGTCGACTCATGCGGCTGTTACTTAGCCACGAGCTCCTTAAATAACGCTTAGAACTTCATTTATTCATGATATCTGGGTCATTCTTAAGGGAAATAGCATAAAACATTGTAAGAATGAGTATGTATGAGTTTCGTCTACCTGTAGGATAGACAACGTGAATCAAGAAATATTGGGCATCCTCTGATTAGGAGAATGGATGGCTTTGCCAATGTGGATGGTATATGAGTCCCCTAGGAGAGTAAGCTAGTAGGGTAGATATTAGTTAGACATAGACTTACTGGTAGACATAAGTAGTACGTACGTATGTGATGTTTACGTATGTAGATGTGTTGCTGGGGAGTTTGTTGCGCCACTTCTTCTTCCCAGCAAAAACACATAGGATGTGGTGAAGGGCGGGCGTTTTGGGGGCTGTCTTTTGTGAATTTGACGTTCAAAAAGTGCTGATTTTCAGCCTAATTTGAATAAATGACTTTTGAATTTTAAATTTTTGAATTATGCTTCGGGATGTTCGAAAGAGTTACCGCGCCCCCGGAATAGAAAGTGCTGAGGAAGGAACATGGATGGGTTTTAGTCAGTAAGAGTCTGACACTACGGCGGGAGTGAGTGCCATCCGAAAAATAGACACGTCCGTTTATACGTATACGTTTATATACGTATACGTTTATATATACGTAACAGTCAAGAATAATTTAATTCGAAAATCAACAAAGTTTATTAAAGCCGCAGTTTTATTAACCAAACAATACATTTTCACAGTCCACATTTATAAAAGATAGAGAAATCTCCAATATTAAACAATACTGAACTAATGTCACTCTATATACAAGCAACATAAATAATGCAAAACAAACTAATATTTATTACCGTCAACATCACGCAAAAAGTAATACGTGCCAATCCGCCCTACGTTTTGCTGATACGATCCGGGATTATCCGAAAAAATTCAAGTCACATACGTTATTCCGACATGTGATAAATTTCTACGTATAGGACTACCTCAATATTTTCTTTAGAGAGGCGAAGAGAGAAGCGTCCACTAAGATCTTTATAGTCTTGACTTTAAGGTTCAAAATTGACTGACCTCGACGTTTCTCGAGTATTCTTATCATGCTTTACTCAATTTCTCATTAATACCCGTCAATTTGTATGAAGAGACGCTTGTGAATGTATGGAAAAGGTTAATCGAAACCGGCTTATCCCGTATCGTCATATATCTTCGTCATCTCATACATGCGGTATTTGCACGACGCATCAATTAACACGACCGTCCTCACAACTGAAAATTCGAACCCAATTTATTGCAAACATGTACACTCGGGAGCAATTTATTCGGGGCAATTAAAAAAATATAAACAATTTTTTGTACACGTATAAATAAATAATTATAAATTAATAATTCGTATTTTATAAAATTTAGTAGTTTATTTGTAACGTAACATAGTTCTGAGTGATTGCTAAGTTTTTTGGAGGTTGGTACTTTATAGGCCAAATGGCCAGAGCGACATCGACTATTTATCATCCCGGAAAATGCACGGTTCCCGTAGGATATACCCCGGGAGCGTATCGTTACATAAACGTACGTCGAAGCGACGTACACACATATATATTTTGTACGTCGCTTCGGCACATTGGTAGAGGGGTCGCGCCCACTCCCTTTTGCATTTTCATCCAATGCACAGATCAAACATGAATGCACTTGAATTTTTTGCAACACGTGTAGACGAACCGTATTCTGTTTTATGGGGAAATCATCAAATGGCGCTGAGCGGAGGGAGTTTATGACTCTCTGACTAAAACCCCCCCTATCCTTGTTTTATATTGCCTTCCAACTTTCCAACCATCTTGCAGCCCTTGTATATTAGTTAAATTTATAGCTTCTATTCATACAAAAAACACTGCCTTATTGATCTACTGGTTGCAGTCGTAATTACTAAGCATGAGATCACCACGCCTGGTAGTGTTCTAGAGTTTTCCATTGTTATTTTGATTTTAGCAGCCCGTACAATAAGTACACTATTGATAGCTAACCTTGTCCCTATTATATTGAACTTAACTTCATTGGCGATTTTCAATAAAAAATATCAACTTTTGCCTTCTGCTTTCGGAAGTACAGGCTTGAATATAGCATAGTAGCTCTGATCATTTAGTAGGTAACATTTTTAGTTGGGCAATGTGTTTTTCCGGATATTAATTAACGGATGAACTAATTATTAATATTGTACATTATATTTAACCGCTAATGATATCGGAATATTATTAGCAATTGTTACCTCCTCCCCTGTATCGATATAACACGAACAACGTTATCGGCGACGTGGCAAGAAAGGAATGAAAGGTATTACTTATTTGGGTACCTACTTGAAGTATAGTTTCCATAGGATAGCCTAAGACACGAGAGAACTGCAAATGCTAATCCTTACTAATATTATAAATGCGAAAGTAACTCTGTCTGTCTGTCTGTTACGCTTTCACGCCAAAACTACTGGACCGATATAAATGAAATTTGGTACAGAGATAGAATAGACCCTGAGGAACAACATAGGCTACTTTTTACCCGGGTGCGCTAAGTAGTTCCCTCGGGATGCGGGTGAAACCGCGGGAAACAGCTAGTATTTTATAATCTAATAAATTATAAATTACCTGATGCCCTAATGAATGTGATTTTTAATAAGAATGATAATTTGTCTCCAGGTACGTTTAAGCACACCTATTATTCTGAGGGAACCTCCAACGAACTATTGTTTCTATAACCAAATATTTAGTTAACCAAAAGGTACAATATCCCACCAGCGTATTGGCTGAACAATACGACCGCAGGGCAATATTAGTCGGGACAAAGTTATTGTTTCGTTCGCTAACTTTATTTGCGGTTTCCAGAACATTCCCAATAGACGACAGTACTGAATTATTTCAATTCAATAATATTATCGTTTGATAGAAATATTGATTGGTATAACTTCAATGGCTTTTTGTGATCCTGTGTTATATGCAGGATAAATCATTTTATATTTGTAGGTAAATATATTACTAAAGTTCTGAGCATGAATGTGGATGGCTATAGAGGTAGGTAGGGGAAGACCAAAGAAACGTTCGATGTATTGTGTGAAAGACGATATGGCTAGAAAGGATGTTACTAGTGAGATGACGTCAGATAGAGAAGTATGGAAGAAGAAGACATGCTGCGCCGACCCCAAATAAGTTGGGATAAGGGCAGGAGAATGATGATGACGAGGTAAATATACCTATTAGTAACATTTTAAAACATACATAGCTTAATTTTTTGAGACTGTCACCTCTCAGATTTACTTTTTTAACTATCAGATTTTTTTGCGCGTATTACTTTTCAAAGTCAGAATCAACAGTAGCGACCAATAGCAAAATTTAAGGCAATGACGCCGTTAGTTGGTCAATATTCAATTATGTCAAACTATTTTCCCATAACATCGATCACGAAGCTTTACCCGTCAACTGCAAACCACACAATATTCAACCACGCCAAACGAATAGAAATACCATACATTACAAACACGCTTATCAGTTTGCATGTATAATATCGTATTGTGAGGCTACGTTATATTAATCCGACGCCTATTGTTGCACAAGCAGCTCGCTCTGACTTTATACGGTAAGAGACACGGATTAGGAACAATTGGAGTGATGTATCTATATTGGGTTTAACGAATATGAGCTGACAGATGATTTTACTGGGGGATCGTTTAGTACTTAGCAAAAAAAGATAATTTGAAAACTACTTTCATTGTTATGTCCCTAAACATTTGTTAATCTTAACGTAAATGTGAAATTTTGGATCTTACTTGTAAAGAGTATGAAAGCTTTCAGATGTACCTTAACTCATTTTAATCGTAAAACTTTTAACAGTAAAGAGTCGTCACACCTCGCCAATTCCCAACAAGAAATTGGAAGCAATTCTTGAAAAAATACTATGTTAAAATATTATGTTTATATAAATTACATGAGATTACAAATGCATCACGTATAGGTGTAGCTAAAGACAGTCGTAGCTTAACATTATCTAATTTTACAAAATGACAGATGAAACCATTGCATTATATTAGGCACTCCATTTGCTACCCACTCCGTGTTAACTTAGAGTATGGTATGAATTCCTAATGGCGTGCACCTTATAGAGAAACAACGTGACATAGATTCGTATTGCAAGCCCGTGACTCATGTAGTGTGAAATGTTCGAAGCCAATTAATATTTGTTAATAGTTTGTTCACGGCCGGAGCGTAAATTTTGGATAACGATTGATCGATGAAATTCCTGTTAAAAACGTAATAGCTAAATGTAAAAGAGTATTAGAAAGAATAATTCTTTAGAAATGTTTTTTTTTTAAATAAGGTAAGTACCTAAACTTTTGTAAATCCGCCTAACAATTCTGTTGTAACCCAGACACGTCACTTTGAATTAAGTATAGATCTCAATGTTACATCACCATAGACAACTTTAGGGATTTGATTGAGCACGTAGCTTTTCGATTAATAGTAATCTAATTCATACATCTATTGCCTTGACTTAAAATATGGCATAATTTATACTAAAACTTTAAATCCGCTAAGACCTAAGATTAGAAAACTCTTTTCCTCAACAAAACAAAACTCAGATATAATCTAACAGAAAGTCGTAAATATCAACACCTTCATTCATATATCACTATCACAAAGGAAGTGGATTATCAGTATCAGTACCTATCGGAAGATCTCAATAACTTTTACAAGCCAAGATAAAACAGCCGAGGTGGGGGTCGTAACAGAGATTACGGTGATACAATATCGGTATCGATAACTGAAGATGAATGGTTGTATTAAGTCTTTATCGTATTACAGATAAGGGCTAGAAGGTCGACTCATTCATTGTGTTTATTAGGAACTGCAATAGTAGCAAATGAACTATCACATTTGAGGAATTTATAAGGTGCAATCAGTCTCCCACCAAAACCTACACAAGTAGATTTTGCCGGATTTTAGACAACTTTGAGTTGAACAAGTGTTTTAATCATGAGTTACATGAATGGTTCGGTTATAAGAAGGAGAACACTGAAATCCTTATTATTTGACGTCACAATTTCGAGAACTCTTGCAGATACTATAACCCAATAATTCAATACCTAATTAAGAGTTCAAATAAAGGTAGAGGATGTATAGGCTATAAGCGAAGTATAGGGTGTAGGCTGCGGGATGTTCGAAAGAGATACCGCAGTTTCACAACACAAAGGGCTAAGGAAGGAACATGGATGGGTTTTAGTCAGTAAGGGTCTGACACTCCCTCCCCTCCCTTCCTCGGGAGGAATCAATTGATGATTTTCCATCCGAAAAAAAGGTAGAGGAAGTACAAGTGGTACTTCTGCATCTACAATAAGACACGATGACTGATATTAGGCTAAACCATTCAGTTTGCAAGGCGATAAAGCGTGAAGGTGAATGAACGTTAGACTTAAAGCTTAATGGCGGACAGCAACGAAGCGTAGCGTGTCGCAGAAACGCGTAACGATCGCTAATCGTCTTAGGCACTTGGGAAAACGATAAGAAATGTGAAGGTATTTTTTTGTACTATGAAAAGTATGATTTCGATTCACAGTTATTTAGGTTTCTACGAACTTTAGGTAGCTGTTTTGTTGTTCTAGTGGTTATTGGTCGACTGATAGCAGGCATGAGACAGTGTTATTATGAAATGTGTTTTTCCTTGTGTGCAATTTCTCAGTAGCAGCTTGAAATACTTGAAAATAACTATGGCGAAATGTGGTTGCACTAGACCTAAAACTTCCAATATAAAACAATGTATGGTTAAATTAGTATTACGCGTTTTATAAGCTGAGTCTTGACCTTCTGCAAAATGTGAAATAATTGTTATCAAGTGCATAAATTGACTGGTGTTGCAACCTGCATTTAAGTGCAGATATACTGACAACTCCACACACAGTACCTCATGTCACCCGTACATCGCATGACTAATCTTTCACACTTGTATCCGTAGCGGCTGCAAGACATGCAGGTGTAAGATGAATGCCCTCAACATTACCTGCATACCTTTTCGTACCACTTGGTCACGCACGAATTGGCCCAGCGACCGACGTGTCATACTACATCATATCGCGCAAATAATTCGATCAGTTCCGGCGTTCCGTGTGAATATCCCAATCAAATTGGATAAACGTGTTTTTATTTAACGTTTTATTTAAATTGAAGGTATACGTGTCGGATAGCTTCAGCTACTTCGTTCTTTTTGGGGACTGCGGTGCTTGTGTGCGCCAGGGCTTAGATTGGAGTCAGAAGTTCGTCGTTTCGTTAGACGGATGTAGTATTGATGTCATATTTCTTTGATTCATCCTACATCCAAATCTTAAACGAATGCAAATATTATATCCTTTTTAACACCTTTTTACAAACTATTTTTAGACTTCGTTTGAGTCCGCAAACAAATAAATGGAAAACATCAAGTTCACAAATATGAAAACTGTTCAAAGGACAGCTGTCGAACATACTTGACAATTATCGATACATGGCCACTACACGGGAATGCCGAGTGTTTCCCAAACAATGTTCCGCGCACATGCAAATATCTGCAATACACAAATATTTTAGAGTTGTGTTCGTTTTAATGTTTGTTTTTTGATTCATTCAGGTCTGCAATGTATACTCTACCACTATGGAATGTATTGTTTTTGTAAGATCAGTGTATAAGGACACAGTCGGTGGACTAAGTAAATCATCCACATAACCGAGGAAAGGGCTTTGCTAACTAATACAACGACTACTTTCACACTCTTCTTTTACTACTTGTACTCGTTTAGACTAATTACAATTCAGCTTTAGTGACATTTAAATTCAGCTTGTTTAGTTTGCAGAAGGGGATAAATTTCATACACAAATAAAAATAGCACGGGACTAGGCCTAACTTAAAGCCATCCAAATATTCATATCGACCCAGATATCGTCAGCAACTAAGTTTGAAGGGGTAGGAAGAGGATGTTATGACAATAAGTGTGACCCTGTCAAGTTTCCACCGTCCTTGGCAGTACGCCAAGCCGTACCGAAAATACGACCGTTATGCAAAACTTGAAGGAGTTACGTACGTAAGAGGGGTAAGTTTAAAATGACCCGACGAGAGTGCGTCGATTGGAAAACTTTTGAATTTATGGCTTAGCAGGATCTTGTCGGCTAACCATCACACTGAAATCTTTTATCTCTATGAATAGGTACTTAAAATAGTATATTACACTATTTGTCTTTCATTAAGGATGTGAATGAGAAAACCAAATGCAGTATTTAAGATCAAAGTTACCTACCTACTTTTGATGACCAGGAATTTTCACTACCCTATGGGACTATAAGATAAACACAAAAAACCAACAGTAAGTCTATAAAATATCACTGCATAAAAATCACTGCAAATGATAAAAAAATATTTCGGCTATTGTCTTAGGGACCCTTTCAATATTCCCGGGTGTACTGACCCAGATTCAGCAGCATCAGAGATATTGTGGACGTTGACAAGAAAATATATAAAATATTATAGGAAACAGGAGGTAAACTACAGGAAAATGGGACACCCCAAAGCTATAGAACCATTCAATAACATTTTGTTTATAGGTGTCTGAGGACAGGACCACAAATAGAATTCTCCAGAATATTCCCGATTCCATTGCAGATAAACAACGCATTCTTAGTTTGACATTCGAATAACGAGAACTAGTTCAATACTGAAAATTGAAATTCAATACGTCGATTTTCTCAGCATTGCATCGAATAGTGAATTTCCTACATTCCACATTACTTAGGAAGCTTTATATAATGCCAATTGTGGGATTTCTCATAAGACCTTAGATAAACATAATGCCTGTTTTCCCAGAAGGATTAGGCTAAGGTGTACTCTATAGTATAGTAATATCATTTCGCCTGTATTGTTTAAGACCTAACATAAAAGGGGGGAACACATTCCACCAACTGGATATAGATCCTAAGTGCGTACACTAAAATCTGTATATTATATTCTTACAAAGTTAATTTCACGTGTAATGATTGTATATAATCTCATCTATTCTTCAGTGGCAGTGACAACAAAGGACGCTCAGAGTTCTGAGACACAGGACAATATCCGGAAAACACAGCAAACAGCAAAGCTAACGTCAACTGCAGTAGCAGAAGACGGATCAAACTACTTTGCGAAAAACAAAGTAGTTAAACCCGAAGCACTCTTAAATTGAATTCTAGAAATCTTACTTCATATCCAGAAACATATAATTGAAATGCAGATTAATCAGGCCACGTCGACGCGAATGCGAGGTATTAATCTACGAGAGACGAAGTTACGCAAGTCTGATAATGTATTCTGCATTAGCATACTACATGAAGTGCACTGAAGGATTGCATAGCAGCTCTTCAGTGTGCCGTATTCTAGATGTAGGACACGTCTGTATTTGGGGCATGGGGATATTATGAGATAACTTTTAACATTGCGAAGACTCTTTCGTGTTCAGAATATGGACAGATCAGAGGGTTTCTTTAAGCACATTCTTTATAGTTTTATATTACTTCTGATTTGAAGCCTATGCACAAGCCTTTGGACTGGTTGGTAGTGATGCCACTTTGGGATTAGAGAGGGCTTGACTTCCGAAGTTTCCAAAAAATATTTGTCCGAGTAGTTAATTTTCTCAAAGACTCTTAAGTGATCCAAAGATGCATAGAAAAATTATAATAACGTTCAGAACTTTCATATTGAGAGCTTTAAGTGTAAATCCAACACCAGAATACGGAGCTTGACCCACTTACCAAACTATCGACAGACCTTACTCCAAGCCTTTTGAATTTCTAGAATGAATTTTTAGACGTTTCGTCCGAGATTTCCTTGAGCGCGAATAAGACTGGAAAAGTTTTAAGCTGGGATTGGGGTTGGAGGTGCACCTTCGAATTTAGATTGTTGTGAAGGCAGAAGCTGATTGGCGAATAAAGGATTTTAATCAGAAGTGAACATTCTTACTAGCTTCTTTTTACTAGTTTACATGGTAAGTCAGAAATATGAAATCCAAAAATAAAAATGTGATAGTGGTTTATTATTTGAACGAGGCCAGCCACTTAAAACAAATAAGAGGTTACAATTTAATAAAACACATATAAAAGCGAAAGTAGGACGCTCTTGACCCAATTTGATCAATAATAAAACATAAAATACAGCATATGAATTCTGCTGGATACTCTTTTAGAGCAGTGTCTACGCCACTAAATAAACCGTATCACATAACTTGCAGAAAGCTGTTGGCTGCAAATTCATAATACAAGATTTAAAAGGACAAACAAAAAACACTATACAACATAACTTGAAGACCTTGTTAGTATGACAAGAACGTTCTCAGTTATCAACAATAAAAATAAACAAAACGCAAATTGGCTAGCTAATTAATTGTAGTGTCAGCTTCATGGCATGAGAAGTGGGTCAACGAGTCTAATCCGAGGCACGGTGTCGCTTAGTCGGAAGACACCCGACACGGACAAGACAGTGTTGGGAAGTGACGATAAGAAAGTGCAATAGCTGGAGTCATCAGGACGTTTAATAGATGCTTTAGAATTTGAAAATCATGGAAAAATAGCAAAAGTCATAAGTTGATGTGTCATGTTCTGCAAATATATAGGTTTACGTGCAAAATTACGAGTGTTATGGGAAGATCCTTGCTATTTTTTATTTCACTGTTATTCAGTAGCGTCCAAGATAACCAAAAATCTTACGACGATCACAACATTTCACTTAATTAAAATGTACTTTAATTTTCGTTCCCCAGATTCTAGCTCAGTCAGGTTTAGAAATGAGAATGGATACCACCCTTCATTATTGCAATTATGAAATCTCAATAAGGATGCATCGCAGTCTGAAACTACAACTGAAAAGAGCAGTAAAAGTAGAAAAATACCAAATTGTTCAATAGTACATTATCAAAATCATTATTTTTAAATATCGCTGCTCTATTTGATAAAATCTCGTGTATGTTAAAAATATTGCCGTAGGAACGTAGCCAGACATGTGTCTTACATTTCCAGTCCAGAAAACATCTTGGAAACACGAAACTGAACAAGAAGGGGGTAGGAAGCAGGATCCATTTCTTAAATGCTATCGCACTTCAAGAAGCTTGGAAATGGGTCAAAGGTATAATGTTGTATACGGGTGTCTTGTGAGACAACTGGCACGAGCACTCTTAGGGTTGGAACGTGTCGATAAATGTTCATTACGTACGTTAGTGCTCGGTTACGTGATTGACTTAAACGAGGGAATGTCGGTGAAGATAGTGATTCGATGAAACCTATCTACTTATTAGTATTGCATCTATTTTTTTGTGGTGTTGTTCGTCAATAAAGTGCTATGGTTTTAAGGATTTTTACTAGTGTAGTTTATTTTAGGAAAAACTATTGTTTGATGAAATGACTCCTGTAGGCTGAAACATAATTTTCAAAAGCCTCATCAAGCCTTCTGAAAAAACTTGGTTTTTTTAAACTAATCGGAACCAAACTAACTGTATGATGGCATGAACTTTAACGCCTTTAGAACACTAAAACACCTTTTGCAGAAAACGAGTTGATTGATCGTAATTTTCCATTAATTTTCGAACTTCCTTTGTTTTATACGATATGCACATGATTTTCATACGGAATGAGACAGATGTACGCTACTCGGATGATAAATTGAATTGATTAAGTAAATTGCAGCTCCACACGTTTTCCTTGCTGTTTTGCATGATTTTCCACATGAATAAAACAAGATTATTACAAGACATAAATGACAAAGACAATTGTCGTGTGTTCACGTTCCACAATATATAATGTGGAGGTATTCTAAGTTACGGATCGCGTGTCTTTGTGAAGGCTTCAAACATGCATGGACAAGACAACTTTCAAGCTAGTTTAGGCACAGAATACTAGCTTAGGAGAGAAAAAATAGCATTTATTGGCTGTTACCAAGAAGAAGAGAAGACTGCTTTATAGACCTGTTTGGTAGAGGACGTGGTAAAAGTCGTAGGGAAGATCGGAATTGACGGGTGAATATAGAACTCAATACCATTTTTTATTTTTGTAAGCGCAGCCACATTTACTTAAGTAACATTAAAGCAAATTGCCCCGAAGTTATTTATGTTAAGTAGGCAGTACCTACCTTAATGATATTATCTAAACTAATATATAAAAGTACTATAGACATTCCCACATTTCCTCGTAACTTTTTACTTCATAAGCTAATAAATACCAATCAATCCAATTCCTTTTAAGTAAATAAGTTAATTAAAACTAGGAAACCGTATGAACTTAAAACAACTAAAGTAATTAATTGAACATTTCCTCTTAAAACTTTATCGATATATTTGAAAAGTTCAGGCACAACTCTACTTCTAATGGATGAGGTAACTCTAAACGAAACTCTAGTGTTGATATTGCATTTATTTGAAAGAGTAATTTAGTATTAATTAAAGAAGTAGTTGAAGCAATTCTAAATTAATTTTGTACCTACGTATTCAGAACTAAACTTGGATGAAAATTTTCAGTACTAGATAGATGGATGATGAAAGAAGGAGATATCCATATATATAAAGAATTTTATGAGTAGAAAATTGTAGTATTAGGGATGTTGGTAGGGCATTGAAAGAACTCAACTAAATTGTGGGAGACAAAGGTGATGATGACTTTCAAAATTCGAAAAAAAAAAAACATGAACTAATGCGTACTGTCCACTGATAAAGAGACTGGTTGCACACATAAAGCAAAGAAGGAATTACATTATGGAATCTGCAGGAGATAACCTTCATGATTTTGAAAGGATTACAGAGGCTATGCGTGAGGCAGCTCAAATCGATACTGTCAGATCTTCGGAGATAGATTGCTAAGAGATTTAACTATCACATTTGTATCACTCCCTTAGGAGCTGTCAGGACGCGACATGTACTCTTTGCAGATATGTTTATTTACGTCAATGCGAAGAGAGAAAACCGAGGACTATGTTCAAATTATGGAAGACTCTAATTTGGAATGGAGAATTCGAAGACTAAGCGATATTCATTGTTTTACAGATTTTTTAAAGTGATGAAATGTCAATAAACTTCTTGATGGTGATCTTTAACTTCATTAGCCTAGCCTTTTTCCAATTATGCTGGATTCAGCTTCCAGCCTATACCGAATGCATCTGAGTACTTAACACCATGCAAAGATACCACCACAGGCGGTTTTCTTGTTTTGCAATAAAACCATAATTTCTTAGGAATATCCAGTAGAAGACCTCTAATAATTTACTTTCCAACTTATTTTGGTTGTATCTCAATAACTAAGTTACAGCTTAATTGCATTATTCTTGCTTGTATAAACGATTTATCCTAAGTGACGCCCACGTTATCACAGCACGAGCATAACCTTTTTTAACGAAGCTCACGCGGCACTCCATCGATAAAGCAATAAAGTTACATACTAAAAAAATATCAGTCATAAAGTCAACTGGGGCAGACTGGATGTTGTCATGCGTTATAGCATTATATCTTGGAAGACAGCGACTGAATTTCTTCTAGACTGACTTCAAAAAAGATGACATTATGGATTTGTCAGATTTCAAAGCGATTTTAAGAAGTTTAACTGTGTACACAAATCTTAGAGTCTGGTTGAACTTATTTCTAATTGTACCAAAGACTAAAAAATACGTGAATAGTAATCTGGTTGTCAATACAATTAATACTTGGGTTTTTTCAATCTTTTCATCATCTGATCATGACGTATTTAGAACGTTGGAGACTGTAGTAAACTGCAATAGCTATCAGGAACACTTTCAAGTTTTTTTTTATATTTGGGTATTAAATTGTTCCAGCTTCAGAATGTGATTAGGAGGAGACGCTGTGCATCAACACAGGTTTTGGCTCTCCTCAAGATTTTGATGTTGGTAAACAGTGTGGTTATGATCACTTATCTATCTAATCTAAATATATATAAAACCAAAGGTGACTGACTGACTGACATAGTGATCTATCAACGCACAGCCCAAACCACTGGAGGGATCGGACTGAAATTTTGCATGCCGGTAGATGTTATGACGTAGGCATCTGCTAAGAAAGGATTTTGATAAATTCTACCCCCAAGGGGGTGAAAAAGGGGGGCAAATTTTGTATGAAACTCGGTCATTTTTTAACACACGCGGGCGAAGGCGCTGGCGGGAATCTAGTTAATCTTATAAAGTACGTAACGAAGATTTAAATTAGCATGTTTTAGTATTAATTACGAACAACAAAGATGCGTAGGCTGTATTTACAAGTAATACTGTAATTAGCCCTTAAATATTCTTGCTTAATATCTAATCACGAGAAATTATAATAAAATGTAATGTTCTACCTTTCTTAGCCTAGGGCGTGGATGACTAAGTAGGGCCACTCCTAAGTTTATGGGTCGTTTTACGTAATTAAGTGTTGGATTATGGTAATTATATTGAGTTGCCGTGTAGAAGGAAAGGAGTGTTCATAAATTATTTAGTGATTGGTGATAGAACTGATATTTGAGTAAAGTTTTTAGGCGTTTCCAATAAAAATTCTGTTAAATGGCATGAAACTTTTCACTAAACGTTTTATATATATAAAGTCATATCGATCATGTTTACTGTTATTTTTATTAGCAGTCAACTTTAATCTGACCTTTACGACAGTCCTAATAGTCCTAAGCTAGTTTGAAGCCTTCGATATAGATCTTTGTGTTTACGTGCACCTGACACGTAGAACCTTACAAGAAGACGTTCTAGAAAATATGACCAAAACTGAAATTGACGATGCCGATGTTCTGTGATAACACTACATCTATTTTCATACGCAACCCCGGTAAACAACTAATTTTGAATCCCACTGTCTATGTTCTCGTACAGCCTAAACTACTAAACCGATGTGTTTTAATACCAGTTTATATTAAAATGTAAATGGTCCTTAAATGCCCCGTTTGGCGTGGCGCCATTCACGTGAAAGCCGATATCAACAAGTAGGTACTTGGACACTGCAGTTTCGTATCTATGCACATACGATAAAACATAAAAATGCTTGAAAGTTGATCTGGCCCACATTGTTGCACTACACTTTAAAAGTATTTTTGCAATAAAAACCTTGTCCGGCTTTCTGGCTTCTGGATCCATATACAGCTTTTGAAGTGCGCTTAAGAATACTGAATGATTGCAATAAGGCTGTAAGGTCGTGTGTTATGGAGAGTGCAATACCTGCTTCAAATACGCATACAAAAGTGAATTTATTCTGGTGCATTTTCTCAGATCAATTTTTGTACTTTTTATAGTGATATGTGGTACTAAGTAACATACAGGTCACTTTGCTTTTTTATTTACTAGGTTTGATACAGTATTCTAGTTTTGTATCCCAAAAAATCTTTTCGAATTTTACGGGATTATGAAGTATTTCCACTTTATTAATAGTCTGTTGATAACATAGTCTTCAATTCGTCATTGTGGTTCTTGAGTGAGATGAAACCTTAGCCACATCCATTAGTAAATTATAAGGGAGTTGGAGGGGGAAAATATATATCGAAAAGAAACTCTCATAAACAACAAACTATTAATAGTCTATAAAAGATGAAAGTTAAGATTCTACGTAATTACGAACAACCCTCATATAAAGTGGCAGTAGGTGGTAGCGTAGGTGTGTCTGAAGTCTGAAGCTTCTCAACTATTGTAAACAATTAAAAAATATTTTATCACAATCTATATAAGATGAATCATTTCTGTTTCACTTGGTCACGCCATGGCTTGAGAATGACGAAACCGATTTGGATAAAATTTTGTACGGAGATAAAAGAGACCCTGGAGAAGGTTATAGGCTGATAGATAAAAATGTAATTTGGAAAAACTTGAAGTGGTTTACATACAAGGACTTCAAGGACTTAGGATATGTTTTTCCTCGTAACGATGTTTGGAGCAACTCACGAACACTCCTAACCTAAAAGAAACCTGTATTAATTTGTTGAAACAACATTCATCTCTATACTATCTACATTATATATATCTTTCTATGTTTTCTTTCTTTTAAAAACTTTGCCTCACACTAGGAATTTCTCCTGTATCGTGGATGCAAACAAACATACATTACACATGCACAAATACCCAGACCCGGAACAATTTTAGTTGTCCCGAACGGGGTACCAATACCAACCCACGACACGCAGCGCAGTACCCAATTGCTCAGCCACTACGCCAAACGAACGAAACTTCTAACTAGCGTAAAACTGTAATAATAAACCATAGAGGTTCCATTAATATAATCACGACCGGACACTACCCCAGCCAAATTAACTAAAAGATCTATTCAGAACATCTCGACGAAAATGTATGCCACAATGGAGCATATGTCTGTGGTTTAATTCTAAAACTATGCCTATTTACTAAACGAATCCTTTGAAGGTTTGAAGTACGGAGACAGGAGAGAGGAGTTTCAAAAGTATGTGAGACGGTTGCTTTTGGAATTTCAATATTCTGGGTTAGATGGTCTGGGAGGCTATCGCTGCATAAATTCCTATTTTGGGAATGAGGTAGCGCATAGGCTTTTGCAGTTGTTTTCAACAAGTTTAAAGGTTGCCTGAAAACTAAACTGCACTGTAAAAAGGTTTATTTAAGAAGGATATAATATTACAACCAGGACTAGACATGACGTTGCCAATTCTTCATTACAAGAGTCTACCAGCTGAATCTCCGCTAGAATCAAACGGAGTCTCCATATATGTATTAAAAGCTGTCACCCATCCATAACTGTAGCTCAAGCTTATACTGCCAAAGCCTCCTCAACCATGATAAAAAAAACAACAATGACAGAGTAAAAACCAACAGTAGGTACACCCAGTGCATTTAATACAAAATACCGGTCAAAGCCTTGTGCAACGAATAAATTACAAGGGGTACAAAACGGTGCGATAATACACTTGTGTACAATATCATCGATCGTGTTGTACTCTGTAACTGGGTTGAATCAATCCTTACTAATATTATAAATGCGAAAGTAACTCTGTCTGTCTGTCTGTCTGTTACGCTTTCACGCCAAAACTACTGGACCGATATAAATGAAATTTGGTACAGAGATAGAATAAACCCTGGGGAACAACATAGGCTACTTTTTACCCGGGTGCGCTAAGTAGTTCCCTCGGGATGCGGGTGAAACCGCGGGAAACAGCTAGTAATGTAAATAAAAACAAAACACTCATGTTTTCTCCGAAGGGTTAAGAAAAAGTGTACCTATATATATAGTATAGGTTATGTATAAGGCATCAGTCATTATCACCGCCTATTGTGTCACCCTTTACAACAATTTTTTTCAATGTCATATGTATTACTTTTGGTGTTTTCTATTCTATTTTATTCATCATGTTACAAAGGTATGCCTATTGTAAATCCAGACTTCGGGCTATTAGGAAATTGCAATAACGATTTGCACGAGCTACGAATCGAAACCAGAGCCCCATCCCTAAACTTAGAAGGTAGGTTATATGATATACAATGGCCGCGATTCTCTTGACACAATCTAAATTAAATTTAGTCTATAATTCTCTCTTTCCATCAACAAATATAAGAAAGGGATAGCAAACTTTTAACACCTGTCAAATTAGAAAAAAATAGTTTTCCATACAAATTTAAACATTACGACGTAACATCTCGACTAAATTAACAAACCTGTACGAACAAAATGTCATCTGTCATTTAATTTGACAGCACTGAATTACTTGCTATCCTCTTCTTGTATTTCGCAATAGAAAAAGAGCATGATATTTTAAAATTAGTTTAGTCGTGTGTAAGTCAGAATCGGCACCAATGTTTGTATTAATTAACTGGTGCACTAATTGCTTTGAGATCAGTGACTTGGAAGCCACAACTTCGGTTCTCAAATAACACGGCATGTTAGCCATATCGCCTTCAAATTTACATACAGGAAGTCTAACTTAACAAACATAGGTACCGACCGACAGTACAATTTCTCCCACCTATCAGAAAATGTCTTGATGTTATCGATAAACACGACACGTATGTTTTCAGATACCTTCACATCAGTCACAATAGTACAACCTCCCACACGGAATTAGATTATAGTCGGTAACAATAGATATTAAGAAAAATGTAAACAAAGTCGTGACCTATTTTGTTCTAATTCTACCACAGAAATTAACAAAATGGCGTAAGGATGGCGCATTTATGTCAATTTAATGCTATTTTATTTATCTATGTGGGAAAATAAAAATAAAATAGGTTACGATTTTATTTATATTTTTCGTAAAATCAATTGGTACAGATTATAGTCGTAAGGTATGAAATTAAGGCTCAGTGGCGTACCATGGGAGAGGCCTATGTCCAGTAGTGGACTGACATGGTGATGATGTTTGTATCAGTATGTTCAGTAACTCGATGAACGCAATGAATATTTTTCAATTATTGTGATTTAAATTTAAGGATACCCTGATCTCGGTCGTACGGTCACTTGTCTTTGATGGCATTTTCTCACAATACTGTCTAACTGTTTTTTTTCTCTGTGGTCTTATCATCATCTGCCTAGCATTTTCCCAACTACGTTGGGGTCGGCTTCCAGTCTAACCGGATGCAGCTGAGTACCAGTGTTTTACATGGAGCGACTGCCTATCTGACCTCCACAACCCAGTTTTTACCGGGAAACACGATACCCCATGGTAAGACTGGTTGTCAGACTTTCTGGCTTCTGACTACCCGTAACGACTGCTAAAGATCTACAAATGACAGCCGTGACCAACAGCT
Organism: Pyrrhia umbra; assembly: GCA_963891755.1. Taxonomy (NCBI): domain Eukaryota; kingdom Metazoa; phylum Arthropoda; class Insecta; order Lepidoptera; family Noctuidae; genus Pyrrhia; species Pyrrhia umbra. The sequence continues at coordinate 4,486,985 of OY982943.1, forward strand.
TAACGTGCTTTCCGAGGCACGGAGGAGTCTCGCTATGACAAAGATGGTCACCCATCCACGGACCGGCCGCGCCAAGCGCAGCTTAACCTTTGATCGGTCGAACCGTGCGGCTGTTACTTAGCCACGAGCTCCTCACGAGTTTCTCTGTGGTCTTATGGTACCCACAATAAGGTTAACCAGCACCGATAACGAAACAAAAGGTGGGAAAACATTAACGTATGCGTTAACTCGACCTGAATTTTAACTGATTGTCGCAATAGCAATTAACTGGTACGTTAATCCGTCGAATGGTTACGGAAGCACGTTGTTTCGATACGAAATGTTTTAACTGGGTTTTGTACGTATTCCCATACAGTATTATTAAAACATCGAAGATATATTCATATCTATACTTATAATAAATCTGTAGAGAGGTCAATTCTATTTTGGAAATATATATCATCACGCTAAGACCAATAGGAGCGGAGCACTACTATTCCACGCGGACGAAGTCGCTGGCAGAAGCTAGTATAAAATAAATTAAACATTAACTTTGAACATTGCTCTATCAAAGTAAAAATCTTTTCGTCAAAGGGCAAAATATCTTTGACAAAAAATTAACGCTAAATATTACGTAATAACAATACCGTGATATTGTCCAAATTATACCCGAAACACAACAAAGGGTTGGCGAAACAAAAACTCACCGGGGACTCGAATACAATACCCGCGAGGCAGCAGAATGTGAAATTCATGAATTACCTGGAACAAAAACGTAATCATGAAACATTTCTATAGAATGCGGGATTGAGGAAAATTACATACATTTTGATACACAAGAGGGATTTCCAGTAATGGTAGAATTTAGCATTTATTGTGCAAATCCAAAAACATATGGAATAAAATCTCAGTATCTGCGTCATACGGACTCATATTTGATTATCTGAAGAATAATATATACGTTCGTAAAGATGTGATTGAGGTGCATAACATTACGGATAACGGTTTGTACGGTTTCATCAAACAGAAGTAAGAAGGGCACAGTTTAGCTAGAAAAGGTATAGATTTAAACGACCAGACTGCTTGCAGACCATCAGAACATACAACCAGCACCCTTATTACGTGAAAATGGATATCCAATTACCATACCAATCCAATGGAGTTTTATATACATTTCTGCATATGTTTGGACGTTTATATCATTGATCCTTTTAAAGAAGCAATGTATATCGTGGAACTGTCAAAATGAAAGGTATTGCAACTGAAATTGAAAGATATCGGCTTACGTAGTACGGGGCTGAACAGAAGACTTTTATTATTCTTAAAAAAACTTTGCCCCACACTGGGATTTAGTTCTGTAACGTGGGTGCGTTTACAACTCAATACACATGCACAACCACCCAGACCCGGAACAATTTTAGTTGTCCCGTGCGGGAATCGAATCGCGACACGCAGCTCAGCAGCCAATTGCTCAGCCACTACGCCAATTGAAAAGACCTAAGGGATTGCAAGAACATAAGGGGACATTTTATATATGTAATAAGCTATGTTCAAGCATGACGTCTACTGCATAAATGTGTAGACGAACAAACTTATACCATTTATGTATGTAGCTTAGTACAAATGCATAATGTTATGTGGTTAATGTGGTGTTTGCAGCTGACTCGAGCTATGTATCATATTAGATACATATTCGTATGTACGTATTATCTTTGTAGGCTACATAGCTTTTATTTATAGTTGTGTATCCATCCTCCTGTATAATTTTCCAGGACAAACGCGTATATAATTTCTTGGTTCATAAATAATCTTCATTTTATGCAAAAAAAAATACCATTCATGCTTAACCCTTGCTTCATGAATGAAAGGCCAACGGACAAACATAATTTTGCATTCTATAGTAGATGGATAACAATACGATCCAATTCAAAAATTCCATTCCGAATAACAAACTTAATAAATAATATAACTCGTCTAATAACATCCTAGTATTTGCATCTCAACCACACCTTAGTTTTACTAGCGAATGCATAAATAAAATTGATGGCCGCGATAATTCTCAGCCAGTTATTATAAATTGGGACGTCTGTATTCCAATTTGTTACTACGAAACTGCTTGTCTGATATTCATGCAACTTTCTAAAAGATGCATCGCTTTCTGTTCGTACTTTAAAATTTTCGCAATGTTGAATATTTTTATCAAAATAAAGTTTTTTTTTTCTCTAAATATTGTGATGAACCGAGAGCAAGGCCAAAGAACAGATGAACTGAGAAAAAGATAATAATGAAGAAGGTGACTACTTAGTGCTACTGATAGTGTTACGGCCGATAGGGAAAAATAGAAAAGACATGAGTTCAGAACAAGGAACAAAAGATAGTTTTCTAAACAGACCAGTTGACAGGAAAAAAATAAAATTACAATAACTTTTCTCTTATTTTTTATTCGAGATGTAGCGTTCTAAAAGTGCAATCAGAATGCAAAACATAATAACGTTATTATTCAGAGAAAAACCACGGTATAAGCATACTGTGAACAAGCCCTGCCTTGGCCAATTAAGCACAACAATACACGCATTACGACTAGCAAACAAAATGTCATGCATATTTGTATGTGCATGGCATTTGAATATTCAACTACTACTCGTATTAGATTTCCCACAGCAAACACGAGAAATGTGAAACTTGTTGTTTTCGCATTTTTTATTTAAACGCATTTGTTTGTATGATTAAAATAATTAATGAAGACCATAGCTTAGTTTTTTAGGGTTCCGTAACTAAAAAAAAATGGCTGTGTGAATATATTTCTATGCCTCATTGTCTATTGTCAATCCGTTAAAGGTTTCTACTTTTGGCATATTAATTGGTAAATAACTGGCTGTAAATAAAAATAAATCAAAACATGTTTTTTTTAACGGATATATGGGTTTTCGTTCTATATTTGAATCTCAAACCTGCAGTGATTGTGTTGTATAGTGTTGTGGGGAACCCTCAGTGCACGATTCCGACACGCACATGGGCATTTTTTATATCATCTCGCCTGTTATGGTTGGAGGTATAGGCAATGAAGGGAATCCTGCCTTAAGTCCCGAGTTAATGAGTCTCGTCATCGTGTGGGAATGTTCTTAGTCTCGTTGTTGTTCTTAATTGTTATCAACTTTGAAGGCATTTTAAATTTAATATTATGAAAAACATTTTTTTTTTATAAAGTGACTTGTGTTACAACTATCAAAGTCGCACTTGATATAGCTAAACATTTTATTTTATAATTTTGAAATAGTATTCGAAAACTAATTAAAGATTTACGTCTTATGCTCTGTTAAATAATGTTGGGAAGAGGTCATCTTTTGAGGATTTGTTTCGAAAGAATTCCAGAACCCGTCCGAGAGAGGTTTTAGAAAGGGTCGTCACTTTGTGTCCCCAAAAGGGCATTGCAGATACATTTAAAGTTCTAAGATCAGCAATAATCATAAAATGAAGCTTTGTCTTGTCTTGAATGTCTGCCTACATATATAGCTGCATAAAATCGCATACAAACAGCAATAAATTTTAGTGCTTCGCTTCACAATATACCAATGAGGTCGAACCCTAGTGACCGACGGAGCGAAAGTTCACGCCAGCCATTGGGCTACTAACACTAATACTTAACTCATTTACACGTCATTCATAATTATCAACTTAGTTCGTACTAACTAACAAATGAGACCCGTATCTGTATGTCTGTTTAAATACAGAGCGGCTTATGAGATTAATTGGTGGTTATATTACAGAGGTAAGTAATAATTATTTTTCTGTTGATGTATTTGTATTAACTGTTTTAAAGTGTTTTTTAATAATGGTGTTGTTAAGTTTAAATTGAGTAAAAAAATAAAAATTATTAGTTGATTTTGTGCTGCACGCAACTACAAGCTTTTTCATTTAGTATAGCTGAAATGTAATTTATTAAGATTTATGTGTAATATGAATAATACAAGCCCAGTACTGGGTTATTAAATTATTTTATATGGATGGAAAAAAATGCCATGTAATTAGTTCGTCGTTTTTTATTGTATGCGCGTATGTTGACTTAAATTCGTCGTGTTGTTCGAATTTATCGACAGTTCAATAATAATTGAACGAATAGACTATAGATAGATAGATACCAGAATACTACTAGCATTGAAATCAGAATCAGATACTTTATAGATTCCTTCACCATAAAAGCTACAAGTATACAAAAAATCTAACATTGCAGATTCCTTCACGCTATCTGAGAGCCAAAGCGACTCTTCCTCCACAATACAAACTTAGTACCCGTTACCCCAGGGAACAATACACCACATTACTGTACTACCAGCGCGCATTATAGTAAAGTGCGCGATTCCGTTCCCCGGCACCGTTTACTGGTATCAATTAATGTTAGACACCGTTATACGCGCATCTCGCTACATCTCCAACGGTATACCTAGCTGACGTTACCTGATCGAGAGCCGTATTACCGTTGCAATAAGGAGCTTAAGTATTTTTATATCAGTTATTTTGGTATTATATTGAAATTTTATTCATACAGTTGACGTCAGAGTCGGTCAGAGATCCGAAGTGAATCATCAGATGAGTCTCAAAAAATAAACTAGAATTTATTTTATTACAAATAAATATTTTTCATTTCGAGGCGTTTCAGAAGAGTTTATTATAAATACTTCAAGTTATTTCATCTTATTTTGGCTATCTATTGTTTGTTTATTGTTAGGAAATTGGCGGAATCCCTATTAAAATGACTTAACTAGCAAAATGTGGGAGTGTCGTAGGAGTGTTTCGGAGAACACGAATGATGCGTGGTTTTTCTTGATAAAAATATTTATAGAGGCCCATCTATTCAACTCAAATATTTTTCCTACTACAAGCAAAACCCCTTTGTTAGAAACTACAATTAAACACCGTGAAACCCAAACATAGATAATTTTATTACGAAATACAACCGCACGTAATCCATTAGTTGAGGTCGCCGTCACGCCCCACGTAATTGGCGTAGCGTAAGCTGAATCTGTTTCCGCGTCAAATCTCTGGTACAGTGGTTCTCAAACTTTTTAAATGACGGAACCCTTTTGGGAAGCAAAATACTTGATGGAACCCTACAATAAAACAATTGTTTTTATAAGTGTATTTTTTATTAATCAGCATAATAAAAGTACAATCTAACAGTTACTAATTATTATTTACTTCACCACTTGGCAACGACAACAATAGAAAACATTAAAAAAGAAAAAATCTAACTAGTGGGAGGTATGAAACTGTTTTTTATTTTTCATCAATTGGTTGATATCAGGTTTGATGGAAGAAAGTTGGAGTCTCATATCAGCTTCGGCGTCCAGTCTATTGCGATATTTTGTTTTCGTGGCTGCGTAGGTAGAGAATCCTGTTTCGCACAAATATGTAGTTGGGAACGGGAGCAGAATATCCAGAGCCATTTGGCCAAGCATTGCATATTCATCTTGGATTCTGCACCAAAAATCATTGAGAGGCGTCGTTTTGAACAGTGACTCCATACTTGTGTCTGATGACATTTCTAAAAGAGATTCATATATCTCGTTTGACATGTTTTCAGGCTTTTCCAAGTTGGGTAAAAAAGGATTATGAATCCATGAATTCACTTTAATTTTTGTATTGTGTTCTTCGGGAAAATACTTTTCAAAAGATGCGCGCATCGAACTGAGATATTGGACCAATTCAAATACATCATCTTCAAACATTACTGAGTCGTTTTCGCTAACAAACTCACTGAGTAACGTAAAGCTTTCTATTTTTTTCTTACCAATGCAAATGATCCAAAAATCTAATTTTCTTTTAAAAGCAGTTATTTTATTATAGGCCTGAAACACTGTTGTCTGTTTACCTTGCAACGATAAATTCAATTCGTTAAGTTTTTGAAAGATATCCGCCATAAAAGACAATCGGAACAACCAAGTTTTATCATACAAACGGTCCTTCAAATTAAAAGAAGTATCTGCTGAAAGAAACATTTGTAACTCGGCTCTAAGTTCAAATAGCCTTGTTAAAGTTTTACCCCGAGACAGCCATCGCACTTCTGTATGGAGCAGCAGTGTTTTATGTTTGCTGCCATAATCTTCACACAATAATGAGAACAATCGGGATTGTAGTGGTCGTGATTTGATAAAATTAATTATTTTTACCGCTTCATCCATAACTAATTTTAGATTAGACGGCATTTGCTTCATCGCAAGTGCTTGTATATGCAGAATACAATGACTGGAACTACAATTACGCGCTTTATTTTTAATTCGTGACACTGCTCCTGCTGTTTTACCTGTCATCGCCTTGGCCCCATCTGTACAAATGTCAATGCAATTGTTCCAACTGAGATTATTTTCTTCAAAAAATATATTTATTTTATTAAAAATTTCTTCCCCGGTAGTGTTTGTAAGCAGCGATGAACACATAAGCATGTCTTCTTCAAAAGAACTTTTATATGGATATCTCACAATAACCAGCAGGATAGCCAAACCAGCGACATCAGTCGACTCGTCCATTTGCAAGGCGAATCGTGTATTTTGTAGACGTGTAACTAGTTCTTGTTTGACGTAGCTTGCCAGATCATGGATTCGTCGTGAAACAGTATCGTTTGATAGCGGAACATTAGAAAGATGCTTTGCAGATTTTTCATCGAGCATACATTTTGTTATGTCTAATACACGTGGTTTTATTAATTTCTCAGCGATAGTATGCGCTTCACCTGCTTGTGCAATGCGATAGCTAACTAAATATGATGCCTCCGTGGCCTTTTCGTTGATAGTTTGTGTTACATGCATAATATTTTTTTGACTTTCTAATAACTGATCTTTTTTGCGAACAAAAAATTCTTTATTCTTGTCTTTAGACTCGGGGTGTACAGTTTCTAAATGTCGGCGCAATTTGGCAGGTGCCATGGAACTATTAGGAAGCAGTTTACTACAGAGCATGCAGAGAGGTGAGCCGTTGGAATCAACAAATCCGAAACTGATATAAGATTCATCATACTTCCTTCTTTTCGTCTTTGAAACCGTCGAGCTTGACGTCGTGGCATCATCTTCTGAATCGGTGGTTGCTATATTCTCCGCGCGCACTGCTTTTGAACATTCAGCGTCATTAGAAGATGTTGTTGCAACACGTTTAACACCTTTAAGCCAACGTTCCATTCTTCTTTATTTATAATGTTACACGTCAGGATAGTGGGGTTTAAATAATCCACAATCGTTACTGCGTATAAGAGACTAAATTTAGTACCTACGGTGAAGAAATGTACAAAACTGAGACAACAGAATACAGCAGGCAGTAAAACAATGAACACTAGTTTCTCGCTAGCGAGCTTGTAAGTAGGCAGTAACTTATCGCTCCGAACGCTAATCGTCAACTGACGACGGGCGACGCTTTTATACTTAGTCCTAGACTCGATCTCAAATATTCTCGAAAATACTCGAGTCGGCACCTTTGATAAACAAAAAGCAAAAATAAAAACAGAAATTTAAAAATTGCGTTGTAAACAATATCGACTTTATCCTTTGAAGTTAGAGTCGAAAGTCGCTTGTTGACAACTATAGACTATAGCGTCTAATTCAGAGGCGGCTTTTATCAAAGAGACTACGCGCTCACAAGTATACTACCCGCACGTTTTAAGTTTGCCGCTGGCGATAGGTATGACGTTCGAAAAGTAGCGTCACCAAACCTAATATAAAAATATTTTTTATTTAATTGTAACAATAAAAATTGTAATATTTGGGTAAAACTATGACACATTATAAGTTTTGTTGTCACGTAGGGGAGGGTACGCGCATTCCACAGAACGGCAAACTTAGAGCGAACGGGTTGTACAAGTATAAAATTGTTGATACCAAACTTATGATATATTGTACCAGCTATTGTAACACATGTTTCTACAAATACAAATAAATAAATAAGTAACGTTCATAGCGTTTTGTCTCCGCGCGGCCGCGGAGTCCGCGCAGCCGCGGAGCGACCAGAGAGAGGTGTTTTGATTTTTTTTTCTAAATTCTTACGGAACCCCGACAGAGGTATCACGGAACCCTAGGGTTCCGCGGAACACACTTAGAGTATAGCTGCTCTGGTACAACGTCTCTATAAGCTGTACTAATGGCGTGGGATGTGACTTGTTTTTGATGTTATTTTCTCGATAAGATATACAATTATATGTTGCTTGGAGCTTAAAAGTGCATAATAGGTACTGAGTTGGTTAGTGAGGTGTGTCATAACCCTTCCAGGAAAACAAGTGAGATTTTATTTTGTAGTCAAACTTAGCTACAACTCATCAAAGTTTATTCAAGAATTTCTAGAAACAGCTGATAGTGTTTAGGAGAAATCCTCAAATAATTGACATCAACTGAGATTTACACGCTCAAATTACGTACCTAATGGATGTATACTTAATTACATCCAGCGAATTCCACGAATGCTATTTATTGCTTATCACTGCACAGAACAATTAAGATGAGAAAACTAATTACAATTGGCGAAATTTAATCAAAGTTAGTTACTATACATTCTCGTACATTTATTTTACTTATTATAACATTTTTAAATTCCTATTTAATAAAAAAAAGGATTTTTTCAAATCGGTCGAGGGATCTTCGAGTAATCATGTGTATAAAGTACCAATGAATTGAGAACCTCCTCCTTTTTTTGAAGTCGGTCAAAAATATATCATTTAAATACAGTACTCCACCGCATCGGGAACATGGTCCAATTTACCGGCGGCCAGGACCCCAGCGAGAGAAACCCCCTGACAATGCGTGACGTCCATAGATGAAGTAAGTATCCTATTTTTTTTCCAAATCAAGCCCGAATCCGGACTTCAGGGAGTACTTTAAATCCGTCGGTATTGCGCGTAATCTGTGACTGATCGTGTCGGATGACCGTGGTGGGTGGTTAGTGGAAATCAAGTATGACTTATTGCCTACCTATGTGTAAAAAAAACAAATAACAGCCTAACAGACAGACAAACCTACAGATTGTTTACCATTATATTACCACTAGCTTCTGCTCGCGACTGCGTCCGCGTGGAATAGTGGTGCTCCGCTCCTATTGGTCTTAGCGTGATGATAGCCTAGCCTTCCTCGATAAATGGGCTATTTAAAACTGAAAGAATTTTTCAAATCGGACCAGCTGTTCTTAAGATTAGCGCGTTCAAACAAACAAACAAACTCTTCAGCTTTATAATATTAGTATAGATTAAAATTAGAAACTCAAAAAAGTCTTAATTCCAAGACAAGGATCAATCAAGTTTTCCCGAAGAAAACATTTAAGATCGAAAAGACAGTATTTAAATCTGCCATCAATGCGAATTGTTCAAAATTTTCTCCAGTATTCAAGTAGACTCTTGAGAATAGCGATCCTGTTGAAATTTGCAACACCCACGTGAAGAAACAAGACGAAATGTGGGCGTGACTTTAAATAAACCAGAAAAACAAGTAAATGAAAAATAATGAAGTACCTTACTACTTAATTTTTATAGCTTCTATCTTGAACCAAATAAATAAAACGGCAGTGAAAGTGGACAGACACTAGAATTAACTCAGAGAAATTATAAGGATGACTCAGCAGCTAATTGAACTGTTAATATTAAAGGGAGCTTGAAAATCTTTACGCGACCGGATTTTTTAGTGTTATTTTTGATAAAAGTGACGAATTTTGTATTGACTCGGGTATTATTTTTTTTTTGGAAGAGGTGATAAAAATCATTCGCCTGAAATGTTGTTACAAAAAGACGTCTCCAATTAAACATACATATCCTAAAAAATAATCACCGAATTCTAATTCTCACCTGCCTTAGTATTCAGACCAGGGGCAAAGCGGAATAGTCTGGTTATGAAAAAGAAACGTTGCTATTCGATGTTAATAGCTATGTCTCCTTTTCACACCTGAATAGTGATTGCAGAAACACGTAGTGGTATGATCCCAGTTGCATTAATAAGTGTTCTTACAACGTATGGTAATTGCTACGAAAGACACCGTTAACTTTTGTGTGGAAATAAACAAACAACAAGAAAAAAAAAACATTTAAATCAAACCACAGCCATTACTTAAAATAAAACAAACCTTTTTATATATGCTACTAAAGATCCCAATAAAATAAAGGACCGGTAATGTGATTAAAATCGATTGATAAACACAGAACACGGAACGAACATGAAACGAACTAATCGTATGATAATATCCTAACGGTATGCAAATAAGACGGTATCGAGAAGAATTATTGTTAATTTATTCTCTTTAAGTACTTTAAAAGGGTTAGGCGGTTTTTGAATACGAGATACAGAAGTTAATTTGAAGATCCGGGATGGTTAGTCTGTTTGTTCGGTATCATATATGCTGAGGGGCTCGTAGCTAAGTAACCGGTGTGCGCATCGATAGATTAGCAAGGTTAACCCTTCGCTTGCCATGTCAGGCACAGGTGCCTGACGCTAGCGTAGGTTTGGCCTTCAAATTATTTGGGATGGCAGTGTATGTGTTAAGCCGCGTTAGTTGTGGCCAGTCCATGGATGGCATGAAGTGTATCTCTATTTCTCTGGTACACCTACATTTCAACTTTATGTTTAAATCTCATATAATAAGTGACGTTAAGGGGCCATCAACCAGTACTCGAGGTATACTAGAATTAATTTAGTAGAGTAGTACTTTTCTTACTACTAGAACTGTCCTATACTGGCTTTACCTTAAACAGTTTGCCAAAGCGATAACACGTCTTTCTGATGGCAAGCGTAACGTATAAAAAGCATTCATTTTCTTTGGAAAATGTATATTTCCTTTCTTTCCATGAAAGAGAAATGGTAGTAATGGTATAAATAAAAATGAGATTGTGCAGTAAACCCCTTTTACAAGACAAAAACAATAAAACTCTTATGTAGACGTAAAACGTATGTAATCGTGGCAGCTATGAAACTCGCATAAACCTGCCAACAGGTACAATATCGTGTTGTCTCTGTATAAATTGAAGAGAAAGAAAGAGATGGATAGATGTAACGACAAGGAATAACATTGTTGGAATGTGTTTTGTTGAAGATAATTTTGGAATTATTTTCTATAGTTCTGGAATATCTATAAAGATCAAACTGCCAATATGGTTTAGACATAACGAGAGAGCTATATTGAACTATACTTTAGTGTTGAATAAATGTCTAATGGCGAATGCTCATAGGAATAACGCAGAAAAAGAAATCGTGATGGATCCTGTCACAGGACCCATAACCATTTGTAGCTTGTACTCTATTCACAATAGCATCATCCTTCTGCCCTTATATGCATGCCTTCTTCTTTCATACTTCTCTATCTAACGTAATCTCACTAGTAACCTTCATTATAACCATATAATCTTTCACACAATCCATCTATCGTTTCTTTGGACTAACCTAAACCATTCATCGTTTCTTTGGTGTTCTCTATTTACAATAGTGTCAGTTTTTTTTCATTTATCGCAGACTTGAGGCATATTGGATTCAATGATTCGAAACATAATTATCTTTCAAACAGAACCTCAAAAAATGTATCCTTTTATCTAAATTTGAGAATTAAAATACTAGATATAACCTTCAAACTACCAGAGATGGTACATTTTATTTAAAATCGGAATAACGACAAACCGTTTCCATAAAACATAAACTCAATTACTTTCGTATAGACCGCGAATTTTTATAGCCAGTACGGTCGCACGCAAATTGCTGTCGTAAATTTTAAGCAATAAAACCCATATTGGTTTGTGGTGAGTAACGGTAAAGATGGCACAGTTAGACTTGCAGGAGAACTGGTATTGCAAGGTAGGTCTGATAGGTGGCTGGCAATCGATGCAACAGCGACAGGAATAGATACAGCGGTCAACAACTCGATGATACCTGTTATGGTACATGATTTAAAGATAATTGGCTGGCTTTCAAAATGTCATGATGCTAAGGACTAAGTTATGATAGATGAGAATCCAGTTGGTTTATCAATATATCAACATGTAACATGTTTATGGTCGGGAATATTGCAAAAAAATATCCACAAGTCAACCAGAATTGACATAAAGTTTCAGATGACCATAATTTGGCTGAACATAAAACAATTAACGATGAACATGTGCATTATAAATAATACGACGAACGTCTTATCAAAACTCAAGGAAAAGTGAGACACTAGTTTTAAAACTAAAAGGAACACTCCAAAAGAAGTACTACAATTACGAGTGCGACCATGCGACACGAGGACCTAAAATCTAATCCTACTAATATAATAAATGCGGAAATTTGTGAGGATGTATGATGTAACTCTTTCACGCAAAAACTCGAAATTAACACATGGATTTTTATCTGAGCGGGTCAAGTAGTTCCCTGAGATGTAAATAATATGCTGTATTCAATAACCCGGTACCTAAAACGAATCTTATTCCACAACTATTCCGATCACAATTAATTAAGTTTATCCGTTCATATCGCGGTCTGCGGTCACGAGGATGTCGGCACCATCCATTGGCTAATACATTGCTTGCTAGCTCACCGTTCACATAACTAGGTTTATTACTTTATTGTATTAAGTTATTATTATTGTTCAAAGTTTTGAAATTACTTGGTAGTTTTGCGGTTTTGTAATGGCTTTTAATATGGTTCGTTTTGAACATGATCCAGTTAAAAATTGTGGTTGAAAGAGGTTACAAAGTTATGTGCAAGCCAAGATGTGTATTTAAATTTTTGTTAATAAATTGAAAATTTCTTTCAAGGATGAGATCAGTTTTTTTTTCTGAATTCTGTATACCGATATAGCTTGCAGATTCAGGAATCTGAAGTGGCAGTGGGCTGACCGGCTGTCGCAGGACCTTTGAATCTTCTCCTTATTGTATGAGCTGCAGGTTTAATATCCTAACAAGCCCTAGAGTCAGGGTGTTCTTAAATCCGCCTGACTGCTTTTGACATGGAACCTATTAGTACGTAATAGACATTACCATAGAATAATAACGACACATCATCTACATATAGTAGATTTATTATGATTTCTTAACAAAAGTGAGTCAGAAAATGCTTGGTATATTATTGTGAACAGACTATTTCTCTATATATCCTTTATCATTTACAATACATCTTAATTATCATTGAATAAAATCTATATCTATAAAACTATTTGATAAAAACACGATTGGTATTTTGAATGCATACCTAAAGTATAAAATGTTTTTGCTATGACATTTTTGGTGGCAGCGACTGTTGGACCGGTTTTTGGCATTACGACGCATTCCTCATGTCTAATGACTTATGCCAAATCACAAGGATATATAATCTAGTTCTTGTATTTAACAGACGGCCATGCCTAAAAAGCAGTGAAGCAATAAAGGTTTGCTGAAGAACAGAAATTATGCCCTTATCTACGGAACTAGATCATCCAAGATCCACTTACTACAACAAATAAAAGACAATCGTCAAAACAAACTGAAACTTTGATGGAAGCACAGATGCACCACAATAAAAACCAAAACGACACTTTAACGGTCACTCCATGCGACTACCAATTACACTCTTAAATGGCGACATAAGATTTCATTACGTTTCACCACAAAGAGTATGTGAAGAAGGTTCATGATAAGGCACGCAAAAAGGTAGTGGTGTCTCTTTTGTTCGTCCCGAATATTTAACAGATAAGTCGACAAAGAAAAGTGTAATGTTTGTGTAATTGTTCCTAAACTTTAGATTCACAGCATTCAATCTAAATCTTCTAGAGATAACCACTGTACCATTCAATATAAGCTAGATTATCAGTAAGACTATCTAAATTGAGATGTAGATCACCACTTTTTGTGTCTCCTTTAAAATCATCTAATCCAGCCATAGTTTTGATATATTCATTGTCGGCCTATTCATTGCCCCACTGTTGGGCAAAGGCCTATTCTCACACAGAGAAGGTATTCATCACTAAGCTTGCTCAAGGCGGATTGGCAATTTCAAAGTTTTCCAACAAAGTTCAAGTATCCTGACGATGTTTTCCTTCGACGTTAGGCAATTGTGTCAAAGATACACTTCACACATTCATTCATTCATTAAGGTGCAGGCTACTTAACCTTTAGCCTTACTAAACAGATTTATAAACTGAATATTCTGTACGTATTTCAAGTGATTTCACCTCACCACTGCAAGGTTTTGATTTACTACCGTAGAAATAACTTCTTAATGAGCCTTTCCCAGCAATAAATTTTAGTTAACTTGACATGCCGTCGTCAAATTAAGAATAAAAGGGTTTATTAAAAAAAAAACTCTTTTCATTTTAATTATGCCATTCTAATTAAGACAATAATGTGTTTTGCTTTTCATTAAAAAGATAAACTGTTCGTAAATAATAATTTAACTAAGACGAATTTTACAGTTCATTACCTCCTAGACGTAGATTCCTGGTAAGCAGTACTCCTCATTCTTTCAGTTATATTTATTTTACATTTTATCCACGATTTCAATATTTTAGACTCAAAAGATTGAAATCGTGGATAAAATGTCTCTCTGATCTCTCTAAAATTTATAGAGATCTGTGCTATGAGATTTTACGTTTCCCAATTGGTCAATTATGATAATTATTTTATTGATAAAAAGCTAAATCTGAGGTTTAAAGTCAAGTTTCATGTTTTCTGACTCAATCAGACTTTCGCACGATGTTTTCCTTCACCGCTGCTTTATCAAAGTCAAGTACTTTCTAAGTAAATCTTCTTGGAATGAATAAATAAATATAATCAATTATTTCTTCACGATCCATTCAACCATACCTAGAGGTGGGTGCAAAATAAAATATAAATAGATAAAATCTCCTTAGCAGTAGCGAGAATTCCGAGTAATGTTAAGTGGAAAAATCTGTGGGAAGTTGAAAAAGAAAAGGAGTCCCGAATAAAATAAATATTTCTTCAAGAAGCGTAGAAACGATAAATGTGTTGCTATCCAACTGAAGGGAAAATACAGGTGATTTTATTACTAATGATGGAACTTTATTCTAGGACTTTTAGGAGTTAGTATTAGCTGTTTTCCGCGGTTTCACTCGGGTTCTCAGGGAACTACTTCACGGACCCGAATAAAAAGTATCTTCTTCATATCAAAATTCATATAGATCAGTTCAGCCGTTTGAATGTGAACGCCTTAAAAATAAAAACTGTTATAGCAGGTGATATTGTTAAAAAGTATCCTCTTTCAAATTATACCAAAATAATCAATTAGGTATTTGAACACCAACTAAAATGTACTAAAATGCTATTTTATTAAGAAGATTCCATAGAAACAAAACGAAGTGTCGAAAAATAAATTAAATCAATGTTAAAATAAACAACATCCATGCTTTAAAAGTTTTTGGTAGGGGAATTCTCTATCCTTGTCACGCGAAACATAATTTGTTCTAGGAAATGTCGAATTATACAGCGTTTTGACATTATGACGTCATAATTGCATCGTGCTCTCTTTTTCTAGCAATGACTTTTTAAATGCTTATAACTAGGCCGTTTTTTAAGATAATGCATTCCTATTTTCACTGTTGTTAATCTTTTCGTTCATTAGTTAAGTATTTCTAATAAAAAAAAATCATTCAAATAACCAATTGTTCGCGAACATGACCTCCGAACATCTTGGCACTGATTCCTATCTCCGATATGGTCAAAGCCTTATAAGGTGTTTCTATATTATGACCTTTTTCACTGGTAGCTCGGAGTATGCATTTATGCTTTATTAGACCCATGGAATTAAAAAATTCTAAGAAAGACAGACGTGATGTTCCTATATGGATAAAGAAATTCTAGTTTCACACCCCTTCCCAAGATAACACAGCCGTAAGTCACAAATTAGTTTCGACACCATTCCAGCGCTATTTGTTACAAAACAGACTGTAATCTGGGAAGTGAAAGTCGTTACTCGGAGCAATTTGGGTGGATTGACAAGTGAGGAAGACCCCCCATTGTGTGCTAGTGTCTAACCCACTTAAGGTTTGATTGTGTCGTAAACACTACATCCAGACAGGTTGGGGAGGAAAGTGAGATGAGTTTTCTTTTGTTAATTCTAGAGATTGAATTGGCACAGGTTTGTTCGTAGCGTCGTATTGATTTTACGTGGCTATACTATGGTTTGAAATGTTATTAAAAACAAGTTTTTTAGGGGTGCAAAATCATCAATAGATAGAGGGTATTTTGTTTTATTTGTGCCAGATTCTTACTGACTGGAGCGTTCCAGTGAACTCTTTCGTAAAATCCCGCAACCTCGACAGGCATTGGCTTTAGCCGGCCCCAAATTATGCCGACATTTCTTTGAGGCTTGCGTGAAACACAACGCGTCGTCAACCCGGACCTGGGGCTGTACCACCACGTGTTTTTGCAATCACTATTCAAGTTTGAGTGCGTGATACAGCTACTAACGTCGTTTAGGCTCTCCGTCTCCTTTTCATAACGAAAATAATCTTGTTTTGGCACGTCGTGGTAAGGCCCCTGGTCTTTACCACCCCTCAGGACATGAAAAGGACCCACGTAAACACGGATAATCTATTTTTAGCCTTGTTTACCTATATCACAAAACCCGGTCCTATATTTGATAAACATTCGCAAAGTAAAAACATAAAAGCCTTTGTATTTTCCGAGCAATAAAAATAACTAATAGGATTACATTTCAAAAGCTATCGGTTTCATGAAACCTGGGGCCTTATCACGATGTGTTTTTGTTACTACCTGCTGTTTCAGTGTGAGACTGAGACAGAGTTAACGACAAATGGTGGTATCCCTTTTCCACAACCACCGTGTAACTGGTTTTTGTGTCTAAAAGTCAGGCTCCTGAAATGTGCTGAAAAGCTAAAAATAACAACAAAAAACTTAACTCGTGCCTTTATAAAAGACTAAACGATTTGACGGCACGTTTGGCGTAGTGGCTGAGCAATTGGCTGCTGCGCGGCGTGTCGCGGGTTCGATTATCCGGTTTATCCGGTTCGATTATCCGCACGGGACAACTAAAATTGTTCCGGGTCTGGGTGTTCGTGCATGTGTAATGAATGTTTGTAAACGCACCCACGACACAGGAGAAATTCCTAGTGTGGGGCAAAGTTTAAAAAAAAATCCCCTGGGTTTAAGCTATCTCTGCACCAAATTTTATCTAAGTAGGTTCAGCAGTTCTAACGTCAAAATGTAGCAACTAAAATCATATTCGCATTTATGATATTACTTAGAATTCCTTCAGCTGAATGCCCAAAACAGTTCTAAATCAAATTACCGAAACGTCCTAAATCCGTGTACAAACATTAAACCTTAATAGAGACATAACAGAGGTTACTTCCCCAACATTCCACGCGAAACTAGTACCAACATTACGTCACAATAATAGCTTTATGGGGGTATTATGGGGTAATCGACAGTCACGAATTTCCGTGCTGATGTCGGAATGAAAAACGGAGTGTCGAGCGCTTATCTTGTAGTGTAAATAAGTGTCAGGTTCTGTAAGGGGAATGTTCGGATGGTGTCGCAATATTGCGGTGTTTCTGAAAATGTACGTGATTGGATGTCGTATGTTTACTGAGAGGCACTGAAGTTGTTTCGAAACGAAATGTTTTAAAAGACATGCTAAATAAGTAATAGAGTGCTAAAGCGCTTTTTGATCTCGAAGAAGCGAGAGAAATTCCAATTACCATTCGCAGTATCGGTTAAGTAGGTTGGAACTTAAAAAGTATTCATAGTATATTAAGCGATTCCTGTTAAAATGTAATATTTATTTGCGAAAACATGATATATGTATAAGGATGATATATGTAAAAAAAAAACAATCAAGGCAAACAACAAAATAAAAATTAAATAATTTATTTATTAACCGCAAAGATTCAAAACATCTTACTTTGTCGTTTGTGGAAATTCTGGACAGTTACTGCTATAATAGCAGTCAAAGAAACAACACCAAATGGATAGCTCAGGAGTATAATATCAATAAAAGATTAAGCACGCGCCGCACGTGACTCAATAAATCGGTGAACAGGTGTTCTATGATATTGTATCAACTTTTCTATTTTTAAACATACACGTGCATTATTCTATGAAAATTATACTTTTTACATAGTCATACATCTAATACGCACGAGCGTTATTAAGATTTAATTAAATGAATATCAACTTCATATGAAAATGACGCACCATGATTATTCTTGAACTATTTTTTTGGCTGATAATGTACTCCATATCAAAACAATTCCTAGATTCTTTGGAGCGCCCAAAATTATACAGTGGGCTAACACCAAACGATGATTAGATATATCCTGTTGGGATTTAATAATATTCGTTATCCGTTATAAATCATGGCAAAAGTATGTTTTCCGCATCAATACCATGTCCTAAAAGGAATATTCCACTACGTTATAGAGCTAGGGTAAAACATAAACAGCATATAAATACTAATAGTTAGTTATCCCTATAATTTGTGTGATGAAGTCATAGTGGGTTATTATTGTTAATTAATACAGTTTCAAACAAGACAATCTGGGAGAGCAAAATTGGCCTTCTGTAACCTCTTTCATCTGTGGCAACCCCAGAAATTATTACAACGTCCAAAAGAAAATATGACATTTTATAACGAACCCAATAACAGCAATGTTAAACAAAAGGTTTGCCGTAATAACGACAGTTTAATGAGACAAAGGAAAAAACAAGGCTTTGAAAACAGGTTAAAGAGAGGTTAAAGTCGTTGGACAGTTAATTTAACAAACGGGATCAGGGTAAAACTGAAAATGGTAAGAGAGAATATTAAAAGACATTTTTAAACCTTGAAACAATTTCTCGCAGATTATTATGTATTTTATTAAACTTAAGGAAACATAAGGCTAGCACGATGGAATAGAATTTAAGCACGGTTAAGTAATTCTATAAAATACCCCATATGCAAGGAACCACATTTTGCCTAGGACAAAAACCACTTCATAATTTCGACTACGTAAACAGGAACTTAGTTAAAACTTGCAAGACGCTAACAAATAAGGGTGGTTATACACTTAACTTGCTATAAATAGACGCCAAACTTGAGCTAATCTCCTCACAGCTCGGCGTAAATCAGTTTACGTCAAGTTGCCGTCGTCACAACACCAGTATGATATACTAACATTATTATGAGAACAGAGAAACTACATTTGACAGCGGTTTAAGTAGGTGATATGTTTGTGATTTGTTGAATCTCCGCCTAGCCTTTTCTCAACTATGTTGGGGTCGACTTCCAGTCTAACCGAATGCAACTGAGCTGAATACCAATGCTTTAAATGTACCGTCTGCCTAATCTGACAACCCAGTTACAGGGATAACACAGAAAAGTCCCACTGTCTTGTTAGACAGTGGTACTACGTATTCGAAGTACCACTGTCTTGTTCAGTTTGTTGCCAAGGGGATGGTGACTGAATAACAGCTGCGCAGAAAGACGTATGTTAAGCTAAGCGTGCCGCGGTAATAGAATATCTGGATTGGAAGAGATACACTCGAGAGCAATGAATCCGGGTCACTTAAAGAATGTTAAAAATCTCGGAAACTAAAAATGATAGGTTAATGCAATAAATTGTATTTAATAGACAATGTAATACTCCTTAAATGAAAGTAAAAAAAATATGAGTCACCATACATTTTATTAACACAAAATTACATAAAGAAAAAAACTGCTGATCTCTCCTTAAAACAAAAATAGGAAACATGAATTTTTTGAACTTTATTACGATTTTCTTGAATTTTAATACTTCGTATTGCCTCCTCGTGCTTCCATTACTGCGTTTACGCGGTTTGGCATGCTGTACACCAAGTTCCTTATACGATTTTGGGGAATATTCTCCCATTCCTCTGTGAGAGCAATTTTGAGCTCACGAAGCGTGATTGGGGGAGGGTTTCGTTGTTTTACGCATCTGCCTAGCTCGTCCCAAGCATGCTCGATCGGGTTGATATCCGGGCTGCGCGCTGGCCACTCCATACGAGTAATGTTCATCTCTTGAAGGTAGTCATTCACAATCCTACCTGTATGAGGTCGGGCATTGTCATGCATAAATATAGCATCCTCACCTAAATTGACCATAAATGGACCAACGTGATCATTGAGGATTTCTTCTACATATCTTTCGCTAGTTAAAGAGCCGTTTTCTATGATCACCAGCTCTGTGCGACTTTCAGAAGAAATTCCGGCCCACACAAGTACAGACCCACCACCCTAGGCTACTTTTTCTTCAATGCATGCTTGCTTGAATCTTTCCCCTGGTCTTCGATACACTCTGTGTCTTCCATCGTGCTTGTAGAGCATAAATTTTGATTCGTCGGAGAACATAACTTTTGACCAATCTTCAATACTCCAATTTACGTGGCTCTGGGCATATCTTAGTCTTGAAATACGATGCCCACGCTCCAGTTTAGGGCCGTTTGCAGGTCTAAGGGGTTTTAAGTTAGATTCAGCAAGCCGACGTCTTACTGTCCATGCACTTGGGTTACTTCCTCCGAGACGTCGAAACTGATTTGTGAGTTCAGTTCATGTGAGAAAGCGATTTCGAAGCATAGTGTTCACCAAGTATCGGTCTTCTCGTGCTGTGGTACACCTGGTTCTGCCCGTTCCTGGTCTGCGTAGGTTAGAACCAGTTTCTTCGTAACGTCGGAGAACTCTTTGTACTGTTGACAGCGACACACCGACAGTCCTGGCTGTATCGCGCTGACTCCGGCCGGTTTCCAGCATTGTAAGTATTCTGGTGCATTCTTCAGGCGTAAGCGACATAATTTCAGCTTGAATAATGAATATAGAGCACTACCAACATGGTTTATGTACCCACATAAATGACAGATTACAAACAAAAGCAAAACCAAATGCTGTAATTTCGTAGTTCCATCTTCGAAAGTGGCCCTTTTTCAAATTTGTTTTTTTTATGATATAACTTTACAATAACTAAGAAGTTTTAATACCTTCATTTAAGGAGTATTACATTGTCTATTAAATACAATTTATTGCATTAACCTAGCATTTTTAGTTTCCGAGATTTTTAGGATTCTTTAAGTGACCCGGATTCATTGCTCTCGAGTGTATTTAGAAGTTCTTACTGCCGAGTGTGCTAAGTATTTAAAATAGGTTAAGCGGAAATTGTGAAAATCGGTTATTTCTGGATATTCTAAAACGATTCCACAAAATCTTTCCCAAATGGGAAGTTAGAACCCTGATACTATATAATAGTCTAGCCAGATAGCGGTTAGTAACATGAGCAAGGATTACCACGTATCTAGTAACGTTAAACTCCAGGTAATCCTAATACATAGTTGGGTCCCGCCAAGCTTCCAACAAGATGTTATATCAAAGTTTGCACACCGACGTGCAGCCTGCATCAACGATACATGACACAGTTACTGGTTCTATACAGCTTGTTATGAACTTTGAAGCTTGTGTTCAAACACAGATATTTCAATCAGATTAAAGGCGCTTACTTTTAGAAGTAGAAACGATCTCGAGAAGAAGAGAAGGGAAGCCATCTCTTTTTGTTAGATGATTGTCATATGACACCACGCGGCTCTTGAACGAGAATAGGCTAGGACGATTATTATTTTTGTATGCTCGCGGCGAGGAGCTCGTGGCTAAGTAACAGCCGCACGGTTCGACCGATCAAAGGTTAAGCTGCGCTTGGCGCGGTTGGTCCGTGGATGGGTGACCACCTATGTCATAGCGAGACTCCTCCGTGCCTCGGAAAGCACGTTAAGATGTTGGTCCCGGTTATCATTTGTACATCTTTGACAGTCGTTACGGGTAGTCAGAAGCCAGAAAGTCTGACAACCAGTCTTACCAAGGGGTACCGTGTTACCCGGTAACTGAGTTGTGGAGGTCAGACAGGCAGTCGCTCTATGTAAAACACTGGTACTCAGCTGCATCCGGTTTAGACTGGAAGCCGACCCCAACATAGTTGGGAAAAGGCTAGGCAGATGATGTTTAAAAGGTATGCTAGAGACGTGTGTGACCCACATTGCAAATAAGTACGAGTCTAAAGTAATATTATAAAGAGGTATTTGTGAGTTGGCATGTATATCTGGAATTACAAAACCTGTTTAAAAAAAAATATGTTTTAGTTATGGAAAGCTACTGTATTTCAGACGGCAAAGTTTAATTTGCATGTATGTTACGCGAGTCTGAGGGCAGGCAGAGGCGAGTAATTTATAATTCGTTTTAACAAATATGAACATACGAAATACGCTGTAGGTACAGAGTTGTATTATCGTGTTTAATGTATTACATACCATGTGCTTTAATTATAATAGGGTTACACCTACACCGTACGCCACAAAATGCAAATAAAATGTCCCAAATTAGATAGAATTGGAACAGTTTAAATATAGACATATACATATTATCTTCTATAATAGGGATGTCTATTTTTAAACATTCTAATTACCTTTGTAATACCCTAACGAGATAAGGGCTGGTCTTTATATACCATAATTTAAGCTAGCATACCTTTCTGGCAGAATGTTGGGTTGTAAACTTGGGAAAGAGCATACCTGAAACAAATAAAGAGAAACAAATTAATAAATTACCAAAATACAGTCTAAGAATCACAGGCAAGTAAATAAAGAAATCACATAGTTCTTATCATCCTCCAAATAAATGCTTAAACTCATCCAAGCTTAAAAGAAAATTTTGATCCCAACATTAAATTCCTTTTGATGTCCAAGTATGTTAAACGCGCCAGAAATATCGAACACAATCGCTAAATAATTCACAAAGATAAATTTCACAGCCGCTTGCCCCCGGCTTTTAGGTCCTCTAGAGAAATCATTCCGAATATGTTCGCTCTGGGGGGGACAGAAATTACTTTTACGGTAACAGAGTAAATTGAACGCGAATACTATTAAGCTACGTTAGTCAATTCACTTTCGTCACGGTTGACTCAATATTGACTTTTGTTTTCAATTTGGGATCCAGGGACCGTACCATGAAGTGTCAAAGCAGGAATAGTTCCGTGGTAAAAAAAAGATAGCGCTATACTACAGCTCTGTATCACTGACACTGGTAGAGTTGAAGCTTGAAGCACTTATTTGGTTAGCCAAACACTAGAATGCTGATCATCCTGATCAATTAACTGAGTAGGTACCTACTTTATTGACAAAAGGCATAATTTATTATTTACAGTATGAAAATAAATTCACACGCAAGATTATATCGGTACTTCATTTTGGAGAAAAATATTAAAACGGTTACGGGGACTCTCAAGGCATTACACTTGATATACTTATTCAGTATGTGGTAAACATTTTTGAGCAGTATCGTTTGAATAGAATAGAATAATTTATATGTATCAAATTTATTTGGAGAGAGGACTCCGCAGACCGATGTAAAGAATTTTGCAAGAGCCTGCCTTCAATAATTTTCTATCGATACTTCAGCACAATAATAAAGATACAATACTTCGTGAATTTTCCAAGAACGGCAAAAAAGCCAAACAAAGCATTTTCCCCTAGGACTTCGTAAACACTCAATTTAGTAAGCTTCTCCATGATAAACAGCTTCTTGCTAATAAGGATTAAACGTCAAACTGTGAGAAAAGAAAATTTACGCAATATTCTCAAAAATGTATTTTCATCAAAGAAAATTCGTTGTTATAGCAGATAAAGTTCAGATTTCATAAAATCCAGGCGAGAATATTAACAAAGATAACAGGCGTACACTCATCGCCCCGAGAGGCTGTTTAATTAACAAGTAGCCTTTGATTCGTTATTCAGCGTTGTTTAGAAAATCATCTTTGTTAAAACAACCAACATTTCGAGTTAAGATTAGTGATCTTCACGTCTTGTTCTAAGGCTTGCATAACAAAACAGCAAATAAATCATTGTGAATTATAATTACTTCCATTGGATAAAGAACATTTACTATTGTCATTTTCAAGTCTACTGAGTTTTATTTATTTTGAGTACAATTTGAAATCTTCAGAATTTCTCTAAATGTCTTTTTCAAAATCGCAAATTGTTGACATGGAAAAATTTAACAAAAGGCATGATTCGCAATTGTCAATGGAAGCATTTTGCGTCGTTAGACATGGTTTAGAAAATTTGGACGAAGATGAGGATAAAAGCAAAATTACAGATAATGCCTAAGTATTGCAGAATCGAGACTAACAAGCGCAACGGACTCGCAACCTACACGCATTCATGCGTTTACCAACACAGACATATTAATAGTTAATGAACATGATAATATTTGCTAATTTAATGATGCATGGTCAATCAACAGCATATGAGTAGAATTTAAACTAGTTGTAGGTATCAAAGGACCTTGTATGCCGCTTGGAGATGCGTTTACTTATTTAGAATAGTAATTGCAATACCAATATGTTGCTATCGTAGCACTATAAATTGTTGAGTACTTACAATCTGTTGAAGATACTTTGCGTATTGCCATAAACGCTCCATAAACGCAATGTAACCTTTACAAGTAAAAATAACC
The DNA here is from genome assembly GCA_963891755.1 of Pyrrhia umbra. Classification (NCBI taxonomy): domain Eukaryota; kingdom Metazoa; phylum Arthropoda; class Insecta; order Lepidoptera; family Noctuidae; genus Pyrrhia; species Pyrrhia umbra. The sequence goes on from OY982943.1 coordinate 4,511,386, forward strand.
TATACAATTACTACAATATTACGTTTCGAAGAAATAGAGAATTTGCTTTGAAAATATAGACAAAATATTAGACTACTAGAAATTACGAGTGGTATTTGTCGCTGCAGTCTTTCGCTTCATTTTGTTTTTCTAGCTAAAACAAACTGCAAATAAAGGCTTGGTTTTTTGGAGGTAGTTTTTTTGAATTTGACGTTAAATATTTGTTTTATTGTGATTTGAGGCTTTCAACTTGTATTTCATCAGTTTAAAGAATGTTTCTGAATCTTGCGCAAGAACAAGCAAGTGCTTTAATTAGGCGGTATCACTTAGCACTTGCGCAAGATCATTGTGTGGTGTTGATGCAACTGCATTTGTAACAAAGACTGATTGTACCTTGGGTTTGTTGCCATGTTGCATATGCATTGATTGCTGTTCCTGCATAATATTAAAACTTTGAAGCTAATTTACTTGATGATACACTATAACGAGCCTCTGAAAAAGTCTGATTCTGATTGTATATATTCCAGTAATACGTTAATGATATCACGCCTGTTTTCCTCAAAAGATTTTATGTTCAGCGGAGTTGTATCATTAAAATCCCCACATTTCACCGGCTATTTTGTAAGTACCTTATTCAAGGTCCCTCTTTCCATCGACTGGGCACAAATAAAAACTTGCTGCCGAAAAATTTCACACAGCTAATTAATAACAATGAATAATCTGGGACTAAAACCCAGGTCTACTAGACCACGACACCAACCAGTGAGTTATATTACAAATCTACCTTAGCAAAGTTCTATCAAATTGACTATTACGATACATGCAACATTGTGAAATTTTATTAATTACTGGGAATGACACGGTCATTGAATTTGTTTAATGAGAATGCAATGTTATTTGGGTCAATTGTATCATCTGCGTAGGGAATTACTTTTACAAGAACCCATTAGTCATGTCAGTAAACGTTTGTCAGCGTTAAATTAGCGAGCTCTGCACATTATTGCAGCATGAATTAAACACAAAATGGCATAATGCTTTGTAATTGTGCTGTTTCATCGTAATTAACAGGGTTCATGCGAATACACCGACATATAAACGAAAATTTTCGTGAGAGCAACACATTCTCTCCTGAGTATTATCTATCAGTTTCTATTAAAATCAAAAAGAAAACGAGCAATACTCGAAAATGAATAGTATAATTGTTCCACATACACGTACAGCTCTTTACAAAAAATCCCAGACTACATACAAACCGAAAAACACAAAGACGTGAATATCGAATAAAAAAATAAACATCTCTCCGTTGTTCTCAGAACAATCATGCAACATACCTATTGTCGGCGAAACGATTCTAATTAGAGCTATACTTAATATATTCGAACAAAGAATCGTCTTGCGAACATCAAACACGCGATTCAGTTCACATAGTTAACGAAATCGATGTTTAAATCGATTTATTTTGAAACTAGCTTCTGCCAACGACTTCGTCCGCGTGGAATAGTGGTGCTCCGCTCCTATTGGTCTTAGCGTGATGATATATATAGCCTATAGCCTTCCTCGATAAATGGACTATCTAACACTGAAAGAATTTTCCAAATTGGACCAGCGGTTCCTGAGATTAGCGCGTTTAAACAAAATGACAACATTTCCCTTCACTGCTCTGCTCCTATTGATTGTAGCGTGATGAAAAGTATACTATAACCATCTCAGGAGTATGACAAATAATTGTACCAAGTTTCGTTAAAATCCGTCGAGTAGTTTTTGTTTCTATAGAGTTTAAACAGACAGACAGACACACAGACAGACAGACAGACAAAAATTTTATTGATTGCATTTTTGGCATCAGTATCGATCCCTAATCACCCCCTGATAGTTATTTTGGAAATATATTTCATGTACAGACTTGACCTCTCTAAGTATAGATATAGATAGATTGAATGCGGAATTGTTTACTTTCATAGTTGTTTTTTTATTTCATTTTGTTTCACGAAAATTGTATTTTATAGAACGATTGTTATTTTTAACTATTATTTTATTTGCTTGGTGTTGTGACATGTATAAAGTAAGGATGTAATGATGTGTAAGGATAAAGTATAAATAATTGTATTGCCTTGTACATAAAATGCAAATGCCAATGCAATTAGCTGATGCAGACGAAAAATTATCAGTCGATATGTATTAGTAAATAATTTAGATATCGATGACGAAAACTGATTACGACGCTATAAAAACGCCGGTGGATGACCAAATGTGAGTACAAAATGATTATCGTTGAGCTCTGATGACACGATACCTACAGGATAGCGGTCATGAACATACCATAAACTTAATATGGCTGCAACGGAACCGGACGTATGCATTCATAGCACCGAACAGATGACGCTGAACGCGTCCATTACCGGTCATCTTTTTGTTCTTCTGGCGGGAAACTGTGACTTTTTCATTTTTGGGTCATTGGGCATCAACAAACCGATGACTAACTCCTCATACAAAAGCATTCTTAGCGTGAATAAAAAGGATGATGATATTTTTTATGGAACACATCATTAATTATAACTGCAATGAAGATTGACAGGTGTGTTTGATCTTTCGGTGGGTTAACATTAATGTTTTTTAGGGTTATTAAGTGCTACTACTGTTAAATTACCATCGTTTGATAAAGCCGTTGAGATACCAAATTAATGGTAGTAGGAAACTAATTTACACGAAAAAGTTTTCAACTCTTTTGAAGCGGAGATTTGGATGTTTTTAACTTCAGCCCTCGGAATAGACTTGTTAATGTCAAACAATTCAATTTATTAAACTTATAACGAGGGTTACACGGATACCAACACTTTTAGTTTACTCCCATAAATTCAACATGGCCGCGGCGGAAACAGCGAGCGTCGAGCAGATGACGTTGAACGCGACCATTACCGGTCGCGCCTTTTTGCTTTTTTGGCGGGAGGCTGAACAGTGCGTGACCTTTGCGTTACGATGAGTTGCAGTGTTTGTTTCGAGTGCGGAGCATTGATTTTTTTCTGGGTTGAAGTTTGTGAATGAATGTATACGATGAAAGTTTGTGGTTACAATGGCGAAGGTCATAAATTATACAACACATTCCAAATTTCGCGAAATCTGGTGTTTGAATTTCAAGAATCACTGTATTATTGATTTATTTCTTCTCTGATACTAACAACTCATAGTCCATTTGAATTGCTAAGCACAGCTCAAAGGAACTAGCAAGCAGTATTGCTTTTATTCAATTTACAAACGCAAATACTTCAGAGTTCAAACAGAATAGCCAAACAGACACAACTTTACTACAAACGACAACACAGTGTTTTCAATTGGAAAGTGTTCTGTGTTCGTCTGGCCGCGTGAGACTAAATGTAAGGGCGTCGGTTCATTTTATTTGTTTTTAAATACTTTGCGCTTATCATCGACACACAAATTGCTGCAATCCATTGTCCTTTTTTACTCTTTGTGGCTTGGTTTTGAATGAACTGGATGGTTGGAATCAATCGGTCTTGATTTTGCTTGTCAAACATAAAAGTCATTGCCAATTTGTTTTATATGTTCTTTTACATTCGTTCTGGCTCCAATTAATTATCTTCAGAGCATAATTTCATTAGGGTTTGCATTCGGTCTGATATTTATATTTATATTGAGTTCATTATTATTCAAAAAATACAAGGTAAAAAGGAATCAAAGGGATGTTGATTATTTTCTCTTACAAAATTTGTGTCCAGAATGTGAGTTTCACAATTCAGAATCTTTTCAAAGAGTCTCGTTGACCTTTTCGAAACTTCGCAAGAGGAAAACACTTTTGGCTCAATCGGTCAGCTCCGCTCGTACGTGTCAAAGTCAGTACCCTACATAATTGTTAGAACGGAAGTTTCTAATTGGGGAAAAAATAAGAAGCAATTCCACGAAAGCGTCTTAATGAAAATTACATACTTCAAGTACACACATGTTAAATTTAAAAAACATATTCTTGACATCAAAAACTCAAGTCTTTAAATATAAAAGAAGAAACTGATTGGCTGATCGAACAACGCACAGGTGAAACCGCTGGTTCTTAAAATTGTAATTTTTTTCAAACATTTGTGCCTTAGATGACGTAAGTGTGAACAAGAAAGGATTTTTCTAAATTCATCCCCTAAAGGGGTGAAATGTGTAAAAATGTTGTCAAATCAACACTTATAAAAAGAGCCTATTATAAAATCCAGGACTTCATTGACGACAAGGATGCGTGGCGTTAATAACTTATTTTCTGCACAGGTGGCTTCCCTGGCGACCAGTAAACTACTCGAAGCATTATTTATATTGCTAAATTTAAATTGTAATTTAATTATTTCATTATTTTTTTGTATAGCATCATTTAAATTGTGTAACTTTCTCAGAGATAACCTGTACTGTAAAAAGACTATTGTAAACATTTCCTTTTGAAAAGAGTGTCTATGGAGTTTCTTGCCGGTTCTTCTCCATAAGACCCACTCCTTGGAACCGTGCAACTAGCTTGACGTTTCATAAGTGCCTGCAAAGACCTATTTGAAATAAAAACATTTGAATTTTGAAATAGGGGATAAAAATTTGTATGATACTAAAATTTTTAATTTGAATTCGCATTCCACGCGGTCGAAGCCGCTAGCAGAAAACTAGTATTGCATAATTTTCGCAACCAACCGCACGTTACCGAAACGTTCATTCATGAACTACATGCTCCCACAGACGGCAACGTCATAAAAATACTTACCAACCCCAAAAACGTGCCAGAACTGTCTGCACGTCCGTTTAATGACCTACTAAACTAAAATAGTAACATCCGATTGGCAAGTTTCTCGTGCAAGGTTGAGCGCGTACAATACAGCGAATGTGTTAGTTAGAACTAGGGCTGCCATCACCCAAATCGTCGACCCTGGACTAAAACTATAAAAACCCCGGAATATTGAATGATTGATTATTTCCCCGGACACTTTTTATTATTTGTTTTAATTTATTGCTCACCTTTCAATCAATCGGGATCGGATATCAGGTAAAAGTGTCCCGGTTTTTTACCGGACGCTCTTTGAAAACCCGCCCGGACGCACCCCGGACGCCATCTAAACTAGGACAAATCCGGACGAATGGCAGCCCTAGTTAGCCCATTCATACGGTGGAGAATTCTGCCAGTCTAGACCGACCGCTGCTGCTGAACTGGATGTGTATTATTAGATAGCACGTGCTTTTTGATGTGATCATTGTAATCAATCACCGTTCGGAATATTGTACTGATAGCATTTCGAATGGACTTCCTTTCCGTTGTCTATTTGCAGCTGTTTACTTTTTGGCTTTAGTGTGTGCTATGTTTTGCGCAATAATAAGGGTTTCTTTTGTTTCTCTTTATTGCAGAGAGCTTTGTCATTAACGGCCATTTTCAATATCCTATGTATCCGTTGATTTGCTTACTAGAGATAGATTTTTGACATTAGTCGTATGGACTTTATGTCAAAATTCTATCTCTAGTAAGGAAATCCTCGGATAGATAGGATATTGAAAATGGCCATAAGTCTTTGAACGCTACGCCGGTCACCGGTGATTCCCAAACAATAGTTTTTGCATTGGGTCTGTCAGTGTGGCGTTCAAGTGTAAAAACCGAAAAAGGCAATGAACATAGTCTCTGACTTAGTTTAAAGTTAGAATTGATATGCAAAATCGCATTACAATAATGAATAAGTCTTCACAAGAATTTAAGTAACAACTCTGTAGAAATTCATTCAAATCTTTTTTAATTTATACCATTAAAAAGTTATGAAAAATAACAATAATTAACATTAAAACATCTTCGGTTTAAAAGAAAATCCATCTGTTAGTTGCGACCAACTCTGTTATTGATTTTCTATTGTTGCCCACTAGACCAGAGCGAACAAATTAATTCCACTGGTTTGGAAACAAAAAAAATAATCTTTGTTTTTTATTCATTTGGAAACAAGCTTGAAATGCAAACATTTTATAATAGGCCCGTACTAAAGCAGAAAAGCCCAGAGTATTTCAGATAAAATAAAATAAACCCAGTGGTATTTAAATAATGTTTTTTCCTTCCCTTATAAATGAATGCTCGTGATTAAATGTGAAATGATATCAATCTTAAAAGTTACGGACGCAAAACATTGGGAAGTAATTGTACCCATATCCTACTAACGTTATAAATAAAAAAAAGATGGTAAGTATATATGTTTGTTACTCTTTTTCGCAAAAAATTGTGCACACATACATAACCTGGTATAACACATGGGATACTTTTTATCTAGGTATTTGGATCCAATTCTAAGTCCACGCAGACGAATTCGCGAGCTTATGCTATATAATATATTGCTAAACATCTTTAGTCATGCCACGTCGAATTGCAACAATTCATTTGCAAAAAAATCTACCTCAATTACTTCAATTGGCTTAAAACAATTCCCACGATGACTCACCCGTTCATTCATCCGAATCGCTCACTTGTGAAAATAAAAACACAAATATCCAAGATGGCGCCGCGATAGGACGTAAACAATCAACCGATATCCCACGCGCGTAGTTGCTTTTTATCAAATAGTAACATCCTGGGTTAGTAATAACCCAGTGTGGGTTGATTTCAAACATCCGAAATTTTATTGATACCACAACAGTGAGTATGTGGCCATTTTATGGTTTTACAATGGCGCATAGGAGATTATGAAGGCATGTTGCGTAGGCAACACTGGTGATAAAAGCTGAATCTTTTCTTGAAATTTGACATCACTGTTGTAAATAATTTCACAGACTTCTTCCCGGATTTGTAACACAAAATTTTGATATTTTATTTAGTCAATTCTGTGAGTATGAATTTTCTTTAGAAATCTTCGCCGCAACGTGTCGTGGACGGATTAGTTGGCCTTAATTTAACCCATAAATAGTTACAATATTTTCTTCCCATTAGGTCACGGACGAGGGACTAATTCCGATCCGCTTCCTCTAGCGTCACACTCTCACAATAACTTTTTATTCCAACGTTCTATTAAAAGAAAACTTAGTTGTACATATTTACGGATAGGTATTAGACGTCAACAAGATAATCAAAGTATATTGATTATGCTTGAGGTCTTTTGGAAGTCAATGAAACTTTATCCAAGCGATTGCGATAATCCTGATATTAAAGATGTGACAATATCGCAATAATTCAAACTAATTAGTCACAACTTATGTAAGATATTGATATCGAGTATTATTCCGAAAGCACCAATATCAATACCGAATATTAAGTCCGTAGTCTGTTTATTCATCCATCAAAATTCATGTAGTGCTACTGAAATACGTATCCGGTGCACTAATCCCATGAAATTCCCAGAATATTTACAACAAAACAACATCACACAAGAACGTAAACACGCTTTATCGATCCATCACAGATTAACTTCATTTCCGTCGAATCTGTGAAACAAACATAATCGTTCCTGCAAACTGCGAAATAACAATACAGATAAACAGAAGTGAGTTTTCGTAAGAACTTGTATAGAAGAAAATTATGATTTATCTTTTGACTTGAAACTATATCCAGAAATCCAGAGCCTTGATACCCAACTTCAGAATAGTTTATATTTTGCGAAAATTGGATGTGAGTAATTCCGTAAATACAGACTCATAAGACAATACTTTTGAGTTTAAAGGTAAATGAAAATTTTGATGTATCAGTAATGAAGAGGAAATTATAGTGTTTTTATATGGTCGCAAAACTAACCTGGTCGAAGTAGTATTCGCACATAGATCTTAAGAATTTTAAATCTTAAAAAAAATGGGATGTCGAATATAATTTTAAGATTGTCCAGAAGTCGACTATGTTAACGCATTTTTACAGCTAGAGTTACTGAAAGTAAAGGTATGATATGTGTGAGGATGTAATGAAAATGAAGGGATTGAAAATATTATAAAAAGTGCATATTTGTAATACGAAATGAATACTTTGTTCAAGCAAAAATGTGCAGGATATCGTATCACCCATTATGTTGTCAATTGGAAAGTTGACTAAACGGAAGTGAGTCAGTCAAGCACTTGAATGTCATGACTGCTAATCTTATCACTTTATCAGTAAGCACTTGAATGCTATTGGGATTCTATAATCCAGTCGATTGTTCTAGTCAGACACCTTATAATAAATATATATATATTTTATCGTAGGCAGGCGAGGAGAAATTTCTGGCATTTACTGAGCGTAGATATAATGTTACAGAGGTAAATCTATGTAGAAGCCTAATACAGGGTCTGTTGTGAGACATGGATAATTCCAGACTTATTCAAAATGACCGTCGTCAGATAGCAGCAAATCCAGCAAAATCATAAACACTGAAGCTTTCATAGGAATGGATAAACAGTTTTTGGGCTAAACCAAACTTTGCTTTTCATAATGTTAGTATGATTGTTGGCTGTTTTACAGAACCCAAGGGAAAGTGCTTGACATACATTAACAATGATTGATTTATGCCGTGTTACAGAGAACGAGCAAATAACATTTTCTCGTAAACAAACAGCAAACATGATTACGATTCAGAATAAACAAATTTTTCAAACACAAATTGGTTCAGGCATGTCAAGTAATTTTTCAAGCAAAGTAATTCAATTGCCTAATGTTGTTTATCAGGAAAGACGGACTTACAAATTTTAAAGCAAAGTGCTCTAGAACAGCAATATTACTGAATGGGATCAAATTGAATGAACGATAAACATTCAATATATTATTGATATGGGTGCGTCGAATAAAAGATATTAATACACAAGACACGCCCATACGCTAGTATCAATGAAACTCTACCATTCATGAACAAGCGCGCGTTCAAAACTGCGAAAGTCGATTCAAGGGCGACTACGATAGACATGTACCTACGTTTCCTGATACTATTAATACATACGTAGATCAAACTGAAATATTCTTAACACATCTTATTTGCCTGTGTCCCCGTTATCTTATATGCGCATTTTTCTGTATTTTGCTTACGCTGATGTTACGTCACATCATGTTATATTGGAGCATATTTACTGATCTGAAGCACGCTGATAGCTATATATTTACTATAAGCACAAAATAACATGATTATTTTTAGACTAGTATTCTGAGTAGATATTGGCTTCAAATCATTTTGAGTTTGCTTGCTTCGGAACAAGGTTATAAATGTTTCCTTTGAATGTTTTGACGTAGAGAAATGAATGAAAACATGATGTCGCTTATCATTTCGATATGAATTGGAAGAAAGATCTGAGGGAAATCTTGGCTTTCGTCTAAGAATAAGATTCTCCGTGGGTGTGGTGAGAGGCGAGTAAGGGCTTATGACGTATGGATGGTCAGTTTTATCAACCTGTACAAAAATAACATTCCACGTCTCTCACTCCATTCACAATCTTGAAATACTGGCAGTTAAATAAAATTGTATACTTCTTAGATAGATTACGTCTACAACAAAAGCACTATTTCTAAATCAAACCCTTTGCGATCCGTGTTCTCTATTTCATGGACTATAACTTTTACATTCAATAAAGCATCTTGAACACTAATCAAGTTTGCTAAGAAATATCAGTGTTGATGGCCCATGACCTGATGTCTGCTCTTACTAAATCCCCGTTTAATGAACTATAAATAGCAGTGACTGGTTCTGCACTTAGAGCATCACCCATTAAGCTGTTATTCTCAATAAACCTGTAGTCAAGGCGTTTGTGGCAGTTTAAGGTATATCGATTAAGTGGTACTGAAATCGGTTGTAAATCATGTTATAGACAATAGCTCTTTGGTATTGTGGACGTTGTCGATACAATGGTTTTCAATTACCATATCTTCTCATAACATTATAGTTAGGACCAACACTTCTGTCCACCAAACGGTCATTCACATTGATCAAGGTCTTGCCCCAAACCAATAGTCTATGTCCGAATATACATTTATTCGCACACTCAAATCGCGAGGTGAGTAATAAACATAAATAACGAAAACTAAAAAAATATATAAAAGTGGCGTTTGTATTGGATAACGGAAATCCCTTGGCACGAGTCCAATATATACATGAAGTACCCACAATGGTAGCAAAAATATTCCATTCAAGACACAAGGTAGAATAAAGGAATCAATGAACGCCAAACTTGACAAGACTGAAACTGTACTGAATACAACTAGCAATAAAGTCGGGAATAGCATGACATGAAAACTGGACTGAAATCCCGAAATAATCTTGATACAAAATCGAACCTAAGCTTGTAGACACAAAGACGACATTCAAATGACAATAAGGTGGTTTAAAAATTGCAAGCAGAGCGTATCGTTACAATTTTACGAGGGGTCAAGTTCATACAGGCGAACTCAATTGCTTTACTGCTTAGCGGGAGTTAGTGCTGATATTTTTAACTTTGAAAGTACGGATAGATTGAGTTAGGAATTAGACACAAATATTGAACATAAAGCTTATTCTAAGACTCCTGAAAAAGTTTTCTAATGACTATGATTTACATTGCATGATGAGCCGTCTGAGACTTTGGAAAACTTTGAACATCATTACCACGTTTGTAAATAAAATACATTGACATCACCATTCGATCCGAATATCAGGCTATTGTTACTCATTCTTTCGACATTTGCTCTTGGTAGGAAAAATAAAATACCAAGAACTATTCTAAAGTCATCGTGGGATCCATTCAGTTTTCTTTGGACACCATTATTGAATATTGTAAAGAAAGACTTAAGGAAATAAGATGAAGTCTGAACAATGAAAACCAAATAACTTACCTATTACGACAAGAAATGTATTTTTCGAATAAGCCTATGTCGCCTCATACGATACTCATGGGAAAAAGAAGGGAAGACTTTATTCACTTTGGCCACATTCAAATATTAAGGCAAAAAAGAATTTACTGCGTCGTAAAAGAGTATGACGTCAGTGATAACGTCACTGGAGAACATTTACATTTATATCAATTCTAATATCTGCGTAAGAAAACAAATATTAGGCAATAAGATTTGAATGGAAGCAAATCGAAAGGCCTCGGTTTTATAATGGAAAAGGATTCCACTTAGGCTGATTACGTAATATTTGGTATTAGTTAAATCTTCCGTTAAAGAAAACTTCTTTGTTTCTACCTGATACCGCAAAATATGTCTGAACATATCTGCACAACTTAACCTAATATAATTTATGATATACTTTCGTTTTACTACGGGATAGGTTTGCGTTAGACCACTATTACACGTGATGTTAAATAATACAGTCGAAGATGGAACACGCTTGCTTAGAAGTATCGTAATTATTCGCGATTTGATAGGCCATACTAATCCGAACCCTCACGCTGCTAGGGAGTTCCAGTCTTTGGCAGTTCGCATGATAAATTTATCAGCGAATAGCGAATATCTCCTCTGAAACAGTAAAAGCAATTTCCAGCCAGAGGTAAGCCAATTAATGAAAACGGAACTGAAGCTTAATTAATTCGAAGTGCTTAAAAGATCGAATTTAATACGGCATTAACACGAGTATATAATGAAAATGCTAATAACAAACAGGCAGAACCCGAGTGCTATTAACATGCTCGCAATAATGTGAAATTAATTGGCGAATGTTAATGAGCAATTCCGAAAATATGTGAAAATTTAACGGATATTGAAAAACGAAATTGCAAACATTATTTTAAAATCTACGGATCGATAAATATGATAATGAGAACACGGAACATTAAGTAAATTTATTTTTAAACAATGATAAATCAGATTTATAAAACAAAGAACTAGCTAAACCCAATAAATCGTTAGACCATTGAATTCGAAAGATTTATTCCAAACAGATCGCTTTCACCAAATCCAAAACCAAAAAAAGCAATACAAAATCTGTACGTCACAAAAAAAAAAGGTATCGACAAATCCGATAAAGGAGCTAAAATTGTTTTTCATCCGAAATGAATTGATGGGATAACAGAGTTATCGGTTTAAACCTCTCCCAGTAGAATATTACTATCAATATCAAGGACTTCCATTTGAATTCTATCAATAGCTTCATGAATGAAGAATTTGGATTTGTTTTATTTTGGCTTTTGTTGCTATGATGATGATGTTCTCATTGGATCAATCATTTTGTACACGACTATACTAAACAGAAATGCGATGCAACTTATCGATACTTTCTTCAATTATCCTTTCTTCCAGCAATTTGAAAAAGAAACAGCCACCAGGTATAAAAAAAAGCTGCGCAATCATTATTATAAGTATTTTCCTTGGTAACATCTTTCAATTAGTAGAATACAGCAATTAGATAATATAATGTTGCTTTCCGTTCAATTGCGTATATAAATATTGTGAATACGGTACGCCTCCATATAATAATTATAGTTGTGTTTCACCTATTCATATCCCAGAGCAAATCTGATTATGCTGGCAATCTGCTACAGTCGCGAAAGGACCTTTCACGAAATAGGTATTAATGGTACCGGTCTATATTGTGTTACCTATTGGGTTACATTCACCAAGATTGTTTGTATAGGACAGTTGTGTGGGTAACAAATTGCTGAAGAGTCATATTCATGAATCATCCAGTGCAATATTGAAAGCACCTCCCAAGTCGGGTAAAATTTAAATTTTATTTCAATTCAGTGTAACAGAACATTCTCTTTATCATTTCTAGTAGGCCTAGCACGGGGGTGCACAAACCCATTGTCTATGGCACATGCATTGAACAAGAAGACAAAAGGTGGAGAAAACGCCACCACCGTTCTAGGCCTGTCGATCACAATCTCTTTACAGTAGAAGAAAAAGCCTTGCAAAAACATTCATTCAGAAATTCACACGAACATATATTTCACACGAAATCAATAGTAAATGTTGGTGTAGTAAAAGCTCCTTCATTTGTAACCTAATAAATGAAGTAACATTCTGTGGAAGTACCACTTAATATTACCATCACTAGGCTCTCAACAGACAAAGCCTTGAGAACATTAAAGCGTATTCGATGTACACCAACATTTTCCGAGCGACTGGACGATCTCAAATGTCAGCACACAACTTGACATTTACCCGATCACGAGCGCCGTTAACGTTTAGTGCGTTATAAAATTGCTCCAATAATAACTTATGATGTGCAAGTAACCGTTTCATGGCTTAAATGTATGAGGAATCAATAAAATATTGCTCGTAAAAGTTTATGTTATTTTTGTCAATATTGGATATATCATACTCTACTTAATGTAATAGGATTTGTTTTTCTATTCTACGTCGTTTTAACGAATTTCAGATAGGCAAACCGTGCGATCTCGGTGAAAGCAGTCTTAGGAAAATTTGTTAATTTTGAGATAAGAGTAATAAGTAATACGGTGGTGATTCATATATTCGAATGCTGTTAACGTTAGCACAAAATCAAGTACATTAAAAACACACAATCATAGCTATAACAGGATGTGCACTCGCAAATAAGAATGTCATCAATGCATACAACCTTTTTCAACTACCTATTCAAACGATTGTTAATACAAACAAGGTTTAACAGCCTGCAGAGGTCAGGACAATATCAATAACATGCATCAAGGATTAAGAAATACCAATCAGTAATAAAAAATAACAAATCAAACTTCATATATGACAACCAAAACCACTTTTGACATTGGAGTTATGATACTTTTAAATAAACAAAAACTCAAAGATGACAAGGCTAAAACCATAATTAACAGACAAATTAATAATGCAGCATTTAAGGCAACGTTGTCATAAATTCTGGCATCAAAAGCTTCAAGTAATCACGTTGAGAACATGTTTCAAGTTGGCAAGTGTCAAACTTTGACAAGTTGTACTGTGTAACCCAAGCGGAGGAGCCGCAAGGATTTTGGGTCGCGTAGTGGCAACAACATCACTATAGAAGAAGCTATACTCGTTTTAAGATAGAACATTGTTCAGGTATGACGATTTTTCATTTAGAAACACTGTTCTATCGTACTCGTCTACTAAATTATTTTCCAAGATTAAGATCAGACAGTTTCTACTATGAGAGTGTGACTGAATTTAAAAGTAAGGAGATGCTTAAGATCTTTCACCGGCATTGTCATTGCTATACATAGTGATTGAATAGGATTGATATTTTCCAGAAAAGGACTTGGATCGACTTGGACTGCCGACTTATTATTAAGGTCCCTTTTTCATTCACTTCTGTGTATATTTGGACAATTTCTATTTTCTTTTTAAAGCACTGTCATTCAGAAATATTTCGGACCAGCAAACAGCCAATTTTCTCGAAAACATCACAACGGTAGGCGGCGTTACGCAAACACAGCACTTTTTCTTATACCTACAATATTAACAAAAATATAGCTGAACAAACAAGATAACGATATATCCTAACGATAAATTACTTCGTTTGTTATATTTGCTACGTAGTTGAAGCCTTGGAATAAAGGGAAGCGGTAAGGGTCGCCCACTCATGCTATTATGAAGTCGTTTATAGGAGTGCGTACTTCGAAGTTGACGAATAGTAAGCGGAAAATGTTCGATCGACAAATTGTGAATTAGCCATACCTTAACATTATAAGTTTTTACAAGACTGCGACAATATTATTAAACATAGCAAAACACTTATGTTCCTGCTAATGAATTTGGAGAAAGCATAAATGACCAAAGCAAGATTGGTCGCTGAATATTTGGTGCCTAAAATATCTTCACTAAACACATCCGAAATAAGAAAATGGTATTCCATATGATAATCATCAAAGGACCGAAGAAAATAAATATTATTTAAATGCTCATTTATTCCAGGTTTTCTTTTCCATACAAAGATCTAGATTTAAAAAGAAATTCGACCCAATGAAGCGCAAATAACATCATAACTTTCAAGGGTTTCATTTCCTGGAGCTGATTGCGCTAGAATCTAATATTTGCGTTAGATGCGGGAAATTGTTAGAAATTATAGCATCTGGGTAGGTAATAATTTCGATTTCAATCTAGACAGGGTAGCAACTGAGAATTGTGGCGGCAGAAATCATAGACCCAAGTTTAACTTAACTATTGAGTAATCCTAACACCGATTATTAATTTAAGGCAGAAATTTTGTGCAATGTGATAATTGTAAGATAATTTAGGGTCATACAAAGCAATTGGGACTTTATCTCAATAAGCAAAGTGAGTAAGTTATAGCCAAATTCTAGCACAAAACATAACAGTTCACTACAAAGTTAAAAAGTTCTACATTCTGCCCGGAAGGACGCACTCTCGTCAATAAAATATGATTAATGGCAAAGTAAACATCAATCTAATTAAGAAAAATAAACATTCTTTAGTAGACAGGCAATTTACCGTCGATGAAGTCTTCGCCAAAAACTCTGACACTGTTTACCAAGAGAAGCATCAATCTATATCGTGTTTCAAATTCTCGCCACAAATAGATGGCTATAATTTTAACCTTCGTCCTCTGGAGCTCCGATATTGGCGAAATCTGATATATAATTTGGAATCAACCTAATCTTGTAATCTATAATCATTAAATTTACCTAAACTTATCGATTTTCATTCAACAACGTCAACAAATCTGATAACAAAACAATACTTTTGGCACGTATGATCATTCCATCTAATTTAAGATTGTTTTTTGTTTCAAAATATCATTAATACAAGTCAGACATTTACGCCGACAAAAGTTCCGTTTACACAATTCCGGTGCGGAACACCGAAAATAAAACTCCATCTAAAACTGGCATCCTGACGGAATTCGTCCGGGTGTTAGCTGCTCAAAACATCCGGCCACGGAGTACAAACTATTTGGATACTAATGGTTATTCTCTTATTTCCCCATAGGATTAAACGATCCTCAATAGAGCAAAATTGCAGAGATTTCTCTAACATTTCTTTTATTAAGTATAGGTAATATTGAATACCTATGCAGCTCATTGAAATAATTCAAGGTAAAGCAGTTCAGATGGCTGCTGCCGACCGATAAGTCTTGCTTGTGACATCCTTACTATATAATATTCGAAATTTGAAAGTAACTCTGCCTGGCTTGCTTTCTAGTTCAAATGGGAGAACTCATTTTGATTGAATTTGATATAATTAATATGACATCCCTTTTCAGACCTCACTTTGGTAGAACGATATAAAGTGTTTTCCCAAACGCTTCGCTCTCCATTTGCTTCCTACTCCGTGCATCCGGGAGACTTAACGACCCCATTCAGACGGGCGATTGTTAGTGTGACGTCAGGATCCTGATTTGACCCTGCAATTGTGAACTAGAGCAGTATAGAGCAATTTCAGTGTCATGGAATTTAAAAATTAAAAAAAAAACTAATTGTTTAATGTTATGATTATTCCAAAATTATAGTGAAACGTAATTGATGCATACGAGGATAAGATAAAAACTGTTCACGATGACTTTAACGTACCTACAATGACTATTTAAGTACAGCTAATTTGCTGGTATTTTTCAAAATTGTTATTTAGTACTAAAAGGATAATGCCCATGTTTCCTTTAATTGAATCATACTATTTGCTCGCGGTTAAACTGGCTGGACTACGGGTTTTTTATTCTCCGTAGAGTAGAAATCAGTTTTAAACTGAACCACAATATTTTGTTTATTAATTTAATAATGTATATTCCTCGAAATTATAATTTATTTTTTTAATAACATACTACTTACAAGAATTAACGTAACTAAAACACACTTGCAAGACAAGCAGTTTCAAATTAAACGTATAAAAAAAAATATTCTTTATTTGCCCAAATGAAAGAAAAGTAACTTTGATAAATATGGAGTATTTTAAATAAATTGCTAACCTTAATTTAACTAATAGAATTACATGGTATTACGAGATTTAATGTACGCGTAGGCGGCAACCTTGCGTGCGAAAACGAAATTTTCGAATGTCATTACAATGATTAAGCAAAACGTAACGTGAAAAATAAAAATAAACTTCAAATATGCAGAAACCGTATTGTTTATTGAAATAAAAATGTGGTCCAAAAATAGAGATGTGACATTGTCTGTCGGGACGATTGTGTACCCCGTTTTTACCCTTTTAGGATAATAAACGGACCTTTAATTATCCCATCCGCCGTCGACGCACGATGGAAATAACTGTGTGCAACTACTTGTAGTACATGTATAACATTATTTGCTATTTTATTTTTAGCGATCTTCGTTAACCGCTTTTTAATTAATTTACCTAGAATCTCGTTACATCAGTGATTATATTCTAGTGAGGCATTATAGCAATATAGATTTATTAATCGATAAGGTTAAGAAAAATTTGGTAACAACAGACTACGTTAAATAAAAGAAAATTATTATCGTTCATAAGATACTAAGTTAAGCCAGTGAAAAGGTGAACAAAGTTTGTGCTTTTGCCACAATTTACATAATCCGAAATTTTGTTTCCCATGTTCAATAAGCTCATATCGAAACCAAAGAAGCGCCATACTCATCAAACTGAACACATTTACAAGATAAAAACAAATTAAACACACATGCAGAAAACCCTTTACTACACAAAGTTCTCTCAAAGTGGTACTAAAAGCAAAGTATTCGAACTTGTCTCAAGGAGTTCCATCAATTGCTTGTCTTGCTTTAAGTCTGCAAATGTATAATACGACAGTTGTCAGTTAGAATGACAGTTTAGAGATAGTCTTAAATGGCGCCTCAAGATTTTCTTTGAAGAAAAGGATATATTTGATCATAAAGTGCAAGAAACAAGTATAGTAGCAAGCAAAGCAATGAATGGTGTTTTTTCTAGAGCCAAATGACTAAAGCCATTAACAAGACAGAGAAGTCTCGCCAAAGATAGGAAAGCATTGCATAAAATACAGATTAGGTTACTGGGTAAAATAAAAAAGAAGCTACTAATGACCAGAATGATGAAGGAAATGATATTCACGATAATTTAGCAGTGAATAAACGGAAATCTTGAGAATTATGGAATCGTCGACAGTTATGTATGGAATGTCTGCGTATCCGTCCGCTTATAGCCTCTTACCTTTTTGCTGTCGTCCATTCCTGGCGAGATTATGAAAAGACGATACAAATGATAAAGTTAAATGAAAAAAATAACACGATCTAACACTTGGAACGCTATGGACAGACAAAAGGTGATCGCGCGATGTTCAAAGTGTTACAAAATGCTTCAATTTCTACACAAACCAACTATCTATGAACCAAAAGTATTTTTAAGATACTAACTCCGTTCTTGATCCCAAGACACCCTTAAATATATCGCCACAAAAAGTTGCCTGAATATATTGCCAATGCTTGCCACAGTGATCACGGATGCTACCAATGAAAAAATCGCATTAATTCCTCCAACGTCTCAAAAAAGTTAAAAGTCCTATAGTTTAAAACATAATGAACTCGGTATATTTTCATTTATTCGCGAACTGGTTGCCATCGTTATGCCCTATAGAAACTTTCCAGAGAGGGCAATTTACTTTCCCCTTAATGACTACAAAGGTGTTCAAAGTACACCTGTCATCCTGTTTAAGACTTCCTTAATGACTTTTTGCAAAAACTAACGGTATTACCGTCATGCTTCGAGGTACCACTGGTTAATGACCTTACAATGTTATAAAAATGAAGTAGCCAATGCCGAGAAATTGCAATAATTTCATACTTTTTTACTCCCCCGATTCAGCGAAATTAATTGTGTTTTGATATATTCGTCTCTCTTAAAATGACGCAGTTGTATGCCTGGCTGCTGAAGGCGTTGACCTGGTTTCTGATTCATTGAATAAAGCTGAGAAACCTCTGTAATTATTTAATAGAATAAATTTGAGAGTTCTTTGTAACAAGCCCAAAGTTTTCAAACTCTGCAGCCTGAATGACGTGCGAATTCTGACAGACTGTTGGATAACGAATGTATTTACAGTACCTACGCACACTCAACATAAGATGTTGATTATTGTGTTTCAAAAGTGTTTTATTGTTTAAAAAGTTATAATTACACAGATCTTTTAGATAGAGAATTAAATATTCTAAGATGAATATTTTATAACAGTGATTTACATACTTGCTGTTGACTGTACCTGTTACACAAACAGAATAATTAAATACATTCGAAAGTAAAAGCAAGACCTCTTTCTAAATTAAATTTCAGGTAGAATAAGCTTTTAGGTGACACGTCAGGAAAATACACGAAATGTTGGGAATTATTTGCTTCCGACGTAATTTCATGTAAGGGAAATTATTTGCACTCGCTCGACTACATTATATTACTCACTCAGTGCCCTGACACAAAAAGTATTTTACATAGCGTATAATATGTATACATTCCAGCGGAATTACATTATGCCACCTCATAAAAGTATATACTACAGGTCGTGTCAACGCCTTCTTATGTCCAACTCTAACAATGTCGGATCAGCGGTTTTATTTTGCAAATCGTATTCATTAGCAATACAACGGCAGAAAAAAAATAGGAATAACTACCAACTAACGCTCCGTTTTTTGGGGTTTTATCAGTGTCCATTAATGTTTATTGGAGAAACATGCATGCATTTCTTACTTTCAACATTACATCAGAACAAGTTTGGGATAAATTAAGAATCTCGAGAGTCTGCAAGGAAAAAGCAAATTCGTTCTCCACGCCGTTACTTCTTCGTAACTATGGTCATGGAGATCAGGCAGTTTCAGAGAGCACGTTCAATTGAAATTGTTATTCTAGAAAGTTGGCTTTTGTACCTCTTTAATTTTACAAAGAAACGAAACTTAAAAATTAATTTTCTCAGAATTACGTCGAATAATCGTCTAAGTTAACTTTAAAGTTCAAATAGTTGATTGTGACTAGAAGACAGTTTTTGTGTACTTCTTTTTCCAAATGCGGACATTATATAGCACTAGTGAAATTATCTTGCTACTTCTTATTTGAATTAAGATTATTCTAGAATGAATCTAACAACATCGATCAAAACTATTTCGGCTTTTCGTATTTTGCTGTCGCAAAATTGAACTGACAGATACTTAATCAGACGTACAGTCCATTACATTCAAAGTAATATAGTATAGTTTTCAACATACATTAACGCGTGGAGCTGTGTCACTGGATTGGAAACGACGCGGTTGGATGAGCTTGAACAACAGTAATGTATCAACTGGTTTCCGATGTGTAGTATTGTGTTAAGTTACTTAATGTGGAGCACGTAATGGGCAGGTGGAAGGTTGATAAGAGGTTGTGAAAAGTCCATGAAGTAATCTAGGTCTATTATACCGGCTGAATTCTAGCAAGATACTCAAGCCTTGTCTTGATAATAGATAGATCGATACAATGTTAAGTAGTCCTTGAATCTTGAGTCAGATTCTGCAAGATGACCCAAAGTTGCTGGATTTTTCGAATGAGTTGCCACGGCCCTAGAACGCAAAGGGCAATTGAAGGAACACGGATGGGTTCCAGTCAGTGAGAGTCTGTTACTCTTTTCAGCTCCACCCACAGCCGGCGAAAATCATCAAAATACCCCTCGTTTGATGATTTTTCATCCATAGAAGCGATAAACGAAGAATCGAGCGATCAAACTCAAGTGTGGATCTAGACTCAAAGCTTGATTCAACTAATCATATAGTTCCAAATTCAAATATGTATTATTATAGGAACGATACTCATGACAAGGAGTATCGTTCTAGAATTCCCCAAATGAAATTTTACCTTGGATAAAAAAAAAACAAGTAGAAAGATGCAATGTCAGGTAGATTAATCTCTGTTTCTTGTTCGATCGTGGCCGCAGCTCTTCGGAAAGAACGCCAGTGATTTTAATTAATGACGTAAATCCGAGTACCTAACGATACCCGGCGAACCTTCGCAGGAAAATCAGCAAACTTTTTCATTCCCTTCTCGAATATTATCAATACATTTCTGTTATATAATTTGTACCATTTAATAATTTCTATGTAGATATATTTATAGACTGAGTGGGACGATGTGTGGGTCTTAATACCGGCTTTACGTCTATGTAGCATTTGATGTTGTTTTTATAATAACTGGAATGAGCTAATTTTTATAGGCTTGTTCCTATGGGCCTCATGAATCGGAGTGTCTAGCAGTAATCAGATTTGGTGGTATCATTCATTTTTGGCCACTAAAAGTTTATATATCTTCAAACCATGTTAATTCTTCTTCTTCCTAGTCGTTTCCTCATTACTGAGGGTCGTGACCACCATGCATGTGGCTCTCCCGTACACTTTGTACCACCTTCCTCCAGGCATTCCTATTCTGTGCCATTCGTAGGCAAGCCTGGGCACTGGATCCTGTAGACGCCTTTACTGTGTCTATCCACCGGGACGGCGCTCTTCCTCTACCTCCATGTTAATTATCTAATCAATATCAATTTTAGCGTCCCGCACAAGAAAACAAACCCTTGAAATGGAAAACGCGAGCAACGCCATGGGCAGCAGCTAGTTTAACCATATAATTTTCTGTGAAATCAAGTTTTGGATCTTATAGTGTTCCATTGCCTTGTCAATATTTAAAATCGGCAATATCAATCGATTATAGCAATTAGTTGAATACACAAGATCTAGATTAAAAATGAGACGGTTCAGTCTGTAGTTGATCATGTGTTTGAACAACCTGAACGCCAAAAGGAATGATAAATAAAACTAAATATTCACCAAAAGCTTAGTTCAAAACATTCTGCAATTCAACCTGAACTAGGGTAGGTAAATCAAACAAACTCGAACTACGAAAGCCAAATAATGTTTCGTAAAATTTGTGCTTTAAAACTGCGGAACATACGGTTTTCGCACTAGCTTTGCGCTGTAGAATTTGTTTTATTTGGGCCCCACATTTTTGGGTTGATGTGTGTAGTTTCGATAGATTGCGTTGGAATAGGAAAGCGAAGCTAGGTGCATTCATGTGGGGCTGAGGAGTTTGTTGCACTACTTCTAACTTACGCCAATTCGAAGATGTGTTAAGATCGAGTAGTGGGTATTTTATGGTTGGCTTTTTAACTAGGTTAATCAAAGATAATTATAATCCTCACCTAAAATTTAACACCCCTAAAATAATTTGGCATAAAGCCTGAGTTGAAGAAAGATACGCACAGATTTTCACTCCTCTTGCTCAAAAAGCCTAAATTTTCAACATTATAACGTTGCAGTGTATGCTGAAATTAGGACTAACCTTGAGTGCTTCATTCACACATTTAACTTTATTAGGTATGCAATTAATCCTATCAATACCTAATCCAAATAAATAAATTCCACGTAACGAAACGGTTTAATGAAAATGCGTCAAAAGATAAATAGATTTACATCCGGCGAAATAAAAACAATTCAGATCGCGATTCAATGAAACCGATATTTACTTCAGCCGACAATTGATAAGGTTTATAAAAGGAAATTATTTAAAATTTCATGTAATCTTTAGGTAATATGTAGACTCACTATGACTTTTCTGTTATGCGTTTTTAAGTTCCGTAGTCTACAAGGAATCCTTATAGTTTTTAGCGTTCCGTAGTCGACAAGAAACCCTTATAGCTTTGCCATGTCCGTCTTTCTGTCTACCCGCGGCATAGCTCAGAGGTTCTTGCTACTATAAAACTGAAATTTAGTATATGTAGATATGTTATTAGTTTTTTTTTTTGTGTATGGCATCTCGCAGGTCAACCTAGAAGGTTGTCGACTGCTTAACCGGGCTTGCCTGTGAAGTGCCTTAAATAAATTTAGGGCCTCCAGCCAGGGCAATTTTTTTTTTTTTTAGTGTAGTTCGCGTAAAGTGCGGATGACTTTTTTTTCTCGCGTATCCCGTCGTGTGGGGTATCGTTGTCGTCAACCAGTTATAGTGTTATAGTCGACTAACTAAGACCTACGGAACCCTACTTCGCGTGGCCCGTCACGCACTTAGCCGCTTTTTAAAGAAATGAGATATCAAAGTTATCGGTATCGATAAAAAAGTATTCCTTGATAAGAGACTGATTATTTTGCCCATTCATAAAAATTACGTGTACATTTTATTTATGAATGGCTTCTGAAATACATACAATGTGAATTAGATTAGGCGTGATAATGATATCTTTTCTGTACAAGGTAATTTTGTACTTACATATCCTACTAATATTTTAAGTCCGATAGTTTGTGTAGCTCTTTCACAAACTACGGAAGGGATTTGAATGAAATTTGGTTAAACACACCGTTCATATTTAGTATCCAGAAATCTGGACTATTATTTAAATAAACTAATGTTCCGGAATTTTGATTCTAGAGGTGTCAATTTCGAAATTAATTAAAATGCCAATATTGTTCGAAATTTCAAAATACCTACATGCTGAATCTCTAACGGTAGGGGTTAGGTTAGGAAACAACATGATGAGCAGAAGACATAGAACAGTATTCTCCTGCCTTACCCTTCGGGGATAATAGCTGTGATGATATGTTATATCAATAGCGTGGTTTCAAATTCTTTTTTGTACCACATAAAAACTATGTTTCTTCCCATGAGAAAGCTATGACATTCATTAAGGAAGCATAGCATGGCATGTGAGAATTAAAACATCTATTGTTCGCCGCACTCAAGTATTAATAATTGTCGGAGAGATTGTATGACAATAGAGTGTAGCTTAGACAGCTAAATGACTAGATTGCTTGTTTATGAGCACTAGGAAGTAAAACATAGTGTTATTGTTTATATTGTACCACTTTTTAGAGGATTTGCTATCTAAAGTGGGGTAAATGGAAAATATTTTATTGAAATATGTTTAAATTATTTTTTTTTATTTTGATTTTCTAACCATTGTTATTTGAAGTACTGTCTTGTTTACAGGTTATTTAACCTCTACATAAAATTGAGTCATATGTGTGGATTGCAAATACATAAAATATAAAATTTGAGAGAGAAAGATTGAATGATTGAAGGGATAGTAATTTTTGATAAAATAGATCTTCAAATGAGTACAACTGAGAAAATGATTTCAAATTTCCTGAGGAATCTTTCCGAGAAATGAATGAAAACCAATTTTATTATCATGAAAGCTAATTCTCCTAATTTCAGTATTCCAGGGAATTGTTTGGTATCTACATCCAGTTATTGATAATTGACCAATCATGGAAATTACTCTTTAGAAAAATATTTTTACTAAGCTTAATTAAAGATCCACATTAACAATCAAATAATAAGAAATGAACAAATAAAGTAGATTGTTCGACATAATTATGTTTATATAATATTGTTTTTTGTTTAAATATACAAGTTGAACATATCATTATAACTAGTATTTAATTAAATTTTTAAAACAAAAAACAGGCAAAAATGCCTTCAATCATTTTAGAAAAGAGCTGATACTCTTACACTGCTGGACCAATATTAACCAAACATAGCTAAGAACCACCGCAAGGAAACTGGCTTTCAAATGAAAAAAAAAAATGCATTGAAATTGGTCGATCTGTTTGAGGGCTACGATGCCACAGACATACACATACAGACAGACAAACGTCGACGTCAAACTTATAACACCCCTCTTTTTTTCGTCGGGGATTAAATAATACCATAGCTTAAAGGCAAATGTAAACGAAAATAGTAGTCCATTGAAAAGTTACATTTGGGGTTGCGTTTTTTAGAGGACGCAATTTTATTTTTTTGATGTGTAGGGGGGGTCAGTGTAAAGCTAAAACCAAGTTTGTGGGGTCGCCACCCTTGTCCCCCGGCCGCCATCTTGAAAATAGGGGTTGAAAAGGTTTTCACGATATATCTCCTAAACTGTTTAGTCGATTTAAAAAAAATCTTGACATTTTTGTTGCAAATTAAATTCTCTACAACTTTGATCCGCAACTTTTTGTCATAGAACTATAAATAAAAAAGTTATAAGCGAAAATGTTCAGAATTCCAGAAAAAAAATATATTTTTCGATATAACTTTTTTTTATCATTTTACGAAAAAATGATATTAGACCATTTTTGTAGATCGTTTTACGAGAAACAACTTTTATGTAGAACATTTTGTCATTAAGTCAATAGCTAAGGTTTTACAGCGCTCCGAAGTAATAGGCCAGTGCTTTTAGCCTCTAAAAACGGTAAAAAGTGAATAAAATAATAGTAGGATGAAACCCATTGGAAAAGGAGGAGAATATAATAAAAATGATGGGAAAAATAAATTACGGGCGATCTGAGGTCGGGAAGTGGGGGGAGAGGGGGGTTAAAGTTAAAAAAAATGTTTATTTCAATTTCCGGCAAAACTACAAGTCCTATGAAAAAAAGTTAAATGGCAAAATTGTAGGTAATAAAAAGACCTACAACTTTTGTATTGACACTTTTTCACATAACCTCAAAACTTATGTGAAAAATTCAAAAAAACAAGTTTTTGGAGTTTAATTTTTATCTTTTACAATAATTATTTTTTTTCCACGAAATTTGGTGAAAACTTGCCTTTTTATGTCCCAAACACACTGTAATTTATTTTATTTAAAATAATTATTTTTTAACCTTATTTTGACTTAATATCGAAAAAACACCCTAATATTCAATCGAAAATTCTCGCGTCAAAATATCACTTTTTTTTAAAAAGTCGGTGGTCTTTTTGTTTGTTGAAATCTCTACTTTCTGATGGTATAAACAAAAATTTACATTTCTATGGTAAATGTTCTCAGAAAATATAAAGAAACGCTACGAAATAACAGGTAGTAAGGCCTGAAGGCTCTGAACATTTTCGCTTATAACTTTTTTATTTATAGTTCTACGACAAAAAGTTTCTGGACCAAAGGTGTAGAGAATTTAATTTGCAACAAAAAATTCTAACATTTTTTTTAAATTAAATTAATAGTTTAAGAGATATGTCGTAAAAACCATTTCAACCCCTATTTTCAAGATGGCGGCCGGGGGACAAGGGTGGCGACCCCACAAACTTGGTTTTAGCTTTACACTGACCCCCCCTACACATCAAAAAAATAAAATTGCGTCCTCTAAAAAACGCAAGGTTAGGCCTAAAAAATGTAACATTTCAATGGACTATAGGTATTGATTAGAAAATGAGCATGATACATAACCCCTAGATGTATATAACCACTTGGATTTTTATTAAATCAATTGTGTATTGAGTAATATAATAACATGTAATATACTTTGTTATTGTGCTAATTGCAAAACTTTCCTCGTACAAAATTGCAATAAATAAAGTAAAATGGATGCCTTTGAGGTAAATATTAGATGTTAGCCTTGCATAGAGTCATTTTAGGTCATCGTTGTGGTGAATTTTAATTATTTTACACACTTTATTTAGATATTAATGTTTAATATTTTTTTAAGAAATATGCAGTGCCTTTGTACTGTAAAGGTTTTATGAAACCTTAAAAATAAAACAATAAGGTTGAATGTTGTAATTCAACCTTATTACTTGAACTATCAATATAATTGTTGTGGAATTGGAATATGAAGGGACGGTAGATAGAAGATTTTTACTTGCTGCCCTATGTTAGTTGCGCCACTTCTTCACAACATAAAACACATAGGAACTGGTGAAGGGTGGTCATTTTGGGGGCTGTCTTTTGTAAATTCGATCTTAATTTGATTAAATTACTTTTGAATTTTGATGTTTTCTTCTTCATGTGTAATTTTCTGTAGGACACAAATAGTTAATTTCAACAATTATCTACACATAGAATATGTCTGTCCTCAACTCTGACTCAACTTACAACCCCTAACCTCAGTCATAATTTTCACTACTATTTTGTTGTCCTGTAAATATTTTTCACAATTACATAAATATATTATGGTATTTTCAATTTACAGTGCATTGCAGTTACTAATACATATTTTTGATCTGTGAAATACAAAATTCGAATTATAATGTGTAAATGGGTTTAGAGAAAATAACATGTGGTTTAATGATGACAAGCTTGTTGGTATAAATAGATACTATTCAGAATCATTGATATTTGACCTACAATAGCTACAATGCTATTTGTTACAGATGTGTTCATAATGTATTCAATTGCATTCAAGGAGTTACTAGTCATATATGATGAACGGTGAAAATACTGCTTTTGACAACTTCAACCATGGCTTTCTATAATGTAATGTATACAGGAAATCAAAATTAATGTCGTTATCCTGTATGTTCACTGATATGGTAATTCCACAAATCTATTTTGATAATAATAAACTATAACCATACAAATTGTGAACACTACAGGTTATGATGAAAAACCAATCACATCTAGGTGCATAATCCGAATTAATATTATAAATGCGAAAAAAGTTGAGCCAATTTTTATGAAATTTGGTATGGAGGTAGATTGGACCTTGGAGACTGATATAGGCTCCTTTTTATTATGGTTTTCAAATTAATTTTTCTCAGGTTTTTTATTTTAACCTGGTATTTTTTAGAATCTTACGGGCATACGCCAGAGTGAGATTCTAATAGTTAACTTCTAAGTAGTTTGAGAAGGTGGATTGTTCTGTACTGCATTGAAATTATTATCTAAATCTAGTTGTAGGAATTTTCTGACTATTCGGCATGTATTGAGTATAGCTGCTTTTTGAAGTGTGATATAAGTAAATTTGGATAGGTTAAGTGCATTGGAGCTATTAAATATTTGTTATTCTTATTATATTATTAATGGAGACCCTGGGAACGCAGGAACCAGCTAGTGATTTATAAAATAATTAAACATTTACATAGGTAATGCAGTTAAGTATAGGCAGAACATTGAAATCATATTGAAGCTCATTCAAGGCTATGATTAAATGTCTTAACATTAAAAATACATTCAAGGCTATGATATTCATAACAATCTTACTCGATATACAAAAATATGCAATTTAGAGAGCTGATATATAGAGCATGGAACTGGTACATTTATTCAGTTGTAGAACTTACACACATAGACAGAAGGAGGCTGGGTCATCTTAGGGGCAGATTTGAGTTTCTTTAGATTATCGTGCATTTCTGTACCTTGTCAGTATTTATAGAAAATATACAGCATCAATTTTTTTTGTATTTTTTGTATATTTCAAATTTGGGGCACATTTAGCATAGTATATATTCATTGTAACTAGGCCTTGGTGATTAGTTCATGTACCTACCATAAAAAAGTACACAAAATCCAGTCTAAAGGAGACATTTTAAGGTATTCAAACTAACATAAGCTTGTTATTTATTGCCTGTGTCTTACTAACTAGTTTAACCTCATTTGAATGATATTAAATTGAATGTCTCACCTGTTTCCAAAGTTTGTCCTCCAGAACTCGGCCGCATCGCTCTTGGTTATGCGGAACTGGTCGCCGGCGAAGGTCCCGCTGGGAAACATCGCCTTCAGCTCACTCAACATGTGGCTAAACACCAAACTAAGCTTCGTCAAGTTACGTCTGTAGTGCGAATTCTCATCGAACATCTTTTCTTTGCCCTCTTTAAACAACTTTATAGCCTGCTTACATTTCCTTATCAAATTAATTATAAATATGTTAAAATGTTCGTTGCTGTTCAACGCCTGCATGTTGTCCTCGTACTTGGAGTATATAACACGCAAACGCTGATACGTATCCGGCAGAATGTCTAATATAAACGGCGGACTGTTTTTCAAATTCATCTTATGATGCTGACACAGTTTTACCACTTTATCCATCAACTTCCAAGTCTTATCCAATGTCCTTTTATCGGTCGCAAGTTTAGTGGGGCATACTGCATCCGAGAACGCCCCGTGCAACTTCGAAATTAACGAAGATATATTTTTCTGTTGTGATTTGTGACGAGGGGCCGCCATATTGAAGAGTCCAATGACATACAAATGAAAACAACGTTTTTTAACACGACGCTAAACTCAAAACACAAGCATCACTTAATAATTATGTTGTAAAGCGCGTGTCTTCTCATTATCACATAATCGAACCACATTTACGACACAAATAACACACTATACAACGATCGACCACTGACACATCGGCGACGCGTATGACAATTTGACAAATAAATGAATGAATGAACCGAGTGACAGAAAAGAAAATAGGTTGGTTTGGAGGACGAGCTGGTGCTGCCATTTAAAATATTTTTTTACCCATATAACATTGTTGTTGGTTTTGTATTTAAACACTTTAGAGGAAAATGTGCACGTGAATATGTAGATATTTTTTTTGTAATATTATTCCCTTTATCAATCACCTATATTTGAGATATTGTAATCTTAACTAATATGTCTGTGAGTGCCTTACAAAGGAATACGTACGCCATAGCTCGAATTTTATTTTAGTTGTGTATTTTGTTCAAACATTTAATTAAAAAAAAATAAGTATGACAAATTTTCTTTTAAATGCACAAAATGAATTTAAAAAAACAACATGGAAGGAATTTCATTCAATAGCCTATACTTCCGTTTCCAAAAAAAAAATAAAGGATTTTTATTATTTGTATAGAATAATTAAACTGTTCTTTCTGATGATACCCAGTGACCCACACTCATGAGTATTCATAATCTTTCCCCATTACCAGAATGAAGTTGTAATGTGGCAACATCTTAATTCATTTTGATACTGCTTACAGACACTACGTTTTGTTTTAAAACGCTGAGTTTTTATTTAAATATATTATTTGATTGCTTTCAATATAGTAAAAGAATTGTAATCGTAACAAATGATAATAGGTACAATATAGCAAATTATCTTTTTTCCGTATCAAAATTTATCGTTCTTCATGTGCTGCCATCTAGTGACAACTTCTTAACTTCTTTTTACAATAAGAACAGACGATGCTAGCATGCAAATGTACGGGTAGTTAGTTCACACAATAATACATAGATGGCATTAAAACTAGTTATTTTCAGGAACATTTTATTTTCGTAGCGATAATTATAATAGAGTCCATTAACATGAAGTTTAAATTTCACCATGGTAATAAAAAGAAAGGTAGTTATTTTATGCATAAAATAGACTATTCGTCCTCTTCTTCTTCGTTGGGTTCAGGAGTGGTGGTGGTTCGTTTCTTGGTCTTCCGCTTGCGGCTGTGTCGCTTGCCTTTCTTGCTGGTTCTAAACAGCAATACAAAATATTTTAGTCTATGTATAGTATCCCAGAACCCTAACTAAGTTCATTGTGAAACTTTTTAATCTTATATCGTGCCTAATTTTTAACTCTTTTTCTTCTAAGCGGCCAGATCCATTTTGTACATGTGTCTACAAGGATGGTTCTGAGTTGGTAGGTAAGGCAGGTATATACACACAATTCATAGGAAGTAAGTTAAACCTCGGGAAATAACTAGAAGATAATCTATAAAATTAATTGGTATTAATAGTATAAAAAAACTATACCTCATTCACGAAAATAGTGTTATGACTGGAACCTACTTAAATAGATAAATTAAGGACGTGCAAAAAAAATGAGTTTTTTATTAAATAGTTTTGTATCCTGCCAGTCACCACCACCTGCCCTTATCCCAATTTATTTGGGGTCGGCGCAGCAAGTCTTCTTCTTCCATACTTCTCTATCTGACGTCATCTCACTAGTAACCAATCCTTTCATCACCCTACCAGTCACCACCATCGATTATTATATAAGTTAGGTGCGCAATGCTATGTTGCTCCAAATCCAACTGCTACTATCGTAGTTATTAAACTATAGGTAAGTACCTAGTTAGTTTCGCATATATCTATACATGTAAGCAATAGCTGTTTCCCGCGGTTTCACCCGCATCCCGAGGGAACTCCTTCGCGCACCCGGGTAAAAAATAGCCATGTTGTTCCTCAGGGTCTATTCTATCTCTGTACCAAATTTCATCAAAATCGGCTCACTGGTTTAGGCGTGAAAGCGTAACAGACAGACAGAGTTACTTTCGCATTTATAATATTAGTAAGGATAAGGATTAGTAAGGATAATAATAATGCTCTAAACATATGAAACTTACATCAGCATCCCAAGGAGTTGGTATAGGTACTTAGATGACTATAGAGTTAATTTGTTCAGGACTAGTAGACCAGAGAGCTTAACAGTTCCTTAAGCTAGAGTAGATAAAGGACAATTTAGAAGAAGTAAAGAAGATTGTACGTCAAGGACATAAGACTCAATATAATGAAAACGTTACAAATATACATAGAAGACTAAGGCCCAAGTTCACCGACGAGATAACGGTCCGATTAACTTAAAATAGCTGTTTACCATAAATTCAAACTTCGTACTTTCGATGGATAACGTATTATTTGAGATTTTTATTCCTGAAACGGTCGATTACCAAACCAGGGTTGAACTAGAAGTGGGTAACACGATGATTCCAGCTTTCTAGTTAAAAAAGTTTTTGTTTAACGGCCCGATTAGGTAACCATCTGTCGGTGAACTTGGCCCTAAGAATTTAAGAAAAACAGATAGTTAATTTAATTACCTAGTAAAGAAAACAGTTTATTTACAAATAATAATTACAGTCCGGTTAGTCACAGAGCACATTATGATTTACTTTTCATATTCCGGGCAAGGAGTCTTTTCGTAAGCGTTGAATTTCAAAATGGCGCCTTTCACTCCAATAAGCACATTATCAGCGGAATCCATAGCAAAGGAATTCACTCCAGAAACGCTAAACGTTCCTAAATGCCTCGCACTCGAATTCTCAGGATCAACAACATACAAATTACTGTTCTCATCCATTGCAAAAACTTCATCAGAGCGGCTTACGAAGACCCCTGTCATTTTGTCATTGGGTAGCCCCTTAATCTTAATTGGAATGGAGTACCCATTCTTGAGGATGTAGGAAGTCTTTGTGGCTACGAAGTAAACATTATTCCTTGGGTCTACAGTTAATCCATGTCCATTGGGTATGGCGGAAAACGTCTCCTGCTTCTGGCCATCATTTGTGATTTTATGCACTCGGTTTTGGGGCCATGTTGCAATGTACATTGCACTACCA
Source organism: Pyrrhia umbra (assembly GCA_963891755.1). Classification (NCBI taxonomy): domain Eukaryota; kingdom Metazoa; phylum Arthropoda; class Insecta; order Lepidoptera; family Noctuidae; genus Pyrrhia; species Pyrrhia umbra. The sequence goes on from OY982943.1 coordinate 4,543,124, forward strand.
TCGCTATTAACAGCGATATACATTACATCTTCACCTAAAGCTGTGTACAATTCTATAGAGCCGTCATCCTTGTATTTATAGACGCCGTTATCAGTGGCTAAATACACGATGTCATTGAGGTTATCAACGCATGTAGACTGACCAAGTCCGGCGACTTTAATAACTTCAAAATCACCGCTTGGATGCAAGACTTGGAGACTCATCTTCATTTCATCACTTATCAGCGTGAAGAATATCTTCCCAGTCTTCCAGTGGATACTCATATCTGCTGGTATACCAGTTACGTTCTTCTGTTCTTCTAGAGAGTAATAGAAGTTGTTGAAATTCAGGAGATTGGCACAGAAATGTTCTCTAGTTTTTTGCCGTTGGAGACTTTGTCTGGTCATCACTGGGTTCGAGCTGATTGCTGTCACCATTGACAATAAGAGTATTATTACTTTCTCCATCTGCAATGAAGCACAGTATTATCATTTTTGTTCTATAGTGAAAAAAATAGGTACTGCAAATGCCAACACTTAAATGCCTACTAATATTGCAGTTAAGGTTAGCAGTAATTACAGATGTTATAATGACTGCTAAATTGCCAGTTAGTCAGAACGCAATTACCTACTGTTAATTTTATTATTGATGTTTTGGTAATTTAAAAAATATAGTTAGTATTTATTTTCTTTGCCATCTAGTTAAGGACTAAGTCAATGTAAGGGACACTACTTGTAGCGCAAGTTAAAATGATCTAATGTTCAACTATAAACACTAACAGTCAAAATTAAGATTTTGTGTACAGGTACTTTGTTGGAGCTGAGGTAAAGAAAGCTATTTGTTTATCTAATCATCTATCTATCATATAAAATCCTAAGTCCTTAATGACTGACGGATCAACGCACAGCCTAAACCGCTGATCGTAGAGACGTGAAACCTGTGCGATGTGTTCTTTGGATCTAGTATCTCAAAGAAATAACTTTATCTTGTTCTCAGTTTGCTAATCTGAAACTAATCATCGCCAAGACGAGTCTTTTCGATTTCTAGAACTGTTTATTAGATAAGAAATTATTTACTAATAGATAATTATTTTCTAAGGAAACCTTCTATTCCTAGTACTATAATCTCATTTGTTTTTATTCATTTCAGTTTTATCATGTAGCTACTGTACGTAATTTTATAATTTTAAGATGTTTTTTTTTCTTTCAAATATATATTTTTCTGTTATCATTTGCAAGTTTGAACTTCACTAACGTGAATTTCGGAAATAAAATCCATGTAACTTGTTGAGAGATGATTGAAACGGACAAACCTATACTAATATAATAAAGCTGAAGAGTTTGTTTGTTTGAACGCGCTAATCTCAGGAACTGCTGGTACGATTTGAAAAAATCTTAAAGTGTTAGATAGTCCATTTATTGAGGAAAGCTATAGCCTATATCATCACGCTAAAACCAATAGGAGCGGAGCACCACTATTCCACGCGGAAGAAGTCGCGGGCAGAAGCTAGTTTTATAATACAATATAACACGAAAGGCACACTAATCAGCCGCCATGATTTCCTAACGCAGAACAGAGATGAAGTAATAGAATTTCAATTATACACGCTGTTAATTTTCCCAACAGAAGCTTACTCGTTGAAAATTTAACGCTCGACTGTCCTCATAATGTTTTCTCTACCTTCCCTCGCTAAGTATCTTACGTAGGTACACGAATTGAATTATGTTTTAATAGATTCCTTTTTTTTGATCTTTGGGAAAAGGGAAGGAGCTTATAAAAAGGGGAGTCGATATTTGTCAAATAATAATGAGACTGCCTTAAATACACGTGTAAGTATATACATATTCTTCCTAAATGCGAAAGTGGGTTTGTTTGTTACGCTTTATGATAAAACGCCTCAGCCGATTTTGATGAAATTTAGTATGGGGATAGATTGAGACTTGAAGAAGAATATACTATAGTTATTATCCAGCTGCGTTTATCTCCGGATGCGGATGAAACCGAGTGAACCATGTGAAACTAGCTGTTGCTTGCGGTTTCACCTGTATCTCGAGGGAACTACTTCATGCACCCGGATAAAAACTATCCTCTGTCCTTACCCGGGACTCAAACTATATCTATACCAAATTGCCTCTAAATCGGATAAGCCGTTTAAGCGTGAAGAGGTAAAAGACAGGCAGACACGCTTTCGAATTCACTATATTAGTATTGATACAGTTTTTGTACATCACTAAACTTATGTACGCTATGTAAATAAGACGGAGATTACTATCGAATAATAACTAACCCTAATTATTCGCACTAATTAATTAATAATTAAATGAAAGCCTACCTTTCTTTCACAATAATATTCCAATTTAAACCAACACGATTCAATACTGTTCACCCCGCACACATTTCACTGTGACTGACAACGGCCACCTCGTATCTCCTTATATATAACTATTATGTTATCACGCACATTGTATAAACGATAAAAATAAAACAATAACATTGTCGTTACTAGTAAACAACATATTTCTACGATTATGTTGGTGGTTAGTCAATCTGAAGAGGAAATGCGTGTTACTGCTGTTATTTAATATTGTTTATTGTTTTAACAAAATGTTGATCTATCTTTTAGTGAAATAGTTATAGTAATTTCGTACTAGTAAATTGTTTAAACGCTGGTTCTTACAACCTAACAGACAGACATGTGTCGGGGAGTTTGTTGCGTCACTTCTTCTTTCCAGCAAAAGCACATAGGAAGTGGTGAAGGGCGGGCGTTTTGGGGGCTGTCTTTTGTAAATTTGACGTTCAAAAAGTACTGATTTGAGACTTAGTTTGAATAAATGAATTTTATTTTTTTGAATGAAGATTATAAACGGTATTAGTTGCTAGCGCTGCGATCGCGAACAATGATTCGAATAACTAACAAAATATTTAATATCTCCTTTTATTTTTACCTGTGTTCTCTTTCCATGCACGGGACTACGGAGTAACGCCCCTTTGGGAGACACACGTGGACCCAAATATAACACGTGAGAAAAAATTAATGGTGACACATAAACGGTTAGTGCAGGACTAGTGTAAATGAAGTTATAATTCTTAGTACAATTGCCACGTCTCAGTCAGCAATCAGCAGCCACTAGGCATGATTTGTGTCCTGTAACTGGCAATAGGTCAATTGTTGTAATTAAAACTAGATGGAGTAAACTAAGCGGCGAATTTGGATATATAATGGCGATTTAGATTGTATTCTAACTAATATTATGAACTAGCTTCTGTCCGCGACTTCGTCCGCGTGGAATAGTGGTGCGTCTATTGGTCTTAGCTTGATGATATATAGCTTATAACCTTCCTTGATAAATGGGCTATCTAACACTGAAAGAATTTTTCAAATCGGACCAGCAGTTCCCGAGATTAGCGCGTTCAAACAAACAAACTCTTCAGCTTTATATTATTAGTATAGATGTGAAAGTCAGTTTGTTTGCTTTCACGCTTCCACGGTAAAACGGCTGTACCAATTTGGATAAACTCAAACTCTTTTGTTTGTTTCAAATAGGTCTTTGCAGGCACTTATGAAACGTCAAGCTAGTTGCACGGTTCCAAAGAGATTTTTGAAATTTGTTATGGAGATAGATGGGTCCTTGGAGGCGGTTATACGCTATACTTTATACTTTTGATCCGGGCGGAATAAATTTTTATAACACATAAAAAAAGTTTGTCAAAAAGACTTATTTTTCGTAATTTCCTCCCGCATTTTCCATTATAGTCGACCAAAAACCATCGATTAACAATATTACCTTGATGACAATGTTGGTATCGACGGAGACTCCCGTGATAAATGGACGCCAACCTCCTTGCGGATCCAAGCGCTAACTTTAATCATGTATTTGTCAGGTAGGCCCGCGTTCATCAATAAGGAACCTCGTAACTTTGAGAATTAGGAATAATAGAGGGTTTTGTAGGTACAGAACTTGACGTACCTTAGCATAAAATAACGTAACTTATAATAACTTAATATTTGCGTAGTAGTTTTAGGCGTATGTGGGCTCTTATTCTGAATTGGTTTTGGGTCTAATTTTCACTTTTAACTCCATGTGTAGGGGATGAAAAATATAGAAATTATGAAATGGTGACCTCATAATTTAAAATGATTATATAATAGATATTTGCGATTACTTTAAAAGCGGTGTTCTCAATTTATTCTTATAGATTTAATCACAGAAGACAGAAAAAGAAAATAGATGGATGAGTACCTATATTTCACAAAATGGTTGCAGATAGAAATATTTATAGATACGTATGAACTACTTTGTCCTGTATGACTGACGGATCAACGCACAGCCTAAACCGCTGATCGTAAAGACCTGAAACTTGGGGGTGTATCCTTTGTATGACATAGGAATCCGATAAGAAAGGATTTTTCGAAATGATACCCGAAATGATTATGGTAGTGGAACAGGGGGGCAAAGTGTATGAAACTCTGTTATTTTTTATTTGATTTCGTATAGCCCACGCGGGCGAAGCGACTGGCGGAAATTTAGTATCTAATACAAAAACAGTTTAACAGAAAAAATCTAGGAACAATTTCTCTCCCGAAGAATATCCCATCAAATAAAACAAAAATTTCATCGTCGACATTTTCAATGCGACAAAAACTTATAACACCCTTTTAAGAAAAATGTCGCCCCATTCATTTCATGGTTACATGTCGCATAAACTGTTCTTTTCATCATCTAAGTAAGGTTTAGGAGACATCATTTTTCATCAGACCATGTCATAGCAGGTAATGAATGAAACTCAATTCATGTATCCCAGCTGCTGGGAATAAAAACAATCTTATCTTCTAAAGTGTAAAGATGAAAATGGTTTGCGAAGTACCTATGTGTTCTTATTATGTGATGTTAGCTAGTAGGTATATTTGGAGTTGTAATAGTAGTACATAAACTTTAAGTTTTTGAACACATCTTGAAGATAAAGACAGGTCTAATAAGATTGATAGTGTGACAGTCTAATTATGTTTAGGTGGTTTCGTAAAATTGCTGTCATTTGTATCTTTGACAGTCGTTACGGGTAGTCAGAAGCTAGAAAGATTGACAACCAATCTTGCTAGGGTATCGTGTTATCCGGTTACTGGGATATTGAGACCAGATAAGCGGTTGTTTCATGTAAAACACTGATACTCAGCTGTATTCGGTTAGATTAGAAGCCGACCCCCAACATATTTGGGAAAAGGCTAGGCAGATGATGACTATGAAATTGGTCCCATTATTTATTTCTTTAATGATTGCGGATACTCTTTATATTTTTTAAAGATTTCTAGTCTTATACTTCTTGGTTTCAAAATATCTTGAAGACCAAAATTTTTCTTTTGAGCAAACAAATCTATCTATATAAAATGCTTTGTCCTGAATGACTGACTGACTGACGGATCAACGCACAGCCTAACCCTGTAATCGTAGGGACCTGAAACTTGGAGGGTGTGTTCTTTGTATGACGTAGGCATCCGATAAGAAAGGATTTTCCGAAATTCACCCCTTAAGGGCGTGACAATAGCGGTCAAAGTTTGTATGAAACTCTATCATTTTTTATTTGACTTCGTATAGCCCATGCGGGCGAAGCCGTTGGCGAAAAGCTAGTCGTGTATAAAAGGCGTGCTTACTTTAGAACTTAACGTAATAATGTATGTAGTTTAAGAGAACATATTGTTGATACAAAACAACGGTACCAAGAAACGCCAAATTGTACCAGCTCTTTCTACGAGCCTACATGTTAATGTACTTTACTTCTAATCTGAAATTCCTTAGGTGTGCCCAACAAAAACGTAATGCGATTACTTAATAACGTTGGAAGCCTTTGACAGACTCGACTTGTTTTTGTTTAAAGAGTATTATTATGTTCGTCAACAGTTTCTAGAAACTTCGGAGAAGCTACACACATGGGGCTGTTGTTGGGTAAGTTTTAGAGAGCAAAAAATTTAAAGGTTTTGTGTTTGACTTTACTTATATGTTTGTGTATTAAGTATTTGCTTCTTAATCTATGTTAAGGACACATTATATTTGTCAAATAATGTAAACAATCTTTATCGACCATACGCTAATAAGGTTCAAATGTTTGAATAAATAGCTAATCTAGTCATAAAAAAATATGTAAAATACTGGTCAATTTCTCTACTTATAAAGTACCTATTTAAATTGAGAAATTGTGTTATTTGACATACACTTGAATTTTTTTTAACTACGTAGTAACTTTTGTACGAATTGAGGCTAGTAAATATGTAACGACTGAAGAATCAGTAGCAAAAACTATCATTTAAAACATGCCAGAATGTTGTGTCGCAAAACGCTATTATTGAAGGTTAATAATAATGTTTCAACACGTCTCTCGTACAAATACCCGATTGGTTGAAAGAATGACAATGAAGAATGATAACAATACAATATGTTCCTAAGCCTGCGTGGGTTGTAGATCTTGGCTTATGATTACTCACCTTGGAATCACACAGGCTAAATATATGGCGGTGCCTACTCGTGGTTTCCCCCGGTTTCACCCGAATTCTAAGGTACAACCTATTTAGGCACACAGACGAAAACTTGTTCCCCGTAGTTTGAGGTATCTCCATGTTAAAACTTGTCCAAATTGGCCTAGCCGTTCTCGCGTGAAAGAGAGAGTTACGCAGAAATTTGCATATCTGATGCATAGATAAATATTGCTTTCTATACCATTATACAATAAGTTCAATGAGAATCAAGACCAACTGTTTAGAAAAGTCTGGTAAACGTATGTTATAAAATCATTAGACGTTAAACAAAATATAAAAAAGTTGGGTACCGATGGCGTTTATGCACTCAGAATCTCAGATGTAATATCTCTTTTATTGAAAGCATCATTCAATATAATTCCCCGAACAAATTCGTAAAACTTGATTTCCTTCATACGAAGTGAAACAAAATAGAAATACTATTTGAATATTCCACAAGTTTAGATTAAATTTCGCCATTGCAGAATTTGAATGGAAAAATATAAGTTTTATTTATTTGTTGGGGGCTTCGGGAATTGCTGGCTGCGTAGAACGGATTTGTTTCGAATGTGAGCGAAATAGGGAAATGTATTGCTATGTATTCGTCAACTTTTCAAAATAGCTAGTACTTTTCTAAAGAGTGGGTAAAAGTTTTCCTTGCGGGCGCTGCATAGATGTTTAGTCGAAAGTTAGGTGGGGTGTTGGTTTATTCTGCTTCTTCATACCTATGTGTTTTCGAAATCATCATCATCTGCCCAGCCATTTCCCAACTATGTTGGGATTAGCCTCCAGTCTAACTATATACAAGTGTTTTACATAGAGCGACTGCCTATTAGACGTCCACAACTCAGTTACTGGGCTAACAAGATACCTCTTGGTACCTACGACTGGTAGTCAGACTTTTTGGCTTCTGACTACCATTAACGGCTGTCAAAGATCTACAAATTACACCCAGGACGAACGGCTTAACGTGCTTTCGAGTTACGGAGGAGTCTCGGAGGATAGAGGTGATTATCCATCTACGAACCGACCGCGCCAAGCGTAGCTTAACCTGTGATCCATCAACCTGTGCGGCTTTTACTTAGCTACGAGTACGAGCTCCTTGTATTTTAAGTAGGTATTTTAGTTTTTAAAAATATCGATAATTCATAACAGGTTTATCGTATGGGATTTAAGTTATTAGTACTAATTTAATAGCACCTATACACCCAACAGTTGGAGTATGTTTTAGTAACTTGTTCGGATCCAATCTGATGAATGTTTTGATTGCTTTTAAAAATAATATGCCTACATTTTGTTAATCAACTATTTCGTTCTTAATTATTTTCTATTACCATTTAAAAAAGTGGCGTGTAGGTCTAGAAACCCGAAATGTATATTGATAAGATAATAAGATCGAGACACTGAAAAACGAAAAATAAAAAATAAAACTTTTTCCAAAACAAAACCGTCTTCTAAAAACACTGAAAAGAGTAAAATACGTTTTATTTAAACGCTTGTTCAAGTTCAAGAAGTTCAAGAAGTAGATAATGTAAAATTCCTAGGACTATATGTAGATAAACACCTAAACTGGAAAATGCATATTGAGTCGGTATGTACAAAATTAGATAAATTCGTTTTTGCTCTAAAAAAATTAAGACAAAATGTATCTGTAGAAGCGGCTCTATCAGCTTATCATGGCTACGTGTCATCGGTCTTAAACTACGGAATAATAATGTGGGGCAATTCTGTCGATGTGGATAGAGTTTTCAAAATTCAAAAACGGTGTATCAGAGTCATAAACAGAGCTTGGTTCTTAGATAGCTGTAAACCTTTATTTCAAAAATGTAAAATACTTCCTTTACCATGTATGTATATCAGAGCCATAAGCATTTTCACAAAAGAGCATATGTATTTTTTTAAACAACACAACGAAGTTTTTACGAGGCAGAAAAGGTCTAAGTATAAAAATCTGTTATATCAACCACCCTGTTATAAAGATATTTATAAGAAAAATGTGTTTAACATGTGTATATTGATATATAATAACTTGCCAGAAGAATTTAAATTATTAAAAAGTAATGTTTTCAAAACTAAATTAACGGAATGGCTCCTATCACATTGTTTCTACAGCATTAAAGAACTTATGGAATATAGAAATAAATAATACATATGTAGTTGATAATTAGTATAGTACAAGGATAATATTTTTTGTTTTTTTTTGTTTAATGTAATATAATAAGTAAAATTTTTGCACGCCTGCTTGCAGGCAGAATACATATACATCTAGGATTTAAGATCTTACCTTTATAAAAAAACAATGTATTTCTAGCAAATAAACGTTTGAATTTGAATTTGAATACATCGCTCTAGAAGTCGGTATCTCGTAAGTTACTATTGGTATTTTGCCACCCAAAAGAATCATCAAAATCGGTTTACCCAGTCGAAAGTTCTGATGCAACAAGCATAAAAAAATACAGTTGAATTGAGAATCTCCTCCATTTTTGATGGCGGTTAAAAAATGAGCTTTCAAACATAAATCGGGTCCTTGACCAATGGGCCACTACCACGACGATGCAAATTATAGTTTACACGATTAAACTTTACGTTAGCCATATTGACACCGTTTTCGATCAATCTTACATTCAATTATTCTAAAATTCTTGCATAAGAAGTGACAACCTTCGGTAGGAATATACAACAAATCATCGACGAAAACTTCAAACTGGTGGATAGAGCAAGACATGAGCTTTTGAACTACGGTTTAAAAGAACCTGTTATAAATGAAAATGTTACAATTTGCATGTAATTTTGGCGAAATGGTTGTACTATATCAAATTACCTATGTATTATGTAACACTCATTATAACTCATTTCAAACAAATAAACGTATTCTTTAGTTCGTTTGTTTGTCTGTTACGCTTCTACGGTAAACAGCTGAACTGATTGAGATGAAATCTGAGAAAGGATCTTTACTTGGGAGTTTTTCAGGAGTTGTTTATCTTGGAGCGTGAGGGGACTACCAATCAGGACGTGGATGAAATCATGGGGAACAGTAGTTCTAATAAGTTGAGTTTTTGTTTAAAAAAATACCAATCGAATTGAAACCTTTTAGAAGTCGGTTAAAAAAGGACGTAAGGAATCTTGAAGAATAAGACGTATCTAAGATATGGTGGAGTAACAACAGTTTGTAAGATACACTTACATATATACATAGATAGTTGTAGAGTTTACAAAAAAAAAACACACGGCACATTAACTCGTTAGTCTAGTGCTCACGTACACTACATCTGAGTTAAGGTTTTGGCTTTTATTCTCAGGTCAGGCAATGTTATAATGGGTATCTATTTCCATAACGAATTTATACGTCATTACTTCTTATATCACAACATCTTCAAATAGTTCAGATATACGAGTGTAGATGAAGCAAGACTTGTATGAAAAGACTGATATCAGATAGATAAATAAAACATTTATTTACAGCAAAAAATAAGACGAGATTCAAGACAGAACACAAAAATAATATAATTAATATAAAAACAATAAACACGATGTTTAAAATATATGTGGTGGACAAGAGTAGATATCAGAGGGCATTCCAGAAAATTTCTGGGTATTTTCCATGGAAAAAGCTCACGAGTTTGTACCTGTCGTTCCCTGCCAAATCTTACGTCGAAACAAGAGTTTTTTTCTGCATATTTACATAGAAGTCTCGAACACACTAACTTTTCATAACGTGTCTTGTGACATATATAATGTTACCTAGTTTAATGTATCCAATATATCTTAATGTTGTGATTAATATCTAAGTAATCAATCTATGTTTCCGCTTTCGCTGCCGCTTCTGTCTCGTGTCCGTGGCGCGACATAACGGTGTGTTTGCGATCTGGCCGCGACTCGGTGGCGCCAACAAGCGCGAGCGCAAGCGGCAACGACATTTTAGTGTGGATCATCTATTTAAATTAATTTGCGGTTTTTCCTCATGTCTTTAAGAGGTGATATAAGTGAAAGTATTGACAAGACTGGACTTAAACATATTTAGGTAAGTATAGTCTTTTGCTTTGGCGGGTAATATTATACTTAAAAGTGTTCAGCAGAGAGAGGCAGTGGATAGTAGGTATGTGTGATGGAGAGTAAAAATGTACCTTTAGAACTGTTTTTAATATTTCAATTAAAAGAGCAGACCGACAAGACCGCGCCATAAGAGTTCCTTTTTAATCGAAATTCTAAAAACATAGATTCCTACGTATTTTACCCTCTTTAGTTGCGTACCAGTATTCATGCAGTATCTTTTAGTTTTTGTATCTCTTAAATTCTTACATGAATTCTAACAACGAAGCAACAATAAGAACCATAATCTAACATTAACAAAACAAGTCACATCCACACTAAAGCAACCGCGAAACCAACAAAAAACCTAGTAGAATTTGCGTAGGTGTCCCCAAATAAGGCCAAATCTTTGTTACGAGTCAAGCCGTCATATACACAATATTATATTATTTGAACGGTTGTAAGGTCAACATGACTTTTATGTAGTAAGTTTGTAAACTCTCTACATTTAACATAGTAAAATTAATCCCATCAAAAAAATAACATGTATAGAAAGGCCAAGTTAAACAGCGCAGCTCTTCTATCGCAAAAAGGTGTGAGATCTAATAGACAACAAAGTTGATTAATATAGACGTTTTAATTATTTTAATAAATACTCGTAGCTCGGGCGTAACAGCCATGCGATTGATTAGCGAGGTTAAGCTACTCTAGCCGCGGTCAGTCCTTGGAAGGGTGATCGTTTTCGAGACCTAGAGATGTCGGTCTTGCACCTGGTCGCTCTCTGGTCGTATCAGACTGCCGGCCCATCGGACTATGAGAGGGAATAGAGAGTGCACCTGTGTCTGCGCAAGCACTTGTGTACTACAATATCTCCTGCGTACCTGGGTGGTCTTCATTGAAATAGACCGCCATGACCGAATTCGGTCTGGAGAATATTATTTTAATAAAAATAATAACTTGCCAATCAAAAGAGACATATAATTAACTTTAAATACAGGTACCAATTTAAGTTGATAAATTCAATGGCCTCTAACAAAGAGAATTTAATCCCGCAATATAAAACGAGCAACAATTTGCAAATGAAAACCATGAATAATTGCACAAAAGCCATGATTAATAATGGTTGCCCCGATTACAGTAATCAATCGATCTATTTTGTAGTCTGATTAAACGTATCAAAATCATTTTAGTCAGTATTTTCAAAGTGATATGATTTGAAATGAATTGCCATTTAAGGATATGACTAACATACATATTTTATTCTGATGTAGGTAGGTATATTAATGTACTTACATAAGGTAAGGATTATTAAAAATAATAATACATAAATTATTGAAACTAGTTTTATTTAATTTGTGCTTTAGCTAAGTGTGCTTATTTTGTTATCGTATCGAAAAAAATGTTGGGCTACTGGCACATTTTTTTCAATGCTGTGAAGATAACTAAAAACTTTAAACTTTGAATCACCATCATCATCATAATCCACTGCTGGACATAGGCTAACGTGTACCCTATGGTTCGCTGCTCAGCTTGCCACATCCAGCTTCTGCCGGCAGCCTTTTTTCTTATGAAAAAACTAGATTAGGTATATTGTTTTTTTGCTTTTTGCATTGCATAGAGAAAAGCCTTATATTTATAACTGAATGACAAGTCATTATAAAACAAGCGATTCAAAATTCAATTTGAAAATTGTTTGCGACTAGAAGTTAACATTATCGCGGATCGTCATTCTACCTTGCCTTCAAACGACAATCTATACTTTGTCCTGAATGACTGACGGGTCAACGCACAGCCTAAACCGCAGAGTGTTCTTTGTATGACGAAGGCATCCGTTAAGAAAGGATTTTCTGAAATTCTGCCATTAAAGGGGTGAAAAAGCGGGGCAAAGTTTTTTTATAAAAGTCTGTTATATTTTATTTGATTTCGTTTAGCCCACGCGGGCGATGCCGCTGGCGGAAAGCTAGTAAAACATAAAACCAACATCCTAATAAACCAAACGAATTCATTAAAACTATACCTAATTATAAAACCGGTCACCAGTAATCCAATTTCAGCGGAACAAATAAATTAATAATCGAATTACCATCAATGGCAACACAAAGCCACAAATTCGACGATGGCCATGGCGTTAACAATGATAGCGATTATTACGCTGTACTCGTTCTAGCAGATTAATATTGAGCTTTAGTTCACAGCTTCATTATTTCTGACTGTTAGGATTTGCTGATAGATCAATTTGTTATATCCTATTTTATCATTTAAGTTCTAGGCCGCAGAAACGACAATACTATTCTTAAAAAGCTTCACCTTGGGATCGTTAAAATGTGTCATAATAAACCTTCATTAGGTAGTGAAGGGGTGGTGAATGTGAAGGTGACGGTTGAAACAGATGGAGAAAAAGGTATGCTAAACTTACCCCAAATGTATTAGGATAAAGACAATTACAGTACTGATGGCGTAAATCTTAAATTACCTTTACCGTGGAAGCATAACAGATAGAGGAACTTTAGCATTTATAATCTATCTAGGCCACGGCGGGCAATCTCAGTGAAGACTAGCCAGGCACGCAGGGTATGTTATAGTGCACAAGAGCTTGAGCAGACACAGGTGCACTTTCATACTCCGATGGGCCAGCGATGCGACATGGCCGGGATCAGGCGTAAGAGTAACAGCTTTACGTGCTCTCCGAGATACCGAGACGAACAGAACAGTCACTCATTCATGGACGGACCGTAGCTAGCGGGGCTTAACCTTGCTAGCATATCGATCAGCACGGCTGTTAATTAGCTACCTCGCATTTATTATATGAGTAAGGATTCCACAGCATCTAAAAGCTCAGCAAGGAATTATAGTATCAATTACAAGTTGACCACAGAAGGATCGAAGAAACAATAATAATATAAAATAATAGTTCTAAAGACCATAACAAGTGTTTTAGTCAAAATAAACAGAAATCTATTCCAGATTATCAGCGATGAACTTTACTAAGAGTTTAACGATAAAATTCACCGAGAATCTCTTGAAAATTTGCCCGATTTTCAACATTTTAAACAAGATCGATAAATCGTTTGCCCGACACCCGGAGAACTTGACGCTGGAACTTCCACCATGGAGTTTGCGTTTGTGGCACAACTTTTAGCGGCATCGTTAATGTGCTCTGAAGAATTACAACCCCGACATTCTCAGACCGTGTTGTACGTAAACTGTTAACATTTGAACCTTTGTTTTGTGATATATGTGTCTTACGGTATTTCGTTTACGACAATGTGTTTGTTGAGTTTAGGCAAAGAATCTTTGGTTTTAAACGAAGTATGTTTATTGCTAGATACAGTGTTCTTGTTGTTTACATTCATATATATAAAATAGGATAAGAATATTTAAAAGACCATAAAACTACTGTAAAGATCACATAAATATTATGTTGGTACTATAATTACTGTAAAAGAAATAAAACCACAAATTCTCATTGCCGCACATGAAGTTTAAATAACCAAATAACACGCGAATGATATTTTAAAATCAATTGATAAAGAAATGTGATACACAATGATCAAAAACTATATATAGAATTGTCTCAGCTACTAACCTAACATACAAAAATATACTCCATAGTAACACAAAACTGGACGCACAATACAAATTAAATCTCAACAACAAAAAATCACTTGAAACAAACATTAGCAGATAACTTATAAAAAACAACGCCTGAAACTTAGGTACTTCTGTGTTAGTTGATAATAAAGATTTGATTAATAACAATAAAACTATTAAAGGCACACTCATTATCAACAAAACTGAAGTTAGTCTTAAAGCTGTGAGTAATGTTGTTGATATTGCGAGTGACATTAAAAACTCGTAAAATTCTATAACTGATATTGAAAGGGTAGAAAACAATACAATCTGTTTCATACTATACAATTCTTCACCACTCCTGAATAAGAACACTCTTAAAAATACAATCCACGATAAACATGCTGTTGTAAAGATTACAACTAAGTCCAGTGATGAATATGTTTCATCCAAAATACGGTCCAAATATGGTATCGACAATTTTGAGTTAAACAAAGTCAGACACATGACGTGTAAGTAGCCTGACATTAAGTGCTGCAAAGCCAGACTTCTGTACAATTCTTCTGGTAGTTTTGAGAACACTCCAATGTATATGAACAGGGATGCTATCAAAATTGATAGCGCTGTAAAACTCCAAGGGTATAAGAAGACAACGTTGGCCGGTAATGTGATATTCATTCCATGATAATCATATACATTTTGTTCTATTGTAACGTTCGTCACTTCTTCATCAGACATTTTGTGGGATTGTTCTTTATCACTGAAACTTTCTACAACAATTTTATCATGTACTCTATTTTACACCACTTTTAAAATTGGAAAATTTGGAGTTTCTTTGACCACATAACTAAAAAAATTAAAATTAGTCTTTTGTTTTCAGTAATGCGTGCGATTAACACAAAAATATTAGTTGGACTGTTTTAAAATAACTAGCAACATTGATAAGAGCATTAATTAAATCAAAATAAAAGTTAATTTGATAACGTTAATGATTGTTTTTATAGTATCAGCTTTTTGCTACACAATCATATAGGTCTAAGCTATAGTTTATTATGCAGTCCTAATCAATTAATTGTTATGCTCATATATCATCTGCGTCAGCTTCCAGTCTAACTAGATAATCCGAACCTCATAAACATAGCCCAAAAACTGAGTCTAAAAAATTGTCTGCGACTACATAATACAACTATAGTTGGGACTAATACTACAATAGTTGGGAGACTTTTTGTTACTGACGACTTACATGTCATATCTCTCATAGATTGTATGAAAACCGCGCAGGACCGACAGCTTTACGTGATCTCCTGGTACGAAGAGAGTCTCTATTTTAGGAAAACGGTCACCCATCCATGGATTGGTCGCGGCTAGTTCAGCTTACCCTTGCTTAATCTATCAATTCGCACGGATATTTACTAACTACGAACCCTTGGTATATATACATATTTATGTATTCCAGTCGTGTAAAAAGTAACTCAAACACAAAGTATATATCTTTCATTCTGAAATCAATATGAAAATCCAATAAAGGTTTTTTTCCATTGAAATTAAAACTAATAAAAGTGGTCCATTTAAAGCGAATGGAGTCTGTTCTACCAAAACATCGAGGTCGCCACCAATTTTGTTAGTATCGTGGAGCTGGTATTTTATGCAGAACTCTTTTTGGTACTATTTTGTTATTCAAAGTATTGAACTTTTCTATTAAGAATACACCCGGATAAAACTATCTATTGTACTTCCCAGGGCTCAGGCTATTTCAGCCATTTTACCGTAACAGACAGACAGTCAGAGCTACTTAGACATAATTACAATGGGTATTAGTTAGGATCATAAATAAAATGTTAAATGCCTTGGATCCAACGAGATTAGTAGGCTCACTATTCTAATTTCAATGTTTTTTTCACGACAGTACAATAGCCTTTATGAACAAAACCTAGACATAGTCATCGTTTGTAAGCTCATCACTGTTAGTTTTATACTTTATTCAGGCATTTGAAATGAGAGGTCGAGTTCAGAAACGGAACTAAATATTTTGTTCAGTACATTAAAAAGTTGTCCGGTAAAGATAGTTTTAGTAATAAGTTCGTTCAATCTGACCCTCAAAGTAGATTATACTATGTGTGATATTAGTACATTTCAATAGGCCTATCATTCTGGATGAGTCAACAACGTTACAGCACTATATACAACGATACAGCGAACCTCTTTCAGAGAACTGTTAACTATAGCATTATATTCCTATGCCCACGCAATGGCACGACTTTCGAGGACGCCTATGTCTAAAACTAGACATTTTACGACCTCATATTACAGACTTATCGTGGGAAAACACGAAATTATACGTACGTACGTAAAGACAACACAATTAAAATTACGAATACAAAACAATTCATAATTGAAGTCTGTGTATAAAAAAAACAAATACGGATTCTATATATCGTAGCTCCCTCACGCTCCACAAATTTGGTGGAGTAATAATTCGTTGGTAACAACATCCGTGCATCAAACACGAGACCTTTCATTACAAATTGTAGTCACATTTTTTGCCGGTCTTCTGTTTTAGAGATGCGTATGGTAGCTCTATGTGTAAGGGAATTATGGTTGGATTGTGTGGAGATGGTTTTAGTTTGGGTCTGTTTTTTTTAAGGTTTTTATTTCATGTGGACCAATCACAGGTCCTTATAAAATGTCAAAGAGAAGCTAGGTGCAGTTTGGGTCTGTTAATCTTGTAGTAAGGATCTAAATCCAAAACAGACAAATATTAAAAGAAAGACGAATAAAATACCTACTAAGAAGGTGTGTTTCGGATATTCAAAATCATATTTTTTTTACTATTCGTAGAAATACAGATATTTTATATCTGACAAAGTCATAATTTTCAGAGGTTTTAATAAATAAATTCAATCTATATCATCTACAACAATAAAAAATAGAGGTAGTTTATTTACACTTGAGACTTTGTATGTATAGGTAATTGATTTATCTGATATACTGAACAGATTATAGAAAATGTCATAGGATTTTTGAGTCCTAAATTATTAAAAAGTTTTTTTCATCGAAAAAGGTTAATAGACATAGTTTTGCACTTAGGCTCGTGGCTAAGTAACAGCCGCACGGGACGACCGATGAAAGGTTAAGCTGCGCTTGGCGCGGTCGGTCCGTGGATGGGTGAACATATATGTCATAGCGAGACTCCTCCGTGCCTCGGAAAGCACCTTAAGCTGTTGGTCCCGGTTGTCATTTGTAGATCTTGGACAGTCGTTACGGGTATTCAGAAGCCAGAAAGTCTGACAACCTGACTTTCCAAGGGGTATCGTGTTACCCGGTTACTGGGTTGTGGAGGTCAGATAGGCAGTCGCTCCTTGTAAGACACTGGTACTCAGTTGCATCCGGTTTAGACTGGAAGCCGACCTCATCATAGATGGAAAAAGGCTAGGCAGATGATGATGAGATATAGCTTTGTATTGTATCCCTGAATAATATACAACATTTCTTAAGCACAATTACTTACGAGAAAGTGACTGAAACAGCGGGAAAAAACTAGTCATCAATAATATGAAAATGTTTTAATCATTATTAACCTCCACACTATCATACCACTGCTTAAGACCCAGCGCGCACTAACGACGCGATTTTCGGGCGAACATCCGGCGATTATCCGGCGGCCACGGATGTTAACTATCGGTTTCGAGACGGTGAAAAAAAAACTATAGTCTGTCGCGGACGTAAATAAGTTACACTACTTTTGAAATGCGACTTCTGTCTGCGACTTTTCTTTCTAATGTTATTTCTTTTGTTTATAATTGTGAATAGTGGGCACCTAGAATAAGTTACTCAATTTGTGTTGTACGGCCAGTCAGAATAGAATAGAATAGAAATATTTATTTGTCAATGTAGGTAAAATTTACATTAGGTGTTTCTTAAGCTAGTTCGCTACATTGTACCCATAGGCATACAAATTTTGATTAATTACTTAAATTATAATTATATATACTATTTTAATTAAACAATTAGACTTACCTAAAGTAAACAAACAACGAATAAAATCTTAACGGCCTTAAACTAACCAGACTTATACTCTATAAATTCAGTCGTAGAATATACGTCATATAGCTAAGTTGTCGTTTCATTGTTCATCCTGGTATCCAGACTACTCCCGATATTGTTCAGTGGCGACGAGTATTGTGAAAACAGTTAATTAGAAAATATTATCGACTAGATGACCCGGTGAACGTCTTATCAACTACATATATCTCAGCGTTTTAACCTCCCTGGACTACGACAAACATTTCAAGACATAACACATCAATCAAAATCAAAAAAGCTTAATCGGACCGGCTGGTCTCGAGTTTTTGTTTTTATCTTAATAGATTTACAAATATCGATTTCAGAAATCACAATTATTTACTATCGGAAAACTCCAAATACTAAAAATATGTTTATTTGCCACCAATTTATTATATCTATGTTTTCCACAAATACAAAAAAAACAAACAAATTTAGTAAAAAAAACTTATAAATAAGCACACATACTATTACTTTACAACGAAATGACCGCGATAATATCATAATTCGATTAAACCCCGATTTTAGACTATCAGTTAAACGCGAATCCCATTACTCATCGTCGAGTGGGCTAGAATACCGATTCATGTTTACGATAAACAATCGGTATTAAACTCGATACTATTGAATGCTATCGGATCGGTATTTAGTCGATTTAAATGGGTCATTCGATCATTCCGATTGTCGCACATTTGTCGAGATAACTCGATATTAATCGGATACGTTTAGTTGTGTTTTGTTTCTGAATTTTGTTTAATTAATGAGTTGGGGAAAATATTGGTTTCTGATTTCTATTGTTTGTTCGTTATTGGTGTAATAAAATAATGGCCGTAATCAATTATTTTATTCCGAATCAGAGCGGGCACTCGGGCAGTTTGATTTGAATATTTATTGAGCAAGCACACACTTATGGTTTTTGTATCATATTTGTTATGCTTATTCAAGCTGGAGGCAGAAGAAAATCTTTAAACTTAATTGCAAAAACACTTACTATTCCTATGACATATGTAGGCGAAAGGCCGGTAAAATGAATTAAATTTTGAACGAAAAATTGTTCAATCACACATATAGTTTCTCTGCGAATTCTACGATCCCCTAAAAGATGGAAGGCGTAAAGATAAAAGAACAATCGTAAACCCAATAAGTTATTCCCAAAGATATACCCAATAGTGGGACATTAATAACGAGTTGCTAGTCGTAGCACGAACCGATACGTAATACTGACCTCTCTTGCCGTTATTTCAATCCGGGATTATTATTTTTTTTGTTGTTCGTTCTTATATACGTTTCGTATAGACTATTTTTCATTGTTTTTAGAAGCAATTGTGATACACACTTTTTATGTAAGTATTTTTAACAGTATTTGATTATAGTAGTGATGTAATCGGCGCGGTAGGTCAAACGACCATTGTTTTAGGGATGGGAAATCACCAAGTGACTCCTCCCGCCGTGGGAGGGGCGGGAGTATCAGACTCTTTCTGACTAAAACCCATCCATGTTCCTATCTACACCCTTTGTGCTCCAGGGCTGCGGTATCTCTTTTGAAGAATCCCGCATCGGAAGTCAAATGACTCAGGTTCCACTCTCTTGTTTCCATGATTGATTAGTTTTACTGAAAACGTATACGTAAACGTATTTACGATAGTAAATAGTCAAAATAAAGCTGACAGAGATTGGAGAAAAAAGCTGAGGATTTAGCTCAGTACAATGGGGCTCAAGACCTCTCGCCTTGAACAGTGGACTGACACGAGCTGATATAATAAAAATATATAGAAATAAAGTAAAAATAAAAGAACTGAAAGATAACGTACCTTTTTTTCGGATTGGAAATCATCAAATGACTCTTCCCGCCGGGGTGGGGCGGGAGTCAGTCTGAGACTCTTACTGTCTAAAACTCATCAATGTTCCTTCCTCAGCCCTTTAGGTTCCGGGAGCGCGGTAACTCTTCCGAACATCCCAGCCCCGGCAGGCTATGGTCCTGGGTACGGGCCGCGTCACATCTGCTGACATCTCTTTAAGGCGTGCGTGGAACACAAACGCGTGGGCCCGTCGATATTGGTTGATTGGGGAGTTTGTTGCGCCACTTCTTCTTCCCAGCTTGCCGGGGAGTTTGTTGCGCCACTTCTTCTTCCCAGCTAAAACACATAGGAAGTGGTGGAGGGCGGGCATTTTGGGGGCTGTCTTTTGTAAATTTGACGTTCAAATTTTTGCTGATTTTCAGCCTAATTTGAATAAACGATTTTTGAATTTTGAATTTTGATACGGGCCTGGTCCTTACCGGACGGCGTGCTACCCATTCGCTCACCGCCCGCAGGCAATAAAAAAACTCTAGAAAGATAACTTAACCTACACTGTTGTTTTCTGAAATTGCTCACACAATTCTGCCTTCGTTACTATCTTAGATTTGTACATACCCAATCCCAAACGTCTGGCCGTCATTAATATTCAGTACTCAATGAAGCTCTTACTATTCAGCTCACGAGCCCCATTTTTCCTTAACACCCTGACCTCGTGTTTCAATCGATGGCCACTTTATTTGTCTTAGTGTTTATCGCAAGTATTTCTATCCCTTATCACTAAATTGAATTGGTAAGGCACAAAAGGTTCGCTCCGGTTTCGTAAATAGCGTCCGAATTTTTTTCTAGGGTTGATACGTATAAAGATAATTCGAATACGTTTTTGGGTTTAATTCTCTATTTACAAAATATGTTAGTTAATCATTCATTACACTTACCTGATGATTATGTAATATATGTAGGTACCTAGTATAAAGATAATTCGAATTATAAATAACAACAACCTTTACGTGAAACTAAAAAGTATGTACCTACTAGATTTGTGGAAAAGCTATGTTTGATTTTGAACATTTATTTGCTAGTAGCTTTCCGCCAGCGGCTTCGCCCGCGTCATGGTCTATACAAATTTAAATTAAAAATGTCAGAGTTTCATAAAAACTTTGCTCCCCTTTTTCACCCCATTTGGAATTTGGAATTATCCTTTCTTATCGGATGCCTACGTCATACAAAGAACGTACCCTTTAAGTTTCACGTCTTTACGATCAGTGGTTTAGGCTGTGCGTTGATCCGTCAGTTATTTAGGACAAAGCATTTTATATGTATAGATAACACATATAATACAATATTTATGTTTACAGAAGACTGCAATCATTACCTTATTTTATTAAGCATCAAGATTGTGTAATTTATTCATGCATGAATGCACGGATTGTCATTTTTTTTGTAATATTTTTTCCTTGTAGTTGGGCAATATTTTCTATCCTCCTAGAAGGTGTTTATATGTACTTTAATATATAGGTATATAGGTAATGATAATAATAAATACTTTAATAAAATCTACCTTAATATTTAAAGTATGTTACGCGACAACCCTCGAACGACCTGCTTATCTTGCGCATGATTAAGCTCTCAGGCTTCTTGCACAAAATACAGAAAAAAAAAACGCGAACTTTTCTTCCTTGCACTACTTTTTTTATTCTCTGCAAGAAGTACTGATAGCTCGGCAGTCAGTTAATTTTCGAACTAACTGATTTAGAACCACATTTACCGTTATAAGACATTTTTATGATAGAAATCTATATCTATATCTATACTTATAATAAATCTGTAGAGAGGTCAATTCTGTACATAAAATATATTTCCAAAATAACTATCAGGGGGTGATTAGGGATCGATACTGATGCCAAAAATGCAATCAGTAAAATTTTTGTCTGTCTGTCTGTCTGTCCGTCTGTCTGTCTGTCTGTCTGTCTGTCTGTATAAACTCTATAGAAACAAAAACTACTCGACGGATTTTAACGAAACTTGGTACAATTATTTGTCATACTCCTGAGATGGTTATAGTATACTTTTTATCACGCTATAATCAATAGGAGCAGAGCAGTGAAGGGAAATGTTGTCATTTTGTTTAAACGCGCTAATCTCAGGAACCGCTGGTTCGATTTAAATAATTCTTTCGGTGTTAGATAGTCCATTTATCGAGGAAGGCTATAGGCTATATATCATCACGCTAAGACCAATAGGAGCGGAGCACCACTATTCCACGCGGACGAAGTCGCTGGCAGAAGCTAGTTTTAAATAATTTTATGATAAACTTTTTTCCATTTTTGATGCAACTTAGGAATATAGATAAGCAGTATTAATAGTGGGATCATCAATGGCAAAGATGGGAAGAAGTTTGCTTTCTAGAGCCGTGGTTACTCATTTGAACAATCGCGTATCCCTGGCACTGACTCTAGCGGGCCCCTTGACAACTCTTTGAGGCGTGCGTGGAACACAACGAGCTGTCGACCCTGTCCTGGGGCTGTACTACCACGTGTTTTTGCAACCAGTATTCAAGTTTGAGAGCGTGACACAGCTACCAACGTCTTATAGCTCCGTCTCTTTTTCATGACGAAAATAATCTTGTTTTGGCACGTCATGGTAAGGCCCCTGGTGCTTACTGGACGGCGAGCCACGTATTCATCATCATCGCACATCCGAAGTTCCGCGCCTACAGTGGCCGGGAATCGTCTCACGAAGCCCAACGCCTGGGGCGTCTCCTGCAGCAGCTGGGGCGATAGGTTTGCCTCTCCCTCACGTTTTATCTGCATCCTGAGGGAATTACTGAGTAGGTACATCCCCATCGATGTTCATACAAAATGTTATATTAAAATATTCAAACCTTAACATACAGACAGAGTTAATTTCGCATTTATTATAGCTCAGTAAAAAATCATTTCTGTTTTTTTTTTGCTTCCAGTACATTTCGTCGCTTGGTTGTCGTCGTCTCGCAGACGACAGCATACTATTATATAGTGGTATTGTTTAACTTGCAACACTGCTGTGTACTTACCGACATGTTTGCGGCAGTCTGGAGTCTAATTTCGGGTAATAAACCGGGCCTACCTTCCATACTATATTATACTATCTATACTAATATTATAAATTCGAAAATGTGTCTGTCTGTTACCTCTACACGGATAAACCACTCGACCGATTTACCTGAATTTTGGTATAGGGATAACTTGAACCTTGGAGATGGATAAGGGATAGTTTTTATCCCACAGGACGCGGGCGAAACCGCGGGAAACAGCTAGTTACTTTCTAAGGCTTAATATACTCGTATAATGTGAAATGTGGGTTTACTAGGTTTCATTACACAGTTGCCTAACACGATCCCTAGCAGTAACTTTTATATCTACGAGTATGATATTACAGCTAGTCAGAATCCAGAAAATCTGACAACCAGTCTTGAATTATTCGGTGCAATTGGCTATCATATTTATCCTAGGAGTTCCCGTTCCTCACAACACGAAAGTAATTGAACTTAGAAGTAGTAAAAAAAAATATATTTAAATATGAGATCGAGTGGTGTTTACGCGGTTATGTATTCTGATAAAAAATCAAAATTCAAATGTTTTTATTTCAAATAGGTCTTTGCAGGCACTTATGAAACGTCAAGTGAGTTGTACGGTTCCAAGGAGTGGGTCTTATGGAGAAGAACCGGCAAGAAACTCCATAGACACTCTTTTTATGAAAACTTACGAAACTTTTTATATTTGAACCCAATTATAAAATCACGCAGACGAAGTCACGGGCAGAAGCTAGCATATTATATTTTCAAGCATCAGCTTAAAAAAATACTGTAATTACGTGTATGTTTGTAAAAGCAATTTTCTAGAAGAGCATTGAACCGATTTGATTGAAATTTCAAACGACGAGTATATTTTTTCTCTCTTTATAAAATGAAGTGGAGGTACCCACATTTGACGAGATCCGATCACTTGATCTCTCAAGTTGTAAATATTCAATATATTTAGTAATTTCCGATTTATCAACATGTGTGATTGATATGAGAAGAAAGTAAATAAAAGATAATATTAAAAAATAAAGTCACAAATAGATTTTAATTTTACTTAGGTTGACGGACGGTTTGTTTATTACATTTTCCTTGAAAATGATGATTGGTTTACTAGTTAAAGAGATTGCGTATCCTAACATACGAACAAAACGTAACCAATCGATTGTTAAAATACCAGGTAGATTAAAAAATTCCAATCTATTTATAGCATGTACGTGCAGATATGCGAAAACAACACGAATATTAAATTACCTTGAAAAATAAAAATTCTACGGCGTATCATCTTCGATCGTTAATAATTTTTGATTACATTGCATTGTAGCAACTGGTCGTAATTGTTGAGTGTTACCTCCGAATAGCAATGTATTGCTCAGAGGTAGGTATAGATAATACTTACCGTGAGTTGTACCTGCGGCGTGTAATCAGAGTTCTTGTATGGTCCAAAGTTTGAGATGAAAGCGATTTCAAGTTCTTTCTATTTTTTTTTAGTTTTATAAGTTGGTTTAATAATATTCTATTCTCTGCCATGCACGGGACTACAGAGTCCCGGACCTTAGGGAGGCGAGCGTGGGGCCGAAGCCAACACGCAGAAGCCTTTTGAGACAACTTTAATGAAATGTGATAATGACACTTGACCGGCAATTGTCCCTGTATACACTATAGAAATGCACTCAAGGATAATCCCTGGTTTGTGCAGGGCTATTGCAAAAGTTAGAAAGATATTACTTAGCTATATTATCATGGGGTGATAGTGGACTGGGATATGGTGAACTATGGAAAATTATGGCGCCTGCCGAAACTATGTAAAATAGGTACACACGTAGAAATGCAGACGGAGACTCGCAAGCTCACTTACCGGGCCCCCAGAACGTTTTTCTATCCTAATTATTACACAATGCCATTGTGCTTCTGTTCATCTTTTCATAATTGAACAGAATTAATAAATTAAGGTCGTAAATGCTTACCTGGGATGTGATATTTAAAGAATTTATTTGTACAAGTCCAGGACGAATCAAGCCAGCCATTTGATGAGGAGGTCGTGGCAAGGTAACAGCCGCACGGGTCGATCGATAAAAGGTTAAGATGAGCTTGGCGTGGTTGGTCCGTAGATAGGTAACCATTCATTTTTTTTAATTTTTTTTTGTGTATGGCATCTCGCAGGTCAACCTAGGAGGTTGTCGACTGCTTAACCGGGCTTGCCTGTGAAGTGCCTTAAATAAATTTACGGCCTCCAGCCAGGGCTAAACTTACAAAACTAAGCGACTACACGCTAAGGGCACCCCCTAGTGGGGTACGGGCCTCGGCTTAGGGCGTCGCTGGGGGAGGACAGCAAGGGACAGGCTGGATCAGAATATATTATGATTATTATAATCGGGAATTTGTAACCATTCATTTCATAGCCAATCTCCTCCTTAGCTCTAAAAGCACGTTAAGCTTTTAGTCCCGGCTGTTACTTGAACATCTTTGACAGTCGTTACGAGTATTCAAAAGCCAGAAAGATCTGATAACCAGTCTTACCATGGGTTACCGGTGCCGGTAACTGGATTGTGGTGGTCAGATAGGCAGTCTCTCCATGTAAAAAACTGTCACTCAGCTGCATCCTGTTTAGACTGGAAGCTGACCCCAACATAGTTGAGAAAAGGCTAGGCAGATGATGATGGGCTATTTGACTGGAAACTGTTGTATGTGCCAGTTTTCTATCTAATTTAGTAAACGCCTCCGCTTGTAACTCACTCCACAAAATCCAAAGTACTAATCTGGTTGGTATTACGAGCACCGCGATACGAGGCCATTACTGTAATGCGTTCAATTGATTTAACTATCACACTATACGTTCAGGGGCTTCGGTTTTATTGATTCACGTCATCTTAAAAAAGCAAGCACACTGGTGTTAGTTTTTCTTTGTTTTATTTTAATAAATAGCTTCTGCCCCCGACTTCATCCGCCTGGAATAGTGGTGCTCTGCTCCTATTGGTTTTAGCGTGATGATATATAGCCTATTTCCTTCCTCAATAAATGGGCTATCTAACATTGAAAGAATTTTTCAAATTGTACCAGTAGTTCCTGAGATTAGCGCGTTCAAACAAACTCTTCAGCTTTATTAGAGTAGTATAGATAATGCTATCGAACGAAAGAATATAGTATGTTTAATTAATTATTATCAATGTCAATGGCACTATTTTTATTATTGCCTGCATTTTTCCAAAAAAATGCGTAAAAGGTAGCAGCTTAACCTCCATCAGCGGGATATTCGAAAGATTTACCGTGCCCCCGGAACGTAAATGGCTGAGGAAGGAACATGGATGGGTTTTAGTCAGTAAGAGTCTGACACTCGATCTCACTCCATCTACGGCGGGAGTCATTTGATGATTTCCCATCCGAAAAAAAATCTTAACACTCATTTTCCAGAACAATACAATGCTAGGGAAGGAATTTGTCATAGTGTTCATCGTGGCCATCCTTTCTATTTACAAACAATACTTCAGCTCAGTTCAACAGTTTTATATATATGTAGTTACTTTCGTATTTATTACTTTCCGACAGCGGCATCGCCCGCGTGGACTATACGAATTCAAATTAAAAATGACTGAGTTTCATACAAACTTTGCCCTCCTTTTTCACCCCCTTAGGGGTAGAATTTCGGAAAATCCTTGCTTATCGTTTGCCTACGTCATACAAAGAACACGCCCTCCAAGTTTCAGGTCTCTGCGATCTGCGGTTTAGGCTGTGCGTTGATCCGTCAGTCATTCAGGACAAAACATTTTATACGTATAGATTATGATATATGTATATAATCTTCTTAAATGCAATTAATCATAGGTACTCACCATCTTACAGGTACTAAGAAATAGTTTGCAGATCAAGTTAACTAAATCACTGTTCTGTTAGTTGCCTTTCAATCAATCAGTACAAGACCGGCTTGAACACTAATTCTAGAAACTAACTAAGATCAGCTTGCATTCAGTCAATACAATTCCTAGTATTATACCGAACTCTGACTAACTTGTAACTTGAGTGTACAAAGTGTGGATTAAACTGTATATATACCCCGTCATTTTGGACTAAGCTACTAAATCTGACTAGCGCGAATTTCGGGCTAACTTAATTTCACCGAAATAGTTTTAAAACTCAAAGGGATTGCTGAAGTTTTGCCTTGTCCTATAGAAAACTGTGCCTAGATTTGCCAGATCCGTCTTTCTAAATACCGGGATAGGAATGAAAAAAACCTGGTCAAGTGTGGGTCGTACTCGCACACGATGGGTTCTGTGTAATTTAGATAAAGAGGCAAAAGACAGACGGACAACGTAGACAAAGTAAAGTCTAATGATTTTTCTAATTTTGATATTTATTTTCATGATTTTAGGCGCCTCGTTTAGGGTCTTGTCTTGTTCTGATAGGACTGAAGAGCGAGCAACATCCATATCTTCTAGATATAAATTATTTCCCGTATTCGTTTATTATTTGAACGTCTTCTATCATCTTCCAGATAAGTTTAACCGGTACTTATCTGGAGGTGGTGAAACTGGCCCTAACTTTGCCGTTACTCTCCTAGAGTTTATAACTGCGTGGTGATAAAATTAGACACAGCCGACACAAATTTTGAAGTGTTCGCTGATGTAGTTCGTAATTGAGTTTAACGGTTTAACTACTCGCTAGTGTCGCCATCTATGTTTTTAGGTCGTGCCCATTTGTGGTGACATCTAGTGTAATAAATGTCTATTGTTTATACGCCGTATAGCTCCTCAATTATTCGTTTAATTTGTCAACATGCGTTAAGTTAGACTGTTAGTTTGTCATCTGGAACAACGTGTAAAAGTTTTTAGCAGTTTTTGTGCCAAATATATGCCAGTGTACCACAATACAAACATACATACATACAAATACAGTATCATATGGGTCGAATACAGAATCTCCTTTTTGGGGTTCCGTAGTCCGACAAGGAACCGTTAGATAAGTCTTTCAAATATTATTGGTGTGTGAAGACCATTTTTCAGTGCAATTTTTTGTTCGATATGAATCAAATCACAATCGATCAACAAAATCAAATTCACATGAAATTCTAGCCAGCCAGTACAAAAAGAGTTCTTATATCTTCAAACATGGCATTATCAGAACTACTAAAATTTCAGAACAAAGCGATGAAATAGAACTGTACCTATCTAACAGACACAAATTTGGTCTAAATATTATTTGTCTGGGCGATCCCACCACCGACTTCGATAACGTAATCAGACTAACATAGTGTCTAGGTAAACTATGTGTGGCCATTAAAACCGATATCTTGTGGGGATTTTATTGTAACTAACGGTTTTAGGGACTACGCATGAATTGAAGATCATTTTATTAGAACATATAGTTTGAAAAGATTAAGATAGGTGTTTGTTATGATAAATATATATATAATATAAACAAACAGTTTTTAATATTTTGCATATCTATAGGTACTTATAATAAATCTGTCAGAGAGGTCAATTCTGTACATGAAATATATTTCCAAAATAACTATCAGGGGGTGATTAGGGATCGATACTGATGCCAAAAATGCAATCAGTAAAATTTTTGTCTGTCTGTCTGTCGGTCTGTCTGTCTGTCTGTCTGTCTGTCTGTATAAACTCTATAGAAACAAAAACTACTCAACGGATTTTAACGAAACTTGGCACAATTATTTGTCATACTCCTGAGATGGTAATAGTATACTTTTCATCACGCTACAATCAATAGGAGCAGATCAGTAAAGGGAAATGTTGTCATTTTGTTTAAACGCGCTAATCTCAGGAACCGCTGGTCCGATTTAAATAATTCTTTCAGTGTTAGATAGTCCATTTATCGAGGAAGGGCATAAGCTATATATCATCACGCTAAGACCAATAGGATCGGAGCACCACTATTCCACGCGGACGAAGTCGCTGGCAGAAGCTAGTTTACAATAAAACTTACATTAGCTAAAAAACAAATATGATATGAAAAACTACTAACTAATAATGGGAGTAAAATTCATCGCGATCTACTGGAAGCGTACCCAAAAGGTTGGCTGCCTTGTATTATGTAGCTATCAGAATCGGGATTTTAGTCCCATCATTCCCCCTATAAAATGTTTGTAAAAGCTTAAAAAACATACAGTATCATAGTACGATTTAAATATTGATCTTAATTTGATGAATCTATCGAATTTTGATTATTTTTTAAAACCAAACTGCAAAGACATTTGGTTGGTATTATACAAAACATTAAAAAAACCCGCTTGTTTAGTGGCCACCCCCGTAGCTCCTGTTTCCGTCGAGTGTGCTCCTTAAACGTACGTAATTTTAGACTGAATGTAGACTTAGCGTAGGAGCTAGCTACCGCAAACCATTCTGTTTTAGCCGGCCAGATAAAACTAATATTTATCTACTAGCTTTTCAAATAAAAAATGAGAGAGTTTCATACAAACTTTGCTACCCGTTTTCACCCCCTTAGGGATAGAATTTGGGAAAATCCTTTCTTATCGGATGCCTACGTCATACAAAGAACACACCCTCCAAGTTTCAGGTCTCTACAATCAGCGGTTTAGGCTGTGCGTTGATCCGTCAGTCATTCAGGACAAAGCATTTTATATGTATAGATTTTACTTGATTTATTTAGAGGGCCCTGGTTCAGTTATAACCGCAGAAGCTAACCGAATAAATTTAAGCTATGGTTAGCGCGGTGGGCCTTGGATGGATGAAATTTCATTTTATAAAGAGTCGTTTCTTAGCATGCACGTTAGAGCGTAGGTTTCGGCAGTCCTGCGGGATGTTCGAAAGAGTTATCGCGCCCCCGGAATACAAAGGGCTGAGGAAGAAACATGGATGGGTTTTAATCAGTAAGAGTCTGACACTCCCTTCCCACCCACGGCGGGAGGGGTCATTTGATGATTTATAATTCGAAAAAAAAGGTCTCGGCTGTCATTTGTCAGTGTTTTATTAGGGGTAGTTAGTAGCCTAAAAATATTATAAGGGCATTATTATTGCGTTACTTTGTAATTGTGGGTTGAGGAGGTCAAATAAATACGGAGTCGCTCCAACGAAATTAAAACAGACAAATCTACTTACTTGAAGAGATTAAAATAAAATCCGTTATACTGATCTTGACGACAACTTTTCAACTTATCAATTGTCGACCGCTTTCTAATCTCAAGCTTAAAATAATGCATAGATATTAACCATACATGATTTCTGATTAATTTTTATATGAAACCATTATTTTTGAAATAAAGGTTTCCACACACCATGTCAGTCCGCAGTACTCGCGTTTCGTTCATTTTATATGTATGAACGACTTATTTTGCTCGCTGTGTTTAGATGGGAGTTGGCTATGTGCGTTGAAATTTTGAGTGCAATGAGGCTTGTTTTCAGCAACATATGAGATTGTGTAAATAATAGAGTAAGTTTGCATGCACCAACGCTCAATTTGTTTTTGTAACTGGGGTTGTTTTGGTAATTGGAGGAGCTTGTGTCTAAGTAATAGCCGTACAGGTTTAGCTACGCTTGGCGCTGTCGGTGCGTGGATGGGTGACAATCTATTTCATACTTAAACTCCTCCGTGCTTCGAAAAGCATGTTGAGCTGTTAGTCCCAGCTGTCATTCGTAGATCTTTGTCAGTCGTTAAGTGCAGTCATAAGTTAGAAAGACTGACAATAACTCTTACCTATAAGTAAGTCTAAAAACCAAATATGGAAATCAAAAATATCCATAGGATAAATGTATAGTACGAAGCGACATATATTTTTTTGAGAAAAAAGTAATATTAGCAGAATTGTGCCCAAATCTATGCGTAACATAACTTCTAACAACAGATGATTAACGGCTTCTGATCTCAGAAATTCAAGGTTGATTAATTAATTGTAACGGAAGATCACTAATTTTGAGCCACGATGCGCGCAGTGCACTCGCGACCCGATTCAGTGAGTGCCTACCCTAACGGTCGTATTCTACTATTTACTTACAAAATGTATAAAATTTCGCGTTGCAAAAGGCTGACTAAATAGTTCCGACCGTTGCTTTTTTAATTAGTAATGCCCCGATGGTAAAACAATCATTGGCAAAAAGCTTGTACATAATTATAGCGTTATTACAATCCGAAATTATGGACATATCCCGTATTATCTTGCTCTTAAAGCCTATAATAGTATGGCATCCAGAATTACAACTGTAAAAATAATAATCGTGAGGTCAAATTCTTAAAGTAGTGCCAAAGGATTTTAGTCTGTATTGCTTTAGAATAGAGTATTGCAAGTTTCCGCATTCCAAATAAATCGATTTTCGGCACTCAGATTTTAGTGAGCTTCGTAAAATTTTTAATGATAATCATTGTCACACTTTTCAATTACTTTGCACTTGACGGCTGATTGAGTTGTTGCGGTTTAGTCTGGTATTTTTTTTTCCGTTTGCCTCATTATTTTAGCAAATCTTGTATCTCTTAAATGTATGTAAGTAAGGTACGTGCATAACTTAAATTTAAAACGTAAATAGAATCCGGGACGATTCTATTTATGGTATGGGCATTTTGTGATAGACTTTTTTTTTAATGATGCATAAAGTTTGGATTCGATTCGATTAATAGCAGTATTCGTGGTAGCCTTGTGGTTAGGGCACCAGCATCTCATATACAAGGGTGCGGGGTCGAATCCTGGCTAGTATCAATGTGACTTTTTAAGTGCATCACTGTCTAACGGTAAAGGAACACTTTGTGAGAAAATCTGGACTATAAAATGTCTTAAGTCACCAATCCGCCTTAAGCAAGCTTGGTGGTCAGTGGTCATGTCTTCTTTGTATCGGAAGATGCCTTTACCCAACAGTAATGTGGCGTGAGTGGCAAAATGAGGATATCCTCTCCTCTCTCTCTAGCCTTTTGGAAAACACTAGCGAGAACTTATAATGCATTTTTTATAGCGAGTTAAATGCACAGAAGCTTTTTACAATGTCATTAAGCCAGGTATAGAACATACAATCTCTCACAGAACTCCACTTCAATAGTGTGAACACGGTTTTATTTTAGTGAGTAAAATATCAGACAGTGCGCCATTGTTCAGCTACGTAACTCTTTGACTTGTAAATGTGAATGTTTCAGTGTTTCAGCCGCTGTGACTTAGTGACGTTTCACTCTGCCACTTAGATGGTATCTGTTTGAAGTATTTAATCCTAACTAATATTATAAAAGCGAAAGTGGGTTTGTTTGTTTGTTAAGCTTTCAAGGTAATACTGCTAAATTGATTTGGATGAAATTTGGTGCGGAGTTGTAAGCAAAAATTTAATGAGCTATATTTTTGTATGTCTGCCTGTTACGTTGTCACGTTAAATCGACTAAACTAATTTAGATAACTTTTGGCATAGGGATGGATTAAAATCTTGGGCAAGACTTTTAATCCAGGTTCGTGAAGAAGTTCTCTCAAGATAGGAGCGATAGCACGGGAAAAAGCCAGTTTCTATATAAGTACCTACCGATGATAATTATATCTCTCTATGTCAAAAGTCATCTAAATCGGTTTAGTCATTTTAACGTGATAACGTACCAGACAGACATAGAGAAATCGTCATCATCTGCTTCCAACTATGTTGGGGTCAGCTTCCAGTATAAACCATGATGCAGCTGAGTACCAGTGTTTTACATGGAGCGAATGCCTATCTCACCTCCACAACCCAGTTACCGGGTAACACGGTACCCCTTGCTAACTACCCGTAACGACTGTCAAAGATTATACAAATGACAACCGGGACCAACAGCTTAACGTGCTTTCCGAGGCACGGAGGAGTCTCGCTATGACAAAGATGGTCACCTATCCACGGACCGAGCGCGCCAAGCGCAGCTTAACCTTTGATCGATCGAACCGTGAACAGACATAGAAAAACATAGCGCATTTAATTTTATACTCAGGATTTAATTCTTGAATATCTGGCATCAATTATAAGCTAAAGCTACCAACACAATCATGATTACGAACAGAACAATAGTTTCATGGATATAAAAGGCCATCTACTTATAATTCAGGACAATTCCGCAGTTGTGTAGCTGAAAACTGTGACACTTCTCAACCGAGGCGAGAGGCAAACGAGACGCCTCTGACTGAGTCTCTGACGGTGCTAGACCAACTTTCAGGAACGAATTACGTGGATTCTTAAAAGCTGGATAAGAGCTATTCATAATGGAGTTGAATGTGTATTTATGAATTTTCATTATTCAATATTCTTTAATATTATTTTCTTTAAATTTATAATAATAAAAGATCTAATAAGAACAAGAATTAAAAAATAATTAATGGTACAATTAAGGGTAGTACAATTAATGGTACCTTATTAAAAAGAGCCAAATACAAATCACTTTGACACACTATGATTGTGTAAGATTATATAGATATTAATTTAAGGAATTTTCTGACACTATATTTTAAAAGTTTACATTAAAAAAAAAATATATACACATTGTTAAGAATGTACACTATAATGTAAATTCTATTTTGTTGTTTACATTTAATTATTTTTTTCGGTAGAAACAAAGTACCTATTTATTGACACGTAAAAAACACTAATCCTTTTTCTCTCAAGCTTTACATATCCACACTTTGTAGGATCCAGGATACCCTTATCACTGCGCAACTAAGTTGACCCGAAGTCAAGCGGCCAAGCGCGAACCGTCACTTGTTACATCTAAATTACGACACGAGAAACTTTTTGAAAAACCGCTTTAGAATCTAGGATTAAATCTAGGTACTGAAGTCACATATTCCTTTGTCAAAAGTTATGCAAAGTTTTAATGTTTGTTTGGGGCACCAAACCAGATGCCATGCCACTAAGGCTATGGGATTGTTCGAAGGACTTACTGCCCTGGAACGTAAAGGGCGAAGGAAAGAACATGGATAAGTTTTAGTCAATAAGAGTCTGATACTCGCTCCCGCTCCACCTATAGCGGGAGGAGTCATTTGATGATTTCCCATCAGAGAAATACCAAGTCTTCATCACTACATAGTATAAAACAAAGTCGCTTTCTCTGTCCCTATATCGCTATGTATACTTAAATCTTTAAAACTACGCAACGGATTGTTGCGTTTTTAGGGTTCCGTAGTCCGACAAGGAACCCTTATAGTTTCGCCATGTCCGTCTGTCCGCGGCATAGCTCCGAGGTTCTTGATACTAGAAAGCTGAAATTTGGTATGGATATGTATATTGATCACGCCAAAAAAGTGGTAAAATAAAATTTTGAAAAATATTTTTTTAGGGTAGCTCCCAAACACGTAAAGTGGGGATGAATATTTTTTTCTCGCGTACCCCTCCATGTGGGTTATCGTTAGATAGGTCTTTCAAAAATATTATGGGCGTGTGAAGACCATTTTTCGGTTAAGCGAGCCATTTGCGAAATATCTAGCTTTTCAGTGCAAATTTTTGTTCGATACGAATTACCCCCCCCTCTAACTTTTGAATGGCTGTACGTAGAAATGTGAAAAAAATCACAGACGTAGTACATGTAATGAACTTACAGGGAAAACTATCACGGCTAAGTAGGCTTAACCGGTTACAGAGTTATAGTCGAATAACTAACTCCTACTACGGAACCTTACTGCGCGTGGCCCGACACGCACTTGGCCGGTTTTTTTAATAGATAGAGTAATTAATGAGGAAGGTTTAGTATATAATTTGTCAAGTTTTTATATCCATTAGCTAAAATATCGCGGGCGAAGCCGCTGGCGGGAAGCTAGTAAGTATACACAAAATCTATACAAAACAAATTCCATATCCACACTACTAACATTAATCAATTAGCAATACCCGTATCAATCACTTTAATAGCTAGCTATGACGTCATAACGCTTACAAATGACGTCACGCAACAGTGTCACTTCATAACTCGAGTGTACTATGTTCTATTGACAGCCAGTGTACTCCGGTACTAATCTCGACAAATTGACTGCAGTACACTGGCGGGCATAATTAATTGCTCGCTATAATATTGCATAGGAAAATGTGTGTGGATTAGATTTTACCTTATAATGTATAGTGTTGGTATTTATTGGTAACGTTTTATCAGAAATTGATACACAATCGATACTTGATTTTGGTAAAGTATTTACTTTCGGTTTTCTGTAAAAAGTTACTACTGTACTAGTTGTAACTGGTATCCTTATCTAATACTGTAAATGAAATAAATCTGTCGGTCTATTGTTTTGTTACGTATAATGAATAAAAATATAACATTTGGTACAGAAATAGATCAAGTGTGCATTTTAATTGAAGTCCTTCGAGTACTTCATTTAGGATGTGACTAAAACCGTGGGAAAAACCATGCCCATTATCGATAAAATTTTGTCGACATCAACCCCAACACTACAGCTAGTGTAAGATTATCCTATCAGGTAGTCCTAACTAACCTCAAATAACCCTTTCCCTCACAACTAACCAGCTAACATAATAAACTGATTAAAACATAAAACAACTAAAACCAACTCAATAATTTATTACACCATCGTTGAATAATAAAATATTCGGGACAGTTTGTCAAAACTTCCAAAGGGTCAGTTTCGGGTTATTTTGTTTGTTTTTCGGGCTATTTACTGAATTTGGGACGTATTGTTATTTGCTTCGTGTCAATTATACTCGGGGGTCTTGTTCGGCGAAATTAATTTCTAGTCATTTGCAAAATTTTCCCTCAAATGTGAGTAGAAATCGAAGTTATAATGGTGTGCGTGGCTTTTATTTTTTTTATATCAATAATGGCGCAGCTGTTGGTTATTAATTTTACTCTTTATTATTTAATTATTATTGCATATAGTGAAATGCAATTTTTTTGTTAAATTAAATAAAGAAATACGTATTGATTTTTATTTTTTACTATGCAACTATTTGATTATATATTAATTACTAACGGCTAACTGGTCCATTTCCTATTTAAACAATGTATTTTTACTATTTTTTATTTTATTTAAAAAAATATCTTTTATAATGTCTAAAGATATCTTGTATAAATAACAAGGAAGGCTGAAAAATATTTAATTTAATAATTTATTTACATTATAATCTCATGTCAAAGTAAGTGTAACCTCGTGACGAAGGCTCAACCTTACATAAGATAAATATAGGTGGGTCATTAATTTGCACGTATGTGTATCTAGAACAAAGCTTGCGGTTGATACATTAGGAATGAGATGCTGTGCCATGTCGATCACTGGCTTTAGTGCGGATTTCATCTGAAGAGCATGATTTGAGGAATATGAACGTTCTAGTGCGTGGCGTTAATAACTTATTTTCTGCAAAACGCTAGTAGAATAGAAATCAAAATTAAAACCGACTTCCAAAAAAAAAAACTGAAAAGTAAAAAATAATTTTTATTTAAACGCTTTACGACCAAAACATCGCTTTCGAAGTCGGTGTCTTGTAAGTTACTATTGTTAGTATTTCGCCACAGTACACAATAACAGATAGTTAGTCGTAAATGAATGTCATTCCCATACATTTTGCTTTCTATTCTACTAGCGTTTTTGCCACTTGTCTAACCCCCCAGGTGGCTTCCCTGGCGACCAAAAACGACTAAAAACTACTAGGAACATTATTTATATTGCTAAATTTAAATTGTAATTTAATTGTTTTTTTTGTATAACATCATTTGATTTGTATAATTTTCTCAGAAATAACCTGTACTGTAAAATGACTAATATTGTAAACATTTCCTTTTGAAAAGAGTGTTTATGGAGTTTCTTGTCGGTTCTTCTCCATAAGACCCACTCCTTGGAACTGTGCAACTAGCTTGACGTTTCATATGTGCCTGCAAAGACCTATTTGAAAAAAAAAACATTTTAGTTTTGAGTGCCCGATTCATTTTAAACAACAAATCGTTACTTTATCTTTTATGAAAATCCTTCTATTATAAATGCGAAAGTGACTTTATTTGTTTGTTCGTTACGCTTTTACGATAAAACGCCTAACCGATTTAGATAAAATTTGGTACTGAGATAGACAAGACTCTGGAGACGGTTAAAAAGCTACTTTTAATTCTAGTTTTATATATAACTAGCTTCCCGCCAGCGGCTTCGCCCGCGTGATTTAAAAAATGACCGAGTTTCATACAAAATTTGAACCCCTTTTTCACCCCCTTGGGGGTAGAATTTATAAAAATCCTTTCTTAGCGGATGCCTACGTCATAACATCTACATGCATGCTAAATTTCAGCCCGATCCTTTCAGTGGTTTGGGCTGTGCGTTGATAGATCACTATGTCAGTCAGTCACCTTTGAGTTTTATATATATTTAGATTCTTCTGTAAGTGTGTTTGTCACGGAAATCCTCCTAAACGGCTTGACCGTTCGTTCGCTAGTTTATAGGTACATATATATGTAGGAGGACTAGCGGACCCAATAGACGTTTTACTGACCTTACTTTGGCGTTTATTATGAAAACAACGACATCCTCCATGTCCAATTGTATTTTCAAACCATCCAGGGAACCACTCAAATGTACACCAAAAACGGCTTACCCATTTGGATAAATCGGTCAAGCCGTTTAGGAGGAGTAAGGTGACAAATACACGCAGAGAAGAATTATATGTATACTCGTATATAAACTAAAAAATACAACTACAAACCGACAACTAACTTTCATTACAAATAGAGATGCCTATGTTTATATTACAAATTAATTTTCAGAACAAATATGTTAGCCATGTCGGAATTATAAAGTCGAGGACAAATAATAGTGAATTTCGAAGCCTTTGTCTCATATTGTGGTGTAAGTAACAATTATTTTTAGGGTTCCTTCAGCGACCGACCGTCACCTATGGGATGCGGGATCCACCTACTCCCCACTTATAATCAGCTAGGCCGACTGGGGCCATACCACCTCGTGTTTTTAGGGTTCCGTAGTCCGACAAGGAACCCTTATAGTTTCGCTCTGTCCGTCTGTCTGTCTGTCTGTCTGTCTGTCTGTCTGTCCGCGGCATAGCTCCGTGGTTTTTGTTATTAGAAAGCTGAAATTTGGTATGAATATGTATATTGATCACGCCGAGAAAGTGGTAAAATAAAATTTTGAAAAATATTTTTTTTTAGGGTAGCTTCCAAACATGTAAAGTAGGGATGAATATTTTTTTTCTCGCGTACCCCTTCGTGTGGGGTATCGTTAGATAAGTCTTTCAAAAATATTATGGGTGTGTGAAGATCATTTTTCGGTTAAGCGAGCCATTTGCGAAATATCTAGATTTTAAGTGAATTTTTTTGTTCGATACGAGTTACCCCCCCCTCTAACTTTTGAATGGCTGTGCCTAGAAATGTGAAAAAAAACACAGACGTAGCGCATGTAATGAACTTACAAGGAAAACTATCACGGCTAAGTAGGCTTAACTGGTTACAGAGTTATAGTCGACTAACTGAGACCTACTACGGAACCCTACTGCGCGTGGCCCGACACGCACTTGGCCGGTTTTTTTGCAATTATTATATTCTGGTGTAAGATCAAGATACAACTACTAACGTTGTATAGCACTGTCCCTTTTCCACAACTGAACTGTTCCTGCTTTGGCACGTCATGGTAAGGCCTCCTGTTTATTTGCCACACCATAATGATAAAAATATATGTTATAGGATCAAGATACTTGCTTATATTAGGGAAAGCAATTTGATGATTGTCGTTCAGTCAGTAAGTCAGTTGATAAAAAACTTTCCTTTTCATTATATTATACTAAAAGAAGGACAACTTAGTCTGAAATAAATTTTAAATAAATAATTACTTAAAAGTTAATCTTCAATGGATTCGTAAATGTGTAGTGTGGTTGCGAGCGTGGATTCTTTATTTATTTTTTTCCTACATGACCTCTTGCAGGGTGCTTCTAACAGCATTCGACCTGCTTAACTGGACTATTGTGAGAGTCGAAAGCTATTGTTTTTCCTAAACGCACCTTACCAGTATCCACAATTAGACAGACAAATTAGCGATATTTTTAAGTTTTTGTAAATAAAAAAAAAAACTAAAACTTAAATATAAAGTTTTTTTTCCCTACCATCCAGACATACGGAACGTTGACAACAATTCAGAAATCGCGTATCACCATTTTTATTATTAAACCGGAGCGTACGGGCAGCAACTATGAAATTCCGGTGGTCAACGCCGCAAAGGTTAATTTGTCCGGCTTCAGGCTACGGTACAGTGTAAATACCTCTCATATTTTTGCTTTAATGGAAAATTTTGTTTCGGAGCCATGTGCAAGGATTTTTGGAGGTGGCAATTGGAGAGTTGAAGATCAGAATAGGTTTTGGTTGGGTTTTCAAACGTTAATCAAGACATTATTTTGTGAAACAGTGTTTATAGAGAGTCTAGCAGTAATATTATCGTAACGTTAACGTAAACATGTTATTGAAATAGTAGTTTTGAGCATTTAAATGTGTATGTTATTCAACATTTAGACAAAATAAAAAAAAGAGAAATTTATTTCAGTTAAACACTTTATTCGTATCTAAAGATAGGTACTATGAGTTGTTCTTTTTTGTATGTAAAACACAAATTTCCTCTACATTCGTTTAAGATTAGTTGTATTTATGATTCATATAACGTTGACGTAATGATTACATCAATTCGGTTGTACTAGGACCACAGGTTATATGCATTAAAATGCACGTAAGAGAAATATACATAGTTATGCTATGAGAGCTATATTCATCCAAGACTGAGTGTTAGTCGCAACCGCTGTAAATAGCTAGTCTGAAATTAATATAAATTATAGATATGCAGTTCGATTCAATTCAGATTCGATATATGGTCAATTACACTGTTCATAAATTGTAATCTGGTGATTTGTCAGTGTGTAATATGTTTGAGTTACGAGTTTGCTGTCTAAATCCTCTAGTCTATATCTAACATATCATGACAGATCATCATTATCGTCCTAGATCCATGAATGTCTATGTTGTTTGAAGTTTCATATAAGTCTGATTTACTTCAGACTATATAATCAATTAATGTTCACATAGAGCGATTACCTATGTGACCTCAGTGACCTCCATAACCCAGTGACCGGGTAACACGAGACCCCTTGGTAAGACTGGTTGTCAGATTTTCTGGCTTCTAACTACCCGTAACGATTGTTATAGATCTGACAATGACAGCCGGGACCAACGGCTTGACGTATATTTTGAGGCGCGGAGGAGTCTCGCTGTGACATAGATGGTCACTCATATGGACCGACTGCGCCAAGCGTAAGTGAACTTTTGATCGATCGATCGTGCAGCTTTTAAATAGCCACGAGCTCCCCAAAAAAAAAATAGGTAATACCATCGTAAAGATATTTAATAACTGCCTTCTATACCTATTCAATATTGTCGTATATTTTCGTACATCGTCGTGTCGGCGACACGACTTGCGTTTTGTGTGGCTTCTGTGCCACCACATATACAGCCAGTTCGCTGTGGACATTATTATATTTTATTAGTTGAAAACATCAGTTTGACCTGGTTAACCAGAAGACCACCAGTATTAAACCACGTAGTTTGACGCGGTGTTACAGGCATTCCGGGCTCAGCTCTGACTAGTAAAATCTACGGGAAAAGTGGTCAAGATATTTTTGGGCCTCCAAAAATATTCTGTACAGTTTCAAGTGGTCTAGTCTTGAATATGGGCCATTGATGGTTAAAAGCGTATCGGTGTTTTATCGGAGACACTTCGGAAACTGTGCCTTAAAACAGTTTGGTTTCTTATTAGAGACAACCAAATGTATGATCATGTGTCACCACTATGCAAAGATCAAAACGCACCACTGGGTGCTATGTCATCTAAGTCCATTTTTAAATTCCTTATTCCTTCTTCTTGCTTAAACCTCACAGGTACCTGCTTACCTAGCCTACCTAAAGTCTAACAGGATTCGATAAGCGTTTGAAAGTAAGCAGGGGCAGACCCATTAGTATATCAATCTTTAGGAAGGGTTTTAGAGCCAAAAGTAGATCTTTTGATTTTTCGTTGGTCTTACGGTCTTTTAGCCGAAGCATGTAAAAGGATTCGCGATAGAAATGATATTCAAATGTTTATTTTTAGACCTGAGAATATGCAGCATGTTTAGCCACTTCAAAAAATCTCTCCAAAATAGCAAGAGTAAGTTAAATCGCCGATAACTCGCGTTCTCGACGTCAAAACAGCTTGGAAATAGGTTTATCCACAATTTCCGTAGTCCGGCTATATGGCGCTAAATCGTCGTGTAACAGCATTATGTCGCAGCACAGAACTTGAGCGTCCCGTGTGCACTGTGCCTTACTATTTTAGGGTGCTTACACATGGGAGCTGAAAATTGGTGAGTTTGACTCAAGTAGTGAGTAGACTGGCGTATTTAGGGATGACAAAATCCAAAGGTGTGGAATGAAATGGAGAGGCATTTGTCCAGCAGTGGGAAATGCTATTATTCATACATAAGTTATTTTAGTAGTTCTTTTATTAATGCCAATTTAATTTCAGACTATAACAAATCCTTATTCCTCATGTCATATTTTCAGTTTCTTGACGTTGTAATCGCATTTTCATTTGATATAATATTTTTTAGTTTTTCAACGAACATTAAAATATTGAAGGTTTTTTAGTAGTTTTTTTTTGAAATAATTACTTTAATTTTAAACTAGCTTTTTCCTCCGAAACTTCATCTACATGGCTCCAGATACCTGGATAAAATTATCCTAGAAAGTAATCTAGGTTTCTGCCGAATTTCATCGAATTCTTTCAGTATTTTTTGCGTGAAATAGTTACAAACATACATCTTCATAAACTTTCGCATTTGTTATATTAGTAGTAGAAGCTTTCTTGATAATTCTGCAATGTAAATGCATCTTAATTGAAGCATAAATCGGGTCTCAGTGCAATTTCTAGTGGGGCTACAGAATTCGCACTAGGGGACGATAAATCTAAGTGCTGCGTCTTACACAGGTGCTAATTATTACTACGCTGTTCTCATTACTAATTAGGTGATTGTGTTTTAGTTTGTCTTTTATACTATAATTAGATTCTGATAATGACACAATATTATAGTAGACTGGCTGTTTCCCGTGGTTTTACCCGCGTCCCAAGAAGTACTTTATACATATACTCAAAAAATATCTTATAACTTTCCCCAGGGAGAACATTAAGTCCTTGCTAAATCTCATTCAAATCAGTTTAAACGTTTTACCATAAAATTGTAAAAAAAAACAAACTAATAAACTTTCGTAATTATTATATTAATTAGTATTTTTAGGTAGAGATTATTATTGTATTTCATGCATAATATTACTACATAGTATAAAACAAAGTCACTTCCCGCTGTCTGTCCCCATGTATGCTTAGGTCTTTAAAACTACGTAACGGATTTTGATGCGGTTTTTTTTTATAGATAGGAGGAAGGTTTTAGTATTTAATTTGTCAAGTTTCTGTATCCATTGGCTAAAATATCGCAGACGAAGCCGCTGGCGGAAAGCTAGTATAAAATAAATAAACTAACATAATTACACACACAAAATGATAATCAAACACTTATGTTAGCTAACGATGCTTAAAATTTACACCCTCAACTTGGGTGCCTACACTAGTTAACCCATAACCCGCGCCTGGCAACTTAACCCTAAAGTTTTTCTACTTAATCTTCGCCGAGGGTCTGACGGGGTATTAATCTATCGGACCGAAGCTGCTTATAAGGTTTCCTACTATACCCCGACTCTTATTTGCTGGATTTACTTGAGAAAATAATTGGAAAATCCGTTTTTTTTTTATTTTGTAGATTAATGTACTTTCTTACTGGTGTACTTAGGGATAGGGAACCTTTATAGTTTCGCCAAGTCTGTCTGTCACGGCTAAGTAGGCTTAACCGGTATAGTCAACTAACTAAGACCTACTACGGAACCCAACTGCGCGTGGCCCGACACGCACTTGGCCGGTTGTTTAACCGACTCCCAAAAGGATGTTTTCAATTTAGTTTTTTTTTCTTTAACACTCGTTGGCACACGTTAGGGGGGCGGGCTATGTCCAGCAGAGGACTAGTGTTAGATAGGCTGATGATGATGATGATGACTCATTGGTTTAGTAAGTGATCACAAGCATAGATATTTGCCCTCCCCCAGAGCCATAGCCTGCCGGGGCTGCGGGCCGTTCGAAAGAAATACCGCGCCCCCAGAATGCAAAGGGCTGTGGAAGGAACACGCATGGGTTTAAGTCAGTAAGAGTCTAACACTCCCTTTCACCCCACCCACAGCGTGAGGGGTCATTTGATGATTTCCCATCCGAAAAAGAAAAAAAAAAGCATAGATAATTTCTAAAGCCAAGTTCGGTAAATGTTAGTGGGAAAATTTTGATCTAGTAGCTTAGAGTCTGTATCTTCAAATTAGTTTTTGAAAACTGCATTTTTTTACTGTCCTACACTCTTTCAATATTTATAAAATAACTAACCATTTCTAGGCTGAAGTTTTCTCTAGATTTTTTTAGTTATAAATTCAAATAAACATCTGTATCATTCCATCAGCAGAAAACATCCATATTGTTCAGATCTCCCCCAAACATCGATGCGCGATTTCGAAGTCTTGGAGTCAGAAATATGGAAATCTTGGAGAAGACCGATATTTCGGTCCAAAGAACTGAAATATTCATGTCGGTGTCACGTTACTCGTACCAAAGGTATAATGATGCAATCACAATTTTACCTAGATCTAAGGTACATAAGGTTAATTTTTCAAAAGCCTACCTAAAGTGCCCATTAAGAACAATCCTATCTAGAAAACATTGAAATAGAAGTGCTGAGACCCAAGAGTTGCCATTTGTTCCTCTCAGGATTTGAATGAGGACAAATTTGAAATTTAAATCGGACCGTTTAAGAGAATTGATGGCCGCACAGTCGGCGGAATTTCACGTGACATAGCCACCCAATTACTTGCGATTGCTATTAAGATTACGTTTTTATCTGATCATGGATTTTGATGGGAGAAGTCATAGTTTTAGGTTTCTGGCAACGCGATATTCAAAGTATCCTGAAGTAACATTCTATTCTATCTATATTATAATAAATACGAAAGTGACTTTCTTTGCCCAGCTTTTACGACAAAACGACTATTTAAAATTTGGTAAGACTAATATAGTATGGAGATATATTTAACTGGAGAAGGATATAGCTGTTTCCCACGTTTCCACTTGTTTCTCATGGGAACTTCTTTACGAACCCCGATAAAAACTATCTTGTCTTTCCCTAGGTTTCAATCTATCCCTATACCAAGTTTTATGTTAATCGGTTCAGCCGTTGTACCGTGAAAACTCCAGATTAACAGGTATGCATTTATTTAGGGTAGAAAGTAACTTTAAATAACGTTTTAATTCCAAAATTTGTGTAAAAGCCACCATTACGCAAAGCGCGCAATACATTTGGTTCTACCGGGAGATTTTTACTTTGCTTTCCTGAAAATATTTTTCAGGCACCACGGTAGTCACGTCTATTACTTCAAGTGCTCACATTATATTTATTGGTCCCTACTTACCTCGTTGAATATTTAAATAGATTTAATAGTGTTACTAATAGTATTTCAGTAAAATAAAAAATAGAATATGAAATTAAGTTGGAAGATTTGATATTCACAAACATACAAACATTGCAAGCTAATAAAAAGCTTGTAAAACAGTAAATTTAACAAGTCAAGAAAATAATTTTAAAA
Organism: Pyrrhia umbra; assembly: GCA_963891755.1. Taxonomy (NCBI): domain Eukaryota; kingdom Metazoa; phylum Arthropoda; class Insecta; order Lepidoptera; family Noctuidae; genus Pyrrhia; species Pyrrhia umbra. Next base: position 4,587,759 of record OY982943.1, read on the forward strand.
TACATAGATTATTATTATTCCACATGTCATCGCTTGACATTTGAAAAAAATAAAAAGAAAATTTCATCTTTGATGCATATTGCAAAAAAAGAGTACCAACTTAAAAAAAAACCCAAAAAATATTTAACGAAACAGACAGTACAAAAACGAGAACTTCGTTGTGTAAAATGCATTTTGTTTACCAGACGTGCTAACTTGACTGTGCTTCACAAAAGACTTCTGTTAACAAACGAGACTAAAACTGTGCGCAAAATAGAAACAGGGCTTAGCACAAAGATTTTGCAATTTACAGATAGGACTTTACTTTTGAGAGTAGGAAGTAAAGCAAAGTTATTACCTATTTGTACAACTATGAGCGATTATTTTAGTGGAGTCAAGCTATTTATATAACTCCGGTATTGAGCAGATATTTAGGACAAGAAAATGTTGTTAGTATTTTAAAATTGTTAGACGCAACTTACACTTAAGCTTAGTTTAAATGGAAAACGGACACAATCTTCTTCTTCTATATCTATCTATACTTATAATAAATCTGTAGAGAGGTCAATTCTGTACATGAAACATATTTCCAAAATAACTATCAGGGGGTGATTAGGGATCGATACTGATGCCAAAAATGCAATCAGTAAAATTTTTGTCTGTCTGTCCGTCTGTCTGTCTGTATAAACTCTATAGAAACAAAAACTACTCGACGGATTTTAACGAAACTTGGCACAATTATTTGTCATACTCCTGAGCTGGTTAAAGTATACTTTTCATCACGCTACAATCAATAGGAGCAGAGCAGTGAAGGAAAATGTTGTCATTTTGTTTAAACGCGCTAATCTCAGGAACCGCCGGTCCGATTTAAATAATTCTTTCAGTGTTAGATAGTCCATTTATCGAGGAAGGCTATAAACTATATATCATTACGTTAAGACCAATAGGAGCGCAGCACCACTATTCCACGTGGATGAAGTCGCTGGCAGAAGCTAGTAATAAAAAAAAAGCTTTTACTATCAAACAAAGATCAAAATTATAAAAAAAATATAACAAGGGAAACATTCTATCAATTATAAAAAAATATATAAAGTTGAAAATGAGTAGGTACTTGCTTTAATAATTGCGGGGACTTTATTTTGACAGCTGTTATTTTTTTTTGATGGACAGATCTGGATCTCAAAGTTACCTATCTACAGCAACTTAATCTTTGTTCCTATCGAGGAAAGAAGTTCCAGCTTAAACACATGTGAGTGTGTGAGTTAAAAACACTCATTTTCAAAGCGAACGACGTGGCCTTTGTTGTGTACCCGCCGATCGTGCTTGCCTTCTATGATTGCAGGTTATTTTGAGCATGTTTCAGTTATTTTGTATCTTTTTGTCTAACTTTGTATCTGAAAGATAGATATTTGTATTTTGTAGTGCTAGCTGTAAAAGGCCTTACTACCTGTTATTTCGTAGCGTTTCTTTATATTTTTTATTTATAGCAATGTAAATATTTTTTACCATCAGAAAGTAGAGATTTCAACGAACAAAAATACCACCGACCTTTTTAAAAAAAGTGTTATTTTGACGCGAGAATTTTCGATTGAAAATTAGGGTGTTTTTTCGATATTAAGTCAAAATAACGACACTGCCGTAGAACAAAGCCAGATGTGATAATACAACGAAATTGAGATTTTTACAAAATCAGCTTCAACTAAGCATAATCTATCGATATAAGCAAGAAAAAAAATTATATATCTGATACTTTCCGAGATATTGAAACGAACAAAGTTGTATTTCAAATACGTTCCAAAGAACATCGTCGTAAGGTCAATAGCGCCACTGTCGCTTAGGTATCAGCGCCGCGCGCCGTGCGTCGTTCGTCACAAGCGGCGATGTTCAACGGAAAGCGGTGGTGCTTATCAAGAATATGATTGACGATTGATTTGGGTGTTATTGCTTGTACTATGTAATCTTTTTTTACTTTCTGTATTAAAATCGACGTGAAAAATTACACGAATACAAAAAATATTAAATTTAATTATTAATAATGAAGAAATAAGAAAGCGATTCGCGGAGCACTCTAGTATTTTAAGAAAATCTACGGAAAATGCACATTATTCTGGTAAGTTAATTTATAAATATTTATTTGTGATGAATAACAGTACTATTATTTTCGAGTTTATTGTTTTTGAATCATTGGTTGACATTTTATGCCGGAACATTCAAATTTCATATCGTATCATAACAACCGACAGTGTTCTTCGGAATTTAAAAAAAAAAAATGTACTAGATAAAATTATTTTTAATGCTGTTTGTTTTATGTACATTCGTTACGTAATTTATATTTTTGTTTTCTGGGATTTGATTTTTCAGACCTCGTATGTAATTATGCTTCGTTTTTCTTCTCAATTATATGGATTGCTTGTGCACATCCGACGTTATTCTTCGAAATTTTATCACGTTTTTGATGTAGCATATTGAGAACTAACTATGTACTTCGGTATAATAACACATATGTTTTTGTTCAGCATGTTCAAACGCCAATAAAACACGTATAAATTACCCGATTTATTTTATTGTTATTCATTTATTCCATTAACATGTATCTTTAAATATTTTACTATGTTGCAGGTCCGGGGGTTGAAAAACCCGAATCACCATTACTACCAGGGGGTGTTAACGCCATTACACCATTACTACATAACTCATCGAAAACGAAGATTCGATTGATGTTCCGTTCGTTTTCTTATAAATGTTTTATATGGGTAGTATAAGTATATCCCTCTATGTGCAGAGCATCAGATTGCACCTTAAGTACTGCACCACAATATATAATAATAATAAAGTTATCACCTATTCTTGTCCTTGTAGGCTCCCAGGATCGGAAACATAGCCAATCAGTTAAGCGAAGTAGCGCAGGAATATGTGTTATATTTAGAGATGGTGAGGAATACCTCAATTAAATTAACTTAAATATAGTAAATTTAAGTATCACTTCTTGGCATAGATTATGTTTTGACTTTGGCTTCCCCACCACTGAATATGGAGTAAAAGATTTTTTTGGACAGACATTTATAATCAATTTAAAAATAAAGATGATATTAAATGTATGGGTTAAAAATTAGATATAGGAAGAGAAGAAGAGGCAGATAGAAGAAGTCCATGTTAATAAAAATGAGCCCAAAAAAATATATTATAAATATAATCTCAAAGAAAGTAATACTACAATGAACTAATAGCTAACTAGCTATATGGTTATTGGATCTAGTACCAGATACTCATCACCTTTACCTAATTTGGAACCTATTTCTAAAAGTTTGATAAATATAGAAAGATAAAATTATAACGACCTTTTTCATATGTGCAAACCACTAGAATAATTATTTCTGAACAACCTATTATTTCAAATCCCTATCTTTTGTAAAATAATCGTGGTCTTATTATCAACGATAATGATACAGATGATGAGTGACTTTACAAATATTCCTTTCTTACCAGATTCAATTACATTTCATTTTAAGTTGATAACATGTGATTCATTTGATTCGGAATGAAAACTCATTGTTTTTTTATTACCTATATAAAGAGATTTCAGACAGCTTTGGGTCAAGTGCAATAATTACATACATTACTATATTTTTGGCGATATGACCTGACTGAAGGTTGATTTTTGTATTGTTAGGATTTTTTGGAAATGCTTTTTAGTATTTCAAGGTTACTTTCTTTAATCATAATTGTTGTTTTCTTTAAGTACCGAAATAAAAGTTTATAATCATGTTGTAAGTTAAATGTTTTTTTTTTTAATAATTTTATACAACTAGGTAAACACTCATACTATATCTATTGTTATTTTGTCTTATAGGTATAGCAGAGATAAATAATATTGTGTTTATGATTGATTTCAATTGTGATAAAAATTGATTTAAGTTACTTTTAAAATCTTTTAAAACTGATTCAGACTGATTATCTTGTTACCTACTAAGACTGATGAAGAGCCATACTATGTATTAATATTACGACTTCTAATAATCTAGGTATTTGTTTGATGTAGAAATTTTCAAAATATATTTGAATTAAAAATAAAAGTATTGATTGTAATTTTATTTTCTCTCTATAATATTTTTGATATAATAGAATAAATAATGTATAATAAATAATATATGTGTGTGTATAATAGTTCTTCATAAAGTTTTTTTATACATATCAATATTTTTTATTTACTCAGAAATAACATACGACACCAAATTTTTATGTAACTCCATAGAACAGTGTGGCATGTATACATACGTCATAGTAGTTTCCGTAGAAAAACGTCGGAAAGTCACAAAAAACATCCTAAGCTACGTAGTACAACGTCGGATTGTTACATGTGAAGGCATTTTTTTTATTTAATAAAGATTTTTTTGATATCATTATCTATTAATAACCCTTAATAAGAGACAAAAGGCTATTGCTAATTTTCTTTTCATTTATATGATAACAAAAAATATTATGCCGAAAATTGTGAACTCAAAACTTTAAAGTGCTCTCCTGTAAAGTAGCTATTTTGTAGATCCGACTTTGTTCTACGACAGTGTCGATAAGGGTGAAGAAATAATTATTTTAAATTAAATAAATTACAGTGTGTTTGGGACATAAAAAGGTAAGTTTTCACCAAATTTCGTGGAAAAATATTATTATTGTAAAAGATAAAAATAAAAAACCAAAAACTTGGTTTTTTGAATTTTTCACATAAATTTTGAAGTTATGTGAAAAAAGTGTTAATGCAAAACTTGTAGATCTTTTTATTACCTACAACTTTGCCATTTAACTTTTTTTTATAGGACTTGTAGTTTTGCCGGAAATTGAGATAAACCGCTTTTTTTACTTTAACCCTACTCCCCCACTTCCCGACCTCAGATCGCCCGTAATTTATATTTCCTATCATTTTTTTTTTATTATATTCTCCTCCTTTTCCAATGGGTTTCATCCTACTATTATTTTTTTGTTTTCAAAAATTATTGGCACTGGTCTATTAATAATTCCTCACCTCAAAGATTTTATTGCCAACGATAGCTGGGAAATTGAGAAATAATTTTTATAGAATGGATATTTTTCATACGGAATTTCTAGGTCTTTTTTGTGCCTATTAATAAACTTAGAAAGATTCTGCCTATTGAGTATTATTTATTGAAACGCGTCCCAAGATATTTATTACTCGAGGAATTTTGTAGAGAAATATATTATTTTTAACATACAATGAAATAGAATCTTAGAAATTCATTTCACCTACTTCTAATTATTTCGAAATGAAACTTTGTTTGCCTTTGTGATTCGGTTCACAAAAGTATAATTTGATATCTTAGAGCTGATCTGACGATGGAGCCAGGAGGTTAGTGGAGCTCTTCAGGGGTTTCTAATATATCCCTTGAGTTTGGGCTCATATTTTAGTTTTGATGATGAAAATATATTGATAAATGCAAGTAAAACATGTTTTTCTTAAACTAAATATTGTTTAGTAGTACAGAATTACTGTTGAGCATCATGGTTGAAACAGGACTTGATTCCGATTCCAGCAGAACTATAGGAAATTTACAGTAGCAGCCTAAAGCCTGAATTTGTGCTCAGCAATGAGTTCGTCGCTATCTGCTGCTTAATTGATCACACCCAACCAACATTTTGTTTTCAACTTTTACCACTTATATTAAATCCAATCCTAACTAAATGCAAAACTGAGTTTGCTTTTCGTAATTTTTTCACCGTTAAATGGCTAACCCAATTTGGATGAAATTTAGTACGAAAGACGGATACAGGCTGTTTTTTGGGTACGTGAAAAATAGCGCTTGAGACGCAGGTGAAACTGCTGGAAACAGCCAGTATTTATTCAAAAATTCAAAAGTCATTTATTCAAATTAGGCTGAAAATCAGCAGCTTTTTGAACGTCAAATTTACAAAAGACAGTCCTCAGAACGCCCGCCCTTCACCACTTCCTATGTGTTTTTGCTGGGAAGAAGAAGTGGCGCAACAATCTCCCCAGCAACACATATCTGTCTGTCAGGTTTGAAGAACCTTCGTTTATACAATTAATAAAAAACAATTGTTACAATATTGGCAAAAAAAAGAAAAAAAATATAATTAATACATTATTTAGTTACCATATAAACTTATTTAAGTTATTATACTTAAGTTATTATATAAACCATAGCACTATACAATGTAATTTCCTTCTAAAACGTCCTTCGATTGGCATCACTTGTGCAGTACCCAGGAGACATTCTCAGCATGATCTTTTAGGACACATCTAGATTTTTATGCCTCGTATAAAAGTACTGAGCCTTATTATTTCAAGTACGTCCTTTGTATGGTCTGCAGAAAAATATAAAAAAGAATCAATTTAATTTTGGTTTTTGATTTTGTAAGGTCTTATGTCTCAATGAGTCAGTGTCTAAGTCTCATATAATTTTATAAAGGCTAAAATAATATGAAGGTTTATGTTTATTTACGTGTAGGTATTTCTAATTTGAAGATTCTTCTTCTACGAACTGCTAGTTATCAAAGAAAGGATACCACAATATTAACGCAAACCATTTTTGAATAACGCTACCAATTCCCCAAAAACTGTAAAAACAAGTTTATTTGAAAAGAACACGTTCTTTCTAAGATCGAAACTCAAAGAAAACAATTTGTAAAACAACATCTCAATTTCGGCAAACTTCTTTTGCTAACGCTACACAGGTAAGAGCCGTTTTAATATGCTAATGGGCTAAAATAAATTTGGCATAGGCATTTTATGGGGAATGAAGTATAAATTCAATTTTCCTCAGGGAAGTCTCGGGGAGTTCGATCTTAGGGGCAAATGGTTACGTCCCCTGAGTTTGGGGCCCCCTGAGTTTGGGGTCCCCTGAGTTTGGGGTCCCCAAAGGTTTATATCTCCAAGATTATCATGGAATAAGGTATTCTGTCTTTTTAGATTATCTTATAGACCGTAACATTTGATAGGCGACTTTTATAGTTTTATTTAAGAAGGCAATGTAATTCTGTCTCTTTATGTACAAATAAAAATAAACGATGTTACTTTTAGTGTGTTTGTGTATTTTTTATTTGTGCTGGACGGTTTAGGGGCCCGTAAAGAAATAAGGGCTCAGTTATGATCCTTTTTGTGTATATATAAAACTGAAATTTATCTTTATTCTTCTGTAACTTTTTTGTATTACCTATAAGGTTACATGATCATTCTAAGTGCCCAGGCGAACTTTGTTAACGAAATTGACGATCAAATTCATCAAAAGGTTATGCATAAATATATAACATGTATGTGTAATGGCGTACATTATTAAAATTCTACTGTTTGTGAACTATTGAGGGTATCACTCTTGGGTTTCAGTGCGAGACCGGCCTGTGGACTACTTTGGACTTCGGACTAATATTCTGAAACTTTTTAATAAAAACATTTATTTTTATCTTTTTAAACATTTTTTAATCAATTCTAATTCATTGAATATTAAAAAAAAAAAATTTATTTCTCTATATGGAACTTTTTTCCAGCAATTTTGAACCAATTTCAATAAAAAAATTCTACGCCTCGAAGGTGACACCAATTGATTTTTTAAAATTTATATTTATTTATTTTTGTCCAGCTCATCATCTGCCTAGCCTTTTCCCAACTGTGTTGGGGTCGGCTTCCAGTCTAAACCGGATGCAGCTGAGTACCAGTGTTTTACATGGAGCGACTGCCTATCTGACCTCCACAACCCAGTTACCGGGTTACACGGTACCCCTTGGTAAGACTGGTTGTCAGACTTTTCTGGCTTCTGACTACCCGTAACGATTGTCAAAGATGTACAAATGACAACCGGGACCAACAGCTTAACGTGCTTTCCGAGGCACGGAGGAGTCTCGCTATGACATAGATGGTCACCCATCCACGGACCGACCGCGCCAAGCGCAGCTTAACCTTTGATCGGTCGAACCGTGCGGCTGTTACTTAGCCACGAGCTCCTCATTACTTATTTTTGTCCAGCTAAAACCTTTTATTTCTCAGTACGGAACCTCTTAGCGAACTTGGTCCGCCACCCACACTTCGCATGTTTCTATTTTATATTTTATTGCGAGAATATAGCTGTATGTTTTGCTTGGTCAAAGCACCTATGTGAAGTGGATATGTATGTATGTGTGTATCGACCGATGTATGCGGTTTATATGGCTCATACATGAGTGGTTTTCTGCATTAGATGTCATATGATGTTGGTAGGGAGTAGTCAAAGGTAGACATGTCATAATACGTTTTGTGTGTATCTAATAAAACTAAGATATGCGACACTATTTTGAATGTTTTGACACTTACGGGATTTTTCAAATCAGTGAGGAAACTTAGCGACTTTCTACTCGTCTTTAAATAAAGAAAATTTAAGCTTTTATCTGTCAAATTGTCAGCGTAACTGTTTCGATTGTAGTAATTCTTTTGGAGGCTTTCCATTTGGACGTTGTTCTCTATCGACGGTGAGTTGTACTTCCTTGATCTAAATGTATTCCATACCTTTTCATCTTCTAGACATTTACTGGGTATGGTCATTCTTTATTCACACTTCACACATCATTAAAATTAAGATTGAGCTCATTCATACCCGTTTAAAAATTGCCTCGCTTTCGAGCATCATAGAACTAAGATATCAAATATTCCTCTACCAAAATGCATGTTCATTTTACACTCTGTCTATCCTTTTAGAGCAAACAAGCGTAATGATATACAACGTTGAAGTTTACACTAAAATTTGCTCGCCATTACTAATTAAGTCAGCTGTCGGAATCTAGACCGGTACGGCAGTCATTATTTGCCCTATCGATGAAACTATAAGCCTGTGAATGGGCAACACAACAGCAAAGTTTGAGTAATTAGTAAACAGAACTTCCAATGGTTAGCTTGGAGCTATTCACGGTCCGTGAAATGGAAGTTTGGTGCACAGTTGCGATTAATAGTCGCAGTTAATTATATTAAAGCAGAATTCGTTACAGTGGCATTAAGAAAAAGTCAAAAGCATAAGTCTACAAATACGTATTTGATCTTTTTAACACGCTTTTATATTAGCTCGGGTTGTATGTATGTATGTATGTATGTAACGGAATCTTTGAGCCTAATTTTCACTGGTTTCTAGACGTCTGATCAACTTGGAACTTTGCACACGTGTTAAGGGCTGATGACAATGCAATAATCCGAAAAAAAAACCTAAAAAAACACGCTTTTATTGCTGACCGAACTAAAAAATGGAAAATAAATAATAGTTTAAAAAAAAACTAAAAAAACACGCTTTTATTGCTGACCGAACTAAACAGTAGAAAATAATTCAATTCAGAGTAAAAAGCATGGGGTGCTTGATATTTTAAATATTACACCTATTCTATTGGCAACCATTTATGAGAGGAGAGTCATGAAAAATAGGAAAATGCACCCCACGCTTTTTACTCTGAATTGAATTATTTTCTACTTTTTAGTTCGGTTAGCAATAAAAGCGTGTTTTTTTATTTTTTTTTAAACTATTATTTAATCATTATATTATTATTATTTCTATATTGATACTTACGTATATACCTATAGACAACAACGATTAAATTCTACTTGTTTTAACTAGAAGAAATGTTTGTCTAAGCTTAAATGGATATGTGACAAGCGTATGCTGGAAAAAATCTTGCGCCCGGAGAATTTGAATTTCGAGTCAGTTGTTTTTCCAGTACTTTGATATCATTAATTCGCAGAATCTTTTACATTATCGGGAGATACGTACACCAAAAAACAATTTAAATAAAAATTACAATTTATCTGTTCAGCTCTAAATCTTGTCGGCAATCGAAAACACTTCTTTCTGCGACATCATATTCTAAAGAAAGGTTGGAGGCATTTAATGATATCCAATTGTAGATTTTTTTTTCAATAATTGCAATTATTAATTTTAACTAGAGCTGAGTACGTATGTAAATGAATTGACAAAATTAACTTAACTCTTATTTTAATCAGTTACAATTTTATTTATTTAAACGACTACGTTAATTAGTCAAAAAAAAGCTGCTACAGCGACTAACTTAAGTAAGTAAAGGTAATTTAAAAAGTCATGCGATTTAAAGTCGCGTCGCAAATGTGCGGCCGTTCTTCCAAACTTGCTGATTCACGTCAACATAATTTCCTGGATGGTACCTCCCGGATGTTGGCAGCGCGATTTTTCATGTGACGATGACGTCTTAATAACGACAGTGTACGTATTAGGGTTCCGTAACAAAAATGGAAATAAGGAACCCTTATGGTTGCACTTCGTCCGTCTATCCGTTTGTCAGAGCTGGGGCTGTACCACTACGTGTATTTGCAATCGCTATTCAAGTTTGAGAGCGAGATACAGCTATGAACGTCGTATAGCACCGTCTCTTTTTCACAACGAATCTATTCCTGCGTTGGCACGTCATAGTAAGGCCCCAGATTACTTCTAAAACTAATGCCATCGACTTGTTTAGAACAGTTATGAAAAATGTTCAAAAAACTTTTGTGGAAAATGGAAAGTGGGGGAAATGGGAAAATCTATGAGGTCATGTGCGCATTCTAATATATTTTTTAATAAAATTTTCTTCTATTTTCCACTATTATTAAAATGTTTATTAAAGTTAAAGTTAACATTTAAGTCATTACCATTTTCATATAGGTAGCGTGGGTACCATTCTACATTTGACACATAATAGGGTTGCATTTGAGAATCTTTTCCTCGCTTTAATAAGTGTTGGGGGCGCGTATCAATTCAAATGGTTATTCTTGAAATTGGGGCTATGAAATTAGGGAGAAGATATTGGCTATTTAGCGAAAATTAGACAGACATTTTTTTATACAAATATCAAAAAGGGCAAATCATTTTAATATTTAACCTCTCTAGTAAACTGTAAAATACAATGATAAAATATTTTTTTAATTTTGGGATATGCAGAACCAATAAAAAAAGTGATTTTAATTTCTTGCAAAGTATGACTTTTCTGCTCATGTAGATTGAATTTCCTGTTTTAGAATAAAAAGCTGTATCTATCTAGGTACTAAACTTATTGCCTAGAGAAATTATTGGCTGCATGCAAAGAAGAAAATATATAAATCACTATCATGACAAACTGTAATCATAACTTATAAACAGACTAAATTTTTGTATGCTAATAAGAAATGCCTATATACACTCAAAACCGGCCAAGTGCGAGTCGGACTCGCGCACCGAGGGTTCCGACCATTGGAAAGAAAAAATACGCAATAAAGTCGCAATTATCTTGTTTTTTTCCGACCGCATAATTAAGTTTGTTTGTAGAGGAAAATTGCTGATTACTTAAAAACTACTTATTAGATCTCGTTCAAACCAATTTTCAATGGAAGTTTGCATGGTAATCTACATCATATATATTTTTTTGTTTTATCATTCTCTTATTTTAGAAGTTACAGGGGGGGGACACACATTTTACCACTTTGGAAGTGTCTCTCGCGCAAACTATTCAGTTCAGAAAAAAATGATATTAGAAACCTCAATATCATTTTTAAAGACCTATCCATAGATACCCCACACGTATTGGTTTGATGAAAAAAAAATTTTTGAGTTTCAGTTATAAGTATGGGGAACCCCCAAAATTTATTACTTTTTTTCTATTTTTGTGTCATAATCTTAAAGCGGTTCACAGAATACATCTACTTACTAAATTTCAACAGTATAGTTCTTATAGTTTCGAAAAAAAATGGCTGTGACATACGGACGGACAGACAGACAGACAGACAGACATGACGAATCTATAAGGGTTCCGTTTTTTGCCATTTGGCTACGCAACCCTAAAAATCACCTTTTTGGTGGGACAATCGGATAAAAAATGTAATCACGTATTTCTGTTAATTCCCAATCCGCCGAACCCGCTGGTTTAATGGCCCCACAAAGAATCATGCGGAGCTGTCTCCCGGCGGATTCATTTTTAAATTCAAATTAACTTATCGCGCGTTATCAGCGCGGGCGCCGGTTAAATTTTACGAGTCGCCGCCGGTTCTACGTGTGTGAACTTAAACATGGTTATGCGGTGAAAATGAGCATTGAGGAAGAATATTGGAGAATCTTTTGCTTGGTTTGCGATTCTTTTATAGTATTATCTATGTTTGTGTGGTTATTGTTTGTGTTATAGTTTGGGTTGCAGCTTAATGATATAGGCTGAAGTCGAGGTTAACACATAAGTCTGAATGTGCAGGTTCGAAACCTGATAAGTACCAATGTTACTTTTTAATGTAAAGTGTAAAGTTTTTAAGTTTATCTAGAATATTGGACACTACTGTCTAACGGTGAAAGAAATGTCGTGTGAAAACTTGGACAAAAATGTCTGAATCAGCGTTGAACAAGCGTGGTTAATGCTCATGCCTTCTCTGTTTGAGAAGGGGCCTGTGCCGATCACGATCTGATAATAGTGAGGTTTCAGCATTATCCTGGTTAAATGTTTCCGAACAATTATTTTCGTTTTCACAATTCTCAAATCATACCCAAGGCACATGTAATATGCATAATTGTAAACTGTTTAATCATTGTGAGATAAGGAATATATGCGTGTTTATTGTTACGCTTTTACTGCAAAACGGCTTAATCGATTTAGATGAAATTTTGTATGAAGATGTTTATTTTTTTTTCGTATGGGAAATCATCAAATGACCCCTGTTGCCAAGCGTGGGGCGCAAGGGAGTGTCAGACTCTTACTGACTAAAACCCATCCATGTTCCTTCCTCAGCCCTTTATGTTCCGGGGGTGCGGTAGCTCTTTCATACATCCCGCAGCAAGATAGATGGTACCCTGGATACGCATACAGGTACTTTTGTAGATATTTTTTTATATGGGTGCGTGAGGGAATTCCCTCAGGACGGTGGAACCACGGGAAATATATAGTTTTAAAATGTTCCTATCTACGTTCATAAAGGACGAACGCAATTTCCCTTTCCCTCATTTTCATGTCACTCAAAAAACATACACCCACCCCACTTTCCTGTATCCATTAAAATCTATATTTAGAGCCACCCTCATAATTATCGATTATCCCACGTTCTATCGATAAAAAATAATCCCACACTTTATAAGGTTGGCAAAGATTTATAAGGTGGGTACATAGAGATGGAAATTCTGTTTTTCTTGAATTAACGAGTTATTGATCAGCTTGGATATTGCATGTTGGAAAATAAACTTTATTTTTGGGAGTATAAGGTGTTTAATTAATTGTTGCTATTACGTGTACTACATTTTCTGAGGATATATAATGTCCAAATGGTTTTAAGACACGTTTATTATGTGTAAAGAGACGAAATATTAAATTTGTGGCCTGTATCCTAACTTCTTAGGTCATCTTATAAATGCGAATGTGAGTTTATTTGTTATGCTTTCACGGCTAAACGGCTGAATCGATTTTAATGAAATTTGGAATGATCATAGATTGAAATCTGGAGAAAAACACAGGTAACTTTTTATTCGGGTGCGTAAAGTAGTTCCTTCAGAATGCAAGTGCAACCTCGGGACAAAATGTTCTTCTTATCGTGTGAGCTGTAGGTTTTACCAACCTAACAAGCCCTAGTGATAGAGTTTTCTCAAATCCGCCTGACGGCCTCTGACATGGAATTGTAACAACAACTGCCTGCTATCGATATAGCAGCCGGGGACGACGGCTTAGCGTGCCCTCCCAGGTACGGGGGTGTAACACCATCAATTTCCAGACTCCGAGCTGCTTTATGAAATTTACAAAATCCACAAAGCGAAATCGGCCCGATGCGGGAATCGAACCCGAGGCCCCGTTTACAGTTTATACGACCACTAGACCAACGAGGCAGCAATTTTGAATAAACATGATTTACATGAAAGAGGAGCTCGTGATTAAGTAACAGCCGCACGGTTCTACCGATCAAAGGTTAAGCTGCGCTTGGCGTGGTCGGTCCGTGGATGGGTGACAATCTATGTCATAGCGCGACTCCTCCGTGCTTCGGAAAGCACGTTAAGCTGTTGGTCCCGGTTGTCATTTGTAGATCTTTGACAGTCGTTACGGGCAGTCAGAAGTCAGAAAGTCTGACAACCAGTCTTAGCAAGGGGTACCGTGTAACAGTAACTGGGCGGTCACTCCATGTAAAACACTGGTAGTCAGCTGCATCCGGTTTAGACTGGAAGCCGAACCTAACATAGTTGGGAAAAGGCTGATGATGATGATGTTTTTACATGAAAAAAAAAAATGTCTATTTAAAATTCTTACCTCCCACAGCGCAATCGGTATAGTTCTACATATATAGTAATTAGCGCACGCAATGCTGATGGGCGGTTACCGACGGACGGCGAAACTTCACAAACGCCCGACTTTGGCTGTTAACTAAATTACTTTTATCCGGTTACTGGGTAGTGTATGTGCTGGTGTACTGTATAATATGGTTGTAATTGGGTGGAATTTATGGTCTTGTGTTCACATCAACCTGTGGTTGACGGTTGTAATATGATGTTTTATACAAAAAAAATATATGAGAGAGAAGTATGTCACTACCTTTTATCAACCAAAAATATAGTTTTTACCTGTGATTTTAACACATAATAATGTTCTGTTGAATATTCTGAGTCTCGTGAAACTTCAGAGCGATTGCCTATCTGACCTCCACAACCCAATTACCGAATAACACGATACCCCTTGGTAAGACTAGTTGTCTGATTTTCTGGCTTCTGAATACCCGTAACGTCTGTCAAAGATCTACATATGACAGCCGGGAATCCGAGGCATGGAGGAGTCACGTTATGACATAGATGGTTACGCATCCACGGACCCCGATAATCGGTCGACTCGTGCGGCTGTTATTTAGCCACGACCTATTAAATAAAATTAGATTAAATATAAATAATAATAAGAAAACTATAGTTTTGAAGCTAGAAATACTAGTCATAGTTTGTAATAGGTCGACACGGTAATTTTTTGCACGATTCACACTAACTTTGCTTTCAGCTTTAACGCATTAATGGTTTCACAGCTTTGCATAAAAACAAAAACTAAAACAATAAACATTACAATAACTTCAAAACAGCAATTTAGAACTATATCCAATAGCTTAACAATAAACGCCCGCTTACACCACACAAACGGAGGATTAAAATAATAATTATCCTACACGCATTACCGAACCACGCAAAGACGCAGAAACTTTCAAGGGTTTGGGCTTAATCCCTTCATAATCTGGGATTAAATGCAAACTGAATGGGTTTCGGTACAGAATAATTTCCATACATTTGTTGGTAGTGTCGTATTTAGTGGCTGTAAGCTGGTCGATAGTGCGGGTCACGGGGTACGTTGGGTGTGTAACGGGAGGGATATGAGTATAGGCTATTTTGTAACTATTTTAATAGGCATGTATTTTTTTTGGGATAGGATTAAATACTGGCATGATGATCTTGATGTATTTCAATTTCATTTTAAAAGGTAAGATAGTCATGTCGTTGCCCAGCAGTGGAACAGTAAAGCCTAGCAGAAAAAGGAGCAGACGTATAATGATTTTTCAACTTAAAAAAGTTTAAGTTCTTCCGTACGAAAAAATGTTCTGACGTTGTTTAATAATGTTGAGACTTTTGACATGTCTAAACTATGCTGCTCATTATACCGTTAGCTTGAACTAAGTTTTACTTTATCTGGGAAACGTTTACAAAGAGATTACAAAGTCTGCCGCTAGCAAAGCAAGCCACAGCATCCGAAAAATAAAGGCAAAAGTCGCAACTCTAGCCTCACATTTATTCCTCTTCGCTTGCAATATTTATAAACCTTTTGAAAATATTTCCACGTCCATTGTTTTACGTATATTTCTCGGTGTGCCACAGCTCCATAGTAATTTCAGCTAAGCCGAAGCGCTTGGAAGGCTTAAATATATTTACAACGAAGTTTGGGGAGTGGGATCCTTCGCTTATAGACGGCGGTAGTAGTTATTGTCATAGTTCATGAAGTGTTATATTGAGTGGCGTTAAACTGAGTTCATTTTGGTGGTGGCATCGGGCCTGAGTGTAGTATAATGATTTGTATTAATTTGTTGATTTATTATTGCTTCGTTGGTCTTGTGTTTGATGAAAATAATTTGATTTCCAGGAAAAACTGATTGGGGGATTTGTTCCTGGTTGAAGGCACAAGCTCGACCCTCATTAAAACACTAGATTCTCCTTGTGACTTTGTCTACGTGGTCTTCGTGTGAAAAATTATCCTGTGTTAGTCCAAGTCATAAATTACATGTGTGTTTAATTTTATTCAAACCCGTTTAGCAATTTCAGTGACGTACGCTAACAAACAAACAGAGTGACAAATTCTAAAAATCGCTGATTTGTGTTCTATTAGTTTTCTTTAGAAATACTTTTTCTTTTTGATAACTTTACACAGACACACGAGATTCCGTTTTAATATAATTATGTAGTTATATAGCTGCTACCTTCGATAGAAGTCGTTATAAAATGTCAGAGGCCGTCACGCGGATTGAGAAAACTCTGATACTAGGCTTTGTTAGGTTGCCGGGGCTGCGGGACTTTCGAAAGAGATCCTACGCCCCCGGAATACTAAAGGCTGAGGAAGGAACATGGATGTGTTTTAGTCAGTAAGAGTCTGACACTCCCACCCGCCTCACCCACGGAGGGGTCATTTGATGATTTCCCATCCGAAAAAAAGGGTTTGTTAGGTTAAAAAAACCTACAGCCCACACGATAAGGAGAATAATATACTTGCATTTCATATTACTAGGTTGAAAAAGTCGTAGCTAATTAATAGCTGAGCGGATCGATTAATTAGCAAGGTTAAGCTGCGCAAGCCGCGGTCAGTCCATGGATGGGTGACCGTTTTATTAACAAAGCGAGACCGCTCCTTGCCTCATAGAGAGTGCATATGTGTTTGCACAAGCGCTTGTACACTATAATATCTCCTGCGCACTTGGCTAGTCTTCATTGAGATTGGTCGCCGTGACCAAAATCGGTCTGGGAAGATTATAATCTCCCCCTCCCTAATAATAATTATTATTTATACTATGTGTGTGTTCGTCTCAGCTTTTGCGCAAGCACAATAGTTTGATGTGTATTTCCTGTAACTAATTTAAAGTTAGTTCACGTTTTATTTTTTCTGTTAATTTTTATTTTTTAATTATGTTTTTACGTGTGTTTCTAAGTTAATTTAATTGGTTTGGAAACCGTTTTAGCATCTATCTATATCTATCTACATATAAAATGCTTTGTCCTGAATGACTGACGGATCAGCGCACAGCCTAAACCGCTGATCGTAGAGATCTGAAACTAGAACTAAACGAAGGCATCCGATAAGAATGGATTTTCCGAAATTGTACCCCTAAAGGAGTGAAAAAGGGGGGGCAAAGTTTGTATGAATCTCTGTCATTTTTTATTTGATTGCGTATAGCTCACGTGGGCGAATTCGCTGGCGGAAAGCTAACGAATAAATATTGCCGTCAACAGCCATTTATATAATCCCTGATCACAAATAATCATATATGTAAAGATACTTAGGTAAAGTATATAAAGATAATATAGTTCATAGCGTGGGAAGTATCCGTTTGGCTCCGACACGGGTAGTAATTACTTGTTACCTTGGGGAAGAGTTTTTTGTGTTATGTTGGTAGGATATATTTATATAGCAAGCATTGTTATTAGATGTTATAGGATGTATTGTTTCCGAAAAGATTTTCTGCAAACAAAACAAAATATATTTGGACAAATTCTTATATTTCCTAGGAGAGTATGAACATGACCCTATTATGGTCCTTACATACTACCTACTCATCATCAGCTTATATATTGTCCCACTGCTGGGCACAGGCCTCTTCTCATACAGAGAAGGCATGAACATTTATCACCACGCTTGCTCAAGGCGGATTGGCGATTTCAGACTTTGAAGTCCAGGTTTCCTCACGATGTTTTCCTTCACCGTTAGTCAGTGGTGTCTAAGTATTACTTAGAAAGTACAGTCAACAAATTATGACCCACTATAAGGTTAATTGTTACATACATTCAAATGCAATTAGGTCGACATTCGCGTAAACATGCGTTTCCATGGTAACACGATATAAATTTATAAACAAATTACTTTTTATTCTCATAGAAATTAGTGACTTTTTGACGTTGTCATTTTATAATCGAAAGAGTTCGAACATGGTTTTGAAAAAGAAAAAATAGTTCCAAAGAGTTTGGATTCAAAATATGATTATTAATGCTTTATAGAAAATATTATCTATTATATTGTAGCGATAACAAAGGTTAAAATTGCATAAATCTCCAACCTGTACTGACATAGCTTGCTTAATATTTAAAACATCCTAAGTGCGGCATGCACTGTAAAGGATGAAAATCTTAGTTATTTTGACGGTTTAAAACGATTTATCGTCAAAGTGGGTCATGATTCAAATTTGTCGATTGTACATATGACTTAAGAAAAGACACATTGGTGCCAGGTTCCGAACCCGCACCCTCGTACACGAGAGTAAAGTACTTTAACCACTAGACCACCACGACACTTACTACCTACTAATATAATAAATCCGAGACTATGTTTGTCGCTTTCACATTAAAAGGGCTGAAGTGTCTCCCGCTGTTTCACTCACGTCCCGAGGAAACTACTTAACGCACTCGGATAAAAGTAGCCCATAACCGTCTCCAGGGTCCTCTCTATCTTTGTACCAAATTTCAATCAAGTCGGTACAAAAAGAAAACTTACTATAGCTAATATATATATATATATACACTAAACTACTAACTTATACAGGACGTCAAAAATTCCTCCTCATCGCATCCATATATTTTAATTAAATATAATTTAGGCCCAAGTTCACCGACAAAATAACAGTCCGATCAACTCAAAACAGCTGTTTACCATAAATTCAAACTTCTGTCTTACGATGGGTGCCTTATCATTTGGGTTTTTTATTCCTAAAACGGTCGATTACGAATCCGGGGTTGGACAAGAAGTGGATAACACAAAAATTCTCGTTTCGTGGTTAAAAAAATGTTTTTATTTGACAGACCGATTAGGTAACCTGTCGATGAACATGTTTTATGTATGTTGTTTAATAGAAGTTATTTCTATCTATTAAATTGATGCAAAGCCGTTTATTGGATTACATTAACTTGTTAATCGGATTGAAATAGAATGATGTCTCTTGCCATTTATCTTTGCACTCTTATTGGCGCGATTGATACACCTGTAGAACATTAATAGAGTTGAGAAGCACCATCGATAAAATCGATTCAGGATCGATTAGAAAGCGCGTTTATAGCCTACATTTAATCTCGATACTGTCACTTGTAGCGATTTAAATCGATATCAGCTTGGTAATCGGATGCATCTACTAACTGGGCCCATTTATACTGGGCCCATTTATATACAACTAGCTGTTTTCCAAGGTTTCGCCCGCGTCTCGAGGGATATACTCACCACCCGAATAAACACTACCATATGGCCTTTCCTTTAATAAAACTCAAATACTACGTCCTTGGACAGGATTCAAGCAATCCCCATACCAAATTTCTAAAACGGTTCAGTGGTTTAAGTGTGAAGAGGTTACAGATAGACAGACATACTTTCGCATACCTAGCAGTTTCCCGCAGTCGCACCCGACTGCAATTATTCTTTTTCTCTTCTTCTACGTCTCTCCTCTAACCTCTTCACGCTTATACCGCTGAACCGATTTAGATAAAATTTGGTATGGGGATAGCTTGCATCCTGGGGTTAGTTAGGATGGTTTTTAACCGGGTACGTTAAGTACCTATATTCCTCAGAACGCGGGCGAAACGACGGGAACCAACTATGTAGTATGAAATAAAAATATACGGCGTGTTTAACTCTTGTAATCTTGTCAAGTTACATCGCAAAGTTAACTGCAACTAACTATAGTTTAGTCGGTATGTATCTATCAGTTAAACAGACAACTTTAATTTACTTGAAACTCGAGAACCGTTAACTCAAGCATTTTCTATTAAAATTTAATAATAGTTGAGCTTCTGTTTCTTACAGTAAATTATTTAAAGTTATTTCGAAAAGTACCTACTTAAATGGAGTTTGTTATTTTTTGTTTGATATTTACATAACTGAATCTGCCAGCCCGGTGGCGTAGTAGTCTAGTAGATACAAAAAGTATAGATTTTTTTTTATGAAAATTTTTAGTAGTAAATAAATAATTTACTATAATCTATATCTATACTAATATAATAAAGCTGACGAGTTTGTTTGTTTGAACGCGCTAATCTCAGGAACTACTGGTCCGATTTGAAAAATTCTTTCAGTGTTAGATAGCCCATTTATCGAGAAAGGATATAGGCTATATATCATCACGCTAAGACCAGAAGCGAAGCACCACTATTCCACGCGGACGAAGTTGCTGGCAGAAGCTAGTAACTCCTAAAATGGAAAAATGCGAAAACAATCCAATACGATTCAACTTCGTTATGTGATACCCTTCATTATCAAAGCCAACTCAATTTCCATTGGCACAAAAACGCATGCAAATAAAAATGTTGCCTTTACAAAAAAAAACATGAACAATACCTACTTATAGGTACGTTATTTGACCATCTGTCGTTGGACTGGTCAAGGAATTCTCTCGCAGTCTCGAGATCGGCTTGTTTTTACACCTGTCACATCTCAGACCAGTTTTCAACGGATGTGTCGAGCATTCACCCAGAGGAACAGAGACAGATACATAAGCGTGCCGTGTGAGCGTGATAGCTTATACAGTTTTTGTGTAGTTAGACAAGGAGGGGCGAACAGTCGCGTGGCGCGGGAATGAGATGCCAACATAACCCTGCCTTGCTTGTTTTATTTAATAATCCAGTTATAATAAGAAAGGCTTGTAAGGCTTCCGAAGGTGCAACGATTTTAAAGGGTTAGTTGCAACTTTGTGTTGGGTATCTTTAGCTGGATTTATAACCCATTGTATTTCATTTTTGGCGCTGTGAACGGTAGCTAGTCATGTTTTGTGTTGAGTTATTGACACTAATGTGCTGAGTTTTGGATGAATGGATCGGTTGAATGGCTTTTTTGTAAAGGTCGAGTTCTTTACATTTTGAATTACGATTTATTTGTACATTCATCATAATAGTACACTCATCATCTGCCTAGCCTTTTCGCAATTATGTTGGGGTTGGCTTCCAGTCTAAACTGAATGCAGCTGAGTGCCAGTGTTTTACATGGAGCGACTGTCTTTCTGACCTCCACAAGACTGGTTGTTAGACTTTTTGGCTTCTTTTTGACTATCCGTAACGACTGTCAAAGATCTACAAATAACAACCGGGACCAACAGCTTAACGTGCTTTCCGAGGCACCGGGGAGTCTCGCTATGACAAAGATGATCATCCATCCACGGACCGACAACACCAAGCGCAGCTTAACCTTTGATTGGTCGTACCGTGCGGCTGTTACTTAGCTACGAGCTCCATAATAGTACCTACACTATTATTTGCAATTTGGTTATGTACAGTAGACGGTGGTGTTCTTTACAATGAAATGCATAACTTGAACTGTCTTGCTAGTCTGGTTATTTCACGCGTGACTGCTGAACATGAGGTTTGGGGTTCGATTCTAAGGCGAGGTAAATTATTTTTGGGGCTTATCACTGTTAAATTTGTCAATAGCAGTAGTTACATCGGTAATCTATAGATTAAGTTGTCCGTTTTTATGCTGCTGCTAACATTGAGATAGATTGTATAGCTATACTAATATAATAAAGCTGAAGAGTTTGTTTGTTTGAAAGCGTTAATCTCAGGAACTACTGGTACGATTTGAAAAATTCTTTCAGTGTTAGATAGCCCATTTATTGAGGAAGGCTATAGGCTATATATCATCACGCTAAAACCAATAGGAGCGGAGCACCACTATTCCACGCGGAGGAGGTCGCGGGCAGAAGCTAGTTAGTAAGTAGTAATCTTGATTCTCATCTGGGTGTTTTGAGTTGTTACATCTGTCAGATTCATATAATAAACAGACATACTTAGTTTAATTTTCATTTGAAATATTTCTTAGTTAAGATGACTTTGCAAATATAGTTCTTATAACCAATTTCTTCATAAGAAGCAACTTGGAATTTAGTACCTACTTGGAATTTGTTTGTAAGGCTTGAGCCGTGAACTCGTGAACTTTGGTCCAATTTTGTTACTAATAACATTAATTGGAAATGTTTTTTAAACAAAGTTGCCTTTACTTGGAATTTTAATCAAGTTAAAATTGATTTTTATCGATTAACAAATACCAATGTCCATCGAATTTGTAGTAAAATTGAGGCCTCCAGAACCAGAGTGACCCAAACGCAAAGTATGTGTGGATATGTGCCAAAATATTTAAAGTGTAATTTTAATCAAATGTAATTAAAAAAAAATCATAGACACTGTGTTTAAAATTTGTAAAATCTCTAACTCAATATTAAGTTACGCCCTTTTTTCTTATGACAGGCATTAATATTATTAAGGATATTTTTTAGATTTTATTTTAAAACATTAAGTATTATGATATTTCTTACCTAATTTCAGTAAACATTTGACAATAGCAAATAATCATTTGAGGGCCTATATGTAAAGGTTCCATCCATCAGTCAACAAAGTCAATCGTTTTAAGCTCCATTTAAGCTCTGAAAATGTTCTGCCTACAATCAATCTATCACAAAGTGGTGCCTATTTCAGGCATTGTAAAACAGGACTAGAATAACAGAGAGTAACGAATGGGCATTACAGACAAAAATACTCTAGATCCAGGCTGAGTTATAGCCAAACAGTCTGGCTGAAAATACCTGGCTTGATAATACGGGGTAGTTAAGTTGGACTTTTTTTTTATCCTGCTCTAGCGTTTTCCCTCGCACTCATCCGCTACGTAGAATCACTTGGGTAAAAAATAGCTCATGGTTTCAATCTATCAATATCATGCATACTTCTATGTTTTTTTGTGTTTCTTATTTGACTTTTTTTTTTGTTTTATTCTTTTCTTTTTATTGCACACTAGCTGTTGCCCGCGGTTTCACTTGCGTCTCGACGGAATTTTCACCAAGGAAGAACCTTCTCCAGGGTTCCTTCTATCTCCGTACCAAATTTTATACAAATCAGTCCAGGCGTTCACGCGTGATGCTGCAACCAAGGGAAATAGGGATTCATTTTATATATACGTCTATAGATAGATAGATAGATTACTGACTTAAAAGGGAGAAGACACTGACTCCTGTAACACTGGCTTGACCTAGCTCAGAAGGATTACATCAAATCTTGTATCATTGTATTTAATGGCAATAAAAATATTTTTAATTTAATGTTTTAATGTTAGTCGACTATTGGGCATAGGCAACCCTCAACGTGTGCCCGGTCTTCAGCTTACAGCATCCAGCTTTCTGCAGCTTTTAGCAGGTTCCAATCTATTCCTATACCAAATGACATCTAAATCGGTTCAGCCGTTTTAACAGTGGAAGCGTGACTAATCTTATTTTGTTGTGTTTTTAATTATCAGTGGGCCTACACGAACGCACTAATTTAATCGTTACGTTAATGTAAGCAATTTTTCAATCATAAATACAATAGTATTACAGCTAAATGTATGTTTAAAATGCATAAATAACCATTTGCATCATCCACAGATATGATTAAAGTCATCAATTTAAATAAATATGTAGTAGGTACCTACGTAAGAAGCGGGTTACATTCTATTAAAAAAAATCTTTTGATACGAATACTTTTTCGAAAGTGGCCGGAACACGAATTGTTAAGCCCACAGGAGAAGGCTTCTTTAACTTTTTTTTTATTGTTATTTATCCATTAATTTACTATGTACCGTGTGTGTATGTTACAATGTACTTACCTATTCTGGTAGGTACTTTGAAGGTTTTATGAAAACGCAAGAGATTGGACCTTATTGTTTAAACTGACCACACAATCATTTTGAAATTAGAATAAGAAGAAAAGGTAATTTTATATAATACAATGTCGAGTCGATTCACGATCTTTATAAAAAGCTGAAGTATTTAAAGTTTTCTTTGATTTTTATCAACGTTACCCCCCTGTACATTACTTTCGTCAACTTAACCATTATTTTTACTCAAGAACGTCGGTACCTACCTAAATTCTTGTATTCAACTTATAAATTCTCAATCCAGACTGAATTCTAGCCAGCAGCCGGGGAGTCTGCCTGAAAATAACTGTCTTAATAAACACAGGAATAGCACTAACTTAGGTGAATGATCGGGGCTTACATGTTTTATATTTATTTTGTTGCAGTCGGCAGATATGTGCGGTCTATTTGTGAGACCAGAATATGTTCTGTAATATATCTTAGTTTTAGAAATAACATGAATAATGTAATTGTTGGATTATTTATATTTATTTATGCAAAAAATAATTTATGACTATTACAAACTATTTAGTTTGTATCCTACTTGGTAACACAATCATGCGTAAAGCAGTTTAAAAGTAATATCAATACTTGACAGATTTTGAAAAGCTGAAAAATATAATTAAATTTTTAACCCCTGAACAGACGTATACTTGTACACGTATATTAAAGAAATAAAGACAAACTTTATTATTCATTACAAGTTTCATTGTAAATTAGTCCCTAACCTCTAACAGTAATATCCTAGTCTTTTTGAAAGGGTTATGTAGAGTTGAAGTTGTTTTAAATAGACGTCACTCTAAACGAATGTTATGACTGTTTTTTTTTAACGTTTAGGCAGGTAAGTCTAGCCCGGGCTGCGGGATGTTCGAAAGAGTAACCGCGCCCTCGGAACTCAAAGGGCTGAAGAAGGAACATGGATGGGTTTTAGTCAGTAACAGTCAGATACTCCCTCGCGCCCCAAGAAAGTCGGGAGTCATTTGATGATTTCCCATATAAAAAAGGCAGGTAATGTAGTGACTTTTAATTACAAGTTTTGCTGCAAAACTGTATAATAAGAAGTATTATAATAACCAGACACAAATACTAACTACAGCCTACTTATTCACAAATGTCACATTTAAAAACTCAATAACACCTTACCCGACTCTGGAATTGAACCCGATACCTCACGCTCAGCAGTTGCAGTTACGGTAATGATGTCAACACGGCAGTAAAAAAAACTGTTTCAATAAACAATTACAAAAAAAACCCTTACTTAATTTTACATAACCACTTTACACAGTAATATCAGAACTAGCACCTACCATGAAATTAAGCAATACTTTATCTGCCTACCCTCTAATGAATGCGGCGTGAAGATGTATGCATGTACTCTAATTACACGAGCAATTAACCGACTAGTTTGTAGCTTAGGGGTAATGAACAACCAAAATATAAAATAGTAACCTAAGGCGAGGTGTACATTGTATGACACAGACATCGATGGACGGCCTGCGGACGGAGAGCTATGGGTAGTACGCCGTCCGGTAAGGGATAATGCATCAGTGCCTTTTTTTAGATTGAAGGGAATCATTCATTTATACATTCGTAAATATGTTCTGTAGATTTTAAATCGACACAATATGGCGAGGTCCTAATTTAATTAATTAATCATTTAATTCTGAGGTTAATTAATATAGAAGATTCTTTGTGCTAGTAAGTAGCGCCTCCTGTGTTGAGTTTTGCGTAATGATCCCTATTTACAAAACAGAAGTTAGCTTCACCTGGAGAAATCATCCTTTGCCTTTTAGGTTTGTTGTCATTTTGCTGTAAAAGCGTACCAGACAGACAGAAAGACGTAGTTACTTACGCATTTAGAATATTAATTTATTATTTTAATTTATAATAAAGATTACGCTATTGTCTGTCCCCGCCCTTAATTCTCAAGACTAGTTTGAATCCGTACAAAATGATAAACAACATATTAATTACTTTAAACTACATTAAAAGAGAATTAATTAGAATTAAATCAACTTGAAGTATTTACTTCGCAACTTCGTGTACTCGGGTAAGTTATTATCACGCTCGTTTTTATTAATGGGGACGGCAGACTATTAGGTAAAGTTGTAGTAAAGATAGATTAATGATAAATCCGTACTTATGTTATAAATGCATATAATAAGTGTGTTGGTCTGTCCTTCTTATATTTTGTCATACTTACAAACTTTACCTCTGTAAAATATTATTATAGACTAATGGTTTTCCGCAGTTTCATCCGCGTCCTGAGCCTATAGGCCATCGTATCTGGGGTCCTATTTATCTCCGAACAAAATTTGATCGAAATCGATTCAGCTGCTTCACCATGAAAATATAACAAACCAACTAACACTTAAAATAGGATTCTTCTTCTTCTTATCGTGTAGGCTGCAAGCTTATACTAACCTCACAAGCTCTCACAAGCTGACACTATCAGAGTTTTCTCAAATCTGCCAGTCGGCCTCTGACATGGAATTATAACAACAACTGCCAGCTATCAAGATAGCAGTCGGGGACGACGGCTTAACGTGCCCTCCCATGCATGGGGTGTAACACCACCAACTTCTTGACTCTGGGCTGCTTTGTGACATTTTCCAAAATCTTTTCAGCCCGTTTTCGGCCCGACCCGGAAACAGACCAATGAGGCAGTCGATTCAAAATAGAATTAGGTTGGTGGCACTCAAATACTGATATTTTTATCTTTCAAATTACCATCTTAGTAACGTTTGTTTTTTCCCAAGATCAGCATACAAATACCACAAAAGCCATATACAACGAATTCTATCACTTTAAACAACATCTAAATCGGTGCAGTAATTCCCGAGATCGACACGAACACAATCGAACATAATCCCTTTATATCAGATTAACGGGAAGAAGCGTCCAATAAAAGTTTATAGGCATTCGATAGCCATAGAGATCGTACGACGGCGATAGTAGCTTAGATGTTGATATAAATTGTTTAAATACGTAAGCCTACGGAACCCCTTAACTTTATCGTCTTTTTTTTTGAAAAAAAAAAACACTTGTACTGTCTTTGCACAAAAAGCTCTTATTCTGTTTTGTTTATTTTGTCAATATGAAGTTTTTTTACATATAAAAATCACATGAAGTAGGTAGTGTCTAAAAAAATGTTTAGTGACAATAAAGAGATATGTATTTAGTATAATCATTATATTTTTTCTGTCATAAATATTTTAAAGAGATAAATAATAATAAATGTATGACATCTGGAAAAGCTACACTTCATTTTCTTATCTGAATGACCAAAGTTGACTTTGAAACGGGTGCTGATAAATCAAATAGTAGACGAGGCCGCCGGCATAAACTAGTGCTGTATATCGCCAACCAGTTCTAACAAAATATAATTTATAATAAATAATATCAGAATACTAGGTCATTCTAATAAGTTTTAGACAGCTAATTTGTTTGATAAATTAGGTAATGGCCCGGGAGCTATACCATTTAATATTCTATATTTTATTATATTCCACTTGTGTTCATATAAGGTCAAGTTATAATAATAAGTCGAGGTAGCTATCAGCTAATGTATTTTATTATTTACTTATAATCTTATATATAAAAATGGATTGATGTTCGTTAATCTCTCTAAAACTCGAGAACGCCTGGGTCGATTTAGCTGATTTTGGTATTGAAATGTTTGTAGTAATCCAGGGAAGGTTTAAACGGATGAGAAAAGTTAAAGTCGTCTAGTATCTAGACAAGTATACCTGCACCCTAAATACGTAAACAATGGATATCTAATTGACATACTCTTGAAAGGGGGTTTAATATTTAATTGTTGCATTTTTGAAAGTTGCACGCAATGTTTTTCATGGCACTGTCCAAATGAAAGGCCGCAATGGATGTCGAAGAGTTAAGTGATAGTGAATGCTGGCTAGTATTAAAAAAATGTACCTACATTGACATGGAAAGAGAAGGGGTTATCTCGAACCATATTTGATGAATCCATCCATGGACTGGCGGTGGCTTGTGCAATATATGATTTAGATTATAGATATTTATTTATTCATCTTTTGTCTGTTTTTTTTGCAAAATGCAAAATATTTTTTGGAGGGAAAGTTTTTTTTTATTAAACACTAGCTGATTCCCGCAGTTTCACCCGCATCCTGAGGGAATAACCTATGCCCATTCTCAGGCTCTAGACTATCAGTGTACCAAATTTCATTTAAGTCGGTTCAGTAGTTTTAGCGTAAAAGTGCGACCAGACAGACAGAGTTACTTTCGCATTTAAAATATTAGTTAGGATTTTACATAATCGCGAGTACTTTTAGATTAGGTATCAGATGTTAAAAAACATAGATATCATCAACTAAAGCATATCCACCTTAAACATAGAATAGGGTAATTTCATTTCACATACCAGTTCCGGTTAAACCACGGCGAAGATTCTGGGAAATATAAAAAAAACACCTATTAAATTATAATTAAAAAATAATGCAAAGCATTAATTTAAATTAACATAAATATTAATAAAGAGAAGGGTCGTATATCCTGCTCACAGAGATTTTTTGTCAGATAGCTATGTTTTTTTGCGCTACGCCTGCAAAAATACCTTGAAAATATATTTCGTGGTACGAAATGCATGAATAATTTTGAAATTGTTGGGGGTTGAACAAAAAATATTTTTTTTTCATGAACCTCTATTTTTTTAGGTTCCAGGCCAGCTTGTAACTTCTTCTTCCTGCCCTGTTCGCAATCTATTTGGGGTCGACGCAATATGTTTTTCGCTTCAATTCTTCTCTGTTAGCCGTCATACTATCACTCCCTTTTCATTCATATCCTCTTTCACGCAATCAATCCATCTCTTCGTTGGTCTTCCCCTCCCCTTTCGTCCATCTATATTTATATTCAATACAATTTTTGTGGCATGTATTTCGTCTCTTCTCATTACATGCCCGTACCACGACAATCGCTGGCGTTACCTGGGGCTACCTTCAAACTACCCTTTATATACTCAAGCCAGCTTGTAACTACTTCTCATATATACAAACCATAATTTTGTCTCTTTCAACTTCAAATTATGTTATGAAAATACATATTTAGCCAAAGTTTAAGCACAAACGCATTTTGAGCTTAGTAGCGGGATTTTGTTTGCATGTTGTCTATTCTCTAATTACTATTTAGAAACACATTTATTATAATAATATGGATGATTTTCAAATTAATTTGTACTTTTAACAAAAAAATTAAATAGCTATAAATTCTTATAGCCCCTTATCAGTAAAACCACATGTACCTAATAAGCCATCTGCGTTTACGGAACCCTAAAAAAAAGGGTCACATAAATGTGTTATGTTCTCAAAACGATGGGAAAAAACACTGGGAACTCCTTTGTTATCGCGATGAATTAAACAATAGGATCGCGAGAAAAGCCACGGTAAGGAAGTTGTATACCGCTAGTAGTTCACCAAGGTCATTCTATGTGACTATATCATATATTTAACATTTTTATAAATTAAAAATAAAAGACTATTATAAACATTTCCTTTTGAAAAGAGTGTTTATGGAGTTTCTCGCCGGTTCTTCTCCATAAGACCCACTCCTTGGAACCGTGCAACTAGCTTTACGTTGCATAAGTGCCTGCAAAGACCTATTTGAAATAAAAACATTTGAATTTTGAGTTTTAAAAAATCATTTAAATACTGATTCTCAGTTGCATCTGGTTAGACTGGAAGCCGGCTAAGCAGTTGATAAAGATGCAAATTTTATAATAAACATTTTGATGATTGGTGAATGGTGACCGATACTATTTCAGTTTGACACTTATCGGATGACGTAATGGGATGAAATATAATGGGAATACTTTTATTTATTTGTTATGAAACCGGGAAGCGAATCTGGGAGATCATGCTCAAAGCGCTTGCGACCACTCGACCAATGAGTTTTTATATCGGGATTCAGTTCTATTAACACTAGCTGTTTATCGCAATTTCAACTTTACGCACTCAGTATTTTTTAATTTTTTTTTCCAATATTAACTTTGATACAGAGCAGGTTGGAAAAGCTGCAGCTCAAACGATAAGAAGAAGAATATAATCTCCATACAAAATCCCACAAATATTATAAACGCGAAAGTTTGTAAGAGTGTATGGATGTATGTTTGTTACCCTTTCACGCAAAAACTACTGAATAGTTTGGGATGCAATTTTATACACGGATAGTTTATACATATAGGATACTTTTTACCCGGGTGCGCGAAGTAGTACCTTCGGGACGCGGGTGAAACCGCGGGAAAAGCTAGTATTATCTAAATGCATTCAGCTGTTTTGCTATGAAAACTTAACAGACTGACAGACAGTTACTTACACGTTTATAATTATCACTAGCTTTCCGCCTGCGTCTTCGCCCACGTGGGCTATACGAATTCAAATTAAAAATGACAGAGTTTCGTACAAACTTTGCCCCCCTTTTCCACTCCCTTAGGGGCAGAATTTCCGAAAATCCTTTCTTATCGGATGCCTACGTCATACAAAGAACCTTAAAATTTCAGATCTCTACGATCAGCGGTTTAGGCTGTGCGTTGAACCGCCAGTCAGTCAGTCATTCACAAAGCATTTTATCGATTAGTAGATATTATGAGACTTTAAATCTAACTACATATTCAGAAATCGTGTCTCCACTGTTGCTGCTAGCACGACATCCCTGAATGAAAACAAACATTTGTTCAGCCTACAGATATTTGTCCTGTCTGTTTGTTTGTACACGTGATTTGTATGTGGAATAGCACCATACATGTACGGTAGTTATTTTAGTGGCCTGACCATTCACATAGAGTGGACATTGCATAATATTGATAAGCCATTTCTTTCTCGATTTATATCTTATTAGCTGGTTACATTAATAAACTTTATTATAACTATAGTTCTTTTTTGGAAGCTGAATATTACACTATTATAAGGTTTTTTTATTTCACAACAAATGATTTAATTTTTTTTTATATTTCTTACAAAACAATATAAAAACATTGAATTTTTTTATTAAATAGTATCTCGTCGATAACGGGACAGGGTGCAAAACTAATTAAAATAAAATTTTGATGAAAAAAAAAAGGTAAAAAATTATTTTTATAGAATAAAACAGCTGTTGTCTCTGGCTAAAGAGCACAGCAGACTATCTGCGTTAGTCTAATAATTTACTTTAAACCCAGTTATCAATACATGAAAAATGCGTTAGACTTTTTCATTTATTTTCTTAACGATTCTTGAAAAACTAGAAATGAATTCACTTGAAAAATTAAGACTAATTTTAAGTCTTTTATGGTTAATGCAAATCAGTGAATTAAACTCAGTTCCTGTAGTTGGCTCTGCTAGTGTATAACAACATACACTTATAATGCATAATGGGTGTAAAAGCAGCACAATTTGTGTCAAAGCACTACTTTGGGAACATGTTTGGCATGCATTCAGAGGGTTAAAAGTCGATAACATCGCACTATGCGTTGACGGGTTGCCAATCTATAGGTTATGTTGCTTATTAATCAGACACTATGTTTTAAAAATATTATATTAAATAACCAATGTCCATTTTTTTCGTTAATACGTATTTTAAGTTCGTCGATAGCCGTAATATTTACAGTACCAAGTGAAATCCAACTAAGATTATTTTTTATATACATATTTGACTCGTTCTGATTGAACAGTTGAGTAATTTATTTAAGTACCTTTAATTTACAATTAAAGCAACTTTAACTCTAGGCTCTAATTAAAATACCAAACTTATCAATCACGAAAACATATGTTAAAACAACGCCAGACTACTCTAAAACATCCGTGACGATTATCAATTACGTGTATTATGTTTATAATCAAAAGGTACAGCCACACAAAGCTGCATCCATTGTAATGGGCCCACAGTGCGGTGTCAACTTGGCGCCAACGCGGACGTCTCATGACGTTTTGACGTTTCGCGCCCAACGGCTTTCGCGCCGTTTTCAATACAACCTTTTTGCTCTCAATAATAAAAAAATAAGTTGTTGACGAGTGCAGACTTTTAGCGTGAAAAAGTTTAAATTAAAACGAAAACATTTTGGGGAACAATGTAAAATTGTTTTTAATTAAATACTTTTTGACAGTTCTGATATCGTGTGTCGAGTTTTCGGATGTTTTGAATAGACAGTTTTTGTTTTTTTTTCTGCGAAATTGTATTTGTTTTTTTTTTGTAATTTGTGCTTTGTTTTGTGGACTTTGTTGACTGTGCTTGACTCGTGTGTGACTTTGTGACTGTTTTTGTTTTGGATTTTGATCAAATTCTTCCAGAATTATTTGATGGATTAAAGGTAAGATTTTAATAATCATATCTATTTTAAAAATATAATCTTATTGTGAGTACCCTAATGGGACATGTTTTTTTTAATTATAATAATTTCATGAAGTTTTCTTTGCTAATAAAAAATAATTTCTTATTTTCAAGGACTTTTTAGTATTTTATTTTAAAAAACAATTAGGAATTCAATTAAATATAAAATCCCTTTAAAAAAGCAATATAAAAACTTTTATCAAATCATTTAGAACTCAAATTTATTAAAGTGCCAAATTATCTTATCTAAAGAACACTTCATTCCGAAATCTCAGAAGAGACAATCAAAATCTTTATCAATGGACTCCAAAATTGGATTACAGCGTATCTGCCCTCCGCCTAAAACAAACCGCTGCACGGTTTCAATAAAAAAGACATTATAAAGTAGTCGGTGTCCAAAAAACATAAGACATCTCGAGAATCGAGATGAGTCTTAATACAACACAATATCACATATCAAAAACAACAAACACGTTCAACTTTCGACCTTAGTCCTTCACATTAAGAGTTATAAATCATTTGGGGAATGGTAAAGTTTACTTTGTATATATTTTTTTTAATAAACAGGTTTGATACTTACTCGTTAGGGATCGTAATTAGGGCAGGTGTTCAATGGCGGTGGATTTTTTGTTATGTTTTGGTTTGATTTGGTCTTATTTTGTGGCGAGATGTGGCTGCGGAGGCTGTTTCGAGAAAAAGTTTTAATTTTTGAATTTTTGGCTTCCAGGCACTGTAGGGTTCAGGGTGTTTGTAGATTGTGAAGGATGTGTGCTAAAAAAATCATGAAATGTAATTTTTGACTATAATTTTATATATTGATATATTGATTGTATAATGCTGGTTCTTCACACCTAACAGACAGACTTCTTCTTCCCAGCAAAAACACATAAGAAATGGAGAAAGGGTATTTTGGAGGCTGTTTTTTTTTGTAAATTAGACTTTCAATAAGTGCTGATTTTCAACCTAGTTTTAATTAACGATTTTTGAATTGTGCTACTATATGTATAATACATACTCGGTCTTTACTTAATTATCGTAATAAGTATAGCTATAATAGGTATATTTAGCCACATTTAAAAGTGAAGAAATGGATTTTACCATCAATTTTTTTTGTAGGTAGGCTCAGTTTTATTGTAAAGTTCGTGCCACAATTTCTAATATTTTCAGACCTAAGAAAATAAAATCTAGGCATATTTTATTTGTGCTTAGAATGTGTAATTTTATAGTGAAACATTTGACTATGAGAAATAGAAAACTCTAAGACATGTGACAACCAAAAACTCAAGCGGCGCGTGGTGGATTACGGCATACGCGCTTTACGACTAGCTAAAGCACGAGGGTTTGCCCGTGTTTTGCCATCATCATATGCCTAGCCGTTTCCCAAATATCTTGAGATCAGCTTCAGTCTAAACCAGATGCAGCTAAGTACCAGTGTTTTACATGGAGCGACTCCCTATCTGAACTCGACAATCCAGTTACCGGGTAAGACTGGTTGTCAGATTTTCTGGCTTCTGACTACCCGTAACAATTGTCAAAGATCTACTTAAGACAACCGGGACCGACCACTTAACGTGTTTTCCGAAACACATATTAGGGATAATGTAACTTCTTTACTAGTAAATTATTTTTTAGATCGGTTTAGTTTTTTTTATAGATTACCCAATACTATCCCATTGTTGAAGAAACGCTTCTTCTCATACAAAGAAGGCAATGTATGTGCCTTCTTTCTATGAGAAGAGACGTTTCTTCAACAATCAGCACCTCCCTAATTTCCTTCGCGGATAAGCTATTTCAGATTTTTTATTAACCATATTTCCTCGCGATATTTTCCTTTACCATTAGTCTGTGTCGCCCAAGATTAACCTAAAAAAAGTAATAATACTTTTCAAAATGTTACATAATTACTTGTCAGGTTTTGAACCTACAATTCCGTGCTTAAAAAGCAAGCCTTATAACCTCTAGGCTACAACTACTTTCAGTATGTGAAATTGCTTATTATTCTACACGAGTCGTAAAACTGGCTAAGAAAAATGTTTCAGTCTAGACTTAAAATTCTCTTAGACAGGCGGAGAAGGCAATCTGCGGCACTTTTAAAAGTTCAGTCTTAGATTTATACTAAACTAGGTTAGGTGTTTCCCGCGGTTTCACCCTCATGCAAAAGAACCTATCTACTTCACTCATCTGAATAAAAGCTATTCTATGTCCTCCATTAGGTTTCAACCTATATCCACATACTTTTTTATCTAAATCCTTAATAATTATTATCAATGCAAAAGTGACTCTATCTGTCCATCTGTTAGCCTTACACGATGAAAAGGCTGCACAGATTTGGATAAAAGTTAGTTGGCGGTAGATTAAAACTAGAAGAAGCAGTTAGTGTTTAATAAAAGAGGTAACAGTGTGTCCAGGCCTTAAGAATTTCATCAGATCTTGTAGGTACGTAAGTATATTGTTTACCATCCATCATACGCGACATCCATCACAAGACGCCATCATCCCACTTAGCTGTCATTTGTTTTAGTTAACTTTAACAACTTGTTAAGATAAGCGATATCTTTACATCTGCTTTAATTTATGCTCTAATTAGAAATGCGAAAAGAGTCTCAAAGCTATATTGTATCCAAATAAACATCAACCATCTGCCTAGCCTTTGGCTTCCAGTCTAAACCGGATGCAACTGAGTACCAGTGTTTTATATAGAGCAACTGCCTATCTGATCTCCACAACCCAGTTACCGGGTAACACGATACTCCATAAGACTGGTTGTCAGACTTTCTGACTACTCGTAACGACTGTCAAAGATTTGCAAATGGCAACCGGGACCAACAGCTTAAAGTGCTTTCCGGGGCACGGAGGCGTTTTTCTATGAAATAGATGGTCACCCATCCACGGACTGACCGCGCGAAGAAAGAAGTCAGACCTAACTCTAAAACTCATTCAGCCGGTTGCATCAAAAAAATATCAGGAGGTTACAATGTTTGATTCCCGGGTCGGAAAGTTTTATTGGGATTATTTGATTTTTTCGGCAGCTGCTTGGATTTTGAACTCAGCTCGGTTTATTGCAATGGGTTTAACGCCCTTTTTCATGTGACTTAATCATCACTGGCGGAACTTGATTTAGAGTTGTAATACACCTGTATTACTTAAGGACAGAAAATGATTAAATTACCCTTTTTTAGGATGCGACATCATCAAATGTCTTTTTTTTCTATGGCATTTCGCAGGTCAACCTAGAACGTTGTCGACTGCTTAACTGGGCTTGCCTGTGAAGTGCCTTAAATGGATTTAGGGCCTCCAGCCAGGGTTTAACTTACAAAATTAAGCGACTACACGCTAAGGGCACCCCCTAGTGGGGGTACGGGCCTCGGCTTAGGGCGACGCTGGGGGAGGACAGCAAGGGACAGGCTGGATCAGAATAATCAAATGTCCCCCTACTGTAAGCGGAGTGGGAGGGAGTGTCAGACTATTGCTGACTAAAACCCATCCATGTTCCTTCAATTTCCTTTTGCGATCCAGGGCCACGGTAACTCATTCGAACAGTCCTACAACCCTGGCTAGTTGTATTACACACCTGCCTTATACGTTAGAGAATATTTACATGTTGTTTTGCTGGAACATTAGTGAAACCAAAGACAGCAACTTGTATAATAATACTATTTACCAAAAAAGCAGATATTTTTTGTGCCAATAATGTTCAACAATACCCGAGAGCCACCATTTTAATGAGACTTCTTGAAGACTACGAAATGAAAACAAAAATACCGTAAGCTCCTAACTACGAGAGACCAAGTAATAATGGAAGATAACAATTCTATTATCGCTTCAACTACTTGTAGGTACAACTTTGTTAGTGCGTAGGTGTACTTTATTGAAATCATTTTAAATGTCACACATTGTAATCTGTACTTTATACCTTTTGAGATAACGTTGAGATTGTGTTGCCTCAAGTTTCTAGGTACAAAGTTATTAAGAAACTATCTTATTATATTGGTAACGGTCGATTTTGAACTTTGGTTTTAGTAAGGTTGTCTTATTTACGATAAAAATGGGTATAAACATCATATTCTTGTTGTTGGAGTATAAATAGATGTAGTTTACTTGTAATAAAGGCATTGTAGGCTTAAATTGTTTGGTTATTTTATTTAAATTGGACGATAATCTTTAAATAGTGTACCTTGTGGGACTTTAAGTTTATTTTTATTGACATGCTACTACTAGTTAGGATGTTATGCTTTACAATAATATTCGAAACAATTTTTGTTTATTTTTTAGGATAGGAAATCATTTAATAACCTTCCTCCCGCCGTGAATGGGGCGAGGGAGGATTTAAGTCTCTTACTGACTAATACACATCTGTTTTCGCAGAAAAAAATAATTAAACAAAGATGGTTCATGCTTATTATACTATCATCAATACCTCCAAATACTTCACGCTTAAATAAATCAATATTGTACATTATCATCAGCCATCTGACCTCTACGTACCGGCTACTGCGTAATACCAGTAATATAAAATTAAACCAGGATGTTTATGTCTGACCTTAAGACATTACAGGGTCAGACCCACATCGTCAGACGCGTGACTGTGGGACGTAAAGGGTGAATTGTCTGGGAAGGCTGGCATTGCAAGGGGCGGTTAGACTTCGGTAGTAACTAAGTATTGTTCTGTTGTTGATCCTTACTAATATTTAATTAAACTAGGATAGTATAAATAAAAAGACGGAGTGCTTATCTATACGATGATAAACGTGTTTTAATGTAGAAGAAAGAGTGGCGATATCTATTCTAAATTCCGATAAAAAGGACTATTGGGTTGGGACATCATCAAATGACTCCTCCTGCCGTTGGTGAGGTAGGAGGGAATGTCAGCCTCTTACTAAAACCCATCCATGTTCCTTCCGCAGCCCTTAGCGTTCTGTGGGCGCGGTAACTCTTTCGAACATCCCGCAAAAGGACTGTGTTAATATTAACGAATTATAAATGCGAAAGTAACTCTTGTCTGTCTGTCTGTTGAGCTTTAGATGAAATTGGCATTTATTGAAATCTAGGTACCGAAATAGGATTATTTTTATCCGGAACAAAATCCCCCAGGATGCGAGTACAGCCGGGGAAAAAAGGTTGGTATCATAACTAATATTAGGTATAAATGCAAAAGTAAGTATGTATGTTTGTTAAGCTGTCACGATTAAACAGCTCTACCGATTCGGATAAAATTTGTACACACCCTTTTTGACGGTTAAAGGCTATTTTTATTTTCACCCGGACGCGTTAAGTAGTTCTCTCAGGAAAGGAAACCGGAATAAACAGTTTGATATACCTATATAATTCTGCATTCAATAAGCGCAAGGGGTGCATGAACCCCAAAACTGCACAAACCGCCATTATAAATCATTAAAGTCAACAAGCCGACAGATTCTCTGGAAGTGTCAAATTCATTAGCCAGCACCACTCTTTGATCTCTTCATTATAATTTGCAACATGACACCAAAAACATATTTAAATTATACCAGGAATTGCAACAAATCATTCACTTGTTTAACCCTTTGTTAATGAATATGACAATTAAAATGCAGACGGCCAATTAACGGTTGACTCAAGCTTTTCCGTTCAATTAAAATTTTTGGTTAAACGTCACGTGAATTTGATGAAGCTTTCACGTGATATATTGACGTGTTTTTGGGATAAAATATTCTAAATCAAGCCATTTGTCATTGACATATTTACTATCCCACTATTGGGTAAAGGCCTCTTCTCATACAGAGAAGGCATGAGTATTGATCACCACGCTTGCTCAAGGAGGATTGGTGATTTCAGACTTTTTAGTTCATTTTACCTCACGATGTTTTCGTTCACCGTTACTAAGAGACCGGTGTATAAGATACACTTAGAAAGTACCTACATAATTATGATATTAAAATTACATTGGTACTTACCAAGTCATTATTACTATTAGTAATTAATAAAAATATTGATAGAAAATTATATTGTTGTATTGTATTAAAAGCTTTTTACTGCTCGTTAGCGTCAAAAGCTGTTGAAAATAAAGTTACGATTATATTTACGTATTCTGGGAGTCCTGAATTTCTCTGTGTCGTTTTTATGAGTTTTAGGTACTTTTTGAATAAAAAATATTAATATTTCATATTTTCACATGCAAAATTTGACACTGAAAGCAAGCTTCAATAAATATCGTTACTAATATTATAAACGCGAAAACTAACTTTTGCTATCCGTCTGTCTGTCACGCTTTCACGGGAAGACTGCTAAACCGATTGAGATTTTTAGTATAGAGATAGATTGAAGATCATAAGATAGTTTATAGTCGGGTGCGTGAAGCAGTTCCTTCGGCATATGAAGTGAAACCGCGGGAAACAGCTAGTATTTTATAAATGAAATACACCCGGCTCATCCCTGCAATATAGGCACCCATTTAGCCGAAGCCTGGGCTGGATGAAAATTTAGAAAAAAAAGAAGCATTGCGTCATACGACCGCTAATTGAATTGTCCCCATGGCGTGGTATCGTGATATTTTTATTAACAGGCCTGCAGTTTTCAGTATCGATATTAGATTTCTGAAAATATTTTTGGTTGCCACACGAAATAGAATTTGCTGTCTAAAATGTTTCGCTACAGTTCGTTTAGGTGGTCAAAATTTTGAGTGTTCCAAAAAATATATCAATTTCCGTACGTAACTATACATTTTACTAGCTACCGCCCGCGGGTTGGCCAGCATTTTTACCAAACATACCTAAAGCTTAATGCCCTCAAAAACTATGTATTAATAAAAGGTTTTTAGAAATCTGTTTAGTAGTTTCAAAGATAAAGTTAAATGGGTCATGTACTATAATAAAACACGGACTTACAACTACATACTATGACAAAAAAATATCAAACAAATTAAAGAAAATCTATCGATAATATTAATTAATTAATAACAAGTTAACGCAACGCCATCTATTATGCGAAAACGTCAAAATCGACAGGAAATGACACACGAGAGACAAGAGTGAAGAGAAAGTCCGTTAATTGGTGCTTGTTTTCCCTCACACAGAAAGCCAGTTCATCTTGAGACTTGACAAAATCGAGAACTAAAAAATACTCATGTAATTTCGACCCTACCCTTTGAATGCAGCGCCAATATAAGATGTCAAGCTACGCTGGTCCATCAATGACAAGTGACAATCGCCCAACGATCCGGTTTTCTTACTGTATTTATTTGAATGCTTGAAAAGACACAAAATATATCGTCACGCATGATAAATGTTAGTGACCTGTGTCTTTCATTCAATTATGTTATAGCGAGAACATGGAGCGGTACTCTTTATTGTTCTGTCACGATGTGTGTATTGTAATATGATTTGTGTATTCTTATTTAGAATACTTAGACTTGAAGTGCTCACATTAGTATCAGTCTTAAATTTTAGAGTGTCATTGCAACACATGGTACAATTACTTCTGTGTACTACGCAGTTGCAGGTTCGATTCCTGAACTTAAACGATACCTTTATGGCATTGCCTTGATTGCAACAGAGAGAGAGAGAACTTATAGAGCACTCAAAATTCGCTAGTTATCTTGAAAGCTCATGTAAAATTAATTAATTAAATATTTTACCACTAACTGGGCACAAATTTCGGGCGAAAAAGTCTAGACAGATGATGGTGTTTGTCTACCAAAAATCTACAATGGTATGTAAAAACAAGATAAACGACTATCATACTAATCAAGTGACATTTTAACTAATTAATATGATGTGTCATGCAGGAATGGTCAATTTACGCTTATTAAAATGTTTCTACCATTACGTTTGACTTAAACTAGCTAACTCCGTATTACATGGAACTATAAACTAGAGTTTTTATTAAAAACTATTAATTATTAAACATAATTATGTAAATATACTAAAGTTTCTTTTTTTAAGTTTTTGTAAAAATATTAAAAAATGTGATTAATATGTTTTAAAAAAATAAATAAACGAGATACTAAAGTTACTGAAGAAATTACCCATTAATAAATATTCAATAATCACCATTGACTGCTGTCAACGGTGATTGTGCCCAAAAGCCTGACAGTATTCTCACATTGGATGGCAATGCTGATTCTTTAACCAGAATAAAACTTGCTTATGCCTATATCCCGAAATGTATCACAGACACTTGGACCACATGCCCCTTTTTTTTGGAAGGGAAATCATCAAATAACTCCTCCCGCCGTGGGTGGGGCGGGAGGGAGTGTCAGACTCTTACTGACTAGAATCCATCCATGTTTCTTCCTCAGTCCTTTGTGTTCCGGGGGCGCGGTATCTCTTTCCAACATCACGCAGACTCTAATATTTATCCACATGGCACTGATGTTATAACCTTAATGGCTCAAATATATGATTACCAATAAGATTTAATTTGCGCGTTCTAATTTGCATAGAACTTTAAATAAAACTGGGCATCATAGAACAGAAGTGTTATGCTATGCAAAATAAAGACTTCAAACGTCACATTCTATTCCGATCTTTACTAAAACTTATCTACTTTTCTCAAGTAACATTATTTCACTTCGTTTCTTTAAGAGTTACTACTTGACCCACAAAGCTCAAGTTACATCACTCGGCATTTTCATAAACCGTTAGCACTTACTGTAATAATAGATATACTTACTGAAGGGAAGTCTTTCAAATGTTTGATGTCAGTCTTATTAACTTAGTGTTGTAAAGATGTCATACAAATGTAGATTGCTTTGTCTTTTCTGATATCTTACCTGGATTAAATGTAAGTGAATGAAAATGAGGATAAGGCGATATACCACACATTAGCGGAGGCCTATGTCCAAGTGGATTAATTTTTAATAGTCTGATGATGACGATGAAAATAATATTCAAATCACATAAATAAACATGTAATCTCATATGCATGCCTATGGGTATTGCCTTTTTTATAAATGGGAAATCATCAAATGACCTCCCCCCCTCCCGCTTTGAGTGGAGCGGGAGTGTCAGACTATTACTGACTATAATCTATCCATCCAATTATTCCTTTTAATTGTCCCTTTCGTTTCTGGTCCGCGTTAACTATTTCGAACAATCCCGTAGCTGGGATAGGGTAGGATAGGTACTGGCCTTTACCTACAACTGTTGGGGCAAACGTATTCTTGAGTATCCGGTGGAGTAAAAATTGCTGACATTTTACATGAAGTGAATGACTATCTGACCTCCACAACCCAGCTACTGTGTCACACGGTACCCTTGGAAAGACTAATTGTCAGAGTTTATAGCTTCTAATTACTCGTTATGAAAAGCATAAATCTATAATTATGGCACTTGCGTTCAAAGGCTATTATACTGGCTTGCCGAGGCACCAGCCTCTCTTAAAAACTTATTTAACTCAGATAATCCAATGACCATACCATTGAATAAATA
Source organism: Pyrrhia umbra (assembly GCA_963891755.1). Taxonomy (NCBI): domain Eukaryota; kingdom Metazoa; phylum Arthropoda; class Insecta; order Lepidoptera; family Noctuidae; genus Pyrrhia; species Pyrrhia umbra. The sequence continues at coordinate 4,629,320 of OY982943.1, forward strand.
GAGCGTCTCGTAAAATCTATAAAATCGAGTCGCCGAACCGAGAGACAAAACTGTTAATCGATACTAAAAATAATCGAGTATTTCACGCCCGTGGGAAGGCATGGAATGTTTATCGATTTCATAGACATTGTTAAGTCTAACAATTAAGTTGATTTAATTGTCCCGTGTATATCGCCTATTCTCGTGTAATAATGGAGATGTGTGAATCGGAAAAATGTGCATTTATTATTTACTAGCTTCTGCCCGCGACTTCGTCCGCGTGGAATAGTGGTGCTCCGCTCTTATTGGTTTTAGCGTGAAGATATATAGCCTATAGCCTTCCTCAATAAATGGGCTATCTAACACTGAAAGATTTTTTCAAATCGTACTAGTAGTTCCTGAGATTAACGCGTTCAAACAAACAAACTCTTCAGTTTTATTATATTAGTATAGATAGAATATGTTGTTGGCTGTGATCTAATCTGTGTAGAAATAATAGTGGGTGTAATTACTGTCTCACTGCAGAGCAAAAGTCGATATCGGTGTGATTTGATAATTCAATTTTTTTTTATTCTATGTGTTTTTCTTTACTTTTACTTAAAGTTCCTAATTTGAGTATTAGTGTACTAGCTTTCCGCCTGCGGCTTCGCCCGCGTGGACATTTTTTTTTACACTTTGGGTTACATTATTCAAGTTTTAGCAGTGATCCCTAATTACTTCTGGAAATAAATATACACAACACTTCATAAAGATGTAGCTTTCTAACGGTGAAAGAATTTTTAAAATCGGTCCAGAAGTTTTTGAGTTAAAACCCTACAAACAAACAAACAAATCTTTCTACTTTATAATATGAGTATAGATATAGTTATTATTATCACACCTGTTTATCCAGTTGTATTTAGTGAGGTTGCTATGCAGGACGACCTATTCTTAGGTCAGTTAATCCGACGTTGGTTTTTTTCATGTAATAATTTCACAGTCGAAACACGAGGCCCGTATTTGTGTTGAGCTTACAGTCATATTATTAAACAACTTAACTTAGGTTTAAATATGACTGTCGAAAATTTATATAAAAATGCCTGCCTATGCTTAACCCAGAGGGAAAATGCACGATGTTTACCTAAGTTACAATAAATATTTACCAAGATTGTGAGAGAAAATATCAAGCAAGCTTACTCCACATGCTTCAAGCACATAATCTAGTTTCTTATTAGCCCTTAATAGTTTTATTACTAGTTACCATATAAGTGAACTAGTCGGTGATCCTCACAGCAACTAGTTGTTCGAATAACTAGTTGATCCCGTCTAGCTTGATTGTTTTCTTGACTTGACTTGTAACCTATTATGGGGCTTGAAATACAGGCTTTTTTTAACCTATACTAGATGGTACGTGGGGAGAGTAATTATTTGTTTTGTATGTTGTATGTGTTTTGAATGCTAACGGTCATTTTTTGAATTTGAAACTTCTTGGTCTGGGATCCGTATGAAGGGACCTCATAGTTTTAGAATTAAACCAGAACAACGACACAATCCTTTTACTAAAATGCTAAATTAAAAATGTGATCGATTTGAGAATCGAACTCAATACGATTAGGATGACAAGACCGACAAGTAACATCCTTTTTTAAACTTTATTAATAATTAATTTGGTGGTTTATGCAAAAAACCGTAATTTTAACCGTGAAAACATTATACAGCTGATTACGTATCGGTTTTCAAAAATGATTAATGTAAAACACCGCACGGTTTAAACCAATTATTTTACCCTTATTTACTCACGAAGCAAACAGGCGTATACTTTCGTAACTGTATTTTATTTTGGAGCCAAGCTTTTGCGTCATTTCCAGCTCACAGTACGAGATAGGAGCAGAAGTTCCACTCTAAGGCAATATTTGGTCACGAACTGCGAAAGCCTGTAGTCAGAAGTTGGATGCGTCAAGCGACGATATGACGCATGTTAAAAAAAATCAAAGGTAATTTATTCAAATTAGGCTGAAAATCAGCACTTTTTGAACGTCAAATTCACAAAAGACAGCCCCCAAAACGAATGCCCTCCACCTTTCCATTAGGAGAGGCCTATGGATCAAAATTATAAAGGCTGATGATGATGAAAATGATGCTTACTAAAAATATTTAACAAAGTTTAAACAGTTTTCTTTTCATATATTACATAATAAGGAAGGCATGTGAATTCGAATGAGGACTAAATACATATTTTTTATAAACTTTATTACTTCAGAATCATGCTTGCGTGATACGCGCGTATACCCCAGTACCCAAAGTATGCTTTACTTAATTCTTATGCTTTACGAGAGAAGAACAAGACTGGAACTTCTGACATACAATCTTAGTGTGCGTTGCACCGACCGGTTAAAAAGCACACATACACTTACACATATGTATGTATGCTCATATTTTTTGTTCACTATGTTCAAAATATCTGGCTCTCATTTCCGTTGTACCGGTTATTTTGTGAATAGGTACATAAGTTTTATCATGCAAACACTTTTGATTGAACTATCATTTTTTGTTTGTATTTTTTTCATCTGAAAGTAATTTGTGATGAAATAAAATGATTTAATATTTTTCATTTATGATTTCTTTGTTGGTCTGGTGATGTGAATTGAGTGATTTTAGGTTCGTTACATAGGTCGGGTAAAATTTAATTTGGGATTTTGTAACATTGGAAAACCCGGTGTAACCCGGGCGCCATCATTCCATTTATTGAAAGGTCCCTGTTAGGTGAAATCTAGTTGATGGTAGATATGTAACAAAAATACCATCCCAAATACATGCCTCTTACAGAAGATAAGCACAATTTCGGTTAAACGTGACGCGCGGGGAAAAGTACAATATTTTCGCCTAAAAGGCCTTGTTAGTCCCGAAAAAGTTATTTTGTATTGTTTGTGTAAAAACAACGGGTGCGACTAGGGTTGGTTATGCAATTTGCATAGATACGCGAAGTACTAGAGGTTCAAGAAAAACATTGGGGATTCACGGGAGCATTTTGCGTCTAGCCTATTTCTTGGTTTTAATTATTTTTTAAAATCGACATGTCACTTTGAACGGAATAAATTGTAAGAAAAGTTTGCAAAAAATCCTAAAATAAATAATAGCTAAAATGAGAAAAATACCTAATTCAAAACTGACAACCATCTGAACCAATATTTTAAATACCTAAGTATTTATGAACCAATTCAGATAAAATTTTAACCAAACTTTAGGAGGGAGAAGGAAGACATCGAAAATTATGGAAAAAATATTCTATGTCCAGGATTGGACCTTTTCCCTCGGCTGGCTCTAGGGTTGGGAGATGGAGGACACTGAATTTTTTTGAAAAATATTCTAAGTCCTGGTTGGGATCTACCAGAGCTGCTCTTTGGCAAGGAGAAGGAAGACATCGAAAATTTTGGATAAAAATATTTTAAGTCCAGGATTGGGCCCTAACCCTCGCCCGGCCCTAGGGGAAGGAAAGGGTCGCTTTACGGGTTGGAGAAGGAGGACACTGAATATAATTTTGCAAAAGAGTCATTTTGCGAAAGCGATATTATGAGATACTACGATATAAACTACTAACGTAAAGAATGAGTTTGCTCACTGCTCAGCACGACGCAATTTAGAGTCGTGTGTTTGCAAAATACACACGACATGTTATTTGCTATTCCTATTCTTGTACAATGTGTAAAATGCTGGCCACGTATACCCATACGACCGATATGTTTTACATAATTCACTGGATTTGAATAAAAATTGGTGCGCTAACAGTTTTATTTAATAGTTTCTAGCAGATGGCTCAATTCGGAATGCATTTTGTATCTTTGCAATGTTCTTTTGTTTTTCTAAATTGGATTGCGTTTTTTGTTCTGTTTTTTTTGTTGTTATGGTTATGTTGACATGGAATACCTACAATGATGCATTTCTATGTAAATGATAGTTAGTTTTGGATACAGTTTCTGTAATCTAATTATTGTTACCTAAACCAGCGCTTAACGTTAGTATCCTTTCGTTAATAAAATCTTCCAAACTAGCGAATAATAAAAAAAACAAATATCAAGTTAAAAACTCATTTTAGAAAAACACCTCTTTGACCACTGAATATCTTTTGCAAGTAGTAAAATGGTTTGTGAACTAAAAAAAGCAACTTAGTCACATATAATTAGTCGTTTTTTCTCCGTTCTTAAACACAACTAAAATACGTTATTATCTATCGCGAAACACGTTTAAAAAATGCAAAAATTCCACTAACTGGTATTTATCATACCTTTCAACTTTTTCCTCTTATAAAAGAATGTCTAGTTTTCAAAACAAATGCCGGTAAGAGCTAGAATTATCTAAATAGCTGGCGGTGCGTTGGGGCTTCGGTAATCAATATTCCTTTAGTAAGAACTGACTTTGCATGTCTTCGGTACATCTTCAAGGTGTTGTGTTACCTAACTTGTTTAACTTGAATTGTTTCTTCATGTTTTTGTTTGTTTTCTACTGGCTAGGAGCAAGGAAGGTTTGTTTATGCTTGTGGAGATATGGAAATTTTGTTAGGTATGTTTAGGTTTGAAAAAAAAAACGTTATTACTTACATTCAATTTCGGAATTGGATTTCCTAAAATTGTTTGTTCGTAGCCATGGCCTTTTCCAAATTCTGAGATTTTTTGTACGTAAGAAAAACTATATTCATTTACATTCAATAATGAGTTTAATTTCATTTCAAATGATATTAAAAATGCAATTACAGTGAAACGAAAATGTAAGGCAATAATTTACTAAATGTTTTTTCTTTCTTTCTTTACTATTATGAATGCGAATCTTAGTTTGTTGTAAGGGTTCGCGAAGTAGTTTCTTCATGACACAGGTGAAAACGCGGTAAATTGCTAGTAGCGGGTACTATAGCATTCTCAGTATTATTTAAAAAAAACGGTAAATTAAACAACATCTCGATAAAACCAATCTGGTACCACGACATGTTTTTGCAATAATCATTCGAGTGTGAGAGCGAGACACAGCTACTAACGTCGTATATGACCATCTCTTTTTGATAACGAAACTATGTATTCCTGCTGTTACTATTACTACTACCTTTAACATTTTGTTCATGGTAGGCTTTTTGTTCTACATCCAAATTAAAAAACTACAGCAAAAAATGTGGTCCTTATGGATTTTTCAGCCTCTATGGGATCCAGTGACTCCCAAAGAGGTCTGATTATGTTATACCTGCCTTACAACATTTGCTTTCATAAACAAAATAACAACTGGAACAGGGCACACCGTCGGCTAGTTGGAACTAGTTCAAAATGTATCTATTAAAATAATTAGCGCCACCGAGTCATCGCCACTTGCTGGCAACTTTACTGCATATGATTGGCCTGCATTTTAAACTTGTTTTGGAACCTGCAACTGTGTAGTGACCAGTAGTGATGGACTTAATATATTAGGTCTATTTAATTTTATTCATACCCGAAAGGCTGGCTTTTATTTTGGTCAAAAGCTAAGCATTGCCATCCAACGTGGCAATGCCGCCAGTCTCTTGGGTACACTCCCAGTTGACGGCGATGAGGATGAATTTTTTGACGCAATATTTTAATATTATATTTTTTTTATTTTTATTTATATTGTTAAGAATGTATATATTGTAAATAATTTAAAACCAACCTGTAATAAATAAATAAAGTACCCGAAATATTTTAAGAGATACACCTATACCTAGGTGGTATATGAGCCATATAAACTTTTTTTTGTGTATGAAGTTAATAATTTTTTGGCTTATAACATACTAGTTGTTTCCCGTGATTTCACCCGTATCCGGAACTACTTCGCGCACCCGGGTAAAAAGTAGCCTATGTAAAGGACATAGGCTACTTCAGGCTCCAGACTATCTGTATACCAAATTTTATTTAAATCAGTGTAATAGTTTTGGCATGAAGCGCGACAGACAAACAGAGTTACTTTCGCATTTCTAATAATAGGATATTCGGCATTAGAATTCAGTAGTATATATTGAAGGAGATGGCGGGATGAACTGGACTCCTACCTAAAAGAATGGCCCCAGATTGCACAAGACCGGAACAAATGGAAGGAGGGAAGGGAGGCCTTTGCCCTGCAGTGGGACACAATAGGCTAATAATAGTAGTATATTTGATAGAGATGTTGGATTTCAGCGAAAGCTAAATATCGATATTAATTTGAATATTTTAGGGCAGCTCCAGTTTTCAATACGTAGAAAGGTTTATAGTACAGAGATTTCTAACAAATTAAGTGACGTTAAATACCTGTATAATAATTTAATAATTTTCCGAAAACAAAGGTAATTAAAATAACCATCGTCTGTTTAAAAAAAATGAAAATGTACATTTTTCGTAAAATATTTCATTCGCTGCTAACAAAAAACAATCTATCGCAAAAAATAAAACAAATATAATTTATAGTAAATCCTAAAAAAGAGACAAAGGCAAGAATGTGATATTTCCCACCATTCGATCCCAAGATACCCATCTTACATCATTAGCAACTCGTTAAAACGGTAAAATGAGAAAAACTAACGATCGACAAAACATAAAGCTATCGTTATCGGTAATCTAAACCAGTGTTAACACAACCGAGTATCAGGATATCGATTGATTGTATCGATAAACTTGACAAATTCGATTTATTTTATATCGATTTATATCAAATAGTTTTTGTGTAGCTCTAAAATTATGACACACGGGAGTTATATTAATTATTAGAAATACATCTCGGTTCAGTTGACTTGGATTTATTGAAAGCTAAACCTTGAAATACCCGAGGAAAGCCTAGGCGAAAAATGATCCACTGGGGCTCGTAACAGCCACATTGATCTATCGATAGATATCGATACTACTGATTTCATACCGACACCCCTCCGTGACTCTGAAAGCCTATTTAGTAATTTGTCCCTTCTGTTATTCGTAGACCTTGGATAGTCGGAGTACAGGGGTCATTTTACCCAGTAAATGTAGTAAGGGTCAGATAGGCAGTCACTCCATGTAAAATAACAGTATTCAGCTGCATCAGGTTAGACTGGATGGAGCTATAAAGGAAAAGGCTAGGCATATGATGATAATGAATTATGATAATCCTAATTTAATGATTTCCTTCTAATCATTTCCAGTGATAGACATAATTTTTTATCGACATTTTTAATTTATATAATCACATCCTAGCGTTGGCATCTGAAGTTTTTTTAATTATGTTTAATTTACGACTTGACCATATAAGTATTTATGAGTTATTTATGGCCTAAAATAACATCTTAATTACTTCACAAATTTATTGGTATGCTGTTAATCATATTGATAATGAAATGTAATTTTAATTTTAGTGCCAATATTTCGTATCATTTTTTGATTTTTATGAGTGACTAGCTATTTCCCGCCGTTTCACCTGCGTTCTACTTAACGCACCCATAATGTATCATTTATTCGCGCCGTTTGACGCAATTTTCTAAATCATTACCTTGTCAAATTGACGCCAATGTACTGGCAAATTACAGGTCTTTTGTCAAATGTGTTGTGTAAAGAAATATTAGCGACACATTGTTTTTTGATGAGTTCGTTCTCACTGGCTTTTTCAAATAAAATATACTAGGATACCTACCTAAATAAATTGTAGTGAATCTCTTTTGAAGCATTAAACAGATTCACCTACCTCATTGGTCTATAGGTAACGCGACTGTTCTAAACAGGATGTCGGGTTTGATTCGCGGCTCACGCCGAAAACGCTTTATGTCGCTTTTGGAAAATGTCATAAAGCAGCCCGGAGTCAGGAACTTGGTGGTGTTGTACCTCCGTGCCTGGGATGTTAAGCCGTCGTCCCCGACTGCTATCTTGATAGCTGGCAGTTGTTACAATTCCATGTCAGAGGCCGTCAGGCGGATTTGAGAAAACTCAGACACTGCCCGCACGACAAGGTATTTTTAAACTTTATCAAAAATTCTTCTTGTCTGATGTCCGCTGGTAAACTGTTTAGCACAAACAGTATACATTTCTTCAAAGTTCCGATATCATATTAGTTGCTATCATATCAACTTAGGTATATACATAAGGCTCGGCCTTATTTACATAAGGTCGAGTGATTGCATGCGACCACGGAGCATAAGGTCCTGGGTTCAATTCTTGGATCGGAGAAAGCGTTATTAAATTTTTCAAAATGGAAATCTCAGTAGCTGATTGGGGTCTGGATTTTATGTCGGTTCATAATTTAAGCATTAACTCATTTTCTTCATTCTCTTCATCACGCACACCCGGACGAAAGTATACTAATTCTGGTTATAAGCGGCCTGTGTCAAATTTCGTCCACATCCATTCAGCAGTTTTTGCATGAAAGACTTACAAACATACATACATAAATATACCCTCCAAAACTTTCGCAGTAATATTATTAGTAAAATTACACTTCTGTCTACCCTTTTGGATAATACTGGCATGATGTAATATTAATAATAATATGATCTATGTAAAACATCTAACAATAATTTTATCAAAGACAAAATTAAATTGTAATAATTGGGTCATATGTTATTTTTATCTCTAATACCGGAATTATGTGCGAAAAACATGATTTGATATTTTTATCCAAGGCCACATAGGATTACGATTCAGATATAATTTATTTTTTTAAACACAACTTACTCAATATGAGTCTGCAAGGCATCTTGAGCAAGTGTGATTGCTATATTGCAGTCGACAAAAAATGATAAATGGCCTATTTCGCTACTATAGTTCGCTTTTTACGATATCCATAAACTAGTTTTCCGCCAGCGGCTTCGCCCGCGTGGTCTATACGAATTCAAATTAAAAATGACAAGAGTTTCATACAAACTTTGACCCCCTTTTTCACCCCCTTAGGTGTAGAATTTCGGAATAAGCCTTTCTTTTCGGATGTCTACGTCATACAAAGAACACACACTCCAAGTTTCAGGTCTCTAAGATCAGCGCTTTAGCTTGTGCGTTGATCCGTCAGTCATTCAGGACAAAGCATTTTAAATGTATAAACAACATTCACATGTTTATTAATTTAATACTGATATTTTCACTGACATTTAACATAGTATTACACAGGATATTATCTACCTACGCAATCATAATCAAAATTATAGACCATGATAAGAGTATTTTGTTCGACATTAATTTATTATGAAACGGCTTGTCAATGGATCAAAAAACAATAATTACACGCTGTCTACGTATCAGAAATAAAATGAAAAATAGCCTTTTAAATGTTATCCTGAAAGTTTAGTATATGCCCAATATATCCTGCGCCGTGGTGAGATACGAGCTAAATTAAAATATACATACAATTTCCATTGACCACAGATATAGGTAGACTTAGATAGCGCATCTAGTTTCTGTTACAAGTTAACACGTTTTAGGGTTCAAAAGTTTGCTTGTTCAAAAGGTATAAAAGAACCCTTTTGTTTCACTTCGTCTGTCTGTCGGTCACAGTAGATTATTTCAAGAACTACTAATGCTTTGAATTGAAATTTGTAATTGCAGTATTGCAACTGAAAATTATATTATTATTTCTAGTATGGAAACTTTGGGGAAGGTGGGTAATGTGGGTATCTAAAATTAAAAAGTATAGTTACTAGATTTTATACCCATTTATGTAACCGCTCTCATAGACAGTAGTCAAAAATGTTTAACTTGGTTTGTGTTACGGGGGCGGAGATAAGTGCACAAGTGTTTGTGCAGCAGATATGCGCTTTTTGTTCTTTCACTCTCATAGTCCGATGAGACGGCAATTTTACACAAACGTAGAGAAATTAGGCGAAGGCTTTATGTATTTTATTTATTTAACAATTTATGTACACAGAATATAAGAAAAGAAGAAGGAATAGGAAAGCATTGTACAAAGGCACTACTTATTTCTTAAGAAATCTCTTCCAGTAGACCTGCGATAGGAGAGTTAAAATAAGAGATGTAGACAGACTGTGTAGAAAAAGAAAGTAATAATATTATTTAAAACATACAACATAAACTTTACATAAATAATACATATACAGATAGAATAAACTATAAACAACAATACATAAATACTCAATATATAAATATACTATACATATTATATGCATCCATGAAGATGAGGAAAGATAGTGATCTTTAACTTTATGCTTAAAAGAAGCAACAGTTTGACAGTTCCTTAGTTCAGGTGGAAGTGAATTTCACAGTCGTACCGCTTGCACTGTGAAGGAATATGAGTAGAAGTCAGTGGAGTGGGAGGGGAATTTGAGGAGGGATTTGAGGTGATGTATCTCCGATGCAGCGAGTGGGTATGGGCATTGGGCAAGTGCCTGTGAATGGATGTACTTCAGAACATTATCAATTCCAAGACTAAAAAACGCGTTCTAAAAGCTCTTTCAAAAACGGTAACCCATCCAGGGACTAGCCTCGTCTACTTTCACGTAGCTAATCTTTTGATGCGTATGGCTGTCACCTACTAACTCGACAGATGTCATAGTGATGTCTCGCTCGCCTCTTCTGATGATATGTACTTGGATTTTCTATTGCTATGTATGTCTATGTTTACACTTATGCCGCTTTTACGCTTTGCAGCACTACCTCGAAGGATCAAGATATATCGGCTGCTAGTAATCACTTGGCGTTTGTATGACAGTAATAACAGACAGAATGAAGTGCAAAAATCTGTATATTTATAGTAAAAAAATGAACTTTACGCCTTTGCAATAACGTTCACTGAATACAGTATTAATGTGGATGTTTAACAAAGTGACAACTGAAGGGCGTTTTGATTGGAGTTTTTATTTTTCCCTTTGATCGGGTGACAATAATATTTTTAACTGGTTTTCAAGTTATTATGAGCGAGGGATTTAAATAAACTGCAGCTTTCGAATTGGCATGAGAGTGCGATATTGCAATTAAATCTTGTTAATGATATTTTTTTAAATTGTGAGCCGGATGGATGGCTTTTATTATTTTTTTAATGATTATTTAATGGCGTTTTCAATAACCGTTAAATGGTTTTCGGTTTAAAACCGACATTTTATTAAGAACTCTTTGAGATATTATTTATGGCGTAATCCTCCTCTGCCTAGCCTTTTCCCAACTATGTTGGGGTCGGCTTCCAGTCTTAACTGGATGCAGCTGAGTACCAGTGTTTTACATGGAGCGACTGCCTATCTGACCTCCACAACCCAAGATGTACAAATGACAACCGGGACCAAGAAGACTGAAAGGACACTATCTTTCCATTTCGTCATAGTTGCATGTATTTATTTATTTTGATATATATTATGTATGTGTGTATGTATGTTTGTATGTATATATATTATTTATCTTCTTTGTATTTAAAATAATGTGTGTAACATGTGGTTATTTATTTCTTTTCTCACATCTCTTTTATTGTTATTCTCCCATCGCAGGTATGCTGGAAGAGATTTCTTTAGAAATAAGCATTACCTTTGTATATAATTTTCTTTCCTGTTTCTCCTTCGATATGTTTAAAAAAAAAAATAAAAAAAAATAATGAAAAAGCGTTTATTCACAAAAAATAACAATTTCAATACAAACATATTACTTCTACCAAACTGCATAACAGTTTGACGGCAGACGTAGCTCCCATAATATAATAGTTCTTAATATAGTTTAATATACTTAAATTTTACACTTTTTCACTTAATTATAAACACAAATATTAAATCTAAAATTAAACATGCAAATAAGATTCTGTAATATTTTGATGCACAACATTTAGGAGGTATTTAGTCAATTTATTTTTGAATGATGTTTTGGTAAGACAGCTGTTTCCTATGTCTAAAGGAAGACTATTGAAAAATGACGGAACAAGGTACTTTCTACACCGGCGCCCATATTAATTATTACACATGGGCACCACACATCTCATGCTTCTACTTCTTTGTGATCTTGTGTATGTTATGTAAGTTTTAAATTCCTCATTATCATATTGTTCCAAAGCTAGCGAAAGCACCACCCTCTCATGTACTGGCAGCAATTTACATTCCAGAAATAAATCTTCGTAGTTACTGTTTTTACAACGGTTTTTTACGTTCTTACTGACTAATAGTTTCATGAACCTTATTTGTATTGATTTTATTTTGTCCAAATATGTTTTGAAAGTGTTTCCATAACATGCCAGGCCATAAGAGAGTAGTGAATCAGCTAAAGCGTAGTAAATCATATACATAGTGGCCTTATCCAATATAAAACTGAGGTGGTGGAATTTTACTAGCACCAGTCTAAGTTTATCACACAGGTGTGAAATGTGTGATTTCCATGAGAAGCAGCGATCTATAAGTAGCCCCAGATACCTATACTCTTCCACAACCTCAATCTTTGCACACGTACACAATTGCAATTCCCCTTTGTGCAAACATTCATAACTATGACCTAATATGCACGGTGAAGATTCCTGGTTCTTTAGATAAGGAGATCGGATATGCATACACTTGGTTTTGTTTATATTTATTATTATTCCATTATCATGGGCCCATTTAATAATATTAGTGAAATCATCTTGTATAACAGTTTCTATTGTATTTAAATCTTTATCAGCATAAACCAAGCACGTATCATCAGCATACATGTATATACGGCAATGACGGACTACATTGCACATGCTATTCACATGCATTATGTGTGTACATAAATAGTAGTAAATAAATAAAATAAAATAAATCGACAAAAACTACCACTAACTGTTTCCCTCGGTTTCACCCGCATCTTTAGGGAACTACTTCGTGCACCCGGATTAAAAGTATCCTATATGTAAATCCAGGTCGTAAACTATGTGTGTACCAATTCATTAGTCGTGGTGGCCTAGTGGCTAAGGCACCTGACTCTCGTGTACGAGTGTGCGGTTTCGAATCCTGGCAAGTACCATTGTAACTTTTCTGAAGTCATTATGTACTTTCTAAGTATATCTTAGATGTCACTGACTAACGGTGAAGGAAAACATCGTGAGGAAACCTGGACTAAAAAAGTCTGAAATCGCCAATCCGCCTTGAGCAAGCGTGGTGATTAATGCTCATGCCTTCTCTGTATGAGAAGAGGCCTGTGCTCAGCAGTGGGACGATATAGAAGCTGATGATAATGAGTACCAAATGCAAAATACACTCAGTTATTTTTACAGTTATATTTTGCTTGAGTAACATACATACATCATATTAGTCGGACGTCATTCACCGCTTAAAAGCTATTTAAAAAAATCAAACAGTTTTAATATTATCAAGTAAAAATAAGGACCTATCCCAACGACCACCCATTTCAAGGATTCATGGTTCAACATCAAGAATCCATATTAGTCGATGACGTCACCGGAACCCGGTTATTCTATGGGAAACGATGATTCCTTTGAAGTTATTTTTTTTTATTGCTAAGTCATTTCCTTTGTGCTTAGTGACAGAAATATCATTAAATCGACGGAAGAAAGCGATTTTGTCGTATCTCAAAAAGTCCGACTTTACACCAGAGCAAAAAGACTATTTCAAAAATTCATAAATCTTAAATTAAGAAAGTTAGAAAGCTGAAATTTTACATGTTTTTTCTATTAATTAAACTTTATTTAATAAAGGTGATTGGAATATTCTAGAGTTACTACTTCATTGACTTTTGACTAGTTACAGCAATTGATTTTTTAATATCGAGCTGCAGAAATGTTGTATCAGTAAGGTAAAATATATGGCTTATTTAAGTGGACTTCAATTTCCATGCAGCGCATCTGCTGTATCTCAAAGAAACGATAATCTCTACAGGGCTATTTAGCTGTATGACCTTTTAATGAAATAACTTTCTACATTTGAAATGTTTTAAATACAATAAGAGTCAGAGATGTAAAAACAATAAAATACTGTATCTATTTCTTAACAGTTTTATTTAATTTTAAAGAATGTAATGACACAAATAAAATCAGTCTGCAATATTTTTTATTCTTTTTTAATTTTAATAATCAGTCTGACAAAATTCTTCTTCTTTATTAGTTACATTAATTCAGTCTGTTCTTATCTCTCTTCTTCATTAATTTTAATAAGTATACACTTTCTCTTCTACAGTTTAACAATCAGCCTGCCATAGTTTTTCTTCTTCATTAGTTTTAACAATCAATCTGCTAAATTCAGTATTTGTTTTTAAACTTAATAAAAATAATCATCATGTTACTTTTCCTTCTTTGTTCATTAGTTACATAAATCAGTCTGCTATACTTCCTCTTTATCGCTTTCAACAATCACTTACTTATACTTTGTCTTAAATATTATTTCTAAACACGTAAACGAACATTTTGGGGTGTTAGGGGTCCATTAACATCTAAGCGATCCAAGCCAACCTCATCTGCCCGCGGTACACCCTGCTAATCAACAGACGAGGCAATGGCGTTTCTCCAGGTGGTAGGCTCCGGCTGCGGCTGGTCACCACCCTCCAGGCAGAGTCATACCGCCAAGCGTCCTCGGACGTGTTCCAGTGTGTTGCCTGGAGAAGCCAATAGGGAGAGCGGGTCTGTACAGTTGCGTTGTTGTAGTATGCCGATCCGGTGGAGGGCAGCGGGAACCGAAGCACGGTGCACCGCTGGCCGACCGTAGGTAGTTGGAGGCCCAAGTAGTAGGCTAGCTACCTGTGAAAGGCTGCCCCGCCACCTTACGCATAATCCCGGAATTGCTCCATCGTGCCAATTGGCGATTGGATGGGAGGACCCGATGGCGATCTCTGGGGGGGGTTCGGGCGTGCCCGCGATCTCTAGACTAGTCAATCCTTCAGTGCAGCGTCTCTGTGTTCACCACTGATTCTGCGCAGCGCCTCGTACTCTTGGGGTTGCACTCAAATATCGATGCAGTCCACCACCACCTTGAGATCGACAAGCCGCAGCTGCTCTTCCTTACGGAGACGCAAGTCAGACGACCAGCCGACGCGTCTTACTTGCAGTACCCAGGGTATTCCCTGGAGCACAATTTCAAGGCGCGCGCTGGCGTCTGTGTCTCCGTAACCTTGAAGACTCCGCCTATTCGACGCTGTGGGTACTGGTCGATACAGGTGTGGACAAAATAGTCTATGCCTGTGTGTACCGCTCACATAGCGGCGATCAGGAGACAACCGGGCTATTTGAACATCTCAGTGAGGCTGCCGACGAGGCTCAACTCGGGTACCCGTCTGCTCAACTTGTCTTTCTAGGGGATTTCAATGCCCATCACCAGCAATGGCTGTTCCCATACCAGAAGACCGACCATGCTGGCAGAGAGGCGTTTAAGCTCGCTTTGTCGCTGAATCTGTCCCAGCTGGTAGAACAAGCAACGCGTGTACCTGACATTGATGACCACACGGCAAACTGCCTGGACCTTCTGCTGACTACTGAACAGGACCGATACAGTTTGTCAGTTTCATTCCCCCTGGGAACTTCTGACTATTGTCTGGTGAAATCTGTACTGTCCTTTTCACCACCCGATTTCAACCCTAAGGGCACTAGACGGGTTTGGCGGTACAAGTCAGCAGACTAGGATGAGATGCGTTAATTCTTTGCATCTTATCCTTGGCGGCGAACGTGCTTTTCTTCTGATGACCCATCGAGCTGTGCGACAGCAATCTCGGAGGTAATTTGTCAAGGCATGGAATATTATATTCCTTCCTCTGACATTCCTCTCGATCACCAAGCTCGCCCATAATTCAATGCCGAGTGCTCAGTTGCGGAGGCAATGAAATAGTCGGCTTACCAAGATTGGGCTGTTGCTCGACGTCGTAAAGCTCCGGATATGCGAGTCAAGAAGTAAGCCTTTAACAGTGCCGCCAAGTCCTGCAAGAAGACCCTGCGCAGAGCTCGCCTTGACCATATAAGCCGAATTGGATCAAAATTAGCCTCCTATCCCACGGGGAGTAAGGCGTTTTGGTCTCTGGCTAAATCAGTCGAGGCCACTTTCTGTCGCTCGTCTTTGCCTCCTCTGCTGAAACCGGATGGATCACTGCCTCACACAGCTACTAATATGTGTCGGTTTGCTGAAAACTCACGTCTAGACACTGTGAACAAAATACCACCAAAGCTACCTCCTTGCGATACCACAATGCTACCTATTTGTATCCGTCAAAAGGAGGTACTCAAAACACTTCGCAGCCTAGATGCGAATAAGGCCAGTGGACTTGACGGTATACCAGCCATAGTTCTGAAGAACTGCGCTCCTGAGTTGTCTCCTGTTCTGACACGCCTGTACCGCCTCTCTCTCATCATGTTTTGAAAGTCCTGGAAGCTTGCCAACGTGCAACCTGTGCCCAAAAAAGGCAGCCGGGATGACCCTGCCAATTACCGCCCCATTGCAATCACCTCCATAATCTGTAAGATAATGGAGCGTGTATTGAACACTCGCATCCTGGCGTACCTAGAAGACAATGACCTTCTCAGCGATCGTCAATACGGATTTCGTCAGGGCCGATCTGCTGGAGATCTCCTAGTGTACGCCACGCATGTATGGGATGAAGCCATTGAGAAACAGGAATAATTGGGTATGCAGACGACAGCACAGTTGTGGATAGATATTTATCCAGTGTACGGGCCACCAGCGCCGAGACGCAATCCCTGAGAGAGGCCATGGTAGAAGCGCATGAGCCTTTCACTTCAGGCAGTGTCTGAATGGGGTGACAACAACCTCGTGAGGTTCAATGCCTCTAAAACTCAGGCGTGTCTTTTTTCTGCAAAAAGGAGTCCCTTCACCTTGATTCCCACGCTCCGAAATGAGTCCATTTTGATATCCGACCACCTTGAGCTCCTTGGTGTCGATATCACATCGAACCATAATTTCGGCCGGTATATCGAGTCCAAGGCAAAAGTCGCTGCAAAGAAGCTTAGCATCTCTAAGGTGAGGAGGTACTTCATACCAGGACAGCTTCTTACACTTTACCAGGCACAGGTCTGCTCTCTGTGTGGAGTACCTACTGTTCTCGACTTTGGGATGGATCAGCCCGCTACCAGCTAGAAGCCCTGGATGCCGTCGATCGCCGTGCTAGGAGACTCATAGGCGACGACGAGTTAGTTTCGACTAAGCTCCAAAATCTGGTGCATCGCCGCAAAGTCTGCGTCAGTTTTCCCTGAATCATATAACCTTGGAGTCTTCAAGTCAAGAGTGAATAGGCATTATTTGAGTTTGCGTGTACCATCCTCGACGGCATCGTCACTTCACATCAGGTGAGATGCAGTCAAACGCACTCAAATCTTAAAAAAAAACAGCAAATAAAAATGTTTTAAAATCATATTTTAAGAATTTACAATTCCGCGTTCTCACTATCGGCGCTAACGCACAACTGCCGCGCGATCAGAATGGCGTAAGTAGGACACGCGACGCAGCGGGTGGAGGGGATTGGTTTTGCTAGAGTGACGTATTACTTGCTGTACACAAAACAAGACACTATTCTAATGATGTTAGTAAGATTTTCGCTATTAGATTATACGTTTGAAATGCAGTAACTATTTGATAAGTACTCTCGTCAGTTCGGCGCATTTGCTGTATGTTCGACAACGTAAGAATTTTGGGGCGGCTGAAATGATGTATCTCCTTAAAATCAATGTTCGACTCAGGAAAAGAGTGCTGTAACTGTTTACCATACTAGTACTATGGTCGTATCTATTTTATTTTCGAAAGTTGCGATTTTTTGTCTATTTACAGCAATTGGTCAAGTAAATGGTGAAAAAACTAGAAAAAATTCAATGACGTATCTTTATTTTTTTTTATCGTAGAAAGACGATTTATACACCATTCGACGCGCGATTTTTTTCTTAACATCAATACAATTAAAAGTAATTTAGCCATTTTTTGAGATACGACATTTCCGCTTTCTGCCGTCGAAATATACATCTGTTAGAATTTTTTTATTGTAGACTTTTGGTTATTCCTCATTTAGAATCTGGCCACTCATTAATACCGACTTTTATTTGTATATTTTTTAAATCATCATTATTAGTTCCCTGGTTGAAAAATCTGACTACCAGTTTTACTTATAACTGGGTTGTAAAGGTTAAATATGATGTCGCTATATTTAAAATACTGTTATTCAACTGTATACGTTATATTGGAACCCAAGAATAGTTGGCAAAACTCTTCGCAAAATCTCCCTTCATCGAAAACTGATACGACATCACTCATCTCATCATTAATGACGCAATCAATAAAACGTTACATTACCTAATTAAACTTATCGTATCAAATTATTATCACACCTTAACCACCCACCACTCTCCCCTCTTAAGGTACTAATTAATATAATTGATGGCAACACTATTGTCTACCGCTTCTTGGTCCAAACGATACATTGCGTCTGGTTGCGAATACCATGATTCGTTTACACCACTGTCTAGTAATTGAGCCAGTAACTGGAATGCAATATTGGTCGAATTTTAGGCACTGCAAAATTTTCTCTTGAGATGAATGTTTTTTTTTCTGGAATAAAATTAGGTAAAAATGCCTTAAACTTTCTATTTAAAAATATAAAAGTCTACTCTTACTAATAATTAACTTCTTAAAGTCATTTCCATTGTTATAATAAACATCAAAACTAAGACCATTAACAAACAACTTTTCTAAGGCACGACTATTTTTGAATTCACAAAGAGATGTCATATAAAAGATTCAAAGTAATAAAAAAGCTTAAATATGATTTCTTGGAATGCAATAAAGACAGCACAAAACAATTTCTATTCATCATTTTCACTCAAGCAAAACCTATTATTATAATGTCATAAGTTGTGAAGATATTTTTAATAGTTATCATTCAAAAAGGATCCATGAGTTTCAATCAACGCTTTTCAACATTTTAATACTAACAACTGTTGAGAAAATATTTATACGATTTTAATAAAAGTCGAGTCAGTTTTCGAATGAATCGATTTCAAAAAGAATCGATATGTTTGTAGTTTGCAACTTGTGTTTAGACGCATGTTCGCGGTCTCAACTTGATGTAGTCTTTTTACAATTTATACAAAAGTTTTTTAATCTGCATAAGGCTGCAAACATTAACAACATTGATTGGAATTTTATTTAAAAATGACTTCGTGTGAAGTCCACTAATCATAAAATATATGATTAAAAATAAGATGTCAGTCAAATCGAGTTGTAATAAAAGACTTTTATTATTTCAAATGTTTATAACATAAAGGATCATTGATTTAAAGTTTTTTTTTATATTAACAAAATGTATATATTATTATTAGTCGTTAACTTCGAACAATAAATTGGTAATAAATATGTTATTTCGCATCTTTATTAGGTACTTCAGTTTGTCATATAATATTTAACCCTTAATTCGACAAGAGGAAAAATTTTAAAAACTTTTGTTTCTTTTCACATTTTCGGCTTCACTAGGGGTTGTTAGGACATGAAAAAATAATTTAAAAAATCTGGTATTACCTCATTTCCTGAAAATGCATGTCCAGTATACTGGACCTTGCCAGGTTTGCCATAAAGTTGTCGATAATTTTGATGTGCTGTATAATACACATTGCCGAATTATTACTTTCTAGGACTTATTTGTATTTTATGCAAGTGATAAAATAAAATATAATAAAACGCAAAAACAATAACATGTTTTGTATTGTATTACAAAATCTTTATTTTTTATGAATATAATGATGCACATTTTACTTATTCTAAGTGAGATCAATAATATAATCAGTCTGAATGAAAAGATACGTAACAATTATTATTCTGAATTTTAGATAAAATTAAACAACTACAATATTATAATCAGTCAACATACTTAGAAACTTTCACTTACTATGATAATCATAAAAACTATTTCTTTTACGTACTTTGGTTGCACTTTACACAAGTTTTGCAGCGACCGTATGACTCTCCAAAACTAGGGAAATGGCCAATACTATCATAGCGGACACTGTCATCTGTTCGACAGTTGTTGTTTACAGATATACGAGATCTACCTTTATTCTGTAACTCTCTTGCTAATTGCCACCGAAAAGACTTCAAAGGCATGTCCTTCACTGCCCGATTACTACAATCTCTGCGATAAACTAACCATGCGTTGTTCACACAAATGTCGAGCATTTGAGCAAAGATTGCAGTATACCAACGACGGCTCTTATACGTAGTCCGGTACAACGCAACCAGCATATCTGCGAGATCGACGCCTCCCATGATTATTATAATGCTTTATAAGTTCCGGACAATCCACATCAACACGGGCTTTCATTTCCTTGCTGTACCTCTTTATTTTTCCTACAGGGTAAGCATCAGCGTACGTACCGATTAGAGTGACCACCTTATTGTCGTATCATTTAACTATTGCTATCTTATTATTATCAACGACTTGGCAATAAGAACCTCTACCTTTCTTTTTAAAGATTTATTACTCATCAGTAGTTTGTCACAACCTTTGGCGTATAGTGTATAAACTAAATATACCACATTCGTCTCTAAGGTATATTGCCAAATCTAGAGTCGAGAAATAATTGTCAAAATACACGACGCAGGCTCTCGTCTGTATTGTCTTGCATAAAGCAACGACAACTTTAGCTCCTAAGGTTAAGGTTTCTTCGGCTTGTGAAAACTGGATATATCTAAATGTGTCTTCGCCTCCATAAAGCAGGAAGTCATATCCAATTCCCGACATGCCTGCTCGGACAAAGTTTTTGAAACCCCATTTATTGGGTTTCATGGGATTGTACTGTCTCCTGTTACCCGCCTTTTTGCCTTTATACGGTATGGTCATCTCGTCAATACTAAATCTCATTTCCTCTTCGGTGGCCAAGCAGTTTCTCCTCACTTTCTCTACAAAAGGTCTTACTTTGAAGTAGCGATCTGAAATCTGGACAAGAGTTATCAGCAAAATGGATGTATCTGAGAGAATAACTTTGATGCACGTGATGTTTGCTTGAAGACCTGCAAATAATACAAATTGTTAGAAAAAAACATTACACATAATTACTAAATACGCATCTTAGTTACT
Organism: Pyrrhia umbra; assembly: GCA_963891755.1. NCBI lineage: Eukaryota > Metazoa > Arthropoda > Insecta > Lepidoptera > Noctuidae > Pyrrhia > Pyrrhia umbra. The sequence continues at coordinate 4,650,211 of OY982943.1, forward strand.
TTTCTAACTAACTGGCAGTGTCCAATATACTACACATCCCAAAACCGCACTAAAACAGTACCTACTTGGCAATGGGAAATATACTGGACATGCTAATTTCATTGAAAATTACGATAAATCCATAACAGCTATTATAATTTTAGTTTGTGTACACATATACATAGGTCTTATAAAATATATTGAGAAAAATGAGTAAGCATTGCAAAGTAAAATTAACGAATAAATCGGGACTTACCGAGAGCGGTCGCGGCACGTGCTTCCTTCCAGACATTCCGGCGGTGACTAACCAGCAATGAGCAGGCGCACCTTACGCGTAATTTTATTTACATTATATTAGTTTACAAATAAACTAATGAAATTAAAATAAATAATATATAGTTTAAAAAAATGACTGTATATTTTTTTTAAGTTGATGTTCAGTATATTGCACGTTATCGAATTAAGGGTTAAGTAATAATAAACTTGTTATGCCAGTTATTTTACACTTGCTAATATAGATGGCGCTAAGTTGGAAGTTCTATTTATAACAAATGAGAATTCCAGTTGGAAGATATTATTTTATTAAGCTTGACAAGTTAAGCCGTCGTCATTTCATCAGCTGGCTTTAAGAGTTAAGTTATGAAATGCAAGGATAAATATTAGTAGGATTTTGCAGTGAACGGTTTAAACAGTTTATTTTTACAATAATATGAAATTGCCTATTTATTTTTCTTTTATAGATTTAAATATCCTTATTTATTATTCTTTTATAGATTTAACGCTTTAATTAGATAAACGACAAGTTAAAACGATTGTTTTAAGTAAATGTGTTTCGTTCGAGTAAACTAAGTACATCGTCAAGATTACAAAAACCGTTTATTATACCTTAAAAAAACAGTTTTTAATTACAACCTCAAAAACATGATATTTCGGTTGTGTAAATAAAATATTTTTATTAAAAAGCGAAAATATTTGGTTAAGTATTTTCAGAAATTAAGTACCGCTAGAAACAAACCTTCTTTATTAATAACTATAGTTATTAAAACCTATTTCAAGTGCTACTAATGAAACGCAATAACTTAACAGAAGTACTCAACATAATAAATATAATAAAATTTAATGAATCCCACTCGCCTGTAATTAATTTCACCTAAGAGCAAGTAGAGTGTCAGTTCAAACGCTCCCTGAGATGCATTGTAGGCATACCTCAGACAAATCTCCGCAATTAGGCAAATGCTTTTAACACGAATGTGAATAGGGTTGTCACTTACAACCTAGAATCTAGTAATTTTGTCCTTCTGTTTTGTTGCTGGAGTATGTTCCATCTTAAGTTGTGTTTTGATGTTTTGTGCTAGATTTTGTGCACTTGGGATGCAACAAGTGATGTTGGTATTTTCTGCATGCACTTATATAATGGATATGCATTTGGATAACACTCAAAGATTTTTTCACCGTTGTTGCCTGAAAATTATCACTACAGAAAGACACCTCTAATTTAAAAATTTTGGACAGTTAAAATCGTAATGTCTTCGAATTTATGAAAGCTTAGTGAAATTAAAAACTGTGAAGAATATTTTTTTTTATAAAAAATAATAATGGTAAAAATGTAAAAGTAGCTTTTGTCATCAGAATTCATTATTTGGTAATAAAAGATTCCTTACTTTCAACTTAGTCGTTTACTGTGGTTTTCCCCGTCATCGTCCCCATCCTAAGCTAAGTACTTAGATAAAAAGTAACCTTATAACCTTCCCCAGATTAAGCTATCTTCTTGCCAAATTTAATATAAAAAGGTTAAGCAGTTTTACAACGAAAGCGTAACAAATAGTAAAAAACAAATAAACAAACATCTTAAATATATTATAGCTTTGAGGTTGGTACATTAGTGGCAGCCCTAAATCCGTGCGTTTACACCTACGATTCGACGGAGTAATGTACCGTGCGCTATTCGGCGCTGTCGTTGCGTCTAACCAAATTGCTTGCTTTGTATATTACACCGTCATGTTATTTATACGCATATTTAATTGTATTTGTACTGCGAACTATGCTTTATGGTGGGGAATAATTGGTGTCATGGAGGGGAGGAAGGGATGACGGGTGAGAAATTAGTTGGTTTCATAGGAGATACGGTGAATTGCGAGTAAACGGTCGGTTGCAATAAAATTCGAGTCATAATCTGTCTAGAATTTTCTTACTATGTTGGCGTTCGCTGAAATAAATACTATTCGATTTTTATTTATATTGTACATGGAGTCGGGAAGTCCTTTCGCACGCAAAAAAGGTGAGACAGCGAGAGTCACCTATAATGGTACTTTTTCTTGGTGCGGGGTGGAAAATCCTCATGAATCCTGTCTGTTTGTCTGTCAGGCCAGTATTTTTGTCCGACTGTCAGACCCTTCCGGACTTAAATTCACCCTGATCCATTCTCGTACGTATTCGCACGATCAGCTATTACGTACCATATAATTTTGAAACAGCCATATTGGTACTAGCCAAGCTTTAAACCCGGATATTCGTGTGCTTTATATAAAAGCATTTAAACCACAATGACTATTAATATGTTCAGGCGCAAGCGACGGTAACAATTATCTTTTGACGGCTAATTTCAATAATCTCTCTATCCTTAGATTTTCTAATTATTTTTTTTGGATGGGAAATTATCAAATGACCACTGTGGGTGAAGCGGAAGGGAGTATCAGACTAAAACCCATCCATGTTCCTTCCTCAGCCCTTTGTATTCCGGGGGCGCGGTAACTCTTTCGAACATCTCGCAGCCCCGGTAGTTTTGCTTACTAAAAATACGTTTTTGACTTTATGCCAAAATACTATCTTTAGCAAGAAAATATTCGTATAGATTGATTATTGAAAAGCGCCGTTAATCGTTTTTCAATTAAAACATTTTTTAGTACTCAATAGTGAAATTTTATGACATCCTCGTTATAAGAAGATGGGTCCTCAATTAAAATCTAAACAAACCGACATGTAATCCAGAAGTCGAACCGTCTCATGTTTGATTTGTATATTAATTAATCAGAGCATGGTGCGGACATGGTGCATAAGCGGTAGCGGTTTTAAATGTTAGCCGTATGTTGTTAAAACTCGCATTCTAATATATATATAGAACGTCTGTTGGTCTGACACGCTTGGAACAGGAGAAAATGATTACTGGTGCCTATGTACCACAACTAGGCCTCTTCTCATACAAAGAAGATATGAGCATTGATCACCACCACTGTCTTGGTGACTTAGAGGTTAAAGCGCCTACACCTACCGACAGAAAAGGTTCGAGCCCTGTTACATACCAAAGTCATCTCTTACGAACTTTCTAAGGCCCAAGTACACCGACAAGATAACGGTCCGATTAACTTAAAACAGCTGTTTACCATAAATTATAACAGATTTTTATTCCTGAAACAGTCGATTACCAAACCAGGGTTGAACTAGAAGTGGGTAACACGAAAATTCCCGCTTCCTGGTTAAAAAACGTTTTTGTTTAACGGGCCGATTACGTAACCATCTGTCGGTGAAATTGGTCCTTAGTGTATCTTCGCAACCTCAGACTAACAGTGAAGGAAAACATTTTGAGGAAACTTGGCCTTAAAAAGCTTCAAATCACATTTTTTTCTAGAATTAAAATAGTTTTCATAATTTTGTTTTTTTCGACTATTGTGTTAACTACATACTGAAGGCTATTTCATTTTTTTTAACGATAACTTGTTATCGCTAATCGCTCCGCCTATTAACATAAACAGACCCAAAAATACTGAGGATCGTAAAAATGGTAGGTAGGTACATAAAGTAACCGGTCGGCTCACCAATTAGTTTTAATTACCAAAGAGTGTTGTTGCCTTATCAATACGTAAAAATCAAAGTATCAAGTTACCATTCAAATGTTCTAATGCACAGTGGTCAAGATTGGGACGATATTTCGATCTAAAGTGGAAAAAGCTGATATAATCGGGACAAAATTCAAATTTTCCTTCCACAGTAGGCAAAAGAATTGGGACACAGTGGTTCAAGATTGAATCTGGACAAAATAATGTCATATGTATGTATTTTTAATGCATTTTGTAGGAGGTTAAAATGTTGATTGATAAGTATGCAAATGTAGTTACTGTATTTTTTATTAACATGTAAATTAAAAACGGAAGGTAGTTTTACTTATTGCTTACTTATAGGAATCAACATTAATTAGAAAATTCAATATGTTATTAATAAAGAAATTTTAAACGGTAATTCAGCAAAATTAGCTACTACTGAGATATTTCTGACGTAGAAAACCGATATGGCCTGATCTGGGAATCGAACCCGGAATCTCACACTTAGCAGACAGCGATATTACTGTATTAATACTTAGATTATTTACTCGTAAACCTTATTCGATACTCACAAACATTACTTAATTACATTTATTTTAATTAATAATTACTAAACCATAAACATGATTAAAAAGCTCAACTCACATAGATGACAAGTAAGTAAACATTATGCTCTAATCCCGAAATCTTGTTATTTGACGAATAAATTACTTCCATTCAAACGGCGCTATATTTATTTCTGTACTTACTTGCATTTTTAAGAGACATATGGTAACAGCTGAGTGAACTAAATCAAATAAGTCGTCTCATTTATTAATAAACTGCACACTGGTACAAATAAAGCAATTTGTAGTCAAAAATAACATTAAAAAACATTATCACGCCAGCCGAGTACCAGTGTAAGTAGAATTCATTAAAACGACAAAAAGCTATAAACATTCCTCTAAAAGTCTTCTGTCTAGTATTAAATGCTTAACAAAATCGTATCCAAAGGGATAAACTGAAAAAATACACGCTTCAAATATCCAGTTATCCTTAATTTAGACTTAGAATAAATTCGACTTTACACCGCGCAAATACGAATCAGAATATTTTAAAACTCCGATACCATATCAAATGTGACACTTATCCTCCAAATTATAAAGTAAATTTTCGTTTGCATAACACAGTGGTGCATTCTGTCGAGACTCGGGGAAAAAAAAACAAGCGATGCACTGCGGACAAATTTAGCGAGAGACGACAAAAAGGGGACAAAAAGGTAGCTCAGACGTTCGCACCCCTTTTTCAAGGTAAATTTCCCGAGCACATCAGGAATTAAAATAGGTATGAGGGTATTTTTTTCCCGGGATTTTTCTGGAAATGTATAACTTTTTTTGCTTTGTGCAAATTCGGGAAACACGGTGTATTTGTTATACGAAAATGTAGGCAGAAATACCGAGTGTTTTATATAGGGGAACGCTTTATAGTATGGTAATAGTGGAATGGCCTTTATTGATTGATGCTATTGGTTGATCGATATTTAATCTTCGGCTAAATAAATTTAATTATAATTATATATTTAATTGATAATCTGAAATTATAATAATTAAGAAAAAATAACAAAATATTCCATTAGTAAAACCGGCCAAGTACGTGTCGTGCCACGCGCAATAGGGTTCCGTAACACGTCTTAGTTCATTGACTATAACTCTGTAACCGGTAAAGCTTACTTAGCAGTGATAGTTTTCCTTTGAAGATCGATATATAATCTACATGTCTTATTTTTCACACATCTATACTTCATTTACAATATTAGAAAAACTTCCAAACTCTTTTTGCAGCTTATTCAACCGATTTTAAGTCTATTTCGTACTGATAAGGATGGTGTTGAAAGCAAAATAATGTTTACAATAACAAATATATCTGCATTTTGTTTTTTTTTATGTCACCTTAGCAATAGGGCTCAAAATCGTTTGAACAAACGGTAAATAGGGTGCGTTTAAGTGTCTAATCTCATAGTAAATGGAGTATAGGTACAGTCATTCAAAAGTTAGAGGGGGGTGCTCAAACCTAACAAAGGTATGGACTTTAAAGCTTGAAATTTCGCAAATGGCTCCCTTATTCCATCCTAAATCCTATCCCTAAAAAAAGTAGCAACTACTGAACAGACGAAAAATTAATTTTGCGTTTAGTTATACGTCATACATAAGTGTGTATATATGTGTGTCTCGTTACCATTCATTATGAATTTAGTACAAAAGCAGTTACTTTGACATTACAAACAGACACTGAAATTAATTATTTATTTGTATAAATTATGTACTTAATACTACGTAATTACCCTTGTGTGTTTCCACATTAAGAAGACTATCGATGTTTATATATCTATAGACATCGCTTTCTTAAAACTGCCACAAAAAAATTATTGAATATGAATGTAGATGGACGAAAGGGGAGGGGAAGACCAAGGAAGAGATGGATTGATTGCGTGAAAGAGGATATGAATGAAAAGGGAGTGAATGATAGTATGACAGCTTACAGAGAAGAATGGAAGCGAAAATCATATTGCGCCGACCCCAAATAGATTGGGAACAGGGCAGGAAGAAGAAGAAGACATCGCTTTCTTAAAACCTTTAAAGAAGAAAAAAAAATATAAGCCAATTGTATATTTTATAAACAATAATAAACATTATTATTTCATTGCACACGGATTTTGAACCACCGCCATTGATTCGTCATCTGTTTGTTTTTGTTAGTGAAGTTGCTAATTTTAAAAGTTTATTTATCCATCACCATTCAGCACAGGATGCTTTTTGGGAAAATAAATAAACAAAGCACCAATACAAGCAAAGCGCATGTGTTTGCTTGCCGATTTTAGGAAATATTTTTTATTGGAACGTACGTAACGGACACAAAAATGTTTGTCTTTAGATGAAAATTGAATTTCTGAATAATAATACTGATCAATCTACATAGATTTTTATGAATTCCGGGTTTAATTTTGCTTTTTTTTCATAGGTATAAGGTGGGCTGCTTTACCCCCGGTTCACCACGACCGAAAGCACTGAGGCCCAAATAATCTTATCTTCCTATCAAACGAGACTAATTTCGTTACAAGGAAGTTCGTCTGTCAGTTTTTGTACAAGATTTAGAATATTTTCGAAATTACTTTTTGCTGAAGTAATACACAGACATAAATACAGCTGTTCTTTATACATAAACGAAAAAATATCGCTCCTAAATTCTGAAAATTATTGTACAAGAGGATTTGTTTACTTCATATTATGTGGTTAGATATTTCCTCAATGCCAATAAATATCTCAAAAATATATATGAAATCAGAATCTAAAATAAAGTATTTGTAGGCCATCGGTAATTCGCAATGATTTATATATTGAGAACAAAGGATTTTAGACGATAACTCTTAGCCTATGTTTTGTTAGGTATTTTGTGGAAAAAAAATGGAGTAAATAAATAATCTTCGGAGTAAAGATATCATCATCTTTTTTGGTGTAATCTCACTTATTTTCTTTTCGCAATTATATTTCCCAAAAAGATTGAAGATTCTCGTTTCTATTTCGAGGCAACAGTGTTTTTCTTAGCTTTGAGTAATATGTGATATCCAAGATAAACTCAGTAATTAACTTATTATCTATTAAAATCAAAACAATGCTTTAGATTAAAAGTCTTTTTCGGAAAATCGACACGTGGAAAGATAGACTTTAGGCTTACTTAATTAAAAACACACGCTTTTATTTTCTCTTTAGAAAAATCTTTCCTTTCAGCCCAATTGTGTTAAAAATATTAAGGGCACCATTTTATTAATTATAATACACAAAACAGAATTTTCCAATTTACACCGTAGTAACTTTTGATCTACCAAAAATAACCAAAACGGAATTTATAATCGCTAATCATTATTTCAAGAGGATTGTTGTTCAGACGAGAGAGATTAATTATTTCAGTATTGCTCACTTCACTTTGAGCTTTATTTTTTGAGCAACAAGATCTACATTTCTCTGTTGCTACGATTTATTTTTAGTTAATTAGGCATAGTAGTAGAGGAGTAGATTAGAAGAAATGTTGAAACAATTGAGTGTAGTTTTTCTAATTCAAAAATAGAATAGAATAGAAGTAGTTTCCGTTGTTAGTTGTAAAAGATTTATTGGTGGAAATGAGACGAAAATAAATCTTGTAATTGTTTCTGGTATTTGTGCTTCGATGTGTATTATTATTAAGAAAATATATATCTAATGTCCTAAGATAGAAAATACAATAAATTAGGTACCAATTAAAATGATTTATTTGTTAATGATGTGGAATTATAAGAATTTAGGGTGTATAAAGATTGCCGGGGCTGTGGGATGTTCGAAAGAGATACCGCGCCCCCGGAATACAAATGGCTGAAGAAGGAACAGGGATGGGTTTTAGTCAGTAAGAGTCTGACACTCCCTTCCGCCTCACCCCCGGCGGGAGAGGTTCTCACATTCGAAAAAAAAGGGTGAATAAAGATTCGTCTTTTTTTGACGTCATAATTACAAAAAAGACAGTCCCTCAAAACGTTAACTCCTCACCATTTTCTAAGTGTTTTTTTTATTAATTGGGTAGAAGAAGTGCAACAAACTCTCCAGCAACACTTCTGTGTGTTACTAGTATATTATATAGTTTGCCCTCTTTGGAATTATCTAGATCTAGGCTAAGAAGACTGGTCTTTCCGCAGTCCAGCTTTGCTGATGATATGATTGTAACCACCAATATACATATAGCTTGGCAAGATTTTAACGTAGGGGGAATAAGTTTACGCATCACCCACACCCAGTGCAGTCCAAAAGTAACACTTTTAGTATTTGTCAATACACTATCGTCTTTTGTATTAATTTACTTTTAAACATATATATGTAGAAGATAATTAGAAAAAAGCTTTTTACAAAAAAATTAAAACCGACTTCCAATTTTTTAATTCCAAAGTTTTAATTTTTTTGTAAAAAGCTTTTTTATTTTTTCGCTTTTCAGTGTCTCGGTCTTGCTATCTTAACATAAAAAATCTTAAATAAGCGTAAATAACCAAATCATCTAAGTATTTGGCATATCAGCAAGTAGAGATAAATCGTTATTTTTGATATATTTATAAAACGGCTGAACCGGTAGTGATAAAATTTAAATGGGACCACACGGGAAGCACCAGCTTTCAAATAAAAAAAGAATCATGAAAATCGGTTCACCCAGTCGCAAGTTATGAGGTAACAAACATAAAAAAAAAAAAAAAACAGTCGAATTGATAACCCCCTCCTTTTTTTGAAGTCGGTTAAAAAAGAAAAAAATTACTAACGATTCTTGCCAAGTTACGTGCCGACTACTGTACACACGTTATCAAAAAGTCTGGCTATTCCTCAGAAGCCCTTTGTTGATATATTCGCTAAGTAACAACAGGTTTATTTAAATGTTAAGATAGTCGTTTGCCAAAAGTAAAATTGCCAAGAAAAATCTGGCACTTTTTGGTCATTTGTCGTCGGTTTAATGAAGAGTCGTCATATCGTGTATTTAAATTGTTATTTTAAGTCTATGAAGATTACTAGCTAGTCAATATTATCTTCAAGATGCCCTTTATTATCTTTTTCAAGCCTTGCCTTCTACATTTTCTTCGTAAAGCTTCTTTATTAGTTCCTTTGTTTTCATGGGCGAAACATTTAGCTCTAATCTGCAGACGGGTCTTAGAAACTGAAGGACTAATTAAAAGAAATTGTATCAAATAATTATACACATCAACTCAAATGTTTCCATCCTCATTTTCTGCCTTGCTGAATTTATTGTGACTATCCAAAATGTTTAATTTCTTTTGTTATTATAAAATTAAAATTGTACCTCAAAGATTTATCCAAGCGACTTGTTGGCACTTCCCATGACCACAAGGCTGGCTTTTATTTTGGTCATAGGCTAAGCATTGCCATCCAACATGGCAATGCTGCCAGTCAGGTACACTTCCAGTGGAAGGCGATGAGGAAGAAATTTTGTGACGCTATATTTTATTTTTATTTCATTTTTATATTAGTGTAATATATATCTATATATATATAAATTCTCTTGTGTTTTTATACTTGATAACATAAATAACTAGGTGTTTCGCGCGGTTTTACCCATACCCCGAGGGAACCAGCTTATACACCCGGATAAAAAGTAACCTGTAACCGTCTCCAGGGTCTCCTCTAACTCCGTACAAAATTTCATCTAAATTGGTTCAGTCGTTTTACCGTGAAAGCGTAACAAACAAACAAAAACTTATTTTCGGAATTATGATAATAGTTAGGAATACTATGTTAAATTACTTTTATTTTAGCTACAAACTATATCTTGCAGTATTTTTGTATTACAGTTTTACATAAAATCTATGAGTTTCATGCTCCAATTTAGTGATACCAAACACACTGTACGGTTGCCTGTGTTCGTTGTCGGCTGCCCACGCGCACCTCAGTCGATGATTAATACTTGTATGTACGCATAAAATAGTGCGATGTGTAAACTGTATACTATTACGTAAGTACGCAGGTAAAATTGTAAAATGTGAAAAAAGGTAAAATTTTGGAGCTGCATAGTTTTTGAAGATTTTTTTTTAGTTCTAGCTACCTCTACCTTTTGTTTAATTCTAGCTAGTTTTATAAACGAATATTCTTCAAACCTAACAGACAGATATGTGTTACTTTTTTTCGGATGAGATCTCATCAAATTACTACTCCCGCCGTGGGTGAGGCGGACGAGAGTCAGACTCTTTGTGATTAAAACCCATCCATGTTCCTTCCTCAGCCCTTTTTATTTCGGGGGCGCGGTAACTTTTCGTACCTAGGACAGACCCCGGCAGGCTATTGACCTATGGGGAGGGTTCTTCAAACCTTACAGTCAGACATGTGTTGCTGCAGAGTTTGTTACGCACATTAGGAAGTGGTGAAGGGCGCGTTTTGGGGACTGTCTTTTGTAAATTTGACGTCCAAAAAGTGCTGATTTTCAGCTCAGCTTGGATAAATGATTTTTGAATGTTGAATTTTCTAGCGATAATGCAACAATTTTACGAGGAAATTAGAGATAAAAGCTGTTGTTTAAAATTAACATTTTATCAGAATTTTGCTTTTGCTTATCTAGGTGATAAAATATAATTGTGCAGGATAGTATTTTTATCTGCTAACTGAATATTCAAACATTACTTAATTGTAGACGGTTGACGCGTGGTGGACGCCTAAATATTACGGTTACTGTGATAATTGTAGAGACAAAATTCCTATTAATTACGTCTTCTCATTACTTAGACATCATAAAATATTCCTTAAATTTGATTGCACCCAATAATAGAATTCAATAAAAAATATTCGCGTCCCATGCGGTAAAGGCCGACGACCACGACACCGAAAATAAATCTAATTATAACCGTGAATAATTAATGTGGTAACAATTGGTTAAGATCACCACGTGGGATATACATGCCGTGACTCAATGGGAACTGAATAAAAGCCATATGGACTGTTTTAACAGATAATGTGAAATAAATTATGTCTATGACGGCAGACGTGTTTTGGCTTTGGTTTCAGGTTTGTACTTGTTTCAATTAAATTGATGGAATAGAAATTGAATTAGGTATTGTGGAATGATGCTCTTACAACTCATTTGTAGTACCTATTTTTTGTTTTCGTGGTGTTGAATTTACGTTTATTGGTTGCTTGTAAGGTCCGTCTACAGATGGGTGACTATTCATTTCGTATCGAAACTCTTTGAAAAATATTTTTTTAGGGTAGCTCCCAAACACGTAAAGTGGGGATGAATATTTTTTTTCTCGCGTATCCCTCCATGTGGGGTATCGTTAGATAGGTCTTCTAAAAATATTATGGGTGTGTCAAGACCATTTTTCGGTTAAGCGAGCCATTTGCGAAATATCTAGATTTTCACTGCAAATTTTTGTTCGATACGAGTTACCCCTCTAACTTTTGAATGGCTGTACCTAGAAATGTGAAAAAAAATCACAGACGTAGTACATGTAATGAACTTACAAGGAAAACTATCACGACTAAGTAGGCTTAACCGGTTACAGAGTTATAGTCGACTAACTAACTCCTACTACGGAACTACTGCGCGTGGCCCGACACGCACTTGGCCGGTTTTTTACATCACTTTTTATTTCTTATCTCAGTCTATCATCATCAGTCTATAATGTGAGAGTAACCTATTTCCCTAAATGACTTTTACGAGTTACGTAGGAGGATCGTACGTAAGAAAAAACTATTTCAGCTGTTTAATTTTTATCGTTATAATGGTGTAGTACAGCTTTATTATGTGTGTAGAGTTAGGATTGAAATCAGCAATGAAACAGACCTAAGGTTAATTTAATGCGATAGCATATCTGTCTGTCTGTCTGATCTATTAGATAACATTTGGTAGGAGACATACTGAAACTTAGGAAAAGACTTAATTATATACTTTTGATCCGGGCACGTGAATTTTTTCCAGGATGCGAGAGAATCCGAGGTCATGATCTAGTAATATGATTATGTAAAGAGAAAATACTTTCTACCTACTAAAAATAGTTACAATAACTGATGGAATGATTCCTGCCTAATGGTTGAGAAGATCACCGATATATAAAAATTTGCCACAAAAAATCAACATTTTTTAACCCAAAAAGGGTCACGACAAAACTGTTAAATTTAATGGCATGTCAATACTTGGGAACAAATAAAATATTTGAAAACCCTTCGACCGGATACCGACCACGTGTAGCACTGCGCTCACGCACATTTCTAACAAGGGGGCGTTTTCTAAAAATATAACACAGAATTATAAACGCAATACGTTCTCGGTTAGTCACTTCGCGTTCACCACGATACGCGGTCCCGAAATCCGTGTCCCGAATCCTGAAAAGTCCGAATCTTTTGTCTGTCGACCATGGTCGTTAGTGTTGTCATTTTGAAAATCGAACTTTATTACTTCTGAGTGATTGTTAGTGTGGTTTTTTTTTTGTTTTTCCTATTAAAGGTGAGCTTTTTATTCGCACGTTTTATTTTCTTGTGGAATTAATTATTATTTGCATTATTAATTGTCAGTAAAATACGTAAGTAACGCAAACAAACCTACATTTTTGTACACGCGTAGCACAATTTTTTGCGCTTGAAAAAACCCGGGCCCGACCTCTTTAAATTCTAAATACGTACAAATAATAAACTATTTTCAGTGTAATGTCTAACATATTCTTAGAAAAGATACTTTCACGTTTTCAGTCTGACTTTATTATTTTTCTAGTGCAATTGTTACTAGTTTTTTTGTTCCCTTATTCTCAATACAATTTTTCGCTTTTATGCTCGTCTATAAAATATGAATTTCGGAAACTTAATGCTTATTTGACGCCGCTTCAGCGTCTACAGTGCGCATTTTCTCCTTAAAAACTCTGGTAATAAAACTAGAAGTTACTTTGAACAAAGAAAGGCTGAATATATGGGCTTGGTTACTATGTATGTTGGTTATATATGTAAAGTTTTTGAGATTTATTATTCAAACACGTGTAAAAAGACTACCTGTCTCGGGCGTAACTGCTTGCTGTATAGTCTTGGGTTCTATTCACGAGTCAGGAAAATTGGAACAGTTTTTTTTTTCATGTGGAATTTCTTAGTATTGGCCTTCAATCTGCCTTAGTATCTGGATTGTAATAGCCTTACTTAAAGATAGCAAAAATATACCTGTAAGAGACAAAAATAAAACATATCTATAAGATATTTTGCGTAAATATATGTTCTACATTACAAGCTAGAGCTGTAGTAATGGTTCCTCAAGAAAGAATCGAAAAGGTTTTTAAATGTTCGGCAGCATTTGATACTACTTTTGTGGCTAATTGTCCACCTCCAGCAACTAATGGCTATTATGTAAGTGCTAGTAGTAATCACTACGGTTTGACAAAAAAGTAGTCATTGCCCTTTTTTATGCTCGTTTCATTTCACTTTTAGTTATCTATCTCTTTCTAATCTCTCCTACAATAAAATTCGTAATCATACAATTAGGTCATCCTATAATTGTTTACATTTTTCAGTCTACCAGTAGTATTTCAATCAAAGATTTTTCGATTCATTTTTTCATATGATTCTTCAACTTCAAGTATAAATTTAGATCTAAGCGGATGAAGATCTTCCTTTCCTCTTAGACTGAAATATAGGATGATTTCATATTCGGCTAACAATGTTGCATTAATTTAGACTTATGTGTCTACTGGAAATTCTTTGTAGAAAATTTTCATCATCAGTGTATTTTTTTTAAAATACGTTTTGCATAGTAAATTCTTTAAGTTCTATTCTAAGAACTTCATAGAAATAGAAATCATTTATTTGCTCATAATATAGGTACATAAATAATATGGTTTTCCATTTACCTAAACTCCCGCCTTTACCTTATGACAAGCAAATTCATCATCATCATCATCAGCCTATATAACACTAGTCCACTGCTGGACATAGGCCTCCCCTAACGTGTGCCATATCGTCCGGTCTTCAGCCTGACGCATCCAACTTCTGCCTGCAGCCTTTCGCAGACCGTCACTCCATCTTGCCGGAGGACAAGCAAATTATTTCAATATAATTACACAACAATAATTATTTTAACAACTACTAACAGTTTTAGTAACCAAAGTTTCGCTTACTCTTTCCCCAGGATTCATCCTATCTCCGTGCCTAATTTTTTCGTAATAGGTTTAGCGGTTTCATCGTAAAAGCGTATGAAACAAAGAAATATGAAGATCATAATAATATATGTTTGAAATACTGGTTTCAAATATATAGATATATTTATCTATGTCTTACGAATTTTTAGCTTACTTGAACAGGGAAGAAGAATCTGTTATGTATGTATGTATATATGTTTGTATATATCGGATCTAACTTGACCTAACTTGCATATATCAAGATCTGTAATCATGAAATCACTTAGAGAAATGCACTACCGAAGCATTAATTTAGACGAAATTACGTGATATACTGAACTGAGCTAGATCTAGATAATCTAACTACATAGATTAAAATTCGATATTAAAATTCGTTTATTTTATTAATGCAGTTTATGTATTGTTTAATGTACTAGCGAAACAAGTAAAACACCTGTGCCATTACATACATTGAAGGAAAAATAATCGTAATATTTTGTTACAAAATTGTACAAAATAACTAAATCTATTAAGCGGTTAAAAAACTATGTTGCTACAAAAATGCATTTTTTAAGTTAACTGTGTTCCGAAAGAATTTAAGCACTCACTCCATTACATAAAATAACATGGATACTAAAAAACACAAAACTTCATTCTGAAACTGAAAATAACAATAAAAACTTCAATGTTTTTTTAATTTAGCATTGACTGTCCGAAACGTATCGTATATCATACGTCCTTTTACGTATTGTCAAATAAAACAATATTTTTTATTGTTCAATGAATAAAAGTTTTTTTTAATTATTTTTATTTACACAACGACTATTTTTATAACGCGTGTCACAATAATGTTTCTGTTTAAGGCCTGCTTAATTTTTGTATTTTTTTACATCATAAGTATCTATATAATTTATTAAAATTATTAATGTTATTTAATTACTGTAAAACAAAACAGTGTGTAATTAAAAAAATATGTTGCATGTTGATAGTAGTTTAGTTTAGTTGAAGTAAATATACATTTATGTATATAAAAAAATGTATCAAGTATGTATATAAAAAATGCATTCACGGGCATTATCGACACAATAGGTACTTTGTTTTCGGATGGGAAATCATCAAATGACTCCTCCAGCCGTGGCCATGGTCAGACTCTTACTGACTAAAACCCATCCATGTTCCTTCCTCAGCCTTTTTTATTCCGAGCCGCGGTAACTTCTCCGAACATCCCGCAGCACCGGCAGACATACCTAGCTACTTACAGACTTGCTACTGACATCTTTGATCCTATAAAAACATATAAATTAAGCTAATATGGTCTCATCATTCAGATCTGCGTATTTCATAACATGGGATGAGTAATATGTAATACGTTATAGTTTCACAAATAACGTCATATGAACAAAATGTTATGAAATAATTATACTTCCTTATTTATATAGGCAGTCTTTTTAACCGACTGTGTCGAAACCTAATAGTCAACCTTACCTAATGTGAAGTATTTATAACTAGCTTTTTCTCGCAGTTTCACCCGCCTCAGGGAACTACTTGTGGCATCCGGATAAAAAGTATTCTATGTCTCAATCCAGGACTATCCCTCTAATTCATAACGACGCCTTTCGTCTAAAAAGCCTCTTTTAATTATTGAAATATTTTGTCCCTTTCTGTCAAGCTTCATTTCAACTTGAGAGATAAGGACAAAACGGTTTGATAACACAAACTGTTTTTTTAACGAACGCCTTCTCATCAACTTGTTGTTTCACGCGGTTTTACCTGCGTCCAGAGGAAACTACTTCACGCACCCGAATAAAAACTACCCTGTAACCTTCTCCAGGGTCCCCTCTATCTCTTTACCAAATTTTATCCAAATCGGTTAAATCTCAAGTCACGTAACCTAGGGAAATAGGGTTTCATTTTTAATTAGGTATGCGTTACTTAATAATAAAAATAAAATATTTAAAACCATTCAATAGTTTTTGCCTGAAAAAGTAACAAAATTAACTCGCATAACGAAACTGGGACACATAAACTACAGTATGTTAGATACAGTAGTAAAGAATTCGTACTTCGCTGCCTTGTTCAGATAACCAAGCCTGGACATGGCTGGACACGTTACTATCAGACACTTAAATTAATTGCATGGGCCGACGTTAAGATATGTGCACGTTTAAATGTTTCAAGCTCAGTATTGTAAAGGTATAAGTGTATTAAATATTTCTTTTCCGTAAACTGACGTTGTCTATCCCTAGGAAAGCAGGGCAGTAGGGCAGTCACCTTTATTTTATTTTTATTTATTTATTTAACAATTAATGTAATTTACACATAGAAAAAAAAGATCAGAAGAAAGAATAGAACAGTGTAGTATAAAGGCACTGCTTATTTCTACAGAAACCTCTTCCAGCAGACCTGCGATAGGAGAGGTAAAACAAAAGGGAAGCCTTTCCTATATAGGTACTATTAGCTTTCCGCCGTCCGTGGGCTATACGAACTCAAATTAAAAATGGGAGTTTCATAAAAACCTCCCCTTTTTCATCCCCTTAGGGGTAGAATTTCGGAAAATACTTTCTCATCGGATGCCTACGTCGTACAAAGAAGTCCCTCCAAGTTTCAGGTCTCTACGATCAGCGGTTTAGGCTGTGCGTTGATCCGTCAGTCAGTCAATCATGCAGGACAAGGCATTTTATATGTATAGACAATAAGTAATCTTAGTTAATTTACATAACGTACATAGTTCTTTTCACGTTTTTAATATAAGTAAGGATTAAAATTACGCGTAAGGAAATAAGCATGAAAATAAAAATTTGCTAGAATTGGATTAACGGGGAAGAATTTGGAGCCTGCTTTCTCTGTATGAGTAGATGCTTTTATCCAGTAGTTGATCATTAATAGGCCAGCATTTGATGAGGTAGTATTTGTATAAAACAAATGAACACCGGATAAAGTCACAAATAAAAAAAGCAACGCTCCAACATCACAGTGCCCAAAAACTTCGACAACTCGTGTAAAACCCAAAAATAATTTATTAAATTAAATTGAAAAGATAGGTTCCATCAAAAAGCTGCCGAACAAACTTTCTGTAACAATGTTTCAGCTGAAACCTGAAAGTTGGCTTTGTTTACCTTCCCCCAACTTTTAGGTGATGCTAATGAGCGCTGTAAGGCTTAATGGCTAAGTTAGTTCGCTTCATTTACGCTTTTTTCCGCTTTCGAATAATTTGATTTTTGTTCAACAAAATGTTGTGAGCCCGGGAGTTTGGCAGGGTTGTATAACGTTAGGAGACAGAATAAAAAACTTTTTGCAGTAATTGTATTTAGTAAGCACTGGTGCAAACTGGCGTAGTGTAATGTTTATATAATGGCTTATTAAAGGAGTATTTTTTATCGTTTTCAGCGATAAGTCCGCCGTTGTCTACTCATATTTTAATTTTAATTGTATCTCGTCTTAATTTCTTGTTGGTATACGATAAAACATATTCTATTTTATTTTTTTAATTCAATCGTGAAAAAAAAAAATGGTAGGTACTGTAGGGATTGCGTAGTCAGAGGTGGAGGATTCGAAGATTAAATCAAAGAATACTTTTAAGACTTTTGCTTTATTTCATGATCTGGAATCGACTGACATCACTGTATCAAAAAAACTGCTAACTAACTTTTCTTCATTCTAATTTCAAATGATTGTGTGGCCAGTTTACCCAATAAGGTTTAATTCCTATATATATTTCATAGAACCTCTACAGTACTGTTGATAAGTGCGTGATAAGTTTAAACAAGTTTAATAAAAATAAAATATGGAGCACAAGTGCAACATAGAAAAATTCTTAAAAAGAGTAAAGGAAGCGGAAATGTGCCCAGTGTTGCCAGTTTATAATTTTGGTTTTGCAATTACAATAAAAACACTGGCAACACACTATATGTTCATTTAGTATTGAACAGGTATTATATATCAATTATATGTTACTAGTTATTTTCTGTCGGTTCACCCGCATCCCCAGGGCACTCACGCACCCGGACAAATAGTTAAACAGATGAACCCAAATCGGTTCATCTGTTTAACTGTAACACACCCAAGCGTAACACACAGACAGACAGTCAGAGTGACTTTCTGATTCATGATATTAGTTAGGGTAGTAAGGAATTCTGAGTCTCACTCTTGTACGGGGATAGTAAAATGTCATGGCAGCTATCAGAACAAATATTATAAATTCGAAAGTGAGTTGTTTTTTGTTACGCTGTCATGGCAAAACAGCTGAACCGATTTAGATGAAATTTGGTATGGAGATAAACGAGACCTTAGAGACTATTATAGGCTTCTTTTTATCTAGATGCGTGTAGTAGTTCCCTCAGGACGCGGGTGAAACCGTGGGACATAGCTAGTCCTTTCTAAAAGACTAGAAAACATCCCCAACTAAGTTGACTAAGATTACCTACCAGTATGACATGTACTGACAATTATCTTTAAAGGGATCTTACTTAAACTCATTAACTACTTTCATAGTTCACAGTAAGTTTGTTCAAAGCTTTTAGTTAAAACGTCATTAGTAGGTGTTATGCGTCCGTCTGTCTGTATGGTTTTGTTTTACATTCCTATCTATATCGGGCCGATCATTGAACTCTAGGTCCTCCCGTTGTCTTCGCTTGTGTTATATCTGTTTCGTCTAAATGATAATTATTTTGCAAATCTATTCTATATCTATAATATAAAAATGAATCGCTGAATATGTTGCTAAGCGCAAATCTCCAGAGCAGCTGAACCGATTTGGATGAAATTTGGTACAGAGATAGAGGGGACCCCGGAAAAGGTTTTAGGCTACTTTTTATCTGGCTGCGTGAAGTAGTTCCCCGGGACGCGGGTGAAACCGCGGGAAATAGCTAGTAGGTTATAAAATAACACTGTTAAACGTCAACATTTTTAGGGTTCCGTAGTCGACAAGGAACCCTTATAGTTTCGCCATGTCCGTCCGTCCGTCTGTCTGCATAGTGAGTAGCCTGTATGCGTAAGTAGCCATTTGTGTAGGAAATGTTATAGTGCTTATTATACAAAGGTCTCTATGTTTTCATGGCATATTTGTCGTATAAACAATTACTGACTGTCGTGGATTCGATTCCCGCACGGGACAGCTAAAATATTGAAAGTCTTAGCAGTTGCTATGCATGTGTTATGTATATTTGGTAATGCACTTACAATACAGGAAACAATACCAGTGTGGGGCAACGTTATTTTGGTAAATAAATTGTATATTTTTCTTCCAAGTTTTCTCTCATTAATTTTGGGTGATACTCTTAGCGTACTGGAGGAACTCCCTCTATTTATTTAGTAGTTGTATGCATATGCCAGACGTTCTAAATCTAGCGGAACCCGTGGCGCCGCGTGCGCAACACAATAGCGTTACCATTTTATTTATTTTTAAATGCAGTGCTCGTCTTTGTCAACGGAGCCGTTTAACGTAGTTTGGTAAAGAAAGTGATAGGTTTTGGACTATTTATGTGGCTTCATGTTATAAGTTACTTGTGGACATTTGTTTTACACCTTGTTACATTATTCAAGTTTTAGTTAGGATCCCTAATTAATTCTGGAAATAAATATAGCCCATGACACTTCATAAAGATGTAGCTTTCTAATGGAGAAAGAAATTTTAAAATCAGTCCAGTAGTTTTTGAGTTAAATCCCTACAAAAATAACAAACAAATCTTTCCTCTTTATACATAAGCATGTATGTGGATGGCTATAAAGGTAGAGGAAGACTAAAAAAAACGATGGATGGATTTTGTGAAAGATGATATGGATAGGAAGGATGTTACTAGTGGGGTGACGACAGTTAGAGAAGTATGGAAGAAGAAAACATGCTGCGCCGACCTCAAATAAATTGGGATAAGGGCAGGTGGATGATGATGTGGCTTCATTTATTTGACTGTATGTCTGGTGTAGTTGCTGATAGATGGCACGTTGTTCTGCATGGGCAAGGTTTGATACCCACATTGTTAATTTCTGTTATTTTTTTCTTTTAATTAATGACAAATTATTTTACTCGTATGAGGCGATTAGCGCACGTGTATGTATATATTGACATATTGGTAATGGTAATACAATATATTAAAAGGGGTATAAAGTTTTTTGCAACTAAACGACCCCTGATGACTTCTAAGCAAATATCAACAATTTCTGAATATTTTTGTTATAAGTTAGCTCGCTTATTGGTTTACATACAAATCCATTTTGTTAATCAGTTTGTATATTCAATCCGGTAGCTGTTTAGAGGATCGGCAGACCACACACAGCGCTTACAAGCAATTATATACAAAGACTTATGATTCGGGATTATTCAATCTTCTGATATATTTTGGATATGTAGGATAGAGATATGTTAGAATACGTAGTGAGGAATGTACTTCAGTTTTCTACATCCGCCACAGCCCTGAATCGCAACGGGCAATTGAAGGAATATGGATTTCTTTCAGTCAGTAAGAATCTGACACTCGCAATCGCTCTGCCCAGACCCGGCGAGTCATTTCATGATTTCACGTCCTTAAAATTGGCTTTGTCTACGTAGTTCCAAATAATCTTTTTCATGCCAAAGAACTCTATTACTAATGAAAAGTAGAATTCTAAAATCTTAACACAAATAAACATATTTAATATAATTTTATTTAAACTTCAAAAGAACACTACATCCAAACCCCATCTAACAAAAATAAAACAAAAGAAGAAATAAAAAAAGTCAGCCATAAAAAAAAGAAAAAAATATTCATGAGCATCTCGTGGGAGATGATAATTAAGTAAAGTACACATAATTATAAAAAGGAGACGTTGAAATAATATTTGTAAGGGCCATGTGGTTGTAAGATGTCGGCCTAATGGATATGACAAGGGTGTTAATTTTGAGAGAAGGCGAGCGTAGTTTGATGGTCGTAAAAGTGTTATGATCAAAGCGTGTGTTGGGAGAAATTTAATATTTTGTGTTTAACACTCATTTTAAATTTGGATTCGAAAAAGATTAAAGGATAACCAAAATCGAGATTCTAGATATTTTTATGGTGATTGTGTAAGTTTCTGAGACAAATAAAATAATTTCTTGATGACTGATAGAACAAAAGTTAAAACTAAACTAAATATTTAATTAACTTGTCCAATAAAACGACAAGTATATACATCATACTAACATGGAGTAAAAAAATATAATCAAAATATGAGAAAAAATACACAAATATTTTAATTGTATTTACATACTTGATACATTTAATTCTTACGTATTCAACACAAGAAATTTTCAAACTTAAATTTAGTACCCAAATCACAACTAGATGGCGTTGCCGCGTTTAAAATCGAGCTATGGTTTCGTTCACACGATTTGACTAGGGTGCAACATTATTCAACACCGTTAACAAACAAACATTTCTGTAATTACTAGCTATTCCCGCGGTATTACCGTGAGTGATTCTTGAAAACGTTAGCAAGTTTGTAACTTGTCCTACGTTATATAAATTTAAATCACTAGTTTAAGCTTAAGCCGCTACTGCGTCCGTGAGTACTGGAATTATTCAGCGCAATTTTTGTACGTACGCGTTGGAACAAAGCGCGGTCCAGCGGTATTGTAGTATTCTTACAACACAGTTAATCTACATCTATACTTATAATAAATCTGTAGAGAGGTCAATTCTGTACATGAAATATATTTCCAAAATAACTATCAGGGGGTGATTAGGGATCGATACTGATGCCAAAAATGCAATCAGTAAAATTTTTGTCTGTCTGTCTGTCTGTCCGTCTGTCTGTCTGTCTGTATAAACTCTATAGAAACAAAAACTACTCGACGGATTTTAACGAAACTTGGTACAATTATTTGTCATACTCCTGAGATGGTTATAGTATACTTTTCATCACGCTACAATCAATAGGAGCAGAGCAGTGAAGGGAAATGTTGTTATTTTGTTTAAACGCGCTAATCTCAGGAACCGCTGGTCCGATTTGAAAAATTCTTTCAGTGTTAGATAGTCCATTTATCGAGGAAGGCTATAGGCTATATATCATCACGCTAAGACCAATAGGAGCGGAGCACCACTATTCCACGCGGACGAAGTCGCTGGCAGAAGCTAGTAGATAATATTATAATAGCAACAAAATAATTTTACCAAAAATTTATTCAAACAAAATACCAGTTACACGTATTTGCTAGATAATTTAATAATACAAATTACTGAATGATATTTCCTCTTAATTCCTTTTAAATTTTAATTAAGTGAATTAAAAATGTTTTAGGATACATTTGTTTCTAGTGTAATGTTTTGAAAACACTATGATTTTTCTTGAATTGAGTTACCGATTTTAATAATCCATAAAAAGCTTTTATCACATATTCTGAACCAACGGAAAAGGAAACTGATTTTTTTTAGTGTTTGAATTTAGTTTATTTATCCTAATCACAACATAATACAACTAGTAATGTGAAAATAAAAATCACAAAGCACAGCCCAACCAATCACTCATCATTAAACTAAATACCAACAAAAAATATTATCAACTGCATTTTCATCATCACCTGATCGTACAGTCACACACAAAACTGTCACATCCAGATATCACATATCTGTGTAACTGATATCATCACACATGGCTAAGCAAAACATGTGTCCCGATATTGTCGTTCAATGTACTGTAATGTATTTATGTACTTGATTGTACAGCTATTTGATGAATGAAATGACTACTTTGAGAAATAGGTTAATCTATACATATAAAATGCTTTGTCCTGAATGACTGACGGATCAACGCACAGTCTAAACCGCTGATCGTAGAGACCTGAAACTTGGAGGGTGTGTTCTTTGTATGACGTAGGCATCCGATAAGAAAGGATTTTCCGAAATTCTACCCCTAAGAGGGTGAAAAATGGGGTAAAGTTTGTATAACTCTGTCATTTTTAATTCGTATATCGTAACTGCCACACGGTCATCGCTTGCATCTAGAAGGGGTTTTGGTATGCAATGGATGATGATCCATGCCTCAGAAAAGTCAGAAAGTACGTTGAACTGTTGGTATCAGTTGTTATAATAATATTTGACAGTCGTTACCGATAATTAATCAGAAGTCAGAAAGTCTGACAGCCAGTCGTCGAGGATACGCATAGCCAGTTACTTTATCTATTCAAATTTTACTGCATGTTAAGAATTTTTTAATACGACTCGAATATTGGTATTTCCATAACTACTTATTTCTAAAAGAAAAAACTCATTATGTATTACACTCGATACTATTATAGTAGACACATAAAAAATACTATGATTATTAATTTGCTCCTAAGCGCCGTTTATAGTTTTAAATAAATTATGTAAAAAAAACTGTTTACGATTCCGTGTCATATGATTAGCAGTTATGTTTAAAGGATTATATAAATTATTTATAACTGTTTTATTAGAATAACCGA
Organism: Pyrrhia umbra; assembly: GCA_963891755.1. Lineage (NCBI taxonomy): Eukaryota > Metazoa > Arthropoda > Insecta > Lepidoptera > Noctuidae > Pyrrhia > Pyrrhia umbra. The sequence continues at coordinate 4,674,056 of OY982943.1, forward strand.
GGACATAGATATAAGTGATTTATTATAGAGAAATCTTTAATTATATACATAAAGGTACCTTGATTGGAATGTTGTTTGGTGGCACTCAGTGATCAGGGGCTGTACCACCACGTGTTTTTGCAATCACTATTCAAGTTTGAGAGCGTGACACAGCTACTAACGTCGTATAACTCCGTCACTTTTTCATAAAGAAAATAATCTTGTTTTGGCACGTCATGGTAAGGCCCCAGATCATAGCATCGCCGTGAGTGATCGGGGTTTCGTGACCCGACTGTAGCAGTTTGTTTTATAATACAATCATACAGTTTTCTTGGTGGACCAAATCTAATAAAGTACCTATCGATTTAAAAAAAATATAAAGAAGAGGTAGTTTGCGTTGTTACACCCCCGTGCTGAGGGCACGTCAAGCCGTCCCCGGAGGCTACCTTGATAGCAGTCGTTGTTACAATTCCATGTAAGAGGCCGTCAGGCAAATATGAGAAAACACTAACAGCTGGATGCATCAAAAAATATGCAGTTACATATACGTGAAACGGAAGAACTGTCATTCAAGGTCTGTCAAAATGGAGGATGAAATTGAATAATATTGTTTTATGTTTATGATACATGTTTATTTAATTATGATATCTATCATGAAAAATATTAAATATTTGCTATATTGATATAATGTTTTGTGATATTCGTAAAAGTAGAAATGATAAAAAGTTTGGTTCAACCGGCTGATAGGCTTGTTAGGTGAGTTAACTTGCAGCCCACACAATAAGAAAACCCGCATTATGTCGTTTTCTATTAAAAAAATAATTTAAAACCGGTTCATTAGTTTCAGAGTGACAAACTGACAGACTTATCTATTCTTTATACATTATTATGTAAATTTATATTTATTAAAATCAATCAAGGCAACTAAAAATGTACCTAAAGAGACATTCCGAAGAAAACATAATATTAACGGGCGATCAAATACAGATAATATATTTAAAACTAGCTTAAAACGCAATATAAAACTGCAGGGGTCCACTAAACGATGTTTAATCTAAACTATACATAAAGACTGACTAGCATAAGTTGACAATTATTTAAATATAGTTTATTTTCGGAGTTATAGAACCCACGCAGTTTCGCCTAACTTTAAGCACTGATCTGTTAATTTGGGTCATAGCGTTTTTTTACGTATGGGTAATCTTCAAATGTCTGCTGCCTGCTATGTCGGCGGGAGGGGCCCGCCGTATGTGTCAGACTCTTACTGACTAATACCCATCCATGTTCCTTCCTCAGCCCTTTGTATTCCGGGGGCGCGGTATCTCTTTCGAACGTCCCACAGCCCCGGTGGGTTGTAGCCTAGATTATAAAACCTTCTATTCAAGTATAGGTACCTTAACTATACGATAAAAAGTAGCGGGTCCGTAGCAATTTTCATACAAATCGGTCGAATCGTTTTACCGTGACAGCGTAAGATTTCTGCATGATTTTCTTACGACATTATTTATGTGTGTTTGGACCAATAAAAAAGAAAAAAATAAAGGAAATAAAATTTTATACAATTATACACCTGTATCAATACCATTCTCTATCAATACCTAACTTACGAGGGTAGTATTTGACCCTTGAATAGACTGTCCGTAATAAATGCAGCTTCTTGTCACCAACTGAAAGTTGGCTAATAGGACATAACTCATTAACTCTAAATATAACTCGCTTGGAAGTAATATTTATTTTTATCATATTTATTTATTTATACTTTTTGCACAGAATATGTACAATCATATCATCAGTATAATTGTATTCTAAATGTTATTTTAAGATAAAATTATCGAAATATATTTGTGATTAAGCATTATTTTTCAATTTGTTACAGATACAATGTTAACCAAGAATTCCTGAAAAAACATTACAAATGAACCAAAAAACTGAAATCACTCATCAATATGCTTCACACATATAAACTATGGCGGCATCACACAAAGAGACATTTGAAAATGGAACGCCATTTATAGGGCTGCGCGAGCGCAGGGCTGATTCCGAATTCAAATATAGAACAGAAAGGCGCCGGAAATGGGCTTGGCCGGATGTCGGGATTCAGTTCCTGTCGTTTTTGGTGTTGATAGTCGGTTGCCATGGTTACCAAGAACAGAGGTTTGCGATGGAGCCGCAGGATCAGGTATGTTTAAAATGTCGATAAATAAATAAGATTTTATTATAAACAAATCCTTCTTGGAAGGGTTTTGGGTGTTACTGGAAGGAGTATTGTCTATGGTTAAATTCGTTGAAGGATTTGTTTTGGTATCGGTAAAAAACTAAATGTGTGTTTTGTAATACACAATCAGTTGTTTCAAAATTAACGACATTTTAATTTCACATAATTTAAAAATTTTGAAATTATCTATAAGTATACATATGTATATATAAAAGTATATATATGTATATATAATAATCTTGAAAAAAGAGAAAATATTTACGGTACACTAAATCCAGTTATATTAATAAACATTAAAAGGCAATAAAAAAATAAGTTAAATGTATACCTAACGCTATTAAAAGTAAATTAAAAGGTTATATTGCTGTACGATACCATAGGTTAATTAATTTTACTACTGTTCGTACTAATCTAAAAGTTGAAGATTAAAACTTATAAACTAGTGAGAGTTGACTTCAATACGATGAGGCAATGCTAAGATTTCTGTTGGAAATAAAAAAAAAACGGTTTTGCTAGAAAGATAAATCGTTTCTTCAAGGTATTGTCTAAATAGGGAAAACTGTATGAAACTCTATACGTAATAATTTAAAGTGATAAATAATTAAACAAACTTAAAAGCAAAGCTTTTGTTTGTTTTAAAAAATCTAAAGAATTAAAGAAAATAATGTCACAGTGGATTAATAGTTTCAACTACCCATTATCAGACTTTTTAGGGTTCCGTAGTCCGACAAGGAACCCTTATAGTTTCGCTCTGTCCGTCTGTCTGTCTGTCTGTCTGTCTGTCTGTCCGCGGCATAGCTCCGTGGTTTTTGTTATAAGAAAGCTGAAATTTGGTATGAATATGTATATTGATCACGCCGAGAAAGTGGTAAAATAAAATTTTGAAAAATATTTTTTTTTAGGGTAGCTCCCAAACATGTAAAGTAGGGATGAATATTTTTTTATCTCGCATACCCCTTCGTGTGGGGTATCGTTAGATAGGTCTTTCAAAAATATTATGGGTGTGTGAAGATCATTTTTCAGTTAAGCGAGCCATTTGCGAAATATCTAGATTTTAAGTGATTTTTTTTGTTCGATACGAGTTACCCCCCCCCCCTCTAACTTTTGAATGGCTGTACCTAGAAATGTGAAAAAAATCACAGACGTGGTACATGTAATGAAATTACAAGGAAAACTATCACGGCTAAGTAGGCTTAACCGGTTACAGAGTTATAGGTTACTAACTAACTCCTACTACGGAACCCTACTGCGCGTGGCCCGACACGCACTTGGCCGGTTTTTGTTATTTTCGCAAGCATTTAAGCTTTGAATCCTAAAACTTAATCTAAACCCTATTATATGAATGATGAATGACCAAACAATAAAGTTAAAATCCGCACTTCAAAATCACTCACCAGCTAGAAGGTAGGCAGTGTCAGATTCCTAGTAACTCAATTCCATTTGTAATTTGCCCTTTGCGTTCCAAGGCAATCCTGCAGTAATGGCAGGCACCACTGTAAAATCATATTACCTGTGGACACGAAGAAAGATTAGATTTTTACTAAAATTACCAATTGAATTAAAAAAGGCGAGATTATTCTTCAAAAGGCACTAAATCAAGATTATTTTTTTATGCTAAGACTAATTTAACTCATTATCTGCCTAGCCTTTGCTCAACTATGTTGGGGTCGACTTCCAGTCAAAACCAGATGCACTGAGTACCAGTGTTTTATATGGAGCGACTGCCTGTCTGACCTCCACAACCCAGTTTTACCGGGTAACACGATACCCTTTGGTAAGACTGGTTGTCAGACTTTCTGGCTTCTGACTACCCGTAACGACTGTCAAAGATCTACAAATGATAGCCTAAGACAAATTTAACTAAAGATTAATTTTCAAGTAAAAATGATCCTCCAACAAAACTTAAAAAGCGGCATTAACAAAAAGCATTGGCGACCTCATTATACACTACGTAAAGATAAACTTTAATTTTAATTAATAGTTAAAACAACACAGCGACACATTAACGAGAGTTTTACGACAGTTTAACGACTTTTCATTTATCAATTCTGCTTGTATGATGGTCATAGGGTTATTGATCTGAATGACGTACAAAGAATAATTTGAATATTTTAAATATTACGCAAGTCTGTCGTGGCTGAATTTATAGTAGCATTTCTGACGTAAAAACAATGAATACAAAACTATAATTATGTAATTAGTTGACCCGGGTGAACCTACATCTATTTTAACTTGTTCTCACCGTTTAAACCTTCCCTGGACTAAGACAAACATTTCAAAACCAAAATCAGCTACATCGGCCCAGCCGTTCTCGAGTTTTAGCGAGACTAACAAACAGCAATTCATTTTGATATATAAGATTAATAAGGAAAATATTTCGTTACCATAGACACAAAAGAATATAAAAAATATCGTTAAAAAACAAAATTTAAATAAAACTCGACTTTCGAAAGTAAATAAAAAATCTAAAATAATAAATGACCCCTCTTGCTCCTCTTTAATCGTACCAGATAAAAATCATTATGCATATTTTTTAATAGATAATAATCAGTCAAATAATTTATTATAATGATGTAGACGCCTATTCTTAAATCACTGTTTCATGAATATTGATATAGCAGATTAGCAGAATCTTGATATACAAACATACATACATAATTTAGATAGGATTATGGGTTGATCTGATGTAAACACGGAGAGGCGACAGTTTTTGAATAGTTTGAATGTGTAAACGTAGTATTTTCGTTAGAGATTAAGTTATGAGAGGGAAGCGATTTAAACGACGAATTTTTTTGTTTATTTAAAAAAAAAACAAAAAATGTCGTCGTTTTTTTTTTCGTCGTTTTCTTCGTAAAATCTCTCCATATTTTTTTTGTTATAACCCACTCTATTATTTTACACTTTATTTTTTAATGTCTATTGCGATAAAAATTATAGTATATTATTATTAGTGACAAGTTGCATCAAATATTACATAATTTTATACTTTTACGTCTGTCACAAAACTTGATACCAATTATTTGCATACTTTAAATATTTTATTTTGCCAAGACCTATACATATATACCTAATTAATAAGTAAACACATAAAATAAATCGTAAGACAAAAATAAATAAAATAAAAGCAAATCTATTTAGTTTTATCCTCCATTTTGACAGAAAGATCTTTAATGACAGTTCTCCCGTTTCACGTATATTTATGTAAGTTCATATTTTTTACAGTATTTTTTTGGTTGTCAATATGACTGTTATTACTTTCTATTCATTTCAATGCTCGTAATAAAAGGAAAAAGTTTAATTAATAGTATTAAAGCGTAGAAATCCACTGCGCCATGAGATTTATACTTATCATTGAGCTATACTTGCTTATTATGATATTATTACATGGCATTACTCGCTTGATTGGTAGTGAAAGTAAGCAAATAATGACATACCTAAGTATCACTTGAGTTTCTACCTCTTCCAATTATAAGTGAAAATACACCTCAAATGTTAACCTATCTATATCTATACTCCATTTTCAATAAGATTAGAAATTTAAACGCACCCCATTTACAGTTCGTTCAAACGATTTTGAGCTGTATTGCTAAGGTGAGATGACAAAAACAGAATGCAGAATATATTTGTTATTGTAAACATTATTTTGCTTTCAACACTATCCTTATCTATACGGAATAGAACTCAAAATCGTTTGAACGAACAGTAAATGGGGTGCGTTTAAATGTCTAATCTTATTGTAAATGGAGTATATATATATATAAATATATAAAAATGAATCCCTATTTCCCTTGGTCAAGGCATCACGCGTGAACGGCTGGATCAATTTGGCTAAAATTTGGTACGGAGATAGAGGGGACCCGAGAAGATTTTAGGCTTTTTATCTGGATACGTGAAGTATTTCCCTCGAGATGCGGTTGATTCCGCGGGTAACAGCTAGTAATATTATAAATGCGAATGTGGATTTGGATTAAGCTTTGTTACTATTTAACGCAAAAACTACTGAACAGATTTGCATGAAATTTAGCACACAGATAGTTTATGACCTGGATTAACACATAAATTACCTTTTATCCCGGTATCTATATAAAATTCGAAATCTTTGCGGATGATGTCGCGGACAAAAAATACTTCTAAATAATTTGTCTAAATCAAGATAAGATAAGTAACAGCCGTATTTATAAATAGATGCTTATGGAAATAGTACGCGTGACTGGGGTCACATAAAAACAAGATAGATAGATAGATAGATAGAATATGCTTTATTGTACACCAAAAATAAATTCAGACGAGATACAATTAAAATTAAAATATGGGTACAACGGCGGTCTTATCGCTAAAAGCGATATCTTCCAGACAACCTTTGGATGGACAGGAAAGACAAAAATGTAACTGAGGGTAGTCCGCGGTGTACAGCGATATAATATAAATATAATATATAATACATAAATATATAGTACATAATACATATTATATTAAATACTACTAATACAAATTATGTTATAAGGAGTCCGTAACATTTTCAGAGAGGAAATTCTTTTTGACGAGACTTTTAAAACTGACAAGTGTCTGAGCACGCCTAACGGATAGGGGCAACGCATTCCAAAGACGCACCGCCTTGACAGTGAACGATTTGTCATAAAAGTTCGTAGAATGCATTGGCATCTGAAGACTCAAATTTTCTGACGACCTTAAGCATCTTGAATGTGTGTCATTAAGGAACTTAAAACGTTCTTTGAGATAGAAGGGAGTTGCTGGATTAAACAGAATACTGTAGAGTAATGATAAGATATGTGTATCCCGGCGAAGGCGAATAGGCAGCCACTTGAGTTTAGTACGAAATTCTGAAATATGGTCATATTTGCGTAAGCCAAATATAAATCTAATGCAAAAATTTTGGAGTCGCTCAAGCTTATTCAGCTGCACTTCTGTTAGGTCAAGATAACTGGCATCAGCATAATCGAGGATTGGGAGAAGAAGGGATTGAACAAGCGCAGCCTTGGTGGCAGTCGGCAAGAAATTACGCAATCTACGCAGAGAACCTGCCGACGCAAACAATTTGCGACTGACTTCTTGAAGCTGGCAATTCCAAGAGAGGTCTTTATCAATATAAATACCAAGGTCTTTTACGGAGTTACTAAAAGGTATAACATTACCTTCAAAGACAACCTGGGGAAGCTGGGACCAATTTATTTTTGACGTTAATCTCGAACTACCTACAACAATGACCTGGGTCTTTGCAGGGTTAACTTTTAATCCATACGCTGTGCTCCAGTCGGAAATTCGTTCCAAATCCTTATTAATGACAGCAATAGCTTCTGGCAGCTCACCCAAAGGTGCTTGAGAATAAATCTGCAAATCATCAGCATAAAGGTGGTAGGATGAGAAAAGTTGATTTGAGATAGTATTAATAAATATTGCGAAAAGAAGTGGAGAGAGAACGCCCCCCTGTGGAACGCCAGCAGAGGTGTCACGCCACGTGGAAAAAACATTTCCAATGCAAATACGCTGCCGACGTCCACACAGGTAACTACTAAACCAATCAATAACCTTTGGAGATATGTTCAGAGAGCAAAGTATACCGAGCAGGATATCAAAATCGACGGTGTTAAAGGCATTGCTAAAATCCAATAGAGAGAGAACCGTCAGATTCCCATGATCCATGCCCGATCTAATATCGTCCGTAATTTTAACCAGCGCTGTGGTAGTACTGTGTCCTGGACGAAATCCTGATTGAAAGGGGTTAAGGAGACTGTTTTTACAGAGGAAAGTACTGAGTTGGGTGTGGATTAGACGTTCTAGGACTTTGGATAGGAAAGGTAAAATGGATATTGGACGGAAATCAGTGAATGTTTCAGGGTTACACTTTTTGGGCAAAGGAGTAACTTGCGCATCTTTCCACAATGAGGGAAAGACGCCATTGGACACGGAGTAATTGAGGATATGGCTGATAACAGGAATGATTTCGTCAATGACAGGGAGTATCATTTTACGGCTGATGCAGTCAGTGCCGACAGCATTGGACGTGATTGACACTATGCTCTTCTTAACATCACAACAGGACAATTGATTAAAAACAAACTGAGAGTAATCGGGAGTTGGAAGAGATGAAAGATAATTTAAAGTATTCGTCTTAATGGTTCCGTTATAATCGGAAGAAGATGAGAAATGTTGATTAAGCAACTCGAGGTTTACGTTTTTAGGAATTGAATCTTGGCGAGACTTCCCAACTCCCATCGTTTTAAGAAATTTCCATACCTTAGATGGGTCACCATTTTGTACGGAATCATGAATATGGCGGCGTTGAACATCCCTACACACCCTGTTGCAGTGATTGCGGATTGCAACAAACCTCTCTTCATTATAAGAATTTGGCTTGCATTTGAATTTGTACTTAGCTGCTGCTTTCTTATACATTAAAGCTCTTACGTCATCTGTAAGCCATGGTGCTGGAAGATGCTTGATTTTAATTGGACGAACAGGCGCATGGATGTCATAAAGCTCATTCATCTTTTTTGTAAATAGTTCGACCTTAACGTCAATCGACTCAGCAACGACGAGATCTGACCAATCAATGCTTTCAGCATCCTTACGGAGGTTGTCAAGGTTCATACCACCAAAGCTACGCTGCAACAGTATCTTAGGTTTACCCCTAGGGGGGCGGACTTTGTAAGAAAGGAAAATAAGATCATGATAGGAAAAAGCGTCAGCTGAACATTGCCCATGTTTAGCGACATGCTGCTTGGATGAAACGAATATGAGGTCAAGGAGTGAAGGAGTAGCATTAGGAAAGTGATGAGTGGCACTAAGTGGTAGAATAGATAAATTGCACGAATTAGAAATAGATTGAAGAGAAGAGCAACGAGAATCGTTTTTAAGAAGACAGGTATTGAAATCCCCCATTATGATGGTGTGACTGTAAGAAGGAGTTAGGTTTTCTAGGAGACTTTCAAAGGATAAGAAGTAATCAATGCGCAGTGAAGGGCAGTAGTACACACCGAGGAGTACTTTCGTATGATGAAGAGTAATTTCTAAAAAGAGATGTTCGCCGGCGTTCATCGGTGGTGGCTGTGGTGACATATTAATGATGGAGAAAGGAATGTTAGCGCGGAGATATATGGCAACACCGCCCCCACCGCAACCCGTGCGATCATTCCTTATTAACTGATATCCAGGTAAAGAATAGGAAGTGGAGGGGAGGCATGGCTTAAGCCAAGATTCGGAGACAAGAATTGCATGGATATTCTTACAGTCAAGGTTAGCCAGCATATCATGGAAATGAGCCGGAATACTTTGCGCATTAATATGGACTACATTAAGATTCTTCGGAACATCAGAAAAATGAGCCTCAAGTGTGTCAGCAAGAGATGGAATAGTGCTAAAGCTATCATTATCACTATCACTACACGCTGACAAGAAACTGTCATCGTCACTTAGAAAGCTACAATCAATCATTACCTTGTTACAGTAAAAATACAAATATATATCAATAAAACAAAAATAAAAATAATGAACAAAAAATAATAAAATATGTATGTATATATAAACAATAATGATAATAATAAAAAAATAAAAAAAAAAGTTTATATAAAAATGTCCACCCGCCAGTTTTGTGTTACAAAAATAAAAAAATTAAAAAAAACAAAGAACGGAACAAGATACGCAACAGGAAAACAACAATTTACAAAGACCGGGCAACAAGGTTCACAAAAGTTTAAACTCAAATTGAGGTTTAAAGATAATAAAATTAAAATGTGAATAATTTGAGCCTTCCAAGTTTCGTCTATGACATGCCACAAACAATTTTTCATGTTCCAAATGTCGTACGACTAATAATATGGAACGCAACTTACGTTATGTCCATCTACTATTAGTTTGTGGTTATGTTATTTGACACTTGGCAGATAAAGTTAATTTATATTATAACGTTTACTTAAATAAAAATTAGAGCACAATTTAAGGGTAGAAGTAGTAAGAAAAGAAATTGAAGGCAAATACAGAAGGTACCTACATAATTGTGTAAATAGCAAAATGTGAACCTATAGTTACCCATTCGTTGCAGTAAATAAAAATCACTTTTTGTTGGCCACAGCTCGTCTTCTTTTCGGCGCAGCAGCAGTAGAGGCCGGTATGGTCACAGGATTGTCAGCTTCTTGTGTCTCCGACTCTGGTTCAGGCTCCGCAATGGCATTCAGCTCGCTCAGAGTGGCGACTCGATGCCTTGAACTATCAGGACCTATAATATGTATGTGGCCCTGTTTCGTCCAACAACAGCTGACTCCAAACCTTTCGCGCGCCGCCATGAAGACTTGATGCCGCGATTTAGTCAGGAATTCAGAAAGTGTAATTCCAGAACCCTTTAATTTGGCTTTACCAAACCAAATCTTATCACGGGTGTCAACATCCTGTAACTTCATCAGTATGGGCCTAGGCTTGCTGACATCCTTCTGACGACCCATTCTGTGACACCTCCTTATTGAAGCAACAGAGAAGGACTCCATACCGACATGATCCCGGATGACACCAGCCACTACAAGAGCAGTCTCCTCCTTGCTCTGCTCAGCGACCCCGTGGACCAGCAGCATTTTTCGTCGGCTTCTCATCTCTAGTGTGTCAATATTACGAGCAAGCAAATCCATTTGACGTTGAAGGCAGCCTAAGGACTCCAGGATGAAAGTCTTGAAGCATGTGTACTCAGCCGCAATATTAACTGTGCCACTAGCTGAAGTGTTTGGTGCTTTTGTCAGCTCAGCTTCAAACTTAGCCATCCGTTCTTGGAAGTGACTCATCAACTCAGACATTGACCCCTTCAGTGATTCCATTCTTGTGTTTGTGAAATAATTGTTTTATGGTCAGGATAACACAAAACTAGCAGGTAGCTTTTGTTAGCAATTAATTTTCATTTAATATAAATATATATTATACAAATTTACTAATTTAATTAATTATTTCCGAGGACAGAAAAAAAATCGTGCCTACTGTCCAGTCAAGGGGTGACATTTACGGGGGTGTAATAACGTGGTGTCTTAAAATAAATACATTAGAGTGCAGATAGACCCTTATCTTTCTGCTACGTCTACGAAAAAAAAGAAATTACATTTTAAGAAGAAAAAAAACAAAGGAAACGAGAAAAAAATCAGTTGCACTTAATAATAATTAAAACTCAGTGACACTAGAAATTGTGTCCACAAATCATAAACCCAAGACACTGGTTTATGGGCCATCGTTTGTTCCTCGTTTCGCTTATAACTTGGGTCACAGAATAAATTTAAATGTATAATTGTCATGCTGATTTGCATAGGCATTTTGTTAGTCTGTGGCCTCATCTCCTTGTATCTCACTATCAGTATCAGAAGCCGAAATTCAGTATTTAAGGTATAGATTATTATATATTGATAGTTTGTTCGACATACATAGTAATCGTCGAATGAATACAAATAGCTTGTTTAGTGATTCTGTAATCTTTACCTATATCTCGTTATCAGGAAATTTCTTGAACAGTTCGCATTTTCGACGAGTTTTTCGAGGCGCTTACTATACAACCTAACCTAACTTATTATGATAAATATGAAAATGAGTTTGTTTATCTAAATCCGTTTAGCCGCTTTTGGTAGAAACGTAACAGATAGACTAAGTTTGACATTTATAATATTCGTAAATATATTTGAATTATGTTAAGTGTCTGTGTTGTACTTTATACATAACTAGCTTTCCGCCCGCGGCTTCGCCCGCGTGGACATTTTTTTTTACACCTTGGGTTACATTATTGAAGTTTTAGTAAGGATACCTAATTTTTCTGGAAATAAATTTAACCTATGTTACTCGTGGATAATGTAGCTTTCGAATGGTGAAATAATTTTTAAAATCGGTCCAGTAGTTTTTGAGCCTATTCATTACAAACAAACAAAGTTTTCCTCTTTATAATATTAGTGTAGATAAACCTTGTTAGGTACTAAAAAAATATCAATTTAAAAAGATAAATTAAAACAAATTACCAAAAAAATATCCAATTAAAGTAGGATAAATGTACAAATTATTGAGTATATTGATGTAATAAAAAAATAATAACTGAATAGTTATTGTTCGAAAACATAAAATCAAACTATTAACCACAAAAAACTATGCTTAGATACCAAGTCCCACTGTCAGCAGATAAAAACCCAGCCCGGTACACTGTCTTTAGAAAACCGCGCTTTACATTTTCTTTTCAAAAGATTGCATTTGTGTACTAAGTAATGACATAGGGTGTTTAAATAGGGAGAGTTCTTGTGGATATATATGTATGTATATTATATCGTACACATACATTATTTAGTTATATTGAGTGCCAAATAATATAGCATCCATACTAATATTGTAAATGCCAAATTTCCTTTTATATTTTACTAGCTTCCCGCCAGTGGTTTCGCCCGCGATATTTTAGCTAATAGATACAAAAACTTGACAAATTATATACTAAAACCTTCCTCATTAATCACTCTATCTATTAAAAAAACCGCATCAAAATCCGTTGCGTAGTTTTAAAGATTTAAGCATACATAGGGATATAGGGACAGAGAAAGCGACTTTGTTTTAAATGGCGATAGTGATGTGGCACATTTTTGGCGCAAATAAACGTATTTCTTGGATACCAAAAACATACGGTTTGGAAAGTTTTCAGAGATTACCTTTTCGTACAAATTCACTAACAATATGCAACTTCATATTATTTTTCTAAAATATTTTAACAAGTTTAAAATCATCGTAATCTAATAATATGATCAACATTTGTCGGGTTGTATAAAAAAAGCTTTTGCTTTGCATTGGCATAATCATAATATTGTATGAATTACGTATTTCAATCAAACAAATTACATAAAATTGGCCGCCCAGAAACCCTGCAAAAATAAAAAATAAAAGGCACCCATGTATACAGTAGTATAATACGTATTTTTTCTTCTAGAATCGATTTGCACAAATTATTACAAAACAATTTCGAATAACGATTGCAATGCATCGAAACATATCAAAAATTATAGGTTAATCAATTCGATTATTACATATTACATTATCCACAAATTGTATGTGATTTAGCAATAATAATGCCACTATTACACACAATTTTCAGCCGACAATTATTAATTTTAATCCCATAATTGAGTAGTGAATGCAATTTTGTAATATCTCCATGATAATATGATCAGTTTCGATAGACCTTGGATTTAATGATGGTTATTTTTATACTCGAATTCGGTATTTAATCGATTATCAAATCGATTTTGTTTCAAAAGTTTTGAAATTTTTCGATTCGTTTTATCAACAAATAAGAATCAAAAGCCACACAAAATAAGTAAGATATTTTGTGTGACTGTGAGTTTTGTGTGTATACGAAATACACACAAAACGTAACCATTTTTAATCATCAATGTTACTTTTTTGGTCCAGAGATAATTTCTTTATTTTTAAAGGATGGGAAATCATCAAATGACCTCTCCCACTTGGCGGAGTGGGAGGAAATTTCGATTTTACTGACTAAAGTTCATCCATGTCTCTTCAATTGCCCTGTGCGTTTCAAGGGCACGGTCACTCTTTCTAATAGCCATGGCAGGCACTGGCCCCAGTGGTCCCGTCAATTATTTCTTTGAGGCGCGCGTGAAACATAACATGCCATAGCTGACGACCCGGTCCTAGTCCCACGGGTGGTAGACCAGGGACTAAATTAGACTATATTTTCGGACTAGACTAGACTTTCAGGTGATCCATTGCTCGTTATCCATAGGTCCTTGCCTTCGTTGGCCAGGAAGATCACACCTTAAATTTAACTTGCCAACTGCACCGCACACACACACTGATATTAGTACCTATATATTATATCAATCTCGATGAGAAAAACTTCCTTAACTCTTTTTGCAGCTTATTCAGCTTATTCGATTTTGAGTTCTATTCCGTATTAGTGCGGATGGCGTTAAAAATAATATATTCTGCATCTGTTTTTGTCTTGCCAGCTTAGTAATAGAGCTTTAAATCGTTTGAACAGTAAATAGGGTGGGTTTAAATATCTAATCTCATAATAAATGAAGTATAGATTACTACCAAGTCTCAATCTGTGTTTCTTGTTTAACAGAGTGCCATAGTGGGCTCGCGGGTGACTCTTCCGTGTCGCGTGGAGAACAAGGTGGGAGCCCTACAGTGGACGAAGGACGATTTCGGGCTTGGCACGCATCGCAACCTCAGCGGCTACGACCGATACGCTATGATTGGGAGCGACGAAGAAGGTACGTCTGTTTTAATAATCTATTTAAATGATTTTATGAAAATTATAAATGTGACAGTAACTCTGTGTGTCACGTAACCAACTAAACAGATTTAGATGAAATTTAGTATGCACATAGATTGACACCTAAGGAAAGATTTAATGAATTAGTGCCCCATGACGCTGATTCCACGGGAAATTGATAATTAGCCAATAAATAAACCCTTTGAACACGTCAAAAATGCAAAATCCTGCACTCAACGCCAACCTACAATTTTATTTTATAATTCTGATAGTCAAGTTGTTTACTTGTTTTATATCATGTCCTGTATTAATAATAAAAAGGATCAACAAAAAAAATAGGTCCGTTCCTAAAAGGGATTATTATAAATACTTATACTATGGGACCTACCCTAGGATAGTGAAGAACGAGTGCGATGGAAAAAAAAATAGGTAGGTATAGAACATAAAATATTTTTGTGATTTCAGGATTGTTCACACTGTAAAAGTTATTCACAAGTAAAACTTCTTTTCTGATTGATTTTTACATTCCTAAATTAAAACTTCAATAAATTTGACTTGATGT
The DNA here is from genome assembly GCA_963891755.1 of Pyrrhia umbra. Classification (NCBI taxonomy): domain Eukaryota; kingdom Metazoa; phylum Arthropoda; class Insecta; order Lepidoptera; family Noctuidae; genus Pyrrhia; species Pyrrhia umbra. Next base: position 4,689,065 of record OY982943.1, read on the forward strand.
AAGTAGGTACTTTAATAAAAGACCCGTTTCTATGGCAAAACTATCAAGAACTCTTCACTTCTCCTAAAAAAATCAGCTCAGAATGTTCTTTATTGCAATAAAAGAAAACATTCACGTCGGTCATCGCTACGCATTTTGGCCATGACTCAGTTGTAAATAAAAACGCACTTTTAAAACACAGCAACGCATGTAAACAATGTATTCTGAACTTTATGACGAGAGTATAGGGATGTAAATTGAAAATACTGAGCGAACACATTGTATATCCACAAGAACAATTTTATCTTTCAGGGTTCAGTGGTCGAAATATGTTTTTTTTTATACAAGCGACTAATAGTAGCTATCGAAAATAAACCGATATTATGTTTTGAAGTGTCACTTTAAATAAGTCCGGAATGGTTTTGTCCGAATTGGGTAGCTATTTAGAAAAAATGTTAAAGAATGGGTATAACAAAAGATTTGATTTTTTTACAAGTAATTAAATAAATTAAAATAAATCATGATTCCTCTAATAAACCACCCGCCCTGCCCGCGACTTCGTCCGCGTGGAATAGTGGTGTTCCGCTCCTATTGGTTTTAGCGTGATGATATATAGCCTATAGCCTTCCTCAATAAATGAGCTATCTAACACTGAAAGAATTTTTCAAATCGTACCTATAGTTCCTGAGATTAGCGCGTCCAACAAACAAACTCTTCAGCTTTATTATTTTAGTATAGATTAATTTCACATATCTTGCAACAATGACTTATCACCTGTCATTGAACGTTATATTTTCCAGCAATAAACTATTTCCTCAACATACAGAACCACAGCCCAACTTCACGTTTCACTACAATCCATTTACAAAAAACTTCGATTATTTGGCACACGCGTTCTCGCCAGAAAAAAATAACGCACCGAGATATTTAGGTAAATTACTAAGCTCTTTGTGTATTTAGGCTAAAGGAAGGAGGCTAGGGGGGAGGGATAGGCTGGACTCACACCTGCTATAAGTACTAGGACAAGGAACATATTAGGGACAAGTTCGTTCAAAAAGGTTCGTTCAAAATAGTACAGTACGTTCAAAAAGTTAATAACTTGTTCCCTTTTTTTAGGGATGCGAAATCTTGAAATATGACTCCGCTGTGGGCGGAGCGAGAGGAAGTGTTAGACTCTAACCATCTTACGTATAAAGTCTGATTAATTTTTAATCTGCTGCTTAGCAAAGGAGCAAAAATCTAACTCATAAATGTTGTTTAGCGTTAATCTGAACTTAAGTTGGTTCCGTAATCCTGGATTACAACGTTAATTAAGGAGTAGGTGAGAAATGGTTAAACTTTAGATTACAGGTTTTTTATAAGTAAGACGGTTACTGACTACCCATCCATGTTCCTCCTTTCGACCGTGCGCTCTAGAGCGATCTCGTAATCCAAATCATTTTCTTCACGTGACGATATCTATCTACCAGTCAAGTCAACTACAGCCACGTCAAGGAACTTAAAAAAAATATTTACTTAATCTATATCCTTACTTCCTTACTAATATTATAAATGCGAAAGTAACTCTGTCTGTCTGTCTGTCTGTCTGTCTGTTACGCTTTCACGCCAAAACTACTGGACCGATATAAATGAATTTTGGTACAGAGATAGAATAGACCCTGAGGAACAACATAGGCTACTTTTTACCCGGGTGCGCTAAGTAGTTCCCTCGGGATGCGGGTGAAACCGCGGGAAACAACTAGTTTATAATAAATCTGTAGAGAGGTCAAATCTGTACATGAAATAAATTCCCAAAATAATTATCAGGGGGTGATTAGGGATCGATACTGATGCCAAAAATGCAATCAGTAAAATTTTTGTCTGTCGGTCTGTCTGTATAAACGTTATAGGAACAAAAAATACTCGACGGATTTTAACGAAACTTGGTACAATTATTTTTCATACTCCTGAGCTGGTTATAGTATACTTTTCATCACGCTACAATCAATAGGAGCAGAGCAGTAAAGGAAAATGTTGGGAAAACGGGAGAAGTTACTCCATTTTTTAAGCTTCCGTCGCGTGTGCAACCTTAATTGTTAAAGCTACACAGAAATTAAGGCTACATATCATCACGCTAAGACCAATAGGAGCGCAGCACTCAATAAAATACAAGAAGCAATAGGTATAGGAAAGGAATAGACAAGAAAAGCTATAGATTACATATTTCCTCGTTTCATAGAAAGATGGACGGAGATAATTGGATGCTATTTATATATAGCCGATGATCTTCGAGATAACCTGTCTTATCTAGGTAGTAATTATCTTTGTTTCACTACCTGTTTCCCGTGGTTTTACTTGCCCCATGAGGAAACTGATCTCTACATGTAATATAAAATGCTTTGTCCTAAATGACTGACGGGTCAACGCACAGCCTAAACCGCTAACCGTAGAGACCTGAAACTTGGAGGGTGTGTTTTTGTTTGACGTAGGCATCCGATAAGAAAGGATTTTCCGAAATTCTTCTCCAAAAGGGCTGAAAAAGGGGGCAAAGTTTATGATTTTTTATTTGAATTCGTAAAGGCCACGCGGGCGAGGCTGCTGACGGAAAGCTAGTTCATATATAAAAACGTCAAAATTTCCATGAATAATTATCGTCATCATCAGCCTATTTAATGTTAGTTCACTGTGGGACATAGGCCTTTTTTTTTTTTTTTTTTACGTGGGGAAATCCTCATGGACGAACCCGGCCCAATGGGGCGGCCGGGAACAGTGCCGGACTCTTACCGGCTAAAACCACCACGGTGTTCCTTACTTGTACCCAGTGCCGGGGGTACGGGTATCGCTCGCGCATTCTTCCGCGCCCCCGGCAGGTATTGGCCCGCCAGATGGAAAGGCGGGCCCCGTCACCCTCTGCGGCCGTCACCCAGCGGCCGCAGGAATCCTCCGACTGTGAGGCGCGCGCGGAACACTACGCCGCCGCCTCGAGGCCTGTGTCTGGTCGGGCGACAGATGCCCCTGTTCTGTCGCCCGCAGGCCGCGCCCTACGGTGGCCGGAGATCGTCGGCCACCCTGCGACGCCTCGTTCGTCTGCTGCGGGCCGGGAGAGAGGTGACAGCCTCTCTCTCCCTTTCCGCCGCCTCCTTTGCAGACATGACGTCCTCGCAAAAGGAGGCGACGGCAGCCCACCCGCTCTCGCTCCCGACCATAGTTGTCACGACGGCCGGAAGCGAGAGATGGCCCGCAGCAAAGACTGCCGCGACCAAGTCACGGCGCTGCACCGCCCAAGCTGGGCACTCCTCCAAAGTGTGCCGCGCCGTATCGTCGCGGCAGTTGTCACAGTGCTGACATTGGGGCGTCGGCTCCCGGCCTATGCGACACAGGTACTTCCCGAAACACCCATGTCCGGTAAGCACCTGCGTCAGCCGGAAGCTGAGGGCGCCGTGGCGTCTCTCCAGCCACTCCCTCATCACGGGCCTTACCGCCGCCACTGCGGCGTGCCCGTGGGACATAGGCCTCCTCCAACCAGTAGTGTATCCAGTGTCTTCAATTGGAAGTATATCCAACATCTTCCTGCAATATTTATTCTCTTTCCACCGTTCTGGACCTTTTTGTACTTTATTCCGCCTGGGAAATCATCACATGACTCCTCCCGCTAAGGGTGGGGCGAGAGAGAGTGTCAGACTCTTACTGAATGAAACCCATCCATGTTTCTTCTTCACTCCTTTTTGGTCTTGGGGCGTGGTATCTCTTTCGAACATCCTGCAGCCCCGGCACTTTACACTACTTTGCTTAGTCGTGGTCTCAACTCATGAACCCTATGTCATTCTCCAGGTTTCAAGCTATGTCCATACATTCAAAATTTCTTCTTAATCGGTCTAGTCATTTTACAGTGAGTGCGTAGCAGACAGATGGAGTTAGATTCGTATATCGGTATCCGTATGGTACTTTTGTTACACATTGAAGTACTAAATGGATTTGGTATTTGTATGTGGTATTTTTTTGGAGAATATCATCATCTGCCTAGCCTTTGCCTAATTATGCTGGGTTGGCTTCCAGTTTAACCGGATACTTCTGAGTACAAGTGTTTTACATGGAGCATCTGGCCTTCACAACTTTTGGAGAACATCTCCTACTTCATATTACAAGGGACGATTTCGAAATATAGATCGTCTTTACCCTTAGGTGAAAACATTCATGACGTCATGTTATGATTTCAAGATTTACAAGCTTTGATGCGATAACCATTCGACGTGTTGAATGATCGATCTTTTGATGTTTCGATATTTCAAGAAATCGATATTCTAAGTGGAAGGAGTTTCGATCATTAGAAATAGCTTTTGATATGACGTTTCCGATGCCTTGTATGTAGATAAATTCCATATGGCGTGTAGTTTATTAGTACCTAGTATTTTTATGTTCTATAAGAGAAAAAAAAAGTTTTGTATGTTTGTCAATTAATCAAGCTTTAAAAGCTAAACATAATATATGAATGATATTTATCATATCATATCGTATCGCATCATACTGTAACCTGAATATTTGTTATGTGCAACCTGAGATCTCCGATTTTCAATTTATAAACGAATTTACAGGCCCTATGCCTGTTTTAATATATATCACTTCTGTACTAGATTAATTTATAATTGGAACATCATCAAATGGAATTATTTGACATACAACTTTAACCGATACTTATGCAGAGGTGGTGAAACTGGCCATAAGCATACTATTTACTGTCTAAATACATGCGTAGCTAATAAACACGTACTATAAAATACTTATTTAATTAGGTACCTATATTCATTTACTCATAAACAATGACTATATTACCTGAGAACGTTCAGAGTAGCAACTCACACACTGTTGACGGATATTATCAAGATTCATACAAACTGGGCTAGCAACCAAAAATAAATGAATCTACTTTCTGTTAATAAAAAATGGTGAATATAACTAAATAGACGGGACCATTAAATTCAATTAATAGAATTTGGATTTTACGCGTCCGTTGAAATTCGTTGAAAATAATACAGTTTTTAACAGTCATAACGCACTGTGAACTGGTCGCCGGAGACTTGGTCGTTGACAACTACGACTTTTTTCAGAAACATGTAAATAGGTGTTACGCACTTGTTCGCTGGAAATAAGGAAATTCATCGTCATGTATAATTCTATTGAATAAAAATGGTTTAGGTTAAAAAAAATTGAAGCCTATGATAGATTTGAGCGCAAACCCACTATGAGTGCGTCAGGGCATAGTTCAGTTCGTAGGGTCTATCGTAAGGGCAGTGCTTCATCAGCCTATGATATTATATTGGGCCACTGGGCCCAATATCATAGGCTGATGAAGCTCTGCCGCACTGTACTGCACAGACCGACTGTTGGATATAAACTTCCCCTAACGGGTGCCAAATTACCCGGTCTTCAGCTTGACACATCTAACTACTACTTGTAGCCTTTCGCAGATTGTCACTCCATGTTGTCGGAAGGCGCCCTACACTACATCTACCTAGTCGTGATCTTCGCTAAATGTCCTTCGTTCTTCACGGTGCGGGAAGTCTTACGCTAGCTGGAGACGTGTGTGTACAATGAGTACTCTTCCTAGGCTTTTGGATGGTGTGCTGGTTAATTCCGATTTACTTCTCTATATATAATAAAACCTATTCACTTTTCATTTCACATATTTGCATCAGTCGGTATTATTAGAAGTTTTACGCAACAAAAGTCATCGACCGCTCAAATCTTGGCTAGCAATAGGCAATAATAATTTGACGGACGCGGATAGTTTTCAAGGTTATCCACGATTTATTTGGCAGATAGAAAACATTGGTAAATTTAGAGAGACAATCGTATTATGTTTTGTAAAAAAAAACAACTTGTACGTAGGTAACACTTAAAGTAAGGAAGTCTTTGCCGGAAATAGTTTTTGGCAAAAAATTACGAAAATTACCCATCTCATTTGCCAAGAAAAAAAAAAGATTCCTTTTATAGATATATTGATTACAACTATCTGAACTGACGTGTGTTTTCCAGTAATTAGTAAACACTTAAAAAGTTTACTTTTATTTTTGAAACTATTGAACCGGCTTAGATCACCTGTTCCTTAGTTTAAAAGTACACAGTCACAAAATACTCATTCCTTTACTTTATACATAATTTATAATTATCATCACAGTTATCCCCTGAAGGCTGGTAGATGGCATAGTAAAAAAATATAATAAAGAAGATACATCATAAAAACTTTTTTTTTTATTACGGCAAAAATTTTACCACTAGACATCCCCGATTGTGTATTACAACTCAACGATTTCATCAATATTAATCACATCATCTGCCTAGCCTCTTCCTAACTATGTTGGGGTCGGCTTCCAGTCTAAACCGGATGCAGCTGAGTACCAGTGTTTTACATGGAGCGACTGACTATCTGACCTTCACAACACAGTTACCGGGTAACACCATGCCCCTTGGTAAGACTGGTTATCAGACTTTCTGGCTTCTGACTACCCATAACAATTGCCAAAGATCTACAAATGACAACCGGGATCAACAGCTTAACGTGCTTTCCGAGGCACGGAGGAGTTTCGCTATGATATAGATGAACTATCCACGGACCGACCGCGCTAAGCGCAGCTTAACCTTTGATCGGTCGACCCGTGCGGCTGTTACTAGCCACGAGCTCCTCTCCATCAATATTATCCACCACGATAAGAATTTCCACGTTGATTAAGATAGCCCAAAACAATGTCCCGATGTAAGTACACCCTAGATTACCTCAAAACCTTTCACTGTGGCGATGAGAAATGTATTTTTAACATTTTAAAGACACGTTGAAAGATCTTCTTAAGTGGTGTTCGTAAACCGGAGCGCTTTTCACTGAGTTAAAAATGAAATTTGCCGTATTTCTCTAGTCCGTTTTGCGAACACGCCATATTTATATTTCTGTCTAAAGTGGGTGAGATGGAAAAAGATATTTCATTTTTCTATGTAGGTAACAAACATACATTTATAGCGTTTATTACTTGTATTTTATTTGGGTCGTTGCAGCTTTAAATGTTGGTTCTCTTTAAGTTTAATCCGTTGGAGAAAATTGTAGTTTGATATTTTACTAAATTGTTTCATATTTTTGTATTTTTAGTTAGGTACGTTATTTTTTAAGAAATCATTTTTCAGTTTTATGTTTAGTCTACTAATACCTAAAGCCCTACTATATTTTGAAAGAAAGAAAGAAATGCAATTTATTGCCACACTTATAAGCAGCTATAATGCATTAATTTTTCACTTTTAACATAAAAGAATAACGAAATAATATGAAAAAAATAATAAAAAAAACAAGTTGGTCGTGTGTGACAATGGGGTTTCCACTTAGCATTATGCTATTAATTAATTTTATAACTAAATAAATGCGAAAGTTTGTGAGAATGTATGTATGTATGTTTGCTACCCTTTCACTCAAAAACTACTGTTTCCCGCGGTTTTAAACACATCCTGAGGGAACTATTTCGCTCACCCGAAGAGTACACTATGTGCTATTTTTTTTTTAGAATGTCATCTCGCTTGTCAACCTAGAAGGTTTTCGACTGCTTAAACGGGCTTGTACTCTATGTGCTAACCCAGCATCTATACTATGAGTGTGCTAAATTTCATCCAAATCCTTTCAGTAGTATGCTTGAAATAGTAACAAGCATGTACACATAGTTAGCCGTTTTGCGCAGTGGTGACGCATTTATCAGATTTTCTAGCTGTATCTGTTGCTGAGTTTTAGATTATACCTACACCCACTTGTTTTTACTTTTATTTTATTTTTAGTACCTACGCACGCGAATAAACTGTTTTTCTTTCTTTCTTTACATACCTCGTCACAAACTTTAGCACTAAAATTAATTAGGATAACGTTTCGGCGACATATGGCAATATGTGCAGAAAATTGTTACTAAACAAAGGTAAACTAAGAAAAGCGTACTTCGTTGCTAAAGTGTTAACCAACCAACTCGCTGTACCAAAACTTTTTTCTAACAAAAACCAACTTGTCTACTTTTGTTCCACTTCAAGTGTAAAGCAAAAAGTGTAACTCGAATCTTTGATTGAAATACTTACCAACTTTAATTGGCTGCGAAGTATTTGTTAGTCCTTTGTTATTAATTATTTCGTTCGTTGTTTTAATAATAGAGTAAGCCTTAAAGTTTACTTGTTGTAGATAAAAGCTTTTTGTTCCGAAATTGAAGCTTCAATATTAAGTGGAGATTTCATACAATTTTGGTAGCGTGCATTGTTTGGAAAAGAGGCCTCGAAATGACTGAACTAAATCTTACGGAAGGTACAATTGTGACCAATAGATATGGGACAGTTGCATTTTATCCTGTCGAAGCAAAATACTATTATTATTATATGCAATTATGAATATAGCATTATCTGATAGGTACTGCCCGTGGCAATAGCTAACTTTTAAATTATCCAAAGACTAACCATTGCTCTCCTACGCTCGGGTACGCTCCCAGTTCACGGCGATAAGGAAGAATAGATTTTTATATTACAACTTGCTTTCCGCCAACGGCTTCGCCGGCATGGGCTATAGGAATACATATTAAAAATGACAGTGTTTCATACAAAATTTGCCCCCCTTTTTCACCCCCTTAGGGGTAAAATTTCGAAAAACCTTTCTTATTGGATGCCTCGAAGAATCAGGTTTCAGGTTTCCACGATCAGCGGCGACAGGCTGTTCGTTGATCCGTCAGTCATTTAGGAGAAAGCATTTTATATGTAGAGAAGATTTAATGGTATAGAAAAAGCTACACATGACGGCAAGATACTAGAAACGAAATCTTTTTAAATTACCAGCCATTTAAGTAGAAAGAACTAATCCATGAAAAGTCTATCTTACAAAATTATCCGTCTTCATTTAATTATTGGAACTCAAGTATTGTAATCCCAGCGCTCCGTTCATTTTTATCGAGTCGCGAACAAAACGGTCCTGTCAGCTTATTAAATAGAAATCCCCAGTTGAAATGCTTTAGCTGCATCATCTTTTAAAACGATAACTTTATTAGTTTTATTGTTCAGACGGGATAAATTAATGAGTGGCTAATAAAACTTTTTGAGTGCTATTATTTGCTAGCTGTTTCCTGGTTTCATCTGCATTCTGAAGGAATTACCTAGCGTAGGCGAATAAAAAGTAACCTATTTGGTAATCCAGGTTTTAAATTGTGTGTGTACAAAATTTTTGACAATTCCATTTAGTAGTTTTTGCGTGAAATAGTTACAAACTTACATACATCCTCACAAACTTCGTATCCTTACTCAAATGATGTACATTAAAAGTACAATGATGTGTATATTGTTTTTCGGCTCCATCAGATTTCGAATGCACGATTAAATATACGTACAAACCGGGGATTGTCCCTGGTTGTATTTATATATATATAGTGTATACAGGGACAATCGCCATTCATGTGTTATTTTAAAGAGCTTCTGCGTGTTGGTTGCGGCCCCAAGTTTTTCTTTCAAGGGTCCGAGACCTCTATAGGCCCATAAATATTAATTTACAAAAATAATAATTTGATTTGTATTTGACATAATATTTTTGTTCCAGGGGACTTCTCTCTAGATATCAAAGATCTGACCTTGGAAGATGACGGGCAGTATCAATGTCAAGTCAGCTCCGGTCATAACGGTGAGTCCATATAAAAATAATATTAATTACCTAGCTTTTTCCAGCGGTTTCGTCCGCATCTTGATGAAATTACTTCGCACACTCGGATAAAAAGTATCCTATATATTAATCTAGGTTGTAAGCTACCTGTGTACCGAATTTCGTCCACATTGATTCACTGGTTTTTAGATGAAAGAGTTACAAACATGCTTACATCCTCAGTAGGTTAACTATATAAGTCTAGTAGTAGTTTTTAGGGTTCCGTAGTCCGACAAGGAACCCTTATAGCTTCGCCATGTCCGTCTGTCTGTCTGTCTGTCAGCGGCATAGCACAGAGGTTCTTGATACTAGAACGCTGAAATTTGGTATGGATATGTATATTGATAACGCCGAGAAAGTGGTAAAATAAAATTTTGATATATATATTTTTTTGGGATAGCTCCCATACACGTAAAGTGGGATGAATATTTTTTTTCTCGCGTACCCCTTCGTGTGGGGTATCTTTAGATAGGTATTTCAAAAATATTATGGGTGTGTCAAGACCATTCTTCGGTTAAGCGAGCCATTTGCGAAATATCTAGCTTTTAAGTGCAAATTTTTGTTCGATACGAGCATCCCCCCCTCTAACGTTTGAATGGCTGTACCTAGAAATGTGAAAAAAATCACAGATGTAGCACATGTAATGAACTTACAAGGAAAACTATCACGGCTAAGTAGGCTCAACCGGTTACAGAGTTATAGTCGACTAACTAAGACCTACTACGGAACCCTACTGCGCGTGGCCCGACACGCACTTGGCCGGTTTTTATTTATTTATTTATTATAGTATTATATCAAGCTACTTTAGCTATCTTTAAGTGCTACGGGATGGGAATATAGAGGGCTAAGGAAGGAACATGGATGGGTTTTAGTCAATAAGAGTCTGATACTCCCTTCCGCCCCACCCACGCCGTGAGAACTCATTGCCCAAAATAAGCTATCCTCAACGTGCATGCGAGTATTAAAATTTTCTTGTTTCTTGCTTTTCAGTTTTTTTTATTATTGTCATATAATTATGTATTAATGAGCGTCACAAACCGATTGTTTCTACCAATATAAGAGTAGGACATATATCGTGAACAGTTCAATTATGGGTAATAATGAGAACAGTTCCCATGATAATGAGTATCGTAGATATTAGTCAATAGAAAGAAAAACTATTCTCTCTCATTAATGGGAATGACATCAGAATGAGAAAAGATTTTCTTTTACTGGTATTAATAAATATAGTATCTGTTATTATTATTTTTAAGATATTACAAGCTGTTTCTCGTAGTTTTACCCGCGTCCCGAGGGTATTACTTATTGCATCCAGATAAGATAAGTAACCCATAATCATCCCTCGGCTCCTATCTATCTCCATACCAAATTCCATCCAAATCGGTTGAGCCGTTTTACCGTGAAAGCGAAACAAACAAACAAATTAACTTTCGTATATATAAGGACACAAGTTAGGATAGGATTTCTTGCGTCTGTATGTTTTTACTCTTTAAATTACGTGTTACAAAGTCACAGGTGGAAGCTGATACTGGCTTCTGCCCACGACATCACCTACGTGAACTTGGAACTGGGTCCAGATACCTGGGGCCTTACCATGACGTGTCAAAGCAGGAATACTTTCGTTGTAAAAAAGAGACGGTGCTATACGACGTTAGTAGCTGTGTCTGTCTCTCATATCGGAATAGTGATTGCAAAAACACGTGATGGTACGGCCCTTGGGTAAAAAGTATCCTACATTTTAACCTAGGTTGAAAACTACGTGTGCACCAAATTTCATCCAAATCCTTTTAGTAGTTTTTGCGTAATTGAGTAACAAACATCCAACCATCAGAAATGTCACCTTGTATTAGTAGAATGTCGGATTATAATGCGTGTCTCGTTGGTCTAGTAGTTGCAAGAACTACCGCCGAGCTTAAGGTGCTGGGTGCGATTTCCAGATTGTGTTGTTAATTGATATTTTCGTGTGTTTTTTTTAAATAGCCAACTATGGTTTCTTTTTATATGTATGTAATACTTGACTCACATGTATTCTAAGGTCCGAAAGGTTTGGCAAGGCCACCCATCTTTATACCATATTAAACACAGCTTAACCTCGAACATACATCAAACATCCCACCATACCAAATACAGAACTCAACATTGACAAATTAATTGACTTTCTAGCTGAAAAACTGTTCTTGTAAATTGTATAAGGATGAAGCATCGTTGGGAACTAAATAAAATTCCCGATAACGTTGCAAAAACTACAATATGATCTTCAATTGTTTTATGGCTTGACCTTATCGGTGATATTGGTTTTCCCATGGGAAAAACAGTTAAGTACTTACAAACACTATTATGTGAGGTGTACCTTTAGTCTTTTGTTTGTGTTATCGGAATAAGCTGGCGGATTTTATAAGTCGTAAAGATTATTGGTAAAGGATTACTACTGGTAGTTTGACGTTAATCCGACGGGAGCTGATAGAAAGGTTTGGAAGCAACAAATTAAATCACCCATGTGTATGGACGAAATTCAGTAATTTTCGAAATATTTTAATTTTTAGGCTTTTTCAACCTTTAATAAGAGATTTTAAGAAAAGTGCGTATTGGATAGGATGCATTGTAACATAGTTTCCTACCTGACACTTTAATTAATCTAATGCAATAATAGAGAGTACCAAGATCAAGCCAAACATTAAAACTATGAGCCATTACAAAAATAAATATTTTTTTTAATTAGAGCTATTAGTTACTATAAATACAATAGACAAAAGGAAAAGGAACTTATGAAAATCTGTGAATTTTTGTTACTTTCTTCATTAATAGGCTATAGAAAGTACCAAAAATTAATTAAAGATATTTATTATTTTTACCTAGCTGTTTTCCACGGTTTTATCCGCGTTTCGAGGAAACTACTTAACCCTTAATTCGATAACGTGCAATATACTGAACATCAACTTAAAAAAAATATACAATCATTTTCTTAAACTATATATTATTTATTTTAATTTCATTAGTTTATTTGTAAACTAATATAATGTAAATAAAATTACGCGTAAGGTGCGCCTGCTCATTGCTGGTTAGTCACCGCCGAAATGTCTGGAAGGAAGCACGTGCCGCGACCGTTCTCGGTAAGTCCCGATTTATTTGTTAATTTTACTTTGCAATGCTTACTCATTTTTTCTCAATATATTTTATAAGACCTATGTATATGTGTACACAAACTAAAATTATAATAGCTGTTATGGATTTATCGTAATTTTCAATGAAATAAGTATGTCCAGTATATTTCCCATTGCCAAGTAGGTACTGTTTTAGTGCGGTTTTGGGATGTGTAGTATATTGGACACTGCCAGTTAGTTAGAAAAGTAACTAAGATGCGTATTTAGTAATTATGTGTAATGTTTTTTTCTAACAATTTGTATTATTTGCAGCTCTTCAAGCAAACATCACGTGCATCAAAGTTATTCTCTCAGATACATCCATTTTGCTGATAACTCTTGTCCAGATTTCAGATCGCTACTTCAAAGTAAGACCTTTTGTAGAGAAAGTGAGGAGAAACTGCTTGGCCACCGAAGAGGAAATGAGATTTAGTATTGACGAGATGACCATACCGTATAAAGGCAAAAAGGCGGGTAACAGGAGACAGTACAATCCCATGAAACCCAATAAATGGGGTTTCAAAAACTTTGTCCGAGCAGGCATGTCGGGAATTGGATATGACTTCCTGCTTTATGGAGGCGAAGACACATTTAGATATATCCAGTTTTCACAAGCCGAAGAAACCTTAACCTTAGGAGCTTAAGTTGTCGTTGCTTTATGCAAGATAATACAGACGAGAGCCTGCGTCGTGTATTTTGACAATTATTTCTCGACTCTAGATTTGGCAATATACCTTAGAGACGAATGTGGTATATTTAGTTTAGGCACTATACGCCAAAGGTTGTGACAAACTACTGATGAGTAATAAATCTTTAAAAAGAAAGGTAGAGGTTCTTATTGCCAAGTCGTTGATAATACCAATAAGATAGCAATAGTTAAATGGTACGACAATAAGGTGGTCACTCTAATCGGTACGTACGCTGATGCTTACCCTGTAGGAAAAATAAAGAGGTACAGCAAGGAAATGAAAGCCCGTGTTGATGTGGATTGTCCGGAACTTATAAAGCATTATAATAATCATGGGAGGCGTCGATCTCGCAGATATGCTGGTTGCGTTGTACCGGACTACGTATAAGTGCCGTCGTTGGTATTTTCCCAATCTTTGCTCAAATGCTCGACATTTGTGTGGACAACGCATGGTTAGTTTATCGCAGAGATTGTAGTAATCGGGCAGTGAAGCACATGCCTTTGAAGTCTTTTCGGTGGCAATTAGCAAGAGAGTTACAGAATAAAGGTAGATCTCGTATATCTGTAAACAACAACTGTCGAACAGATGACAGTGTCCGCTATGATAGTATTGGCCATTTCCCTAGTTTTGGAGAGTCATACGGTCGCTGCAAAACTTGTGTAAAGTGCAACCAAAGTACGTAAAAGAAATAGTTTTTATGATTATCATAGTAAGTGAAAGTTTCTAAGTATGTTGACTGATTATAAAATTCAAAATTCAAAAAATTCAAAATTCAACTGTTACGTATCTTTTCATTCAGACTGATTATATTATTGATCTCACTTAGAATAAGTAAAATGTGCCTCATTATATTCATAAAAAATAAAGATTTTGTAATACAATACAAAACATGTTATTGTTTTTGCGTTTTATTATATTTTATAAGTCTAGAAATAAGTCCTAGAAAGTAATAATTCGGCAATGTGTATTATACAGCACATCAAAATTATCGACAACTTTATGGCAAACCTGGCAAGGTCCAGTATACTGGACATGCATTTTCAGGAAATGAGGTAATACCAGATTTTTTAAATTATTTTTTCATGTCCTAACAACCCCTAGTGAAGCCGAAAATGTGAAAAGAAACAAAAGTTTTTAAAATTTTTCCTCTTGCCAAATTAAGGGTTAAAGCACCTAGATAAAAACCATGTTTCATCCTTACCCAGATTTCAGCCTATCTCCATAACAAATTTCATATGAATTGGTTCAGCCAGATTTCCATGAAAACGTGTCGGACATATTACTTTTGCGTTTACAAGTTTTTAAGACGACGACTACCGCCAATGACCTTGAGCAAATGGGCGGAGCTTGAGCTTCCCCCCCGCGACCCCGCAATGCACACCGCACGGTTGTCATTTTATATTTTGAAGAACTTTGACGGGTGACCATAATATTATGTAGAGATTCTAAGGACAGTCGCATATTGTATTTTGATATGCATGTCTAAGATATAAAAATAGAAATACAAATAACATCTTTCTGAGGAATACTTCGAAACACTAATTTTAAATTTCCAACCCCCACTGCATACTTCGTTTGCCAGAAAAGCAAAAATATTTTTAATTTCTTTAATCTGCAAAATAGGTTTATCGATCTGAATTGTTACAAGTTTCAAGAAAAAAATCTGACAACTCTTGAATTAATCCGCTGTGAAAGATGGACAGACAGACAGACAAAATCGCACTATAGGAGTTAATATTTAGGCCATATTGGTGTCCACTTTGAGCTCTTCTAACAGAAATGCACGCAAGTTTTTTTCATATTTGCATTTTACGACATCTGCTGCTTCTCAAATAACTTCAGCTCATCGTCACTTGTATAGGAAAATCATATTAGTTTTGTAAGGAGAGCCTGGAAGCCAGTTAATTAGTCCGACGTTTCTGATCCATCTGTAAAGTGTCCGACCAAACCTTTGGCATCAGCTTTGGCCAAACCATTAGCTTAAAATTGGCCTAAGTTTTGACACCAACAGAACCGAAATTGAATAATCTATTACGTTTAAAGACCTAAAAGTGAGTGAGACTATATTACAAATGATGTTAATATTTTAAATAAGCTGCAGGTAGTTTTATTCATATTATTAAGTTGATACACCGAACATATTAGTAAAAAGTCATTGTGGCTTCTTTACTAAGGCACCTGCATCTCATTTATGAGTATGCAGATTCGAACTTCGAAACCTAGAAATTACGAATCTGACTATTCCAAAGTTTTACATGCACTTTTTTTAGTATAACTTAGACACCATTGACTAACGGTGAAGGAAAACATCGTGAGGAAACCTGGACTACACGGTCTGAAATCACCAATGCATGTCTATGTCATACCCAAAAGTGGGATAGTAAAGATTCCGATTATGACCAGGATTTTTTAAATTTTTACCTATCATGAACAGTGGAATATCACCCGTTTTTGGCCCAATTTTGAAAGTGCCGCAAAGCAAAAAATCAATGCAAAAATAAATGTGCTAAATTCGGATATAGACTTTATCTGAATGAGAATTAGCTGTTATATTTTCAAGCACCAAATTTGTACGACCCTTTTCCACGGTTTCATGCATTATTGAAGAAATAAAGTAATGGAAAAAAATCCTACCATTGTATGGCATTTCGATAATCTTTTAGAAAGATGCAATATCGATTTTTGACTTTGAAATCATTTATAATTACCGATTTAAATATTTTTGATCTTTATCTTTTTACCTTATATTATTAATATAAGGTTTTTTATAATATATTTTATCAGAAAAACTCACCGCAAAAATTGACAGATTTTTTTTATAAAAAGATTATTAAATTGACATGCAGTAGCTCAATTTTCATTTAGTTTTCTTATTTACAATTCATCGGAATTCAAACATAACCTTGGAATTGGAAAATGGTCGAAATACCATATTAAGAAAAGCATTTAAGAAAAAAATGTATGGAAGTCTAATTATTTCAGAATGTTTGTTTTACAAACTACGGAGAGTTTTTTTAAAATTTAATTCATATACCAAAAGATGTCGAAGAAAACATAAAAAATATTATCATATGCATTAAGCCTTTATATCAAGTCCTTTCATAATTATGATGACGTAGAAACTACACTTTGTAATTTTAATTCCCATTTTTCCTCGAAAGTAATAGGTAGTATTTTTCTACTTTATCCATTTGCGATATATTTCAACAATTATTCCAAATCGATAAGGTTAGTTATTCCTGAAGTAATTATCAGCTCTGACAGACAGACAGAGAAAGTCGCATCCCATAAGGGTTATTTTTTACTATTTTGGTTCGGAACCTTAAATATACTATTTGAATATATCTTCTTTTTTCATTTTCAGTTCTTCTGCCTTTGACTTCTGGACCAAAAATTAAAGAAGATCAAGTCCTTTTTATTTATCAGGGCTTTAGCCAAAGAATTAAGCGATTGCCTATTAATCGGCTTAGGCCTAGCCAAAAATCGACGTTCTGTCGGATACTATTTGGTGTTGAAAATAAAACATAAGAGTGGCATAGTGAAGTAGGACCTTCATTTCTAAAACACTATGCTTCGTCTTATCTTTTAGATTGTGTGTATATAATATTATCCCACATTAGATACCTTGACTAATAGATTAATATGTATATCATATGTGACTGCTTACTTGGCGTTTTTACTAAACTTCGAAAATGGTTGCTATGTAAAGCATCACTACCCAATGTTACCAGTAAAAAACCGGCCAAGTGCGTGTCGGGCCACACGCAGTAGGATTCCGTAGTAGATCTTAGTTAGTCAACTATAACTATGTAACCGGTTAAGCCTACTTTGCCGTGATAGTTTTCGAAAGTTAGTTTTTTTTATTTTTGAAAGACCTATCTAACGATACCCTACATGAAGGGTTACGCAACAAAAAAAAATATTCATCCTCATTTCACGTGTTCGGGAGCTCCACTAATTTTTTTTTTTATTCATTTTTACCACTTTTTCGGCGTGATCAATACTCATATCTATACTAAATTTCAGCTTTCTAGTACCAAGAGCCTCTGAGCTATGCCGCGAACAGACAGACAGACGGACATTGCGAAACTATAAGGGTTCCTTGTCGGACTACGGAACCCTAAAAATAAAACTAATGTAACCAATTCAAAATAGGAAAATGGTCTAGCTAAAATAGTCAGACAATACAATACATTTTACAATAGTCTTTTAATAGCGTAAGCTTATTTTTTTATGATATTCTGCATTTTTTTTCAAATTCGTCTCGTAGCAAAGAAACTCGAACCCAAATTCACGTGTTTAGAAAAATATTTTCATTGGTAATAATTTAGAATAGCGCCACCTTGTTACCCATGGATAAACCATTTTATTTATAAACCATTAAGTTTTGTTCTAAGATATCATCCCATGCCCTGA
Organism: Pyrrhia umbra; assembly: GCA_963891755.1. Lineage (NCBI taxonomy): Eukaryota > Metazoa > Arthropoda > Insecta > Lepidoptera > Noctuidae > Pyrrhia > Pyrrhia umbra. The sequence continues at coordinate 4,706,953 of OY982943.1, forward strand.
CTTATAGCTACTATTTCTATAAATTCCAAACTATTAGGAAATATTGTAACATAACATGAAAATTTTGATTTTGACGATTATCTCCGACCTACATGTAAAATTTAAATGAGGTATGCAATATTCTCGTTTTGAATACGCAAAGTATTAAAAGAAATACATATTTAAATCCTAAAGTACATTTAATTATTTAGTAAGTCAATAACAAAATATATTTGTCCTGCCAAATTTAGATACACACATTTTAGATTATGACAGATTATGGATGATTTGGTTTGAAAACACGTTATTCACATCAAAAAAATATTTTATCCGCATGTAGTGCCTTTTCAATGTAATAATTATAATTCACCAGTCATCTTATCACAAATATAATAATTTATTTATATCGTAATGTGCTCGCTCTGAGTGACAGCGTCTACCCGTGACAGTGGTCACAGACGTACTGCCCCCGTCGCCCGGTGGAGCCCCTCCGTAATTTCAACTCAACGTTTTGACAAAAGCACAAAAATTGACGTAAATGTACGATTTAAAAAAAATATACGTATACAAAAAGACAGATAATTAACTTTTCTATAAAATGGTACAGGTTTCATTAAAATCCGCTTGATAAATTCTATGTAAAACTCAGTTTTTCTTCTGCGTTAGACCTAACTTCATGATTTTTTTATACAATGTTATAAATACATAATTAAAAAAACGTTATACAAAATTATCAAGCATATGCTCTAGTTCAGTATATATACTTTTCAAATCATGAAAGCAAGTCGTTAAAGCGTAATCATTAGCTTTAAAAGAGCCAAAGTCGTATATCGTCGCCTTAAGGATTGTAATTTATACGTAGGTACTTATTATTTTATTTTTCTAATCAGCAATATCACGAGCAAAGGTTTTAGGTATCTAAAATTGGCAAAATAGACTATATGTCACGCTTTGCAAAAGGTTTTTGTTATAGATCGGTTCAAATTGAATTTAATGGCCGTATGAATGGGTCATTGTTATGTTTTGAAATTTCAAATATATGTATCTAATGTTATCAGGGTTTAGTAGGAGTATTTTTCCATGTAGCTGATCATCATTTTAATATAGATAAAAAAATAATAGTTTTTGCAATTTTCTTTTTTTTTGGTATAGTAGCCTTCTCCGATACGCATGCATTTTTTCTCTCCAAAACCCAAACCATTCACGTAGCTCTAAAGCTCTCAGTTTCGCTGAAAATAGGGTCCCACTAAAGCAATCGAAAAAGATTTTAAATGTATTAAAATGTGAACTAACCAAGACTCTTCTGTTTAGGTGAACCAGCGATCCGTTCGCGTTACGCCCAACTGACAGTACTGGTTGCTCCAGAAGCACCCAGAATACTGAGAGGGGCGTTCATCGATGCCACAGAAGGACAGCCAGTTGAGATCGAGTGCGTGTCTGCAGGGGGCAAACCGGCTTCTGAGGTTTGTACTGACACAGTTGTGTCCCAAATTTTTATCCGCCCTTCTTCGTTCTTTCCTTGCTTGGCTCCTAAGCTTCGTATTGTCCTACGGGAGCCTCAAAGAGATGTCATCAATATTGTCGGGGCCCGCCCCCAAGGCTACAGCCTGCCGGGGCTGCGGGATGTTCGAAAGAATTACCACAGAGGAGGCCCCGGAACACAAAGGGTGAAGGAAGGAAAATGGATGGGTTCTAGTCAGTAAGAGTCTGACACTGCCTCCTGCTCCGACTACAAATCCGCTTTATGAGGATGTAGATAAGTTTTCATTTGATATTAAAAAAAAATGCAAATTATTTAATATTTTTTTCTTCTCTAGATCACTTGGCTGGATGGCAGCCAATCAGTGATCAAAAAGCATGTCAAAAATACGGTGGAACTGTTACCAGATGGCCAGAGATATAAAACAAGGTACTTCGTATTCCTCAGTGTATTAATTTAATTAATTATCTAGGGCAAATTAAGACAAAGTTATTCGTTTATCGAAGACCGAAACAATAGAGAAAAGAAAAGAGAGAGATTTAAACAGAATTGTAACTATTTTTTATATATTTTAAATGTTTTTTTTTTAATTTAAAAATGTGTCAAAATAGGCTTCTAGTCTTAAAAAGTTAAATCCTTATTTAGTAATGATGATACCTTTAATAAACTCGCTCAAACTGACAAATTTGTTTGTAATAGTTAATTGGACATGGATAAATCTATCCTCATGGATAGATTCATCTATGTGTGCAATAAAAAGCATTCTATCTATCTATATTACAGCTAAAACGAAGGCAGTTCTTTCTAATGTCTCTCCTGTAAATGCAAAAAGTCTAGCTTCTAGATTCAGATTCTAGATATTTTCTTGACAATAACTCTATAGTAATAGTATGCTAACGTAATTTAATATTACAGAACAAGATATCTCTCAATTAACCAATTAAACAGAAACCCAACACCATACTAATTATGCATTGTCAATTGCAGATCAGTATTGCGGTTGACCCCAACTAAGGGACACCACAATCAGACAATAACTTGCCAAGCGCAGAACACGGCTGATAGGGCTCCAAGAATGGCCATTGTAAATATAGAGGTAATTATCTAAAGATGTCAAAAAATATAGAGGTATTTGACTGGCATTTGACTACCCGTAACGATTGTCAAAGATCTACAAATGACAGCCAGGACCAACGGCTTAGAAAGCACCCTAGCTATCTAAGGCACGCAGGAATCTCGCTGTGACAAAGATGATCACCAACCCGTGCGGCTACCTGCCGTTTAGCCACGAGCTCCTCCAAGGAAAAGTGACTACTGTCATATCTATTCCTATCCCAAATCAGTGTCCCCATATCTTGTGGCAGTGTAGTAATAGAAACACCATATATTTCAGCTACATTAACGACCACCTAATGTTAAGTACCATCTAATACCATTCGCCACTTGCCATCAGTTCGGCCTGTGGGTTGTACAAAAATATTAATGAGAATTACTTAATGAAAATATTATTTATAGGTCAAATACGTGCCAAAAGTGAATGTGTCAATGATTGGACGGAATCGAGGCACAATCCCTGAGGGGTCAGAGCTGAGGGTACGCTGTGATGTGGACGCGAACCCCCCAGCACAGATATACCGGTGGTACATCAACAATAATCCGGTGGTCGGCGATTATGCTGATGAGATGGTGAGTCATATGTTCTGTATCAATTTTCTATCCCTAGTCATTGGATGAAAATGACAAACGAATGTTCTATTGCAGACAAGACCGGCCGGCCGCTAGCCGGTCTTGTCTTTCATTCGTCTATTCAAGGTCAACGGGGCGGGGCTAGAGAGCGGTTATATTTTTTGAGTGCGAGCAAACCTTAACTTTGTGGTGGTCAGGCGAGAGTGTCCGCGATAGTACGTATATTTTTTGTCTTTATCAGACTAATCTTTGTCTTTACATGTTCCACCTGTTTTGTGTTTGAGAAATTAGTGACAAATACATACATACCTATAACCGTCTCCAGAGTCCTATCTATCTTCATTCCAAATTGGTTTAGCCGTTTTATCATGAAAGCGTAACAAACATACTTTCTCGTTTATAATATTAGTAAGTATTTGGGACGCTTATCTCAAGATTAACATAAATGTTTATTTAAGCTATTACTTACACCGGACAAATTGCGACATAAATGTCTGACAGTGTTACGCTTCACAGTTGAGGAGATTTCGCAATAAATGTCGTACACACAGTGTACTGAAATTGCATATAACTCACAAAGTAAACTGTATGTTTACAGTGTCTTTATTGGATCTACAGTGTATATCGAGACTATAAAATATACGTGCCGTCATAACATTGGACCACGCCTGTATTATATTTAGGGATAAGCAGTTGTAATTAGTAGCAGACTAAATTCGCCAGTGATATTAAAGTCATCATCATCATCTGCCTAGACTTTTCTTAACTATGTTAGGGTCGGCTTCCAGTCTTACCAGACGCAGCTGAGTGCCAGTGTTTGACATGGAGCAACTACCTGTCTGACTTTCAAAACCCAGTTACCGGGTAACACTATATCCTTGGTAAGACTACCTACTACCCGTAACGACAGTCAAAGATCTACAAATGACAGCCGGGACTAACAGCTTAACGTGCTTTCCGAGAAAAGGAGGAGTCTCGCTATGACAGAGATTATCTCCAATCTATGCGGCTGTTACTTAGCCACGAGCTACTCCAAAAAAACCAAACTCTGTATAGAGAGAAACTGAACTTCTGACCGATTATGGGATCTTCTATCGTGTGGTCATAACACACACCCTAAAAAAACAAAAGAAATAATATATTTCTTTTTATTACTGGTACAAAATATATATTCCAGTCACTACATTTGCTACAGATACAACCTGCAAGCGAATTAACCCTCCACATAAGACTTGCAACAACAGCAACAAAGCTAGCAATAGTCGTTAATTAAGCAACAATGAGCAATTCACATTAAGTTAGTAATTCAGTTGCATTTCACTGCGCGCAGTTCGGTCATGCATTTAGTATGATTTTATTTGGCTACCTACTGAAAAATGTAACATCTGCAGTAATTAGTATGAAATTAACTTGTATCATGAACAAGCCTTTTATTATTTGATGCCGGACATTTTTGTTACCCCTTGGGTTACATTATTCAAGTTTTAGTAGAGATCCCTAATTATTTCTGGAAATAAATACAGCGTATGACACTTCGTAAAGATGTAGCTTTCTAACGGTGAAAGAATTTTTAAAATCGGTTTAGTAGTTTTTGAATTAAAACCCTACAAACAAACAAACAAATCTTTCTTCTTTATAATATTAGTAAAGACTAGCTGTTTTTTGCAACAAAAGGCTAGCCTATAACCGTGTTCAGGCCCCCACATCTTTCCCCTTACTAAATTTCATCTAAGTCCTTTCAACCCTTGACCGCCAAATTGTACCTTACAAATAAAAAAGACTAACAAATATTTCTGAAGTTACTTTATGAATTTGTATGTATGGGTGGGCTAATGTCTGGAATTACTGAGCAGTGGGCCTTGTACGAACGCACTAATGTAAATGTAATGTCCATGTAAGCGGTTTATAAATGGAATATACTCGTTTCTCACATATTGTTCATTGTAATTAAATACTTTCTACTCGTCTTTGGATGCTACGAATTGTTTTTTAGGCATTTGAATGACTTTTTTGCTTAAAAAACCGGCCAAGTGCGTGTCGGGCCACGCGCTGTAGTTCCGTAGTATGTTTTAGTTGGTCGACTATAACTCTGTAACCGGTCAAGAACCTCTAAGCTATGCCGCGGATAAACAGACAGACGGACATGTCAAAACTATTTACAAGGTTTCCTTGTCGACTACGGAACCCTAAAAATGATTTACATTTCCAAGATTTTTTTTAAAGTAAATAGGGAGCTGGTCTCTCAAACGTTTTGTTATAAGTTTGGCATGCTGATTCGATTATTCTTGTTACAGATTATCTTCAACGTAACCAGAAAGCATCACAAAGCGCTAGTCAGATGCGAAGTTAGCAATTCAGTGGGGAAAGGCGAAGGGAATACAACATTGGAAGTCACTTGTAAGTATTTTATATAACACATTAGATATAATATTAGAAGGAATTAATTACACTATACATATAAAATGTATAGATTGGTAATCTCTGAAATTACTGAACAATGCACGAGGCTACAGTGTCGTGAGATAATTTTTAATATAAGTAGGTACATTATTTATTAATATAAATCATTATTTATGTAGGGGATAATTTCCTGTATAATTAAACCGGCTCTGAAAATTATTTCTCATATTATCTCTTTCTGAAAAAGTTACCTCTATTTCTATGCCATTTAAGCAATGTTTTATGCATACCTACATCTATGTTATGACCATTTTTGTGATTAAAATCTATAAATGGGTATTTTAAACAGAACAAATGGATTTGAAGTTCAGGGTTCCGTACCAAAATGATAAAAAAATAACTTTAATGATGCGATTTTTTTCTGTCTGACAAAGAAAAATTTAAGGCGTTTTTTGACATTTTATTGCTTACGCACGTTGTGCTCCGGTGTTCTAGTGGGATAAATAGCCGCGGTGTTTATATTGATGATACAACAACCCATAACATGCGCGGGCGCACATGACGTCAGCACAGTACTAAATACTGATTTGTTAGGGAAAATGTTTTGGGAAATGGAAGCTAGAGTCAAACAAGACGTTGTAAAACTAGAACTTCTTTTTTTGAAAGATAAGTAAAACGATAGGTATAAATATATTTTGAATTGTATTAAAGACTTTTAGAGAGATATATCGACCCAAATCCTTGCCTGTAACAACTAACAAAGTAATATCATAGGACAAGTGTATTCATATGGCAAAATTAGTATAAATTGCAAAGTAGTTTGTGATTTGGAGTCTCAAAACCTTCAAAATATGAGGAATTTTAGAATTCTCAAAACCTCCAGAATATTTCCGCGACTGCTGTGAACGGGGTTCGGGTTTAATTCTCGGGTTGGGCAGTTGGTAATATTACACTCTCGTGCCTAGGAGGAAGTTCAGCCATCATCCTTTTCGGTTAATTCGATAGCAGTCGTTATTACAATTCCATGTCAGAGGCCCTCAGAGGGATTTGACAAAACTTGAAAACTAGGGCTTGTTAGCTTAATAAACCTGTAGACCAGATGATAAAAAGAAGAATAGTATAAGGCTCTGTGTAATTATGCAATTGGCGTGCTTATTGTTATTGTTAATGAATGAATCACAATACTCAATCACGACTTGGAACATAATAAACTGCTTTTCATTCGAATATGTGACGTAGAATCTCTAAAATAGGATTCAAATTGCAACCTAGATATTCATGATCTTGTCATAAAACATTTTATTCCCAGACCCACCAACGTTTAGGACGCGACCTCAAAATGTGGAGACTGATATTGGCTCCAGTGTAGTCCTAAGCTGTGACGTGGACGGCCAGCCGCAGCCAGAGATCAGGTGGCTATTCCACGAACCGGGACGGATAGGGGTAAGTGAATACCATGATGGAAAAGACCATAGTCCAGTGGATTAAGGATAATGTCCTTTTCTTTAGAGGTGGGAAATTGAGGAAGAAATATGACAAATACAAGGTAACGCGTGTGACTTAAGACATCCTAACTAAAATTATTTTAAATGTGAAAGTGAATTTGTTTGTTTGTAACGCTTTCATGATAAAACGACTAAACTAATTTGAATAAAATTTGGTACAGAGATAGATGATAGATGGGACCTTATAGAGTTAGCAGCTCTCGGGTGAAACCACAAGGAATATTATTTTTATATATGATATTTAAATCGGTATTACAGAAGATGACTCAAAACTCGTGCGCAATTTAGATTCTACCAATCGAGTGGCTCCAAATATTTATGCTCTAAGTATCGTTCTAAAATACCTTGGAACCTTTTTAGCATAAAATAACCTGACGCTTTTAACCCCCCACATTTCTCCAATGTATTACAATCTCAAGTGGTAGGGGCGAACCTGTAGCTACCAACCGGGCACCAGCATCCAAGATCTAGACTGGTACTAAAAGACCACCAGCTAACATCCAAAGGTCATCCAAATGTCCATCTCAATAGTCCCACTTGAGCACAATAGATCAACGGGAGAGTCAACCTCTTTATCATTCTGATAAGGAAACCATGTGGTTACAACAAAAGTTACAGTAATGCAAAAATATGAATAAGTCTGTTGGATATCTTTGAAAACATTACGTCAATTCTATAAGTATTCTTCCCGATGACTAACATTGGATCTGACCGCAAAAACATGTGGCGATATTAGATCACTCATCATTTTGATGTTTTTTTTACAAAGAAGAGTGATTTATTGTTAAAATATTAAATACTAGCTGTTTTTTGCGGTTTCAACCGTGTTCTGAGGGCTACTACTTCATGCAGGTTAATAAAAAGTAGCCTATTATATATACCAGTCTCCAGAATCCCTTCAATGTCCATATAAAATTGCCATCTAAATCAGTTCAGCCATCTCCCTGTGACAAACAGAGTTACTTTCGCATTTATAATATTAGTAACGATTCATTATTCATACGTGCGATACGTTCCTTGCATTGTCATGGTATGATACAGTATAGTGGGTCATCATCTGCCTAGCCTTTTCCCAACTATGTTGGGGTCGGCTTCCAGTCTAACTGGATGCAGCTGAGTATTAGTTTTTTACATGGAGCGACTGCCTATCTGAGCTCCACAATCCAGTTATCGGGTAATATGATACCCCTTGGTGAGACTGTTTGTCAGACGTGGTGAGACTCTTTGGCTTCCTACCTACGGTGTAGGGTATATTCCTTTATTATCTATTTTTATCAACAAGGCCAACCACCAAAGTTCGTCATTTTCTTTTCCGTAATTCCTCGAAGATCATAACACATCAACTACAGCTTTTCACTGCTTCTTCTGTGGTGACAAGGATTCTCATCTGAGTTCTTTAAAAAATGTTGAAATATCGACGTTAGACAGTGTTACGTGAACGTGTCATATTTTCCAGCAGGTCAAAGGAAAGGCTCCGAACTTGAAGGTCTACGTGAACCGGGAGACAGCTGGCCGGTACATCTGCAAGGTTATTGAGGAAGGGTACCCCGAGATTGAGAGTGAAGCCACCATATTTATTAAGAGTAAGTTTCTAAATGCAAGTAGATTGTGATCGGATTGTCTTGTACTGCGTTCCAAATCTAATTGAAGATAGGATTTCGGGTATAAAAATACCAGAAATCCTTCTTCAATTAGCTTGGTCTGCTACAAGCATATTGTGATAAACTACGGCTGTTTGTCTATTTTCATAACTAATAAACTTTTTTGGAGGGAGAAAGATCAAGAGCACGGTTGCAACTAGAATTCAAAAGATTAAAAGTGCATATATATTTTCCATAAAACACAAAGAAGTGCCCTACAATACAAATGGAAAATGAATCGATATATTATTGCATTGTCATGACAAAATTGCATTAAACTCTTTTAAAATATTTTTTTCTTATTTATTTGAATATACCATGCAAAAGTTATGTTCTAGTCTTTCGGTTATTTCTTTTACAAATTGCTTAAAATAATAAGATAGGTATTTTAAATGTCTAATGTCATGAAGTTGCTCTGAGAGCATTCACCTTGCTGACTTTTCTTTCTAAGTAAAACTGTTTTGATGGATAAAGAGGTAATCTAAAACTTTAATAACACTTTGTAATTTTTTGAATTTGTTGTTTATTCAGGGGTTAATATTTGAAACTAAAAATTAAAAAAAAACTGTAGTTACTAAAAAGCTACACTTTTCTTCTGTGACATTGGCTTCTTGCGTGAAAAATCTAACAAAGTTCCAAGATCCTGAACCATTCATCTTTCTATCACCAAGTTCTATCGACATCAATTCAGCGAGATTACTGAGAAAATGTCACAAGTAAGCAGATGAGCAGATATAATTTCGCATTTATAAGTAAGGAAATACGAATAGGGTAATAAGATTATCATCATCACCTTACTCACAGTATACATTGTTATTTACTGTCACTGTACCATACTTATTGTTATTACTTCCACTGTACTATACTATACTTTTTATTATTGTCCTAGGTGCCCCAACGATCCTCTCAAACAGAACTCAATTCGGAATGGAAGGCGAGAGTGTACGCATCGAATGCGCTTCTCGTTCTATACCAAAACCTGATGATATCAGGTGGTATTTTGAAGGTCGGGAGATCAGCGTGATTCAGGATCCGGTAAGTTGATATTTTGTTCATTATTATTGGTTAAAGTGACTGCTGATTTATGGATATTATAAAGTGATTGCAATGGATGTCAATGGGCTTTTTATATTTACTATTTTTTTGTGAATAAATTAGTAAATATAGTTACCACCTTTCGACATGGAGTGTGTATATCGTTGCTTTTAAAATAGGTGCCTACTTAATCAAAGGGAGACACTCTTCTGCTTATTGAGTAAGCTATTTGGTCCTTTTGAATACAATTTTTTTTTAAGTATCAAACAACATAATACCAGTTAATAGCTATATATGGCCTAGTTAATTTTAGTCGATCGTGATTGAAGACAGTTGTGTCACAAAATATTTTCTTATGTGATGCCTTGCGTGCAAGCTAAAAATGCCATTTTCTTCTAGTAACTGTTCCAGCAATAATTTACAACGCGACAAAACTATTCCCTTTTTAACCGACTTCAAAAAAGGAGGAGGTTATCAATTCGACTGTATTTTTTTTTTTTTTTTTTTTTTTTTTTTTTTTTTATGTTTGTTACCTCATAACTTGCGACTGGGTGAACCGATTTTCATGATTCTTTTTTTATTTGAAAGCTGGTGCTTCCCGTGTGGTCCCATATAAATTTTATCACTACCGGTTCAGCCGTTTTATAAATATATCAAAAATAACGATTTATCTCTACTTGCTGATATGCCAATTACTTAGATGATTTGGTTATTTACGCTTATTACAACCTAAAAAAGTGGTGTGTTTATTTTTAACCGACTTCAAAAAAAATGTTCAAGGTCACTTACAACGTTTTACAAAAAAAACGCAATACTGAAACTAAAATAAAAATAATTAGATGTTTGTTCTAATGAGATATTCGGTTATATGAACAAAACTCTTCAAATTTCATGCGTCCTAATTATGTAAGCTGATCCGTGATCGCGGTACTGTCCCTGGGTAACCGTGACCCTGGAACGTAAAGGGCTATTGAAGGAACACTGTGGATGAGTATGACAGTAGTATGACTGTCAGTACAAGTCTGACAGTCCCTCCACCCAGGGTGGGAGGACTCATTGGATGATTTTGCCTCGTAAATAAAAGGTGTATTATGACTTACTTATGTACTACTGACTTACTTATCTCTACCTTCATTATCGGAAGACAGATTTCGTAGTCTTGTCATTTCCTGCAATGATCTATCGTCGTGTGGTTTATTTAATAATTTGTTGGCGTCCAAATCCGATAAAACTATGCCTGCCAAACTTTTGACACGACTTAGTGCAACATATATTTGCCCTTTAGCAAAATTTTTTTTGCCAAGGTCAATTACAGCTCTTTCGAGGGTGGTACCCTGGAGTTTGTGAACTGTAACCGCCCAGCTTAATATTAGAGGCAACATACGGCGCTCCACATCTCCGTAACCTCTCAATGCCTGAAACGTAGTACTAGATGGAGGTATGGGTATCCAACCATTATTGTCTTTAAGTCTAAGCCCAATAGACTCGTCATCAAATTTAATATATACGGCATCTGGTAGCTCGCCATCCTCCAGTTGGTCTCTCCTCAAGGCTGGCCATTTGATTTTTTTTATAATACCCATAGCTCCATTCACTAGTCCTTCTGATACGGCGATGTTGCGTCTCAACATCACTCGGGATTCGAGGCCAATTTTTATTGATGGCAGAAAACCACCACAGCTGTTGACGTCTTTGGGAATTACGTTCTCTGGTGGTGTTCTACCATATGTCGCTACTTCACGCGACTCATCCACTGCGTTGATTTTATAAGTTCGGTGCAACTTTGCATTTTCCTTGCTAATTTTGTCGTTGTAGTCGTCGACTTGCCTGACTGTGGGAAAAATACGAACGGCGACTCCATCCGCAAATTCACCATTTATAGGCACGTGACGTCGCTCACATAATAATTGCAGCTGAGCCGTCGTTAATTCCCCTACCCGTAAACTATTTAATAAATCGATGAATTCAGTGTCATCGCGCTGTCGCATGTTTATGGTCAGTTCACAAAAAGAAAACTGATGCCACAAATTAACCTCCGCTGAATACCATGATGGCTGCACAAAACACCAATTTCCTTTCACCGGAGGAAGCTGAAATATATCACCGAATACCAAAATGTTGACTCCACCGAATAATTTGTCGTTGTTTTTATATTCTTGGAGTCTTAGGTGGATTATTCTTAGGTTCTCATAGGAGACCATAGAAATTTCGTCTATGATCAGCCAATTTATAAAGCGCCATTTACGTCGTTCGTTCTCGAGTCTTTGACCTGTAATTTTTTTGTATGTCATAGTATTTTTCTTTTCTATAGGTAGCAAGAAAATACTATGGAGTGTTTTGCCAAAAATTTGACGAGCAGCAACTCCGGTTAGCGAACCAACTTCCACAAAGTTAGGCTTCAGTAGTATATCTACTGTTGGTGCGTAACAACGCTTAATATGTGCCACGATTAACTTCAACAGAAATGATTTCCCGCTACCTGCACCGCCCGTGATAAAAAGTAACAGCTGACTCTCTTGTCTTAGCAAATCGTTTTCGATTGCCGTAGAAACTTTCTGAAATAAATCCCTCTGTTGGACATTTAATCCGCGAATGCTTCCCAGGAACAATTCATCTGACATGACAGCTCGTTCTTCCATGTCTTCACAAAAGTTATCATCGTCATGAACAATTTGTTCACCAATACATAAGGGTGCATTGCTAACAGCGGTTTCGCGCGCAGCATTAAGTGCGGTAGCTTGAGCAACAGCCTGCTGAATAATTTGTTCAGCGTAACCAAATTGTTCTGCGCTCACATTACCCTGCAACGGGCGAAGATCACTTTGGCGTCTTATAAAACAGCCTTCAGCGGTTTCATTTTCGAACAGTAACTCGCTTTCATTTCGAAATGGTATGTGGCATACTATTAAACTGTAATAGTACGCTTCTTTGTCACTATTAATTGTATAGTAACGGGTACGTAATACTGACGGTCTATTTCTTACACGCATTCTAGTGTTGTCCTGCAATCTGATATACCTCACTGGCGTAATATCTTCGTCCCTAAGTTCTGCATCGCCGTTGTCCTCTGACCACGTCGCATTAGAGACAGTTTCAAAGCGGACGGCAAATTCCGCAAGGCTTAAATTCTCCAACTCGTTTGGGCGTAATATATAATGGTCAAATATATTATTGTAAATACTGGTTTCATCACTGTCGAATCTCAGAAGTCTGAAACGTTCCGCCGGCCTGCAACTATTGACAAAAACAGTCTTACGCGACGACATTTTCAACGGCAAATGGCATAATCTGTATGCGCATTCGGGCGCACTCACCAGGCGTTGACTTAAAATAGTCATTGATACTGAGAACAATTGTTTCCAAACATCACCACCTTGTCTCTTAGCATTCGTAATAGCGTTTCGAATTACATCGCCTGTATCACGTGGTTCACATTTACTCGCATATTTTGCGACGTAATAGGCAACAGCGGTGACACTACCACACGGTTGGACGTCAATATTTCCTTTCCATAGTCCTAAAAGAACTGCATTGTAATTGTTGACCATGGTTTCATTTGAGGTTCTTTTCAATAAACAGAATCGACCATTATTGGCAAGTGCTTCATCTGGCCCTAGACAAACTGTGTGATCACTTGCACGCTTTGGGAAATCAAAGCGACAACCATCAACTTGGCGGTTTTTTTTACATGTCGCCGTATGTTTATGGATTTGCAAATCTTCGACTAATTTACGTAAAGTAGAGTCACTAGGAGTTAATGAACATGAAACCACCTTTTCAATTACGGCAATTCCTTCTGGAGTTGAGAATTCCGGAACATTTTTACACCAGACCAACATGTGCAGATGTGGACTACCGCGGTTTTGGAACTCCACTCGGTACCAGAAGTCTTCAATAGGACCACCCAAGCAATCATTGTTCGTCTTGAGGAACCGCATGAGAGCGTTAACACGCAGTGTAAACTGTCGTGCTACCACTACCGGATGCTTTTGCACTAGGTTCAAGCGCTCCGGGAATGATAGGCTTTCAGCGTTCTCGATATTACCTCCATCGGCAATTAGCAAAGCTTTTAACATATCGGACCAATTTAAATCGTTGCAGGAAAATGTTAAAAACCATGTGGGAGGTCCTAAAGTTCTTACCATTGCAATCAATTCAGAACAACATTTCTGCCAATATGATGCCGATCCGCGAATATTTCTCATGGTGAGATGCATGTTATCCACTAGCCCCTGTGGTGTTTGCTCTCCGTGACCTTGTCGCATCCTACATGACACAGATACACTTGATTTGGCACGAAAATATTCTACAACGGATAGAGCATAAAATAAATAATCATTTCTGTTGAACCTCTTGTCAGCACTCATTATCCGGTTTTGGAAGTAGTCAAGGGGGGTACACGCATTGTCTCTTTCCTCGCCAAATCCATTCTTACCATTTGGAAATAGAAAATACCAACATAATTCCTCCATACGGCGTTCACGCTCTAAATTCAATGGTGGTGCAGTTTTCCTTGTGATGGCTGCCAATCTCATTGTATCATCTGTTGAAGAGCTATTCATATTTACTATACTTTCTAAATTAGGTACATTATCATCTACGTTTTGGAGCATACTTGTTGATTCGGTGTAAATGGTGCCCGAGGAATCATTGATTGGTAATTGAATATGGTTTGATGTTGCTGGACTTTTACTTGGGTGTGACTGCATTTCTTGCGTTGTTGTTAAAAGGGAACAGTCTGGTGTATATGTTGGACTCTCTGCCCTTACTAGTGTCGATTGCTGTGTATATGTTGGACTCTCTGCCCTTACTAGTGGCAATTGTTGCAATATGGGCGATTGTATTTGGGTGTCTCGAGTTATAACTATTGATGTTAACGAGAAAACATTAAGATTATCCCGAAAGTTTCCTCTTGGTACTTTATTTGGCGACACAAATAAATTGCGACGTACAATGGCATGCAAATGGTCCAAATCACTAAATCGCATGCAACAAGCGGTGCCATTTGTGGGAGCAGAAGCTCCCTTGGGACCACGTGCATGGGAATCAAAAAAAAAGTAAGTTTTATTGTTACCCAAAGTTTTGCAATGTACTGCTATGGAAACAGCGTTTGCTGTAAGTATACCATTCGAGTGCTCTATGAAAAACCTTAATAATGCATTTTTCATGTTAGGGAATCCATCAGAACTATTATCATTATCTATGTGACCATTATAATTGGTTTCCTCGAGTGCTGTGATCAATAAATTTTCTCTGTTGTATATAAGTCTTGGACTAAGGTCTGTTACAGCAAGGTACTCAGGATTGACTTCACCGGGCGCAGGATTATCTCTAGCAGCAATGCAGTCATTGTAATATTTATCGCCAATGATTACAATGTAATCGATATCGCTTTTAGACCACTTGTTTGGATCTAATAGAGTGAATGCTGCACAAGCGACAGCCGCTATCCCAGTACATTGCTTACCTCGAGATAAATCAAATCTTATATCACCTTGATTAAATGATCCGCGTAATATTGCCTTATTGTCATTTAAAGTGACATAATGTTTTGGAGATGTTTCTGAAGAAACAGCATTCTGTTCAGGAACAGTATTTTCAGCTATTTGGACTAAATGAGGTACGTTTAACGTAGTTTCAAAATGCACCTGAACATTTCTGTATAAATGGTTATTGGTAATTAACCAAGTTAATGCTCGATTTAGTCTTTGCATATCAACGACGAATTCTTTAGAACATGATAGGTTCTCGAGACTTTCTACTACCAAAACTAAACCAGCTTGATGTGGTGTCAGTGGTAACTGTTCAGCTATTTCCACAACATCCTTTGCAAATAAAATTACCTGTCCTTTACACCAATTTTGACTGAAACGGTTATCAAGTTTAACAATCTTTAAAAACGGTGTAATGCGACTTAAAAACCGTTCTTCAGCGTATGTCAAATTGGCTAATTCAGGCGGTACTTGTGCAGGCATCATGTTGTTCCAATATGCAGTTGCTGGAATTTTCCTTTTTCGAATATTATTGTAACAGCGACAGCACGTTGTTATTGTACCTAAAGTAACCAGTTCTTCAGGTAATAGCGTACTAAACATATCTGCTCGTAAATTGGAACGCTGTTGTGGATAAAGACTTCTTTTGCAAATGGCACATGGTACATCAGCAAAAATATTAATAGCCGCTTCAAAAGATTGTTCATTCGCGATATCCCTACAAATATGACTGGCTTGTCGCATTCTGCTAAGTCGAAGTGAACGAGCTTCAGGTGTTTCGTTTGATAAGCGATCATGTATCAATCCGAGTCGGTGAGCACGTTGCTCCTGCGTCTCATTAGACAGGCGATTGTGGATCAAGCCAAGACGGTGGGCTCGTTGCTCTTCAGTCTCTTGGGATAAACGATCGTGTATCAAACTGAGACGGTGGGCTCGTTGCTCTTCAGTCTCTTGGGATAAACGATCGTGTATCAAACTGAGACGGTGGGCTCGTTGCTCTTCAGTCTCTTGGGATAAACGATCGTGTATCAAACTGAGACGGTGGGCTCGTTGCTCTTCAGTCTCTTGGGATAAACGATCGTGTATCAAACTGAGACGGTGGGCTCGTTGCTCTTCAGTCTCTTGGGATAAACGATCGTGTATCAAACTGACACGGTGGGCACGTTGCTCTTCAGTCTCTTGAGATAAACGATCGTGTATCAAACTGAGACGGTGGGCTCGTTGCTCTTCAGTCTCTTGCGATAAACGATCGTGTATCAAACTGAGACGGTGGGCACGTTGCTCTTCAGTCTCTTGGGATAAACGATCGTGTATCAAACTGAGACGGTGGGCACGTTGCTCTTCAGTCTCTTGGGATAAACGATCGTGTATCAAACTGAGACGGTGGGCTCGTTGCTCTTCAGTCTCTTGCGATAAACGATCGTGTATCACACTGAGACGGTGGGCACGTTGCTCTTCCATCTCATTCGATAGACGATCGTTGATCAAGCCGAGACGGTGACTACGTTCTTCGAAGGTTTCCCTATTCAAAATTTTTTTCATGTAAACCCGCATTTTCGATAACCTATTTTCGCGCTCTTTGCAAGTCTCTTTGGAAATTGTCCTCGAGTTACATTTCCTCTGTTGAGATAGGCGATTCTCCCTGTCTTCCTGTGTTTCATTTAAACGGCGCTGTCTCATATGAGCAACGCGTTTAGTAGGTCTACCCATACTCAAATACCTAAGTAATTAGTGTCCTTAAGATTCACTAAAAATCAAGAAATAAAAAACAATTTTAACAAAAAAAAAACACCGACTTCAAAAAATAAATATTCCAAAACAAATTAATATGCACTAAAAAGTAAAAAAATAATTGCGTATTTTTCTACAACTTAACAAATCAATTAACTTTACTAACTCAACACATACCTACCTATGAATAACAAATAATTATCAAATTATTTTCAGAGTTCTCCTAAGTAAAACGAAAAGAAAAATATTAGACTACTTAAAAAGCAATCAAATTATTACGATAACATTATAATGTAAGTAGGTACAATTATTGTTATTTTTGGAGTCGGTGTCAGCCAAGGAAACGCCAACAACCTAGCAATAATAATACGAACTTACTAACTATTAAATTAATAACTAAAAATGAACTTTTATACGACAATATCTGCGACCCTCAAACGACAAAAATACCTACCGATACCTAATTTAACCCATGAACAAATGAATATTAACAAACGAAAATATATTGTGACAATATCTGTGACGACGAAAATAACAATACCTAATTAAACCAAACAAAAGAACTTTAATAAAACACTAACTAGCAAACGGTGAAATACGAAAATATTGCACACGCGTGGGTGGCTCGGCGAGAGGCGATAGTGTGGCAGCGGTGCGGCCGCAGCGCGGCTCCTCGCGGCGACCACCCCTTGCCCCCGCGCATACCCGCCCGCGCTCCCGTGCTGCGTATCAAAAGCATGGGCGGAATGGTGTGCACACTCGTACGAGTGTGCGTGGTTATTACAATTTTAAAAAGAAATCTCACGTTTACGTACCTACTTACAACTGGTGTAAAACTGTAATGATTTGTAGTGATAATAAATAACAAACCTATCTTAGTTGGCTGACACCGACTCCAAAAATAACAATAATTGTACCTACTTACATTATAATGTTATCGTAATAATTTGATTGCTTTTTAAGTAGTCTAATATTTTTCTTTTCGTTTTACTTAGGAGAACTCTGAAAATAATTTGATAATTATTTGTTATTCATAGGTAGGTATGTGTTGAGTTAGTAAAGTTAATTGATTTGTTAAGTTGTAGAAAAATACGCAATTATTTTTTTACTTTTTAGTGCATATTAATTTGTTTTGGAATATTTATTTTTTGAAGTCGGTGTTTTTTTGAAAAATAAATGGTATTTTCTCTACGACTCCCTAGAATGCTATATCACATTTTTTTTGCAGGACTATGCGACTCTAGAAGAGTCACTACCAGACGGGGTCATAAAGTCAAGCCTGGTGATCAGAGCCAGCCAGTCTAAGCATTATGGTCAATACAACTGCAGCGTCACCAATGAGTATGGAAACGCTAACGCCGCTATCATGTTGAAGCCTTTGAGTAAGTCAAAATTAATTTCTCACTATTGATTCCTAGCGAAGTAACCGATGATCATCAGAATCGTGATTTTAAACCTGAACTTACTGCAATCAGTTTTTAGATAGGTGATCGTTTTTGTGAAGTATCGAGATCATCTTTGTGCCAAAGTTTGGACAGAGAGTTTGTGAAGTAATTGGTTCTGCGTAAACGGGAAGAATACGGACTTTTCCAGAACACATGTGTTCTGTTCAATATAATAATATTTCTAATATAGATTTTGCGGAAACTTTGGATTCTCGTGGATCTCATCGACCTATGAGAGTGAGGGAATAGGGAGTGCACCTGTGTCTGCGCAAGCGTGTACTTTTTTCTACGAACCTGGCTAATCTTCATTAAAATTCGCCGTCCTGACCGAATTCGGTTCTATTCAACAGATCCTAACAGACAATATTCTTTTCAGAAAGCCTTCCCCTTTACATAATCCTAATCGGAGTCACGTCTGGGATTATCATATTCTCCGCCTTCATCATCCTCGTGGTGGTCTGCCACAGGAGGAGACGGAAGAAAGGCCAGATGAATGAGAAGCCTGACGTCACGGTTACGACAGGAGATGTTTATAACAAAGAGAGTGACAGGAGTTCTAATATCAGTGACTTGAAGCTGCAGCTGCCTCAAAGTGATGGGAGCTATGAATTGGTAAGTTTTAAAAGTTTTTTTTTTTATATTAGTATTCTTGATGATAGTTTATGAGTAAGCCACTCACAAAATAAAACAAAAGTTATTTATTGAGATAAAATTTTTAACTTGATTTCTATTTTTATAAATAACACTGGCCAAAAGGCTAAATATTTGGTGCAAGATATTTAAGACCTGATTTTAAGTCGGTACGCTATCATATTCATCTCAAGACCCAAAAAGTATAAATTAGGTCTTGTTAATGAAATATAGGGAAAAATCGATTTCACTGAAAAAACTGTTTTTTTGGAGTCTGCATAAAAAAATGCCCTTTTCGGGGACTCAGTAGTCCCGCTCAGGCATTAATAAAACGGGGCTTATTGTTTGATTAACCAACCTTTCTTTCTTAGATATCTGTGTATTAAAATATATTGTTAAAAACATGTAACATCATCTCTAACGACGCGCCTTTTAGCTTCTTAACTATTACTGCATATATTTGTATTTGAGACCAAGCTTTGAAGCATACAGAACAGTTCTCTGCAAGATACGAATGCATTAGGCTATATTACAAGACCCTCCAATCTTCGCAGGACTACACAAGCTCCGATCGTTCAGACAGCAAGCTTCACGCAGGCCTGCCGCTAGCAGGTCCTGTACCGCTCCCGAACCTTCGTCATGATGATCCGCTAATGCAGTTCAGATATAGCAACGATTACTCAGACCCTACGTATAGTGATCCTTATTTTAAGGTAGGTAACAAACGCATTCGTGCTTATCCTGTAATAACATTCTTTGTATTTTATTTATATGTAGTATGTTTATGTATTGTGCGAAATGCACATATTTGTGTAGTATATATAGGTAGGTATTAGTTACTGTTGTACACTTATTTTCTGTCCTCAATGTCGTCAAATCTCTCGATCTAAGTAAGGTTTGCTGTAAGAGAACCCAATCTGGGTTAAGCTCGCCTTTGTACATACCTTCTCTATTTTAAGTTGTGTAATATAATTGTGGATGTGTACAATAAAAGTATAAAGAACATCATCAAAATATGACAAAATCATGGCCTTACAAAACAAACCCAGACTAGATTAAAATAAAATTTAGTCAAACATAAGAAAGGCTACTAACTTATTGTATTCCCAAAGCCTATTTACTACGTCAATCAAAATCTAAAATGCGAGCTCGAAAAACTTTAGTAAACCATAATGTTTTCATTTTATTTTTATTACAAAGAAAAGCCCGGCTAATGTTACTTCAAAGGCCAAAAAACATATTTTCGCAAGCTCAAATTCAGATCAAACTACAAAAGCGAAAAAGAAACCAATTTGACAGTCACAACATATCTGAAATAATACCTTTTGTGGCCACTGTGCAAGTTATTTCAGTAATACCACTTCATACAAACAGAAATCTATACATATAAAATACTTTGTCTTAAATGACTGACGGATCAACGCACAGCCTAAACCGCTGATCGTAGAGATCTTAAACTTCGAGGGTGTGTTCTTTGTATGACGTTGGCATCCGATAGGTAAAGATTTTTCAAAAAAAGGGGAAAAGGTTTTTTGAAAAAGGGGAAAAGTTTGTATGAAACTGTCATTTTAAATTTTTATAAAATAAAATAAGATATAAAACAAACTGCGTTGCGTTTACAAGCAATATTTAAATGCCCTTTTAACAGTCTAGTTTCGGATCGCCTGATCGATTCAGTGTAGGTAATTTTGAGCATTGTGAAGATTTATCAATTTAATATTGATTTAGTACCGGTGTAGTTATTTTAAATTTAAATGGGAGGGAAATGAAAAATATTGGTATGGCTCAATTATGAATATATAAACACTATTTACTATTTATAAACACTAACTTTTCTTTTGTTAGGTTCGGATTTAAACGCTGACTTATGTTGACTGACGTTACACAATTTTAGTAAAAGCTAGAGAAATGTACCTTCTGCGTTTATCCTGTTGAATAACCTACTGCGGTAAAATAAAGGTGGTATTACATGTTTCATGGCAGAGCCCCGCGGGCTACGTGTACGACTACCCACAGGGGTATGCCCCCCCGCCCCACCTGCGAGTACAGTCGCCCCCCCTCGACCCACCCAGTAGGTAAGTACATGATTATTTTATTTCTTTATTGTGTGAGTTAAAAGGGGATTAGGGTTCTCACCCACTTAACGCCTCGGTAACTGGTAAGATTAGTCAATGTAAGCGGCTTTGATTTTATTAAATAGTTTTTATTTTTACGTTTCTTATAAAACTTGAAGTCGTAGAAAAGCAAGACGCAAAGACGTATTTCTGCTGAAAAGATTTGAAACCTTTATTTATCGTGTAATTTTGTGACGAATGTTTTGATTAAAATATATATATAAAATTCGAGTCTCTTTAAGAAAGACCTAGAACTACTACTAGAACATTCGTAAGAAGATTGCTAATTAATTTCTTGAAAGAAAAATAAAGCCTTGCTCACAACATTATTATAATGTACATTTATTTTAATTTACTTCATGTATATTTTTTGGGCTTCAAAATATAAATTGCGCTATTAATACTAGTATTATAGTGGTGATCAATGTTCATCTGTATGAGAAGAGGCCTGTGCCCAGCAGTGGGGCAATATATAGGCGGACGATGATGATGAATACTAGGATCCAGTTTTAATCAAAAAGCTGTGGACAAGTCCGTTTTTTCAAGCCTTTGTCTATGGATTTTTTATCGAATAGGGGACAAAAAGTGGAGAAAACGCGTCCATATCCCGTTCTATGCGTGCAGGTTTCAATTTATCTCCAAATTTTATCTAAATCGATTCAGGCATTGTCCCATGAAAGCGTAACAGACAGATAATGTTACTTTTAGATTTGTAATATTAAGATGAAAGATATTATTAGATACATTCACAAAGTTCTTATTTTTCGCGAGTTTGAAATGAAAAATATATATTATATAAATATACTTAATCTAGCATTAATATGTGACAGCCCTTATTCGACATGAAAAATGTGGTTTTCTTTTGATTTTTCGTTTAGCTAGTATTGTGAGATGTTCTAATAGTAGATTTTACTTGACAATAAAATAAAATACGTATGTATAGCCCTTTTGTGTTCTTGTCTGTGTAGTTTAATCTCCGTATTGTGCGACAATACAACATATTGTGCTGTCTGTACTAAGTCATAAGTGTTTGTTATATATATATATTATTTGATATTTAGAAAATAAATACAAAACAAGTATGGCGGCTTATAAGTATGATCCAGCGTTCATTCCTATTGTGAACAAAAAACATGAATCCTGTCATATTAGATGTTACATACTGTCGAGATTTGGCAGTATGTATGCCGTGACGCATGTGGCAAGACTCTCGCTTATGCCATCATGTTCCCTCACCACCATGTTTAGAAACGCAAAATACCTCCTTTTTATCAAGTAACCTATGGAAATACACACAGGTTTCACACAAAAATAGTAACAATATTACATGTTAACACGATTCCCAAAATATATTCAAAATGAGCTCCAGTGCTAAACACCAAAGTTAATTTGAATCCTGTGTTAATATCCAATGATAGACTTCCACCGCTAAACAATGATATAACCGTAAATTTTCATTACCAGGTCCTTACAAGGTTCATTGACGCGCAGCATCGACACTGCATCGACTCTTCCGTTGTCAGCCGGCAATGGATCGCAAAATAACACATTGCAACGAACGATGAAGTCGCCAGACGAGACGGATGCGATTAATAATTTGGGGCTTCCCGTTGGTGACGGTGAGTGCAACTCCAAAGTAGATGCCGACTAGTTGAAAACTTTAGTTTAGTTGGAAATTATTACAGTACCGGTGTATTAAATAGTTGCAGTTAAAATAATTGTTTGTTATATAACAGAGAGCAGATGTGACTGACTTTACATACTATAGTTTACGCCATTTTGTTTCATACGTTTCATATGTTTTTAAATTGACTAAGAATAACATTGTACTTACTTTATTGAATGCTACATATAGCTTCTTACAAATAAAGGAAATAACCATTTTTTTAATCACATCATATTATTCATAGTCTAATTAAAATCAATTTACGCAATCTCTTTTTTTTTTGTAATAAGACCTAATCTTTTTTTGAAAAAATAAATTAATAAAAAATTAAACTTTTTTTTACCGAACTTCCCCACAAAGAGGTCTTGTTTATGGCAATCTAAATGTTAATCTCAATAATTTTGTTCACAACAGCGTCACCAACACCTATATACGCCCAGCCGAATACCAAACCACAGTCGAACGTGGACTTACGATATTCCGCTGCCTACGGCAACCCGTACTTGAGAAATATCGGTAAGTTTATATTTTAGACTTTTTAATTATTAATTTTGTTAAGTCTTACAGGAGGAGGAGCTCGTAGCTAAGTAACAGCCGCACGGTTCGACCGATCAAAGGTTAAGCTGCGCTTGGCGCGGTCGGTCCGTGCATCTATGTCATAGCGAGACTCCTCCGTGCCTCGGAAAGCACGTTAAGCTGTTGGTCCCGGTTGTCATCTATTGGTGAACTAAGGCCTAAATGCACCAAATAATATTATGTGACAGATTTAATAATACATTTTCAAATTAATTTACGTCATACATTTACTATACTGAACTGCCTCGATGGTCGTAAACGCTACTGCTGTTATCGGATTCACGGGTTCAATTCCCGAATCAGCTGACATAACATTGTTTTTTTTAATTATTAGAAAGCTGCTTAGTGTCAGGTAGTTGACGTTGTCACTACACCCCCTCGTACTGTGTGTGTGTGACTGTTAACCTTGCAGCAATCAGCAGCATTAGTTATTAAAATTCCATATCACTAGGGCTTGTTTGGTTAGTAAACCTCCAGCAAACACGTTAAGAACAAATTTACGATATACTTTTACCGTATTACTATCTAGTTCCCGCAGTTTCATTCTTAACTAGAATTAATTCATGGCCTGTGGCCTTCCCCATGTCTTCCAGTAGTACATTTTATAGTAATTTCAAAATATAGTTCACTTTTATGAATTTAAATATAACTGGCAAAGTAAGCCCCTGCCTAACCCCTCATGGAAAGTAATCCTTCAATTATTCAACCAGGTTACAACAGTCAAGTGCACACGGCCAAGCCCGCATCGACGCCCGCGCCGCCCCCCTACTCGGCGGTACGAAACTCAGTGGTAGTACCTACAGGTAAATAGGTGTCACAGTGTAACGGGTAAGCAGTATTCCTTATAGAGAATGCTTTACCTTTTAGCTTTAGAACGATACATTATAGCGACTTAGAATACACTAATATTAAAAATAGGTAGTTTGTATGCGATGCGATCTTTGGAACTACTAGACAGGTTCCAGAATTTCTTGCATTAATAAAGTAGTAATAACCACCGATGGCTTAAAAATGCGAAGTGGAAATGGGGTTCGATGGCCCTATGTGGGGCGAATTGGAAAAAAAGGCACAGTTGGGTTTTGCCATTAGGAATATCTCAGAAGTGGCCCGGAATTTGTGACAGACTTACTTTTGTTCAGCGTATATTTTAGTTTGATTGTAAAAGTTATTTGGTATTTTTTTTTATTTAGTATGGTTTGAAGAAGAAGGTAGAATATTTTTAAGTACATTAAATTGTGTATCTAGGATGCGTATAAAACTAACCAGTTTCGTTTATATGAATTTCTGTTTGTCCCCCATATTTTTACCTATTGATCACAGCTGACTTATTCACCCCACAATAATTTTATCTTAAATTCGCACGATTTAGTTAAGTAGGGAAACTCTGCTTACATTACAAATTCACAAAATTTATGTATATAAAAAAAAAGTACGCAAAATAAAAGCAAAATAATTTTTAATAAGGTCGGTGGAGCACCTCAAAATAAGAACTCAGTTTAAGTTAAACTTGTCTACCTACGTAATCATGCAACAAATACACCACTAAATAAACAATATCTAGGCAGTCTGCAAAGTTATATTGGCAAGTTCGACCATCGCGAGCTTAATTCAACTCAATTGTTTGTGTTTAGAAACTTGGCTCGAATTACGATCGATCTTAGACGGATCTCACACCACTATGCGCTACACTCTGATAGCACGAAAAAATATTCATTACGTAAGCATTTTTTAATCATAAATAATACTTACATTAAGGACAATATGATGGTTAAAAGCAAGAAGAAAAAAGTCTTAAATTAAAATAAATAATGTTTGAGAAACGAATACTTTTTGGTGTATGCTAGATCTCCGGGGCTGTGGGACGTTCGAAAGAGATACCGCGCCCCCGGAATACAAAGGGCTGAAGAAGGAGGCTGGGTTTAAGTCAGTGACAGTCAGACACTCCCTTCCGCCCCACCCACGGCGGGAAATGACCCTATTTGATGATTTCCAATCCGAAAAAAAAAAATGCTAGATCATGCGTAGATCGCCACGCGTGTTTACAGATGCGTCACTTCGAGCGCTATAGCTTGGCGCGTGGCAGTGTGAGATCCACCTTAGCTGCTATGTTCTCACAAAGTCGCATAAATCTAATTGCATTCAAACTGGGAGACTTGAATTATTTATTGAGCTTACTCGCTACTTCAGGTAGTTGGGGTTTATTTTATTTCGGTTCAGAAAGTTAGTTTAATAATGAGAATGTTGTTGGGGTAACGCTGTATTGATGACTTTAGAAATGAAAGATTTTAATCATAAATATGTTGTTTATATTGTATGTTTAGTGGAGAAGTGTCGGGTCGTTAAGTTCCCTTCAAAATGGTTGAGCTAAATGAGGCTGATACGCTTTTCATACTCGTGAACGGGTGCCGTCAGTCGGGACTGGTCAGCTTCTAGCTGCTTCGGCAACCAATTTTGGCTTCTCCTACTTTGCTGTTCAGTTTTTTTATTCATTTTATTCATATATACATTAATCTACATGATCTTCACGTTACACAACTATTTGTAACAAGAACGATTGATTTTAAAAGAATATCCATGGAGTTTCTTGTCGGTTCTTTTCCATAGGACCCACTTTTTGGAACCGTGCACATAGTTTCTAGTTTTGACGTTTTATAAGTACCTTTGTAAATTGGTCTACATAAAATAAAAATCTTTTAAAGAGAATAAAA
This sequence comes from Pyrrhia umbra, assembly GCA_963891755.1. Lineage (NCBI taxonomy): Eukaryota > Metazoa > Arthropoda > Insecta > Lepidoptera > Noctuidae > Pyrrhia > Pyrrhia umbra. Next base: position 4,733,040 of record OY982943.1, read on the forward strand.
AAGAAGTAATCGGCAAAACGATTTGTTAATTTCAATTGAATGTAATTTTAAATGGTCATAAAATTACGTAAATGAGGAATTAATGTCAAATATTGTGGACATCTGTAACTTTAAAAACCCAGTAACTAACAATGCCATCTCAGGTAGAAAATATAATTTCAAAATAGCGTGTACCTTTTTTACCAACGTGCCTGAAAAGACTAATTACATTAAAATATTTCGTTCAATTTGTATTCCGTATTAAAAATAATTAATGGCCTCGTCTGCTTTAACTTGAACGTTTTTTTTCTCAATATCACTTAAGCTAATTGTCGTCATTTTTCACAGGTAATGGCAGCCAACCATCCCAAGGAACCCACGTATAACATAGGCGTGATGATATAAGACTAGTGTAAAAATGGACAATTATTTCAACAGCTACATAAATAGCTGTGTGTGTAACATACTTTGTTCCTAAACGTTAAATGACTGAGGTGTATATACGATAGAATACGTCTGATGACTTGTATAAATTTTGTTAGTAAAAAAAATAATCGAAAAAAAAAATGTTACTGATTTTTACTGACTGGGTCAAGAGAGATTTGTTTTTTTAAGTAGCTGGTATTGTATTTAAAAAGGTATTGTCTACGATCAATAATCTAACCTAGTTTATTTCATATTATATTTTTCGCTCTCTTGCACCCAGTTAAAGTAAAAACAATTGTAATGACTTGAATTATTTATTGGATTACGAAAATTACGAACTATTATGTCGACTGTGTTAATTTTTTTGCGTCAAAATGCTTTATTTTGATCGAAAATAATTTTTATAACATTTAAAACACTTTCTTTTTTGTGTAAAATAAAATGTATTTTTGTAAATACAATGCATGGAAAAAATGCATGAATATTATTCTAATGATTAAAATATTTTTGTTACAATCTGTCTGTATATAAAACTATCTGCATTTTTATGTGTTTTTTTTTTGTTTAGGATACAGCTTTTATATTTATCCATTTCAACTATGTTTGCTCAATAGATAAATCGAGTATCGATTTTTAATGATTCCATTTATTTCCAATGTAGTGTAATTCACTCGTTATGTAAACGATAGGTACAGACTGAAATAAAATATTTTATAAATTTTATAGAAAATAAAAAAAAATAGTTTTATCAATTTGTGCTACATCGAGATAAAATAATTTTTACCACTCTTGTAACTGTCGCTTAATAATTTTCAAACGTACGACAGCAAAATCTTATTTAGATAGATTAATAAATATTTAGCTAAAAATGGTCAATGATGTAGGAAAATCATATTTTCTGTGATAATTATATAGTGAAAAGAAATTAGGATCGCATCTTAATAGTTCCATAATAGTTAAGAATCCGAAGAGTGTGTGTTGACCTTAAAAATCTATAGTTTATAAATAATTTTATATTTCGTGTGCCACTTTTAATTTTTACTCTCAATTTAATGTAAATATAAAAAAATAAGTTATGGGAAAAGCTTTATGAGAAAAACTTGCACCTCAGTATGGGCATAATAATGGCGAAATAACATTATTGTTGTTTTAAAAAAAACACAAAATATATAAAAAATATTGCATGATACAGTGTTTTTGTTCTTTGCATGCGAATATAATTTGTCATTATTTTTTTAATAATAGTAATGATGCTATCTGAATAAAACTTTTGATTTTATTACTTTTTTTGTATTATTTCCATTATACCTTTTAAAATAATTTACAAATACCAATCAAATTTTTTTTTCTAATATTTCCAAAAGTTCTTATTTGTGTTAGTTTGCCTATATATTTGACATGTATTGCTTGGTACGAAGCAATAAACGTCAACTATAGGTGTTTGGAAACAGGCTTTGTCTGGTGTTAACACAACATAGATTCCTTTTTTAACTAAAGTTAAGTTTTTGGAGAAAAATCTATACATATAAAATGCTTTGTCTTGAATGACTGACCGATCAACGCACAGCCTAAACCGCTGATTGTAGAGACCTGAAAATTGGAGTGTGTGTTATTTGTATGACGTAGGCATCCGATAAGAAAGAATTTTCCGAAATTCTACCCCTAAGGAGGAGACAAAGGGGGCAAAGTTTGTATGAAACTCGGTTATTTTTTATTTGAATTCGGATAGCCCACGCGGGCGAAGCCGCTGGCGGTAACTAGTAACTAATAAAAATCACTTGGAAAGATATTCAATAAAAATATATAGTCTTTGAAAGACGAGAAAAGAGATAATTTTTAGAACCATGCCTATCTGACCTCCACGAAAACACAGTATCTGACTATTATAGTCAGTTACTATGTTCTGCCGTACAAGATCTGCAAACAGACAGACCTTTACAATAAACTATCGATGTCTTTACTATTATTTCTAAGTGTTATCTTACACATTTCTCTACTATACACACGGAGTAAGTCCAATCGTCCGTAATCTCATCTCACTTAGGTTTTACCGTTTTTACCAACAGTCACATTGCTAGAAAAAAATACAAAATGAGCTTTTGATGACCAGGACACTAATGATTACGATGTGTCTCTGAGAAAATGTAAGTGGATATACAGCTAGATAGAAACAGTCACACTAGGAGAACATTCGTCTTCATAGATATTACTAGTTCAACTTGTGTATCTATATCTTTTTTTTTCGGATGGGAAATCATCAAATAATGGCCCCTCCCGCCGTCAGTGTCAGACTGTTACTGACTAAAACCCATCCATGTTCCTTCCTCAGCTTTGTATTCCGGGGGCGCGGTATCTCTTTCGAACGTCCCGCAGCCCCGGCTATCATTGTGCATCTATATCTGTCTGTAACATCTTAGCACCTAAAATTATGTACCGATTTCAATGGGTCTATTTTATTTAAAATTAATATTTTAAGCGCTTTCTTAGTTATAATAATGAAACCATCTTAATATTTTTGCGTTCATAATATTTGTAGGATAATAGAATTCTAAAGACCAAAACCAGTTAAGCCTACTTAGCCGTGATAGTTTTCCTTGTAAGTTCATTACATGTGCTACAGCTTTTTTCACATTTCTATGGACAGCCATTCAAAGTTAGAGGGGGAGGGGATGCTGGCTTACTTAACCGAAAAATGGTCTTCACACACCTATAATATTTTTGAAAAAACTATATAACGATACCCCACATGAAGGGATGTGCGACAAAAAAATAATTCATCCCCACTTTACGTGTTTGGGAGCTACCCTAAAAAAAATATTTTTCATAATTTTATTTTACCACTTTGTGGGCGTGATCAATATACATACATATTATCTATAATAAATTTCAGCTGTCTAGTATCAAGAACCTCCGTAGTTCGGAGGTCGACGTTGCCGCGGACAGACAGACGGACATGGCGAAACTATAAGAGTTCCTTGTCAGACTATGGAACCCTAAAAATAGGATAGACAGTCCAGGTTTTTTTTTTATTTCACCAAACTAGCATTCACCATTCCGACGATATATACATCTCTGAAACTGACCCGCATTCCTTGTCCTCGAATGTATTGACTAGGAAAATTTGTAGGGAATGTGACAATACTTAAAATAGATCGCGACTTGATGTATTAGCTTTCAACCTCAGAACTTCCCCGCAAGATGGCGCTGTGGTTGTTACGCAGAAATGCAGACAGACTGGTTTGATCTGCGGTGCAAATAACTATTGAAGGCTCGTGTTTACTTAAACTTGACAGTTCGTAGGCTCAAAGGTAAGTAACCGCGGTACGAATCGATAGATTAGCAAGGGTAAGCTGTGGTAGCTGCGGTTAGTCCATGGATGGGTGACCGTTTTCTTAACATAGCAACTGTCTTAACATATCTCATGTGTTACATAGGATACTAAGATATGTTGCGGGTGTAGGAAGTAGTTCTCTTAGAAATTGGGTGAAACCGTAGGAAAAAGCTAGTGTCTCTATGGTGTCAGAAATATGGCCACCCTCATTTTATTTTTCAACAACCGTTGTTGAAAAATAAAATGAAAGGTTACTATAAAAATAAAAGGTTACTATAGAACTGTTCATTAGCATAAGTTTTGGATTTTATTTATTTGATACTTAAGTATCTATTGATGGTATTATTTACTTTAGCTATGTAAATAGTCGTTTATTGCGTTGTTTTGGGATTCAAGACTAATCATTAAGTACATAAACAGTCTTTGGACTTGGACAAAAATATACCACAGGTACAAGTAACACAAAAATAGTATAGTTTTAGATGAGCAGAAGAATTTTCAGAAACTATTGTGTTATTCTAGAACTACACCACATTATAGTCGAATATAAATAGCATTTAACAACAACGAAATAGCAACCATTAAAACATAACTCGAGTTATTCCAGTCGTTTCAAATATGGCTTCGCGCAGACACGTATCTAGGCGTTAAACTTTAACACTTCTAGTCTAGCCATGAGAGGAACAAAGCAATGTTGCCAGCCATTAAGCCTGGTGATAATCAGAAAAGGCTGGCAATATAAGTGCGAAATAACTGTAAGTCTTAAGCGAGAGTACTCATGGGAGTGACTGGAGGTAATGTGGTCTTTGTCTGGTGCAGTGCATTCGTGCTGAGGCTCGGCACTCAACGCCCTTGTTTGTAAGATATATGATTCACTAGATGTGCTTTAGCGCAGTCTAGTGTATGTATGTTTTGTCCAAAATATTTGTGGGAAATTTTTAATTAAATTGTTTTTTCATTAAAAGGCATAAAAATAGTAAGTTAATTAAACTACTTACATCAATAAATTATTGAAATGTGTATTTGATAGTAAAATCATCAAAATTAAATATTATCAAAAAAGGTACATTCCACTTATCTAAAACTAATTGTGAGCGCAGTCGGTTAAATATCGATATTCAGTATCAAAATAAACCTATATTTGGCGGATTAAATATATGTTCTTAAACTAATAGGTACTGCAAACATTTTTCTTTTAATTTTCCTAAGGTAAATATTTTCTGTAAATAAATGTTTGTATTTTTCTACAGAGCAGTGCTGCCAACTTGGTGTCAGGTTTTCGGGCTGATTAAAGTTTTATAAAGAGTTAGATTTTGCACAATAAAGTTTTTTTCTTTTATACCCCTTCCAGTTTTCTATATCCACAACACTTTTATTGCCCAAAAACTGTACCAAATGCTGTAACAACAAATATTTGTTCTTCTTACCGTTTTATGACTACGTTATGGTATTATTTTACTAGCAATGAAGTAACAGCGTATCGTATCAAATAGGCCGGATATTATGGCGTTGTAAAAGGGGACGATTATTGTTTCTTTCATTCGTGAATATTGCTTGTATGGTATTATTGATGTTTTGAGGTATTTGGCGTCGTTTTTATTAGGAGTATGAGGGAAGTTTGTAGCACCACTTTGGTTCTCAGCAAAAACACATAGGATGTGGTGAAGGGCGGGCGTTTTAGGGACTGTCTTTTGTAAATTTGACGTTCAAAAAGCTGATTTTCAGCCTAATTGTTTTGGGGGCTGCCTTTTGTAAATTTGACGTTCAAAAAGTCTAATTTGAATAAATGACATTTGAATTTTATTATGAATGGTTTATAATAAATATTATACACTAGCTTCGGATCGCAAGTCCAGCTATCTAAATAAAAGTCTTCTATGAGGTTATAAACTATGAGAGTATTAGTTTCATCCCATCTTTTTATTATTTAGTAACAAACATATATCCGTCCAAACTTTGGTGGGACGGGAGGGAGGGCCAGACTCTTACTGACTTTAGTCAGTAAGAGTCTGGCCCTCATTCATTTGTCTTCCGCCTTTAATATTCCGGGGAGCGATAACTCTTTTGAACAACCCGCAACCCCGGCAGGCTATGGCCCTGTGGAGAGTGGAGAGCCCCTTCATCAGAACCCTGAAGGGCTTCTAACTTTCTAACTTGCAAATAACCTAACCCTTAACAACCTGCGGTATATAATTATGATTAAAAGTAAAAAGAGGCAGAAAATATAGGTTCTACTATTTATTATCACACTGGAACTCAATACACATTCGACCAAAAATAAGTAACCACTATAATATGTGAGTGCTTTGCACAATGATATTCCAAGGTAGAGTATGACAGGCCGTGCGGGCACACCCTTGGTATACATTGACCACATTAATTTGTCAGCAGAACGTTAATTGAGACAGCGTTATGCACGATAGAACTATGTAGAAAATAAATAATATTTTTTGTCTCTTTCACTTGTGCCATGTTTAAGCGTATTACGTGACGAAGATAAAAGAAAAAATAATTTATTACAGGACAAAAAGTGGCAATTTTTTTGTTGATTATTTTATTTTTATATTCCTATTATTAAAAAAAAATGATTTTCACAATAAATGTCAGCACCCTAATTACTTAACTTGACATCTTTCGATTTCAATTACGTTATGATAATTGTCTAAATTAAAGCAATTAGCTAGCTTGTTCAACTTCTCATTAACAATTTTATCGAATGGCCAATCAAAAATCAACTTGAAGCGATCTGTCAAAGCTGACAGCTGTCATATCTTAAAGTTTGCTAAAATAATGTTATTAATGAGAAACTGTATCTGAGCGTTTTTAATTACAATACGTTCTTTTCTGCTAAACGACTGTCGATATAATGATACTTTTTACACAGACAGCGGGTAAAACAATATGGAAATTCTAGTACTTTTGCAATACCTGAATTCGCCAATCTGTCCAGTTCAGATCAAAGTCGACCGCAAAATCCCCGAAAGCTGAATAGCACCAATAAACGTAAGTCGCAAATCCTGCTATATTCTCGCCGCTCGATATCGGTATTGCGATGCTACATAACGCCATCCTTTGTCTGGTGTTAATTGAAGTTATGTCGGGCCGCCAGACGGACGGACGGGCCATTTTCTTGTAAATAATTCAAATGTGCCTATTGAATGTATAGACGTTTTCATTGTATCAGAATAATGTTTGATGTAGAATATTTCAATCGCTTAATTTATTGTACAATAAACAGTATATTGTTTGTTGTTTTAGTGGTTGGAAACGCGACTGCTGTGAGTGGGATCTCGAGTTCAATTCCCTAGTCATGCCAAAATAGCTTTGTGAGTTTTAAAAAAAATCACAAAGCAGCCCGGAATCAGGTAGTTGGCGGTGTTACACCCCCGTGCCCGGGCACGTTAAGCTGTCATCCCGGCTGCTGTCATGATAGCAGGTCTTGTTACAATTCAATGTCCGAGGCCGTCAGGCGGATTTGAGAAAACTGACACTAGGCTTTGTTAGGTTGGTAAACCTCAAGACCACACGATATGAAGAAGAAGTTAATAAAATAGGTAGGTATGTACAATACTATTGCCCAGTTCAGGCACATTTTCATGTTGTTGAGTTTGTCAGTAGTAGCACGGAGTGTGGATTCATTCTCGATTGACAAAAATGGTCTATATTGAATCCAGGGGCAGGATAATCTGCCGGGGCTGCGGGGCGTTCGAAAGAGATACCGCACCCTCGGAATACAAAGGGCTGGGTTTTAGTCAGTAAGAGTCTGACAGTCCCTCCCGCCCCACCCACGGCGGGAGGGGCCATTTGATGATTTCCCATCCGAAAAAAAAGGGGCAGGACAAAGAATAAATTTTATTCGTCGTAAAATATTTGATTCAGATTGCGGGTAAAACCATAGGAAAAGGCTAGTTCTACAAAAAACACAATCCCTACACATTCGTACTGTTTTAAGAATCAGTTCATACCGCGAAAAACTAGTTTGAGATACGAGGTGTTTCCGAACAAATATCAGTCGAAATCGCGACGAATTTTGCTAAACACCACCATAGCCTAACCCCCAAACAAGGCAGTACAATTGAACGAGCATAACAAATCATTACCACAATAAATAAGAACGCGTGCCAACTACGGGCCTAATAACAGTAAATCTCTTGTAATTAATCTCGTTGCCACCTCTCTACGACATTTGGCCTGACGCCAGAGCCAAATCTATGCAATTAGAATTACCTGGATATGTTAGTGCAGTAGGTTGTGGGTGAGTGAGGCTCGTGTGCTGAGGCTTTTGTTGTGTTGCAACTTTAGGGTAATGTCATCTGTCAATACGAATTTTTCGGGTTCTCTAGTATAGTCCGACATGGCTATTTATGAACGTGGCTGAAAGGTGAACTAACGCTAGCCACCATCTTGAAATGTCATTTTTACTGACAATGATACCAATTAATGGAAATTTCCATTTTTTAAAGTAAATCATGATATGATAAATAGCAATTTATTAATTCATCATTTACGTTTTAATAATAATCTTAAATTGGAAAAAATAAAAAGCAATATTTAAACATTTAACACACATTTGGATGTTAGTAGGTGGCTCACAAGCCGAAACCCTCCTGATTAATAAGTAGTCACCGCGGCCGATGGATATCTACAAAACCAGAGGTATCACAGATGATCATTGCCCTTTCTAAAATATTTCAAGGACAAAATCTAGTCTTATTGAATAGCGCTATATTTTTACTAATAGTTGGGTAAGAATTTTTCCTTGGCCGGTATCACCAAAATGACATTTCAAGATGGTGGCTAGCGTTAGTTCACCTAGCAGCCACGTTCATAAATAGCCATGTCGAACTATAGACATGCCTGTCTGTCAGTCCGCGGTATAGCTCAGAAGTTCTTAGTACCAGAAAGCTGAAATTTAGTATGTTGTATGCATGTTGATCACGCCGAAAAAGTAGTAAAATAAAGTTTTGAAAAATGCATGCATTTTATTTTTCTCGGGTAGCCAGAAAAAAATTACAGACAGCATATATATAACGAAATTAAAAGGAACTACTAAACGCACACGGATAAAAAGTAACCTAAAGCTGTCTACAGAGTTCCCTCTATCTCCATTCATGTCATCTAAATTGGTCCAGTCATTTTACTGGGTAGGTATATTTTTTAATTTCAAAACTCTCATCGTACACAATTCTAAAATTGGTGAAACTTTCACGCAGTGTGTTACAAAAATCTTCGCAAAATCCATTGGAAAATGAATAGATATAGATTTTTAATAAAAATATTATGTTTATATAGTTTTAACTGGAAGTATTTTTTTATTTATATTATTAAGAATGTATATTTTATATTGTTAATAACCGTAACAAATAAATAAATGCGTCACTGGATTTATTGATACATGTATAATAATGCTTGTAAAAAGCGCTGAATCACGGTACCATTAATTTCTCCAACAATTTTATAGACATGATGGGTACTTTATTAACCTTTATTGATTAACACCTGACTTTATTTACAAGTTGGGTACAAACGACCCGCCGAGACTCAAAGGTCATTTGGTCAGGGTCGACAATGTATTGAACCTAACCCTGTCATTAATTTTGGTAGTGTATTGACTTCGACAGTGGGTCGCTATAATGAACTTATGTATAGATGCTCAATACGGCATGACGTTGAAAACAAAACTAGCTTTCCGTCAGCCGCTTCGCCCGAATTCAAATTAAAAATGACAGAAATACAAACTTTGCTCCCCTTTTTCACCCCCTTAGGGGTAGAATTTCGGAAATTAATTTCGATCGGATGCCTACGTCATACAAAGAACACACCCTCGAAGTTTCAGGTCTCTACGATAAGCGACTGACAGACCAACGCATTCAGGACAGAGCATTTTAAGTGTGTATAAAATTATTGGTTAATTTTCGATTTTATTTTGATCTTATTATATCATCTGCTTAGCCATTGTAATGGTTACCCATGGCAATGATGTAGATGTAGGGTGGCCATAATATTCTAGCCTTATTTGATCTTAAAAACTAAAACATTAACTGTTAATCTAGCCAATTTTCAGAAACAAAATTGCCGTCATTGACACCACAAAAAAAAACATGAAGTGTATTTAAAAATCAACCCTCCACCGCCCCAGTAATACACACCCGGCGATTCGTTTCCAAGCTTATCGTTTTAATTTATTTTAACCCTTACACAAGATTCTCGCTCATTTCCTCAGTAGGTAGCCGATTAAATTAATAGGGTTGCCACTTAACTTATTAGGCAGTTGAATCTGTGTTAAGGTGCAAAGTAAAAAACAATAAAGGGTTATGTTTCTAGGGATCCTTCTTGTTTTCTGAAAAACAAAGGGGTATGTTTTTTACTAACTTAAAATACACAATTAAATAATTTCAGGAAATCTTCTTTAAAATTTGTGTACTGGTAAAGAGATGGTAAGAACAACATCAAGGCCGATCCAATCACATGAACTATTAAAACTAGGTTAAAGGACGAAGACATCTGACCGGCCTATTTATTATCCCACTACTGGGCAAAAGTCTCTTCTCATACAGAGAAGGCATAAGATCATAACGCTTAAACCGGTGTGACGATTTTAGACTTTTTAAGTCTAGGTTCCCTCACGTTGTTTTTCCTTCACCGTTAGTCAGTCTCCACGTCCATAGATATTTATATTTCTATGGTGGTGTCCAAGATATTGTTAGAAAGTAGGTACATAATGGCTTTGAAAAACTCATATTGGACTTGCCAGTTTAAAAAAAAAATGCCCTGTCCTAGAAATTTCTCCTGAGTTTACAATTTTAGTTATCTCCTGCGGGAATCGAAACCCGCGACACGCAGTGCAGCAGCCTCAACTACAATTGCTCAACCACTACGCCAATCGTGCCATCTGTGCTATTTGTAATATAATTGTTTTTTTAGTAGGTGTCCCAATATAATTTGCTTATTTTCATGAAGTGACAGCCCTATAAACCACTAGCTGGTCTTTGGCGCGGCGTGTAACTAGCACAGCCCTGTTTCGGACAGGTTTGATATTAAAACTTTATCACGGCTCATTCGTAAACAATTATTTTAAAGTTAACCTTTTAGTTTATTTAAAATGCAACAAGCACTGTTTATATAATTTCGATTATATAATTTATAATAACAAAACTGAAACGCGTATTTTAAATTATATTATAGTACTAGCTGGCCCGGCGAACTTCGTACAGCCCCACCATGTTTTTTTTTCGTAAATTTTCCAATGTTTTAATCATTATTCTGCTATTCGGTACGGAAGCAAATACAACAAATCAAAACCATGGAAATCGGTCCATCCGTTCTCGAGTTAAGTGAAACCAATTTCTTGAAGAAAACAAAATCAAGTGGGTCTTATGGAGAAGAACCGACAAGAAACTCCATAAACACTTTTTAAAAAGAAATGTGTACAAGTTTTCGGTACTAATCTCTGAAAAAATATACATTATATAATGCTGTTACAAAAAGATGTATCTTCGAATTGAAAGTAAACAGCCCGTTCCGAAATAAAGTCCTAATAAAATTTATAAATGGCATATGTCACAAAGTTTCCTACGGTTTCCTAGTAAATAAGTAGGCGATTGGCTGAAATAAATCAATACAAACAGTTTGGAGTGACTCGTCAAACTCCTAATTGAAATGTTCGGGGCGGGGATTCATAAATCATGGTGTTACATGGATATAAAGAAGAGTATGATAAATATTTTTTGATGATTATGGCAATATAAGCCAGATAGTCTTGCTTTTAATTAAGAATTGGCCTGTTTTTTTCTGCCCTTAGAACATTTCATTTCCTGCCTAGCCTATTCCCAACTATGCAAGGTCGGACGGGTGCAGCTGAGTACCAGTATTTTACATGGAGCGACTGCTTATATGCCTCCATAACCCAGTTAGAAAACATAGTCTATAATAGCACTCAAGGACAGTGCAACTTTCTATTAGTAAGTAAACTAATTCCTGACATCGATCCAGTAGCTACAGAGATAATCCTCCACATACAAAAAAAAACTTAAAAAAAATATTACCTCTTTATAATATGAAGTATAGTCGATGGCTTTTAAACCAGTTTGAACCGGTACCTCTTATCACACCCCATCATAATCTGAGTACCCCATCCTGAACCACAATAAATCTGGCCCCCAAATCCGCAGACCCCATCAATCTTGGACCCCATCCAGTACTCTAACTCATGTTTACCTCGCGAATTTCCTACAGCGAAAGGTGAAAAATGCCGCCATTCGATAATAATTTTTCACGTCACAAAGAGCTTTGCCCTGCAATATCATAATACGGGTTATTTTTATACTTATTTTTGTGTTGTGAGTTTTTTTCAAATAGGGGTAACACTAGATTTTATTGTGTTAGGGCTAATTTTTCAATATCCTTATAACTTTTATCTGATGAATAAATATGTCAGTTTGACAAATTTTGTGAAATAAATATGTGTTTTGAGGACTGAAACTTTGTGGGGTTAACTAGCTGTTTTCTATGGGTTAGCTTGCATATTAAGGGAACTGCTTCACGCACTCGGAAAATTTTGTTAGTCCTTGCCCAAGGCTAAATCTATCTTTATAACATTTTTTGTCTAAATAGATGCAGCAGTTTTATCAAGAAGGCGTAACAGACAAACAAGTGGTGAAGTTGCAATATCGAAATTAGTGAAGTACTTGTTATAATACAATGTTATAATAGACCAAGGAAACCTTAGGAATAAAAACTGAGATCGTAAACAATATGGTGATTCACTCGTTTTCTATGTATAAGAAAATAAGTGTGAATGTAATACTATATTTCAACATCAATTTGCACTCATTACGAGACCATAAAACATCCAACACAATGCTAACATTTCATAGTATTTATTCAAAAAATCATTACTTAACCCTTCGGCCGCGGCGGGGTTACGTGTTACGGCCAGCGTGTCATTAGTCTGACATGAAGGTGTCAGAAACCGGTAATTTCCGGATAAATCAGCTTTATGTCCCAAATGTGCGTTTGTTGGTAGTTGACGTTATTGGATTATTAATGGTGTTTTTTTGTAATGTAATATTAGGGTTAAAATTACGATATAGGTTACACGAAAATAAGCTTTTATTGGGCGTTAAAATGAAGACGTAATAACTGAATAATTCTTCAAAAAATACATATTTCTAATAATATGCTTTAATGCCAGCCTTACATTTGCTTGTCATTTTAATGACCATCATCTACCTAGCCTGTTCCTAGTAGCCTTGTACCAGTGTTTTATTTGGAGCGACTGCCTATATGACCTCCACAACCCAGTTACCAAGTAACACGATACCCCTTGGTAAGACTGTTTATCAGACTTTCTGGCTACTAACTACCCTTACAGACCGTGAATGAACTTACAAAAAGCTCTACAACTTTTATAAATTAAACTATCTGTATAAAAAGTAACACACACATATACATTAATTACAATGACACACTTGGCTTACATAAGTACACTCTTCGTATAACATTAACGGGGTGTTTCTCGCAATAATCAGATCATTTGGCGCAAATAATTATTACTTAGCATTCGGTAAGGGCCGCAAAGTGCTTGGCAGTGCAATTTGCGAATTCTAGGGTAGCAAGAGGTTAGGTTAAGTGAGACGTACACACACGTTGAGGTTATGAAGTCATTTTGGGTTTATTTTTGGGGTGTCATAGATCCGGACATAGTCATGGAAGGGTTAAATTGGTTTGAGACATTTTTAGCCTTTGATAATTTAGTGATAAAGTTGTGTACAGTTTGTTTTTTTAACACATAAGTTTAAAGATGTACTGTCATTTTGACAATGTTATATTTTCCGAAAAATCTCTAAAAGAAGTGACTTCTTGCTTTTTAAGAATCTAAATATGACCAAGAAAAGTGTCAGGGCAATCCTAATTACCTTTACTCGTTTAAAAATAGAAATAAAAACGTATTTATCAAGGAAAAAGTGAAATTGCTACTTGGATATCTATTTTTTTTATTGAATTGAATGCATCATTCGTTTAATCTATGCAATAAGTTAATAATAATAAGTTAGGAATCGAGTTCACAATCGGCAAAAATACTACGTAACATCTTCCAAAAAATCAGCCAAACTAGAAACTTCTCCCTCTTAAAAGTTAGCCTAAAAACACAATAATCTTCACTTGAAACACTCGTTCATTCACTTAAAAGTCATTCACCCAATCATCATTCCTTCAATCACTTTTATACCGTACAATAAAATCCTTCAATCTCAGTATGCGTTCTCCCCTACACGATTCAGTTTTAATGCGATCGTTTGCTAAGCCCACCTCCCACGGCGCTAATGTCGAAACGACTCGTCATACGGTATGGTCGATGATTCTACTGAAATACTGGTAATGCTAGAAATCGGTGTAGTAACTAAATTTTGGTTTGATGGACAATTGTCATTGGCTCAAATTTTAATTGTCAGTGAAGAACCTAATTTTTGAGCTCGTTAGAGACTATTTCTATAAAGCGTCGGCTGTCTTTCCAATTTCGGAAGGAAGAGAGAGAAATAAAGGGTGTAATAATATATAAATATGTTTCTAGGCAACTTATATTTTGCAGTTCTACTTTTGGTATTATAGAATAATATATAATAGGTGTTCATGACCAGGCGCGGGACTTGCCAGCTATTCTATAAAACTGACCTTGACAGTGCATGGAAATAATCGACGTCATAATTTTGCTCATGGATTTATTGAATTCTGAATCAAAATTAAGATGTACCAGAGTTTTGAACAGTAATTATCCTATGTTACACTACACCGTATTACTAGAACTTAAATATATTTTTTAAGCTCAGTAATTTAGCCTCCTGTGTACAAATACGTAAATGTATACGTGTTCAAAACCTGGCAAGTAACAATGTAAATTTTCTAAAGTCGTGTGTATTTCTAAGTATGTCTTAGATGTCACTGACTAACGATAAAGGAAAAACAGCGTGAGGAAACCTGGACTTGAAAAGTCTGAAATCGCCAATCCGCCTTGAGCAAGCGTGGTGATCAATCAAATGCTCATGCCATCTCTGTATGAGAAGGGGCCTGTGCCCAGCAGTGGGACAATATATAGGCTGGTGATGTTGATCAAATACAACAACTTGAAGACACAAAAGTAAAGCTACTTTACGCTAACAAGTGAAGTCTCAAAAGGTAGAAATAATTAGTATATACTAGAAATATGTTGCATGTTCCACGCGTGGGTGTCGAAATATCATGAAAGTCTGCAGAGGTATTAGTTTAAGGGGACTTTTAAATGGTGACGAGACGAATACGATACGACCTTTATATGTACTGGTATGGTAATTATAATAATTAGGTTATGGGATTTCAAACAAAGTTGACAATGAAACCTACAAGTCATCATCAGCCTATTTACTATCCCACATGCGGAGAAAAGGCCTCTGGCATGTCTTAGTAGCAGTCGTTGTTACAATTCCATGTCAGATATCGTCAAGCGGATTTGAAAAAATCTGACACTAGGCCTTATATTACCTGAGGGCGCCCCCGGAATACAAAGGGCTGAGGAAGGAAAATAGATGGGTGTTAGTCAGTAAGAGTCTGAAAGTCCCTCTCGCCCCACATACGGCAGGAGGAGTCATTTGATGACTGATTTTCCGTCCAAAAAAGGTGGATTTGAGAAAACTCTGACACTAAGGCTCATTAGGTAAGTTAAATCTGCCGCCTACACGATACGAAGAAGAAGTATTATTTTGTAATAGGAAGCTTAAAATTTTATTTCAAATACAAATAAATCCTACGCACGAGTACTATTTCTCGTTATAACAGAAAAAAACTACTTCTACGTAATTGGACGATATACGATCGTAAAGTATAAAAGCCTCTTGTTGAGGGCCAATTAGAAAAATCCTGAATAGAATTTAGTTTTCAAATGCTTCAAAGTATTGAGAATATTAATATATTTTTTAATGGAAATAAAATATACTTCTATTAAACGACTTCGAAATTAATTCGATGTACTAAATGGAAGGGTATGTTACTATACTATGTAACGTAAAAAGCAATGGCCCTTAAAATAATGTTGACAGAAGGAAACCGTTGTGAGATTTTCATTTATCTTTTTGACAATCAAATAGAAGAATAATAAATTATACTAAAGAAATTAGGCATCAAAAAATTCATCTGCATTGCTATTAACGGGAATCGTGCCCAAAAGGCTGGCTGCATTGCCACGTTGGTTGGCAATGCTGATTTTTTGACCAAAACATAGGCCAGCCTTTTGATCACGCGTGATCATCACCTTTTTGATAAATGATTATTCTTTATAAGTTTTAATTTTGTTGTTTGAAAGTCTGCTGATTAATCGGGTTAATGACATTGCCCATTTTCTTCAAATAATTCTCATCAATCCTTACTTAATATTATAAATGCAAAAGTAACTCTGTCTGTCTGTCTGTTACGCTTTCACGCCAAAACTACTGGACCGATATAAATGAAATTTGGTACAGAGATAGAATAGACCTAGAGGAACAATATAGGCTACTTTTTACCCGGGTGCGCTAAGTAGTTCCCTCGGGATGCGGGTGAAACCGCGGGAAACAGCTAGTATGTTTATATTCTGTTTATGTTACGCTTTCACGCGACAATGACTCTAGCTGTCTAACTCTAGCTCACTAGCATGAATATGGATTGAAACCTGGTTTCCTACTTTAAGTCACAAGTTCCTATTTCTGATTTACCACACACAAAATCCACATTACAATAGCTTATACCAAAAACAACGTTCTTGATATCAAAGCCGGCAATACTGTAATGTTCTATGTAATTTTCACATCAAAGGAACAGCCTGTTCACTTCAGATTCGCTTACGCTAAGATACCTAATTAATTACTAAGTATGTAATTAGATTGTACCATTGACCTTTGGTTGCGTGGGGGAGTTTTATGAATAAAGTTTGGAAATATTTTCTGTGGATCCTAATTGGTATTTTGAGGATTCTTAGAAATTTAATTTATACCATCGACGTCACTTGTATCAGATTTAATTACGTAAACTCATTTTCAGTAATTTCACCTTCCTTTGCGTCTCGCAGTTGGGTAAAATTAGCTTATTTTTATGTATATATATAATTCTTCTGTGCGTGTGTTTGTCACCTAATTCCTCTTAAACGACTTAACCAATTTAGATGTTGTATGTATATTTGAATGGGTCCCTATATGGTTTGAAAATAGAATTGGACGACGACATCTACCGGTAGATGTCTCCCTTGCATTTTGACAGTGTCGAATCGAACATACCTTACATCCCAGACACTCAAAGGCACAAGTGTTTCCCAAAAAAAAACATAAAATACAAACACGATTCGATGAAAAAAAGCGTTTCAACAAATTTTCTTTACATTGTACTCCTTGTGTCATCCCAGTAGTCTTAAAAAACTATTGGATCGGAAAAAGGTTCAAATTCACATTGTACCTTTTCGAGCAACCATACTATCGATTGTCGATGTAAAATATAGGACGTCCTTATGGCAGGGAAATCTTTGTAATACAAAGTGTTTTAGAGTTATGGGTGGCCACTGTCGGGGTGAAGATGGTGGATATTGATGGGGGATAGGGCTTTGAGGGGATGAATTGATTTGTCAGTGGTAAGGTTTAAAAAAGGTCTTCATACAATTCACTTAATCTTACTGTACATAGACATCTTGCTTTTCCCAACCAGCCTAATTTTAAATTCGTAACTAAAAATATAAAAGCGAAAGTGAGTTTGTTTCTTACGCTTTCATGGTAAAACGGCTAAACCGATTTGGATGATTTTTATTACGGAGATAGATAGTACCCAGGTTTAGCATAGATGGACAAACTAGTTTTCTCCATCTTTTCGCTAATAAAAAAAACTAATATTATAATGTTCTCAATAATCTAAAGCCAATGTTAGTTATTCGAAAACCACCTTTGATTGTTCAACCAACAATAGTCAATAATAGTTTCAGACATCCTCGAAAAAAAAACAGCCGAATCCGTCGAACATTATACGCCTTTTACACATAGCAACACATTCAACCATTAATTTTCATTTAAGTATATAGATAAAAAAAATCAAGGGCAGCATTTGTCAACCGTACTTTTAAAAAGTGTAGTCCACAATATACAGCAAAAACGTGTCTAAAAGTCGTCGGGGGTGATTAAACCCCCACCCGGCTCACACGTCGTTAACTGTGCGGTGATTAAGGTTATCAGCCAAACGTTTTTAACCTTTTCCCGACCGTGTGTTTGTTTTATTTATTTATTTTAACGCTAGCTCAGTATCTGAGTTCGCTCGTGTGAATAATTTGTTGATTAAATGATGTAGGTAATTTTTTATTTTAGTCTGTTTGTTTGTTTATGTTTGCTCATCGGTGAGATGGGTGAGGTTCTGGGTTTGAGTTACTGGTTAGGAAAAAAGTTTTGGTATTGTATTTTTTCGTATAAAATTAGTTGATAGCAGCTCAAAATCTGGTCATATGGATATGTTCCCAGTTGACGCAAATAGGTACGACCATTACTAGGTAGGTACAACGAAAATAAAGTATTATAATTGTCGAAATGTCGGTGAACTTTATGAAAGAAAACCTCTACTGAAACATTTTAGGAAAATATATGCTATACTATGTTATTTTATATTTTTTAATACTGACCCGTTTTCATTGCTCTGTAGTGTAGTAACAAAAATATTTGATTGAAATATTCTATCTGTCAAGAGTGTATGATAAATGGGATCACCTTGATCTCTAGTTGGTTAAGCAAATACGGTTATTACAAAAGATTATATAGATATCTATGTGTAGAATACACATTCTACGAGTTGTATTAGTTTTCAGTTTTTTTTAATAACTAGGATTTTTTTAAACATACACAAAAACCCAGGACCGGAATAATCTTGTTGTCTCGTACGGGAATCAAACCCGCGACACGCAGCGCAGCAGTCAATTGCACAGCCACTATGCCTAACGTGCCGTCGGATACTTAATTACTATGGTTATAGTTCACAGGGAAAAAGCTTTCAAATATAATTTCAAATCTACTATTATGGTAGATTAGCTGTCTTGGCTCTAGAATTGTTCGAAAGAACTTCTGCGGCCCTGAGATGCAAAGGGCAATGAAGCAAAAAGGGTTTTAGTGAGTAAGACTCTGACACTCCCTCCCACCCCACCCACAATGGGAGGGGTCATTTGATGATTACCTACCCTTAAAAAAAGTGGTAGTAATCTTGTAAATCTTTTAAGAGAATTTACATAAAAAAAATATGTTGTTTTTAGTTTTAAAATTCTGATGAAATCTAAATATAAACCATTCGTTATCAAATCAACATACAGACATTCAAATATCCAACAACAGTATTGATGGAAATTAGCATCCAAACGAGAAGTTATGAAATTTTTAAATGGAAAACGTTTTTTCATGTGGCAATCAGCATTTGGTATGATGCGAGAATTGAGGCTGGCAATATTTTATATTTGACGTGCCTATTAAAAATGGAACAGTTATTAGTTATATAGATTGGATTATTAAAAAAAATATATATTCTTAACGGAATTAATAATTTCAAATTGATGTTTTTTTTTTATTTTGTACTTTAATCAAAATGAAACAAAATAAAAATGATAATTGGCAGAAGTGTACTACTTTTTTAAAATAACAAAGATAGGTACCACAATTGCCGGTTAATAAATTACGATACAATTATTAGGCGTGGTGTGGTTATCAAAATGAGTGTACTGTACGAAATAATGAAAACAAATAAATGGAAACCGATGACGAATTAAGTCTAAAAGAATAACGAGTATATTGATAGCAGTTCACCTTATAAGCTGCGATGATTTTGCTTGTACTTTCCTTACAGCTAAGACACTTGGCGGCCCACCTTCTGTTCCTTTTCAATTTTCTCTCAAGATCTTCTTTCTTGAGTACACAACACAATAGACACTAACTACACGAGTACATAAGTCGAGTCCACGTCACGAATCCACAAACAGAGTTGCAGACCGATGCACTAAACGCGGTGATCACGCACGCACTTGAATTTGCGGACAGCGCGGATGACCTACGTCGTCGAACTGGAGTCGCGGCGATGTTGTGTGAGCGGTGGGATAGGAATTGGTAAAAAGGGCGGTAGTTGAAATTTTAGAAAATGACAACTACCTACATTTTGCAAATATGGAAGTAAAAAACAAGCTTAATTTATTATTTAGTAACTCATATTTATTAAAAGAAAAAACAAACCTATTTCTAACTAATATTATAAGTGCCAATGTGAGTTTGTTAGTTTGTAACGATTCACGGTGAATCGACTTAGTATGAAATTTGTAAAAAAAAAACCGTTTTTTTTTGGGATGAAAGTTGCAGCCGGAGTACGCATATCGTGTGCTTTATTAACATTAATAGATGGGCATTTAATATAACTTGATGAAGGTGTGGTAGGTACTATTCTGCTTACCCTCAAAACGTCATCCGCCTAGCATTTTTCTAACTTCATTGGGGTCGGCTTCCAGCTGAACTGCATGCAGCTGAGTATCAGTGTTTTACATGGAGCGACTGCCTATCTGACCTCCACAACCCAGTTACCGGGCGTTACGATACCCTTTGATACGACTGGCTTTCAGACTTTCTGGCTTCTGACTGCGCGTAACGATTGTCAAAGATTTACAAATAGGTAACATTCGGGACGAATTGCTTAACCTGCTTTCAGAGGCATGGGGGAGTCTTGTTATGACAGATGGTCACCCATCCACTTATCGCCAGCGGCCGACACGGCTTAACCTGGGGCCGTGCTTCTACGTCTTATTGTAATCACTATTCCGTGAGCGAGACACAGCTACTGACGTCGTATAACACCGGCTCTTTTTCGCAACTATAGTATTCCTGCTTAGGCACGTCGTCATGGGTCATGGTAAGGCCCCTGAGCGGTTATTATTAAACAACTAGCTCCTCACGAGTTTTAAATGTCACAATATCTAAAAACGTATATAAATATATTCAAACAAATTTAATAGCGACATTACACTCGAGCGTACCTACTTTAATTTTATAAATCATAACATTGTATGGGTCTGAAAAATTAATGCAAACATTTAATTAGCTAAAAGCTTTTTAACGGCGAACAGAGTTTTATGTATTTTTTACGTTTGTTTTATTAAATAAGGTAGGTACTCGTATATCGCGTTAGGTAAACGTCATCTTTAGCAATATAATAAATCTGACACTAAATCTCTGTCTGTCTGTAACGTTTTCACGGTAAAACGATTGAACTGATTGTGTTGCAATTTGGTATGGAGGTAGGTTGAAAGTTAAAGAAAGTTAGAGAAGGAGTTTATCTAGGTGCGTTAAGTAGTTCCTGCGGGATGCGGGAAAAAGCTAGCTCGAAAATATTTCACTATAAATAAGTACTTTATTCCTAAACATAGATCTTCTTCTATTTTTTTTATCTTAATGCTAGTTTTTTCCTGGGACAAGTGTGAAATTAACGGGACAAAAGCTAATAATAGCGTAATAAATATTATTAAGCGTAAAATAATAAAGTTGTACAGAATTTTAATTATTTTCCTATACTATACTAGCTGTTTCCCGCGATTTCACCCGAATCTCAAGGGAACTACTTAACTGGAAAAAAAATGTAACTTATAACTGTCTCCTGGGTCCCCTCTACCTTCGTACCAAATTTCATCGAAATAGGTTCAGCCCTTTTACCGTGAAAGCGCAACAAATAAACAAACTCACTTTTGCATTATAATATTAGTAAAGAAGTTACGATTTTAACTAGACGTATTTAAAAACAGCTAAGTATTATTATTTTTGCAAAAAAAAACTCTACGTCAAAACAGATGTTTATCACATTTCTAACGCGAAAACACTAGTAAGAAATACACAAACAAAAACATCTGTAAAATATACCTAAAAGAACACAAATTAATAACTTGCGTCGTAACATAAATGTTTCGCATTTACAAATGAGAAACATAAAGTCCGAAGTCAGATAAACAAATTCACATAAAAAAAACGACTTCAAAGTTCGTACATTAAAAAAGAAAAAAAAAATACACATTTCTGCCGAAGGTCCGTCGGACCCCACAATTAGGTCACACGCAACACTGAATATTTACATCGAGCTGTGAATACCATGGATTTTATTTTTAATATTAAATGGATTGGAATGTTCTGGTTTTTTTACACTGCGATCAAAGAAATAGAGTCAGTAATATTTTTTTTTATTTGAGCCCTCAGAAATAAAAGTAATAATCTAGCTTTCTATTAATGACAGAATTTTGAGAAATATACAATCTTTAGCAATTTGCTTATTGGAGTGATCACTGGTACTCAGCTACATCCAGTTTAGCCTGGAAGCCGACCCCAACATAGTTGGGAAATGACTAGGCAGATGAGATGATTTGCTTAGTGGAGTATTAGTCGCGAGTGTTGTAGTTGTCTATATCTATACTAATATTATAAAGAGGAAAGATTTGTTTGTTTCTAAGGATTTAACTCAAAAATTACTGGACCGATTTCAAAAATTCTTTCACCATTAGAAACCTACATCTTAATGAAGTATCATAGGCTATATTTATTTTCAGAAATAATTAGGGATCGATCGAATAAAATAGTCAACGCGGGCGAAGCCGCGGGTGGAAAGCTAGTCTTGTATAAAATGCAAAATATTTTTTTTTTCAGATTTTTTTTATGACAAACTTATTATCAAGAACAAGAAATACCCCTAATTGCTTAGCTCAGGTAAGAAAACCATTCAAATTTAACTTGCTAATCGGTGGATTTGCAAAAATATGCACCATTTTATATATTAAATATAAGCTAATGGTCTTTGGGTAAAATATCGATAGCTCCAAGCGCACTTATCGATACTTTTTTCAGCATCATCGTTAAAACGCCTGTAGAGTCAAACTAGGTCAAACACGTACTTAAAAAAAGTAGTGAAACGTTGGAATCATATCCGACATGTTTAAATTTTTAAGGCATTTTCACGTTAGTTTAAAAAAGTGTTCGGATTTTTATCATAATGGACTTTTTTCACAATGTCTGTTCTTGGAACATGACAGACGTGCGTTCTCACATCGTACCTATTGTATTTTCAGTAAAAAAAATAGTATACTTTATATGATAGTACATACAGACCGTATGTTTGCGATGCATAAAGCAATAGAAAAACACAAATTATTGTTTTCTGGTTGAGTTTAAAGAATTAAATAAACAATTTTGTTCCATAAACGATAAGTAAAGAATCGAATTAATTACATTATTATTAAATGGTCTTGACACACCCATAATATTTTTGAAAGACCTATCTAACGATACCCTACTTTACGTGTTTGGGAACTACCCTAAAAAAAAATATTTTTCAAATTTTTATTTGACCACTCTCTCGGCGTGACCAATATACATATCCATACCAAATTTCAGCTTTCTAGTATCAAGAACCTCGGAGCTATGCCGCGGACAGACAGACAGACAGACGGACATGGCGAAACTATAAGGGTTCCTTGTCGGACTACGGAACCCTAAAAAACTATTTGAATATCATATATAAAATAATTTTCATTAACTAATTAGTTAGACTAGTTCCTATTACCTTAAATATAGTGTTTATAGTTTTGGTGATATTAAATTTAGTAGCTGACCCAAAATCATTGCTCTTGAGTGTATTCTTATATATACTTTTGAAGGGCTCGTATTAGCTACCCTAGAGCCCTTCTTTGTAAGAGCCGTGCGGATCGATAGATTAGAAAGGTTAAGCTGCGCTAGTCACGGTCAGTCCATGGATGGGTGACCGTTTTCTTAACATAACGAGACTCCTCCATGCCTCAGAGAACACGTAAGGCTATGGGTCCTACGCCTGATCTCTCCCCGGTTGTGTCGGACTGCCAACCCAGTCGGACTATGAGAGTGAGGGAATAGAGAGTGCACCTGTGTCTGCGCAAGCGCTTGTGCACTATAATATCTCCTGCGTGACTGGCTAGTCTTCATTGAGATTGGTCGTGACCGAAGTCTGTCTGGAGACATTACTAACTTTTGCCTGTGTATGCTGTATTCTTTGAAACAACCAGTTGGTGATATTGCATCCCGATAGTAGAAGGTATCAAGTATGAATGTGTATGGATTTAAGACTACAAAAATGCAGGGTAGTTTGTGTAATCTGTAGTGGATTACATGGGTAGGAGTGCATAATGACCTGATGGATTGTTTGGGACACAGGATGATGAGAAGGGGAGGAAGTCAAATCGGTTTATATTTTTAACTATTTAAAAAAAAACGTACAAACAACTCTATAGAAATCCACGAGGGTCAAAAACTCGTGTCTCAATTACAAATTTTAGACACACAGATGTTGGACGTCGAAATAATTTAATACTGGACGACCTTCGACAGGAGAGGGGGGAGGGTATTGGACACCCCCATTCACTGATTATTTAACACCCCTAAATTTATTCGCACCCCTTTTCAATGATGCCGACATTTATTGAATGAATTAGACAAATTATTAAGGTGCTACGAAGAGGCGTTGATTCGCTTTGTAGCTGAATCCAGAGGATTTGAAGATGGACTTACGGAATATTATCTTCCGCCTTCAATATAAATATTTATTTTGCTCAGATTGCCGATTGTTAATTGTCAGTTTTGAAAAGATGATCATTTATTTAGAAGTGCTGGACATTTTTTTTCTAATACCTGTCGCTTTGATAATTCTGGTCGACATCGTTTATTACTAATATCTATCTTCTTCTATCTATACTTATAATAAATCTGTAGAGAGGTCAATTCTGTACATGAAATATATTTCCAAAATAACTATCAGGGGGTGATTAGGAATCGATACTGATGCCAAAAATGCAATCAGTAAAATTTTTGTCTGTCTGTCTATCGGAGCAATCAATAGGAGCAGAGCAGTGAAGGGAAATGTTGTTATTTTCGTTAAACGCGCTAATCTCAGGAACCGCTGGTCGGATTTGAAAAAATCTTTCAGTGTTAGATAGTCCATTTATCGAGGAAGGCTATAGGCTCACATATATCATCACGCTAAGACCAATAGGAGCGGGGCACCACTATTCCACGCGGACGAAGTCGCTGGCAGAAACTAGTTGTAAAATAATTAAGTAAGTGTGTCTGTTTGTTACACGTTTATGACAAAACGACTGAATCGGTTTAGATGACTCTTAGTATGGAAAGATTGAAATCTAGGGAAAAGCAAAGTGATCGTTTTTATCCAAGTGCCTGACGTACTTTTTTCTGGATGCGGATGTAACTGTGGTAAATAACAACCTATATCTAAGCCAGAGAAAATTTGTTCGTTTGAAATAACTGACGGATTAGTGAGAAACCTGAAACTTGGAGGGTGTGTTTTTATATGACGTAGGCATCCGATAAGAAAGGATTTTTCGAAACTCTACCTCTACGGGTGTAAAAAAGGGGGGGGCAAAGTTTGTGTGAAACTTTGTCATTTTTAATTTGAATTCGTATAGTACACGCGGGCGAAGCGCTGGCGGAAAGCTAGTAATATAATATACAATGCCAGAAGCGACGAATCTTTGATCACCGCTCATGAATAAACGTCAAAGCCGAGTGATAGATCTGAAAAAGGTCGCCACTTTGTGTTAGTGATTTTTATAACCTGATACCCTTTTCAAAAGAACAGTGACATATTATTGATTGGATTAAATGAATGAAT
The DNA here is from genome assembly GCA_963891755.1 of Pyrrhia umbra. Taxonomy (NCBI): domain Eukaryota; kingdom Metazoa; phylum Arthropoda; class Insecta; order Lepidoptera; family Noctuidae; genus Pyrrhia; species Pyrrhia umbra. Next base: position 4,758,466 of record OY982943.1, read on the forward strand.
CATGTTCAATTTTCGTGTAACGTTACAATGAAATGAATTAATATTTGAGTAAAATAATTTACGACATCTTAAATTGTGTTCACTTGTATATATTTATTTCTTTATTTATTACAGACTTTCCTCACATTGAGTTGGTTAGGCCAAAATGAAATTTATCTGAGAAGGAATAAGGATATTAATTATGTAATTCAGATGTGACGTGAAGTAGCTTTGTCGATTTATTTCTTTTGAAAGGAGGCAATATTAAGTGAACATTGCATCTATACGATACGAGTAGAGGACACCGGATTTTAAACGTTTCTCTAAGATATCTTGTAATACGGGAATCGTTTATTTGATTTAGAATATTTGATATACAACAGTGAAGAATACATCGAAAAGCACACAATTAAAGCATAGTGTGTTACAAACAGAAATCATAACTTGACGGAACCCTCAAAAATTCCGACAAACTTCCCAACGATTTAATGGAAAGCGATTTTTGTACCTTTTGTCCTGTTTTTTAAGGCGCCCCTGTAAATTGGGGGCAGTCCGCCATCCATCATAATTGTGCCGTAATGACTGTCGTTCGGCCCTTTGTTTTACTCATTTTGCATTAATTACAATTGTTTTCCCGTAATTTGGTCGTTTAACCTTATATTTTGATATATATATTTAGGAATATGGTGGACCTGACGTGATGGGGGAGTGTTGACCTGGTTGTATAAGATTTTGTTTCTTAAGAACTTGAGTTTGAGGTTTAAAATACAGTGTGTAATATTTTCTATATCCTTCATTATTTGTCCTGAAAATGACCACAGCTGGACCTGAACCTTTTCTTGATCGGTAGCAGTATTTTTCTGTAGAACAAAAACTATTATTGGGAATGTTCGGATGTTATCGGAAAGTATGAAGAATAAACTTCCATAAGAGATAAGAATGTGGAGTGACGACTTAAAATACACGAATCGATTGACGTAATAATAATCAAAAAAGGACAACGCGTTTGGTCTTTAAAGCGTCAAGAACTAATCAACTTTTGTACGTAGGCTGGGAAATTCTTAACCCTCTTTTGCACCTCGCGGTTAGGTTAAAAAGATTTAAAAACACGTTAACATTTTTTTAGCTATAATTTCAAAGTCAGAAAGACCACCTCAAAAAGTAAAACCATTTTCGAAAATGCCAAACAAAACGCACCGCCATCTTGTTTCCATCCGAGCCTTTAAGTAGGGGAACTCATTTTAACATGCAAATACGCGCTGGAATTCAAACTGGGTATATCAGGCTGATGGAGTAGAAATTGAATTTCTTTGGCAAAGAACTCGAGCGAACCTTGTAGCGTACAGATAGAAACTATTTCATAGTTATGACGTAACGCTAGGAAGGTTTTTGAAATGTTTGTAAACTGATAACGTATGATATTAAAATATATGGTAGGTTAAATGGTTTTTAATTATAATATTTACTGCATTACATAAACCCATTTTTTTTTATCAAATCCTACTAATAATGTGTGTGTGGATCATGTAGTGAGAAAGGTTTTGGACATGAATGTGGATGGATATAGAGGAAGGGGACGACCGGAGAAACGATGGATGGATTGTGTGAAGGTGTATATGATTAGAATGAATGTTACTAGCGAGATGACGGCAAATAGAAGAGTATGGAAGAAGAAAACATGCTGCGCCGACCCCAAATAAAATTGGGATAAGGGCAGGACGATGATGAATGTGTGTGTGGATGGATTTGCATGAAATTTAGTACAAACATAGTTTATAACCGAAATTAATATATAGGATACTTTTTATACAGGTGAGCTAAGTATTGCGGATGAAACCGCGGGAAGCAGCTAGAAACTAAAATAGGGTGTCAAAAAGGCCGAACCATATCCAAGAGTGGCAAATCAATCAGTATTTTCGTAGAAGGATCCCATGAACCGAGAGTAGAAAACTCAAAGGACCAAAAATGATTGAATTAAATTGATTTTTCTTGCTGAACAAAGCTGAAATGACTTATGTGCTTGTTATTACATTGGGCCCCAAAGACCAAATTCGAACATAAAAGTGGTCCTTAGTGGCAGAAATATGTAGGTAGGTATTTAGTCTGTACCTACTTGAATTGAGCTAATTCACAAATTATAGCTCTTCTACTAAAATTTAACACACATAGGTAAATAAAAGTTTCACCAATCTATTTACATTTTAAAAGCCATAAAATTTTATCTAAGCCCATCTAAAAGCCGCACTCAAAACATTTCGCATTGCCAAAATCCAATAACGTCTCATTTGCGCTACCAGCCAATAAAACGCAACCACAATTAGCCTCACGTACCGACAGACAGTTAATTCAACCGAGTCACAGGTAACTTACGGTTATGGTACCAATAACAATAAAACCGCGCCGCGTATTTATTGTGTTCAAATATATTTTATGTTGTACGGGACTTGCGTAGTAAGGGGATGTGTTATTTTTGCTGGTTTTTCTCATATTTTTTTAAATGTCCGTTGGTTTTATTTCGGCCGGTGGGAGGGTTGTAATAATATGTGATTCAAACTACCCAGTGTACCGTTAGTAGTCTGTGTTATTTCTAATAAAGGTACATATACTTCAAAAATTTTAAGAGCCTGTTTCGCTTCAGGGCAGGTAAGTTCTCGCAGATAAATTCATGTAAGTTCATTTTCATTATTGAACTGAATGCTTTGTGGGACTAGTGGTAGTCACTGCGACTGCTAAACATGAGCTTGTGGATTCAATTTTCAGGCAGAAAAAACTGGCTTTTTCAAGAACTTTCTGGTGGTAGTAGCCGGTGTGTCTAAGTTAGAAGTAAATATTATAACGTTAAATAGGTCATATGGTTGCGATTGGAGAACCAGACCTGAAAGGGCCCGTAGTACGCTCGATCATCAGCTCTTCTCCTATGCCCAAGGAGCCTATGCAATGGACTAACATGATCTGATGAAGATGGTCCTAATCAGGTTTTGAACCCTAACACAAGTGATCAAGAGGTGAGCTTCATAACCTCTAAGCCACAAGGACTAAAAAAGACACACTCAGCTTTATATTTTTTACCAGCCAGACCTATAAAACGGTACTTAATTTACAATTTACAATCAGCCATAAGAATAAACCCCGTCTATTTGAGCGAAAGAGACTCAGCGGAATCTATGGGACTTCACAATTTTATGGGACATAGGGTGAATCCGTTAAAAGTGAAAACCAGAGCACGTAGAATTTTGACATACGGCCATTTGCTCGACTGTATAAGCAGACAAGTATGTTTGCGTTGCCACATAAAAACGGAGGGTAGACGAAATATGAATTGAACGAAATGTTGCCAGAAAATAAAATAAATCTTGAATTAATTTTATTGGTGAATTGTTTGAATAGGCGTGTTTTTGGTTGGTGGAAAAGGGAGGTACTGTATTCTCGTATTTTTAAGATTTTATTGCCACTTTTTGGGTAGAGAAATTCTTGATGAAAAAACTCAATTAGGACATTTAGAACGGTCTACGAACAGAGAAGCAAAGATCATTAGTGGTTATAATCACTACTAGACCACAGTGCTTTTTTATCAAAAAGCATTTCATATCTCGTATCATAATTCTTCCCGCTTTTTGTTAAAAGAACCAGATAAAACAGAGGACAAACAAACTAGAGCCATTTTAATCCACACACTAGACCACAACACCTGCAAAATTGAATAGACAATTCACTCTATCGCATAGAAAACTGAAACAATGCTCTCTGGTCGTATCAAAATGGACCAAAGACAAGCTAAACTAAAACGGCACGAACTGCACAGGAAATTAAAAACTTTGTGCAGCAAGCATTGAATCGTTCGGCCGCCATTGTATGTGTTACCGTGCATACATGATACACGACTTTGTTTAAAATTACTAGGAACTATGTACGTTGCTGGTAGTGTGTGAAATATTAGAAGTTGGGAATTCTCTAGGAATTGTTTACGGGATCTGTTGACATGTGACGTGGAAATCAGAAATTTAATCTAAAGTAGTCTAAAGTAGATGGATAATAAATCTGTAGAGAGGTCAATTCTGTACATGAAATATATTTCCAAAATAACTATCAGGGGGCGATTAGGGATCGATACTGATGCAAAAATTCAATCAGTAAATTTTTTGTCTGTCTGTCTGTATAAACTCTATAGAAACAAAACCTACTCGACGGATTTTAACGAAACTTGGACATTTTTTTTTTCTGATGCCCGTCGCTCTAATAATTCTGGTCGACATCGTTTATTACTTATATCTATCTTCTTCTATCTATACTTATAATATACTTTTGGTGCTGGTTATAGTATACTTTTCATTACGCTAAAATCAATAGGAGCAGAGCAGTGAAGGGAAATGTTGTCATTTTGTTTAAACGCGCTAATCTCAGGAACCGGTGGTCCGATTTGAAAAATTCTTTCAGTGTTCGATAGTCCATTTATCGAGGAAGGCTATAGGCATCTCGTATCATCACGCTAAAACCAATAGGAGCGGAGCACCACTATTCCACGCGGACGAAGTCGCTGGCAGAAGCTAGTTTAATCTAAAGTAGATGGATGTATATTTAGAGAGAAACTAACAAACTGAAAAATAACAACCTAAGATTTTTAATATTACAATTTTTATTTTTAGGCTGCTGGGTAGAGATGATTCGCAAATCACAGGTTAATACTTTTAACTTAGATTACTTGTTCTCTGAGATTTGAAGGACTCAAAACTCTTCCAGTATCACCCCTCATACAGAAGTTTTGCTCTAGCGACTCTTCTCTGGTAAATGAAGTGTAAGAGGCACTGAGACTACCACGAACTCACTAATGTATACGAAACGTAAAAAAGCGGTTTTTTTATGGACTATACAAATCTCTCAATTAACTAATATAATACCGGCCTCATCTAGCTTTAAAAAATGGCTTCACATGTAAAAGTAAAATAAACATCATTTATCGTTTTATTAAAAGAATTCATATCTTTGAATGAGAGTCATTGTTTTTTTTACCGATCCTTTTTCTTTTTGAACTACTTTTTACGATACTTGTATTTTTGATTAACAAATAATCGCTTATAATATAAACTAGGGTTCCTGTTCCTATTGTGCATTCACTCCATCCAGCTAATTAAAGCAAGTTATTGGATGAAAGACTGACACACATCCATTCATCAAGACTCACTTTCTCGTTTGAAATTTAGCAGGATAACCATACAATACTGAGAATATTCGCTATAAACACGATACATGAAGATACTCCATCAACATTCAACACTATTAATACCATATTGAACTAAATCCACGTAGATATTGCAAACTGTATTTCATATTCAACGTGGCAGACGATATTTAGAGCCATCTCAAGATGTTACAGAACTGCGTAATATAATATATCTTCGTGGTAACTAACTCGGTGCGCAGAAATGAATGGCTTTCATGGAGTTCAATAATATTCTGTGGAACGTATTTTGGTTAGAATGTTTATCATCTGCCTAGCCTTTTCCCAACTATGTTGTGGGTCGGCTTCCGGAGGGTTTTACATGGAGGCACTGCCTGACACAGTCTAACCATCACAACCCAGTCAACAGGTAACACGATACCCCTTGGTAAGACTACTTGTCAGACTTTCTGGCTTCTGCCTCTCCGTTCGACTGTCAAAGATCTTACAAATGATAACGGTAACGATGGCTTAACGTGCTTTCCGAGGCATGGAGGAGTCTCGGTATCACATAGATGCTCACTGATCTACGGATTAGCTGCGCCACGTTTAGCGTAACCTTTGATCGATAAATCTGTGAACCTTTTACTTAGCCATGAGGTCCTAACATAATAAGTCACGATCATCAATCTTGGTATTCATCATCATGTGTGTATTAATACAGACACGAAGCACTCTTTGTTTCCCCACTCTCATAGTCCCGTGGAACGACAATCCGACCGGAGAGAGATCAGGTACAGGCCAGCAGGCCTTACTGCTTTCTGCAGGATGTTTGAAATACAAACGGTTGAGGAAAGAACATGGATGGGTTTTAGTCAGTAAGAGTCTGACACTCCCTCTCGCCCCACCGACGGACGGGCCCCTCCCGTCCACATAAGATGATTTTCCATCCGAAAAAAAGGCTTTTCCTATTGTTTTACAAGATTTTAGAGGCATAGTTATAACCAGTTGCATTAAAATATGACGTTACTTATACAAAAGCGAAAAGTAGCTATCAGTCAAAACGTGTCGTATAAGTCATAAAAAAAATTGTCAGGCTGCCAATGAGACACTTTCCGGCCCGGGAATCAAAGCCAAGACCTCATGCTTGACCTACGAGCATTAAAGTATGTGTTTAACCTTGAACTTAATATTGCTATAAAAACAAAATGTATAACTAAACTAAACCTACCCATTAATTTGACTTCATAACATAATATTACATTTTAATTCAATTACCCCGCCTATCATAACGTGCTACGTAAAATGCCCGTTTCATTGAACATTAAATCTATGTTTTGGCGAGCTTAATCTTATCTAAACTAAATAATGGGTACTCCAAACTGGTGCGAGACACGCGAACTTTATTGCCGAAATAGTGTACTTTGAATCATATATCGTCGGCGTCAGTGCAGGACCTTCTAAATGCAAAAAAAAACATGTTTTACAGTAGACAATAAAAACTTTTCTAAAAGCGATGTGATCAAATTAAAACAACTTTTTTCAAAAACATTTTTTTTTGCATTTAGAAGGTCCTGCACTGACGCCGACGATATGTGAAATAACAAACTTAAGGGTTTAAGACTGTGAGCTATGGGTGGCTCGCCGTCCGGTAAGGACTAGGCCCGTGTCGACGGCGCGTTTGTGTTCCACGCTCGTCTCAAACAGATATCAGTATAAATGACGGGGCCTGCCTCCAGGGTCGTAGCCTGCCGGGGCTGGGCGGGATGTTCGAAAGAGTTACCACGGCCTTGAAACACAAAGCAAGGTGAAGGAAGAAACATAGATGGGTTTTAGTCAGTAACAGTCTAACACTCCCGAGGGGAGTGTCCGCCCGCAGTGGGAGGGCATCATTTGATGGTATGATGATGGTACCTAAAACCGTGCCTAAAAAATGAATATAAATATTATTTCCTTAAAGGAGGTTTAAAAGGATTTGCCTTTTAAACAGCGGAAACAAATAGTTATTTATAAGTCTTTTCTCAACTATGACGATGTCTGACTATCAGACTTTATGGCTTTTGGCTGTGTCTAATGACTGTCAAACATCTACAAATGACAGTCGAGGCCACTGACGATTTTTTGATGGTCATTACAGGTAGTCAGAAGCTAGTCAGTCTGATAACCAGGGGGATCTTGTTACCTATAGCTGGGCTGTGCAAGTCAGGTAGGCAGTCATTCCATGTAAAACACTGGTAATAAGCTTAGACTGGAAACCTTAAACTTTGGTTATAGCCACCATTAACGAACCACCAAATTGTAAATAAATAACGCAATTAAACCATAGTTTTCTTAACCATTATCCATTGAAGATAAACCCATTAGCACTGGTTATCCCCTTATAGACAATAGCGTGAAGCCTGAACAGTTTAATAAAGGGGCAGGCAGAGTTCACAGTTGATTATGTATATAATACCATAGCCAACCCAAGTAGCGAACTAAGCGGTATAAGCACCTTATAGCGGGTGTGTCTGACACCGATGTGTAGCGGCGTACACTTGGAGGCAATTAATCTGGGTCAGTTATAAAATAATATCTTCAAAACTGTTTGGAATATATTTTTAACTAGCTTTTTCCCACGGTTTCTCCCGCATCCTGAAGGCATTACTTCGCGCAAAACTATCCTATGTTTTAATGTAAGTTACAAACTATGTGTGTACCAAATTTCATCCAAATTTATTCTGTCTTTTTTTGAACGAAATAGTAACAAACGGACATACATTATACACCCTCATGAAATTTTCGCACTAATAATTTTAGTAGGATGGACTGCGGATAATCTCAAAAAAAAAGGATAACTTATTTAATATTGTTTTTTTACATGCATTTTTTAAGTAAAAGCCATCGAATGGTTTAAGTGTAATTAAATATACAGTTTCCGTGCTGTAAATAATTTTGAAATTGACCTGCAATTATTACTTTCGAGTGAATAAAGAACTGATTATTACATTTATCAAAACTTAGTCTTTTTTGGTACTTATTGGCTTTGTTTAAACTCTCCGTCTGTAAGTAACCACTGAAAGATTTTTTTAAATTAATTTATTCACAGCGATTAAACAATATTTTACATATCATTGGTTACTTACTTTTAGTTAGCAAAAGATATTAGATAAACTATACTCGTATAATGTCTTTAAGAGATTTTTTAAACTTTGATCTTGTTTATTTGGCCGTATATAGTAAACCTAATTGGTTAGACTTAAAGCTACTTAAAGTAATTTTGAACTTGTTTATTTGTTAAAAGTAAAAGAGAGTTTCATAAACACAATAGAAAATAGTTAACGCTTTTTACAAGACTTTAATGTAAGCCTAAGGAGAAAGATAGTACCCTGTCAAAGAATTTTTCAACTTGATTTTCTTTTACCTACAAGTGTGGAGACTTATCTAATTTAATTTTAAGAAAAAATTACATTATATTTAATAATTATTTAAAACTACTTAAGACTAAAGATTAAAAACTACTACTACAAAAAAAAAACACCTAAAGGAACACGTCGAGGTTAAGCGTCAAAATATTCCTCCACATCGCTATCATCTGGTAATGTGCCCAGAAGACTGGCAGCATTGCATAGCATTTTAAGAAATGATTATACCTATATGCCCGTCTATGGGCTATTCGCACAGTACAGTTATTTTATTCTGTTAGTGGGTTATTAATTAAAATATTACATTGTTACATTAAACAATTCAATAACATATTTAGTAAAAAAAATAAAAAATTGGTATAGGTATTTATTTGAGCAACTACAAAAAAACTATTTTTAGTCCTTTGGCTATCTTTATATTCAGAAACGCATCACGCAAAAACTTCTGTACGTATTTAGATGAAATTTGGTTCACACGTAGTTTATCCAGATTAACACACTAATAAATAGTCCACCATTGTACATACATACATTGTACCATTGAAGCTTGGACCCTGTTCCCGACATCGGTGGATCCCTATTTTTTTTATTTTTAAAAGTTTTTTTTTAATATTTTTTATAATGAATATTTAAAAATGTGGCCTAGTGGTTAAGGCACCTGCCTCTCGTGTACGAGTGTGCGGGTTCGAAACCTGGCAAGTACCAATGTGACTTTTCTAAAGTCATACGTACTTTCTAAGTATACCTTAGGCGTCACTGACTAACGGTGAAGGAAAACATCGTGAGGAAACCTGGACTTAAGTCTGAAATCGCCAATCCGCCTTGAGCAAGCGTGGTGATCAATGCTCATGCCTTCTCTATATGAGAAGAGGCCTGTGCCCAGCAGTGGGACAGTATATAGGCTGATGATGATGATGATTTAAAAATATTAAAAATAATATGTATAAAATTTAAATAAAGGACATATGTACAATAGTCCACCATTGTACATATTGTGTGTGCAAAGAGTTTTATAAATAAATAAACACATAGGATAATTTTTATCCCGGTATTCCGACCATTCCTGTAACCATGTCAGGAGTTCTTTGACCCTTCATGTTACGAGCTTATCTAGAAAACACTCGGCATTCGCGCCGGTGTGACAGACAGCCACGTTTGCAAATGAAACTCGCAGTCTAGATTAGAAACTTGGGCCGCCATGCACTGAACTGCGTTCAATACAGTGTACAATATTTTACAGAACATAGCGCATGAACCGCTTCTGTTTCAGACTAATCTACCTGATATACAGGGTGGGTATTAATTTTGTATTTTAAATCGCTTGTCCTATTTCGGACATAGCCCTCTTCCATGGCCGCTGGGCTAAAACAGGCTCTGTTGCAATGCAATGGTGCCGCTTGGTAATTTAGCTTTAGGTGCTCTATTTTTTGTTGTTTTGATCGAATCTCCACCCTTATTCTTTCTCAATAGTAATAAAAATATTATTTTGTTGATTTTATCGAGAAGGAGTGAAGTCGTACGCTATAGGTACGCCATGATGTATGTTTCAGGCGTGATAATTAATCACATTTTTCAAAGCAGTACAGTAGGTACCTATATATCTCTCAATTTCATTTTCATATCATTTCGTACTTGTCTATTTCACCACTTATGAATACGGGGATAATCTACCAGATTAATTCATAATAAGAGCATCAGTTGTATTAAATTTGCCAGATCATTTTGATTGGTATCTTTAAGGGTTGGTTAAATTATTCATTTTCCATTTTTTTGGGTTATGGTATATATATATAACAACAATTTTGTAAGGACAACAGGAACAATATTGTACCATATAAAATCAGCCTGTATATTATTGTTGCAGTATTAATGCATCTTTAATGAAGCGTTAGGTATCTGAAGTTCGAAGATTAGTAGAGAACTAATGCATTTACCAGATCCGAGCGCGAGCTTAAGATGTTTAGTATATAACTGTTAATTATGTACCTGTGCAGGTAATTTTTGGATAAGTCTGTTAATGTATTGGACTAACGGATTAGTGGAATTCGCTTTAGTATAACGTTTGTGTTGTGCAATGAGACACAAAGTATCCTAGGAACGGGCAAATAGCTTCAACTTTATTTTTGAATAATTGACGGATTTGTAATAATTTTTCAATTTAAAAATGACTGTAAATGGTCAAATTTAAAAAAAAAGAAAGTTATTTATTTCGAAATTTGTTTGTTTCTTACGCTTTTACGCCACAGACTAACGGTGAAGGTAAAGTCTGAAATCGCCAATCTGCCTTGAGCAAGCGTGGCGATCATGCTCATGCCTTCTCTGTATGAGAAGAGGGCTTTAATCAACAGTGAGATATTAAATGGGCAGATAATGATGATGATGAATGGTCGTATATATCTTCAATACAATTAAAGTAATATGTTTCAGGCTTTGCAAAAGCAACCTTCACAAACACAGGGGCTGTACCACCACGTGTTTTTGCAATCACTATTCAAGTTTGAGAGCGTGGCACAGCTACTAACGTCGTATAGCTCCGTCTCTTTTTCATAACGAAAATAATCTTGTTTTGGCACGTCATGGTAAGGCCCCTGGTCTATGGTAATAAATTAATTTATTTCAGCTTAAAACCAACTCCATCCCTAAGAAGATAATAATCAAATAAAGTATCCAACTCTCCCACATTAATTACAATTACCCACCTTCGAAACATAATAACAATCTCTTTAAAAATTATACCTAACACACGGTCATGTTCAAAATCCCCTAGTTAGAATAAATTAATTTCAACTTCACCTTAATTGAGAGGGTAGAGAGTCTTCTGATCTCACAGTACTGAACTCATTATTTATTCTTATAATGCCCGTTAACCCGACAGCTTCGGGTTAATTTGCTAAAGGTCTTGTGACTAAAAATTCGTGTTTTGAATATTAAATGTTACATCTAAAACCTATTTAGGGTCCCTCCATCTTTAATCGTAATGTATGGGCCTTAATTGGGTACCTTCATGTTTAGGAAGTGAAAATTATGCGGAGGATTACGTTAGAATATTCTATGTTTTGTGGGATGTTTTACTTTGAGTGTGGCGCGTTTGTGAGGCCTTCTGTTTATATGTAAAGAACAAGGTGTTAACACTTAATTAATATGTATATCGCATGATGATACATGCGAAAGTAACTCTCTCTCTCTCTCTCAGTCTTATTAATAAATACAGATTAGAGCAAGAGTAACTTTACTCCTAAGTGTAAGCTTGAAGTAATGAAATTCAGTATTAATAAATATGGAGTAGGAAGGGTGTAGACTAGATCGAATTTACACTAGGAAGTAAAGTTAATCCTTGGCGCCCCATAGTTTAACGACTGAGTAAGCATAGGGTAGCCGTGTATTTTGATTTCATAACCTATTTTATCTACAACTGCCGCGTCGGCCGGTTCGAATTATGGAAGCAAAAGTTTCGATGTTTATTAAAAGGATTCACAACAAAATTGGAAGATATAAAACTGTATATTGTTGCATTGGCAGTACTGCACAATATTGCAAAGCACAAGCAGGATATAATTGAGGGGGTAGAAGATGACGCCGACGTTATCCCAGTAACACAGGCAATACACAACTCCCTTAAGGTCACAGCACACATATCAACTCGGAAAGGGATCGTCACCGTATCGCCTCGAGCCGTTCAGTATTGTTTGTATGAAACTCCCTACTGCAACACACACTAATCGGAATCGTAACGTAATCGCCTCGCCTCGGAACAGGCCCCGAACCGCGATGCGGTGCGTGGTCAACTTGCAGTTCCCGCACTTACGGCTCGTCGTCCCCGCGCATACGTCTCTCCGTACCCGAGCTCACATCTCTTCGTCCACCCTTGCCCCTGTCCCCTGCCGAACGTGCCGCCATTCGCAAGGCAACTTCCATTCGTGTTGCGCGTGAGTTTTATTGAATTTTTAGGATAGATTCAAACACAAAATAACGATGAAAAGGGAGAAACTCATTGCCGCGAGCCGTAAGCGCGGTGTCGCCAAGCCGTAGCCGAGTTGACGTACAGGAGCTGCTGATACGCTTTGGTTACGTGCATACGTTAGGTTGACGGCGAGGCGAAAGGCGATACGGTGACGATCCCTTTCCGAGTTGATATGTGTGCTGTGACCTTTAGAGGTAATTTTGAACATCATCATCCTCCTGCCCTCATTATAATTTTGAACGGGTAGCATTTATTAATGTTTTTCTTTAAATTAACATGATAATTACACATGCATTTGAATACATATCTTATTTTATTTAAATAAAAGATTTGAGTTTACAATCAGGTTTTATTTTTAGAATCTACAGAACATTAAACAAGGCTTATATAATAATAACATTGATTATGTATGTTCTCTTTCTATTATGGCAGATTTTAATTTTGCCCCATGTGTTTGCATCTTAATTAAATATTGTTCAGCCATTTCCATCAGTCTCGTATGCTCCTCGTCCTTTAACATTTTGCTATGGCTTAGCATTCCATTAACATAGTCCTCATGGTTCTGTCAATAATTAATTTTATTGGTTGTGTGATACACAAGAGTAGGTAACTTTAAAATAAACAGCAGGTTTCATTACCTTACAGTACATTACATTACCTTTCTGGGCCTTATATCACTATTCATTATATTATTATTTAATGTTCGTTTGGTTGACACTATTGTGTCGTCTTCAGAGATCTGTAAGATATTATTGGTTATAAAACACTGTAGATTTCACAGTCATACAAAACAGGTTAAATCTAATAAAACCGATGAAGTAAGAGGGTCTTTATCCATAAAATGACTGTACTGATATACAGTGGGTAAGAGTTCCCAGCAATCTATCTCTACACAAAAACAAGAGCAATCTGATACTTTTACGACATAAAAGAAGGATAAACAAACAACATTCATGTGTTCACAGGGCATTCAGTAATCCACACGAACAGAACTACAGACAAACCAAAGTATTACATAGATAGACCATAATTGATTTGATCAAAATCTTTGGTATCTTATTTTTTGTATACTTCTTCCCATGCTTTAGATTTTAATTTGTTAGTATTGGTATCTAGGGATTTATTCTCATTAATTTGCGCATATTCTTTAAGCACTGAGCGAAATAATTGCTGAAACAGTAAAAAACAGTATAAATAAATAACACGCGCCACGGTAGTAATAAAGTCCACGCAATTACTATCAATATGATTTACCATTTCTTCATCCCGGTTAATGGAGCGATTGCGTTTTTGGCTCATTTTTAATTAATAATAAAAATATATAATTAATCTCTCATACTGCAAAAAATATATTTATAATTTTACCAAAAGTTTCAAAACAAACTGCTAATTTTCTTGTCATCTGTCATGTTGACAATATGCATAGAGAATATAATCGCTCTTTTTACTTTTAAATTAATAGTATTGCCATAACATTCGCATTGATGCTGGTGTAACCAATGTATTGGTTCGCCGAGGGTACTCGATGTTTATTAATAACGTTCTGATTACCAAGTTAATACTTTCTTACTGTCAGATTAGCGAATCCAAATGTAACGTCAGATAATCTTTGGAGTATGCGATTTTTATTAATAAGACTGTCTGTGTGTTACGCATCCACGCTAAAATGGTTTTATCCGATTTAATTGTTTGGTATGTAGATCGCTTAAAACCCTGGGATATATGATAGTCAGCATAAGTGACCCTCCTCCAGGATCATAGCCTGCCGGGATTGCGGGATGTTCGAAAGAGTTACCGCGCCTCCTGAACACAAAGTGCTAAGGAAGGAACATGGATGTGTTTTAGTCATTAAGACTCTGACACAATTTTGCGGGAGGAGTCATTTGATGATTTTTCATCCAAAAAAAAGGATGCGGGTGATACTTCGGGAAACTGCTAGTAGTTTATAAATAAGTTTGCTTCTCCTGGTATTCTATAGATAAGAAGGTAGTCACTATTTATTTATATTACTTTAGGTAATTATACCGTTAACCAACATCTCGTAAATTTTATTTTTGGTTTTTGCATAATAACTCGAAAACGGCGTATTGTAGAATTTTTTTTGGTTTATTTTTGGTATTGTAGAATAAAATAGAATATTCTTAATTATGACAACATTTTAAACTTTATACAGTTAAGTAGGAGACACAATGGGCGGTCTCTTACAGACAAACTGGATAGGCTAGAGACAAGAGGAAAAACCAAACAGCAAGTATTCCAAGGTGTATTTCTGCTTATATGTTATTTAGGATAATAATAAAATTTATCATAATATTCTATACCTATGTAGATATAAAATATTGTATGAGAAGTAACTACCTATGTAGGTAAAATGATACCATATAAATGCTTCGATCGATTTGATTTTCATCAAGCAAAGAGCTGCGAGTTTATATTCACAAAAAAAAAACGTTTATATACAATAAAAATATTTATGTATGAACCGAAAAATATTTTTTTCCATTTGATTTGCAAATCCTCAAAGCTTCGCTGTGAGTACCAAGAAGTACTATGTTATTACGGCCTCGGTAAATGTTTGGTTAATAATTTAACAGTTAAATAACGTGGCTAAAGCGGGTTACTTTAAAGGCAGCACTCTCGGCGCGGCAATAATTAATGAGTCGATATTGGTTAGCGTGTGGAGCTACGAACCTGTATAGAGTAGGGAGTTTTGATTGCTTTTTGATATGAAACATCTGTTGATGTATCTTGGAGGTTAGATCATGACATGTATCTAAATAGATGACGTAAAAGTATGTACTTCGTTTGTCAAAAGAGCGCAGCACACTTTTATTATCTTCGTTTAAATGAGACTGCGCTGCAAATTTTTTCCTATACCGGGTAGTGGAGTCCAGTAACGACGGCACGTTTGGCGTAGTGGCTGAGCATATGGCTGCTGCGCGGCGCACAGTGGTCCGGATTTTAAAAAAGGCGGACATAGGATCGAAGATGCATATATCATGAAACAAAAAATTGATTTATATAGAAAATTTAACGCTGATTAATACTTATTACTACAACTTTTCAAAAAAATAGCTCCTTCATGTCCAAAAAAAATATTGAAAAAAAAAATGTATGGGAGAAAATATATTTTCCTCTTTTTCTCTGTTCAGTATCAAAGTATAGCAAGCAAACCTTATATTCTGGTAAGTACCTGTTGTCCTTAACACGATGACATATAAATTGCTTGCGTATCCCTGCGGCCTTGGCGCCTACGATGCTTCAAAGTTTGAAATTTCAATTTAGAATTTTCTTAATTATTAACGTGTTTTTTAATTAAGATGAAATCAAAATATCATCTATACATATAATACTTTAATATAATAAGAATTAAAACATTCCTATTGAGGTATTTGGCAGATATTTATTATTTTATTATAATAAAAAATAGCAATAAAACTCTTCAACTGTGCTTATGTAATTGAATACATGTGTTGATTCGTTGATAATCTGAACTGACAGCAACTACTCCTCTGATAAAAGAATGATTTACCCCCCCCCCCCCTACCACCACCGGAGATATCGACGACGCTGATTGACTGTTGAAGATGTGGTACTTACTTTGTCAGTCACTATTTGCGAGCGTGTGGTTGTTATTAATTCAGCATTTTTTTTTTGTATTTCATCTCGCAGGTCAACCTAGAAGGGTTTCGACTGCTTAACCGGGCTTGTTATTAATTTAGCAGCTTGGCAAGGAAAATATTGCAGACAGATGCAGATGAAGTATATGTTATAATAGTGGCTACTTTTCGTATTATTATCATAAAGGTTGTAACAAATCTCCAGCCCGGCCCATTTTGTAGAATTTGTGTATCCAATTTCTTCATTCATTGCAGCTTCTTGCTTGATGTTTACTGTTTATCTCTTTACAAACTCGAACTTAATGAGCCTGCAATCATGTGTTGAAGAAGAAATCGGGATTTTCCATTATGGTGATATTATAAGAAGCTAATTTAAGAGTGACAAAGTATAAAAACTGAAGAATCACTGAAGACTACATCTTCACTTCTTTGCTTGTAGGTGCTTTGTGAAGAAGCTCCATCGTATCAATGAAAAAAAAAACAGTTTTTTTCCTAAACAATGTGTTTTGAATAATTGCAACACTATCAGGGTCTTCGTTATGTGGTCAATAACACAAGTTAAGCCCTTCTTCTTGTCCATCCTAAGTTTTGCGACTAATGCGAAAGTGAGTTCTTCCGAAGAATACTCCAAAAGAGATTTTGAACGTCTTTTCTTTCTATTTCTCGCTGAGGTCATCAAAAGGCTTCCTAATCTGAACTTTGGTAGAGGGGCACCTCTACCAAAGTTCGATTAGATTTAGAGATCAGTTTGATTAGACATTGATGATAACGGAATCACAGTTGCTACAGTATCGAAGTTAACTGAAGTATTGTATAACGTTATGTTTTCAGAAACTTTATCTTAGGCTTGAAAAATCTCAGATTAATTCACAGTAGTACAATTTGGGCAACTTATATTTGCTTCTAAACTACTCAGCATGTCTATTCATGAAAGTCTTCTAATTTCTGGTAGTACTTGCTATCTGCAATGCAAGGGTCTTGATAAATTCTAAACGTTCCAACATAGTAGAAGTTCAATTAGTATTCGTAGAATAATAGCTTCAAAGAGCCTTGTTAAATTTTTCATGTCTCTTTCAACACGGAGGATCATAAAAATGTCCAAGTTCGTAACAAATCATCTTCATCATCATCATCAGCCTATCTAACACTAGTTCACTGCTGGACATAGGCCTCCCCTAACGTGTGCCATATCGCCCGGTCTTCAGCTTGACGCATCCAACTTCTGCCTGCAGCCTTTCGCAGATCGTCACTCCATCTTGCCGGAGGGCGTCCCACACTACGTTTACCTAGCCGCAGTCTCCACTCAAGAACCCGTTTACCCCAACGGTCGTCGGTTCTTCGACAGATATGGCCAGCCCACTGCCACTTCAGCTTACCAATTCTTTGAGCTATGTCGGTAACTTTGGTTCTGTGACGGATAGTTTCGTTACGGATTCTATCCTTCAGAGACACCCCGAGCATGGCTCGTTCCATGGCACGCTGAGCAACTTTGAATTGGCGGACTAGCCGTACTGTTAAGTTAGTGTCCATGTTTCGGCTCCATATGTCATGATGGGTCGTAACAAATGCAACCATAATAAAACTCACAAAACTTTCACACAGCTTTATGTTGCTTCCTCAAGGGTTGAGAAACAAGTGCCTTTAATTTAATTGCTTTTTATGTCTACATGACCTCTTGCAGGGTGCTTCTAACTTAATTCGACATGCTTAACAGGACAATAGCCAGATAATGCCTTTAATTGTTTCATGCACCGATATTAATAACCACAAAACAATCAATCAACAACAGTCAATCAGCGTTTTCGATATCTCCGGTGGTGGGGGGAGGTAAATCATTCTTTTATTAGAGGAGTAGTTTCTGTCAGTTACAAATTGTCAACGAATCGACACGTGTATTCAATTACATAAGTACAGTTGAAGAGTTTTATTGCTATTTTTTATTATAATAAAATAATAAATATCTTCCAAATACCTGAATAGGAATGTTTTAATTCTTATTATATTAAAGTATTATATGTATAGATGATATTTTGATTTCATCTTAATTAAAAAACACGTTAATAATTAAGAAAATTCTAAATTGAAATTTCAAACTTTGAAGCATCGTAGGCGCCAAGGCCGCAGGGATACGCAAGCAATTTATATGTCATCGTGTTAAGGACAACAGGTACTTACCAGAATATAAGGTTTGCTTGCTATACTTTGATACTGAACGGAGAAAAAGAGGAAAATATATTTTCTCCCATACATTTTTTTTTTCAATATTTTTTTTGGACATGAAGGAGCTATTTTTTTGAAAAGTTGTAGTAATAAGTATTAATCAGCGTTAAATTTTCTATATAAATCAATTTTTTGTTTCATGATATATGCATCTTCGATCCTATGTCCGCCTTTTTTAAAATCCGGACCACTGTGCGGCGTGTCGCGGGTTCGATTCCCGCACGGGACAACTAAAATTGTTCCGGGTCGGGGTGTTTGTGCATGTGCAATGAATGTTTGTAAACGCACCCACAACACAGGAATAATTCCTAGTGTGGGGCAACATTAAAAAAAAGAAAAAAATTCAGGAGGAAAGATTTGTTTGTTTGTTTGTAGGGTTATAACTCAAAAACTACTAGACCGATTTTAAAAATTCTTTCACCGTTAGAAAGCTACATCTTTACGAAGTGTCATAGGCTATATTTATTTCCAGAAATAAGTAGGGATACCTACTAAAATTTGAATAATGTAACCCACGGTGTAGAAAAAATGTCCACGCGGGCGAAGCCGCGGGCGGAAAGCTAGTAATTGTATACTTAAAAGATACTTTCTATTTTCATACCCAAAAATTTAATACATTCTTACTCTACTAATTTAGCTTAGTAGCTCTTTGTCAGCCACGAACTGTAATGGATGCCTCGCGATGAGCGATTTAGCCTTTATTGATTGAATCCCGAGCAAAATCTATTGTTTTGGATATCATATTCACTATACACTGATAATTTGTCATGACTACGCGTGTTAGGAACCCTTATTATTACAAACTAGCTTATTTCCAATGGCTTCAACCGCGTCGCGAATAAAGTTAAAAAGAATAAAGTTGAAAAAGAGTAACCATAGAGTTTCTTGCCCGTTCTTCTCCATAGGAATCTACGCTTTGGAACGGGCAAATAGTTTCGACTTTATTTTCGACAGACTGACAGACTTATGACTCTTTGATAATTCAAAAGTGCCTGTAAATGGTCTAGTTGAAATAAATTATTTGTTTTTTTTTTTAATTTTTGAATAATAGTTTATAACAGATTCCACTGTCTCATCTAACTTCATACTAAAATTCATTTCAATCGGTTCAGCCGTTTAACCGTGAAAGCGTAGCAAACGAACAAACAAAATCGCGTTTGCATTTATAATATAAGTTGGGATACTACTGTTGCCCGTGTTTACACACAACCGGACGCACATACAGCATCAGTACGGGATAAAATCGTATGCCCTTCTGCAGGTTTCAATCTATTTCATTTACATTAGGTATTAAGAATAAAGAAAATTATTTGATCTCCTAATTAATAACTGCTACTGCTCTACCAAAGACTTTCTGGAGGATAAAAACATTGATAAAGTATAATAGATAATAAGATTATTATGTAATTAAGTTAATGATAAAAATATTTGTACACCGATTCGGTAGAATACATGATACCATAATATAATACTATTAACACCTGTTGTACTGTATTCTGACAAATAAATTATTATTTCTTTCTTTCTTTCTTTAGTTGCATGTAGTTGTGTGCAATAGTTCCTTTGGGTTTCGAGTGAAACCGAAGAAAAATACTATAGTCCGTACCAATGTTTTAATTCGGCCACAGAAATTAACAAAATGGCGTAAGAATGGCGCATTTATGTCAATTTCCTGCTCTAAACATCATCACTACATTATGTAGTATAAAACAAAGTCGCTTTCTCTGTCCCTATATCCCTATGTATGCTTAAATCTTTAAAACTACGCAACGGATTTTGATGCGCTTTTTTTTAATAGATAGAGTAATTAATGAGGAAGGTTTTAGTAAATAATTTGTCAAGTTTTTGTATCCATTAGCTAAAATATCACGGGCGAAGCCGCTGGCGGGAAGCTAGTCATTCATAATTTAATGCCATTTTATTTATCTATGTGGGAAAATTAGCACAAAATAGATTGTGATTTTGTTTATATTTTTCGTAAAATCAATTGCTACAGATAGTTGTTATTAAAGTGAAATGCTGTATGAAGAGCCTTAAACCTTAAGTGGCGCCATCTATCGAATTGAGGACAATTCTAGGATAATACGAAAAAAAATTATTACATTTGAAAAAAAAAGTGTAATTAGATTAATTTAATATTTAAACGTCTATTTATAAATAATTTAAGAGCACCTCATATAATACATAATATAATGGTAGCCAACCATCACGTTACACAAACTAATTAGCTAAACAATCCTAAATAAATAATGTCTAACGATGAAAGAAAACATCGTGAGGAAACCTAGACTAAAAAGTCTAAATGCGCCAATAGGTTACGCCTTGAGCAAGCATGGTGATTGATGCTCATACCTTCTCTGTATGAGAAGAGGCCCTTACTCATCAGTGGTATAGTACAATAGGCCGATAACGAATAAGCTAAAACTCCTAGTTACAACATACGAGTAATTTAAGCGATTGTAAATAAGCCTTTCCTCCACATCCCATATAACGACTTTCCGTCTTACTTAAAGTCCGAATTAATAATTAATAATAATTAAAAATTTTAATCTACTGCTTAGCAAAAATCTCACTCATAAATACAGTTAAGCGTTAATCCACTTACTTAAGATAGTAGCTTAATCCGGGATTAAGACGTTAAGTAAAGATTAGGTGAGAAATGGTTAAACTTCAGATTACAAGTTTTTTATAAGCAAGACGGTATAACTTCAGAGCTAAGTGCGGGGTTACGCGTACGAAAGTGGGCGTGGCTTGCTTATATAATAATAAATAGTTGTAGTACTTTTAACAGTCCACTACCATAATAAGCGATTTCAATTTAGTTTCTGTAGGCACTGACCAGACAATTAGCCAATCAGCACCCTTTCAAGATAAATCTTGTCTCTTTTATCAGACGTCAAAACGTACACTACAAGCGGTTGGTCGCGAACCTGTATAAGCCGCGGTAACGAAACCATAGCGCGATCTAATTTTTCCACTAACGCCATCTATCGAGGTGAGTGGTAAACTTTTACATTTTAGTTTTTTCCCGCGGTTCCACCCGCTTTCTGAGGCTACTACTTGACGCACCCAGATAAAAAATATACTATGCCCTTCTTCAGGATTCAAACTATCTCCATACCAAATTTAATCAAAATCGGTTCAGCCGTTTTGACTTGAATTGAACTTGAAAATCGTTTATTAGTTCGTTCGTGCTAGGCCCACTGTTAATACTGCGAATGGTCAGAGACTAGTAATAGTACGGTGTATTGTGAGATAGTTATTAATGAAATGATTCCCTTGTCTTAAATTAACAATTGCACGTTGTACCCATTCTCAGACATAACGCCCCCAAAAAGGTTCAAGGTCCGAATGTCACATGACGGCAACAGTCCTGCTTTAAGCTCGTGGTAAGCCAAAGACGACTGATGTCACTCAAAAACTAACTCCAAGCCGTTAATACCTTGCATTTGCCAATCAAAAAGCTGTCAACTAAACAGGGCCCATACTATCAGCACGGTTATTAATTTGTAGTCAGCTTTGAAAAGGGTTCCGTCATGATAAGGTAGCAGGTGCCCAACCTAGGCGAAGGTTGCTCCGGGTTTAGTCATGTTTTAACTTGTCAAAGTAATTCTAGTATAAAGCCTTGATTACACTACGATAGAAATTGCGTCACAAATCTAATATTATAAATGTGAAAGTTAGTTTGTTGGTTTGTTACGCTTTTACGGTAAAACGGCTCAACCGATTTGGATGAAATTTGGTATGGAGATGTAGGGGACCCTAGAGACTGTTATAGGTTACTTTTTATCCGGGTGCGTTAAGTGGTTCCCGCGGACGCGGATGAATCCACGGAACAAGCACCCGGATAAATATTGTAATGTTAATCCGAGTTTTAAACTATGTACTTGCCAAATTCCTTTTTTATCCATGAAGTAGTTATTTCGTGAAAGAGTAACAAACATACATACATCGTCATAAACTTCGCATTTATAATATTATTAGGATAGTAGGAATATCAAATTATTAGTCTAGTAAATTTCACTCAGTTTTTAATCATAATTATTAATTAATTTAATTGTACGTATATTATAATTGGTTCTAAATTTCATACATTGTACGCCAGCAATTTAAATAATTTAACCTTTTATAAAGCCTATCAACTTGATACCAATGTTGCCTTAAAGGAGGGTATATTTATATTATTTACCAAACAAGTGTTTATTTTACTAGCGTTTCCCCACGTTGTCGCCCGCATTTTAAAATTCAAAAGTTTTAGTTTTTTGCGCCGAAACATAATTTTCTTCTAGAATATAAATGTAGCCTATATTACGCCAGTGAGTCTCAAAAGAATTGGGCTTGCTGTTTTGGAAATTACCCGGAACTAATAAACAAACTGCCAGACAAAAAGAATCAAAAGTTATGTTTTTGGTATCGTGAAAACATTTTTCAATTAGTGAATTTGTTACTTTGATATTACAAACGGATACTATAATCTATATATATATAAATTAAATAAATAAATAAATAAATAAAAAATTAATCCCTATTTCCCTTAGTCACGGCATCGCGCGTGAACGGCGGAACTAATATGGATAAAATTTGGTACGGAGATAGAGGGGACCCTTGAGGTGGTTTTAGGCTACTTTTTATCTTGGTGCGTTAAGTAGTCCCTCCGGGACGCGGGTGAAACCGCGAGCGAAAGCTAGTTTTATATATATTTTGTATTATTATGAGATACAGATTCATGGATTTATTTGTAGCGATAACTAAATGATTTCAATTCTGTGTAATCTTGTACTTAGTTACGATTTAATTTAGAAACTGAAAGCCTTAAAACTAAGGTCAAATAGACTTTCAGTATTTTTGTATGAATATCACCTTTACACTCAACAAAGCATAAAAATAATCATACTCTAATGAGTTTCCAAGAAGAAAATAACAGGGATTAAAGAAAAAAAAACTTAAAAATATTATCGATAGCAGTCGATCAAAAAAGATCGAATAGTCTAAAAAGTGTAATTAGAGTTCAATGTCACCTCAACACAAAGGTTCACCTTTGGAAAATCTTTTTTATTGTTAAGGTGCGCCTACACTAAATAAAGAGCACGAGCGAAGGAGCTACGCGACGACTTTCGCCGCGTCAAGACTTTTAACGAACCTACAGCAAACGCTCGCCATCGTCTGTTCGTCAAAAAAACGACAACAGTGATGACCGCTTTTTTTTTGTTTTTATTTTCGGATGGGATACATCCAATGACCCCTCCCGCCGTGGGTGGGGCAAAAAGGAGAAGCAGACTCTTACTATCTTACTTATAAAGCTTAGCAGCGGATAAACCAAAATCTCACTTATAAATACTGTTTAGCGTTACTCCGAAATAAGTTAGGAGCTTAATCCTGGATTACAACGTTAAGTAAGGATTAGGTGAGAAATGGTTAAACTTCAGATTATAGGTTTTTTATAAGTAAGATGGTTACTGACTAAAACCCATCCATGGTCCTTCCACAGCCCTTTGTATTCCGGGGGCGTGGTATCTCTTTTGAGCGTCCCGCGATAGTGATAGGATGATTATTTAAAAATATTGGATACCAATTTTTTCTTGTTTATGTTATCAAAAGGTTACGTTGATTTATTGAGTTAAAATCTGGCATGACGTCATGTTTCAGTAGATTTTATGCTGACTTGTAACGTAGCTAGCCCACACTCCCAAATTTTATGCGTTTTATCTAAGTATGTAATTTTTTATTCATTTTTTGCTCACTGCTGAGCGTCGTGATCTTCTCGACTCAAAACATGTGACTAATAGGTATTTTTATCTAAATGACTGATTTTATTTTTTTTACCCAGGCATCATATTTTTTGGTGGAGCACAGTCGAGCTCGTAAGTCAGTCCACCTTACATTAATAAGTAGGTAGTCGACTTTTGCTTCGCTCTGGCCTCGCTCCTATAGTGTAAACGCACCTTAATATTGCCACCTGCCAACATTCTTTAAGAATCACATCTAGAAAAATTACGATTGATTGGACATTTTATCTGAATCTAAGGATTAATAAGTAATGAGACTAAAAAACTTGTTATTTTTTTTAAAGCACGAAATTAAAAATATCTCCTTTCCAAGAATTCGTATATGTCATTGTGAAGTACACGTGTGTGTCAAAACCTGGTAAGTAACAATTTTCTTTTTCAAATTTATAATGTTTTACTTTTTAATTCTATTGACTAAGACAACCCGGTTACATTGTCATCGGGAATAAATAAAATAAATAAGACAATGCATACAATTTTAATTATTATGAACTTTACCTACTTAAAACGAATTAATAATAAAATTAACATCAATGCAATAATAAGTCATTATTGCATACCTATAAATACTTTTTTGGATAGTTGGCTTTTCGACTTTAGTGTTCGCTTTGAACAATAAATTTCTATGTTAATTTACAATAATGTGAATACTTTTCATTATTGTAAATTATGCTCGCTATTATAATGATCGAAAAACATAATTCTCCTTTGGCGGGGAAAAAAGTTTCCAATGTTTCCAATACATCTTAATAAAATAAAATAAAACTCGAAAGTACGAGTAACACCTACCCGTCCCACCTCCCGTTAATTGCAGTGTTAAATTGAACCAATTTGGTTCATTTTGTACCAACACGCGGCCAAATGATTCATTATAAAATGCTGCACCATGATTTATGTGCAGGGAAATTAAACCAATTATTAGGGCCTTGTTTTTTGTCGATCAATTTAGTTTAAGAGCTGGAATGTAGATTATATTTTTTATGTTTTTTTTGGAATAAAATTTATTTTCTAAATAAAAAAACAATAAAGTGCAGGCGGTAGAGATTGACTAATAGAAATCATCACGGAAGATAAAAAGTGTTGTTTTTAGGCAAATCTCTGTCTCCGTGGCTTTCTATCCTTCTCTTTCACAAGTGTGTGTGTGTGAGTATCGAGATTCGAGCTGGCTGCTGTATATCTGCAATAAGAAAATTCGTTCCTGACAGAGGTCGCACATTTTTTTGTTTTTAATTGTATTTACACAGACTCGGTACTTAATGCTTTACAGAAAAACCACCTAGTGATTAAACATGGAGTTACTAAATTACAAACATAATCAATTTCTTTTTAATTTTTCGAGCAGTTATCAGTTTGTCTTATTGCAGATTTTGAATAAAAAACTCATTTTATTTATCATTACTTTAAAATGTTATATTTTGAATTATTCAACAGAGGTTTTTATACTCACTTTGATGAAATATCTAAGATAAAACTACACAAATATTTAGATTCTAAATTGCAGTTTATAAAACACAAATAAATGGTAATGTAAACATTTATCTCTGCACAATATTATCATAAACTTGTGCTCGAAAAACAAAAAAGAAACGAAAATGCAATCTTCAATTAATTTGAATAACGAAATATTCAGATGTCGTTCGCTCCTGTAGTCGAGCTCCTCGTCTAACTAATGGCCTATTTTACCGTTAAATGATCGTGAATATCAATGTAACGTTAATATTAATCTTTTTGATGGGTCTCGCGGTAAACTATTTAAATAAAATGTTTACTAGGATATAGTTGTTCAAAACAGAGGAGCTCTAGGCTAAATCACAGCCGCACGGGTCGATCATCAAAGGTTAAGCACACTTGGCGCGGTCGGTCCGTGAATGGGTGACTATCTATAACATAACGAAAGTCCTTCGTGCCTCGGATAACACGTTAAGCTGTTGATCCCGGTTGTCATTTGTAGATCTTTGACAGTCGTTACTGGTAGTCAGAAGCCAGAAAGTCTGACAACCAGTCTAACCAATGGGTATCGTGTTTCCCGGTAAAGTGAGTTGTGGAGGTCAAAATAAGCAGTCGCTCCATGTAAAACACTGGTACTCAGCTGCATCAGATAAGATTGGAAGTCGATCCCAACAAAGTTGGAAAAAACCTAGGCAGATAATTGTTGTATTAATTGTTGTTTTGACAGATTGTTTTGCCTATAGTCATTCAATGTACAATAAGCAACTTAAATCGACCTATAGTGGTAGTCCACTCTGAAACCACAAAGTATATTCACTAATTATGAATATGGGTCAGAAATGAGCACACGTTTGATTAAAACGTTTCATACAGCGGTAACACCCTTACCCTAATTCTAAAACAACAATGAAAACCAAACAGAACCAGCAACATTTTCAATGCCCTTTTTCCCCGCAGAAAATACATTCATGATTTTACCGCACAACGTGGCAATGTAATATTTTTTGCACCCTTCACCTTAGTTCGGCCCTGAACGCCGCATGAATTATTTAGTCCGGCCCTGTGTTCCATATCAACATATCATTGTTTTACATTGAATGTTTGAAGGGAATATCGATAGGAGTATGGCGAAATAGTTTTAGTATTATTCCGTAAACCTGTCTCTTTCATGGACGGGAAATCAGAGTCCCCAGACCATTGGCACAAGTCCTTTGTACACCAATACGCACAAGTCCTTTGAGGCAATTTTATATAATAGAATGTAATAGTGACGCATACTCCGCTTTGTGCAGGAGTAGTATTCAACATGCGTCTGATCAATAGATCAGGGGCTGTACACCACGTGTTTTTGCAATCACTATTCAAGTTTGAAAGCGTGACACAGCTACTAACGTCGAATAGCTCCGTCTTTTTTCAAAACGAAAATAATCTTGTTTTGGCACGTCATGGTAAGGCCCCAGAACAGACGGTTGTTTATAATATAAACAGACAAGTTTGTCTAAATTGGAAATTATAAAAAAAAAAAAATATGATTGACTTACCAAGTTTTGAACGCCTAATTTCGCACTTATGAGTCGGGCTCCTTACCCTTCAAGTTATTGACTTATGTACTTATTTATTAAAAAATATGAAATGTAATATGTGTGTAAGTACATAAAGTTTCTAATAAACCACCCATATTAAAGTCGACACAATAATTTATTACAGAACTTGCTCACTAAATATAGTAGTACTAAAACTTTTCAGACAGCTCTTTTTTGATGCAATTATATTTTATTACTTGATATTAGACTAAAGTTAGAGTTATTTTGGACAATATAATTATTAGATTGCTTCATTTTTTATTCACGTAACGGTCTAAAAATTTCATGCGTGTGTTTTTGCGCGTGGATGGTGGAAAATACATACCATCGTTGCTAATAATATTATAAACGCGAATATATCTCTGTCAGTTTTTTATGCTTTCAAGCGAAAACGTCTGAACAGATTTCAATGAAATTTGCTATAGGCATAGATTGAAATCTGGCGAAGAATAAAAAGCAACTTTTATTCGGTTGCATAGTTTCCTCACAGGAAATAGCTAGTCCTTCATATTTATTAGCACCGATCAATTTGTTTGACTTATCATGTGGTGCATGTAACTTATATCTTTAACTATCCACTTTTATACTTTTTAACTCTAAAATACATTATAGTACTTCCAATAATCGACCAGCGATTCTGATTTTAAGTTTTAAAGAAACCCAAATCATATTTTTCGATTCCATAAAAACATCTTACCATTAATTTATTCAGGGCTCAAAACTCAGCAACTTAACCAAAATTTTCTCACCACATTTAAATTAAAAACAGTTAAAGCTACATAGGTCGGCACCAGCCCTCCATTACCTGAGTATTTAAGCTTGCCTGCGTAGATAAGGTGGAACTACCCAACGCTAGCTTGTAATTAGAAACCGTAAAGTTTCTGGTCGTAGATCTGATGATAGTGGCCTTTAAAATTGCTTCTTGAATCGTGCGGAATTGGGTCTTATTTGTTAGCCTTTATGGAGTTTATGTGGTTTGTATATTTTACTGTTTCACGCGGGTTTGCCCGAGTCTGGAAGGAACTATTTCGCGCTCTCGGGTAAAAAGTATCGTTGGATTACAAAACATCTGTAAACCAAATTTCATGAGAGTGCATTTAATACTTTTTCGGATGGGAAATCTTCAAATGACCTCTCCCGCCGTTAGTGTCTCTTACTGACTAAAACCCATCTATCCTTCCTCAGACCTTTGTATTCCAGGGGCGCGGTATCTCTTTCTAAAATAGTTTTGCGTGAAAGACTAATAAACATACATACTCACAACTTTCGATTTTATAATATTAGTAAGAAGTAGGATAAGCTGAAGTTTACTGATATGTCGATAAGTAACAGACAACGGCTGAAAATAAATAAAAAACTTTTCAAAACTTTTTGAGGATGGACGTATGTGAATCTCACACACATCATCATCTGCCTAGCCTTTTCCCAACGATGCAGCTGAGTACCAGCGTTTTACATGGAGCGACAGTCTATCTGACCTCCACAACCCAGTTACCGGGTAACACGGTACCTCTTGGTAAGACAGACTTTCTGGCTTCTGACTTCCCGTAACGACTGTCAAAGATCTACAAATGACAACCGGGACCAACAGCGATCGAACCGTGCTGTTACTTAGCCACGAGTTTCTCCCTGCTTGTGAATTTCACACACAAACGACTAATGGCCATTTTCAATATCCTATCTATCTGAAGATTTCCTTACTAGAGATAGAATTTTGACATAAAGTCCATACGACTAATGTCAAAAATCTATCTCTAGTAAGCAAATCTATGGATAGATAGGATATTGAAAATGGCCGTAAAATGATTTCGCTGAATTTTAGCATACAGACTGAGATTTTTAAACCCATCCATGTATCTTCATTAGCCCTTTGGGTTCTGGCGGCGCGGTTACTCTTTCTAACATCCCACAGCCCCTGCATGGCATACAGACACACTGTTCTGGATTAACACATCGCACACTTAGAGAGCACCTATCATCTCAAAAGTGTGATACACACACAATGAAATGCAAAAAAAAAGTTAATCTGGAACTGAAAAAAAAATCTAAAATCAAATCACCGGTACAACTTTTATCTTTGCGTTTAACAAATACTCAAGTTTTTTGACTAGTACTTTGCGGGTGGAGGGCGAGGTAGGCGGGGAAGGGAGGGGGTAGTAATAATAACTTTTAAATTAATGCGACTTGTTTGTTGGCGGTGCTCTTTGCTTTTAATAATTGCACTTCGTTGGGTTCGTAGGTGTAATTTTAGGTAAATTATGACTTCTTGACAACTGACCTGATTTTTGCAGTAAATATTACTCGGTTGAGCATCTAATTTTTAAGTGCCAATGCGTTTGTGCTATGATGTAATTGCTCAATACATTGGTTCGAATAAATAAATAGTGTACTTTAAAATTCCGTTTCATATAATACAGGTTCGTAAAACGAAAATCCCATCCAAATCGGGTTAATAGTTTTAAGAAAATTGCGGACATACATACATAATCGAATCAGAACCTCCTTTTGGTGTTATTCTGCCTAGTTTTTAGGGTTCCGTAGTCCGACAAGGAACCCTTATAGTTTCGCTCTGTCCGTCTGTCTGTCTGTCTGTCTGTCTGTCCGCGGCATAGCTCCGTGGTTTTTGTTATTAGAAAGCTGAAATTTGATATGAATATGTATATTGATCACGCCGAGAAAGTGGTAAGTGGTAATAAAATTTTGAAAAATATTTTTTTTTAGGGTAGCTCCCAAACATGTAAAGTAGGGATGAATATTTTTTTTCTCGCGTACTCCTTCGTGTGGGGTATCGTTAGATAGGTCTTTCAAAAATATTATGGGTGTCTGAAGACCATTTTTCAGTTAAGCGAGCCATTTGCGAAATATCTAGATTTTAAGTGAAATTTTTTGTTCGATACGAGTTACCTCCCCCTCTAACTTTTGAATGGCTGTACCTAGAAATGTGAAAAAAATCACAGACGTAGTACATGTAATGAAATTACAAGGAAAACTATCACGGCTAAGTAGGCTTAACCGGTTACAGAGCTATAGTCGACTAACTAACTCCTACTACGGAACCCTACTGCGCGTGGCCCGACACGCACTTGGCCGGTTTTTTATACATACACAACACATCCAAAAGGCATGATTATCAAGAAAAAATCTGCTATTCGTAAAAAATCAAAATTCAAATCATTTATTTCAATTAGACCATTTACAGGCACTTTTGAATTGTCAAAGAATGATGAATCTGTCAGTTAGTCATAATGGAATAGTTGAAGCTATTTGCTCGTTCCAAAGCGTAGATTCCTATGAAGAAGAACGGGTAAGAAACTCCATGGTTACTCTTTTAAACAGGTTTACAATAACTGTTTTTACATTAGGTATTTAGTTATTCCAAAATATGTGAGACCCTGTGTGAGAATATGTGTAAATCAAAGACCTAACCAACAGACCGCCAATGCTTTAACCCACCACTTTTAACCCTATACATGCAGTTAAAGTTAACCAGACTAACACTAACCGTGATAAAATACCCCGCATACGTTCGTACAGTTGTAAAACTTCGTTGGAAATTCATTCGAGATTTTACGAGGTTCATAAATCTATTTATTTTATAGCTTGTATTTCATACCTTTCTTTATGATATATGTATTATATATAAACGGGGAAGCATTTAATGTGGAGGATAAACCTTTATTGGTGTTAGAGTGA
This sequence comes from Pyrrhia umbra, assembly GCA_963891755.1. NCBI lineage: Eukaryota > Metazoa > Arthropoda > Insecta > Lepidoptera > Noctuidae > Pyrrhia > Pyrrhia umbra. The sequence continues at coordinate 4,789,316 of OY982943.1, forward strand.
AAATGAAGCAATTATTTTTCCATCTACTGCCTAAAGAATGACGTCACGTTAACGACAGTATTCAAATCTACTAATGTTATAAGCAGATTGTCTGTCGTCTGATATGCGTTCATGGGAAAACGGCACAACCAAATTGGATTTTTTACATAGGTACTCCCTAAATTACGTCACGTCCACTCTTCTAATCCTTACTAATGTTAGAAACCCGATAGTTACTATTGTCTGTCTGGTATCCTTTGATTTGATGGAAAAACGGGAGAATCAAGTTTGATGAAATTTGATATGGAGATACATTAAGCCTAGGGGAAGGCGTATAAAGTAAGTACCATAGAGGTGTGGTAGAAACCGCGGGAAAAAGCTAGTATTTTCTTAAGATTGTCTACTGGTACAGGTTAGAAGGAGCTTGTGGCTAAGTAACAGCTGCACGGATCGATCGATCAAAGGTTAAGCTACGCTTGGCGGTCAGTCCGTGGATGGGTGACCATCTATGTCAAAGTGAAACTCCTCCGTGTCTCGGAAAGCACGTTAATCTATTGGTTCCAGCTGTAATTTTTAGGTCCTTGACAGTCGTTACGGGTAGTCGGAAGTCAAAAAAAGTCTGAAAGTCAGTCTTACCATGGGATATCGTGTTACCCAGTAACTAGGTTGTGGAGGTCAGATAGGCAGTCACTCCGTGTAATAGTACTCAGTTGCATCAGGTTAAGACTGGAAGCCGACCCCAACATAGTTGGGGAAAGGCTAGGCCGATGATGATAATGTCTACTAGTACAGTTTAACGTCACAATTCTAACAAGTAATTTGACAGGATACATCGTAAAAGGCCCCTCGCCCACGGCGATGTTTTGTAGCTACTAACGCGTGTAAGTCGCATTTGCAACGCGCTACAATAGCGATGCCAACGCGCTACTGCATCGCGACTGTATCGATGCAAACGCGCGACCGTGATGGACGACATCGGAGGAAGAACGGATTGACGCTGCTTTCGTTGCCTACGCTTCGGCTGCTTACGTAAAAGCAGCACCAAAGACAATGTTACTAATGTTGCCTCAACGGAGTCCATCTTGCAACTGTAGCAATCGTAGGTATTTTTGTGCTGTTACTGAATCGCATTTGCATCAAGAGAGAAGCGCGACAGTATCGCGTTTGCATCGCGACTGAATCTGAGTCCGTGGGCGAGGGCACACAGCTAGCGACGGCTTCGCGACTGTATCGATGCGGACGCGCGACAGCATCGCTACAAAAAGTCGCCGTGGGCGAAGGGGCCTAAAAGTCTGTGTCTTTAGATTATTGTTGTGTGTATTTTGCCACCTAGAGCGATGTATAGGCCATAGGCATTTCATCAGAAAGCAAATTTATTTATATAAGTAAGTTATTTTGGTGGTCAATTTTCTTTGTAAAGCATCATTTGAATTGTATAATTTTTTCAGAGATAACCTGTACTGTAAAAAGACTTTTTGAAAAGAGTGTCTATAGAGTTTCTTGCCCGTTCTTCTCCATAAGACCCACTCCTTGGAACAGTGCAAGTAGCTAAACGTTTCATAAGAACCTACAAAGACCTACTTGAAAAAAAAAAATTGATTGAGTTTGAATTGTATTTTTGTAAAAAAAACGTTTTATTTTTCTATTGAGTTTATTGTAAAAAACCGCTTAGTAGGTAAGTGACAGTCACGACATAATTCTATCTAACCAGCCGATACATAATAGTGACATAGCAGGAACTAAAGCCTTTCTCCACAAAGTGGCCCCGGTGGTGCTTTGTGCACTTCTATTGTCTAGAACCCTCTGAGACTACAAAGAAATTTTATTTTTAAACGCTCATAGTCTGGAATTTGTTGAAATACTGGAATCGTTGGAATATTCATTTTAATATGCTGTTTATTTTAATTCAGGCAGAAGCGTACCTATATTCTGCAGTTATAAGAAAAAAACAGTGTAGGTACTTACATTTTAATTCGATATTGAATTACTGAAATATTAATACTTATGTAGTATAATATATTTGTAGGGTACCTAAAAATTTGGAATCTGAAAAAAAAAACAGATTACAATTATGTATTTTTTATTTCTTTTTTTTCTTACGACGCTACCATTACACTCACATTTAGCGTGTTATGTTCAAATACAACCAAAAAGGCGCGAGTCTATTCCCAAAAAAAATAATGTCAAATTGATTACCTCCCCCTTTTTAGCAGTCGGTTAAAATTCGGGCACGTTTCGGAGATTTTCATATTCATATTCATATATTTATTTGCATTCCACAATGTTACAAAAGATGTTACAAAGGCTTAAAGCTAAGTGCGATCATGGACCCTGTTAGGGCACAGCAAAATTAGGCATTACACAGTTATCTAATTATTTACTTAGCAAATTACAATTAATAGGAACATTTGTTTATTATAAAATAGAATGATATAATTATTTTTATCGAATTATTTCAATAATATAACTACATATATTATTTGTGTGGTTATATAATATTATTTAATTATAAAATCTATATGTATGGACATAAGTGTTTTGTTGTATTGTGCATGTGTCGGTATTATATGTTTAATTTGTCGTTCATGTATTCATGTATTGTATAGTACGCTTTTTTAACAAGAATTTGCTTTAGTTTATTTATATAAGCTGTATAGTTAATTTCATTTTTTATGGAATTAGGTAGTTTGTTGTATATTTTTATTGCCATTACAAAGGGACTGTTAGTATGTAATGTTATGCGGGAAGTAGGTAACATGAGCATGTTCTTATGTCTTAGTGTTCGATTTTTATGTTTTTCTCCACGAGTTGTGAAAAAGTTAATATGTTTCCTAACAAATTTGCATATTTCTAGGATGTAGATGGATGGTAATGTAAGTATTTTGTGATTTATGAACACGGGTTTACAGCTATCGGTTTGTTCTATATTTACAATAATACGAATTAATTTCTTTTGCAGGGTAAATAGAGTAGGCGCGTCTGTACTATTTCCCCACATTACTATGCCATAGCTAAGCCATGCGTGTGCGTATGCATAGTAGGTAGTGAGTGCAGTTTGTATGTCGGTAGTTTTTTTAACTTCGCGGAGAGCGTAACTAAATTTAGATATTTTTGATTTTATATTATTGATATGAGTTTTCCATGTTATATGTGTGTCTATTGTTAATCCTAACAGTGTGAAGTCTTTGACAACTTCAATTTTTGTGCCATTTATCGAAAAGTTGACTGATAAAGGGGTTTTTTGGTAGGGATAAAAAGTCATAATTTTAGTTTTTTTGAAATTAATTTCGAGATTATGTTGATCCATCCAATTCATTGTTTTATTTAATATTGCACTCAGCTGGTTATTAATATTACTATTGTCTTGACATGATGTAAGTAGAGAGATGTCGTCTGCGAATAGGACACACGGCTCTTCCATGATCTTGGGCAGGTCATTGATATAGATTAAAAACAAAAGACATCCAATTACACTACCTTGGGGAATAGATGCATTTATAATTATTTTTTTAGATCTAATATTTATTATTTGCTTTTGATCATAATTAAAATGTTCTATTTCGACGTATTGCTCCCTATTTTTTAGATATGATTCGAACCACTTATGTGTTTTACCGCGAATTCCTATTCCATATAGCTTGTCAAGTAGAATTTTAAATTGTACTTTGTCATATGCCTTTGTCATGTCTAAAAGTATACCTACGGCATATTTTTTATCATTTATGATATTAATGACTTCTTGTATGAATTTGTAAACGGCTAGAGTCGTCGATCGAAATTTTCGAAATCCATTTTGTCCTTCGTCAAAGATATTGTATCTTTCACAAAAACTGTACACTCTCACACACATAGCCTTTTCATAGATCTTAGAAATCGTGGGTAACAGAGCAATAGGGCGATAGTTATTGGGGTCCGTTTTTGAGTTTTTCTTAAATAGTGGCTTTATAATAGCCTTTTTTAAACGATCTGGAAATATACCATCATCAAAGGACTGGTTTATCAAAATACATAAAGGTATAGCAAGTTCAGCTGCACATTGTCTTATCAGGGATGGAGGAAGTTCATCTATACCGTGACTTTTTTTGTTTTTTAGATTTTTTATAATGTTGAATGTTTCTTTAAAATCCAATGGTCTAAGAAAAAGGGTATTTTCTGAGGGGTTAACCACGGGCAGGCCTTGCGCCTTACTGCCAGATGGGCGAGTGTTTGCTTCCCCAATTGATGCAAAAAAGTTATTGAATGTATCTACTACTTGATTTGGATCAGAGATTGTTTTTTTATCAATTTGTAATTTAATATTGTATTTGTCTGTTAATCGCTTTTTGTTCGTGCGTTCGTTTACTATATTCCACATAGCTTTAACTTTGTTTTGAGATGTTTTTATTTTTTTAATATATTGTTGTTTTTTAGATGTATTTACGGCCTGTTTTAATATTTTTTCATATTTTTTATAGTATGTTTTGATAATCGGATCATTTGATTTCAAACATAATATTTTTAATAATCTTTTGTTCATACACGAAACTTTTATGCCTTTTGTTAACCAATATTTTTTATAATGTGTTTTTATTTTAATTTTAATTTTTGGAATAGTCTGGTCCAGTATTTTAGTTAAATAGTCACTAAAAACATTATAGTTTTGATCAACATTGTTACTTTCAATTATAATATCGCTCCAATTTATCAATTTTAATTTAGATTTGAAGGTTTCTATGTTTTTGTGATTGTATAGTCTTTTTTTAGTGTACCAAATTGTTCTTTTGGCTGTTTGTTGTGTTTTAAAGTTTATTATTGTACCACAATGATCTGAGAAACCAAGTTCTTCTACAGATGTATGTAGTTGCTTATCATTAAAATTTGTAAATATTAAGTCCAGGCAGGTTGATGTAGTTTTCGTTACGTGTGTGGGATGTTTAATGTGTTGTGTATATTTGTATTCAGACATAAGGTCAAGGAAGGTGTTACTCTTTAAATTACTTTTTAAAATATTTATATTAAAGTCCCCACCAAGGATTATTTTAAGTTTGGAGTATTTATTGTTGATATGGGTAAGTATTTGATTGAGTTGGTTATAAAATATGTGTTCTTCTTTTTTATTCCAATACATTACCACTAATAATAAGTTTTCTTTAGGTATTTCTGTCGCACAAACTTCTAAAATATATTCAAGTGACATGTTGGTTATATCACGTCTTTCTATAAATTCATTGTGTTGTTCTAGTAAGATGCAAACGCCACCGCCTTGACGGGATTCTCGACAGTAAGATGCTGCTATTTTGTATCCGCTGAAATTAATCATGCTTAGTTTATCGGGTGAGAGCCAGGTTTCGGTAATACATATAGCTTGGTATATCCGGTTTTGGGCAATAAATGCTTCCATTATATATTGTTTATTAAATAGGCTTTGAATATTCTGATATAGAACTTTAAAAAGTTGGTCTTGGTTTTCGAAATGTATGGGTATCATCGGTTTCTTGAGAGTTATTATGGTTATACAGTTCACTTCTTCTATTTGTGTCATTAACATATCTTTGTTCGTTTCTAGTTGTAGGTGGAAAGTTAGGTACCGTTTCGTCTTTTAGATTAATGAGTTTCCCTTCAATAAACAGTTTATTATTTCGGATAACAGCTTTTTGTCCCTTGTTTCGTGCTACTAGCATTTTATCCCGCAGAATTTTTCTCTCGTTACGAGCTTCTTCGCCTAAGTACCCAGAAATATGCAGTCCAGTATTTTGGAACCATTGGTTATTTTGTATGATGTCTCTTGCCATTTTTTTGCTCATTAGTTCAATAACTAATGGTCTATTTCGGTTGCTATATCGTCCGATTCTATAAGTCTCCTCAATGTAACCGAACAAGTCCACTCCCAGTACATCCCAAAATATAGCTCTTATTCTCTCATGTTGATCTTCTTCACTTTCTTTGTAAATTTCTGTAAGACCATATAATACAATTTTTTTATCGTTATTGTCAGGGGTATGTTGCATTATATTAGAGTTCTTAGTAATAACAAATTCTTTCATTTCCTTTTTCAGGGTTTCAGTTTCGAATTTTAGTTGTTATTTTGAGCTGCTACTGAGAATTTCAACATGGGTTTTCGGTTACAATTAGGATATAACTATGTAAATGTAGATCATTTTATCTACTCCGAAAATTAAACGATATTTTTATCCACGAAGTGAAATATATTTTGGTCACCCATCTATGTACTGAACGCGACATGTGCAGTTGAACCTTGAATACGAACCATACACCATCACGTCTCTCGTACATAAGACGAGGTAGAATCATCATCATCATCAGCCTATTCAATATTGATCCAGTGTTGGACATAGGCCTCTCCTAACGTGTGTCATATCACCTTTCTACTACACTGTTTCGCTAAGACGAGGTGTGATATTGCTAAAAAATGGCTAAATTTAAAACAAAATATCTGATAGATAATTGGTTAAAAAGTAAATGATAACTTGGTTTATAAAAGATTTATTTCTAGAGCAAAGATTATAGAACATGGCAGCCAGCAAGTCGAGGATGTAAGAGAGTTGTCAAAATCAAATGACGTTTCACCTTGTCACAATAGTGACAGTACTGACAGATTGAGTTGCGTTTATGAAACTAATTCTAACAATATCTACCTATAACAATGACACATCCAGTAATTCCTATCTCTCTCCCACTTGTCGGTTCCGTTTAGAGAGTAAACTAAGCACTTGTTTCTTTAGATACGATGGCATTTTGCAATGGTCTTGTCAGTTTGTAATATAGTGCATTGGAAGACAAGGACTACTTACTACGCTTAGATACAAGGGTTTAAACGTGAAATTGATTTTCTAACGACGTCTTTTTTTCTTCTTGACCTACCTACTGTAAAATATGAACGATTGTCAAATAAACATTTTTTTTCTTACTTTCTTTCAATGCCTTAAAAATACTATTTATCCACTCAAACCTCGTATAATTTGAAATATCTCTGTTATAAATAACGATGCAAATTTATGGCTCCTCAGGGTGTATATTTATCATCCCAAAATCATGTCAGTCATCTTACATTGGGTTGAATTTGTGTCTGCCACAATCTCGAAACTATCTACTGTAGCCCACCCCGGGGGATGATCCATCACTTATTATATGAAACAGATCGATTGCTTAACCAATAATTTCGGCTATTTGTTACAGAAAAAGACAATATTCTCATTGTCATTCACGAGTATTTTCAATTTAGAAAATCGACATCATACTCTTTTCTTTATTCAATTATGTTTAAATTAGTTGAATTATTGACACTAGTCTTCCGCCAGCGGCTTCGCCGGAGAATTCAAATTAAAAATGTTAGAGTTTCATACAAGCTCTGCCCCCTATTTCACCCCTTAGGGGTAGAATTTCGTATAATCCTTCCTTATCGGATGCCTACGTTATACAAAGAACACACCCTCCAAGTTTCAGGTCTCTTCGATCAGCGGTTTAGGACAAAGCATTTTATATGTATAGATTATCTAAAGAAAACATAAAAATTACAATAAGTGAAAAAAAAAACAGAAGTTAGACATCAAAATATTCGTCCGCATCGCTGTCAGCGAGAGGTGCCTAAAAGGCTGGCTGCATTACCACGTTGGATGGCAAAATGACTGATTAATTATGATATTGTTCTGTTGTTTGAAAAGATGTATTTTTTGCTTCATTGTTTATTGCAATATATGGAAAAAACTACTTGAGCTATTCTATCGTCACAAGTCATTAAGTACATAATATATTTGTAATCAGGAAAAGATTCTAACTACGAATATGTATTTAACTCAATATCGAAAAAAAAATTATGAGCTATGGCCTTAAATTCTTCTTATGACGGCAGTATTTTTATGGGATGATAGTGGAATAGGATACGGAGAATTATGGAAACCTATGGCGCTCGCCAAAATAATGTAAAAGTTATATTATTTAGGGCTGATTTCTCAATAGTCAGATAACTTTTATCTGATGAATAAATATGTCAGTATCACAGATTTTGTTACGAAAATATGTCAAACTGGCATATTTATTCTTTAGATAAAAGTTGTCAGACTATTGAAAAATCGGCCCTAAAATGCTTATTATTTTTTAGATAGGATTAATTTCTAACAATAGATTTTATCTCGCCTGTGTTAACAACTACACCAAAAATTGTATTTGATATTTGTCTCCCATCCATCATTATTGGAAATATGTCCTAGACAAGACACTGCAGTAAATACTTTAGTTTTAGTTTGGTTCTCGTTTATATCATCTATACATATAAAAAGCATTGTCCTGAATGACTGACGGATCAACGCACAGTCTAAACTGCTGATCGCAGAGACCTGAAACTTGGAGGGTGTGATCTTTTTACGATATAAGAAAGGATTTTCCGAAATTCTACCTCTAAAGGCATGAAAAAGAGGGGCAAAGTTTGTATGGAACTCTGTCATTTTTATTTTGAATTCGAATAGACCACGCGGGCGAAGCCGATGGCTGAAAGCTAGTACATAAATAAAATATATACTTACATCTGTCCCAGTTGTGTTTTAATAATTTTATTTATATATTTTTTTATGTACTAGCCGTTTTCCGCGGGTTCATCCACTTACCGATAGAACTACTTCATGCACCTGAATAAGACATAGGTTATAACCATCACTTGGGTTCCAACTATTTTCGCTTCAAAGTTCATAGATATCGGTTCAACCGTTTTGCTGTAAAAGCATAACAAACTCACTTTCGCATTTGTAATATTATAGTTAGTATTTTATCCGACATGAAACAATATATTGAGTTTAATTTAATACAATAAAAAATATCAAGTTATCTACAAAGTACCTACATTGCATCCCCACATCGTAACAAAGTTGTTGGTAGGGGGATGAGACAAATGTTCGCAATTGACAACTCAAAAACTTCTGATGGATGTACATTTGTCACGCCGTGTTTTTAAATGTATTGCGATGGGTAAGATTGAATGGGACCATCCATTTTTTTTATTAGATGTCAGCCAAGTAATTTGTTTTTTTTAACGTGTTATTCTTTAGTAAAACGATGTCGGATCAAAATGTATTTTAAGATCATTTGCACCAAAATACATTTACTAATTAAAAACTTAGAGATTACAAAGGTTTATTTTAATTTGTTAAATATTACACTTTCATCCTGTGTTGGACTGTGCCTACGAGAAATTGCTACGAAAACGTAGCGCTGAGCAAGCTACGACGTAGTAATTTCTACTACGTCGATCGAGTTATTTATTTTTATATATTAGCACCTAGTTAGAATCTTTTATTCATAAATATGAAAAATAAAATATTTATGGCTTGTTTCACTTCACCGGGATAGGAACTGTGTAGTAGATTAAATTATAATTGTAACGTCATAAGTATGGAATTATCTGGCGGTTACGTTTACCCTAACCCTACCCTACCCCTTGTCCAAAAATGATAAAACTGTCAATTATTATCACAAAAAGGTAAAGTACCAGGAAACAGACAGTTCTTTCAGATGGTAAAAAAAAATATTTTTTAATCAAATTCAACTTCAGCTAAATGTTATTCTGATGTTCAATTACTGGGACATTGACATAACTAACTGGTATTATAACTATAACTAACAAGGTTAACATGTAACTGATGAGGTTATTATGCCCAATAACTAATTCACTGTTTGAAATGACGTACCAAATGTGACGTCAGCGGTGATTACTCTGCCTGACTGTGAAATGAACAATATGTACCTACGTAAAATAATAATAATTAATTTTCATCAGCCTATTATATTGTCCCACTGCTGGGCCCAGGCCTCTTCTCATACAAAGAAGGGATGATCATTGATTAAATCATTTTGAAATTAGAATAAGAAAAGCTAGATAGCAGATTTTTATATAATATGAATGTTCAATTGATCTGCGATCACGAAATAAAACTGAAGTATTTAAAGTTCTCTTCGATTTATATCAATGACTAGCTTCTGCCCGCGACTTCGTCCGCGTGAAATAGTGGTGCTCCGTTCCTATTGGTTTTTTTTTTTTTTTTTTGTGTATGGCATCTCGCAGGTCAACCTAGAAGGTTGTCGACTGCTTAACCGGGCTTGCCTGTGAAGTGCCTTAAATTAAGCGACTACACGCTAAGGGCACCCCCTAGTGGGGTACGGGCCTCGGCTTAGGGCGTCGCTGGGGGAGGACAGCAAGGGACAGGCTGGATCAGAATAAATTATGATTATTATAATCGGGAATTTTAAAGCTATTAGCTCAGCTCGCGGGCTGGCTCGTCGAACTAGGATCGGGAGGGCATGGACAAGGTTGTCGCGACGGACCTCGGCGGCGAGGTCGGTATTGGTTTTAGCGTGATGACATCATCACGCTAAAACCAATACCGGCTATACATATAGCCTATAGCCTTCCTCAATAAATGGGCTATCTTACACTGAAAGATTTTTTCAAATGGTACTAGTAGTTCCTGAGATTAGCGCGTTCAAAGAAACAAACGAACTCTTCAGCTTTATTATATTAGTATAGTATAGATACCTCCACCTCCACCTCTCACTACGCATTCCCTATAAGATCGAGGTCAGTGGCGTGCCATGTGAGAGGCCTATGTCCAACAGTAGACGGACACAGGCTGATGATGATATTAAGTTAAAGTTAAGCTGTTGGTCCCGGCTGTCATTGTAGATCTTTGACAGTCGTTACGGGTAGTCAGAAGCTAGAAATTCTGACAACCATTCTTACCAAAGGGGTATTGTGTTACCCATATAAAACATTGGCACTCAGCTGCATAGCCACATCCGAGTAGATTGGAAGCCAACCCCAGTACAGTTGGGAAACGGCTAGGCAGATGATAATGAACAACATATGGGCGGCTATAGGACTGTGTTGTAGTAAGTACAAAACAAATAAAAAATGGTCTATACTTTGCAATAGTAGGCACTATAAATATATAAACAATTCACTAATTTAAAACTTAAATAATGGACTTAAGTGACATTTTCCTCAATGATAAACTTTCTCTGCAATTTCTTCAATAAAATAAACACACAAAAATAACTCTAAATAAATTCTATTTATCTCTCCGTCGGAGACACTTAAGGGTATTTCCAATTTAATTCGGAGCCGTCCAAACTTTATTTCTGAAAGAACTTTAAAATAACTACATTGAGAACTTTAATGCCTGAAAGGAATCCCAAATATTCGATGCCCAAAAACAAAAGTTAAAATAAAATACAGTTAGTCAAATGGAGTTAAAAGTTTTCTACCAAATTGAGTTTTAGAATTCAGACTAGATTAAATATGGAAAAGAGGATTATTTCTTACGTAAATCTATCCTCAAAAATTGCGACACAAATCATCATCTGACTAGCCTTTTCCCAACAATGTTGGGGTCGGCTTCAAATGTAACCGGATGCAGCTGTGTTTTACATGCAGCGACTGCCTATCCGACCTCCACAACCCAGTTACGGGTAACACGATAACCCTTGGGAAGACTGGTTATCAGACTTTCTGACTACCCGTAACGACTGTCAAAAATCTACAAATGACAGCCGGGACCAACAGCTTAACGTGCTTTCCGAGGCACGCAGGAGTCTCGCTATGACATAGATGGTCACGCATCCACGGACCGACCGCGCTAAGCGTAGCTTAACTTTTGATCGATCGATCCGTGCGGCTTTTACTTCGCCACGATCTCCTCAAATGTGAGAAATAAAATGTCTGCAATGTTTACACTCAGTTTCTTTTATTTTTTAAAGAAAAATACTCATTCAAATATTAAACATTCGTTCATTCATTCACAGAGCAATATGGCTACCGTTGAATTTAGTAAAATTAATATCATGACAGATAAAAGGCAGTGGCGTCCATTAAAATTAATTAAAAATATGTTTTAATTTGTTGCCTTTTATTTTCAGATGTATCTTATTATTTTCATTAATTTGTTTGATGCGTTATTAATTTTTGACTGCCAGTGTAATTAGATAGAACCAACAATTATATATTAATATGCTATTTGCTAATTCCATTTCACAAGCATTTTGAGGAAACTTCTTTAGGCACCCGGATAAAAAAATCTCTATAATATCTTTACCTAGGCTTCAATCTATCTCCATACTAAATTCCATTTTTTTTCAGCCGTTTCACTGTTATAGCTTAATAGATAGATATAGTTTTATAATATGCTAGCTGTTTCCATTGATTTCACCCGCGTCTTGAAGGAACTACTTAACGAACCCAAATACAAAGTAACCTATAACAGAACTATCTCTAGGCCTCCCTTTATTTCCTTACTAAATTCCATCTAAAACTGATCAGTGGTTTTATCATGAAAGCGTGACCAAACAAACAAATTCACTTTTGCATTTATAATATAAGAGAAGCTAATTTTGTTTAACAATTCCAGACATTACTCTCCTTAAAAAACTGAGGAGCTCGTGGCTAAGTAGCAGCCGCACGGTTCGACCGATCAAAGCTTAAGCTGCGCTTGACGCGGTCGGTCCGTGGATGGGTGACCATCTTTGTCATAGCGAGACTCCTCCGTGCCTCGGAAAGCACGTTAAGCTGTTGGTCCCGGTTGTCATTTGTACATCTTTGACAGTCGTTACGGGTAGTCAGAAGCCAGAAAGTCTGACTACCAGTCTTACCAAGGGGTACCGTTTTACCCGGTAACTGGGTTGTGGAGGTCAGATAGGCAGTCGCTCCATGTAAAACACGGGTACTCAGCTGCATCCGGTTTAGACTGGAAGCCGACCCCAACATAGTTGGGAAAAGGCTAGGCAGATGATGATGACTCTCCTTAAAAAAACTCTGTTAAAAATCATGTTACCGATTAATTCTATATGGATTGGAGACCAATACTTATGTATTTATAATAAAAAATCTGATTCACTCTAAACCCATAAAACTCATTAATAAAGCACTCTTTAAAGTGCAACATTACATTCAGCCGAGTGTAGTGACGTCAGAGAATTCATTCAGTCCCCGCTAACGCGTCGATTCACAATTTTTTGTGTTGGCAACTCCAATTCAAATCCGTGACGTGTCTACTAAAGAGTTCCGGACATTCATGTAGGAAATTTCTGGATATGATGTAATACGTTACTACTGGAAATTGCGATCAGACTTTAGAAGAACGGAAAGAAAGAAAATAAGTTTATTTGCGCCAATGACGTGCCGCATAAAAATAAGATAAGAAAAGACAGACATTAACAAAAAACAAGAAGCGGAAGCTTCTTCTTTTTATCGTGTGGGCTGCAAGTTTTACAAACCTCATCATCATCAGCCTCCAAATCGTCCCACTGCTAAGCACAGGCTTCTTCTCATACAGAGAAGGCATGAGCATTGATCACCACGCTTCCGGCGATTTCAAACTTATTAAGTCCAGGTTTCCTCACGATTTTTACCTTCACCGTTAATCAGTGACGTCTAAGATATTGTACTTAAAAAGTATAGATATATTATGACTTTTAGAAAAGTCACATTGGTACTTGTCATGTTTCAAACCCGCACACTCCTACACGAGAGGCAGGTGCCTTAACCGCATATTTTGGCCACCACGACATATTTTTACCAACCTAACAAGCCCTATTGTCAGAGCTTTTCCAAATTCAACTGACGGTCTCTGATATGGAATTGTAACAACAACTGCTGTCAAGATAACAGCCGAAGACGACGGCTTAACATGCCCAGGCACGGAGGTACTACACCACCAATATTCTGACTCCGGGCTGCTTTGTAAAATTTTCTTATACCCACAAAGCGATTTTGGCCCGACCCGGGAATCGAACCCGAGACCCCGTTTGCCGCTGTCGCGTTATGTGACTTCTGGACCAGTGAGGTAGTATCGCTGTATGTATGCTGTGGCGCATGCGCTAAACAGAGCCACAGCACTAGTTTTCAGTGATAGCAATAGAAATTCATTCATAGTCAAAGAAAAAACATCGTTATTGAGTGTTTAAACTAAAAAAAAACATGTCTAAAAATTGTCTTATTAATAAAGACTTAAAGGCTACCTATAGGTGAGCTAAGTTTCATGAAAACCTATAAAGTAGCATTTAAAGAAAAAGTAATATGCGACTTTATTGCATACTAGCTTCTGCCAGCGACTTCGTCCGCGTGGAATAGTGGTGCTCCGTTCCTATTGGTCTTAGCGTGATGATATAGCCTTCCTCGATAAATGGACTATCTAACACTGAAAGAATTTTTCAAATCGGACCAGCGGTTCCTGAGATTAGCGCGTTTAAACAAAATGACAACTTTCCCTTCACTGCTCTGCTCCTATTGATTGTAGTGTTATGAAAAGTATACTATAACCAGCTCAGGAGTATGACAAATAATTGTACCAAGTTTCGTTAAAATCCGTCGAGTAGTTTTTGTTTCTATAGAGTTTATACAGACAGACAGACAGACAAAAATTTTACTGATTGCATTTTTGGCATCAGTATCGATCCCCAATCACCCCCTGATAGTTATTTTGGAAATATATTTCATGAACAGAATTGACCTCTCTACAGATTTATTATAAGTATAGAGGATAATATTATTCCTTCTAAAGATCGGAACCCTCGGTACGCGAGTCCGACTCGCACTTGGCCGGTTTTTATTCTGACTGCTGTTTTCTACTTATAGCTGGTTTTAACTTATATTGATAAGCTTAGACCAGCTATCAGTTATGTTATGTTCTGATAACTCGTAGGTACTTTCACAGCATGTGCCTCGAGATAATAATATGAAGCATTTTTGTACATTTTCATCTTTGATCTGATATTAGCAATTGTAGTATCATTTTATCAATCCATCGACAGATATACTAGTATACAACCTAGACTCTCAAAAATTTGGAAATATTATGCAAATAATTATATTTTTTTCATATTATTTCTCAATAATTTAATTAAAGATATATTTACATTAATATTATTATTCTATGTATAATACAAAAAATAAAAAAAATAAAACACAGAAGTTAGGCATCAAAATATTCGTCCGCATCGCTGTCAGCGGGAATCGTACCCAAAAGGCTGGCTGCATTGCCACATTGGATGGCAATGCTGATTCTTTGGCCTAGATATAGGCCAGCTTTCGGGTCACGCGTGCAAATAATTAATTTAAATAAAATCTCCTCCCACTATTCATGTGTCCGTGTGGTGGAAACAACAACAATCGGTCGTCAGGTTTGACTGACGCGGCGGCTCGTTGCACTCTGCCCTTTGTAACTTTTTCATTTCACCGTCAGTTCAGGTTGACGTAAGATTTTGAACACGCTTGAAATTCAACGTCAATTTGTGTGTGATGCTGCTTTGAAATGTTGTAGTTGACATTTTAAGATGAAAATATTATTTCGTGCGAGTTTATTTTGCATGGAAATACGGTTTTGGTTTGTATTTAAAATGTTGTGCGGGGTTGTGATTTAATGTTTGTTGCAGTCTGCTTTGGTAGAAATTTTATCCGACTCTTTTATGTTCTTTTTATTATTCGTTTTTTTTTTGTGAATTAGTTTAGTTTTTTTAAACAAAACGCTTTGCTAGAGCTTTGAACTTTTCTCTTGGTTTGAGATTTTTGTGCGTCTTTTCTCACGACGGTATTCTTCACCGGTAATGGCGGCCAAGAAAAAAAAATATAAGTATATAAAAAGTAACAACCTATTTAATAGATTTGAAGTATCTCAATCGTCCTTATGCATTGAGCCAGTAGGATCAAAGTTATCATAAAAGTAATCGTATTTTGTTTGTTTTTTTATATAATTTTTTTTGGTAAAATATAAATAACAATATTAATATAGTCGATTACAAACATGAAAAAACTTAAGACGTGACAAGGGACACCCGGATGGAACGAAGTTTCATAAAAAAAAAAGAAAATAAATATATATTAAATTAATTTTAATTGTAATATATTTTTTATTATAATAATATAATATATTAATAAATCGTTGAGGAGTTCCCTTAACTGTCCTTCGTCTTCATCATCAGACCCCTTATGACCGTCACATCCCATCCAGGTGTAAAGTTCTCATCAATACAAATTAATCAAGCCCAAACACAAGGTAACTGCTGTAAATCGTTGAGGAGTTCCCTTAACTGTCCTTCGTCTTTATTATTAGACCCCTAATGACAGTCACAACTCATCTAGGTGTAAATTTCCCATCAATACAAATTAATCAAGCCTAAACACAAGGTAACTGCTGTAAATCGTTGAGGAGTTCCCTCGACTGTATTTTGGCTCCGTCATCAGATTGACTTCAGACCTTCATAAAATTGTAGTGCTTTAAAATACTTTATGAAAAAATTATCTTACATACATTCAAATACAATTAGGTCGACATTCGCGTAAACATACGTTTCTATGGTTACACGATATAAATTTATAAACAAATTACTTTTTATTCTCATAGAAATTATTATTTGACACCAATTCTGAGTGACTTTTTGACGCTGTGATTTTATAATCGAAAGAATTCGTTCGAACATGGTTTTGAAAAAGAAAAAAAAAATGTTCCAAAGAGTTTGGATTCAAAATAATGATTATTAATGATTTATAGAAGATACATATATTATTATCTATTATAGTGATAATAAAGGTTAAAATTGAATAGATCTCAGCAAAAAGTGTCGAAAAGTGTCGTTACAACTTTTGGTCTTAATTTTTTCAATCTAGCCCTCTTTCGCAACGCGCGATAAGGAACTTCGTTCCAAAAAACCTCCATCAGTAAGCACCCAAAAAATCAAAATACAAGATCAATTTTTCAAAACAAACAACACGAAAGCAATCACTCATAATACATACGGGTGATGTGCAAACAAATCAGCTAAAGTAAATAATATCATGCTTAGCAATATTTGTTTAACTCCACGCTCAGATGAAATGTAAATAAACACATGAGGGTGACTGACTGTAATTTGGATTCAAGAAAATTTGTTTTCTGTAAAATCGTTTTCCTAGAATTTGGGTTTGGGATGAGAATTCGTGTTTCTACCTCATTTACATAACTATTACTTCTACATTTGAATGGGTTTAGTGAATTCTTAGAGCTTAATATAGACGAAGAAGCGCTGCTAAGAAGATTGTTGTATTAAGTTCCCATCTAAAATACTAGGAACTGAGAGTTACTAAGAAGCTTTGACTGGTTGTCTACAATTATTTCTTAATATTCCCCACTTCCCAACCTTTACCATGTTCTCACAAGTCTTGATGGTATATGTTCAGTTCGTCCCGCTATCTCTTTCGGGTCCTCTCGTCAGCATTGTCCGTTGGAGGTGCCATTGAGTACAGTTGCCTACTAAAGAAAAAAATATGTTTTAGTCACATTTACTCGGATGCAGCTGGGTACCAGTATTTTTGAGAAAGAGGAAGAAAATAAATGAAGTACGATGTACTTGTTGTTAGAGAGAGATGACTATACATTGTTAGTTACTTTGCGATTGCTTGACATGCTTATTGGTCAAGCTGGTCAATGGAATTAGATCAATTGCCTTCATTTCATGCTACCATTTCTGAGCGCGGGCAACGCATCTTTAGGTGCGTACATATTATATAACATAACATGTTATAATACGTTGTTATATAACATGTTTCAATTATGAGGTTACTGAATGTTATGTTGTATAAAATTTGTAAATATTAATAACTAGCTTCTGCCAGCGACTTCGTCCGCGTGGAATAGTGGTGCTCCGCTCCTATTGGTCTTAGCGTGATGATATATAGCCTATAGCCTTCCTCGATAAATGGACTATCTAACACTGAAAGAATTATTTAAATCGGACCAGCGGTTCCTGAGATTAGCGCGTTTAAACAAAATAACAACATTTCCCTTCACTGCTCTGCTCCTATTTATTGTAGCGTGATGAAAAGTATACTATAACCATCTCAGGAGTATGACAAATAATTGTACCAAGTTTCGTTAAAATCCGTCGAGTAGTTTTTGTTTCTATAGAGTTTATACAGACAGACAGACAGACAGACAAAAATTTTACTGATTGCATTTTTGGCATCAGTATCGATCCCTAATCACCCCCTGATAGTTATTTTGGAAATATATTTCATGTACAGAATTGACCTCTCTACAGATTTATTATAAGTATAGATATAGATAGATATAGATATATGTATAACACAACTTGTTATATAACGCAAATTACACAACATGTTACATAATATGTACGCACCTTTAAGTTAAATATATATTTGTTTTACAGCACAAAACAGATTCACAATAAGTTCTTTTAACCCCCACAATGCACAACGTCTGTATTCTATCTACATAATATTGTACTTCAACGAATGGAGATTGTAAACTCAACACTAGAGCTACACTGTCCACTGGGGCAGGCTGTCCAACAAAGTTGCATGGTCTGAATTGACAATGAGCATCGATACGGCGCAATTGTAAATACATGCTTACGTACTATTATCGATATTTTGGTTTGTGAATTTTATAGGTATTTATACTAGCAGATCCGATAGAGGTTATACTGTCTTAACTTTGGACGTTTTTCATGAAGACGACGACATCTATGTTTCGATTGTATTTTCAAATTGTCTAGAGATCCACTCAAATATATACACAACATTTCATCCAAATCGGTCGAGCCGTTTAGGAGGAGTTAGGTTGCAAACACAATTACAGAATACAGAAGTTTTTTCACCATGAATTCTCCTTGGCTTGATCCTAAAACTTAACTAGGCCATCAGAATTAGGATAAATGATACTAATAATTTGCGTTTTGACAGCTCATAAAAATATTTCGATTGGCAATATTGATACACTTAAATGTGAGAAAAGATTAATATTTAAAAAAGAAAATATATTTTAAACATCGACAAATTTTGTTTAATTATTTCTATATTAATATGGCTCGTGGAGGAGGAGCTCGTGGCTTTGATCGGTCGTGCGGCTATTACTTATAGCCGCACGACCGATCAAAGGTTAAGCTGCGCTTGGCGCGGTCGGTCCGTGGATGGGTGATCATCTTTGTCATATCGAGACTCCTCCGTGCCTCGGAAAGCACGTTAAGCTGTTGGTCCCGGTTGTCATTTGTACATCTTTGACAGTCGTTACGGGTAGTCAGAAGCCAGAAAGTCTGACAACCAGTCTTACCAAGGGGTACCGTGTTACCTGGTAACTGGGTTGTGGAGGTCGGATAGGCAGTCGCTCCATGTAAAACACTGGTACTTAGCTGCATCCGGTTAAGACTGGAAGCCGACCCCAACATTGTTGGGAAAAGGCTAGGCAGATGATGATGATAATTTCTAAATTAATATGGCACAAAAATCCAAATCGAATCAAAAAACAATGCAACAAAAAATATACAGTGATTTTCTGACAATCCCAGATATACATCATCTATTATATATTTTTTGTCATCGGTACAGTTGCATGTTACTTGGCAATGTTTCGGCGTAGTGGGGAGTAAGCTTGCGCTTGTACACTAAAGCCTGGCGTCCACCAGGCGGTCAGGTTGAGTCTCATCGTAACTTAAAAATTCACTAGCCTATGTTTTGTATGAAATATCGTCCACTAGTGACGGATCGGGCGGTCCCATCCGATGCGACCCGCCTTGATCCGTCGCTAGGGAACGCCAGTCAGAAAACAATAAAAAATTAGGTCCTACATTAATTTGTTATTAATTGTCATTGTTCTATGCATAGTTTAATAAAAGTCTACGCGCCTTTCAGCGTGGAGACTTCTATTAATCTATGGTCATTTTCATAATTATTTCCGAACATGAATATTATCAGTAGTTTTTGTTATTTTTTTGTGTACGAGTATATGTATGTGTCTCAAATCACGTAATTAAACGCATTTTCTTTCTTTTTTCTTTCATATTTAGAAGATAATTAAAGAAAGCAAAATCACTACTTATGATGCTTGCAAAGTTCGGCAGTCACGTGCCGGTTACTGTAATTTTAAAACACTATCAGCCGGTTCCATCAAATTTTATATCATTTATACTTTTACGAATATCACAAAACATGATATCAATAATTAGCATACTTTTAATATTTTTTATGTTGTCAATACATAGATATAACAATTAAGTAAATTTAATGAAAAAATTGTTAGATTCGGCATCATTTTAAAATAAATAAAAAATAGACACAATGCCAAATATTTAATCAGAAGTGCAATTGAATCAAATTACAAAGAAACATTGTAAAATTAGACAATCAAGAGGTTATGAGAGATGTTGTCGGTAGAGAGCACGCCGGTCAAATAGCTAGGTAGGCAGAGCTTCCGCACTGCTTGATGACCGCTGAGTAAAAAAAGGGACGAATGCCGCCAACCGTCGTCCTTATATAGCCGGTCACTGTGTTGCTATATTTACACATAAACATGAAATCACAGCAAAATTATTCAATTTTCTCCTTCATTTTGACAGATCTTCGATGTCAGTTCTTCCGTTTCACGTATAAGTAACCTTTGACCTTTGATTTTAAGTAACCTTTAACTGTATAGCATATCTTTGGTGCAACCGGCTGTACGAGTTGATAACAACTCTAATCTTCTCGTAGATCTATCAATTATTCTAAAAAACAACAACAATGGCCGCGATTCTCTTGACACCATCTAAATTAAATTTAGTCTATAATTCTCTCTTTCCATCAACAAATATAAGAAAGGGATAGCAAACTTTTAACACCTGTCAAATTAGAAAAAAATAGTTTTCCATACAAATTTAAACATCACGACGTAACATCTCGACTAAATTAACAAACTTGTACGAACAAAATGTCATCTGTCATTTAATTTGACAGCACTGAATTACTTGCTATCCTCTTCTTGTATTTCGCAATAGAAAAAGAGCATGATATTTTAAAGTTAGTTTAGTCGTGTGTAAGTCAGAATAGGCACCATTATCTTCTAAACGTACGCTATACCCGACTACGTAAATTCTCACACAATATTATACAAAGTTAATGTCTGCGCTGGAAACTATTCCGTTCTTCCCATTCATCTTGTGATTAAATTCCTCTTTGGAATCAGGCATGGCTTAATTTTCGGGTGCCTCGCGCATGTGTTTATAAACTTAGTTTAGGGGTAATTGTGTAGATGCGTCTGTTTAATGTGTTCTAGAGGGGTTTGCCGAAAGAGAATACTGAATTTCTGTGTGGTTTAGTTGAAATTTTAATAGTTTACTGTGTTATGTAATATACAGTCACAGCTGGGTGTACCAAAAAAATGATGTTGCTAACGTAAAATGCCATAGCTGTTTGTCAAAATTTCCCAAAATAGATGACAAAACTTTTCTACTGTTTCACCCGTATCCTGATAGAACTATCACGGTTGTTTTCAGGTTATAAACTATGCATGTACCAAATTTCATCCAAATCCATTTAGTAGTTGTTGTGTAAAAGAGAAACAAACACACATACATATATACATCCTCTCAAACTTTATGATGTTTTAGTGAATACATTTCTACTGCGTACATTTCGGGAATCTCTTTTTAATTTTTAAAATCATGACCCAAATCTGCAATCGCACACGAAATTGTATTCTAAAACAAGTTAATTAAATCACAAAATTCCATATCTTCATTCAGCGTTATAATCTTCACAAAATCCTTATAATAAGATTATTACGCTACCCTCACTTTGTTCCTTTGATTTCGCAACGCCAATATCCGTTCTGTTGAATATCTACGAATTAACAAATTAGGTTTTATTTAATTTAATATTGTAGAAACTGGCTTCAGATTAATATAATTTTCGTATTATTTGAATGATAATATAGGTACTTCATTTACAATAAGATTAGAAAAAATAAAAGATAAAAGATCATTTATTTGTTCAAAACATGAGTGTTTGCAAAGCAAGTTGTTGTATAAAAATCACGTCCTTACATGTTTTGCCCGCAAGGGCATACAAAATTTAAAAAGATATACTATGACATGCTTAGGTACATACTACCTATTTGTTTATAGTTAAACTTAAGACAATTAACATTACAAATTAATTAACTAACTTACAAAAATAAAGTAGTAAAAGAAAAGAGCTTAAGTATATAAACGTAATATTATTAATTATTTAAAAAATCGTTCAGGGTATAAAAACAGTTTTCTATTAAATATCTTTTTAAATGATTATTTAAAAAGATATTGCTGCTAAAAAATAACTTTTTTTGCAGCTTATTTGCCCGATGAAGATGGTGTTAAGAACTCAATAGTATACACAATATTCAATATATTGTGCATCTGATTTTTATCATTTGTTACCTTAGCAGTAGAGCTTAAAATCGTTTGAACAAGCGGTAAATAGGGTGCGTTCAAATTTCGAATCTTAATTTAAATGGAGTATAAGAAACTTTAATACCTAAACATTTGAATAGAATACTGATTTGATTTTAAAATAATGGTGGCTGTATTTTTGTTAGAATGCCTGTAAAGAGTAGATCTTTGATTTTACGTCAAACTGGATTTGGAATACTTAGAACTGATTATTTACTAGTTCCTCATGATAATTTTATTTGAACCATTGCATACTTTTGAGGGTATTTTCCCTAATGGTTACTGTAAATAATTTCTTATATACTAATACTAATAACTTTCAGTCCTTTATAAGGTCATAGTAAGCAACCTGGACATTATTCTTTTATGCTGAAAGGAGTTCTTGATATTGAAAGCTAACAATTATTATTATTATTCTTTATCCCTAGATGCATTATGATAATATAATGCATCATAGGTTTCTTCCAAACCAATAGAATGTAAGTATCTACATGGGGCTTCGATATTTATAATGTAGAAAAAAAAACTGATGAATAATTACCATTCAGAGTTTATCCAGAATTATTCATTTCACACAAAAAAGAAAAAGAAAATAAACAATATTGCCAAAAGATTCCACCCAAAAGCCTCAAAAGAAAAAAAGAAAATAAGCCAAAAAAATAAATCAAAGCATGGTTTTTAGGGTTCCGTAGCCAAATGGCAAAAACGGAACCCTTATAGATTCGTCATGTCTGTCTGTCTGTCCGTCCGTATGTCACAGCCATTTTTTTCAGAAACTATAAGAACTATTCTGTTGAAATTTGGTACGTAGATGTATTCTGTGAACCGCTTTAAGATTTTGACACAAAAATAGAAAAAAAGCAATAAATTTTGGGGGTCCCCATACTTAGAACTGAAACTCAAAAATTTTTTTTTCGTCAAACCCATACGTGTGGGGTATCTATGGATAGGTCTTCAAAAATTATATTGAGGTTTCTAATATCATTTTTTTCTAAACTGAATAGTTTGCGTGAGAGGCACTTCCAAAGTGGTAAAATTTGTGTCCCCCCCCTGTAACTTCTAAAATAAGAGAATGATAAAACTAAAAAAAATACATGATGTAGATTACCATGCAAACTTCCATTGAAAATTGGTTTGAACGAGATCTAGCAGGTAGTTTTTAAGTAATCAGCAATTTTCCTCTACAAACAAACTTAATTAAAACAAGATAATTGCGACTTTATTGCGTATTTTTTCTTTGCAATGGTCGGAACCCTCGGTGCGCGAGTCCGACTCGCACTTGGCCGGTTTTTTGTTTCTAAACACGGTCCTCGGGTTCCCAACGTGTATAAGTGGCTTCGTGAAAATATGGGTTGTATTAATATTCTGTTTACTCTATATTCGTATTTTCCATTGACAAAGGAGGTGAATTGATTATACTTTTTACATCATGAGATGTAAAAAGAGGTATTACAGTCACTGATATAGTTAACGGAAAAAATGTGTTATAGTCCGACATGGCTATTAATTTATGAACGTGGCTGATAGGTGAACTAACGCTAGCCACCATCTTGAAATGTCATTTTGGTGATACCGGCCAAGGGGGAAAATTCTTACCCAACTATTAGTAAAAATATAGCGCTATTCAATAAGACTAGTTTTTGTCTTTGAAATAGTTTAGAAAGGCCAATGATGATCTGCGATGCCTCTGGTGTTGTAGATATCCATCTGCCGCGGTGACTACTTAATAAAATAAAAAATCTAATCTATATAAGTAAGATAAGTTTTAATAATAATTAAAACTTAAATGATGAATTAATATTTATCATGTCATAATTTACTTAAAAAAATGGAATTTTCCATTAATTGGTATCATTAGTACTAAAAATGACATTTCAAGATGGTGGCTAGCGTTAGTTCACCTGTAAGCCACGTTCATAAATAGCCATGTCGGACTATATCTTAGCAATTGCCGTAAATGTCATCCCATTTTTAATGTTATTAAAAAGTCGTACAACAATGCCTTCTCTGTATGAGAAGAGGCATTTATCCAACAGTAGGATAGTAAGGACCAAGTTCACCGACAGATGGCCACCTAATCGACCCGTTAAAAAAAATGTTTTTTTAACCACTAAGCGGGAATTTTTGTGTTATCCCCTTTTTGTCCAACCCCGGATTGGTAATCGACTGTTTCAGGAATAAAAAACCCAAATGATAAGGTATCCATTGTAAGACAGACGTTTGAATTTATAGTAAACAGCTGTTTTGAGTTGATCGGACTGTTAACTTGTTGGTGAACTTGGGCCTAAATAGGCCAAAGATAATGTATAACACACGCGAGTTGACTAATAAAATCTGCCCATCTTCTAGCTAACAGCTGTTATTTAATCCAAACAACAGATTCTCCTATTTTATGTACCTTTCCACGCTCGGTAATGTACGTAATAATAATTTAATTCGCACCTAATGGACATACCTCGAATTACGTGTGGATACGTAATTAGGCAGTATATCCTCTTAATGAGTAAGAAGATCTCATATTTCAAAACAAAACCATGTTGTATGGGTTGGGTATTAACTTCACAGGTAGATCTGGCAGACATCTGGCAAAAGTTTAAGATATTTTTATTAATTAACTAGCAGTTTCCCGTGGTTTCACCCGCGTCCCGATATAACTACTTATGGCCATTTTCAATATCCTATCTATCCGTAGATTTCGTTACTAGAGATAGAATTTTGACATAAAGTCCATACGACTAATGTCAAAAATCTATTAATCTATCTATCTACTAATCTATCTAGTAAGCAAATCTATCGATAGATAGAATATTGAAAATGGCCGTTAACGTATCTGGATAAAAAGTAGCCTATAACCGTCTCCAGGGTTCCATCTATCTCTTAACCAAATTTCATGCAAATGGGTTTTACCGTAAAAGCGTAAAAAGCAAACAAACTCGCTTTCGCATTTATAATATACTAGCTTCCCGCCAGCGGCTTCGCCCGCGATATTTTAGCTAATGGATACAAAAACTTGACAAATTATATACTAAAACATTCCTCATTACTCACTCTATCTATTAAAAAAACCGCATGAAAATCCGTTGCGTAGTTTTAAGGATTTAAGCATACATAGGGATATAGGGACAGAGAAAGTGACTTTGTTTTATACTATGTAGTGAAGTTAGGATTTTTATGAGGTGCTCGTGTCGATAGATCAAGGTAAAGCTGCTCTTGTAAGGGTACATGGATGGGATCTATGACATATCGAGTCCCCTTCGTGCCTAGGAAAACCGTCAAAGCGTTAAAAAGTAACAAACAAACTCACTTTCGCATTAATAATATTAGTTAGGATTAGGATCCAATTCAATTAATTAATAATTACATGTGATAACACATGTAATTAGCGAAATGTGTGCTAAATATTTTTATTTACTTATCTATTTATGCATAGCTGTTGTTTAGGTCTGGCATGTAAACAGTAATGACAAACAAAACAAATAAATACAATTTCCTCTCCCAAAAAAACAGCCATACATTTGTACGAAACATTAACTTCAGTATAAAAATAATTTTCTCTTAAATTCCGACTCAATAAAGATGTACAGGACATTGCCTTAAGGCCATTACGCCGCTTTTTACATTAGGGACTTGGCTGATGGCCAAGTTGGAGCCGGAATTATAACTCTTGGACCAGGAAGTTCCTCTTGCTATATCTCATTGGAGGACTGCAACTGAGCTTGGCCTCTTAAACAAGGCTAGTGCTGAAATTAGTTTTAGAAATTATTTAATTGTAGTGTGGGTGATAATCATGGGTGTATTAAACTGATTAGAAAAGGTATATTTACAGTAAAAAAATTTTTTTTTTTTTGCAAAGGTACCTACATACTACCTACCACTAACAAATTGCCAGGTACATTTTAAGATACACTAATAAATTTGTGGTGGTCTAGTGGTTAAGGCATATACCACATACCTATATTTCGTGAATGAGTATGCAGATTCGAATCCTGGTTAGTACGAAACCGAAATCGGAAACCTGGACTAAAAAGTCCGACATCACCAATTCGCCTTGAGCAAGCGTGGTGATCAGTGCTCATGCCTTCTCTGTATGAGAAGAGGCCTGTCGATAATAATGAAGATCTTGCTACTTATGTTTCAAGTTCTATGATAATATAGAGGTCTATTTTTTGCCATCACTTGCCACAGTTGCCAGATGCTGGACTCGTATTAAAACTCTCACTCCCAAAAATAACCAGAAAGCACTTTGCCGGTCCTGGAAATAGAAACTAGGACCCAAGCTCAGAAAACAATATGGGGTCACTAGGACAAAGAAGCAACGAGGCGCTTTTCGAAATTTCATCAAAATCTGTTCAGCAGTTTATGTGATAACACACAAAGATGATACACGCATACTTTATCTATGTTGTTACCTACATGTGTTTGGTCCTTAGAGTTTATCAATTGAATGGTACTGGCTCACTAATGATGTGCTAATTAGCGATTCGATTGATATATTAGGCCAGTGCTTTTAGCCTCTAAAAACGGTAAAAAGTGAATTAAATAATAGTAGGATGAAACCCATTGGAAAAGGAGGAGAATACAATAAAAATGATAGGAAAAATAAATTACGGGCGATCTGAGGTCGGGAAGTGGGGGGGAGGGGGGGTTAAAGTTAAAAAAACGGTTTATCTAAATTTCCGACAAAACTACAAGTCCTATGAAAAAAAGTTAAATGGCAAAGTTGTAGGTAATAAAAAGATCTACAACTTTTGGATTGACACTTTTTCACATAACCTCAAAATTTATGTGAAAAATTCAAAAAACCAAGTTTTTGGTTTTTTATTTTTATCTTTTACAATAATTAATTTTTTATCACGAAATTTGGTGAAAACTTGCCTTTTTATGTCCCAAACACACTGTAATTTATTTGATTTAAAATGATTATTTTTTCACCCTTATTTTGACTTAATATCGAAAAAAAACCCTAATTTTCAATCGAAAATTCTCGTGTCACAATATCACTTTTTTTTTAAAAGTCGGTAGTCTTTTTGTTCTTTGAAATCTCTACTTTCAGATGGTATAAAAAAATATTTACATTGCTATGGTAAATGTTTTCAGAAAATATAAAGAAACGCTACAAAATAACAGGTAGTAAGGCCTAGACCGGGTTAAATTTTTTGCGTAGATGCCTATTTATTGCTATTTTAAGATAACTTATGTATCTGAGTGACCTACGGAACCTCGGACCTCTCTATGAAATACCTTTTAGCTGATCAAAAGGTATTTCATAGGGAAGTGGGGAGTTGCTAGAAGGATCTTGGCCTTGCTAACTGTTATTTCGTAGCGTTTCTTTATATTTTCTGAGAACATTTACCATAGCAATGTAAATATTTTTTTATACCATCTGAAAGTAGAGATTTCAAAGAACAAAAAGACTACCGACTTTAAAAAAAAAAGTGATATTTTGACACGAGAATTTTCGATTGAAAATTAGGGTTTTTTTTCGATATTAAGTCAAAATAAGGGTGAAAAAATAATTATTATAAATCAAATAAATTACAGTGTGTTTGGGACATAAAAAGGTAAGTTTTCACCAAATTTCGTGATAAAAAATTAATTATTGTAAAATATAAAAATAAAAAACCAAAAGCTTGGTTTTTTGAATTTTTCACATACATTTTGAGGTTATGTGAAAAAAGTGTCAATCCAAAAGTTGTAGATCTTTTTATTACCTACAACTTTGCCATTTAACTTTTTTTCATAGGACTTGTAGTTTTGCCGGAAATTGAGATAAACCGTTTTTTTAACTTTAACCCCCCCTCCCCCCCACTTCCCGACCTCAGATCGCCCGTAATTTATTTTTCCTATCATTTTTATTGTATTCTCCTCCTTTTCCAATGGGTTTCATCCTACTATTATTTTTTTTGTTTTCAAAAGTTAAAAGCACTGGTCTATATCATTGTCAGAACGATTTGGTGTATCGATGTTGGTGCATCGATTAATCGGTAATAAGATATAAAATATAATCTTCAATAAGTAATAGCCAAAACCTGATTGATCCTTTGTGGGAGAAACGAGAAAACAAAATTAAGTTGCCATTCGATACTGGAGTTACATAGGAAAATTCTAATTTGCCTGCGGTATATAAAGTAAATAGAATTGATAATTACTCAGATTGGGTAAAAGTCTCTTGTCATACAGGGAAGGCATGAGCATTGATCATCATGCTTGTTCCAGTCAGCTTGGCGATTTCAAACTTTTTTAGTCCAGGTTTCCTCACAATGTTTTCTTTCACTGTTAATCAGTGGCATCTAAAAGACACACTTTGAAAGTACACATGACTTTAGAAGCACACGTCATCACAATGGCAAGTTTTTGACAGGTTTCGAACCTGCACTCTCGTACACGAGATGCAGGTGCCATAATCACTAGGCCACCACAACTTTGTTTTAGTGTTAAAAGAATTGAAAAAAAAATTATAGCTAACCAACATTTAAACAAGACCAGAAATTAAAAGCTGCAGTATGTTTGCAAACTAGAAATTAATTATCCTTACTAATATTATAAATGCGAAAGTAACTCTGTCTGTCTGTCTGTCTGTCTGTTACGCTTTCACGCCAAAACTACTGAACCGATATAAATGAAATTTGGTACAGAGATAGAATAGACCCTGAGGAACAACATAGGCTACTTTTTACCCGGGTGCGCTAAGTAGTTCCCTCGGGATGCGGGTGAAACCGCGGGAAACAGCTATTTATCAATAATATAAAAAACGAATCGCTGAATGTTGCTGCTAAGATCGCAAATCTCGAGAGCAGCTGAACCGATTTGGATAAAGTTTGGTACGGAGTTAGAGGAGTCGCTAGAGAAGGTTTTAGGCTAAATTTTATCCAGGTGCGTTAAGTAGTTCCCCCGGGACGCGGGTGAAACCACGGACTACAGCTAGTTAATCATAATAATAAACATAAATTTATCTATCTTGCTATTTCAGAAAATGGTGAAGGATCATTACTTCGCTCATTAGTACTGTTACTACTTTTATTTTCCCATATTTGTATAATAAAATTATCCTTTTATCGTATTTATATTCAGCATCATCAGCATCATCAGCCTGTAGGTATATTGTCCCACTGCTGGGCACAGGCCTCTTCTCATATAGAGAAGGCATGAGCATTGATCACCACGCTTGCTCAAGGCGGATTGGTGATTTCAGACTTAAGTCCAGGTTTCCTCACAATGTTTTCTTTCACTGTTAGTCAGTAGTGTCTAAGATATACTTAGAAAGTACATATGACTTTAGAAAAGTCACATTGGGAATTGCCAGGTTTCGAACCCGCACACTCGTAGGTACACGAGAGCCAGGTGCCTTAACCACTAGGCCATCACGAGTTTATATTATTTGCCTTATTCTAATGTACACCGTAAACTACCTGTTCTTTCTACTCTTATAATATTTGACTCCATCCAAAGGTTGTCTGTAAGAAATTGCTTATAGCGATAAGACCGCCTATTGTACTGCTGCATATTAAAGAATATTCTATCTATCTATTTCAAGACTTATACACGTATTCCGTATCAGCGACAAAGCGTATTTAATCCATGGGGTTATGGTGGACTGTACCATAAATTGCGTCGGCTGCAGATCGACCCATTTATCATTGTTTTATTGTTTTCAAATAAATTTGAGTTTGGCCTTTTTTTCATTCATTTGCAACCGCCGCGATCTGAAAGAGACCCTCGGTTTTATTTTCGCTGTCATTAATTTTAATTGTTTATTATTGTATGGTTTTTTATTATACCTACCAGTTTTTTTTGTTGGAATTTTCTTTCAACGGAATATTGGTCTGCCGAAAATACATTGGTATAATAGTCTTTTTCTTTACGGTCATGTTGATTGTCCACTTGATGTGAAAAATCTATCTATATCTATACTTATAATAAATCTGTAGAGAGGTCAATTCTGTACATGAAATATATTTCCAAAATAACTATCAGGGGGTGATTAGGGATCGATACTGATGCCAAAAATGCAATCAGTAAAATTTTTGGCTGTCTGTCTGTATAAACTCTATAGAAACAAAAACTACTCGACGGATTTTAACGAAACTTGGTACAATTATTTGTCATACTCCTGAGATGGTTATAGTATACTTTTCATCACGCTACAATCAATAGGAGCAGAGCAGTGAAGAGAAATGTTGTCATTTTGTTTAAACGCGCTAATCTCAGGAACCGCTGGTCCGATTTAAATAATTCTTTCAGTGTTAGATAGTCCATTTATCAAGTAGGGCTATAGGCTATATATCATCACGCTAAGACTAATAGGAGCGGAGCACCACTATTCCTCGCGGAAGAAGTCGCTGGCAGAAGCTAGTTGTTAATATATAATATAAAATATTATTTTTATATTTGTGTCTGTAAAATTAGAAAGTTTAAGTTATCATAATTTTAGATTTTGTAATGACTTCGTCAGTACGAACTATAAGAAAGGGTATTCCGACTTGCACGTGTTGAAAAATGGTACAGTTAGATTTTATACTTTTTACATAGCTATTCCTGAGTACCTACAAGAAGAAAGAAAAAAATATTAATTGATCAGTGGAGATAACAACACTTATTAAACATAGTATGATACAAAGTGATAAATAGTTAAAAATAAAACAAGCGTAAAAAAAAGTCGTGGCGGCCTAGTGGTTAAGGCACCTGCCTCTCATGTGCGAGTGTGCAGGTTCGAAACCCGGCAAGTACCAATGTTACTTTTCTAAAGTCATATGTACTTTCTAAGTATATCTTAGACGTCACTGACTAACGGTGAAGGAAAACATCGGGAGGAAACCTGGACTTAAAAAGTCTGAAATCGCCAATCCGCCTTGAGCAAGCATGGTGATTAATGCTCATACCTTCTCTGTATGAGAAGAGGCCTGTGCCCAGCAGTGGGACAGTATATAGAGATGATGATGAGATGATGAGAAAACAAGCGTACCATACACAAAGGCATTATTCATAGAGAAGCCATGGTCGAAAGCTAGCAAGATAACAACTTTATTCAATTAATAAAAAATATTTTCCACTTAGATACTTTAAATAGAAACTCAACATTATATTAGAAAAAATAATCACACTCATTTTATTTCATCAAATTTAATAATAATCTAACTAGGTACCACCTACTCTAATCATTATAACAGAAACAGTCTTCTATCCAAAAAGATATTTCGAAATACAACTCTTCACAAAACAACAGCCTGTAACATCCCTTGTTATTGTTCAAGACATTAATTTTAACGGATTACGAGATTGTCTAAACAGTTTCATCCCGCGAAGATGCTGGTTAACTGACTTTCTTAGTGTATTTAGGTTATGAACTAGTGTCAGGAGAAAGATACGTATACGTAGTTATCGTTTCATCATATTATACATGTTGTATCACCCGGGTTTGGCCACTAGAGTCAATCGAAGATTGCTAATAAACTACCCATATTATGAAGTAAGAATAATATTTTAAAATATTATCGTTTAATTGATAACTACCTGTAACCCCGTCTTTGATCAACTGATCTTCTGTATACTAAATTATTCCTAATCTATGTAAAAAGTATGAAGAAAAAAAAAAGAAGTTTTTTTCTATCATTGTCTATCAATTATATTAACGGACTTACAAGCGAGAAACAAAGTGTGTTTGCATTATAAAATAGTTCCTCATGCAATAGTGTTATTAAAAGTACAGCCACATACAAAAATATTTTTAGTACGATAATATCAGTCGTCGATGCTGTGGCGTAGCCGATTAAAAAGAGATGACTAGTTGCAAATCTAATTCGCCTAAGCAAAAGAACATCTTAGATCATGTATTTTAAGCTTTAATTTAAGTTTTAATTTTTAGCTTTAATCACAATAGTTAATTTATTGTGAGTGGTAGAACCTTTTGATTTCTTATGCCTAAGTCTTCGTTCCCTGGCGACTTAGGTAGTTCGGTCCAATACGAAATATGAGTCAGTTTTTAATGCCTATTAAATAAAATAGGTTTCAATTCTGTTGGATCTACACCATTTTTGGCCATGATTCTTTGTCAAACTTGTTTCTCCGTTTATAATAAAGGTAATGATCTGTAATGCAAAGTTTTACCAAATGTGGAAAAGTACCGATTAAACTTATTTCCTAGATATTTTCGTATGATATTTCGGGTAATGGTCCAATTTCATGATTTTTTATATACTAGTAGAATATCCTTGAATTCTAAATCAATCATTAGGCACAGGTTGTCGAAAATAAAACACCAACGTAGGTTGAAAAAACATAAGCAAATGTAATCAACAAAATTATCAGAATGTAGCAAAAAGTCTTTAATCCTACCATCTTATCCCCAAACCTTATTATATTTACGATACTACAAAACTCGACCCCGTACTTCCCCGACTCGCCCCGACTAAACCCCTCGACCCATAACTCATCATCTTCCATTAATCCTCAATTATTTGTCTGCGTGCATATTTTGAGATTAAAAACACAATAGGGTAGCTACACAATGGGCGATACGCGAGTCTTTTTGCCGCGTGTTTTAAGTATGAAATTAGTATTGTGAGTGTATAGCTTTATATGTTTTACCCGTGAGGAAATAACTTCTCGCACCCGGATAATAAGTAGCTTAGAACCGACTCCGAGGTTTCATATACATATTTCCATACCAAATATCACCTCAATTGGTTTAGCCGTTTTACCGTAAAAGCATAACAAATGGACAAAGTCATATTTTTATTTATAATGTCTCTCCTGCGTATAATAGAAATGCAAAAGTTTGTGAGAATGTAGTATGTTTGTAAGTTTATTACTCATCATCCTCCTGCCCTTATCCCAATTTTATTTGGGGTCGGCGCAGCATGTTTTTTTCTTCCATACTCTTCTATCTGCCGTCATCTCGATAGTAACATTCATTCTCATCATATCAACCTTCACACAATCCATCCATCGTTTCTTCGGTCGTCCCCTTCCTCTATATCCATCCACATTCATGTCCAAAACCTTTCTCACTACATGATCCTCATTCCTCCTCATCACATGCCCATAATTAAGTTTATTACTCTTTTACCTAAATACTACTGAATGGATTTGGATGAAATTTGGTATACACATAGATTATTACTTTGATTAACACATAGGATACTGTCTATCTGGATGCACAAAGAAGTTCTCTCAGGATGCAGGTGAAACCGTGTAAAACAATTACTAGTTAGATATAAACTTAAGCTATCTAATCTAAGGTATGGTTGTAATCTATATACCTACATAAAAACCGGCCAAGGGCGTGTCGGGCCACGCGCAGTAGGGTTCCGTAGTAGGTCTTAGTTAGTCGACTATAACTCTGTAACCGGTTAAGCCTACTTAGCCGTGATAGTTTTCCTTGTAAGTTCATTACATGTACTACGTCTGTGATTTTTTTCACATTTCTAGGTACAGCCATTCAAAAGTTAGAGTATGGGGAACCCCAAAATTTATTGTTTTTTTTCTATTTTTGTGTCAAAATCTTAATGCGGTTCACAGAATACATCTACCTACCAAGTTTCAACTGTATAGTTCTTATAGTTTCGGAAAAAGTGGCTGTGACATACGGACGGACAGACAGACAGACAGACATGACGAATCTATAAGGATTCCGTTTTTTGCCATTTGGCTACGGAACCCTAAAAATGGTCTTTACACACCTGCTATATTTTTGAAAGACCTATCCAATGATATCCCACACGATGGGATACATGAGAAAAATTATATTTATCCCCACTTTACTTGTACGGGAGCTATCGTATTTTTTTTTTATAATTTTATTTTATCACTTTTTTGAAGTAACTAATATACATATCTACAGCAAATTTCAGATTTCTAGTACCAAGAACCTCTAAGTTATGCTGCGGACAGACAGACAGACAGTCAGTCAGACGGACATGGCGAAACTATAAGGGTTCCTTGTCAGACTACGGAACCCTAAAAATGAATCCCTATTTACCTTGGTCGCAGCATCACGCGTGAATTCAATCAATCAATTCAAGTGATCAATTTGGATAAAATTTAGTACGGAGATAAAGGGGACCCTGGAGAAGGTTTTAGGCAACTTTTTATCCGGGTGCGTGAAGTAGTTTGCTCGGGACGCTGGTGAAATCGCGGGAAACAGCCAGTGCCGTTTTAGGCTATGCCGGGGCCCTGGGGCACATTAGAATTTGGGCCCCTATTGGAAAGAAAAAAAAAGTGAATGACAAAAAATAATTAACATAATTTTCCCACCTTTAAATCATTAACTGTATTATAATTTCAACCCTGTACCACAACACAACGCCATATACGTCGGCGCGTGAGTCTTTTTACCGCAATAAAGCCGGCGACACACCCACGACGGGGTGCGACGATGCGACCGCAACGCACTTTTGTTGTTACCGACATATTCATGATCGGAAGCCTATCGACATGGGTTTGGCGGCGACCGTAGCGGTAAAATGCCGCTGGTGTTACAAAATGAATTTATGGAATGAAATGGAAGATGCATTGATTTGTAATATTTGCATGCTGTCAAAGTACTGCGAAATGTGTCTTGTTCTTGTACCATATATTTGTTATTTTTTTCTCTAAAAGCATACCTTAGATATAATTTAACGTAAATAACTGACTCATTAACTACATACACTTAATTCCTTATTTTAAAATACCTATCTAATACAATCATAACACTCTTAATCTAATTTAGAGATACCTAAAACGGGCCTTACCGCTACAAAATAACCCTTCACATGAAAATAATGAAGACAAACATATTCAAAGCGCCATTTTATAGGCCCTCAAGCCTATCAGTACATAATAATGTATGCGCATACATTTGTTTCGGATGTCGTGTCGGAGGCCTATCGCCCGCGTGTAGAAGCCCTAACGCCTATGAAAATGTTCTAAAAAAATATTATATAAAGCCGGCTACACGCCGACGACAATATTCATGTTGTCGTCATGATTGACCGGGTGAATTATGTTAGGGTTTAGGTCAGATTTTTATGCGCTTTTGTTTAGGAATAAGGTTTTATAGATAAATACAGTCGTGAGTATAGTGAACCGTAAAATAAACGCAAACTATCACCCTGTTTTATCGAAAGACTTGGGGCCCTACCAGTGTTTTAGCAATCACTATTCAGGCGTGTGAGCGAGACGTATAGCACCGTCTCTTTTTGACAACGAAACTATTCCTGTATTCCTTTATAGTATTGCTTTCGCACGTCATCGTAAGGCCCCCTTATTTTGGATAAAAAATCATCAAATGACCCCTCCCGCCCCAACCACGGCGGAGTGTCAGACTCTTACTGACTAAAACCCATCCATGTTCTTTTCTCAGCCCTTTGTATTCCAGGAGCGCGGTAACTCTTTCGAACTTCCCGTAGCCCCGGCAGGCTATGGCCCTAGGGGAGGGCGCCGTCATCTATGCTGACATCTCTTTGAGGTGCGTGTGGAACACGAACGCGCCGTCGACGCGGGCAGGCTCGTGTCCTTATCGTAAGGCCCCCTGAGTAAATTTCACACACTCCCAATTCACCAGAATGTGTGTCTCGTACTAGTACAACATTTACTGTTATAGTTATTTAACCAAAACAAACGAAACAACAAAGAAAGTCAAGTTATTTAACTAAGTATACACAACGATTAAGTAATAATAAACTGAACTATGCCACGACAATGTAACAATCGTTAACATTAACCTAAGTTTAACTGTAATGGTTACATTTAAAGTTTAATTGTCGACTGTTGTTGGTTTGTATGTAAATTGAGCAATATTTAGACACTAGTGGTTTCCCATGGTTCCAGCTTCATCTAATACACGAGGTAAAAAATATTGACTTTCCCCAGTTTTCAATCAATAAAATCTGGTATGGAGAAATTTTACCTCAGTCAATTCAGCCGTTTTCTCGTGATGGACAAAGTGACAGACAGAGATGGAGTGTCAGACTTACTGACTAAAACCACCATGTCCCTTCCTCAGCCTTTTTATTCTGGGTCGCGGTTACTCTTTCGAACAACCCGCAGCCCAAAGTGTAGCCTGAACCTTTACAAAGTGACAAAGGCAGGTCATCCAATTGCGAAAAGTCACGAAATTTTCAGTGCATAAAAAAGAAATTGCTAATCTACACAGAACATGCATTATAAATGTTTTTATTACTTTAGTAAAAGTTTATTACCTACGGTAAATCCCATCGGAGTATTTCCAATTCATTTCTCGCACTCAATTCAATAAATAAACCTACCACTATTTTTATTTATTAGTTACGGTTATTTACAATATACACATATACATAAAAAAACTCTATAATGTTAAAATATTGCGTCAAAAAATTCATTGCATTGCCACGTTGGATGGCAATGCTTAGCTTTTGAACAAAATAAAACCAGCCTTTGGGTCACAGGAAGTGTCAACAAGCCGCTTGGCTATTAATTCTTTAAAAAGAAGGTGGGCGCTCTGACCCCACTACCTGAGAGTTTCAAGCTCAACTCACCACTCACCTCGAACACAAAAAAATCCAATACCTAAACGACCCGAAAAACCAAACATTATCTCAAAATGGTACATAAGAATTCCGAGCGCGCCCCTCGACCGAAGACCCGCGGTTTAGCAATAGAACGGTGAACTAAATACTGGCAACATTTGGTAGCTAATAAAGCGATCCGGTGACCACAATCTGGGCATTCGAGGATCCCTGGAATCTTAGACCGTGATCCCGATAATATGGCTTAGAATAATAGACATTCTATTGTTAGGAGGCCGATTAATTTTGGGGAAACGGTACATTATAGGATTATTATTTTATTCTAATCAAGAAGTAGTATTATTTCATTCACTTTTTTCACTTTTATATATATACTAGCTTTCCGCCCGCGGCTGCCCGCGTGAACAGTTTTTTTAACTCCTTGGGTTACATTATGCAAGTTTTAGTATCGATCCCTAATTATTTCTGGAAATAAATATAGCCTATGACACTCCGTAAAGATGTAGCTTTCTAACAGTAAAAGATTATTAATATGCGGCTTGTTTTAAAAATGGTAAAGGCAGTATGTTTAAATGCTTTTTTAGAGATAGGAAATTTTTAAAGATGGTAGTTTTAAATCTTAAGCTTTAAGTAGTTTTAACCACGTAAATATGTAGCGTGATGACAAATTGAAATAAATGATATTAAATTTAAATGTATATCGTTTTAATATCATACTACGATGCTCCTCAGCTATTTAATTCTACTACTATCAGTTTTTGGGAAGATTGTCACTCCATCTAACTGCATGGGAGCGAGGTTATGTGACCAAATCTTAGCATAGCATTAAGCAAATCTTATGCCCCTTTCCCCCCTCCCAGTTGCCCCTACTTCAAATTCTCGTGAAGTAATAAAAGTAAACAACACAACATTGCTTTAATTTCCTTTCTCGCATTACGCAACGTACGTTATCTGAGCCTACTTGTGTGGCCATAGAAAAAGAGTTATGATTGACTTTTTTATTCAGACTTTAATTCAATTCTAGTCTTTTATTTCAAACTTGATGACCTTGTGAAATTCGTATCACCTGTATGTGTCTTATCTTTTTCTTACCGATTAAACCTTCCCTGGACTACGACAAACTTTTCAAAACCAAAATCAGCTAATCGGCCCAGCCGTTCTCGAGTTTTAGCGAAACAAACGAACATTTACAAAGAAGATTTATGCATTTTCAAGCACTTTTGAAAGTCAAAATGGGATCGTAACAATAATGATGACTATTAAATATTATTTGTACAACTATCCTCCAATGTTTAATATGGTTTTAAAGAAAAAAAATACCATGTCCCTAATGTTGCGATAGTCTGAAAGTAAAGCGCGAGTGTGCGGGTTCGTACTCCGCAAGAATCCATTTCTTTCTGTGATCTGAAAGATATATGAACGTACTTTTTTACATAGTTTTTCTTAGAAATTACTGGTTACTGATAGTTTTTCTTAGAATTATTAAATAGAGAAGGAAAATATCGAAAGGAAAGCTAGACTTCATGTTTCGTTAGTACCTAGCACTATTTTCGCAAAACGCCATGATAATAATCCTTTAATAAATATCTAAATAGGTATATATTTTACAAGCTATCTCACTAAACAACCCAACTCATATAAAAAGTGGGTAATAAATATGAGAAACTAGCCTCCCGCCCCCGTCGTTAGGTAAAAAAGGGGTTCATAGTTAAACTTTGATTTACATTCCGACCTTCCATCCATCAGGGCTGAGTTCGGAGTTAAATTACAAACAAACAAACATCGTTTTTCTATAGTCGCAATATTTTAACATACCGACCTATTTTCGATTTAACAAAGTTCAGGGCTTTTGGATTTTTTCACGTGGAATTTTGCTCAACAATACCCTAGAGTTTTTTGAGGTTTAGGTAGGAGCCCTACGTACTTATTTACTTACTATTTTTTTGAAAAAAACTCCCATCATCATCATCTGCCTAGCCTTTTCCAGTTTTTTACCAGTGTTTTACATGGAGCGACTGCCTATCTGACCTCCACAACCCAGTTACCGCGTAACACAGTACCCTTTGGTAAGACTGGTTGTCAGACTTTCTGGCTTCTGACTACCCGTAACGACTGTCAAAGATGTATAAATGACAACCGGGACCAATAGCTTAACATGCTTTCCGAAGCACGGAGGAGTCTCGCTATGACAAAGATGGTCACCCATCCACGGACTGACCGCGCCAAGCGCAGCTTAACCTTTGATCGGTCGACCCGTGCGGCTGTTGCTTAGCCACGAGCTCCTCTAGAGAAGAAACTCCCATCCTTAATAATATTAGAAATTCGAACGTAACTCTGCCTGTTGGTTGTACTTTAACGGAAAACGTCACATGAAATTTACTGGTACATACACGTATTAAGATAGACTGAAGACTCAACAAGGATACGACTGTGTGTAGTAACTCTCTCCGATTGCGGGTAAAACTGCGGGAAATAGCTAGTTATTATAAGCAGTGGTTATCAAATGATTGAGATCCCACCGTGGGTGGGTCGGGAGGGAGTGTCAGACTCTAACTGACTAAAACTCATCCATGATCTTTCCTCAGCCTTTTGTATTTCGGGGGCGCGGTAACTCTTTCGCACATCCCTCAGCAAAGACGTGATATCTACTAGCCAGAGGGGGGGGGGAAGGGGCATTATTATGACATCCTTTTGTTATAGTGGAATTTAGATCACAATAGCGTGTTATATACGGTCGGTCTAAGTCGTATGGTTAGTCGCTAGTTATATGGCCCAACACCACGCGTGTACAACAATCATTCGTAAAATGAAATTATCACACCAAGATGTTCGATGTTCCTCTGCCCTTTCTCGAGACGCTATTTTCAAAATTTCGTACAAAAAATTCTAACCACTCTATTTTTATTTAAAAAATAAGATAGAACAGAATATTTCCATATGAAAATTCAACAAACTGAACATTATGGAATTTGTTGTCATAGTATCTACTCTTTCACGACGCTTTCAGTTTAAAATATTTTTAATAATTTTGATAATGTATTTTTGTGTGTTTAGATTTTTTTAAAAATGTATAAAAATATGTAGTAAAATAAATAAACTACATTATTATGTTTTATATGATCAAATATACATTTGTTGAAAGCACCGAGGAAGATACCTCAATGGTAAACTTTTTATTTAATGAAGACTACAAGACAGAAATAAGTTCGTATAGGTAGAAACACCTAAGTAACACCAAATGCCAGCACAAAATATTCACTACTTTATATTTATAATACTACAAACAAAAAAGTTGTTCACCAAACATCTATTATTGTCCTAAAATAGTCGCTCCTTTTTACAGACTAAAACCGGGTTTCATCCATAGATAAACCAGAACAAAACATAATAAACCGACCCAGTTAAAACGTTACATCTTACAACAATACCTAAGTAATCCATCTGCGGTACATTCGCGCTCACAAGTGCTTCTACTTGAAAATTCCATTTCGTAGCGTCTTTGTCCGCACCACTCCCGCCGACTGTCCGATTGTGCGATACCTTGACGGATTACATGAATAATGCCGTACGCGTATACTTTGTATTCAGAAATATTAAAAGGTAAGGATGTTAAAGGAGGAAAATGAGTTACGGTTATTTGAATGTGGATCGTTTAATGGGGATCTGAAAAAAATATGAAGAGCACTGAAGTTGATTATCATTCAGTTGGAAAGGAAAGCGGCTACGGATCACAGTATCGTTTATGCGCATTGAATAAACGATTTCATCTTTTTTTTTTACGTTGGCATCGTAACAGGCGATTAGGGAAGTTCAGAAAAAAAATGGTAAAAGAAAATCTGAATTATGTCTTTTAAAAATATTGTTAGAACGTTATTTATCAGACATGTGTTATAAAATTTGAACTTTGTTCTTAATGTCGACCAACTATTACTAACAAACACAGAGACTAAAGAATGAATGCATCCCAAGAGTACACACACTAGTCTACAGAATAACTTTGAGAAAACTATACTATGTTGAGGAGCTAAAGTAGTAAAACGGAATTATAGGGGTTCTTTTTTATATTTTTTGAGGTACGGAACCCTAAATAGAATCAGCCTAGGCTCGCCCAGGAACAGTCGAATGTGTCGTCATACCTATATAGTTTTATTATTCTACAAAATTGTGTAAATAAGAATACTAATTGTTTTGTATTTAATTAACAAAAGTTCGAAATTTTCAACGCCTGAAAAAGGTGCTAAGCTGTAAATTATTTAATATTTTAGAACCTTATTAATCTTAATATGCTAATAAATATTTTGGAGTTTGAGTTTCTGACAGAACAATCTAATCTGAACTAGAATTATTAAAGGGAATGTGAGTTTGTTTGTTTGTATCGCAGTCACGCTAAAACGGCTAAACCGATTTAGATGTGATGAGAGATGGGACTCTGGAGATAGTAAAAAAATACTATTTCTTGAGTTTGCCAAATAGTATCTTCAGAACTAATTTTAAAAACAAAAATGAATTAAAAAAAAAAAACAAAAACAGCTAAATTCGCACGAAGTAACTACCCATTTATGGATTTTGCAATTTGGATATAAGTAATACAGGAAATTCCCAGCATGGGGGACATTAATCTACTACTCTGTAACTTGTTTTATAACTGCATTGTTTTTGTTCATTTTTTTGTACTTTTTATGGTGCCAATAAGTAAATAAATAAAAAAAATATTATAATATACTAAAAACCATTTTCTACGTACAATTATTCACTTAAGACCCTATTCAGTATTGTCGTGGGCATTAAGGTGTAGCCACACTAGTCGAAACCGACGGACACATTATACATTCTGAGTTGAGTCGGTGCTCTCTTGTGCGTGTTACCGACATCAAATAGAAGCTTTATTTTTTATTTTGCATTTTGTTTTAGAAAATATTTTTTTTTGTTTAGGAAGGAAGAAACTAGATCCTAAAAGTAAAGTATACACCTTTATAGGATACTGTGAAGAGACTAAAGGCTATAGGCTTGTAGATCTGAATAATCCTAGGGCAGTAGTAATAGCCCGAGATGTTGTTTTCTTTGAAAATAAATTTAACAAAGATGGTACCTCTGAAAATGATGCTATATCGTCACATGATGATAATTTTGACTTGTTTTTGCCCATTAAATTAATTGAAACTACTGGCAATAGTGGAGAGCAACCAACTGGCCAACTTCAGTCTGAGCCAGGGTCATTTGATGACACTGACTTAAGTGAATTGACTGTAGAGAGTACAGATGATGTGCTGGATAAAAGTTATGTTCCAGGAAGTTCGTGTGATGACTCGGAAGAGACCTCAACTTCCTTCAGTCAATCAGACTCCGATGAGTTTGCTGGCTTGGCAGCAATGGCAAATTATGGGAACGTGGATGATCCAGTCACTGTGGAGGAGGCCTTGAGCAGTGAAGATGCCAAGAAGTGGCATGATGCAATGACAGATGAGTATAACTCTTTTTATAAAAACAAATGTTGGACTTTAACAGAATTAAAGAAAGGTCAGAAACCTGTGAAATGTAAATGGGTTTTTAAAATAAAACGAGGCTTGAATGGAACAATACTGAAATATAAAGCTCGTTTAGTGGCAAAAGGTTTCAGCCAGAAATATGGAATAGATTACCAAGAAACTTTTGCTCCGGTAGTCAGGCACTCTACGATCAGAATGTTGTTTGCTATTGCTGCCCAGCTTAGCCTAAATATCGATCAACTAGATGTCAAAACGGCATTTCTGAATGGAGACCTAACAGAGGACGTAGTGATGGAACAACCAGAAGGATTTGTTATAAAGGGGAAGGAAAATCAAGTTTATAAATTAAACAAATCCATCTATGGTTTAAAGCAAGCTGCTAAATGCTGGTATGATAAAATAAATGAAGTACTGATAAGAAAAATGCATTTTCAGAAATCATCAGTTGAACCTTGCGTTTATTTTAGATATGAGCACAAACAGCTGACAATCATTGCTTTGTATGTGGACGATATTTTATTATTTACGTCCTCAAACAAGACAAAGAAGGAAGTCAAGGACCAGTTGATGAAAGAATACGAAATGAAAGACTTGGGAAAGGTTCATGAATTTCTTGGAATGAGAGTTTGTACAGAAAAGGAAAATGTGATCACTCTTGATCAAACGGACTACATAAAGTCTGTTCTGAAAAGGTTTA
The DNA here is from genome assembly GCA_963891755.1 of Pyrrhia umbra. Taxonomy (NCBI): domain Eukaryota; kingdom Metazoa; phylum Arthropoda; class Insecta; order Lepidoptera; family Noctuidae; genus Pyrrhia; species Pyrrhia umbra. The sequence continues at coordinate 4,832,176 of OY982943.1, forward strand.
AGATGGAAGACTGCAAACCTGTGTCCACACCAATGGAAGTTGGACTGAAATTACATAAAGAAGAAAAGAAGACTGAAAACTTAGAATATAGAAACTTAATTGGATGTCTCATGTACATTGCTGTATGTACTAGACCTGACATAGCTCATTCTGTGAGCTTCCTTTCTCAGTTCAACGACTGTTACTCTGATGCACATTGGAAGGCTGCGAAACGCGTCTTGAGGTATTTAAAAGGAACAATCAATTACCGCTTGATGTATGAAAAATCCGATCTCAACGTGCGAGGTTACGTCGATGCGGACTGGGCCAGCTGTGAAATTGACAGGAAATCATACACAGGGTATGTATTTAAAATAGGTAATTCCATTGTGTCATGGGAAAGCCGCAAACAGAAAACTGTTGCATTGTCGAGCACAGAGGCAGAATATATGGCTCTTGCTAATGCTTGTAAAGAATCATTATTCATTCGTACTTTTTTGAAAGATTGTTTAAATATAGACTGTGTAACTACCTTATTTAATGATAATCAGTCAGCATTAAAATTAAGTGAGAATTGTATGTATCATGCGCGTACAAAGCATATCGATATTAGACACCACTTTATTAGAGATGTTGTTAAGAATAATTTGGTCAAGATTGAACATTTGTCTACTGAAGACATGACAGCTGATTTGTTGACAAAACCTTTGTCAAGTGTTAAGTTTAATAAGTTTGTATCTCAACTTAACTTAAGACTATCTTAGAACTGTAACTAAAATAAAACTTGTTATAGCTGTAAAATGTTTAAAATTGTATTTATTCAAAGAAATAGTCTTGAAAATCTATTTATGTTTTCATATAATATGTATGCTAGATAAAGCTTCATGTTAGTTCATTGTATGCGATGTTTGTTCAAATAATTTTTACTTGTTTTAATTTTATTTAAAGTCATTGTTGGCGTTTATTTTATGGGCAGGTGTTGGAATGTAAAATGAAACGCAACCTTGTGTGGTAGTGGTCTATTATTCAGTAACGTCAAATGTCAAACTGACATTGACATAAGATAAGTTTTTTTATAAAAACAAATGTTGGACTTTAACAGAATTAAAGAAAGGTCAGAAACCTGTGAAATGTAAATGGGTTTTTAAAATAAAACGAGGCTTGAATGGAACAATACTGAAATATAAAGCTCGTTTAGTGGCAAAAGGTTTCAGCCAGAAATATGGAATAGATTACCAAGAAACTTTTGCTCCGGTAGTCAGGCACTCTACGATCAGAATGTTGTTTGCTATTGCTGCCCAGCTTAGCCTAAATATCGATCAACTAGATGTCAAAACGGCATTTCTGAATGGAGACCTAACAGAGGACGTAGTGATGGAACAACCAGAAGGATTTGTTATAAAGGGGAAGGAAAATCAAGTTTATAAATTAAACAAATCCATCTATGGTTTAAAGCTTTAATTTAATTTTGACTCGTTTTTGCCCATTAAATTAATTGAAACTACTGGCAACAGTGGAGAGCAACCAACTGGCCAACTTCAGTCTGAGCCCGGGTCATTTGATGACACTGACTTAAGTGACTTGACTGTAGAGAGTACAGATGATGTGCTGGATAAAAGTTATGTTCCAGGAAGTTCGTGTGATGACTCGGAAGAGACCTCAACTTCCTTCAGTCAATCAGACTCCGATGAGTTTGCTGGCTTGGCAGCAATGGCAAATTATGGGAACGTGGATGATCCAGTCACTGTGGAGGAGGCCTTGAGCAGTGAAGATGCCAAGAAGTGGCATGATGCAATGACAGATGAGTATAACTCTTTTTATAAAAACAAATGTTGGACTTTAACAGAATTAAAGAAAGGTCAGAAACCTGTGAAATGTAAATGGGTTTTTAAAATAAAACGAGGCTTGAATGGAACAATACTGAAATATAAAGCTCGTTTAGTGGCAAAAGGTTTCAGCCAGAAATATGGAATAGATTACCAAGAAACTTTTGCTCCGGTAGTCAGGCACTCTACGATCAGAATGTTGTTTGCTATTGCTGCCCAGCTTAGCCTAAATATCGATCAACTAGATGTCAAAACGGCATTTCTGAATGGAGACCTAACAGAGGACGTAGTGATGGAACAACCAGAAGGATTTGTTATAAAGGGGAAGGAAAATCAAGTTTATAAATTAAACAAATCCATCTATGGTTTAAAGCAAGCTGCTAAATGCTGGTATGATAAAATAAATGAAGTACTGATAAGAAAAATGCATTTTCAGAAATCATCAGTTGAACCTTGCGTTTATTTTAGATATGAGCACAAACAGCTGACAATCATTGCTTTGTATGTGGACGATATTTTATTATTTACGTCCTCAAACAAGACAAAGAAGGAAGTCAAGGACCAGTTGATGAAAGAATACGAAATGAAAGACTTGGGAAAGGTTCATGAATTTCTTGGAATGAGAGTTTGTACAGAAAAGGAAAATGTGATCACTCTTGATCAAACGGACTACATAAAGTCTGTTCTGAAAAGGTTTAAGATGGAAGACTGCAAACCTGTGTCCACACCAATGGAAGTTGGACTGAAATTACATAAAGAAGAAAAGAAGACTGAAAACTTAGAATATAGAAACTTAATTGGATGTCTCATGTACATTGCTGTATGTACTAGACCTGACATAGCTCATTCTGTGAGCTTCCTTTCTCAGTTCAACGACTGTTACTCTGATGCACATTGGAAGGCTGCGAAACGCGTCTTGAGGTATTTAAAAGGAACAATCAATTACCGCTTGATGTATGAAAAATCCGATCTCAACGTGCGAGGTTACGTCGATGCGGACTGGGCCAGCTGTGAAATTGACAGGAAATCATACACAGGGTATGTATTTAAAATAGGTAATTCCATTGTGTCATGGGAAAGCCGCAAACAGAAAACTGTTGCATTGTCGAGCACAGAGGCAGAATATATGGCTCTTGCTAATGCTTGTAAAGAATCATTATTCATTCGTACTTTTTTGAAAGATTGTTTAAATATAGACTGTGTAACTACCTTATTTAATGATAATCAGTCAGCATTAAAATTAAGTGAGAATTGTATGTATCATGCGCGTACAAAGCATATCGATATTAGACACCACTTTATTAGAGATGTTGTTAAGAATAATTTGGTCAAGATTGAACATTTGTCTACTGAAGACATGACAGCTGATTTGTTGACAAAACCTTTGTCAAGTGTTAAGTTTAATAAGTTTGTATCTCAACTTAACTTAAGACTATCTTAGAACTGTAACTAAAATAAAACTTGTTATAGCTGTAAAATGTTTAAAATTGTATTTATTCAAAGAAATAGTCTTGAAAATCTATTTATGTTTTCATATAATATGTATGCTAGATAAAGCTTCATGTTAGTTCATTGTATGCGATGTTTGTTCAAATAATTTTTACTTGTTTTAATTTTATTTAAAGTCATTGTTGGCGTTTATTTTATGGGCAGGTGTTGGAATGTAAAATGAAACGCAACCTTGTGTGGTAGTGGTCTATTATTCAGTAACGTCAAATGTCAAACTGACATTGACATAAGATAAGTTTTTTTTTCTCTGCTTCCTGTTCCTGTCTTGGAGTGTGCCACCCGATGTATCATCTCCGTCGTATCGTACATAATAAATATCTACTGTTTTACTCTGCAATCTCGTTTCTTTTTGACCCTAACCCTTCAGTTTTGAGTAGGGATATTTGTTTGTGGACAATTTAGTTTTTTGGTTTCATATATTTTTTTCCTATAGGCTGTACCAATTGGAGGAGCTCGTGGCTAAGTCACAGCCGCACGGTTCGACCGATTAAAGGTTAAGCTGCGCTTGACGCGGTCGGTCCGTGGATGGGTGACCATCTTTGTCATAGCGAGACTCCTCCATGCCTCGGAAAGCACGTTAAGCTGTTGGTCCCGGTTGTCATTTGTACATCTTTGACAGTCGTTACGGGTAATCAGAAGCCAGAAAGTCTGACAACCAGTCTTACCAAGGGGTACCGTGTTACCCGGTAACTGGGTTGTGGAGGTCAGATAGGCAGTCGCTCCATGTAAAACACTGGTAATCAGCTGCATACGGTTTAGACTGGAAGCCGACCCCAACATAGTTGGGAAAAGGCTAGGCAGATGATGAGTCTGTACCAATTGATTTTACGAAAAATATAAACAAAATCACAACCTATTTTGTTCTAATTTTCCCACGTAGATAAATAAAATGGCATAAAATGAGTGATGATGTTTAGAATATGAAATAACATATTGCGCCATCATCACGCTATTTAGTTAATTTCTGTGGCAAAATTAGAACAAAATAGGTTGCGACTTTGTTTACATTTTTCATAAAATCTTTCGGTATCGACTATAGGTATGTAGTTAGGGTTCCTAGAATCGTACCAGTATTTTTACTTTGGTGTAGACATAGAAGGCGACCCGATGCCAGCTGAACTGGAAAGAGGATTGGTTGGTTAAATATTTTCAATTTTTTAGGTACCTACACGTAAAAATGTTTCAGTGATTTCAAATATTACACTTTTTCATGTCATCGTTTTGTAGTTATAAATATTAATATTAATAATCTACACTACTATTGTAAAGAGGAAAGATTTGTATTTTTGTGTGTATATTTGTAATGAATAAACTCAAAAACTACTGTGCCGATTTCAAAAATTCTTTCACCATTGGAAAGCTACATTCACCCTGAATAACATAGGCTACCCGTGCGAAGCCGAGACGGGCCGCTAGTGAAAGGATAAAATTACTCAGCTTTCATTTAGAGCCAGCTTTAAACGGATGCAGCTGAGTACTAGTGTTTTACATGAAGCGACTGCCTATCTGACCTCTACAGCCCAATAATGTGGTAACACGACACTTGCTAAGACTGGTTGTCAGACTTTAAGGCTTTAGACAACTATCAATAATCTGCAAATGACAGCCGCTTAACATGTTTTCCAAGACACGGACACATAGGCATGAATATATTTTACAACAAAAAAAAAATCCTTTTACCAAATGCAACAAGCTGAAACCACTGTGTTGTATATACGAGTACAACATTTTTATTCAGGCGGCGCTAGTTGCACGCAACCAGACCGCATGCACCGCTGTCTCGACACAGAATACTTAATGCACGTGTCAATGTCGAGCGGCGTACTATCGTGTGTGTACTTCCACTATTTTATTTAAAAAGTGCACTTACATTGCTATTTTTGTACACCGTTTTATAGCCCTTTTGCAATTTTAGTCTTTACGGCTGTTGCTAGGTTTGAACCACGTCTGAGGGAGTTAATGCATCCAGATCAAAAGTAGCCTTTAACTATCTCCAGGGTCTATCTCCGTACCGAGTTTCATCCAAATTGGTTCAGGTGTTTTACTGTGAAAGCGTAACAAACAAACATACTCACATTTGCATGTACAATATTAGTTATGATAGGATAATAAGACGGAGGAGCTCGTGGCTAAGTAACAGCCGCACGGGTCGACCGATCATAGGTTACGCTACGCTTGGCGCAGTCAGTCCATTGCGACTGCCTAACTGACTTCCACAGCATGTTGAGGTAGTCAGATAGGCAGTCGCTCCACGTTAAACACTGGTAGTTACCTGCATCCGGTTAAGACTGGAAGCCGACTCCAACATATGTAGTTGGGAAAAGGCTAGGCAAATGAGGATAATAAGACGTAAAGTTTGTATGTAATGGCGATTTTAAACAGACAGACGGCAGGAAAAATAAGTTATTAGATAAAAAGATTATTCAGCCAGCAGGTTGGTATCGGAGTTGCATATTGAGAATGCATCGGACGATTTTTTATTCCATCACTCGAGGAGTTTTTCTCCGAGTCAGACAACCTGTGGCGCATTTGTTTAAACATTATTCATTTAACAAGAAATATAAATAAATGTATTCATGAGTATATCTTTATTTAATTTCGAAAACAAAATCCATATAATTTCATATTAATTTCAAATTACATCGTTTGATTCCTTTTAAATCAACTTATTGTTAATAAATATTTTTATTCTTGAATAATGACCTATTCTCACATAACATTATTGGCTATAAAATTCTACTAAAAGTAAAAATATACCTGGCAGCTGGGAATCTAAATACAATATGTCATTTAAAATTAATCTTCTTTATTTTATACTAGCTGTTTCCCGCGGTTTCACCCGCATCCCGAGGGAACTACTTAGCGCACCCGGGTAAAAAGTAGCCTATGTTGTTCCTCAGGGTCTATTCTATCTCTGTACCAAATTTCATTTATATCGGTCCAGTAGTTTTGGCGTGAAAGCGTAACAGACAGACAGACAGACAGACAGAGTTACTTTCGCATTTATAATATTAGTAAGGATTTCTTTTTTAATGTTATAAACTATTAATTTTATTGCAATTGAAAGCTACACTACACGTAAAAACTTCACTGTAACTTGTTAGTATTCTAAATTGATTTTATGCTTTTAAAACTAACCCAAAGTCATTGATCTCGACTGTAACTTGTCCCAATATTAAACCAGTTCACCGTTGCTAAACATTTTTGTTATCCTAACAGAGTCCCACGAAAGCCTTCATCCATCACACTCCGCTATGGAAATTCGATGAAACTCGTTTTCCGTCAATCCTGGGATGGCCAATTGGAATCTAATATTATTTTGGTTGGCTCCTACGAAATTGGTCGAGGGGTCGATGGGAATAATTTCTAACTAGGTGCATGTCTTTTGAAGAGGTTTTTGTAGAATAAAAATGTTTAATGGGTGATATTAGATGGTATATGAAAGGAAAGTAGTAACTATTAATGTTTAAATGTAAGTCAAAATTAGTAGTTTTTCATGACCTTTAATATGGAAAATTGATCTTCGTGTGTCATCATGACTACAATGACTGTATTTTTGGTCTAGTGGTCACATAACGCGTCAAGTCTAAACGGGGTCTCGGGTTTGATTCACGGGTTGGGCTGAAATCTTTGTGGGTTTTAGAAATTTTCACAAAACCGCCCGGAGTCAGGAACTTGATGGTGTTATACCCCCATGCCGCCATCGTCCCCGGCTGCTATCTTAATTGCAGTAATTTCAAGTCGGAGGCCGTGAGGTGGATTTGAGAAAACTCTGACACTAGACCTTGTTAGGTTGGTAAAACCTGTAGCCCACACGATAAGAAGAAGAAGATTATATTTTATTAAAGTTATCTTACAGGGCTTTTACGTTATTCTTTGGCTCCACGTTCATCTTCCAAAGGTCCGGGATTCTGTAGTCCCGTGCATGGTAGAGAAAAATATAAACTAATTTATAATATACTAGCTTCTGCCAGCGACTTCGTCCGCGTGGAATAGTGGTGCTCCGCTCCTATTGGTCTTAGCGTGATGATATATAGCCTATAGCCTTCTTCAATAAATGCTATCTAACGCTGAAAGAATTTTCAAATCGGACCAATAGTTCCTGAGATTAGTAGCGTACGCAAAAAAGTAACTTTTCTGGTTGATATAATTAGATAAAATTTAGCATATGTTACTCGTGGATAATGTAGCTTTCGAATAGTGAAAGAATTTTTAAAATCGGTCCAGTAGTTTTTGAGTCTATTCATTACAAACAAACAAACAAAGTTTTCCTCTTTATAATATTAGTGTAGATATATTTCCAAGAAATACTACCTACATTAAATACAGTCTATTATGAAGACACAAATTTCAGTTTGACTACAAAATAAATAAAATTTATATTGTAACGACCACTACATCTGCTACCCTAAAAAAATACAATCTAGCTATTCTTTTTTTTTATACCTTGCTAAAATTACAAACACTTTTGTTAGTGACAGTACCATCACACTGTAAGTAGTACAAGCTTTCGTCAACATATGTACTACTTTCTCTTTACATTTTGTTTACACAGTCTAGATTACATTTAGTCAAAAATAACAAAGCCTTTAGCAATATTAAATTAAAATCCACGTTATCATCATCTGCCTAGCCTTTTCCCAACTATGTTGGGGTCGACTTCCAGTCTTTAACCGGATGTAGCCGAGTACCAGTGTTTTACATGGAGCGACTGCCTATCTGACCTCCACAACCCAGTTACCGGGTAACACGATACCCCATGGTAAGACTGTTTGTCAGACTTTCTGGCTTCTGACTACCCGTAACGAATGTCAAAGATCTACAAATGACAGCCAGGACCAACAGCTTAAAGTGCTTTCCGAGGCACGGAGAAGCCTCGCTATCATATAGATGGTCACACATCCACGTACCGACCGCGCCAAGACCGATCGACCCGTGCGTGAATAATATCTACATGTAACGTTATAATATATACCTGTCCCGGTTTACAATCGTCATTTTTGAAAATTTTCACATGAATGCCCAACAAACAGACGTCCGACATACGTAGTTACTTTCCATCCTTACTTAATATTATAAATGCGAAAGTAACTCTGTCTGTCTGTTACGCTTTCACGCCAATACTACTGGACCGATATAAATGAAATTTGGTACAAAGATAGAATAGACCCTGAGGAACAACATAGGCTACTTTTTACCCGAGTGCGCTAAGTAGTTCTCTCGGGATGCGGGTGAAACCGCGGGAAACAGCTAGTCCTATCTATAAATATAAAACAAAGTCGTGTTAGTTACACCATTTATAACCATTACACCATTTAAGATTTTTGTGTTTTTGGATTCGTCTTCGTTCGCAATAGGATAATAAGTATTAAAAAAATTGAAAAGATTTAATTTAAGACTTTCCAGACTCCTTACTGTCTAAATCCCTTCTATGTCCTTACTTTGCCGTTGACTTTCCAGGACCGCTGTTATTCATAGCCATAGCGATTAGTCATAGCCTGAATAAACACGTAGAATATTTTTTATCCGGGTGCGTAAAGAAGTTCCCCATGGATTCGGGTGAAAACGCGAAAAACTACTAGTTCTATATAAAACAATTCATTGAACTGAGACCAAAACAAACAAGAGAGATTCTAGCGTGCAAGCCGCGCTACCAGGCGCTTAGGAAAGCAAAGAGGTATTAGCTATTGAAGGAGTGTTGTGATACTCGATCCTCGATGTTTGCTATAATTGTTACACTTTCACGGTAAAATGGTTGAACCCATTGTGGAGATAGATTGAACCCCGGGTAATAACATAGAATAGTTTTAATCTGAGAGCGTGAAGTTTTTTTTCTAAACCGCTGATCGTAGAGACCTGAAACTTGGAGAGTGTTTCTTGTATGACGTAGGCATCCGATAAGAAAGGATTCCCAAATTCTTCCCCCAAGGGAGTGAAGAAGGGGGCAAAATTTTTATGGAACTCTGTCATTTTTAATTTGAATAATAAAAAAAGCTATTATATGTATATAAAAGAAAAAAAGTAACTCTGGCAATAAAGTCGCATTTTGGAATTCTATGAAACAATTCATTGAATTCACTAAAATAAACCCGAGAGATTCTAGCGAGCAAACCGCTACCAGGCGCTCAGACATCCGAAGAGCTATTACGTACCTAGTATAGGTATTGAAGGAGTATTGTGGGACTCGATCCTCCATGTTTGAACAGCAAACATTACTTGAAGTATCGCCGGGAGGAAATTACTAGGAGAACCGTTTTAAACGGTGTGTTTGTAAGAACTATTGTTTGTTTCATAATGATACTGGTTAATTATCTAACTAGTATTAAAAATGCGAATGTTTTTGACGATGTATATGTAAGTTTGTCACTCTTTCACGCAAAAAGTACTATATGGATTTGGATGAAAATTGGTGTATTACCACATAGAATACTTTTAATCTCGGTACATTAAGTAGTTTCCTCGGGCTCGGGGCGTGGAACCGCATGGAACAACTAGTTAAACTATATATTTTGTTAGGTGTTACAAAAAGACACAAAAAAGGCAAATAATTTTGAACTTTTATTTTCATATCACCATTAGAGCACCTATATAAGTAAATTAGTTTTGATCTGAATATTGTCACCTACTGATGAATGAGAATAATGATTTTCTCTGAGCCTGCAAGCTTACACTCAGCTATTTTTATCGCCGTTTCAATCATATTTAAATAAATGAATAAACAAAAAAAATCGAGTCGTTTGAGTTCAAGAGATTTTCCCCTACATACACACAGACACAAACAAATCAATTGTGCCCTTCTCATAATATTATACTTTAGATATTTTCTTTATTGTCACAATATCATTTCCATATTTCCTGCACAAAATCTTCAAAAAAGCAACAGTCTTATTTCAGGGTTCCGCAAACATCTTCTGAAATAAAAGGATGATGATACTATAAGTATATTCAAATCCGGAACCCGTACCTGTGCCGCATCGGAGATCATCCGTCAAGTGACTTCATATATTTGATTTATTCCTGTTTGCTAGCCGCCTTCTCGATATATTGAGTTTTCTTCACTAAAAATATAAAGAAATTTTCTTAGACTGATCTTTTAGAGTTCCCGCAGACCACAGACTTTCCATCGGCCGATAGTTTGATCGGTTTCTTAATCAGTATGAAGATGTATTTATTAAAACAAGCATTTCACTTTGAAAATCGGAATGACGATGTCGTTAAATTATTTTAACTCGCTTCTCAAAAGAAATTGCTAGGTAAGGTGAAACATTATTTACAGCAAACAAGAATTCCTTTATGTAATGTGCAAATTCGGTTTTATCGCTTCGGGTAATTCATGTCACCCACGCTAGAAGCGTTTAGTGAAGATAATTTAGTTGATTTAAAAATGTTAATATTGCTTTTTGTTCTGTGGTCCTTTTTTCGGATGGGAAATCATCAAACAACTACTCGTGCCGAGAGCGGGGTGGGATCTGTGGGTCTCCGGATCTTGCAGCATCATCTGCCTAGCCTTTTCCCAACTATGTTGGGGTCGGCTTCCAGTCTAAACCGCATGCAGCTGAGCACCAGTGTTTTACACGGAGCGACTGCCTATCTGACCTCCACAACCGAGTTACCCGGTAACACGATACCCCTTGGCAAGACTGGTTGTCAGACTTTCTGGCTTCTGACTACCCGTAACGATTGTCAATGATCTACAAATGACAACCGGGACCAACAGCTTAACGTGCTTTCCGAGGCACGGAGGAGTCTCGCTATGACATACATGGTCACCCATCAACGGACCGACCGCGCTAAGCGCAGCTTAACCTTTGATCGGTCGACCCGTACGGCTGTTACTTAGCCACGAGCTCCTCTGCATCGGACCTTGCAGTATATTTTCGTTTATATATAAATACCATAACTAGTATTATAAATGCGAAAGAGAGCTTGTTTGTTACGCTTTCACGCTAAAACAGCTGAAACGATTTAGATGAAATTACGTACGAAGATAGATGGGAACTTGGAAACGGTTATACTCGAGTCCGATTGGCGATTTCAGACCTTTTTAATCAGTACAGGTTCCCTCACTATGTTTGCCTTCGCTATTATTTATATACATTTGAAAAAGTCATATTGGTGCTTATATTGTCCGGTTAAGCAGGTCGAATGCTGTTAGAAGAAAGCCCTGCAAGAGGTGATGTAGAAAAAAACATTGGTGCTTGCCAGGTTTCGTCCCGTCACTACTTGTGAAACAGTAGGTACCTACAAGAGTCTCTTAGCCTTCAAACCACCACTAAATTAGATAGACTAACAGAGAAATAAAATTAATTTCCAATTTGTTTTATTAATTAACTAGTGGCCCGCCCCGGCTTCGCTCGGGTAGGTAGTTTTTGTTTTTTAAATATAGTATATTGGAATCTGATGAAGTTCTGCGGAGATGCCAATGAAACTTTTCAATTTCTAATAGCAAAGGAACCGCAATTGCCTGTGATTGTTTTCACTATTCTATAACATCACACCTCTAAACTTTAAAGGAGAAAACAGAGGTATAGAGTTCACCCTTATTAAAGGTGATGAACATTTGTCTGGACATTAGAATATTGAAATTTATCTAAATTACAAACTGAGCCACTAAACAGCGAACTGAAAAACTTTTTTGCAAAAATAGAACTGGCTTGGAAAACAATACAAATTGAAAAATAACTAATACATCGTTCTAGAAAAAAATATTGTGTATTTTCAATCTATTTTTGCAAAATTTTGTTTTCTTTTTAGACAAGGAAATTCATCTCGCGACTCTTGCCGCTATGGGCGGAGCGGGGAAAAGTGTCAGATTGACTTAAACCAATCCATTGTTCTTTCCTTCGCTCTTTATTATCTAGGGTCGCGGTAGGTCTACGAACAGCTATCCCTGGGGTTGGGCCCAATCAACTATGCTAACGTCTCATTGAGGCACGCGTAGAACTTAAACGCGCCGTCTACACGGGCCTAGTTCTTACCGGACGGCTAGTCACTTAGTTCTCAAAGTCTGTAGGCCCGGGCCTACAGTGGCCTGGAGTCGCTTCCTGGCTCGAAATGCTGATGACGTGGCTGGGGCGTGAGGTTTGTTTCTCCCTCACGCATCTAAAGCATATATATATAGCTATCTCCGTCTAAAGCATGACTGCTTCGCATAAGGAGGTGACTGCTTCCTATTCCCACTCGCTTTGGACCATCAAAATTTCCTCTCGCTTGATTCGATGCAGGAACCTCCCAAAATATCCGTGTCCGGTGAGAACCTGCGTCAGGCGTAGGCATAGGATCTGCGGTAGGTCAAGATGCCGTGGCGCCTCCCTAGCCACTCCTCAGATAGGGGATTTATCTTTACCTGACGTTGGTCACAAATAGAAGTTACTGCGGGTGTGTGGGTGAAGCCGCCGTGTTTCGGTAGTTAAAATATATTTCAGAGTTTATAGTACCTATTTCTTGATAAATTATATTTATAAGTAGTTATCGGTAACCTGTTCATGAGAGGCCTACATACAGTTGTGAGTAAGATAAAAAATTCTCACGCAGGTCCATCCGAATACATTCAAATGTATGGCCTTATGATTTGTTTATCAGCAAAGGGAATTCTAGATTCTTAGTTTGTGAAGTGTGGAATAGTATACATTCAATGGAAAACGCATTTGTTTTTGTTTATAATTATCTCACTGTTATGTATGAAACTTACTTCATGAAGGTGAAAGATATTATGTGATATCAACCAAAAAAAAAGAAAAATATGTAAATAGTAAATACAAACTAAAAAAAAATATGTGGGATGCGAACTCGATATAACAGAGTCGCATGATCATTAACACAGCCCCTCCACTACAGTGCTCGTTGACATTGCAGCTAAAATTGACGTTCTAATACAATGCGTTTTCAATTTTAATCACTGCCTATCTTCTGTAGAAACGGGCGTGATGATTTTCATGTCAAAGATTGTAATAATAACCAAAAAGGCATATTTATAAAAATCTGATAGGTCATCCCATTACAAACTTATTTCAATACCTCACTGCTCATTCCCCATAATACTTGGTGTGATGATTTGTGACTTAAGGCTTGGTCTGATTCATAATAAACATTTTTGGCGAATTTCAAGTAAAACTTTTCAGACGTTTTGGTGTAAAGCTAAAACAGATTTTTTCTTACAAACTTAAAATCGAAATTTTTCACCCTAGGGCTAAAATCTTGAAAAACTGTGAAACACGTGTTTAATTATTTTCATTTTAGAGTGTTCCTACAAAATTTGAGTTTAATCGAATCAAAAATAAAACTTACTCCATACAAACTTTCAACCCCATTTTGATATACTTAGGATTGGAATTTTCAAAAATCCCTTCTTATTACTTGTCTAGGAAATAAAAGGCACCCCCTGTCCAAATTTCATTACTCTAGGTCCAGCCGTTTCGGCTCTGCGTTGATGAGTCAGTCATTCAGTGTATGAGGTTGTCATTTTATATAATAGTATAGATGGAAGGAAACTAAAACGAACTAGTAACAAAAATCTTTGAAAATACACTAAGCTCTAATTTTCGTAGCAATTAAAACATTAACCCTAAAATGGTATTCTCTTACAGACCCTTTCGTTTAGCTATAAGGGTGGTTTTTAATCTTTTTCACTGTTTATTATTACCCCTTTTTAGGGATTAAGTGGTTAATAACAAGGCAATGTTTTGAGGGTTTCCTTGTTAACGATTTGAGGTTAATGTTTTACTTGAGATTAAACGTTACGCTCAGCATCTGTTAAGTTATTAAGTGAATAACTTTTGTAAGCATTTTTGTATGATATTTAAATAATCTTCAGGTTTTAATACTGGGTCTTTAAATTAAGCATTCGATTAATGATGATTGATATATGTAATTTGACAAAGCGACAACTTCTTTAAAATATAGGTTTATTTTAAGCGTTTCAGCAGAAATAAAATTGTTTTATTTTTCTTTTTCATTATTTTGGAAATCTGTTATTTTTTTTTGTTAAAAGTTTAAGTAAGAATTGGGGCAACTAGGTAATTATCTTCTATCTTCTATATCTATACTTATAATAAATCTGTAGAGAGGTCAATTCTGTACATGAAATATATTTCCAAAATAACTATCAGGGGGTGATTAGGGATCGATACTGATGCCAAAAATGCAATCAGTAAAAATTTTGTCTGTCTGTCTGTCTGTCTGTCTGTCTGTCTGTCTGTCTGTATAAACTCTATAGAAACAAAAACTACTCGACGGATTTTAACGAAACTTGGTACAATTATTTGTCATACTCCTGAGATGGTTATAGTATACTTTTCATCACGCTACAATCAATAGGAGCAGAGCAGTGAAGGGAAATGTTGTCATTTTGTTTAAACGCGCTAATCTCAGGAACCGCTGGTCCGATTTGGAAAATTCTTTCAGTGTTAGATAGTCCATTTATCGAGGAAGGCTATAGGCTATATATCATCACGCTAAGACTAAAAGGAGCGGAGCACCACTATTCCACGCGGACGAAGTCGCTGGCAGAAGCTAGTATAAATTAAAAGAATCTCATGCGTTCAAGAGTGCTATCTTTTAGAAAAGTTATGAAAAGAACTTGAGTTTACATAGCTTTGTCTAATTAATAAGGTTCTGAAAGGACTGAAGGCCGACCTGTAAAATACCTGATTAGAATTGAAAGCTCTTGTGTATGAATAATTTAATTTCTTAATTAAGTCATGAAAAAGTATGCATAGTTTCTTGTAGCATGGAAAAGATATGTTTTCTAAAAACCTTAAGGTTAAAAATAACCATTACAAAACTAAAAATTTGTAATTTCGGACGCGTGCCATGTCAGAAAATGGCTTCCAGAAAAAACACAGTACTTAACACTTATAAAAGCTATCTAGAACAACTGCTTTTTTAATATCCTAGATATTATTATCCTCCCGGATATCAAACTATCTCAATTTTATATTTTATTTCAACCGATTTAACCCTTCTAAAGCGTAATACAGAGCCTTAAAAATGTACACTTTCGCCTTTATAATTTTAGCAAAGATGTCATCATCATTTGCCTGGCCTTTTCCCAATTATGTTGTCGGCCTCCAGTCTAAACTGGATGCAGCTGAGTACCAGTATTTTAATTGGAGTGACTGCCTATCTGACCTCCACAACCCAGTGAACGGGTAAGATGGTACCATTTAGTAAGACTGGGACTGGTTCAGACTTTCTGGCTTCTAACCCGTAACGACTGTCAAAGATCTACAAATAACAACCGGTACCTACAGCTTAACGTGCTTTCCGAGCCACAGAGGAGTCTCTATGACATGATGGTCACCCATCCACGGACCGACCGCGCCAAGCCCAGTTTAACCTTTGATCGGCCGAACTTTGCGGCTGTTACTTAGCCACGAACTTCGCCAGATTTCGATTTAGCAAATATGTCATGTCGTCCTTAATTTATCAACATCTACTTGTTTTTCTATTATTAAAATTAAGACATAGCAAGTTGAAAAACGTCTTCTATAACTTTCCATTGGTTATATGATTGATCACTCACGATGATATTGCCGCTGTAGGTAGGTAACGTGTTTGGCATAGAGAAGAAAATATTGCAGATATTATGACAATATTTATTTTATTTCTGTTTGTCTTGAAAAGTAGGTTATTCCCGAGTTTCTCTCATAGTTCAAAATACCATTGCTTTTATGTTTCGACTTGGGTCACAAAAAAAAAAATAGTTAACAATAACGACCATTTGGTCAGTTACATTTGTTAAGACACATCACACACTCATCTCACAGTAGGTACTCCAGACATACTGAAAAGATTATCTTAAAAGCTTTTGTGGACATGACCTACATAAAATACAGCTTTATGAATGCTCTATACGAATAACACTTTTGAATTTATTTACACACAAACATATTTTTGAATAATTATTAAATACTAGCTTTTTCCCGGGATTTTACCAGCATTTTGTAGTTCCCTACTTTACACACAGATTTTGATAAAATCAGCCTAGAACCATTTCCAGGGTCATACCTATCCGGGGCTGTGGGATGTTCAATAGAGTTACCGCGCCTCTCTGGGGGGTAACACCGTTTTTCCGAGGGCTGAGGAAGGAACATTGATAAGTTTTAGTCAGTGAGAGTCTGACACTCCCTCCCTCCCCACCCACGGCATTTGATGTTTTACCGTCCGAAATAAAATAAAAAAGAGTCACACCTATATACGTAATATAGATAATGTCATTAATTCAGCCATTTTACCGTTCAGATAAACAGACTATTTTCGCGTTTATAATATTAGAAACGATATTTTTTTTTTTAATTCGCCTTTCTCTTGTACTTTGGGCCACAAGCACCAGGTGCCTTATAGGTAGCAATCGATCATACTCAAAAGGTGACAAGTGCCAACATGGACGAATCAATAGGCTTTTGAAACAGCGAGACGGTTCAATGGATTGTCCTAAGTGTATTGGAGTTTTAATAATATGAAGTACTTTTTGAATGGAATTTCAGGACTTTGAAGGACTACCGGCTTCTTGACGTAAGAAAAAATCCCTTCTGTCTTCTGTGTTCTCTTTAGAATACTGTACCTTTTTACTCTAGATAGTGAATTAGGTCTGGTTATCTCATCATATATGTAACTGAGTTATTTTGTTAAATAATAGTATGATTAGGATAAATAGGGAGGGATGGATAAAATAATGTATTTATTGTCTTATTGTCGTACATATATCGTGCATAAGTATATGTATATAAGATATCTTATTCGAAATTTGGGGTCCGTAAATAACTCAATTGCGTTTCTGTAAGTAATTAAAGTTTTATTGGTTTTACAAAAGATTGGGTTATAAAGTAAGTACTTATAAATACCACTGCTTTACAAAATATTACCTTACCTATAAGTAATTAAAGAAACAACATTTAAAGCTATTCATTTCACGAATATAGTAGTCTCCTTTATAATTATCCTTCAGGTATTTTATTTAACAATAAAGTTTTCAAGATAACCTTCAAATCACACTGACGTGCGTAAAACAAAACTGTCATTAGTGTCATTACTGTCATTCAAACCATCATTCATGCATACCTTCATTCAATCTATCTAAACGGTCATTCCGCTAATCATTCGCGCTTGAACGAGCGCGGGTAAATTCAAATTAAAGAAATGATAGGTAATCTTTTCTTTACATGTATATAATAATTTTAAAGAAAAAAATAATTAGAGGGCTCTTTATTAGAGCAACATAAGCCATAAAACAACTATTTGTAAAAAAATGTCAGTCAGTCTGATTGTCTGTATGTTTGTACACGTGTCACGCAAAAACTACTCAGTAGATTTGGATGAAATTTAGTATACACATAGTTTATAACTTGGATTGGCACTTGTGACACCATACAGAAAAAATCTGATATGAGGTCTGAAAGTAGTCTACTACATATACGTAAAATTTACACACATAACGTACGTATGCATAAAATGTAAAAGTAAGGCGAAAAAACGCTCCAATTTTGATGCAATCTCCACCTATCTTTTCAGTGGTTACAACCCTACACTATCAAAAGACCGGAAAAAAGCACCTCTCCCCGTAGAAATACAATAAAATATCAACAAAATGTAATACTTCCTGGAACTCCATACAATCTATAAAAATACGGCCCACCTTGCTAGGGTTAGGGTGTTTTGTACGCCAAGGAATAAGGATATCCTTTTAAAGGTGGAGGCGCAACTAATACCAAATGTTTCCGTATAAGGTAACACGATCGTAACAAAGCTTATAAATATCTTTGTAAAGGGGAAATTTTCGATATTTTATTCAGGTTGAATTATTTTATGACGTCACATATTTTCGATTTTTCTGTTCCATAGTCAACATTGCAAAATGTATTCTTTATTGTGATACATCAAATTATATGTTGGACATTTTAGAAATGATAAAAAGACAAAAACTTTTTTTGCAAAAATAGAACCGACGTCAAAAGAAGAAACAAGATGGTGTCTCCAATTAGGTATTGTTGTGTGTTTTCGTCACCAACTTCTAGAATGATGTATTAGTAATTTTTTTATGTAATTTAGTTAAATTACAATATCTTAATGTCTAGCCTTGTAATCACCACCTTTAATAAGGGTGAAGTTTATACCCCTGCTTTTTCCATTAAAGCTTAGAGGCGTGATGATATGTTATGGAATGGTGAAATGCAATAGGCGCATACGATCGTATAGTAATCGCGGGTCCTTTGCTGACATGACATACATACATAGACCCGGGTCGAATATAGAACCTTATTTTTTGAAGTCTGTTAAAAATACCCACGTTCTGCAATTTACAAGTCTGGGTCAATTTTATCGTAACTTTAAGTTTAAAGATATTTTATTTGCAAAAAAGACAAAGGTCACATGAATTATGCTAAATACTATATCCAGCTCGTCAATAAGTTAAACATTGCGTATGTCACTAATCCAATACAATCCGTTATTTGCAATTATCAAGTGAAGGTTAACCGTTATTATTTATTTATGAAAACTTTGTTTATGTTCAAAAAAAAAACTTATAATACATCACCATTTCGAACACTAAAATCTGAGTTCAGCTGCGTTCACCAGCTACACATTACGGAAGAAAAATACAATCCCACTAGTTGCCACCCCACTCTTTGTTAGAAGTTTTTCCTCTGGAGTTATGTTTGTTTGGTTAGGACCGAGTAGTTGCTCACGAATCAATGGGAACATTGGTTTGTATAAACATAAAAGTTTTACTCAAAATGAAGTACCATTGTGTTCAAATGTCACAGATAAATATTTAAAGCACGAAAAGTTAAGTATGGTGGACTTACGAGGAAAACTAAAGAAGAACAATAAGGATGTTGGACAGAAATTGCGAGAAAAGGTTAAATAATAATTATTATGCCAATAAAGTGGGTATTTGTGATTGTTTGAGAGAGTGAGGTATCAGAAGACTGATAAAACCAAAAAGGAAAATTATTATTATTGATTTGCTATTATTGATATATTATGAAGGGTAAAAGCTGCTGCAACAAGTCAATCAAGGATTGTTCGAAAGAGTTTCTGCGTACCTGGTACATTAAGAGCGACGGAAGGAACGTGGATGGGCTTTAGTCAATAACAGTCTTATTAATAAAAATCGCATACTCCAAAGATTATCTGACGTTACATTTGGTTTCGCTAATCTGACAGTAAGAAAGTATTAACTTGGTAATCAGAACGTTATTAATAAACATCGAGTACCCTCGGCGAACCAATACATTGGTTACACCAGCATCAATGCGAATGTTATGGCAATACTATTAATTTAAAAGTAAAAAGAGCGATTATATTCTCTATGCATATTGTCAACGTGACAGATGACAAGAAAATTAGCAGGTTGTTTTGAAACTTTTGGTAAAATTATAAATATATTTTTTGCAGTATGAGAGATTAAGATATATTTTTATTATTAATTAAAAATGAGCCTAAAACGCAATCGCTCCATTAACCGGGATGAAGAAATGGTAAATCATATTGATAGTAATTGCGTGGACTTTATGACTACCGTGGCGCGTGTTATTTATTTATACTGTTTTTTACTGTTTCAGCAATTATTTCGCTCAGTGCTTAAAGAATTTGCGCAAATTATTGAGAATAAATCCCTAGATACCAATACAAACAAATTAAAATCTAAAGCATGGGAAGAAGTACCAGATTGAACTTGTTTTTGTGTAGAGATAGATTGCTGGGAACTCTTACCCACTGTATATCAGTACAGTAATTTTATGGATAAAGAACCTCTTAATTCATCTGTTTTATTAGATTTACCCAGTTTTGTATGTCTGTGAAATCTACAGTATTTTATAACCAATAATATCTTACAGATCTCTGAAGACGACACAATAGTGTCAACCAAACGAACATTAAATAATAATATAATGAATAGTGATATAAGGCCCAGAAAGGTAATGTTTATACCTGCTGTTTATTTTAAAGTTACCTACTCTTGATCACACAACCAATAAAATTAATTATTTACAGAACCATGAGGACTATTTTAATGGAATGCTAAGCCATAGCAAAATGTTAAAGGACGAGGAGCATACGAGACTGATGGAAATGGCTGAAGAATATTTAATTAAGATGCAAACACATTGGGCAAAATTAAAATCTGCCATAATAGAAAGAGAACATACATACTCAATGTTATTATTATATAAGCCTTGTTTAATGTTCTGTAGATTCTAAAAATAAAACCTGATTGTAAACTCAAATCTTTTATTTAAATAAAATAAGATATGTATTCAAATGCATGTGTAATTATCATGTTAATTTAAAGAAAAACATTAATAAATGCTACCCGCTCAAAATTACCTCTTAAGGTCACAGCACACATATCAACTCGGAAAGGGATCGTCACCGTATCGCCTTTCGCCTCGCCGTCAACCTAACTTATGCACGTAACCAAAGCGTATCAGCAGCTCCTGTACGTCAACTCGGCTACGGCTTGGCGACACCGCGCTTACGGCTCGCGGCAATGAGTTTCTCCCTTTTCATCGTTATTTTGTGTTTGAATCTATCCTAAAAATTCAATAAAACTCACGCGCAACACGAATGGAAGTTGCCTTGCGAATGGCGGCACGTTCAGCAGGGGACAGGGGCAAGGGTGGACGAAGAGATGTGAGCTCGGGTACGGAGAGACGTATGCGCGGGGACGACGAGCCGTAAGCGCGGGAACTGCAAGTTGACCACGCACCGCATCGCGGTTCGGAGCCTGTTCCGAGGCGAGGCGATTACGTTACGATTCCGATTAGTGTGCGTTGCAGTAGGGAGTTTCATACAAACAATACTGAAAGGCTCGAGGCGATACGGTGACGATCCCTTTCCGAGTTGATATGTGTGCTGTGACCTTAAGGGAGTTGTGTATTGCCTGTGTTACTGGGATAACGTCGGCGTCATCTTCTACCCCCTCAATTATATCCTGCCTGTGCTTTGCAATATTGTGCAGTACTGCCGATGCAACAATATACAGTTTTATATCTTCCAATTTTGTTGTGAATCCTTTTAATAAACATGGAAACTTTTGCTTCCATAATTCGAACCGGCCGGCGCGGCGGTTGTAGATAAAATAGGTTATGAAATCAAAATAAACGGCTACCCTATGCTTACTCAGTCGTTAAACTATGGGGCGCCAAGGATTAACTTTACTTCCGAGTGTAAATTCGATGTAGTCTACACCCTTCCTACTCCATATTTATTAATACTGAATTTCATTACTTCAAGCTTACACTTAGGAGTAAAGTTACTCTTGCTCTAATCTGTATTTATTAATAAGACTGTAACAGTCTTATTAATAAAAATCGCATACTCCAAAGATTATCTGACGTTACATTTGGATTCGCTAATCTGACAGTAAGAAAGTATTAACTTGGTAATCAGAACGTTATTAATAAACATCGAGTACCCTCGGCGAACCAATACATTGGTTACACCAGCATCAATGCGAATGTTATGGCAATACTATTAATTTAAAAGTAAAAAAAGCGATTATATTCTCTATGCATATTGTCAACGTGACAGATGACAAGAAAATTAGCAGTTTGTTTTGAAACTTTTGGTAAAATTATAAATATTGGTGAGGCGTGTAAATAGCCTAGCACCGTATTGAAAATGTTTTTTGAAGAAAAAGTTTTATTACTTTAGGCGCCTATAGTAATGGCGGACCTAAACAAAATATTCCCTAATAATGGTGAATCCTCGCCTACACCAATAATAGCGAAGCCGCAAATAAAGCCCACGTACCTTGGCAATCCAGAGATCCCCGCTCAGACCCTGGGCGAGGGAGGTGATCACTTGATCGTGCGTGCTTGATGACTTGTAGGTATGGGCTGCCGGCCGGCGAGCAATCTTCTTAAATCCACCGGTGGACTGGTCAGGATTCCAAAAAACCAACACTGCACTGTAAGTCCTGAACATATCACAGATGCAGGTCCAGTGATTTCGCGATTTTCTTCAAGAATTCACCAAAAAGGAATTTTCAAAAGCGGAGCGGCGCGCACTTGTCGTGTCGCGAACGGTGGCGGGAACGGAAGTCAAAATTCTCCCGCTAATGCCATCTATTGGCCATTTTGCGAGAACGTTCGAGAAAGCCTCGATACGTATGGGCGTTGCGGCAACACATTGGCGCGAGGATTCATCAATTAGATACTAAATATTTTAATTTACGAAATTAATTAATTATTGCTTTGCGAAAAATCCTATTTTAATTTAATTTTATATAAAAAGGCATTGACGCTTCACCATGCTCCCCGCCTTGGAAGGACGCAAGTGCTTTCAAAAGAAAAGTAAAATTATAATGATTTACTGACGTAGATCATGTTAAGAAAAGAATTAGTTCCATGACTGAATGCGAAAAACAAAGATACAAGTTATATAAGACATATTTATAAACCTTAAAACTATGAGTATCATTTAAAGTTAACTATTATTGCGTTGGAATAGGATATAATTTAGTGATACCGCGTTTAAAGTTACCGAACTTTGTCTTAACCATTGCAACGCGAGCGATGTTATCCGTACCTTTAAAAACCTCAGTGACGACGCCTAAGGGCCAACTGAGAGGAGCTGAGTTATCCTGTCCCACGAGTACGACAGTTCCAACTTCTACAGGCTTGTCCGGAGTTGCCCACTTTTGCCTAACTTGCAGCGTATGCAGGTACTCTAGGTGCCATTTCTTCCAAAAGGATTGGACCATACTATCTAACAACTGTTTACGCTGTGCTAGATTAATGCGCTGACCAGACAAATCGGCTGCCGGCAAGTATTGCAATGGAGACGACATCAAAAAATGAGCGGGAGTAATAACGTCAGGATGGGGATCAGAAGACAACACGCTCAGAGGGCGCGAGTTCATAATGCACTCTATTTGAATGAGTACAGTTTGTAACTCCTCATAGGTGAGAAGCTGAATTCCGATCACGCGATAAAGGTGCGTTTTTAATGATTTAATATTCGCTTCCCACATGGAACCAAAATGTGGGGAGCGAGGTGGGATCATTTTCCACATTATGCGGCGTGTTGATAACTCATTTAAAAGAGATGAATTAAAAGTTGAATTTATTAAGAAACTATAAAGCTCATCTAGTTGAGCTTTAGCACCAACGAAATTGGTAGCGTTATCCGAATAGAGACAGGATACTGGACCTCGACGCGATATAAATCGTTTAAATGCGGCTAAAAAGGCATCAGAAGTTAAATCAGAGACGAGCTCTATATGCACGGCCTTAGTTACCAAGCACACGAATAAACAAATATAAGCCTTTTGAGCGCGTTGACCTCTGCGACGAGTGAGCGTTATACGTATGGGACCAGCATAATCCACTCCAGTGTGGACAAATGCCTTTGATTCCGATACACGGTATTCAGGGAGGTCAGCCATAACTGGAGTAGGATGCGTCGGATTCACTCTAAAACATGTGTTGCATTGTCGCAACTTGGACCTAATGACAGTCCTGGCATCTAATATCCAAAATCGCTGTCGGAGAATAGACATGAGTAGCCCAGGTCCAGTGTGACAATTCATCACATGGTAATGACGGATTATCAGATCCACAACATGGTCATGTTTGGGAAGTAAAAAAGGGTGCTTAGCGTCGAATGGAAGGTTCGATTTTGAAAGCCTTCCGCCAATGCGTAATATGCCATCTTCATCTAAAAAGACAGCTAAACTTTGAAGTTTCTTTGGGAGCAATTTACCAGATTTGACGAGCTTAATATCATCTGCGAAGTGGATAGATTGCACAGCGCGGACTATAGCTCTTTCTGCAGCTAGCAAGCTTTGAATAGAACGAGGTTCACAATGAACCTTCGGTCTAGCGAATTTAAGTATATAGGACACTATGCGCAACAATTTATCCCATGATGAGGTACGTTGTGCCAGTTGACATAGAAGAGGTTGTTCTACTTGCGTGGTCACTGTTAAGACATTTGTCTTGTGTTCAGGAAGTTCCCCACAGTTGGTGGGACAGAACGGTTTGACGGGCCAATCCTCAGGAGCACAACGAAGCCAAGAGGGGCCGTTCCACCAAAGCTCATGTGACACCAACTGAGAAGGAAGGATGCCACGAGACAGACAATCACTTGGATTCTCAACACCTGCCACATGATAAAAGTGTTGAGAGCCCAAGTTCTCCTGACATTGAGCAACTCTATTGCTGACAAAGATTGACCAGCGATGCGGAGAAGAATGTATCCAAGATAAGGCTATCGTAGAATCCGAAAAAGCGTAAATTCCTGCAATAGGAACACGTAAAGCGTAAGTATCGCGAACAGTTTTAACCAATTTTGACATGAGCACGGCGGCACACAGCTCTAGACGTGCAAGAGTTGTGACTTTGGTAGGTGAAACCTTCGATTTCGCACAAAGTAAGCGGACTGCGACACCGGATGGACCAGTAGAGTGCGCATAAATCACACACCCGTACCCACTCATACTGGCATCAGCAAACGCGACTATACGGACGGCGCACTCATCGGTAACACCCACATGGCGTGGTATCCGTAAGGTATCTAGCAAGGGAAACTCTTGCATCAGAACAGAGAAACGTTTAACGATATCGTCAGAAGCGGGATCATCCCAACCGACATTGCTCAGCCATAACTCCTTGATGAGCAGCTTGGCATAAAATATCACGGGTGCGACCAGACCGAGAACATCAAATAAGCGTGCGACTATCGAGAGTATGTTTCTCTTAGTGCATTTCTCGGCTACTTGAGCGGAGGTGAAAAAGAAATTATCCTGAGAAGGTTCCCAAGATAGACCCAGAACCTTGGACACATCATTACCCGCGTGAAAATCGAGGGACTTACGATGCGAGTCAGGAAGACTGCTTAAAAGAGCGGGTGAGTTACTACACCATTTTACAAGGTCAAAATCGCCCGATTTAAACATCTTTATGAGATCATGCGATAGCTGCTTGGCGGATTCTTCGTTATTTACAGAATACACCAGGTCATCCATATAGAGACTGGTCTCTGCTACTTTAGCAGCTTCGGGATAATGCGGACTGTCAGAGGCCAGCTGTCGCACAGTGCGCATAGCTATGTAAGGACTCGACTTAAGTCCGAAAGGTAAGCGATTAAAGGCGAAGGTTAATATAGGTTCGTTCTCATTGAATCGAAACAAAATGCGTAGGTATTTACGCTGGTCAATGGGTACACCAATGCGTAAATACATTTGTTTAATATCTGCGTTTATAGCGATGGGAAATAATCTAAAGTTTATTAATAAAAGAAACAAATCTGTTTGTAAATTTGGACCAATATGGAGTACATCATTTAAAGATAAACCTGTATGAGTCCTAGCACTAGCATCCAATACAATGCGCGGCATCGGTTTGTCCGGTCGAACGACAGCGTGGTGAGGGATGTAGTACCCGTCATCCGAAATGGCAGATTCGTCGACTTGACTAAGGTAACCATTATCAATGTACTCTTTGATCACCGTGTTATAATTATCCCGCAACATCGGTGATTGGCGGAGTTTTCTCTCAAGCGCAATCAGCCGACGGTACGCGGCGGTGCGGGAGTTACCCAACTCTGCGGGATCCTTACTAAAAGGTAACGCGACAGAATAACGTCCCGCATCGTCACGTGACACGGTCGAGGCAAAAATATTCTCACATTCGGTTTCCTCAGGGGAGAAAAAACGTTTATTTTCAACTTCCTCCAATTCCCAAAACTTTTGTAATAAATCATTAAGGGCCAATGCCGTGAAAGAAGTGTTAGGTAAATCTAAATTATCACTACAATGTGGAAAATCACCCATAAGGATATATCCGAATGTGGTCAATAATGCAGGTGGGGCGCGTGAACCAAGGTCAACCCTATTCCCCAAATAAATGTACGGAAACAGCTGAGCGCCCAACACTAGGTCAATATCCCCTGGAATATTCCAGCTTAAATCAGCGAGCGGAAGCGAGTGGGAGTCTATTTGACTATCCCACGTAACATGGTGCGAAGGCAGCTGGTCTGTAATACACTCAACCACTAACGCGTGAATAGTATATTTTTGTTCCGGGTATACGCGGGACTCAATATTTAAATGTACGTAACCTATTATCGGTCGAGACACGGAACCAACTCCTTTGACAAAAGAATTACTCAAAGGAATTATTAGTAAATTAAGTTTTCTACAACAAGCTGTAGTTATTAAATTATTCTGCGAACCATTGTCAATTAAGCACCTCACAATTTTTTTATGTCCCGCACTATCATTTTTAGCCCGAGCATAAACCTGAGCTGTTGATAACAGCACTGTCGCCTTAGCCTTCTCATCAGCTGCTAACAATACGGCCGTATTATGGGCCGGAGTTACGAGTATCGCATCACACGAATCAACCGCAGTCGCAGAAATATCGTCCTTATTGCAAGGAACATAAGAGCGCGGCACCGCGGCGGGCGCCGGGGCCGACGAAGAAGCGACGGGGGTGGAGCGGAGCGCGGGAGGTGAAAGGGACAGCGGCGCGGGAGGCGACGCGAGGACTACATTGCAATTCGTCGCTTTAACATCAGTTGTGTGCGGGACTTTATTTTCTTTATTAAAATGTAATAAAGTATGGTGGCGTTTTTTACATACGTCACAGACTGATGTCGACTTGCAGTTACTCAAACCGTGTAACGTGCTTAAACAATTCGCGCATCCACGTTTAGATTTAATAAACTCGAACCTAGTTCTAGGCGTTAAAGCGGATTTAAACTTAGCGCAATTATATAAATGAACATGAGAGTTATCATTGCAATACGCGCAACACGGAACCGCGGCCGCAGGCGAAGAAGCAGACGTGACAGCTGACTCGCTCACAACAAACGCCTTCGTCTGCGTACGAGTTTCGCGGGGTACGGAAGCGGGAGGTCTACTATAATTTCTCGCGTTCGAGTGCGACAAATTCGAGCGTGATAATATCTTTGCCTGATCTTGAACAAAACTTATCAATAATTTTGTTGTGGGAATTTCAACATCTCGAATGGAAAGTTCAAAAGATTGAGCGGTCTGTGAATCTATTTTTCTCATTGCACAATGCAAGAGAATAAAATCGGTAAGATCCGCGATCCCAAGCTGTTTCAAGGCAGAAATAGATGCACTAAATGTTTCTATGAATGAATCGAGACTATTAGCGTTATATGAACAACTTTTTAAATCTAGTATGTTATTTAAATAATGTATACCTAATGAGCGCTTGTCCTGGTATTTTTTTACTAAACTGTCCCATAAAATGTTGTAAGTATCACCGGTAGGTACAATTCCAGCGGTAACCCTCAATGCGTTATGCGTAAGCTTACCCACTAAGTACTGCACACGCTGCGAGTCAGTCAGCTGATCATTATCGTGAATATTCGACTTGAACGACTCATAGAAAACAGGCCAATTCTCAGTTTTCCCGTCGAAAGATGGCAGCGCGATAGGTGGCAACTTTATTTTAAGCGGTTCGAAAAGAGTTTTTGGGTTATTACTGGGTACTAATGGAGATTGACTACTGTTTATTTTATTCCTTACGCGTTTAACATGAATATACAAATCTTCAAAGGATTCTAAACAAGCATAGTCGGGACTTGTACCAGGTTCTAAACTAATATTTATTTGATTAATTTGATCGACAAACGATTCAAATTTATCTCTAATGTCATCAATTGTCTCCGATTCAGCCATAAAACTCTCGTTCTTTCTCGAATCGAACGACGATATATTTCTCGATAAATCATATAATCGATTAATGCGTTTAAATAACAATCCTTTCTTTTCATGAAGAATAGTCAGCAAATCTTCCGGCTTTGTTTGTTTGTTCGTCATTGTTAAATAACAATTGACGAAAATAGATATCAGAAATGAGAAAAAAAAAATACCTACTAGGCGGTTTGCAATAGTACACCTATCAACTGAGTAGGTACCTAACTAATAGGCACAAAGCCGAGAAGCGGCGGGAAACTACCTACTTATTTACGTAGAATCAAAGCGAAATAAATGCGGGATACCTACATATAATGAACTTTACCAATGAATACGTAACGTTACAATCTATGTAAGTAATTAAGGTAAATATAATTGAACAGATTTACCAAAAACTTACGTAAAATCTATTGTCAATTATGTTTAAGCGTTTTATAGGGAATAATTTACCAAAAGTTTACGTAAATAATACCAATTGTGCGTTATTGAACCTATATGATTTTTACCAAATAATTACGTAAAAAATCTAGGTAACTGGTTATTTATCCGGTAATCGAAGGACCAAAATTATGGTGAGGCGTGTAAATAGCCTAGCACCGTATTGAAAATGTTTTTTGAAGAAAAAGTTTTATTACTTTAGGCGCCTATAGTAATGGCGGACCTAAACAAAATATTCCCTAATAATGGTGAATCCTCGCCTACACCAATAATAGCGAAGCCGCAAATAAAGCCCACGTACCTTGGCAATCCAGAGATCCCCGCTCAGACCCTGGGCGAGGGAGGTGATCACTTGATCGTGCGTGCTTGATGACTTGTAGGTATGGGCTGCCGGCCGGCGAGCAATCTTCTTAAATCCACCGGTGGACTGGTCAGGATTCCAAAAAACCAACACTGCACTGTAAGTCCTGAACATATCACAGATGCAGGTCCAGTGATTTCGCGATTTTCTTCAAGAATTCACCAAAAAGGAATTTTCAAAAGCGGAGCGGCGCGCACTTGTCGTGTCGCGAACGGTGGCGGGAACGGAAGTCAAAATTCTCCCGCTAATGCCATCTATTGGCCATTTTGCGAGAACGTTCGAGAAAGCCTCGATACGTATGGGCGTTGCGGCAACACATTGGCGCGAGGATTCATCAATTAGATACTAAATATTTTAATTTACGAAATTAATTAATTATTGCTTTGCGAAAAATCCTATTTTAATTTAATTTTATATAAAAAGGCATTGACGCTTCACCAAATATATTTTTGCAGTATGAGAGATTAATATATATTTTTATTATTAATTAAAAATGAGCCAAAAACGCAATCGCTCCATTAACCGGGATGAAGAAATGGTAAATCATATTGATAGTAATTGCGTGGACTTTATTACTACCGTGGCGCGTGTTATTTATTTATACTGTTTTTTACTGTTTCAGCAATTATTTCGCTCAGTGCTTAAAGAATATGCGCAAATTATTGAGAATAAATCCCTATATACCAATACAAACAAATTAAAATCTAAAGCATGGGAAGAAGTACACAAAAAGTAAGATACCAAAGATTTTGATCAAATCAATTATGGTCTATCTATGTAATACTTTGGTTTGCCTGTAGTTCTGTTCATGTGGATTACTGAATGCCCTGTGAACACATGAATGTTGTTTGTTTATCCTTCTTTCATGTCGTAAAAGTATCAGATTGATCTTGTTTTTGTGTAGAGATAGATTGCTGGGAACTCTTACCCACTGTATATCAGTACAGTAATTTTATGTAACCAAACGAACATTAAATAATAATATAATGAATAGTGATATAAGGCCCAGAAAGGTAATGTTTATACCTGCTGTTTATTTTAAAGTTACCTACTCTTGTGTATCACACAACCAATTAAATTAATTATTTACAGAACCATGAGGACTATGTTAATGGAATGCTAAGCCATAGCAAAATGTTAAAGGACGAGGAGCATACGAGACTGATGGAGATGGTTGAAGAATATTTAATTAAGATGCAAACACATGGGGCAAAATTAAAATCTGCCATAATAGAAAGAGAACATACATAATCAATGTTATTATTATATAAGCCTTGTTTAATGTTCTGTAGATTCTAAAAATAAAACCTGATTGTAAACTCAAATCTTTTATTTAAATAAAATAAGATATGTATTCAAATGCATGTGTAATTATCATGTTAATTTAAAGAAAAACATTAATAAATGCTACCCGTTCAAAATTACCTCTAAAGGTCACAGCACACATATCAACTCGGAAAGGGATCGTCACCGTATCGTCTTTCGCCTCGCCGTCAACCTAACGTATGCACGTAACCAAAGCGTATCAGCAGCTCCTGTACGTCAACTCGGCTACGGCTTGGCGACATCGCGCTTACGGCTCGCGGCAATAAGTTTCTCCCTTTTCATCGTTATTTTGTATTTGAATCTATCCTAAAAATTCAATAAAACTCACGCGCAACACGAATGGAAGTTGCCTTGCGAATGGCGGCACGTTCGTCAGGCGACAGGGGCAAGGGTGGACGAAGAGATGTGAGCTCGGGTACGGAGAGACGTATGCGCGGGGACGACGAGCCATAAGTGCGGGAACTGCAAGTTGACCACGCACCGCATCGCGGTTCGGAGCCTGTTCCGAGGCGAGGCGATTACGTTACGATTCTGATTAGTGTGCGTTGCAGTAGGGAGTTTCATACAAACAATACTGAACGGCTCGAGGCGATACGGTGACGATCCCTTTCCGAGTTGATATGTGTGCTGTGACCTTAAGGGAGTTGTGTATTGCCTGTGTTACTGGGATAACGTCGGCGTCATCTTCTACCCCCTCAATTATATCCTGCCTGTGCTTTGCAATATTGTGCAGTACTGCCAATGCAACAATATACAGTTTTATATCTTCCAATTTTGTTGTGAATCCTTTTAATAAACATCGAAACTTTTGCTTCCATAATTCGAACCGGCCGGCGCGGCGGTTGTAGATAAAATAGGTTATGAAATCAAAATACACGGCTACCCTATGCTTACTCAGTCGTTAAACTATGGGGCGCCAAGGATTAACTTTACTTCCTAGTGTAAATTCGATGTAGTCTACACCCTTCCTACTCCATATTTATTAATACTGAATTTCATTACTTCAAGCTTACACATAGGAGTAAAGTTAAGTTACTCTTACTCTAATCTGTATTTATTAATAAGACTGTAAGAGTCTGACACTCCCTCCCGCTCTGACCACAGCGCGAGAAGTCCTTTGATGATTTCCCATTCTTAAAAAGGGGGTAAAAGATGATGGACATATTGTAGTAACCTTGAAAAAAAGTCTTATAATAGCAGGTTTTTTAAAGTACGCTCAACACAGAAATAACCATCAAAATACAATAATTCTTCTTTACAAAAGCAGTGTCAAAATGACGCTGTAAAAAATTAAGAAAAGATATTTCTGACATGATCAAAATGTCAACTCAACCAGGCAACTTATAACCACAAAATATGGAATAAATTACAAAAAAATCACAACAAAATGCATTTAAGTCCTTGGAAACAATATACGAATAATTTAGAGAATAATAATTGATAATTTCTTGGTATTTATGTGAGTACCAAGGAGGAAAGAAAATTGAAAAATGGGAATGATGAACAGTAAAGAATTTATGTCAAGAAGAAAGGTAGATGAGGCTACTAGTAATTCCAGGTAATAATATAATTTAAATATATATCAAAAGTCGTGCTGGCTTAGTGGTTGAGCTACCTGCACCTCGTTTACGAGTATGCGGGTTCAAAACCTGGCAAGTACCAATGTGACTTTTCTAAACTCAGACACTACTGACTAATGATGAAGGAAAACATTGTGAGGAAGCCTGGACTAAAAAGTCTGAAATCGCCAATCCGCCTTAATCAAGCGTGTTGATTAATGCTGATGCCTCCTCGGTATGAGAGGAGCCTTTGCCCAACAGTGGGGTATTAAATAGGCTGATGGTGATAGATAGATCAGAAATACTTATTATCGGGATAGTATTGATCATATTTTATAGATGATATTCAACTAATGTTAAAGATATGAAAGTTTTTGTGTATATAATTATTTATGTTACTCTTTCACGCAACACTGAAATAATGAATTTGGTATAAATATTGTATAAGACCTGAATCAACACATATTTCATAATGTTGATGATGATTCCTGATCATACTAAACATAAATGTCTTAATCCTTATGACAAACCAATTATTTTCTTAGTGTGATTAAATATGTGTGTGTGTTTAGGTAATTTTCACTTAATACCATAATTTCGTAAAATTTCTCAGTAGCTGTTTCCCGCGGTTTAAAAACATAATCCTATGTCATTCATTAAAGTTCAAGCTATCTTCATACCAAATTTATTTTTCTCTTCATGAAAATCTGTTCAGCTATCTCTGAATCACTTGTGCATTTGTAATATCAGCATTAGATAATAGTAACCATTTTTCCAAGTATTCTTTTGACAATATCCAACTTGTTTTATAGAATATCTCTCTGTAGACTTTTTTCGTTTTTTTTTTGTTTTGAAGCACCATCTTGTCTTTTTATTGCAGTTTATCCAACTTACGCTACGTGATAACTGAAAAACCCAAATGGAAAGTTTTTAAAAAGAAAGAGTGAGTCGCAATCAGTATATCTTTATAATGTAATAATGGTTCTAAATAATTATTTATTTGTAAAGCATAAATTAACTTCGTCTGATATTTCAAAGTAGCGTTTTAATTTCAGAGTAGTGCCTTTACCACAATATCGCCCTGTGAAAGGGTGTCCATGCGGTAACGATGGCCCTTGTAAACAGAAGGTGACACCAAAAGGAGTCACCATACATTATCCTCAAAAGTAAGACATTGTTTTAGTATATTATTCTCGCTTCACTCTCCCGGATAAAAACTGTCGTTAGGTATGTCCTTCGTATTATGTATTCGCATAACAAATTTCCATCTCAATCGGTTTGGCCGTTTTCCCATGAAAGGCTTACACACAGATAGACAAAGTTAATTTCAAATTTATAGATATAAAATGCTTTGTTCTAAATGACTGACAAATCTACGCAGAGCCTAAACCGCTGATCGTATAGACCTGAAACTTGGAGGGTGTGTTCTTTGTATGACGTAGGCTTTTGATAACAAAAGATTTTCCGAAATACTATTTCTGAAAAAGGGGGGCAAAGTTTGTATGAAACTCTGTCCTTTTTAATTTGAATTCATAAACACACGTAGGCGAAGCTGCGAAGGCGAAAAGCTTGTTTATAATATTAAATTAGGATTTGTGAATATTGTAAAACAGGTCCGGGGGGATTACTTTAAGTTCGCAATAAACAGAGCCAATTTAAGATTTCTGTATCAGTCGTTTGTTTTCTGAGACTACTTAACTATTTTGAGAAATTATATTGCCTCATGGTGATGTTCAATGGTAGTACAAATGTAATACCAAGCTAACTGCTCATCATGACCTTATAATTAGGTTGTTAATACATAATCCAATATTCATATATTTCAAGTGATACATTTTCATTATTTATTTATATTCTTGTGCCCAAAATCAAACGTGTACCAGTAATTATACGACTGCCCATAAAAGTAGTGGTATTTAAATACTTAATTTGTATTGTGTTCCACGTGTAAGATTTAATTATGAATAAATTGTAGGATTATTTTTAATCACTGTTAATGTGTCACTTATTATTTCTGAGGGAGCACCCTAATTACGTAAAAATGGATATCTAATTGACATGCCCATCAAAAGGAGTTTTACATACATTTCTGCATATTTTTGGCCATTGATCTCATTGATACCTTCAAAGAAGCAATGTACCTAAATCTAAATGAATACCTATCAAAATGAAAGGTATGGTATTCCAACTAAAATTGAAAGATTTTAAGAGAGTAATTAGGGGCAGGTCGAAAATTAAGGATGTCACCTGTATGTTTGCAACGATGCTTGATATTCACAATGATGGCTATTAAACCGTTATTTAAATCATCAACTGTATAACGGATTCTTTTGTTTCCAGGAAGAAAAAATTCGGCACCTTCGGCCCGGATCGACGGTACAAGCCACCTAAAGTCCAAAAAAGTTACTTCAATAGGTGCGTATCAGTTAATATCAATTGTTGATATTTTTGGATAGGGCTGTGTGTAATGTTAATTAAAGTTTCGGATGGTTGTGCATTTCGAAGAATAGAAAGAAGGGAAAACACGAGTTCGTTTCAATTACAAGTCTTTAAAAACACATCATAGCCAAGAATAAACACTTTTCTTGTTTTCGTAGTCTCCAAAAATATAAGCATTGAAAAATATTCTGTCGTTAGTTTATTATTTTGAAGAAAGCTAGAGATAGTGCGCGAAGTTTTATTTTGATCAATTGCCATTTGCAGCAACCCTCGTATAATGACTAGTGCTTTAGCGTTGGCACATACGAGGCATTAATTCCAAGGCAATAACCAGACGCATTTTGACCTTGAATATAAAAAGGATCCCTGATTTCAAATACCCAATGCCTTAGACAGATCAAAATTTCTTAAAGTATTGCGTGATTATCGTGTGACTATCAAAAATTGTCTTCTGTGTGCCAACATAGTCTTCGCGTCTTGTTTGGAATGATAAGCAGCTAATACACCATGTTTTCTTTTACCCAGATTAGCGTGGAAGTCCATTTCCAGTGCTTTACCATTCCAAACAAGAATCCAGACGAGTATGCACTTAAGTCTACCTGCGTTGCCTCTAAACAAAGTCAACCATGCATTCAAAGCAATAAAATCGATAAACCCAAGTTTGCCTTCTATACATAGTAAGCTTAACAATGCTTTGAGGAGTATAAAGTCTTTAAGAACGATTAAGAAGAAGCCTAGACGAAGTTTAAGCAAGGAATTCATGTTCATGCCATTTCAGTTCAACAAATAAGGTGAGCGTAACAAACATCGATTTCAGAGGCCAATTTTGGTGATTTGACGTTTTCATCCTATCAATCTTATCATGACACCAAAGTGTTAAAAAAATAATTTCGGTCTCATCAATTTATGAGTCTGAATATTTTTGACCTTTGAAATTAAGTGATTAATTAGGTAAAAGATTATGGACTTATTCCACTTCTGGATAGGAATTTTCTACTAGACATATTCATAATTCAAACGTCATTTGTAAGATCTATTCTGGAACATATATTTTACCGGAGCTTATCCGAAGCTCATAAAACAGGCCGAATCACAACATAAAGTTGTGATTCGGCCTGTTTTATGAGCTGTATTTTTTAAGACATTGCTTTATTCACTAAAACTTCTAAAATTAAATTGGACAATTATTATTATAAAGTAGATACCTAAAGCATCTATGATTTATAATTATTTATTGTTTCAGCCAAAGAACTGTTAATAAAGTAAAAGTGATTCGACCTAAGAAATTTCCGACCTGGAGACTGGACAAGATTTCATGTAATTCGCCATTTTGCAGGTACTATAAATACTATTACCATAAAATCTTTGTGAAGTTTTAAACCCATGCCTACTCCTCGCCTCGCAAACACCTCGGCTCATACCCGCCATGGCCTAGAATAAATCAGCCCATCATCCCTAAGTTTGTACCTAATTAGTCAGAGTCAGTCAGAGATCAAAAAATACCCTTTTAATTTCAGAACCGTCGCGCCCCGGCCAGCCGTTGTGAATTGAAAGAGTTGTTTTGAAATTATATGTAAAGTCATTACAATATTATAATTATCATGTATAAAAATATATAAGTTACTTTATATTGTTCTGTTTGATTTGTTAGTTATCTGCTGATGTTATTTGAAGAGTCTTCAATGTAATCATCCATAGAATAGTGATATGGTTCAATGACTTTGACTGGTCTTCTGGACTTAAAAAGTCTGAATTTGCCATTCTGCCTTGAGCAAGCACAGCCACTAATGCTCATGCCTTCTCCATGTCAGAAGAGAAAGAGGCCTTTGCTTAGCAATGAGAAAACAAATAGGCTGATGATGATGATGATGACTATGTGAACGATGAAGCATTGGCATCGCCAACGTGCACTACTACCAGTAGAACCACCAAGTGAGAAGACCTTAGTTCTCTGTCTATACCTAGAGAGGACCAGGCAGTGATGTACCCGATGCGGGATTGTTTTTCTGGGCTATCAAGGCCCTGAAACGTAAGGGGCTATTGCAGAAACACTCATGAGTTTGTGTCAGTAAGAGTCTGACACTTCCACTCGCTTTCGGCAGTAACCTTATATCACTATTTATATTTAATTTCAAATATATAATACTATCCTAACATGGTAGAGAATAAAAGACATCATATTTTTATCCAAGCGCATGAAGTGGTTTTCCCAGGATATGAGCGAATCACAGAAAACAGCCATTAATATCAGAATTCATGTCGAAATCCGCCTTGCTTGCTAATTACAACAGAGTCCAAACCTTCAATAAGCCAATGACAATTGTTCATAAAATAGAAAATTCTCAAACCAATATCCTCAACTCAGAAGAATAAACTAAATCCTAAATAAAAATAACATTTCGACGAATCCTGCCAAAGCGGGCGGTGGCTCATTAAGCTGACAAGGGGTCCGTAGTAGCGCAGCGAAGAATTTCTTTAAAACAGCCCCTGCAAATGAAGTGGGAACAAAAAATTAACAGTAAACGAAGGTTTTTTATTTCCCTCCTCTGAACTTTGTTGGGACTTGGGAAGACGGTTTTATTTTGCTTTCATTTTGCACAGAATTAGTTTTTGAAATTTCAAGCCTCATTTGTTTCAGTTTTTAATAAAGGCTCTTGTCTATTCAGAGACTGAATTTATTATAGACTAGCTGTTTCCGGTGTTTTCACCCGCGTCCCGAGGAGATTATTTTACGCACCCGGATAAATTATCTCTATATCAAATCTCAACTGAATCGGATCAGCCATTTTACTAAGAAATTTTTTCAAACAAACATGCTAACTCCCATTCGCATTTGTAAAATTAATTAGGAAGTTGAATATCAGTAAATTAATTGGTTGGTAGATTAAGTACTTTGTACCTCGTGGCGTAACCTCCAGAACTCTTCAAACGTTTACTCATTACATTAAACGTGACATCATACCATTTTTCCCCGAAGAGTTAGTCAGAAATACTTTTGGAATTATTAAAACCACATTTTGTCAATCCCGTTTTGTCTTCCATGCAGTAAAATGCGAGCTTACTACCATCAATCTGGCACAAAGTCAGACTTCGAGCTTCTGAGGCATTTACGACAAAAGAAAAACATTTATTCAAATTAGGCTCAAAATCAGCATGCAGCTTCTTGAATGTTAAAATTTAGAAAAGTGAGCCCTCATAATGCACATCTTCACTACTACCAGAGACTAGTACTAGTCTCTGCTACTACCTAAGTGTTTTTGCTGGGAAGAAAAACACATTTTGACCAACTAGAGGATCGGATCTAGCACCTTATTGTCACCAGTACCGCCAGCAACCATAAGTCTATAAAAGCTTCAAGGAACAATAAATTATTTACGAAGTAATAGAATTTTTCAACCGCCAAAATTCAAATGGATGGAGGTGCAAGTGTGGTAAGCAATTGGACTGCAGATGTGTTTGACATGGATGAGGCAAAAGGAGTGTATTCTGAATTATAGCCCGTGGCGGTGTATAGTTGCAGCGTTGGAAAAAATTGGAAGACTGGAAGTTTTAATTGCGTAATTTGAGTCCCATGCTGTATCTATTTTTGATTGTTTTTACAGTACGTCTTTAAGATGTACCTATCTTAAAGACTGTTTTTCAAGGTGAAACAGCATACTTTTTTTGGTCCTTATGGACATTTTTCGTCTGGAAAGGGAAGCGTGGCTAAAACCTCCTCGTTTTGCTGCAATAACCTACGGCTGGGGGGCGGGAGGCGCTTACGCATTTTTGGCATCTTACAGAAACCATTTCATATACTATGTGCACAAGTATTTGCATATATACAGAAGCACTCTATACGCCCTCAATCTCATAGTCCTGTGAGATGGCAATCCAAGACAATCGTAGGGATAAGGCACAGGACTAGCCATTTTAAGACATAGATGAGTATTTTTTTTAAGAATATGGTGACCCATTCATGAACTGATCGTGGATAGAGCTTAGCCCCCCTACGTCAATTTATCAAGATCATCAGTCTTTATATTGTCAAACTGCTGTGCACAGGCCTCTTCTCATACAGAGGAGGCATGAGCATCTATCACCATGCTTGCTCAACGCGGATTGGCGATTTCAGACTTTATATGTCTAGGTTTCCTCACAATGTTTTCCTTTACCGTTTGTTAGTGGTGTCTAAGATATACAACTTACCAGGTTTCGGACCACACAATCGTACAGGTGCCTTAACCATTAGGCCACCGCCACTACGTAAATTACCAATGTAAAAAAATGCGGGTCGAGAAGCAATGCTTTTGTGAAATATATATTTGCACAATCGAACTCCATCATCCATCATTTATTTCACCAAAAGTACAATAGCGATGACATACTGAATCATATTATTAAATGCTTACCCAAGCATTGATACTGATTTTATATTGGGGACAATAAAGGATTATGCTCGGGTATATTGTCCATTTTAATTGGAACATTTTAATGAATTCGTTATTGTTTGTTTTTTGGGCGTTTTCTTCGAAAAATTTGATCTCTGTAAATTATTCCCGTGATAATAAGCGACACTATTTCCAAATTTTGTCGATTAAAATAAATTCCTTTGGAGGGAACGGTACGGAATAGTAGTTATACTAGGCTGTTCGCATTTAAATGTTTTCAAGAAAGTTGTCCGTGTAAATTATCAAGACATCGCCATTATTTTTTTATTTTTATCAGAATTAAATTATTATACATGGTGGCTACAGATTCACTTCGATTATAAATTGAAAAGCTCCGATTTTGATTCAGTTTTTGACATCGATTGCCAAGAAGACAGAAGTGGTCTGCAGCCTAATTATGTAAAAAATGGATATCCAATTGACACATCAAAACTAATTTAACATACATTGCTGCATATTTTTAGACATTTATCTCATTAATTCTTCCAAGGAAGCAATGCATGTTATGGATCTGTCAAGATTAAAGAACAACGGAAATTGAAAGAAATTGTTTTACGTAATTAGAGGACTAGTACTCCTCTACTTACTGGAGGAGTACTACCTCTACTAGCCATTTTCATAACCTCAAAGGTCAAAGCACTTGAGATAGTGCCGGGAACATAGTTTCGTATTGGCACAAACAAAACAAAGGGTGGGTGGATGAGGGTACGACATAGATATGCCAACAGCGTTTCTTAACGAGATACAGTTTTTCTGATTGCTCAGATATTTTGTAGATTTTTTTTAGATTTAAATATAATCAGCAATCAGTTTAGTTAATGCAGAAGCTTAGAAGTCGTTGTCTCAAAAGTGTTTATAAAAAATCAGCCAAGCGTGAGGAAGACATAGTATTAGTAGTTCCTAAAATAATCAGCTGTGACAGACGGACACACAGACGAAGCCATACCAAAAGGTTTTTTCATATTGCTTTCATACCACCTTAATGAGCTCATTTTTTCAGGACTTTGCTTAAAATATAGGGATCGAGGATCTAATCAAACATACAAAACCGATATACACATTTTACTTCATGTGGGAATCCAAAAAATACTTTTTTACAGCTTAGATTTCCTCACGATGTTTGCCTTCACCATTAGTCAGTTGTATTTAAGATACATTAAAAAACCCACATAGGTGCATAAGAGGTTTTGAATTCGTACACTCGTACACGAGATGTTCCACTAGGCCAAATTCTGTGATAAGTTGTCACTTTAAATGACGAAATAAATTGCCGAATCGACAGCAATCAGCGGTACCTTCCCCCAAAACCGAACCAATAAAAAAAATCTGTCCAATATTAGTTTTACCACATGTTCGACCATTAATCATCATCTCCGCCTATCCGAAAATCCAAAATTCCACTAACGTCAAGAAAATAACTGCACAAGAAGAATCTTTGTGCGATATAAATCATTTCCTATTAGATTCTATCGCACCGTCAGAAACCCTTGTCACACTACAAACGTATGCGGCCTTCTATCTTATTGTAACGGATTATGAAACAAATTGCCTTCGCCCAACTCTAAGGGATTTCCTTTGAAGGATACTGGTATCGCTTTGAAGATGTGTTTATTATTTTGTATGGGTTTCATTATATTGGTGATTGAGAAGGCTTATCGATTGGAGATTTTTTGTTTATAACATAAAAATAACGTCACGAAAATCAAGGATTTTGGTAAAAACAGAAGAGGGAGAGAAATGTGTTTCTTAGGCCCAAGTTCACCGACGAGATAACGGTCCGATTAACTTAAAACAGCTGTTTACCATACATTTTAAATTCCAACTTTCGATGGGTAACGTATTATTAGAGTATTTTATTCCTGAAACGGTCGATTACCAAACCAGGGTTAAACTAGAACTGGGTACCACAAAAATTCCAGCTTAAAAAACGTTTTTGTTTAACGGGCCGATTACGTCGGTGAACTTGGCCCTTAGTATATATTTATTTTAATACAAGTTATTCTATTGCTATCAACAATAAAGACATCAAGCCTCTACTGAGAAATACCACATAAAAAAGAATTGCATTTATAAAAAAATGACATACCTGGGAGTCGAACCTAAGTCCTCATACTCAGTATTTGCGCTTGCAACCCCTAGACCAACGCGGCAGTCAAAATGATCGAATAAATTATAATTAAGAACGCCAATTACTTATCCATACTAAATCCCAATATACTAAATTACCTATAACTATTAAACTATTAAAGGTTAGTTAAGTTTTCATAGAAGGTTCTCGTAATTTACGATAAAGGTTGGCACAGGGATTAACAAAGTAAAATATGAGTTTATCTTATGAAGTATTTGGTATTAGGATAATACTTATAGGGGTGTGGATTAATTTTAAAATGTATTTACCTGTATAGGATTTGGATTGTAGGAGTTTTTTGATGTAGGTATTTATTTATTGGTAACTTGTAAAATTTATTTAGCCAAAAACATATCTGTAAAAAACAGACCAAATTCTCCACTTAATAAAAGTATTGAGATGTAAAAATTATGCAGTTTGACACACACTCTATATTTATTGACGGCACGTTTGGCGTAGTGGCTGAGCAATTGGCTGCTGCGCTGCGTGTCGCGGGTTCGATTCCCGCACGGGACAACTAAAATTGTTCCGGGTCTGGGTGTTTGTGCAGATGTAATGTATGTTTGTAAACGCACCCACGACACAGTAGTAATTCCTAGTGTGGTTAAAAAAAAAATATCTTTAAACGAATTTTATAACATAAGTAACTATTTTTCTTCGCTCTGTAGCTCTTCTCTTCACTTATATAAAAATCTTATGACGCGTTTATGCAGGTAAAGAACTTTGTGTAAACTGAATTTCATCCAATTCCATTAATTAGTTTTTGCGTGAAAAAGTAACGCATATACATATAGGTTTAATAATTCTAAATATATATAACCCCGAGCATTCTTAGAATCCTACTCCTTCATAGCACAGATACGAGTATATTTTTCTTGAACAATATCAATAAACATAAATCATTTACAGCAGGAAAACGTACTTAAAAACATAAATTTCGCCCAAGCTTCAACTCTTGCGCAGTAGCTGTCAAACTTAAGCCATATTAAGGCACTAAGTTTAAGTTTTATACCGCTAAGAACAAGCTACTTTGTAACATACGGGAGGGAAGTTTGCCGATCTTTACTTTGTTACTTGAATAATTAATTTTATTAATATTTTATGGGCTATGAAAGGTCAAAGCGATGTTACCTGTATAAGATTTGCAATACATCGTCATCTGCCTAGCCTTTTCCCAACTATGTTGGAGTCGGCTGCCAGTCTAACTGGATGTAGCTGTAGTGTGTAGTATCAGTGCTTTACATAGAGCGACTGCCTATCTGACCTCTACAACCCAGTTACCAGGTAACCCGATACTCCTTGGTAAGACTGGTTATCAGATTTCTGGCTTCTGACTATCTGTAATAACTGTCAAAGACCTACAAATGACAACCGGGATCAACGGCTTAACGTGCTTTCCGAGGCACGGAGGAGTCTCGCTATGACATAGACGGTCACCCATCCACGGACAAACCGTGGCGAGCGCAGCTTCTACTAATATTCTAAACGCGAAAATTTATAGGGATGTACGTATTTTTATTACTCTTTCACCCAAAAACTACTTAATGGATTTAGACAAAATTTGTTAGACACGTAGTTTAAAACCTGGATTAATATATAGGATACTTTGTATTCTGGTGTGCGAAGTATTTCACTTAGGATGCGGGTTGGGCCCTTTTATCTACTGCTTTTTAGTCCCTTGTGCTGACGCATTGCTCCATGGCCTGACG
Organism: Pyrrhia umbra; assembly: GCA_963891755.1. Taxonomy (NCBI): domain Eukaryota; kingdom Metazoa; phylum Arthropoda; class Insecta; order Lepidoptera; family Noctuidae; genus Pyrrhia; species Pyrrhia umbra. Next base: position 4,874,562 of record OY982943.1, read on the forward strand.
TATGTAACTATACATAAGTTAACGACTTTTACGTATCCTTTTGACGCTTTGCACCTACAAATCAATATTGCATTCCCTTATACAGGATATTCTATAACCTAGCTAGGAATTCAGGAGATCACCACCATTTCATTTGTAGTTCTAGTAAACTTAATATGTCAACCCTGTAAATTACCATGTACTACAATAATGTTATGATGAATAAACAATAATTTATTTTATAAAAAAAAAATATTATTATAAAAAAAACGTATATGTAGGTACTAAGACAGACGAAATAATAAATAGACCAAAATCTAAACTAACTTCGAAAGTGGTATTAAGAATTCGAAATCGAATCGAGACAATAAAGGCCAAGTGGTTTATTCGAAAAATACTTTAGAATTTCAAAGTTTTTGTTTGTTTACTTAACAACGTAAACAAGACAGATTGGGAAGTTTTAAAGAGCTCATTAGTCTCAATAAATATTACATAAGTATATCGTTTGCAGTTCTTTTTCTATCCATACTTATTGATACTATAAATATGAAAGTAATGCTGTCTGTCTATCTGCTTTACCGTGAAACCTATTCACGGTAAAGTGGTTCAATCGATTTAGATGATGTTTAGCGTGGAGATATACTGAAATCTGAGGAAAAAATAATTATTTAAGGTCTGTGAAGTAGTTCTTTATACTGAGAGGAAACTATTACAGTTTCATCACAATCGGGTCAATGTTTTAGGAACGCATAAAGGACAAACATACAAACATTCATTTTTAGATAAATTTGAGTATATCTATCAAAAATCTTTTCGCATAATGAAGGCATTTGACCTATTGAAGAAAGTTACAGGCTGTTTAAAGGGAGGAGGTATTCGGGAAATACTAACGAGTGAAACCACGGGGCATGACTAGATAAGTATAAAAACCCAAAAGGCGTCCTTGCCTTCCTTGATTTCTACTTCAAAACTGTACATTGAAATTGTTACCTGATTAGCATTTCTTTTGAGAATTTGACCTTTAAAGAAGTATAAAAATAGATTCGAACAAAAAGTAATAATGAAATGTTTTGAGTGTAACGTTTCATGAAATCTGAATTAAGGTTCTTAAAATGTAACGAATTTTTATTTTCAGATCTTTTTTGTTCTGTTCGGTGTCTAAAAATATTGTTATTTATCACAGGGTAATTGTAATTTTTACAACTTCGCGAAATTACTTCCTGTACCTAGCTAAAAACAATCCTGCGTCCGTTCCCAGTTTTCAATCTAAGATCAAACCAGAATTCATCTAAATTGATTTAGCTATTTTGCCGTGGAAATATAACAGATCATTAATTTCATGTTAATAATATTAGTATGGTTTTCGATACTTTTCATCATTAGAATTACATTAATGGAAATACATTCACTGACAGGCTTCACCTAAGCTTTGACAATTATTTTCGGATGAATGGCATTTTCTTCACATTGATCGTCTTTAATTACTAACACAATAAACAAAGGAACCATTAATTTATTTACAGCAATATACTGTTGATACTGGGTTGTAGAGATCTGGGGCCTTACCATGACGTGCCAAATTAGGAATAGTTTCGTTGTGAAACAGAGACAGTGCTATACGACTATAGTAGCGGTCTCTCGCTCTCACGTCTAAATAGCGATTGCAAATACACGTACGGCCCCAGATAGACAGATATTTTGAAATCTGTTCGTCAAATTAAATGTCTGCCAATTAGACCCACCCCATATATAGTTGTTAACTGTCTAGGCAGATAATGATGATACTTGATACCAGTCTTATTAGATATTTTGAAATCTACTCGTCAAATTGAACGTCCGTATGTTTCCATATTTGCTGACTCTGGTCAGTAAATAAAATCCTCAAGTTTCGCACACCATGGCAAAATTATTTTATGTTTATTACTCGTTTATAGGCTTGAGGAGCTCGTGGCTAAGTAACAGCCGCACGGTTCGACCGATCAAAGGTTAAGCTGCGCTTGGCGCGGTCGGTCCGTGGATGGGTGACCATCTATATCATAGCGAGACTCCTCCGTGCCTCGGAAAGCACGTTAAGCTGTTGGTCCCGGTTGTCATTTGTACATCTTTGACAATCGTTACGGGTAGTCAGAAGCCAGAAAAGTCTGACAACCAGTCTTACCAAGGGGTACCGTGTAACCCGGTAACTGGGTTGTGGAGGTCAGATAGGCAGTCGCTCCATGTAAAACACTGGTACTCAGCTGCATCCGGTTTAGACTGGAAGCCGACCCCAACACAGTTGGGAAAAGGCTAGGCAGATGATGACTCGTTTATAGGCTTGGTTTTAGCTTAAGATTTATTTGCGGATACTATAATTTGTCGACTTAGAAACTTCTTTTATAATTAAGCGTATGTTTTAATATTGCAAATATAGATTTGAGAATAAGCTTCGTTCTAATAAATATAACCAGAAAAATATATTTTTAATTATTTTGGTTGCGTCATCAGTCATTAAAATACGTACGTAGATATGTGCCATTTTTTAAATATAATATTGACTTACTAAAGCAAATTTACATCCTGATTACGTTACACAATTTCCTTGTACGCCCATCTAGATCAATCAATCTAGATTTTGGAAATTCGAGATACATCGCGTCGAAATAACTATCGATATTAATTTTACACCAAGTTATACACCGTTGTGTGTTGATCCGTCAGTTATTCAGGACAAAGCATTTTATATCTATAACGTTAGGCCTACAGATATGTATAGAGTAACATATTTGTAGGCCTAACTTTAATGTAAGACACTTTTGAATCAAAAATATATTCAAACCGCTTACATGAACATAAGTGCGTTAGTCCTAGACCCACTGTAGACTACACTACAAAAACAATAGTAATTAAAGAAAACATATAAGTCAGAAAGTTTCATCATCCTCCTGCCCTTATCCCAATTTTATTTGGGGTCGGCGCAGCATGTTTTCTTCTTATTAAGTCAGAAAGTTTAAAAAATATAAAAAATCCACTAACGTTAGCCTAGGAGAGTTTTCCTTTGACTAAGCATGAAATAATTCACTTTTAAGTTTTTATGTTTTTTCGTAGAAGTTTTATTCCTTTCATTTTGCATGCTTCTGAAACTAGGACAGACATTTTTGTATGTTACTAGGTGTTTGCCGCGGTTTCAAAAAAATTGGAATCGATACTTCAACCCAACCTGAGAATCGATACTTCAACTTAATACTCAGAAGAAACACTTGCTAATAAACCAACAAACATTCAAACCAAACTATTTCTTCACAATACGAACTAAAACCTGTTACACCAATAAATTCAATCATCTGGCACCCGTTCTTGTTACCTTCCCTAAATGCCCAAAATACATTAAGTTCACGCAAGCATTCACAAGTTGACACTATAAATCATTACTTGCGAAAGTTAGAAACTATTTAATAAATTACCCACCGTAGGGTAACTTGGGAACAGTTGGAGACAGCTACACGTCTTTGGAAAACAATTAGTCAATATTACAAGTTTATGTTTGACCCCTCATTTGCATGGGGTGATTGTATACGGGGAAATATTTTGTTATGTAACGCGTTTTTTAAATGACTCCCTCCCACCGTGAGTAGGGTAGGAGGGAGTACCAGACACTCTCTCTCTCTTGCTGACTAAAACCCATCCATGTTCCTTCTTTAGCCCTTTCCATTTTCGGGGCGCGGTAACTCTGTCGAACATACGGCAGACCCGGTAGGCTATGGCCCTGTGGGGAGGGTCCCGTCATTGGTCCTGACGTCTCTTTGCGGTGCGCGTGGAACACGAAAACGCCGTCAACATGGGCCTGGTCCTTACTGGACGGTGAGCCACCCGTAGCTCACCGTTCGCAAGCCTGCGCCTACGGTAGCCGGGAGTTAGTAGGTAAGAGAGCATAACAAATAAACTCACAAATGCGCGATTATCATAATATTAGTTATGACTGGCTTCTTCGAAAATGACCTACTAGAACTTTTTAGTTAACCGTTTCTAAGAAGAAAAAATATGATGATGTGATATGATCTCTGTTAATGTTTTGACAATAGAATTTTAAAATATTGGAATGGATGGAGAGATGATGACATGTGGAGGAAGGAGCCAAGCTTTGAGCTTGAGACGAAAGAAGAAGAAGAAAATATAAGGTAGGAAAAGCTGGTATAAGTCTAAACTTATCCCAACTTAGCTAGTGAGCAAGGTAACTTGGTAGTCCAAAAGAATTTGCCAATCCTATCAAAAAACCGGTTAAAATATATACCCGTATATTTGTAAACACGCCAACCCTTTTAAGTCCATCACGTTAAATATCGATCCGTCACGCTTGGCGTCCACTTAATTATTTTATCAGGTAAAACTGACTCAATAGGTCATTGTTTAACACTTTTTTTTATAAAATAAACATCACGTTTTTTGATCGACGAGGGTTGGCTTTGATTGTTTTCGCGTGACATAAAGGTTTTATGCAATTTATTTATTTTTTATTTCAGTTTTATGTATACGTTGTAATAGAGTGAGAACGTCATGGATATTAGTGAAGGTTAAGCTACACTTACTTTGGTCGGTCTGTGGATGGGTGAGCTAAAGCTTTCAGATCGATTCTCAGGAAGTCATTACCATGAAAAGCATAATTTACAATATATTTAAATTATTAATAATAAACTATTATTAATAATTATATTATTATCTTGTATGTATAATAAAAAAACCGGCCAAGTGCGAGTCGGACTCGCGCACCGAGGGTTCCGACCATTGGAAAGAAAAAATACGCAATAAAGTCGCAATTATCTTGTTTTTTTCCGACCGCATAATTAAGTTTATTTGTAGAGGAAAATTGCTGATTACAAGACCTATTTACTACTACGATTTCAAGACCTATCCATAGATACCCCACACGTATGGGTTTGATGAAAAAATTTTTTTTGAGTTTCAGTTCTAAGTATGGGGACCCCCAAAATTTATTGATTTTTTTCTATTTATGTGTCAAAATCTTAAAGCGGTTCACAGAATACATCTACTTACCAAATTTCAACAGTATAGTTCTTATAGTTTCGGAAAAAAATGGCTGTGACATACGGACGGACAGACAGACAGACAGACAGACAGACAGACAGACAGACATGACGAATCTATAAGGGTTCCGTTTTTGCCATTTGGCTACGGAACCCTAAAAACACAGAAGTTAGGCATCAAAATATTCGTCCGCATCGCTGTCAGCGGGAATCGTGCAAAAGGCTGACTGCATTGCCACTTTAGATGGCAATACTGATTCTTTGGCGTAGATATAGGCCAGCATAATAAGTTGTTGGTCCTGGTTGTCGCTTGTAGATTTTTGACAGTCGTGACGGGAAGTCTAAAGCCTAAAGGTATGACAACCAGTCTCACAAAGGGAGACTGGTTGTCACACCTTTAGGCTTTGATTGGATTGGATTTGGTTATCCAGTAAGTGAGTTGTGCATGTTAGATCTTCAGGCGCCATGTATAATACTGGTATGTAGGTTAGGTATCTAGTTAGACTGGAAGGTAAATAGGTAACGAAGTAGGCAGACAAAGAAGCTAGATAGATAATATAATACAGCATGATGTTCTAAGGATTGAAACTAGACCTAAACTTTAGGTCTAAGATTTTAGATCTAAGACTTTTGACAATAATTAATTTCTTTGCAATATAGACTGCTATTATTTTATTCATCTTTCGTAAATCTGCTTAACCTGCTCTTTGACGCCACGTTTTCCTATAATATCAACCTATAAACCGATTTAATTCTGATTTAAGGCTCAAACAAAAAAATCTAACGAATGAGTTAAAAAAAACCGACCTTAAAAATCTACACTGGAAATTCTTTTGAAATGTATATATAAAGTACTACTCTAATAATAATCAGTTCACCCATGGCTCGCCCACTCTACCTAAAATCCTCCAATATGGCCGCCGGGTAAAAAACAGCGGAAAACAGCAAAAATGTCCACAAATGTGTTCGGAGACGTAGCAAGCTGTCGATTTTGACAAATGGACAGAATCTTCAACACTATCGCAAAATGTACGTGGACGTGTCGGATTTGGGGAAAAATTGGTCTTTTCTTTGTTATAGAACCATCGGGTGGGTTAGTTTTGGAGGGTTAAGGGAAAAAAATAGGTACTTGCTTGTACTCTTTGAGAACATTAGTTTTTTTAATCATTTAAAAAATAATTGTCCAGTGAGTTTTAGTTTAAAGTAATTGTTGATTTTTTTACGTCACGGGTCAATTTCAAAGCACGCAATTGTATCGATAGATTCTCAAGTATAAGGTTTAAACCAGCTTTATGTTACAAAAAATACTGTTTTATTTCATTTAAACTGACAAAAGGGTGCCAACCTAATCGATAAGCCTATTCAGATTATATTCACTAATACTGAAGATATTGTTTGTACCAAAAGTATATACATAAATAAGTATTGTAGTATATTACTATTAAAAAATAAAAAATACTATCACATTTCGATTTTTTTTAACACAAACCAGGAACTATTTACCATTCAACACGCCAGAACTACCACAAAAATAAATATATTATAGAAAGAACTACTTGACAAAAAGTCGCGACACGTCGTCCTATTCTTTTGAAGACAATATGAATTGCTACATACGCAGATAGACGGACGACGTTGACAAACGTCAATACGTTTGTCGTCACACGTCAGTAAGTAGTCCCTTTATATTGACACTCACGGTAATGTTGGCGTATTCAAACATTTTGAGTTTGTGAATTAAAAACATTGTGGAGCACGTTTAACACGTTCTGAGTAAATTGGAATTTAAAATCTTGATTACTGTACTTACTATTTTGGCGATATGAAAATTGCATACTAGCAGAGACTAGTAATTACTAGTCTCTGATACTACTGAGATCAGTTTACTTGATAAACAGGAATGTATAATAATACAAAAAAATACATTTCCTGAACTTGATCTATTGAACAGAAATGTTTTATTTTACTCAAACATAAATAACGTTGTATCGAGTCTGTATTTTCTGGGAACAGATGTACTGTTAGCACACTCTCGTTAAGGTTAATAACCGCTATTAATGTTATAGGAGACGAGCCCATCAATGGGGCACAAATCCAGCCCGTTTACAGCTTATGAAAAAACCCATATGGAAAAAACTAAAACACTTGTACTGACCTGAAAATCAAGTGCCCAGTGCCCAGAACCCACTGTCTAGTAGCAACTTATATTATCATAAATTTACTAAATATTTCTTGGAGTCTAATTCATCGAAGTTTACACGAGTCCCGATGTCCGCGTAGGCAAAATTCCCTTGGGCCCTCTCAGTATTATCATTGTTCCCTCCAAGGCGACTACGGCGACATTTTCGCGAGTAACACTAAAGTATTTGCTATAGATTTTCGTATCCTCGATATTTTCATAAGGATTTATGCTTTACATTACAGTCTTATGGTTATCAGAATTGTGTTTTCTTTATTCCTTCTTGTTTTTTTTAACAGCTTTTAATTTTGTTTTTGTTGCTAAAACTTGGCTTATAAATGACTTATTGCAAAATCAATAAACTGAGCATTGATTAGTGATTTTCTATAAAAAAATGTTTTTTTTTTATACTAGGTACATATGTATTTTTTTATTATTATTCTACTTCTTTTGTAACTTCGACTTCAACATCCATTAGTAACTAAAACTTCATGTGTGTTAAATGTATTGCATTAAAATTATTTTCAACAATAATCATAAACATTGTTTGCCAGTATATTTATTGTTTATCTTAAAAGCATTTTATATCAAAAACATTTCTAAATAAATACACTCAAAAATGATTTCTTAACAACAATAATAACAGCTAAGACCATTTATCTAGAAGTTCACTACAAAGACTGTCATACGAAGAACTAAGATTTTCCACGAACGTTGAGAGAAAAAGATAACCCGTGACAAGATGTCTGGACTTCCAGTTTACTTTTCACGTAGCTTAGGCCCAGGGGAGACGAGTGGGAATTCAGTTATTTATTGTTTAAAGCACCTATTTTTGAAAGATTGTAGTTCCAACTAACGTGTTTTCATGCTTTTTTTAAACTTCAACTTAAAGTATGTTGGAGCTGGCAAGATAAATAATATAATTAATGGATCCATTTTTCAAATTAAAATGCTTGATATTGGTTATGTTAGGTATTTATATCTTAAAATTGTATCAAAGAAGAACATTTTAAATTCCAATTACGCTACTAAGAAACACGTTTTTATTCAATATTTGTAAAAACTGATTGTCTTCAGTTTTCTTTTCAATAAGAAATATGTATATCCCATTCTGAGAATAATTAGTCCTCTACACATTAAATTTAAAAAATATTCTAACCTATGGTAAATAAACTTTTCAAGAAAATTTGATTTAAATAAAAAATCTAGACAATTTTTCTTAATTTTTCAAAAAAAATATTACTCGAAATCGTACATTTTAGTTTATTACTCTTTTAAAATCAAACTTGTCGCAAATCTACTCTTACAAATACTCTTTTCGAAGACCTCGTACACAATTATTTGGTTCTTCTTTAAACAAATTAAAACTCTTTCAAAATCTACCTACCTTTAATCTTTCCAAATAAATCCAAAGTCCGCTGATGAACACCCACCTTAACTTAGTGGAAGTTTCCCTCAATTAATCGAAGCCGATCTCGTTCCGTCTGCAATTTGAGGCCATTCATCCTTCTCTGCGCTACTCATTAGCAGCACCTTGATTTAAGACCGGAAAAGGGGTGAGCAGAGTTCCAAGTACCTACATAAGGTGATTTTTACAACCAATTTTATTAAAACCAATTTTTATTAAAACCAATTTTATTAAAACCAATTTTATTAAAATCAATTTTATTAAAACCAATTTTATTAAAACCAATTTTATTAAAACCAATTTTATTAAAACTAAAAAAAAAAAAGATATTTATTTTTATTTTTTTTTTTTTTTAAAAAGATATTTATTTTTTTTTAAAAAAATACGTAGTCACTTGCAGTACATAATAAATTACGTACACATGAATACAGCTTTGCTATTAGTCTTATGGAAACTTCCGCCACTTCCAATTTCCTTGAAGTCACATATTTCAATCTTAAGTTTAATGGTACGCGTGTAAAAAGTGTTCGAGTATTTTTCAAACTTCGCTGTATGGGAGGGTTTGCACTTATATGTAAGCAAGCGAGCTCACTTTGAGCTCAGTTTGAACGTAATAATGTAAATATTCCATCCATAATTACTTATGTTGACGACATTGCATAGGTTATAAATGCTAGACTGTTCAATGAGAATATGAAAAATAATGAAACTTGGTAAAGTACACTGCTCTTAGCTTACTTTCGGTCACTGAAAATAAGCAAGCATTAAGTGAGGTGTGACCAGTTTCTTAAGTGTATTTGGCTGTAAGAACCCCAAGTCGAAATCTAATTAATGTTTATTTGAGAAAAATAAAATTAAGTAAACAATAAATCGATACTTGCTAAAAGGAAAGTTTGAGTCAACATAGAAAACTTTGGAAGTGCCCATTTTGTGGTTTAAGTTATAAGAAATCTTTTGAGATTTTTATTGCATTAACAAACTTTTGTTTGCAAAGATTTTTTTAGGGTGCGTTGCATGGCTTTTTGTTGTCTTAAGTCTGTTTGTAACAGATAAATCAACTATGATTACTGCTTCTGCACGGGACTTCGTCTGCATAGGCCTCGAAATGGGATCCAATTAGCAGGATAAAAAGTATTTTGTCTTCTTTCAAAACATGGTGTATCTGTGTGCAAAGTTTGAACAAAATCAGTTTGGTAGTTTGGATCAGATGAGCATTGTACAACCTCAATCTAGAACTTACTTCTGTCGCTGTTTCTTGTACATTTTATTCACGTGCCTAGCCTTTTCCCTTATTGTGGCGTTGAGGTCGGCTTCCAGTATAACCCAATGCAGTTGAGTACCAGTGTTTCACATGGAGCGACTGCCCATTTAACCTCCACAAACTATTTACCAGGTAACACCCTTTATGTAAGACTGGTTGTCAGACTTTCTGGCTTCTGACTACCCGTAACAACTGTCAAAGTTTTACAAATAAAAGGCAGAACTATCGGTTTAATGTGCTTTCCTAAGCACGGAGGAGTCTCGGTATGACATAGATGGTCACTCTTCCACGGATCGACTGCGCAAAGTGCAACTTAACCTTTGATCGATCGACCCGTGCGGCTGTTACTTAGCCACGAGCTCCTCCAATTTTTGTGTACATTTTATTATGAGTTAAAAAAATAAAACTTATACGTGCAAGCTTCTGCTTTTTACTTAAGCCAGTTCCAATCAACTAGGTCAAGTTACTTCAAAAGGTTTAAACGTAGATTTAGCCATAGCCAAGTCTAGGAAATGGAAGTTGAAAGCTCACTGAAAGAATATTTCAACTTTTAGTGGGGGAGGGGTGAGTTTAAAGTGTTATGGCGACTTGAAGTTTGTGTTGTTGACATGTTATGTGCAACTTTAGTGTAATTTTGGAAAGGTCATGAGTTGAATGGGAACTCAATACTCAATACTTTATTGCATTCCATAATGTGTTCTCATTGACCTTAAGTCGCCCTTGACTTTATGGGCCTAAAAAAGTTTGGTTTCTTCTTCCTATCGTGTTGGCTACAGGTATAATAACCTAACAAGTTATCCTAGAATCAGAGTTCTCACAAAGCGATGTCGGACTGACCCGTGCACCATTCAAGCCCGGTTAAGCAGTGGACAACCTTCTAGGTTGACCTGCGAGATGCCACACTCAAAAAAAAAAAAACCCGTGCACCAAATTTCATGTCATGTCAATCCATTCAGTTGTTTTTGCTTGAAAGAGTAACAAATAGTACTCATACATACATACATACATACATCCATACATCCTCACAAACTTTCACATTTATAATATTAGAAGGTTTAAAAACATGTATATTAAACTCATTTGTGAATTCTAAAATTCAAAAAATATTTATTCAAATTAGGCTGAAAATCAGTACTTTTTGAACGTCAAAGTTACAAAAAGACAGCCCCCAAAATGCCCGCCCTTCACCACTACCTATGTGTTATTGCTGGGAAGAAGAAGTGGCGCAACAAAATCCCCAGTAGTACGTCAATAGCATATCGTAATCTTTTACACAATTGAGAACTTCACTAATTAGCGTTAATGTAAAAATGTATTAATTTTATTTACACGTCGTATTCATAAACAGTAATCACCCTAAATCGAGGGTAGCCGATAAACGAATAGATACATTCTCATTTAAAAGGCTAAAACGGGGCTAAAACGAGCTAACTTCGAGCAAGAACTTTGTTAACAGGCTAATCTTAGCGAAAACAAATACTCTCAGCTAATAACCGGTTCAGTTTATTAGAGATCCTTTATTGTTAAATACAATAGCAGATTTTGAATGGACCCGGCTGATTGGTCGTATCTATTATGTTAGGAGTTTGTGAGTTGGATATTAATAGTTTATAGTGGAACATAATAATTATTTGCAGTATTTAGACTGTGGAGCTCGTGGCTAAGCTACAGCCGCACGGTTCGATCGATCAAAGGTTAAGCTGCGTTTGGCGCGATCGGTCTGTGGATGGGTGACCATCTATGTCAGTCTCCGTGCCTCGGAAAGCACGTTAAGCAGTTGGTCCCGGCTGTTATTTGTAGATCTTTGACAGTCGTTACGGGTAGTCAGAAGCCAGAAAGTCTGACAACCAGTCTTTCCAAGGGGTACCGTGTTACCCGGTAACTGGGTTGTGGAGGTCAGATAGGCAGTTGCTCCATGTAAAACACTCAGCTGCATCCGGTTAAGACTGGAAGCCGACCCCAACATAGTTGGGAAAAGGCTAGCCAGATGATGATTTAGACTGGTCCATGTTCCTAGAATTTGTAATATTTATTTCTCGGAAAAATTTCTTATACGTAATAGATACGTAATATGAGCTCATTGTTGACGGTTTGAGCTGTTAAATTAACAGTAATTTTTGATGTATCTACCCATGTTTCCGAAGGCACATCTTTTATATATATAATTCATCCAGTTACTGCTATTGAGTATTTTAATATCCTACTAATATTTCCGTTATTTTTTGAGGATGTACGTGTTACTCTCTCACGCAAAATCTACTGACTGGATTTGAGTGAAATTTAGTAACTACATACATAATTTATAAGATCCATTAACTTTATTACTATACTATCTGTTGCACGCGGTTTCACCCGCGTCCCGAGGAAACTACTACAAACACCCAGATAAACAGCAAAAAAACCTTCTCCAGGGTACCGGTATCCGTACCAAATTTCAGCCAAATTGATCCAGCCGTTCGCGTGATGCGATGACCAAGGGAAATAGGGATTCATTTATTAACAAAGATTGTTTGTATGCATACGACTTCAATATTCTGAAGAACCATATTGCGCTTGATTTAAGATAGTTTTTATCCAGTTGCATGTGTTCAGGAGGCGGGTGAAATGACGGGAAACAGCTAGCTTCAAGTATATTGTGAATCTCTTAACTTCCAAAGGAACTTTAATTAACTTCCCTCGCCTACGTTTAGCCCAGTTAACAGGCAATGAACAACCTTGAGAAGTATTACACATGCATGGTCTATATACTACAAGTCTAAGTTCTTATTTCCTCCCTAAGGATCACACACTACCACACCCCACATTCGCGCGATGCTGCGTTTTTTACCCGACTACAGCAAAACGAAGGGTTATTATTTTTAACGTGGACAATATATATATACTGTACTGCCTCATGGTAACTGTTATTATAAATGTGAATGTAAGTTTGTGTGTTACGTTGTCACGTATAGGTTAACTAGGCTGAACTAGTTGAGATGAAATTTGTTATGGAGATAAATTGAAATCTGGGGAAAGTTAAAGAATAAATTTTATCCAGGCGAATAAATTTCGTAAATCCCTCAGAATATGAGTAAAATTTCTAGAAAACAGCTAGTTTGATATCAAAACATGCGAAGGGTTATACCTTTTCTTTCGAATGGGGAATTATCAAATGACTCCTCTCGTCGTGGGCGGGGCGGGATAGCGTCAGACTCTTACTGACTAAAACCTATTCATGTTCCTTCCTTAGCCCTTTCTATTCCAGGGGCGCGGTGACTCTTTCGAACATCCCGTGGTAAACCCTGACAATACGTCGACGCGCGGTTACAGGTCGTTTAGTTCACTAGAGCTTGGCGCGTGGTAGTGTGGGATCCGCATATCTCGTCTACTCCCTCAGGTAGGTAAAGGCTAGTGTTCCTTTTAAGTTAGCTAAGTTAGAGGTTCTATTTGGCATCTAATTAGGAAGATAAGTCGTGCATTTTAATTAATTATAATTATTTCTATGTTTATTGATGATTTTTGTTATGATAATATTATTATTGAATTAATTTATTTCAGACATCATAAAATTTTAGCCCATCGTCAATTTTAAATAAAAAAACCGATTAAAAGGCAAAAAACAAAAAAAAATCGATTAATTATGTCAAAAAATTATAAAAATGTCAGAATAAAATGGTATATATAAAAATATTTCTTTTGTAATGTAATACAATGGCTATAGTTTGAACTTATTACTTACAAGGTGTTCCCCGCGGTTTCACCCGCATCCCGAGGCAAATGGTTGGCTGGTTCAAAAGCTAGCTGGCTTATGACCATCTCCAAAGTTCCATCCAAATCGGTTCTGCCATTTTATCGTGAAAGCGTAACAAACAAATAAACTCACTTTCGCATTTATAAAGAAAAGAAAAAGTTTGTATGAAACTTTGTAATTCTTAACTTGAATTTGTATAGTCCACGCAAGCGAATCCACTGGCGGAAAGCTAGTTTTTATATAAAAAGCTTTAGAAATCAATGGTTGTCAAATAAAAAAAACTAAAATACAGAAATGCTTTTAACACTCGAAAGAGTAAAAAATAATGAATTTTTAAATTGAATTGAAATTAATATCTTATCTCCAAATTACTTAATCAAATCCAAAATGACGTGTAATCAAAACATTACTAAAATATTAACACATATTTAATTCCTATAAGATAAATATCAAAACCCATCCCTCAATATTTCTAAAACGATTATTTTAAATCGATATTCGATACTAACGTAACACAATATTAATCAGATTAATCGATGATAAATTGTATCGATTTGAATCGATTACACGGTTATGTGTTTGACACCCAATAAAGTGTTGCCACTTTAAAGATTGGGCCGATAAAAAAGGATTTTATGTTTCCTTAAATGACTTTACACCTTTTGTTCGATTGAATAAAAAAAAAACAAAAAAAAGGATCGGATGTTCTATATGTGGGATCGTGTGTGGCAACTTACTATTTTGTAAAAAAAACTATTATTTTCACTGTTTCAAAGTGGTAACACTTAATTGTAACTTAAAACTGCTGATAGCATAGGCATCTTCGGTTAGTAGTGCAAAGAAATAATGGTATTTTATTTGACGTTAATTTCTGACTCCGGTGTCACCTGCTTTTTGATAGAGAATATAGCAGTTTAATTTCGACATAACCACTAAAAAGTTCACTTATTGGGAGCTCGTGGCTAAGATAAGTCGTTACGGGTAGTCAGAAGCCAGAAAGTCTGACAACCCATCTTTCCAAGGGGTATTAAAGCACCCCGGAACGCTAAACGATAGGCAAAATCCTAATGACTACATAACAAATATTTTATGAACAGAAACTACTAAGAAAACGCTTGCAATAAATAAACGCCTTCATATTAAAATACTTCGAATAACAGCAAATACATTCTTACTTATATAGAACAAAATATTCACGTTCTTTTGCAGAAAATATCACGAACGAGATCAATTAAATTGATATTTTGTTACGGTCACATTTCCTTAGTTAAATACCTAATTGGTATTTCAAAAGGAATGGGTCTATTTAATTTTATCATTATTGCTTTTAGTATTAGATAAATCATTGAATAGGAGACCTGCAATTGTTGGACTGTATGGTTCTCTATCGTAACTTCCTAACCAAAGCTAAGAATGTAATTGAGTTTTTTTTTTATTGTTTATTTCTTACAATTTCACGGTACAACGTCTGTACCGATTTGTATTAAATTTGGAGCGGAGATAGATGGATACCTGGAAATGGTTATTAATTCTCTCAAGACGCAGGTGAAACTGCGGAAACAGCTAGATAATCTATACTAATATTATAAAGAGGAAAAATTTGTTTGTTTGTTTGTAGGGTTTTAACTCGAAAACTACTGGACCGATTTTAAAAATTCTTTCACCGTTAGAAAGCTACATCTTTAAGAAGTGTCATAGGCTATATTTAATTCCAGAAATAATTAGGGATCCCTACTAAAACTTGAATAATGTAGCCAAAGGTTTAAAAAAAAATGTCCACGCGGGCGAAGCAGCTGGCGGAAAGCTAGTTCAAAATAAAGACGGCTGAACCGATTTGGAAGAAATACTTTTCGGAGGATGAGGATAGGAGAGGCCTTGGAGACGGTATGGAGATAGATATGATCCTGGAGATAGTTAAAGGCTACTATTTTATCCGTGTGCATGAAGAAGTTCTCTGAGGACCCGGGTAAAATTGCGGGAATGTACTCCAGATATACACTGACGGACTAATAAACTGCATCAATGTTCAACACGCACCTACCATTGAAAAAAACATTTTAACCAAGTGTTCCAACTTTTTATACAAATTTAAATTGAAACCTATAGTTTGGTTCGTAAACTTCATAACAGCATAGTATCATTATCCCTAAGTGTATGTTTGTATACTGGAAAGGGCCATTCAATTTTTTTTAACAAATACTTTGATGCAGTTTCTTTGTCTGGGGATATATATTTGAATCTTTATTGCCTACTACCTTAAACAGGCATCCAGTAACAAAGTACGTATCTTGACATCTAAACGAGTCGATTAAAGTTCACTGGGACATAATTAACTGCGTGGTCGTAATGGACATTCTTAATTGTTCGTAAACTATTCGCTATCGTTATCTGATATCCTTTATTTTATTATGTAAAAGACCACCTGAATTTTAAACCATTTTAGAGCAACGCAAAGGGCAAATTTGTAATGTTTAAATCATATTATATAACTAGTGGTTGCTTGAGTTTTTTTCAATAACAATTCAATGCTCCACACTATCATTGGTGCGTATAAATTTGTCCCGGACGGGGATCGAACCCGCGATACGCAGCGCACTACGACAAAACGTGCCTTCAATTAAATTAAATGATTCTGAAAGTCATTACCTGTAGAAGCCAAAAAGTCTGATAACCAGACTTACCAAGGGGTATCGTATTACCCGGTAACTAGGTTGTGGAGGTCAGACAGGTAGGTCAATATGAAATAGTGGTACCTACTCACCTGCATGCGGTTTAGACTGGAAGCCGATCCCAACATAGTTGGGAAAAGGCTAGGCAGGTGAGATAATGATGACTCTAGCAAACTCTCATTCATCAATACAAACATCTCCATCTTACTTCAAACTTACATAAGTCGTGCATGAATCGGTACCTCTCACCTCTCCATACAATAGGGCGGCATTCAACCGCACTCAGTTTTATCGTCCGATAGATTTTCCGAGCGATTTCTGCAAACAAACGTCCAACGATTTATCGAATAATGTGGGAGAAACCGTAAGAGTTATCGTTCATTTACTCGTATCGAAATTGTTCGGGGATACCGCTCGATTGGATATTACGCGAGCGAAAATTTATTCATAATTCTTTTGTGGGTTTTTGAAATTTATCGATGTCCAACGTATGTGGGGATATTCAACAGACTACATGCCTAGAGGTATAAATAAATATTATTTACGATACTTTGAAATTAGCTAGAGCTGTATAGGTATATCCCGGATTTGACCAATTGTATTTATATGGGTCCGTTGTTCCAAAAGAGCTTAGCTTATTTCATATGGGTACGAACCTAGATTGCTAAAAAAATACTGGAAGGAAAACCTTCAAATATCTATTAATAACCAAACAAAACTATATTTACATATATACCTACATGGATTTTATGTTACTCTTTTGGTATAGGCCAGTAAAGCTCCAGTCAACTTTTTTCTAACATCTTGAACAATATAAATCTTCATAGTTCTTTCTGAGTTTATTCCGTACCTACAGACAGACCCAGCTGGGTTCTTCCTTTTATATTATGTAGTTATAGTGATCATTGATATTTCTTACTTCCTTCACCCATCCTTATCCAACATTCCCCTTTTGTATATTCAACGCATAAGCAAAATCGCTACAATACACAACAAAACACAAGATGTTAGATAACTCACCATTTGAGTATGGTTCAAATCATAACATAGAGATATGAAGACATTGACAAACGTAGAGCCTCTGGAGATGAGTGGTATCAAACAGGAGAGAGAGCGACATTTGTATATCAAATGTAATGTAATTTAACTTATAGTCATAATATGACTCTATTATTTAATTTATATCAAATTTTGTTGACGTCTTTTAAAAAGTAAAGGCTTTCTCAAACACGTCTTAATATATATAACACTAGCTGTTTCCCGCGGTTTCACTCGCATCCCGAGGGAACTACTTAGCGCATCCGGGTAAAAAGTAGCCTATGTTGTTCCTCAGGGTCTATTCTATCTCTGTACCAAATTTCATTTATATCGGTCCAGTAGTTTTGGCGTGAAAGCGTAACAGACAGACAGACAGACAGACAGAGTTACTTTCGCATTTATAATATTAGTAAGGATAGTAAGGATAATATAACATGTTATAAAACGTTGTTATATTACTTGTTTCCATAATGTGGATACTGAATGTAATGTTGTATAATATTTGTAAACATTAATAATATGTAACACAACTTGTTATATAACAAAAATTACAAAATATGTTACATAATCTATACGCACTTGCTCCCGCGATTCCACAGGCGTCTTGAGGGAACTACTACTTAGGTTACATGGATAAAACGAGCCTATAACCGTCTTCAGGGTCCCAGCTATCTCCGTACCAAATTTTATCCAGATCGGTTTAGCCGTTTTATCATGAAAACGTAACAAACAAACTCACTTGCACATTTTATAATGATAGTTTAGATTAGGATTGTGCATTGTGCAGTGCACAATTGGACAGATATGCAATAATTGCAATTTAAAATATATATATAGATCCAGACTGCGTACTGCTATTGTGCAATCTCTGATCGAAGAATATAATGACACTTTACCTTATCGCGGCATCGAACCCAGGATCTCCTATACATCATAAATACTAAACTTTAATCACACGATACAGATTACGAACAAAATCAACCCCCGGATTGAGACGCCACGTCAATATCGAATACGTCATGACATTATGTTCAGATTGATTATGATGTGACGTCCGTGACGTGACGTATGACATTAGCATCATATTACAAGACGCAAAGCCTCGAAAGCACGATAGTAGTTAGTTTCGACTGTTATTTGTAAATCTTTGACAGTCGTTACGGGTAGCCAGAAGCCTGAAAGTCTGACAACCAGACTTTCTAAGGGGTATCGTTTTACTTGGTAACTGGGTTGTGAAGATCAGTCAGACAGTCGCTTCACGTAAAACACTGGTACTCTATTGTATTTGGGTAGACTGGAAACCGACCTTAACATAGTTTGGGAAAAGACTAGGCAAATGATGACATAGTAATCAGAAAGGTCAAGTTTCAAGTCCCATTACCCAAGGATGTGCTGAAAATCAGCGCTGTGGCATCAATTTTTTGTAGTTGAGGTCGCAGCATATGCTGAGCATATCCTTTTTTTGCGCACGCACCACATGACGCACATTAGCAACGGAAAGGGAAATAATATGTACTTAATTTATCTTGCATGCATTAATTTCCATCTTGAAAAATGATTTTGTGATTGTATTCTCGTATTCTCTTTGATTTTGTGAATGTTATAAATTATGTCATAATTCCGGTCCACAGATAATGTATAAAGTGCTTGGCGCTCGCGATATTGCGAAACTGTGGACCGGACATTTGGATATCAGTATTTTAGCTCATTTATTTTATTTTATTTTTATGTCTACTGTTTTTTTTTATTATTATTATTTTTTTCTTTTTTCTCATTTCTTTTCTCCTTCTGTTGTGTTTACTGTGTGTTATATTTATGTACCTATCTTGTGTGTGCGCTTGCGCAGAATAAATGGTTTCTTTCTTTTCTTTCTTTCTTTCTTTCCATTCCTCATACTTTTTTTTCTGGAAGAGTAACCATCAAATGACTCCTCCCACCGTGGTTGGCATGGGAGGGAGTGTCAGACTCTTACTGATTAAAACCGGTCCATGTTCCTTTCATAGCCTGCCGGTGCTGCGGGACGTTCGAAAGAGATACCGCGCCCCCGGAATAGAAAGGGTTGAGGAAGTAACATGGATGGGTTTTAGTCAGTAAGAGTCTGACACTCCTACCCGCCTCACCCACGGCGGGATGGGTCATTTGATAATTTCCCATTCGAAAAAAAACATGTTCTTTCCACAGCCCTTTGCGTCCGGGGGCGCGGTATCTCTTTCGAACGTCCCGCAGCACCGGCAGGCTAAGAAAGGAACATGGACGGGTTTTAGTCAGTAAGAGTCTGAGGCTGATGCTTAAACTTTTTGGAACATCCCGCAGCACATTCCTATTACTTGAAACCCCATCATAATGAATTGATAGGTCGTTGACCTCACATCTGCATGATTAGTGATTGCTCCTATAGCTATCGGCTAAGTAATCTGCTGTTAATCTGTTTCGATTAATTGACTTATGTGCCAAATATTGTAATAGTCCTGAAATTGATCTGTTGTAGATAGGGCTCTTTCTGATGGTAATTAATATCCTACTTATGTTTTAAACAGGAAATTTTGAGAGGATGTTCTGCTCTTTGATGCAAAAACTAGTCAATAGATTTGTATAAAATTTTGTACACACAATGTGGATTAATAAATAGGTTAGCTTTTATCCTGGTGCGTTTTTTCCTCAAGATGCGGGTGAATTCACGTGGAACAGCTTAGTTAGTTGATACAGTTCACAATTTTTTTGTCAGCTTATAATATTACGAGTAAGATTATAAAACGTTGTATTCGTAGTCTTACGATGACACATACATACATTCATATATACTACATCCTCTAATATTAGCAGAGTATATATTTGACATTTAATTAAACCACATAATGAAGTTCAAGGTGATTAACAACAACTCATTATTATATACTTAAACTGTTTTATCACCAAATTTTGAAGCCATTTTCAAAGTATATAATAGCCATACCCAAAAACGCCGTAACCCACAAACTAATACATAACCCTAACATTTCCACTGAAAATATGAGTTGTTTGACATGCTAGGGTTGTCCCCAGTGGAACTACTGGAGGTTCAACCCTTTATGTTTTTAGAGATATTCGTCTCAGGGGTACAAAATGGACTTTCGTAAAAGCCATATATTATCATAGTTTTGGATGGTTTAGGGCCGAATTGATGGTTATCTCGTGTTTTTGCTGGTTATATAAGTATGTACATTTTATATAAAAATTACACGTATTTTTATTTGAGATACGGTCTAAAACACAATGAACAGAACCATAACATACTTTTGACTGATAATCTTTTTTATATTATACTAACTTTACCGTATTTTTTATGAACCAACTAGGTATATATTTTTGAAACACAAAAAAATCTCCATCGTGGGAATTATTAATTATTATGATGTCCTCTGCAAGAATCAAACATAAGACGCAACAATTTAGCAACAACACTATGCCATTAGTGCTGCGAATTTCGAAATAGCTTTTATGGAAAGGTATACCTATTATTTTATGATCATTAAAATATCAGACAAACCCACCCCCGGCCACGTTCAATGCGATAAAGTTCATGTCATCGCCTTTCAATTTATTCAATTAAAATAATGAATATTTAATAATAATAAATAATGAATAATTCCTGTGCGCGCCACCAAGGACCACCATGATTTTGAGAGCTTCGCAAAGTGTGACTGACACCGTCGTCTCACGCTGATAAGAACTAGACATATCCGACCTATCCTATTTCCTACTAATATTATAAACGCGGAAGTTTGTAAGAATGTATGGGTGTATGTTTGTGACTCTTTCACGCAAAAACCACTAAACGGATTTGGATGAAATTTGGTACACACATAGTTTATAACATGGATTAATATATAAGATACTTTTTACTCAGGTACGTGAAGTAGTTTCCTCGCGATGCGGGTGAAACCGCAGGAAACAGCTAGTATTATATAACTTCATCAGTTATAATAGACTTAAAACAGTAATAAATTTCCAACCTATTAGTTTTTACAGCTTCACCCATTTCCTAGTCTAAAGAGCGGTCATAAACAGTAAATAAAAATCTTTTTACTATCATTTCATCGTAAAACAAGGATCATTAAAACCTTTAGACTCATCATTCTAGAATCGTTAAGGATTAGTTAGTAGGTCATGAAGGTAAACTAGGTATTATAGAATGTAGGTTAACGATATATTTATTTATTAAAATAAAAAAAATATTATTCAATTAAATTGTGCGAGTGTTCATTGAAATAAAATAATTTATTTGGATAGCTGATCGTCAAAACCTAATAAATAACCTGCTAATTTTCAAAGAACACTTATATTATTATAAAAGCGAATGTCTATTTGTTTGGTATGCATTCACATTTAGATAAATGGGCAAAGCTTAAAGAAGACGGGTGCAAGAATTAATTCCTCGAGAACGCAAGTGAAATTGCAGGAAGCTAGTAGTTAATAAAACGAATAACATAAAATATGTAATTAATAATTATATTTCTTTCGAAACTACTACAGATTCCATATAAAAATATCTTTAAAAACTATTCAACATTTGGTTATTATCCACAAATAAAGTGTTGGAAATGTATTTAAAACAATTAAGTGCCACTAATTTTACAATCAAAATAAAACAATGTATATTATTATTTACAAAATTAAATAAAAATTCCCAAATGCCTATTTCATTTGTTACAAACTACGTCTGAAAACTATTATTATACAATATCGGAATAATTAGTAATCCCTTTCTTTTGACCTTCTTTTTAAAACAACTTTTGAGGCTTTTTCCGTAAGGTTAATAAGGGTACAACAAATACAATCATAAAATAAATCTAAATTTAACAAGGAAAACTTAACACAAACAAAAAAAAACGAAATTAACATTAATTTATCTCTCCTTGAAAATATTTCCTTAATTTATTAGCAATCTCTTATTTTGGGACCTTTACAAACTATAATAAATAAACAATATTTTATGCCACGATATCAATTTATTACTGCGCTATGAATACAGCGAGTGAAAATTGCATTTTTAACGATGCAGTCCGTATTAAAAATATTATGATTCAATCGGTTTTCGTTTGCGGGGTAAACTATACGGAACGGGGTGTATTACTGGGGTTGGAAAAAAATAAAGCCGCAGTTTATATTGCACTTAAAGATTTCTTTTTGTGAAAAAAAAAATCTTTCTTTTTGTCTTATTTTCAATGTACATAAAGGCTATAATTAAAAGTATCTTGGTACCTATTTTGCCAATCTATATTTTTCTAATAAAGTCATATTATTTATATTATATTAAGTACGTAGAAAGAAACAGATATTAAAACAAAAGGGAGCTTGTTAAAAAAAACTTCAGAAACAAATAATGAGTTTATTTTAGTTTAAGAACAACAGAATAACTAAAAGTAACACAATATTCAAGAAAGTCTAAACGAATTTAACAACATACATCTTAGGGATTTATCGAAAAAATAACCAAAGCAAAGCATATTTCAATATTTCCATTTCGCTTACGAAAATTTCCTGAAGTTCGAAAATAAAATCACAACATACTCGGAGCTTTGTCTATCTTGGCGTTTTGTCGAATGCCACGCAAAACGATAAAGGGCAAAACACGCTTACACTACACTCCGTTATCTATCTTCAATATAGAGCGCTGAGTTTTTTATTTCTTAACATAACCATTGGGTTTTTGTAGCCGATATGAAATTCAAATTAATATTACCATTTTTTTTTACTTCATCATCATCACCAGCCTATATTGTCCCACTGCTGGGCACAGGCCTTTTCTCATACGGAGAAGGCATGAGCATTGATCGCCACGCTTGCTCAAGGCGGATTGGCGATTTCAGACTTTTAAGTCCAGGTTTTCTCACGATGTTTTCCTTTACCGTTGGTCAGTGAAATGTAAGATATACTTAGAAACTACATATGACTTTCGAAAAGTCACATTGGTACTTGCCAGGTTTTGAAACCGCACCCTCGTACATGAGTGGCAGGTGCCTTAACCACTGGGCCTTCACGACTTTTTTTTTTTTACTTAATTTAATAAAATATTTTGATATAAAATCCGGTGAAAAATATCTAACAATTATAGTTAAAAGTAAACATGGCAACTTACAAATCACATAAGCTCATTAATCATTGTACATATTTATTACATCACACATATGCATTCGTCTTGTTACATATTTACGTAGATTGGTTTAAAGATTGATTGTAATCAGAAAAACTCTCGTAAAAATATTGCAGCGCTTTCATAATAAATATTTCCAGATTGAAATCTGAAACTGCACAGGTAAAATATCTCGTTGTATTGCGTATATTTTACTGTTAGTAAAATTATTTTATTGAATTTAATATTTAATGTCAATTATTCTTTGTAATAAAAATAATTATTATATTGTAATCTCGTCATGTGATAAGTCAGTTCAAAAACTATTCAGTTACTTGATAAAATAAATATATTGGTAGAATAATAATGCATAAAACTGTTTGATCATTCTCTACATTAGGAATTTGCACGAAATCAAGCTTTTTATTTTACTTTCATACATGATTTAAACAATTTTTTAATTTCAAATAGTGGTACTCAATAGTTGACGCCAGAAAATTGGGAAGTAATTCAACAGACACATGCAAGAAATTTGCAAATTATAAAAAAAATGTGTCAACAACATCTAGTTACACAACCCAATTGTAGCTTAAAATTAAAAATATAATATATTTTTTTAGTCTATTACAATTTTATTTCCAAAGCTTTACCTCCTCACCGATTATTTTTACTTAAAAAAATCTACCTCAATACTCCCGTGACACAAGCTAAGTGTATCCCCAACGTAAATCAGTTGAGTCGGCGTGGTCTCTCCCAGTGAATTTGTCACGAGCGCCGTTCGGCCGTGATTTTGCACCAATAGGGCTCATTACCGTTTCACTATCACCGACTGCCTGTTTAGAAGATGGATTTACGATTTGTTGACTAAGAACAAATTTACGTTTGTAATTGTAAATAGGGGGTGAGTTACGTTCGTTTTACGGGTTTGTGTTTGTTGATTAAGGACTTACAACATTGCTCACTAAATACAATTAGCGCTAGAATTTGGATGATATTTCAAGAACTCTGACAGAAGAGTCACACATTCATTTAAAACCAATCGATACAAAAACTATCATAAAAAATCTCGAATTATCAATTACTAGTATTTCCTGCGGTTTAACACGCGTCCCGAGGAAACTGTTTAACTTACCCGGATAAAAAGTAGCTTATTACCGTCTCCTGGGTCCCTTCCATCTACGTACCAAATTTCATCCAAATCGGTTTAGCCGCTTTAACGTGAAAGCGTAACAAACAAACTCACTTTCGCATTTATAATATTAGTGACAATAGAAAAGAAACACGAATGATTGACTGGTGCAAACTGTTTTATTGTCATTATGATATTATAACGAACAAAATCTTTCTTCTTTATAATATTAGTATAGATAGGCACACGATTTTACAGTTTCAGCGTACATGATTATGGTAGGATGCAGGATGTTCGAACGCAATGGGCTGAGGAAGGAACATGGATGGGTTTTAGTCAGTGTGAGTCCGACACTCCATCCCGCCCTTCCCATGGCGGAAGGAATCATTTGATGATTTCCCATCCGAAAAAAATGCCTACACGATGTACAAGTAAAACTCGATTCTAGATTATAAAACACAATGTCGAAATTTGTCACATTTCCACTTCTCCAGTTCGTCGCACACTGTTGATTCACAGGAATAAGGACGAACCTTTCCAATGAATGTTATTGATAGGTACGCTCCAAAAAGGGATTCCTAATTGATTATGGTAATCGATTATTCGTTTTTTTCTTCGCATTGTACGAATAGGAACCTCTTATTCGATTTAGATTTAATATTTTTCAGAAACGTTCTCGCCGTCGGATTATTTTGCTGGATTTTTTGATCGTGTTTACAATGGAAGGTTTGGGATAATCTACTGTTTAATGTACGAATATAAAGCGAAATATTCTAATTTTAGTTTGTGTGATTGGTAAATATACTTTCATCCAAATCTATTAAGTAGTTTTTGCGTGATAGAATAACAAATATACAAGATATAGCTGTCCTTCCAAACTTTCACATTTCTAATATTTAGAAGGATTCCACCAAATTTTAATGATTATCGTGTTAGGTTAAATATAACGCTATGGTATGTCATAGTTTTAGACTTCGTCTTCGTATCCATAATAAAAGGCATTAGAAGTACTAAGATAAGAAATTATGCTTTAACAACAAAAAAAACACAAATGCATATTGGAAGTCCTTTGAATTTTAACCCTTTTTGTCAACTCACACTTGATTCTTTTTTTTCTGTCTAGAAACTTTTATTTCTAAATAAATAGTGCTTGTATCTTTATTTAAGCAATTACATACATACATACAAATTACTTATGTATTAGTTATGGAAGCGAAAAACGACCCCAAATAAATTGGGAACAGGGCAGGAAGATGAAGATATTTTATGGTGTTTTTTATAGTATTACTCTCTGGAAATTCCCTTCTTATGTATTATAGGCTGGTACTATAGGTGCAGCCTGAAGCAAATAAGTACCTATCATAGATTTCCGTATATTTTTGGCCGATCCTATATCAAAGAACCGTGAGATGATTCGCCAAAAATCACGTAGATCCAAAAGTAAGGACCACCTGTGGCTCATGCTTAACCATCCAACACCCGAATACGACCACGCTTTACCCGGATTACGTCGGACAATGCCCGGTTACGGCGCTCCCCTCACTTGATCTGTTTAAGTCTGAGTTTTGACGGTCAGATTTACATTGTAAAGAAACTTTGGTTGATTTTTGAGGAGTGCTGATTGATTAATCTGCCAGTTAGGAAGTTGTTTTGTCGGATTTGGGAGGATTAAGTTGTCAACTCTTTGTCCATCGCAGTTATAGTTGAGATTGGCAAAATGTTAAGGATGTTGATACAATTAACGTAGAGATAATCTTAACTTATATTATACACTAGCTTCTGCCAGTGACTTCGTCCGCGTGGAATAGTGGTGCTCCGCTCCTATTAGCCTTAGCGTGATGATATAGCCTTCCTCGATAAATAGACTATCTAACACTGAAAGAATTATTTAAATCGGACCAGCGGTTCCTGAGATTAGCGCGTTTAAACAAAATGACAACATTTCCCTTCACTGCTCTGCTCCTATTGATTGTAGCGTGATGAAAAGTATTCTATAACCAGCTCAGGAGTATTAAAAATAATTGTACAAAGTTTCGTTAAAATCCGTCGAGCGGTTTTTGTTTCTATAACTTTTATATAGACAGATAGACAAAATTTTTACTGATTGCATTTTTGGCATCATTATCGATCCCTAATCACACCCTGATAGTTATTTTGGAAATATATTTCATGTACAGAATTGACCTCTCTACAGATTTATTATAAGTATAGATATAGATAGAAGAAGATAGATATAGATAGATGTAAGAGTGTCACGCCTGCCGGGGCTGCGGGACGTTCGAAAGAGATACCGCGCCCCCGGAATACAAAGGGCTGAGGAAGGAGCATGGATGGGTTTTAGTCAGTAAGAGTCTGACACTCCCACCCGCCCCAGCCACGATTTTCCATCCGAAAAAAAATTAAAAGAGTGTCACAGTCAAACGGCTGACTGACTTAGATTAAATTTAGCATGGGTGTAGTGTAGATGGGACCTTGTTGGCGGTTATACTTTTCGTTATATCTGTCGACGATCCCGGTACATTATGTTGTTCTCTCAAGATACGGGTGGGATCTTGAGAACTAGAAGCATTGTAATCGTAATTTAAATATGTTTTAAATTTATTTTCTGTGAAGTCTCAATCTCATAAATTACTCACAATGGCAAAATCAATAATTAAAAAAAAATATGACCCTCATAATATTGTTAGTTGATATAAATTGATGTTGAAGCTTGGATTTAAAACTATATTTTTATGTCACCCTATGAAAGCTAATTTATGCCTAACCACTATAATAACTTGTGTATAGACTATGTTCATGCAGGCGAAGCAGATAGTCAAATCTAGCAA
The DNA here is from genome assembly GCA_963891755.1 of Pyrrhia umbra. NCBI lineage: Eukaryota > Metazoa > Arthropoda > Insecta > Lepidoptera > Noctuidae > Pyrrhia > Pyrrhia umbra. Next base: position 4,901,913 of record OY982943.1, read on the forward strand.
AATGTTCATCAATTGGAAAAAAAATATCGGCTACAAATTGGATTGCACACACAAAATCCTCAATGACGATCCCTCTACCGATCTCAAAGCAACACCACAAATTTCCATTGGCACACTAAACCTCAACCAAGACCGACAGTTGCTATCTGAATAGAACCCATTGATGCGAAAACAGTATGCACAGCAGCTACAAGCGTAAACGTAGTATTGACGGCAGCAGGCCGAATAACTACACTAACTATAGAAGCTGGTACTATGTATTCTGAAGGTAGTAATCTTGGGGCAGTAGGGGATCGTATTCTGGAACGGTGCTCAATTATTTCTCGGCTTCCTCCATCTCATATTTAGAATTTACAATGAAGCAAGCCAAGATATCAATGACGTAGTCTTGACGTGACTGGTAAAGTGATATGTATTATTATATTAATATCTCATAGCAGAAGCAGTATTTTATTCTGGTAAATGTTGCAGCATTATGCTGAGATAGGAGCTACTTATCTTTCTTTTTTTTGCACTAATTATACACCTGACTACCTTTTTAAACACTGTGGTCCTAAAAGAAAAGGTATTAGTTACTTTTATGTACACGGCGACATATTAAAGTAGCAATAATTACGTTGTGAAGACGTTACAATATCGTCGCGTCTATCTCCGTCTCGCTCTCACTCCTGAACAGTGATAGCAAAATCATGTCATCACGACCCCTTGTTCTACATACTCGTATTTCAAAATCATAACAACTTCAATAGCACTTGTTTCTATCAAGAAGATAAATTTAGGAACTTGTACAAGGAAACATAAATCGTATGATGCGTCGTATTTTTCCATCCGGCTTATTCTTATCAGTATTCGCATCAGTATCTCAGTCGAGAGGCATAAAAACGAGGTCTAAAAAACTGGCGATGTAAAATCAGCGGAAAAAAAAATAAAAAATACCAGAATTTGTTGCTTTTTTGTTGCTAATTAGTTGCTAAAAAAATAATTTTGTTGCTCCGTCCGATCGCAAAAAATCGGCAATAACGCTAACTTTCGATTAAGATAGCGTGGAAATCACTGGATGTAGACTTATCGATCAAGCGAATAGGGGTCAATTTGTTGCTAATTTGTTGCTGAAAGATGTTAGGAAAAAAAATAAAAAATAATAAAAAAAAAATAAAAAAAAATTGAATTTTTTTCTTACCATAGCAATATGGGTATCAAATGAAAGCTAGTAAAAAGACCAGTTCAAATATATATATATATATATATATATCATATTATGTTTATACTGCTGTTTTATTTAACACAAAAAAAGTTCAGAATATAAACATAAATGTAAAAAAATATAATAATAATATAATAAGAGTATTTTTACGCAGTCGTGTTTTTTGGATTTTTTTAATTTATGTGTTTTTTTTTTAATTATGTCAAAATGGATAATATCCACGCCAGCTTAATTCTTGAGATTTCCGTGAAAAAGTTGAAAGAAAATTTGTTGCTGCTTCTGCTAGATCTTGTCTGAGTACAGAGAGTCAGCAACAAAATAGAAACGGAAAGTCAAGAGACGTTGAAGATTGTTTTAAGAAACACCCGGCCACGCCAACTTAACTCTTGACTTTACCGTGGAAAAACTATAGTGAAAATTTGTTGCTGCTCATACTGCAGCTAGTTTGAGTACAGTGAGTCAGCAACAAAATAGAAAAACGGAAGTCAAGAGATGTTGGAGATCGGTTTACAAAAAAAAAACGACCACGCCAGCTTAACTCTTGACTTTTCCGTGGAAAAACTATAGAGAAAATTTGTTGCTGCTCATACTACTGCTTGCTTCAGCATAGAGAGTCAGCAACAAAATGAAAAAATGGGATATCAAGATAAGTTGGAGATTGGTTTACAAAAAAACCGGCCACGCTAGCTTAGCTCTTGACTTTTCCGTTTTTCTATTTTGTTGCTGACTCACTGTACTCAAACTAGCTGCAGTATGAGCAGCAACAAATTGTAGCAATAGTTTTCCCACGGAAAAGTCAAGAGTTAAGCTGGCGTGGCCAGTTTTTTTGTAAACCGATCTCCAACATCTCTTGACTTCCGTTTTTCTATTTTGTTGCTGACTCACTGTACTCAAACTAGCTGCAGTATGAGCAGCAACAAATTGTAGCAATAGTTTTCCCACGGAAAAGTCAAGAGTTAAGCTGGCGTGGCCAGTTTTTTTGTAAACCGATCTCCAACATCTCTTGACTTCCGTTTTTCTATTTTGTTGCTGAGTCACTGTACTCAAACTAGCTGCAGTATGAGCAGCAACAAATTGTAGCAATAGTTTTCCCACGGAAAAGTCAAGAGTTAAGCTGGCGTGGCCAGTTTTTTTGTAAACCGATCTCCAACATCTCTTGACTTCCGTTTTTCTATTTTGTTGCTGACTCACTGTACTCAAACTAGCAGCAGTATGAGCAGCAACAAATTGTAGCAATAGTTTTCCCACGGAAAAGTCAAGAGTTAAGCTGGCGTGGCCAGTTTTTTTGTAAACCGATCTCCAACATCTCTTGACTTCCGTTTTTCTATTTTGTTGCTGACTCACTGTACTCAAACTAGCAGCAGTATGAGCAGCAACAAATTGTAGCAATAGTTTTCCCACGGAAAAGTCAAGAGTTAAGCTGGCGTGGCCAGTTTTTTTGTAAACCGATCTCCAACATCTCTTGACTTCCGTTTTTCTATTTTGTTGCTGACTCACTGTACTCAAACTAGCAGCAGTATGAGCAGCAACAAATTGTAGCAATAGTTTTCCCACGGAAAAGTCAAGAGTTAAGCTGGCGTGGCCAGTTTTTTTGTAAACCGATCTCCAACATCTCTTGACTTCCGTTTTTCTATTTTGTTGCTGACTCACTGTACTCAAACTAGCTGCAGTATGAGCAGCAACAAATTTTTACTATAGTTTTTCCACGGAAATGTCAAGAGTTGAGCTGGCGTGGTCGGTTTTTTTGTAAACCGACCTCCAACATCTCTTGACTTCCGTTTTTCTATTTTGTTGCTGACTCACTGTACTCAAACTAGCTGCAGCATGAGCAGCAACAAATTGTAGCAATAGTTTTCCCACGGAAAAGTCAAGAGTTAAGCTGGCGTGGCCAGTTTTTTTGTAAACCGATCTCCAACATCTCTTGACTTCCGTTTTTCTATTTTGTTGCTGACTCACTGTACTCAAACTAGCTGCAGTATGAGCAGCAACAAATTGTAGCAATAGTTTTCCCACGGAAAAGTTAAGAGTTAAGCTAGCGTGGCCAGTTTTTTTGTAAACCGATCTCCAACATCTCTTGACTTCCGTTTTTCCATTTTGTTGCTGACTTTTTATGTTGATACAAGCTGCAGTATGAGCAGCAACAAAATTTAACTATAGTTTTTCCACGGTAAAGTCAAGAGTTAAGTTGGCGTGGCCGGGTGTTTCTTAAAACAATCTTCAATGTCTCTTGACTTTCCGTTTCTATTTTGTTGCTGACTCACTGTACTCAAACTAGCTGCAGTATGAGCAGCAACAAATTTTCACTATAGTTTTTCCACGGAAAAGTCAAGAGTTAAGCTGGCGTGGTCGGTTTTTTTGTAAACCGATCTCCAACATCTCTTGACTTCCGTTTTTCTATTTTGTTGCTGACTCTCTATGCTGAAACAAGCAGCAGTATGAGCAGCAACAAATTGTAGCAATAGTTTTCCCACGGAAAAGTCAAGAGTTAAGCTAGCGTGGCCGGTTTTTTTGTAAACCAATCTCCAACTTCTCTTGATATCCCATTTTTTCATTTTGTTGCTGACTCTCTATGCTGAAGCAAGCAGTAGTATGAGCAGCAACAAATTTTCTCTATAGTTTTTCCACGGAAAAGTCAAGAGTTAAGCTGGCGTGGTCGTTTTTTTTTTGTAAACCGATCTCCAACATCTCTTGACTTCCGTTTTTCTATTTTGTTGCTGACTCACTGTACTCAAACTAGCTGCAGTATGAGCAGCAACAAATTGTAGCAATAGTTTTTCCACGGAAAAGTCAAGAGTTAAGCTGGCGTGGTCGGTTTTTTTGTAAACCGACCTCCAACATCTCTTGACTTCCGTTTTTCTACTTTGTTGCTGACTCACTGTACTCAAACTAGCTGCAGTATGAGCAGCAACAAATTGTAGCAATAGTTTTCCCACGGAAAAGTCAAGAGTTAAGCTAGCGTGGCCAGTTTTTTTGTAAACCGATCTCCAACATCTCTTGACTTCCGTTTTTCCATTTTGTTGCTGACTTTTTATGTTGATACAAGCTGCAGTATGAGCAGCAACAAATTTTCACTATAGTTTTTCCACGGTAAAGTCAAGAGTTAAGTTGGCGTGGCCGGGTGTTTCTTAAAACAATCTTCAACGTCTCTTGACTTTCCGTTTCTATTTTGTTGCTGACTCTCTGTACTCAGACAAGATCTAGCAGAAGCAGCAACAAATTTTCTTTCAACTTTTTCACGGAAATCTCAAGAATTAAGCTGGCGTGGATATTATCCATTTTGACATAATTAAAAAAAAACACAAATTAAAAAAATCCAAAAAAACACGACTGCGTAAAAATACTCTTATTATATTATTATTATATTTTTTTAAATTTATGTTTTTATTCTGAACTTTTTTTGTGTTAAATAAAACAGCAGTATAAACATAATATGATATATATATATATATATATATTTGAACTGGTCTTTTTACTAGCTTTCATTTGATACCCATATTGCTATGGTAAGAAAAAAATTCATTTTTTTTTTTATTTTTTTTTTTATTTTTTTTTTATTATTTTTTATTTTTTTTCCTAACATCTTTCAGCAACAAATTAGCAACAAATTGACCCCTATTCGCTTGATCGATAAGTCTACATCCAGTGATTTCCACGCTATCTTAATCGAAAGTTAGCGTTATTGCCGATTTTTTGCGATCGGACGGAGCAACAAAATTATTTTTTTAGCAACTAATTAGCAACAAAAAAGCAACAAATTCTGGTATTTTTTATTTTTTTTTCCGCTGGTTTTACATCGCCAGTTTTTTAGACCTATAAAAACGAACGTCGCACAACCGCATAAAGCATTTCAGATAAAATAGTATTAGCGAATCGTCCCTTAGGGCGATATATTCTGTCAAAATCACTTAAATTACAACCTCAGGCACTATTTTATGCCTTATCAGAAGAGCTCTGGCCATTACAGGGACCTTTTTTTGAAAAAAACTTCAGAACATTTTGACAACATAATTTGGACCGTATTCTTGACATGCTAAGGTAGGTTTCCGTATGTAGGTGTACCAGCATATGTCATAGAACTGTCTTGACTGGGGTAAGTTGGAGGAAATTGATTTATAGGTATCGCTATGTTTCATAGTTTCAGTACACAATTACATCAGATCCGAAACGGATGCTATTACCAAGTTTTTGATTGTATAGACGACGTAAAATATATCAAGAGAAATGTTCGAACTTTTTAAGGAAAGGTGTTTTTAGGTCAAGGGATAAGGTGGTTGCATGCAATTAAGTTGTCGATGACCCGGGAACAATTGACCTGGGGACCCAGGAGAAAGGCCGACCATGAATAAAGTTGGGATAAAGATTAGAAAGCGAACAGAGGGAATAGTAAGCACCTCAAATGAGCCGAAAAGGTGTGATTGAGTAGTTCTGCTAGCAAATCGAAGATACGGATTGAATTGTATAAATAAATAATACTGGCTTCTGCCTATGGCGACGACTGTGTTGTATGCAAATAAAACCTCAAGGATGGTGTACTTCCTTCTTTTTTATCTTCCTTTTTATATAAAATGTTGCCCCACATTAGGAATTATTCCTGTATGTTGGGTGCGTTAACAAACTTACATTACACATGCATAAACACCCAGAACCAGAACAATTTCAGGGGTCCCGTGCGTGAATCGAATCCGCGACACGCAGCACAGCAGTCAATTGCCCAGCCACTACGCCGAATGTGTCGTCAATCAGTGAATGAATTTTTGGAGTGATCCAAATCTGATATCTGTTACACTTTCACGCCAAAACGGCTGTAGAAAATTTTTAGTATGATCATTGAAATCTGGGAAAGACATAAAATAGATTTTATCTAGGTGCAAGTAATTCTTTCAGGACGCAAATTAAACTATGGAAAAAAACCAAGTACTAAATTATGTTGAAGAAAAGAAAATGAATTTTAGTAAAATATTTGTCAGCATCGCTATTACAAGTAGGTATACAGTGATAACAATTGTTGGAGAGCCAATAAAATAAAATATAAGACTGGCTACAATGAAACGAAAAACCATGCTGAAAGTGAAGATAAAAGAAAGAAGCTACATTAAATATAAATAAAAAGCTATAAATTACTTTCAGAAGACGGAGAATCGAAATATTTTCCTTGTCCATATCCTCTAATACTTTGTTCATGTTTAATATATTATTAACTAGCTGTTTCCCGCGGTTTCACCCGCATCCCGAGGGAACTACTTAGCGTACCCGGGTAAAAAGTAGCCTATGTTGTTCCTCAGGGTCTATTCTATCTCTGTACCAAATTTCATTTATATCGGTCTAGTAGTTTTGGCCTGAAAGCGTAACAGACAGACAGACAGAGTTACTTTCGCATTTATAATATTAGTAAGGATATAGTAAGGATTCTCCGGAAAACGAGTAGGTCTGTATAACCTACTAATATTATAAATATGAAAGTTTGTGAGGATGTACGTCTGTTTCTTACTCTTTTGAAAATTTACTGAATGGACTTGGATTAGTTTAGATATGTATATAGTTCATAACATCGATTAAGGCGGCGATATACGACTTTGGCCCCTTTAAAGCTAATGAATACGCTTTAACGACTTGCTTTCATGATTTGAAAAGTATATATACTAAACTAGAGCATATGCTCGATAATTTTGTATACCGTTTTTTTTAATTATGTATTTATAAGATTGTATAAAAAAATCACAAAGTTAGGTCTAACGCAGATGAAAAACTGAGTTTTACATAGAATTTATCAAGCGGATTTTAATGAAACCTGTACCATTTTATAGAAAAGTTAATTATCTGTCTTTTTGTATACGGATATATTTTTTTAATCGTATATTTACGTCAATTTTTGAGCTTTTGTCAAAACGTTGAGTTGAAATTACGGAGGGGCTCCACCGGGCGACGGGGGCAGTACGTCTGTGACCACTGTCACGGGTAGACGCTGTCACTCAGAGCGAGCACATTGCGATGTAAATAAATTATTATATTTGTGATAAGATGACTGGTAAATTATAATTATTACATTGAAAAGGTACTACATGCGGATAAAATATTTTTTTGATGTGAATAACGTGTTTTCAAACCAAATCATCCATAATCTGTCATAATCTAAAATGTGTGTATCTAAATTTGGCAGGACAAATATATTTTATTATTGACTTACTAAATAATTAAATGTACTTTAGGATTTAAATATGTATTTCTTTTAATACTTTGCGTATTCAAAACGAGAATATTGCATACCTCATTTAAATTTTACATGTAGGTCGGAGATAGTCGTCAAAATTAAAATTCTTTCATGTTATGTTATAATATTTCCTAATAGTTTGGAATTTATAGAAATAGTAACTATAAGTCATGGCATGGGATGATATCTTAGAACAAAACTTAATGGTTTGTAAATAAAACGGTTTATCCATGGGTGGCGCTATTCTAAATATTACCAATGAAAATATTTTTCTAAACACGTGAATTTGGGTTCGAGTTTCTTTGCTACGAGACGAATTTGAAAAAAAAATGCAGAATATGATAAAAAAATAAGCTTACCTACGCTATTAAAAGAGTATTGTAAATGTAAAATTGTAAAATGTATTGTATTGTCTGACTATTTTAGCTAGACCATTTTCCTATTTTGGATTGGTTACATTAGTTTTATTTTTAGGGTTCCGTAGTCTGACAAGGAACCCTTATAGTTTCGCAATGTCCGTCTGTCTGTCTGTTCGCGGCATAGCTTGTACTGGATAATCATAATCTTGGTACTAGAAAGCTGAAATTTAGTATAGATATGTGTATTGATCACGCCGAAAAAGTGGTAAAAAAAATAAAAAAAATAATAATAATTTAGTGGAGCTCCCGAACACGTGAAATGGGGATGAATATTTTTTTTTGTTGCGTAATCCTTCATGTAGGGTATCGTTAGATAGGTCTTTCAAAAATAAAAAAACTAACTTTCGAAAACTATCACGGCTAAGTAGGCTTCATCGGTTATAGAGTTATAGTTGACTAACTAAGACCTACTACGGAACCCTACTGCGCGTGACTCGACACGCACTTGGCCGGTTTTTTACCATTTTTGGTAACATTGGGTAGTGATGCTTTACATAGCAACCATTTTCGAAGTTTAGTAAAACCGCCAAGTAAGCAGTCACATATTATGATATACATATTAATCTATTAGTCAAGGTATCTAATGTGGGATAATATTATATACACACAATCTAAAAGATAAGACGAAGCATAGTGTTTTAGAAATGAAGGTCCTACTTCACTATGCCACTCTTATGTTTTATTTTCAACACCTAATAGTATCCGACAGAACGTCGATTTTTGGCTAGGCCTAAGCCGATTAATAGGCAATCGCTTAATTCTTTGGCTAAAGCCCTGATAAATAAAAAGGACTTGATCTTCTTTAATTTTTGGTTATAATTTGGTTAATAATTTTTGGTCCAGAAGTCAAAGACAGAAGAACTGAAAACGAAAAAAAAAAAGATATATTCAAATAGTATTTTTAAGGTTCCGAACCAAAATGGTACAAAGTAACCCTTATGAGATGCGACTTTCTGTGTCTGTCTGTCAGAGCTGATAATTACTTCAGGAGTAACTAACCTTATCGATTTGGAATAATTGTTGAAATATATCGCAAATGGATAAAGTATAAAAATACTACCTATTACTTTCGAGGAAAAATGGGGATTAAAATTACAAAGTGTAGTTTCTACGTCATCATAATTATGAAAGGGCTTGATATGAAGGCTTGATGCATATTCTAATATTTTTTTATGTTTTCTTCGACATCTTTTGATATACGAATTAAATTTAAAAAAAAACTCTCCGTAGTTTGTAAAACAAACATTCTGAAATAATTACACTTCCGTACATTTTTCTCTTAAATGCTTTTATTAATATGGTATTTCGACCATTTTCCAATTCCAAGGTTATGTTTGAATTCCGATGAATTGTAATAACAAAACTAAATGAAAATTGAGCTACTGCATGTCAATTTAATAATCTTTTTATAAAAAAAAACTGTCAATTTTTGCGGTGAGTTTTTCTGATAAAATATATTATAAAAAACCTTATATTAGTAATATAAGGTAAAAAGATATAGATCAAAAATATTTAAATCGGTAATTATAAATGATTTCAAAGTCAAAAATCGATATTGCATCTTTCTAAAAGATTATCGAAATGACATACAATGGTAGGATTTTTTTCCATTACTTTATTTCTTCAAAAATGCATGAAACCGTGGAAAAGGGTCGTACAAATTTGGTGCTTGAAAATGTAACAGCTAATTCTCATTCAGACAAAGTCTATATCCGAATTTAGCACATTTATTTATGCATTGATTTTTTGCTTTACGGCACTTTCATAATTGGGCCCAAAACGGGTGATATTCCATTGTTCATGATAGGTAAATATTTAAAAAATCCTGATCATAATCGGAATCTTTACTATCCCACCTTTGGGTATGACATAGACATGCATTAGCATTAATTACCACGCTTTTTCAAGGTGGATTGGTGATTTCAGACCGTTTAGTCCAGGTTTCCTCACGATGTTTTCCTTCACCGTTAGTCAATGGTGTCTAAGTTATACTAAAAAAGTGCATGTAAAACTTTGGAATAGTCAGATTCGTAATTTCTAGGTTTCGAAGTTCGAATCTGCATACTCATAAATGAGATGCAGGTGCCTTAGCAAAGAAGCCACAATGACTTTTTACTAATATGTTCGGTGTATCAACTTAATAATATAAATAAAACTACCTGCAGCTTATTTAAAATATTAACATTATTTGTAATACAGTCTCACTCACTTTTAGGTCTTTAAACGTAATAGATTATTCAATTGCGGTTCTGTTGCTGTCAAAACTTAGGCCAATTTTAACCAAAGCTGGATGGTTTGGCCAAAGCTGATGCCAAAGGTTTGGTCGGACACTTTACAGATGGATCAGAAATGTCAGCCTAATTAACTGGCTTCCAGGCTCTCCTTACAAAACTAATACGATTTTCCTATACAAGTGAAGATGATCTGAAGTTATTTGAGAAGCAGCAGATGTCGTAAAATGCAAATATTAAAAAATCTTGCGTGCATTTCTGTTAGAAGAGCTCAAAGTGGACACCAATATGGCCTAAAAATTAACTCCTATGGTGCGATTTTGTCTGTCAGTCTGTCCATCTTTCACAGCGGATTAGTTCAAGAATGCTAGTTATCAGATTTTTTTCTTGAAACTTGTAACAATTTAGATCGATAAACATGTTTTGCAGATTAAAGAAATTGAAAATATTTTTGCTTTTCTGGCAAACGAAGTAGATATGCAGTGGGGGTTGGAAATTTAAAATTAGTGTTTCGAAGTATTACTCAGACAGATGTTATTTGTATTTCGATTTTTATATCTTAGTCCTTAGAATCTCTACATAATATTATGGTCACCCGTCAAAGTTCTTCAAAATATAAAATGACAACCGTGCGGTGTGCATTGCGGGGTCGCGGGGGGGAAGCTCAAGCTCCGCCCATTTGCTCAAGGTCATTGGCGGTAGTCGTCGTCTTAATACATAGGATACTTTTTATCCGATTGTGTGAAGTATTTCCATCTAGGTGTGGGTAAAACCACGGCAAACAGCTAGTATATTATATCCCCTTCTTGTTTCGCCCGTGCCCGTTCAAAGTTTCCCCATGGAAAGTGATAAAACAGGTCTCTTCGAGATCAATTATACATTTGGGAGTGATGCGTCAGCCGAAACTTTTTGGTGATAAAGAAAAATAAGTTTTACGATTCTTTTTTGCTTTCGAAAATCCCCTTGGGAGTTTAAGTTTGGATTGCACTTATCCAATATTTTGGTTTATCTGCGATGATTGATTTTGAGTTTTTATTGCACGTTTATCTTTGGAGATTTTTCCTTGTTTTATTCAAAAGTGTTAAGCAGACTTTACCTTTAGTAGGTACATCTATGGAGGATCATTTTTCCTGATATATTTTAATATCATTGCCACTGGACAAAAATCTATATTGCGTGCTGGAGCTGAGAAATTTTTCAAGTAATACTATGTCTAAACTGGGAATTGAACTAAGTGCTTCACACTCAGTCCACCCAAATCGTTCTACAAAAACCCTTTGATAGCGAGATCCAAATATTTATCGTGCAAACACCAAAAATTTGTTTTAAAACATTCGCTGCCCAATTTAAATGTAAATGTTTTTGTGCATAAAAATCGACAATGATTGGACGTGGTGGATCAATTATTTTTTTATTGTGATCCTGATTGAAGGCACGCTTTTTGTTTAAAACTTGTACAAAGGCAATCCGGCGTAATTAAGGGCTTATTCTTAGGTACAAATAAAAAAAATATCATTCTTCTTCATATTTTTATGATTAAAATAATTTCAATTTTGTTCTAACTTTATTGCTCATTTGTTTAGCTCTAATTTTTGTAATTTATCTTTAAAATTAAATCTTGTAAAATATTTCTTGCAAAAAATAACTTATTCAAATTATATTTTAATTATTTCTGGCGTCAACTTTACTTCAGTATATAAAAAAGACTCAAATTGTTTTTTAACGTAAACCAAATTTATATAATATATGTAGTTATCAAATCATCAACGCGTAAGTGTGACAATTAATTAAATGCTAAATCACATCACATATACCAAAATGAAGCTAATTTTACAGGCTTTTTAACTGAAAAAAAAAGAAAGATTATCAAGATATTTTTTGAAGACCCCAAGTAGGATCCAAAGATCTTACCACACATTTTTACCATCTCAAAGAAGATGCTCTACACCAAACCCTATCTAAAAACAACATTATTTTAGAAACCGATTGTCACATTATTTATAAAAGCCTTTAGCTCAGCCAGATCGGGGCTACTTGGAAAATCTTGGAGATAAAAGTAATTTATTGGCGAGATTAGGACCCCGGTCGATTGTTTGGTTCTGCGTCAATCTGGTCAGGAGAGCGGAGCAGGGATTTCTTTTTATAATTGAGAGGTGAGACACCTTGGAAATGGTCTTTGTAGTGAGGGGTCTAGTTGCTGGGGTAGGAGATTGGTTTTCTTATCAATGCACCAGTTTAAGACGACGACTACCGCCAATGACCTTGAGCAAATGGGCGGAGCTTGAGCTTCCCCCCCGCGACCCCGCAATGCACACCGCACGGTTGTCATTTTATATTTTGAAGAACTTTGACGGGTGACCATAATATTATGTAGAGATTCTAAGGACAGTCGCATATTGTATTTTGATATGCATGTCTAAGATATAAAAATAGAAATACAAATAACATCTGTCTGAGTAATAAATACTTCGAAACACTAATTTTAAATTTCCAACCCCCAATGCATACTTCGTTTGCCAGAAAAGCAAAAATATTTTCAATTTCTTTAATCTGCAAAACATGCTTATCAATCTGAATTGTTACAAGTTTCAAGAAAAAATTCTGACAACTAGCATTCTTGAATTAATCCGCTGTGAAAGATGGACAGACAGACAGACAAAATCGCACCATAGGAGTTAATTTTTAGGCCATATTGGTGTCCATTTTGAGTTCTTCTAACAGAAATGCACGAAAGTTTTTTTCATATTTGCATTTTACGACATCTGCTGCTTCTCAAATAACTTCAGCTCATCTTCACTTGTATAGGAAAATCATTAGTTTTGGAGGGAGAGCCTGGAAGCCAGTTAATTAGTCCGACGTTTCTGATCCATCTGTTAAGTGTCCGACCAAACCTTTGGCATCAGCTTTGGCCAAACCATTAGCTTAAAATTGGCTTAAGTTTTGACACCAACAGAACCGAAATTTTATAATCTATTACGTTCAAAGACCTAAAAGTGAGTGAGACTGTATTACAAATGATGTTAATATTTTAAATAAGCTGCAGGTAGTTTTATTTATACTATTCAGTTGATACACCGAACATATTAGTAAAAAGTCAGTGTGGCTTCTTTGCTAAGGCACCTGCATCTCATTTATGAGTATGCAGATTCGAACTTAGAAACCTAGAAATTACGAATCTGACTATTCCAAAGTTTTACATGCACTTTTTTTAGTATAACTTAGACACTATTGACTAACGGTGAAGGAAAACATCGTGAGGAAACCTGGACTACACGGTCTGAAATCACCAATCCACCTTGAAAAAGCGTGATAATTAATGCTAATGCATGTCTATGTCATACCAAAAAGTGGGATAGTAAAGATTCCGATTATGACCAGGATTTTTCAAATTTTTACCTATCATGAACAATGGAATATCACCCGTTTTGGGCCCAATTTTGAAAGTGCCGCAAAGCAAAAATCAATGCAAAAATAAATGTGCTAAAATCGGATATAGACTTTGTCTGAATGAGAATTAGCTGTTACAGTTTCATGCACCAAATTTGTACGACCCTTTTCCACGGTTTCATGCATTATTGAAGAAATAAAGTAATGGAAAAAAATCCTACCATTGTATGGCATTTCGATAATCTTTTAGAAAGATGCAATATCGATTTTTGACTTTGAAATCATTTATAATTACCGATTTAAATATTTTTGATCTTTATCTTTTTACCTTATATTACTAATATAAGGTTTTTTATAATATATTTTATCAGAAAAACTCACCGCAAAAATTGACAGATTTTTTTATAAAAAGATTATTAATGATTATTATTGACATGCAGTAGGTCAATTTTCATTTAGTTTTCTTATTACAATTCATCGGAATTCAAACATAACCTTGGAATTGGAAAATGGTCGAAATACCATATTAATAAAAGCATTTAAGAGAAAAGTGTACGGAAGTCTAATTATTTCAGAATGTTTGTTTTACAAACTACGGAGAGTTTTTTTTTAAATTTAATTCGTATACCAAAAGATGTCGAAGAAAACATAAAAAATATTAGAATATGCATCAAGCCTTCATATCAAGCCCTTTCATAATTATGATGACGTAGAAACTACACTTTGTAAATTTAATTCCCATTTTTCCTCGAAAGTAATAGGTAGTATTTTTCTACTTTATCCATTTGCGATATATGTCAACAATTATTCCAAATCGATAAGGTTAGTTATTCCTGAAGTAATTATCAGCTCTGACAGACAGACAGAGAAAGTCGCATCCCATAAGGTTTACTTTTTACTATTTTGGTTCGGAACCTTAAATATACTATTTGAATATATCTTTTTCTTTTCATTTTCAGTTCTTCTGTCTTTGACTTCTGGACCAAAAATTAAAGAAGATCAAGTCCTTTTTATTTATCAGGGCTTTAGCCAAAGAATTAAGCGATTGCCTATTAATCGGCTTAGGCCTAGCCAAAAATCGACGTTCTGTCGGATACTATTTGGTGTTGAAAATAAAACATAAGAGTGGCATAGTGAAGTAGGACCTTCATTTCTAAAACACTATGCTTCGTCTTATCTTTTAGATTGTGTGTATATAATATTATCCCACATTAGATACGAGATTAATATGTATATCATATGTGACTGCTTACTTGGCGTTTTTACTAAACTTCGAAAATGGTTGCTATGTAAAGCATCACTACCCAATGTTACCAGTAAAAAACCGGCCAAGTGCGTGTCGGGCCACACGCAGTAGGATTCCGTAGTAGGTCTTAGTTAGTCAACTATAACTATGTAACCGGTGAAGCCTACTTTGCCGTGATAGTTTTCGAAAGTTAGTTTTTTTTATTTTTGAAAGACCTATCTAACGATACCCTACATGAAGGGTTACGTAACAAAAAAAAAATATTCATCCTCATTTCACGTGTTCGGGAGCTCCACTAAATTATTTTATTTTTTTTATTCATTTTTACCACTTTTTCGGCGTGATCAATACACATATCTATACTAAATTTCAGCTTTCTAGTACCAAGAGCCTCTGAGCTATGCCGCGAACAGACAGACAGACGGACATTGCGAAACTATAAGGGTTCCTTGTCGGACTACGGAACCCTAAAAATAAAACTAATGTAACCAATCCAAAATAGGAAGATGGTCTAGCTAAAATAGTCAGACAATACAATACATTTTACAATACTCTTTTAATAGCGTAAGCTTATTTTTTTTATCATATTCTGCATTTTTTTTCAAATTCGTCTCGTAGCAAAGAAACTCGAACCCAAATTCACGTGTTTAGAAAAATATTTTCATTGGTAATAATTTAGAATAGCGCCACCTTGTTACCCATGGATAAACCGTTTTATTTACAAACCATTAAGTTTTGTTCTAAGATATCATCCCATGCCCTGACTTATAGCTACTATTTCTATAAATTCCAAACTATTAGGAAATATTGTAACATAAAATGAAAGAATTTTAATTTTGACGATTATCTCCGACCTACATGTAAAATTTAAATGAGGTATGCAATATTCTCGTTTTGAATACGCAATGTATTAAAAGAAATACATATTTAAATCCTAAAGTACATTTAATTATTTAGTAAGTCAATAACAAAATATATTTGTCCTGCCAAATTTAGATACACACATTTTAAATTATGACAGATTATGGATGATTTGGTTTGAAAACACGTTATTCACATCAAAAAAATATTTTATCCGCATGTAGTGCCTTTTCAATGTAATAATTATAATTCACCAGTCATCTTATCACAAATATAATAATTTATTTACATCGTAATGTGCTCGCTCTGAGTGACAGCGTCTACCCGTGACAGTAGTCACAGACGTACTGCCCCCGTCGCCCGGTGGAGCCCCTCCGTAATTTCAACTCAACGTTTTGACAAAAGCACAAAAATTGACGTAAATGTACGATTTAAAAAAAATATACGTATACAAAAAGACAGATAATTAACTTTTCTATAAAATGGTACAGGTTTCATTAAAATCCGCTTGATAAATTCTATGTAAAACTCAGTTTTTCTTCTGCGTTAGACCTAACTTCATGATTTTTTTATACAATGTTATAAATACATAATTAAAAAAAACGTTATACAAAATTATCAAGCATATGCTCT
The DNA here is from genome assembly GCA_963891755.1 of Pyrrhia umbra. Lineage (NCBI taxonomy): Eukaryota > Metazoa > Arthropoda > Insecta > Lepidoptera > Noctuidae > Pyrrhia > Pyrrhia umbra. The sequence goes on from OY982943.1 coordinate 4,918,102, forward strand.
AGTTTAGTGTATATACTTTTCAAATCATGAAAGCAAGTCGTTAAAGCGTATTCATTAGCTTTAAAAGGGCCAAAGTCGTATATCGCCGCCTTAATAGGATTTACAAGAAAAGATTTAGAAAATGCTTTTGATTATCTAACATTGATAGCTGTCTGTCAGGATTTAAGTCGTGATAATGTTTTAGGTGTTTATTCATTTATTTTTTCCAAATATGTGAATTTATGAGGCATATTTATCAAACATGGTGATAACCAAAAATCTTTGTAAAGAGTAAAAAGGGCCTGTTTCCTAGGAAATTTCTAACTTGTCTGGAACAAAAGGACCTAGAATACTTATAAATAAAAACAAAGACATCGGTTTTAATAATTTAGCAGTTTTTCGCAGTTTTAAGCGTGTCCTGTGAGAAATACCTCATGCGCTCAGATAAAAAGTAGCCTATAACTGTCTTCAAGGTCCCATCTAGCTCAGTACCAGATTTCATGTAAATCAGCTGAGCCGTTTCATAGTGAGAACGTAGCTTACAAACAAAGTTCCATTCGCATTTCTAATATTGGTTAGGTTTCATTTGCAAAAATAAAAGTTTCAAATTCCTAAAATTGGAGTACTCAAAAAAAAAACAATTTAAAAAAAAATATATCGACGATACGTGGTAACGTTTTAAAAGATCGACCATCTACCGCACCCCCCCTTATTTCCCAAAAGAGAGAACCAGGTGTATTGAACATTTCATTACGATCATTTCTTTTTGAATGTTCTAGGTTTAGCGGTGAAATTCATACATATATTACTTTGAGCGGAACACCGCAGGGCCAGAATTTTTGCTGACTGTGCCCACGTGAAACGAATGCAGATCAAAGGATTGATGTTCGAACTTGGGTACTTTGTTGATAGCTTTTCTCTCTAATATTCATTTTTTATTTTGACTATGTATGATGATAATTATTGTACTATTATATTATACCGTATTCTTATAATTTTTATTATTACTTTCTTTTTAATCTAGATTTACTTCCATCATTTTAACGATTTAAATCAGAATAAAATATGTGTAAGCTGTGGTTGCCTATAATAGAAGGCGCATTTCTGTAATTTATTTAAATGTATTTAAGTCAGTTGTGTGTATTTCTGAATGTATCTTCGTTGGCAATCCTTAAATAAATGAATACTAATAAAATTACCTAAATAAATATTGGAAAATGCAATAAATATAATTATGTTAAGTTTTGAGAGGAATCTGGTGGTCTATCTTCTTTAAACATTACGTCTTACTCTGAAGAGTTAGGCAAAAGATTCCCAATAATAATACTTTCAACAGTTATGTTTACGTCCCATGCGTTGGGATGGGAATAATGGCCATCAAAATGGTCAACAATTCCTACATTACTTTTTTTGGGAAGGGATATCATCAAATGACTCGCGGAGCGAGAGGAAATGTCAGAATCTTACTAACTAAAACCCATCCATGTACCTTCCTTTGCCCTATGCGTTCCATCACCACAGTAAGTTTTTCGACTTACCCTGCAGCCTAACAATAGAGTTTAAGGCCTGTTTCAGAGAAATTTAAGTTCAAATTACAGAATACCACTGGCCAGACCTGAAATTAAGTCTGGACCGCAATCGAGATAGCAAAGCAATTATCAGTTATATTTTTATTACTCTTTAATTAGGTTTACTAAAGTACCTACACTAAACCACCCGTCATTATGAAACTGAGACAAACCGTCGACATATTGTAACAAGACCAATTATTCCCACAAACAACTTAAACACACAATACCTGGTCCTCCATTATGAACAACCGGAACCGGAAACGTAGTTTGATAACATTTCCGTTCGCCAAATTACAGGTCACGTGGCCTGAATGACAGTTGAGCCTGTGGCGCCCTCTGGTGAAGAGTTCGCGAAGTCGTGTCAGCGATAAGCAAATATGCATTTGATGGGAAACAGATGTGACATAGTGACTATACAGGTAGTATTTTATTAGATAGTAAGTGTATAGGTGGATGGGAACATTTTTGGAAGCAAGGCGTCTCCTAAAATTCGAGCGACTTTAAAAGCTTTCATTCGTTGGGTGATCAACAGGACTGTAATAAGTGATGTTTTTCATCATCTGCCTAGCCTTTTCCCAACTATGTTCGGGTTGGCTTCCAGTCTAAACCGGATGCAGCTGAGTACCAGTGTTTTACATGGAGCGACTGCCTATCTGACATCCACAACCCAGTTACCGGGTAACACGGTACCCCTTGGTAAGACTGGTTGTCAGACTTTCTGGTTTCTGACTACCCGTAACGACTGTCAAAGATCTACAAATGACAACCGGGACCAACAGTTTAACGTGCTTTCCGAGGCACCAAGGCATAAGTGACGTTATTATACATACCAAAAATGCACCTAAAATCATTGAAAATCCGATTAATTTTTTAAATTAGATTTTAAGTGGCTTCGGGGTCATTAGGAGTCAGTGAATTGAGTCGGTCACACAAAATGTAGGGAGAAACGCGTTTTGACAACTCATAGTTTGTTCATTGTGGGTGGTATCAACTACCCAGGTTTTGAGATCTTTCGTATGAGTTCATAATATGTTTTTTACGATGCAACGTTTAATTGCACTTTTGAATTTCGAACCTGATGTCTTCCTTAAGCAAGCATGACAAAAAAAAACTATTATTTGTCGTATTATCGTATCCAGTGGTGTCTCTTGATCTTTACTAAATCATTAGTCTACCTTATTGATTCCCACTTGATAAATTTTTGGCCCTATCGGCTTGAGATGAGACTTTTTGTGAATATAACTTGGAATATATATAAAATTACAAAGTATAGATATTTTGCTCAACATTTAAGACTTGATAAATAATTAATCTATTCATCTCTAATACGCTACTTTATTCAGTTTCCATGCCATTATAGAGCACACAAACAAAATCAAGCGAGAATGATTTTGGACAAAAAAACGGTTACTTTGAGTAAATTGACTGAAAAATTACAATAGAGTGATCACAGTGTAGGAAAGTTCAGAAGATCTACTATGTTTGATTACCTCGTTATTGGTGTTGAGTAACAAGAAGGGAACGAAGTAGCTTTGTGTATTAGCTGCTTCTTGATAGTAGTTATTGTTTCAATTTCATGTCAGAAGTAGTCAGACAGATTTGAGACTCTGCCTCTCTAGGGGGTAATCTCTGGAACTACAGAACCGATTCGGATAAAATTTGGTACGGAGATAGAGGCGACCCTGGAGAAGGTATATACTATAAGTAGTTCCCTCGAATCGCAGGTAAAACCGCGGGAAATACCTAGTATTATAAATGCGAATGAGTTTGTGAGCATGCATGAATGTACGAGTTTGTTACGATGTTTCTTACTCTTTCACGCAAAAACTACAAAATGAAATTAGATGAAATTTGGTAGAAACATATCTATATAGCCCAGATAAACACATAGGATACTTTTTATTCATGTATCTGGATCAAATTGTAAGTCCACGCAGACGTAGTTGCGGGCTAGTTAACAATTTTTAAGCCAAAAAGGGAGTGTAATAAGTATGTGTGTGCGTCTGTGGCACCGAAGCTCTTAAACGGGTGCCGAGGCTGCGGGACGTTTGAAAGAGTTACCGCGCTTTCGGAATATAAAGGGCTGAGGAAGGAACATGGATGGGTTTTAGTCAGTAAGAGTCTGACACTCCGTCTCGCCCCACCCACGGCCGGAGGAGTCATTTGATGATTTCCTATCCAAAAAAAAAAAGTTTTTTACGGGTGAACTGATTTGGGTGCTGATTTTGTATTATCATTATTTAGGGTGTTTTTTAATTTGCTGGGATATTTGTAGACTCATACTGCTTGTTAACCTTCTGCATAAATTCTGCATAGTAAAGCTTTTATTTTTGCCAAGCTCTGTTTACAAAACGAACCATTTACGTATTGAAAGGAGCTGTGAAAAATTTGTCTTTTCATGGAAACCTTTCAGTGTGTTTTTTTGTTATAAATCATTATAAAAAGCCTACGTCAAACTGCTTAGGCTTTTATTGTGCTAAATTAATTTATCCTTGGGGAGATTTTTTTCAGTTACCGTGTACTTATTTTGATGTGTATATCGTTAGGTACTTTCTTACTTGTACCTTATAATGTGCTTGTGTATTATAAATCTGAAAGTATTTCTGTTTGTTATGATTTCACGGGAAAACGGTGCAACTGATATGCATGAAATTTGGTATGGAGATAGCTTGAATCTTGGAGAAGAACATAGGATAGTATTTATCCGGGGGCGTGAAGTAGTTCACTCAGGATGTGGATGAAACCGTGGAAAACAGTAAGTCTATCTTCTGTATATGTATATATGTTTGTCCTCTATGAGTTCCTAAACTATTGAACCGATTGTGATGAAACTTCGGTGGGTTCTAAAAGCCAAAGCAATTTGTAAGAATCAACGCCAGCGTTCTATAACTTCTGTATAACCTACTAGCTGTTTCCCGCGGTTTCACCTGCATCCCGAGGGAACTACTTAGCGCACCCGGGTAAAAAGTAGCCTATGTTGTTCCTCAGGGTCTATTCTATCTCTGTACCAAATTTCATTTATATCGGTCCAGTAGTTTTGGCGTGAAAGCGTAACAGACAGACAGACAGACAGACAGAGTTACTTTCGCATTTATAATATTAGTAAGGATACCTTACGTACAAAAATTAGAGTTTTAATAATAGTAATTACAATTAAAATTATATACTTATTATATGTATCTAATATTTTCTGAAACAAATCCTTAAATAATTAGAACAAGCTGACATTTAATAAAATAATACCAGTGTTTTCAAGTCTACCCACACGTAAACCCACATACTACCATTTATTCTTCGCCGATAAATCCTTACTAATACAAAAAAATGCGAAAGTGAGTTTGTTTATTTGTTTGTTACACTTTAACTACAAAACCGCTGAACCGATTGGCATGAAATTTCATACAGAGATAGATGGAACCCAAAAGACGGTTATGGGCTTCTTTTTATCCGGGTGTGTCAATCCCTCTGGATCGTGCCACTTAAATAATAATGAAAATTACCTTCAAACTTTCTATTACCTTCGAGATATTTATCAAGCGATCAAATAAAAATAAAAAGTCTTAAAACCAGTAGCGCATCCTGCTCACTAGCGTCAATTACTTCGAGGCACACTAATTATAATTACTTATCAGAATCATCGATCGATAATCATCAGTATCGAGAAGAAATGCGTGTGAACAAATTTGACTATTATCATTATACGGTATACGTTTTGAAGAAATTAATGTTATCAATAAACATGTTATCAATAGTGTGGGGAAACGTTTTTCAAAAAAAATAAATAAAAAAACATTAATTTCTTCAAAACCTCGACCCCCGACGTCTCGTGAGTGAGACTGATAGGAATGTCGTATATTTTTTGAAGGGCTCAGTAATAGCCTTATCCAGGTTCAGTTACACTCACCGAGGTCATTTCGTGGATGGGTATACATCACAATACAGGTAAGAAAAAGGTAAGCAGATGTTTGTTATGCTTTTACGAGATAACGGCTGAATCGATTCAGATAAAATTTGGTATGGAAATAACTTGAATCCTGGAGGAAGGAACAGAATTAGACAACACTTTTAATATCACTTTAAAAACAACTATGTATAACCCAGACTAATATAAGAAATTAGATTGTGAATGTTTATTTTTTTAAAGAAAGTGCACTGTCACGGTTAAATTACTGATCCGATTTTGAAGAAATTTTGTATGGAGATAGATGTGACCTAGTAGACAGTAATAGGCTACTTTTTATACGAGTGCATGAAGTAGTTTCCTCATTTCGAATGTGAATGTTTATTTTCTTAAAGAAATTGCACTGTCACGGTTAAATTACTGATCCGATTTTAAATAATTTATTTATGGTGATAGATGTGACCTAGGAAACAGTAACAGGCTACTTTTTATCCGAGTACATCAAGTAGTTTCCTCATAATGCGAGTGAAACCGAGGTAACAACTAGTAAAACTAGTTGTCGACCGGCCGAATTTCACCAACAAGATAATGGTCCGATTAACTTAAACTGCTGTTTACCATAAATTCAAACTTCCAACTTTCGATGGGTATTGTATTACTTGAGATTTTTATTCCTGAAACGGTTGATTACCAAACCGGGGTTGAACTAGAAGTGGGTGACACGAAAAATTCGGGTTCCTGCTTAGAAAACCTTTTCGTTTAACGGACTAATTACGTAACCATGAGTCGGTGAACTTGGCCCTTAGACAGTCACAAATGTAATATTTTCTCATTAGAATTTAGTTATATTGTATACTGACGATACCTGTCTTTATAAGCTTAATATCAAAGTGATATTAACATTACAATAACGGCCGACTGGTTAACATAACTGTGGTTAAGATGACATCAAAGATAATCATAGTTAATTAACTTCTTAACTTAAGATATTAAAAGTATTGATTGGAAGACATTTTGATTCTTCGCTCGACGAGTTATTTAAATTTTTATATGACTACTGGTTTTTATATCTGTTTACTAGCTTTCTGCCAGCGTCTATGGACTAGGGCTATATGAATTCAAATTTAAATTAACAGAGTTTCATACAAACTTTGTCCCCCTTTTTCACCAATTTAAGGTAAGAATATTGCAAAATCCTTCTTAACAGATGCCTACGTTATACAAACACACCCTCTAAGTTTCAGCTCTCTACGATCAGCGGTTTAGGCTGTGCGTTAATCAGTCATCCAGGTCAAAGCATTTCATATTTCATGTATAGACTGGCTATAACGTGTGTGTGTGTGTGTTAATCCAGGTTATAAAATATGTCAGTACAAAATTTTATCCAAGTCCATTCGGTATTTTTGCGTGAATGAGTTACAAACATATTACTTACTAGCTTCTGCCAGCGACTTCGTCCGCATGAAATAGTGGTGCTCCGCTCCTATTGGTCTTAGCGTAATGATATATAGCCTATAGCCTTCCTCGATAAATGGACTATCTAACACTAAAAGATTTTTTCAAATCGGACCAGCGGTTCCTGAGATTAGCGCGTTTAAACAAAATGACAACATTTCCCTTCACTGCTCTGCTCCTATTGATTGTAGCGTGATGAAAAGTATACTATAACCAGCTCAGGAGTATGACAAATAATTGTACCAAGTTTCGTTAAAATCCGTCGATTAGTTTTTGTTTCTATAGAGTTTATACAGACAGACAAAAATTTTACTGATTGCATTTTTGGCATCAGTATCGATTCCTAATCACCCCCTGATAATTATTTTGGAAATATATTTCATGTACAGAATTGACCTCTCTACAGATTTATTATAAGTATAGAAGATAGATTACTTATTTATCCTCAGAAACTTTCGCGTTTATAATATTAGCAGGATAGACTGAAAAAATAAACTATGATCTGTAAATTTGATTCAGTTTTTCGTTTCAGAGGTCAGAAATGATGACGTCATCCGCTTATTAACATCATTATGTGCCTTAATCTTTTCCCAATGATGTTGAGATCCGCTTCCCATCTAACCGTATGCAGTTGAGACTTAGCAAAAACCTGTAATCTAAAGTTTAACCATTTCTCACCTAATCCTTACTTAACGTCGTAATCCAGAATTAAGCTACTAACTTAAGTTCGGATTTACGATAACAGCATTTATTAGATTTTTGCTAAGCTACTTCTTTGCCGTTATCACTCTTGACAGAGTGGTCGTGGTCATCACTTCAGGTGCTAGTGGCAAGCCTAACAACACGCCGCCATTCCCCTCTGATTTGCTAAGCAGCAGATTAAAAATTAATCGAACTTTATACGTAAGACGGTTACTGTCTGACTACCACAACCCAGTTACCGGGTATTCTACGCCTGGTTTTCATACAAATGACGGAACTTGCGTTATCTATATAGATACATATCTAAGGTTGAACCCATTCATTTATTTCACCCCTTAATACAAGGTTAAAATTGATACAAGCTTGAAGCAAGACAGACATTAGTTAGATCAAAACAAAGCCTATTTCAGGCTGCTGTGCCCATAAATCGTTAGAAATCAACCCTTGTTTATTTCTATGCAAATTCATCCTTTGTTATCTATTCACAACAATGATTCAACCTTTACCACAAAAAATTCAACCTTACAACTATAACTCCAAGGTACATTTTTATTTGACCCATATTGCTTATCCACTGTACATGATATGGAAGTGACGCGGCTTTCTCTGTTTTCTTTAAGCAAAAATGAATCGTATTGCGACATGCATTGTGTTCATTTTCTCGTGCAAAAAAAACTCCATGGCTTAATTTTCACGTGTAAAAATATTGAGGAACAGTGTTATGGTCTGATTTTGTGCTGGTAGAAATAAAAGGGGCGATAACTTTATTTTTAATGGATATTTTATGTAGATCCCTGATACACTAGTTTTTTTTTTATTTATTATTATTTATGCAAATATGAAAGCATATTTATAAGGGATTTTCTAGAGGAAAGTACTCACAACTGAAGACTATGTTTATTATTTTCACTAATACACTAAACGGCTGCTACTAAAATGTCTTCCTGTGAAATCCCAATACTATTTTGCATGAACTGAGAATAAAACCCTCGACCTCATACTCAACAGTTATGCCTAAACATGACTTAAATATCCTAACTAATATTATAAAATATGCGAAAGTGCAGCTGCTGGACTGAAGTGGAACTGGGCTGGTCATATCTGCCGCATGTCGGATGAGCTATGGGCGAAAACAACCACTCTGTGGGTCCCAAACAGCAGTAAACGACATCGCGGCAGGCCCAGAAGGAGATGGCGGGATGAACTGGACTCCTACCTAAAAGAATGGCCCCAGATTGCACAAGACCGGAACAAATGGAAGGAGGGAAGGGAGGCCTTTGCCCTGCAGTGAGACCCAATCTATAATATAAAAATGAATCGCTGAATGTGTTGCTAAGCGCAAATCTCGAGAGCAGCTAAAGCGATTTGAATAAAATTTGGTACGAAGATAGAGGGAACCCTGGAGAAGGTTTTAGGCTACTTTTATTCGGGTGCGTGAAGTAGTTCTCTCGGAACGCGGGTGAAACCGCGGGAAACAGCTAGTAGGCTAATAATAATAATAATGCGAAAGTGAATTTGTTTATAAAACGGCAAAATGACGGAACCTATTGGAATTAAATTTTGGTATGGAGATATAGGACTCAGGAGACGGTTACAGCCTATTTTTATCCGAATATTATTAAGTAGTTTCATTAGGACTAGGATGAATGGGGTAATAGCACAAACGCAGATGTTCTATTCAGATTGCAGAAGAAATGCATAAGAATCCTCGCTAACATCGACGGAATAGGTAGCTGCAGGCCACACTTCATTGAACTAGGCATACTAACATTACCATCTATGTACATCTTTGAAATCTGTCTATTTGTCAAGAAACATACTCATCTATTTTCCCTAAAAAAAGACCATTACTCACAACCTCGTAACTTAAGAAATAAAAATTCGCTCGCACTACCGACATCAAAGTTATCTATATTTCATTCTGGGCCATATGTAATGTGTATTAAAATATACAATAAAATACCTCAACAACTAAAAGAAACCTCCAGCTTCAATATATTCAAAAATAAATTAAAAATATACTTGATCAAAAAATGCTATTACAGTATAAAAGAATTTTTCGAGGACAGAACTAAACTACAAGACAGTGTGATATATAAAAAATAATTTAATTGTAATATGTTAAAGTAAATAATATAAGTATAATGATAAAATAATAAAATAAGTATAATAATATATATATAAATAGAGAGATATATATATATAGCTATAAAACAAGATTAATTAAAAAGACTAATAAATAGTTAATAACTTAATAACTAAATAGTGTTTACTAATAATTAAATAGTGTGTAAGTAATTTTATATTAAATTGTATTGCTGCGCCCTAACAGGGTATCATATATGTACCTTTACCTTTTATAACATCTGTATCTACTCATGATCGCAATCAATATTTGAAGTTTGAAGTTTGAAACCGTAGGAAACAGCTATTATATAGTTTTTATGCTGAAATAAACAAACTTTAACGATCAATTATTGAAAATAATTACTTGCTGAGAGAAAATTATATTACCAAGAAATCTGTAATCTACAAAAGGTTTCATTAAAATTAATCTTCATAACCAATCAAATTATATTTTCAAAGCAATTTTACAGTTTCTTCTGAACATCAAATTTCTAGGATTTCTGAACTGTATAGATGAAGAAAATTAAGCATTGGTGATTGATATGTTTTTTATTACTGGTATCAATAAAACTCGTCTGATTGTATTCTAAGGAATTCCAAGTTATTAGAGTTCTTTAGTAAAGAGGGAGGCACAGTACAATGCAGTTTTATTAAGACCTTTTTCGCAGAAATATATTAGAAACTAGCTAACATACTATTATAGATAGATAAATAGATAGTCTGTAAACTGTTTCGATGTAAACCAGTCAAATTTAAAGTAAAACGACATATTTTACAATGATTTAAAAGTAAATGTCAATCATATTGACCTTGGAATGAAACATATTTTGGTTTGGTGTCAATAAACATCAGAATTTCTTCAATTACAACAACCATTATTTTTTTAAGATAAAACGGCTTTCTAGTACTAAGAGTCTGGGCTAAGCTACAGACAGACAGACAGATTCAAGGACAGGGTGAAATAATGAGGTAAGAATATAGTTTCTTCAACCCTACTTCAGAACTTTAAAAATTAATGATTAGTACAATAATTGAGAAAATTTTATGTCATGTGTTTGTAATTTTCTATATAAATTCCATACCTACTTGTCGGATATACAACTTATTTTCTGTGAAGTCTATTAATATCATAAGCATCTGTCTAGTCTTTTCCCAACTATGTTGGGGTTGGCTTCCAGTCTTAATCGGATTCAGCTGAGTGCCAGTGTTTTACATAGAGCGACTGCCTACGACTGTTAAAGATCAACAAATATAAATGATAAAGAAGAAGATAAGATATACGATAAGATATAAATGGTCATCCATCCACGGACCGACCTCGCCAAGCGTAGCTTAACCTTTGATTGATCGACCCATGCGGCTGTTACTTAGCCACGAGCCCCTCTGAAGTCTGTTAATATCGCTAATCTGAAACAACTTCATAATGTAATCGATCAACTGTCACCCCTATTTCTTCCTGATCAACGGAACTTTTTGGCATAATTTAAGGGTAGGTAACTACCATCATTATTCTTAATTGTCAAAATCCAATCCGGGTAAAAAATTAAACGTCAATCCCGGGGTGGACTGTAATTATAAGGCTGACATCTTTTTGATGTTGGAGGGAAAGTTATGAAAAAAACCCCGGGCAATTAACAGGAAATGTTATGTTAATATCTATCAAGTTTAATGAGTACACGTCTTTTTATTTCTTTTATGAAATATGCGGTAGAGATTACCTTCACCACGTGTAAGAAATTCCTTGAAATGTTTTCTGTCAAACAGATAGGTAACTCATCAAAAGTGTGTTGTTACGAATTCGTGAGGCGTAATCGCTTTCTGTAAAAGTTAATCTCAAACTCATCATCATCATCAGCCTATATATTGTTCCATTGCTGGGCACAGGCCTCCTTTCATACAAAGAAGGCATGAGCATTGATCACCACGCTTGCTCAAGGCGGACGATTTCAAACTCTCTAACTCACCGAAACGAAACTTCGGAACGACCGAGAATAGACGATAACTTTTTTGTGGTGCGGTAAGGTGCAATTTGATGCTCTGTACAAAGAGGGATATTATACTATCCATATATAACAATTGTTTAAATAAAATTGACAAGGAAAGGTTCATAATTTCAAACGAAACTTCGTTTTCGTTGAGTTAGAGTAGGGCCCCAGGTTTCCTCACGATGTTTTCCTTCGCCATTAGTCAGTGACGTCTATGACATACTTAGAAAATACATTGTGACTTTAGTAAAGTCACATTGGTACTTGCTAGGTTATACCTGCCCACTCGTACACGAGAGGCAGGTGCCTTAAGCATGCTTAATCCCGAATCTCAAACTTACATTTTCTTATTCTTTTGTTTTCGAAAAACCTATGTAATTCTATTTCACTTTTTATATCTGGCATCTAAAAGCGAGCGAACTATTTTCATCTCAAATTAAATATGAGCCGAGCTGTCATATGATTTAATACAGTTCAAACTTAAAATTTAACTTGTGTATATTTTAATAGCAAAGCCGAATGAAAAAGTTAAAAGGTCCATGAGGCTGTCTAATTTAGAGGAATTTGTTACGCTGACAGACTTTCAACCCTTCAGTGGTCCGACCGGGAGAATTAATTCATTCGGTCTATATGACCAGTGAGGGTTGACGTAGGCGCATTAAATGTCACAAAAGGTCCACTTGACAAGATATGATTATTCTTTATATGTCTTATTGTAAACAGCTTTGACACATCTGAATGAATGTTATATAAACATTTGGTACCTATATAAAATTTCCTATAAGAGTCCTTACTTAATATTATGAATCCGTAAGTAACTCTGCCTGTCTGTCACTCTTTCACGGACAAACGGCTGCACCGATTGAGATGAAATTTGGTATGGAGATGGATTGAAACTTTAGGTAGTACATAGGATACTCTTTATCCGGGTATTTGAAGTAGTTATCTCAGTATACGGGTGAAACTACGAGGGACAGCTAGTGCTCTATAAATAAATTTTAAATCAACTTTTGACTTATCATTTGTCTGCGGCGTTGTCCGCGTTGTATGATCACAAAACATGGCTTAGTATTACTAAAAGAATTTTTAGCATTCGTCCAGTAGCTTCGGAGTTTAACATTTAAATATTAAAAAAAAAAAATACTTCTTAATAATATTTGTATGCCAAGATCCTTTCCACGTTATGTAAGAAAAACGAGCTGCCCATAAAATCTCCTTTGTACAAGAAAGAAGTCTCCCTAGGTACATTCAATATATTGTATTGAAAAGTATTTTTTTTATAGAAACTTCTGGAATGGCCTATCTGTCATATGCCTCAGCTCCGCAAATGTCAGGGCGGCTGAATTGAGATATTATTATGTGTCAACTTTTAGCCTTAAAATTTATTTTTAATGCAATTTTCTCATAAGCACACGGCGTGGGCCGCAGACATATATCTAAATAGATGACGCAAGTGTCTTTAACTTTTTTTTATTTATTATTATATAATATTATTATTATTTTGCATGTGACAAATGAGTGCGGGTCACCTAAATTGACACCGTCTACATAATAATATATTAATTCGCGCTCCGCAGTATTGGCACCAGACGTCGAACTGAAAGCTGGAAAAAAATGCATAATTGTGCCATATTCAACTGCAAAAAGTAGTAAAAATGTCAGCTAGTATAATTAAAATCACTAAAACGTTCTTGTGACGTCATAAAAAGTAGTTATATAGTGACACGCTTGGTTTTCATTCAAATGACGGAACTTGCGTTGTCTATTTAGATAAATATTTCTGCCGTGGGCGTACATATGTTGCTATGGACGGCAAATAGTTAGGGGGTCATCTCTCTAAATATTCTTCTGATTAAAATAGTAACAGACAGTGGTTGCTTTTATTTGAAGATTATTCTTTATTCTAGGGGGAACTATTTCACGTACCCGGATTAAATTTACTATATTTCCTTTGCCCGATTTTAGTCTACCTTCGTGGTTTTCTACTTATATCAATAGAAAAAAAACTAAAATACTACCCAATATTTCAGAAAACCCTACCTCTGCCTGCATACTTATTCATTTTACCAACGACAACTCCATTTAATGCGGTCGGAAGGACTGCGAAATAAAATTAGGTGAATTGATTGAACCGTACCACTTTATGGCGCGCTAAAAGGATGACATTAGCGTTTCTTTTTGCTTTTCATAAAAGACATGTATTTATTTTCATTTACGATTGACGTTCGGTTAAAGGGGAATGTTCGTATTGTTATGGAGATTAGGATTTTATTACTGTGTGTTTTGTTGAGCATACAATATAATATTAACAATTTAATTCCTATTAAAATGTGTATATCCTACCTTATATATTTTATACCTTTGCTCATTTTTAGGGTTACCCAAAGGGTAAAAACGAGACCTTATTACTAAGACTTCACTGTCCGTCCATTCGTCTGACTGTCTGTCACCAGGCGGTATCTCACGAACCGTGATAGCTAGACAGTTGAAATTTACACAGATGATGTATTTCTGTTGCCACTATAACAACAAATACTTAAAAGCAGCCTAGTGCATGTCGGAATCGCGCACGAAGGTTTCCAAAAAAGATTATAATATAATGTCTAATGTTATATAGACAATGGTACGGAACCTTTGTGTGTGAGTCCGACTCGCATTTGATCGATTTTTATTGCATTAAAATTAATAAACTCATGTTTGTAAATCACTATTTTTAAAACATGCAATTTTTTTATATTTAAAAATAGGAACGAGTTCTTAAAAGCAGTAAAAGTAAATGGTGACGAACCTTTAAAAGAAAATAAACAGAAAGCGAACGTTTACAAAAAAAAAATGCAAAACATAAAAATCTCCATAACCTTTATCATTGTTTTTATGTTAAACTCATGTAACCACTGAATATACTAACTTGGCGTCGGTGCAACTATGCAACTTGTTTAAGTTAAAGATTAGCTTACTAAGCGGCTGTGACGAGCTGCTAACTTACCTGCACACACCTAAACTTTGACTCGAAACAACTAAGCTATTGTAATTTTCCAGGAGCAGCGTTAAGTTGGACGGCTTGTCAAATTTTAGGGTTAAATAATAAACTTCACAAGGAGCTCGTGGCTAAGTTACAGCCGCACTGTTCGTTAAGCGTCGCTTGGCACGGTCATTCTGTGGATGAGTGATCATCAACGTCATACCAAAACTCCTCCGTACCTCAGGAAGCACGTAAAGTCGCTGGTTTCAGCTGTCATCTGACAGATGATTAACTCGGTACGGGTAGTCAACAGCCAGAAAGTCTGCCAACAAGTCTTACCAAAAGATCCTTGCAAAAAAATGAATTAGTTATACATATTCAAGTGTACATTAAATCTATACATAAGTAAATACATATATATTATAAGATAACTCCCATTTTTGTTTTGTTTCTGCTATCCGTCAAATCCTATCAAAAATAATTTTATTATATCCTATTGCAAATAATATAAATCAGTCTTTTTACCGTTCATCTCATTGTACTAAAAACCCCACTCCTCTCTTTGTAATTAAGTAACAAAAGCTAAGTAATTATGCAAGGAACGAAACAATCTACTAGGCGAATGTATGGAGTTAGATTTAATGGAGGTGTCAACGATAGAACTTGTATGGTTAGAAATAGTACTTTATACCCTACTAGCACGTTACTTAAATAGTACTATTTACTAGCGCGGTTTATAACTACTGGTAACTACTTCGCGTATCAGGATGAAAACTATCTTGTCCTTTCCCAGGTTTTTACCTACTTTCATACCAAATTTCATCTAAATAAATAAATAAATCTGTTGAACCGTTTTGCAGTGAAAGTATAGCAAACAGACAGAGTTACTTTCGCATTTATTAATAAGTTAGGGTTTACTGTCTTAGGTCTGTAGAAATATGGGTATACATTCTTCTCGATATTTTTTCGGACATAATCGATATTAAGACTGCAGTTTAATGCTCTTGTTCCAAAACAATGCTCAAGCATAGATCTTGTCATGTGAATTTCAGAAGCATTGTGGTTGGTTGAATAAATGTGGAAATTGCAGATCAAAAACCACCCCTTTTTATGGATATCCTGCGTCCAACAACAATCTGATCATTAACAATATATGCGACAGTAGTATAATAGACATAGTCAAGTCTACCAGACCAAGGAGAGACCAAGAAGGATTTCCACCCCAACGTCCAAAAAAGGCATAGAACATCGTGGGCACATGTTGTGGAATCATTAAAAAGGCCATTTATAAAAAAAAACAACATTAAGACAACGAACAGATCGCTTCCAGTCCCTTAGTTCCCTTCCACCGCTATTTTGCTAGTGACATCGGCGGGCGTGGGTTAATTCCATTAAAAGATTAACAAACCGCAGGAGCGCTGAGATCGCCCGCTCAGGCCATGCAAATGAGGGGTTGGGGGAGAGACGCATTACAGTGTGTTGCCACCACACGATCAACCATCCTATCGTGTTTGGAGCAACATAGCCATAAAAGCCCCTTTGTGGGGTAGGTTGCAGCATTACATTTAGGATCTGATAGTGTGGTCTTTGGCAATGATGTCAATACATCGACATTTTACTTTGAACTAGCCTTCATAGTGCTCACGACCTACGTGCTAGATTCTTTTATTCTGCCTAGCCTTTTCCCAACTGTGTTGGGGTTGGCTTCCAGTCTAACCAGATGCAGTTGAGTAACAGTATTTTACATGGAGCGATTGCCTTTCTGATCTCCACAACCCAGTAACCAGGTACCACGACACCCCTTGTGAGGCTGGTTGTCAGACTTTCTGGCTTCTCACTACCCGTAACGACTGTCAAAGATCTACAAATGACAGCCAACAGCTTAACGTGATTTCCGAGGCACGGAGGAGTCTCGGTATGACAGACTAGAGATGGTCAACCATTTACGTACTGACTGCGCCAAGCGCAGATTAACCTTTGATTGACCGACCCGTGCGGCTATTACTTAGCCACGAGCTGAGGCAGATGATGATAACATACCCAATTTCTATAGACCTGCTGTAAAGGTTCTGGCATTTTTTTTGCGATCGTGACGATCTGACGTTAATCTTTTTTTTTGGGAATATTGTTGTCGGTGGTAACTTGGGTATCTTATTTTGAGGGTGAGGGAATAAAAAGTGCATTGGTATCTGCGTACACACTTGTGCACTATAATATGCACCACAAATCGCTGATCTCTTAGGAGATTGGCTGCTGTGACCGAAAACCGGTCTGGACTACATTATTATCATAAGATAGTCTCTTAGAAACCTGCAGAGAAACCTACCAATTGAATAGTGAGGTCATGTAAATCACGCAGCATAAAAGCCGCTGTTTCGCTGATTAAATACATGCAGCGATATCTCGATCGAACATTTCAGTCTGATAGTGAAACCGCAATACTTTCAGCACTTTGTCCGGCACCGTGCGAGTGTACATTACATTAAAGCGCTTTAAGCGATGTTCGATAATGTTCGCCGTATAAAGGATATTGACATGTGGTTTAAGTGGTTATTATAATGCTTTGTACGTACAAGTGTTCCAAAGACTTTTACATTAATCAAAGGTGTTTTTTTTTCCTACTTGCAATGAACTAGTTGTTTTCAGTTTCACTCGCATCCTACGGGCACAACTCCGTGTACCCAGATAAAAAGTATCGTATGTGTTAATCCAGGATTTAAACTATGTGTGCACCGGATTTCATCCAAATCTATTTATTAGTTTTTGCGTGAGAGTAACAAACAAACATACATTATTACAAACTTTGGCATTTATAATATTAGTATGATTGCTACTATAGGTACTATTAATATATAACTAATATAATATATTAACTTGTAAATGCACCATTGGCATTGTGGCTGAGCAATTAATTGCTGCAATGTGAGTCCCGAATTCGATTCCCGCACGAAAGTGTAGTTTGTGTTCGACAAGGTTTTTTTTTGTTATTTTATTTTCAATTTAATTAGTATAATTATAGTGTGTTTTTGTTTGAGTAAATACTGTTTTTGATCTTCACATTTTGATAAAAATATCTTAATAATATTCCTGTTACCAATAGGCATGTAGAAAAGAAAAACAAAATATATTTTGTTTTATACAAAAATAATGAAAAGATTTTTCTCATGTTAACACATATGCCAAAAGATATATTTGAAAATACATTTTCTATGTAATATTCGCCCAATATTTTCTGTATTTCATAAAATATAATATTAACACTAGGAATTTCCATAAAAATGATATCTTTTGGCCACAATATGTTATCGTAATATTCGGTGCGTGGGGATAATAAAAAAATGGTCACGTAATTATGAATAGCAGGCTGCTCGTAGATCGGGTTCTGTATAGAAATATTAATTTAATTTGTAATGCTCTAAGGCAAAATATTAAGTATCTTACTGAATATTTTCAATTAAACATAAATTATTTTTGTAACCAATTTCAGAATACAAGTACTTCTAAGTACCTACTTCATCTACTTAGTTTTTAATCTAGAAGTTCTTGTAATAGACTGCAATATATATTTATTTATTTATCATGTAGTATTAAATTTATCGAATTAAACCACTAAATATAATAAGAAACACAGTCTGTTTAATGTTACAAACTGTGCAGATAAATAAAAGAACTTGGGCTTGAATTTTTAATTGATTTTCTCTGTGATTTCAATAGGATAGCGCATTATTTTAATGAACTTTAAGTTTGACCTATTATTTATATACCTAAAAAATACTAAAAATCTTTGTTGTTTTTTTTTGTATACAATTATTTTACACTTACCTATCCAACTGCTGTCACCAAATCCTACGGGACCCCAAAAAAAGCAACACAATATTAACACATCCTACCCGATAGATGTTGGAATCAATAGATAAGCGATCGCCAACCATTTGTCGTTGCTAATAATACCCCGCTCTTCTGCACGACATTGATAAATGATGCGCCGAAGGTTGGCGGCCTGTCAACAAGTTCGTCTTGCAATATTTTTTAACAGAGACGCTTCGGAGTTAATATTTTATCGTTTATCGTTTTTTTTTGGGTACTCATCTGAAGTTTTTTATTGATCCCTGATAGTTTTTTTGTTGGAAGTAATTGTTCTTCCTACTTCCTTAATTGTATGTACTGCAAGCACTTACGTAACTATCAGTCTAACTCTTTGCGAAATTCCATTCAAATTCGTTCAGCTGTTTAGGCGGAATTGATAAACAAAAATCAAAACTCACAAACGATCAAGCATTCGCATTGATAATATCAGCGGTTTAAGAAGAATTGGAAATAATGAATTAATATATGATACATTGTATACATGTGTTTACAATATAATATCTATGCTGTGAATGATAGCAATTTGTTGTTATAGAAATGGATAGAAATCATGATACGTAATTACACTGCACTCGTGCGTATTTATATTATGATTTACAAATGAAATTAATGATATTACATAATAGAAACCAAATCATGGCTTTCTTCCTTATAGGAAACCTACCAAAGTTTTACAAGGTTGGTATTAATTTCTTTGGGACCGATACTTCAAAGTTAATCAGGAATCGTTGGAGTTTTTCCAAGAAATCTGAGACTTAAACTTAAGCTACCAACATTTGTTTACGAGAGATTCTTAAGGTTTCTTTCTGATCAAATATTTTCTGTTTTCATCGTAGAAAAATACTGGAGAATTTGGCTTAAAAAATTTTTTTTTTGCTGAAATAAGTCTCAATAAATGATTATGAAAAAATAAATAATAAGTATCAACAATTAAATTATCTTCTTTAATTAAATTATTGTTAACATTTCAGATCCATCGTTGGACCGATAGTTTTACATGCTCCCCAAAACATGGAAGGGGTCTCGCTATTTTACCCATCCATGGATAGATCGTGGCTAGTGCAGCTTAACCAGATCAATTATTAATTAATTACATGGAATGCCCGCTCACCTCATAAATATTTAGATACATTTATTTCTCCATGCTCATTATGTTGACAGACGTCGAGGTGAGTGGACGTGTCGCATATGCACTAAGAATTATTACTGTATTAGTAAGTTAATAAGTCTGAGTTGCTATAAGACACAACAAGTACCTAGTGATCATATCTTATCTGTATGAGAAGAGTACTTAACATAAAGTTACCACATCTACAGCCTTCTTCATTCCTACCACATTTCCTTAAAGGAAAATCAGATAATTATCATGTTTGATTTTCAGATAATTTTTCCTGCAATGTTATCAAGAAGCATTCCATATTGTTTATACAGAGGTAATATACTTGATCAATTGGTATTATTTGTCTGCCCTCATAATTGGACTATGAAGTTTACTTACACAATACACATGCTTTTGAAAACATGATATTAAAGGATAATCGCATGTAAGTACATTACAGTAAAGTTGAAAATAAATGTGTTCTAATAGCTCTGACACAACCACATAGCTGGGTATAGTAGGCAAGGTTTTCTGCCAAAGCCTACATTGATTGCAAAACTCTTTGGAATTGGTAACAATGATTTATAATACTGACGTGATCTTCTAGAAATTAATGATATTTTATACCTACTCAAAATCATTAAATCTGGATCAATTACGTACAATTATAGTATTTATGTCGTCATCTACACTACTAGATATTATAAAGTGGAAAGATTTGTATTTCTACTGTGCCGATTTAAAATTTTTTTCACCATTGGAAAGCTACATTCACCCTGAGTAACATAGGTTACCCGTGCGAAGCCGGGACGGGCCGCTAGTCAAAAATAAAGTTTTTATGAATTGTGTTTACACAAATTTAAATTTCCCCCATATAAATTGCCATCATATGGACTTGAATTTAATCTATTTACAATACTGAACAACTTATAACATTAGTACCGGTTTTATATGTCAGATAATTTCATACAACTTTCATTCTAATTATGAATTATACTAGTAGATAATTTCTCCCCTAAAATGGCGAAATAGGCTCTTTAAACTCCACAACGATACCATAACAACTGACAAATCAGTCCTTACAAATTACACTCAACACAAACTTGACCAACCAACTTATTCCACTCGTGACCATGAACCTAATATAAACAGAACACAAACTAACATTGTTTGCAAACACTATACCAAAACTAATTATTTTATAGTCACCCCTCAACGCCCTCCCTACGAATATGTTTATTTGTTGAAATATGGCTGGGGGGTGCATGGAATCGAATAGTCGAGTGTACGTACACTGAGACAAGTAGATTATATAGAAATTCTGATATCAATATCTATACTTAGGACTTTAAAGTCTAAAATCGCCAATCTGCCTTGAGCAAGCGTAGTAATCAATGCTCATGCCTTCTCTGTATTAGAAGAGGCCTGTGCCCAACAGTGGGACGATATATAGGCTGATGATGATGATAATGAATATCTATACAAGTCGTTGCTTATATGTTTACTAAATATTACGGGGAAGGGGACTCTCTCATTATCAGTCATGGAAAGTTTCTATCGTATGGGTGAATGTTGACTATTTAAAAACAATAAGATAGTTTATACAATTTTGTTATTCTTTCACGCCATGCATTCATGATTCAGGTTTGAGAGCGTGCCACAGCTACTAAAGTCGTATAGCTCCGTCCCTTTTTACAACGAAAATAATCTCGTTTTGGCACGTCATGATAAGGCCTTTGAATGGATTTTGAATCAAAAATGTTAGCAAAGATGAAACTTCGCTCACATTTTTGGATTTTAGTTTCAATTAACACCTAAACCAAAAACTTTTATACGGGTATCCAATTTTGAACTCCACACAAATGAAGTCGTTGTAGAATTTAGTAATTTATAATAACAATACTTCAACTGTTGATCCAAAAAAAAATATCATGATGGTGCTTGCATTTGGTAGCTATTCGTAAAATGAAAAAATTAAATGCAATAATACAGGCAAATTGCGAACCTCGTCATTTTTAAACTCCGATTCGAAAATTACAAAACCAATTGTAGCGACACCTATCTCGCTACATGCGAACGATAATGGCAACATTCTGCATCGCACAAGCAGAGTTCTCAAGCTAAGAAGATATATTTAACTTCCCGACATCAAACATCAAGCAGTAGCCCGCCAGGCAATATCATACCTACCTAGCCGGAGGATCCACCTTTTTCTATGGAGGCACCCCGCACAGTTTTCTTCCATACAATTTCAAATCAACCGCTGAGATCGTAAAGAAAATTCTTCTAAAACATCCTTCGAATATTTATCTACACCTCTAATACCCACCATGGAAGGCAGCTACATAACTACCCCATAGAGATGCATGCCCACACAAACACCCCAACACCATGGGTGCAGTGTAATCTTGTTGATTGTACGCCACTCGCCGGCGACCGATTTGATAAATTCTCACATAGTCGTTTATACTACCCCAAATTTTGGATTGTACTGGTTGGAATTCTGCGCGGCAATCGATATTGATGAAGGTAATGAGAGGGAAGTTAAGCCATAAAGTTGATTGACAAAAGATATAGATTTTCTACTTCTTTTCTTTATTCTGGTGGTAGGTTTTGGCAAAGTAATTAATGCGTTATACTTTTAAAAATCGAGTAACACGAGTGAATATGTATACCATAATGACGTTAAAAATAATTTAAAAACATCCACTTTTTAACCCACTTCATCTCACATGCGCTTACGATTATACGAACGACGAGATTACGAAATTATATCTCTTGTATTTTTAAAAGTATTGTAAATCACAGATTAAAAGTAGGGTAAGATTAAAATGGGGTCAATCCGAACAACTATTTAGTTACATAACTTATACTTGCAATAAAAATATAAGTGAACGAAAGTCCTGTACTCAGCTTGTTTGTTCAAATACGAGTACTTGTGTTTTCCTTTTATTGCAAAAAAGTACGGATAGAAAATAAAATCAGAATATACATTATAGTTTTCTTTTTCACTAAATAAAATTGGAAAAATAAAGCAATTTCATTACAGATGGATTTTGGATTCATAATTGTATCGGTACCTAAAGTAATTTATAATCAAAATATTAGTATAATAATGGAGGTACAATTACCACTTATTTTTCTTTAAACTTTTTAATTGGAAAACCCCTCTTAAAAGAGGTTTTTTTAACAACTAGGTGTCATCACTTATACTAACAAATCGGTTTTCATCCTATTTATAAGTATATTGTACAGAATCTATTTTTATACGAGAACGACAAAGTATTCAGTTAACGATAATAATATCAACAACTCAATTCAAATCAAGAGAAAATTTTCAAAGTATCGTTTAGTAAAATACGATACTCGAAAATTTGTTCCTAAATTGGGTCTCATTATATTGTTTGTCGAAACCTTCAAAATTTGTTACGATTTTGTGTACGATGATATTTTATGTTTATGTATAATTTCAGTTGATATATAAAATAATATTGTACTTGTTTTTACCGCAAGCTTTAGCAGAAATGTATCAAAATTTCTCAAGATTTTTAGAAGAGATTTTTTTCTTCTCGTGTAAACTTATAATCATACAATGGACTTCAACCCAGATTTCTACTAAATGCGTGAAGTATTTGGCGAAAATTCAATAACGCGTTGTTTTATCTAACCCATTTTATTCAGCACTAAGGCTTTGAAAAAGGCATTAAATTATTTTCTTTTACATACAGATTCTCTTACAAATAAAACTTCAAAATTCAACTGTAGTTTATTTTCGCAGTACCAATTTTTTTGTAGATTTTTTTTTGTATAAAATCGAATTTCGTATTTACTTTTCTGCTGACGCTACTTCAAATCGAATGGTGACCCCTCGCTGCACAACGATATATCTTATACATATTGCATTACGCGATTCTTGAATAGATACCGATACGGTCGTATTTATGTATCCCGTATTATATACGCTTACATAATTTATATAGCAAGAAAATAAAAGTGGGGGTTAGATTCTCAAAGGTATCATAAACATAGCACGCTTTCGATCCCATAGGATTTTACCAAAAAGGTAGGCAGCACTATTTTTGCAATAAAAGTATTTTCGAAAGTTTTTGGTTCCTCTACAGTATGTTTTCTTTCGTTCCAAAAATAATAGGTATATCACAGAAAAGGACTAAACAGTTTGATGGTTAAAAGGCGTGATAAGACGGTAAGAATAAATAAATCATCTGCCTAGTCTTTTCCCAACTAGGTTGGGGTCGGCTTCCAGTCTAAACCGGATGCAGCTGAGTACCAGTGTTTTACATGGAGCGATTGCCTATCTGACCTTCACAACCCCGTTACCGGGTAACACGATATCCCATGGTAAGACTGGTTGTCAGACTTTCTGGCTTCTGACTACCCGTAACGACTGTCAAAGATTTACAGATTGACAGCCGGGACCAACTGCTTAAGATGCTTTCCGAGGCACGGAGGAGTCTCGCTATGACATAGATGGTCACCCATCCACGGACCAACCGCGCCAAACGCAGTTTAACCTTTGATCGGTCGAACTGTGCGGCTGTTACTTAGCCACGAGCTCTTTCATCCTTACTATCCTTACATCCTTACTAATATTATAAATGCGAAAGTAACTCTGTCTGTCTGTCTGTCTGTTACGCTTTCACGCCAAAACTACTGGACCGATATAAATGAAATTTGGTACAGAGATAGAATAGACCCTGAGGAACAACATAGGCTACTTTTTACCCGGGTGTGCTAAGTAGTTCCCTCGGGATGCGGGTGAAACCGCGGGAAACAGCTAGTATTAAATATGTATTATTATATTTTTAATGGATTTCCTATATATTCTGTAAAATGGGAAAGATAAATATAAAATTAATTGGCGTCGTTCTAATATCATGTCTCCCCTTCTATGAATGATACTTCTAAGTGAATGGTGAATGGTTCGACCATTCATTTTGTATGACAATGGTTTCCAATTCATTTATACGTTCATAAAACCTTGGTTATGATCTATTGGCGGTTACAATTAGTGGGTAAGTGGTTCAGAGATTTTGTTTGCCATAAAATATGGGGGGCAATATTATTATGGGGAAAATTGTTATTGGTAAAAGTTATGGTGTTAAACACCATAGAAATTTATATAATGCTTTTGAAAAGGTACTCTTTCTATGTACATACTAGCTTCTCTCCGCGACTTTGTCCGCGTAGAGTTCGAATTTTGGGTTGAGGTACCTGGGTACTAGTTATAGTAATTGATAATCTAACTAATTACTGTGCTCCGCATGAGGGGAGTAGTTCATGCACCCTGATAAACAGTAGCCCATAACCTCCTCCATGTAATCGTCCAAATTCCATCAAAATCGGTCCAGTAGTTTTACTGCGAAAGCTTGACACATTAATAAACTTAGTTACAAATATCGAAACATCTAAATAATTAATCTTCACGTAATTATTGTGTAATGTTATGTAAATGGATTATGTTTGCTTTCTTCCTTGTAGTTTTGGTCGCATTATTACTTGTCCAAAATATAATTTTATTGTAACCGAATAAGTCACAAAGGAGTGGAACTCTCAACCTGCGTCTGTGTTCCCGAACGCATTCAACCGTAAGTCTTCAAAGTTAGAGTGAACAGGCATATTCTGGGTGAGCTCGCTCTATTGTCGTCTTTGTCTCTGTCACCTCTGACCTAGACTACAGTCAAGAGCAAACAAACATAAAAAATAATCCAGATCGCATTTTGCTCCATACAAAATGTTTCCAATAATCAATAGAAATTAAACTATAAAAATAGTTTTTTTTTTGTAAATGAAAGTTAAAAATTGCAATCTTGATAGGAATGTGAAAAACTGGAGCGTCACATAATTTACAAAGATTCAGAAGGCACGTCTCACTGAGGCCGATTGTTCGCCGATAAAAAGGAAGGTAGAAAATTATCGTGGCGGAAACCACATGCGTTCGGTAATTTTCACGTAAATTGGATGTGTGGAATTGTATGAGAATAAAATGTTTTATTTTATTGAGTCACTGAACGAAACAAATGTGTTGAGTTTTATATTTTTATACCAAATAGGTAGGTAGTTGTCATTTCCTAAATTTTCAACCACCGCCTTTTTTCCTATTCCTATCTCACCGCTCACTCAACGTCACCGCGACCTCAGTTCGACGACGCTGGTCATCTGCATTGTCCGCAGATCCAAGTGCGTGCGTGATCATCGTCTAGTGCATCGGTCTGCTACTCTGGTTTGTAGATTCGTGACGTGGAATGTACTCGTGTAGTTGTGCCTATCGTGTGAATATTCTGATACTCAAGAAAAGAAGATCTCGAGGTGAAATTAGAGAGGAACATAACGTGGGCGGCTGCCACGTGTCTTATCTGGAAGGAAAGTAAGCCACATATTGCAGCTTATGAGGTGAGCTCCGTATAACGTTTTCCTTTCCAAATCAATTACCCATCGATTTCTATAATTTCTTTTTTTCCATTCCAAATACAGTCCACTTACTTTGATAACCACGCCTAAGGTTTCTACTGCTATTTATTAACTCCGCAAATAAGAATGTGATGGTATTAGGCGCCAACAACATGTTGAAATAGGAAATAAAATGTCAGTATTTGTCATAAAACAATAGAACGTATTAATATAGATCTAATAAAACAAACAATAATAAATGTATATATTTTTTATGTTTTATAATGTAAATAATTAATTGTTACTGTAATAAATAATTAAAAATCCGGATCACAAATCAACTTATGTTTATAAAGTTCCAAAAAGTTATTAAAATTGAACAAATAATTAAAGTATTCAGCGGTAGATTAACGGTGTGATTATAATTGTTAGATATCCTATTATCAGACAATTAATAAATTGGTAATGTTATATCGCATACAAAGGGTTGGGGATGCCTTTAAAAGCGGCGCCGCGGAGGGTTGAAAGGATAACTGGTATTGAGATAATTTTTTGTTCAAGAATTAAGTAAATTGTTAGATGCTATTATCCATAATTATCAATTTAATCTTCGTTTTAAATTGTGAGGATATATTTTATGTAAGTAGGTATGTATGTTTGTCACTCTTTTACGCAAAACCTACTGAATGGATTTGGATGAAACTTTGTAAACACATAGTTTATAACCTGGATTAACATGTAGGATACCTTTTATCCAGGTGCGCGGAGTAGTTCCTCAAGATGCAGATAAAACTGCGGGAAACAAAAATGCATCGCGTTCCCGGACAAAAATATTCTGCGTTAAAGCTAGGTTACAGACTAAGGGCCAAGTTCACCGAGAGATGGTTACGTAATCGGCCCGTTAAGCAAAAACGTTTTTTAACCAAGAAGCTGGAATTTACGTGTTACCCACTTCTAGTTCAACCCTGGTTTGGTAATTGACCGTTTTAGGAATAAAAATCTCAAATAATATATAATAATCCATCGAAAGTTGGAAGTTTGAATATATGGTAAACAGCTGTTTTAAGTTAATCGGTCCGTTATCTTGTCGGTTAACTTGGGCCTTAGTTAATCCAGGTAAGTTTTTGAATGAAATACTAATAATTATACATACATACATTACATACCCACAAAATTTTATTAATTAGTAGAATTATCACACCGAAACCCGTTCTACGTCCTAAATTGAGAACTTTTTAAAACATTAATTATTTGGAATGAGTTTTAGCCGTCGCTGCGGATGTAATTAGCCTAGCTGGACAGAGTAACTTTTTCCGCTTTTTTTTAGAGTTCTTTCAGCTATTCGAAATGGTTCCCTGGTTATTTTGAAACGTTTACATCCTATTACTTGTAGAATCTATATTAATTTAATAAAGCTGAAGAGTTTGTTTGTTTGAACGCGCTAATCTTAGGAACTACTGGTACGATTTGAAAAATTCTTTCAGTGTTAGATAGCCCATTTATTGAGGAAGGCTAAAGGCTATATATGATCATGCTAAAACCAATAGGAGCGGAGCACTACTTTTCACGCGGACGAAGTCGCGGGCAGAAGCTAGTGCAGGATATATGCTTCATTTAAATTATCTATGAATGTATAATAGTGGAGATTGAAAAAAAAAAACGTTGCCGCACCATAGGAATATCTCCTTCGTCGTGGGTGGGTTTACAAACATACATAACACATGCACAAACACCAAGACACGAAACAATTTTAGTTTGCCCGTGCGGGAATCGAATCCGCGACACACAGCGCAGCAGCCAGCAGTGTTCAACTATTACGCCACAATGTGTTTCTGAACTACGTGTTATTGCAATCACTATTCAGGTGTGAGAGCGAGACACAACTACTTACGTAGTTCTGTCTCATTTTCACAACAAAACTATTGCAGTTTTGGCATGTCATCGTAAAGACCCTGTTACCTACTTACTTTAGCTGCTTTAGCAAGTTGCTAACGTTCAAAAGTTTTATAATAATTAAATAAATCAAAGAAGTACCTAATAATCTTTAATTTATACTGACCAGTAAAAATATATTACACCACTAATATCGATTATTCTCACCAAGGTGACACCAAAAGCTTTAAAAGTATTAAAAATCTGTCAAAATAATCCATCTCCCTAAACCCTTACTAAAATCCTTCCAAATCTGTTTATTTTTCGGTCCAGCCCTTCTCCGTGGAATGTCTAAGACAAAGAGACAATTATTCCACTGATAAGACGGGGGCAAAAAATAATTGCGAAGGGTTTTAGCTGATGCAGACAGGCTTAAGAGACTGAAAAGGATGAATCTAGTGAAATCTGGAGTGACATTCTTTTGTTTTGCTGATGATATTAATTCTCTGGCTGTAAACTCCCAAATAATTATAATTAGAATAGGGCGAGGCAGGTATAAATTAAATACAACTAATACTGTTTTAGTCCTTACTATATAAATGGAAAAGCATCTTAGTTTGTTAAGTTGGCTGGAGGCCTTAATTTAATTAATAAAATTAGGACCTCGCCATATTGCCCGGATAAGCAGGTCGAATGCTGTTAGAAGCATCCAGTAGGAGGTCATGTAGAAAAAAAAATGTTTGTTACGCTTTCACGGTAAAACGTCTGAATCGATTGAGATGAAATTTGGTATAGAGATAGGCTGAACTTTGAGGAAGGTCATATGACGTTTTTTTTTAGTGGATAAATTTAGAGAGTACATTTTATTTACATATTATCATAAAATTATCATAAATTTCATTATCATCAACCTTTCTTAAGAACGGCTATAATTAATATAACTTAGAACAATTACATTGGTTCTTACCAGCGAATAGGTATATCAACTTCCAAGTCACTATTTAGGTATTATTTTGTTAATTAAATTGTTTTTTTATGAGCATCATTTATTTTAAATTAATTACATGATATTAAGTATAGGTACATATTTACAATAAAACTAAAATTCACTCACTATCCCAAAGTTGTAGGTATATCTCTATTCAAAATTAATAGGGATTTAACATTGACATTTTCGATTAAGGTTCAGTTCATGTTCAAAGACCGTTGCATCCGGGCACCGTATTTTGTTTTATTTGAAGTCAAAATGGGGTTCCTTACACAAAAGGTAAAATCCATTTTTGAAACCCTTCAAAGTAAAAATGGGCCTAAATATGTAAACGCAAATAAATAAATAAATCTATTTAAAACTGCTCAAAAAATATTTTTTAAGTGATGATAGTTAATAAATTATCAAAAATGGAATAAAACTCACCTACGATATTATGTCCTGTTAGTATAAAAATAAGAGAGTATAAAATAATTAATAAACAAAAAAATACAAACGAACAGCTAGAATTTTATCTATTTTTCATATTCACACAGTAAAACATTTTGATTTAAATATCTTAACTACTATTAAACTAATTTACACACCAATTACGGAGTCTTAATTTTAAATTAGAAATTTATCACTAGATAATTAAGTTTCATTATTTGGCACCAATATAAACACTGAAGTTTTAGTTTATATTAATTTTGGGACTTATTTTCGGCTTACCCATGAATTTGAACTAAAAAAATGTGGTATAGGTATGCTTATCCCGTGTGCGAAGGCTATTTTATATACGGCAGTATTTTTTTTAAATATTTTTTTAATTATTTAAAAACAATCTTATGAAAAATAAAGTTATAAATAATAATCCTTTTGCTCTAATAGTAAAAACCTAAGTAGAAAAAGACGTAACAAAAGTATTATGCAGAACCCAACCAAAAATATCTTACTACCATCCTAAGAAATTTTTGAATAGACAATTGTCAACCGTGTGCCAAGCGAAGCGTGTTCAAAAATGTAGATAAAAAATAGAAGAAAAAACGTCATTGAGGGACACAGCGATAATTCCCACTTATAGTTTAGTTTTCTTAGTTCGCACGCTAGTAATTAATGTAGGTAGTAAATGCAAAGAATACAGATGCTATTTTTATATACAGTAGATGTAGCATCGTAGTTTTGTATTAAGAACTAAAATATGTTTGGATTTAACGTAACAAAAGAGTAGATTGAGAGTATCTTGCTCTAAAAAGGATTTATATTCTCATTATAAAAAAAAACGCATTTACAAAAAAATAAATAAAAAATGATAATTTTTAAATGAATATATTTTTGTTAATTCGTTTCCAACTTTAACACTTATTGCTTATCTTGGTATTTGTTAATCGTTTTTTATTTTAGTGTAAATTATTTTAATAATAAAATAATTGTTATAAGCATTATATTTTAAGAAATCACTGCAGAAGTAGTCGAAAAAAATATAAAGAAATTAAAAAAAAAATAACCTTTACAAATCATTATCTTCTGTAAGAATTCCATATACTACAACACTAAGCGTGCCGAGGAAAAGAAACAAACTTATGCAACGCCTGGCGTAAAAAAGAGATAGCGACAATTTATTGGAAGCTCACGATTGCAGCGCATAGGCGTAAAGTGTAACTAATTCGCGGCTGTTTATTTTTGACGGCGATTTACTGTGCAATGATCCGTAAATTAAAAAACATAATATTACATTAATGTTATTAGTAATTTGGACATTCATTTATTTATTTTACATATATTTACATTTTTAAATATTAAATTATAAATATATATAAAAAAACATTTAAAAATATAAAAATAGTACACCACCGGCAACGGGAACATGGTCCAAGCTACCGGTGGTCAGGACCCCAGAGAGAGAAACCTCCTGACTATGCGTGCCGTATCCAGTAATACCGCTTTCTGTATCAAGCGCTTGATCCAACCATCTAACGAGAGCCTCTTTAGATGTAGATCGAGGCTCTTGGCTATCAAACCATTGGCTGAAACGACTATCGGCACAATGACTGCAGAGTCCACATGCCACATGTCAACAACCTCGTGAGCCAAATCAAGATATTTAATTTCTTTTTCTTTTTCAGCTTTCACGAGGTTCTCATCATGGGGCACAGTGATGTCAACAATCATTGTGCGGCGCTCTAATCGATCTATCACCACTATATCAGGCTTGTTAGCAATAACAGTCCGATCAGTGATGATAGATCGATCCCAGTACAATGTGATATGACCATTTTCGAGAACTGGGTCGGGCACATACTTATAGTACGGTACCTCCAATTCCACAAGATTATATTTCAAGGCAAGCTTCTGATGTATTATCCTGGCTACAAGGTTATGCCTGTGCAAGTATTCACCATTAGCAAGATGAGAACAACCAGAGATGATATGTCGGATAGATTCACCAGGACGGCGACATGCCCGACATATGTCCACCGTACCATCCTTCACAATATACCTTCTATAGTTGTTGGTCATCATTACTTCGTCCATAATTGCACATACAAAACCTTTCTCCTTCCTCCCCAAAGAGGTCACCGTTGCGTAGCCAGGCCACAGACGCTTTAAAATCTACATCGGGCCCATGAAGAGCCCGATAAAAGCGCCCGTGAAGCTCCTTGCTTTGCCATATTGCCTTGCGATCATTGGTATCGACCACTACTGGTTTGCGCCAGTTCTCTTTATTTAAGGAGAGCGGGGTCAGTCCTTTGTCTACTGCAACCACGTCTCGGTGCATCCCCACGTCAGCATTGAGAAAATAATCCCTGAGGTTGCACACCTCACGATTGTGGAGGGTTTTGGCATTTAAACAGCCACGCCCCCCACATTTTCGTGGGATGTACAACCTCATCATTGATGAACGTGGGTGGTGCATCCGATACGAGGTCAGCAGCGTACGAACTTTTCTATCCAAGGCATCTAATTCCGTCTGAGTCCACTTGAGTACGCCAAAAGAGTACATCAAAACTGGCATGACCCAACCGTTAAAGGCACGCACCTTATTACCGCCCGATAAAAGACTATTACAAACCTTTTTCAGGCGGCGAAAGAAGCGCTCCCTCAACGCTTGCTTCATGTCAGCTACATTGATTCCCAACGCTTCTGACATACCCAAGTACTTGTAGGTTTCAGTTGAGGAGAGAGACCTAAAGTTTATGGAGTCCGTGAGTTGGGTTTTCAATGACTCCATAATCTCCCCACGCTTCACATGCATGACTGCACATTTGTCCACACCAAATTCCATCCTGATGGCTTTACTGAAGGTTTCAGATACCTTCAATAACTCCATCAGTTGCAATTTGTTGTGAGCAAAGAGCTTTAGGTCATCCATGTAAAGGAGGTGAGATATTACCTGACCTCCCCTTCTCAACCTAAAGCCTAGCCCCAATCCCTCCAGCAGAGTACTCAGAGGGTTTAGAGCTAAGCAAAACCATAGCGGGCTCAGACTATCGCCTTGGAATATGCCACGCTCTATCCTTATCGGTTCACTGTTCCCTCGAATCTGTCCACATCCTGGATAATAAAGAACCGTCATCCATTGCCCCATACATGACCGCAGGAAGGCGCGAAGAGTTGCATCTATTTTACACAACTCCAGCACCCTCAAAAGCCATGTATGTGGCACAGAGTCATAGGCCTTCATGTAGTCTATCCAGCATGTCGACAGATTCTTACGAGATCGGCGAACCTGCTGGTTAATGGTTATATCTATGTAGGATTAAAAACCGTGTATCCAAGTTTATATTATTTTATTTTTGAACGAATGAAGGGTGAGAGGGGAAGTATGTGAGAGGGAGAGGGGAGAAATGGCGAGCTAGAAGACGAGAAAGACGTGTATGAGATTTTGAAGTTGTATTAAGAAGTGAAATAAATAAACCAGTTATTGTAATCAAACAGTGTTACTTTTATTTCGGTCTCAATCCTACAATCTCGTCCGGGATAGACCGAATAAGTAACTGTTTTGATCGAAGACGCTACTTTGGCTGGAAGACGCTCACCGGTCGCCGCGTGGTTGGAGACCTGCCGGTATATTGTCAGTAGACAGATCGTGCTGAAAAAATACCGTTATTACGAAGTCAAGAAGTTTATACGTGATTCACGAAGACGCACAGTTACATCAGGATGGACAAAGAAGATTCCACAATGCAACTGCAACTATTGAATCACAACATGGCGGAGCCGATATTAAAGTTTAGTGACGAGGATATGACCTATTCATCCTCGAAGTGGGCACAGGATATCGAAGATAATGCCGAAATTTTCGGATGGACAGCCCAACAGAAATTAATTATTGCGCGGAGGTCGATGTCGGGCACGGCTGAGCTATGGTTACGAACTGAAAAGCCGTTCCGAACATATGAAGAGTTGAAAACTGCCCTTCAAAAAGAGTTCCCAGACGCAGTCAACAGCAAGCAAATGCATGAAATAATGTCTGCACGTAAGAAACGGAGCGGCGAAAGCTATTACCAATACATGTTAACCATGAAAGAGCTGGGTAAGAGGGCGAAATTCCCCGACTATGTCGCTATTCAATACATAGTCGATGGAATCACGGATTATGAGCAAAACAAGATGAGTCTTTATGGAATCACTACATATGCTGCCCTGAAAGAAAAATTGACCCACTATGAAACCATGAAGCAGAAGATGAAACAGCGAGGAAATCAAAGCAGTGTGAGTGCCAGTAGGCCGCGGGAGTCCCGAAAACCGGCCACAACAAGTGATAGCAACGTAAATCGATCGAACGAGCGGGCTTTTCATCGCTGTTTCAACTGTGGCGAGAGAGGTCACATAGCAAGTGCGTGCAATAAAGGCATCAAATGTTTCAAGTGTAACAACTTCGGACATATGGCGACGGAATGCAGCAAGGCTGCCACCGCACCGAATGAAGCAAGTGGATCGGGAAATCGCAACACCCGCAACGTTGGTAGTACTGGAGGAGGAAACGGTGCTATCTTGTCAAATCTTGTCAATATATCTATGAAAACATTATGTATGTGAGAAAAAATCTTCACCTTTTTAGTAAAAGATGTGATAGACACCATTATAGCACTCGAGATGGCAACAAATTAATCCAACCACGCTTCAGATTGTCGAAAGTCCATACATCTTTCATGGGGTACTGTACTAAGTTTTACAATAAAATACCATCCAGTGTTCTCCAACTAGATGACACTAAATTTAAATTGTGTATTAAACGCACACTATGTAGTCAGGCATATTACAGGCTTGAAGATTATATTGCTGACAAGGATGCTTGGCTAACTGCTGGTCCTGCTCCACATTCACTTGGACTCTAATTAATTCACACCAGTAATAGTTGGTTATAATATTAAAATAAAATTTGTTTTGTATACTTTTCATGTGTTGATTTTAATGACATTTTGAATTTGTATCTTTTAATATATTTTTTTTCTTTCTCTTGACTAGTATTTTTTTTTTTTAATTGCTAGATTTCATTTTATTAGACAGAATAAATTGTAGCATTTGTTTCATCTCTCACTGATGTACATGTGAGTACCATGTAACCATTTACTAAGTATTAATCATAAAAGTCTACTCGTAAAATTTTAGTCTGGCATTTGGAGTATGTCATGCTCGCTTAAAGGCCTCGCTGATGGTGGCGCGTGTATTGGATCGTTTGATTCCCTTCAAAATGGTTGAGTTAAGCGGTGCTGATGCACGCGTCAAGTTCGTGAACGGGCGCTATCAGTTGAGGCTGGTCATCTCTAAATTGCCAAGAATTAGCATATTAGAATTGTTAAATGTTAACATTTACATCGTTCTCACATAAAAAAAAATCATTATTGATGTATACAGGAACATTGTAAAACATGTTGAAAAAGAGTAACCATGGAGTTTCTTGCCCGTTCTTCTCCATAGGAATCTACGCTTTGGAACGGGCAAATAGCTTCAACTTTCTTTTCGACAAACTGACAGACTTATGACTCTTTGACAATTCAAAAGTGCCTGTAAATGGTCTAGTTGAAATAAATGATTTGAATTTTGAATTTTTGAATTTTGCTAACTTCAGGTCGCGACGGGTGTCAATGTTCGTGCACCAACCTCGTGAAGATGGCGCGGGCGCGGGAGCAGCGATGGTGAATGAATTTAGTGACGAGATAGATCGACCGAGTGAGCGTGAGTTGTCAAACGTCAGATCGGTCGGTCATAGTTGTCAGTGTCAGTGTCAAAATAACCTTAATAACGTTCTAAATGTAAACAATAACAACGCGGTGATAAATAAATCTGTTAAAAGTGTTAAAGTAGGAGACTTTATTGTTAGATGTTTGGTTGATACGGGCAGTGACGTTAATTTGATTTCAAACGAATTGTTTTTGAAGTTATCGAATGTAGATTGTATTCCTGATAAGATAGGTCTGACTGGGTTAGGATCGGGCCGGGTGTTTTCCATCGGTAAGTGTGTTTATAAATTGACCATTGATAGTCACTGCTACAGTGTATGTTTTTATGTGGTTCCATCTGGTACTATTCCATACCCCATAATTTTAGGTCAAACGTTTTTAGCAAATACGATAATGTTGCTTGATAAGGGTATTGTTCAAATAAAGCCGCATAGTTATGATAGTTCCTTTCTACAGTGTTTACTTTCAAGTATTGATAATAATGAGATTCCTCCTCGAGTCCAAAGAATTATTGATAGTTATGTGCCATTAAAAACTAAAGAAGCTCCCATAAAATTAAAAATCATATTAAAGGATGATATTCCTGTAGTTCAGCGTCCTCGCAGGTTTGCGCTTAAAGAAGAAGAAGAGGTGAAGCAGAAAATTGAAGAGTGGTTATCTCAAGGCATAATACGACCGAGCTTTTCTGAATATGCCAGCCCCCTTGTTCTGGTGAAGAAGAAGGATGGAAGTATACGTGTCTGTGTTGATTACAGGAAAATTAATCAAAAGATGGTCAAAGACGAATACCCACTACCTGTAATTGATGATCACATCGATAAGTTATGTAAAGCCTTGGTGTTCAGTACGTTGGACCTGAAAAATGGATTTTTTCATTTACCAATTGAGGAGGACTCAATTAAGTATACAGCTTTTGTGACCAGTAGCCCAGAAGGCCAGTTTGAGTTCCTGCGGGCTCCTTTTGGACTTTCTATATGTCCTAAATACTTCACCAGATTTATCAACATAATATTCGCAGATTTCATCAGAAGAGGTGTACTGTTAATATTCATCGACGATTTGATTATCCTAGCTGAAGATGAATCTCAGGCATTCCAAAGGCTGGAAGAAGTATTGAAAGTGGCATCAGAGTATGGGCTCGATATTAGTTGGAAGAAATCACAGTTGCTACAAAGATCAGTGGAATACTTGGGTCATGTGGTCTCAAACGGGACAGTGAAACCTTCGAAAGATAAAACAGAAGCAGTTTTGAAGTTCCCAGTGCCAAGAAACCTTAAAGAAGTACAAAGTTTTATTGGATTAACATCATATTTTAGAAAATTTATCCCTAATTATGCCAGAATAGCCAGACCATTAAGTGATTTATTGAAGAGTAAAGAATTTTATTTCAAAGAAGATCAGAGATGTGCCTTTGAGAAACTAAGAGAATTATTGTGTTGTGATCCTGTTTTAAAAATATTTGACATTCAGTTAGAGACTGAACTCCACACAGATGCTTCAAAGCTTGGCTATGCAGCAGTTTTGATGCAGAAAGATCCCGCTGATGGTAGCCTGCATCCTGTACACTATATGAGCAGGAAAACTAGTGATGTTCAGCAAAAGTGTAGTAGCTATGAACTAGAAGCGCTGGCTGTTGTTGAAGGTGTGAAAAAATTCAGAAAATACCTTATTTATTTATTTATTTTTTTTTTTTATTTATTTAACAATTTATGCACACATAGAAAAAAATAGATCAAAACAAAGAATAGGATAGTAGAGTACAAAGGCACTGCTTATTTCTATAGAAATCTCTTCCAGCAGACCTGCGATGGGAGAGTTAAAACAAAAGAGATGTAGACAGAGTGTGACAGTTAATTTAGATATATTATTATAATCATACATAATTCATATAAAATAGAAATACACATATATGTATAATACATACACACGTATATAGATACATACATACATATACATATATATGTATATATAAATAATATATATATATATATAAATAAAGTTAAAATAACATTTTAAATAGGCATCTATAAGGATGAGGAGATGTAGTGATCCTTAAGGTTTCTTTTAAAGGAAGCAACAGTTTGGCAGTTCCTTATATTAGGTGGTAGTGAGTTCCAAAGTCGAACGGCTTGCACTGTAAAGGAATAGGAGTAAAAGTCAGTGGAGTGGGAGGGAAATTTAAGGAGGGATTTGAGATGTGTCCTGCAGGGCGCATCAGGTGAGCGAGCGAAGGAAAAGCGTTCCCGCAGGTAGGAAGGAGTTTTAGGGTTGTACAGGATATTAAATAAAAGACACAAAATGCGAGTGTTCCTGCGAAGACGAATGGGGAGCCACTTGAGTTTGTTGCGAAAATCGGAGACATGATCATACTTTTTCAGGTTGAAAATAAAACGAATACACACATTTTGCAATCTCTCAAGCTTGTTTAGAAGCTCCTCTGTAGCATCCAGGTAACAGGCATCAGCGTAGTCTATGATGGGTAAGATTAAAGTCTGAGCTAGAGAAATTTTGGTTTTTAAGGGCAAAAAGCTTTGGAGGCATTTCAGCGAATGGAACGTAAAGTGCACTTTACGACTGACTTCGGCGACCTGGGCAGACCACGATAAGTCAGAGTCAAAAGTTACCCCCAAGTTTCTTGCCGTTTTGTCAAAGTCAATGTGAACTCCATTAAGACAGAGAGGCGATAGACAGGCAATATCAAGCTTGTTCCGCATGTATCTGCTGCCGATGATCATGGCCTGAGACTTCCTGGGATTAATTTGGAGCCCAAAGGACCGCGCCCAATCGCTAACCATACTCAGGTCATGATTCATGGCAGAAACGGCCGCTTCAGCATCCGAAATAGAAAAATGCCTATAGAGCTGCAAGTCGTCTGCGTAGAGATGGAAATTAGTGGAAATTACTCTAGTAACCGAGTCAATGAAAATAGAAAAGAGAAGAGGAGAGAGAACGCCACCCTGGGGTACACCAGCAGTAAGGCTGCACCAATCGGAAGATAAGTCGTCCAACCGAACACGCTGAGAACGGCCTCTGAGATAGGAATTGAACCAACTTAAAGCGGTAGAAGAGACATTAATAGATTTAAGGATTCCAAGAAGGATGTCGAAATCAACAGAATTAAAGGCACTGCTAAAATCAAGAAGTACTAAGAGGGTGAGAAGTTTATTGTCCATAGCATGTCGGATATCGTCAGTTACCTTTAAAAGTGCAGTAACAGTACTGTGACCGGGCCGAAAACCAGACTGAAAAGGGCTAAGAAGGTCATTACTAGAGAGAAAAACAGACAGTTGATGATGAACCAGATGCTCAAGAACTTTGGAAAGGTATGGAAGGATTGAAATGGGTCTAAAATCGGATAGTGTTAAGGGGTTAGATGTTTTGGGTAAAGGAATAATAAGGGCTTCTTTCCAGGACTTAGGAAAGGAGCAGGAGAACAGAGAGAAATTAAAGATATGAGTCAATACAGGGAGCACTATAGGAAGAGTCAAAGAAACCATCCTTGAGCATACATTGTCATTGCCAACTGCATTAGAGGAAATAGCAAGGATAGATTTTTTAACATCATTTTCGGTCACAGCACTCAGTTCAAAGGGGGGGCACTGAGGCATCGGCAATTCGGAGAGCTTACTCAGTGTACAGGTTCTGACGCGCGGCTCTAAACTGACTGGAGGACAGGAAAAATAATTGTTGAGAGCACACACGTCAGTATCCTTACTGGAAGCAGTAAGCGATTTACCGATGCCAACCGTTTTCAGGAATTTCCATACATCAGAGGAGTTACGGTTCTCAAGGGAATTATGGAAGTAGCGTCTCTTAGCATCTCTGCACAAACGACCACAGCGATTACGCAACACCTTATAAGCTAAAAGGTTGCGCTCAGTCGGACTACGCTTCCACCGCCGCTTGGCCCTGTCTCTACTTGCCATCACTTCCTTAATAGCAGGGGTTAACCAAGGAGCAGGAATGGACTTAACTTTGACCCGGCGAAGGGGTGCGTGGGTATCAAACAAATGCAACAACTTATTATTAAAAATATCAACCATTTCATTGATGCAGGTACTCTCATAAACACACGTCCAATCAATAATCTCAACATCACGCTGTAATGCCTCCAAATCAATACCCTTAAAATTCCGGAGAAAGAGGTATTGTGGCTTTCTCTTAGGAGGGCGAATCTTGTAGGACATAAAAATTAAGTCATGATAGGAAAAACACGAAGAAAGCTGTCCATGTGTCGAAACATTATTGATCTTGGATACGATCATAAGATCCAGCAAAGAAGGTGTGCAGTTAGGAAAGTGATGAGTAGCAGAAAGAGGTAAGGTACAAAGATTGAAAGAGGAAAGGAGTGATTGGAGTTTATGAGCTCGACAATCATCCTTTAAAAGACAAGTATTAAAATCACCCATCAGGACTACATGATCATATATGGGGCAAAAGTTATTGAGTAATGAGTCAAGTGAGTCAAAGTAATCAACACTGAGATTGGGACTGTAAAGTACTCCAAGGAACATTTTTATAGGAATACCCTTCAAAATAGTCACTGACTGTGAAGCCTTCCAGAAGACTTTAACAAAGAAAGAGGTCTGTGCAAAGGTAGCTCGGTGGGTAATGTACTTACAAGACTTTAACTATAGCATTGAACATAGAAAAGGTGAAAGAATGCAGCATGTAGACTCATTAAGCAGAAACATTTGTATCATCAACACGGAACTACACTGCCGGATAAAGAAAGCTCAAGAAGAAGATGAAACACTAAAGATTTTAAAAGAAATTCTCAAGGAAAAGGAGTATGAAGACTACATTTTGGAAAATGATATCATATACAAAAGAGTTGAGAAGAAGCTAGTGATACCCGATGCTATGGACATTGAGATAATCAAAATGGCTCATGGTATGGGGCACTTCGGGAAAAAGAAAGTTAAAGACATAGTTGAAAAAGATTACTTTATTTGTAAATTAGATAACAAAATTGAAAAAGTGATTTCAATGTGCATACCTTGTATATTGGCCAGCCGGAAGTCAGGAAAAAAAGAAGGGCTGCTGAATCCGATTGACAAAGGAGAGGTTCCCTTGGATGTATTACATTGCGATCATCTGGGACCATTGGATGCTACTAAAAAAATGTACAACTACATACTTACTGTGATTGATGCATACACCAAGTTTGTTTGGATATATCCAGTGAAGACGGTGACCTCAAAAGAGACTGTTGACAAACTTAAGCTGCACCAAAAGGATTTTGGTAATCCCCGTCGCATAATAACTGATAGAGGCACCGCATTTACTGGAAGGGAATTTCAGGAATATTGTGATGAAGAAGGTATTGAGCACATAAAGGTGACTACAGGCATCCCGCGAGGCAATGGTCAAGTGGAACGTATGAATCAAATCATCATTTCAGTTCTGGCCAAGCTATGTGTTGAAGAACCCACACACTGGTACAAGCATGTCAGCAGGCTGCAGCAGGTTATCAATGGTTCTTATCAGCGTTCTATCAACACTTCACCTTTCAAACTGATGACTGGAGTTAACCTGAAACATAAAAATGATATAAAAATAATAGAATTATTGGAAGAAGAAAATAGACTTATATTTACTGGAAAAAGAGAAGAACTGAGGAAGGAAGCAAAGACTCAGATATTAAAAATACAGGAAGAAAATAGAAAAACATTTAATAAAAGAAGGAAGGAAGGTCAGATCTACAAAGAAGGGGACTTAGTAGCCATTCAGCGAACACAGTTTGGGAATAATCTAAAATTAAAAGAAAAGTTCTTTGGTCCGTACAGGGTAAGGAAGGAATTAGGAAAGGATAGGTATGAAGTAGAGAAAATAGATTATAGTAAGGAGGGTCCTAGGAGAACAACTACTGGGGTAGATTATATGAAAATATGGCTTTAATTGAATAATATACTTACCTTTAGTCTTACATAATATTCTGATAATATCTTGTTATTATACCTTACTATTTGAAGATGATGATTATCACTTTGAACTTTGTTGTTGTTAGGTTGGACTTACCATTTTATTCTGGAAATAATTTGTGTTAAGTCATAATGATAATAACACTTGTAATCTTTTAGTCATTTGTTTTGCTATGTTGTAAGATGAAGAGACTGTTAAGTTTACTTAGTTGTCTCACACACTATTGTTATTGAGTTTTCCTGTAGTGTTTAGTAAATGGTACTGTAATTAATTTTGGGTATGACTAATTACCTTATTGTAATTTTCTCTAACTAGAGTCAGTCTGAGGGCAGACTGAGGGCAGAATGGCCGAGTTGTAGGATTAAAAACCGTGTATCCAAGTTTATATTATTTTATTTTTGAACGAATGAAGGGTGAGAGGGGAAGTATGTGAGAGGGAGAGGGGAGAAATGGCGAGCTAGAAGACGAGAAAGACGTGTATGAGATTTTGAAGTTGTATTAAGAAGTGAAATAAATAAACCAGTTATTGTAATCAAACAGTGTTACTTTTATTTCGGTCTCAATCCTACATCTATGAGAAGTAGCTCTTTAGTGCCACGAGACCCATTCCTACATCCATTCTGAGAGGGCGACATAATGCAATTACTCTCAACATGATGATAAATTTTCGCTCTCAGGATGGAAGTAAGAATTTTATAGACCGTTGGCAAACATGTTATCGGTCTATAATTTTTGGGCTCCGCGGCACTACCAGCTTTATAGATCAGATTGGTTACTCCTGTAGTTAAGAACGCTGGCAACGATCCAGACTGTAAAGCCGATTGGAATTGTGAAGCCAAACATGCATGCGAACTACGAAACCATTTTATCCAGTAATTGTGCAGTCCATCCGGTCCAGGAGATTTCCAATTCGGCAATGGCTGAACTGCATAAGTTACATCCTCGGGACTGATATTAATAAATTCCATTTCTTGGATTGGTTCACATGCACGAACCTCCTGCATCCAATCACCTTCAGTGTGAATAACAGGTGCCGACCAGATATTACGCCAGAAAGCATTCATAGCTTCGTTATCCGGTAGGCACGTACCATCCACGCTGCAATCAGTTCGTTCCCAGGCTCTATAAACCCATCTTTGGTCTCTAATTAGTAATAATTATTAGTACAGGCAAATAAGGTGGTAAATACAAAAAAAAAATGCTTTTATATTAAATGTCAGAATTAAAAGTGACGGTAACTGTTTTTATGCCTTAATAATATGAACATTTTCTATGGACCTACTCTCAATCTAAGGCAAGACCTGTTGTCAGAATTTTAGAATTCTAAACAACGAATGTGATAGAATATAGGTACTTTATCTTATTGAACTAATTCAAACAACTCCATATACCGAAGAGACTGAACTTGGCAAGCAGTATTTAACTTGAATCATCAAATTGATCAGCGTAATATTTTTGAAACTTTCTATGAAATTGATTAATATTTTAGGTAGGTTCCTTTCTTTTTTAGTGATGGGAAATTATCAAATGACTGACCCTGCCATGGTTGGAGTGGCAGGAAGTGTCAAAGTGTCAGACTCTTGCTGACTAAAACAAGTTCCTTCCTTCACCCTTTGCGTTCTAGAGCCTCGGTTGCTCTTTCGAACAATCCCACAGGTAGGTACTTTTCTTTAAATAAACCTTTTGTTTCATTCTAGTCAAGTATACCTACCTATATTTTACATTTAAGTATAATACTAATTACATTTAATAATTAACCATAATAGGACCATAATAACGATATAATTACTATTAAATTTCACGTAAAGTAATGTTCAAGCTAGCATGCAACTCGTTCATTTGGAATTCGGTGGCAGTCACCGGTTAATTAATTTATGACTCAAAATGAATAAATTACAAATGAATATGAAACGCACACATTTCTATAATTCGACAAGCATTTTACGTAAAGTAAAGTAGTTGTGCTGTTTAATCAATATAATATAAAAATAAATGCCACTTTTCGTTGTAATTTTATAACTCAAGAATGGGCTCACCTATCCAAACCAAATGTTAAGGCTTTGTACGGACTATTTTGTAAATGGTTTATGTGAAGTTTGCACAAAATCGGTCGAGCGGTTCATCTTTAATTTGAATTCATATAGCCCACGCGGGCGAACCGGCTGGCGGAAAGCTAGTTATATATAGATAATAAACAAAGGCATTTTTTCAAGAGGTATCTTTTACCTCTTTTGGTAACATTAAGCCTTATCTGAAACATTCATTTTAGAAAAATGAAGAAACCTTCAAATGAATCATTTTGTAAGGAAAATAGTGTAGTGGTTGTGCGATGCGATGCTTTGAAAATATAGTTTTAATGTGACAGAATAAAAGAGCCATATTGAAATTAGAATATCAAAAATAAATCAGAAAAAATTATATAACTGTAAATAACATCCATGGAACATTCCCGTAAAAAACTCAATGGTAGGGGAGCCCTAGTAGGGATTTCGGGATTTACTAAAGCGCGGCAGATTAATATACAGGGGGATACCTTGTACCCGTTTGAGTACCTCCACCAAATATGAGCCCCATATATAAGGACGCGCGTCAAGGATAAAGGATCAGATTAGTAAAAAAAAATCGATCATCAGACAATCTCGAGCGCGTCAGATTAAGGTAGGGTGAGTTAATTACATGCTAAAAAGTGTATATTCCACTAATCTGACAATTTGAGAGTGACGCAAAGAAAGGGGAGGGCGGAAAAGTTGTAAAAAAAAAACGTCATCTCGACATTCTCGAGCGTGGCTGAATTTTTTTTTATTTTGTAGTAAATTATTCAAGGATAACGAAAAATATATAATCTGACCATTTCCACAAGCCGAAGTGACAAAAATTCGTCGATAAAGTTTAATGCGTGCAGCTGCGTGATGATGATTATCCTCTCCGCGTTTCTATTCCCCTCTCACTCTTTCTCTATCTATTACTATCTCACTCCGTCCCTACTCTGGTTTCGGTTGCTATGACGCCTTCACAGCTGATGACACAGGACAGACTCGTTCGTGGCATAATATTATTAACAGTATTTCCAACGTTTTGGCTTTTCGTTTACGTTTTTAGGGTTCCGTAGTCCGACAAGGAACCCTTATAGTTTCGCTCTGTCCGTCTGTCTGTCTGTCTGTCTGTCTGTCTGTCCGCGGCATAGCTCCGTGGTTTTTGTTATTAGAAAGCTGAAATTTGGTATGAATATGTATATTGATCACGCCGAGAAAGTGGTAAAATAAAATTTTGAAAAATATTTTTTTTTAGGGTAGCTCCCAAACATGTAAAGTAGGGATGAATATTTTTTTTCTCGCGTACCCCTTTGTGTGGGGTATCGTTAGATAGGTCTTTCAAAAATATTATGGGTGTGTGAAGACCATTTTTCAGTTAAGCGAGCCATTTGCGAAATTTCTAGATTTTAAGTGAAATTTTTTGTTCGATACGAGTTACCCCCCCCCTCTAACTTTTGAATGCCTGTACCTAGAAATGTGAAAAAAATCACAGACGTAGTACATATAATGAAATTATAAGGAAAACTATCACGGCTAAGTAGGCTTAACCGGTTACAGAGCTATAGTCGACTAACTAACTCCTACTACGGAACCCTACTGCGCGTGGCCCGACACG
This sequence comes from Pyrrhia umbra, assembly GCA_963891755.1. NCBI lineage: Eukaryota > Metazoa > Arthropoda > Insecta > Lepidoptera > Noctuidae > Pyrrhia > Pyrrhia umbra. The sequence continues at coordinate 4,962,758 of OY982943.1, forward strand.
CACTTGGCCGGTTTTTTTTTTTTTGTTCGAGCACGAAAAAGATGAAGATGATTCTACTGATGAAGATGATGATTAATTAATCAATTAATTATAAAAAAAAATATTTTTTTGAGCATTTAAAAAAAAATATTTTCTTATAAATACGAGAATACTTGTAGTATTCTACTTAACAAACGTACACGTTTTTATTTGCATGCTATTTCCTGAGCTTTTCAATTAATTAAGTCCAATGGTTTTAATAAAAATGTTTTTTTGTCAGATTAGGCGAATCCCTCTAGATAATCGTCAGATTATGAGACAGCACGTCTAGGACATAAAGATGAACCATATATATCTTAATCTGACGCGCTCGAGTATTTCAAAATGGCGATTTTTTTTTGCACATTATAATAATGGCCACGAGTTTGCGTCACTTCGAAATCGTCAGATTATTGATTGAGAGCGTTTTTTTAGGTTCACTTAACACCCCCTTAGAAAATCTGACGCGCTCGATTAAATTATTTTTTTTTTCATTTTCAACCCTTACGTACGACCACCCCCATCATGCAAACGATCAGATTAACATACATACATTCTTAAAAATACGTAGGACATTGATGCTATCAATATCTGACGCGCTCGATTATGTCCATGCAACAGATTTTTTTTACATTTTTGAAAATCTATAGCTGCTCCCCCCACCGATGAAAACGATACATTATATAACATTTTTTTCTTCTTATCATCTAAGCTTTGCATCCCAATAGGTCTCTATGACGCTCGAGTAAATCCCCATTTAGCATCGTGGGCTCCCCTACCACAATAAATTAATCTATACATAAAAGTAAGTTACTAAATATAAAATGCTTTGTCCTGAATGACTGACGGATCAACTCACAGCCTAAACCGCTGATCATAGAGACCTGAAACTTGGAGTGTGTTCTTTGCATGACGTAGGCATCCGATTAGATAGGATTCACCGAAACTCTACATCTAAGGGGTTGAAAAAGGGGGGCAAAGTTTGTATGATACTGACATTTTTAATGTGAATTCGTATAGCCCAAAAGGGCGAAGCCTCTAGCGGAAAGCTAGAAGTTTATAACCCTATTTGATACTTTTTAGTATAGAATACTTCTCATCCGGGTGCGCGAAGTAATTCCTTCAAGAAGCTGGTAAAACCGTGGGAAACAGCTAGTATTATCACTACATAGTATAAAACAAAGTCGCTTTCTCTGTCCCTATATCCCTATGTATGCTTAAATCTTTAAAACTACGCAACGGATTTTCATGCGGTTTTTTTAATAGATAGAGTGATTAATGAGGAAGGTTTTAGTATATAATTTGTCAATTTTTTGTATCCATTAGCTAAAATATCGCGGGCGAAGCCGCTGGCGGGAAGCTTGTTAAATATAATTAGTGCGATAACGCTGCGGCTATGAAGTTAAGTCATTTATCCCACAATCCTGGTAATAAAAAACCGTTAAAGTTAATTAAAACAAACGTTATCCTGTCTTGAAGGTTGTAGGTGTGCCAACAGCGATGCTGGTGCCAAGTCTAGCCCGCAATGTCTGACACTCAATTAATTAAAACTAATTCTGCAAAATATACGGATAGACTATTTTAAAATCAAACTTTACTAATATTATAAATGCGAAAGTATTTCTGTCTGTCTTTTATGCTTTCACGGTAACGGCGGCGGATATTTTATGAAATACTAGCAATTACCCGTGGTTTTACCCGTATCCCGTGGTCCTGTCCCTTCCTTGGTTTAAATTTAAATCCATATACCAAAATGTACCCAAATCAGCTTGTAAATTGTATTCGCGGAATGTTCCAAAGCGTTACCGCGCCCCCGGAATAAAAAAGGCAGAGAAAGGAACATGGATAGGTTTTAGTCAGTAAGAGTCTGACACTCCCTCTCGGCCCACCTATGGCGGTAGGAGTCATTTGATGATTTCCCATCTGAAAAAAGGGTAAGTTGTTTTGCTGGATGATCTTCAATAAAGGACATAATGACATGATGGATATAATACTTTTTACTGGTACCATTATTACTAACTAAATTATATTTAAATTTATTTTTAAAGTCAGCAGTCCATCTCTATTCACAGTACATTGTATCCCTACAAGTTCAGCCATTTTATCCTAAAAGAGCAACAGATAGACAGAGTTATAATATTGTAAAGGATAGTTAGCATGAATGTATTAAATTCAGAACAAAATCTTAGCTTTGCTTCTGCTTTTAGTGTGCAGTAACCTTTATACTACACTGCATTCCACGCTCAATTAGTCATCTAAAACAATGTTCAACATTCATTTGAAAAGAGTGTAGTTCGTTGCGACATACTTAAAGTAGTTCTTAATAATGTGATATAAAATAAAATAATCTTACTTAGGTGACATTTTTTCTTTATCATCGACCTTTACTTTAGGTATGAGTAACCTATGCGGGTTATATAACTTTTCTGAAGTCATATGTACTTTCTAAGTATATCTTAGACGTCACTGACTAACGGTGAAGGAAAACATCGTGAGGAAACCTGGACCTAAAATGTCTGAAATCGCCAATCTGCCTTGAGCAAGCGTGGTGATTAATGCTCATGCCTTCTCTGTATGAGAAGAGGCCTGTGCCCGACAGTAGGACGATATATAGGCTGATAATGTAACCTATGCGGGATGTTTGAAAGAGATACCGTAGTCTCAGAACAAAGGGCGAAGGAAGGAAAGTTCCTTCCTTATGGGATGGGTTTTAATCAGTAAGAGTCTGACACTCCCTTCCGCCCTGCCCACAGAAAAGTCATTTGATGATCTCCCGTCCCTAAAAAAAGTATGAGTAACCGAAAGTAAAGGTCAACGAAACATAGCTAAAAGTCTAAGGCTCCTATAACGGAAACTGTCTTAGACTTAAGGACTACTTAAAAATAACTTCAGATAACATCAGTCCATGAATAGGTGACAGCTCGAACATAGCGATACTTCCTCCGTACCTTGGAGAGTGTGAAAAGCTGTCGATTCTGCAGCTAATTTCGCTCCGTTCATGATCGGAACGTAGTCCCATCGGATTTTTGGAGTGAGGGCATAGAGACCTGTTTTTGCGCATACACTATATTATTATGTCCCAAATGGCTGTTCTCTTTTGAGATTGGCTGCCGTGACCAGAATCTGGTCGGAAGATATTGTTATCAAAAAGAAAATTCTTATTGATAATACACCTTCAGGGTACAGAACGACCTTTTCCGAACTATTGGAAACTTTGAAGGACTTGCTAACAAATAAATAACGCTCCAATAAGAAACGCAGCGTCTATTGAAAGCACTATAACCCCATAACAAATTGTCAACTAACAAAAAGAGTTATGAAAACACTTACCGTAAAGAATTGTTCACAAAAGAGTTGTTTCTTCTCAAGTACCTTTGCAAACTTTGGGGTACAACGAGAAAAAGGTGAATTGTTGGTGTTATCTTCTATCAGGAGCCTTACTATTATGTGCAAAAGCAGGAATAGGCAAAGACGTGTGTGTGTGTGTGTGTGTGGCTCCCGAATGGATGAACCGATTTTGATTTAATTTGAAAGGTTATTCGGGAGCTATGTTTGGTAAAAATCGGACCAAGATGGCCGCCGCCACGAAATTGTGAATTACATTTTATTTTCACAACTACCTCGTTCTTTTCCATATTATAATATATAATACTTTTGTATGTCTATATATAAGCAGTAACTATTTCCAGAATGATTATTTCTGGGATAGACTGCTGATTGTTTTACGTTCATGGTTATGATTAGGACATACTTGTGGAGCCTTTCCGTGAAATAATTCCATTTCGAAAAATCTATATGCAAGATTTTAATTTTTTCTGCTTTTATGAAGATATTTATTATCATTCCCTCAATAATATGTTACTTACCTTAAAGTCACAATACGTTTCTAGTGTGTATTAGGCACGACTGGCCCAAAATCCGTAGTAAGTGCAAAGTTTTGGCACAAAAGTGTGTCAGTAAATAATATTAAAGAGTTTTCCTTTATATCGGCTCTTATTCTTTGTTGTTTTTTTTTGTTTTGAGTGGTCTAGTACGGCAAGGTAAATTCGAATGAGACTCGAATACTTTTATTTTTTGTTTAGAAATCCTTACAATGCGAAAGTAATTATGTTTTTCTGTTTATCTATCTATATATATAAAAATTAATCCCTATTTCCCTTGGTCATCGCATCACGCGTGAACGGCTGGATTAATTTGGCTGAAATTTGGTACGTATTTAGAGGGGACCCTGGAGTAGGTTTTAAGCTTAATTTCTTCTTTCTATTTCGATGTCACTATCCTACTAAAATTATAAATGCGAGAGTTTGTAAGGATGTATGTATATGTACCTATCTATGTTTATTATTCCTTCACGCAATAACTACTGGATTAACAATAAAGAATACTTTATATAAGGGTGCGAGAAGTAGTACCCTTAAAGCCGTGGTTAAGAGCTAGTTTTAATCTAAAAAGCCCTACAAAAGGCGCCACACGAAAACAGATAAATAAAGACGTACCGAAATCCCGTTAATCACCCCTTATCACCGTATTATCACCATAGTATCACCGTAATGTCTTTGTATCGCCGCTCGATGTTTACGGCGTGTATTGAATGTTAATTCGTCACTATTCGGTTCTTATTTTACTATCGGTTACTATGCGTTGAATTAAAGCGTTTCGGTGATAATGTTAGGGAGAATACACACTTGAAAAACATTTCCAAATTAATGACAGAAATCTACAATCTAAAATTTCGATTGTACTTTGTATTTCTGATATTAACTTAAATTCTAAATGTCGAATAAATAGTAAGAAGTCCGATAAGGAATGAATTAAAATAAAGCAGTGTGTTATTTGACGTCTCAAACACAAAACATGAATTAGATGATTTCCGCTGATAAAAACTAGCCTATAATTGTTTCCAGGGTCTGGTCTATCTTTATGCCAAATTTCATCTCAATCGGTCTGGCAGTTTTACTGTGAAGCGTCATAAACACTGTGATATACAAATAAACTCACTTTCTCTAATAATATCGTATCTGCCTAGCATTTTTCCAACTATGTTTGACTCGGTTTCCAGTCTAAACTGGATGCAGTAACACACTGGTACTCATACCAGTGTGTTACATGGAGCGACTGCCTATGTGACCTCCACAACCCAGTTACTGGGTAACACTAACCTTGGTAAGACTGATTGTCAGACTTCTAGCCCTTGACTACCCAAAACGACTGTCAAAGATCTACAAATGATGACCGCTAAATAATATTTAGAATAAATAAATAAGTTTTTTGTAATTGACAAAAATTTTACCTGTATAGTTTCAAAGATATTTATCTCATTGTTTTTGTATGAATTAAACGTAAGAAAAAAATCCTTACTTAATCAACAAGATCAAATACATTTTTTAAATGTAATTAAGATAGCTTTTCTAACATTTTAAGGACTGTTTCAAAGACAAAAAGTGTCCAAAAAGTTGTATTATCTGGTTGTAAGAGATAGTTGAAAGTTTCATGACTTTTTAAATCAGATTACTTTTGCTTATTCAACTGTATAACCTCTGATAATTTGGATTTAAAAAAGTAAAGAAATTTAAATGATAACAAAATTATATTCATGTTTAAATTTTTACATTTATCGTTCGCCCAATGAAAAATGCATAATTCCACACTCGTTTTTTTAAGCCATAATCTTTATAGGTACCAGTTAAATACTGAATTCAATAATAAAAATAATTATTAAACGACGACGTTTAATAATTATTTTTTACTCTCTTCTGTGGTTAAAAATAATAACCATTTTAATAAAAAAGTACAGATCGAACTTTATTCGCTACTAGCTTCTGACCGCGACTTCGTCCGCGTGGAATAGTGGTAGAAAACCCAAATATCTTACGGAACCCTATTTTTTTCCAAAATAAAATTTAGCCTATGTTACTCGTGGATAATGTAGCTTTCGAATGGTGAAAGAATTTTTAAAATCGGTCCAGTAGTTTTTGAGCCTATTCATTACAAACAAACAAAGTTTTCCTCTTTATAATATTAGTGTAGATGTTTTACCGCAAGTGTAAAAGCTTCTTAACAAAAGCGTGACAAAAATGTGACCATTATCATGACCATTTTTTTAATGTTTCGTAGTAGAGTGCACCTGATTACATTGAATTAAATTAATCTATTGAAGTGCCCGCAATTGAATTAGGATCGTACTTATCGATTGTAAAACGATTCGAATGTATAAGGTCGAATAATTGGAATAATTCTGTGTTTTAGTTTAATTTAAAATTCGAATAGTTGAAAATGATTTGGTATTTAAGATATTTGTGTTTAGTGCTATAGTTATGTATTAGAATTAATACGGGGTTTTATTTTTAATCATTATGCATGGTTGGTAAAGAGATTACGCTATTTGCTGAAAATTGCATGTCATGGGTTAAATTTCTATTGGATTATTTATTAAGAAAATATCCCACTAAAATTAAAATCCGAAAGTATGTGTGGATTTATGTAGGTATGTACATCTGTTTGTTACGTTTTCGCGAAAAACTATTTAACAGATTTGGATGAAATTTGATGCACATAATTATAGTTTATAACCTGGATTACCACATACGATACTTTTTATCCGAGTGTGCAAAGTAATTCCTTCAGATGCAGGCGAAACCGCGGGATACAGCAAGTATTTCATTAGAAATTTATATATTTTCAGAATTACTTCATACAGAACCAGAGTTTATGAGTGAAATATTTTTATTAGGCCGTTACAAATTTATTACGATAATATTTTTACGATTAATCCATTGTCAGCCGACGTTTACGTCTCAAATGAAATATTACTTGTTCGTGAGATGAGGTATTAAAATTGTATTAATTGATAATTTAATACACGTGTAATTGATTTCCGAGATTAGTCTACTTTTACATAACATGACGCTTATATTTCCTGGTGGGATAGGCAGAGATAGGTACACATCGAACGTACATAATATAATTATAATTACGAAAGTTTATGAAGATAAATGTATGTATCATGCTTGTTACCCTCTCACGCAAAAACTACTAAGTGGATTTGGGTGGAATTTAGTTCACACATAGTTTATTACCTGGATTACTACATGGGCTATTTTTTGTCTGGGTACGTGAAGTAGTTCCTTCAGAATACGGGTGAAACCACGGAAAAAAGCTAGTGTAAAATAAAAACTAAATTAATGATTTACCAATCAAAGTAGGTATAAACACTAATTCCATTAATTTCAATGTAAAAAAAAATGGTATATCGTAATAACTCAGAATTAATCCTAACTAAAATTATATATATATACGAAAGTGAGTATGTTTGACTGTAAAACTGCTGAACTGATTTGAATGAATTTTGATACATAGATAGAGGGGACCCTTTTTTCGCGGACGGTAATCAACAAATGATTCCTCCCGCCGTGGGTGGAGCAGGAAGGAGTATCAGATCAGACTCTTATTAACTAACACCGATCCATGTTCCGACCCTGGAGACAGTTATAGGGTACTTTTTACCCGGGTGCGTTAATTAGTTTCCTCGGGACACGGGTAAAACCGCGTGAAACAACTAGTTACTTACTTAACATAAGTAGTATTATCTCAAACGTGTATGCTACAGAACCCATTACATGGAAAATGATCAATATTGCTTGTTCCCATGGTAACCAGTATTCCTGGATTAAACGAGTATTATAATAAAACTTGATTGGGTACCTACTATGTTGGTTGTGATGTACAGGGTGTTTCTATCCCAAATTAATAGTTGGAAAATAAAGTTTATATTTTTTACAAATTTCTATAAAAATAAGTACCTACCTACTTATTGTTATCATTTTAATTATTACATCCTTAAACTGATGCTGTACCTTCCTGGTCTGAGTCAAAAGCTATTATTGAGTGTTATATCGTTGCTGGCACTTATTTTTTCCTACTTAAAAACATGGAAAATAAAAAAAACATTATTTATATAAATAAAAAATATACTAAATAAATAATAGGAATTGCCCTTAAATTTCTGATCAACCAATCACATAATACTAAATATTATTTTCTTGTAAAAAAAATCCTATTCATTTCAAAAATCGAATACAACAAACTTCATAATAGGTACCTACCATAATTTAGTGTATAAAAAACATCCACCCAGTATAACCTCCGAAACAGATTCATTAAGTGTCGGGGCACACCTGTCGCTCCCGACCAATGGGTCTCATAGACACCACATAAATATTGGACCAACCTTATCTGATGCGCCCGTGTCGCAAGGGGCTTTATGTCAAGCCATTTTGTCAAACCGGTTACAGAAAAAACTGTAAGTACCGTTTTGTTAGTGATTTTTGATTACTGAATAAAGTGGTTATTATGAGAATAATAATTAATTTACACATATAGAATGCTTTGTCCTGGACGACTGACGGGTCAACGTACAGCCTAAACCGCTGACCGTAGAGTCCTGAAACTTGGAGAGTGTGTTCTTTAAATAACATAGGTATCCGATAAGAAAGGATTTTCCGAAATTCTAACCCTAAAGGAGCGAACAACCTAGTGCAAAAGCTAAAGCGGAAAGCTAGTTGATATTAAATAGTTATTTTTCTGTATTAATTGAATAAAACAAACACAAAAAATAATAACTTGCAAAAATCTAGAATATTACATAACTAGCTCTTTACCGTGGTAACTCTTTACCCGCGTCAAATAAAAGAAAACTACTTCACGCAGCCGGATAAAAACTATCCTAAAATCTTCTCCAGATTTTAACATATCTCCATACTTAATTTCATCTTAATCAGATCAACAGTTTCGCATTAATTATAAATTCAACGAAACATAACAGATGAAATTGTTGAGAGTAGCACGAACATTCTTACTTTTTACCAATATAATAAATTAGAAAGTAACTGTCTGTCTATTACACTTTCAAAATAAAATCGCTGAACCGATTTCGACTAAACCTGGTATAGAGACAGCTTGGACTGTGGGGAACGACGAAGGATATTTTTTATCCGGGTGCAACCACGGAAAACAGCTACCAACCTTATAAACACAAAATAAAAACGCCAATGCGGCTAGCCCGAACGCATAATTTTAACGTTAATGTAAGCGATTGTCGAATAATAAATACAACCATAACAAAGCAAAATTTATGTTAAAAATGCATAAAATAAAAATTTTCGGCATCCATGATTAAAGTCACCAATTTAAATAAATAGTACGTCAAAAGCGAGTAGGACCGAGTATACAATATTCTATTCAAAAATCGCTTTCGATACGAATACTTTTTCTTAAGTGATTCGTGATAAGCTCACTCAATTTATTCATATCTCTAAATACACATAAACAGCCAGCTCTAATCAGATTACTGCTACCATTAACATAGTAAAATCATGTAACATGCTCATCAGAAATTCATTTGAAAACAAAAGCGAACGAGGCTTGGTTAAATAAGAAAAGGCACAAAGAGGAAGGAAGATTTTCCTGTGAAACAATAATGCACAAAGCTACAGTGCACGAGAGACAAGGACGGGACGACACTGGGTTTGTTGGATGCGGCATTTACCTTCTACACAAAAATAAAAAAAATATACGAGGAGCTCGTGGCTAAGTAACAGCTGCACGGTTCGACCTATCAAAGGTTAAGCTGCGCTTTGCGCGGTCGGTCCGTGGATGTGTGACCATCTTTGCCATAGCGAGACTCCTCCGTGCGTCGGAAAGAACGTTAAGCTGTTGGTCCCGGTTGTTATTTGTAGATCTTTGGCAGTCGTTACGGGTAGTCAGAAGCCAGAAAGTCTAACAACCAGTCTTACCATGGGGTACCGTGTTACTCAGTAATTGGGTTGTGGAGGTCAGATAGGCAGTCGCTCCATGTAAAACACTAGTACTCAGTTGTATCCGGTTTAGACTAGCAGCCTGCCCTAACATAGTTGGGAAAAAGCTAGGCAGATGATGAGAAAAAAAATGTGAATACCATGTTGCGACCAAATAGACTTCCTATCTTACATATTTTTTAAATTAGATTCTACATGATCTTCGCATGTCATTATTTTATGTATACATGAAAAATTGGTAAAATTTATTTAATAGTACCTAAATAACCATACAGTTTTTTGCCTGTTCTTCTCCATAGGAAACTATTTTTTGGAATGGGCAAGTAAATTTTTTTTCGACTTTCAAAAGTGCTTCTTATTAGGTCTAATTGAAATAAATTATTTGAATTGAATTTATTTTAAGTCCATACTGATAAGGATGGTACAAATTAATATTTACAATACCAAATATATTCTGCATCTACTTTTGTCATGTCACTTTAAGACTAGAACTTACAATTGTTTGAAAAATCGGTACATAGGGCACGTTTAAATTTCTATAAATCTTCTTTTAAAATGAGGAGTCTCATAAATTGTGCATTAATTACTCTTTTTTGTCAACACACTCTGTTTCGACAGTATACCTAATGTTTTTGCCATATCCATCTAAATTCGAACATTCTAGAACGTTAGAGACATTTGCAAAGCGTGGCAGTCCCTGTAAAGTGAACGTGTCCTTTGTGCCTCGGATCACCTTAGACTCGCTATGTGTAACGGAGTGAGGATACAATATATACCTACTGTAAACATATTCTACTATTTCTGAGACCATTGTTCTGACATTGTTACATCTATTTTTCCTTTAAATACAACAAATCATCATTATCTAGACTTAACTATGTTCGGGCCGGCTTCAAGTCTTAACCGTATGCAACTGAGTAACAGTGTTGTACATGGAGCGACTGCCTGACCTGACCTCTACAACCTGATTACCGGGTAACACACGATACCTACAACAAATATACTGTACTATATGGAATATATAATTTATCAATATCTGAGATAAGGCCATTTCTCATACACAGAAATATCTGATATCGGTCACCAAGCTTGCTGGAATTCATGTTCAAGGTTTATAATTCCATTATTATAATAAATTAATGTGTTTTCACCAGGAGGTCTTTAAGACAAGAGTGAACTGGTTACTTCTAGGCAAGCCAACTTTACTTTCGACCCCATTATCACTTACCAACAGGCGAGAATAGTGGTCAACCGCTTGTCTAGTAATAGTATAAAAAAAGGGAAATTCTCGCCTAAATGAACAGCAACTCACAACCTCTGCGGGATGTTCGAAAGAGTCTTGCGCCTCCGGGCATAAAGGGCTGAAGAAGTAACATGGTTAGGTTTAAGTCAGTAAGACTCTGAAACTCCCATCCCTCGACCCATGGCGGGAGAGGTCATTTGATGACTTCCCATCAGAATATAATCTACTTAGAACCTAAGCTTAAGCTAAGCTTTAGCTAAATAAAGATACATACGCCAAACTTCTGCAATGCATCTGCAAAATTTGTGCAGGGTTGCTAATTTTCGCTCTTGCTTCAGCAGTAAAGCTGTCTCAAGTGCTATGCTCTATACAACTATGGTAATTTTAATATATGCTTATATTAAACACCTCTGTTTAACCAGAGGTGTAATATGAAGCAAGATAATCTTCAGCTCCGTTATTAACTCTTAGCCTATACAGTATATGTTAACAATTCTCTGTGCATGTAGTTACAGCGAGGTCTTCAGTGGATACGGTGGTTCAAGTTCATAAGATTTGCGGGTTTAAAGTTAAGTTTTTACTTCATGTTCAGTAAAATGGATTAGGACATTTCAAATAATTGAGAATAAGAAGAAGAATTTCAAATAATTTTAAATAAATTCTAGCCACCAAACTTACATAATTATATTGTTTTCATAATTAATTATTATAATTGCTAGTTGCGTATTGTTTTTCTTATTATTTTTTTATTATTATTGTTGCTATTTTATTTTAATATTAATGTTATTTATGGACTCAGATACCGAATTGTTAATCTTATAAGCGTTTTGGATGTATCATTTGTTAGCTTGTAAGATGAAATTAAATAAATAAAACTTAGTGAATGTATCTCTGAATGTATGTCTGCCTTTATATCTGTCTGTTTTACTTTCACGGTATTCACCATTTTGATTCGGAACCCTAATACGTTTGTAGCATTATATACACAGTTCATTACCTTTTCGTTACAATATTCACCACATAGATTAATATAAGTATGTAAATGATCCCAGTGTTTTTCTTATTTTTGTAGTATGATTTCACACAGTTTAATTATAAAAACTGGCATATATTACTTAAGATGAAATCGTAAATTATTTTAATTCTTCGGAATGCCATGCTTGCAACGAGAGTGGCTTTGGACTGGCTCGGTTATGCAGACTTTGCCACAGTATTTTTTGTCGCAGTATCTATTCGGAGCAGCGTGGAGATTTTTATTAATCAACTAGCTTTCCGCTAACGGTTTCGCCCGCGTGGGTTAAACAAATTCAAATTTAAAATGGCAGAGTTTTGTACAAACTTTGCCCTTCTTTTTCACCCTCTTAGCTATATAATTTCGGAAAATTCCTTCTAATTGGATGCCTGCGTCATACAAAAAACACACCCTCCAAGTTTCAGGTCTCTACATTCAGCGGTTTAGGCTGTGCGTTGATCTGACAGTCATACAGGACAAAGCATTTTATAAGTATAGATGATTCATCGCTTGTTCTTGTAATTTATACCACATAAACTATAGTAACAGTACTATTGCAAGTCAAGCCGTTAACTGCCCACATGGGTTTCTCAACGCTAGAAATTTGAATTTTATCACACAGACATGTGCAAAGGGAACCAGACAGGGTTATAGTTCGCTGTTGAGCTTATTATTTTTGAACCACTCCGCTTATTAAGTTTTGGAGTGTAAAGTTTTATTTGATAACTGTGAGTACTATTGTAAGTAACGAAGTATGTAGTTTAAGTAGTATTAATTGTTTTATTAACTAGTTGTACAAAGTAAAAGATAAATACCTACGCCATTTTGAAAATGTTAATAATGCAATTCTACTAGCAAGGCGTTCGTAGCTAAGTAACAGCCGTGCGAATCTATAGGCTACGCTAGCTGCGGTCAGTCAGTGGATGGGAGACAGTTGTCTCATAGCGTGCCCTTCGTGCCTTGAAGAACACGTAAAGTTATCGGTCCTGCGCTCTCTCCCGGTCGTGTCGGATTGCCGACCCATCGGACTATGTGAGTGATGGAATAGAGAGTGCACCTGTGTCACCTTTTTTATTGATATTGGCGCCGTGACGAAAATGCGCCTTAAAAGAGTTAGGTACATTCCCCAGGGTTTAAGTAATCTTAATTTTTTCCAATTTCAATCCAATCAGTTCAGCTTTTTACCATAGAAGTGTTACAAATAAACAAACTCAAATCCTACATTAATAATAATAGTTAGGGTGATGGAATTGCTCTCATTTACTGAGAAATCGGTTCTGCTAACTATAATCCCCATTGATATTTCATAACACCTTTAAATGGCTTTACTGACTACGCCTGCAATGTAATCTTTCTAATCTAGTATTTTTATTCACAAGGGAAAATGGGTTAGTTTTTTTTATAGTCCAGACTATGTACGGAAACTTGTAAATAAATTAAAAAAAACTTCAAAGAGATCCTTGTTATAACTGCATTTTCTTTTACCTTTAGACTTGAAAATACCGTATTCATTTAACTACTACTAAAAATATTATGTCACTGGATTTACATGGTAATACAGAATTTCTACCGTCTGTCTAGGGTACAGAGTAATTAATAAATGGAGTGTTCAAAATAATATTTTTGTAAGAGAAATCTTGAGGGCATTTTTAAGTATTTCATGTAGCCTATCCCTGCTAATGGGAGAGTATTATAAGGCCTCTCTTATTTTCTTCTATTTATTCCCATATAGTGCAATCTGAGATCATTCTTTAAGGAGTCCAGTTAATCTCGCAATCTTCTGGGCCTGCTTCAAAAAATACTTATCATAATTTTATCATTAACAACGTATAGCAGATATATCTTTCAAGGTTAAGAATCCATTTACTCGTTCCTCTGTGGTTAAAACCGTATTTGCATCTACATCTCCTGGGAGCTGCCACAGTCTACGTCTTACAATTTTTGAATTAAAAGAAAATGTAATGCAAAGTGTCACAGACACTCTTGATCCTAGCTTATTTTTAGCTAGAGTACAATTTTTGAATAAGCAATCTGTGTGATGAGGGATAAAATGTAATGTTTGGAATCTGCTAGATTTAGAAGAGATTTTCGTAGTATTTTTTAGTTTCATACATAATATTTTGTTTAGTTTTATTACTCTGAAGAAATATACACCATGAATATTAAACAAAATAATTATTAAAAGACACTTTTTACAAAAAAAAAACAATTCCATGGCAAACAAAGTCTGTCTTACATTTTTACATGAGATTACCGTTTTGTTGTGTGTATTTTGGCCACTAATACTACTGCCCTTTTGAATAAAAAAACATTCATCCACAGAAAACTAAATAATGAGGACCCAATGAACAAAAAATATTATTAAAAACATCTTATAAACATTATTTGAAATCGCTATAAAATAACTCATGCTGTGTTGTAAATTCATAGAGCACTATTCTATCTTATTCTGTAAATCATAGACCATAAGAAATTTTCTAGAAAAGTTTACAGCCACATAAAAACTGTTACACGAAGACTATAAACTTTAAATTCTTAAAACCATCTAGGTTGTCGCGCTCAAAATAATTTATTAGAATCCCAGCAAAAACTAGGTGAATGTTTTTTACAATCTGTACATCTTTTATCCTGGCGCGGTGTCCAATGATTTCTCAAGGGATACGGGAGATACGACCATTTGACCGCGATCTGTGTTAAATTATTAATAAACGGTAAAAAAGTTTCCTCAGCTTTTCTATTTTTAACTAGCTTCTCTTTATTCAGGCGTAAATTATTTGATTTATTCAATAATTAAGTTCTTTTTTTAGTGCTGGTGCGTAAAAATACGGTCTTAGCTTTGAATTATTTATGCTAGAGTAATGGAACTTTTGATGTTTGACTTTAGCAGGATTTCTTGTTAGATTTGACTTTTGTATGAAGCTTTAAAACTTTTTGAGATGCAGTGTGTTTCATTAAAATGGTTATAATGAGCATGACTACACCAGTTCAGTTGTTAATCTTCTAGTCTTCGTGGTTTTTACTAAAAATTGGGTCTCAGATTATAAAAGCCAGTTACACCAAAAATAGTATGATACGTAGAACGGACGAACTGTCTTTCAAGATCTGTCAAAATGAATGATAAAATTAAGTAATTTAGTTTTTTAATTTATTTTTCGTGTTGAGATTTATGATAAATGTTTACTAAGTTATTACATGTCTTGACAAAAATATTAAAGTATGCTAGTCAGTATTTTCAATTTAAGTGATATTTGTAAAAGTATAAAGTATGATGAAAATAATGATTGATGCAACCGTTTCATGAGTCGAAAGATGAATAACAAGCTAAAAGAACTTTTGGGACTAGTCACATAATTAGCATTACTTTCAAAATAATTTAAAACACCAATCGTTTGCAGTAAATTTCTTTAAAAACACTTGCACTATACCAATTAAGTATAATGACACAGCAATTTAAAATTGCACCTCGACTAATCCTTCATTCCTTTTTGGTTTTTTAATTAGCACCGCGAATACAAAGAGGCACCAATTCGGGTCAAAGCAATTAACGTATTTGGTTTTATTTTGTGCCTGTGCCAAATTTTTGGAAAAAAAAAACTACTTGATTTCGCGCCAACAGTCCCTGTGTTAGATTAACTGATGGTAAAAGTTTGCAAGCCTGGCTTTGTGCCAGTTAGTTTAGACTGACTGATTTATATAGATGTCGATGTGATGTTGTTTATAAAAGGAGTAAGGTTTAAAGATGAGGTCTTCAGAAAGGCTGCCGGGGCTGGGGGATTGTTTGAGTTACCGTAACCCTGGAACATAAAAAGCGAAGGAAGGTAAATTGATGGGTTCTAGTCAGTAAGAGTCTGAAACTCCTCCCCCTCCCAGCAGCGTAAGGAGTTATTTGATGATTGGGTAATATTTCTGAGGTTGTAGTGTTTCAGTGACATTTTACACTTTATCCTATTAATATTTGTTCCTATTATTGTTTCGTTGTTTATTAGTATATATAGATACTCGTATGTATATGTAAGTATGTTTGGTACACACAGTTAATAAACTGGATTGCCTTAGGATACGTTTTACATCCGGGCTCGCGAAGTTTTTCCCTCAGGATAAATCTTGGAAAACAACCAGTTCATAACATTGTATTATATTTAAATATTTTGTTAAAAGTATAAAAATAAATATTATTTGAAAATAAAAGAAATAGGGATCCACTGATGAGCAGGGGCTCAAGTTATCGATAGTTAAAACTCCAGACAGAAGATGTCTTATTTACACAGTATGTATATTGTATTGTCATATTATTTGTCGGTAATACATACGTAAAGCTGCTTTCAGACTACGCTTTAATATAATAGAATTTAGTATATAGCTCATAGCACAACAATATCGCGCACCAGGGTTTGGAAAAAATGCCAAACGTCTTTTTAAAAAAAATCCGTGACCTATGTAGTATATGGGCACGACACTTCTTCTTAACCTTTTAGAAAAAGTAGGCGTGATGCTATGTTATGTTCATATGTATGACGTCATGCCATTGTTTGCAAAACAAATACGAGAAAAGCTTGTTTCCAAATGAATATATGTAGAAGTACAAAATAACTAAGATATGCATTATTATATATCCTGACACGAGTTGCAGAAAGCTTGAATCTATTGTGCCTCTTTGCTATGCTTATTTCTAAAGAGTAAACATGTAGACAGAAAATATAACGTAAAAGGAATATTGAATGTTTTTAAAGAGCCATGCTTGACTGTTGAACATGTTTCTTTAAGTTGCGCAAAAATAAAAATAAAAATTTGAAAAGTAGAAATTTTTAGTTTTTTCAGTAGTAGTTATTCACGCAGTAGACGTTATTAATACTAGTGAAAGGAGTTTTTTTTGTGCACACGTTTGATACGCAGAAAACAGTTGTATTTTCTATTCCTTAGCTCACGTAATTCAATGCGAAGGCAGTCCGACAAGGCGGGGAAGAGATCAGGCAAAGGACCTGACGACCTTTTTTAAAATTAATATGACAATCACCCATCCATGGATTGATTGCGGCAAGCTCAGCTAGAACTATTGATCCGAATGGTTATTTCCTAGTCCTTTCATTATTGAACACTTATTTCAGTATTGTACGAGAAAGAAACATCGCACAATCATCAGTATTATTCTGCCATCATAAGAAAAAAGGGCGTAACTATAGTCTATATACCAATTGATTTTACGAGAAATTGAAACGAAATCAAAATCTATTTTGTTCTAATTATCCCACATAGGTAAATAAAATGGCATTAATTAATGATGAATGGTGATGTTTAGAGCATGAAATTGATATAAATGCGCCATCTTTACGCCATTTTGTTAATTTCTGTGGCAGAATTAGAACAAAATTCAAAACATTTATTTCAATTAGAACATTTACTTTTGAATTGAAAAATAATTACGAGTCAGCTCATTAGTCAAAAAAAGAAAAGAAAAATTGAAGCTATTTGCTCGTTCCAAAGCGTAGATTCCTAGAACAAAATAGATTACTACTTTGTTTTCATTTTTCATAAAATTGATTAGTACTGACTATAACATCTTTTTCGATTTTGAGTTTTAAATAAATATAATTAATCAGAATATTTTTCTGATTCCAAAAATGTGCTTAAAAATATATTTGAGTTACGGCTTTTTTCTTTTGAAGGTATCATTGTGAAGAATAAAGGCTTACCGCGGAAGTGTTGTACCTACTAATATGTATTTGTAGATAAAAACCGTGTATGCGGTATATACCGCTACTGATCGTAATTACGCTGTGTTATTACCTATTTGATGCGGTCGCTGGGAGGCTTTTTTTAGTCTATCGCACGGCCGCTAGAAAGTGTCGATACGTTTCTTTAACTTGCGGACATTGTTCGGGAGTTGGTAATTTTAAATAAATTCTGAGGGGAATATATTATGTGTCCGGATTAAAATGATTATATGTCCTTCCTCAGGTTCAAATCTACATTATAAGATTTTATAAAAAACAGTTTTTTTATAATATTAGTATGGATTTTCCGACTAACATAAAAAGGGTATAAAAAATCCGACGAATTGAAAACCTCTTCTATTTTTGAAGTCAGTTAATAATATTAGATGGAAAGTGATGTACAACACCGCTTAAACATTTCCAATGGAAGATGCATTGTAGCTATCGCTTGTATATTAGATTAGTTTTTCAAAAAGCACTCCATATTCAGATTTTTCTAGCGTCTTTTTATCATTCATTTAATGAAGAAAAAATCAATTCAACAAGCCTGTCAATCTAGAATACAGTGCTTAAAAGGAGGGTAATATCTGGCTTGAATAGCGTCATCTCTCTCTGACAAGAATTTGGATAGCCAAAACGTGTCATATTACAGCCTAAAAACTTCCAAGAATCCTCAGCTTGTATTTTTAACCGTCAGTCTAATAAAGACGTCTAATATAGAAATCTTCCAGTACATATCACTTGGGATTCTGAGCTATATAAAAACTACACCAAATTTTCTCGCACGCAACAAAATAAGTTACCCAAACTTTCGTCCGACCGTACACCGGCCACCACAACAGAGTTATTACCTCCAAGATATCCACAATTGAATTAAGATAGTGTCATTAACTCGGTACAGCCGAATGAAAATATCGCCACCACAAAAAGTGGTGAGAAATGTGGTAGTATTTGGACAAATTCTTTAGATGTTATTGAGTTTTTGAGTTGTTAGGTGTAACTGTATACTAGGCTTGGCACGCACGAACTTATAAATGTAATTGTAACATTAGTATGACTGATATCTAAATTATATGTAACCAGCTTCTGCTGAGGAGGGCTCCATCAAGGTTACGCTACGCTCAGTACGTACGTCGGTCTGTAGGCCATCTATGTTTACCGAGATGTCCTTCGTGCCTCGAAAAGCACGTTAAGCCGTTGGGTCCTGGCTGTCATTTGTAGATCTTTGACAGTCATTACGGGTAATCAGTAGTCAGTATGTTTGAGAAACAGTCTAAGAGATATCGTGTTAGCCGGTAACTGGATTGTAGAGGTCAGATAGGCAGTTGCTCCATGTAAAACACTTGTACTCGTTGCCTCTAGTTAGACTGGAAATGGGCCACCACATTAGAAAAAGATGATGTTTACATTAAATTATCGCTTCAATAACCTTAATCGCTCCCCACTATTTTCCAATTAAACCCGTTTCAGGATTAAAAACAGCTAAAATATTTAGATTTCAAAAACAATTTCTATAAGAGCAAACGAAACTATCCGGAATCGAGTTAGTAAGCGGAAAATAGTCGATTATCCTTCGAGTTTGGGGCTTTGAACAAAATCAATTATACACTGACGTAGGGGGGATAAAGGGATGTGTTTTGGTATCGAGTCTGTAGCGAATGCTTGTTGAATCGAGTGAATTTTATACGAGTAGAGCAATGTTGGATTTAAGAATGTTACGTTATTTTGGAGTAAGCTGCAGCATTGGTTTTATACATACAAATAGGCTGATTTAGAATGAATCTGTATTTAAGGATTTGAATGAGAAAGCCTATTGAAGATTTGGATATTTTATAGGCGTGTCCTGGTGACCTATTGGTTAAGACACCTGCATCTCGTGTGTGAATGACGAGTATGTGGGTTCGAAATCTTAGTACCTACCAATGTGACTTTTCTAAAGTCAAATGTACTTAAAAAGTGTATATTAGACATTCCTGACTAATGGCGTAGGAAAAAAATTAGAGAAAACCTGGACTAACAAGTCTGAAATCACCAATCAGCTTTAAGCAAGCATGGTAGTTAATATTCGTGCCTTCTCTGTATGTGAAGAAGCCATTACCCAAGAGTGGGATAGTAAATACGCCAGTAATTATAGTGTTTTTGTATTTTGCAAAATCTTGTAGCAATGAAGGACTCTAAAAAGGCCTAGCACGGTGGACAAATGCATTATCTCTATTTTTGTCTCCTTGTTTAATACGTAATATACAAATGGTGATGAAAATACGACGATGACGTTGACGGGTGGACGATCTGTGTTATCGATTTTTTTTACCGACTGTTATAGTGTTGAGAACACTAGACAGATTGTTATATATACCTATTAAAAAATTGAACAATGACAGGTTTTTATTATTGGAGACCTGATTCATTGTAGTTACATTAGCGAACATTAGATCAACGAAGCAGTAATTGAATTCTCCCCCAGCGACGCCCAGGCCCGTACCCCACTAGGGGGTGTCCTTAGCGTGTAGTCGCTTAGTTTTGTAAGTTAAGACCTGGCTGGAGGCCCTAAATTCATTTAAAGCACTTCACAGGTAAGCCCGGTTAAGCAGTCGACAACCTTCTAGGTTGACCGGCGAGATGCCATACACAAAAAAAGCAGTAATTGAAGGTGAAATTAAAATAAGTGTGATCATTCATTGGAAATAATCTTTGTTGTTTTAAATTATTAATTAGGTATCTCAAAAAAAATATATTACTTAATGTATGATATTTTTTTACACATTTTATAATTGTGACTATTATTTTAAGATTTCCTAAATCATATCATAAGTTTACATAATATTCTACGCTAAAAATCCTAGGAGAAATTTTAATTTTAAAACTATTTCTACTAAAAATAAAACAATTAGTTACCTACGATAAAAAATTGAAACACTTTACAATTAGTTTAACCGCAGCACTATCGAGTTCCATTCGAAAATCGAATACCTACGATAGTCGATAACCCTTGAAACGATGCAAGACACTTTTGGCCAAAATAACTTGACCCTCAGATCTAATCAAAATTTTTCTCATAGCTCCATTTAAGAAAACAATTACGGGGAATGGAAGTTTAATTTACACTGGTAGTGTGATAGAGCAAAAACAGTTCATTTGGCACCTGAATTTCGGCCAGCTCTTTTTATATTGTGCTCAGTTTTGCGTGGCAGTAAGTGTAATAGATTTTGTTTCAGCTCGGAAAGTGAATTGAATATCGGAATGCTAGTTTTTAGTGGTTATTGAATAAGCGATGTTCCAGCGTATTTTTTTCATTTTAAGATTCGTTAGGGGCGAGTTTTAAAGCAATTTGATTTACGTATGTATATTATGCTTTATTATATTATATTTTTATTTGTATTAGTATAGTCAGTACCAATCGATTTAAAAAAAAATGTAAACAAAATCATAACCTATTTTCTTCTAATTTTCCAGAATAGATATAATAAATGGCATTCAATGATGAATGATAATGTTTAGAGCATGAAATTGACATAAATGCGTCATCCTTACGCCATTTTATTTTCTGTGGCAGCATTAGAACAAAATAGGTTACGACTTTGATTTTCCATTTATTTTTTAAATCAATCGGTACAGACTATAGCTGTATCCCACGGTTATGCCCTATCTTGATCGAGCTACTTACGTATTCGGAAAAAAACTATTATATATCCTTTCCTAGGTTTCAATCTATGTCCTTACTATACGGCTGAAACGATTTAGATAAAATTTAGTATGTAATTAGGTTGAATCTTTGGGAAGGATATTTGATAGTTTTTTATCGGGGTTTAAGAAGTTTCAGGATTTCTTTAGGACATGAGAGAAACTATAGAAAAAACCAGCAGTGTCTTGTTTCGTCCATAATACTCTAAATGAAATAATTGTCAAAGTTTGACCAGTAAATCCAGAGACGACTTCAAATATACAAACAAACAGACTTATGAATTTTACCTTTTAGAAAATTAGTAGGTGTACGTAGGGTCATACATTTACTAGTTTATTATTGACTTGCATCTGAAAAAAAAAAGATTGATTTATTTTAATAACATGAATGAAAGAAAGAAAGAAAGCTAGCACATTTACACCAAGTTGCACCAAAAAAATATCAGGTTACTTATACGTGAAACGGAAGAACTGTCATTCAAGATATAGATCTTGAACAGTTATTCCAAAATGTCGGTCAAAATGGTGAACGAATAATTTTCCTATTATTTTAGTTTTTCCTCTATATATTTATGATATATGTTTACTTAATTATTATATCTATGTATTGATAACATAAAAAATATTATAAGTACGCTAAGTATATAAAATACTAGCTATTTCCCGCGGTTTCACCCGCATCCCGAGGGAACTACTTAGCGCACCCGGGTAAAAAGTAGCCTATGTTGTTCCTCAGGGTCTATTCTATCTCTGTACCAAATTTCATTTATATCGGTCCAGTAGTTTTGGCGTGAAAGCGTAACAGACAGACAGACAGACAGAGTTACTTTCGCATTTATACTATTAGTAAGGATAGTAAGGATGATAAAAAGTTTGGTGCAACTGACTGTTAATGTAATCCCTATATAATAAACAACATTTCCTCGGTTTCTACATTAGATCCCTTAGCTGTCAGTAATATAACAACTAGCCACACTATTTCAAACTGAAGCAGTGAAAGGGTTACATTTCATATTTGTACGCTTGGGCTACGAACATTATGTTTATTCAACCCTCCCTTTGCTCTATGATGTTAGAATTAAAATGGATCTACTTTTTTTGACTAGCTTTAGAACAAGATGATTGGTTTTATATAACCTACTAGCTTTCCGACCGCGGCTTCGCCCGCGTGGACATTTTTTTACACCTTGGGTTCAAGTTTTAGTAGGGACCCCTAATTATTTCTGGAAATAAATATAGCCTATGACACTTTGTAAAGATGTCGCTTACTAAAGATTTTTTTTAAATCGGTCCAGTAGTTTTTGAGTTAAAACTCTATAAACAAACAAACAAATCTTTCCTCTTTATAATATTAGTATAAATTAACCATCTCCAGAGTACCCTCTATCTCGGTACCAAATTTCATCCAAATCGGTTCAGCCGGTTTACCGTGAAAGCGTAGTGAACAAACAAACTCACTTGTGCATTTATAATATCAGTGATTCTTATACCAATGATAATTTTTAGTTTTGTTTATCATAGAAGTAATTTACTTTCAATAGTAAAAGTCTGCTAGCATGAGTCCCGAACTACAAATATTCTGAACTACAGAATTTTTTGATAGTGTTACAGTTAATAAAAAAAAATTTCGAAATCTTAATGCTAGTTCTTACAAACGTATGAGAAAACTCCTGGTTATTAAAAACTTAGAGTAAGTAAACAACATAAATTATGATTAAAAAAAATCATTGTGCCAAATTGCCTTCTCCAGAAATTCTTACTTCTATAACCACGACCTTTTCTATCTAAAATATTAACGTTGGACCCGCATGAAAAACGGTTGAGGCGGCGAGCGGAGCCGCGGGCATAGTATAGCCTCCATTCGTGGTTTAATTAATTAATCATTCTCTGTTATTCATGGGTACCGAGGTTTTCGTACTTCATAATTCCGTTATTGGAAGTTGATACAATTTATATTCTTTTAAAATCATTGTTTAACTAGGCAAATTGTTCTTTTATGTCTGCATTTAAACTCATCATTATCATCTAGCTAGCCTTTTCCCAACTATGTTAGGATCGGCATCCAGTCTAACCGGATGCGATGAGTAACAGTGTTTTACATGGAGCGACTGCCTATCTGACCTCTACAACCCAGGTACTGGGTAACACTATATACTTTGGTAAGACTGTTGTCAGACTTTCTGGCTACTGATTTTCTTTCGTAGTTTAGGTTTGTTAACATGTATAGTCGGTAACAATAGATTCTATTTAAATTATAAAGATAAAAATACTTTTTATTTTGCAAATATAAGTAGATACATGTAAATGGTGTTATAAATAAATTCGTAACGTTTTTTGTACTAATTCTGTCACAGAAATTAACAAAATGATGGCGCATTTATTTCAATTTCATGCTTTAAACATTCATCATTCATCATTTAATGCCATTTTCTTATAATTATATTTATGTGGGTAACGTAGAACAAAATACGTTATGATTTTGTTAATATTATACTTATTTTATTTAGCATGTTGATTGATATAAAGTTTTCCCAAAATACGACTCAGATATCATTTTATCTGGTGCCGAATGTCCTGAATGAAAAACAAAATATGCATGGTCTACTGATAATCAGGAACCAGCGCGTATGTTGCGCAACAAAAATCCTTCATACACCCCTTTTCCTTACTAAAACGTTGTACGGATTCACCCATACAAAACGTTTTCAACTTCAAACAATTACAAAACAGATTGTTGTAATTTAACAAAATTTCGCAAAGAAAACAAGAATCCTTATACAACACATACAACAAAAGAGTTGTAATAACAAAGAAATTATAACAAAGGGCAATAATACAAAACATTTTGCTGCGAGACCTTATCAATGATTTCGGGCGACAAACGGAACATATAACGAAATATTTAATCAGCTCCTAAACATCTAATAACAAATACAAAAGCGAGAATATGTTACAGTGTGGAAGAAAATTCAAGTAGATCAACACATTTTTCAGATAAAGAATAAATTCAAAAGAATCCTCTAATTGAAGACCTCAAGAAAACAGCTTTGACAATTGACCCTTTGTAAGACTGGTTATCAGACTCTCTGGCTTCTGACTACCGGTAACGACTGTTAAAGATCTGCCGATGACAACTGGTACCAGCGGCTCAACGTGCTTTCCGAGGCACGGAGGTGTCTCCGTATGACATAGATGGACCCATCCACAGACCGACCACGCTTAGCGTGCCTTGACCTTTGATAGATCATTTCGTTTAGCTTTAACTTAGCCACGAGCTCCTCTTATCCAGTGTACATGCCTTACTTAATAGGTAGACTAGCTTTTCGCCAGCGACTTCGTCCGCGTGGGTTTTACTTATAATTCAAATTAAAAATGACAGAGTTTCATACAAACTTTTGCTCCTCTTTTTCATCCCCTTAGGGGTAGAATTTCAGTAAATTATTTCATAAAGGATGCGTATACAAAGAACATACCCTCCAAGTTTCAGGTCTCTTCGCCCAACGGTTTAGGTTGTGCATTGATCCGTCAGTCATTCAAGACAAGACATTGGAGATGAATGAGTAAAAAAAAAGAAGTTTATCTTTCCTCAAGCGATTGCCTAGTGAAACGTGATAAAACCGAATAAAAGTATTCAATCACTGAATAAATATTTCAAAGACAATTCAAACTGAATTCACTCCACTTTACCACGTAAATCGAACAGGAATAGAGAAAAAAACACACAAGTGTATTCCACCATATGTTGCTTTCCGCCATGACAGATCGCGTGATAGCCCTTTGATGTGTTAATATCGTTTATATCCTTTTAGAAACAATCCGGGGATTTTCGGGACACAAATAGGGTTGCTACATTGTGGCCTGGGAATTTTGGGCATAATAATTTAATACTTGATAACTTTGTTTTAGACTTAGGACTGCATTTTCAATACCTGTTACTTAAATTTAATTAGATGGCAACACTTTAGCTTGATACTAATTTTAGTTTCTTGAAGATATAAGATTATAAAATAGTCTAAAGTATTATCTTATTCAGTCTGTCAGTTTCTATGCTTTCACCGCGAAAAGTCTGATTGAATTTAGATAAAAGATAAGGAAGTAGATTGAAACCTGGGGAAGAATACACGATAGATACTTTTGATCCGGATACGTGAAGTTGTTCACTCAGGATGACATTAAATTATCAAGTAGATTTTTTTTACAAGTATTTAATATAGATATTGTATAAAGTTGGTTCTTCAAACCTTACAGACAGACATGTGTTGCTGAGGAGTTTGTTGCGCCACTTCTTCTTCCCACCTAAAACACATAGAAAGTGGTGAAGGGTGTGCATTTTGGGGGTCGTCTTTTGTAAATTTGACGTTCAAAAAGGTGCTGATTTTCTGCCTAATTTGAATAAAAGATTTTTGAATTTTGAATAATAAACTCAACTTTTTATGCATTTATTTCGTTCTTTGATGGTGTAGCAGCCCTAGGTTACCCTAACATTTGTTGTAACGTATAATAATGTCTAGGGCTATACGAGGGCTTTCGTTCATCTATTGATTCCTGTAATACCAACTCAACTAGTGAGGACTCTTACTGTCATCCTATTTTCCGCGTTTAGTTTTGAGGTTCGGTATTGTTTTATTGTGAACAAAAAGTACTAGTGTGAAGTATGAGGTGTGTTCAATTTCTAGGACAAGCTAAATTTTATTAAGTTTTCACTTTATGTCTGTTATTTCTTGCAGAAAAAACTTGAAATAACTTTCGAAATATGGTGTCCTATATGGCTTACAGTTTCGCTTAACTCTCCGGTGATAACAGGCGTTGAACTACGTTACATTATGAAAAGAATGTTTATCTATTTTCAAACTGGAGATAATTATATAAGGTAATGACTGCCTCGTTGGTCTAGCAATTGCTAACGCCATTCGTCTAATAAACTTATTTCACCAATCAAACTGTTTTGTCTCTTTCCGTAAGACATACGTAAAATGAAGTTTGTCGACAAGACGCAAAAAGTTCTAAAAACTAGACCAATAAGACTCATATCATTATCACCTAATCCAGCGAAGTCTCGCTACCCTGGGGGGTTAGACAAGTGGCAAAAACGCTAGTAGAATAGAAAACAAAATATATGGGAATGACAGATAGCTAGTCGTAAACGAATGTCATTCCCATACATTTTGTTTTCTATTCCCTGAGTTGGGTAATTTACAATTACTAAGATATCCGTCCACGAGATCATAGTATCCTTAACTACTTGTAGATAAATTTCTGCCGGCCTACCAATTTGAATTAGACGAAGACGTAGGCGTACTTGACCTTAAGTGGGGGCCCAGTGACCCCATGTTTATTGTCGATAGCAGTTCCGTTTACAAGGCTATGGGAAGGGATAGAACGGATCGGGGCAAATTCATGGAAATGTAGATTTATGTTCTTCCGTCATCAAGCTGCCAAACGCCTGTTTTGATCAAAGGGTTAAACAGAGATTTAACTATAAGTACATTCCGCTAAAAGTAATTTGGTTCTATGTAATCTGGATAAAAACTACTTAGAAGACTTCGTGCTACTATTAAAAAGTTTCACATAGAAAAAAAATAAAATAATACTCACTGAACCAGTCCGGTAATCGAACTTTGGACATCGTACTCTTCAGCCGCGTTTGCGACCACTAAGTTATCTAGGCCGGTTATGATCGTGATCAGCACAGCAGCTGAATTAAAAACTGGTATAGGTCTATTCGTATATGAAACAACATTTTCGTAAAGCCATCTGATCTCACTCTCAGGTTTTATAATGATAAGATAGTTTATCTATAGAAGCTAAACTAGGTAGGTATGTTAAGAAGCTAAGTCAATATCAAGACTACTGAAAAGACACTTGCTGACTGGTACACTGGTTTTATTCAGCTTAAAAATAGGCCACAATCTACCATGCGTCATTAAGCAGATGTGACGTGCAAAGTTGAAAAATATGATGAAATAATGCTCAAAATATCTCTAAATGTGCTCCAAATATCACAAACTAAATCAAAACTAACCAAGGATTCAAATAACACTCCGATGAAAGTGAAAGTATGTTATCACTTACACTTCTCACCGAAGATCCAAGTAAAATATCAATCCAAACATTTGGATCCTTCAATTAACCATTGGAACCGTCACTCCAAATTCACACAGTCAGCTCTGGGCATCGATAACGAGCTAACTCGAATCGGTTAACTTACCGAACGCTTAGTGCCACTTAAGAGTTCCCTAGTAGTTGTATAATAGGAAATGTTCGATCCCTACAATTCGGATTTCAATCCGATATGATTGATCCAACTTTTGCTTGTTAAGAGTTTGCAAGATTTGTGTGTATTATATTCGATGTTAAGTTGTGCTCGAATTTTGGAGTTACCGGTTTGGGTGGGTGTTGACTTGACGTAATGAGGTGTAGTTAAATTATGTTGTTACTTGCGTAATTAGTTGCCGTTTTTATTTATACTTGTGCGAGTAAGAGGTAATGAGAATCCAAAAGTCCAGTGATAAGGTAGAGCCTAAAGAGGCAGGACCTCTCCTTCGAATCACGAATTAATCCGGTCTTAACATGCAGAAGAAGTAAATTTAAATCAAATAAGTTCCGACAGCCACGGAATATATTTCAGTTTTTTTTTAAGAATATTTCTCCAAAATATATACCTCAAAAGCATGCAAACGACATGATGTCACTATAAAATTCCCATTAGCAATCCTAAAGCCCAACACATCATTAGTTGGAAGTACCCACTCATTTGCCAGTTATACCTGCTTCAAATCCACGCAATTCCGAGCTTCCCTCTCGGGTCCACCGTAATGAGCGGACAGATACCACGCGTCAAAACCCACATTCCCTCACAAAGGAAATACATAACCTTTTTTTAAAACCTGTTAAAAGTGACCTTTAGCAGACTGGCCGATGTAAAACTGCCTTTATCAAAGACCCTTTCTTATCCAACTTGGATTTTTCCATTCGATTTAGCGAACTAAGAATTTGGGACCCATCTTTAAGGTCATTGAATTGAAAGTAAGAAAATTCAATTTATACGGAGCCATCGTGGCTTTCAAAGAATTTACATATTAAAATAAGAATTGTTTTGGCATAATGTTGGACTGAAATGTTTGTTTATTAAAATCCTGTTTGAAGCTTTCACGGGTCTAATTAGCTGATCTTTGGTATTCAAGATTTTGGATTCCCATTTACTTAATAGGATCATGGACAAAGAATATTGGAGGCTAGGTGATCGGATTTAGTCCTTTAATGACTCAATGGTGAATATACTTGTGTAGATAAAAACCCTTCGGGTAATAGTGAGTTCTTAATTAATCATTTAAAATAAAGACTTGTGACTTACACTTTTAACAAAAATTTAAAGCTAAATTGCAGAATTAAAATATAATAATAATATCAGTTTACACGGTACGGTTACCTAGAAAGAAATCAATCTTTTTAAGAAAGCTATATTATCCCCAAGTGCCACGTTTCATTGGCATAAAACGCGAGCGACACCGCGGTGGAAAGTTATTATAAAAATAGATTATAATATAATATTTTTTTAATTTCAGTTTTTTAGTAAACTGGTATATTTCTTCGCCGTTTATGCTACGTTTTTGAAACAGACATTAATAACCAATCCTTATCTAACAAACGCGATATCCGCAGTGGAAGATAACCAGAATTTAACACAAGTACATGAGTTATCCCGCCTTTTACGTCTCATATATATGTACCTACATAAACCGTCTCGATCGTAGTCCGTAGCATTTTTATGACGTCATCGGCGTCCCTTCCGGTTACCGACCGGTAACAGGCGCTGTTTATTTAAACACGAGTTTTTGCATGTTAGCTGAGGTGAACATTTTTCACATTGAAAAGTTTGAGGTTTAGATTTTAACTTTTTTTTTATAAAAAGTAGTAAAGTTGGTACAACATTTTGTTATTAAAACTCCAAAAATAATGTATGAAATAATAGGATACATGATTTGTTATTTAGCTACCCACAAAATTATGTTGCACCGCCCCAGGTTTAGGTAGTTGCGTATGGCAAGTCTCAGAAAATTTGGTAAAACCATGTTTTTTTGATAAATATTAAATTACAAATAGAAAACATTTTTAACAGATACAGCATTTTGGTTTCATAACTCAAAACTCAGGGTTGTTCAAAAGAGTAACTGCGGTACTGGGACACAAAGATTGCATAGATTTTAGTCAGTAAGAATCACTCTTTGGGAGGAAGAAGCCCATGCCGGAAGGAGTAATTTGATGATTTTTCTTCCCTTAAAAATACTTTCTCGAGAATCATAAGTTAAAATAATAATGAACTGAACAGATTTCAAAAGGCAATCTGAATTCAGCATTAGACATAAAGTGTACGTAGAATCAAATATTGTCTTAAGAAAGGCAAATAGGGTGAATCTTTGAGAAGTTAAACTTTGCATGAGAATTTTAATCTAAAAGTCAATTAGTTCTTCTCGCGATATTTGCTAGCGTTTAGTAAGGCAAATATAGGTTTTCATTACACACAAGTTATCTGCCTAGCCCGTTCACAAATTCACTTTATTTTACCAATTAAGTGTGGTGATATTAAAGGCATATGGTCTAATACTGGATTGTTATGTAATATTAATAGGGTTTCCAAACAAATGAAAGGGTTAACATTGCCAATTAAAATATAGTCTTACTAGGTTTCAATTCAAATTAAAAATGACAGTTTCATACAAACTTTGCCCCCTTTATTACCTCCTTTTTTCGGATGGGAAATCATCAAATGACCCCTCCTGCCGTGCGTGGGGCGGATGGGAGTGTCAGACTCTTATTGACTTTTTATCACCCCCTTAGAGGTATAATTTTGGTGCGTGGATCCGTCAGTCATTCAGGACAAAGCTTTTATATAGATTTTCCAAATAGTTTCATATCAGATATAATATTAAATAAGACTGAAAAAAGCTTGAATTTTTGCTTCATTATTTTCAAATTTAAAAACAAATGTTTGGACTTTATTTAGTTAGCAAGTTGAAATACCGAGCAAATCCGACAAACAGATAAAATAGGAGCGAATATGAAGGAAGTAGTAACTAGGTTGTGGTGGCAGTCACTCCATGATATACATACTGATACTCAGCTGCATTCGGTTAGAAACTCGCTACCTGACGCTCGCCGTGAACGGACGTGTCGCTCCGCGATAACGCCCCGACACGACTCTCGTCATCCGTCTTCGTTACGCTAGCCGTAACGATAATTGTAGTTGCTCTGCCAACTACACCCATTAGATCAAAAGCTGCCTTTTTCAAGGCGGTGGCTGATCGCCTGTTTCTTTATCGCGTGTGTAGTTTCACTTGGCCCCTTCAGGGCAAAACCACAGTTTCGTGGTCCTCGGTGGAAACCTTACGGTGCCAACGAAGCCGACGGGGTGTTGACCCAATCACACCCGCCGATCCCCTTCAGGGTGAGGCAGTCAATTGGACGGGAGCTAGAATTTCGGCCTTGGGGGATCTCCTAGTCGTCTCTAGTCTCTGGCTTCCTTCCACAGCTACACACCTAGTGTTGGTTGGGTGTGTCTACACCCTTCGCACTAGACTGGCTAGGGCCCGTTCGCACAATAAGACTGGCGAACGGTTACAAGCTTAGGGCTCACCAGTAGGTACTCACCTCCCTGCCTATACCCGGCAGGGAGGGTTACACATCCCCGGGCCTATCCACCCGGGGAGTTAGGTAATAGGATTTTTTATGTGTCCCGTATCCCGTTAAAATGGCCCTGACACTGGCCGATTTTGTAAGGGATGTCCTCCTCAAGGACCCCGAAATACTTGCCAAATACGGCACTGAGTTGGCCAACCTCAAGCGGGTTCCGCCTCCGTCCCAAGTGAAGTCGGTCGATCCCGACTTCTCAGAATCGCCGGCCTCGCCACCTGACTGCCATAAAGGCATAATCCCTTCTAAGAAGGCGGCCATTGTCTCGACACCCATTGTTGTCGCGACAAAGGACGACTCTCATAAATCGCCCGTTTCCCGGTCGTCCATTGTTACCGGAACAATGGCCGCATCGCAGCTGCAAAGCGCAGCTGCGATCAACGATACCGCCGAAGAGGCGATGGACATCGCTCCCTCTCGGTCCCCCTCACCCCAATTCTCTCCGGCGGAGGATTCTCTGTCCTCCCAGCCCTCGTCCGACGACGATTTCATCCCCGTCTTGGGTGCTAAAAAGCGCAAGAAGGGGAAATCGTCCAAGGCCAGTAAGGCCAAGAAGGCAGGTACTGCGACCACCGCTAACCTTCCCTCTTCAAATCCCGCTCCCCTCCCGACCCCAGCCTTGCAAGACAGGCGGCCTTCCAGCCCCAGTGCTAGCTCTCAAGCTGCTACAAAGCAGCAAAAGAAATTGCCCATCCCTCCACCTTTGATCATTCAAGACAAAGGTAAATGGACGGATGTTTCTAAGATGTGTGTTGCCCGTAAGGTCAACTACACATCGGCTAAGAATACCCAACAGGGTATTAAAGTACAAGTGCCCACGTCCCACGACCACAGGGAACTAACTAAAATTCTGAAAGGAAGTCATATTTCCTTTCACACTTATTCCCTACCTGAGGAGAAAGAACTCAGAGTAGTTATTAAGCGTGTCCCTAAAGAGATCGAGACAGGAGATATCCTGGAAGATCTCCGCTCCCAAGACGTCCCCGTTAATGCAGTCCATCGCATGCACCGCGCTAACACGCGTGAAGCATACGACATGGTACTAGTCGTATGCAATCCCTCCGAATTGTCTCGGCATCCAGTATTCGGTGTCAAATCTGTATGCCACCTCAGTGGTATAATTATTGAAAAACCCTACAAGGGCGGTCCCATTGGGCAGTGTCACCGCTGCCAACTCTATGGCCACTCGCAAAAGCACTGCTATGCGAAACCCAGGTGCGTCAAGTGCCTGGGCGACCATAGCACTGCTGATTGCTCGCGACCAAAAGATCGCACCTTATGCACAGAACCTCCCAGTTGTGTGCTATGCGGTCAATCCGGTCACCCGGCTAACTACCGAGGTTGCCCCAAAGCCCCTAGACTTTCTCCCAAATTGGCAAAGCGCGCTAGTGCCCGCCAAAAGAGGGAACATCAACCCATGCCGATTCCATCGGCATCGATGCCAGAGCGCCTCAGCCCACAGAGACCCTCTCCGTGGAACAAGCTGAATCATCAACGCTCATTCCCCGCGTTGAGAACTAATCTCAGCCAATCCGTCCCTTCACCTACGGGTCCCTCCATTTCCACGCCCACACAGGCTGTCGCTCCCCCGACAACCTCTAATGTAGCCATCAAAGCTACACCTCCTACCCCTGCCCCCGCTCCCTTACCCCTCATCGCACCTGCCGCCGGTCCCAGGACCCAAGGTAAGGTGAATGCCTGCGCTATCTTAGCGAAGACCTTTTCTGTCTTCCTAACTGATAGAGCGCAAGAGATGGCTAAACTAATAGTAGAGAACCAAGGAAATGTCCTTGGTCTATTCAACGTGCTCGCGGCGTTCCCGGACGTCACTGAAGCAGTAGGCGCCCTTACCTTCAATTGATTTTCTAATGGATCAAGAAGTGTGCAGAGTCAAACCCCGATCCCTAAAGTTAGGCTTCTTTAATGCAAATGGCATTTCAAGTCAACGTGATGAGATCGCGACCTTCCTTCGCGATCATCACCTTGACATCTTCCTCGTGCAGGAGACCTTTTTAAAGCCCCACAACCGTGACCCGTCGATTGCAAACTATCGCATGGTTCGTAACGACAGAACTCGCTGTCACAAGGGCGGTACCCTTATCTACTACAAAAAGGCACTGCACTGCATCACTATGGAGCCCCCACCTCTTTCGCATTTAGAGGTCTCAATCTGTCTACTAGACATGTCCGGTCATCAGCCTATCCACATTGTCTCGGCTTACATTCCCCCTTCCTCCTCGGAGAAAATCAATTTAAAACCTGACCTAGAAATTCTTCTTGGTCTAGGTGGCTCCGTTATCATAGCAGGCGATCTCAATGCTAAACACATCGCCTGGAATAGCCACTCGAACAACTCGAGAGGCAGACAGCTAGAGAGTCTTTGCGACCCTCTTAACTTCGATATCGTCGCCCCGATGTATCCAACTCACTTCCCTCCCAACCCGGAGCACCGTCCCGATGTCCTCGACATAGCTCTACTCAAGAACGTAAACCTAGGTTTACGCTCAATTGAGACGCTACAAGAGCTCGATTCCGACCACAGACCGGTCATCATCAACCTAGGCCCACGGACGGGACCTCGAGATCCCGATCATCCCCCGCCAACAAAAGTGATAACGGACTGGAGGAAAGTAAGGGAAGGCTTACAATCCAACGAGTCCAGTCACTTGAACCGTATCCCCGATAAAATAGTTACATTCGATGACACGATGACCGCGGTCGGCTCGTTCGGAAGTCACATACAACAAGTCCTGAACGACAGTTCAAGGCGGGTTCCAGCGGAGGATGACCTCCGCTGGAAACTGCCGGATGATGTACGTGCATTAATGACCGAGAAGAACGCGGCTATTCGTGCTTACGACTCTTTTCCCTGTGATGCAAATCGTGCTTATATGCGCTATTTACAGCGTGCTGTAAAGAAACGCATACATGAGTTACGCTCTGCCCGCTGGGACAAGATGTTGAGCGAATTGGAACCATCTCATCAGGCCTTCTGGCACTTGCAGAGGAAGTTAAAATCCGATCAAGTGGCCACCATGCCTCCCCTCAATCGTCCAGACAAGTCTGTCGCCTTCTATGACGACGAAAAGGCCGAATGCCTAGCCGACAGCCTAGAGACCCAATGCTCACCCAGCAATCTGCCAGTCGATCAGGCTCACCTAGATGAGGTGAAGGCAGAAATCGAACGCAGATCTGCTGCAACTCCTACCTCAGCTGAGGCTTCCACCTCAAATTCTGATACCCCCGACAATGACCCCTTACCCCCTGTAACCCCAGAGGAGGTACATAAGATTATTAAGAGGTTAAAACCCAGGAAAGCCCCCGGCCCGGATGGAATCTCCAATAGAGTATTCCAACTCCTCCCAGCCCAGCTCATAGCGCTCCTAGCAGCCATCTTCAATGCCGCTATGAGCAATAACATTTTTCCCGAGGAATGGAAAACTGCCACAGTCATTGGCATTCCCAAACCCGGCAAACCCAAAGCCGAGCCCTCCAGCTATCGCCCTATAAGTCTTCTCAATGCTATTGGGAAGATCTACGAGAGGCTAATCTATAACCGACTCAAAGCCTTTGCCGAGGCTAAGAGACTCATTCCTGATGAGCAGTTTGGTTTTCGAACCAAGCACTCCTGTGTCCAACAAGTCCACCGCATCGTCGAGCATATCAGTGTTGGTTTCCAACGCAATATGATGACGGGCGTACTATTCTTCGACGTAGCGAAAGCATTCGACAAAGTCTGGCACGACGGCTTAATATATAAGCTGTACAAATTCGGTGTGCCCGATCGTCTCGTGCTCATCATTCGAGACTTTTTGTCGAACCGCTCGTTTCGCTATCGCATAGAGGGAGCACTATCCTCCCCCCACCCCATTCGAGCAGGTGTCCCACAAGGCTCCGTACTCTCCCCCCTATTATTCACGCTGTACACCAGCGACATTCCCAAAAATAATAAGGCCCAGTTGGCTCTATTCGCTGACGATACGGCTATTTACTACACGGGTCGCAAACCCGACTGCATAACTCGCATCCTCCAATCTGCTGCCACCGCCCTAGGCAAGTGGTTCCGCAAATGGAGAATCGAGGTCAATCCCGATAAGAGCCAGGCCGTTCTCTTCTCGAGACGCACTCGCAATACCGGCTCCACCCCACCCCTCAAACAGATCGAAATGTTCAATCGCCCCATCCCATGGGGTGACAAGGCCAAATACCTGGGTGTAACCCTCGATAAGAATCTCACGTTCGGTGAACACATAAGGACGGTGCGTTCGCGCGCCGCCTTCGTTCTCGGACGCCTCCATCCCATTCTTAATTCACGCAGCAAATTGCCTCTCAAGTGCAAATTGCGCATCTATACAGCGTGCATCCGCCCCATCATGACCTATGCCAGCGTAGTGTTCGCACACGCCAAATCTTACCGCCTCCATAGGATGCAAACCCTCCAGAACCGTTTCATGCGCAGGGCCACAGGATCCCCGTGGTACCTTAGAAACGAGAATCTCCACCTCGACCTCAAACTGCCTACCATAAAGCAGTTTATGAAACGCGCTTCGAAGCGCTACTTCGACTCTGCCGAAAAGCACACCAACCCCCTGATCGTATCGGCTTCCCGTTACACTCCCTCCCAGATTAGCTCGATTCGCCGTCCGCGGCATACTCTCACGTTCCCCGACGACGAAATCACCCTCCTCCAAGAGAGTAATAGGGAAACCAGTACAGTTTACAGAAACAGACCGCCGTCATACCGTCCTCGCCGCCGAGGCCCGTCGCGACGTCCCCGTCCATGCCCTCCCCGACCCTTGCTCGACGAGCCAGCCCGCGCGCTGAGCCAGTAGCATAAAAAGTCCCGTAATAATAATATTGTTATGATCCAGCTAGTCCCTAGTTGTCCTCCCCAGTGACGCCCTAAGCCGAGGTTCGTTCCCCACTAGGGGGAGCCCTTAGCGCGCTGTCACTTAGTTTTAAATTTAGTTGTAAGCCTTGGCTGGAGGCCTTAATTTAATTAATTAAATTAGGACCTCGCCACACTGTCCGGTTAAGCAGGTCGAATGCTGTTAGAAGCACCCTGCAAGAGGTCATGTAGAAAAAAAAAAAAAAAAAAAAAGCATTCGGTTAGACTGGATACCGACCCCAATATAGCTGGAAAGGCTAGGCAGATGATGATAGAAATATACAAAGAAAACGTCCAAATATCAACAATGGTTACTATTCAGCATATATGTAGGAAAATACCAACAAAGGATACTATTCCACATAGCTAGGAAGATAGAGACATATTAAGTAAACAATATTTTGAACAAGAAGTAATATTGCTATTCAACGTAGCTGCCAGACTTGGCACGTTTCCGAAACCCAGCTATCTGGAAGAATTCTTGGTAGTTGCGGCATAATTACTTAATAATTTAATTCCAGTAGCTAGCAAACAAGATCTTTATGAACTGGAATTTAATCGTAGTTTATTATTCTTTGTTGTAGTTAAGATTAAGAATGAGACAGCTAGCGATTAAACCATTCAAGTTATAAAAAATGGATTAAAAATCCTCAAGTATATTCTAATAATACAATATAATAATTATTATTTTTAAAATAATTATAGTATTTATTTTTTCAAAAAAAAAAGAATACCAAACTATACTAAACAAATCATTCGTAATAACCATTTTTCATTTTAAAGAACGGCCATTTTTTGTCACTCAAGAATTGCATTCGAAATTTGAAAAAGAGCGGCGGTAATTTGAAATTCGAATTCGTTCCGTGTCAGTCGACGTTTGGCTTCGCTACAGTTAGCACGTTTTAATGAAGTGCATTTAGCAGATGGCGTAGAAGTAACGAATTTAAATTACTTTGTCCCCCTTCTTCATTAAGAGTTTTTGTCTCTTGAGCTCTTATTTCAACTGTTTCCTTTCCCCTTATCTTTTGAGATAAAGACGTTTCATTATCCTTCGACCTTTTTTATTTTTATTGCCAACGCCTTTCATAGTGGTAATTAAAGAGCAGATATTTTGTTGCCTCGCGGATTCGGAGTTTATCCGGCACGATTTACGTTCTTCTTGTTAACCTTTTTAGATTAACTTTGGATGTTTATGCTCGAGGAAATCTTTCTTAAAGGAAGGTAGTGTGAGCTAATGAAATGCGTATCATTTACATTCTTATTAGTTGTAATAATGAAATAATTAGTTTAATGATATGCAATGCGAGTTAAGGGCTACAAGACTTATATAAATCTTACTTAGTTTACATAAACCCTTAGGTTAAATCACAATTGCCTTAGCATAACACCTCTAGACGCTATAGTAAACAGCTGATAGTACAGTTATTACTTGCAAAACTTAAGCAACAATTTTCTAGGTATTTCACTACTACGAAACAGGTATTTGAAATGATGTTATAGCTATGTAATGCTTAGAAGGGAAGTAATAGCGATCGCAATTTCGGCATATCAAGAAATCCTTATTAACATTTGTTTGTTACATTTCACGGAGAATGCTTTCCTAGAAGTCTAATAAAGAGAAGAATCTGGACAAAAATGTTAAAAGAAACAAAAGGGCTCATGTTATGTAGGTATGTGGTATTATTAGAGTCTGTATTGGCTGCACTAAAATAGCCCTCATGAGTGGTTATACTTCAACAATATGTGTCTGGGCAACTAGACCTGCTCCTATTCTTACTGACTATTATTATATTGAACACGATTTAGTCTATGCAGTTTTAATTCCTGCAAAGAAACAGGATGTAACAGGCTTAATTAATAATGTATAAAATGACGTCACTTTCAGTCACGCCCCAAACACTAAAGGGACATAAAAATTCCACCCCCCCTATCCCCCAAACTCCCCGGGAATTGGCGCGATGAGTCAACATCACTTAAAATTCTCTACTTCAAGCCAAACTTTGAACACATCTCAAACAAAAGTATTTTCAGGAACGCTTTTCTATTCAGGGCCAGATAATATCAATAAAAACCCGTGAATCTCGTAAAATTTAAATAGAGTTTCTGAACTGCAGTAAACTGCTTTGCTGGACTTTGTTTGGTGTTTGAAAAAATATGCTTTTGTTAGGTAAATGCATTTAGTCGAAACTAGCTCACTTTGGATAAGAGTGTCATTGTATTCATTTAGGAAATCAGTTTGACTTGAGCCGAAATTAATTCTGTCTTTGAGCATTTTTGGGAGGATAGACCATATTTATAATAATACCCACGTATTGTAAGCGACTTTAGAAATAACACAACATTACGCCTTTTTCAACTGAGAGCAAGGCAGAAGTGAGCTCTCCGTCCGATAAGAACCAGGCCCGGACCGATGGCGTGTCGCCCTGTAAAGATGTCAGCATAATGAACAGGGGGGTTAGATAAGTGGCAAAACGCTAACGCTAACGCTAAATGTATGGGAATGACGTATAGCTAGTCGTAAAGGAATGTCATTCCCATACATTTAGTGTTAGGGTTAGCGTTTTGCCACTTGTCTAACCCCCCAGGGCCTTCTGGGGCTAGTACCGGCCAAAGCTGTGGGATTGTTTGAATTACTTATCAAAGCCTTGGAATACAAAAGACAAGCATAGGAACACAGAAAGGTTCATCAATAAGATTAAGGCACTCCCTTCAGGTTCGTCCACATGATATTTTCCCAAATTGAAGGAAGGTATAGCAGAGGTGTGAAAAGGTCACAGTCTGGCAGTTAAATTCCATGTAATAGAAAACTAGCATATTGTCATTAACTGGCCACAAATTTGTACTTCCAGGTTCTATTGATACTAAAAGACTCGAAAACATTGACTGACTAGTGACTTGAACCCAGGACTTCATAGTCAACAGCTCTCGCTTATTTATATTGGTCCACTGTAAGGCCGGGTGATATGGTTGGCACGCGGTAGTCGAGACCCATTTCTCATAGTATATTTTGTCATAACAAAGGAAAGTTCTGTATTTTACCCTTGTAAGTAACCACCAGTAACTCTACCAAGCGTAGCAATCTTGAAATACAAAGTAAAGGTACGAAGGGTTATAAAAGAGTATTTTTCTTACAATACAATATACAGCTGGTAATATCGGTAGTATTGTTAAAAAGGCCATTAACACCTCAGTAAGTCTCACTATTAGTGACGGTAGAATACACACGGACACTTTCAATGGCCCCGTATACGGATGAGTAGATAGGTAGATACATTGAATTGAATTTCGACCAAGTAGCTTCGTCCACTACAGTGATAATTTTGTATTTAAAGCTTGTATGGGACACAGTATGACATAATAATCCATTTTTGTACTAAAATATTTTCACACATTTCGGTATAGCTGTGAAATTTCATGATATTATGATGACTATTTTTGTTTCTAAGTCATAAAATACTTGTGCCAAATATTAACTACACTCACTGAAAGAATTCATTCGAATGAGATTCACAATCTCGCAAAGAAAACTGATGCAAAAATGACTTGCAACAATAAATAGCACGATTTTTTAACAATTTACGTCTAACTTATTGAGATACAGCCACATCACGATCCCATTATTCATATTGAACATTTAATTCTAACGAAAACTTCACTAGGGACCTGTTGTTAAAAATATCACGTAGCATTTTTATGAGCAAACACATTTGCACATAAAAAGAAAGTTTACGATCTCAACTCAGACCATCGGGAGATAAAAGTCGAAACAAACCACAATATCGTATGCTTCATGCCTTTTTTTGTTATCTAATATTTTAGCTGACGCACTGGCAATAATCTTTACTGGTTCGCCGCAAATTTCTTGGGGTAACTTGTGGGGGATATAACCTACGGGGGTTGTTCCCCGAGGGAGTTTCTAGATGTTACCGTGTAGGCAGCAGCTCGCAGCAGTAAATTTAGATATTTGCCTGGATATCTGCAATATTCTTGTCTATTTTGTTAGGTAACATGAATATTTTTCCGAAGATCCATTTTACAAAAATATTTTTCTAATGTTATTACTAAACGAATTTTAACCATTCAGCTATACGGTTTCTTTTAGAGTTCACAAGAAAATACTTTGAAGTTAAAAATAAACGCCTTTACTTTATTGATTCCTCGAAGACTGACGTATTAAAATTCACAGTTTTCTTGAACTTACAAGAGAAGGTATTCCGATTATCTAAAGGTAACCCAGATCCAAAATCTCAGCTAGAAATACCTAAGCCTCAAAACCCAGTTCGTGGCCTGACTTCTAAGTACAAACAGGGCTGCATAATTTCAGGCGAACCCTTCCAAGCAAAAACAACAATACCCCTCCAAGAAACACTAAACTTGAATCGTCTAAAGCCAGGAAAAAAGGTCTAGCCACATCCCATATAAATTCATGTCCCAAAAGGTACCTATTCTAGGAAAACGAAAATGGCCAAGGCTAAACAATCTGGAGACCCTAATATTATGCAAAATGTCGCCGTGAGGATATCGAGGAAACTGTCTGAGGCAGTTTGGGAAACAATGGATGAGAGTGGCGCCTTTCAAATGGCTCGATAGGTAGCTTAAGGAGGTCGTATGTAGGCTTCTTTTGACTTCCCTAACGGTTCAGAGAGAAGGGGAATCGTGTGAGCGTTGTTTTTGCAAATGGCAGAAACTGTGTCAATTTTACGTAGTTTTTTAATAGGTTATTTTAATGCAGGCGGGTTTTTTTTCCAAAAGTTACCCTGTCTATCTGACCGTCTGTTATGCTTTCACGGGAAAACGGCAAAATTATTTTCGATGAAATTTGCTATGGATCTGAATTAGAGAAAAATAAGCGTAATTGAACAAAAATGTAGTTGCTAAGGAAAATATTTATTCCAAAAAAGGAATCTTTTCGAAGAGGAAAATCTTGTGATAAAATATTACGATTCCATTTGTAACGTGCTTGTGGCGAGAGAATTTGGAGGATAATAGCATAGTTAATATTGTCGTAATTTTGGGTGTTCGAAAAACATTCTTCAAATTAATTTCGTTCTAGATTAGATGAGTACCTACTTCTTCGATATTACGTACTACAATAAACAAACTGAAAATCATTACCTATTATAATAAAACTAGCCATCACCCGCGGTTTCACTCCCATTTTGTGGGAACTACTTCACGCAGACGGATAAATCATATAGGCAACTGAAAGGTCCCATCTCAAAACCAAATTCCATCCAAATCAGTTCAGCCGTTCTTCTGTGACGCGTAAAAGAATTACATTTGCATTTTTAATATTGCCTAGTTACGATTATAAAAAATATGGGAGTAACATTTATGGGAATAACACTCAAAAAAACGAACTTAGTGTAGGTATATTTTGTAATGAAAAACTAAATAAAACATGTTTTATCGTTATTCATATTCCAGTGAAAATATCGATAAGCTCTGTGCAATTGTATTTCGCATTATAATAAGATCAAATTATAACATTGAACTTGCAATGATTTTATATAATAATGCAATTGAATTACAATACC
Source organism: Pyrrhia umbra (assembly GCA_963891755.1). Classification (NCBI taxonomy): domain Eukaryota; kingdom Metazoa; phylum Arthropoda; class Insecta; order Lepidoptera; family Noctuidae; genus Pyrrhia; species Pyrrhia umbra. The sequence goes on from OY982943.1 coordinate 5,004,350, forward strand.
TACTTATTAAACATTAGTGATTAGTGTCATAGCAATAAAAACTCATAACTCATACTAAATTTCATCCAAATCCGTTCTGTAGTTTTTGCGTGAGAGAGTAACAAACATACATACATACATTCTTACAAACTTCCGCGTTTATAATGTTAGTAGGAAGGACTATCTGTTTCCCGCGGATTTACCCGCATCCTGTGGCAAAAACTTCACGGACCCGAATAAAAAATAGCGTATATGTGTTTATCAAGGTTATAACCTATGTGTGTACCAAATTTCATTCAAATCCGTTCAGTAGTTTTTGCATGAGAGAGTAACAAACATACATTCTTGCAAACTTTCAAATATTTTATAGTATTTGTAGGAATATTGTTTTAAGTCTCATAACAAAAATAGTAGGTAGTTAAAGGAACACTCTAAAAAAAGTCGAAATACTTCAAGAAATAAATAATTGCGTCACTATGCAAATCGTTGTACATCGATGACAGACACTTCATTAAACTGCGTAACAATTATTCGAATAAAATCGATAGCTATCGAGTTACTAAAACAAACTGACTAAGTCGATTAAGATAAGGGCGCAATTAGTTTTATTGGAAAAATAATCGATTAAATTTCTTTTTTGATAAGGGATACTCAACCTTGGGCTTTGATTATAAGGAATAATTTTGTGCGATAGTTTTGTTGCTGTGTGACTCGTGGAATATTCCTATAAGTGTGTCTCATTTTGAGGCTTTTGAAAATGCTTTCTTATTTCGAGTTTAAGGTAGGTACGTACAGCGTCAGGCACTAGCTGTCTGGCATAATGCTGAACTGGACCTTTTTGGCACAACATTCTTTTATTTTTGTACTTTTTTTTATTCAATATTGTGATTGTCCTTTGTTGTGTCAATAAATGTTTTTCTTTCTTCTTCTTTCTTTACATAATTTTCCTGTCTGTTTAGACCTGAATTTTCTGAAATGAGTTATTACATACTTGCTCTTTCCCGTGGTTTCACCCGCGTCCCAAAAAAACTACTTCGCGCACCCGGATAAAAATTATCCTATGTATTATCCAGATTATAAACTATCTGTGTACCAAATTTCATCCAAATCCATTCAGTAGTTTTTGCGTGAAAGAGTAACAAACATACATCCATACATTCTTACGAACTTTCGCGTGTAACACCCAGACCCGGAACAATTTTAGTTGTCCCGTGCGGGAATCGAACCCGCGACACGCCGCGCAGCAGCCAATTGCTCAGCCACTACGGCAAACGTGCCGTCAAGGCATGAGCATTTATTACCACGCTTGCTCAAGGCGGATTGGCGATTACAGACTTTGAAGTCCAGGTTTCCTCACGATATTTTCCTTCACCGTTAGTCAGTGGTGTCTAAGATATACTTAGGAAGTACATATTATTATGACTTTGGAAAAGTCACATTGGTACTTGCCAGGTTTCGTACAAGAGAGTCAGTAGGTGCCTTAACCACTAGGCCACCACGACATACACAAAAGTTCAGAATTCGATTAAGTTCATACTACCTACCTATTTCCATTAAATGCAAATATTTTAATCTCATGTCACCACATTATTTATTTGAATATCTCAAACCGATATTAAAAATACACCCCCATCCCGTGGAAATTGGAAAATCTGGAAGTTCCGCGGAAATAGCGGGCTTGTTTATCTGATATTTCTCGAACATTATTTTTATCGTATTTACCCTACTACGACAAAGCTCAAAGGGAGAGTTATGATTTAGCAGTTGTTTATGACCGGAACGAACGTCTATGAGTGGGAATTTTAGTATTATATCGAAGAATACGAGAGAAACCGTGGGAAATAGCTAGTTTTAACTTATAACATAAATACAACAGTTTGTTTGTTGCGCTTTCAAGGTAAAACGGATCGTCGAAGGTCGAACTATTTCGATTTGGTAGTGGTATCTAAGATCTAAAGGCAAAATAAAAATATTTTTTTTACAAAGTGACGGAGCTTACGTTATCTATCTAGATACATATTGTGTTTGATTTTCATCAAAATATTAACAAGCTATATTCATTATTGGATGTCATAAGCACCTCCCACCACTCATGAAAAATAACTTTAACATGTTCACAATATTTAAATGCAACTTCACTATGTACTTCAGAAAATGCATTTACCGTCACTAAAACTAGGTTAAAAATAACTTTACCTTTGACCGCTCGGTAAATACACTTTTTACGTTCCAGCCGCAGTTTAAAAATGTTAAGTATTAAAGTTTTTTAACTGTTACTCTATGTTTGCTGTTTGTGTGAAAATATGGGTTTTTAGAGTAAATATAGTAGGGGGCACGTAACTTGGCCAAAATCGTTTGTAGTTTTTCTCTTTTCTCTAACCATCTTCTACATATAAATGTTTAAAAGTAAATTAATACAATAGATGATAATGTAATGACAAGCATTGAAAGTGTTACCTTTGGATTGCACTGTGTGCACTTGTGCAAACTTGTTTCAACTACGTTAAAATCTGGCCAAGTTATTTGCCGGCAACTATACTTGAAGAGAAGACTGTTGAGTTTTATATTTTTTATAATTCAAATAAGGTAGGTAGTTATCATTTTCTAAATTTCCAACCACCGCCCTTTTTTCCTATTCCTATCTCACCGCTCACTCAACGTCACCGCGACCTCAGTTCGACGACGCTGGTCATCTGCACTGTCCGCAAATTCAAGTGCGTGCGTGATCACCGTCTAGTGCATCGGTCTGCAACTCTGGTTTGTGGATTCGCGACGTGGAATCGTCTTAAATACTCGTGTTATGTAGTTGTGTCATATCATCATATGAACATTCTCATACTCAAGAAAAGAAGATCTCGAGGTGAAATTGAAGAGGAACATAACGTGGGCGGCCGCAGCGAATCTTAGCTGGAAGGAAAGTAAGCCACATATCGCAGCTTATGAAGTGAGCTCCTATCCGTATAACGTTATCCTTTCCAAATCAATTACCCATCGATTTATATAATTTATTTTTATTCATTTCCAAAATACAGTCCACTTACTTTGATAACCACGCCTAAGGTTTCTACCGCTATTTATTAACCCCGCAAAAAAAGAATGTCAGTGTCAACAGAGACTGAAATTGTTTTTCAGGCCTATACTGCCTTACTTTAGTTTTTATTTCTCCTACTAATATTATAAATGCAGAAAAAAGTCTGTACATATGTGTGTTTGTTACTCTTTGATGCAAAAACTACTGAACGAATTTGGATAAGATTTGGTAAATACATTCTAACTAATTTCATAAATACATATTTCAAAAATACAAATTGGAAAAAATACAATAATTATTTCAAACGCCAAATTAAGGACAGTACGTCTGCCGGGTCTGCTAGTATATAATATTATATTTATACATATATATATATGTATAAAACTTATAAAAGCTAAAAAAAAAAACAAAAATGGAAAACCTAACTAATACAGGTCAAAAAATTCCTTCTCATCGCAGTCAACTGGGACCTAGAGGGTGGCTGCATTGCTCAACGTGGCAATGCAGCCAGCCTCTTGGGTACGGATAGCTATGCTTATCCTTCGGCCAAAGTAACAGCCATCCTTTGGGTCGAGAAGCGTCAATCAGCCGCCTGGATATTTCCTTAAATAAAAGGTGATCATTCGGACCCCACAGCCCAAAGGTTTCGACCCCAAATGGCTCGAAAATATATTTAAAAAACGTTAGCTGGTTTTTGTATGTATTAGATATAAGTATTATGTTAGAATCCTCGGTACGCAGGTACACATAGTACGTTAATAATACATAAGTACCTACTCGTACAGTATAAACTTTATATCTCATGTCTTTCTTAATCCCTTTACCTTGAGGCCATAAAGTTAGCTGTTTAAAAATAGCTACGACATTTTTGCAAATGTTTTATTTATTTCGCTCATCAAAAGTCGGACATAGTTAGTGTCAATAGTATCAGTTTTTTTTTGCTAAATGGTGGAGATAATGAGATTTTTAGGGACATTGTATTTTGATTTGGCTTCTGCCCCCGACTTTGTCTCTTATGTATTAATCCAGGTTATTACTATGTGTATTTCATCTAAATTCGTTTAGAAGTTTTTGTGTGATGCGTGTGGAAATAGACAGACATTTTTTTTTTACTTCTGTTGCTCTACACAACAATATGTATAATGTACAGACAGCCTGTTGCAATTTGACACACACACTTGTCACTAGATTATTATCAGATCAAATGAGTGTCATTTTCAAAAAGTAGCAAAAAATACTTTGTGGTCCTTTAGCTAGCTAGCTTTCCATTAGCACAAATTTTAAGAATAGGTTTATTTTTTATCGCGCCAAGCGTATTGTTTCAATTCATCGCTATTTTCGGAGCCCTACGCTTACAGGGGTGATAAACATTTTACGCCCACGTCCATCTACAATATGAATTTCCTCGTAATATGTACAAAGTATGTTCATCTGTCTGTCAAGCTCACGAAGTGGGGTGGCATTCCACTTGCTTTCTCTCTTGTTTATGTACTTTCACTTAACGATATGTATATTTATATTTTTATGTCTCGGCCTTGCACGGGACTACTGAGTCCTGGACCTTTGGGAGGCGAACGTGGGGCCAAAGCCAACACACAAAATCTCTTTGATGATATTAATAGTGACACAAAACCGACGATTATCCCTGTGTACACTATAGAAATGCACCCAGGCACAATCCCCGGCTTGCGCAGGACTATTGCAAAACATGAAAATATACTACTTGGGCTATTGTGATGGGATGATAGTGGATTAGGATACGGGAAACATTGTAAATATAATAGTTATATAACCATTAGAATTAGAAGCACTTCATCTCATCCCACAGATTTGAATATTTGGATCAATGCAATGCATTTTTGTGGTAATGCATTTTATATTATGATTTTTAACCTTGTTGCAAGATTTTCCTGTAAAAACAAATTTAATATTATAATCAAGAACATCATCTGCATAGCCTTTCCCCTATGTTGGGGTCGGCTTCCTGTAACCAGATGTAGACTAGTATCAGTGTTTTATATGGAGTGACTGCTTATCTGATTCCCACCACCCTGTTTTACCGGGTAACACGATACCCCTTGGTATAACTGGTTGTCAGACTCTCTGGCTTCTAACTACCCGTAACGAGTGTCAAAGATCTGCAAATGACAGCCTGGATCAACAGTTTAACGTGCTTTTCGAGGCACGGAGGAGTTTCGTTATCTCAAAGATGGTCACCCATCCGCGGACCGACTGCGACAAGCGTAGCACTTCATTTTCTACATTGCTCCAGTCGAATTTTCACAAATTGATAATATTATATACTAGCTGTTTCGCGCTGTTTCACTCGCATCCCGAGAGAACTTTGCTCACTCGGGTAAAAGTCTCGCTTATAAACTAGGAGTGTACCAAATGTGGGGTTAGGGTATTTAGCTGCTGATGTACTTCAATGAGGGACACTGTTGTGTAATATATATTTACTTAACTGGTACCAGATTACATATTAATTATAAACTAAGTTTCGACCTAACTGATTGGGTGCGGGGAGACGACTGCTGCGCCGCGCGCCTGTACGCTAAACCCATGCGTTAGCAGTACGTCTCAGTTACAATGCACTTTGTCCCTACACCAAATTTCATCCAAATCCATTCAGTAGTTTTTGCGTGAAAGAGTAAACAAACATTCTTACAAACTTTCTTGTATAAAATATTATTATAAGTAGTATCATTTGTATTTTTGCTTTTAAATTCAGGGTGTTGTTGCCACACCAAATAAAATCTATTCTTACCTCCTCGGCTGTCGGTTTCAAGGCCTTATGCCTAACAGGGGCGATAAACATTTTACGTCATACTCGAATATTATATGAATCGTAACTCCCCATTATGTTCAGTGTGCATGAAATATTCAATATGCATCTAGGAATATTGGAAGCGTCTTTTATTCGTTACTTTATTTTAGTAACTTTTACACAGTCTATAGTTTGAAGGTCGTGGTAGCCTAGTGGTTAAAGCACCTACATGTATCATCGTTGACGGAGCCCTCCCCCAGGGCCATAGCCTGCCGCGGCTGTGGGACGTTCGAAAGAGTTACCGCGCCCCCGGAATACAAAGGGCTGAGGAAGTAACATAGATGGGTTTTAGACAGTAAGAGTCTGACACCCCCTTCCACTCCACCCACGGCGGGAGGGGTCATTTGATGACATCCCATCCGAAAAAAAAGGCACCTGCATCTCGTGAGGGTTCGAATCCAGGCAAGTACTAATGTGACTTTTCTAAAGTCAAATGTACTTTCTAAGTATATCTTAGACACCACTGACTAACGGTGAAGGAAAACATCGTGAGGAAACCTAGGCTTAAAAGTTTGAAATCGCCAATCTGCCTTGAGTAAGCGTGGTGATAAATGCTCATGCCTTCTTTGTATAAGAAGAGGCCTGTGCCCAGCAGGACAATATATAGGGTGATGATGATTATATAGTTTATACGCATGTATCGATGCATTTATAAGATATAAATCAAAACATATGTTTTAAACCTTAACGGTAAAAAATGATACCACAAGAAAATTATTTTCACTTTTCCTCAGTCAACTTGTACTGCAGCGATAATAGACAAGATATTTTGGACTAATGAAAATTGAAAAGCACTCACTCGAAACTTCGACAAAAATAACAGAATAAAACGGATCGTCATAGGAAACGCCGAAAGAGATCACTCAATATGTTTCCTCGCTATTCACAAAGAGTTTTTTACTTTGACATCGGCAAACTAAATTACATTCTCTCGAGGGTAAAAGAAAACATATGTTACATAGGCCAAAGTTTCGTTTTATTTAGAAAAGTAGTTTGTACAATTTTACTAATTTACAAGTTGCAACTTTTTTTAACTCAATCGTTACGTTTTTCTATCTACTTTTTCCCTCACTCCGTAAAACATAACTTTTCTTTCTTCTATCGGCTAAATTAGTTCACAAAGTCAAAAGCCTTACATTTTTTATAGTTAAGTAGTACATTTTTCTTAACAATTTCACTCACATAGTATAGCGATTAATATGTACAAAAAACACTTTAATCTATGTATCACAGAAAAAATAATTATTTATCTAGCATAATAATAGTTTTTATTACAAGAGGAATAATCGACATAAACCACCCTACACACAGACGTTTTTGCGTATTCCGAAAGTTAAAATCGCGAGTGTGTAAGCAGTTTTATTTAATATAATTTAGCTAGTGAAGTAATCGATATTTTTCGTACTTTTTATTAAAAACAAGGTATTACAAAGTTTTTTTTGAAGAAAAAAAAATTAAGGATATATTATTTAAAAAATACAAAAAATATCGAATTAAATTTTAATTTTACAAGACGGATGAGATGATTCCTAAGGCGATTACATTTCGATAAAGATTGTGAACGTGTTTATTCTAGGCCATTTTGTTCTCGAAGCATTTTTATAGAAAAAAAATGTTATTTTTTAAATAAAAATATAGATATTAATCGGAAACTGCTATATTTATCTGATTTTAAATTAGTAATTTGTGGTGATTTTTCAAAATGCCCTACTTTCAATATTCAGTATATTACTTGGCATAGGTACCTACAGTTTAATTTTTAATAGATTTTTTTAGAAGATAAATATAACAATTTCATATAATTAATTATAAAACAATTGAAAAATTAGGCGTGTGGTGTAGGTTAGTCTAATCAGTCTTGAATTGAAAATTTTAAATGAAATGTTAATTTCTCCTATAGATTATTGAGCATATTGTGATAAGCCGTAAATATTTAAGTACTATTTTTATATTTATATTGATTTAGCTTTATTATTAAAGTCTCTAATGGACAGCCAATAATTATAAAAAAAATAATAGTAATTGAGACTCAAAATATGCCCAGTAATTTAAAAATAAATCTTTTTTTTATAAATTGACATTGCACTTTAGTAAAAATGAATGGAAGAACTGTGCACTTTACGCAAAATCTATAAATATGTGAGATATGTTTGAGATATCATGAAAATGGCACATTTTAGAGAAATTAAAGCTTATTTCATAATTATGAGATATGTTTCATTATTGATAGAACCGAAGACAAAAATCTATGAAACCGTCCACCTAATCTGATATGTAGTTTTCTAGAAAATAAAAGGTGTAACAAGAAACTATAGAATATTTAGTATTTATTTTTACACTTATACACAATATATTTATTTTATTTATTTATTATAAAATGTGAAATAAAAATATAATAATATGAACAGGGATACACTACGCTTTACTTACAAAAAGTTTATAATTAAATTGACTCCGATTTTATCTACTAAGAAATAATAAAATATTATACAGTATCTAAAAGGCGATGGTTTAATTCAATTGCAATGTCATGAAAGTGGGACATGAACTTTTATCTAAATTAGTTTACGATAATCTTTAGTGAGCTAAATAAATATCAATTACTTTTTTTTATTTAAATTATAAAATAAAATATTTAATCTTGTTACTTATTCGGAACTTTCCATTTTTTTGGTAAAATAATGTATGTTATTTGTGGAATCAAACAAATTATGATTTATTTGAGAAAAAAATATAGTTTTTTTTTCAGATATTTAGCTCAATAAAGGTAGATATTCTTTCAGGGGTCATTCATAATTCCCGCAGAAAATACCGCCATCACATTGAAATATATTTAATTTAATATTAATATACACACTTTAATACAATAGTAACAAGACCAGTCTCAGTCGGGTTATACGAAATTGACGAAAATTTTACATATTTTTTTTCAACAACTTTCAAAGAATTGACTAAAAGACCTTATGCTGAGTGACACCATTTTGTTTTTTTTACCTGGATAATAGTTTAACAATTTAGACATAGGAAAAGTGTACACACAGTATTTTTTTAACAAAAAAGATAAGAATAATGGTAACGTGAGTAACGTCATTCAATAAAATTTTAATATTTATGTATTTATAACTCCAGATATGTATTTTAAAGCCAAAAACGGTAGCCGACTCAGCATTTTAAATTTTGGTTAAATAATACACCTACAATACACAATAGGCTTACATAATGATAGTAACAAACCGATCAATCTTTCCTTAATTCGGCTGTGACAAGAAACTTTTTAGTGGTATTCTATTTTTTAATCTATAAACCTAGATTTTTGAACACTAATAATGCTAATTTTACGACTTTAAGGGCTCGCTTTTTATTCAAACTTTTTCCTGTTTCATTATTTTTTAAGTATACATTTTAATGTTTAAATTTTACAAAAAGAAAATGTTTAATAATTTACAAAACTTTTAATTGATTACATTCTTTTAATTTGACCGTAGAAATGACCTGAGGAAAATACTTCTAAATTAAAATTAAATAAAAATTAACTATAGTACACAGATACACAAAATCTTTGCGTAGTAAATTCATCCAAAGTCTTTTATAGAAAAACGTTTAAACTTAACTTATACGTGTGTCGCTAACGGTGTTTGATGACCATTACCTGCAAAAAAACGTTCAATTAATTAATTCAGTCAAATTTTAAATAATTACATCGAGAGTTGGTATTCTAAGTTATTTACGTGTTACCCTCTAGGAGGCGTTATGTTTATTCTAAATATTTATTAATGCGAAATTCAGTCAATTCCGCAGCCCCGGCAGGCTTTGCAGTCGGCCTCCATGAAAAGCGAAAAAAAAAAAATAGTCTTGTATATATTTGTGTTTGTATTGAGTTTCTCTATTCCTCGGTCTAGTGCGAGGTTTTCAAAATAATATTCATGATTCAGTGTTCAGTTTTCAAGCTAGTGTGAATTATTTACCAGTTTGACATTGCATGATATATTATATCGTGTTCGATTTCCGGAGTACTGGAATTGTAATATCGAATTCCTTTCAATAGTTAAAACGATGCACATTTAAAATGTAGCAAGTTAAAGATGCAGTAGATTATATTCGTGAATTCATGTTTTTATAACGAGAAAGATATTTCAAGTCGTTAAAACCTACATCTTGTTTTTTTTCAATTAAAACAATACATCAGTTTTTTATTTCATTGGCAATTAATTATTATACAACTTTTATCATTATTTAAAAAAATACATGTAACGCACACGATTTTAAATATAATAAAATATTTTTACATTTTGCAAAATCTTTAAATTTGTTATTTATCCCGAATAAAAAATGAAGTAAAATTATTATTAATTCTTACCTTTTTTAGTAACAGTCGCATTACTAATAGTCCTATTTGATGGTGCCAAGATATAATGTGCACTCGGCGATTGTGGTGTCGCAGACGATGTTGCTACACCGATCTAAGATAAGTAAATTTTGAATTGTTAATTAGCTGATTAAAAATAAAGCAGTTTACTTAAATACTGCTCAAAATATATGTAAAGGATTAGTTAAGTTATTTATTTAGTTATTGATTAGTTAGTTTTAACTTATGCGAGCATAAAAAAAAACATAGCTTACTGCCAAATTTTTCAGTTTAAAAATAAATAAAATATTAATAATTATAACATAAATTAATCTTGAATAGCTCAATTTATATTTTTTTTATAATATAAAAATCTGTCGTTAAACAAATTATGTTTTTTTTAAATTAAGAAGTTACCAGTTACTGTTATGAAAAGAAAATATCAAATATTGATTCTATTAATTATAAACACATGCAAGGAAAATAAAATACATAACTAAACATTTACATTTATCAATACAATTATTTTTATTTTTTAAGAAAAGATTAATTCATTTTTTAAAACAAAAAAAAAATATTAAAAACAAACACTTACCGGTGGTTGCGCACTGTCAGTAGACATGGTTGACGTGGTGATGGGGCTGGTGGCACACTGCGGTGACGCCAGACTGGTTGGTGATGTTATCGAGTGGGATGAGTTACCTGATCCAAACAAATGAAATTTTAAATTGTCATTTTTTTTACCGGCCGATATTATATAAGAAAAGTTGCCAAATAAAAAAAAATCATGAACGGCTAAAATTTGCTTACCTGAAGGTAACACCACAGAACTTCTAACAGAAGAATACGGTGGCGGTGCAGGGGTTGACGCTGGTTTCGCAGTATTAACCGTATTAGCGAACCCTAGTCCACCACCTGTCCGGAGATGTGGGTTGCCGTAGGTTGCCGCATACCGGACATCTACCCCGTGGATTATACCACCGTTTGGCACCCGATTCACTGGAAAGAAGACTAGGGTTAGGTTTTTGTTAAAGGTAAGAATAAGGGTTTAATTATTCCCATTTATTCATTATTTTATATACATTTAAAAAAATATATAAATACATATTTAAAAATATTTGGTTCATGGTTCATTATAGCGTTTATTGCTTGCTTAAAGTATCATGAGGGTTCACCCCTTTATGGACTGACCATGGCCAATGCTGCTGCACCTAGCTTTTTTTTGTATGGGAAATCATCAAATGAACCTCCCGCCGTGGGTGGGTGGAAGTGAGTTTCAGACTCTTACCGCCTTACTTATAAAGTCGGAATAATTTTTACACTGCTGTTACTCAACGAATTAGCAAAAATCCCACTCATAAATGCTATATAGCGTTGTTCCGAAGTTAACACAGGTATAAATAACTGTCAAAACTAAACCCCGCCGCGAGGTGGTACAACCTCCGATTTGAGACAAGATGGCGTATTTCATTTGAATCAGCTGATTGATTTCAGTGTAAAAGTATACGATACTACGTATGACTGTTTTCAATTAAAAAATAACTTCTCTAACATCAAGATAAAACCCCAGAGATGATCCTCGGACCGATTTATGTTTTTCAAAGCAATGTTATTTTTCTGTCCATGGAACTAAATATCAACTGGAATAGATCCACGACACAAAGTTAATATTAATACGGGTCCTAAACGAAGTGCATGAGAAAATCGATATATTTTCGTGCAATTTGAGTGAATTCGCAATAGTGTTGTTAAATATTGTTAGTTATAACTAAGTAAATATATATATATATATATATATAGGTATTTTTGTGTTGTCTAATAAATTGTACATTTAAGGTTAAAAATTGTTAGGTTAAGAAGTTATTGTTATATAAGTTATATTTGAAGTTCAGTTTTGTTTTTGTTATTGTGTATTAGCTGTAAGTTTAATTGTATTTATTCATCTTGTATGTGTATGGCTAGGGAAACCACTATTGTATTGGATCAGTCTGTAATGATAGTGTGTGTATGTTTAATAATAAATAAATAATAATATTTTTATTTATTATTTATTCAAATGCAAGTTTGTATCGTATTTGATTTACAAAGTCTTTGGTGTCCCGCAAGGGGCGGTACTCTTCTTTAGAATTGCTTTTTTTTGTTTCTAATATTCAGAGTCGCGAAATTTCTTGATTATATTTTATTTCACATTTATTTTAAAGATTGATTGAGCCAAGTGGACCTTGATATCACGTATTAGAAAGGGATGGATAAGGTTTTCAATTCAGTTAAGTTTCAAACGAGCGTACCCGAAGATGCCTCATCCAGTTGTGTACTAGATCTTTTTATTTGTCAAATTCGCAACAGATGAAAAATCTAATTTTTTACGTCTTCATTCGTTCTTTAGTCGAATATTTGGATAATAGTCTATGGCGACAGAGGTTTTACGTACCATAAATAACCAACTGTTAAATTATGTTTATGAGTGAACAAAAAGATAAACCGCGATTTAGAGTTAAAATAGGGACTACGAAACCCGTGGTTAAACTTTAGAATACAGTTTTTTTATAAGTAAGACGGTTACAGACTAAAACCCATCCATGTTCTTTCCTCAGAGATACCGCGCCCCCGGACTTTGTATTCCGGGGGCGCGGTATCGAACATCCCAGAGCAGCTGTACCTAGCTGGTCTTTCGATCCGCAAAGCTGTAACTTAGCTACGAGCCACTTGAGACAGATGATTGATACACAATGCTTTAAATTGCTTTGACTTTTCTCAACTACATGAGTATCGACTTCTAGAAATATTAAACATTAGTAGAATACAGATTCAAACTTCCTCCAAACGAAATTCTTTTGAAATGTTAAAAGCTAAATTTTATAAAACAGTATGAAGGAAATATTTTACAAACGGTTTCTCGAAGCCTTTTGAGTATTACTTTTGAACGCACCGTACAAAGACTACGTATGTCAAAGGGTATCGAGTATATTATTTAATCTTTGATATATCAGAGGTATTTTTTACTTCGTCGTGAAAAAGATGGTGAAACAACCAAAACAGAAAGGAAGCCACAAAAGGACTGTACAAAATTAGCTTGAATGACGTCATCGAAGCTGGAACTAGTGAACTATTTCGAGACGAGAAATTCTCAAAAGCTTTTCAGTGTAAGTTTATAGTAGTTATGACTAAGGTCGACATAGAAGATTATATTTTTTAGATAGGCTCGCGACACTTCGGAAGATATTTGTTAAATGATGTATGTAGGTACGTAGTCTAGGAGACTAGGTTAATAGAAGAAAGCTGTAATTCACTTTTCTAGAGTTGTTTCTGACCAATTACTAAACTTTTCTCTCTAAGTCTTGTTTAAGTTCGTCCTAATTTTATCAAAATTGTTTCAGAAATTCCTAAAAACGTAGTACAAACAAATTTACAATTTATTTCACTTACAACATGTTCACTTTCCGTGTTACTTATAAAATCCGTTTAATTTTAATCTGCTGCTTAGTAACAGATTAGCAAAAATTCACTCATTAATGCTGTTAAGCATTAATACGAACTTAAGTTAGTGGCTTAATCCTGGATTTTCACGTTAAGTAAGGATTAGGTGAGAAATGGTTAAACTTCAGATTACAGGTTTTTTATAAGTAAGACTGTTTTATATTAGATTTGAAACTGTGTTATTTAGTTTTTTCACATTGCTCAATGACGTGACAAATTGATTTGATTGACCAGCAAATTTTTTTAGAATTTAATTTTATGGAAGAGAAGTCGTATTTTTTTATTATAGGTATTATTTTATTGAAGAGAAGTCGTGAATTAGTTTTTTAATTGTTTCTACAATTCTCATAAACTCACCCTCAGTGGTGGGAAGTCCCAGATTGTTGAGCGCACTACTGCTGTCTTGTCGCTTCTGTTTCCTTTGTAATGAGTTGTTCTGTGATCCGTTGCCAGTGTTAAACTGGACTGTTGACGGCGTATCTACGCTTCGTGGTAGACTGCCATTTACTGACCTGTATAAAAATATTGGAAGTTTAAAAATCGTTTCTTTTTATTCTGGAAGGTTACGGAGATAGATCATACCACTAATTGAAAGCTTCTACACGTTGAATAGCGGTAAGTATACCTATAAACTAACCACCTGCGGGTTCAAAACTTGGTGAGCCCCGGTGCAGTTATTTCAAAATCTTCTAAATAGATAAACGCCAATAATTGGCGGTGAATTAAAAATTTAGTTTTTCATTTTACAGTCAGATTTACTCATGAAAACTTAACAATACCTACTTGTTTTTTTTGCTATTTATGTGTACAAACATTTTAACATCTTTTTCATACAAATACAAAATAGATAAGTTAAAATTGAAATATAACCTTACCTGTTAGGTGTTAGCTTGTCAGAGCTCATAGTAGGAGATTGTACCCTCAAAGATCCAGGTGTATAGTCGTGGCCATAATGCACGTACGTTTGATAACCATTGCTAAAGCCATTGACCTAAAAATATACGTTGAAATTTAAAAAAATCTTCACTAATTTTTTTTTTTTTTTATATAAAACTTTGACTTGTCAAATGCTGGAGATGCAAAGCTTTTGAATGACTTAAAATGAGTTGCGAAACTTTTTTTTAATTACGAGAAAACATTGATAAGCATAGCTTCTTTTTTATCGCTGGGCTGCAGCCGCTGCAGATGTACTAACCTAATAATCCCTTGTGACAGTTTTTCAAATCCGCGTGATATCTTAAAATTGAATGTAACAACAACTGCTATCAAGACAGCAGCCAGGACGACAGCTTAACGTGCCTTCTTAGGGGTGCAACACCGCTAACTACATTTTTTATTACTCCGCGCTGCTTTGTGATTTTTTTAAACCTACTAAGTGATTCAGCCCGACCGCATTAAGTATTATATCTATCGTAATATCTTTATCAACTCTTTATGAACTTGATGAAGTCATACATTTAATTTTGTTAAGACAAGTACAATAAATTAAATCGTTGAAAAACTTTAAGAACCTAAAGAGCACCTATAAAAATCTATACAAATAAAAAGATTCTTCTTTAAATAGAAACCAAACAGCTACATCAATTTCCTCTCCTTCCAAGATCATACAAGATATGGAATAGAATATTGATAGACGCATTACAAATTCCATTACCTTATAACAATCAGCGTACGCGGGATCCGTGTAGTCGTTGCTATATCTATATGGCTGATATGTATTGGTCTGGTTTATAGATGATAGAGGCACTGTACCGGCAAGCGGTATGCCGCTACCAAGTTTGGCGTTCGAACATAGTGTGCTGTCCGATCCTGTGTTTGAGTAGTCCTGGAAAAAATATATTGATATTATATATGGACTTGATTGGTTTTGATGTGTTGTTAGTAGGAAGTGCTTGGATATTGTAGATAAAGATATTTATCATCGTAACTCATATTATAAATGCAAGAGTGTGTTTGTTTGTTTCTCTGTTGATTTGTATATATATTCATACTATAGTAAGACTAGCATATTCTTATTAAGAACTTGATCATCCCTATCCTTAGTGGTTGTAATATGAATACGAGTATTAATCTAGTTCCAAATTCAGCTCTAAATGAATCAAAAATAAATTGTGCTCAATATATTATTTCGTAGTAATCGTATCTGAGAAAAATATCAATTTATAATTAATATCTATCTGGTGTTAAATTGGATTATTCGTTGAACTTATTACTATAGTAACAACACTATCAGAATTGTTATCTCTGAATACAAATACCTATTTAGCTTCAAACTTATCTTCAATATCTACAATTTCAAACAAGAAATTTATACGTTAACCGTTAGACCTAGCTTTCATTTGTAGATCTTTGCCAGTCGTTACGGGTAGTCAGAAGCCAGAAAGTCTAACAGTTTTACTAAGAGATATGGTGTTACCTGGTAACTGGGTTGTGGAGGTCAGACAGAAAGTCGCTTCATGAAAAATGCTGGTATTCAGCTGCTGACTGACTGTAAGCCCCAAACATAATTGGAGAAAAGGCTAGGCAGATGATGATGTTTATACTTACAATCTCACAGCTCCCATTCGCCTGCCTCAATTCTAGCTTCAAATCACTTATGTTAGAGTTTCTATCATTTTCTTTATACAATTCTTCAGCTGTAACTGTTACGTCTGGTTTCTCTGCCACCTGTGTTTGTTTGTTCTTCCTCTGCTTTCTTTGACATAGTATCACAAGCATTATCACTGCAGCTACCATTATTGTTCCCGATGTCACTCCGAACAAAATCAGCAGGAGTGGGAAAGTTTCTAGAACAAAATTTTTGAAATAAATTTGTTTATTTAAAAGTATCAGCGAAAAGGTCAAAAAATCATTTAGGCTATTTATTTTGATACAAAATGTCTATATTTATATAAAGTATTGAATAGCCTGAAAATATGAATAAATAAAATACAAAAAAATAGAACATCCATCAAAATAAATATCATGTTTTCTAGTCTTAGACAAAATTTTAGTCTGAAACCCTCGATCAAAATTGATCGAAGTACAAAAGGCTAAAACCAATCTAGTGTGAACATTTTCTGAAAAAAGGAATTTTGTAAAGAGACCGAAGATGGATGAGCTATACTTATGTGAGGGTTATAAAGTCAAAATGGCGATACATTTACGATAATGCACGGCCGTTGAAACTGTAATAGCGGTTCTGTCAGCCGAGAGAATAATAGTGATGTCCTTTCGACCGATGGGACGGGAGCTTTTAACGAATTTCCCAATGAATAACAGGAAGATATTGAACTAAAATACCCGCATGATTTGTTCTGAAAAGCTGCTTTTGTTTTGTTACTGGATTAATAAAATCGAAAAAAAATATTACAGAACAGATATAATGAATATCATTTTGATATATAATACTTCTTTTTTTTTAATTCTGATTATTAAAAATGTTTTCATATACTAAGATGATCAACTAATAGTGCCCTATAGAGCTGCACTTTTTTCTTTAAGTAAAAAAGCCATTACTCTTTTTCTATATCTATGAAATAATTCCATTAAGATAACTAACATTTTAATAACATGATAGCAACCTAGACATCTAATCATTTTTATCTCCCATAAAAAATGTTTCTATTTAATATAAAAACTATAAAGTTAATTTCTGAAACAAATTACAGGTCTTTAAAGTCCATCAAACCGAAGATTATCCTTTTTTTCAATTTCCTCGCAACGAACAGTCGTAAAGTCGAAACTCGTAAAGTAGCTGTCATAAAATACTTAATAAAAAACAATGGTTGTAATGACGACCCTCATCATATTTTAAGACCAAATACAAACAAGATTTTTTCACATCCTAATCCAGAGTTAGATAAGTATAAAATAAACAGTAACATTATTGGAAATGAGAGAAATGAAATTGAAAATAAGGTAACACAAGATGTTGGTAGAAGTTTTGAACCTAAAATAACAAGAAAAGATACCTCACTCGAAGACGGGTTATGTATGTCTACAGATAACACGCAAAAGGTATTGAAAGATAAAAATGTTGAGTATGATGTTTTGAAAGACATTCTTCAAACCTTAAATATAGCTGACATACTTAGTGGAGCGAGCAATTCTATTGAAGCGTAATATTTAAGAATATTTACCTCAGATGGTTAAGACTGAAATTTTGCATTTTGTTTTACTGGATCAAAATCATGCTTTGTTTGATAATTATAACCAAATGGATTAATATTCCAATTATGACAAGAAATGGAGAAGTATAAAAAAAAAGTATTTTTAAGAAAATATTTTTTGTTGATGAGATTGAAATTTCACTTCGGAATTGATAGTGGAATTTAACAACATTTTGGCATATTAAATTATGAAAATTGCTTTCAGCTTTACTTTACTACACAAATAATCATTTCTAAAATTAAACTTACTGTTAGGCCGCAATACAATTTCCATAGTATCGCTTCCATAATCATTTGAGACGTTGCATTTGTAGACCCCGAAGTGTTTAGACTGGCTCTCTCGAATGATTAACGTCGAGTTCACTACACCTCCCGTTTGGAGCTCCTCTAGGAATGCATAGTCCTGGATAGAGAGGGTTTTGTTAGTCGATAATGGCTTGGCTACATATTTCGTTGGATTTTTTTAGTACAGTTTAAGCTTCTTAATCAGTTTCATATTAAAGATTATATACGTACTTTTTCATAATTAACAAATATTTATAAATGATGCAATGATCAAAAAATATATCAAGTTTTGCTAGTTGATATTGAGTAATATCTTTCATCATTACTGTGAAGTGTATTTTTTATTGAATGATTTGTATTGCCAATTATATTTATTGCATTATTATCCCCAGCTTCATCACATTATACTTTATTATTAGTACTGGCAGTTTATTATTGTTGATTAAAATTCAATATTCAAAATTCAATACCTGATCATGTATAGCATCAATTTCTTTTCCATCAAAAGTCCATATGATGTTATCTATTCTGGGCACTGCAAACGCTGCACATTCTATGTTGACTGTGTCCCCTTGAGATCCGAACTGCGTCTGATTTGAAATAATCTTCGGTGGGCCTGAAAAGAAGGTTTACTTTAATACATGGGTTCTAATGAGATCATTTATTATTAATTTTTCGTTTATTCACTTTTAAAACATATCAATTACATTTTTAAATATTTTTACAAACTATATATAAAAAAACATTTAAAAATATAAAAAATAGTCTCCCACCGGTAACGAGTCAGGGTCTAAGCTACCGGCGGTCAGGGCTCTAGAGAAAGGAACCTCCTGACGATACGCGCAATGTCTACTGCTATCTGTATCAAGCCCTTGATCCAGCTGCCTAACGAGAGCATCTTTAGGTGTTGGTTGAGTATTATTAATTTTGTTATTATCAACCGTATGCGTAATGATTCGGTTCATAGTTGAATGTTGCTAATTGTCTTCAAACACATTTATAATCCACTTTATCTTTTTCCGTGTTTTAGGAACACTAGAGGAACTAAATCATCTTGTACACGTATAGTAGTATTCTACGCTTTCTGAGATTTTTTATTGAGATTTTTGCCGAGTTGAGAACAACAGCGAAAAATAAAGACATAGTTTTTATTATTGCCACTATTCCCATAAGTACCTACTATTTAAGCTTTAATGATTAATGTATCTTGCTATTTAGATCAAGATTTCAAAAGCCACATTAATATTAGAAGCTATAATTACAAATTGAGCCCATAACATATACGGTCATATACATGTCATAAACGACGCGTGTGGTCATAATGTTCGTTTTAATGACTCTAAGTTGCTACTATACCATTTATGGTACTTACGTTTTATTAGTGTGCTCGATGACGCTAGCCTAAGGCTTATTATAATGAAGAAGTTTAAGTTACAAAAAGACGTAAATATTTTTGTTGACAAGTCGTTTGATTTATTTTAATGTATTTTTGAAAGGATTTTGATTTTAATTAATGGTGTATATAATACGTGTTTACCATCGTGATAATTATAACAGATATTTTGTCTCCCGGCGATGCCTTAAAAAGTTTCTCCACACTAGGAGTTTCTCATGTCATGGGCTCGTTTACAAACATACATTACACATGTACAAACACCCATATCCGGAACAATTTTAGTTGACCCATGTGTGTCAAGCAATCTAGCCAATCCTGCCGTCGTAATAGAAGATCATTGTCTAAATTATGTATTACCATAATGATATGTCCATTGATTAATCTATTGATTCCAATGCCTAAGGCATAAACTATGTCATCAAATTAGGCCTATTTAATTGACATTCACGCTGTTAATACATCGAATATATTGCCCGTCTAATATGTACTAGAAACTCTATTTACCTCGAAACATAATACATCAACTTCATTATGCATAATATCAAGTTTAGATTGAGTAGGTATACCGACCGTTTCAGGGCTAGAAACCCCTTTGTTGCTAACCTACTTGGAACTGTTCTACTTAAACCAGTGATTAAAATTACAAATTATACTAAGTAAGAACCGGGTTGTGTGACTTCGAAATTTCAGCTTTTGTTAGGCTAGTATTGTGTTTGTGTGAATAGTAGGTTATTTGGTTCAAGACTTGTTATTATGGGGTTGTTTGTAGTACGTCATTAGTTGAAGGTCTTTATTTATGTATATCGAATTTATTTGGTTGTTAATGAGTGTAATAAAATTATTAATTGACTAGTTATTTCTCGCGTTTTCACCCGCGGCCCGAGGGAACTACTTAACGCACTTGGATTAAAAGCAGCCTATAGTCGTCTCCAAGATCTTCTCTATCATTATCATTGGCCTATAAATTGTTCCACTGCTGGACACACGCCTCTTCTCATACAGCGAAGGCATGAGCATTGATCACCAAGCTTGCTCAAGGTGGATTAGAGATTGCAGTATTTTTAACCGACTTTAAAAAAAGGAGGAGGTTATCAATTCGGATGTTTGTATTTTTTTATGTTTGTTCGCGTATATCTCCGTCGCTTGCCAACCGATTTGAAAAATTCTTTCTTTATTGGAAACCCTTTCCAATAATATTTCTAATAAACCTTTCTAATAATCGGACTCCAAAAAGTTGTTAAATTTTATTATAGGTTAATCGTAGATTAGGTTAGGTTTATTAATATAGGTAGGTTTTAGTATTATTTTTAACTTTTTAGTGCTCTTCGGATTTTTTTAAGTCGGTTTTTTTTGCAGAAAAAAAAATATTAGTTCAGGTTTCCTCACGATGTTTTCCTTCGCCATTAGTCAGTGGTGTCTAAAATATGCTTAGAAAGTACATAATGACTTAGAAAAATCACATTTATACTATCCAAGCTTCCAACCCGCAACCTCGATACTAGCTGTAATTGCCTTAACCACGACTTTTTGTCTTCGTCTTCCTCCGTACCAAATTTCATTCAAATCGGTCCAGCCGTTTTAGCGTCGAATCTAGCTTCAAAAGCACCCAAAGACAGATTTATAAGCAAAAATAAAATCGTTTTATCGCCTACAATGTATTTTGCAAACATAACTTCAAGCTGAGTTATTCCGTAACATTCTGACAGACAGTATATTCATCACCGTGACAGTAATGATAGACAAAGAACGGATCCGCTGTTGTGGAAACGACGGACTAGTGTATGAAACTTCTTATTCACCTTACCTGGGGTAGCTACATTCACATGCCACCCCATTTACGTTGTAGAGCCCGTACTAAGAGTACAAGTTTTCGAATGTAAGCTTTTTTTTTCAGGGTTTTGTAAATTTATGTCATCGGCCTAGACTTGGTATATAGAATTGTCGATACTGAATACTGTGTCTTAAATTTGTCTACCTATATTTTTCCTGGTTTTATTTGTATCTTGAAAGAATTTTTATTATTTTATATTATTGTAATGGCTTGTCCTTACGAATTTACCCTTGATTGTTTAAGAAACATAACAATACAAGACTAGCTGTGCCTTGCGGTTTCACCCGTATCCTGAAGAATTAATTCTCTATTTGTCATTTTATCTAAATCGGTTCAGCAGGCTTTTGAATGCTATATTATTTTCTACTGTTCCAGATGTACACATGTGAATGTTAAATAGTTTATTTAATTACATATTTTGTACAGCTACGTTAATTTAATTAATGACAAAGTAGCTCTTGACATTCTAAACTTTAATTAAATAATCGTATGTGAAAATAAGGCTTACTTTTAAATGTTAATTAGGTTAGACTGCAATGATTTATTCAATTTACAATTACAGTATTATCATGAGTATTATTCATCTGGAGAGTTAATTAACCTAATCTTATTTAGGAGATTTTATTAAATTACAAAGTTTATCCTAATAAAGTTAATTAATGTAAATTATAAATTATTTCTGCAAAATAAATATGTATTTATTATAGCTAGGCGTAGAATTATTTTTCAAATGTATTTGATAAAATGTTTTAAGGTCGTGAAAAAAGCCGTGGTGGCCTACTGATTAAGGTACCTCCATCTCGTGTACTAGTTTGCAGGTTCGAGTCATGTCAAGTCAAGTCATGTGCTAAGTGTATCTAAGACACCACTGACTAACGGTGAAAGATAACATCGTGAAGAAATGTGAACTAAAAAAAAAATTAGACCACCTGAGTGGTTTAGTGGTCAACATACCACCCACGCAAGAGGTCCGGCAGAAATTGAAATAATGAATTTTAATTTCTGTGACGGGTCTGGGTGTTACTATGTATAATATGTATTTAAAAAAGTATATAAGTACCCATAACACAAGCATATTAGTTGCTTACTTTGGGGCTAGATGGCGTTGTGTGAAATTGTCCAAAAATAATTTAAAATAAAAAAGATCACCAATCAACCTTGAGCAAGTACTATAAATGCTCATGCCTTCTCTGTATGAGAAGTTTCCTTTGCCCAGCGGTGTATCCCAATACTGGGCAAAATAGGCCGATGATGAAACTTTCTAAGAACTAGATAAGTAATTACTCATCATCCTTTATCCTAGCACAATATACGATTTCATAATAAATAATTAATTAGAGTGAGTGTACATGGTACTACTCTTCATTAGAAATGTGTGCTATTCACCGTACGAGCGGAGGGGAAGAATCCATTTATTTTATATCCACTCTGACGTCCGTGGATAGTACGGTATCCAAGAAAAAAGTAGCGTCATACGCCCATGGATACTATAGTATCCAAAGCGACGAGTTGTGTTTAACGCCCTCTAGTTTAAAATACGGTCTTGCTTGGTGAGTTTTGACAGATTATCTATACAGTTGAATAAATAGTTCGACGAAAAAAATTGAGATGGCAGTGTAATAAGCTTTGACAAACAAAATATAATTTTTTAAGTTCAGTTGACTCGTTTGACGCGCGTGTTGTGAAGTGTTTTTGTGAGTGCCAACAATTATGTCGTAAGTACTACAGTTTTGTTTTATTTATCTTGCAAGTGTTATACATCAAAATAAACTAGAAGATTTGTGCTTTACGATGATGTATAAATATCACAGTTTTAGCTGATAAATCTAGTCTACTTTTAACTTCAAACGATTGTTGTTTCGAAAAAAATGGCCGGTCGTATGGTGTCGGCCACTTTTAGTTTTGTTATACATATTTTACATACTTTGCATTACAATAGTATATAAAATATCGAAATACATTTCGTAATAAGCAAAATAATACATTTTTCAAAGAGAAATATACTAAATTCACTGAAGATTCCATAATAATGTCAATGTGTTCCTCAGGTTTTTTGATGTGGACTGTTTGGTATCCACGGACGTTACATGAAACGTGATAAATAAGGTTCGCTATACACGGCAAAATATGTTTGCATTATTTTTGTTTTGCTAGTGGTGGTATAATATTTTGCTTGAGATGATACTAATATTTAATATAAAATGCACTTTTGGGTTTTGTACTAATATTCATCATTTATTTTTCGCTTGGTTTCCGTTGGATATGTATAATGTTCTAATGGTTTTTTTTTGTTTTGAAACATTAATTACATGTTTGTTCGTGTTGATTAATTTCCGCTAAATGTAAAAAAATGCACTTGTGGATTTGACTACCTTTCTTTTTTACTGTTGCCCTTGCACGTGTTGCATGGTCGCATATATTTTAATGCTTCGCCAAATTTTATTTTATTCTTTTAACAATACTAATGTTTTAAATTATTCATGCAGACCATATGGAAGTGTCTACAATGCGACGTCAATCTCTGCATTGAAAATTGTTTTATGGCTTACCATATATAAATGTGTGGAAGGAATAAATTATTATATTATATATTGATTTTTTTATTTGCTTTTTATTTAAATAACCAACTAGAACAAATAAACAACTTCAAAAATACAATTATTGCATAAAACTAATTCATAAAATTATTTAAAATATTTTATTAAAATTACATCGTGTGTGGGAAACCTTAGACGGGCGGCCATATTGCTATTATTTCGCCTTCTCGGACGAGTCAAGGGCGCTCGGGACATCGCGGTAAAATTACGAGGAGTAGTGTTTTGTTTTGATTTAATTAAAATACTTAGAGTTAACCGAATGTAATCGTATATACATCAGAAGAAAGGGTAATAAGTCTAGTTTGTTGTAAAAATATTTTATTGATAAAATATGCAATAGTTGTGCCTTATATTCTAAAAAGGTAGAAATAATTGTGTATTTTTTTTCTGAATTACATGTTTAACCCGGTTTTTTGTATCAAAGATTATAACTTACGATTTAAAAAAATCGTTAAGATTGATCAGTATTCTTCAATCTTTTTTTTGGTATTTTTTTCTTTATTCTAGCCATTACGGTTCAGTAGCTATATAGGTTTTTTGTTACGACGAACTTGCGCGCGAACGAAGTCGCGCGCGCCGCGCGCAGCTGGACGTTAGAGAGATAAACGGTCGCGCGGCCCGGACGTTAGAGTGGTTATGAAAGAAAGCTTTCGGTACAACTCCACAATGTCTACTGAGAAACTGGTCTACTGTAGAAACACCTAATTAAACATTTGTATGATTAAGATTTAAGGTTCAACATCGACATAGTTTTGGGAAACTAGCCTGTATACCTCGGTTTCACCCGCATATTGACATACTCTACTAACCTGTAACAAAGATTTTTTTTATTAAAACCCTACATCAGGCACCAATGTCTGACATAGATGAAATTTAAGATTATTTAATTATGAGACTTATACCTATTGTGAAGAGAAAATAAATAAATATAAAAAAACGAATTCTATGCGATGTTCCCAGATTTCAAGATTCAGATCCATACCCCATTTTTTTCGAAGTAAATTAGTTCAGCCGTTTTACTGTGCAAGTACACACACAGACAGACAGTCTTCACATTATAAATATTAGCAAAGATATAAAATTACAAACTAAAATAGGGCGTCAAAATATTCCTCCTCATTGCGGTCAACTGGGAGCGTAACCAGCACCCTAATTATGTAAAGAATGGATAGCCAATTGACATACCCATCAATAGGAGTTTAACATACATTGCTGTATGTTTTTGAGCGTTTATCTCATTGATACTTGCAGCGAAGCAATGTATATCATTGAACTGTCATAATGAAAGGTATTGCTACTGCAATTGAAAACTATTGGCTTACGTCATTTATTTAATTTATTAAATCAGGGGGCAGATGCTGGTAGCATTGCAACGTTTGATCATTTGGCCGAAGTAATTAATAGCCAGCCCTTGGGTCAAGGAAAATTCACATTTAAAATATCAATCAGTATGAATACCAGCTTTCGGAACTACTTCACGATATCTAAGAACCGACAATTCTATAGAAACACCCACTTATACGATTGTAGGAATATTAAATAGTCTTGACAACTCGACATGCTTTATAGGAAATTGGCTACACTTTTTGGAATAACTTTTATTGTTATACGAAGAGTTTATGTGGGTCATGGTATCGGCTAATAGTTTCTGATACTTATTGATAATTTGATTTCGATTCTTTTAGTTGTGTTATTTCGCAGTATTGGGTATTGATTTTACTTTTTTTTTTTTTTTTGTATGGCATCTCGCAGGTCAACCTAGAAGGTTGTCGACTGCTTAACCGGGCTTGCCTGTGAAGTGCCTTAAATAAATTTAGGGCCTCCAGCCAGGGCTTAACTTACAAAACTAAGCGACTACACGCTAAGGGCACCCCCTAGTGGGGTACGGGCCTCGGCTTAGGGCGTCGCTGGGGGAGGACAGCAAGGGACAGGCTGGATCAGAATAAATTTTGATTATTATAATCGGGAATTTTAAAGCTATTAGCTCAGCTCGCGGGCTGGCTCGTCAAGCTAGGGTCGGGAGGGCATGGACAAGGTCGTCGCGATGGACCTCGGCGGCGAGGTCGATACGAACGCGGTCTGTGTTTGTGTAGAGTGCTAGTGGACCTACTGCTCTCTTGGAAGAGGGTTATAGCGTCATCGGGTATGGTGAGAGTATGCCTCGGGCGGCGAATTTTACTGATCTGGGAGGGTGCGTATCCGGCGGCCGAGACGACCAGAGGGTTTGGATGCTTTTCGGCAGCATCAAAGTAATGCTTGGCGGCACGTTTCATGAACTGTTGGATGGTGGGCAGTTTGAGATCGAGATGGAGGTTTTCGTTTCGTACGTAGAAAGGGGCCCCTGTGATTTTTCGTAAGAAACGGTTTTGGAGGGTCTGCATTCTATGGAGACGGTATGGCTTTGAGTGTGCGAACACAACGGAAGCATATGTCATAATGGGGCGGATGCACGTGGTGTAGATGCGCAATTTGCACTTGAGTGACAATTTGCTACGTGCATTTAACATACAGTGGAGGCGACTGAGAGCGAAGGCCGCTCGAGAGCGGGCAGACTTTATGTGCTCTCCGAAGTTGAGGTGACGATCAAGTATCACACCTAGGTATTTGGCTTGCTCTTTCCAAGGAATCGGCTTGTCAAACATGGTGATGGGACTGGGTAGGGGTGGATTTCGGCGCGGTCTCGAGAAGAGAACTGCCTGACTCTTGTCGGGATTTACCTCGATTCTCCATTTCTTAAACCACTTGCCTAGGGCGTTGGCGGCGATTTGGAGATTACGAGCTATGGCCACTGGGCTGGTGCCAGTGTAGTATATGGCCGTGTCGTCGGCAAATAGTGCTAATTGAGCCTTTTTGCTCTTTGGGATATCGCTAGCGTGAAGATGAGGGGGGATAGGACAGAGCCTTGAGGGACTCCTGCTTGTATGGGGTGGGGCGAGGATAGTGCTCCTTCGATGCGGTAGCGAAATGAGCGGTTCGACAAGAAGTCTCGAACGATGAGCACGAGACGGTCTGGCACGCCGAGTTGATATAGCTTGTATATTAAGCCATTGTGCCAGACTTTGTCGAAAGCTTTCGCTATGTCGAAGAATAGTATTCCCGTCATCATGTCTCGTCGTCGTTGGAAGCCAACACTTATATGTTCCACGATGCGGTGGACTTGTTGGATACAGGAATGTTGGGTTCGAAAACCGAATTGTTCATCGGGAATGAGACTTTTTGCTTCGGCGTAGTCTTTGAGACGCTTATAAATAAGCCTCTCGTAGATTTTACCGAATACATTGAGTAGACTGATGGGTCGGTAACTCGAGGGTTGCGACTTCGGTTTACCGGGTTTAGGGATACCGATAACGGTTGCCTCTTTCCATTCTTGTGGAAATAGGTTGTGGCTCATGGCGCAATTGAAGATTGCGGTCGGTGGGAGCTACTTCATCGGATTTTAGTTTCCTCTGGAGCTGCCAGAAGGCCAGGTGGGTGGGCTCGAGTTCACTCAGCGTCTTGTCCCAGCGAGAGTTACGCATCTCCTCTATACGTTTCTTTACAGCACGCTGTAATCTACGCATATGAGATTTGTTCGCGTCGCAGGGAAAAGCGCTGTAGGCACGTACAGCTGCGTTCTTTTCGGTCACTAGAGCACGCACATCGTCCGGTAGTTTCCAGCGGTGGGCTCCCATCGCTGTAACTCTGCGTGAACATTTGTCCACGGAGGAGTGTACGTGCTCAGTGAACGAACCGATCGCGTCCGTCATGTCAGCGACTGAGACTATTTGGTCGGGGACGGAGTTTAGTCGAGGAGATGGGGAGTTTAGGCTTTCACTAAGTCTCCTCCAGTCTGTTACCACTCGGGTAGGAGGGGGTTGGTCTGGGTCATGAAGTCCTGAGCGGGAAGCTAGTTCCATAATGACCGGACGATGATCTGAGTTAAGCTCGTGTAGCGTCTCAATCGATTGCAAACGGAGGTTTACATTTTTGAGTAGCGCTATGTCGAGAACATCAGGAAGGTGGTTCGGGTCGTGGGGGAAGTGAGTAGGATGCATCGGTGCGATGACATCGAAGTTCAGGGAGGTACAGAGATTAAACACGAGCCTGCCTCTAGTGGTGGTCGTGTTACTGTTCCATGCGGGGTGTTTGGCATTTAAGTCGCCAGCTATGATGACTGAGTTGCTCAGGCCAAGAAGGGCAGTGAAGTCATTCGTAAGGAGGGCTTTATCCTCGGAGGAGTAGGGAGGGAGGTAGGCTGAGACTATAGTGATTGACTGATGGCCGGTCATGCCTAGCCGACAGATAGATACTTCTACTCGTGAGAGAGAAGGAGGATCTATGGTCGTGCTATTGATTTTACTTGGTAAGTTAAGGATTCGCGATAGAAGTGGTTTGCAGAAGCCGTAATGATATGTGATATACCTATCCTTTGTGTTATACGTTATACATTAAATGTCTTTTTAAGCACGTTAGTATCGATAATTCGTGGTATCATACTAAGGTTAATTTTTTAAATATATAATTTTGTTCTGATTACGCTAAAATATGTCTATTCAAATAGAATTTAAGGGTTGATACAATCCGTTTTAGGACCATAAAAAAGTCCTCTGGATTAGTAATGTTCATAGTTGTACAAACGAAAAAATCTGTCGCTTTTCGGTGGGTGACAAGCCCGAAAGCTAATACGCAGGAAAACACTAGTAAACAATATATTTTTTACTTCTCTTGCTCAAAAAGTTCGTCCGTCTTGCGTAACAGAGAGGAGATAAAATAGGCTATTTTCCTCTTAAAGGGCAATAATATTATTTTAAACTGGCCTATGAAAACGAAAAAGTCTGTAATATAAGTAGAA
This sequence comes from Pyrrhia umbra, assembly GCA_963891755.1. NCBI lineage: Eukaryota > Metazoa > Arthropoda > Insecta > Lepidoptera > Noctuidae > Pyrrhia > Pyrrhia umbra. The sequence continues at coordinate 5,033,100 of OY982943.1, forward strand.
TAATCATAATTAATAAACTGAACTCATTACAGATTCATAAAAAAAACACTCATTCTTTTGAAAAAAAAAAAGTGTGAATTGTACAATTTTTTTAAAACAAAAACACTATTTATTGTAGTTTATTCGGTTTTTAGCATCTTCTTTAATAATCTTATATTATCACAAAATGAATATTACATACCTTTAATAAAAACTGCAGCTTCAGCCTCTATTTCCGTGTATCCATCTACACTGGCTTTGCACAGATACCGGCCTGAAGTGTGGGTATCTAACGTCAGGGTCAGATTAGCAGTTCTTCCAACTCTCTGTTGACAAAAATATCTTGATTATAACATTATTCGTACAATGTAAAAACATAATGTGTATAGAAATTAATTTGACTTAGGCCCAAGTTAACGGACAAGACAGTCCGATCAACTAAAAACAGCTGGTTACCATAAATTCAAATTTCTGTCTTACGATGGATACCTTATCATTTCACAATAGCATTAAGCATCATATCCATCTGGATATTTTGATGCTAAGTTTTGTATCATTTAAATGCAAGTAAAATAAAAGTTTGTAAAGACGTATGTATGTGTGTATGTTTGTTACTCTTTCACTCAAAAACTACATAACGAATTTGGATGAAATTTAATACACACATAGTCTACAATTTAGTTTAACACATAGGTTATTTTTCATCCAGGTATCTGGACTCAATTCTAATTTCAGGCAGATGAAGTAGCGGGCAGAAGCTAGTAGAATACCTACTTAGTATAATACATAATTTTAGTATAAAAACAAAAGCCAAACGAACTATTAAGTTTGACGTCACAACAAGACCTAAATTCAAAAACAGGGCTATCTCATGCCTTGTTAGTACAATTCTCCTCAAGATATGACTGTTTTGTAATAAAGACGCCATCTTTGACACCCACAGGCCAAGTTATGAGTAATAGCAAGTAATGAGGTTGCCTCGGGATAGCAACGGATTTATAGACAGAATACAATTTTGTTTTTAGACTGTTCGCTATAGAAAAATATTTTTGTTCGTCCACCCACGATTGGTTAAGAAATAGATGGTATTAGGATTTTTGATATTCTATATACATATACATATATATATATGTATATAGATATGCTCTAAAGAGCATGAAATTGATAAAAATGCGCTATCCATATGCAATTTTGTTAATTTCTGTGGCAGAATTAGAACAAAATAGGTTTCGACTTTATTTATATTTTTCGTAGAATCCATTACTACCGACTATAGGAATTTTGATATTAAGAACGTATACATCGCTATTCTATTGGTAGAGCATGTCTTTTTCTTCCATACCTAGGTACTTCTATATGACGTCATCTCAGTAATAACCTTCTTTTTAGCCATATCATCTTTTGTAAGTGCTAATGTTTAGCTTAATTAAAAAAAAGTGACTGTGAATTTTGAATATTGACAGTAGGTTAAAATAAATGTTATATTTTTCTAAAAACTTCAATTATAAAATGGAAATATATTCCATGGAAACTGTGCTACAAAAATAGTAACAGAATTTTATTAACAAAACTCTAACGAAAACAAATTCTGATATTCGTGTTCACAAAGTAAATAACGCAAATGAAATAACTTTTGTTAGAGCCAAACCATTAGGTCTTGATATTAATACTGGTACTTTTATGCCTTATATTGAAGATATAATTGAAAATGTTTTTGATATTTTTGGACAACATTAATTGTTGAAATTGATTTTTGTGTACCTACAAAATAAATAAAATTCATTGTGATTATTTTTTTCGGATGGGAAATCATCAAATGACTCGTCCCGCCGCGGGTGGGAAGGAAAGGAGTGTCAGACTCTTACTGACTAAAGCCAATCCATGTTCCTTCCTCAGCCCTTTGTATTCCGGGGGCGCGGTATCTCTTTCGAACGTTCCGCAGCGAATTCATTGTGATGTGTACAGTAGGTACAAGGACTTGTTTTGTGTGTTGGCATTGCTTGAAACAAAGTCTATACCTAATCTTACCTTGTTAAAAAAATATAATTGAAACTCATTTGTATAACGTATTTGAAAAGTATAGTCATTACATTAAAGAAGAAAATAAATGTCGTTGGAAAATACTTTGTTAGTTTTCAATGACAAAATTGGTCTAAGTTTAATCACTTTCAAAGAAACGATGATTGATATACTTTTATTGTAACAAATTATTATAATAGGGATTTGAAAAATAATAATGTGAAGTAAAACAATATTAGACAAGATGGCATTTGCTTAGACTAGTGCATGTACCTCAGATTCTAATAACAATCATACACGCTAGAAGTAATTTCCTGGCCAATCAATTTTCAACCATATCATTCAAAGCATAAAGTTCTAAGCTGATCTACCGGCAAGTTACACAATGGAAAATAATTCACTGTATTTCCATAATAATTAATTAATAATAATTTTTATCCACAACCGAAACCTCAAATACTACCGCATAACCAATAATCCAGTAGCTGATGGTGAATATTTTGACATAAAACTGCCCACAAAAGCTAGCTGGCCATTGATTTCACACAAACTTTGTATGTTCGCATTACATAATTATACATGACGAATAGGCATGTATCGGTTGGCGTTTGTTTCGCCTCTAATTGGGAATTCTTTTGTTGGGTTCAACGGTTTTTTGCTCTTTAATTTTGTTGGTAGAAAAGTTCTAAGTATTGTCGATATTAATTTTATCTTAGGGTTTAGCTAGATACTAGAAGTGACGATTATCATCGACATTATTATTATCAAAGATAGCGGTACGCATGAGGTGCATGGTATAGTCTGTGCCAATGATTTTACGAAAAAAATAATAACAAATTCGTAACCTATTTTGTTCTAATTCTGCCACAGAAATTAACAAAATGGTGTAAGGATGGCGCATTTATGTCAATTTAATGCTCCAAGCACCATTATTCATCATATAATGCCATTTTATTTATCTATGAGCGAAAATTAGAACAAAATAGGTTAAGATTTTGTTTACATTTTTCGAAAATCATTGTTACAGACTATAGTGTGGTCATCCTTATTCCATAGTAAATTTAAAATGCTATACTTACAATCATCTGGTCTTCTTCATGGTGGAGCCACCTGATCTCCGGAGGTGGGTAACCATCGACGTCACAACTGAGCGTGACTGTAGTACCAACTTCTGCTTCCACGTCCTTTGGTAAGGTTTTAAACGTTGGTGCATCTAAAAAATGGCGTTCATTTCATCAAAAATGTTTACCCACAACGAATCGTGTCCTGGGAGAACTACTTCACGCAACTGGATAAAAGGTCACATATCCTTACTCGGGGTAGCCGTTTTACCTTGAATGTGTAATAGACAGACAAACAGAGTTACTTTTGCATTTATAATATTGGTAAAGATTTCTTGAAGTTTGACCAAATTCTTCTGTGGAAAGGTGCAATGACCATCTTCTAACTAAAGGCTACAGACAGAAATCTCATGTAATTCGGTCAGCGGTAGATACGGCCCATGATAGAAGAGCCCAGTAGTGGACAACTATATTATAGGCTAATGGTAATGATGATGAATGACGTCATGATTTCCCTTAAAGTAAAAGACCAATAGCAAGTTCAAGGTTGCAGAATAGATTTTTAGACTTTTCATATGAATTTTTGTATCTTATTCTTCACAACTCCTTGATATAAGCATCTCCTTTCCTTTCACTGTTCCCGCTCCCGCGAATTCCCGCGCTATTAACTTCAAGTTTTGAAATTATTTGTTTTAAAATGTTCTAGAATGTCTGAATGACGTGATTCTAGAGATGAATATTTCGTAAAATGCTTTTACTCACAAGTAATTTCGAGCGTTTCTATTTCTTCGCTGTTCCCGACGTCGTTGTACACGACACACTTTATTGTAGCGTCATGGTATTTTCTTGTTATGTTGTATATTTTCTGTTGAATTGAATTGATTTTTTTAATTACATTTTTATCAGCATTACCTACTAATATTTTTTACCATAGTAAAATATACAGCATACCTTTAAATGGTTTAGTAATATTTTTATAGACTCACTAGATGATTTAATTTTACTCGTGATAATAACTACAAATCAAATCTTTGAAATATTTTCATTCAATTATTTTTTTAAATTACTCACCAATTCAGTGGTATTTCCTTCAATGAGTTTTTCATTCAAAAACCACTTGTACGTTAGGTTGGATGGGTTCGCATCGGCTCTGCATGCTGTTGATAAATATTTTGTATTAGATCACATTAATTAGTATTTAAATAAATTATGGAAAACTTTTGTATGAATGAACCATAATAGGCCCAACTCGAATCGGTTTTTAAATTATGCTCAAATTGCAAGGCTGAGTTAAGAAAATATAAAAATTAATTACTATTATTTAATACCCTTTAATTATATTTAAAAAAAAACTAATTAAAATTTTGACAAATAATATACATTTTTATTCAGGTAAAATAATTGTTAAAAATAAATAAACAGAATTGTAGCTGTTTATGTTATATAGTTCATTGTATCAACCAGTAGTCTTGAAGCTATCTTACCTATGACAACGTCATCACCTTCAGGAATCTTCCCATTAGCACCAGATTTGATAAACATCTTCACTTTAGGAGCATATTTTACCTGTAAACAAACAGCTTTATTAATATCAAATCAATTATCATCTACAAGACACTTAATTACTTTCTATCTCTGAGTGGTGTTAAGAGGCTTCCAATCTTTTTTGTGAAAGGGAATTGGAGATGAAAGACGCTTCGGTAATAAGTTTTTTTGATAAAGAATCAAGTGGGTAAATGGAGCCTGAGTGGACCACAATTGATCCACACAGAAGTACCATCTAAGCTAAATTTGTGGATCAATATCTACAAGGTTAAGTTCAGTGGTGTTCCTAACTAACCAAAGTTAGTTCTTAGATGTTTGATTTTTTTTTATGGTGTGGAATTGTATGAATCTATCAGGAAATTACCCTTTACCCGACTATATTAGGGTTGGCTTCCAGTCTAACCAGATGCAGCTGAGTATCAATGTTTTACATGGAGCGTCTGTCTATCCTCCACAACCCAGTTACCGGGTAACATGATACCCCTTGGTAAGAGTGGTTGTTAAACATTCTGGGTTCTGACTATCCGTAACGACTGTTAATCCACAATTGATAGCCAGTACCAAGGGCTGAACGTGTTTTCAGATTTTTCATATCTCAGAACTAATACTACTATTGTCTCGTAACAATTATATTTTAGCATGGCATTTGTAGTTGCGCCCATAAAGATCTAAACGTGATAGTCAAGCACTAAGCTTAGATCACTTTTTTGAGATAAAACAGCATCTGGCGAAGCAAAGAGTGAGAAGCTTCAAGTAAGTATCTATCGATTTTCAATCAAACAACAGTTTGGAGGATCGTTAAAAGGTTCTAATAGACTTTAATCCTCTTTACCCCAACGATTAAACTGATACTGTTTTGTCAACAATATTAAAGGCTATTAACAAAACATTAGAACGGATAATAATCCTCAATGGCTTTGAAATAGAGATTGTTTTCAAACGCTTACATGAATCGTTATTAGTATTTGAGAAGTTTTTAATATTTTGAACTGCATATTATTCTATTTGTTTGTCTGTTTTGGATTTGAACGATGTTTTAATAGATTTTGATTGTTTATTGTGTCTTCAACTCTATCAATTATGCAAACATTTGAATATTATTACGACGATTTTAAAAATGGTTTTGTATCGACATTATTAAGTTGGTCGAGTCTTTCGTGAAGAGAGACTTTCTCATTTATAAAAACAATATCACTGATGAATTTTACTTGAAAATAAAATTCTTTTCTTTCAGTTCTCGATAATGAATCTTTTGCATTAGGTTCCAATTTAACTTTCCCATTATATTTTTTTTATAAAAATAAAAATACCATCTCAGTAGCGTAACTAAACAATCAAGCTCAGTCTTCACGATCCTAATTCTTTGAATTCTATTACTGAAACAATTGAAAACTAACAACGAACAACTACTTAATAATCTTAGCAATTATTTTTGATACAAAACGAAGATTTGGAAAATGTAAATTGTGTTTAAGCTCTAAATGATAACAAAAGTTTTTAGAATAATTTTCTGAGGCTTTGATTTTAATAATAAATAGTGAAACAATAGATTTGATATTGAGGATAAATATTGAATCATTTTTTTTATTTAATGGTGTGGGTGGCACAATAACCAAGCGATTAGTTGCTGTATCACTAATTTTGGGGTTGAATACTATACGGAAAGGAATAGAAGAAAAATAAATTGATGTGAAAAAAAAGACTTATTTGACATACTTTAGGCCAAGTCCACCGACAGATGGTTATAGAAGAATAGAAAAATATTGTTGTCAACTTTTTGTTCAACCCCAGCTTGGTAATCGACCGTTTTAGGAATAAAAAACCCAAATGATTGGTAATCCATCGTATGGTAGAATTTTTAATTTATGGTAAACAGCTGTTTCAGTTGATCGGGCCATTATCTGGTCGGTGAACTTTCTTAAAAAGTTATTCAAAATATGAGACATCGTAAATGGACCTACTGTAGTTTAAAAGGTATTCTTTAAGTTCTTTCGATAATGGTAAAGTGAATCATGATACATTTTGTTCTATGCTAGCACACTGACATTTAGTACTGAATTCCAATGTTCTGAGAATGTTGCTACAGTCAAGTCACACTGTAATATCACTGTATCTAAATAAGGAATAGAACAAAAGACTACACGAAGCCATTTTAGGAGCGTTATCAATGAAGCAATCATAAATAATAGTTAGACTTTAGAACTATCTGTTTACGAAGTAGGTATACATCAACAAATTCAAATTATGACCAGGCCAGGGCCAGAGGAATTTGCATTAATTGAGGTACTTTAACTATAGAATTATCCTAGTCCTAACTATAAATGCGAAAGTGAGTTTGTATATTTTTTCACGATTAAACGGCTCATCCGATTCCGATGAAATTTAGTACGGAGATAGATAAAGCCCTGGGAATGTTTATAGATTACTTTTTATCCAGATGCGTTAAGTAGTTTCTTGAGGACGCGGGTGAAACCGAGGTAAACAGCTAGTCTTCTATAAAAATTATATTATTTGTCGTCAAATTCAAACCGGCTCAATTACTCCAAGAGACGCTAAAACTACTAACACAATAATGTCATTACCCCTCATTGTAATCACTGGGATTTAATTAAACGGATAACAAAGAGACGAGGTTGACGAAAATGCAAATGATATTTGGCAGTAAAATAATAATCTCAATCGTTAGTTAGATTGCAAGTTTGTATATAATGGATAATATTTAGATTTCGTAAATCCACTAAAATATAGCTATAACATTTTGAGTTTATTTTGAAATGAAATATTCAATCTGGGATAATCCTAAATAATTAAATAGTAATTAATACACCAGTGTTAAAGAAAAGACTTTCTCGGTGTCAATCAAAGTTATCCTAAGAGAAATTAGTAAGTTTGAATTCGTATACAGACGAAACAATGCAGGTAACCTCAGTACCTATACTTACCGATATTAAACCCAAATATAAATACAATACAATTATTAAAGAAGATAAAACGATCCCGAGACACAAAGGGCAAAGGAAGGAACTTGGATGGGTTTAGTCAGTAAGAGTCTGAAACTCCCTCCCGCCTCACCCATGGTTTGAGAAGTCATTGGATGATTTTCCATTCCTAAAAAAATTGCTCCAAATATGTTTGTATCACAAATGGCATTATTAAAAACTAGCTTTCCGTCAGCAGTTTCGCAAGCGTGGGATACGAATTCAAATTAAAAATGTCAAAGTTCCATACAAACTTTGCCCCCCTTTTTCATTCTCTTAGGAGTAGAATTTCGGAAAATCCTTTCTTATCGAATGCCTACGTTATACAAAGGACACAATCTACAAGTTTCAGGTCTCAGGACAAAGCATTTTATATGTATAAATAGATAAGAGGGTAAATCTAAATGCAATTCAGAAAACAAAACAGAACATTAACTAATATCTTTTAAAATGAAGAATGGACTAAATGCAGAAAATAAAAAAAACAGGAAGACCTTATTGCCGTTTAAAAACAAACTAAAGACAATAAAAATGATTTATTGCACCTAGAAAGTACTAAAAACTGTACCTGCTGGTGTAATTAATGAATACACGAATAAAAAATATGGAGTGGACGCACAAAAATATATTCTGAATAATGTAGGAGGTGCGGTGTTTGTGAATTTTGCAGGAGCTGCACTATTATCAGGTGTTGTTCCAGTTAGTATATTAATGGTTTTTGGATTTTTATTATTTTCTTTCATTGTTAATTTATGTCTTGTTTGTTTGTTTTTTTCCATATGGAACGCCTTTTTATAAAAGTTTTGTAAAAGTAGTCAATTAAATGTGAAAAAGTGTTATATTTTTCTTTAATTTTTTTGTTTGCAAAAGCTTATCATTACGAAAATAAATGTAACAATATTGAAACATATACGAGTATATTAAACACAACTATGTTTATCATAAATAATTTTGTCGTATATGTAAAAAAATAACTCATCTACAATACAACCTATACCACAGTTTAATTCCCTATAATATAAAAAAACGGCCATAATCCAGTTCCTAAAATATCGACAAACCACAATATCCTCCCTCAAAAATTTATCGAAACCCATAAAGATCCCATAAATACTGCCTACAAGTTTCAATCTAAAAAAAAAATAGGAGACGCCATGAAAATTTATATTTGCCACCATTAAAAAAGAAAAACGGTCACAGCGGTATTACGTGTACAAATGGCAAGTATCTCGGTATCATAGCAATATCATAGGACATCAGATCGTAAAAAGTAATTGGGTTGCCCGTAAAAAGGGGTTTTATTTTATGACCAACGAAAAAATATATGATAAACATACCGGCCTTTTCTCGTCATAACAACGGTGTCGATGTAGAGAGAATTGAAGCGGTAGAGGGTGTAGAAGTTGGTCGTTTGCAGGCGCAGTTTTGAGTTTAGATTCGATCATTTTTTAGGATTCAATACTTTGTTACTATTTCAAAAGCTACTTTAAAATGCTGGCTTCATGATTTTTATTATATCTACCAATTTAACATAGGAGTTTTATGTTACTATATATTATTATCTGAATAATAATTAAACTGTTTAATGCACCTAAACTCGTAGAAATAAGTAACTAAAATGTATGGAATAGCTTGCGTTTTAAATGTTAATGTAAACATTTGAAGACAGTATTTTTTTTTTCTACTAAGAATTAGTTCTAAAGCAAGTTTAAATTTGATAAACTTTTAAATGTAATATAAATAAGCCAGTCAGTTAATATTTTCTTTGGTTTCGTTTAGTTCCACGTCTGACCTTTCCGTTCATCAAAAATAAATGGAAACACATCCAGACCTCGATATCCAAGCAAAACAATAAACGAAACCCTAATATTAAAGGAAGAAACATATTAATATTAATACCACATCCAGTTTCTGTGTATACGCGACCGGAATAGTAATTTCCTTTTGACTTGGGGACAACAATAATTTTTACATCGGTACAAAAGTACGTAAGTATTGATTAATGTTTATGGGTAAAAGTATAAGTATTTTTATGGTCCAGTGAATGCAGTGAGTAGTGATGAAATATCTTAATGTTTCCTTATTGTGAGACGAAGCATTGAGTATATAAAATTTATTGAGTAGTCGATCTATTGATAGGTAAGATATCGATAAAGCTACAGTAAATAATGTAGCAGTAAATATTGAGAAATGAAAGAAGGATAAAGGAAGACTATTGAAGGTAAATAATTCTTGCGTAACGGAGCGATGGATCGGTGTGTTGATATCAATCAGGATAACAGACAATTATGTGGGCAATAAAACTGCTCTTTCGGACATCGTCGTCTGCTAGACCTTAGAGCTATTTATTTGTGTTGGCTGTTTTTTCTTCTGTGCATTTTTATTTATCATCATCACATTATAATCATATTTTTTTCTAGCCATATTTTTCATAGAGTTCATTGCTTTTTTCTTCATTCAGAATCCACACTATATTACTTGTGACATAATAATCACTTCTAATTATCACAGTCTCTAAAAATGTATGATCTAAAATAGAGTTTGGCAAAAAATAATTCTAAAGATAGAGAAACAGATTTTGAAAATGCACTGAATATTATTAGAATACAAAACAGAAACACCAGATGTGATGCTGTTTCCATAGTTCTCAATCACTTTGACGATTGCGTCTCTAAAGTTGATCTAAATATCTTCAAACAATTTCATGGAAAATAACAAGATTTTTTAAGAGAAAACAAATACACGGCCTAAAGTTTACTAGGGGTTGAAGATAGCAAATAGCGACGGCTGGAATTTTATCTCAATATTTTATGAGAACCCATGTTGAGGGGTTGGCGATTGCTTTGTAGGAGCTAGGGTAAGTTTAGAGGAAGCTATACATTGTAATGATGTAAAAGATTTAAAATCCATTTGTTACATTGCTGTTTAGGTAGACATGTATTAAACAAGTACATTGTTGAGTAAATTGAATGAAGACAAAGTATAAAAAATAAACTATGTTAGTACAGTAATTACAAATTATTCCGTTAACTTAAAAAAATAATCAATAATTAAAAACCAATGAAAAAAAACCGAATTTGCTTATAAAACATAACAATCAAACATCTGAGCTTACCAAAAAAGTTAGCAAAAACTCAAACCCACACAGCAAATATTTAGGAGAACAAGCCCTTTTTGTTTACTCGAAACATTTCTTAGCTCTTCGGAAGAAAAACGCGGCTTACTGAGAATGTCGAACAAGACTGGAATAAGTAAAGAGATCACGGTACAATAGTAAGCAGGGATCCGATGTAGGTTCGTATTTTCCTAATTAGGACAGGGATCATTCTATGTAGGATGTGTTGATACGCTTAAAGTTATTTTGGTAAGGTTTTGGTTTTTCAAATTTGGGATTTTAGCCATAGGCATTAATATTTCACTTGTAAAGAAACCTAATTTTTTTGCGCAGACGATACTTGTTCATTATTTGTGAAAAGATGTGAAAGCTGACCCAGGGCTGTTTGGTTAATTACATGTTACTTTCGTAAAATACGAAATTATTACGTATTTAATCTCTTAACATTCTAATTTATATATCAAGATGTGTCGGAGCATCATGTCCTTCATTTATTATGTGAAACGTTCCTCTGGCAATGTCTTCTAAAAATCGGGACCATTTCAAAATGCTGTCTCTGAGTTTGTTCATTTGAGTAGGAGGTCCCACTTGGATATCCAAAAAGGTATGAGCGATAATAATTAATGAAGTCTCAACATCTGCGTATCCAAGGACCTCCTCTGTAGATTCTCACAGCACGCCCTTTAATTAATTAGCTACATCACTTTCAGTCACAGGTCAAAAATTTACAATGCAAATGATATTCAACGAACATCGTCCCCTAATTCCAGTGTCATAAATATATAAGCCGTAAAAATACGACAACGTTTCAGAAACAATTTTCATATTTCTAACTTCATTGGGTATTCTGGGAGTGTACGCATATTTACTGCGCTTGCCTCTGTCAGTGCTAAATCTCTCCGTGTTGCAAATGGCGACACGTATCGCCCATCCCAGTCGGTGTCCAGTCACTTTTGTCAATATTTTTCGGGTTGTATGTATGTGGTCTTTCGTTTATTTGGTTTTGTTATTATCATTGCATGAATCAGTTCAAAGTTCTTATAAAGACCTCTATATTTTTTTCTTTCGAATTGCAACGAATTTTGTTAACATCAGTTATTAGTTACCTATATTCTTCTCATTTATTTAACATGCTTTCTGTTACCGTCTACGTCATTAGCATTAAACTAGTCAAAAATAAGTAACTTTAGTTATTTTTATATTTTTCCTATCTTTTTTAACTTCAATAACTTTACTATCTTCCCATATTATGTCTTTTTATTATCTTTCTATAATGACCTGATTATTGTAATCTAATCGTCTAGAAACTTTTAACAATTTAACAGTTACAGCTTCTATTGTAGAATAAGTTTAAACATTTTTATTATATTACTAGACTCACCTCTATTTGTATGCTTGCAGCTCTATATGCACGGTCAGCGGTATTCTGGGCTTGACACGTAAACGTTTGGTTGTGATGTTCTTGTTTCGGAGTCATCTTTATAATAGACCTAAAAAATAAACATAAAAAAATGATGTTTAGTTTTTCGTGACATAAAACATAATATGATCCACCTGTTATGAACGGTTGCAATAATTGAAGGATTATAGATGATGTGTATTGCCAACCCAGTGATATACCTAGGTGAAATTTTGGTCATGGGAATAATTACTGTGACGCTAAGGACAATTTGGCAGATGAATAAAATTTTCAATAAACTGAAAATAACTTGAAATTCTTCTCTGAATATTATTTCTTATTACACTTAATAATAGGAGACTAAAATGGGTTGTTATGTTACTCAATATTAAGAGCTAATTTCCAATAGGTAATTACCTAGCAGTAAACCTCTGCCCATCCGGCATCGGTTCAACGCTATACGTGACTCCTTGAGTAAGAACACCAGCGTTGCTGTCTACCCACGTAATCTGAAACAAAGGAAAAGTATGGTTACTAAGTATTCAAGACGCCGGCCGTGTGAAGATGAGAACTATTTAAATGCAAAATAGTTCTCTGACGATGTCTCGCACATTGGTGTTACAAAAGAAATATATGGGTTTTCTGGAAACGTGTACAATTATATAAAGAAAAATGTGAACAATTTTGGAAGATTTAATTCTACTTTTACGGATCTTTCGATAACAAAATACAATATCTAAATCATTATTTCTAATCTTATTATGAATAATAATGAAGAAACACAATACGAGCCAAATTCAAAATTGCCAAACACAACCATTACGAAAGATGATTAAAATCCTTTCTTAGCAAATAATTTCCTCATCTTCTCAAATCCCAAGCTCGTCAGAGATATTACTTTAGCCAATCCTAATCCTTCATTATGAAATATTTGTGCAATCAAAACGATGCAGTCTCTAAGGATCCACAATACGGACGCAACATCATTTTCAATTTAACTCCTAATTGTGCGAGCGTCCCTAGGGCGGTATACCTATTCACTCCTCTTGAAGAGCTTAAATGGAATATTCTCTTGCTTAATACCGGGACAAACAAATTGACACAGAGCTAAATAAATTGGACAGACCGAGTCTCGACGGATTTGTTTATGTAGAATGTGACAATTTTGAATTTTTTGTAGCGCGTGCCTTAATTTGTTGGTTATTTTTGGAATTAAAGTGAAATTAGTTTTGGGGATTACTTCTCGGTTTATTAAACCTTTTGCTTTTGATTTAAGAGAGTTTATTGTGGGTTCGACGACCAATATAATGTAAGACGAAGAAGGGCACGTAAGAAGTTAAGACTCTAAAATTGGTATAAGTCATTATGCCCTTCATAGAAGACATAATTATTTTAAAGCTTCTAGTTATAATAGATTACAAAGTACAATACGATAAAAGTTTCGTGCGTTCAAGCTCAATTCCATTTAATTATGAAGCTGAGTCCGATATTAATTTTCATCGACGCTAACGCCACTTATGTTGTACTAACTTTAATTTGCATAGCACTGGTCGCGTTCCTTACTCTATTATAGTTTACATTTATATCTAAATGAATTCCAGAGCAGAAACAGCTTTATTGAAACAAAGCTATGATACTTAAAAGTGATCTGGTAAAAAACTGAACCGGTATAGACGAAACTTAGTATGGATGTATGTAGATAGGACCCTTGAGTTTAACCTTGAGTAACTTTTTCCGCGTGTTTGAAGTAATTCACGTCCCTCAGGACGCGGAAGAAACCACGGGAAAAAGATCTTCATAATTATAATTACCTAATGGCTAACGAATTTAATTGATACTCAATTACTCATAAGGATATTATAAAGCTTAATAGGGAAGGAAGGAACATGGATAGGTTTTATTCAGTAAGAGTCTGATACTTTCTCACGCTGCGCTCACAGCGGGAGGAGTTATTTGATGGTTTCCCATCCTTATTTTTTTTTCCAGGTATTTTAAAAATCTTCTTCCTGCTCAGTTCCCAATCTATTTTTCGTCGGCGCAAAATGTTTTTCGTTCCATTCTTCTCTGTTCGCCGTCATTCACTCTCTTCTCATTCGTATCATCTCTTGCGAAATCCATATCTTCTGTAGTTTTCCATTTCTTTTCGTCCATTCACATCATTTATACATCACAAAATATTTCGAAAATATGCAAAAGAATATTTCTACGAAATAACTCTATATCCACACAAACGTGTACTTCATAAATTTTATTATAAACAGTTGGAACATGTTCCTTCACAAATTGTTCGATTGCTCTAGTTCCAATGTTGGGATCATACTTCATATTTCGTCACTACTCTCAATACACATGTGTGTAGTATTTTTCAGTCTTCGATAAATGGGTCAGTACTTCTTGAGATCGCGTGATATTGGGAATAAGAATTGGGTATGGTATTGCTTAACATTTTTAAATATAACATCATGTTGTACAACCGTTATATTATAAATCAAAGTATCTACTATGGAGCAAGTTTGATGTAGTAATATTATCATCATCATCAGCCCATTTACTATCCCACTATTGAATAAAGGCCTCTTCTCATACAGGGGAGGCATGAGAATTGATCACTACGTTTGTGCAAGGCGGATTAGCGATCATTATTTTGTTAGGTCAGGTTTCCTCGCGATGTTTTCGTTCACCGTTAGTCTAAGATAGGCAGGACGGTTTCGAACCCGCACACACTCGTAAATGAGGTGCTGGTGCCTTAACCACTAGGTCACCATGATTTTTTAATAAACACACAAAGTATTAGGACTATTCCACCCTATGAAAAAATATTTAAAGTTACAAAGGAATGTTATGATATGAATACATATATATACAGCTGTAAGAAGCTTTCCAAGGGCATTTGTATAGCAGTAAATTACTCCACTTTTTCGCTATAAATAAAAATTACACTTCGTTTTTAAACCTAACTTTAAGCCATAGTTGTCTAAAATAACCTGAAGTAGATTAATGACTTCTAAAACCTGTCTGAAAGGCAACAAGGGCCATACATTAAGTAAGTACATTAAAAAAACCCAAAAGATTCCATTACAATATATTTTAAAAGCTTTTTGATAGAAAAAAATAGATCGTTCCGAAAGTACCTACGTGAAATATTAAGAAAAATGAATGAAATATGCAAAGGTCGAAGTATTACGGTGGCAAGCCTGTAAAATTCCATTTAAGTAGCGACATTGATTAATTAACATTATTAGGGCTTCACAAACTTGGGTGACAACTGAGAAAATATCGTTGTAAAAACATTCATAATGATATCCATTAGTTTCTTTGGTTAGAAAAGTTTTTGAAATATGTAATCGTACTAAATGTTATGTAAGAAAAACTGTACCCGATTCTTAGAAAAGAATACCAGTTGGAATCTATTTTTCAATGACAGTTATATTGACAAAAGATATTGAAAAAATTAAACCATGAAAAAATTCTGAAAACTACCACACATATAATACAAATAAAAAATGGTGTTTTGATGAAAAATACATTAGAAAAGGACCACCGCTTTTAGACAGAATTGAAAAACCTAACTAATTTACATATTTCTCAATTCCGTATTTGAGTCCATTGTTTATTAGACAGTAATTTAATTACTAATTACATGTATAGGGAAACTGTTTCTTTGTTTTATTGAATAACGTAAGCATACCTTTGAAACGACTTTTAAATTATGAAAATCTTACTAATATTACAGTAATTTGTTATAGTGAATTTTCAGAATCATTATGGTCTCAAAAAGCCAGTCAAAAACTTATAAACCAGACTCAAGACTCAATCACTATTTCAAATTATGGTCAATAAATCAAATGAAAATCTCGCTCAACCTAAGAACTACGCCCAAATTCTGTGATACGGAATTTAAACTACACAGTATAAAGATCTAAAAGTGTTTCCCAATACTCACACAAAAAGCGATACCTCCACAAAAAACACACTCAAATATACACAGAGACACAGAAATCAATTCTCACCTCAGCCGGCGGTTTTCCACCTACGGACACGCATTCCAATTTGATGTTCCTGTCTTCTATCGTCGAGAAGAAATTACCTTCGACGATGCGCGGCGGCTCTGGCGGGACCAACACGGTAAGTCGGGCGTACCGAGATCGGATCGCCGGTTCACCTGTCAAACAGTTTTTAATATATCATTCTGTATCGAAAATGTGTATCGGGAAAATATTGGGAGTTATAAAATTGTTGAGGGGATTAAACTGGCGGATGGCAATTTTGTTTCATGAACGCTGTAAAGTTGTGTAGGGTTATAGGTTATCGGATGACATTTTAGATTGGTGTTCACGTTTTTATAGATTAATGTCTCTTTATGGATTATGTTATATTGAACTGTATTACTATGGATATTTTTTGAGGATTAATAGTTAACAGAATTTTAATCGAATGAAGCCACGTAAAATCCTTGGTAATATTATAAATGTTAAAGTAACTATCTGGTATGCTTTCCATTCAAATAGCTGAACTGGTTTAGATGAAATTTGGTGTGGAGATAGATTGAGACATGAGAAAGGACATAGTATAGTTTTCATTTAGTCGCGCGATTTGCAATGTCATTGAAAGTACCTTTTTTTAAATAAAAAACCGTAGTTATATACGTATCTACTTCTAAGGCATGTTTGCTTGTACCTAATGTTAACATACCTATGGTCAGTCAAAAGGAATTTTCATTATCAGGTCTACAGATTAACATTTACACAAATAAATAACAATTTCTGTGCACACTGTGTGTGTGTATTTCATTATTCAAAATTCAAAAGTCAATTAAGCTGAAAATCAGCATTTGAACGTCAAATTTACAAAAGACAGCCCCCAAATCGCCCGCCCTTCACCACTTCCTATGTGTTTTTGCTGGGAAGATAGAAGTGGCGCAACAAACTCCCCAGCAACACAATCTGTCTGTAAGTATATTTTGACAAGTCACGATTCGTTTTTAAAAGCCATTAAAAGTTATCGAAAACCTCTTTCATATTTGATTAAATATAGAACTATTTAGTAAACAAAGAGTCAGATTTACAAAAATATAGTTTACAAACTAACACAATTAAAATCATTAACATTTGTATTAGTCGACGGTCGTTAATCATGAAAACTTTTACTTAATTATTCATTATAATATTTAAATAACAATACTTTTAACTGAAATATCGTAACTATTTAAAACTTTAAGCCATTATTATTAATTACCAAGATATAAAACATTTTTTTTTAAACAAAAAAGTTACGATAATTTAAATAATCAAATTTTTAAGTAATTTAAGCTGTAGAAAGTTCGGAAAAAAACACTTAATACTTAGAACTAAATATTACTACAAGCTCGTGGCTAAGTAACAGTCGCACGGTTTGATCAATCAAAGGTTAAGCTGCGCTTGGCGCGGTCGGTCCGGAGAAGGGTAACCATCTTTGTCATACCGAGACTCCTGCTTTAAAAAGTCATGTCATCGGGTGGGTTTCAGAAAATTCTAACATTGGGGCTAGTAACCTAAAAGGTTACTAAACTAACAGCTGATTGCACCAAACTTTTTATCATGTATAATTTACGAATATCACAAAACATGATATCAATATCATTATATCGATATAATAATTTAGTAAACATATTTGTACCATAAAAATTTAGACGAAAATCATAAAATAATTACAAAATTATTCAATTTTATCCTCCATTTTGCGGGGCTCGTGAGTAACAGCCGCACGGTTTGACCAATCAAAGGTTAAGCTGCGCTTGGCGCGGTCGGTCCGTGGATGGGTGATCATCTATGTCATACCGAGCCTCCTCCGTGCCTCGAAAAGCACGTTAAGCTGTTGGTCCCGGTTGTCATTTGTACATCTTTGACAGTCATTATAGTCAGAAGCCAGAAAGTCTGACAACCAGTCTTACCAAGGGGTACCGTGTTACCCGGTAAATGGGTCGTGGGGTACTCAGCTGCATCCGATTTAGACTGAAAGCCGACCCCAACATACTTGGGAAAAGGCTAGGCAGATGATGGCAGATGATGTTTGACAGATCTTGAATAACACAGACAGTCCTTCCCTTCAACGTATAAGTAACCGTATATTTTTTTGGCGAAACCGGCTGTGATAGTTCTATCTAGACATAACCTATCCTCATAAAGTAACAAAAGAAGAAAAAAATAAAAGAAAACCCAAAAAAGTAAGCAAGAAGACTGTAAATTCGTAGCCCCAAACCTACGGATCACAATTTAATACAACAGGAGTTTTAAAGACAATGCCTCGTCCGGTCTTGAGATAGTTTCGCTAGAACCCCGACCAAAGTTTGTGAAGTTAAATAGTGCAAAGTTGTACAATTTAGCCGCAAGACTGTTGTCCATTGTACTTTCGTTGATAAAAAACAAAGTTACTGTAGTTAGTTTCATGTAAATTGTGGTCCTTTTTCCCCCCAAAGTTTCCTGGTGATGGAATTAATTTGAGTCTCTCTGGGGCCTCCGGTACGGAAATATGGCGTATCGTTTCTGTATTGTGTATTTGTTTTGTATTTTTCCTTGTTTTTGTTTGTTGAAAGGAATTATTGTGTTGGTATTAGGCGAGTAGATTTCGTTTGAAAAGAGAGTATATAATTGTATCTGGTATGTTTTATATATTTGAAAACGCGTATATTTCAGCGATTTATTAACAAAAAGACGATGATATTTTTTGATATCAAAGCTTTGCCAAAATTTGCTGAAAGTTGAATTTGAGGTTTTTTTTTCGTCGCTATAGTCGATGATCAAAAATGGTCGAACTTAACATTTCACATATCATAAATGTATTGTATATGTAATTTAAATAAAAATTTTGTCACGAAACGAGCTATCTTTATACGTACAAAAAAAGATAACAAACTCTAAAACACTTTGAATAATAATTTATACACTTTGAAAGTGACGATGAAATTAAACGAAAATATTTTTGAGACATTAATTAAATCCAAATTTAATAACAAGTTAAACACAAATTTAACTAAAAACAAAAGACTATAAACAATGGAACACACACTTGAAAATGTAATTAACATTAATCCATATAGAAACAAATGTACGCCTCAAGGCTTAAAAGATAGCAACAGAACAAAATGTACCAAGAATTGTTCGCGGCTTAATTTATTTGAATCTGAATCCAAGTTCTCTAAACACGAAGCTTATTATTGAGATATAGGATTTGCTACCGACGCGAACATTTGCTGCTAAACACAATATAATTCGCAGAAACTCTTGCTTATTATCGCAACAGATTCTAGTATTCATGCGGATTAAAATTAAAGGTAAATAGAAATGCTAGATGTATTTATTTCATATAAAATACTAGGAAATGAATTAGCTTAGCTTAATTTAACTATTATTTTTTTCCGAGGAAATAAAACAATGTCAGAAGTATACGAAGTCAGAAGTAAAGTCTAGATGCTATTTTTACATATTAAAGAGTTAAGGTATATTATATACTACGAATATTATAAATGCGAATGCTTTAGCGCATGGATGTATGTATGTTTGCTACTCGTTCACACATAAACTACAAAACGGATTTAGATGAAATTTGGTACACACATAGTTTATAACCTGGATTAACAAATAGAATGTATTTTATCCCGGAATACAAGACCATGCAGACCAAGTCGCAGACAGAAGCTAGTTAAAGCACAAATCACGAATAAAAATAATAATGAAATATGTTTTTATTAAAGAAAATTTAACGCCACAGTGTAATAAACAGCCATTACCGGAATTAAAAACCACAGTTAATAAATCCACAAGGATCAGTGACAACGAATGCTTAAGATTACTTCAGAGATACAGGATCTAAATCTTGAAACAAAAGCTGAATAGCCCATAAGAGTCGCCTAAGATGAGATAAGAACACTAACAGAGACAGTTCAAAAGGAAACAGAAATTTATCAAAGGTTACCTTCTGTACAAAGGGCAATGTAAATTAATATTATAGACCTTTTCGTTTGCATTTGAATAGAGTCTCGCCACTTGAGACTAAAAGGATCGAAGTACTTGAAAATTCTGAGGTAGCTGTTATAAATTCGTATTTATATCATAATGATGCTAGAGAAATTAATTTAGATGACTTTAATGGTAGGTTAAAGTGTATCGGAGATAATAAAGTCGAAGATGTTATCGTTGAGGAGAATACGCAATGTAAATTTAATGTTTTCCTGTAAGATAAAACAGACCATTTAATTTATCTTATTGGGAAGAGAACATCTATTATCTAGATGAAGAAGGGTATAGTTCTATTAGCTTTTGCCAAAGTATTAGGTAATATTACAGATCAGTACCTATTTGTAATGGAACTGATATTTAATTAAAATAATAATTATCATTTCATAGTCCAATGCGACCTCTTCTTTCGTAGATGAGTCAGTGTTGAATCATCATATTCTTTTATCCAAGAAAAATATGTAGAAAATCATACATTAATCTATAAAAGGTGAGGTTGAGATTAATCCGCTAAACTATAGCCATATCTGTATGTATTTCAATTCCAGGATTAGCATGAAAAATATTCTTCAAAAGAAAATTCAGATGTTACAATAAAATTATTTAAAAAAGTTAATTTTAGTTCCAATCCGCGGAATAAAGATCATTTGTGGCAAGAAATGCAAATCAGGCGTTATGAAAAATTACAAAACAAAAATGGAAGCGGAATGAAAGGGTTGTGGATGAATTAATGACTAATTACGGTTCACCACAAAACCAAAATTTACATTAAATAATAGAAAATGTTTTAAAAATTACATTGAATTACTGAAATTGGTCCGCGGATATAAGCATTTATTTCATTCTTTTAAGCCTGATAGGTCTAATATAGATGATTATAAATTCAGCTTTGCCAGTACATGTTGAAATAACCATTCATTTTATAATTATGTATATTGTGTGTGTCAACATTAATTATGGACTAAATGAAAGAAATATGATACCAGATGAAATTGTACGAGATACCGTACTAGATGTTCTCGATAATTCTAGGTAAGTAGGAACAAAGCTTAATAGCCTCAATATTTCAACAATTCTTGATGCTGCCTCGACGGTAGCCCACAAACGTCAATAACAGACAAAGCCGAATACGCTACTCCTAAGTTTGACTGACACCGGCAAGCGGGCACGAGACTAATACGTCAATTGTGAACAGGTACTGACAGATTGCCAGTCCATTCACAAACACAATTGAGCACATTCTTGCCAAGTTTCTGGCTGACGTTTCGACAAGCATAAAACGAAATATAGACCAATGAATAGATGTTGATACTGTTGAGAAACTAATTGATGAAAGCAATTCGAAAAATAATAAGTTAGATGCAAGGTTACTCCTGCATCATCAGGGAACTACTTCGCTCACCAATGATATGATGAAAAATATCCTATGAGTTAACCCAGGCTACAAACTATGTGTGTACCAAATATCATCGAAATCTATTCAACACTTTTTGCGTGGATGAGTAACAAACATACACACATCCTTACAAACTTGCGCAGATATAACATGAATGTGAAACAGGTGATCCAAAATCAATAGGTAGATATAGCAAAAACATTGTAAGACAAAAAAGAAGCACACGGATTATAGCAATTGGCTCACTGTTAAATGATTTATAGTACGACATAAACTTGTTTTCCGAATTGATGTTACCCAGCTGAGAAAGAAACAATCAGACTTTTCCCTCACGAAGCAAACTTTCAAAATCCATCAGGCCGGATTACAAGCTTCTAAAAATATAGGTATTATATAAAACGGGGAGAAAAATCGAGAGACGAAGGCCTGAAAACAGGGCAAGAATAAAATACGAGTCAAGATTTTCAATTTATTAAAAGCAAACACAATTTCGCGGGCTCCGGCTCAAGTACGAAAACAATAGTTACTTGGCTCGAAAGAATTATCTGGAGCTCAAAGAATAAGCGCTGAGCGATTTATTATGTAACAGATGCTTGTATTTTTGAAGAAACTGGGTGCTTTGTTTTTAACGATTTGCTAAGAGAATAAAAAGAAACCGGTGATTTCCATTTGCTAGGACTAGTACATAGAAAAATCATCACTGATGACAAATAATTTTTAGATGCCTGGTAAAGGTTTAGTTTAGTAGTTGTTAATAAAATAGTTTATGATACAGATTACCTTTATATTAGATAATAATAAACAATCTGCTCAAGATATTAAAAGCTGATTGCTCAAGCAAAAAAAAAACTTTCAATATAATAATCCGAAACCAAATTGAAAAAATCTACTTACCAAGAAAAAATAATTCTTTATCTGGAAATAATTTTCTCCTTTTTTTGGCAAACACAATTTACACGTGTTTAATCCTCTATCGGTACAAAATACCAAAATAATCTAGTAACACTTCTGATCAATGTTGGTAACTTCAATCCATAGGAAGATGGAAATAAGGTCACAATCTGTCTTTTAATGGTAATAGATTTTTACAAATAGTAATAATATATTACAATACACTGTAAGCCCATAAATTAGATACATCTGACAAGTTCAATGGTAAAACAAATATGTTATAAAGGCTTTTGTCCACAACTTTGTTTGTTTGGCCTTTGGGAGTTGGCGGAGTAACATTTTCTGTTACTATGTTAACGTTATAATATATTCAAATTATTCTAGAAAATGGAATATTCTGGAAACATAAAGAGGTATATTCTAGGGAGTCGTGAATTGAGGGTTTAATTAATTATGAATAGCAAACTTTTGATGAGGAAAAACCTTATGAAAAGGAATATTGAGACACGCTTTTAAATTGATGTCAAATTCTATGAAGCAATTACCTGGATGCTATAAAAATATTTTGTCACAAATTGTGTTGCTAAATCATGAACAAGATAAAAACGTAAGAAAAAATATATTCTACCAACTGTTTGTGATACTAAAACAATTTTGATTATAAAACCAAATTATTTCAGAGACTCTTACGATGCCAAATTGCCGTATTTATCTGTTTCTTTATGTCAAGTACTAGACTCACTTATCTTCGCGCTCTTTTTCAATTACTGAGGTTGGCAGACTTCCAACCGGAAAGTACCAGTACAATTCCAAGAAATTGATGTCTTAGCTTCTTAGTTTTTCCCATTTCAGTAAGTAGGTACGATTGTTTTTCTACTTTTATATTATGAAAACTTATAATATCTGAATTGGCTGTAGGAGTGGTTTTTATTTCTAGTAAGTATTCACCTGGTTTTACTGTTTATGGTTTGGGAGATCAGTAATGTTAAGCTAACAAATCGTTGTTACTTTGCTACCAACCTAAAGTGGTTGTAATTTCTGCCACTATAGGCAATTGACTTTGTAATGAATTGGACTACATCTTAGTAAATATACTCTGTTAGTATAGTCATTGCTTTAACTTGAAATATTAGATTAGGGCAATGTTATACTTACCTAAATAAGCCTCATGTAAATTATGCAATAACGTTTTAAGTTATAGATAATGAGATACAATGAGAAACTTTAAATGACTTCCTACCAAACAATACCACAATAATATAGTTATGCCACACATACTCAAATATTGATTAGAATTAACGGACTAAATTCTAAACATTATACGAAAATATTTTTTTGGATGTTGGTATTGTCAGCCTTTTGGGCATTGATGAATATTTTGATGCTTTTCCTTTGTCTTTTATTTTACTATAATTAGATGGATTTTATATCGTGTAAATATTGTTAAATAATATCTCTTTTCAGTTTTATTTATATAAATCTTTTAAAACGCTTCTCTCTTACAACTTGGTCCAACAATTTCATTTTTTCCTTGCATGCTACTCCTAACAAGCGTTTGTTTGAACGCTACTGTTTCGTAATTTTGTGTGTCGACTCATTGATTTATTATTTCAAATTACACAGAGTATCTTGGAAGATCACTTTATCCAAAAAATTAAGGGTATTATTGCAAATTTCAATTTATTTTGGTGATTATTATTGGTTTAATGGGAGTTGGTTTTTCTTGTTAAGTGCCGTATTGGTGGATTTAAGTGGTGCTTGTTTTAATAATTATGTTCGTGTACAAGATACACTTTGGTTTATATTTTTGATACGAAGAAGTCAATTTTAAGAAGATTATTATGGTGCGTTTAATTTTACCTAAGAGAAGGTTTAAATTTTAGGTGTTTAATTCTGAATTATCTGCAAGTAAAAAAGGTTGTATTTCATGATTCATTTTATTTTATGCCAGGTTTATCCCATGGTTTCACCCACATTACGAGGGAACTAATTAACGCACCCAGACATGGAGTAGCTTGTAACTATCTCCAAGGTCCAATGATAGATAATCCTAGTACCAAATTTCGTCCAAATCGGTTAAGCCGTTTTAACGTGAAAGCATAACCAAGAAACAAATAAACTCACTTTCGTATGATATTACTAAGGATATCCTGCACACCCATATTTTTCCAGTATTAAACATTGTCATCTCATGTGATAAGGTTATTGGCATCCACCAAGCAAAAATCCCGAAATCGTGTTTTTGCAACTTAAAAGTACCACACCCAAAAGACGGATATAAAAGACATTTTATTTTCCAACTTGAGAATCGAAATGCTCAGCTGGATTGAAATGTCTAATTAAATAATTTTCTTTACATACCTTTGATTCCTGAGCTGACTTGGCACTGATATTTTGCGTCATCATCCAACGTCACGTCTCTGATGTCCAAAGAGTAGTCACCTAAAACAGAGAGAAATATATGTATTGACATGTTCATGGAAATACCAGCTTTTTCCCGCGGTTTCACCCGCGTCCCGAAGGAATAACTTTGCGCACCCGGATAAAAAGTATCCTATATGTTAATCTAGGATATAAACTATCTATGTACCAAATTTAATCCAAATCCATTCAGTAGATTTTGCGTGAAAGAGGAACGAATATACATCTATACATTCTTACAAACTTTTGCGTTTATAATATTAGTAGGATAATTTTAGTAGGATAATTTTAGTAGGATAATTTTAGTAGGATAATTTTAGTAGGATAATTTTAGTAGGATAAATTAACAGGGTAATTTTAGCAGGATAATTTTAGTAGGATTTAATTATTTAAGTCCGAAATAAGTCTTTTTTCATATACTATCAAGTACTAATAACACATTGTTATTTATAACGTTGATTAACTAACTTTAATTTAACATAATTCGTTACTCATTGGTTCCCCGGTTCAATTGAATTTTAAGGGAATCTTGTTCAAGCACCCGAATACAAACAATTCTATGTCCACCTTCAGTTACATACCACATGTCATATCATCAGTTCAGCGTTTTAACATGAAAACGTAACAGACAGACAGACAGCGTTATTTTTGCATTTATATTATCAGTAAGAATTTTAAATAATATTTCAATAACTGACTTGGATTTTATGCTCGTAAGTGTAGTAAAACAGATTCAATCACACAATTTAATTATGAATTAATGCCAATTCCATTAAAAAGATTCCATAAAAGATAATATCCACATTAATTACATTAAAAACACGAACAAAGCAGGTTAGTATAAGTTTATGATAAACGGACCTCCATAAAGTACGTAGTGCTAATTTATTAATGAGATAACGCTTTAATTAAAAATTAGAATTAAGGGTGTTTGGTGTTTTATAGGTATTTTAATATTTTTCTTATTTTATAGCGGTTGGGATTTATCTTGCAAAAAAATGGTTTAAATATGAAATATTGAGGTAAAGGAAGATTTAGTTTATGGTGCAATAAAAAACTTCCAGATGGATATATTAATTAAAATATCTTAAGCTTTTTAAAATTCAAAGGTCTGTTTGTCTGTATTTTCACGTAGAAACAACTAAGCCGACTGTCATGAAATTTGATATAGAGATAGACCGAAACCTAGGCAAGGACATAGTTTTTATCCAAGTGCGTAAAGTAATTGTCCCAGGATGCGGATGAAACCACGGGATAAAAGCTAGTTTAATCATATTTTTTTCTAAACCACTAATCTATTAACTGGCTAACCTTTTTATCACAAATATAAATGTGTAAATTATACCTAAGACGTTAAAAGAAAAAATAATTGAAATAATGATAGTTATTGTTCAAGTATAAATAAAAAAAATCTAAATGATTACAACTCAAAAATTTTGTACCAAGGTTATGTTACTTATACTTCAATTAAATGGCCTGGCAAATTTGAAGTATGTACTAATGAAGTAGTTATTACTTTTTCAAATAACATTAATCTAAATGAAAATGGTAGTCAAAACTCCAGACTCGTATCAAACAAAATCTGCAAACAAAACGATTCTTGTAACGATACTAATTCACACAAACTCAAGCTAGACTTTTTGATTCCGAATCATAGAAGATCAATTTAAAATTCTAGCAGACTGCATTATCGAGGTACCTAATAGAATAGATAGCTAATTCAATATGAATTCAGCTGCAGCGTATAATATCTATGGATTGTCAGCTGGTCTGGAACCTGAGCCAGCAAAATGGCTGAATACAAATGGTTCTTCAATTGGCTTGAAAGCTCTAGATAATTCTACAGGAATTCCAGCTCGATAAATGTTTAGCTTTTGCTATAGAGCTCACTGATTCCCCTTTAGAATTGCACTTTAGTGTACTATTTTTAAAATATAATTCACAATTTGAAATCTATCAATGGAATAATAATTAGAATGAGCCGTTGCCGGCGATATTATTTTTATAAAGCTACCATTTGATTCTCAATTTTGTATGATTGAGTAATGGAAAAAGATATAGCTTTTATACTAAAATAAAAATCTGAATAAGTGTATCATATTATTTTAACTAATTATTCTATAAAATAGAAATTCTATCCCTCTGTATCCCGTAACAAAAATAAACATAGTTGAAACAATCTACTCGTAATTTTTATTTAAATGTTTAACTGTGTTGTATATATATATCTACACGCAGTCGTATGAAAAGTAGGTATGTGTTAATTTAGGTTATAAACTATTTATCTGCCAAATTTCATCCGAAATCGTTGAGTAGATACTTAAATGTATTCTCTATAAGCTATCTTTACTAATAAAATGCGAAAATATCTCTGTCTGTTTTTAACACTAAATACTTTTTTTATAGGTATCCTATAGAATGCATGATGGCCATTTAATATTACCCTAATTAACAATAATTATAGTACACATTGTGTAATAAAACAAATACAAGTAAAATAAAATTTCCATAAATTTCGTAGCTGACTCAAAATAATTACCGCCCAGTGCACACTGTACATGTAAAAAAAACTTAACCCTCCAGTTCGCTGTCAGTCAGCTCTGTACATACAAAGATAAATCACATAGGTACCACAAAACATTTCCCCTTGTAACATCAGTTGCGGGTTAACGAGTTGCAACTGGAAAAAGCCACAAACAGTTTGTTGCTACTACCACCCGTGGTAGCGTTAATAGCTTTTGTTCAACAACTGATCTTGGCGACACTTTATCCATTAAAAGGATTCTATTTTGACTTAACTTTAATTTACGATTGTAAATGACTTGATTAAACGGTTACCTTAAATGAGAGTCAAATTATTGCAAGGTTTTTCGCGGTTAGCTTGATGTTATGGTAAAGTACATAAGATCAATTTTGTAAAATATTTTCCGAATAAATATTGTATCCAATGGATTAATCATTATTCGTAATTTTCTATTGTAAAGGCGAAAATAACTCTGTATATCTGATACGATTTAGCAGGAAAGTAGTAATGAAATTTGGTATGGATATAGCTTAAAACTGGGAGAAGCAAATAGGATAGTTTATTATCCAGGTGCTTAAAGTAATCCTCTCGAAATACGGGCGAAACCGTTAAACAGCTAGTAAGCAAAGAAATCGTCATTGTCATAAAAAAAAAACAAATAAAGTTACGTATTCGTAACAAGTATTTCGTAATAGTAACTTTCCAAAATTGTAAGATATATTTTTTCATTCATTCAAATTTACATAATAGTAACCGTAATTACAAAAGTATACAGTACGTGTACAACGTAAACCGAAACAATTACCACTAAAAAATAACGTTAAACTCCAGAAAAACATAATTACCTTCTTCATCGCTCCCAATCATCTTATAGCGGTCGTACCCGCTCAGCTCCCTGTGAAGGCCGAGACCGAAGTCGTCCTTCGTCCACTGCAGCTGACCGGCTTTGTTCTCCACCCGGCAAGGTAATGTCACTCGAGATCCGACCACTGCTGTCTGTTGGTTAAAGATAACGTTAGAATACAATAGTGGAACAATCGCCATGGATGAATATGGTGATTTGCATTGGGAACGGGTTAAAATATGTTTGCCATAATAGTTACTTTTTGATCAGATTCGAAATCTCGATACCACCCAAAAGTATGAATTACAACCTGCCTCAAAATATTTTGTAATTTTTTTTATTCAATAAAAAATAATTTATGAGTCAGACTCAGAGTGTATTTAGCGAAAGTATTAGTACTAATTTTCACCACCAATAACAAAAAAATCCAAGACACAAATTATCTAAAAATGCACTTGATATTTTTAGGGATAAAAGCCCGATAAATTTTCAATTTACTGGTATTATTATATTAGATTTCTAGAAGCAAAAATCTAGACTTTGATGCTACGTGTAAATCACCAATAACGTTTTACTCAAAGTAAAGATCGAACCCAGACACCAACGCTCAGCCGTAACGCATGTACCTCAGTTTTACTTAACAACAATTCTAAAAACTTAACCACCCAGTAAAAGCAAATCTTGTTACAGAATAATTAAGCAAATGTTTAACATGAGCTGGTAAACTTGATTACGCACATAAATTTCTAAGCAAATAAACTTAAATTTATTTTGGGGAAAATTAATCCGAGATAGTTGAGTTTGCTTTTAGTCTTAAAACTAATCTTATAAATGTTTTGTATGTTGCAACGATTAATGAGATTGCTAGACTAAGTAATGTAGGCTTAGATGTATGGGTTCTTGGAATTTGAAATTTGGAATTACTCTTAAGGGAATTTTGTTGAAATTACATTTTGGAGATCAACGCTTTCTTATCTTGTTTTGAAGTAATCCAAATCAGTTTCTTTTATTGTGTATTTTATTAAGAAACTTAAGTAATTAAATACATTGCTCAGATACTTGGATATATTTATTTAAGTGAAAATTAACAAGTAAAGTTTTTGCCAAAGAGATTTGTAAGTAATGTAATTATAGTTCGGAGACTAATGTAAATGCTATTTATTTCATTGAAGTTGAACTGCAATGAGCAATGAAAAATAA
Organism: Pyrrhia umbra; assembly: GCA_963891755.1. Classification (NCBI taxonomy): domain Eukaryota; kingdom Metazoa; phylum Arthropoda; class Insecta; order Lepidoptera; family Noctuidae; genus Pyrrhia; species Pyrrhia umbra. The sequence goes on from OY982943.1 coordinate 5,062,463, forward strand.
TTATTAATTATTTTATAGACTTAATAAAAACAAATCTTGCAACTGTTTATTCTCGATAGAACTAGATTTTGCTCCCTAGGTGACATTTTGCCCGAGACTAGTATGACCCAGAATTTTGTACTGCGAGTGTAACAATGCAGGTACTTACAGCATTTTGACATAACAGTTAAGTATCTGAAAATCTAATCAAAGCTTCACTGATACTTATTGAAAATTTTGATCAATATTTACGCAATGTAGCCTGTAGTACTAATAATTGCATTAGGTTAGCTTGTACCATGCAGGAATCGAACCGCAACAAGCTGTTTAGAAACCAAAAACACAGACACTGAGATTGAACACCGCAATTATAATAGCAATTCCAAAATATTATTTTACAAACCCTATAATACGCCATTCAATATTAATAAATATTAAATTAATTTCTATAACAAGTATATTATTGATGACTTGAGTGGTTTAGTGATCAACATGCAGTGAATACCACGCAAGAGGTCCCGGGTTCGATTCCCGGCTGGGCAGAAATTGAAATGATGCATTTTAATTACTGTGACGAGTCTGTATGTATTCAAAAAGTCCTATATCCGTTAAGCTAGTACAGTCAGCGTTTAATGGCGCTGTGTGAAATTGTCTAAATATATTTAATTATTGTGAAAAAAAAACATTTGGTTTTTTTTTTCTACATGACCTCATGCAGCGTACTTCTAACAGCATTCGACCTGCTTAACCGGACAATTCATTTCCAGATGTGGTCAAGTCTGTATTTATATTTAGAGAGCTTATTATCATATCCTAATAAAAAAAACTCCTAAAAATTTTAGACAAATTCAGAATAGAGTCGAAACATCTACAAACGTTTGAAATTCAGTCCAGTCTTCTATCCTACAGTTCAGTAGCCACTAATGACACATGTCCATTTCAGAGTGGCGACGGTAATTTTCGTCCCATTTCCCGTTTCCACTGCATCCGTGTCGCTACCGGTGCGGTCTCAATCTTGACCTGTATTGTGTGTAAGATGCTCAGGATATTACGCTTTTGATATAAGGATTTGAGCTTTATTGACTTCTTTACAAGATTGATATTTTGTAGGAGTTCTATCTTTGGATTAGGCTGGTTAATGGATGTGTTTTTAAGAGGAGGCTGTGTAAAATTTGTCCAAAATTGGTTCTACAATTTTTTGAAAAAGATTTTTTTATTATTATTATTGATGTCTCTACTATACACGAGAGTTGATGACCAAACCCCCCAAAAATATTAGGCGGCGTCCGCCCCTGGTATACACTATATAATTCATCACACCTGCCTAGCCTTTTCCCAACTATGTTAGGGTCGGCTTCCAGTCTAAACCGGATGCAGCTGAGTACGTCCACAACCCAGTTACCGGGTAACATGATACCACTTGGTGAGACTGGTTATCAGACTTTCTGGCTTCTGACTACCCGTAACGACTGTCAAAGATCTACAAATGATAACCGGGACTTACAGCTTAACGTGCTTTCCGAGGCACGGACGAGTCTCGCTATGACATAGATGGTCACACATCCACGGACCGACCGCGCCAAGCGCAGCTTAACCTTTGATCGGTCGACCCGTGCAGCTGATTTTTAGCTACGAGCTCCTTATTATATACACTATAATATAATTATTGATACTAATAGGTGGTAAAGAAAAAGCTTACCTGATCCTGTGGCTCCATAGCAAACTTCTGCTCCTGATATCCACCACACACACCAAAAACTCCAAATAACACTATACAAATCCAAAACACTATAATATTATGAGTCCGCAGCAACAAGAACAATGGTGAAACTCCCCTACTAGTAAGTCTTAATCTAAAACTAACTTCCAACATCATTATAACCACACTACACAGAATATTATTATCCGTCTGCCAACATAACGAGGATATCCGGGTTTTATTTTTAGGCATTCACATTTTAACGGAAGCGTCAGTTTCCCCTACGCGAACGTTCTATTTTTGAATCACACATTTTTGTAGGGAATGCCATAGCTTTATTTTTGGAACCTTTTTACTAGGTGATTTATTATTTTTCAGGTCTTAAAAGCGACTGCTGACGTGTCGTATCTGAAACAAACAGAAAAGAGGGTTAATTGTTTTAATTTTGGTAAAAGTATTTTGGTGATGGATGAAATTTTTGGGTTATAGTGGCTGTCGTGTATGTTGTCACTTAGTTTATGACATTGCATTTAATTTAATTTATATTAAAACTATTTTCTTGTGTTAAATTGTAGGCCATGATCCGGATTTAAATATTTTTCAAAATGAAAATTATTTAAAAGTTTCCGTCTCTGTTTTATTCCTTTGCCTTTCGTCTGCTGCAATAAAAAGACAATATAATTTGCGTTGTGTTTTGTGTAGTTCGTGGCTTAGTGATTAAGGCCTCTTGTGTACGAAAATGCGGGTTCGAAACCTGGCAAGTACCAATAAGACTTTTCTAAAGTCTGTACTTTTTAGGTACATCTTAGAGTGACGACTAACGGTGAAGGAAAAGTCATCCGGAGGAAACGTGGACTTAAAAAGTCTGAAATCGCCAATTCGCCTTGAGCAAGCGTTACTTAATACTTAAGCTTTCTCTGTATGAGAATAGGCCTGTGCCCAGCAGTGGGACAATATATAGGCTGATGATGATGAAGAATATAATAGACCATTTATTATTTTTCAAAACTAATACAGTGTTAAACTAGAAAAAGGAACATAACATTATCACCATCTTTTTAACTTTAGTAGAAATAAGATGGTAGTTAAAGTGAGCAAGACTGAACACCGACAAAATAATAATGCACCATTTTGTTCTAGAAATTATCGTCTTTTAAATTCTTGCACCGTTGCACATTTGACCTAGTTTGTGGATAGGAAATTGATGATATAGCAGAAATAAATAATGTGTTCTTTCTTTGAAAATGTTGTTTCGACTTTTCAATTTGATTTTGAACATATTCAAGATTTTTTCTTAATTTACGTTCTGCAAAACTTATGTTTGGGGACAAAAGACAATAAATGTTGTTTTAAAAAATATATAACGCTTAGAAAGAGCTTTTTAATAAAATATCATTAATTAGGTACCCGTCTATGTTTACATTTATTTGTCAGTACTAGTTTATTAAATTGATGAAACCACATTGAGAGCTTATTTTTATCTTTGTTCAAAGAAATCTGTCTGTATGTTACGCTTTCATGCTGCAAAGACGGTTGGCTCGATTTTGGTGAATTTTTAAAGCGGGATAGCTTAAACCTTAGGGAAAGACTTAGGGTACTTTTAATCAGGATACTTGAAGTAGTTCTCTCAAGATACGGATTCATCCGTGAGAAAAATCTAGTGTTTGTTTGCAAAAATGTCACGGTAATAATTAAAATATTTTCAGATAACAATTAGCATCTATAAATAGTACTAATAAAATATAACCATCACTTTTCATTATAGAAACCGTGCAACGTCAAAACTTCAGCACAGCGCGGTTATTGCCCGCCTGTCCATAGACTTAGTTTGTACAGAGCGGTCTTAAAATAATAAATTACTAAGAAAAACAAAGTTCCGTCTAACTTTCAAGACTGAAGTAAGAATTTCTAGGCTTCGGTCGCACTTTAGCAAACTGAGTATATTTTCTTCTGAAGTTTCATGATAAAAACTAATTTCTCTTTAGTTTTCCAACTGCGGAAAGATTGAAATCTATGCATAAAATGTTTTGTCCTGAATGACTGGCTGACTGACAGATCAACGCACAGACTAAAACACTGATCGTAGAGACCTGAAACTTGGAGGGTGTGTTCTTTGAATGACGTAGGCCTCCGATAAGATAGGATTTTCCGAAATTCTACCCCTAAGGGGGCGAAGAAGGGGGGCGAAATTTGAATGAAGCTCTGTCATTTTTAATTTGAATTCGTATAGCCCGCGGGCTAGTAAAGCTAGTACTAAATAAAGAAAAGTGTTTTCTCTGCAATTTCTATGTAAACACGCACTAACAGTGTTCTTAGTTGTTTTCCGTAATTTATATGTTATTAAGTTTTATGTTAATTTGCATATCATTAATGTATGAGAACTTATTCAGACAACAGTCTCAAGTAACAACTTGCAAAGTGAAACAAACTTTAAATACAGGACTGGAAGTTTGAATTTCGCTTGAAACGTTATAAACTAAGGATGTGAAATGTTATCATTTAACACACTGTTGTATCCCTCGGCGTTGCTCGCATATTGGGGGAACTAATTCACTCTAAAAACGATCCAACCATTTTCCCTCGAAAGCATAACCAATAGAAAAACAAACAGAATTAAATTCGCATTTATAACGCGCCTTTTTAGAGTTCGTACCCAAAGGATAAAACGGGACCCTTTTACAAAGATTTCACTGTTCGCCCGTCCGTCTGTCTCTCTGTCACCAGGCTGTATCATGAATCGCTAGCTAGACAATTTGAAATTTTCACAGATGACGTGTTTCTGTTGCCGTTATAATTACAAATAAACACAGAATAAAATATATATTTAAGAGGGCTTCCATACAACAAGCGTGATTTTATTTTATTACTAAAGTGATAGACGGAGAAAAAGAGGATCACAGAACCCTCGGTGCGCGAGTCCGACTTACACTTGACCGGTTTTTAATTAAACACACTTTTTGAACTGTCATCGGTATCATAAAGAAATATATACCGTATTCTACACGATAATTCTGCTAAATTTGGAGACTGGCTGTCATGCAATATTAACACCGCTTAAAAGGGTTGCTATTTTAAAACCATTTTGTAATAAAAATGGATTTTGGCGTGAAATATTTTTGACTTATTAGTGGAAGTTTTAAGGGACTAATTATATTTTATATTAAAACCCAGTCTAGCCGAATGTTTTACATGGACCGACGGCCTATCTGACCTCCACAACCCAGTTACCAGGTAACACAATACCCCTTGGTAAGACTGATTATCAGACTCTCTGGTATCTGACTACTCGTAACGACTGTTAAAGATCTACAAATAACAACAGGGACCAACAGCTTAACGTGCTTTTCCAAGGCCCAGAAGAATCTCAGTATGAAATAGATGGTCACCCATCCATGGCCCCCCGTGACAAGCGTAGCTTAATTTTGGTCGATAGAAGTGTGCGCGTGTTACTTGCCCACGAGCTCCTATCTAAAACTGTTGCCATATCTATAAAATCTAAACGCAGGAGAGATGTCTACCTCCTTATTATATACCTAAAACTAGAGCATTCTCTAGAAAATATAGTAAAAATAGATATAGAAGCTACATCTGTGTTCGACCTTTTTAATTAATTAAATCCTCAACTCTGAATAGGACTTATTACTCGACGTCCGCTTCAATTTGGTAATATTTTCATTCTAGAATATTCTAGCTCTCTATTCATTTGTTTTAGTAAGCTCAGGTTTGTGCTGTTGAAAAAATAAAATAATACTTTCAGCCGGTTGAGTAAAGCCAGCTTCTGCCCATGGATACCAGGATAAAAAATATCCTAAGTGTTAATACAGATTATAAACTAAATGTGTACAAAATTTCATCCAAATCCATTCAGCAGTTTTTGCGTGAAAGAATAACACACATAATGTATACATACATCTCACAAACTCGCAGTATTTTTTTCTATAATTTACGACTTAGCATTTAAAGTCTCTAGTCTGAAATAATTTCTCACTCGGGCTAAAAAAAACTAGGACAAAATTATTGTCATTGCAACAGTTTAAAATGGAAACCGGTCTAAAGTTACTAGGTTCTAGAGCTAATCTGTATTAGACTTAATGGCAAAGCTAGGCTAAAATAATGTATAGTTTATGCATAATTACATCGTTTCGCTCTGATTCCCATGGCTCTAGTATCTGTAATGGTGTTATTGAAGATATTTTAATGTTATTTGCATGTCGCAGAGTGCTGGGAAAAATCGTTTTATGATAATATTCTTTGCAACAAAATTGTTGTTGAAGTTGAGGTTTTAAAGAAATATTTTTTTAAAGGAACTTTTAGGTATTTATACTGTTTCGTGATGCACAAATACCCAGATTCGGAAGAATTTTAGTAGTTCCATTAATTAATAAAAAAAAAAAACCGGCCAAGTGCGAGTCGGACTCGCGCACCGAGGGTTCCGTACAAACCTGCAAGGTTTACAAAGTTCGTTCATTACGACAAGTTTATATTTATTAAAAAATATATATTTTGTAATGTAACTAAAAATTTAAGGTTTTCGGAATTTTTCCTTTATGTGTGCTATAAAACGTTGCTTCATGCCAAATTTCAAGATTCTAGGTCGACTGGAAGTACCCTTTAGGTTTTGATTCCCTTGCGAGTACTTGCGAGTTTCAAAATATGCAGCTTAAATTGCTGTTTCTTTTGATTGCGTTGACATAGAAGTTTGATTTTGTTACAGCTTAAAGGTATTATAGACTTGAGTATTTGGTATGAATTTCAATTTAATACCTTTACGCGTTTATGAGGAAATGGGTAGTAAGGTTAAAATTATTAAAAAAAAATATATTATGTGATGTAACTAAAAATTTATGGTTTTCGTAATTTTTCCTTTATCTATGCTATAAGACATTGCTTCGTACCAAATTTCAAGATTCTGAGTTCACGGGAAGCACCCTGTAGGTTTTGATTCCCTTGCAAGTGTCGAAAATTTGCGGCATAAACGGCTGTATCTTTTGATTGCGTTGGCTTAGAAGTTTGATTTTTTCACAGCTTCAAGGGACAGTAGACCTGAGTAATTGATATAAATTTCAGCTTCATACCTCCACGCGTTCCTGAGAAAAAGGGTCTTGACAGACGGACGGACGGACAACAAAGTGATCCTATAAGGGTTCCGTTTTTTCCTTTTGAGGTACGGAACCCTAACTAGCAAAAGTAACTAATTTAAGCTTCTCGTGAAGGTCTTCTAATTAAAATATTCGTAATCGACCTATTTACTATTCGACTGTAGGGTTAAGTCCTCTCTTTATACAGAGGGATGAGCATTGATCACCGCGTTTGATCAAGGTGGATTGGCGATTTCAGAATTTTTCGATTAAGCCACACGATGTTTTCGTTTATCGTTAGTCGGTGGAATCTAAGATACACTAAAAAAAAATCAGATTGGTACTTGGTAGGTTTTGAACCCGCAAATGAGATGCAGCTGCCTTTACCACTAGACCACCGTGTACGTATATCTAGATATTATTACAAAACAATGATACTGTATTTAAAAACAGCATGGATACCAATGTAATTACAGGTACATGAAGCATTTCAAAATTGTCTCTGAAATGGTAACATCTGCAATGCTTTCACAATAATTATAATAATTATTTATTACGGTAGGTATAGGTTTCACGATAAATCCCATAATTATAAGTGAATAATGCAACAAATTATGAGATTGGAAATACAAAAACGAAAATGAATGCTTTCATTAATCATAAAAAGCAACACTAAAATGTATTGTTAAAATTGTTTAAATAATTTGTAACCATGTTTTTATTTTAATTGAAATAAATTGAATAATTGAAAATCGATGTGTTTATAAATTGGAATTAGTTGTGCATTTAATAGTAGGTAGTTTTTTGGATTGCGTATCATAATTTAATATATCACAAACGGACAATAGAATATGTGTTTGTGCGAAAACTACTGAATTAAAAAATAAATAAATAAGGCTACGATTGATTAAAATTAAGAAAAGTAGCACAAAACATAGTCCTAAATTATATTCATACTCATGTATTTATTTACGTTATACTGCGATATTAACGTTACCTATTATCGATTATCTTGTACCCCAACAGAGTTTATGAATGTAGAATAGGTACCTAGTATTATTTATCTCGACCAAAAAATACTCAAAACTAATTGCTTACATTCGTTACATCAAAATACTATTCTGAATAAGTTAATTTCCTACATAACCAGTTAAGTACCTACTGCAGTTAGTAAAACATAGTTAAAGTCTCACACATTCAATTAGAGCCGATCCAACACTGATATCTCAAAACGTATCTGAAGACTTATCTCAAGACGTATCTCGATACATTAGCATAATATCAAACCTTATCATTACACAGTCTTATTAGATATCAACCGAAATATCTAACGATTCAATAAAAACGAATGTTTGAGATATCGCTACGTAATTAGTGAACGGATTGTCAGTATCTTTTAACTAAAGAAGCTTATTTCAACCATTATCGTGACCATTTAAATTTATTGTCGATAAGCAAATTTAAGTGGTGGATAGAGATAGTAGGGTTTAGACTAATTTCTATCATATAATTCGATAGCTTTGGGAAGACGCACGGCCCACGTGGTTTGTGTTGAGATTTTTATGACTTTTAAGTTTATTGATAAATATATTTTATTGACGTTTGGTTGGTTTATTTAATTTGGTGGTACCCATTTTTTGTGGGAATTTGATATGATATGAAAGATTTTTATTCGTATTTTATTAAGTACTAGCTGTTTGCGGTATCACCTGCGTCCCGAGGGAACTAACCGAACCCGGATAAATAGTAACCTATCACAGTCTTCATGGTCGCCTCTATCTCCATACCAAATTCCATCGCAATCTGTTGAACCGTTTTAACGTGAAAACTTAACAAACAAACTCACTTTCGCATTTTTAATATTAGTTAGGATATTTTCTTCTAACTTACTGGTTAGAGCGCACAGCGATGCAATGACTAATATGTGTAATTTTTAATACACTACTGAATTCTCTTTTCACAGAAAATACATTAGTAAAGCTTTAAAAACGACACGTCTGATTCATATTTTCACAATAACGATAAATTCGAAAAAAAATACAGTTTTTATACACAACCCACTTACCAAATACGGAAAAAAATATCACAGTAAATTCACTATTTTTTTCTTCTAAATAACACACAAACTCAACCCCTCAACTGCGGACGCCAAACCGCGGTATGGCGAGTCAACACGTGCCGCGAGACTGTCCCCGGCATCTGAATGTTAGCCTACCGCGGATATTTTTAACTTACCCCCTCGTAAGCCCAGTCTGGCTCGGAACTGAGTCATGGAGGGTGCCACAATCCACTGATCTCCGGCTGAGTAATTAATTAATTGTGTCTGTTGTTCTTGAGATAAAAATAGGGCTTAATGTAGATGGGATATAAATAAAAAAAAGATTTTGTACGTGTTTCTACAGTTGGTAGTGCTTATGGTAACGAATGGATGGGTTATGTTTCATCTATACTAATGCATTTAGTCTCATTAAATTTTCGAATTTTCGACGAAGAAAAACAAGCCTTACCTAAAAATGTACCTACTTTGAATTTAGCTTAATTAAAACCAAATAATTAATCCAAAAGGGGTTTACACCTTCATCAAAATAGCAACACTAAATTAATTCAAAACTAAATTCTAATTATATGCAATCCAATTATAATTAATATATAATTTAATTTAAATTCTATTCTAAAACACAGTTCAAATTAGATTTAACACGAATGTTTTCACCTAAATGTAACCGTTAATTCGACAAAAATTCAAATACCGAACTCGCGGTAATTCAAGCTTCCTAAAACAGAACATTTAATGGACATAAAATCAATTTCAATTAAAATAGTTTCACCCAAACTGAACTTTCAGCAACGCATTAAATGCATATTCCAAATTTAAATCGGCGTTAAGACTTTTAAAATGCATATTAGGAGAAGAAACGTTTGACATTAACTGCAAATAGTATATTCGACTAAAAGCTTCGCTTAATTTTAAGCTCTGTTAATTTAGAACATTAACTTAATTCATGAATGCCTATATTTGTTAATTGAAAGCAAATATGTTCAAAAATGGATCCTAAAGAGATAGCAGGGAAGACGCCATTCCAGGTTTGAATTTAGAATTGGTTCTATATTTAAATACTGAGTTGCTATTGGCTGTCCGGAAATGGAGCGTATTCTTAGTACTGGCTACAAGCTTCGACATGATAAGTCTTTTTTAAATTGAAAAAAAAAACTACTGTCATTTCTATTCCTTAGTTATTTTTTGAGATTTTTTTGGTGTGATACGCTTATTTGGCTATTTATTGGAAAAAACATACAAATAAAGTAGGAGTCCATTACAGTACAGTAAAAGCACTTCATGTGTAACTAATTCCTTTTTCTTACACAAAGAATGGATTTTGAAAAGTAGATAAACTTCATTTATCAATACTAGCGTGCAATTGGTTTTTACTATTTATGTTGGATGATATGCATTACATAAATGTGATAACAATGAAATAAATAAATTCCATCGATTGTATTCAAGTTTTTATGAACTGTTTTTATGACGTTCTCTTATTTTTTGTAAGTAAAAAAAAATACTATCTGTAATTTCAGTGTCAGCGCAAAAGTCTGAAGTCAAAATTTGTGCACAGCTAATGAGCAATTTGCTGGCCTCTAACTATATGGGACATCTATAACTATGTATACGTATATATAAATGGATCCCTATTTCCATTGGTCACGTCATAACTTGAGAACGACTAAACCGATTTGGATGAAATGGGGTACGGAGGTTTGGTAAGCTAGTTTTTATCCAGGTGGGTTAAGTAGTTCACTCGACACGCGGGTGAACCCACGGGAAACGACCAGTATAATACATATATATAGCTGTGCTACATTTACATATCTACCTAACCCGTCGTAAAACATAGGCGTAATAATAAGTTGTATGTAAATAAAACATTGATCTCGAAACCCCAAAACTCACAAGCTTTTAACTATCGTAGTAAGTACATGGGCCGAACAAATATTTTCCATATATCATTAACAATGGTCATTATTGTCTGTACATCAAAGTATTCATCAAAAACGTATCATTAGATAAAAACTCGATGCGTGTGACTGCGCGGAGTGTAGGGTTCCGTAGTCAGTTTATGACTAGATGGGTTTAAAAATATAAATATAAATAAAAATATCTGGTAAGGACTGCCAGGTGCATTATTTTACAAAAAAAAATACTTTTCTATGCAACCTTTAAGACTTATAATTTTCACTAAGGGCTTTTTAGTTCACTCACCCTAAGTAATTTTTCATGTCTTAAATTACTTTTGTGATTTTTTAATATAAACTTTCTACATTATAACTGTATTTTAAGGCTATTTTTCTCGAAAATGTAGCACCAAACTATTACTAATAAATAAATGTCAAATCCACTTAGAAGTCCTACTTATTATGAGCTCATAGTAAACTTGCTCCTACTTTTGAAGCTCAATCAATATTGATTGAGTTGTATAATACGTAATCAAACTGCGGTCTTAGTTTAACCCTTTGACCGCCACGTCAAAAATGCAAACCTGTGTGCTCTTGGCGTCAAGCTACAGTTTTATCCTTTAATTTCACAAAAAAAAAATCTTTTTCGTATGGGAAATCATCAAATAACCCGCCGCGGGTGGAGCGGGTGGGAGTGTCAAACTCGTACTGACTAAAACCCATCCATGTTCCTTCCTCAGCCCTTTGTATTCCGGGGGCGCGGTATCTCTTTCGAACGTCCCGCAGAATCATCCTTTAATTTCACCATGTAGTCGTGACCGTGGCGTGATGGACACATCGCAGCTGGTCAAAAAGTGAATTAAGAATTAAGTAACAAAATCATACCACCGTAGGTATGATTTTGTTACTTAATTTTTGCCTTTTAAAGCCATGCCTTTTAAAATGCCAACGTTAAAGACCTATTTCGGGTGATATCAGACAGGGATAAATTGGCTAAAAGACACAAGAATAAGGTTCAACGACAAGATAACAGATCCGATTAACTTAAAACAGCTGTTTACCATTAACTCAAACACCCAACTTACAATGGGTAATGTATTATTTTGAGATTTTTACTCCTGAAATGGTCGATTACCAAACCAGGTTTAAACTAGAAGTGGGTAGCTCAAAAATTCCAGCTTCCTGGTTAAAAATCCTTTTTGTTTAACGGGCCGATTACGAAACCTTCTGTCAGTGAACTTGGCCCTACCAAGAATAAAATCAATAGCACATACTTTGGTAACCCACGTATTTAAAGCGTAACAAGATTGCTTACGGAACCCTAAAACGAACTAAAGCGCTAATTACATGTTGGACTGAATATTCTGTTTTTATTTCTGATCCATATGGATCATTATTAGCGAGACCTTTGATGTTCTTGTTATAGTTTTTTTTTGTTTGTATGCTTGGGAAGTAGGGCTCTTAGTCAATAAATTGGATAGTATACAGTATGATGTAACAGTTGTTTCTTGTTATTATAACCACCCAGAAGAAATAAGTATAATTATGATAGACTAAATTTTTCACGCAGTTTCTCCAGCGTCCCGACAGAACTAATTAACGCACTCGGATAAAAAGGACCCTATAACCGTTTCTAGGGTCTTACCTATCTTCGTACCAAATTTCATCTAAATCGGTTTAGTCGTTTTACCGTGAAAGCGAAACAAACAAACTCACTTTCGCATTTATAATTAGTTAGGATTTAAGATGAAGTGAAACCATAAAGGTTCATTATTAACCGACGAAAAAAAAGGAGGTTTACAATTCGATGCGTATATTTTTTACGCATAACTTTTTATAACAATTTTAGTTCGGAAAGCTAAAAAGTGAGCATTTCAAACCCACTCCTGCTTGCCCACTCATGGAATACGAAACTAATAAAAGGCATACATCAGTATCTGTACGTCATAAATATTTCAAAGAAATAACATGTGACAAGGACATTTATAAAAAGTAAAAAACTTTCGCTAATTATGCCTTCTAAGAATCATAATTTAATATTGAACTGTGACTCAGTCATCAGTCATATACTCAGAATGTGTGGCGTGATACCATGTCGCATTTTAAACTTGGAATTCACTATATATGTATACTATATGAGTATCTATACTAATATAATAAAGCTGAAGAGCTTGTTTGTTTGTCTCTAATCTAATCTCAGGAACTACTGGTACTATTTGAAAAAAACTTTCAGTGTTAGATAGCCCATTTATTGAGGAAGACTATAGGCTATATTTAATCACGCTAAAACCAATAGAAGCGGAGCACCACTATTTCACGCGGATGAAGTCGCGGCCAGAAGCTAGTCTGTAATATAAAAATGAATCGCTGAATGTGTTGCTAAGCGCAAATTTCGAGAGCAGCATAACCGATTTGATACGGAGATAGAGGGGAAGAAGGTTTTAGGCTACTTTTTATCCGGGAGCTTTAAGAAGTTCCCCCGGGATGCGGGTGAAACCGCGCACATCAGCTAGTAGTTAATATTATAAAGCTTACTTTACAGAATAGAACTAAGAACAAAGGAACAGCTAAATGTCTAAAGACAGATTATTGTGCAAAGCAGAATACAGTTTTTTTTATAGAGCTGAAGAGTATGTTTGGATGAACGCGCTTATATTGGGAACTACTGTTTTGAATACAAAAATATGTTTTGTGTTGGATAGTCCATTTAACGAGGAAGATTATAGGCTGTATACCATATCGCTACGACCAATAGGAGCCGAGAATCAATTGAAAATATCGCAAAAACAGGGAAAGAATACTCCGTGAGAGCTTTCGTCGCTTCATCGGTTCAAGTAACAAAAATATTATGTAGGTATGTTTTCTATATTGAATTTCATAATGTTTATGACTCAGTTTTGTACTAAGAATTTGTGTCGTGATACTATGTCGCATTACAAACTGGGAATATTATTAAAAAATTGCTGTTTCCTGCGGTTTTAATCAAGTCCCGAGAGGAATATTTTACTCACCAGGAAAAAAGAAGCCTATTATCGTCTCTAGGGTCCCATCTATTTCCATAGTCAATTTCAACTAAATCGATTCAGCCGTTTTAAAGTAAAAGCGTAACAAACAAACTCACAGCTCTCGCAATTACAATATCAGGATAATCCAAGTGAGAACACTAAGACAGACGGTTCAGGGCTCCTGAGAGAGTCTACTACACGTAACAATATGCTTAGTGTCGACGAGTATCGCTGTCTTTATCGAGCTCTTGATCAAAGAGCCTTACAAGAGGCTCTTCGGGTAACGGCCGAGGCTCTTGTTACAACCATCGGCATAATCACTACTGAGTCTTAATGCCCTGTGTAGACAACCTCGTGTGCCAAATTAAGATGACATTAATAACACTATACATTATACGCGTATAAAAATAGAAGTAGGGGCTGCAGGATGTTCGAAAGAGATACCGCGCCCCCGGAATACAAAGGGCTGAGGAAGGAACATGGATGGGTTTTAGTCAGTAAGAGTCTGACACTCCCTCTCGTCTCGACTATGGATGGCATAGCGGGAGGGGACATTTGTTGATTTCCCGTCCTAAAAAAAGGGTCCGATCTATATCTTTACCATATATCATCTAAATCAGTTTAGCCGTTATACCGTGAAAGCGTAACATAAATACTAACTAAACACACAATCGCATATTCAACACTAGCTGTTTCCCGCAGTTTCACCCGCATCCTGAGTGAACTACCTCGCGCACCGGGATAAAAACTATCCTTTGTCTTTCCCTAAGTTTCAATCTATATCCATATGAAATTTCGTCCAAAACGCTTCAGCCTTTTTCCCGTAATAGACATAAATAAAGAGACATATAGAAAGAGTTACTTTCGCATTTACAATATTAGTAACGATATTGATAATAAGGATTTTATGCTTTTTTTAATATTCAAAGTACCTATAGTTTTTTAAGAAGTAAAGAGACAGTGTCCGAAACCCCATTTTTAAAAACTCATTTCTTCGGCTCTCAAAATGTCAAAATCATACCAAACGTCCAGTAATTGTAATACGTATCGTCATCAAAGATAATAAAACCAAATTAAACAATACTACTTCTGTCCTTGTATTCTCATTCACAGCAACAAGAAAACAGGTTCCAATGAATCATTCACGTGAACCAAGGATAATTTCAATGAACGAGTATATTATTTAAACCCTAAAATAAGTACGGCTTATTATACCAATTATATCGGACGATTTGATTCCAATTATTTGTTTTCTGAGCTATATGGAAGCGAGTTTCGAGCGAGCTATTAAAACCAAAAACTATTGTTAAAACAATCATCTTATTACCCTAACAATGTTTTTGAAGGGTTAAACGTGATGCCAGTGTGAAGCTGCGTATGTGACATACGGGCAAAAAGTTTAGCGTGCAACTAAAAACTATAATATCGGTAAAAAAAACTGCATTATAGTTTATTATAATAAACTAGCTGATCTGGCGAATTTCGTACCATCTTTTTCTGTTCGTTTTTCTTTTAATAAAAAACAGAAAAAAATAATTATCCAATGTGATGCATACATTTCGGCGATTCTATTTTTTTTTCATTCATTCAAGTAAGCAGCTGACAATACAAAATATTTTCTTAATGATCTCTCCAATACAATAGAAATAAACGATATTCTATTCTATAGCAACAGCATCCTATTGAAACATAAAAAAATAGTAATAAATATCAATTACCTGTTATAAATAATTTAATATTAAGTTTTTTACTAATAAAAACTACAAAAAATAGGACATTCCCAACAAGCTTTTCAAACTATAATCCAGTATGTCTTAACACTTTTTTTACCGTTGATTTGTTCTGAGAACGGATGTCCATTGCATCCGTTTAATCGTACAATCCGAAAACAACTGAGTAACATCGGCGATAACGCTTAAACAAATATCACACTTATGGCACAAAATATTAAGGTGAGAATCGTATGTTAAAATCCGTGATGATATCAGCACCTTAGCAGTGAACTGTGCATAAAGTGGGCAACTTAACGATGTGGCCGAAAGAAGAAAAAAAATCGAAACAGATACGTATTCGATTTTATTGCTTACTCGTCTTTTATTCGAATAAAAAGTGCCGCTTCAGATTACGTGTAAAATATATATTTTTTGTTACTCATCCATCCGGTAATGGGTGAGAATATGTTTTTTTTTATTTGCTCTGTTTTGTAATTAATAGTTATTTTATTTGTTATTTTATCATGAACCATATTTTGTATGTGAAATTGTGATATTAAATTATTGCCATTTTTTAAACAGTTTTTTTTGTATCATCTATTTAATTTTATATTCAAATAACAAAAAAATATCTTATTTATATAGGTAAAATGAAAACCGAGACAAGTGTGAGAGAGCATAATAATGCATACTGTATCTTAATTTGCTGACAACAGATTTTCATAAGTTTTCAATCTAAACTTACCTTATAGGTAACGTTCATTGGTTCACATTATCTAGCTCAACTAAACTATACAAATCCCATTGATTTTTCATAGAAACCATAGAAAGCATTCTAGAAACCAAACTATTTGCCTAAGCATACTAAAATCCTAACAATGTACAGCTTTTAGCCTTTGACACAAAAACAGTCCTTTTAAAATGAGTCATACGTAATTAGTACGTCATCGCTAATGAGGTTGGCACCTGCTACCTGTTGCCTTCATTGTCGTAAGTCAGCGCTACCAACAGAACAAATCTCGCTGAGAAAGCAAACAGCGAACCTTCGAGTGTGAATGAATTTTATGACTGGTTGTACCTACTTCTGTTTAAGCAGAATACACTTAAGCAAGTGTTTTGTAAATATTTAATAACTACTACTACTTAATATAGGTATCTACAGCACCGAAAAATTATGCAGTTACTTATACCTACGTTGACAGCTGTCATTCAAGATCTGTCAAAGTTGAAGATGAAATAAAAATAATAAATAAAATAATATGTTCAATTATTATATGTATGAAATGTATGTCAATTATTAATGTCAAATCATACAAAGGAAGTTTGATGAAATCAGCCATTACTTACTTGAAGAACATAAAGGTGATTTTTCTAAAGCGAAAAAAAAATATGACTGAAATCGTCAATCCGCATTGAATAAATATGCTCGTCATTTTTTTTGTATGAGAAAAGGCATTTGATAGCTGTGATATTAAACAGGCCAATGAAATTGATAATAATATGATTAATAACCTCCTCCTTTTTTTGAAGTCGGTTAAAAAGACATATCGATACATCTCGTATGTAGGAAGAGAAAAAAGTAGCCCGGATCACTATTAATATTATCACACTCATAAAAATCACGAAAACAATACCTACGTATAAAATAGCTAAACTGCTGTATCAACTTCTCATATAATCAAAGGACATTGCTAAGTCATGAAATTCCCAGACCAATTAAAACCAAAACTCCCAGACAGGCTGACCCAAACAAAACACCGGGACCACAAAAACATCAACACAGGCTAGAATCAATTAAACGTAAAACCTAAAAAATTAACCCTCCACTTCACGGCCCCTTTCTAATCGAATAAACAATCGATTTAGTCGATTAGTTCCAGTCGATTCGACTATGCAATGTTTACTTTATCACTAAACATCCGATGTTTTAAAAGTCAAGAGGATGCGAGGGAAAATCTCATTATGTAGGGTCAATTTGGATGCTTACCCAGTATAAAGATGGATTTGTACAGAAAGGTTAGCTATGTGTGGATATGTTTGGGTTGAAGCGATTTTAACAATGTTGTAACGAAAGTACCGATATTTTAGTTCAGCATTCTGATGAAGTCAGCTAACTAATATGACCAACCATTCGCCAACAATTTTGAGGAACTAATTTTTTTTTTTTGGAGTCGTATTTTATGACGTTATGTTAAAAAATAGAACATCAAGTGAATAAGCAAACCATGTGATAGTGAATATCCCTTAATATCGTCCCCGTAGGTGGAAAATTAAATAAGTCCGATTTTGGCGATTTTGACTTTTCCCTATTTTCAAAACACCTAAAACATGCCGCATATTTGAGCCTAACAGGCATTTTCGTATCTTATTCCGTTCCAAAATTATAGCCAGTTTTGTCGGATAGATGGAATAATAAATATCTCCAGACAAACACTATTTTTTTTAAGGAAAAATAAATAACTCAGTAAATAAATCAATAACTGTGGTCAATGATAAGTTGAATATCAAATAAATTAAATAACATGAGTTGTTGAATTTTTCCTCAACTTAAATTTTTTTCACAAAACTAACTAAGTTCTAGGAAAACTAAATAACTCTATTTATTTAATTCTGCTATTCAGAATTGTGATTATAACGTACCTAATTTATAAATACTTGATGTTATCTATTTCTTCTACAACTAGATAATGATTAATTATAAGATGCTAGGCAAATAAAATTAAATAAATTAAGTTGTTTATAATTGCCATAAAACGAAATGCACCTGAGGAAAGTTATCATTATTTTTATAAGAGAATTTGGCCGAAATACTGTCAGTATCCACCATCTAGGCAATGACTGATCGAGAACGACGGCGACGACGGAGAACGCGGGGGTGAGCGCGTGCGGTTTGATGCATTGCATCATCATCAGTGGCCTTTAACATCTACGAAAGATGATTCAAACAGCAGCCGTGTCAGGTTATTTGGCTTTGGCACTTGCGCTGATGGCTAAGAAGGCCTATACGAGAGCGACAACGCTCGGTCGCAACGTCCGCGGGCCTTCGATGGACCCTCGCACTGTCCCCCCTGTGACCCCTGGCGTCCGCGCTTACGTCTATCTGCTTGGACTTATAACCGGTCACTGCCACTCCCCGTGTTGTTCCACTCAGCAAAGCTGTAGTGGGTGAAGTGACCTGTCCACGGATGCTGCATCGCCTGGGACGCAATTAAGATAGTGCAGGCTTTCCCAAGACCTACACCACTCTCTCGGCGTCACCGACTGGCCCCACAGGAACGAAAAGTCGTTACGTGCGGAGTCGGATTCGCTGCAGGTGCTTTCGGCTCCACCAACACCGGGTTTATTTCGAGTTGACCGTCTTTGTGGGGGAAGGGTTTGGATATTGGAAGGGATGGGGGAATAAGGGATACTAAAGTCACGGAAAAGACAGGATTGTGACTCTAGCAGCTCGAGCAGTCGGGGTCGCACACCCGTAGTGGCTTTAGTCAGTTAACGGAAAGATAACTGAAGAGTCCACCCTCTGTCGTGCGTTTTACTATGTGATACGTGACTTTCAATTGCGTTGACGTCAGCGTGACCAATAATGGATTCGCGAGGTTTATTCAGCGACTCACAAATCGTTCTTGCATGGCTAAACACTGAGCTAACAAAACTTCAAGCTTATGTATCGAACAGAGTAAGTGTAATTCGTCAAAATACCGCTGGATGCAGTTGGCAATATGTCAATACACATGACAATCCTGCTGATCTCATTTGCCGAGGCGTCAACCCGAAAGAGCTGAGTAGCTGCGACATTTGGTGGAAAGGCCCAAAGTTTCTGCAAAACAGTGAGTACGAGTTTCTGCTTACAGCTCACCTGCTAATTCACTCTCTGTGGAGCCCTGCTTAGCTCCCTCCAGCAACTTGGTATGCCAAAACCCCAATCCGCTTGACTATGTGTTCAAGCGCTTGTAAAATTACTCTAACATAAATAAAATAGTTAGGCTATTAGCATTCATATTGCGATTTTTAAACAACATTAACAAAAATAATACAAAAATTAATACAAACTATTTGCAAAGTTCTGAGTTAGATAATGCATTAATGTCAATAATTAAACATGAACAAAATACATATTTTAAATCTGAAATTAAAGCAATAAGCAATATCAACAGCTTGAAAGGGAATCTGGCTGAGTTGCATCCCTTTCTTGACAATCGGGGTCTATTGAGCGTTGGTGGCAAACTGCATTATGCTGATATAGCTTATTCACAAAAACATCCTGTCATACTGCCCAGAGGCTCTTCAATTACTAGCTTGCTTATAAGGTGTGAACATGAAAGGCTACTGCACGCAGGGCCTAAGCTTTTACTCTCGCATCTTAATCAAAGGTTTTGGATTGTCAATGGCTTATTAGAAGTTAAGAAAGTAACTCACAAATGTTTTGTATGTATTAGACAAAATGCCTTAGCAGCCAAGCAACTAATGGGCTCCTTGCCGGCTGCACGTGTAACAGCTACCAGCCGCCCATTTGAGAAGGTCGGCGTGGATTTCGCTGAGCCAATTGATGTGAAACTCT
Source organism: Pyrrhia umbra (assembly GCA_963891755.1). Taxonomy (NCBI): domain Eukaryota; kingdom Metazoa; phylum Arthropoda; class Insecta; order Lepidoptera; family Noctuidae; genus Pyrrhia; species Pyrrhia umbra. Next base: position 5,082,445 of record OY982943.1, read on the forward strand.
CTCGCGTAAGACGATCTTTAATAGGTAAAGGGTATATCTGTGTATTCGTATGTTTCGCGACAAAAGCCGTTCACTTAGAACTCGCATCAGATTTGACCACGGAAACCTTCCTTGCGTGCTTGAGGAGATTTATCTCCAGACGAGGTTTGCCCACCGAAATTCACTGCGACAATGCTTTTACATTTAAATGTGCAAGGAGTCATTTGGTCGAGCTCTACAAGCTGCAAGCTTCTCAGAGCCACCAAATGCAAGGTTCAAAAATTTACCGCCGAGCGTGGGATACAATTTCACTTTATACCATGTTACTCACCTACATTTGGTGGGCTCTGGGAGGCGGCAGTTAAGAGCACAAAGTTACACTTAAAAAGAATATTACAAAAAACTGTTCTAACTTATGAACAGCTTAATACTGTTTTAACTGAAATCGAAGCAGTGCTTACTTCTCCGCCACTCTTACCTTTATCTTGAAACTCCGATGATTATTGTTATTTGACACCTGGTCACTTTATTATAGGTAGTGCTTTGTCAACGTATCCTCAAGGAAATGAATGTAACATTCCACAAAATAGACTTAAGTTTTGGCAACTATGTAATTCTTTAAAAAAATCCTTTTGGAAAGTGTGGTATCAATGTTATTTAAATTTATTGCAAAACAGACCTAAATGGAAATATGCTAATTGTAATGTAAAATTAAATAGTTTAGTAATTTTATAGGAAGATAATCTTCCAATAATGTCATGGCCAATGGCTAGGGTTGTGAAATTATTTGATGGTCATGATAACAAGGTTAGGGCTGTAGAAGTAAGAACTCCTAATCATAAAACCCATGTACGGAGTATTCATAAAATATGAGTCTTACCATAGATGATAATGAATAAATTTATGTGTTTTGATTTGATACAAACTTATATTTTTTAGTTCTAATACTTATTATTAGTTTTGCTCACTACTAAGTATGTCTTTTGTAATTAGGTCTCTGATTTTAGAGCCATAATGTTATTTTTTGAGTTCAAAAATTATTTTCTGTTTTGATTTGAAAGAATACTTTAAGTTAACTTGTTTTCACTTGTTATAATTAGTGTAATTTTGTTTATTTTTTTAAGTTTGTAGCAAGATAAGTATCTAATTACGATACACTTTTTCTGATTTTTATTGTACTTTTCTATTTCTTCCTTACTATAACTTTATTAATATCATAATACAGCTTTTATTTTATATGAAACCAATAATAGTTAAAAAAATATCAAAGTAATAATAGCGTACAAAGCTACTAAATTTTACATTTAAAAATATTTCGAGTTTGATAAATTCAATAACTGCATTTATTTAACCAAATTTTACTCTACCAAATGTATTTAGCTCGTAGGAAAACTAAATAAATAGCCGAAATAAGTAGCTAATTGTAGTTAAGTTACAAATAACAGTTGTGGCAAAATTAAACAACTTGATTTTTTATGTGTTATTTAGTTATAGTTAAAGATAGAGTTCAGTTTGTTAAAACATAATGTAAAAGGTAATCAGGTCCACAATATATAAAATTACCGACAATAAAATTGTCTCACATTTTTTATCAAATGTACATTAACTGAAAAAAAAACACTAAATCGCGTTTATCTCAAAACTACAAAATCAGAGTTATTTAATTTTCCACCTACGGGGACGATATGTCTCATGGCTTTATAATAGTCGAACACGATTAAAATTTAACCTATCATGGTCCAAAAAATCCTGTAACACATTTTCACAGTAGAAACTTATAAATTTATAAAACTAAGTAGGTACAATTATTAAAATGTTAAACTCCTTGTGAATAAGAAAAACTGGGTTAAAAGTAAGTATAGCGTATCAAAAGCTGGAGTCAAACATTAAGGGTTGGTATCGTCAAGTTACTTTAAGGGTTGTTTCCCCGAGTTGTGTTTTATTCAAAGCCCCGGCTTGTTATGAATATTTTTACGTAAAAATTGAAGTTTCTTAATTTTTACTTGAGAAAGAATAAAATTGTTTTAAGTTTATGGAAGTTTTTAAAAGAAATAATTGGATATTAAATGTGTTGAAAACGTTGATTTATACTAGAATAGTAATTATAAATTTAAATACAATAGCTGGTATCAATCCGCCCCCTGATAAACAAGGGTCCAATCTATATCTAATTGCATCTTATTTTATTTAGCCTTTTTATCATTAAAGTGGTGCTATGCTTTAATCAAAAATATAGTGTACTAGCTTTCCGCCAGCGGCTTCGCCCGCGTGGACTATATGAATTCTCAGCCCGATCGGTTTGAAATTGACAAAGTTTCATACAAACTATCATCCCCTATTTTATCCCCTTGGGGGTAGAATTTATCAAAATCCTTTCTTAGCGGATGCCTACGTCATAACATCTACCTGCATGCCAAATTTCAACCCGATCCCTCCAGTGGTTTGGGCTGTGCGTTGATAGATCACTATGTCAGTCAGTCAGTCACCTTTGAGTTTTATATATATTTAGATTTAGATATGTGCATCTGGAATTTATACAATCAAACACATTTTTTCTGTAACATTCAAAATAGCATTGTAATTACCGAAGTACAATCGTATATCATTCTCCGTTAATTATTAATGTTTTGACAGAAATGGGTCACTTGGTGGGGAAATATACCACTTAGCCTATTCCCAAGTAGGTTGGGATTGCCTTTCAGTCTACCTAGAATCAATATTTTGAATTTTGAATCAATATTTTACTTGAAACATCTGCCATCTGAATCTATCCAACTTTGAAGAATAGTTTACTTGGATAAATGATACTTGTAACTTAAAAAAAAAAACTAATATATGATAATAATAAATAAATAATGAATAATATTTTTTTGTTCTCTAATAATTTCACACAAAATTATGAGTAATTTGGCATTGACTGTAAAATTATTTATTTGTTGCAAATTATTAGTTATTGACTTGAAAATAAATGATGTTACTTATATGCACTGCTTTACAAAATCTATGGGAGTGTTTTGACCCATAAAGGGCCATGGATCGCATAACCCCCGTAGATTCTCTGGCAGGAAGCGTTTGGGCCACTCTGGGCAGGAGCCGCTTGAAATCAGCCCCAGCCTGCTCCAATTTGGAGCCAAACGACAGAAGTATTCCGCGAAGTCCCATTGGCTGTCCAGGACAAGTCCCAGGTACTTCATCGTCCACTCAACGTCGATGTGAACCCCTCCCGCCCATTATTGGAACCCCGCAGGAGGTTTATTCCGAAGGCCATAAAACCATATGGCCTTGGACTTTTTCAAGCCACCTCGAGACCCATTCACTGGATCCTCTGTATGAATTCCGAATGAATGCTGGTCGTCCATCTTCTTGCAGTATATTACACAAATCATTTAAATAACCACCTGATCGATTTGATAACTCAAGAGCACCATCAACATCTTATTTAAACACTAATAAACATGTATACGAGTATACCTCCCACAAAAAATACCCACCACATATTTTCAATTACGCTCAAAGAATGTATATAAAAAAGTCGTATATACATTCATCACTACAGTCAAAATTCATTGGTAGCATTAGCATATTGATTGGAACGTTCACAGTGGCTGGTATACGTCAAAACCTTATAACACGTCAATCGAAGTGATGGGAACTTATGACTGACCATTTTTTAATGGCCGACATCATCGAAGGTAGAAGATGTTTTTAGTTAAGTTATAAATATTACTTGTTTAAAAGATAAAAAAATGTTAACGTTTTCCGTAAAAAATAATTATGGACGATATTCGCTTACTTTATTACTGAAATAAATCCAGATGATTCAGAAAGATTATAATAATTATAAATATCAAAAGTGTGTTATACAGTAATGAAAATTTAATTAATTTTGATAAAACACTTTGTATCGGGATACTAACGCATCATCATCTATTCCTTTGAAAATATGATTGAAAAAGCGTCGTTGCGCCTACAAAATTCGCTTTATTTTATTTCGATTTTCAGTTAGTAATGCTAATTTGATCCTTAAATCATTATACGCAACGTGCATTTTTTTGAAAATGTAATTAAAAATATTTATTTCGCAAAAGTCAGTATTTTTTTCGAAATTCGAATGTCACTGAATCATAACTAAAGAGAAATTCAATATGGCGGTAAAAAAAAAATCCAGATTGTTCCGATCCTGCAATATTTTATTTTCTGATAAGCATAATAAGTCACGTACTGCAAAATACACAAAAGGAGGTTTAATGAAATTCGGCCCCGTTGCGCTCGGCTTATGCTTTCTCCGTCATTATTAAAAAAATAACACCCAAACTTTTTGACAGCGAAATATTCAATTTCGATTTATTACCCAACTTTTTTTCACCTCAAAAGTTTATTGTTATTCCATTTTGAACTCTATGTGGTTGTTTTAAGGGTGCTGATTGTTTTTTGGCGTGGTAAATAACGTTTGTAATTCCGGTGTCAGGAAATGTCAGGCGTATCAATTGACAGTTGGAAGTTCGTCTCGTGTTTTTTGGGCGTAAAAAATGATACGAATGAATTAAATACGTTGTATGATATTATGTTTGTTTTTGATATTGCCTACTTTAGTGTTATAACCTCTTTTATGTGGGATAGGCAGAAGCATAAGTCAAAATATAATTTTGAACAATATAATACTTATCTTATTCTTTTTTGTGAAAATTTTGTTCGTTTTTTTCCACACGATGTTGACTTATGAAAGAAACATCTATGACATCTACATTAATTAACGTTTTATCCGACTAAGACAAAGCAAAAAGGAAGCAAAATAAATAATGGAAGTGGTTTCCACATATTCTTTTAATAAAAGCTCTTCTATGTTATAAAATTAATAAAATAAAATCAATAACATTTCATTTTTATGTAATTTAAAAATCAATTACTACATGACGTAAAAAATACTCATTTCCTTCATTCAATATTGATTACAAAAAATGGAATCTGGAAGTTTCACTCCATTTTATATTCTCAACATTGAGAAGTCCAATTAAAATTACTCAATTAATTATCAAACATCTTAAACTAGCTGACGATCATTTTAAACTGTGCAGTTAAATTATTTAACACTTTCATCCGACATTGATGAACGAGTATAAAAAAAATGTGAACAGGTTTTTTTTTCATTAAAACCTGTGTAAGGGGTTTAGGGATCCATGTCAATGAAGGAAATCCCTACGTATTACATATTTATTCATTATTATTTTATACCGATAACATTTGTCTTAAAATCTGGCCAAAATTCTAATACCTATATGCGGTACCTACACTGACGGACTAATAAACTGCATCAATGTTCAACACGCCTTTGAAAAAAACATTTTAACCAAGTATTCCAACTTTTTATACAAATTTAAATTGAAACCTATAGTTTGGTATGTTAACTTCATAACAGCGTAGTATCATTTTGCCTAAGTGTATGTTTGTATACTGGAAAGGGCCATTCAATTTTTTTCAAACAAAAACTTTGATGCTGTTTATTTGTCTGGGGGTATACGTTGCAAAATTGAAATTCTTTAAAATATTTTTTACTAAATTGTTACCGTCTAAACTTAATAACTGGATTGTTTTTTCATAATGAAACGTAGAAAAAGAATAATTACAGGAGACACATTCTCAACTTTGTCGAATTTTATTCTGAATCATTGTGGTATCAACCACTAATCTTACTGATATTATAAATGCGAACATTTGTTAGTATGTGTTTTTATAATTATTCTTTCTTTCACGTCAAAACTAATGAATGGATATGTATGAAATTCTGAACGCACACACAGACTACTTTTACGTACTACTTGTACGTGAAGTAGCCCTCAGGATGTTGGTGAAACCACGGGAAACAGCTAGTATAATATCGTAGAGAACCCAACGAATCTACAATATGCCCACTTAACAGGTTTATTTTAATAACGTATTTAAAGGAAATACCAATTCCAAATATTTACGAGGCTTCTTAATGAGATGTTTTAGCACTAACTTCCTCTGAAGTTAATTAAGAAGTTATTTTACTAAAGCCTCCAAGAAATAAACAATTTGGAGCAAGAGTTATATGATGTAATTATTTAAATTTATTTAATTATTAATAACTAAATAAATCATATGACTGGAGCTAACGTTTATTTAATTTTATATTCCTGAAACTTCCATACATTACATACCTAGTTAAAGCAGTTAAAAGTCTTTTGATGATTTTTCTACCGAAAAAAAAAACCTATGACCGAATCGTGACTAGAACGGTCAATATTGCAATTTATGAAATCTATAGTATTTGGCGATTTGAAGATACACCTAAAAAGTTTACATAGGTACGACATTAGTGTATAATCTATGGGTACGACTTAAGAAAAGTCAATATAACATTGTCACTTGCCAGGTTTCGAACTAGCACACTCGTCCACGCAATGCACGTAGGTTTTAACCACAAGGCTACCTAGACTCAACTCAATTGAGGTAAAGTTTCTGAGACATGAAATCACAAATTACTCTGAAGTAATAGCGACTCGGCGTATTTTCACCGACTAATCTCACTTATTCTAGACCGGATAATTGTCGCAACTTACATACCATTTCATAAGATCAGTGGACCTAGCACGATTCACTTAAAAAAAAAATCACCTCAAACAATGAAATCTAGCATCATATATTTTTTTTATGTCTAAAAACACATGGACTAATGAGACGAATCTAACAATACCTAAATTAAAGAAATCCATCGATTGGTTTCGAAGATACGAGGGAATAAAGGATATTACAAACAAACAAAGATAGGCGAGAAAAACATAACCCTTTCCTTGCAGTCGGGTAAAAAGTATTCGTATCGAAAGCGATTTTTGAATCGAATATACTCGCTTCTTACATATTATTATTTAAATTGATGATTTAAATAATATCTGTGGATGCTGCAAATTATTATTTAAGCATTTTAAACGTAAATTTAGCTATAACATACCAAATGGTATAAGCATTTGGTATTTGTGATTCAAAAATCGCTTATATTAACGATACTATTACATTAGTGCGTTCATGCTAGGACTAGCTCGACGAGCCAGCCCGCGAGCTGAGCTGAGCTAATAGCTTTAAAATTCCCGATTATAATAATCATATATATTCTGATCCAGCCTGTCCCTTGCTGTCTTCCCCTAGCGACGCCCTAACCCGAGGCCCGTACCCCACTAGGGGGTGCCGTTAGTGTGTAGTCGCTTAGTTTTGTAAGTGAAGCCCTGGCTGGAGGCCCTAAATTCATTTAAGGCGCTTCAAAGGCAAGCCCAGTTAAGCAGTCGACAACCTTTTAGGTTGACCTGCGAGATGCCACAAAAAAAAAGTTCATGCTAGGCCCACTGGATGTTGACTAACCTGTATTAGGTACAAACCTGTTATTTTGGTACCAAAATACAGTTTTAAAGACCTCAATTTGTTTTTTTTTCATTATATCTAGGAAGCGATAGTTCATAATATTAATTTATTTTTCGTTTTTGGGTTTCCTCTTCTTTTAATTAATGAATGCATGTCCTTCCTATTTGAATCTCTCGTTTTGGTGATAAATTATACGTTGTAATGATTTTCTATACATATTTGGCGCAAAACTTCCTGACGCTGATGTATTGAATATCTTGGTTAAACTAGTAAAAAGTCAAGTTCTTATTCAACCGCTTTATGTATGAGAAAGAACATATTTCTCAAATTGCAATCTATTTCCATACTAAATTTCATCTTAATTAATACTGCAATACTGTCATGATAGCCTAACAGACAGACAAAGAATCTGTTGTATTTATTATATTATTTTAGGAAGTATTTTTATTTTATAATTATATTATATATATGTTAAAATTACCATAACGTAAAATTTACCTTTATTTATTACTTATTTTAATAAATGAATATATAATAGCTGGTCTATTTACATTTTATTTTAAAAAAAATGTCATATAAACGGCGCCAATTAAAAATATAAATGTCAAATTATTTGATACATACAATAATTTATTACAATCAACACTATAAAATTAAGTTGTAAAAAAGTAGTCTTTGACTATTATTTTAATACCAAGTTAATTAACAATTCCTAGTCGGAAGGATTTTTTAATATTTTTTCAATCGTATATATTTATTTACATTAATATACCAATTCATTAATTTAAGAACAAGAATATATATACTATAAAAATTTAGTAAATAAATTTACATAAGTATGGCATGTTTTATAATATTGTCACTTATCTTAATGTACGAAAGTAACTTTGATAGCTACAATTAGAAGTATGTGAGGTTCAGTCTATTGCTGTTATCATAAATACTCTCAGGCTACTTTTCTCAAGGCTCAAAGATGATTTTAACATTTACAAAAACGTGAGCGGTCAGTAAAACTCCGACAGGAACCAAGCTCCTTAATTGGGTCATAGGTACCTACGCTTATGCCACTCAATGTTTGTCTGCTCAAATATTGACATTCGATCATTCACACGCTCGTATACAACAGAAAGAGATGGCAAAAGAGAAAATTGCAACAGAGAAAAAGCTTCAGCTTTTTCCTTCCATGACGATTTTTACTGTCAAAGCCGATTCAAAGACCTTCGTTCTAAAAACCTCGATCGATATTTCATACTTAACTGTAAAAATATAACAACATCCTCTATGTGAATACAGCTAATGTGTTTTTGTATAATTTATACAGAAGGCGCCACAAAAGTTTTAACATCAAAATCGCGTTAGCCAGACCAAATTAAATAGTAGTCGTACTAGTGTAAAGTTATGGTCTGATTGTTAGCGGGGATGTGGTGAACTAAACTAAAAACCACTATTACGTAGACTAGAAATAAATAATAATTACTAAACGTATAGGCAGATTGACAGGTAAGTAAAAAAGTAAGATTTGAAAATTTAATTGATATATTTATTGCTTTATATCTATACTAATCTATCTAGCTACACCTATAAAAATATTCTTCTTTTATCTGCTAGCTTCCCGCCAGCGGCGTCGCCCGCGATATTTTAGCCAATGGATACAAAAACTGACAAATTATACACTAAAATCTTCCTCTTGAATCACTCTGTCTATTAAAAACAACTTTATCAAAATCCGTTGCGTAGTTTTAAAGATCTAAGCATACCTAGGGACAGGCAGACAGTGGGTAGAGACTTTGTTTTATACTATGTAGGTAGTGATATTTTGAAGAATTATTTGTTTGTCAGTTTGTTACGATTAATCACTGGAACAACTAGACAGATTCTTAAAATCATTTAATTTAAATCGGTTAAGCCGGTTTATGACGAAAGCGTAACAAACAGACAGAGTTACTTTCGCATTTATAACATTAATAAGAAAAGGTCAATGAACTAATTAACATCTCTCTTTTGTACGCTTAAACCTGTCTATAACGAGACATAATAACGATATCCAGTTTTACAAACAGCAGAACATTGACAACTTGTTATACAACAAAAAATGGCGTCAAACACAAAAAATACGTTTTGTCAAAAGGTCAAATTTAACACTCAATATTTGACCTTTGACATGCAATTAAAAATAGCTCCATTATTATTCGACTTTCACGTGTTAAAAGCATTATCATCGACACCTACATACTGATAAAAGTGTTTTGTTCAAATGTTACGACAGTTAACTAAAATAATATCGAATATAAATGTTATATTTCCGTTTATCTATAAATAGAATGTCAGCCTACGTGATGACGAGGCAGTTCTCACAATGACTGAAAATATATAAACCTATATACTACATGTATTCAAAACATTTCACATAACACATTCATCTTTGTGTAACACTTCAATCCTAATTAAGTATTACAAATGCGAAAGATAATGAGGATGTATGTATGTATGTTTGTTAGTCTTTCACGCAAAAACTACTGAACGGATTTGGAGGAAATTTGGTAGACACATAGTTTATAACTTGTATTAATGTATAAAATACTTTTTACTTAAGCATCTGGATTCAACAAACCAATGGTAAGAAACCAGTACTAAACAATTTTTTTTTTGTATCTGAAAATTTCTGTTTATGTTATTTTTAGAAATATATAAATTTAGTTAAAAATATATCAGTTAGTTTCGATATTTGTATGTCATAACTTAGCAGATACTCGTAAGTTTAATCGGTACCTAATTATGTGAAAGTCCTGCCATAAAACATTTATCTGGTTACTAGCTTCTGCCCGCGACATCGTCCGCGTGGAATAGTGGTGCTCCGCTCCTAATGGTCTTAGCGTGATGATATATAGCTTATAGCCTTCCTCGATAAATGGGCTATCCAACACTGAAAGAATATTTCAAATCGGACCAGCGGTTCCTGAGATTAGCACGTTCAAACAAACAAACTCTTCAGCTTTATAATATTAGTATAGATAGACCTGAATTTGTATCTATAATACTCAATCTTTATAATAATAGAATTTGACATTGAAATCCCAACTCTATCACGGATGCAATTAAAATCAAATAAAACTGAGAAAACATTATAATACACCCACAGTCTCACAGGCTAATAAATTATCTAGCTTCTCGCTCCCGCTTAATAGCCTATGTTCCCCAGTGGCTACACTTGATGGGAAAATACCGACGCAGATCTATTTTTTATCTATTTCCAACTGTATATTATTAAAAGTAGTATTTTAAATATATACATGTATATAAAATGCTTTGTCCTGAATTACTGACGGATGAACGCACAGCCTAAACCGCTGATCGTAAAGACCTGAAACTTGGAGGGTGTGTTCTTTGTATGACGTAAGCATCCGATATGAAAGGATTTTCCCAAATTCTACTCCTAAGGGGGTGAAAAAGGGTGCCAAGTTTGTATGAAACTGTGTCATTTTTAATTTGAATTCGAATAGATCACGCGGGCGAAGCCACCGACGGAAAGCTAGTGAGACAATAAAAAAGGATTGATTTTTGCTTAGACATAAACGGTATTAAGCGTTAATTATGAAGGGAGTAGAAATTAATTATGTAATTATAGAAGCAATTTTAAATGAAACAATAGATTTTCTTGCAGCAAACAATGCTATAAACCACAGTCTAACAAAAACAGATCCGCAACAGTTGTTCAATGCAAAGAATTTTCCAGAACAACTGTGCTTAGCTCAAGGAATATCATTCGGGCTTTTGCATTCAGAATTTAAATGCACTCTGTACCACTTTCAGGATTATTTTTACTGCGTTATTCTGTGCAACCATATCTTTTTTAAAGTCTATAGTCTATATAAGCTTATGAAAAGTAGGCCAGCTATCTTGGTTTAATTAAAATATCAATTTTCCCTTTTTAAACATACGTACAGTTCATAGTGATTACTGCAAGTAATAATTTATAAATATACGTCAATTTTCTCAGCAGTCCTTTTAAATAAGAGGTCATGATAAACTCTGAGATTAATATAGAAACTATCACCACACATGACGTCACAGACCCACAATAGTATGATTATCTATACTAATATAACAAAGCTGAAGAGTTTGTTTGTGTGTTTGAACGCGCTAATCTCAGGAACTACTGGACCGATTTAAAAAATCTTTCAGTGTTAGCCCATTTATCGAGGAAGGCTATAGGCTATATATCTGTTTAAAAGGAGCAGAGCATCAATAAAGAATATTTCAAAATCGGGGGTTAAAGTTAGCGATAGCCCAAAGTTACTATTCCACGCGGACGAAGTCGCGGGCAGAAGCTAGTGACATTATAAGTATAGATAGCACTGCCTGACCAGACGTAATCAGTTATCCATGTATAACGACCCCCACAGGTCCAACACAATTCTTGTGTACAACAAACACGACAAAGAGATACTTATTACCCGTCACAAACTCACGTTCCCAAATCACCATTAAATTAACTTTTCAACAAATTACCAATTATTATGTTAATGAATAAAATTTACATACACGCGTATTTGTTTAAGTCGTGTTACGTGTATTTCCCTTGTCATTAATTAGAATTATTTTCCGTTGAAAACAGTTTTCGTTTCAAAAGGTTTTTGAAGTTCAAACTTGATGTTTACTATAGTTAATTAACTTTTGTCGCTGAGTGTACTGGCAGAGAAAAATAAAATAATATTTTGACTATTTTTGACTGAACATTTCGTTTTGTTAAAAATGCATTTGAAATATATTATTAAATTCTGTTTAAATTACGCTGAGTTACGCTGAGTCTGTTCTAGACAGACCTACGTCCCAGAATTCGAAATTCAAATTATGCGCATTTGGAGATAAAACCATTCACGTGTGCTCGTCTTTTATTTGGACAAATATCCATCTAGGGATTGTTGTAAAATTGGCCATGATATGCTAAATGTTCGTTACTGAGTATTACGATTCAGTTTTATCCTTGTTTCAATGTATCTCTGAGCTATGCTTCTAAATTAGATACCTATGTGTGTGTTAAACCCTTTAATCTCGTTGAACGTTGAACTTAAAAACAGTAGTGAGCTCTAAACACATTACAAAAAATAGACGTATAATAAAATGTTAATTAAAGATTATTATAGTATTATGATATATAGCCTATAGCCTTCCTCGATAAATGGACTATCTAACACTGAAAGAATTATTTAAATCCGTCCAGCGGTTCCTGAGATTAGCGCGTTTAAACAAAATGACAACATTTCCCTTCACTGCTCTGCTCCTATTGATTGTAGCGTGATGAAAAGTATACTATAACCATCTCAGGAGTATGACAAATAATTGTACCAAGTTTCGTTAAAATCCGTCGAGTAGTTTTTGTTTCTATAGAGTTTATACAGACAGACAGACAGACAGACAGACAGACGGACAGACAGACAAAAATTTTACTGATTGCATTTTTGGCATCAGTATCGATCCCTAATCACCCCCTGATAGTTATTTTGGAAATATATTTCATGTACAGAATTGACCTCTCTACAGATTTATTATTAGTATAGAAGATAGATAATATTCTCAAACACTTGACGGCTTAATCATAGATTAGCGCACCACACGATACTCGTTACTATATAGATCGGCTGTATACGTTGGATAAAGAGTGACAAGCTGTCATTCTGACGGAACGTCATGAGCGGTGGCGTGGCGGGAAAAAGGGATTCTGGAGGACGGAGCCGCTGGCGCACCGCATCATTACGTCGAATCGTCTTTTATCCGACACAATTGTTTAAAGTCAGTTCATTTAGATTTTATAAATAAATATGGACGACTCAGCTGTAGACCAACCGTTTCCTACACACTTTTGAATTAAAAAAAAAAATTTTTTTTCGTAGTCTTCTAATTATTTCACATCAGTTTTATGCAGAAATTTATATGGTTACAAGTTTTTGTTACGGAAGTGGCAAAAAACATTGCAGACTTCGTTTATTATTATACAACTTTACCATCTACCTATCATCTCCTCTATTCATTTCTAACAAAGAAACTCACTTCCTTGACACAACCGATCAATCGCTATTTTTTTGTGCAAAAAAAACTCGCCAAAATTCAAAGAAACGTAAAAATCGTAATCGCTAACTCACCGAGGTATGTCGAAGTATTTCATTTTTGTTTTTTTTTTTTTTGTAATTTAATTCACACTTGACACCTGTTTGACTGGGTATGGCTTAACATTTTTAGTTTAGGGTTCAGTAAATATTTTTATAAATCCGTTTTTAATCTTCCTTCTTTTTCAAGTTCACAAATAATTTTCAAAACACGATTTATAGCATTAAAATAAGCCTCGAACAAGAGACAAAGAAACAGAATTTGAAATCCAAACCTCTCAATCTTCTGTCAATCTTTCTGCTAAAACAATACCTCGACTTCCATTGTCTGTTCTAGGTTCGACTAAGCTCATAATTCGACGGAACCCGAACCGTAATCTCAAATTCACCTTGGCATTTTTTTTCAATCAAGTGACGAATCAGAAACCTGTTTAACAAATAAATCACTGTTGCGTGTGTTTGATTTAAGATTTTTGCACTTTCAAGTTTGCAAGGTATTTAAAAAAGTATAAAAATACTAAGATCGATAGCCGTTAATTTTGTGAGCTTTATTCGATACTGCGAATAAAAGGACCAGGTAAAAGTAAAGACAGATTTGTATAAATTTATTAAAGCATTATTATCGGATAACAATTTTAAGATAAAGTTATCTCTTACAATTAAATAATTCGTTTAAGTTTGTAATGTTAATAAAAAAAGTAAGAGGTCATATTATAATCTTGGAGCTGTGGAATTGATCGAAAAAGTTACCGCGACATTGGAATGCAAAAGGCAATTGAAGGAATACGGTTAGGTTTTAGTCAGTAGGTAAGAATCTGAAACTCTATTATTGATATAACATACATATCTATTTCTATTTAAATCCACATAAGATAAAACAAAAATGAAAATTGTGATCTAGCCAACTAGTCACAATCGGTATTCATGTGACAGAATCCAAAATAATAAACGAAAGTTAATTAAAACCATGAAACAGAGGCTTTTTATATTCATGTTAGTATAGCACTTAGAATCTTGTAAAAAAATATAATTTTAACCATTTTATTAAACTTCAACGGAGTGAAATTAAAAACAAAAGGACAACTTGTAATCTCGTAAGTTATAACAGAGTGCATCGTTAACTACTGACGTTAATTTTATAAACTGCATTGCTGTAAAGGGTCTCTTTATTTAAAGTTTATCTGAATAATGATCTGTGCACCAGACCACACACGAAGAGATAAAGAAAGTAGTACATTTCAAATCTTTTAAACTGCAGTCAACTTTTGAATGATTTTTAATCTAATCAATTACGACTGCAGTCCCTGTTTGAATGTTAACAGAATAATTGGCCATTGCTTAGTATCGAAAATTTATAAACAGGTATTATTTTTTACCATTAAAATTATTACAAATATATATATAATTTCAGTTATTTTGTGCTATTTTATAAAGTAAATTATGTTTCATTAATAAGTACATTGCTGAAATTTATTTTTAATCAAATCAATTGTTTTTTTTCCTAAACTCTACAGGATTAAAAGATATAATAAATACGAGGAGAAAGGACCAAGAAACCGGTTGTCTTTCTTAACGTTTATTGCTGGTCCTACGGTACACGAAAACCGATATAACCGTTGATTTAACTGATAATGTTGACGTGTTTATACTTTGCAATTTGTAATGACTCAATGCGTATATGTGCTAATGTGATGAATATTTCAACGGTAAGCTTTAAGCTCCACTAATGTATTTTACTGATACTTCAATACGAACCTTGAGCAGAAATATTGTAAATGTAAAACTGATTCTTTTTATTACGTTCTAGGAATTAATTAAATATGTTTTTAAATTACACTATTCTATAAAACCCAATTAGTTAAGTGAATTTAGAGTTATAAAGATAGAAAGCCTTTCAAGTAAAAATAAAAAAAAACCTTAAAATAAACACTTTTATTTTCGGTGTCCGAACTGCATCGAACATAGCCATGTTAATATGTTTTGTGAACCAATTCCTTTGATGCGCATGCGTGGTAACTAACTGAGGACATAACTCCAAGCCCGCTTTATAGTACTTCTGTGTGCCTCCTAGTCGTAAGTTTTAACGCACTACGAACAAAACTGGTAGCTAAATGACGGGTTGAGACGTCGCAAAACATTGCAGGCTATAAACTACGACAGAACATTTCAATAAACATTCAACCTTATGCTAAAGCCCTAAAGTGCCATTTTGATCGAAAGCATCATGACGCTTGTGCCGTTCCAGAAATTGTTTTCAAGTTGGACGGCCACGCGAACGCTTTGGTATCCTAAAGGCCGTTTTGGATTTTATTCCTTGGAAGTAAGTGCCAATTTAGGGTGAAAGGAATTCTGTGTATACGACGTTATGTGTTAGAATAATGTCGCCACGCGTAAAATACTTGCGGGGACTCAACTGGTTTTTCTTTTTTATATGTTTTTCTTTTTTTTCGTATTTTTTTAGATGCGTCGCTTCAAACGTTGAGAATTTTTATTTTTATGCTATTGTTAAAAAATGGCAATACTTTATATTTTGAATGTAAAATATGAGGTTTTCATGGTCTTTGGTTATATTTTTTACTTAATGTCAAAATAAATAAAGAATCTTGACATTTACATATCTTTATGTTGTAATCCTATGAGGCGTTCCGAGTCTTATATAAAAAAGAATGATTTATAATATTTATGAATGTTATGATTGAATCCTAACTACGTTTAAAAATAAAAAAGAGTTTTAATTTGAGCATTGCCTAGATTAGGTAATTTTGTTAATGACTTCACTTCTAAATAGTACCAAAAACCTTTTGGATTACTAAATGTACTGCCATAACTTATGTTTGATGTTACAAAATAATTTAATTTTTTATAGTCTAAAATAGAATGTGACAAAATATTGTAAACTGCATCGAAAATTTGAGAGAGAACAACAAAATAAAAACCTGACAGTTTTTTTATATAGAAAAGAAAAGCGATATAGAATAGAAAAAAAAGCAACGCTACTAACGTATGTCATCAAATATCGTCATACATAATTATAAACTTAAAGAAAAAGCAATTTATTTTACTTTCAAGACATCTAGATAAACAATACTGAAATAAACTCTCCTTTAATTCAACTTACTCCATAAAATAACTTTACGGCAATCCTATTAACCTCGGATGAAGACTATGCCAGTCCATCTGAAGCCACGTCAGTGGTAGCCAAGCAACGAGGCGTCACAAGTATGTAACTTTACAAAATAAACGTAACTGCATCCGGCCACTATGTAGAAAATATTGAGAAGTTTCAATTTTATGATATCTGTTGTTGAAAAAAAGAATTACCTTGGAAAATCTTGGATTTTCACGAGATATTGTTCGGGATGTTCGAAAGAGTTACCGCGCCCCGGAATACAAAGGGCTGAGGAAGGAACATAGGTGGGTTTTAGTCAGCAACAGTCTGACCCTGCCATGGCACCCATGGCGGGAGGAGTCATGATGATATCCCATCCGAAAAAAAAGGTCCCATACCAACAATAAAATGGTATTTTCTGTCTATCGTAGCTGTTTTTTTGACAATAATCAAAATAAAAGGACCAATTAGGTTCTTGGTCTTTATGCCTCTTAAATAATCAACCCCATTTTTTTATAATTCACATCGAAACTCTACTAAAAAGTGAATTGAAATATTCAGTATATATTGCTTACTCCTACTTAAGTTACTGCTACATAAAATGAAAAATAAGACGTGAAAAAATACAATATTTGAGGAGGCTTTCACTCTTAAACCGAGGTCGGACCAATTTCAATCCGGTTTTATTTTTTCAGTATCTACCTACATTTAATTCTCCACATCTCAAAATATCATCAGTAAGCATGATAAATGAACACACGTTTTTTTTATCTGAAAGACAAACTTGTACCTAGGTACTTACTAGTACACCTACATGAAGCCTGTTTTACTTTTGTGCTTTAAAATAAAGGAACTAAAATACTCATAATTCTGCTAAAATATTAGTTTTTGTATTCATTTATTAAACATAATTACATTTTTGAAAATCTAATCATCATCACCATAAAAATAAAAAATAAACATTTGAAATATTTAAAAATCTGTTCACAGACTTCATAGTATTTTAAAACTTTATACGACTCTATAATGTTCAACGAGTATGTGAACAAAAAATATTAAATTAGTTATGATCGCGTGTGAGAAAAAATGTGGCTCGTTTACCGAGTGATTCGATTATTTGATAACACCTCTTCAATGTTGGTTAGCCATGAAACTCGATAAAATGCACAAAAGTTCGCGAGTAAATACTACTTTAAATTGTTTAAAATCGATGGATGAATGGAATATTCGCTTTATTGTAAAATTAACATAATTTATTATAACACTTTTTTTATTGTCAATTTGTGAACTATAGTGGGTGTAATCTCTCGGGACTGTGCTATGTTTCAGTGATAATTATTATATCCTTACGGTTTAATAAATACTTATTGATTTATTAATTGCGTTTATATATATGTATGTTTTTTTTATATTTCATGGAAATTGGATTTTAATTAGCTTTTTACATAATATTACAAACTTAAGTTGGTCTATAATTTAAACATTGACTATTTCAACATTATTGTATTTATGGAGACATCCTAATCATTAAAGATATTAGTTTGGCATATAAGTTTGGGCGTTTTGGGAACTACATTATCAATATTCTTGTAACGATAAAAAAATCTAATTTTCTGACTTGATGAGATTTGAATTTCGAATTAGGAAACAGTTTTTTTTTTATTTTCAATTGTGATGGCAATGGCCGTGCATACTGAGCCTTCTGCGTTTATATTGTATAGTGTATAGGCGCCGTTCGCGACAGGTGTATGGAGCGGATGTGTGACCGGTCGCAGCCTCCCAGCAGCCAGTTTGTGGTCGCTATCTCACTCTACCTGTATCTCAGCGACCGTGTATCGGTTTTCTAATTTGATTATAAAATTGTGTTGGTATTTTTTGGGTTCAAGTATTTGAAAAATTAAATAATCTATATATTTGCTGTTATTTATTAATATCGAATCCTTTGAAAGATAAATATAATTATGATCGATAATTGAAATGGTTCACGATCCACATAATTATTTTAAACTACGACAAAAATATTTTGAAAGATATTAGGTATTTTTATGTTATATTGATGGAAATCGTCGTAGACAATAACTATGTAAAATAAAAGGGTTCTATTCGTCTTCACAAGGTTACGGTTTTAATTTTAAACTGATTGCAATTTCATAAATTATTGCCCGAACAAAAATTATATATGTAATAATGAATTCTTTACAGTTAAACATCCGTAAGTGCGTGTCTCAAAATGGTTTTAATATCCCTCTTAATTTTAAAAGTCAGTAATTTGCAGTTGGTAATAATTTGTGCTTAATAACACCTTAAGTATTCACCTGGGCACAGACGGGTTACGTGAAAAAAATATAGGTATGTTTAAAAATAATTTTCATAAAATGCATTTCTGCAAAACAACTCCCCAGAAGTCGCTCAAAATCTTACGTTTCCGGCTTCAAAAGCCGTTAAAACGACTTTAAATTTAAAGCCAATAAAAAGTTATTTTACACAGTTTTTCGGCTTTATTGCTTCCTAACAATATGTGGAGGTTTTCCCTCCTTTTTCGACCGCAAAAAGACCTCGTAAATAATGTTTTTATATTTTTTATGTGTATATATATTTTATACGGGTTGTATATTTCCCGAAATGGTTAGCTCTAAATCATTTATACGGCCAGTAAACGTCCAAGGTTTTCTAAAAACTATCTATGACGATATCGTAAAGAATTGTTAGGGTTTCGGTACCCTTTGAAATCTGGAAAGTTCTCTGTTTAAGTTAAGCGTTTTGGTGACGTAGGTTTGGAATATTGATGAGCCGTCAGATTTGACTGGTAATCATTGAAATCCAACTGTTTCTCATACCCGTTTCTTGATAAAACTTCACGTATCCGGGTAAAACTATCCTATATGCTTCCGAAGGTTTTAATTTATCTTTTTTTATACCATATATTACATCTCAATCGCATCAGCTGTTTTGCCGTAAAAGTGTTATAGAAAGACAGACAGGCAGAGTTACTTTCGGATTTATTATGTTCAACAGGATGGAGATTGCTTTAATATTAGTATGTTCATGCTAGCTTAATACTTTTTTTATAACCATTGCGTTTGTCCATACTCTTATGAATTCTTCTACCATGAATTGGTCAGGGGTGAATCAATGGTCTTTGGTCATATATCTAAGGACCGCAATCTTCTTGAATGTTACCCCTCCCCAAAATAAAATGGTAGTACCCATAGCATTTAATGCTAATAATGTCATCGACACGACATATCCTACGGCTAGACTGACAGACACATTATCTGCACGCATAAACTGTAAAAAAATCTAAAATTACAAAGTGAAATGAATTACAATAAATCTTGATTCTCTGTTTTACTGTCCGTTTCTCTTCACTTTTGCATCTGTCTGTCTGTCTGTATGTAATAAAATTAACATTTTTCAACAATAAAATGTGACTGAATCATTCATGGACAGATTCGAGATGACAACACTGAGATTTGTGGTTATTTCATTCACAAAGAATTTAAAAATAAGATGAAAAACTTGCATACTGTGAGGCGGATGGGTCAATCAAATGCAATAAATACATTTTATAAAAAGAACTTAGCACAATGATGTTTTCTTGTGGGAGATAGAAACTAAAGAAGACGTTTTATAAATATAGTCGTAGGTTGTTAAAAAACGACACAAAAGCCTGTGATTTCACCGGCATTTATTACCTTTTAATCTGAACAGGTCCTTCCAATCTTGGTCCTTGCAGCATAATATATATTATTTAGTTCACGTGGTTACGACGGACACAATAACAAAAGAGGTCTATTACTTCTCTTTGCCAGTTCTGAATTTTGATGAGAACACGTTTTACTTTAGAGCAGTAGGCCGGAAAAACTTTACAGAAAAGCAAAAAGTATTCGATTGCACGTCTATCGTTTTACACAAGTGTCAATAAAAACTTCATTTACCCAGTTTTCTACTTCAACAACTAGTGCAGAAACTTGATAGTCTATTGTGTAGTCAAAAACTATTTATGTGCAAAAAGTAATTATTTAAGGTACCTACCTATTATTATATTCCCCTCGTAACGTTGATTTCTATTTTTTTAGTAAGTCCGTTACATTTGAAACGTTGCGTGATAAAAACTCTGATAGACGGACGGACATTGTCAATTATGGTGCGAGATATAATTATAATGATAGTAAAAAGCACGGTGCTTCTGTTTGTTGATTGACTTGATGTTTGTTTAGCAAATTGTTTTTAGTAGATATACCGTTGCTTAACGGTTTAGGAAAACAAGTGTCAAAACCGGCTCAAAGGACCAAAACTTTCCAGACGTCAAGATCAATTTGATCTGCGTAGTAGACAACAGATCACTTTCTCTCATTGAAATTAGTTCCAAATAATAAGAAATATTTCAGATGATAATATTATTGATTAACCGACTATTTGCATAATATTTAAAACATCTTAGTAAAAAACAAAAAAAAAGGAAACAACAAGAATTATTTTAGGTGTTAAACTGTGATTATAGGTTTCAAACATAATGTCAAAACTTGCTGAATCCCTTATAATTAATTATTAATAATTAATTAATTAATCGAACAATTGAACAAACATTTACATTCAGAATTTTATAATCCTGACCCCCATAAAACTAAATTCGTGGGCGAAATAGAATGTTGGCAATAAATTACAGTGTCCGCCTCATTGATAGTCGTTTAATTTTTTTTAAACAATATATCATTGAATTAATGTCCTAAAATTATAACATTAAGATAAAATGTTATCGGTGAAACTAAGATTGAGATTTGCAAATGCTGCGTCATCGAATAAACATGCATGCAGTACTCTGAATAATAATACAAACCTGCAAGAAAACCTGTCTGTTTTTAACGCTTTTATGGTAAAACTTATGAATCTATTGAAATTTAGTATTGAGATACCTAGAACCTAGCTATGGGTGAGTCCGGATAAAACAGTTTTTGAGGTACACATTATTTTATTGTTATTGAGGTACATGAGGTAATTTCCTCATAATACAGGTCTGCGGGAAATAGCTCGTATTCTATAAAGCTGCCTTTATTGGCTTAGTGATCGCATAAGCTACGGCTTAGCATGAATTTTTTCAGAAGCCCGGATCGAGTCTGGGTTTATACCAGGTTGATGAGAATGAAAGAATTCATAGGAGGATTTAGTATAGGGATACTTCTGCCTGCAGTATTCAGAAAGAGTAATTTTAATTAATTTTATAACCTCTGGTACCACAAGAAAAAAATTACAATAAAAACTAACGACCGATAGGTTTGTACTAATTCTCATAAACCAATGGTAGGCAGCCAAGTTATTTGACCAAATCAATTTACGACCAACAAAGTTGTGGTGACCAACCTAATTATTTTTACCTTATATGGTGTTTCGTACTAATAGCAAAATACCCCATAATGAGGTTCATAGAAAGTGTAAAAGTAGGTAAGTAGAAAGTGTAATCGCTTCGGTTTATGGGACAGCGTAGTTGGTAATTGCATTCAAAATTAACCTAGATATATCAGGTTTTATAGGAAATCTATTAGATTGCTTATTTGCTGGCTGTAACTTGGTCAACAAGGATGTTAATTGACAAGTACCTAAGTAGGAACTGTTTTTGAAAATCCTTCTATTTATCAATCTTTACAAACATATTTTATTACAAAGAGCTATGTAGATATTTGGACTTTAAAAGGCGAAGTAACTTAGTTATAATAGAATAGACGTATTATATATTGTCTTAAATGTTTTTGAAGAAACAAATCTTTTATAAGAACAGAAAATAAAAACAGTTAATAAAAGGCAATATTATTTAAGCTCAACTTCGTTATTCAAATGTCTTAAAACAAAAAAAAGGCATCAAAACTCAAACGCTTAACTGCAAAATTGTACCCAAAATACTGACACAGACTTTAAAAGACTCGGGTCTCACCTCTCCGATCCCAAATTATGCAACAAAAAAAACCATGATCGTTTTGCGAGACCACAATCTCTCCGTCTGACCCGAAAGTATGGGGATCGTGGGCGGACGAGAAGTCGACCGATGTCTAACGGTCTTCGAGTTCCCCATTAAACGACACACGAGAGCTAAATATATTGTACTTATGGATTTTTGTTCAGAAATAATATGTTTTTTTAAATAATTTTTGGTCTTTTGATATTGTTGTCAATTTTAAGTGAGGTTTGTTATTTTTTGTCCGACTGCAATGAAGGGTTTACTTGTCGTATTAATATTATTATTGATTTGCGAGGATGTATTTGTATGTATGTTAATCTTTCACGAAAAAAATACTGAATGGATTCGAGTGAAATAGTTTATAATCTAAACTAGCTTCCCGCCAGTGGCTTCGCCCGCGAGATTTTAGCTAATGGATACAAAAACTTGACAAATTATATACTAAAACCGTCCTCATTAATCACTCTATCTATTAAAAATAACCGCATCAAAATCCGTTGCGTAGTTTTAAAGATTTAAGCATACATAGGGATATAGGGACAGAGAAATCAACTTTGTTTTATACTATGATTAACACATATGATATTTTTTACCCGGGTTTGCGAAGGAGTTCTTTCGGGATGCGGATGAAACCGCGGGACAAACAGTAGTATATAAAACTATACGTAGGTACTTAAACTATGACCAATCATAAAAACATTATTTTATTTGTCATATCAACACAGTATAGGAAATAGGAATAAGAGTTGTCCTTTAAGTAACAAAGATATTACAAATATACAGGTTTAAGTGGATGTACATCATACATCCATTCATCCATCATGTTACAGATAATTTAGCTCCTACTAAGTGCTAGAGCCAGAAGTGTTTACGCCCGTAAAAGCCAATTCAGATAATGGTGTATTTACAGATGAGTGGATGACGATAATATGATCAGTATTACTAACAGGCGTAGGCCGTATCCTTATGGTATTCCTGTCTTCACTTAAAGGAATGACTAAGGTCAGGGGCCTTACCATGACGTGCCAAAGCAAGATTATTTTGGTTATGAAAAAGAGACGGGGCTATACGACGTTAGTAGCTGTGTCACGCCCTCAAACTTGAATAGTGATTGCAAAAACACCTGTTTGGATAAACAAAAGTATACCTAAGGCACGAGTTCACCGACAAGATAACAGTCCTATCAACTAAAAAAGATGTTTACCATGATTTCTAACTTGCCATTTTTGAGGGGTAACACTATTATTTTACTATTTTAGGGTTCCGTAGTCCGACAAGGAACCCTTATAGTTTCGCTCTGTCCGTCTGTCTGTCTGTCTGTCTGTCCGCGGCATAGCTCCGTGGTTTTTGTTATTAGAAAGCTGAAATTTGGTATGAATATGTATATTGATCACGCCGAGAAAGTGGTAAAATAAAATTTTGAAAAATATTTTTTTTTAGGGTAGCTCCCAAACATGTAAAGTAGGGATGAATATTTTTTTTCTCGCGTACCCCTTCGTGTGGGGTATCGTTAGATAGGTCTTTCAAAAATATTATGGGTGTGTGAAGATCATTTTTCGGTTAAGCGAGCCATTTGCGAAATATCTAGATTATAAGTGAATTTTTTTGTTCGATACGAGTTACCCCCCCTCTAACTTTTGAATGGCTGTACCTAGAAATGTGAAAAAAATCACAGACGTAGCACATGTAATGAACTTACAAGGAAAACTATCACGGCTAAGTAGGCTTAACTGGTTACAGAGTTATAGTCGACTAACTGAGACCTACTACGGAACCCTACTGCGCGTGGCCCGACACGCACTTGGCCGGTTTTTTTTTTTATTACTAATACGATCGAGTACCAACCCGAGTTTAAATAAGAAGTGGGTAACACGAAAATTCTTGCTTCGTGGTTAAAAAACATTTTTGTTTAACGGGCCGATTACAAAACTATCGGTCCGTAAACTTGGCCCTTAATATAAGCAGCCTAACAATGAGTTTGAAAATATTTAGTTCCAAAAGAATTTTCAGAATGTACAAGTTATGTCTGTGTTTAAAATAGTCTTGATATTTTCAACTGCCAGATTTAAAAACCATTTTTTTTCAAACGTTTACACACTAAAAAAAACCCTGTAAGACAAAGTCATTTCTAAGAAACCTTTTTCACGCCATTCAACATTAAATGACAAAGAATTAGAACATAAAGGCATATATATTCCCATATCAATTACAAGACCAAATGAAATAAATCTCAGAAAAGCATATCTAAAACCCAAGGTAAAAAGTCATATAGCTTTTACTGCAATGTAATTCCGCAAATCCCACAAAGGGTTTGACATAAAGAAAGCATTTAAAAATACTAAGAACACTGCTTAAAGCAAGTGGGTAGGTCGTCTTTCACCCACGAGCGATTCAGAGAATTCGCGTGGGTAGCGCGTCACACAAGTAGTAGAATGCATGAGTGATTTTCTATGTATACACCACACCTTTAATTTTCTCTATAAATTATTTTTATTATAGAAATGGTGAGACGGGCGAGACCAGAAACATATTTTTTGTAAGACTAGAACGGAATTAAAAATACTATCTCAATACCATTTTGGTCAACTGTCAATCTATCCTATCCCAAGCTATATATATATACTTATGTATTATATTTTATTATATACAACAAAGTCGGGTTTGTTCAAGCAAAACATCGGAAAAAATAATAAAAAGAAAATGATAGGGCGGTACGAAGTTCGCGAGGTCAATTCTGTACATGAAATATATTTCCAAAATAACTATCAGGGGGTGATAAGGGTTCGATACTGATGCCAAAAATGCAATCAGTAAAATTTTTGTCTGTCTGTATAACCGTTATAGAAACAAAAACTACTCGACGGATTTTAACGAAACTTGGTACAATTATTTTTCATACTCCTGAACTGGTTATAGTATACTTTTCATCACGCTACAAACAATAGGAGCAGAGCAGTGAAGGTAAATGTTGGGAAAACGGGAGAAGTTACACCATTTTGTTTAAACGCGCTAATCTCAGGAACCGCTAGTCCGATTTGAAAAATGCTTTCAGTGTTAGATAGTCCATTTATCGAGGAAGGCTATATATCATCACGCTAAGACCAATAGGAGCGGAGCACTACTATTCCACGCGGACGAAGTCGCTGGCAGAAGCTAGTAATATAATAAATGCAAAAGTTTGTGAGGATGATGTATATTTGTATAGAATGGATTTGGATGAAGTTTAGTACTGCCATAGTTTCTATCATGAATTTAATATATAGGATACCATTTTTCCAGGTACACGAAGTAGTTCCCTCAGGATGCATGTGTAACCGGGCGAAATGGCTAGTTTAAAATAACTCTTGCTTTAAAACTTTAAAAAGCCCTATTATCAAACACAAAATATCAATTTTCCGTGAGAATCTGAAACAAAGGAACGACGAAACTCTGCAATTTGATTTACAACTTAAAACTTGCCGCAAGAAAGTTGCAAATCGTTCGCTAATTAAATTTCGAATCTCTGCACAATGATTTGCAACTTTATCGTCGACTAAACAAATACTAAATTCGTTTAAGAGCTAGATTTTTGCTTGCGGTTCTTACGTGACTGATAAGCCTAGTGTATCGGGTTCCATAAACGATAAAAGACTACATTTTGATAAGGTCTAAGGCTCTGTAATGTAGTTGAATTGTTATGGTCCACATAACACAATGGATGGTTTAAAAGCCATAATACATTACGTCAATTGCGTGTTGAAATGATTTATGATAAAAACGGTTTATAGGTATTGCCTGCTAACTTTTAACTGCAGCGTCACTTGCGATATGCTCTGTTAACATTCGATTATATATCGATTTGAGTCGCCAATATGACTTCTGATTCATCGTTTTTACTTTAAAGCAATCATTTTGATATAGCCTAATCAACTAATGGATAGATTTAACTATATCTCTATTTTATAAATGTGAAAGTGAGTTTATTTGTTTGTTTGTTCTGCAGTCACGGTGTAGCTGCTGAAAAGATTTAAATGAAGTTTGGTATGGATATAGATGACCCTCTGGAGATAGTTATAGCCTTATAGGCTACTTTTTATTCTGTTAAGTAGACCTCAAAAAAAGGACGCAGATAAATCTGCGTGGTCTATCTAGTTCAGTTCAATAATTTCTAAAACTACTAACTGTCAAAAACACTATTAAAGTAAAAGCAAAAAGAATTCAATGAAATAGAAAACTGAATTCGATAGAACTTAAAAACTTTCCTTTTAGGCGAAACTAAACACTCACACGAATGAGCAAAATAAAAATAAAAGTTTTATAAAAAAAATCAGATACCAGTAACTGATCTTGATTGTCTAAAAGCAACTTGCGAAGGGACCTGACAATGGCACGCCGAGGTACTATTTGTAACTCACTTGGTTATCACTGTATTTGTATGGTTATCATTTTATTATCACGTGTTATTGTTTATTTATATCCATTTATAGGATCACCAATACTGTGTCATTACTACGTAATAGGTGTCAATATTAACCTTTCCTCACAATTTAATTAAATTGGTAATTACTTAAAAGTAATTGTTGCACACATAAATAAAATAGCATTTTTAATAGCTGTAGTTTTTTTTACACAAAAACATTCCTTAAACGCGAATAAACACCGTTAATTTGAAAAAGGACACGCTATTATACACTTAAGCTTTCAGTATTTTAAGCTTAAGCAAAATAAACAATTTAATCTCATCTAAATACTTGGAGTGATAACCAATCGACCCGCAACCCGTAACACAACACAAAACCCTTAGTAACCCTCCTTCTATTAAAACTGGGAGCGAGTTTTTGTGCCCTGGGATAATTGACCAACAGGTGTGTCCATAGCTTGTTTATTTTTATTCTAAGTCGACTGGTTATGAGAACAGTCTCGATCAGATGTATTCCAGCCGTTTTGGAAGAGTAGCGTTAGTAGCACAAAGCTCTTTATTCCATTCTAGCTGTTTCCCGCGGTTTCGCCCACGACCGGAGGGAAGTAAAGGCATAAAAGTAGCTCGTAACCGTCTCTCTAGTTCCATCCATCTCCATGCCAAATTTTATCCCAATAGGTGCAGCCGTTATACCGTGAAACCGTGTTAATATAATATAGTTATAAAAGTGTAGATTAATAAAATAATTTACAAAAAAAGCTTAACCCTAGGCATAATTCCAGCCCGTATTATAAATATCAAGATTTTGCTTTGTGCAAAAAGATTCGGTTTAGGTTGATATTTTTTTTTTGTTGTTGTTTAAAAATTTGTACCTACTCATTTTTGCGACATGATGTTTTCTCATATTTATTTATTATATAAAAATTAATCCCTATTTCCCTTGGTCACGGCATGACGCGTGAACTGCTGGATCAATTTGACTGAAATTTGGTACGGAGATAGAGGGGACTTTGAAGAAGGTTTAAGGCTACATTTTATCCAGGTAGACGCGGGTGAAACCGCGGGAAACAGCTAGTCAAAGTAATAAAAATACATATCTCATATACCCATACACTTTACCACCAATCCAAATGGTGTATACAAGGTTAAGAATGTATAGGGTTAATACATGTATAATTACAGCCAACAAGGTGGATGGTTTGATCAGGTAAAAGATTGTAAACACCAAGGTCTCCCAAGCACTTCACCAGGCCAAAGATCGCAATTGGAGGGACATTGTCAAGAACTTCATTCGAGGACATCACAATGCTCAGCAGTGAGCAATTGAGTGACGGATAAATTATTTAATCTATACTAATATTATAAAGAGGAAAGATTTGTTTGTAGGGTTTAACTAAAAAACTACTGGACCGATTTCAAAAATTCTTTCGCCGTTAGAAAGCCTACATCTTTATGAAATGTCATAGGCTATATTTATTTTCAGGAATAATCAGGGAACGATTCTAAATCTTGAATAATGTAACCCAAGGTGTTAAAAAAATTGTCCACGCGGGCGAAGCCGCGGGCGGAAAGCCAGTAATAAATAATTTGGTAATATGAGTAATAAATGGGGTGGTAATTTGAAGGACTATAAAATAAGGTAATTTAAATATGAAGAGGGTAGGATAATTTCATGTACTTGACTTAAATATTGGGGACAATTTTCTAGAATTAAATAGATCGTTCGGATATTATTTTAAGAGGTTTTAATTAGTTATACAATTTAAATTCCCGTAATCACTCCTGGGGGGTTAGACAAGTGGCAAAAATGCTAGTAGAATAGAAAACAAAATGTATTGGAATGACAGATAGCTAGTCGTAAACGAATGTCATTCCCATACATTTTGTTTATAAGTACTAGAAATAATAAAAGTAAATAATCTCCTTCATTTTCTATTAATTACGTATTTGTACAATTCAGACTGTATTGAAACTTAATTATAACATGAAAGAGAATTGGCCTTTAGAACAAAAGTTTTTTAATTGAATGTACTTACCCTTTTTATTAATGCTAACTATCCTTATCCTAATTAATATAATATTAATAATAGTGTGAGTTTATTTTTACGCTTTCACAGTTAATCGGCTCATGCGACTTAGGTTAAATTTAGTATGTAGATAGTTGAGATTTCTTCTGACTTTCCTGAACACGTGAAATTGTTCCCACAAGACGCGGGTAAAACCTCGCGACACAGCTAGTAATTAATATTCATTTGAAAATGACGACACTTAGAAAAATTACCCTGAAATACTTAAAGGCTTCTAAGACCCACAACTAAAGAATAATATAGCCCCTCATGTTACCTTACAATATTCATAAACATAAAGCATCTCCCATAAATTAGCCGGCTAAAAGGCTATAATTTTAAGGCTACATAAAAAGCTGGTTATATAAGCTAGATTGGCTTCTAGGAAAAAGTAACAATTTAGCTCTTTTGTGTTGCTGATGTGAAAATTGAAGTGATTGAAGCATATATTTTTACTTTATCATTATTACATTATAGCAGCGTTTCCTGTTAAAATGGCATATATAATCTTGCCGTTGCCCGCGGTTTTACCCACGTTATGAGGGAAGTACCGACCAGTTATATTATCAAATATATAAAATACCTACTTAGGCTGATATATAAGTTGATATCTATATATAAAAATGAATCCCTATTTCCCTTGGTCACGCGTGAATGACGAACGAAAATTGGTATGCAGATAGAGGAAACGGTTTTAGGCTACATTTTATCCGGGTGTGTGTAGTAGTTTCTTCTGAACGCGAGTGAAACCGCGGGAAACAGGTAGTATATTTATATAATATAATATTTCAAGCATTACTTCATGCTTGCTCCAATAAAAACTGTTCCTCCCTTTAGCAAAAAATATGTCAACAATAAGGTGATTATTCGAACATCACTCGACATTTTTCACCTGACGTCACCATTCCTGACAATTCTCTGAATTAGGTGCGAGGGGTGAGTAGGGGGTAAGTGGGATAATCCACCCCCTACAAAGTACTGTGTTCATAGTTCCCTTTATATTAAGTGGTGGTAATTATAATTAAGATTTTTCGTTTGATGTTTTTGTTTTGGTTCTTAAAAGGAATAATAATGAGTAAGTGTTTGTTTTATTTTTAGTTTAATTGTCTTAGTATTTATTTTGTGGCTTATAGGAGGTTATTTTATTTATAGGACTAACAAAACGGCTGCCGTCTTTAAGAAAGTTCGAAAGTGGAATTTGACTATAGATAATTCTTAATAGCACCTTTAAAAGGACTAAAGAAATCAATAGAGACCATCTGTTTTAATTTTTAATTAGTATAGAAGAGAAATAAGCAGTTATGTTGAAGGGCCATTACTATGAAAGCGCAATAGTAAGTACCTATCACAGCTATCATGATTGGCAAATGTATTATTGACTTGTGAAAGCAATTGTTATAAAACAAACAAAATATGTATTGTTTACTTTGAAAACATTTCAATTTTCATTCCCGTTATTTCGTTATTTTATATTTACCAATTATACAGGTAAACAAAATATCGGCATAATAGGCAGCTTCACCTATTTGTATAAATCCAAATTCGCGTCGTACTGGTGTTTTCGAAGTGTTTTTGAAATTAATTTAATTTGTGTATCTTCAAATCCAATTTTCATGGATCGTCTAAACCCAAGAAAATTTCTTTTTTTTCTTCATTTTTTGAACAGGTACCACATAATAGCCTATTATTCAAATTTTTTAAAGAATTTAAGTTAAAATAAATTACAATACCTACCTTTATTATTAAATATACAAAACAAAGAACCAAACAAAATGCTACAATCATGATTACCCACAATACAAATACAAAATGGTATCCAAATCAATCAATCCTCTTGGTATTCAAATGCCTATATCAATGCTTACTTAACCTAAAATCATACTACTAGAACATGACGAAATTACTATCGATTACTCTGTTAATAACATACCTTCCACTAAGTACCTACATTATATTACACAGAAACAAGTGCTTGTACTCTCAAAATTAACGCCATACGTACACAAAAGATAATTTCCTTACGCCAACACAATGTTTTGACACAATAACTCCAATGTTGTGATTATGTTAATGAGTTCTGAACGTAATAATTTTGTGTTGAACATCGCAGGAATATGTTGGTAGTGTTGGGGTTACTAATGTTCAACATTAATGGGGACGTGAGCTTAAGCTTTAAGATTCTTTCGTATCATAGTCTAGTCACGACATTTCAGTTCATTACAATCTTTAAAAAAATATAGTCTTGTCAAAATGTGTTCAAAAACGGAAGCATAACCAACAACTCTTCAATTGTTTTCGAGTTCACTGGTTCGATACAAAAATACAAGCACACTGCCGTTCTTTATTTAAATGAATACAGGAAAATTTAAAATCCCTGGGAATTTTCTCTCGGAACACATGGCGGAAAAGCTCCGCGAATATTCGTCATACATTTTGAATTTTCTAGAATCAGTAAGCTTTTTATGTGACACTGTAGCGGCTAAAATACAATATATGTTAGTACAGCAATATACTAGATATCACACTTCCGCAATACAAAATGTCCTACCCAAAAAAATGGTGCCGGCATTTTCATGAAAACGCATTTTTTTCTGACATATCGGCCAAAAACACTCCATCGTCAACACGTTTTATTCATAACAAAAATAAACCAGTCATTCCCAGCGCAAACACGCGAGAATTACGCGCAAGGACCTCTATTATACCCAAAAAATAATAGTCAACTAACCTTCAGCCTCGTTATCACGAAAGAAAACGTTCATTACATAGGTAATCCTATAATCTTTAACATTAAAAATCCAACATCCGAAACCGCACAGCACTAAAGTAATCCACGAAAATATTAATCCACCACAGACTAAAAAAAAACCAGTTGTTTTTCACACTGACACTCACAGAAAAAACACTGAATTGTTTATTTTTATTTTTTAAGAATATTTTTTTAAATGTTCGCTTTTTCAAAATGCCGCGTAATGACGCGTGCTAGATCGAAAGGAACGCACTCACACCCGCGACGTTCAGCTAGTGACTGAGGGTGTATGTAAAGCTGCGCTCGCCCGGCCAGGCTAGGCACCAAAGAGTAGGCTTTTAGGAGAAATGGCGACGATTTTCTGCCTATTCAATGTGAAAGTTTAGTGATAAATTTAACATGGTATCTATTTTATTAGGCTTATTATGCTCAACGGTGAAAGTTTAAATGTAATTTAAGTACCTTATTGTGAATTATAAAAACTCTTTGCTCAATACTATAGACACACTATTTTCTATAAACGAAAAAACAACTACATTTTTTTTACAATTTGAGCACAAATAGACTTAAGATTTGAGGTCAATTTGTCAACAAGCCAACTTAAGTTTCGTAGCCCCTTGAAAGAAACTTGCGAATTAAATAATAGCTATAATTATATATTATAGTCGTGACAATATTCTAGTAAGTAACTGACATTGATATTAACCTAATTTATTAATATTAACCTCTTTAAAAGTTAAATTTATTTTACTGTCAAAACCCATGCCAAATACCTAGCGGTATATAAGAAAACAAAATATGGTAGATAACCAGTAATATTTCTTCAAGCATTTGAAAAGATTTATCTATGTCCTCACTGAGTAAAAATCAAAAGCCTCCAATTATTGTACCAATCAACGCATCTACAAATTTTCCCACTAACCTGTTCTTTGACTCGACAACGACCTTAATCTGAAATCCCTTTTCAACTCCTCGTGCGTCTCATTATTGATCTCTTTCACTCCTCACTACCGGTGCAATAATACACCCGTCTCGCTCTGTCAAAGCGTAGTCGTATACGTCCGTCTCTGTTCCGCATCACTGCAGAGCCTCAAAAACGAGGTAGAACCACCGTACTATCAACGTGCGCGTTCCGAATAAGAAATTTTTCCTTTACACTGACCACAGTATAAACTGGTTCAGTTCGTTCATTTGATCTAACTGGCAATTTTTCTTGGAGACTCTATGAAATTTATTTGTCTGCGCCATTTCTTGTGGAAATGAGAAGTTAAGTTTGAACGACTGGATGACTTATAAATTTCTTTTAACGAAAAAAAAATGATGCAGATATAAGTTTTTTTTTAGGATTTTTTTTTTGTGATACGATACAATCGGCTTGATATTCTAGTGTTCCGAGGCTGGATTCCGGCGCTGAATAAAATATAGAAACAGTTGGTCAGACACAATATTTTCAATCGAATTGGTTTGTGTACTGGAACCATTATTGTAACGATACGTTTCGCGGACTAGTTTGCGAAGAGAGATAGCTACGGGAAATGTACATTGTATTTTTCCTTTTTTGCGCGAATGCATTTGTAGTGGTGCATCTATCAACAACTTTTTGTAGAACGCTTGATCATGGACAGTTTTTTAAATGGAAACGTAATAAAATAGATGTACCTGGTATTTTTTTTTTAAATCAGAACTCTTGTAAATATGCCATGGATACTCGTAAACAGCAACGTTTGTAGGTTTGTTTTGATAAAGAGAGATTAACTTATACAAACGTCGGTAACGACTTCTAAGTATGTAGTCCTTAATTCGATCCCCAAGTCGGGCAAAGCATGTACAGTCGGGTACACTGTATATATATACAAAGGTTTAAGCTATTTTTTAAAGAAAACAAATTTCGACTATTATTAGGTATAAATGATGTAATTTAATTCACTGTTTTTCCGAAAAGTATACAATGTACTCAATTAATAAATTTCTACATGACTAAGTAACAAAAAAAATAAAAAGTAATCTTTAAAAATAGGCATTATTAATTTTGTCAAAAGCTTGTCGCGGTACTGTATAAATACGACATTTGACGAGTTGTCCGAGTTTGTTGATTATAATTATGTATGTAATAATATTTTTATTTTGAAGATTAAATGCTCTAAAAAGGTTCTTTGTCCCGGACTGGGTACATATCTTTTGGGAAAATGAATGAATTCAATATTACACAGAGTATATGTTATTTATTATTTTCAACACATTAATAGACGAGTCTTTGATCCAAAAGTGTATAAAAATATCTCAATAATTAAAAAAAAATGCTTTGATTTATAACGACATATTCGTATTGAACTCTTTCTCAAAGAGTTTTGCTAAGATTGGCAAACAAGGAAGTAGAATTTTTGGCCTTTTTCTCTTAAGAACCAAATGTTTAATTTCTTTCCAAATTCATTCATCTTCTTGCATATTGGTAATTTCCTTTCCTCAAGGAAAGTAATTTCGGTAGACCTTTTATTTTTCGCAGCTGTTTTCCTTTTTTAATTGGTCTTGATTTAAAGCAGTTTGTAGCTTCGGCTAGTTTTTCTGTTTGTTTGTTAGTTTTAACTCAAATATTTTTAAGACTTTATAAATCACCTTTGATTTTACCGACTTCCAAAACGGACGAGGTTGTCAATTCGGCTAAAAATTTTATTTTATGCTTTTTATACACACCTTATCTTTGCCGATTGATTTTGAAGATCTTTCTTTATTTGATTAGTTTTATCACCTAATTGGTCACATTATAATTTTTAATACTTACTTGGTTTAATAGTATTGTTCTTATAAATACAATCTAGAGACAGATTCATTCTGTTCTTAAAAAAAATATATTATAGATCGAAACTGAGTATTCCGATCAATTTTTTTTCGAAACCAATACATTGCTCTAAAAGTCGATGGCAAAATACTTGTTCTTATAAATACGATCTGGAGACAGATTCATGCTGTTAATTAAAAAATATATATTATTGATCGAAACTGAGTATTCCGATCAATTTTTTTTCGAAACCAATACATTGCTCTAAAAGTCGATGGCAAAATACAACCAATAGCAAGCTTAAGACGCACAGACAGTAGGCTGATAATGATTTTGATGTTCGAAATATATTAACGACTAGCTTTCCACCCGCGGCATCGCCCGCGTGGGCATTTTTTTACATCTTGGGTTACATTGTTCAAGTTTTAATAGGGATTCCTAATTATTTCTGACAATAAATATAGCCAATGACACTTCGTAAAGATGTAGGTTTTTAACGGTGAAAGAATTTTTAAAATAAGTCCAGTAGTTTTTGAGTTAAAACCCTACAAACAAACAAACAAATCTTTCCTCTTTATAATATTATAGTATAGAAAACGAATGACTGACGGACGAAAGATGCTTGTCTAAATCTCGTAGCTCACCTGTTGCTTCGCAATTCTCTGCTTACCCAAGTATTGGAAGTAAACGTTAAGAAGTGATGGAACCTCTCCCGTTGAAACCATAGTAAATCCATCAGGTGTGCAAAGCAAGTTCTGTCATAAAAACTGATAAACCTAGAGCTATCCTGTTTGAGACACGCGACAGCATCCGTCTCCCTCACTCCTGTTTATATGCTTAATGATTGTATCTCTTTCACCCATTGCGCTTATGTGGTATGACTTGTCCCATACAAGTCACTCGATAAAATTCCAGTTTTTGTTTAAGATAAAAATATACCTTAGTTATCTCTTGGTCACGGCGTGTCAAGCTGGTTTTTTCTATTTGATTGATTAATTTAAGTTTTGTTGAAAAATGCATTGTTTTTGTTTTTTCGATAATTTTGTTATTACATTGGCATGTAGGTATTGGATGCCTGGTTTTAATGGGTAATAAGAATTAATTGTCATATTAATTACCTATGTGTGATATTAATAGTACTCTGCCAAAATCGAGTTCTCATTTTAACGTTTAGTTTCACCTTCATAACATGTAGGTACACTTTTAAGGATTAATTCCATAGAAAACTACCATGAATACATTTAATTAAAAATGTTCAATGATAAAATATAATTTATTATATTGCACAAAATGTATTTTTAATCATTAAAGTCTTAACGATATTAATTCTTTTCATCAAATAAATAATTAAAAAACATATTTTTTTTTTTTTATGTTCCGTAAAATGTAATTACTTTTATAATTGTTTTGTTAGTAATAAAAGACTTTACACTTTTTTCTCCTGTGACTGGAGATAATATTCTGTAAGCCTATAATTGAAATTGAATTGAATTGTGCATACTGTTGGTTTTATCTATATTTAGCCTATGTTATGTAATATTTATTGGCAATCCCTAAATGAATAAAATAAAAGTTTAAAGACTCCGGTTTTAGATAGGTAACCCATGCGATTTATTAATGTAATAGGAGGTCGCCCAGTGGTTAAGTAACCCGCATCTCGTGCACGAGTGTGCGCGTTCAAAACTGAGCACTTACTAATGTTACTTAAAAAGTCACATGTATTTCTGAGTGTATCTTAGACACCACTGACTAACGGTGAAGGAAAACACAGTTAGGAAACCTGGACTAAAAAGTTTGAAATCGCCAATCCGCCTTCAGCAAGCGTGGTGATCAATGCTCATGCCTTCTCTGTACGTGAAGAGGCCTTTATCCAATAGTGAGATAATAAATAGGTCGATGATGATAATTAATCCTACATACTCATCAAACATAGTCATCATCAAATAATAGTTGAGGATCTACATATATCCCGATAATCGTACTCCTACTATATAGTGTTGTGCCGACTCGTAGATCAGCAAATCAAATTTAGAATTTTCCGAATCATGCCGAAGTGGGTTCGGTATTCATCGGCAAGTAGCTCCGAGCGTCGCACGCTTCGCAGGCGCTGACGAATGATTAAAGTAGTCGTGCGGATCTGATGCGCGAACGTAGTGGACATGTACAATTGTACATTTAAAGCCTCTGTGGTCAGGACCACAGAATTTATGGGATACAAACCGACTTTATACGTTTAGTTTGGTATAGAACTAGATGGTTTTCGCGGTGTCACCCGTATTCTGAGGGAAACACTTTTATATCTATAACTAGCGGCCCGTCCCGGGTTCGCACGGGTAGCCTATGTTACTCAGGGTGAATGTAGCTTTCCAATGGTGAAAGAATTTTTGAAATCGGCACAGTAGTTTTTGAGTTTATTCATTACAAACAAACACACAAAAATACAAATCTTTCCTCTTTATAATAGTAGTGTAGATGTAGATATGGAAATCTTATCTTTTATCATTTATAGTTTTACGAATATCACAAAACATGATCTCAATAATTTGCATACTTTTAATGTTTTATGTTTACAATAGAGAGATATAATAGTTAAGTAAAAATATATCATAAATATTTAGACGAAAAAGATAAAATAATAGCAAAATTATTCAATTTTATCCTCCACTTTGATAGATCTAGAATGAAAGTTCTTCCCCTTCCCTTCTTAAGACTGGAAGCCGACCCCAACATAGTTGGGAAAAGGTTAGACAGATGGTGTATTTCAAATAATGAATTTACGAGAGATGTATCTTCATAAAGCAATAGACTACTCAGGTAAAATAAAACTTCCTATCTTACTAATGTTATAAATCTGTTAAGTTGTCATGGAAAAACGGCTTAACCGATTTGAATAAAATTTAACACGGAGATAGATGGACCCTTTTTGTCGGATGGGAAATCATCAAATGACCCCGTCCCGCCGTGGGTGGGTGACTCAAACCCATCCATGTTCTTTCCTCAGCCCTTTGTATTCCGGGGGCGCGGTAACTCCTTCGATTATCCCGCAGCCCCGGCAGGGAGATAGATGGACCCTGGAGATGGTTATGCCCTCCCCACACGGGCGAAACCGCGGGAAAAAGCTAGTATTTATTTATATTCATTTAATAATGTTTTCTGTACTTCAATATAGAAAATGAATATCTAGGCTCTTTGTACAGCAAAACATCTATGAAAGGCGCCTTGCTTATCGTAAAGCTGAATCTGTTTGAAGGTCCTACAGTGTATCTACGTATCTTACTACTGATAGTGTCTAGCTTGTACACTTGAGGCCGAGATAAGGGAACAACTATTATTTAAAGACAGTCTACTTTCTTACTTTCACTTATACAACAGTATTCATGTACTTGTTCTTGTTTTGTTTAGTAAATTATTATTTTAACAATTGCTGATGTAATTTTTGTGGGAAATATTTTTTAATTACAAAGATTAAAATATTCATCCATAATATTATATCCATGTTCGAAAGGTACTTATTTAACGAAAAAACTAGCGTCTGCCTCTGGCGTCGCCCGCGTTTTGTTCTCATAAAATAGAACGATTTAAGATGATGTAGTTATCTGCTTTTGAAAGAATTTCTTGAATCAATTAAGTAGTTTTTTATTTACATACAAACTTACGTATATTTAGAATATTAGTATAAATAACAAGTATGTTTTTATTTGTACATAAAACAGGCTTTTACAACCAATGTTTGTATGTGAGGTACATTACAATATCTCAAAGCGGAATCTGTGTAAATGCTCCACAGTGCAATATCTTGGTACTCGTCGATAATATCGGTTTCTACGGTATGGTACACTGTAGGGCAAATTAAAGTACCTACATATTTTAATACTTTATTTACTACATGAATAATTTAATTTCTTATTTTACATGCAGACTAGATCCTCTAACTCACTTATTTGATGTCCGTCTATCTTTTGAATCGTAGTTACATTATTTAAAAACACGATTTTTATAGTGTATTTAATACTTATACTTTGACTGCTGATACAAAAAGAAATCATACATTCTTATCTATATAAATATCCAGGGTAAAAGTAACTTAATTCCGTTTTTTTTAATCTTATTTATCAACGATAACTTACAATTATAACCTTTCTTAATACAATTGTAACCTTTCTTGAACTCTTAAATATAAAAATGCTACAGAGCCCTATGTTTTATTTTTCCGTAGATACTTTAAATCGACTCTCCAATTCCTAATTATAATCACAACATTAAACCTATGCTACTATGATAACTGTGGTGATGAACCGCTAGGAATTCTGCTCACATCGTAATTATAATGAGAGCGTGAAGATAAATAGTGACCTTATTGCAATTGTTATTGTGATTGTAAAAATCCCACGACAGCGAGTACTCGAGATAATGCTCCACTGACTTACACTGGTTAAAGTATGCTGACTGACTGTTATTACTGAGTAAGTCGTTAATTGTTATTAATTATCTTACAAACATTTGCATGTTCAACAATTAAGCTCACTTTTTTGAGGTCATTAAAGATAGACTGAATACCGAATGGTAGTCTGTTGACACTTAACAGTGATTTACATTTGTGTTACTATGTATAATATGTATATATTTAAAAATGTATATAAGTAGTATATCCGTTAATCTAGCACCCATAACATTAAGCATATTAGTTGCTTACTTTGGGGCTAGTTGGCGCTGTGTGAAATTGTGAAAAGATTTATTTATTTTTATTTATTTAAATATCCTAATTGCAAAATAAATAGGTAATTTATTTTTCAGACTTTTTGAAAAAAAAAGTATATGTTTTTTTATGACTCAGCTGTCTAGAACTAAGGAATTTAATCTGAGGTATCCTTAAATATTAATTTATCCATTTTTTACAATATTAGGCAAATAATCTAAAAACAAAATTTAGAACAAATTTAGTTTACACGCAATTTTATCCATCTATGTCTATAGGTACTATGCTTATTGCCTTTAAACTAATTTGTCTTTACATTACTCATTCATTTAATAGCATAATAATAAATAACTTATATATCTATAAAAAATAATCCCTATTTCCCTTGATCACGGCATCACGCGTGAACGGCTGGATCAATTTGGCTGAAATTTGGTACGGAGATAGAGGGGACCCTGGAGAAGGTTCTTCCCTGGAGAAACTTCCGTTGGGACGCGGGTGAAACCGCGGGCTAGTAAAAAATAAAAAAAAAAACCTGCGAAATAACTTACCCAATAATTTTGTCCGGCAGTGTAAACAGGTTAGTTTAGAAACGCATTCGCAATGTCAAAGCAGACGTGCCGAATAACCCGACCAGTAGGCGAGGCCTTTAAGAATTTATCCCTTCACTTAGAAAGGACTTTAATATACGAGTAGTATCTATTGCAAAACGATTTTGTATATCGTGTTTAGTCCTTGCGAGATTTATCTATGGTCCTGTGATCTTATGGCTATTTTACGATTTGAATTATAGGTTTTAATTATCACTTTCAAATTCCGAAAATTAATTATAGGCATTCTTACTTCCTTACATAATATTACTCATATCATCCCAGTGTTCCAATTTCGGAACGGTTATATTTTTAATTATTTTTTTTAGTTTTTGAACGTAACTTTTAATC
This sequence comes from Pyrrhia umbra, assembly GCA_963891755.1. Classification (NCBI taxonomy): domain Eukaryota; kingdom Metazoa; phylum Arthropoda; class Insecta; order Lepidoptera; family Noctuidae; genus Pyrrhia; species Pyrrhia umbra. Next base: position 5,122,591 of record OY982943.1, read on the forward strand.
AATGTTTTTATGTTGGTATTACTGACATTTCTATATGTCATTTGAATTAATGACGTTTTAGTTTGCGCGGTTGTTTTAACCAATAAAGCAGATTTTATTTGAGAGTTTTTGGTGAAAATAATGGCGAACAGAAAAATGTAAGTAATTATGATTTTTTATAATTATATTATTTTCAAATTGGTGTTTATGTACGCGTTACGTTTTTGTTATATCATGCCATAATACATTTTTAGAATAAATAATGTCGTATGTGGGTAAATGTGAACTAACAATTACCGTTCCATTAGTTGAACAGTAGGAACATACTCTCATGTAAAATTTATATATTAGATTTGATAATTTACCAGCATTCCCTCGTAATTATGATATTGTTTATTGCAGATTGAATGTGAACCAGATAATCTCACAGTTGGAAGAAGACGATGATGTGTTTGCGGCTGATATTTTCATCACACCTCCTGATAATTGGCAAAATAGCGATGAAGACAGCGGTGATGAAGAGTTTGCATGTATAAATAATTTGTCCAGGCACCAGTTACTTGCAGAAGCTGAATTCCGGGTCACCAAGTCGTCTCAAGCTGAGTCAAGAATAGTGCATGAACTCGTTGGAGACGAACCAGGAGAGGACCCAACACCTAGCACATCGTCAGTGACACAGCCTCCGCAGCCTAACTCCTCGTTATCAGTGACACAGCCACCGCCAAAAAGAAGACGTGTTGAAGTCACCAGAAAATGGAGGTTTGTAGATATTCCAGAAAAGGCTGACAAAGAGCACAGTGAACCAGATTTCCTGGAAAACCTTGAAAGCCCTGTTCAATTTTTCGAATTATTTTTTGATGAAGAGGTGTTCGAATTACTGCGCTCAGAAACTGAAAAAAATGCAATCCAGAAAGGTAAACATGGATTTCGGGTTACTACGACAGATATCAAACATTTTATTGCAATCTTGTTACTGTCAGGGTACAACAGTGTATCGAGATATCGAATGTACTGGGAACAAAAAGTCGACTGCAGTTTTCCAACAGTAGCAGCTCTTATGTCAAGAAATCGCTTCGAAGATTTGTTGCGTTATTTCCATGTCGCGGATAACAATAATCTTGAACCTAATGATAAGTTCGCTAAAGTTCGCCCTCTATGGAAACTGCTCAATGCAAGATGGGTAAAGTATTATCCTGGAGATAAAAATTTGAGCATTGACGAATCCATGATTCCCTATTACGGGAAACATGGTACTAAGCAACACATACATGGAAAGCCGATCAGATTTGGGTACAAAAATTGGTCAATTTGTACTCGACTTGGCTACTTGATTTATGGTGAGCTATATCAGGGAGCTAGTACTGGCAATACTCATCCTGAACTAGGTGTCGGTGCTTCAGTTGTTTTGGATCTAATATCCAAATTGCCACAGGGAAGCTACAGTTTTTATTTTGATAATTTTTTCACATCTTTGCCACTTCTCGACGAGTTGCAAAAAATGGGTCATGATGGCACTGGAACTATACGTGCTAACCGAACAGAGAAGGCACCTCTCAAGGATCCGAAAGAAATGAAGAAAACAAGGAGAGGATCTCATCAGCAATGCACTGACGTATTATCAAACATTACCCTTGTAAGATACAACGACAACAATATTGTCACGGTAGCATCCACACAAAGTGGCTCAGAACCCATTGGCAAAGTAAAACGTTATTGTGACAAACAGAAAAAGGATGTTGACCAACCTCGTTGCTTCATCAACTATAATAAATTTATGGGCGGCGTGGACAGACTCGATCAAAACGTGGGTTGCTATCGAGTCTCGATTCGTCTGAAGAGATGGTACTGGCAGTTGCTCATGTTTCCACTAAACGTTTCAGTCAATAATGCTTTTCAATTGTACAGAATTTCTCCAACTGCACAAAAAATAAATGGTACGCCACATGATCTTTTATCGTTTACAAGGGATATTGTTTGTACATACTTTTTAGTCAGAGATTCAGTCTCTAATACTTCAACCATGCCAACTCCAAGATCTTCATTAGCAGTAATAAAACGTGTACCAGATGCTATTAGATTGGATGGTAAAGGACATCTAATTGACAAACAAAATAAACAAACTCGATGTGGTTTTTGTCATAAAAATACAACAATGAAGTGCATAAAATGTAATGTTGCCTTACATAGCAAATGTTCTATTATTTTTCATACAAAATAACATACCTTATGTAGAAATATTATTACGTAATAGTTATAAGATTTAAAACATATATAATTACCTAAGTTTTGAGTATAATAAATAATAATAAGCTCTGTAGTATAGTTTTATTTCATAGCCAAATCGATAGCCACTAACAGTATCTTACATGTATGCATAATCCTAGTGTTCCATAATTGGAACGGTAACATAACTCAAAATCCAAAATCCGTATTTTTTTTTTATATATATAGGTACCATTATACATCTATAAACATACTCTGTTCCGATTTTTAGAAAAATCAGACTTGTTTTATTGTGGTTGGGATGATACGAGTTAAGGCGAATATATCTCTGCTTGTGTGTCACGCTTTCACGGTAAAACGGCTTAACCAATTTTAGTAAAATTTGGCATGGATGTAACTTAAACCATGGTTTCCCATGGTTTAAGTTACATCCATGCCAAATTTTGTATGGGTATAGGCTACTTTTTATCCGGGTGCGTGAAGTAATTAGTTCATACTCGTGAAACCGCGGGAAACAGCCAGTTCAGTCTAACATTAAAAATCAAAAAGTAACTCTGGTTGTCTTTCTGTTACTGCGTGAACTGATTTAGATGAAATTTAGTTTTGAATTAGACTGAAACCTGGGTTAAGGCATCCTAAGCTCATTTTTATCGGAGTGCGCGAAGTATTTCCCGCGGGATACGGGTAAAACCGAGGGTTTCCCTCAACGGCAACTAGCATTACAAATGCGAAAGCTTCTGAGGACGGTTGCACAGATGAATAGATAAGAATTGCATCGAGATATATCAATAGAGATGCAATCCCGAACATTACGCGGTCACAAAAACGTAACCATTTTTTAGAATGCAGACGTAGCTTTGAAACTAGTAATCGTTTTGATGTAAAATTATATCTATCTCTCTCACACTAACCGAAACGTAATGTTCATGACATCTGTATGATAAGGATGGCATTTATTACAAGTTTGCCCATACATTTACTACAAATTTGCCCATATTATTGTTAAAATCGTCCTGCTGTCACTCTGATAGATTCAAGCTGGCTACCAAATGACATATGTCATGAATTATGACTGGCAACCTTTATGGCACGCATTTTGCTTGGTGATTGCACATCTAGTTACTTTAGTAACATATATATCTATAAAGAATTGAGTGAAACTTCGCACATACATATACATATAACCATTATGTTCTGTATTAATAGATACAATGGGTATTTTCATAAAACTGGAGTGATGTTGTCTAAATCAGATTTTGAATAAGTGAAATTTCGATTTCACCTCAAAAATCACATACATTTCTATCAACGATTAAAAATTGTGGAATAGTCGGCCTCAGTCTAAAAAAAAACAATTAAAATCTAACCAACAACATTCCGTCAACGCATCTATCCGCCATTTTATGAATTCACATCGTGTGCAAAATGGCCGCTCGTATTTGTGGCGAGTATCGTTCGCCTTAATGCCCACAATAAATGTCAAATTGCAATCGTTACTTCTAAAAATTATGGTGTACATTTGTCCTCCTACGTGTTTCGCTCAGTAATTAGAGGTTTTCGGGTAGTATAATATTTTTTTTGTTCCCTTTCCCGGTGCAATGTAATTACTATGGCTTACGCTGAAATGTGGTCTAATTTGTTGAAACGCAGTGTATAAAAACTATGCGTTAAATTTCGTTTGTGGTAGTGTAATGAGAATTAAGTTTTTAATAATCGTATGCATGGAAACAGTAACAGCAATGGCGCTTGTATACAGACCAACTTTAACTAAAGTATTATTTAATTGACAGAAATGCATCTGCTTGTTCTATAAGATCATCGTACTAATATAATAAACGCGAAAATTTTGTAAGTATGTATGTTTCTAACTGAAAAACTACTAAATGTATTTGAATGTAATTTGGTATGCACATAGTTTATAACCTAGATTTTCACATAGAATAATAAATAGAATAATAAAATAATATTTTTTGGGTATATAAAACTTTTTTGGGTATAAAAACGAAGTCACAAGCAGAAGCTGGTTGTAGATAATCCTTCTAAAAGATGGAAATTTGTTACTTTTTCACGGAGAAACTACTGCGCAGATTTGGGTAAACCTCGGCAACAAGATAGACCATGTTCTGGATTAACACTCAGAATACTACATCTGGATCTAATCTTGAAATTCAAGTAGACGAAGATATAGGCTAATGCTAGTTAGATACAAACAAATTTTAAGTGAAAATAAATAAATCTTATTCACATCATCATCTTTTACCTATTAAATATTAGTCCACTGTTGGACAAAATATTGATGTGTATGATTGAATCATTACGTCTGAAAAATGTATGAGAATACAACTAATAGGACCAGATAATAAATTAATCACTAGCGACATCTCTGTAATGCAAAAGTTATAGTACGAGACCTAATATAGACTGGTCGACATTAATAACATATGACATACCGTCTACACCAGCCTTAAAAGCAATTCAAATCACGATAAGCATCCCTATTCTCATACATTCACGGTGTAGTTTCAATTGCAACAAAAATTGTTTTACGACTTATTCTGCCACATTATATAGGTATTCGAAAACCAATTCAGTCGTAATACAATTAAAGTTGACATTGCTTTAATTTTTCATTCAATGCATGGTTTATTTGGCTTTAGTGTACACGGTGTAAGTTGTACGATTAATTAGATTAATAAATGCAGAGAAATACAGAAACATACGATGGCATAAATCGATATTAATTTATTTAAAAAAATGCCAACTGTGAATTGGGCACATTCATGTATGGCTCCGTACAGTCCTGGATTTGTCAATAGGCCGTATAGGCCGGGGCCTAGGGGCGGCAGCGTCCTAGGGGCGGCAGATTTCAGAAGACGCTAACTTGATTATTGGAAGGTGGAGGGTGAAGGGCGGCGGAAATTAAGTGGCCTATACTCATAAAAAATACAAATCCGGCACTGGCTCCGTACATATTTTTTAAAAGAAAACTGTACTTAGGTGTGACCAGTAGCAAAAGTAAATCTAATATAGGTATTGTACAATTACTTTTTTTCTCAGTTTCACTTGTGTTCCATAGAAGCCATCTTTTTCTAAAATCTATGTAACATCTATTGTCCTAAGTCCTAAGTGTCTAAGTCTACTTGTGTGCAAAGTTTCATCCAAATATATTCCGTCGTTTTTACATGAACGACTGACTGACACACATAGAATATGTAGATGTATATTTTGAATTTCCATATTAAGTAAATTCTCGCAAACATTGGTATGGCATATTTTTAATTATAGACAACTATAATATTTTTGGCTCCTAAAAATAAATTTGTAAATTTATAGGTACGGACCCCTAAATATTATAACGCTAGCTCATCCGGTGAGGAGTGAACGGAAATAATAAAACAAGCACTCAACATACCGACAGAAGATAAGACTCTTATTATTAATAATTGCTTCGAATCTAACGTTCGGTGTTTCAAAATTAATAATAATGTAAGGTTTGAAAAGAATGCCATAGTTCTAACTGCACGGTCAGTTGACCGATATTTTGGGCCCGATTCCCGTGCTGGACCAATCGCAGTCGCAATATATTTTTTTAGAAATATTTGTACAGATATTTTCAATATCAAAACATAGCTGCAATAATAAATTCGACGACCTGAGTGGTTTAGTGGTCAACATGCCAGAATGCCACGCAAGAGGTCCCGGGTTCGATTCCCGGTCGGGCAGAAATTGAAATGATGAATTTTAATTTCTGTAACGGGTCTGGGTGTTACTATATATAATATGTATGTATTTATAAAAATATATAAGTAGTCATATCCGTTAAGCTTGCACCCATAACACAAGCATGCTTGCATTGCTTACTTTGGGGCTAGATGGCGCTGTGTGAATTTGTCCTAAGATATTTATTTATTATTATTATAAATAATACTAAAGAAATTAGGCATCAAAATATTCATCCACATCGCTATCAACGGGAATCGTGCCCAAAAGGCTGACTCCATTGCCACGTTGGATCGTAATGCTGATTCTTTGAACGAAATACAGGCCATCCTTTTATTAAAAAATAATTCAAATTCAAAATAAATGATTCCTTCTCGCATCTGTGAGGTGGGAGGGAGTGACTTTTACTGACTAAAACCCATCCATGTTCCTTCTTCAGCCTTTTACGTTCTGGGGGCGCGGTAACTCGCCACGATTGTGATGTGAATTTTCCTTACATTGGAAATGTAAACCAAGAGTCTTCATAACGATACGGTAACTAATAACAAAAGAGATAATTATATTAAAATAGCTCTCCTGTAAAATATTAAAAGTAGCAGTTACGTCGTTGTTTCTCCAAATGAGCGATATCGTATCGCGGAATATCTTTGAAAAGTCATAATGCTTCAAATACAGGCTGTTGTTTGTATGAATTCCATGACATAGTTTCAATGACTCGGTTCTAAAACCAGATAAACGTAAACCAATATAAAAAAATACTAGTTTTTTTTCCGAGCTTAGTTTGTGAAAATTCGGTTCTGCGTAACGTGGTTTTTGGATCTGGAATTAGATCAGTGGCCCAGTTTGGAGTTTATTTACGTTCCCAGTACTGGAAGCGAACTATAAACATTTTTCAAATAAAAATCCTCATAGGTAGTGCAGGGAGTTTTGTGAAGGAATTTATTTAAAACTAGCTTCTGCCCGCGACTTCGTCCGCGTGGAATAGTGGTAGAAAACCCAAATATCTTACGGAACCCTATTTTTTTCCAAAATAAAATTTAGCCTATGTTACTCGTGGATAATGTAGCTTTCGAATGGTGAAAGAATTTTTAAAATCGGTCCAGTAGTTTTTGAGCCTATTCATTACAAACAAACAAACAAACAAAGTTTTCCTCTTTATAATATTAGTGAAGAAAAAAACTTTATATAAATTAGTACGATGTGTGTGTGTACGAGTTAGTGAAAAAAATGAATAAAAAATGTATTTATGGATTATTTAAAAAATGAAATAAAGAATATAATATTTTCATTTTTCGGTGAAGCTGGGTATTAAAATTCCAAGTAACAAAGGGTGAAAATAAACAACAGCGAATCAATAATTACAGATTTCATTGCTATATACCAATATCTCACAAAAATAAGCCCCTTATTTACACACATTTTCATATATTTTTTTACGAATATCACAAAACATGATATCAATAATATGCGTAATTTTAATATTTTTTTATGATATCAATACATAGATATATAACAAGTAAGTAAATATAATATATTAACGATAAATATTTTAACGAAAAACATAAAATAATATCAAAATTATTCAATGTTACTCTCCATTTGACAGTTTTTGAATGACAGTTCTTAAGTAATATTTTTATGAGACGACGTTTTCGTTCATTATAATCTACTTTTTATACAGGCGCGAAAATTGCTCTAAGAACGCGGGTAAAACCGCGGGAAAAATCTAGTACCTAACCTATAAATCTTAGAACTCAGTGAGACCTAAGTCAGGTTCACTAAAAACAATCAACAATACTTAGGACAAGTAATAAAACTCACCCGGCTTTCTATCAGCCAATCAGCGTTCAGTGATTTTTCCAAAAGAACATTTTTGCTGTAATAAAGCTAAGGTACTGAGCCAGGCCTTGAAGAATGAGTGTTGAAATGAAAATAAAGCTCCCGTCAATTGTAACTGTGATTTTCACCGACGACTCGCAATTATGTGACATACGGTTGGTTAGAATGGGTAGCAAAAAGTCATGATTTTATTTTTGATAATTCGAATTATCAAAAATAAAAATAATAAAAGAATTATTTAAAATTCGAGATAAGTCGTGGCGAGTAGGTTTCAAGCACGAAATAGTATTAAGTAACGATGTGTTTTTTTAAAACATATCTTCTATAATATAAAAATGAATCGCTGAATGTGTTGCTAAGCGCAAATCTCGAGAGCACCTGAACAGATTTGTATGAAAATTGGTTAAAAGAAGGTTTTTACTTTTATCCGGGTGTGTTAAGTAGTTCCTCCGGGACGCGGGTGAAACGGCGAGCAACAGCTAGATTTTCTATAAAAGTTTGTTTTCGACTTAACGACATCTAATGACTTATTTTTGTATTTCAATAGCAAAAATAATGTAATATGTATTTTATTCGAAACACTCAAGTTGGTAGTGTTTAAATGCTTGGCTATCTTGACTACAGAAAGAGATGATTTTATATTATACTAGCGACCCATCCCGGCTTCGCACGTGTGCAATTTAGGGTGCAATTTTATTTACAATACATGTAAACCTTCCGATTGAATCACTCTGTCTGTTGATGAAAATCCGTTACGTAGTTTAAAAGATCTAAGCGTACAGACGGCGGGATGCGACTTCGTTTTTATATAGAGAGACATCATTTGTGTAAACCTGAGTAAAATCTATTATTATATTATTTTTTTTTTATATTTTTCTTTAATCTACATACTATGTCTACATTTATTTATTCTAACTCTCCTATCACAGGTCTGCTGGAAGAGATTTCTTAAGAAATAAGCAGTGCCTTTGTACTTAATTTTCCTAATCCTATTAATTCCTAAAGTAATTCCTAGTAAGGCTACATTTTTCTTTAAAAAAAAATATCTGTTTGTACTTTTATATCTGTGTCCATAAATTGTTAAACAAAATAGATAAATTAAAAAATATCATTGCCATTTCTTGATAACCGTATGTCCCCAACACACGCACCGTTTACCCAATAAATGGGGTTCATTAGGTAGAATTTAAGACAATCAGTCTTGGGTTACCTGTGACGTAATCACCGTAGTTGTTAGCAAGCTGTTCGGTTTTTACCGTCTATATCACTTGGCTTGCTCGTACCTATAAGTTTCTTTATAAATGTCTTACTTAACATTTATTGGTTTAACTTAGGTTAGAATTTTTGGTGGAATTTATTAAAAATAAATACATATTTTGAAAGTTATTATTATTAGTTACAATATATATCACGCATGATTGAGCTGTGTAGTGACAGTCAACTTTTAAATTTTGGTACCGTAAACTTTTGAATTTTTCAGACCATATTTTATTAAGTCATATGGTGGTTTAGATGCAGGTAAAGGCATGGATAGGAACATGGATGGGTTTTAGTCAGTAAGACACTCCCTTCCGCCCTACCCACAGCGGGAGGGGTCATTTGATGATTTCCTATCCGAAAAGTACCAATGTGACTTATATATGGTCATAGTATAAGTTTGTTTTAGACTTCAATGACTAACAGTGATGGAAAAGCAAAAACATCGTGAGAAACCCTGCACTAAAAAGTCTGAAATGGCCAATCCACCAAGCAAGCATGGTGATCAATGCTTATGCCTTCTCTGTACGTCAAGAGGTCTTTACCCAACAATAAAAACCAATGATGATTTTATTAAGTTTGGAAGACGTTAAAAACTTCACGCTACCTTAATCTTGGTTGGTTGGAATACTAAAATTACTAATGATATCTTTTTAGTAAAGGTTAACTTGATACAAGATATACGTAATATAAACTCTTTGGACTTATCAAATTTTCGAAACGGCATAAAGATAAAATAACTATCGTGCATACGTATGTAAACAATTTAGCGTGCATACAAATTGAGCGAAATGAGCTAAACGAGCAACAAATAATACTAATCTATTTTATTGTTCAATTCTCAAATCAAAACATTGAATTAATTTAATATTATCTCTACGGAAATTTATCTAACATTCAAGCGTAAAATAATTTCTCTATCAAAATATTAATACTGAATAGAGATGACCACAAAAATTTGTGCAATCCGCATTTGTACGATACAGTGAACCGATAGTGTTGCGACCGGTCGATATGTATCGAGACGGAAAGAATATCGACATTCCTAGTTTGTATGATAGCAATGTAATGTAAGCGCCACACCTGCGGTTTGAGATAGAGGCAGGATGATGTCGATAAAGTTAATTCAATTGTTTAAAGATTATTATTGTGATAATAGAAGTAACACTGAAGTATTTTTATTTTCGCAGTTAAATTAAAATTAAGGCCATAAAGTAATAACTCTCATTTTTTATGCACCAATGCTAAAATTAAACGATAAAATAAAAACAAGTGTCCCTATGCACTGTTAGGCATGTACTCCGCGCGAGCTGTAAAAATAAAATTCGATACGTGATTAAACAACACCAAAACAGTGACGATTTTCATTTACTAATACATTTCATTATTCATAATGTTTCTAGGATATATTTACCTACTAAGCCAGTCGGTTAAACTCGACACAATAGAATCAATTTTCAGCCAGTCCATTACTCGACCGCAATATCGATATTCACCAGTATCTGGCCTCTCAATAGTTGTAAACTGATGGATTAATTACGCTACAATCTAAACTAATACACAGACACACACATAATTTCAATTGCACAACGTATTATCGATAATATCGATAGATTAGTCGCAACACTAGACTCAATTACAGTAGGAGCGGCTAATCGCGAATGTGCGTTGGATGTATGTCGTTAGGGTACATTTGAATACGCCGATAATATTAGATAGTAGATTTATATGGAAAATAAATTTCAAGTGTGAATCATAATTTACCTAGATTTTCGGATTTGGTCAAAGTTTTAAATTTACTGCTTGTCATTGAGATTATAGTGCCGCTTCTCAAGTGAGGACTACTTTGAGATTGAAAACCTGGTTACTACTATTGTGACTTTTTAAAGAATCTATAAAGCGAAATAACTTAATCAACAGTGGTATTTTTACTTATTTTTTACTTTATACTTATTTACACCAAATTTTAACAGCTACGAAAAAACTAACTAATAAAGGGCGTCAAAAAATCCTCCTCATTGCAGTCAACAGGGAACGTACCCAAGAGGCTGGCAGCATTGCCACTATGGATAGGATCGAATGCTTATTCTTTGTGCCAGTAATATCCAGCCCAAATGGTCTTATTAACAAAAAAAAAGTATATTTAACATTTTTTTAACAGGAATTACTCAAGCAGATCTAAGTTGAAGTAACTAAGGAGATACCTTTCTTGTGCTAACTTGCGATGTCTCAACAATTCCTTGTTTGTTATACCCCTTTGATCTTTACACCCACGTTCGAAACTTCATTTTGTTGCCAAACAAAACAAGCATACTATGAACACATAGCGGGAATGTAAGCTTGATTTAACAATTCACACGCTTAATATAAACCTGACCTATCTCTGAAAACTACAATGAATTCGCCAAAAGCGTTACTATTTATTAGTAGCATCCTTGTCTAAAAGTATACGAGAGAACGAGAAAGATATATTTATGTGCAACTCGATTCTGGAACAAATTATTTAAAAAAACAAGCAGTTTTTTTTTAATTTAAAATTCAAAAATTATATATTCGAATTAGGCTAAAAATCGACAAATTTACAAAAGTCAGTCCCCAAAACGCCCACCCTTCACCACTTCCTATGTGTTATTGCTGGGAAGAAGAAGTAGCGCAACAAAATCCCAGGTTTAATAAAATCATTTTGTGTGGTCATTCTAGTCACATTATCGAGTAGTATATCATAGTAGTAATTATCGTGAAGCTCGTTGCTATGGGCGCTGTACATTAGACTCATTGACATTGAACTTCATAATCAACAAATTTATCTTATACCAAGACAAAAATTAATAAACAAAGATTAATATAACAGCTAATGTGACACTAGAAAACGCAAAAAAAAATCCTCAAAAAAACAAAAACTAAAAAAAGCAATTTGAAAATGCATGCTTTCTGTAAAAGTCACGGAACTTTACGGAATTCATTCCTTAAATCCATCGTTCATTTGTCATTCGTCCGGTCGCGACACGGATGTTAATTTAGTAAATTATTCCCGCTCCTGTCGCGTGATCGTCCTTGCATTGTCACCCTACTCCAAGGCTTTGTTCGACATTGATTTCCTTCAGTTTTGCATTTGTTTATTAAACTTTTGTTTTTTTTTCTTCGGGAATTTTAGTGAATTGGGTAGATGTTAAATTAATATACTATATGGTCTGTTCCAATCCACTAAAAAGCGGCTATTCTTTTTAAAAAATCATCATCATCATCCTCCTGCCCTTATCTCAATTTTATTTGGGGTCGGCGCAGCATGTTTTCCTCTTCCATACTCTTCTATCTGCCGTAATCTCGCTAGTAACATTCATTCTAATCATATCAATCTTCACACAATCCATCCATCGTTTCTTCGGTCGTCCCCTTCCTCTATATCCATCCACATTCATGTCCAAAACCTTTCTCACTACATAAGCCTCATTCCTCCTCATCACATGCCCATACCATGATAACCGATTTCCACATAGTTTTTCGGTTACCGGTGCCACTTTCAAACTTCCCCTATTCTTTTAAAAAAATATTATTATATATTTATATTTGCAAAAATACAACCGACTTCCAAAAAGATTGAATAGAGAGATAAATTTACATTCTGCTGAAATCCTAAAAAACTACTACAAAAAAAACACTCGCGTTTATAATGTTAGTCTACAAAAACACCAGCCACCAGTCATAATTATGTTCATACTAAAATATATTAAGGTCTTAGTATGAACTAGTCTGTAATAGCTGCAAATCTGTCTAATATCTAAGCTGTAAGCTCGGGCGAGGCTACAGCGATCTCGTTAGTTGCATAACATTAGCTATCACTTTGCTCAGTTTTAGTGGCATTGCCATAAATCCTAAGTGCTTTTCCATAAACTTGCAGCTTGGTATACAGCATAAATCAAAAATTAAATAGTTCGTGTCTTGAAGTATGATACATTTTGTATGTATCTATAGTCTAGCTCGCTTATCTATGGACATTACTTCCTGGTAATCTCTGGATCTACAGAACCGATTTAGACAAAATTTGGTACGGAGATAGAGGGGACCCTGGAGAAGGTTATAGGCTTTTACCCGGGTATAATATGAAGTAGTTCCCTCGGGATGTCGATGAAACCAAGGGAAACAGCTAAAATTGTATAATTCAATCCAGAAACAAACTACAAAATTTCTCAAAAATACAACCCCATATATCACTCAACCGGGTCAATGTCTTCAAGGTCGAAAGTTTAACGACGAAGGTCAACACATCCCAACACAAACGTAACATATTACTTACACTCGGTGTCACATGTTCAACATATAAATGAGGCGTCTCAAACTTTACGAACATAGCTGGGACGCACGCACATAACTTTGTTATTGAGATTGTCAGATAGAGAACGCGATACTGAGATATATTTCGTCCTCCTTATTTTGGGCATAGAGGAGCTCGTGGCTAAGTAACAGCCGCACGGGTCGACCGATCAAAGGTTAAGCTGCGCTTGGCGCGGTCGATCCTTGGATGGGTGACAATCTTTGTCATAGCGTGCCTCGGAATGCACGTTAAGCTGTTGGTCCCGGTTGTCATTTGTCGATCTTTAACAGTCGTTACGGGTAGTCAGAAGCCGGAAAGTTTGACAACCAGTCTTACCAAGGGGTACGGTGTTACCCGCTAACTGGGTTGTGGAGGTCAGATAGGCAGTCGAGCCATGTAAAACACTGGTACTCAGCTGCATCTGGTTAAACTGGAGGCCGACTCCTTCATAGTTGGTTAAAGGCTAGGCAGATGATGGCTTGAAACGCATACTAAACACCAAGAAGCATTTCATAATGCATTGATCAATAAACGCCTTTGAAACACCAAATAAAATTCCAAAATCTGGAGGAACTAGTGCTGTACCTAATATCCGGCTTAGAATTCCGTTCACGGACATAGAGAGATAGGTCTGTCTATGCAATTTCCTATATAAGGTATTGCCAATGTAGGAAATATGAACATCAGCATTAAAGATATTGTAAGATGCTAGGCATGTAGCTATTCTTGAAACTAATTCTACTAATATTATAAATGGGAAAGTATGTAGTCCTGAAAAAACTTATTTGCTAATCCAGGCTTTAAACTATGTATGTATCATATTTCATCCATACATAAATCCTCATAATCATCATCATTTCGCATTTATAATATTTTTGTAGGATATAAATATGTGTGTATATTTGAAACTCCTTCACGCAAAAACTACTTCCTAAAATAAATCGTCAGGACACTGGTATAAAAAATAAACTAAAAACGCCAATCAGCTTTCAAGTGTCCATGATGATAAAGAGTTACCGCGCCTCCGGAAAACAAAGAACTAAGGAAGGAACATGGATGGGTTTTAGACAGTAAGAGTCTGACACTCCCTCCCACCCTACTCACGGTGGTAGGAGTCATTTATTGTTTTTTTGGAGTCATTTGCCCCTTGATAAACATAAAAAGAAATTTTAAAAAGTAATACAATTATTATTTTGTTCTAAGCATTTCGTATCTGCATACTCGTGCTTGAGAGTAGTTCCCTCAATCTCCGCACTATTGCCTATGTCGGGCATAAATCGTTTTAAAAAGATTCTAAGATTTCCAAAGAAATCCATTCAAGTTTTTAATTGTTCATAAAATCCAGGACATAGAATTTTGTTATTATGAAAGAAATGTTACGATGACATGAATCAAACGATCTTTAAAAAGATTAATCATAATACCTTATAAGTATGTATCATAAATAATGTTTTAAACAATAGAACTTCATTAAAGTATCAATTAAGTGGTTTATAATAGCTTTAGCTAAACGTGTGGTATTCCATATAACAAAAGAATGACGATAAGAAAAAGAACAACAAAAAACGACCACATGATCATAAATAAGAAAAAATTAACAGTCGTCATAAATATTTAGGGTTCCGTAGACGACAAGGACCCCTTATAGTTTCTGCATGTCCATCTATCTGTCTGTCTGTCTATGTTAGTACAAGAAAGCTGATTTTTTTATAGATATGTAATTATTGATTACGCCGACAAAGTGGTAAAATAAAATTATGAAAAAAAAAATTTAGGGTAGCTCCCAAACATGTAAAGTAGGGATGAATATCTTTTCTCGCGTATCCCTAAGTTTGAGATATCATTAGATAGTTCTTTTGGATATATCATGGGTATGTGAAGACCATTTTTCGGTTAAGTGAGCCATTTGCGAAATATCTAGCATTAAAGTGCAAACTTTTGTTCGATACGAGCGTCCCCCCCTCTAAAGTTTGAATGGCTGTCCCTAAAAATGTGAAAAAAATCACAGACGTAGCACTTGTAATAAACTTACAAGGCTTAATTTAAACTTAAGGCAAACTATCACAGCTTAGTAGGCTTAATCGGTTACAGAGTTATAGTCAACTAACTAAGACCTACTACGGAATATTACTGCGCGTGACCCGACACGCACTTGGCCGGTTTTTTAGACGTTTTTATTGTATACTAGCTTCTGACAGCGACTTCGTCCGCGTGGAATAGTGGTGCTCCGCTCCTATTGGTCTTAGCGTGATAATATGTAGCCTATAGCCTTGATTTCTGTGTAGCTTTAACCATTAAGTTTGCACACGCGACAGAAGCTTAAAAAATGGAGTAACTTCTCCCGTTTTCCCAACATTTCCCTTCACTGCTCTGATCCTATTGATTATAGCGTGATGAAAAGTATACTATAACCAGCTCAGGAGTATGAAAAATAATTGTACCAAGTTTCGTTAAAATCCGTTGAGTAGTTTTTGTTTATACAAGCAGACAGACAGACAGACAAATATTTTACTGATTGCATTTTTGGCATCAGTATCGATCCCCAATCACCACCTGATAGTTATTTTGGAAATATATTTCATGTACAGAATTGACCTCTCTACAGATTTATTATAAGTATAGAAGAAGATAATTGATAGTGCTTCTATAGTGTTATAGTGATTCTATAGTGCTAACACATAATCCTAACTAAGATTTTTATAATTATAAATGTGAAAGTAAGTTGATTTTTTGTTACGCTTGCACAGAAAAACGGCTAAACATGATTTACATGAAATTTGGTATGGAGATAGATAGATAGGACCCTAGAGACGATTATATGCTATTTTTATCCGGGTAAGTTAAATAGTTTAGTTGAGAAACAGCTAGTAAATATTTTGGGAAATGTCAAAGACAGTTTAAAAAACTTTGTCGTGGTGTAACCTGTGTGAATTAGGATATATTCCAAAATATTTCATGAAATATTATTAATTAAGCTACTTATTAATTAAAATCTAACGCCACGATCACATTTCCCTACCTAAAGAAGTACATAAGCATGTTATTTATCTAGTATTTAACCTGGGAACTAATAGTACAAGGTTTTCAACCTGTCACTTTGTTTATGGCAATAATTTTATCAATTAAACCTGGTCTTAAATACCAAAGGTATGCTTTGACATAAATATCAGTCTAGTGCACCTAGTATTAAATCAGATAGTTATAATATTTTTATTTTGAGCTATTTTCTGATCGTGACTTCATCTGCATGAGCTTTAGAAGTATCCAGATATACCACGATAAAAGTTATCCGGGAGATAAGTTTAATATGTTATCCGGGTTAAATAAATAAATAAATATATTTTTGGACAATTTCACACAGCGACATCTAGCCCCAAAGTAAGCAATGCAAGCATGCTTGTGTTATGGATGCTAGCTTAACGGATATACTACTTATATATTTTTATAAATACATACATATTATACATAGTAACACCCAGACCCGTTCCAGAAAATAAAACTCATCATTTCAATTTCTGCCCGGCCAGGAATCGAACCCGGGACCTCTTGCGTGGCATTCCGGCATGTTGACCACTAAACCACTCAGGTCGTTAAATACTATGTGTGTACCAATTTTCATTAAAATCCATTCAGCAATACTTGGGTAAAAGAGTACAAACATACATACGTACAGCCTCACCACTTCTCGTATTTATTTTAGTTTTTTAATGCACAAGTTATCTCTGTCCAGTAATTCATCTAATTCTAGGCTTTTTGCCTGATTTAAAACATTCAAACTTTTAACATAATATTTATTACGTAAGATAACTTGTATATAAAGTTTATATTAACATGACTTTATATCAGATTATCTTCTATCTATACATATAAAATACTTTGTCCTGAATGATTGACGCATCAACGCACAGCATAAACCGCTGATCGCAGAGACCTGAAACTTGGAGGGTGTATTATTTGGATGACGTAGGTATCCGATAAGAAAGGATTTTCCTAAATTCTACACCCAAAAGGGTGAAAAAGGGGGGCAAAGTTTGTATGAAACTTTGTCATTGTTAATTTGAATTCTTATAGCCCACGCGGGCAAAGTCGCTGGCGGAAAGCTAGTCAGATTATAAAAAGTTTCTTTCGATTTTTTTTTATGTCTAATCTTTGCACACATGCAGATAAAAACACTGACATTGATTGAATTAAGTGATCTATTAGATAGCGACATGAAACTGGATTCATTAATTATTTATTGATAGATCTCTATATGATAAGATTGTTTGTCTGTCCGTACACAACTTCAGATCTACTTATGCGTATTAAGTTTTGCTAAAAATCTGTTCTAAACATCTTCAAGATTTTGGGCTTAAAAGTATCAATGTCATCGTCATCATTATCTTTGGCATATTTAATATCCCACTGTTGGGTAAAAGCCTCTTCTCATACAGAGAAGTCATGAGCATTGATCACCACGTTTGCTCAAGGCGGATTGGCGATTCCCGATTTTTATACAGGTTTCCTCACGATGTTGTCCTTTACAGTGTCTAAGATGCTTTTAGAAAGTGATGTAAGTTTAGAAATATCAAAATAGTATTTGTTATTTTTAGAACCTGCACACGCAAATGTATTATACTATACATTGTTTCAAAAAGAAATTTGTGATTGTCAAATTAAAAATTTCACTTTAGGTTTATGACAGCAACATAATGTAAAAGATGCCTCAAACTGCTACTATATAAAACTATACTGACCATATCAATCAAAACCTTTAAGAAAACTATTCAATATCACTTAATATCAAAAACAATACATAAAAAAATCCATTATCTTTTGAACTATAAAGAAGTCTAACACAATCGGCGTCGGGAGCAATACTTATAGGAACGTAAGTAACAATAGATATTTTATATCATTAATCTGATCATAAATGGGTCTTGATCTGACGATCACGAAAAAGGAAGTCGATTAACAAGCCGACACGAAAAAAAAAAGCTAAATAGTTTTGCATGATACCACGCAATGCAAAAGCAACTTTATACCTATCAGAATTAAATATATTTTTGCTTGCTTTGTTTTTGAGAGAGTACGACGATATTTTTTAGAAACAAAAGATGTTTTAAATAGTATCGTAATGATTAATTAATCATTTAGGTGTTTATTAAGCAGTATTTCTTTGTCAAGCATTGATGAAAGATACGTAACAAATATTATTCTATACTAGCTGTTTGCCGCGGTTTCACCCGCATTCTGAAGGAACTACTTCGCGCACCCGGGTAAAAAGTATCCTACGTAATAATCCAAGTTTTTAACTATGTGTCTGCCAAATTTCATTGAAATCCATTCGGTAATATTAACATAAAAGAGTAACAAATATGATATTCAGTAGGAGATAAAAAAAATATATGATGAAATACAGGGGTCGTCGCAGACAAAACCTAGTGTTGCTTAAAACTGTTAAGCTCTACAGGTAATCTCTTCAAATTTAATCTGTCACGTAATTATAAATTTTCGCGATTAGTTAGTGAAGTTTTTGCGAGGCGTCTATCATTGTAGTGAATTTTTTGCCGTCAAAATTTTGCAACTACCCATTATGGCAACTAATTGGTAGGTACAGCTTTGATAGTTTTTGCCTTATTTAGCTAAAAGGATAGTTTTTTACTTAGATTTTAATTAGAGTACAAAAATGTTTACTGCTCATTTATTTTGCCTTTGGCCGTCGATAAAATGGCGTCAAACGGGCTGTCAATAATAAGATTTAGTAATTATTTATTATTCGTTCACTGATTTATTAATCCCAATTAATATTATAAATGCAACTGTAAGTTTGTTTGTTCCACTTTCATCGCAAAACGGCTAAACCAATTAAAATTAAATTTTGGTAAAGATATATATGGGTCCTTGGATACGCTTAAAGACTACTTTTTATCTGGATGCATTTAGTAATTGCCGCGGTTAAAAGCTAGTTATTAATAAAAAAAGTTGGAGATTCAATGGTTTCTTTTTTATACGACGTAACAACAAAATGTCCTCATTCGATACACAATAATAAATCGTCATCTCTTTCATACAGTGTGACAAGATAATAATTGAATTCCTTCAACCAAAGTACAGTCGACAAAAGACGTAAACGAATATTAAGTAAAATGATGATGATATTAGGATATTTTGGAACAACCACAGATACACAATATTTTATTTATGCTTCATTCATTAATCACCATATAGTAACATTTTTAAATATTTAATTAATATAATAATTTATAAAAACATTTAAAAATAGTACTCCACCGGCAACGGGAACATGGTCCAAGCTACTGGCGGTCAGGACCCCAGAGAGAGAAACCTCCTGACGATGCGTGCCGTATCCAGCAATACCGCCATTTCTGTATCAAGCGCTTGATCTAACGAGAGCCTCTTTAGATATAAGTAGGGCTCTTTGCTATCAAACCATCAATATTTTATTGATTGTTATTTTTATAATTATTGTATTTATTTTTAACGTGTGTGTTATTTCTCTCTAGGTACTTTGGAACTTTTTTGCTAAGCTAAGTGGTCACTCTATTTCTTCTGTCGACAGTACATTGCAATATTAATCGTATTCTGTGCGTTACTTCAACGTTTCAAGTCCTACCTGAGATTTAATAACACATGATTACAGTATTTGTATTGTTTAAAAGAGTTTTTGCCTTCAGCTCTTCGGACCTGACAATTGGATTTTTTTTTGTTTTAATTGTTAAATGATTGGGGTTTGTTGTCGGATGTTTTATTGGGAACTTTTAATTGTTTTATTTCATATTGGTTGATCTGGTAATGATTGTTATCTGCTTCGTGTGATCGTACCAGCTGAGCAGATTGTATTGAAATTTGGTAAATATATAAAATACCTGGGATAGGACATAGGATTTTTTCCATGAGCATTAATAGTTTCCTTGGGATACGGGTGAAACTGCTTATATATCTGTGTTAAATTGAATAAATGACCTCTATAGCTGACGCTAAACTTACACAAAGTAATTCAAAATTTCTAAGAAATCAAAAACCAATTTCAGAATCAAGCTTTTCTTAAAATTAGATGCAACCTATCAAATGGCTCCAAATCTTTGTTCAATACAAGACCTGTAGCGTATCGTTCTAAAACATTCGTCCAATAAGTCTTGTGTCTTTTGAGTCGCCGTGATCAAATACTATAAAATAACCAAATAAATGATGGTTTGTGTTACAACAACGTAACTTAAAAAAATCCAAATAGCCATTAAAGTAATTCATAGTTTAGGTTCGTACGTAGATAAAATAAAAAGTCATAGTTTGCAGATATAATAAATTGAAAATCGCGATCGCTTAAGCTGCTTACACGTGAATAAATAAAACTGACAAACCAACCTTACTGTAGTATTTTGCTATTTATCGTGGTGTTCGTAGAATAGAATAGAGTATTCTGTTCTAAGGTATTCTTTTCACGTTTGGCGTAGTGGCTGAGCAATTGGCTGCTGCGCTGCGTGTCGCAGGTTCGATTCCCGCACGGGACAACTAAAATTGTTCCGGGTCTGGGTGTTTGTGCATGTGTAATGTATGATTGTAAACGCACCCACGACACAGGAGTAATTCCTAGCGTGGGCAACGTTTAAAAAAAATTAGGATATTATTAAACAGAAAGAATATAGTGGTACCTCATGCTGTTTGCCTGCTATAAACCTCTTTATCATCGTTGCACAGTTGATATTAGACTAATTTTTTACAATTAATTAGAATTGTGTTTATAGTAAGCGTAAAATTTACCGATTAAGTTAGATTTGCGAGTGAACCAGAGTCGCGAATGCGGCTAAGTGCTTTTGAATTCGTTTAGGAAAAAAAAAATATACCTACAAAGTTGATAACCCCTCAGTTATTGACGTCATGATTGGCGTAGTAGTTGGCTGCGATTCCCGCATAGGACAACTAATTTTTTTCCGGGTCTGTGAGTTTGCGCATGTGTTATGTATGTTTGTAAAAGAGACACGATACAGGAGAAATTCGAGTGTTGGACAAAGTTTTTTTTAAGTAAGGAAAAGAAAAATGGACACTCTCACACAAATCCTATCCTAAGCAAATTTTATTTTAACTCTCCCAAAATCCTCCATAGACCACACACGTTCCATGCAACGCGGTTCAAAATCTAAATAATTACATTCATTACGCCACTGGCATTCAAAGGCTCTATCAATGTAATTAGTTACGGAGCGATGGACAGAATTCGTCGGCATTAGGCCAGCGAGGCAAAGTTACAATTAAATTGAATGGCAGCACGAAGATTATTGTTGGCTTGCTCGAAAATGGCTGCTAATGCGATCTGCGAAGTTTAGTAGCACTTGCAGAGCTATGGATGGGTGACCGGGAGTGAATTATGGAAACCTCCTCGTTGATTTAATAATAAAGATGCAACAATTGGTTGAACATGTCTGGATTGTGCTAGTGAGTTGTTTTGAATTTCGAATGGGATGGTTTTTTTTGTGCTAAGCTATAACTTGAAACTTAGAAAGGTGAAATATGTATTTTATATCATTATCTGCCTAGCCTCTTCCCAACTATGTTGGGACCGGCTTCCAGTCTAACCGGATGCAGCTGAGTACTAGTGTTTTACATGGAGCGACAGCTTATCTGACCTCCACAACCCAGTTACGGGGTAATACCCTTGGTAATACTGGTTGTCAGACTTTCTGGCTTCTGACTACTCGTAACGATTTTCAAATATCTACAAATGACAACAAGGACCAATAGATAAACTTTCTTTCAAACGGAGGAGTCTCGATATGGCATAGATGGTTACCCATTCACGGACCAACCGCGCCAAGCGCAGCTTAACCTTTAATCGATCGACCCATGCGGCTGTTACTTAGCCACCTGCATACGATTCAGGTGACCCCGAGAGCAGAAACGAATGTAAAATTATATTGCATGAAACTTGAAAACAGCTGTACCGTATGTAGCCAGCTTTATTTGAATCGCCTTTTTTATTTTACTATAATGTATTTCTGTGTATCACTAGCCTGTCATTAACTTGGCATTTCTCTACAACTGATGAGTTAGCAATAAATAAATATATATGCATTTTTAATGACATGCACTGGCGTAAATTACAACTGTGTATATTATTTTTCATGCTGGTAATATGTATTTTATTTTTTGTTGACGTTTTGGATGATAAGGGTATCTATTATTTCTTGATGGGTTTTACTTCAATTTAAACGGTTTAATGTGGTGTTCTAAAGATAGTAAAAATGGTGATATATGCATGCAGCAAATAGCATAGCTGTCTATGGAACTCATATTAGGTACCTAATTAAAAACTGCGATGCGACATCGTATCGTAGAAATGTGCTGCGGGATGTTAAAGAGTTACCTACCGCGCTTACGGAATGCAAAGGGCTGAAGGAACATGGATGGGTTTTAATAAGTAAGAGTCTGACACTCCCTCCAGCCCCAACCATGGCGGGAGGAGTCATTTTGATAAATTTCCACAAGCAAAAATTCACACTCTTTGATTATTTAAAGAATAATAGTAATATTAATATATTGTCACCTGAAATGTAAAAGAAAACCATACCGCACGAAATCGCATCGCAGCTATTCGCATCGCATTTTACTGCGTTGCAAACTCGCATCGCAGTTTTATTTTTGGATCCTCATTAAGCGCACACAGACTGTCGCACACTTTTTTATATTTTAATTATTGTTATAAAATTACGAGTAGGTACTTGAAACATTGTAATCTTAAGCAAATAACGTGGCTAATGAAGCAACAATGTTAAACCGATCGTGTAATTAAGAAAAACGGCATTAAAACTAATTATGGTCATTGCCTTTTGGTGTAAACCATGACAAAGTAGATGATTATGTAAGAACAGTATTGTCGACGGTAAATATTTGTTTACTTACAAACGAAGTGAAATAAGTCAGTTGATCGTTTTTATTTAGTCATAACCTTTTTGTTACTAAAAACAACTTTCTTAAACCGACTTCACAAAAGGAGGTTCTGTATTCGTATTCGACGTGCTAGTATGTATGTTTGTATGTCCACCTGTTCTCTCTTTATTTTTTTTTATTTATACAAAGTTTCACAGCTAACTGGCAAGAAAAATGCACTTTAAAATTAGAATAAACTATCCACAAACATTATCAAAAGCTGGTTGATTTTTTTTTATACCCATAAAAGTGACTGCGTGAAAAACTCAGATAGAGATCTTTAGGAAAAATAAATAAGCCGGCCAGTGTTGTCCGACGAAGTCTAAAATATTTATTACTAGCGCCTTTTGTTCATTTACATCTTTTTCAACGCGGCAGAGAAAACTTTGCGTTTTTTTTAAACAACCGTCACGCCGCTTTAACTTGGAGGTGGAGCGTTTAAAAAAACACAAATTCCTTTTTTGAAAACTTTTCAAATAACCACGCTGTGTAAATGCCATTAGTATATTCCGGTGATGTTAGGGGATCAACGTCTTTTTAGCGCAGAGACGAATTTGGGTCGAAAAATGTGACCGTCGCGTCGCGGGACGCTCGGCAAATGTGATTTACCGAAAGATAGATTAAATAGAGATAGATAGACATTCGGAGGAATTAAAGTGTTTACTTTATTAAAGTGTGTCCTGACGCACCCGGATAAAAACTAATTCTAGGTCCTTTCCCAGGGTCCAAGCTAACTCCATACCCATCTAAATCAGTTCAACCGTTTTTTCCGTGAAAGCGCAACTGACAGACAGATAGAGTTACTTATGACTTACTACTCGCATTTATAATATTAGTAAGGATTCGTACCAAATACATACACAAAAGAAAGTGGTGGATAGGAGGCATGACGGCATATGCTAGCTTCATGCCGTTTTCTGTCACGGCATACGATTCGGTCTTACCCCGAAAGTGTGTCAATAGATATTTTACATTAAAACTGCATAATGGATGCCATACTTAAGAAGACTGCATTTCTTTGTTTTTGTTTGTTGAGGGACTTGATGGCGGTAGTTGAATGTGAAATTGCCTTTTCTCTTTGAATTTTCTGCAAGACTGGAAATAGTTGCTTCTGTTTTTTTTTTATTTTGCCTCGTCAAGATAATAGTTTAGAAGGATTAGGTATAAAAGACATTGTAATTTGTGAATCTAAGAAGATATTCGAAAATACATTTTCTTTCTAACTATACATATATACTCGTACATATAAAATGCTTTATCCTAAATGATTGACTGCCTGATGGATCTACGCACTGCCTTAATCGCTTATCGTAGAGACCTGTAACTTTGAGGGTATGTTCTTTGTATAACGTAAGCATCCGATAAGAAAGGATTTCTGAAATTCTTCCCTTAAGGGGGTGAAAAAGGGGGGCAAAGTTTGCCTGAAACTCTGTCAATTTTAAATTTGAATTCGTATAGCACTCGCGGGCGAAGCCGCTGGCGGTAAAAGCGAGTCTATATAAATATAATGAAATGCGTTGAGTTTTAATTGTATGCAAATAAAACCAAGATATTCCAGCTATAGTTGTATTCGTATTTTTTGTGGTAAATTATCAATATCTCTTTGTTTTTATATTATCGAAATTCAATACCGTTTCGCTATGCTTCACAGTTGCAAAATTATCGAAAAAAAATCTGTAGGTACCTGTTAAATACCATTCGTGGTTTGCAAACATATTTCGAAAATACATGGGTCTTTAAAAAGTTTTTCACCTCTTGAACCGAAACGAGTGCCTCTCTGGTAAAACGGCCCAAAATTTGAGGGTCTAAAAGGAAACTTAAATTGGACTTTTGTGAGGTTTTCTTGGTGCTTTGAGTTCGTAAGGCAAGTTCTTCCGAAATTAGATTTTCCCAATGTTAACCTTCCTAGTTTTAATGGAATAATTGTATGTTTTGTCATTAATTTTTATTTGCGTTATGTAAGTCTAGTTAATACGATCATTTAATAACATCAAGAACCTTTATAACAAAACGCTTTTTTACTAAAAATATTATACGCTTCTGGACTAATATATCGTTCTAGAAGTCGGTGTCTCTAGGTTACTATTTTGCCACCAACTTCTAGAGTGATGGAATACTCATCTTATTAAAAAAAAGCTGGATTGAGAACCTCCTCCTTTGTTGAAAGTCAGTTGTAAAGCCTTTACTATCCATACATTGACAAAGTATCCATAAACCAAAATATATTATTATTATTAAAACAAAAACATGATTAATTATAAATAATTCAATAAAAGACACAATCGGCAACAAGCTATTTTCACAAATCACAATAAAAACACAAATTACAATTTGTATTAATGGACATTTTGCCATAAATGGAAAAATTGCCGGCCATTTTTATTCATCTATTTCCTGCTAATATTATGTATGCGAAACTTTGTATGTATGTGTGTATGTATGTTAGAAAAAAAAACCCCCAATGGATCTGGATGAAATTTGTGTGTACCAAATTTCAAATTTAGTTAATACTTTTATGTACCTACTATTAGTACATACAAGATATTTTTTATCACTTGGATAGCACGAAGCAGTTCTCTCAAGATGCAGGTGAAACTGTGGGATACAGCTAGTAATATATAAAGGTGAAATGTTTGTTTGTTTGTCTGAACCCAATAATCTTTAGAACTACCAGTTGAATTAAAAAAATCGTTTAGCATTTAATAGAACCTATTTTAATATCACGCCATGACATTAAAATTTGAGAGTCGAAAAAAAAAACACGGTCAAGCATCCACGGACGGGTGATACCGCGAGGCATACCTAGTATATTCACATGGATCATTATAATGGAGTGCCATTCCATAAATAGTGCTTATTTAATGTCGGTATTAATAATTGCTCTAGTGTTACGTGAGTGTAAATTAATAAACGTTAATTAATTATTAATTAAAATGCTTGTTGTGTAACTCGACGTGAGCCAATAATCTGAATGTTGTGAACGCAAAGTGCTTTATCGTAATCGGATAGGTTTTTAAATATTTACAAAAATAAATAAACTTTTATGTTTTTTAGTATATTGATGCCTACATTACCATTGGAGGAGCTCGTGGCTAAGTAACTGTCGCACGAGTCTATCGATCAAAGGTTAAGCTACGCTTGGCGCGGTCGGTCTGTGGAATGGTGACCATCTATGACATAATGAAACTCGTCCTGTTGGTCCCGGCTGTCATTTGTACACAGACAGTCGTTACGGGTAGTCAGAAGCCAGAAAGTCTGGAAACCAGTCTTACCAGGGGTTATCGTGTTACAAGTTAGTCGCTTCATGTATAACACTGGTAACCAGCTGATCCGGTTAGACGGGAAGTCGACTCAAACATAGTCGGGAAAAGGCTAGGCTTGATGATGACGCCTTTTTTACCAGAAGATTTATGCAGGGGTTAAATTACCTGCTGCGGGACGTTCGAAAGAGATACTGTGCCCCCGGAATATAAAGGGCTGAGGAGGGAACATGGATGGGTTTAAGTTAGTACGAGTCTGACACTCCCACCCACCCCACCCACGGCGGGAGGGGTCATTTAATGATTTCCCATCCGAAAAAATCAAGAGAAAATTAGGGGAGTTAAATTACCTACTGGAAATAATGTGGATCCTTCTTTTGTCATGTTAATTATAATTTAAGTCTCATAAAATTTGCAGTCGGAGGCTGCCACTTATCCTAGTTCCTACTAATTTTATAAGTTTGTAAGTATGTATGTTGGTTACTCTTTCACTCTAAAACTACTGAATGGATTTGGATGAAATTTGGTACACACATAGCTTATAACCTGGATCAACACATAGGATTTTTAACCGTCGTGACAAATTTCTGTCTCATTAGACTATGAGGATGACAAAATAGAGACGCGAAAGTGCACCTACGTCAGACACATGCCTTCAATATAACACCTCCTTTGAAGATCTAGTCTGCGCAAGATTAGCTACCTTGACCCTCCATACTAAAACTGTCTTGTTTGAAATGATATCAGTATACAGAAAATAAATATAAATAAAACCTATAGTTACCAGGTAATAGGTAATTAGGAGATTCCCAAAGGAATTAATGTCGGTTAATCTGTGTGTAATATGGTGAAGATTGGTAAGATGGCTGAATAAAGAATATATTTTTGTCATCATTTCTTATTTCGCTCCAATTGTTGGTATTGCACCTGGAAAATATTGGAAGAAGTACCATTTTTTTATAATATACTGCTAAATAAATTTTGCTTTTGCCAAATTTCTGGGGCTAATTCCAATAGAGAATATAGCAATTTACGCAAGATGCAGTTAAGTGATCAAGTGTATTTGCAGACACAAGTATATGTGCCGTCCGTCTGTCTTACAGTCAGGCACAGGACCGAAGGCCGTCCAGGTACACCACTAACTTTAAAAAAAAAACATCTAATTTTGTCTTAAACAAAATCAGACTCTTTTTGTCCGATCTAGTAAGAAAAATGCGGCTTGCAGGGTATTTAACCAAGTAGTACGTTAATTAAACTTATAATGGCTTAAAATGTACCTTCTGCTCCTATATTCTTATGTGTGCATGCCATAAATTAACCTGAATTAATACTTATCTCAAATAAACCACAGACTGGTTTTCTAACGGTGAGTTAATGAGAAGATAATCTTATTAATGAATATGTTGCTAACGGTTGGTTTAGCTCTCGATATATAATACCGGTTAAAAAAATAATTCCTACGCTGTTTAAAAAGGAACAAGTTTTCTTCATAAATACCAATACCTAAACCATGAGTACACTACAAAAGTATTTAAATACGTCAATGAACACCAAGGAGCTTGTGGCTAAGTATCAGCCGCACGGGTCGACCGATCAAAGGTTAAGCTGCGTTTGGCGCGGTCGGTCCGTGCATGGGTGACTATCTCTGTCACATACCGAGACTCCTCCGTGCCTCGGAAAGCACCTAAAGCTATTGGTCTGGTTGTTACTTGTGTACATTTGACAATCTTTACGGTTAGTCAGAAGCCAGAAAGTTTGACAACCAAGGGGTATCGTGTTACCCGATAAATGGGTTGTGGAGGTCAGATAGGCAGTAACTCCATGTAAAACACTGGTACTCAGCTGCATTCGGTTTAGATTGGAAGCCGACCCAAACATAGTTGGGAAAAGGTTAGGCAAACGAGATCAATGGACACCAACACCAATAAAAGTACTTGAAGAAGCAGTCGTAGTTGTCAAAAGTATATCCTAAATATCTTAATTCTAACTTAACATTATAAATGCGAAAGTGAGATTTTTTGTTTGTTTGTTACGCTTTCACGGTAAAACAACTAAATCAATTTGGATGAAATTAATACAGATATAAATGGGACCTTGGATACGGTTTTAGGGCCTTTTTATCAAGGTACGTTAACCCTTAATTTGACAAGAGGAAAAATTTTAAAAACTTTTGTTTCTTTTCACATTTTCGGGTTCACTAGGGGTTGTTAGGACATGAAAAAATAATTTAAAAAATCTGGTATTACCTCATTTCCTGAAAATGCATGTCCAGTATACTGGACCTTGCCAGGTTTGCCATAAAGTTGTCGATAATTTTGATGTGCTGTATAATACACATTGCCGAATTATTACTTTCTAGGACTTATTTCTATTTTATGCAAGTGATAAAATAAAATATAATAAAACGCAAAAACAATAACATGTTTTGTATTGTATTACAAAATCTTTATTTTTTATGAATATAATGAGGCACATTTTACTTATTCTAAGTGAGATCAATAATATAATCAGTCTGAATGAAAAGATACGTAACAATTATTATTCTGAATTTTAGATAAAATTAAACAACTACTATATTATAATGAGTCAACATACTTAGAAACTTTCACTTACTATGATAATCATAAAAACTATTTATTTTACGTACTTTGGTTGCACTTTACACAAGTTTTGCAGCGACCGTATGACTCTCCAAAACTAGGGAAATGGCCAATACTATCATAGCGGACACTGTCATCTGTTCGACAGTTGTTGTTTACAGATATACGAGATCTACCTTTATTCTGTAACTCTCTTGCTAATTGCCACCGAAAAGACTTCAAAGGCATGTGCTTCACTGCCCGATTACTACAATCTCTGCGATAAACTAACCATGCGTTGTTCACACAAATATCGAGCATTTGAGCAAAGATTGCAGTATACCAACGACGGCTCTTATACGTAGTCCGGTACAACGCAACCAGCATATCTGCGAGATCGACGCCTCCCATGATTATTATAATGCTTTATAAGTTCCAGACAATCCACATCAACACGGGCTTTCATTTCCTTGCTGTACCTCTTTATTTTTCCTACAGGGTAAGCATCAGCGTACGTACCGATTAGAGTGACCACCTTATTGTCGTACCATTTAACTATTGCTATCTTATTGGTATTATCAACGACTTGGCAATAAGAACCTCTACCTTTCTTTTTAAAGATTTATTACTCATCAGTAGTTTGTCACAACCTTTGGCGTATAGTGCCTAAACTAAATATACCACATTCGTCTCTAAGGTATATTGCCAAATCTAGAGTCGAGAAATAATTGTCAAAATACACGACGCAGGCTCTCGTCTGTATTGTCTTGCATAAAGCAACGACAACTTTAGCTCCTAAGGTTAAGGTTTCTTCGGCTTGTGAAAACTGGATATATCTAAATGTGTCTTCGCCTCCATAAAGCAGGATGTCATATCCAATTCCCGACATGCCTGCTCGGACATAGTTTTTGAAACCCCATTTATTGGGTTTCATGGGATTGTACTGTCTCCTGTTACCCGCCTTTTTGCCTTTATACGGTATGGTCATCTCGTCAATACTAAATCTCATTTCCTCTTCGGTGGCCAAGCAGTTTCTCCTCACTTTCTCTACAAAAGGTCTTACTTTGAAGTAGCGATCTGAAATCTGGACAAGAGTTATCAGCAAAATGGATGTATCTGAGAGAATAACTTTGATGCACGTGATGTTTGCTTGAAGACCTGCAAATAATACAAATTGATAGAAAAAAACATTACACATAATTACTAAATACGCATCTTAGTTACTTTTCTAACTAACTGGCAGTGTCCAATATACTACACATCCCAAAACCGCACTAAAACAGTACCTATTTGGCAATGGGAAATATACTGGACATGCTAATTTCATTGAAAATTACGATAAATCCATAACAGCTATTATAATTTTAGTTTGTGTACACATATACATAGGTCTTATAAAATATATTGAGAAAAAATGAGTAAGCATTGCAAAGTAAAATTAACAAATAAATCGGGACTTACCGAGAGCGGTCGCGGCACGTGCTTTCTTCCAGACATTTCGGCGGTGACTAACCAGCAATGAGCAGGCGCACCTTACGCGTAATTTTATTTACATTATATTAGTTTACAAATAAACTAATGAAATTAAAATAAATAATATATAGTTTAAAAAAATGATTGTATATTTTTTTTAAGTTGATGTTCAGTATATTGCACGTTATCGAATTAAGGGTTAAGTAGTTCTCTCGGGACAAGTATGTCAATTTTTACGCCTAGACCCTTCAAACTCGTTACAATAATTAATTCGTACATTTTTGACAATTGACGTCGCCATTTTTAATCATTTATGAAATTAACAAAATATCTTCTTATTTTTTTCATTAATTTTTAATACCTACCATCCGATGACAGAACCAAACGCATTGGTGACATTACAATTAACTGTTACAGTGTACGTTAAAAATGAAGCAGTTTAAAAATAGAACCGTAGTAATCTCTAGTAGAAATTGATACGGTAAAACTCAAGGTTAGGTAAGTAGTAATGAACATAATACGACGCAAACCCGATCCCAAGCCTTTCATTTGTGCCGCCACTTTATTTTGTTTTTTACTCTTCCCTGACACAAGTAACCTGTGGTTAGGGCTCAGTTAGTGTGGAGTCGGCTTTTTGTTTTAAAAAAAACATTATATTTTTTGAAATCGATATTCGATTGCTTATTGAAGAAAAAACATACACAGTTTGGTAATATTGTGGTTTAAAATCTTCTTCTACCTAACCTATCCCAAAAGCATTTCAAATATTTTGAAGTATTATTTTTAATGTACTAACACAAAAGTCCTTCATTTAGACACATCAGGTGTCTGTTCCTGAGACCTGATAAAATACAGATTTTTAATAACTACAACAATCCTTAATAGGTAATATAAAGACCATAAGGCTTTGCGACAGTAACTCCAGCAAGACGCCTAAGAGAGACACGCACCGGCACGTGTTGAGAAAAGGCTGGTTCAAGATTTCACAGACAAAGAAAACCTAGAAGTTAGATTTAGAAAGCACCTGACCAGAGATTTTATTACCAGTTGAACAGTATTAAAGAAAAAAACCTAGGTCCTCCCACAGGGCCATAGCCTGCCCGGGCTGCAAGACGTTCGAAAAGATATCACGCCCCCGGAATACAAAGGGCTGAGGCAGGAACATGGATGGGTTTTAGTCAGTAAGAGTCTGACACTAACAGTGGGAGGGGTCATTTGATGATTTCCCATCCGTAAAAATCTTAAAGATTGAAAGTATTTATTTTTTCAAGAGCTTATTCCACACTCTTGTAGCCCAGTTGAAAACGGAAGGCCGTCTCAACCCAGGCTAGTAGCTAGCAATCAGCGAGAGCCGCCCAAACACAGACACTGTATGATTTATGTACGAACCATGTATTTCATATTCACTTCTTGGACAATCAGCATTTGAGAGGAATAGCATTCGGATCTACCGAAAATATATAGACGTGTTTATGTAATTAAAATTCCATAAATAGAGTTACCAGAAAAGTTAAATATTTGAACCCCAACATGATTATAATGGGTTGGCTTCCAGCCTAACCAGATGCAGCTGATTACTAGTGTTTTACACGGAGTGACTGCCAATCTGACCTTCATAACACAAGTATTGGGTAAAACTATACATCCCTTGGTAAGACTGATTGTCAGATTTTCTGGCTTTTGACTACCCGTAATGACTGTCAAAGATCTAAAAATGATAGCCGGGACCAACCAGATTAACGTGATTTCCGAGACACGGAAGAGACTCGCTATGACAAAGATGGTCACCCATCCACGGGCCGAGCGCGGCAAGTACAGCTAAACCTTTGATAAATCGACCTGTGTGGCTGTTACTTAGCCCTCCGAGGTCAACGAGATCCTCCATAACACAAAGGAATATAAATTACATGAAAGTCCACGGCATTCATGCCACACCCTGCTAAGTCTCATCTAGTACTTCAACAATTGTGAAGGTAGCTGAATCTAGAACAAAGTTCGCACGGTGCACTCAGTGAAAGGTGGCCAGCCAATCACCAGCGAGAACCTTTAAATGACCCCTTTATTTAATTTATGCCAACTATCTGCGTAGAACTTAAGTTGTTCATATTATAAGATCTTGTTGCCGCCACGCCTGTGTTTTCGTAAAGGTTAAATTATTATCAGTGATGTACTATAAATAAGTAGTATATGTAGTTTTGGTTTACGTATACGTGTGACGATACCCCTTGTTAAGACTGGTTGACAGGCTTTTGAGTACCCATAACGTTTGTCAAAGATCTACAAATGACATTCGGGTTTCCGAGGCAAGGACAAGTTTTGGTGTATCATAAACGGTTATCCATTAATGAACAGACTGTGCTAAGCGCTGCTTATCCTTTGATCGATCGACCCATGCAGCTGGTGCTAGTAGAAAAGTCACAGTGGCACTCATACACAAGATGCAGATGCCTTAACCACTAGACCACCACGACTCCTCGTCCCTCCGTTAATTACCTACCTTCGTTCATGCAAATCCCAAACAAAAAAAGACGAAGGCAGTTTACCAAAACAAACCTACACCTATTACAATATTCTACACCACAGTGAGACCTCATAAAACTCACTTCGCATCTAATCTTATGTTGTCAGATACAAATGACACGCCCCAACATACAGACAGAGATAATTCTAACAGAACGTGTTTTATTTCTTTATTTTGTTGAGCATATTGAAAATTATGACGTTTTGAGGGCGAGGGAACGACGTGCGCTTTGATTATGAAATTCTTTGGTCATTTGGGAATTGTTCTTGGAATATATAGAAAAGGGAGGTGGATATATGAAAGAGAGGTAAGAATGTATATTGTGAAACAACACATGATTGTGTAGAAGAGTAATACTTCAAATAGTCTCGATATATTTTTGAAATTGAACTAAATAAATCCTCTAAGTTCCTTATGTTTTGTTTGATTAAAAATGACAAAGAACAAACTTCCTATCTTCACAATAGTCTGTAACATACCAATGTTTGTTTTTTCCTATTTAGAGATAATCTATGTAACTACTAAATCGTTTCTGAAAAGTTATTGAATGAAATAGGAAGATTGCAAGGAAATTTGATTAATGACCATGATGATGATGAATTGATGACCAATGAACTGGTGTTTAATTCTATACTATTTCTTACTTAAATTTATCAATGTCATGCGAAAGTGAGTTTGAGTGTTTTGTTATGTTACTCTTTTAAGGTAAAACAGCTGAAGCGATTTGCATGAAATTTGTAATGGGAAACTAGAGATGGTTACTTAGGCTACTTTTTATCCAGGTGAGTTAAGTGTTTTCTCGGTGGCGTGGGTGAAACCGCGGGAAACAGCTAGTATAATTTTAAATTATAAAAAGATTAAAAGAGTTATGAAAATGCCAAAATCTGATATATATATATATTAAAATACACTTCATATATCCTACTGAAATCTACTTAACTACAAATCTACCAAAGTGTTACGCAATAAAATTTACTACTTTTCAAAAATAACCACCTCTACCGCTCTCAAAAGAAAAAATGCTGCCTTCAGAACACACATTCTATATTAGAGGCACTTCATAAAATTATACTGATAATGGAATCTCTCGCGACCTCACAGGAGGTCAATAAACAGCCTCCTGAAATCTTTTTCAGAAAAAAAAGAAAAACTTAGTAACATTCCGAATACGTACGAGAACACATTCATCCCCCACCTTGAGTCGGGTGACTATGTTCATGGATTTTTGTTCGGATATGTCCTGCTTTCAATTATGATTCAGTTGTGTGGTTTTATGTGAATATTATTAAAGATTTGTCTATCTAGTTGTGTGGTGACTTGTATACTTTTAGATAATATTAAAAAAATAATAGAATAGTTAGTTGAAGTTTGTCTTGACATTGGTACCTGTATTTGGTGCAACAAAAACAATAGGATGCCTAGAATTTAAGCAACTTAAAAAATTATAAACTTGTCTTCCTTTTTTTATTTTTTTCACTCTTATCTCTGTCCTTTAATTGAATATGGTGACCCTACTTGAAGGTTACCTTAGAAGCAAGTAAATAATTATTATTTAGTATTCGTATCACGTCGTCGCGGCTTTTGGGGGGAGGCAGAGAGCCTCGTGTGAAGTTGAATAACGAATAACAATGTTTTTTTTTTATAAGCAAGTTTTTTTTGAGGATTTTCAAGTTTATATATATAGAATAGGGACACTTGAGGGAGAGAATTTTCATATGCTTTGCTTTTTATGGTTTATAAATTTAATATTTTGTATATTGTACTGTAGAAGAGTTTAAGACGTGCAAAATATATACATACACATGTAAAAAAAGTACTTAACACGACGGAATAAAAAAATAGACTATATCCTTTATTCCATTTTGTTTAGCCATTTTGCCGTGAAAGCGTAACAAATAAACTAGAATTTTTAATATTACTAAGGAATAATTAGGATATAAGATTATGGTGTCTTTATGATTTGACTAAAAAGGTATAAAAAAGTAGTTTAATTAATAACTAAGCATAGAATAATATTATACGACTTAATATTCAAACCTTTACAAAAGTAGTCCCACTTTTTATTTAGAACACTATTTTTCTTTTTTTTCATCACAGTGAAAACAAGGGAGTGACGAAATTAAAACGGACAGAAGAACTGTAAAAGCTTGAATTACGTATTGTTTTTTTGTTGCTATTGATGTGAATTTCGATAGATTTTGAAAATCTATGATAATCTTTTAATACGGATATTTTGGGGGTTAGACAAGTCGTAAAAACGCTAGTTGAATAGAAAACAAAATGTATGGGAATGACAGATAGCTAGTCATAAACGAATATCATTCCCATACATTTTGTATTCTATTCTACTAGCGTTTTTGCCACTTGTCTAACCACCCCTTGGTTAATAATATTAAATCATATCAATTTAAAATTAAAAAAAAATCCTACATTATTTTGTGATTATTTTTATTTTGTATTATCTACTTATTGCATGAGAATTATCTTTTAGTTTGATTACATTTAATATACGTAATTTTAATTGTGTACCCCTTAAACAGTATTCAGACAAAACTCGTCTCGAAGGACCATAATTATGTTTCTCATTGCTATCAACCTACTAGTGAATCTTATTATCATCGTCTGTTTGATATTGGTCCTCCTTTACACGTAGACCTCCCCTCACCGGGTGCTACATATCGCCCTGGGGCTGTACCCTTACGTGTTTTTGCATTCACGATTCAGGTTTGAGAGCGAGACACAGCTACTAACGTCGTATAGCTCCGTCTCTTTCTACAACAAAAATAATCTTGTTTTGGTACGTCATAGTAAGGCCCCTGGTCCTTTTGATGCAACTAACCTTTCTGACAGCTTTTGACAGATCATCACTCCACCTTGCTATGTCCTACACAACGTTTACCTGGCCTTGATCAGCGGTCATGATCATAATTCACCAAACCAAATGTCTATCAACCAATAACCTTCAATACGTAATACCACCCACATTCCCTGACAACTCGCTATACCTGTTGAATTCAGATCTTTCACAGTCATATTTCAAACTATGTTACTTCTATTCGTTTCAGTCTGTCCTGGGAAAATTAAATTAATTTCGTAATTACATTTCAGCTTACATCAAGAATTCTGATATTCCGAGAACTGGTTCTTGTTACTCGTGCCATGAAGTGTTTTTGACATAATTTTTGGACCGTCAGTGTGAAATGAACTGAGATCTATAGTCCTGTCTTTTTCTCGCAAAGGAACTATTTCTATCTCTTGAAAATTTGGTGTATTTGTTGGATATGACGTCACAGCTTTTAGTTTTAAGTATAAATTAATGAGAATAATTGGTTATTCCACTGTTATAATCTTCACATTAAGTACGTTTTAATTTCTCCTGTATCGTGGGTGCGTTTACAAACATACAATACACATGCGCAAATACCCTTTTAGTTGTCACGTGCGGGAATTGAACCACAGCGCAGCAGCCAATTGCTCAGCCACTACGCCACACGTGCCGACGAATTATGTAACTAGAATATGAAAAAAACATTTTTTTTAAACAGTCCCCAAACTAATCAACTCCTGTATCTCAGGAACCTGAGCTGTGCATACCTATGTAAATACTAAAAAGCTTAGTGACAGCTGCACTGGTTTGTTGACAAAGGTGCGCTTGCCAAGGTCAGTCCGAAGATGGGTGTTCATCTACGTCACAACGCCTTCCGTGCATAGCCAGACATTTTATAAAATAGGTACTAGCTTTTCGCCCGCGGCTTCGCCCGCGTAGACATTTTTTTTTACACCTTGGGTTACATTATTCAAGTTTTAATAGGGATCCCTAATTATTTCTGAAAATAAATATAGCCTATGACACTTCGTAAAGATGTAGCTTTCAAAAGGAGAAATGATTTTTTAAATCGGTCCAGTAGTTTTGAGTTAAAACCCTAAAAAACACACAAGAAATAAATCTTTCCTCTTTATAATATTAGTATAGAATCATATTAAATTGCATTTGGTTAGTATGGAAGTAAGTCGGCAAATCTGTATGAAGAATTCCCACTAAAATTCAGCATTTTGATACAGATACAAGTAGAACAATAGCTTTTGTTTTAGTATTAAAAACAGGTGGTCGGGAATATAAAATAGGTACTGAAGTGTAAAGATGTTTGAGAACATTTATGAAGTAGGAGCCCCCATTCTAGGAATTTAGTTTTGCATAAAACTAGAACGTGTGTGAATTCTTAGTTTTCTGTAAAATAAAATTTAAGTATTCAAACATATTATAAAATACTAGCTTTCCGCCAGCGGCTTGTTCTTGTTTAAAAAAATATATAGGTACGCGTGGACTTATTAACCTCTTCCGTATTTTTTTCGTCGGTTAACAAAATAACCAACACCGAGCCATGTTTTTATATACATTCTTTTGCATTTAAAAAAATATTTAAATAATTACAAAATAATTAATCTATATTTAACACCGCTTCGCCGGAAATTGGGAACCAGTTCGTGAGAATACCCGCTAAAGACATGCACAGCATTCTGGATCACAATTAAGGTTGCTCGACTTCAAGTGAGCATTAGCGTTAATATATTTTAAGCGTTCCGTAAGTGATCGCTTACGGGTGGGCGTTTGTTGATAGGCGGAAGCGGGACCGATGGCAAAACATAGTACAACATTTCAAATTATACAAAAAATATATTTAAAGTTAATTATAAAGCTAAGTTAAAACTACGAGATTGCGACATTAATGTCCGAATTATAATATTAGTAACACCGGTGTGTCTTATTTACTTCTTGAAAAACACCAGAATCGATTTTGATATAATTTGGTATGGAAAGGTTATAACAATTATATTATTATCTAAATTTTCTGTGAAATTATTTCTTATTCATAATTATTTTCGCCTACTACATATTATAATGTTATAGTCCTAAAGTGTTTGCCCAAGAATACGGAGAC
This sequence comes from Pyrrhia umbra, assembly GCA_963891755.1. Lineage (NCBI taxonomy): Eukaryota > Metazoa > Arthropoda > Insecta > Lepidoptera > Noctuidae > Pyrrhia > Pyrrhia umbra. The sequence continues at coordinate 5,160,618 of OY982943.1, forward strand.
CCAACAATTGAGAAGTGGCGCCCTCTAATGCTGTTCAAGCGTGTTTTGCTGTTCCGAGCCACGGGGAGAACATTTGTGCCGAAATTGATCCTGGATAATTGATTCAGTTGGTGTAATTGGTCTAGCTAGGCCGTTCCAATTTGAACTAAAATAAATAAATAAATAAATATCTTTGTAAAAGTACATAGGATAGTATTTTTTGGGGGGACGAGAAGTAACTTCCTCAAAAAGCGGGGAAAATGCTGGAAAATAGCTAGAGAATAATAAATCTGGCGAAAAATAAAATTAGTGTCTCAATTGAAAAACACCGTAATACAAAAATGCATTACCATTCCTCCGCCACTATAAAACTATGTACCTACATATAAACACAGCTAAACCCAGGGGCAGTATAATTTTCTGTAAGGCCATACAAATATATTATTATTTGTAGGGCGCGGGAATCGAATCCGGATCACGTGACTTGAATACACAATATTCGCTACTGCGTAGAGTAGCTAAACCCAGTAAATATGTGATTATTTTACTGATCAATCGTAGCCAGAAAAGCATCGTTTTATTCCTTAATATTTTTAATTTTATTATTATATTTGCTTAACTATGCACGGGACTACTAACTAATATTTTATACAGACATCAATTGTAATAAAAAAGCGAGATGAAAATGGAATGTAAGAAAATAATCTTTCTTCACAATCATTATAAAGAGTTTAAGGTTATAATGTAGGGTTAAATCTCTAGAACTACTGAACAGATTTCACAAATACTACGAACAAAAAGCTCTATCAGCTCAAGAGTGCTGACGCTGTGTTCCTTAGGCATGTAATGCCGGTTGCATCCCCGGAATGCAAAGGGCTGAGGAAGGAACATGGACGAGTTTTACTCGTAGTCAGTAAGAGTCTGACACTCCTTCCCGCCCCACTCACGGCGGAAGGGGTCATTTCACGATTTCCCATCCAAAAAAAAGGCATATAACGCAAGCGACGCCGCGAGCAGACGCAAATGTGGTTAGTATGATTCAATAGTTAGGTAAAGATTCAATATTATCATGTTTTGTATCCATGCAAAATTGTATTATGAAAAGTTTTTAATGTCGTTATATTTCGAAAATATAAATTAATAGGAAAATTATGTACCACTAAAGTCACAGCCTTAATTCGTTACGATCGTGTGTGAATAGAATTTATCATTAGCTCAAACCGAACTTCATGGTAATACCCAATAATATTAGTGTAAGTGATAATTTTGATGGTTCATAAGATGACTAATTTGAAGCGATCTGTTACGTCACGCACAAGGTGATCCAGCGGGTTTTTTGACGACTTTAGAGCTGCAGCTTGTGGGTTCAAATCCAGTCAATGTTTGCTAGATTAATATACACATACATATATAAGTAGTATGAAGTCACCAATCATTTTGGTATAAGCGTAGTACATAGTCAATGCTTGTATCATCTCTCTCTGTATGAAGACGACTTTACCATGCAGTGGGGTGATTTTTGGAGGAAAAATCATGAGGAATTCTTATGAGTTTTCAGTCTTTGCTGTATTTTGCTAAGCAACAGATATTTTAAATTAAGGCTTGGTCTTATCGCTGAAAACAACGTCTTTCATAAAACCTATGGAAGATCAAAATATCAGACTACAAAATAATATAGTGCTTCTAATAAGTATAGACTCTTCACTCCTACTTACACCACTGGCACAAAGTCAAATAAATACTAAAGTCTGCCTTTTCAGCATAAAAGCTCAGTTTAGACGTGACAAGAGGCTGGCATTTACCTTAAACAGAGGATAAGCCTGCCATCTAGCTGGCAATATTGCCAGAAATTGGAACACAGCCAAGTGAGCGCTTGGCACTTTTTTTTCGCTTTAGGAATAAGTTCGTTGCTTATCGTCCAGTTCTTTTTCAAATTGGATAAGTAGGATATTCTGTAAAGTATGTTGGTGTAATTTGTGTGTGAATGATAGCTTATTTATGATAAAATTCGGAATAACTAAAATATGTGTCATATTGTGCGCGTTGCGTTAAAAAATGTAAGTAGTTGGATCCAGGGTTTTGTCATTTTTGGATGATCGACTAACAAACTCATTTATTATTTTAGAATGAAGATATTTGATTATATTATAATTCTAACTTGCTGATAATAAATATAGAGTATTTTTTGTTTTTTATTTGTGTGCGTTATGTGGCATTAGTCTTGCAGGGGGGCTTAAGGGTCCTAAATAACTAACAAAATATGGGTTAGCTGCCAAATCCTTCTACACAACAAGCGTGATGTCATATGTATTTATTGACGAAACATCATAAACATTGTGGTCGAACCATCAATATACCTTTGATTGAACTCCTAGAAAAACATCTGTGAACAATACGAGAGCTCTTTGTGGCAAAGCCCCAGGGAATACACGTGACATTTGATAGAAACGTTAGACTCGGTCTCTAAAGAATTTCTGACAACATTGAGGTAATAGCGAAAGCTGAAAAAATACAATAGGTTTTTTTTCTCTGAACTTAACTTGGAATGATTGGTTTGGTAATATTTTTTTGACGTTTTGGCTAACATTTCTAGCTTTGAACTTGTATCAAGGCCTCTGAAATAATATCCATGACTAAATATTTGTTTGGTGAACTGAACAAACAACCTGGCTAATGTTTTTGTTAGGACATTGTAATACGAAAAGAAAAGATTATACATATATAATACTCCCCAGATCCTTTTGGAAGAATCAATTTTGGTTTCAAAATTCTTGTACTCCACATGATCTCTAAAACGTAAGGATTAATTAAATATCATAGCGTCCAATTATCATCTGCCTAGGCATTTCTCAACTATGTTGGGGACTTTTAGATGGTGACTTTTAATCTGACGATCTAACCACATGCAGCTGAGTACCAGTGTTTTACATGGAGTGACTGCCTATCTGACCTTCACAACCCAGTTACCGGGTAACACAACCCACTTTTCTAAGACTGGTTGTTAGACTTTCTGGCTTCTGACTACTGGTAACGGAAGCCAGGATCTCAAATATCTTTGATAAAAGAAAAAAAACTATAGACCCAAATCTAAGAACGGCAGTGCGAAAGCCAAGTCCGGCAATTAAAAGAAGAGTGATTTCTACACCAATTAAATTGTTAACTTAGAACAGCATTTAACGCACATCCATTTCAGAAACCGACACGGAACCTAACGATTTGTATGTTAGCCCGTAATTAATTATATAGCCCGAAGCGTGTTTCTAAAACGCTATTTTAATTATTGTTTTTAGAACTCGGAGCGTATTTTATGTGGAGTAAGTTTTGGTGGGTTTTTTCGTCTTTGAGTCCGTTGAATTTTTTGAGGAAATATTATGATTTTTTTTCTTTAGACCTGGCAAAAAATAACTGTTTTTATTTTCTTTCTTTAGGTAGGTTAAATTTTACTGCCAATCCTACTAATAATAAATGCGAATGTATATAAGGCTGTACGTAGATATGCATGTTTGTTACTCATCCACACAAAAACTGCCGAATAGGTTTGGATGTTTCGGACACATATAGTTATAACATGAAAAGCTTCTGCTCGCGACTTCATCCGCGTGGAATAGTAACTTTGGGCTATCGCTAACTTTAACCACCAATTTTGAAACATTCTTCATTGATGCTCCGCTCCTTTTGATTTTAGCGTGATCATGTATAATCTATAGCCTTCCTCGATAAATGGGCTATCTAACACTGAAAGATTTTTTTAAATCGGTCCAGAATTTCCTGAGATTAGCGCGTTCAAACAAACAAACTCTTCAACTTTATTATATTAGTATAGATAACACATACACATACTTTTTATCCGGGTTCACAAACTAGTTCCTTCATGCGGGTGAAACTTCGGGAGCAGCTCATACACCCTCAAAAACTTTGGCATTGATGTAGGATTTCATTACCTACTATAAATATGTTTAGTTTTATTTTGACTACACATAGGCAAAGCTCTAAAAGCAACTCTGCTTAAAAATTAGAGCGCCTACTTTTATACAAAAAAACTATGTCCACGAAATTATGTCAAAATACGAATTCTGTCTGCCTACATAGGGATTGAAATAAATTGAAAATATTATACTAAGCTTCAATCAGCATAAACTATTAGGATAATCCAAAATGCTGATATGGATTAAAATATAGTCAACGGACCGGATTATGAATGTATTAAAAAACTAGGTGTTTCCTGTGGTTTTACCCGTGTTTTGAGAGAAATATTTCTCGTATCCGGACCAAAAATATCCTATGTATGTTATGCGTATTCAGGTTTTAAACTACGTCATCATCTGCCTAGCCTTTTCCCAACTATGCTGGGGTCGGCTTCCAGTCTAAACCGGATGCAGCTGAGTACCAGTGTTTTACGTGGAGTGACTGCCTATCTGACCACCACAACCCAGTTACCGGGTAACACGGTACCCATTGGTAAGACTGGTTGTCAGACTTTCTGGGTTCCGACTACCCGTAACGACTTTCAAAGATGTACAAATGACAACCGGGACCAACAGCTTAACGTGCTTTCCGAGGCACGGAGTAGTCTCGCTATGACATAAATGGTCACCCATCCACGGACCGACCACGCCAAGCGCAGCTTAACCTTTGATCGGTCGAACCGTGCGGCTGTTACTTAGCCACGAGCTCCTTAGGTTTTAAACTACGTGTGTACCAAATATCATCAAAATAGATTCAGTAGTTTTTGCGGGCATAAATGAAAACAGGTTTACACGTCTAAAATATCATACAACGTACACTCAGTGTATACAGCGAGTGTCTGTATTTAAACAGAGGGGTTAGACAAGTGGCAAAAACGCTAGTAGAATAGAAAACAAAATGTATGGGAATGACAGAAAGCTAGTAAACGATTGTCATTGCCATACATTTTGTATTCTATTCTACTAGCGTTTTTGCCACTTATCTAACCCCCCAGGTGTGGTAAATTTATTGTGACACGAGAAAAGTGTCGCAACAGCTGAATCGACGAAACGAACGTGATCGAACGAAAACTGATAAATAGTTGAAGTATGTATAGTATAGCAATTTATTCTGACATTTGTGTCACAATTTATGCCGTAGTGTAATTTATACTTAACAAATATACATCCTTTCAAATGTTCGCATTTAAAGGCAGGATTTAAAAGACGTTTTTCAATTTATCATATCACGAAATCCACTAATTCCTAAAGACTGTCAACATGTAAACGTTCTTTCGAACCAGTCATAAGCCAAGTAAAATGTCATACCTATTAATCGTTATGTCATAGTTAAACTCATTGTAGTATATCTAAAGGGGTCACTTCTCAAAAATAATGTCCGAACTCAACCTTTATCAATGATTTCAATCTACAGTTAAATAGTTTCTCCTTTATGCTTTTTTAAGCGGATTAAATGACCATTTTCTCAAGTTTTCGGTTAAGGAGAAGCCTATGTTGTTATTGTTTATTGTACCCATATGAAGATAATGTCATTATAATTTCATCTGTCCAGATGAAAATTGAAAATTGTAAGCCCAGAAATTTGGAGACTAGACCCTTTAATGTTGATTCAGCGCGTATTGCTGTTTCGGGACCACGGAGAGAACGTATTTGTGCCAAAATTGTTCCTGGTTGATTAATTTATTTGGTATATTAGTCCAGGCCGTTCCAATTTGGAGTTAAATAAATAAATTTGGCATACGATGGTGGATCTAAACTACTACTCATGCCTTACGGGCCCAATTAATAAAACCCATTGTAAGTCTTAGATCTCCCCTCATACGAACGGCAGTTTTGACGTCTGTTTCTCATCTCTCCAGTAGCTATATAGCCTGAAGGCAAACACAATTATCGTAAACACACATTTATTATATACCTATCAAATGCCTTAGTATACCCATAATAATAGGCAGGTGCTACAATTCAACGCAAAATGCCTGAGGTCTTCGCTTCTGGCATTTTCTATCGTTATACCATCCAAATTACTATATTAGACTTGCAAAGGAACACAGGAGTGTATTATGGCTTAATAACAGCAGCATAAGTTGATATTTCAAGTGAAACAATACCTGCAAAGGTCGGTTCGTGGATGGGTGACCGTGCATCATAATGAGACCACTCCTAGCCCTAAAGTATGTTGAGCTGTTGATGCGTAATCAGAAGACGGAAAATCTGACAATCAATCTTACCAAAGGGTATATGTTGCCAGGAAAACTTCATGTAAAATACTGGTATTCTGCTTCGTCTACATTCTACAGTCTAAGAACTGGGGAAGGCAAGACAAAGAAAATTGTTGAAAGGAATAGAAATCTTCGCGGGGTGGCGGCACATGATGAAGAAAAAGAATCATCATTATCATCACCAGCCTGTGTTAGTCTACTTTTGGACATAGCCTCTCTTATGGCTCACCTGAGTTAGATTGAAAAATAGTTTAAAAAAACTAAAAAAACACGCTTTTATTGCTGATCGAACTAAAAAGTAGAAAATAATTTTTAAATAATTCAATTCAGAGTAAAAAGCGTGGGGTGCATTTTCTCATAAATGGTTGCCAATAGAATAGGTGTAATAATTAAAATATCAAGCACCCCACGCTTTTTACTCTGAATTGAATTATTTAAAAATTATTTTCTACTTTTTAGTTCGATCAGCAATAAAAGCGTGTTTTTTTAGTTTTTTTAAACTATTATTTATTTTCCATTTTTTAGTTCGGTCAGCAATAAAAGCGTGTTTTTTTTAGTTTTTTTATCGGATTATTGCATTGTCATCGGCCCTTAACACGTGTGCAAAGTTCCAAGTTGATCAGACGTCTAGAAACCAGTGAAAATTAGGTTCAAAGATTCCGTTACATACATACATACATACCTACATACATACATACATACATACATACAACCCGAGTTAATAAAAGCGTGTTAAAAAATCAAGGCAAATTATTCAAGGCTCCTCAAAAATAAAAAAAATCTGATCCCAAGTTTTCAAGCTGCGGCTGTTAAGACTAAGATCGACAGACTTTTAAGTTCAGTTCAATTGCCTCATAGTTTGGTTAATAGTCTTCTTAACACTTAATAAAGTTTATTCAAATATGTGAGAACATAATCTAGCATAGAGGTGGAATAAACAGATTCCCTCGACAGTTTAGGTGTCATAAGCAGGCTTATTCTAGCCGCGTGTCCGGTTTCAAGACTAAGATCCCATGAGGGTGTTTTCAAAGTTATAGACTTGCTTTCGTCTAATACAAGTCTAGCCAAACGGTCTGATAATTTTGACTGCTTCTCTTTCAAATGTCTTGTTGGTGATGGAAGCGCCTTTTAATCATGAGGTTTTATGTTCTGTTTCTAGGTCGGGTCTAGGGTATTATTGGGTTGTTCTATATGTTTTTAGTAGAAGCAAGATGACTGTTTTTTTTTGGTTTTGTACTGTTATTAGGCATCTAAAATTTTATCCAGCTGATGGTAGTGAGCTCGTCCCCCTATTACATTGAACAGAAAACATAATTTTCTAATAATGTGAGGCATACATTCTATGTACGTAAGTTAATGTTTTAAGTGTTACTATTCTTCTCAGGTATTATAATTCCCCTTAAGTGTGTAGTGATCGACATACAAGTTGTTTCGGGCGCCACACCAGATCGATCAAGTGTCTAATACGCGTTAACGGACTGTGTGCTAAGATACCATCTATTTACATTCATTTAGTAATATTTGGATGCGGTACTGAGTCTCTTTGTGACATCATGATCTCAGAAATGTCATAAATTATGAGAACCTTTTTGAATTAAACTTGATTGTGCAGAAAAACTAAATTAAGTAGATTGTACGCATGGTGCTACTTCAATACAAAACATTTTTTTTTTATTATATACGTAATCAATCAAAATATTTAGTCCTTCACAGAAAACATAGATTAAAATGTCTTGTACCAAATTATAATATGATGAACACAAAACTTATATTTTAAGTTTATATTTTCGTGCTAAATAGAGGCACTTTTTTTTCATTTCAAACATGTCTGTGCTCTCACAAAGTGTTTGGAATGATGTTGAAAACATTAATCTACTCAATAACATTTTCAACATCATTTCAAATTCTGTTATCAGTGCTACAACTCCGAGCACAGTAAGTGTGCTCACCCACTCCATTATTTTATATCTCCTTGTAAAACCGCGGCCGGGTAGCCGGCGACTCGCCAGACTAGTTTGACAAATTATTTTTATTTTCTGTTAGCCCCTCATTTGCGGTCACTGCGAGACATACGACACTTTACTTGGTAACTTTGAACATATTGACATCGAAATTGCTTTTTTAATACTTGTTAACCGTACTTGGTCGTGTATTTTTCCATTAACTACTAACAAAAATCACGATGTTTTTTGAAGGATGTATTAACAACTTTAATAGTAAGCAAATTATTGCTCAATTATAAAAAATAAAAATATCTGCCTGGATAGAGAATCTCCTCCTTTTTGAAGTCGGTCAAAACTTTGTTAAAGACAAGCTTTGATGTACCTTTCATGGTTTGTCATTTAGGATGCTTATTTTTCTATCAAAATAGACAATAGTTAATCCTTATCCTCATTAATATTATAGTCGCAACGTAGAAATATAAAGTATCCTATAACCGTCTCTAGGGTCCCTATCCCTATACCAGATTTCATCCAAATCTGTTTAGTAATTTAACCGTGAAAGCGTCACAAACAAAGAAACTCACTTCGCTATATGATATTAGTTAGGATTTTTTATTATTTAATAATAACGCAATGGAGTTTAAAAACTATTGTGTATCAATAAAACATAAAAAATATATATCTGATAGGGTACCTAAGATCAAGTAAAGTTATCTAATAAAAAAAAACACAATACCAGACTCTTCTGAAACGCAAACATGACGACACAGTCCATGACAACTTATTAAAAAACAAAACAAAAAAAAACTACACCAATTTCTCAACAATTCAAAGCTCTAGAGATACAAAGTATCGATAAATGCTGTACAAACAGCGATAGTATCGACCGTCACGACTCGGCCATTAGTCACCAGCGTGTGTACGAATGATGGACACCATGCTAAATAAATTTCGATCGGTAATACTACAGTGAGTTTGACGGTATTTTTGTTATACGATTGATATGGGAATTGCTTTGGGGTATCTTATAGACCTTATTATCAACTCGCTGTTTTCCGCGGTTTCACCCGCATCCCAAGGAAACTACTTCGCGCACCCGGGTAAGAAGCTAGCCTATCTGTGTACCAAATTTCATTTAAATCGGTTCAGTAGTTTTGTCGTGAAAGCGAGACAGACAGAGTTACTTTCGCATTTATAATAATTATATTAGTAAGGATATGGCCCTATTGATAGCGCCCTATATAAAAACTGGAGGGTTAGACAAGTGGCAAAAACAAAATGACATCAGTTTACGACTAGGTATCTGTTATTCCCATACATTTCGTTTTCTATTCTACTAGCGTTTTTGCCACTTTTCTAACCCCCCTGGCCATTATTTATTTGATGTACTATGTCCTATGTATTATCTTGACTTCGATTCCCAAACCAAGCAAAGTATTATTAGATTTATTATAATTTTCATGTGCAATTTCTCAAAAAGATTCATAATGAGTTTATGACTAACTGTTTCCGCCGGTTTCACTTGCATCCTGAGGGAACTACTTCGCGTATCCGAATAAAAAGTATCCCATATTTTAATCCAGGTTATAAACTATGTGAATACCAAATTTCATCCAAATCCGTTCAGTACTTTTTACGTGAAAGTGTAACAAACATACATACATCCCCACAATTACCTTACTGTGTTGATTTATGATTGAGTAAGTACCTATATATTTATTTACCCCTTTGAGGAGTACTGGCGTAATTTTAAGGAATATTCATACAGTGGGATTATCAACATATAGATTAAATCAAAGCATGATTTGCAACTGTCAAAGGCGATATACGATGTCTTTGTATTGTACCGTATCATTAATATCAGACTGTCAGTAGCCAACATTTGTATCGGTTCACGCCCACCGGTAGCGAGTGATATTTATTAAAAACAGCTTCCTTTTATTCTTATCTTAATCTCGAAGACGATTATTTAGAATGTTTTTGTACTGACTTATTTTAAATCAAACTACTATACCTTTTTTGATAAGGGGGTGGGCTATTCTCACTGGCAAAACCATCCCCTATTCCCTTTTCTGCTTATAATTGTGGATGCGGGAGTCAAGGTCCCCAAACTCGCTGGTCGGGGGCTATCGACAGAAAATTACCCCCTTCTAGTCAAGGTAGGATAGAAATGTTAAGGCTCCCCCGTGAGATCACTCATACGAGCGAAAAAGTATATAGATGGGGGGGGGCAGTGGACTTCCCCATCGCTTTTTATATCATCAAACAAACATCATTCTGTCTTATCAGTCTTTTGAAGTCCACAAAAACTGCATGATGTTTTAAGTTTATTAGCGGTTATTATATATTTAGTAAGGTGTGACGCTAGCAAAGCTAGATTAGAGGAGTGTATGGGTTTGATTTTCGCTCGAGACAAATATTCTTATGACCTACGGGAAGCGCAAGTCAATTCATGTTTTCATTGCAACACCCAAAGGTTCACTAGTAGAGAACGCCTAAGGCGTTAAGTCCGCTATTGTACATTGTTTTTGAGCAAAAAGTACTAATAAATATTACAATTTCAAAAATATCTACATTTTATTTAAGTTTTAATGATAAAGCTAACAATACTACATACTTCATATAGCCTTATACTAAATTATTTGTGTCAGCAAAGTATGTCTTTTAATCCATACATCTCTATCAGCAATCATATCATCGTTCATCCTTTTTCTAGCCATGTCGACTTTTACACAGTCCAGCGTTTTTCTAGTCCATAACGAGACCACTCAATGCTTTAAAAAGCCTTCTAGATTCTTCTGAAAATATATTTGGGAGGAGGGAGGTTGAATTTCTTCGTCGGAAGTCCAGTAGCAACCATGACACAAACGAAGCAGTAACAATCCAAGTCCTTTATGAAAAACAATTTAGTAACATCTTCATTATTATAATCCAAAGTTTAATCCGAACAATAAACTAGACTGGCTAATTAAATACAATGTTGTTTACGAGGTAATTTGTTAGAACTGCGCTATATCGCCGAGCGGTGCAAATATAGTCTTTACCACTGACGTTTAAAGTTTCGTCAGTTTTGCTCGTTTTAGTTGGTTGTGTTACACAGGAATGTAACCTTATGTTTACAGTTAGCTGCAGAATTGGGTGAAATAACTTGGTGTTTTTGAGACGAAACATAAGAAAATCCAAGGTTTTTTGGAATAAATGCTACTTTTCAATGTCAAAATGCTAGTCATTTAAATATGTCACATTTTCAGGGACTTTAAGCAATTCATTCGTCAAAAAACTTCACGGTATTCCCCGAAGTCAAGAATTCCTTCAATTGGGATTACAATTCACAAGCCTGAAAGAGTACAATATTCAAGCGACATCCGAAGTTCGAAGTTGTTTTGATTTTACTAGGTCTATAATATTATATTCTAAAGACAAATTTCCCAAGACCGTGATGGTTGGCGCTCTTTGGCCTACATTCAGCAGTGAACGGTGATAGGTGGATTAGATGATGATATACTTAGATTCAGAACGAATACAGATCGGACATAATCTGCAAATGCCCAAACATAGCAACCAGAACTCTAACAATAACTTGTTTAATTAAAGCGAACATTTTTTTTCTATTAATGGTTAAAAGTTTCCTGGTTTTACCTATACTAACAGTTTCCCACAGTTTTGATGACATTATTGTTGTATATCCTTCCCTAAGTCTAGAATCTATCGCCATTTCAAATTATCATATGCAAACAGAAAGACATGGTTGTTTCGCATTTGTAAAGATCACAATTACCAGCGTTGACTAAAGAGAGCTTAAACATCCCGCTTAAAAAATATATTTATGAATAAGCTACTGTTACGCTACGGTGTGGCAGTCGGCGACTTTTGTTAGCAAACCGACGAATCCGAGTGTTAACTTCAACTTTCTAGTTTTAGTTTTAGACTGGGTACATGGTGGGTTTATTGGTTTTACTCACGATCTAAATGTTAACGGAAATATTCGTGTTGGTATAAATTATTTTATTCTACGAAACTGTTATGTATGACATGTTGGTTCGATGTGAAATTTTATTATGCCATTCAATAAAATATTTTATTTTTAATGTTTTCAACAATTTGCTTATCGGAAATATTGAAACAGTTTTTCTTTTTTCCAGTTATTGCAAATAAGCTTTTATTGTAAAACAACGTTTTGAATAAAATAAGATTTTCTTTTGAATTAGCATTATTAACAAACCCAACTCTATGTACTTCTAAAACAATAAAAAAATAAGTTTATATTTTACAAAATCAGTACTTACAAAATTAAAAATAACTACCGGATTCTAAAAGTCGGTGTCTACAATTCATTCAATCTCCATCCAAATCGGAGCAGTAGTTTTGAGAAAATCACTTACATACATACATATACATACGGGTCGAAAACAATTCCTTTTTTGGAAGCCGGTTAAAAAGGACTACAATTTTCTTTTCCGTTTATATTTTAACCCCCCCACTGACTTTCAAACAACTTTTTATCAGAAGCAAACTAGTTTCGTAACATTCAACTTCTAACCCTTTAACTGCCACGGTCACGACAACCACGTTAACGTAGGTATAATTGTAAAACAACGGGTTTCAACACGACACATGCCAATTGAGTTATGTTAAGGTATGGGATCGACACGTGCCTCGCTCGGGGCAATGTCAAGGCGGCATTCGTAGAAATTACTTCGTTATTTTATGGTAACACGATCAATCTGCAGGGATTGGAGGAGGAAAGCTGAGGCATGGGAGAGGCCGCTATGTCTAGCAGTGGACTGACACGGGCTGATGATGATGGTAAATCTGTTAATTAAATGCTTCGTCGGTTTATTGGTTGAAAGGCTGAAGTACTAGGTTCGTTTCCCGGATCAAATATAGGGCTATTTGGAATTAGAATTTCTCAGTAGCCGCGGTAGCTGTTAGCATAGATTCTGGATTTGTGTTTGGTGGCGTATAAACGCCTCCCCTTTTTTAGGGGAAATAATACAGAATTGGAAAAAATATACAGGCTGACAGGATGAACGAAGGATGTGCTTTTGGACATGATTACTACCACCAAAACTAACAAGTTTTGCTGTACTAGTTTGTAAAATTCGCAACAAACAATTGGTCGATCAGCTGACGACTTTTCTATCATCCTGTCAGCCTGTATAGTTAGATATCTACTACAGGAATATCTCTGTCTGATATACATCCATACAATCTGTTTTCTTTTTCGATTTCACCTATGTCTTGGATATGGCACATAAAAAGTAGCCTATAATCGTCTCTAGAGTCCCATCATATATATATCCATTGCATCTAAATAAGTTCAGCTGTTTTACCGAGAAAGCATAACAAACAAACAAACTCACTTTTGAGTTAGGATGTAATGTTACATTCTCTAATTTATTAAGGAAACCATATAAAAAATGGACTAATTTTTAAACCTATCACCAAAATGAGACAAAACATTTTCCTTCAGACGTCATCAAAAACTAATTTATCATTTTATTTTATACAATAATATAAATTAAACCGTGTTGCTACATAACACCATGTAAATTAAGTTATACCTACGTGATTTAAACAAACACGTGCTTAGCTTGGGGCTGATTGTCAAGGCATGTGTGTAGTGATAGCGATAAAATATATAGCGACTATTTTTCACACTAATCACTTAATCATCTTTTTAGGGTTTCGTTATCGACAAGGAACCCTTGCAGTTTCTTTTTTATAAGAAGAAATGGTGTAACTTATTTATTTTCTCGATATTGAGTTAAGTTCATATTTGAAATCAGGAAAAGATTACGAATCATCATCTGCCTAGCCTTTTCCCAACTATGTCGGGGTCGGCTTCCAGTCTTAACCGGATGCAGCTGAGTACCAGTGTTTTACATGGAGCGACTGCCTATCTGACCTCCACAACCCAGTTACCGGGTAACACGGTACCCCTTGGTAAGTCTGGTTGTCAGACTTTCTGGCTTCTGACTACCCGTAGCGACTGTCAAAGATGTACAAATGACAACCGGGACCTTAACGTGCTTTCCGAGGCACGGAGGAGTCTCGCTATGACAAAGATGGTCACCCATCCACGGACCGACCGCGCCAAGCGCAGCTTAACCTTTGATCGGTCGACCCGTGCGGCAAAAAAATAAGTTACGCCCTTTCTTCTTAATTAATGGCGGCAGTATAGACCGACGCACTAAATAAAAAGAAATAGAATAACAATATTTCATCAATCATGAAGGCGATTCATAATATGCCGAGAAATTTTAGAATTTCTGCAATTTTTGCAGTCAGATATACTTAAATACCAAAATTGTGTGGTTATATAATTATAATACATAATTAAACCAATTAACTAATTTATATTTACTGATAGGCAGCTTTTTATAATTTATCAAAGCATACCATGAGCGGGTGGGATGCTCCCAAATGGTTATATTATGTATATGTGTATAGCTTTGGATACTTATCTCTTCGCTTTGACTGTGTACTAACAACCTTAAATCAACTTTTTTTCCTTAAAAATAAACGTAGTGAAAATAATAACAGAGCGTATATAAAAGGCCTTCACTGTTAGTAGAATTAGTGGTAATTACTCCTGTATGTATTTAACTTTCATCATTGTCTTAGCCCGTACTTAATATTTGATGGATTTAAATATAATGATAATACAATAGGAATTTGTTATTCCCTTTGGGGGAAATAGATCTTTGTGTTTTTTATTTGATACTGTTTTTTATTAATTGTACATCGTCTGCCAAGCCAGAAAACTATCGTGTATTCTTCCTCAGATTTCAAGCTATCTCTACACCAAATTTCATTGGTTCAATTGGTTTAGCCGATTTCCCGTGAAAGTGTATCAGACATACAGAAAGTTCTACAGTTAGTTTCGCACACACAAAGCTTATGAATGGATTAACACTTCTACCCAGTTGCTCCAAAATATCAGAGGCATTACCATGACATGCCAAATTAGGAATAGATTAGTTGTAAAAAAAAGAGACGGTGCTATACGATGTTGGTAGCCGTGTCTTGCTCACACACCTGAATTTGAATAGCAAAGACATGTGGTGGTACGGCCCCTGGTTACGTATACGTGAAACGAAAGAACTGTCATTTTAGATCTATCAAAATGAAGGATAAAATTGAAAAGTTGTAATATTGTTTTATGTTATTCGTTTTATTTTTTATATATCTACATAATATATAGATAACTTAAAAAAATATTAAAGGTATGCAAATTATTAATATATTTTTTTTTGTTTTTTTCGTAAAAGTATAATATTTTATGTAAATAATGACAAGTTTAGAATAATTTAGAATACTTTTATCTCGATATTTGGACCAAATTCGGAGACCACGCAGACCGAGTCATGGGTGAAAACTAGTCACTTCAAAAACGTACAATTAATTCCAATTTATACCACACCTAATGGACTGATAAAACACAAATAAAACCCGCTCATTAATGATGAAACTAATTAACTATCACAAGTTTTGAAGTTAAGTCCTAAATGATAACAGTGTCCTCAATTAGACTGATGCAAGTAACGTGAGGCGCGCACGCGATGCATTCCGTGTCGCTAACTGTATTGCGTTCAAGGTTGCCACCATTTCAAATTAGTAAAGGGTTATTTGGTTGAGACGTATTTTTTTTTGTGTCACAAAAAAACTAATTTTGATTGTGTATTATATTTTTCATGGATTAAAAAAAATGGTATGTGATTTTTTGATTGAACGTTAGCATAAATATTTAATTTAAGGAGTTTATTTTTTATTTTATTGCATTGTAATTATAAGTTCCTAAAACGGGTAAAGACACTGACTCCTGTCACACAGGTCTCACCTAGCTCAGGAGTCAGGGTTTCAAATAGAAAGGTACCATATTTTTATGTCAGTAAAATTATATTTTTTTATTATTTTAATAACACAATATACTGCACAATACAGCAATACTCATACATAAAATATGTCTTTAAATAATGCCTACATCAATATTGTCAAAATACTTATTAAAAATTATTAAAAACTTACCTCCATTCCTGATTCGACCATGGCTCAAATCTGCAAAATAAAACAAAAAAAAATACGTAAGAGTAAAATCCGACCGCAAAGTTGTCACAAAAACTGCGAGTTTAAAAATAGAAGACGAAATAAAGTCTCGCTTGCCAACCCTAACCGCATACTGTGTATAATGGCGTTTACCCGACCCGTACACTTTTCGTTTCTCCCACGAAAACAAGCAGAGCATGGAACCTTCTACTAAGTTTTTTTAAGCGGTTTGTAACTACCACTAAATAGTTTTGGATGCGGTATATTGTATACTGAAAACCAAAATATTTAAATATTCTACAAACGGTATCATTCATCATCATCATTATCATTGGCTTATTTACAGCTTACTTTTAAGAGAAAGCATGAGCACTGATCACCACGCTTGCTCAAGGCGTTCTGTGTTTTATGCACATACAATAGAGCATACTGGCTGTTTCCCGCGGTTTCATCCACGTTCTGATGTACAACTTCATGGACCCGGATAAAAAGTTCAGCGAAAAGCCGTCGCCAATATGCTATCTACCACCACGTCCACGAACACACATTGAATTTAAAAAAGGGTCTTTCTAAAATTAATATTCACGATATTTTTTATAAAAAAATAAGTAATTTTAAAATAATAGGTATTATAAAAAATAGGGTGGCCACTGTTATTGGGACTGGGTACAAAGAGAGCTGCGGAACGTTCGAAAGAGATACCGCGCCCCCAGAATACAAAGGGCTGAGGAAGGAACATGTATTGGTTTTAGTCAGTAAAAGTCTTACTCGCCCCACCTACGGCGAGTGGGGTCATTTGATGATTGTAATAATTTGATGGTAAAAAGTGAAATACTAAAAAACAATCGTATATTTGCCTTCTCCATAAAAAAGCTTCGTCATCGCTCCGTGGTATTGACACAAGAAACAATGTTGAGCTTGAACTGAAGACATACATGATCTACTTACGATTGACCTTGCATTGTTCTTGGTAATATTTATGGGTATTATCAACTGGTTCGCTCCGTTTAACACCAGAGATCAAGTAAACAAAAATAAAAGACCTTTATCGATTATCGATATAAAAATAAAAAAGAAAATTATATCTTATGTACCAGCCGGTACCACAAAATTTTTTATCATTTATACTTTATACTTTTACGAATATCACAAAACATGATCTCAATAATTAGGTTGCTTTAAATATTATTTATGAGATCAATACATAGATATAATAATTAAGTAAACATATTATGTCATAAATATTAAGACATTAATCATAAAACAATAGCATAAATTATTCAATTTTGTCCGCCATTTTGACAGATCTTGAATGACAGTTCTTCCGTTTCACGTATAAGTAACCTGATATTTTTTTGATACAACCGGCTGATAGTGTTGTAGGCTGTCCATATAATTTTGCATAAAATAATTATTATTTTGACTCTCTCAAGGGGTTTTCTTTTTTCTGATAGATGGTAAAATATACAAAACATGCTTGGCACCTCAGTCTAGCGGTTATAAGTATGACTACTGATCACGGAGTTTGGAGTTCGTTTCCCAGTTTAGGCAGAATTAGACTGTCTGAATTAGTTCTCAGTTAGGAAAAGACTTCAACCCCTCTTATTTTTTCCAGGAATCGGCCTTGAACCCCATGTTCACCAATCAAAATTGCGAAAATTTAACACTAGAACAATTCACCTAGACCTAAACGGATAATTCTTAAAGCATCATAACCGTTGATTGAGCATATTAATATATGCCTTGTAAACGTAATACCTACCAGAAGCTCTTTCTTGGCGGTAAAAGTTAATTGCCTATTGTAAAAAATCTAGTTAGTTTCTGTAGCCTACAATAAAATGGGCATCATTTAATGTAGAACATGAACGATCGACCCAGTGAAAATGATGAATGGACGTAGTTTTTTGACTTTCGCAAATGCTTTCATTCTAAAAGTTTCTAAGTGTGAATTTTAATTATGTTGGGAAAGTGAAATGGAATGTTGTAAAGAGAGAATGGTTAAAATAGTATAGGATTGGACTGTCATCATCTGCCTAGCCTTTTCCCAACTATGTTGGGGTCGGTTACCAGTCTAAACGGACGCAACTGAGTACAATGATAATTCTAATACTCAATTTTTGTAATTAACCTGTTGTTCAATATTTGGATAATAATGATCTAGGTACCAAATTAATTCATAATTGGAAAATTATTTGTAAGAAATTTTCTCGCAGAATATAACCGATACATATCTGAAACTTGTGCAATTGGTTATTATAGAACTGAAACAGTGCACCACTCCGAATAATACTCTCGAGGTGAAGATAAATTGTACCTATCCTGTTTTTTTTTTCTTTCTTTCATAAAGGCGTTTAATAGCCAAAACCCATTTTTTTATTTACATGAATTTTTCGCTACCAAATTCTATAGAGACATGAACGAGGAACCTACAAGTATAGTCAGCAGCCCTCCAACTTCTTTCAATAGAAGAAACATGGCTAGAAAGAACGAACATGGCTAAAAAGGGACGCATTGACCGAAGTCACGTAGTAAGTTGGTGGGGCCCCGCTCATTACGCGATATAATTAATTGGAGTTCAGTAGAAAAGTTCCCAGTTCGGGTTTGGGAAATTTTGTTACGAGGATGTAGAGGGGAGCGATGTGGCTTCTGTATTTTAAAACGGTTTTTTTTGCAGCTATTGACAGACAATAGAATTTTTGTTATCGACATTTTATTTGGTTTCGATTAAGCAGGAATGGAGAATCCGGTTTGATATTATTAATTAAGCTTTTATTTAAGATACAGTTATTATTTTTTTCACGGATAAATGTCGCATATTGAAATTATCATCAATATTATGTTACTTTTCATGTCACTGAGACACATACTTTTTAGGGTTCCGTAGTCCGACAAGGAACCCTTATAGTTTCACCATGTCCGTCTGTCTGTCTGTCTGTCTGTCCGCGGCATAGCTCAGAGGTTCTTGTTACCAGAAAGCTAAAATTTGGTACGGATATTTATATTGATTACACCGAGAAAGTGGTAAAATAAAATATTGAAAAATATATTTTTTAGGGTAGCTCCCAAACAAGTAAAGTGGGGATGAATATTTTTTTTATCTTTTTTTTTGTGTATGGGATCTCGCAGGTCAACCTAGAAGGTTGTCGACTGCTTAACCGGGCTTGCCTGTGAAGTGCCTTAAATAAGTTTAGGGCCTCCAGCCAGGGCTTTTTTTTTTTTTTTTTTATTGAGTTAGTTGGTTTTGCTCTATTAGTATCTGTTTCGCTTTTTAAACAATAGTGATTTTCGCTTCTCGTTAGTTGCAGCAGCTTCTGCGATTGGATACATTGGCTGCTGCAATTTTTAGAGAGAGGGAGATGAATTAAATCGCTAATTGGTTTCATAGTTTTATAGATATACATATATTATTTTATATAGTTAGATAGATATATATAGTTGTAAATAGTTAGATAGACATATATTTATATATAGTTAGATAGACATATGATATATAGATAATGGCGGTAAACTTACAAAACTAAGCGACTACACGCTAAGGGCACCCCCTAGTGGGGTACGGGCCTCGGCTTAGGGCGTCGCTGGGGGAGGACAGCAAGGGACAGGCCGGATCAGGATATATTATGATTTTTATAATCGGGAATTTTAAAGCTATTAGCTCAGCTCGCGGGCTGGCTCATCGAGCTAGGGTCGGGAGGGCATGGACAAGGTCGTCGCGACGGACCTCGGCGGCGAGGTCGATACGAACGCGGTCTGTGTTTGTGTAGAGTGCTAGTGGACCTACTGCTCTCTTGGAAGAGGGTTATAGCGTCATCGGGAATGGTGAGAGTATGCCTCGGGCGGCGAATTTTACTAATCTGGGAGGGTGCGTATCCGGCGGCCGATACGACAAGAGGGGTTTTTTTTTCTCGTGTATCCCTTCGTGTGGGGTATCATTGGATAGGTCTTTTAAAAATATAGCAGGTGTGGAAAGACCATTTTTCGATTTAGGGATCCGTTTGCGAAATATTTTGCTTGAAAGTGCGATTTTTTGTTCGGTACGAGCATGTCCTCTAACTTTTGAATGGCTATCCCTAGAAATGTGAAAAAAAAAACATAGACATAGCACATGTAATGAACTTACAAGGAAAACTATCACAGCTAAGTAGGCTTAACCGGTTAAAGAGTTATAATCGACTAACTGAGACCTCCTACGGAACCCTTAAGCGTGTGGCCCGACACGCACTTGGCCGGTTTTTTTTAAGAATTGCCGTCATTGAGACTGCAAGTAATTATTTGAGGGACCAATGTCCGGATAAAGTTATCTGTATGATAATTCCACAAGGATAGCGTTCCAATTGTAAATTAATCTAGTAAATAATTCCTGTTCAGCAGATGTGGAACGAAATGACAATTCTTAGATTCAAGATTAAAATTAAAATAAAATATAGTGTTATGTAAACTTTAAAAACACTTCCAGTCTTAAAACCTCTTTGTACGAAACTGTATTAGACTGTGACTGGAATCGATAAGGAAACTCTGGCTGAAAGTTTTTGTCCAATTCGAGAAAGGTTAAATGATAAAATACTTCAGGAGTAAGAAATTTTGTTGTAATTAATGTTCGACTGTGATTATTGGGGGCAAGATAAATTGTTATATCGTTATCGATAAAGTTGTGATAAGTATTATTGATGCTTATAATAAAATAAAACAAATAGCTTTTATTTTATTTACCGTGAATCTGCTTCTTTGGTATACCTAGTGGTCGCAAATATCGCGACTAGCGAATATCGATATGTCGCGACTATTTTAAATGGAGTCTCCGGTCCGAAATAGCTTTGTAGGTTTTTAGAAATTTCTCAAAATAGCTTAGAGTCAGATTAGTGTTGCTGCGAAGTCATGTTAAGCTGTCACCTAACCTCGATAGCAGTGATTGTTACAATATTTTTTTTTATATTAAATACGGGCTCTGTACCAAATGGTTAAATAACCCAGGTTACTCAGGCTTTTTCTCTACTCGACCAACGTGACATAATATCGAAAAATTAACATTTTAAAAATGCTTTCAGTTTTTGGTCGCTCGCTTCTCTTATCATATTTATTCCTGCTTCACGCATCTTCACCCGTATCCTAAGAGAATACGTCACGCACCTGGATAAAATATATCGTATATATTAATCTAGATTATAAACTATGTGTGTACCAAATTTCATCCAAATCCATTTAGTAGTTTTTGCGTGAAAGAGTAACAAACATACATCCTTACAATTTTTTGCATTTAGTACCATAGGATTAGTACCAGATATGGAAAATAATACTAGACTTCGTCGTTGATCGTATGGTCACCAGCATAAATGATGAGCAAGTGGCTTCAATTCACAGATCGTTAAAAAATAATGGAATGAATTTTTTTGTTAATTTTTCATTAATTCATAAACACAAAAAAATATAGAGAGAAATCACCACATCACAATGGGCGATGTGTCAAGGAGTACCGCTTTCTGTTTCACGCCCTTGATTCAACTGCCTAACGAGAGTCTCTATGTGTATTGATGGAGGCTCGTAGATAGTAAACCACGGCCTACATTTTATTACTTCTGAGTAAACAGTATTTCAAAACCCTGTGTGTGTGAAACTTGAAAGTTAAGCCCTGGCTGGAGGCCCTAAATTCATTTAAGGCACTTCACAGGCAAGCCTGGTTAAGCAGTCGACAAACTTCTAGGTCGACCCGCAAGATGCCATACAAAAAAAATATGTGGAACTTAACTATTTCATTAATTCTGTTTGTAAATATGTCTATGCAACATTTAAACACTTTTTTCGGATGGGAAATCATCAAATGACTCCTTCCGTGGTGACTGGGGGGTGAGAGAGTGTCAGAATCTTACTGACTAAAACCCATCCATGTTCCTTCCCCAGCCCTTGCGTTCCAGGGGCGCGGTAACTCTTTCGAACATCCCGCATCCCCGGCAGGCTATGGCCCTGTGGGGAGGCTCTATCATCAATGCTGACATCTCTAACATTTAAGCACTAAAATTCATATCATATCACTACAGTAATACCTAATGACCAAGTTATTTATGCATAAATAATTGTATTTTTTCAATTTGTCCCACATTAGGAACTTCTCCTGTAACCTGTTGTGGTTTTGTGAAAATGATAAGTATGGGTGCATTTTTTAGATATAACCATGTACAAATTAGCTATCTGATATTCGTATTTCATAAGTAAAATTCATAATTCAGGTGTATATAAAGATTTAATACGTGACCCAAATTTTGCTCCGTGAATAATTAAAAAAATAACGTGCTACCAGTGAGTATCTACTAATTTGTCGTAATACGATTAAAACTTCAAAACGAAATGTTTATATGTTTTCTGTGCTAGTTACGTAAGTTAAGTAGTGAGATCTACGCGTCGACCCGAATATGTACTCCTACGCAAATCTTACAAGGCTTTGTCAGTTTACTGTTTGTTTGTTACCGTAATCTTAGTGTGGATACGACATTTTTTTTATCTTTTAGTGAACATTATTTGCTAATGTCAGTACATTTTTTTTTCCTTAAAATTCCTTTCATAAATTACAGAATAACCTAAAAAATATTGGACATATTGCAGAAGTTTTGAAGTGACGTATTATATATTTGGAAATTCAAATTAATTTATTTTACATTCGCCAAATGTCGTGGTGACTTGGAGAAGTGCCTACTTCTCATGTTTGTGTTCTACTAAAAATGCCAGTGTTTCACGTCTTTCTTTAAAATACAAAATTTAAAAACGGACTTTTTTAAGAGACAAAACTTTCATTTTTAAATTTGAGAAATAAAAATTTAATAAAAATAATTGAATCCACCGATAGTGGGAGCAGGATCTAAGTTACTGTTTAATATTCTTGCAAAAATTAAATAAAAAACATTTAATGGCATATCCTTACTACACTCTCGCGAAATCTTGACGACGACATTGCCGTCGGCGCGCGGCGCCACATTCGTCGGCGCTTGCGCAACAAACTTAAGTTTCCAAATTTGAAATATTGAATGCGTTTGCTAGCAATATAAACCCTTATATGGAATTGATAGAGCTATTGTTTCAGTTTGGGTTACGTAAATCAAGTGAGTGTCACATTAAATTAAATTAAATGTTAATTTATTATAGTGTCGAGTCCTTTTGTAAGAAGTGGACTAATTTAATTCCTTTTTTTGGAGTTGTCCATAATTAATTAAGAGTTTTATAATGATATAGTTTTAATGGTTGTTTATTATTTTTATTTCATAATATTTTTAGTATTTAAAATCAATTTATTTTTCTAATATTATTTGTTTACTAGCTTCTGCCAGCGACTTCGTCCGCGTGCAATAGTGGTGCTCCGCTCCTATTGATCTTAGCGTGATGATATATAGCCTATAGCCTTCCTCGATATATGGACTATCTAACACTGAAAGAATTATTTAAATCGGACTAGCGGTTCCTGAGATTAGCGCGTTTAAACAAAATGACAACATTTCCCTTCACTGCTCTGCTCCTATTGATTGTAGCGTGATGAAAAGTATACTATAACCATCGCAGGAGTATGACAAATAATTGTACCAAGTTTCGTTAAAATCCGTCGAGTAGTTTTTGTTTCTATAGAGTTTATACAGACAGACAGACAAAAATTTTACTGATTGCATTTTTGGCATCAGTATCGATCCCTAATCACCCCCTGATAGTTATTTTGGAAATATATTTCATGTACAGAATTGACCTCTCTACAGATTTATTATAAGTATAGATAGATTTAATTTTTTTTATTCTGTACTAGCTTCTGCCAGCGACTTCGTCCGCGTGGAATAGTGGTGCTCCGCTCCTATTGGTCTTAGCGTGATGATATATAACCTATAGCCTTCCTCGATAAATGGACTATCTAAGACTGAAAGAATTTTTCAAATCGGACCAGCGGTTCCTGAGATTAACGCGTTTAAACAAAATGACAACATTTCCCTTCACTGCTCTCTGCTGCATTGATTGTAGCGTGATGAAAAGTATACTATAACCATCTCAGGAGTATGACAAATAATTGTACCAAGTTTCGTTAAAATCCGTCGAGTAGTTTTTGTTTCTATAGAGTTTATACAGACAGACAGACAGACAGACAGACAGACAGACAGACGGACAGACAGACAGACAGACAAAAATTTTACTGATTGCATTTTTGGCATCAGTATCGATCCCTAATCACCCCCTGATAGTTATTTTGGAAATATATTTCATGTACAGAATTGACCTCTCTACAGATTTATTATAAGTATAGAAGAAGAAGATATAGATGGAGAACCCAGTACCGAAATGCAGCTGTAGCAAATAATCACAAAGCAGTTTATAGTTTAATAGGTAATAATATAATACCATAAGCTATGCCCTACAGCATAATTGGCACGATCAATGTTGCCACACTATTGCCACATGAACTAAACAAATAACAATCATTCATCAACGCCCTACGGAACCTTTTAGCCTAAAATCATTGTGCTACACTAAAATTAAAACCGAAAGTGTGACTCACACTAATGCTTGCATTTTAAACACTGTTTATAAATGGCCACCTCCTACATAGATTCCTTATTTAGAACGGAACCCTAAAATTGTTAAAGAATATAAATCTATTAAAGCCTGGGAATAGATTTTAGAGTGATTGTAATTGTTTTCTTAAATGGGAAGGTTGTATTAGGTATAATAGTTTCTTGACATGGTTTTGTATCTGTTTATTTTTCAGTAGGTAAAGTCTGTACAAATTGTTTTTACGAAAAATGTAAACAAAGTCGTAACATGGTTTTGTTCTAATTCTGCCACAGAAATTAACAAAATGGCGTAAGTATGGCGTATTTATGTCAATTTCATGCTTTTAACATCATCATTCATCGTTATGATTTTGTTTATATTTTTCGTACAATCATTTGGTACAGGCTATACACCTAATTTTCCAAATTTAGTCTAAGTATCTAGATTTACAATCTACATAAATCCAAATGGAATAGGTTCAAATATATAGTATGATACACTGGTTGGATAGAATTTGAGAAATAAACACGATTATCATAAGTTGTGGACAGAATACGCGCTACTAAAATGGTAGAAAAATTACTGCTTTTATCTTTACCATGCCATACCATTATTTTATCATTATTTATCATAGGCCTAATCTTTTTACAACTACATTGGTGGTTTTCAGAGTTCTACACGAAGCGACCTATCTGACGGTCACAATCTACTTTCCGGGGAACACGATGCCCCTTGGTAAGACTGGTTGCACGACTTTCTGACTCCCAACTACCTGCAACGACTGTCAAAATTCGACTATAATGACTGCCGGGACCTACTTGGTATGACATAATTATATTCATCGTCACCCAACCAGTGGCGGATTTGCAGTCTTGGCCGCCCCATTCCATATTTTAAGCACCAACCGCCCCTTTCTCCCTCATAAAAACTATATACTGATAGGTATGCGATCCTTTATTAGAATATGTAGGTAATTTGAGTTATTTCTTGTATTAACCATATATTTACATTTTTAAATATTTAATTATAAATATATTTATTAAAAAAAACATTTAAAAATGTAAAAATGTACACCACCGGCAACGGGAACATGGTCTAAGCTACCGGCGCGGCGGTCAGGACCCCAGAGAGAGAAACCTCCTGACGATGCCTGCCGTATCCAGTAATACCGCATTCTTTATTTCTTGTTATCATTAGTATTTTTTTGTCACTATTGGCCAAAGTTTACCCCTAATATTTGGCTACCTTAGGCCCGGGCCCACTGAGGCCTTAGGGCAAATCCGCCACTGCACCCAAGTACAAAAAACCGGCCAAGTGCGTGTCGGGCCACGCGCAGTAGGGTTCCGTAGTAGGAGTTAGTTAGTCGACTATAGCTCTGTAACCGGTTAAGCCTACTTAGCCGTGATAGTTTTCCTTGTAATTTCATTACATGTACTACGTCTGTGATTTTTTTCACATTTCTAGGTACAGCCATTCAAAAGTTAGAGGGGGGGGGTAACTCGTATCGAACAAAAAATTTCACTTAAAATCTAGATATTTCGCAAATGGCTCGCTTAACTGAAAAATGGTCTTCACACACCCATAATATTTTTGAAAGACCTATCTAACGATACCCCACACGAAGGGGTACGCGAGAAAAAAAATATTCATCCCTACTTTATATGTTTGGGAGCTACCCTAAAAAAAAATATTTTTCAAAATTTTATTTTACCACTTTCTCGGCGTGATCAATATACATATTCATACCAAATTTCAGCTTTCTAATAACAAAAACCACGGAGCTATGCCGCGGACAGACAGACAGACAGACAGACAGACAGACAGACAGACAGACAGACAGACAGACAGACAGACGGACAGAGCGAAACTATAAGGGTTCTTTGTCGGACTACGGAACCCTAAAAACGACCGCGTCATGCGCAGCTTAACCTTTGATCGAGCTCCTCCATATTTTTTAACTAGCTTCTGCTCGCGACTTCGTCCGCGTGGCATAGTGGTGCTCCGCTTCTATTGGTCTTAGCGTGATGATATATATCCTATAGCCTTTCTCGATAAATGTACTATACAACACTGAAAGAATTTATCAAATCGGATCAGTGTTTCCTGAGATTAGCGTGTTCAAACAAACAAACTCTTCAGCTTTCAAAGGCTTAAATTACTGACACTACACTGTCTTTATATATATGAAGTAGCCAGCTTTGTTAAAGAAAATTTAAATCTTTATAGCCACCCAAAGAGCATACGCTGCAAAAATATGATTTGCACAACACGACACAAAAAGGCTCTATTTAGTAAAAATCTGTTAGGTATGGCACCCAAAATCTATAATAAACTACCGAAGCATATTATACAAATCAACAATAAAGATCCATTCAAAAAACGTTTATATGAATTCCTAGTTACAAAATGCTATTATACAATAAACGATTATTTAAATGAAAGATACCAGACCTAATATATTTTGACGCATTACTGTTATTATTATAAATTTGACGTATTCAACCATTATTATAACGCATAATTAATGTAAGAAGTAGTAGAATAATCAATTTATGACATTGTGTACCTATCATTAAAATCAAATTTTACTATTACCGCTTTTATATTATGTGACATGGACCTATTGTAAAAAAAAAACAACCAAATTATTTTGTTTAATAATGTAATAATTTAATAATGTTGCCTTTGTATGACCATAAAATGCATGTATTTGTACGCTTCAATGCAAGACATAGATGGACTAACAATATATGTACTATGAACCACCTTCTTAAACCTATGTTTACAAATAAAGATTTCATTTTCATTTTCTTTATAATATTAGTATAGTTTAATAATAGTATATGGAATAAAGAAGAATTTAACATCCATATTTTTATCATCATCGTATTTTTGATACAGACGAACGAATAAGCCGATTCGAAGTTCTTTGTTCACCCCATAAAGAATAAACACATTCTAAATACAGGAAGCGAGTGAAACACAAGCACATAACATAAAGTAATTCGTTTAACTTCTGAACTTTTTAATGTTTACCCTACTGACGAAGTTTTCTAATTTATACTTAGCATACTTTGCAGTGTTTTATTTGTCTAATTCGGCATGTAAAATTATTGTTTGTACTTCGAATTTTAGGGTGAGATTGTGTGGATGCTATTTTTATCCTTTGGATGTGGGCATACATCGGCTTGCTTCCTGTAATAAAATACAGAATAACTCAAACTCATTATTTATAATTAACTAGCTGTTTCCTGCGGTTTCATCCGCATTCCGAGGGAACTTCGCGCACCAGGGTAAAAAGTAGCCTATGTCCTTTTACAGGCTCTAGACTATCTGTGTACCAAATTTCATTTAAATCAGTTCAGTAGTTTTGGCGTGAAAGCGCGACAGACATACAGAGTTACTTTCGCATTCGCTCCTGTTTGATATTTTATTAATTTTATCATTTTGTATAGTATCCCCGATATCTTATAAAATTAAAATTGAATTAAACATAATTCTTGACTTAACATTATAGATTACTAATTTCAATCAATAATTGACTTCAATAGTAATTTTTGTAATAAGTGTTAACTTAGAAACGGGTGCACTCTCTATTCCCTTGCTCCCAAAGATCGATGGGTCGGCAATCCGACACTACCGAGGGGAGATCAAGCGTTGCACCGACGGATTTACATGTTCTCTAAGGTATGGAAGAGATTGTGCTTGGTTGCAGAAACGGTCACCCATCCATGGACTGACCGCAGCTAGGGCAGCATTAGTCCACTACTGGACATTAGCCTTCCCCTCCTCCCTACGTGCGCCATATCACCCGGTACTTATTTTGACGAACCCAATATCTGCTTGCTGCCATAGGCTTTATTAATTTGAATTATTCTAATGATACGTATAGTCTGTTCCAATAAATTTTAAGAAAAATGTAAATAAATTCGTCACCTATTTTGTTCTAATTCTGCCATAGAAATTAACAAAATGGCGTAAAGATGGCGCATTTATGTAAATTTCATGTTCTCAACATCATCATTCTTCATTTAATGCCGTTTTATTTATATGAGTGGGAAAATTAGAACAAAATAGGTTATGATTTTGTTTACATTTTTCTTAAAATCAATTGGTCAGGCTATACCTACTATGTTCTGTGCTTCTGTAAGAGTAAAAGATGTTAAAAAAAAGTATAGGTAGGTCTACTTACATAAACATAATTTCTGTCACGATAATTTTGTCACTCCACAGCGAAGTAATTCAATAAATTATTCAACTTTATGTTTTTGATTATAAAAACGGAATTTTAACAAAGTTGTTAATTCAATTAAAATATTCATTCGCCTATAACATTGTTGTGTGGCGACATTGTATGAAATAAGTTTAATAAAAAAAATAAAGTTGTCGCAACCGAGTAACTATTTATTGCACTAATTACACAAAGATTTATGTAAATACGAAGCACGTACAAATATATTGTAAGTAAATTAAATATAGATTGATCTTCCATATAAAAATTACACATGATTGTAAAAAGGCTGAATTTAAGTTACATCTAATAAACCTAGTAGGTAGGTACGCCAAACTTGTTGTAATTCCACTTACCTACTTAAAATGTTGTGCCTGACAAGACAGTATTTCTTAAATATATTAAAATTATAATGAACTTTTTAACTTATTTGCTCAACGAATGAAAGAGTGACAACTTATCTTGCCATCTGTCCGCTTGAATAAGTAATTAACAACAGCCTTACAAAAGTAATTGTCTGTCTATCTATCACGCTTTTACAGCAAAACTGCTGAATCGATATGGGTGACATTTTGTATGGAAATAATTTGTACCCTAAGGTAACCAGGGGACAGAGCTATCTCTGTCCCCTGGTTACCTGGTTACCTGGTTTAGTAGTTAAGTTGATTTTCCAATAGTTTTTTTGGAACATAACATAACACCACTTTACACCACCCTGGTTTGCTCTTTACATAAAAAATTTATACCTACCTGTATAACATAAAACTTGTATTACAATAGAATTTTGACTACTACGCAACGTGCTTGCAATATGCTTAAAAAGGTCTTCTCTTTTTATACATTAAAATACGAGTATGAAGACCACAACAGTAATCTTTTTAAAAAAGAAAACCTCTCCTTTGGTTTTAAAAGACACCTTTATTAATCAAGGAGTTAACAAGGGTTGGGTGCACGCTCTGAGGTACTATGGCACTTCAAAGAGAACGCATTAGCATATTAAAATGGTGAGACACGTCGGTGCGAGGCTCAGTCGTATGGACGCTTTTAAACGAGATGAAAGGCGTAACTGCAATTGTTAAACATGTCGCGCGGTAATGAATAAGGATGGGTCATTGTGTAGTTGAGATAATTGCCTTATTTGCCTACGAGAGTAGAATTATGTTTTTGGTATAAAAGTGAGGTTTGTTTTCGATCCGTAGAATTAATTCTATGTTTCTTTCGTTGATCTCCCGATAGATGGACTTTCTTCTTAGTTTTCCTCCACTTTGCTGAATCGGATGTGTCCTGTTCGGTAATCATTTGATGCCCATCATTGTCCACATTGTATGCCAATGGTTCATCTGATAGCACTCATTCTGGCATTCACTCTGTAAGAGTAGTAAGTGAAAAACACAGATACTTAGCTGCACCCGGTTAGACTGCACGCCGACCCCAAAATAGATGGGAAAATGCTAAGTAGATAAATATGATATAAAAATTGCGAGAAATCCAAACTCTTATATTTGTAGTTCCTATTATCGGTACCAGCACTGCAGTCTTACACATGTTGCTTTTAAAATATACATTCAAGAACAAACATGTTTCCAAGCAATTTCTGTGCAAAAGAATTACATGCTTGCCAAGCAAGACTAGTTTATAATTCGAGACAGGAGTTTCTTGTTAGCTTAGAAACTGCACTGTTTCAATGCTCGATCTTTGCTTTGAATTCCAATTTTCTTGAAACACAAACTTGCGTGGTACTCGTACAATTGATTCAATTCAACGTGTGTGCGGTTTATATTGGAAAATTTGTTTGTTCGTATGCTTGGGGATACGAGTAGTTGTTTTTTTTTTGTTTGATCAGTGACTCTTTTTATGTGTATTTTTTATCTAGCCTAATAAGTTAATTGCGCAAATACATTTTATGCGTATCACTTTAGAAATTACATCATTATGATTTTGGAAAAGACACTTTTGCTATATTTCGAACCCCTACATTCCTACACGAGCTGCAGATAGCCGTAACCACTAAGCTACCATAACTCCCCGAAATTTTATTTCAAATGTTTTTGTTCAAAGTTTTTCTGGCCTAAAATAGATCACCTACCTACGAACTTTTATTATTCTCTTTTTGTTATTTTCAAATGTTCCTGCCCATTGTCAACCTATAAAAGCTATGGCCTTTTGAAATACAATCAAGTGCAAAAATCAATGTTAATTATCTAGAGGATTCCTGTTCGTGCCCTGTATTCACCGTAATTTGTCATTATTACAGTTGGATGTCATTGTTTAGAAAGCTAGCCAGAACTTCAAAAGGACTTTTACCATAATAAAAAACTAAAGGAATCTCTAGTTTGTTTTTTGTCGTATAAGGTTGAAAATTGTTTAAAATCCGTCTTCGCGTGACCACATCGCGTTTCCAACTGCCTATTGTGTTGACATTCTTTTTGAAATATCTTAGTTTTTTCCAACGTCACTTTTTACACCGCTGCGTTTCTTTGCAACGATATTTCAAACAGGCGTTCCAACTTTTCAATGGATGGTGAAATAATTAGTTTTGTTGAAAAATGCTACAAATCTGTCCCGGTGACACGTCATGGCATGGTTTTTATGGGTCTGCTAACACTGTTATCTGTCTAACTAATTGATATTGAATATCGCGGTATTTTTCTAAAGTAAGACGGATTGTAAGGATTTTCGTTGGGGCAGTACTATTTGTTAGCTGAACTTTAGATAGTATTGTTTTGGTTGTAAGTTTTGTTAAGCGTACAAAAGCTATTATTTTGAACAGAAGTAGGTATTATGTAATCAACAAACAATTAATAGGAACGATAAAATGTAACGAAAAATATAGTGTTACCTATTCTTTCGGCTTTTTCTTCGGGAAACATAATTAATTTCTATGATTAAACGATGATGAAATCGATAATTTTTTGCAACACATTTTCCCTCTAAATGTTTGGTACTTACAAGTGGTCTTTTGTGGAAATTTTCAGTAACTTTACAGAACAAATATTAAAAATACCAAGCATCTACTAAACTTTTTTGAGAAACCACGCGTGATGATAATGTACCTACTTTCTGACACATTAGTCTATGACGTCATAGAAATCAATCCACCTTACCAACTAAATGATTGTCACCGTACCACCCCAACCACGTCTGTCAACAGTTCGACCGTGTATATATTGCCGCATAATTAGACATGCGTAGGTAATTGTATACCGGACATCTGATACCGTATACTGTAATAATCGTAGCAATAATTAACCGTAAGTTTAATTTGCGATAATAATTATTGTGTCAGAGAAAGCCTTTGATGTTTGAAAGCCCTTAAGAAGAGCGTTTAATTTCGCTAATAATGGTGAAAACGTTATTATATAAACTAGCTTCTGCCAGCGACTTCGTCCGCGTGGAATAGTGGTGGTCCGCTCTTATTGATCTTAGCGTGATGATATATAGCCTACAGCCTTCCTCGATAAACGGACTATCTAACACTGAAAGAATTATTTAAATCGGACCAGCGGTTCCTGAGATTAGCGCGTTTAAAAAAAATGACAACATTTCCCTTCACTGCTCTGCTCCTATTGATTGTAGCGTGATGAAAAGTATACTATAACCATCTCAGGAGTATGACAAATAATTGTACCAAGTTTCGTTAAAATCCGTCGAGTAGTTTTTGTTTCTATAGAGTTTATACAGACAGACAGACAGACAGACAGACAGAAAGACAGACAGACAAAAATGTTACTGATTGCATTTTTGGCATCAGTATCGATCCCTAATCACCCCCTGATAGTTATTTTGGAAATATATTTCATGTACAGAATTGACCTCTCTACAGATTTATTATAAGTATAGATAAATAAATTATTGTTTATTTTCTTATTAAAATACAGTGTAAACTTATGAAGTTATAATGTTCCACAAAACTATATCTTTATCTATTGTGGATATGTCAAACCGATTTAATTGATGACGACACAACAGTAATTTTGTCTGTCTCTAACGCTTTTATGTCTAAACTAGCTTTCCGCCAGCGTCTACTCCCGCGTGGTCTACATGAATCTTAATTTAAAATGACAAAAAATCATACAAACTTTGCCCCTCTTTTTCACCTCCTTAGCAGTAGAATTTCGGAAAATCTTTTCTTACCGGATACCTATGTCATACAAATAACACACCCTCCAAATTTCAGGTCTCTACGATCAGCGGTTTAGGCTGTGTGGATCCGTCATTCATTCAGGATAAAGCATTTTATTTATGAAAAAAGGGAGCAAAGTTTGTATGAAACTCTTTCTTTTTTAATTTGAATTCGTATAGCCTACGCAGGCGAAGCCGCTTGCGCAGAGCTCTCATAATAATATAGGTGAACAAGTATTTGGCAATACATAATATTCCTCCTATATAAACGATCTTTCGTCTCATTTCACAGCACACTAAGCAGGCTTATTAAATGGTCCTAATAAGCCTCATGTTGTCAACAGGCAAGGAAGCGATTTGTACGCGGAAGCTGACTGATGTCAACTTATGAGAAGCAAGCGCCTCTCGCTATTGTTGATAACAATTGTGGAGTTTTTTTCCATTAAGTCTGCTTCATAATTTCCTTGATTTGTATGTGAATCTGTGACTTGTGTTGGAATTGTACAGTTGGCAACTGAAGTAGCGTTAGTTAAAAAAAATGTGAAATATTTTTGCCCACAATATTATTTTCAGCAATCAACCCACGAATTCGGTAGCTTGGACTTCAAAATTAAGTCCAGTTAAAAAGATATCTACTTGCGTTCCAAATTTCATTCAAATCCCTTCAGTTAATTTTACGTTATAGAATTACAAAATATACATGAAATCATTCACATCTTAACTTATATTATAAATGCGAAAGTAAGTTTATTTATTACGTATAACTGTAAAACGGTAAAACCGATTTAGATGAAATTCAGTACAGAGATATAGGGGAGTCTGTGTACGATTATAGGCTATACTTTTTATCTAGGTGCGCTAAGTAGTTCCTTCGGGACGCGGGTGAAACAGCGAGCAAAAGCTAGTTAAGAATATTAGTAGGATTTATCTCATGCATGAATGAAAGCATGGCTGGATTATGGTTTCTGCCTACCCCCATGGTGAAAAGCCACTAGGTAATTTATGTCTTGTCAGTGTCAGGTCGAGCTATCAAGCTGTACTGACGTTTGTTATCTAGATTCGACTCTTGCCAAACATGCAACGTAAACACTACATCTCAAATGCACCGCTACAAAACATGGCCACTAGGGTCTGATCAACCCCTCAAAGCTAGAGGCCACTTACACTGACCCCCAAACCCCTAATAAAACATAACCCTAAACCACCACGCGTCATCATTACGTGAACATCAGTAATTCCGGGTGGTGCTTGAATAATTTTAAAAATAAAAACACAAAAAAATAATTAAACGCAACCGGGACCTTTTGTGCGTTGAATTCGCGTATTTATTAGAGCGAACATCGTGGCCGTACTGTAATTGCCGTGAAGGGTTGGCGGGACTCTTTGACCCGTAGTTGTTTAGATTATTGCACTGGGTAGTGTGTGTAGGTTGACACTAGGAAATGGCAACCTGCTGACCACAATTTTGTATTGCATTGCATACTTTAAACACGGCATTTAACCCTAGACAGATCTTCATCATGTATTGTCATTTTATTTAACACTAGCTTCTGCCCGTGACTTCGTCCGCGTGGAATAGTGGTGCTCCACTCCTATTGGTTTTAGCATGATGATATAAAGGTAGCCTATAGCCTTCCTCAATAAATGGGCTATTTAACACAGAAAGAATTTTTCAAATCGTACCAGTAGTTCCTGAGATTAGCGCGTTCAAACAAACAGCAGCAACTCTTCAGCTTTATTATATTAGTATAGATTTAAATTCAAAACTTTTTCCTCGTTAGAAAGGGCTGCCTGAAATTCTAAAATTCTTACCCTGCGCTTTGATTATTTTTTTACGATGACGAAATACTATGTTTTCCACATCAGCCTGATTTACAAATTTCATTTGAAATGCGAATGTGACTTTGTTTTTTCTTTTAGATTTTACGTAAAACGGCTTAACCAATGTCGATGAAATTTGGTATGGTGATAAAATAGATTTTGGAGACTATTATAAGCTTTATATCTGGTTGCGTTTAGTAGTTCCCTCGGGGCGTAGGTGAAAACGAGGGAAACAGCTTACAATATTTAAAAATACGTAATGAAAACCTACGCATCTTTCTATTCTTATCAATTCAATAGCATAATAATGACTGATATGAAAATTTAACATTTGTATACGATTATTACCGAATTAAACCAAATCTGTAAAATGCTTTGTCCTGAATTAATGACTGACTGACGGATCAACGCACAGCCTAAACCGCCGATTGTAGAGACTTGAAAATTGAAGGTGTGTTCTTTGTATGACGTAGGCCTCCGATAAGAAAGGATTTTCCGAAATTCTACCCCTAAAGGGGGCAAAGTTCGTATGAAACTCTGTAATTTTTAATTTGAATTCGTAAAGCTCACGCGAGCATAACCGCTGGTGGAAAGCTATTCCAAAAATAAAATTCGTTAACTTCAATAAATAACACGTAAAAGTTTGCCATAGAAAAATAAATAATTGCCAACCTTTCTAATTACATTGAAACCCAAAGTCATTACTAAATGTCATTCCGGATATCGCCAGCCCTGCTCGGGGGGTCATTCTGACGCGAGCGTTAAAGGGTTAATTTAACGCTCACTGCTTTGCGACAGACTCGAACCGTGTATTTCGGCGTATGTAGTGTTGTAGCAGGCCGGGATTTAAATTAAAATGCCGGGATTTGAGAATGAATGCAGTTTAGTTTAGTGCAAGTCTTTCATTTTATGATGAGACTACGTAATCTTGAACTGGCATTATTTACGTTAATTGTTATAATAAACTCGAATTTTCTTTTAAGACAACTAAATTATATAAACGGAATTGTATAAAGATAATCAGCGGAATTGGTTTTTGTGTAGCATTTTTTGTTCATAATTTTATTGAAAATTCTGATTTATTTCCTTGCCCACAAGCAAATATCTACTCAAAAATATGAAATTCATAAAGGTCCTATGACAATAGCATAAAATAGCCGGACTTACATTAATACTATCTGTTTCTCGCGATTTCACCACCATTCTGAAGGAATTATATATATGTGAATCCAGATTATAAACTATGTGTCTACCAAACTTCATCCAAATCCACTTAGTAGTTTTTGCGTGAAACACTTACAAATAAACATACACCATCACAAAATTTCACATTTATAATTTTAGCAGGATTGTAGGAAAAGCCGGTCATAAAGTTTCTAGACAACGTACAACACACACCAGTTTGAGTTTAAACGCGTAATTCATCACACTGTCCATTGTCATACTATGCGGGACTCCGGCCAGTGTATCGCCATCGCCGGGAATTCCGGAAATGTGACCGAACAACACTATACGTTTGACGTGGCGTTTTGTACGTCAGGTGCGTAAATTTCATGTAAATCATCGCTTTACTTTTGAATGGCTCGCAGTTGGATTTTACAATGTACCTATTGTCATACTTTTGGTTTTATTTCTGAAATGTTATGATGACATATTTTGGAAAGAAAACACAAAAAAGGGAGCAAGATGGGATGTCTACTTTGAAAACTGTTACTGTCATCTTTGGGTACCTGCCTTATTAATTTGTGGCAGCATAGGACCTGAGTTCAGTCCCCAGTTTGGGCTATGACATTTGAGTTATCTCGAGTATCTTTGTAAAAGCCTAGTCTTTGAATTTTTACTCCCTACGTCGTAGTATACTTACATAAGGATTTAACATACCTAACTGGACTATTAAGGGATTGCAGAATATAGGTAGTAGACCAAGGAGGTTCCAAGATACGATTTACGACAAGATTCGCAGTGGCTATATATTTTAATACAATGAAGAACAAACTATAGATATTAGCAGTACTAGTCTCTGATATTAGTGAGGCTTTGCAAGATAGGAAATAAAATAAAAAACACATTAATTCATTTCTGATGGGAATAAGAACGTAACGTCAAAATTCAACTGCCAAACAGTGTTAGTCATCATATGTCCTATGGGCCTATAATTTCAATAACCACAGTCGGAACCACAGTTCTAGGACCATAATATATTTAGATAAACCCTTACCCACTACGTATCCTTTGGCGAAATCCCATATTTGCTATTAATGATACCTACGGGAGCCATTCTCTCAAACCGCACGGAATCGCGAATCAGTTTTGATTGTTATACATTACAAAGTTACTAGATCTTATGTCTTAGTATCTTCCTATTTTGGGTGACTCAGTTCTAAATACAAAATTATCCTGATTTAACAACTCATTAATTTAAATTTACTTTCATTTTGAAGGGTTAGTCCCATTTCGATACCACATATTATATTTCTTTATGTGTTTAAGAAATCGACCTATTGACTGTTGATTTCACGCAATGCACGCAAAATCCTTTCCAATATTTAATAAAAGTTAAGCTTTTTATTTCTTGATTGTATGTTTTGGTTTTCAAGTAGATAGTCGGTAGTGGCTGTTTATTTTAAAACAAATACCTATGGAGGAGAGGATGTAGGGACGATACAATTTACCTACTATACCTCAAATTTACCCCATTGAGGTAAAAGTATATTTTTGAATATATTACAAGGAGTTCCTTGGTTATGGAGATAATTTTGTGACACAATGGTGACACAATGTGTTTGGATAAAAAGACTGATTGTGAAACTTTCGGGCTTTTGACTATCCTTAATGACTGTCAAAGATTAACCAATTAGAGCAGGAACAACTAGCTTTCCGAGAATTTTACACCATTCTATATTTAAAAACTATTAAAGTAATAAACAAAAAAAAACATAATGAAAGTAAATTGTGACACCCTATGAGATCTGAACCGACTCTAACCTTACTAGGAAAATTTAAATAGATTTATCATGATTTTATTTTAGTATAGTTGGCATAACTGTCGAACCGAGTTGGCATAACTCGTTTCGCATAAATAAATTATGGAAACGCACGTAATGTCATTTGGAGCTGAGCGTCATTACCGTCTGTCGCAATGCTGATCCCTTCCTGAGGACGTGACTATTTGTTTTATTATGTCTAAAAGTGGGGCCATGGAAACTGCAGTGGGATAAGAGGAGTGGAAGCGGCTGCGAGTTCTACCTTTAAAAAAAACACATGCTTTGTAAGCGACTTGCGTAATGTGAATTAAATAGAACAAATTCCACATTAAACAATTACTCTGGTATTGTATTGTGCTATTACTGATATAATTAAATGTATTTTCTTTCCTATCCGAAAGAAGATATCGCTTTTAGCGATGAGACCGCCGTTGATCCCTCAATTTTACTTTAAATTGTATCATTCAAAATTTTTTAGTGTGTGTTTTTAGTTTTTAGCATGATATTCTATTCTAAATATTGATTTACACAGTGTGTATAAACTCCTAGACAGGAACAATAATCCGTCATAGAAATAGTTCCACCTGGATATAAAATCCAATTTAGATAAAAAAGCATGACCTGCTTGGATACTATTTTGGTTTGGGTTTAGGTATTACAAGTCAAATTGCAGATGACCTAATACAAATATCGTCGGCTTACAAAACCCGCTTATTTCATAGCCACACACGAACGCAAATCTGAGCTAATGCAATAAAAGGAGCATATTATTTGTATGTCACACTGAACGAACGGTTTGAAGGTCTCTTGTTATGAGCGAATGATTTGCATACATATCTGAGCGGAAAGAACGACTGAACGAATGTATAAGCGAACTGTATGTTTGTCTTGCAATTTTCTGCTTGAATTTTGCCTTACGTAAATCGGGTTAAAGGAATCGTTGTATATTTATGTTGATTCTGAAAATACAAACTTGTTTTCTGCTATGATAAAATAAATACTGTGAAGTTTTTGATATTATTGTAGTTGTGTGGGAATTATTTGGCAGCTCTTGTAGTACTTTTGAAAATATTTAACACTAACTGCTATATGATATACAGAGTCTGTACCTACTCAATAATGCACTCGGTAAGAATAATTCCTTTTAAATGTTTCTTAGGAGTCTTCCGTATTGTATCGTATAACAAGAAAAAAATAAATTAAAAAAACCCCCTACGCAAAAATGCCTTACATCATTTTGGAAAAGAGCTGATACTCTTACACTGCTAGACCAATATTAACCAAATATAGCTTACAACCACCGCAAAGAAACTGGCTTTCAAATAAAAAAAATCACATCGAAATCGGTCCATCAGTTTGAGAGCTACGATGCCACAGACAGACATTGGCGTCAAACTTATAACACTCTTCTTTTTGCGTCGGGGGTTAAAAAATAGCCTATAGAAATAAAGGAATAATTAGCTTCCCATTAGTGAATATTTGCCAAAATCCGTATAGTACCTGTGGATTATCAACTGCATAAAAACTTAAAAAAATAATGTTAAAAAAAATGCTTTCATGCGACACATCTTGGCGCAAATAAACGTTTCTTTTTTATGTATTAGATTCAATGCTCATGCCTTCTCTGTATGAGAAGAGGCCTGATGATGATGATGTATTAGATTGCAGTTGTTTTTTCTTACACCATACTTATAATATTTCTTAAGTCATACGTAAGCTAGGAGCAGAACAAGCCATTACTAATATTGAACCTATCTGGAGGCGTACTAACAACAAGCAATTTTCTAAAAGATGTACGCGTGGGATAAAAACTTTATACCATCCTTTTAAAGTAGTGGGTGTATTAGCTGTTATCAGTAGGGTAGCGTAAAGGTGTGTTTGATGGATCCGAAACATTCCCAGGTATTGTTTTAGTACTACAATATTATTTTAAAACCCACACAAAATATTGGAGAGCAAAAAAAGACCGTCAAAGAGGGGCCATTCTTAAATATATATTTTTGGTAGGTAGGTATCAGTAATTTCTAAGACACAGGTTTTTTTGGATTTGTATCCAGTTGATGGCATAAGATTATCTCCTGATAAATAGATCATAAATATTTGACCAGAAGTAGCTGTGCAATAAATACAACTCTGCTTAGCCCTTTTTTTTCGGATGGGAAATGGTGGCAGGCAGTGTCAGACTCTTACTGACTAAAACCAATCCATGTTCCTTCCTCAGCCCTTTGTATTCCGGGGGCGCGGTATCTCTTTCGAACGTCCCGCAGCCCCGGCAGGGACTCTGCTTAGCCCTAAGAGGAAAATATTTAGAGTAGGACTAATAATAGCAGGCGTGGGTGTGATAGGCTTTCTAAAAGATACCCTACCTAATATTATAAATGGGAAAGTGATATTGTTTGTTACGCTTTCAGGATAAAATGGCCCAACCGGTTTGGATGAAATTTGGTACAGAGGTACCATGAAAACGGTTTAAAGCTTTTATATTCCATTACGTTAAGTAGTATCTTCAGGACGCAAAGCAAACCACGGGAAACAGCTTGTATTGTATAAAACAAACTTAAATATTTATTATGAACCGAACCTTAGCAATGGTGAGCGAAATATCGGATTGTTACTGAATAATTCTCATTATTAATTAAATTGGGCTTGTTGGATTATTCGTATTCCTGTGGGTTTCTGGTGAAAGGATCAGAATTCCATTGATCGATCTGTTTCACTGAGATAACTGTCCCAATTTTCGAGTCTCAGTCGAAAACCAGTACCTACGTCGATCTAAGAAAACTATTTTCACAATATCTTCCCGTTTTAACAGTAGTGAAGAAAAATATTATTAGGATATTATTCGAATACATCATCATCATTTGACTCTAGAATTTTCCTACGATGTTGGGGTCGGCTCCCAGTCTAAGCTATCCCTTGAGTAGTGTTTTACATACAGTACAATCTGACCTCCACAACCCAGCTACCGGGTAACACGATACACCTTGGTAAGACTGGTTGTCAGAGTATATGGCTTCTGACTACCCGTACGACTGTAAAAGTTTTCCAAATGACAGCCGGGAACACTTTCTGAGGCACCGAAGAGTCTTTGTATGACATACATTATCCACGGACTGACTGAAGCGATCGCAGCTTAATATTGATCTGTGCAGCTATTACGAACACGAATTTATTTTTAAAATCTACATATTTTACGCCCACGTTCCTGCTTCTAGGCAGTGAGGTGAATTGTAGTGAGACGTCCAGAGCTAG
The DNA here is from genome assembly GCA_963891755.1 of Pyrrhia umbra. NCBI lineage: Eukaryota > Metazoa > Arthropoda > Insecta > Lepidoptera > Noctuidae > Pyrrhia > Pyrrhia umbra. Next base: position 5,201,697 of record OY982943.1, read on the forward strand.
ATTTACACTAAGACATCAAATACAGTACACTCAGTGTATACAGCGAGTGTGTGTTAGTCGCGACAGTGGAATCAGATAATTTATTTAAACACGCTTTTATTAGCTCGGGTTGTATGTATGTATGTATGTATGTAACGGAATCTTTAAACCTAATTTTCACTGGTTTCTAGACGTCTGATCAACTTGGAACTTTGCACACGTGTTAAGGGTCGATGACAATGCAATAATCCGATAAAAAAAACTAAAAAAACACGCTTTTATTGCTTACCGAACTAAAAAATGGAAAATAAATAATAGTTTAAAAAAACACGCTTTTATTGCTGACCGAACTAAAAAGTAGAAAATAATTTTTAAATAATTCAATTCAGAGTAAAAAGCGTGGGGTGCTTGATATTTTAATTATTACACCTATTCTATTGGCAACCATTTATGAGAGGAGAGTCATGAAAATATAGGAAAATGCACCCCACGCTTTTTACTCTGAATTGAATTATTTAAAAATTATTTTCTACTTTTTAGTTCGGTCAGCAATAAAAGCGTGTTTTTTTAGTTTTTTTATTCATAAAAAACTTTGATAAAAAACAAATTAATTGCACCAGTCTGCAATACGGTATCCCATCTAACCACACATGACCACAAAGCCAAAACGTGAAATTTATTTGGACTATCAATGCAAAAATATTTGAAACTCATCCGGGCTCACAAAACAGTCCATTCTGACAGGTAACATCTGTTTCACCTGATCAGAATCACAAAACAAATCTAGTTTGCATTAACGAATGCAAAATATATTTAACTAGGTATGTATTGGTTTGTTTTACTCCAAAAGTAGGTCAGTCCCAGTACTGTGTAGCGATTTAAATATTATCTTGGATGGCTTTAATTGTGTAACGGTTATAATTCACGCAGAAATCGAAAAGGGAATAATTAATTTTGTTTCATATTACTTAAGTTTTTTGTTGTGGTTTGTTAGCTGAGCGGTGGTGGTATCTGTTGAAGTAACGGTAGATTTTCATTCTAGACAAAATTGGAGTCAAGTTTTTTAGAGAGAGAGTGAAAATAAGATTTACTTTGGTGCTGGATTCGACAGTCATTATAAAGTTTTCTAAAACTCTGACCTCTAACACAAACAGCTAAATGTTGCCTTAACTAACGCAAAAAAACACACCTATTATATTTCCTTCCCGAAAATCAATAAAACCCTAAACAATCCACAATCTGACCGGTCATTGCGAAAATTCTCACGTATCCCCTTTCACCCATCAAAAATCACTTACAAGTGCTTACAGGCCAATAAAAACAAACGGCCGCGCCTCCAAAACTGGCTCTTACTAGTTTGAACTGGAGAAATATCCGCCATTTTGCCGTATAACACCTCCTGTAACCGCCCGAAACCGGTGTGAACTGGTTCTTGCCAGATGTCGCATGACAAATAGCAATGTGGTTCTAGATGATTTCGGGACTCTCCGGGCTTTTGTTTGTTATTGAGCGATAAGCGAATCGTATGTGGATCATAGCACTTTCATATATTTGGAAAACGAAATATTCCGGTAGATGAATTTTGTTGAATCTGGAAAATGCATCAGATGAATTTAATATTTTGTGTAAAGGACCATGGGCAAAAATGTATGAGCTCCGTCCCCACCTACCAACACAAATGAAACTGGTGCCAATTGTTCCTAAAGTATCCACTATTAGATATTAAAACGTTTTTTTTACATAAATCAATGGGGTTATAAAAATAATTTATTATTAACAAGCCGGCCCGGCGAACTTCGTACCGCCCTATATTTTAATTTTTTGTTATTTTTCCGATGTTTTAATATTTATTCTGCCATTTGGGATGGAGACAAATACAACTAATCAAAAACCATGAAAATCGGTCTAGCCGTTCTGGAGTTATCCTCACAATGCTTATAGTAAGCAAATAAAAATATTCAGTGTATTATTATTGCTCGTTAGAGGAGCTCATGGCTAAGTAACAGCCGCGCAGGTCGACCGATCAAATGCACTTGCATATGCATGCAAACGCGTCTTCATGCTGCTGCGATTCTCCAGTGGATTGGAGTGTCGCACTGTGGATGACGCTTGGATACATGCGTTGTCCAGGTGAGTTTATATATAATGGCCTCTGCTTGTTGACTGAACTGTGGGGGCCGTGCCGAGTTGCTTGATGTGACTGAAGGGTGTGACCAGGCTTGCGCGTTAGCTACAGGCTAGGTGGTCATGAACCCGAAGAAACCATGAGTGGTTGCTGGCTGGGTGACACACTGGTTGCTGCTCGATGATGGTAGGAGGTTGAGGGAGAGTTGACAACGATGTTGAAGCTCTTGATATCAGGAGATGTGGCTGATGTTTATCACGTCGAGGTCACGAATATGGAGCATCACATCACATTATACACCGCCCTCCACACACAGTACACAGTATCAAATTCAGTTATCACCAAGTCCTTTATCGTGTACGAAATATTTGCATAGAAAACTTAGGATACTAGGAAAACCCAATGCATTTGGGCAACGTCCCCATAGTAAAAAATCGTCAGCTTGATAAGATGTATCAATTGAGCTACATTTCATTTCTGTTGATGGGTGGGGACGATTCCGCCCATGGTCCTTTCTGGAATTGGTAACGGATTATGTCAGAAGAACGAACCACATGATAGACATAGTTGTTGTCTCCCAAGTGACCCAAGGAAAACTTAATAAATGAAAAAAAACATATTTTATTATTATTAATAAAATGAATTAATAAAAACATCCCCCCTCCATGGTCTAGTAGTTACAAGAGCGACTGGTAAGCATAAAGTTTGATTTCCAGATCAATCATTGTTATTTGGATCTTTTATGTGACATTGCTCAGTCGCTGCCCGGAGTCCGCCCAGTGCAGATATTAAATTTGAAACAGCAAGTAGGGGGTGCCTAACGCACTCAAAGAAAAAACTACTAAAATGTAGGTGTGCTAACGATACGCCTCTGCCATACCCTTATGAAAAACAGTCGTAATGTTATTCTTAATAACAATCTTTCAAACCTCATCTATTAAGAACAAAAACAGCTACTTTCTCAGAACTCGTATCAACTAATTTACTTCATGTCATTGTAAGTTAACTAGTATTTAATAACTTGGCAACTTCGACATAAAATAACTTGCGTTAATACCAAACTTATAGCGCTTTGCAAACTATAGAACTTATGCCGCATGAAAACAACTTCCTTTACTCGTTGCTTGGTGACTGAAGAAAACCAAGTGAGGTATCTACTTTGTTTAGGTAGGTAATAATAGTGTACTATCCTACTAATATTGTAAATTTGAAAGTTTGTGGGTTTGTATGAATGTATTTTTCTTACTCTTTACTCTTTCAGACGAAAACTACTGAAGGGATTTGGATATAAATTTGGCACAGACATATTGTGAAACACCAGTACCAGTAGTGTTTACCAAAAGCACGACGTATCGTTTAAGTACAAACATTAACTAATCGCTAACCGCTATCAAACAGAACAATGCTTAATCCTCTGACATTCATAGAAACCCAAATTTAGCACGACAATAATAATTGCTTAATCCTTAGAAGTTATCAAAGCAAAATAAGTTACTTACTATTTATCCTAATTAAGAAAGAAATTAATCATCGGCGCCTAATTCTGAAAGGTCAAGGTCAAAGTGGCATTTACGGTGGACACGATACATATTTAATGTCTTATTATATCAACACATCATGCATTTATTCCCAGAAAAGGAAAAGCAGAGGTCTATTTTACTACACCTACATCTACACAAACATACATCAGTTCAACCACATTTCGCCAATAATGTTCAGGTAAGAAAGAAAAAATGTATACACTTCCTTGCCCAATATTTGGAGATCACACATACAAGATCTAGACAGTCAACATCTGTCTGTATGCCAATTCTGCACTTGTAATCTAATAATTGGATTGGAGTGCCATTCTCCAATTATTCTGTAACACAGATTTATGTATTTCCACATAATTTCTCAGAGGACTTGGATGAATGTTTTAACATCATCATCAATTTATCCTAATTTCATGAAGAACAAGCACAACCAAAATTAGATTTTTCATAATATATTAATTCGAGTTCTAAAGCAAAGTAGAGCTAAAACAATACACAAATTCGTTGGTAAAATGAAAATTATCACGATAAGATTTCCCTGAAAGACAACTTTCCGCACCATATCCCCTCAAAAACTCCAACCGCTAAAAACATCCTCTTAGCACCACTAAATTCTGTCAGCTAATTACACAAATAGGCTTCACCGAAATTCTCTTCCGTTCCAACGAATAAAATTCAACAGCACTTTCTTTCATAACCGCTGAAAACGAAGGCTTTCTTACTCAAAAACCCGACGTTAATGCCCTGTTATGGAGCCCAGAAACAAAGGCATAAAAATTAATCGATTTCGCACAAAATGGGGGAGGTGTCTATTCAAATCTGAATGTAACAGTTTTTTGCTTCGTTTTATTAAAAGCTGCTTAGGTCGAGCTCGGTGAAACATTGATTCTTTGTGTTATTATACTGGTTTGATTTAATTGCTTTGATTTTTGAAGATTAAGGAACAGTTACATAACATCCCACTATTATCTCTAAAAGTTGGACAGAGTTCCACTATTTTGTCTTCTCCTTATCGTGTTATGTGGACTGCAGGTTTAGAAAAATAATAAGTCCTACTGTCAGAGTTTTCTCACATCCACCAGACAGCCTCTGACATGAAATAATAACAACGAATGCTATCAATAATGATAAGAAGAAGATCCCAGCCTATTGCTATTAACCTGCCAAAAATTCAGACTTCAGGCTTCTACTAAGCAATCCCACAAGGGAAAAAACCACACTTGGCTCCACTCGGCAAACGAACCAAGGACCTTTTACTCAGCAGCTGTGCTTTCCAACTACCAACTATGTATAAAAACGAGGCTAGTAGTTAGTTATATGTTCTGTTATTTTGGCGAAAGTCATGAGTATCGAAAAAATGTTTAGATACTGCAGCCGCTGCGATCATTTTAAATTTTATATCTCGTCTACGATGATCACTATCCGATTAAAGAGGAAGATCTTCCATTTTAAACCACAAACAATAACCATCCTCATCACATAAATGGCGTTGTAGAATTTTCAGTGAAACATATCCTGCGCTTAAACTGCTAACAAGTTCTTTGAATGCAGTATTTGTTTAAAATTTTGTTTAAAGTTAACTACTTAAACTTAACTAATATACTGAATTAATAAAAAATGTCCTCACGGGTTTAGTTATGACTTTGAATCCACATTAATTAGTTCCTACACCACATCTTTAGGCCTAAGAAATGGGCTCCTTAAACTCTTTCGACCACGAATTTTAATCACAAGTGTTAACAAAAATGTTAGGTAGGTAAAAAAAAACCTAAAAAAACGAGTGACACACTGGTAAATTATTTCTAAAGTACCAACGACACATTTCTCGATCTCAACACGTTTTTGCTTTGGTAATAAATGCTAGCGTTCGTTCAAGTGGTGTGCAGTGGGCGTGTATTAACATCATTCTTAGTGAAATATAGCCGACTTAAGTGGATTAATATACTTGTACTCAATTCTTGCTAATTGTTACTTGAGTAATTTTTATTTCAACCTATTATTTATTTGATGTAGTTATTCTGTTAAGGGTGGGTGTGCATAGTTTTAGTTTTAATTCAAAGGTACTAATGAGACTCCTAAAAGTGTGGTGTATTACAACTCACTCGAATTCATAAAAAAATGCATATTTCGAGAAGAATATATATTAAAGAATATGATTGAGGGGTCATTTTTAGGATTCCGAACTAAAGTCAGACAGACAGACAAAGGTTATGATTTCATTTAGTCTGTCCGCCTGGAACAGCTGATTAATGCTATTGACTTCAAATTAGGAAGTTATAAAATAATTGTCCATACGTGTCGGGTTTTTTTTTTTTCAAATTATCATTGTGCCTTCTTGAACCTTTGTATTCTTCTACAATCAAAAGGAATCTCTCTTTAGTAAAAATGATACAATTCAGTTTTGTTATATTTAACAATGTCCAAAATCATACAAAAATAGTACAATAAAACGTCTCAATGTATGAAATTTTCACATGTAATACTTTGGTATTTTCTGAGATTCTAGGTATTATTATAGTTACTATATATCTAGCCTTAGCCCTATAAAACACAAAAGGGCTATAAATTATGCACTTAAAGCCACGCATATATTTTGAGTGCATGTTTAAAACATTATTTATTTATTACTAACTAGCTTCTGCCAGCGACTTCGTCCGCGTGGAATAGTGGTGCTCCGCTCCTATTGGTCTTAGCGTGATGATATATAGCCTAAAGCCTTCCTCGATAAATGGACTATCTAATACTGAAATAATTATTTAAATCGGACCAGCGGTTCCTAAGATTAGCGCGTTTAAACAAAATGACAACATTTCTCTTCACTGCTCTGCTCCTATTGATTGTAGCGTGATGAAAAGTATACTATAACCATCTCAGGAGTATGACAAATAATTGTACCAAGTTTCGTTAAAATCCGTCGAGTAGTTTTTGTTTCTATAGAGTTTATACAGACAGACAGACAGACAGACAGACAGACAAAAATTTTACTGATTGCATTTTTGGCATCAGTATCGATCCCTAATCACCCCCTGATAGTTATTTTGGAAATATATTAATTCATGTACAGAATTGCCCTCCCTACAGATTTATTTTAAGTATCTAGATAGATAGATTCTGCTAGCGACTTCGTCCGCGTGGAATAGTGGTGCTCCGCTCCTATTGGTCTTAGCGTGATGATATATAGCCTATAGCCTTGATTTCTGTGTAGCTTTAACCATTAAGGTTGCACACGCGACGGAAGCTTAAAAATGGAGTAACTTCTCCCGTTTTCCCAACATTTCCCTTCACTGCTGTGCTCTTATTGATTGTAGCGTGATGAAAAGTATACTATAACCAGCTCAGGAGTATGACATTTAATTGTACCAAGTTTCGTTAAAATCCGTCGTGCATCAGTATCGATCCCTAATCACCCCCTGATAGTTATTTTGGAAATATATTTCATGTACAGAATTGACCTCTCCACAGATTTATTATAAGTATAGATAGAAGATATAGATTACTTATATTTACAATGGGATAAATATCAACCAATGATTAATGTGTCTGCAAGGTAAAGCCTTCTATGGGATTGCATATAGCAAGCCACTTTGGTCTAGATGTTGTAAATAGGTACAACTTGATAACATATATTTTGAGGAACAAAAAAGTTCGCCGACAACAGTCCCTCGTCTGCGGCAGGCATTTAGAAACACTTTCAGGTAATAATAGACTGTTACAGCTAAATTTCAGTCGCGACTTAATTACATGTAGCCTTTACTTATTGATGGAGTTTGACTTCGGATTATAATTGACATTGAATTGGCTCGGTTATTAATTCAGTGGGCGTATGTCCGAAGATTATTGAATCGATATTAATTAATATCTTTCTTTGTCTATTTTTAGCTTTTACATTTAGTTAGGCCAATAAATCCGTAAAACTTTTAGGAGACAGTGAAGTAGTTGTTGCATAGTTTTTAATATTATAACTACAATTACATGTAGCTGAGATTTGAATGTGTAGGTTTAGGCAAATGTATCATCATCATCATCCTCTTACCCTTATCCCAATTTATTTGGGGTCGGCGCAGCATATCCTCTTCTGCCATACTTGTTCATATGACGTAATCTTACTAGTAACATCTTTTCTCGCCATAACATCATCTTTCACACAATCCATCCATCGTTTTTTGGTCTTCCTCTACCTCTAGCCATCCACATTCATGCTCAGAACTTTCCTCACGACATGTTCCTCATTCTTTCGCATAACATGCCCAAATGGATACGCAAATGGATAAGATTAGAAATGAGTATGTTTGAGAAAGTTTGAAACGACAGAAAAATTATGTGGGAAACGTTTGTCATGTTAACGACATGTTGATGCGAAGAAATGAAGAACATTGACAAAACGACTCTGAGCATGATTGTGGAACGTGTGGATGGCTTTGGAACTAGAACAAAAACGATGGATAAACTGTGTAAAAAACAACCTAGCTAGAAAGAGGGTGATTGATAAGATGATTACTGATAGAGATGTATGAAAGATAAAGGTTTGAATTGTCACAAGAAATCAATTTTAATCAAGAAATTATAATTTTGGCGGTGTACAAATTTTCGTAATTACATTCTGAATTTAAATGTAAAAACATTATAATCTTCCCAACTTAAGCGCTCACTATCGCAAGATTAATCATTAAACGCGCTTTAAGGTAGGCAATAAATTGGTTATTGACAGACAGACGATTTATACTGATTGGAGGGGGTGTAAAGTATACAATGTCTTTCAATCGAGGCAGACATTTTGTCAATGTCAGGTTGGAAACATACGCGGCTGTATTTTGGTCTATTAAAGTGGTAGGTTGTAAAAACGAAGCAATTTTTTTATTCCAATAGGTCTCGCCTTTTCATAAGTTTCTTTTAGTGTAATTGGATGCAGCTGAAACCTGTATTAGAAAGGTGATGGTTTCCTATCTGACCTGGGGCTTTACCATGACATGCCAAAGCAGGAATAGATTAGTTGTGAAAAGAGACGGTGTTATAGTACGTTAGTAGTTGTGTCTCGCTCTCACACTTGGATAGTGATTGCAAAAACATGTGGTGGTACGGCCCCTATCTGAGGCTAAGGCGCCTGCATCTTAAGTATAAAAATATAGGTTCGAAACCTGGTACTACCAATGTAACTTTCTTAAAATCATTTTGTACTTTTTCAGTGTATCTTCGACGGTGAAGAAAATAGCGTGATGAAACCCGGACTTAATAAGTTTGCGATCAACAATTCAACTCAAGCAAGCGTAGTGATGGTCATGCCTTCTCTGTTTAAGAAGAGGCCTTTACCCAGAAAAGCGACAATAAATAGGCCAATGGTCTGATGATATAAAATAGTCCGTACCAATTGATTTTACGAAAAAATTAAACAAAGTCGTAACCAATTTTTTCTTATTCTGGCACGGATATTAACAAAATGCCGTAAGGATAAGTATAGGATGTCATGCTCTAATCATCATTATGTAACATTCAATGCCATTTTATTTATTCATGTAAGAAAATTAGAACAAAATAGGTTATGATTTTGCTTGCATTCTTCGAAAAATCACATGGTATAAGATTATAAAATGATTTCTATAGAATATTCAACAGTCCCGAACAGAACAAACACCCGTATAATGCCCGTAATAATATTATAAAGACACGGCTCACGGTTGCCAAAATATGTGACCTCTGCCCCCTACCCGTTTTACCCTAAAATTATACCAACTGTTATTGTTATAGCAGTTAAATTTAATTGTTTTAGGGATCAGCAAGAGGAAACAGTATCCGTCTGATTCGAAAATGAAATACATGAAGGGAGACGGTTATCGTATCGCGTAAATTGTAACGGGTTTGGTGAATTTTGGGGGAAATATTATGAATTCTGTTATCATTTTCTTAATGTTTTATGAAACGTTATTGGTATCTTGAAGTTATCTCGCCATACAAGCGGCAGGTCGCCTTAGTCATTATGCAATTGTTTCAGCATGAAGGTACTAGAAGTGGTCAAGGAAAACGTCATGAAGAAATAAGTCTGTTAAGTCTGTTGTTCTAAGTAAAATATCTAAATAGCTTAATGAACCTTTGCGAAATAGCGGAGGAGTTTGATCTCGAGAGAGTCTTTCGATCAAAAGTTAAACTGCACTTGGCACGTTCGGTCCGTGGATGGGTGTCCATTTAGTTTTACCCAGACACATTCGGGCGTAGAAAAGCATGGTAAGGCGTTGGTCCCAAACTGTCATTTGTGAACCTTTGACGGTCGATAAATATTTTAATGAAGAAAGAAATAATCAGGTGCTATGTGCACACAATTATCTAACACTCAACCTATTAGACTTTCAAGATGCTAACAAGATGCTAACCGTAATGACTGCCTTACCAATTTATCGTGTTAATGGGAGTATTATAAAGGGCCAAATAAAGGGCCCACCCGTTTGGTTTCGAACCCACGTTCTATACCGCAAACGTAGTAGGTACGAGTAGTTACCACTAAGCTACGATAGCTCGCTCTAAAGTAATATTTATGTAAGGTAATATTTTTCGATAAAACATATTGAAGTTCCATACCGAAATAAAACTACATAATTATTCCCCCTACAAATCACCATAACGCCTGAAAAGGCTCAACAGCAATAAAACAATGACGGGAATCTACATTGATACCAAACGGCCTACCAGTGTTGAATCATCTGTCATGCACTCGACAATAGCACGTACAGTTTTACTAAATCACACCGTATCGATGAAGGATTAAAGTTGAAAATGCCACGTCTGAAGATTTTTCCCTGGAAATCATTGTGAACGATTTCGGTCAGCGATTTAACCGCAATAAGCAGGTGTTACAGAAGTACAATTTCTAATGTTAATAATATTCATGTCAATTATAAAGTTGCTTACTGTAAGTTAAGTACTAGCTTTTTTAGCCGAGAGATTTTTGTAATTATCTTCTTTAATTTTGTTTAATTGTTTTTTTTTCTATCAACTTGTGTTTTGAGCCAATAAAATATTTTTCTTTCTTTCTTTCTAGCTGGTTACTACGGTTTCACTGTCTTAACGGTGGATATCTTCAAGATAAAAGTATCCTGTAATATTAATCCAAAATGCTGTCTACTTGTATGCCAACTTTCAGCCAAACCTATTCAGTTGTTTATAACTTATAGATAGTAACAAACATTCACCCATCCACACAGACTTTCGCATTTATAACATTTGAACAAAACATAATATAACCGGAGAATTATCGAGAGTATTTTTTGGAGAGTCAAAAATTATTCGACCCGTCAAATAAGACCCTGTCAAAACCAGTAAGTATAACAATTTCAAAGATAACTAATTTTACGAGCCACAAACGTGACTCGAAATATAGATTTTAAATCTAATTTTTTTCGTCATTTTTGCTTCAAACACCTTTTAATTTAATTAACTTTGAATTGTAATAATCTGTTTGTAGTTTACTTAATTTATTTATTTATACTTTTTGCACGCAATAAATCAATATAAATGTACAATGGCGGACTTAACGCCTTAGGCGTTCTCTACCAGTCAACCTTTGGGTGGTGGGGAGATATAAGTGGCAGGTGCACAAGAACTAATTAAATATAATAATATATTAAAATAAATATAGGATTATATAATATATATATATTATTTATATATATCTATATTATACATATATTTATATAGATATATATATAAGAAGAAAATATAAATATAAATAATAACTATTATTGTGATGATTCCGCTAACATCCGGTGTATATGTTCACGAACTTTCACTTTGAACGTATAACGGCTATTTGCCATCCTTATTTCCAAGGGCAACTTATTCCATAGAAGAATAGATTTAACAAAAAATGAAGAATGAATAAAATCAGTACGGTGAGAAGGGCAATGGAGAAGACGATTATTTGTGGAACGAAGATTTCGGTCGTGTTGGGAACTTAAATACTGGAAGTGAGATGTTAAGTAAGAAGGTGAAGAAGGATTATAAAGAATCGAAAAAAGAGTAGTTAGTGCTCTCATCTCACGCCTTTGTCTAATCGGCAGCCATTTGAGTTGCTTTCGATAAATAGACACATGATCGTACTTGCGAAGATTAAAAACGAATCGAATGCAATTATTGAGAAGACGGTCAAGTTTATTGAGTAGATCTGCATTCAGGTCATAGTAGCAAACATCACCATAGTCGATTATAGGAAAAATCAAGGCTTGCACAAGCATCGCTTTCACGTTGGACGGGAGGAGGTTTTTTAACCGATAAAGATAGCGCAATGTTCCTGTAACCTTCTGGCTGACAGTCGCGACGTGAGTTTGCCAATTAAAAGTAAGTTAATTTAATGATATGACTAAGAACTTGACTAGAAACCCTATAATCCCGAGAGAACTACACTATATCCGTCCAGGGCCTATCTTCGTGCTAAATTTCATCCAATCAGTTTAGCCGTTTTAAGCGTAACACACAAACAAACGAACTGAATTTAGCATTAAATATTTTTTGTTAGGATTACAAAACTTTCTATTTAGGTACCTTAATTTAATATTTGTCCTTCTGACTTACGTGTATATGACCTCAACTGAACGACCGATTTAAATTTCAAATTGCCAGTTATCTGGATAGAGGTTAGCGATGAATGGAGTAGCATTAAGTTCTCTGCCTACTTTCTGCTCGCCTATCGCCAAATCTTATTACGGAACGTTTTAATTATAGCGAGGTTTGCCGCAATCGATGGTAGACGTTCTTATTGTTTTTTTAAGGATTCTTTTTGAATGAAAGCAGTTTTTGTATTAAAAACATTAATCAGAAAAAAAATCTCTAGTAAAAACTATCTAACCTTTTTTTTAGGTATGGATAATCATCATAATTATAAATCTTCCCACTGCCGGCGAAGTGTAGTGTAAGAGTCTGTCATTACCTGTGTCTGACTCTTACTCTATAACCCATTCATGTTCCTTGCTTTGCCACTTGTATTCCGGGACCGTGATAACTCCTTCGAACAATCCCGCAGCCCTGGCAGAAACTATCTACACTATTTTATATATTGTAAATGCAAATGTAAGTTGGTTTGTGTGTTACGCCTTCACTGTACCGATTTAGATGAAAATTAGTATGGAGAAAGATGGGACTCTGGAGATGTTTATAGGCTTTTTTGTCCGGGTACTAAAATTAGTTCCCCAAAAGTGACGGGGCTCACTCCAGAGCTATAGCCGGCCGGGACTTCGGGATGTTCGAAAGCGTTACCGCGCTCCCGGAATACATAGGGCTGAGGAAGGAATATGGATGGGTTTTAGTCAGTAGGAGACACTATCTCTCGCCCCACCCACGACGGAAAAAAGGTAGTATGTGAAACTGCGGTAAACAGCAAGTATAAAATATATTAGGTACATATTGAAAATTTCCACGTGCAAAATTAGAAATGAAAATTGTCGTTTTTCTAAATGCAGCCAGAAGATTTCTAGAAATTATTTCAAAAGTAAGATTTATATTTAGAAGCAGAAAGTAAATAGGGATTTGGCGTTCTATTAAAAGGATAAAAACAAAAATAAATTTCACTTAAAAACTCATCGCCATTTAAACAAAAGAGACATTTTTCATAATAAACACATCTTCTTGAAAATATTAACGTTTTACGACTTTTCTTCCTTAAAGAAGAGTCAAGAATAAATTAAAGCGACTGTGTTTATGTAATCTTGTAACTTTTTGTTTTAAAAAATGCACCATCCCTTTAAGTTTGTTTTGTTTTCGCGAGTTTATGATTGGTGGAGAATATACAAATAATGAATAAATCTAAGAAGTTATTGAAAACGATTTTTGATTTATATTTAGCGATTTATATTATGATAATACAAGAGCACAATTGAAGAGGTCGTGGCTAAGTAACAGTATGGGTCGACCGATCAAAGGTAAAGCTGCGCTTGGCGCGGTCGGTCCGTGGATGGGTGAAAGGCATTTTTTACGGGTGCATTAAGTTGTTTCCTTAGAACTATAATATAACTACTAGCTAATAACTATAAAAATTATAAAAAAACTCCAAAAGATACAAAAGTTAACAAAATCTGCAAAATAACCTTTTTCAAAAAAATATGCTGAGTTCTTAATGAGAAAACCATAGCAAAAACATTATTTCGACCTAAACTGAGCATCTAAACAACATATTTGCATTAAAAAGTTAAAATTTGAAATAGCCGTGCACTGCTATTTTATTACTCCCTAGGGGTAAAGTACACGCATTCAGACCACAGAGTATGTACCATACAGAGATCAAGAGTTTTAAACTGTGCTCACGTCGTGTGGAGAAATAATTCTAGTGCACTATTATTTTCGATACTACCTTGCGTACTTGATAAAAAATATGTTGAAATGCCTTAGTATATCATATGTATTAGACAATAAGAAGAGGCTCATATAACTGTGATGCTCCGGCTCCACTACATTACTTTGTATTATATTATTATTTATCATCATCCGAGCCTTTTCCCAACTCTGATGGGGTTAGCTTTCAGTCTAACCAGATGCAGCTGAATACCAGCGCTTTACATGAAACGAATGGCGCTACGTCCAGTCCACAACCCAGTTCAGGCAATACTGGTTGTTAGACTTTCTGCCCGTAACTGGTCGACCCGTATGGCTGTTACTTAGCTACAAGTTCCATAATTCTCTGCATAATTTTGTGCAAATGTTCATCAGAATCAGTGCAGTAATAAAGCCTAAAAGTAAAAGAGAAACAAACAGAGACACGGCAATCTAAGTTCGATTAGTTTTGATCAAAAATTTTTACGCCCACTATGGTAGCTATCACACTTGAAATAAGGGGTGACCAATAAGCATTTCATACGAGTATGGACTCTGATAGTTTCATACTCATCAACCTCCTGTATTGTTGGTATTATAATATATGTGTCTAGGGATGTTATATGCACGTCGGCAAACGAATATTAATTTCAAGTAGCCTTTGTTTGTAGACTCTTGCTTTGAACTAATTAATTGGATGCACAAGTTTATATTGATGCCAGAAAATTGCAATATGTTTTGAACATAATTTCTATACTGCTGAAGATTTGAACAATGTCTAGGAATATGAGAGCTAGAGTATAAAATGATTGATGATATTATAGAGAATTTTAAACAATACAAGTTTGTTTGTGTTGCTCTGTCATTGGAAAGGACAATTATTCGCGAAGATAAATTTGACCTTGAATATTAAGATATTGTACCTAGATTTCCAATGACTGTATGTCCCATAAGATAATAAGTTTGGGTTCCTATAATACTGTTTTGTAGATAAAGTGAAAATAGAAGTAAAGATAACAATGGTCATTTATAATGTAACGATTATTTTTATCGAGATTTTTCACAATGGAAAAATGAGAGCTTAAGGAAAATTTACAGCTTGTTATTCTTGTACTTCAAGGCAAAAGCTTTTTTGTATACAAAGAAAGCTTAAGTAGAATAATTCCATACAGCATTGGTATTTTCAGAATATTCTTAGTTTGAGCTCCTACCCATCACCTACCATTAAATATCACCATAGTTAGCTTCTGAATGAATTCCTCATGAGTATAGTGGTCGCAAAGGTAAACTGCTGTAAACGGGTTCTCGAATTCGATTTCCGTGTCGGGATGACATTGCCGCATGGGTGTTACAGCTTCGTGCATAACAGTGTTGGAGGGCATTACAAGCTCTCATCCCCGGCTGCTATCTTGATAGCCGTCGTTTGTTACTATTCCATGTCAGATACTGTCAGGCGGATTTGAAAAAAATCTAACACTCTAGGGGTGTTAGGTTAGTAAAACCTGCAGCCCACGTAATAAGAAGAAGTTCCTAAATTGTATACCTAACCATACAACCATGAGGCTATAGATACCTGGAAAATCACCTGCCTGAACTCTGATCTACCCGCCAACCCATCCTCCCAAAGACAGTGGGATGAGCCGCTCTGCAGAGTAATTCAAAAGAATTTAATCGATTCATCAATTACTTCTGCCGAGCGAGCACGCCTGCTGGCTGTGGGTGCATGGGAATCGGGTCTTTGGCTTCAAGCACTTCCGTCATCAAACATAGGCACCATGTTTGATGACACTACTTTCCGCCTTGCTGTTTGCCTGCGTCTGGGCGCGCCATGCTGCTCTCCTCATCGCTGCCACTGTGGCGAAGCTGTCAACAGCCTCGGTCACCACGGCCTGTCATGCAGCCGAAGCGCGGGCCGTATCGCGCGGCACGCAAATATAAATGACATCATCCGTCGTGCTCTTGTTGCCGTCGGCGTTCCAGCTGTATTAGAACCAAATGGCTTGGCACGTGACGATGGCAAGAGACCAGACGGTATGTCATTATTTCCATGGAAGATGGGTAGGCCTTTAGTGTGGGACGCAACCTGTGTCGATACTCTTGCGCCATCCCACCTTGCTAGCTCTTCGTGCTGCGTTGGCTCCGCTGCTGCGGCTGCGGAGAACCTCAAGCGGCGAAAGTATAGTAACCTTATTGGTAACTATATTTTTGAGCCGTTTGGGGTTGAAACTCTAGGGTCGTGGGGTCCGAGTGCCCACCTTCTTTTTAAAGAATTAGCGAAGCGGCTTGTTGACACTTCCCGTGACCCAAAGGCTGGCTTTTACTTTGGCCAAAGGCTAAGCATTGCCATCCAACGTGGCAATGCCGCCAGCCTCTTGGGTACACTTCCAGTTGACGGCGATGAGGAAGAATTTTTTGACGCAATATTTTAGTTAGATTTATATTAGAATATATTTACTTTTTTTTTTTTTTTCGTAATGTAAATAATGTAAATACTTTCTTTTAAATAAATGTATACCATACAACTGAACGAGGGTTCTTAGCAATACAATGAGAAACAGAATCTCGTCGATAGTTTGACCAAGTCAGCCATCAAGAATGTTATCACAAATCCAACGCCATCACAATTGGAAGCCAAAATGGAATTCTAGATGCGTAATAGCAAAACCTAGTTAGCTCACTCATGAAGTCAACGTGAGGTTGTGTAGCACAGAGTAACAATTAGCTAAACATATGCAAACGATTGCAATAGGCGACGTGAACTAGGATTTGGTGAATGTTAATGTTATCTAGGCTACAGAAATGTTTGGAGTCGTCATCGGCCAAAGCTTTATTGAAGTAATGACCGAATTTAATTTAAAGTCTTACGTCTCAAATGTCGTACGTCTCGTTGTAGATAGAATGCAAAAACCGTTAGTTGGAGGTCATCGATGACCTGTGGCTCTCAAAATGTAACTTGCCTAGCCTTTTCCAACTCTCTTGGGTCGGTTTGCAGCCTAAGCGGATGCAGCTGCAGCTGAAAACTGTGTTTAATATGGAGCGACTACCTATATTACCTTCACAGCCCAGTTGCCGGGTAACACAATGTCCCTTGGTAAGACTGGTTGTCAGACTTTCTGGCTTTAAAAGATTTAGAAGGACATTTTGCGCCTTTTGATGCTCTTTAGCAGATAAACAATACTCAGTAACAATAATAGACAGAGGCAGTATCAGAAAAAAAATGGACTTTTTCATATCCGGACATATAAACAGGCAGTCAAGTCTTGTATATCTTGTGTGAATTTATTATTTATATAATACTAGCTGTTTCCCGCGGTTTCACCCGCATCCCGAGGGAACTACTTAGCGCACCCGGGTAAAAAGTCTATGTTGTTCCTCAGGGTCTATTCTATCTTTGTACCAAATTTCATTTATATCGGTCCAGTAGTTTGGCGTGAAAGCGTAACAGACAGACAGACAGACAGAGTTACTTTCGCATTTATAATATTAGTAAGGATAAGGATTGACGAATTACTGACTTATTTAAATGATAAAAAAATTCAGATGGGTTCCCACGAAAATGCACAGTACAAACAATAATGCAGTTTTAATATTTGGCCAAGACTTAACAGAACATTCTATGCGATCCAAAATCCAGCAATTTTAAACACAACATACGTCTCTTTATCCTTCTTAATCCATTCCGTGTGTGAACGAGATGAGTCCGTGTACATACACAGTACTTCAACCGTGGCTTTGTCTGCGGTTTTCTGATTACACATCAACTTTGCTCATCCCCGAGATGTTCCATTTGAGTTTTCTTAATCTTCTAATGTATTAACGACCTTTTTTCAGGCAGCGAGCCTCGAAAAAAATTTCTCTCAAAATTTGTAAAATATCTGCGTTTGGTATGCAAACAAAGAAGAAAGAATGATAAAGAAAGAAGAAGAGGGGATTTAAAGGTATCGATTGTAACAGTCCAAACCCAGGTATACACCTTGCAAGATTACATCTTGAAGGAGCTAAAAAATATTTTATGGCATTTTATTGGTTAAAATAAAATGTTCCTATGCCAATAATCAAGATTTTGCAATTTCTTGCAACTTTTCTGTTTTTTGGCAAAGGTGGATAACGTGATTTTTTATACCCAGCATGTTTTTATATAACTATTATTTGTTTCTCGCGGTTCTACTTGTATCCTGAAGGAACAATTTCACGCGCCCGAATAAAAAGTAGCCTATAACCGTTTTGAGTCTATCGCCCCGTGGCGAATTTCACCAGAAAATATGCAAGCGTTTTACAGTGATAGCTAAACAAACTCACATTCGCATTTCAAATTTCTAATGGGATTAGGAAGTTAGAATACTTAAATCTAGCTTCCATCCCAATTTTTCCCAACTGCTATCTAGATAGCTGGCAGTTGTTGTTACTATTACATGTCAGAGGCCGTCACGCAGATTTGAGAAAACTCTGACACTGGGGCTTGTTAGGTTAACAGCCTGCAGCCCACACGATAAGAAAGATTAGATTAACAAAATTCCTAAAAGAGTAGATGCTTTGTAAATTTTGTATTTTGTATTAAAAATAAAACTACAAATTACAGAAGCATTTTTCCCTTATATCCTCCATTAGTTTGTATCTTATTATAAATAATGTTCGTATAATTTTTCCGAGAAAAGAGTACGAGTAGAAGCGGGTACCTATTCAAGATTTTTTCTCATTAAGTCTGCGGTTCCAGGTCGTCTTAAGTACTAATT
Organism: Pyrrhia umbra; assembly: GCA_963891755.1. NCBI lineage: Eukaryota > Metazoa > Arthropoda > Insecta > Lepidoptera > Noctuidae > Pyrrhia > Pyrrhia umbra. Next base: position 5,220,356 of record OY982943.1, read on the forward strand.
TATAAAGTAGTATCGTCAGTTCCCATTTTATATATAAGTTTATTAAATCCCAGCTAGTTTAATAAAGTCATGTACTTTTATAGTGAGTAATTGGTTTATCATATTATCCAGGTTTTTTTTTATTATGTACAAATTTCTATTACTGTAATATATAATAGTGGTACTTACCTAAAATAAAATATTTCGTGAAGTATCAATATAATAGACTTGCATTAATCATGTAGAGATGACGTTAAAAAAAACCCACCCAAATCGAATCAGTAGTGTTCGAGAAAATCGCGGACATACAAACATACGGGTCGAATACAGAACCTCCTTTTTCGAAGTCAGTTAATACAAAATATTACTAGAAAATAAACAAATTATAAATTTTGTTAAAATAAAATAACAAAAATATTTGTCAAGCCTTTCTACCAAGTTTTCAGTAGGTGAGCAACAACAGTTTTAAAGAAAAGGAAAACTTAAAAAAAAAGCATTTGTCACCCTTTTTTACTTCTACAACATTATAAACAAAAGAGTGACTATAAAACAACAACAAAAAACTCTTTTTTTTAAGCGCAACTCTTCCCGCCCTGTCCTCGCTTGCATAATAGAAATTACTCGAAGAAAATGTAATACCCTTTTGTGTTTTGACCTTAAGGAGTTAATTATCCTGTCTTAGCTGCCACGGACGTGGCGCATGTCTTTGAAATGCTTTGAGAAGGAACTAAGAAAATAATAGAAGGTTACTGCGTAAACTCTGATACTAGATAATAAACTGGATTTTAGGGAGATACTTCGATGAGATAAAATTAAGAACTAAAAAAATGGATAAAATACCTAATTAAATGCATAACAATACAGTATACGGATTAAAAGATAAATCTTCCCTCTCACCCTTTAACATATCATTCTATTTCAAGAAGAAATTTGCTTCAAAACTAAAACTGAAAACTGCTTTTAAAAAAAAGCTTGATAGAAATAATTTGATTCCCTAATATTCTCAAAACACATCACCGTAAGAATCTTGAAGCGCCAAACCATAATTTCAAGAAATAAAATCGAAACAAGCTCTGCTAATGCAAAAATCAAAACTGGAAATCCAGCTCAGAAACAAAATTAGCATCCACCAGCAATCATTTTCAAACATCAATCATACAAAGACACAACATCTCCTGTATCAAAAATTCACTTCATTTGGAGGACCGACTGAATTGATTGGGCAGAGAAGCACATCACCGGATGACGTCACAGGTGCCCAGTGACGCGGAACGTCCACCGTGTGGGTGGTCCACGTGGAACACACTGCACCTGTCAATGCAAAGGAAGAAAAAATACTCTTCAGTCATTGAATATTTTCGCCTCGCTTTTTGGAATAAAATATTCGGTCTTCGGTTTATTTGTGTATTTTTTGTGTGGATCTGCACTGTTCGGAAAATATCGGTTAAAAGTGTATGTGGCTGTGGGCGAAACCGAAAAAAAGTTCAGCCGTATTGATAGACGTTCAGATCAATATTGAAACCATTTTTGCTGTCGCCGTTATTGACGTACGCAAAGAACTTATTGAATTTTTATTCAGAACTTTGAAAAATATACTAACGGAAATGTTGGGAAAACTGAAAATCGATGCCTCTTAAAAAGGAAAAACTTGCTGTCTTTCCAAGAACCATCTCCGAAAACAGGGAACCGTTAAAAAATCATTCCGCAATATCCCAAAATAGGACGTAAAAGACACCATTTTATAGCGTTCGATATAAAATGCATTTCCTTACCGCCAGGATCAGTACAAAAATTGTGTTAAAAAAAATCTATTGTGTTAAAAAACTCGACTTTGGCGTCTGAACAATGCATGTCGAGACAAAGGCCATAGAGTGGCGGTTGAGGGCTCTTATTTGTGAGTCACTTTTCATCACATTGTGGCGCCGTGAAAGAAACCCCTCATAGGCATAATCGGGATGAGGGAAATTTTATGCAACATTTTTTTCAAAGAACGGCGTCGTGTGTCGTTTTAGGTGCGTGTAGGTGTAATGTGTTTGAATTGTATCTCTTCTTATATATTGCTTGTTTTTATAACGTAAAAGAAGAGACATCACATTTAGAAAAGCTTTGCGGTATAGCTAAATATGATAAGGCTTAAAACTTAAATAAGTATGTTGAATGGTAGAATGTTTCATATTATTTAGGTCCACATCTAAGAGTAGTCAATTATAATATTTCGTAAAAGCTGATTTAATTTTAGAAGATATCCTCCTCCAGTCACTAGCTCTTTTCATCGGCTTCACCCGTATCCTAGGAAACTACTGCACGCACCCAGCTAAAAAAACCATTACAAACATACAAAGTCCCATTCTCATCTATAATATTAGTAACGAAGTATGGATTAAAGAAAATATAAAAGGTTCCTTCTCTGCTAGCGAAACGGTATTGGATTAAGTGAAAATAATTACTACAGCGCCGGCAAGTGACGTGAAACTAATCAACGAAAACCACATCACTAATCCTTTAAGTTAATACCTTCATTTTTACTTGAAAGCAATTTTCAAGGAACTGAAAATGTGGGTATACAATTTTTGAGCTTGAGCTTGTGTTAACACTTGCTGAATTTATTACAAAAAAAAGTTTGCGTGGCACGAACTTTCTTTAGTATCGTTAATAGATTAGTAAACATAAGTAAATTATCATTTTATATTATGAAATGTTTGGCTAGTGTTCCATATTATGGTGAGAATATCATTTTACCGACTTCCAAAAAAGAAGGTTTTCAATTCGAGTGTTTTTAATTAATAATAAGTGGTACAGCCTAGGAACACTTCTCATATATTAACACAGCTATTACCTATTCAGCAATACACATAAACCAGGGGTTAGACAAGTGGCAAAAACGTTTGTAGAATAGAAAACAAAATGTATGGGAATGACAGATAGCTATTCGTAAAGGAATGTCGTTCCCATTCATTTTTTCTATTCTAATAGCGTTTTTGCCACTTGTCTAACCCCCCAGAATGGCTTTCATAATGACACTACTAACTGAAATCACCACAAACTTTTCTATAGCAAAAATGTTAACTCCGTCTATTCTATCAAGAATAATAATCCTGATACATAATTCAACTATCTCAACCGACCCTTATATTAAAACAAGTCGTGCCTTATCCGGACGATAAATTTCCATTACTTCCTCAGCTCTGAAACGCTGAATATTCAACGCTAATTGTAGAAGGATCCGCTAGTTTGAAAATACTGCAACGGCAACAGAATTACATGTGCATTTTATGAGATTTTATTGTATGAAATGTATGTAAAACTGGTGTAAATTAAATTTATTAAAATGTAAGTCTGATTTTCTAAGGAGATGAGCTCCTAAGGCTAAGTAACAGCCGCACAAGTCGATCGAACAAGGTTAATTTTCGCATCATTATCGACCTATTTAATAATATAAAGAAAGTACATAATGACTTTAGAAAAGTCACATTGGTACCTACCAGGTCACCCGTACACTCATACAGGTGAGCGAAAGCTACGCAACCCGCGGTCAATCTGTAGATGGGTGGCCATCTATGTTTACCGATAATCCTTTTTGCCCCGAAAAGCACGTTAAGCCATTGGTTGACTTCATGTGTGGATCTATAACTACCGTTATGGATCAGAAGCCAGAAAGTCTGACAACCAGTCTTACCAAGGGGTAAACTGGGTTGTGGATAGTCAGATAGGCTCCATGTAAAACACTAGTACTCAGCTGCATCCAGTTTAACTAAATGCCGACCCCAACATATTGGAAAAAAGCTAGGCAGATGATGACTTTAAGGTTGACCACTAGAGTGTGTCATTGAAAAAAAAACATTAGTTTTGCTATGGTATCGCTATAAACTTAATTTCATTTATTCATTTGTTTCATTTGTTTTTGCGAAACAAATTAAATTTTCAATATACCTTCAGATTTAAAAAGATAATATTTACATTACGTTGAATGTGATACGTACATAAATGAAGCTTAACATATTTCGCCATAATACCTAAGTTTGCATTCTATCTGTCTTTTCGTCAGTCACTAAAACAATTTTCAGAATCTACAAACTACTCTTCCTAATCACCAGTATTTCGAACACATGTCCCCCAATACACAGGCTCTCCAATCCTATTTCCCCCATCCAAACACAACCTTTGATCTTAAAAACATTATAAGTGGCTCCCGAACTCCACAGAGCGATCCCTATAAAAAACTTATCGTATTACCAGACATATTTGAAACTGTACGAATGATTCGAGTGGAAAGTAGATATTAAGCTTCATTACGATTCGACAGGTAGACTCAAAGTTAAAGCGGAATCGCTCTACTAACGCTATACGTATTTCAAGCACGTATAGGATGGTGTTATGCTAAATGTAGCAATGGGTGAATGCAGGATTCAGATGTGATGATGACTTTAATTTCCGTGGACGCGTCAATTTTGGGATGAGTGTGCGTGATGAACGAAGGATAGACGAAGGTGTGTCATGAGATCTTAGGGAGTTATTTGGGTATGATTAAGAAAAAAAAATTGTTTGAAATTTTACTCAAACTAATTAAATTGTGATTTTGAAAATGTGTTAACGTTAGAGTTTGCAGTGATGATAATTATTATTCTATTTATTTTATTATCCTTCCCCAGGTTTCAATCTATCTACACTACATACCTTTAATCTAAACCGATATAGCCGTTTTAACATAAAAGCGTAACTGACAGACAGGCATTATATAATTTTTCATTTATAATAGGTATCCGTTAGTATTTACTTAATAAAAAAGATGTTTTAAAATCATGTAATACTAACCTTCGTATTTTTTTTGTTTTTTTTTACGATTTTGTTTCATTAAAACCTATTGACATTAGTTTGTATAAATGTACTACTGAATCGATTTGAATGAATTTTGGTGCACACATCGTTTACATTTTGAATTCACCCATAGGATATAAATCAACTTAAAATATTTAAAAAGAAAATTAAAACTAAAATGTTATAATTTCTTGGCTCCCTCGAACATGAAACTAGCTCGTGAATTTTTCCCTCGATTGGCAAATTAGAGTATATGCGACTAGTCGAGATATCTCAACTGATTCTACTCTGTTCCACTTTGGTTCTCATCGCGTTAGTTTTTCACTTGTTACGACCTGGGTCATTAGTTTAAGTAGGTTAGTTGCCATTTATACGACTGAGTTTTTGAATCGAACGAGATCACCAAGAGAATCATTAAATGAGATCTAATCTTTAAGACCAAGGTTTCACATTGTCTGTTTGACAAGAATCCTTACTAATAAAGTCGGAAATCTTTCTGTTTATCTATTAGCCTGTTACGCATTCTCGGAAAAACTGATGAAGATAAAATGTTTGTACATGGGATTTTTTATAACGAGACTACTCCGTGCCTAGGAAAGCACGTTAAGCTGTTGGGCCCGGTTGTTATTTATAGATATTTGATTATTTGTTATGGGTAATCAGAAACCTGGGTTGTGGAGGTCAGATAGGCAATCGCTCTGTGTAAAACACAACGCACCGGTTTAGACAAAAAGCCAAACACAGTTAGGAAAAGGCTAGGCAGATGATTTTGTTAGACATGAAACACAAAAACGCTGCTACAGTAGAAAAATCATATTAAGATGAAAGTGATCCCCAATCGAGCATTGCAAATTACTGGTAAACTGACTTGGTCATCTTGATTCAACTACCTATAATATTATAAATAAAAAAAAGAAATCTTACCCAAAATACTTAACCCGTAAACAGCGCAGGTCTATATTACCTGCAACAATAATAAATTATTCACTTAATGAAGCGGCCATGACAGAAAGGAAATTGGGTGCGTTACCGCCCTGGAATTAATCCTTTTTAAAGGGTTAACTTGTAAGAAAGTTTGTGTGTTTTTTTTTTCGGATATTAGAAGTCACACTGTGTGATGTTTTCCTTTTTCTATTTTTTTTACTTTGGTATATTCGCTTCTTAAGCATGCATAAATGTTTAGTGGGCTCGAAACTAGTTGCTACTAGAAGTTTAGCTAAATTAAAACTGTATTCTGCAAAGGGACCATTAAAAAAACTTGCTTTTATAAACATTCAATCACTCCAACATGCATTTAAAGCGAAATCAATATCGCTCATTTGGAGAAACAACGACGTAACTACTACTTTTAAAATTTTACAGGAGAGCTATTTTAATAGAATTATCTCTTTTGTAATTAGTTACCGTATCGTTATAAAATTCCTGGTTTACCGATAAATCGACCAAAAATGATTTATTTCTTTGTTTTTTCCAACGTAAATACACTTACTGCAGTACTTTGTAATATTTAACTCATATTTGGAAAACATACATTTACGTCGATGCTTTTCCATATAAGCGATATAATATTTCACAGCCCAAGACCCGTAGCCAACGATGTCAAAACTCCGACTGCTCCTGAAAATCTCAACACAAACATAGGTACCGCACAATAAATATCATAGGCCGAAATAACTTCATACAAATCATGGGTCCGGTAAATATATAAATTAACTGGATGTTAGACCCTTATCATTGGTATGTCAGACCCATGCAGTGCCTACAACTCTCTCGTGACAGTAACCTGCTGAAAATTCTCGTCGTGTGTACTTTTAATAAGTATGTTAATGTGGTGTTAATTATGGCGGTTGGGACTGCGAAGTATTGGACAAGGTTATAGTTTTTGACCGACTGCAAAAAAAGAGGTTCAGTATTGACCCTGGTACATGTAGCTATTTAATTTGATATTTTTCACTGCCCATCAGATTATTTAAATCGACTCATTGATCAAGATTTCATACTGATATTCAAAATACCTATTGCCCGCGGTTTCACCCGCGTCTCAATGGAACTACTACACGCACTCGAATAAAAAGTAGACTAAAACCTTTTCCAGGGTCCCCTCTATCTCCGTACCAAATTTCAGCCAAATTGATCTAGCCGTTCACGCGTGATGCGTTGACCAAGAGAAATAGGGATTCATTTTTATATAATAGATAATATATTATTAAAAATATTATAAACGCTAATGTTAAGAAATGAAACACAATATGAATTGCTCCTGACAGATAAATAAAAAAAAGTAGTCGCAGACGCAACCCCTGTGAACGGGGTCTTGAGTTCGATACCAGGGTCAGGACGAAATTATTTTGAAGGGTTTTTAAATATCACAAAGCTACCGGAGTCAGATAGTTAGTGGTGTTACCCTCTGTCTGGGAGGGCACGTTAAGCCGTCGCCTCTATTTGATAGCAGTCGTTGCTACAATTCCATGGCCTTTAGGCGGATTGGAGAAAACTTGCTACGCTAGGATTTTTTAGATTTGTAAACCTGCAGCCTACATGATACGAGGAAGAAAATTAGTCTTGAAAATTAGTGCGTTTAGTAAAAAGCTATTATTTTCATATTGCAAACAAATACTTATTTTTTATTTATTTTTATAGAAGCGCCACTGTTTATTGTACAAAAAAATAAATTTGAATAATTCAATTATGAGTATACATTTGATATTTAAAACCAGACTTTAAAACCTTTTATAATGATAGCAAACTAAAATGTGTACGTGTATTACATAATTTATTTGCAAGCCCGAATTTAAATCGAATACATTTTTGGCATGCTCGCTGCCAAAACAGTGTACTAACTAAACGAACATTTATTTTCGACCAATTAAATTTATCGTTGTATAGCAGGCATTTGTTTAAAAAATTGGAACTGGATAAAACTATATTTTTCTAAAAAAATTGTTTTGTTTTTTCCCTGAATCTATGCTAATATTCATATAGGTAAAGTTTGTCTACACTAATATTATAAAGAGGAAAACTTTGTTTGTTTGTTTGTTTGTAATGAATAGGCTCAAAAACTACTGGACCGATTTTAAAAATTCTTTCACCATTCGAAAGTTACATTATCTACGAGTAACATAGGCTAAATTTTATTTTGGAAAAAATAGGGTTCCGTAAGATATTTGGGTTTTTCGGACACAAGGTGTAAGAAATCAACCAGAAATGTTACTTTTTTTGCGTACGCTACTAATCTCAGGAACTACTGGTCCGATTTGAAAATTCTTTCAGTGTAGATAGATAGATAGCCCATTTATTGAAGAAGGCTTTAGGCTATATTTCATCACGCTAAAACCAATAGGAGCGGAGCACCACTATTCCACGCGGACGAAGTCGCGGGCAGAAGCTAGTATGTTATATTTACACTTTAGAACTCGTCATCATCATTGGTCTAGACTTTTCCCAACTACCTTGGGGTCGGCTTCCAGTTTACCCGGATGCAACTTAGGGCTAAGGCCCAAGTTAACCGACGAGATAACGGTCCGATTAACTTAGAACAGCTGTTTACCATAAATTCTAACTTCCAACTTTCCATGGGTAACGTATTATTAGAGATTTTTATTCCTGAAACGGTCGATTACCAAACCAGGGTTGCACTAGAAATCACAAAACCACGAAAATTCCAGGTTCCTGGTTAAAAAACGTTTTTGTTTAACAGGCCGATTATGTAACCATCTGTGTGAACTTGGCCCCTAGTTCACCGACAGATGGTTATATAATCGGCCCGTTAAACCAAAACATTTTTTAACCACGAAGTGAGAATCTTCGTGTTGTCAACTTCTTGCTCAACTCCGGCTTGGTAATCGGCCGTTTTAAGAATAAAAAACTCAAACGATAGGTTATCCATCGTAGGGTAGAAGTTTGAATTTATGGTAAACAGCTGTTTTCAGTTGATCGAACCATTATCTTGTCGGTGAACTTGAGCCTTAGTACCTTATATGGAGCAACTGCCTATCTAAAGAGAAGAGGCCTGTGCCCAGCAGTGGGACAATATAGGCTGATGATGCGTATATTATTTACATCAGGATGCGAGGAAAACTAAGAGAAATAGCTAGTTTTAGTGTGAATTGAATGGGTTTATCGCTCATATAGCGTAGGCATGGTGTTTAAATCACTATAGATTTATTCCTGTGTTAACTTTAAACCATTAATATAACTATGAGGCTTACATTTACAAAGAAGACTGGGCTTTACACCTGACTTTATCTACTTGTATTAAAAATATCCTATCTAATTATTATAAATGCGAATATGAGTTTGTTTGTTGCGCTTTTACGGTAAAACGGCTCAACTGATTTAGATGAAATTTGGTACGGATATAGAGGGAACTATGGAGATATTTATGCAACTTTTTATTCGGGTGCGTTAAGTTGTTTCCTTAGGCCGTGGATAAAAACTTTAATCTGCTATATTGCAATATTGTATCAATAGTAAATGATAAAAAAATCATAAAAACAAAAACGAAACTACAAAACAACCCAACAAAAAAGTCCAACACAAAATTTTAAACTAAAAACAAACAGACAAATGATTTTATCACTATAGATTCCCACATTTCAGGCGCGCAAAGCCTTTTATCAATAAATTTGAACTGTAAGCTCACTTAAGCCTTCGGGCGAGAGTACTATGGCACAAATTTGTGGGCTAAAACTGTTCAGTACATATTTAGTTGGCTTACAAATGATTTTATACCTGTATCGTGTTATTTTGTGGTATTACTCTTGTTTCTAATGATGTGGGAATTGTATTTGGGACTGCCAATATTGTTGGAAACTGAGTTATAGGTAGATATTTTTTCGTTGGTGTTGTTCTAGTATGTAGCATAAATATCCTTGGTTGGATCCTCAGGTCAGGAAAAATTGTTTTTTTTTTTCATGTTTTTAAATTTAAGCTCGGTTCATGGAAATACTCTATCGTATTTCTCTATACGGAGAAATATGAAAATAATAAAATTAGGTAAGTACAGCACTGCCTCGAACTTCGAAAAAAATAAGCGTGTTTTGTTGTTAAAATTTAATATGCTATTTATGTAGAACTTAAATACTTTTACTTGACCGAAGACTGTTGAGAAATAAAAATGTAATTGTATTCTTAGCTCTAGAACCATTCATAACAAGGACCTAGACATCATTAACACTAGAAATATAACTTAAATATATTGCAAACACATCCGCAAATCACAGCATCCTATAAAAACTAAAGGGGAACCCATTTCCACACGATGCAAAGCCAGCAACAGGAAGAGGGCGAAGCGACAACTTCCGTCACCCCCACCCACTCGCAGCTCCTAGAGAAATTCCTCCGTATCCCACCCCTTTCCTTCGTAGACATCATTTGCATTAGAAAAATGTATTCATGTTATATTATTTTAATTTGTTTGTTTTGACAAAAAATGTATTATAATAATATTCGTATCCATTCGTAATAAGGATTACCTTCACTTCCTAGCTAATATTTTAACGTTAAAAATCACTCTTAGAAGCGATTGCATCAAGTTTCATATGATTTAAACAATATACATTTACAAATGCTATTTAAGTTGCTATCTGTAATTCTATCTATACTTATAATAAATCTGTAGAGAGGTCAATTCTGTACATGAAATATATTTCCAAAATAACAATCAGGGGGTGATTAGGGATCGATACTGATGCCAAAAATGCAATCAGTAAAATTTTTGCCTGTCTGTCTGTATAAACGTTATAGAAACAAAAACTACTCGACGGATTTTAACAAAACTTGGTACAATTATTTTTCATACTCCTGAGCTGGTTATAGTATACTTTTCATCACGCTACAATCAATAGGAGCAGAGCAGTGAAGGGAAATGTTGGGAAAACGGGAGAAGTTACTCCACTTTGTTTAAACGCGCTAATCAGGAATCAGGAACCGCTGGTCCGATTTGAAAAATTCTTTCAGTGTTAGATAGTCCATTTATCGAGGAAGGCTATAGGCTATCATCATCTATCATCACGCTAAAACCAATAGGAGCGGAGCACCACTATACCACGCGGACGAAGTCGCGGGCAGAAGCTAGTCTATAATAACTTGCATACTTTTCATATTTTCTACTAGCTTCTGCCAGCCACTTCGTCCGCGTGGAATAGTGGTGCTCCGCTCCTATTGGTCTTAGCGTGATGAAAAGTATACTATAACCATCTCAGGAGTATGACAAATAATTGTACCAAGTTTCGTTAAAATCCGTCGAGTAGTTTTTGTTTCTATAGAGTTTATACAGACAGACAGACAGACAGACAGACAGACAGACAGACAGACAGACAGACAGACAGACAGACAGACAGACCGACAGACAGACAAAAATTTTACTGATTGCATTTTTGGCATCAGTATCGATCCCTAATCACCCCCTGATAGTTATTTTGGAAATATATCTCATGTACAGAATTGACCTCTCTACAGATTTATTATAAGTATAGATAGATGATATTAAGATATAAATATAATTATAAAATAATATATATCACTAATCTTAAGACGAAAAATCCTATCCTACTAATATTACACACGCGAAAGTTTGTAAGAATGTATAGATGTGTGGATGTATGTTTGTTACTCATTCACGCAAAAACTACTGAACGGATTAGGATGAAATTTGTTACACACATAGTTTATAACCTAGATTAACATATAGGATACTTTTTACCCGGGTGCGAGAAGTAGTTATATATAGTAGTTAGTTATATATAAAATAATACCCAAAATCATTAAATTTTATCACCTATTTTGAGGTATCTTGAATAACAGTTCTTTCGTTTCACGTAAAAGTAATCTCATATTTTTGTTGCAACCGTCTTACTATTTGTACTGCTCAACCAATTAAGATAAAATTTGATATAGAGCTAGCTTGAATACTAGAAAAGGCTAGTATATATAGTATGTAGTATTGGATTATTTCATCCGGCTGCGTAAACTTGATGTTGACCGAAACTATGGGATACGGCTAGGTAGGTTATATATTAAAGAGTTCCAGTCACCACGGGCCCATTAAAATTTCTAATCGCCACATAAACTTTGGGACAGACCCTGTACGTTCGTCGATAGCCCTTTACATAAACCAATAAGTTTAATACTCGAATGTAGTTATGGGATTATCCTAATCCTTCTAATATATATTCGCCAAGCTAATGCTATAGACCAAGTCTAACCTGGAGCCTTACCAGGACGTGCCAAAAAAAGATTATTTTCGTTATGAAATAGAGACGGAGCTATACGACGTTAGTAGCTGTGTCACGTTCTCAAACTTGTATAGTGATTGCAAAAACACGTGGTGGTACAGCCCCTGGTGGGCCTAGCACATAAAACCGTCTACTACCGGGTCAGTTCGCGGATAAAAATAGACTAATATCAAACAATATAGTTTAATATACTTAATGCTTAGTAATGACGTATAAAACGGATCTACTCAATAATTTCGGATAACACGCACAAAACGATTACAAATTGCAAGTTTATCGATATAATCAATCGGATTACTCGATTATTCGCGTCCTGTACGTGATTCGCATTCGGTAAACGATTTCGATAATTAAAGTGTATGGGTTCTATTTTGGCTTGTATTTGAAAAGGAATTTTAATTTGTACTATTAGAATTTTAATACAATATTTTTGACATTTGATTTCGCAATTCGTGTCTAAGTAAAAGCCGCATGGGTCGATTGGTGCTTGGGAGGGTCGGTCCATGGATGGGTGATCATCTATGCCATAGCGACACTCCATTTTTCGGTATTATTATATTACGATTTTACGACTCAAGCACCTAACAAAATTTAATTGAAAATTAGTATAGATATAGCTTGAACCCTGAAGTAGGACTTAGGAATTGTTGACAGTTCTGGATACATAAAATGGTTCTCTCTATGCGAATTTAACAAACCAGTATATTCCATTCAAAAGTCACTCAAGTTTCGAATTTCTTTTTTCGAAAGTGGTCCAGGGTCTGCTAAAAAGGAGTAGGCTCTCAATTCGACTGTACATATTGTTATTTTTGTTTTACACCCCATCAGCCCTCAATGGCCATGCAGTTTATTAAACCCCTTTGTGTAATACCCATAAAGGTTTTATTTTATCCCCTTTTTAATTTATGGACGCTGTCAATATCTTCATTGTTGGTGCAATATCGCGGTGACCGCTCCAGTGTAAGAAAATACGTCGGACTACGTGCAATTTTTTATGAATATTTTTTAGGGTTCCATACCCAAAGCTCATGGCTAAATAACAGCCGCATGGTTCGGCCGATCAAAGGTTAAGCTGCGCTTGGCGCGATCGGTCCGTGGACGGGTGAACATCTTTGTCATAGCGAAACTCCTCCGTGCCTCGGAAAGCACATTAAGGGGTAGGTCCCATCCGCCCCGGTGGTCCCGGCCCGGTAACGGGACGGTTGGGAAAAATTGTTGCATCGACCCCGGTAGTGCCGGCCCAATCGTTTAACGGGGTGGATGGCACAGATGAAGTATCATCTACCCCGGTGTGTTTTTCTAACGGGACGGATAGCACAGATTGAGTAGCAAACACCTCGATAGTGTTAAAAGCGGGGAGAATATAGTATTATTATATACACAAAACATATGAACTCAAAAATAAAAAAGGGTTTGTATGTAACAATCATTTTTATTATTGGTATAAAAATATACATTAACAATTATATCAATCTTATTTTTTCATCCATAAATTCTAAAGTTCATCACGGATGAAGTCGTCCCGATGTAAACACTTCAGCAAACGATAACACTGTGTTGATTCCAATAGATTTGAACTGTACCAACCAACAAATTATTAAATATATAATTGATATCATTGTTTATATGTATTTTTATACCAATAAACCTGATTGTTACATACAAACTCTTTTTTTTATTTTTCAGTTCATGTGTTTTGTGTATATAATAATACTATATTCTCCCCGCTTTTAACACTACCGGGATGTATGCTACTCAATCTGTGCTATCCGTCCCGTTAGAAAAACACACCGGGGTAGATGATACTTCATCTGTGCCATCCACCCCGTTAAACGACGGGGCCGGCTGGGGCCGGCACTACCGGGGTCGATGCAACAATTTTTCCCAACCGTCCCGTTACCGGGCCGGGACCACCGGGGCGGATGGGACCTACCCACATTAAGCTGTTGGTCCCGGTTGTCATTTGTACATCTTTGACAGTCATTACGGGTAGTCAGAAGCCAGAAAGTCTGACAACCAGTCTTACCAAGGGGTACCGTGTTAACCGGTAACTGGGTTGTGGAGGTCAGATAGGCAGTCGCTCCATGTAAAACAGTGGTACTCAGCTGCATCCGGTTAAGACTGGAAGCCGACCTCAATATAGTTGGGAAAAGGCTAGGCAGATGATGATGACCCAAAGGGTAAAACAGGACCCTATTACTAAAACTCCGCTGTCCGTCCGTCTGTCTGTCTGTCTGTCTGTTACCAGGCACATTTTTTATCTATCATTGAAGATTCATGTAATATCACTGAACTATTACGATTAGGTAGATTAAATTAGAAACAGCCAATCAAATCGCTTGACATCAGATCACAAAAAGTATTCACAAACCGGGTATTAAACATCAAATTCTGAGCACAGATACTGTTCCCTGCCCTTGACGTAGCAAGATCATAAAAAAACCAATATTAAAAGTCTTTCATCCCGCTAATATATGCCTGAAAAATTAATTTTGTTAAAATATTGTCGTAGCCAGGCTGTATAAAATATAAGATAATAATTTATTTTCATACAAACAAGTCCATATTTTTATCTTAAAAGGGCCCATAAAAACGTGACGCGCCTAGGAGTTTATTATTCAATTTATGTAGTTATTTATTTAAAACTAGTTAGGTTGGTTCTGTTTGCGGGTACAGCTGAAATTCCTGAAAGGTTTTAGGGCTAAAAGATAAGATAGTAGATCCAGTAACTATTGTGATGCTTAATATAAGACAATTTTAGTGTAAAATACAGTATCGGTTGAATTTTTTGTGAATTAAGATGTAGTCTATTATCAAACAATATAAGTCTATACTAATAATAAAGTTTAAGAGTTTGTTTGTTTGTTTAAACGCGCTAATCTCAGAAACTACTGATACGAGTTGAAAAAATCTTTCAGTGTTAGATAGCCCATTTATTGAGGAAGGCTATAGACTATATATCATCACGCTAAAACCAATAGGAGCGGAGCACCATTATTCCTCGCGGACGAAGTCTCGGGCAGAAGCTAGTTTAATATAAAAAATAATTTTTATTTTCTACTAAAGCATAATTAGCGAACACTACTATTATAAAGAATTAAAATTTGTATGTAAAAGACAATATTTGAACAGATCCGACTGAACCTGTAGCAAAAAAACTTCTACCAATGAAAAGTTATTTCTATCGTAGCTGTAACGGTTAGTAGCCTATAATCGTCCCCAGGGTCTCCTCTATCTCCATACAAAATTTCATCCAAATTGGGTCTGCAGTTTTCCCGTGAAAGCAAACAAAAAAATAAATTTACTTTCGCATTTATAATATTAGTAAGGTAGCGAGGATTTAGTGAGCCATGCTAATAGAAGATATTGTGTACAGAACCACCTATGCCAATCCTGGTAGACAAACTTTAGGAAAAAAAACAGGTAGATATGAAGTTACGTACCTAATATAGTATTTGCAATCTTTAACAGGTTCAACAGTTTAGCCGTCATGCCACGTCTGTACTTTATGTACTCTATAACACGTTAGCATAACGTGGATATACCTAAACTAAATATGCACTGTATGTTTGCAACGGAGCCAGCTCAAAGGTGGTTCACGTCGTTCAAAGTTATGAGTGCTTTGGCTGAAATGTACAAGCTTACTAGGCTCACAATTTGAGGGGCTCGTGGCTACATAAGCATCGATCGATCGACAAAGTTTAGATGCGATCTAACCATATATTCTACATAAAATGAATGGATGAATGTTTGTTGCTCTTTCGAAAAAAAAACTACTGAATGACGGCACGTTTGGCGTAGTGGCTGAGCAATTGGCTGCTGCGCGGCGTGTCGCGGGTTAGATTCCCGCACGGGACAACTAAAATTGTTCCGGGTCTGGGTGTTTGTGAATGTGTAATGAATGTTTGTAAACGCACCCACGACACAGGAGTAATTCCTAGTATGGGGCAACGTTTTTAAAAAAAACAAAAAAAAAAATGAATTTCGTACGGAGATAGATGGAACTCTAGTCACATTTATAGGCTATTTTTTATTCGGGTGCTGTAAGTAATTTCCTCGGGACGCGGATAACCCCGTGGGAAATAGAAAGTTATCAATAATTGGCAAAGCTATTATTATTTTATCATTCAAACATAGTATCTGTGTGGGATGTGCCTCTATTGTACCCCGCCTACATGCCTATCCTCAATCACATCTCTTGTTATATTTATTTTGGATTTTTTATAAGCCAATTTTGGGACGCGTGGTACGCATGTAATCTCAAACAAATAAAGATATTTATTGGGAACTAGCTGCTCCCCGGGGCATCAACCAGTGTACATTTTATGGGTTTAATTATATATTTTTTTCATAATTATTTTTCTAAAATTATCACATATCATCCAGGGAAAGACAAGTAAAAATCAGTCCAGTCGATACGCTGAAAAAAAAACAGATCGATTGATAAAAAATATTGAGTTTTTTACAGGTACCGAGTAAACATTAATTTTATGTGCATGTGGATTGAGTGATTCTTTATTCAATTGTAGCAAAAATCGAGGAATATATAGTTCGAGGAAGATTTAGTAAAAAGTTTAAAATGTGTTAAACCTGAAATAAAAAAGATATTATTATGGCCCCATATTATATATTTAAGCCCAACTTTGTACCCAGGCAACGCCGCGATGAGCAGAAAGTATGATGGTAAATAAAAATCTCATAATATCCCATTATTTCTTAATTTAATTCCTGTCGATACTAATTAATGTAACCCTCAAAAATAAAACTCAAACTACCCCTATCAGTATATTAGTTCCATTAAGGGTAGACAAGGCAGACTCGCTCTATGTCAGGCCCACAATAACATGTTCCGAACTAACTTGACACTTTTGAACGCCACTCTAAAACTAATATCGAAGTTTATTACCTATTCTGGTGAACGGAAGGGTAGGATGCCTATTCACAATGCTGAAAAAAATCGAGTATTCATTTCTCGATTTTTTGTAGTGATATTTATTGCCGTTCTTTGGAAAATGTAGATGTGATACTTCTAACATCTAATATTATGGGATTTAAATTAGCAATGTACTTTAGAGTGTCCGAGTACTCAATTATCACCTTCAATTATACTAAAAATTCGTTTTGTAGATAGTCTAGAAATTTATTTGACGTTTGAATACTCACCTCTAAAATCTACTTAATAAGTAAGTAAAGTTAATCAGAAGTTGGAAAAGTTTTCAGTCAGACATAAAATTGTCAAGGTTTAATAAAATTAATCACTTTTTTGATAATTTTTAATCAGTTGTAAAATTAGTATAAAAAGACTGTTATTTGAGACTAATGGGGGCACCGTTAAAAAATCTTACAAAACATTATTATTTAAAACCTTTTTTATATCCTATACTACACGCAAGATTTTTAATTCGATATTTCCCGACAAACGCAACAATTAATCGTACATCCACAGGCAGCTTTAAGGATAAAGTCGGTATCCGGAACTAGGTCGCTATGTTGTGTTGTGATTGAAATTTAATGTCCCTGTTCGCAGTTTGTTTTATAACAACTTTCTTTGGACTTGGTTATGTAAGATTTAGTTGGAACATATAGCGTTAAGTTCGCAAGGTTAATAGTCCCAGCCTTTGTTATGGCCCTCCCTTTAACTTGTTTAAGAGTAAAGTTTTAGTTAGGGATAAGTATTTTTAGGACCGGAGTTTAGGCTTTTGATTCGGTAAGGTTTTTGGGAGAAGAGATTATTTATTTGAGAAAGTAAAAGTTGTTGTAGAGATCTGCTATAAGAATATATATATTAACGATATGAGG
Organism: Pyrrhia umbra; assembly: GCA_963891755.1. Classification (NCBI taxonomy): domain Eukaryota; kingdom Metazoa; phylum Arthropoda; class Insecta; order Lepidoptera; family Noctuidae; genus Pyrrhia; species Pyrrhia umbra. The sequence goes on from OY982943.1 coordinate 5,238,184, forward strand.
ACTAATTAAAAGTCATTTTATATGCCTCTAAATTGAAAAAAATACCTTTTTTGGGTGAGAAATTCTCAAATGACTTTTTCTGCTCGGGGCGGAATGGGAGTTAGTGCTAGAATCTGGTGAGATTCTAGCACGGATGGGTTTAATAGTGGTTTCACGAAAAAAACAGATTACGAAAATATCTTGAAAAAATTTAAGTTACTTTTTCTTATGGTGGTAGCATTAGTAAGACTGGTTGTCAGACTTTCGGCTTCGAACGTCACCCGTAACGACTTTCAAAAATTTACAAAATAACAGCAGGGACCAACGGCTTAGCGTGCTTCTCGAAGTACGGAGGAGTCGCGGTATGACAAAGACTCATCCACGGACCAAAGAGTAGCTAAATCTTTGATCGATCATGCGGCATTTACTTAGCCACGAGATCTTTGAAGTATGAATATTATATTGAATACATTTTGATAGAAAGATAGACAAAAATATTATACCTAGTACAATTTTATTTAGCTTTTACCACACAATTCGTAAACCAGCCCTCACAGTTCTAAAATGCAAAGCCCCAAATTTCTAAGTTTGTTCTAAAAATAAGCAAGAGTCGTCCCCCTATGTCTACAAACAAGAACTACCAGAAGACACGGAGTGCATTTGTCTTACTGATTGATGGTAGATTATGTCTCCGTATACTGAAAGGGTAAGATTTGCAAGGGTAAAGATACTCCGCGTGGTTAGGGTAAGAAGAGACATGCATGCTCTTGTGGTGAGTGATCGCTAATCCGCCAACCTAGTGTAGGGGCGTGGTGGTATTATTGTGGAGTCATGAGGTTATGCTTGTTAAACATGATATTTGTTTAAATGTTCTGTTTACCTTTTCTCAAAGGATTGACGTTAGCAAAATTATTATGAGATGTAACAGCCATACTAATTTTAGTGCGAGAGAGAAAGATATAGCTATAGGGTTCAGGACCAAAAAACATCGTCCCTTTTTGCTTCAGAACCTGGATAGAAAAATTGGACGATAATACGATGAATTCAACGCAGATATTGTTATTATTATTTAAATACATGCAACTTGATAAATTGCATCAATTATTGCTAGTACTAGCTATTTCCCGCGGTTTCAACAAAAACATAAAACAAATAATGCAACAAAAAATAACTAATTCGTTTAGAATCAAGAAAACTAAAAAGTTTTAGAACGTACAAAAAATCTAGAATGCAAGCCAATCAAAATGTTCCAATACAAAACACATAAAGAAGGGATCGTTGGGGTTCGTGGCAACCTCCTAATCAGAGGTAAAGTCACGGTAGCTTTCGCAAACAGAATCCCCGACAAAACAGGGATCTTCGACTTTTGTGGTACAACGTATAGGAATTCTGCTGTTTTTGTATATCCTTCAGACACGTATTAAACAGATAAAAGAACGAGTTTCCAGGAATTAGATAAGAAAAGGACCGAAAAAGAAACTTGATTCATTCTTGAAAGGATTCGCGAGCCCTCCGTACTTTTATGAGTGATCATCATCAGCCTATATATGTCTGTCCCACTGCTGGGCACAGGTCTCTTCTCAAACAGAGAAGGCATGAGCATTGATCACCATGCTTGCTCAAGGCGGATTGGCGATTTCAGACTTTTTTAAGTCCAGGTTTCCTCACGATGTTTTTCCTTCACCGTTAGTCAGTGACGTCTAAGATATACTTAGAAAGTACACATGACTTTAAAAAGTCACATTGCTTGCAGGTTCTGAACCCGCACACTCGTACACGAGAAGCAGGTGCCTTAACCACTAGGCCATAATGAGTGATTATGTGACATTTCTTAAATGACTGACCAGAGCCATAAATAGTACAGAGAATAACAGCTCCAATACCAACTTGCTGAATAGTTAGAATAAACTATTATTGTGTAGAAGACGGATCAAAAATGTTGTTAAGCGTGGACTATAAATTCTTGAGGGGCTCGTAGCTAAATAACAGGCGAGTCAATAGATGTGTGACCGTTTTCTTAATAGCGAGAACCCTCTGTGACTCGGAGAGCACGTAAAGCTGTCGGTCCTGCGCTTGATCTTTGCCCGGTTGTGTCGGATTACCAACCCATCAGACATTTGTTTTTTGTTTCGGATGGGGAATCATCAATTGACCCCTCCCGCTGTGGGTGGGCCGGAGGTAAGTGTCAGACTCCTACTGACTAAAACCCATCCATGTTCCTTCCTTAGCTCTTTGTATTCCGGGGGCGCGGTATCTCTTTCGAACGTCCCGCAGCCCAACCCATCAGACTAGAGTCTGCATAAGCGCTTATTATACTATAATATCTCCTGCGTACCTGACTAGTCTTCATTGAGATGCCACCGTGATCGAAATTGGTTTGGAGATTATTATTAGTATTAATTCTTTAAGTATTTATCTAACTTAACTACTTAAAAAAATGCATAAATTAAAAAGAGTTTCAAGTCTTAATAATTTCATAAAAAGATCTGTTCATTCTCTGACATAATTCAATTTCGCTTTTCTCATAACTTTACACCGAACCCCAAAATCCTTCAAATTATTGGGGCTATAAGTAGCAGAGGAGGACTCTTCCTACCCCATGACAAATCAAAACGTGACTTTCGGTGATTTAGTATTGACTCACCCACTTCAGACGTACAGGACAATATTGAAGATGAATGATATCATCCCCGTAATGAATGCTTTTATGGCGTACTTGTACGAAGTTATGGGGTAAATGGGGGTATTCGGTGTAAAAAAACACCCCAAACTTGTAATATCTTCCCAAACAGCAATCTAAACTACTAACACTAATAATATAGTGGTTTTGTAGAGGCAGTAGCTGAACATTTGAACAATCGACATTGTCGACGTGTCGTAGTTTAATTTTTTCAGAACAAAATGAAAATTATGTACATTCCATGTAAGTGTAGTTTTTTCAGTTCTAAGTGACGTGAGTGTTTCTTAAAGCTTGTAATCAATATACATACGATAATTTTTAAATAAAAGTATATCCTACTAGCTTCTGCCCGCGACTTAGTCCGCGTGGAAAAGTGGTGCTCCGCTCCTATTGGTTTTAGCGTGATGATATATAGCCTATAGCCTTCCTCAATAAACGGGCTATCTAACACTTAAAGAATTTTTAAAATCGTACCCGTAGTTCCTGAGATAAGCGCGTTCAAACAAACAAACTCTTCAGCTTAAATATATTAGTATAGATTTATATTATAAATGTTAAAGTTTGTGGGGATGGGTGGATAGTTGTTTTGTACTCATTCACGTAAAAACTGTTGAATGGATTTGGATAAAATTTGGTAGACACATAGGATACTTTTTATCCGGGTGCGGTAGTTTCCTCGGGATACGGATGAAACCATGGAAATTTCTTTAATAATTAAATACTAAAACTCAGCTTACTTAAGTAGTATAAACAACTGTATATTTCTATTGAATAATTTATAAACAAAATTTATATACATAAAAATCAATGCCACTTTTCGTTGTGATTTTATAACTTAAGAACGGACTCATCTATCCAAACAAAATCTTTAGGCTTTGTTCGGACTATTTAGTAGATGGTTTATGTGAAGTTTGCACAAAATCGGTCGAGGGGTTCATCTTTAATTTGAATTTATATAGACAACGCGGGCGAAGCCGCTGGCGGAAAGCTAGTAATTTATAAACACAAGAACATTCGCCTTATTTGCTTCTATATTTGCTAGCAAAACATATAAAGAACGAAAATAAAATATCATAAACATACACTAATCTCGTTGGTACATGAAACCCCACCCCACCTCTCGTATCGAGAGGGAACGCGTGACCAATTAGACGATACTTCCCCTAGTCGTGATTGGGAATCCTTTGTTTTTATCTTCATTACTTCGGAATGGAAACCTTGCTTTACTTTTTAGCCGAGGGAAATTGTATAGAGGAATTTCGATGTTTGGTAGAGGGTTGCTGAAGGGTGGCCTAGTAGTAATGACTGCAATGTATGAGTCGTGAAAGTCGAAAAATGTTTAAAGAACAGAGAGTGGTATAACAACGTGGACCCGTATCATAGAACCAATTTTTTTCAATGCATACACCATGCGCTTAAATAAAAAATATACAAAAGTGAGGAAACGTATTTTTTGTATAAGTTCAGTATAGATAGATAGAATATTCTTTACTATACACCAATTGGACAAACGAAAATGCAGCAGTACAATAGGTGGTCTTATCGCTAAAAGTAATTTCTTACAGACAACAAAAGAGTATAAAAATTAAAGAACACATTCGTAGATTATTAAAAAAAATAGAACTATCAATTCCATACAAATCAAATGCAATCTACCTATAAAACCAGAAAAGAAAAACTCTCCTCGCATTACAAGACTTCTGTTAGCAAAATTACTTCATCCACAACTACACATATGTCAGGTATATATATCTACATAGGTACAAGCCAGACACATCGTGCACCCATCTTATTGGTCATAAATCTTGGTGGAAACCGTCTGGACCTCAGCAATTTTGGTCAATATTAGACATGAAAGACTTAGGATCTAACACGAAATTTGTGGCAACGATTAATATTAAGTGGATTTCAAGTTCGGGTCGAGCGGGGGTGATATATTGTTTTGTGTTTTACACTACAATTATGTAATGAGAGAACAGTTGTTGGAGAACTATTATTTAAGGATCTAATCACAGACATCGTCATCATCATCATCATTATCAGCCTATATATTGTCCCACTGCTGGGCACAGGCCTCTTCTCATACAGAGATGGCATGAGCATTAAATTTATCACCACTGTGCTCAAGGCGGATTGGCGATTTCAGATTTTTAAGTCCAGGTTTCCTCACGATGCTTTCCTTCACCGTTAGTCAGTTACGTTTCAGATATACTTAGAAAGTACATATGACTTTAGAAAATCCACATTGGTACTTGCCAGGTTTCGTACCAGCACACTCGTACCCGAGAGTGAGGTATTTTAACCACAGACCTATATAAATAGATGACGCATGTTCGTGTATGCCACATACGACAGATGAGCTAGAAAAATGTATAATTATTGCACTGTATTGAGCTGCAAAAAGTACTAAAATTATTAATTATAAAGCTAGTTTAAAGAAAATAACTAAAACGCTCTTCTGAAGTCATAGAAAGTAGTCATAATATACGAGTATACAGTGACACGCTTAATTTTCACACAAATGACAGAACTTGCGTTACCTATATATTTAGATGCGTATCTGTGAATCTAATAGTATAATTAGTTATCAGAATTTTAAGATTGGCGTAAAAGGTCGAGTAGGGCGGAACATAGTTTTTCAAAAACTTTGTTTTTTTTTAAATAAAAGATGCAAACTTTAGATTTTTTTTCTAGTATATTTATTTTTTAAATCTCTTTTTTTATTATTAAAGGGACGACTAAAGCAATGTCAAACAGTTTAAAGAAAAAAAATATTCTAAACACCCAATTCTTCAAAAGTTATCCAAGCCACATCCACAGCTAGAAATTCTCTCTAACCCCCAAAAGCTAACACCGATATTTGTAAAACATAAGCCATAAGCTGTGTGACAAGCGATCAAATAAAACACACACGCCTAGGATTACTGAACCCTTTCGTGGAGACATTTTTACAGGTTTTAAGGCATAAGCGGTAGCGGGTTTGACTTTGCTACGATTTTCATAAGTCATAATAGAGTTAGAATATTTAGTATTTATCGTTTACTAACTGTGACGCGGAAACTACTCCACGCGCCAGAATAAAAACTACCCTATGTCTTTCCCCGCAGATTTCAATTTATTCGCATACCAAATTTAAGCTCAATCGTTTCAGCCGTTTACTACCTTTATAAAAGCGTAGCAGACAGATAAGAGTTACTTTTAAATTTATATAAGTACAGATTTTTGTAGTAATAGTAACTATCTATACTTATAATAAATCTGTAGAGAGGTCAATTCTGTACATGAAATATATTTCCAAAATAACTATCAGGGGATGATTAGGGATCGAAACTGATGCCAAAAATGCAATCAGTAAAATTTTTGTCTGTCTGTCCGTCTGTCTGTCTGTCTGTATAAACTCTATAGAAACAAAAACTACTCGACGGATTTTAACGAAACTTGGTACAATTATTTGTCATACTCCTGAGATGGTTATAGTATACTTTTCATCACGCTACTATCAATAGGAGCAGAGCAGTGAAGGGAAATGTTGTCATTTTGTTTAAACGCGCTAATCTCAGGGACCGCTGGTCCGATATAAATAATTATTTCAGTCTTAGATAGTCCATTTATCGAGGAAGGCTATAGGCTATATACCATCACGCTAAGACCAATAGGAGCGGAGCACCACTATTCCACGCGGACGAAGTCGCTGGCAGAAGCTAGTAAACAATATAAATGTGATGTCTATGTAATAAAAACAATTACTCGCAGTTTACTAAATACGATTTAATTTTTTTTACTACGAAAAATGTACAGAATGTTTTATTTAAACTAAAATAAAATAAAAATCTAATGAAATAAAAAGCTATCCAGTAGCTATTATTTATTTTTAAGAAAGAACTCATACAGAGACTACTAATGCCGAAATCTGTTCATGCTAAGGTTTGCGTTGCTTGTAAAGATTTAAGTGCTTATGAACAATATTATTACAACTAAACCGAATACATTTACTAACGCGTCTAGGATCTATCCGCTTCTGACTTGGGCCATCTCTTTTATAAATAGCTCCAATATTTCTAGCGGGAATGTTTGGTGACTGCTGAGTCCCATCAATCGGTGACCAGCGAGCACTGGATATATCCTCGATTCACGAAGATTTGGAGGGCCTTAACCTTTAAGTATGGACGTCATTTTTTCTTAACACTACTGTGGACGTGTAGCCTCACAGGCTCCTATATACACACACATTTTTTTTGGGGAATTTGATATAAGATCGCTTTAAAAGTGATTGAATATTAAAGTTATGGGTTTTAGCAATAAAATACCGTGCTAATATATTCAACGATAGTTTCAAAAATTATAGAAATTTTAAAAATCAAAAATTAAGACACATTTTAGCGTAAATCTACTTAGGTTTCATTTTTAGGAATTAAAAACCGCCAACCTTATTCCCATAACAAAATAATTCTTTTTTTCTCAAAATATAATATATAAGAAACCAAAAACACAAAACATCTACTTTGGATAACAAATATAAAAAATTTTGACAATAGTCTAATAACGTAAATTTATTGGCAGTCAATGCACAAAGGTCTAGAACATTGGAGACACACAGGTTGGTTGCACTCAACACAAACATGTGCAGTCACCCTATAATTTGTCGCGGGACATATTCTACATGCTCTTCTGGTTCCTTGACTGATTGCTTGGTCCTGGACATCTTCTGTAACCAGATCACTACCTAAAACTCGAGCTAGGGTCAACTTCAGCTCTTTTGGAAATCAATCAGCAGTTTTTCTAGCAGGGAACTGAACAGAACTCATAGATGGTCGTTTTGATTTAGAATCACCGGCTTTATTGTTTTTTGAGATTTTGTACTAAAAAATCTGAAGCAAACGTAATCGCTCTTATAAAATATGTGATAGGGCAAAAACGGACGTGTAGCCTGACAGGCTACGGTCAATTTTTTGATGGTCATTACTTACGAGATATTCATCGGAAGTCGCAACCTTCTCCCTCGTTGGTAGTTTTACAACAAAATCAAAAGCTACTGAGCCGCTCAATCGCGGGGAGTGAGGGGAATTAGGTAAAACTATGAAAACGAAAACATTGAGTAGCCTGTGAGACTCCACGTCCATACTTAAAGGTTAATGATCGGGACTGAAGTGGCATACTGAATGGGCTGTCATTAGTACCTGTAGAGCTGAATTTTGAAGTAAAAAAACATCTACATAGTTTGAAAAGGGATTTTCTTCGAAAGAAAAATATGTTTGTCAATTTTTTTGGCGCTATATTCTATATATTTAGTTTTTTTCTATTTTCAACCATTCAGCTTAATTACCAGCTGTTTCCCGCGGTTCCACCCACATTCTAAGGAAACTACTTCGCGTACTCAGATACAAGGTATTCTATGTGTTTAACCAGGTTACAATCTATGTGTGTACGATTTTTTATCCAAATCCATTCAATTGTTTTTGAGTGAAACAGTAACAAATATACAGGCACTATCACAAACTTTCCTATATTTACATGTTTCAATATTTAATTCATATTAAAAAAAAAAGAAACATAGTTTAAAAAAAAATTGCACGTAGTAAAATTTTTGTCATCGGATTTTTATGTTTCTTCCAAAAGACTAAAATATTTTGTTTCGCCATATTATAAATGTATACCTTGTCTTTGATGCTAGAAAGACGTAAAATATTCACTCCTCCCCGCTTTCTCGGTCCTCCCTTAGTCCCCTTTGGCTAGTACTTGCGGTTTTTTATGGTCCCTCAGGCGCAACCCAAGGTTGGCGTCTAAAAACCTTATTAATCCTTTGTCCGCCCGTCTGTACGTTGTAAAATTTAATTTCTAGCATAAATTAATAGCCAGCAGTGCGGTTGAGACTTTTGCTTGGTATTTCACAAAAGTGCGAAAAATTTCTAAATTTCGTTTAAAACCTTGACGTAGAATTATTTTTTATTAGCTGAACTGCTAACTATAGTTAGCCGTCTCATAAGTATTTGTTCATTCGCCAAGTGAACCAAATAAAAAAAATACTATCAAAGTAATGGGTCTGTACATCTGTGTGAGCAAGATCGGATTTTAGTCAACCCGGCCCAATGCAATGGCATAAATCAAAAAACAATATTTAGTACAAAATTAATCTATCTATACTTATAATAAATCTGTAGAGAGGTCAATTCTGTACATGAAATATATTTCCAAAATAACTATCAGGGGGTGATTAGGGATCGATACCGATGCCAAAAATGCAATCAATAAAATTTTTGTCTGTCTGTCCGTCTGTCTGTCTGTCTGTCTGTCTGTCTGTCTGTCTGTCTGTATAAACTCTATAGAAACAAAAACTACTCGACGGATTTTAACGAAACTTGGTACAATTATTTGTCATACTCCTGAGATGGTTATAGTATACTTTTCATCACGCTACAATTAATAGGAGCAGAGCAGTGAAGGGAAATGTTGTCATTTTGTTTAAACGCGCTAATCTCAGGAACAGCTGGTCCGATTTGAAAAATTCTTTCAGTGTTAGATAGTCCATTTATCGAGGAAGGCTATAGGCTAAATATCATCACGCTAAGACCAATAGGAGCGGAGCACCACTATTCCACGCGGACGAAGTCGCTGGCAGAAGCTAGTAATAAAATAAAAGTCTCAAAATCACGGAAATTGATTACAAAAACGTTTACAAAACCCAGTCAAAAATGCTATAACCACAAATAGACGATTCTAAATCAAATGGATTAACTGCAACAATTATGTTATCGCCCCCCTTATTCTGCACAATTACAAAGAAAAGAAACATAAATCTCAAGAAGATTGCCTCAATCCATCCTATTGTAAAGAATCTACCCCACAAGATATGCAGCTGAAATTACAATAACCGTATGGGGCCGAAAATCCACTTGGATTTGGGTGTCCAAAATAAATAGGTATCAGGGGCTTGAGCTAGAAGAATGTAGTGTAATACGTCACGGGGACATTGCGCCGATTGGCTGCGCTCCGATAAAGGAATAGTGATGGGAATGTGAATAAGAAAATGTCGATAAAATATTTTATTTGTTTAACTCATTATTAATTATTATTGTAAATATTGTTGTCAATAAAATATTAGTTATGGAACAAAAAAAACAATAGATAAACAGCATACGCATTCGAAATAATATTTAATAGTGAGGTTTAATTTTCTCTTAATAATATTTTTTTTAACATTTATAATTTAAATAGTGTGTGTTTTCTTTTATAAATGCATTTTATTTTACATTTTACGAAAATAAATGTGTTTTTAAATAGGTACTTTAAAATTCAATGTTCTAGCAATAGTTATCAGATATTAATAAGAAAAATAATTTTGATAGGTACTGAATATTTTATTTCGATATGAAATAAATAAAAAGATTTGTGATGATATTATTATTATTTTATAAATGTAAAAAAAGTCGTAGCGAAATTTCCACAACACTATCCCGAACAGAAGAACGGACTAATTTTATTGGCTGGATTTAGAATTCCACGATAATATACAGATACTGCCATTTGACTAGCTTATTTTTTACATCGGATTTTGCAGCACCATTGAATGGACAGGGTGTTTTGATAACGATTGTTTCCGCTTTTTCATGGTAATTTCGTTTTTAATAGACTCTTTATTCATGTTCACCTGCCAGACTTTCGTTCACAGCTTTTGATAAAAAAATATGGAAATTTGTCAGAATTGGATTTATTTAAGTGGAGTTGATAATAATTAAAAAAAATAAAAAATAATTGAGATCGGTTTAAAAAGCTACATTTAGCTACATTATTTAATTACATTACATTATTACTAGGCTTTAGTCAAATACTAATGTGATCAAGCTGCATTTGCCGCAGGTTTAAAAAAGATGGGTGGATTAGTGTTTACCGGCGTTTCTCAGATACCTATTGAACTGTGGACTTAGATATGAGGATAATGCATGTAGGTAATTAAATTCATCTTCATTCAATTAGACTAAAAGTCAACTCCAACAATTAAAATAATTAGTCGCATGATTACAATATTTTCAGAAAAAAAAACTTTTTGTAACGCTGTAGTTTGAATCCCTAATGAACCTCTTTTGTAAGATAGTTAAGATTTCGTTAATAAATTATTTGTTCAGTACTTACAAATATCAAACTCGCGACACGCAGCGTAGCAGCCAACTTCTCAGCCACAACGCCAATCGTGCCTTACTCATTTTCTCCCTGTGGCATGTTCCGACTTGTTTCAACGTACCAAAACATTAGCAATCCACCAAAAACTTATTATCAACTTATTTATTATTATTTATTTACGCAAACATTGCACGTAGATAAAATTTATATGTGTACGTGATGCAATTATGTAGATTAAAACAGAAACGTGACGGTCTCCCCATATTTTAATCGGATAAAAGTTTTGTGTTTTGACAACCCTACTGCTCTAGTGTTGCGCTGAAGTCTGACTAATTTTGGTTTAGGGTTTAAAATTTTATCTGTATTTCCACGATTTTAAGTTGCAATTTTCACGGTTGTCTTAAAAAATGACCATGTTACTAGACTGCTTTACAATGGATCCAGTAGTAGTAGTTTAGTAAAATGTCCTGATGACCGAATTCTGGTTGCATCTAAACTCAGTAGAAACTATCCATGCACAGGAGATAATCAATGCATAAGTGTGAGTGAGCACAGATACAGACGCACTACTTATTCAGTCCAATGAAACGGCAATACGATACGACCGGGGATTATTAGATGGTGGACCGATGTCTTTACGTATTTTCAAAGCACTGAAGGGTATAAAATCTCGACTCTAGATATGTTTTGAGCGCCACAGTCATGTATACATGACAAAACAAGGTTAAGGAAACGGTTACCAATCGTCGACTGACTGCGGCTAATGTGGCTTGACCTACTGAGAAATGTCTATTTTGGACATAGACCTCCTCTTCCAAAGATCGATCCCACACTACTAGCGTTAGATTTCCTTGACCTAGACTAGGTCTTCGGTATATCGAGCGAGAGGCATAGACATATTCCACTTACGGTATATGTTTACAGGGTCGCTTCTCCAAAACTGTGAGGCCTCATTCTTCTATCCTATTTATATCATCCTGCTATTATAAATACTGTTTTGTTGAAAATGTGAAGTTTGGAAGAATATATTATGTATGTTTGTTACTGCTTCACACAAAAACTACTGAATGAATTTGAATAAAATTTGGTACACGCATAGTTTATAGCTTAGACTAACACATAAGATCCTTTTTATCTTGGTACATGAAGCAGTTCTGTCTTAATACAGGTGAAACGGCAGGAAACTACTAGTCTATACCAATATTATAAAGAAGAAAGCTTTGTTTGTTTGTTTGTTTGTAGGGTTAAAATTCTTTCACAATAAGAAAACTTCATCTTTACGAAGTGTCATAGGCTATATTTATTTCTAGAAATAATTAGGGATCCCTATTAAAACTTGAATAATGTAACCGAAGGTGTAAAAAAAATAGAAGAGCAAAGCCGCGAGCGAAAAGCTAGTAATATTATAAATGCGAAATTTTGTGAGTTTGGGAAATACATATCTTTAAATTGTAGAAGAATTATAGCTTCTCCAACATTTGCCACTAAAGTCGACCAATCGTTTGGGATATATCAGTTAGCTTTTTCTCTAGTTGAATCAAGCATGAAATAAAGAGAGCCCACACATTGAAAAGAGTAACCCCAAAGCAATTAATATAATTTATCACAATTTCTCACACCAGCAATAATTTCTCGACTTCCAAACAAGCTTATGTACTTTCAATACTTAGTTAATTGATTCTCAAGTCGGCTCCGAATGCGATAATTAAGTTGTGTTTATTTGCAATGCAGTGTTCGCCGGAGATTGCACCTGTTACGTTTTCAACTATGGCGATATTAAATTTGAACTCACGCTTTGAGTATCGCCCAATTATTTGATATTATTGAGTTGTAGGATCTTTACTTCAGAATTTCCATCTATTTATAAGGAAATTGATTTGGTCTGACTGGTTAGGTTTTTTTTATGATTTCAAAGCTGAATAGTTTTTTATGAAAGTAATGGATATTTTTTTGTCAAGAGTAGTATTTTATTTTCCTAGAAAAAAATATTGTAAAGAAAGTAATGCCTTGTTTCATTATTTTGTGATTTGTTAAATATGATAGCATTAGTATGATAATTTTAATTATTAAGTGCAACGGAAAAAGTCGCGGTGGATAAGTGGTTAAGCCATTTACATTTTGTGTACGAGTTCAAAACCAAGTGGCAAGTAGTACCAATGGGGCTTTTCTTAAATCATATTATGAAGTTTCAAATCTTAGATACCATCCACTAAGCTAAAGGAAAACATCGTGAGAAAACCTGGCCTTAAAAAGTCTAAAATCCCCAATCTGCCTTGAGCAAGCGTGATGATTAATGTTCATACCTTTTCTGTATCAGAAAAGGTATGAACATTATACATATATAATATTATTATATATAATATCCTTACTACTTACAACTAAACTTATTTTTGATACAAAATAACTCAACAATAAAATCTCCAAGAGTATCTATCTATAAAGATCATTAAGACATCTCAACTTAATAAGCCATATTGTACGTCAAAAAATAGTAGAAACGATACAATTGTAGTGAATATTTCATTGGGCCAGACCTGGGCAAGTCCCCGAGGCACAAAGGTCAACTACTGTCCTTATCCTATTCCTAAAGGTCATTTGTCAAACGTCGGGAGCGTTGAGCTATGAATTGCCATTATTTTTAGAGTTACTGTTTTTAATTTTGACGAAATGCATACTCTAACCGTCTTACTTATAAAAAACGTCGTAATCCAGGATTAAGCTACTAACTTAAGTTCGGATTAACGCTAAACAGCGTTTATGAGTGAGATTTTTGCGAATCCGTTGGCAAGCAGCAGATTACGGTAATAGTTCTTGATTTGCAAATTTATAGTTTGTATTAAAATGTACATTGTATCTTTTGACTATATTGTGTGCAGACAGAACACAACATTTTCAAAATTATGTACTACTAGCATAAAACTGCCTTATGACTGAAGGGGTATTTTTTTTATCGGATAAGAAATCATTAAATGGGTGCTCCCGCCGTGGGTGGGAAAGATGGGAGTATCAGACTCTTACTGACTAAAACCCATCCATGTTCACTTCACGACCCTTTGCGTTTTGCAAACATCCTGCAGCCAAGGCAGGCTCTTTGAGTAATTATGTAGGTTTCTACTAATAATAATTAATATGTTGTATGTAAATTACCCCCTACTAAATATGCAAGCTTTACTTCTTTTTAATATTAAATTAAAAAGTGTCGGTGAAATATTTGTTTACTTTAGGAACTCACTAGCATAACACATAACAAGATTGCTCAAAGTTCCGTGATGTTTTTTTTTACTTAGGATACGAGTGAAATCGCGTGAAAGAGATATACTAACTCTTTGCTCAATTACGTTCTTCCAATTCTTTAAGGAGTGTTGATCTTGATTGACAATCTACATACTAAGTGCTATACCTCTTTTCATTCCCACGGGAAATTCGAGAATCCGATTCTTAGCACATCCCTAGAGTACCTACCTAAGATATATTTCTTCGAAAAATTTGAACCTGTAGTACACCTGTGAAAGACTTGTCTTTTGTCTTTCAGCCGGTCATGTTACTTTTAGTTACGTTTGTTTGATTTTATGAATTAACTAGCTTTTTAACGCGTGTCTCGAAGGAAATACTTAACGCACCCGGATAAAAGCTTATAAAAGTCTCCCAGGTCCACTCTATCTCCGAACCAAACTTCATTTAAATCGATTCAACTGTTTTAAAAGCGTAACAAACAAATAAATCATCATCTGCCTAGCCTTTTCCCAACTATGTTGGGGTCGGCTTCCAGTCTAAACCGGATGCAGCTGAGTACCAGTGTTTTACATGGAGCGACTGCCTATCTGACCTCAACAACCCAGTTACCGGGTAACACGGTACCCCTTGGTAAGACTGGTTGTCAGACTTTCTGGCTTCTGACTACCCGTAACGACTGTCAAAGATGTACAAATGACAACCGGGACCTACAGCTTAACGTACTTTCCGAGGCACGGAGGAGTCTCGCTATGACATAGATGGTCACCTATCCACGCGCAGCCAAGCGCAGCTTAACCTTTGATCGGTCGAACCGTGCGGCTGTTACTTAGCCACGAGCTCCTCAAACAAATAAATAAATACTATAGTGTGAAAGTGAGTTTATTCTTTCTCTCACGGTAAAACAGCTTAGTCGGATTAGATTAAATTTGGTGTGGAGACAGAGGGGAGCCTGGAGACGGTTATGCTTTATAACCAGGAGCGTTAAATAGTTCTAAAACGTGAAACCGTGAGAAATAAGTAGTATAATAATAAAATAGAGTAAGTAAATAATTTAAGTAGGTACATACTTGAAAATATATAAATCTAGACATTCGTAGTTCAACGTAACAATAACATAGCGATGATGAAGTGTCTAGCGTCGCACGTCTCGACTCTCGTGGGCTGAGCTTAAATTTTAACTGACTGATGTATGTTCATATATTATCAGACACATGCGTTTTATTCAACTTATTACAAACTAAAATTGTTTTGAAAATTAACTTACTTCATATGACTTTGAAAAGGGTTCTAAGGGTGTTAATACAATAGGTTATTTTTTTAAAGTAATTAAAAAATAACAAAGTATGATACACACCTAACTAATCCTAAAATCTCAGTTACTTATCATAATTACTTACAACTAAAATATAAGTAAGAAACCTTCTGAATTTGTAACAAAAGTAATAATCACCAGCCATGAAAAAGTTGAGTCTATGGTATTTCAATAATCGTTAGAAAATCATCATTATCCTAATGATCCAGTATCTCAATAAATTTGGAGTCTGTCTTATTTTAAACGTATATTGTGTGTGGGCCATTAAATGCTAGTTTTCTTGACACCATTCTTATTTATAATCTTAATTTAAACCTCTTTCTTAACCATCGTTCTATTGTTGTTGACAGCTACGTAATTTGGTATTCTCTTTGGTTGACAGCAAAGACAGCCATCTACCAAAAACGTGTCATTTGATATGTTTGTGAATTAATTCGCTTTTTACATATATAACGTCTCTAATTTTACAAACTAATGTTAACTGTTAACTGAGTTTAATGTTGAAACACGCATCTATTAGCCAAGCAAAGAATTAGGTAGTTTGTTCCAAGACCCATACCTGTCCAAAAGACCGTGACTTGGTAAAAATTCCAGGATAACCATGCCTACTTAAAAGACTGAAATTCAGTTTTTTGCCACTATAACGTAAATACTGAAGAACCAAACTGTGTTATAATGACCAATGACAGGCCGGGAGATGGAATTAGATCATTGAAGTCTACATCAGCATTCCGAGCGCTGAATTTTGAATTATACACGAGACCAAATATCTTTATAATGACCTTGGGAGTAACTTGCTTTGGCATGGCAGTTGGTTATATCGCATACATGAAATCGAAGTACGAATCAATGGGATATTATGTAGCTGTGGACACGAATGGACAGGAGTTCTTTGAGAAGAAGAAATCGAAGTGGGATTAATTTGTGGGAATTTGTGAGTGGACTAAAATAAAGTTTGAATTCAAAAAGTGATTACTTGTATCCCTATTCTTTTTTGTCATGAAAGTGAATATTGTGATAACTGAAATATACAGTTAAATATGACCCGGTGAACTTCATATCACCTACATCTGTCTTAACTTTTTCACTGTTTAAACCTTCCCTGGACTACGACAAAAAATTCAAAACCAAAATCAGCTAAATTTGCCCATCCATTCTCGAGTTTTAGCAAAACTAACGAACAGCTATTCATTTTTATATATAGATTGTCATGCCAAGGCCGTGAGCATAAAACTGTTTTTTTTTATTCATTAAAAGACTCCTTGGGTCGTACCATCATCAATGCTATCACTGTTCAGAAGTGAGTGTGATAGAGCTAGAAGCGACGTAGAGTAACATGCCTTTTTACAACGGAATTATTAATGATTTCATCCTTCGTAGTATGGCCTCATAATTTCTAAAATAAATACTCGTTTCATATTTTTTATATGCTTAATTGAATGGCAAACAAATAAATGAGTTCTCTGACGTGTCTAAGTGGTCTCCATCGTCTAAGAACGTAATATGCAAAAATAAATACATTTATGTGTTTCATCCTAGAGACAAAGTCTCAATGTATAACATGTCTCAAACTGGTACACAACAACGCTGCCTAGGGGCAAAAATACCTGGGTATGTTGGTAAGACTTCCACAGAAACTTCACAAACAGCTGGATTTATATATAGGTACTTGACGGATTACTAAGTGATACTTTCAAAGTAACTAATCATCTGCCTAGCAGTTTACCAACTATGTTCGGGTCGACTTTCTCTCTGACCTTCACAAACCAGTAACCGGGTAACGCGATACCCTGGAGCAAGACTGGTTGTTTCGGGATTCTACCCAACGAATAACCATAACGACTATCAAAGATGTACAAACGACAACCAGCATTTTAACGTGCTGTCGACGAACGGAGGAGTCTCATAATAATATGATCACTATATCATTAATAATAAGATGGTCACTCCACGAACCGCCCGTGCCTAAGATAGCTTGATCTTTGATCTATCGACCCGTACGTCTAGCTATCTAGCCACGAGTTTTTTTAAACCAACTGACTATTTCAAAACTATGTTTTTTCTACATATTTGTGGTTAAATTGTCGCTGACATCAATCTCTTCTAGATTCAAGTATTACATTTTCAGAGCACTTTTTTCCCTATTTACTTACATCATCATTTTAAGTGATGACTTCAGCAAAAATGCTTTGGATATTAAAGGTAACAAAGTGGCCTCCTATTACACCGTTGTAGGTATATTTTTTAAGCAAAGTTTTTCGGAATTGTAAAAAAAATGTTTAGAATGGAGATCCTTAAAGTGTTGACACACTCTGGTTAATTGTGCATTTATGAATAAAAAAAATGGACAATAATACTATTTTTCATTTTGTAATTACTGAATTATTTGACCTCTATTATTTATTTTTATTTATTTACTAGCAATTTGCCCGCGACTTCGTCCGCGAGATATTTGGATTTTCGCACACATTCCAGAGGTGACGCAAAATAGCATTATAAACATTATTTTTGGATGGCCAGTTTTACCACCTCCAGAAAAATACCAGTTTCCATATAATTTCAAACAAAAAATGTCCCGATAGTGTTAAATCATAATGTCTGTTAGATAATTAATTTACGAAGGCAACGAAACTGAAAAATACCAGTTTAATAGTATAATAAGAGTTTTTTTTAAATACCATAAGCATAACCTCTATCCGTGCAGTAACAGTTCAGGTCGCATAAGACTATATTTATTTATTTAACAATTTATGTACACAGAATATAAGAAAAGAAGAAGGAATAGGAAAGCATTGTACAAAGGCACTCTTATTTACGGCACTACTATAGTTATTTTTCTTATATTAGTAATATTATAAATACAAAACTCCATCTGTCTCTCTATCCGTTTGTCTATAATACCTTCATGGGAAAACGGCTGAATCAAATGAGATGAATTTTGTATAGATATAAACTGAAAGCTGAGGAAGGACATTGGTTATTATGCGGGTGCGTGAAGTAGACTCACAGACACAATCAACCGCCGACCTAAATTTTTCAAGTTCAAGCAAGAAGACAGAAAGGAATTGAAGGGTATTTTGGCTACCTCGGGCCTCCGAACTGGAGTATTAAGAATCGAAAGAATGTACTGATCTCATACGATAGCAGAGTGACCTAAGAGGTCCAGATGGGCTTCAGCTTGTATGCAGATGATGACAGACATGCGAGGTTCTCTCTAAATAATCATATGCGGAGATTGCAGGGCTCGTAGGTAATAAAAAGCCATGCAAAAAAATCGATAAGTGACCCTTTTCTAAACCGACCCAACCGTGCCTAGGAGAGCACGAAAAGCTGTCAGTCCTGCGCCTGATCTTTTATTGGGGATAATTTCATTTTAGCCACTTATTGTAGCCACATCATTCAATGCGTCACTGGGTATCTTGTATCTTGAGGGAGTTGGAATGCAAACACTTTCTACACCAGCACGCAGTTTGAAACAAACTTAAACAGCAGAGTTTGGCTAGAATGCCAGCACCAACCGCCATAAGGGAGCTAACGACAGCTGAGTTAGATGATCCCTTAATAAGGTATTAAAGACATCATTGATGGATTTACAAACAGAAGAACCCCAGGAGGTAATATACCCGTTACGAAAAGTTTGGTGAACATTTGTTATTTTTTGAAAATACACTAGTGTCTAAACATTAAAACAGGCGGTTGACGACGACGAACGACGAAAAAGAAGTAGGTGGCAAAAAAACACCTTTTAAACAGAGACTTAGTGTAAGACACCGATTTCTAGAACGATGTTTTAGCAGAAAATAAAATTAATTTTCACTTTGTTTGTAAGCCGTTGTATTTTTGTGAAAAATTTTTTTTTCTGATTTCATCGCGTGCATTGAACTCTAAAATTCGCATGAATATTATACGCACATAGGTCCGGTAACTATAATCTGGAAAAATATTGTTTACTTTTTTAGGAGTCTAACTAACTCCAAATGCCCAAAAACCCTGACGCAGTATTGTCGTCGTATAAGGCAAATATGCAATTTTCTCGTTTTAAACCAAATTATGAATACTTATACTTTACTTTGCACTATTGAAGTAAAGGTCTAGACCATGTGCACTAAATAGGAGAAGATATCTAATTTGTGTTTAGAGTTAAGTACCCTAAATTGCAAGCTACGAAAATAGGCTAATAAGATTCAGAGCGCGAGCGAAGCGAGCGCGATTTTTTTTTTAGAAATATGAGGAACATAATTCTTAGGTATCATGTTTTTATTTCATGACTCCCTTTTCCATGAATTTTTACTCTTACGATGTTATTACCTGACAATCCCTGACCACCTATAGCTTCCCTGACATTTTCCAGATACTGGATACCCTGGATTTAGCGAAGCGGCTTGCTAGCACTTCCCGTAACCCAAGGGCTGCTTTTATCTTTGCCTAAGACTAAGCATTGCAATCCAACGTGGCAATTCTGCCAGTTTCTTGAGTACGCTTCCAGTTGACGGTGATGAGGAAACATTTTTTGACGCCATATTTTAGTTAAATTTTCATTTTATTAGAATATATTTTTGTGGTTTCTATTTTCATGTTTCTTACTGTAAATAATGTGCATACTTATGACTTGAAAGCGCTTACTTTTAACAAATTCGTAACTTGAATTCTTGTAACCGTCTCTAATGGTTATTTTTTATTTAAAAAAATGCGAATTCAACCAAAAAAAGAAAAATATAATTTACTAAACTCAAAAAAAAAAACAAAACTTCCCGGGATTTGAACTCGAAGCAAAAGCAACCGACTCGGATGGCCGTTAATACAGGCTACACTGTTCGTTGACATTTTAGTTAAAATTGACGTTCTGATACATCGTTCCATTCATAAATTCTACTATTCTACCAATGCTTTCGTGTTTTCAATTTCAATTACTGCTCATCTTCTTTAGGAATCAGCGTGATGATTTTCATATCAATGATTGTAATAACAGCTAAAATGCATAATTACTAAAAAATTATAGGTCATCCCATTACAAACTTTTATACAATGTTTCACTGCTCATTCCTCATAATATTTAGCGTGATGTTTTATAGCCTAAAGCCTGACCCGATTCATAACAATCATTTTTGCTGAATTTTAAGTAGAACTGTTCAGTAGTTTTGGCGTGAAGCTCAAACAGATAAACACACAAACAGACAAACAGACAAAAATTCTATAAATCATATTTTTGGATTCAGCATCGTTTACTGGTCACGCCGAGACCATTTTAAAAAAAATATATTCAATGTACAGATTTTCTACCATTACAATTTTATTATATGTATAGATAATACTTTTTGCATATCAATCAAAACGTACAATGGCGGACTTAAAGTCTTAGACGTTATTTATCCGTCTATTAGTATTACGAAAATCCCAAAACCAAGTCTCTTTAAACATAATATATTTAAGTTATTTTATAAAATTCAATGCGACGATATAACCAAGGTATAAGGTACAAAGTTAATATGAACAATCGATCATGCAAGTAATTTTACACCAACCAACTTTGCAACTTCCAAAGTTACACCACTTACAACTCAGCTAACATTCTAAAGAAGTTGAAACATGAAGTTTTAATGTAATTTCCTTCATACACCATACATTTTTGCGATAGCTGCAGGGCGAATTCTTCACTTCATACGAGTATCGTAAGTACTTGTAAACAATTTTACGAATCTTTGAATTCTTGGTCGAGGCGATGCAACAGGCTGTATTGAAGCAACTAATTTTATGGATACTCTAAAGATATACGAGACACGACATTTATGGGTGTTCATTGTATGTTTAGAGTTTTAGGATATATGAACGAAAGAAAAGATAATGATTACTATTTTTTATTTATCTAAATCTCAAGTTTTTTTTTGCAGATTTATAAAAAAATACGAAAAATTCTATAAAGTTTTAAAATTAAGTCATTCCATTTACCTTTTATACATTTTAAGTACAATAAAATTATCAAAAGAACATGTGGATTTTTTTTATTGAATTTAATCGCATTCAAAGATTTATGTTTTACTATTTTTACAGGTTTTTTTTTTAAATATTTCAAATTGCATAGATACAATTATTTTTATTATTATTTATATTAAGAACGTTCTTACTCGCAGCGGTGTAACAAGCGCTCAAAAGGTATCTATTGACGTGGACGATGAAAAATCACCGCACACTGCAAACGCTTTCATTAGCTTCGTACGAGAAACCGGGTAAAATATGATACCCCGATCTTAAAGGATCATCCACCGTCCTAGAGATAGGGAATTACTATGAGATATGATACATAGACCCAACCATAGAAAACTATTCATGAACTTGAAGTACTCTCACATGTAAAATACTGTTTCTCGCATCCTGAGGGAAGTCCTTAATACACTCGAATAAAAACTATCCTAGTAACATACATCCCTAGGGTTGAAGTTATCTCGGTACCAAATTCAATCAAGATCGGTTTAACTTTTTTACCGTGCAAGCGTAACAAACAAACTCACTTTCGGACTATTTGTGTTCTAAATTTAAAGACTTGCAGTAAATACATAATCACAGTCAGTAGTGTCAATAAACTTGGAAAGATTTTGATAGTGTCTCTTTGTTCCTTGACAAGTTTTGACTTTTTACAATCTTCTTAACCTTCTAATTGTATTTTAACTAATTTAATTTTTAAATAGCTGACATACAAATATACAGAGGGCATAAGTCCACATAGTGTGCATGCTGTGGCAACCTATAATTAAGTCTACATTTAGCTACTTACCTCTTATGCATTTAACTCGATGTAATAGTGTAAAACTTGTTGGTTGTCCTAATAAATAAATAAAAAATCTAATTCAAGTCATGCCCTCATCATTTACATCATCATGTAGTATCTTAACATACCCAAATAATAACATATTGGCTTTCTGAAAAGTAAGTGGTACAATTATTGTAATGGTAGAAAAAAGCAGAAACAAAAATCCACATACACTTATTAATTATTCATCTTACGGCCATCATCTCCGAAAATCTTAAACATACACGTAGGTCATTAATATTCCCGCGACGCGTGGCATCGCCTCGCACATATCACTCACGTAGGGCGGAGCGTCAATGTTCAAGTGTGAATATAAAAAAAAAAGTTATAATGGTGCCCCCAAGTGCTTGATATTACACGTTGGTAATAAATCAGATGCTTAATTGCTTAATTTCTATAGGTTGGGTTTGGCAGAAATCCATTAATCGGTCCTCTAGTTAATATCGTGAAGGCATTATAGTCTGTAGCAATTGATTTTGCGAAAAATATAAACAAAATCATAATCTATTTTGCCTAACTTTAATTAAATGATGATGTTTAGAGCATGAAATTGACATAAATGCGCCATGCTTACGCCATTTTGTTAATTTAGAACAAAATAGGTAACGACTGGGTTAAATTATTCGTAAAATGATTTGTTACAGACAATAGAGTTGACCTTGATTGTTGCCTGAATTTTCTAGGCAAACTATTCACCTAGAAATATTACAATACGTTACTTTTATGCTTTAGAATTTGCTGGAAACTAGGCCCATTGTGGAAAATTTTTCATGAATTTATGTGATTCGTAAACATACCGATATAGGTTCACTTGATGGTAAGTGGTATGCCGGGACTACAGGATTGTTGGAAAGAGTTACCATGGCCCTGGAACACAAAGGGCGAACGAAGGAACATGGATGGGTTTTAGTCAGTAAGAGTCTGACACTTCCTCCTGCTCCACCCACAGCGACAGGAGTACCCATAGATATATATGTTACTAAAATAACTAGATCTGCAATCACCGAACACAATGCACGTAGTTAGTCACGCGACTACATAAGTCAGATGACCGTGACATAGCACACGTGCGGCGCAGCCGCCGACCGACGGTATATTATGGACGAAAAGTACATCACACTCGCTTATGCGACGGGCAATTGTACTCGTTAGGAGGTAGAACAATAAAAATATATATATATAGGTATGTGTTTCGTATGATGTCGGAGCGTGACAAAACATAGTGGTATTGTTATTTTTTTGTTTTTTTTTTATATAAACCGCATGTTAATTTCAAGTTATAGGTATAGTTGTCTGTTGTTTTTGTCATTAATTGTAATAATAGAATTAGTGAAATAGCTGATTTGATGTTTGTACGTCATTCCAAGTTGACCACTGAAAATCAGCGCTGTGTTGTGGCTCCCCACAGCATAGCATCATGCTGAGTGGTTTACTTCTTGTCGCAGTCAGAACGTGCCAATAATTAAGCCATAGCCATTAATGTTGTTTTTTTTTTTCCATTTTATTATCTGTTTTTTTTTTCTTTCTACCTACTGGTTGTAAATATGCACGTGTTGTCTGTGACAAATAAACATTTTTTCTTTCTTTCTTTCAATGCGAGCCATTAAGGTTGAGCCCACAGACATAATTCATGCCATTTTTTATGTGGCACGCTACGCCATATATTTTCTGGGAGTGCTATTGCCAACCTTATCATACAGATGTCATGATCATTATGTTTCGGCTAGTGTGAGAGAGAAAGACTTAATTTTACATCAAAATGATTACTAGTTTCAAAGCTACGTCTGCATTCTAAAAAATGGTTATGTTTTTGTTACCGCGTAATGTTCGGGATTGCATCTCTATTGATATATCTTGATGCCTGTACCCTTCAAATTTGACAGAAATGAGTACGGTGGTACTTTATTCTCAAGAAGAGCTTCACTAAAGCCTGGTGTCCACCAGGTGGGTCAGGTCAGGTTGTTTTGTATGAAATATCGTCCACTAGCGACAGATCGGAGCTGAGCGGGCTGCAACGCATTTTCATACTAGCGCGGTCCGATCCGATGCGACTCGCCCCGATCCGTCGCCAAACTTTATACAGCAGAAAGGGGCGTTCATTCAAAATTGGAAGTCTTAATCCATGTATATAAAATAAAGTCGTGGTAGTTACACCATTTATAACTCAAGAACGGCTGAACCGATTTGGCTGAAAAGTGGTGGCAAGGTAGCTTAGAACCAGGAGATGGACATAAGATACATTTTTTAAGTAGTTCCCTCGGGACGCGGGTGAAACCGCTGGCAACAGCTAGTTAGGCATAAACATTTAAATCTTTAAATAATTTATAAGTATAATCTCAAGAAAATAACTTTTTGACGTAAAGCAATGAACACGAAGCTACATAAAAACTTTAAAATTCACCATCTTATTTCCCAACAGTGCATTGCAGTGAAAGATATAAAAATGGAAAGTGCAGAACAGATAAAAATTACCTCCACACTGCATAAGAGGAAACATAAAAAATGTTTTAACGCCACTTAGCGTCTAGATTTAGATACATATGAAAACTGTTGGATAGTATAAAGTTTTTAGTTTAGAATTTTTAGCAGCGGAATAAAAAATATCCAGATTTTTTTAAAGGCATTTAAATTACTGAACAACCCTAATTTAATATCACAATAAATATGTACTGAAATATTTTTGGAAATATTGGTTACAGCTAGATTTTTTAAAAGTCATTTTTTTATACAAGTCCCTTTTTCTTAATCGCATGATGTCATGTCATGGTGGCTCAGAAGTTTATGAGCGTAATTATTTGGATTTTTGATCGGGTATCTATCAATGTGAGATCGCTAGCTAAACCCAGCAAAAGCACACCAATAGCACTAGTATTATAATAATTTGAAAAAAAAAACTGGTCCTCCTTTTTAACCGACTTCAAAAAAAGGAGGAGGTTATCAATTCGACTGTTTTTTTTTTTTTTTTTATGTTTGTTACCTCATAACTTGCGACTGGGTGAACCGATTTTCATGATTCTTTTTTTATTTGAAAGCTGGTGCTTCCCGTGTGGTCCCATATAAATTTTATCACTACCGGTTCAGCCGTCTTATAAATATATCAAAAATAACGATTTATCTCTACTTGCTGATATGCCAAATACTTAGATGATTTAGTGGATGGAAGCGCGACTACTCGGTAGTGTCAATTCCTAGATCAAGCAGTTTGATTGGAATTTTCTATATCCTATTTCTTAGCACTAGCCTTGAGTCGTCAATGCCAAAGTCAATTATTTGTTTATTTATAACGTTTTCAAGGTAAAACGGCTGAACCTATTTGGATAAAGTTTGGTACGGAGATAATATATTGGACCCTACAGATAGTTATAGCACTACCGTAGTGATACTACTACTTTTAACCCGGGTGCGTTAAGTAGATCCCTCGGGCTAGTGTATATTAAAGAAGCATTGCCAAATCATCACCTAATTTTATTTCACAGCATTCATCATCATCTGTCTTTTCCCAACTATGTTGGGGTCGGCTTCCAGTCTATACCAGATGCAGCTGAGTATCAGTGTTTTACATGGAGCGACTGCCTATCTGACCTCCACAACCCAGTTACCGGGTAACACGATACCCCTTGGTAAGACTGGTTGTCTGACTTTCTGGCTTCAGACTACCCGTAAGGACTGTCAAAGATCTACAAATGACAGCCGAGAGCAACAGCTTAACGTGCTTTCCGAGGCACGGAGGAGTCTCGCTATCACAAAGATGGTCACCCATCCACGGACCGACCGCACCAAGCGCAGCTTAACCGTTGATCTTTCGACCCGTGCGGCTGTTACTTAGCCACGAGCTCCTCTTTATTTCACAGCATTATCCTTATCCTTACTTCCTTACTAATATTATAAATGCGAAAGTAACTCTGTCCGTCTGTCTGTCTGTCTGTTACGCTTTCACGCCAAAACTACTGGACCGATATAAATGAAATTTGGTACAGAGATAGAATAGACCCTGAGGAACAACATAGACTATTTAATACCCGGGTGCGCTAAGTAGTTCCCTCGGGATGCGGGTGAAACCGCGGGAAACAGCTAGTGCTACATAAATTATGTACACAATAGGCCCAATATGGAAATGGCCCATAAGTGCTTTGAAGCGTACTGAATCAATATAGATCCTCTCATATCGTCCGATAGTACATTATCATGTACAACACAGACGGACAAAACTATCTAAAATATGTATTAGGATGACAGATACGGACGTACCCACGTGAGCTGCCAATCAATAACAAACACATACAGGGCTGTTAGTGTTACGTTTAGTGTGCGTAATCGGTATAGTTATAATATTACTAGTCTTGAACTGGTGGTTGGCAGTAATTTCGAATCACTTAAGCATTAAGGAAAACATCGTGAGGTCACCTGGACTAAAGACACTAAAATCGCAAATTAGGCGTAAGAAAGCGTAATGATCAATTCTCATAAGTTCTCTGGCGTTCACCTAACAGTGGAATGTAAATAGAGCAATAATAATCATGACGAAGCAGCTCATAGCCTAGTCTAGCAAAAAAAACCGGCCAAGTGCGTGTCGGGCCACGCGCAGTAGGGTTCCGTAGTAGGTCTCAGTTAGTCGACTATAACTCTGTAACTGGTTAAGCCTACTTAGCCGTGATAGTTTTCCTTGTAATTTCATTACATGTACTACGTCTGTGATTTTTTTCACATTTCTAGATACAGCCATTCAAAAGTTAGAGGGGGGGGTAACTCGTATCGAACAAAAAATTTCACTTAAAATCTAGATATTTCGCAAATGGCTCGTTTAACTGAAAAATGGTCTTCACACACCCATAATATTTTTGAAAGACCTATCTAACGATACCCCACACGAAGGGGTACGCGAGAAAAAAAATATTCATCCCTACTTTACATGTTTGGGAGCTACCCTAAAAAAAAAAATTTTCAAATTTTTATTTTACCACTTTCTCGGCGTGATCAATATACATATTCATACCAAATTTCAGCTTTCTAATAACAAAAACCACGGAGCTATGCCGCGGACAGACAGACAGACAGACAGACAGACAGACAGACAGACAGACGGACAGAGCGAAACTATAAGGGTTCCTTGTCGGACTACGGAACCCTAAAAAGGAGGAGGTTCTCAATTCTTATGTTAACACATATATAGAATACTAGCTGTTTCCGGCGGTTTCACCCGCATCTGAAGGGAACTACTTCATGCATCCAGATAAAAAATATTCTATGTGATAATCCAAGTTATAAACTATGTGTGTACTCAATTTCATTTCAATCCGTTCAGTAGTTTATGCGTGAAAGAGGAACAAATATACATCCTCTAAAAATTTTCGAATTCCTAATATTAGTGGGATATTTTGCAATAATTGAGTTTATTTACACCTGACAGTCAGTATATGAACGCAAGCTGCATAAAGGGACAGTTGTAAAAGAAGTCTCTCACTACAAACAAACGTCGGAAAGTTATGTGTTCGGCGCTAGATTTTACGACTTCGAAGAGTAGTACTCGCCAGACGGACAATATAGAAATTTTACGCTCATTGTGCAGAATATCTGTTCAAAGCGTAAAATAAATTTTATTATCCTAGTATATGAGTTTTTTTTTTGTATAATTAAAAAAACGGTAAAATATAAATTACTAGCTGTTTCACTCGTATCCTGATGTAAGTACTTCAAGCACCCGGTTAATAATGTCCTTCCCTAGGTTTCAATATATCTCTATACTATATTACATCTAAATCAGTTCAGCAGGTTTACTTTAAAACAAACAGACAGACATACGTTACTTTCGCAATTATCGTATTTATAGAGATTCATACCCTATTATTTTATAAGCTTAAATAGTTACTGCACTGAATCAGAATTTTGCCACTTTTTCCATTTTTTTTGTACATTTTTATGAAATATTATTTTAGGAGGCATCTGGTACTGTTTTGTCCCTTTTTGTCAAACTTAATTTTGCCTTTACAGATAATAACAATGGTGTTATTATACAGGTAACCTATTTATAAAAACTTCTAGGCATTATAAATAATACCTTATTTGATACATTAACAGCGACACGGTTACACAGAGGTGTATGTATGCATGTTTGTGAATTATTCGTCTATCGATCAACAAAGCGAAATATTTGTCGTTGCAAATGCAATTTGCATCAGATTTACCGCGCATTGTACCATTGTAAAAGCTGTATTTATACTATAGGAAAACAATGTCAAATTATATTACTTTGCTGTGATATTAATCTATTATTACATCATCATTATTTTATACTAGAAATAGCTGGTTCCCTTGGTTTTATCTATGACATTCGATTGCATCTAGTTGGACTAGAAGCCAACCCTAGTATGCCTAGCTGAAAAGGGACTAGGCAGATGACATACTTAAAAAAATAGTAAAGAGAAGTAGCCTTCTTTTCTAGTGTTACAACCTAACTAACACGAATATAAAATACTTTTTTGACTACGCCATTTGTTACGCTATTCCCAAGAACAATGCACACGAATAAACCTCAGAAGCCATTATGCAAATAAATCGATACAAAACTATTCGAAACATATCTCTCGATAATCGAATATCCTCGCGGTGCTGAATTATAGAGCGGAGCGCGCAACTGCCAGTCGTAAATAACGAGTTAGCGCCGATTCGCTGAGACAACGATTGTTCTAATCGATTCCACTTCTCGATTATTCGGATGTTTGTTTCCGATTCTTGTTGTGCAGTCCTCTTTATGAATGTATGGACTTGTGTGAATGTTTGAGTGAGTTGGGGTATCTGTTTGGTAGATTTAAGATGTTTTGGGTCTGATTTCGACTACGGTGGGGGTGAACGGGTTCTTGAGTGGAGACCACAACTAGACAAACGTAGTGTAGGACGCCTTTGGGCAAGATGGATTGACGATCTGCGAAAGGCTGCTGACTGAAGTTGGATACGTCAAACTGGAGACGAGGTGATATGGCGGAAGGACTAATATTAAATAAGCTGCTGATGATGATGATTTATTTATTTTTTTAATTAACAATACGACCATTGGTCAGTTACATTTGCTAACACAATATAAGACCTCACACACTCATCTCACAGTACTCCAGACACACTGACAAGATCGTCTTCCAATCGTCCGCAAACACATCACAGTCAAGCCTGGCGTCCAAATGTGCGCGGAACTGGAGACTGGGAACGCGATATCTTGAGAAACTTAAGACTACATGAAGCATTAAACCTAGAAACCTTGCTTATGTATTGTAACTAAATATGTATGTATCCTAATCTGAACTATTACTATACGTCATAATGCTATATGTACAACAATAATGTACAAAGCTGATACAATCAGGGAGTGACGTCACACAACTCATGACGCGCCATGTCTCAATGCAGTACGGTTATGTTGCGGTTTCATGAATTAAAGATGCTGGATGTGGTTCTAATTGATATGTATTTGAAAATGAGTCATATATCTACTTTGTAAGGCTGTTATAATAGTTTGTATTGTAGTTAGAGTGTGAAGATTAAGAGACACCCCACTTAAACATAAATAAATTACCGCGATTGCTCGTTAGGCGAATTTGAGAAAACACTAACGCTAGAGCTTACGATAAGAAGACAAAGATAACCTTCAAAATAAGTAGATATTTCCTAAGTTTAGCGATGAGACAACTCTATGAGTATATTATGTGAAAAAAGTTTTGGAAAACACTAAGTTTCAGTATTTCAGATAAAAATACATATATCGTTGCCTGCATTCCAGCCACAAATGTGTAGTGGATCGCCCCTACAACCTGCAGAAACAAACTACAGACTGTAAATATATATCGAAATTGTTGTATAAATAAACCGAACAACATAAAATATTAAACAGACAGACTTAGTGTACTCTTTCTCAAAATTCAACTAATAAATTCTATGTCACATCTAGTTTCCTCACATCTAGAACCCATGAATAACAATTACTCTGCATACTTCGTGAGAACAATCTTTTATCGTTTTTGCATCTCACTTTGTGATATTTAGAAGAGGGTGTCAAGTTGAGCGTTTGAGCTGATACTGATTTTATTGAACTGTATTAGTTGTTTTCTACGGTTTCACTCGTATCCTGATGAAACGACTGTCTTAAAAAGTATCTCCATCCCCACGTTTCAATATCTGTCCTCACTAAATTTCGGCTTAGTTAAGAACCTACCCGTTTTATCATAAAAACTCAGACAGACAGACTAGGTTACTGATATTAGTAAGAATGTTAATTGATTCATTTTGAGGTTTAGTTAGTATTTGATTATATTGGCGTGGTGGACTGATTAGTCAGTCAATATAATCAAAGGTTTGAATGTGGATAGCCACGAGCTCATAGGTAATTTCTTGAATCAAGAAGGCCGATTTAAAAAACACCTATCCTAAATAGAAGGCTGTGTTCTCCTGGAGATCTATATAGTGTATTTTATTTACAACACGAGCGACTCCAATACGCTAGGGCTGTTTTTTATTAAAAAAAACTACAGTTAGTAAACTTTTAGGGTTCCGTAGTCCGACAAGGAACCCTAGTTTCGCCATGTCCGTCTGTCTGTCTGTCTGTCTGTCCGCGGCATAGCTCCAAGGTGCTTGATACTAGAAAGCTGAAATTTGGTATGGATATGTATATTGATCACGCCGAGAAAGTGGTAAAATAAAATTTTGAAAAATATTTTTTTTTAGGGTAGCTCCCAAACACGTAAAGTGGGGATGATTTTTTTTTCTCGCGTACCCCTCCGTGTGGGGTATCGTTAGATAGGTCTTTCAAAAATATTATGGGTGTGTGAAGACCATTTTTTGGTTAAGCGAGCCATTTGCGAAATATCTATCTTTTCAGTGCAAATTTTTGTTCGATACGAGTTACCCCCCCCCCCCTCTAACTTTTGAATGGCTGTACCTATAAATGTGAAAAAAAATCACAAACGTAGTACCTGTAATGAACTTACAAGGAAAACTATCACGGCTAAGTAGGCTTAACCGGTTACAGAGTTATAGTCGACTAACTAACTCCTACTACGGAACCCTACTGCGCGTGGCCCGACACGCACTTGGCCGGTTTTTTTATATATAGTTCCTATCAACCAAAAATCCGACAAATCAGAATCCTCCCAAATATTTCCACATACAGGTATGGGTAACTAAAACGTTTCAACGGCGTCGTCAGCAAAAAAATATACATTCAGGTTTAGCTGACATGAAAATTACAGTTTCGATATGAATATAGGTCGAACAGTTCTCTCCTCTCTGTAATTATTTTCAGTGTGCAGTTTTTTTAAGTTTCGAAAGGGAACTGCAAAGTGAACATGTATTTACACACATACATATTTTTTGCGATCCTTTCAAGATAGGTTTTCGTGTTAGTTAAATCAAAAATTTTAGGATTTTCATAATATTTTTTTTCTCTTTTATTGCATTTTCAAAGCAGGTTATGAAAAGAAAAAGACACGGTGCGAGCACTTTTTGCAATAATACTTTATCATATAACTACTGCAAACTAGATATACATTAAGGAAAACACCGTAGAAAAAGTAACAGTTCTTTGGATTATAGTTTCTCACTTTCTCTGAATAAACAACCCCATCATTTAAACATAAAATAGGCAAATATTGTGACGATTTACGGATATAAAATAAGACAACAGAAATGACTTTCGACTCCACGTGTGGCCCGAAAGCTGGAATATCGAGGCCAAAGAATCAGCATTCACATTTTTTTTTTTTTAATAGATATTACTAATAATGTAAATATATTGCTAGTACAAAGCTTAAATTGGAGTATATAAGGTATAAAAAAAATTGAAATGAACAGACAAATTACAGGGAATAATATTTTTTGACATTGCAGCATTTTGAACTTTACAATGACTTTGCCAGGCCTACACAATTCCCCCTAGTAATGTTCACACTCCCCTAATGACGTAACTAAATGCCATGAGATAGGAGAAAACCCATCATCATTAAAATTTATCTGGTGCAATTCAATTCCGGGTTTATAGCTTAAAACTTTTGTAACAGAAAAATCCAATTAAATTTTTCCCCATCACTTTTATTACCCTCAATAAGCCTGGCAGAGAGTGGGGTGGTATCAATGGTCGCTCTGCCTAAGCTGACTATGGCTCTGGGTTTAGGGGGAATAAAACTATTTTAGCATTTAATAATTTTGACTGTTTCGTTAGCCTTGTCAACCAACGCAACTACTGTGAACGTGATCTCAATTTCGATTCTCGGGTTGGGCCACCTTTGAGGGTTTTTAAAATTTAACAAAGAAGATTTTTCTTTTATTCCAAATCCCTTGCACTTTCATGCGTGGAATATTCATCAGTCGTCCTTTACCAAAAAAATTAATTCCTAAAAATCTAAGGGGAAAAAAAAAACAAAAATGTTTGGAACATTGTTGAACACTAGATGTCAGTTTTGAACAAAAGTCACGTTTTTTCCACGCGTGTAGCGTGTTTTGAATATTAGAAACAGTATTGAAGCGTGTCTCAGTAGATTTTACTCGTCATTTACTTTTGGAAAGACAGATTTTCGATCCAAAACGATTTATAGACTATCCCTTTATATGCTCCCTTGTATCTCTTAAGCTACTCAAGGGATAAGTTTCTAGAATGCCTAAAGACAATTTATTGTGCTAAATATATACAATACTGCTTATCTTCGAAATCGCAATATAATTTACTGGTCTGTATCTATTTATGTTTCTACTGCTAGGATTAAGGCACTTTCTTAAACTGAGTTTGTTTATTTATTTGTTTGTTACGCTTTCACGCCAATACGGCAGAACCGAATGAGATGAAATTTGATATGGATATAGCTTGAACCCTGGCGAAGGATATTGATAGTTTTTATCCGGGTATATGAAGTAGGTTTCTCAGAATACAAGTTAAACCACGGCAAACAGCTAGTCCTAACTAATATCATAAATGGAAAAGTAAGTGTCTCGTTTCCACGGCATGACGACTGATCCGATTTAGATGAAATTTGCTACGGAGATCAATGGGATATAGAAGACGATTTTAGGCTATTCATCCGAATGCGTCAAGTAGTTTCCACAGGACGCGGGTGAAACCGCGGTAAACAGCTAGTTATCTTATAAATCTAGAATAGTCCAGGTGTGACATCGTACACCGCATCCACCAAGTTGCGCATTCTCGTACCTGTCTATAGAACACTTTCAGTGCACAACCTTATTGTTGGTAGTACAATAGTCCTAGTATCGGACGCCCCACAATACGTATTGTTCACATTGTAGGCGATAGACTAGATAATGTTACATTCAATGTTCGTTCGATAGAAAAATGAACCAGTTGAGCTTTTGTTTCTTTGGATAAAATAAGTTATGGTTTTGGTATATTTTGGTAATAGTTACTGGGTTGTGGAGGTCAGATAGGAAGTCGCTCTATGTAGAACACTGGATTTTAGCTGAATATGTTTGGATTTGAAGCCGGAAAGGGTAGATGATAATGGCTAATATAAATTCGTGGTAGGAATCTAGTTTTATATATTTTTATGTGATTAAAACTTTATAAGAATTTTATAAGGACTCCTTATAGAAATTCAGTACATTTAAGACTCCCCAATACTGAACATTTTCAATAGTTATTTTTGTTTACATTTACGACCTGACTGTATTTTTGGCCAAGTCGTCGTAGGTTCTCGCTGTGTATGCGATGGGATTTTTAGATCAGGCTAAGTATTACTGGTTATTTTTAAAGGATTATGGGTGCAATTCTGCCAAAACCTTAGGAGAAGACAGCAGTAATAAAATGTCTGCAAACTAAGGCCCACGTTCACCGACAAGATAACAGTTCAATCAACTGGAAACAGCTGTTTACCCTAAACTCAAACTTCTTTCTTATGATGCACAACTTATCATTTGGGTTTTTTATTTCTAAAACGGTCGATTACCAATCCGGAGTTGGCCAAGAAGTGGATAACATGAAAATTCGCGCATCGCGGTTAATACACGTTTTTATTTAACGGGTCGATTAGGTAACTATCTCTCGGTGAACTTGGCCCTAAGTCACTAAGCACTTAATATGGATGGATATTTTTAGGTATTTAATGATATTTTCAACTATAATATTACCTCACAAAAGAATTTTTATTATTTATATTATGTAAAAATCCAATTAAGCTTCAACATACTAATGACCTAAATATTTTACGAAAACTATTCGATTCAGAAATTCCGAAATGAGCAAAAAGCCTTCAAACTAGGAGCTTCTACCTCACCTTAGATATTAGTTAGGTAAAATTTATTAACAATTAAATTCAACGTAATTATCCCATTAGCACAGCATCGCAATCTCTTTGAAACTGCTTCACTGTTTTGACTTTTCAAAGAATTTAATTAAAGTGCTTGTAATAATTTCGAACGCTCCTTTGTTTTGAATATATAGTGAAAATATTATTTAGGGTAGGAGTCTTGTTTGTTTAGCGTTAGCCTATAATAGGAGCTTAGTAATAGAAGCCTAGGATATGTAGGAATTTGTTAAGTTAATTTGATTTGACGTACTTAAAATGGGACTTTTTAGGAATGAGACATCATCAAATAACACCTCCCGCTGTGGGTGGAACTCAGAGATAACCTGTACCTCAGAGATAACCTGTACTGTAAAAAGACTTTTGTAAATATTTCCTTTTGAAAAGAGTGTCTATGGAGTTTCTTGCCGGTTCTTCTCCATAAGACCCACTCCTTGGAACCGTGCAACTAGCTTGACGTTTCATAAGTGCCTGCAAAGACCTATTTGAAATAAAAACATTTGAGTTTGAGTTTTGGGGAGAGTCAGACTTTTACCGACTAAAGCCCATCCATGTTCCTTCTTCGCTCTTTGTATTTCAGGACTACGGTAACTCTTTCGAACAATCCGCAAACCTTAAATTGGGGTTTGTGAATAGTTAGATAGGCTTCTTAATACAATTTTGCCTGTCTGCCAGAATTGGGTTCAAATACTGTACATACGGTAGGGGGGCTAAGTCTGGGCTAAGTCTAACAGTGGACAGATATTAAATAGACTAATGATGAACTTGACATGTTATTATATGTTGACAACTTATAGCTTATAGTCCGACATGGCTATTTATGGATGTGGCTGACAGGTGAACTAACGCTATCCACCATCTTGAAATGTATTTTTTTGTGATAATGATACCAATTAATGGAAGTTTCCAATTTTTTAAATAAATCATGACATGATAGATAGCAATTTATTAATTCATCATTTTTGTTTTAATAATAATCTTAAATTGGAAACAATAAAATGCAATATTTGAACATTTAACACACATTTGGATGTTAGTAGGTGGCTCACAAGCCGAAACCCTCCTGATTATTAAGTAGTCACCGCGGCCGATGGATATCTACGACACCAGAGGCGTCGCAGATCATCATTGCCCTTTCTAAATTATTTCAAGGACAAAATCTAGTCTTATTGAATAGTGCTATATTTTTACTTATAGTTGGTTAAGAATTTTCCCTTGGCCGGTATCTACAAAATGACATTTCATGATGGTGGCTTGCGTTAGTTCACCAGTCAGCCACATTCATAAATAGCCAGGTCGGGCTTTACTTGAAGTCTGTACACACTCGTATATACTAAAGGAACTTTATTCCAAAAAGGTTGGTCTTATGAACCTCCTTAGAAAGTTTACCTAGCATACAGGAACTAACTGCAATAAATCATAGTACACAAGCACGTATCCAGTTCAGAAGCATGCAGCCAAGTCCTTAACGAGTGAAAGTGATGCTAGTATTTGCATAGTCTAGCCTAGGCTTAATTGGATCGCGTAAGGGTAGTAATACACGGTGGTCCTTGGAGCTTTCAGTCCGCTCGATACTGCGTTGTAGATAGGGTTGTGTTGTGAAATATTTGGTTTCTTTTTTTTTCAATTGTTTTTTGTTTCTGGTTGTAAAATTGATATTTTTATTGTACTGTCGAAAGATTAATTAAAGCATTGGTTTTATAATTAAAATCTTAATTCATCTTCTAAATGCAAATGTGTTTTTTTTTTGTTATTGAGAATGTTGGTTCACCTGTTATTGGCAACTGTATCAGCCCAAAACTTATTACCTACTATTATTATTTGATATTTTGTATACAGAAGCTTTTGGTGAACCTTTATCAATCTATACTAATACAATAAAGCTGAAGAGTTTGTTTGTTTGTTTGAAGGCGCTAATCTCAGGAACTATTTGACCGATTTAAAAAATATATTATCACTCTAAAATCAATAGGAGCGGAGCATCAATGAAGAACGTTTCAAAATCGGGGGTTAATAGTTACCTACTATTCCACGCGGACGAAGTCGCGGGCAGAAGCTATAAATAAATAAATAAACTGATTGAGATAAAATTTGGTACGGAGATAGATGATACTCTGTAGTCAATAATAGGCTATTTTTATCCGTAAACGTTGAGTAAGTTCCTCAGGGCTCGGGTAAAACCGCTAGAAGAATTATAAATGTAAGGTTGAAACGTCATGATGAATTTTCATAGGAAATGTATGTAAAGGCAGGCGTATCACTCAAAATTAGGTGAATATTCTTAATTGTCTCCTCATTTGGTATAATAAAAATATCATAACGCCATTAAACCAGCCTATAGCGATAACTTTCATTTTGACATTTCAATGATTTACATCGCTTCGTTGAAATTATTCTTCAGATAAACATCGTACTCTTAACATATGGAGCGATGTATATTAAACTCCTTTCGATGGGTATGTCAATTGGATATCCGTTTTTACGTAATTAGGGTGCTGCAGTGCATAACACCATTTTCTCATTAAAAATCTTTTCAGAATATATAGCGTTTCTGCATAAGATTTTTTAATTCTGCATTGCAGGGTGGCTAATGAACTTTTATAACTACATCGTCAACCCTACTCTGCCGAGTCTCACACGGGGCATTAATTTGCATTATGCTCTCTACGCGGTGCATAACCCTATAAAATGTAGTAATGGACAAGCTTATGCGCCATAAAGTGTTATTTCGCATGAGCTCGGAATCAGCCGCGCCGTTCTGTTTGATGAGCCGATTAGATTTGAACGCAAGCGATTTTCGTCTTTATAGCTTTCTACGGGTTTATTGGAAGTGATTCGGGAATTGGGATCGTTCGGCCTATATTTGGGAATAGCTTGCATATAGAATGCGTGATGAGAATAAAGTTGTTGATATAACCATGGCAAAGGAGACGTCATAAAAATGACGTCACGTCATATCTAAATTATACAAATTGTCCAATTTTTGAGGGCAGAGAGGAAGGGTTTTGCTGTTATTAACACTCATTACTTAATAAATAAATAAAAATTACTTTTGCAATCATTAAATTTAATTTCGTTTAAGGGCAGTCTTTTTAATTAGAGTTGTAGCTTTATACAGAAAAAAAACTTTTAAGGATATAATTTTTTTACGGAAGATACAGATTGAATAACATATTTTTTTTAGTAAATTCGTTTAAAATAGATCCAAATTTTGCTTTAGACTATTACGTTCAGAATTCCAATCACATAATCTTGCTACTGAAGTTTTGAACGTATTAGAAGGCTTTACTATTTCCCGAATCCTCGATCCCTCGGTCTTGATCTGAACGTATTCCTTGCATCATCAGCCAAAATTTTTGGAATCGGGCCAATTGTCTAAACCAGGGCTTGCGTGCCTGGACCTAGGTTCAGTTTTAAAATTGGAACAGAGTTGTAGTTTTTACGGACATTTTTCAAAAGAAGCTCCGTCATTTATTATGTGCTTAGCTGCTTTAGAATAGTGGCGTTGAAACAAATTGTGTAGTGTGGTGCCAGGATTCGACCCCAGAACATATGTATACCTTGTCGCTTAGTGCTATACTACGTCTGCGCCAGTAATGAGAAGAACTAAGAATATTTACAAATTAAGCTTTGCTTTGATGCAGAGCAATGCATTGATACAACGCAACTTTTTCACAGCATCAGATATTAAATGTCATTTCAAGAAGATCTTTAAATATTTTTCTAACTCAGACCAAAAAAAAAACATATCTTTCAAGTCAGGCGATGCCGCGTGCTTTACTTGTGAATATAGGTGCTAAAGAACACGGAGTACTAGTAGGCAACTGTCTGTAACAAAACATGAGTGGCGTACACAGCTCATAGTAATTCAAACCGCCTCAGGTATGTTTTCAGAAAGGAAAGTTTTACTTATAACGTGGAACAACTGACATGCGAACGTTATCAAGCAGGTTGAAGATGTTGATATTATGGAATAGACTGTTTATTTATTTTTTACTAGCTGTTGTCCGCGGTTTCATCTACGTCCCAACCGAAATATTTCACCCACCCAAATAAAAAGTAGCCTAAAACCTTCTCCAGGGTCCCCTCTATCTATGTACTTAATTTCATCCGGATCGGTCCAGCCATTCACGCGTGATGCGATATAGATTTTGGCATCACAAACAGAATGTCGGCCACAGTATTTTTTCGGCTATAGCCTCAACGCAATAAAAAGCATAGAGAGGGTATCTCCTTAGCACAGAAAGGCTATGTATGTGGTTTGTTATGACAAAAAAATGGTCATCTATCCTAGGACTGATCGCGGCAAGCACAGCTTAACTTTTAATACACGTGGCTACAATTTAACCATCCTAAAGTATTGTCATACCAAACGTTAGTCTATTGCTATGACGATTTACGCTTTGACAAAGAACGAAAATATCCATAGCTCTTCCAGCAATACTGTATCATATTCCCACCCATTAAATCGGGTTAAGTAAAATTTAGAGGCGGCATGCGAAGGAGCGTTACACGTATAATCCATTCTTTGTGTTGGAAGAAGTTTTATTGTAACAGCCGCTAGAGGGCGTTCTGTATTTTGACGTGAGAATTAAAACGACATGCCTATTGTCTGTACCGATTGATGAATAGAAACAAAATCTTAACCTATTTTGTTATAATTTTCCCACATAGATAAATAAAATGGCATTCAATGATGAATGTTAATGTTTAGAGCATGAAAATGAATACGCCACCCTTACGCCATTTTGTTAATTTCTGTGGCAGAATTAGAGCAAAATAGTTTACGACTTTGTTTACATTTTTCATAAAATTTATTAGTACCGACTATAGTCTATAAGTTTTTAAAGTTAAGACATGATTTTGTTTTAAATGCATAGTTTTATTTATGAATATCCATTTATTTTAACAACTCTCTAGTATTATCGAAAACAAACCTAATTATAATACGATGTTAATTTTATTCATTAACATTTTCACCGTCACATTCATGTACACATGACAAAATAAAATGTGTCCAGAACGCCACGGTCACGACTACATGACAGAATTGAAGGATAAAATTGTAGCTTGGCACTGATAGCACGCTTTAGCATTTTGGAGGTAATGGTCAAAAAAGGTTTAAGTAACATTTGCACGTGATTTCGTCTGCGTGGACTTTAGCATTAGATCTATATGTCAGAATAAAAACGAACCTGTGTATTCTTCCAAAATATTATGTAGATATCTGGGGGCAAAGTTTTACTCAAACCTGTTCAGTACTTTTTGCGTAAAAATATGCGATATACAGTAATTTTATTAGTGCGATTAAAAACTAGCGTTTGCAACAAAAAAACTAGCAATTTCCCTTAAGAAGATGAGACTTTAAACTAAGTTTACGAAATCGCGACCAAAAAAAATTTACAGAATAATTTTTTTTACACTATTCACACTTTGACAATATTATTGTGAGACCGCTGTCATGACACTATTCTTATATCACAATAAATGCCCCACAGCTGTTTATACACAGATATTGGCCCTATACACTGATTGTACGTATGATGTCATAGTCCAAACCTAGCTTTACCCATTGAGATAAACTTCCACGAAGTATAATCCCGGAATCCTTTCATCGGGAACAGCAAACAATCAAAATAATAAGTGAAAATTCTATAATAAATGACTTTTGTAGATAAGTACAGTAGAACCCTTATAATTAATGAACTGGCAATCCTTTCTACATCGAACTTAATGAAGTCGGACGTGTACACACGGGCTGGACGCTGAGCCAGCGGATAGGATTAACTACAACGAAAATTTAACATTGATCTTGTTTACGAAATCTGGAGCAAAATTAGCAGGGGTTCGCTTGACTTGTAAATATATCTTCTTAATTTTTTAAATTAATTTTTAATGATATTTATAAGGTATACTAAATTTAAAAACAAAGGTTAAGCATCAAAATATTCGTCCGCATCGCTGTCAAAGGGAATCTTGCTCAAAAGGCTGGTAACATTGCCATGTTGGATGGAAATATATCCAATATAATCACATTTATACTTAAAGCACATTTTTGCTTAATGCACATTCATATTTTGTTTTTTTTTTTTAAATTATTTTTAAGGGTCTTGTCTATCCGTCCGCCTGTTTGGCAGCAAACTATACGTATATAGCTCAATCCTAACTAAATAAATGTGAAAGTGAGTTTATTTGTTCGATTTAGATGAATATCGGTATAAAGATTGATGAGATCTTTGAAAAGGTTATGGCTTTTACGGTCGCGTATACTGCCGTCATAAGAAGAATGGGTGTAATTAACATTTTTTTTATTTTGAGCAAAATAGGTATTTATTCGTGATCAGAATCTTTTCCTGGTTTCAAATAATGTACTTAACTCAATATCGAAGAAAAATGATAGTTACGCCATTTCTTCTTATGACAACAGTAGCAGCCTTCTGCGGAACGTTCGAAAGAGAGCACGGTATCTCTTTCGAACGTTCCGCAGAAGGCTGCTACTGCCCGGAATACAAATGGCTGAGGAAGGAACATGGATGGGTTTTAGTCAGTAAGAGTCTGACACTGCCTTCCGCCCCATCCAAGGCGAGAGAGCCATCCGGAAAAATAAGTATAGTTTCCTTATGATGGGAAACTCCGATACATAAATCATAGAAAAATATTGAATACACGACTTCTACAATCTCGAACATATCATATTCGCTTTGTTTTGATTAAGCTCAATAAATTATTAAGCCGTATGTCCTAAGAAACACGTCTAGCCACTCCACCGGGATTGATTTACGTAGCCTTCTAATTATCTGCGGAGAGATTGAAAGTAATTCAGTGAAACAACGTCTTGGAGGATAAGCGGTAACAGATTGGATAAAATTTATCCAGTAGATCGATTCATTTGTTTATTGATCATGGACAGTGGACTCATATTTTTGTTGCGTGGAAAAAAACTTTGTTACAGATGTCAAATTCAGTTTTATTCCATTAAAATTATAAATGCGAAAGTTTGTGAGGATGTAGGTATGTATGTTTGTTTGTTACTCTTTTACGCATCAACTTCTGAATAGATTTGGATGAAATTCGGTACACACATAAAATACCTATAGCCTACCTCCTTAGGTAAAACGCGGGGGAAACTGTAGGTAATTGTATTAGGTAACTTTTTTTGTTTTTTTCTATGCATATCAAACGTGCCATTTCATAAAATCAGGATAGATAGACGCACACTTAATTCAGTATAAATATAAAAAAAAACAGTTACATCAGAAATTATTGATTATTTCAATACCTACCACAAATTTCCTATTAATAACTTTACCTACTGAAACGATAAAAAATCAAACGGCGAACGTGTACCTACGTATTAATAAAACACCCAAAGTATAATTTAAAACTTTCAATTTGCATAGTTATCAAAGTAGGTCTGTGCCATTTCACACCTTATCTAGGCCACCTTCGTTCTATTCATTCACCTAGGCCACTTCCACGGGACACTTAATCAAAGTGACATATAATCCATCACCTTTGGGGGCCCTTAAGAACTTCCCCTTTCAATTCATTATACCAGCTCCCAATGATAAAATGGGTGCAATTTTTCAAAGATATGACGATAAAAGATTTAAAAGAGGTATTCAATTATTTTTTCTTATAAAATTCCGCTTTGGAGCAGTGGGCGATGAGACGGAAGCGCTCCACTGTGTTCGAAATCACTGATTTTAGGGAATTGCTCGTGTTTTTGTGTGTCGACATCAATTAAAATTCGATTTGGTTTGTGAATAGGACGCGACTACGGGACTGGTGTATTGTTGGAGTATTTTAGATGGAGTTTCCAATTCATTGTATTTGCGTCCGCTGTTCCACGATTTGGTGGGTGTAAATTACTTCAATTATTTCTATAATATCTTCAGATTATTTGTAATTGAATACAAGCTTCAGCCCGTGATTTCGCCCGCATAATATACCAACTTTTGAAATATTGTTTACGTATCATTTCCCTCGGTTACTCTCACCCGGATAAAATATTTTATGTCAGTTCTTAAGTTTCCAGCTATCTATATACCAAAACTAATCATAATCAGTTGAGCAGTTCAACTGTAAAACATAACGAACTATCAGAAAAAAAGGAGATTTAATTTCGTATTTTTACGGATTCTATAATCCAGATATTCACTACTTGCTAACCCGCCTTTATAAATAAATATTAAATATAGCAAAAAAAATAGTACGACATAAAAACAGTTGGCGCCTAATTCCATCACATCCTTGTTTATGGGGTTAATAAATGGCGGTAGAAACCTTAAGAGTGGTTATCAAAATAAGTGGACTGTATTTAGAAATGAATAAAGAAATTATAGAAATCGATGGGTAATTGAATCTAAAAATAACAAATAGATGGATGGGAGCTTACCTCATAAGCTGCGATGATGTGGCTTGTAGTTTCCTTTCAGCTAAGATACGTGGCGGCCACCCACGTTATGTTCCTCTTCATTTTTACCTCGAGATCTTCTCTTCTTGTAGTATGAGAATGTTCACACGATAGACACAACTACACGAGTACATAAGACGATTCCGCGTCGCGAATCCACAAAACAGAGT
The DNA here is from genome assembly GCA_963891755.1 of Pyrrhia umbra. Lineage (NCBI taxonomy): Eukaryota > Metazoa > Arthropoda > Insecta > Lepidoptera > Noctuidae > Pyrrhia > Pyrrhia umbra. The sequence continues at coordinate 5,281,185 of OY982943.1, forward strand.
TGCAGACCGATGCACTAGACGGTGATCACGCACGCACTTGGATTTGCGGATAGTGCAGATGACCAGATCATCGTCGAACTGAGGTCGCGGTGACGTTGAGTGAGCGGTGAGATAGAAATAGGAGAAAAACGGGCGGTAGTTGAAAATTTGCGAAATGACATCTACCTACATATTATTTACATTATAAAAATATAAAACTCAACATACACTGTATGCCCTTGATATATATTAACAGTTTTCATAGTTATTTTTTAAAACATGACCAGTAGTAGATATCAAATATTTCATCATCTGCCTAGCCTTTTCCCAATTATGTTGGGGTCGGCTTCCAGTCTAACTGGATGCAGCTAAGTACCAGTGTTTTACATGGAGCGACTGCCTATCTGACCTCCACAACCCTGTTTACCGGGTAACACGATACCCCCGCAACGACTGTCAAAGATCTACAAATGACAGTCGGGACCAATAGCTCGTGCTTTCCGAGGCACGGAGGAGTTTCGTTATGTCATAGATGGTCTCCCATCCACGGACCGACCGCGCCAAGCTTACCTTTTAATCGATCGACCCGTGCGGCTGTTACTTAGCCACGAGCTCCTCTCAAAGATATCAAATATTTACTGTTCTTAATTCCTATACAAAATTCTGTTGCGGCAGAAACCTTCAATCTTATATAGATTTGTCTACCTCAACGATCAATCGAAGGGGCTGACAAATCCGACCCCGCGTCGAGCTATTGTTGGGGAGCTGTCGGGGGTAGACAGAGTTGTGGTTGCAGAGTGCAATTTTCCGTATGATCAAAGGACTTTTTCCTTACTTTTTTGCTGAGTTTTAAGCTATCTTTGTTTTGAATAAGTATCTATAGTTTACATGATGTTTTTAAGCGTAGTGCACCCTGCACTATGAACAAGTGTGGACAGCTGGAGGTCTGAAAAATGTATGTTGGAGCCCCTTCCAAGGCTGGGAGGAGTACCTTACGCACCCTGATAAAAAGTATCCATGTCATTCCTTTTCTAGCTATCTTTTTATCCATCCAGATCAGTACAGTCGTTTACCATTAAAGCGTTACAGATAGACAGAATTACTTTCGTATTTCAAAATAGCAATTGGGTTTATATATATTAAGTTTTATCGGTTCTTACTTTTGTTTTGAATCCATATCCACAGTAGGTTTTAGTATGATGGTTCAATTAACATAAAGAATAAACAAAACGTTTTAAATTTCAATCATTTGTTATGGAATAAAGTACCTATATAACTCTGTAAATTCAAAATATATTATTTTGTTGTTATTTATTCATCTTTGATCTTATTATCTTTCATCTTATCTACAAAACGAAAATCTCTTCCTAGCGTTTAAAATGAGAAGACTAAGCGGCGCAACAAACCCATCAGCTTCGTACCACACATAAAGTTAAGAAAACTACCAATACACATTTAATATAAAATACAAACAGACACCGTTTCCTTCCAGGGTATTTGTGCTATTTCCAGTCTATACAGGAACTGGGGTACTCCAGCGGATATTACCAACATTCTCACGTGGAAAACATTCAGTGTGCAGGTAAGTTATGTTGGTATTACTAGGAAATCACTAGAATGATAAGAGTTCAGGTTTATTTTTATTTAGGTACTAGCTGTATTAAGTGGTGTCCTACAGAAACTAATTAATAATCTAAGGTTAAAAATAGCCTATAACATATTCTTCTGGTTCTCATCTAATTCTGTCTATACTAAAATTTTATGAAAATTGGTACATTTGCTTTATCGCGAAAGCGTAACAAACTTATTTTTGAATTTTTAATATTAATTAAGATTTTGAAAATGTACTCGTAAAGTGACTAATTAATATAATTAAGCGAAAAACTTGTCTGTTTCTCAAAAAAAATAATAATCCTTGGAAAAAGACTATTTTTATAGTGTAGTTTATACTACTTATCTTTGTAACTTTAACTTACAATATAGGGCTATTAAGGATTTGCATTGAAAGTTTTTCTAAATATTACTCAACGACAACTCAAATAAACCTGACATAGTATTTCTTAAATTTGAAAAAGTCACTATAGTCGGTACCAATACATTTTATGAAAAATGTAAACAAAGTCGTAACCTATTTGTTCTAATACTGCCACAGAAATTAACAAAATGGCGTAAGGATGACGCATTAATGTCAATTTCTTGCTCTAAACATCATCATTCATCATTTAATGCCATTGGGAAAATTAAAACAAAATAAGTTATAATCTACACTAATATTATAAAGAGGAAAACTTTGTTTGTTTGTTTGTTTGTAATGAATAGGCTCAAAAACTACTGGACCGATTTTAAAAATTCTTTCACCATTCGAAAGCTACATTATCCCTAAGTAACATAGGCTAAATTTTATTTTGGAAAAAAATAGGGTTCCGTAAGATATTTGGGTTTTTCGGACACTCCTCCTCCTCCATGTTATCTCATAGCCCATTTATTGAAGAAGGCTATAGGCTATATTTCATCACGCTAAAACCAATAGGAGCGGAGCACCACTATTCCACGCGGACGAAGTCGCGGGCAGAAGCTATTTTTGTTTATATATTTCGTAAAATGAATTAGTACAGGCTATAGTATATAGGTTTAGTGTAATGTCACCCATTTTATACAGTTGCCTATACAGAAAATAATAGATTGCTCGCTATAATGCAATATTGATCCTTACTAATATTATAAATTCGAAAGTAACTCTGTCTGTCTGTCTGTCTGTTACGTTTTCACGCCAAAACTACTGGACCGATATAAATGAAATTTCGTACAGAGATAGAATAGACCCTGAGGAACAACATAGGCTACTTTTTACCCGGGTGCGCTAAGTAGTTCCCTCGGGATGCGGGTGAAACCGCGGGAAACAGCTAGTAGTAAAATAAATGTTTAAAAATAAATTGCATTGCATTTTTTATCGCCCAACAATGAAAAGGATTGTATTGTAGCTATAAAGTATAATGCTTTTGTTATAAAGCGCTTCAATTTTATGCACATGTTAATATGAACGGGTGTTGTTTTAATTTTTTTTCATCACTACATAGTATAAAACAAAGTCGCTTTCTCTGTCCTTATATCCCTATGTATGCTTAAATCTTTAAAACTACGCAACGGATTTTAATGCGGTTTTTTTATTAAATAGAGTGATTAATGAGGAAGGTTTTAGTATATAAGTTGTCAAGTTTTTGTATCCATTAGCTAAAATATCTCGGGCGAAGCCGCTGGCGGGAAGCTAGTGCTATATAATATAATAGCTTTTGAATGTTAATTCATTCATATACTAGGAGTGCATCATGTATCCACTTGGATATAAAAATTGATTTTTTCTCTGGGAATCTTTATAGTCTTCCAAATAGTTTGATGGGTATCCAGAATTAAAAAAGTCCTCATTTGTTTTAAAATTATCAACTGGCATATCAAATAAACCATTATGGTTAAGTATATAACAATCTAGCTGTTTTGCGTCCTGATGGTTCATGCACCTGGATAATATAACCTTTCCCAGGGTTCAAGATTATGTCCATACCAAATTTCATCAAAATCAGTTGTGTCGTTTTACCGTTATAGGCATAACAAACAAACTTACTATCGCGTATTATATAATACTAGCTATTACCCGCAGTTTCACCTGCGTCCCAAGAGGTAATTACTACACGCATCTGGATAAAAAGCTTTCTCCGTACCCTTCTATCCCTGTACCAAATTTCAGCCAAATTGATCCAGCCATTCACGCGTGATGCGATGACCAAGGGAAATAGGGATTCATTTTTATACGTATATAGATTAGTTAGAATTATTTGTCAATCTTGATGAAAGTTGCGAACATGATTGGTAGATTTTATACGTTCAATAATCATTTGGTTATGAATAACCATGACCATGACCATAAATGAAATGAATAAGAAATAATAAGACGAAATATTACTGTACTTTTTATGTTGGTTTATATATAAATATGTAAATAAAATGTAATATTTCAATATATAAGAAGAAAAGAAAGAAATAATTAAGTAAATAAATAATAAATTAAATAAATATTTTTTTTTATTGATAACAGAAATTTGTACAGTATGTTTACATAAATAGGTTACAATATTCATGAGCTTATATGTTAAGTTTACAATTCTCTGGTAAGTTTTAGTATTACAAATAAATAATACAAATATCCTTAAAATATTCCAGTTATTAAAATTCTATGATCAACACAAAGATCAACTCTATTATATTCATCAAGTAAACTCGTTAAAATTCCCAAAAAATAAAATAAAAAATTCTCTGACGAAAAGGAACTTTTATAAAGATAAAAGTATAACGATTCCCGTGACGCGAACTTAACCCTTCCAGGGGTAGTTGAGGGGAGTCGCGCATGTCCAAGGACAGATGTCTCGCGGCGGCAGGGTAACTCGCATAATAGATGTTAAAAAGGTTTGATGGTGCTTTTTGCCGACGAAAAAAGAGAAGCATCATAATTATGACTCGTTAATTTTTTTGACATTTTAATAAAGATCTGTTTTTGTAAAGTTTCAGGCTGACGGGATGAACCAGAGACGTGCTCTAGGACATGATTACTTCCACCAAAACTAACAATTTTTGTATTACGAGTTTGTAAAATTCGCAAAAAATATAATGTTTACTTCCCAGAGAAAAGTCGTCAGCTGATCGGCAATTTTTTTTTTGTATATGAAGTGTTAATTTGTATGGGAAGTGAAAATTCTCTCAAGTTCGTCTTGTCAGCTTTTATATAAAAAATAATCGCCGATATGTATTTAAACGTATAATTTTCAAACGATACACCAATTTGGATAATTCTTTTTATTTATGTTTGCTACTTTCAGTACCTACAAGGTTTGTATACAATAAAATTTAAAAAAAGTCGAAAAGAAAAAAAATGCCAGTACAAAGTTTACCAGGTCAGCTAGAAGAAAATATATATCACTTACTGATATTTACACTTTTAACAGTACAAAATATTTTGCAAAAATCTCAATGTGAATAAGAAACGCAAATTACATTTCGTGCGTGTAGCCACGTAGTCGTATATTAACGATGCTACACGCACTAACACCGCTACGCGCTTGCTACGCCGCTACGAAAACAGCTACGAAATACAAAACACGGTTTTACCTTAACAATTTTCAAAAACAAACAAAAGAAAACTCTTTCCCAACAAAGATACAAATACTATAATTTAATATTATTCATCTCATTCAGTGTACGACAGAAACTTCATAAATCTAAGTTCACAGACAGATCATAGGGCGAAGAAATAATATGAACTATATTAACTTTCCCTCACACTGTATTCACTCCAAAAAACTCACTTCCAACAGGAAAATGTTATTAAATAACTGCGAATCACGTTCCAAGTGACTGTCAGAATAGGGATTCATCTTTCATGGTTGCTTGATGGGGTAAATATGTATCTAAAGAAATTGATTTAAATCACTGCTCGGTGCCTTGTAGTTAGGAAAAAAAAAACTACGTTTCTATATTCTCCTATACCAAATTTCGTCTGAATCGGTTTAGGTGTTATCCCGTAAAAGTGACAAGAGACAGAAAGTCAGTCAGTTAATCTTGCATTTTTAATTTACTTACGGATGCTAATGAATGAAAATAATATAAAAGCAAAATATGCAAGTATGTAAAATTTTGATGTAACTAAAATACATAAAGTATTTTTATTTTGTGTCCAAATCACCACTAAAACTGGATGCCAAAATAAACCAATTACTCGATCCTTATTGCCAAAGAAAATCGAAATTTTCTGTCAAAAAATATTGGCGAAGTGGCATTTTTATCGCTTCATAAAAATCGACACATTTACATTACGCTTCCTAATAACAATTTTAGTAATGGTGTAATACAATTACGGTATCAATTCCTATCCTAAAGAAGTAACGTTCGGGAATTTCGGAGTACGAAAAATTCTGAATCGGAATTTGGTCTGAAGAAATCGTAGATTTCGTAATAAGGTGCTTTTTTCGCGCAGTGTTGGGCCAAAATGTGGATTGTGACGTCATATGGATTGGATGAGTTAAAAATAATGGTGCGGAAGCTACGTTATAGGCTTTGCTTGTGTGGATTGGATGACATTACGGAAGAATAAGAAGGATATTTCTTCTTACTTAAGTTGAATTGGTCCGTAGCTGAATGTGGAATTCATGAAAAGCCGTGTTTGTTTTCAACACTGTTATAAATATACCATCATCATCAGCCTATATACTGTCCCACTGCTGGGAACAGGCCTCTTCTCATACAGAGAAGGCATGAGCATTGATCACCACGCTTGCTCAAGGCGGATTGCTGATTTCAAACATTTTAAGTCCAAGTTTCCTCACGATGTTTTCGTTCACCGTTAGTCAGTGACGTCTAAGATATACTTAGAAAGTACATATGACTTCAGAAAAGTCACATTGGTACTTGCCAGGTTTCGTTACAGCACTCGTGTAACGAGTGTAAGTACACTCGTTACACGAGAGGCAGGTGCCTTAACCATTAAAAAATATATAGATTTCAAAAATTAAACATTACTGGAAACGTATAATTTCATCACACTGAAGGCTAAAAATAAAATAAATTCTGTTCCACTCTTAAACAAAACTTCCCACCACTTTTTCAAAAAATTCTTGGGTCTTTTTTGAGCAAGCTATCCATTATTTTGCAAATAAAAAATAAAACGATAGTGCGGGGACGTAAAAGTAATAAAACAACAGGTACCTGTGACGACGTACCTGTTATAAATCACACCGCCGAAGTCGCGTGCCTACTATGAAATCGATTCGTGAAATATCGAAGCAAAGTTGATTGCTTTCGTAAAATGTGACGATGGAGGTGTTAAAAAGTGAGTTTCGTGGTGTCTCCCACTTCTGTGATAACAATTGTTTCTGATAATTTGATTAAATATGTAGGTAGTTAGGGCTGTTTCGGCATCATCCGAAATCAAATCCTACTATAAATGCGAATGTTTGTAAGAATGTATGGATGTATGTTTATTACTCTTTCACGCAAAAACAACTGAATGGATTTGGTTGAAATTTGGCATACACATCGTTTATAATTTGGATTAACATATAGGATACATTTTACCCGGGTGCGCGAGGTAGTCCCCTTGGGTACGGGCAAAACCGCAAGACATAACCGCAACATATAAAAATAATTATCACAAAATGTTTAATTATAGTTAATTATCGTTCATTTTTATCAGAAATTTTGACCTTCGTACAAGTTAAAATGTTTTAACTTTGGATCCAAATAGTATCAACATGGTAAATAATAAACAAAAGATTCACGTTTCATGATGTCATAGGAAAAATTGTTATTGATAGCAGGAATATTATACGTTTTTTACAAAAACAAACAAATAGAGTCCTTTAAAAAAGGTTCCACTAGTGACAATGACCGCGATTCTCTTGCCACTATCTTAATTAAATTTAGTTTATAATTCTCTCTTTCCATCAACAAATATAAGAAAGGGATAGAAAACTTTTAACACCTGTCAAATTAGAAAAAAATAGTCTTCCATACAAATTTAAACATCACGACGTAACATCTCGACTAAATTAACAAACCTGTACGAACAAAATGTCATATGTCATTTAATTTGACAGCACATGAATTACTTGCTATCCTCTTCTTGTATTTCGCAATAGAAAAAGAGCATGATATTTTAAAGTTAGTTTAGTCGTGTGTAAGTCAGAATCGGCACCAATATCAAATAAACGTCTGCGGTTTCTAACTGAATAATATTTCTCAAAACATACATATATGTTACTTAATAAAATAGAAAATTTCAAAACTTAATATTAATTTCTTAATACCACTCCTTGATATGACATTTGCGAAATTAAATTTTCAAACTAAAGTAACACAGATTCGTTGGAAGCACTCCAAACAATAGCATAAGTCCTTAGACTATTATGATTTTCTTTATTGTTTTTATGAACGTTCTTAAGTTTTATCATGGACTAAAGAGATCTCTACTTTCTTTAGATCTGTTGATTTAACTTCTTTGTTTTAATATTCTAAGAACTAGATAGGTATCTAGTAATACAACACCTATTTTAAATCTAACCTGAGTAACGTCACTACTTCTTATTAATAAATAAAGATTATTGTTCCTCCTAACGACAGAATATCGTCAAGTAAATTTTTGGCAAAGCAGATTTTAAATATTGCATCCTAATTAACTACTTTTAATGTATTTAAAATCCAGAAGTTTCCTTTTGAATGTACCCACGTGCTACCATAACAGAAAATTATCATGCTCAAAAAAATACATTATAACAATCAACATTTCCACACTTTTCCGTCAAAATATTCAACACACAAATAACACAAAACACAAAAATTCCTCCACACGCCGAACATACCCTATAAAATCAGAACAGACCATAAAATCATACATCATTCATGAGCATAATGTTAATATGAAGGAACTAGCCCATAAAAACAGTATTACGGTGCAAAAACTGCCAGCATTACGGGCTACACAAAATGGCCGACTATTATACCATAGAACAATGGCACTTTAGAAGGCTCAAGGACCCTTAGAAGAGGAGGGGAGTCCACGAAGAATCTGCTCGCCTTGGATCGTCAGGTTCCTAATTTTTTTTGGAGCGTTTTTTGGCGAGCCAAAAGATGGTGTAACAAGTACTCTTTGGCTTTTGGTAAGTATGTGACGGTGAGTGTCGAAATTGAGGACTTTTGGCCTTTATGGCACATTTTTTTCTTAAAAATTATTTCGAAATAAAATTATTTTGTTATTAAAATCATGAAGATTAGATTAGAACAATGCCTTAACATAATTTACCTACTGTTACTCAAATACAATAAATGCAGTTTTTTTTTTTACAAAATAAGTACATAATAAAATTTATTCAATGTTGATTTTTTGTCATTTGTGTTACAAGCACTAAGCGTTGTCCTTTTCTCTTTAACATGCTTCGACATTGGCACACTGTGACTACTAAAGTAATCATGAATATATTGATACCTAAGGGGATTTCTATTTCTTGTGCACGAGCTGGCGGTAATCATTTATACTGCCAAATGTTTCTTTGAACCCAATTATTACTGTCAGATCTCTACCTACCTAATAAATATATACATATATGACAACCGCAACCAATGAAATAGAAATCTATGTTTTCCAAAAAAGGTTTGACGTGCTTTTCGAAATTCGAATAGGTTTGTGATCCATTCATGAACTGGCCATGACATTCGGACAGAAATCTGTCTACCAATGCCGCTTATGTTTAGGCCAAAAATGGAACACGTCTTTTAAAATAATAGGTGCGATAAATCAGATTGCAAATCCTATGCACAAAGCCGGAGTATTAAGTTTTCAGTGACCTTTTATGCAACGCTTGCAAAGGTAAAAGCAAAGGTAAAGTGTATCGTGACCTTTCTATCGATGCATTATAGGTCACCAGCTTCTTAAACTACAAAAGCATTTGTATCCGTCTAAAATAATTTGCAGCATATTTTTTGCACGCTTTCAGACAAATTTCTCGACTCCCAAATTAGATTTGCAAAACGAACGTTCACAAATCCCAAATCTAATATCAAATTTCAAACAAAATAAATCAACCTTACCCATTGCACCCCACTTGAGCACAAAACAGAATTACAAAAAAAAGACCTGCCTTCACTCTTTTGAAATTTCAACAATGCCCCGTGTTCCATATTTCAAAAACGGACCGCGGGAGAGCGTATCGACAAACAATTTTTCGTCTTATTAAGGAGGGGAATTTATCAATTTACGTTACCCCCTCAGAGTTTAAGGCAAGATTATGTAAATTGAGAATAAAGCGATAAATGGAGTGTATATTTCCTTTTTGTCAATGGGATATTGTTTCTATGAGAACGGTTCGTGGACTAAATTGATCAGTGGCGATTATCCGGTACGATTAAGGCTTTGATTGGTGAATTTTGGGCTTACATTTTTGTTTGGCATCCAATTTGGACGGGGTTTTTATTAGTTTAGGATTCTTCCGAAAATGTTACGAAGACACGATTAACCGCATCCTTAGGGACTTAGTTCACGCACCCAGATAAAATCTATTGTTTATTATTCTTTTCTGTTTCATAATGCTTGAGTGCATCTCCATATAGTCATATAAAATAGTCATACATATCATATATAATATACGGTCTGAGTCATTGTTCGTGACCAAATCCGAACTTCAGGGAAATCTCACGTGGAAAACATTACTTCAAATCAGCTTGACAGATGGAACCTAGTACCACAACTTCAGCAACTCTTGTGGCTACTAGACCATGGAGATATTACATACAAATGTAGGCATTTGGTCGATAAACTTTATCGCACAGATTCATATGTTAAATTCTCATGAATATTAATAAATAGTATACAATATTGATAAATATTAATGAGCATAATCATATTCCGCCAGATTCTATTGTTATGGACGAGGGCAGTAAATTAGCCGTTAGAATTACTAAACAGGGTACCTTTTTGACTAGATTTGTTTTAATTAGAAATCTCTTACTAATTAAAGACATATCAAGACACAAAGAAAACCAGTGAAATATCTTAAAGAAGTATATATGTAATAGCTTTATCTTTACCCTTAAAGTGCATACGACGGATCTGAACTCCACAACCCTGGTATGGTACCGCTTGAAGAGACTGGTTGTGAAACTTTCTGGCTTCTGACCCTAAACGATTGTTAAAGATTTACAAATGACAGCCGGGATCAACAGTTTAACGTGCTTTCCGAGGCACGGAGTTCGGTTTGACATAAATGGTCACCCATCCATCGACTGACCGCAGCCTCCATAGCTTAACCTTGATCTATCAACCTGTGTGGCTATTACTTAGCCACAAGCTCATCCTAAATAAACTATTCATGTTAATTTTTACTAATAATAAAATATTCTATTAGAACTAGATTTAGAAATCTGAATCGTGTGAATAACGTTAATTCTGAATTTATCAGCGGCAATCTGGGGAGACTGGAATATTTAGTAGCTGAGTAAACTATGCGTTTTTCTTGAGAAATTTATTGTACACGCACGTTGAATAAAATAAAAGACGAAAAGCTAACTTTTACACCAATTTTGTTTTAGTTCTTTTGCTGCCCTTTTTCCCAAGTGGGTTCTATTTTGCTTGATGTAATTGAATTTATCAATACTGTATGGGAAATCTTTGCTGCACACTATCAATGAGGATATGTCATCATCATCTGTCTAGCCTTTTCCCAACTATGTTGGGGTCAGCTTTCAGTCTAACTGGATGCAGCTGACTAACAGTGTTTTTTTACATGGAGCCACTGCCTATCTAACTTCTATAACCCAATAACCGGGTAACATGATACCCCTTGGTAAAACTGATTATGAATTTTTTTGACTTCTACTGACCCGAAACTACTGTCAAAGATCTAAAAATGATAACCGGGACCAACGGCTTAACGTGCTTTTCGAGGATGAGAAGTTTAAATTGATTTTCATTTTTAAACATTAATTGCGTGTCAGTCTGTATCATATAGGCATGTTTTAGGGAATGTAAATAAATTGTTGAAAATATACAAAATGAAAAACAAATTATACGTCTTAAAAATATCTTTAGCGTTTCAAACTCATTTTCCAAAAGACACATAAATATGGCTTAAATATCCAACTCCATGTTTCCATTTTTACATATTTTCATTCTCGAAAAGGAAAACTTCGTTTGTTTAATTTAAAGCCTTTTTGATGTTAAACTTCGGATGGGGACTGTACAAATTAGATTTGGGCACTTTCTCATCTTTTTTCTTGGAAATTAAGTTCTATAAGGCTTAGGTTTTATGATGTGGTTAAAATACGAATTAACCCAGATTCTTTGGTTCAGGAAATATTTTTTACTAGCTTTCCGCCAGCGGCTTCGCTCGCGTGGGGTAAACTAATTCAAATTAAAAGTGACAGAGTTTCATACAAATTTTGTCGCCTTTTTTCATCCCCTTAGACGTAAAATTTTGGAAAATCCTTTCACATGTCATCATGTTCACATCGGATGCCTACGTCATACAAAGAACACACCCTTCAAGTTTCAGATCTCTACGATCCGTTGATCCGTCAGTCATTCACGACAAAGCATTTTATATGTATAGATTAGATTCATCTACACAGCCTGTCCAACAATATTTATTCCACTCTTTAAAATCAAAAAAATCTCAGTAATATTATATTATATGTCCGAAAGTAACTCTATCTGTTTGTCTGTTAAACTTTTACGGTAAAACGGCGAAACCGATTTCAATAAAAAGGTTTAAAATAATCTTGGATTTCGCACAATTTCGTGATTAATTCAATGTTAGTAAACGCCACACAAGATTATTTTTGAAAATATGTATTACAATATGATTTTGTAAAAGTCACATTGGTACTTGCAAAGTTTCGAAACTAAAGGTAAATAAATCTGTTTTATATAACCTCTGATTAATAAAAGCAGATCCAATACGAATACGAATAAAAATGATGAAATGCTTACGTTTCATTCGCAAATATTATCACAAATATTGCCATTCATCTTCAAGCAAATATCTTTAGCTCTCACGAGATAAAGACAAGATCATCCCAGTTTGATCTCCAATCTAAATTGCCAGTCATAATAAATTGAGGCAGAGTAATTTCCAGAGAGACTAACTGTGCCCCGCGGTGTCACTTGCCCTTGGTTCCTACTCCCGGCCAAATGCGTCGCTTCGTCAGCTCAAGCTACTTCATTTTCGCTTAGCGTTTTTATATTTTCTTTAGGTCCTAAGGACCATTGTGCAATATTAAACAGCATATAGCCATATTCAAAAATTTGGCTATTAAATGCAACAAAAAAAAAATTGTGGTTCAAATTCTCGAATTGTGAGGTCCAAGTGCTCACCTACTATTTATTTTTTTATGTAGGTAGTGTTTTGTTGAGCATTTCCGTAACCAAAAGGCTGGCTTTTATTTTGGCCAAAGGCAAACAAACAAACAAACATTGCCATCCAACGTGGCAATGCTGTCAGCCAGTTGACGAAGTATTTTTAATCGAGATTTTAGTTATTTTTATTTGATAAGGATATATGAGTTTGTTTTTTCCACGTCCAATAATTTACATACTGTTAATTATTTAGATTAAAAAATTAGAATCTCACTGGCAGTTCTACGAGTTAAACGTGTTTAAACAGACAAACACACTCTTCAGCTTGATATTAAGTATACGTAGATAAGAAAAATATTCCTTGTAACACAGCTCACATTATTGGGATAGGTTTGAAAATAAATCCCTGCTTATAATATCCAATCCTGGAGGTAAACAAAATATCTGGCAGATATCGTCTATCAACCAATTTATATTGGCCTATTTATACCACATCATCGGCCTATTTATTGATTCACTGTTAGGTTAGGTTAGCCTGTTCTCATACAGAGATGGCATGAGCATTGATCACCACGCTTGTTTGAGACGGATTTTCGATTTCAGATTTTCTAAGTGCCGGCGGGTTTTCTGACGATCTTTAGAAGGGTCTATATCACGTTGATGTACTTAACTATACTTAGAGATAAAGCAGTGTAAGTTATTTTGTCACTGACAAAGAAAATTCTTTAGTTTTTCTTATGCTGGTCGTATCCTATTACTTTTGGTGTCAAATTTTTTTTCTTCTTAATTTTTCACATACCTACTTTATCATATCTTATCTTATCTGCTAATTGCAGTTGCTATTTATTTTACTTGTTTTATTTTTTTATAATTTAGTTATTAGGTGTAAGTTTGACAAGAATAAAATCTTCCCTATAATTATTTTAAATGAGAAGTAGAATTCCATTTTAAACAGAAAACGTGTCATCGAATCTTTTGATTTTATTTAACTTTTTACTATTATTACAACATTAAAAACAACCATTCGATATATTCTCAAGGTTCAAGCTAAGTTGGCCGCTAACAGTTTACATACGCACATACTACACTTTTTAATTTCATAAAACAAATATTAATTTTCTTGGAAGAACGCTTAGCACTGTGGGCGACTCGGTTACTATAAGAAATAAAAAAAAAACTTTGCGACTGCAAGTTTGCCTTACATTTCCTGGGACCAAGGCTGTTATTAAAAATAAATTTAAGAAACGATTTTCTACTACCTACTTGAAAATTTTTACACAATAAATGTTAAAGGCTATGTAGTTGACTATAAAAATGTTGTTTATGAATTAGAAATACCTATTTATAATCTGGTCCTAATCATCCACCAGCCATCCAACAGCCTTTTCCCAACTACGTTGGGGTCGGCTTCCAGTCTTAACTGGATGCAGCTGAGTACCAGTGTTTTACATGGAGCGACTGCCTATCTGACCTCCACAACCCAGTCACTAGTTAATCTTATCTTTCATAATATATTATTTTACTATTCTTCCAAAGTCTACGTGGTCTTCTTATCTGTCAGTGGGCTGAATCTCGTGAACCGTAACAGATAGATAGTTGAAATTTTCACAGTGCGTATTTCTATTGCCGATATAACAAGACTCAATACTAAAAACTCAATTATTTATTGCATACCATAATTATGTATTATAGGTGGACATTTACATTTCAATATGAACAATATGGCCTTGTTGGGCACGGCAGATATTAAGATTTTAGATGAGGGCTGTATACAGTTTGTAGTAGGTAACAAAATAACTAACTAAAGACGTCGCAATGGTACGAAACTTTTCGTGTCCGATTTGCATAAATTTGACAATTTTAAACAACAAAACAAGTGAAGGCATATAAAGTGGCCACACAAATAAAGCAAAATACTACTAGTCCATTGAAATGTTACATTTTTTAGGCCTAACCTTGCGTTTTTTAGAGGACGCAATTTTATTTTTTTGATGTGTAGGGGGGGTCAGTGTAAAGCTAAAACCAAGTTTGTGGGGTCGCCACCCTTGTCCCCCGGCCGCCATCTTGAAAATAGGGGTTGAAATGGTTTTTACGATATATCTCTTAAACTATTAATTTAATAAAAAAAAATTGTTAGCATATTTTGTTGCAAATTAAATTCTCTACAACTTTGGTCCAGAATTTTTTTGTCGTAGAACTATAAATAAAAAAGTTATAAGCGAAAATGTTCAGAACCTTCAGGCCTTACTACCTGTTATTTCGTAGCGTTTTTTTATATTTTCTGAGAACATTTACCATAGAAATGTAAATATTTTTTTATACCATCAGAAAGTAGAGATTTCAACAAACAAAAAGACTACCGACTTTTTTAAAAAAAGTGATATTTTGACACGAGAATTTTCGATTGAAAATTAGGGTGTTTTTTCGATATTAAGACAAAATAAGGTTAAAAAATAATTATTTTAAATAAAATAAATTACAGTGTGTTTGGGACATAAAAAGGCAAGTTTTCACCAAATTTCGTGGAAAAAAAATAATTATTGTAAAAGATAAAAAATAAACTCCTAAAACTTGGTTTTTTGAATTTTTCACATAAATTTTGAGATTATGTGAAAAAGTGTCAATACAAAAGTTGTAGGTCTTTTTATTACCTACAATTTTGCCATTTAATTTTTTTTCATAGGACTTGTAGTTTTGCCGGAAATTGAGATAAACCATTTTTTTAACTTTAACCCCCCTCTCCCCCCACTTCCCGACCTCAGATCGCCCGTAATTTATTTTTCCTATCATTTTTATTATATTCTCCTCCTTTTCCAATGGGTTTCATCCTACTATTATTTTATTCACTTTTTACCGTTTTTAGAGGCTAAAAGCACTGGCCTATTACTTCGGGGCGCTGTAAAGCCTTAGCCTATTGACTTAATGAAAAAATGTTGTTAATAAAAGTTGTTCCTCAAAAAACGATCTACAAAAATGGTCTGATATCATTTTTTCGTAAAATGTTAAAAAAAAGTTATATCGAAAAATATATATTTTTTTCTGGAATTCTGAACATTTTCGCTTATAACTTTTTTATTTATAGTTCTATGACAAAAAGTTGCGGATCAAAGTTATAGAGAATTTAATTTGCAACAAAAATGTTAAAGATTTTTTTTAAATCGGATAAACAGTTTAGGAGATATATCGTGAAAACCTTTTCAACCCCTATTTTCAAGATGGCGGCCGGGGGACAAGGGTGGCGACCCCACAAACTTGGTTTTAGCTTTACACTGACCCCCCCTACTCATCAAAAAAATAAAATTGCGTCCTCTAAAAAACGCAACCCCAAATGTAACTTTTCAATGGACTATACGTAGATCCGCGGCAAGCAATGCCACAATGTTTGACGACAATACTCGTATCTAGCTAACTGACCCTTAATATCTTTAAATGAAACGCCAGCGGAATCAAGATTGCAATGAACGCTTCCCACTTTCAAATAAATGGAAAAGTATTTCTAGACAGTCGCTGAAAAAAGTCTAAAAAAGACATTACAGACCTTATCTGAGATCTTAAATTGTTGCTCCTAAAAAAACGTTGTTACGCGACGGTTTGTTTTTTCAATTAACAGTTTCAAACGCGCACTCGTTTTGAATCAATTAAATTGATTTCAATTCATCCTATGGAATCAAATGAAATGTTTCAAAATAAACCAATTTAGAGCCAGTTAGTAAATTAATTCCATTTAGATTAGGTTTGGAATTACAGAGTGCGATGTTGTTCCGAAATCTAGTCAATTGAAATTGTTTTGTAGAAATCAATTTGTTGATTCTATTGAGCTTTTGCTTTAACTAGAGAAGAGTTTTATTACATCGGACTACATTAATAAGTCTTTACAATTTACATAACATCACTCCTTTTTTTCGAAGA
This sequence comes from Pyrrhia umbra, assembly GCA_963891755.1. Lineage (NCBI taxonomy): Eukaryota > Metazoa > Arthropoda > Insecta > Lepidoptera > Noctuidae > Pyrrhia > Pyrrhia umbra. The sequence goes on from OY982943.1 coordinate 5,297,962, forward strand.
TATAAACAAAAATAACAAATACCAATCTGATTTTCTAAAGTCATATTATGTACCTTCTAAGTTCTTCTACGACACTATCGTATCTTAGACGTCACTAACTAACGGTGAAGGAAAATATCGTGAGGAAACCTGGACTTAAAAAGTCTGCAAACGCCAATCCTTCTTGAGCAACCGTGGTGATTAATGCTCGTACCTTCTCTGTATGAGAAGAGACCTGTGCCCAGCAGTGGGACAGTATATAGGCTGATGATGATAAACAAAAATGGTATTGTGTTACCCGGTAACTGGGTTGTGAAGATCAGATAGGCAGTTGCTCCACCTAAAACACTGGTACTCGGCTGCATTCGGATAGACACTTATGACACCTACTTGAGCAGATATTCTTATAGGCTGATGCGAGAGAAAACTAGTATGCATTTAAAAGCGCTGCTTTACTAAAACACTCATGAAAACAAACTTATCTTGCTGAGGTTTAATTCCACATTACTTAGGCCTGGGGGGTTAGACAAGTGGCAAAACGCTAACGCTAACGCTAACGCTCAATGTATGGGAATGACATATAGCTAGTCGTAAACGAATGTCATTCCCATACATTGAGCGTTAGCGTTAGCGTTAGCGTTTTGCCACTTGTCTAACCCCCCTGATCACAACAATTCAGATTCCACTGTAAAAACATAATTTAGTTTTTTTGTTATATTCAGCTCCAATTCTCTCTCGCACTGGAATCTAGATCACTTGGACGTCTGATAATATGGCCACTGTAAGCTTTACACTATAAGATTATGGATCCCCTCTATGAATTAGAGCATGTTCTGTTTGTACTACAAACGCGAGACAGATGGGCATTCGACCATATTATTATTAGTATTAACACACGAGGGACGCTGTCAGTTTAGCTTGCGGCATTACCGAAATTCTAAGAAATAAACACTTTGTCTCTCTGAAAATTAGATTAAATCCTTAGGTTATAACAAAGATAGTTTATTGGGCAGAGTCTGGGAGTATTTTGGGTCCAAATGAGATATCTTAAGCCCTTTCATCTTACCTTTGGAGATTAACACCTCCAAAGACACAGTACATCTACTATGCAAAGGTCTAAGGCGAAGTACTAAAGTCAGCCTTCCCTTGCCCTAATTTCTCAATAAAAATGTGTCAACCAAACAAGACAGGAGTCGGGTCCATGTTTGCCCATAATTCGCCATTAAAACTGGCTAATTGAGGCGAATGTCGGCTAGAGGAAATTTGCCGGAGTGACTTTCCTTGTAACCGAGGTAATTGTGGAGTGACGCGGCCTATTGCGTGTTCTGCAGCTACTATGTTATTTGGGCGAGGCTTGAGGCGTAAGATGTTTAGGATTTAGAAATGTTATCTGACCGAAAAATTATCGTACTATGAGAACATTATTCTTATCAATAAATTCTAAAACTTGACTGGATTTAATGTATTTGTGCCTCTATGTATTATGATGTAGATAAGTAGATTGTTAAGCGAAATTTAGTACAATGTGTGTCTTATCAAGTTATTTACAGGTACGAGGTGAAAGATCCGAAAATTCTGTTTATGAATGTATTTTTTGTGGAACTTTAAAATTATTTAGAATTTAAGTAAAAATTCTCATTTCTTCTATGATATTTTATTATCTTGCATCATATAAATTTTTAATCTGTCTATCATCGCATGTATCCGCTTAGTGTAAGTTATTAAAACAATTATATAATTTACTTGGAAACCCTTTCAACTCACTATAAAATACTATTCGTATTATAGATACAACTCATAAAGTACCTACTATTTCCTCTTCACGGCAAGGTAAAACCACAGTAAAATTTTTAGTCTTATATTGTTCTTTTACTCTGTTTCTATGTGAATCGTAGTGTTCTAGTCGTTAAGGGTATCTTGTGTACGAGAGGGTTTGACTTTTCTAAAGACATAATATACTTTTTAAGTGTAATTTAGACACCACTGAGTAACGGTAAAGAGAAACATGTTGAGGAAACCTGGACTACAAAGACGGAAATTGCCAATCCGCCATAGGCAAGCGTGTGCCCTTAGCGTGTAGTCGCTTAGTTTTTAACCCTGGTAAGTAAGTTAAGCCCTGGCTGGAGGCCCTAAATTCATTTAAGGCACTTCACAGGCACGCCCGGTTAAGCAGTCGACAACCTTGTAGGTTGACCTGCGAGATGCCATACAAAAAAAAGCCTTTCCCTAACAGTGGGATAGTAGATAGGCCGATAATGATCAATGATGATAATGATGAACTCTGTGTCTCTTTCAAACTAAGTTCTTTATAAATCTACCGCTATCACCCATAAATCGCACCGCATCCAATCATATAACATGAAGCCCGTAAGTTCGTCTTTAAATACCATCTGAACTTGGGTTTCACGATAAAAACTTGATTCAACAGTTATTATAAGAAAGTTACCAACTTGTAGAACCTAGTTTGCTTTTGTACCTACTTTTTACTTTTCTGTCGTTCCTATTCTTACAAATCTTTGATTGTAGTTTGAAATTTTAAACCAGTTTTGCTTTGTCAGCTTCATAATTTATCTCTGATCACAGATTTATGTTCAAGATGTTGTTACGTATGAATACGGTGTAATCAGGATTCATCATGAATCTACATTTGATTTGACTTCTAAAGATACCCTTTATCTATGTTTGAGCAAGTATAAATTTATCAAAATCACATCAAATAGTACATAATATTAAATTACTATTCAAAAAAGTCACACAATACAAAAACAACCCTAGCAAACCAATTTAAGCTATCTCAAAAATGAATCAGTTGCCACTTGCCACTGAATCTAATTGAAACAGCGAACCCAATTTCTGGACCTAACTATAACCTTCATAGAAGGTAACAGGCATTACAGACCGTTTCCTGTGCCATTCAATTATTTTTTATGATCAGGTGGGACAAAATGGCCGTCAGATAAAACCGGGATACCCCCACGTCCAAGTATTACCTTGAAGGTATTTTCACGGATCATATTTGAAAAGTTCAGTTATTTTTGCATGTTTGGCAGGTCTTAATTGAACCACCGTGTAAATTGAACCCGAGCCTAAATTGGACCAATTTAATATGTCTGTAATACCTATTATTTCGTGAGGGTCGGGCTTTGAGTGTTCATTTTTTTTTGTTTCGGTGGGCACGTTATTTTTGCTAATAAGATTATTTAATTGGTATTAAACATTTAAATAATAATTTTAATACATTTTTATTTTAATGCTAGATAATACTTCATTTTAATTATTTTTATACCAGATTACATTATGTTTGATGTCAAAGCTTAGCAAGTGTGACCATATGACGTTGTAATAGAGGATAAAGTAAATTAAAAAAAACATTGCATGCAGATTAATGCCCCAGTGCAACTGATAACGGACCTTATTATTATGTAAATCAGTTCCATTTTATTTGCGACGATCGGCAGTTGTTCTGAGATACGTTTAACCAGAGTATAACCAAAATTTCAGAATGCTCCGTCTATTTCTTTAATCTACATACATAAAGGTTAAGTTTGTTTGCTGTATGTAATGAGTAATCTCTAAAAATACTTCATTAATAGCAAGCTTCACTATTAACAATTATAGCTATGCTTTATGTTATAAAATACGCGTGACCAGTGTACAAAGTTTTGGGGACCTTAACATGAGATTTTTGAAAAAAAAAATGACACTTTCTTATCGTATTTACAATCTTTTGAATGTTTTATTCGAAATTCTTATTATTAAACTAGCCGTTTCCTGATGTTTCTTCACCTGAACATACTAGGATAATAAGTAGATCCCCTCTAATTTGTACCAAATTTCATCGAAATTTGTTAATTCGATCTCAAGTTATGGTGTGACCAAGGTAAATAGGGATTGATTTTTTATACATAGATGGCAATATTTCATGATATGCCGAGGAATTTTATGATCTTACCAATTATACAATCGGACGACGATATATACATGTACTTCGTTATTGAGAATTTTATATAACTTTTTATAAGACTTAGATAAGAGTTTCAATTTTTTTTTGGCGTTGTAACTTACCACAAGATTTTCTTTAAAATAAAGGCTTTCGTGATCTTTTTTGCTAACTATCCGTTAATTTTCAACTAAAGTTCTGACACTTCAGACCACTATACATCTGACTAGATTGTATTATTATTAACATGAAATTCATTGAAACTTGAATCGATGGGCACGAGCAGCAAGTAATGCGATTCCGCTCCGAATATTTGCGTTTGGTTTAAATACAATTAATATTTGTTGGGCGATGCCGCCCTGCCTGTTTGTGCTGAGGATGGCGTTATGTGAGAATAAGAAAACTTTTTTTATCGTTAATTGTTGGGGAATTTCATGGCATTGAATTTTGGTAATACGGCGACCATTGTTTTCTCTCAAAAAAGTCTATTGGAAATTAAATTATCAGAATCATTCATTTAAAGATCATTTTTTAATAAAAAACAGTTAATAGTAGCATCGATTCTAAGAATAACATATTCTTGTCCATATTATTTTGTAAATACTCGTGAAGTCAACTCTTGGCATTCATTTGTAAAAAAAAATGTTTTTATTATCTTCATTAAATTCATCTTCGACTTTTTTGACTAGTTTAGGTATGAAATTTTTATTCAGAGACAGAGAGACAGACAGAGTGACTCACGTATTTGTTATAGGTATACTCACTTCTGGCCGCGAGACTTCATCGGCGTGATCTTATTTACAAGGATAAAGTATCCTATGACTATACCAAATTTCGTCCAAATTCATTCAGTAATTTTTACGTGAAAGGATAACAATCATACATACGACATTAACTCAAAGGGTTTAGTCCTTTTTAGTCTTATGAAAGAAAGAAACGATTATGATTTTTTTATTTACGTCTCGACAATAAACATTCTTATAAACTCCCGTATTTAAAAGAAAGTCATCATTCGCCTGCCCTTATCCCAATTTATTTGGGGTCGGCGCAGCATGTTTTCTTCTTCCATACTTCTCTACCTGCCATAGTCTCACTAGTAACATCCTTCCTATCTATATCATCGTTTTTTTGGTCTTCCTCTACCTCTATAGCCATCCACATTCATGCTCATAACTTTCCTCACAACATCTTCCTCATTCCTCCGCATAACATTGTAAAAGAAAGTATTTCATTTAAATTCTTGGCTATCTCTTGCATAAGCCGTCTCTGATGGTAGTGTGAACGTTGTAATCAATGTCGTTTGTATTTACTATAGCTGCACTCCACTGCAGTTTCGAACCGCGCCGGCATTCACAGGTACTCCGAATTCAATGACATTTCCGTGATTTACGGTCTGAAGCTGCGATTTTTTTATTATTAATTAACATTCATTGAAGGTTTTGCTGAGTGAGTTTTGTGGCAGGAGCAATTTACCAATTTTATTTGAAGATTTAAACATTACAGCATTCTTTATATGCGGAAGTTATTGTAATCCTGCAGATTGGTATTATTGTTTGTTAAGATCATCATCATCTGCCTAGCCTTTTCCCAACAATGTTGGGGTCGGCTTCCAGTCTAAACCGGATGTAGCTGAGTACCAGTGTTTTACATGGAACGACTGGCTATCTGACCTCCACAACCCAGTTACCGGGTAACACGGTACCCCTTGGTAAGACTGGTTGTCAGACTTTCTGGCTTCTGACTACCCGTAACGACTGTCAAAGATGTACAAATGACAACCGGGACCAACAGCGTAACGTGCTTTCCGAGGCACGGGGGAGTCTCGCTATGACATAGATGGTCACCCATTCACGGACCGACCGCGCCAAGCGCAGCTTAACCTTTGATCGGTCGAACCGTGCGGCTGTTACTTAGCCACGAGCTTGCTTGTTAAGATATTATAATAATATGTGGGGTGTTCGTAACTCCAACACACTCAACCGATGTAGACGAAATTTGGATCAAATAGAGAACTTACTTTCTTTATCTAGCCAACTTTCAATCTTTATCTTTTATATCACTACAAAGACTATAAACTACATCTGGCCTCATACATTTGTTTTATCTAGCCATTATTTTGTACTGAATCTAGGTATTCTGGTTCAATAGGTTTTATGTAGATACCTTGTATTAATTTATTGGATATCGCCCTGTTATTCTAGCGCAATTCCAACAAATCTTGAATTCAATTACTGCGTCTTGTGAACGTAAAAAGTGTGTTATAAAAAATATAATGGCAGCAAGATAGTTCGTTCGAAAATCCTTATCCTTACTTATATAATAAATTCAAAAGTAACTCTGCCTGTCTGTATGTTTGTCTGTTACGCTTTCACAAAAAATGTTTTAAACAGATTGAGATGAAATTTGGTATGCAGATAGCTTGAACCCTCGGAATAGGACAAAGAGTAGTTTAAGGGTAACGTACCCAAAGAGAAAAACGGGAGCCTATTACTAAGACTCAACTGTCCATCTATCTGTCTGTCACCAGGCATGAAATAGCCAGAGAGTTGAAATTTTCACAGCTGATGTATTTTTGTTGCCGCTATACACATACTATTACTATACTACACTACACTACACTAAGCTATACTATACAAATACTAAAATCAACCAAGTGCTAGTCGGACTCGCGCACGAAGGGTTCCGTTCAACATCTAATATTGTATAGATAATGGTACGGAACCCTACGAGCGCGAGTCTGACTCGCACTTGGCCTTTTTTATCCAGATGCGTGCAGCAGTTTGCAGGCAAAACCGCGAGAAATAACTAGCTGTATTATCGAGTTGACGATAAGCCGGAACATCCCGACAATACAATAACTTCTTCATCACAGCGAAATGAAATTTCAAAAGCGTCAATTATAACTTCAGTGTTGCCCTTTGTTTCTTCAAATGTCCACCGCTCAAGTAATTTGTACTTGTTTACTAAAGTTTTCTCATTTCATGTTTATCCAACCCTCTGAGAGGCTTAATCAAATGCCTTGAAAGCTTTATGAGGAAAACTTTAAGGATTTGAATGAATTAAAAGAATCGTTGAGTCGAAAAATTTTGTACTTTTTTTTTTCCGGAGCATATGGTCTTACAGCGTGTTAAGAGTTGCCAGCTTAAAATTTTAGGCAAGGGAAGAAAGTTCTCTTTGAATTTAGAATTAATGTGAATTTGTATAGTATCTGTCTGTGATTATCTAAGATGTTACCTTTAATAAAAATGATTTTGATTAATACGAGTACATATTTAATATTCTTCTAATCTTATTAATGCGAGTTTGTGAGAATTAATTGTATGCATACTCTTTCACGCAAAAACTATTGAATGGTTTTGTATGAAATTTTACACAGGCATAGTTTATAACCTCGACTAACACATAGACTACTTTTTATGAGAGTGTTTGATACAGTTTACGGGCAAAACCGCAGGAAACGGCTATTAATAAATAATTACGAAATAGTACATCATAATTTTGTAAGGTGTGAATGTAATTTTTTATATTTCATATTTAGAATTAGTATCTTCATTTTCACGAAAACTTATTTAGTAATACTATAGGTGTACCACGCAAATAAATTGGCACGAAAAATAATTATTCTAAATTGAACATTACATTCCATTACGTTCGAATTCCGAATTTCCAAAATACAGATCGTTCCGAATTCCACCAATCACAGTTTAGAACATCAAATCCCGATTCGATTTGTTTTTACGATTGGATTTACGATTGTGCAGTACCTTAATTTACGATTAAAGTTTAGTTTATATCGATTTTAAGTCGATTAATGGAGTCTATTCGAGTTGCTGCTGGCTGGGTGGTTTTATTATTCTTTTACGTGGTGGAAGCTGTGTTCAAGTTAAATGTTGTCGAAAAAAATCAATTGAAGTCGTATGCAATAAAACAACCACGTTTGTTTTGTTTAATGATCAATAATTTTATCGTTGAATTTAATTCTAGCTCAAAATTCATCGAAATCAATTCAGTGATCAACAGACCCATCGACTAATTTAATATGTTCACACAATAAACCAAATTCGAATTACCAACTTCATGAACATAGATTTAAATTCGAGGTTTCACTATTTTTGTAATACCAACATTCTAAACTTAATTTACCTTTTCAAATAGACTTTACCATCTAATTTTATCTCTAAATCGAGTCCAATTTTATCAGGCGCCTTCATAAATATAATTATCTTACCCGTATATTTAGGTAATTCGCTTACAAACCTAAACCCTGAGTTTAGGCTGGATTAGCTTCGCGCAAGGTCGTCGTTTAGGCAAGAATATGGTACGTAATTCTCGCTCTAGATATTGAGATTATAGAAAACTAACTGTGACCCGCGGTTTCACCCGCATCCCGAGGGAACTTCTTCGTGCACCCGGATAAAAACTACTATAAGTAGTACTAAGCCTATGTCCTTTCTCAGACTCAGGTACCACGGTACCCCTTGGTAAGACTGGTTGTCAGACTTTCTCGCTTCTGGCTACCCGTAATGACTGTCAAAGATCTACTACTACTAACGTGCTTTTTGAGGCACGGAGGAGGTCTCGCTATGACAAAGATGGTCACCCGCCCACGGACCGACCGCGCGAGTGCAGCTTAACCTTTGATCGGTCGAACAGTGCAGCTATTACTTAGCCACGAGCTCCTCTTCGATAGTTCTATAAAGGGATAACAGATATTTTACAAAGCTACTAATAAAGTAGTCTTTTTGTCCTATTTAAGTTCTCTCCCACATTGAGATACTGTTATGTGCAAAAAAACAGGATTAGATCCACGATATGTATTGTTTGATATTTCTTGTTAATTCCATACATTTGTAGAGGGTTATGAGACGCACGACTAGTTTAGGTGCGATCTTTCTATAGTACATTCAACAGATCAATATTTATTTGTAAAAAATCTCGTTTGGGTTCCCCCTACACTGTGATACCCCCGAAATAGCGTCTTTAGGCTAATAAACAGTGTATTAATGTAATTTGTAATGTTAATTCTCATATATGTATTACTATATATCATATAGATAAGTTCCGTCAATTGTATAAAAACGAAATACTTGCATTTCACTGCTTTTGGTTGACGTCTGGTGAATAAACGGTGGAGCGCGGGCTTTTTTAAACGGCGTTAAAGGAGGTGTACTGCACTTTTATTTGAATTCGCGCGTCATTTATTTAGCCTTAATGTAGTCTCTGGTATGGTAATGAATTTGCTTCGTCTTTAATTATAGGTTTTCAAAGATGACAGTAGCCACTTACTGCCAAGTTAGCCGTCTGTTTTTTTACCGTTTAGTTGTATTAAAAAACCTATTCCTAGACCAACATTCTATATAACCCATCTGCAGGGTAAATAGCACATCAGCATATCCTCTCAATTATAGTTACAAAAATCTTCAAACCAAATTAGAAGACCTCTTTTTTGCACAGTCATTAATGTACCCATAAGTGTATTAAAATAGCTGTCAAAATAACTTATTTAGTTCCAAATATCTTCATGCACATGGTACTGACAAAATTCCACAAGATAATATAAGATAAAGAATCTTTCCGCCTTAAAATCACTAGAAACCATTTTCAAAGTCAATTAATTAATAAATAACAACTCGATAGAGTAAAATTCCATCGCACTTGACTTCAAAAATAAACGCCCCTTCCTTTGTAACCTTAAGCAGAACCATTTCAAATGAAAGTGTCCTTGCATTTCTAATAAAACGCGAAGCTTTTGTAATCGCATCGTTTTGTTTTTTACAACTGTGTCAGTTCATTCTCAAAAAATGGAGCGGTGGCATTACACCAAGTCTGATGTCTCCAAAGGTTCAAGCAGATCCTTTATACTGTAGAGATTTTATGAAACGTTACAACATGAAAACTTATTGTGTGAACACCATCCCTTTTTGAAAAGAGTATCCATGGAGTTTCTTGCCTGTTCTTCTCCTTAGGGCCTATTCTTTGGAACCGTGCAACTAGTGTAACTTTTCATAAGAGCCTGAAAAGGCCTATCTAGCCTATCCATATTTGACGGCACGTTTGGCGTAGTGGCTGAACAATTGGCTGCTGCGCAACGTGTCGCGGGTTCGATTCCCGCACGGGACAAATAAAATTGTTCCGGTCTGGGTGTTTGTGCATGTGTAATGTATGTTTGTAAACGCATCCACGATATAGGAGTAATTCCTAGTGTGGGGCAACGTTTTATTAAAAAAAAAAAAGAATATGCCAGCTTTTTATAATATGATGTCAGTCGATTTTCGATCACCAAATAAAACTTAAGTCATTAAAGTTCTCTTTCATTTATAATAATGTTTCCTCTACCTCTGACTACGCATTCTCTACAATTCACCCAATTTTTTTTTTTTTTAAGCCTTTTGCCACCAACTAGGCGTACATCCAATTCTCAGAATGATACCTATTGAGAAATTCCTCTTTCAAAATTTTAATTTTATTTCCTTTACCTTACACGCCTGAGAATCGAATCCAGCCCATACATGGAAATAGACATTAGTGTATGAAATAGATGATACATATGTTGTTGATCAGCCAACCCTTTAAATAGACCTTTACTTTAATATAATCTGCCTAGTCTATGCATTACTATTTCAGGATCGGGTTTCGATCTTACGGGATGAAACAGTATTGTACATGGAGTGACTGATCTGAATAACCTGTATATCTCAAATAACACGTTAACATCGATTGTTTGATTTCCTGACATCAGAATACCCGTACGTCATCCGCTCTGAGCAAGCGTGGTGATCAATGCCCACGTCTTCTCTGTATAAGAAGAGCAACCCAACTTACCCAACAATGAGATAGTAACTGTCATAGAATATCTAGAAATGACAGCTGAGATAACGTCTTAGCGGTCACCATGTCTAAAGTAAAACCACCCATCTATAGATTAACCGCAGCAAGTGCAATTTAACCACACAAATTGGTAGTAAATAAACGCGAAGATTTTTAAAAGATTATCCACAGTTGCACTGTTGTTAGTCGTCTGAACTTCAAGAGACTTATTCTGATAACAATAGAATTCACTTCCTACACGTAATCGGAAATTATGATTTAATCATTGCGCGGGTGTTTTAGCAGTTTTTACTAGTATTAGGAAGTTTATGATACGTTGCAAGGTTGTGAACTAAAATACGAAGAATTACAACGTGTAACGGGAAATACAAAGCGAGCGAGAGAATATTGTGAGTGATGTATGTAAGGAGGATGCGAGAAAATAAACATTTGCTATTACATTTATCGTTGTTTATCGATAGGAACGATATAAAATTCAATAGATATTTATATCTACTTTTTCAACCTAACAATGGTGTTAGGCTGAAAAAGTAAGATCATGCGAATCTGATACATCGAGTTCGAATCCCACATATTTTAGTTTTTTTTTAGCTTGGTATTTACATATTTTTCTATTTTTTTTTTTTTGGTTGATATCACATAATATATTTCACCTTCAAGAATTAAGTCACGAATTTGTTTGAAGTAGGTAAGCGCTTTCAAGTCATAATAATGTACCTAGATGTTATTCCACCTTAACAAGCATGCTGATTAATGCTCATGTGTTCTATGGGCCTCTTTTCATACATAACAGTGGGATAATTATAAACCAAAAAAATGCGCTTCCATTGTTTTCATACTATTCCACCCTTTTAGGCACGATTCCCGCTTAGATGCGGGCGATAATTCCTATTGCTACTAATTCTTACGAGGATGGATGGATGGTTGTTGTTCTTTCCCGCAAAAACTGCTAAACGGTTTTGGATGAAATTTGGTACACACATAGCTTACAACCTTGATTAATTTATTCGGGTTCGTGCAGTAGTTCCCTGAGGACACAGGTAAAACCGCGGGAAACAGATAGTCCTAACTATATATTGCAAGTAAGTCCTATCTAAAAAAAAAAAATATTTTATTCGCCCGTTTGATAAAACTATTAATTAATCAATAAAAAATAAAGTAAATAGACATGTTAACTTATCTATACTTCACGTTAGTATGCAGACATTAATTCCCAAGCCGATGTTCCAATTTAATTAATGTTCGCGACCCGAATTCAGGCCAAAAGTATAGCTTAATGTGCATCAATGTGCAACGTTTATTAATTATTAAGTTAAGTTATCGTGTAACAAGCGTAAATTGAGCTTTAAGTTAATTGAAAATATTGACGTGCGTGGGTTTGAATTATTTTTTAAATCTTTGGCATTTCCTTGCTTGAAATATTACATAGAGAATGTACTGTCTATCTGTAAGTTTGTATGTTATGTTGTCTTAACCGCTGACTAGATATTTTCTTTAGCTACTCATATTATTAATACGAAAATAACTATACATCTGTTTGTTATTCTTTTACCGAATCGAATTATACATGACATTAAATTTGGAAATAGATTGAAATTTTGGAAAAGACATAGAATAGTTTATCAGCTTACGTGAAGAAACATAATTGTAAATAATATTCGAGACAAGTAACAACCTTGTACATACTTTTTATCAAATAAAAAATAATGAAGGTTTTAAGGAATATTTTTTTTTGTTGACTTTCTAAAGTGCTTGTTATTAGGTCTAATTGAAATAAATGATTTGATTTGAATTGCAATTGCAATTAAAAATCTTTTTTTCCAAAACAAAAACTTAACTGCAATGATAAAAATCAAAGCGAAAAAAAACGCCTAAAGCCCACACACACGATACGTAATCAACGTATTGACCTACTTCGACAACTGCTGCACTGTGGAACAACTCAGTACTCAGTTTTTTAATTAAACATTGTCTCGTCGCAATCAAGACGGTATATCAAATAGTAATACTAGCGGGGTGGGTAGGGGTGAGGTTATACTGTAAGCGGGACTGAGCGCTAAAAGGTGGTCTTTGTACCGAATACCTAGCTGAAATATCCAAGTATAGCTGATATTGATGTTTTTTTTGTCTTAAATCACGTTACGGCAAAAATAAAGAGATAAAAAATCCTCCTAATATTATAAATCCGAAATTGAATCTGTGTGTTTATTACGCTTTCACGAAATAAGGAACCTATTTTGTTGAAATTTAGTTTAAATAATAGGGATAGATAAGACCCTAGAGACGGTTACTGGCTATTTTAAACCGGGTGAGTAAAAACTTCCCTCAGGGTATGGGTATTAATATTATAAACGTAAAATTTTGGTAGTAAGTACTTTTTGTTAAATTGTTCACGCAAAACTGCTAAACGGTTTTAGAATAAAATCGTACGCACATGGTTTATTACCTGGATTAACACATAGTATTCTTTTCATCTAAGTATCTGTACCCAATTTTAAGTCCATAAAACCCCATTTTTTTCCAATAAATCCGCTCACAAAATCGCTCCGCTCATAACGAGACCTAATCTCAACTCCGCAGTCCATTGTCACGGGTACAATGGTCTGATTAATGCCAAACAGCCACTGAGATTGGCCCTGCACAATGTCTCTGTTTACGCCGATGATGGCTTCGGTGATTTACGTGTGTTCTCCGCCTAAAATATAAGCGCTTTTGTCTTATGGAAATCTTGACGATCTTCTTTGTGTGTACACGGCTTAAATTATGATTATGGGTGTGGATTTTTGAGCGTTGTTTATAAAGATTTAAAATTGAATGAAAAGGTTTTACTAAACAATTTAAACAGTCTTTAGCTTGTGATTAAGCAATGGAAATTACACAAAAGCTTGTTAATAAACTGTGTGCATACAGATGTGTTATGTATCTAATAGATAATACAAGTTCCACCATTTTTATGAAAATCGTGTCACTCTAAGACTACTCTGTGACGCCACAAGAGCGTAATAGTGATTTTATTTATACTAGCTAAAATTTTTTGTCCTTTTTGCAGCTAAATAAGGCACAGTTATGCATTTCTCTAGTTTTGGTCGACCTCTGGTGCTTATACGGTGGAAGACGGCTTAATTCAGACGGTGTCAATTAAGGTGCATTACACTCATCTCTCACACGCGAAATAGTCTTACTTGCACCATCTATTTAGATACATGTCTGTGGTATACAAAATGGCCCATATTTGTCTAGATAACAAGGCCAAGATCAAACAGTCTGGAAAGCTTTTACCGCCAAACACATTTAAACATTGCGTTCTACCAATTCGAAACCGTCAGAGTTTAATTATCAACAGGCTAGAACTGCTAATCTGATAATGACAGTTACATTATGATCAACGTCTTGTAACGATAAAGGAGTGTGGAGTACGACTGAGGTAACCATCCTGCCTTGAGCAAGCGTGGTGATCAAAATTATATTCTTTGCATAAGAAACCTTTAATTTCTTAATAATTTTAGATGTTGTCATGTCAGGTATACCTAAATAACAACGATAGGTGGGTGACCGGTATTTTTTTTAAACGCATTTTTTAAGGGAAGGAACCTTAATACAGATAAAGCAAAAAACTTTCCAATTATCCAAATAGTTACAGCCGTTTTCGAGATACAATTGTGTAAAATAAATTTCAAGGGAATCGGGAGGAATTTCTCTACTTCAAAGTTAAAAGAATCCTTTAACGCTTGCAGTTATAACTAATCACAACTAACTTCTATTCTAACTAATATTATAAATTCGAAAACTGTCTGTCTGTTACACTTTAATTACATTTTCACGTCAAAATAGCTAAACCACTACTTAAAATTTGGTATAGAGATACATTAAAACCTAGAAAAGGTCATATGCTATTTTTATCCAGTTGCGACAAGTAGTTCTCTCGGATGCGGGTGAAACAAAGGTAAATAGCTAGTATAATCTACACTAATATTATTAAGAGGAAAACTTTGTTTGTTTGTTTGTTTGTAATGAATAGGCTCAAAAACTACTGGACCGATTTAAAAAAATCTTTCACCATTCGAAAGCTACATTATCCACGAGTAACATAGGCTAAATTTTATTTGGAAAAAATTAGGGTTCCGTAAGATATTTGGGTTTTCTACCACTATTCCACGCGGACGAAGTCGCGGGCAGAAGCTACTATATTATATAAACGTAGAACAATAGTCTCCCAAGTAGAATACATTAGAGTATTGGTCCAGAGTAAATATCTCAGTCAAATAGCGACTGTTTGTTAGACGCGCTGTTGACTAGATGTCCTAGCTAGATTGTATTTAGGCTGTGGTCTTTGACTAGAGGGAATCCCAAGAAATTCGTCGAGTGTTTACGTATTGAGAGACAGTGTTATGTCTCTCTCTCCCGTTTGTGGATACTAACAGCCGGATGCACCAAACTTTTTGTCATTAATACTTTATACTTTTACGAATATCACAAAAAATATTTCAATAATTAGCATACTTATCAAAGGTTAAGCTGCGCTTGGCGCGGCCGGTCCGTGGATGGGTAACCATCTTAGTCATAGCGAGACTCCTCCGTGCCTCGGAAAGCACGTTAAGCTGTTGGTCCCGGCTGTCATTTGTAGATCTTTGACAGTCGTTACGGGTGGTCAGAAGCCAGAAAGTCTGACAACCAGTCTTACCAAGGGTGGTATTACCCGGTAAACTGGGTTGTGGAGGTCAGATAGGCAGTCGCTCCATGTAAAACACTGGTACTCAGCTGCATCCGGTTAGACTGGAAGCCGACCCCAACGTAGTTGGGAAAAGGCTAGGCAGATGATGATGACATAGTTTAATAATTAAGTAAACATATATCATACATATTTAGATGAAAATCATAAAATAATAGCAAAATAATTAAATTTTATAGTCCACTTTGACAGATCTAGAATGACAGTTCTTCCGTTTCACGCATAAGTAACCGCATATTTTTTTGATGCAACCGGCTGTAAGAGTTTCCACGTGAAAAATCCTAATGGAACTTTGCTCGATCCGGGAATCGAACCCAGCGGTCACTTTCTGAACGTCAGCACAATGGTATTGAGCATGGTATTTGCATGAGGATGTTTCAAAAGCCTGAATTTGTACCCAGTTGATTACAATAATCATCTGCCTAGCCTTTTCTCAACTATGTTGGGGTTGGCTTGCTGTCTAACTGAATGCAGCTGAGTACCAGTCTTTTACATAGAGTGACTGTCTTTCTGACTTATACAGCCTAGTTACTGGGTAGAATAGAATATAATATGCTTTATTGAGGAAAGAAATTAAGACAGATACAATTAAAAATAGGGGTACCACGAAACCCCTTTATTTTAGGGATAGGAAATCATCAAATGAATGGTTTTTTTATGTTGCAATAAGCTTAAATAGCCAGATCATCTAAGTATGGGCGTGTGCCCAGATAGAGATAAACCGTTATTTTTAATATATTTACAGAACGGCTGAACTTATGTTGATAAAATTAATATGGAGCCACCTCTGAAGTATGACTTACCAAACAAAAAAAGAATTATCAAAATCGGTCCACTCCGTAAAAAGTTATGCGTACATAAAAAAAAATACGCGTCGACTTGTAATAAACAAATGACTCCAAAACTCCCTAACATCAAATGATTCCTCGGTTTTTTTTCGTCGGTTAAAAATAACAATCGACGTACATTTTCACCTACTGTCTACAGACAACAAAACAGTCCAATCTTGACCTATAAATATTTACAAGGATTCCAGCCCATATATCAAACTTTCGAACATTTTTTGTGCTGCCACTACAAAGCACATCCTCATGACAGGAAGTGGTAGCAAACACAGCATTTCCGTATTCGGAATTGTGTTGTTAGCATCCGTTTCCGGTTGATAGTGTTGCCAACAGTAGCGAAACGGTATTCATAACCTAAATCTATGTTTTAGTCAGTTTTGTATTATTTTAATGTTAATTTCAAGCTGTAATTCAGTCGGTTTTCATAGAATTGCAGTGATGCATTGTTTTTGTTGGCACAGTTTAGTGAAAACTAATTTTGTACAATAATATTTTAATAATATCCTTTTTGCTTTGTAAATTAAACCTATTGTTGTAGGTATTAACGATACAAAAAAGTTTTTTACTAATTGCACCATTGCCATGTTGGATGATAATATTGTTATTTATTACACTTTGGGCAAAATATTAGCCATACATAGTTTATCATATGATAGAACAAGAATCACAAAAAAAATAATTGATAAATTTTGCCACAAACAACAAAACATTTTAACCTACTTTTATAGTCTCAAAAACTCTTTCCAAAAATTTAAAGCCCGAAAATAGGCAGCTTACCTAAAACAAAGACCGTATGGGGACGATAATCCTATTTTCATAACTATTGCCTGGAGCACCTAGGTCCAGATTGAACGTAAACATCGCCTAGATTGCTTCAGGCTAAGCTCTATGCTTCAATACTTATATAAATTAGGTCAGACTACCTCATGTGGAGCTGTGGTGGGTTTCCTGATACCTTTTGTTGGTTATATTATCTTTACTTATTATAAATGCAAATGTAATTCTATCTGTAAATTACGCTTTCATAGTAAAACAGCTTAACTGATTTAGATAAAAAACTAATATTAATTTATTTACTACTAGCTTCTGCCCGCGATTTCGTACGCGTGGAATAGTGGTGCTCCGCTCCTATTGGTTTTAGCGTGATGATATATAGCCTATAGTCTTCCTCAATAAATGGCCTATCTAACACTGAAAGATTTTTTCAAATCGTACCAGTAGTTCCTGAGATTAGCGCGTTCAAACAAACAAACTCTTCAGCTTTATTATATTAGTATAGATATTATATTAGTATAGATTTATGTAAACCGTTCTTCTCCATAGGAATCTACGCTTTGGAACGGGCAAATAGCTTCAACTATTTTTGACTAACTGACAGAATGAGTCTGTCAGTCGTGCTTTGACAATTCAAAAGTACCTGTCTTTTCAAAAGTAAATGGTCTAATTGAAGTAAATGGTTTGATTTTTCTACACACATAATTATTAAAAAGAAAATTAAAAGGAAAGAAAATAATATACAAAGGTAATGCTTATTTCAACAGAAATCTCTTCCAGCATACCTGCGATAGGAAAATAGCAATAAAAGAGATCTTATCTATCTCCACAGGAAATTTTACCGTACCGTGATAGTGTCAAAAAAAACCCAAAAAATACATAATGTATGTGACATTATTGTGAATTTCAAAACGCGGTAACGTACAATAAACTAACCTACAATAAAGTTTTTTTTTACTAAACAATCGTCAAAGCTCCATTGTGCGATACAAAAGGCGTAGAAGCACTTAGTACAAGAAAGTGCACAAGTGGCTATCCGCAGTCGCGTCCCGCTCGCCATTGTTTTCCACTTGCATCGGATGTTCCCTTTATAGATAAGGGTGTGCCAACGCTCGAGATCGTCTTTGATAATATTTTATCAGGTATTTTTATAAAATTTTGTGTCCCAGTTACTGGGTTGTGTTTTTTAGGCGGTCGCGGTCTGGTTATCGTGAAATTTCATAAAAATATGATTTAAGTTTAGTAAACACTAGATGACCCAGTGAACTTCGTATCATCTACAGCTATCTTAACTATTTCTCACCGTTAAAACCTTCCCCTGACAACGACAAACATTTAAAAACCAAAATCAGCTAAATCGGCACGGCCGTTTTCGAGTTTTAGCGAGACTAACGAACATCAATTTATTTTTATAATATACCTACATAGATTTAAGTTTAATTATTTACAGTATGACATATGTATGTAGCGTACCTACACTAAATTGAGTAAAATAGGATACCTAATAGTGAAGAATGAACAACGGGTGGTTATTATGATTTGTGTATGTGGGGGGTACGTGTGTGTGGGGAGGGAGGTATGAGTGTGTGTGTTCTCATATCACACATATGAGTATGAGTGTGTAATGAAATCCCTTCGATGAACGGATAGAGGTGAGCCTTTTCATAACATAATCGTGGAAAACAAAGACAGGTAGAAAGAAAAAAAGATTGTAAAGAAAATATACTTACGTTTATTCGTACGGTGTTGGGTCCATGGTGCCACTCCACTTCACATTGTCCAGGGTTTTCCCTTTATTTGTCACTACACAATTGTTTATAGTCCTCGTAAGTAGATTAATCAATCTGTTTGATATTTAATTACGATGGGATCCGGTAATGTGATTGCCCTTTTTTTGCTTGTTACGTGGGCAAGCGAGGGTGAGGTACAAAATAAATTGACCAAATGACTATCATTTATGGAAGTTAGTCTCACTATTAAATATATTGTGACAATAAAATATGGTTTAATTTAAAGGAATTTAAAACACAACTAACCTTTTGAAGTCAAAATATGGCATATCACCGTAATAACCATAATTGGAATGTTCCACTCCTCACTTAGAAATCCTCACTTCACTAGACTTCGTCAATTATGAACTAACAAATCTTGTTACATGGGTACACTTAATCATAATAATAATTAATCTTTTGCATCACAAAACGCAAATAAATTTAATTTCTAAACTTGAAACTGTACAAACACGCTGTACGCTGTGTAGGTAGGTAACAAGAACTTAAGTGGGTACATAGTAAATCTATGTCTATTCTTTTTTATTCTTATTTATGGCAAACTATGTTGAAACCAGTGTCGACAATTCTACCAATGACGGGTGACATGAGAAGCAAGTAGTGTTTGAGAAAGATCCAAAAGAGAGAAAATAAATGAATTAAGATTGATGTTAAAGTTGATCTTCTTGCAGAACTTATTGAGTTAGTAGGATGGCACTGAATATTTTTTTTTCCTTTTGTGGCAATGAGTCGATGTCGACTAGACTGCCAGTGTCAAGTAGTGATGTCGTGTTTCAAAAGTTTCTGAGTTTTTTTATGGACATTTTAGTCTTCAGTGTTGCGAGAAATTCAAGTTATTGATTTAAATATAAATTACTCTCTATTATAAAAATTACTTTTATGAAACTATAATATTATTAAGTAGATACTTTTAAATTGTATAAAGTATTTTTATAGTATGAGTAATTTAGTTTTTATATACTACAAAGATTTTGTAAATATCACGGAGTTATTTTATTATTTATGAGTGGGAGGTAGGATTATAATGAATCTGTGTTATAGAAAAACATGAAAACTGTCAAATGTAAGTTTAAAGAATGAACGCCTTTGGCCAAAATTAAAAGCTTCGAATGAAAAGGAGTAACATTTTTCTATAATTTATAATTAAATTTACTGTATTATACAGAATATAAGAAACAGTTCGAAAATGTATGTAGGGAGGCAAGTTTAACCCAGAATTGAGTTGTCTATCAGCAAAACTTAGTAGTGAAAGAAAGATTTGACATTAAGGACAGAAGTACAATTCCATAATTATGTTCTAAGGAATTGAAAAAAGTAAATAAAAAGCATACATTTATTCAAAACCTTTTAATATTCTTGTTTTTTTATTGAGTAACCGATTCCAAAAACTTTAGGTTATCTAACAGTAGGTAAGTACAAATAGTTCTAAATTAATTAATTAACAGTTGAATGAAAACCGTTTTTTGTAAATAAATCTACTACAAACCTTTGGACTACACAATTATTTTATTTTAAAATTATACAAAAAAAAACATTCAAAAAATAAAATAAGAACATTAATATTTATTTCATTTTAAATACACAAGAGTAGATACTGTGACTGAAAAAAGTCTAAAAAATATTATGATAATATAACTGAAAAATGCTAAACTTAATTACAATCATGGAACAAAAAAAATATAATAATATTTTTTTTATATTTACACAGTGACTAAATCAAATACTAATCTAAAATTAATTTTCAGTCTCAGTCAGAAGGTTTTCTGAAGTTATTTACATAAACTAGATACTTAGCCATGACAAAATTATAATAATCATTACAAATTAAAATTAAAATCGATATGTTGAGGTTAAAATATAATTAATTAATATTGACCACTTAATTGACAATATTTTTTTACAAATAAAAAATGAAAATTACTTATCTAAGTATTTATATTTTAATCATTTCAATAAAAAGATTCTATTATTTTAAGAACACGTCTTAGATTATATCAATATTCAAATTTTCTACATTGTAAAAATTATATGGCTAATTTTAAACCTAAGTGTTTAAAAAATTACAACTTAATTTAAACTTAAAATGTAACGTAACTTAAGTTAGTTTTTTCTTTGACATGAACACTTAAAGCTTTTTAATTTTAGGCTCGTTTGTCAAACTTTTGACGTAATTAAAGTCGTGAGAAGTATACTGAGGAGACATATTTTTTATTAAACTTTTTTTCTATTATTTTTGCACCAACGTTAACTAAAGTAGTTAACTTTTTAATTACTACGTGCTCTCATTAGACATACGTTGTAACGATTTTTTAAAATAGCTAAATATAACCTTGATCTATACGTAATAAATCATAAAAATATGCTAGTAAATAAGTCTCTTATAATTAAAAAACCAGAAGGTTCAATAATAATTCAACTATATTTTCGAGCCGTTTGGGGTTGAAACTCTTGGGTCGTGGGGTCCGAATGCTCACCTTTTATTTAAGGAAATATCCAGGCGGCTGATTGACGCTTCTCGAGACCCAAAGGCTGGCTGTTATTTTGGCCAACGGATAAGCATAGCCATCCAACGTGGCAATGCAGCCAGCCTCTTGGGTACGCTCCCAGTTGACCGCGATGAGGAGGAATTTTTTGACGCTCTGTATTAGTTAGTAGTGTAGTATATATATATATATATATATATATATATATATAGTTTTTAGCTATTGTAAGTTTTTTTGTTTATATGTAAATACTTTCTACTAAATTAAATTATATAATAATTTGTTAATAGTTTTTCGAAGTATATTTTTTGTTTGAGATCCTAATAAAAATTAGATAAATAGTTTAATGTGAGAAAAGAAAGATTTTTTTTTATTCTTTAAACAAAAAAAAAACTGATACGTTAATAAGAAAATAAAAAATAGATTGAATATAAATTATTTCTGTTCAATTATTTTTCTATTTTAGATAACGTCAGTGCAATAAAAACATTAAACCATTCACATAGTGTCTTAGACACAGCATTTATCATTTAACTTACGTATATAATATCATATAAATATCTATACTGATTATATTTTAAAAACATTTCATGTATTTCTCCTAGCTACTCGTGATTTAATTAAACGTGGGTCCCTGCGCTCAGCTGGGCACCATTACCTGGAATTGAAAGCGATATTAATAAAATGCATTGCCAACGAAAATTTATTGGTTTTTTCATAACGAGTTTGGATATAAATAAATATTGAATGTGATCATGATTATTCGGGAGCAATTTATTTTTATTATGACAGGCTGTTGGCCGCGATTTCCCTCTTTATTATTGCATCCTAGTAATTAAGATTTACTTAAAAGTTACTATTGATAGATAAATAAAAGTCAACGTTCTCGGCTAAAAAAAATTATTCTTTAGTTTTTCTCAAGTTCCAAGCTTTTATTTTTACCGAAAAAGCTTTGATTTTGGTTCAAAGATTCAAGCTACATCCAATATTAAATCTCATTAAAAATTCTCGTGAAGAACATGTGTCTAAGTTACGCAAATAAGTTAAAATTTGTGTTTTAGTTTATAATTTTTTTTAGGATGATCACTATATTCATACCTTTGGTGGTTATCTGATTGGACTGCAAGTTTCCTTGACTGGACGGTGGAAGAATATACAGAGCTCCCGAAGATGATTTAGGCACCTGTGTAAAAAAATATTCAGGCTTAAAATCAGTAAACAATGCGGCAGATATCATGAATATAGCTGTTATACATATTATTTCAGATTTAGAACGACGTACAATTTTACGAGTAATAAGATTTGCCAAATTGTGAACCGTAGCGGTAAGTGTAAGGACGTTTACAGTTTGACGGTTTGTCAAATAGATTATAAACTTACGTAAATTAATACGCTATATTGTAAACAGTATGGTACAGTTTACAATTATTAGGTTGTTTACATTGTCGCGAGTTAGATTATAAAGTAACGCTCAAAATTCAAAAGAATTTTTCACGAACCGAAAATGCCATAAACCGGTCACAAACCCATATGGGTTTGAATAAAATTGGTATCAAGAAACTGAATAACATTTTACCCGATCTGGTAGTCGAACCTAGGACCTCACGCTCACCAATGGTTGACGAAATGATACTAGTTTATTTTTTAGGCAGTGTTATTGTTATAATTTAACAACACCCCACAAATTATAATGACCATTAGCACTATTTAACTTACTTGAGGCTGCGCGCCACTATTAGCTGACGACGAAGACGCCATTGGACTAGTGACGGGCCTCGAAGATGATGACGATGACGGTGAAGTGACTGATGGCACTGCTAAAAGAAAAATGGTAGTTTAAATCATTAATCACTTTCTAGAAGAGAGTGGCGTCAAAAGTACCTTCATGCGTGTCAATATCTAGAAGTAAAAGAACGATACATCGGTACAAAAAATGTAATAAAATAAGGAAAAACAAATTACCTGGAGGATGATTGGCATTTCTGACGGAGTAGTATGGTGGCGGTGCTGGTTTCCCCACAGGATTTGTATTCATTTGTGGCAAGTACGCTGGGGAACATTATAATTATAAAATTTTCTGAATACGATGTGCAGGTTCGAAATCTGCCAAGTACCAATGTGATATTTTTCAAAGTTATATTGTGTACTATCTAAGTGTATCTTGGACTGACTAATACTGAAGAAAAATGTAGTGAGAAAACGTGGATTTCAAAACCGATGACCTTCTCTATTGAGAAGAGGCCTTTGCCCAGCAGTGGGACAATGATTACCATCACCTGCCTAGCCTTTTTCCAACTACGTTGGGGTCGGCTTCCAGTCTAACCAGATGCAGCTGAGTAGGTACCAATATTTTACATGGAGCGACTGCCTATCAGACCTCCACAAACCAGTTTACCGGGTAACACGACACCCCTTGGTAGTACTGGTTGTCAGACTTTCTGGCTTCTGACTACCCGTAACAACTGTCAAAGATCTACAAATGGCAACCGGGACCAACAGCTTAACGTGCTTTCTTTAACAAAGATGGTCACCGATCCACCCATCCCATTTGATCGGTCGAACCTTACGGCTGTTACTTAGCCACGAACTCATCTACAATGGGACAGTGAATATCATGTAACTTGTTTAATTACCATTTTCAGCTCATGCGAGATTAAGACTAAAATAATAAGTAATAAGGCTTATTTTCCATTTGACTTCAGAGCCGCTTATACTGTTTCACTAAATAACATAAAGATGTTTAATTTGACTTACCCATAGGGGCACTGCCTCTTAAATAGGGGTTGCCGTATGTAGCAGCGTATCTGACATCTTCCCCTGTAAGGACTACTCCGGGTCCAGACATGGGTATCACTGTGAAAGAATCATAACGATGACCTTTTCTGATCACATCCTTAATAAAAGCTAAAGTAACTCTGTCTGTCTTTCGTTAAAATGTATGATATTTGGTATGGTGATGATGAAGGACATAGTTTTGATAATAATTGATTAGGTACTGTACAAAAAATAACTATGAACGATAAAAATAGAAAGAAATCGGACAAAATTATCCTTCGTAAATAACAATTCTTATTGTAAGAATGTACGGGGTAATCTGGTTTAACATGGAAGATACCTGAGTGTATTCTAAAATTTCTATTTATTTCCTGCAAAGGATTACTGGAAACCTAACTAATTTAGTTCTGAAACAAAAACGTCTCCGGACCCGAGAATTCCAGTTGCAATAATTGGAATTCCAGCTAAGCTAGAGTGGTAATAAAGTATTGAATGGGAAATTGGGTTGGATGGATCTTGAATTGTTTTAAACTAATGTGATATAAGATTTTAAAAAATAATAGATTAATGTACTTTTTAAGAAAACTTTATGTTAAGTAATCGAAAAATGTATTGTACAACGAGAGATTAAGCGGTACGAAGGACCAAGTTTTTGATGTAAGGACTATTTTGATAATGAATGATAAATCAAGATCACGCGTGTTTTGCTATAAACAATTCGACACGTATTATGTCGGGGATCTAGTACGAAAATTGTACCATTATATTTGAGGCAGTCAGGTATCCACATCTTGAGCATTTAGCCTTGGTATAAATATTTTGTACTCCAAAAATAATATTTTTTAACTTAGTTTATTTCGAGACTTATCTTACCATCAGGACCAACGACGCCACCGAGTCTTGCGCAGCTCTGCTGTCGATGCAAGGACCCACAGTGGCTAGGATACGTAGACCCATCAGTGCTTCTGGATAGAGATCCGGATAGGGAGTCAGACGGCACTGGGGGAGCGTAGTCCCGGGTATAGTCCACGTAAGGGACGTAACCGTTGCTTTGTCCTTGGTGCTGGAAAAGAGAAAGGCATTAAAAATCTTGCTGTAGGTATCCGCTTTTCTACTCTACTCAGTAAGCCTCTTGCAAAATGATATTATATTAAACTAGCTTTCCGCCAGCAGCTTCGCCCGCATGGTAATTTTTGTTACACCTTGGTTTACATTATTCAAGTTTTAGTAGGGATCCCTAATTATTTCTGGAAATAAATATACCCTATGACACTGCGTAAAATGTAGCTTTCTACCGGTGAAAGAACTTTTAATATCGGTCCAGTAGTTTTTGAGTTAAAACCTTACAAACAAATAAATCTTTCCTCTTTTCAGTTCAATTAAAATAGCATAAGACTTTAAAATGTTATGCAACGAATAATATACGTTCAACTGTACACTATAGAACATACCTACTTCATAATAAGTTAGGTGCTCCACACGTGAGTTTTCCTCTTATGCTTAGCTTTTAGTGCTTGTTTGTGCATGTAACAAGTCGAGTGTTTACTCAGAGATACTGTGGTTTTTCTCAAACTCAAAACAACTGTCATAAATAAAATATAAGTACTTTAGTGTGGGAATCGATCGCCTGACTCAAAGTGCAGAAGTCAAAATGATCAGCCACCACTACACTGATGTGTTATCTTCCAAAATTGTAGTTAAAACTATTAGTAGGTATCTCATCAAAATACACCAACAGTCTTATTTCAAAAAATATCCGATAAGACCTTACGATTCATTTCCTAGATTAACAACAAAAAAAAATACAATTTCTACTTCGAAACATTTCTCATTTTATTTCATGATTCTTAATTTATTTCTGAAATTACGAAAATGAAAGTTCTTATTAGATTTGAGTAATCTAAAACAAGGTCCTTTGAACCGTTTTATTCGCTCAAAGTTAGAGAGCAAGTTCGTTATAAAATCCGATGTAGATCGTACATACGGTGAAAAATGAGACCGCCTTAACATCTCTAGAAGCTCGGTATGTAACAAGGCTCTCGCATTATTATTTTCTCATAATTCAGCATTGTTATGCTTTGCTAACTGAAATTCAACCCACGTATAAAATTATATCTTCCCAAGAAACATTTTATATGGTTTTACTTGCGAAGTAGGTTCGGTCGAATAAAATTCCGAGAGCCATTTGTTTGGGCGAGGGAATTAAAAATTTAAAACTAGACTCGTGTTACGGAAGGTTGAGGTGTGTTTTCAGAAAAAAAAGGACTTGGAACGGAATATTATATAAATGTGAGCTTGGGAATTTACTAAGAGCAATTTTTTGCTTAGAAAAGCTAGTGAATTTTTAATTGTTGTCAAAAATTAAATAATGAAAGAAATGAGGTCTAAAATGCGTTGGAAATTTGTTTGAAAACTTTTCAATTCTATCGATATTTACCTGTTCAGGTTTGTTAATTTAGGCGTAGCTATAAGTAAATACACAGCAACTCCATGCCATATCAACCTTGGATTGCAGCTAAGGAACTTCGAACCTTCCTTGTTCTAACGCCCCAAGCCTAAATATTTAATTTCTAATTCCACACATACCGACTCTGTAAATTCTAACAATAAATATGAAATACCTTAAAATTCAAGTTATTGATGGGCTGGTTAAAATCCCCACTGTATCTCTGGTATTGTTTCATGAGCTCGTTGTCGTACCCAGAGTCTGGGAGAGGAACTGGACCAGCCAATGGTAGACCTAGATTTGATGTTAGGTGGAGAGTTGGGTGGAGGTCTGTTTCGGAGCCTGCATTTGAGTTGTCCTGTTTGAAATAAACAATTTAAAAAGAATGCGCTGTACCTATCATAAATACAAAGTTTAGAAAAAATGTTGTATAGGTACATCTGAGTTTGAAACTAAAATAGATAATTTATACTGTCACAAAGCAAAAGCAAGTTTTTACTATCGCTTTGTCTATTGCCTTTTATAACCCATCTATACCCAACTATCATCTCAATTTTACTGACATATTAAACAATACAGATGGTATTAGATAAACGTATAGCTTGTAAGTCTTCAAGTACAACATCGAATATCAAAACTTTCTAAGAAGACTAACTCACCATATCACAACTGCCTTCAACTTGCCGAAGTTCCAACTTCAAATCGCTGATATTTGAACTTCTATCACAATCCTTAAACTGATCTACACACGTTTTGCCCAAGTCTGTTATATCTGGTTTCTTCACATCTGTCTTCTTCGTCTTTTTATGACATAGCATTATGATCAACATAATTATCAAGACGAAGATAATAGCTGAAGATCCCCCAGCAATAATAAATATGATTGGAAAGGTTTCTGCAAAAGAATACATGCAAGATTCTAGATAATTGGAACAATAAAAAACGATCCTCATAAAACTATTAAATGTGTTTAAACTGCTAACTAATCTTTTTCAGAAATGCAAAGGTACAGTCCAGTGCAGTTAAAAATAACGTGTAGGTAGGTAATAATTCCGGTACTTATAGAATAAAAAGCCTTAGCTAGAATTTCAAGTTACTGCGGGCTTAAAACTTTGTTGTTAGGTGACGTCATACTCACTTGCTGGAACTAAGTTAATTTCAACGCTATCCATGCCATAAACGTTGACAACGGTACAATTGTAGTGGCCAAAATGTTTTGATTCACTTCTTCGTATAATTAAAGTCGATTTTGTCATTCTATCAGTGAGACTTTCTTCCAAAAATGCATAATCCTGAAAGAATACTTTGAATGTAACGATAAAAACTATACGGAGGACAGCAAAACTTGCAAACTTTAAGTTTTATACAAAAGTTGTGCAAAGATAAGAGTGGAAACATATTCATTCTGTATCTCTAAGTAAAACAGAATTTTTAAATTTCTGTTTGCTGAATACATTTTAGCGGTAAAACAAAAGAATTGTTTTATCTCGAGTTTTGTTCTGTGCATACAATTTTTTTCTGCTTTTATATTTCGTTTGAGAATCTTGGCCTAACTTTTCTTCGGACGCCCTTTAAATAAGCGATGGAGGAAAATTTGCCAGTTTGTTCTACGAAATGTGCATTTAACTTTGCAAGTTTATAGTGGACTTTTATTGTTGTTTCAGAGTTACAATATAGACCTACATGCAGATTGAGTTGAATACTTAACGCTGAAAAAGTCCTACTTTTTAAGAAAATACACACAAAGCAAGCGAGTATTTCTACATACGCTTGTTTAAAATCTAAATTTCCATTACAACAGACATACAACCCGTTATGGTGTTATTTGTTTTTCGTAAAAATATGGTTGACATTGTTTCTAAAAATATATATTACCTGGTTGTGAAAAGAATTTATCTCACTTCCCCCAAAAGTCCATACAATGTAGTCGGGCTTAGGGACGGAAAACGAAACACATTCTACCCTCACACTGTCCCCTTCAACGCCATACTGTGTTTGATTTGATATTATCTTCGGCGGTCCTATAAAAACAACGAGAATAAAGAACATCCCATGAAATTTTCGCAAATTTTTCCTTGCCACTTTGTCGGCATATTTTTACAGGGATATGGTGAAATTTGGTTTATATTAAGCGTTTTCTTCTATTAAGTAAGGGTGTTTGGTGAATGATGATGCGATTTTATAGTAAAATATACTAATTATATGACTTCTTGTATAATTACAACCAAGCTTTGAGTTCTAAGTATCACTTAGCTGATTAAGTTAGCTACCATGCCTAGCGTCAAAAGGTTGATGAAAACTTTATCATATTTAGAAGTTTCTGCTAGCATATCTATCTTCAGAAGCTATGCTCAAAACTTTGAATATCCAAATAAAGACTTAGAACTTCCGAGACTTGGTTCCATGTAAATTTAATTTCCATAAAGACATAATTGATACTGAGTCAACAACAATTTAAATGAGACCTTTAGACGCACTATTCAATTTGCATAAAACGAAAGTTGAACATGCACAGCCGAGTTGCCTACATGGGCATAAAGTTTGGACCTCAAAGTTACGAACTGCTAACTTGGCTAGTTCACAAGATGTTCAAATTGAAATGACCTCGCAACGACGTAGCACTTGCGCAGTTTGTATAGGTCGGTTGGCTTGGCAGAGTTTTAGATCTTACGTCTTAAGGCTTTTGTATATTTTAGGAGTTGTGTGTGCGGTTTTGAAAGTTTGTAGATATGAGGTGCATAAAGGAGCTTAATATTACATTAGTATAGTATAACTTTGGTCGTATATTTTTGGTAGATTTGAAATTATTCCAAAAACGAAAATGTTTATTACTCTACTGCTCATTGTATAACAAGTGATGAAGAGAGATAAAACAGTATAACTAAGTAAGAAATGAGAAGATAATTTTGTGAACCTAAAAGAAAAATGATAGTAAGCCCAAAAGAAAAATGGATGGAGAGCGTAAATATTGCTAACAAAGAAATTTTGTACTAATCCCAAGTAACAGGTCCCCATGATCTTGATCACAAGGCAGGAAACAATAGACTACATAATATATATAATACTATGGTCTAAAAATACTGCTACAGTAATGAAAACCACTTTACCTTTAATATAAACGATAGCAGGAGCTTGTACGTCTTGTCGATTTTCAGTACTTGCTTTACACCAATATTGTCCAGCGGAATGCGGCGAAACTGTGATCGTAAGATTTGGTGATTTGCCCACCCTCTATGTGTTGGAAAAAAGTAATTAGTATTTAAAAGAAGTGATCAAAGAAAATATGGATTTTGAAAACAAATATATGTTTGTAAGTAATAATATTCTTTTATTTTAGTGACTCAAGAAGTCTTTAACGCACTTTCAAAGAATCATGTAAAGTATCAGAGTTTAAAATAACTGAATCTAATGAAGCAATGGTTATGTTCATGTTACACCAGTAGTACATTTTTGTCATAAGTATTCTGGGGCTGTAATATTTTTACGACTCAATAGAATAGAAAACTTACAATAAATCTCTCATGTTCATATCGCAGCCACTGTATCTTCGGCAGCGGATGGCCATCAACAATGCAGGTTAGGGTAGCTAGAGATCCTGACTCGCCTTCCACATTCTGGGGTCTTACTTTGATAGAAGGTCCATCTGTAACAAGGTCATATTTTAAGTAATCTATAGCAATCCAGGGCTTCTAAGGGTAAATTTAAAGGGTTTCCTCATGTCAGATGTTTCTGCTTACATTTGGTAGTCAATTTCGATACCAATCTTTGCCGGACTAGTTTTTATTTTCCAAGGCACTACAAAATATTGAAAATTTTGTACCCGAGACAATAGAAGAAGAAGTACTTTAATAGATATTGCTTGCATATTATTATATTTGCTTGGAGTCGGATTTGGTCCTTATCTACTATACTTATACCAACACTCTTTCAAGTATCTGGTAGGAGTAGCTATCCACGTGTATCTCTTGTTACCTAATTCTCTATCTCCTCTCAAGAACGTCTAAGTGTCTACTGCCTTCCTTATTTTTGAAGTTTGACGAAATATTATTTTAAGGCAAAATAAATATATATTTATTTTTTTATTCTAACCTGATCACTTCAAAATTAAAAGGCGTAAATGAATGCGGCGTTGAATTATCGAAGAACACTAGAGTAAAATCTCAAATTTTGAATTCTGTCTGCTAAAAGTTTGATATAACTTTTGCCTTTTACATGAAGGAGATATTATTATCTATCTATTTTCATATGAATCTTTAAGCGTCAGGATTTTCGTTCGATTAGTTATTCTGTATGTACCGTAATAAAATAATATAATTCTGGCACAGACTGTGAGATTAATTATTTCATCAGCCCAACGCCAAGCCCGAGTAAATAATTTCGAAGACAACCTTTAACATTTAGTTTATCCTTGAGGTTCAACGCAGGGCTCGAAATTCAATGAGCCTCAATAGACTTCATAATTGCAGTTATGAGAATGTTTAACGAGTACTAATGATCCACAAGGCTATGTATATAATAATCACATTCAGCCCTCCTAATAACACAAATGCCATTTGTAACAAACGCACCAATTACACCAAAACGAATAAACAGATTTGGGTGGACTTGGCTCATAATCCAATCATTCAGTATGGGTATATATTATATTATGATCCTTACTTACTATTATTAATGGGAACGGGTATCTGTCTGTCTGTTAACACTTCATGCTTAAGCTGCTGAACCGATTTAAATGAAAGTTGGTATGGGTATAGCTTATACCCTGGGAAATGACATAGGATAGTTTTTATCCAGGTGGGTTAAGTATATCCTTCGGGACGCGGGCGAAACCGCGGGAAACCGTTAGTTAATTATATATCTCAATTATTAGAGTAACACATAATAATATTGAAGTAATTCTTATATGCTAGTAATGCCATCTTTTAGCAGTATCTAAAAGTAGCAGGAATAAAACCAGATGTACCTCAATAGACCTTTTGAATAATTTGAATGCAAAATAAATACCTTGTTGTATTATGAAATAATATTAATATAACTGCCTAGCTAATTGAAACAGAACCAGAGGTAAAATACACAATGCTGTTATTATTTGAAGGTCTTGAAATAATTTGTTGTGTATTTTGAACAATAACTATGATTTGTTTTTCTAGTAGGTAACCATTCTACTTATTGTACAATATATAAGTTTGTTTGTGGGTTCGTCCTTCTTCCATGTAGCAACGGAGCTAAACACAGGTACATGATACGCGACATACAAACCACTGCATATTAAATAAACTGTAATGTAAGATTTAAACCATCAAAAGAAACTATACTTCGCTGAATCTGAAAACTCTAAAACGATATTTTTTTTATCCAATGATCGATGTTTTTAAGCCACATTTTGACAGAAGGTCAACTAGGCACTATATCATACTCTGAGTCCTTAAAAACATAGAATCCTTTAGTCAATAAAAACAACTAGTCAAGTATTGAAGAAAACTTCAATCAGGAAAAAAAATCAAAATGTAAATACCTACGCAAAAATAAATTAAAGAATTAAAAGACTACCGTGCACAATTATCCGATAAAAGTATCAGAATGAAGAATGTGAATAAAGAACAAAAATTCTCTTGACACTAAAGTCGAAACATGTTCACTCGTAGGCACATAGGCACTCCATTTATTCATACTCCATGTTCACACTGCAATGCTGCAGCGTATGAAAACTTAAAACTTTATTAGCCCATGGTCCGAGGGGAGGAAATAAAAATATCTCACGGAACATTATTCTTTGCATTTAAGAGGGTTCCGTATTGAAAGAAGACTTATAGCAATGAATTGATACTTGGATTTACAATCATTTAAATCTTTTAATAGAAGTAATCTGAAATTGGCTTAAGAAGAAAAATGTTGTGGTGATCTAATGGTTATGGTACTTGCTTCTCGTGTACGAGTTTGCGGGTTCGAAACGTGGCAAGCACCAACGTGACTTTTCTGAAGTCATATGTACTTTCTAAGTACATCTTAGACGTCACTGACTAATGGTGAAGGAAAAACATCGTGAGGAAACCTGTATTTAAAAAGTCTGAAATCGCCTTGAGCAAGCGTGATGATCAATGCTCATGCCTTCTCTGTATGAGAGAAGGCCTGTGCCCAGCTGTGGGACAATATAAAGGATGATGATGAATCTGAAGAAGAGCCGAGGGTAACATGGAAAACGTTAGGAGAGGCCTATGTCCATCAGTGGACTAATATTTAATAATAGATGAAAATGAATAATCAATTGCTGAATTGAGCTTAGTGGTTACAAGACCGAGTACAAATGATGAGGTCCTGGAATTGAACTCTGGATTAAACAGTTTTATTGTAACTAATTGCATGGGACTTAAACAAAACTGGCAAACTGTGGGTTTGCTATAGGCCAGCGGTTCCTATTTTTTCGGTCAAGGAACCCTTGTTGTTTATTTTTAAGATCCCCCGATGACTCTTTTCTACGAGTGTTTTATTTAACCCGCGGACGACCATTTGGGAATTGCTGCTATAGGTACATTTCTAAACAACTTTTTTTTAACAACCATGCTATAATAATTGTAATAATTAATGAAATGAGTGCGGAGCCGTAGTCATTTAATTCAAAAGAACTTCGATAGGTCAATTGTAAGAGTCACCAAATTGTCGTCTCCACTCGTTCTATTTTGTTCTGTCACACTCCTTCGCAAACCGAACAATACACCTCTATATAATGCAAATTAAATAATCACCCAATCATTTAACAATAGAGGGCACTTTATTCGATGTCAAGAATTGCCCTGAAACCACGTAATTGTGGGCAAATGACTATAATTCGGTATTGTGTTAAGGGCTCTTGAAAGTTGAATAATACCGATTTAGTGGGACCACTTCGAATTGACGGACTGTACGGCTTTCTGTTTTGTTCTAGTATTCATTAAGTAATTTTCGACTGTAATTTTGCTTGTTACTCGGATAATGTTTATTACTTGGACCATTCTAATTATAAAGCACTTCTCATTACGTTGTTTGGCACATTTTTATTCAACAATGGGTTAGTTAGCGAAATATGAAATATTATAAATTTTAAACCAGTTACAATTAGAGTCAGTTAAATTTAAACACACATCAACATCCGTTCCATAGTTTATGGTTGATTTTTCTCTCCCCACTTATTCTCCAAATACGCCAAACCATTGAATCAAAACATGCTCAAATATACAAAAAACAAATAACATATCCGAATACAGTTTTGATCAAAACAATTCAATGGTTAATACGTGATACGGCAACAAAGAGAAGTCATATTTCATTCCATATCCCTCAGGTATACAGGGGAAAAAAGTACCCCATAGCCCATAGCCTTTTTGCCAAACTTCCTGTATGCCAAAATTCATTGTCATCGAATGTTATGAAAGAGAAAGAAAATAAAAAGTCACACAAAAGGATTGGGCCGCTTTTTAAATACTGAATTTGGTTTTGGTCGATGGTACAATCTGAAATCCTAACTAATATTTTAAGTGTGAAAGTGTTTAAGTTTGTTTTATGGATGAAATGTGTGGTACCTAGGAGACGGTTATAGACTTACGCGATTTCATCCGCACCTCGAGAGAAAAAAATACCCTAAAGCAGTCTGCAAGTTCTTCTCTATCTCATCATTTGCCTAGCCTTTACCCAACATAGTTGGGGTCGGCTTCCAGTCTAAACCGGTGCAGCTGAGTACTGGTGTTTTACATAGAGCGTTTGCATATCTGAACTCCACAACCCAGTTATCGGGTAACACAATTATATCCCTTGGTAAGACTGGTTGTCAGACTTTCTGGCTTTTGACTACCCGTAACCACTGTCAAATATCTTTAAATGCCAAACGGGACCAACAGCTTAACGTGCTTTCCGAGGCACGGAGAAGTCTCGCTAAGACAAGGATGGTCACATATCCACGGACCGACTGCGCCGAGCGCAGCTTAACTTTTGATCGGTCGACCCATGCGGCTGTTACTTAGCTACAAGCTCCTCTCATCACTATTTCAAATTTAATCCAAACGGATACACCCGTTCTAACGTAAAAGTAAAAACATTCGTTCTAACGTAAAAGTAAAAAACATTATAAACTTACTTTGGCATGTAAAATACATTAGTTGGGATATGAAATTATCTTCACACCCTTACATAACCGTGAGCCTATCGAACCGCAGCCTAAGAGACAAGGTACGTATTATAATTCTTGAGTCTGCACTTACAGGCCACTTCCAGAGTTTTGGTGTCAGCACTTTTGCCAACCGAGTTGTGAACCTCGCACTTGATAGTCGCTTCGTTGAATCTCCGGGATATATTTGTTAGTATCTGTAATGAAAGTAGGTATTAAAATGGGGATGATTTTTTTAAGAGGAGCTATATATATAGGTCAGCAAAAATAATTTAAATATATATTATTTATACACTTTTGAGGAACCTTCCTAACCAAGAAGGCTACCCTTGCTAACCAATCAAAATGGAGCCATGCTAACCTAAAGAGGCTCGGATTTGGCAATTGGATCAAGCGCTTAATAGAAAAATCAGTACATCGGAATAAGGCACACATTGTTAGGAGGTTACTTTCTCTAGGGCCTTGACCACTAGTAACTAGGACCATGTATCCGATACTGTTGGAGTAAATACTATTTTATTATATATTTAAATGTTTTATCTTAGTAAATGAAAATAAGTTAATGAGATTTTTTATAAATAGACAAAATTATATAACGTAAACATAATTATCCGGGTCTTTTTAAAATTCTATTTACTAAAAAGATCTAAATAAGCATAGTTTCCTTAACAATATCAAATAACAAGTACACATATAAGAACTTAATTATGCAAAAACTTCACATGAAAGTAAAAAAAAACACATACAAAGAATATTTCCGTAACACGCCACTGTTACCAGTAACAAGAAACTTTTCTCATCTAGTGCTTAAAATTACACTAACAAGCGCATAAGATAGGTATACTAAGAGAAAATATTTAGCATACTCGTTAAAATAAAACTCGTTGTGAAACTCTAAGAAGAAGATCCCAATTATCATATAGCACAAATCATTTCGGAAGCAACAAGAGCCATAACATTACTTAATAACACCAAAACTGGAAACAAAACATTTAATACGCCTAAAATTTCCGAACAAACTCCTTAAGATGAAACATCTGATGTAAAATGCATATTGCAGGTATATGGCGTGCCAAAAAGAAATTTGAAAATTCTCTCTCATATTTTCTCAGAACGCCTCCTACAGGAGACATGCAAATAAGGTTGGTAAAATTTAATATAGTGTACAGAATTAATGGGGAAGCGACACTTGAGAGGATATAAGATACAAGGCTGTTACTTTGTTTTGGATTTTTAATGGAGCCTCCCAAAAATGGAACATGTTACTCTACTCACGGTTTTCGTATACGCATTTCTACATTACCATATTCGGGATAACAAGTAATTTTTTTCGTGAGTTTAGTTTTTGTGTTAATTAAGTGAGAATTGAAATTGATTTAGATTTGGAGAGGTAAAAACCCAGAATAGGATCAAAAAATATTCAAAGCGGATATATAAAACCTGCATAAATTGCAGTCCTGCAATTATTATTTCTATACCAAAAACACATTCATTAAACGTACTGGACCACTCGCTATGTTTACTTGTTTTCACAAAATAAATTACCCTAATTGTTTATTCAATGACAGTATCAACAAAACCGATTGACACGTAGCTGCAACGGATGTATTGACACCAGCTGTAGGAACCTCACCTATGAATACCCCATTTGCCTGATTAAAAACTCCATTTAGAATCGATAATGGCTAAATGCCTCGCGCGAATTCTCGAACGGATAGTCTTTGAAGGAATTCAAGCTTGACCCAGTTCTACTAAAGCGATGACCTAGATAAATTAAAGTCTACAAAGTTTAGTAACTAGAATGTTAACAACATAATTATTCTTTTTTGCAGTTCGTTTTATGTTATTTAGAATTTTAACAGTGAGCCTTAATTAAACTTCAACGTTGGCTGGAGTTTGTTCAATCTTTAGCTTATTGTATTTGTTACTAAAATTTTGCGCTTTGTTATTCTCTGTTGTTATAATATCATGTCTCATTCTCATACTTACCAATTCATTGTTGATGTCACCGGGTATGTGATCATTGTTCACAAACCATTTGTATGTGAGGTTGTTGGGATTCGCGCTGGCTTGACAACCTGTGAAATAATTAGTATATTAGAAATCGAATCTCTGTTCCAAATATTCCAATAACAGAATCTCACTAAATGTTTTATTAATTTGTAAAATAAACTCTACCAACGGCTTTATTATTCTTCATTTTCATGATGAAAAGGTAAGTCGTTTTAA
The DNA here is from genome assembly GCA_963891755.1 of Pyrrhia umbra. Lineage (NCBI taxonomy): Eukaryota > Metazoa > Arthropoda > Insecta > Lepidoptera > Noctuidae > Pyrrhia > Pyrrhia umbra. Next base: position 5,334,917 of record OY982943.1, read on the forward strand.
TGGATCCAATTCTAAACGGTATTTTATGAAAAGAAATTAACTAATTAAATAATTTGTTAACCTTGATGAGAAGTATCTCTAAGTATTCCCCACCTACGCAGGATTTGGGAGTACTCAATAAAATTAATGGCTACAATATTGACCCTTGGGTAACGCCTACGAATAGCAATGAACTTTGATAGATGGCATAAACGAGGATATCCGAAATCAAATAGGATTTGCATTATGATAACAGTTTCAAAAAACTAACCAATAACAACTGTGTCTCCCTCTTGGATATTTCCTTTCAATATTCCAGACTTCACGAACATCCGAACTTTTGGCGCATATTGTACCTGTAACAAAAAGAATATCTGTGTTAAACTTTGCCAGACTATTATGCGCCGAAGAAATTGTAGACAAACTTTGGGCTTTTTATAGGTACAAAACCGGCCAAGTGCGAGTCGGACTCGCGCACCGAGGGTTCCGACCATTGGAAAGAAAAAAAATACGCTATAAAGTAGCAATTATCTTGTTTTTTTCCGACCGCATAATTAAGTTTGTTTGTAGAGGAAAATTGCTGATTACTTAAAAACTACCTGCTAGATCTCGTTCAAACCAATTTTCAATGGAAGTTTGCATGATAATCTACATCATATATTTTTTTTAGTTTTATCATTCTCTTATTTTAGAAGTTACAGGGGGGGGGGACACATTTTACCCCTTTGAAAGTGCCTCTCGCGCAAACTATCCAGTTTAGAAAAAAATGATATTAGAAACCTCAATATCATTTTTGAAGACCTATCCATAGATACCCCACACGTATGGGTTTGATGAAAAAAAAAATTTTGAGTTTCAGTTCTAAGTATTGGGACCCCCAAAATTTATTGCTTTTCTTCTATTTTTGTGTCAAAATCTTAAAGCGGTTCACAAAATACACCTACTTACCAAATTTCAACAGTATAGTTCTTATAGTTTCGGAAAAAAATGGCTGTGACATACGGACGGACAGACAGACAGACAGACAGACAGACATGACGAATCTATAAGGGTTCCGTTTTTGCCATTTGGCTACGGAACCCTAAAAACTAATAGTGTAATAAGTAACTTGTATTTTTATATCATTATTTTGTTTAAAAATAATCGACTTATAACAACAACATTTCTCAAATTTCATTTTGACTTCAGTGATAGGGACAAAATAGATCGATGGCTAATTGAGATTAATAGTTCAGGAAATTTATTAATTCTCTTTTATATGTCACTAAATTATACAATGGACACTGCGATGACAATTAAATCAAGGTCTTTAGAAAACAGCAGAATTTTGCCGCAAGTCGAATTGTAAAAACCGAGCAGAAAATGAAAGAAATGTCGCAGAAAACATCGTCAATTCTCCAAGAACGAAACAATACTGCGGGAACCAGCCATTACGAATCGACTTGACCTAAAAATACCCAACAATTTTTCACTCGCAACTTTAAAAAAGGCGCTTTTAAAAATAAACGTAAAACCAACCATTTCTCGTTGTGTCCGAATCAGAGACTGTTTTCTAGTAGTTGTACAATGTAGCAAAACATACGAAGTAACAAAGAAATAAGAAAAATAAATACAAGTGAACCATCTAGGGGAGAAACTTCGATAGTAACATGGATCACTTAAAAATGGGAGAAGTCACTAGACAAAATCATCGAAATATAAACTTGACTATAGAACTTTTGACAATCAAAGAATGCCTAGAATTACTCAACCTTGTAGCTGCATAATGACAACCTTGATGTTCCATAAATAGCTACTGTTTTGTTTTCCATGTATCAAAAATTCAAGTCAAAATGGAATTGTCTGAAATGTCATAAAAACTACCCTAATCGTGGTAAAACAATGAACATTTGGGGCAAAATTATGTAACATGTCTATAAGTGTATAGAACATATCTCTATTTCTCAGAGAATAAACTGTTCGCACTAATCTTTTGTGAGAAATTGTTCTTATTATATTTCTTGTTAATTTCTCCGGAATAATCTTAGTCTTAGCAGTATCCCTATAAAGTGCATCGCTGTTGTTTGCATTATATTGCGTAGTTGATGCATGATGGCATTTTTTGCATTCTAATGTTGTTATTTAACTATCTATACTTGCATAGTTATTGTGTACATGTGCTTAGCTTGAGACAATACTGTAGGTGCATACTCCATATTCGAAAGACCTGTAAATGCAAGAGTTCGGATAATTCAGCAATGATAGATTTGGTTGATAACTGGCAATGAATTAGTAGCAGTTCTTCAAAAAAGACTCCTTACTCCTTTCCTTGCAGTTTACATGACAATAAGTGTCTTATTTCTTACTAGCTTTCCGCTCACGGCTTCGCCAGCGTAGACAATTTTTTTACACCTTGGGTTACATTATTCAAGTTTTAGTATCGATCCCTAATTATTTCTGGAAATAAATATAGACACTTCATAAAGATATAGCTTTCCAGTAGTTTTTGAGGTAAATCCCTATAAACAAACAAAAAATCTTTCCTCTTTATAATATTAGTATAGATAACGAAGAAACTTCAGGCCAAATAATCAGAGTATACTTAACAAGCCCCAGTTATTTCCAAGAGGTTCAGTAGAAACTTACTTGTAGTATCCCTAGATGTCGAAGTTATTTCCCGTTAAACATAATGTGTACGTAGGTATTTCATTTAATCGTCTATTCTTATTATTGAATTCATTAGTAAAAGGCATTAAATAATAAAATAATAACTGTTTCCCGCGGTTTCTCTCGTATAACTAGAGAACTGCACTTACCTGGGCAAAAGCACCCATACACGTTTAAGTCCCGTGTCATAGGGGTGACTCTATTGACATTAACTAAACTCGTACAAACAGACGGACAACTCTGAAGTTCGGCTAATATTGTGAAAATCCTTATGGAAAAACTTGAAGAAACTGAACTTATTTGTGAAATTATTATTCATACGGATGTGATAAGAATTTGGCAAATTTTCTAAGCACCAGTTCCCGTTTAAAGCATAACACATTTTTTTAGGAAGATTTTTAGGATGATTTTTGAGATTCATCAAATGACTTCTCCCACTGCGAGAGAAGTGGAAGAGAGCGTCAGACTCTTACTGACTAAAACCCATCCATGTTCTTTCCTTCACCCTTTGTGTTCCGGTGGCGGGGTAACTTTTTCACATATATTCCGTAGCCCCGGCACATACTAGGGATATTAAACTGGGCCCCAGAATACCCTCACTAATATTTTATAGCTGATTGTTTAAGACTGGGTATTACGGAGCATTTTAAAGGCGTATGGTATTGGAAGCCAGCCAAACTGATATGGCAGTCGCCGTATATAATTTCGAGAGGATAGAGGGAGGTGAATTGAAAAGTTGGTTCTAATTTAAAATAGTATTGAAAGTTGGTAGCAATAGTATTAAAGATCGAACGAAAATGGATTTACATATCAATGATAATTCTTGCTGAAGAATTTGGGATAAAATAATAGGTGATAAATCTTGTATATGCGCATTAATAATTGAAACGAAAAATTTAAAAAAATACACCAAGTAATACCTAATTCAAAACATCGATTCATAAGCTAAGCATTGCCATCCAACGTGGCAATGCCGCCAGTCTCTTGGGTACACTCCCAGTTGACGGCGATGAGGATGAATTTTTGACGCAATATTTTAATATTATAGTTTTTTTTATTTATATTGTTAAGAATGTATATATTGTAAATAATGTAAATACTTTCTGTCAATAAATATTTACTACAAACATCGATTGTTTCTAAATTATGTATTGTTGACTGACTTCTAGAATGATGCCCTTAAGCATTAACTAGCTGTTTCCTGCAGTTTTATCAAATTCTAGGGAAAATACTTCATGAACGTGATTAAAATTTTGCGTTTGACTTTCTTCAGGTCGTGTAAATTTCTTTGAAAACAGTTCTACATAAAGCTTAATAAGAATATAAGTCGTAAAAGTAAACGAATCCCAACCAAAGATACTTCATTATTAAAGTTTTTTGTTGACTTCACTGCCACCTCAGTTTATTAAAATTAATGTCAGAACTTCCGAAATGAATGAATGATTCCGGACTTTTGAAGTATTTTTCTTTCCGATAATGTAAAAATCAGGTAATGAGATGATGAAAATATTAACACTTCTTCTTCTTCCTGCGGTGTCACTTGCGCTGTGTGCTTATAAAATACTCAGGGATAATGAAGCTTTCTATTTGGCAGAGTTTCCGTACTAATCGGTTTAGTAGTTTGAAGTACACCCTGCATATAAAGTTAAAATTTTGTAATCCGTACTAATATTATAGTTGCCAAGATAGTCTGTTACGCTTTCACGATAAAATAGTGATGAGCCGATTTAGATGAAATTTGTTATAGAGAGAAGACCTGGAGACGGTTTTACGTAGTCCCAGGGTGCGGTTGAAACTGCGGAAAACAGCTAGTATTCGTATAAATGACAAACGGCGTAACAATCAAATAAGATAATATCATTTCTTAACTCCAGACAAATATTTTGCTGAATCCAAAAACTTGAACCGTCTACCATACCCCCGCTTAAAGAAGGGTATAATCGTAAACATACCCCTTAATCCGCTATAGCATATACTTTATTTTGTAACCAATGAACCCTTAAGTCTAGACGAAGCCTTACGTTGCCGGGAATTAAACTAACAAAGCCTTTCTGAAGTGACAATATACCATTTGAAAGGTTCTGGACATTGTTGAGGGGGAAAAATACCTATTTTGAAGTCTATATTTCATATATTAGAGACCTATTTTGTTTGATAAGATGGGCATATATTTGCTGAATTGACGGCTAACCTTCAGATGTTAAGAGCCCACAGTGAAAGAAAAAGATGAAGATACCACATGAGAACAATGATGAGTTAATAACAAAGAGGCGAGGGGCTTAGTCAAAGTTAAGCTAAGCTTGCTGAGCTCAGTTCCTGGATGATCACTTATTTTATTCTGACCCTTCTATGTCTTGAAAAATATTATGAGTGGTTGTCCTGACTGCCATTTGAAGATCTTTGACAGTCGTTACTGTCTACTCAGTAGCTTGGAATTCTTACCAACTGCGTTATAGTGATCAAAAATGCAATCACTCAATGTAAAATACTGGTATGATATGCCACTACATTTGCTTAGACTGGAAGCGAATCCAAATATATTTGGGAAAAGGCTAGGCAGATTCGTTATACACAAGAAAAAAAGTGTGAGCGATAAAAAGATCCTGTGTTGTTTTATTCCCTTTGTAGAGGTACTTACGAAATTAGGTGCTTCAAATAAGTATTTCGAAACAGCTTCAAAATTTACGAGGGGTGAAATGTATGAATTGCGTTTGAATGATAGAACAGTTTCCTTTTGCCCTACATTAAATTTCAGGTACCTACTTATGCCTATTTGATTTTCATGTTTTATTATTTTCATGTTTTTACAATGCAAATTATTATTTTTTGCTCACGGAATAATATAGGTATTAAAACGAGGAATCCTTTTATTTATATTCATGTCTTAAACAAATATCAAAAATATATTTTTGTTAAAATAAAGAAGCGTTATAATATATGTTTCGATTTTTTATTTAATATTGGCAGCTTATTTGTGAAATAGTAAAAATATTTTTTAACAAAACATTGCAACATGCCCTAAGCTAAAACTCCATAAAAGGTTGCCAAGGTTACTGATGGCTCGAAGCAAGTCATTTACTCGCACCCAAAACAAACCGAAAATAAGTTCAAAGAAAAATCATATTTCTCCGAACACCGGCAACAAATTCAAAGGATTTGTCCCATTAAAACCTGGCGTAACGCCTGGAAACCGCAGAAAAAATCATTCGGCTCATGATATACAAGGTCTGCTGACATCGAACAGCGCGTCGTCACGAAATTAGAGCCTTACACAGCCCTCCTTATTTTCACTTTTCCAGTATAAAACCACGTCCAAAAATATCAGATCTACCCCACTTAACACGACATCAACGAACGAGACAGTTTCGATGGGCCAAATTAAACTGGCGAAGTCGGTAAGCCGAATCGGCGAATTTTCTAAAAGGAAGATGTACAAAAATTGCGGCTCGGATTTTTTTTACCAACTGTCTGTTTCCTTATTTCGTTTCTCCTTTCTTTATATCCGTTTATTGGAAGCTTGGCTTAAGAAGTAATTTATGTGTGTACAAACTCAAATTAAGGTTTGTTTTACTTGTGTTCCTTAGACGTTTTTTCTTTTGGACAAGGATTTAATCGACGTTCGGACAATGCAAACTTTATTCACAGCTATTTCAAATTGAAAGAAATCGGAAACAAACAATAAACTTTAACAATTTATTTAAACTCGGTGTTTTCTTTCCTGTTGTAATTTGATTTATGGATATTATGATGGGCAAAGCAATGAATTGGAAAGAATAAGAAATCGTATTTGTGATAGGGTAATTATAGTTGAAGACCATTTGGCACTAAACAGTCATTTATTTTATGGCTAATCACTATTCGTGGAAATCCACGAAAAGAAGAAGTATTTTTTTATTGAATAAACTAAAATATTATAACAGCATTTTCTTGCAAGAAATCTAATATGATTATAAAATTTTCAAGTGTAATCGAAGGCTTGAAAATATCTCTAAAACAAAAAGAAAGAAAAAAACTTTCAGACATCAAGAATTTTCTTAACCAATTTATTATCTTATGGTAATTCGAGAAAACATCTCGCAGGCACAGCGTACGTCGCAAAAAGATGGGAACAAACGTGCCCCTTTTTCCTTCTACATACATTTTAATACAAAATTATACGAACAAGATAGGAACCCAAGGGAAGTTAGCCCATAAAGTCTTAAACAAAATGTGCGCTTAATCGTCGTATCAAATTATCTCATTTTTGTGGAAGCTGTAACGTCCATTTATGGATATTAAGTGATCATTAGCATAAACTCCAGCTTTTATATTGTGGCTGTAAGTTATTTTCATGTTCATTCCATTAGAACTAAGTGTGGTACTTTAAATCTATTAATTGTGAGATTTTATTTGAGCTTACCTACGAGTTTGTTCAACCAAATTACATTTTAAATTTTAGCACTATTTTGGTTTCTTACTACTTTTATAAAAGTATAAATATTGAGTAAATAAATTTTTCGTAAATTTTGAATATTAATAGCTAGTTTTACCATCTCTAAATATGTACCTAAACTTATACACCAAATCAGTTTTATCAATTATGAATTATTAAAAAGTAAATACATATTATCTAGTAAAGAATTCCCATCTAGGCACTGTCACCAATTTCAGATGAGAATTCTCTAAAAAAAATAGCCCGTCTGTTTTTTTTGCCTTGAAAAAAAAATTGTGCCCTCATATTTCTATATTTATTAGTGTGCAGATAAGCAGTTATGCAGATAAGGCAATACCTACTAAGGCTTTTCACTAGATCAAGCAGTTTTAAATCCTTGACAATTCTTTACCCAAGATTTTTCTTAACCTTTGAATATCAGAATGCAATACCAAATCTTACTGCCAGCATTTAGGTGTCGTGATAATAAATGAGCTGCTAAATTGGATGGCCGTAAATCATGTCTAAGTGGGTTCGGAACAAGCTGCTGGAAGTAAAAGAATAATTTATCAGAAACGGGATGAAATTGTTTGTTATATTTGTCATGAGGATTTGGAGAAACTTGTAATTCTTACGTAATGGTCAGGGGGGTTAGACAAGTGGCAAAACGCTAACGCTAACGCTATAGAATAGAAAACAAAATGTATGGGAATGACATTCGTTTACGACTAGCTATATGTCATTCCCATACATTTTGTTTTCTATTCTATAGCGTTAGCGTTAGCGTTTTGCCACTTTTCTAACCCCCCAGATATATAATTTGTCATTTAAGTGGTTATTGCAGAAAATTATTCATGTCCCTATATCTCTGTACGATCGTAGTGAAAATGGACTGATGACCATAGTAACCCATTTTCCATGGATGATATTTTTTGTTCTAATTATGGCAAGTACCAATACAATTTCTTTGAAGTCAATTACAATAGTCGCGAGAAAAGCCGAATAAAATAAAGTGTACACAATTGTCCCCAGAATAGCAGGAAGCTCAGTACTCGTGCTTTCTCTCATCGGAGTCAAATCTTTATAGCTCTTGCAACACCTAGAAACCAATGATGCAGTCTGAACCTAATAAATTCTATATCGCTCCTTATAAAATCGATTTCGATCTCATGAACTTACTTTTGTCTTCCAGTTATGTTACCTTATTGATGAGATTGTCCTATTATAGGCCAGTTTCTTAGAATAAAATATTGAATCTCGTAAATCATTCAAGAGGAAAAAACACGAAATGTTAATAGAACACCTGAATTCTATTTTAGTAGTTACTTAATTAAATTATAATGTTGAATTAAGAATCTTTTTTTCCTAGAATAAGAGTAGGCGGGTGTAGCAAGTAATCAAAGATATAAAAAAGGTTAGGAATAAAGTCTAATTTTTTTTAATGCTAAACGAGGTGATGGCAAAGATCTTTGTTCTTTTCAACTTTATTTCAATTTAGTAGGTACATAATTTTATAGACGATAGAGTTCAAGTCAAATGGAGTCCATCTAATCTATATCTATCTATCTATACTTATAATAAATCTGTAGAGAGGTCAATTCTGTACATGAAATATATTTCCAAAATAACAATCAGGGGGTGATTAGGGATGGATACTGATGCCAAAAATGCAATCAGTAAAATTTTTGTCTGTCTGTCTGTCTGTCTGTCTGTATAAACTCTATAGAAACAAAAACTACTCGACGGATTTTAACGAAACTTGGTACAATTATTTGTCATACTCCTGAGATGGTTATAGTATACTTTTCATCACGCTACAATCAATAGGAGCAGAGCAGTGAAGGGAAATGTTGTCATTTTGTTTAAACGCACTAATCTCAGGAACCGCTGGTCCGATTTAAATAATTCTTTCAGTGTTAGATAGTCCATTTATCGAGGAAGGCTATAGGCTATTTATCATCACGCTAAGATCAATAGGAGCGGAGCACCACTATTCCACGCGAACGAAGTCGCTGGCAGAAGCTAGTCCATATTAAATATTCGTACTCAGCCTATCTAGTCAGACTAAATCAACCAAATCTAGGTAAAAGGCGAGAGAAAGAAAAGGCATTTGGAATACCTATCATCCAAACTTTATTTGGCCCGGGTCGTGCAAGAGATCAGACGAGGCATCTTATTGTTTCCATGGAAAATTTGGCAGGCACATTTTTATGTGGGACGCCACCTACGTCGACACTCTTGTACCATCCCAAGTTGCTAGCTTTGCATGCTGGGTTGGCTTTGTCGCTGAGGCTGTGGAGAACCTCAAGCAGTGCAAATACTATATTGGTGGCGTTTGGCTTAAAACTATCGGGTCGTAGTGTTCGAGCTCTCATCTTCTTTTCAAAGTTGTAGCTAAGCCGTTTACACTTCTTGTGACCCAAAAGCTGTTTGTATTTTCATAAACATCTTAGTAGATATCGCTTTTAGCGATAAGACCGCCGTTGTTCCCATATTTTTAGTTTTAAATTGTATCTGCCTTAATTTGTTTTGGTGTACAATAAGGCGTATTTCTATTCTATTCTATTCTAGCCGCACTGAATTATTTATTAATTTAAGCATCTGAAAGTGCATTTTGCCAGTTATGATCAAGTGCTTAAGTGTATGTGCTATAGATAAAGCTTATGTTACTCTTTCAGTGCATATATTTATATTATGCATCTCGTGTATCATTCGTACACAGATGTAAAGAAAATAATAACTCATTTAGTTAACACACACATATGCGAGATGGCATGAATCTAATATTCACTGCGCGCTGCATATTTTTTATAAAGTCGAGCGAAATCTAGAAAATCTAGTTCACTGGGCGGGAATTGAAGATAGAATGTGAGTTTTGCTTATAAAGAATATGCTTGTTTTGCTTATTTCAGAATGAACATGTACAAAAACATTTTCTTTTTTGTTGGCCTGGCTTGAATATATTTTAAAAATAATTATGATTACGTAATGATGATATTATGATTAAGTTTGTTAAAAAAATATATCTCAAAGAAAAGTATAAGTCATTACAAATTAGTGATGTAAACGATTTTTACAAAAGATACTCCTATTCGCGACAAAATCCTTTTATCACGGAAACTATATGAAATACTATTAAAAACTAGTTCGATGTCAAACTTATTAGTTCAACAAAATATACATTTTAATTTTGTAAAGCTAATACCTAACTGATTTGTAACTGATCCTAATTTTTCACTCGTCACTCGATAAAACCGATTTCCAAATAACATGTGTAATACCTCTCTCTTTCCCGTTTAGTCTATTTCAGTCACTCAATACTCGTAATAATTGGTTCTAATTGCTAATATGACAAGAACTGCCATCTTGAACACGAATTTGATTTGAAACGAAGTATTTCTGGTATCAATTAGCTAATTATGATTACAAATTTAATTGGGCTAAGAGACATTTTGGTATTCCTGTGACGGAATATTATATACGAATGTGTCACACTGATATTTAATTAAATTAATCTACCTCACTGCTTTGTTGGTTTAGTGGTTGTAAACGTGGCTGTTTTAAACTGGGTTTCGGGTTCGACTTCCGGGTTGGTCTGAAGTTGGCTATGGTTTAAAAAAAACACAACGCAGCCCGGAATCAAGAAGTTGGCGATGTTACACCCCCATGCCGTGTCCCCTTGATAGCAGTCATTGTTACAATTCCATGTCAGCCGATTTTATAAAATTCTGACACTAGGGCTCGATAACCCACGCGATAATAAAAAGAATTAAGTTAATGATATGATATCTTAGAAACATACATTATGATGATATTCATATTTTTTAGTTTCTATAAAATAAAAACTTTACTAAATATATTTTTGGACAAATTTAAATAAATAAATATCTTTTGGACAATTTCACACAGCGCCATCTAGCCCCAAAGTAAGCAATGCAAGCATGCTTGTGTTATGGGTGCTAGCTTAACGGATATACTACTTATATATTTTTATAAATACATACATATTATACATAGTAACATCCAGACCCGTTACAGGAATTAAAATTCATCATTTAAATTTCTGCCCGGCCGGGAATCGAACCCGGGACCTCTTGCGTGGCATTACCACTCAGGTCGTCAAATGTCAAATTTAATGGATTGAAACTACGAAATTCCGTTTAATTTTGTTTTCTCTTCGTCCATCTTGCATTAAAGAATGATCTAAAAAGTAGGATTTAATATTTAATTATTTAATATTTTGTTATATGCATAGAAAAATTTAAATAAGCTTAAAATAACTAACCTGCAACCTGATATTAACAGATCTGTAAGCCCGATCCGCAGTATTCTGTGCCTGGCATGTGAGGGTCTGATTATGGTGATGTCTTCTAGGACGCAGTCGGAGTACAGACCTGGAAAAATCTAACTGTCAGCAATTGGCAAAGTGGTTTCGACTCGTGGGTTGAAGTAGTGGTAGGTGTAACGTCGGACAAAATTCTGGTCAGCAAATAAATATTTGTTTCAATGACTAGAATAGAACGAATTGTTATCTTGTGGGTAGGTACTCTAATTAATGTTACTGTAATAAAGCTTTACTTTCACAGAAACACATTTCCTTCATTGTTTTGTCTAAGTATAGTGATTGGAGTAATTGAATTGAGTATTTAGGTTTTTTTGTAAGGGAAAGCTAGTCATAAAACCTTGTGAAAATATTGGCTGTATCTCACCTAGCAGTAAATCTTCTACCATCAGGCATTGGCACCACTGTGTAATTGACTCCATGTGTCAAGACACCACCATCATTATCCACCCAGGTGATCTGAATAAAAAAAAATATATAAACTGTTAATGTCAATGGTAACTGACTGACCTGAGCTGACTTATAAAATATATCATATAAATCAATAACACCAAAATAATTTAAAATTGAATTATTGAAGTAAACATTTTGAAGAAACCTGACTGTCGTAAAGTCCGTCCCATAGACTTGTTCTTCAAAAGCCTAACCCCTCTTCTCTTTCCATTTCATATGACTTAAACATTACTAACGAAATAATCTCTATAATTCTCACTTTTCTATGAGCATTAGTAAGCATTATACATTGTGGAATGCAATAAACAATTGAGTATTGAGTAAAAAGGATATGATAATATAATTATGTTATGTCGTAATTACTACCATAAAACATTTTTGACACAAACCTCAGCTGCAGGTTTTCCTCCAACAGAAATGCATTCTAAATTCACTTCTCTATCTTCAACAGCTTGAAGAATAGGAGCCTTTAGAATCTTTGGCGGTTCTGGTGGCACTAGGACGATGAGACGAGCATATCTGGAGCGGATCGCTGGTTCTCCTGTGGACAACAAAAAGTGTTAAACATTTTCTCTAGGTGATATATAAGGTCCATCTATTCATACTCGAAATATTTTAAACCATGCATCTATAAGTGATAAAGAAACCATAGAAACGATTTTTTTATTTTTATCTAACCATATTTTTTTTCATATTAAATAATTTTAAATTACTTGACACACATAAAAAATACTGACTCCTTTTTATTTTACATCCATTACGCTAGTTTTTTCGTAGTATTCTGTCAATGAAGTGGGCGGCGACACGGCGACGCCATAGGACGGCGCGCGGCTTGATCACACGCATCCACACACGGTCAAAAATGATAAAAGAGTAGGTACCGCAAGAGTTTATTATAAAACTACCTTATTCCTGCGGAACTAATTACCGCACCCACATTATCTTATAACCATTTTCAGGTTCCCATCTATCTCCATATCAAAATTCATCCAAATCGGTTCAGCCTATGTTTCACGAATAATAAATGATTATTACTGATTATTATTACCGTTTTCCCGTGAAAGCGTAACAAACAAACAAACTCACTTTCGCATTCATTAGTTAGGATAAGCCGCGCTATGCTCGTAGGCTTCTTTCTTACAGTTCACATCTCTGTACAGTTAGGTAGGTACGCAACGCAACCAACAAACAGCTGACGATGCGATTCATCGCTCGCTCGTAATAGCTAGTAGACATGAGTTATAAAATTTTGTTGACAAAATTCTGACATCTGACTGGGTCAAATAATTACGTATGTAACGTAATTATTTGACCTTATACGTTGAACTAAAAGAAAGACTACACATTCACAATTTCAACGTCGTCCTTTCGTGTTACCGCGCAGAGGTCAATAACTTGTACGAATTCGAGTCGCACCCATCAGCTGTTTAACTATTGCCTATTCTGTGGTGTAGGTACTGTAGATTAGGATTTGTTTAAATCGTACCTAGGTTCAACTTCGTAAAATGTTAAGGATGGAATTAAAAATAAGTGTATTGGTGTAAGTTTATACCTACTTAGGTGGTTTTCGTAATTTTAATTCATATTTGTTAATACGTAAGCGATAAGCTATTCAAATTAGACTAGATCGAGTTACGTAGTTTATCTAGATTGGTTTATTCTTAACATCTTCACGCTTGTATTCCTCGGAGAGATTAACAGAAGGCAGAGCTACCTATTTTCTTACGTTCACAGTCACAGTTCACTAGTGATATTGGTAGGTCCAAGTCCAATGTAAACACAACGTGAGGACATGGTTTGCGTGCGGCTGTCCTGCACCACAGACACTGAGGGGGAATAAGACTGTCATTTTAGTCATGCATGCGCTGTCGTGCGCCGTCTGAAGACACGACTTGCGAACGCAACCTTGCTGGGCGCTGCCCGACGACTGACTGTGTGGGACAGCACGCGCCCGCGCCGCCGCGGCGTCGGGGGCGTGTCCCGGCGGGTCATTCATACCTCATACAATGGGGAGTAAAGGTTTTATGCAAAATGTCTCAAGCATTATTACAATTTTATTAAAATGTTATGAAAAAAAGAATTCCAAAAAAATATATTTTTCGTTTCTATGGCTTCTTTACCCCCCACAGATGTCCCTATTAAAATATTTCGGGTATGAATAGATAGACCTTATATTGAGGAATTTAACCAATTTGCCTTTAATACGTCCATTGCTCTAGATGAGGGGTTAGAAGATAATGTTATTCCATCCATCGATGAATTAAGAGCCATTAATCGGGGCCTTTGCACTATGTCTCTTATTTTTTTGGGAAATTCTTATATTTATTCCCAAAAAAATAATAATTCAAAAGTTGTTATTTCAAAATAGGCTGAAAATCAACACGTTTTGAACGTCAAATTTAGTAAAGAGAAGTACGCCCGCGTCTCACCACTTCCTATGTGTTATTGAATGAATATAGAAATAATTCAATGTTGTTATACTTTTCTTGTAGAAGAAATAAGAAAACTAATTCACGAGAAAGAAAGATCAGTGCCTATAAATCCCATACAGCGTCGGCTAATAAATACATTCATAGAATTGATAGTCATAGCCAACCCTCCGAATTCATCTAAAACACGTAACCTTTACCACGAAATTGTAAATACCCCTTCAAATCAACATGTACGGCTGCCAACGCATAAACCTAACCCAATTACCATAGTTTGTACTGGTTTATTATAATCTAATAAACTGTTTTATACCTGCGGTTGTACCTGAGTGGAATAAATTTGTGGATAGATGCCTTAATGTTTGGGGAAACCGAGTATTGTTGTGTAATTTGTAAAAGGTTCCGTGCAATATTATTACTGGCTATTTAAGTGTGAGAGCGAGACACAGCTACTAATGTGGTATAGCACCGTCCCTTTTTCACAACGAGACTATTCCTAATTTGGCACGTCATGGTAAGGCTTCTGATGTAGTAGTTATCATACGCGACCAAATCAAATATGAAAAAAATCAACCATCTAGCGGCATTTTTTGAAAATTTTATCGTAAAAATAATAGTGAGTGGTCATTTCAAAACCTTTTTAGTATTGATAAGGAGGCAGGAGGTTCAAAAATTCTCTATATTTTATATCATCATCATTATTTTCACAGAAAGAACTTTAGAAGCTGTTGTGTATAGCCGCCCAAACCTCAAGCATGATCAGGACCGATCTTGCGCTGCTCATAAACAGTAGAATCCCATGACCTAGCCTGGTGATTAGTCCCCCTTATTTCGCTCACAAACTAATTCACTTTAGACAATTTTGTATTAAATCTATTGGAACGTCTACGCTCTCATTTAACGCTAACAGATTGCCACCAACTAACTCATTTAGCATCTAAGCGAAATGCTAAAAGCTAGTCCGTTGTGATAAAGCTAAAATAATTGTTATTTAAACGCGTTAGAGAAAGTTGGGGTAGTTAGACGACGAACAGACTAGACGACTTTGTTTATTAAATCATTTAATGGCTTTTGTAGTTCTTAGTTTGGTAATTGGATGAGATTATTTATGTACTTTGTTGGTGTGTGAGTATGAGATCATTAGTTCGATTTCAGAGTCGAGTAAAGCATCATTGGTGGATTTTTTATTTGATATTTCTTAGTGACACCGGGAATCTGAATTTATGTCGACGTCATGACAATACGCTTGCCTCCATATTAGGACTTTAGCATTAGTGACAATATTGTGGAATGAGCTATAGATTAACTTCAAGAAACCCAGGAGAGATATAACGGTTATCAAAGATCTAAAAATGGCAGCTGAGGTTAACACACAGAGGACTTTCTGTATTAAATAAAATGGTCATCCATAGAAAATCTGGGCTAGTTTTTTCTGAATTAATTGTCTGTCTGTAGGAACCGAAAAATGCCAAAAAAAATCCTTCAATTAAAAGCTCTAAAATCAACTCCGCAATTCTATCCATTTAAAAGTTCCCAAATAGACATGCGGAACCCGAGAGTTATGAATAGAGTCGTTAAACATTTTATGTACAGTGGCTGAACAAGTTGTTTTGATTTATTCTGATAGTTTCACATTCGCGGTTAATAGTTTTACGTTTGAAATAGCGAAGTTTTCGCGCACTTTTTGCTTTGGCATGTGTGGTTGCAACATACTTTAAAGTTTGGAATATAAATAAGGTGAGATGGGCATAAAATAAATAATGTTCGTACAAGTTTGCAGTTCTGTGTTAGTATAAAATTATGGTAGATTTCATTTTGAAGAAGGTATGAAGAAACTGTACTGAGGTATGGACGTTTTATATACACTGAAGAAGAAATTATTCTATGTTACCTAAAACTGGCCCTTGAAGAGTTTCAGAAAGCACAAAGACTTTGGTTTTGGATGTAATTATTAGATTACTTTTGAGTGATTAGCTGGAGAGTTTGTGGCGCCACTTCTTCCCAGCAATAACACATAGGAAGTGGTGAAGGGCGTGTGTTTTGGGGGCTGTCTATTGTAAATTTGATGTTCAAAGTGCTGATGTTCAGCCAAGTTTGAATTAACTATTTTTGAATTGGAATTTGAAGATCTTTAACTGTGTCGTTGTTATGGGGTTGGTTGTCCAAAAAGCCTGACTGCCATTTTTTTGCATTTTGCAAAAGTTATTGCAACATTTTTAGTCAACTTTACACCCCAATCCTAATTTATATTATTAAACGGTATTTTTAGCTTGCCCTATTTGTTGACTTTTTATAAACAACGAATCTCCTAATATCAAAGAAAGCATAATATTTGGTTAGAAAATATCTTGAGCGTGTAGCTTGTCAGGTAGCCAAGCTGTGCTCGAGTCTCGTGTCGTGGCCAGCATGATAAGTAGTACACAATAAGTTTTCTTTTATTTTTATAGCAAAATGGAATTATGTGACTATTTCATGGTTGAAATTGTGGCGAACACAACTATAAAATTATGGCATATAGTTGTAAGTAATACCTAATACAGCAAGCAGTTTTTTGAAATATTTTGGTAAATAAAAAAGTCTATGACTTTATTTATAAATACGTATTTTAAATGCCACATTATCGAAGATGTTTAATTATGTCATAATATAAGTTTTTTTTTACATTATGTTGGTATCCATTTCGTTTGCAACAGTTAATATTGAATCGCCAAATATATATTTCACCTCCAATTTCACCTTTAAAACGACGTCATACTAGTAAAAAGAATCGTACGCTCCTAATAGCTTAGTAAACCCCGTAAATAGGACTTGTTCCAAACCAAACGTTTGCCAAGTTATTTAGAAAATTACCAAACAAAGAAAACCCGTATCTCTGAAAACTTAGCTACCTGAAATCATCAAGCGAAGTGCACTTCAAATAGGAGGTACCTTTTTAACGACAAAAGGTCTGGACAAACACAATAGTTGTGTCAGTACGGTGAAATTGTCCAACTTTACATCGTTTAACTCACCGACGCCTGTTTAAATTCGGCTCTGGTGGAGGGTGGGACAAGTTATAAACTGATAGCGATTTGAACAATTTTGATAGCGAATTAATTATGTTTTGTTTGCGTTATGCATTTTATCCTAACTAATATGTTAAAGGAGAAAGTAAGTTAGGTTGTGTATTTGTTACACTTTCGTGGTGAACCGCTTTGGATTTATAAGGTATGTAAATAGATGGGACCCTGGAGACAGTTAAAGGCTTTTTATCCGGGGGTATAAAATAGTTCGCGCAGGATGCGGGTGAAACCGCTAGTATTTGAATAATTGCTAGGAGCATAGGTACAACATCAATCATAATAACTTTAGAATAGGTAAGTTTCTCTACCCCTTGCCCCTTATTTTATATCAAAGAATATTTTCAAAGAAATTGCCTGGACTAATTGCAGTTTTGTTTAGTATGTATTCGGTTGGTACAAAATAATACAAATACAATATTTACTGGTATTAAACAATGAGACCTCTCGTCACTCAGTCAAAGATATATTCTTTTCATTTCTTGCGGCCAATTTAAGTATTTTTAAAGACAGTAAAAAATCTAGATATTCTCACATCTTCACATTTGACACATGACCATAAATCATACATTATAGTAACTTATTTCTCATCAAATAATAATTATTTTTATACCCGTATCTCTTATAACTTGTACCACAGCCTAACCTCGAACAAAGCCGTTGCGGTTGAACAATTTGCGGGTGTGTTTGCCTTTGACCGTGCAAAAGTGGCTTTTTCTTTGCCGGCCCGTGTTTGACGAACGTCTAGTTGGACACAATTAACTTGTACCACTGTAAAGTTACTGTGCTGTGGTATTGTCCTACTGTTTTGTACGGTACTGGTATGGTTTTTGCGATGTATGAATAATTTGTTTCATGTGGTAAGTGTTGGTGCTTGCAAACTGTAGATGGCGGTTTATTGTTTTTATTTCATTATATATTTATGTGTATTGTTACAATATGAGTGTATGTAACAATTTTGTTGATTACTGAATCGAATATTTAAAGCCTGTCGTGGAAAGTAACGGTTAGCTGTAATTACATGATAGGAGTAGGAGTAAGAGAGATAAATGAGTAAAAATAATAATAATATTATCTAAAATACTTTTGTGAAAATCTGAACACACAAAATCATTATAAACCATAACTAAAAGGAACTCATTGAAATATTTAAACTATTTATAAGCAAAATAAATAAATGTATTGTTTTTTTAAATAAAAAATACATATTTATTCATCAAAATACTCTTTTAAATTCATTATTATGAAATTCATGAAGATTTGAACAATCGAGCCATATTTTTTACCCTTGATTCTACATACCTACGAGTATATACATATATGTATATGCTACTCGGACTTTATATTAGAGTGGCTTAGCCTAGTCATTTTTTAACTTACTGGATGGTAAAAAGTCCAACTGTCACAGACAAGTTTTGACGACAGAAATTGATACTGCATTTAATAATTTAATATGAGAAACGCGACACCAGACAAGATTAAAGTTTCAAATAAAGTTAGCGAGTTGAAGAAGCTCCTTATCTAGACAATTTGCAAAAGTGAGGTGAAAAACATCCGGAGGGAAAACGAAGACTTTTGGCCAAAGACGTTGCTTTCAATAGATGTGGACGGCTTTTGGAGTTCGATATTTCTGCTATACATAATGTAAATACATAATTATATCAATAATTTAATAGGTATTTTTGTTACCTATGTTTATTATGCCAGTGGTATAGAACTACTGAAATAATCCCAATAAACTAATCCTACAAAGCATTTTCTGACTATGCCCAGTTGAGCAGGTCTAATGCTGTTAGAAGCACCCTGCAAGTGGTCATACCTATGGTTAATCAGATGATTAGAGAGTTGTTGGAGGAGTAATTTAATGATTTCCTTTCATTTAATGATGACATTTCAAGATGGTGGCTAGCGTTAGTTCACCTGTGAGCCACGTTCATAAATAGCCATGTCGGACTATACTAATCTATTGAAAGATAGAGAAAGAGAATTTCCTAATGAAAATCAAAATCTGAATACACCCAAAATTTAAATCGAACCCAAACTACTACACTATTATGGCGGTCCTTTTTGCGTACGTCAAAACTAAGCTAAATATCCGGATTACCGAAAAAAATACTTTAGATAGACACAGACAGACAAATATTTAAATAGTTCATTTCTGAATTGCAAATAGCCAACAAAATCAAAATAAATATTTGCTTTGATTTGCAAATCTGTTTTACTGAGAATCGTTTCATCCTTTGGTGTCTCCAACAAAGTCAAATATTTAGATATATGTATGGACATTGTAATAAATAAACATTGGTTTATATTTTCCATACTGATAAAATAGCACTGTGTGCACGCACTCTACATAGTATAAAACAAAGTCGCTTTCTCTGTACCTATATCCCTATGTATGCTTAAATCTTTAAAACTACGCAACGGATTTTGATGCATTTTTTTTAATAGATAGAGTGATTAATCAGGAAGGTTTTAGTATTTATCATTTGTCAAGTTTTTGTATCCATGAACTAAAATATCGCGGGCGAACCGCTGGCGGGAAGCTAGTTTATAATATTATAAATTCGAAAGTTTGTGAGGATGGATAGATGGATGTTTGTAACTCTTTCACGCAAAAACTACTAAATGAAATTGGATGAAACTTGGCACACACATAGTTTATAATCTGAATTAACACATAGGATACTTTTTATCTGGGTGCACGAAGTAGTCTCCTCAAGATACGGGTGAAACCGCGAGAAACAACTAGTCTTCTATACATAATAATTACTTGTTCTGACTGTCTGATTGATCGGAGCAGATCGAATGCTGTTAGAAGCACCATGCAAGAGGCCATATAGAAAACTAAAAAAAACTATGATTCATCAATGCAAAGCCTAAACCGCTGGGAATATAAACTTGATTATTATTTAGTTATTTTTTTATTAATTTATTTAAATTAGGCAACATGGTCCATAAAATATAGTAATACAATAAACTTAAAAATACTATACTATTTTGGCAATTTACGTTGTAAGCAATCACTAATAAATGATTTTTGGGTGTTTGACGTAGTTTCCTTAGGACGCAGGCAAAACCGCGGGATATAGCTACTTAGCTATTATTGTAACGTGAGAATTGGCTTTTTAATAGGAGCATATAAACTGTATAATTAGGTACATTAATGTTTATATTTTTTCAAAGATCAATTTCTGCAAACCACATCCAGTAAATGAAATCTCTCATGTCTTCTGAATAATTCAAAATGATAACGAACAAGCCGACGGTGCTCGAACCATGGAACACCGTGATTCCATCCCCCTCCCCATAAACCTCCCCTCTTCTCCGTCAAGCCATTTCGGCAGCATTTGTACGACTTCATAGGAATATTGCATGGTATTTTTTATGGTTTCTCTGCCCCTCTCAAATGGGGAAATGACTAATAGAATGGGGACTTCCCAATGGAAATTCTAAATGAGTATATCGTATATATAGTAATCTTATGGGGTTGCGTTTTTAGGGAAATGTGGGAAAGAAATGCTAAAAGGGTATTTTAATGAGGAAAATCTGGTTTATTTATTGTGTCGTTAGACTTTTTATTGATAGATTTTATTTATAGAAGGGTTCAGTTAACTGTGATAAGAAAAAAATGTTCGTAAGTAAAAAACTTTAACAGAAAACTAAAATAGTCTATCAGAACATGGTACGGCTCTTTCGGGAAATATTTAAGGATAGATTTTTCTAAATTTTCCGTGACAGCCCACCCGTTTTAGTTACCCGCCCCTAATTAAGAGAAAGAAAACTTAGGGTTGGCACTAATGGCAAAGTAAGATTTTATTTTTCTTTATACTATTAAAAGAAATTACGACGATAAAACTTATCTTAAGTATTTGATAAATATACATTCTGAAATACTTTTCAGATCTTTATTTCATAAAATATTAAAACTTATAAAAATTTTCAAATAAACTAACGGCAGGCATTTATGAATAAAAAATGCTAAAAATATGAACTACTTTAGTGTAGATAACATTATCTATAAGTAAATAATTATTGTTTTTGTTTGGAAAATTGTTCGCAATAATGATAATTTTGTTTTCATTTTAAGAGATAAATTGTTATAATTATATTGTTTAAACTTGTACTTTCATGATAAAATATTATAATTTTAATACAAATTCTAGAATAAAAGACTTTTGTTCTTGACGTTACATTATAAAAGCATTTACAGAAAATGATATTACTGAATGTAATTTAGTAAAACAAACTTTAGAATGAAGGGCAGACGGCTCATTTTTATTATAATTTATGTTTGTATTTATTTAGTTACAACTTTTAAGTCATTTTGAGATTTTGGCACTTTGCTTGTCATCTGATAATGAGTTTTATAGTCAAAATTGCTATTTATATTAAACATAAATAATGATTAAAATTTTCTTTAAACTTATTTTTTACTGGTCTTGTGCATGTCCCAAATAATTTACTGTTTTTTTTTAGGGTTCCGTATTCCGACAAGGAACCCTTATAGTTTCGCCATGTCTGTCTGTCTGTCTGTCCGCGGCATAGCTCCGAGGTTCTTGATACTAGAAAGCTGAAATTTGGTATGGATATGTATATTGATCACGCCGAGAAAGTGGTAAAAAAAAAATTATAAAAATATTTTTGTTTAGGGTAGCTCCCAAACACGTAAAGTGGGGATGAATATTTTTTTTCTCACGTACCCCTTCGTGTGGGATATCGTTAGATAGGTCTTTCAAAAATATTATGGGTGTGTCAAGACCATTTTTTGGTTAAGCGAGCCATTTGCGAAATATCTAGCTTTTCAGTGCAAATTTTTGTTCGATACGAGTTACCCCCCCCTCTAACTTTTGAATGGCTGTACCTAGAAATGTGAAAAAAATCACAGACGTAGTACATGTAATGAAATTACAAGGAAAACTATCACGGCTAAGTAGGCTTAACCGGTTACAGAGTTATAGTCGACTAACTAACTCCTACTACGGAACCCTACTGCGCGTGGCCCGACACGCACTTGGCCGGTTTTTATTATAAAAATTAGTGTGACAACCCTAGAATGTACTTAACATACGTCACGCGGCCTATCCTAAACAAACCTTACAAAAACAATCTTGTTATGAAACAAACTTATATCATGTTGTATGTTAGTCGTTTATTATTGTATATTGTGTCTCTAATTACTAAAGTCAGTGCTAATAAACCAAGTTACCTACTTAGTTTAATCCTATCCTATTCTACATAAGCCATACTTCTACACTACTATTATAAAGAGGAAAGATATGTATTTTTTGTGTGTATGTTTGTAATGGATAAACTCAAAAACTACTGTGCCGATTTCAAAATTTCTTTCACCATTGGAAAGTTACATTCACCCTTAGTAACAAAGGCTCCCGTGCGAAGCCGGGACGGGCCGACAGTAATTTATAAATGCGAAAGTGAGTCTGTCTGTTACCTGAGTGTTTTTATCTGAGTGTGGTATGTGCCTCGGAACGCGGGCGAATCCACGGGAAACAGCTAGTATTATAAATGCCAAAGTGAGTTTAATTCGGCTGAAATTTGGTAGGAAGATATATAGGTCCTTGGATACAGTTACAGGCTTTTTTTTTATCTGGTCGTGATAATTAGTTTCCTAAGAACGCGGGTGAAACAGCGGGAGACAACTAGTACTAAATAAGATAGAATTTTGCTTATCATCATCAGCCTATATACTGTCCCACTGCTGGGCACAGGCCTCTTCTCATACAGAGAAGGCATGAGCATTGATCACCACGCTTGCTCAAGGCGGATTGGTGATTTCAGACTTTTTAAGTCCAGGTTTCCTCACGATGTTTTCCTTCACCGTTAGTCAGTGGTATCTAAGATACACTTAGAAAGTACATATGACTTTAGAAAAATCACATTGGTACTTGCCAGGTTTCGAACCCGCACACTCATACACGAGAGGCAGGTGCCTTAACCACTAGGCCACCACGACTGAATAATACTGAATAAGATAGAATCTTGCTTAACCCTTTTAAAAAGTAGACATTATTTAGTATTACCTACATATTAATTGCTGGGTTCCGCTCAAGCTCTAGTTATTCAGACTCTCAATCAAATCAATAGCTTTTATGAAGATTGTCTTTATCATCTGTTTGCATATATAATATTAAATTATTGCTGTATATGGCAACCTGGTCACACCATGGGTGGCCGGATTGTAGCAACATTATCATTAAAAAATGGTAACAAATCGTTTGTAGGTACCTACCTATTGCAAAATTTATTCTTTTCTTATAGAACTTTTGAAAAGTATTTTTTGTAATGAATATTTGTATGTTTCTCCTAGATGCCTTCTTAAACCAGATACAAAACTCAAAAAGTGAAAATTACCAAAAAAAGACAGCCCCCAAAACGCCCTTCACCACTTTCTATGTATTTTTGTTTGGAATAAGAAGTGGTGCATCAATATTATTTTCTACCAATAATAACCCTAGTCTATCATCCAACAAATAATATCTGTCATACGTGTGTCTATCGTTCATAAACATTGGCTCACATTCTTCAATCAACACTGTTTCTCGTCCCAATACAGCAAGCGGCTAAATAAAGAGAATTGCCATTTATGGCGATGGGGATCTATGAAGGATATGGATAATATGGATATGGCATTTATCATTCTAATCTTAATCAACATTATAAATGCACCAGTGAGTTTGTTTGTTTATTCATTTGTTACGTTTTCACTGTATAATAGCTCAACCTATTTAGATTAAATTTGTTATGTAGATAGATAAGAAGCTCGTGGCTAAGTAACAGCCGCACGGGTCGATCGATCAAAGGTTAAGCTACGCTTGGCGCGGTCGGTCCGTGGATGGGTGACCATTTATAACATAACGAAACTCCTCCATGCCTGGGAAAGCAAGTTAAGCTATTGATCCCGGCTGTCATTTGTAAATCTTAAACAATCGTTACGAGTAGTCAGAAGCCAGAAAATCTGTCAACCAGTCATACCAAGGGGTATAGTGTTACCCGGTAAAAACTATGTTGTGGAGGTCAGATAGTCGCGCCATATAAAACACTGGTAATCAGCTACATCTGGTTTGACTGGAAACCGACCCCAACATAGTTTGGAAAAGGCTAGGCAGATGACGGCGAGACAGATAGGAGCCTGGATACGTTTTTATCCAGATGCGCGAAGTAGTATTCTTGGTTTCTGTCACCTCTGACCTAGACAAGAGAGTCAAGAGCAAACCCATATCAAATTTAAATGAAAAGTAGTTTCCTCAGAACGCGGGTGAAACCGCGGAAAACAGCTAGTTATATTATACATATATTACTTTCTTTCTAACCTTTGCTTCTTTTGTATCAACACAAACGACATGAAACTTAAAGCTGATTTAGGCCCAAGTTCACTAACAGATGGTTACCTAATCGGCCCGTTAAATAAAACCGTTTTTTAACCAGGAAGCTGGAATTTTCACTTCTAGTTCAACCCTGGTTTGGTAACCAACTGTTTCAGTAATAAAAATCTCTAATAATACGTTAACCATCGAAAATTGGAAGTTTGAATTTATGCTAAACAGCTGTTTTAAGTTAATCGGACCGTTATCTTGTTGGTGAACTTGGGCCTTAGTAATATAATTGCGTAAACGTAACTTAAAATACTACAGAAAAAAAACTATAAATCTAAGTACCTACCACAGTTCTGAACTTATCAGCAATTTCCCTTAACAAACAAACAAACAAACGAAAACAGGCGGTCGGAAAAAAATAACACATTATTACGACTTTGCAGGGTATATTTTTCCTTCAAAAGTTTGGAACCTTCGGTACGCAAGTCCGACTTGCACTTGGCAAAGTTGAAAAACTATATAGGTACCTAATTTATGTATAGTACATAATGTTGTATATACATAATGTACTTATACTTACGTACACTCACATATTATGTGAATATATGTACGTGAGGAGTAATACTGAGAAAAATAAAGCTACATGTATCGCTATATTCTAATTAGCATTTAAAAAAACGTGTGTTTAATACCAAGTGAACAACACACCTGCCTAACCTTTACAGGCTACTAGCGTGATGATATATAATTTATAATCTAATATTAGCTTACAGGGAACAACCCACGCTTCTTACTGTAAATACGTAGGACATTTTTAGGCGTAGGCGGAATATATTCCCTTTATGAATTCTTTAACAAAGCTAATGTTTCCTAAAAAAGATGAGTCATTTAAAATTTAAAAAATAATGTAGGTAAATAAATTTTGTTTTATTTCTATGACCTAGACACGCTAGTACTAATCATAACGTAAGCTATTTTGAATCAGAAAAACAACCAAAGAAGAATAAATTGACGTATAAAATACAATTTAAATCGCCATCAACATCATTGTCGGCCTATCCACTATACCACTGTCGGGTAAAGACCTCTTCTCATTCAGAGAAGGTGTGAGCATTGATCATTACGCTAGCTCAAGGCGAATGGCAAACAGTTCATGCTAACAATATGAATGCGATTGTGAGTTCGTTTTGTTACACTTCCACGTTATAATTAGTACAGATAAGAAAAC
The DNA here is from genome assembly GCA_963891755.1 of Pyrrhia umbra. Classification (NCBI taxonomy): domain Eukaryota; kingdom Metazoa; phylum Arthropoda; class Insecta; order Lepidoptera; family Noctuidae; genus Pyrrhia; species Pyrrhia umbra. The sequence goes on from OY982943.1 coordinate 5,360,798, forward strand.
AGAAGAAAGATTGCCCAATCACTAGACAGTACATAAAATGTAAAAAGGAGTGTCTAATTCTACTGTTCTATATTATAGATTCTCCAAAGAAACAAATCTTACGCAATGTTTTTCATTTTCTCTTGCTTCATTTATTTGTCTCCCGTAGGAATACACAATAACAGACACGTTCATTTTATTCTGATACGGCTATAACATGTTACCATTATTAAAATAAATATTTGCTTGTAACCCCATTACCCATAACTTAAAAAAATAAGGCAAAAAGTCGAATTAATAACCCTCTCCTAAAACAATGCGGAAAATAGGACCAAAAATAACTATCTCCCTAAAACAATGCGGAAAGAAGGACCAAAAAATCTGTTCATAAAATACCACATCTACTTTGACGAACATCGCTCCCTCCCTCGGGGCGGTATCCATCCGTTGTCTTGCTACAAAGCCGTCTGGCGGTTGACTCAAAGGAATAACCCTCACTATCCGGGCATAAGCTCTGTATATTCTATTTTGTGGTGCAAAATCGTTCTTTGTGTTACGTTTTCATTGCATTATTAGGATAATAGTTTTTTCGTTAGGAGAATCAAGTTTGGGGGAAATTGGTTAATTTAATTAATAAATAATTTGTAGGTTTTGAAAACTCAACGAAAGTTAGTCTCTTAATCTCCAAGTAACGTACCTGCAGGTTAAACACATGCAATTTTGAAAATATTCGGCAGATAACTCCTATGAAACAGAACTTACGAAACAAGCCCTAACTCTCATTTGAGATAACGTCAAGACAATTGGCATCTGCATGCTTTCAATAGATCAACTATCAAACTAAATTAACTCTTCACACATGACATAATCTACATATTTATATTTAGTAACTAGCTGTGTCCTGCAGTTACACCCGTATCTTGAGAGAACTACTCCACGCATTTAGATAAAACGTATCATAGGTGTTAATCCAGGTTGTAAACTAAGTGTGCACCTAATTTCATTCAAGCCCATACAGTTGTTTAACAAACATACATACATCCTGACAAACTTTTGCATTTATAATATCAGATAGGATTAGTAATCACCCAACTATACATTAACTTACCATTTCGAACTCTCTCAGGGCGTTATTTCTAAATTGTCACGCAATTCGACGAAACAAGCCCAAACTTTAAGCAATTAAATGAAACAAAATCCGCAAACCCGCAGTTGGATTTGAAAGCCAACATTATCAAATCATAATTAAAACTTTCGCAAAACTCCTGTACTTCCTGATGGCTAGTTCGTTTTACAGCTCAATTACACAGGTATAGACAAAACACTCGCTTTCATGGGCGCCGTAAAGTTGTCTAAAGTGGGAGCACCCTTATTTAGACTTTGAGTCGTAAACTCTTTGAGTATCTCGCGAAAGCTAAGATACAATGTTCTAAGCGATTTTATGCTTAAAGTCAAACTGCAGGATTTGTTCGAAAGAGTTACCGCGCCCTTGGAACGCAAAAGGCAATTGAATGAACACTGATGTCAGGTCAGTAATAGTTTGATACTCCCTCCAACTTCGCATACAGAGGGAGGGGTAATTTGATAATTCCCATCCTTAAAAAAAAACTGTGATCATACATATAAAGAAGTGATACATGACTGCAAAAATCTCTTCTTCATTCAGGTTAGCATGAACTACAATAGGTCATGTTTTTAACCAGACGACATAAAGGAATGAATCTGACTACCCAGAAAAGAATTTCATGACATTCCGAATCTGATTTAAAAAAGTGTCATCACCCGTCTTCTGCCATATACAAAATTGTTTTCATGAAGACGCTCAATAACCAGAATAACGAATCTACTTATATCAATGGACAAAGTGCATAATATATGCTTGTTTGTTAAGTTTTCACAGTAAAATGGCTGAACTGAAATAAAAATGGTACGGAGGTAGATGGGACCCTAGAGATGGGCTGCTTTAAGTAGTTCCTTCAGGATGCGGATGAAACCGCGAGAAAAAGCTAGTCTGAACTAAAAGTTTAACGCTTACCTCTGGCTCCGGAGCTGACTTGACACTGGTATAACGCGTCATCATCCAATGTAACTTCTCTAATGTCCAAGGAGTAGTCACCTGCAACCAAACATCACATCAGTATTTAGCCAGAATTTCGACTTATAATTGATGACTTTATTTACATCTTCATATAATAAAGATCGTTCCTGTTACATTTCAAATAAACATTTACCCATTTTGAGCATTTTGCATAGCACCATTTTGGCATAAGCTTACTTTTCATTGAGCTGCACCTCAATGAAAAGTAAGCTAGAGGCTAATTAAGTAAATAATTTCAAAGCCATTGAATAACAATACAAACAAGACTAGATCTAAACAACAAGCTCTCTAGGTACTCGTACTATAGACTGCAAACAAGAAAGTCTCTTCGGTCATAAGATGATAGCTTCACAAGATGTCTTAGAGGAACTAAACAGTCATCGAGGGATACTGTGACAATTTCTCAGAAACCAGAATAAAGGAACTTCAATATATACGTATTTGTCATCTTCACGGCCAATACCCACGCTACTACAATTCTATACAAGCTTTAACGCATTGATGCACTAAGCTTTGAATATCTTCACTAAAGCGCTACACATTCCCAACGAGACATGTTGAGAATTTGCAGTACATGAGAATGCTCGTCTCGCACTAAAGTTAGTTCTTTGAGCTCGGATCAAAGGTTTATTTCAAGGATTTACGCCTAAAAACTTCTTTTATCATGATCAACACGCGATGAAACTTTTAGGTGTGAAATGTTTTTAGTTTTATGAATTTAATGAGCTTCTAATGCTGAGGGGGACGATGATTATGATTATTTAAATCATTGTCATAAATCATTGTTATTAGTTACTTAGTTACTAGGGGTTCGTTTTCGGTTTGAATCAAAATATGTTGCCTAGTCTATCTTCTTGAACGAATCCATGGTCACTACACAATCAAAGACTGCACACTTGGCGTAGCGTCTGAGCAATTGGCTGCTGTGGTTCGATTCTTGCACGGAACAACTATAACTGTTTTAGATCAAGGAGCTTGTGCATATGTAACGTAACTTTGTAAACGCACCCATGATAGAAGAGAAATTCCTAGTGTGGATTTTTTCCTTTAAATAGTGTGGGGCAACGTTTTTTCTTTTAAATATAAAAAAAATATATATGGAACTTATCTACAAAATAATTAAGAAATTTGAAATGATACCTTCTTCATCGCTCCCAATCATCTTGTATCGTTCGTAACCAGTTAGATGGCGGTGCGTTCCAAGTCCGAAGTCATCTTTTGTCCACTGCAGCTGCCCAGCCTTATTTTCTACCCGACACGGCAGAGTTACCCTGGATCCTACCACAGCACTCTGCGCAAAGAAATAAGAAGCATCTAATGTACCTAATAAGTAATCACTTTTGACTAAAACATTAATGGTTAAGATTGATTTAATTGCCCAAGAAAACAAATGCTAATTCGAAGTTCCAAAAATATATCCTCAACAAAAAATCCCCAGGTAACGATTTGTAAGAAAAAAGTGACACATTTCCCATTTAACTTTTTCAAATTATGTTTACTCCTATTTCACAGGCCACACACCGAATTCCATTTCCCGACATATTCATACCAATTCCCCGGTATAGGAGGCAGACAAAGAAAAATTCGTTATTCCAAAAATTACTTCACATTTCGCAACATTAATTTAGGTCCCGTTTCGTAAATCAAATATTCCCTCGTGGAATCCTTGGAGCAACAACGTGGCCCAATATTATTCTTTTCGTAAGCAAGTACTCAGTTGACATAGAAAAGGCTTGTATTGAATATCTGGTGATATTAAAAATTCCTATCCTCTATCCTCTTGGGACGGAACGGATGTTTTCATAGATGACAAACCTTTTCGAATTAATTCTGGTCCTATTTTCTGGGCCAGTTGGTTTGTTGGTCCTAATTTTTGTAAGAGAATTCAATTGTACGTGTAGTATATGAAATGCTAAGTAGACTAAAGTGATTTGAGGATAGGTCATCTATTCAATGAGAATTTTAAATTAGTTGTAATAACATACAAGTAGCAAATTGATCCAAAGTGAATAGAAAAAAAAATATGTTACGAGCAATAATACTAGGTACTGTTCCTTAAAACTATATAAACATACACAAGAACACAGATTTACAAAATCAATCCAATTGAAACAAAACTGTGCTAAATAGCAACGGAATTTCCAATGAAGCTACTATTAATACATCCCTTGTTAATGAAATAACTTAGTTTCCTGACGCATTTTATTTGCCTGATAATTTTCATTTGTTGAACAGAAATGCTCAATAATGAGGGCTGAATTTGTATATTCAACGCCGAGTATTCATTCTGTTATTGCCCAAAAATAAATTATTATTGAATCAACAATCGTTAAAACAATATTAAGTGTATGTTTTGAATATTGGTCGGCATTTTGTATGATTTTAATCGATGACTCACATTATTGTAGAAATTTAAACGTAAATATTTATCCAGCTGTACAACTGTTCAGTAAATTGAAGATGCGATAGTATAAAATATAAGGATTTATCTTGTATTTTATGGTAATTGTGTTTACGTGTACCGTCTGAATTATGGGAATATTTAAGAAATGTTATTTTACGTAAAAACAAAACTGGAATTCGTATTCATTGGTATCAACAACGATAATTTTATTTATTTTATGATTGGGTGTTCCATTGTTATTGTGTTTAGCGCAATTAACGACCAAAACAACTTTGAAATTGTAAATAAATATAAAATAACTTTTTGGGTGACTCACCTGGTCCTGTGGTTCAATCGCAAATCTCTGTTCTCTATATGCACTCACAGAACTAATGAATATCAGAAATAAAAAGCAATATTGCATTAAAACATTAAGTTTCATTGGTATCCTTAACAAAAGGAATAATTCATTGGCACTTCTAGTTGTCACACGCGCTCTATGTTTTGCATCGTTAGATATTTCATTGAAATCAATTTTTGATTCATTAATGACCTGCATACTGGCGTTTTGATTAAATTTTACATCAGTATAATTATCTTTATCAACTATTTTGATATTATTATGAAAATTAATCAAACTTTGTTTAGAATTAATTTCATATTGAGATTTGCTCATTTCATTAGTACCCATTTTGGGTTGTGTTTCATTTATTTGCAATCACATATTAATTCTGTTCCTGAGTGAAGTTTCAGCTGTACTTCTTGAATGTTGTTCATTGATCTGCATCTGTAACAAAGAACAGTTTTTATTAGCTTATTAGTGTAATATTGGGTACTATCTCGTTGGTCTAGCGATCGCAAATGCGACTGAAGAGGTCTTAGGTTCAATTCTTGTTATTAATTACTAGCTGTTTTCTGGTTTCACCCGCATCCTGAAGGAACTGCTTCACGTCCTTCCCCAGGGTTCAAATTATCTCCATATAAAATTTCATCCGAATTGGTTTATCATCCAAGTTACTTTTAGTTATAATATTAGTAAGGATGAGGAAATCCACGGATGAAGCTTAATTTTATCTCCTTTTAATAAGTCTGACGGTAAATAATATACCACTAATCTACCTTAAATATCACATTTGCTTTACACAACTTAAAACCAAGCTGTTTACAGGCTCTCTTTAACGCTCACAGCATTTAAATTAACTCGGTGCTATTTGACAAAATTTGGTTGCATTTCGGTCAGCATCAAAAGAGATGCAATCAAACCGGGCTCGGGCATTTCCATTTTAAATCCTCACTCCAAACGAAAAATTTGCACAAACAAAAATAAACGTAAAGCCATTGCTTGTTTCAATATTATTATTATTTCAAATAAAAAACTGACAACGTACAATTTCAAAGGAAACCTTATCATCATCAGCCTAGCTTTTTCCCAACTACATTGGAGTCAGTTTCCTGTTGTTTAAACATGGAGCGACAGCCTATATGACCTCCAAAACCCAGCTACCCAGTAAGACAATAACCCTTGATAAGACTGGTTAGTAGACTTTCTGACTTCTGACTACCCGTAAAGACTGCCAAAGATTAACAAAAAAATGATAACCAAGACCAACAGCCTGTAGTGATTTCCGAGGCATGAGAGAGTATCTGGTTGATATAAATGGTCAGCCACGGACCGACCGATCTATGCGGCTGTTACTTAGCCACGAGCTCCCAAGTCTAAAGAAGACATGCCTCATAAATTTTATACTAAACATGATATGAAATATGTGGGCAATGGAAAGAAAATTAGTTTCCGCATAGCTAAAACTTTAGTCCATAAACATAAATAACTTGAAGTTAGTGGTACGCTTTCAAAATTCTATTCGGTACACGACAGCATAAACATGTCTTAACCAAGCTATATTATAGAAGGGGATGTTATGAATAAATCATTCTAGAGCATTGCAAAAGACGGCAATTTCTACTGCACCGGTTTATAGTTCTCGGAAGGAAGGGGAATAGATGTATCTATAGTCTTTACCATTGGTTCTAGTATGTGAAAAAACTCGATTGCATCTCGATTATAAGCGAATTTCCTTTTTTGAAAATAGTTAAAAACAAAGCAACTTCAATGAGTTTTAGCGAGGATATTTAATTGACAAACAAATAGTTATTTTAGAATAATACATCTATTGTTTGTCTATGCAAGGTATCTAAAAAATATAATATATTAAATTTACACTTTTTAAACTAAATAACGGCAAATCGTCCCCTCCCAATCACTACATAGTATAAAACAAAGTCGCTTCCCACTGTCTGTCCCTATGTATGCTTAGATCTTTAAAACTACGCAACAGATTTTAATGCGGTTTTTTTAATAGATAGAGTGATTCAAGAGGAGGATTTTAGTAGATAATTTGACAAGTTTTTGTATACATTGATTAAAATATCGTGGGCGAAACCGCTGGCGGAAAGCTAGTTTTAACAATAAAGCTAATTTTTCATATCAAAAATTCAATAACAACCTACATGGTCAAGTAGTAATAGACTAACGCTTGTTTAACAGAATCGTATTTCGCATCCTTTTCTATCTTAAACCAATTTAAACTGTAAGAAAGAGATAAAACGCATAATATAACTCAGTTCTTTTGTAGAACTTCCTTCAAAGGAATCTCAAAATAGGTCTTATTTTTAACTATCGAGGGCTTTTACAGAGTGTTATTACTTTGTTCGGAGAACATCTTCTGCTATCGTTGTAGCTCCCTTTTCAATATTAATTATATAATATTTGCCATTTATTTGCATACTAAAATGAATTATAGTTTCATGGAAATTAATATGATGTGTTGATATGCAAATATTTATTTGTTATGTTTATTATTATTTATCGATGTTTTTAGATTACGTGTTAAATAATTTTTAATATGCGTATTTTGTTACAATTTAAAATAATATCAAGATTGAATAATGATTTAATTCATGATAATCAATAAACTATTAATCATGCAATTCGTTGTAAAATAATAAATAAGAATTTGAATCATTTTATAAAAAATAACGTTCTTAAAAACTTTATGACATACGATAAGCAAAAATCAAAACTTAAGTGGGTTCTTAGTATCCTTTGTATACTTTTATTCAAATATACAAAAGACGATAAAAAACCCAGGTGATTCTTAAAACGGACTAAATATACGAGTATATATTGAAGATTGTAAGATAAAAGTATATAGCTAAGATTATAGGTAAAATAAAATCTACTGATATGGGCGATGAAGCTGTAGATGACAGTGATAAAGATCGGAATGGGAGGAGTGTTAATAAGGAAGTCTGGACGGACGGTTCAGCAAATGTTGAAACTGCTGGATTTAAATACGGCATGAAAACTTAAATAAGAGAATATGGCTTTAAAGGATTTTTATTCACTGGTTATATTCTTCCATTTGAGTTTTAAAACAACCATAATTACGTAAAATATAGTATACTAGCTTCTGCCCGCGACTTCGTCCGCGTGGAATAGTGGTGCTCCGCTCCTATTGGTTTTAGCGTGATGAAATATAGCCTATAGCCTTCTTCAATAAATGGGCTATCTAACACTGAAAGAATTTTCAAATCGGACCAGTATTTCCTGAGATTTCTTACACCTTGTGTCCGAAAAACCCAAATATCTTACGGAACCCTATTTTTTTCCAAAATAAAATTTTGTCAATGTTACTCGTGGATAATGTAGCTTTCGAATGGTGAAAGAATTTTTAAAATAGTTTTTGAGCCTATTCATTAAAAACAAACAAACAAACAAAGTTTTCCTCTTTATAATATTAGTGTAGATTAAATCCTGATGACGCATTTAGAAAAATCTTTTTCAACAACGATAATTCTAGGGAATAATTAGAAACCGTTATTTTTCTATCAAAACAAACGCAAAATTTGATCAACAACAAAAACAGATAAGTTAAAAAGAATAATAACGAAGTTCATCTTCAAAGATTTATTATAAAATAAGATTTGGAGAGAGCAAAGTTTTAGCAGACACTCTGAAATTTATCAGAAATCATACAGGTACGTTATCATTTAGCAACTACTTTGACTAAAGATAATTATAAAGTCTGCTTGGCTGGCAAAAGACAGAGGCTTAAACATTCCGATGAGACGGCACATCTCTCAAACTAGGAGATCCATTCAAAAAGATAATTCGCGTAAAATACAAAGCGGTACTGTCTTAAGTTTCGCATAGTGTGAGACACGGAGAAGAAGTTAGGTTCGCAAAGTTGGATTTCAATGTTCTTAATAATTCTTCCTTAGATGTTCTGTATTAAGTTAGTCAAAGTTCAGATTTTACATTCGGAATTTTAGTGTGAACAGATGTTAGAAATCTAGTAATGGTTCTTTATTTGAGATATGTGTTAATACTTACCTCTGTTCAAAGTGTATTTTGAAATGTTACAGTTAATGATCATAATGTTTTTGATTTAATTCAATAATGATCATAGATACAGAAATTGTTCTAGGTCATTATAATTTTTCTAAGAGTTGTATTTTATAGGATTGTCCGTAACAGTTCAGCCATCCTACTAATATTATAAATACAAAAGTTTGTGAAGACGTATGTTTGTTTGTAACTCTTTCACACAAAAACTACCGAATGAATTTGGATGAAATCTGGTACACACATATATTATGACCTGTATTTACACACAGGATACTTTTTATCCGGGTTTGTGAACTTGTTCTCTCAGTACTTAGTTCAAAAGAATCAATGACGATAATTCCCATCAGCATTTCGATCTATCAGTCTGTATGTCAGCACCCAGTCGAGTTAGCAAGCTCTTGGCTGGCATAATCCCGACAATCTACGCTCCGTCCGCAGATTCTTTGAATAGTTTTAGCTAATTTAAGCTGTAGTGTAGGAAGAGCTCAATTAAATTATACGGCTGCCGTAATTTGCATGGGTTATATTCATGAATAAAATAATATGAATATTCATACCATAGTTGGTAGGTGAAATAAGTTTTTGTAAGGGAATATAGCTCCGGTTGTTTATGAATATTCGTGAGCTGTGTGTTTATTTATAACTGTATCTTGTATGTTTATTACATGAATGGGTAAAGGGGTTATGTTTTCTTGTTCATTTGGGTTTGGTTATTTCAATTTGTATTCAATAGATTTCGTAGTATTGAGGGCTTACTATGAGCTCATAATTAGCAGGACGTGTTGCTTGCTTAGTAATCTATACTAATATTATAAAGAGAAAAGATTTGTTTGTTTGTAGGGTTTTAACTCAAAAAATACTGGACCGATTTTTTTTTAAATTTCACCGTTAGAAAGCTACATCTTTACAAAGTGCCATATTTATTTCCAGAAATAATTAGGGATCCCTACTAAAACTTGAATAATGTAACCCAAGGTGTAAAAAAATGCCCACGCGGGCGAAGCCGCGGGCGGAAAGCTAGTATATACTAATATTATAAAGAGGAAAGATTTATTTGTTTGTTTGTAGGGTTTTACCGGAATACAAAGGGCTGAACGGAAGGAACATGGAAGGGTTTTAGTCAGTAATAGTCTGACACTCTCTTCCGCCACACCCACGGCGGGAGGGGTCATTTGATTATTTCCAATCCGAAAAAAAGGATATATTATATATAGTGCCCAAGCGCTTGCGCAGACACAGGTGCACTCTCTATTCCCTGACTCTCGTAGTCCGATGGGCCGGCAATCCGACACCACCGGGGAGTGATCAGGCACAGGAACGATAGCTTAACGTGCTCTCTGAGGCATGGACTACAACGACGATAAGATTCCCTGTCTTTAAAAAGCGGTCACCCATCCATGGACTGACCACAGCTAGTGCAGCTAAACCTTGCTAATTCATCACCACACGGCTGTTACTTAGCTACGAGCCTCTCCTAACTAAAAGTGATTTTAAAGCAGCATCCACCCACACTAGTTCTATTCTAAAACTAGTAACAACCTCTATCGCCTTTCTAACGTTCCCATTTATGTATTAATTTCCTCCTAGACTTGATATACCAGTTCTAACTTTAATGACTGGGCTTGCTTCTGTCTAATTATGAAACCAATCGAAGGCGATGGTTATGTTACAACGGATATTAGCAAGAGATAAAATATAAGTACTAGGCTAGTATTAGGTAGATCCTTATTTTGATGAGCTGTCTCACTGTGGTTGGATTAAGTTTTAATTAACACTAAAATAGATAATTCTAGAAATTATAGCATGTTCATAAGATACTTATATTAATTATCACTTATTTATGAGTAGTAGCTGTTTTCCGCGGTTTCACCCGCACCATGAGGGAGCTACTTCGCACACCCAGATAGTGAGTATGCTATGTGTTAACTCAGGTTATAAACTATATGTTTACCTAATACCTACCTAATCCAGATCGTAATGAACATACATACATACATCCTCACAAACTATCTTTCATTTAGGTAGGTATAATATCAGTATTATTCGCATTTATAATATTGTAGGATAGTTTTTGTTTCAAAATTGTTTTTCATTGATATTATGTTATCATTTAAACTATGACGTCACGTACGCTCAGTTCAGTAATTTCGAAATAAATTAAAATTGAAATCTTTGAGACTTAGAAAGCAAGTTAGGCAGCTCACGCTGATACGTCTTGAAAGAAACATTATACGTTATTATGAATACGTGCGGGAATCGAATAAAGCAAGCAGCTCCGCCAATCGTGAATCCCAAAACTCTTAACAAAAAACTTAAGTTCTTTTATTAGCACCGTTGAAAGTCTATCGTAAATATTTCAAACAGAACCACGACCAAACCAGGCTAGGCCAAAATGATCCACAAACTTAACACAATAAAAGTAATCCTTTAAACCATATTTTTTTAACGACGGGAAATCATTCAGTGTTAGAACATCCCCTTTTGTAGAATCACTTACAAAGACAAAAAGCTGTAAAATGCATCTGTCAATGAGAGCTTTTATTTTTAATTTTTTTAAGTGATCCTCACACGGTCGGTGTAAATCGTTGCTATGACGGAATTGGTTTATAATTTACACTAGTTTTCGTACGCACATAAAAGCCTATAGCAATCTTAACTAATACTAGCTTTCCGCGCAAAAGCGCAACAAACAAACAAACTGACATTTATAATACGGACGCACAGCCTAAACCGCTGATCGTAGAGACCTGAAACTTGGAGGGTGTGTTCTTTGTATGACTTAGACATTTTATAAGAAAGGATTTTCCGAAATTCTACCCCTAAAGAAGTGAAAAAGGGGGGCAAAGTTTATGTGAAACTCCGTCATTTTTAATTTGAATATATCCTAAAGCTAGTAATAATATATAGGCGGAAAGCTAGTAATAAAATATAGCAGTATACTTTACTATGCATTTAGTAGAGTGAAATAAAAGGTCAAATCAAACCTTTTGAAACCCATACCACAATTCACACTGAACCATATAACAACAACTTGTTAGTGTAACACCGTTATGAAAATTAATTGTAAATCCTTTATTAATACTCGCGCCTATAAATGAAACAAATTAAAATTTTCAACGGAATTATAACGGAAACCGCAAACCGCAGCCGCTGTTTCATGTGAAAAGGTATTTATTTAAAGATTATTAATAATATTCTATATTAGGCTCTCAACCCTCCTGCGTGGAATAGCCCTTGAGGGGCTATTAATAGCCTTTAAGCATGCGTTATTGTTCATTATAGTATGGGATTTTGGAAGTCTTAAATTGTTGTGTTTTGATTCGAAAAGAAACTTACTGTGTGTGTAATTACGACCTATACTGTTTCTCTGTCAATATTTTCAATCTTTAATTTGAATAAAAAACTATGATGAATTTATCAAAAATCCACGTCACTTCGTTCGTACCTATATCATTATTAGGACCTTTAATGATACTTAATTTTTTCCGGCCTCCCCTTTGAATCTTACGAAAACGCTATCTGTCAAAAGTAAGCTCAAGTAAATTGCATTAAGTTCGTTGCGAATATTTTTTATTTATTTTTAGAAGCCCATACTTCCTGACCGTTCGTTTTTTTATTGGATATTGCAATGAACCTGCTATTTAGAAAAAAATGATCTTAAAATCTCGAAGATTGAGTCCAAATTGGATTGCTCCAAATTTCGGTTAAAAGCACAATGAAATTTGAACTTTATGGGTTATGTATTGAATATTAATATTGTTTGAAGGTTGTGAGGGTCTGCTCATTTCGTTGGCTGCGATCCAAGCTATTCATTCGTGTGCAATAATTCTATCAGTGGCCGAATTAGAGATTATCTGGTGAAATTATTTCACGCGGGGATTGCAAGTGCAGTGGGTACGTTAAGGCCTTTATAAACATGTAGTTAGTATGATAAAATAATAGCGTTTAGCTTATCATGGTATACTGCGGACGTGGTTAGGATAACATTATAAAGTTGAATGTATTTGCATACTTTAGCGAGGGCTATTTTTGTTTATGTTGTGCCTCAAGTTACTGGTAACATTGGTTAGTGTTTAGAAGTTTGGTATTTTTTAAGGCATTTAGAAATATTGAAGGCCAAAATCAAAATTGACTTAGACATTGATTCTGAACTGCTATGTTAAAAGGTTGCGTTAGTTTAATAAGCTTGTTTTAGTTTCCATGGGACAGAGTGCCTGCGGGAAGCTCGAAAGAGTTACCGCGCCGACTGAACATGGATAGGTTTTAGTCATTAAGAGTCTGGCGCTCTCTAACGCCCCGCCCACGGTGGGAGCCGGCATTCTATGATGTCACAGCGGAAAAAAAATGGGATAGGCTAGGATGGATATGAGATTCTATTATACCTATCATCCGAGCATAAAACCAGTATCCGGGCTGCTACTATAGATAGAAAGGAGGTTGCTAGTGAGATGACGTGAGAAAGAGAAGAATAGAAGAAGGAGACATGCTGCGCCGACCCTAAATACGTTAGGAATAACGGCAAGAGGATGATGAAACCAATTTCTCCAACTGGGAATCAAATCAACGGCTTCTCTTCAGCAGTATTCCTTGCAATCACTGGACCAACGAAGCAGTCATAAAAAAATCCTACAAATACTCCTAATTTACTTCCGACCCAATAAAAACGACCCAGAAATATGTGAAAAAAAACACAATGCCGCTCAACGTATGTCAGACCCCTTTTAGACAATTGCCACAGATGATAACAAATTTCATTTTCTTCAAATGCGGAGACGGTTGCTATCAAGACATTGTATTGAGTTACGACTTTGCCTTTAGGGTTGATATTTTTTTTATATGTTATAGAAGGAAAACATGTGTGTGGGTGTGTTTATTCATTCACCTTTACCCATGTGAATTGCTTGTACCTGGACACTTAAAAAAGCTAAGTTAAATACGACAGAAATTGCAACACACATGTCAGATAATAATGTCCATACTAATTCTCACTTGCTTTTGGTCCTAGCTGTATTTGTAGATCTTTGAAGTACGTTACGCGTAGTCAGAAGCCAGAAAGTCTGAGAACAAGTCTTACCAAGGGGTATTGTGTTACCCGGTGACTCGGCTGTGGAGGTCATATAGGCAGTATCGTCATGTAAACTTCTGGTACACAGTTGCATCCGTTAAGACTGGAAGCCGACGCCAACATAGTTGGGAAAAGGCTAGGCAAATGACTGTTCATACTTCAACAGATTTTTTATCGTAGCACAATTTCATACACTCATATTCACACATACATACTGTGTAACGGTGTCGCAGTCTAAACTAAGGTTCAGTGAGTTCATAACACTTTACCTGTCTCAAAGATTAAGCTCCGAAACTCAAGACGAAGTAGACAAGTTTGCGACCTTTAAAAGATAAGTTTTACAATGTCATCTAGTACTGACTTCTTAACCTTGCAAGGGGAAGGTTGTGACAATTGTGTAATAAAATAATACTGTCCTAATCAAAAGCTTCAGCAGGGTTTCTTTTTAAAATAGCTATTTTCCGTGATGTCAATCATTCTGAGGGGACAAGTTCCCACATCCAGATAAAAATGGCCAATATTTATACTTAAATTCATAGAAATCGGTTCAGCGATTTTGGGGTTAAAGTGAAAAAAATAAAGTTTATTTCGTATATATAGATACAATAGCAAAGACAAGGATTCGTACAAGTGTCCCCACAATCCAAGATGAATAAAATGTAGAAAATACATTACATAATGCGACAAACAAATAGAATTACCAAAAAAAACAGTACTATGAAATTATTTTCTTGGTCAAAAGCACATCCCTAAGTAAACCACAGTACCTACATACATCACTAGCAATTATCGTGTTACTGTCAGAATTTATAAAGTTTTATCGTTACAATCTGCGCAGTAAACGCGAAGTAGTTCAAACAGTATGTTAAACCTATCGTTACAATAACTGGCGCTGTTAACTGCGCGGTAACAATCGTGAGACTTATCGGTGTGGGGTAAGTAAAAGGTGACCTGCGATAGTGTCTATAGTATAAACATCACGCTTTTTCCTCGAAGGGTTAAGCAAAGTAACTCCTTACAGTACATATTCTGCCAGCTATATTTTTGTCACATTACGAGCTAGCTTAATTGTAGAAAGAAAAAACATTATAATCATATACTGCGCTATCGAAACTCCAATGTAGAAAAATCCAATAAATATGGGCTTAAGAAATCGGTCCTTATACCCTGAAGAACTAATATGAATTTGGCTTTTCTAGTCCCAATGAAAAAGACCAAATTCATATAGGTGCATATTAATCACCAGCCAATATTTTTCAAGTAAAGTCGATCGAAACATATGTTAAGAGAAGAGGTAAATAAGTAACACTTGATAACAACTTAATTATTTCTCCTGAGTTGTTAGTACCGTAAAACACGCCATAATAATCAAAATACACCTAATTTCCTAAAATCATCAAACAAACTTACATACACGAATAAAAATATAAACAGACAGTCATTAAAAATAGTATCCTTTTTATTTACTAGATGAAAACTTAGTTTTTGCATTTACAAATCCAATAAAAACGGAACTGAACTGAACCAAGAACAAATCAACGTTTGACTAACACCACGACTCAATAGATTGAACTGTAAATAGTCAATATTAAATTTATTAGTCGACAGGTGGATGCTGCATAATACTCTTGATACTGAGACCGGGCTTTGAAGAACTGTACTGCACACGGTTACAATCATGACGCGGTGCAAGTTACAAGAGGAAGCGGGTATACCCATAAGCTGAAGCGATCACTGCACTCCCAAAAATATATGTTCAAAGTACTCATTACTATCAATCTGCAATGCAAGAGAAATCTAGCATCTTTTAAATTTTCTCTCTATAGTATTTTTTATAAAGTGTTTAATAAAACATCTTCGATAGAACGAAGTAATAAAAAGTGGGAAAACGAACCTCACCATCAAATATGAGTAAAGGAGAAAGAGAGAGAAAGAAAATTTTGTTAGATATAGTAGAGGTCAAGAGTAAGTAGAAAAGTAAGTATACCTTAGAACTTCTTATCATATCATATTTCATGATTTTTTTTTGCGATAATACTTTTTTATCGAAGTAACAAACTCCAACATCATGAAAAACATCATTGAATGAAAAAAATATATAATGATTTAGCTTAAAATGAAATAAATAAAAAAATATTTAATGTAATATCTCTATTATTCTCGGAAATAAATAATAATTTATTTCATGTAAGGTACATTCGCTAAATAACACATACCTAATACATGATCAGTATCTAGAATAGCAAAAGTAAATTGAAATACTTTGCGAGTATTTATATTTACTTTATTCATAATAGATGAGATTTCTTCACTCGTCATATCGATATTGCAATCTTGCTGAACATCTTCAATGGCAAAGCCTTCGAGGCATCGCTTAATTAGCAAATATTTCATTTATATTCACTTTAAACGTTGTCATCCGGCGGAGACACTAAACATTTATAGCATTCTTAATCTTTCAGATCTTTTTCGATCATAATTACAGCGTCTGGAAACATTTAAATCGTACAAAAACCATCCTCCATTTCTGGAATACAAACCCATGTTTGTAATACAGAAAACTACCATTAGCAAAGTTAATAGTCGTAACCACACATTTTGTGTCAATAATAAAGAAATTGGAATTGACACACATAAAACAGTGAGAAAATAAAGATCAACTTTACTGCGTAACAAAGGACCACTTTTAGTGCGTAAAGAAGGACTAACAATTTTTAAACGCTACAGCTATAGCTTGGACCACACCTCGCGTCGGAGGTTGCATTCCAGTATGCCAGGTGCAAGATGCATTCACATACGATTTATGCTGCTCTATTCAAACCAAAATGGAACCTTCGGTGGGAACAGCCATTTTATTAATAGTTTAAGGATTCAAGTATTTGATTACGCGATAACTACTGGTAGCCTTTTAGGTAATCGAGTATAAGTTAGGATGCTGATGGTATGGATAAAAGGACCGATTGACAGATAAGGTAAATGTTTTAATTTCTTGGAATTGAACTCGAATTTAACAGGTAGTGTAATTATGTTGTGTAGGTATGCTTGGATTTCTGTGGTATTAATAGGAATTTAAAGTGTGAAGGACGGTCTTGAATTTTTATTATGAAGATAATTAATATGTCGGTTCTAGAAAACGGACAAGAATTTCAGATTTAAATCTAAAGGCTATTTTAAAAATTATCAAGATTCTTGGCTAGTCTTTTTTTATAAATACTACAAATTAAAAGAATTATTTTATAATAGTAAATCATTTTTTATATAGGCATGGTAATTATGGTAATACTTAGTTAATATTATTTAATTAAAACAAAACTGACATCCACAATATCGAGTCTCGTGGCGCATTGTTTGAGCTCGCGGTTAAGCTACACTTGCCGCTGTTAGTCTATGGATGGGTAAAAATCTCCACGACATGGTAACAGTCACAGTCTGAATCTATGCCTATTATCAATAGACTTGCCCAACTACATGGCACTAAGAAATTATTGTCAAAATATGGATATAATAGTAGCAGCTCTGCCTTGATGAATAAAACGGACGTGATTTTTATTGTGTTATCTCAATTATTGAGAATATGAGTACAAGCTCTGTTTCATTGTTTGTTACACGTTCACCATAAAATGCCTATACTGATTCAGATAAAATGTGGAATGGAAATAGTTTGAGCTCTGGGAAAGGATATAAGATACTTTTCATTGGGATATATGGAGTATTTCCCTTATAATGCGAGTAAAATCGCAGTATAAACTACCTACAGTATAAAATCTCTATAATCATAAAACAAGGAGTTATAGCCTATTAGTTTACCGGGACAAAAGCCCATAAATCATACCTGGTATTAAATAAATTGTTGCACTTTGTTGTTGGTTTACACTATTTAATGGGATAAAATACGCAATATTGTTTGTTTCGGAATTAAGTTTTAGTAACCATTTATCTTTCTGATTAGGTATCCGGCTTTTTAACGTATTTATATATGTATTATAATATATATTTTTTTATTTTTAACTTACTACATTATATCAGAGACTAGTAATAGTATCTGATTATATTAAATGTATGTAAACGAATCTTAATTATTTTAATAAAAAATATGCATTAAATATATTTTTATTTGGTTAAGAATGGTGTCCCTCACTTCAAAATTTGCTTGATATTTAATTTTCAGAATAATATTTTTATTTTATTTTAATTTTTGAAATCTGTAATCTAATAAAATATTTTTTCTTTCATTCTCTCTTTGTTAATAAAACAAGAAATGTTCTAAAATATATGAAAGTAAGGGAGAGAAAATACCTAAGCAGGCAGTAAGCGATTGTCGGAGTGCGGCAGGTGCTACGCGCGGATGTATACCGCTTCACCTATACCTGATGCGAGTGTAGCAGCTACAGTGAAACATTCTGAGAAATTGAAAAATAACTAGGCAATTTTTTTGTGTGAAGCTTTCGTCACTGTATGTCTAACCAGGGGGGTTAGACAAGTGGCAAAAACGCTAGTAGAATAGAAAACAAAATGTATGGGAATGACAGATAGCTAGTCGTAAACAAATGTCATTCCCATACATTTTGTTTTCTATTCTACTAGCGTTTTTGCCACTTGTCTAACCCTCCCAGTTCTGTTAAAAAAATATTTTTAGAGTTTTTGCTGTTTGTTTTTTTGTACACGCATCACGCAAAAACTACTAAATGGAATTGTATCAAATTTGGTACACAGATAGTTTATAACCTGGATTAATATATAAAATACTTTTTCCCTCAGAATGCGGGTCAAACCGCGGGAAGCAGGTAGTATTATTATGTCCGTAGGTAGTAGTCGTATTAATGTATGATCTAGATTTCTGACATAAACCGCTACAAGATTGCGTGAGACCTCAATCTACGCTACGATTACGTAATTATATTGGTACTAAAATCTTTATGACAGATATATAAAACACCCTAGTAAATACTCTGTGATCACAAACACATATGAAACTATAAAAGTATAATTAGACAAGCGGTTTTATTCGGGTCCCAAGGGAACTACTATACATACTTGGATAAAAAATGGCCTTTAATCAACTCCAAGGTCCTATTATCTTATACCAAACTAGCTGTTGGCCGGAGAAAAACTTAACGCACCCACTTAAAAATTAGCTTAAAACCTTTTCCAGGGTTCTTTCTAAATTTGTACCAAATTTTATAAAAAAATCGGTTTAGCCGTTCACACGTGGTGCCGTGACCAAGGAAAATAGGGATTAATTTTTAGATATATAGATTAATTTCGTCTTCATCATCTCAGCCGTTTTACTGTGCAAACGTTACAGACAGACAATATTTTTAATTTACTCTGACCCTTTATAAAAGTTACTTTATCAAACCACTAATTTTATAATATGTAACCACACAGCCATCTTGTCCCCTTATACATGGTGTGGAAAATCAATTCAATACATCGTAAACGTATTGTTCGCACGAATCGCCCGCTTCGTGGAAACTTGCACCTGTTGTGATTTTTGTAGAAAAAACTGGGGTTCATGAAGACTTTTTTATTTTGGATTTTGGGGATCTCTCAATTGCGATTTTCTTGAAGATAGAATGATAGAAAGATCATTTATTTTGCAAATATGGGTACAAAAATGGAGTTAGGTACATATGTAAAAAGTTCAGCCATATTTTACCAATCGGCATGCAAAAAAATATTAATAAATAGGCACATTACATTAAAATATTAATAATAATAACAGAGAGAAAGATAATTAAAATTTAACATTATTTATTATTCTTAACTTAAATATATACTTTGGTATTGTTTAGTTTAAAATATTATATTTTTTTTACACAAAACCGTAGTCTATACTATAATTCTTAGTTAGTTACTTGTGTTAATAAGTTTGCATTCTTACATCTTTTACTAGCGCTTAGAGATTTTTAATGACTTAAAAACAGTCGTAAAACGGACTCCAGGGTATATTTTTCACAAACATAGAGTATTTAAAAAAAGGAAGTGGGTACATTTATGGTTAATTTATTCTGTTTTTAGGCTCGGAAGTTCATTTGCAGTAAGACTTTTACGCTTCGACTCTAATTCAATCTCTATTACAGTGAACACTAAAACTTGAAATAGTGTATTTTAAAATGAACAACCTATATATTACTAGCGCCGCCATCTATCGATAATTGATAAGGTCGTCTCTCTCGCACTCTAGTTTATTGACCTCAAGAAAAAAATCCCCACATGCAATCGTCCAAAGTAACCTGACCTTTCCTTCCCCACAAATAACTCGAAACTACAGCTCTTCAGAACGTGGTCCTCTAAGAAAATAACCAATATTACTTGAGCTCTAGCGATGAACATTACGGTGAGTTATAAGGGTCATATATTTTCAGCGGATGGTAGGACCACTTTTTTAGAAGCTTGCATCTTGTGGTATAATGTTTGTCTATAACGTGGTTAGAAATAGCTAAGAAAATGTCTTTTCGCTACGTGACCATTTAAGGAATGGAGCTTTATAAGAATGCTCCCCAGTATTTTATTTCCTTATCGAATCGAATAAGTTGCTTGCTTTTATGGCGGATATTTTTTAGCTTTTACAAAGTTTTAAGAGGCTATATTTTTAGAGGAAGTTGTAAAAAACGTAGTGTATTAACTAAATTGATTTTAAACTACGATTGCGGTGCTAAATGAAATGATGGGAATTGCAGCATTTTGCAACGAAAAATACTTGAAGGAAATAGGAAATTCCCAGCATTGAATTTACTTGATAGTGATACGATAAAAACACTGAAATATTACTCAAAATATCTTTATTTATTTAGCAACAAGACTACCAAGTCAGACTTTTTTAAGTTTATTATAACTATTGCTCTATGTAGGTACATACAATTATAGATTGACAAGTTCTTTCTCAATTGATGACTTAGAGTTTCTAATTCAAATAGGAGCTTGTTTATACCTAACCATAGTCTTACCCCATAGATATATCTATGGCGGACGTTGCACTGACAATTAACAGTAAATTGAGTAGCTACGAGTATACTTTGAGAGGATGACGTCATTAAGTATTATCGTCATGTTACTCCTAGACACTTTTTGTGACGACCAGGAAGATAGCGGTGATTTAGTGACAGTCATTCATGATTTAGATAGACTGTTGCAGTAACCGTTGTGTTTATTTTCCTTACTAAAATGACGCAAACACCTAGATTTTTTCTTCAATTTTTAAAATTTAGGTAGGGTTTGACAGTAGAAATCATCACGTTGGGAAAAACGTTATGCCCTCGCCATGCAAGTTTATGGATGTTGATGGTGCCTTGTGTTCGACGCGCGGCTCAAAGGTATGTCTGCCTGCTAGGGTTTTCGAAAGGGTTATCGCGCCCCCGGAACACAAAAGGCTAAGAAAAGAACATGGATAGGTTGTAGTCAGTAAGACTCTGTCTCTACTCCCTTCCGTTCCACCTCCACCTCTTTCTTTTTCGGATAGGAAATCATCAAATGCTCCTATCATAGGTAGGGCGGGAGGGAGTATCAGACGCTTACTGACTAAAACCTATCCATGTTCTTTTCTTAGCCTTTTGTGTTCCGGGGGCGCGGTAACTCTTTCAAACCTCCTGGAGCCCATTTCAGACGGATCATTTGATCATTTTGAGATCCATAAAAAGTAGTCCACGATTAGAGTGCTTCTTAGTCACCGTTTTCTTAAACTTACCTCAACCTCTGCCTACCCTTTAACCATAAAATGAGTAATAAACAACGCTCAAGTGTACACCCTCTTTCAAAAAATAATAATAATAATACAAAGAACAATAAAGAAAATACTTTGAAAATCTGCACATACAATGTGAGGTCTCTGGCAACTACAGAGAAGTATCTAGAATTATCACATGCTTTGGAAAAAATTAATTATGATATAATAGGACTCTCTGAGATACGAAGAGTGGGTTGTAACATTGAGGAGTATAATGATTGTATTCTATGCTACATTGGACAAACAAAGGGATTATACGGAGTAGGATTCTTGATAAAAAAGGCACTAAAAAAACACATTACTAATTTCACTGGCATCTCAGAAAGGGTGGCGTTATTGCAGCTAAAGTTCGTAGACCTTAGTTTATCGATTATCCAAGTATATGCACCTACAGATAACTCAAGTGAAGAGGAAATACAAAAATTTTACAATGATCTAACAAAGGCACATGAACTAGCCGACGAAAAAGTACTAGTGATTGGTGACTTTAACGCTAAAATAGGGCTACCCAAAACTGAAGAATACCCGATACTGGGTGAATACGGTTATGGAATAAGAAACGAAAGAGGCACGAGGCTGATAGAATACGCCTTCGAATACAGACTGTCCATAATGAATACACATTTCAAAAAGAAAACAAACAAAAAATGGACTTGGGAATCCCCAGACCATAAATATAGGAACGAAATTGACTTTATAATGACAAACACTCCAAAATTAGTGACAAACTTTGAAATAATACATAACATGCATTTCCCCTCTGATCATAGAATGCTAAGAGCTACAGTTAGGTTACGTGTCCCGAAAATGAGCAGAAAGAACTTCAAGTCATCCTCATTTGGCTTTTCAACTCAAGAAGATGTTAACGCATACATAGACAATCTGAGATCTTACAATATTGACAAAAAAATAGTAGAACCTATAAATGTCCAAGACTATTATGACACGGTTGAAAACTCACTAACGTCATTGCCAACTTTAAAAAATGCTGAAATTAAACAGAAAAAACATAAAATATTCAGTGAAACTACAGTATCATTAATAAAAAGACGCACCGAACTTATATCCATAAAAAACAAAACAAAGGAGATAAAAAGGCAACTTGGGCAACTATTTAAACAAACCAACAAAGAGATAAAGAAAGACTACAAAAAACATAGACAAGATACTATAGCACAGAACTTAACCAAGTTTAGAAGTACTAAAAGAGCGTTTAAGGAATTAAGTTTAAATAAAAAATGGATACATAAATTAGAAACTGAAACGAAGGAAACAAAATCTAGAAAAGAAATATTAGACCAGGCTACCCATTTCTATAAAGAACTATACATGAAAAGAAACCAAGAAAATGACATTGAAGAAATGATAAACTATATTCCTAATACTGAAAATATTTCTCCAATAGAAGAAAAAGAAGTATTCGAACACATTAAATTATTATATAATGCGAAAAGTCCAGGACCTGATAGGATAAGTAATGAAATGATCAAACATTCAGCACCAATACTACTGAAACACTTCACACAACTATTTAATCTAATAATAGAAACAGGAACTGTACCAAAAAAATTGGTGCTCATCTGACATTATACTCCTGTATAAAAAAGGCAATCCTCTTGATGTAGGCAACTACAGACCCATAAGCCTACTGGCATGTTTATACAAGCTTTTCTCATCAATAATCCTTAAGAGAATAGCAACAAAAATTGACAAAGCACAACCTCGAGAACAGGCAGGATTTAGATCAGGCTTTAGTACAACAGACCATCTGCATTCACTGGGACAAATAATGGAGAAGTATAGAGAGTTTGGCAGACCTCTATACATAGCATTCATAGATTATAGTAAGGCCTTTGACAGTATAAGCCACAATTCTATCTGGAACACATTAACATCATTGAACATTAACAGAAAGTATATAAACATCATAAAATATATATATAACAACGCTATAAGCAGAGTCAAACTCGAAACCAGAGGAGAAGAAATAAGAATTGAACGAGGAGTAAGGCAAGGTGACCCTCTGTCACCTAAACTATTTATTGCTGTCTTAGAGAATGTATTTCAGAAACTAGACTGGAAAACCAGGGGACTGAGTGTAGGTGGCGTTTACCTTAGCCATTTGAGGTTCGCAGACGACATCATTGTATTTGCTGAAACATCTAGAGAACTTGAAACCATGATACACTCGCTGGACCAGGAAAGTGCCGGAGTTGGACTAGAGATGAATGCTGCCAAAACAAAAATAATCACGAATAGTCAAAAGAATCCTATAAGTACAAATGGCAACAACATAGAATACGTGGAAAATTACATATATCTGGGGAAACAGGTTTCTTTCAGTGCAACAAATAATGATAAAGAGGTAGAAAGGAGATGTAAAATAACTTGGAACAAATTCTGGTCCCTAAAGGAAATTTTAAAAGGAGATTACACACCGGGCATGAAAAAAATCGTAATCGATACCTGTCTTCTGCCTAGCTTATTGTACGGCTGTCAGACATGGGTCTACACAAATAAAGTGAAAGAAAAAATAAGGACAACACAAAGATCAATGGAGAGAAGCACACTTAATATTAGAAAAATACATAAAATAAGGGCAGAAACTATCAGGCGAAGAACTAAAGTAACTGATGCTTTAACACAGGCTTTAAAATTAAAATGGCAATGGGCTGGTCATATCTCGAGATGTAAAGATAATAGATGGACGATAAAAACCACTCGTTGGAAAGGGCCACTAGGAAAAAGAAATGTCGGCAGACCAGCAAAAAGGTGGGCTGATGATATTACTAAAATAATTGGGCGAGATTGGATGACCCTCGCAAAAGATAGAGGATTCTGGAAGAAGAAAGAGGAGGCCTTCACCCAAACGGGATCTACGTCACAAGAAGATAACTAACTATACTAACACCAAATAATAAATAAGATAAATATACTAACATGACTAACAAACATTTAAAATGTAAAATTATGTTGACGTGGAAATAAAAAGGCTATATATATATATATATAAGTGTACAGGTGCTTATCGCAACAGAAGCAGTAAACTGGTCTGATGGAAATGGGTGCATTAACAGTAAAATATGCACCGCAATGCGCTTTGCACTTATTGTTATAATTTTGTACATTAAATTTGCTGTGGTGACTACCGGGTTCGTTCGTTGCAATAGTTTATTGTATCATTTTGAAAGAGGAGCTCGTGGCTAAGTAACAGCTGCGCGGTTCGACCGATCAAAGGTTAAGCTGCGCTTGGCGTGGTTGGTCCGTAGATGGGTGACCATCTATGTCGTAGTGTGAAATGTCGTACATAAATTTCATCTAAATCTAACCTGCTTATAACGTATCATACCTTAAATCTTTACTAATAAATGTGAAAGTAACTGTGTCTATCTGTCAGTTTGCTACGAGAAAACCTCTAAGTTAAATTGGGAGAGATTGGTGTGGAGGAAGAATACAACCTAGGAACACAGGATAGTTTTGATATGGTTGCGTGAAGTTGCTTCCTCGTGATGCGCGCGAATCCGCGGGAAAAAAGTGATTGGTATATAACAGGGCTTTATCCAATAGACCCACCCATAATTGAGTTGGAAGGAAGACTTTTTTCCTTCTTTTGTTTTAGAACATTCAATTTCAAACAACTTTCCACAAATGTTTAATCAATCTCTAGATATTTTCTTTTTCATATTTAAAACATCATCTGCCTAGCTTTTTCCCAACTAAGTTGGGGTCGGCTTCCAGTCTAAACCGGATGCTTTTGAGTACCAGTGTTTTACATGGAGCGACTGCGTGCCTACCTGACCTCCACAACCAAGTTTCCGGGTAATACAGGACCCCTTGTAAGACTGAATATCAAACTTTCTGGCTTCTGACTACCCGTAACGACTGTCAAAGATCTACAAATAACAACCGGGACAAACAGATTAACGTGCTCTCCGAGGCACGAAGGAGACGCGCTATGGCATAGATGGTCACCCATCAACGGACCGACCGCGCCAAGCGCAGCTTTACTTTTGATCGATCGAACCGTGCAGCTATTACTTAGCCACGAGCTCCTCTTTGTCATATTTAAAACAATAGTGACAAAACAAAGTACAAAAAATCCATTAAACGATATCATCATTTTACGGTGATATAATGATGACAGATAATGATAGATCAAATCTACAAAGCGATGCTACAACACTAAATTAATGATAGTATCATTTGTTTTGGGAATGCTGTGACCAATTGGTTTCGGTTATTAATTTGTCGGTTTGAAACCAAATTGGCGAGTCTAAAGCAAAACCAGTTATTATATTAAAATAGTACGGACTTTAAAGGCGTGAAGTTTATTGCTTTTAGTTAATTAGTTTTTTTTTTGGGACAAGCCCGCTACATTATTCATATCCACTGCAATTCCTGAAAGCCAGAATTAACAGTGGCAATCACCAGAAAACGCCGAGGCAATTAAGTGCGACAAGTCACAGAGAAATGATTTTTACTGTCGTGGAATCCGCAACGAATTTAACCAGAAAAGAATAGTGGAGGAGTAGGAATGACCATAGTTTCCACTTCCCTCCATATCAAGCAGGAGACAGATGTAAAGAGTTAGGCCATTACCACAAAGGGACGTTTACAATTAGGTAGCCTATTGTGATCATTAAATTGATAACGAATTGATGTTTTATATAGTAGCTACTAGCTGTTTCCCGCAGTTTCACCTGCGTCCCAGAGAACTACTTCCGTACCCAGCTAAAAAGTATATTATAACCTTATCTAGGGTCCCCTCTATCTCCGTACTAAATTTTATCTTAAACGATCCAGAGATCACCCCCCTTTTTTTTGGATGGGAAATCATCAATTCACCCCTCCCGCCAACCACTAACTTACTCACTAAGACCCATCCATGTTCCTTCTTCAGCCTATTGTATTCCGGGGGCGCGGTAACCCCCTCCGGAATTCTTCCGAATATCCTGCAGCAGAGATTACCCTCTACAACCTCTCAAACTCTCAAAACTTTACCTCTTAATAATAATAAGTAGGTATAGATTTATTTCTCGATTTTCAGTAGGTTGCGTCGAAACGCGGGAAATATCATGGATCAAATATTGCGTGTTTAAAATATGCGTCATAGGAACTACTATACGATACTAATAAAGCATTTATTTTAAATATCCTTAAATACCGAAATTAGCACTTTAAATGAGAAAAAAATGTGCATAATTATTGTACTCGAAACTCTTCAATATTATTTCTGACATTCAAGTTTGTATGGCAGGCCGATGCAGGTGAAGTGTTCAATTGTAAAGGTACTTACAGATTAAACGTATTTTGCTGATTGACACAATTTAGGTACGACTTAAAAAGGTAAGAATTCACAATTCGTAACATTATAACAGCCAGGAAATAAAGAAACAATCGATAAACTTTAACTAAATAGTTGAATCAGTAATTGGTCATCTGGATACTCACGATAGTACCAATTAATTAATCTGAAATTATATCTATCTTTATCATTTTGCTTTCAATACAATGAGAAAGTAGACCATTCGTCATGAAATCTGATGTCTTAAAAATAATTCAGGTTATCAATAAAATCTTTAAGAAATCGATAATCCATACTACTATTAGAAAGAGGAAAGATTTGTTTGTTTGTAGGGGTTTAACTCAAAAACTACTAAACAGATTTCCAGAAATAATTAGGGATCCCTACTAAAACTTGAATAATGTAACCCAAGGTGTAAAAAAATTACCACGCGGTCGAAGCCGCGGGCGGAAAGCTATAATAATATAATCTGCAAGCTCCTTAACACATAATTAGTTGGTGTTGGTGAACCAACATCATATGAAGCAGGGACTCATTAGTGATAATGTCAGTTCTCGCTAACATTCAGATACATACCATGTCATTGCAGAATAAGTAATGATGATTACAGGGTTCGACAAGAGGTCTGTCTGAGTGTTCGTTACGTGAGATCCAATATGTTACCGAGTATTATTTTTAGCTGACTTTAGAAGTCGGTGGCAAAATACTAACAACAGGAACTTAGAGACACCGCACACACACTTAATGTTATCTCAAAAAAGAGAAGAGGAAGAGGAAGAGGCTCTTAATTCTACGCTTATATAAGATATTACGATCTACAAGTTTCGGTTGAAAAAATATATATTTTTCAATTTGCAGTTTTTTGAAGTTGGTTGTAATTTTTCTGTGTAGTAGTTATTTAAATTCTTGCAAAATTAATTTAAATAGATATTATATTGTGTATCTTTTTAGTTCTGCCCGTATTTCATTAATTCAAAATTTAGACAAGTATATTAACTTTTTGCAGATATTTCAATAAGTTCTGTACAGAAGCTCAACCAATAACTCCTATATATAATTACACCTTCGCAGGACCAAGGAAGTCATGAACATTATCATACGACACATCTAGACGTTGATGTGTAAAAGTAATCAGATATAGCTGATATTTCTTCGATCGCTTCAAGTATTAAGCACTATATTTTATGCACTAGCCTTTGCTACAAGCAACGGGATTTTTATAGCTTCGTCGATAGGAAAAATAAATTTTACATAGTGCTGTTGAATGTCATCCGTATCCTGGATGGTGACTATCAACACACATAGATCACCAATTACTTCATGTATAGTACATGAGACACCGTTTTACTATTTGTTTATCATCCATATTATAAATACAATAGTGTATCCGTCTGTCTGTTACCTCTTCACACTTAAACGACTGAACCGATTTACATGAAATTTCGAATGGTGATAGCTTGAAAGCTTGAGAGGAACATAGGATTTTTATTCGGGTGTGTTAAGTGTATTTTTTAGGACGCGGACGAAACCGCGGAAAACAGCTAGTATTAAATATGTTGTGGTGGCTCGGAGGTTGTAGAGCTAACACGATAGTACAGGTTCGGAACCTGGCATGTTCCAATGTGACTTTTTCTAAATTGTATGTTAATATAGGTATCTTATTTTGTCTTGGACTCCACTGCATAACAGTGAAGTTAAATATTTTGAAAAACCTGCTGCCTTGAGAAACCTTGGTAATCAATGATGCCTTCTGTGTGTAAGAACAGGTCTTCGCCCAGAAAAGTGTGCATAAAACAATATGTTAAAGGCTGTTTGCTGTTGTTATTTTACTTATTTTCTTAAAGTTTCAGTCTATATAAATGTATATAGAAATACTACACTAACATAACACAACATCAAGCCTGATTTCCCCCTCACGACCGTGCTGAGAACCTCCACAAACATAAGTTAACAAAATTATAAGTAAACACACATAATAATCATAACCGAGTTTAAAGTAATCCATCTTCTAACGTAAAATACAGTTAGATGTTAACCGCACGAACACTGCGGTGCAAGCGAACACGGAAAGGCATAACTGTCAGCTTAGATTATAGAAATCAGAGGATATGTTCACACTTGAAATAAACTGGTCTTTAATATTATGAGGTGAATGAGTAATAGGTCTAGTTGAAGCACAAACAAATCATCATTTGCCTAGCCTTTTCCCAACTATGTTGGGGTCCTCTTCCAGTCTAAACCGGATACAGCTGAGTACCAGTGTTTTACATGGAGCGGCTGCCTATCTGACCTTCACTACCCAGTTACCGGGTAACACCCCCATTGGTAAGGCTGGTTGTCAGACTTTCTGGCTTTTGACTACCCGTAACGACTGTCAAAGATCTACAAATGACAGCCTGGACCAACAGCTTAACGTGCTTTCCAAGGCACGGAGGAGTCTCGCTATGACATAGATGGTCACCCATCCACGGACAAACCGCGCTAAGCGCAGTTTAACCTTTGATCGGTCGAACCGTGTGGCTGTTATTTAGCCACGAGCTTCTCCGAGTTGAAGCATAAACAAATGTTCCTGTCTAAATAGTTAACGTAAGTTCCTTCATCTGTCGTCCAATAGGACCAGGGAGCCTTTTTTTTTTTTTTTTTTCGGTGGGAAATCCTCATGGACGAACCCGGCCTGGGGAGGCCGGGAACAGTGCCGGACTCTTACCGGCTAAAACCACCCCGGTGTCGCTTCTCGCACGTGGGCGCGGGGCTGCGGGAATCCAGATTCGTCCGCAGCCCCGCACTGGTGCCGGCCCGTCCTGCCGGGCCTCGTCTCCTGCACGGGGTAGTGAGGTGTCCTACCCCGTGCATCGCCTCGGGGGCGCGCGTGGACACAGACGCGCGCCACCGGCTCGGGTCCGATCATGGGAGGCGGGGACTTCCCCAAAGGATCAGGGAGCCTACTCTAACTCAACGAAAACGATAATTCGACAGAAGTTTCGTACGTTTTCTTATGGGTTTTAGGGCGGTTTTAGGTAGGGTGCAAACAATTGTAATATATGTATAGTATAAGTATATCCCTCTATGTACAGAGCATCAGATCGCAGCTTACCATACCACAAAAAAAGTTATCGTTTATATCAGTCGTTCGTTTCGGTGAATTAGAGTAAACCCCCAGGCCCGGATCGACGATGCGCTGTGTTCCACGCGCGCCTCAAAGAGTTTTCAGCATAATTAATAGGTTCTACTAGGGCTAGTCCTACCGGGGCTGTGGGATTATTCAAAAGAGTTACCGCGATCCAGAGACCCAAAGGGCAAATGAAGGAACATGGATGGGTTTTAGTCAGTAAGAGTCTGACACTCTCTCCTGCTCCACTTACAGCGGGATCATTCGGTGATCATTTATTTTCCGTCCACCAAAAAAAAAAAACTGCTAAGACAAATACCATACAAGCTGATTAATCTTAACATTGATTTTCATATTACCTTTCGATATTAGGATAAAAACCAACTATTTCGAAGATGCACCCATGAGGTACGTGGTACACAATGCGGGATATTTTAGGAATCTTTTTCTACAATATTTTCTTTCACTGTCGCAAATCCGAAGACACATCACTATAGTCCAGGTTTAAACCATAACCATTAATATATAACAAAATAATTCTATGTTAACACTTACAATACTTTTTATCCAAGTAAAAAATATCTGTGTTCAAAATTTCATCCAAATACGTCAACCTATTTTAACCCATTTTTCATTGAGAAACAAACATTTGCAACATGAGTAATATATGTAATTTGCCCACCACTTTATATCCCCACTTCAAGTTTTACAAGAAGTTCTAGATTCTAACAGTAAAACCTATTACCATAGACTAAGATTAAAGCCAGGAAACATTCGTTGCAATCAAAGCGACTGTGCTACAGGAGGTAAAATACGCGATCGCTTTGCCTAGGTAAAAATAGAAAACTGGTCTGAAAAGTAGCCAAGTGTACCTGACTAATGCTGATATAATATAAAATAAAATGTTACATTTCTGAGTAAAATTTTACGATTATTTAAAGCAAAGAATTTTTGTTATAAGCTGGCTGTTATCCGCATTTTCGCCCGCGTCCCGTAATCTTATCTATTTTCTAATTATAATTATCCTAATATTATAGGTACGATAGTCAGTTTTTTGCTGTTTGTTTTTTACGTTTTCACGGTAAAACTACTGAACTGATTTCAATGGCATTTGGTATGGAGAAAGAGGAGACCCTTTTTTTTTTCGGATGGGGAATTATCTAGTGACCCCTTCCGACGTGGGTGGGATGGGAAGGAGTGTGAGACTCTTACTGTCTCAAACCTATCCATGTTCCTTCCTTAGCTCTTAGTATTCCGGGGGCTGAGTGTTATCCAGTAACTGGGTTGTGGAGGTCATAATTATGGGAAGTTGCTCCATGTAAATCACTGGTACTCAGCTGCATCTGATTTAGACTGGAAACCGACCACAGCATTATTGGGAAAAGGCTATTCAGATGAGTAGAATTTTTGAACCCTTCCCAATTTCTGCCTTAAGTGTAAAACTAACACGAGTACCTACAAGAATGAATGATAAAAGCACCTACTTACTTATGTATAAAGTACGTAGAACGAACGAAGTTAATAAGATTTTCTTAGAACAGTCTACTAGCATCTGCTACTTACAACTATTTTACATTTATGTTTCCAAGAAGATTCTTCGCAAATTTAATATAAGTGTTACAAATTTAATACATTACTTTTGATACGTAGTTGCTGAATATTTCAAAGAAATAAATTATATATGTACATTTGTGAAACACTTAAAGTGATCCAGATTCTAGAGAGAGGTGGAGTTATATACGACGTATAGCACCGTCCTCTTTTTCGCATCATAATCATTATCATCATCTGCCTAGCCTTTTCCCAACAATGCTGGTGTCAGCTTCCATTCTAACTGGATGCAGATGAGTACCACAATTTTAAATGGAGCGACTGCCTTGCTGGCTTCTGACTACCCGTAACGACTGTCAAAGATCTACAAATCAAAGCCGGGACCAACAGCTTAACGTGCTTTCCGAGGCACGGAGGAGTTTCGTTATGTCATAGATAGTCACATAACCACGGACCGAACGCGCCAAGCGTAGCCTAATCTTTTGATCGTCATATTATATCATATTATACGACTTCATCATCATCAGCCCGCGTCTGTCCACTGTTGGACCTAGGCCTCTCCCACGGCACGCCACTGAGCTCGATCTTCAGCTCTTCTCCTCCAATCCCTGTCCGCTGCCTTCCGAATATCATCGCCCCCTAGCTACGTTTGCCGACACATGATCTGATTGAACTGAATACAAGTGAAGATATTAAATTAAAACCAATGCCAAAAGGCGAGCAATTAAAAAGTTCAAACAGTTGATGACCTTAAAAGAGCTGAATAGATTTTGATAAAACATGTCTAAGAACAACCTGCTTTGAAATAAAAAAAACCCCACCCATATCATGGTGCCACAGGCAGACACACACACACACAGTAGTCAAACTTATAACACCCTTATTTTTGCATCGGTGGTTAAAAACAGTCTTGTAAATTTTCTATACTTAGCTTTTTTAAAATAAAATACATAAACAACATTTAAAATAACATTAGGATTTCCAAATATTTTTGCAGCTTATTCAACTCATTTTGATTTCTATTCCGTACAGATAAGGATGGTGTTGAGAACAAAATAATGATTACAATAGGTTCCAAATGTATTTTGCATCTGTCTTTTTAACACGCTTTTATTAGCTCGGGTTGTAATATATAATCTTTGAACCTAATTTTCACTGGTTTCTAGACGTCTGATCAACTTGGAACTTTGCACACGTGTTAAGGGCCGATGACAATGCAATAATCCGAACTAAAAAATGGAAAATAAAAAATAGTTTAAAAAAACTAAAAAAAAACGCTTTTGTTGCTGACCGAACTAAAAAGTAGAAAATAATTTTTAAATAATTCAATTCAGAGTAAAAAGCGTGGGGTGCTTGATATTATAGGAATGAAAATATAGGAAAATGCACCCCACGCTTTTTACTCTGAATTGAATTATTTAAAAATTATTTTCTACTTTTTAGTTCGGTCAGCAACAAAAGCGTGTTTTTTTAGTTTTTTTAAACTATTTTTTATTTTGTTGTTTACCCGATCATTTGAGGTGATCGTTTGAATTACCTGTAAATAGGATGTGTTCTCTGTTATTTTAAATGGAGTATACAAAAATACATTTATACTATGTTTATTCTTGGAATCCAATAATCAATTTTAATATATCTATCAAGTAACCTATAATTATAACATTCTTTGCTAATTTAAAACAAACATACTCCCGACTCAAAAGATTCTATTACATTCTCAACTAATAATACCATTTTCTTCTCTCAAATGGCCATTTGTGATTTAACAACAGGAAAACAGCCATTATTTGTTAAAAATAAACAACGTGATTGCCACAGATTGACATAAGCTCAGTCGATCAATAAATACCACAATTAGCTGGGAATCCATCTAAGGCTGCGCAATCTAGGCATGTTAGGCTCTTAGCACCATCCGCTAGGTTCCATGTTCAAACCTCACCTGCCGCACTAGACAAAATATAAACAGTAGGACAACGGCTATCGGGCAATTCAAAATGTACAATCGGTTATTGAATAGCATCAAAATGACACATGGGTTTCTTAAAATGTGTTATTTTATTTATTTTTCATTTATCAATAAATGTGGTTACCAATCAATTATAATTATTATCATTAAATGGTATGAGCTATGTGTTCAATGTGGTTGCAATTAAAAACTTTTTGAGTCAATATATGAATAAATATTATTTTATTTTTTTATAATTTGAAAAGTCAGCAAGTGTCTTTAATAACTGTCAAAATTGTTATTTATTAAATTGTTTTAAATATTTTGACAAGTTTTGTTACGTTCAAATTCGTGAAAAAATCACTAGAATAAAATGTATCATACTATTATTTAAAAAAATCTTTTAAATGTTCCAGTTTTTTTGTAAACTAAAATTAACATTACAAACTCCTTATTTAATTATATTTTATGCGGCGGCCTATACCTACCTACCCAAGGTATTGCAAAATATGTATTTCCTCGACGTAAAAACATCAGCAAGTTGTCTGGAGTAACTTGTGTGGCGTTGATTTTCTGCGCAATTCTGCACTGTGCTTCCAATATGGCTTACTCCTAATGGATATGAATGGACAGTGTGGGAAAAGTAATGGTGTTTGATGGTGTAATGGCGACTCTTTAAATTGCCCGGCTATTTATTTCGTTCTTGTATCTAGTAGGCCAGTGCTTTTAGCCTCTAAAAACGGTAAAAAGTGAATTAAATAATAGTAGGATGAAACCCATTGGAAAAGGAGGAGAATACAATAAAAATGATAGGAAAAATAAATTACGGGCGATCTGAGGTCGGGAAGTGGGGGGGAGGGGGGGTTAAAGTTAAAAAAACGGTTTATCTCAATTTCCGGCAAAACTACAAGTCCTATGAAAAAAAGTTAAATGGCAAAGTTGTAGGTAATAAAAAGATCTACAACTTTTGGATTGACACTTTTTTCACATAACCTCAAAATGTATGTGAAAAATTCAAAAAACCAAGTTTTTGGTTTTTTATTTTTATCTTTTACAATAATTAATTTTTTTTCACGAAATTTGGTGAAAACTTACCTTTTTATGTCCCAAACACATTGTATTTTATTTGATTTAAAATAATTATTTTTTCACCCTTATTTTGACTTAATATCGAAAAATCACCCTAATTTTCAATCGAAAATTCTCGTGTCAAAATATCACTTTTTTTTTAAAAGTCGATAGTCTTTTTGTTCGTTGAAATCTCTACTTTCAGATGGTATAAAAAATATTTACATTGCTATGGTAAATGTTCTCAGAAAATATAAAGAAACGCTACGAAATAACAGGTAGTAAGGCCTAGACCGGCTTAATTTTTTTGCGTAGATGCCTATTTATTACTATTTTAAGATAATTTATGTATCTGAGTGACCTACGAACCTCGGACCTCTCTATGAAATACCTTTTAGCTCATCAAAAAGTTATTTCATAGAGAAGTGGGAAGTTGCTAGAAGGATCTAGGCCTTGCTAACTGTTATTTCGTAGCGTTTCTTTATATTTTCTGAGAACATTTACCATAGCAATATTAATATTTTTTATACCATCTGAAAGTAGAGATTTCAACGAACAAAAAGACTATCGACTTTTAAAAAAAAAGTGATATTTTGACACGAGAATTTTCGATTGAAAATTAGGGTGTTTTTTCGATATTAAGTCAAAATAAGGGCGAAAAAATAATTATTTTAAATCAAATAAAATACAATGTGTTTGGGACATAAAAAGGTAAGTTTTCACCAAATTTCGTGAAAAAAAATTAATTATTGTAAAAGATAAAAATAAAAAACCAAAAACTTGGTTTTTTGAATTTTTCACATACATTTTGAGGTTATGTGAAAAAAGTGTCAATCCAAAAGTTGTAGATCTTTTTATTACCTACAACTTTGCCATTTAACTTTTTTTCATAGGACTTGTAGTTTTGCCGGAAATTGAGATAAACCGTTTTTTTAACTTTAACCCCCCCTCCCCCCCACTTCCCGACCTCAGATCGCCCGTAATTTATTTTTCCTATCATTTTTATTGTATTCTCCTCCTTTTCCAATGGGTTTCATCCTACTATTATTTTTTTTGTTTTCAAAAGTTAAAAGCACTGGTCTATAGGGACTTAATTGTCTTTCCTTGTGACCTGGGACTAAGCTGTTCTTCGCTTTTTCTTAATCTTCAGCTGTTTTTTTTTAATGAAAAATAGAGATATATGTATCTCGTAGCTTCAACCGCATCTTGAGTGAACTATGTTATTAATATTTTACCGATAAGTTACCAATCAAATTCAGCTGGCTTTTACTTCGGCCAAAGGCTAAGCATTGCTATCCAAGGTGGCAATGCTGCCAGCCTCTTGGGTACACTTCCGACGCAATATTTTAGATTTATATTAGAATATTTATGCTTTCTTTTTTATTTTTATCTTATGTAAATACTTCATCTATATCTAAATAAATATTTGTTTTTGAAAAAAAAAGCGTTCAAAGAACAAATTATTAGGGAAATACCTCATGTTATTTTGTGTCTTGGATACAACATAACCTTTGACTTCATTCAAATAATAACAGGAGATATACAAGGGAAAAATGGGTACCTACCTATTCAAAAAATATTCCCTCCTTAAACTTTTAAAAGCACAAACAAATTGTCAAGAATAAGCGAGACCCCAATTAAAGGAGTTCCAAATAAATTTCGCTCAAAGGCTAAGCAAACTCTGTTAAAGTTTAGCGGGATTAGCTAAGTTTAAACTAGTATTTTAAATGAAAGAGAGGTTCTTTATAAACATTTATATAAAGTAGTTTATCTTTTATGAGCGAGAAAGTTTCTTTTTTGAGTATAATTATCTTGAACAGCAACTGAAGTATAAACAACGCGAGTTTAATCAGTATCTTATTTTATGTCGTTTATTAAATCATTAAAAACACTCATTTGTATTCATATTTTATTTTTATAAAGGATGACCATATAATTTTAAACAAATAAAACTAAACCATGAATCATTTTCTTTGTCTAATTCAATTCAGTGAAAAAGTATTTTCTGCCTCCATATAGAATTTAAAAAATTACACACACAAATATTATAAACTAGCTGTTTCCCGCGGTTTCACCCGCATCCCGAGGGAACTACTTAGCGCACCCGGGTAAAAAGTAGCCTATGTTGTTCCTCAGGGTCTATTCTATCTCTGTACCAAATTTCATTTATATCGGTCCACTAGTTTTGGCGTGAAAGCGTAACAGACAGACAGACAGACAGACAGAGTTACTTTCGCATTTATAATTAAGTATTATTATAAGTATTATATATTATATTATAATATTAAGTAAGGATAGTAAGGATAAAAAGAAACACAATATACATCCTTATCAAAGCGTTGCTCCTTTAAAAACAACTCACTGACAGTTGGTCTGTGTATGGGTAACCATATGTCAAACCGAGACTCCTCCGTGCCTCGCAAAGCATATTAAGCTATTGATCCCGGCTGCCCTTTGTAGATCTTTGACAGTCCTTACAGTCAGAAGTCAGAAAGTGTGACAACCAGTGAGTCAAACCAAGTAGCATCAGTTACCCGATGGAGGTCAGATAGACAGTCACTGCACTTTAAACTGTGATACTCAGCTGCATCTGGTTAGACTAGAAACTGACTCCAACCTAGTTGAAAAAAAGCTAAGCCAATGGATGATGCTTTTTGTAAAAGTAAGAAGAACGGAAATAAAACAAACTGCGCCTAAGGTGGTCCATAAATAAATAAGACATTTCACTGTGTCCACATGACATTATGATGAAGTCCTAAGATCCGCGCGTATTGTTACCATACCTCTGTGTAGATAAGACACGGATTTGCATCAGTAAACAGTATCATATTCAGAAGTGTAAGCACTTATAGCCAGGTGTGCAATTGAATACTTTACTCGTTTCAAATTGTGTATAAGATAACTGCATTGTAGTAGACTTTACTAATCTTATTAAAACGACAGCAACGTGGCCGATTTAGACAGATGAATATGAAAATAATTCTTTCCTTGGATTAAAACCAAAGAATTAACACCTAAGTCGAAATATCTACGTCGGTAAATGCTCAATTTAATAATATTGTGATATAAACTGAAATCGTTAGTGTACGCGATAACGTTGTTATGAATTAACGCTTAACTATAGCTAACGTTAAACTATAGTTAAACGTCCATTATTGTCAATTTAGGCAAGGGTCTGTAATAAAATTTGACGTTTCAGAGATAACAGTTTCATGTTATGCGACTACTAAATTCTAATGCTTGGTTTAGTAGTAACTTCATCTTCATCTTATTAATTTCAGCATCAAGTTTTAGAAGCATTTTCGTGACTTTTTAAAATTGCCAAAGTGGTTTTATTTTAAATTGAATTCTGATACTGAAAGACCCGAACTAAAACGCTGAGTTGATAATTCTGGTTGATCGTTCATCCATAATTGAAATCCGAAAAGCTTGCTATTCCAAAACGTAGTAGTACAAGTAGTGGGTGACTGAGCGCGTATAAACTCGCGCGTCGATGTTAAAAGATTGGTAATTTACGACCGGTTTGCCGGGGGCCGGCAGACATGAAAACTTGCATACGTGCCCCCCGACGATAATAGCCTGAACACTGAACTTTCATGAGTTTCAGGAACTTTGTTTTTGTGGAACTACCCGCGTGTTTATTTGAATTTATGGGTACACAGTCTGGAAGTATCTGAAAAGTTGCCTTAATCTTAGTTTACCGTCTTTTCTTGTAAAATGAAGTAAAGAAATAATGAAGCTTTAGAAAAAATAAAAAAAAGATGTACACAAAAATATGGTTATGTGAACAGCAAAACTTAATCAATTCCACGTGGAAAAACGATACAGGAAATGTATATAACTAACCTAGAAGGACCACCTTTTTCGTATGTAAGGACCATTTTACGCATTACAAATTACTAAAATTCATGCGTCTGTTTTGCCATATTTTATACATATTTACAATGACATATCCACAGAAATACAATAATAAACTAAATATTATTATTATAAATCACGGTAACCTTTAAATGTACATAACATTTATATATATAACAGCTATAGTACGATACAAAATACCATCAAAACATTGCCATTCTGTTAAAGCTCATTTAATGAGGCTCAATTTTCATTATTCAAGCTTATATAAACACAAACTGGGCATTATTAAACAGGAATTAAATAAATAAAAGCCCATAAAATCACTATTCGACTCATGCTCGTACTAATTTGTATTCAAAACAATGCTTTTAAACGTTTAATAAACAACGAAACACCTTAAATTGAATAAAATTAGAATTAGGGGCAAAGGCATCGAATGCTTATATAAAAAGACCAGTGGGGCCATCCATCGGTCCTTAATGACTCTGAGCAAAAGAAAACAATAATTGGTTGAGATAGGTACTTAAAATAATACCTCTTCGAAAGGTATAAATTAAAAAAGCCAGCACCCTTATTATGATAATAACTATCGATTTTACTTTGTCAATAAAATTAAATATACATTGCTTACGATTGAAAGTTGGACTGGTAGTTATATCAGTCTAATGATATATTTCATTAAACAGGTCAAATTAAAGCAATTGTAATTTACACTCGGCGTCACAAAAATCGCACCTCTTTGAATATGAGTTTTAAGCATGCCCCGCCATCAAGGAATCAATTGAACCCAATTAATACTAGTATCAATTGAAAGTATATTTAATGACCTTTAATTTAACAATAGTTAGAATTCCCAAACACATCAAATCTCATTAGCACGTAACGTTAAACGAAATGTTGTCAAAATACGCATCACATCATCCACTAATTGCACCCCTCTAGAAGGGTATAAAACGGGCGACCCGGGTTAAATGTGAGTCATTCGCTCTCCAACCGTTGAAGTGAACACACGTGAACAGCTACATTAAGAAAAATACCCCTGAAGATGGATACCACTGCAGATGAAGCCGCTCAAGTCATTGCACTACTGCAATCAGGGATGCGGCAATGTGATGTTGCTCGGCAACTGAACTTGAGTCGATTTTCCGTTCGACGAGTGTTCCAACGGTTCCAAGAGACTGGTGGCTATATTCGAAGACGTGGATCTGGAAGACAACGCTGCACATCCGAAAGAGACGATCGCTTCATTGTTCCGACGTCTTTACGAAATCGGTTCTCCAATGCTGTTGAGCTGCAACAACAACTCCGATCAGCTCGCAGAACTTCTGTGAGTGTCTCCACGGTTAGAAGAAGGTTGCGGGAGAAGAAAATTGCAGCTCATAGGGCTGCTACAGGGCCAAAATTGACTGCACAGCATAGGAGAGACCGGTTACAATTTGCTCGGGAACATGTGGATTGGACAATCGAACAATGGAGGACTGTGCTCTTCTCAGATGAGACAAGGGTTTGTCTTTTCTGTAACGACAGGCGTAGGAGGGTGTACAGAAAGCAAGGGGAACGATTCACACATGCCTGTATTCAAGAGACAGTAGAATACGGGGGTGGCTCGTGCATGTTCTGGGGCGGCATGTCAATCGACGGCAAGACGAACCTTGTGTGCGTTTCTCGGACTGGAGGTGCTCGCGGGCAAGGGTCGCTGACTGCTCCTCGGTACATAACAGAGATCTTAGAGGAGCACGTGGTCCCTTATGCGGGTTATATTGGCAGTGGGTTCATGTTAATGCATGATAACGCCCGCTGTCACACCGCATTAATTGTAAGGGACTACCTGCAAGAAGTTGGGATACCTGTTATGCGCTGGCCAGCGAGAAGTCCAGACCTGAACCCAATTGAGCACCTTTGGGATGAACTGAAACGGCGAGTACGGGCACGGGATCCTGCCCCTACCACGCTTCAGGACCTCCAAGATGCCGCCGTAGCAGAATGGGACAACATTCCTCAGGAGACTGTTGTAACATTAATTAGGTCCATGAGGGAACGCATGGAAGCAGTTATCAGGGCTAGGGGGGGGCAACACTAGGTTTTAAGTTGTTTTTAAGGACTCTTTTGTATATTTTTTTTGTTGTAAATAAACATGTTTTAGTCATTTGCATAATCAACTTGCTTTTTTTTATTCCCTGGTAAACAAAAACGAAATCTTTTGTTTTATTCTTAAATTTAAATAAATTACCTTTCGAATGATACCCCATAGTCATATGTCTACCATTGATTAATAGGGTTAAAATGACTTTGAAAAGAATTCTTGATGAGGTGCGATTTTTGTGACGCCGAGTGTATATCGAATGAAACTTGGACGAATTATAAGGGCGCTAATTATTTTTTTTGTTTAGTTTAAGTATTCACATGACAACGCGAACGCGGGGTTCCAATACTTATTTATATTAAAATTATCTGTTTTCCGCGGTTTTGCCCGCGTTTCAAAGGACATTCTTAACCCACCCGGATAAATACTACCCTATTTTTTCCCAGGGTTCAAACTACCCTCATACCAATTTTCATCTAAATCGGTTCAGCGGTTTAGGCGTGAAGAGGTAGAAAGATAGACAGGCGCGGTTTGATACGACATGATGCGATACTTGCTGCCCGTTTGTTATGCTACTACAGTATGATGATGATTGATAATGAAGATAGATACAAATTTGGAAAAGGACATTGGATATTTTTAACCGGAACAAATTGAAGGAGGGAAGGGAGGCTTTTAAGCTGCAGTGCACACAGTAGGCTCAACAATTTAAAAAAAATGTAGTACATAGTTTTCTCAGAATGCGAGGGAAACCGCTGGATATAGGTAGGACTAGGTAAATTTAATTTTAATGAATAGTTGGAGATAGATTTACCATCTGTGGCCGTGTACAAAAGTTCATTCCCATCGTATTAAAAACACAAGTCTGATAAATGATAATCATATATCCTATCCTAAACAGGAGTGAATACAAACACCACAAATAAAAACGAGATATTGCCCAAAAAATATCCAAATCCATTCAAAAGTAGAAAATAATAACACCATAAAAAGTATTAAAACAAGGATGTTTTGTTTCCAAAGGTATATTTATAGTAAACCCATGGGTTACTCAGAAATCAGGGCGGCCTTCACTGACAGCATAATGACCTCCTATATAAAAACAACCGCAGGTAATCATCGGATGGGTTCGATTCTCGGTTTTGAATATTTTAGCCGTCTTTTTTTTCTAGTTCCGCTTGATTGAACTACTGGTTTTTGTTTACGGGTTTTAGAAAAAAAATGTAGCTATAAAATATGGTGGCAGGAAATTATAGATTTGGAGGTGAATTAAAAAAGAATAAGATCAGCATTATTGATATATTTTTTTCGATCAAAAAACGTCCGTTTTGGTAACATTCTAACGAATGTTAACCTTTAGTGCTTCTAACATACCTTAGAAATGCCCTCGGATTTTAAAACGTATTGGATTTATTGAATTGCACAATTTAAAAGATTGGTAATTACAATTCCTAATTTGATGTTAATAACTAATTTACATCACAAAATCAATATTTTAAAAGAGTTATTTATGAATTTATAAATTGTTATTAATGCTTATAAAATCCAAACTACAAAACGAATTCGATTCTTGGTAAGCTGCTAATATAAACTCCAGCTCTATAAATTAATCGAACGAAAATCGATCGACACTTGATCCTACAAAGTTCGAAGCCCACAAAATTTGGTCCTTTCGTCCCCACATTCAAATACAGAGTAACATTACCCTTGCATGTCTGTTGTTATTAATAGAAAGGTTATTTTTACATCACCATATGTGGACAAATACGGGGAACTAGTGACTGTTGCTTCTTGTTCAGATCGATCGTTAAAACTATTGATTGACTTGTGTAGTTGTGTTCAAAGAAATACTTGGAATTTTGGAGCTTAGATAGACTAGATGCTTATCAGCTGATTGGGAATTGTGAATAGTTAAAAATAATTTGTTTTGAAGAATACATAAATATATTAAATCTCTAAGTATGTATTACCTACTACATATATTACAGGTATGTATAACTGTCTGAAAATTATTGATAAATATTTCTATATGGGCTAATTATTTTGTTTAGTCACAATCAATTACAATAAAATTTATTATATAATCATGGCTTATATACCAGTTCGATACTTACTATAAAATTAAATGCATATAACCATTTGGCTAATGATATAAAATATTTATATATGTTACAATCCTATATTTCTAACCAATATTACAAATGCGAGTGTGAGTTTATTTGTTACGATTTAACAGTATAACTACTAAATAGATTTGATGAAATTTGTTATTGAGATAGAAACTCCCTCAGGACGCCGGTGAAATTGCGAGAAATATTTAAAGTTCTATAATCGATGGCTCATCGACAGGAATTTAAGCAAACACCAGCAATAAAATTGCATTCTTAAGTACCGACGTATTTATGAACAAAATATGTATGACAGCTTACACCTGCCAAACTCTTCGGAGAAAACAAGAGTGATAACAATTCTTTATCAACGTACACGTGCGGTTTTGATAATGCAAGCTACAACTCTTTTTAGTATCTGCAGCTATGTATAGGATCCGCTTCAATGTTATCGTTTGCTATTCATATAATAATATCATTGTGGGGTTGACTTGTGTGGTCCTTAATTACGAATAGGTC
This sequence comes from Pyrrhia umbra, assembly GCA_963891755.1. Taxonomy (NCBI): domain Eukaryota; kingdom Metazoa; phylum Arthropoda; class Insecta; order Lepidoptera; family Noctuidae; genus Pyrrhia; species Pyrrhia umbra. The sequence continues at coordinate 5,404,006 of OY982943.1, forward strand.
ATCATATTTCATTGCGAGAGTGATATAGGAGACAACAGTTAATCAATGGCTGAAGTATATCGGAATAGATGCTTTTACAATATGCATGGTCTGGTCCTTACTTACGAAAAGGACCAGCTTTTTTGGATTGTAAATGACGTAAATAATAAATTGTCATATCGATTCTTTATAAATGATACTTTAAATACAAACTACATTAAAAAACAAACAAAATGATAGATTCAAGCATAAAACTGGTTGTTACAAAAATGTTGTATTTTAAATCACAGGATAACATGTAAAAGGTCTATAAAAATCACAAAAAAAGTTCGGTTCTTCTAGATACCCTTTGAAAATAAATATTCATGCTGTTTTTAGGGTTCCGTAGTCCGACAAGGAACCCTTATAGTTTCGCCATGTCCGTCTGTCTGTCTGTCTGTCTGTCCGCGGCATAGCTCCGAGGTCCTTGATACTAGAAAGCTGAAATTTGGTATGGATATGTATATTGATCACGCCGAGAAAGTGGTAAAATAAAATTTTGAAAAATATATTTTTTTAGGGTAGCTCCCAAACACGTAAAGTGGGGATGAATATTTTTTTTCTCGCGTACCCCACCGTGTAGGGTATCGATAGATAGGTCTTTCAAAAATATTATGGGTGTGTGAAGACTATTTTTCGGTTAAGCGAGCCATTTGCGAAATATCTAGCTTTTAAATGCAAATTTTTGTTCGATACGAGCATCCCCCCCTCTAACTTTTGAATGGCTGTACCTAGAAATGTGAAAAAATCACAGGTGTAGCACATGTAATGAACTTACAAGGAAAACTATCACGGCTAAGTAGGCTTAATTGGTTACAGAGCTATAGTCGACTAACTAACTCATAATGTTATTTTTAATTTTGTTAAAAATTTTATTTTTTGGAACCCTACTGCGCGTGGCCCGACACGCACTTGGTCGGTTATTTTATTAATATTTAAAACAATAGAGCAGAACAGATAGGCGGTCATTCTTTATAATAATATAGGTACCCTGGCACTTCAATTCTACATTAGACTAGATGTCGATCCCAAGCTTTTTCCAGTAGTTATATTTTAAAAGGAGGGATAGCATGAGGTTTAAGTACCCAATTGAGAATTCAGCCAAAAAATATACAACCAAAAATAGTTCCTTCCGGACGCGAAAGAAACCTCAAAAAAACAGTTAAGCTAGTTAAGTTAAATAAATAATTCGTTATCCTAGGTAATATTATAAATGCGAAAGTGAGTTTGTTTATTTGTTACCATTTCACAGTAAAACGGCTAAAACAAAAGGGTCAAAATTTGGTACGGAGAAAGAAGGGACCTTGGAAACGGCTATAGGCTACTTTTTATATGGATTTGTTAAGTACCTTCGGTACGCGGGTGAAACCGCTAGTTAACTATAAATCGAGTTGAACAAGTGATATTATTCCTAAAGGACCAGAATGAGTAACGACAGGTTGCCTACTTTGAACGACTTAATAACACGACTGTCAGTTCAGGATCGCAAGTCCATAGTCCTTGTCCTTTAATCTTCAGATGACCGGCGAAGAACAATTAAATAAATGAGGGTTATTAGCATTCCTTGCTCAATGACATGTTTGGATGTCAACAGTTATAAAACGGGTTTGTTTTTTGTTGTTTATACCCGTATTCCCAGGATACTTCACGCAATCGGATAAAAAAACAGTATGATTTGCTACTTTACATAATATTATCTGTATAAAATTTTATAAGTTATGGTCCTTGCCCAATTTTTATTCTATTTACGAGTACATACAAAATTTCGTCAAAATCGGTCTCAAAGGTTTGCTGTAAGAGAACCCAATTCTGGGTTAAGCTCGCCGTTGTATTATTTGTATCAAATTTATTAGGTATAATTTTGTTTGTGTGCTAAATAGAATAATAATTAAATCGTTTCAGTTGTTTCACCGTGAAAGAATTACAGATAGGCAGACTTTCGCATATTTATAATATTAGTGAGGACTAGCTGTTTTCCGCTGTTTTACCCTATCCCGAGATAACTACTTATGTCCTACGTATGTCCTTTCTTATGTCATAATCTATCTCCAAAATAAAGTTATATTAAACTTGGGAAATATAAATTAATAGATTTTCTCCAAACATCGTGATATAGTCTTCCTATGCCTAAGAAATCCTGCCGAGGCTTCGGAATATTCGAAAAATTTACCGCACCCCGGAACGTGAGGTGAGGAAGGAACATGGCAAGGTTTTATTCAGTAAGAGTCAGACTCCCTCCCGCCCCACCCACGGCGGGTGGAGACATTAGATGATTTCCCATCCGAAAAAAAATGCCAAGTGAAATACCAAGGAAAAAGATGTCCAAATCAGCTTACTTGTTACGGAAACAATTACAAGCCTATTCGACTCATACAATCATGTTCTATTTATAGTGGACCCACAATACAGGATGCCCTAAATTGGGATCCCCTATTTGATTTTACTTTATTGATATCTTCTCAGATGTTATAACTTCCTGTTACCTTTTTAATAATACACGATTGAGTGATCTGTATAGAAGCCGTTTGGTAGTAAATTAAATAGGCTAAAATCTATATATATATAAAACAAACAAAGTCGGGTTTGTTCGAACACTTATAACTCGAGAAGACTGTACCGACTACATTTCATGGTTTTTGATTTTGTCTCCGTCCTGAATAGCAGAATATAACTATTAAAACATAGGAAAAATTCACGATAAAAAAACATGATGCGAAGTTCGCCGGGCCGGCTAACTTTCATACTTTATACCTATTAGTCATACCTATTAGTAATGATTTAGTTTTTTTTTAAGTAATTATTTGATTTGTTCTGGATCAAGAATCCATTTTCTTCTAATATTTTGTTTTTTTTTTTATATTTTTGTTTTTTTTTTTGGTTTTTTATTCCCTTATTGGCTCCAATATAAATTAGTAAATTAATTCAATTAGTTCCCTTATAGGTATTATTATTTAATGTTAGGCTTTTAATATTACGAAAGCGATGTGTACTTCTTTAAGTGACAAATTCACAATTATGCTATTTTAAATGTATGTGTTATGTATAAATATATTATAGTGGATAAGTCGTTGAAGTACCTAATAATAAATAAATAAATAAATACTTTATAACACGGAAAATTCTATTGTATATTCGTCATCATGATGATGATCATCATCAGACTATTTAACATTGGTCTACTGTTAGAGATATACCTTCTTCGCGTGCCATATCGCTCATTCTTCGCACATTCAACTTCTGCCCCGATTTTTCGAAATGGGAATTATCAAATGACCCCTTCCGCTATAGGTACGTGAAGCGGGGGGGAAGTCAGACTCTTACTGACTAAAACCCATCAATGTTCCTTTCTTCGCCTTCAAAAACTACGGAATAAACTATGGATGAAATTTGATATACCTATACATAGCTCACTTTTTATCCCGGTATATAAGATAGACAGTCAAAGTTAAGGACAGAAGCTAGTATAACCAAGCCTAGTTCATCGACAATTTAACAGTCCGATCAAATACAACAGCTGTTTACCATACATTCAAATCTCCAAGTTTCAAAGGGTAACACTATCATTTGAGCTTTTTATTTTTTTAAATAGTCGATTGCCAATCCGAGTATAAACAAGAAGTGAGTAACGTGAAAATTCTCGCTTCGTGGTTAAAAACGTTTTTGTTTAACGAGTCGATTATGAAATCATTTATCGGGGAACTTGGCCCTTAAAAATCTCATATTGCCTACTAACGTAGTGATTTCACGGCCTTTACCCGTGTATTGGACAAAAAGCATCTGTTTTATTATATAAAAGGGGTAAGGGGCAATGCGATCTGACCTTGATAAAAAAAAATATATATTCGAAATCGGGTCGGGCTAAAAGTAGGTAGGTAGGTAGTTCTTATAGCAGCAATTCTGGACCTTGAATTCACAATATTTATTATTCTTTTTAAATAAACATTTTAGGTTGGCAATATTTTTTTGAGAAGCTCGTGGCTAAGTAACAGCCGTACGGTTCGATCGATCAAAGGTTAAGCTAAGCTTGGCGCGGTCAGTCCGTGGATGGCTGACCATCTACGTCATAGCGATACGCCTCCGTGACTCGGAAAGCACGTTAAGCTGTTGGTCCCGGCTGTCATTTGCACATCTTTGACAGTCATTACGGGTAGTCAGAAGCCAGAAAGTCTGACAACCAGTCTTACTAAGGGGTATCGTGTTACCCGGTAACTGGGTTGTGGAGGTCAGATAGGCAGTCGCTCCATGTAAAACACTGGTACTCAGCTGCATCCGGTTTAGACTAGAAGCCGACCCCAACATAGTTGGGAAAAGGCTGGGCAGATGATGAATATTTAAATTTTCAAGAGAAAAGAATAGCTCCCAAAAAATAAGCCTAAACAATGAAAGGTTTATGATCTGATATGTAAGATTATTATCTAAAAACAAAACATTTATTTTATTATCTAGCCTTTTATTTCTGTATAAGACTTTGAATTAACAGAAAATAATGTCTATGCCTAAGACCACACGGAATGCATTTATTACACTCAGGTTTATTTTTAAATCCATTACATTACTACGCTACCTAATATGGAGGAACAAAACTAGAATTACAAACTCTCAATAACAACATCTCGTCAAATTCTTTTACCATAAAAATCGCCATGACACTCAAAAAACTATCAGGCACCTGCATTCAATAAAATAAGAAACAAAATAATCATTCGTTGAATCCCTTAAGACGCCGCCATCTTTTTTTTTCGTGTATATTTTTTATCTGTGGAACAGGTTTCGTCTGGGAACGAAGCACAGACAACAGGTGTTACGCTACTGTACGATTTGGTTCTTTTTTCGAATTTATTTGTTAAAGAAAGTTGATTTAAGGCATCGTGTGACGAAATGTTGCCATGTGTGACAAATTATGTATATTTGGGTTTTTAAAGAGGTTTTTACGTATAGGGAATGAATGACGTTTATACTGTGAAATTGAGATTTTAACAAGGCTTTATATTGAAGAGTTGCGTAGAATCAAAGTTAATTGCTGTATTAAAAATTGTAGGTTTTTTTTTCCTTTAAAGATTTACAGGAAAATATCGAGTGCTCTACGTTAACCAAAGGCCTCTTCACTATATCTATGTCAGTCGATAAGGGTATTCAGAAGTCCGAAAGTCTGAAAATAGAACTGAAGTAGTCCAGATGAATTGTGGAGGTTATATAACAGCAGCTTGATATTAAGTATTCATATTTCGCAGTTTCGATTTAAACTGGAATACAACCCCAGCCTAGTTACGAAAAATACTTTAGAATTGAAATAGGTTTACTAAAATTAGTATAGCTAAATATTCTTCTTATAACATTTCAAACGAGAGTAATAGTTTTGTCTGGCTGTTAAGGTTGAGGTTGGCTTGCAGTCTCACCAGATGCAGCTTATTATTAGTGTTTTATTTTGAGCGACTGCCTATCCAACCTCCACAACCCAGTAAGGTAAGACAATACCCTTAGTAAGACTGGTTGTCAGACTTTTTGGCTTCTAACTTCTCGTACCTACTATCAAAGATCTACAAATTTTAAGGACAGATGAGTCAAATTCACAAGAGTATTGATATTTTTGTCATAACATGTTCTAAATACATTAAAGTACTTGAAAATATCGATTTTACTTGTTCTAAACTCAGAAACTTTAAGATATTGATCTATTTTCCAAGTTAACTAATTGTAAGTTCTAAATAACTGATACGCTAATTTCAGAAGGTCAAAAGGTGGGTGATTATAGGTTTTAGAACGTTACTTAATAGTCGAAGGAGACGGGACATTTTAAGGTCGGATTGCACCATACAATTAGGGGCTAAATATAATTTTAAATCAATTCCGTCAATTATTTGAAGTTGACAGACGGAATAGGCGTAAACGTGATAGACGGAACGATGTTTGAAATATTGTTGAATATGAAAACTATGGATTATATTTAGTGAAAACATTTATTCATAATCAATTTACATTCTATTTAATAATTATTTAAAACTACTTAAGGCTAAAGATTAAAAACTACTACTACAACATATGCTAAAACAATAAATATAAAATACAAAAAAAAAACACCTAAAGGAACACCTCAAGGTTAAGCGTCGTTAGTGATTGAATTAGCTCGTTCGAGAAATGCGAAAAGCAGTAAAAATCTGTCATAATGAATTAATATTTTTCGTTTTCAGATATACATTATAATACTAATTTTATTACACTAGTGTATACTCGTACAAAAGTGGAGTGTAAAAATTTCGACGATTACATAAAACATCTTTTATGTAATTGTCGAAATTTTGGTATATTATAGATACACTTCTGCTTAAACCTCGAAAGAAAACAGGCGTGATAGTACTTTATTTGTTTACAAATACAACCACACAAATCAATACATCTTCATCTCTTCGCAAAAAATCTGAGCTACGAAATTTTTATTTCAACGATATCTTGTCACGAATGTTTTGTACTGTAAGCTTTTGTTTGTAAATACATACTTATATACAGGTATGGTTATATACCTGTGACCTCCACAGGGTCGTACAGCGAGGTATCATTGACCTGAGTGACGTCATAAGTGCCTGTGACCAATTAAGGGGTATACTGGGAAAAGTTTTAAGTAAACTGTAACTAGGTGATTTGATGTAACTTTTGTTCATTTATTACGTACATTACTAGCTTTTTCCCGTGGTTTCGCCTGCATCCTGAACTACTTCACGCACCGGGACCAAATATGTTCTACGTCTTTACCCATATTTCAGTCTATCTCCATAGCAAATTTCATACAAATCTGTTAACCCGTTTGCCAGTAAAACCGTAACGGAAAGATAAACTTACTTTCACATTAAAATATTAGTAAGGACAAGTAAATATGTAGGTAGCTTATACCAAATAAGAATTTACAAATAATAGATTATTTTTGTATGCTTGTATTCAACACAGTATGATATTTCAGATTTATTAAATAGATGAAATGATACTAGTAGCGCCATCTCTTATCTTGTTAACGAACTATACGTGCTCAAGGGATAATAATGTTAGAATGAAGATACGTAAGCTTAGTTTTAATAAATAAAAAAGACGACTAATAAAGTAAGAAAACCATTTTAATATTATTATAAATGTTTCATGGTAAAACTGCAAAACCGAATTAGATAAAAAAACAGTATGGATATAAATGGGACTGGGTCGTATAACAAAAAACCGGCCAAGTGCGAGTCGGACTCGCGCACCGAGGGTTCCGACCATTGGAAAGAAAAAATACGCAATAAAGTCGCAATTATCTTGTTTTTTTTCCGACCGCATAATTAAGTTTGTTTGTAGAGGAAAATTGCTGATTACTTAAAAACTACTTACTAAATCTCGTTCAAACCAATTTTCAATGGAAGTTTGCATGGTAATCTACATTATATATATTTTTTAGTTTTATCATTCTCTTATTTTAGAAGTTACAGGGGGGGGGGGCACACATTTTACCACTTTCGAAGTGCCTCTCGCGCAAACTATTCAGTTTAGAAAAAAAATATATTAGAAACCTCAATATCATTTTTGAAGACCTATCCATAGATACCACACACGTATGAGTTTGATGAAAAAAAAATTTGAGTTTCAGTTCTAAGTATGGGGACCCCCAAAATTTATTGTTTTTTTTTCTATTTTTGTGTCAAAATCTTAAAGCGGTTCACAGAATACATCTACTTACCAAATTTCAGCAGTATAGTTGAATAAGAACAAATTGTTTTTTTATTTAGATTTAAATAAATCTCTGATCATGGTTAAACTACTACTGGTCTTTATCACTGTAATGTCGGTATTTCAGAGTTTTAAATCCGTCGATGTTATAAGATAAAACTGACCTGAGAGCGTGGGGATAATCCAAAGTAAATATAATTTTTTGCCCAGCACCGGATCATGTTGGGTCAAGATACGATAATAATCATTAATCATTAGCCTACTAGTTAAAAAAAATATCGTCTAATAGTCGCGCAATTGTATGCCGCAAAACTTAAAGAGGATACTGTCTCCTAGCCAACTGAAGAATACTAAGACCATCAATGTATTACTGAATATGTAGGTACATGAAACTCTTAAGATATTTCTAGCTGATAGCATTTATGAGCTAGGCAGATATGTGTCCTTTGAAGTCAAAGGAGCCCAAATAATCATGGATCATGGTATGTGACAGAAAGTAAATAGAAATTTGGTGTATTTAAAATACCTAACAATTTTATATTTTCAAAATTAGAATATTAAATTTCACGAAATAAAATCTTAAATCAAATTAATGTATTGTAATGTTTTCTTTCCATAGCATAACTATGTATAATGAAATTAAAATTAACGGCAAAATACGTACTGAGCTAAAGATGTTTTTTTTTAAAGGATATAGCTGGAAAATGTATACTTATTCGATGGATAGCTATCATGCGCCCAAAACATTAGTTCTTGTTTTCACAATGTATTGTACTAATACTATAATAAAACACGCACTTACCATTAATATTAAGCCATAAAATCCAATTTCACTAATGTCCACACATATTTATTATTAAAACACATACAATCAGCAAAATAACAGTATCAAGAACTCATTCACAAATTGTTTCAATCAACCAAAATGGCTACGATATTCTTTTTTTGAAATCTTATTTTATATTTTAAAAACACGAAATGTCAAACGCGGCATTCGATTTTCGAATGATTAAGAACGCGTTCCGACGTCCGCGAGGCATGAAGCCTGGCAGGGCACTGGATGAAAACGTTTTCCCGCCCTTAGACCACAGACTATACAACAGATGTGACAATTTTTCAGGGTTTTTTCAAATCGCTTAATGACGCGTCGTAATTAAATGTTTTGGAAGAAGCCATAGCGGCTAATGGTGCTTTAAGGTGACATTAATTTGGTGTTTAGAGTCAGAATCTAATGACGGGTGTAATGTAGAATTATGACGACATTAGAATATTATATGTGGCTAATTTATTCACGTTTTGGTGCAATATTTAAGTATAAGATATTATGTTTAAAAAAACTGTGTTATAATAGGATTATGAATGCTTTATGAGCAACTTATTTTGTGCTCTGTTATAGACTTTTGTGTTTCCCATAGATTGATTATTATCTTGTAGGTAACATATTAATAGTTTTACATACATAGGTAGTAAGCTACAAAGTTATCTAAATCTAGTGTTATGACGCAATTAAATAAAAAAAACCCTAATTATTTTTGTCCAAAACAAACAAATTGCCGCTAACAAACAATCAAAATTAGAATATTTGCCTACACTAGTAATAAGATTACTCTATGACATGTGCATACACGTTGTCTCTTTCACTCATTAGAGTACCGTATATTCCTGTCTTCTTCTCTCTCCTCTGCAGGACTCTATTTATATTGGGTAGCGTTAGTAAACACAGTAAATTATAATTAAACCTGTTTATGAAATGGCGTGTCTGCAACTATTTAGCCATGATATTATTATTTTAAAAGCCGAACTCCTTGGCTAATGAGTTTAGGGCGAAAATAGTTTCGTTGGAATGAAATTATAATATGAAAAGTAAGTTTTGAGAAATAAGTTATTAAGTTTAAGGTAATCTAAGTTGTGTAGTAAATTTTCAGCTTTAGTTTTTCGTATAATTAGTATTAAACAATTTCTCTAGGATCTTCTAGGGTCTTTTGTAAGCTATATTTATTTTAGGGGTCTTTTCTAAGCTATATTGTGTTTTTGAAATCTGATTTTGGACCCTCGGGAAATTTACAATTACCTAACCTTTTTGCAATCTAAATCTAGTTATTGTTTATGCTGTAAATAATTGTAATCAATATAGATTAGTGAATTATTATTATACATAATATAATTGAATTATAATTCACAATATCTATAAATACTAAAAAAAAAATATAATATGTTGTTGTTTGTGAAGATTTGATAATGTTGTGAAGAAAATCCTAAAAACATAAGTTTTTTTGGAATACAATCCGTCCATGTAACCTTTTTATAAAAAAATATAAGACTTTTTTTCTCCTAGAACGTGACTTTGCAAGCCGTACTAACATAATGACGTCACAACGGTCTTAATTTAAAAATATTCTACAATGTTGCCACTCCACAAACACTTCTTTTTAAATGAATACAAAATATGAAATGTCAACCCGTGAACAATGTTTTGGACTTCCTTAATTTTGTCAAAAACTGTACAAAATAATACTTTTGAATTTCATTATGGCGTGATTAATTAACCTCCTTTGAAAAAGGGGGAAACAAGCTTCTTTCCTGGAATTCTTCGGAATGATTATTTTTTTCGGGAAAGCACTTCATACATTCGTGATAAGTAAGTGGGTTAATGAATTCCTAGGATTTAATTAACATTACTGAAATCACATTTTACTTAACGTGTACGAATTTTAATGTGAGAATAAATACTTATTAATTTAGTGCTTACATATTTGCTGGTTTAGACTTTTATTGGTTTCAGAACGTGCACTCATAGTATAAGTTCTGAGTTGGAAACCTAATATAATTTTCCCATATATTTTGAATGTTTTAATAAACACTATTTATACCAAAAAACAAAGAAATCACAGGATACGATTTTATTTTGCACTTACACATAAATACAACCAAACAATTTTCACCTCTATAATAACAAAAGCAACAGGCCAAGAAAAAGTATTTTCATAAAGCTAAAGATTTACAACATTCAAATTATTCTGAACAATAATAAACAATGTTATTTCCTTCTCTGATTAAAATCTAACTTTACACTTCTTCATAGAAGTTCAGATTTCCTTCCGACCTCTAAAGTCGCGACCCATATCCGTCGTAAACCATTATAAAATTATAATTTGATGTTCAGAAGTTAATTCGAAGTTTTGGGAGCAAATATGAATTTAGATTTTTTAATAATAATATTTTTGGGCAAAATTAATAATAGAATGTTAATTTTGATGATCAAAAATCAGTTTGATTACGTAATACACTATATATACAATCAGTAAGGTTTTCACTTTGATTGTATTGTAAACCAATTCCTTTACCCCAACCCTTAACCTTAACCCCAAGAACCGTCAATAGATGCTCAACTTAAAAATTCTAATTATTTATTTATTTAATACTTTTTGCACATACACAATGTACAATGGCAGATTTAACGTCTTAGGGGTTCTCTACCAGTCTACCTTTGGGTGGTGGAGAAATAGTAATGGTAGGTGCGCCACACTATTCATCTTAATTTTAAATACACTTTGCTGAAACTGGCAATCAAACGCAGGCACAACAATTGCGAGACTACGCCATTTTCCAACTTATGAACATTATTTTTGTCGTAAGCATTTCAAATTTGAACATATACCTACGTTGCATAAGCGGTTTTACAACACACCAAAAAAAACAGGAAAACACTCATTGCTGTTTTCTCCAAACCACTTCACGATATTGCAGGCAATATATCAGTTCACACATGGCGAACAAATGAAAAACTTAACAACTTTAGCTTCCTGTAACTGCAAATATTGTGAACGCAAAAAAATCTTTTAACTTGACGCCTAACGAAAAACATAGTATAAGTAAAATGCGACGAGTTCTACTAATTTATCTGCCACATAAAACTGTCGCTTAGAATAGTCAAAGGAATGCATCTAGCTAAGCCCAAAGAAATAAAACGACGGTACGGAACCCGTCAGGCGTGACGCATATCACTGACGTGCAGTGCCTGGTGATAAAAACTTGATCCTTCACAGTTACGCAAGGTCAACCGCAGAGCATAGTATATGGAAGAATTTCAGATCAAAATATAAACATTGATCATCTTTTTTAGGAATATGAAATTATTAAATTACTCCTGCGCTGTGGGCGGAACCAGATTATCTAAAATTTGGCTCGTGCTAAACTAGTAACTAGTGAAGTAGTAAGACTAGTAACCAATAACTTTTTAATTTGTTCGTAATTTGTAAGTGCCTTTTAATCTGTTTCATAAATTGTTGTTCCTTTAAAGAAGAACTAAAAAATACACTACTTCTTAATTGTTAGGTAAATAGTATAGATGGGATTTTGCTAAAGTAAACTTTATCTATCAATTTGCTTGAAAAATAATCTTTTTTTTTTCTTTTATCAATATAGGTACCTTTTTTTCTATCAATCAACAAAAAGTTTATGAAAACCAAGCATTATACCTACTAAACTTACACATTTACTTTTCAAAGAAGAATTCTCGCTTTAATTTTACCATCTTAATATTTAACATGTACTACAAATGCACCTGTATCGAATCGAGAAAAGCTTGATCAGCCGTGGGGAGCGAGTGAGACAGTCGCGTTCATACACAACGTTAGAAAGAGACAAACAAGGTAACATTGTTGCTGCTAATACTGAGCTTTTATTAGACAAGTTTGCAGTTATTAACGATATAATATATTTAAGTTGCCTATATTTATATAACCTGATCATTATAACAGAGTGTTTATTGAATTTTATAGAACCAAAGTGATGACTAACTTCCCGCCAGCGGCTTCGTCCTTAAAAAAGTCAGAGTTTCATACAAACCTTGGAGGTAAAATTTCGGAAAATCCTTTCAAAATCCTTATAAAAGAACCCACCCTCCAAGTTTCAGGTCTCTACGACCATCGGATTAGACTGTGCGTTGATCCGTCAGTCAGTCATTCAGGACAAAGCATTTTATATGTATAGAAAGATATTCGTAAAGCAGCGGGCAGGGATTAGAGGAGGCGAGGTGAAGATCGAGCTCAGTGGCGTACCGTGGCGGGCTGATGGATGATGATGATGAACAAACTGTTTTTATAGTACTTCTATTACCTATATTTTTAATATGTTTTTTTTTTATTCAAAAACAAATTAGCGACCAGAAAAATTAAGATTTTATTTGAAAAAATAACGTCCTTATTTGCGAAAGGTTATTACGAATGTAAAAGTATCGTCGAATGTATAACTATCTTTTAAGGTTTTACTAGAAAACGGATAAACTGATTTAGATTTTTCGTATGGACATGGATTGAAATCTGGGGAAAGACATTAGTAGTCTGACGAAGTTTACTCAGAATACCAGTGAAGCAAGGTAAACAGCTAGTACAGAGTAAATCGTGACGAGCTTCCTTTGATAATCATCTGCCTAGCCTTTTCCCACTATGTTGGGGTCGGCTTCCAGTCTAAACCGGATGCAGCTGAGTACCTACTGAGTACAAAAGTTTTCACTCCTGTGCGTGTCCTTAAATAAGTGTTTTTTCTCTCTTTCTTTCTTACTAGTGTTTTACATGGAGCGACTGCCTATCGGACCTCCACAAACCAATGACCGGGTAACTCGATACCCATGGTAAGACTGGTTGTCAGACTACCTGTAACGACTGTCAAAGTAGAGTCGTTACAGGTAGTCAGAAGCCAGAAAATCTGACAACCAAATGACAGCCGGGACCAACAGCATAACGTGCTGTCCCAGTCACGGAGGAGTTTCGCTATGACAAAGATGGTCACCCATCCATGGACGAACCGCGCCAAGCGCGGCTTAACCTTTGATCGATCGACCCGTGCGGCTGTTACTTAACCATGAGCTTCTTACACGCTTCCTTTTAATTAGAAATAATAAATATTTAACCAAACCTAATTATAATCAAAGTCTTTCAACTTGAACGAATTTCACTACACATGTTGCTAGAATATTAACAGAAAACGGCACAATGTATTATTATCTTGCTTCAAAGGCTTAACTGGTCTAAATATAGACGCACCCCCACATTTTGTAGGAAAGCCGCTATGAATTAAAAAGGGGTTGTACAGGGGCGAGGGTTGACGTCAGAATTTAAACTGGACTTTACAAGAAACGTCTGAAACTTGAATAAGGCTTTGTTTACTGATTGAGTTCTGATAAAACCGCCCACTGCCTGAATGTGGGGTTTGTTTGTTTTAAACGGTTGATAAGCTATCTAGAGCAGCTATACTCAACCAACGGCCCGAGCCTTTGCGATTGGCCCACCTTGAGTTACAAAATTTTAAACCATTTTAAATTTCGCGTGCATTAGAAAAGGGGCATCCAGTAAATAAAATAAATACCTAACTACTTCATGTAAGTAATAAAATTAGTAACTAGTAAATTACTTATAACATTTTAGAGGAAAACTTATTAAGTTTTTTAATTAAAAATATTTGCTTGTGGCCCGCGACTTCATGACTGAAACGTTTTTGTGGCTTCTATATAAAAAGGTTGAGTCCGGCTGATCTAGAATGATACATAGTACTTAAAATTAATACTACAAATGTATGTGTCACCATCACAATTCATTCAATTTGCCTCAAAGGGCTTCCTCGTGTTAGCTCCGGCCCCACATTCACCTCCCAAAGATCTCCTCTCTGTAGCCCCGTGTAGGTACAGTAGAGACATACAAAAGCGAAAGTAAGTCTATTTGTCAATTTGTTTCGTTTCACGCTAAAACTGCTAAAACTATGTAGATGACATTTGGAACCGAGACTTATCTGTGACCTGATAGATGGTAGTAAAAATAGTAAAGGTTTTGGAAACAAAATGTTTATTTCGACTCTTCAGCGTAAATAGTTACCAGATTTTTATTTAGTTGTAGCATATACACCAGTACTCAGTAGCTAGCTATCGCTTTCCTATTTTGATTTAACCCTAAATATGAAGAGAATGTGGGAGAATTGAGTAGGGTAAATACCACTTCCTTTGGAAATAATCTCCACCACCAAACCTGCAAACAAAGAGACAGCTTATTTTTATTTATTATTAGCTGTTTCACGCGGGTTCACCTGTATCCGGTACTACTTGGCACACCAAGATGAAAAGTATCCTATGTGTTAATCAAGGTTATAAACTATGCGTGAACTAAATTTCATTTAAATCTATTGATTAGTTACCGCGTGAAAGAGCAACAAACACACTCACATTTATAACAGGATTTAATTAAACAAAATTGGCATTTAAATTTAATCCCTAAAACCAAGAACTGCCTACAACATCCAGGAATGCGTCACCCCAGTAAAAATGTCACTTGACACCAGACATTCGACCTTTTCACAGTATAACTGCACTAAGTACCCCGCAACCCTTCGCCTACGACATTTTTTCGTTTTTGCTTACGGGTTAACAGTTAAACTCCTTTAGCGATAATGAGGAGGTAATTTACGAAATAGCAAACGTTGTCTGTTAGAAGTGTTAGTTAAATATGCTGCGGGATGTTCGACAGAGTTACTGCGCCTCGTAATAAAAAGGACTGAGGAAAGAACATTGATGGGTTTTAGTCAGTAAGAGTCTGACGGAGCTCCCGGCCTAATCGCGGCGGGGGGAGTCATTTGATGATTTCCCGTCTGAAAAAAGGACTTATTGAATATATCAACGTTATCAAGCAGTAGTCCTGTCACTTTCTAACAAACGTTAGATCACATAAGCAAAACAAAGATGGAAACATAGTCACAGTGAGCGTGGAGAAACGTAATAAAATCGACAACCTATTTGCGATGACTGCTTCAAGAGTCAGAGAGTCATCAATTGCTTAGTCTTATCCCAACTATGTTGGAGTCGGCTTCCAGTCTAAACCGAATGCAGCTGAGTACCAGTGTTTTACATGGAGTTACTGCCTATCTGACCGCTACAACCAAGTTACCGAGTAACACGATGCCCATGGTTGACAGACTATCTGGCTATAGCCAGTACCTATGGCTAGTATAGGTTTCAAATAGTAAAATATATATGGAATCATACCCATCTTAATCATATCCTTACTATAAATGTGAAAGCGAGTTTATTTGTTTGTTACGCTTTCACGAGAAAACGGCTGAACTGATTTGGAACATTTTTTTTACGGGGATAAGTAGGACTCTCGTGACTATTATACTTTTAATCCGAAAGTAGTTCCCTCGAAACGTGAGTGAAACCGCGAAAAAGAGCTAGATTCTATACATTTACCAAACAGTCATGAGTCACCACTTAATGGTAAAACAGAAATAGCTCCCACCACGATTCGAAGCGTTGAAAGTTCTCATGAAGTCCAAATGGAAGTAGTTTCCAGTTAACTTTGCCACTTTGAACTTTAAAAACTTAGAAATGTTTTACATACACCTACGTACATGCATATTGATTGCAGTTTTACATGCAAAAACTGAATTATATACTACTGATATTATAAATGCAAAAGTTTTGAAGATGGGTGTATGTATGTTTGTGACACTTTCATGCAAAAGCTACTGAATGGATTTAGATGAAATTTGGTGCACATATAGTTTATAACCTAGATTAAGACATAGGATACTTTTTTAGATATCTGAGTGCGCGAGCCCCGTCACTACTGTTGACAAAGAGATGTCAGCAGCAGTTACGAGGCCCTCCCAACAAGGCCATAGCCTGCCGGGGCTGCGGGATGTTCGAACGATTTACCGCGCCTCCGGAATGAAAAGGGCTGAGAAAAAAACATGGATGGGTTTTAGTCCGTAAGATTCTGTCACTACATCCCGCCCCTACCATGGTGGGAAGAGCCATTTGATGATTTCCCATCCGCAAAAAAAGTGTGAAACTATAGGAAACAGCTAGTATATACCTATGTTATATTTTACCACCATCGACTTTTGTCATTATCCATTATGTCATTAGCCGAAGCTAACATAGAAAACGGATGTTTCACGAATATTTTTTACTATGTTTACAAAAACGTTTAACCCATATAATTTATTATGAGAATGACGCCTCTGTTATACAAAACAATAAAATAATTCACAAAACAAATGATTTCATTGTATTTCTATTCTCAAAACAAAACAACATCGCATTTAAAATGACATCACACGATGCATCGAAAACGCTTTTGCTAGCTAAATTTGTAACCGCAGAGGCCAAGCCTAACTGATTTTAGGTATATATCAAAACAAAATTAAACTACAAAAGGTTCAAATAAACAAATAACACTTTACAAATGGAACGAATTAAATTTAAAGTAACAGCTGTTAGTTGGTAAAAGTTTTTTGGGACCACAGGGTTATTTTAACCCAATTATAAAATGTTACAATTTAGTTTGTGCGAACGTTATTTTGGTTTGTAGGATGATTATATTTTCATGGCTCTTTAGTACTTAAAGGGGAATTATTCTCATTTAATTAAATTACTTTGTTTGTTTTGTAATACAATAGACATCTTAATAGACGTGGGTTCAACCCCCAAACGGTGCAAAAATATCTCTATGGTCCTAATCTCAGTGTTTGTCTATTTAAAATGGAGTAATTCGGATAATATTGTTGCAAATAAAAAATAAATAAACAGACAAATATTATGTTTTGCTGCAAGGTTTGTAGTGTCACATCTTCCCAGCAAAAACACAATTGAAGTCACGTAGTGTTTTTATGCTCTGTGATTGAAATGGTGAAGATTAGACATTTTAGGGGCTATTAAATTTTTCATTTTGACTTATCAAAAAGTGATGGTTATCGGTCTATAATTTTCAAATCTGAAACATCGTTATTTTGAGAATCGGACAGCAACATCATCATCTGCCTAGCCTTTTCCCAACTATGTTGGGGTCGGCTTCCAGTCTTAACCGGATGCAGCTGAGTACCAGTGTTTTACATGGAGAGACTGCCTATCTGAACTCCACAACCCAGTTACCAGGTAACACGGTACCCCTTGGTAAGACTGGTTGTCAGACTTTCTGGCTCTTGACTACCCGTAACGACTGTCAAAGATCTACATATGATAGCCGGGACCAACAGCTTAACGTGCTTTCCGAGGCACGGAGGAGTCTTGCTATGACAAAGATGGTCAGAATCAGACAGCACCATTAAAAAAAAATAGAAAACAAAACACAACTCCTTGGGAAACTCAAACTCATACCTCGTAAAATGTTATGGTCAACAATGAATCCTCTTTTGTTTTTTAAGAATTCACATTCAAAATTCCTCCCTCTATTGTGACGTAGTTAATATTTTATGTCCTTCCAAGTTTATCCAGAGGTCACAGCAGCAAATCATTTGAAGACCCTGCAAAACTTTTTTCAACAACTGTAAATGTAACAGTTTTGATAAAATAGACCTGTGTATGTATAGAAAAGTCTGAAGGTTAAATTAGTTCATAAAGTATCCACTACAAAACTTAAAGCTGCGGATAGAGACTGATTTGTTGAACAGAAACTATTTCAGTTGGATCTGTTGTCGCTGCTCACTTTTAGGTATATTGAAATAGAAGCTGATGTAAAATTACTAAACCCATTCCAGATTTTTGCAAAGAAATAAACTTTTTCACCAATAATGATTTTTGAAAAAAATATCACTGCTCTTATCCAATGTATATCCAACTATAAATCCAATCCAATCATATCCAAGTTATATCCAATGTAATTTAGTAATAATTTACTGTTATTAGTAAAATAATTGCTAAATAATTCGTGATCCAAACGGCCTGATTCACTTGCTCTTCCCTCAAGTGCATGTACAGTTTTATTTAAACAAATTTATAATAATGATCGCACCAAGCTTAGCTTAATTTAATAAATCGGAGCCGTAAAATATCTCTACCATCTAAAAGTGTTTAAGTCTATGGTGACGCAAGAGTCAAATCACAGCCGGTCCCGCTATGAATTATGATAGTTTTTGCGATGCCCGCGCGACGTTTATGAGGTGTAAAGGGCGACCTAACGCTAAAATATTCAGACCCGGGACCTTCTGACGTAGTCAATAGTAACTTTTTGTCGTCCTAACCCCGAATATATGATTCTTTTGTTCGCATAATACTTAGGTTTAATGTTCAATGTTTGTTTTAGTGCTGTGTTGAGTATGTTGTTACGGGTTGCGTTAAATGGTGATGGGACCCGCTATTTTGGTGATAGTTTTTTTTTATACATACCCTCTAGTTGATCTAGAGAATCGCTCTATTTCTGAGAGTGAGGTCTAGGGTCCGATAAATTTGTAAATTCTTTTGGGTGCTTTTTTTTAGTTTTTCTAGTAGCAGCCTCGATTCTCATTGCTGTCTGGTTGATGTCAATAGATTTGCAATTATTAAGACAATTAATATAAGTGGCGAAATGTGAATAGACTTATACTGTAAGTATAATTATATTTTTCATATAGTTACTAGTTTGTCAGTTAATACGTAAAGCTACTGAAAAGAGTTTGTAATTTGACGTTTCAGAAACTTCAAGTTCATCTGATTTTTGCATCAACTATACTTACAATACTTATAATAACACACCAACGATATTTCTCGTAATGAGCAACAAGAAGTGTATTGATCTACGTAACATCAGTCATTCAATTTCCCTACGATAATTAGTTTCTAAGAACACAAAAAAGTAAATGTTGAAGGGGCTTATAACAATCCGCACGTGCATTTTTGTGAGAGCTTATTCAGCATTTTAATCAGTCTATCGACTCAACTAATAATTATGTCGTCAATTATATTACAACTAGTTTTCCGCCAATGGCTTCGCCCGCGTGGGTAATATCTCCAACAAATATCAGTCCTTTTACCCAATGTATATAAAAACTTGACAAATTATTCCTTCCTCTTGAATCACTCTATCTATTAAAAAAACTCCATCAAAATCCGTTGCGTAGTTTTAAAAATCTAAGCATACATAGGGACAGACAGACAGCGGGAAGCGACTTTGTTTTATACTAAGTAGTGATTACTATTCTCATCAATGTATACATAATTGTTTTATTAGTTCCCATAATAGGGAGAATTGTAACTACATAATAATTAAAAAAGATTGTTTCTGATAGCCCAGCTCAATTAATTATGGCCGAAAACTTGGCAAATACTAGTATAACTATCACAAAGTCATATCACATTTTCTAATCTATCAATTTAGTTTGGGCGCCACTGTGGATGCCAAAGGTAAAGAGGGAAATATTGTGAGAAAACTTGCTCAATCCGCCAAAAGCAAACGTGGTGAGAACGTAATGATGAATGCTTATGCCTTCTCTGAATGATAACGGGTCCATGCTCAGTGGGACAGTAATAGAAGATGATGATAGAAATCATATGAATACAACTTGTAACCTGGAGAGTGGCTAGCAATACTTTTCATACAAGTAATCATACTAGCTTATAGAATTCGAGATTAGGTGTCAAATTTAAAAACATTTATTTGGAACAAAAACTATTTTGGCGTGGTTCTTGTGAGTTATACAATAAAGAATGTATGTTTTGAAATGCGAGGAAAACCACGGGCCATTGCTAGTTATATTACAAAACTACTTAGGCGAAAAGCAATATAAGATATTAACTAAAAGGCAGGACAAAATAAGAATACCTTGCTATGTGATTTTCCCCCTGGCTACACCGTCCCATACAAAATGCATGACCCCTCCGTACTGAATGTCTGATTCAATTGATATTGATTAGAACACCCTTGTAAGCAATCGGATAAGTTAAAACAGGTTACGGAAGAGCCTTGAAACTATACGATGGTAAATCGATTAACCGTTAATAAAGGAATAAAGAGGATCTTGATAGAGGAAAACATTAGAAGTAATTACTTTATCTTGTGTGTCGTGAAGGTCTGCACGTCAAGTCTGTGTGGGTTCGTAACCTGGCATGACCCAATGTGAATTTACAAAGTCTTCTGTACTTTCTAAGTGTAACTTGAGCATCCCTGACTAACGGAAAGGAAGACATTGTGGACTTAAATTCTAAAGATGTCAATCCACTTTGAGTGAGCGTGATGATCTATGTTAATGCCTTCTATCCTCCTATCTTGCATTCCTTAATATTTCCACTAAAGATGGAAAAACCGTTCTCGTGGCGAAATACTGTGTTATCACTGCCAGGTTTGGCTACATACGTTTAAAATATTGTTATGTAATAGAAGGTAAGTTTTTAATTGCTTCACGGTATCCAAACTGCTAGCAATCTCTGAAAAAATACTAACAATTGATGAAGCAAACCCAATGATAAGCACAACAACAAAATGGCCCCAGTTCTCAACCGCCCTGCTATTTCTCACTACGGTACCAGCCTTGGTATTGGGGCACACGGTGCTATAATCTGTTCCAATTGATTTTAAGAAAAATGTAAACAAAGTCGTAACTTATTTTGTTCTAATTCTGTCACAGAAATTAACAAAATGGCATAAGGATGGCGCATTTATGACAATTACATGATCTAAACATCACCATTCATCATTTAATGGCGTTTTATTTATATGAGTGGGAAAATTAGAACAAAACAGGTTATGATTTTGTTTAAATTTTTCTTAAAATCAATTGGTACAGACTATATTTATTTATTTAAAAAGTACTGCCACATCACAAACATTTAACATTCTTATAACTTAAACTATTTAATTTATGGCCTGATGCATGTGACAATAATGGCGTACATAACATTAGCAATTCATCGGCTCGAAGATGGAATACAATAATTAATTAGGAGTCATCAGGCTACCATAAAGGAAATGACAACTAACCGATCAGAGATCTAATCAGCAGTAGAGTTTGTTACCACTAAAGAAGAAGGACCACCGAAAACAACGCGAAAAACTGGAAGGTAGTTAATAAAGACAATTTGGATGAACCTTTTATCATCCAAAATAGGTGTCGAAGTGCCTAATACAAATATGATCCAATTTTCCCAACAGCACTCAAATACATAGTAATTGGATGTACCTAATTTATTCCGCGCTCCACACCATAACGGGAACGGTTCGCTAGTCAAAGCAAAATTGGGCTGGTATAACACCCATACCAACCAACGCTATTTGTAAACTAGTTTAACTAAAGGGATGGAGTGTTTATTATTGTGCTGTTTTTAGGTCTAGACTGAGGATGAAAATCCTTGTGGATTTTAAAATAATATCATTAACAAAACTTTCAGTACTTATTCAGAATTTTAACACATTTCACTCTCCTCAATTTTCAACTTTTACAACAACTATTTTCCTGCCTTATTGGTCATAAGCGAGCTCGTTAGATTTTTGGGCCGATTTGTGATAAAACTAAAATGAAAGATTCTTGTAATTACAGCCCGACACCTTTCAAGTCTCTTTCAAGTGAAAATCTCATACTCATAGGCCACATGGAAGGGAGAAAGCCGGAAACCTACCCGATGGATAGATGACATCCTGGAATTCCTGCAGTGTAACACCCAAATGGCAATCCACCTTGCTCATTGTGGGAACACTTGGAGAGCCCTGACCCGCAATGCGACTCTTGGTGCTCACGACCTTCAGTCATGAGATTAGGACGAAGAAGAAGAAAAGAAAAATCTTTCAAGTAGGAGTATACCAAGTATATTTCACTATATGAGTTGGCCTTATCTCAGCAAAGCCGTTCAGGTCGATCGGGACCCAGCTGCGCTAGCCCAGGATGGTCTAAGGATTTGTGATCAATGTCACAACGTGACTTGAGGTATAATATTGAGAGATGGGTACTCAGTCTGATGGAGAGTTTTCTTCACGACCTTACCCAATAACTGGATTGTACCTAATGGCCAAATATGGGTATCAGCTGCTTCTGGTTAGAGGGGTAACTAATCCCTACATATTTGAGAAAATGTTAGGCAGTTATCGACCCTTTAAGGCGAAAAACAACGCTGCTTTATAGCAGCAATAGGGGTGGTGGGTTAGAATTTCCATGGATACCATTGGATACTTCCCACGTATTAATTATTTAATTCTGCAAGTAGAATTGCACTAAATCACAAAATGTAGTAATTAATATCAATCGCTGTAATAAAGGCGGCTACACACGACTCACGTCGCGGATGCGTCGGCTTTCATTAATTCATTTGTTTTCATAATTCAATAATAATTAATTAATTTCGCTCGAATAGGGCTGCTACTTCTGAGAGCTGTTTGGAACTTCGAATATTTCATGTTACTCGATGCTTTGGGTGGATGTTTTAATAAGATTAACCATTATTACGTAACTACAAGTATCCCATAGTTTTACTCGTATTTTAAATTTTTGCATTGCACATACATCAATAATACGTTTACTTAATACAAAATTAGGATTCTCGAGATAATTATCGGATTCAACACAAATAGAAATTATATTTACCAAAACAAATAACTAGACTTTTCTAGCAGTACCTTAGAACAAATTAAAAACAGGTCCTACCTACGTAAAAAATAATCATCATCAGCCTATAATAAATTGTCCCACTGCTGGGCACTAGGCCTCTTCTTATATAGAGAAGGCATTAGCATTGATCACCACGCCTGCTGAAGGCAGACTGGCGATTTCAGACTTTTTGAGTCCAGGTTTCTTCACTTTTTTTTTCCCTCACCATTAATCAGTGACGCCTGAGATATACTTAGAAAGTACATAAGACTTTAGAAAAGTCACATTGGTACTTGCCAGGTTTTCAACCCGCAAACTTGTACCCGAGAGCTCTTTAACCTCAAGGCCACTATGGTGTCTTATATGCGTAAATAATGCTATCTGAATGAACCCAAAAATATCTAAAATTACCACATAAAATAATAATGATTCACAATAACAGCCAACCCTAAGAAGGCTTCCATCCGCGGTTCGTTGAATTCCGTTCGCGAATTTCACCAAATTAAAATTACGTACGAAAAGCGATTATATCATTAAAGTAGGCGCAAATGAGTGACAGTTCATTTACTGTTTTCCACGATGCGGTGGAAATAATTTCATTTTAATAATGTAGGCTGGTTATCTTGGCTTGTTTACAGCTAGGAGATTGTCAAGATTATTTTCCGATTTATTTTATAAGAGATTACAAGATTATTTTATAATCACATATGTAGGTGAAATCACATCCTTTCAGTATTGATATCCCTATGTATTATACAGTGTTGTTGTGTCAATAAATGTTTCTTTCTTTCTTTCTTTAATACAGCAACTAACTCAAGACTCATTATCATCAACATCGACGTATTAATTGTACAATTATTAATAACTTAGTAAGTCCAGAAATTTCTTTGACTTCAGCTAGTGGTGTCCAAGATGTACTTAGAAAGTATTAATTAAGTTTTTTTTACGACAAGTCTAATTAGTACTTGCCAGGTTTCGAACCCACACACTGGTACCCGATATGCAGGCGCCTTAACCACTTAGCCACCTCGACACTTATGCGTTTACAAACGCAAATTCGAAGTAAAAAAACCAAGGTATTCTTCTTCCAGCCAACGCATGCAAACAGCATGTTCAAGTGTCCAAGACACAAAGCTATGGTTTAACCACTCATTAGTAACGCTCAGTCGTTATGTTAAACTGTTTACCTCTAACCTTTCACAGAGCACTTAGTTTTAATGGCACTGAAACAGCTTACGTACTTGCAAGTTCATATCCGACCAAATGCTGGCAGCCTGGTCCTTACACCATTGGTACCAAATGGTGAAATGCATCCTATTACTAGATATGTAAAGACGAAAGTGAGTTTGTGTGTTACTCTTTCACGGTAAAACGGCTCAACTGATTTGCATGAAATTTGGTATGGAGACAAAAGGGTTCCTGGAGATGGTTATAGGCTACTTTGTATTTGGAATGTGTAAAGTAGTTTCTTTCGGGACATAGGTGAATAGGTGTAATCGCGGAAAACAGCTAGTCTACAATTGTATGGGTTTATTCTTTTTTCATCTCCAGATGTCACCAGGATCTCTCCAATCTATACATATCAAATTCTTTGTCCTGAATGCCTGAGGGATCAACGCACAGCCTAAACTGCTGATCGTAGAAACCTGAAACCTGCGTTGTTTGTATGACGTAAGCATCCGATAAGAAAGGATTTTTCGAAATTCTACACCTAAGGCGGTGAAAAAGGGGGGCAAAGTATGTATGAAATTGTGTCATTTTTAATTTGAATTCCTATAGCCCACGCGGGCGAAGCCGCTGGCGGAAAGCTAGTTTTAAATATACCTCTTCAGCGGTATTTCGCAAAAGCATAAGAGATAGACAGACTGAGCTATTTTTGCATTTATATACTAGGAATTACAATGAAATCTCGCCATCTGAAAAAATATACACCTAAATACTCTTGCATATTCTTATAAAAAATATTATAATTATAAATAAGCATTAAATATAAATAAAACTGTCCAAATGACCCCACAAGGGCTTTTGAATCAGCTTATTAAAACCATGGTAGCCAATAAAAGCCAATTAGACCTTCTTACTTAAACAATAAGGTGTAAAATCCCAATGATAAGAAGTTCTTAATAAAGTGGATGTAGCTGTAAGACACGTTTCACCTAGATATGCCAGTCGTCCATAGTATTCATGAAGATATAAGTATTATGTAGTTTAAAAATCCAAAAACACGCTCATCAATCTATTGGACTCCTCAACTCCTCATATGAGTCCAAACTCGAGGTGTTACTAGTAACTACTGAAGAGTCCCACTAGCCTGGCTTCATCATCAGATCAGCTTCAAGATCAACAACCAAAATTAGCCAGTATTGGGCGAAGCGAATTCAAGCAAGCCCCAAAATTGGACGATTTACGACCTTACATTTTAATTAAAATTTTGATATCATTTATTTATATCGGTTTGTCAACTAGACGCGTACGATTATGGGGGGGGGGTCATGTCCCCTGTAACCGCCCCCCTCGGACCGCCACCGAGTCCCGATGTGGAAAGAAATTAATAATGTAGCAAATTACGAGTAAACTATTCACTAGCATCGCTCCACAAATCCAACGGATTACAACCCTAACAAGGTCCGTAGAAATTGTATGCAGGTTTTATTACTCCAAGATATACGGGTCTAACCGTAAACGACTTGCTAGATGTTCTGTCACGGTTATAAAACTCGGACTTTACCGTTTTCGGGTGAGTCATAAACCGAAGGTGAAGAGCAATGACTTCAGAGTGCAATTTTGCTGTTAAGTTTTTGGCAGGCGCTTTGAAATTGAGCGTGCGTTTATTTTTGAGTAGTTGCTTCAGACCTTGCTCAGATAATTCTAAATGAATATTGGATTTATTAATTAAAATGGCAGTAGATTTTAATGTAAAAAAGTATACTACAAATAAATAATTCCCTCAACTTCGTAACTTTAACAAAAAAATGCCATTTACAAACTAATTAAAGATTTTCTAGCTATAAAAAGAAAGCTAAATCTAACCCGTGGGCATTTCTAGTAAAATATAGAATTATAAAATTACGTCGTAAAAAAATGCCTGAGGCTAATTGAGATTCTACTTTATAGCCTAAAAGATACAATTGTAGCCGTTATCCATAAAATTGCAATAATTTTATTTTAAATTCTGAGCTTTACATTTTCAGGCCAGTCCGGAGGGACTAATGTAATTAAGTGCGATGAACTAGCCCACTACTAGTGTTGGACAACGATACAGTTATAACTTATCGATAGTTTTGAAGCCTGGACAACATGTGATGATATGGTAATTTATGTATTTCACTTCGCTAGTTTATAATTCTAGCACCACATTTTGACTGTGAGATAAATGGTTAGAAAGTGTTTTTATATTTTCCTTTATATCACTCATGTAGTCATAATAAATTTAGAATTTATAAAAAATGCTGGTGGTTAAAATATCAGCCAATCTGCTGGCGTGGCTTATTATTTAACTGCCTAGAGTATACCGGGCATATTGCAAAGTTCGTTAGTACCAATTGATAAAGTAGAGGCTTCATATTTTTTTAACATAAACCCTTTAAATTCATTTCTATATTAAATAGATTGGATTGACTTCATTTATACACAAAATTATATTTCCAATTATTACGTACTATAGTTTTTTTTATACAAACTCGATATACACCAAAATTATCGATATCCCACATCTAACAACGCCACATCCCTATTCCTTTTGTACCTCCAACCTCATGCAAGGCGCTACCTTTATATTAAAGTCTGTGAATTTTTTAACACATGAACTTTTCATTGTGCCGCTAAGAGTTAAATAGAGAGGTAATATTTTTATAGTACTTACTCCCTTTTTAATTAGAACGTACCTAGATAACAGTTTTGAAAAGGTTTAGTAAAGTTTTATGATGAAACTAGCTGTTTTCGGCGGTTTTACTCGCGTCCCGAGAGAAATACTTAACGCACCCAGATAAAAAACATCCTATAACCATCTCCAGTGTCTCTTCTATCTCTATACCAAATTTTATCCAAATCTGTTCAGCTGTTTTACCGTGAAAGCATGACTATTGGCTAGCGCTAGCTATTATTCTGCTAGCGTCGTCTACGTGGTCTTAATTCTGAGTTACCATCATTCTTTTATCTGAATTCATTAAGTAGTTCTTGCGTGAAAGAGTAACAAACATACATGAGATATATCCTCACAGACATTAGCATTTATTATATTAGTAGACTAGCTTCCCGCCAGCGGCTTCGCCCGCGTGAGTTATAAAATGACCGTGTTTCATTCAAAATTTGCCCCCCCTTTTCACCCCCTTGGGGGTAGAATTTATCAAAATCCTTTCTTAGCGGATGCCTACGTCATAACATCTACCTGCATGCCAAATTTCAGCCCGATCCCTCCAGTGGTTTGGGCTGTGCGTTGATAGATCACTATGTCAGTCAGTCAGTCACCTTTGAGTTTTATATATATTTAGATTTAGATAGGGATTGAGTTGACTAGTAGAAAGGGAATATTGTAAATTACTAGTCGACTCTTGTACCGACAGCCGCATTAAAGAATTTAGTTCAAAAAACCGGCCAAGTGCGAGTCGGACTCGTTCACCGAGGGTTCCGACCATTGGAAAGAAAAAATACGCAATAAAGTCGCAATTATCTTGTTTTTTTTCCGACCGCATAATTAAGTTTGTTTGTACAGGAAAATTGCTGATTACTTAAAAACTACTAACTAGATCTCGTTCAAACCAATTTTCAATTGAAGTTTGCATGGTAGTCTATACCATATATTTTTTTTAGTTTTATCATTCTCTTATTTTAGAAGTTACAGGGGGGGGACACACATTTTACCACTTTGGAAGTGCCTGTCGCGCAAACTATTCAGTTTAGAAAAAAATGATACTAGAAACCTCAATATAATTTTTAAAGACCTATCCATAGATACCTCACACGTATGGGTTTGATGAAAAAAAAATATTTGAGTTTCAGTTCTAAGTATGGGGACCCCCAAAATTTATTACTTTTTTTCTTTTTTTATGTCAAAATCTTAAAGCGGTTCACAGAATACATCTACTTACCAAATTTCAACAGTATAGTTCTTAAAGTTTCGGAAAAAAATGGCTGTGACATACGGACGGACAGACAGACAGACAGACAGACAGACATGACGAATCTATAAGGGTTCCGTTTTTGCCATTTGGCTACGGAACCCTAAAAATCATAGGTACATCGCCAAAAAGTAAAAATAATTATTCAAAATTTCCCTCAAAAAGTAACTAATTCCCTAACAGGGGTCGGGCACACTAAAATTTCATTATACGTACGTATACCCAAGTTAAAGTTAGAATTAAGTTGGCAAAACTTACGCCCGACGTAACTTAACGCAGGTTAAGTTAGATTTATGTTAGTTTCCGAGTGGATTGGACTATGTACTTGAGTAGTGTATTGTACCTAGCTCTGTTAGATTTTACTGGGTAATTATGTTCAATGATTATTGTGTTGTGTGGGGTTCAAACGTAGCGTTACGGGGTCAAATAGTTACACGATACAACAGTAAAGTTCCGTTTAATTCAAACTGCTTGTTATTATCTGTGGACTCGTTAGATGGGCTCGTATTATTAGATTAGCAAGGTTAAGCTGAGCTAGCCGCGGACAGTCAACGGATGGGTGACTGTTTTCTCAACCCAGCATGACCCCAACGTGCCTCGGAGAGCACGCAAAGCTGTCGGTCCTACGCCTTACCTCTCCCCGGCCGTGTCGGATTGCCGACCCATCGGACTGTGAGAGTGGGGGAATAGAGAGTGCACCAGTGTCTGCGCAAACGCTTATACGCTATAATATCTCCTGCGTACCTGGCTAGTCTTCATAGAGATTGGCCGCCGTGACTAAAATTGGTCTGGAGATTATTATTAAGGGCTCGTTAGTTTTGACATTTAACCTTTTGCTTACCTCAGTGATGTATACATCTTCATCATCATTAGCCTATATACCTTTCGTCCCACTGCTGGGCACAGGTCTCTTCTCATACAGAAAAGGTAGGCATTGATCACCACACTTGCTCAAGGCGGATTGGCGATTTTAAGTAAAAGTAAAGACAAGTAAATACCTGGAATTTAAAGTAACTTTTAAAGTCCTTTTCCTTTCATAATGTTTTCCTTCACCGTTAGTCAGTGACGCCTAAGATATACTTAGAAAGTACGTATGACTTTATGAAAGTCACATTGGTACTTGCCGGTTTCGAATACGCACACTCTTATACGAGAGGCAGGTGCCTTAACCACTAGGCCACCACGATATTATGATGATGTAGACATGACAAAGCAGAACGTGTCCAGCACGTCACAGTTACGACTATATGACAGAATTAAGGGATTAAATTGTAGCTTGGCGCCGAGAGCTCGCTTTTAAATTTTTGGCGTGGCAGTCAAAGGGTAAAACGTTACGTTGATTGATGTAGGAACTTTGTAGACAGGCTTTATTTTTATTTTTTTAGAAATATCAACCAATATTTTTTTTTGTTTTGATAAAATGTTGTGAATGCTTGAATGAGAAATAAACTGGAAGCTAGATTACTCTTTTGATTTTGATGACTTTTTTAAACTTATTGATTGAATACAGGACAGATATGTTTAGTTTATACAGATAGGTTTTACTGAAGTGCATGATGCATTTATGATATGGCAAGCAAAGTCACGTGCATTAAGAAAATATTATTATTAACTAGCTTCTGCCAGCGACTTCGTCCGCGTGGAAAAGTGGTGCTCCGCTCCTATTGGTCTTAGCGTGATGATATATAGCTTATAGCCTTCCTCGATAAATGGACTATCTAACACTAAAAGAATTATTTAAATCGGACCAGCGGTTCCTGAGATTAGCGCGTTTAAACAAAATGACAACATTTCCCTTCACTGCTCTGCTCCTATTGATTGTAGCGTGATGAAAAGTATACTATAACCATCTCAGGAGTATGACAAATAATTGTACCAAGTTTCGTTAAAATCCGTCCAGTAGTTTTTGTTTCTATAGAGTTTATACAGACAGACAGACAGACAGACAGACAGACGGACAGACAGACAGACAGACAGACAAAAATTTTACTGATTGCATTTTTGGCATCAGTATCGATCCCTAATCACCCCCTGATAGTTATTTTGGAAATATATTTCATGTACAGAATT
Source organism: Pyrrhia umbra (assembly GCA_963891755.1). Lineage (NCBI taxonomy): Eukaryota > Metazoa > Arthropoda > Insecta > Lepidoptera > Noctuidae > Pyrrhia > Pyrrhia umbra. Next base: position 5,434,215 of record OY982943.1, read on the forward strand.
GACCTCTCTACAGATTTATTATAAGTATAGAAGATAGAAGATAGATAAACCAGCTACCGTCTACGACGTAACCCGTGTTGTACATTCATTGATAATGTAGCTGTCTATTGGTGTAGAATTTCTGTATTTAGTCCAGCAATTCGAGAGATTATTCGTTACATACATACTATCAAACTCAACTCTTATATACTATGATATGCTAGCTGTTTACCCGCGTCCTAAAGGAATTGTTTAGCGTACCCGGATAAAAATAATAACTAGCTATATCGTCTACAACTGCCTCCAGGGTCCCCTCTATCACCAAATTTTATTCAAATCGGTTCTGAAATTTTACCGTGAACACGTAACAAACAAACTCACTTTCGTATGCATAATAATAGTAAGGATACAATACAACATAAAGAGATCCTTCACCTCTCAACTGAAATTAGAGAAATTGGGCATCTCCTCAGTTTGTGTCTCGTTAACTGCAACAACCAAATAGCTAGCATTTGTACGTCAGAGCTTTATAGCTCAAAGTCAAACGACTCACTCAAAGCCAAGCATATGTCTGCTATATATGTCACTCAAGCTACACAGTTCGTCTCAGTTTCTAGCTAATGTTGGCGCTTTGCGTAGCTTGGCGCATTTGATCCAATATTTGTGCAATTTACTATATAAAAGGATTTAAAAATCTCGTTTCGTAATACGTTTTAGTTGGTACGCTATACCTAACTCTGTAACCGGTTAAGCCTACTTAGCCGTGATAGTTTTTCTTTTAAGTTCATTACACGTGCCACATCACATTACTAAGATTCAGTAGTTAGAGAGGATGACGCTCGATTCTAACAAAAAAAAATTATTTATTTATTTATTTATTTTAGTTCAAATTGGAACGGCTTAGACCAATTACACCAACTGAATCAATTATCCAGGATCAATTTCGGCACAAATGTTCTCCCCGTGGTCTCGGAACAGCAAAACACACAAAAATGTACTTTATAGCTTAATATATCGCAAACGGCTTATCTAATCTGAAAATGGTCTTCACATACCTGCTATAATTAAAAAAAAAAAACCTATCCAATGATATAAGATACGACATAGAGAAAAAAAACCATCGTAACGAGATCCTAAGAGAGGTAGCTTAAAAAATTTTTTTTTCAAAATTTTATAATAAAAAAATATCAATTTCAGCTTTCTAGTACCATGAACCTCTGAACTATGCCGTAGACAGACAGACGGATATAGCAACCTTATTGACTACGGAACCCTAAAAACTACTTCCACAAAAACTAACATTTAAAACAAAAAAGAATTACTAAATTTTATTAAAACATTTATCGACTATCCATTGTGCAAGTTCAAAACTTAGTATTGACTTAAAATCCAAGCTTTTCGCTCAGAAAACAAAGTTAGTGATAATTTGACTAATACAGTTAGTGGTTCAAACTCTGTCTTAACTGTCGAATAAGTCGAACCGCCGAGTATTTATTTGTCTTTGTTAAAAGGAATATTTATTGTGAGGATGATTTTCAGTTTCATTTTATTTTGACGCATAATTTTAGTTGACCTAAAAAGTTATGGACATTAGAAACGAGCTTAGGATTTTTTCGTGAGACTTTATTATACCTGGGGGGCTAGACAAGTGGCAAAACGCTAACGCTAACGCTATAGAATAGAAAACAAAATGTATGGGAATGACATATAGCTAGTCGTAAACGAATGTCATTCCCATACATTTTGTTTTCTATTCTATAGCGTTAGCGTTAGCGTTTTGCCACTTGTCTAACCCCTCTGATAGGAGTCAGGTTCCAGAATAGTTATATTAAGAATATTTTACATAGCTTTCCGCCCGCGGCTTCGCCCGCGTGGACAATTTTTTACTACCTTGGGTTACATTATTCAAGTTTTAGTATCGATCCCTAATTATTTCTGGAAATAAATATAGCCTATGACACTTCATAAAGATGTAGCTTTCAAATGGTGAAAGAATTTTTGAAATCGGTCCAGTAGTTTACAAACAAATCTTTCCTCTTTATAATATTAGTATAGATATAGATGATCGACCGACCCGTGCGGCTGTTACTGGACGACTAGCTCCTCAACTCTAACTTAACTACTAAAGTGACTGACTTCCTACTAATGGAGAGAGAGAGAGAGAGTTTGTAAGAATGTATGGATGTATGTTTGTTCCTCTTTCACGCAAAAACTAGTGAACGTATTTGGATGAAATTTGGTACACACATAGTTTATAACCTGAATTAATATATAGGATACTTTTTTACAGGTCCGCGAAGTAGTTCTCTCGGGATGCGGGTGAAACCGCGGGAAACAGCTAGTAATATTATAAATTCGAAAGTAACTCTGTCTGTCTGTCTGTCTGTTACGCTTTCACGCCAAAACTACTGGACCGATATAAATGAAATTTGGTACAGAGATAGAATAGACCCTGAGGAACAACATAGGCTAGGCTTTTTACCCGGGTGCGCTAAGTGGTTCCCTCGGGATGCGGGTGAAACCGCGGGAAACAGCTAGTCAAATATAATAATTTAATGGACATTTATTCTCCTCCTAATTCATAGCTGTTTCATGCGGAACTATGTACTTCGCCCATCTGGTTAAAAACCCAATGTCCTTCCTTAGGGTTCATTCTATCTCCATACCAAATTTCTTCACAATCGGTTCAGCCGTTTTACCGTGAAAGCGTAACGGACAGGCAGATATATTTTCACGTGAATGATATTTAGTAAGGCCATGCTTTCTAAACGTAAAATTGTATGATCCATACAACACATTACATCTCTATCTATTCACCTTAGAAACCAAACATCATATTATTTCATTAGTTACGTGAGACAATTTTGGCTATTTTTCGACCTCCCTTCTTCGTGAGATATCGTATTGTTTTCTTAGGGCCCTCGCCCACGACGACTTTTTGTAGCAATGCTGTCGCGCGTTTGGTAAACGCGCGTCAGTATCGCTACTAACGCGTGTTAGTCGCATTTGCAACGCGCTACTGCATCGCGAGTGTATCGCTGCAAACGCGCGACCGTGTTGGACGACATCGGGGGGAGGAACGGATAGGGAGCAATCAAGTATTACGTAACGCAATTTGGGGAGAGGGGAGGGTCTTGTAAAACGTTACGGTGCGTTACAAGGGCGGGAGAAGGGGTATTTAAACAACGCGTTACGTAACATTTTTTTTATTTTAATAAAAAAATCGGCAACCCTTTTCGTTTATGTTTTACGGGGAACCCCTCGAAGAAGAAGGGCAAATTAGCTGCTCTGCATTGTGCGCCATAGTGAAGCATTGTCTGAGGATACCGATTGGCTCAAAGACAAAGTTGATGCAAGTATTTTAACAATATCGTAACCTTCTTCGTCTACTCTCCAAATACCTGTAATGAAAGAGTCTGAGTGGCTGGCAAACCCGTGGACAGAGGAGCAGTAATTACAATTGAATTGTGTTTTTACGTACCTACACTTATTTGATTTATGACTAAATCTAATCTAAATCTAAATATATATAAAGTTCAAAGGTGACTGACTGACTGACTGACATATCAACGCACAGCCCAAACCACTGGAGGGGCTGAAATTTGGCATGCAGCTAGATGTTATGACGTAGGCATCCGCTAAGATGGGATTTTGATAAATTCTACCCTCAAGGGGATAAAATAGGGATGAAACTTTGTATAAAACTTTGTCAATTCTAAACCGATCGGGCTGAGAATTCATATAGCCCACGCGGACGAAGCTGCTGGCGGAAAGCTAGTAAAAACATATAACTTAAAAATCTCTTATATATTTAATTACTACTGCAAACGCAATTAATACTATAACAAAGGTATACTTTGTTCAACATAATTTTGCGTTACGTAATACTTGAATGCTCCCTTACTGAATCGCGTTTGCATCGAGACAGAAGCGCTACAGTATTGCGTTTGCATCGCGACTGAAGCTGAGCCCGTGGGCGAGGGCACACAGCTCGCGACCGCTTCGCGACTGTATCGATGCGGCCGCGCGACAGCATCGCTACAAAAAGTCGCCGTGGGCGAGGGCCCTTAGACCCCTCCCCTAATCTCACGTGAGATTTTTCAAGATGCATATTTGCAATGTAGACATCACTATGAGTGTCGGCCACTTTACTAAGAGTGTCAAACACTTAAGTATGACTATCAGATGCTTAAGTATGACTGTTAGACACTTCACTATGAGTGTCATACACTTGACTATGAATGTCAGACACTTTACTATGAGTGTCAGCAACTTTGCTATGAGTGTCAGACACCTGATTATGAGTGTCAGCAACTTCACTATGAGTGTCAACAACTTTGCTATGAGTGTCAGCAACTTTGCTATGAGTGTCAGATACGAAAGTATGAGTGCCAGACACTTCACTATGGTGTATGAAAATGAAATTGAACTTCGCTATTAGTCTCAGCCATTTCACTATGAGTGTCATCAACATTTGCTACGAGTGTACCACTACGAGTGTGCCACTTTGCTGAGTGTCAGTCACTTCCCTATGGATGTCAGCAACTTCACTATAAGTGTCAGACACCTGATTATGAGTGACAGCAACTTAACTATAAATGTCAGAATGATAATGAGTGTCAGCAACTTCACTATGAGTGTCAGCAACTTTGCTATGAGTGTCAGCAACTCTGCTATGAGTGTCAGACACTTCACTATAAGTGTATGAAAATGAAATTGAACTTCGCTATTAGTGTCAGCCATTTCACTGAGTATCAACAACTTCACTATGAGTGTCAGCAACATTTGCTACGAGTGTCGGCCACTTTGCTGAGTGTCAATCACTTGCCTATGGATATCAGCAACTTCACTATGAGTGTCAGGTGTCAGACACCTGATTATGAGTGTCAGACACTTCACTTTGAGTGTCAGACACTTCACTATGAGTGTCAGACACTTCACTTTGAGTGTCAGACACTTCACTATGAGTGTCAGACACGAAAGTATGAGTGCCAGACACTTTTTATTACATTTTCATTTACACTCTATGGATGTCAGCAACTTCACTATGAGTGTCAGACACCTGATAATGAGTGTCAGACACTTCACTATGAGTGTCAGCAACCTGATTATGAGTGTCAACAACTTCACTATGAGTGTCAGCTACCTGATTATGAGTGTAAGCCACCTGATTATAAGTGTCAGCAACTTCACTATGAGTGTCAGCAACTTCACTATGAGTGTCAGCCACCTGATTATGAATGTTAACAACCCTACTATAAGTCTCAGCAACATTTGCTACGAGTGTTTGCCACTTTGCTGAGTGTCAGCAACTTCACTATGAGTGTCAGCAACTTCACTATGAGTGTCAGCCACCTGATTATGAATGTTAACAACCCTACTATAAGTCTCAGCAACATTTGCTACGAGTGTTTGCCACTTTGCTGAGTGTCAGCAACTTCACTATGAGTGTCAGACACTGCACTATGAGTGTCAGACACTGCACTATGAGTGTCAGATACTTCACTATGGGTGTCAGACACCTTATTATGAGTGTCAGCAACATTTGCTACGAGTGTCGGCCACTTTGCTGAGTTTCAGCAACTTTGCTATGAGTGTCAGACACGAAAGTATGAGTGCCAGACACTTTTTATTACATTTTCATTTACACTCTATGGATGTCAGTAACTTCACTATTAGTTTCAGACACCTGATTACGAGCGTCAGACACTTCACTATGAGTGCCAGCAACCTGATTGTAAGTGTCAACAACTTCACTATGAGTGTCAGCTACCTGATTATGACTGTAAGCCACCTGATTATAAGTGTCAGACACTTCACTATGAGTGTCAGACACCTGATTAAGAGTGTCAGACACCTGATTATGAGTATCAGCAACATTTGCTACGAGTGTCGGCCACTTTGCTGAGTGTCAGTCACTTCCCTATAGATGTCAGCAACTTCACTATGAGTGTCAGCCACCTGATTATGAGTGTCAGACACTTCACTATGAGTGTCAGACACCTGATTAAGAGTGTCAGACACCTGATTATGAGTGTCAGCAACATTTGCTACGAGTGTCGGCCACTTTGCTGAGTGTCAATCACTTCCCTATGGATGTCAGCAACTTAACTATGAGTGTCAGCCACCTGAATATCAGCAACTTTCAGACACTTCACTATGAGTGTCAGACACTTCACTATGAGTGTCAGACACCTGATTACGAGCGTCAGACACTTCACTTTGAGTGTCAGCAACCTAATTATGAGTGTCAGCAACATTTGCTACGAGTGTCGGCCACTTTGCCGAGTGTCAGTCACTTACCTATGGATGTCAGCAACTTAACTATGAGTGTCAGCCACCTGATTATGTGTCAGACACTTCACTTTGAGTGTCAGACACTTCACTATGAGTGTCAGACACTTCACTATGAGTGTCAGAAACTTCACTATGAGTGTCAGACACCTTATTATGAGTGTCAGCAACATTTGCTACGAGTGACGGACACTTTGCTGAGTGTCAGTCACTTCCCTATGGATGTTAGCAACTTCACTATGAGTGTCAGACACTATGAGTGTCAGACACTGCACTATGAGTGTCAGACACTTCACTATGAGTGTCAGCAACTCTACTATGAGTCTCAGCAACATTTGCTACGAGTGTCGGCCACTTTGTTGAGTGTCAGCAACTTTGCTATGAGTGTCAGACACGAAAGTATGAGTGCCAGACACTTTTTATTACATTTTCATTTACACTCTATGGATGTCAGCAACTTCACTATGAGTGTCAGACACCTGATTACGAGCGTCAGACACTTCACTTTGAGTGTCAGCAACATTTGCTACGAGTGTCGGCCACTTTGCCGAGTGTCAGTCACTTACCTATGGATGTCAGCAACTTAACTATGAGTGTCCGCCACCTGATTATGTGTCAGACACTTCACTTTGAGTGTCAGACACTTCACTATGAGTGTCAGACACCTTATTATGAGTGTCAGCAACATTTGCTACGAGTGACGGACACTTTGCTGAGTGTCAGTCACTTCCCTATGGATGTCAGCAACTTCACTATGAGTGTCAGCTACCTGATTATGAGTGTCAGACACTTCACTATGAGTGTCAGACACTGCACTATGAGTGTCAGACACTTCACTATGAGTGTCAGCCACCTGATTATGAATGTCAACAACTCTACTATGAGTCTCAGCAACATTTGCTACGAGTGTCGGCCACTTTGTTGAGTGTCAGCAACTTTGCTATGAGTGTCAGCTACCTGATTATGAGTGTCAGACACTTCACTATGAGTGTCAGCTACCTGATTATGAGTGTAAGCCACCTGATTATAAGTGTCAGCAACTTCACTATGAGTGTCAGACACTTCACTATGAGTGTCAGACACTTCACTATGAGTATCAGACACCTGATTATGAGTGTCAGACACTTCACTATGAGTGTCAGCCACCTGATTATGAATGTTAACAACCCTACTATAAGTCTCAGCAACATTTGCTACGAGTGTTTGCCACTTTGCTGAGTGTCAGCAACTTCACTATGAGTGTCAGACACTGCACTATGAGTGTCAGACACTGCACTATGAGTGTCAGACACTTCACTATGAGTGTTTGACGTGTCAGCAATATTTGCTACGAGTGTCGGACACTTTGCTGAGTGTCAGTCACTTCCCTATGGATGTCAGCAACTTCACTATGAGTGTCAGACACTGCACTATGAGTGTCAGACACTGCACTATGAGTGTCAGACACTTCACTATGAGTGTCAGCCACCTGATTATGAATGTCAACAACTCTACTATGAGTCTCAGCAACGTTTGCTACGAGTGTCGGCCACTTTGTTGAGTGTCAGCAACTTCACTATGAGTGTCAGACACCTGATTAAGAGTGTCAGACACCTGATTATGAGTATCAGCAACATTTGCTACGAGTGTCGGCCACTTTGCTGAGTGTCAGTCACTTCCCTATGGATGTCAGCAACTTCACTATGAGTGTCAGCCACCTGATTATGAGTGTCAGACACTTCACTATGAGTGTCAGACACCTGATTAAGAGTGTCAGACACCTGATTATGAGTGTCAGCAACATTTGCTACGAGTGTCGGCCACTTTGCTGAGTGTCAATCACTTCCCTATGGATGTCAGCAACTTAACTATGAGTGTCAGCCACCTGAATATCAGCAACTTTCAGACACTTCACTATGAGTGTCAGACACTTCACTATGAGTGTCAGACACTTCACTATGAGTGTCAGACACTTCACTATGAGTGTTTGACGTGTCAGCAACATTTGCTTCGAGTGTCGGACACTTTGCTGAGTGTCAGTCACTTCCCTATGGATGTTAGCAACTTCACTATGAGTGTCAGACACTATGAGTGTCAGACACTGCACTATGAGTGTCAGACACTTCACTATGAGTGTCAGCCACCTGATTATGAATGTCAACAACTCTACTATGAGTCTCAGCAACATTTGCTACGAGTGTCGGCCACTTTGTTGAGTGTCAGCAACTTTGCTTTGAGTGTCAGACACGAAAGTATGAGTGCCAGACACTTTTTATTACATTTTCATTTACACTCTATGGATGTCAGCAACTTCACTATGAGTGTCAGACACCTGATTACGAGCGTCAGACACTTCACTTTGAGTGTCAGCCACCTGATTATGTGTCAGACACTTCACTTTGAGTGTCAGACACTTCACTATGAGTGTCAGACACTTCACTATGAGTGTCAGACACTTCACTATGAGTGTCAGACACTTCACTATGAGTGTCAGACACTTCACTATGAGTGTCAGACACTTCACTATGAGTGTCAGACACCTTATTATGAGTGTCAGCAACATTTGCTACGAGTGACGGACACTTTGCTGAGTGTCAGTCACTTCCCTATGGATGTCAGCAACTTTACTATGAGTGTCAGCTACCTGATTATGAGTGTCAGACACTTCACTATGAGTGTCAGCTACCTGATTATGAGTGTAAGCCACCTGATTATAAGTGTCAGCAACTTCACTATGAGTGACAGACACTTCACTATGAGTGTCAGACACTTCACTATGAGTATCAGACACCTGATTATGAGTGTCAGACACTTCACTATGAGTGTCAGCCACCTGATTATGAATGTCAACAACCCAACTATGAGTCTCAGCAACATTTGCTACGAGTGTTTGCCACTTTGCTGAGTGTCAGCAACTTCACTATGAGTGTCAGCCACCTGATTATGAATGTTAACAACCCTACTATAAGTCTCAGCAACATTTGCTACGAGTGTTTGCCACTTTGCTGAGTGTCAGCAACTTCACTATGAGTGTCAGACACTGCACTATGAGTGTCAGACACTGCACTATGAGTGTCAGACACTTCACTATGAGTGTTTGACGTGTCAGCAATATTTGCTACGAGTGTCGGACACTTTGCTCAGTGTCAGTCACTTCCCTATGGATGTCAGCAACTTCACTATGAGTGTCAGACACTGCACTATGAGTGTCAGACACTGCACTATGAGTGTCAGACACTTCACTATGAGTGTCAGCCACCTGATTATGAATGTCAACAACTCTACTATGAGTCTCAGCAACGTTTGCTACGAGTGTCGGCCACTTTGTTGAGTGTCAGCAACTTCACTATGAGTGTCAGACACCTGATTAAGAGTGTCAGACACCTGATTATGAGTATCAGCAACATTTGCTACGAGTGTCGGCCACTTTGCTGAGTGTCAGTCACTTCCCTATGGATGTCAGCAACTTCACTATGAGTGTCAGCCACCTGATTATGAGTGTCAGACACTTCACTATGAGTGTCAGACACCTGATTAAGAGTGTCAGACACCTGATTATGAGTGTCAGCAACATTTGCTACGAGTGTCGGCCACTTTGCTGAGTGTCAATCACTTCCCTATGGATGTCAGCAACTTAACTATGAGTGTCAGCCACCTGAATATCAGCAACTTTCAGACACTTCACTATGAGTGTCAGACACTTCACTATGAGTGTCAGACACTTCACTATGAGTGTTTGACGTGTCAGCAACATTTGCTTCGAGTGTCGGACACTTTGCTGAGTGTCAGTCACTTCCCTATGGATGTTAGCAACTTCACTATGAGTGTCAGACACTATGAGTGTCAGACACTGCACTATGAGTGTCAGCCACCTGATTATGAATGTTAACAACCCTACTATAAGTCTCAGCAACATTTGCTACGAGTGTTTGCCACTTTGCTGAGTGTCAGCAACTTCACTATGAGTGTCAGACACTGCACTATGAGTGTCAGACACTGCACTATGAGTGTCAGACACTTCACTATGAGTGTCAGCCACCTGATTATGAATGTCAACAACTCTACTATGAGTCTCAGCAACGTTTGCTACGAGTGTCGGCCACTTTGTTGAGTGTCAGCAACTTCACTATGAGTGTCAGACACCTGATTAAGAGTGTCAGACACCTGATTATGAGTATCAGCAACATTTGCTACGAGTGTCGGCCACTTTGCTGAGTGTCAGTCACTTCCCTATGGATGTCAGCAACTTCACTATGAGTGTCAGCCACCTGATTATGAGTGTCAGACACTTCACTATGAGTGTCAGACACCTGATTAAGAGTGTCAGACACCTGATTATGAGTGTCAGCAACATTTGCTACGAGTGTCGGCCACTTTGCTGAGTGTCAATCACTTCCCTATGGATGTCAGCAACTTAACTATGAGTGTCAGCCACCTGAATATCAGCAACTTTCAGACACTTCACTATGAGTGTCAGACACTTCACTATGAGTGTCAGACACTTCACTATGAGTGTTTGACGTGTCAGCAACATTTGCTTCGAGTGTCGGACACTTTGCTGAGTGTCAGTCACTTCCCTATGGATGTTAGCAACTTCACTATGAGTGTCAGACACTATGAGTGTCAGACACTGCACTATGAGTGTCAGCCACCTGATTATGAATGTTAACAACCCTACTATAAGTCTCAGCAACATTTGCTACGAGTGTTTGCCACTTTGCTGAGTGTCAGCAACTTCACTATGAGTGTCAGACACTGCACTATGAGTGTCAGACACTGCACTATGAGTGTCAGACACTTCACTATGAGTGTCAGCCACCTGATTATGAATGTCAACAACTCTACTATGAGTCTCAGCAACGTTTGCTACGAGTGTCGGCCACTTTGTTGAGTGTCAGCAACTTCACTATGAGTGTCAGACACCTGATTAAGAGTGTCAGACACCTGATTATGAGTATCAGCAACATTTGCTACGAGTGTCGGCCACTTTGCTGAGTGTCAGTCACTTCCCTATGGATGTCAGCAACTTCACTATGAGTGTCAGCCACCTGATTATGAGTGTCAGACACTTCACTATGAGTGTCAGACACCTGATTAAGAGTGTCAGACACCTGATTATGAGTGTCAGCAACATTTGCTACGAGTGTCGGCCACTTTGCTGAGTGTCAATCACTTCCCTATGGATGTCAGCAACTTAACTATGACTGTCAGCCACCTGAATATCAGCAACTTTCAGACACTTCACTATGAGTGTCAGACACTTCACTATGAGTGTCAGACACTTCACTATGAGTGTTTGACGTGTCAGCAACATTTGCTTCGAGTGTCGGACACTTTGCTGAGTGTCAGTCACTTCCCTATAGATGTTAGCAACTTCACTATGAGTGTCAGACACTATGAGTGTCAGACACTGCACTATGAGTGTCAGACACTTCACTATGAGTGTCAGCCACCTGATTATGAATGTCAACAACTCTACTATGAGTCTCAGCAACATTTGCTACGAGTGTCGGCCACTTTGTTGAGTGTCAGCAACTTTGCTATGAGTGTCAGACACGAAAGTATGAGTGCCAGACACTTTTTATTACATTTTCATTTACACTCTATGGATGTCAGCAACTTCACTATGAGTGTCAGACACCTGATTACGAGCGTCAGACACTTCACTTTGAGTGTCAGCAACATTTGCTACGAGTGTCGGCCACTTTGCCGAGTGTCAGTCACTTACCTATGGATGTCAGCAACTTAACTATGAGTGTCCGCCACCTGATTATGTGTCAGACACTTCACTATGAGTGTCAGACACTTCACTATGAGTGTCAGACACTTCACTATGAGTGTCAGACACCTTATTATGAGTGTCAGCAACATTTGCTACGAGTGACGGACACTTTGCTGAGTGTCAGTCACTTCCCTATGGATGTCAGCAACTTCACTATGAGTGTCAGCTACCTGATTATGAGTGTCAGACACTTCACTCTGAGTGTCAGACACTGCACTATGAGTGTCAGACACTTCACTATGAGTGTCAGCCACCTGATTATGAATGTCAACAACTCTACTATGAGTCTCAGCAACATTTGCTACGAGTGTCGGCCACTTTGTTGAGTGTCAGCAACTTTGCTATGAGTGTCAGACACGAAAGTATGAGTGCCAGACACTTTTTATTACATTTTCATTTACACTCTATGGATGTCAACAACTTCACTATGAGTGTCAGCTACCTGATTATGACTGTAAGCCACCTGATTATAAGTGTCAGACACTTCACTATGAGTGTCAGACACCTAATTAAGAGTGTCAGACACCTGATTATGAGTATCAGCAACATTTGCTACGAGTGTCGGCCACTTTGCTGAGTGTCAGTCACTTCCCTATGGATGTCAGCAACTTCACTATGAGTGTCAGCCACCTAATTATGAGTGTCAGACACTTAACTATGAGTGTCAGACACCTGATTAAGAGTGTCAGACACCTGATTATGAGTGTCAGCAACATTTGCTACGAGTGTCGGCCACTTTGCTGAGTGTCAATCACTTCCCTATGGATGTCAGCAACTTAACTATGAGTGTCAGCCACCTGAATATCAGCAACTTTCAGACACTTCACTATGAGTGTCAGACACTTCACTATGAGTGTCAGACACTTCACTATGAGTGTTTGACGTGTCAGCAACATTTGCTACGAGTGTCGGACACTTTGCTGAGTGTCAGTCACTTCCCTATGGATGTCAGCAACTTCACTATGAGTATCAGACACTGCACTATGAGTGTCAGACACTGCACTATGAGTGTCAGACACTGCACTATGAGTGTCAGACACTTCACTATGAGTGTCAGCCACCTGATTATGAATGTCAACAACTCCACTATGAGTCTCAGCAACATTTGCTACGAGTGTCGGCCACTTTGCTGAGTGTCAATCAGTTGCCTATGGATATCAGCAACTTCACTATGAGTGTCAGGTGTTAGACACCTGATTATGAGTGTCAGACACTTCACTATGAGTGTCAGACACTTCACTATGAGTGTCAGACACTTCACTTTGAGTGTCAGACACTTCACTATGAGTGTCAGACACTGCTCTATGAGTGTCAGACACCTGATTATGAGTGTCAGCAACATTTGCTACGAGTGACAGCAACATTTGCTACGAGTGACGGCCACTTTGCTGAGTATCAGTCACTTCCCTATGGATGTCAGCAACTTCACTATGAGTGTCAGCCACCTAATTATGAATGTCAGCCACCTGATTATGAATGTCAACAACTCTACTATGAGTCTCAGCAACATTTGCTACGAGTGTCGGCCACTTTGCTGAGTGTCAGCAACTTTGCTATGACTGTCAGACACGAAAGTATGAGTGCCAGACACTTTTTATTACATTTTCATTTACACTCTATGGATGTCAGCAACTTCACTATGAGTGTCAGACACCTGATAATGAGTGTCAGACACTTCACTATGAGTGTCAGCAACCTGATTATGAGTGTCATCAACTTCACTATGAGTGTCAGCTACCTGATTATGAGTGTTAGCCACCTGATTATAAGTGTCAGCAACTTCACTATGAGTGTCAGACACCTGATTAAGAGTGTCAGACAGCTGATTATGAGTGTCAGCAACATTTGCTACGAGTGTCGGCCACTTTGCTGAGTGTCAGTCACTTACCTATGGATGTCAGCAACTTAACTATGAGTGTCAGCCACCTGATTATGAGTGTCAGACACTTCACTATGAGTGTCAGACATTGCATTATGAGTGTCAGACACTGCACTATTACTACTATACCAGACACTTTTTATTACATTTTCATTTATACTCTAGGGATGTCAGCAACTTCACTATGAGTGTCAGCCACCTAATTATGAGTGTCAGACACTTCACTATGAGTGTCAGCCACCTGATTATGAATGTCAAAAACCCTACTATGAGTCTCAGCAACATTTGCTACGAGTGTTTGCCACTTTGCTGAGTGTCAGTCACTTCCCTATGGATGTCAGCAACTTCACTATGAGTGTCAGCTACCTGATTATGAGTGTCAGACACTTCACTATGAGTGTCAGTCACTTCACTATGAGTGTCAGACACTTCACTATGAGTGTCAGACACCTTATTATGAGTGTCAGCAACATTTGCTACGAGTGACGGACACTTTGCTGAGTGTCAGTCACTTCCCTATGGATGTCAGCAACTTCACTATGAGTGTCAGCTACCTAATTATGAATGTCAGACACTTCACTATGAGTGTCAGACACTGCACTATGAGTGTCAGACACTTCACTATGAGTGTCAGCCACCTGATTATGAATGTCAACAACTCTACTGTGAGTCTCAGCAACATTTGCTACGAGTGTCGGCCACTTTGCTGAGTGTCAGCAACTTTGCTATGAGTGTCAGACACTTATTTATTTATTTATTTATTTATTTATTTATTTATTTATTTATTAAGGCACACCAACGAAGTTTTTACAAATAACTGGTTTAACATTTACATTAATCCTCAATGCAGTGTAAAAACGTCACTTAAAGGTGTACACACCATTCAAAGTTAATAGTAAAAAAAGGAAACATAATATTCTAATGTTCAACTAAAATTAAAAAGAAATATCCTAAACATTTGCATGCATTACATTAATTCATTTAATTATTCGGTATTCAATGTATCAACATTGCATAACTAACATTCAATTATAATAATTAGATATGGAATAATAATGAATTGCAATAAATAAAATAACAGTAGTCAAAAAAACCGGCCAAGTGCGAGTCGGACTCGCGCACCGAGGGTTCCGACCGCATAATTAAGTTTGTTTGTAGAGGAAAATTGCAGATTACTTAAAAACTACCTGCTAGATCTCGTTCAAACCAATTTTCAATGGAAGTTTGCATGGTAATCTACATCATATATTTTTTTTAGTTTTATCATTCTCTTATTTTAGAAGTTACAGGGGGGGGGGACACACATTTTACCACTTTGGAAGTGCCTCTCGCGCAAACTATTCAGTTTAGAAAAAAATGATATTAGAAACCTCAATATCATTTTTGAAGACCTATCCATAGATACCACACACGTATGGGTTTGATGAAAAAAAAATTTTTGAGTTTCAGTTCTAAGTATGGGGACCCCCAAAATTTATTGCTTTTTTTCTATTTTTGTGTCAAAATCTTAAAGCGGTTCACAGAATACATCTACTTACCAAATTTCAACAGTATAGTTCTTATAGTTTCTGAAAAAAATGGCTGTGACATACGGACGGACAGACAGACAGACAGACAGACAGACAGACAGACATGACGAATCTATAAGGGTTCCGTTTTTGCCATTTGGCTACGGAACCCTAAAAAGAAAGTAAAATAAATAATTTAAATAATTTAAATAATTAACTAAATAATTAACTAACTAGATGAAAACATAAAATCAATAAGGTCAGCATTATTCGCTACATACTATATTTAATTTAATTTAACAAAAATTTAAACAAAAACAAAAGCAAGAGGTGAAAGGTAGCGCAATTACAGGTCATCAATTTTTAATACTTTAGCTTTGAAGCTTGATAGACTATCGAAGTATATATCGAGGTCACTGTTAAATGTACAGGCTTTATTATAGGTGGACATCATTCGGTTAAGAGGGGCATGTTGGCCTAGATTAGTACGACATAATTTCGGGACAAATGTCTTAATTGCCTTTTTAGACCTAACGTGCCACTGACGAGGTACATCCAGATTTATTTTGTTCAGGATATCAGGAGTCGAGGTTATACCGTTCGCAATTTTGTATAGCGTGCATAGGTCAATGAGTGTTCTGCGTCTTTGTAATGGAGTCATGTTAAAGTGACAAAGGCGTTGTTCATAGGTGGCTTTGTAAGGGCAATTATGGTCCTTGAATCGCAAATACCTGGTGAATTTATGCTGTATGCACTCAATACGAGTGTTGTGTATGTCATATAACGGATTCCAGACGGAGGATGCATATTCGATGACACTGCGCACAAAAGAGTTGTACAGCGTCTTTAACGCCAAAGTTCCTTTAAATTCTCTACAGACTCGATTAATAAATCCCAACATTTTAGTAGCTTTTTTAATTATAGTATCTATATGAGTGTTAAATGAAAGGTCGCTGCTTATTATGACTCCAAGGTCCCTAATGCTTTTGACTTGCTCCAAAGTTGTTCCGTTCAGGGAGTAGCGAGATGTTATGTGGTGTTTTTTGCGCGTAAACGTAATGTGGTAACATTTTGTAGCATTTAGAGTCATTCTATTGGCAATACTCCAATTTTGCAGAGAGTCTAAGTCAGATTGAAGTAAAGCAACGTCTTCTTCGGTATTGATCTGACGATAAATTTTGAGATCATCTGCGAATAGGTAACTCCGACTATGCTTGATACAGTCCACCACATCGTTTACGAATATAACGAAAAGAATAGGCCCAATATGAGAGCCTTGGGGCACACCG
Source organism: Pyrrhia umbra (assembly GCA_963891755.1). Classification (NCBI taxonomy): domain Eukaryota; kingdom Metazoa; phylum Arthropoda; class Insecta; order Lepidoptera; family Noctuidae; genus Pyrrhia; species Pyrrhia umbra. Next base: position 5,450,925 of record OY982943.1, read on the forward strand.
GATGTAGCGATATATTCTTTAGATTGGTAACCATTTACCACCACTCTCTGTATTCTCCCGCTCAAGTAAGATCTAAACCACTCCAGCACCTGTGCATGAACCCCACGGTTTTGCAGTTTGCGCAGTAGGATATCATGGTCCACTTTATCGAAAGCACTGCTGAAATCAGTGTATAGAGCAACGACTTGTTTACCTTTGTCAATGAACACAGAGATTTCATCTACATAGGATACTAAATTAGTAACAGTGGATCTATTATTACAAAAACCGTGTTGATGTGAGGAAAGTTGTGATTTCACATGGGACGCCAAGATGGGACAGACTAAGGATTCAAAGGTTTTGGAGAACATAGATAATAGTGAAATTGGGCGATAGTTTGCAGCATCTGCACAATCACCCTTTTTGAATACAGGAACGACATTTGCCTTTTTCCATTCATTTGGAAAGATGGAAGTATCAAGGGAATGGTTGAAAATCAGTGTCAATGGCAAAGCCAGATTACGCGCGCATTTTTTTATAAATATTGGAGGTAACCCGTCTGGTCCGGCACCCTTAGTTATGTCAATTCTGTCTTTAACGCTCTAAGCGTTAAAGACTTCTCTCTCTGTGAAGACAATTTTACTGATTGTACTTTGGGGAAGAATATAAGTGTCTGTGTGTGCATGTTGGACTGGGTTAATGCCAGTAGAGAATATGGATGAAAAATGAGAAGCGAAAATTTGACAAATACCTGTTGTAGCAGTTGAGTCATTTAACCTCATTTCAGACGGAATAGAGTTGGATTTCGAATTTTTAGTCTTAACGAATGAGCAGAATGCTTTAGGATTGGAACGGATGTTGTTTTCCATTGTGTGGACATATTTCTTGTAGCAGTCTTTGATGAAAAACCGTGCCCTATCGTCAAGCATCCTATACTCACATTCGTCACGGGGGTTGCCATACTTTTTAAATCGTTTTCTTAGCTTTTCCTTCTCGTTAAGAATCTTAACCAATACTTTAGAGTACCACGGTGGAAAGTTACTACTCACACGTTTTAATTTCGGAATATTCTCACTGATAATTTTTCGAATGTGTTCATAAAATACTTCGGTCATAGAGTTAACATTTGAACATTGTTCTAAACACTGCTTCCAATTTATTTCTTTTAATTTATCATTGATTAACCTGTAATTGGCAGACTTAAAATTAAAAGTTACGGGTTTTTTTGGCCTTAACTGCACACATACATCCAAAGCAATATTAATTACTAGGGGGGGATGGTGAATGTCTACTTTACTTATAGGTAAAGTCGATTTTGTTACCGTTGTGCCTTTTATGCTCGTGAAGATCAGATCGAGGCTTCTATTATTATGATTTGTGACTACATTATACTGATGCAGATCATTTAAAGACATAAAATCTATGAGAGAGTAGCCTAAGACACTGTTGTAATTGGAAGGTATAGTAGACGTAGAACTTAAGTTACTCGTGTCTTGTTTCCATTCAATGAAGCCCAGGTTAAAATCTCCAACCACGATGGTTTCCTCACCAGTGGCCTCGATGACGCTCGTTACAGATTCTAAAAACCGGTCCAGATTTTGCTGTGATACAGGAGGTGGTAAATATACTGCACATATGTTGATTTTCTTCGCATTATTTATCTTAAGTCGAACCCATAGATCTTCAGCAGTAGTTTCCCACTGACAGGCTCGACCGGAGTCGTAGATCTTGGAAACAGCAATAAGAACACCACCGCCACCCTTCCCCAATAACGAACTAGAACCCCTGTCTCTTCGATAAATATTGTATTGTGCGTTAAAGATCTCGCCATCCTGGATGTTTTCGTTGAGCCATGTTTCAGTAGCTATGATAATGTCATAGTGATTGATATTAACAGCCATATTTATTTCATTAAGCTTAGTTCTCATACCTCGGAGATTTTGGTAATATATAGTGAATTTGGGTGTTTTACTCCAGGTTTTACGCCATGGGGAATAGGCTCTATAAAAGGGTGACGGCTTGCAAGTTTTTTATATGTATGGCGCGTGCTCCTTCGTTTTTGCGAACCAATATGCGGCCGTCGCGAACCCAGACGTATTTATAGCCCTTCTCACGTGCAATCTTCCTAGTTTCTGCATGAATAGCTTTGTTTATAGGAGACAGGTGTTCGGAGACAAAGACTGGCTGCTTGGTTCCACCGTAACCTAGATGGCTTGAGTTAAGCTTGTCAGTAGCATGTGCTTTGTTAAATTTCATTACCGAAGCCAATATTACATCTCGGATCGTAGTATTTCTTAATTTGGCTACTATTGTGCGAGGGCGATTGTTCTGAGAGTCTAGTTTTTTCACGCGGGTTACATTGAGGACGTCGGTGGTTTCAATACTGCACGATACAGCCTTTCCCAACTGAACCATTGTACTCACAAGATTCTCGGCTTGATTTTCTGGGACTCCATTTATTTCTACATTCTCCTGACGAGAGTATTGTTCAAGTAAATTAACTCTCACAGATAGATCAGTAACACAAGTTTTCAGTTCCAAGTTCTCTTTTTTAAGTTGACCTACGATGTCCCTGTTCTTACTCAACTCGCTCTTTATTTCATCAAAGTCATTACTCATGAATTGTACAGAGCTTTTTAATTCATTAAGAGTATTTTTTAAATCAAGAAACTCATTCTCGAAGTAAGATTTGAATGAGGCTTTTAGTTGTAACGTTATTGTCGAAATAATTTCTTTACGAAGTTCGGAAACAATATCATCGTCTAAAATCGGGTTGCGTTCATCCTGGTTAAGGCTCACTAATAGGTCACCTGAGTGATCCTTCAGTGAAGTGCTGTTATTAGGTGATTCCTCTAATCTTGGTCGTTTAGACCTGACGGAAACATTACTTGCATCGATATTTGTGCTAGTGGGAACATTCGTAGACATTAGGTCAGTCTCCAATACTGCCTCAGACACATTTGTCTTCGCAGTGGTTGGCGGAGAGCGCTGGATGCGCGGCATTATAATCTATTTATTCTCGCACAGAATGCACTCAGGTCGCACTTTACGCAGTACAAGCGTTGTAGTTGTCTTACGGGTGAGTCATGAGCGACAGGCGTAGGTCACAGAGGCGATGCGGTGCGGGCGCGCGGGGGTTATCGGGCGAACCGCGGGTTGGGGTAGGTCCGGGTACAAATCGGTTAGTAAAATTTTAAATGATTTTTACCTATAACTTTTTTATGCGTCGATGTATTGAAGTCCAGTTTTCACTATGCAAAGGTTCAGTTCATAAGCAATGCAATAGTATCACTTCACTGTATAGAAAAAACACTTTTTACAGTATTTTTGAATAAAATCACAGAGCACAACAACAACGATGTTTCCTTTTGAGCTAGCGAGCGGGTAAATGACTGAGACACTTCACTATGAGTGTCAGACACCTGATTATGAGTGTCAGCCACCTGATTATAAGTGTCAGCAACTTCACTAAGAGTGCCAGACACCTGATTATGAGTGTCAGACACTTCACTATGAGTGTCAGACACCTGATTAAGAATGTCAGACAGCTGATTATGAGTGTCAGCAACATTTGCTACGAGTGTCAGCCACTTTGCTGAGTGTCAGTCACTTACCTATGGATGTCAGCAACTTAACTATGAGTATCAGCCACCAGATTATGTGTGTCACTATGAGTGTAAGCCACCTGATTATAAGTGTCAGCAACTTCACTATGAGTGTCAGACACCTGATTAAGAGTGTCAGACAGCTGATTATGAGTGTCAGCAACATTTGCTACGAGTGTCGGCCACTTTGCTGAGTGTCAGTCACTTCCCTATGGATGTCAGCAACTTCACTATGAGTGTCAGCTACCTGATTATGAGTGTCAGACACTTCACTATGAGTGTCAGACACTGCACTATGAGTGTCAGACACTTCACTATGAGTGTCAGCCATCTGATTATGAATGTCAACAACTCTACTATGAGTCTCAGCAACATTTGCTACGAGTGTCGGCCACTTTGCTGAGTGTCAGCAACTTTGCTATGAGTGTCAGACACTGCACTATGAGTGTCAGACACTGCACTTTGAGTGTCAGACACTTCACTATGAGTGTCAGACACCTGATTATGAGTGTCAGCCACCTGATTATAAGTGTCAGCAACTTCACTATGAGTGTCAGACACTTCACTATGAGTGTCAGACACTTCACTATGAGTGTCAGACACTTCACTATGAGTGTCAGACACCTGATTAAGAGTGTCAGACAGCTGATTATGAGTGTCAGCAACATTTGCTACGAGTGTCGGCCACTTTGCTGAGTGTCAGTCACTTACCTATGGATGTCAGCAACTTAACTATGAGTGTCAGCCACCTGATTATGTGTGTCACTATGAGTGTCAGACACTTCACTATGAGTGTCAGACACTTCACTATGAGTGTCAGACACCTTATTATGAGTGTCAGCAACATTTGCTACGAGTGTCGGACACTTTGCTGAGTGTCAGTCACTTCCCTATGGATGTCAGCAGCTTCACTATGAGTGTCAGCCACCTGATTATGAGTGTCAGACACTTCACTATGAGTGTCAGACACTGCACTATGAGTGTCAGACACTTCACTATGAGTGTCAGCCACCTGATTATGAATGTCAACAACTCTACTATGAGTCTCAGCAACATTTGCTACGAGTGTCGGCCACTTTGCTGAGTGTCAGCAACTTTGCTATGAGTGTCAGACACGAAAGTATGAGTGCCAGACACTTCACTATGAGTGTTTGACGTGTCAGCAACATTTGCTACGAGTGTCGGACACTTTGCTGAGTGTCAGTCACTTCCCTATGGATGTCAGCAACTTCACTATGAGTGTCAGCCACCTGATTATGAGTGTCAGACACTTCACTATGAGTGTCAGACACTGCACTATGAGTGTCAGACACTTCACTATGAGTGTCAGCCATCTGATTATGAATGTCAACAACTCTACTATGAGTCTCAGCAACATTTGCTACGAGTGTCGGCCACTTTGCTGAGTGTCAGCAACTTTGCTATGAGTGTCAGACACTGCACTATGAGTGTCAGACACTGCACTTTGAGTGTCAGACACTTCACTATGAGTGTCAGACACCTGATTATGAGTGTCAGCCACCTGATTATAAGTGTCAGCAACTTCACTATGAGTGTCAGACACTTCACTATGAGTGTCAGACACTTCACTATGAGTGTCAGACACTTCACTATGAGTGTCAGACACCTGATTAAGAGTGTCAGACAGCTGATTATGAGTGTCAGCAACATTTGCTACGAGTGTCGGCCACTTTGCTGAGTGTCAGTCACTTACCTATGGATGTCAGCAACTTAACTATGAGTGTCAGCCACCTGATTATGTGTGTCACTATGAGTGACAGACACTTCACTATGAGTGTCAGACACTTCACTATGAGTGTCAGACACCTTATTATGAGTGTCAGCAACATTTGCTACGAGTGTCGGACACTTTGCTGAGTGTCAGTCACTTCCCTATGGATGTCAGCAACTTCACTATGAGTGTCAGCCACCTGATTATGAGTGTCAGACACTTCACTATGAGTGTCAGACACTGCACTATGAGTGTCAGACACTTCACTATGAGTGTCAGCCACCTGATTATGAATGTCAACAACTCTACTATGAGTCTCAGCAACATTTGCTACGAGTGTCGGCCACTTTGCTGAGTGTCAGCAACTTTGCTATGAGTGTCAGACACGAAAGTATGAGTGCCAGACACTTCACTATGAGTGTTTGACGTGTCAGCAACATTTGCTACGAGTGTCGGACACTTTGCTGAGTGTCAGTCACTTCCCTATGGATGTCAGCAACTTCACTATGAGTGTCAGACACTGCACTATGAGTGTCAGACACTGCACTATGAGTGTCAGACACTGCACTATGAGTGTCAGCCACCTGATCATGAATGTCAACAACTCTACTATGAGTCTCAGCAACATTTGCTACGAGTGTCGGCCACTTTGCTGAGTGTCAGTCACTTACCTATGGATGTCAGCAACTTAACTATGAGTGTCAGCCACCTGATTATGTGTGTCACTATGAGTGTCAGACACTTCACTATGAGTGTCAGACACTTCACTATGAGTGTCAGACACTTCACTATGAGTGTCAGACACCTTATTATGAGTGTCAGCAACATTTGCTACGAGTGTCGGACACTTTGCTGAGTGTCAGTCACTTCCCTATGGATGTCAGCAACTTCACTATGAGTGTCAGCCACCTGATTATGAGTGTCAGACACTTCACTATGAGTGTCAGACACTGCACTATGAGTGTCAGACACTTCACTATGAGTGTCAGCCACCTGATTATGAATGTCAACAACTCTACTATGAGTCTCAGCAACATTTGCTACGAGTGTCGGCCACTTTGCTGAGTGTCAGCAACTTTGCTATGAGTGTCAGACACGAAAGTATGAGTGCCAGACACTTCACTATGAGTGTTTGACGTGTCAGCAACATTTGCTACGAGTGTCGGACACTTTGCTGAGTGTCAGTCACTTCCCTATGGATGTCAGCAACTTCACTATGAGTGTCAGCCACCTGATTATGAGTGTCAGACACTTCACTATGAGTGTCAGACACTGCACTATGAGTGTCAGACACTTCACTATGAGTGTCAGCCATCTGATTATGAATGTCAACAACTCTACTATGAGTCTCAGCAACATTTGCTACGAGTGTCGGCCACTTTGCTGAGTGTCAGCAACTTTGCTATGAGTGTCAGACACTGCACTATGAGTGTCAGACACTGCACTTTGAGTGTCAGACACTTCACTATGAGTGTCAGACACCTGATTATGAGTGTCAGCCACCTGATTATAAGTGTCAGCAACTTCACTATGAGTGTCAGACACTTCACTATGAGTGTCAGACACTTCACTATGAGTGTCAGACACTTCACTATGAGTGTCAGACACCTGATTAAGAGTGTCAGACAGCTGATTATGAGTGTCAGCAACATTTGCTACGAGTGTCGGCCACTTTGCTGAGTGTCAGTCACTTACCTATGGATGTCAGCAACTTAACTATGAGTGTCAGCCACCTGATTATGTGTGTCACTATGAGTGACAGACACTTCACTATGAGTGTCAGACACTTCACTATGAGTGTCAGACACCTTATTATGAGTGTCAGCAACATTTGCTACGAGTGTCGGACACTTTGCTGAGTGTCAGTCACTTCCCTATGGATGTCAGCAACTTCACTATGAGTGTCAGCCACCTGATTATGAGTGTCAGACACTTCACTATGAGTGTCAGACACTGCACTATGAGTGTCAGACACTTCACTATGAGTGTCAGCCACCTGATTATGAATGTCAACAACTCTACTATGAGTCTCAGCAACATTTGCTACGAGTGTCGGCCACTTTGCTGAGTGTCAGCAACTTTGCTATGAGTGTCAGACACGAAAGTATGAGTGCCAGACACTTCACTATGAGTGTTTGACGTGTCAGCAACATTTGCTACGAGTGTCGGACACTTTGCTGAGTGTCAGTCACTTCCCTATGGATGTCAGCAACTTCACTATGAGTGTCAGACACTGCACTATGAGTGTCAGACACTGCACTATGAGTGTCAGACACTGCACTATGAGTGTCAGCCACCTGATTATGAATGTCAACAACTCTACTATGAGTCTCAGCAACATTTGCTACGAGTGTCGGCCACTTTGCTGAGTGTCAGTCACTTACCTATGGATGTCAGCAACTTAACTATGAGTGTCAGCCACCTGATTATGTGTGTCACTATGAGTGTCAGACACTTCACTATGAGTGTCAGACACTTCACTATGAGTGTCAGACACCTTATTATGAGTGTCAGCAACATTTGCTACGAGTGTCGGACACTTTGCTGAGTGTCAGTCACTTCCCTATGGATGTCAGCAACTTCACTATGAGTGTCAGCCACCTGATTATGAGTGTCAGACACTTCACTATGAGTGTCAGCCACCTGATTATGAATGTCAACAACTCTACTATGAGTCTCAGCAACATTTGCTACGAGTGTCGGCCACTTTGCTGAGTGTCAGCAACTTTGCTATGAGTGTCAGACACGAAAGTATGAGTGCCAGACACTTCACTATGAGTGTTTGACGTGTCAGCAACATTTGCTACGAGTGTCGGACACTTTGCTGAGTGTCAGTCACTTCCCTATGGATGTCAGCAACTTCACTATGAGTGTCAGACACTGCACTATGAGTGTCAGACACTGCACTATGAGTGTCAGACACTGCACTATGAGTGTCAGCCACCTGATTATGAATGTCAACAACTCTACTATGAGTCTCAGCAACATTTGCTACGAGTGTCGGCCACTTTGCTGAGTGTCAGCAACTTTGCTATGAGTGTCAGACACGAAAGTATGAGTGCCAGACACTTTTTATTACATTTTCATTTACACTCTATGGATGTCAGCAACTTCACTATGAGTGTCAGACACCTGATTACGAGCGTCAGACACTTCACTATGAGTGTCAGCAACCTAATTATGAGTGTCAACAACTTCACTATGAGTGTCAGCTACTTGATTATGAGCGTAAGCCACCTGATGATAAGTGTCAGCAACTTCACTATGAGTGTCAGACACCTGATTAAGAGTGTCAGACAGCTGATTATGAGTGTCAGCAACATTTGCTACGAGTGTCGGCCACTTTGCTGAGTGTCAGTCACTTACCTATGGATGTCAGCAACTTAACTATGAGTGTCAGCCACCTGATTATGAGTGTCAGACACTTCACTATGAGTGTCAGACACTGCACTATGAGTGTCAGACACTTCACTATGAGTGTCAGCAACATTTGCTACGAGTGTCGGCCACTTTGCTGAGTGTCGGCAACTTTGCTATGAGTGTCAGACACGAAAGTATGAGTGCCAGACACTTTTTATTACATTTTCATTTACACTCTATGAGTGTCAGACACTTCACTATGAGTGTCAGCCACCTGATTATGAATGTCAACAACATTTGCTACGAGTGTCGGCCACTTTGCTGAGTGTCAACAACTTTGCTATGAGTGTCAGACACGAAAGTATGAGTGCCAGACACTTCACTATGAGTGTCAGACACAAAAAAAATATTAATTGTTAAACCGCAGTGAATATTATTATATATCTATGATTTAGCCATATTTGAGTAAATAAACATTTTTTTCTTAAAATATCCCAGTTTCTTGCAATTTTACACTTTCTTTTGCGGAAAAAACGCCTCCCCCCCCCTCTAAATGCCTATCGTTATAAATGGACTAATTTACCTAAAACCCTACAATTCACTCCACTACAAACTAGCACGTTTCGGGCATAACCTATACAGAAATTATTTCAGACCTAAAGCATATTGCAGGTTTCACGTTTTCTAAAGATACTGTAAGACTGAAATTCAATTTCAAAGGCTTTGGACGCCCCTTTCAGGCGGTATTCAGTGTACCTTTTATTTATTTCCGAATCAATAAATTTAGGTTTAATAATTCAGGGAAGTTAGGCTTGGTACCTATAAAGTTTTCTTGAGTGGGGTTAGTTCGGGATTCGGATTGTATTGTTGTTTTGTTTTCTTTATTTTCTTAGCTTTGTCAATGTTCTGAAGAAGTGACTATGCTTTTGCAAAATTTATTTACGTTGTTTTTAAAATGCATAACTTAAAAAAAATAAAAAAAACATTTTCTATTTAATTAATTATTAAAAATAGGATTTAAACCCAAAACATAGTCTTATGACGCGTTCTACATATTTTTGCTGGGAAGTAAATTACACAATCAGCTGTCTTTTTTGTTTGAAAACACGCTTATTGCCTACTAAATACATAGTTTTGTCACATTTCTTATCCATAAAGCAATAACACGTTTCGCACTTTATAAATGTGAGAAGGAATTGACCTTAAATATATCAAAATTCATAGGTAACCGTTAAGGTTAGGCCAAATAGTCGACAAATTGTAACATCTACATTACACGGGCTATACCGAAACGGGATCTAACAAAACTTGAAAAGCAAAATGTTCGCCGCCCACTGAATTCTTTATGATGGCTGTAAATCTAGGTAAATCGTAAATTTTGCAAGCGCCCCGCTACCCGACGAAAAGGGCAGACCCTATCTGCGCAGAAATGGATATAAACGTGTTAGGCTCGTAATATTGGAAGTCGAAGGGTTGAAATTTCGAAGGTGAATGAAATATGAAATAATCACAACAATTGGTATAAGTGTTATCCGGTAACTGGATTGTAGATGTCAGATAGGCAGTCACTCCATGTAAATTTCTAGTACTCAGCTTCATCGGGTTAGACTAGAAGTCGACCACGAATACCTATATTGGGAAAGGCTAGGCAGATTTATAGTGATATTCCTGAAATGAAACTCCACTAATGTTGTTGCGTCTTTTCTATGAGAATTATTTAAAATTCCTCCTATGATTTTTGCCTTAGTTTTATACAAGTTACCTATAGAAAAATATAAAAAAGGTTCAAATTACCTACTACTAGAAATGTGTTTCAAATGAATTTAACTTATACGTAGTCGTCTACATCGATGATACTGGAGCGAAAGTGAAGGAATGGCTGCATTGCAATCTTGAATGGTAATGTTGATTCTTTATTCGTTATAAAAGCATCAATTAAACATTAAAAAAGGATATTAAACAATTCTAGCCACTTCTTCTTCTGAAGTAGTCACTTATAACTCGCTCCATATTTCTGCGAACCTGTAGTACCCCAGTTGTGAACATGCCAAAGGTAGGGAGGTGGGATGTGGTTTTCGCCCATTTAAAATTCCAATTCTGGACCTTTGATAAGATACCTGTCAGGATTCTGTGCCGATTCTAACATTATATTTATTTGAATAACCTTGGATGGGATTTGGTATTTTGATGGCTTCAAATTTATGCAGGGTTATTTAAGGTAATTATTCCATTAAAAGGGGAGCATCGGGGAGGTCATTTGCAACTAAATGACTCCTATGTAATCCGACTAATATGACATATTTTAACTTCTTTTTATGACCCTACCCGGCTATTTTTATTCTCAGCATTTGCGCTACTACTAGATCATCGAAGTAGTGTTTTAAGTTCATTCCAACTTTGCAAAAACGGGACACTTGAAGAAGCATTTTGATGCCAACCACTTATTTTCCAAAAACATCATCATCATCTGCCTAGACTTCCCACAACTATGTTGGGGTCGGCTTCTAGTCTTACCGTATGCAGCTGAATATTAGTGTTTTTACATGGAGCGAATGCCTATCTACTGCCACAACCCAGTTACTAGGAGACACCTTTGGTAAGACTGGTTGTCAGACTTTCTGGCTTCTGACTCCCCGTAAAGACTGTCAAAGATCTACATAATGACAGCCGGGACCAACGGCTTACGGTGCTTTCCGAGGCACATATTCTCTTCTAAAGAATATTCAAAGTGAATTATTTACGACTTGTAATTGCATCGTTATTTATTTACACAGATTTCCTGCAAAAACCCAAGTGTCAATTAAGAGAAATGGATCATTATGCCTAGCACCATTTATGTTCGCGGCAGCTCAGGAGTGTGGTTGGATAACGAAAAAATCTGCTAACTCTATCATTATGAGATCCAGCTTCTAATTCGGAAAAAGGAGGGCATTACTCGCCTGTACAGATCTATTACTTTAACTAATCTAAACTGTCCTGACTAATAGTATAAACGCGATAATAAATTCTTTGAAATTATTCTATTCTATTACGTTTTCAGGGTACAATGATTGAATTGATTTAGATGGAAACTTACGCAGATAGATGGAACTATGGGGATCCTGGAGCTATTTCCCTCGGTGTAACCCTCATCCCGAGAGAACTACTTCATGCACCTGGATGAGTAAAGTAGCATTAGTAAAGTAGCCTATAGCCATCTTTAGAGTGACCCTAAAGACGGCCTCAAATTTCATTCAAATCGGTTCAGCCATTTGACTTTAAAAGCGTAACAAACAAACTCACTTTCACATTTATAATTATTGGTCAGGATAGTGCATTATTTATCACATTACAGATTAAAATTCATATGTGTTTTTTTTTGTTTTCCTGTCCCATTCACTTTCGTGCAATCTTTGTATTCTTTATATCCGGATAAGCACTACATGAAAAAAGCAAAAAAAAAAACATCATCACATGCCTAGCCTTTTCCCAAGTAAGTTGAAAAACAGATAATATAATAATAATACTATTGTTTTACAAGCCACTCTCCTGTGACGTCACGTTCTATAAAAGCATCCACTATTCAGACGCGTCCTGAGACGACTGTGGTTTATGCAATTTTAAAGCCTATCTAAAGGGGACTATTACTGGAGTAATGGAAAATGAATATTAAAAAATGTTTTTATTTAATTCATTAGAATTTATTTAAAGAATAATAGGTGGTGGTTTTTTTTTAATAATATCTAAAATAATCGCGCCATCTTGTCTCAACTCTCACCAAATCAAAACTGTAATTTAGTAATTGATACAATAATCACAGTTTTTTTTAGTTAGATTTTAATTGAAGTATCTAATAATTGTGTTAAAAGTTCTGAAGATCATCAATTAATCGACTTTATCGTCAATTTTTTTGTAGCAATTTGGCAAGTAGCGATAATTTAAGAACGAAAAGCCACTGTATATGTCCTAAAACAGAAAAAACAAAATATATTTTCGGAAGACTATAGCTAAAAAAACACCAAAGACACCGGTTCCAAAAGCAATCTATAGTTACGGAGAATTGCAGTATTTATTTAAACTAGAAAAAATCTAACATTTTTCGTTACACGTGCAGAATCCCACACGGATATCTGCATACCAAAGGCTTGAAATGTCATGTACAACATATATAACAGTACTATTTTCATCTCTACGTGCACAGTCACGAATGAAAGGATCATACTTGTATGGAATATGCCAGCCGTATGTCGGAGAATTCAATGAAATTGAACTGAACAATTTTGCGTGGGCGCCCGAATCTATTCGTTGTGAAAACTCCTCTCAAATTCTGCCTGTAAAAAGAAAACTTCTGTGAATTATTTTTATTTCTTTATTTCCTTTTATACCTAGTAGAATTTTGAAATAATTTTATTTATTTTAGGATTCCGTAACCAACAGACATGGCGAAACTATCGTTAGTTTCGCCATGTTCGTCTGTCTGTCCGCGGCATAGCTCAGAGGTTCTTAGTACTAGAAAACTGAAATTTTATATGGATATATGCATTTATCACCGACAAAGTATGGTGAAAAAACACTTTTTAAAATACGATTACATTATGGTCAATGGCATTAATGGACGTCGATTTGCCAGCGATGACGATGAAAATATTTTATTTTAATTTTTGCAACCGCTTCCGAGGGTAATCGCTAGCTAACCAACACGAGAGGTTTCCGTACCAAACTCTAATGTTTGACTACCACTTCATATGGACGAACCAAATGCTGGCTTTTACTAAAGACAAAACCTGCAAAAAATTGCAAACTGGTTGTAATGATGGTTGGAAACTCCTAAATATTTTATATTTTACTAGCTTTTCGCCAGCGGCTTTGCCCGCGCGGTCTATACGAATTCCAATTAAAAATGACAGAGTTTCATACAACCTTTGCCCCCTTTTTTACCCTCTTAGGGGTAGAATTTCAGAAAATCCTTTCTTATCTGATGCCTACGTCATACAAAGAACACATCCTCCAAGTTTCAGGACTCTACAAGCAGCGGTTTAGGCTGTGCTTTGATCCGTCAGTCATTCAGGACAAAGCATTTTATATGTATAGATAAAAAGCCTATAACCACCTCCAGAGTCCCTTCTATCTCGCTAACAAATTTAATCCAAACCAATCGTTTCAAGGGCATGACCAAGGGATATAGGATTCTTTTTTGTATTTAGAAATAAATGTAGTACTCGTCATTCCTAGGTTTTGATGAAAACTGTGAGCAGTAGCTAGAAATATTATAAGCCAAGACTACTTAACACATCACTTTTAGAAAAGTTTGTCTTAAAACTGACCAAAGTAGTGAAAACATAAGTTTTAAAGTGTCAGGCTGTGTCCTTCTCGTGGGATGCTTTTAAGCTTCTTACTTAGCAGATGGCAAACTTAGTACGGCTAATACTATGTTCTAAAAACTTATGGTGTACGGTTAAGTTTTTGAAACGACTTGTATCAGAAATGCTAAGATAATTATAATGCCTTATTGGCATTATGTTCTTTAAGCTAAAAACGTGCTTCGGAAAGCACGTTAAGCTGTTGGTCCCGGCTGTCATTTGTAGATCTTTGACAGTCGTTACGGTTACGAAACCTGGCAAGTACCAATGTGACTTTTCTAAAGTCGTACGTACTTTCGACGGAGCTACTGCCTATCTGACCTCTACAACCCAGTCACCGGGTAACACGGTACCTACCCCTTGGTAAGACTGGTTGTCACACTTTACGGCTTCTGACTACCCGTAACGACTGTCAAAGATCTACAAATAACAACCGGGATCAGCTTAACGTGCTTTCCGAGGCACGGAGGAGTCTCGCTATGACAGAGATGGACATCCACGGACCGACCGCGCCAAGCGCAGCTTAACCTTTTGATCGGTCGAACCATGCGGCTGTTACTTAGCCACGAGCTCCTCTAAAGAAATGCTACTATTGCACTTTAATGAATAAACATCTCCCTTCTAGTTTTTCACTACTACACTTGAAAATACACCAATTTAAGAGCTGACCTACTTGCACTCACTTACGATATTCCCTGATAAATGTTTGATAAATGTTGATTGGTGCTCTCCACTTACGACCACGCATTCGACACGGTTTCTAAACTACAAGTACTAAAGCTATTGCCCATTTTATTCGCTTTCAAGAAGAAATTCATCACGTTTACTCTTTGCCCAACTATGTTGGGATAGGCTTCCAGTTTATCCGGATGCAGCTGAACCAAGTTTTTTGCATGGAGCGATCTGTTTATCTTACCCACACGGCTAGTATTGCCAAATGTCTCGATTATCACGTCTCGTCAGGACGCTAAGCAGAACGCGTAAAATCTTGCTTTTTCTTTGAGAATATTATAATAATATTTTATTTTTTTTACCAAAATAAATCTTATAATCTAACTGACAAAAGCAAAGGCAACCAAATTTATTTTTAGCGCTTCAATACGTTTTCTTTTTGTGCCCTATACGGAATAACAGACCTAACGACACTACCCCCCCCCCCTAACTATACCTTATACTAAGACTAGTTACTATACCTTCCAGTTTCTGATCACCCGTAACAACTTTCAAAGATTTACCAAAGATGCTGGGACCTACCGCGGTTTTTAGGACAGAGGCTTTAAAATAAATGATTATCAATACACGGAGTGAACGTGGCAAGATAGTTAACGCTTGACCCCGTACTTTTATTCGACTTATTATTCGACTAAGAATTACTTTTCATATTGGAGCACTAAACATATGTAGTAGCTCAGTCTATCATATACATTTGAGCCTACAACCTTCTTCTAAAAAATCGATACAAAATATTCAACCACTGTTCAATGATAACCGTTAATTATTATTACACACCACAAAATTTTTGAAGGAAAGTTTTGTAATTAATTTCTGATATTAATTTTATTGGAAATGGAATATTATCGGATGTGGCTTTCCTAAATCTATGTTATTATGACAAACCTTGGTGGCCTATTTTAATATATTTCCAGACTTGCTAAATAAATAAAATTATAACGTTTAAAGGGGTCTTGTTAAATAAATCAGCTTTAATTATATCTTCTGTTTGACGGAATACTGTTTTTGTAACATACTTTTTTTTACAATTTAATATAAGTGCTATTTTTATTGACTCTGAAAATAAATATCGAATTTATATGTTTATAAACTTTGTACGTTTTAATGGAAAATATTATTATTATGTTCGTACAGATTTGTGTTGATTTTTCAGAAATATAAAAGTAATTTGCTGCCTCCCACACAACTTAAATGTAGGTAGAAAATTATTTATTTCGATTACATTAGAACCCAAGCCTCATCTCAGTTCAAGATCTAAATCCTTAGGACTAAATTAATACCATATTTAGCTTATATTAAAATTTTAACCGTCAGCATTTTGATGACCTTTTGACCTCCTTCAAACCCACATAAATACTTTTTAATTAAATTTTATGTTTATCTCCATATTGGTACATGCTAAAATCAAACTTTATTTTACTTAGTAATTAATAAATTATGTATTTATCTACTTGAAAATTGGCTTCAACTTTTTAATTGAAATCATTATCATGTCGACTTAATTTGATTAATTTTAATATTTCTACGCTTTGGTCTTGTGATTGCAATCAATTCTATTATTTTTTAATTTAATAATAATCAAGTACATTACACAGATCCGGTTGAACGGTGATCCCCAAACTAGACGAATGTCTGTTGAGAAATCTTGGGGGTCAGAGTTGCACAATTCTGTTGAATATAATCTGAGTTCAATTAGCAAGATATAACAATTAGGAATTTCAGTAGCAGTTAAGAGTTTGATTACGTACGTACGTACCTGTATTTAATGTCAATGGTACTTAAATATAACTTAAGTATACCTTTGCTTAATCATTTCTAAAGATGGGAAATCAAAAGATTCATCTTGCTATTCATGGAGCGGGAGGAAGTGTCAAACTCTTACTGAATAAAACACATCCACGTTCTTTCCTTCGCTCTTTGCGTCTCAGGACCGGGATTACTCTTTCGAAAAATCGCGCAGAAATTACCCCCTTACACTCCGAAAAAAGGAGGCGTGATGATATGGAAAAATGCTAGTTGGAAATTGATGAAAAATTAATTCCAGGGTTTTGTTTACGAAATATTCACAGAGGCAACATAACTCGGGATCCAAACGGAGTATACTTTTTATTTACAGTTCGCGCTATATTTGTTTTATTACGACTCTGTTTGCGATAGCCAAGCCGGCCAGTATCTATGGCTAGCTAGCCGTCGGTGTTGCCAGACTTGTGAATTGAAAATCTACTAATATCGATTATATTAATATTTTTATAAGACGATCCAAAAATGGAGTTTTGTTTTTTATAGGAGAACAGTTTCGGTAGGTTTTATATATTTAGGGATAAATTTCTAATCTGCGCCCGAAAAGTGTTACTTAGATTAAAATATTATTGGAAAGAAGTAGGCATAAAGTACAAACGGTATATCGCTTTGCTGTCTAAGCAGAGGTATTATAAATGATATTTATTTTGCAAGTAGGTTATAAAATAACACTTCTACATGTGAAACATATTTTCGTTTATAGCTAGATGAGGTCGGTATTTCCTATCTGACTACATTGAGAAGAAACACCGAAATAAACTCAAGGGTAAATAAGCCTTTACATGTAGTATGTTTATATAGGTATTACGGGTGTAATATCCTCACTAACATTATAAATATAAAAGTCACGGTGCCTATCTGTCTGTCACACTTTCACGGTTAAACCTTCGAAACGAATAAGGTCTCCTTAATAAATAGACCTGGATATAAAGCTGTATACCACAGACTTCTACCAAGATAAATATTTTGTCTCTGCCCATCCAATGGTTGTCTGGTAGATATCGCTTCTAGCGCTTAGACCGCTGTTGTACACTTATTTTAATTTATATTGTATCTATCTTAATGACTTCTGGTGAATAATAAAAGATATTCTATCATTCTAGTCCAAATTCTATTTACGAGGCGTCTTAATTTTAAGCCTTCAAATGTCAACCTACTTTGCTTCATAAGTTATTCTGGGTACTTAACGTATTTGAGCCTTTAATGGTTACGTATAATGCTAAGTTTCAGATTCAATTGCTTATCATAAGGCACAAGTTGTAAGTGAGAACTGAGACGGATTAGCGGTCTCCCCCCACTTGAGCGCTCGTTATCTTTGAAGAAACATGAATATGTCACTATTATTGTATGTAGAATGTTGAGATTATACGTTACGTAATATAATACTTACATCATCAAAAACAATGGATAACGTCATTTATATTTTGTTTAGGATTTTTAGTATAAATATTTTGGTTTAGTTTTGACAAAATTGTGAAAATACAATTTTCCTTATTTTTAGTTTTCGATAAAGCAATTATTCATATATCAGTAATTATTATATACCCAATAAAAATACATGAGGAAATCCTTTTCGATTTAAATTACAGAAAAAAAAACTAACAAAAAAGTATAAATTTATTCAAGCTGGCAACCCTACGTTATTGAGGTGTATTGGCAGCGCAGAACATGAGTAGAATTTTTCCCCGTTTGCTACCATAGTTCGTTAGTTAGCAACGTGTAGTACAGAAATGTTTATCGTTACATTTTGATCAACTACCTTTTCCGTAGTTTTCATTTGCTGGTATTTATAGTAAACTAGCTATTTGCCGCAGTTGCGCATACTAAGTGAACTGCTCCACACACCCGGATAAAAGCTATCCTATGTCCTTTCCCGGGTATCAATCTGTCTCCATACTAAATTTCATCTAATTTGGCTAATCCGTTTCGGAGTTATTTATGGATTCTTCTCCTAATTCCGTTTTTTTTTTCGGATGGGAAATCATCAAATGACTCCTCCCGCCGTGGGTAATGCGGGATGGAGTGTCAAACTAAACAAAACCCATCCATGTTCCTTTTTTAGCCCTTTGCTTACCGGGGGAGTGGTACCTAACGCTTTCGAACATCCCGCAAGCCATGACCCATTCCGGACTACTGAGAATTTTCGCGCTAAAAAAACAACAATACGTTTATGATCTGGAGTCAATACTGACAACGAAATAGTCAATGTAAAACCTTTTTCATCTCAAAGTAACTCCACGAAATGAACAGATAACAATCTGTTAACGCTGCAAAGCCTTACAAAAGTAGTCTGTTGTTAACAATTAAAACATGCGTCGCTGTGTAAAAGTCGGCGCTATAGAGTTGTCCGCATAATAAATTGTCTCGCTGGCAGCGCGCAAACTTCTTGTGATCCCTTATTAAGGCTGGGGCTTCAGTGGTAGCGGGTTCACAAACTTAACAATGTGAATGCGAATGTAATAATAATAATAATTTAGCCTTGTTTATTCCTTAATAATATGCAATTACAATAGTGTATAAATGTCTATAACTTGATGTCGTGCAGGATGATATGCGTGCCAACGGACTAACTAAACAGGATGCCGAAGACCGTGCAAAGTGGAAAAGATTGAGTAGGAAAGCGGACCCTGGGTTCTCCCGCGCTAGGCGGGACGAGCAACCGGGAGACACGCTAGGTTGATGATGATGATGATGATAAATGTCTATAACTTCATTAACATTTAAATTTTAATATATATATTTTTTTTTTGTTATAAATTTATTGACAGAAAGTATTTACATTATTTACAATATATACATTCTTAACAATATAAATAAAAAAAAAACTATAATATTCAAATATTGCGTCAAAAAATTCATCCTCATCGCCGTCAACTGGGAGTGTACCCAAGAGACTGGCGGCATTGCCACGTTGGATGGCAATGCTTAGCTTTTGACCAAAATAAAAGCCAGCCTTTGGGTCACAGGAAGTGTCAACAAGCCGCTTGGATATTTCTTTAATATAAATAGTTTTTTTTACCTTGAGATTAACTTATTAATTCTTATTTTATACAGATTTATTTTATATTAAATGTATTTTACAATTTCATTTACCAATATTTCAAACATATAAATTGACTTATAAATATTATTAGTTTTTATTTAAAACATTTGTTTTGTTTATTTCAATAATATTATTACGGACTTCTCTACTGAGTAAATGCGAATATAAATTTGTTTATTATGCTATAACGGTTAAACGGATAAACCAATTTAAATGTAATTGGATAGAGATGGGATCCTGGATCTACGGTTAAAGAGACGGTGGTCTGGGTGCATGAAATAGTTTCCTCGGGACTCTGGCGAAAACACAGAAAAACAGATAGATTATAATAAGCCGGCAACGTGCCGACTACTAAAGAACTGTGTGGTCTAAAGTTCACTACAACCCACAATCGTATTTTCCCTCAAAGTTTTCACTTCCTATACATTTTCCTACCCTGTTTTCTGTTATGGTATTTATTTATGCATAGTACAAAATCATCACCAGTTTTTATTAGAAAGAAATTACCTGCCCTAATCCCAAATTATTTAGGGTCAGCCCAGCATATTTTTTTGAGCAGCAATCATAATTATCATTATTCATTAATATATATTTTTATCACAAACGCTGTCACTGTGACCCCACCACATTATCCCGCACAGTTTGTCAACAATAATTACAGTTAGTAATTACACAAGTACAGCAACTATCGCCCGCCGACGACTAATAGCGTTACCAGCTGTTCCAGCGACAGACAGCGCGATGTACATTCTTAGTTTAGATGACTTTGTTCCATACAACGATAGACAACTCAAAGAGTTTTTTGTTAGAATTCATCTATCTGTAGGGATTGTGTACAAGCTTACTCAGCGTAATATTATGACGCACGGCTGCGCCCGTGATACATAGAAGTTTTAGTCGCAAATAAACTGCAGTCACAATTGGTCGTTTCAATTCAGCTTACACCCTAACATAAAACAAGTGAGAACACGTATATAGTAGACATTACCCACATTGGTGACCTCTGTGAACATTTTTATTGTTTTGGTGAGGTGCATATTTTTGAATGGAGCGGAAAATGGAGACTCAATACAGTGTTATGCCAGGTGCGCAAGATGTGAGTAGGGACATATCCAGAGATACTAGTGAAAAGGCACTGGCGAGTATAACTGTCTCTTCGCGTATTCCCGAGTTTTGGGCAGACCAAACGCGGCTCTGGTTTGTCCAGTTCGAGGCCGCGGTAGAAAATCAAAAACTGAGTGATGCAGCCAAACAAAATTTGGTTATTACGAAGTTAAGCAAGGCTGCTATACAGCAGGTGAGCGATTTGTTGCTTGCTCCGCCGGAGTCTCGGAAGTATCAGACACTAAAAGAAAGGCTGCTGGAGGTATTCGAGGAGTCGGAAACGAGGAAATTGCAAAAGTTGATCAGCGAAATGGAGCTAGGAGATCAGCGTCCATCGCATCTGCTACGACGAATGCGGGAGTTGGCGAGGGAAAAGGTGCCAGATGATACCCTCAGTTTGATGTGGCAATCACATCTACCGACAGCGGTGCGGGCGGTGCTGACGGTGACTGACTCAAAGAATTTGGATGTACTCGCCACCATAGCAGACAAGGTGCTGGAAAGTACAGGAGAGGGCTCATCGACAATAGCCGAAGTCAAAGCAGTAGCAGTACAGAAGAAGACTACAGGCAAGACGAGTGATGTATCCTCGGATATTAGCCGAATCCTGGGGGAACTAGCAAAGATCAACCTGCGTCTAGCAGGGTTAGAGAGCGGCAGAAGCAGAGAGCGTTTTGTCAAGGACAGACGAAGATCGACATCGGCAGTGAAGAATGGTGAGACGGTTGGCGAAAGAAAGAGCGCGAACTGGTTATGTTTTTACCACTATCGTTACAGGGAGAAAGCAACAAAGTGTGTGAAGCCCTGTAATTGGGGAAATGGCCAGGAGAAGTCGACGGGAAACTAGAGTTAGTGCAGCCGACGGCGGGACGTTGCACAATATACAACCGCCTAGTAGTCGGCGATAAGAAAACAGGTATGAGATTTTTAATTGATACAGGAGCTAATGTGTCCGCTATACCTGTACTGAAAAATCGTTCGCGTAGTTATTATAATAGTAGTAAGTCTAACTTTACATTGTCTGCCGCCAATGGCACAATAATAAAGACTTATGGTATAAAAACATTAACTCTAAGTCTGGGATTAAGACGCCCGTATACGTGGCATTTCATTGTAGCAGACGTAAGTCAGCCTATAATAGGTGCAGATTTTTTATTAAAGTATAAGTTGCTAGTAGATTTAAGCGGCCGAAGGCTCATAGACCAAGTAACTAGTTTAAGTGCATTAGGTTCAAATGTAGCGTGGAAGGGGCCATCCTTAACTACGATTGATAACACTTGTGTTTATTCGGATATACTAACGGATTTTCCGGAGATTACTAAACCTGTGTCGTTCAGGGAAGAACCCCCACAGGCGGTGTTTCATTATATTGATACGCACGGGCCTCCTGTATTTGCTCGAGCTAGACCATTAGCCCCAGAGAAATATGTCAAGGTTAAGGAGGAGTTTCGGCGCATGCAGGAAATGGGTATATGCAGGCCGTCGAAAAGTCCTTGGGCCAGTCCGTTACATGTAGTACCTAAAAAGGATGGACAGATACGTCCTTGCGGTGATTATAGGGCCTTAAATGCTATTACAATACCTGATAGGTACCCTATTCCACGGATAAATGATTTTACGTATATTTTAGGTAATAAGTGTATATTCTCGCGTTTAGATTTAAATAGAGCTTATCACAATATTTTGATTGCGCCGGAAGACATAGAGAAAACGGCAATAACTACTCCCTTCGGTTTGTATGAGTTTACACGGATGACTTTCGGGTTTACGGAATGCCGCGCAAACTTTTCAACGATATATGAATAACTCGGTATTACAAGGCTTAGATGCGCAATGCAAGGTAAATACAGAAAGTCAATTAGAGTCTAGTTTCTACTTCTGTTACATAGATGACGTCATCATTGCCAGTGAGACGCCCGAGCTTCATAGATTACACTTAAGGGCGATATTTGAGCGATTAAACCAATTCGGTATAACTATCAATATGGCAAAATGTAGTTTTGGAAAAGAAAAGCTGGAATTTTTAGGCTACGAGGTCACGTCAGCCGGGATTAGTCCATTACCAGACAAGGTTCAAACAATAGTCAATTTCCCAAAACCCAAAACGGTAGAGCAATTACGGCGGTTCTTGGGAATGGTAAATTTTTATAGGTCCAGCTTACCTAGGACAGCGGAATATCAATCTGTATTAAATAAGTATTTACAGAAACTTAAAAAAAATAAGAAAAAAGATAAGTCTATAATTAACTGGTCGCCAGAAGCAGACATTGCATTCGCGAAATGCAAAACTAGCCTACAGAATGCAACCATGTTAACGTATCCGATAATGAACGCTGAGCTTGCTTTATGGGCGGATGCATCGAATGACTGTGTTGGTAGCGTGTTGCAAGTCAAGGTTGACTCACACTGGTGCCCGTTAGGTTATTTTTCTCAGAAACTTAACGAGGTGCAACTAAAATATAGTACATATGACCGGGAGCTTCTAGCTATCTATTTGGCGGTACAGCATTTTCGTCATATGGTAGAAGGTAGATCATTTATAATTTATACGGACCATAAACCATTAGTTTATGCGTTCACAAAAAAACCCAGTGATAAAGAGACAACTAGGCGCGTTAGACAACTAATGTTCATCAGCGAGTTTACCACAAATATTCAGCACATCAGCGGTAGTGACAATACTGTAGCAGATGCACTGTCACGGGTTGAAACTATCACATGTCCGACAGCGCTCGATTTCAGCGAATTAGCGGTGGCGCAACGTACGGACGACGAGCTGACGTTGCTCTTATCAAATGACAACAGTGTAATGCAATTCAAGCGAGTTATTTTACCCGACTGTCAAAGTGAGGTAGTATGCGAATTATCTACTAGGGTGGCAAGGCCATATCTACCAGTAGCTTTTAGGAAGGGGGCATTTCAGGCGGTGCATAGTTTGTGCCATCCGGGAATTCGTACTACTCGTAAATTGGTGACGGCTAGGTATTTTTGGCCGGGAATGAACGCAGACGTAGGAAAGTGGGCCAAAACCTGTGGTCAATGCCAAAAGTCGAAGGTTATTCGTCATACTGTATCGGGACTAGGACAATACGAAAGTAGTGGACGATTCGAGCATTTACATGTTGATCTAGTAGGACCATTGCCTACGTCACCTGATGGTTATAGATATTGCCTTACCGTGGTTGATAGGGCGACAGGCTGGCCAGAAGCTTTTGCAATCAGGGATATTCATGCTAGCACAGTAGCCAAGACGCTGTACGAAGGCTGGATTTCGAGGTACGGTTGTCCAGTAAGGATTACTACAGATCAGGGCAGGCAATTCGAAAGCAGCTTGTTCAACGAATTAATGAAATGTTTAGGGATTAATAGGTTAAGAACTACAGCGTATCACCCGCAAGCAAACGGCACTGTAGAAAGGTTTCATCGGGTGTTGAAAGTAGCACTGATGGCCAGAAGGGACAGTGGTACATGGGTGGAAGAGCTGCAGACAGTTCTATTTGGGTTACGCGCGACACCGCGGAGTGACACTGGTATCAGTGCCGCGGAATTAACATTTGGTAAGACGTTACGGTTACCGGGTGATTTTTACGGTGAAAATAACATAAACGTTAACGATTCAAATGAGTATGTTAACAAAATTAGAAATATTATCGAAAACCTTAGGCCAAGACCGACGAAACAGAGAGATGCGAGGACTATCTTTGTTCATTCAGATTTAAAGACGTGTTCACATGTTTTCGTGAGAGTAGATCTGGTTAAAAGATCCCTGCAACCTCCCTATGAGGGTCCCTATCAGGTTTTAGAGAGAAAGGAAAAGTATTACTTGTTGCAAATAAAAGATAAGCGCGTGAAAATATCAGTAGATAGGTTAAAACCTGCATACTTAGTTAACGAAGGAACCCTTCCACTTAAACAGCAAGAAAAAGATTGTAACGAAACTAATTCTAATAATAAATTGTTTAGTGATAAGACTAATAATAATAAGCGTGTAACTTATACCACACGCACCGGTAGAACGGTGAAACAGCCGATAAGGTTTGTAAAATGACACGTATCTTGTAACCTATGGTACAGTGAGCCGTAATGTTACTAATAAATGGGTTCGATTCCTACTAAAAAACTACACAGTGACTTCAATAATGTAATTTGTTAGACTGTGTAATAAGTTTATATTAAGTTAATGCTATATGTTATAGTGTTAGGTATACGGTTACAGGCTAAGTAGGTAACACTAAAATTGTTTAGTATATTTAAGCACTTTATAATAGACGATGAAATAATGCCGTTTTTACATGTTAAAGGATGTTGTTTTAGGTCAACTTAATGCATAAGTTTCATAAAGAACTGCTGATTAAGGTTAATAGCAATTAATGCAGAATGTACTTTTAGTTTACACAAAAAGTATTGTTACATTAAGCGTGATTTATTCATTGTGTGAAGTAGATCTGACTACAATTATTGTTGTTTAAAGTAGAAATAACTGCTCGTAAAAATGGGTTACAGTCAAAGTAAACCACAACAGAACAATGTTGCTATTGCTCAGACGGTGTCTAACGAGATGATTGGACAAAGGGTTAGCGCTTTGGAAATTATTGTGATAGTGTGCGCTGTGCTCATGGGAATTCTGATCCTGTATTTGGTCAGAAGTCAATGTAAGAAGCGGGTACGGGACTGGTTCCAGAAGGAAGCAGTCGTAGCCGGTTGGGGTCCGCCAGTTGTCAAGGTGCAAACAGTACAGCCGCCGACTGTACCCCGTAACCCAGATGTATATTAGTATCAAGTGTTTGTAAAGATAGTGTTGTGTCGTATGTGGAATCTTTCTTCTTGTGAAATAGGATTGTGTAAAGGTATAATGGGGTTTGGATTAAAGGAAAACTATGTTATTATACATACATCTTTATTACAGGGTTGTTAACTAAACTTATTATAAGTATATATATATATTTTTTTTCTAAGAAGGGGGCTACTGTAGGGACACAATGTACAAGCTTACTCAGCGTAATATTATGACGCACGGCTGCGCCCGTGATACATAGAAGTTTTAGTCGCAAATAAACTGCAGTCACAATTGGTCGTTTCAATTCAGCTTACACCCTAACATAAAACAAGTGAGAACACGTATATAGTAGACATTACCCACATATCCTTACTAATATTATAAATGCGAAAGTAACTCTGTCTGTCTGTCTGTCTGTTACGCTTTCACGCCAAAACTACTGGACCGATATAAATGATTATATGATATAAATTTGGTACAGAGATAGAATAGACCCTGAGGAACAACATAGGCTACTTTTTACCCGGGTACGCTAAGTAGTTCCCTCGGGATGCGGGTGAAACCGCGGGAAACAGCTAGTCTTCTATACATATAACATGCTTTATCTTGAATGACTGACTGACTGGCGGATCAACGCACAGCCTAAACCGCTGATTGTAGGCATCCGATAAGAAAGGATTTTTTCGAAATTCTACCCCTAAGGACTAAGTTCACCGACAGATTACCTAATCGGCCTGTTAAATAAAAACGTTTTTTAACCACGAAGCGGGAATTTTTCGTGTTATCAACTTCTTGTCCATAGGAATAAACCCAAATGATAAGGTATCCATCGCAAGACAGAAGTTTGAATTTATGGTAAACAGCTATTTTGAGTTGATTGGATCGTTATCTGGTCGGTGAACTTGGGCCTAAGGGATGAAAAATAGGGGGCAAAAGTTGTAATATGAAAGAAACTCGGTCATTTTTAATTTCGGGAATTGAATTTGTCACATGCAGTGCAGTATCCAATTGCTCAGCCACTACGCTAAACGTGCCGTCAAGCGTCGATTTATTTTTCCATTTGAAGAAAATTACTGAAGTTACTGACACAAAATTTTCGTCAGCTAGCTTAAATCCTAATTACTAATATATCAAAACCAGTATTGGTCTAAAACCCCGACCATCCCTAACTGAATCAAGTGGTTTGCAAATGTCTAAAACACAGTGCAGTGAAATATGACACTTATCTTCTAAGACATACACCAAGGCGTATGGAAATAGTTCCCTCTCGGAGGTGAGAGGGAAATTGGATTAACCGCTTTAGAGTTAGAGCAAGGTTTATGAGTGTTCAGATCTTAATTGTTTGAGAAGGGGAGGGAATATGCTCATGTATTAATTCTATTCTGACATAAATGAGAATGTGAGTATTTTTGTTTGTTACACTTTCATTTTGAAACTGCTTAAAGCCAAGTTCACCGACAGTTTTAAGGTTACCTAATCAGCCCGTTAAATAAAAACGTTTTTAACCACGAAGTGGGAATTTTCGTGTTATCCACTTCTTGTCCAACCCTGGATTGGTAATAGACCATTTTAGGAATAAAAAACCCGAATGATAAGGTATCCATCGTAAGACAGATGTTTGTATTTATGGTAAACAGCTGTTTTGAGTTGATCGGACTGTTATCTTGTCGGTGAATTTTGGCCTTAATCGATTTGGAAGAAATTTGGTGTAGGTAGTGATAGACCCTGGATAAGGGATCCTGGAAACTTTTTTTTAACCCCTCTGCGGAAGCAGGTGTGATGTTATGTAAAAAAGTTCTTACTCTGGCTGTCTCACTCGGTTTTGTTCCTATCCTGAGAGAACTGCTTGGTAGTCTCGGACAAAACTATCTTATATCCAGGTTTTAATCTACTTATTTTTATCTAAATCAGTCCAGCTATTTTTGCGTGAAAGTGTAACAGACAGACAGAGTCACTGCGCATTTATTCTGATAGATTGATAATAGTTTCCTTTACTAGTTTTTTTTATGATTCTACTGGATCTCTTAGGGCTGGTTTCAATTACCTATCTATCCTTAGATTTTCTTACTAGAGATAGGTTTTTGACATTAGTTGTATGGATCTTATCTCAAAATTCTATCTTTAGTAAGAGAATCTACGGATAGGTGAGATATTAAAACTGGCCATTAATATACATAAACTTTTGGTAGCATCTTTGTTATCTAAAATCCCAAAGTCAATTAATATCCCAAAATAAATGATCTCACGGAAATATTTATGAAAATGATTAATTTTCCAGATATCAGTATGAAACGGATGATGTAAATCTAAAGATCGATAAGACCCCATAAAGACGCCAGGATCCTATAATAAATTGAAGAGCTTTTCTTTGGGTATAGCTATCAATTCCTTGGGCCACTTGGAGATTCTATCGCTTTATTTATTTAAGGATTCCATATCCTATATTTATGCAAAGTATTTGTAGCGTACTTTGTTTCGCAGAAAAGATTATGTTTTTTTTATTTTATTTACCTCTCGACAATATCTATAAAATAGTCCAAAGTTAGATCGGTGAACACTGTTATCGGAATTTTATAATTTTCTTTAATCTTTTATAATGTAAAGTTGTATCAAAACTGGACATCAAAATCCGCTTTTTTACGGGAATAAAGTTCAATTTTTTGCATGATTCCTGCAGGGCAAAATGACTCTCAATCCACCCTTTTGAATGTGTCAAACCTATCTAAATCCGATGTCAATAATCTCTATCATGTTTCCAGATAATAACGATCGCACTGAATTTAGCCCGGCCATTCTTTATCAAACATCTCAGTAAGATATAACAAAATTATATTAATTGTCTCACTGCTTGGTACAACTTTGTCACAAAAAGGTAAGAGCATTGATCACCAATAATTCCCGGTTCGGGCCAATAAACCTTGTGAGGTTTTTGAAAAAAATACACAAAACAGCCCGGAGTTTAGCGGTGTGAAACACCCGTACCTAAAACCGTAGCTCCCGGCTGTTACCTTAATGGTAGTCGGGGACTACATTTCCATGTCAGAAGCCCGGATTCCAAAATACCAACACTAGGGTCTATTAATAGGTACGAAGAAGAATCTTCGAGCCATTACGACATTTTAGGATAAATGAAGTTCTATTTTATTTTACAGAATCGCATACCAACTCGCTTACCCCAGAGAACCCGTTCAGCATGATTTCATGGCACAGCAAGGTTCACCGCCCGCGTCAAGTGATCCGATCCGGATGGACGGTTTTAAATGCGTCCACATAACTGTGGTAATGTTAATTCCGATTCGCATCCGATTTCCGAAACAGATTGTATAGTTGCTGTAAGGTTTTATATGTAACGAACATTTTTATTTGGTTGATAAATTATTTTTGGATTTATTTATAACTCTCTTGTTGGTTTATTGTTCTTGGAGTCCACTCCCGAGTCGAACATCTTTAAAATCCAAATTTTATCTAAATCAGTTTAGTCGTTTCATTGTAAAAGCGTGAACAAACTCACTTTCGCATTTATTTATAATATTAGTTAGACTCATCATCATTTACCTAGGTTTTTCCCAACTACGTTGGGGTCGGCTTCCAGTCTAACCGGGTACAGCTGAATATT
Organism: Pyrrhia umbra; assembly: GCA_963891755.1. Lineage (NCBI taxonomy): Eukaryota > Metazoa > Arthropoda > Insecta > Lepidoptera > Noctuidae > Pyrrhia > Pyrrhia umbra. The sequence continues at coordinate 5,480,012 of OY982943.1, forward strand.
TATGATAATATTATTACTAATTTAATAAATAAGTAATATTAGTTACATTATCATCAGCATATATATTGTCTCACTGCTAGGCACAGGCCTCTTCTCATACAGAGAAGGCATGAGCATTGATCACGACCCTTGCGCAAGGCGGACTGGCAATTTCAGACTTTTTAAGTCCAGGTTTCCTCACGATGTTTTCCTTCACCGTTAGTCAGTTACATCTAAGATATACTTAGAAAATACATATGACTTCAGAAAAGTCACATTGGTACTTGCCAGGTTTCGAACCCTCACACTCGTACACGAGAGGCAGGTGGAACCTTAACCACTAGGCCTTCAATATTGATATCAGTTACAATAACAATTATTTACATCTTTGAATGCTCTTCAGAAAAAACAAACGTAATATTACACATATCTCAGTAACAAAGTTTTAACAAGGAATTGTAGAAGTAAATTAGCAAAGTTCGCTTTTTTGGTTTCGTTTCTAATATCGTGTGTGGAGGCTTTCGCCAGCTGTCGCTTGTACGCGGCTTACGTAAATATTGAAACTGAAAAATGAAACCGGATCCGATGAAAGTTATAATGGAGGAATACGTGGAAACACCACAGAAATATTAATCTGAAAAAATGGGATAAAATGTTTTATATAAAATGGTTATAAATATACCTATTTATTTTTATTTATAGTATGGTCGCACTATATAATTATAACGTACGAATGCTGTTTGTCGATTCTCTGCCATGCACGGGACTACAGAGTCCCGGACCTTTGGATAGCGAACGTGGGGCCAAAGCCAACACGCAGAAACCCTTTGAGACAACTTTCATAAAATGAATTAATGGGGACATATACCCGCGCTTTGTCCCTATATACACTATAGAAATGCACCCAGGGAAAGTCCCTGGTTTGTGCAGTAATATTGCAAAACATGGAAAGATACTACTTGGACTATTGTGATGGGATGATAGTCGACTAGGATAAATGGAACTATGGGAAACTCTAAAACTGTAATGAAAGTGATTAATAATGTAAATGTTGTCGATTTATTCTTACTGAATCTCATGACCAATACTCTTTTCAGACCAATATTTTTTGTGACTTTAGTTGTTCTCAAACAATAAAGTCTCATCTCTTAGGGGTGAAACTCCTTTTTAGTCAATGCTTACAATATGAAAGGCAGCTACTACCAATATTTCAAGTCAGTCAGTCATTCAGGGTAACGCTTAAAAATACCCCGCAGTTTTTCGCAGTGCTTATCAGAACAACGAAACAATGCCAAAAAACCTTATTGACATGAACATTGGAGCTATTCGTATATTCGCTTCACTTGTTTTTCGTTTAAATGAATAACAACTAGTTTTAAATATCCGATGAGTTTTGCAAAACTGTTAACTTCATGATTATTCCAATAAATTATAGATGTTCTGACGATTTTTATTGAAGATTTTTTTAATATTTTCTTTATTTTTACTACCTACCTATTTACATAAATGAAAAGCGGCAGCTGATCATTTTTTATCATCAATTATTTTGAGCATTTAGCTTATGTCTTACTACTAAGTTAATATTTTAAATTCAAAAGTCTGTCTGTCTGTCTGTTTTTTACGCTTCAATAGTAAGACTGTTGAACCAATTTAGTTTAGATTTTGAATGTAGACAGCCTGAACCATTTCGCCATAGGATAGTTTTTATCCAGTTGCGTGAAGTAGTTCCTTGACGATGCGGGTGAAACCGCGGGAAACAGCTAGTAATATATCATGGCACGAGAAAAACAAAATGCTAAACTGAGCACAAAATTAATTCATTGTTATAAAAAAATGAGAATTCAAAAAACCAAGAAATATAATTAATAATTGTAAAAAATGCTCCATTGGTTTTTAGCAATTGATTAAAATCACCAAAGTGTATCGTTTTGATAAAATAATAATAAATCATTCACTGTTGACGCCATGGTGCTGACAGAGCGCGTTGCTTTGCGATTTTTCATTTTGATATGCACAATCGTAAGATTATTTTATTTTATTTTTTCTATAAAATATCTTCCACATAATAAACTGTTGTGATGTCTCAACTTGAGAACGATAATTACAATTTTTTTATTCGCATTTTTAGCACCGAAGGGTGATAATTGATATTTTCAAAGACTATTTTAAAAATGAGTGCAGAGTTCCACACAGAATGAGGCTAGATTAATTTAAAAAATATCTAACACACGAAATCCCCATCCAAATCGGATAAATAGTTATTGAGAAAATCGCGGACATACATAAATACTTATGTTTTACGGGTCGCATACATAACCTCTTTTTGAAGTCAGTTAAAATACACTAAAGCAGCCTCTATTTCAAAGAAATAATAATAATTTTGATTTCTTATTTTACTATTAATGTTTTTTCTTAATTTTTCAGAATGGTCTAAATTCCACTCCATATAATCATCCATCATTAGGAATTTTGTCTGAACTTATAGCAAAGGACTCTAAAAGCCCGCTTATTGTAGTAGTTGATGCTTCTAATCATGCGAGGAGTATAGACATGGAGCCAACTCGACCTCCTCCCAAAAGCTGCAAAAATCCAAGTCATAGGCACAATTATAACAAGGATTTAGCAAAAGATGCTTATGAAGCCATTGTGTACGATATTCTAAGGGTAAGATGGATTTTATTAAAGTAACAATTTTGACTAATAACGACGAAACTGCAAAATCAATTTTAGACGTGGGATGTTGAAACAAAAAATAGAGAATTTCCAAAAATAACTATCAAAAGTCCTGACTGAATTTCAGGCCTGGTTAGTCGTTGGTCATTGTTCAGATATTTAAAACGTAATTTAAAGGGATTTTGAAAAATTATTGGGTAAAAAAATTGGGCTATTCATCCTCCATGTAGCTTTATCTCTTTCGTACTGGAACCTGAATCAGCCCTAATTTGTTGTAACACAGGCCCTAATATTTCTTAAACCGTTACAGACCAGTCAGATTTTATTGGAAAATCAGCAAAGTCGAGGTTCTGATCGACAATTAGCTGAACAATGCTCCGTATCCCAAGAAGATAATTGTTCTGGAGACAAAGAAAATGGGAAAGATAAAGAATGTTAAAATTTATAAGAAAAATCATTAACATTGGCCATGTACTTGGTAAGGTATACCAATACTTTGGCTTCAAGCAACCTTTTAGAATATTGTTAAATAAATTGCAGTGAATCAGTATCAGATTTTCATTTATAGAACCAACAAATAATATTTAGTCACCCTTTAATTTTGAGGAGCCTTTATAGTATATTTAAGTCGTATTAAAATTCTAGTTAAAATACTAGTATGTATGTATAATTATGTAAGTTCCATGCATAAGGAGACGGGCCCAGGCCGCTACTAAGAAATAATCATTTTGTATCACAGTTAGGAATTGAACTGCAAACCTAATGCTCAACAGTGGCGTTAAGATTTTTCCCATTCTCAACTAACTTTGATTGGTCTCAATTATATGATTGATACAATATAGTTCAACAGCTGATTGCCGTCCACTGCTAAGCAGCGACCTCCCTCAAAAAGCGCCAAACATGTCTGTCTTAGGCAGCTTGCATCCCCCGTTACGAAAAATACGCAGGCCCTTAGCTATTTTGATATTGGAACATATCATCACGTATTTTTGCTAACAAGCCCTAGAATCAGAATTTTCTCAAACTTGCCTGATGGCCCGTGACATAGAATTGTAATAACAAACAACTACTATCCCGACCACAGCCGGGAACGATGGCTTAACGTGCCCAAACACAGAGGTATAACACAGCCATCTGACGCCTACCTGACTCCGGGCGCCTTTGTTAATATTTTGAAAAACTTTCTTAAGCTATTTAGGCCCTATCCAGGAATTGAACTCGAGACACAACTCAAAGCAGTCACGTTTGCGACCACTAAACCCACCCCGCAGTGTACTATTGTCTAAACGAGGTGGACCGGTAAAAGCAATTTAGAATTTGTGTTGTCTACGTGATCGTAAACAGTAAGATGGAATTTCAAGTGATATATGGCATTCTGTACGCATCTTTACAATAATCATGTTACCAAAACCAGTAGCCACTATCCGCAAAAAGCTGATGCACACGCATTTAACCGGTAATTAAAATCAACAAAGTGTAACATAAACAAAACCATTCATTAATGTTATCGACATGGTGCTGGGACCACGCGTTGCTTTACGAATTTTTACTTTAATTACCACAATTGTAAGGTTTTTATAATTTCCAGTTTTTTTTATCCGTAGAATCACTTTTGCCTAGATTAATTTGTTGGTCTGCAATAGTTGACTGATTCCCCTTAAATAATATAAAAAAAATCCATCACATTTTGGTATTTATCAACCCGGACTGTCTATGGTTGTGATTGTTTCCCCTGTATTACATGTCATTACTTGTACACTGTTTAAGCCAGAATCTAACTTGCAAGGTATACTTTATTTTTAATTTTTGGGATGGAAAATCATCAAATGACTCCTCCCACCGCAGTGACACTCAGACTCATACTGACTAAAATTCATTAATGTTCCTCCCTTTCCCCTTGGTGTTACAGGGCCGGGGTAACTCTTACCTGCTGTTCGGGCAATTTCCCATTCCAAAAAAATGTGCTTTCTCGATAAAGCTAATTATAACCAGAACATTGTCTATTTATATCTAATACGTGGTTTCATATTTCCAGCATGAAATTCGTTCGTTCGACACATTTCGATACAACTCCTTAGGAATGCTATCCGAGTTCATAGGACAAGATTCAAGAGAACCGCTAGTTGTTGTAATAGGACCAACCAATCAGTTACGGAGTTCAGATGGTGATATAGTTGGAGGATATTCATCATCAATATCGGAATCTTATTATGCAAATCGAAACTACAAGATAGCTAAATTGGAATCTGCAAACGATATTTATAATGCTCTGATAGGAGATAACTTTCAAGATGATTTGTACAATATGTTGAGAGTAAGTATACAACTAGTGTTCTTGATTTAATTCCGCATCTTTACTCTGGAAAGTGCTATAGATAATCGTATCAATAGGTAACCATGATAGCACAAAGCTTTTCAAATAATGTGTGATCCTGACCTTCCGCACTGAATCATGCTTCTTTGTAAAATGCAAGCAAAAATCTTTAGAGAGTGAAATTTTATATTGTTATTTGAAGAGTGTCATGGTTTTGTTAACAAATATGAACTCTTACAGGATGGAAAAATTAAAGACAATACAGAGGAACAATTAGAAAAAGAAATAATGATTGCAAATGCGCTACGTTCTCGATGTGAAGCTATCGTCGAATGCGAAGAAAAATGTCCAAAAGAAGAACCTAAGAAAAACGAATGCTCCGAGTCTAGCAGTGAATGTGATGATGCAACTACAGAAAAATGTTCAGAAAGTTGTGAAACACCGACACCTAAACCAGAAAAATATTGTCCAAAGAGTTGCAAAGCAGTCTTTGATCATCTTATAAACTGTCCGCCACCAGGCAATGAAAAGAAAAAGAAAGACAAAGATAAGAAGAAGAAAGGTTGTGGTCCTGCTACAGGAAAGACTTTGCCACCAAATTGGAAGACTTAAGTTGTAATAAATTAATTAAATTTGCCATTTACTGGTTTTCTTATAAGATTTGAAAGGTACTGATTCCTTTCACAGTATTTTTTTTATCCTTATGTAGCAATCTCCCATGATCTCAAATAGGTCTTTTTATTTGCAGATCTTTAGTTTATTTAGGGAATGTTTTTCCTTGGATACAATGTTTGTTTCATTTTATAGCCTGGGATAAAACCACGTATTGTAGTCACTAATATGAATTCTGTTTTTTGTGTAGAACTGAACCATAGCACCCATTATGATCATGTAGATACTTCTTTGAATATTTTTTTGGCATTGTGTTTAGTTTAGCCGTCAATGTAATATTGATCTGTGGTCAATGTCATGAATTGATCATTCAGTTTTATTAACGGTTCTACAATTGCAAGGAAGCGTTTATTGAATTTGTTTATCCATTTAGCTGGTAATAGCTTTTTACGGTGGTGTAAACGAACTTATTTAGCACCTATTCCGTAAGACACAGAGCGTATTCTATGCAAAGTACTATAAGATCTGTAATTATTTTGCTTTTATTTCTAGGCTTTATTGTCCCACTGCTGGACAAAGGCCTTCCCATCGACTTTCTACACCTCCATCTTTGGCATGTTCCCGTCATTATCAGCGGAAGGCATTTGCTTTTAGTGCATTTTGTAATTAATGTATATTCTAACTAATATTATAAATGTGAAAGCGCTATTGCTTGTTTGTTACGCTTTCACGGTAAAACAGCTGAACATATTTGGATGAAATTTGGTACGGAGGCATAAAGATCCCTGAGGATATTTATAAACTATTTTTTATCCGGGTGCGTGAAGTACTTCCCTCTGCTAGTAAAATATAAACGTTATTAATATCATATTAATCGTGCCGCGTCGCATAGTACGGCGGCTCTTGTTACAAACTCTTTAAAAAGGTTTTTTTTATAATTTTCAGGTAACATTTGATTAAAACCAGTAAGGCGGAACGTTTGTATATACAGAACTATTCATAAATTTCATACAGTTTAAAGTTATTGCGTATAATGGAGTCAAATCGTGCCATTTTAGTGCAGTTACTTATTTTGCTAGTAATAATAGTAAGGTTTTGGAAATTATTACACTATTTCTTAAAAATGGATATTACAAGTCACGCATCAGAAAAAACTATTGAAAAATTGTAAAAGATGATTTTCTTTTGAATGATGGCACACAATTATTTAAAGAAAAGAAAAAATTTCCAGTTAATCTCCTAAGTCATCACAAAAATGATGATCAATTTTCTTCAGCTATGGCTAATTTACTGGCTCTAAGTACATCTTTTTTCATTCTTCTTCTGTGGTCAAAAACTTATTAAAGCTTAAAATACTTATGCAATTATTTTACATTTTCAGAACGGTCTGTACTCTAAAACAGCTGTTAGATACAACTCTTTAGATGTCTTATCGAATCTTCTCGGGAAAGATTCAAAGAAAACTCTTATTGTAGTGGTAGATAATGACAAACAAGCCAGAAGTGTAGACGATGAGAAGAATTATCGAAATGATGACCGCTACTCAATTTCTGACAGAGATGCTTTTAACAAAATTAACAACGCTTTGATAAAGGAGAATTACCAATCCGTTTTGTATGATATTTTAAGAGTAAGTTTTGTAATACAATTGTTAAAATTTATCATGGCTTTCCTAAGAAAAATCTTCAAAAATAAATAAATTAAGAACCTTATTTTTGTTGCCGTTATAAATATTTTCTTCGAGTTTTGTGTTCCAATTGCCATTGTTTAACTCGTGTCTCGCTCAAAGGGACTACTTAAACCACCTGGACGAAAAAAGCATAGCCTACAACCGTCTCCAGGATCCGTACCGTATCTGCGTACCATTTTTTTTCAAATCGGTTCAGTCGTTTTACAGTTAAAGAAACAAACAAACTCATTTTCGCATTTTTGATATTAGTTAAGACTTTTATTTAACTCAAGCACTTAAATGACAAATTATTGCAGTCTAACAAAGACCCTCATAATCAAGAAGAAAAGGAAGCTCAAGAAAGATTGATAGAACAAGCTCTCCGCTCGCGATGTCAACTAAAAGTCCAATGCGAAGAAAAATGCTCAAGGTCCCAAGAAAAAAAACCTAAAGAAGAACGGTACTGCCAGAAAAGCTGCAAAGCGGTCTATGACTATCTTCTCAAGTGTCCCCCACCGGGTAACAAAAAGAAAGACAAATGTGAAAAAAAAGGAAAGACTTGTCCACCATAATGGAAATAAATATTAGTCTTTTTCAATATGTTGTATTATTTGAAATCTTCATCATCATCTTCAAAACTCCCTTCGTTTTAAAAGCTATTGTCATTATCAGTCTATATATTGATATATATAGGCTGATAATGACAATAGCTGTCGAAGATATATAATATATGACTTTAGAAAAGTCATATTGGTATTTGCCAGGTTCCGAACCAGCACACTCGTATACGAGAGGCAGGTGCCTTAAACACTAGGCCACCGCGACTTTTTTTTAAGTTATTGTTCTACAGTTTATTCATAGTAGCTTGGTCCCTGTAAATGTGGATAAGTGAATGTCCAGTAGTCATTATCATCTGCCCCAGCCTTTTTCTAACTATGTGGAGGGGTTGGCTTCCAATCTAATCAGATGCAGCATAGTACCAGTGTTTTACATGGTAACTGCCTATCTGATAGCACTATTTATCCTCTTAAATTTTAATTAGTTCAGTCAGTTTTTTCTATTTTTCTGTTACTCGATCCCTCATGATATGTATTATATAGGATATATATTGTATGTATGTTATTATTATATTACTTATGTATTTATATTTATTTATTATATGTATTATTTATATATTGTATGTATGTTATTATTATATTATGTATAGTAAGTATTCGAGCATATTAGTATTATATCTGTACATTATGTAAACAGTACACCATGGACTACCTACAGCATCATTACTCCTTTTATCATAAATCCATCCAAAGGTTGTCTGTAAAAGATCGCTTTTAGCGATAAGACCGCCCATTGTGTCACCCTATGTAACTAACTTTCCAATGTTATATGTTTTTCTTTTGGTGTACATAATGAAGAATATTCTATTCTATTCTGATCTCCATAACCCAGTTACCGAGTACCAAAATACCCCTTAAGACTGGTCTATATCCAGAAGTATTGAAAGACAAAAACATGACACCTTGTAGCAACCCTAAAATAACTCTATCTCTCCGTCTGTCTGTTACGCTTTCACGGCAAAACAGCTAAAGAAACTTGGAGAATGTGCTCTATGTATGACATAGGCATCCGATAAGAAAGGATTTTCTGAAATTCTTCCTCTAAGGGGGTGGAAATCGGGAATGAATTAGTATAACCCACGCTGGCGAAACCCCTGGCGGTTACATAAATTAAGTCCTTTGTTACAATTTATAGACAACTGAAACAATGTGTTTGCATAAGATAGGTTTAGATATTTTCATTATTTTTAACAGGCTTCGAGAAAGATTCGACCCTTATGTATATATCTCTGTATGTTCGCAATTTGCTCACAAACTACCGATCTAATTTGGAAGGGGTTTTTAGAAGTACACTCTCATCCTTGTCTTCAGAACAATATGGCGTCGCGCATGTGGAAAACTGAAATCGATAAAGCATTTTAAAGACGTCTCGTAAAGACATTCCAAAGATATTCCGAAGACATATTACGCCGGCATGTAAGCAGGAATGCTTCTGAAAACTACAGTTTCAAAATATGATATGAAATGTTATGCGTGATTTTATTTTCGGAGGGAAAAGTATTCTTTTGCTGAGAGATGCTTGGACAGTTTAAAAATTCTGTACTTATATATTTAAAGACAATTACTAGGTTTAACTATAGGTACATAGATTATCTGCCTAGTCTTTTCCCAACTACAAAATTATGTAGGAGTCGGCTTCCAGTCTAACCAGAAGCAACTGTGTACCAGTGTTATAGAGGATAGAGCGACTGCCTATCTGACCTCTACAACCTAGTCCCCGGATAACCCAAACCCCTTATCTGACAACCCATAATGACTGTCAAAATATATACTATACAAAAATATAATACAAATGACAACTGCGACCAACGGCTTAACGCGCTTTCCGAAAAGTAGCAGTCTCGGTAGGACATAGATAGTCCCCCATTCACCGACCGACAGCGCCAAGCATAACATTGTGTATAAAGGGTTCGAAAAATTAGAAACCAAGTTCGTAATAATTGTCTTATTATTAATATGAATTTAATGATAACAATACAAAACTCCATAAAACAAGATTAATTAACACAAACAAATTAATAATTGAACAGGAAATTCGATTCAAAACAAAGAATAAATTTAATCAGTTAATAAAAATTGATTAAAATTTACGAAGCGTTAAGTTTACTTAATTAAAATAGGCCGAACTATGGCATATTTGGAAAGTAGACATCTAAGAATCGAAATGGCGCCTACAGTACCGAATCTCACATTCCTTCTAAATGTAGTATTTCTACTTCTAGTTACGGTAAGTTTAAATTTCTGTTTTATTTATTTAGGATATTGTTATTTATAATTATTTTAACTTTATATATCTATACCTATAAGTATATACTTCTTTTTATCGTGTGGGCTACTGGTTTTACTAATCTAACAAGCCATAGTGTCAGAGTTTTCTCAAATCCTTTCGATGGCCTCTGACATGGAATACCTAAGCGAATTAATTGAATTCGATTTCGAACTAAAGAAAATTTATAACCAAACCAGAAAATACAGCTTAATTTCAATATTAAAAAACTTTTTGGTTTTATAGCAATCAATGCGTAATCGCGTGGTTGGACAGTATTATATTTCTTTCCAATAGTCGAAAAACAATTTAAAATTTTAGCATAAAAATTGTTCTCCACTGGTTTGCCTTAGACCCCTCTCCTCTAAAGTTTAAAGACATTTCAATTTTCATAATATTGCTTTTAACAAATTTACACACTTCTTCTACTAAAAGATCAGGCTAAGGTGGCCTTTTAGCGTCGTCACATCTTACCAGAGTTATGTGTTTATCCCATGTTATGTGTATTGATATATATTTTTTTCACAGTATTTAATTATTAAGATTTTTATCAAGATTCCAGGACATTTTAAAGTAGCCTTTTTCTCTTTTCAGAATATTCATCCATCTTTAACTGGGGAATACTCCGGTCTTCTCTCAAATCTTTACAAGAAGGCTTCCGACCAGAATCGTCCACTAATATTAGTTCTTGACAGCAATGCAAATCGTAACTCTAATAACAAGGAATCGGGATCGCGATCGTCCTACAAGTCAAACAGCTACAAATCTGATTACCAACCAAACAGTAATTACAAGTCCAGCAGTTACAAATCCGATAAATACGATAATTACAAATCAGATAATTATAAGTCTGACAGATACAATAACTACAAATCTGACAAATATGATAGCTACAAATCTGACAAATACGATAACTACAAATCGGACAACTACAAGTCCAACAGTTACTCAAACCGATATGACGTAAGCAGCCTTGAAGGAAACCGAAACGAAGATGTTCCATACCCATTCTTATATCTTTATCAATTGGCACAACAGGTATGTATACACATATATGTATATATCCTCCATTATGAGCAATTTACTTACAACCATAGTGAGCTTTACAAACATTGCTAGACTGACTAAACATTTAAAAAATTATTATTCTTAATTATCACATAATAACGTTTCTCTGTTACTTTATTTTCAGGTACAAAACAAGAAATCTCAAGCTAGAAAAACATCAAAATCTAGCCATTATAACTCACATAACGATAGAAACCTTAAATATCATGACGATAAACAAAATGCTAGAGACGAAAGAGACAGGAATGATAGAGCAAGAGATTACAAAGACCGAAAAGGAGATCGAGAAGACAATGACTATAGGGCAGATAAGTATTACAGCAGTGATAGGAACAACCGAGGAGATAAAAATTATAAAGGAGATAGGAATGAAGCTAAAGGAAGCTATAGAGGTAATAATGACAAAAGCGGTAGCTATAGGGGTGATAGCGATTACAGAGGGAGCAACAGAGGTGATAGTTATAATAAAGGTAGCAATCGAGGTAACAGTAATTATAGGGGAAGCAATAGAGGCGACAGTGACTACCAAGGAAGCAATAGAGGTAGCAGCGATTACAGGGGAAACAACAGAGGTGACAGTGACTACAGGGGCAGCAACAGAGGTGATACTGACTATAGGGGAAGCAACAGGGGTGATAATGATTACAGAGGAAACAACAAGGGTGATAATGATTATAGAAGCAATAGAGGTAGCAGCGATAACAGGGGAAACAACAGAGGTGACAGTGACTACAGGGGCAGCAACAGAGGTGACACTGACTATAGGGGAAGCAACAGGGGTGATAATGATTACAGAGGAAACAACAAGGGTGATAATGATTATAGAGGAAGCAACAGGGGTGATAATGACTATAGGGGAAGCAACCGGGGTGATAATGACTATAAAGGAAGCAATAGGGGTGACAGTGACTATAGAGGAAGCAACAGAGGTGGTAATGACTACAGAGGAAGCAACCGGGGTGATAATGACTATAGGGAAAGCAATAGGGGTGACAGTGACTACAGAGGAAGCAATAGAGGTGATAATTATAATAGAGGAAGCTACCGGGCCGATAGTAATAGAGGCAGCAATAGAGGAGACAGTAAAAGCAGCAATAGGGGACATAGTGACAATAAGGGTAGTTATAGGGGTGATAATGATAATAGGGCCAGCTATAGGGGTGATAATGACTACAGAAGCAACTACAGAGCAGATAGTAACAGTAGAGGCAATAACAGAGGTCGTAGTGACAGTAATAGCAATTATAGAGGCGATTATGATAATAGAGGCAGCTATAGGGGTGATAATGACTATAAAGCTAGTTACCGAGGTGATGATAGCAATAGGGGTAATTATAACGACTACAGGGGAGATAACAGGATTGATGCTGACTACAAAAATGACAGGGGGGACAGGGGTGATAGAGAAAGGGAAGATAGAGATTATAGGAATGACGAAAAAAAAGAAAGACTAGAGAGTGAACTTATGAAATCTCCTTTGGTAAAAACTCTTATGAAAATTTCGAATGATTTGAGGCAAGGCAAAGACTCTTGTGAAGATGACAAGACAGCAAACGGAGTGACAACAACTACTCAGTGTCCTCAGGAGGAGGCGAAAGATGAATGTGAGCAGTCGGGTAACTCCTGTGATGAGGAAGGGGCAGGAGATGGAGGGAATCCTAGCACAAGAGCCGAACTTCATGTTGAAGGAAATGAGAATGCACGGCAGGGAGAGTGTTAAATAAAATAATTTGAGTGGGTATTAAATTTTGTTTTTCTTTCGTAACCCATGTAGGAAAACCTACCCTTGCAACTGCTGGGGAAAAGTCTCTCCTCACTATTCCAGACTTAACTGTAATAGAATGATGTGGCCAAACTTCAGAGAAAGTGTCCAGTGCCCTGTTTATCAAAACTTACAAGTCTACTTGTTCACAAGTTACAAGACAGTATTTTTTACAAGTTGGTGTAAATAACGTTTATCAAAGAAAAAAATACAAAGTTTGTAATATTGGACGCTTGATTTTACTTGTTAATTATATCGAAGAAGAGTCACCGGACGCTCTAAGAATTGTCGCGACTTTCTGCAACTTGTAACTTACAAAGGCTCATTTGACAAAAATGTACATGATCACAACTATAAAAATAAATTTGTTAAATATATAATTAGACTTGTAATTGGTAACTTACACGTATAGTTTTGATTTACACACGTTTAAAATAATGAAAATTTTATAGGAAAATTGCTTGTAAATAAAAGCTTTTAAGTTTTGATAAACAGGACACAGCTATGAGGTAGGGCCCAACCACGACTTAGATTATTTTCGAAAATTTTCGGAGTCCTCCCTCTCCCTGCCAAAGAGCAGCTGTGAGGTAGGGCCCACCACGACTTAGAATATTTTCGAAAATTTTCGGAGTCCTCCCTCTCCCTGGCAAAGAGCAGCTGTGAGGTATGGCCCACCACGACTTAGAAAATTTTCGGAGTCCTCCCTCTCCTTGCCAACGAGCAGCTGTGAGGTAGGGCCCACCACGACTTAGAATATTTTCGAAAATTTTCGGAGTCCTCCCTCTCCCTGCCAAAGAGCAGCTGTGAGGTAGGGCCCACCACGACTTAGAATATTTTCGAAAATGTTCGGAGTCCTCCCTCTCCCTGCCAACGGGCAGCTGTGAGGTAGGGCCCACCACGACTTAGAATATTTTCGAAAATTTTCGGAGTCCTCCCTCTCCCTGCCAACGGGCAGCTGTGAGGTAGGGCCCACCACGACTTAGAATATTTTCGAAAATTTTCGGAGTCCTCCCTCTCCCTGCCAACGGGCAGCTGTGAGGTAGGGCCCACCACGACTTAGAATATTTTCGAAAATTTTCGGAGTCCTCCCTCTCCCTGCCAACGGGCAGCTGTGAGGTAGGGCCCACCACGACTTAGAATATTTTCGAAAATTTTCGGAGTCCTCCCTCTCCCTGCCTAAGAGCAGCTGTGAGGTAGGGCCCACCACGACTTAGAATATTTTCGAAAATTTTCGGAGTCCTCCCTCTCCCTGCCAAAGAGCAGCTGTGAGGTACGGCCCACCACGACTTAGAATATTTTCGAAAATTTTCGGAGTCCTCCCTCTCCCTGCCAAAGAGCAGCTGTGAGGTAGGGCTCACCACGACTTAGAATATTTTCGAAAATTTTCGGAGTCCTCCCTCTCCCTGGCAAAGAGCAGCTGTGAGGTAGGGCCCACCACGACTTAGAATATTTTCGAAAATTTTCGGAGTCCTCCCTCTCCCTGGCAAAGAGCAGCTGTGAGGTAGGGCCCACCACGACTTAGAATATTTTCGAAAATTTTCGGAGTCCTCCCTCTCCCTGCCAACGGGCAGCTGTGAGGTAGGGCCCACCACGACTTAGAATATTTTCGAAAATTTTTGGAGTCCTCCCTCTCCCTGCCAACGAGCAGCTGTGAGGTAGGGCCCACCACGACTTAGAATATTTTCGAAAATTTTCGGAGTCCTCCCTCTCCCTGCCAAAGAGCAGCTGTGAGGTACGGCCCACCACGACTTAGAATATTTTCGAAAATTTTCGGAGTCCTCCCTCTCCCTGGCAAAGCGCAGCTGTGAGGTAGGGCCCACCATGACTTAGAATATTTTCGAAAATTTTCGGAGTCCTCCTTCTCCCTGCCAAAGAGCAGCTGTGAGGTAGAGCCCACCACGACTTAGAATATTTTCGAAAATTTTCGGAGTCCTCCCTCTCCCTGCCAACGGGCAGCTGTGAGGTAGGGCCCACCACGACTTAGAATATTTTCGAAAATTTTCGGAGTCCTCCCTCTCCCTGCCAAAGAGCAGCTGTGAGGTACGGCCCACCACGACTTAGAATATTTTCGAAAATTTTCGGAGTCCTCCCTCTCCCTGCCAAAGAGCAGCTGTGAGGTAGGGCTCACCACGACTTAGAATATTTTCGAAAATTTTCGGAGTCCTCCCTCTCCCTGGCAAAGAGCAGCTGTGAGGTAGGGCCCACCACGACTTAGAATATTTTCGAAAATTTTCGGAGTCCTCCCTCTCCCTGGCAAAGAGCAGCTGTGAGGTAGGGCCCACCACGACTTAGAATATTTTCGAAAATTTTCGGAGTCCTCCCTCTCCCTGCCAACGGGCAGCTGTGAGGTAGGGCCCACCACGACTTAGAATATTTTCGAAAATTTTTGGAGTCCTCCCTCTCCCTGCCAACGAGCAGCTGTGAGGTAGGGCCCACCACGACTTAGAATATTTTCGAAAATTTTCGGAGTCCTCCCTCTCCCTGCCAAAGAGCAGCTGTGAGGTACGGCCCACCACGACTTAGAATATTTTCGAAAATTTTCGGAGTCCTCCCTCTCCCTGGCAAAGCGCAGCTGTGAGGTAGGGCCCACCATGACTTAGAATATTTTCGAAAATTTTCGGAGTCCTCCTTCTCCCTGCCAAAGAGCAGCTGTGAGGTAGAGCCCACCACGACTTAGAATATTTTCGAAAATGTTCGGAGTCCTCCCTCTCCCTGCCAACGGGCAGCAGTGAGGTAGGGCCCACCACGACTTAGAATACTTTCGAAAATTTTCGGAGTCCTCCCTCTCCCTGGCAAAGAGCAGCTGTGAGGTATGGCCCACCACGACTTAGAAAATTTTCGGAGTCCTCCCTCTCCTTGCCAACGAGCAGCTGTGAGGTAGGGCCACCACGACTTAGAATATTTTCGAAAATTTTCGGAGTCCTCCCTCTCCCTGGCAAAGAGCAGCTGTGAGGTAGGGCCCACCACGACTTAGAATATTTTCGAAAATTTTCGGAGTCCTCCCTCTCCCTGCCAACGGGCAACTGTGAGGTAGGGCCCACCACGACTTAGAATATTTTCGAAAATTTTCGGAGTCCTCCCTCTCCCTGCCAAAGAGCAGCTGTGAGGTAGGGCCCACCACGACTTAGAATATTTTCGAAAATTTTCGGAGTCCTCCCTCTCCCTGGCAAAGAGCAGCTGTGAGGTAGGGCCCACCACGACTTAGAATATTTTCGAAAATTTTCGGAGTCCTCCCTCTCCCTGGCAAAGAGCAGCTGTGAGGTAGGGCCCACCACGACTTAGAATACTTTCGAAAATTTTCGGAGTCCTCCCTCTCCCTGGCAAAGAGCAGCTGTGAGGTATGGCCCACCACGACTTAGAAAATTTTCGGAGTCCTCCCTCTCCTTGCCAACGAGCAGCTGTGAGGTAGGGCCACCACGACTTAGAATATTTTCGAAAATTTTCGGAGTCCTCCCTCTCCCTGCCAAAGAGCAGCTGTGAGGTAGGGCCCACCACGACTTAGAATATTTTCGAAAATTTTCGGAGTCCTCCCTCTCCCTGCCAACGGGCAGCTGTGAGGTAGGGCCCACCACGACTTAGAATATTTTCGAAAATTTTTGGAGTCCTCCCTCTCCCTGCCAACGAGCAGCTGTGAGGTAGGGCCCACCACGACTTAGAATATTTTCGAAAATTTTCGGAGTCCTCCCTCTCCCTGCCAAAGAGCAGCTGTGAGGTACGGCCCACCACGACTTAGAATATTTTCGAAAATTTTCGGAGTCCTCCCTCTCCCTGGCAAAGCGCAGCTGTGAGGTAGGGCCCACCACGACTTAGAATATTTTCGAAAATTTTCGGAGTCCTCCTTCTCCCTGCCAAAGAGCAGCTGTGAGGTAGAGCCCACCACGACTTAGAATATTTTCGAAAATGTTCGGAGTCCTCCCTCTCCCTGCCAACGGGCAGCAGTGAGGTAGGGCCCACCACGACTTAGAATATTTTCGAAAATTTTCGGAGTCCTCCCTCTCCCTGGCAAAGAGCAGCTGTGAGGTAGGGCCCACCACGACTTAGAATATTTTCGAAAATTTTCGGAGTCCTCCCTCTCCCTGGCAAAGAGCAGCTGTAGAAAATTTTCGAAAATTTTCGGAGTCCTCCCGCTCCCTGCCAAAGTGCAGCTGTGAGGTAGGGCCCACCACGACTTAGAATATTTTCGAAAATTTTCGGAGTCCTCCCTCTCCCTGCCAAAGAGCAGCTGTGAGGTAGGGCCCACCACGACTTAGAATATTTTCGAAAATTTTCGGAGTCCTCCCTCTCCCTGGCAAAGAGCAGCTGTGAGGTAGGGCCCACCACGACTTAGAATATTTTCGAAAATTTTCGGAGTCCTCCCTCTCCTTGCCAACGAGCAGCTGTGAGGTAGGGCCACCACGACTTAGAATATTTTCGAAAATTTTCGGAGTCCTCCCTCTCCCTGCCAAAGAGCAGCTGTGAGGTAGGGCCCACCACGACTTAGAATATTTTCGAAAATTTTCGGAGTCCTCCCTCTCCCTGCCAACGGGCAGCTGTGAGGTAGGGCCCACCACGACTTAGAATATTTTCGAAAATTTTCGGAGTCCTCCCTCTCCCTGCCAACGAGCAGCTGTGAGGTAGGGCCCACCACGACTTAGAATATTTTCGAAAATTTTCGGAGTCCTCCCTCTCCCTGGCAAAGAGCAGCTGTGAGGTAGGGCCCACCACGACTTAGAATATTTTCGAAAATTTTCGGAGTCCTCCCTCTCCCTGCCAACGGGCAACTGTGAGGTAGGGCCCACCACGACTTAGAATATTTTCGAAAATTTTCGGAGTCCTCCCTCTCCCTGGCAAAGAGCAGCTGTGAGGTAGGGCCCACCACGACTTAGCCACTCTGACGTCCGTGGATAGTACGGTATCCAAGAAAAAAGTAGCGTCATACGCCCATGGATACTATAGTATCCAAAGCGACGAGTTGTGTTTAACGCCCTCTAGTTTAAAATACGGTCTTGCTTGGTGAGTTTTGACAGATTATCTATACAGTTGAATAAATAGTTCGACGAAAAAAATTGAGATGGCAGTGTAATAAGCTTTGACAAACAAAATATAATTTTTTAAGTTCAGTTGACTCGTTTGACGCGCGTGTTGTGAAGTGTTTTTGTGAGTGCCAACAATTATGTCGTAAGTACTACAGTTTTGTTTTATTTATCTTGCAAGTGTTATACATCAAAATAAACTAGAAGATTTGTGCTTTACGATGATGTATAAATATCACAGTTTTAGCTGATAAATCTAGTCTACTTTTAACTTCAAACGATTGTTGTTTCGAAAAAAATGGCCGGTCGTATGGTGTCGGCCACTTTTAGTTTTGTTATACATATTTTACATACTTTGCATTACAATAGTATATAAAATATCGAAATACATTTCGTAATAAGCAAAATAATACATTTTTCAAAGAGAAATATACTAAATTCACTGAAGATTCCATAATAATGTCAATGTGTTCCTCAGGTTTTTTGATGTGGACTGTTTGGTATCCACGGACGTTACATGAAACGTGATAAATAAGGTTCGCTATACACGGCAAAATATGTTTGCATTATTTTTGTTTTGCTAGTGGTGGTATAATATTTTGCTTGAGATGATACTAATATTTAATATAAAATGCACTTTTGGGTTTTGTACTAATATTCATCATTTATTTTTCGCTTGGTTTCCGTTGGATATGTATAATGTTCTAATGGTTTTTTTTTGTTTTGAAACATTAATTACATGTTTGTTCGTGTTGATTAATTTCCGCTAAATGTAAAAAAATGCACTTGTGGATTTGACTACCTTTCTTTTTTACTGTTGCCCTTGCACGTGTTGCATGGTCGCATATATTTTAATGCTTCGCCAAATTTTATTTTATTCTTTTAACAATACTAATGTTTTAAATTATTCATGCAGACCATATGGAAGTGTCTACAATGCGACGTCAATCTCTGCATTGAAAATTGTTTTATGGCTTACCATATATAAATGTGTGGAAGGAATAAATTATTATATTATATATTGATTTTTTTATTTGCTTTTTATTTAAATAACCAACTAGAACAAATAAACAACTTCAAAAATACAATTATTGCATAAAACTAATTCATAAAATTATTTAAAATATTTTATTAAAATTACATCGTGTGTGGGAAACCTTAGACGGGCGGCCATATTGCTATTATTTCGCCTTCTCGGACGAGTCAAGGGCGCTCGGGACATCGCGGTAAAATTACGAGGAGTAGTGTTTTGTTTTGATTTAATTAAAATACTTAGAGTTAACCGAATGTAATCGTATATACATCAGAAGAAAGGGTAATAAGTCTAGTTTGTTGTAAAAATATTTTATTGATAAAATATGCAATAGTTGTGCCTTATATTCTAAAAAGGTAGAAATAATTGTGTATTTTTTTTCTGAATTACATGTTTAACCCGGTTTTTTGTATCAAAGATTATAACTTACGATTTAAAAAAATCGTTAAGATTGATCAGTATTCTTCAATCTTTTTTTTGGTATTTTTTTCTTTATTCTAGCCATTACGGTTCAGTAGCTATATAGGTTTTTTGTTACGACGAACTTGCGCGCGAACGAAGTCGCGCGCGCCGCGCGCAGCTGGACGTTAGAGAGATAAACGGTCGCGCGGCCCGGACGTTAGAGTGGTTAGAATATTTTCGAAAATTTTCGGAGTCCTCCCTCTCCCTGGCAAAGAGCAGCTGTGAGGTAGGGCCCACCACGACTTAGAATATTTTCGAAAATTTTCGGAGTCCTCCCTCTCCTTGCCAACGAGCAGCTGTGAGGTAGGGCCACCACGACTTAGAATATTTTCGAAAATTTTCGGAGTCCTCCCTCTCCCTGCCAAAGAGCAGCTGTGAGGTAGGGCCCACCACGACTTAGAATATTTTCGAAAATTTTCGGAGTCCTCCCTCTCCCTGCCAACGGGCAGCTGTGAGGTAGGGCCCACCACGACTTAGAATATTTTCGAAAATTTTCGGAGTCCTCCCTCTCCCTGCCAACGAGCAGCTGTGAGGTAGGGCCCACCACGACTTAGAATATTTTCGAAAATTTTCGGAGTCCTCCCTCTCCCTGGCAAAGAGCAGCTGTGAGGTAGGGCCCACCACGACTTAGAATACTTTCGAATATTTTCGGAGTCCTCCCTCTCCCTGGCAAAGAGCAGCTGTGAGGTAGGGCCCACCACGACTTAGAATACTTTCGAAAATTTTCGGAGTCCTCCCTCTCCCTGGCAAAGAGCAGCTGTGAGGTAGGGCCCACCACGACTTAGAATATTTTCGAAAATTTTCGGAGTCCTCCCTCTCCCTGGCAAAGAGCAGCTGTGAGGTAGGGCCCACCACGACTTAGAATATTTTCGAAAATTTTCGGAGTCCTCCCTCTCCTTGCCAACGAGCAGCTGTGAGGTAGGGCCACCACGACTTAGAATATTTTCGAAAATTTTCGGAGTCCTCCCTCTCCCTGCCAAAGAGCAGCTGTGAGGTAGGGCCCACCACGACTTAGAATATTTTCGAAAATTTTCGGAGTCCTCCCTCTCCCTGCCAACGGGCAGCTGTGAGGTAGGGCCCACCACGACTTAGAATATTTTCGAAAATTTTCGGAGTCCTCCCTCTCCCTGGCAAAGAGCAGCTGTGAGGTAGGGCCCACCACGACTTAGAATATTTTCGAAAATTTTCGGAGTCCTCCCTCTCCCTGCCAACGGGCAACTGTGAGGTAGGGCCCACCACGACTTAGAATATTTTCGAAAATTTTCGGAGTCCTCCCTCTCCCTGGCAAAGAGCAGCTGTGAGGTAGGGCCCACCACGACTTAGAATATTTTCGAAAATTTTCGGAGTCCTCCCTCTCCCTGCCAACGGGCAGCTGTGAGGTAGGGCCCACCACGACTTAGAATATTTTCGAAAATTTTTGGAGTCCTCCCTCTCCCTGCCAACGAGCAGCTGTGAGGTACGGCCCACCACGACTTAGAATATTTTCGAAAATTTTCGGAGTCCTCCCTCTCCCTGCCAACGAGCAGCTGTGAGGTAGGGCCCACCACGACTTAGAATATTTTCGAAAATTTTCGGAGTCCTCCCTCTCCCTGGCAAAGAGCAGCTGTGAGGTATGGCCCACCACGACTTAGAAAATTTTCGGAGTCCTCCCTCTCCTTGCCAACGAGCAGCTGTGAGGTAGGGCCACCACGACTTAGAATATTTTCGAAAATTTTCGGAGTCCTCCCTCTCCCTGGCAAAGAGCAGCTGTGAGGTAGGGCCCACCACGACTTAGAATATTTTCGAAAATTTTCGGAGTCCTCCCTCTCCCTGCCAACGGGCAACTGTGAGGTAGGGCCCACCACGACTTAGAATATTTTCGAAAATTTTCGGAGTCCTCCCTCTCCCTGCCAAAGAGCAGCTGTGAGGTAGGGCCCACCACGACTTAGAATATTTTCGAAAATTTTCGGAGTCCTCCCTCTCCCTGGCAAAGAGCAGCTGTGAGGTAGGGCCCACCACGACTTAGAATATTTTCGAAAATTTTCGGAGTCCTCCCTCTCCCTGGCAAAGAGCAGCTGTGAGGTAGGGCCCACCACGACTTAGAATACTTTCGAAAATTTTCGGAGTCCTCCCTCTCCCTGGCAAAGAGCAGCTGTGAGGTATGGCCCACCACGACTTAGAAAATTTTCGGAGTCCTCCCTCTCCTTGCCAACGAGCAGCTGTGAGGTAGGGCCACCACGACTTAGAATATTTTCGAAAATTTTCGGAGTCCTCCCTCTCCCTGCCAAAGAGCAGCTGTGAGGTAGGGCCCACCACGACTTAGAATATTTTCGAAAATTTTCGGAGTCCTCCCTCTCCCTGCCAACGGGCAGCTGTGAGGTAGGGCCCACCACGACTTAGAATATTTTCGAAAATTTTTGGAGTCCTCCCTCTCCCTGCCAACGAGCAGCTGTGAGGTAGGGCCCACCACGACTTAGAATATTTTCGAAAATTTTCGGAGTCCTCCCTCTCCCTGCCAAAGAGCAGCTGTGAGGTACGGCCCACCACGACTTAGAATATTTTCGAAAATTTTCGGAGTCCTCCCTCTCCCTGGCAAAGCGCAGCTGTGAGGTAGGGCCCACCACGACTTAGAATATTTTCGAAAATTTTCGGAGTCCTCCTTCTCCCTGCCAAAGAGCAGCTGTGAGGTAGAGCCCACCACGACTTAGAATATTTTCGAAAATGTTCGGAGTCCTCCCTCTCCCTGCCAACGGGCAGCAGTGAGGTAGGGCCCACCACGACTTAGAATATTTTCGAAAATTTTCGGAGTCCTCCCTCTCCCTGGCAAAGAGCAGCTGTGAGGTAGGGCCCACCACGACTTAGAATATTTTCGAAAATTTTCGGAGTCCTCCCTCTCCCTGGCAAAGAGCAGCTGTAGAAAATTTTCGAAAATTTTCGGAGTCCTCCCGCTCCCTGCCAAAGTGCAGCTGTGAGGTAGGGCCCACCACGACTTAGAATATTTTCGAAAATTTTCGGAGTCCTCCCTCTCCCTGCCAAAGAGCAGCTGTGAGGTAGGGCCCACCACGACTTAGAATATTTTCGAAAATTTTCGGAGTCCTCCCTCTCCCTGGCAAAGAGCAGCTGTGAGGTAGGGCCCACCACGACTTAGAATATTTTCGAAAATTTTCGGAGTCCTCCCTCTCCTTGCCAACGAGCAGCTGTGAGGTAGGGCCACCACGACTTAGAATATTTTCGAAAATTTTCGGAGTCCTCCCTCTCCCTGCCAAAGAGCAGCTGTGAGGTAGGGCCCACCACGACTTAGAATATTTTCGAAAATTTTCGGAGTCCTCCCTCTCCCTGCCAACGGGCAGCTGTGAGGTAGGGCCCACCACGACTTAGAATATTTTCGAAAATTTTCGGAGTCCTCCCTCTCCCTGCCAACGAGCAGCTGTGAGGTAGGGCCCACCACGACTTAGAATATTTTCGAAAATTTTCGGAGTCCTCCCTCTCCCTGGCAAAGAGCAGCTGTGAGGTAGGGCCCACCACGACTTAGAATATTTTCGAAAATTTTCGGAGTCCTCCCTCTCCCTGCCAACGGGCAACTGTGAGGTAGGGCCCACCACGACTTAGAATATTTTCGAAAATTTTCGGAGTCCTCCCTCTCCCTGGCAAAGAGCAGCTGTGAGGTAGGGCCCACCACGACTTAGCCACTCTGACGTCCGTGGATAGTACGGTATCCAAGAAAAAAGTAGCGTCATACGCCCATGGATACTATAGTATCCAAAGCGACGAGTTGTGTTTAACGCCCTCTAGTTTAAAATACGGTCTTGCTTGGTGAGTTTTGACAGATTATCTATACAGTTGAATAAATAGTTCGACGAAAAAAATTGAGATGGCAGTGTAATAAGCTTTGACAAACAAAATATAATTTTTTAAGTTCAGTTGACTCGTTTGACGCGCGTGTTGTGAAGTGTTTTTGTGAGTGCCAACAATTATGTCGTAAGTACTACAGTTTTGTTTTATTTATCTTGCAAGTGTTATACATCAAAATAAACTAGAAGATTTGTGCTTTACGATGATGTATAAATATCACAGTTTTAGCTGATAAATCTAGTCTACTTTTAACTTCAAACGATTGTTGTTTCGAAAAAAATGGCCGGTCGTATGGTGTCGGCCACTTTTAGTTTTGTTATACATATTTTACATACTTTGCATTACAATAGTATATAAAATATCGAAATACATTTCGTAATAAGCAAAATAATACATTTTTCAAAGAGAAATATACTAAATTCACTGAAGATTCCATAATAATGTCAATGTGTTCCTCAGGTTTTTTGATGTGGACTGTTTGGTATCCACGGACGTTACATGAAACGTGATAAATAAGGTTCGCTATACACGGCAAAATATGTTTGCATTATTTTTGTTTTGCTAGTGGTGGTATAATATTTTGCTTGAGATGATACTAATATTTAATATAAAATGCACTTTTGGGTTTTGTACTAATATTCATCATTTATTTTTCGCTTGGTTTCCGTTGGATATGTATAATGTTCTAATGGTTTTTTTTTGTTTTGAAACATTAATTACATGTTTGTTCGTGTTGATTAATTTCCGCTAAATGTAAAAAAATGCACTTGTGGATTTGACTACCTTTCTTTTTTACTGTTGCCCTTGCACGTGTTGCATGGTCGCATATATTTTAATGCTTCGCCAAATTTTATTTTATTCTTTTAACAATACTAATGTTTTAAATTATTCATGCAGACCATATGGAAGTGTCTACAATGCGACGTCAATCTCTGCATTGAAAATTGTTTTATGGCTTACCATATATAAATGTGTGGAAGGAATAAATTATTATATTATATATTGATTTTTTTATTTGCTTTTTATTTAAATAACCAACTAGAACAAATAAACAACTTCAAAAATACAATTATTGCATAAAACTAATTCATAAAATTATTTAAAATATTTTATTAAAATTACATCGTGTGTGGGAAACCTTAGACGGGCGGCCATATTGCTATTATTTCGCCTTCTCGGACGAGTCAAGGGCGCTCGGGACATCGCGGTAAAATTACGAGGAGTAGTGTTTTGTTTTGATTTAATTAAAATACTTAGAGTTAACCGAATGTAATCGTATATACATCAGAAGAAAGGGTAATAAGTCTAGTTTGTTGTAAAAATATTTTATTGATAAAATATGCAATAGTTGTGCCTTATATTCTAAAAAGGTAGAAATAATTGTGTATTTTTTTTCTGAATTACATGTTTAACCCGGTTTTTTGTATCAAAGATTATAACTTACGATTTAAAAAAATCGTTAAGATTGATCAGTATTCTTCAATCTTTTTTTTGGTATTTTTTTCTTTATTCTAGCCATTACGGTTCAGTAGCTATATAGGTTTTTTGTTACGACGAACTTGCGCGCGAACGAAGTCGCGCGCGCCGCGCGCAGCTGGACGTTAGAGAGATAAACGGTCGCGCGGCCCGGACGTTAGAGTGGTTAGAATATTTTCGAAAATTTTCGGAGTCCTCCCTCTCCCTGGCAAAGAGCAGCTGTGAGGTAGGGCCCACCACGACTTAGAATATTTTCGAAAATTTTCGGAGTCCTCCCTCTCCCTGCCAAAGAGCAGCTGTGAGGTAGGGCCCACCACGACTTAGAATATTTTCGAAAATTTTCGGAGTCCTCCCTCTCCCTGCCAAAGAGCAGCTGTGAGGTACGGCCCACCACGACTTAGAATATTTTCGAAAATTTTCGGAGTCCTCCCTCTCCTTGCCAACGAGCAGCTGTGAGGTAGGGCCACCACGACTTAGAATATTTTCGAAAATTTTCGGAGTCCTCCCTCTCCCTGCCAAAGAGCAGCTGTGAGGTAGGGCCCACCACGACTTAGAATATTTTCGAAAATTTTCGGAGTCCTCCCTCTCCCTGCCAACGGGCAGCTGTGAGGTAGGGCCCACCACGACTTAGAATATTTTCGAAAATTTTCGGAGTCCTCCCTCTCCCTGCCAACGAGCAGCTGTGAGGTAGGGCCCACCACGACTTAGAATATTTTCGAAAATTTTCGGAGTCCTCCCTCTCCCTGGCAAAGAGCAGCTGTGAGGTAGGGCCCACCACGACTTAGAATACTTTCGAATATTTTCGGAGTCCTCCCTCTCCCTGGCAAAGAGCAGCTGTGAGGTAGGGCCCACCACGACTTAGAATACTTTCGAAAATTTTCGGAGTCCTCCCTCTCCCTGGCAAAGAGCAGCTGTGAGGTAGGGCCCACCACGACTTAGAATATTTTCGAAAATTTTCGGAGTCCTCCCTCTCCCTGGCAAAGAGCAGCTGTGAGGTAGGGCCCACCACGACTTAGAATATTTTCGAAAATTTTCGGAGTCCTCCCTCTCCTTGCCAACGAGCAGCTGTGAGGTAGGGCCACCACGACTTAGAATATTTTCGAAAATTTTCGGAGTCCTCCCTCTCCCTGCCAAAGAGCAGCTGTGAGGTAGGGCCCACCACGACTTAGAATATTTTCGAAAATTTTCGGAGTCCTCCCTCTCCCTGCCAACGGGCAGCTGTGAGGTAGGGCCCACCACGACTTAGAATATTTTCGAAAATTTTCGGAGTCCTCCCTCTCCCTGGCAAAGAGCAGCTGTGAGGTAGGGCCCACCACGACTTAGAATATTTTCGAAAATTTTCGGAGTCCTCCCTCTCCCTGCCAACGGGCAACTGTGAGGTAGGGCCCACCACGACTTAGAATATTTTCGAAAATTTTCGGAGTCCTCCCTCTCCCTGGCAAAGAGCAGCTGTGAGGTAGGGCCCACCACGACTTAGAATATTTTCGAAAATTTTCGGAGTCCTCCCTCTCCCTGCCAACGGGCAGCTGTGAGGTAGGGCCCACCACGACTTAGAATATTTTCGAAAATTTTTGGAGTCCTCCCTCTCCCTGCCAACGAGCAGCTGTGAGGTACGGCCCACCACGACTTAGAATATTTTCGAAAATTTTCGGAGTCCTCCCTCTCCCTGCCAACGAGCAGCTGTGAGGTAGGGCCCACCACGACTTAGAATATTTTCGAAAATTTTCGGAGTCCTCCCTCTCCCTGGCAAAGAGCAGCTGTGAGGTAGGGCCCACCACGACTTAGAATATTTTCGAAAATTTTCGGAGTCCTCCCTCTCCCTGCCAACGGGCAACTGTGAGGTAGGGCCCACCACGACTTAGAATATTTTCGAAAATTTTCGGAGTCCTCCCTCTCCCTGGCAAAGAGCAGCTGTGAGGTAGGGCCCACCACGACTTAGAATATTTTCGAAAATTTTCGGAGTCCTCCCTCTCCCTGCCAACGGGCAGCTGTGAGGTAGGGCCCACCACGACTTAGAATATTTTCGAAAATTTTCGGAGTCCTCCCTCTCCCTGCCAAAGAGCAGCTGTGAGGTAGGGCCCACCACGACTTAGAATATTTTCGAAAATTTTCGGAGTCCTCCCTCTCCCTGCCAACGGGCAGCTGTGAGGTAGGGCCCACCACGACTTAGAATATTTTCGAAAATTTTCGGAGTCCTCCCTCTCCCTGGCAAAGAGCAGCTGTGAGGTAGGGCCCACCACGACTTAGAATATTTTCGAAAATTTTCGGAGTCCTCCCTCTCCCTGCCAACGGGCAACTGTGAGGTAGGGCCCACCACGACTTAGAATATTTTCGAAAATTTTCGGAGTCCTCCCTCTCCCTGGCAAAGAGCAGCTGTGAGGTAGGGCCCACCACGACTTAGAATATTTTCGAAAATTTTCGGAGTCCTCCCTCTCCCTGCCAACGGGCAGCTGTGAGGTAGGGCCCACCACGACTTAGAATATTTTCGAAAATTTTTGGAGTCCTCCCTCTCCCTGCCAACGAGCAGCTGTGAGGTACGGCCCACCACGACTTAGAATATTTTCGAAAATTTTCGGAGTCCTCCCTCTCCCTGCCAACGAGCAGCTGTGAGGTAGGGCCCACCACGACTTAGAATATTTTCGAAAATTTTCGGAGTCCTCCCTCTCCCTGGCAAAGAGCAGCTGTGAGGTAGGGCCCACCACGACTTAGAATATTTTCGAAAATTTTCGGAGTCCTCCCTCTCCCTGCCAACGGGCAACTGTGAGGTAGGGCCCACCACGACTTAGAATATTTTCGAAAATTTTCGGAGTCCTCCCTCTCCCTGGCAAAGAGCAGCTGTGAGGTAGGGCCCACCACGACTTAGAATATTTTCGAAAATTTTCGGAGTCCTCCCTCTCCCTGCCAACGGGCAGCTGTGAGGTAGGGCCCACCACGACTTAGAATATTTTCGAAAATTTTCGGAGTCCTCCCTCTCCCTGCCAAAGAGCAGCTGTGAGGTAGGGCCCACCACGACTTAGAATATTTTCGAAAATTTTCGGAGTCCTCCCTCTCCCTGCCAACGGGCAGCTGTGAGGTAGGGCCCACCACGACTTAGAATATTTTCGAAAATTTTTGGAGTCCTCCCTCTCCCTGCCAACGAGCAGCTGTGAGGTACGGCCCACCACGACTTAGAATATTTTCGAAAATTTTCGGAGTCCTCCCTCTCCCTGGCAAAGCGCAGCTGTGAGGTAGGGCCCACCACGACTTAGAATATTTTCGAAAATTTTCGGAGTCCTCCTTCTCCCTGCCAAAGAGCAGCTGTGAGGTAGGGCCACCACGACTTAGAATATTTTCGAAAATTTTCGGAGTCCTCCCTCTCCCTGCCAAAGAGCAGCTGTGAGGTAGGGCCCACCACGACTTAGAATATTTTCGAAAATTTTCGGAGTCCTCCCTCTCCCTGCCAACGGGCAGCTGTGAGGTAGGGCCCACCACGACTTAGAATATTTTCGAAAATTTTCGGAGTCCTCCCTCTCCCTGCCAAAGAGCAGCTGTGAGGTACGGCCCACCACGACTTAGAATATTTTCGAAAATGTTCGGAGTCCTCCCTCTCCCTGCCAACGGGCAGCAGTGAGGTAGGGCCCACCACGACTTAGAATATTTTCGAAAATTTTCGGAGTCCTCCCTCTCCCTGCCAAAGTGCAGCTGTGAGGTAGGGCCCACCACGACTTAGAATATTTTCGAAAATTTTCGGAGTCCTCTCTCTCCCTGCCAAAGAGCAGCTGTGAGGTAGGGCCCACCACGACTTAGAATATTTTCGAAAATTTTCGGAGTCCTCCCTCTCCTTGCCAACGAGCAGCTGTGAGGTAGGGCCACCACGACTTAGAATATTTTCGAAAATTTTCGGAGTCCTCCCTCTCCCTGCCAAAGAGCAGCTGTGAGGTAGGGCCCACCACGACTTAGAATATTTTCGAAAATTTTCGGAGTCCTCCCTCTCCCTGCCAACGGGCAGCTGTGAGGTAGGGCCCACCACGACTTAGAATATTTTCGAAAATTTTCGGAGTCCTCCCTCTCCCTGCCAACGAGCAGCTGTGAGGTAGGGCCCACCACGACTTAGAATATTTTCGAAAATTTTCGGAGTCCTCCCTCTCCCTGGCAAAGAGCAGCTGTGAGGTAGGGCCCACCACGACTTAGAATATTTTCGAAAATTTTCGGAGTCCTCCCTCTCCCTGCCAACGGGCAACTGTGAGGTAGGGCCCACCACGACTTAGAATATTTTCGAAAATTTTCGGAGTCCTCTCTCTCCCTGGCAAAGAGCAGCTGTGAGGTAGGGCCCACCACGACTTAGAATATTTTCGAAAATTTTCGGAGTCCTCCCTCTCCCTGCCAACGGGCAGCTGTGAGGTAGGGCCCACCACGACTTAGAATATTTTCGAAAATTTTCGGAGTCCTCCCTCTCCCTGCCAAAGAGCAGCTGTGAGGTAGGGCCCACCACGACTTAGAATATTTTCGAAAATTTTCGGAGTCCTCCCTCTCCCTGCCAAAGAGCAGCTGTGAGGTACGGCCCACCACGACTTAGAATATTTTCGAAAATTTTCGGAGTCCTCCCTCTCCCTGGCAAAGAGCAGCTGTGAGATAGGGCCCACCACGACTTAGAAAATTTTCGGTGTCCTCCCTCTCCCTGCCAAAGAGCAGCTGTGAGGTAGGGCCCACCACGACTTAGAATATTTTCGAAAATGTTCGGAGTCCTCCCTCTCCCTGCCAACGGGCAGCTGTGAGGTAGGGCCCACCACGACTTAGAATATTTTCGAAAATTTTCGGAGTCCTCCCTCTCCCTGCCAACGGGCAGCTGTGAGGTAGGGCCCACCACGACTTAGAATATTTTCGAAAATTTTCGGAGTCCTCCCTCTCCCTGCCAACGGGCAGCTGTGAGGTAGGGCCCACCACGACTTAGAATATTTTCGAAAATTTTCGGAGTCCTCCCTCTCCCTGCCAACGGGCAGCTGTGAGGTAGGGCCCACCACGACTTAGAATATTTTCGAAAATTTTCGGAGTCCTCCCTCTCCCTGCCAAAGAGCAGCTGTGAGGTAGGGCCCACCACGACTTAGAATATTTTCGAAAATTTTCGGAGTCCTCCCTCTCCCTGCCAAAGAGCAGCTGTGAGGTACGGCCCACCACGACTTAGAATATTTTCGAAAATTTTCGGAGTCCTCCCTCTCCCTGGCAAAGAGCAGCTGTGAGGTAGGGCCCACCACGACTTAGAATATTTTCGAAAATTTTCGGAGTCCTCCCTCTCCCTGCCAACGGGCAACTGTGAGGTAGGGCCCACCACGACTTAGAATATTTTACGAAAATTTTCTACGGACATCAAAATCTTTTTTCTAGGCAGAAGAGTCGCCGGACGCTCTCAGAATTTTCACGACTACAACTTTTAACTTATAAAGGCTTAATTGACAAACCAAATCTAGATTACAAGTATTCAAATATACTTGTTAAATAAATAATGACACTTGTTACTCGTGTAACTTACACGTGTAGTTTTCATAAAGACACATTTATAATAATGAAAAATTTCACAGGAAAATTGCTTGTAATACAAAGCTTGTAAGTTTTGACACAGATCTCACCAGCATTTACTTGCTTCTCATTTATTACGTGTTTTTTATCTCAAAACCATTTTGGTCAGAAAAAAAATATTTTCGAAATGTTGAACATACCAGACAAAGAGGATATAAAATACAACGTATCCATAATTTCATATACGTTATGTACATTCTGGAAAAGTAATTCTACCTGCCCAACTAAATAAATACATTTTCATATGTTCAAAATTAAGACTTATTCTAATTAGGCTAAAACTCATTACTTTTCTAACAAAACAAGATCATCTTCAGAAGATATTCTTCAACTACGAAAGCCTTGACATTATGACGGTACAACAAAACAATGTTGCATAAGCGTGGTTGCAAGTAAGTGGGTTCGGGTTCGATTAACGGCTCTAGCACATTTTAATTCTTTCATGAGAAACTACCGATCAACCTTTATTGCGTTCTTTTCATTTATTAAAAAGTTTTTAAACATATCTTGATCATAAACATGAACTACAGTTTTTTTTTAATCAATAATGTCGAAACGGTTGTCAATTTGACATAAATATTGCGCTCTGAATATGAGTTGCATAATTTTATAGAAAAAAGAGACACAAGTATTGCACAATCATTAATATCAATCAGTGATATCTTGCAAAGTCTGTGGGAGTAATTTAGAACTCAGTCTTTATCAGAATGCCATTTGAGGTCCAAGAATTTGCAACCACCTAGACTACAGAAAATGTCTAAAGATAAAGATTTTTTCGTTTATGAGGTACGTTTCTTTTGTAACTACAGCTAAAATTGGTTTTTTCTAGGACGAAACCTTTGACCAAGATTTATAAGCACAGATATAAAAAAAAATAAAAAAATCATAATGCACCACATATTTTTTAGATGACGCCCATAAAAGATAACAAGCAAGGTACTTCTCAGGGCACAGGAGCACCAACAGCTAATGAATCTGTGAGTATTACAATATAAATTGCATAGTCTGCCAGGTAATAATCCCAGGAAGGTCACAGTCCAAAATCTGTGTATTGGTGATCAAAGTTTTTTCTCATAATTATGACGATATTCAATATATTCATGTTCCTCAAGCTTGTTCATATTAAAATCAAATTATATTCATAATTATCTTATCAATTTTCTCATAATTATGACTATATTCAATATATCCATGTTCCTCAAGCTTGTTCATATCAAAATCAAATTATATTCATAATTATCTTATCAAATACAAATATAAAATAATGATATAAATAAATAAATAAATAAAAAAACCCTAACTAATATTATAAATTCAAATGTAAGTTACAATTGAATTTATAATATTAGTTAGGGTTTCTTTATTTATTTATTTATTTATATCATTATTTTATATTTGTATTTGATAAAAAAACCCTAACTAATATTATAAATTCAAATGTAAGTTACAATTGAATTTATAATATTAGTTAGGGTTTCTTTATTTATTTATATCATTATTTTATATTTGTATTTGATAAGATAATTATGAATATAATTTTTGTTTATTGCTTCCACGGTAAAATGACCGAAGCGATTAATATTAAATTTGGTTAAGAGATAAATGGAACTCTGGGATAGTTATAAGCTATTTATCTGCGTGCCTAAGTCCCTCAGGATACGGGTAAAACCATGAGAAACAGCTAGTATGTATATAATTATATTGTAATCTTTTGTTACTCGCTTAGGTATTTACACGACTGATCGAGAAATTTCGAATCAGGCAGGTGGGCACTGTCCCAAGGCCGAAATATATTATTTTTACAAACTTACTACCATCTTCAGGGCAGCGACCCACCTGAAGCGAGCACTTCGGCTGCTGCAAATCCTTCAGCTGCTGCAAGTCCTTCAGCTGCTGCAAGTCCTTCAGCTGCTGCAAGTCCTTCAGCTGCTGCGGGTCCTTCCACTAGTCCTTCTTCAACACCTACCGGGCGATCAACAGCTTCTGAACAGCCATCGACTTCTGATCAAAGATCAGCTACCAGTCCATCACCACCTACAGTTAGACTGTTAGCAGGTGATCGAGACCCCGGCCCATCAAGAGCCCGGTCATCACATACCGAAATTGTCACATTTATTGGTTCCACGTCACGGGCATTATCGGCAACCGAGCCACCTTCAAGATCAAATCAATCACCATATGCTAGCCGTCAAAACTATGGGCGTTTAACAGACGTGAGGACTAACACTGGACCAACAGCTGAAGTTTCCAGCATCGCTGTAAGCTTCGTTTGTTTTTTTAAATACAATTCTATGACCAGTATATATCTTACGACTCAGTGCAAAGACACCTTCTCATAAAGATGATGATGATAACCCTAATTACCAGTTACCAGTTCAATTATATACATTGCGTCATTACAACTATCAATAAGAAAACATCCAAACATATATGGCAATTTATACTAAACTGCTTTTGAAACGTATGTCAATTTAGTATCCGTGTTTACGTAATTAGGGTGATGTTTCTCACTACTATTTTGTAGTAACAATATTAATGATCGTGATTTTTTTTCTGTTTTTTTTGACTCCTTGATATTTTTGTTTTCTTTCAGAGTTTATTTGGTAGTGATACCTATTATGAAAGAAGGGTAAGACTGAAAAGTTTTTTTTTATATTAGATAGATTTAAATTGTTAGTCATAACTGCAGTGGCCCAGTTTAGGAGCTCGTAGCTGAGTAACAGCCGTCCGGATTATAAGATCAGCTCTTTATTTATTTATTAACATACGAAACCTCCTATATGCCTCTGATATCACGTAAAGCTGTTGATCCTACCCTGATCTTGAAATACATGACGTCATATTAAAAGTAATCGGATTTTAATTGCGTCTTGTATCTCTATTTTTAAACCCTAGTTCCACTATTTAATGGTTGTTCTCCAAACCTCTCAAACGCCAACTGCTTAGTAGACATATATTTCAGAGAAGTCCTACCCCAAGTCTATATACTTTGGAAAGAGAAGTGAGAAACTATGTACATAAAAGAGAAAGTACAGCATACGAGTACTACCCTGGAACCGAACGTACTGTGTACGACTATATTGCAGAGAGGACCGATATGTATAGTACGAAGTAAGGTTAATTTCTTTAATTCTGATTCAATTATATTACTAGCTGTTTCCCGCAGTTTCGTCCGCATCCTGAAGGAACTACTTCCCTCACCCCGATAGAAAGTATCTTATGTGTTAATCCAGTTTATAAACTACTTGTGTATCAAATTTCCAAATCTACTCAGCAGATTTTTCGTGGAAAAGTAACGAACATACATCCTCACAAACTTTCGCATTTAGATAGTAGGATAAACGTGAAAATTTAACAGGATTAATGGATATTTGTATTTCTGGGAAACTAAATTAAAAAAAAAACACATATTTATCTCAACAAGATTTAGGATCGCTTCCAGTTTAAAATTCTGCTGAATATCATAAAAATCCGTGGCATTGCTTCTATCTGATCTTTAATATCTAAATGGCCACCGCCAAGAGTCATAGAATAATATTGATATTTTAAGTTTAAACTATCAGGATTTCAGATGGTAAGTCTAACAGGCCTGTTGTTGAAACTAAAAAATAAAATACATCATAAATATCATGGGCGCACTGTGCCCATGTTCACTATCTTTCAACCTTTCAATATAATTTTGATCTTCTAATTTCTCTTCGCAGTCTACTCGAGTCGACTGCTCATCTGATCAAGGGCAGTCTTGGCGCAGGCGTGTTGAGCATGCATGAAGCTTACATGTACGGAGGATTATGGACGTCACTTGCTGTTACTATTGTCGTTGGAGTACTGATAGCGTACACCATGCTTGTATGAACCGTTGCAGATATGGCAAAGCGATTTTTTCATGCCATCATCATCACCAGCCTATCCAATAATGGGCCTCTCCTAGACATAGGCCCTAACGTATGCCATATCGATTCAACTCTTACCTGATAGGCAAAGAAATATTTCTTGCCAAAGACATACAAATTCTTTTGCTTAGAAATGTTTAAACTACGTTGGAGATTTTATGATTCTGACTGAAGTTTTTGTATATAGCATGTTTATGTCACAATGTGACATGCGTAACCGAGACACTAAGAAACCCAATAACCCTGGGTGTTGACTATTTGCCAGTCTTCTTACTTGCCGTATACTGTTATAAATTGTCGATCTTACTTAAAAGATAATAATATCTCTTTGCTTTGCCATATCTTACCAACACTTATGTTAAATTTAGACTACATTATATTACGAGACAAATGTCAGATATGAATGTCTGTGCTGTTCGACAGTTTCTTTGTGATGCCGCTATCGCGACACTTGCTGTATACACTGAGTGTAAGGTATATGGTGTTGTGGGATCAACGTACCTTTAGTCGTCTTCTTAAAATATTTTTGCAGTCACTTTAATATGGTGATCACCCTGTTTTGCTTTTTCACCCCCTTTATTTTCTTAATAACTTATGTTTTTCTAGGATTCCCTTTATTCACAGATGTTAATAAGATCAGCTCAAAAACTGTATCTTAGGTTAAGGATAACAAAATTGTCGTACCCTGACTTAGCTGAAGCCGCGTGTGCGACTGCGCCGTGGCACTGTGTCAGAAAATGCAGCAAAGGTTTTAGGTAAGCTAAATCTTAAAACCTTTGAATGTTTTTGTATGTAGCCTGATATTCTTCTCGTCCACAATTTTGAAAAAAAGAACTAGTTTGTTGAAACTGGTGTTACACATTTTTAATTTAAAACCACGTGTTAGTCAACGAATCGTGTTGCTCTTAGAAGGAAACTGATCAAAACTATTGAGAGATTAAAAGTTCTATTAATTGTTACAATAATAAAAAAACGACTGAAGCACTCAAATTTTATAACTTGCAATTTCCTGGACGAAAATGAAGATTTTAAGAATTGCACATGGTCAACTTGAACGCAACCTTTTCTATTATATTTTCAACTTATAATTCTGTTTCTTTCAGATATTTAGTAGATTCGTGCATATTTTTAGAAATGTGCGGAACTTGCTGCATTTATCAAATCATGATTGCTTATACCATAAAACAGGTACGCCACTTTTTAATAAATAGTCAATGAATTGGGTAAGAATTTTACCTCCGTGTTTAAGGCGGCGATATACGACTTTGACCCCTCTAAAGCTAATGATTACGCTTTAACGACTTGCTTTCATGATTTGAAAAGTATATATACTAAACTAGAGCATATGCTTGATAATCTTGTATACCGTTTTTTTTAATTATGTATTAATAACATTGTATAAAAATATCATAAAGTTAGGTCTAACACAGAAGAAAAACTGAGTTTTACATAGAATTTATCAAGCGGATTTTAATGAAACCTATACCATTTTATAGAAAAGTTAATTATCTGTCTTTTTGTATACGTATATTTTTTTAAATCGTACATTTACGTCAATTTTTGTGCTTTTGTCAAAACGTTGAGTTGAAATTACGGAGGGGCTCCACCGGGCGACGGGGGCAGTACGTCTGTGACCACTGTCACGGGTAGACGCTGTCACTCAGAGCGAGCACATTACGATGTAAATAAATTATTATATTTGTGATAAGATGACTGGTGAATTATAATTATTACATTGAAAAGGCACTACATGCGGATAAAATATTTTTTTGATGTGAATAACGTGTTTTCAAACCAAATCATCCATAATCTGTCATAATCTAAAATGTGTGTATCTAAATTTGGCAGGACAAATATATTTTGTTATTGACTTACTAAATAATTAAATGTAGGTGTGGATTTAAATATGTATTTCTTTTAATACTTTGCGTATTCAAAACGAGAATATTGCATACCTCATTTAAATTTTACATGTAGGTCGGAGATAGTCGTCAAAATTAAAATTCTTTCATGTTATGTTATAATATTTCCTAATGGTTTGGAATTTATAGAAATAGTAGCTATAAGTCAGGGCATGGGATGATATCTTAGAACAAAACTTAATGGTTTGTAAATAAAACGGTTTATCCATGGGTAACAAGGTGGCGCTATTCTAAATTATTACCAATGAAAATATTTTTCTAAACACGTGAATTTGGGTTCGAGTTTCTTTGCTACGAGACGAATTTGAAAAAAAATGCAGAATATGATAAAAAAATAAGCTTACGCTATTAAAAGAGTATTGTAAAATGTAAAATGTATTATATTGTCTGACTATTTTAGCTAGACCATTTTCCTATTTTGGATTGGTTACATTAGTTTTATTTTTAGGGTTCCGTAGTCCGACAAGGAACCCTTATAGTTTCGCAATGTCCGTCTGTCTGTCCGTTCGCGGCATAGCTCAGAGGCTCTTGGTACTAGAAAGCTGAAATTTAGTATAGATATGTGTATTGATCACGCCGAAAAAGTGGTAAAAATAAATTAAAAAAATAAAATAATTTAGTGGAGCTCCCGAACACGTGAAATGGGGATGAATATTTTTTTTTGTTGCGTAACCCTTCATGTAGGGTATCGTTAGATAGGTCTTTCAAAAATAAAAAAACTAACTTTCGAAAACTATCACGGCTAAGTAGGCTTCATCGGTTACAGAGTTATAGTTGACTAACTAAGACCTACTACGGAACCCTACTGCGCATGGCCCGACACGCACTTGGCCGGTTTTTTACTGGTAACATCTGGTAGTGATGCTTTACTACTATTTTTTAAAACCAAATTAAGAAATGGTTGCTTAGTTTGGGATACTCGGAAACTGAAAAAATCCTTGAAGTGGTCGTGTAGAATTGGTGATTGGTTAGGCTGCGTAATGATGAGTTGGTATGGGATACCAATATATCATTGCGTAGACACATACACGAACACACACACGCACGCACACACACACACACACACACACACACACACACACACACACACACAAAACAATATGCGCTCAGAAAACAATCTGAATTGTTGACAATCTATTATGATGTAATGGGGGGCCTGGAGTTCTGAGATACAGGCCTAGGCTTAGTTCAGACTCCAGATCTCCCACAAATTACAAATGGCACCTTATTTTTATTTCTGTCAACTATTTGAACTAAAATGTAATTTGTGGAGATGAAATAAAACATTTTTATTTATTTTTTTATTATTATTTTACATACCAACCATTTTCGAAGTTTAGTAAAAACGCTAAGTAAGCAGTCACATATGATATACATATTAATCTATTAGTCAAGGTATCTAATGTGGGATAATATTATATACACACAATCTAAAAGATAAGACGAAGCATAGTGTTTTAGAAATGAAGGTCCTACTTCACTATGCCACTCTTATGTTTTATTTTCAACACCAAATAGTATCCGACAGAACGTCGATTTTTGGCTAGGCCTAAGCCGATTAATAGGCAATCTCTTAATTCTTTGGCTAAAGCCCTGATAAATAAAAAGAACTTGATCTTCTTTAATTTTTGGCCCAGAAGTCAAAGACAGAAGAACTGAAAACGAAAAAAAAAGATATATTCAAATAGTATATTTAAGCTTCCGAACCAAAATGGTAAAAGTAACCCTTATGGGATGCGACTTTCTCTGTCTGTCTGTCAGAGCTGATAATTACTTCAGGAATAACTAACCTTATCGATTTGGAATGATTTTTGAAATATATCGCAAATGGATAAAGTAGAAAAATACTACCTATTACTTTCGAGGAAAAATGGGGATTAAAATTATAAAGTGTAGTTTCTACGTCATCATAATTATGAAAGGAAATATGAAGGCTTGATGCATATTCTAATATTTTTTATGTTTTCTTCGACATCTTTTGGTATACGAATTAAATAAAAAAAACTCTCCGTAGTAAAACAAACCTTCTGAAATAATTAGACTTCCGTACATTTTTCTCTTAAATGTTTTTCTTAATATGGTATTTAGACCATTTTCCAATTCCAAGGTTATGTTTGAATTCCGATGAATTGTAATAACAAAACTAAATGAAAATTGAGCTACTGCATGTCAATTTAATAATCTTTTTATAAAAAAATCAGTCAATTTTTGCGGTGAGTTTTTCTGATAAAATATATTATAAAAAAAACCTTATATTAGTAATATAAGGTAAAAAGATAAAGATCAAAAATATTTTAATGGGTAATTATAAATGATTTCAAAGTCAAAAATCGATATTGCATCTTTCTAAAAGATTATCGAAATGCCATACAATGGTAGGATTTTTTTCCATTACTTTATTTCTTCAAAAATGCATGAAACCGTGGAAAAGGGTCGTACAAATTTGGTGCTTGAAAATGTAACAGCTAATTCTGATTCAGACAAAGTCTATATCCGAATTTAGTACATTTATTTTTGCATTGATTTTTTGCTTTACGGCACTTTCATAATTGGGCCCAAAACGTGATATTCCATTGTTCATGATATGTAAAAATTTAAAAAATCCTGATCATAATCGGAATCTTTACTATCCCACTTTTGGGTATGACATAGACATGCATTAGCATTAATTATCACGCTTTTTCAAGGTGGATTGGTGATTTCAGACCGTGTAGTCCAGGTTTCCTCACGATG
Organism: Pyrrhia umbra; assembly: GCA_963891755.1. Lineage (NCBI taxonomy): Eukaryota > Metazoa > Arthropoda > Insecta > Lepidoptera > Noctuidae > Pyrrhia > Pyrrhia umbra. The sequence continues at coordinate 5,518,887 of OY982943.1, forward strand.
TTTTCCTTTACCGTTAGTCAATGGTGTCTAAGTTATACTAAAAAAGTGCATTTAAAACTTTGGAATAGTCAGATTCGTATTTTCTAGGTTTCGAAGTTCGAATCTGCATACTCATAAATGAGATGCAGGTGCCTTAGCAAAGAAGCCACAATGAATTTTTACTAATAGGTTCGGTGTATCAACTTAATAATATAAATAAAACTACCTGCAGCTTATTTAAAATATTAACATCATTTGTAATACAGTCTCACTCACTTTTAGGTCTTTAAACGTAATAGATTATTCAATTTCGGTTCTGTTGCTGTCAAAACTTAAGCCAATTTTAACCAAAGCTGATGGTTTGGCCAAAGCTGATGCCAAAGGTTTGGTCGGACACTTTACAGATGGATCAGAAATGTCGGACTAATTAACTGGCTTCCAGGCTCTCCTTATAAAACTTATACGATTTTCCTATACAAGTGAAGATGAGCTGAAGTTATTTGGGAAGCAGCAGATGTCGTAAAATGCAAATATGAAAAAATCTTGCGTGCATTTCTGTTAGAAGAGCTCAAAGTGGACACCAATATGGCCTAAAAATTAATTCCTATGGTGCGATTTTGTCTGTCTGTCTGACCATCTTTCACAGCGGATTAATTCAAGAATGCTAGTTGTCAGAATTTTTTCTTGAAACTTGTAACAATTTAGATGGATAAACATGTTTTACAGATTAAATAAATTAAAAATATTTTTGCTTTTCTGGCAAACGAAGTAGATATGCAGTGGGGGTTGGAAATTTAAAATTAGTGTTTCGAAGTATTACTCAGACAGATGTTATTTGTATTTCGATTTTTATATCTTAGACATGCATATCAAAATACAATATGCGACTGTCCTTACAATCTCTACATACATAATATTATGGTCACCCGTCAAAGTTCTTCAAAATATAAAATGACAACCGTGCGGTGAGCATTGCGGGGTCGCGGGGGGAAAGCTCAAGCTCCGCCCATTTGCTCAAGGTCATTGGCGGTAGTCGTCGTCTTAATAAGAATTCCGAAAACAAAGAGTACAGCAGCGAGATTGTCCAAAAGAGTTATTGCAACACTGAAACGCAAAGGGCTATGGAAGGAACGTGGATGGGTTATAGTCAGTAAGAGTCTGACACTCCCTCCCACTCAACTGTAAGAATCATTTGATGATGTCCCACCCTAAAAAAGTAAAGCGTGACGAAAACGCGTATGTCCACTCCCCGTACTAGGCCTATAGATCTATCTACAATTGCTCACAGATGTTGGAAGGCATTGATTATAGTTTTGCGGAAGGACTGGTGGATATCAGATTATACATACTAATAAGTGCGCCTCTGCTATTGCCGCTCTGTCTAATCAGGAGTTTGAAATTCATGGCGCCGTTTGCCATGTTAGCCGACGTTTTCGTTGGTAAGAATAATAATAACACTAACGCTAAATCTCCATTCTTTTATTATTAGATCAAGTTATTCATCACTATTTAAAAATTCGGTAGTTTAAATTACAAGAGACAATCCCTAAAAAGCTCGTCTTTCACCACTTCCCATGCATTTTTGCCGGGAAGAAGAAGTAGCGCAACAAGCAAATAAATCTCTCTTTTTTCAGCAATGTGTGTTATGACAACATTATACTACAGTCTACTGACATTAGAAGTTGGTATCGTCGACCGAGCAGCGTGGAAAGACCTTCATGGTTTCATTCGGATCTGCGGAATATGCATGTATTGCACTTCGGGCATCTGCATTGCTCTTCCCGTTGAGAATAACATGAGAAGACCACGATATTTCCCTCAAGCTGTTCAGTATGGTAAGAACAGATTGGTAATTTGGATAAATATAGTCTTATACCTGTATTCATAAAAACTCTAACACTTATATTTACGATCAATACTTTAGTTTAGTTTGTGACAGATGTTAGCAACTCAAAATGAATCTATCACAGAAAATATTGAAATACCCACCTATATTAATTATCAATATGGCGAACATCAAAAATGAAAATCTTCTATAATAAATCTTTGGAGAACCGCAACGTCACACGATTATTTGCAGCAATTTAAGCCCACGTACCTTAACAATCCAGAGATCCAACTCAGACTCAGGAAAATGGGAAGATGCCTCGTTCATGCACGTATGTTGGTGTTTTCGGCTGGCGAATCAAATCTTCCAAAATCCTCCAGTGGGCTGGTCAAAACTCCAAAAATCAACACTGCACTATAGGTTCTTAATTATACACAGATGAATGTCTGTTTATTTTACCAGAATCTTCAAGTTTTCACCGCAGATAAATTTTAAAATAGCGGAGCGATGCCACACAACGTATAGCAAATGGCGGCGCGAAATAGACTGCTCGGTTTCTTTACGCTTGCGCCATCTATGGGTCATTTTGCGAGTTAAGTCGAGAAAGATTCGATATTTAAAAATTCGCTGTGGAAACACCATGATTAGAAATTAAACTATTTAATTTTATGAACGAATATCATGCACGTACTTATATTACGTGGTTGTTTTTTTGTTAAAGGCATTGACGCTTCACCATGATCATTAAGCACAAGACGGTCAGATGAATCTAATTTTAATCTGTATTATCATCAAATATTTTAAGATTTGCTCACTTACTGGAACTTAACCTTACGTTGATTTGAAAATATGGATGATGTCAATATTCATTTTTGTTTTTTTTTTTGTAAGGAAATAATTTTTTTTCTACTCCTTCGCATTTTTTTCCTGATTAATTTCATTGCTGGTTACAAGACCAAATCTTCTCTCTGGGACTCATCGAGCTTCATTCCCTCGACGCTTTTCTAGTAGCTTTCAGGAGTTATAGTCTTTGGGCATAGTGTGGCAGGGTTTCATGTGCACCTTTTTGGAATATAGGCGATAAAATATTTTTGTTCCAGCCACTATTGTAGTGTTAACTTTGACTGCTATGACCGGTGTGTTCGGTTACTGGGCTTGGGGTGAAGATTGCAGAAGTCCTATTACAGTACATATGCCACTTAATACGTAAGTAGTGTCCTATGTATTGCTATTAAATATTCTATTTATTACCTAACAGTATCTACTCGTGGAGGAGCTCGTGGTTAAGTAACAGCCGCACGGTTCGACCGATCAAAGGTTAAGTTGCGCTTGGCGCGGTCGGTCCGTGGATGGGTGACCATCTTTGTCATAGCGAGACTCCTCCGTGCCCCAGAAAGCACGTTAAGCTGTTGGTTCCGGTTATCATTTGTAGATCTTTGACAGTAGTTACGGGTAGTCAGAAACCAGAAAGTGCGACAACCAGTCTTACCAAGGGGTAGGTACCGTGTTACCCTGTAACTGGGTTGTGGAGGTCAGATAGGCAGTCGCTCCATGTAAAACACTGGTCCTCAGCTGCATTCGGTTTAGACTGGAAGCCGACCCCAACATAGTTGGGAAAAGGCTAGGCAGATGATGATGACTTAGCAGTATTTACCTGCCTATACGATTTTCAGGTTCACGACAATCTTACAATTTCTCCTGGTGATGATGCTGAGTACCACGTACGCAGTTCAGTTTTGGGTGCCATTCCGAATAGTTTGGCACTACATCATGCGGAAATATAAAAGGTATTTTAAGAGTCTACCATGCACGGGACTACAGAGTCCCGGCTCTTTGATCTTCACACACACTTGCTTTACTTTTGAAACACCATACATGGCGTATCCATAACGGTTCCTTGTCGACTACGGAACCTAAAAACGAAGAATAATTGTTCTCCTTCCACATAAGCCTGGGCTTGCTCGGTGTAGCCTTAACAGCTTCAAATATAATGTTCGTGAAGTCCACGCCTCATAAAGGCCATGAGCTCATGCCCGCCACAGCCCAGCATAAACCATTATTTAATAGAAAGTAGTAATTATATTAAAACTAGCCTAGTAGCATATAACCGGAAAACTTTCCCACCTATCTCCATACCTAATTTCGTTCAAGTCGATTCAGCTGATTTCCAATGAAAGCGTAACACAACATCGTGAGGAAACCTAGACTTAAAAGTCTGAAATCGCCAATCCGCCTCGAGCAAGCATGGTGATTCATGCTCATACCTTCTCTGTATGAGAAGAGGCCTGTGCCCAGCAGTGGGACAGTATATAGGCTGATAAAGATGATTATATTTCAGGAAGCAAGCGATTTGGGAGAGGGTATACCGTCTTCTCATGGCCCTAATTGTTACGGGATTTACCATTCTATTCCCGAATCTGATCCCTGTCATGATTTTTGTAAGTACTACAATGAGCTTATTGGAACTTAACCTTACGTTATCTTAATAAATCAACAGTTTTTTTACTGTTATGAAATGTCAGACTTTCATCATTCCATTCTATCAAATTCATAATTAAAGTCTATCAACTATATACCGAAAAATGAGAATTTAATCGGCTAATGGCTAGTCCTTCATTCTTGAATAGTTTTTTCACATCTTGAAACTCTAAATAATCGTATTTAAATGCGCCATCTTGGATTTGAGGATCCCGTTGTCCAGTTTTAATAGCCTAAAACTATAGAGAAATAATTGGAACTTTGTACGTGATCAAGATCTTATATTTGTGAATAACGTCATAATTATTAGCTTACTAAGTATATCCTCTGGTGTCACCCGCGTCCTGAGGAATCTACTTACCGTGCCCTTATAAAGAGTACCTAGTACCTGTTCTTTCTATTCTTGTAAAATCTGACTCCTTCCAAAGGTTGTCTGTATGAAAATGCTTTTAGCGATAAGACCGCCCATTGTACTGCTGCATATTTGTTTGACCTATTGGTGTACAATAAAAAATATTCTATCTATCTATCTTATAGACGTTTTCTACATCCCGTCTAGCTCCGCCCTAAATTTCGTCAAAATCGGTTCAGCCGTTTTGCAGTAAAATTCAATAAAAAAAATACTTTCAGATTTATAGTATAAGTTAGGATAAGATTTAATCTTTAATGTTTTGTTTTATATTTTCAGCTCGGTCAATTCTTCTTGGGCTTTGTGGCTCTAATATTTCCAGCATTTATAGAATTTTTAGTTGATTGGGAAGAGGAATACTCTCGTAGAGCCAGGTATATGTTTAAAGTTAGCATAACCTTTTTTTCCGGATGGGAAATCATAAAATGATGGGAGGAGAGTGTCAGACTATTACTGACTAAAACCCAAACATGTTTCTTCCTCAAGAGTTTAAGAGGCGTGGTAGCGTCCGCATGCTAAAAGCTAGCATAACCTTGCTGTCTATTATATAAACTACATATCAATCTTTTTTATATACTATTTAAAACAATGATTTACTTGCATCCCAGTTTTGTTCTGAGACATTAGTGATTGGAACCTCCTTTTAATCATGGTATGTCTGTATTAGGACATCCCACTTTATATACGCTATACGTACATATATACTACATAGTACGTACATACACCTAGACAACTAACAATACAAAATAATTTAGGTATATCTATTTAATCAAAATAACACCCCTTTTAAATTTCCAGGGTGAGATTCTGCCAGAATGTTAAGAACTTTGTATTGATTACGCTCGGCTTGTTGCTAAGTGGTTCTACATTTTATTCAATAAGAGAAGCAAAGTAGGAGCTTGAAATTTGCGAGGATATTCTATTCTCTTCTACTTTTACTTGTTTTGTAAAGAGGTGATGTTTGTAGGTGTAGGTAATGATTAATGAGTATGTCTCTCTATATAATATCTAGTTTGGCGTAGTAGTTGAGCAATTGGCTGCCGCGCTGCGTGTCGCGGATTCGATTCCCGCACGGGACAACTAAAATTGTTCTGGGGCTGGGTGATTGTGCATGTGTAATGTATGTTTGTAAACGCACCCACGATACAGGAGTAATTCCTAATGTGGGACAACGTGTTTAAAAAAAAATACTACTGCGTTTTCAGGATTCCGTAGTCGACAACGGACCCTTATAGTCTCGCCATGTCTGTTTGTCGTATTGTTGGATAGGTCTCTCAAAAATTAAGCAGGTCTGTGAAGACCACTTTCCAATTAAAAAAGCAGTTTTGGAAATGTCCAGCTTAAATGTGCATATTTTTGCAAAATTCGAGCGTCCCTTCCCCTCTAACTTCTGAATGACTGCCCTTAGATTTATGAAAAAAAAAATGCATAGACGTAGTATATATAACGAACTTTAATGGAAACCTATCACGGCTTAGTAGGCTTTACTGCTTACAGAGTTATAGTCTACCAATTACGGAACCCTATCGCACGTGGCTCGACTCGCACTTGACTGCTTTTTGTACATACAGTCTGACAACCAGTCTTACCACAAGTCTTGATATGTAATACATGATACTAGAGATCGCAGCGAGCGCAGCTTAACTTTGATCGATTGATCCGTGTGTCTGTGACTTAACCACGAGCCCCTCTATCATTTAGAAACATGAAGTGACTTCACAAAATTGTGACATCAAATTCCTTATTTTATGTCAGATCTCGTCGAAAATGGTCTGAAGAAAAAAGAAAGTATACTTTTTTGCTTGTAAATGTGTAAATAGATATGGGATGTATATTTTTATTTCCTAGAAATAAAAAAAATATTTTTAAAACATTTTTTATTTTCCCTCCTAAATATTTTACAAATTTGTGACTCTTTATCGTTATGGCAATCTTTTGAACACAAATCAATGAGTTCACACATAATATTTAAACCATCCAGAATAAGAAGAGCTGGTGGTCACCATTCGTCCACATTACAAAACGTCAATCACTTTGAAATATTATACAGACAAACGATTACTATGTGAACATAACCACGAAATCTGTAGAATTTGGGACAACAATTGTCATTACTGTTTAATAGCCCTAAGGGTTTGTATTAGGGTGCCCACATTAAAAGAGATTGTGGTGGATAATTGTTATAATTAGGAAGGAAACAATTTTGTTTAGTACATAATAAAAATATATCAAATAGCTCTTTCTAGTAGTATTGTTACACAGTCATTGATAATGCTTGAAGTATTTCAATCATGTTATATTCAGTAAAACACTACTAACAAGTTTGCTCTTGAGTCCTCACTCACAATATCTACAAATATTCATTTATTAGACATCTCCTATCGGAAGATCAGCGTTGCGGCATTTACTCAGGTAAATGTTGCAGCATTATGCTGAGATAGGAGCCTTTTCTGGCCTCGTACAGGTAAAATGTCTTGTCTTTAATTATTATTTTATTTTTCTATTTTGTTTTAATTTTTTTTTATTTCCTATGTGTTAACTATTTACTAATTATTATCTATTTCCTGTGTGTGTCCAGAAATAAATGTTTTTTCTTTCATTCTTTCTTTCAAATAATAAAACAAAAGCAACTTTGTCCCAATTTTTACCGAACACATGGCAACCCTACGGACAGTTTCCCAGTAACCAGCAATAACGCCCATACTGTTACAAAGTCATATAGGAATGGGTTTCCCGAAACATGCTTTCGTAATAGTCAAGTCAACGAACAATACAGTTTGGGCATACTACTGTGACATTTAGCTATTTGAAAACGGGGTTGATTGACCCGACTTACTATTTGTAGGTAGTTAGTACCAATGTGACTTATTCAAAGTCATATGTGCTTTCTAAGCGTATCTTGGACACCATTGATTAACGGTGAACGAAAACATCGTGAGAACTTCGGAACGACCGAGAATAGATGATGACTTTTTTTGTGGTGCTGTAAGGTGCGATCTAATGCTTTATCCATATCTAACAATTGTTTGAACCTTACCACCCCTAAAATTCACAAGGAAAGGTTCCGAATTTCAAGCGAATCTTAGTTTTCGTTTTTTTTTTTTTTTTTTTTTTATTATTATTGATAGGTTCGCGTTTGACCACTATCTCACCTGATGGTAATCATTCGTTGAGTTAGAGTAGGCCCCCTAGACTAAAAAGTCTGAAATCAAATCGAAAAACCCGTTTTAGGCAAGCGTGATGATCTACGCTCATGCTTGTCTGTATGAGATGGGCCATTTTAACTAGACTAAAATATTTATTAAATTAAAATACTTTGAAAAGAAATTACACACTTCGCAGGAATTTTGTAGCCGACATGAGTTCGTCATCTAATTACAGTTTATTGGTAGAATCGACGCGCGACAGGGGAATATCAATGCAAATTCTATCGCTGTGCAAGTATGATCGCCAAATATTTTGATTAACGTGGACATCGTTTGCTATTGGTTTTTATTACTTATTTTTATTAATATTTTTGTCACCCTCTAGAAAAAAACGGATTATGCACTCATTATTTTATAAATAAATAAATCATAAATTAATGACCAGGCCGTACCACCACGTGTTTTTGTAATAACTATTTCAGTGTGAAAGCGAGATACGGCTATTAACGTCGTATAGCACCGTCTCTTTTTTACAAAGAAAATATTCCTGCGTTAGCACATTATAATAGACCTCCTGGTGCTTTTACCACCTGAATTGTGATTGCAAAAACACATTGTGATCCGGCCCTAAAATAATCTATTAATCCTGCAAGTATAACACTAAACCTAGATTTATAATTTTCATTGATGAATTAATTTTTAAATTAACAAATTCTGATTTCAACTACCAGAAGATCAATTTAAGAAATCAGGTTTTTCAAATATGTCATATAAGTATTTGTCAAGTATTAATTTTAGTATTGTCTTCGGTCTGTATGTATGAATGAAACATTTTTTTTTTGTTCTTATTTCTTTCAACTATATTCAGTTTTTTTTTTCCTCTGCAGTTGACATAGAATTGGACAGGTCGTGTTTCTGTAATATACTAGGTTGTGCCAGATCCTAGCTAAATGGGTGTCTAGAGACCAACCCAGACCTAGAAAAACTAACGCAAGACGGGGTCGCTTTCAAAACTAGATTTTTTTCCCGAGTTAAGGTCTACCACCTGCATATATTATTCAGGGTCTCTACCTAATAAATACTGGTTTTCTCGAAACATACCAAGCTACATTCGTCAAAATATTCTAGCAATTCTTCCTTATTTGCATTTCTCTAAAAACAGCCGAGCACCTTTTTTTGTATGGGAAATCATCACGCCATGAATGGGGCGGGAGGGAGTGTCAGACTCTTACCGACTAAAACTATCTATGTTCGTTCTTCAGTCCTTTATATGCCGGGGGCGCGGTAACACTTTCGAATATAACAGCTGAGCACCTAGGACGAGAATTAATTTACGTGGAATTAAGTATTTTCCGATCATAAGGATAACATTGCATAGGTACATACATATAACTCAAATATCTAACTAGGCATACTAATTCATACGCCTGTTCTTTTTTCTATTTTTGTATTATAGGTTGACACGGTTGACACACATCATCTCCATCTTCTCTTATTAGGGTTCCGTAGTCCGACAAGGAACCCTTATAGTTTCGCTATGTCCGTCTGTCTATCTGTCTGTCCGCGGCATAGCTCCGAGGTTCTTGATACTAGAAAGCTGAAATTTGGTATGGATATGTATATTGAGCCGAGAAAGTGGTAAAATAAAATTTTGAAAAATTATTTTTTTTAGGGTACCAAACACGTAAAGTGGGGGTGAATATTTTTTTTCTCGCGTACCCCTCCGTGTGGGGTATCGTTAGATAGGTCTTTCAAAAATATTATGGGTGTGTGAAGACCGTTTTTTGGTTAAGCGAGCCATTTGCGAAATATCTAGCTTTTCAGTGCAAATTTTTGTTCGATACGAGTTACCCCCCACCCCCTCTAACTTTTGAATGGCTGTACCTAGAAATGTGAAAAAAATCACAGACGTAGTACATGTAATGAACTTACAAGGAAAACTATCACGGCTAAGTAGGCTTAACCGGTTACAGAGTTATAGTCGACTAACTAACTCCTACTACGGAACCCTACTGCGCGTGGCCCGACATGCACTTGGCCGGTTTCATAGTTTATTTGTGGTCAACGTAATATTTTTTTTAAATATATATATGATTCCTATAATCATTTAAATCATTTAGTATTCAGCCATAACGAACCCTTTTCTGGGTAATAAGATTTTCAAATAAATGTCCCGGATCTCTGTTTTATGTGGTTACCCTACTGTTGTGTATAGAACCTAATATAAAGTAATGGACATATTGTGCCTACACGCTGCACTGTTGCCGTGTGATATCGACGAATAGACTACCCTAAAACTCCCCATGGGGGTAATAAGAGGGAGGGATTATGGCGGAGTGATCGGCTGTATTTTCCCCTATGGTAATAGTGTCACCATACAAAGACTTATTTATCAGTACATTTTAATAAAGAAATACATAAGGTATCATCTTTATTTAACCGTATTAATAATAACAGTGGACCTTTTCCTGCCCATTGCCCAAATTATGCCCAGTAATGTAAAAAATTAACGCTTCAGACGAATACTTTTTTAAGAAACACGAATGTATGGATTTAAAAAAAACGTTTCCTCACACTAAAGATAACTCCTGCATCGTGGGTGCGTTTACAAACATACATGACACATGCACAAACACCCAGACCTAGAATAATTTTAGTTGTCCCGTGCGGGAATCCAACCCGCGACATGCAGTGCAGCAGCTCAGCCTCTATGCCAAGGATGACGTCAATTCTGCTCAAGGAACATTTCATTATCTGTCGAGCCTTTTCCCAACTATGGTGGGGTCGGCTTCCAGTCTAAACCAGATGCAGCTGAGTACCAGTGTTTTAAATGGAACGACTGCCTATCTGACCGCCACAACCTAGTTACTGGGTAACACGATACCCCTTGGTAAGACTGGTTGTCACACTTTCTGGCTTCTGACTACCCGTAACGACTGTCAAAGATCTACAAATGCAAATGAACATTCAAGATAAGAAAAAAAAACTTCCTGAAAAACAAATAAAATATGTTTCATGGTTAATATTTTAAAACAGTTTCCATATAAAATAGTCTAATAGTAAAATTTCACAGGTTTTGTCTCAGTCAATAAACCTGAGGTTCTTAGATAAGGCGAATGTAAATAAAATTATGTTACGAAGATAAAATGATAATACTTTATTGTGATCTTCTGTTTATTTAAGTGATTATGAAAAATTAATTACACTTGAGTGCAATAGAAAAGGGAAAATTAAATATGTAAAGTAGTTTTGAACCCTAATGGGAGTGATCGACGCTGTCTTATAACATGTGAAAAATAATCTCTCCACACCGATTTCGGTATTTTTTATCGAAATCGGATTAGCCTTTTTGCTGTGAAAGCGAAACAAACAAACGACAGTTATAGACTATTTTTATGTTTGGATTCAAGTCTAAAAAGTAAAAAAATATACATTTATCTAGTAAGCAATTAGTATTCCACTTGCATGTTGTTCCAATATTCATATTTCTGAACAAGTTGTTGACTTTACTGTCATCTACAGTGTACAATGTAAGTACTGAAAGTTAATAAAAAAGTTCGCGCATTTAAATGAGTTCAACTTGGTTGCAAAAAAAATGATCACACCTTTTTTAGCCAAATATTTGGCAAGTTGTATGCAAACAAAATTATTTTATTCGTATTGATACAATTTGAAAGTTCAATATAAAAGGAAGTAACAATATTAATTCTAATGTATTTTTTTTTATGAAGTATACTCGTTTATCACGTTTTATTTATTTAAATTGGATACTTTATACAAATGTTTAAATTTTTAAATGTTTACAATTTTATTTTTAAGTTCACTATTTAACAATTCGTAGAATTGTTATTTAAAAATTTAAATATCAATTTTGACTCTTGTATTTACGTTTTAAAAATCACATTTTAAACGAAACAAAATTTATAACCTCTAACAAATCAACAGCATAAATCAATTTCAAAGTTAAGTACAACTCATTCAAATCTAAAGATAACTTTTTTTATTTTGTTAGTTGGATTTAATTATCTACTTAAGTAAATTGTAATAGTAGTTTAGTGTTATTTTAATTGTCATAGTTTACTTTTAGCATTTTCTTTCCTTTGTCTGTTGTACCCTCGTTTTATATTTTTTCTTCATTAAACACACTAATTCAGACATCTGGGCCGGTTGGCAGCAAATAAGTTCTCGAAAATCGTGTTTCTACCGCACCACATACAAATTATGTTTTTTATTGAGGGCATTGAACTTCGAAACAAATTATTGGACAAGTAAGCACAAATGTTAAACACTTTATATTTCTTTTCACTTTCTATTTCAGTAGGGCTCGACAAGTGGCAAAGACGCTAGTAAAATAGAATACAAAATGTATGCGGATGACATTCGTTTACGACTAGCATCTGTCATTCAATGTCATTCCCATACATTTTGTATTCTATTCTATAAGCGTTTTTGCCACTTGTCTAGCCCTACAGGTATCATTACGCTTACGATTTTGTCACGTTATTTTTCCTTAAATTAACTTTATCTTAAAATGGGAAACCTTGAGAAAGAATTGTCCTTTTTAAATCCTTCAACTCAAGGAGAAATTTCGCGGAGCATAGGACCAATAGCTTTCCACTATATCTGACTCTGACCAACTCTTTCCGAAGGCATCTTCTAAAATCTTGAGGGTCTTCAAGTCTTCAATCATCTTAAGTCAGTATTTTAACGTTATATAATGAGCTTTTTTATTGTAAGGATCATAAAAAACCGAATGAGTCAACGTAAAATGATACAAGTGGGCCTTAGTGGAGGGTTATTTGATTTGATATTTTATGTCTGCATCAATTTCCAAGACCTCAGTATGAAAACATAACTTAAATAGTAATAGCTACATAATCCACTAAAAAAGGAAATACCAAGATATCACCATTTGTTTGGGAAATAACTAATTTGCGCAACGAAAAAGAAGGTAAACATACATTAGTTCAATGATTGTGACACATAATATTTTGTATTAATTTTAAAAAGACCGTGAAAAATGGATTGTGTGTGACATGTTAAAGCAACACGTGACTTTGCTTTTTTAGGATAGGGTATCCTCAATGACTGTCAGACTTTTACTCACTAAGACCTATCTACTATAACCTAATCCATGTTCTTTTATTCGCCCTTTGTGTATGTACCGCGGCAACTCTTTCAAACAATCTTGCAGCCCCAACGAATATGCAGGCTTACGTACGTTTTGACACAATTATAATGTAAATATTTTTTAAATAATATTGGACATTATTAAGATTACATTTTTTTTGTTTAGATTTTTTCCTATTTTGACTGTACTTTTTTGCACTGAAGTGTACGAGATAAAAAAAATATATTATGTTTACAAAAAAAATTGAAGTTAAGATATTTTTCCATTTTGACTGTACTTTTTTGCACTGAAGTGTACGACATAAGGCCGCGCAACGGAGTCGTCTGCGAGGAACATTTAATTGACATGAGATCAAACTACTAAAGGAAATGGTTGTGTGCTGTGTTATAAATATTGTACTTGAATATGGAATTGACTTCTACTTATGTAAGTTATTTTTTCTTGTTTATTTTATTTGTTGCCATTTTTTGCAACTGATGTGTAATCTAGATCTCAAAAATAGCATTTAATTTAGAGGATTTATTTAAAAGGATAGCCATAGGATCCGAATCCTTCAAAGAACAATTAATTATTAAAATTATGTTAACACAGTCGTAGTTGTAAAAAGTCGTGTACAAGTTTGCAGGTTCGAATCCTGGCAAGTACCATTGTGCGTGACTTCTCAAAGTCACATAGGTATGTACTATCTAACACACCATTAGGGTCAGTGGTGTCTAAGGTACACTGACTAACGGTGAAGGGAAGCATCTTGAGTAAACCTGGGACTAAAAAGTCTGAAGTCGCCAATCCTTCTTGAGATAAATACTCATGGCTTCTTTGTATGAGAAGAGGCTTTACCCAACAGTGGAATAGTAAATAAACCTATAATGAGATAATGTGAGATGTCGTTTTTGCGGAGATTGTTACACGGGAGATATTTCAAATTTTAAGCATTTCTTGTAAATATCCAGTTTTCTCTGAATATAATAAGCATATTTATCTCTCAAATAAATATTGTTTTGATATTCCTTAAGAGCTATAGGTTAATGTTTTATGTGTATACAATGCAGACGTCGCCATGCGTAGACTCTAGTATTATGTAATTCCACTTAAAATACACAAACAACACGTTTTATTATTCGTGTATTAGATAGTACTCGTTTTCCGCCAGCGGCTTCGCCTGCGTGGACTATACGAATTCAAATTAAAAATGTCCGAGTTTCATACAAACTTTCTCCCTCTTTTTCAGTTTCTTAGGGATAGAATTTCGGAAATTCCTTTCTTATTGGATGCCTACGTCATACAAAGAACACACCCTCCAAGTTTCAGGTCTCCACGGTCAGTGTATGGTTTATCTATGCGTTGATCCGTCAGTCATTCAGGACAAAGCATTTCATATTATGTATATTATTTAGCACGTGGCAAAATATCTGAATCTCTAAAGCTAAGTTTGTGCTCTTATCAAAGAGAATGTTGTTCTTCATTTACACGTGTATTGATTCTATTACTGCTAAACCATACACGAGTTAGATACCTACTCGTAAGGTTTCAATAAAATTGTAATAACAACCTTCCCTCTTTAAAGAAGAAACGTCGATTCTTAAAACTGTAGTAAATGATGGTGATAATGACTGATAAACAAGTTGTTTACTTATTAACCGACTTCAAACCACCATAAATGAGGTTCTGTATTCCACCCGTATGTATGTATGTCCGCGATTTTCTCTAAAACTACTGATCCGATGGGGTTTTTGTTAAGAGCACTTACGGTTTTTGTCATTCAAATGCATTATTTTTTAAGGAAGTTTTAGTATATAAATATATTAGGATCTGATGAAGATCTTCGGAGATAGCGAGCTTACAATTGAATTGGAGAGGAAGTCTATAAGTATAATGTATGCTTAAACTCATGATAAGGCCCCATGGCCGAGCTTGTGGCTCAGTAAGAGCCGCACGGGTTGCCCAACCAAAGGTTAAGCTACGCTTGGCGCAGTCGGTCTATAGATGGGTTACCATCTACATCATACCGAGACTCCTCCGTGCTTGGGAGAGCACGTTAAGCTCTTGGTCCCGGCTGTCATTTGTAGATCTTTGACAGTTGTTACAGGCAGTCAGAAAGCAAATGACTGAAAACCAATCTTACCATAGGAAAGGCTAGACTGTAATCCCCCCCCCCCCCCATCAGCAATGGACCATAGTAGCCATAAAGCAATAACAATTTAATTTGCTATGTAGCATTTCCGAGAAGATTGTCGGCCAGAAGTTGGTGATAGACCAAAAGATACTTCAACACATTACTAAAAATTTTTGACAAACTTGATATTCAAAGTCAAGAGCGAATAGTTAAAGACCCGGAACGTTGACACTACAACCAATTGATTATGATATAATTGATTACAAATGATGTTTTTATTGTTCTGTTGTCTTCCTAAATAGAGCAGGAGGGCAGTGAGTATCAAATATAGACCTTGATATACTTTATTGAGGTCAATGTAACGAAAATAATTATGGATATGCCGGTCAGATATAAAATAAGAGCCAAGTAGATGCCTTGTGCGAAGAATGATGATTTGAGAAGGATAGAAGATGCCTTATAAAAGGGTTCTGTATGAAAATACATCGCAGCAGATCATGGTTATTTTATAAGCAACGATGGGTCAGGACCAATGGTCATGGATTTGAATCAAGGCATACATCAACTATATTGGAAGGGTCGGCTAGACTAGAGTCTAACCAGATGCTGCTGCTAAGAGCTAATGTTTTACATGGAGCGACTGTCTATCTGACCTCCACATCCCAGTTACCAATTAACGATATCTTTTAGTAAAATACCTTCTGACTTTTGACTACCCGTAACGACTATTAAAGATCTACAAATGACAGTCACGACAACGGCTAAACGTGCTATCCAAGGCACTGAAGAGTCTCGTTATGATTTATATAATCACCCATCTACGGACCGACCGAAGCAAGCACAGCTTAACCTTGATCGGTCTATCCGTGACGCTGTAACCGCGAGCTCCGCTAGCTATGATTAGTAGGATGGAAAGTGTTGCATAAATCTTACCTCAACAAACTGTTTCCAGGGTAACCACACAAACACCGAAGACCCGGACCTTGCGGCAAAGCCGCCCCCCCAACCTCCCCCGAACTCTAGCCCCAAGTATGTGCTGCACTCAGAAAAGGATTCCTACGACTTCGTCGCCCACAGATGTATTGCTAAGCCTACAAAGTAAGTTCCAAATAAATGATTCACTTTATCTGTATTAGACTACCTCGATAGTCCAGTGATTTCAAGAGCACACTGGAATATGAGGTTCATTAGTGAAACCCAGAGTTACCACCACGGAACACAAATGGCGAAGGAACATGGATGGGATTCAGTCAGTAAGTCTGATACTCCCTCCCGCTCTAACCACAGCAGGAGGAGGCATTTGATGATTTCCCATCCGAAAAAATACCGAGCAAAATTGTTATTGGGTTCTTTTAGTAATGTCTTAGTTGTAGCTCGGAGTCAGAGCATTGTCTTAGAGATAATGGGCTCACTCGTATTCACAAAGGACTCAAAAATATCTCGTAAAATGTGGCTGTGTAAACGTCAAGGGAAAATAGGTACGTTTTGTGAATAATTATTTGCAGAACAAACTGTTGTAACTAGCCGGGCTTAGCTTATAGATATAAGAATGCCCAGAGGACATGTTTTAATTGTTCTAATTTATTTAAATTCTTTAACATATTCATTGAAAGTCATCTTTATTTCAAAAAGCATAAGGTCCACGCGCCAAAACAATTCTATGATTTCAACGCACACAATTTCAGCTCATTATTGAACGTATAATATTACCATCAATTTGTTTGTTGCCATCTATAAGCAATTCATCTTTAAACGATTCAACCTTCACGGTGAATTCGTTACTCTAAATTATGAGACGTTAAACGGTGCATTAACATAACAGTCTTCTGACTTTTAATAGTTAAGTGTTTTGAGGACAAACTCATTAACCATGACTTAACGAAAGGTTCTGAAAAAAAAATTAGGCTATTCCGGGGTTTTAATCCATCTTCATATCAAAATTCATCTAAATCAGTTCAACTATTTACCAGTGAAATCGCAACAGACAGACATACAGAGACTTTTGGAATTATAATAATCAAGATATCTCGAAGCGTGCAATATACTGAAGCAACTGTCACTTTATAAGCCTGAAATAATACTATAGGTCTTGTATACTATGTAAAGTATCCAAGTGGATTGTTCAAAAGAATTACCGCGCCCCCGGAACGCTAAGGGCGAAATAAAGAACATGGATGAGTTTTAGTCAGTAAGAGTCTGACACTTCCTGCTGCTCCGACCATAGCGGGAGGAGTCATATGATGATTTCCCAACTGAAAAATAATTAAAAAGTTGTCCCACAACCCCACATCCCTTCCTACAATACTGGTAGAGTTCTACAATACGTAATATACTAGCTTTCCGCCAGTGGCTTCGCCCGCGTGGGCTATATGAATTCAAATTAAAGATGAACCGCTCGACTGATTTTGTGCAAACTTCACATAAACCATCTACTAAATAGTCCGAACAAAGCCTAAACATTTGGTTTGGATAGGTGAGCCCGATCTTGAGTTATAAAATTACAACGAAAAGTGGCATTGATTTTTATAAATATTGATGTTATTTTGTTACACGTGGTATAATGTTTGTTTAATCTTTATGCTTTCAGTGCTCTAGAATCAACTGGACACTTAATAAAAGGATGCCTTGGCGGGGGTATCCTGGGCATCCATGAGGCCTATATGAAGTGTGGCCTTTGGACCGCCTTAGTGGTTACTATTATTTTTGGCTTCTACATCGCTTATTGTGTACATGTAAGTAATTTTATTTATTTTGACATTTATATTTTTTGTGGAATGTATATCAAACTCCTTACGATGGGTATGTCGATTGGATTACAGTTTTCTTCGTAATAAGGGTGCAGATCAGAGGAAAGTACTATCACCATTATTTATTTCTGCCGCAAACGGGATGTTTTGATGATATTTATGCGACATTACAGATTTGTCTTCTAAAAATATAAAACTGCCTGTTGATATTATAAAATTCACAAGCGAGAATAACCCTTTTTTTAGGGATGGGTACTTATCAAATGATTCCCCATGCTGTGGACGGAGTCGGAGGATGTGACTGACTCTTATTGACTAAAACCCATCCATGTTTCTTCCCTTTGCATTTTAGGACTGCGGTAATGCAGTAATACGTTTGCCATTAATTAATATTTAAAAAAAAACTGCTTTTTTTCTTCCAGCTATTAGTAAGTTCAGCACAAGTATTGTACAAGAGGCTACATCTGCCACAGATGTCGTATCCAGACGTTGCTGAAGCGTCGTTAGAAGTAGGACCCTTTCCCAGCCTGAGGAAATATAGCAAATGGTTCAGGTTAGCATCAATAAATATACATCTATACTGATAAAGAAAGATATAAAGTAATAGTCAACCCTACCAAAAACATTAGTGTTAAAATGGTAGCCAAGTCAATAGTTATGATAATTATGGTTTAGTTGGAGATTTCGCCGAAAAGAAGACTTTCTTTCTTTCTTTTCTAAATGGGTGCCAAGTTCTGAGTTTTTAAAATTTGAGACTTGCACTTGACTATAGTGCCGGCGGCAGTGTGACACACATAGCCCATTCATTAGAAATTATTATTACAATAATGTTCTGGAATAGGTAGAATTCTCTCCCTTCCAAGAAAACAGGCTGATAGTAATTATGTAATTTCTTTTGATAAAAAAAAACATTCCAGGTACGCAGTAGACCTAATAATCTGCATAGACCTGTTTGGAGCCTGCTGCGTGTACCAGATAATAATAGCGAAGACCATCCAGCAGTTGGTGGAGACTGACGAGGAGTCGGAGAACCTGTCGTACTTGAGGCTGTACATATTAACTTTGTTGGTGCCTATACTGTTACTCTGTATGATCACTACCCTGAAATATTTGGCGCCTTTCACTTTGATTGCTGATGTCTTTATTGGTAAGATTTTTGCACCAACTTTGATCTTAAAAACATAAATTATGCTTTATGTTTGAACTATTAATTCCGAATTTAATTGTCCAGATCTGAATATGAAGAAGTTGACGGGTTGCATTACAAAAGTAATTTCAAGTATTGTAAATAGTCTAGTAAAGCCCTGCCAGTCTATAGCCCTAGGGTATGTTGGTATTCTTACCTGGTAACTAAACTGTGGAGGTCAAATAAGCACTCAATCCATGTATAACACTGGTACTCAGCTGCATCCAGTTAGACTAGAAGCCGACTCCAAGATAATTGGGATTGAGGACTTTATGAAGTTTATTTTTATGGGACCAGCCCGCCACACTATTCCCAACCACTGCAACTCCTGAAACCCAGAATCAACAGTAGCGACCACCAGAAAACGCCGAGGCAATGAAGCTCGACGAGTCCCAGAGATTTTTTTTTACTGTCTTCGAACCCGCAACGAATTTATTCAGAAAATAATAGTGGAGGAGTTGGAATAATCATAGTTTTCACTTCACTTTATGAAGATGCGTAACCCTTATTAAAATCTTTCTGTTTCAGTGACCTGTGTGATAGCAACAATAGTCTACAGCCAAAGATCAGCTCCTAAGATCTCCGAAGTGCCGGCGTGGAAAGATGTCATCGGTTTCTTTGAATTTTGCGGTATTGTGGTGTTCAGCATGGAGGGGATAGGCGTATCGTTGCCTATCGAGAACAATATGAAGAATCCTAAACAGTTTCCTGTGGTGCTGTGTGCTGGTGAGATAGTATTTTGTCTTCTTTTCTAGACTAATTACTTGCTGGCTCCTTAACGGATAAAAACGTTACTTTATTTTTATGTGTTTTAATTTTCTAACATAATTTTTGCTGTTATTTGATTTTTGGCGTTACATGCTCAATGTATAAAACAAGCAGATCGAAGATTCATCTACATACTCAAGGAACTACTCTATGTCCTTCCCCAGGGTTGAAGCTATCTCCATACCAAATTGTATCCAAATTGGTTTAGCAGTTTAGCTGATTACCCGTGAAAGCGTAACAGACAGTTATATACTATGATATAGACTTCTTTTTCAAGCACATAAAACACTACCTATACTTATACATTTAAGTTTAGTTCAGAACTTCTGATTGAAATGACTCAAAAATACAGAATAAACTTACTCCATTTCGAAAACGTATCCCTAAAAATATTACACACGTCATATCATATCCCAAATTGAGACAACTATTAAAACTTTTCCCGTAAGTTCGATACGCGAGCAATCAGTAGGGATCCTCTTAATGGAAGCAAAATTTTATACATATATAGAACACGAGGGGAAAATCCAGAAATCGTTTCCCAAATTACTTGAGAAAGTTTTTGAAACTCAAGGCCAATAATTTCGGGTCAGATGATAATATTACGAAGTTAATGAAAGCAACGAGATCAAAAATAATAATTATAAGATTCTTTATAATTTACAGTAAAGTTTTCTGGGGATTTTCCTTCAGGAATTTCTCTGTAGCATCCAGGAATGGTTGACGACTGGCCCTATTATAAACTTATAACTGAATTAGATTAAATATTTTAAGGAACCCCCTTGACCGACCTTCCTAAGAACCACCCCTAGAAAACATGGTTCTAAAAAAACGCACTCAAATCAGTTCTTCCGATTTTGAGCTATGATGCCACAGACAGACACACAGCGGTCAAACACCTCTCTTTTTAGGTCGGGGGTTAAAAATATAGCTGGTAAAATTTGAGGGTAGTACTATAGATACATTTAATTCTTTATAATTGTTCGTGGAAGAAGGTGCGGTGCGACAGCGTGACATTTTCAGTCTCTATTTTTAGGGATCCGTAGTTGAGAAGGAACCTTTACCTTATTGTTTCGCTACGCACGTATGTCTGTCTGTCTATCCGCGGCATAGCTGCTGAAAGGGTATTAGCGCCAGAAAGCTGAATTTTTGTATGGATATATGTATATTAATCACGTTGACAAAGTGGTAAAATAAAATTGAAATCAATATTTTATTTTTTCCCTTACAAAAATACAATCGTATAAAAACAATCGTGTAATTAAATAGTTTATCTTCAACACCGTTTCCTCCCCCAGGTATGACCGTGGTAGTCTCGTTCCTGATTCTGGTCGGATTTTTTGGATACTGGGGTTTTGGAGAGAAATCAATATCACCAGTAACATTGAATTTTCCGTCAGAAATGTAAGTATTGTGTTAATTTTCCTGCTTTTTATTTATCGATGATTTGCTAAACTCTGGCCTACCCATGGAGCAAATACAAAGTGCCTAAAGACCTGACCGCACTCCCGATACTCTTTACAATGGTACATTGAAGTGCCTACTACAGCCACAGGGGTATTAGCCTATCGACACATGATTTTTGTATGAGTTTGATTAGTACGCATTGTATGGTATATTTAAGTGACAGCCTTTTTACTACTTTTCCTTTAGAAGAATGGTCAAACTGATGTAAGTGAAAGAATTATTAAAGTAAGTAAGTATGCCGTAGTTTTCCCCGCATCATGAGGTAACTAGTTCATGCCCGGATAATACGGATATATTTTGGTACGGGAACCCAGGAGATGAGGAGACGGATAGGCTACATTTTATCCCGGTGTGTTAAGTGGTTTCTTCGGGACGCGGGTGAAACCACGGGAAACAGATCATTTATTATAATATCTATACTCTATACTAATATATAAAGCTGAAGAGTTTGTTTGTTTGTTTGTTTGAACGCGCTAATCTCAAAAACTACTGGACCGATTTGAATTTTTTTTTCAGTGTTAGCTAGCCCTTTTATCGAGGAAGGCTATAGGCTATATATATATCATCACGCTAAGACCAATAGAGGTGGAGCACCACTATTCCACGCGGACGAAGACACGGGCAGAAGCTAGTTAATTAATAATTAGGATTAAGATGTTTTAAGTTAAGAGGCAATACTTGATGCTTGAAACTCAAAACTCCTTTTTTATATCAAATAGGTCTTTGCAAGGCTCTTATGAAACATCAAGCTAGCACGGTTCTAAGGAGTGAATCTTATGGAGAAGAACTGGCAAGAAACTCCATAAGAAACTTAATTGTTACTAATTATGAATACGTATTAGAAATATGCCAGAATCTGTAGTCCCAGATTACTCTTCAAATCCTGAAACTATATTAAAAACCTTTATTTTACAGCTTCCCAACAATCTTGAAGGTTTTAATGGCAATTATGATATTCGTGACCTTCGCACTGAACTTCTGGGCCCCGTTCAATCTGGTCTGGTACTACGTGTCCAAAAAACACGACCCCAAGAAGTATTGGATTTGGGAGAGAGTGTATAGAGCCACATTCATCGTCATCATAACTTGTTTAGCCATTGCCTTTCCTAATATAGGGAATCTTATGGGACTGGTAAGCCGTTTTTTCTATTAAAAGTTTAATCTGCAGTTTTAGTTGTTTTCTAGTATGTTGTTAAAATCCTTCATCATCATCATTATGTGAAAGTGAGTTTGTTTGTTTGTTACACTTTTACGATAAAACAGCTGAACAGATTTGTATGATATTTGTATTCATCATCATCTGCCTAGCCTTTTCCCAACTATGTTGGGGTCGGCTTCCAGTCTTAACCGGATGCAGCTGAGTACCAGTGTTTTACATGGAGCGACTGCCTATCTGACCTCCACAACCCAGTTACCGGGTAACACGGTACCCCTTGGTAAGACTGGTTGTCAGACTTTCTGGCTTCTGACTACCCGTAACGACTGTCAAAGATGTACAAATGACAACCGGGACCAACAGCTTAACGTGCTTTCTGAGGCACGGAGGAGTCTCGCTATGACAAAGATGGTCACCCATCCACGGACCGACCGCACCAAGCGCAGCTTAACCTTTGATCGGTCGACCCGTGTGGCTGTTGCTTAGCCACGAGCTCCTCTATATCTTATATATCTTTGTATTCATATCATAAAAATATTAAAAATATGCTAATTATTGATATCATGTTTTGAGATATTCGTAAAACTATTAATAAAGTAGAAATAACAAAACGTTTGGTGCAACCGGCTTAAGTCTTAACAAGTATTGAAGAGAATGTACATTTATTATTTTTTTCTTTCAGTTGGGAGCGTTTTGCTTGTCCAACATGGGCTTCATATTCCCAGCCATCATTGAGCTGCTGGTGGTGTGGGAAACTCCTGGACTAGGGAGGTATAAATGGCGTTTGTGGAAGAATATCATAGTGCTTATCGTCGGCGTATTATTATTTGTAGCAGGCACCTACTCTAATGCCAAAGGATTGATTGCGAGCTTGTAAATATAATTATATATATATATTAAGAGATTGGTTCTTGATTTGTTAACCTGACTACCATAGATTTATTATACTAGCGTTAGATCCTTCCTTCCAGATGACACCACCAAAACGACACCACCGGTGGTGTCGTATGGAATCTCTAGTCCATATGACACCACCCTAGTGATGTCCAGAAACGCGTGTTTTTGACAAATAGCTCCCAATTCATTAAGTTATCTATAGTTAAACGATAATTAATAAAACAGAGTTTATAAAATATTATTTTTTTATTTAATATAAACTTTGTCAAATGACGTACCTCTTTAATGAAACTGCTTGAACTTAATTGGAGTTTTCATATCAACAACTTTGTATGTAACCTCACTAATAGTCGGTGGTGTCATATGAACTAGAGATTCCATACGACACCATCGGTGGTGTCGTTTTGGTGGTGTCAAGTGGAAGGAAGGCGTTAGATTTGCAATACGAGAGAAATAACATATGTATTCAGGCGAAACCATTTGCGTACACGCTAACGGCCTGTATCGGCCCAACGCCAGAAACTAATGTTGCTCTCGAAAGGAGTCCTGAATGGATCCATTGATGGGTCTAGATCCAGAGACTAGTCCGGACGCTAGAGTACAAGATATTTGTAAGTACTATGTGAGAAATAAATAATACTACGCAAGCTGACTACGTCGTAGGCCGAAAGAAAAAGCATTTCTTTGTTTTTTAATCCATTTATTTCAAATTAACAAGACTATAAATAAATTCATAGTAATAACAATCCATCTCTAAATTTATTTATTAATATGCCAAATCAAAAACCATGTCACAAAACCTTAAAGCATTTAAACAACTTTTTAAAAAGTTACAAAAAAATTACAAGTACCGATGACAGTAAATAGATGTGTATGAATTATATAATAAATAATAATATTTTCTCAATGTTCTCAATGTCAAATTTAGGATTTTTTTTTAGAAATGTAACCGTTCTAATCAAAAAATTATTGTTTTTCGTGGATTATGATGGGTCCTCACTATTAATGCTCGGTGCAATCGACAATAGACTACATTTGACTGCACTGCACTAGCGCAAATGGGTATTTTGTGGCTTAAACTGTGCAATCTCGTATCCAAACCATACGCTGCGCCGTGGGGACCCATCATAGCCTGGGCGCAGGGCGGGAAAATGCATGCCTACCCGGTACCAATCAACGAATTAATAATCTCATATTAAAAATGAACATTTCTTTAATAAATTGCTAATTTTCAATACGCCAGTAATCTCTGGCTAAATATAACATTGCAAACACAAAATAATGTAAGCATCAATGTCAATTTTGAATGGTTTTATTCAACACCTAAACGCTATTTTGATCCGTGACACTAATCCTCATTATGCCACTCTCTAAATAATAAAAAACAAACAACAGGCAATATTTTGTCAGACGAGACAATTGATAAAAAAATGTGATACTTTTGAGTCGATACTCTCGTACTTATTCGTCCCGCCCGCGCCCTGCTTACCAGACGATTTATGGGTTATCAGGATTGTCTGCGGGTTTAATATTAATATTATAGAATACGGTTACCAATTCCATGATGTTCACCAAGCTGCCGCAGATGAAGATGAAAATGCCGACAGAAATCAGGACCACCCCTCTCCAGAGCCTCCAATTCATTTGGCCCAATCCTGGCCTGTCCCAGATCACCAGTAGAGTAATAACATTAGGCCAGATAAACGCCATGTTTGATAGGCAAAAGGTTCCAAGCTGAAAATAATAACGAAAGAGTTAACGCTGCCCTGGAACTTAAAGAACGAAGGAAAGAACATAAATTGGTTTGAGTCAGTCAAAGTCAGACACTCCTTTCTGTTCCGCCCACAGCGGAAGGAGTCATTTAATGATTTCCCATCCATAAAATATGATAACCTCCTTTTTATGAAGTTGTTTAAGGTTTAATTACGATTATGTGATGTCAGATGGCGACATGATGGTGACCATCTGTGTCATACCGAGACTCATTACGGGTAATCAGAAGCCAGAAAATCTAACAGCCAATGGGTATA
The DNA here is from genome assembly GCA_963891755.1 of Pyrrhia umbra. Taxonomy (NCBI): domain Eukaryota; kingdom Metazoa; phylum Arthropoda; class Insecta; order Lepidoptera; family Noctuidae; genus Pyrrhia; species Pyrrhia umbra. The sequence continues at coordinate 5,544,222 of OY982943.1, forward strand.
ATGTTTACCGGTTGTGGAGGTCAGATAGGCAGTCGTTCCATGTAAAACACTTGTACTCAGCTGCATCCGGTTAGACTAGAAGCTGATCTTAACGTAGTTGGGAAAAGGCTAGGCACATGATGATGTACAATCTGCCTAATCCTTGGAGAAATACGGGCATGATGTTATAATAACAGCGACTTACGAATCCCATGAGGGCATTGATGTCAGGGAACACGATAGCAACGAGTCCAATGATAGTCACGAAAAGTGCACGGTAGATTAATTCCCATCGCACTTGCTTTTCTGCTGCATGCCTTCTCTTTAGGTAGTAGAAGCAAAGGTTGAAAGGCACCCAGAAGTTCAACGCGTGCGTCACATATATCATCACGGCAATCATACCTTTCAAAATTTTCGGCCATCTGAAGTAAAATAATTGTCTCTGTTTTTACTGCCTGACTAAACTCCAAATAAGTTTTTTATGACATTGCTATGCAAGTAATATTTCTAACGGGATTATTGAGATTATTATACGTAACAAGAAGTATTTACTTACAGAGTCATGGGGAAGTTAAGCGTGATTGGAGCCACAGATTTCTCCAAAAACGCAGAGTATCCGAAGAAAGACACCAAGAACGTGCACATGACAATCAAAGACATTCCTGAAATGAGATCAAAACTTTGTAGACGTTGCTTTATATGGTAACAATTTATTAGTATAGGTAGTACTGTGAAAAGCTACCACAGTCTCGGCTCAATTCGAAATTATCACCAATACTGTGAAAAAAATATTGAAAATAAGTTTATTGGTAACTAGCAACCTGCCCCAGCTTGGTATAAGTGCAATTTACAAGTAAATGAATGTATTATGCATCTTCTGGAAGTTTTCCGGAAATTATCTAAATAATAGTGAAAACCTTATCAAAATTCATTGCATGTTTAGAAGTTATTAGCGGCAACCAAAAATGATGGAGGACTGATGCATCTGCAATCCTTTAATGTGTTAACCATGACGTAAAATATTTGCAACTAAAATGATGACTTCAGGAGTCATCATTTTAATTGCAAATCTTTTACCCTTGTGCAAATGTCATCTATTTTCTATTAATTTAACGTTAGGTCTTTTTTCAAGTAACTGCAATTGGCAAATTCTAAATAATAAGATTAATGCGAAAATGGGTTTCTTTGTTACGCTTTCACAGAACATCGGCTGAACCCATTTGGATAAATTTTAGTACGGAGATGAGACTAGCATCCCCTCTGGACGCTAGAAATGGATAAAGGCTACTTTTTATCTGGTTACATTAAGTAGTTCCCTCGGTAAATGATAATGCAGCAACTCATCAAATAATTCGTTTGCCTAACTTTTGATTAAAACACGATAATTACCAACGCTAAGAGCTGTGGGGAACTTATGCGGATTCCTCATGTTGTTCTCGATGGGGATGACGACGCCTGCACACGACATACTGAACACAGACATCCCGATGAACTCGAACAGGCCGTACGCTGTTGTAGACGGTGTCAGATCTTCGAAGGCAGGGTTGAATTGGAATGCATAGTATACCGCCAAGATGATACAGAACACTGTTAAGAAGAAGAAAACGTCACGTCATACACGGCTTTGGCTACTTACGAAGTGCCACAACGAAACTACAAATTATAGATTGTTAGTGATAGTAACTGTCGTGGTGGCCTAGTGATTAAGGCACCTGTATCTCGTGTATGAGTGTGCGGGGTCGAAACCTGGTAAGTACCAATGTGATTTTTCTTAATTCATATGTACTTTTTAAGTATATCTTAGACGTCACTGACTAACGGTGAAGGAAAACATCATGAGGAAACCTGGGCTTGAAAAGTCTGAAATCGCCAATCCGCTTTGAATAAGCGTGGTGATAAATGCTCATGCCTTCTCTGTATGAGAAGAGGCCTGTGCCCAGCAGTGGGGCAGTATATAGGCTGATTATGATGATAGTAAAATCCAAGAAACTTGTACTCACAGATGACAATGTTGGCGGCTATTGAGAAGGGCGCCAAATACTTCAGATGTCTGATTAAACAAATTACGATAATGAAGGGTATCATCACGGCTAGGTAGACCCTCAGACTTGGATAACCTGTAAAAAAAAACAAATATTGTATCATGAGTCATCTACTGCAATCTCTATCATTAATTTTAGTTTGACTTTAGAAAAACTAGTATTTTCTGTCAGATTCCTGACTAAAACCCGCGGGCGCTTTAACTCCTTTGAACATTCCGAAGCCCCGGCAGGCAAATAAGTCTGCACCTTAAGTATGAATGTGCAGGTTCGATGGCAAGTGCAATTTGTTTTTTTTTTTTTTGCGTTATGAACTATCTAAGTGTATCTAAGTAGACCACTGACTAATGGTGAACATCGTGAGGAAATTGGAGGACTTGTGAAAATGTCTGAAATCACCAATCCGACTTCAGTAATTAACGTCATACCTTCTTTGTCTAAGAAGAGGCCTTGGCCTAGAAGTGGGACAGTCCTGGTTCCTGTTAAAGACCTTCTTACCTGGAAACTGCCCTTCAAACTTAGTCTCATGGGTATCTTCAACGAGCTGTTTTATCGATTTCGCAATAATTATCTGGTAGCAACAGCACGACCCAAAGAGATCCAGACATATAATGGCGTCTATAGTGTACCTATAAATTCAACGGTTTATTACAATTTTGAGGGTTATATTTGTAGCAAACGTTGAAATATATAAAGAGTTTGTCTACGAATCCTGAATAATCTATATATATAAAAATGAATCCCTATTTCCCTTGGTCATGGCACCACGGATTTGTATGAAATTTGGTACGGAGATAGAAGGGACCCTGGAAAAGGTTTGAGGCTACTTTTTATCCAGGTGCGTGAAGTAGTTCTCTCGGGAAGCGGATGAAACCGGGGGAAACAGCTAGTACTTTAATAATACTTTCCTAGTCCTAATATTGAGGTTGTCTGTTACGCTTTCTACTTTTTACTTATTACCATAAAAAATAAAACAAAAATTCTAACCTAAAAGGTCTTGCAAACATAGATATCTTTCTGTTTGGAAACATCATAGTAGCAGCTTCACCCACATCCGAATAAGACATAGAAGGTATTCTAGAACGTCTGTACAAAACTTGCGACGATTTAACAAGTAACTGAAATAAAATAACAATTCATAAATATAAATTTAAAGGCGAGGTGCCGGAGTAGCGACTCCGCGGATCGCGGCAGGCAACTGAGTCCTCGTGATCGCCTAGTAGTAAGTCGTGGTAGCCTAGTTAAGTCGTGGTGGCCTAGTGGCTAATAGAACAGAACAATATATAGGCTGATGATGATGATGAACTGAGTCCTACAGGCAGAAGGCACTCTACTGCAATATCCATAAAAAAAAACAGCTTTCTAGTAGTACCTAGTGTTCATGTACTGTACTAGTATTATATTTATAAATATTTCAATGTTCTATTCTATTCTATTTTTTGTTTCTTCATCATCATCATCATCAGCCTATATATTGTCCCCCTGCTGGGCACAGGGCTCTTCTCATACAGAGAAGGAATGAGCATTGATCACAACGCTTGCTCAAGGTCGATTGGCGATTTCAGACTTTTAAGTCCAGGTTTCCACATGATGTACTTAGAAAGTACATATTTTATGACTTTAGAAAAGTCACATTGGTACTTGCCAGGTTTCGAACCAGCGCACTCGTATACGAGAGGCGGGTGCCTTAACCACTAGGCCACCACGACATTTTTTGTTTGTGGGAAGAAATGTCGACCATTCTGCCAATGTCAGAAGTGAAAATTACAATGTTCGTTCTTGTGAAGGAAGTCATGAAAAACGGCACTGAAACTATGAAGGACCTGGGATCGTAGAACTCGTATTTGCAATCACTATTCAAGTGTTAGAGCGAGACAGCTATTAGCATCGTATAGCACCGTCTCTTTTGCACAACGAAACTATTCCTGCTTTGGCACGTCATGGTAAGGCCCCTGTACTTTCCTGTTCGGAATATAATTATGAAGATTTTTTTTATGATATTTGGAAAAATATATGGAATGTCGATGTCCTCGCAATATGAAATTATTGTATTGGATTTTTATTTATTTGTCACAGTTTCATGAATAATGCATTTTATGCTTAACCCGTAAGCAGGCTAACGGAGGTGACCTTCAACTTTTAACTACGCAGGGTTTTAGGGTTCCATACTTCAAAGGTAAAAAAGGAGCCCTCAAAAGATCATTCTCTTGTCAGTCTGTCCGTGTGCCACCACCGATTTTCTCAGGAATGGGTGTCTACAGTCCCCATTAGGTATATAAAATCAAGGTCCTGAATAAATACTATAAAAAGATATGGGCAAATATAGATTTTCGCGAAAACTTCAACTTATTTTATTTCTTATGTCAATACTTACGTAAAGGCAGTAACCCATGTAGATACCGAAGAAAATGTTCAAAGGTATAGCCACCATGACACCACCTTTCATGTAGCCGACATGACCGCTGAGGATACCTCCTCCTAAGGCTCCCTTCACTAAATGTGCCACGGAGCCTGTTAGACTGGAATTGTAAAGTTTTATTTAAGAATTCCCACCAGACTACGGCAAAGCCACAAAGGCGAGTTTTACGAGCTCCACGACTACATCTGCTTTTTTTTGGAATATTGTCCAAATACCGGGACAAAATATTCTAGGTATGTGTAATACAGGTACAAATTTCATTCAGACATAAATTTAGAGTTCTTAATCCACTGTTTTTTGTTCATTCGTTTGCAATCTCAGACAAGATTTTGTAAAATTATTGATTAGTGCAACCTATTAAGGTCGTATGTGTGTGTGTGTGGGCTGACGAATGAGACTGATCTGTTCTTCTGCTCTAAAAAGTCGACATTACTGTTTTACTAGATATTAATTCTTCAAGGTAACAAAGAACGTGATATTGTTTTTATTAATTTAAATAATTAAAGGTAAAGCTAAAAAGGCAGCATATTTATTTCCGTCGCGTGTCTAATTAGCAGAATATTCTCACTGGTGCAAATTCGCTTATTTAGCAACTTCATTCATATGTACCTTGTGAATTTGACGTTCACTCTGAACTTCAAGTAGTCGTAGGCATCCTCATCAGCCTGCGAGGTGGCGAGATTCCTAAAGTTTCTGCTGGGCCTTGGTCCAACAGCTGCCTATTAAAAAAAGGTGGTTTTTAAGTTTATTTTCGGTATCATATAGCGCTGCTCTCGTTGTATACTTCCTTAAAGTCTGTACAGTGTACGTAACGACATCTGATTCTGAGATCAGCTCAACTAGTGATTATACCCCACCTGTCAATCTAGAAACAATTGTATTTCAAGATAATCACTTTCATTTTTAATATCAGGTGCATCCCGAAATTGCAGGACCGTCATAAAACCGTTATGAAAACTTTGTGCTACCGTGACAAGTAAGTGGCCTGATGATATTTGTCAAAAAAGCGAAAGCCTTTGGGTTGGAAAGACCAAGTTGAGTTGAGTGAGGCAACGCGGAACACCCGTCGTCCACGCTGCTAGAACCTTGACGGCTATAAAATGGATTTGGACATATTGGAGGCGAACATGATCTCGTATCAAGTTCGCCTCTAATATGTTCGGAAATTAAATACAATACAATAGTAGATGTGATGGTGATACTGGAAAAGAATCTGCAATGGGAATAACATGAAAATTAACTACTTTAAGGGTCGATCATACTTATGTCGAAAATACATCCTTAAAACTACATTTAAAGGAAAAAAATAACCAATTCTTCAGGACTTATTACCATCACCATAATTTTATTCCTAAAACTGAGGTTGCCATCACGTATTCAGATGCATTTGACAGCCGACAAATAAATAAGTATATACTTAAAGGAAGCATTTTTTCCTACAAAATCTCCAACGTTCATTAAAGTATTAAATCTTCTACGCAAGATATCGCTCCGGATTGCTACATACCCTATTTAATAAATTTCTAAGAATCCAATAAAACAATTATACGTAACGAAAATATAAAATTAAACATTAGTACCAGTTTAATAAAACTAAAATTAATAGCATACCATTTTTAACTATGTTTATGAACACATTTGAATGTAAAATCTTTTCCAAAATCGTTTTTTTCCACACTATTCTGTCAAGATACTTTTAAAAATTGTCTAAATTTTTCTTCTAGCAAAAAATGAGCATCTTCTTTAAGTGACTTTTGAAGAAAGAGGTTTGTTCGTTACTTCTTTTTTCTTAATTAACTGGCCAAAAATTCAAAAAATGAATAATCATTTACCATGAATACTGCGATTAACGTGGAAGAATATCAGCTTAAAAAGTTAAGATTTATAAGTTAGGAATTTCCCACCCAGTATTAAAATGTAGATGTTTAAGTCTTACGTAGAAGTAGGTGGGCTATCACCAGGGCTCTTCTCTGACGGGCTCTCCTAACTACCAATGAGAATCCCGCATGGAAATCCCAATTATACGAGCACTTTGCTCGAACCAGAAAAAGAACCCAGTATACCATGCTCAGAAATTGCGCTAGCGACCTCTAAACCATCGAGCCCAATTACACTAGGAGCCAACTAAGTTGGGCTTAAGTATAAAAAACATATTTTATCAAGAAACCGACATCCCAACTACATTGTTTGGAACAGAATCCGACTTCATACAAAGAATTTAAATATTGCCTCCAATATTCACAAATAAACAAGCGTAAAAATTAATCAACATAAAAGGAGCAAGTGTAAATAGCATTCCGATTCACTACGGCTGTCGTAAAATACGTACTTAACAAATCGATTTCATAGATCGTGAAAAATCAATGCATTCAGTGTAGGTAAATTTAGTTCAAAAAGTAGTATCATTCTAGTTAGTACGCAGATATGTTACGATGCCGAAAATAACAGTAGTTTTCCTTATATTATTGGTTTTTAACTCAGTAAACAATGGAAAGGTAACTTGCCTAATTTTTAGTGCGTGCTTTGAAAAGTCTTTCTTCATTTCATGTTTGATAAGAATTGCTTTATTTAATTAAATAAAAATTAACTGAAAGGCGTTGCTATAAATTGAATAATATTCTACAATAATTGTAGGAAGCATTTCGTTAACTTATAAATATATTTAATAAGTGGTAGTGGTGGATCATCGCAGTGGCCTAAGGTTAAGATACCGACATTTTGGGGTACGAGTGTGGGTTCAAATCCTGGCAAGTAACAAAGTGACTTTTCTATAGTCATAATATACTTTGTAAGTGTATTTTCGACACCACTGACTAACGGTGAAAGGAAAACACCGTGAGTAAACCTGGTGGACTAAAAATTCTGAAATCGCTCATCCACCTCGAGCGAACGTGGTGATGAATATATGCACATCAAATAATGCTTAGAAACGAACCCCATTAATTCAGTGCAATAATAATATAAGGACCTTAATTCATATAATATCTGCTTCAATTAATGTTAATGACAAAAGTTTCATGGGGACTACCAATATTATTTTATTTTGTAAAGATAAAGTTATGTGTCTACGCTTATACACGAATATACTCAACCTTTTATTTCTGATACTAAAATATTTTTATTGCATTAATAGGCAACTACTGAAAAATCAGAAGAAAAAGCAAATAGTACTGAACATATTACGAATGATGGTGATGAAGATGAATCTGCCTCAATACAAGTCGTTCAAAGAGATGTGGTTACAGATACACTTAACACATCTGTCATAATTGATAGTAATCCACAAGAAGAAGAAACTTTCACTGAAGTTCTGAATAATACTAATACAACGACAGCTGAAGACAAACACGACAACTTCTTTGAAGATTTAAATGCTGAATCTGCTGGTTTATTAGAAAACCAAGATGATAACATGGAATTGTCATTACCTGCAGATACTTCTATTGAAATTAAAGATGAGTACAGCAATCGGCAAGAACAAATAGAAATTGCTATCGAAGATGTTACTGAAACATACAATCATGCTGAAGACACTCAAGAAAACAGTGCAACTGTTGAAGAAGATGGAAATAATTGGAGGAGTGCAGAAAATGATAATTCTGGTGATAAGAAATATGCTTCTGAACCAGCAAATGAAGAAATAAGTGCTGAGGACGATGACACCGAAGAATATATGGATAAAAAGATAGATCTAGAGGTTAGAAGCAGAATGGAAACAAGAATACCTGAACAAAGAAGGCAAAAACATACAAGGCCAACGAATGCAAGGCTTGTTGATCATGAAGATCACGGTTTGTTATGTAATAATTACGTAAAAGTTTAATTATTTCTTTAAACGTTGCCTATTATTGAAGAATTTAAAAAATAGACGATATTTCTGACTAAATTTCGATCTCGGGTTCTAATATAACTTCCTCTTAAGTATTGAGCACAGTTATAAACGTTCGCCTACTGCAAATAACAATATTTTAAAAAATAACTATTTTTTTCTTTCAGATTCTAACCCTATAAGGACTTTGTCAGATATAGTAGTACCTAGCTACCGACCAGTGCTGACTAGAGCTGGAATTGTTTATACACCCACTTTACTGTCAATGCAATCAAGATCGCCTCTTTTAGACCGATTATCAGGTCATAACTGGGCCCCAAGCAGGCTCCACATGAATCCAGAAGAATCTTTTCCCATGACAAGACAAAATAGAGTCATGGTGCACCCCCAGTATGACGAAACCAAAATGATAGATGACTATAATGACTACGGAGCTAATACATACTCCTATATGCCAAGTAGGAAGGTTACAACCCAGAAGCCACCTCAGCAAATACTCGCACCTAATAAATTTGATGTCTTTCAAAAACTTGTGGAAGCTTCAAATCATCCTAAGTCACAAAAAAGAATGTTTAATGAATACCACCAACGATCGTACCCCGAAAGCTATGGATGAACTGCCCTTTCGATTTATTTTAGATTTTATAATAAAATATGTTTTTTTATTGTGGGTCGTTTTTGTTTTTTAATAAACTACAAATTAAATTCAAACTCAATTTGAAAATGTTTAGTAAGTGAGGCAAATATATATAATAGAAATCTGAATCACCTAAAACAGATGTATTTAGTGTCGAGACTAAAACAAAATATAACCAAAATTATTTTTGAGGAAAAGCTGTATTATATAGATGGGTGATTATTTGCTATTTTGTGATTGACATCCATTTATACCTCGAAGAGTTTTTTGAGAAATAAGTAAAACAATATAATATTAAGATGATTTATTTGAGATACACATAATATAATTTTACAATTCCAACTTTAAATTATTGGGTACTACCTACTATGTGGTGCTCGTAGATAAGTACCAGCCATGCGGATCGATAGGTTAGCAAAGTTAAGCTGCTCTAACCGCGGTCAGTCCATGGATAGGTGACCGCTTTCTTGACATAGCGAGACTCCTCCGTGCAGCGAGAGCACGTAAAGCTGTCGGTTCTACGCCTGTTGAGAGGCGTCTCCCCGGCCGTGTTGGATTGCCGACAGCACAAGCGCTTATGGAATAGCTCCTGCTACCTGGCTAATCTTCATTGAAACTGGCCACCGTGATCGAAGTCTGACTACGTACGTTTACTGGGTACTAAACATTTTTATATTGTTCTGTCAAGTATCCGTATTAGGAAACGTTAAAGTAGATGGAGTTATACTTAAGGATAAAAGTAAATGTTTTAACAGTAGAATTTGAATCAACGTGACATACACAGCTAATAATAATTGGTCTACCTATTCACGTTAGATGACCTAGCAGACACATTCATATTCGTGCTTTGTTTTACTATTTCTAGTTTTCAGTCTATGACAAACTATAATCTGTGGTCTTTTACCGTCTTTGACATTGACAACTAACCTCACTTTTGAAGTTCTGGATTTTAGTTTCTTGTTTACTTCTCTTATTAAATTTTATACAAAATTTCATCTCGTATTCAAAATCTATCCTTTAAATAAATAGTTCAGTACTGAATGGGGTCCATGGGTCATCTTTGGGTTGTGAAATTCACTTAATACAGAATACTTTTTAAATTCAGTAACATCATCAATCAATAAATAAAAAAATGGGTAAAAGATACATTTGTGACTATTGTAACAAGACAATGGTGGCCGCGCCAGCAATTGTGAGGACCCATAACAATGGACTGATTCACCAGAAGCTGGTGCAAGAACATTATCAACAATTCAAAGGTAAGCTTCATTTTCAAAATATTTAATTACAGCCAATATAATTATGTATATGTGTGCACTAATTGGTTCCCGCGTTTTAAACTGCATCCTGAGGTAACTACTTCGTGCCACCCGGTTAAAAGTATCCTATGTGTGTGCAGGGTTGGGCAGTATTTAAATTACTTGTAATTAAAATACGTAATTGAAATACAAATACGTATTTAGTATTTGTATTTCAATTACTTCCTTAAAATGTAATTTGTAATTCGTATTTTAAATACTTGACGCCGAGGTATTTTGTAATTTGTATTTCAAATACTTGAGGCTTCAAAATACATTTTAACATTAAAATACATTTAGCAGGTTTTCTTTGGGAGGTTTTATTCACTCTCCACCGAGAGGCTGTTTTTCATTTAAAAATCTAGTGTTCATGAAAGGAAACTGGTTTAGTGATTAATTAATCTTGTTTTCCTCTACTTTTCATCCCATGCTGGTCTAGATTTACTTATTTTGTAATTCGTATTTTGTATTTCAATTAAAAATAGCTAAAATACTGTATTTTGTATTTTATATTTCAAATACCTTACTTAAAAGTATTTTGTATTTCGTATTTTAATTACCTGCGATACAGTATTTTGTAATTTGTATTTCAATTAAAGCAAAGCATGTATTTTGCCCAGCCCTGTGTGTGTGTCCTATAGGCTGCGGGACGTTCGAAAGAGATACCGCTTCCCTGGAATACAAAATGCTGAGGAAGGAGCGGGGACGGGTTTAAGTCAGTAAGAGTCTGACACTCCCTTCCGCCCCACCCACGGCAGGTGGGGTCATTTGATGAATGTTAATGTTATAAACTAAGTATAGCTGGATCAAATTTCTTCCAAATCATTTAGTAGTTAACATGAAAAAGTTACAAACATAATATACATCTTCACAAACTGGCATTTATAATATTTTATTCTAATTTAATTTCTATCTAACATTTCAGACCCTGAAACAATATTAGCAGAGGAAAGCAAAAAGAAACCTTGTTCAAGATTCATGACCGGGGACTGTAGTTTTGGTGGTGTATGTCGCTTTTCACATTACACTACCGAACAAATACATGCTCTTCGAGAATATGGTACAGTAACTTTTTTCACCCCTGTCTGCTACTGTTAGTACTTCATCCTGGATCCACACACCTAGAGAAAATGTAGCCTATGACAGTCTCGACTTTACAGGGTCAGAATCAGTTGTCAGGGTCCCATCTCCACTTTACCAATTTTTATCAAATTCGGGTAATCAGTGTTACTGTGAAAGTATTCATATTTATATATAAAGAGAAAGGAAGAGATATGTTGTATTACACTTGAAATAAAATGATTATTTTATATTAAAGTAATTTATTATTATTTCAGTTGCATCAAAAAATAGGCCCAAAGATGTAATATTTCCATCTTTCGAAGAGCTCTTTCACAAGCTGTTGGATGAGAAATCAAATAAACCTCAAGACAAAAGCGATGAGAATACTGTCATGTATGATAATAATGGGGTCACTCATATCTTTCCATGGACCTACAACACCATTTTGGATGGTTATGGTGACAATTTACCACCGAGTGTGAAGAGATTGAAGGTAGAAGATTTTGCTGAAGCAAAAATTGAGTCTTGGGGATGATTAAAGGTATATGTTTGTCAAAGTTATGATCTGAGTAGTACTCCACTGTTGAACATTGTGTGTCTACTTGGTTGTTCTAGTATAATTATTAGCTGTGGGCTAGGCTAGGTTATGTTCAAAATTTTTGCTCTTTTTTGCTATTAATCATTTACCAAGTACATTGATTCAGACTGTTAATAATAGAATATTCTTTATTGCACACAAAATAATGGACAAAATACAAGTATCATACAATAACAGTGTTACAATGGACATTCTTATCGCGGTCAGCAATTTATTCCAGACAACCTTTGGATGGGCAGAAATTGTATGTACTGCGGAACGTGGCTAATCTGGAGTAACTAATTCAATATTATAAACAAAAAAATTAATTATTCATTTAGAATTAGAGGGAACCTGAGTGATGGTTACAGGCTAATTTTTACCCGGGTGTGTTAAGTAGATCCCTCAGGACGCGGGGGAAATCGTGTAAAACAAGCCAGTACTTTATATTCATTCAGCTAGGAAATCATCAAATGACTCCTCCAGCCATAGGTGGTGCGGGAGGGAGTAATAGACTCTTACTGACTAAACCCATCCATGTTCCTTCTTCAGCCCTTTCTATTTCAGGGGCGCGGTAACTCTTTCGAACATCCCGCAGCCCTGGCACGCTATGGCTCTATGGGGAAGGCCCTATCATCTGCACTGCCAACTCTTTGAGGCGCGCGTGGAACACGAATGCGCAATTGACACGGGCCTGGTCCTTACAGGACAAGCCACCCATAGCTTAGCTCACTGTGTGCAAGCCCGCGCATATTTATTCAGCCCTTTTATACAAATAACGTTTCATCTCGTTATAATCTTCATAATGTTTTAAGAAATGAGAAAATAGTTTTTAATAGGTTATATATTTTTATAAAATGCTTCCAAAGTTCACTACAAATAAATTATTATCATAGTTTTCGCCGTTGCATGGGTTTTTTAGAAGTCCTCTTGGGTTTTCGCAATTCGTTCGCCTTTCTGTTCATGGCATGGTAAGCAATTGATGGGTAGTGTATGAATCTAAATTCTGGTGCTACTTCATAACGCATTGGTTCAATCTGGAACAATTAGAAGATTTGTATTAAATACATAGGCTATAGTAATTAAATAATAACTTTTTTAGTTACTATGTTATTCAGTCAATGCATGACTCAACTCTCCCCTCTCCTCCTGCTCTCTTTTACTACCCCCCCCCCCCGTTCTCTTTCTTTTTCTTTCTCCCTCCCTCTCTTCCTCACACTCTCTTTCGCCCCCCCTTCTCTCTCTCTCTCTGTCTCACTTTCTATTATCGGTGTCACCACTTTTGGAAAGCTAAACGAAAAAATTGGGCTCTACGAGAGTGACTTCTAGTAAGTACCTAGTAAAAATAATAGAATCTAATTCAATCTAAAACGAAAGATGCAGTATTTACCTGTTTTATGCACACAAATAAAATTAAACAAAATAATATGTTTATACCTATCATTGTAAGTATTTGAAAACAGAAATCGAATTGTTTTAGCTACACCATTTTTGTGCATATCGCAGCATCTGACATTTATTGTATAAATCAATTTGTATTGATTTATTGACATTATTTCTAGGAATATTCGATTAGGTAAAATATTTTATGTAGAATAAAAATCATTGTATGAAAACCAAGCGTGACTACTTTCTGTGACGTCACAAGAATGTTTTTTATCCCGGCAAAGGTTTAGTCATTTTATATGGCATAGTTATGAATTGACTGCCTCGTTAGTCTAGTAATCGGATTCGATTTCCGGGTCGGCCCGACGCCGAAATAGTTTTTTGGGTTTTTTTTTAATAACAAAGACGCTCGGCGTCAGGTAGTTAGCGGTGTTACATCCCCTTCCCTGGGATTATTGGGTTAAATACCATACGATAAGAAGAAGATAATTGTGCATTTATCTGCACTTACTTTTGAAACGCGAAGAATATAACACTGGCATTTAGATACCAGAAACAACATAAATATAACTTAACTCGATTCTATAATAGAACTCGTTTCTATAATTGTCACTTATTTCATCACCATTACCTAATTAACCTAGAAATGTGCACTTGGCGCGATGTAGGCTGTCAGAAGAATTTTCATTCCTATATTCGCATTTAGAATTTTACGCATGGCTGGATGCCTAAGGTATTAATAAGAACGCTGATATAAACTTCCAACATTTGAAACGATGCATGAAACTAAATTCTGATAAGAAAATATCAAATATTAGTAACCATGACTTTGCTATTGCTCTTCTACTTATTATTTATTATTACTGTAAGTATTACATTAAAAAAATATCTTTACAACAACCCTTTAAAATTTTTAAACGATCAAAGTTGTGGTGTCTTCTTTCTTTCTCCTTCTGTGGCCTCATTTTCATTTCGGTGCCTTTAAATTTGGTTAAATTTTATTAAACTATTTGTAAATGAATGTAACTTAGAACGAATCTAGGATTTTTTACTTAATTATTATTCAGAGGCATCCATCAGTACTTACAAAAATTAGAAGAAGTATGTATATATGTATTAGGAGAAGTATGGACGAAGAAGACATGCTGCGCAGACCCCAAATAAATTGGGATAAGGGCAGGCGGATGATGATCCACAAGTCCAAAAATATTTGATTCTGCTGTGTCAATAATTCTATTCAATTGTTTCAGAATACAACGCAAAACGCAATAATAAACGGAAATGATACAAATGTCTTAAACTTAGTAGAAGTCATACAAAAAATATCTGAAGACCGAGATGTTATCATTCTGACGAAGTCAAAGTCCAGTATCAACAATACACATGATAATAACACAGACTATGAACAATCAGATAATTATGATGACTATGATGATTTTAAAGATTTTGAAACATTTGATATTGATGAAATGAATTTTCCTAAAGAAGACAATATACTTAGATGGCTTCCTAAGAAAAGGACGCGTCACTCGTCTAGACAAGCTAAAATTGCCGCCCAAATGAGAAAGGAAAAAGCTGAGCGCAACAGTCTCAGAGCCAGAGCGCTCAATGGTCAACGAGTCGCATACGTCTTGTCCGTAATCAAAAACAACTTTTGGACAACCTTATACTTATATGGGGAAGTAAGGAGAATTCTACATGATAGGGTAGTGATTGATGATATTAGAGCCTTAGTTCAGTTCTTGGAACAAGATGGCAATGAAGCGTTGAAAGAGAAAGTTCTGAATTGTTACAGGAAAAGTAAAGAAACGTATGTCGATAGGAGTTGGGATAAGAAGTCGAATAATTTGGTTCTTCAAATCGGTAGAGATCCATTACATGATGGCGTCATGGCTTAGAACTATAATACTGTTAATAAAATCAATTTGTTGTGCCTTTAAGAGTTTAAAGCTTAACAGATTAAGAAAATAAAAATGCTTTTACTGTGTATAATGTTTGTTTTTGTTGTCGAATATCATTAATGAGGAACATGATTATTTTTGAATTACTCTTGAATATATTGCAGGAATTCAGTAGATTAATTTTTTATCATTTCAATACTTCAACAAAACTATTTCGCGTACATATAAATGTTGATATGTCTGTGATTTTAATGAAAACAATGTTATTATTCATCGGATTATGGTTTCTGACATACATGTATGTAAATTGAGTGGCGATCTGCGAAATGCTGCTGGAAGAAGTTGGATTCGTCAAGTTGAAGACTGGGCGATATGGCACACGTTAGTTAACCTACCCATGTCCAACAGTGGGCTATTGAATAGGATGGTGATATAAGAATACTTTTGGTAATGGTTTTGATTTTAAAATTTTATGAAGAAAAGTTATTTGACATTAAGTTAGGTAAGTACCTACTTATAACTTATGGAATTCGGGTGTCAGCATTAAATAGTGTTACGCCTGCCTTGTTAGGTTAGATTTATGTTTGTATGTTCTGAACTAGATTTTATTTTATTTGAAAATGTTTCATTGTAAAAGATTTAAATTCCTATACTTAGGTATACTAAAATAAACTATTCTATGTCCTTTCTCAGGATTAAATCTATATTAATTATCATGACATTCATTTATTTATTTTACATATATTTACATTTTTAAATATTAAATTATAAATATATATAAAAAACATTTAAAAATATAAAAATAGTACACCACCGGCAACGGGAACATGGTCCAAGCTACCGGCGGTCAGGATCCCAGAGAGAGAAACCTCCTGACTATGCGTGCCGTATCCAGTAATACCGCTTTCTGTATCAAGCGCTTGATCCAACCATCTAACGAGAGCCTCTTTAGATGTAGATCGAGGCTCTTGGCTATCAAACCATTGGCTGAAACGACTATCGGCACAATGACTGCAGAGTCCACATGCCACATGTCTATATTAATTATATTATTATATAATAATTTTCATCTCAATTGGTTCCGCGGTTTTCCGTGAAAGCGTATCATACAGACAATAATTTTTACATCGGGACAAAGACGACTTGTGGTTTCTTCTTTGTTGGTTTTCCCATTCACTTATACTGCAACTACTTATTAATTAAGTCATAATCTACTGAAATATTAATTTTATTTAATTAATGTTCTCATAGTGCATGAACAAGATTCTGATTGGCAATATAGTAACATTGGATACCATGAATTCATTGTTATTAAGAATAACTGTAAGTTTTTTATCATGATTTGAACTGGTTTATTCAGAAATATTAACGTCCGCTGGTATTTCGAAAAAAAAATCGGTCCTTATAAAATATCGAGTCCGAATTATTATTTAGTAAAATTAGTAGTCCCTAATATCTACTAAATTGGTAATATTTTTAGCTTACCACAGCCACAATATTGCTCACGGATTTCGCATTCGCCGCAACAGACTTACATGATTTCGTAAACGCTATAGAACGTCCAAAGAAAGATGAAATTGAAGAAGACAAAGAAGAGTTGAAAGAATTCACAAACAGTTCTCTTGTTATTGTATTTCCTTATGTTACTCCCGAAGAAAAATTCAGCACTTACGATGAAGACAGACATAGACTCCTTACCGACCCAAATTTATCCGACGAAATTCTACAAAGAGATAAAGATTCAAACGAATTTTCTCAGATTAACAAAGGTGATCTGAGAATGGAAACTTCGACAGTGTCTAAGACTGTTAAAAGAGACCGGCGCACTACAACAACTCAAAGGAAAACAACTAAAACTAAAAGACGCAATAAGAATAATAATTCCAAAGCCGCTAGACAAAGAGACCACGAGAGAAGAGTCGAGGAAATTCACGAGCATATGAAACATCATTTTACTTCAACTTTGTACTTATATAATGAAACGAAAAGAATTGCGAAAACCCATGTTGTTATGGACGAATTGAGACTGATGGCTGTGGATGCAGAGCAACCAAAGTATAGTGCTATGAAGAGACGTGTAATGAAATGTGCTCATGTACCTGAAAAGAAAGAACCCAGGGCTATTTGGGTGCCACCGAATAACGTCGTCATTGACATTAATAAGGACGCTCTAAATGACGGCGTTCTCATATGATACTTTGTTGTGGTTTTATGTTACTTTATTAAATACTAGCTGTGTCCTATCCTATATTTTTTTAAGGTTTCAATCCATCTCCATGTCAAATCTCATCTAAATCTGTTTAGCCTTTGCACCTTGAAAGCGTAATAAACTGACAATCCCATTTATAATATTAGTTAGGACTAGTTTTTTCCTGTGGATTTACCCGCGTACTTTTTTAATTTGGGGGGAATCCATACAGATTTCCTATACTTGGTCAGAAGTTTGGATGCTAGCCGATGAAAATGGGTGATTAAATCCCACAAACTGTCGAACACCAATCCTGAATACTTCATGTCGGCCTCCGACTTAGTTAAGGCCACCTCCTACACGGATGCGGCCCACCACATGTAAGCCAGTGTTGTAGCTAAGAAAACTCCCTATACGAGCTCCCCAGGGTCGTGACAAGCGTGTCCGTGTAACACGTGGGACAACCCCCGGCTGTAGCTCGCCTCCCAGCCCACAATCGAACCGTATTTTCTACTGGAGTGGACCGAGTATCGAACCCTGTGGGACACCGCACGACACGCGGACATATTGACTGAAGTTCTTTCTCGTATCTTTTTAGATACAGAAACATTTTATAACTAGCAACCTACCTATCATATTTCTTTATCAGTGAAATCGGCTCACGGAAAGTGAAATTTGTGGTTTCTATTATCGTAGGTACCACTTATTTCGGCGGGTGATGTTGGACTTACATTGAATCTGCATAATTATTTTCAAAATAAAAAGTGCCTTTTCTATCCAGAAAATGGAAATCAATGTGCCAAGTTATACCCAAAATCCGTTGTGTTCCGTCCAGTTTACCAAAGCGTGGAAGAATATCAAATATCATTTCATTCAAACAAGCTTTCGCGTTTGTAATATTACTACCAAATAGGATATTACCGTAATCAATCAATTGATTACAACGGATGGATTCTGTCTTCTGAGACAGCTTGTGGGTCAGAAGCGCACGATGGGAATGGCATACAAAGCTCTTTTTATTCCTGTGTTGCCCGATCCGTTTTTCAACTCGATAATTAAACTAATCATGAAGTCGATAGGTACCTAGTACGGGATAAATTAATTAATTTAAAGCTGTTTTTTATTTATAATGTAAAGCAATCGTGGAGATATTTTCTTCATTCTGGACACTACCTTGTAGAATTCCGAGCCTGGTTTAACTTTTGCTTTTATTGAGCCCTGGAAATAAAAATATTGTTTGGATTATGGACTAGTTAAAGGTATGGAGAACTATAGAAACTATAAAATAACTTGCAGAAACAATGTAATTTACCTATCTACAGGCAAAAATGCCAGGTGGAGACTTGCCAAATTACTTATCACAACAGACAACTAAAGACCCCTGGCCCACTTTAACCCTCCTATTCTTCTTAACACATGAATTGATGATTTCTGCTCTAGCAACTCCAGATTGATTGGCCAAAGAGACCAATCGAGAGGGAGAGACCTCTTCCTCGTATCTTTATTTTTATACTTGTGAATTTTCATACTTACAAGAACTTTTTTTTCGGTACCCGAGCGTAAAGTGTTTTTCAGATTAACTTCTTCCTTCCATACCCCATTCCAGTAATCCTAAAAAAATATGAGCTCCTATTTATTGAAATAGCAATATACCTTGGTACATTCCACTGGGTATATTTATAACCATGGAGAACAGAATTATAGATACCTACTTACCTATATTTTTCTTTGACTGATATCGTTAAACAGAAAATCAAATAACTCATAAGATTGTCACTTACTCCCGATCTTAATATCTTTTTCCGATCAATATCATTGCCCAGATCCATATCTTTGTCTGGTCCCAACAATGCCGACTCCTTTGCTACCACCAACACAAGTTCAGGAGGAGCCTGTAAGGGTTAATACCTTTTAACATTTAGTAACATTATCATCACGCTTGTTCCTGTAAACGGCTAGGCACAGAGGGATCGGTACCAATAGTCCTATGGATTAGGCGGCTTGAACACCGGGCAGCTACTGAGAAATTCCACCCAGGAATGGAACCCAAAACTTCACGCACGGCAGTCGCACTTGCAATAGATAGACCGAAGAAGCAGTTGCTTTGTTGAATTGAAAGACTCCAGGGTTGGTACTTAAATGGCAATCTTTACTGGTATTTGCTGGAGAAACTGCTAAATTTAATATCAAATATGTAGTTTTTATTACCCACCTTTTCGGGTTTGAGATCATCATCATGTTCTGCAGCGACAGCTTTAAAAGCCTGTTAAAAATACATAACATTTATCTATACTATTATATAAAATGACAACCTCATACACTGAATGACTGACTCATCAACGCAGAGCCGAAACGGCTGGACCTAGAGCAATGAAATTTGGACAGGAGGTGCCTTTTATTGCCTAGACAAGTAATAAGAAAGGATTTTTGAAAATTCCAACCCTAAGTATACTAAAATAGGGTTGAAAGTTTGTATGGAGTAAGTTTTATTTTTGATTCAATTAAACTCAAATTTTGTAGAAACACTGTAAAATGAAAATAATTAAACACGTGTTTCACAGTTTATCAATATTTTAGCCCCAGGGTGAAAAATTCAAATTTAAAGTTTGTAAGATTAAAAATATGTTTTAACTTTACGCAAAAACGTCTGAACAGTTTTACTTGAAATTCACCAAAAATGTTTCTTATGAATCGGGTCAAGTTTTAGGCTACAAATCATCACGCTGATTATGATGGGGAATGAGCAGTGAGGCGTTGAAATAAGTTTGTAATGGGATGACCTAACAAGTTTTTATAATTATGCATTTTCGCTATCATTACAATCTTTGACATAAAAATCATCACGCCCGTTTCTAAAGCAGATAAGCAGTAATTAAAATTGAAAAGACGTTGTATTAGAACGTCAATTTTACCTTCAATGTCAACGAGCACTGTAGCGGAGGGGCTGTATTAATGATCATGCGAATCGGTTACATCAAGTTCGAATCCCACATATTTTTAGTTTTTTTTTTTGAGTTTGGTGCATACACAATTTTCTTTTTCTTTTAGTTAATTTCACATAATATTTTTCACCTTTAGCGGCTTCAAGAATTAAGTTACGAATTTGTTAAAAGTAAGCGCTTTCAAGTCATCATATTATGTAGATGTTATATTCCACTTTATAAAGCATGGTGATTAATGCTCATGCATTCTATGTATAAAAATGACCTCTTTTTATACATAACAGTGGAATAATTAAAAGCCAAAAAAAAAATTGCGCTTTGCATTGAATTAATTCTATTCTACACTTCAGAACTTAAGAATCTAGAATTCCCTTTGCTAATTAACAGATCATAAGGCCAAACATTTGAATGTATTCTGATGAACCTGAGTAAGGATCGTTTGTATTACACCTAACTGTTAGCGAATATGTTGGCACGCGATGTCGTATAGATATAACAATAAAACATACATTCGGACATAATTCACCGTTCTCCAGCTTTTCCTAATCATCAAGATTACCCGTACGCCCAGTGCATTGCACCCCACAATTGTGGCGATAAATATTAATCTGTTCTTTGAAGAGTGGTTAGGAAGGCGCCACGGCATCTTGCCCTACCGCAGATCCTATGCCTACGCCTGACGCAGGTTCTCACCGGACACGGATATTTTGGGAGGTTCCTGTCCTGTTCCTTAACGTCGGGGTGTTGACACTGTGAGGATCATACAGTGGAGCATACAGTGGTGATTTGCCCCGCTTGGGTGGCGGTGACCTCTAACGTTCGGCCCTGGATCAAACCATGGTCCAAAGCGAGTGGGAATAGGAAGCAGTGGCCTCCTTATGCGAAACAGTCATGCTAGAGAAGGAGATAGCAGGATGCGTGAGGGAGAGACAAACCTCACGCCCCAGCCTAGCCATCAGCATTTGGAGCCAGGAATCGACTCCAGGCCACTGCAGGCCCGGGCCTGCAGACTTTAAGCAATAAGTGGCCATCCGGTAAGAATTAGGCCCACGTAGACGGCGCGTTTGAGTTCCACGCATGCCTCAATGAGATGTAGCATAGTTGACGGGGCCCACCCCCAGGAAAAGTGCCTGGGGGCGCTGTTCGAAAGAGCTACCGCGACCTAAGAAAATAAAGAGCGAAGAAGAGAACATAATGGATCGATTTAAGTCAGTCTGACACTTACCCCCGCTCCGCCCACAGCGGTAAGCGTCGGGAGATGATTTTCTATTCCTAAAAAAAAAAAACTTTTTGCAAAAATAGATCAAAAATACACAACACAATACCTAATTGGATACACCGACTTCTGGAACGATGTATTAGTTATTTTTCAATTTTATTTTCCATGCCAGTTCTATTTTTGCAAAAAAGTTTTTCAGTTCGCTTTTGAGTGTAGTAGTTTGTAATTTAAATAAATAACAATATCCTAATGTCCAGACAAATGTTCATCACCTTGAATAAGGGTGAACTCTATACCTCTGTTTTCTCCTTTAAAGCTTAGAGGTGTGATGTTATGTTATAGAATAGTGAAAACAATCACTTGCATACGATTGCAGTAATCGCTGTTCCTTTACTATTAGTAATTGAAGAGTTCCATTGGCTATCTCCGAAGAACCTTCCTTGAAACTGACTTGACTATGCTTTTGAAGAACGAAAACTCCTATCAAATTCGGTTCAGTAGTTTTTGAGATAATCGCGGACATAAAAACACATACATACGGGTACATATATAAAAAAAAAATACAGAACCACTTTTTTGAAGTCTGTTTAAAAACAAAGACTGCCTACCCGTGCGAAGCCGGGGCGGGCCACTAGTTCGTCAATAAAAACAAAAAAAAATGTCAGAGATTTAATTGATGCCATCCATTGTTTTGAAGAAATGTGACCACAGCTAGTGTTTTAATTTTAGCCACTCTTTTCGCAGAGAATAATTTACCTAAGTACTTGCTTGCTGAATCGTTTTTGTACAATTTACACGAAAAAAGATTAGGAGACGTGATCATCATTGTCTGCCTAAATATGTATCAATTTGATAAACACACAGCGTAAAAGTGAGCTAGAATTTATTGAAGAATTTAGTACCTACGTAGTAAGTTGGTAGTCGGGTATGTATTGGTATTAAGGTAAGAACATTTGAATTTCCCGGTCTGCCTTTCCGCATTAATATTTCTCTCACCTTTCCTAAGTGCCTACTCAACATTTTGTATAATATTTCAAAAAAAATAACATACTCCGGTATACTTATATTGCGGCACAAATCTTCGTCCTAGATCGTTGTACATAGTATCTTGTTCTATATGTTGATTCTGTCCAACCAGATCGGCCGTGTCGCCTGCTGCCATCTCGCTTGCGAACCTAGTCATGGTTTCCTGAGCAATGAAAGCATTACTTTTATTAGGAACAATGTGACGATGATCTGTAGAGCGGTAGGTACCTACCTAGTGAAGCTTCATTCAGAGCAAAGGTATCTTGTCTAGGACCAGATCTAGATTTGTAGTTCTCATGGTCAATTTAAGTAATTACATTCCTACCTGAAATAGTTTTTTGCTCTTCTCTTCATTGTCCTTTGATATTACAGCTTGTTCTTCTATTTCCGATTCCGAAGGGTCTATGTTAGCTTCTAATGAGGCATCATCATCTTTTAGCTTATTTTTTCCATCTCCGGATTTATTTTCTTCAGTTTCTCCGCGGAATATTACATCGCCTTCTTTTTGAAGTACCTCCAGTGATTCATTCCCCGCCTCATTAATCTTATCCTCTAGGCGGACTAGGTCTTCGGTATCGAATTTGTCATCACGGTCTTCCATAATACTTTGCTAGATAAGAAATAAAATTATGTTTACCTAGTTATTCAAAAAGGAGTTTTGGATGTTAGAAGAATGGGTGCTACTGCTGGTGAATACCGTCTTTTCTATAGGTTTGTAGTGACGCAGGCGAAAAATATAATTAAGTAGGTATCTAAGTAGATACTGAACGCACGATCGCTTTGTCTCTCTTTTTCTTAAGTTTCTATATGTCAGAGGCCGACAGGTGGATTTGAGAAAACTGACAATACGGCTTGCTCACCTAGAGTTACCCTGCAGCCCATACGATAAAAAGAAGACGTTACAGCCGAATAGGGAGTGCTCAGTCCATTCTCTCTCTTTGGCAAAAAGGAACGTGTGAGTGGACAGATAATACCTATACTTAAGTACTGGTACCAATTTTATTTGATTGAAAAATAAGAAAAGAAGCGCCCAAAAATTAATGATCCTTAGGGGCTCAGAGGATCCTTTGGTTCATTTTGTCACGCCATAATTCTTGCCTGCCTAAAGGTACCTACATGAATGGGACAAACGCTAAACCTATTTAGGTTATAATTTAGGATATAATCTCAGAAATTTCAGAAATACCTAACGAAGAATTGTATAAGGATAAGGGATAAATATCCTTACCCCATCAGTAAACCTTCGTATAACACAAAGAGTAAAAATAACGAGCAAACACTTCATGACATCCAAAGGAAGGCAATGGCATAAAAGTTAGGAAAACAATAAAATTTTAATGCACTTTTTTAATTGGAAAACCTTAATTGAAGATTATACTGTTGTTGTATTTTTATGTTGATCATAAGAATCCGTTTAGGGCAGGGAGAGCTTCCTTGCATCTTGCATCAATGAAGCTGATACGTTCTAGGACGTTTTGAATACCTAAGTAGATTACGCCTAATCCTCACTAAGTATTAATAATTAATGTGAAAATATGTTTCCGATTTAGAAGATTAGAAGACAACTTGAACTCTGGGAAAGGATATTGAATACGTTTTATCCGGTTGTGTCAAGTATTTTCCTCAAGACGAAGTCCAAACCGCAGGAAACAGCTAGTATGTAGATGGTTGTGTAGGTATTTTCATAAACTGTGGAGTACACAATGAGCACATGGAGCACATACCTACACGCTTCTAAGCAAACACCATGCCATTCACTCTCAAACGAAATCGACTTGAAATTGTCTGCTAAGCAGTGCCGGTTTTACCCCCATCAGCGCTCTGGGCGAGATTTTTGCGGCGCCCCCTAACTGCAATTTAAACCCATAGGGAAAAAAACTGGCCAAGTGCGAGTCGGACTAGCGCACCGAGGGTTCCAACATTTGGAAAGAATCGGCGTCGGCGTGATCAATACAGGAAAAGTTTTTAACCAGTGCGCAATTTTTTTTGGTGGTTCGGTATAGTTCGGTAATAGAACACATTTCTATGTTTAGTAAGTAAAAGTAAGTAAGTAAGTAAAACATGGACATAATCTTTTCGTAATAGCACTACACTGCCTAGGCATGCAAGAGCGAGCTCACAAGTACAATACGACTCAGCTGATATCTACACACAAGCCGACAGGCGAGTTTTAAACAAATTAAGTTCTTAAATGAATATTTTGCGCAAACGATAACTTTTTTTAGTACTAAGACCGAACAAACTGAAAAATACGTGTTTGTTAAAAAGTGTTGAAGTTTATTTAGACAAAATTTGCGCACTGGTTAAAAAAATCCTGTATACATATCCATACCAAATTTCAGCTTTCTTGTACTAAGAACGCTTAGCTTTACCGTGGACAGACAGACAGACAGAAGGTCATGGCGAAACTATAAGCGGGGTGTCCATTATAAATACCAACTTATAATTCCCCGACTTTTCCCTGACCATTCTACCACATTTCCCTGACCCAATATTGTCGTCTTATGGAAAATATTATATTATTTTGTTTTTAACCAGAGTGTATACTTTGGACTATCTATGTTAAAAATTTAGACCAAGTGTATAGGTAGGAAAAGATATATTATCTGTTTTTGGTGTTAAAAACCATAAGCAGTAAGCTAAGAAAACATCAGAGCAATATGAGTATGAGCGCGAGCGAAGCGAGCGCGAATTTTTTTTAGGAATATGAGCATCAATATTCTTAGGAATCATATTTGTATTTCATGACTCTTACATTTCCCTGAAAATCCGTGACCACCTATTGCTTCCCTGATTTTCCAAATAATGGCAACCCCGATTTTTTTAAGTTTTTCTTGTCGCCTACGGAACCCTAAAAACTATAAATAATAAGTAAGGTGAGAAAAAATTAGAGGAATAAGAGTTAGAGCGCGAGCGAAGCGAGCGCGAAATTTTTTAAGTATGTAATAGGTATGAGCAACATAATAATCCTTACTAATATTATAAATGCGAAAGTAACTATGTCAGCCTGTTTGTCGCGCTTTCACGCCTAAACTACTGAAATGAAATTTGGTACACAGATAGTAGTCTAGAGCCTGAGAAAGGACATAGGCTACTTTTTACCCGGGTGCGCGTAGGAGTTCACTCGGGATGTGGGTGAAACCGCGGGAAACAGCTAGTAACAATATTATAATAATTGAATGCTTCGTTTTTGGGGGGGGGCGTGACAATGGCGCCCCGTTGCTCTTATGGTAAAGACGATACTGGAAGGGCACCAACACGCCCATTCTCATTTACCGGAAAATTGACGACAATTTTTTTCTTGTCAACTTTTGCATTCTAATGTCAATAACGCAGAAAAACCCGAAATTGATAGACATTTGATGAAAAATTCAAGGAAACTTTTGTAAAGGAAACTTTGCTAAGCAAACTATGGTATTAGGGTAAGTAGGCCTCAAAGAGTGAGAGGATATAAAAAGGGCGCCTGCGGCGCCCCTTTAGATCCGGCGCCCTGGGCGGCCGCCCCACCTCGCCCTACCCTAACGCCGGTACTGCTGCTAAGTATAAAAAAACCGGCTAAGTGCGAGTCGGACTCGCGCACGTAGGGAAGAACCTACCATCTATACTAATATAATAAAGCTGAAGAGTTTGTTTGTTTGAACGCGCTAATCTCAGGAACTACTGGTACGATTTGATTACTGGTATTATTTCAATGTTAGATAGCCCATTAATTGAGGAAGGTTATAGGCTATATATCATCACGCTAAAACCAATAGGAGCGGAGCACCACTATTCCACGCGGACGAAGGGGCACGGGCAGAAGCTAGTTATCTATAAAAAAACCGGCCAAGTGCGTGTCGGGCCACGCGCAGTAGGGTTCCGTAGTAGGTCTCAGTTAGTCGACTATAACTCTGTAACCGGTTAAGCCTACTTAGCCGTGATAGTTTTCCTTGTAAGTTCATTACATGTGCTACGTCTGTGAATTTTTTACATTTCTAGGTACAGCCATTCAAAAGTTAGAGGGGGGGGTAACTCGTATCGAACAAAAATTTTCACATAAAAGCTAGATATTTCGCAAATGGCTCGCTTAACCGAAAAATGGTCTTCACATACCTATAATATTTTTGAAAGACCTATCTAACGATGCCCCACACGAAGGGGTACGCGAGAAAAAAAATATTCATCCCTACTTTACATGTTTGGGAGCTACCCTAAAAAAAAATATTTTTCAAAATTTTATTATACCACTTTCTCGGCGTGATCAATATACATATTCATACAATTTCAGCTTTCTAATAACAAGAACCACGGAGCTATGCCGCGGACAGACAGACAGACAGACAGACGAACAGAGCGAAACTATAAGGGTTCCTTGTCGGACTACGGAACCCTAAAAACGGCAAAAAATACACATTTGATGTATGGGAGCCGCCTAAAAAAATATTTTTATTCTGTTATAGCGGCAACAGAAATACATAATTTGTAAAAATTTCAACTGTCTAGCTATCGCGGTTCTTGAGATACAGCCTGGTGACAGATAGACGGACAGACAGACAACGAAGTCTTAGTATAGTCTATACCAAATGACTTCACGATAAATATAAACAAAATTATAACATGTTTTGTTCTAATTTTCTCAAATAGATAAATAAAATGGCATTAAATAATGAATGATGATGTTTAAAGCATGAAATTGACATAAATACGCCATACTTACGGCATTTTTTAAATTTCTGTGGCAGAATTAGAACAAAATAGCTTACGACTTTGTTTACATTTTTCGTAAAAACAATTGGTACCGACTATAATAGGGTCCCGGTCTTACCCTTTGGGTACGGAACCCTAAAAAGTAGGTACCTAACTCATACAAGAGCGCTTAGTGTATGTTGCCGCCGCGGGCAGACCTTCCTTACTCGCTAATTTTTATATTGCCAGGCCCACTGCTACGCTGTGTAAGTATAGGGATCGAAGAGGATAAAATGGTACGATAAGGAGGTTGTTAGCCGGGTTGGTTGTTGAATACGTGTACCTAAGTATCTTGTGTGAATGTGAACATGCTTACAGGCTCCCTGTCATAAAATGCCGTTTAATGAAAAATCTCGCATGAATTTATAAAGAATTCTTTTCTGTTTTTAAGTCATTTTTCAAGTTAAAGTACTATAACAAAACGTAATATTGTATATCAAGATTTTAGCAGAAAACGGAACGTGTTTTACTTGGGTTGCCAAGTTATAATTTTGGTAAAGAGTCGTCATTAGTAGTTTATTTAAAGTTTACAAATTCTTGAAATTAATCGGAATGATAAGAAAACGAAACAGAAGATACTATTATGATTAAATACATTATAAAATTAGTCTCTGAATATAAACCAGATAATACCAACAAAAGAATAGTGACAAAAAACAATATTCATCGTTTCAGAAAAAAACGTTTCTCAAATGGTAGTTTTAAATAACTATCAGTATGGCTATCCACAATAATTAATTTGACGTTTTCGAGTAGTCAAGTCAGCTGAACAATGCATTTTATTTATTTTCCTTTGAAAAATGGAAACTAACTCCTCCAGTTATTATTAATTTGCATCTTTTAAGTGCCAATGTGATATCCTATTTTCAAATTGTGATAATTTTTGTGTTGTGTGCTACTTACGTACTTGAGAACACCTTTGTTATTTTTTGTCATTAAAATTGGTTGAAGAATGTTTGGGAGGCCGAGGTGTAGGGAATGGACTCCGTTAGCCACCCAACAGCTTAGACTACGGAGCTTGATACAGGTAATTGTTTAAAATATACCAAAAAGTTTTCGCATAAGTTTTTTTGCGAAGGTTTACTAACAGACGCCTACGCTTCCACGGTACGACTGCGTGCTATATTTATTGTCACCATTGACACTAATAAACTTTATTTTCTTGTTGATAAGCAGTAAAAAGCACTCAAAGACTACTTATTGAAGAATTGTCCTTATAAAAATGTTATCTGTATATTTTTTCAGTACTAACCTGAGTTTTTTCTGGGTTTTCCTGATATTTATACTATGGAACTTATTAATTTAATGTTATAATAATATTATAATAATACCTGGGTTGGTGGCCAGTTCACAAAGAGCATGCATTGTTAATAAATAAAGCTTGTACTGTTTATTAATATTGTTTAAACCAATGAGAAGATGGGTACTTAATTGGATGTTTTATTTTGCAAAATTACTGTTTGTACACCCTGTTGGTCTTAAAAAAAACCCTTTAATCATTATACTCTTATAAGAATGTAATTTGAAAATTATTTTTTTAAGCAAAACTATTTAGTGTCCTCCCATAACTTGTCTTATTTCCTTCTATATTCTATGGTCACACTTTTGTCTTAAACAGTTTTATTATTTAACCATTAAAGTCCTTATCCATTTATTACACAAATTTTAATATATTTTATATATAAACAAAACATTTAAAAATAAATATAATATACACCAACATTGGGAATACAAAATTATACTGATAAAAAATTAGATACTTTTTTATCTGGCTATCAAGCTAGAGAAACTATAGGCCAGTGCTTTTAGCCTCTAAAAACGGTAAAAAGTGAATTAAATAATAGTAGGATGAAACCCATTGGAAAAGGAGGAGAATACAATAAAAATGATAGGAAAAATAAATTACGGGCGATCTGAGGTCGGGAAGTGGGGGGGAGGGGGGGTTAAAGTTAAAAAAACGGTTTATCTAAATTTCCGACAAAACTACAAGTCCTATGAAAAAAAGTTAAATGGCAAAGTTGTAGGTAATAAAAAGATCTACAACTTTTGGATTGACACTTTTTCACATAACCTCAAAATTTATGTGAAAAATTCAAAAAACCAAGTTTTTGGTTTTTTATTTTTATCTTTTACAATAATTAATTTTTTATCACGAAATTTGGTGAAAACTTACCTTTTTATGTCCCAAACACACTGTAATTTATTTGATTTAAAATGATTATTTTTCACCCTTATTTTGACTTAATATCGAAAAAAAACCCTAATTTTCAATCGAAAATTCTCGTGTCAAAATATCACTTTTTTTTTAAAAGTCGGTAGTCTTTTTGTTCTTTGAAATCTCTACTTTCAGATGGTATAAAAAAATATTTACATTGCTATGGTAAATGTTCTCAGAAAATATAAAGAAACGCTACAAAATAACAGGTAGTAAGGCCTAGACCGGCTTAAATTTTTTGCGTAGATGCCTATTTATTGCTATTTTAAGATAACTTATGTATCTGAGTGACCTACGGAACCTCGGACCTCTCTATGAAATACCTTTTAGCTGATCAAAAGGTATTTCATAGAGAAGTGGGGAGTTGCTAGAAGGATCTTGGCCTTGCTAACTGTTATTTCGTAGCGTTTCTTTATATTTTCTGAGAACATTTACCATAGCAATGTAAATATTTTTTTATACCATCTGAAAGTAGAGATTTCAAAGAACAAAAAGACTACCGACTTTTAAAAAAAAAGTGATATTTTGACACGAGAATTTTCGATTGAAAATTAGGGTTCTTTTTCGATATTAAGTCAAAATAAGGGTGAAAAATAATCATTTTAAATCAAATAAATTACAGTGTGTTTGGGACATAAAAAGGTAAGTTTTCACCAAATTTCGTGATAAAAAATTAATTATTGTAAAAGATAAAAATAAAAAACCAAAAACTTGGTTTTTTGAATTTTTCACATAAATTTTGAGGTTATGTGAAAAAGTGTCAATCCAAAAGTTGTAGATCTTTTTATTACCTACAACTTTGCCATTTAACTTTTTTTCATAGGACTTGTAGTTTTGTCGGAAATTTAGATAAACCGTTTTTTTAACTTTAACCCCCCCTCCCCCCCACTTCCCGACCTCAGATCGCCCGTAATTTATTTTTCCTATCATTTTTATTGTATTCTCCTCCTTTTCCAATGGGTTTCATCCTACTATTATTTTTTTTGTTTTCAAAAGTTAAAAGCACTGGTCTACTAACCTTTAATATAAACTAGACTTTAGGTGGAATTTAAAAAAATGCATTGATAAGTACATTCAAGGTCAGATATTAAATAGCAGGTAATTTAAACATCTTATATAAATAGCTTTAGATAAGAAATTAATTGAGATATAATATTAGTGTTTTGTCAATAGTATGCAGTTGGTTGCAATATAATCAATGAAAATTCTCAATATTTATTAATTCGATTTTTCTGAAAGTTACAACAACCCTTACAAGGACTTATATAATATGGGCATAACCAAACTTTTTTGACTGGGTGAATTAAAAGGCTGCAGGCAGAAGCTACATGTGTCACCCAGGCAATATAACACACAATTAAAAAATCAATCAATTGTCCAGCTGTGGATTATGTAAAATTGATTAATAACAATAAATTAAAATAAAAACCATAACTAATATTTATAAACTTGGAAGTGAGTTTGTTTGTTACATTTTCATGGTAAATCAGCTCAGTTGGTTTGGATTAAATCTAGTATGGAGATAGAAGGGACTCTGAAGAGGTGTGATGCATTTATTAATAAACTTAAGACTGAAAAAAAAACACCATAAATTTTTTATCTTTCAAGTGAATAATCATATGAATGTCATTGCACAATCCTTACTAATATTATAAATGCGAAAGTAACTCTGTGTCTGTCTGTCTGTTACGCTTTCACGCCAAAACTACTGGACCGATATAAATGAAATTTGGTACAGAGATAGAATAGACCCTGAGGAACAACATACTTTTTACCCGGGTGCGCTATTCCCTCGGGATGCGGGTGAAACCGCGGGAAACAGCTAGTCAAATATATAAAAGAACCACTAACACAGGACTATTTGCATGATGTTCTAAATAATTGTACTTCAATTTCCAGATTGTTGGGTACAATATCAGACCGCCGGAATGGTGCACATCTCCGTGCAGTTTCTATCTGACGCTGCATCACACTACCATGTCAGCACCGTTCTATACCAGTGAGAGGATATGCTCACCGCACCCCAAGTGGAAGGAGATAGACTCAGGTATACCAGAATGGAAATGATTTTAAAGATTTTTTGGGGGGGGAGATTTTGCCTATATCATTATCAACATACTATTATAATCCCTTATTCATTTACATTCATTTTTAATACATTATTAAATATTAATTCTTAAATATAAATTAAATAGACATCTGATAAGAAGGGATTTTCCGAAATTCTACCTCTAAGGAGGTTAAAAAGGGGGCAAAGTTTTTATGAAACTCTGTCATTTTTAATTTGAATTCTTATAGCCCACGCGGGCGAAGCCACTGGCGGAAAGCTAGTATTCAAATAATGTTAGTTCCATAAACAAATAAACTTCCTAACACTCATCAAAGAGTCGATTAATTTGAATAAAACACACAAGTAACCCTTAACCCTAACATCATAGATATTTGTAAAACAATAAACAAAACATAGAGATTAAACATGGCAGTCAAATAGCTGTTCATATCATTGATACACAGTGACTCATTTGCCTATTACAATTAGCAGAATGTGTGTCAATCCTTATCATGCGAAATGCTTAATTAATGTTCTCGTAATGTCTGAATTGTCGGCTGTGAGTTTGTTCGAAAGAGCTACCGCAGCCGAACGTATAGGGCGAAGGAAGGAACATATGTAGATGAGAAGGGCATTAGTCAGTAAGAATCTGATACTCTCTCCCGCTCCGAGGAGTCATTTTATGATTCTCTGATCTCATCCCTAAAAAATTACCGAACTGTGCCTAGTAAACATTTTTCTGATTGCCATAGTTTGCGATGGATTTAATGAAAAATTGAAATTTAATGAAACTCAGTGTTGAAATAAAAAAAGTTTTATAACTTTTTCTGACGATATAATACGCTAGCGGCTGTCCACGGACTGGCATGGGTTATATGCAAACTAAATATAGTCTACAGAATCTAGGGATAAAGTAGCTTTCTGCCAGTGAAGGAATTTTTGGAAGTTCAGTAGTTTCGGAGATTACCACCTACACACAAACTTACAAACAATTTTTACCTCCATATTAGTATAGATTTCTGACATGATGGTGTTGATATTGACGCGGGATTGTTGGCAAATAATGATATTATGATTCTGATACACTTTGTTTACTGTAGGCATTTCCTATGGAATTTAATTGTATAATGTTTGGTTGTTTTTTTTAGATTTTTGTAGTAGAGTAGATGATTTATAAAATTCTTATACTTACTAATATTACAAAACCGAAAATAACTTTGTCTGTCTATCTATTACGCAGTGAAACCCGAGGAACGACATACCTTTTTTATATTTTTTTGTGTCTGGAAATGGATTTTTAACATTTTTATAAATGCTTGGTATACCTTCTTTGAACACAAGTAGGTCAGTTAAAATTAGGTACTATGTTAAAATTAAGCAGGGCAATGTAAGGTGTATGACCTATGCGGGCGACAAGCTCCGATCCGACATAAAGATTATTATGTTAATTAATTGTTAGTGTCGTTTACCTTTAAACAACAAAAATGTGTGTGTAAGTTTTTTTCGTTCATCAATTCGCAACTTTACTTTTTAAGTGAATCATCGATTCAAAATTAGGTTTTCTAGAAAATATAAGTAAAATTGTTTTATCCTTGAAAAGTATGTCTATAAACTTAAAGTGAATTACAATAACAGACACAAAGTAAAAAGGGAAAATGAGTCTTATATGTAGTTCCAAACAAACCACAACTATAAAATAAGTACTACACTTGTTCCTACTTTTACCATTCTGTATTCAAACAATTAAACTATGAATGAAACTATGAAATAAAAATGGCACTCCTCTAAAAACACGTTACGATATAAAAGCATTACTTATCATAACAAAATGGCATTCACAACAAAGATACTGTTTATACTCGCGCACCGTTATCACCTCGCAACTATTAGGAAATATAATTGCGTCACCCCACTGAATCATGAATTTGTTGCAGAGTCGACGCATCGTATGTCGTCAACTAATGTCGTCATACGCATATGGTGTCATATCCTACATCCGAACGATGAAAACACTAAGCTACCACAAGACACCGTCATACAAACTTGGGGAGTCTATTTCAGTGGCCTCAGGTACATAGGAGCCAATCTAGCTTCGAATTTCACTTCAGACTGCTTCAAAAGCAATACTTTAGTTTTACAAATGCATGGCGGATACTTTTGCTCATATAAAAGTCTCAAACTAGACATTATGCCTCCAGAAAACGAAATAGAACACGGATCTCTATCTTCGGACTCCTCCGATAGGACCAATCTATCGAAAATCAATTTAGAACCTAAACATATACTGAATCATAAGTTAGGCAAAGAATCGAGGTCCATTTCACCTAGTAAGTATTCTAAGAAGTCTGATAAAGAGTATTCGAAAAGTCACAGTCCTGTCGAGAGAGGGTTTCAACAGAACTTTCCGACTTTGAGGACATCTGCTAGTTTAAACATTGGACAGAGTCAACGAGATTATGTTAGGAGAAGAGAGGATAGTTCCGAATATGGTAAAGGCGATCCGAACGCGACGAACCATATATACGAACACTCACCAGAGAATTTAGACGTAAAAGAATATACTTCAAGCGTAAACTGTGATAATGTTTGTAAGAACACGTCAAAAGAAGATTTATCTTGTAACGTAGACCTAAGTGAAACAGCTGAGAGTTATGACTTGAGGAACGAGGCCGACGGGGTACCAAAGTATAGGTACATGGCCCTGAACTTCTTAAAATCAGAAATAAGGCCGAGTTACAACGCAACGAAGCTTCAGAAGTTACATTTACTGCAATATTCTATCAAGAAAAGGCAAGAGGCTGTCCAGGATATCAAGGAGAGGATATATAAAAAGTCTGCGTTGACGAGCGATGATTGGCCATCCCAGGACGAATCGGGTGACGTCAGACTGAGGTTTAAAAGTAGATCACAAAGGAACCTGTTCTCTCCTGACGATGGTGATAGTTTATGTAAGGATAAGTCTTCGTCACAAAGTGATCTGAGTGTTAAGAATGGAAGGATTAAGGAAGAACGGCCTATCGTGTCTAATGGGCCGAGGCTCACTCTGAAATTGAATGATCTCTTATCTTTTAAGGTTGGTATAGAAATAAGTAAGATTTTCGTTCCTGATAAGCAGTAAAGACTTATTAAAAATGCAAAAACGGATAAGAGGAGATTCTGAATTTTACCATTATCAGTAAATTATCATAAACAATGCATTTGTCGATAACCACTTCAATATCCACTAAGCTTACCTTTACAACCTTATCCCTAAGCACATAAGGTTGAAAATTAGTTGATGGTAAATCAAGTTATTTTTCTATTCCAGGCAAAACCCTCGCCCTTCCAGAGGGCAGAACACGTAAGGCTGACAAAACAACTAGAGATCCTAAGGTTCAAGCGCATCATACTGTCAGACGAAAGAGACAGCAAATTGACGAACATAAGGAAACTGAAAGAGAGGCATGCTAAACTGTTTGAAGAGAACCAGGATGTTGGTGAGTGTAAGGATGATCTTTTGTTTGAAGGTGTTATGGGTTATTGTATGGGTTTGGTGCTCATTTGTGATGTCTGCACAGTATTCGTTGTAGGCTTTTGTTTAGCGTATGATGCGACTATATAGAAAAAAATACTATTGTTGGCTTATTGTTTTTCTGTCAATTTCGTTCCTTCTTGGAGCAAATCATCTATCTATCGTCTATCTATGTATATAAAACAAAGTCGGGTTTGTTCGAACACTTATAACTCGAGAACAGCTGGACTGATTGTCATGGGTTTTGTTGTATTTGTCTCCGTCCCGAATAGCAGAATAATTATTAAAGTATCGGGAGAATAACGAACAAAAAAGATGGGGTGGTACGAAGTTCGCCGGGCCAGCTAGTCCTATATCAATGCGAAGTGAGTTTGTTTCTTAAGCTTTCATGGTAAAACAGCTGAATCGATTTCGATATAATTCGATATAATTTGTTATGGAGATAGAGAGACAGGAACCTTAAATGATGACCCGGTTATAGGTTACTTTTATGCCGGAGAAGTAGTTCTCTCGGGGTGCGGGTGAAACCGCGGGAAATAGTAGTAATATAATAAAAGCGAAACTGAGTTTGTTAAGTTCTCAAGGTAAAATGACTGACCTGATTAAGATAAAATTTGGTATGGAATGTTATACGACATTTATTATCCGGGTATGTTAAGTAGTTCCCTCGGCCTGCCGGGGCTGCGCGACGTTCGAGAGGTTACCGCGCCCCCGGAATATAAAGGGCTGAGGAAGGAACATAGATGGGTTTTAGTTAGTAAGAGTCTGACACTCCCTTCCACCCCACCCACGGCGGGAGGGGTCATTTGATGATTTCCCATAAAAAAGTAGTTTCCGAATGCAGCTGAGTACCAGTGTTTTACATGGAGCGACTGCCTATCTGACACACACACGATACCCTGTGGTAAGACTTGTTGTCAGACTTTCTGGCTTCTGACTACCCGTAACAACTGTCAGGACCAACAGTAACAGTTTACCGTGCTTTCCGAGGCACGGAGGAGTCTTGCTATGACAAAGATGGTCACCCATCCACGGACCGACCGCGCCAAGCATAGCTTAACCTTTGATCGATCGACCCGTGTGGCTGTTACTTAGCCTTACTTAGAATGTAAATAACATGTAATTAAAATAAAGTAATCAATAATCTAAAGACTCAAAAATCCAATCTAGACACGTTTCCAGGTACAGAACTGATGCAGAACTACCACTCGCTATCCCGTCGCAATGACAGCGTGAAGGAAACCCGCCAGTCCTGCTCAGCCGTGCGGGAGCTGGCCGCTTCTTCCCACCACGCGCTGTGCGCCCAGAGGACGGAACTCCTGAAGCAGTTACATCAGATATTTTATATCGAACAGGTGAGATAATTTGTTCAAAATAAATCCGGTGGCCTATTTCTTGGGAACCAAGCATTGTTACTCGGAATGGAAGGGTTATAATTTAAGCTGTTTATGTATGTATGTGTTATGTGTATATGTATATATATGAGTATGTGTGTGGTCTAACTGCAGGACCATTCCATTCCACCGAGGATTCTGCGGCTAGGCGGGTGATATTTCCTGTCGGGCTACTGCCCTGTGGTTGATGTCGGGAAGTTGTATATTTTCTAACTCGCTTGCGAACATTTCTCGCGCGATGTAGAAATTTGCTGTAGTGGTTTTTATGTAGCGAGACTGCGAGATAGGTGTCGCTATACTTTCTGTCCCTTCAAAGCTTAGAGGCGTGATGTTATGTTACGGAATGGTAAAAAATATACATAGGCATGTGATCGCAGCAATCGCGGGTTCTTTGCTGTGGGTAATTGAAGAATTCCATTGACTATATTCGAAGATCTTCATAAGATCCTAATATACTAAAACCTTCCTTGAAAATCCATTTTAATAACGAAAGCTCCATCCAAATAGGAGCAGTAGTTTTGTAGAAAATTGCGGACATACAAACATAAATACATACGGGTCGAATACAGAACCTTTTTTTGAAGATGGTTAAAAACTAGCTTGATTATCGTGAACAGAAGGACGCAACAACTTGGACGATATGCGGCGTGCCGCTGGCCGTGTGCGGCGACGAGAGCCCGCGCGGGTCGAGCCCGCTCAGCGACTCCGTGGCGGCCGGCTACGCGGCGCAGGCCACCTGCCTCGCCGCCGCCCTGCTGCACCAGCCGCTGCGGTATAAGATCACGCTGCTCGGCTCGGCCAGCAAGATCCTGGATATAACGCCAGATTTGCCCGATCCCAAGTAAGTCTACT
Source organism: Pyrrhia umbra (assembly GCA_963891755.1). Classification (NCBI taxonomy): domain Eukaryota; kingdom Metazoa; phylum Arthropoda; class Insecta; order Lepidoptera; family Noctuidae; genus Pyrrhia; species Pyrrhia umbra. Next base: position 5,581,471 of record OY982943.1, read on the forward strand.
ACTCTGTTAAACTGTGCTATATTTGCTTTAAGAGAAAAATATTTACTTACTAGATGTCCCGGTGAACTTCGTATCACCTACATCTATATGAACTTTTCTCAAAGTCAAAGTCAAAAGGTTTTTATTTCATATAGACCAATTACAGGTACTTATAAAACGTCAAGAATAGAAGTTAGGTGCACGATTCCAAAAAGTGGGTCCAATGTAGAAGAACCGGCAAGAAACTCCATGGATAATCTTTTTAAAATAAATAGTTTTGGTTACAAATGGTAGTGTTAATTTGAGGTTAAAACTTCGCTTAAACCTTACCTTGGACTACGACAAACATTTTAAAACCTAAATCAGCTACATCGCCCCAGCCGTTCTCGAGTTATAGCGAGACTAACAAACAGCAATTTATTTTTTATATATAAGATTATTACTAGCCTACCCCGACTGCCTCATTGTTCTAGTGGTAGCATAACGCGACTCCAGTGAACGGGGCCTCGGGTTCGATTCCCGGGTCGAGCTTGGTGGGTTTTTAAAAATTTCACTAAGCACCCCGGAGTCGGTTGGTGGTGTCTCACAATCCCCTTCCCCAGGTTTCAATATATCTTCATACCAAATATCACATTAGTCGGTTAACGTAAGAATGTAACAAGGAAACAAACTTATGTTTTATTTTACACTTTTCAGCATACCACTGTTCGCTAGAGGCGGCGATATCACTTTATTCCGCTACGCCCTATTTCTTCTTAACAAGTGTATCGGCCAACTCGTTGTCGGACGCGGCCTGCCGTTGTCCGATATCAGACCGACACTAGCTAACTTACAGAGGCTGCTCACGACTCCCGCTAATATGTAAGTCTTTTTAAATTAAACTATAGGGACAAATTAACGCTTTAGAAGAAAAACAGAAACTGATGGCCAGTTTCACCTCCTCCGGATAAGTACCAGTTAAACTTACCTGCCGGATAATTATATGCAAATGACGTTCCAATAACGATCTGTTTCGTAATCTAATCTATCCAGAAGAGGTAATTCTGGATGATATTCTGATAGCTCACAGCTAAAAAAATCCCAAAAATAATTCCTAAGTGCTATTTCTTGATCATGACATGGTATAAGAAAGGACGTCGTTTAAAAACGCCTAAATAAAAAGTAATAAAAACACTCATTATCACGCAGCAGCAATTTTGAACTTAGAAATTGAGACAGGAATTTAATTAGTGAAATTGTTCTTGGCCTCTGTCTTCATTAAACCTATCACAGTCATTGCCAAAAGAAATTAAACCTTATCTATTCAATATGAAAATTCTTTTTAATTTATACTAGTTTATATTTGAGTATGTCGAGCTAAAATGCACCCTATATCATAGGTCGGACACCACAAAGTTGTACGGCACGTACAGATGGCTGGTGGACAGTCAGTGTCCCCGCACGCAGTCGCTGAGGAGTCTCGTCGCCTCCGAACGGTGCAAGTACAGGCAATTTAATAGGTTCAAGGTGCGTATTGATTTGGGTTTATCTATACTGATATAAAAGCTAATGAGTTTGTTTGTTGAACGCGCTAACCTCTAAAATTGCTAGTCGCATTTGAAATATGACGAATTGAGTTGGAAAATATGCGACGTCACATTTGTATTGCCATACAAAATTTATGGTAGAAAATACGTTTTGACAGTTCATACAAAAATATGTCAATTGATTGGTGATGTCAAATACTTGAAGTTTTGATTTTTGTGTTGCGCCATATACTTTTTCGTGGAGTTCTGATATACATATCATATCTGCCTAGCCTTTTCCCTAACATGACTTGGTTGCAAGTCTAATTGGATCGAGCTGATTACCAGAATATTACATGAAGCAACTGCCTGTTTGACCTCAAGACTGACCTGTTACTGACTCCTGACTGGTTACGGGACTTTCTATAAAGATCTACACTACTATATCCGACCAATAGTTTGCTTTCTGAGGTCCGGTGGGGTCTTGGTTTGGTTTGGTTTGAAATCGATGGTGATCTCAAACAATCCACGGTGCGACTCTTAGCAAGCATTGCTTCTATCACATCTATTCACATCTAGCCTAACCTAAATTTTGATAAATGTAACGCAGGACGCCGTAGACGGGCAGTCTCCACAATCGGCGATGAATAAAAGACACAGGCACTCCCGTAGTGTGGGCAGCTATCACGATGATCAGGTACATTTTTAGACCCCATTAATATGTTATATTCAAAAATTGATTATATTATTATCTGCGAAAGGCTGCAGTCAGAAGTTGGAAACACACATTGAGGAGGCCTATGTCCAACAGTGGATGAGTATTAATTAGCCTGATGATGATGATTCTACATTTTTAATGATCTCTCTTTTTTTAAATGACGCCCCCTCCCTCTTCTGAAGGAAGGGAGTGTCAGACTTACTGGGCTAGAAACCATCCGCGTTCCTTCAATTTTGCTTTGTGTTCCAACACCGCGGTAACTCTTTGGAACAGCCCAAAGTTTTTTTTTAATATTATTGTGTTACTGATAAAAAATCAATATAAATAGAGAGTAGATATTCAGCATCCCTTTAATGATTTATCAAAATTGTTTCGCCTGTACCTGTCATTGTGCTTTAGCATTCTGTTTAGTGACTTTTATTTTTTTTTGTGTTGGCTTTCGTTGTTTCTTCAGTGTAAGTTATTTTCGTTTTTTTTTTGTAGTTAGACGGGTCGGTAGTTTTTTTTTTGTATGTATTTACGATCGTGGTAGATATGATGCATAGAAAACATTCAAAATTCATAAAATAATTTGATCATGACTCACTAATGTGTGTCTTTGATCCACCGCAAATCCTCGTTACTTAACTTATTAATTAGATATTCACCCACAGGAGGTGCCAACACTAGAAGACTCAACCACTTCAATAATGGGCAGCGAATCCAACATCTACAACATGAAACTAACACAAGTCGACAACTCGGACTTGGCCAAAAGTCTCAAGTCTCACAATTCTGACTCAGAAATACTCAGACTAAACGAAAGCGAACAAAGTCAGACCAAAGTCGTATTCACTTTAGGCGACAGCTCTACTATCGATGTAGGCCAACAACCAGTCAGATTATCGACAAATAATCAAGACGAATTTATCTCATCACTACTAGATGAAAATGTCAAAAAGATATGTACGGAAATTACAGATTTTTGCTCAGCGGACAAAATTCATGAAGGCTTAGATATTGCTAAGCATTTAGACTCGGACTTAGCCAAGGGTGTTGAAGAAATTGACATAGCAGAGTATTTAGAAAAGAAGGCAAGTACGGAAGACGCGAGTGTTTGTGATGAAACTTGTGCCGAAGTTGTCGATGTTATTGTCATACCTAGTGCGGAAGCCATATTGGATACAGGGCAAAGTACGATAGTAGATGTCGCTACGGTTGATGATGACGCTAAATAGTTGTGTCTGACTATTTGTAATTGAGAAATTGGTATTTATTAAACCAACATTGGAAGGTCTTATAGTCTCATTATTTTGATCTTGTCCTAAAAGTTGGCTCATGTTTTAAACTATAAAGCATTCCAAGATCATTACTAATTTATGTAAAATCATAATCATACAGAATAAGCTATATTTCTGCATATTATAAGTTTTCAACTCTCATTGGTCTGATGGTCGCAGGCGACTGCTAATTTGGAGTTTGATTTAAAATCTCAGTTTCAAGAACGTAGTCTGAATTTATACGCGGTTAATGGTTTATACTAATTATTTTATCGAACATTATATTATCGAAAAAGTCATAAAAAAGGTGTTTATCAAAAAAAGATCGTACACTTAAGTTGGGCTCAGCTTGAGTATTACCACGGGCAAGAACAAAATATTGAGGCATGGTAAAATGCAGTGAAATTGCTGATTGCAAATGCCAAATTCATGACATATTTCGTCCAAAATATGGATTTTTTGGACACTTACTGCTGACGAGTATTGGCTACTCTGAACTTCTCTGTGTAATGCCGTATTTGATAGTAAAAATGGCCTCTACGCAGACAAATTCCTAGCTTCAAAGTGGCCAAGATTCTCAGCCATACTGTATTTTTGGTTTTATCACAAGAGTTTTTATGGTTGTCAATTATGTGATAGCCAATTTTGCCTCCTAAAATTCGCAAATGACAATACTACAATGAAATGAATTGATCATTAATTATCAAAGTTGAATAACCGCCATGTAATTATGTAAGTAGGTTTTGTATGTGATGATTACAGATAGGAATTATTTGTTGATTACCTTAACCTATTGTCGCATGTTGTTTAGATTGAAGCAAGAATTTAAATAAAAATATTTTTTTACAATAGATGATGAGTTGTCTGAGGCCTGGTTTATATTATGACTAATGTTGTTTTCTTGCTAGATAACAGGCTATTAATTTATTTTTGGCAATCTCAACGAATCTGATGGATTTGAGAATTAAATGAACAGAATTCTAAATAATTGGCACACTACGAAACAAAAAAGTGAAATAATAAAGTATTAGCTAATTCTTCGAAAACTATAGCATTATACCGATGTGAACAAAACCTGGGATTGATATGTAGTTCATAACATTCCCAGTGTCAATATTCCTACAAGAATTACGAAAAGTAATTCAAAAAAGTATCGACATTTTGTTTTGTAATTTAAACCTGGCTGGTTTTGTCATTTTTTTTCATGTTTAATATATTATGTGCAGCTTTTAAGCATCAAATAGTGCAGTGTTGTTTTCCTTAAAATTTAGTCACTTAAATATTGTCCTTAGTAGTGGTGTCTATTAAGCTCATTTTTGATCATCGATATTTTGCTTTCATTGTATGGAAGCAAGTATCAGTCACCAGTGGCCAGTGTCTAAGGCACGCCTGACATGAGTTTTAGGTTTTATGTTATAATAATATGCTTTTTTTTCATGAATCTTAATAATTATAAACGCATCCTTTCTCAATTTGATTGAAATAAATAATAAACTCCTGAGATCTAAAATAATGTTAGGCTGCCCCACTCCCCCCAAGCAGGCTAGTCACTCTGTTGCTTACAACTTACATTTGTATTGTTCCTAATGTATGAATTTATTATCCCTTTATATTCAAATATTAAAAATTTAGGGATATATCTTAACCTACCCTACCTACTACCTAATCTTACAGTTGCGTGTATTTATCTGTTATGGATTAAGTTATTTTTTAACTACACCGATCATACAAACCGGTTTATAAAATTTGATCTAAACAAAAAATTCGTAATGAACATTTCTCGTATTACACTTCGATTTTTATCGATATCGGTGCTAGACCGCATCAAACCCTAGAATGCGTGCAGTACGATGCAATAAAATTAATGATAAGAAAAAAAATGTTGTGTTCAGTGTCAAAAATGATAAATCGAACTAAAATAATTGCCGTTAGATTTATTGAGTGAAGATTCATGATTGGCAGAATAAAAAATTGAAGAAGACTTTAGTAAAGGATTGCTGTGCATTCCTTGATGTAGTTTCATTACGGTTATGGTAACTCATCTTTTTCTTGGACTCGGCTATTCCTTAACTTCAGTGATGTGATGTACAATTTGCTCGAAACTGTATTAAAAAAAAATCTATTCGCCTTTACATCATCGGTAATTCCTATTTCAATAAAAAAGTATTATATATTTATAATCTTTTGCATTGCGAACAATTTTTAATTCAGTTGGAAATATTTTTTTGCTTGGATCGTTTGGCCAAGTGTTATCGTGATTTCTCTAATGGAAATTCCCACCTTGAGCTTGGTAATATGTCCAGTTGAGGGCAAATTTATAGCTAGTTCCTATGCACCGATCACTGAAGTTAAGGTTTGAGAATTAACGAAATAAATTCGTTTATAGGTACACCGTGCCTAACTAATATAAAATAGTCTATAAATGTATGTAAATTGTAAATATGTATCGGATATTCTACTTGTACTGCGTCTTTCATAATCGGCTGTTGTTATAATTAAATATTTATTTCAATTCTCTATATTGTTTTATTTTTCTCTGTAACTTCTCTTAACTGACCCTTACTACTTTGACATTAAAAGCTTTCTCCTACCCTGTTCCCAATCTATGTGTGAGCGTAATATGTTTTTCGCTTCCATTCATCTCTTAACTCCATTTTCATTCATTAGTTCTTCATGCAATCCATCCATCTCTTCTTTGGTCTAGCTCTCCCCCTTCGTCCAACCACATTCAAACTTCAAGATGTTAACGAAATTCTGACATCGAATACAAAGAACACTATAGGCTGGTGGTCTTTCGAGCCGGATTGGGGATTGTGGTATCTTCCGAAGGACCATTTGGAAAATATTATGATGTCGTGGTGGCCTAGTGGTTAAGGCACCTGCCTCTCGTGTACGAGTGTGCGGGTTAGAAACCTGGCAAGTACCAATGTGACTTTTCTAAAGTCATATGTACTTTCTAACTATATCTTAGACACCACTGACTAACGGTGAAGGAAAACATCGTGAGGAAACCTGGACTTAAAAGTCTGAAATCGCCAATCCGCCTTGAGCAAGCGTGGTGATCAATGTTCATTCCTTCTCTGTATGTGAAAAGGCCTGTGCCCAGCAGTGGGACAATATATAGGCTGATGATGATGTCTTTCGTACGCTCAGAGGAATACAAAAAGTCTGTGTAGAACAAATCGCATAATACGATAAGCATAAGCCACAAATCTTATACTCCTCATCTACCGCTAAACAGCTTTGTTGTTTACGGTGAGGTGTGGGCTTAGACTGTCGTTTTCGCTTTAATAAAGTCACCTATTTACGCTGCTTTTGTATATTGAATGGGGAATTCAAAAAAATGTGAAGTAGCGTAGACAATTTGTCATGTCTAACCTCTCACGTGGTTTACACGTGCGTAAAATGGAATTTTTGGAATAAGTCTTATATTTATCTATACGTAATCAACTGCATATGCATCATAAAATGACTTTTCTAGATGAATTTAAGACCGTTGTAGTGTAATAAAAGGCACTGCATTTAAATTAAATGTTAAAGTAATAAACTCCCGGGTTCGATCAAATGTTTCTCAGTCAAAATAAAGACAAGTGCCCAAAATTGATAGAGCTCCGGCTAGGTATAGAAGTACTTCACATTATATTATGTAACACCGGAACGAAGGATCTAACAAAACTGGCCAGTATATAGCCCAGCGAAAATATAAATAGCGCGGCACCGGCACGCATGCGCGTTCTCGATCTGTTCTAAATTCAAATAGTCCGGCGCTCGGGCAGCCCGGACGTTTGAAAATCGGATTTTAAATCCAAATTTCGAAATTCCAATCCCGACTCCGACTGGAAAGGCCACTGATTGGTACAATTTGTTTATAGAACGTGTGATTATTCCAATTTAGTATCTTTAGTGTTGTGAACGGTGAAAAATGTGTGAACAGTGCGTGCAGCGTTGATTCCAGAAAAAAAAAGGATTTATTTGTGCGTTTCGACGCATGTGGTAAGTACAATTTTTCGCTAATATCAATTCTTAAATTAAATATCCATTACAAAAATTAACAAAATTATTAAAATTTCCAACATTTTATTTAACTATTTGAGTCTAAAATCTAGAATAATACCTCGTTACATAACTATAAATAATTCGTTGCCCAGGCAATTCATTTAATTCGGCAATTTGGCTGAGCGCCGGGATTACAATTACTGATCTGTAGGTCATGTAATTAACGGATTGATAGTGCTATGTAAGTGCATTGAAACTTGATCTAGTATAGACTAGGCAATAGAAAATATCCTAACGGCCTAGGTATGTTACATATAAAATACACAATTTTAGGCTTCAAAATAAGAAATTGTTTGTCAGATTTCTGAAATTGGAGGAACTAATTGACTAATCTATCAATATGTTATTTATTTGTATCAGGAGGTAGGAAATATTTGCAATTTTTGCATCAACAGTGACCCGGAATGATAAGATTGTAATTGGAAATGCAGTTTGATCCCCATCCCCAGCAATATAAACCAAATTTTATCTTAATCGGTACAGCCATTTGACCATGAAATCGTAACAGACAGACAGAGTTACTTTCGCATTATAAAAGCTCACATTTAGCTTATCTGCTTATTGATATGTTAGTAGATTACTTTCTAAGAACTTCGTTCAAATAATTTCATAAAAAGGAAAGGAAAGATGTTGCTTATAAATTATTTATTTTGTCTTACACCATGGACTACCTGCAGTATAATTTCTCCTCTCATAAATCCATCCAAAGGTTGTCTATAAAGGATCGGTTTTATCGATAAGAACATCCATTGTGTCACCCTATGAAAATTATTTTTGTTCGATGTATCTACATGTAAAAATATTCTTTTCTATTAATTAGTTTTAAAGAGATATTTATTTTAAACAACTTTTGAGCCTCAGTTCAACCAACTCACGATATTTTTAAAGCTACCTGGTTCTAATACGGACGTGTTACTAAATATATACTTTGTAATTTATCTCAACTGCACAGCGTCACGAACTACTTACTGTAAAGGGGGTTCCCCTAGTGTTAGAGATGTGCTTATGTTTCGCATCGCCTTACTAAACCAGTGGCGATCATGAAAAGCCACTGGTGAAGTTATTATCCTATAAAAAATTGTTTTGTGTCACCATTACATTTCATTAAAGTTGTCTCAATGGGCTTCTGCGTGTTGGCTTTGGCCCCACGTTCGCCTCCCATAGGTCCGGGACTCTGTAGTCCCGTGAATTGAAGAGTTCAATAAAAACAAAAAAAACTAGATTACGAGAAAACCGAACTGAAAAGCATGAAACAAGACAATATTTAAGGTCTAGAAGTTGGTATACGCACAAATAGAAGACACTATTTCATACTAAAATTGTGTCTCAACGTTTAATATAATCTAAACTTGTTGATACACATGTTTTCACACATATTAGGGCAGAAAAGATTTATCAGAAAATTTAATTTATGGAACATGAAAATGAAAACATTTTTAGTATCAACAAACATTTACACGTAGAATCAAAGCAAGGGAACAAGATATAACTGTAATTGCCCTAGCCGTGCTATTGGCCATTTAATAACTCATTGGTACTAATAGCAATGGATTGGAGCCAAACTTGTAATAACGCATAAATTCGTTGAATCACCATTAAGGTTAGATGAGTATATCGACTTAAATAAAACTAGATGTTTGCTCGTTGTCAAGTATTTTTGCCCTTAACCGCCAAGAAAGTAGAGGAGTCTTGTAAGTTTAAGAAATGTATCTGCATGTCTGTCTACAGCATCTTCCAAATGGATGCACCGACTTTAATGCTATTGTATTTAGGATGGTTCTTAGATATGTATATCTATACTAATATAAAAAAGCTGACAAACTAGCTCTAGTTTGTTTGTTTGTTTGAAAGCGCTAATCACAAGAACTACTGGTACGATTTGAAAAATTCTTTCAGGGTTAGATAGCCCATTTATTGAGGAAGGCTATAGGTTATATATTATCACGCTAAAACCCATAGGACTGGAGCACCACTATTCCACGCAGACGAAGTCGCGGGCAGAAACTAGTAACTGATAAAATGTGTCTACGGCTTCAGAAGAGACACAACCTAGAGATAGATTTTTGGAATACAAAAATCTATTTCTAGGTATGTTTCATCATTTTTCCACGATGGGTAGGTAAGAGCGCCTTTATGCGTAGGATGAACGTCTACACAGCGCAGACCCACCTTTAAAACACCCATACTTTTTAGTTATTTTTAAGTTCATCTTTATACCAAGAGGGCGACCCAATTGCTATTAACCGAGAACAGATCACTCATCTGAGAAAAGAAGTTTTAATCTATTCTCCGTCAAGGATCTCGAGTCGTAAAATCTCTCAGCTTAAGATATCCGCTTAGTCTTTTAATCTAGTGACGTCATTGAACTGCCATTGTCTTTAAAGTTAGCCCTGACCCGTTTCACCCGATTCTGCCAAAAGTAGGTTATGTTTTTAACAAAATAAGTACCTGCATGGCTGCCAAGTTGCTTAATTGTCCTTTTTGTACACTAGATATATATTAATCTAGATAACTGTGACGTAAGGCCAGCACCAAAGTACCTCCCCCCAGGCAAAGAAACTGCATCAAAGTTTTTGTTTAAAAAAAATGAATGGCCCTTTCCAGTATACAAACATACACTTAGGGATAATGATACTACGCTGTTACGAAGTTAACGAACCAAACTATAGGTTTCAATTTAAATTTGTATAAAATGTTGGAATACTTGGTTAAAATGTTTTTTTAAAGGTAGGTGCGTGTTGAACATTGATGGAGTTTATTAGTCCGTCAGTGTATAACATTTTGGTTTTTAAATTTGATAGTTTGGACACTCAACGTGATATTGGCCCGGGCTGGGAACCGTCTAGGAGCTATAGACCCCATTCACATTAGTCGTGTATGCGTTTAACTGATGCTAAACAGAGTAATTGTGTCGAGTATAAGGACACAATATGGAGGGAAGTGAACACTATGGTCATTCCTATTCCTTCACTATTATTTTCCGATTAATTTCGTTGCGGGTTCCAAGACAGTTAAAATCATTTCTCTGGGACTCGTCGAGCTTCAGCCTCGGCGTTTTCTGGTGGTCGCCACTGTTGATTCTGGCATTCAGAAGTTGCAGTGGTTGGGAGTAGTGTGGGCTTGTCCCCATTTAAAAAAGAACTCAATTTCACGAAGCTTGAATTATCACCTCACAGATCAGACTGCTGTCTCCCTTTCAACATATCCCTAAGTCGGACAGTGGGCTTTAAAATATATAACACGAATTTGTTAAAAAAAAACTATCTCAAAAAGTTCATCATTCCACTTTGCAGTGTAAAATTGGGTCAGTTGGAGTGCAAATAAATGGCCTGGGATACTACACACGTTGGGCGCAAAATGGTTTAAAGGTTGCAACTGTGCAATTGAGTAAACAAGGGTTGCTAGCTTTAGTTTGTAAATAAGTTTGGCCGTATATTCCGTTTTTTTTATCAAATATAAAAAAACAACATTAGGTACCTAAGCATTTTTTTTATTTACTCCTTTTGAAGGTACCTGCGAACATCAAACGTAATACATTTCATAAGTTCTATACAATACTTATTTGAATAATATCTTTTGGTCATTCACAAAGCATTTTAGTTACCAAAAGATATGCTGGTTACAAATGAAAATAGCTCCAAATTATTTTTTCCACTCTGAATTGACGTCATAATTTATTTTTATTTATGTATCTAACACTAGCTTCTGCCCGCGACTTCGTCTGCGTGGAATAGTGGTGCTCCGCTCCTATTGGTTTTAGCGTGATGAAATATAGTCTATAGCCTTTTTCAATAAATGGGGAGTTTGTTGCGCCACTTCTTCTTCCCAGCTAAAACACATAGGAAGTGGTGAAGGGCGGGCATTTTGGGGGCTGTCTTTTGTAAATTTGACGTTCAAAAAGTGCTGATTTTCAGCCTAATTTGAATAAACGATTTTTGAATTTTGAATTTTGAATTTTGAATTTTAACACTGAAAGAATTTTCAAATCGGACCAGTAGTTCCTGAGATTAGTAGCGTACGCAAAAAAGTAACTTTTCTGGTTGATTTCTTACACCTTGTGTCCGAAAAACCCAAATATCTTACGGAACCCTATTTTTTTCCAAAATAAAATTTAGCCTATGTTACTCGTGGATAATGGAGCTTTCGAATGGTGAATGAATTTTTAAAATCGGTCCAGTAGTTATGAGCCTATTCATTACAAACAAACAAAGTTTTCCTCTTTATAATATCAGTGTAGATAACAGTCATAATTTCGGTCTAATATTACCTGCACGGTATTCGGTCTAATATTACTAGTCAAATATCTGATTATAAATAGTGTTGATTTCAAGCTTTTAAAATTCGCAGACGGAACTTAAAATTACCAATAAAAATCGTCGTGCTTTCAATTACCACCATTCCGGGGTAATTTATCAATGCTAGCAACACCGGTTACAGCGAAAGCTTTATCGCTTTGCAGATTTCAGTTTTCTGCGGCACATGGCCGCGGTATGACGTGCGTTTGTCGTGAATTTTCGTCCAAAGTCCTAACAATAAATTACAATTAAGTTATTCGTAGTTCTGTGTCGTGCTGTTGCGTTCGAAAGTTGTTTATGTGTGCGTGTTTTGTGTGTGTGTTGGTGACAAGTGATGTTAAAAAGGTTTGTTTAGTTATGTTCTATGTTTATATTGTAATGTTAGTTTTAGAATTAAAGTAGTGGTAATTATCGTTTTCCGTGTTTTAGGTCACAAGGCTTGGTTTCAGTGTTGTAAAGTTTTCCTTTGTTTTATGGAAATTAATTTATTAACTTGCCTCATTTTTAATATTGCAACTTTTTAGCTGGAGTCTTCGTTTCTTGTTAATAACTTTTGACTGCATTTAAGTATACAATTCTTTAACAAAGAACTGGTTACAAAGTTATTTGCATAAGTAAAATTATTTCGACTTCAACCATTTTGAACTCTATTCCTCAAACAGGATAGCTGAAAATCCTTCAGCAGATCGGCCAGATCGTAAATGACAGTTTATTCAGTATTTATGCCTGCGAATTAGTAAGTTTAAGCATTTTATGCCTGAGAGATAACTTGAAGGCTACCTTTTTAACGCTTTCCTCAATGGCGTTGCCGTATCTTCGTCCTAAAATTAAGATAAGAAGATGCTTTATTATACCAACTTCGTGTTGAGTTCATGACTTTTGCGAAGTATTTAAAAAAAAATGTTTTTCTTTGTACTGATGCCATAGGACCCTTGTGACTGACAAGAACTCACTCTTACATTCAGCCTAGACATATCCGAACCTGTAAACTTCGAAGTCCGACGATCCATGTAGAATTTAGCTGGATTTATTGCCTTGCCCATACCCTAATTTATTTGATCGAGAATTTTCGACAGTTTTCATACATACATATATAAATCACACACATAGATATAGTGGGACAGCAAATGGAACACCTACATTGATTTATCAGATAGTTGTGACCAGTGGTGGAATTTGTCGTGGATATCTTGGGTTCGTACTCAAGCTCTCCATGATATAGTTAGGTAGAACCAAATTAGAAGGCGTATGACGTGTGCCCAAGTCTTTAACTAAGAACCGTACAAATTATGTATTGCCTTTTTATTGTCCCACTGCTGGGGTAAGGCCTTATACACACCTTACACGGCCAGGAAGCAGTGAAGGGCTGGGCGTTCTTTGAGGTCCTGTCATAATGTATTTTGACGTGAAAAAGGACTAATTAAATTAGTCGTATTTCAATAAACGTTTTTTTTAGTTCGAGTTTATACATAGAGGACACGGGCACGGCAAAAATAGTTTGAAGTCACAATTTGATTTAAGCAAGCGTAGTGGCTTGTTCTTTCTCTGATCGTTTGTGTAAATATACTTCTAATGTCTGAAATACGATTACATCTTTTCATATAATAACAGTAAGGGATTTGATCAAATCACTTGACTTCATTATCCACAAAGTTTTAATTATAACATTTAAAATTTATCATCTACCTTCGTGATTGAAAAGTGATTCAAATCTCCATTTTCATCATTGACCAACGACATATTATGCATGAAACAAGTTACCAATTTTCTTTGACTTACTGGTTATGAAATTCGCCATTTTTCAAGTAATAATTTCCACGATATTACTTACTTTTTGAACCTCGCTCGACCCTAACTTGTTGAATAATATATGGCACGGTGCATCGGCCTACCCTTGCCTATAACTACGCAATAGGCTATTTCCTTCAGCATGATTGCGTGGGTAGTATGATATAATATCGTTTTAGATCGACATGGAACTATTTATATGCCAAACATTGTTGCCAAAGAGAAAGTTGATGGAGCATTATGATTTTGAGAGCAATCGAATTTAATTTCTGTTTCATTATTATCATAACATCACGCCCGTTTTCTCTAAAGGGTTGGACAGAGTGACATGAAAAACATTTATTCATGTTTATGATATTGTTCATGTAACATGCATAACATGAAAACTATGTAGGTAGCTAGTATATACCTTGTGGAAGTCAGTTAGGCAGTCGCTCCATGTAGGGTACTCATCTGCATCCGATTAAACTGGAAGCTGACTCCAACATAATTGGGAAAAGGCTGGACAGATATCAGTAGACCTCTACTCAACCCTCGACACGCGTGATTTTATGCAATAACCTAATGGCAGGATTACTGCAGCCTTAAAGTAATAGTATAGTTACAGCATTAATATTCATGCCACTTCACATAATATCCCGTAGGCATATAATTAGGAGCCATTGTAAGCGGCATGCATATTCATGAAACTATTTTGCTAAGAACGAAGAGTTTAAGAGTTACTAATATTTTGTTTTCTTTGTCCGAGTAACTTCTTTGGACCCCCTGACCCCTGAAGTCTAGCTGAGCTTATGTAGCAGATAAAGTCATGTATTTCATTTTATTGATTTGGATGATTTCTTTCTATAAAAATATGGTGATTTAGAATGCAATTCAAAACCTAATTACTCCATAAAATCTAATTTTAAGACCTTTTGTCAGTTTAGGTACTTACCTAAAAAATCCTTTTCTATATCAAGAAATAATTTTGTCAACATTTATAACTTATCCATTTTAAAAAGTCTGGTAGATTTGGTTGTTAAATTCTCGCAGTACCAAACCATATAATCTTGTGTCTAAAAATGCCTATTTTTGCTACCTTTCGGATAAAGGGTCAACAGAACTATCCTTTAAAAATCCCTTACATCCAAAATCCGTATTTCCAACCCCTATAAAAGCCAGGCAAATTCCATTCTAGTTAGTAAAGCCTCTCCTATCTAACTACAACGGGATTTGCAAAGGGATAATTGTATTTTTGGGTTGAATATAAAAATAATTTTAATAATTACACAATTAAAATATGTGAACTTGAGCTTACTACCTACCTTTTCCAGTAAATTGGAAAGTTATTTAGTAGATAGAATAGAATACTTAATAATAACAAGAAAAAAAAAAAAAAAACCCCTACGCAAAAAATGCCTTACATCATTTTCTAAAAGAGCTGATACTCTTACCCTGCTGGACTGATATTAACCAAACATACCACCGAACCACCGCAAGGAAACTGGCTTTCAAATGAAAAAAAAAACGCATCGAAATCGGTCCATCTGTTTGAGGGCTACGATGCCACAAATACAGATAGACAGACATCGACGTCAAACTTATAACATCCCTCTTTTTATGTCGGAGGTTAAAAATACAACAACAATATAATCACTTTCGTACGTTACAAATATTATGCAGTACGATAATGGTCCGATCGCAAAAAAAATATTTCATGCAGAAGCGTTGGATGGAAAAGTCTTTTTCGAATAAGTCCTTTTTGTACTTTTTCAGAGCAAAGCCTCTCTTCTATCTTTTTGCCTCAGGATCTTTGTGATTTATTAGCCAATGCTTAGCATCCATCCACATCCATCGTTCATACGACTGTCGGGACCTACGTCACTATTTTTTGCTATTTAGAACCCAAATGATAGTTTTTGCCATTCTGACTTGGTATTTCGGGACAGTATGAGATTATTTTATGGTCACTAATGACCGTTACCGGATAAGTACTTGAAAGGCTAAAAACTAAAATGAAAATAGTGGGTATGTAACAATGACACCACCTGTATCTATCCCCGTTGGGCCAAACGTAATGGTTATTTGGCTAATTTCTTAAACTACTGCTAAATTCACATTGCTGCTTCGTGCAAACTTAAAATAGAGTATTTTCGTCGACTAATCTCTTTGTCTATAAATAAACGAACCACTATGAATTGTTCAACAAACTTGTAGAAACCAATCGCTGATCCAGAATTAGATGTCTTTTTTAAGTCGAGACTTGAGACTGGAATTATTTTTAACAAACACGGAATTGGGTCAACTTTTGTTGGACATAAAATAGTTCGCCGTGGCTTGCGAGGTTTATGGTGTGGTTTAATGGCCGCTGTCTTTATTGGGGATAAGTTACGGTTTTTGATCGGCTGTGGTGGAGTGAATATTTCTTAACTGACGGATAAAAGAGGAGTAGGCTCTCATAGTAGGTATGATGATTATATTAATAGAATAGAATAAGTTTATTTGCTTGAAATTAGATTTTTGGCAAAATAAAAAAAAAATACCATGAAGTACAAAAAGCAAAATCGAAAATGCTTAAAAAATCTTTAGGCTTTCAAAACTGTGAAATGAAGATGATAGTTTTTTACCAAATGGCTCGTTTCCAATAAGAAGAAACAGACCTACATTTTTGCAGAACACCGATGAAAAAAAAATCTATAGTGAAGATTTTGTGAAGGATTTTATTATAACGAATAATGATGGATGGACAAAGGTAAACCTTCGGAAATATTGTATGTCTCTACATCCCTATAGATAGTCTTACACTACTCATAAGTGACCTTGACTATTCATATTTTTTGTATCATGCCACTGCAAAAGCAAGTCATCCTAATTTCTTAAAACAATGAGGAATTTCATTTTGAAACTGATCATTATCAAGGAATAAAAAATCATATTAGACATGATAATTATGACATGAGATTCAAAGACAAGGCAGTTTTTGATATTCAGTCACCGAAGTTATATAAAAACGTTGTAGTAATTAATGCCATAGGCGACGAGACCAAATTAAGTTTCATAGTTAAGTGTTATACTAACTGAGGACATCTAGACTCGGTTAATATTCTCGAAAATGCATTATGATCCGGGTGGCTTCAAAATATTGTTTCTACGTGACTCTTATAAACTTGATAGCAACTGACTTGAATATTGAATCAGATTTGACGGTCGATACTCTATAACTCTCTCAAGAAATAGTGCTGTACTAAAAACACTACGTTTTACCTTGCAATAAAAAGTTCTTTTTATCATTGTCTACACCTTTTCATGGTTTTTTGAAGCGTTTAGAACGTATTACGCCTGTCGAAACCAAGTTTAAAAAATATAAAGCAATAATTTTAATTTTGTGTACACTTTGACATTTCTAGAAATGAGCGTCAAAATTCATGCGTTTAATTAAAAGTAATGCACTTCCAGAAAAGACGTTTGCCCAGCTGTGGGACAATAAATAGGTCGATGATGATGATGAATGCGGTTCAGAAAGTGTAGAAAAGCAAACTCAAAAGAGTTAACTAACTTTAACTTTGACAGATCACAATCATTTGATTGATGAAGTTGGCCTTTAAGGTTCATGGGCATATTATTTAAGAAGATATCCATTAATAAATACTCATCACGTTCTTTCTATCTTTAATAAGTTTTATTTCTAATATAATTATTAAGAAACAAACGTTGGGTATGGCAAAATTATGAACAATTAAAATTTTACTGGGTCTGTTTCTTAGGCGGATAGTTTTGTTCCCAACCTTGAGTATTTAGATGAAATATTTGCAACCGAAATACTCGAGAGTAAATAACACTTAAACTTCTGTATATACTATCAACTAAAACTAAACAGTAAACGAGATCTGCTCTATAAAGATAACCTTAATATCTTTTCCTTTTGTGTCATTAAGAGCCCCCGAGGCATCGTTACCAACATATTGGACGTTGTTCATGGAAGGGTCAAAATGAGTTTCTGTGGCATCAACTTTAGTTAATCCTGGAACATAAGGGTGATATTGAATACGACTACGGAGAGTATTAGATTAGATAAAAGTTAGAATATTTTATCATCCTAGCCTGAAAATTCCCCAAGACCACTGCCTTGCAGAGGTCTGATGAAAATATAGCTTTAGACCGCTTTACAGAAAAAGAAGAAGTTCTGTAGATCCTGTAGAAAATTGAGGCTAATTTCAGCCAGCATATTTATTCAAGGTCAGATGGCAAAAATTTGCCTGCCGGGGCTGCGGGACGTTCGAAAGAGATACCGCGCCCCCGGAATACAAAGGGCTGAGGAAGGGGCATGGATGGGTTTTAGTCAGTATGACACTCACACCAGCCTCGAAAGGGGTCATTTGTTCCTAAAAAAAAAGATGGCAAAAATTTAAACTCCTTTATTCAAATTTTCTTTCTTAGATCTTGGAAATTTCAAAGAGGTGTATAAAACTGCAGTAAGTGCAATTTTCCTGTGCCACAGTACTGTTTTCTTTCAGGTCAAGGTCAGGTTTGCTCATTAGCAAAAGTGTGATACACAAAGACCATTACAAAGTGTTCTATGAGTCTAAAGAAACAATGTGAAATGCTGATTTGACAATTTTACTAAGATACAACGTACAGGGGATTTCTGCTCTATTTAGGTCTTTTCCATATAATAAAACCCATTATCTTTTGCTTTATTAACGTTATTGTTATTTTTAGGTATCGTCATTACGACTGCTGTGTTTTCGGAATGGCAATCCAAATACCCTATAACTAGTCTTAATGATGTGACGATGACGTGGCGGTACCATTAATCCATTTATTTTTCCAGTTTTTTTATTTTCCCTAATTAGTGTCTTGGTCAAATATTAAATTCGTACTACTTTTGCCCTAATAAAATGAACGACGTGTTTCTTCAGCGATCAGAACAAACTTTATCTTGAAAATTACTGAACCAATTTTGAAACTTGCACTATTTCCTAATTTGAAGTAAACGCAAGCCAATAAAAATGGTCACGGTATACGAATATTATGGAATTCCAATTGTATTATACATATACGGGTCGAATTGATAATCTTCTTTTTCATTAAGTCGGATAAAAAGATTTCTTGTCAAATGTACTTATT
Organism: Pyrrhia umbra; assembly: GCA_963891755.1. Classification (NCBI taxonomy): domain Eukaryota; kingdom Metazoa; phylum Arthropoda; class Insecta; order Lepidoptera; family Noctuidae; genus Pyrrhia; species Pyrrhia umbra. Next base: position 5,600,177 of record OY982943.1, read on the forward strand.
TTCTCCAAAAGATTTAAAGCCTTGGCGTAAACATCTAGATCTTTGCTGCAATTTAGTACAGCTACTTGCAATAAAACATTCGTAGTCGCACAACTACTAGTGGATTTCGGTACGGAGGAGTTTTCAATCCATAGTTTTTAGTTTTCCTTTGCAAGTTATGAAAGCCAAATATTTTGCCCGCGCAAGTTTGATTTTACTGGTTGAAGTAGTCTAAAGCGACTGAAATATACTTAAAAATATATCGTTTGTCGTATATACAGAAGTTCTCAACTAATGAATTAATAGATCCTGTTTTATTTTTTGAAACAAATATTTTTACTTTCGTGAATAAATTTCACATGTTAATTTTATCTGTATACATTACAATACTTATATTTAAGTAAGATCACAGCCCTACTTATTTGTTTAATTATGAAATGTCAAGAAAAGATCAATAAAAAAGAAAATTTAGTTTGTTTAGCTTAACAAAAAGACCACTTACTTAATTAAAATCTTGCCAAACAAGAACCGATTCCTCCTCCTGATATCCCGAAATCGCCCAAAACTTTAGCATTACCCATGCGAAACTCCTACCACAAATACGTACGCATATCGATATTATCGATATTCAGCGACCCTCCCTAATCGAAAGCGAGAATTCCTCCAAATTGTTTTTCTTTTTATTAAATTCCTTGTGAAATTCGACGCCTTTCGAGCGGCCAAAAGCATTTATTAAAAAACTCAAATCGGACGGCCATTGTTTTATTGCTGTTCGAGAAAACTCGACACCCATTTTGTTCTATACTACAATTTCATGCGATTTCACTTGCATCCTGAAGGAAATACTTTATGCAACTAAAAAAAACTATCATATGTCCTTTCACAAATTTCAATCTATCTCAAATTGTATCTAAATTAATTCAACAGTTTTATTATATTGGCGTTACATACGAGACAGACAGATAAACAACTTTTGCATTTATAATATAGTCAAGGATTTTCATTTCCTTAAAGAATAACTTGGTAATATTATACAAAAGTTATTTTGTACTGGGGTAATCCCCTGTGTATGCTCTTTGTATCTGTAGAGTTCTTATTTGCAGAGAATTTTTATTAGATATCGCGTAGTGAAGGATAACTTTATTACGGTTGTTCTAAAATATTTCTATGAGTAGCAAAATTATCTCTTTTTCAAACTTAAAAGCCGCATTTTGAGTCATGGAATGATACACAGATGTTTCACGTGTACCAATGCATAGACATCTGCTTTTGCAGATAAGACATCAGTGGTTATCACCACGCTTCTTAATTTATTTTAAGGCTTTAGGTCCTGTTTCATCCTCTTCTATGCATCTGCCAGATTAACCAATAATAGAATCGTCACTATTATGGTATTATCTGGCAGATAACGGAACCGATACTTACTAATTTCTTTTTTACATTTCGTTTCCAAAATCGCTTACGATACGAATACTTTTTCGAACGTGGTCCGTACTATGTTGTGGACACTGAACCCAGTTGTTTTATTATGACACGTTAAATTGATCGGGATCTCATTGCAAATTAAGGACGCTGCTATTGATTCAGTATAGCTCTATATTGCATTATCATACGATTTATATATGCATACGAAATTTCAGCTCAATCAGAAACCAAAAAGTAGGTCAAAAATTTACTATAGACATACCGGGACAGGTAAAACTAAAATAAAAGCTTGAAAATTGATCCTTTTGAAAAAGGTTCGATGGTCATACAGCCTCAGGACTTGTTACACAAACCTTGCTGACAGCAGACAAGCATTAATGTGCTTCTAAACTTTAATTGCCCAAGAAAATGTGAACTTACTAACCTTGTTTTTTCGCTCTTTCAACGCATTCAAAGTTCAAGGACTTGTCAATTCTGAAAAGTACTCAATGCCAATGTGTACCACGATATAAATGTAAATTGTACTAGATACTAGAGTGCTTGTAAGCTATTTGTTTGCAGCACAACACTTTTCGCTTAATTTGTTTTTACAACTTGGAAGTGTGATAAGCTCTGGACACGCTAGATTTTTGTTAGAATTTACATAACGTGGTTGTCGCTTTTGAGGGTTGAAGGAGTTACCATCTCGTCGTTTATGAAATAACATCATTTACTTTTCTAGATCAATTGATACTTTATTACATGGTGAGGTTTTATGATAGGGCTAAACAATTGAGTATTGGGAATAACGTTTTTTTAACGTTTACGTTTGTATAAGTAATAATTATAAACATACATTTAAAAGACATTAAAAATATATTTAAATATATAAAAAAAATGGGATCCACCGCATTATCAGCAACAGGGTCCAATCTATCTGAGGTTAGTGTGCTCCAGAGACAGGAACCTCCTCACAATACTCGTACGTACCAATATGAAGAAGAATCGCCTTCTGAATCAGTTATCCACAGTATGTATAGTATATGCTGAAAAAATAATTCGACAAAAAATATGTTGAATACGTACAGAACCTGCCGTATATTAATATTTCTACAGAAATCCGCTCCAAGATATTATTGAAACCAAGTTTTCATATTCAGCTTTAATTATATTTTTTAAAAGCTGCACCAATATTATGAAAACTGGACATATAACAATTTCGGAAAACTGGTTGCTGGATAATTCTGTATGACACACATCTGCAAATTTATTTCCCAAGCGGTTGCTAGTGCGGTAAACATTCGATGTACTATATCGATTGTCGAATATCGATACGTCTCGGTTTCGTTACGATGTGTCGTAAAATTGAACTACTTTTATAGGGTCACTCGGGAACATTATCTGGTTGGCTCATTGGCATTAAACGGTATATTATTTTACTTTATTGTGTTAGTTGATGCCAAATAAATTTTATTTGGAATCTATCTTAGGGTTACGTAATATAAGCAGAATATTTGCTTAATTCTGTGGGTGGGTTAAAAATACTGAATCTAAAACTGAAATTCTATTCGTTGGTAATCTGAAATGGTTGGACCTAATCATCATCTGCCTAGCCTTTTTCCCAACTATGTTGGGGTCGGCTTCCAGTCTTAACCGGATGCAGCTGAGTACCAGTGTTTTACATGGAGCGACTGCCTATCTGACCTCCACAACCCAGTTACCGGATAACACGGTACCCCTTGGTAAGACTGGTTGTCAGACTTTCTGGCTTCTGACTACCCGTAACGACTGTCAAAGATGTACAAATGACAACCGGGACCAACAGCTTAACGTGCTTTCCGAGGCACGGAGGAGTCTCGCTATGACATAGATGGTCACCCATCCACGGACCGACCGCGCCAAGCGCAGCTTAACCTTTGATCGGTTGATCCGTGCGGCTGTTGCTTAGCCACGAGCTCCTCGATGGTTAATGGTTGGACCTAATAAACGATTATTTTAAATTTGGCTCTTTAGACTGAATGTGACTTCTAGGGAAAAAACCATTTTGAAAAGTCTGAACGCTTGATCCCACCAGATATCTGCAAAAACTCAAATATAACTAAAACTGACTGCGAATCTTCATTAGTTGAAAAGGCACTAAAAGACTTTCAACGTTCCTTGCATGAGCGTGCTTATAGCACAAATGTGGTGTGGTGTGATTGTGAAGGTCAGATATTCCTTTTACCTTTCCCTTCTTATCAGTATAAAATTTTGTCCAGGTTTGTAGAGAAATGAGATGAGATGAATGTAGATGAGATATAGCGAGAGCCGTAGATGAGATGTAGAGAATGCTGCATCCTACCAACGCAAATTTTCGCACCTGCAGCGGTAGTATTTCGTAATGTATATCTGGTTAGGCTAAGAGTTATTTTCCCATATCCGTTGCATCAAAAACGTATGATCGTACGATGAACAGTTTCGAAGCTTACGTTAAATTATTAATTGAAGTATTTACGACTATATTATTATTTCTGGCAAATGTGAGTAGTCTCTTAGATTGTAAATATTATAGTTATGAAAAGGTTTTTGTGTTTGTAATACCAGTATAATATTGGTGAGTTATATTTAGAATAGAATAGAATATTCTTTATTATGTACACCAAAAGAAAAACATGACATTGGAAAATTAGTTACGAGGGTGACACAATGGGTGGTCTTATCGCTAAAAGCGATCTTTTACAGACAACCTTTGGATGGATTTATTATAAAAGGAGAAATGATGCTGTAGGTAGTCCATGGTGTATTTAGCTTCTTGTTATAAAAAAATAAACGTTCAGGATTTTGCCAAAGGTTCCCCTTGCTATAGGACCCGGTAAGTGTCGAAATATGTACTAGGTATGTAGGTACACATCTCCTTTCTAATTCTTAGGACACAAGTGCTAAATAAAGTTTTATAAAACCCCCACGCAAAAATGCCTTCAAACATTTTGGAAACGAGCTGATACTCTTACACTGCTGGACCGATATTAACCAAACATAGTTGCTGGACAGATATTAACCACCGCAAGGAAACTGGCTTTCAAATGAAAAAAAACCGCACCGTAATCGGTCCATCCGTTTGAGAGCTACGATGCCACAAACAGATACACACACAGACAGACAGACAGACAGACATCGACATCAAACTTATAACACCCCTATTTTTTCGTCGGGGGTTAAAAACAGGCGTAATGTGTGTTTAAATGCATCAAAACAAGAACATAAAACTTATGTTCCAAGACATAAATGTTTCGTATTTTTATTATTGTTTCTCAGCGTTGTTGTTAGTAAGTTTTTAGAATTTATTATTCGTTTGACTGGAAGTCGCAAAGCGTGTCATGACAGAATTGATTTGAAATAAACTTTCTTGTCGTGTTTTTATACAACTTGGAACAAACGGAAAGCTAAAAGTTTTGCTTTGTTTTATTGCGTCGTTCTGTCGTGGAAGATTTTTTCTACTTTTCTTTTGTTTTTCAACATATTTTATAGCCAATTTTTAACGTTTCGTATTCGTAAAAAGGAGCACAAAAAAGTTGCGTATTGAACTGTCTAGAACAGAATATATAACATACAATTCATCCAGACGGTGTATTATGAATTTAGTATTATCGAAAGGGCCGACTAAATTATAGTTTTATTACCTAAGTGTTAAAACTATCTAGAGAGGCTATTCTGTAATGTAATTCGACTCGAATCTTTTTTTTTGATAACTCATGTTTGGCATATTAGAAATAAAAGAATATCTCTTTTGCTCCGTGATGTTCGAATGAAGGAAAACAAACAAACATTAAAATGTTACGCAGGTTTACAACAATAGACAGAGTGCAACCTCAAATATCTTCAACATATCCATCACACCTCTGCCTTATTAAGAATATTCTGGAAACACAAGCCGGCCTAACACAACAATCTCCATTTGACAGGGCACACCCATAAATCATGTCGCCTTGTTTCCTTAATCACAACTTGTATGCGGAGTTGCCTCGGCTCATCCCTAGGGAGCGCTGTGTATTGTGACGTAGTTCGCAGTTTGTGGGTAAACAGAATTGCAGCTACATACTTGTTGTATTTTGGGAGATATGTCGAGCGTATAGTAGCGGAACTTTTGGAGTCTACTCATTAAAGAAAGTTTCTCGTTTTTGTTTTTTCCGTTTTTGAGTACAAAAACCGATGTGATCCTTTCAGTATTAGACGCCAATGAATAATAATGAAGGAAAATATCTTGAGGAATAGGACTTAAAAAAAAAAAAGAAATCGCTATTCACCCCTGAGCGCGGTTATTAATGCTTGTGCCTGTTTTGTGTTGAAAGAGGCCTTTGTGATGTGGGTCATATAATATAATTTCATATTGATTCCAACGCTTGTTTAGAGCACCTGGTCGGAAAATTGGACATTTCTTGAACAGATGACCTGTCATTATTAGTATTTTCATATTTTAGATTTTATGAGACTGATATTCTGTGATGGTCTGCGAAAGGTTGCTGGTAGAAGTTGGATGATAACTGAAGACACGGGAGGCCTATGTCCAACAATGGACCAATATTAAATATGCTCTTGATGATGGAGATGGGGCTAATATTCAGAGTGAAGTGTAATTGTATCGCACCGCGATTTGGTGGACTCCTGCCCTAAAAGTATTCGACATCACAAGCCACTCTAACGGGGCGATATTACTTGTGTTTCTGGAAGCCACTGAGAGGCTTTACGTGTCCCTTCAGTTACGATTAGAGACGTTTTGTTATTTTATACGTAGTTTTGTGAGAGATGTAGTGATCTTGTGATAAGTCGTTGTCGTTCAAGCAATTTTATTTTTTTACCATCATCGTAACATCATGATGCTCACTTGGTTAGGCAGGAGTACAACTTTATTTTTTCACTTAGGTTTTTAAGATGAGGTTATTAACTCTGAGCTTCTACTGAGAAAAACATATGGAAAAAATAGCAGCTTGCTCAATAACGTTTACAAACACTTCATGATAGAAGAAGCTTGTTAAAGATGAAGAATAATATACCGAGAAAAATTACTTGTTAGGACAGTTCTGCCAAAATCCTTTGAAGAGTTCCGTTTCATATCTCCGAAATTAATCAGATCAATATTGGAACCAATTCGGCAGTGCACCTTTTTAAGCAAAAAATCCACTAAGTTCGTTTTCAGATCAATATTGAGGCCAATTCGGGAGTACACTCTTTTAAACAAAAAACCCACGCAGAAATAGGTGAAAAAAAAATTCTTTTTTTGGAAGTAGAATGACATATTATATTACCTTTAAACAAATTGTGTTAACTACAAACTTATTGCAGTTAAAACATAGCACATAACTGTAAAGTCTCGTACTAAGAACTTTCTTACAATTAGCCATTTGCAACGTTGTCGAGCACAAAGCGAGTAGAACTGCAAATGTTCACTTGTGAAGTACTTACATAGCTCGTTTAAAGCGCTTCTTTATAAAAAATGTTTTGCAAAATTGAACCTTCAAATAAAAGGGAATAGGTTTCTTTTAAGCAAGCAAGAAATAGCATCTTCATCAACTTTATCATTATCAGCCAGTTAAATGTAAAAAGAGTTAATGGATAATAACTACTCCATCTGTACTTATAAAATGTTTTGTCCTAAATGACTGACGGATCAACGCACAGCCTAAACCGCTGATCGTAGAGACCTGAAACTTGGAGGGTGTGTTCTTTGTATAACGTAGGCATCAGACAGACAAAGTTACTTTCGCATTTATAAAAGCATGGCTCCCTTTAAAAAGTACCTTCAGCTACATTTTTCTAAACATTTTAAGTAACATCATCTATGCTTTATCTAAATATATATAAAACTCAAATGTGACCGACTGACTGACATAGTGATCTATCAACGCACAGCCCAAACCACTGGAGGGATCGGGCTGAAATTTGGCATGCAGGTAGATGTTATGACGTAGGCATCCGCTAAGAAAGGATTTTCCGAAATTCTAACCCTAAGGGGGTGAAAAAGAGGGGGCAAAATTTTGTTTGAAACTCTGGAATTTTTAATTTGAAATCGTATAGCCCACGCGGGCGAAGCCGCTGGCGGGACGCTAGTTTCAACATAAAGATCATAATCTTTTTTCCCTCCATAAGCATTTACGAAACGTGAAAGCGAGACACGTATGTTAATTTTTGAAATGCGCAAGCGAGATGAAAAATTACATTTGGTAAGCCTCACATTTCCATATGCGTAAGACTTTGCGAAGTTGTTAGATACTTATTCGGAAAGATAAAATTCTGGGCTATATTTCTTAAAGTTATTTACATAATGAAAGTTATTTTATTGACTTAGGTGTTAGGTACGTTTGTAAGTAAATATTTGGCTAAGTAAAACTTGAGTAAACTGAGAGAAACTTAAAGACAACCGACCGATTTGAAGCTTACTTTGCAAACTTAGATAAAGAAAAACAATTGTGAAATCCATCTTTATATAAAATATCATAAAGATCACGCCTGTTTGCTCCACAGGGTCATTAGAGAGCTTGCCGTCCAATAAGTGGCACAATGAATTACTCAATTACACATCAGATCAGAAAAAAGGCCCCACATATAATCCTAAGAATTTATACACCAAATGTACTGAATTTTATTCACATCTCACGTGTTATGAATAAAACAACATCAGACATTTTTGCTTCCATAATTCTTGTTACAAAATCCGTAGCAACTAAGCATTTATTCGCAGGAATTGTTGAGTAATGGAATATTATAGTCGGTAGTTATTTGTGACTAGTCGTTGGCCGCGGTTTCACCCGCGTCCCGGAGAAACTACTTAACGCACCCGGATAAAAAGTAGTCTTAAACCTTCTCCAGGGTCCCCTCTATCTCCGTATGAAATTTTATCCAAATCGATTCAGCCGTTCACGCGTGATTTTTATATATAGTAATTTATAAAGATGAGAAAATATTAAATGATAAACATAATATCATGTCACATGTGTTAAAGAGTGCCGCAGTGGTGTACGTAGGTATGTTATAGGACATCTACAATATTTTTTTTGGTTTGAGAAATCATCACCTCGTCAAGTACTAACATCTCTTTAAACATCTACATTACGTGATTAATTTTCCAAGTGTCATCTAATTGAGGGCTAGCCTAAACTATAATTTTTTTTCTGACCTAGCTTTAGATTGCGAATACGCTTTGCTTTTGATTCTTCTAAAAATATTGAAATTTTAAAAATAAAGTGTACTATTATTAACTCCAGACTCCTCAGTTCTCTATCAAATTCCTCCAATTTTCTATCAAATTCCACAAATTCTAATTAATTTGACTGAATACTTAAAATATAAATGACGAAAAAACAACTTGTCTTTTACCTGAAGGAAGAGACTCAAAAATGTTTCGGTAACGACCTGTACCATTCCCTCCATTTCCATTTCGAGCAATGTGCTAATAAATTGTAAGGCCTCGGTCACACTGCAAGTGAAGAGACGCCGCGCCGATAGCCCTGGTCGAGCGAATATATGTCTCTTGTATGGCTTACTCTATCAATATTTAATGGATACCAATGAAGTATAAGCCTTGAATGCAAGAGTTAAAACCGCTCGACCGGAGCCTCCATGATTTATTTTCAGAGCTCTCGCGAGCGATATTTACTTTGCTAGAATTTCGCCTGGAAGGCACACTGGAAACCGGTTCAGAAATATTTTTAATTTTTTTAAGTCTATTTATTGCCATTGAAATACTGCAATGGGGATAATAAATTTTGATAGTTTGTCTTAATATCAGTCTTTTTAATTTCAAATTTCGAACACCTAATACTTTTTTTTACCTACCAGGTTTATTTGCTCCTTAGTGTAGAACAGTGATAAACAGTATTGTAGGAAAGAAAATAGGAGTCGTAAATCTTGAGGCCGAATGGTGTGATTAAATATTCAGCAGGCACAATGTTTTGCTGTGTTGTTTGTGGTAGAAATACTGTTTAATGTTTTTAAATGCCCTGTGAGGCAAAGTCTGATACCGCCAGCGTGGTGACTAATCCTCATTCTTCTCTGTATGGAACAGGCCTGTGACCGATGAAGATGATGATATTGATAATATCCGGAACTACTAATTCTGCTGAATCGTTCTACAAATCTTTAATTAATGGATAAGTACAATATTCCAAGCTGATATACGTTTTATCACAAACCCTGCAATATGCTCGTGTACGTATTTATCTTTGCTTGCTGTAACTTATTTGAGAAATTACGCTCCTTAAAAGTGCAACCTTTCATGTATAAATGTCACTAGCAGTGCCATTTATGCTCATAGTATACCCAAAGACGTATTCTACTAATATTATGAACGAGAAAGTTTTTAAGATTGTATAGATGTATGTTTGTTGCTCTTTCACGCATAAACTACTGAACGGATTGGGACGAAATTTGGTACGCACATAGTTTATAGCCTGGATTAACATATAGGATACTTTTTATCCGAGTGCGCTAAGCAGCTAGTGTTTTAATAAGACATCATTTTACCGTCATCTCATACCTTAAACTATTCCACTGCTAGATATAGGCCTCCCCTAACATGTGTCAATGCAGGACACAGCTAATAGTATCTATATAGTTTTCACAAAAAACCACGAGCAAAACCGCGCTATAAGCTTATAGATACTTTACTTGCAGTTAGGTCTAAGATACGAAGATGATAGGGAGAATTTACGAGGACATACATACCTAAGATGTGTGAGGAAGTGTGTTCCGTGAAGTTATGTCGTCTAACGAGTCACCGCACTACCTACCGCTACGTAGATATAGGTATTAGGTCGGTTCACCAACACTACCTAGCTACCTACCAAACACTCGAGTCATCGCGAATAATGGAATTAAATCTTGGAAGATACGAGTGGGTAATCAAAATGAAAGGAAGAAAATACATTTATTTCTGGACACGTGCAAGTAATTAGCACTTAATATAAGAAAGACAATTTATTATATATATTTGTACCTATGAGGCCGGACAATGTTTATGCTTTTCTGTGTTGTAAACCCTCGATGGAAACAAAAGGAAAATTTTTATTTATTGGAATTTTAAAAGCTTAAAAACTTCAGTCCGATGGTAGGGCCTGGATAAACCGGGACTGAGGCATGTTCGGAAGAGTTACCGCGCCCCCGGAATATACAGGACTGAGGAAGGAACATGGATGGGTTTTACTCAGTAAAAGGCTGACATTCCCTCTCTCCCTACCCACGGCGGGTCATTTGATGATTTCCCATCCGAAAAAAAGGGACTAGATAAAATTTAAGGCATATTTCTTTTTCTTTATCTTCCTGTTTTAACCGACTTCAATAAAGGAGGAGGTTGTCAGTTCGACTGTATGTTTATTTTAAATTTTTGCCAGTTGCGCAACAATGAAAGGAATACTCGCACGTGTTAAATTCTTTTTATTCTTTTCTTTATTTGGGATGACACTTGATAAAAATCCAATAAATAAACATTTATTTATTTAGATAAAATTGAAGATCAGCTCGCTCCGAAGATTAATAGAGTAGCGCGGGAACGCGGTTGAAATATTACACCGCTTTTCATTTTGACGCCCGCCGCGGTGTCTAATCATTTTATTTTAATAAAATTCAATTTATTATATCCATGAAAGTGATGTTTTTAATAATAGATACTAATTCAGTTGGTATTTTGGCGCTGTGTGAAATTGTCCAAAAATATTTATGTATTATTTCACATAGCTTTTGCCTAACTTGTAGCGACAGTCAAATATCTACAAATGACAGCCGAGATGAGTTTAATGTGCTTTCTGAGGCAATAGGACCGTATGAACATCTAGCCCAATAGCCATTTGCGTAACCTTCATGGGCCGACCTTTTATTGAGCTTGTGTTCTCAAAAACAAACAAATAATAAGCCTATAATGTTATCTCTGTCATTCAGGCCACTTCTATTCTTCTTCTAATCAAGTCTACTGTGCATCACTATCTCCTAATATCTGAGCTAAAGCCAGACGCAAAGATTACATATCAAGCTAACCGATTTGATGATTTGATTAAAGTATCACAATATCTTATCCAATGTTATAAAATCTTGCCCTTCGGCAATATTCGTTCTAAAAACATATTTTTATTGTAGTTTGAATTATTTTGTAAGTCTTGGTTAGAATTTTTTAAGAGGAATAATTAATATTCAACAAATATTATACTATCTTATATTGCCGATTTTCCCTAAAGGTCAATGACTCTAATCGAAACTATTTCATGGGCCTTATATATATATAGATACATTATTGCAATAAATATCTATAAGAAGAAAGAAAATAAATAGATAAATATAAAGTCTTATAAAAATAGAACGTAGAAACAGTCTTCTTCTATTTTGTGCAATTTCGTACTAAGGCTAGTGTTTTATTTGAGCCATTTTATTACTTTCTGCACAAGGCCACGTTGGTTGCTTCCGGACAAATTTCAGCCGGACTAGGCATGTCCGGGTCCGGATAAAAACGTTCCTCTACGGTTCATACTAGCTTTCCGCCAGCGGCTTCGTGAGCTATACGAATTCAAATTAAAAATGACAGAGTTTCATACAAACTTTGCTCACATTTTTCATCCCCTTAGGTGTAGAATCTCGTAAAATCCTTTGTTATCGGATGCCTACGTCATTCAAAAAACACACCCTCCAAGTTTCAGGGCTCTACGATCACATTTAGGCTGTGCGTTGATCCGTCAGTCATTCAGGACAAAACATTTTATACTCGTATGTATGGATTACACAGAAATATGAGTATACCACGGATTAGGATTTAGTTTAATTCTGACTCATTACTTTTTCCATTATCTGTAAAAGTTCCCTTTCGGAAATTACTGTCCATACATAAAATACTCTGTATTTTTTGAATTGCCAGTAACAGTATGTTGAGTTCTACCGTCGGTATTTTTATATATAAAAATGGATTGATGTTTGTTAGTCTGGCTAAAACTAGAGAACGGCTGGGCCGATTTAGCTGATTTTGGTTTTGAAATGTGTGTCGTATTCCAGGGAAGGTTTAAACGGTGAGAAAACGTTAAGATAGATGTAGGTGATACGAAGTTTACCCGGGTCATCCAGTTTACCATAAACTGACAAAAAGATGTGTGCAAGATGTTTATAATGCAAGTCTTGTCTATATCTGTCTGACAATAAAGCAATGTCGTTTTCCCCCACTTAAACTTTTAGTTAAATTCATAAAATAATTCCTCAAAACTGGCAGATGTCGACTAACCTCCAAACAGGTAGGTTTAGCTACTTGTTGAGGTTTTACGTTTTCGTGTCGGAATTGTAAATTGTGTTTGTCTCAAACGTGAGTGCCGCACATTCGTATGTGATACCGCATTCTAAGCGCGGTAATTTCGGAGTTAAAGCTCTTTTTGTCATGCTCGTGTTTGTTGTATACCGGAGTGTTGAATTGGACAGTTTTTCGGATTTTATTTCATACATAGTATTTTTGTAACCAGTGGCCATACCACCACGTGTTTTTGCAATCACTATACAAATGTGTGAGTGAGACACAACTATTTACGTCGTATAGCACCATCTCTTTTCATCACAACGAAACTATTCCTGTGATGGCACGTCATGGTAAGGCGCCAGTTTGGAAATGATTAGGAAAAAATTCGGCAGTCCTAAAAATTATAACAATATGAAACGTCCTTAAAAATTTAGAAATTTAATTGTTTTCTACTCTAGAATGAACTATGGTTAAAAGATAGTATAATATTCTCTTGTCAGTTAAATCACAGTAACCGAAGATCTGTATGAGAAGAGGCCTGTGCCCAGCAGTGGGACAATAAATAGGTTAGTGAAAAAAAAAACAAAGATCTAATGATTCCACTGGCTAATTTATCTAAGGTATTCAAGCGAAGTTTATTTTGCTTTCCTAAATCTTTTCGGTTTCATCTGATCGCCTTCGAATTTCCCGTTCACGCAAGGACTACTACCACGTGTTTTTGCAATCACGATTCAGTTATGAGAGCGAGACACTGCTACTAATGTCGTATAGCGACGTCTTTTTTTCACAACGAAACCATTCCTGAATAAGGTGTCTGTCTGTTGTCATATGGTTACCCAAACATAATACGAATATAAGTAATTTACATGCCATTGAACTTAGGCTAGGTCGACAAACCTGCGTGATAAACATATGCATATTTAACACGAAATAACTCCTCGGGGATGTACAAAAAGTTATGCGACACGAGCAACATCAACACAAAAGTTTGTTTTATTTCGTTCTATCTATAGTATGGTCAGATTTATGAATGGATGAGTTAACATCAAGACCTTTAAGGCTCGTGTTGATCGTAGACAGTCGTGTTTAGTCAGATGATCAAAGTCTTATCGATTGATAAAAAAACCGGCCAAGTGCGAGTCGGACTCGCGCACCGAGGGTTCCGACCATTGCAAAGAAAAAATACGCAATAAAGTCGCAATTATCTTGTTTTTTTCCGACCGCATAATTAAGTTTGTTTTTAGAGGAAAATTGCTGATTACTTAAAAACTACCTGCTAGATCTCGTTCAAACCAATTTTCAATGGAAGTTTGCATGGTAATCTACATCATATATTTTTTTTAGTTTTATCATTCTCTTATTTTAGAAGTTACAGGGGGGGGGACACAATTTTTACCACTTTGGAAGTGCCTCTCGCGCAAACTATTCAGTTTAGAAAAAAATTATATTAGAAACCTCAATATAATTTTTGAAGACCTATCCATAGATACCCCACACGTATGGGTTTGACGAAAAAAAAATTTTTGAGTTTCAGTTCTAAGTATGGGGACCCCCAAAATTTATTGCTTTTTTTCTATTTTTGTGTCAAAATCTAAAAGCGGTTCACAGAATACATCTACGTGCCAAATTTCAACAGAATTGTTCTTATAGTTTCTGAAAAAAATGGCTGTGACATACGGACGGACAGACAGACAGACAGACAGACAGACAGACAGACAGACATGACGAATCTATAAGGGTTCCGTTTTTGCCATTTGGCTACGGAACCCTAAAAACGTATTTACAAAAAAATATACAACCGACTTCCAAAAACTGAGAAGAGAAAAATAAGTTTTATTTAAGGTCTATAGATAGGTCTATGGTAGATAAACGCTAGTGGACCAATACATAGTTCTAGAAGTCGGTGTCTCGTTAGTTACTGTTGTTAGTGTTTTGCCACCGACTTCTAGAGCAATGTATTGGTCCACTAGCGTTTATGTATAGACCTACTTACAAACCCTAAGTAAAAAATGCTTTTTTGGGCAGGTATCTTTTACACAGCCAGCCACATAATATTTTTTTTTTAAACTACTCTAAACAGCCTCTGTCTTTGTGTGCCACCGTAGAATAACCTAAATTCTCTGTATAAAAATAGCCCACTATACCACGTGTTCCTAACTTTTTAGGATAACAACTAAGTGGTTCCGTAGGTTAGAGGAAATGTCCACATTTTAAGGTTTAGTAGCGTACCTGGCAGATGTAGCCCTGTAAAGATTAAAGTACTTAAGTTGTGACAAAAAAAGCAGACCAGAGGTGCTGTAACCAGCCGGTTGTTAACCTAAAACCTTGTCCGTACTACTACAAATATTTTTTTAAAAATAATAACTATTTAAGTACGTTATTCCTAAGTCAACCGTTTACCAAAAACTGAATATAATTTTTATTTACATAGATTTTCACAGATCTGAAGTCATTGAATAACACAGCCATCAAAACAAAATACACTCGAGAGCAATGAATCCGGGTCACTTAAAGAATCCTAAAAATCTCGGAAACTAAAAATGCTAGGTTAATGCAATAAATTGTATTTAATAGACAATGTAATACTCCTTAAATGAAGGTATTAAAACTTCTTAGTTATTGTAAAGTTATATCATAAAAAAATCAAATTTGAAAAAGGGCCACTTTCGAAGATGGAACTACGAAATTACAGCATTTGGTTTTGCTTTTGTTTGTAATCTGTCATTTATGTGGGTACATAAACCATGTTGATAGTGCTCTATATTCATTATTCAAGCTGAAATTATGTCGCTTACGCCTGAAGAATGCACCAGAATACTTACAATGCTGGAAACCGGCCGGGGTCAGCGCGATACAGCCAGGACTGTTGGTGTGTCGCTGTCAACAGTACAAAGAGTTCTCCGACGTTACGAAGAAACTGGTTTTAACCTACGCAGACCAGGAACGGGCAGAACCAGGTGTACCACAGCACGAGAAGACCGATACTTGGTGAACACTATGCTTCGAAATCGCTTTCTCACAGGAACTGAACTCACAAATCAGTTTCGACGCCTCGGAGGAAGTAACCCAAGTGCATGGACAGTAAGACGTCGGCTTGCTGAATCTAACTTAAAACCCCTTAGACCTGCAAACGGCCCTAAACTGGAGCGTGGGCATCGTATTTCAAGACTAAAATATGCCCAGAGCCACGTAAATTGGAGTATTGAAGATTGGTCAAAAGTTATGTTCTCCGACGAATCAAAATTTATGCTCTACAAGCACGATGGAAGACACAGAGTGTATCGAAGACCAGGGGAAAGATTCAAGCAAGCATGCATCGAAGAAAAAGTAGCCTACGGTGGTGGGTCTGTACTTGTGTGGGCCGGAATTTCTTCTGAAAGTCGCACAGAGCTGGTGATCATAGAAAACGGCTCTTTAACTAGCGAAAGATATGTGGAAGAAATCCTCAATGATCACGTTGGTCCATTTATGGTCAATTTAGGTGAGGATGCTATATTTATGCATGACAATGCCCGACCTCATACAGGTAGGATTGTGAATGACTACCTCCAAGAGATGAACATTACTCGTATGGAGTGGCCAGCGCGCAGCCCGGATATCAACCCGATCGAGCATGCTTGGGACGAGCTAGGCAGATGCGTAAAACAACGAAACCCTCCCCCAATCACGCTTCGTGAGCTCAAAATTGCTCTCACAGAGGAATGGGAGAATATTCCCCAAAATCGTATAAGGAACTTGGTGTACAGCATGCCAAACCGCGTAAACGCAGTAATGGAAGCACGAGGAGGCAATACGAAGTATTAAAATTCAAGAAAATCGTAATAAAGTTCAAAAATTTCATGTTTCCTATTTTTGTTTTAAGGAGAGATCAGCAGTTTTTTTCTTTATGTAATTTTGTGTTAATAAAATGTATGGTGACTCATATTTTTTTTACTTTCATTTAAGGAGTATTACATTGTCTATTAAATACAATTTATTGCATTAACCTATCATTTGTAGTTTCCGAGATTTTTAACATTCTTTAAGTGACCCGGATTCATTGCTCTCGAGTGTATTTTGCTCTTCAATTAAGATTTTATAACATGTTTTAACTACTGTTTATCGACCAGTACCTAATCATTTTATTTTTATTCAAACAAATGAAAAGATATATTATATATTTTCTCGTACTATATTCGGTCAATCACCTACGAATCACGTCAATCGTATATACGACTCATACCAACGTTTGTCAACTACTTTCAAAGAAAATAACTCGGGCGTTACCCTCGGTATGAAAAAAAAAATATTTTCCTGTTACCGCCAATCCTTTGCGAATCTTTCCTTATCTTTTGGGCAAATGGAATATTTTTCGCCGTATCTAGTTGCGAAGGAAATGAATTCTGCGTTACACGCCGTATTTTCATATCATATTTTTTTATTATTTGGTATCTACAGCTTTTTTGGTCTAGTGGTCGTAAGAACGACTATGAGAATAAGGTGCTAGGTTCTATTTCTGATTTTGGCATTGTTATTAGGATTAGACTATAACAACTGCCCTGAATGTGGATTTCTTTAAAATAAGAGTGTACTATATACCTCTGCATAACTTTTCAAGGAAAAAAAGACATGATAGACAGAAACGGGCATTATTATTATTTGGTTTTTATTTTATGGAAATAATCGAGTTGTTGTGTTTGATGTTAGATGCTGTTACATTGATCGTGTTGACAATGATAGATTGCTTTTCACTCCCGTGTTAACAATGTGCTTTGATGGATAAATGTTTACACAAATCGCAGGCTTAATCATTAATAGGCTGACCGGTTTAGGTCCAAAATGTTAATCAAATAAATCGATTTGTTTTAATCGAAAAAACAAATCGGTTCGTTTATCTAACCTATCTAATTTTTTTTCGATATCGTGTTCGATTGAATTACTGATTAATCTGTCTCTTTCAATCGCGTGCGTTTAAACAAGGATGCGACTACACCAGAGTTTTCAGATTTTTTTTCTGACTTCATGAAACTTTGACGATTTGACTTAGTACCTTTCGAAAAAAGATTTTTCTCAATATTAGTACGATATCGGAATTTGTGACCGATACTGCCTAAGAGTATATGGTGCTATACCATAGCTGGTGAAATGCTGGCCCTTACTTATAGGTGGAGCGGGTAGTAGGTAGTCAGCAGGGTTTTTTTGGACAATCCCGCAGCCCTAGCATCTCTGCCTAATCCTTCGGGGTAAATTGGCATGATTCCAAACGTTGATGACATTATTTGTGTCATCAATTTCACTATTTCCTGTCACATAGCATGTCCTTTATCAACTTGCATTCGTTATCCTGACGTCAACCACTCTTGAAAACAACCTAATTTGATGGCTGAAGTCACGTCTACTCCATTTCATGTTATCTTTAACCTGTCAGTAGCAGGACTGCTTGTGACATCTTGGATTATGTCTATTATAGGAACATCTGTACATGTCTCTTTATCTGGGAGGCATATCTGATAATTTAAAGTCCTCCCCGACCCTTGCTCGACGAGAGAGAGAGAGCTGTGCCAGTAGAATAAAAAGTCCCGTAATAATAATACTTGATATAACATCTCTATATATTATAACATCTCACGAGGCTCTCGTTAGGCGGCTGGGTCAAGGGCCTGATTCAGAAGGCGGTTCTACTTGATACGGCTCGTATTGTGAGGAGGTTCCTGTCTCTAACCTAACCACCGGTAGCTTGGACCCTGTTCCCGACATCGGTGGATCCCTATTTTTTATATTTTTAAATGTTTTTTTTATAATGAATATTTAAAAATATAAAAAATATGTATGAAATTTAAATAAAGGATACTTGATATGATCCAGCTAGTCCCTAGTTGTCCTCTCCAGTGACGACCTAAGCCGAGGTTCGTTTCCCACTAGGGGGAGCCCTTAAAGCCCAGTCTCTTAGTATTAAATTTGGTTGTAAGCCTTGGCTGGAGGCCTAAATTTAATTAATTAAATTAGGACCTCGCCACATTGTCCGGTTAAGAAGGTCGAATGCTGTTAGAAGCATCCTGCAAGAGGTCATGTAGAAAAAAATAAATTAAGTATGTACGTCTTATTACGAAAGGTTACAGGCAGAAGTTGGATGTGTCAAGCTAAAGACAGGGCGATTTGGCACATGTTAGGGGAGGAATACCTCTAGTAGTGGAATAGTGTAAGATATGATGATGATGGTAAAATTATGTTTTATTAAAATACTTGCTGTTTCCCGCGGTTTCACCCGCATCCCGAGGGAACTAATTCACGCACCCGGGTAAAAAGTATCCTATATGTTAATCTAGGTTATAAACTATGTGTGTACCAAATTTCATCCAAATCCGTTCAGTAGTTTTTGTGTGAGAGTAACATACATACATTCATACAAACTTTCACGTTTATAATATTGGTACGATAAAACATTTGATGAAACATAAATATAATTAAGACTTAAAATTCCAGACTGCAATTCACATTCAAAAACAATATAAAACAAAACAAACAATGCACTCTAACATACACTTTTATTTTCCTTTCAACTTACCCAAATTAAAACAATTCTTTATATTGGTCAAATTAAACTTAATACTTTTATGACCTCCAGCGGTTCTTCGACCTAACAAACCGATATAAATGTCTAGACAGCATTAGTGTCAAACATAACTAGTCAAATCAATAACCATGACCCCAGGGGACTGAGAAAAATGGTAAACATGTGACGATCAATAACCTGGTGAGCGATGGCGAGGCTGGAAGATAAATCGTTCCCGTTTTCACTGTCATATGTGGCAAGAATTTGAGCACTTATGTTATTTTTCAAAGTAGGAATAAGAGGTTTGTTTTGATGGTTTATTGGTTGGAATAGGCTATCTAGGAAATTCAAATCCTTTCATTCCCTTTGAAGAAATGTTCACGAGTCAAAAGCCTGTTACTGAGAAAGTTAAAATATGTTTTGTTTACTTGGGGCCTTGTCCAAATTCTAGTGCTATAGAAGAGTATCCTCATTGCGTGACGTGGTACCGTGCCTTCTTAAATCAGAGTAATTTAATTACAGGTTGAAAAACACTCAAAATTAGGTGAAGTGTTTCTTGAGGTTTGTTATAGGAGCCAAACATATATGAACTTCAATTAGAAGATGGACAAGAAATACATATACTAAATAGAGCCAAACTTTTCTCATAATCTTTACTTGATCTTTAAACTTTTAAAGTATTTTCCCGTATAGTCTTACCCTCGTATTTAACTTCATAATTGTTTCATACCAAATTTGTATGATACCTTCAAGAAACTTGTACAGTCGGCCTCATAAATATTCAAGCTGTATACGACTGCTGCAACTTCGCGTGGTAACTTATTTAAGTTGCTAAGTATACCTTGTTTCTGGTTGTTAATTTGCTAGATTTTACTGACTAAGGGTAGATTCGACCAAACCTGAATTTATACAAGAATAACTATACGGAAAATAATATATACCACGATTTTATTCTCGAGTAAATCATCAGTCGTTTTTCCATGCAATCTAGCGTGTACTACAAATGGGAGGGTGCAGAAGCATAACTCATGTCAACTCTGATGTGTCGTATTATAGTGTGGAAAAGTAGCTGCCAAGCGACAAAGCCCTTTAATTTAATTAAAAAAAATATATATCAGTGAATTATGCTGTCATTTAATGTCAATTTTTTATTCCTGGAATTAGCTTCTTATTCCATACAAAATGGCGGTATAGTGACTATTCCCGAATAGACTCGTTATTCCACGAATTGTAGTTGGTTAAACGTGAAATTGATTTATTCTCGAGTAATAAGCGATTTACGCCGAGAATAAAATTTATTCCTGTTTGGTCGAATCCGCCCTAAGAGGTACTTAGGTATATTTTCTGCATTGTATAAAATTACAACTTGACCACTACTGATAAAGACTCTTTATCAGTAGTGGTCAAGTTGTAATTTTAGAATATAGGTGGAGTGCTTTTTCGTATTTGATATTACCACAGCTATTCCGTCATTTGTATGAAAATAAACTTTTACTTTTAGTGCTTTTCCTTATACTACCTAACATTTTTAGTACTCATTATTTTATGCAGCTCAATAGGGGCGAAATTATACATTTTTTTAAGCTTTTGGTAGACGTCTAGTGATAGACCGAGCCGTGTGTCTTTTTGAATAATTGACTTTAATTTATATAGATATCGGTTTGAGTGTGTTTCGTTCGTAAAAGTGTAATATTTATTTTGTATCCCTATTCAATAAACAGTCAGTTGGAAACCAGCATCCTTACTTCCTACTTCGTCCTAATATTATGAATGTGAAGAGTGAGGTGCATGTATGTATGTATATTTGCCTCTCTTTCACGCAAAAACTACTGAACTGAAACTACACACATAGTTTATAACGTGGATTAACACATAGGATACTTGTTATCCAGGTGCACGAAGCATACGGATGAAGATGCGCGAAAAAACTACTTATAAATTAATGATCATTTTCTCAAGCCTGTACAATATATATTATATATCTTTCGTCCCGCTTGGACATTTTTTTACACCTTGGGTTACATTATTCAAGTTTTAGTAGGGATTCCTAATTATTTCTGGATGGATAAATATAGCCTATGACAATTCGTAAGATGTAGCTTTCTAACGGTGAAAGAATTTTTAAAATCGGTCTAGTAATTTTTGAGTTGAAACCCTAAAAACAAATCTTTCCTCTTTATAATATTGGTGTAGACTACACCCACCATCAATGCTTGTCAAGCAACTTTAGCAGAGAGTGCTCCAATCTATACGAGCTATTCAGACGATCTTCGCGATTCAATTTATCAATGACAGTCGTGTACCGAAACATAAGGAAACATCGTATCTTTTCATACGTGCGCGGTTTCATAAGAGCCACTCCCTATTAAAATTCTGGAATACACATAAGGTCAATGAATATGGGTTAGATTTAATACTCTTAATTTTACCAAAACTGCAAATTGTGTGCTTTATTTTGTTTATAGAACCTTTTCAAAAAAATGTGTTTATTTTAATTAAATTAAATAAGAATAAACCAAGAATATTTATTTGAATTGATTTTTTTTAAAAAACGTAGTTTTTTTCGATTATATGTATATTATATTAAAAAAATATATACCATACCATATTTAGAATTTTATTGCGCTTTTTACGAAAATATTAGCATTTTATAAGCTGGCCTGATTCATCTCCTATCTAGTATACACTGTATATATTACTTTTAGGAATTAAGTACAACTTACCTTCCTTATATTAGAAATAGCCACGTAATCAGGAATGTAATTACTTTGTGTATGGTAACACCGGTTTTATGTTCGCAATTACACGTTTAATTTTCCTCGAAAGTTAATTGCTCGCGTAAATTCGGATTGCAAAGTTAAATTTGCAGTGGATGTTAGTTCTCTATGCACGTTTTTTTAAATAATTATGTTAATTTTAATAAATTGAATTTTCGTTGTACTTTTTATCTGCTTAACAAAACAAGTTCCTATAAAAAAAAATGTTTTTTTTCCTTTATACGAATCGAGTTCTCACAAGTCGTATAAAGGTTTTTTTTTTATAGGTACTTGTTTGGTTAATCAGATAAAAAGTACTATTAAAATTCTATTTACTAAAATAACATCACACACACGGGTATTTTTACTGTCCTTGTATTGTGAACCATTTATATTAATATTTTAATTTATTAATCTATATAAAAGAAGAAACGGATTGGCTGACAAACTGATCGATGCACTGCTTTAAGAAGTATGAAATTTTACACAAATGTTCCTTAAATGACATAAGTGTGCACTAAGAAAGGATTTTTTCTAATTTCATGCCCTGAAGGGTTGAAATAAGGCACATAACATTGTGTATGAAGCTTTGTTATTTTTAATTTAAATTCCTTTAGTCCACAGTGTAGTTTAGCGTGCGAAGCCGCTGGCGGAAAGTTAGTAGGTCTATAAATATATTCTTTTATTCAATAAGGTTCCGTACTTCAAAAGGTAAAAAAGGTACCCTTATAAAATCACTCTCTTGTCTGTCTGTCTGTCGTGTGTCACCAACCAAAGAGGTGTATAATAGCAAGGTATTACAGCACGAATAAAGGAAAAATTCAAAAAATAACAAAAAGTTGAAAATTATTATAGATGATAATACAGAACACTTCGTGCGCGAGTCCGATAAGCACTTGGCCGGTTTTTTTGTATAATACTGTGGAACTTACCTATACAAGAGGGTTGTAGAAGCAAGCTATACAGTGAAGTCGGCGTTGGTGCAATTGGGTGAACCTTGATATTTTCGTGTAGAATTGCACAATGTCGGAAGAGACCTGGCAAATCCTGAATTTATGACTTTCTGTGGGGTAGGCAGAGCAATTTTTTTTCCTTGAAAAAAAGGACGAAAATTCATATAGTAACCAGTTTCCTCACAGCAAAATAGGTCTTGAAAATGTACAAGTAGTTACTATTATGTACATAATATTGACAACTAGATAATATCTAATTTATATTCCATTAAGATTGATATTCCCGTAACTATATTAATAGGTTCAATCTGAGTCGGAAATAAATTCCAAAGGTCGTAGCTAGTTGCTTGCTACGAAGGTCCTACGAGCGCTACGAGAAATCTCCGCTTCGTAGCTCGTAGTAAATTGCTACGAAGGCTCTACGAGCACTACGAGAGATCTACGCTTCGTAGCTCTCGTGTTTTGATGTAATTTTATGAACGGTAGTGTTTATTCGTTATATATTTATGTCGCTACTAAACTGTTGGAGGTTTGTTTGTTTATATTTAATCTTTCTTAGATGGAAATCCTTATGAAATACCGGTTTATTTCGTGCGATAATTTTACGTAGCACTTTGTAATAATTTATCGTTGTTAAAAGGCTATCTTGCAAAATTGAAGATGTTGAACTACGCATTGTGTTTTTCATCTGATTAGTCTTAATAAACATTGAATTAAAAAATGGCTAAGTCAATGATGACTTGAACCCCTGGCATATTATAATCTCAAGGACGGTCATAAATAATGCTATATATTTACATAATTATGTAATCTTATTTATATATGACTTAACTGTCACGTTTTTGTCACAGTTATAAAAATATATATTTATATATTTGACATTCAATCATCAAATATAATAACTATTGTTTTGTAATGCCTGTTGTCTGGTAATAGAAGTCTGTCATGCTCACTCAAGTGTCCTGCTGATGGTGGCGATGTGTATCGGGTCGTTAAGTTCCCTTCAAAATGGTTGAGCTAAATGAGGCTGATGCGCTCGTCATACTCGTGAACGGGTGCCGTCAGTCGGGACTGGTCAGCTTCTAGCTGCTTCGGCAATCAATTTTGGCTTCTCCTACTTTGCAGTTTCATTTTTTTTTTGCATATATACATTGATTTACACGATCCTCACGTTACACGACTATTTGTAACAAGAACAATTGTTTTTAAAAGAGTATCCATGGAGTTTCTTGCCGGTTCTTCTCCATAGGACCCACTTTTTGGAACCGTGCACCTAGTTTTGACGTTTTATAAGTACCTGTAAATTGGTCTACATAAAATAAAAACCTTTTGACTTTGACTTTGAATCTTTATTTTTTTCAAAATAGGATAGTGTTTTTAAGATTAAAAAAAACATAAAGTTTATATAGCCTAGATTAGCATACTAAAGCCTAGCATCTTGATATTTTTAACTATAAAGTTAACTACTTTTCAGTCTTTGATAAAAACATCGACACCAAAGACCCAAAAACATTGTAAATCTGTAATAAATTCCCAATCAATTCTTTAATCGAATGGGATCTTGAATTCCCACTGGGAATAGTACAAAAGGACACTGATTTAATTGGATTCTTCAGTCGACTGTACCCTATTGTTTTGCAAGCCATCGCGAGACTCCACACAAAAAAAACCTTACTATTCCAAATCCCATTAATATGATCAATGCGAAAGTTTGTATGTATGTATGTTTGTTACTATTTTACGCAAAAACTACTGAAAGAATTTTAATAAAATATGGTATTCTTATAGTCTATTACCAGTATTAATACATAGGATACTTCTTAACCGGGTTCGAGAAGTGGTCCCCGGGACGCGAGAGAAACCGCGAGAGACCCCTAGTATTGTTCAAAATACGTATATGAATATTTGACATAATTATAACATACTAGATTCTACCCGTGACTTCGTCTGCGTGGTCTTATATACCGGGATAAAAATCATCCTGTGTCAGGTTACAAATTATGTGTGTACATATCTGTATCAGTAGTTTTTGAGTGAAAAAGTAACATATATCCTCCTTACCTTCGAATTTAGAATAGAATAATGTATTTGCTTAGAATAGGTAGGTATTACAAATCATATGTTACATTTTTAAAGTATCTTTATATATTTTGCCCATAAGGCATAAACTAAACTACAAAATAATTACAAACTTTATTTATAATAACTGAGGCTTTTGAAAGAGTAATCAGCATTACAATAATACATTTATGATCTTAACAAAAAACGTAAATTTGTTTTCAATTAGGTAACTTGTCTATTAAGAAATCAGTTAATGAATAATAACATTTGTCAACAAGTAATTTTGTAAGGAATTTTTTAAATTTACTTATTTTTTTTTATTTAATTAACTTAATTTTAATATTAAGTACGATTAGCTTTCTTCTATGGTTTCATTCACTTCCTGGGACTACCATTTGACACAACCGGGTAAAATCTATCCCATGTTTCCCCATTCTCCAGAATGCTATCTATATCCATACCAAATTTTGAGTCGAAGTTTTTGCGTGAAAGAGACAAACATAAATACACCCTCACAAACTTTAGCATTTATAATATTAGTAGAATATTCTTCTGCCAAAAAATTCAGTCTTTCCTACAGTAAAATATCTAGAATAACGAATACCTTCCGTTCTCGCGAACAGTTTATTCATGCAGCCGTGAGTTGAATACATCCTGATGATGATGGATGAACGCCTGGGGTTCCTGTAGGTACTGTATTTGTAAATATTACCGACGATTTTATAAATGTTGCTGTCAAAGTGCAAATTTAGTCATAAGATGGACTTTCTGGTAACGTTTTTAGAAAAAGTGTATTATTATTTTTTTAGTAAAAGTTCCAAAAAGTTTTTTTAAGTAGTTTCCAAAAAAAATGGAAAGCTTTAGATATCATTGGTTTTTGAGTCCGATCGTAACTCGATCATATTATTCAAGTAGTTTACCAAACAATATCTGTATTTAAGCATTTTTTTTTCAATAAGTCATCATTTGAACAAAACTGTTTCTTGTCTTCGTAATAAATCAAACATCCTAGTAATCAATAACTCCAAAGTTGATAATATAATATACTTAATTTTATAATGTAAAGATGGATGTTTCGTCACTCAATTACGAAAACTGTTAATCAATCACAAAAAAATAAATACAAATTCAATTTGTGTGTAATGTCCAAACTTAGTTAGTTAGTTCTAGAAGTAATTGTAAGTCCACGCAGAAGTCGTAAAAACTAGAAAATTATAAAGACTTACTCTACCTAGAAAGTATATGTATTTACTACATTTCACCATTGACAGTAACATGAAATCTTATAGTGAACTACAATAAGTTAGCAACACGCACCAGTAGCATCGACATTTATTCCAACTCATTCCATCAATTCCGTACAAGACTCTTAATCAGCCTGCTAGACAGACCAACATGAGACACGACCCACCTGATGAAAATTGCATCCACTAAAAATTTCTTTTTTTTTTTATCTTTTCCCTTTTTTATATTTGCACATTTCTTTATTAATATATTTTTAAGTTATTTGTTTTGATGACTAAATTGTTAATAACCGGATGTAATATATTATATTGCTCTTTACGAATATTAGTCACCTAACGTACTTTGTGTCACTAACTTTTCTGCAGATGCTGTGCACTTCTTTAAGTGACAAATCCACGATGTAAGAAAACTTGTTGAAGTTAGTTATATACATGTCTTAGTGGATAAGTCGTTGGAGTGCCTTGTTAATAAATAAATAAATAAATAAATGAACACAATATCGAGTTTCATTTTAACATGACAGTGCGGTTTTCAGACTGACGCGAACAAAAAACCGATACCCGTTATGTACTGCGTTCATTTTATTTTTTAACGTATTATGTATAAACATATAGTCTAGTACTATTGTGAAATAACATATTTAGGTATATATATAAAAGCAGATACTGTTTGGCTGACTGATTGATCAACGCACAGCTCAAACCGCTGGTTCTATAAGTATGAAATTTTGTACAAATGTTTCTAAGAAAGGATTGTTCTAAATTCATACCTTAAAGGGTTAAAATAAGGCATAAAAATTTGTATGAAGCCGTGGGCGGAAAGCTATTTTAGGTATATTTTCAAAAACATAAGTAACTTAAATTATAGTAATAAAATATTTCAATTATTCTTAAAGGAACATTGAACTTTGTATGATAAGGCCCGCATTATTACGGCAGTGCTAGCAAAATTCTCGCGTTTGTAACCGTGCAATATAAATCACTTTTACAGTAGTGTTGCATAGTGTGTTGCAGGATTTCGCATGCAACTGCAGTATGACCTTTTGGCAGAGCCATTTTACCTACATACCTACATAAAATTATACTCACACTAGCACTGCCTTCATACGAATAAAGGGCGTAACTTATTTTTTTTTACGATATTTAGTTAAATTCATATCCGTAATCAGTACGTAATTTTCCTGACTCCAAATAAGTACTTAATTTACTATCTTAAAAAAAATGTTACGTCCTTTCTATTAAGACGGCAGAGCAGTTTTCTATGGTTTCACTCGGATCCTGAGAGAATTATTCCACGCACCCGAATAAAAAGTATCCAAATCCATTCTGTAGTTTTTGCGTTAAAGAATAGCAAACATACCTACATTATGTACGTCTTCAAAACCTTTCGCATTTATAATATTTGTAGGATTAGCTATTATCCGTACCAAATTTCATTTAAATCGTTTGAAGCTTTTTACTGTGAAAGCAGAAGGTTCTAACTGATGTGATAAGTTTTGTGAAAACACCTGAAACTTTTGGGAGGGGTATCCGTGAATATATTTAAGAGATACGGGTTAGTGAAAAACCTTTTTTGGGACGACCGTACCTGGTAAAAGTTGGACTTTTTATGAATGAATAAATTATAAATATAGGAAATATACCAGGTGTTCCTACTACTGAAAAATAGCCAAAAACCTTTTCCAAGGTCCCATTTATTTCAGTCCCAAATTTTATTCCAAATCGCTTTAATGGTTTACTCACTTTCGCACTTATAATAATTCGTTATAGAGGATTAACTTTCAATATAATTTACCCTAGCGTATCCTTTTCCTAACTATGTTAGGGTTGTGTAATGTATTTTACATGAAGTGACTGCCTATGTAACCTCCATCCACAACCCAGTTACCGGGTAGCATGATACCCCTTGATAAAACTGGTTGTCAAATTTCTCACTTAAGACTACCCGTAATGACTGTCAAAGATCTACAAAAGATAGCCGGGACCATCAGCTTAACGTGCTTTCCGAGGCATGGAGGAGTCTCGCTATGACATAGATGGTCACCCATCCACGGAAGACCGTGCCTAGCGCAGCTTAACCTTCGATCGGTCGAACCGTGCGGCTGTTACTTAGCCACGAGCTCCTCTACATAGCAAATAAATTACAATATAAAATTAAATACTAACTTAATTCTAAATCTAACAGACGTAACATATCGCAATTACTCTGGTTGGCATTGAACTGCTTATAAATAGTGTAGAGTACACGTTACACAAGGCCGGGTATTATTACTCGTTCAAGGGTTAGGGCGCTCAGGGCATCGGCTTGCCTTGGATAATATAGCAATAGCAACGTTGCTTTGGCAAACTTTTTACTCTAGCCGAGGTTATCAAATTTGGCTAGACAGAAAAACTGAAAGTGTTGCTTGCAAGTTGCCGATATAATCTTAAGAGCCGGTCGCATCAAACTTTTTATCATTGATACTTTTACTTTGTATAATATCAATAATTAGCATATTTTCAATATTATTTATTTTATCAATAACTAGCTGTTGCCTTCGGTTTCACCCGCGTCCCGGCGGAACTACATCGCGCATCCGGATAAAAAATAGCCTAAAACCTTCTCCAGGGTGCCCTCTATCTCCGTATCAAATTTCATGCAAATCGGTTCAGCAGTTCATGTGTGATGCCGTGACCAAGGGAAATAGGGATTCATTTATATATATATAGATATAGATAATTAAGTAAACATATATCTTCTTCTATCTTCTTCTATACTTATAATAAATCTGTAGAGAGGTCAATTCTGTACATGAAATATATTTCCAAAATAACTATCAGGGGGTGATTAGGGATCGATACTGATGCCAAAAATGCAATCAGTAAAATTTTTGTCTGTCTGTCTGTCTGTCTGTCTGTATAAACTCTATAGAAACAAAAATTACTCGACGGATTTTAACGAAACTTGGTACAATTATTTGTCATACTCCTGAGATGGTTATAGTATACTTTTCATCACGCTACAATCAATAGGAGCAGAGCAGTGAAGGGTAATGTTGTCATTTTGTTTAAACGCGCTAATCTCAGGAACCGCTGGTCCGATATAAATAATTCTTTCAGTGTTATATAGTCCATTTATCGAGGAAGGCTATAGGCTATATATCATCACGCTAAGACCAATAGGAGCGGAGCACCACTATTCCACGCGGACGAAGTCGCTGGCAGAAGCTAGTCATACATATTTAGACGAAAAACATAAAACAATAGCAGAATTAAAAATTTTATCCTCCATTTTGACAGATCTTGAATGTCAGTTCTTCCGTTTCACGTATAAGTAACCGCAGATTTTTTTGGTGCAATCAGTTGTAAATATTTTTTTTTTGCTTATCTAAAACTACCTGACTCAGTTTCACTCTCACCCTGAGGAAGCAACTCCTATGTCCTTCTCCAGTCTTAAATCTATCGCCATACCAAATTTCATTTATATCGGTTCAGCCATTTTACCATGAAAGCGTGACAAACAGACAGTTTCGCATGACTATCACTACATAGTATAAAACAAAGTCGCTTTCTCTGTCCCCATATCCCTATTATGCTTAAATCTTTAAAACTACGCAACGGATTTTGATGCGGTTTTTTTTAATAGAAAAGTGATTAATGAAGAAGGTTTTAGTATATAATTTGTCAAGTTTTTGTATCCATTAGCTAAAATATCGTGGACGAAGCCGCTGGCGGGAAGCTAGTTTATAATATTACAAAGGATGTAATGCGTTCATGTAAGTCAAGGTCTCATACCTTGGGGAAGCATTCACATTTGACATTAATACCCATATGGTAATAATATATAAATAACTATGTATTTATGGCGTGGCTATTTTTTTGAAAGGGCCTTAAGATGGAATGGAATGTCGCGTACAATTTTAATCACATTAGCTTTGTAAACTATTTTCATTTTTGAGTTTGTACTTGTGTAATTGAAGCACGTCAAGCCGTTGGGTCCCATATCATTTGTAGTTCTTTGACAGTCGTTACGAGTAGTCAGAAGACAGAAAGTCTGACAACCAATCTTACCGAAGGGTATCGCGTTAACCGTTAACAGGGTTGTGGAGGTCAGATAGGCAGTCGCTCCGTGTAAAATATTGATACACAGCTGCATTTGGTTAGATGGGAAGCCGACCCCAACGTAATTAGGAAAATGCTAGGTAGATGATGACCTATTAATTTATTAATTCTAAAAAGAAATATCTTGGTAATATACAAAGCTTCGAAGGGGACGTGAGCAAAACTGATGAAAAGCTAATAAGTAAAAATTATATGAAAATATTTTGGTTGAATTTCAGGCGGGGCCATCGCCCACTTTGTAGGTTGGCTAATATTTAACCTTGGGATGAGTTATTCACATGTATATAAAATTCGCCCAAATATAAAATAATTTGCCCCTTAATTAATTGAAACAAATTACTTAAAATCTTCTTCGAATTATTACCATTAGATTAGAATCTTATTTTATTCCTCTTATCTTCACTTTCAACAAAAACGCTTATAGCTCATCACTCATACAAGTTTCAGGTATTTAACCCTACAAGTGGCACGACCGCGCGGTAAAACTTAAACCCTCTCGCTGCTATATCGCCATTATTATTTGAGTGGCAGCCGAGTACAACAGGTTGGGGAGTATTCAGATAGTGAGCAATGTGTAGGTGAGGGTTAGATGGAAATATGAAGGGCATAGTGACTGGCATTTGTTGAATTAAAAAGGTTTGACAATAGCGTGTGAAAACGTATTTTATTACTATCTACATAATGAAGGTTGGTTATGTATGTATATATAGTAATGTTTTGTTATCGTATTGTAGCTGGCTTTGAGTGAAGCCAGTAAGTATGTTTTAAGAGCGTTTACAATCTTTGTTGCGGTAAAAAATCTTAGAATACCTAAAACTATTTTTTTTTCGGCTAAACGCTAAAGTTTTATGAACGTTGGCGTTTTTATGAAAAAAACGACCGGTTGCAATTGTATTTTTAAACCATCCAGGGACCCACTCAAATACACACACAACAGTTCATCCAAATCGGTCAAGCCGTTTAAGAGGAGTTAGGTGACATACACACTTATAGGAGAATTATATATTATATAACGATAATTATGTTTACATAACCTACCTAACCTTTGTAATAAATATAAACAAACGCGGCTCTAACGAATGCCTATTAGTTTCATTAGTATGAACTTTTATTTGAATATAAATAGCGGCTAGTTGAAAGCTGTAGCCAATAATATTATTACTGCGCATATACTAGGTACGTAGGTACATAATGAACTAAAATGTAAATAAACTATTTAGTTATAGAATTTTATATTTTTAAAGACAGGCATATAATTATTACGATAAAAAAACAAATATAGTTATAAGTTACATACAAAAAAGTAACTAAAAACGTGTTAGATATAAAAAATGCGCTCAGCCATTTTGACCGAACTTTAAATTTATTAGATTTTTAATTGATACCTGGCAGTCTTAAACTTAGTGAAAAATGTACTAACGTTGAACTATTTTGTCCACAGTGATGCATTTCGAGTGTTATGGCAACGTTGCAGTAACGCACTGACAGTTGACTGAGAATCCAAGATGGCGGAAGCTGAGGGGGGAGCAAGCGAGCAAGATGATGTCTCATTCTTGCGTACGGTGAGTCAAATATAATACTACTGTTTCCCGCGTTTTCACCAGCGTCTCGAAAGAACTACCTAACGCACCTGGAAAAAACATATAACCGTGTCATGTGTCCCCTCTATCTCCGTACCAAATTTCATCCAAATCGGTTCAGTCAATTTACTATGTAATCATAACAATCAAATACATAAACAAACCGTAATTTAAGTTATGTACTTAATATAAGTTAGTTGTAAGTCCTCTTTATCCTACAAACTAGCTTCTGCCCGCCACTTCGTCCGCGTGGAATAGTGGTGTTTCGCTCCTATTGGTTTTAGCGTGATGATATATAGTTTATCGCCTTCCTTAATAAATGGGCTATCTAACACTGAAAGAATTTTTCAAATCTTGCTAGTAGTTCCTGAGATTAGCGCGTTCAAACAAACAAACAAACAAACTCTTCAGCTTTATTATATTTCCTACAAATGTTTTGCTGTGCCCGACAGGGTCCACAATTGTAACTAAACTATTTTCTTACCACCTAAGGAATATTGTGGATTGCAATAAACAATTGAGTGTTGAGTATTAACTCACTTTCACATCTTCTTCTATATCTATCTTCTATACTTATAATAAATCTGTAGAGAGGTCAATTCTGTACATGAAATATATTTCCAAAATAACTATCAGGGAGTGATTAGGGATCGATACTGATGCCAAAAATGCAATCAGTAAAATTTTTGTCTGTCTGTCCGTCTGTCTGTCTGTCTGTCTGTCTGTATAAACTCTATAGAAACAAAAACTACTCGACGGATTTTAACGAAACTTGGTACAATTATTTGTCATACTCCTGAGATGGTTATAGTATACTTTTCATCACGCTACAATCAATAGGAGCAGAGCAGTGAAGGAAAATGTTGTCATTTTGTTTAAACGCGCTAATCTTAGGAACTGCTGGTCCGATTTCAATAATTCTTTCAGTGTTAGATAATCCATTTATCGAGGAAGGCTATAGACTATATATATATATCATCACGCTAAGACCAATAGGAGCGGAGTACCACTATTCCACGCAGACGAAGTCGCTGGCAGAAGCTATTTATAATATAGTAGAAAGGATTATTTTCTACTTCATATTAAAATGGCAGTTGCCCGTCCCGGCTGCGGAAAAATGTATTCTCTCTTCTGTTATAATATTTCAAATATTTTATTCATACACTCCCCTGACGTGTGCTATATCGCCCAGCCAGTATTTTAAGCATTGCGAACGAAACTTAAAATAGTTTCTATAATCTCTTATTAGCATTCTGTGTTAAGTTTCAAGAATATTTACATTTAATTAACTGAATATGTTTACCAGTCTCTCGGTTATTACGCGTCTGTGTAAACAAAATATTATACGGGTAGATTCTGAAAATAGTTCCCATAATAATAGAAACTATTAAGAATTTAATAACCTTTTAACTTAGACGTAAAGCCGACTCAAAGGTAGTAAGTGTTCCTCCAATATTGTAATAAAGAAAATTGAAAGATTCTGACGAACTAAAAATTAGCTTTTTTAACCGACTTCAAAAAAAGGAGGAGGTTCTCAATTCGATCGGTATTTTTTTTATGTATGTACACCGATTACGCTGAGATTTATGATCCGATTTACGTGATTCTTCTTTAGTTTGATGCGGAATAGATGCCATTTGGTCCCATAAAAATTTCACATGGTCTGGCCCAGTAGTTTTCATTTTATGAACATTTTTTTACATTTTTGTTTTTTGATATCGATTTAAAATGTTGTTTTAGTTTTTAACAGTGCGACTCATATGGTCTCGTATTGGCAATATTTTACATAAAATTGTTTTGATGGGTGTTCTATTACATCGTCATAATCTCCTCAACGGTTTGACTATCTAGTTTATAGTTTAGGGAGCTTGCTATTTTAGCCGGTACCACGGTAAATTTGAGGTTAACAGACACTAATCCGACAATTTATCGATAATGTTTGGTAAAGTCCGACACTATCGACAGTTTACGCAATTTACTGCCGACACGGTGGGTGTTGATCACATTAACTGAATGACGTTTTCGCCCATTTCCTATTAAAATGATACAAAATTTATCTTGGTTATCGGTGTATTTTATTATCGTCACGTAATAATCATGGCATATTATTTGGTAAAAATGTGGAACCGTGTCGTATTCTCAATGTCCAAATACTAGCTACTTTCAATTGATCGTCATTGAAACGGTTCTTTTTAACTTCAAACAAAAGGTTCTGTATTCGACCCATATGTATGTATGTCCACGATTTTCTCAAAAACTACCTATCCGATTTGGATGGGGTTTTAGTTTTTATATGCATATTTTCTAAGGAAGGTTTTAGTATTGTATTAGGATCTGATGAAGGTCTTCGAAGATAGCCAATGAAACTCTTCAATTACTTACAGCAAAGGACTCGTGATTGCTACGATCGTATGCCTGTGTATTGCTTTCACCATTCCATAACAAAACATCATGACACTTAACTTTAAAGGACGAAGCAGAGGTATAGAGTTTACCTACTCTTACTAAACGTAATGAGCAGTAGTCTAAATAAGGATATTGTCATTTATTTAAATTACTTAATTAATAGTCGAGCCACTGTAAGCGAGAAATAAAACCGACTTCAAAAACACTACAAATTGAAAAATAACGAATGCATCATTCTAGAAGCATAAATCATTTGGTGGCGAAAATACAGTACAATACCTAATTGGAGACACCGACTTCTAGAATGATTTATGAAAACATTTTTCAATTTGTAGTGTTTTTTTTTTCAGTTATGAAGTCAATCTACATCACCGCGATGATGATCATCATGAATGTATTAAGTCTGTTTTATACCAAAATTTATGTAAAGAGTTACCTAAAAATAAGTACTAAAGAACTAATGAGATGATTAAAACTATTTATTTATGATATATTTATTTGTTTAGTTATGAAACTTTTGATGATAGAACAAAACAATGTACTACAATATTAAAGAACATATCAAAATCTATAAAAAAGTCCATGATAGCATGTGCCTCTCTCCGACGGATAACTCACAATAGCTGCTTTTACTATTAAAATAAAGTAACTCAAATTGACTATGATTTTAACTTCCAAGAGAGAAACCGTAATTCGAAATTCTCGCCTCTTTAATAAACTTTATTACTAAAACCGGTTTATGACCGGCGCCAAGCACAATATCTAACAAACTTCACTTCTTAATTAAATACTTATAGGACCTTGATACTGTAATCAATGGTTATTTATATTCATAATATTTTTTTCGTTATTTATTAACTTGCAAATTTTATTCATTGATTTTGGCGGACGTCATTACGTAGGCGTTTTGTAAAATGGGAAGGAAATAATATCTGCTTTGAAATACCACATTAGTGCATAATTTTAATATGATCCGTCCTCGACAGCATCGTCAAGTGAGGCTGTGCTGCCAAACGCATTCAAATTCTAACTAATATTTAAAATGCAAAAGTGAGTTTGTTCATTTGTTACGCTTTCGTGGTAAATCGGCCGAACCGGTTTGGATAAATTTTTGGTATGGATATAGATGGTATCCTAGAGATGTTTATAGGCTACTTTTTATCCGAGTGCTCTCAATAGTTCCCTCGGGGTGCAGGTAAAACCACGGGAAACATCTAGTATTCAATAAAAAAATATCACTAGTAACTACCCTCTGTTTTGTTTTTGGATATAGTTTTTGGTGGCAACCATATTATGTTCAACGCAGCATATTATTCAATGTTAATATTGCGCTGGATTAGTGAAATCATTTTTAGGATTAGTTCTGTAGTTCTAGAGAATTTCTCATACTTAAAAATAAACATAATTATGTTAGCTTAAGAATCTCTTTTATGGAAAAGCCAATAAATATAAAACGTCAACTTAAAATTGTTAAAAATAAAAGTTTGTGTAAGTATTATTATATTTAGGATTATTTTAGCAGTTTTAAAGAATTCTACTATTTCTTATTTATGCAAAAGTCATGAATACACAAATTCTTGTAACTGTCAGTTCAGTCTATAGTCAGATTTCCGGCAGATCTCGGCTCTAGGCTATAAATAGCCGTCGGTTTTGACAACACACTTTGTCTAGACGCTTGCCAAGTCCCGGACTGAATCACTAGCTTGAATTAAGATGGGTATTATTAGATTTAGGATCCATGTCAACGGTTTAATGCTACAGGTGTGGCATTCATTGCAAACTAGATGTGTCCCGCGGTTTCACGCGAGTCCTGAGGGTACTACTTACCGCACCCGGGTAAAAAGTAACCTCAGGATCTTATTTATCTCCGTACCGATTTTCATACAAATTGAATTAGCCATTTTACCGTGAAAGTGTGACAAACAAATAAACTCATTTTCGCATTTATAATATTAGTTTATGAGACCGATGTTTCGAGAGGTTCAGTTACGCTTGCGGGGGTCAGTCCATGAATAGGTGATCGTTTTCTTAATATAATATTTAAGTCCATATATCCTGACTCCACCTGCCTCTCGTGTACGAGTTTACTGGTACAGTCAGCGTTTAATAGATAGATAGATAGATCATTTTTCAAATGTGTTCCATATTTTTGAACACCTAGAATGCTTGGATACCATTGGCGCGATGACTGTTACCATATTTATGGTGGTTTGAATGAACCTATCTATATGACATTTTAAACGTCTCGACCTTTTGAGCGACTAAAGTGTTGTCAACAATATGGAAACTTTGTTTGTACCGATATTATTGACTTTTTGGTTGCGTCTATTTATCTGAATACCCTGAGTGTCACTATCTATTAGACGCTGACTGTACGAAACCTGGCAAGTACCAATGTGACTTTTCTGAAGTCATATGTACTTTCTAAGTATAACTTAGACGTCACTGAGTAACGATGAAGGAAAACATCGTGAGGAAACCTGGACTTAAAAAGTCTGAAATCACCAATCCGCCTTGAGCAAGCATAGTGATCAATGCCCATGCCTTCTCTGTATGAGAAAAGGCCTGTGCCCAGCAGTGGGGCAATATATAGGCTGATGATGATGATTCTGACTCGGGCTATTACTGATAATTTACAAGGAAAATACATTTTTTTCCCGATCTTGGAGTTGAAGTCAAGACCCCTAGTGAGCATTCGCGCTTGAGCAAATAACAGTTTTAAATCATGTTTCAAACTACAATTAATTAAAACTCTTTAAATATTCACGTTTTTGGGATGCTGTAAAATGTATTTATTGACATAAATAAGTAGGTACAAATTAATAAACATTTTTGACTTTGCCCAATTATCAACCTTATTCCTAAGCTCATAAAGTTGAAAAAATGTTCCGCCAGGATGTAACGTGATGTAAAATTTGATGGTATACATGTAATACAGCACAGATAACTAATTTGAATGGAGTGAAACCATAAATTACATGGAACCGTGTAATTCGGTCATGGCTGGTCATAGTCCTTTAATTATAATCGTGGGCGTTACTATGGCGTTCCCTAAATTATGGTAAGTGTAAATTTTGAACACATTATTATATTTGCATGACCTATTTTACTTGTAACAGAAATGATTACAGTGTTTTCCGGACTAATTGATGGCTTTGATTTAGATAATACTAGCTTCCCGCCAGCGGCTTCGCCCGCGATATTTTAGCTAATGGATACAAAAACTTGACAAATTATACATATATATATACTAAAACCATCCTCATTAATCACTCTATCTATTAAAAAAAACTGCATCTAAATCCGTTGCGTAATTTTAAAGATTTAAGCATACATAGGGATAGGTATAGGGACAGAGAAAGCGACTTTGTTTTATACTATGTAGTGATTATACATCAGTAGGTTTCTGCTCGTGGCTTCGCCCGTGTGGACTAAATGATTCATTTATCATTTTATATTTAGAAGCTAACCACATTTTAATTAAGAATGACAGAGTTTCATACAAACTTTCATCCCTCGTTTCACACCCTTCAGGGGAAAAATTTAGATAAGTCCCTTCTTAGTGCACACTTACGTCATTTACTGAACATTTGCGTAAAATTTCATACTTCTAGAACCAGCTGTTTTAGCTGTGTGTTGATCGATCAGTCTGTCACCCAATGAGTTTCTTCGTTTATCTATTTATACTAGTTTTGCGCCAGAGCTTCGCCCGTGTGGGCGAATTCAAATTAAAAAATAACAGTGTTTCATACAAACTTTGCCCTCTTTTCACCCCCTTTGGGGTAGAATTTCGGAAAATCCTCTCTTATCGGATGCCTACGTCATACAAAGAACACATCTGGAGGGTGCCTACGAGTCTTTACGTGGTTCAGGTCTCTACGATCAGCGGTTTAGACTGTGTGCGTTGATCCGTCAGTCAGTCATTCAGGACAAAGCATTTTATATGTGTAGATAGATAGATCGACCGATTTATTATCCCACGGTTAGGAAAAGGCCTCTTCTAAAAAAAACAAGGGCGCCAGTGGCGCAGTATCTCTTTCGATACCATTAAGAGTTGATTTCACAAAGAAAAGTACTTATTCTTGCCAAGCGCCTTGTCGCGTCTTCAGTGAAGGTCAAACGAATTCCTAGACACTTCAAATAATAATATGAATACTTTTATTGAAACATCGTTGTATTCGTCTTTGATAATTCTTTTTTTGGTTGGTAAGTCATACTTCATAGGTGGTCCCATATACATTTTATCGACATAGGTTTAGCCGTTTAGTAAAATTATTAATAATAACGGTCTACCTCAATCTGGGCATGCGCACATAGTTAAATGATCTAGTTATTTAAGCTTATTGCAACATAAAAACTGGTTTGTAAGTAGCCTAAGGTAATTAGATCGAGATGCCGAAAAGAGTAAAACAAAAACTTTTTTTATATCGCCATTGCTCGCAAAGGAGGCATTAACAAAAATATAATGAAATACATATTGTAGTAAGTTATTAATTACAATATGCAGTAGGTAAGCTAAATTGAATTACTATCAATGAAGTACCCAAATAAATTCATAATAATAAGCCTATTATGCTATTGAATTGTTTTGTCCCTTTCTTTCAAACTTCGTTTTAACTTGACAGATTAAATCAAAATAGTTTGATATCTAACGAATGGCTTTGTTATGAATAAGACGGTTTACGTATAGACGAAAATTGAGCGAAAATAAATAACTTTGATATCATTTGGTGTGTAAGAACTAGTGTAGGAGAATCAATTTCTAAATTCACATTACACTACATTACTTATTTTATTTATTTATTTAACAATTTATGTACACAGAATATAAAAATAGAAGAAGGAATAGGAAAGCATCGTACAAAGGCGCTACTTATTTCTTAAGAAATCTCTTCCAGCAGACCTGCGATAGGAGAGTTAGAATAAGAGATATTGACAGACTGATTACATTAAACCGTCATACTGTTTTCACACACCAATGCTATCAGAACATTTGTTAAACATATACATATTATTTCTATTGCATATCGTCATTTCGTCATACACGGCTTGTTGCATGCATTTTACGAGTTCAGTCTGTGTTCAAAACTATTAATATAATTCATACAATTTGTCAGCATCGTGTAATCGTTTTACAATTTGCGTGGTCTTCCTGATGGAATAACTTGGCTGCACATTTTACTAAATACGTAATATGTTTCTTAATCATCGTGATACAGAGTTTATATTATAAAGATACTTGCCATCTTATTCATATTATATTATTAACACCTTTGGTCTTATAAGCTCTTTTATGCTATCGAACTTTTCCCTTTCTGTCAAATTTTATTATAGGTAACTTATTAGACGAAAGACATTATTATGGATAAGGTTATATTGCCGGGTAATTAAAGACAATAGAAATCAATTGTGTCTCGCGCGGATCCACGCTTCTGGCATACAAGAGGCTAAACTTCTTCTCGAATTTAGGAAGTATATTTATCTCCTCAATTCTGTCGGATCATCCCATCAGACTATACTAAAGGCCATTTTGAATAACCTATCTATTCAAAGATTTTCTTACTAGAGATAGAATTTTGACATAAAATCCATACAACGAATTCTAGTAAGCAAATATAAGAATAGATTGAAAGTAAGAGAGTAGAGGTTGATCTTATATCTGTCCACACATTTTTACATAAATATCTCGGTAACCAAAATTCGGTTGGAGTATAAAATTGCAATTTGACACTTTATTCAAACCACCTGAAATTTAGGTCGTATTACTACATAGTATAAAACTAAGTCGCTTTCTCTGTCCCTATATGCCTATGGATGCTTAAATCTTCAAAACTACGCAACGGATTTTGATGCGGATTTTTTTAATAGATAGAGTGATTAATGAGGACGGTTCAAGTATATAGTTTGTCAAGTTTTTGTATCTATTAGCTAAAATATCGCGGGCGAAGCCGCTAGCGGGAAGCTTGTTTACTATAAAGAAAATAAATTCCTAGTCCTGTAAGAGGTGATCCCTTTCTTTACAAAAACGAATAGCTACCAATTTATTCTGAGAAAACTTGCAAAGAATTCTTTCCTAGCCATCAATTCTAGGCTGAAAAACGATAGTTTTTAACTAAGGTTAGGAGTTGTAGTCAGACAAATTGTAGTCGTTAAGAACGTTTTTTGTTAGCAGCTAAATTACTGGTGATTTTAAAGAAATAGTCTCTCATTTTACTTCAGTTTTTAAAGAGACTTGTGGCTAAACAATCTGTGATGCTAAGCTATGCTTATTGTCATGGTAATTAAGGCACCTGCCTCTCGTGTACGAGTGTGCAGGTTCGAAACCTGGCAAGTACCAATGTGACTTTTCTAATGTCATACGTACTTTCTAAGTATATTTTAGGCGTCACTGACTAACGGTGAAGGAAAACATCGTGAGGAAACCCGGACTTAAAAAGTCTAAAATCGCCAATCCGCCTTGAGCAAGCGTGGTGTTGCTTATGCCTTCTCTGTATGAGAAGAGGCCTGTGCCCAGCAGTGGGACGATATATAGGTTGCTGATGAAGCTATGCTTACCGCTGTTAGTTTATAGATGCGTGACCATCATGTCTAATTAGTATAACGTTATAAGCGTTTAGGTTCTATACTGTAAGCTTATATTGTTGTTATACAAATAAATCATTTGCCCACTCAATGAGTTACTCGAATAGTTGACACCACCAATCAATTGACATTCTTTTTATAAGCTGTCAAAACGCCTTTCTCCCAAAGATTTTGTATGGCAATAGCTAACTGTGAAGTCAGTAATTTTCCAACCCAATTCACTGACCGATTGATTGATTCTAAAGCCACAAAAAATAGTACATTTTAAATGTATCAAATTTTCAAGGATATAAACTCAAGCGATTTTTTAGATAAAAATTGTTCCCTGGAATTTTTGTTATCGGTGTAATCCCAATTGTCAGAAGCTCAAATGTCTGACCTCATACCGGTAATACTTAGTACGTGGTTTGTGGTCGGAAGAGGGCAACCACACAATCTATAAAATGCTTTGTCCTAAATGACTGACAGATCAACGCACAGCCTCAACCGCTGACCGTAGAGACCTGAAACTTGGAGGGTGTGTTCTTTGTATGACGTAAGCATCCGATAAGAAAGGATTTTCCGAAATTTTACCCCTAAGGGGGTGAAAAAGGTGGGCAAAGTTTGTATGAAACTCTGTAATTTTTAATACGTATTGCCCACGCGGGCGAAACAGTTGGCGGAAAGCTAGTGTAAAATATTAATGTTCAGCTGTTTCTATTTGGACTGGAAGTCGACGTTAGTTGGTAAAATCCTAGCCTTTTCACTTCTTTCTTCTCTCGTATCATTCCCGAACTATTTCAAAGTAGGTAATAAATGGGATTGTTTAAAGCTATGACGCGAATGACGATCATTAATGTCGTTAGTAAGATAATCATTCATCGTAACGTCTAAATAAAACTGATTTATTAGTTGATGTTTGCGCTTCATATTTTCAAAATGCCCTTTAAGATTTTACTTACATTAATATCCTACCTAACCATTATCAGAAATGCGAAGTTCAGTTTGTTTGTTACGCTTTCACGGTACAACAGCTAAAGCGATTTGGATGATATTTTCAACGGAGATAGATGAGACCCTGGAGACGAATATTCAGCCAAATTTGGTTCGGTTGAGCTGTTTACCGTGAAAATGTAACAAACAGTCACTTTAGCATTTATAATATATGTTAGGACGTGAAAGTTTGTGAGGATATATACATACATATGTATGTATGCATATGTGGATGTTTGTTCATCGTTCACACAAACTTATTTGAACTCTTACCTTAACCTACCAGCCTTTCTGTATATTTTCCACAGGTGGAACTCTGATCTTTTTATTCAGAGCATTGAGAATTAAGAGAGTATTTAATATTTTAAGTAATCAGTTCAAAAATTCCATAATTTTCAATAAAAAGAGTGCTTCTAATGAAAACGCAATTCCGTATGAAAGGAACCGGTAATTGGTCGCCGGCCGGAGTTAGGGTTGCCATATTTAGGAATTTTATTTAAATTTTCTTTTTATTTCTCTACATTTCTTGCAGGGTGCTTCTAAAAGCATTCGACCTGCTTAACCGGACTATGTGGCGAGGTCCTAATTTAATTAAAAAATTAAGGCCTCCAACCATGGCTTACATAAGTGACTGCGCGCTAAGGGCAACCCCTTATGGGGAACGAACCTCGGCTTAGCGCGTCACTGAGGAAGGCAACTAGGTACTAGCTGGATCATAAGAAGAAATATTCGTTTTATAAGTCTTTTTTATATAGAAGCCTTGTTTGGGTTTTTATCTTCGATTATTTCCTGTTAGCGGCCACTCTTGCTTTAATTCCTCCTCTTTGTCTTATTTTTTCGTCTTCGGTCGATGTAGACTAATTAGGGCCAACTTCACCGATAAATAGTTACCTAATCGGACCATTAAATAAAAACGTGTTTTATTTTTGTTCCACGATGCGGGAATTTTCATGTTATCCATCCATCCTTCTTGGCCAACCCCGGATTGGTAATCGACCGTTTTAGAAATAAAAAACCCAAATGATAACTTGTCCATCGTAACACAGAAGTTTGAATTAATGGTAAACAGCTGTTTTCAGTTGATCGGACTGTTATCTTGTCGGTGAACTTGGGCCTTACTCACTTTGATATAATAACCTATCCTTACCCAAAAATATTATAAATGCGAATGTGAGTTTTTTTCTTTAACTTTCACGGTATAACATTTGATATGGAGATAGAGGAGGGCTAGAAACGGTCATAGGCTGCTCTTTAGCTGGATGTATGAATTAGTTCCTTCAAGGAGGCGGGTAAAACCACTGGCAATGGCTAGTTATCTACACACGCGGCCAGTGCTGCGAGCTAGGACCAACGGGTTATCCTACTTTCCGAAACATCTCGATATGGAATAGACGATCGCCCATACAGTATGACCGCGGCAAACCTTGATGGATGGATCCTTGCTTTAGCTGAGCCACGAGTCCCTCATTTTTGACACATATCATATCGATATGTGAGATCATAAATGATATTTATTTTGCAAATAGGTTATAAAATAACACTTTTACACGTCAATTATATTTTTAAAGTTAGATGAGGCCGGTATTTCCTATCTGACTGCCTTGAGAAGAAACACCGAAACAAACTCAAGGGTCAGTCTCTTTTAAGGTCCAGACATAATGTAATTGCATCATGGATGTACAACGTAGGTTCAAGTTAGGCTAGAGATACTAGTCCACTCCTCTTGACTTCTTTTGTCACGTACTTACAGCCGGTTACATCAAACATTTTATCATTTATACTTTAACGAAAACAAAACATGATACTAGTAATATGAACACTTTTAATTTGTTTTATGATATAAATACACAGATATAATAATTAAGTA
The DNA here is from genome assembly GCA_963891755.1 of Pyrrhia umbra. Taxonomy (NCBI): domain Eukaryota; kingdom Metazoa; phylum Arthropoda; class Insecta; order Lepidoptera; family Noctuidae; genus Pyrrhia; species Pyrrhia umbra. The sequence continues at coordinate 5,643,847 of OY982943.1, forward strand.
AAAATCTATATATATAAAAATCAATCCCTATTTCCCTTGGTCATGGCATCACGCATGAACGGCTGAACCGATTCGGATGACATTTGGTATGGAGATAGAGGAGACCCTGGAGAAGGTTTTAGGATACTTTGTACCCGCACGAGGTGCGGGTGGAACCGCGGGTAACAGCTAGTATATCATAAATATCAAGACGAAAATCATAAAATAATAGCAAAATTATTCAATTTTATCCTCAATTTTGACAGATCTTTAATGACAGTTTTTCCGTTTCACGTATAAGTAACCTGGGGGGTTAGACAAGTGGCAAAACGCTAACGCTAACGCTAACGCTCAATGTATGGGAATGACATTCGTTTACGACTAGCTATATGTCATTCCCATACATTGAGCGTTAGCGTTAGCGTTTTGCCACTTGTCTAACCCCCCTTTTTTTTTTTTTTTTTTTTTTTGCGCTGGGAAAAAATGCATTACGCATACCCCCCATCCAGGGGAATGGGGGGGTATGTGGGACTCCCCGGGCAAGCCCGGTATACCCACTAAAACAACCCAGCGGCATTCCCGCATCGTCTGAAAGGAGGGGGACTGGGAAACCGGCGTAGCCTTTACGTCCAGTCCCCCTCGACGATTGCCCGCCTCAACGGCGGCGGGCCCCTCACGTCCTCCCCATTGGGGGAGGGTCGGGAATGTCCGGCGGAGGTGGTGTGGAGTGCAATGCGGGCGGAGGCGCCCCCGCGCCTGTCGCCCGCCCATCACCACCGCGAGGAGGGAGAAGAAGACGTCCTCTCCGACCTCGTCTTCGCCTTCGGAGCGGCGCAGCGAGGGGGTCGTCCTCCCGTGCGCGCTCCGCCGCCTCCTTTTGCGAAATGACGTCCTCGCAAAAGGAGGCGATCGCGGCCCAAGCACCTTCGCTCCCCAGCATGGAACGGACTACACTGGGAAGCGAGAGGTCCTGGCCAATCTCCGCAGTCAGAATGCGGCGCGGCTCCGACCAAGCCGGGCAGACCTCTAGGGTATGCTGCGCCGTGTCCTCCGCCGCGCCGCATTCGTGGCACGCTGGGGTTTCCTCCCTCCCGATCCTGTACAGGCGCGAGCCAAAGCAGCCATGCCCTGACAGCACCTGCACAAGACGAAAAGAGAGGAAACCGTGCTTCCGCTCGAGCCATTCTCGCAGAACTGGCCCGAGCGCATCCAGCGTCCGACGGCCGAAAGTGGCGGTGGCGAGGTCGTCCGTCCAATGGACGACGATGGCGTCCTTCGCCTCCCGCCTGACGGCCTCCCGCTCCTCCGCAGTGGGGCACTCTCCGAGCGCCTTTCGATGCGCCGTCCACTCGTACACCCTGGCGAGCACCCATGCCTCGAGCTCCCAGGGAGGGGTGCCCGCCAGAACGCACGCCGCCGAGAAGCCCACCGACCGGTAGGCCCTCGCCACCCGCAGCGCAATGGCCCTTTGCGGCCTGCGGAGTGCGGTGGCATTCTCCCTTCTTTGTAGGGAGTCCGCCCAGATGGGGGCCCCGTAGAGGGCCATGCTCCGCAGTATGCCGGCATAGAGACGCCGGCACCGTGCGCTGGGTCCCCCCAGGTTGGGGAGGAGCCACGAGAGCGCGTCAGCGGCCCTCAGCAGGCGCGTCGACAGCCCGCCAAAGTGTAGGCCGAAGCGCCACCTGCTGTCCAGCACCAGGCCCAGATACTTCATCTGGGGCCTTACTTCTATCCTGACGCCCTCCACAGCAATGTGGGCGTCGGGAGGGCAACGCTGCCGAGGCCCGCGGAAGAACACGGCCTCGGTCTTGTTCAGCGCCACCCTCAACCCCAGGCGGCGGATCCTCCCCGCCACCAAGGACCCGCCAGCCGATGCCAGACAGGCCGCCTCCCCAAAGTTCTTCCCCCGGGCAGTGAGCAGAGTGTCGTCCGCGTAACAAATCACACTCGTGCCCGGGAGAAGGGCCCCCCGCAGGAGCCAGTCAAACCCTATGTTCCACAGGGTGGGCCCCAGCACCGACCCCTGTGGAACACCAGCCTCCGCGCTGTACCGCCTCAACGATCCCATTTTGTCTACAAGGAGGACCTCGCGGTCCTCCAAGTAGTTGGCCAAGAGGCCCCTCAAGTATGAAGGCACTCCGTGATATCGGAGTGCCTCCAATATAGTCGAGTGGGGGACGGAATTGAAGGCGTTGGCGATGTCGAATGACACCGCCAGCACCCCGTCCCCCGCGTCCATCGCCTCCTTCACCTGGCCTCTGAGTAGGGCCAGGGCGTCAATGGTGGACCGGCCTCGTCGGAAACCGAACTGGGCGTCCGACAGGTCCGGCCCCACCCTCCGCAGATGGTCGTTGAGGCGGCAGGCGATGATCCCCTCGAACATTTTTCCGACCTCATCGAGCAGAACGATGGGCCGGTATGCCGAGGGGGAGTCGACCGGGCGTCCCTCTTTACGGAGGAGGCACAGCTGCCCCTCCTTCCAAGGCTTCGGGAACCTTCCAGACGTAAAGCACGCGCTGAAGAGGTCCCGAAACCGGTCCTCCATTTGAGTGGCCGCTATGGCCACCACCCGAGCAGGGACGCCGTCTGGTCCAGGGGCCGTCTTTTTGGCACTGAGGCTGATGACTCCCGCATGTATCTCCTCCGCAGTCACCGGGGGGACCTCTTCCTCCGGTGGGGCCGCATCCTGCGGAGGGTCCATCGTCGGTGGGGTGAAGTCGGTCCTGTGCGGAAACAGGGACCGGACCACCCCATCCAAAACGCCTGGCTCCAGCGTTTCCGTCAGCGGGGGACCATGGGGGCGCAGCTTATTTCGCGCCGCCTTGTATGGCCTCCCGTACGGATCCCTGTCGAGGGACTTCAGCATCTCGGCCCTCGCCGAGTCCTTTGCCGCGCACATGGCCGCCTTGAGGGCCGTCTTTGCCTCTAGGTACGAGGCGTAGAGGCGGTCCTCCTCCACCAGGTTGCGATTGGCGGCAGCGCGCCGGCGGCTCCGCGCGTAGGCCCGCCTGACTGCCGCACAGGCGGCACGGAGCCCCGCCAGTTCCTGCGACCACCAATAGACTGCGCGACGAGGAGGCGGACGGCGAGAGCGAGGCATGCTCGAGTTGCACACCTCGGTCAGGGATCCTCTGAGCTGGACCGCTGCGGCGTCAACGTCCAAGGGCTCAACAAGGGGGGACAGCCAGTCTTGGAGGAAGGCCGCCTCCATGGCTGCCTCCCGGTCCAGGCGAGTGAGAGCCCACCGGGGGAATGGAGACCCGTTGGAGCGGGCCGTCTGTCCCCGGAGACTCTGGGTGGAGATGTCGAACCGCACGTATCGGTGGTCCGACATGGTTTCCACCATCTCCACCCGCCAGTTCATGATGCGTGCGGCTAGCACGGGGGTGGCGAACGAGACGTCAACCACTGACCCTCCCCGTTGCCGCACGCACGTCTGGACCGCCCCCCTGTTGAGGAGGGACACACCGCACGACGTCGCCCAAAACTCGACGGCGCGCCCCCGAACGTTACAAGATGCAGCCGGGTTGCCCCAAGCCGCCGACTTGGCGTTTAGGTCGCCCAACACGACGACCTGTCGCGGCGCCGCCCTCCCTACGACTGCAGTAAGGACCTCCAGGAAGTCCTCAAAGTCCGAGAGAGGGCGATTTGGGGAGAAATAGACCCCAACGATGGCCATATTTCCCCACGCGGCGGCCACGTATCCCGGTCCCCTCTCTAAGAGCGAGAGGGGAGGGGAGTCTGTCGAAGGCCGCGACAATACGGCCACCAGGCCGTCCAGGTCGCCCAGCCAATGCCCGGGGACCGAGTAGGGCTCGGCGACCACCGCCAAGTCCACCAACCACTCAGCCATCGTCTGTGTCAGCAGATCTTGGGCTGCCCGGCCGTGGTGATATTTTTTTATGCAACCGGCTGTTATTCTTTTTAGATCGTAAAATTCTCAAAGCATTCCGTGGCCATTTTTAGGCCAAGCTAAAATATTTGCATGACCTAACTCCGGTATAAAATTCCGAACACCGGCAAGCTTACAAAGTAATTAAAATTCAACATAAATTAAACGTTTAATGGGCGCTTTTGCTGTATAAAGGTTTTATTTAAAAGCTCGTGATTAGCCTGGTATTGGAGTGGATAGATAATAAAAGTAAATAAGGTTTAATAGCCTTTTTTATACTACCGGTAGCAATATTTTTTAGAGGTAAAATTGCCAATATTACTTTCAATTTTATAGATCGGAGAACCATCTAAGTAATAGCTAGGCAATGTAGTCAGGTGCAAGTCATGTTGGCCTAGTGTTCTACCACTGTGGTTAGCCGTCTGACTTTTCTAAAGTCATGTGACCACTTACACCATTGACTAACGGCCTCGTGAGGAAACCTGGACTTAAAAGTCTGAAATTGCCTATTCACCTTAAGCAAGCGTGGTGATCAATGCTCATGCCTTCTCTGTTTGAGTAAAGGCTTTTACCTAACAGTGGGAAAGTAAATGGGCTGATGATGATGATGTAAGGTATGCTTCTTCTTCCCAGCAAAAACACATAGGAAGTGGTGAAGGACGGGTGGTTTTGGGGACTATTTTTTGTAGGTTTGACGTTCAAAAAGTGCTGAAAGCGCTTTCAGCCTAATTTGAATAAATATTTTTTAAATTTTGTTAGTAGAAAATTTTCTAGTTACGGAAAAATACCTTACATAGTACATACACGTAAGTAATTGCTAGAGTAGAGGAGTAGAGTGCAATAATATCGCTCGTTCTCTTTTTCCGGCTAGAGCGTCAGTTTTTAATTATAATTTATTGAAGAGTTATGTAACTACAGAAATATAAAAAAATATGAATCATGATCGGACAAAAACAATTCCTTTTTCGCCATTTTTATAATGATATCAAATAGGTAGGTCTCAATTAAATGTACGGGGTCGGTATATTTCTGCCGCGCCCATAACCTGATAGATGGATGAAAATAACCCTGCGTAGGTGTGTTCTAATTATGTAAATTCCTAACTTAATGACTAATTAGAACAATCAGGCATTAATGCAAGCAAACGCTATAATTTCAGCAATAAATCCCGCTTTGATAGCAACTGTAGCGAAGCTGTAATTTATCATTAACTAGCTTCTACCCGCGACTTCGTCCGCGTGGAATAGTGGTGCTCCGCTCCTATTGGTTTTAGCGTGATGAAATATAGCCTATAGTCTTCTTCAATAAATGGGCTTACTAACACTGAAAGAATTTTCAAATCGGACCAGTAGTTCCTGAGATTAGTAGCGTACGCAAAAAAAGTAACTTTTCTGGTTGATTTCTTACACCTTGTGTCCGAAAAACCCAAATATCTTACAGAACCCTATTTTTTCCAAAATAAAATGTAGCCTATGTTACTTGTGGATAATGTAGCTTTCGAATGGTGAAAGAATTTTTTAAATCGGTCCGGTAGTTTTTGAGCCTATTCATTACAAACAAACAAACAAAGTTTTCCTCTTTATAATATTAGTGTAGATTACGAATCAGTTTGGATTACAGCTGTTCTTTGTTCACAATACTACCATCTGCCCGTGGGCGCTGCTCTTGCTGTCTTCAAAATACACTCGCTAAATCGACTTAGACCCAATTCAACGAAAAAAATAAAAGAAATGGGGCGGTACGAAGTTCGCCGGGTGTAATCTAATATCATTCATTACGAAAGTTGGTTTTAGGATTATTCACCAATTGTTTCGTTGTTTCATAAATCGCCAACCCTAACTAAAAGAAAATGATTGTTGCAAATTGAATCGCAGAGGCGCGAGCCGCGAGCGAGCCTATTGTGCGGAATTAAAGCCTAAATTGAAAGGGAAACTCTATAACCTACTGTGCTGGTGCTAATCGCGTCTTTGTGTGGGAAGATATCAGATTTTGTTTGTTCATCTTACGAAGCAGTAGGTAGTGTCGATTACTTAGATGTTGAGAAAAAATTTGGTTGGCTTAGGCCTAAGTTCACCGACAAGATAACGGTCCGATCAACTGAAAGCAGCTGTTTATCATAAATTCAAACTTCTACCATACGATTGATAAATAATCTATCATTTGAGTTTTTTATTCCTAAAACGGACGATTACCAAGCCGGGTTTGGACAAGAAGTGGATAACACAAAAATTCCCCCGTCGTGGTTCAAAAACATTTTTATTTAACGGGTCGATTAGGTCTATCGGTCGGATCTCTCGGTGAGCTTGGCTCTTAGATTTTGAGAAAGATTTTGGTTGGCTTAGTGCTTCGTTTCTCGTAAAAGAATAGGGTAGTAACTCCCTATTAATATAAATCGCATAAAGCATCCTTAATAATGTTATAAATGTGAAAATAAAGTTGTTTATTTCTTTTGCTTTCACGTGGTAAAACGGCTGAACTGATTTGGATAAAATTTAAAATTTAGATAAATGGGCCCCTGGAGAAGGTTAAAGGTTTTTTACGCAGATATGTTTAGTAGTTAACAGTCGTACAAAATTACATCCAAATCGATTCAGCCATTTTACTATTAAAGCATATCAAATAAACAAACTCACTTTCGCATTTATAATATTAGTTAGGTTGATGATCTCTGTGCGAAAAATGTTAGCTACAAGAAAGCTCGGTTTTATGATAATAAAACAAAATGAGGGCGAAACAATAAATAAAATATTAACCAAGGCGAGGGCGAAAATTAAACTTTGTAAGTACTTGTCTTGGAAATTATAACGTGACAATAATATTATAACGATACTCGTGCCGGGTACGGACCGTACCTATATATACTTAGGGCCAAATTCACCGAGAGACGGTTACCTAATCGGCCCGTTAAATAAAAACCTTTTTTAACCATGAATCGCGAATTTTCGAATTTATCCACTTCTTGTCCAACCTCGGATTGGTAATCGACCATTTTAGGAATAAAAAACCCAAATTATAAGGTATCCATCGTAAGACAGAAGTTTGAACTTATGGTAAACAGCGGTTTTGATTTGATCGGACTGTTATCTTGTCGGTGAACTTGGGCCTTAGTTGTATACATTTTATACTCAATTCTTAGTGCAAATCGTCCTTGGAGTACTCAAAAGTTGTTCGGGATCTATTGTAAAATGTTAAAGTAATTTATGTTTAATTCTGTTTTTCTAACTTGACTGTTTTAAAATATATGACATATAAAGACCCGATCCCAGATAGATAGGAAACAGGGCAGGAAGAAGAATACTGTATTAATCGTCATAATTGATTTCTATATTTAACGAATGAAAAATCTAGTGTTAAAATTGATCCCCCTACGTGACTGGATAGTATTTTAACATAACATAAGATATTGTACATACTAAAAAAAGAAAAAATATCAATGATTATATAATATTTACATAACGTCTCATCTTTGCAAATTAATATTTCCTGACACTCCACTTTTGGCCACTAAATTGTATTATGAATAAGGGTCTAAAAACTTTCTAGATCTCATAAAATGAAATCGAACGAGTTCCACTAAATATTTTGACTATAGAAACAGAAGTATCTAGAAAGACGCATGATAATAATAACACACTACTAACGACCAACCTCACACAGCATTTTTCTAGTAATGGGAAGTCCTTTTTCTTCGCCCGCAGCGACAATTGTCAAACTCTTAACTGTAACCCATCCATGTTCCTACCTTCTTAGAAAAATCCCACAGCTCACTTCACACCGCTTAAATCACCTTTTTTAGGGTTCCGTAGTCCGACAAGAAACCCTTATAGTTTCGCTCTGTCCGTCCGTCTGTCTGTCTGTCTGTCTGTCTGTCTGTCTGTCTGTCTGTCCGCGGCACAGCTCCGTGGTTTTTGTTATTAGAAAGCTAAAATTTGGTATGAATATGTATATTGATTACGCCGAGAAAGTGGTAAAATAAAATTTTGAAAAATTTTTTTTTTAGGGTAGCTCCCAAACATGTAAAGTAGGGATGAATATTTTTTCTCGCGTACCCCTTCGTGTGGGGTAACGTTAGATAGGTCTTTCAAAGATATTATGGGTGTGTGAAGATCATTTTTCGGTTAAGCGAGCCATTTGCGAAATATCTAGATTTTAAGTGAATTTTTTTGTTCGATATGAGTTACCCCCCCCCCTCTAACTTTTGAATGGCTGTACCTAGAAATGTGAAAAAAATCACAGACGTAGCACATGTAATGAACTTACAAGGAAAACTATCACGGCTAAGTAGGCTTAACCGGTTACAGAGTTATAGTCGACTAACTGAGACCTACTACGGAACCCTACTGCGCGTGGCCCGACACGCACTTGGCCGGTTTTAAATATTCAAAAAGCAATATTTCGGCCTTCCCTTTACCGCCTTCCTCGGAATTCCATTATTAACAAAACCCATCGGAACCCAAACCGCGAAAATTAATTTACTATCCCTTAATCCGCTTACGATACAATATTCATGAACTTAACACCTTGGAGGGATGCTGTACTGCGCCAAGTTTTGAGATATTAAGACCAGACCTGCTGAGTTCATGAATATTATATGACCGCAGAAGGTCGCTAGAACTTTTACAGAGGATAGGCAATCGCATCGAGGGAGACATAATTCGCATTCGTTGAGAACAGACGTGTCGTAAAATTAAAGCAATAAATAAATAATCAATTTGCTGAATCAGTGACCTCGATTCTTGCATATATACGCGGTATTAATCTAGATATTATATGTAAAGTGTTGCAATGAAAATGCTAAATGAATAATTAGATAATAGACTAATTATATCAACAATGGATAGCAGTCCCCGCAGGACTGCGGGCACCCCAACTACGCCCGTACCAAGATCTAGTGTGTCGTGCCAAAAAGATGATCTTCTTGAGGTAGTTGCTACGCCTGAAATCCAAAATTGGATGATAACCATCGAGCAGTGTCTAAATGAGGTATGCACAATTTCATCTGAAGGCAAACTGAATATGGAGCAGAAGCAACGAATCAGTACTTTATGCCGGAAAGTTACCCATGGCACATCGCAGTTGGCAGTCCAATATCAGTCCCTCAAGATAAAAGTATTCAGAGCCCATACCATGATCAACTCCCTAGAAGATCAACTAGATATGTCGCAGCGATTAAAAGACCTGAAAAAAACCATTGATGAATCAATGAAACCTACTTCGGGAACCTCATTCGCTGACATGGTTAAAAAGGGTTCTAACGACTTCATTCAGCCGACAAAATTGCAATCCGTGGCTATTTATCCTGAGGACAAATCCAAATCAAGCGAGGAAACGAAAACACTCGTTCAAAAAATTATTTGCCCTGAACAACTAAAGTTGCACGTGAGGGGCCTTCGTAAAACGAAAAATGGAGGGGTCATCATCAGCACTGACACAAAGGACGATATCGAAAAATTGAAACAGTCGGATCAACTGGCCAAATCAGGCTTCACAATCGATGAACCCCGTAAAAGGAAACCCCGTGTAGTGGTTATTGGAGTGCCCTCAGCTATGCCAGAAAGCGAAGTCTTCAATTGTTTGTACCACCAAAACATAGCCGATAAACTTCAGGATTGCAGCCTCGAGATGTTTTTGTCGTCAGTTAAGTTGAGCCATAAATCAGGTAAGAAAGATGCTGATACGTGTAACTACGTAATTGAAGTATCTCCTGCCATACGCAAAGCCCTGATATTGAAAGAGCGAGTGTTTGTGAACTGGTCTTCTTGCCCCGTAAGAGACTTCACTTTGGTCACTAGGTGCTATAAGTGTCAACAGTATGGCCATGCAGCCAAATTCTGTCGGGAGTCCACTCATACCTGTGGCCACTGTGCAGAACAAGGGCACACACTAAAAGAATGCCCAAAGAAAGGCGAGGAACCGAAATGTGCTACTTGCTTTCATTTCAAGAAACCAGACAAACACAACACAGGTGCTGTTGATTGCCCGGCTAAAATAATGGCAGAAAGAAGGTTTATTAATTCTATTGATTATGTAGGCGCCTAAGAGCGCCGTCAATAAGATATTTTCAAGTCTTTTTCTTCTTTGTATTTCTTTTATAGGTTTAGATTAATTATGATAACCGATTTAATTAATGACTTAGACAATTTCTCTGTATCGGAAGCTAAGGCATGTGATGTAGATGATTGCAAATACTATCTCTCGTCCTTCACTAATCCCTTAACCATACTAACACAAAATATTCGCAGTGTTTTTAAGAATTTTGACAATTTTAACATTCTCCAACAACGGCTTAATATTAATTGTGACATAATTGTGCTAACCGAATGCTGGCTTGCTAAAACATATGATATTCCACAAATGCCGGGGTATAATATGTACAAGTCTCTTATTAATAACAGTCAGAACGAAGGGGTTATAGTTTATGCAAAAAAGCACCTTTGTGTTTCTATCGAGGAACCTAACATGCACGATTGCAATAGATTGTTAGTTAAAATTGGATCAGATATTGCAATACTAGCACTGTATCGACCACCACCTTTTAGAATCATCAATAACTTTATTGAATCTCTGAACATAAGTTTACAAAACTTATCATCGTTCAAAAATATTATCGTGATTGGTGATATAAACATTAACATTCTGCCTGACTATGCAGATTCTTCCGCCCAGGATTATCTTAATGTTTGTGCTTTTCATGGATTGCTCCCCGCGCACACGCTTCCTACTCATCAAAGTGGCTCATGTTTAGATCACGTAATGCTTAAATCAAAATTCCACTCAATAACATTGGTAACTAACTCAACAATAACCGATCACCGTGCTGCCCTAATAACCTTAAATTGTAATATACCAAAACATAATACTCGGACAATTACTAAATTGAACGAAAATAAACTTGAGGAAGATTTACGTAACATCAATTATGACCCAGTTTTCAATTGCGCTGACCCACAGACTTGTATGATATATTTAATTCAACACATACAACAAGCAATTCAGCAAAATACAATTAAATATCAACTGACTAATAAAAATTATAACATAAAACCATGGATTACACCTGGTCTTATCCGTTGTATGAGACACAGAGACAAACTGCATATGAAAGCAAAATCTAATCCGGAAAATCCAATCTTGCAATTATCGTATAAAAGATACCGAAATTTTTGCAATGACCTATTGAGGAAGGTAAAATGTACATACGATAAAAGTGTTCTGGTCAACGCGGGAACAAACAGTAAGAAGATCTGGGATCATATTAAAAAAGTAACATGCACTTCGAAACAAAATGAATCATCCTCAGGTTTATTACAATTACATAAATCGCATTTAGAATCTGCTAACTCGACAAATAATTACTTTATTAATGTTGGTAGGTGCTTAGCGGATAAAATTCACAGTCAGTCACAATGCTTAACAAGCCTTCCCTTTACCAATAACACCGCTTTAACATCTTTTGGGCTAATAGATACTGACGAGATGGAGGTGGAAAATATTATTATGAATTTAAAAGATAATTGTGCAGTAGGGTGGGACAATATATCTAGCAAAATCGTCAAACAATTTAGACATATTTTGGTTCCTCCTCTGACTTACATATTTCGTTTATGCTTATCGAAAAGTCACTTTCCACAATGCCTTAAGAAAGCAATCGTTATTCCCGTTCATAAATCGGGTAGTAAAGAACAAGTAACAAATTATAGACCTATTTCCTTGCTGCCTATTATCTCGAAAATATTAGAAAAAATTATAAACAACAGATTGATGAAATATCTAGAGAAACAGTCAATATTGTCTGTGAGGCAGTTTGGATTTAGGCCGAAACTATCAACTGCTGATGCAGTACATCTTTTGACTGACTATGTAGCACAAGAACTTGACAAAGGTAATCATACAATAGGAATTTTTCTTGACCTCGCAAAAGCATTTGATACAATTTCAATTCCTATCCTGTTGCGCAAACTTGAAGCTATAGGCATAAGAGGAGATCAGCTAAAACTTTTCAAAAGTTACTTAGAAGACCGCTCACAATGCGTAAAGATAGGCGATGTGCTTAGCAACGATGAAAATAACACATTTTTTGGTGTTCCCCAGGGAACCATATTAGGACCTACTTTGTTCTTAATTTATATAAATGATCTATGTAATCTAAATTTAGAGAACGCCACTATTATATCTTACGCTGACGATACTGCCCTACTTTTTTCCGCTGATTCCGAAAAAGAAGTGTACAGGCTTGCGCAACATGGATTTGATGTTGTAAATAAATGGCTTCGACTTAATTCTCTGACATTAAATGCCGATAAAACTAATTATATACAATTTTCAATCCGCAAACTAACATCACGAAATACTACCTCAGCACTATATGCTCATCATTGCTTGCACGCTATAAATAACAAATGTGTATGTCCTAATATAAAATTAACCAATAAGGTAAAATATCTAGGTATTATACTCGATGAAACATTGTCTTTCAAACATCATATAGAATCTGTTAATAATAGAACACGAAAGCTAATATTTATCTTTAAAAAGTTGCGCCATATTGCAGATTCAAAAATAATAAGACAAGTTTATTTTGCCCTATGCCAATCCATATTAACGTATTGTATTTCTACATGGGGTGGTGCGGGTAAGACATTGTTACTAACCACCGAGAGAGCCCAGCGAGCAGTTCTAAAAGTATCTACCTTTCGCCCTTTCCTTTACCCCACTAACTTACTTTACAAGCAATGTGAGGTATTAACAGTCCGGCAATTATTTATAATGAGTATTGTATTAAAACAACACACAGACCTTGCATATAACACTGAATACTTAACTAAAAGACGAAAATACAGAGTTTGCCCACATAGTGTTGACTTAAAACATGCTTTCATATCAAAGTTTTATGTGTTTCTTGGGCCGCTTCTATATAATAGACTAAATGAGATGGCAAACATCTACACTTTGAACTATTATACGTGTAAGAAAGCTCTCAATCAGGTTTTACAAAAAATGTCCTATGAAGATACAGAGAAATTACTAATTGTGCCAAAATAAATGTATCTATTAATAAGACTAATTATAAGAAGTTTATTTTTATTGAGATAATCATTTATGTTACACACTTTACACTTGTTTTGCACCTATTTGTATTTTTAAGATGCGTGATTATTTATATAAAATCTTCAGACTTATCGCCTGAAACACAGGACTACCTAGTTCAGGCAAATTACCTACCTGTTATGATTTGTGAATTTATGTTTGAGTAAGGTGCTATATTTATGTAAAAATTGTGGGAATATTTTTATGGAAATAAATTATTTGTATTTGTATTTGTAATCGCTCCATGTAGAACGCTGCTACCTACTTAGCTGCATTAGTTAGATTGGAAGCCGACCCTAGCATAGTGGGTAAAAGGCTAGGCAGATGATGATATACGTAGGTATCTAGTAGTATCGTTGTACATATTTATATGCCTCGCGGCATCCAGCCTGGTCTAGCGGCGACTGCTACACAACAAGTTCTGAGTTCGGATTCTAGGTCGGTCAGATATTTATTAGATTTTTTTTTCGACTAGAATTTCTCAGTATCAGCTTGGTATCTAGACTTATGCTCAGCTAGTGGTAATAGGCTCGCTCTACTATTTTGTAACACCTTCGCATAATCTAGAAATAAAAAGTACCTATTCGTAAATAATACGATTGAATGTTATTCCTTTTGCTCGCTACTTATTATTCAAACTAATTTTTACTAATTATGCTATAACTGTAAATCGACTCAACCAATTTAGATGAAATTTGGTATGGAGATAGATGGGGCTCTGGAGACTAATATTGTAAATGCTAATGTAAATTTGTTCGTTTGTTACGCTGTCACGGTAAAACTACCACTGGAGGCGATTATAAACTACTTTGTGTGAGAGTTGACTTGAAGTAATTCCCCCAGGACTCGAGTGAAATCGCGGGAAATAGCTAGTTTTAGCTTACATACACTCTTCTTATATTAGGTACTGTTTTTTGTGTATTGCTTTTCCTCTGCAGTTATGAAATGCAGTTTCTTACAAAATATATTTTGTGATCCTCTGATCTGAATAACAAATACAAAATATTGAGTATTCTAGTAGCGAATATATTTTGTAATATTGGAATTATATCTATACATCTCAAAATACGAGTAAGCCAGTACAATACTTGGAGGTACAATGTACCCGGTCGACTAATTTTCTCACTTCAATGTCTTTACTTATGATCTTAGTAATAAGGTTGAAAATTGAATTGGAAGATTCTTGAGTGTATTAAAGATAATATTTATCCTAAAAATATTAGCTTTTCGCTTCAGTAGCTGTATACATACCTACGGAACTCTTATTTCTGTTCGACTGACATAAAAATGTGACGCAAACATCTCATCTCAAAGATGACGAATAGGAAATGAAAACCTATTTACGAAATAAATATAAATGTCAGGGACCCCATCAAATGTCGCCATGTTATAGTAGAGAGTAGTGACATCATTATTTACTCTAGTCGTTAGGTAACAAGAGTTGATTAAAAATGTATTTTAAGGGCTAAATAATAATAGTCAAATTTTGTGGCATCATCTTACAAGATGGATTAACGTGACAGTTATGGTAATTGAACTCTTCCAACCTTTGTGAGTTTGGAAAAAATCTTTTCTTTTTTAAGTTTTATTCTTTGAGAACGCCACGTTATCTCAAAATAAGGGGGTGAGGGGATTTCCTAAAACAACCCGAAAAAAGAACCCGACGTTGAAAGTAAAAAGAACCCGACGATGGATTAATTGTTTACATGTAACTTCATGTCCTTTTTGGATGGTTAATCATCTAATGACGTCTCCCGCCGTGAGCGAGGTGTCAGGCTCTTACCGACTACAACCCATTCATGTTCCTTCCTCAGCCCTGTGTGTTCCGGGAGCGCGGTAATTCTTTCGAACATCTCACAGTATGTAGGTACCCTTCAGGATCAAGGCAAGGTCATCTCATTTGTTGAAATCAGATCTGTACTAAAGAAAAAAACAACACATGTAGCCAGTTTCATTTAAAACCCTGCCTCTACCGTAGTCCGGTATTTTTTTTTTGATCTTAGTCGCCGGAATTCCTACCTTACCAAATGAATGCCTAAAATCGTAAATGTTTTACTCAACAGGAAGACATGGTGTGCCTGTCGTGCACAGCGACAGGGGAGAGGGTGTGCCTGGCTGCCGAAGGCTTCGGTAACCGACATTGCTTTCTAGAGAACATCGCCGACAAGAACATACCACCAGACCTGTCCCAGTGCGTGTTTGTTATAGAACAGGTCAGTTTGATTATTAGTCTTAACATTTAACATTGAGCGTTGGCCTTAACATTTAACATTGTTAAGTTAAAAACTTCAAAAACATTAACTGCTGTTATTAAATGATAGAATAGCATAAAATGTATTATGTATATGGAACAAAAATCGTATGCCATGGGAAAAAGAGCCTCTGACTACGAGTATGAAACCTGCTCCTTTGTTAATAAGTATTTTATTAGCCTTAACGTTTATCATTAATCAGTTGTAAACCTTAATAATTGACAAGTATTATTAAACGTAGATATCACTGTCTTAGAGCTGTTCCTCTGCTTCAATAAGTCACAATTATGTACTTTCTAAGTATATTATCTTAGACGTCATTGACTAACGGTGAAGGAAAACATCGTGAGGAAACCTAGACTTAAAAAGTCTGAAATCACTAATCCGCCTTGAGCAAGCGTGGTGATCAATGCTCTTGCCTTCTCTGTATGAGAAGCGGCCTGTGCCCAGCAGTAGGACAATATATAGGCTGATGATGATGATTAAACGTAGATTTTCACTGTCTTGGAGATGTTGCTCTGCTTCAATAAGTCATAATATGTACGTTTCTAAGTATATCTTAGACGTCACTGACTAACGGTGAAGAAAAACATCGTGACGAAACCTGGACTTAAAAAGTCTGAAATCACTAATCCGCCTTGAGCAAGCGTGGTGATCAATGCTCTTGCCTTCTCTGTATGAGAAGCGGCCTGTGCCCAGCATAGGACAATTATAGGCTGATAATGATGATGAAACGTAAAGAAACTGTTATTAATTAGTTTACATTTTTCAGGCGCTTTCAGTAAGAGCTTTGCAAGAGTTAGTCACGGCTGCTGGATCGGAAACTGTAAGTATATGGTTACGGATTTTGTTATATAAATGTACATCAAGTATACTATAATTATATGTAACTGTAAAATTAACATTTGAAAACCTTTCCGAAGTATAATAATGCCACCCTATGAATAATTTTCAATTATATTTTTGACTAAACTACACTTTAAATATGTTCTTATAAGGGTTGGTTTCACTATTGACTGTCGTGAATAGTGATTGATGGTTTCGTAAACATTACGAGCTGAATCGTTTTTTTTTAATGATGATTTTTTTATACTTTTTTTCTTTTTTTATCATCCTATTAGAACAAGGAAATGGTGAAACAAATTCTTTATGTCCTATAAAGATTTCAAAAGGCAAATCTTTTGTATGATTTTGTATACATATTCCATTATTTTATGATGTTGTGTTTAACAAAATTGAATATTTTTTGTCCTCTTGTGAATAATTTCGTTTTACGTATTGCGATCGTGTTTTAAATTTTTGCAGGGGAAAGAAAACTTAGTGAGTATATCTGCCTAACGGTAAACAATGCATGCTGTATCATTTACATTTTTGGCTAATTGGTTAAAAAATATTTGGCTACATTTGACTTTTCAAAATTTTTCTGTCAAAATTTTATTGCTTAACATTTTTTTTTTAATAATACGTGGTTTAACTTTCAAAATTCATTATGTGATCGCTTATGAATCGTACTAATTTCATTGTATTAAAAATATACCATCTATTGAAATTGGTAGGTAATTAAACATAAATTAGTGAAAAAAAATCTGACAAAAATATCGCGTGGAATTATTTTTTTTGCAAATAGTGAAATCAGGCCCTAATCCCAGAGTACTGAAAGGATTCATTTAATAATTATTTAAAACTAGCTGTTTCCCGCGGTTTCACCCGCATCCCGAAGGAACTACTTAGCGCACCCGGGTAAAAAGTAGCCTATGTTGTTCCTTAGGGTCTATTCTATATCAGTACCAAATTTCATTTATATCGGTCCAGTAGTTTTGGCGTGAAAGCGTAACAGACAGACAGACAGACAGACAGAGTTACTTTCGCATTTATAATATTAGTAAGGATAGTAAGAATTAATCAAAAAGGCAATACAAAACAACTTCCCAGTCTCTTCTTTTATTTCTTCTTCAATAATCTTCAAAAGTTTCTGGTTGTCCTGGATTTGTTAAGACCAAAATTGTCAAAGTCAAAGTCAAACTTACACATACATAATTTTATTTCGATGGTATGGTAATTCTAATTAGATATGTTTTCTCTTCTATCGCTAATCCTAAGCATGGCATTTTATTAGTTTAGAACAGTATTTGTCTTCCCTATTAATTAACAAAAATAATTTATTATAGTAGAAGAAACATTTGGCTTTTACATATTAACAGGGATATGTCGTAAATTAAATTACAAAATATTTTGCAAGCAGTCAGGAAAAAAAATACTTATTATAATTATATTTTTTTTTATAATTACAGCTGTAAGATTTTGGTTTTTAAATTACTAGATAGTGTTTCTATTTTTTACCCAATTGCTATAGCATCAGATAGATATTTGCGTTGGTTAAATTTATCCAAATTGAAAGGCCTCGATCTTGTAACGTCTTAATGACTGTCATTACCCAATTAATTAGCTCTCGAGGTGCAAAATAATATTGCCTAGTTAACATACTAGAGGTTATTAAAATGGCTGCCATAATTTCGCGCCAAATATTCGTAGTATGCCAAATTGATTGTCATTCGACGAAAATGTTTTGACAGTGATGTATGGTTATGTCAAATTGTACCATCTTTATTTTTAGACCGTTCACGAGTCGATTAAGGTCAAATTTATGAATAGTAATTTAATGTTGTTATATAATATTTTCTTTCGTGATTTTGATACATTTAAAAAAAATATTTCTTCCAACCTTTCTACAATACTTTTGGATAGAACGTCACTAAAAACTTTTTTCTTCGTTTTTTTTAAATAATATTTTAGTACCACTCCACGTCTTTTCTATTCCAGGGTAAAGGCACCGGTTCTGGTCATCGTACACTATTGTACGGCAATGCTATTCTTCTGCGACATCTCAACAGTGATATGGTATGATTATTTTTCAAGATATGTTATAACTATAAATACACTCGAGAGCAATGAATCCGGGTCACTTAAAGAATCCTAAAAATCTCGGAAACTAAAAATGCTAGGTTAATGCAATAAATTGTATTTAATAGACAATGTAATACTCCTTAAATGAAGGTATTAAAACTTCTTAGTTATTGTAAAGTTATATCATAAAAAAATCAAATTTGAAAAAGGGCCATTTTCGAAGATGGAACTACGAAATTACAGCATTTGGTTTTGCATTTGTTTGTAATCTGTCATTTATTTGGGTACATAAACCATGTTGATAGTGCTCTATATTCATTATTCAAGCTGAAATTATGTCGCTTACGCCTGAAGAATGCACCAGAATACTTACAATGCTGGAAACCGGCCGGAGTCAGCGCGATACAGCCAGGACTGTCGGTGTTTCGCTGTCAACAGTACAAAGAGTTCTCCGACGTTACGAAGAAACTGGTTCTAACCTACGCAGACCAGGAACGGGCAGAACCAGGTGTACCACAGCACGAGAAGACCGATACTTGGTGAACACCATGCTTCGAAATCGCTTTCTCACAGGAACTGAACTCACAAATCAGTTTCGACGCCTCGGAGGAAGTAACCCAAGTGCATGGACAGTAAGACGTCGGCTTGCTGAATCTAACTTAAAACCCCTTAAACCTGCAAACGGCCCTAAACTGGAGCGTGGGCATCGTATTTCAAGACTAAGATATGCCCAGAGCCACGTAAATTGGAGTATTGAAGATTGGTCAAAAGTTATGTTCTCCGACGAATCAAAATTTATGCTCTACAAGCACGATGGAAGACACGGAGTGTATCGAAGACCAGAGGAAAGATTCAAGCAAGCATGCATCGAAGAAAAAGTAGCCTACGGTGGTGGGTCTGTACTTGTGTGGGCCGGAATTTCTTCTGACAGTCGCACAGAGCTGGTGATCATAGAAAACGGCTCTTTAACTAGCGAAAGATATGTGGAAGAAATCCTCAATGATCACGTTGGTCCATTTATGGTCAATTTAGGTGAGGATGCTATATTTATGCATGACAATGCCCGACCTCATACAGGTAGGATTGTGAATGACTACCTTCAAGAGATGAACATTACTCGTATGGAGTGGCCAGCGCGCAGCCCGGATATCAACCCGATCGAGCATGCTTGGGACGAGCTAGGCAGATGCGTAAAACAACGAAACCCTCCCCCAATCACGCTTCGTGAGCTCAAAATTGCTCTCACAGAGGAATGGGAGAATATTCCCCAAAATCGTATAAGGAACTTGGTGTACAGCATGCCAAACCGCGTAAACGCAGTAATGGAAGCACGAGGAGGCAATACGAAGTATTAAAATTCAAGAAAATCGTAATAAAATTCAAAAAAATCATGTTTTCTATTTTTGTTTTAAGGAGAGATCAGCAGTTTTTTTCTTTATGTAATTTTGTGTTAATAAAATGTATGGTGACTCATATTTTTTTTACTTTCATTTAAGGAGTATTACATTGTCTATTAAATACAATTTATTGCATTAACCTATCATTTTTAGTTTCCGAGATTTTTAACATTCTTTAAGTGACCCGGATTCATTGCTCTCGAGTGTATTTACACTCCACCAAAGCATGTATAGTCAATAAGTATCCGAAATGACCATTCACTTCTTTTGACGAGAGAGTTATTCATAAAAACAACATTTTCAAAATATCAACTTTTGTTCTATCCTTCACGAAGTCTTTGCAATTAAAACTTTTGAGAGCTGCGGGAACAACCTCCGAAAATTTAACATATATTACCATTTATTAGTAGAAACATGTTTTAAAACTGGTGCTTTTATTATATCAAGCAACCCAATTAATATATTTCTATCCAAAATATTGAATTGGCATTTTATGCTTGAATCTTAATTAAAGAAATCCTCTATTTAACTTTTTAGTACCTGGCCTGCCTGTCTACCTCATCATCCCAGGACAAGCTGGCCTTCGATGTGGGTCTGCAACAGCATTCCCAGGGTGAAGCCTGCTGGTGGACCCTGCACCCTGCCAGCAAACAAAGGTAACCATCCAAACCTGATATTAGAAGTCACAGGACGATACCCAGCGCGAGCCTACGGACGGCGAAAAATGTGTAGCTCGCCGTCTGATGTATACCAGGCCCAGGTCGAAACGCGTTTGGCACGTACTTATTATAATTATAAAGTTAAAAATCTTTGTAAAATGCAACGTGTTTCCAGCAAATAAAGCTCTATTCTATTCTTATAGATCTGAGGGTGAGAAGGTGCGAGTCGGAGATGACTTGATTCTAGTCTCCGTGGCCACTGAGAGATATTTGGTAAGTACAATACTGAGGTCTGGTGCCATTCATGCTGAGATAAATAGGCCATCAGCAGCTGTATACATCATAGGCATTCTGATCCCGGTGCCAGAGAAAGATGGAGGTATACAGGGCGAATAGCACTGTCCCTTTTTCTCATTGAAATCTAGATCACTACAAAGAATATGACTTTCTTCATACTTTTAGTGTCATTTACAAATCATGTGATGAACTACTGTTGCTAATGAAAGGTTTAAAAAATGATCTTGGATTAAAATGATAGTTTAATAGGGAATTGAACTTACGGCAACTCGATTTCACATTAATTTTTATTTATTAAACACAATATACAATAGCGGACTCTGCCAGTCTATCTTTGGGTGGTGGGTGATTATGTCTTTGTCGATTACTAGGCAATACTAGCCTTTCATTCAGGAAAATCTTCTATTCTATTCTACTTATCTAACCTCAGGGCAAGGTCATATTGTCGCCGTCTGAACGTGCTCCCCGCGTCATCACAAAAGGACTAAGGTTTATTTTATCGGTGAGGGCAAACCGCCTAAATGTTTAGATGTCGATTTATGTTACACACATTTTGTGGTCGTTGTTTTTCGAATTGTTTACACACATTTTGTTTTATGGACTCATTAAAGCTTGTATTCTAGAAATGCTTAGTTTCATAGATTTTGTAATAAGGTATTTGAATCGTAGAATGTATCAAACAGAACCTTATTGTGTGGTTGGAGAAACAAATTGATTGCGATGATATTTTTCTTTCCGAAATTCGGAACACATTCATTTCAGTCACTTCAAAGTCTTTTTTTTATTTAAATAGGCCTTTGCAGGCTCTTATTGCAAAGAGTAGTTCTTATGAAGAAGAATTGGCAAGAAACCGCCATGCCCGAGCCCAGAATCGCACTTGCTTTTTTTACTTAAATAAGTTAAAATCCTTCATTTTATTCCAAATTTATAGGCCTTGCAAGCGAAAAGTCACACATCAGCGTGGTAAAAATAAAATTAAATAATTAAATAAACACAAATATTTTATTTATATCAATTTCAATCTAGTCTATTGACTAAGTATTAATCTAGAATACAGGCCAAAATAGTGTCTTTGTAATAAGAGAAATCACATTTTATAAATTATTTCTCAATGTTCAAGTTTATTTCATAGAAAAAACGTATTCTAATTTCAGCATTTGTAAATCAATATTTTGCCTCATATCACGTACATTTTAAAGCACATTTTGTGGCTTTTAAGTAATCAGTTTACATCACATTGGTACTTTAATTTGTTGATGTTGTTTTTAAATATATGTGAAGCACAATATTTCTTACGCATATTGAGCTATTTGTATTTTTATGTTGTTTGTTATAGAATTCATTGATTCATAAGTAAGATATCTTTAAATGTTATTAACAGGGAAATTTCAGTCAAAATATATGTATTACGCACATTGACCTATATAGTTTATTTTTTGTTAAGACAACACATTTTTCACATACAATGAAATTCATAAATGCATTTCTGTTTTTCACTGTAAACGTAGATCATTACTTTTTAATTTTATATCGGATGGACTATAGGTTGGTACGCACCTTATCAAAAATGTATTCCTTTTTTAAGTTTAGATAGTTCTAGTAAATATTATTCTTCAATACTCCTGCTGCTTTTATAAGCCTTGAGAGTTATCAAGATGAGGATTTCGACTCCAATGCGTTGGCCATTTTATATATGGTAATATGTTCATTTAACTATGGTATACTGGATAACATATAAAAACAATTTCCAGGTAATCAGCACGCGATTTGGCGTTGTAATAAACTTAAAGTCTTACAAACTTATTTCTTGATAATAAACTAGCTGTTTCCCGCGGTTTCACCCGCGTCCCGAGGAAACTAACTCACGCACCCGGATAAAAAGTATTATATGTATTAATTCAGGTCATAAACTATGTGTATACCAAATTTCATCCAAATCCATTCAGTAGTTTTTGCGTGAAAGAGTAACAAACATACATACTTTCTTACAACTTTTCGTTTTAATTTTTAAATTAATAATTTTTCAGCACACAACGAAAGAGAACGAAGTATCGATAGTGAACGCTTCGTTCCACGTGACGCACTGGTCGGTGCAGCCCTATGGCACCGGTATATCCCGGATGAAGTACGTCGGCTACGTGTTCGGAGGAGACGTGTTGAGGTTCTTCCACGGAGGAGACGAGTGCCTCACCATACCCAGTACTTGGACCAAGGATGGGGGGCAGAAGTGAGTAATGTGTTTTATTTTTGTCAGATAGCCCAGAAAGTAACAGCCAGTTATACTAAGGTTATCATGTTACCCAATACCTGGGTTGTGGACAGTAGCGGCGTTAGGGTAGGGCGAGGTGGGGCGACCGCCCAGGGCGCCGCATCTGAAAGGGCGCCGCAGGCGCCCTTTTTATATCCTCTCACTCTTTGAGGCCTACTTACCCTCATACATATAGTTTGCTTAGCAAAAGTTTTCTTGAATTTGTCATCAAATGTCTATCAATTTCGGGTTTTTCTGCGTTATTGACATTAGAATGCAAAAGTTGACAAGAAAAAGCTGTCGTCAATTTTCCGGCAAATGAGAATGGGCGTGTTGGTGCCCCTCCAGTATCGTCTTTACCATAAGGGCACTCGGGGCGCCATTGTTACGGGGCCCCCCAAAAACGAAGCATTCAATTATTATAATATTGTTACTAGCTGTTTTACCCACATCCCGAGTGAACTCCTTCGCGCACCCGGGTAAAAAGTAGCCTATGTCCTTTCTCAGGCTCTAGACTATCTGTGTACCAAATTTCATTTAAACCGGTTCAGTAGTTTTGGCGTGAAAACGCGACAAACAGGCAGACATAGTTACTTTCGCATTTATAATATTAGTAAGGATTATTATGTTGCTCATACCTATTACTTAAAAAATTTCGCGCTCGCTTCGCTCGCGCTCTAACTCTTATTCCTCTGATTTTTTCTCACCTTATTATTTATAGTTTTTAGGGTTCCGTAGGCGACTAGAAAAACTTTTAAAAATCGGGGTGTCCACTATTTGGAAAATCAGGGAAGCAATAGGTGGTCACGGATTTTCAGGGAAATGTAAGAGTCATGAAATACAAATATGATTCCTAAGAATATTGATGCTCATATTCCTAAAAAAAATTCGCGCTCGCTTCGCTCGCGCTCTTACTCATATTGCTCTGATGTTCTCTTAGCTTACTGTTTATGGTTTATAACTCCAAAAACAGATAATATATCTTTTCCTACCTATGCACATGGTCTAAATTTTTAACATAAATACTCCAAAGTATACACTCTGGTTAAAAACAAAATAATATAATATTTTCCATAAGACGACAATATTGGATCAGGGAAATGTGGTAGAATGGTCAGGGAAAAGTCAGGGAACTATTTTTGGTATTTATAATGGACACCCCGCTTATAGTTTCGCCATGACCTTCCGTCTGTCTGTTTGTCCACGGTATAGCTAAGCGTTCTTTAGTACAAGAAAGCTGAAATTTGGTATGGATATGTACAAGATATTTTTAACCAGTGCGCAAATTTTGTCTAAATAAACTTCAACATATTTCCAGATTTACTAAAGAAATCAGTAGTAAAGCCACTATTTAAAAAAGGAGATAGCACTCAAATGGACAATTACAGGCCCGTTACTTTGATTCCTATATTTGCAAAAATTCTAGAAAAGGTATTTTATAATAAATTGTTAAGCTTTATTGAAAAACACAAAATTATTAAAGATGAACAAAATGGGTTTCGTAAAAATAGAAGTACATCGCTAGCAGCCTTCCAACTAGTAAAGGAAATTACGGACTGTACTGACAAGAAAATACCCGTTACAGTGTTGTTTATGGACATGAGTAAAGCCTTTGATTATGTTCCCCATGAACGATTACTGGAAAAGCTTTCAAGGTGCGGCATAAGAGGAACAGCATATAACTGGCTTCAATCATATTTGGCCGGCAGAACACAGTCAGTAGAAGTTACAAGTTACAATAAGGAAACTAAAACGTTGGATTCGGTCAAATCTTCACCTATGTTTAATAGATATGGTGTGCCACAGGGCAGTATTTTAGGGCCACTAATGTTCTTGCTCTACATAAATGATTTCCCAGATGTTATAAATCATAAATGTGTACTATTTGCTGATGATACTACAATTATAATCAAGGGTCACGATAAAAGTTCGTACGAAAAAGAAATTAATATTACTCTCCAAAGAACTATACACACTATACGTGGTTAGAAGTAAATAATTTGAAAGTTAATATCAATAAAACAAAATTTATTCAATTTCATACCTATAGATCACAACCAATGGATCTAAATATATCTTATAAAGGAGTCGCCCTAACGGAAACCGATGTAGTTAAATTTCTTGGAATAACTTTGGATAAATTTTGCTCATGGAAAAATCATATTAATGACATTTGCGCCAAAATAAATAGTTTTATATATCCCTTGAGGCGTATTAGCTGCGAGGTATCTAGAAATGCCGCAATGACGGCTTTCCATGGCTACGTAACCTCCACGCTAAGGTATGGAATTGTCCTGTGGGGTCGTTGTGTGGAGATTGAGCAAGCATTTTTAATGCAAAAAAAATGTGTGAGAGCTATATTTTGGTTAAAACAAATAGATTCATGTCGTCCATTTTTTAGAAAACATAAAATCTTAACACTTCCCTGTATTTATATACTAGAATCATGTATATTTGTTTACAAACACAAGAGACTTTTCCAGCAAGCTTGTAGCTACTATGCCCCACGATCTATGCATACTAATAAGCTATTTCAACCGAGGACAAACCTGACATGTACTAGTAATAATAGTTATATTATGTGCATAAAATTATATAACAAAATACCAAATTCTGTAAAATCGTTGCCATTTTCTAAATTCAAAAGAAGTTTAACGAGGTTTTTAATTGAAAATTGTTTTTATAGTGTGCATGAGTTTTTAGGATACAAATTGTAAGTTTTGACATGATTTTATAATTGACAGGGGTATTATTAACATTTATTATTGAATGGATTATTATTGACATTTGTGATTACTATTTTTACTGGTTATCATTATTATACGCATTACTTTTTAATTAAGCTTTGATGTAATAATTCTTGACATGATTATTATAATTGACATGGGTATGATTGACATTTATTATTGTAAGGATTATTATTTTTATTAGTTTTCATTATTATATTGTCACTTTTAGTTTAATGAGTGCATGATTAAGAAGAATATAACTTAAACTATGTATTCATATTTGCATGCCGAAATTAAAGGCAGAATAAGAGATCAATTTAATTTATGTTGTCAACTTTCTGTACCTTATTTATGCAAATAAATGATTATTATTATTATTATTTTGACATTCATTTGTTTTCTTCTCTTTCGAGAGTGTTAATGATCCTTGTACACGGGCCGGAGCCAAGTGTGTAAGGAGAAGATTAAATTGAGAAGGTAGATGATAGAGTTGAGGACGTTAAAAACTTTCGGGTAATACGGCAGGTGTTAAGTATGGTAGCTTTTTGGAGCATGTGGAGTGTATGAGTAGGCATGTGTAGAGTGTTAAGGCTTTGTTTGAGAGATTTTGGTATGACACCAGTAGTTGATATGACTATAGGGACGATGTGAACAGTTTGCGCTCTCCATTGTGTTTTTATTTCTATGGCGAGGTCTTGATATTTGCTGAGCTTTTCGGATATTGTTGTTTGAATATTGTGCGTGTTAGGTATAGCTATGTCAATTAAATATACTGTTTTATTTATTTTGTCATGAAGGGTTATGTCAGGTCTGTTGTAATGAATGGTTTTGTCTGTAATTATGGTGCGGTCCCAGTATATTTTCTGATTTCTATTTTCTAGGACTGTTTCTGGTTTATATTTATAGTATGGTATCATTTCGTTTATGAGTTTATATTTGTGAGCTAAATGCTGGTGTATTATTGCTGCTACCTGGTCATGACGATGTTTGTAATCTGTTTGTACCAATGATTTACAGGCTCCTGTTATGTGCTGTATAGTTTCAGAGGTATTATTGCAATGCCTGCATAAGTCAGTCTGCTGGTTCGGATCTTTCATAATATATTTTCTGTAATTACGTGTAGCTATTATTTGGTCTTGTATGGCAAGCATAAAGCCCTCGGTCTCAGGAAACAGTTCGCCTCTCCTAAGCCATTCGTTCGACCCTACTTTATCGACGTGTGGCTGGCTCAGGAAAGATCTATGTCTTCCGTGAAGCGCTTTATCTGACCATGCTGAAATTTTTTGTTGTGTACTTATAATAGTTTCGCTGATTTGTGTGTCTCTGTTATGAAGGTTAAGGGGTGTTAGTTTTTTGTCTATTTCTGTTACGTGTTTGTGTAGTGATGATTGTTCTGTTTTGGTGTGGAAGTAAGCTCTGAGTGTTTTGATCTGTTTGTTGTGTAGGTTGTGTATGTCTATTAGTCCTCTTCCTCCTTCTTGGCGAGGTAATGTAAGTCGTTGTATGCATGATTTAGGGTGGTGTTTTCTATGTTTAGTTAATGATGTATTAATAGTGCGTTGAAGTTTTATTATTATTATTATTATTTTCTTGGTATACATTTTTGTATCTCGGTATTAATCTACCGGATTTTTAGATTAGCACGGGCCGAAGCCAAGTGCTAACCTATGTGATCGAAGGGCTCAAATGTGATGAGCTGTTATGTGTATGTTGACTGTGTGATGGTGTGCGTATTGGGAATGGTGCTGCTGTTTGTGATACATTTTGTTCGTTCTGTAAGAATTTCCTGACAATACGGCAAGTGTTTAAGATAGCAGCTTTCTGTAGGGAATGGTAAGTGTTCGGTGGTAACTCTAAGGTTTTTAAAGACTGGTGTAGTTGTTTCGGTATCACACCAGTTGTTGATAGAACTATGGGGATAATTGAAACACTGTTTAATCGCCACATTCGGCTTATTTCGATTTTGAGGTCTGTATATTTGGAAAGTTTTTCGGCTATGGTGTTTTGTAGGTTGTGGGTGTTTGGTACTGCGATGTCTATGATTTGTGCGGTTTTGTTAATTTTGTCTAGTAAAGTTATATCTGGTCTATTGTAATGAATTGTTCTGTCGGTGAGGATAGCGCGATCGAAGTATAACTTATGAGTGCTGTTTTCAAGAACCGTTTGGGGATTATATTTATAGTAAGGTACCGATGGTGTAGTAATCAATTTATATTTTAATGCAAGTTTTTGATGAATTATGTTGGCTATCTGATCATGCCTGTGCTTATAATCAGTCTGAACTATTGCTTTGCATGCTCCAGTGATGTGTTGAATAGTTTCAGAGGAGCTGTTACATCTTCTGCAGGTGTCTGTTGGGATGGGGGTTCGCATGATATGTTTTTGGTAGTTACGGGTTTCTATAACTTGATCTTGAATTGCTAGCATGAACCCTTCGGTCTCAGGAAACAAATCTCCTCGCCTTAGCCATTCGTTCGACGCTAGTTTGTCGACGTTCTCTTGGTCAAGGTCTTGGCGATGTCTTCCATGAAGTGACTTCCGGGCCCATTCTATTATTTTAGTCTGTCTGTCAATTTGTTTTTCGTTATTCTGAGTAGTTGTATCGTACATATTTAAAGGGGTCAGTTTTCGGTCATTGTGAACTATTGCTTTATGTAGAGAAGAATTAGTGGTTTTTGTGTTAAAGTATGTTCGTAGTGTAGTAATTTGTTTGTTGTGTAGGTTTGTTATATCTATTATACCTCGTCCTCCGTCTTTTCTGGGTAGGGTTAATCTTTGTATGCAGGAGCGGGGATGGTGTTTTCTGTGTTTGGTTAATGTGGTGTTAATTATGCGTTGTAATTTTTTAAGTTCAGTATTGGTCCAGCTTATAATACCAAATGAATAAGTTAGAATAGGTATTGCATAGGTATTGATTGCTTTAATAGTATGTCTAGAATGCAGTTGAGTATTAAATATTGATTTAAGTCTATGTTTAAATTGTTGAGTTAGTTTATTCTTTATTTCTTTATATTTTATTTGTGTAGCTTGTATGTATCCTAAATATTTGTAAGTTTCGTGTTCATCTAAAGAATGAATTGTTTCACCTGCCTGGGTTATATAAGAGTGTTCGTAATTTCGGCCTCCCCTGACTGAGTTAATTTTGCACTTATCAATTCCAAATTCCATTTTTATGTCACCTGAGAATTGATCTGTGATGTCGGCTAATTCGTATAAGTCCTCTTGTGAAGTAGCGTATAACTTTATGTCGTCCATATAAAGAAGATGATTAATGTTATATTCTTGTCGGTCATTCTGTGTGTCAATTATCCGTGTGTCATCAAACAGTAATTTAAATCCTGGTGTGTGTGTTTTTAATTTTTTCGATAGCGGATTTAAAGCTAGGCAGAACCATAAAGGACTAAGAGAGTCACCTTGAAATATGCCTCGCTGTATCTTAATTGGTTCAGTCTCAAAGATTCCTTCGGGTGTAGTTAAATTTAAACGTGTTTTCCATTGTGTAATGATGTTGTTTAGAAATAATATGATTTGAGGGTTTATTTTATATATTTTTAAAACTTCGAGTAACCAAGTATGTGGGACTGAATCGTAAGCTTTTTTGTAGTCAATGTACATAGTGTATAGATCTTTTTTCTGTCGTCTAACCTGTTGGAGTATAACTGAGTCTATTGTTAGTTGTTCCTTACAGCCCTGACTGAACTTTCGGCATCCTTTTTGTTCTTCCGATAATATTGTATTTATTTCAAGGTGTTTATAAATGATTTGTGTAATACACGAAGTTATTATTTTATATATTGTCTGAAGGCATGTTATGGGTCTATATTTGGCTGGGTTACTGATGTCGTTGTAGTCTTTTGGTATCATGTATGTTATTCCCTCTGCTATATATGCTGGTACTGTATCTGGGTTTTTGACAAAGATGTTGATGTAGTTATGGAGATATGGGTGTATTTGTGTAAATTTCTTGTACCAAAAATTGTGTATGTTGTCTGAACCAGGTGCTTTCCAGTTATGTAATTTGCTAAGGACGTCGTGAAATGTATCTATTGGAATGTGTTCGAATGGCATTTCTTGTGTGTCTTTGTGATTTTCTGTTTCCGTTTTAATCCATTCAGCTTGTGTATTATGGCATATAGGCCTCTCCCAGATTCCTGACCAAAATTGATGAAATTCGTCTATCTGTGGTACAGAAACGTTTGTGTTATTTTCACTGTTGTTTATTGTTTGGTTTGTTGTAGAATTTTTTAATGATCTGTAGAACTGCTTTTCATTATTTCTGAACTTATTATTTTGAGTTTTACGTAGTGTACATTTAGTATACCTATTTAGTCTACTGGTTACAAGAGTAAGTTTTTGTTTGAGTGTGTCTAAAAAGTGTACAAGTTCTGTGTTTGGCTCTTCGTGTGTTGAATGTATTTTGTAGTTTTCTAGTATTATGTTGACATCTTTAACAAGCTTCCTACTTCTATTTCCTTGCATGAACGCTGTGAGCCTTCCAATTTTAGCCCTTAAATCTGTAACTCTCGATTCTAATCTTCGCTGCCATTTAGGTTTATTAATTTTGTGTCGAATGTTAGCCGTATTCTCGACAGCGATAAACGAAAGTCTACTCCCATTAGTTTTAGCAGCTGTCCAAGCACCGCTGTATATTATATTTTGTAATTGATCAAAATCTGTTTCGTTGTTAATATGTTTTGGTAAGATATTATTATCAATATAATGTATTATTTGTGCTAACTTTCGTGATGGTTTCTGTTTAGGTATGTAATTTCTTTTTGTGGGGTGTATGTTTTTGTAATATTGTAGTGCTGAATTAAAGGTTTCCTCTATCTCCTGAATTATTTCTATATTGGTTTCATTATTTGTCATATTTGGTGTATTTACTATGGTGTGTGTAAGTGCCTCTGAGTCGATCCTACTTAAGAAATTAGTCTCATTTCCTATTTCCGTTTCTTGTGTATTTGTTGGGTATGTTGTTTCTGCGTCATGTGATGTGGATTGTTGTCTTGATACATTCAGTGTGGATATTTGTGTGTGTTGGTGTTCCTGTATCCTATAAGAATCTAATTTCTGAAGTGCAAGTGTTTTGAGTTCTAGGAGGCGTGATTCTGGTATCAAACTATTATTAATGATTACTCTTTTTTGGTCTGATATGCGCTGCTCAGATAAATGTGATAATTCTGGGTATGTTTCTATGAACTTGTCTCTTAGCTTTTTCCGCCAAATAGTCATATCAGTTTCCATATTCGTAATGATGTAGTAGCACTTTATTATAGTTTCATTAAGTTCGTTCGACCATTTCATTCTACGTTTTGGGTGTGATTGTGAAGGTAAGTGCGTTAGGTCTGTGTTTATCTGGGGCGATGTCTGGTTATCTATGGTATTTACGTGTATCTGCATATTATAGCTTACTTCTGACCTGATTGCCTCAAGTGTAGTGGACGGGAGTAACTTTTTATTAACTATTGCTCTACGTTGGTCTCCAACTCTTTGTTTGGAGACATTCATGTGCGGGAATCTATCAATGAATTGTTGATGCAATGATGTAAGGTACGAATTTGTGTCGGTTTCTAACTTTGTAATGATGAGATATGTACGCCAAATGAATTTATTCATGTCTTCACTCCATTTTTTTCGCGTAGTCGTTGAGACAGTAGTGGGTGAAGGATTTTCGGCCAATGTGGCCTCCGCCACAACATCTACTGACATTAATGATAATGATGGTGATGACCTTGATGAACGTAATAGATATGAAGGTGGTGATGATGGTAATGATGAGAATAATGATGATTTTGGAGATGAACATAATGAAGAGTTGTCTTGTTGCACTGCAGCAGTCTGTGACTGGGCAGCTGATAGCGACATAGTGCCCCCCCCAGAATACGAGGGGCTGCCCAGGCCAGAAGGCCTGGGGCGGGATTCTCCATTGCGGTTGGCTCCGGTACCCGCCTGGGGTACTGTTCTATTTCTTAGTCGCATCGCATGAGTTACTAGGTATTAGCTAGATAATTAAAAATAAGAATAAGAAATGAGAGTCAAGAGTGGGAGAAAATGTATAGGACTATAATTAGAACTTAAGAGAGAGTTTAGATCAATAATAGTTGTTAATTTTGTTGATTAGGAGTCGAAGATTGAGAGCTAGAGAAGGTTAGTAAAGGATAGAGGAAGGAGTTAGTTGGGAAGTTGGGACCGTTAGTTGGGAAGGGTTCAGCCAAGGTATTACGGCTGTTGTTCTTATCGTATCTCCTGTTTACCTACTGGGACAGGGTCGTCGTGTTCTAAGTGACCAGATCGTTCATGCCTTCCCGTAAGCCCCCCCACCACGTCAAGGTGGCCCCACAGGGGGGTTATTATTATTATTATTACAACACTTTTTAACAAACACGTATTTTTCAGTTTATTAGGTCTTAGTACTTAAAAAAAGTTATCGTTTGCGCAAAATATTCATTTAAGAACTTAATTTGTTTAAAACTCGCCGGTCGGCTTGTGTGTAGATATCAGCTGAGTCGTATTGTACTTGTGAGCTCGCTCTTGCATGCTTAGGCAGTGTAGTGCTATTACGAAAAGATTATTCCCATGTTTTACTTACGTTTTACTTACTTTTACTTACTAAACATAGAAATGTGTTCAATTACTGATACCGAACCACCAAAAAAAATGCGCACTGGTTAAAAACTTTTCCAGTATTGATCACGCCGACGCCGATTCTTTCCAAATGTTGGAACCCTCGGTGCGCTAGTCTGACTCGCACTTGGCCAGTTTTTTTCCGTATGGGTTTAAATTGCGGGTTAGGGGGCGCCGCAAAAATCTCGCCCAGGGCGCTGATGGGGGTAAAACCGGCACTGGTTGTGGAGATAAAGATAAGTAGTAGCTTCATGTCAAATCCTACCAATTCGATCACTCGAGAGAACATTGGTATAGGTATTATGAATTCTGAAAAGGTACGACAAAAGTTGTCAACGGTATCGATTAATCTACTCGATTAGTTAAACGATTAGATTCATATATTTCAGTTTAAATCAACACAAATAATAATAAACCTTCAAGAGAAAAAAACTAAACCCATCTTCATACTATCTTCTTCTCAAGATTTACTTATTGTTCTTTTTCAGTATTGTGGTCTACGAAGGTGGCTCAGTCATGTCTCAAGCTCGCTCCCTGTGGCGGCTGGAGCTGGCTCGGACAAAGTGGGCAGGAGGCTTCATCAACTGGTACCATCCGATGAGAATCCGTCACATCACTACAGGAAGATACCTTGGAGTCAACGACCAGAATGAGCTGTATTTAGTTAGCAGGTATGTCTAAGTCTATCGGGGCTGCGGGAAGTTCGAAAGAGGTCCCGCGTCCCCGGAACACAAAGGGCGTAGAAAAAATGGCTGGGTTTTAGTCAATAAGAGCCTGACACTCCCTCCCGCTCTATCACACATTATCATCACAGGGGTTTAAACCCAAACAACTAACTACCTAACTCCGAACTGCTTTGTGAAATTATAAAAAAAAAACCCACAAAGCGATTTCGGCCACACCCAGGAATCAAATTCGAGACCCTGTTCATAGCATTTACGTTTGTGACTGCTAGACTTACGAGTCAGTCAATACTACCACTCACCACTCACTCTCTTTTTCGTCATATATGATATCATTTCACGCACTCCATTTATCTTTTTAAGATCTACTTTTTTCCCATCAGATGCTTATAGTCAATTATGCTGAATTATAGCTTAATCTAAACATAAGTTATCATTGATCTTTAGGGAGGAAGCCACAACAGCATCCTGTGCATTCTGCCTGCGCCAAGAGAAAGATGATCAGAAACAGGTGCTGGAAGACAAGGACTTGGAAGTGATAGGGGCGCCCATCATCAAGTACGGTGACTCCACTGTCATTGTGCAGCACTCTGAGACTGGCCTGTGGCTTTCTTATAAGGTAACGTATCTTATTTACAACGTACATTAACCGCGAAACCCCAAAATTTGCTTAAACCAAAATGATCCTTAGGTCTTCCATATAGAGTAACAAAATGCATGTATTTTGCCTGTTAGATAACACTTGATTTCAACTCCCCATTGATGTTAGTCTACTGTTAGTGAACTAAATATTTCTTGCTCAATATGCTCAGGGGGGTTAGACAAGTGGCAAAAACGCTATAGAAACGCTATAGAATAGAAAACAAAATGTATGGAAATGACATTCCCATACATTATATATAGCGTTTTTGCCACTTTTCTAGCCTCCCAGGGCCTTAGATTAATGTTTTTGGTAGTTAATTTTATGTGTCGGGCCTTTGGGATTATTGGGAAGATCTTATAGATTTAGATGATAATCGTACTCTTTTAAAAATGCTAATCAAATAAATTAGACATACGCACACACAATTAATGTGCAAAAATGTAAAGCAACACCTTGATTTTCAAAGCCCAAAACTAATCATTCTTACTTAAAAATATCAATATCTATAGTAAATTAATTTACTCATCTCTTCTCACAGTCTTACGAGACAAAGAAGAAAGGTGTAGGTAAAGTAGAAGAGAAGCAGGCGATCCTCCACGAAGAAGGAAAGATGGACGACGGACTGGACTTCTCCAGGTCGCAGGAAGAAGAGTCCAGGACTGCCCGGGTTATTAGGAAGTGCTCGTCTTTGTTCACCAAGTTTATCAAGTGAGTTGGATTATACACTTCTCATCAAAAAAATCGAAACACTTTCGTTTTTATTGTTTTTGTCCTAATTTTTTACAAAAGAGAATTAATTCCATGAAAAAAAAAACATTATTGTGT
Source organism: Pyrrhia umbra (assembly GCA_963891755.1). NCBI lineage: Eukaryota > Metazoa > Arthropoda > Insecta > Lepidoptera > Noctuidae > Pyrrhia > Pyrrhia umbra. The sequence continues at coordinate 5,678,066 of OY982943.1, forward strand.
AGCTGGCAGTTTGGTCATTACAGTAAGAAGAAAAAAATCAAAATTCGAAATTAGAATTTCATTTGTTTATCCTATAAATGAAATTAATCACTGTTTTGAGACAAATGTGTATTTAGGGTTGGAGTACGTTTCTCGTTTAAAAACTAAAAATTAGCGCTTGTCTTTAAACTTTTTGTTTCTTATTTCATTTACTGTGACTTTGGGACGTCTGAAAAAACTTTTTTTTCTAATACATATGGATACTTCGCCCGCAGAAGCCGCCCAAGTGGTGGCATTGCTGGATTCTAGACTTAGTCAGCGTGTTGTGGCTGCAAGATTGCATCTAAGCTTATCATCTGTTCATAGAGTCTACAAACGCTATCGGGAGACTGGTTCGTTCACGCGCCGTTCAGGATCTGGCAGGAATCGGGTCACTTCTGAGCGAGATGATCGATTTATTGTAACAACTTCTTTACGAAATCGACGCCTTAACGCTTTTCAACTGCAGCAGCAGCTTCGCGTTGTACGAAGAGTAGCTGTAAGTGACTCTACAATAAGAAGAAGGTTGAAGGAACGCGGATTGGCACCGCATAAGCCAGCGAATGGGCCGAAATTAACTGCAGACCATCGAAGAGCGCGCCTTAACTTTGCACGCGAGCACCTAACTTGGTCATACCTTCAGTGGAGCAAAGTACTGTTTTCTGATGAGTGTAAAATTATGCTGTATGGTAACGACGGAAGGAACAAGGTCTACAGAAGAGATGGAGAACGCTTTGCACAATGCTGCATTGAAGAAAAGGTCAGCTATGGTGGCGGTTCGTGGACGGTTTGGGGAGGAATCAGCGCCGACGGTAAGACAGAACTTGCCTTTGTGTCTGGGCCACGGCTGCCTGCACTAAACTCTCATCGGTACATCGAACAGTGTCTTGAACCTCATGTGATGCCCTATGCACATTTTATTGGCAACGACTTCATATTCATGCACGACAATGCTAGAGCTCACACCGCGGGCGTCGTACGAGATTATCTTACCGAAGTCGGTATCTCCATTATGGTATGGCCAGCAAGAAGCCCGGACATGAATCCCATTGAACATCTATGGGATGAATTAAAGAGACGAATTCGAGCAAGAGATCCAGCCCCAGAAACACTTAGCCAGCTGCAAAATGCAATCCAAGAGGAATGGGATAATATACCACAACATGTGATCGTGACTCTCATCCGATCGATGAAGAACCGTATGGAAGCAGTAATAAGAGCTCGCGGAGGGAATACAAGTTATTAAATAAACGTTTCTTAATTTTTTTTTTCATTTACGCGTGTTGTTTTACCCATTTCCTTCATATTCCATACAGGGTAAAAATTACTCATTATACAAAATACGAAATCTATGAAGACTTAATTTGAATTTAGAACAATAACATTAGGATTTAAAAACCTCATACTACTCACTATTAAATGACATTTTACATTTATTCCTAAATATACACATTTTTCTGATAATCCTTATCAAATCATAAACTGCGAGGTGTTTCGATTTTTTTGATGAGAAGTGTAGTTGGACCTTTGAACTCTTGTTTGTTAAAATCTTATTAAAAAATATATACACAAAAAGAGTTTGTTTGTTTGTTACGCTTTCACGGTAAAATGACTGAACCGATTTGGGCGAAATTTGGTATGGAGAGATGAGACCCAAGAGACGGTTATATGTTAGTTTTTATCCATGTACGTTAAGTAGTTCCTTAGAGACGCGGGTGAAACCGCGGGAAGCTAGTCTCTATTTAAATAAACGAATATAAGTCCGCAACTTCGTCTGCGTTGACAAAAAAAAGATAAAAGTATCCTATGTATTAATCTGAAACAATGTGCATCTGTATACCAAAGGACCATGGGCAAAAATGTATGAGCTCCGTCCCCACCTACCAACACAAATGGAACTGGTGCCAATTGGTCCTATAGTATCCACTATTTGATATAAAAACGTTTTTTTTACATAAATCAGCGGGGTTATAAAAATAATTTATTATTAACTAGCTTCTGCCAGCGACTTCGTCCGCGTGGAATAGTGGTGCTCCGCTCCTATTGGTCTTAGCGTGATGATATATAGCCTATAGCCTTCCTCGATAAATGGACTATCTAACACTGAAAGAATTATTTAAATCGGACCAGCGGTTCCTGAGATTAGCGCGTTTAAACAAAATGACAACATTTCCCTTCACTGCTCTGCTCCTATTGACTGTAGCGTGATGAAAAGTATACTATAACCATCTCAAGAGTATGATAAATAATTGTGCCAAGTTTCGTTAAAATCCGTCGAGTAGTTTTTGTTTCTATGGAGTTTATACAGACAGACAGACAGACAAAAATTTTACTGATTGCATTTTTGGCATCAGTATCGATCCCTAATCACCCCCTGATAGTTATTTTGGAAATATATTTCATGTACAGAATTGACCTCACTACAGATTTATTATAAGTATAGACAAGCCGGCCCGGCGAACTTCGTACCATCATCATTATTTTTTTCGTTATTTTTCCGATGTTTTAATAGTTATTCTGCTATTTGGGACAGAGACAAATACAAAAAATCAAAAACCATGAAAATCGGTCTAGCCGTTCTCGAGTTATCCTCACAGTACGAGTACCTAGGCAAATAAAAATATAGAGTGTGTTATTATTGCTCGTTAGAGGAGCTCATGGCTAAGTAACAGCCACACAGGTCGACCGATCAAATGCACTTGCATATGCATGCAAATGCGTTTTCATGCTGCTGCGATTCTTCAGTGGGTCGGGGTGGCGCAGTGTGGGTGACAGCTGGCTACTTGCGTCGACCAAGAGAGTTTATGTATAATGGCCTCTGCTTGTTGACTGGTCGAACTGTGGGGGCCGTGCCGAGTTGTTTGATGTGGCTGAAGAGTGTGACCAGGCTTGCGCGTTAGCTACAGGCTAGGTGGTCATGGACCCGAAGAAGCCGTGAGTGGTTGCTGGCTGGGTGACACGCTGGTTGCTGCTCGATGATGGTAGGAGGTTGAGTGAGAGTTGACAACGATGTTGAAGCTCTTGACATCAGGAGATTTGGCTGATGTTAATCACGTCAGGGTCACCAATATGGAGTATCACATCACATTATACACCGCCGTCCACACAAGTTAACACAGTATCAAATTCAGTTATCACCAAGTCCTTTAATGTGCACGAAATATTTGCATAGAAACGTTAGGATACTAGGAAAACCCAATGGATTTGGACAACGTCCCCATAGTAAAAAATCATCAGCTTGATAAGATGTTTCAATTGAGCTACATTTCATTTCTGTTGATGGGTGGGGACGATTCCGCCCATGGTCCTTTCATCCAAAGAGTAACAAACCCCTACATAAATTATTATTATGTCAGCACCCCATTGCAACCATAACTGATAAATATAACTTTATCTAATTTTTACACTTGTTACAACTATTTTTTCTAAGTCCTATTTTAAAAATGTTTCCTCAGTGGCCTTGAAACGTTACAAGAGAACCGGCGGCACTCCATGTTCTTCGCGTCGGTGAACCTTGGCGAGATGGTGATGTGTCTTGAAGATCTTATCAACTACTTCGCCCAGCCTGATGAGGATATGGGTATGTTTCATTTCAGTTTTAAGGGTACATAGTTGCTCCGGGATTGTTTGAAAGAGTTATTACGGCCGTGGAACGTAAAGGAAGGAACATGGATGGGTTTTAGTCAGTTAGAGACTGACACTTACTCTAAAAATAAGGGTATATAGTTAAATACGTCAAGCTGAGGTTTGGGCGATATGGCACATGTTAGTTTAATTTATGGACCAATATAAAATAGGCTGATGATGATGATTAAAATAGCCTTCCCAAGTGTGTGTTTAATTGCTTTCTTAAGTATAAATAACCTCATAATTAAACAACTCTATCAGGGGCTGGACTGACTGATGATAATTAAAACCACGAAATCCAATGTTCAACGCATTTTAAATCTAACCTTATGCTCTCTACAATAAAGTTTTGACTTCTACTTCAAATTTAATCATAAGCACCTGTTTATTTCAGAACACGAAGAGAAACAGAACAAGTTCCGCGCCCTCCGCAACCGTCAGGACCTGTTCCAAGAGGAGGGCATCCTCAACCTGATCCTCGAAGCTATCGACAAGATCAACGTGATCACGTCTCAAGGCTTCCTCGCTGGATTCCTAGCTGGAGACGAGTCTGGACAGAGCTGGGAGATGATCTCTGGATACTTGTATCAGTTGCTTGGTAGGTATAGATTAAGAATTGTTTTTTTGGACAACATGCTTGTACACGTCCTAAAAGTCCCAGCATAGCATAAAGCCTATAAACGTCTCCAAGGTCCCGATCTATATCCGTACCAAATTTAATCCAAATCGGTTCAGCTGTTTTGCCATTAAAGCGCAACAAACAAACAAACTTCAAACACATTCAATTCGAAGAAGAAGTTAGTTAATTACTTAAAATACCTAATTACAACCCTCTCTCCGCAGCCGCCATAATCAAAGGCAACCACACGAACTGCGCGCAGTTCGCGAACTCCAACCGGCTGAACTGGCTGTTCTCCCGGCTCGGCTCGCAGGCCTCGGGGGAGGGCACCGGCATGCTGGACGTCTTACACTGCGTGCTCATCGACTCCCCTGAAGCTTTGAACATGATGAGAGTGAGTATTGGATCATCATCTGCCTGGCCTTATCCCAACTATTTTGGGGTCGCTTTCTAGCCGAGTGCCAGTGTTTTATGTGGAGCGACTGCCTATGTCAGCTTTACAACCCAGTTAAACGGTAACACGGTACCCCTTGGTACATTTTTCTGCCTTCTGTAACGACTGTCAAAGATCTGCAAATGATATCCAATGGCTTAATTTACTTTTTGAGGCACGGAGGAGTCTCAGTATGACATAGATGGTCACCCATTCATGGACTGACTGAGGCAAGCGCTCCTTAACCATGATCGACCGACCCGTGCGGCTGTTACTTAGCCATAAGATCACTGCAAAGCGGGTTTTCTCATTAAAGGATGAATTTAAAACTTAATTTTATTTTCCCATAATGACTGTCTTAATTTTTCTCCAGGACGAACACATTAAAGTGATAATTTCGCTTCTGGAAAAGCACGGCCGTGACCCTAAAGTACTGGATGTGCTATGTTCACTGTGCGTCGGTAACGGCGTCGCAGTGCGCTCCTCGCAGAACAACATCTGTGACTATCTACTGCCGGGCAAGAACTTGTTGTTGCAGACTGCCCTTGTCGATCACGTCTCTAGGTGAGATTGAACTTTATTGCGTTTGAAATAGAGTTGGTATTTGCTCAGCAATATCTTTGTCTTGATGATTGTTATTAGCTACTTGAATAATAACGGTTATTGTTGCATAATAATGATGGTAGACTTTTTGGAATTTGTACCTCCTATTCTTTTTTGATGATATAGATGTCATATCAGATATATTATGTTGATTTTGTTTTTATTTTACCTACGCTGTAGACGTTAATGCTATCAGTATTTCTACCTCATATTAAATTCTGAATCTCTCATTGAATTCTTTAATTTTTACCGCCAAAAAGTTTTTAGGTAGGTACTTAAGTATTTTTCATTATTTTTCCTCAGTGTTCGTCCAAATATCTTTGTTGGTCGCGTCGAAGGCTCGGCAGTGTATCGCAAATGGTATTTCGAAGTCACCATGGACCACATTGAGAAGACCACGCATATGATGCCGCATCTGCGCATCGGATGGGCCAACACTACTGGGTAAAAAAAAATTATATAAATAAATTAATCAATCTTGATAACTTATGTAAGGTTAAGGATTTTAAATATCCTTATTTGATATATTCCAAATCCCTTTAATAAAACATTCCACTGTGAATTTTGAAATGATTATCGATACTCGGAATCGATATCTTTTCACTCGGCAAATCTCGAACGTTAAATCGATATCACTGCGGCCGCAGGCAGTCTTATCGAGGCACCCATATTGGATGGTCGTGTATTAACCGTGTTAATGCTGTATTATACTGAATATACGTATAAATTAAGTGTTTTAAAATGCCAAGAGGCCCACTTCATGTCAGTCAAATGATCTTTATTTTTCCAAGTATTTAAAAAAATGTTTTTTTTTATCATCAATTTTTTAACTAGATGAGTCCGGTATTTCTTATTCTTCTACCCTTGAGAAGAAACACCGAGACAAACTCTAGGGTCAAGGTCTCATTAAAGGCCTGTCTGACTGTCATTTTAACAAATCTTTCCAGCTACGTCCCGTACCCAGGAGGTGGTGAGAAGTGGGGAGGCAACGGCGTGGGAGACGACCTATACTCGTACGGGTTTGATGGCGCCTTCCTCTGGTCCGGGGGACGGAAGACCCCGGTCAATAGGACCCATGCTGAAGAGCCCTATATTAGGAAAGGTATGGAAGCTTCTTTTCTAGAATCCTCTAGCAGGTATATTAAGCGAATGTTTGCAATGTACGCAAGTATTTTTACCCGACTACGGCAGAGCCGGAAGGAGGGGTTATGATGTTTATAGTCTATGTGTGTATGTAGGTATAGGCTTTTGCAATAGCCATTGCTAGAAGATTAGTTTTTTTGTTTCATGCTTTTCAGTAGTTCGATTTTACCGTAGTCTGGTTCAGTTTTAAAACTATTTTTTTTTCATTCTATAGCACAAAAGATTTGCAGTATTAATCAGACATTAATTAAGATGGATACTTTTTTTTAGGCAACGTAAAACAGTATGTTACTACAAAAAAATATCTTCTGTTCTTTGGTAAATATACGGTCTTATTTAAGGTGATGTCATCGGATGCGCGTTGGATCTGACGGTGCCTATCATCAACTTCATGTTCAACGGCGTCAGGGTCACCGGATCCTTCACCAACTTCAATCTGGAAGGCATGTTCTTCCCAGTCATCAGCTGTTCCAGCAAACTGAGGTATATTTAATACTTTTGCCCAGCCGTGGAATAGTAAATAGAAGGTGATGATGAAATGAGGACCTATTTCATAAAGTCTAGAGAGTTATCAAATAGATAAATTGATTTGGAACATTGTGTTTAACAACGAAAACTCAATTATTTATTAATTTGTTTACATAAAACAATGGGTATGGTATGGATCCTCCAGTATCATCTTTAGATCAACACGTAATAAGGGTTAGTTTTGTCCACGTGGTATAATAAATTCTGGTCCTTCCACCCGCAGTTGTCGGTTCCTTCTGGGCGGAGAACACGGTCGTCTTCGGTACGCGGCGCCCGAGGGATACTCTCCTCTGGTGGAGTCACTCCTACCACAGCAGATCCTGAGCTTGGAGCCGTGCTTCTACTTTGGCAACTTGTCCAAGAGAGCATTAGCTGGACCGCCGCTGGTGCAGGATGATACCGCGTTTGTGCCTACGCCTGTTGATACTTTACAGGTAACACCAACTTCAAAATTACCTCTATTAAGTCTTGAAGTTTGAATACTGAAGAATACAAATGTTTTTTTGCAGATAACTTTACCGTCCTACGTGGAACAAATCAGGGACAAACTAGCTGAAAATATCCACGAAATGTGGGCTATGAATAAGGTATGATTAATTTCAAATGTTTTTTTCTTTATCTGTCTACTTTTTACTTTGCCTGTATAATACGACTCGTAAAAAGTTAGCCTCTTCTCAAACAAAGACAAATATTATCTCTATTTTTGTTCGTAAATAATTTCTTATATTTTTACTATACTCTAGATACTGTTTGTAGTAAAAATCAAATTCAAAAAATTCAGTATATACCTAGGAAGAAGATGGCTTAAATTTTGGGCCCTGTTTACGGGAAGTTAAAACATTTTATTTCTGGTTTCATAAACTTAATATCTGCGTAGATCGAAGCGGGCTGGATGTACGGGGACCAGCGTGAGGACTTGCACAAGATCCACCCGTGCCTCGTGCCCTTCGAGCGCCTGCCGCCGGCTGAGAAGAGATACGACATACAACTTGCTGTGCAAACACTCAAGTATGAACACGCTTCAGTGTTCTCACGAATAAATCATTAATCACTTGGTTTTTCTTATAACGCAGTTTTGAAGTAAAAGCACCAACTTTCTAACTAGCGAAAATTCAAATTCAATTTGCCATATATAGAGCAACTAATGTTTTCAAACTGTGCATCGTCATCAGATTTTAGATGTTGGTTCACCCATTTAGCTATTAGGCCTTTTCGCCAACGCGCGTATTTGCTGCGGCTAACTGCCTAGATATTACCTCTATATTCCACATGTCATTAACTTAGTCAATAAGCGATACTATAATTTAAATTATTATAATTCCTAGGACTATCCTGGCTCTGGGCTACTACATAAGCCTGGACAAGCCCCCGGCGCGCATACGCAACGTTCGTCTGCCCAACGAACCGTTCATGCAGGTAATTATATCTTCCACAGTTTCAAAAGCATTTATTTCTACCCTTCTATCCGTCAATCCTCATAATTTCAGAAAATATTTCGCTTCGTCAACTTAACCATAAAAAGTAATTACTGGAGTCAAGCAAATAAAACAGCTTTTGTGTGCTAAGTTAGTTACAGTATAATTTGTTGCGCGAACATTTTTACTAGCCAAGACCTAGGGGCGTAACCTAAGTTACCAAAGATTCATCTCATTGGAGTGAATGGTTTAAGAACACATAGAGGACAAACAAACATTAATTTACATTGTACAACATGTTGTCGATTTTTTTTTTACCTTTTGGTTTGGAAATCTAATTTCTTTAAACTGTTCTGCAGTCTAACGGCTACAAGCCAGCACCTCTGGACCTGAGTGCTGTCACCCTGACACCCAAGATGGACGAGCTAGTAGACCAGCTGGCTGAGAATACGCACAACCTATGGGCCAGGGAGAGGATCCAGCAGGGATGGACCTATGGACTTAACGAGGTGAGTTCTCCATCCTTATGGCCAGTTTCACCACTTACGGAAATGTATTGGTGATATTTATACAAATTACGTTCCAATTATGAATCTAGTAGATCTGTCATAACCCGAAGTGGTGAAGCAGGCCCTTAGAATAACACAGATTAAGTAGTAAAAGTTGAGTGATAGTGTTGTAGAGGGGCGTCGCCCCTGTGTGTATCGATATTGCTCTTAGTGATTTTGTGCTTAACAGAGTCGCCTTCATCAACTTATTACAAAATAATATCTATAGTATGTCATGTGTATAATAGTTTCTTTCTATCGATAACGATATTTTATACACCCTATGTTTTGTTTTATTTAATCGTCCATATTATGCAAATTATATATTTTAGCTTTGTTTAGTTTACATATATTTTAATGTAAAATAAATATTATTTTAATTCATTATAGAGCTTTTTGTTTTGTTTTATATTGCTTTAATAGCTATATTATAATGTTCTACTTTATTGGTCCTTTTAATTGATTATTTATTTTCACGATAAAATTGCAAACCCAACTCAAAAGACAAGATATTTTTTTTTTTATAGAAATCACCACTCATCATTCAATCTAATTCATGTTTGCTGACGAATTTGTTTGGAATTATAATAGTATAATTCTTTTAATTTTAAACCATCTATTAATAGGACCAGTAAAGGACCAGAAGCATTTACATTTGTATTAGTTTTATCATCTTTCTACCCTCCAACCGACTGCTCTCAAATCTTCTCATCAGGAATGTACCAGGGTTGTCCGCTGTGACTCTCACACTTAGTATGTGTCGTTCTATTAGGTGTGAGGGTCACAGCAAGACATCGCTGAGTCACTGTAACTGGACCAGAACAGGATCAACCTCAATGTCTTTTCCATCTCAATCGTCTACTTATGTTTCTCTTTGGTCAACGATCGATGTAGAAATATTCTATCGTGAAAAACTCCGTCAAAATATTATTTTAGCAGCAAGTTTTTTTGTTTTTTATTTTTCAGAATAACTGCCGTATCATTATTCTTTTTAGCTCAATTTCTCCCACTGTTATCTTTATCTCACGGCTATTTCTTGAGACCTGTATGAAAATTGTAAACATTAGGACCAGCTTTAGTTATTTTTTTATGTTGTTCGTATTTCTTTTAGGTTTTTTAAATTATTTATGTTCAATGCCTCACGACAATACCAGTTACATCTGCTGTGACTCTCACACTTAGTATGTGTGGTTCTATTAGGTGTGAGGGTCACAGCAAGATGTTACTGAGTGACAGTTACCACAGCACGACAGGATTAACTTCAACCTTCTCCATCGTAAACGTTTCTTTCTCTCTTTTGTCTAAAATTATGTTTCTAATGTCTAGAGCTCTGTAAAATACTTCTTTAGCAGCAGATAATTTTATTTTTTGATGTCCAAAATAACATGGTGTACTTATAGATTTTTTTTTTCTAAAATCTCATATATTTACCTTCTGTTAATAAACTCACGACTGTTCTTTAAAACCTTTATGACAATTGCGGACATAAGGACCAGCTTTGATATTTATTATGTTTTTTTTTAAGTTTTAAATAATATATTTCTCGGGATATCTTTCCATATGGAGGCCATACACGTTAGGGTTTGCATGATGGTTCTAGCCTTGCATGCATAACCGACAGGCATAACCGAGTTTCATATTGCACATAACTGTACAGTTTTATCAAATACACGCTAGGGCTTGCAAAACCTAACGTGTATGGCCTCCATAATAAACAAAAAGTAATTTTAATTTGTTTGAAGTGTTTTAAATAATGTATAATTTAATTTTTAATATTGCCTCAGGACAACCAGTTACATCTGCTGTGACTCTCACACTTAGTATGTGTACCCTTCTATTAGGTGTGAGGGTCACAGCAAGATGTAATTGTGAGCTCCCACATTCAAGAAAGAAGAATTCTTCGCGATGTATATGTAGTTATGTGTATTATGTGCTTGTATTGCTTTTGTTATCAATTTTATGCTTTTGTAATTATCTATAATTATTTTTTTTCTTTTTTCTCATGTATATAAAGTTAATATTAAGTGTATATTTGAGTAATATTTAGATATTTTCTTCTGATTTTACCCTTGACAAGTTAAAACTTTTACTAAGACCAATTGCGGACAAAAGGACCAGATTTCATAATTATATTTGGTTTTACTCTATATACTAAACCACCTGAACACTATCATGGTTTGTTTATTTCAAATTTTCTTTTGAAAATCCGAACTAAATATTGTAGGACCCTGACATGCATCGGTCTCCGCACTTGGTGCCTTACCCGAAAGTAGACGATGCTATCAAGAAGGCCAACAGAGATACTGCCTCGGAGACTGTCAGGACACTGCTGGTATATGGGTATATGTTGGATCCGCCTACCGGCGAGCAGCATGAAGGTAATAAATAATATGATTTTCTTTTAGAGATTTTTATATTGTTTGCTATAGAATTATTTAATTTTAAATTGCATAATAAATTTCGCTTTTTTTTCAACTTCAATGTTATATGTAATTCCAACAGTTCAATAAAATAATATGGAATCTAGATGTAGAACGCTGAAACACTAGGCTCTGCAATGTACCTTAGGATAGATCCATGTCCAGAAGACGACTGGCATAGGTACTTTCACGATGCAGACTATAAAGCAAATCAGATTATTAAGACTAGAAAGCCTTTTTAAATGTACAATTATGAAACATTTTAATGATAAACTTGATGTTGATAATAATAATCTATTTCCTTCTACAGCACTCTTGTTGGAAGCTTCAAAACAGAAGCAAGCAGACTTTAGAACTTACCGCGCTGAGAAGAATTACGCTGTCAGTTCCGGCAAATGGTACTTCGAGTTTGAGATCCTCACAGCCGGTCCTATGAGGGTAAGTCTTGTTATCAGTAATTTCTTCATTGTTCCCTTACTACTTAGATACTTGATTGATCCCCACCACACATAATCTATACTTCGTGGACTGTTTTAATAAGGGCTGCTTAGTACAAGCTTTTCTTGAGAGCCTCTTAAGCTAACATAATTATTCCAACTCAAAGGATAAGAGTTTAATAAAACAGGTTTATGCCACCTTTTACACTGAAGTTTCTTAATGTTTGTATATAATTGAACTTTTGAGACGTGCATTTACACTGACACTTTACACATATTTGAGAATCTAACGTTATCTTTACATTAGTCCCATTTTAGAAACTTCTCTGGTCATAATTGGAAACAGAAACAGCAGTAGTAAATAATGTGTTGCAGGTGGGCTGGGCTCACGCTGATATGGCTCCAGGAATGATGCTTGGGCAAGATGAGAACTCTTGGGCATTTGATGGATATAATGTAAGTATTATCATTAATGTATTCATAAAAAATGGCATTTGCAATTTTTACTTATGCATAGGGGGATGAAGGCATATTTTTTTACAATTTGTTAAATGAAATTACATAACATGTCAAGTTCGTATACCAAATCATAAATCACAAATTAAAAGTATAATTACTACAGTCGATAAAAGTGCACGGCGCAGCGACTGACACTTTCGGGCAGCAGCTCAAAGTGGGCGATATAGTTGGCTGCTTCCTCGACGTCACAGACCAGACCATTAGTGAGTTACCACAGATAGGGACAAAAAGGTGCCCCTCTGATTTGTTCCTTAGATTAAACACTTTTTTTTATTATGAATCTTATTTTTTAGGTATATTATTATTTTAAAATCGAATCTGAATTATTATTTTTTTAATGAAATTTGTTCAAGCAAAGTGTTTTCGTGAAAATCACAATTTCTTTTCTACTTCTTACTTAGGTTTACCTTATTCTGATTTCGTCTTTACCAATTAAAAAGTTATAATAAAATTTTGTCTTTAAATCAAAGTGGCACCTTTTATACCAGGTTTGTCCTTTTGTAACTATGTGGTTAACTCGTGGTAACTTTCCGTTAAATACCTCTCCCGCTGCTGTCCTCTATTGAATGTTATGTTTGCCCCGTTCTCTATTAAAATGGTACCTTTAATTATATGTTGTTTAAGTGTCAATACTTATGTGTAGATGATATTGTTCGATAATGATTGTGTTTGTCACGAATTTTATTGGCCATTTTAATTTTAATAGACATACAGATTGTGGTTTTGAAAGGTGCTGGAAAAATGGACCGAAGACAGACCCTAGAGGCATTCCTGACGTAAAAATATTAATTTTAAAAAAATAAACTATTTTATGGTGTCTTAACTGTTACATTATAATTTTTTTGAAAACCACTATGTGCATGTCTTTAAAAAAAACAATCTTTTAGGTATCTTTCACATGTGTTTTTACTGTCTGAGTTCATCAAACGCCTTATAAAGAACAAAAGGTATATGTAGAAAATAATATTCAACAACAACCATCTCTATGCCATTTGCAATAAGGTAAAAACTATCTTTTCCCGACTTTCAAGGAGGAAAAAGTGTACAGCGGTAACACTGAGTCTTTCGGCAAGCAATGGGCTGTTGGTGACGTAGTGGGAGTGTTCCTAGATCTCATTGATAAGACGATAAGTAAATATCAGATTGAATTGGCTTCTGTAATGGCAGGAACATTTTTGTGTGCAAATACTTTAAAACGTTTGATATCCTTTTCTCCAACTGTAATAACTTCTTTATTTATAGTTCTTCACGTGTTACTTTTTATTAGGTATATTATTTAAATATAAGTATCTAATTCTGGATTTCTTGCTTTGCTGTCTTTTAGTCTTGCTTAAATGTTGCTTTTTAGTATTTATTCTTATCTAGTTTAGATATTTTATTATTTATTATCTTTCATATGGATTTTTTTTTTCTTATTTATCTGTTCTTGTTATTCATTTCTTATTTATCTGTTCAATCCTTTGTAAATATGTGTTATAACTATATATTTAAAAATGTTCCTGCCATATTATCAAGCCATCACAATTACTTTGAATGCTTAAACGCCAAACGCTTAAAGGTATCGACATTATTTTCCACCGCATCGCTTCGCTTGCTATGATTGATAGAGTCGCACTATTGAACGATTGATAGATTGATTGATAAATTATTAATTTGATTGATTGCACACTCGCCCTTTTACCGGGATCATTGTTTGTTACTAGTTAAACAAGTTTGGTGTTATAACAAAGGAGCGTGATGAAATAAAAAAATAAAGCACCTTGGTCTCTTGCACTGTTTGTTTTAACACATTGCTAATACTCTTTATTTGTGTTCTTTAAAATAAACCACGTCACGGACCGTATGATCTGGGCCTTGGGTCCGGTTCAAATATCTTTTCAGTAGACGTTTTGTGGTCTTGACAGTTCTCAAATCGAAACTTCGTTCATCCGCGCATTATACAATCCAGATTTTTTAAACATCTAATTAAAATAAATTAGATTCACCACAATCATACTAAAACTTTATTCAATAATATTCAAAATGGTCCTTGGTAATGGGAGTGAGTTTAAATCAGTTGTTTTAGCTGTATGAACACTTCATTGTCATAACCCTTAGTAACAGTCGGGTAAAAGTAGCTAAATCATCACAGAAATGAAGTAGTGTAGAAATTAGTTAATAAAAGTAATAAATTCATTTCTTTAACTGAGTGACTAATATTCCCTAACCTGCTTTTTGTAACGTAAATAATACCTACCCTACATTTGACCCTACAAAAGTATAATATTGAAGTTGAAATCCAAAAATCTTTTGTCCAAGTAATATTTAACTAAAATACTTGATTTACATTTATGTGTGAAATAATTTTGTCTGTGCTATCCTAATTAACTCCTACCATACCCCACATGCCGCTAGATATTTGTCACCTATTTACAATAACTACTTCTGAAACCCAATTTAAGTTTACTTGATAGTTAGTACTAAGATAGACCTTAATAAAGATGTTTAGAGAATAAAAAATATAAAAGTCAATTTTTTTTTCATCTCATTAAATTGGTCCTTATGTTAGCCCGCAATAAAAAAACTGTTTGAATAGTTAAATGACGCATACATGTACCAGGTTTCTCACTTAACGGCGAGTTGCTGATGGATGCACTTGGCGGAGAGACTACATTTGCTGATGTCCAGGGCGACAACTTTGTACCAGCCTGCACACTGGGTGTGGGACAGAAAGCTAGGTAAGCTTTAATGTTATTTATCTTACTAGTTAGTGTAATATTTGTGTTGTAGATAAGGACCATAAAAGGACCAAATTAGAATTAAGTATCAGTCACATAGATTTCAAATTGATTTCTTCGCTGTATCAAAAAGAATTATAAAAATGGTTAGAAAATTAGAAATCTTTCCAAAAAAAAATTACACGCTACAAATCGTATGTACGTATTAGAATACAAAAGGATAGACTTTTTGGAATAAAACTATATGTATATTTGTATGCCAACAGGTTGACATACGGACAGGATGTGAACACACTAAAATACTTCACAACATGTGGTCTGCAAGAAGGATATGAACCGTTCTGTGTGTAAGTACCAATCATCAGTTTATATTAGGAAAAAAGTTTTTAGTTCAAGGAATAGGATAACATTTGACCCAAAAAAAAACCACTAAATTTTTACTTTATTTTCAAGTAACCATGACTCATTTGCTAGTAGACAAAAATAAGTAAGTTATTGACTTAAGTTGAATCGTTTTATGGATCGGCCTCATCTAGCTTTAAAAAAATATATTGACGTATAAAAGTGTTATTTTATATAACTTATTTGCAAAATAAATATCATTTATCTTTTCAAAATCTTTTGACCTAGGAGACAAAAATTTCGTTAACTGAAACTCTAAAGCTAAGTTTAGAAGACAGAAATTACGACACTAATGTCTATGCTGTTTACATTTCAACAGTTTCTTTATGATACCTCTATCGCGACCTTTTTCTCGTTTACACACAGACACTCGTTGTAAACACCGCGTCTACGATTTAAGGTGGTAGTGTAAACCTAACTTTATGCCTTACTGTATTGATGACGTCATGTTACAGTAACATGAAGAGAGACGTGACTCACTGGTACACCAAGGACCAGCCCATCTTCGAGAACACGGACGAGATGATTGACACGAGGATTGATGTTACGAGGATACCAGCTGGTTCAGGTACTATATTATACATCTATGAAATTGTAAAAGGAAAAAATACCCCTGCCAATATATATACCCCCAGACAAAGAAACAGCATCAAAGTTTTTGTTTAAAAAAAATGAATGGCCCTTTCCAGTATACAAACATACACTTAGGGATAATGATACTACGCTGTTATGAAGTTAACGAACCAAACTATAGGTTTAAATTTAAATTTGTATAAATATTTGGAATACTTGGTTAAAATGTTTTTTTCAAAGGTAGGTGCGTGTTGAACATTGATGCAGTTTATTAGTCCGTCAGTGTATTTTTCTTATCGTGTAGGTTGCAAGTTTCCTTAACTAACAAGCTCTAGTTCCTGACTGCCTCTGACATAGAATTGTAACAATGACTGCTACAAAGATAGTAGTCGGGAACGACGAGTTAACCTGTCCTGTCCTCTCAGGCACAGGGCACACGTTTAGCCATCGTATCCGGACTGTTACACCGCTAACTACTATTCTTTAAAATTGTAAAAAACCTTAATATAAATAAATACTTGGTATAATTATAATTTATTTTCGCAGATACTCCGCCCTGTTTGAAGATATCTCACAACACGTTCGAAACGATGGAGAAGGCTAACTGGGAGTTCTTACGACTGTCACTACCCGTTATCTGCCACATGGAGTTCATTGAGTAAGTTGACTAGATTTTTACAGTGCTGGGCAAAGTTTTATAGGTCAGATAAATAATTAGACAGCATGATGTGATTCATCCTTTTTGAGGTATTTGGGCATCCCGTTTATCATTCTCGGGTTTCCAGATTTAGAATATGCTTAATTTCAATTTCTAGTACCTACATAATATAAGTCTAGTATTTTTTACTGAATTTGAAAAAACATAAGATACATGCCTAAGGAATTTATTAAACAATTTCAATTATTCAAGTGAGGCAGAAAAAGCAAGACGGTGGGTAGAAATCAAGGATCGCCAACAGATTCTCATGAAGGAAGCAGTAGAAGCTCAGATGCCAGCCCACATCGACCAGATCATGAGGAGTGGCTTCACCATGAACGATATTAAAGGTATGTTGGATATTTTAAAAGGTATACGCACCTATTTTTCTTGTACCTACTTGATGTTACCACAAAGTTTTTTATTTGTTCCCAAAAAGATTCAATGAGCCAGATTTTTTCGATTTCTCTTTAATATGTCTACAATCGATAACTCTAGATAAAACAATTTTAAATAATCTTACCGATTTTTGTCATCATAATAGTTTCAAAGAAAAAGTTGCAAAATAATTTAGGTATGTATTTTTTTCTATCGATAATATCGATAGAATAATTGTATCATTTGTATCCCATTTAAGCACCTATGCATTTTTACTATGTCGTAGAAATCAAAACATTCCAAAAAGTTAGGCAAATTTTGGCTTGTTGAATCTAAAGTTATTAAACAATAGAATAGCACCCCGCAGTATTTAAATAAATTAGCTTTGTTCTCTCCATTTGTGTCTTAATTTTATGTTTTGCACATTTATTTCCCATCCGATGGATGTATGCAATATGTAAATACACAAAACTGTTGCCTGTCTATGTAATTGACTATTTGTAAAACGCTTAATAAGTAAGTGTACTCTTTAATGCGGAGCAAAATGAGTGAATGCAAAAATAAAATTAATAAATATCTTTGGATTTATCAATCGATTCGTGCAATATCCTTACTTTCTGTCTTTTACGCTTTCACGGGAAAATACCTTAACCGGTTTGAATGATATTTGGAATGTAGGTAGATTGACACTTAGAGAAGGACAAGGGTACTTAGGTACTTTATAAATTCCTTTTTCATTACAATAAAAGCAAGACTTCGCCTTTAAAACACATTGCATACATCTCCCCACCTTACTATGCTTTTCACGTTTGTTTTCCCCAACCGTCCCCTAGGGTTGCACTACGAAGACAATCAGGAGGAGCTACCCAGCTCAAAGGTCAAGCGGCTACCTTCCCGGCCACCACGTAAGGGATCCATGACGAGAGGTGTCACTATACAAAATTACAATAACTTGCAACCAGGTTATTACTTGGCTTTTTGTACATTTGGCTGTTGTTCTGTTCGTGCTTGTAGTCGACTTGTTTGTACGTCATGTCATATCATAAGTTTTCCGTCTTCGTCAGATAATTTTGGTAATGTGTGCTCTGAGGTAAGTGTTGACACAAAGATTTAAGTTTCTTATTTTATGCTGACGTATTTGTGATGGAAATTAATACTGATCTAAGATTTTATTTAAAAAAAAAAAACATTTTTTATATAGCCATATTTATAATTTTAAAAAGACATTATAAGCTAAGTGTGCAGATTTAAAAATTTAAACAAAGCTCACTAATATTTCTTATGAATTTGTATAATATATAGGCCTAGGTACTATTAAAAAATATTCACAAGAACACACTAACTAACATCGAATTATCATAATTTAAATAAAACTTATCAAGGTAAAAAAGGTATTATACACATTACTAAAACAATAATAAAAATAACAGAAGCTTTAAATAATAATCACTCCGCTTCTTCGCCTCAGCACTGTGTTGATTTATCAGGCGGTTTGGCTTTGACTATCTTCGCTACTAAGAAAACAGATCTAATAATTTTATTCACCTGTAGTCTATAAAAAATTAAGACTTCGTGACGTTAATTTAAGTTAAATTTACTCCTCTTGCCACGAGAATGCAAATTTAAACGTTGTGTCTAAGCTGCCAGCAAAGTGATATATAATAGTGGCTCTCGTGATACTTATAGTTTACTGAATTAAAAGAGATTGCTGTAACTATCTATCCTTTGAGTATTCAAAATCAGCTTACCTATTTTATACTTCAACAAATACTGGTCCTTCAATCCGCACTTTATTTTGTGGTCGTAAATGTTAATTCGTTGATGCAGGTCAAGTCAACGGTATGCACCGGTCAACTAGTGAAGCAGAAATGGCTAAGTATGACTTGGGGTCTCAAGGTTTGGCACCTGATGATAAGAAGGACAAGAGAGGGCGTTCGCCTTTCAAGTAAGTATTTATTATAGCAAAAATATTGGTTGTAACATAATATATTTCATAAAGTATACACGTTTACTATTTACCTAAAGCTTTTCGATATTTTTAACAAGATGAAAATGGTTTATGTGTAGTTTTCTATTTTTTTAACGCAATCTACTATTTGTCTGATAGAAAAATGTTTTCTTTCTTTACACTTTGCAGGAAGACAGGCAGGCAAACATATATATATAACATATATAGTTACATTTATTTACTTATATATCTTACTCTCCAGGTTCTTCAGAAGCAAGCGCGGTGAAAGTAGCGATCGTGCTAAGTCCCGTAAATCCAAGACACCAGATCCCTTCAGTGATACCGAAGTATCACCTGAACGTGGACCTAGGAGGCCTAACCCTCAGATAAAAGTGTCACAGGTACGTTGAACCTTTTGACGAAGTTAAAAAGTTTATTTTGTATCGTGTATTTAATGGGAGATGATTTTGATACTGAGATTTTGTTAATTTTTGTTAAACGTTTTTCATTCAACTGTAAAAATTACCTACTACCTAAAAATAAAGATTTTTTGACTAAATCTATACTTAATCCAAGGTTTTCATTTTCGTTTTAACTATTTGCCACATGCATTAAAATTAATAATCAATTTGAGGTTTATATTTTTTTTAAATCCTGTTGCAATTTGGCCTTTTTTGTGATTCTTTTGAATTTTAATTGATTGATAATATCTTTTCGCGAAAGTTAAGGCACTTTCAACTTTATGTTTACTAATGAATCACATGAACCTTTGTACAGAAGGACCCATTAAAAATGTTTTGGTCCTTTTGTCCTTTCGCATTTATATCATTTAACTTTTTCATTTTATGTTTCATTTTGTTACTTTTCTTGATATTTTGTTAATTTCTGACAAGGCCAATCAAAGATATAACGGCATGAACGCGCGACCTAGCAGATCCAATTTGTATGGAAGCCAAGTTGGTCTGAACGTAAGTCCCCTCATAAACCCTGTTTTTAAACTAACCACGCATCGAATCATTGGGTATCTTACTAACAAAGACTATGTCAAGATTAATTTTGATTGTACCTATTATGAGTATTTGAGATCAGTTTTTGTCTAATAATTAAACATAATTGTCTAATAAATATTTTATTTAGCATTATGGTTTTGACGTATTGATGAACAAATACAAAAATATGATTTACTTAAATTACAACATAGGCACCTTTTACTGTCAATTGAAATGGAACTTATGATACGTTTATAAAATAAAATGAATAGATGGAAACTACTTTAAAATAATCACCTATTCTACTTTCTCAAGCTCTTTCAACATTATTTATTTTATATTATTTATACTTTTATCATTATTTTTTATTTATTTCTACATCTAGATTCAGGTTTTTAACTGCAGCATAGACATATTATATAATATCTGACAGATATACGCATATCTGCTGCGATAAAATTCTATGCATCAGGCTTTTGATTACTATACTGCAATTCTTCCACTCTTTAATCTCATTTTTTCTTCCACCATCTCTTCTCATCGATCTTCATGAACCTGACGTAATGTCGTCACAGTCCAACGCTCAGATGGCGACGCCGACACAAGACAGGAAGCAGATGACGACAAGCACTCTTGCGCAGTCCGCTACTGAGACTGTGGGAAATGAGATCTTCGACGCAGAGTGTTTAAAGCTCATCAATGAATACTTTTACGGAGTCAGGTTGGTATATTTTTGAACAAATTTATTTTATGATAGTAATATAAAAAATGGCGTCGTGGTGGCCTTAAGGCACCTGCCTCTCGGGTACGAGTGTGCGGGTTCGAAACCTGGCAACTACCAATGTGACTTTCTAAAGTCATAATGTACTTTGTAAGTATATTAGCATCAGTGACTAACGGTGGAGGAAAACATCGTCAGGAAACCTGGACTTCAAAGTCTGTAATCACCAATCTGCCTTGAGCAAGTGTGGTGATAAATGCTCATGTCTTCTCTGTATGAGAAGAGGCCTGTGCAGAGCAGTGGGGCAATATATAGGCTGATGATGATGATGAATATAAAAAAAAACACGGAGTTTTGGTTAGTTCTTGTCCAAAGTCCATAGGACTTAATTCGGACATCCCTAAAAAATTAATCATTTTAAGTAGGTATGAGCAGAAACTTTAACTTTTGTACAAAACAAGGTGAACGAGGATGAAAATAAGGCCTCGCTTGAAGTTAAGGCATCAGTATCCAAATAATATTGCAGTTCAAATGTTATAATGGCTCATGCCATTATCTAGTCAGCTAGTTCGTAGGGTTATCTGTCCAAAATTCTATTTAAGTATTCTCATGAACCTATTGTTCTTACATTTCTTAACTGTACCTCGTCTTCCAGAATCTACCCCGGTCAAGACCCAACGCACGTGTACATCGGATGGGTGACCACACAGTACCACTTGCATTCTAAGGATTTCAACCAGAGCAAGGTCACCAAATCGTCTGTTATCATCACTGATGATTACGATAGGGTTATTGAGAAGTAAGTGTTTTTATGATAAATTTTGGAAATAATTACTAGTTTTATGATAGTAAAATTAAGCTGTGCTAGACAACATAGCATAACGTTGAAAAATAATAGCTTATATCTCTTTTGGAAAAATCAAGTACGTACCTACCTTGATTTTGGACAAAAAAATGACATCCCTATCTAAGTAAGTATACCTTGTACCCAACTGACTAACCTTGAATAAAAATCTCAAATTCAACTGCCTATCAGCCTTGAGCAAGCGTGGTGATGAATGCTCTTGCCTTGTTTGTATCAGAAGAGGCCTTAACCCAACAGTGGTGTAGTAAATAGAAAGATGAAGATGACATAGTTTATGACCTGGATTATCAAATAGAACATTCTTATCTGGATCCGCAAAATAGGAAACACTTAGGCCCAAGTTCACCGACGAGATAACGGTGCATAAATTCAAACTTCCAACTTTCGATGGGTAACGTATTATTTGAGATCTTTATTCCTGAAACGGTCGATTACCAAACCAGGGTTGAACTAGAAGTGGGTAACTTGAAAATTCCAGCTTCCTGGTTGAAAAACGTTTTTGTTTAACGGGCCGATTACGTAACCATCGTGAACTTGGCCCTAAGTGTTTCTATAGGTAAGAGTTAAATTTCAGAATAAGTAAAACATATTGTTGTTCCAGTGTAAACCGACAGTCCTGCTACATGGTCCGCGCTGATGAATTGTACAACGAGGTGATGGCCGAAGCAACAGCTAAGGGCGCTTCGCAGGGCATGTTCATTGGGTGCTCCGTCGACACATCTACTGGAACCGTGTCGTTCACTTGCGAGGGGAAGGATACTAGCTTTAAGTTTAAGGTCAGTCATGACAAATAACTAAAGATTTAAAGTTAGTAAGTAGAAAAAAAGTATAGGTGGTTTGTTAGAGAAAGGCCGTAAAAAAGAGGGGATAAAATTAAAAAAGTAAAACGTGGGGTTAGAAGGTCATTGACAGCCTATGAGAAGTTTTTATACGTGTTTAACTGTAACTGTCACGCATAGCAGGTAAATATATAAGCTCCCTGACTAGTAATAGGGTCTTTATATAGTTTTATTTGCATACCTACTCTGAGGTCCGTATCTTATCGACTATTTCAAAAAAGAAGCGTCGTAACTAACAACTTTTTATCCGACTACCGAAGGAGGGTTAAATTTTTGAGAACATGATATTATGTTTTTAGGTATGTCTAATATTTTTTGTTAAGCGTTTTATGAGTATCTTTTGTCCCACTGCTAGGCAAAAACCTCCCTTTCGGTTCTTAATAGTTCATCTAATTCACATTAAAAATTAAAGCCGCCTAAACTTCTGCTAAGCAAGTGTTTAACCACCAAAACTATATCCAGATGGAACCAGAAACCAAGCTGTTCCCTGCTATCTTCGTAGAAGCTACCTCCAAGGAGATCCTGCAGATAGAGCTCGGCAGGTCAGCCACCAGCCTGCCGCTGTCAGCCGCCGTGTTACCCACGAGCGACAAGCACGTTATACCACAGTTTCCGCCGAGGCTTAAAGTGCAGTGCCTGAAGCCGCATCAGTGGGCTAGAGTGAGTGAATAACATCGTTAGCCTATATAGACTTTTTCCAACTCTCTTGGGATAGATAGCCTTTCATTCTAATCAGATGCAGCTGAGTATCAGTATTTTACATGGAGTGATTGCCTGTCTGACCGCCACAACCCAGTTACCGGGTAATACGATACCCTTTAGTAAGACAGGTTGTCAGACTTTCTGGCTTCTGACTACCCTAATACTGTCAAAGATCTAAAAATGCCAGCTGAGACCAAGGTAAGGTTTAAACGGGAATAAAAGTTTTTTAATCTTCTTTATTAATTGTACTCAAAGAGGAACTTACCGTTTTGTATTTCATAATCCCTCATTTTTCTAATACCCAATATCACCCATAAATTTCAACTGTAGAAAATTATCCAAACCTTCTTTGTTACCTTTTTTTTTTTCAAATAATAAAGTTTGCTTTGCATACAAAGCAAAACGTTATGCCAATTAGTTTCTTCCATTACTATTATGAGACTACACGACAAAATCTGTTTTATCTGAATTCTTAACTTTTAGGTACCGAATCAATCTCTACAAGTACACGCCCTCAAATTGTCTGACATCCGTGGTTGGTCCATGTTGTGTGAAGACGCAGTTTCGATGCTAGCTTTACATATACCAGGTAAGTTTAATCAATAATTACTTTTTAAAACATTGATCTACCTACCAAAATAATGATGTCAGAATAAGAATAAAATCCTTATTAATACTAATGAACCCGAAAGTAAATTTATCTGTTATATTTTCACTTAAAAAGATGACATTAACGTGATTTTTTTTATTCGTATCGGTCTCTTCGTCAGTAGACGTATGTATAATATTTTTGACTATACTTTTCTTTGATTTTTCCGTTTGGTCTAGTACTCTAGTGGTTAAACACGCGTGTACAAATGTGCGGGTTCTAAACCTAGCAAGTACCAATATGACTTATCTAAAGTCATATGTACTTTTTAAATGTATCTCAGACATCACTGACTATCGGTCAAGGAAAACATCGTTAGAAAACCTGGACTAAAAAGTTTCAAATCGCCAATCCACCTTGAATAAGCGTGGTGATCAACGCTCATGCCTTCTCTGTATGGGAAGGGACCTTTACCAGTGGGATAGTAAATAAGCGTATGAAGAGAAGATGCAGAGAAACTTTTTTTGCTGTTAGATAATTAATTATTACTTTGTTCACAGAGGAAGATCGTTGTATAGACATTCTGGAGCTGATAGAAATGGACAAACTCCTAAGTTTCCACTCTCATACACTCACGCTGTACGCTGCGTTGTGTTACCAGAGCAACTACAGGTAAAGTATCTTTTTAACTGCACGTAGAACGATTTAACTGTAGTGTAAATCTATCTCCTAAAATTTACATTGTATGTCAAGTGCTTTGAATCTTTACCAGAGTTTATTAATTCTAGTTATTTTTTCTGTTTTATTATGATTAAGGATAATGGTAACTTGTCTTTAAAAAGATATCTTTTGTAGATACCTACTAGATAAACCGGTATACATTTTTATTTTGTAAGAACACATTCCAAAATAAATGAATAAATCATCTACATGTCAAAAATTACTATGGATGTATTGTTTGTTAATAAAATACTTATCAAATAAAACTATCAGAAATGGTCCTACAGGATTGCCATGATAAATACTATGGACAATGGCCCATCTGATCCGAATGAAGCATTATTTTTGTCCGGCACTTTCACATTTGGACTAAAAACACGATTTCGTGTCACCTCTTCACGATTATTATCTAGCAAACATTTTTTTGATGTGACCTGCCCAAGATAAACGTTTAAACGTATGCAGGAATGTACATTAAACTCTTTTAGAGTCCTGCTTATTCAATGAAGATCATATTATAACCATCATTGTTTTATATTCCAGGGCCGCCCACGCTCTGTGCACGCACGTGGATCAGAAGCAGCTGTTGTACGCGATACAGTCGCAGTACATGTCGGGCCCGCTGCGACAAGGCTTCTATGATCTACTGATAGCCCTGCATTTAGAGTCGCACGCCACTACCATGTGAGTATATTGGTTCAACTCAACTTAGTTGGGGACGTCTTCTAGTCTTTTAGAAAGTACTAACTGTTTCCCGCGGTTTCACCCGCATCCCGACGAAAGTTTCTCCAGGGAAGAACCTTCTCCAGTGTCCCCTCTATCTCCGTACCAAAAATCCGTAAAAAAATAGATATAGTAACTGATTTCCTTAAGTTACTACTTGATTCACCAGGATAAAAAAAAATAAAAAAATATTATTTTCCAGGGAAGCGTGTAAGAACGAGTTCGTAATACCTCTGGGACCTGAACTAAAGAGTCTGTACGAAGACCCCGACATGGGCCACAGTTTGCGGTCCTTGCAGACGGAGAGCGTTCGTCCGCAGATGAAGATGACTGATATCGCGTAAGTAGTAGTGAATAATCATTAATAAATCAGCAACTTCTAAAGATTTTAGTTTGTTTTTTTTTAACTTGACAGGTTACTACTAATAGGAGGAAAAACGAGGAGCTCGTGGCTAAGTAACAGCCGCATGGGTCGACCGATCAAAGGTTAACCTGCGCTTGGCGCGGTCGCTTCGTAGATGAAAGACCATCTATGTCATAGCGAGACTCCCGTGCATCGGAAATATATTGTCTTTAACACTAAGCTGTTGGTCCCGGTTGTCATTTGTAGATCTTTGACAGTCGTTATGGGTAGTCAGAAGCCAGAAAGTCTGACAGCCAGTCTTACCAAGGGGTAGCGTGTTACCCGGTAACTGGGTTGTGGAGGTCAGAATGACAGTCGCTCCATGTAAATTACTTGCTAGCTGCATCTGGTTTAGATTGGAAGCTGACCCCAATATAGTTGGGAAAAGGCTAGGCAGATGATGAGGTTACTACTAATAACTCCACAGGTTACTATAACAACTTTAGAGAAGTTCTGCATAATTCTAAATTAAACCTATTGTCCTTTGTTTCAGTGAAAGTATAACAGAAATCAGCAACTTGTATTCCCCTTACTTCCCTCTGGAGGTCGTTCGTGAGTTTGTGATGCAAGCGCTGGCGGAGGCCGTGGAAACCAACCAGGTGCACAACAGGGACCCCGTAGGGGGCAGCAATGAGAACCTGTTCTTGTGAGTTGTGGTTTTTCTCTCTGTCATTTTGGTACGATAAGAGAGAGAAAGTTGGGGTGATGTTTTCGTTGCAAATCCGTTCAGTATATTTTGCGTGATTGAGTAGCAAACATCCATCTATCAATCCTTTCACGTTTATACTATAAGTAGCATAACCGAGTATTATTGTCAAGTGATAGCACACATAGAATAAAATAAAATAGAATATTCTTTATTATGTACACCAAAAGAAAAACATATGACATTGGAAAGTTTGTTAAATAGGGTGACACAATGGGCGGTCTTATCGCTAAAACCGAATTTTACAGACAAGCTTTGGATGGATTTATGATGAGAGGAGTAATGATGCTGTAGGTAGTCCATGGTGTACACATACATATTCTTCAAACGTCACGCTAGACTTGGATCATAAAGTTTATATAGAAAAACTTGGATCATATAAATAATAAAGGTTATAGTTTACCTAGCTGGTATTATTTGTCTTCAATACTCAAACTAAAACTAATTTTATTACTTATAGGCCACTTATTAAGCTGGTAGACCGACTCCTGCTCGTTGGAATGATGCGCGATGAAGATGTCGAGAAACTTCTCATCATGACGAACCCAGAAACATGGGACCCTTCGTTTGATAAAGGTACGTACTTTTAATTACAAGCATGTATTATAATTAAATATTATAATTATTTTATTATCAATTATTATTAAGTAATTGGATGGCAAACAAGCTAAGTGGTCGCCGCCGGATACTTGCAATAACAACAAAAGGCATCGCAGATTCGTTGATAGAGCGTCGTAGAGCTGATATATATATCTGGCGATTGTTTAATAATTTTGTCTGGTGAATGTAATTAAAAATGTTTAAATTATATTAAATCTTTTTTCTGGTCCTTCGGTCCAATCTGTTCTTTCTAATTTTTTTGTCCTTGTGTACAAAATTCATCATACATATTGTAACATTTATTTTTCACTTCAGAGGGTAAAGACGAGCACCGCAAGGGTCTCCTGCACATGAAGATGGCAGAAGGCGCCAAGCTGCAAATGTGCTACCTGCTGCAGCATCTCAATGACATTCAGCTGCGACACAGGGTCGAGGCTATCATTGCCTTTGCGCACGATTTCGTTGGAGATCTACAGACTGATCAGCTCAGGTGTGTATTGATGTCTAATCAAATAGCCTTCACTTGTGGGGTAGCTGAATGTCATCCAGTATGTTTTAGCTTTGAAGTTTTTATTTTACTTAACTTAACTTAACGTAAGATCTTTATCGAAATTGACTAAGACTAAATTAGGTCAAGCTTAATTTTAACTTAAAGTTAGTTTCTTTCGGTTCTTTGCTGTGCTTTCGTGCATTGCTTTTTCATGTAGGGTATGCGCAAAAGTACAACAGCAAGTCTGGATAGACTTCATGGCTTGTTGAAAGCAGTATTAATTCCATTGCAAAAAAGGGATGGAACCTTTTAGCAGTGTCACTCTCTAGACTTTTAAACAATGATAACAAAATCATGTCATAGTAGGTTCTAACGCCCAACCTATTTTCCAGACGTTACACGGAAATCAAGCAATCGGACCTGCCCAGTGCGGTTGCGGCTAAAAAGACCAGAGAGTTCCGTTGCCCACCTAGAGAACAGATGAACGCTATACTGAGTAAGTAAATCGTCTGTCTGTCCGTCTATCACAGATGATTAATTTGAAAGAATTAAGGAACTTAACAAGTCTTTTCTATTGTTTATCATACAATGGTATATTCCGTGACCAGGCTTCAAGCATTTGGAAGACGAAGACAAGGAGAACTGCCCATGTGGCGAGGAGCTGATCGCCCGCATGAACGAGTTCCACGAGAGTCTAATGGCCCATGTATCGCTGCATGCACTGCAAGAGCCTGATGGATCGGTAACTATCTTGTTTTAATCGATTCATATAACGATTATCGATTATTTTTATTTACCAATTTAAGTTTAAAAAAAAATGCTACTACCTTATCGTCAATACCGCTAAGTATTATTTTTATACTATTGTGGCTTTAGCATTGATAAATAGTCAGTGATTTGAGTTAGAAAATTAGTGACGTCACAGTTCACTATTGCCATACAAAATCTATGGGAAAAACTTGTGTTGACAGCTCATAAAAAGAATGTCAATTGGTTGGTGGTGTCAAGTACCGAATTGGTTCTGTATGTATGTCAGTGTACAGCCTAAACCGATTTTATGATTTGTTCTTTGACTAATCATGAGTCTTACCAATATCAATCTGACCAATGAGTTTTACTGTAGATTTTTTTTGTTACTAGTCTTACGTAATTTGGAACTATTAAACCTTTTGTTCTTGTCACAGGAAAATCAAGAGCCAGAGGTGAAGCCAGGCGCGTTTGGCAAGCTGTACAACATCATCAACACAGTCAAGGAGTTGGAAGAAGAAGCTAAGGTATTATTAGACTAAGAAAAGCTTTTTTAATAACTGCACAATACATTCAACAATTTGATGGTGATTGTAAACAGTGGGCGGTCGGACGTTTTTTTAACTAATTGATTATTTTACTATTGATTACATCATCAGCCCATGTCAGTCCACTGCTGGACATAATCCTCTCCCTCGGCACGCCACTGAGCTCGATATTCAGCTTTACTATCGATTAAATGATTTTACTTGTGACTTTTAACTACACACACACACTTCACAATATTATATCATCATCATCATATCAGCCTACCGCCGTCCACTGCTGAACCTAGGTCTCCCCCAAAGAGCGCCAACCATCCCGGTCTTAGGCAGCTTGCATCTATCCGCTTTCTGCCACCTTCCTTAAATCGTCGGCTCATCGCGCCGCAGGGCATCCCACACTACGTTTGTCTGACACTATAATAGTGACACCAGAATTGGAAATTCACGTGCAGCAGCCACGACTCCAATTGTCTATAAGTACATTTTTTTAGTGAAACAACAGTTTATAATAGTGTCGATTTTTTATTATTTTAAATTCTAATTCATAAACATAAATAAATAGAAATAAGAATGTTTTAAATAAGCTGCTGAATTATTATATTTTTTTTAATGGGTACTGTCTTTGTTTTTTTTTATAGTTAATAATAGTTGATATATTTTACACAAAAGGTGGTGTATGTTGGTATTAATTTAAAATGTTTTTGATACTAAGAATAGATGTAGTAATAGATGAGATATGTATGTGTAAATTAATAAATATAGTCCTAAGTAAACATTTGCATGCCGATGTTACGGCGGGACGTGCAGAACCATGTAATGTTATAACAACTTTGTAAACCATGTTTCACGCAAATAAATATTCTTATTCTTAAATATACTAAAGGTTGATATAATCCGAGAGGCAAAAAAAACTGACCTGAAATCTCTTTTAGGTCTTATCTGATAATACAATGTATATAATCTGACTATAACTTTATCAGGCCATAGACGAACCCCCTAAGAAGACTCCAGAGGAGAGATTCCGTAAAGTTCTGATCCAGACCATTGTCAACTGGGCCGAGGAGTCACAGATTGAAACACCCAAACTCGTCAGAGAAATGTTCAGGTAATAAACTTAATCAATAAACAACCACAAAAAAATAATAATTACATAATATTCTGACGTATTTGTTACACTGTAACATTAAACTAACAGAAATTGGTTTACTTATAAAGGAAATATAACATCTCATACCTGTATTTGTAGAAGGATAACCCATACGCAATTATGCGCCTAAAACTAAGGAGTCCTTATTTCGGCAGATGTATGTAATTTCGTTGATAGAAAGAGCCAAATTCATAACCGCATTTTCTTTTTATTTCTCTGACATGCATGGGACTATAGAGTCCCGGAACTTTGGGAGGCGAACATGGGCCCGAAGCCTTTTGAAACAACTAATGAAATGCCATTGTGACAGATAGTTTTTGGTATTATTTATTAGTAGGTATAATTAAAATAAAAATAAATAAAAATCTTTATTGACACAAAAACCTTACAATTTGCTTAGTGTCCAGCTCGTATTACAAATTTTTGAAAGGCTTACAAAAGTTAAACCCTGCCTAATTATGATTTATTTTTTCTTTAGCCTGTTGGTCCGTCAATACGACGCCGTGGGCGAGTTAATACGCGCGCTTGAGAAGACATACGTCATCAACGCGAAGACCAAGCTGGATGTGGCGGAGATGTGGGTGGGGCTCAGTCAGATCCGAGCTCTACTGCCGGTGCAGATGAGCCAGGAGGAGGAGGAGCTCATGAGGAAGAGGCTCTGGTAAGGATAGGAGCATGTTGAAGATGTCTGATATTTGTCAAGTACGTCCTAGGCAGTCTACTCCGCTGCCCATAAGACTGCCTGATAAGCTCTACTCATAAAACTTCAGTCCAAAATACTTCAGTTAATGATTTTAATCCTTGCTTATATTATCAATGCGAAAGTAAGTCTGTCTATCTTCCTGTATCTTACTCTTTCTGTCTGTTAGGTTTCCACGACAAAATGGCAGGCTCGATTGAGTTAAAATTTGCTATGATTTGGTTACTAACCTTGAATTCAAGCTTAAAGTATTAAAGTTTTTATCCGAATGAGTGAAGTATTTCCTCCAAAAGGGGATGAATCCGTAGGAAACAGATTGTTATTCAAAAATAAATTTATAAAAAGCAAAATCGGGAGGCTACAAGTTAGTTTAGCTAGCGTATCCGTGCTGGTCAGTTAAGTTTGTTTATTTTCTCTATTTAATCTCTAATTACAGGAAACTTGTCAACAACCACACGTTCTTCCAGCATCCAGATCTGATAAGGTAAAATTAGTTGGCTAATACT
Source organism: Pyrrhia umbra (assembly GCA_963891755.1). Classification (NCBI taxonomy): domain Eukaryota; kingdom Metazoa; phylum Arthropoda; class Insecta; order Lepidoptera; family Noctuidae; genus Pyrrhia; species Pyrrhia umbra. Next base: position 5,709,083 of record OY982943.1, read on the forward strand.
ATAACTATAATTTATCTTTAGCTTTGTAAATTCATGATTTGTCCGAACAGTCTACGGATACTAGGAAATGGGTAATGGAAACCAATAATAAAAAATCTAAGACAGCACTTATCTAAAAATACGCTTTATTTTATCTCTAAAACCTGATATTTTTTTATTTACTGTAAAATTAGATTTTAGTGGCTTTAGAATCAATAAATAAGTAAGTGAATTGAGTAAGAAAATCAATGACGTCACAATTTGCTGTTATCGTCCACAACTATGGGAGAATCGCCTTTTGACAGCTCATAAAATGTGTATGTATGTCAATTGATGACATCAACTACTCAAAAGCTATTTGGACTATTCTCTCGTTAGATTTCGCTGTATCAAATTTTTAAAATCTATAAGTTGTTGTTTTTACTAGCTGTAAGCTCTCCATGTACTAAAATAAATAAATGTCTCGTTATTCGAATATTTTTCCACGTCACAGAGTACTCCGCGTGCACGAGAACGTGATGGCCGTGATGATGAACACGCTCGGGCGGCGCGCGCAGGCGCAGTCCGACGCTCAGCCCTCCTCACCGCCTGTCGCTGAAGATAAGGAGAAGGTCAGTCTACCAACAAACTAAAAATGTATAACTATTTGGATGGCACCTAATTCTTCAAAATGTTCCCGTAAAATTTATAGAATTGGATGCCATCAAAATATAGAGTTGTAAGTAGTGATCAACTGAAAACAGCTGTTTACTATAAATTCAAACTTCTTTCTTACGATGGACAACTTACGAGTATCATTTGAGTTTTTTATTTCTAAAACTTTCTAAAAAAAAGGTCTATTGCCAATCCGGGGTTGGCCAAAAAAATGGATAACATGAAAATTCCCGCATCGTGGTTAAAACACGTTTTTATTTAACGGGCCGATTAGGTAACCATCTGTCAGAAACTTGGCCCTTAGTCATGTAAACACGCCTTAATTTCTCTGAGGTGCAAAATTAGACTTTAAAATTATCTTAAAATATGGTTTAGTTTACCTTAACTCACAAAAAACCCCTTATGCTGTTGAAAAACTGCAATTCTTGGCATTTCTATACAACTTTTAAATGTTTTTGATGGGATAACACTATTCTTTTTAATAGGACACATCCCACGAGATGGTGGTAGCTTGCTGTCGTTTCCTCTGCTACTTCTGCCGCACCGGGCGACAGAACCAGAAGGCCATGTTCGACCACTTCGACTTCCTGCTGGAGAACTCCAACATCCTGCTGTCCAGACCCTCATTGAGGGGATCCACGCCGCTAGACGTGGCGTATTCCAGTCTCATGGAGAATACGGAGCTAGCGTTGGCTTTGAGGTAGAAGAAGAAGATAGAAATAGAATATTCTTTATCGTACACCAATAGGAGAAACAAAATAAATGCAGCAGTACAATATATTCCTATTAGCAATTTCTTACAGACAACCTTTCAACCAAACCAAATATTACAATAGAATAATAAAAAAAAAAGGTTAATACTCGAATTTCATGTCACACAAATTTAAGCTGTGTTTAAATCTCATGCTAAATAAAGAAGTACGAACGAATAAGTACGAATTAACTGCGTTTTAGGTATTAGTGCATTCAAATAGATGGCGGACGTAGGAGTTCTTTCATGCCAATAGCCCTGTTACCTAGATCGATTTTGCAAAACAGTTTACTATCAACAATTAAAATAACCAAATAAAAAGTGCCCTCTAAAATTCCTTTTCAGAGAGCACTATCTAGAGAAGATAGCAGTATACCTGTCTCGCTGTGGACTGCAGAGCAACTCGGAGCTCGTGGAGAAGGGATACCCAGACCTTGGGTGGGACCCAGTGGAGGGTGAACGTTATCTTGACTTCCTTCGCTTCTGTGTTTGGGTAAGAAATAGATTGCATTAGTACTGAAAATTAACACTATTACATCATTGTATTATCTGGACGAAATAACCAATTTAAGCTATATCTATTACTAATACTTTTTATCATGACAAGAAACGGAGTTTCTATACGAGGGTGAACGTGGAGGGAGAACGTTTTAATGCTTCTGAAATTGTCTACGAAAGGAGGCGGAATCTTAGGTTTCCGTGCCACCATGTAATCGCATCATCACACCATAAAACGTATTTATCCTCCAGGTTAACGGCGAAAGTGTAGAAGAGAACGCTAACTTAGTAATCCGTCTCCTGATCCGTCGGCCGGAGTGCCTGGGCCCGGCCCTCAGGGGAGAGGGCGAGGGCCTCCTGAAGGCCATCGTGGACGCCAACAAGATGAGCGAGAGGATCGCTGACAGGAGGAAGCTGCGGGAAATGGAGCAAGAAGGAGATGTTAACGTGAGTATAATCTTAATTGTATAGATGTTAAAAACTATTACTTAGATGTGTCGAAAAGATACAACATTGACGAATAACTGTACATACTAGGAATTGTGGTTTGTAATCTCTCGAACTTGCTATACCCTTACAGAAATATTACTCAAAGCTACATTATTCTTCAGTGGCTTAGTATAATATGTCATCATTGAATTGGCCAGATTCGTGATGTAGAAAACGAGTATATTGCCAAATAAACATAACAACGTTACATTTTTTATTTCCCAACATAAGTATAATATTCTATAAATATAATATTCTTGGGTGATGAGCTCGTGGTTAAGTAACAGCCGCACGGTTCGACCGATCAAAGGTTAAGCTGCGCTTGGCTCGGTCGAGTGACCATCATTTGTAGATCTTTGACAGTCGTTACGGGTAGTCAGAAGCCAGAAAATCTGACAAGCAGTCTTACCAAGGGGTACCGTGTTACCCGGTAACTGGGTTGTGGAGGTCAGATAGGCAGTCGCTCCATGTAAAACACTGGTACTCAGCTGCATTCGGTTTAGACTGAGGGGCCGGCCACAACATAGGAAAAGGCTAGACAAATGATGATGATAATATGCTTGGTTACAGTTCAGCCACCCGCTGCCAGAATCAGATGAAGACGAGGACTACATCGACACGGGCGCCGCCATCTTAAACTTCTATTGTACGCTCGTCGACCTGCTCGGGAGATGTGCGCCCGATGCTGGTGTTATTGCACTTGTGAGTATATACTTATACTTATTATATACACAGTCAATCGGTGGCCTGCGGGACGTTTGAAAGAGATACCGCGCTCCCGGAATGCAAAGGGCTGAGGAAGGAACATGGATGGGTTTTAGTCAGTAAGAGTCTGACACTCCCTTTCCTTCCGCCCCACCCACGGCGGGAAGCATCATTTGATGATTTCCCACCCGAAAAAAAAATCCAATCGGTGGCGGTCCGAAGGTGGACACAGGGGAACTGACCCCCAAAATCGTACGTAATTATGGAGCTTGCTTGGAACCTTAGGCTTTGGCCAACACTTTCGCCAGTTTTGGCTGTTGATGACACCCCCACGGCCTATTTTAGTTGTTGCCGACCCCAACAAATATTTGGATCGCATCGTTATTCATCATTTGATGTCATTTTATTTATCTATGTAGCAAAACTAGAACAAAATAGGTTATGATTTTGATTATAATTAGTTTGTCTTGTAACGTGGTTCGTATGTGTCAGGGCAAGAACGAGTCGCTTCGCGCGCGCGCCATCCTGCGCTCGCTGGTGCCGCTGGAGGACCTGCAGGGCGTGCTCAGCCTGCGCTTCACGCTCAACAACCCCGCCGCGGGTGAGGAGCGGCCCAAGTCCGGTTAGTATTAACACTCATTATAAAAATTCCACCAGATTGAGCACTGTTTAAATGCAATTTCAAACGATTAAATGACTCCGAATCTATGTTCAAAACAAGGTCTATATTTGAGTATCGTTCAGTAAAGCCATTCAGGCTTTACTGTATTGACTAGCAATAATACAGTTAATCTTGTGTAAAAAAAATATCTTCTATCTATCTAGGATTTCAATTATTGGGAATTTGACTACTAGCCTACATGTACCTTATTGAAGATACCATAAAAAGGAAAATAATCTATATCTATACTAATATTATAAAGCTGAAGAGTTTGTTTGTTTGAACGCGCTAATCTCAGGAACCAATTGTCTGATTTGAAAAATTCTTTCAGTGTTAGATAGTCCATTTTACTTTTTACTAATATAATAAAACTGAAGAGTTTGTTTGTTTGAACGCAGTAATCTCAGGAACTACTGGTACGATTTGAAAAATTCTTTCAGTGTTAGATAGCCCATTTATTGAGGAAGGCTATAGGCTATTATATATATAGTCATTTGCTCTCAGCGTGCTCTCTCTTTTTCTAGCATCGAATTTTTAAGCGCTTATTATTGGGCAGTTTTTAATATATCATTCGTATTTCCAATTTTTTTATCTTTTTGTTAATTGGTATTTGGTAATAAAACGTATCCTCATTCATTATTTTACATGCTTTGACCCAAACTAGTGCTACTACTTCAAAATGTTACTTATTTTATGCATTTCCTCAACAGACATGCCATCCGGCCTGATCCCCGGCCACAAGCAGAGCGTGGGGCTGTTCTTGGAGCGGGTGTACGGCATCGAGACCCAGGAGCTGTTCTACAAGCTGCTGGAGGAAGCCTTCCTGCCTGATCTTAGGGCTGCTACAATGTTGGACAGAGTAAGTTTAAATTAAACTTATATTTACCCATGCATGACAGAACAGATAAGGTATAATAATTCGGTACATATTTGGTATGGTATGGTAAAGACCAATCAATTGACATACTTTGGTAATTGGTATGGTAAAGACCAATAAATTGATATACTTTTTATGAGTGGTTATAACGCGATTCCCCATATATTTTGTTTGGCAATAGCTAACTATGACGTCACTTTTTTGCCAACTCAATTCACTAATTATTTATTGATTTGAAAGAAAAAAAAAAACAAATTTTATAATAAATTAAAAATTAGTCGTTTTGTCATGGCTGAAATAAGGTGCTTTTTTAGGAAAGTGGTGTCTTAGAATTAATCGTTCCAACCCCATCATATGAGCGGAGCGGGAGGTTTAGAAGTTTCAGAGTCTTACTAACTACAACTCATCCATGTTCCTTCCTTAGCCCTTTGCATTCCGGGGGCGCGGTAACTCTTTCGAACATCCCGCAACCCCGGCAGGCTATGGCCCTGGGAAAGGATCCGTCACTACTGCTAACATCTCTTTGAGGCACGCGTGAAAAACAATCGTGCCATCGTTTCCATTTGATTCAGTTTTTTAACCTTAGCCATTTATTTCACAGAACGACGGCTGCGAGTCTGACATGGCCCTCTCAATGAACCGGTACATCGGCAACTCGATCTTGCCACTGCTGATCAAGCACGCGTACTTCTACAACGAGGCGGAGAACTACGCCAGTCTGCTGGATGCCACGCTACACACCGTGTATAGGTAGGAACTAGATATAAATACACGTAACTAGATTTTAGAATTAAAAAACCTGTTAATGAGTTAAAACAGTCAGTCAAAATATTTGGATGAATTATGCAGCAAAATAATAATCGGAACTAAAACAATAATGTTATTAACCGAAAGAAGTATGTAAAGATCATAACAGACTTTGTATTTTTATCTGAAAATGCGGTACTTTGTAATTTGACAGATTTATAAATAAATTAATTTAATGAATATTTATTTATTTGTTAACATAAGTAAAGACGGACGTAATGTCATAGGCGTGCGCTTGCTTATTTTTTCAAGGAATTTACTGAAATTTTATTTGACAATTGGACTGCTAAATGCATTTTTTAAACTTAAAATCGAAGATGTGATTCCTAATTTTCCTTTCACTAAACATCGAAAATTATTTTTTGCTATAGGTTATCGAAGAATCGTATGTTAACCAAGGGCCAACGTGAGGCAGTGTCAGACTTCTTAGTGGCGCTCACGTCAGCGATGCAGCCGTCCATGTTACTCAAACTGCTGAGGAAACTCACGGTCGACGTGTCTAAACTGTCCGAGTATACTACAGTCGCTCTTAGGGTAAGTGTTATAAGGTGTAGTATTGCATATTAGCGGTAAAGTGATATAGGTCTTTAGAAATTGATCAGCGTTCATTGAAATCCTACGACGTAGCTCATGCGACTACGCCAGATAGATACGTTCTCTCGTAGTACATAACAAATACGCTACGTAATGGATCTTTTGCTAAATACTTCTTCGTGTAAAATAAATTATGTCAAATTTCAAATTGAAATAGGGCAAATAGTGAAATCTCCATTTTTGGGGTTAATGTAAATTAATATTGGATTAATGAATTTTTATTCAATTGATTAATATTGTATGACGATTTATTGCAATAATCATTTCCCTAGCCTTTTCCCAACTAGGTGTATTTTACTTCTAAAGCTACTGATAAAGGGCGAAGAGTTGAGCCCTGTGGATACCACAGTATTCTTAGGCATAACTTTGGATGCCAAGCTTCAGTGGGGCCCACACATAGAAAAATTGTCGAAAAAGCTCAGCTCTGCAGCTTACGCAGTGAGAAAAAATCGTAATTTAACAGATATTGAGACCGCGCGCTTAGTTTATTTCAGTTATTTTCATAGTGTGATGTCTTACGGCATTCTGTTGTGGGGGAATGCCGCTGATATTCAAATTATTTTTGTTCTGCAGAAAAGAGCTATTCGATCAATCTATAAGTTAAATCCCAGATACTCGCTTAGAGAAATGTTTAAAGAAATTAATATAATGACTGTTTCATCCCAGTACATTTATGAAAATCTATTGTATGCTCATAAAAATATTAGTCTATTTACAAAATACAGTGATGTCCATAATATTAATACAAGGAACAAACATAGACTAGTTGTTCCTACTACCAGGCTCCAGAAAATAAGTAGGTCATTTAGATGTCAATGTATACGCTTTTACAATAAAATTCCTAGCGACATTCAAAACTTAAGCCTTAATAAATTTAAATCGTTTATAAAGCAAAAATTATGTCATAAAGCTTATTATACTGTTAAGGATTACCTTGAAGACAAAAAAGCATGGGAATAAGCTGTTTCAATATTTACACCTACACAGCAATATACACATGGACATGTAATGATTCCTAATGATTATTAACTTATTTTTTTTATTATTATTTTTTATACACAATGACATTATTTACCTACTGTTTAAAGTAGATGAAATTATTTGTATTGTAAATGTGAGAACAATGTGGACCTTTTGTTATTTTTTTTTTTATTTTATTTCATTTAATATATTAATTGCGTCTGGCAGTTTGAGTAATTAGTGCGGCCTACCCAAATGTCCTCTCTGATGGTATCGTTCGTTGGATTGTTAAGCTCCTAAGTTGCTGTTGAGTTAAACGAAGACCAACACTTGCGTGTCATTGATTGGACAGGTCTACTCAAATTTGTATGGCTCTTTCTTTAAAAGGTCATTTCAGACATGAGTCCACATTGTTCTCCCATATTGCAATGGTTATTAAATGTCTGGACGTTAAAAGAGACTGTGACCCTTGAGTTTGTTTCGGTGTTTCTTCTCAAGGTAGTCGGATAGGAAACACCGGCCTCACCTAGCTATAAACAAAAATATGTTTGACGTGTAAAAGTGTTATTTTATAACCAACTTGCAAAAATAAATATCATTTATCATCATTTATCATTTATCTAGTCTAATCATTTGGTTATACTGCAGCGATTTGCATATTAGTATAACGATTGCCTAGCCGTTTTAATGCTGTCAAAGATATACTAAAAATTGTCGGGATCTACGGTCATCGAAATACCAACGGACCGACCTTAATTTAAACTTGACCTCAACTTATTTATTGTAATAGAAAATACCTTAGAGCCCAGGAATGAAATCATGAACGTTTTCATCTCCTCCCAGCTCCTGACGCTGCACTACGAGCGCTGTGCCAAGTACTACGGCAGCACGGGCGCCGGCCAGGGCGTGTACGGAGCATCGTCAGACGAGGAGAAGCGGCTCACCATGATGCTGTTCTCCAACATCTTCGACTCGCTCAGCAAGATGGACTACGAACCTGAGCTGTTCGGAAAGGCGCTGCCTTGTCTTATTGCTATAGGTAGGATTTATATAGAAAGGAGGGCTTTAATGGTAGTAGACTACCAGGGGCTGTACCACCACGTGTTTTTGCAATCACTATTCAAGTTTGAGAGCTTGACACAGCTACTAACATCGTATTGCTCCGTCTCTATTTCATAACGAAAATAATCTTGTTTTGGCACGTCATGGTAAGGCCCCAGGGCAGCAGTCTCTTAGACGGTAAACTTGACCTTTCGTACTCCGTACCCAGGAGTTAGATACAGATTTTCACTTCCTCCAGAAGTATTCTGCCGTCATAAGAAAGGGCTTAACAATTTTTTTTTTAATTGTGTTAAATACATGTTCGTATTCAGTTCAATCAATCTTTTCCTGGTTCCAATGTGTACTTAAAAAAAAAGTTACGTTCTTTCGTCTTATGACGGCAGTATTTTTGTTACTTTTTCTAGAACTTCGGAGAACCACACTACTTATTCATATGAATATAGGTTATTTTCTGCGCTACTTTTGCCTAGTCGTGGTCTCTGCTCATGAACCCGTTTATATAATATTCATTTAGGCCCTGCATCAATATATTTACAAAAGGCTGCAGACAAAAGTTGGATGCGTTGGATGGGTAAGCTGAAGACAGGGCGATATACCACATGTTAGGAGAGACCTATATCCTAGCGGACTAATATGGCAATACTATATAGTCTGATGATGCTGATAATGATTATATTTTTTTCTTTTTAAATATTTCATAATTCGATTTTTTAAAACAGTCAAGTTTGGTTGTTTTCTGATGATGCTGATAATGATAATATTTTCAGGATGTGCTCTGCCACCCGACTACTCTCTCTCCAAGAACTATGATGATGAGTTTTACGGCAAGGAACAGGCTGCTGGTGAGTTCAACTAAAACGTAAACTTATTTATTTGCTTTGGTATTCCTTTATTTATTTTTCAACATGTGAATTATATGTTTAAATATTTCTAAAAAACATACAAAAAAGGGATCCACCGATATCAGAAACAGAGTTCAGGGTGCTTTGTTATTTATTCTTTGGGCTCGTCAAGTCAACTAAGAACGCCTTCACACTATTGTCTGTCGAGCGTAGGCCTTCGATGAACGTATGCGCAGCGCAGACGATATTTTTCAAACAAAATCGTAGTCTTTTGTTAATTTGCTGATTTTCAGCCTTGTTTGAATAAAAGATTTTTGAATTTCCAGGTGACTTAGACAACCCGCAGTACGACCCTCAGCCCATCAACACATCTTCAGTAGCCTTAAACAACGATTTGAACACTATAGTACAGAAGTTCTCTGAGCACTACCACGACGCGTGGGCCTCTCGGAAGATCGAGAACGGCTGGGTGTACGGAGAGGGCTGGTCTGATAGCCAGAAGACACATCCTCGACTGAAGCCGTACAATATGCTTAATGACTACGTAAGTAGTTGGAATGTTGCTGATCCCAGAATTGGGTTTTAACAAGAACAATCTATTTTAAAAGAGTATCCATGGAGTTTCTTGCCGGTTCTTCTCCATAGGACCTTTGATGCTTTATAAGAATTGGTTGATATTTGTGTTTGGTATATAATAATATAATATAAAACCTTTTGACTTTGACTTGGATGTTTGACACCAACAATCAACTGTCATATTTTTTACTAGTTCTTTCCCGCGGTTTCACCAGCATCCTGAAAGTATTACGTCACGCTTACGGATAACAACTATCCTCTGACCTTCTTCAGATTTCAATTTATCTCCATACCTACCAAATTTCATCTTAATCGGTTCAAACGTTTTGAAAGCGGAACAGACAGAAAGAGTTACTTTCGCTTCTCTTTGAAAGTTACTTTCCCATTTAAATTGGAATATGGCAATTTCTGTAGCGACTTTCTACATGCAAACGTGCATATGACACAAAAAAAAAATTTTACTAAAAATCGATTTTTTAAGAAATGTAAAAAAAATAAGTAAAAAAAAATACATATAATTCTATTACTTTTAAAGATAATTGAAAAAAAATGATTTTTGTTTTTTTTTTTAAATCACCACTTTCAAAAAGACGTAAGATAACCTTCTCGATCATGTTCCAGGAGAAAGAGCGCTACAAGGAACCTGTACGTGAATCATTGAAGGCACTCCTGGCCATCGGATGGTCTGTGGAGCATTCAGAGGTAGACATACCCAGCACCAACCGAAGCTCCATGCGGCGGCAGTCCAAGTCGGGAGGCGTAAGTTGTATAGTATATACTAGTGTGGAATACTTATATTTCCTTTTTTTATAGGAGAAAGAATTGAATTTATAGTTCTTGATACTAGGCTTCAGGCAGGTGTCTTGAAATTTTTATTTGACAACTAAATAAGATGTCAAAACGCTAATTTCTAAATTAAAAATTATCTTAATGACTTTAACATGGATAAAGTAAATCAAAAACGTTTGTTTTTCAAAACAAACGAATACTGATCACAGTGATCACTACATGACTTATTTTGGATTTGGGAATAAATCTGAAAAAAAAAGAACAAATACATTAATTCATTGACTTTTGGGCTTAAAAAAACCTTGCAGCTTATCAACTATTTAAGATTGTTCGATAAAAGAATATATTTAAACTTTTGACGACTTGTAGACGAATTTCTAAATGATTTTATTAACTCTCTGCTCTTCTACTATTCGCCATAGACAAAACATAGCGAACTGTAACCTATTTATAAGATTTGCATTAAATTGTCTACCTATATTTCACTGAATTGAATAATTGATTATTACTGATTTGAACGAAATATGTAAGACACTGTTGTTAGACCAAACATAATAAGGCAGTCGTAAGTTATAAAAAAATGTTGGTAGATTTTTTTTTCTATTATGTACATTTGTTGTGCATGCCAGCCAAAGGACGAGAGAGTAAAGGAGCCGACGGTACAAGCTTTTGCTATACCTATACATACACGAATTATTTATAGCACCTTATCCGCACTTATTAATTGGCATGATAAGCATTTTTCCATTTGAATAAATATTATAAAATTAATATAATATATAGAGAAAGGCAGGTAAACAAAGGCTTTTCTCAACCCTTTGTCTCCTTGTATACTCCATAGAGAAAGGGTGGAGGATTGCTTTTGTATTAAAATGGAACACAGCGCACTAGCTCGATTTACTCCAGCAGCGAAATTCAAGGATCGATGTTTAAAAATATATTCACTGTGACGGACTAATAAACTCCATCAATGTTCAACACGCACCTTTGAAAAAAACATTTTAACCAAGTATTCCAACTTTTTATACAAATTTAAATTGAAACTTATAGTTTGGTTCGTTAATTTCATAACAGCGTAGTATCATTATCCCTAAGTGTATGTTTGTATACTGGAAAGGGCCATACATTTTTTTTAAACAAAAAAAATTGATGCATTTTCTTTGTCTGGGGGTATATTTCTGTAAATATATACATAAACTTGATTGGAATCGATTTGCTCGAAAAGTTATCGATTGTCGAAGCCATTTTTCTTTTGTTGATTGAAAATATCGAACTAGTGCTCTGTAATTTTGAATGGTAAAATGCCTTATATACACAAAATTATTAAACTTTGCATCACTGTTAAATGAATGAAGTATGAACCAATAGTTCAGTGAACGAATGAATGATACCTTGTACACGTCACTGCTTATTTTGACCCACCTGACTTGTGTGTTATTTTCATATCCCCGCAACGCACAGCGCCCTCCCGATATTGTGGTGAGTTTTAGTACTAATTTATTTATAAATACGTAAATTATTTTAGTAAATTAATTAATTTAGTAAATTACGTAATACGTAAATTTTAGTTGTGATAGTTCACATAGTGTAGCTTAGTGTAGTCATAGATAGTATTAACTTCCAAAATAATTAAGCATAATCTTTTCTAGTAATAAAAATCTAAACTTTTATATACATATCTTTCTTCGCTTCAGTTATTTTAAACGAGTATATTATTACTTTTTAATTAAATTAATATTATTTAAATATCGTATCGGCCTGAAGCTAAAAACTAGGTACTAAAAATAACTCTTTATTTCTTCACAATAAAAACTAGCGAAATTTAATCAATATGTCCAGGCGACTAATTTTCTCCAAACTTTTCTAATTTAAAATATCTGATATTTATAAATAAATCTCTCGCTTTTATGCTTTCAGTACTTACTAACGCTTTTTTCCATAAATTTTCTAGCTTAACATTATTTAATTAATTCTGTACATTGTATAAGCGAAAACTAGTCTTCAAATTAGATTAATTTACAAGATAACGACTGTTTAAAAGGTCAAAATGGATAATCCATATCCGCTCGTCTAGGAATAGTAATCGCCTTTTATTCATCCAAAAAGAGACTATGTCCAGCTTACTTACAGGACAATGCACTATAACCAACTTGCATGACTTTAATTAAGTAATAGTTGTATTTATTAGCACTTCCAGCATTGAAATAATTAAGTATTTTTTACATTTAAAAATGACATTAAGCTAAAGACAATTATTACAATAACAAATTGAGACGATATTATCGATTCCCAATCGATATTTGTGTAATATACTGCCGTCATAAGAAAAATACCGTAACTAGTACCATTTAAAAAAAATAACGAAACAAAATGTTAGTTACGGCCTTTTTTTCTATGCTGCAGTATAATACTGTATAACTTGTGCAGGTCAATAAAACTCATTTCTCCCCTTTTCTCTTTGACAAAAACAATCCGATTTTCCAGCAGACGGATTCAGCAACTCCATTCAACTACAACCCTCATCCAGTCGACATGACCAACTTGACTCTATCCAGAGAGATGCAAAACATGGCGGAGAGGCTCGCTGATAACGCTCATGACATCTGGGCGAAGAAGAAGAAGGAGGAGCTGGTTACGAACGGAGGTGAGTGGGTAGGAGAAGAAGAAAAGAGTAGTGGTGCTTATTGTCGCTTTTGTGTTAAAAATAGTGTTACTGAACCGAGAAAGTTCGAATCAGAAAGTGAATCTTAAGTTCTTAATAATAGAGGTAAAAATTGCAAAATGGTAGGCAAATAACAATTTTATAACCAGTTTGATTGATAGAAAACCATGTAAAAATTTTACGTCAATGTTAAAATTATTGTGCTTAAAAAGTTTATGCCTAAAATTTATACTAATATAATAAAGCTGAAGAGTATGTTTGTTTGTTTATACGCGCTAATCTCAGGAACTACTTTTGTAAAAAAAAACTTTCACCGTTCAGTGTTAGGTAGCCTATTTATTGAGGAAGGCTATAGGCTATATATCATCACGCTACAACCAATAGGAGGAGAGCACCACTATTCCACGCGGACAAAGTCGCGGGCAGATGCTAGTACTGATTTATATACGCTTCCAGAAAGATTTAAAATAACATCAATAATATTTAAAAGGAAATAATTTTACCATAACCATGCCCAAACTATTTCCCAAAGAGAGAGCCTGTAACAGTCTGAAAATTATTCACCGTGTCTTACATATAATCAAAACAACTTCATTCTCTGTCTACAGGCGGCATCCACCCCCAACTAGTCCCCTACGACCTCCTAACAGACAAAGAGAAGAAGAAAGACAGAGAACGTTCGCAAGAGTTCCTCAAATACCTCCAGTACCAAGGGTACAAACTCCACAGGCCCAGCAAGGCGCCGCAGAGTGACACGGAACAGACCACTACGGGCGTAGCAATAGAGTTGAGATTCGCGTACTCGCTCCTCGAGAAGCTGATACAGTATATCGATAGGGCGACGATTAATATGAAGCTGTTGAAGCCTTCGACAACCTTCAGTAGGAGAAGTAGCTTTAAGACAAGTACAAGGGATATTAAGTTCTTTTCTAAGGTAAGTTGTATAATGGTTTATTGATTTATAAATAAACTAAATGAGTCAGTGTATTCGTTTATTTGGTTGTTTGTTTCGCTTTCACAGTAAAACAACGGAACCGATTTGGATAAAATTTGTTTTCTTCTTTCTAAGTCTAAATCAATAAGCTACTTCTAGCTTGGGAATCAAACCAAGACTTAAAAGTCACTCTTGAGACGATAAAACGGTTTTTTTTAAAATATATTTTTTACCTCTCTCTATTTTAAATATCGATAAATAAGTTTCAATACTATGCTATAACTAAGGCCTACCTCCAACAGTTGACCAATATAAAATCATAACCTTTTTGCTTCGCCGTAGTCGGATAAAAATAGGCTGATAATGATGATGATGATAATGTTTTAATACTATGTATTGGTTTACAAGCAACACAAGTCGGAACTAAAGTACTTCAAGAAGGTACATAGTTCGTGTAGTGTGTCCTCACTATAAACTCATGCGCATATAATATACATCATGCTAGTGTTGCAACCGCACTTTTTATTTATGCTCGTGCCAGAAATTGACTATGCTGCTTAGGAATGAATATACTAATATAATATATATAATATTATAAATGTGACAATGCGTTTGTTTGTTAGTTTCGCTATTACGTTTTGTAACCTTGGAGAAGGTTATAATTTTCTGGGACGCGTGTGAAACCACGAGAAACAGCTAATATTGTTTATATTGGTGTTAAAAGGCGCTTTATTATAGTTTATCAAAGGCTGCTTGCATAATTCGCAGCGAATTTAATAAGATCTCATTAGAAGGAATGCTCAGAGATTAAGGCTGTGATGCCACTGAGGATGTGGAAAGCTATGTAAAATGGCCGACTTCCATCAATAGGTTTCCTCAATTTTCAAAGCACAACTTGGCGAAGATCTTGTAGAATAATCCCATTGGTGTAAATCAGACACACACCTACGTAGCTTAGCACACCTCTAGTGGAACCACTGTTTTGACTTAAATAATTCATATTAGCTTATTCAAAGTCATATTTATTACGTCATACATATTGATAAGAACATGTTTATGGTATGGTTCAACCTTCTCTGTGTGGGAAGTAGCTTTTGCCCTGCAGTGGGAAAATGACAAGCTGATATTTTAATCTCATACCGTTCATAGGGCCCGTTTAGTTAAAATTTTAATGAATCGCCCGATCCATAATCTCATTAGAGCATGTTGACGTTGTGGCCTTGTAGAAATGTCGCTATAAATAAATGTTAGAATAATATGAAAAAAAGAACTGCAAGAAATTCTATTTAAAGAAAGCCATTTCCATACTCGTCTTTGCAGCAATGAAACAATTATATACGAAAAGAAAATCAACTCTGTATAAACCGATAATAAGGCTCTATTTCCCGCAGGTGGTGCTGCCTCTAATGGAGAAATATTTCTCCACGCATCGCAATTACTTTATCGCGGTGGCAACTGCTACCAACAATGTTGGTGCTGCCAGTTTGAAGGAGAAAGAGATGGTTGCCGCTCTATTCTGTAAGCTGGCTAGCTTGCTGAGGTCTAGGTATGTAGATTATATTATAGGTAATTTTTTTCCTACATTTCCAATGGGCTTTGAAGATAGAATAGAATATTCTTTATTATGTACACTGGAAAATTAGTTACAAGGGTGACACTTATTGCTAAAAGCGATCTTTTACAGACAACCTTTGGATGGATTTATGAATATATTTTTCTTTACTAAAACCTAAAACATGGCCGAAAACCGTTCGTTATACTCATTTTCAGTGTTTGACCTCCATGCTTAAGTACAATAATAAAAAAAACTGAAAAACCTTTTATATCTTTTCTGTAATGAGGGTTTATCTAAAATTGTATATCTGTGCTAACACGGACTGTAACATGCTTCTGTTTAATGTAATTTTATGCAGACAAAAAAATTATTCCATTCTATTCATATCAGATAGAAAATTGTGTAAAATCAATTACAACACTATCTAATTTGGTATTCAGATCAATAATTTGGTGATCAGTGTCACTTACCTTAGAGAAGAATTATCGTAATTAAAATTTAATCTATTTCTATTTCTGGTCCTTAGACTCGCAGCGTTTGGTCCTGACGTCCGCATAACAGTCCGTTGCCTCCAAGTGCTGGTGAAGGGTATCGATGCCAAGTCCTTGGTGAAGAACTGTCCCGAGTTCATCAGAACATCTATGCTGACCTTCTTCAATAACGTGGCTGATGACGTCGGACATACTATCATGAATCTTCAGGATGTATGTGAAAGTTTTCTATTCTTAATTAAAATCTGTAGATTTTACTTATACCCCTTGGTAAGACTGGTTGTCAGACTTTCTAGATTCTAACTATCCGTAACGACTGTCAAAGATTCACAAATGACAGCCAGAACGAATAGCTTAAGGTGCTAACCGAGACACGAATGAGTCTCGGTATGACATAGATCACCTATCCACGGACCCACCGCACCAAGCGCAGAAGCTTAACTTTTGATCGCTTGACCCGAGCGAATATTACTAATTAGCCACGAGTAAGTTCCTCCATGAAAGGGACATTCCCTTCATTGAAAACATCATTTAACTCATTATTTTCCCATCCAGGGTAAATACGCACATCTGAGAGGCACCCACTTGAAGACTTCCACGTCTCTTGGCTACATCAACGGAGTGCTACTGCCAATACTGACGGCCAAGTTCGACCACTTGGCCAACTGCGAGTACGGAGCTGACCTGCTTTGTAAGTATTGAAAACATTTGTGGCCAATGTTGGCGGTTAAATTGGTCGGTTAAGAGCAACATTAATAAAAAAGGTTGCCTTTTAATCGTGTATATTCTTGGCAAATAAAGACCAAAAATTTATTATCCGAAGAAAAATTGAATATAATCTAGATATTATAGTTTTTTTTTCTGTATATTTGAGAATTTAAAACTATTCTGTGTTTCCGTTACCTTTTTTTTTCATTAATAATATGATGACTTAATTTTTTGTACCACCTAACACTATTGAGGTTACGCTTATAAAAAAATCTCTGGAAGAAGAATTGTTTTATATAATATTTTATTTACTTTCTGTTGGAAACTGGAAAATAAGAAAATAGATAATAGAGACGGATTGACAACCTCCTCCTGTTTTTTAAATTAAAATAAATTAAGGGTTTATACTTACCGTCAAAGCATTGACATAAAACCAACAACTCATTACTACTTTTATTAGCAAAATACATACTTAAGAAAGACAAAGACAGAAACTAAGAAGTATCGTCATCACTTTCGTCAAAATCTGACCCACTATCACTGTCACTCTCGCTGTCGGAATCACTCCCACTACTTCTAGAACCCGAGCTCTTGTACGCAAGCTTGCACTGAGATCCGCAGTTCCTCCGAAAGTTTCTCTTCAAGCTCTTAGAGCATTCGAACTTTACGCAAGTGGCGTTTTGTGCGTAGTTGCAAGCGCACCGGCATTTGTCTTGCGAGATCTTTTGACACGCTTTCTCGTATCTGTCTCTTAGTATGTTGAGTTCTTGGTCTTTATTCTTTGGCTCTGTCGTCTGGTCTGGTAGGGCGTCGGGTGTAATTGGTAATGGCTGGGAAATTAATTAAAACTTAACTCCTTGCAGTGATAGGCGAAAATATCCTAACTAATATTATAAAAGTGAATTTGTTTGTTTGTAAAGCTTTCATGGTAAAACGGCTGAACCGATTAAGATGAAGTTTGGTCCGTAGGTAGATGGGATCCTGGAGACGGTTATAGGCTACTTTTTATTTGGGTGCGTTTAGTAGGACTCTCGGGACGCGAGTGAAACCGCAGGAAACAGGTAGTTCTATCATAAAGCAGCGTCACTATTTTCCAGTTTAATAGTAGGTATAGGCGTTTTCTTTTTATTTTATTTTTTGTATGGTATCTCGCAGGTCAACCTAGAAGGTTGTCGACTGCTTAACCGTGCTTGCGTGAGACGTTTAGCTGTGTCTTTTGGATAGAACATCGGCTGGTTTTGTCTCTCAATAATAAAAATAATATATAATTCCATTACCAATCCGGTTTCCACGTGCTTTTGACAGACTACAGATAAATATCCAGCCCTTGTCAAGTCTGCGTGCAGTCCCTCAGCTGAAATCAGATATTTTAATAAACCTTCGGTGATTCTTAGTACTCAGCAATGGAATTCAGTGAAAATACTTTGATTGTATGGTATTAAGAGTTTGGTGATCTATTGGATAAAGTAAAATGCCTTTTTTATTGCTCTTTAAAATAAGAACCAAGTAACTGAAATAATAAACCCATGTTATAAGGGTTCGAAAATACGACGAAGCGCTTTGAGAAAAGGTAAGTAGTGCCTTTGGGCTTCGCTTGACTCGTCTTGGTGTCTATCGTCAAAGACATTTTTTGATATTAAGACTAATAAGTCAGACTGCAATCATCATCTGCGTAGGTTTTTTCAAATATGTTGGGGTCGGCTTCTAGTATAACTAAAAATAAGTGGTTTATATAGAGCGACTGCCTATCTGACCTCCACAACACAGTTACCGGGTGACACGAAACCCCTCGGTAAGACTTGTTGTCAGACTACAATCGCTCAGTATCAAACAGTGATAATTATCTAATACTGATATAATCAGAATGGTTTTATTCCAAGAGACAAACAAATAAAAAAACTTTATACTTATATAAAAACCAAATATATATAATTTTAAGGATAGCTTAAATTTTCAAAGGAAAGCCATTAAGGAAATAATGCTTCTATATATTATCTCTTGTTATAAACCAACTTTATTACTTATATCTATATGTGTGGGCCCTTTGAGAAGTGTACATTTAACTATGGACGTCTTAGCAATAAAAAATAATAATTTGAAAATCTCACACTTTAAAATCCTTCGAAATGCGATGCTGGGTGCATCTTCAAAAGCTTTATCGCAGCCGATTTTGTAATTCTTTTTGAAGTAAGATTTAATACTGCGTTTACATTTGATGGCACGACAGGAAGCTCTAAGCGTTATTTTACATGCCTTTGAAATAAAGCAAAAAAATATATTTTAATATTAAAAAAATCAACGTCCGTAACTAAACATATGCCTCCCACTAACACTGTATTCACTCGTAAGAAAACTGCGCAAGGTTAAAAACTGCAACCGACTTGCGTAAAAAACGCACAAGTATTTTTCCGCAAGTCGAAATGATGGATCTTGCGTAAAAAACTTGCTAGTGAACATCGTGCTATAAAGGTCTCCTATTGGGAAAGACCATCAACACTTTGTATTCCCAAAGGGTGACCTTTTGGACTCCACGATTTCTTTCTACAGGGTGTAAGCATACAGAAAGATATTCGATCCTTTTAGTATGCTTACTACTCCCATCATTCCAAATGTTCGTATAAGAGTCTCACGGTTGTCATTCCCACGTATATGCAGCACGTTGGTATCCTCAACCTTAGAAGCGTTGAATGCGTGAATACATCCTGTTCTAGAAGTCCTATCGAAGTACTCTTTTAAATCCTCCTTGCATTTTATAGCTCTGCACGAAGCTGTAATAACTTTTTTGCACGCCTTTAAACAGAGAAATGATTTAAAATCCCTGATGCATCTTTGATAAATGGAAATTTTGTCGTTCAGTTTGTAATTTCTTTTCTGTTTCTCGATCTCTTTCTCCCTATCCCTTTCTATAGTTGTGGTGTCATGACCAGATTTGAACTTTGGATCTAGGGTTTTACGTAGGTCCTGGTACTATCCATCCAACTAAATTCTTTTTTTCGACTTGTAAAAGTGTTTGTTACTAGGCCTAATTGAAATAAATGATTTGAATTGAACACAAAAAACTCACAAATTTTAAATATTTTTCTCTAAATAAATAAAATGTCAAAAAAAACTCAACTCACCTTATAACATTTTCTCACTACTAGTTTTAGGCATGCATCCCCATAAGCCTGTCTCAAAACGCTTGTCTTAAATACATCTTTGGTTAACGCTTCATCGTCGTCTGTCATTTCCGAAGAAGCATTATCACCCGGTCTCTGAAAAGTGAAATTTTATATCTGATAGCTGATAAATTGTAACATCTATAACATCGTTAGGTATCGTATGGGAAAACCTAGTTTTCTTTTTCATTTTACTTGTATTGCTTTGTCTGATGGTTGGTATGATTATAAAACCTTCATTGCTAGCGTTATAGACTACCTTAGCTAATTTTGTGAGTTTGAAATCTAGACTAGCTTAATATCCTTCTGGAGTGGTCTTTGAATTAGGATAAACATACAAACATCCATTTTTATTGATATAGAATAAACGAGAGATAGATAGATACACGTAGGTACTTACATCGTTAGCTACAAATACGTTAGTTCGGTTAGCATTGATATGACTTCTCAAATTCAGTGGATCTTTAGTTTCATCCTCAGTTTTAACATCAGTATCATTTTCTTCTACCACTTCTTTCTGTTTGCTAGAAGCAGTTTCTTCTGAATTAGATGCAGCCTTAGGGGAAGCCTGTGCCAATTGTAAAACTCTCTTCGAATTTGGCTTTGAAGTATTTTTGAAATCGCGTAAATATTTTGATTGCTTCAAAATTTCGTATGTTGCTTCTGTGGCAGTAGGCGTATCTTGCACGCTATATCTAGTTTTCAGTTTCTTGGTAGGATGTTCGAGTGCTATTTCTGGCATGATACGCGGTTTCTTTCTTTCTGTTTTATTCTTCATTTTCTTGTGTGTGTCGACGAATATTATTTCTGGTTCTATCTTTTTTGGTTGTTTATGAATCGTAGTACTGGATGTTGATGGCGAAACTGTTGTCTTCATTGTTGTTTTGGTTGATCGGGTTGACGGTTGTCGCTGTCTCGTTGGTCTTGTTGCTTTCGTTGCTCTAGATGGGAGCTGTTTTGTGGGTATTTCTATCACTTCTACGCTACTTGATGACTCTACTGAATACAAAGCGATGCTTGTCTCTGTAGTTGTTTTTTGTACGATCGGTTTTATACTTGGTTTTTCAGAAATTAGTGGTTTTATAGCATTGAGCTCTTTTGGTTTTTTATCCACAGACGTCTCGGTTTTTGCTTCATTACTCTTATCAATTTCGATTTCTGATAGTATCATTTGTGTTTCGTGTTTAAATGTAGTGGTGGTCTTCTCCGTAGGTGTATTTTGGAAGAAACGACTTTCTTTGTTATTCCTGATAGATTTTTTATTATTTTTATAGAAGCGATCAATTTCAGCTTCACTTGAGTATTCGGGGGCATCAAAGTTTTCTTGTGATTTGTATATTTTTTGCAATTGTTCATAGTTATTGATCAGCTCTTGTAATACGTTATTGACTCGAGATATGTTTTTTATTACATCAGCGAATATGGCTTCTGACTTTTCGGTTTCTAAAGGAATCAGCTCTTTTTTCTCTGTTTTTGGAGCCTAAAATATAAGTTATATTTCCTCAACTTAATTATTAAAATCAAATAAAGATGGTACGGAAAAGGTGATCACAATCACCCGGGCGCACCAGCTTCTAATCATGCTATACTCGATAAAAATAAATAATAAAATAAAAATTACCAAAACAGCCAAGAATAACCCACAGAACACACTGTAAAACAACATTTAAATGATTAAAGGAACAAGTTTTTGTACGATAAACCAAATCGATTCACACTTCGTCATGGGTTTTATCGCTTAAAATATTTTTTTACGTTATATTTTATGCATTATTTATCAAACGCTGAAGAAATATATGTTTA
Organism: Pyrrhia umbra; assembly: GCA_963891755.1. Taxonomy (NCBI): domain Eukaryota; kingdom Metazoa; phylum Arthropoda; class Insecta; order Lepidoptera; family Noctuidae; genus Pyrrhia; species Pyrrhia umbra. Next base: position 5,730,638 of record OY982943.1, read on the forward strand.
TTTGCCATTGCTCCTGCTTTGAGTCGGAACACATACTTTTATATTTTTAATTCGGATTTATGTGATCGCAAAATTGTATACAGTCGTAACCTATTACTCGTGCCAATCACACGATTTTATTCATTACTAGCTTTCCGTCCGCGGCTTCGCCCGCGTGGACATTTTTTTTACACTTTGGGTTACTTTATTCAAGTTTTAGTAGGGATCCCTAGTTATTTCTAGAAATAAATATAGCCTATGTTACTCGTGGATAATGTAGCTTTCGAATGGTGAAAGAATTTTTTAAATCGGTCCAGTAGTTTTTGAGCCTATTCATTACAAACATACAAACAAACAAAGTTTCCCTCTGTATAATATTAGTGTAGACTACGAATCCGCGACTAACGACTATGCTTGGGTTTATTAAAGAAATTCTAATTCAAGTTGTTAATCTTGAGTTTTTAATGTCCCTTAGTCAACAAGGAACATAACTCGTGATGACATGTCCATTTTTTTTTGTCTGTCTGCGGCATAGCTCCAAGGTTATTTGTATTAGAAAGCTGGAATTCGATACCTATGGATATGCATATTGATCATGCTGGTGCTAAAATAACATATTCTAAAAAAAGTATTCTAAGGTACCTATTATACATATAACCCATCGTGTAGGGTATCGTTAGATAGGTCGTCAAAAATATTGTGTGTGCAAAGACCATTTTCTATGTAGACTATTTAGGGAATATTTTTCGAAATATCAAGCTTTAAAATTATTATTTTTTTGTTAGATTCGTGTATCCCTATCCCCATCCCTCTAACTTCTTAATGGCCGTTCCTAGATATGTGAAACAATTTACAGACGTAGCCTAAGTAAGGAACTTAAAAGGAAAACTATCGCGGCTAAATATGGCCATTATTTTGTACCAATAAAGAATATTTTTCCCAATAACGTATCGTTCTCAAATTCAAAAAAATTCAAAACATTTATTTCAATTAGACCATTTACAGGCACTTTTGAATTGTCAAATAAATAAATAATTACGAGTCAGTCCGTTAGTCAAAAAAAAGAAAAATTGAAGCTATTTGCCCGTTCCAAAGCGTAGATTCCTATGGAGAAGAACGAGCAAGAAACTCCATGGTTACTCTTTTTCTCAAAATGATTATTTCCTTCCACAGTGGATGAGATCCAAGTGGCTTCGTACAAGATGTTAGGGTCTCTATACGCACTTGGCACCGACGCAACGCTGACCCACGACAGAAAGTACCTCAAGACGGAGATTGAGAGACATAAGCCTGCCTTGGTATGTATATCTTTATAAACCTGGTAATGGCCTATATTAGCCAAAAACAAGTATCTTTGCCTCTGAACTTCATCTGTCATTAGGCAATCTGGACTCCAAGAAGATGGCAATAAAGTCTAAATTTCTTTAATTCAGGTTTCTTGTTTGGTTGTGATTGAACCTCAACTGTCAATAGGCAAACTAAGACTTAAAGGAAATAGCAATAGAGTCGGAATTTCTTTGATCCAGGGTTCATGTTTGGGTGCGTTCAGTTCGACATTCCCGGTGGCGTTCCTGGAGCCTCACCTGAATAAACACAACCAGTTCTCCTTGCTGAACAGGATCGCCGATCATTCGCTGGAAGCCCAAGGTAATAATTCTTACTAATATTACAAGTACGAAAGTAACTCTAAAACTGCTAAACCAATTTAATTGAATTTTGGTACACAGATATTCTAAAGCCTGAAAAAGGACATAGGCTAGTTTTTATCCGGGTGCACTAAGTAGTTCGCTCGGGATGCTGATGAAACCGCGGGAAACAGCTAGTAATAAATAAATCATCCTAGTCCTGTCTTTATACCAATTGATTTTGGTTAGAAAAAATAATAAATATCTGTATTTATTTCTTTGATTGTGGATTCGAAAACCTCCAAAAAATACTGCATCGATTTTGATCTTATTGTTTACTGTATAAAATAAGATTTATTGTAATATAAAACCTACTAAAACCTAGTACATATTTACTAACCCATAGCCTCTAACCCCACTAGGGGTATCCTGTAGTGCTATCACACACAGACAGACAGACATCGACGTCAAACTTATAACAGCCCTCTATTTGCGTCGAGGGTTAAAAACACAACATTTTGCCACACTTCAAAATTGACAAGATTAGCATGGATTTAAATCCACTGTGATTAATTGATTTTAAAATCTATTTCAACAGACATAATGCAGAAAATGGAACAATGCATGCCGACCTTAGAAACGATCCTGGGTGAAGTAGACCAGTTTGTTGAATCAGACAAGACTTACAACGAGGCTCCTCATATTATCGACGTGGTGCTGCCTCTGCTCTGCTCTTATCTGCCGTTCTGGTGGGCACAGGGACCTGATAACGTCACTCCCACAGGCGGGTAAGTAGAAAAACGCTATACTTACTCTTTTAAAATTATTACTACTACTTAACCAACTATCCACGGATAAGGTGAGATTTTTTTTTTTCATAAATAAGACAGTATAAGCATAAACCAAAACCACTTCATATTTTCCAGGAATCACGTAACCATGGTAACGGCAGAACACATGAACCAACTACTAAAGAACGTTCTGAAACTCATCAAGAAGAATATTGGTAACGAGAACGCGCCGTGGATGACCCGCATCGCGACCTACACGCAGCAGATCATCATCAACAGCTCCGAGGAACTACTCCGGGACTCCTTCTTACCTCTCGCTGAGAGAGTGAGGAAGAGGACCGATAATATGTTCCATAAGGAGGAGAGCTTGAGAGGGTTTATTAAGGTATGAGTATCTGACAAGATATCATGAGTAAACTTTCATGTTAACAAAATAGTAGGAGGGCAATATATTACAGATGATCAGTGCTTATCCGACGTCTTTGTATACGTAATACATCTGTATAAACTATACAAATGAATTTGGATTTTAAACCAAGTAACAAAATATTAATTAAGTATTGAAATCTTTAAAAGAATATAAGGATAGTTTTTCAAAAACTCTTTATTTATATATTTTTTGCGATACCTGTAAACCAAAGAAAAATTTGAATGTTGTTTTGTTTTGCAATGTGATCATTTAGCTATAAATTTTAAAAATGAAAATTGATGTTTGTTAGTCTCGCTAAAACTCAAGAACAGCTAGGCCGATTTAGCTGATTTTGGTTTTCAAATGTTTGTCGTAGTCCAGGGAAGGTTTAAACGGTGAGAAATAGTTGAGATAGATGTAGGTGAAACGAAGTTACCGGGTCATCTTGTATAAAAAATATCTGGAAAAGTATGTTCACATTTTTAAAATACAATAATTCATTGTTATCTTCCAGTCGTCAACGGACGACACGTCACAAGTGGAGTCTCAGATACAAGAAGACTGGCAGCTGCTGGTGCGAGACATATACTCCTTCTACCCGCTGCTCATCAAATACGTGGACCTGCAGAGGAACCACTGGTTAAGGAATAATGTGCCAGGTTCGTTATCAATCAATTGATTCAGAAATCAATCAGTTTATTTAACTATCTAGTCGAACCATGGATTAATCAATCAATTTATTACATGAAATTAATTCATCAATCAATAAAAAAATAAAATAAAATACCAAATAGCTTTGGGTGATGAAAAGATGATAAAAATAAAAAAAAAAATGAAAATTTAAAGGTGTAATCCCCACCTTACATCCTTTACCATGCGAAAACATGATATAACGAACAATAAAATTATAACTCTATCTACTTAATTTAGGATGCCACTAAATCTATTTCAAGACAAAAAGCTTATTAATCATTCTGGAATATGTACATGGTATTGGCCTGTTATAACGTGTTTTAATAAATATCCATTTATAATTAAACAGAGGCGGAAGAGCTTTACAACCACGTGGCTGAAATCTTCAACATCTGGTCCAAGAGTCAGTACTTCTTGAAGGAGGAACAGAACTTCATATCTGCCAACGAGATCGACAACATGGTAAGTTGCACTAGAATAATGGAGCACTGGCTAGATTCCTACCTCTGTCATTTTTCTATGGCATCCCAAAATCGGGTTTTTCCTTGAATGATATAGGTTTGCAAAAGTACACCTCTACTGCCTACCTCTTCGGGTAGTATAAGCGTGTTTATATGACATCACTTTTTGCCCATAGGTGCTGATCATGCCAACAGCGACAAGAAGAGTGACTGCAGTCACAGATGGTACTCCTCAAGGCGGTGGAAAGGTACTATCAAACATTGGTTATAAAAATAATAACTTGATTAATAGAAAGAGCAGAAGACGCGCTAAACCAAAAGATATCCTTTGAAATATATTAAATTTTAATTTTAATAGATACCTCAATATTCATACATCAATCAAATTCAGACAGACACTTCAACGTAAAAAGGGTGTTTAAGTATTCAGGCATAAGAAAGAGAGGAATTTGATAGCAAAAAAAACATCAACATAAACAAATTGTAATATACTATAACTAATTGTATGAATAATTTAATAATATACCTTGTTTAACCGATAACACTTTAAACATTAACATAAATGTAAATAACGACAAATCAAGCATACAGGTTTGAATTATCTTGTCCGTTGCATTTCTTCTTCTTCTTGCACTATCGATAAAAAATGCATAGTAATTTAACACAAAATATTGTCATGGGCTCTAGAATAGTTCGAGCTTTTCTAGTTTATTTTCAATAATACATTTGTGTAAATAAAAAATACCGACTGTCCTCACTGTAGCTAGAAAGTTCTAACCTGGACGCCAATTAAATATTTTTAATAATCCACTTATTCATTCAAAGTACTAATACACGATGACTTGTCTCTAGATGAAGGCACTCGTAAGTATTCAAGAAACATTGATTCACCAATATCAGGATCAACACGATATGCAGGTTTTGGATCACGTGTACAATAAACTGATCTATTCTTTATCTACCCCTATCGTCTACGCTCAAAAACTGCTATAAATCTTGTGATTGATTCACAAATTATTGATAAACTCGCTGATTGATAAACCGTTTGATTGTTTGAGTTTTAACTGTACATTTTTACACACAGACTGTTGTTTTTCTTTTATGTCTTTCCTGATTACAATTTATGTAAGATACTATATTATTATTTATCAATCTATACCTCAGTATTCATATTTATCAGTTACTTCTTGTGCTGTTTTTCTACATTTATTTTCGTATTTTATTTGATTGATTGGCTTATTATACCTCGAGTGCTACACTACTCCCTCATGCAATATTATTTTGGTAGTAATTCCTAGTGACAGACATGACAGAATTTTGATATGATTGATTCATCCAAGAAATTATTTTGATTTGATTGATTCATTCACGAAATTATTTCGATTTTTTTATAGTTTTACCCTGTGAGATGGCTGAAATAAATACAATTTGTAGTAATGACCTACATATTTCAAGTCCGACCATTTAAACCAACATACAAACAAGCATACCAAACGCGCGATAGCTATCTTTCAAAGCTGCTAGCTATCATTAGTATCAAAATTATCATACATATTAAAAAGCTTCTATTAGTGTAGAAAAATCATGAAAAACTATGGTTATATTGACCACGAAACTGTCGTTCTCATATCTAGTCTTCTTGCATAATAATGTAGACAAAACACAAGCGGCTGGTTTGTGAATTAAGAATTAACGCATATATTAAAAAGTGTAGAATCGAGAAATATTGATAACATTATACATAACAATTAAATATATTATACTTAGCGTTGATTCTTAATACTATAGATTTATTATACTATCGTTAGATTGGCAATGTGGGAGAGAAATAACATAGGCAGGTACTCATGTGTTGAGCGAGATAGATATACTCCCAACACCAGTTGTGAATGAAACAAATCCCGCTTATATTTTATTTGATATCGCGTTTAAAAGTGTGGTGTTAATAGACGCAAAGAATTATGGTCACGCGTGCAGTACCTGGTTGTAATTCATCTAGGCAAGAAAATGCACGTTACACGCACACTAGTGTACTTTTGTCTCGCTCTACTGACTTTATCGCCAATCTAACGCTAGTATAATAAACCTATGCTTAAAAATAAACCGAGCGAGATCCCAACTACACTTGTCAATGTGACATGTTGTTCATATGACTCTAAATTTTATGATAAAGTGGTCAATATTTCCATACTCCTCTAATTTACGACCTTCATTAACCATCCAATGTTTATTAACAGAAAAAGAAGAAGCACCGTGATAAGAAGCGAGACAAAGACAAAGAAGTACAGGCCTCCTTAATGGTGGCCTGCCTGAAGAGGCTACTGCCAGTAGGTCTGAACCTATTCGCTGGCAGAGAGCAGGAGCTGGTGCAGCATTGTAAAGACAGGTTCCTGAAGGTAGGGACCCTCAAGGTAATCTATCTCCTCATTAATACCATCTTTATTTAAGTTAATTTTATTATTTTATTGAGGATCGATAAATGTTTGCACTGTTTTTGAATACAACATTTTTTTGCCGCACTGTTGAATAAATGTTTTTGCAATTCTAGTTACCCACACAGAACTCTTGGCGTTTGCAAGAGCGTATCTTAGTGTGTGTGTGTGTGTGTATATATACGCAACCACGATACAAGAGCAATACTAAACGTAATTTTTGCTTGTAGCACTGTTCCCTTTAAGTAACTGTACCTACAACAATTTTTCCAGTTTATTTGCATTTTAAAGATCTATTCAATTTAAATAGAGGAATTATTTTCATTAAAGTATTTATTTAAAAACTTAAATACACTTATTTTCCAAATTCAATAATTTGGAAAATAAGTTTATTTTTATTTTTATATTTTTTTTAATTCAATGAGAGTTGGAGATTATTTGACCAAAACCAATGAGCACGCTGCTAGCAATGGGGCGTCTAATGCTCATAAAAATAACCCCTATTTTAGCCCTCAAGTGGGCTACCCAAGCTGGCACCCAGCGTTTTCTAACCTAGCCCTTGGCATTTTCTAAACTGACATTTGGCATTTTCTCAACTGGGACTTGGCATTTTATTACCTTGCACCCGACTCTTGCTAGCCTAGCGCCCGGCACATTTTATCCTAATGCCTACTGGACCCTTCCTTAAGCCGGCACTAAATAAAACCACGTTCAGAATCCGTCTAACATTAATAATAATAAGAAATCTGTATTTGAAAATGATGCAAACACTTTTGATCTATGTTTATTTTAATTAATTTATTTATTTAATTACCTGCACTATCGTAACTGTTTAAGAGGTCCGTTTAACATCGCCCTTACCTGGCTTTATGAACTAAGGGCTTGTTTTGACCAGGATTAGAGATTGAAGTATGATGTTAAATTGACACGCGATAGAGTGGTAGAGGCGAATTTCTAAAAGCACAGAGCTTAACGACGAAATTGGTGATTGCAGTATAGATTTTATTATTTAGCAAAACTGGCTAAGCATTGTGTGTATCCAAAAGTGTGAAAGTCTGACAAATTGTTTTAGTATAAATGTATTATCAAATGCTTTAGGTTCAAGTATCAAAACGGCATTACAGCCAATCCCAAATTGGAAAACAGCAAGTCAGATAATGACACAGAAATACATCGGTATAAAGCTACCCTTGCTCCTACGACCACGACCCGCTTTATCCATAAACACCACAACCTAACTATAAATAAGAATACATTTATCGATAAAAATACTGACACAATCGCCACCATATTGAATCCACAGAAAATGTCCGAACAAGATGTCGCCGAATTCGCGAAGACACAGCTGACACTTCCAGACAAAATAGATCCAGCTGATGAGATGTCTTGGCAACATTACCTGTACAGCAAGCTGGGTTCTAAGAGTAAGAGTAATATCACTGTGGAGACTGCTGAGAACAAAGCCAAGATCATCGATGACACGGTGGAGAGGATCGTCGCTATGAGCAAAGTATTGTTCGGATTGCATATGGTAAGTGATTACAATTTCGATTATGTATTAGCTTTCATAAATTTGAAGAGAAAGTACGTTTTTGTATACGAATATTTTTATTATTGAGTAAACAATTTATCAAAATTTTCAGTCTAAGTAAACTCGATGTACGTCGTATTATGCGCTTTCGTCCAACCGACAAGCGTGATATTTTTTACTTTAATACAATGTTAGATAATATTTTTGACACCACACTTGTAAGAAATTAAAATTAATTCAGTTGCTGTATTTACTCAAATGCTGAAAGAGGGTTAATGTTTTTTTTCTATACTTATTTGACTAAATAAAAAATATTAATGCCTTTTAAAAAACTTTTAAATACTCTCTGATGTTAATGCCTTTAAATACTTTCTGATGTTATGTTTATCTCCAACCTACATACTTTTAATTCTTATTCATTTTAAGTTGTGTATTCCTATTAAGTGCCTATATAAAGCAAAATATTATCTTTAAGTATATGATATTTATAATATTAACCCCAAAATAGATCGACCACCCCCAACAAATGAGTAAGAACGTGTACCGGTCCGTGGTGTCGATACAGCGCAAGCGCGCCGTCATCGCTTGCTTCAGGCAGACGTCGCTGCACTCTCTGCCGAGGTCCTTAGTGTGCGAGCGTGTTGTGTGGATGTTGTTTACTAACCATATAGAAAATAACAATATTCTGAAGACAATATTCTATGAAAAAACCCACAACGGCAATGTTTCCTACTGATATAACCTAAAAGTTTTAGATAAGCTGTCTGTAACCCTGTCATTATCGTGCAACTGGTCAAAATGCAGCCATTATGACAGACACACTCAAAAGAAAAGGTCTTAAAAGGTCCAGGCTGGAACTAGTACAGATTCATATGAATTAATTTGAACGAACGAATGAGCAGCCGAAAAAATCGGGACCTTAAATATGTTTTCTTAAATTTCTGAGCCAATTATTCTCTAAAAAATAACCTAAAAATTTACGCTTGTTTTTTGGGTGTGCGAAATTAACGATTTCCTCAGTCACCTGGATCCTTAATTTCTCCTCTTCCTGACTGGTCATCCAAACAGCCAAACTTTTGACGTTAAGTAGGGGTCTTCCTTGTAACATATGTTGTACGTAAATATGATTGCGCATGCTGCCTTTGGAACTGACTAGGCGACGAAGCCGAGACAGCGGTCGGATGTGTGGAAGAGGGTGCTATGCGCGGCTCGGAAACGAGCTGCTATTGCATGTCTACGCTCCACACATCTTTATAAGATGAGTCGGTAGGTTTGGGAGAGGATTCATGAAAATTTAGGAGGCTTATGGAAGGCTGGGATGTGTGCATAAGAGTTTATATGAAAATCGATGATAGATTCTACATTAAATCAAACGTATGCCCAAACACTGCACTCCGTTTCAGACTTCCATACGCGATAATAATCACTGATGTGTGAAACGGCCACTTAAACCTAGACGACAGATTGCTTATTAGTTACTTCGTCCTACAAAGTAAAAAAATCTCAAATCTCTAACAGAGTAGCATAACAACTATGGTCATTCCGGCATTCGAATTAAACTGGCATGTGACGTGTTCAGTTCAAAACAATACGCTTATTTTTGCATGTTATTTAAGAGAAATGTAAATATCGAACTTTTTACATGTATTTGAAGTCCCTTTGCCTCTCATTCCGCCTTCTCTCTTCTCCCCATACCTACCTCGTCTGTGTCCCCTTCTCCTCCCTTTTTTAGTTCTCTTACATGTAGCGGGATCGTAGCAAGAAACCATAATAAGTATGTAATAATATTTGACAGACATCGAGCGTGTAACATATTCGCCCGAACGTACTACGAGCTCTGGCTGGAAGAGGAGAACATTGGACAAGAAGTCATGATAGAAGACCTTACTGTAAGTTAACACTTCGCTTAGAATATTGATACTTTCCAAATAAGAATTCTCTACTGTAGTCAGGAATAGGGTAAGCGGATGATTGAAAAAGCAATCATCTAATTTATACCATACGTGACAATGATTTTAATGCAGTAGCTCAGACCTATCAACAAAGTAAGGCCATTTCGTTTTCTTCGTAGAAACCAAATGAAGCAATTCAGCTGCTGATTATATTGATAGCTTCGATTAGTTTTGGTACATGTGACACTTATGCCAGAATACTCAAACGTAATTCAGGGCTCTTAGAATTCATAGAGCCCTGAATCTCATACTATCGCAGTCAGCTCAACTTGTTTCATAGAGGCAAAAATACTTAAAAATACCTGAGACTTAAAGTTGAGTAGCGTTTGGGTATACAGGCATAAGAATTAACAATAATAAATATGTTTTTCTCCCAGCAATCATTCGAAGACGCGGAACTAAAGAAAAGTGACGTGGTAGAAGAAGGAGAGAAACCTGATCCCCTTACTCAGTTGGTTACCACGTTCTGTCGCGGTGCCATGACTGAGAGGTCCGGAGCTTTGCAGGTATGTTTCTATTAGTTCCTAGAACTTTTGGAGCAAGCCTAGCAAGGGGGTACACAAACCCGCTTTCTTTACCAAAACCACTCTGAACAAGTGGACAAAAGATGGAGAAAACGCTTATATCTACCCCGTGCCCATGCTTAGGCCTACAGGAAAGTCATTGTTATGCTGTGATAACTTGACAGAAAATTGCAACAATCCGGTATGATTGTGACTTGGATGTTTCGAAAACGTCATGTCTCGAAGTCTTATTCCATAATTCCTAGATCAAAGCTGAAATTAAGACGTAGGTAGATCAGTATTAAAATAATATACTATTATCCGTTTTTAGGAGGATCCGTTGTACATGTCTTACGCGCACATCATTGCTAAGTCTTGCGGAGAAGAAGAGGAAGAAGGTGGTGGGGAAGAAGAAGAAGGGGGTGGAGAAGCTGAGGCTGAGGACGAAGGCAGAGCTAGTATACACGTGAGTTATACAGATTACAACTTTATTTAAAAGGAAATAGAGTTGAAACTTCAATATCCGTAGGTTAAATAATCTTAGATAAAAGGTGAAATAACATCTTAAAAATATTATCTGTTACATGCAGAAAACAGTGGATATGTTTATGGTATGTATTTTGGAAATATGTTATAGAAAGCTTTTGATTGTTAAGTACCAGGTGTTTCAGGTTTACACACATCCTGAAAGAACTATGCCGTGCACCCAGCTAAAAATAATTCTATGTTCTTCTCCAGATTTCAACTCATCTCCATACCAAACTTCATCTAAATTGCTTCAGCGGCTTGACCGTGAAAGCGTGACATACACAGAGACAAAGTGACAAACAGACAAACGGAGTCACTTTACAATATATTTTATATTAATCCCTTTTTTCCACATACAGGAACAAGAAATGGAAAAGCAAAAGCTTCTGTTCCACCAAGCCCGTCTCGCCGACAGGGGAGTGGCAGAGATGGTGCTGCTACACATATCAGCTTCCAAGGGTCTGCCCAGCGAGATGGTGATGAAGACGCTGCAGCTGGGCATCAGTATATTGAGGGGAGGCAACATTGATATACAGATGGTGAGTATTTGGCATGCAGGGTTACCTTGTTTCCTGCTGGGGCTGCAGGATTGTTCGAAAGAGTCACCGCGGCCTTGAAACGCTATGGGCAATAGAAGGTACACGGATGGATTTTAGTCAGTAAGAGACACACCCTTCCGATCCACCCACAGCGGTAGAAATGATTTGATAATTTCCCAGCCATAAATGTACTTTTGACAGAATTTGTTAGTAGACCTCCCTTCCCTTTTCAGAGGGAATTTGCTTATTAATAACAAGAGAGAGGTAATTTCGTATATTTGTAGAACTTTTTTCATCAAAAAATATTTTTTTATAACGATTAATGAAAGATTAGTTACTAGTTCTTTCTTTATTTTGTCATTTAAATATTTAAGTCTGTAGTAGTTTCGAAGAAGGGTTGTAAAAATAGAGTCCGATCTTTTATTGTATTCGCGACAATGAAAAAAATGGGGGGCATCAAAAAGTAGCTAAAAAATACTTTTCTCTCCGCCTCCAGGGTATGCTGAACCATCTAAAAGACAAGAAAGACGTGGGCTTCTTCACGTCAATAGCTGGTCTCATGAACTCGTGTTCTGTGCTGGACCTGGATGCCTTCGAAAGGAACACTAAGGCTGAAGGTATGCTAATGTTTCCTTATCTATATTTATAGGCACTCATAGGGACCTAAAGCAGAAATGTTTGTTTGTTTGAAAGCTCTCTCTGAAACTACCAGTCTGATTTGAAAATTTCACAAAACTATCCCTGATTGCTATAGGCTTTATGGGCTGTGAACAGAAGTGTCAGTTCATTTTGTCTCATTGTTACCTACTTGTCCAGGTCTGGGAGTCGGTCTGGAGGGCGCCGCGGGTGAGAAGAATATGCATGACGCGGAGTTCACATGCGCCCTCTTCAGGTTCATACAACTTACCTGTGAAGGACACAACTTGGGTCAGTATCATACATGTCTATAGAAGAATACAGAACTATAAAGAGACTTATGAAAAGTAATATAAGACGAACTATAGACCGCGAGCCACGAACAGATTTTAATGACCATTTCCTCCCGGGCAAAAACTTGTAAGATGCTTAAGATAGTTTTATTATGAAGCCTAGTGAACGTCAGCTGCGGCTTGGTTGGTGGGTTAAGCAGCGGTGGTCTCCCAAGTAAATAGAAAAAATCAACCGAACTGCAGCTGACGTCCACTTGGCTTCATAATAAAATTATCTTAGCATCATACGAGTTTTCGCCCGGGAGGAAATTTGCGCTTAGCTTGCATTCCACTATTTCTGTGTGACGGTAGTTATTTTAACGTCTCCTTATGGGTCATATGCATTCGATTCCGAAAGTTGTTTCGTAATCTAAGCTCCTTTGTTCTAAAAACGAAAATTAGGAGATATGTAACGTCCATAGATCTTTACTGACCCTGTTTAGCTGAACCGCTCACAGGGGTCCCAACAGTAGAAACTGTTGTTGGTTCAATTTGAGAATATTATTTATCAACTAAAAAAGACCTTCCAAAAATCGCCTCCTATTGCAATAAAATAATATTCATCTATCCACAGACTGGCAGAATTACCTGAGAACGCAGGCCGGTAACACGACGACGGTGAACGTGGTCATCTGCACTGTGGACTACCTGCTGCGGCTGCAGGAGTCCATCATGGACTTCTACTGGCACTACTCTAGCAAGGTATGCGAAAAATTACTGCATAGATTTTTTTAAAGCCTTTTTACGATGTCTTCGGTGAAAATGTTTTTTTTTTTTACTTTATTTTGGGCCTACCAAAAATTTATAGTTAAATTTTTAAGTATAAAATTTGAAAATTTTATGGATAGGTTTAAACTCAAAGGGTAATCAATTTTCGTATAACTTTAATGGGTATATGCCTTAACAGTTCAAAATATATACCACTTGCCCTTTTTTGAACTTTCGGTCTCATCATGAGAAACTACTTCACGCACCGAGGTAAAATACCTCCAGGATACAAGCAACTCTATATCATTATTAATCAAAACCCGTTCAGCCGTTTTGCCGTGAAAGCGGCACAGACACACAGATGGAGTTATTTTCACATTTATAATATTAGTAAGGATTTAACGTCTCATTGGACGTTCAAAGATTCAATTTCCTATCTTGTTCACAATATATTTGACAGTGACTATCTCTGTGTTCCAGGAACTGATTGACCCGGCCGGCAAGGCGAACTTCTTCAAGGCGATAGGCGTCGCTTCACAAGTGTTCAACACCCTCACTGAAGTCATTCAGGGTCCCTGTACACAGAATCAACAGGCTTTAGCGCACTCTAGGTATTCTAGAACTTTATAATAACTTCTTGAACTAGGTTCGGCCAAGAATCTTGAAAAAGCTATTTATTTTTTAAAAATGCTTAAACGCCTTGAAGAAAGCGTTATATACGAAATTTCCCAATCAGGTGGTTTTTTTTTGGTAATTTTATAGGCACTGATTTTTTGAAACCCAAGTGTAATCACAGAGAAACACTAGTATTAATTACAAAAGACTGCCCCCAAGTACAGGTGAACGTAGCTTGACGACACATTTTACAAAACTTATCTTTATTCATGGTTACCTATGGTATTTATTCGTCACTTTATTACATTCCGGAATCAACTGTGAACTTCTGACAATCTTTCCTTCAAGATAATAGGTGTGATGATACTTAACTCTCCTCAGGTTATGGGACGCGGTGGGAGGTTTCCTGTTCCTCTTCTCCCACATGCAAGACAAGCTGTCCAAGCATTCTTCGCAAGTAGACCTGCTGAAAGAACTCCTCAATTTGCAGAAGGACATGATCACCATGATGTTGTCTATGCTTGAAGGAAATGTTGTTAACGGTAAGTGAGATCAGAAATAGTATATACAACAGCAATAGATTTAAAAACATAAATTGACAGCAAACAAACAAACCAACCGATGTTACTTTATGTGTTATAGGCTTGAATAAAAATACGTATTTATGTGGTAAAATAAAGTTTTGATAAATTCGATGTGTTCTTACTACTAACATGATATCCTTTAGACCAAATTTCGGTCGACGCGCCCAAGCTACGGGCTCTCCGAGGCACGGAGTGGTAGATCTATATTCAGAAAACAATCACCCATCTATTGAATGGCCGTGGCTTATGCAGCTTAAACTTACTAATCTATCAATCCGCACCGCTGTTGCTTAATTACTAACTTAGGCCCAAGTTCACCGACGAGATAACGATCTGATTAACTTAAAACAGCTGTTTACCATAACTTCAAACTTCCAACTGATGGGTAATATATTATTAGAGTTTTTTATTCCTGAAACGGTCGATTACCAAACCAGGGTTGAACTAGAAGTCGGTAACACAAAATTTCCAGCTTCTTGGTTAAAATACTTTTTTGTTTAACAGGCCGATTACATAACCATCTGTCGGTGAACTTGGTCCTTAGTGGTAAAAACCGCGTTTAGAAATTTGCAACATTAAATACATAACAGATTCATAGCAATTCCAGAAACTAAGCTGAATTAATCTAATGTACTTATACCGGTACATATCTGTCCACAGCAACGTTTCGCCGGTACAGATCGGTATAAAAGTGGTAATCTTTCTCTAGAAACATCGTTACTTCACAAGTACTAAGAAGCTTTTCATAACCTTTTAAAAAAATACTTTCATTTCTAGGTACAATCGGAAAACAGATGGTGGACACCCTTGTAGAATCTGCGTCCAACGTAGAGCTGATCCTGAAATACTTCGACATGTTCCTGAAGCTGAAGGACCTCACGTCCAGCGCCAGTTTCCAGGAGATCGACGCCAACAATGATGGATGGGTGCTGCCTAAAGACTTCAAGGAAAAGATGGAGCAGCAAAAGAGTTATACGCCGTGAGTTATTTTATTCTGTATTGTACTGTGTTGGCATCGCATAAAAACCAGTTAATATAAAAAAAAACAAAGATGATGTAACCAATAACTTATTACACACAACATATTCGAAATTATAAGTTGATGGCTGTTTCCAAAAGAGCTCATTTCATAAGTCTAAAACTGAATACAGGGCACTCAATTAGCCGCTCGCTGAAGTCAATACAAGTTTTTTTGTTTGAACTCTCAAATCTCTGACCTTTCTGCATTTCGTAGGCTAATTTTTGAGGAAAGTTATAGGCTATTTAACATCACCTTTAGGAGACGAGCAAAATAATAAAAGTAGGTATTAGCGTACGAAGTGACATTGTTGATCGAAGGCTCGAGCGGCTAAATCTGAGGGGCAGAGCTAGTCGACAATCACGAAGTAACTACAAGATGAACTTCTCATTTATGAAATTTAATTTTCCACAGTGAAGAAATCGAGTTCCTCTTAGCTTGTTGTGAGACGAACCACGACGGCAAGTTGGACTACATCGGCTTCTGCGACCGGTTCCACGAGCCGGCTAAGGAGATCGGCTTCAACCTCGCCGTGTTGCTCACTAACTTGTCTGAACATATGCCTAATGAACCTAGGTGAGAAATATGTATAAACAGTTAAGTGCTGAGTAGAAAGACCTTCGTTTAACAAAAAGACAGTCTTTCGATCTAAAACAAATCAGTAGTAGCTTACTAAAATTTTAATCGATGATTTTATTATTTGTCTAGACATTCCTTGTATCACGAGAAGCCCATTCTTCTCAATAAGAGAGAGAGAGAGAGAGAATTAGCTGATTTAGAATTAGTTGATTACTTGTCTTCTTTCTTGTCTACCCGGGATCTTTTGTGAAAATATTTAAAAACCTATAAAAACAATTTCTGCCTGAACTGGGAATCGAACCCAAAACCCATTTCACGGAAGTCGTGTTTGCTATCATTAATTCTTATGTTTTTTTGTTGACACTAAAAGGAGCTTACTTATCTAAGTAATAACTTATTTTATTTAGGTTGGCCCGTTTTCTGGAGACAGCGGGTTCAGTCCTGAACTATTTCGAACCATTCCTGGGCCGTATCGAGATCATGGGCGGCTCCAAGCGCATTGAGAGAGTGTACTTCGAGATCAAGGAGTCTAACATCGAGCAGTGGGAGAAACCGCAGATTAAGGTACGAAGTACTTTGTTGTGTAAAAGCAGTTTTATTGCCAAACCAATAGCAACATTATGGGCGTTTAAATAAAGTCGAAATTTATGTAAATTATGTATACTAAACTTATGGAAGGTTGCTACGCTCCGTCCGATCAATACTAGCTCTACCAAAGACCACATTTTTTTTATTTATAGTGATTTTTAGGATAAAATATCTAATTTTTGATGATGACCAAATACTCAAACGGCACCTTACTTTAAATCGTACTTGAAAGTGTTTTCATCACTTCAATAAGCACTTAAGTAACAGTGATAATTTATATTTAAGAAACATTTCAGTTTCTGTTGTTTGTTTTGTCAAAAGGAACTCTATAAAAAAAAGATTTATTACTAAATATACTTTGTAGAAAACCACAACAGCTTGCAATAGTATTTCGTTCGTAGTTACGACATTTTATACTACCAATAAATTCTCTGCTTACCTCCCAAACATCTTCTCTAATCTTCTTCCAATTTTTTTCTCCAGGAATCCAAACGCGCGTTCTTCTACAGCATCGTAACAGAAGGTGGCGACAAGGAGAAGTTGGAAGCCTTCGTGAACTTCTGCGAGGACGCCATCTTCGAAATGACGCACGCGTCCGGGCTCATGGCCGCCTCCGAGGAGTCCGTGGGGGGGACCAAGAACAGGGAGGCCAGCTACATGTACATGGGCGATGACGATGATGAGAGGTGGGCGATCTATAATACTCTAATTTTGCATCCTTTAGCTATTGCAGACAGTTTGAAATGTATTCTAGCCAGGCTCGGTCGCAGCAAATTATTTTGGGAGGGGGGGTCATCAACAACCATTTGCCGACGTGTTGGCCGAAGCCGATCTATTACGATTAGCGACCTACCAATGCGTAATTACCATTAAAAATTCATAAATTCTTTATTTTTAGGAGGTTTGATAGATGTGTACGATTTGGAGGGGGTCGTGTCCTTTGTGACCCCCTCTCGAACCCCGAACTAATTCTAGCTGTTATTACGTCATAAGTTTATGAAATTATGTATTCCAGAGCCGGCAAAGATCCATTCCGTCGTGGTCTCCAATCAGTGAAAGACGGCATCTCCACAGCATTCTCATCCTTATCTCCATCCAACATAAAGGCGAAAATCGCAGATCTACAACAAATGCCACCCGCTGAACTAGCAGTGGGCTTCTTCAAAATGTTCTTCTACTTATTCTATTATTTGGGCTATGGTGTACTCGTGGTTGTCAGGTGAGTTTCAATTTGAAACTTATTCTGTATGGTGTAAGGTCTATAATCGAACGTCATAAGTGAATTGTTTCGTTTGTGTTACACGCTACGTTTGGTGCACAGTCATTGGTAAATGCTTCACTATTTCAAATTGTGGTTTTTGGGAGTTTTATTGGCTTGTGACGTCACTATACACTTTCAAAATAATAGTAGTTAATTCTGTGTCAGATTTACATACCAATTTATTTATTGTATAAAATAGCATTCAGGTCATTATATAATTTCAATCCTGTAATACTTAACAAAGTTCATATTTAAATTAATAACTAGGTATATTGAAAAGGTGTTGCCATATGTTAAAAAAAAACAGATAAAAAGAAAATTAATTTATATTACTTTTTTATCTTTAGTATATTATCAAAGCATAATTATTCCACACGAAACAAGTCACTAAAAACTCCTTTATTTGTAAATACACCAAATAATTTATTTTCATTCACATAACGCTATTTCTTCGCCATTGATTTTCACATTTCAATTTTCCACCAATTTATAAAGCATGTGTGTACAAAGTACTATCATATATATAAGTATAAATCTCTGTATATAGGTGTGTGTGTTGAAATAAATTAGTGCACAGATTATCTTGTAGGAGCTTTAGCACGAATGCAATGTAAACTGTAGGTACTCTGTGTTTAGATTTCTAGACTAATCTAGGCTAAATGTTCAAAGCAATAGGAGAAGTCTACTGTCCATTAGTTAGTAGGTTGTAGCCTTTTTACCTTCTAGTCTAGATAATATTATGTATACCTATCTAATACTATCTATATTATAAATATCTAACTATAAGCCTATAGTTTGGGCATAAGAGATGTGTTCAGATTTGGACCTTTCATGGCGTAAAATACGTCTAAATCTTAGCCAAAAGAAACCTAGTCTACATTAAGGCACATTCATGTAAATACACTTATTGAATTTAAGTAGCAATATTACAAAAAATATCGAAAAATGTAAAAAAAAAATTACAGCTTGTAAAACCGTTGCTCACGTAATTATTTTGTGTCCTAGTGTGAACAAGGTGGGTTACACATTACTGGTTCATACTATATTTAACCCTACAATATCAAAATGTGTTGTGCAGTGTTGTAGAGACAATAGGCCTAGATAGCACCACTATCGCTTAGTTTAACCTAAACACAGCCTTCCTGAAAAATCTACGCACATTCTTACAAGTCCCAGTGCATCATAATTCAAAACTGACCCAATAATTTGTCCAGGTATATATTCGGTGTTCTCCTGGGTCTGATGCGAGGACCTCAGACGGACGAACCACCCCCCGAACCCACTGAGGAGGAGAAAATCGGTCAGTTAAGACACAGATTGCTAGCGACACAAAGTAAGAACAACTCAAGGTATACACGTGTGCTGCTTCGCACATGCCGCGTTTGGTCACTGCGGAAATATATAATAAATAACTAATTGATATTTATAATATTAACTCAATCTGAATCTATTAAAAATACCTATTAAATAAGTATTTAACAATCCAACCTTGTATAAAATACAAGGTTTTGTAGACACAACTATTAGGTACCTAAAAAGTTTTTTTTAATAACATGAAGAAAATATCTTTTTTTTTTCAATATACATATGTATTATGTATGTCCAAAACACTATTAAAATTAAAATATTTTTAATACAAATAGTTTTTAGTTAAAGTCTACTCTGTAAATTCTTCATTATATAAAGTAAAATAAAATAATACTATGAATTAAAAACCAATCATTAATACCAACAGTGACCAATCGCATCAACAACAAGAAACACTTAATCGCCAAACGCAGGTTTAACAACATGTAACACCTAATGTTTTCAAAATTACGTTATTAATAGATATTGGCATTAATTGTATTAATTATAACATTTATGGTGTAACAAATCTGCTTTTGGATAACAGCAGGTAAGCTAACAATTTATGAGGTTATATAGTTTAAGAATCAGTGACCTTCAAAATTGTTTTTAATTGCGAATTTACAATTAGCGTATTTAGTCATCGGTAACTATATTTTTGGGCCGTTTGGGGTTGAAACTCTGGGGTCGAGGGGTCTGACCGCTCACGTTATTAAAAAAAATATAACCAACCAGGTTGATACTTCCTTTGACCTGGCTGGCTTATATTTTGGCCGAAGGTTAAGAATAGCCATTTAACGTGGCAATGCTGCCAGTCTCTTGAGTACACACAGTTGACATTTATAAGAAAGGATGAAATTTTGACTCCATTTTAGTATATTCATATATTAGAATTTAGATTTTTTTATTTTTTATCTATACAGATGGTAACATTATATTTTGCGAACCACAATTACAATATTTGAGACATCATTCTGTCTCTGTCAATTGTTTGAAGTTGTCAGAGATAGCAAGAGAATTTAAATACATTTAACAGTAATAATATTATGAGTGAGTATTATGTGTCTTGGTGTCAAAACATTATAGAAGCTACAGCTTGGCAAGAAAGTCTAGAAACGGAACTAATTTTTTTTATTGCTGGCAGCCATTGGCAATTAATGTCGTTCTGTGTCGTTCGATGTAAACAAAGTTCGCGAGTTACTTATTTTTTTATTTCGACCATCAAAACGTTAATAAAACCACGTTATAATAAATAAAACCATTCGGAGTACTAGCAAGGAAACAATTTATAATGTTTATAGGCGATATCTGGTCGAACATGAGGCTTAAACTCTTCTTACCAAAGTACCGCCATTATGACAGGTATGTAAGAGTTTGTTTTGATGTATTTAGTTGTATCAAGTGTTAATTTATGATCTCTATTTGGTTTTGAATTGCTTGAATACGAAATAAGTGAAATTTTGAACAATAAACATCGAGCATATAGGTTATGTTTACGTTTTGTCTTTGACACTTTGGTATAGCGCGACTAGATTATTTTGATACTTGAGTGGCTTGAGCCTTGATACTCTGCAATATGTAAATTCGATTTCTACATAACCTTATCTATGAGTGTGATCACAAGATAATATAATACTTGTTATAACTAGCATTTAAAAATCACAAAAAAAAACTAGATAGGTACCGTAAACTTTTTACATTAATTATTGATAGAGCTTTAATCATTTTGTTTTATCTTTATAGGAAGCACCGAACGTGCATTTCAATCTATAACCGAGTAGGAGTTCAAAAGAATTCATGCCAGCATGTTAACAAAATAGAAAAGGAGTACATATTATGAATTTATGAGAGGGCTCGTACTTGGACATAAAACGTTTAGGAATCAATCTCCAACATGATAGCGCAGTGCCTTTGAATCTGAGTGTGACTCAGATGAGTTTATGGCTAGCTCTAGCCAAGACATGGATGTGGCGGGCGTGGAATATTTAGAGGAAGATTTATTGAAATCAAATATAATAACGCTATATTCATACGCCTTTTTTTTATACCCAAAAAAAATTGTAAACACAGGAGTGCTTACATTATTAGTGCTTATAAGTAATTTGTATTCAGTTACATGACGTGAATACTTGTTATTACATTTTATAATACTTACTGATTTTAATTAATTATAAAAATACAGCTTAGTATCAAGACGATAGCATGGTACGCTATACGGTCGCAGCGGGTTGCCACACGAACGGTAAAGTGGCGCCCCTATTAATTTCTACTCTTTTTTGCCAAGCTGTAGATAAAATGGTCACTGACGCTTAAGCTATTTATTTTTCAAAGACAAATTTTACTCTGTATGACAACAAAAATCTATGTTGTGAAGCGCTTAACATCTATAACTTACTGTTGTTTTTTGTGAATATACGTTCATCATTGTCGTTGTGTTATTTTCAACTAATACTAAGGACTATAGGGCCAAAATACAATGATACATACGTTTTTTTTAATAAAACTACAGCTTATTTCTTTACGTAATAAAAGTTATTATTATTAATATTTAATTACTTTTTTTGTGATAGTTAATATTTAAAAAAATATTAAGTATGTGTAAAGATATTAGGATTATTACTTTTATGGCTCAAAATAATGTCCCTTTTTTAACAATTTTTTTTATGTGAATTTATAGGAAAATATATACACTTTGCTCTTACTGATACCAAAATTCACTCGAAATACATTTACGCATAATTATGCTGTCATGAATGTATTATATCAATTCCTTTTAACGAAAGTGTGATACTATGATATTTTAAATGTCAGGTTCTCGACATCTCCCGGCGTTGCCTCCTGCTGACGACACCGGGCAGATGCAAGTGTCAGCCTTCGGACTGGATATCACTAAAGAAGACAATGGACAGTACGTATAACCTTTCAAAAAAATAAAGTATTAAGAAAGCAGTCTAAAGACTGATTGTAGATAATAACATGTAGTGTAAAAACACCTTCCCTTGGCAGTCGAGTAAAAAATGGGAAGCCTACACAATACAAGTTAGTGTTATTGCAATCTACGGCGTAGCACATATGAGCTACGGCGTAGCAAAATGCAAGCTACGCTGTATCTTGCCGCGTAGTACAGTAAGGAGCTGTCTATTAATCACGTGATGTTTTTTTTGGCATTTTTAACCCCCCCCCCCCTTTGGTGATACATAGCGAGGTTTAAGACTACCTACCCCCCCCCCATATCACGTGTATTTTTTTTAACCTGCAATGAATCTTTTTTTTTTAATACAACGATAAAATACAACGGCGAATCAAGGTCATACTAAAGCCGCGTTCGATTTTGTATGCGTTTGACGAAAAAATAAATACACGTCACGCCGCTTTTCAGTTGAGTATGGCGCGTTTGCCGAAAAATAAAAACACGTGATAATTTACTACACCCCCTCTCCCCCCTTGTGATATTTCGTGACTTTTTATGGACCCCTCTCTCCCTTTCTAGCCTCACGTGATTAATGGACAGCCCCTAACAAAACCCACTTCTAATATTTGTAAATATAATAAAAAACTTGATGATTTTTTATCATTTTTTCCATTACGGGATCAGAATGCCAACTATATTAAATTAAATGTCAGAAAAAATATATTTATTAATCATGTTTGATATCACAAATTCCATATTGTATTCTGTGCTGTTTGCGAATAAATTAAATACAGTACCGATAGTTTTGGATTAAAAATTACCAATTTTCATTAAATTACCTACCCGTTTAATTTTATCAGGATACAAGTAAAACCACACGAGTCACCTAGTACATCGACGCCGTCTTCTGGCGAGGAGGCCGAGGTGTCGCCTGATGAGGGAGCTGACCACCCCGAGGAGCAGAGACCACCCTCACTGATAGACCTGCTCGGGTATGATTGACACTTTAATTTAGTTTTTAAATGCTAAAGTGTAATTAAAAAATCATTGAAGTTTATAGGTATGGTTATTAATTTTGGTAATTTGAAAAAAAAAATATATATATATATATTTTGAACTATTTCCCGCAGTTTTACCCGCATCCTGAAGGACCTATATCTACTTCACGTAAAAAGTAGTTAAAATGCTTAAGTTTATATTTTACTGAAAGTCTACTACACTATTAGAAATATTAGCAATACAAAAATAATTTATAAAAAAGAAGGAATCTATAGATTTTTTGTATACGGGCTGTTTTCTGAGGTTGTACCCGCATCCCGAAGGGAATAAGTCACACACCCGGACAAAAACTATCCTTCTTTTGTTTCTTTATCTCCATACCAAAACTTCAATCGGTCATGCCATTTTTCAGTGAAAACGCAACAGACAGACAGACCTTCTTCCATATTTATAATATTAGTAACGATTGGACATATTTTAAAATATATTTTTTTCTCTAATAGAGGTGAACAGGCAAAGAAGCAAGCTCAGGAAAGGATGGAGGCCCAGGCCGCACAGCAAGCTGCCATGTCGGCCATTGAAGCTGAAAGCAAAAAGGTACCATACTAACATTATATTTATCTATGCCTTAAATTGTAGACTAGCGTTATGCCCTGGCATAGGATTCAATTGGGTAATTGACACCACCAATCAATTGACATTCTTTTT
The DNA here is from genome assembly GCA_963891755.1 of Pyrrhia umbra. Lineage (NCBI taxonomy): Eukaryota > Metazoa > Arthropoda > Insecta > Lepidoptera > Noctuidae > Pyrrhia > Pyrrhia umbra. The sequence continues at coordinate 5,754,367 of OY982943.1, forward strand.
ATAAGCTGTCAAAACGAGTTTCTCCGATAGATTTTGTATGGCAATAGCGTATTGTGACGTCACTAATTTTCCAACCCAATTCACTTACTATTTATTTATGCTAAAGCCGCTAAAATACTAGTTTTAATTTTTTTTTAATTAATTGGGTTTTCAGGGGTAAAATAAAGTGTATTTTAGAGAATTTGTGTCTTAGAATTATTTTTATTTTTGATGACAGCTACCCATGTTTTACTGGTATTAAGCTCACTCACTATAATATTTTAACTTATAATTAACACACCTATAGATATATTTGCATAAACCGTAAAAAATAGAAATTCTAGAAAATTAGGAATAGAACAACTAATGACTTTTTAAATTCATTAGTTTTTCAATTAAAAATGCTATGTCCAAAAAATGGGGTTTATAAATCACTGTGCGTGCGTTGATCAATACATGCTTAGATATGCAGTTGCCAATGATGAAGCAATTATTTTTGGATGCGATATTGTAATCATTATTTACTTTTACGTATGTTTTTATAACATTGAATTAGTTCAGCTGTAGTAGATACATTTTTCATTTCATTTAATTAAGTCCGCTGTTAAACATAGTTATTTATGTTTTAATTTTTACTTGTCATGTCAAGAACATAAGCAATGACAACTATTTATAAAGCTATATAGTTTAAAACAGATACCGATGCATAAATTTGATGTATCAAAACAAAACAGCCTAAATCGTTCATGCATTTATGTCGCGTAGTTTATACATTAAATACTAACATAATCATTGATATCGCCACCATTTTTTGCCGTTCAACGCAGCCTGGACGCTCGAAATCGTTTTTGAGGCCAAAAAAGGTAAATCATCTTTGAAGCCTGTGGGCCTAGCACGAATCACTTTCGAAAAAGTATCGAAAGCGATTTTCGAATCATAAATACAATAATACCCGAGCAAAATTTATATTTAAAATGTGTCAATAACTATTTGCAACATCCAAAGATATGATTATAGTCATAAATTTAAATAAATATAAGTACGTTAGATGAGAGTATATTCAAATAAAAAATCGCTGACGATACGAATACTTTTTCGAAAGTGATTTGTGCTAGGCCCACCCCACTGTATTGCTATATCATCGCTATTTGGCCATTTTTATTTTAATGTACCATAGAATGTAAACGCACACCGTTAGCAGAAGAAATGCCTCGTTGGTGTGGTGGTTGCAAACGAGACTAATCATATGGACAAGGTCTGAAATGAAATGAAATCATTTATTATGTAACTAGGATATTTAAATCACTTTTACACGTCAATAGATTCAGAGAACACGTCTTGACCTAGCTGTTTCCCACGATTTCACTCACATCCCGAGGAAAGCACTTCGAATAAAAATAATGACCTTCCCAAGGGTTTTAGCTAACTCGATACCAAATTTTGTCTAAATCGGTTCAGTCATTTTACCGTGACAGCAGCTTTTTCTAGCCACTTACATGTATGCTGTTAAGTAACTGTCTTTCTTTCTTGTGAACCTTCTTTCTTGTGTGTATCCGAAATAAAGTATTTTTTCTTTCTTTTTCTATTTGATATGAGTTTGCTCTTGACCTAGACTAGAGTCTAGGTCAGAGGTGACAGAGACAAAGTCGACGATGGAGCGAGCTCACCCAGAAGAAGCCTGTTCACTCAAACTTAGAAAAGAAATAACCTTTCGAATTTAAAGTACCTATAAGTAAAGAATTGAGGATGTTAATTTAACCCCCTTTCTCCCCCCCAGGCAGTACAAGGGCCGGCGCCCTCAGCTCTATCACAAGTGGATCTGTCTCAGTACACGCGGCGCGCTGTGTCATTCTTGGCGCGAAACTTCTACAACCTGAAGTACGTCGCCCTCGTGTTGGCTTTCTGCATCAACTTCGTGTTGCTGTTTTATAAGGTTAGTTAAATATTTTGTTGTTGCTTTCAATTATTGTTTAACATGACTGCCCAAAATGTTTTTAAGGGGTCATTTCAATACATAAGTATTATATAATATTTGAGTGATATCCTTTTTAAAAATTAAAATCCGATTTTGTTCTTAAGATTTATGATCAATCAGATAATCCCATATATGTATATGATGTTTCAATTATTAATTTATCTGGTAGATAAATTAAGCATTCAAATCGTCCAAATCATAAAAATAGAATAATATTGTGACGTCCTAAAGGTATGCTTTAATTTATCATCTCGTTTCGATGCAATAAGTAGGTACATAATAGACTTTTGTATCATTAAAAACACTGACAATTGTAAAAGACTTTGTCGAAAACTTGAACAAAATCATGCTGGCATTTCAAATCACTAGGATCAATTAAACAGTATATTTAACCTTGTTCCAGGTGTCTACGTTGGACGCGGAAGGTGGCGAGGGATCAGGTCTAGGCGACATCATAGCTGGTGGCGGTTCGGGTTCTGGGTCAGGCTCTGGCAGCGGAGACGGTACTTAAGACTATTTTATTCACAGAAAAATCATGTAGCTATTTCTTCACCATTTGAACTTTGTCATGACATGAAACATGTGTGACTTCTATGTCATCATCATCTGCCTAGCCTTTTCCCAACTATGTTGGGGTCGGCTTCCAGTCTAAACCGGATGCAGCTGAGTACCAGTGGTTTACATGGAACGACTGCCTATCTGACCCCCACAACAGTTACCGGGTTAACACGATACCCCTTGGTAAGTCTGGTTGTCAGACTTTCTAGCTTCTGACTACCCGTAACGTCTGTCAAAGATGTACAAATGACAACCGGGACCCATCCACGGACCGACCGCGCCAAGCGTAGCTTAACTTTTGATCGGTCGACTCGTGCGGCTGTTACATAGCCACGAGCTCCTCCGATGTGTGACTTCTGATATAGATCTATAAAAGAAAGAGATGACTAACCCCAAAAAAATGGAAAAAAAAATATTATCACGGGACGATCTGCAGATGTGAATCACACATTCACACGCACACATAACACGGTGTACGAGTTGGTCTTACTGCCAAAGCGAGCCATTAGATGTTTCACATCAACAATAATATTATAATCGAATTTTTTTTGTTCAGTTTTTCATGTAATTAGTTTTGTTCATTTCTTTTTACTCTCTTACTTTTAACTCAATATGGCACTAATTTACTTTACACAACCAATCTGCCCTTGTGAATAATACCAAAAATTTTGATCTTATTTTCAGGAGGTAGCGGCGAGTCGGGAGAAGACGATGACGCGTTAGAGGTGGTGCATATAGACGAGGACTTCTTCTACATGGAGCACGTCATCAAGATGGCGGCCGTGCTTCACTCTATCGTGTCGTTAGCTATACTCATCGGTTACTACCATCTAAAGGTGACAATATTAATAGAATCGGTTTATTATTAAATTAATACACACTACCATAGTTTCCGATACCTACTTGATCGTCACTCTAGGTCACCATATATCTGAGAATACCCAACCATAGTCCTCTCCCGTGTTTTGGAAAACTTCGAGTCTTTTCTTGAGGCCTATTTTGAGCGATTTACACACACGTGACAAAATTCAGACATTCAAAAAGAAATTCCAATTAATATTTGGAATTGTCCCTTTTACCGCCACGTCACACTATAATTTTAATCCTTTAATTCTGTCATGTAACCAAGACCGTGGCGTACTGGACACATTTTTTATCATGTGTACATGACTGTGGCGGTCAAATATTCAAAAACATGTTTACCATCTCCAGGTGCCACTGGCCATCTTCAAGCGCGAGAAGGAGATAGCTCGTAAGCTGGAGTTCGACGGGCTGTACATCGCGGAACAGCCTGAGGATGACGACCTCAAGAGCCACTGGGACAAGCTCGTCATATCTGCCAAGTTAGTAACATTAACCTTACTTTCTGGGGAGTTTGTTGCGCCACTTCTTTTTCTCAGCAAAAACACAGGAAGTGTGTCAGAGCGAGCGTTTTGGGGCTTGTTGTTTGTACATTTGACGTTTAAAAAGTGCTGATATTCAGCCTAATTTGAACTTTTAATCTAATATAATACTTGCGAAAATGTCTGTTTGAATGGTGAATATTGATTTTAATTACTGGATATATAGATGAAAACCTGGGAAAGAATGTATGTTATTTTACACTTGTGCATTTAGTTGTGACTTGTGTTCTTGAAATGCAAGTAAAGACGCGCTGAAAACCTAGTTTAGCATACAATATGTTATACTCCTTCTACAAATAAAGGTTGACAAAGTACGCCTCAAAAATTTGTCGTTTGACCAATTTTCAACCATAAGCTCTTAAAAATAAAATTGACAAGGAGATCACCAATTAAAAAACAATTAATTGGTTTTTTTGTCGCGTAATACATGCCTAGTTAGATTCCTAAGTGGAAATAATTATAAAATTCTTTTATTTTTCTTCTGCTAGGCAAAATAAAAATAACTAAGGAAACCAAAAATGATTTTTGGCATCTCCAACTTACCTAAAAACTCGTATTATTTTTTTCACACCATTTCAAAATGAGGTTGACCGCATTACAGCTTACTACTTACGTAATTACTACTTATTACATTACGAAAATAATGAACTTTCCAGATCATTCCCTGTGAACTACTGGGACAAGTTTGTGAAGAAGAAAGTGCGCGCTAAATACTCCGAGACTTACGACTTCGATTCCATCTCCAACATGCTGGGCATGGAGAAGACTTCCTTCTCCGCGCAAGAAGAAGAAGGCAGCAAGGGACTTATCCACTAGTAAGTACTATTTAGTCCAGTGCTGGACTTCAAATGCCACACACAGCTGTTAAAATAAATTTTGAAATGATTATCTTCTCTTTTAATTCTAATAGTATTTTAGACATTAACTGACTGTCTTGTGGTGCCCTTATTACACACTACCGGCCCGTTCCGGCTTCGCACGGGTAGCCTATGTTACTCAGGGTGAATGTAGCTTTCCAATGGTGAAAGAATTTTTGAAATCGGCACAGTAGTTTTTGAGTTTATTAATTACAAACATACACACAAAAATACAAATCTTTCCTCTTTATAATAGTAGTGTAGATATTACACATTATAGACACCGAAATTTCAGTGAGAGAAAGATATAGCTAAACTACAATCTCTTTTTATCAATATTTTGCTGTAAAAAAGACTTCAATCGGGATAATACCAGTATTTTCTGGTAGATAAAGCAGTTTTTAAAGTTCCGAATTTTTAACAAAGAATAAAATTTCATGGGTACAATATATTAGACTTTTTAGCGTGCTGAATCCATTGAACAACCGCGGCAAGTTCGCCTTTAGATAAACATAATAATATCTAACCTGCTCTTAGCCATAACCTCTTCTGAATTTAAAATGTTTCGCAGCATAATCACCATAGACTGGCGCTACCAAGTGTGGAAGGCGGGCGTGACGATCACAGACAACTCGTTCCTCTACTCTCTGTGGTACTTCTCGTTCTCCGTGATGGGTAACTTCAACAACTTCTTCTTCGCCGCCCATCTGCTGGATGTCGCTGTAGGCTTCAAGACTCTCAGGACTATCCTGCAGTCCGTCACGCATAACGGAAAACAGGTAAAGTGGACATAGTATTTATATATAGATCTATTTACTTATGAATTAAAAGATTATATAATTAGCCAATTACATTAAAAGAATATTAGAGTTCTCATAACTTCTAACCTCTATTTCAAAGCTTTAGAATGTCTTTTTTTTTCAAAATCAGCCAAACACTTACTACTTGTCCATTTCTAATCAATCTTCATTGTCCCACTGCTGAACACAGACTTGTCAAAAAGTACATTAATATCCCACTGATAAGTAAAGACCTCTTCTCATTTTGAGAAGGCATGAGCATTCATCACCACGCTTGCCCAAGGCAGATTGGCGATTTTAGACTTTTTTTCTGGTTTCCTCGCGATGTTTTCCTTCACCGCTAGTCAGTGGTGTCTAAGATACACTTATAAAGTACTTATGACTTTAGAAAAGCGAAAAGTTTGCCAGGTGTCGAACCTGCACACTCATACAAGAGAGGCAGGTGCCTTAGCCACTAGGCCACCACGACGAAAAAATATGAAAATTATGCAAATTTATGATATCACGTTGTGATATTAGTAAAAGTGTAAATAATAAAAAGTTTGGTGCGACCGGCCATTAGAAAGTACTTATGACTTTTACAAAAGTGTCAAGTTTGCCTGGCTCCGAACTTGCATACTCGCATACACTTCCGTAGTCCGACAAGGAACCCTTATAATTTCGCCATGTCCGTCTGTCTGTCTGTCTGTCCGTGGCATAGCTCCCAGGTTCTTGTTACTAGAAAGCTGAAATTTGATATGGATATGTATATTGATCATGCCGAGAAAGTGGTAAAATAAAATTGTGAAAAATATTTTTTTTTAGTGTAGCTCCCAAATACGCAAAGTGGGGATGATTTTTTTTTTATTTACTTCAGGCAACAATGGCCCATATTAAAAATACAATAATACTATACAAATAATTTAAAATACTATACATAAATATTTCAAATATATACACCTAAAACCTAAAGTTATACACATATTAGTAAAGTAACACAACTATGATATCATTAAAATTAATAAGCTTACCTGTTCGGCAGCTGGTGCTGACGGTGATGCTGCTGACGATCATAGTGTACATCTACACAGTGATCGCGTTCAACTTCTTCCGCAAGTTCTACGTGCAGGAGGAGGACGACGAGGTCAACAGGAACTGCCACGACATGCTCACGGTAACCGCCATACACTTGCCAAGCCCTAGGGCTCCACTGACGGATCCACGTGCAGGACATGTGGCTTCCTTCAGTAATACTCTATTGATCGAAGTGTATAAGAATCACCATTAAGTATATTTGTGATGATTAATTTTCATTTTTAATTCGTGGGCGTCTCGCTGTAGGGCAAAAGCCTACCTTCTCTTCTTTCATTAGTCACAATCTATTGCGATCTGAAGATTCCTTTAAATAGAAGTTCACTTCTATGTTCTTCTAAGTTCACTTATATTCAGGAGATGAACTGGGCTAGTCACATCAGTCGTTTCCATTTCTACAAAATACTAGCTGTATCCCTTGGTTTGTTGCGCCACTTCTTCTTCCCAGCATAAACACATAGGAAGTTGTGAAGGGCGAGCATTTTGAGGACTGTCTTTTGTAAATTTGACGTTCCAAAAATGCAAATCGTATGACCCCTCCCGCCGTGTGTGAGGTGGGTGGGAGTGTCAGACTCTTACTGACTAAAACCCATCCATGTTCCTTCCTCAGCTCTTTGTATTTCGGGAGCGCAGTATCTCTTTCGAACGTCCCGCAGCCCCGGCACAATGTGTTAACCTAGATTATAAACTACCTATGTGTGTACAAAATTTCATCCAAATCCATTCTATAGTTTTTTAGATGAAAGAGTAAGAAACAAACCTTCGCATTCATAATATGAGTTGGATTAATTCTTTTTGTGTGCGGCCCCGCAGTGCTTCGTGTTCAACCTGTACAAGGGCGTGCGGGCGGGCGGCGGTATCGGTGACGAGCTGGAGCCGCCCGACGGAGACGACTCCGAGGTCTACCGCATCATCTTCGACATCTCCTTCTTCTTCTTCATCATCGTCATCTTGCTCGCTATCCTGCAGGGTAAGTCGCCTCCCACCACCAGAACTTAGACTCTAAGAAATGTTGCTTAGAGCAACATTTCTTTTTTAGCAAAACTGAGGAAGTGTTGAATGGCAGATATTTTGGGAATGTCTCTATAATTTAGAATTTCAATAAACATTTGGCTGCTGGTTAAAACGATGCTGATTCTCAGCCTTATCCTTACTAATATTATAAATGCGAAAGTAACTCTGTCTGTCTGTCTGTTACGCTTTCACGCCAAAACTACTGGACCGATATAAATGAAATTTGGTACAGAGATAGACCCTGAGGAACAACATAGGCTACTTTTTACCCGGGTGCGCTAAGTATTCCCCTCGGGATGCGGGTGAAACCGCGGGAAACAGCTAGTTTTAAATAAATTAATTTCAATTTTTTACATTCACACGAGTTCGATTCGGATACAAAATTAAACTTAAAGTTAAAAACCATATTTTATGCCATTTATTCGAAAGGCAATATAGGAAGTAGGTACTTATCTATACTAATATTATAAATAGGAAAGATTTGTTTGTTTGTAGGGTTTTAACCCAAACACTACTGGACCGATTTTAAAAATTCTTTCACCGTTAGAAAGCTACATCTTTACCAAGTGTCTTGGCTATATTTATTTCCAAAAAAATAATGTAACCAAAGGTGTAAAAAAATGTCCACGTGGGCGGAAAGCTAGTTCGTATTTAAAATTGATTTAATCTAGAATACTGATTTGCGAAGTCGCCTAAAAAATTATATCTACTGTAATCAACTAATATGCCATTATTTCTTACAGGTTTGATCATCGACGCGTTCGGAGAGCTGCGTGACCAGCTGGAGTCTGTGAAGGAGGACATGGAGTCCAACTGCTTTATATGCGGCATCAATAAAGACTACTTTGATAAAGTACGTACATTTAGGTCGCGCTTCTAAAACGATAGACGATAGAAATACGTTTATCCCCCTCCCCCAAGCTAGGCGAGAATAAATCGTGACGTCATGGACAGTCATGAACATTTTTGACATTAGTTGTATGAACCTTATGTCAAAATTCTATCTCTAGTTTAATCCGACATGGCTATTTATGAATGAGGCTGACAGGTGAACTAACGCAAGCCATCACCATCTTGAAATGTCATTTTTGGTGATACCGGCCAAGGGAAAATTCTTACCCAACTATAAATAAAAATATAGCTGTATTCGATAATCCTAGATTTTGTTTTCGAAATAGGAAAGAGCAATTATGATCTGCAATGCGTCTGGTATTGTAGATATCCATCGGCCTCGGTGACGACTTAATAATTTGGTGGGTATCGGCTTGTGAGCCACCTACTAACAACAAAATTATTGTTAAATATTACATTCTATTGTTTTCTTTTAAATTATTGTTGTGAAGTAAATGATTATGATGATGATTTACTTAAAAAAATATAATTTCCTATTAATTGGTATCATTAACAGTGTCATTCCAAGATGACAATGTTAGTTCCAGTTTTCACCACATTCATGTAGATCCATGTCGGACTATAAGAAAATCGTCGGATGGATAGGTTAATGAAAATGGCCGTTATTACAGGTGCCGCACGGGTTCGACACGCACGTGCAGAGGGAACATAATCTAGCAAATTACATGTTCTTCCTCATGCATCTCATCAACAAACCCGACACTGAGTATACAGGTATGATATAGTTTACATAAATCACTGTTTATAGAAAGGTAACTTGGTATCACAAGATTATCTTTGCAATTATTTATTTTCTAAAATATTTCAAAATATATTACTGCCATCTTTTATGCGTTAAAAAATCAAAGCTGTGTATTTAATGACAACAAATGCAGATTAAATATTTCTTCAGCTTTGATTTGAAGAATAAATGTAATTTATTAGCTTTTGAAAATTAATTATAAAAAAATACCCTATCAATTTTTTTGTGAATATTTTGAAAATTTAAAGGACATTGATGACAGACTTTAAAATAATATTTAGTCAATTACTTCCAAGATAAGCAACAGTGCTTACCAATTTTCTTCCATGTTTTTCTTCTAAAAGGTGCAATTTCTGTCTTCAGGTCAAGAAACCTACGTGTGGAACATGTACACACAGAGATGCTGGGACTTCTTCCCCGTAGGAGACTGCTTCAGGAAGCAGTACGAGGATCTGATGGGAGAATAGTACACGTAACATTCGCTTTATCGTAGCAATTTACAATTTATTGCTCAAACAACACCAATTTAGAATTTTCAGTCATTTTAATGAAGATTCGTCAATAATTTATAATTGTGTAAATAATTACGGATTCAAAGATATTTTACTAAAGTAAAATTAAATCTTATTTGAATTTGAATTGCTTTTATTTTAGTATGAAGTTTTTTTGCTTTTATCGACTTTAAAACCTACAGAGTACCTTTAGTAAATCGTGGTTGTGGGATTAAATCTGAAGTACACGAATCTTTACTAAAATCTATCAATTAAATAAAACAATATCAAATAGCTTCGTCGTAAAGTTCAAATTCGCGAAATTTCTAAATAAATAAATACTTATTTAGTAAAAAAAAAAGAGATACTTTTTCTATTTCTTAAGTAAATGTAACGTAAGGTGGCCTTTCCATGTAAACTTTTCTATTTTTAACTATATCGATATAGTTTATGTAAGATAAATAAATAAAATTGTTAAATAAAACTATTTAATTGTACGCTTCGTGGGGTTTTATTTATCCTTAATTTCAAGTTCATCAGTCTTAACAAAACTAATAGTACTTAAAACTATATGTAACATGTTTTACTGAAATATTGTTTTGTTATTTCATCACTTAATTTACCAATTAACCAGGGACTAATAAATTCATCAATGTGGAGCTGAATTTGACATTACAACATTGTTCCATAAGATTCAAAATTTCGTCATCGGGCTGTTATACTATCCCAATGTTGGATAAAAGGCTCTTCTCATACAGAGAAGGCATGAACATTGATCACTTCTCAAGCCGGATTGGCGATTTCAGACTTTTTAGTCCAGGTTTCTTCACGATGTTTTCCTTCACCGTTAGGCAATGATGTGCAAGATACGCTTAGAAAGTACATATGACAGGACCTATTTATAATTTATAAATAATAATAAATAAATATAATATTACAATCATACAATTACACAAAAAAGGTCTCTTGGGCGGACAAGTGTGCGTAAAAAGTTAAGTTTTTTCTGAGACTACTTATCATGCAACAATAAAAAGCATTTATTTCTTAACGCAAAAAAACGCAAGTGAGCGTCGATTATTTTAGTAAAATAACATTACACAGACGATTCTATTGTCACCAAAATGGCACACCAACCCAATTTCTGTTACTACTAGGATATGCAGAAGAAAAAAAACAATGTTGACCTACCTGGGAATTAACCTCGCGACTCGATGAATCATGTTCACGCTTGGACTAGTAGACCAACAAGGAAGTCACATCATCATCATCTGCCTAGCCTTTTCCCAACTATGTTGGGGTAGGCTTCCAGTCTAAACCGGATGCAGATGAGTACCAGTGTTTTACTTGAAGCGACTGCCTACCCGTAACGATCGTCTACAAATGACAACCGGGACCAACAGCTTAACGTGCTTTCCGAGGCACGGAGGAGTCTCGCTATGACATAGATGGTCACCCATCCACGAACCGACCGCGCTAAGCGCAGCTTAACCTTTGATCGGTTGACCCGTGCGGCTGTTACTTAGCCACGAGCTCCTCCGACACCTACAAGGACCGACTCCGACACCAACAAGGAAGTCACAAATTTAGAAAAATAACTCTCCTTTTTGCTTCGCCGTAGTCGAATAAAAAAATATTATACTGACGATGTAGTCAGTGCTTGGTGATTAGAAAAAATAACATACATCCTTATCTCATAAAACAAAAGATCTGAAAGAAATCATATCTTAAAGAAATAATTATTTTCAGATAGTTAATTTATCAAATATATCACACTATTCATACGATTTTTTCAAATGGCCGATATTACACCAATATTTATAAAATAAAATTTTGCAACAAATACTTTGGAATTTTGGTATCGTTTAGAAAGTGCATGCATTTTATGCTTAGGCTAAATTACAGATTAAATAAACGAAAAAAAATGGAAACCAATTTTCAAATACCATTTTCCTTTGTAAAATACAATTATTTAAATATTATGCAAAGAGCAATGTAACATATTATCAATAAGAAAGTATTCTCTAATTGATCTAATATTAGCCTCAACATAAAAATATGCTAAGATTAACCCTCAAAAATTTTAACTTAATTTTTCTTAAACCAACTTTTAATCTAAATTTCTAACTGACAGACGGCTGCTTATGAGCTAAATACAGCGTAAATATACTGGTTAAAGCGCTAACTAAGAATATAACGTCAAACCATCGATGGTAGAAGTTGAACTGCAGGTCTCCCAACACCTGGGTGATGATGATGCGGTATTCTGATGGCATGTTCATCCTCATCAGGAGTACTGACGAACAGAAGTACATGCCCATGATCTGAGCGAGGATCAGCACTATGATGTTCGAAGACTTCGATGATGAGATTTTGTAGAAGAACTGGAAAAAATACGTGCAATTATGTAAGCAGATAAATTGAAACCTGAAGAAGATAGCTTATATGCGAAACGAGCGAAACCGCGTGAAATTGCAAGTGATTAATATACAAATGTCAGACGTACTTTCCTAAGTTTGGCGTTTTTATGAAAAAGATTACGTCTACCGGGTCCAATTGTGTGTCAAATGTTCAAATCGTCTAGGGACCCACTGAAATAAACACACAAAATTTCATCCAAATTTCAGACCGTTTAGGAGTTAGGTGACACATACACGTAAAGACTAACTATATATTTATTTCTATTTAAAAAACATTGCCTTACACGAAAAAGGAATTACCCCTGTATCATAGTGCGTTTACAAACATACATTACACATGCACAAACACCCACACTCGTTTTTACTTTACCGTGCGAGAATCGAACATACGATACGCAGCACAGCGACCAATCGCTCAGCCTAATACATATAAAGACTAGCTTTCCACCACAGCTTCACCCTCGTGGGCGATACGAATTCAAATTAAAAAGACAGAGTTTCATACAAACTTTCCCGCCCTTTTCATCATATAAAGATCACACCCTCCAAGTTTCAGGTCTCTACGATCAGCGGATTAGGCTGTGCGTTGATCCGTCAGTCATTCAGGACAAAGCATTTTAAATGTATAGATGTTACCTTGGTAAGCGTGAGCAACAACCCTCGGATACTGGTCAGTACGATGCATCCGACCAGTATGAAGGACACGTGCTGCGACCAGAAAGCCACGTCGATATGCCAGCCGAGCCAGTGCACCACTATCTCTAGGCCGCGGGTCACCGGGTCCTTCTTGCCGACGCGATCGAACACTATATTTATTGTTGACTGTAACAATTTATTTAAATATAATATTACGACGAAAAAAAAACTTGTGGTGATGGTGGTTAAGGCACCTGCCTCTCGTGTACGAGTGTGCGGATTCGAAACCTGGCAAGTACCAGTGTCACTGACTAAAATGGTAAAGGAAAACCATCGTGAGAAAACCTGGATTTTAAAAAGTCTAAAATCACCAATCCGCCTTGAGCAAGCGTAGTGATCAATGCTTATGCCTTCTCTGTATGAGAAGAGGCCTGTACCCAGCAGTGGGACAATATATAGGCTGATGATGATGATAATGAGGCTTAAAAAAATGAAAGAGCATAGGAAACCTTTGCCAAGTAGGCTGGCACAACAGCTCAAAAAAAGAAAAACATTTTTTTTTTAATTTAGTAAGTTTGACAACCCTAGACTGGACACAGGGATGGATTTTTTCTTTTCCTTTTTTCCTGCTTTCCTCGAAGATATAGGTAGAGATGTACCGATAGTAAATTCACATTTCTCCAATTATATTCAAGTATTGTGTGTAGTATAACACAGGTCTTGGCACTTTATAAATCTTTATTGTATAGATACATTCAGTATAACACATCATTATCACGGTTAATACACGACCATCCAGTACGGCTGCCGGGATAAAACTGCCTGCGCTCGCTGAGTGACACGATATCGATTCCTCATATCGAATTATCGCTCGCGATTTGCCGAGTGAAATGATATCGATTCCTAGTATCGATTATTTCAAGATTCACAGTGGAATGTTTTAATAAAGGGAAATGAAATAGATCAAATAAGAATATTAAAATAAAATCATAAACCATTTTTCCTTTTCATTTTTCGGATGGGAAATCATCAAATTTTTTTTCCCGCCCTGGATGGGGTGGGAGAGAGTGTCAGACTCTTACTGACTAAAACCCATCCATGTTCCTTCTTTAGTTTCTTCTTGTGTTCCGGTAACTCTTTCGAATATCCCGCAGTCCTCGAAGGCTATGGCACTGTGGAGGGCCATGCTAATGCAGCTGAGTACTAGTGTTTTACATGGAGCGACTGCCTATCTGACCTCCACAACTGGGTAACATGATACTCCTTGGTGACACTGGTTATCAGACTTTCTGACTTTATTATCTACCAAGACTTGATAAGATTTTTTTATTTAGTTTCTAATTTAAAAAAAACATGTGGTACTCACGATAAATATCTTCCAAATACAATAAAGCGAGAAGAAATACCCCAGGAAGTTGAAGTACTTCCCCTGGAAAGTGTGGGACCACTCTATCTTCTCCCTCATGGTCCTTGCATCATGAGCTTCCAGGAATAGCTGGCGACTCAACTCTTCGAGACCGGAGATCTCTTGGCGGAGCTGGGTGATGTCTGGAAGATCAGTTTAAAACTGTTTAAGTATGGCTATCTGCCAGATATTTTAATACGAATTATGAAGAATTTGGTAGATAGTAAGAAGCTGTGAAACTGGCCTTGTGTTCATATCAAGTACAAATTACCAATATTAGATGAGATGTGATGATATTATAAAAAATCAAGTAATTAATTACAAATTATAACTAATATCACAAAACTGTTTTATATTCTTATTTGTGGGGTTAAAATATATCAATATAATATGTCGATGATAAAAAATAAATAGTTTTTAGGGTTATCGATAACATTTCAACACGAACGCCATCACGCGTATTTCACATACTTCATATATACATATTTATAAATATAATATTATTTTTCTTTTTAATATTTCATTTCTTAGGAATAATACTTCTCTCTAGGCGACTGAGCGCAATGTACCCACTGCGTTAGCAATACTACTACTATCATAAACGCGAAATTTTGTGGATGTATGTTTGTTAAATATTCACGCAAAAACTACTGAATGGATTTGGATGTAATTTGGTACACAGATAATTTATAACCTGGATAAACATATAGGGTACTTTTTATCCGGGTACGCGAATTAGTTCCTTCGAGACGCGGGTGATACCGCGGAAAAAAAGTTAATGATAAAAATATTTCGTATTGTAACCTTTCGTTAATTGATCTAAATAAAGAATACTCACTCTCAGTCCCCTGTCCCAAAGGATTAGCAATACTCCCAACACTGGACAAAATATTAGTCCAAAACCCGCCTCTATTCTTGACATTAGACTGGTCCAACAAATTGTATTGCTGTCTCGCTCCCATGCTGTTGGCTTCGGCTAGCGCTATCCTTTTCTTTTTCACTAGTATCATGTCCATAGTTTGAAGTAATTTCTTCTCGATTGACAGGACATCTGCTTGTGTTACTGGCCTGAAATATAATTAATGGTTCCATTGTCACTAATATTAATAGTGCGAACTGTCTGTCTGTTAAGGTTTTTCAGAAAAACGGCTTAACTGGGGGCCTACTCTAACTCAACGAAACACGAAGTTTCGGACGTTTCCTACCACAACTACTTTCGTTTGCGAAACTCCGTCCGCACGAAGTTATTTGACATTTAAACTCTAATAAATTTCGTTTCGATTCCGAACGAAAATTTTAATTTGACACATGATTTTTTGTAAATTTAACTGACCGACGTCTGCGAAGAAATAGGCTATATTTTGTGTAATATAATAGTCTCATTAAAAGTATGATGTATAAAAGTTACATATTCGGATAGTGAATATCCTATTGGGATAGGGGAGGATCTTTAACTTTTTATCCAGATGCGTGAAGTAGTTCCCCCAGGACGCGGATGCAACCGCGGGAAAAAGCTAGTCTAAAACATAATTTTACCTTATAAATATAGCCATAGACGTGTAGGGGTAGTTCACTGCACCAAATCCAGACAGCAAAGCCATCACCGTGACCCCGATCACTCCTATACGAGAAACACCTTGCTCTATAGAAAATATACCCTGGAATGTGTAAAAATTAAATTTTTTAATCAAATTAAATAAATAATAAATCAAATTAAATTCTGGTATATACAAAAAAATAAATAACTTTATTACTTTTTAAGATGTAAAGTGTTAAGAGGAGCTCGTGGCTAAGTAAAAGCCGAACGGATCGATCAAAGGTTAAGCTACGCTTGGCGCGGGCGTTCTGTTAATAGGTGACCATCCATGTCATATATAGCCCTGGCTGCCATTTGTAAGATCTTTGACAGTTGTTACGGGTAGTCAGAATCCAGAAAGTCTGAAAACTAGTCTTACCAAGGGTTATTGTGTTACCCCCAGTAACTGGGTTGTGGAAGTCAGATAGGCAGCTGCTCCATGTAAAAGGAAAAGGCTAGGTAGATGAAGAGTTAGTGCCAGTTTACTGTTAAATTAAGAATAAAAGAACATACCCAGAAAATTGGGAGTTAGAGTGGTAGCTGCTTTAAAGGTATTATTATATTTCACTTACTTGTTTTGGGCTTAATATAGGGAATGGATCTCCAATCTTCCAAAAGAAGTACAGATATATGAACCACACAAACATGGTCAACGGCCTTATCATATTTTGTGAAACTGAAATAAAAATATATTAGCTGCTTTGAAAGTCTAACAGCCAGGTGCACCAAAATTATTATCATTTAAACTTTTATGAATATCACAAAACATGATATCAATAATTAGCATACTTTTAATATGTTGTATGTCATCAATACATAGATATTATAATTAAGTAAACATATATCATAAATATTTAGACGAATAATATAAAATAATATCAAAATTATTAAATGTTATCCTTCATTTTAACAGATCTTGAATGACAGTTCTTTCGTTTCACATATAAGTAACCTGATATTTTTTGGTGCAACTATCCACAGCCAGTAGTTTAATAAGGACCTTCCTTTTATACAAGAACCTACATATATGTTTTTTTTTATTATGTACTTACCAAACCTTATATTGCTGATGCAAAAGTATGCAATATAGAATGGTATCAAAGCTATCACCATGAACAGCAATGAATAGAGACCCATGTTCCAGTGGAAATATCGGGAGCTGAAAGTAGAAACAATTTGTAATGTTAGTCTCTTCAGAGCATTACTTTTACATATATTTAACTTCGTAGTTTTAGTTCTTCTATATATTTATGCATTAAATTATCTAATCTAAAAGGTGTTTATTATTTGATTGTTTAAAGATAAATAAGAATTCATTATCTCTTAATGTTTTTTTTTAAATAGCTTCATAAAACCTATGCTTCTTAATAACAAGTTTGTCTACTTTATTTCTAACAGATTAATGACAATCAATAAATTAACATTCCACTCAATAAATTCATATTATTTATATATTTTTATTTATTTTGCAGCTATTAAACTTCAATCTCATTAATCCTAAGTTTGATAATGCCTTGTAGTATAATATTAAGTTTGACTATGTATTATAAGCCAACCTTTGTGGAGAGAGAAAGATTATTTTATTTTAATATTCATTTTTTAAATAAAAATAAATAAACAAATATCTTACCTAGAATCTAGATAATCAATAATTTCAAATATAATTAGCTCGAACATGGTGCAGCTGAGTGCGAACGTGACAGAGAATATGAGCTGAACCAACAAGTGATGCACTTCATAGTCTCGGAACAGTTGCTTCACAAAGAATATCCAGCCACCGACAAAGAAGACTATCTGGAAATTCATACATAAATGTGAATAAAAATTAAAACACAAAAGACAGTAACCACCCCTAAGATGACCCACCGACGTCATTTCCACTCTACCCTACCCACTCTATTCTATCGATCAACTTCAATGAGTGATAGAGGCAGAACTATGTTTAAAAATTCCACCTTCTTTCCTACCCTAATTGTTTTTAGTCAGAAATAATTCAAGCTAGTCTAACTATCATCAGTAGATAGTACAGTGTAGCTAAATACAATTCAGTTTTAATTTAGGTTAATTCAACTTAATAAAACAAAGAGTTTAGTCGGATATTAAGCCTCTAAGATGACCCACCCACCCTTTTATTCTCAGCCTAGGTGCCTCGAACAGCACAAACGGCAACGGTTTTGAGATGGATAAGTCCAAAGTCGTGACAGCTTTTAAGGGAATGGAGTTCACCTGTTTTCGCACAGGCTTGTATGCTAAAATATTTATAGGGGTTGTTAGTATTCTCTGTGACCGAAACTCGGTCTGGCACTAATTATTAATCTTAGAAAAATCCTTGTAAACATTTTGAACACATAACCTCTAACATTGTTTACATTAAACTTACCTGCGATATCAAAATAATCAATGTATCTTCTAGAAACGTCATTTTACATACAATACGCCGGTAATCGTTTTGTACGAGTAAAATCTATTTGTTTACAATATTCTTCAATTTCTGAAAAATTTAACAAGAATAATGACAACCAGAACCAGTGACAACAACAGAACAGAATTTGACATTGACAGCCTTTGAAAGCTGAATATCAATGAGGAAACATATCGATAGATATCGATATTTCAGTGTATCGATTATTCGATACCACGGGATGCGATGCAATAAGAGGGAGGACAAAAAAATAAGTATAATATGGGACCGTTTCGTCAGCTGATATGGCCTGGGACCTACCTAGGTCGGCCCAGACTGCAAATACACGACTGAGGGTGGCCCTTGGAAATGATGTCGGCCTATCACATGTTCAAAAACGGCTAAGTTCAGTTTGGGACCTATGATCATCAGATAGAACTTCTATGGGAGGGAGGACCTTGGGAAATGATGTTGATTGATCGGTTGAAGAGAAATTACTAAGTCCCGTTTGGGACCTACCTATTCCTCAGTTGTAGTCCCTATGGTAGAACAGCCGAACAGCCCCTAGAAAATTATATCCATCAATCATTTTGAAATTGAAGCTATCAAATGCAGAATTTCTCAAATCAGTCTGTTAGTTTTAGAGACTAGGACGTTTTATCAAACAAACTAATGCTTCCGTTTTATATATTTATAAGTAGTCAAACAATAATTTACATAGGTACACACAATATACAATTAACACATCAGTAATTGTTAGTTGTTCATATCACATCATTACAAATGACAAGTATTTACAAGTGTGGGCTTTTTAAAATTATCTAACTATACTCCCAATATCTTTATATAATCATCAGCATCATCTGATACTTCTAAATACACTTTCCCATCCCCTGAAGACTGCTGCGTATCTTCATCCTCATAAGCTTGTTGAGTCAACTGATTTAAATTTATTTCACTGGAATCTATAATTTTCTGTAAACCCGGAATAGAATCTCCAACTACCTTTATAACATCCATCTGCCAAAGATCTTTTGTTTTCGTTTCAGATACTGATTTCGAAAGACTTTTTAAAGAGATTTGATCTTTATAATCTTGTCTCACCTCATTACTTTCTAAGCGTTTGTAACTGAAATTAATTCTATCATTCGACTTCATATGTGACTTTTTATGCTTTATTAGAAAAGTTCTGGTATTGAATTTGCTGTGACATATATCGCATTCTAGTTTCGCTCCTAAATGCTGACGTTTCACATGGTCTGATCTACGAGAAGCGGAAAGAAACCTGGTGTCACAATGAGGACACTTGTATGGTTTTTCACCGGTATGGGTTCTCGTGTGATATAAGAGGGACTCTTTAGTAACGAACTTCCTTCCACATGTTGAGCAAGGAAAGTTTTTTTCTCTAGTGTGTTTTACTATGTGTGCTTTTAATCTACTCTGGGCCCAGAATTTCTTTCCGCACCATTCACAGATATGAGCCTTATAATTACCGTGTTCATACTGAATGTGAACTCGGAGTGACACTTTTTGTGTGTATTTTTTATTGCAGTAGTCACAAGTGAACTTTGCTTCAGACGGATGAGCCCTGGATTCCTGCCCACAAACATTCAGTTCAATATGCTTTTTGAATGTAACCTTATTCTTATATACTCTGCCACAGTCTGGGCAAACCAATGTTAAGTGATGACCCATCTCATGCATTTTTAAAGTATGCCTGTTGTTGAAGGTTTTCCCGCACTCACTGCAGACCACTGTACAATGGCTTTCAAATTTATGAGCATCTAGAAATGCGGCAGAACCATAACTTCTAGGGCATTCAGGACATTTGAAGACTTTAGGTGCATGGACTCTTATAAAATGGTTTCTCAAATTCCAAATGGTTGGATACTGTTTGTAACATTCCTTACATTGTATTAATTCTGGGTTGTTTTGATCCAACATCATATCCCTGGTTGGAATGTCAATTTTATGTCTGGTTCGTTTCTTTTTTACTTCACCTTCATCATCCTCTTCTTTTTTTATGTTTTGTAGAATAAAATCTTCAACATTCGTTTTTTGTGTATTGTCTAATATGCGGTATCTGCGTAATGCTGCTCGCGTATTCTTAATCTTTTTTGTGTCATAAAATTGTTTGCTAGTGAAATCCTCAAGATTAAAAGACACATACAGAGATTTTGCATCAAATAATTCATCTGGAGTGTATTCAAAATTGTTTGCCACCCCATCAAAAACATTTGTAAGAAATTCAGCGTTCCTCTCGCTTGTCAGTTTAAATTTGTAAAAACTTATTGCTGAATTTATGCACCGATCACACACTGTGTCAAATGAACTGATGTAAGAGTACATCTGAAAATAAATATACATTGGCATTAAATATAATTTTCATACTTTAAATATTATATTCATACTTTTTGTGCCTGCAGAAGAGTAAAGAGTAGTGGCCGGCCTAGACACCACTGGCACTCAGAATCTATTTCTGCAGGCAACACAGAATTAGATATTCGAAAAAAGAGACACCTTTGCCTAGCTCTAATTGACAGTAGAAAACTAATTTAAATCAAAATAAAATTTTAAAATTGTATGTTATCTTAGAATTAATTCTTACTTTGGGTACCCAATTCCACAATATACATTGAAAAGCTTAGGCTATTTTTGATAGTATGACTAAGCTCTACTTGAAAAAATTATAGCAGGTAAATATGTATTTCTATTGATGTTTTCACTTATCATAAAACAATACGAAGATAATGGAAAAAATACTTCACCTGCTCATCGAAAAGAAAGTTCAACACATCGGAAATTACTGTTTCATATTCGTTATTGTTTATATTTACTACAATTTCGTCGTTTACTCTGATCGGTTTGTCTTCTATAGGACTCATACACAAACAGCAGAAATCTTTCTCCCCATTTATAATGCTTCTCAAAGCGGTATTTATCGACGACATTTTGTGTATCGTTTTGACGGTCAGTTATTTTATTTCAACGAGAAATTAAGCGTAAAAGCAATACAAAATTTTCAATAAACAAACAAGGTGAGCACCATTGACCAGCCAGAAAAAACGAAACGAACGAAATGTCATTATTTTCCCGACATTGATTGAAGTCGAGCTGCTGTCAAGAGATTTTTTTAAGATTGATTTGGGCGTCGGTCGTGGCCTCCGGAATTAACTAAAGTCGACTAAATATTAATCTTTCACATTGTCTGATTTTTATAATTGATCCTATTAATGAATACAACAGAAAACCCATCTTCCAAATATTTAGAGTAGAAATTACAGAGAACATTTGTATACTGTAGAAGACTTTTATGTGCCCATCCACAGGTCCGCGGATAGGTTCGAGAACATTATTTGCGAAAAAATTGAAGGCTGATCTTTAAAATCTGCTGATGGCTGATGTTCAAAACTGTTGTGTTATGAAATGCTCACAAGTCGCGCTCGACTTATATATATGATACAGGCCAAACATGATTTAAATAACATTATATAAAACGATTGTTCTTTCTACGTAACTAAATAGAGCATTCAGTCTAGTCGAGTGTTATAGCTCCAATGAACGTCGAGTTGTAACGCGGTAGTCGATAATAAATTAGCAATAATCAGTACAACAGATACACAAGCAAGAATTAATCTGGCACAGCTTGATATCTTGCTATTTAGTCTATGGATACGTCATTCGCATATTTTTGCACAATAAATTAAATCCGATTAAAATAAATTAAAATAATTTAGAAAAGCATGTTAATTTAGCTCTGAGTTGTGATAATTGTGCATTTTTAAAACTACATAGTATCATTTACTTGAGGTAAGTTAGTATAATTGTAAATTTAAAAAAATAAAATACGTGAGAGTTATGTGAAACTAATAAAGTAAAATCAGTTTTGATTTATTACTGAAATTGTTCACGATTACTACTGAATTGAGTTTTATTTCATAAGTCGTGTTCCACGGTTCATTTCCCATGTGAAATGTTGACGTAAAAAGTATCGATTTCGTGATACTATTTGTTTTTTTTTTCTCGACCGGTTAGCTCGCATACAGCAATGTTATGACAGAAAGAGGCGTTTAAACTGTTTTCCACATACGAATTTTTAGTATTTAAATATAATATAGAGCGCATGGCATCATTCAGCTGGCCGCGTATCACGGATCCAACATTGGATGACCAGGTTCAAACCAATTTAAGCTTTATCATGATCTATCTAAAGCTTAGAATTACAGGGTCCCTCATGGATATTAAAGGCTATTATGGAGTGAGCATATGAGGGCCATTACATAAGTGCATAAATAATTGGGGTCTGCAACCATTGCATTCAGACACAGACTAACTTTTTAAAAGATTAAGTTAATAATTATAATTATGAAAAATAAGCATGCATATTTTTTTTTACTGTAACAGATAGACAGACTTACTGGGATTTATAATGGTTAGTAAGGATTTTAATTGTACAAGAATTTTCTAAAAATGAAAAGATTGGAAAATGTTAGAATTACATAAGTTCTAAACAGTTCATACAGTTACAAGTTCCAAAAAAGAATTGATTTGTCATCTATTTAAGTTACTTATTATAATTTAAAATTAATTAAAAAAAATATCTTAGTGCAGCAAAAGATACTACTTATTACTATTATAGATAGGTACTTATTAAATTATTTTTAAATTCATCCCAGTTTCACGCTATTTAAAAAAAATGGTTTTAAACTCACAAATGGGTTCCTCCAGACCTGGGGATCTTCCTGAAACTCCTGTTAATTTTCATTCAGAGTACATTTAGTATTCAATCCCGTATGCCATATTTGGACAGTGTGATATATATATTGAGAATCATTGCTATATGGTAATACAGATAAATGTTACTGTAAAATATCTTAGAAAGGCTCTTTCACCTGCATGCATAGGGAACTACTTCAGGCACCCGGATAAAAAGTAGCTTATAACCTTCTACAGGATCCCCTCTATCTCCGTACCATTTTTTTTTCTAAATGGTTTCAGTAGATCCAGAAATTACCCCTACAACCTCAACCAACTCACATACTTTACCTCTTCATAATATTAGTATAGATTTGATAATTCTTTATTAATTCATATTAAATATATACAACCTACAAACTAAATCTACCAAGTTATTTTGGTCTGCTAATAAATGGCTTTTAATCTTTGTACACTACAGATTAACAACATTATCAGGTAAAATATTCTTCATTATCAAACAGTTTAAGATAAAAAATGACTGATTATTTCATTTCCAAAGGTTTTATAATATTTTCCATGCAGTTAATACCTTATATCAAAACTATGATATAACCATATATAAATATGTACTTGATAAAAGCAATATTTCCACTGCATTTCAAGGTATAAAAGGTCATTTCGGCATCAGTTACTATGGCAGTTTTTTTCCTATGGCATTGCCTTTATTTCATATTAGCTACTCTTTTACTAGCTGCTCCTAATTTTTGTGTGAAAGAGTAACAATCATACATAATCACAATATTTTGCATTTATAATATTACTAGCTGTTTCCTGCGGTTTCATCCACATTCCGAGAGAACTAATTAACACACCTGGATAAAATGCAGCCTATAACTTTCAGGTCTCATCTATTGCTATACCAAATTACATCTGAATTGGTTCACCAATTTTACCGTGAAAGTAAAAACAAACTCACTTTTGCATTAGTTAGGATTACTTTAAGAATAAAAAATCAGACCTTTGAGTAAACTTTCGTAACTTTTGAGATTACCCCCTTCATAAAAACTAACTTACTACCTCTTATAATATTGACTGTATAGATTTTACTGAGTGTGTTAACCACAATCATGACATCATTTTCATATTAAATAGATAATTATAACTAATGAACTTAGCTATCAAACCTTTGACCTTTGGCGTAGACTACTCACAGTCCAGTCTCAGCATTTGGTATTTGTCATTTAAGATAACAACTAATTGAAGAAACATGGAGACAATTAACTTGTTTACTACTAAATATTCTAAGAATATCACATATTACCAATATTAATATTTATTGTGAAAATGAATATCAAGTTGACAAATAGTTAATTAGTGATAAATAATTTATAAAATAATCGTTGCCCCACACTAGGATGTACTTCCTTATCATGGGTGCATTTACAAACATTTAGGAACAATTATAGTTGTCCGTGCGGGAATCGAACCCGCGACACGCTGCGCAGTAGTCAATTGCTCAGCGACTACGCCAATCTTGTGCTAGCGCCGTAAAAAAAAAGTGATTAACATACCTTTGGTACTCTACAAGTTCTCTGCTTAAGTCTGCACTTTATCACAATAACCCATTTCTGAACCCCAACTTCTTCTACTTGAAACTATCTCGCTCTTGAAAAGATAGGCCCTGTGGAGAGTAGGTAATGCTGAATCTGAAGATACGGATAAATGTGTAAGCAAGTCCGAAAGGCAACTAGGATAGGGTCATATCAGGTTGGGTTTACCCGATAAGAATCCAGCCGACACACCCCTCCGGTTTTCCCTGGCGGAGACGATGAGAATTTGTTGAGGATTATAATTCCGATCAAAAAGGTCGAAATCTTTTGTCCCATCGCGATAGCTATGTCATCAACCCATTTCGCCATAATTGCATCAGTCGAGGGTCAAAAATTATTTGTACTGACATTGCTACAGAATCTGCTTAGACGCCTTACCTGTTCCTAAACCGTTGCAAAAACTGCACCATATCTGAATTAACGACTTTAAAGATGTTCATAACTCCGCACAGGCAAAAGCAGAACTTAATAACTACGTTAATTTATCATTTGCATCCCATTTTACTCGTCGGCGGAACTTAAGAATATACCCAAGATAATTTGAGTTTTGAACTTATAAATAGCATCGGCATAGTTGCAAAAATCTAAGCTGGTTGTGGCCTCAAAAGAGAATGCCTAAAATAAAACTGTCATACGATATTCTTATGGCAGCCGTGTACGTCGGTTCCGGAAATGTCCGACAACTGGTGTAACCTTAACATACCAATCAGTAGGTACAGACAGTACAGAAAAATATACCAAGAACCGATGTTTATTTTTATTTGTAGATGTAAGCTACAGTAGGTACGATAAATTAGTGATATATATACCTATATGAAATAAATGAAACAGTATCCTTGTAATCAACTGTTGCATGTACATACTTAAAAAGTAAACATTATAAAATTTATTCGGTTTTTCTGGTTCACTTTCGAAAAGTTACTTTAAGAAAGAAAACAAAAAAATACGATTACAGAATAGCTAAAAAGACCAGGATTATTTGAATTATTCAGACTACAAAAACAAAGTGTTAACAGTTTAATAATGGTCAAACATATTTGGTGACGTCATAGTTGTTTATGCGTTCGCGTAAAAAGTCTCAATGCAAATGAATTTGTATTTGTATTCAGAATGTGTAGAAAAAGTCGAAGGCGTGGCTGTTTTATAGTCGTAAGTCTGAGTTCATTGGATTTTAAGTGTTGTGGATGGGTGCAGCTTGACCTCTACGCCAAAAGAGTGAAATCCATTAATTTTAATTAGGGTCTCTGTATTTGGTCCTTATATCCAAAAGAAGTTTTACCGGTTCTTAATTTTTTGTAGTTGTATTTTTTTTATTGAATTTGTTATTGTCACTAAGCTTTTGCTCCTTCAGTACAAATTATGTATTAAGTACTTTATTACTTATTCTATTATTTTCATTTACACTTCCATAATGACAAAAAAACTGAGCTTTTATCAACTCCAAAGTCTCCAAACATTGGCATAACAGTTTGGCTCAATAAAAACGTCATCGGCCTTCGTTTGCTAGGGTTTACGTAAGAGCGGATCAAACAGACACACCCCCCGACTGCTTTATGAAAGCGGTTTTAGCTGTCAAGGTGGCATTGACGCAAGTTTTTATGCTTCGTATAATGAGTTGTCGAGGGAGGGGAATAGCGATATGTTTGAATCGATGTGTATCACGATTGTGAAATGCTTATGCAACATTATAAAACAATATGAAAAGGAAAAGGAAAACCTTTTATCATAATAATCGTGCGGAGAGTACTCAGCACGATTTCTAAGGGTATGCCTTTATAACCTAGATCGGGTGGTCAGACGATAACAATGTTGTCATTATTAAAAATAATTCTGGTCACTCAACTCATGCGTGATGTGCATACTTTTAGCTCCTAACGACCACGAGAAGATTGGCACTTTTTCAGCGAGAGACCACATGGCACATGACTTGAATGAAAGTAAAATAACTTTCCCGTGACTATAATGAAGAAAGACTTATACCATAAGCAATAAAACACATCTTGTGACACCACACCACACACTCTTGTAGCGCAATTGTATTTTATAAATAAAATTGACGTAGGCGAGGTGCACAACACATCAAGGGCATGATGAATAGTTTTAAGCTGTTTATACAATATTCTTTATTTTGGCGACTGATTATGCTAATGCGACTAGACAAACGATGCAATTGCGAGTATTTTTGCAAAACACTTCTGTTTTTGTATCTCGTTTATCACTCGGTTATTTCATTATCAGGGTTGACTAGCATAATTACGCATGAGTACAAGGAAAACACGAAAATACATCAAGGGATCCATTTCACACTATTCCTGTGTAACAACTTATTAGATGTTGTTGATAGCTATTGCTAGATGTATGCTTTTAACTGTTTTGATCATACAAGGAACAGCTCTTACAAATACGGACTTAAAAACGTTCATAAGTCGAAAATTTGTAATGATTAACATATCACAAATTACTTGGAAATATTTTTCAGATGTAAGCACTTGAAGACCTTAGGGCCATTGACTTTCGGTACGAACGAATTTCCTAATAAGGAGGATATCAAGTTTATTTATAATTAGAAGATTTTTGGTACTTCGAGACACTGACACATACGCAGTAAACTCGCTTTCTTTCTTTGGCATAAAAGTATTTATTATTTGGCTCCTACTATACGAAATATATTATGTTGAGTCCAATCGCACATGATTCCGAATAGCAAAAAATATTGCGTATGCTACGTGACGCGTATTGTCTATGTCGTGATCAACTATTTTTGGATTACCAGATAATTTGTTTCGTAAATATTTGCCTCCAAACTTGCGTTACGAACTCGAAGATACATTAGATCAGAGGATCAGAAGCAGTATCATACTTCCACTAAGTATTGCTTTTCCTACTCCCACATTATTTATTTTGGTTCAATGGATTATAAGGGATGACAATAACAAATGGTCCAGACTCTTTGGATGATTGCCATAGTACCTACTAGCTTAGTTTCATTCAATGTTACCTGCAATTTATCATCAGTACAAACATGAGTGTAGTGATGGACGAATATCCCAAAATTTCCACGTAACTTAATTTATGAAGCAATTAAAATTTTTTGGCCTGTGTGTCCATACCTGAAGTTCTATTTTAATACTGGCCAACCTTACACAATTTGCTATTGGTCAGTTTGGTCAACGGTCGTTATGAATAGTGAAAAAATAATTCCTGCTTTGGTGCTCATTGTTCTTGTGATATTCGTGAAAATGAGTGATGTGAAACATATTTGGGACAAGAGTAAAACTAATTTCCGTAAGATATTTTAATTATTTTTTATGCATCTATAGACGCACTAGATATTTTTTGGTAAAAGTATATGAATAAATCTTATCATTGGTTATCCGTTGGTGTTCAACTCATTATCGATCGCTAAATAGGGCTTTTGTTGAACGACATTCAGTCGCGATAAACCGCAAAATTGCGCTATGTCGCCAATAATGATTATATACGACTTTATGTTCGCGTAATTATTGTTTTATACCTAAATTTTATACGTCATCGTACGACGGAGTGATAACAGTAGCGTGGGTGTGTAAGCCGCCGCGCCTCCGCAGTCCGTCTGCTGGTTTGCGTGAGCATGAGCGCGTTTTGAGTGTTCCAACGTTGAATTTCCCGCCGAAATATTTGTGATTACGTGAATAGTGAATTTCATTTATTTTTTTATCGGGCAGTGCTGTGATATTTTTTTCTAAATAAAATGGATGAAGGTGGGTCTTTCCTTGTTGTTGAAACGCTTTGTTTCTGAAAATAAAATATTGGTTATAAGAAATTACAGGTTCCTGAGTATAATTTGCAAATACTAGATCAAGGTAATCGACTTTTCACTTTTGTCGAAGGAATAAAAATATACTTCCTTTTTTGTAGAAAATAGTCGGTGGCCGTCATATCTACATTTATAAGTAGCATTTTAATTGCTTGGCTAGAACTAGAAAGTAGATTGCCGTCCAGGAAATTGAGGAAAATGTAAATGAGAATAATGAAATCAGTCAGACTATAATATGTAAAGGAAAATTTGTGTCACAATGTTTAGGTATTTAGGTAAGGACTGGAAATGAAACAAAGGAATTATATTTAGAAAAAAATTGGATAATGTTACTCACCCATTGTTTAGAATCAATTAGCAATTACTTTTCTGTCTTTTGCGAAATGTATTTGATTTAATCATTTTTAAAGACAAACGAAGTCGCATTTTATTGAGCATGCTATATTACTCTCTTCTGCAACAAAAATGCTAACGCAGTTTAAGGATCCTCGTTTTACCCATCTGTCGAAAAATAATAATGTTCTATAAATATGTACCTATGTATTTATTAAAAAAATAGTCAGCTGTGACAGATGGACAAAGCTACACCATTGCGTTCCTTTTTACCATCTTGGTTAGGAACCCTAGAAATCACGCCCCAAAAATAAAAAAAGCGGTAAGCTTTTTTTAATTAGATTTTTCCAGTTTCGATAACCGCTTATCGTATTGGGACTTCAGCCCGTTATCAATTCTGTGGGTGTTTACTAAGTACATGCACCTACTTAAGGGAAATTACATGTATGACAAATCTTCCTTTCACTTTGAAACTAATTGCAGCAAATCGCAAGAACGTTAATGTTTTGTAGAACCATCCTTGTCTTACAGCGAGTGAAAGAATCAGAAAGATGTAAGTCTGCAGGAATACAAATGAAAAAAAAAAACTGAGATAGGAAGATAGGTTTAAACCAAGTCGTTTTGTTTTGGAGCTTAGTCGTGATGGGTCAAATTATTATTCAGCATGCAAAATTGTTATTGTGTTAGTTTTTTTTTCTATTTTCTTTTGCTATAAGTATGTTGTATGTCTCTGGAAAAAAAAGTTTTTCCGTTGATAATATAAATGCTTAAAATCCATGACAAAAGAAGATCAAAGGAAACTTGCAAACAAAGCAAAAAAAAAAATAGTTTGGTCCTTTGAGTCGCGGATTGTATATGTATATTTAATTGTATTTTTTTATTGCTTATCTATTGATAAAGCCGGATCTTGGAAACCTAATCTAAGTTTATAACATTCACTAAAGATTAATTTATGTGGGTTGTCTTAATCTTTATAACGTTGTCTAGAATTGAGATAAGTTTTAGTACCTTGTGTTGATAAACTTATAACGTTTACACTATAAAGACGCAATTGTTTTATTATGTTTATTGAATTGACAGCCATTTTGATTAATTTATATCTGGAAAAAACTTTCATTTTGATTTTTTACTTTCTCTGAATCTTCTGAATATATCAGAAAGTATCTAGAATATTTTTCTTTGTAAATATTAAAATATTCAAAACTATTTAAGCTTTTGTCTATAATATTTCCTACACAATATAAGCATAGATACAATTTTCAGACTCAGACGCATTTGTTTGTCTGTGGAAAAATATCAATAGGTATGTGGATTATCTTTAGTTGAAATCGCAAATTCATGCAGTTTTTATCAACATGCATATCTCCAAAGAAAGAGTAAAGTGTAGATTGTGTCCGATAATGAACTTAATATTCAGCCAATATGTTACTGGGTGACAACAAAAGTCGCATTCGCACTTGCAGCTGCCAGTCGAGAACCAACGAAGATTGGTCCTCGCGTTTTCAGACACATGTAAGCGTGCAGAAATATTATTGGCAAATAATATTTTTGGGCAAAAAGAGATATTCTACAGTTTTTTATAAAATAAAAACTCAAATATTACACAAAAATAGATACTTTAAAATTTAAATGATGAAATGAATGATAAAATTGCCTTCTATGCTATGTTCTTCCACGTTATGTTCATTGTGTGAATAAAACATTCATTGCTAACGTAGCTTTCTAATAATGAAAGAAGTTTTGAAATCTGGTTAGTTGTTCGAGAGATTACGCCTACATAGAAATTAACAATATAAGTCTTCACAACAAGGATAAATGTAGAAAAACCAACAAGTCGTTATTTTTATCTCACAGTTTGTAAGTAAATACTTGACGATGTGCAAAGTTGCGACCATAAAAAGTACAGTATATTAAAATAAAACGTCCAGGCCATTAAACGACTATGTAAAGTATTATCATAATTGTTTTGTACTATAGCAAAATAGTAAAAACAAAAAAAAACAAATGACAAAATTTTCCCGCTCTTTTTCGTGTCATGTCGTCGCGTCAGATTTTCCTTCTACGCAACATTGTTTATTGTACCTCACCTCACCACATCATTACCTTGACTTTAGTATGTAATTTAGTCATCTTTTACAAAGACGGTAGTATAGATCATGTATCATCTAAGTAGCTCTTGTACTTTTTCAGTAAACCTTGGCAGTTTAAGTATAGGTACAAATATAAATTTATGTATGACAGATATACATGACTGCTTAAATTATTATACAATAACCTTTGCCCATAGTGTCGTCCGCATATGCACATGCAACAATAGCCGTAATAGTATTTAGGGATGATATATTATGTAGCTCCCTATTAGATAACCCTCTAAATTCAGTGATTATGTGATTCCCTACAATTTTAATTCTTTATGATATTGGTATAGAGATTTCGTGCAGTAATTTATTTTTTTGGTTTAGGAATGAATATGGGAATAGGTGAAATGGAACTTTTTATGATCTGCACCTAATTTATTAACCAGTTTTCCCTATAACTCATATTAAACATTTACCTACAGATGCAGTTTTTCCTTAAGTTGGCTCGACCAATAATTATCCGAGAAAAATAGGGTTTTCCTGGTCCTCCTGGTCCTTTTGCCTTTTTATTATTACCTAGCCAAGAAAATCAAAGACCTTGACTTTATCAAAATAAATATTTAAGTTATATTCTTTGTTTGTGATTTTTATGACAATCAGAAAGGACAAAAAACAAGAATAAATAAAACCAAAAGTCTCCACAATTCCCCAGCCAGTCAGACCTTCTGCCATCATGATGAGTGACTGATTAATCCATGTACAGGCTGACAGGATGAAAGGGAGACGTGCAAAAAAAAAAGACGAAGAAAGTCGTATGGAAGGTTTTATGCTGAATTTATGAACTAGTTTTGGTGGTAGTAATCATTTCCTAGAGCACGTCCTCGTTCATCATGTCACCCTGTATACGTATTACTGTGATGAATGGAGAATCTTCAATGGAATAGCATGACTTAAGGAAATAATTGCTTACTGATGGATTAATTTATCCATCCTACTATTCCGACTTCTATAACAAGTAGGTTTTTGACGCGTAAGACGAGTGTCGTAGCGTAGGTACATCGCTCTAGATGCCGGTGGCAAAAATACACACAGCAACATGTAAAACAATTGTTGTTTGCACCGACTTCTAGAACGATTTAGTTCAAAAGTATTTCGGTTCCAGCAAAGGTAAAAATGATTTTTTCTCCAAAGTTTTTTGAAATTCGATAGTATTTGTGTTATGTACTATAAGAAAATCAACTAGATTCTTATGTTTCTTAAAACGAGGTAATATTATCTAACACCTGTGAAATCTCATAACCTGTAATAAGATTTAAGGAAATAGATCATTCTGATGTTTGTCTTCAAGCCAAGTTGTCATATACCAATATAAATTGTTATTATTGAAATATTTAAGTGAGATAATTCACAGCATGTGATACTAATTTGTTCCTGTCAGGATGTAATGCAGATTGTAATTATTATTGCTGTCATCGTTAGCATTGATATCATTAATTTCACACATTTGACTGATTACGTCACGTACCGTCTATAGAGACTTTCATTTTAACCATAGTACAGCTACCGTTGCTTTATATGGCTATTAGCTGTTTCCCGCGGTTTCACCCGCGTCCCGAGGGAACTATACTTATCGCACCCGGATAAAAAGGAACCTATAACCGTCTCCAGGGTCCTATCTAATCGATTCAGCCGTTTTACAGTGAAAGCGTAACAAACAAACTCACTTTCGCATTTGTAATACTAGTTAGGATTGTGCATAGGACTTTGTTACGAAATAATTTTGCCAATTTTTAGACTTATTTAGGGTTTCGTATCTCAAAAGGCAAAAAAGGAACCCTTTTTAAAATCACTCTTGTTTGTCTGTCCGTATGTCACCACCGATTTTCTCAGGAACGGGTGGACCTAGCAAGTTAAAATTTATATCAGATACTGAGGTCTATGGTCCCTATTAGGTGTATAAAAATCAAGGTCCTGAGTCAGCACGATAAAAAGATTTGGGCAAATTTAGATTTTTAAGTGCCAAAACTTATTTAATTTTTCGGGATATTCCCTTTTATCTAAATTCGTCAGACATTATTATCTGTTACTTGACAATAAAATTAAAATCATGATACATTTGTAATATTTTTAGTTGACGTTAAGCGGAAATTCATGCATGATAAATTAATAAGGGAAAGGCGTGATAAAATGTATGCATGAACAATTTATTAATTAAGTATATCGCAATTGAACCAGATTAAGTACGATTTATCGATATTAGAAACTTTTGCTACTGTATTTTTACCAAAATATAAAAGGATTTTTTCCTGTTCTCGTACTCATTCCTTTGATACGGTTTTTGACATCACTATATTATAAAATAATATTTACGTCGTCATCAATGTCGACACACAGACACCTTATCATTTGACCTTCCTGACCCATTCTGATTAAGTTATTCAGAAAAAAATTACAAACGAACAATAACCAAAGTCCATTATTTATTGTTTTTAAAACCTTCGGCCAGTCAGTAGTCATACATTAAAATAATAACTCTTATGATACCGAAAACTGTCTCCGACGGAATTTTTTGTTTAGTTAGCCAATATAAAAAGCAGTACAATTTCATTGTTTCTATCGATGGTTTCTATACATAAACAACTAATTCATAACGTGAAGTAAAATTTAGTTTTGGTAATAGAAATAAACAGTAGTTTTTCCTTATCAACGGCTTAAAAAAGTTCATGTATATATGCAATTATATTGCGAGATCTCAAGGCTTTAACACCGGTTTAATAGTTCAATATTCAATAACTTTTCGTTTTTTGCAAATGTCAGTAGAAAACTGGAAATCTTATAATAAAATGTTGAGAATTGCATCATACCGATATTTTATTAGTAGGTTCCACCAAATGATTTAAATTCATAATATGCGTAGTTTTTGTACAATTCAATTGGAGTGGTTGTCACACACTCAAGGTTGATAGCGCCAGATGTATGAACTAAGCTGGACAGAATCGGTTTTTTATAGTAAGTTCTGGACGAATATTTAGAAATCCGACTCAATGTTTGTTGTGATGTGTATCGGAATAACCAAATTGAAGTCGGTCGAGCCCCCATCTCGGATTTTCCTCGTGCAACGAGTTTCGTGGGTAAACTTTCCGGTTGCTGTCTACCTTCTTTTCCTGTTTGCCTTGTAGGTTCAGTAGTCATTTAACGCGATTGCTAAACGTGAACACATTTTTCAATATGATTTTCTTAGAGAAGTCTACATAGTTACTCCCATTTCAGAATACAGAGTGCTAGGTCGCAGTCGAATTATGTTCCGTATTTACAATAAAAGGGAAGCTTTAAAATAACCTGCGAAATATTTGTCGCAATTGTCAATTATGCCGAAGGTCAGTCGCTTCTACAATTTTGGCCTCTTGTTTTTCAAAGTTACCCTGACTTTCAAGGTGAATAAAATGCTAATAAATAGTGTGTAGATGAAATGGGTAACCTTGGACAGTATAAAGTCACAGAGCGTTGACTGTCTAATCCTAAGATATGCCCAACCTGAAAACCTAAGCCTTATCTATTTCGATAAAGCAATACCTATATCGGACACATTGTTTATGATGCATCATGCAATCAACAACTAATTGGTCAGTATTATGTTTCCAGCTATCAACTTAAGCATCTTGTACAGTGTGATAGGTATAGATATCAGATATCATGGTGGCATATCTTTATATACCTCATATTAATGTTCTATTATGTAACTTTGTTCTGTTGTTTTATATTGGCTAAACTGGATTTATCCTGACTCGAAAGTTTTTGCCGTCATTTGATGAACGGCAAAAACTAGACTTCTTTCTAGATTTTGTATGGCAGGCCATTACCAATTTAAGCGATTGTATGCTCAACAGAAATGAACTTTGTTTTGGCTTTAAAGAAACCTGATTTTGTAGTTTGCCATGGCATATACAATACTTGTGCACCTGGTACAACTTTGGACTTGTAGAGTAATATGCGTCCTTTGTCATATTGAGATATCTTTAAATCTACTTATATGCTATGGTTCTAGATGGCTTACCATATTGAAAAACTCAAACTTTTATATTTCCTAATCCTTTGATTTTGCTTAGGTACACAAAGACAACAGTGGTGTTGAGGAGTGATAGTGAGACGGGAAGCGGCGAATAGTAATATTTCTTTTTTCGCAACAGAATCATAACTGCTTTGATCCGTCGTGGTATGGACCTATGTCTCATGAGTGCTATAAAATGACATAAATATTACAGATTTCACAATAAATCTAACTGATAAACAAATGCGTAGGTTGCCAAATAAACATTTTTTATGGTTATAGAGATAACAACTCCTATAAATTGAACCTTTGTAGTTAGCGTTAATGATATCAGGACGCCGGTAATTCCCACACCACTTTATAGATTTAGTCCGACGCGTTTTGCGATCAATTGAAGATTTTCCTTAACCGCTAGTCAAGGCTGATGCAACTATGCAATCACGTGCAGGAAAAGCTAAATAGACTGCACTGGAGAACAATCCGCCCATATAGGGGAACTAGGTCTTAATGGATGGCGTTATTTCCTGTGGATTGCTGCAATTTTTTGCACGTGGAAGATCTCATTCATATTTGTCTTATTCAATAATAGATCTTTGTTGAATGATTTGCGGCTAGCAGAATTTGGCAAGACAATTTACAGAACTATGGGCTTGTGCCACTCAGCGTTATAAAATCCTTATGCAACAGAAGAACTAACTGCAATGAACTTATATGCTGTTATCATGGTGGTCTTCTTAAAGTTTTTTGTTTATGTAGGAAGATCGATAGCAAAGGCATGCGTTTACATAGGTCTGCCGACGCATTTAATTATCTAAACTTCATGTTTAATGTTAAATACTTAAAATCAATCGTCAAACAATTTGAAAAATACACATGTGTAATTGATTATTCTTTGTATTCTCTCGATTAATTATTATAAGATAAATATCCTCATTAGTATCGTCTGAAGCTATTCTGTTATCAGCAGTTTGTTTCTATTTGATTGCAATTGTTTTAGTAATTTATTCTACTGTTGCTAATTAATGATTGGATCGTTAATATCTTAATGTAACCTATTGCTGGTGCATAATTGAACGCAGGGGCTTAAGTGTGGCTTTGCGTTGTTGAAAACATTAAAAATATTATCATGAAATAGATTTAGTACTATACTGTAACAACATGTTGTTGTTTTGTATCATTTTTGGCAGCCTTTTATTTATTATCTAATTGTTGCATAATCACTGCAGATATTATTGGCAATAACATGGATAATTTGAGATGTATAAATGATACTCGCGGTCGTATATACGTTGAAATTTGTCAGTCTAATGATAATTTAAAAATAATATCCTGCGTGCTAAACCTCACACTCCTTACACCACATATTCATAAAAACAACGCAATTTGGATGTACAAAGAACAAAACGTAAATAGGTTTAATGCAATTCGCTACGAGTAAATGCCTTGCAATCAGAGCAACTATGGCTTCATTTCCCATCACACAATTTGCTGTTTTGTTTGTTTCAATCATGTCAATGTTGTTATTTGATTTTGAACGTAGTGCCGTATTTACTTCGCTATATTTGGAACAAAGCCATTGTAACTGTTTTTAACAACAAAACACTTGTTTTATTCGGAGGATTTGCAGAGATTGACCTATATTTATATTTTTCCGGTGAAGTTTTTAATCCCATGTAATAGGGACGAGACTAATGCTATCGACGGGAGGACAAAACAGGACTTTGGACTGCAAATATATAAAATCACAAATAAATAAAAAGACTGACCCACGATACGAACTAAAGACATCATGCTTAGCAGTGGGTCTTGCAAACACGAAACCATCGAGATAGTTTACAACTGTTTCTTTTGAAATTGAACTAAGAAAAATGTAAAAATAAGTAGAATTGAAATATAATTCAGCACTCCATAAGCTTATTAAAGAAAATAGGCTTACCCCAAACGAATTTTCTGTAATTCTCAAAGGAATATTGTCACGTAAAAGACTCGAGAGTGAATCATAAAGAATTTCCTTGAGGTGAATTATTGAATTTCCCATTTGGGTAAGCCCACGCGTATATTGATCGATATAACAAAGTTAATACACGAATAGGAAGCATCATTGGAGGTACTTAGAAAAAATTATAAAATATCGAAAGAAGTATTTCGTAATTACAGTACATTTGTAAGACTGATCTGGTAGATGGTCCTTAGGGACTAAATAAACACACAAGCGCTAGCGTGGTCCTATAGGCTGAAATCCGACTACGAGGACCATATTTTTGCTTTCTTATATGCATGAGTCAACACAGACATGCGCGTGCAATTAATATTTTATTATCTTGGTATATTAATTTACTTTACTCCAGTGTTTATTTCAAGTAATTATAGTAAAGATTACTTTAATTGGTATAATACTAGCTTATATGAGGGATTTGTTATAATTCACACTTATCTGTTAGACAAAGAATAAATAGATGCAATCGACGTATTGTGGTTCATGGAAAATTTTATTATGTAAAATAATTCTTTAAATATTGAAATGTGTCTTAGATACCTGATATTAATAACTTTTGAGAGGTATAATTTTATCATTATCAATAATGCAATATCTTGATACTTAAACTCTGACCTGTTTAAAGAAGTACCGACGTTTGTTTATGAATTTGTAAGCAATAAAGGTTTTAATAGTTCTGTACTAATAACAGACTGTGGATACTCAATGTTTGCTAACGCCCCAGTGTTCCGTCTGGATCAATTAACTCTAACGACATTACGATTGATAAGGCTTAATCCTAATAACCTTTCGTTAATCTAGTTTACTATCTGTGAGTGGGAATGATGAAATATTTGTGTTTCAATAAATTTGTTTAGTTCATGCTATTCCAACTTCTAGACTCTGAAGCTATATGGGTATTGTTCATTAATTGTTTTCATATTCCTAATTATGGTCAGATTAAAATTTGTTTGGGCCAATACATGTATATTTTTCAAAACCTTGTTCCTTTCCAGTTAATTAGCATCGCCTTGTTAGCGATTTCATTAAATGCTATGGAGAAGTAATGAATTAAAGTTGAAGTAAATATTGTGGTAATTATATGAGTATTATTGTTTGTTCTCAGGCCGCACAATGCCTGTGAGGGACGGCGCTAAGCGGCCGTTAGTCGGCGTCATAGACGATGGGACCAAGACTGTTAGATTTGTGGTAAGTAGTCGAATAACCAGCGAACCAGTCAACAATGATTTTCATTAGAAATATAATTATTTGTTTGCATGTATCAAAATACTTCACTAAGGAGTTCTGTTAGGTTTTTGTGCGGACAAAGAACGACGGGACGGTAATAAGACCACCTGAGGACATTTTGAGTCCGAGTGTCCGAATAAAGGTCATTTTATACATATTAATTAAGTCATTGTTTCGTAGTATGTATAACCAGTACATAATGTTAAGTGTTACAAATAAAACGAAATAATAACGAGGTCATTGGTAGAAGGCGTGGTGATTACGTATCCCAAATGTTTTGATAACACTATTAATCAGAAACCTTTGCACTTTGAACATAATTATTTGAAACAACTGTCTACTTGTGGTTTTGTCTATGTTTCATAATTATTGTGCCACAATGACCTCAAAAGATTTTTTTATTCAAATTCGTTTTGTTTATCTACGTTTCGTAACATTTTAGTGGAATATTTATATGATTGTGACCAGTAAGTTTTTCGATTAAAGTAGATAGTCTACGTAAGAGAATGACAAGATTTTTGAAAAATATACGAAATTGTTTTTAATCCTAAATAAAAAGGATCATTTCTATGATTATTTCTTTTCTAAGATAATTTTAATCCAGTTTTGCGCTTCTTTGCAATTGTATTTTTTCGTTTAGCCTCGTGACGATGTCAAGTATCTATCACTCTTTTTTTTGGCTGGGAAATCATCAAATGACTCCTCCCGCCAGGGGTGGGGCGGGAGAGAGTGTCACTCACTGACTAGATCATCCATATTTCTTCCTCTGCCCTTTCCGCGGTATCTCTTTTGAACAACCCGCAGCCCCAGCAATCTATCACTTTCTAACAAAAAACGACTCATAAGCGAAGACTGAAAAAAATATCCTTAATTAAAAGTTTCCGTCACCCTTCCAGATATATGAAGCGGAGCGTAAAGATGAGCTGGTGGCCTATCAGATGGACAAAACAGAAGTACAGCCACATGAGGGCTGGATGGAACAAGATCCCTTAGAAATTATGCATCACATCAGATTGTGTGCGGAAAATGCCATTGATCAATTGGTAGAACTAGGTAAGGCC
The DNA here is from genome assembly GCA_963891755.1 of Pyrrhia umbra. Taxonomy (NCBI): domain Eukaryota; kingdom Metazoa; phylum Arthropoda; class Insecta; order Lepidoptera; family Noctuidae; genus Pyrrhia; species Pyrrhia umbra. The sequence continues at coordinate 5,793,451 of OY982943.1, forward strand.
TACTATCAAATGCTTATGCAATATTTGAAGAGTGTTAATTTACTCTAAAAGGGTTATCGATTTTGCCGTGTCTGACAAACATGCAAAAAATTTGAGAAATTAGCACGATATTTCGAGTAAGAGGCACGGATAGGTGTAATACTCTTAAATAATGATTTTCATATATTTGGACGATATTTTTTGAGCAATATTTGTCGTAATATAGGCAGTTGTTTTTATTAAGATCGCTATGTCTACGCTTGTAGACAAAATAATGATGGGACATTTTTATTACAAACTGCCGTCACAATTCGAGATCCCAATTGTTTTTGTGTGTTTGTGTCTTGATTTGACGTCAGTGTCTACTGTCTAGTCATTATTTGTTATCGCTCGTAGTATAAACAAAAAAACACCAAATACAATATGTGGTGCTTGTTATACTTGTTTTTTTTAACTATCAATCATCATTATAATATTCGATTAATGGCTATTTTAAACGTCTTTTATTAGTTCCTGAAACATCGTCCTAAATGTGTCTCTTTTAAAATGCCGTCCTTACATTATTAATTAATAATCCAAAGATACGTATAATTGAATCAGTGTCATAGAATACATTAAGTTCAATCAACTGTTTTATTGTATTTAATTAATTATTTGTTTATTAACCTTCGTTGTTTGAGGGTTCTTGTTCAAAAGATAGCGTTCCTATAGATGTCTCGATTTCAGCAAGAGACATTTTTTTATGTAGTAGATGTTTTGTTTCGGGTCATAAGAGATTTCTTCAATAATAAAGTAGTGTGCGAAAATGTGTTTTTCTTCTAACGCGACAATTCGATCTTTATGTTCGCTCCAGGCATACTGAAATTTGCGTTCACAAAACCTTAAACAATAACTTATTTGAGTTTACGCATTGTAAGCAGAAGTTCAGATGAAGTTCTTTCTTAGAGCGTCAATTTTATAACAGTATAGTAATAATATTATAAACATTTCATTATAGTCAAAATATTTTCGCCCTGCCTGAGACTTCTACCTCCTCTATTAGGGAAGCATGGACCACACTGAATTGATTTTTTTTTACATATTTTTTGTACTTCAATAACATCATTGTTCTTAATAATATTTCAGGTTATACCAAGGACGACATAGTGACGTTGGGCATCACGAATCAGAGGGAGACGACGATAGCGTGGGACAAATATACAGGCGAGCCGTTACATGCAGCTATAGGTAAAAGGATTCTTAAAATTGTTGATAGGTGATTTTGATTTCCAAAGAATGCTAATCGTTCTAAGATTTCGAATATTTTTTTATTTTATTTATTTACCCGTTATGTAAAACAAAATGAAAGAAAATATTATAATAAGGTATTGCTCATAAGGGTGATTATCTCATAAGAAACCTCTTCCAGCATACCATAGAATATTAAAATTGATTAATTATAGTTATTGTCTGCTTAAGCAAAAAATTATGATACTGTATTTTTTGCTTTCACGACACCAGTGGTCTTTATGCGCACAAAAAGTTGTTTTCAAAACACACTTCTTAATGAGTACGTTTTCATTTTGAATGAACTTTTTGCTATAGGGGTATAGAATAAAGGGCAACTCAACACTTTTTCGTCATGAAGGGTAAAAGGGTAAAAAAAATCTCCCTATTTCAGCATGGAACGACATCAGAACAGACAGCACAGTTGACGCGATACTAGCTAAAATTCCTGACCGCAACAAGAATTATTTCAAGAACATTTGTGGCCTGCCCATTTCTCCGTACTTCAGTGCGTTGAAGATGCGCTGGATGAAGGATAACGTGAAGGCTGTGAGACGAGCCAGTCGCGATAAGAGATTGCTTTTTGGGACTGTCGATACTTGGATTGTTTGGGTATGTAATCTGCAGTTTTTTAACACGTTTTTGTCTGGGTTTTCTGTTTCTTCTCTAATATTTCATGGTGTTTTATTGGATGTAATCAGAGTTTTGATCATGGGCGCCGGGTACAAGGAGGTGCTCATGCAACTGTATCAAATATAATACAAATAAAAAGATTTAAACATTTTTGTTTGCTGTTTGTACAATTACATCTAAGTCTGTACTTAGTTATTGTCTAAAGTACAATCGGCTAGAATAATAATCATTTTCCTGCCGGGGCCTATGGTTTTTATCAGTTATTTTTAAATGGTCAAGTAGAAAGACGATACCAAAAGATAAAACGCTAAAACTGGAGTGTTATCTAGTAATAGCACTTAATAGCTAGTTACTAATCCGAAGAACAAATTAAAGTAAAATAAAGATATATTTAGCAAAATCCTAACTAATATTATAGTTCCGAAATAATCCTAAAAATAATATAATTTCAGAATATGACTGGTGGACCACACGGCGGCTTGCATATCACTGACGTCACGAACGCGTCTAGAACACTTCTTATGAATCTGGAAACTTTGAATTGGGACCCTATATTGTGCAGGTAAGGTTTATAATTCAATGTTGTTGATATTTTTGCGAAATGCATATTATAAAACAGTCAGTAACTAAGGCCCACCCCTCAAGGCACTATTTTATTATTACTTCCCGCCACGGTGCCCGCGATGAATACATTTATAAAATACAGCCTATTAGAGGATTCGTTTAAAATGTTAGCTTTCTATCAGTGAAAGAATTTTTGGAATTTGGTTAGGTATTTAGTTCGCTGATAGACGACAAACACAATTTAAAATTTCACTTTATAATCCTGACTAATATTATAAATGCGAAAGTGAGTTTGTTTGCTACTCTTTCGGCTGAACCTATTTGGATGTAATTTGTTGTTTTCAATCGTAGAAGCTACGTTACTTACGTAAGAATCTTCTCACGGACATTGCTTTTGAATGATCTACCTTAATACTTATTAAGTAAAAATTATTTTGTGATCAGGTTATTCGGAATCCATCGCGACACGTTGCCCACAATTCTTAGCAGTTCAGAGGTATACGGGACAGTCAAGGATGGGTCCCTATTGGATGGGATTAGGATATCTGGGGTAAGTGTTATACTGTTAAACCAACAGTGACCCTAACACTAATGTAAATGTAACGTTCATGTAAGCGGTTTTTCAATGGAGTATACTTGCTTTTCACATACTATTTATTAAGTTTTTTTGCTTTAGGATAGTTGTATTGTTGATTTAAACATTGCTTATAAACTAACGTAACGATTTCATTAGTTAGTTTCTGCTAGGCCAACTGATGAAGATGATGAATCCTAGATTCTTCATTCAGTTGTCATTCTTCATGTGCAATAATAAAAAAAAACATCATCATATAATTATCACTATTGCCTTATAAGAAAAAAATCGTGACGCCACTATCTTCGACTTCAAACCACAAAGGCATGACGTCACCAATTCACCATTAATTAGCCATGGTCTTCAACACTGTTTTAAGGACTATCCATTTAAATAAATATTCTCTTCTATTTTTTATCGAATAGTCGATTCCAAAGAAAGACAATGTATTTTATCGAATATATTTTTCTTCGTCAGATACTAGGCAATCAGCAATCTGCGCTGGTGGGTCACAACTGCTTACAAGCCGGTCAGGCGAAGAACACTTACCGTAGCGGTTGCTTCCTGCTGTACAACACGGGCACTCGAAGGGTGCAGTCCACCCACGGGCTCATCACCACTGTGGCGTACAAGCTGGGACCAGACACGCCAGCTGTTTATGCGCTTGAGGGTAAGCACAGAACTAGGTGCAGATTCGCCATTCAAAGCTGTAAACATATTAATATAGTCTGTGAAAATTGATTTTACGAAAAATGTAAACAAAATCATAACCTATTTTGCTCTAATTTTCCCCTATAGAGAAAAAAATGGCATTACATGATGAATTATGATGTTTAATGCGCCATCCTTACGCCATTTTGCTCATTTTTGTGGCAGAAGGTCAAAATAGGTTATGACTTTGTTTACATGTTATAAATCTGAAAGTTTTCCTGTCTGTCTGTTACGGTTTCACGGTATAACGGTTGACAGGTTTTGTTGACATTTGGTATGGAGATAGGAGTTGGGTAAAGGGGAGAAGGACTTATGATGGTTTTTCCGGGGGCGTGAAGTTGTCCCCTAAGGATGCGGGTGAAACCTTGCGAAACTGCTAGTTTACAGTGTAATGTTTTTTTTTTTAAATTACTCTTTTCGCACATGTTAAATTTAATATTTAATTACCTACTACGTTAACGCAAACTAAGCTTTATCTTTTTAGAAATATGATAGGTTTTTTATTAGCAACATATCGCGAATATTTAAATTATCTATTGCTAGAAAACAAAATATACATAAACAAAATATCTATAAAAAAATCTCTATCTATTTTATTTCTATATCTATTTCCTCTCACCCTCCCAGGATCCATAGCCGTAGCAGGTGGTGCGATGAAGTTCCTCCGGGATAACCTGCGGCTGATCAAGGATGTAGTCCAGGACACGGAGCACATTGCTGGTCAGGTGTTCTCCACGGGAGACGTGTACTTCGTGCCGGCATTCAGTGGACTGTACGCGCCCTATTGGAGGAAAGACGCTAGAGGGTACGTGGATATATCATCATCGTCTGCCTAGCCTTTTCCCAACTATGTCGGAGTAGGCTTCTAGTCTAATCGGAATTAGCTGAGTACCAGTGTTCTAGTATGGAGTAACTGCCTATCTGACCTCCACAACCCACCCGGTAACACGATACCCCATGGTAAGACTGGTTGTCAGACTTTCTGACCTAAATGCTATCCTAAATAATCCTACTAATATTATAAATGCGAAAGTTGGTAAGGATGTATGTATGTTTGTTACGCTTTCACGGTAAAACTGCTGAACCGATTTGGATGAAATTTGGTACGGAGATGGAGATGGTTTTCGGCTATTGGAATATTGGAAATGTTTTTATACGGATGCATTAAGTAGTTCCTTTGAGACGCGGGTGAAACATAACAAAATAAAATTATAGATACAGCCGATTTTATTGTTATAACTTTGTTTCAGAATCATTTGCGGTCTGACTGCATTTACAACTAAGAATCACATCATTAGAGCGGCTTTGGAAGCTGTGTGCTTTCAGACAAGGTAAAAGTTGCTTCACTATTTAAAACTACATAAAAAAATAAGTTTTCACTCTGCATAAATTAAATAAATAAATGAGTCCTAATCAAATCTTAATTTAAAAAAAAAAGAACTGCCTCATTTGTCTAGTGGTCGCATACCCTGACTGCTAAAAACGGGGTCTCGAGTTCGATTCCCGGGTCGGGCGGAAATTGCTTTGAGAATTTTGGAAAATATCACAAAGCAGCCCGGAGTCAGGAAGTTGGTGGTCTAACACCCCCGTGCCTGGGAGGGCACGTTAAGCCGTCGTCCCCGGCTGCAATCTTGATAGCAGTTGTTACAATTCTATGTCAGAGGCCGTCAGGTGGATTTGAGAAAACTGACACTAGAGCTTGTTAGGTTAGTAAAACCTGCAGCTGACATGATAAGAAGGTTATTGTCTGTTGTACAGGGATATATTAGAAGCGATGAACAAAGACTGCGGCATGCCGCTAGCGAAGCTACACGTAGACGGTAGAATGACATCCAATGACCTGCTGATGCAGCTCCAAGCGGATCTCATCGGTATACCTGTGTGTGAGTAGATTACTTTGTTATATTTAGACTTAGTTCACAAAAAGTAGAAACTTATTAGGCTAAAGAAAGGTTAAGAAATATTGGTGTAAAGATTGTGTTAAAGATTTGTGTGAACTAAAAGGATGATGTAGTTAGAAAAGGGATTAGTATTTCAACGCCAATCCTATCTTATATGCATATAAATGCATATACAGTATAATACATTTAGAAACATTTGGATTTTGTTTTAAAAAAATATTTAGGCATCAGGTGATACATTCAGAAACAGCCTTGTTTTAATTATTTTTTGAGAAGTTTTTTAAAAAAGTTCCTAAAAGTATTGTATCATCCCTGTATATGGGATGATACAATACTTTTAGGAACTTTTTTTTTGAGAAGGTGTTTTGGTATATACTTGTATATGTATGTCTAAAAACATACTTTTAGAAATTGTTTGTTTTGAGGAGTTATTTAAGCAGTAGCTTTTCGCCCGCGGCTTCGCGTGGTCAATCTTTTTAACACCTTGGGTTACATTACATTCAAGTTTTAGTATCGATCCCTAATTATTTCTGGAAATAAATATAGCCTATGACACTTCATAAAGATGTAGCTTTGTAATGGCGAAAGAATGTTTGAAATCGGTTCAGTAGTTTTTGAGTTAAATTCCTACAAACAAATCTTTCCTTTTTATAATATTAGTATCGATATACAGATGTAAAAAAACGGTAAAAAAAACTGTAAAAAAACTAAGTTTTTTTACACCTTTTACCTATTTTACAAATGTAAGTTTGTCCTTGTGTAGTACGCGCGCAGGCCTGGGACATGTCGACGCTGGGCGTGGCCGTGGTAGCGGGCGGCGCGGCCGGCGTGTGGAGCCCCGCCTGGCGCACGCACGACGCGCCCGCCGACACCTTCCTGCCTACCACCACCGACGACGGTACGGGGAAAAAAAAACATTTAAATTAGACCATTTACAGGCACTTTTGAATTGTCAAATAATTACGAGTCAAAAAAAAAGGAAAATTGAAGCTATTTGCCCGTTCCAAAGCGTAGATTTCTATGGAGAAGAACGAGCAAGAAACTCCATGGTTACTCTTCTTCATATATTTCGTACATGTTTCATTCTTATGCTCGGCTCAGCATTATATACGGCTAAACAGATTTATATCAAATTGGTAAGACGCTGGAGATGTTTAAAAGCTTTATATCCGTGTGCGTGAAGTAGTTCTATCAGGGCGCGAGTGAAACCGCGGGAAATATATAGTACTGTATAGCCGTAAAAAACCTTCCAATATCTTCAATTTATTGATAACCTTAATAGCGCTTTCGAATACAAGATTCTGTGTTGCCATATTTTTGGGCAACAAACTAATGATGATTTTAATATTATAGTAAAAAAAAATAACTACCTGTCATGCCACATTCCTGTAATTAACAGAAATATCTATTCCAGATCGCGACGCAAGATACACCAAATGGAAGATGGCAGTACAACGATCACTCGGCTGGGCGACGACTAAAAAATCGTTCACCATGACAGGTCAGGCCAAACGAAAGACTAGCATGATGACACAACAGAGTCTTGACGTCCAGTCACTACCGGACAGTAGGAAGAACTCACTATTCGATAATCACACTTTAAACTTACTAGACGTGAAAGTCGATAAAAATTACGACGAAGGCGTAAATTCCTATGTGGAAGAGTTACTTCAATATTCAGCTCGGAAATTCTCAATTTTTGTCCCAGTCAAAAAGCTTAAAACGGAACACACTATATTAGATGATGTCGACTATTTTATGAGTAAAAAGGAATGTGATTATGGTATGTGTGAGTGTTGTCCGCCCGAGAAAAAGGTGCAAACTAATTGGGAATCGATTGAGGAGATCATTGAGAATGATCCGGAAATTATTTTCGATTGCGATGACAACCCTATAATGGTTGAACGCGTCAGAACTGCTGAGCCTATATTTTTAACTTCTGCTTTAAGCATGGGCGCCGCCACATTGAGTAAAAAAATAAACTTAGACAAATTACCTGCGTTGTTCAAATCTATTTACAACAAAATCTCTAGTCCTATGACGTGAATTTGTTTACGCAACTCTTTGTGTAGTACCTAAATAAACTTATTTTACTACTTTGGGGCTATGTAAATGCCTGGCTTGAACTAAGGGTTGCCATAGTGAAGTTCCTAATACAGCTTGGGACCTCATTAGTACGCGTATTTTCATAACTGTGTTGCCCGTACACTTTAAAGCTGCTAAAAATCAAATTGGTATCATAAAGTTTCCTATAAAAAAAATTGAAAAAAAGATCGAATCCTTTTCTAGGTTATAAAAATAGCTCCAAATGTCAAATGTATGTCGAATGGCGTCAAAAAGACGTGACACAACGAATATATAGGTGTTATATTGTTATGTAGATCAGTCCTAGTATGTTACTACAATTTGTTATTATTAAAAATGTGATATTTCGAATTATGTTTGAAAAATTCTTTAGGCGTATTGTACTTAAAAGACGTAAGTACTAGATTAGTTAAAAAAATATATAATGAATTTAGGTTGCGATACTCCTGAAGCCAAATTAAATGTATTTCTGTTCCCTAAGGTATTAATAAAAAGACATTATAGTATTTTATTTTCTTGAGAAAATTAAATTTGTAGAAATCGCACATCGTTCACATGAATTGGGTCAATATATCATTCGTTATTGTTAAAACCATATTTTGTTTGATTAAAATAAAATTAGTTAGTTACCAATTTTTTTTATCGTTTTTAAAGACCTTTTTTGAATTTCAATATTGTATCATGCATGCGACTTTTCAGTATTTGTCAGTATAATATAATACTGAAAGTTTTAATCTTGAATAGAAACTTTCCACATAAAATAATCATATACGTATATAGTAATTTAATGGATAAAAAATGTTTCAAACTTTTTTTATATTATCTTGACCCTTTTCAATAATAAAATAAATGTGCTTCTGAATAATTTCTTAGTTCCTTATTTCGCTAGAATACTGTGTCGTCTTTACCTGTAATTTTACTAACATTATAATAAGACTGGTATTAACTTGAATATTGAATAAAATATTTATTTATCCTTTTGGGTCTTTGATTTATTTTCGGTTATTCCTTGCATGATTTGCATGACACCTTAATTCAATATATTTTTTTAATTTCATAGCATGAGTTGTTTTAAGCAGCATTTTTGGTAGACGAAATTAGAAGTAGATTTTTAACACAGCTAGGCACTATATTTTATATCTTTCGATAAACAAGTACACGTTGAATGAAAGCTATAGACAAGTGGTATTGTCGAGAGTCGAAATAGAAATGAGAACTGAAAGTCATTCTGACTCCACTTCTATACCCCAATAAATGAGATAAATCTTCAATTTTTGACAAGTATGATAAAATAATTTGATAATGTTGATAAAAAGGGGGAATTATTGTACCAAAGTCGTAAATCTATAATAAATTCAAAAGTTATTTGGTTTTATAGTTACAATGATTTTTATATTATATTTTTCGAAATATTTTTACTTTTTACCCTTATATACATGGTGTCATCAAGCATGTTATAGAAATAGAATGAAATAATAATATAAGGCTGTTTACACACTTACGAACGCGCGGTTTTCCACTTATTATCTGGAAATAAAAATAAATAAGTATGGTAAACATTACTAATATACATTTGACATTATTCATGAAGGTTTTTAATATTTTTCATATTACATACTCATTAATTAAACAGTACATTGGGAAGTGTAAGAGTGCTGCAATTATCCGAGTGTTGCCGAGCGGCTTATGCGGAATTTTGTGATTTCAAACGATAAGTATTTTCAAATTATTATTGTTTTTTTCTTCTATTTCACATATTCATTGAGCTTGCATTATAAGTTTTTTGAGTACTTAGTTTTAATACCATAGAATCTTTTCGATTTCGATATCACAAAATTGCGCATAACTTTGTTATTTGTTAACTTGGCCAAAAAGTCTTTTGCTAAAGATATGCCTTTTCATATACAGTTTATTAACTTTCATCAAATTTGGGTTAAAATTAACAGAAAATAAATAAATTGTTTGTGCGAGTGTGTGAGTACGTGCGTGAATGCGTGAGTACGTGCGTCAAAGGAAACACATTATGTTTTGAGAGCATACCATAACACATACCTGCAAATCAAAGTACGAAGAATATTTATGTCGACTTTAATTTTTAATCTCTTGTTTTTCCATATTCTGCCAAAGAAATTGTATCTGTAAATTAAGGAAATAAGGTTAATATTATATTATCTTTTTCTTTTACAGAGGAAAGATACAAGCTCCTGGCATCGATCCCGGCAACTCTTTACATAATAGGTAGTTTCACAATGCTAGTCGTCTCAAACATTCTCAAGAGTAGGTGATAAGTGAAAATCGACTCTATTCGTTTTAGAATAAGTATTTATTTCGCTGTTTTACGTAGAACAAGTAAATTTGCGCTTTAAATGTACGTTCAAATGTTAATTCGCGATGAGTGTCTGATAACATTTTAATAAAAAATATTGCTTGAATATTGAAACTTTAGTTAATTTTGAGTTGTGTTAAATTTTCTTGTTGCCTTTAATTAAAAATGTATTTAGGTATTTTTATTAGTTATCACCATTTTTAAGCACTACTTTAAATTGACTAACGTGTCAATATTCAACCGTTTAGGTAAATAATACTATGAACAATTAATTTTAGACCGGCTTGCAAGATTTAATGATAAATACAATTTATTAATGCTGAATATATTCGAACATCATTACATTTTAAACAACTTCAAATGATTGACATAGACGGAATACTGTATAAATTATATTTAGTGGTAATTTAAATTATATTTTATGGTAAATATATATGTATAGCGAGCCGTGGTGCAAGCCGGTCTTTGTTGTAGTTTTTTTCTTTTTAACGTTGTTTTTTATCAATTATAGTGTAAGTAAATAGTTACAGTTTTATCTCAATCACAAAATTATCAGCATTTTGTTGTCTATTGACTCAGCATTTTGACCTTTGCTATTAATGTAGGTAATTTGATGTGCAATATTTAAAGGGAGCTTTAAGTGTATGTATACTGATATTTTTTGTTTTCCTCTTGTGTTCCAAGTTATTTCTTATGACATCTTGCAGCTTATAGGAATTATACATTATGTTAAAAACTCCGGTCCGACTCGAAAGGGTTAATTATACTATTACTACGGCACTTACCATGAAATCGCGAAAAAAAAACCAGTTTTAATATTTTTGAAAATGGAACCTATGGTTTTTTTTCGCGGTATCATGGTTGGTCCCTGTGTATGTCCGGTATAATTTCCCTTTTCGGAGCAAACATGTTATTTTTTAACATAGGTACTCTATTTTGTGGAATATTTTATTTATAAATTAATTATTATATATTATTAATTAATAAATTTATTTAAGAACCAAGTTTTAGAGTGCAGCCATTCTCGACAGTTTATGTGTAATTTGAATAATTAATCAGACTGACTCATTAGTCTCGACTTTTTTAACTTTTTAAATTTAATCAACGATTTTTAACTTTGTTTAATTGATATTAACAAAATATTGTCTCGATGTAAAAATTGATTTAAATTGTAACAATTTTCAAATTGCATTTATTTTATTGAAATGTGATTTTTATAAAATTATTATTGCTCATTTTATTAATTTTATTACACATACGATCATGTGTATTTAATGAGGAAGTGATTTAATAGTTTTTTTTACCTGAACATTATATTATTTGCTATTTAAAACTAGTAAATGTGACCTCAATAAGACTAGAAGTAGTTTTGTAAGTTTGTAGTGTAAACAGCTTTATTTAAATATTTAATCTTAATTCCTTTCGGTAAAGGCTGAAAATTCTTTTTTAAAATTTGGAGCCCATTAATTATGAGTAAAGTAAAATGAACAACTGTACAGATTACTAAATGTTACTAATAACATGAACCCAGTGAGAACTCGTCGGATTGAACCCTACTTCCAGCACTAACATTAATTTGTAAGCATTCCTACTGCATTATAATTAAGGATTAATTAAGCTATTTATTTAAATTGGGTATTGGTATTTGAAAGTTTTGAAATAAGAATATGCAAATAAAATAATAAAAGGCGTTTTTTTTAATTAAAATGCATATTATTTAAATGTAATGGTTATTTTTTTTGTACATATTTAAAATTTACAAGAGTAGTGCATGTCATGTGGGGTTACCATACCAAGATATTAATTTCCTACACATTTTCGCGTATCACAATTTTGTACCATTTTTTTTACTAATGTGATTTTAATTGATGGTTTAATTATTTGTTATGTGATTGAATAATTTAATTTATTCGAAAATTGTGTGACAATACTGAGTTACTTGACATTATTTCAATTTCAATGTGACATTATAAAATGTAAAGTATCCGATTTTATATAATTTATTATTTAATTTTGATAGAATTATCGATATTGTATTTTTTGTATTTAAATATTTTTTGGTACCTGGCTATTGAAATAATTAGATGTGTCTTTTTAATTTTTTATAGATATGATGAACAAATATTGTACTAGTTACCTACCTTCTTATTTATTTTACACAAATAATAAGTAATTAAAAATAGCAGACATAATGTTATAAGACTTACATAATAATGTACCAACCAAATCATTTAACAGAAGCCTTTGTTTTAAGCTCTTCTTATGGCCAGTTTCATCTTTGGGTAATGTATAGAAAGAAAAATCTGCCAGATGACATCATAAAAATATTGAATTTATCAATTAATCTTGTAGATAATTTATATCTAAAAGTTGTTAAATTGACCTTTTATTATTTCAAGCAATTTTTTTTCTTAATCCATCTTATTACAAAAAATACGTTTAACTTTAATCCATTGTTAAAACTACCAGCAGGTTTTTGTATTCCAAGATTTTAATATAAAACACTGACTTTAGAACCCTAAGTTGTCAGTGTTGTATTTAAAACTTTATCTCAGTTGAAATAACGTCTAAAATACATAAAAAGGCGTAGGGACAAGTTGAACAGTACAGTGGACGAAAGATTAACAAACATTTTAGTAAAGAGGGTAAGGACAAGAACAAACAAACTAAACAAAAGTCGGCATGAGTTGAGGTTTTCAGTTACGCTTCTCGGCCATCAAAGTTTAAGTGCCATTTATAATAATAGTTCAATTTTTTTTATGCACTAACGGCTGTTTCCGATAATCTATCTACCTGTCTAGATTTTCTTAATAAATATAGGTTTTTGACATTAGTTGTATGGACTTTATGTCAAAAAATTTACGGATAGATTATTGAAAACGGCCATTAGTATCCACCTTCATTCAAATAATTTAGGTAAGTGCGTTGCGTTCGCGGGACACTGTGCCGTTAGGCTTAAGAATTTGATTATCACAATCTAAATTATAATAAAAATGTGACATGGTTAATGTAATTTTGATGAGTATTTTATTTGTTATGGTGTACCTAAGTAATAAAATTGCATTTGTTGGGGTTTTCTTTGTGTTTTATTACCAAATAAAATGACTAACCTATGCTTCAAATCGTTGGTAAGAACTGGGGTACGAATCTTAAAAAGTAAGTGGTAAATGGTCGTAAATTAAAAAAATAGGAAACCTGAACTATAAAATCTGAAATCGCCAACCTGCACTAACAAACGTAGTTCTCTATTTGAGCAGAGGCCATGACTAGGGCTGCCATCTGCCATCACCCAAATCGTCGACCCTGGACTGAAACTATAAAAACAACAAACAACAGTGGGAAAGTAATAGACAGCTGATGATGGTGAAACAAAAAGTAAAATCTTCCACTCCTGAGATAAATTACTTCTCTAGAGTAAAATATAAGTTCCATGTGAATTACTGTCTCAATTTTGCCTATCGCGCCATAATGTCTTCTAAGTTGGTAGTTCTGAAATGGTATTCCGTTTAACATTTACTCAAATCTTTTCTGCAGTTTTACTTACAAATAATATTTTGCTATGATAAGATAAAAAATTATAATGTAATAGATATCAATAACTAGGTACTGGATTACTACTAATTAACTGGATTGAAATAAAAGTATTGAGTTTACAATAATATTTCCATAATACTCTCAGAAAGTTAGTAATATTATCAAGTTTCCGAACGTAAGTCAGAATTCAGTAATGCCAACATAATACATAACGTCAAAATCACGAGTTTATCAGGCTATTGATAAGAGATAAAATTGTAAACACGGTAAGTTATTTTGGAAATAAATATACAAAAATGAAAGAAAAGCATTATTTTTTATATAAAAAGTATTAAAATTGTTTATTTTACCGATTTCAGTTGTATGCAATTAACATGTAAACAAGGAAGTGTATTTAAAATTATTTAGCCCATAACAACAATAGAACCAATTTCTCAACAATCATGGACATAGACAGCTTACCATTGGAGACATTTATAGAAATATTAATAAGAACTGATGGCTTTACCATCGGAAAATGCCGTAGAGTGTGCAAAAAATGGATGGAAGCCATAGATGATATAGACTACATTTGGGAGAAAATATGCTTCAAGGAGTACGAATATCCATCCTCAGTTGCTAAACAAAAGTCTGGCAAGGACTGCAAGTGGTACCACATCTATAAAAATCTCACAATGTGGTCAAAACTAACATCTTTTGAGAAAAACATTCGTGAGTTCTATAAATTCACTTTACATGACAAAAATCATGCTTTAGCTATTGATTATGGAGTATTACCATTGAAAGATACTAGGGGCATAGTGCTGTATGATATGAGCACTTTGAAGCACATACCAGTGGCTGTACCAGAGAAAAATTGCTTAAAAATCTCAAATAATGATCATGCAACGGTCTTACTTCTCAAATCCGGAATCCTTCTTCAAAGGACAGTCGAAGACTTAACTTATATGACCGAAGCATTTTTCAAAGCGGACAATTTCGTGTTACATGGAAAAGAACTATATTTCTTCAACAATAGAGATGTTTTCATGTGTGACCTGAATATGAAGAATCTCGAGTCGAAACTAATGCTCCATTGTGACTATGATATCAAAGAAATTCAGTATTATAGAGGTCAATTTTGTATTTTTACTGATTGCGGTAAAATCGTTACTATTTCCCGAAATAGAACCGTAGCTGTTAAAGCAATAAATTGTCCACCGGAATGGGTGAAACAGATTAAGTATGTTCGTGCAATCAATAGTCGAAATTTTGTCTGTTATTCTAGAAATTTATTCAAAATTGAGACTGATAAATACCAGCATTTGTACCTAGACTTTCCAACGATCACCGCATTGTTTTTCTATGGCGATTTCGTTCTTATCGGCACAAGAGCCAGTGAGATATTACTGTATAGGCTGTCAAGCCAGAAACGGGCAACAAAGCCTATATTTGAAATGCTAGCTGAGTTGCCAGATGGAAAATACGCTGTACATCTGGATGTGTGTGAAAGGAAGTCCGGTCCAGTCATAGTAGTGGCAACATTTTTTGAGATCATTCTGTTGGAGATTGATTTCTTTCCTCATGTGAGTATTTTGAAACAGACCTTTTAAAGAACACCTCTTTATTATGAAACAAGGAATTTAAATTGTTAGGCTACTAAATTAAACTTGCCAGCCCATTTTCGTATTTTGGACTTTATTTCTTTTATTTAGAGTTCAGTTTTTTATATGATTTTAAATAGTCAGAATACCAAGTACAAAACATTTATGAATTACATACATATTGCACAGAGGTTTGAAGATAAGCTTTGTATTTGATAAAGTGAAAAATGAACACTTACAGATTCCTCAAAATAAGTTTTCTATAATAAGGGTTTCTAGTTTTAGTAAGTTTCAGTTCTATCGTCCTGGCAAAAAAAGTTACGCCAACAAAGAATATCAACATGAAAGTGTGCATCTAATTGGAACTCCCTCTTTTTAGGGTTCCGTAGTCCGACAAGGAACCCTTATAGTTTCGCTCTGTCCGTCTGTCTGTCTGTCTGTCTGTCTGTCTGTCTGTCCGCGGCATAGCTCCGTGGTTTTTGTTATTAGAAAGTTGAAATTTGGTATGAATATGTATATTGATCACGCCGAGAAAGTGGTAAAATAAAATTTTGAAAAATATTTTTTTTTAGGGTAGCTCCCAAACATGTAAAGTAGGGATGAATATTTTTTTTCTCGCGTACCCCTTCGTGTGGGGTATCGTTAGATAGGTCTTTCCAAAATATTATGGGTGTGTGAAGATCATTTTTCGGATAAGCGAGCCATTTGCGAAATATCTAGATTTTAAGTGAAATTTTTTGTTCGATACGAGTTACCCCCCCCTCTAACTTTTGAATGGCTGTACCTAGAAATGTGAAAAAAATCACAGACGTAGCACATGTAATGAACTTACAAGGAAAACTATCACGGCTAAGTAGGCTTAACCGGTTACAGAGTTATAGTCGACTAACTAACTCCTACTACGGAACCCTACTGCGCGTGGCCCGACACGCACTTGGCCGGTTTTTTTGTAATCATTTTATGGATATAGTTTTCGAAAATGTTTTTTGCCCTACAATAAAATACTTAATCGACTGATATATTGATATGATCCAGCTAGCATTAGTTGTCTAACCCAGTGACGCCCTAAGCCGAGATTCGTTCCTCACTAGGGAGAGCCCTAAGCGCGCTGTCACTTAGTTTTAAATTTAGTTGTATACCTTAGCTAGAGGCCTTAATTTAATTAATTAAATTAGGACCTCGCCACATTGTCCGGTTAAGCAGGTCGAATGCTTTTAGAAGCAACCTGCAAGAAGTCATGTAGAAAAAAAAATCGACTTATATATGTCTCAATTATCCATCCTGTACAATTTGTTTCAGGAAAAAGACATCAAAACAAGTTTCCCAAACAACAAACTGTTTATGTACAAGCGACTTTTAAGACTTCGAGACAGACTCCGACTGGGCGTGCCCTCGATCAAATCTATTGCGTAGGACCAAGCTTTAAACTTAGACTTTAAGACTATTTATTCGAAAACTAATTTATGCATTATGTATTATATCTATTAATTTATGAATTTTATTAAAATTTGATGTCAATTGTATATTGTCTATTTTTTATTATCACAATCTATATCTATCTATACTTATAATAAATCTGTAGAGAGGTCAATTCTGTACATGAAATATATTTCCAAAATAACTATCAGGGGGTAATAAGAGATCGATACTGATGCCAAAAATGCAATCAGTAAAATTTTTGTCTGTCTGTCTGTATAAACTCTATAGAAACAAAAACTACTCGACGGATTTTAACGAAACTTGGTACAATTATTTGTCATACTCCTGAGATGGTTATAGTATACTTTTCATCACGCTACAATCAATAGGAGCAGAGCAGTGAAGGGAAATGTTGTCATTTTGTTTAAACGCGCTAATCTCAGGAACCGCTGGTCCGATTTAAATAATTCTTTCAGTGTTAGATAGTCCATTTATCGATGAAGGCTATAGGCTATATATCATCACGCTAAGACCAATAGGAGCGGAGCACCACTATTCCACGCGGACGAAGTCGCTGGCAGAAGCTAGTATTCAATAAGATTATTCTACTCACATAAATAAATCCCAGGGGGGTGAATCTTCAATATTTTGTTGTTTGCTTTCCGAATCGTCATTACTCTCATCACCGACTGTCGTTTAAATTGTATAATTTACAAGCTTAAAATTATTAAGTTAAATAATGAAATAGATATAGCCTCTTAATGTAGGTAAATATTGAATTTTACACGGCTGGTAATAATGAAATTCGTGTGAGGAAGCAAACAGCGCCGAAAAACCAACCGCACATTTTTGAAGAATCACCCAGGGGCCGTTTGTAATACGTTACACTAATCCAGGTTTTAGTGCGAAAAAGGCATGGTGGTACTTCTCCTGTTCAGGTGCATCTCTCCTTCTATCACACTCTAGAATATGGATTACTATCTCTCTAGAATGTCTTATCAAAAGGCAAGATAAATCCAATGTGCGTTCGAAACCCTATTGTGTTACGAAAACGCGTTTGCTCCTATTGAGTTCCAGGAAAAGGTTTTATTAGGTACGTCTCGTCTGTTTAAGAAAACAATCTTTTGCAATTATCGTAGGAGAACAATCAAGCTCGTTTTACGGGAAGGTTCGGCAGAAATATACATTCCTACAGTGTATTATAATAGGATAGTAGAAATACTATATCACTACCTAGTACCTATAGAACGTGCATTATTCGCCAACTAACAATTGCTGAAAAAAATCGCATGGGAAAACACCCTTGATCTAACGCTGCCCGACTGTGGAATTGAACCCCGTAACTTAAAGGCACAGTACTTAGTACCTACGCTTGCGGCCACTAGCACTAGAGCACGGTCCAACGAGGCAGTCGGTAAGTAGGTGGAAATAGTACAGCAATTTAAAAATAAGTACAATTTAATAAGCACCACTGTCTACTTTTGCCTGCTCCCAATTTCCCACTAAAATATATGAACTGGGAACACGCTGTCCACTAAATCAAACCAGTGGCTTTATCATGGCTTGTACTACAAGTGCAAATGAGCCCACAAGTATTGCGGTGTTGTCACCATGCCAAAACAGCGCTGCAGGGACTATCTGTGTTTTAATCTTCATTTTATCAAGCGCACTATTGTTCTAAACACGGTATTACTGAGGTGAGATTTGGTATGCGGATTTTGTGCGGAATACGCTTATTTTATGCCTTTTTTTCCGGGTGAGATATCATCAAATGACTCCTCGCGACTTGGGTGGGGCGGGAAGACTCTTACTGACTGTCTTGTCTCAGACTCGTCAGTCCCTCTGTTGTTACAGAGTGTCTATGGAGTTTCTTGCCAGTTCTTCTCCATAAGACCCACTCCTTGGAACCGCGCAACTAGCTTGACGTTTCATAAGTGCCTGCAAAGACCTATCTTCTATCTATACTTATAATATATATAATATACTTATAATAAAACTGTAGAGAGGTCAATTCTGTACATGAAATATATTTCCAAAATAACTATCAGGGGGTGATTAGGGATCGATACTGATGCCAAAAATGCAATCAGTAAAATTTTTGTCTGTCTGTCTGTCCGTCTGTCTGTCTGTCTGTATAAACTCTATAGAAACAAAAACTACTCGACGGATTTTAACGAAACTTGGTACAATTATTTGTCATACTCCTGAGATGGTTATAGTATACTTTTCATCACGCTACAATCAATAGGAGCAGAGCAGTGAAGGGAAATGTTGTCATTTTGTTTAAACGCGCTAATCTCAGGAACCGCTGGTCCGATTTAAATAATTCTTTCAGTGTTAGATAGTCCATTTATCGAGGAAGGCTATAGGCTATATATCATCACGCTAAGACCAATACGAGCGGAGCACCACTATTCCACGCGGACGAAGTCGCTGGCAGAAGCTAGTTGAAATAAAAACATTTGAGTTTGACTAAAACTCGTTCATGTTTCTTCGTTCGCCCTTTGCATTCCTGGGTGCCGTAACTCTTTTGAACATCCCTTAGCCTACGGTTCCATTTGCTGCCGATACAAAAAACCGCAAATGAAATAGATAATAAATATTACAAATGCCAAAAGTTCGTGAGGATGTATGAAGATATGTTTGTTACTCGTTAACGCGAAAAATACTAAATGGATTTGGATGAAATCTGATACATCCATAGTGGATGCACATATACCTACACCTGGATTAAGGCACGGGATACTTTTTATCCGGGTGCGTGAAGTTGTCTCTCAGGATGCGGGTGAAACCGCGGGAAAAATCTAGTTTGCATGTTTACCCCACAATCCTACACGTGCGTGCACAAATAGGTAAGTAGGCTACTTACTGTAAACAAAAAAGCAATAAACATAACTTAAATACCTACTGTTTTAATTTGTTTATCTATAGTACATATAAAATGCTTTGTCCTGAATGACTGACGGATCAACGCACAGCCTAAACCGCTGATCGTAGAGACATGAAACTTGGAGGTTGTGTTCTGTGTATGACGTATCCGATAAGAAAGGATTTACCGAAATTCTTCCCCTAAGGGGCGTTAAAAGGAGGCAAAGTCTGTATGAAAAATAATTTGAATTTGTATAGCCTTGCGGAGAAGCCACTGGCGGAAAGCTAGCACGATATAATTATAATGAGACAACAATTTGTTTGTTTGCATGACCCACACATTAGGGAATCATGCGTAGTAGCTAGTAGGTATCTCTGGCAATGCAGAACCGATCCTGTTAATAGATTCAAATTATTAGAAGAGATTGATTGACTAATTAATAGAAGAGAAGACTAGTTATGCTATTTCTCCAAGTGCTACCTACTGGATAGATCTAGGTATGTGATGGCGGCCAAAGACAGTTCAGCAAAGATATGTGGTCAAAAAGGACGTCAAAACGGGTCAATAAACACAAAAAAACCGGCGTGCTTACGCAAGTCATTCATAATACCATTGAAACAATTTACATAAAATGTATATTTACTTGTCATACACCCTTTTCCGTGAAATAAGGGGCTAACATAAATAGCGTCATACAATACAGTGGCGACCAAGTTAATGGCGGAATAATACACCTTATATTACATTCTGTGACATGTTATTTTGTTATTAAACGTTCCCTTCGCGTGGGTGAGGTACAATGCTCGGCAGTGTAATTTTGTTCCAATTACAGTAGACCTAGCTAGAGATTTAAATTAATTAAAAAAAAATGTTGCCCCCACACTAGGAACTCACATGCACAAACACCCAGACCCGGAACAATTTAAGTTGTCGCGTGCGGGTACCGAATGCACGACACACAGCGTAGCAGCCAATTGCTCAGCCACTACGTCAAAGGAGCCGTCCAATGAATATTATATTACTAGCTTCTGCCCGTTACTTCGTCCGCGTGCAATAGTTACTTTGGGCTAACGTTAACTTTAACCCCGCGATTTTGAAACATTCTTAATTGCTGCTCCGCTCCTATTAGTCTTAGCGTGATGATATATAGCCTGAGCCTTTTTCGATAAATGGGCTGTCTAACACTGAAATATTTTTTCAAATCGGACCAGTAGTTCCTGAGATTAACGCGTTCAAGCAAACAAACAAACAAACTTTATACATATATTAAGTATAGATTTATAGATAGATCTATAGAATTTTCTTTAATGTACGCCAATAGGACAAACAAATACGTAAGAGTAGGTACTTATCTACAACAGTGTATGTAATTTTTATCACTCAATCTTTATTGCACTTCGAGTTACGGTGCAAGCAAACGCACAAATTCTCACTAAGCCCACGTAGCGCCCAGAGTAAAGACTATTGTTTACTCGTCTTTCAAAGACAAGTAGGTGCTATCTATAAAACAAACATACCTATGTATAATAGACTCGTAATAGGAAACTGTTCTACCGTGCAGACAGACAGACAAAACGCCTCGCGCTACGATCCTTACACTATTCTTTTGCTTTTCTCATTATACTTATGTCCTTCTCATTCTGACGATTTATGTAAACTTAGACGTTTTTAGTAGAAAGTTTGTGAGGTTGTATGTGTGTTTGTTTGTTACTCTTTCACGCATAAACTACTAAATGAACTTGAATGAAATTTGGTACACATATCCTTACTAATATTATAAATTCGAAAGTAACTCTGTCTGTCTGTCTGTCTGTTACGCTTTCACGCCAAAACTACTGGACCGATATAAATGAAATTTGGTACAGAGATATAATAGACCCTGAGGAACAACATAGGCTACTTTTTACCCGGGTGCGCTAAGTAGTTCCCTCGGGATGCGGGTGAAACCGCGGGAAACAGCTAGTAGTTTATAATCTGGATTAAGACAGGATAGTTTTTGTTCGGGAACGCGAAGTAGTTCGTTTAGGACGTGGGTGAAATAACAATAACTTAATTTTATATCTTTACGTACACTTTGAGGCACGGAGGGGTCTCGCTATGTTCAGAAAACGGTCATCAATCCATGGTCTGACTGCGGCTAGCGCAGCTTTACCTTGCCAATCTATCGATCCAGCCGGCTTTTACTTAGCTACGAGCCACTCACTCGAGATTTTTTTATATACCTACCTGTTTAATACTAGTACTTACATAACCTATATAAGCCTAATTATGTATCATGCTTTTGTTTCAAAAGTGTAACATGATACCATTTACCACTTTCAGCACTCAACCCAACTTAAGTTCTAATAAAACATCTGTCTACAAAGGGCTAGACTAGTTCGAAATTAGTACATCTAAAGTTACACCTAAGAAACTACCAAGTATTGTCGTAGTAGACTGAAAAGTTACACTTTAACGTGGCAATCAAATAGCTCTTTCGTGTAGTCTGAAGTTTGAACACAATACATTTTATGCTTCAATGAGGATCCGTAACGTTTTTAGTTGAAAATGCAGATTTGTAGAGCTAAGTAATCCTTAACATACAGTGCAAAAATTTTTGATCTACGATAAAAATTGACGAAGTTATGACCAAATTACTAGCGAAGTTCACCGAGCGGTCGCCGCGATAGCTGTGACGTCACTCCTACGGTTAGCCGTTGGCAGCAGTATGGCGCGCAGTGTTTTGTTTGATTAATTGTGACTTTCAAACAAATTAAGTGTCCGATTTGTGTCTAATTCACCTTTTCAAACATGTATTAATATTGTATAGTGCCAAAATGTACAAATACTTCTATTATTACCTTAGAAAAATTATTTTTAACGTGCCGAAAAACGCAAAACTTCTTCAAAATGGTATCCTGTTGTAAAGAGATGATTGATGATGATTTTTTCAAGCCATCCTAAGTAGGTACATACTGAATGAATTATTTGTAACAATGAACGAGGTGGCAAAAAATAGCCATTGAAAACCAATATTAAGGTTTCCGTTATAGATCGACAAGTATATAGGGAACTATGAACTAAATAAAGCGCAAGTTGGTTAAATAGCCATCCGCGAAATGATCCGCATAGGAATGAACGAAAACAACATTTGTTTATCAAGATTTCTGTACCAATACATTATATTCATTATTTTTTACACCTACCTACTGCTGCCTCCACACAATCACCGATGATCGCGGTGATTTGCTATACATTGCTGCGTTGGATGAAAAACTCTCAAGAGTTTTTGAGAGTTCACAGCAATGTACAGCGATTCACCGCGATAATAGCCGATTGTGTGGAGGCCTAAAGATTTTAAATCAATATCTTAACCACTTGCACGAAGGCGTTCGCGAGCCGTGATGTGGGACTTACGTCGCAGCGCAGCCGATTGTCAGCGCGTCTAAAATGCCGCGGATCTTTCCCGATAAAAACGTTTGCCAAAAGAAAAGTATTATAGCAATTTCAAAATAAAAAACACCATTGGTTACGTTAGCGTATAGAGAATAAACTTAAATAATATATATGCTTTAAACCTACATTTTCATACTTAAAAAAATTAAAAAACGTACACAAACCAGAAACCGATCGTAAACAAACAAACGGCACTCGACCATTTCTTTTGCTAAATTTATCAACTTGGGAGAATAAAATAGTATGAGAATTATACACCATTGTAACGTGTACATTATATAGAATAATAACGTAGATTAACTTAGAACTAGATTACTGAGATAATCAAATGTCACGAAAGAATCCACCTTTGGAAGATTATCTGACTGAGCTCGCACAAAACCAGCCTCTACTTTATTAATACTCATATTTTAGGACGTTTAATACTCAAATATCACAAAACACACTCTAACAACACTTTACGTAAAATAAATTGCCAAATATAGTGACCAACCGCGTCGCAGCTCCGCCGAATAGTGAAATATGAATGCAGACTGCGCTCGGTTCCGTAGGAGTGACGTCACACGCTCCCGCGGACATTAATTTTTAGCGGCCGGAACGGCAAATGTTTATTACTTAATATCTTCATAAGTAATGGTCCGATTTCGATAATTCAAAAAGATATATCATTCTTATGTCATAAAGAATAACATAGATACTAGTTTTATTGAATTTGCTATTACATTACTGATCCTCATTGTTTTTCGTAACAAACAATACTCCTTTACTCAGCAATATCTTATAATAAATGATGTTTGGAGGCACCTTTTGAATCCAAAAACCATAATCTTGATATTTTTTCCGTTATCTCAAAGAACCTGTCTCCAGCATTTACCTACTATAATAGAGGTAAATGATTATCTACTATATCTATACTAATATTATAAAGAGGAAAACTTTGTTTGTTTGTTTGTAATGAATAGGCTCAAAAACTACTGGACCGATTTTAAAAATTCTTTCACCATTCGAAAACTACATTATCCACGAGTAACATAGGCTAAATTTTATTTTGGAAAAATTAGGTATCCTTACTAAAACTTCAATAATGTAACTCAAGGTTTAAAAAAAATGTCCACGCGGGCGAAGCCGCGGGCGGAAAGCTAGTGATATATAAAGAGGTAAATTATCATCACCAGCATCGGTCTATGAACTCTCTAATATTTGGCTCAAGGATACGGAGAAGACATGAGCATTGATCACAAAGCTTGTTGAAGGCGAATTGGCGATTTTAGACTTTTTTGTCTATGTTTCCGCACGATTTTTTCCTTTACCGTTAGTCAGTAGTGTCTAAGATGTATCTTAATTAAACAAAGTGACAATCAGCCGATTGCTCCAAACTTCTTATCACAAAACAATCATGATATCAATATTTAAAAACTTTATCAATTAAAATAAATAGCAAAATTAATAAATTTTTTCGTCCATTTTGACTGATCTTGAATGTTCTTCCGTTTCACGTATAAGTAACCTGATATTTTGTTGGTGCAACTGGGTGTAAGTATAATTAGAAAGTACATAATTATGACTTTAGATATGTCACATTGGTATTTACTAAGTTTCGAACCAGAAATAGAACCACTAGTCCACCATGATAGAGTCAAATACTAAGACGTAAAACTAAGAGCAAATTTCATCAGTTTCACATTTACGTCAAAATTTTACGTTTCACAAATCTGTAACAAAATACTTTCCTATGCAACATAAAAGTAATCTTGATAAAATACACGAACAAAATCACACTGTTACGAATTCGTAAGTACGAGTAAGCAGGAGTGTTCCCTCGCGACCGACCCGTGGTCACAGCTCACAAGTTACGTCTAGACAGCAAGACTGTTTATTATAATGCTGTTTTCCACTCAACTTTATAGCAAGATTGGATTACGTAGAGCGTCCTTTTCTTGCTAGTCGCTCCGTGTCATTCTCGGGTTGATATTTTTATTTTATGATGCATTTTCTGTGAAATGTTACATAATTGCAGTCGAATTTAGGTTTTATATGCTAAGCTACAGAGTGCAGATTCTCAGATAGCAGTTATCTTGCAGATATCTTTCAATTATTGTTTACAGAGGAGAACTGTGCAGATGTGGGAAATGAAAAATATTTATTTTGTAACTAGGATATTTAAATCTCTTTTACACGTCAATAGTTTTGTTGTTATGAGAACACTGGTGCCAACATTTCCTAGCCTCCCCTGAGAAGAAAATACCGGGTCCACCGGTTTGCAGACATACTTTCGTATTTGAAATGTTACTAAGAATTTTAACTTTATTTTCATTTATTATAGTATTCACAAGGCAGCGTGGATATTTTTTTTTGCGGAATGGAAAAAATATTTCTTTGATATTATTTCAAAAGTTTACCCAGTGAACAAAAGAAGGCCGCTTCATTCTAAAACCAGTAAAAAATATGATAAACACTCACTGTGTTTCCAACGAGAATTTAAAGCGCGCCTTATTTTCCTTTATTCTACAAACTACCTACTTGGAAATAAACGCCTCAGCTCCCCTTGAGCACAGCAAAAGAAATGGAGTCGTTTTGAACGCACGAAATCTAAATAACGAGGAACCTACGAATTCTAATCTCTGTTACTCAAAAGGATTTCGACTTCAAATCAATCCTTAAGAAACCTGAGATTCACGACAAAGGTATATATTTTTTGTTTCCTGTACAATTTAGACCGGGAGTCAGCGATATTATATTTTTATTAGTGAAAAATGAGAGTTTATCATGCAAAGGAATATGCTTCTTTTCAATATCTTTTCAATAGGATAATATTTAGCCATACTTATTTTAGCTCTGCGCGAAGGTTATATAAAATAGGTACTACGTATTACGTAAAACATCTAATTCTTATCTATATCTTCTATCTATCTATACTTATAATAAATCTGTAGAGAGGTCAATTCTGTACATGAAATATATTTCCAAAATAACTATCAGGGGGTGATTAGGGATCGATACTGATGCCAAAAATGCAATCAGTAAAATTTTTGTCCGTCTGTCCGTCTGTCTGTCTGTCTGTCTGTCTGTCTGTCTGTCTGTCTGTCTGTCTGTCTGTATAAACTCTATAGAAACAAAAACTACTCGACAGATTTTAACGAAACTTGGTACAATTATTTTTCATACTCCTGAGCTGGTTATAGTATACTTTTCATCACGCTACAATCAATAGGAGCAGAGTAGTGAAGGGAAATGTTGTAATTTTGTTTAAACGCTCTAATCTCAGGAACCGCTGGTCCGATTTGAAAAATTCTTTCAGTGTTAGATAGTCCATTTATCGAGGAAGGCTATAGGCTATATATCATCACGCTAAGACCAATAGGAGCGGAGCACCACTATTCCACGCGGACGAAGTCGCTGGCAGAAGCTAGTTTCAAATAAGTTTATATATTCATTGTTTCAATTTTTCAAACATTTTATATGTAATATAATTTCATTAGCTCTTTTTACGCTTTTTACTCATATTCTGAATACTTTTCGCACTCAGACAACAAATATAGGTACTAAGTATGTTTTTCTTCCTTTCCCTACTTTTAATCTATCGCTATATCTACTAAGGGTTACCTAAATCAGTTCAGCTTTTTTACAGTGATTTCGTAACAGACGAAGTCACTTTAGTATAATTAGTATCTGTCAAATAAAGGTGTCACAATTGATATAAAAAGTAGTTGTTGGGGTTTATTTGTACATTCAAACAGATAGACAAAGATTACTATAATAGGAAAGATTATTATAATATTAGATTTGGAAAGTTTTCAAATATGTTGTTCAATAATCCGAAGCAATATAAAATATTATTATCTCACAATATTAATCCTTAATCTTAAGAACGAATTTCATCGGATAATCTTAATTGTATATCTTATCTTCGGGGAATTCCTGCCGTGAATTTCCTGCAGGCCAGCCAGGACTCTTTATATTTTTATTAAAAATACTTTGTACAATTATTCGTTAAGCTATATACAATTTTAGAATGGACTAACTTCTGCCAGCGACTTCGTCCGCGTGGAATAGTGGTGCTCCGCTCATATTGGTCTTAGCGTGATGATATATAGCCTATAGCCTTCCTCGATAAATGGACTATCTAACACTGAAAGAATTTTTCAAATCGGTCAGCGGTTCCTGACATTAGCGCGTTTAAACAAAATGACAACATTTCCCTTCACTGCTCTGCTCCTATTGATTGTAGCGTGATGAAAAGTATACTATAACCATCTCAGGAGTATGACAAATAATTGTACCAAATTTCGTTAAAATCCGTCCAGTAGTTTTTGTTTCTATAGAGTTTATACAGACAGACAGACCGACAGACAGACAGACAGACAGACAAAAATGTTACTGATTGCATTTTTGGCATCAGTATCGATCCCTAATCACCCCCTGATAGTTCTTTTGGAAATATATTTCATGTACAGAATTGACCTCTCTACAGATTTATTATAAGTATAGAAGAAGATATTTTGTACAATTATTCGTTAAGCTATATAGTTTTAGAATACATAGTTATGACAAGAGAGTGTATTATATAATAGCATTTATTGTCCTGTCTGTGTATACGGGTAGTTAAACTAGCTTTCCTCCAGCGGCTCCGCCCGTTTTGGCTATACGAATTCAAATTTCAAATGACAGAGTTTCATACAATTTAGCCCCCCTTTTTCATCCCCTTAATAATTTCTTTAAATCAATAACGTGCGCTCTCAGGCACGAGTATAACACCACCAACTTTCTGACAGAGTAGCCCGGAGGCTGCTTTGTGATTTTATTAAAACCCACAAAGCGATTTCGGCCCGACTCGGGAATCGAACCCGAGACCCTGTTTACAGCAGTCGCGTTATGTGACCACTAGACCAACGGAGTAGTAAAAAAAAAAGTTACTTGATGATTAAATATGCGGAGGAATCAAAAAAACATTTAGTCTATAATTTATAAATGAATCGCTGAATGTGTTGCTAAGCGCATATCTCGAGAGCAGTTGAACCGATTTGGATGAAATTTTGTGCAGAGATAGAGGGGACCCTGAGGAAGGGTTTAGGTTACTTTTTATCCGGGTGTGCTTAATAGTTCCCCCGAAACGCGGGTGAAACCGCGGGCAACAGATAGTTACGAATAGTTTTCGTACAAATGTTCCACGCTCCCGTACTGCGATGCTGTTTTGTCTATGCTTGAATATCAAAGCACCCCTCCCCCTTTGTGTTGGCGTCTTATTTCCACCAGTGTCGAGTTATTCATGTGAACTGCAATCAAAGGAGCTTCTCCACGGCTTCTGTTCATTGAAAATGATATTATAATGTTTAAAAGAGTCCCGAGTACTTAACGTACCCGAATAAAAGCCATTAACTGTCTCCAGGGTCCCATTTATCACTGCACCAAATTTCATCCATATCGGTTCAGCCTTTCTACCTTGAAAGCGTAACAAACCAATAAACAAACTCACCTTCACAGTTATAATATTAGATATGTTAATGTAGGATGATGAAATATTATATTGGCTTATATATATATAGCTTTTGTAAGGTGATAAGTGCTAGTTTATTTGCTTACAATTATAAGGAACTAGCTTCTGTCTGCTGTACGTGTACTTAAAACGGGGTCTAAAAAAATAAAAAAAACCGACTGTAAAAAAACTAAAAAAGAAAAAAAAAACAAGTGCTGGAGTCTATCTACATTATCTTGAGAGATACTGAAAAGCATGAATCAAGAAAGATTATGGTACCTACATATTTGTACTATAAATAATATAGGTAGGTACTATTTTTATCAGTGGTGGTCCTTTATTAAAAACTCCCACTTATGAGTGTGTAAATCGTAGGTATTGAAGTTCAAATCCGACCTCAATTAATTATTAAGAGTAAAGGAAATGGTAATACAGAATTGTACGATAATATCTTAACCCCATAAAGCATGGGGCAGACCAATAAATCCCTTCATAAATAATAAATTAGATGAAATTAACAATGCAAATAATGGGGGTGTTCTGATGAACAATGTAAACATTGTACAGGTTGTATTATTTTAAGTATGTTATAATATTATTTTTATTCTTTCATTTATTTATTTATAAAATTATATTTTTTAAATTTTGTAATAAATAGCTTTAAAATATTAATAATGCAATTATTTTTACTGAAATGTATGTAGCAAAATGTTCAAATAGCGGTTGTAATATTATAAATGCGAAAGTAACTCTGTCCGTCTGTCGCGCTTTCACGCTTAAACTACTGAACCGATTTAAATTAAATTTGGTACACAGATAGTGAGAAAGGACATAGGCTACTTTTTACTCAAGTGCGCTAAGTAGTTCCTTCGGGAACCGCGCGAACCGCGTGAAACCGCGGGAAGAGCTATTATTGTTAAATAAAAGAATTTGCAGTTAATAATCTAAGATTTTAAAGAAAGATTTCATCGTTAAAACCATTTGAATATCATCATCTGCCTAGCCTTTTCCCAACTATGTTGGGGTCGACTTCCAGTCTAAACCGGATGCAGCTGAGTACCAGTGTTTTACATGAAGCGACTGCCTGTCTGACCTCTACAACCCAGTAACCGGGTAACACGGTACCCCTTGGTAAGACTGGTTGTCAGATTTTCCGGCTTCTGACTACCCGTAACGACTGTCACAGATGTACAAACGACAACCGAGACCAACAGCTTAATCTGCTTTCCGAGGCACGGAGGAGTCTCGCTATGACATAGATGGTCACCCATCCACGGACTGACCGCGCCAAGCGTAGCTTAAACCTTTGATCGGTCGAACCGTACGGCTATTACTTAGCCACGAGCTCCTTGTATTCAAATGGTTTGAATACAAGGTGTTCAAAATTGTTTTAGCTAACTGAGCACCCTGTATATCGCGTGTAAATTCGTCGGCTCGTATGATTTCATATCTGCCCCAATTCCAAGGATTATATTCTTTTCACGATTCGTTAAGCTGTTACGAATGAACGCTTGTAAAGCAAAGATTTCTACCATTCTGTTTTGGATATTAAAAGTGACTGGTAGGTATTACTCATAATGCTGGTATTGAGATATTTTTTTTTTAATACAAAAATCTCATTTTAAAGTTTATGTAGACTAGAAATTAGCAAAGAGTGTGGGTTCACTCCGGTCGGACAGTGTAAACTCAATTAGGTTTTTCAGACGAAATTTAGGTTTCCGATATAACAACTTAGATTTTGTATGTGATCATATGAAAGCAATAAATACCTTGAATTTGAATTTGTCAGCTTTCCCGTAATACGTACAAATTCAAACAACTGGCGACATTAGTGCGATAAAGGGTCATATCTTTACTAGGGTTTAGGGAATAGAGCATGATAATAATCGGCTTATTTACTGTCTCACTGCTGGGCAAAAGCCTCTTCTGATACAGAGAATCGCCGTGATGTTATTCCATATTTCGACGGTCCCGACGTAAATCATCGAAACTGCAAAACCTCTACAGGAGATTCAAAGTAATGTTTTAATGTCTCGTTCTATGCATTTTCGATTCTATTCGATTGAAAGAAAACATGAATAATTTGTACATAGAGTCATAGATCTTGATCTCTGCTTGCTATTAGCGCAATAAAAAGAAAATGCCTTCACAATTTCGATAGTATACGTGGGGATCGTTGATTTATTGATTTAGAACATTTATCAATCTATACTAGTATTATGAAGAGGTATCATTTGTAAGTTTGTGAAGTTGTCGGAGGGTAATCTCCGGATCTACTCAACCGATTTAGATAAATTTTGGTACGGAGATAGAGGGGACCCTGGAGAAGGTTATAAGCTTTTTATACGTGAAGTAGTTCTGTCGGAACGCGAGTGAAACCGCGGGAAACAACTAGTTTCCCATAAAAGTTTCGGGTAAATGTCATTTATACCATCACTTATCCGGCCCGCATTATCAATTCAGCCGTATTCTTGTCCATAATCGCCTACGACACTAAACCATGTATATTTTTGCATCAAGATACGCTATGACGTCAGTCTGACTGACGAGGGTAACTTGAGGGTTTATTGACGGTACCCTCAGAATCGCTGTCGACTTATCGATACTCGTGATAGGGGTTTGCGTAATCGATTTGCTGTTAAAATCGAGTGGTCGGTTTTTGGTAGATTTGATCAGTCGTTTGTTTTTGGTGTCTGTTATATTTTTTAAGGAAACTTTTGATGAGAGGGGTAAAGTATATTTTAATGTAGCTTTAGTTTCAAGTACACAATATACCATGATTTTAGGGTTGTGAGAGAGATGACAAGGTGCATGAATGCCTTGAAATTACCTATATAATTTATTGTTAAATTTTGATTAGATTACATGAGAAGGAAATATAGGGTGGAGTACTGTTCTCCTATATAGGTTACGAGGTAACCTGTGTTTAGAAGAAAATGTTCCGATCCCCCTTCATAATAGATGACTTATAGCGCGTGTTATAATTAAGGATATTTTTAGTGAAATCATTATAAAATGTGCAGACAAAATGTGCAGATGTGCGAATTAAATTACTATCACTATTATTAAGTAAGGTAAGAGTATGTATGTATAGATGTCATTTCAGCGTAGGTATTGGTCATTTATTAAATAAAAACTAAAATTGATGAGATGAATGAGATTTAGACCGAGTTACTCATATAAAGCCATGAATATGGCCATGAAAAATGCGCTATTTCGATACATTATTGTTTTATTAATATTATAAGTTTATAAAATAGACATGTGTCATATAACCTCCTAAATAAATGCTTGTTACCTAAAAAATACTAATTATATATTTGCTCTCGTCGGTTAAAACCCATTGCAAGCTACTAGTTATGCGTAAAATTAAACAGAGTCAAAATTCAAATTAGGCTGAAAATCTGCACTTTTTGAAAGTCAAATTTAAAAAAGACAACCCCCAAAATGTGTTTTTGCTGGGAAGAAGAAGTGGCGCAACAAACTCCCCAGCAACACATGCCTGTCTGTAAGGTTTGAGGAACCTTCGTTTATACAATAATAATAAGAAAAATGGGTTATTATCATATTTAACATAATTGTTATAAATAATTTTGCCACCTGTTGGCTAGAACACACCTTACAAGTAAATACTCAAACTTAAAAAACCACTTGTTTACGACTATTGCGTATACACTACAATTTCCCAGCAAATAATATGAGTAAAATCTTAGTTTTGCACCTATTATTTATTTTTACACCAACTTGTCACTTGCGTAGGTATCGACGGATCAAAGAACTATTAATCTGGGTGTCAACTGCCGATACGACAAGAAACAGGAAAATGTTCAAAGAAAAAAATATAGTAGGTAGCATTTTTTCAATTTTC
The DNA here is from genome assembly GCA_963891755.1 of Pyrrhia umbra. NCBI lineage: Eukaryota > Metazoa > Arthropoda > Insecta > Lepidoptera > Noctuidae > Pyrrhia > Pyrrhia umbra. The sequence continues at coordinate 5,825,671 of OY982943.1, forward strand.
TCCAGTACGTGTCAAAATTTTATGAGAGGCCAGGGCGCGGTTCTAGTGTTATATATACATAAATACAGGAAGAAATACATTAGCTACACGTCAAGTGTACTGAATAGTTCATGCACACCACTCGCGTAGTCTGGCTGGGTTTAGAAAATGGTGCGCGATACAGGCGGAAGCGGGAGCGGTTTTTGGTACTTATCGACACGCACGTGTATTGTTCAAGTGATAAATAATGTTATGCTGGTATAGCAACGTATAGCAATGAGCGTGACTAAAGTTAATTAAAAATACTTTGCAATTTATATTTTAAAATGAGGAATAATTTTTTGACGCCGTATATTTTCAATTTTGATATGGTTAAAATTTTTTTTTTTTTTTTGTGTTTCATAATGTAAATAATCGTATTACATTTAATACAATTAAAGTATGAATCTCCGCGCATTTACCTTTATAATTAAAAACATAATCACATTAATTGGCCAAGAAATCACGACAAAAATAGTGTACATACATAAGAAAAAATATCAGTCCTTCCTATTCTATGAAGTGCTTCCTGTTATTTGTAGATGTATAATTAATAAACCCTTAATATACCTATACTAGCGGACCCTACAGACGCTGAACTGTCCTAACTTTGGCGTTTTTATGAAAACGACGACAGCTACCAGGTCCAATTGTATTTTAAAACCATCCAGGGACCGACCAACTCAAATATACACAAAAAATACAATCTAAATCAGTCAAACCGTTAAGGAGGAGTTAGGAGTGACAAACACACGTACAAAATAACTATTTAATGAAGATTCGCCTATTAAAGTACTAAAGTAATTTTAGATTAACTGTTTACTAATACGGCTTTTAATATCTTACTTGTTTAGTAATTAGAATATTATAAATACATGTTACATGTATACAAGTGATTCTTAAGACTAAGAACTTAATTGCTTTTTAGCGTGCGATGAGATTATAACATCAAGCGATAATTAATTGTTATGATGTAAAAAGTGTAAAAACAATTAGTGTTTTTAACAACTTTCAAGATAAGCTTTTTGTGGAATATTTTATTTTTATTTATTCTCTACAAAGCAAACAGTTTTTATAAGATTATCTATGTTGTGATAGATTTAAACTATTTAAATAGAAAGCTGTTAAGGTAATAATTATTTTCAAGGAGAAATAATTGTTCATTTGTGTTAAAAGGTTTTTTGTTTTTATTTTTATTTACTATATGATGGTATACGGTCTACGATCCTTGTATACAAGAAGTATATTGCTTGGTCCGCATTTATGTGTTGTCTTTTCTTTATTCCAGCAATTTAAAGCATTAAACAATTTAAATAAATATTTTTTTTATTTTTTTTTTCCTTTTTTTTCATGTATTCAATTAGCACGAGCTCGTCGGATTGCACAATATTAATTTTCATAATTATTTTGTACAGTTTGTACATCTACATATAATATTTATATTTAGTTGATTTTGAGTTTTATATTAAAACAGCCTTTTTTAGTTTTGTATTTTATTTGCATTGAATAAATATTTTAGCTGATATATCTTCGTACCTAAAGACTGGTTTAATTAATCGCGTTGCTCATGACTTGGACCACAATAGCAGCCCTATGTAAAGATAGGCGTCGCGACAGAGCTACACAGGCACCCACTACCCACTAGTCACAAACACTGACGCGTTTCAAGTGTGTTTTCACCTGTTTTCCTACTCGTTGGCGGTTTTTGTGAGCTTTTCTATTTGTAACATGGCCGACACGCAGTTAAAATGTTAGCGGGTTTAATTTTATTATTTTTGTTTGTTTTGCTTTTTGCCCGTTAGATTTGTAAATAGTGTGGGTGCTGGAGTCGTATTGGTTTTGGAATTTTGATTTGAAATTCAAATGTTGTTTTCATGAATTGGGGTTTCGATCAGATTTGCGATTGGACGTTAGGTATGTGATTTTACAACAATAACAAAAAAAAACACGTGATGTAAAATTATGTGTATTGTCAACAACACTAAAATATTCTCATTATCATTTTTGCTTCAACTTTTTGAATGAAAAATGAAAATGAAATGACCTCTATATTTTCAAGAGATAAAATACTGGATCGATTTTTATATATATATTTTTTTTGATCGCCATCGCTGACATATCAAACTTTTCATCTTAATAGATGCAAGCATTTATATAAAGTATTATTAGCTAGTTTTCAATACCTATTACAAATGACTAAATTACCAAATCCGTATCACTTTAACAAATTAAACTCACGTCAAAACTCCTCCCAGTTTACAAAAGACACAAAAATATTTTCGTTGTCTGCAACAATATTCCCTTGCGAGTATTTTCCGCTTTCCTTCCATATTATGTCAGTTCACATGTCGGTAACATTGTCACCTGACGGCGCGTACAATTAAGGTGGCGGCGACGCTGCACACCTCGTTATGGCCCCAAGTGTACGACGCCCGGGTGTTGGTAACTTTTTTGCGCCTCATGTGTAATGCTGTCGAATTTTTGGTAAGTTTGTTGAGGGTATTTTGGTGTTTGGAATTGAAAATAAAAAAGGATGAAATAGATTTGTAAACTTGCTTTTTGATAGTAGGTACTTATTTTTTATTTGGTAGTATATTTTATTTTGTGGGTTTGAAATAGTATTGCCAGTATGTTGAATTGTTGATCAATAAAAAAAAGTCGTGGTAGATTTTGTTGGATTTTTATAACTATTTAGAAAAAAAGAGATAGGATTTGATTTCGTATATATTATTTAGAAAATACATATTTTCTTTATTACAAATATTATGGTGAAGTGTTAACCTGTTTATAATGAATGATGATAGAGATAAACAATGTATTACAAATTATTATTTCACACCGAGCTGTTGCCCGCGGTTTCACCCGCATCCTGAAAGAACTACTTTACGCACCCGAATAAAAAATATCCTATGTATTAATTTAGGTTATAAACTATATGCGTGCTAAATATCATCTAAATCCAATCAGTAGTTTTTGCGTGAAAGAGTTTCAAACGTACATACATCCTCAAAAAATTTCATCTTCCTCAGAATAAAAGAAGGCAGTTTTTCCGATAAATTTTCAACTTTATTCTTATACTAGCTTCTGCCAGCGACTTCGTCCGCGTGGATTAGTGGCACTCCGCTCTTATTGGTCTTAGCGTGATGATATATATAGCGTATAGCCTTCCTCGATAAATGGACTATCTAACACTGAAAGAATTTTTCAAATCGGACCAGCGGTTCCTGAGATTAGCGCGTTTAAACAAAATTACAACATTTCCCTTCACTGCTCTGCTCCTATTGATTGTAGCGTGATGAAAAGTATACTATAACCAGCTCAGGAGTATGACAAATAATTGTACCAAGTTTCGTTAAAATCCGTCGTGTAGTTTTAGTTTCTATAGAGTTTATACAGACAGACAGACAGACAGACAGACAGACAGACAGACAGACGGACAGACAGACAGACAGACAAAAATTTTACTGATTGCATTTTTGGCATCAGTATCGATCCCTTGTCACCCCCTGACAGTTATTTTGGAAATATATTTCATGTACAGAATTGACCTCTCTACAGATTTATTATAAGTATAGATAGCTAAGCCTGAAAATAACTTCAAATTCAAGACGCAATATTGTTCTAGTAGGTATTTGTATTTACACATCGCTACCTCACGTCGACAAAGCGTGATGAACTCATAAATAACCTAGGACTAGACTAGAATTTAACTATTATTTGTACCTATATACGTGAGCTGACAACAGTGACACATTTGTACATTGACACTATATAATTTAGACAGTAGTTAGAGGTATTGTATACAAGTAATTGACATATAGTACAACTGGCTTTCCGCCAGCGGCTTCGCATGCGTGGGTTTCTAAAATTCTAATTAAAAATTACAGAGTTTCATTCAAACTTTGCCCCTATTTCTCACCCCCTTAGGGGTAGAATTTCGGAAAATCCTTTCTTATCGGATGCCTACGTCATACGAAGAACGCACCCTCCAAGTTTCAGGTCTCTACGATCAGCGGTTTAGGCTGTGCGTTGATCCGTCAGTCATTCAAGACCAAGCATTTTATACGTATTGATGTGTGACACGTATTGAATTTTTTGAAATAACACTGGGTAGTCAGAAAATTTTAATGTGTTTTTGTATGAAAATCACCATTCAAAACCAATCTTACTAATATTATAAATGCGAAATTTTGTGAGGATGTATGTATGTATGTGTGTTTATTACTCTTCCACGTAAAAACTACTAAATGGATTCGTATAAAATTTAGTACATACATAGCTTATAACCTGGATATTTTTTATCCAGGTGCGAGGAGTAGTTTGATCAGGATTTGGATAAATCACGGGAAAAATCTAGTTACAAATAAAAAAAGAACATTTATTTTTGTAATTAAAAGAGAAATCTTTTAACAGACGCGCAGTAACAACTTGTTAAGGCTTAGACAAAAGTGTCGTGCGAAGTCAACGGGCGACGCGACAGAGGCGTAAGTAAGTATAACTCTACAAAGTACGCGCTGTACGGGTAACTAGTCGACAACTAGACGTTTGTGACGACTGACTACAAGGATGTAAATTAGCCGAGAACATTGAGAAAGTTTACCTAAAAGCTAAGTATAAAAATGTAACTTTGAAGTTGAATGTAAGTTATAATGTAGTGTGTGAAAATAGTTTACTTAAGGCGGCGATATACGACTTTGGCCCTTTTAAAGCTAATGATTACGCTTTAACGACTTGCTTTCATGATTTGAAAAGTATATATACTAAACTAGAGCATATGCTTGATAATTTTGTATAACGTTTTTTTTAATTATGTATTTATAACATTGTATAAAAAAATCATGAAGTTAGGTCTAACGCAGAAGAAAATCTGAGTTTTACATGGAATTTATCAAGCGGATTTTAATGAAACCTGTACCATTTTATAGAAAAGTTAATTATCTGTCTTTTTGTATACGTATCTTTTTTTTAAATCGTACATTTACGTCAAATTTTGTGCTTTTGTCAAAACGTTGAGTTGAAATTACGGAGGGGCTCCACCGGGCGACGGGGGCAGTACGTCTGTGACCACTGTCACGGGTAGACGCTGTCACTCAGAGCGAGCACATTACGATGTAAATAAATTATTATATTTGTGATAAGATGACTGGTGAATTATAATTATTACATTGAAAAGGCACTACATGCGGATAAAATATTTTTTTGATGTGAATAACGTGTTTTCAAACCAAATCATCCATAATCTGTCATAATCTAAAATGTGTGTATCTAAATTTGGCAGGACAAATATATTTTGTTATTGACTTACTAAATAATTAAATGTACTTTAGGATTTAAATATGTATTTCTTTTAATACATTGCGTATTCAAAACGAGAATATTGTATACCTCATTTAAATTTTACATGTAGGTCGGAGATAATCGTCAAAATTAAAATTCTTTCATGTTATGTTACAATATTTCCTAATAGTTTGGAATTTATAGAAATAGTAGCTATAAGTCAGGGCATGGGATGATATCTTAGAACAAAACTTAATGGTTTGTAAATAAAACGGTTTATCCATGGGTAACAAGGTGGCGCTATTCTAAATTATTACCAATGAAAATATTTTTCTAAACACGTGAATTTGGGTTCGAGTTTCTTTGCTACGAGACGAATTTGAAAAAAAATGCAGAATATGATAAAAAAATAAGCTTACGCTATTGAAAGAGTATTGTAAAATGTAAAATTGTAAAATGTATTGTATTGTCTGACTATTTTAGCTAGACCATTTTCCTATTTTGGATTGGTAACATTAGTTTTATTTTTAGGGTTCCGTAGTCCGACAAGGAACCCTTATAGTTTCGCAATGTCCGTCTGTCTGTCTGTTCGCGGCATAGCTCAGAGGCTCTTGGTACTAGAAAGCTGAAATTTAGTATAGATGTGTGTATTGATCACGCCGAAAAAGTGGTAAAAATGAATAAATAAAAAAAATAATTTAGTGGAGCTCCCGAACACGTGAAATGAGGATGAATATTTTTTTTGTTGCGTAACCCTTCATGTAGGGTATCGTTAGATAGGTCTTTCAAAAATAAAAAAAACTAACTTTCGAAAACTATCACGGCAAAGTTGGCTTCACCGGTTACATAGTTATAGTTGACTAATTAAGACCTACTACGGAATCCTACTGCGTGTGGCCCGACACGCACTTGGCCGGTTTTTTACTGGTAACATTGGATAGTGATGCTTTACATAGCAACCATTTTCGAAGTTTAGTAAAAACGCCAAGTAAGCAGTCACATAATGATATACATATTAATCTATTAGTCAAGGTATCTAATGTGGGATAATATTATATACACACAATCTAAAAGATAAGACGAAGCATAGTGTTTTAGAAATGAAGGTCCTACTTCACTATGCCACTCTTATGTTTTATTTTCAACACCAAATAGTATCCGACAGAACGTCGATTTTTGGCTAGGCCTAAGCCGATTAATAGGCAATCGCTTAATTCTTTGGCTAAAGCCTTGATAAATAAAAAGGACTTGATCTTCTTTAATTTTTGGTCCAGAAGTCAAAGGCAGAAGAACTGAAAATGAAAAAAGAAGATATATTCAAATAGTATATTTAAGGTTCCGAACCAAAATAGTAAAAAGTAACCCTTATGGGATGCGACTTTCTCTCTCTGTCAGAGCTGATAATTACTTCAGGAATAACTAACCTTATGGATTTGGAATAATTGTTGAAATATATTGCAAATGGATAAAGTAGAAAAATACTACTTTCGAGGAAAAATGGGAATTAAAATTACAAAATGTAGTTTCTACGTCATCATAATTATGAAAGGGCTTGATATAAAGGCTTGATGCATAATATTCTAATATTTTTTATGTTTTCTTCGACATCTTTTGGTATACGAATTAAATTTAAAAAAAACTCTCCGTAGTTTGTAAAACAAACATTCTGAAATAATTAGACTTTCGTACATTTTTCTCTTAAATGCTTTTCTTAATATGGTATTTCGACCATTTTCCAATTCCAAGGTTATGTTTGAATTCCGATGAATTGTAATAAGAAAACTAAATGAAAATTGAGCTACTGCATGTCAATTTAATAATCTTTTTATAAAAAAATCTGTCAATTTTTGCGGTGAGTTTTTCTGATAAAATATATTATAAAAAACCTTATATTAGTAATATAAGGTAAAAAGATAAAGATCAAAAATATTTAAATCGGTAATTATAAATTATTTCAAAGTCAAAAATCGATATTGCATCTTTCTAAAAGATTATCGAAATGCCATACAATAGTAGGATTTTTTTCTATTTTTATTTCTTCAATAATGCATGAAACCGTGGACAAGGGTCGTACAAATTTGGTGCTTGAAAATGTAACAGCTAATTCTCATTCAGACAAAGTCTATATCCGAATTTAGCACATTTATTTTTGCATTAATTTTTTGCTTTGCGGCACTTTCAAAATTGGGCCCAAAACGGGTGATATTCCATTGTTCATGATAGGTAAAAATTTAAAAAAATCCTGATCATAATCGGAATCTTTACTATCCCACTTTTGGGTATGACATAGACATGCATTAGCATTAATTATCACGATTTTTCAGGGTGGATTGGTGATTTCAGACCGTGTAGTCCAGGTTTCCTCACGATGTTTTCCTTCACCGTTAAGTCAGACACCATTGATGGTGTCTAAGTTATACTAAAAAAAGTGCATATAAAACTTTGGAATAGTCAGATTCGTAATTTCTAGGTTTCGAAGTTCGAATCTGCATACTCATAAATGAGATGCAGGTGCCTTAGTAAAGAAGCCACAATGACTTTTTACTAATAATATGTTCGGTGTATCAACTTAATAATATAAATAAAACTACCTGCAGCTTATTTAAAATATTAACATAATTTGTAATACAGTCTCACTCACTTTTAGGTCTTTAAACGTAATAGATTATTCAATTTCGGTTCTGTTGCTGTCAAAACTTAGGCCAATTTTAACCAAAGCTGATGGTTTGGCTAAAGCTGATGCCAAAGGTTTGGTCGGACACTTTACAGATGGATCAGAAACATCGGACTAATTAACTGGCTTCCAGGCTCTCCTTACAAAACTAATATGATTTTCCCATACAAGTGAAGATGAGCTGAAGTTATTTGAGAAGCAGCAGATGTCGTAAAATGCAAATATGAAAAAAACTAGCGTGCATTTCTGTTAGAAGAGCTCAAAGTGGACACCAGTATGGCCTAAAAATTAACTCCTATGGTGCGATTTTGTCTGTCTGTCTGTCCATCTTTCACAGCGGATTAATTCAAGAATGCTAGTTGTCAGAATTTTTTCTTGAAACTTGTAACAATTCAGATCGATAAACATGTTTTGCAGATTAAAGAAATTGAAAATATTTTTGCTTTTCTGGCAAACGAAGTATGCAGTGGGGGTTGGAAATTTAAAATTAGTGTTTCGAAGTATTACTCAGACAGATGTTATTTGTATTTCTATTTTTATATCTTAGACATGCATATCAAAATACAATATGCGACTGTCCTTAGAATCTCTACATAATATTATGGTCACCCGTCAAAGTTCTTCAAAATATAAAATGACAACCGTGCGGTGTGCATTGCGGGGTCGCGGGGGGGGAGCTCAAGCTCCGCCCATTTGCTCAAGGTCATTGGCGGTAGTCGTCGTCTTAATCCTTACTAATATTAGGATTCCGAAAGTAATTATGTCTATTTGTCTGTCTGTTACGCTTTCACGAGAAAAGGACTGGGGCCTTACCATGACGTGCCAAAACAACATTATTTTCGTTATGAAAAAGAGACGGAGCTATACGACGTTAGTAGCTGTGTCACGCTCTCAAACTTGAAATGTGATTGCAAAAACACGTGGTGGTACAGCCCCTGAACTGATTTACATAAAATTTGGTATGGGGATAGGTTGAAACCTGGACAGAATTTTTTGCGGGAAACAGGAATAGAAAATACATAAATATTCGTCAAAAAAGATAGTCGGAATAAAAATAATAAAAAAACAGAGCCATATTATAGTTAATAATAATTTTGGCTTTAAAAAATAAATGATAGATAGATGCTTACGGTCTTTAAAAATATTTGTATATTCTTTAAAAGTCTTTTCATACGAAAAATGAAACATGAATTAATAGGAAAACAGAAATCCATCAAAAACCCCATTGCTTTTTAAAATGACTTAGTTTTGTTACAATGATATAAGGACAATTGAGAAAAAGTTGAGTCAAACAATCCCGTTTTAATATACACATTTTATTCAAATCTTTATCTTTTCTGATAACATTATCTGTAAGATATAGCCTGAGCTATTTTTACCCAACAACCGCCGCTTTCAACTTGCTAATATACTTTGCATAAATCGAATATTTCGCCCGAGAAATGGCGACGAAAGTTTTATTCTGTTTAACTTTTAAATTGTAGGCGCACTCGGGTGCTCCATTATGTATTCTTCGCCGGATAGCTCAGTATATCTAATTTTGCAGACAGTTTTGTGTAGACTGAGACTTTGTAGTCGAGTTACAGCCTAGAGCTAAGAATTTTGTAGGTACCTATCTTCTATTTATATAGTGAAGGCAAAGATTGGCACGATAAAGTTTTGCGTTTGGTTTTGATGGAGTTGGTAATACAAATGTGTTGGGACATTAACAAAAGCTACGTTCTAGACTAGTAATATGGTACTTATTTATTATCGGAGTATCCCTGTTGAAGAAGAGAAATTTGTTTGTTTGTTTTTTACATTTTCACGGCAAAATAGCTGAACCGATAAACACAGTCAGGTATCTTGTCTAACTGTGGGCTGTTCGAAAGAGTTAATGCGCCCCCGAAATATAAAGGGCTTAGGAAGGAACATGGATGGGTTTTAGTCAGTAAGAGTCTGACACTCCCTTCCGCCTCACCCATAGCAGGATGGGACATGTGATGATTTCCCATCCGAAAAAAAGAGCTCTATTAAACTTAGTTTTGCTGCCTGAAAATATGTCGAAATTTGCTTAAACTTTCTAGTCTACACTAATATTATAAAGAGGAAAACTTTGTTTGTTTGTTTGTTTGTAATGAATAGGCTCAGGAACTACTGGACCGATTTTAAAAATTCTTTCTCCATTTGAAAGCTACATTATCCACGAGTAACATAGGCTAAATTTTATTTTGGAAAAAAATAGGTTTCCGTAAGATATTTGGGTTTTTCGGATACAAGGTGTAAAAATTCAACCAGAAAAGTTCTTTCACCGTTAGAAAGCTACATCTTTACGAAGTGTCATAGGCTATAATTATTTCCAGGAATAATTAAGTATCCCTACTAAAACTTGAATAGTGTAACCCAAGGTGTTAAAAAATAACCACGCGGGCGAAGCCGCGGGCGGAAAGCTAGTATATTATATAGAAACAAATACAAAACAGAGCCAGGTATCATATCTAGTGTTCCTAACTCTAGACTAGACGCCATTCATATCTATATTTGCGTAGGCAAGCAACGCTTTGTCAGGCTACACAGTACTCCTCAAAACCAGTTACATTGTGTCTCCGTGCGAACAATGCTGGGTCTATACGCTTGCACGGATGTGTACGTAGGCAGGAAGGTTGTTTTCTTTACTAATGTTTGTCAAGTGTCCTTTCTGGGCGCGCTTAGTTAGTCTTAGCTTTTTGTTTTGAAAATGAAAAGGAATTAGCAGGATTTTTAATGATGTTGTTTTGGTGTACATGTAGGTACTTTTAATTTTTTAATTTCTTGCGTTTGTATAGTGTGTTGTAAATGTTTATCGGATTGTACATTCGATGGAGATACAAAATAGGTATTCGATAATAAAAAAACCCACAGCAAAAACCGCTTTTTTGGGGTGGGGAGTCATCAAATGACTACCCCCGCTATGTGTAGGGCGGTGGAAGTGTCAGACTCTTACTGACTAAAACCCATCCATACAAAACAAAAACCCCGGCAGAACAAAAACCCCTTGAACTTCCCAAAACATCACACCTTCTTCTCAATGAGTTTATCAGACGTGTGGTACCTTCTTTTAGTTTGTATACCATATTTTTTTTGATTGCCGACAGTGCAAATATCCAGACTCCGGACCGCTACTGAGAAATTTCTGTAAACAAGGAGGTAAGTATTTCCTTCCGGAAGCAGATTAAACGAAAACGGTGTCTAGCACGACAATGTATTTTCTAATGGTTGGTTTTTTTATATTTTAACACATTGGCGGAGTAGTGGCTAAGTACCTAACAGACGCGCGGATCGACCGATCAAAGATTAAGCTGCGCTTGGCGCGGTCGGTCCGTGGATGGGTGACCAACTATGTCACAGCGAGACTCCTCCGTGCCTCGGAAAGCACGTTAAGCTGTTGGTCCCGGTTGTCATTTGTAGATCTTTGACAGTCGTTACGGGTAGTCAGAAAGTCTGATAACCAGTCTTACCAAGGGTTATCGTGTTACCAGGTAACTGGGTTGTGGAGGTCAGATAGGCAGTCGCTCCATGTAAAACACAACAAACCATGTACTCAACAAACCTAGTTGGGAAAAGGCTAGGCAGATGATGATGATGATGGTAGAGTATTGAATTAGCCTGCCGTCAGTTAGCTGGGTTCCTTAGCGTTAGGCGTTAGGGCAAAATAAAAGCTACATACCTCGCGACTACTTTCTAAATCCTGTAATTAAATTTGCGAGCAGTTTATATATTAATACAAAATAAAGTTTTACGATCGTCAGTCATGCGAATCTAGTAACGCCGCGTTAGTCACGCGTTAAAGTTGCAAAAGTCACAATTTCAAAGTTAATTCTCAATAGTATTTGCTTATAGTTCTTCAAAGATTAAACTCCATTGTTTAGAACATAAAAACACGAAATACCCACCTTATTCCATTTGAGGGTTACAAACGTGTAGGTTCTACAACAACACATTACTAATTCAGTTCGGGTGGAATTAAAAGGACGGGCACGACGCGGCTGCGGGACGGCTGCGGGACGGGAGCGGGGAATCAGCGTGTCGAACATTGAATAGCAGAATTGGTGGGTGTTGCCAGAAATGGGTAGATTCCACTAATTTTTTTTGAGAACTTTTTACACCTACGTATGTATGTGTTTGTTACGTAAACAATCGTTTACGTGAAAACTACTGAACAGTTTCGGGTGAAATTTAGCACGCATATAGTTTATAACCTGGATTAACACATTGGATAATACTTTCATCAGAGTGCGTAAAGCAGATCTCTCAGTGAAACCGCAGGAATCAGCTACTATTATGATTTTAAAAGTTTCTGAAGATAGATGTAGGTATTTATGGATGTTTGTAAATCTGTCACTTTGATTTAATTCAGGATTAAGATAAAGGATTTTTTATCAGCCTAAGTCTATGCAACCGCAACTTTCGCCTCAAGCAGATAAAATAGTCATTATTTTCGTACGAATACTAAAACACATTGTAATTCTGGCAACACAGAAGTTACCGCTGTCTATTTTCATTAGGTTGGTATCCGTGTATTGTGTAATGTTGGCACGACATGCTCTTTAATCAAGGAGGCAGTTAAACAGAGGACTACTTCTTCTAAGACAGAATTGCTGCATATTGTATCTTGTTAAATGTGAGGGCAGGTTGAAACAAGGTTACTTTGAGATAGGACGTACCTACGACCTATTTTTTTTTATAATTAGACGGCACGTTTGGCGTATTTCGATTCCCGCACGGGACAACTAAAAAATTGTTCCGGGTCTGGGTGTTTGTGCATGAGTAATGTGTGTTTGTAAACGCACCCACGACAGGACATATTCCCAGAGCGGGGCAACGTTTTTATAAAAAAAAATGTCATCGTCATCATTATTTGCCTTTTCCCAACTATGTTGATCTCGGCTTCCAATAACCTGGCTATTTAATTATCCAAATGCTGGAAAAAGCCTCTTCTCATGCAGACAAGGCACGATCTCTGATCAATAATCGGTGATAAGGTTAGCTAATTTCAGTATTTTATAAGTAAACTAGTTTTGCGCTCGCGGCTTCTCCCACGTAGTCTGTGCGAAAAATTACAGAGTTTCGTAACCTTCCATGCCGCATTTCAATACTTTAGGGTATGGATTTAATCCTTTTCTTAGTGCTAAATTACGTCATTTAAGGAATGCATTTCATACTTATAGAACCAGCGGCTGTGCGCCTGTACCTGTACCCTGGTGGAGCTGCGAGATTCTTCGAAAGAGTTATCTCGGCCCTGGAACGCAAAAAACGAAAGAAGGAACATGGGTTTTAGTCAGTAACCGTCTTACTTATAAAAAACCTGTAACCTGTAGTTTTCATGTCTCACCTAATCGTTACTTTATGTCGTAATCCAGGATTTAGCTACTAACTTAAATTCGTATTAACGCTAAACAGCATCTATGAGTGAGATTTCTAATCCGTTGCTTAGCAGCAGATTAAAAATTAATTAGACTTTATAAGTAAAACAGTAAGAGTCTGACACTTCCTCCAGCTTCGCTCACAGCGGGGACAGTCATTTGATGATTTCCCATCCCTAAAAACCTGTTATAGTTGCCGGCAAATAACTTGGCCAAATTTTAACGTAGTTGAAACAAGTTTGCGCCTGTGCACCCAGTGCAATCCAAAAGTAACACTTTCAATGCTTGTCATTACACTATCGTCTATTGTATTAATTTACTTTTAAACATTTATATGTAGAAAATAGTAAGAGAAAAGAGAAAAACTACTTACAATTTTGGCCAAGTTATTTGCCGCCTACTATACCTGTTCCATACAAAATTATTCTGTACCTCGGCAGTCACTTGCAAACGCAGCTAATAGAAACTTCACGTTTACTTAAGTACACTAATTTAGTTCGTTCATCCTGTTATTACTTGCACAGCGTCCATTAAAAATGTAGTACGTGAAAATTTTGCAGCGGTTAACGATGGCAAGCATGCAACGTACTCGTTTATTAAAAACTCATTCTGAGAAACTTTTTCTGGTTTTTTTTTCTGGTGTTCTGAATTTGGAAGCGATGGAATGAAAATAATAGATGAAGGCTAATAATTTTTGAGGAGACTAACAACTTATAGGCCACTAAATACTTGGTTACAAAAAAAACTTGGTAAGTACCAATTAAATATTTTTATGAGCTACAAAAGGCAAGGATCTTTAAAAACTAAATAATGGCTGCTACTATAAGATAGCAAATATATTAAACATGGCCAATGAAATAATAGGTGAGGTATTAAAAATAATGAGGTTAGGTTAGATTTTTTTATCCGCCGTCAAGTTGTCGCCTTACAATAAATTTAGTTGCCACACCAAAAAAAAAACACTGCCAATTTAAATTTAAACGAAGCTTACAACTCAATGAAAAGCTGCTACTTTATACTTAAAATGCTACTTCACTGTATACTTTTTGTTACCCATTTTAATTATTTTTTAAACCCTAAATAATATTATTTTGTATCCGCGTTAAATACATACCATAGATGAATTGCCATGGCTGTCATTTTGACACTTCAGCGATATACATTGCGTGCTTTTTAAAATCGAGCACGATATCCTTTCAAACATAAGCAGGTATGTTTTTATTGTAAGTGTACAAAATATAAGATATGAAATTAGCTTGTATAATTGGTTTGAATGGTGGTTTAATGTGCGTATAGATTAAGTAACATGTTGTGTAACTTGTGCTATGTAACAAGTTGTGTTACATATTATTCATATTTACAAATAACCATAGATATATATGTTACTAAAGTAACTAGATGTGCAATCCAAGCAAAATGCGTGCCATAAAGGTTGTGACCAGTCATAATTCATGACATCTGTCACTTGGTAGCCAGCTTGAATCTATCAGAGTGACAGCAGGGCGATTTTATCAATAATATGGGCAAATTTGTAGTAAATGCCATCCTTATCATACAGATGTCATGAACATTACGTTTCGGTTAGTGTGAGAGAGATAGATATAATTTTACATCAAAATGATTACTAGTTTCAAAGCTACGTCTGCATTCTAAAAAATGGTTACGTTTTTGTGACCGCGTAATGTTCGGGATTGCATCTCTATTGATATATCTCGATGCAAATAACATTCAGTATCCACATTATTGAAACATGTTATATAACCACGTTTTATAACATGTTATGTTATATAATATGAACGCACCTTTAGATATAATAGTGAAATATAAATTAATAACATGAAGCTAGGTAGCTTATTCCTGAATTAATTCTCTTAATTAAACACCAAATGAACAGGTTTTGTATCGGGTCTCTAATTACTGAAATGTAATATAATTATGATATTTATGTAAACCATCTAAAGTAGCTAATTATCATAATTTAGATGGAGTAAGAGTTTAGCTCTAAATTAAAAATAATTATTTCTAACCAGGTTGGAAATCATCACTTTATGAACGTCAAATGTACAAAAGACATCTCTCGAAACACACTTCAGCACTACCCCTTGAGTTTTTACTGGGAAGAAGTGGCGCTACAAATTCTTCAGAAATACATGTCTGTCTGTAATGTTTGAGGAACCATTTTATAAAATACTAGCTGTTTCCCACAGTTCCACCCGCATTTCGAGGAAACTACTTTGGGCACCCGGGTAAAAAGTAGCCTATGTCCTTTCTCAGGCTTTAGACTATCTGTGTACCAAATTTCATTTAAATCGGTTCAGTAGTTTCGGCGTGAAAACGCGACAGACAGACAGAGTTAGTTTCGCATTTATAACATTAGTAAGGATTAATTGAAAATAAAATACCTATAACAACTAAGAACTCAAGCATCCTCATTAAGAATCCGTCGAATAATTACTTTTACACTTTCGAACTCCTTAAAGGTCCTTTGATGATGCGATCTGTGGTTCCGCATCAGGGACATAGGGCTCTAAGAAGAGATTTCCATTTTTTGCGTTGTAGTGCGGCGACTTTTGTAAAAAAAGTCCTTTAGAATGTCCAAATAATTTGAGCAAAACATTAAAAAAACAGTTTTCTTTCCAGCATCAATCAAAATAACAAAGCTTCAGTTTCGCGTGAGCAAATATCACGATTTTGCTGCACAATAAAATTTAATGGTCTCTCTCGTGTTGGGACCGTCAGCGCGCCTGCAATGGTGGAAAGTGCATTGTTGAACTTTCCGTACACACGGAGTGATAAGATGGTGAGCTATAATAGTAGAGTCTCAAAAGTCAAAAGTTGAAACAAAAACACATAGGCCTCCAAATAAGGAACTTATGAAAGGTCAAAAATTACTTACTTGCATTCTAAAAAAAATTATAAATGCAAAAGTGAATTTGTTTTTTTTGATACATTTTCACGGCAAAAAAATCTGAACCAATTTGGGTGAAATTTGGTACGAAGATAGAGGGATACCGGAAACGGTTATAGGATACTTTCAATCCGGCCGCGTTAAGTATTTTTGGAATGCGGTTAAAACCACGGGAAACAGCTAGTATTAATCCGATGTGATAGCAGATACTATCATAATGCCAGCAAGGCGCATTTTTTCGCATTGGTTGTATGTACACAGGAATACTACTGACGGCAATAATATTTTTTTATTCTATTTAATGTCATTTTATTTTGTTTTTCTTTCATATTTATGATATTGTATAGTGAATAAGATAATCATTATTGCTGCTTATAAGTGTGGCAATAAATTATATTTGTTTCTTTCTTTCTTTGAATGCAAAAACTATCAATTAAACTTTATATTTCTTTCTTTCAATGCAAAGGAGATGTTTGATTTTGGGCTACCACCATGTACACACATAGATAAATAGGAAAAAAATAGGGGATTTTCATAAAAATACAAACAAATTAATTTGAAGAAAAGTATAGGTGTACACAAATGATTATTTACGAAGTTTTTTAATAAGTTAACCTTATTTTTATGGCAGCCATGACAGTTGTGTTTGACATGACGTTTGACGACATGTCAAACACCAGGACAGTTCGATCAACAAAATAACGTCCAAGCCTTTGTTTCTTGCTCCTCTTGACACTATTGGTAATATAAGATGTACTGCCGCAATCGAGTAGAATATCATGTAGTCCTATTTTAATAAAACTATAACGAAACCCAAGTATTTTCGGAATTCGTATTTTGATTTTTTTCGCAGATATTACGACACATCAATTAAATGTCATTGTCATAGTGACATTTCACATATTGCTGATGCACCATATTTATTTCGGGTTGCTATCCTTGACCGAGTTAATTTTAATGTACAATAGAACGAAGCCAATTTATAGAAAATTAACATCAAAAAACGGTTACTACATTGTATAGCGATATTTACATTTAGTGTACATAGTGCTAGCCCAGGCTCCATACATTTTTGGAAAATCTCCTTTAAATTTGACCAAGTAGTTTGTCGCTGTACAAAACTGTGTGTACATTTCCAACCCAGTGTTATCTTCATGGTCGGTTGCGAGGCAACTCAACAGATCACCGCCTCAAGATGTCGCTACTCCTTAATTCTGCAACAACTAACTTCCCCTAAAACACCTCCTTCCCCTCCTTTAAACCTTGAACCTTGTCATTATAAAATAAAGAACTCCAGCAAAACTTTACGAGTTGTGGACCAATTAAATACTTTATTTTTAGAAACAATTGAATTAAGGCGTATCGAAGGCCTTTGAGAGATCCGGGGAATTGGGGAATAGAATTTTAGATTCCGTTGGTTTGGTGAATTGATTCCTTTGGAAGTTTGTGAACAGTTCTCTGAATTGTTTTTTTAAGGGTCTCAAGAATATTTGTTGGTGATTAGAACTTTATGATAGACTGGCTTTTAGAGTTTTCTGTTTTATTAATTATAGCCGTTTCCCGCGGTTTTAAACGGAATTACTTCGCGCATACGGATAAAAAGTTTCTTCTATATATTAATTATTATTAAAGAACAATTATGTATTAAATATGTATAAATAAATTAATATTATATGTATTAATCCAGGTTGTAACTATGTGTCTACCAAATTCCATCCAAATACATTGAGCAGTTTTTGCGTGAAAGATTGACGAATATTCATCCATCTGTCCTCACAAACTTTTCACTATTTAATATTAGTAGGATTGCACCTGAAGTACGAATATGGAAGTTCGAAGCCTGGTAAGAACCAATGTGACTTTTACTAAGTCTAATTATGTACTTTCTAAGTATATCTTAGACGTCACTGACTAACGGTGAAGGAAAACATCGAGAGGAAACCTGGACTTAAAAGTCTGAAATCACCGATCCGCCTTGAGCACGCGTGGTGATCAATGCTCATGCCTTCTATGTATGAGAAGATGGCCTTAGCCCAACAGTGGGACAATTAACAGGTTGATGATGATATACTTACACAATTTCTTTGTGAATTCGTTAAGAGAAAGTTTTCGCTGCATTTTCTTTGAACGCAGGAAACTTTTGGAACAAAATGAACAGACCACTTAGGGTCTCTTTAGTACTAAGTCTACACTTCAAAGAGAAAGTTACATCGTTAGCAAAAATAAAGTTGTACTTAGTTCGGCGTGAGGCCGCTTTGGATAAATAAAACACAGTTTTTGTAACAGTAACACGAGTTGTACAGGAAATATTAAAGTCGTATTAGGGGTGTTGGTAAACATTTAGTAGGGGGAACTTCTAGATTTGTGTGTGAGAGATGTGCCTACGATAAATTATTTCAGTGTTTATGATTCCCCTTAATTTGTTTAGGTACTAATTCTGTTGGCTTATAATTCTCCAAACTAAAGTGTTTTTAGGGTTCCGTAGTCCGACAAGGAACCCTTATAGTTTCGCCATGTCCGTTTGTCAGTTTGTCTGCGACATAGCTTTTTTTTTTTTTTTTTGTATGGCATCTCGCAGGTCAACCTAGAAGGTTGTCGACTGCTTAACCGGGCTTGCCTGTGAAGTGCCTTAAATAAATTTAGGGCCTCCAGCCAGGGCTTAACTTACAAAACTAAGCGACTACACGCTAAGGGCACCCCCTAGTGGGGTACGGGCCTCGGCTTAGGGCGTCGCTGGGGGAGGACAGCAAGGGACAGGCTGGATCAGAATAAATTTTGATTATTATAATCGGGAATTTTAAAGCTATTAGCTCAGCTCGCGGGCTGGCTCGTCGAGCTAGGGTCGGGAGGGCATGGACAAGGTCGTCGCGATGGACCTCGGCGGCGAGGTCGATACGAACGCGGTCTGTGTTTGTGTAGAGTGCTAGTGGACCTACTGCTCTCTTGGTAGAGGGTTATAGCGTCATCGGGTATGGTGAGAGTATGCCTCGGGCGGCGAATTTTACTGATCTGGGAGGGTGCGTATCCGGCGGCCGAGACGACCAGAGGGTTTGGATGCTTTTCGGCAGCATCAAAGTAATGCTTGGCGGCACGTTTTATGAACTGCTGGATGGTGGGCAGTTTGAGATCGAGAACTCTGCGGCATAGCTTAGAGGTTCTTGGTACTAGGAAGCTGAAATTTTGTATAGATTTGTATATTTTAGCTCCAAAATTGTGTGTAATTGAGAGGACAAAACTAAATTTTATTGATTTTTATTTCATTTCTTTTCACATAATTCTAGTTATCATCATCATAGTCATTATCGGCCTATTTACTATCCTACTATTGGGTAAAAGCCTCTTCTCATACAGAGAAGGAATGAGCGTTGCTCACCACGCTTGCTTAAGGTGGATTGGCGATTTCGGAATTTTTAGTTCAGGTTTCCTTACGATCTTTTCCATCACCGTTTGTCAGTCATGTCTAAGATATGCTTTTCAAGTAATTGTCTTTTTTTTCCTCATTCTATGCAAGTTGAAAATTAAATGGAAACTGTCTTAATATTTTTATCAAAGTAGGTATAACGATGTATGAAACAGAACTGATAAAGTTAATCGTAAAATGTAAATTCTGAAATTAAAAAGTAATTCGCTGGCCAAACAAATTTATGTGTTTTATATTTCAGTGGCCATTAAAAAAACACAGAATTAACTAAGTGATTAGACTAATTACATTTATACAAAGCCGCCGATCACAGCAGGTTTATTTTAATGCCACATAAGTTTTAGTATGTCTATCTATATCTATATCTTCTATATCTTCTATACTTATAATAAATCTGTAGAGAGGTCAATTCTGTACATGAAATATATTTCCAAAATAACTATCAGGGGGTGATTAGGGATCGATACTGATGCCAAAAATGCAATCAGTAAAAATTTTGTCTGTCTGTCTGTCTGTCGGTCTGTCTGTCTGTCTGTCTGTCTGTCTGTCTGTCTGTCTGTCTGTCTGTCTGTATAAACTCTATAGAAACAAAAACTACTCGACGGATTTTAACGAAACTTGGTACAATTATTTGTCATACTCCTGAGATGGTTATAGTATACTTTTCATCACGCTACAATCAATAGGAGCAGAGCAGTGAAGGGAAACGTTGTCATTTTGTTTAAACGCGCTAATCTCAGGAACCGCTGGTCCGATTTAAATAATTATTTCAGTGTTAGATAGTCCATTTATCGAGGAAGGCTATAGGCTATATATCATCACGCTAAAACCAATAGGAGCGGAGCACCACTATTCCACGCGGACGAAGTCGCTGGCAGAAGCTAGTGTAATAATAATTAATTTCACATAGCGACATAGGCTGAAAAGCAATGATTAAAATGGCCGTACACATAATTATTGGCGTTTGTATAAATTTTAATAAGTCAGATGCATTGATAATGACCGGAGCTTGAAAATTTTAATCCATAATTAATTTATTTGAAATTCAAATAATTGTATTGGTAGTAATTCAATTAGTTTGATATGAATTCGTTATGAAAGACTATGGATAATAATATTATAATCTATACATTTAAAATGTTTTGTCCTGAATGACTGACGGATCAACGCACAGTCTAAACCGCTGATTGTAAAGACCTGAAACTCGGATGCCTACGTCATACGAAGAACACACCCTGTTCTTCGTATGACGTAGGCATCCGATAAGAAAGGATTTTCCGTAATTCTACCCCTAAGGTGATGAAAAAGAGGGCCAAAGTTTGTATGAAAATGTGTCATTTTTTATTTGAATTCGTATAGGTAGCTCACGTGGGCGAAGCTTTACTAATACTAACGTAAAAGGAACTCTGTTATGCTTCCACGGTTTAACGGCTCCACCGATTTAGATGAAATTTAGCATAGAGATAGATGGAACTCTAGAGATACTTATAGGATTTATTTTGGCGCGAGAAGTTGTTACCTCACGACGCGGAACTTCGATGAAGACGTGTTCTAGTTACACTTAAGTGCATCTAATTCGAGTCAGTTACAAAAATATTAATATCGACCAAATCTTTTCTTGTCTGTTTTACAGATATACTTACATTCATAATTATAACATTATGATTTAGTATGAAGATAATACACTGTGTAACTGAATTCAATATTTTCCTGAAAGGTATAGACATAGAACCTTTCTAGGGTATTTATATTCATGAAAATAAAAATATTAAAATAATTAATATTATTTTTTAGCAAACTGGAACAACTTCATAAATGTCGTGTTTATTTGACAAGCTTATGATAAAATTTATATTGCCTATTTTTTAAATCATTTTTCGTACTTACTCATGTAGAAATTCATTAACCGAGTACCTACATACTTTTTGGGATAACAGTGAATTAAGTTACACCGTATACATTGATTTAAATAGGACATAGGACTCCTTCAGTATATTACTGAATTACTGAAAACACGAGACACAGTTACTCTTAAAAGATTAGCAATCATAGTTTTGGCAAAATTGCTGACCCGGTTTCGTTCCTCCCCAGTGTAAGTAATAGAGTTTGTTTACCGAATGCTGTAGCTCATAATGTTTGAGGGATACAGAAGCCGGGAACAGCCTAACAACTGCTGAAGTATCGATTACGCAATGGTATTGAATTTTGGAAACATATTCGCTCGAATTTGGAAAAAAACGTAGCGGTTAATTTGAAAAAAAAAAAACTACAAATTTTATTTGTTTACTAGTTTACCGCCAGCGGCTTCGCCCGCATGGGCTATCTATACGAATTCAAATTAAAAATGACATTTTCATACAAACTTTTCCCCCACTTTTCACCCCCTTAGGGAAAGAATTTCGGAAAATCCATTCTTATTGGATGCCTACGTCATACAAAGAAAACACCCTCCAAGTTTCAGGTCTTTACGATCAGTGGTTTAGGCTGAGCGTTGATCCGTCAGTCATTCAGTAATTCAGGATAAAGCATTTTATATGTAGAGGTTTTTTTTGGTATCAAACAATATAATTCACTAGCTGTTTCCCGCGGTTTCACCCGCATCCCGAGGGAACTACTTCGCGCTCCCGGGTAAAAAGTAGCCTATGTCCTTTCTCAGGGTCTAAACTATCTGTGTACCAAATTTCATTTATATCAGTCCAGTAGTTTTGGCGTGAAAGCGTAACAGACAGACAGACAGACAGAGTTACTTTCGCATTTATAATATTAGTGAGGATATTAGTAAGGATGAGACAATTGGTTGTTCTTGAGATAAAAAAATTAATTGCTTCGTTTATTTTTAATTACTTATGATAGGCTACTTATAGAATGTATTTGTCTTTAAATAGTCTCCAAGTGTCGTGGTGGCCTGGTGGTTAAGGCACCTGCATCTCATATACGAGTGTGTACGGTCGAAACCTTGCAAATACCAATGTGACTTTTCCAAATTTATCCTACCTATGTGCTTTTTAAGTATATCTTAGACATCGCTGACTAACAGTGAAGGAAACGATCATGAGGAAACCTGGATCAAAAAGTCTGCAGTTGCCAATTCGCGTTATTTTCAACTGGTTTAAGATAATTAAGCACGGTTGCTACGACGTAGCAGTCACAATTACGTCACAGCTACGTTGACTACGTTGGCGTAGCACGTAGCTGTATAGCTACTACGCGCTTCTTGAAATATTCTGTTCGCCTTATCACGTAAATGTGACATTTAATAGATAAGGACAGTAATTATTTTAATAATCGACAAGATTTAATTTAAATGACAATTAAATAGTAGTTTACTAATGGTTACGACATTAATTCAGTGAAACATTCTTAATTTAAAAGTATAAATGATAAATAGTTTGTTCCAACCGGCTGTAAGAATCTAAAAAACCGGCCAAGTGCGAGTCGGACTCTTGCACCGAGGGTTCCGACCATTGGAAAGAAAAAATACGCAATAAAGTCGCAATTATCTTGTTTTTTTCCGACCGCATAATTAAGTTTGTTTGTAGAGGAAAATTGCTGATTACTTAAAAACTACCAACTAGATCTCATTTAAACTAATTTTCAATAGAAGTTTGCATGGTAATCTACATCATATATTTTTTTTAGTTTTATCATTCTCTTATTTTAGAAGTTACAGGGGGGACACACATTTTACCACTTTGGAAGTGCCTCTCGCGCAAACTGTTCAGTTTAGAAAAAAATGATATTAGAAACCTCAATATCATTTTTAAAGACCTATCCATAGATACCCCACACGGTATGGGTATGATGAAATTTTTTTTTTTGAATTTCAGTTATAAGTATGGAGACCCCCAAAATCTATTGCTTTTTTTTCTATTTTTGTGTCAAAATCTTAAAGCGGTTTACAGAATACATCTACTTACCAAATTTCAACAGTATAGTTCTTATAGTTTCGGAAAAAAATGGCTGTGACATACGGACGGACAGAGAGACATGACGAATCTATAAGAGTTCAGTTTTTTGCCATTTGGCTACGGAACCCTAAAAATATCATATTATTAGAAAAATATATATAAAAAATTTAATCGTGCCCGCCTGTATTACTCTCCCGTATGTTTTCACTTACTTATAAATTATTATTTAGGCTTCCAAGTATATTTGCAAATACAAGGAAATATATAAACCGACGTTTGTTGCGTACAAACTGCCAGACAGATCTGAGAATTGAGAAAAAGTATATAACTTTATTAATAGGATTTCATGTTGAAAATATAATACTTATGAATTTCACAATCACTGGTTTATATACGACGGAGAATGGATTTTTTTACACAACAAAATTATATGCTACTAGCTTTCCGCCCGCGGCTTTGCCCACGTGAACATTTTTTTTACACCTTGGGTTACATTATTCAAGTTTTAGTAGGGATCCCTAATTATTTCTGGAAATTAATATAGCCTATGACACTTCGTAAAGATCTAGCTTTCTAACTAGTAGTTTTTGAGTTCAAACCCTACAAACAAACAAATAAATCTTTCTTCTTTATAATATTAGTATAGATCACGTTATCTACTTAAAAACTGAAGTCGAAAATTGCGCATTATTTATCTATTATTTTACAATTTACTCTGTTGTCTATAAGACATTGTTTTCGCGATAAGACCGCCTATTGTACTGCTTCATTTTTGTTTGTTTATTCCTGGGGCCGTACCACCATGTGTTTTTGGAAAAAGTGGGGGGTTTAAATTTCTAAGTATAGTTACTAGGTCGTGTGGGCTATCATATTTATGAAAGACTAGCTGTTTCCCGCGGTTTTACCCGCATCTCGAGGGAACTACTTAGCGCACCCGGGTAAAAAGTAGCCTATGTTGTTCCCCAAGGTCTATTCTATCTCTGTACCAAATTTCATTTATATCGGTCCAGTAGTTTTGGCGTGAAAGCGTAACAGACAGACAGACAGACAGAGTTACTTTCGCATTTATAATATTAGTAAGGATCTTGTTAAAAATTGAAATATATTTTATTGTTTTCTTGTATGTCTTTTTTTGTGCTTAAAATTACTACATTTTCCCCAAAAAGTACCAATTTTTTTTATTAATGTGTATCACAGGCGAAGCCTGACGTCGCCCATCGCCCTTTGTCATATAAATTTGGTCATTTTATGCATAACTATGTATATTTAATGTTTTTTTTTTCACTTAGAATTTGTTTTTTTTTTCGTGAATAGAATTTAATCTCGATACCTTCACCGGTCAGGCAGGGTTTCCTTAACATAGGTACTGTTTATATGTCGTACATTTTCTGCGCACACGTTGATATATATTTATAACACATTTTTTTTAAATAAAGAGTAGAATGTGGTTAACCATTTAAATGACAAACTACTAATTAGAAAACTCAGTAACAACACTCGACAGTTAACTGCGGTTAATTTTGACACATTTCCATTTAAAGCAGCCAGTTAATTTCACTACATGTACAGGTTCGCCGTGCTAATTGAAAATGTATGAACTATTAGTATATATTCGGTAGTGCGCATACCAGGTGTGGTATGAGTAGGTAATAATTAATTACTTGTTGTTAATTAATCCTTGTTCTTTTAATTTAAAACCTGTGACCGTATTATTTGCGAAAGAACATTCGTAGCTTAAGTGATTTTAGAATGGAATACACACTCATTTCTGACATATTTTTAAGTAACTATTTTCCATGTTTTCACCCGCATCTTGAGGGTAAAACTTCGTGCACCCGGGTAAAAAATATCCTATGTGTTAATCCAGGATATAATGTATGTGTGTACCAAATTTCATCCAAATCCGTTCAGTAGTTTTTGCAAGAAAGAGTAACAAACATACATTCTTACAAACTTTCGCGTTTATAATAC
This sequence comes from Pyrrhia umbra, assembly GCA_963891755.1. Taxonomy (NCBI): domain Eukaryota; kingdom Metazoa; phylum Arthropoda; class Insecta; order Lepidoptera; family Noctuidae; genus Pyrrhia; species Pyrrhia umbra. The sequence goes on from OY982943.1 coordinate 5,851,229, forward strand.
GAGTACATATTAGTAGGATTCAAATTGAAGAATTTATTTATATAACCGTCTGTGGATGCTTAGAATTTTAAAACATCAATTGATTTAATTATCAAGACACGGGACGCGGGCAATGCCGCGGGTTACAGCTAGTTCAATATAAAAAAAATTTATTAAGGTTACTAAGGGTGGAATTTAATTTCATACATAAACAGAACAATGCTACTTACTCACTTCCCTCTGCGCGCGCGCACGGTGCAGGCCGATCTATATCGCTGCTGTTTATAATTACGATTATCGTGTCCCGGGATCATTTCCCGGCTCGGGACTTGTGTCTTGTTGTGTGTTATTGTGTTAAGTGCAAGTGTTATAAGTTTTTAAACTTGAATGCTAGTGTTAGTGGAAAACATGCAACAATTTCGGCTAGCGGTAAGTGCTTTATTTTTTTTGGTGTGGGTACCGCGAAATTTTTTTGTTCGTCCGCTTATTTTTGTTTACCTTCTATTTTTGATTTCAACTTTTATATTAACCATATTATGCAAACATTAAAAAGTTCCGTTTTTTTTGCATTTTTTTATGAATAACTAGCTCTCTGCCAGCGGCTTCGCCCGCGTGGGCTATATGAATTCAAATGAAAGATGAACCGCTCGACTGATTTTGTGCAAACTTCACATAAACCATCTACTAAATAGTCCGAACAAAGCCTAAACATTTGGTTTGCATAGGTGAGCCCGTTCTTGAGTTATAAAATTACAACGAAAAGTGGCATTGATTTTTATATATATTGATTGATGTGTGCCTGTACCAATTGTTTGTACGAAAAATATTAACGAAATCATAACCTATCCCACTGTGGGTCTTAAAAATACAAGTTTAAAACCTAGCTTTTGAGCTATAATTAAAGTATATTCACCTGGTAGTTAAGTAATGATTAATAGTATTGTGACAAAGAGGGGTGACTTAATAGCTTCTGTCTTGATGTCGGCCGCTGATAAGCGAGGACAGTAATTGGATGGGTCGCGGTTAAAGATTAATTAATCATAGTTGACTTTGCGCCGCTTTCCTTTAGAAAATATTGTATTTCTTTTTTGTTTGTTAATTTTATTTAATAGGTCGTGTTCAATAGGTACTAAATGAACATATAATGTGTTGCCAATATTTTCATTGTGATTACAACACTAAAATTAGAAGCTGGCAACACTGGGCACATTACCGTTTCCCTTTTACCTTTTTAATAATTTTCTGTAATGTTGCAATTGTGCTCCATTTTTTATTTTTTATTAAAACTATTTTAAAGTTTACACGCATTTCATTGAACAGGTCGCTTAGAGAATAATAGAAAGAATAGATATAATACGATATTGGATGTAATAATATGAGTTTTAATAATTGTTTGTCTATATTTACTAGAAATCGCGCAGTGGTCGAAATTCAACCCTCCATGATTCTGAAAAGACCTTTAAAATATTTTTTCTATTTTTAATTTTGAGACATCAATTACTATATCCAACTAAAATGAAATAGTATAAAAGAAACAGGTCACGTCGGCTAGACTTTTCAACTGAAGTTTAATCAACTGTGTATTTTTAACGAGAAATTTAACAAGTTTAAGAATTGGAAAAATTATACAATGTTAAGTGAAAAAAAAAAACATTTAAAACTCGTATTCAGACAGAATAAAGGGCTTTTCTCTGAACAAACAAATTGTGTTCAAATATAATTTTTCAAACATCTGTTCAACGAACTTTGATAAAAAGATAAAAAAGAATACTCCAATTATTTTCGTAAAGGTTGATATACACTTTAGCAGTGTGTATTCTAATTTAAATACTATTGCACGTTACAATACTATTTAAATTACATTATTACATTTGTTATACTTTACGAGGCTGGCTTGGTGCAAAAGCGTAACAAGCCTAAAAAAATAAATAATTAAAATAAATAAAATAATGACAATAAATTAGAGTCTTTCCACGTTTCAGAGGAGCTCGTGGCTAAGTAACAGCCGCGCGGGTCGACCAATCGAAGGTTAAGCTGCGCTTGGCGCGGTCGGTCCGTGGATGGGTGACCATCTATGTCATAGTAAGACTCCTCCGTGCTTCGGAAAGCACATTAAGCTGTTGATCCCGGTTGTCATTTGTAGATCTTTGACAGTCGATACGGGTAGTCAGACTAGTTAGTCTGACAACCAGCCTTAAGTTTAAGACTGGTTGTCGGTTTCTGGCTTCTGAGAAAGGGGTATCGTGTTATCCGGTACAACTGAGTTGTGGAGGTCAGATAGGCAGTCGCTGCATCCGGTTTAGACTGGAAGCCGACCCCAACATAGTAGGGAAAAGGCTAGGCAGATGATGTGACGTGGTCTTTCAAAAAGTATAAAACTGAATAAGACTCATCTTAGCAAAAAGGTAAGGTAGGGTTATGGTTCCTTGTCGACTACAGCTATTACTAAAGTGACTAAAGCTCTACAAACAAAAACTGTAACATGAATAAGCTCGAATGTACACATACCCTAACAAAATATTCTATCATATCTACGCTTCTATTGTTTAGAAATTCGCAAAGACAGTTTTGTGTGTTCAAATCAGAATTAATTATTGAACAAGCGAAACAAACAAAGTTTAACAAGGCAGAACTTGGTGCCCACTGGCTTCCAAATTTCCAATACAAACGTATGTCTTAAAAGACCATTGTTTATAACATTTCCCGATACATTACTGTTTAATAAAATTGGTTATTCTTAATTAAGAATACTTCATGTCAATGGTCAAAGCTAGAGCTAACCATGTGAGATGGCATTTGGGCTGTCTGCCTAGGGTGCGATGGATACATTTAAGTATCAACCACTTGAGGAGATATATTAAAAAAAATATTTAATTAGTTATTTTAAGATTTTTGCTGTATGAGCCAAGTATTTATTTTCAAATCTCCAACAAAAAATACATAATATACATTAAACGATATAAAAGTAAATGCAACTATCCAATAAATGTAGGCTTTGTGTTTTATCAAAATTGAAATGTACAGGTTTATTTTGTACTAAGATTTTTAAAAACTAAACGTAGAAAGAATGCGTCAAACTTTATTCTCTCCACTTACCCATCTGAGGCGTGACGGCGGCAAGGAATTTCACTTAAGCTGGTGTGGTCAATTAAATTAGACAAATTAAAATTTAAACATGGTTCCTGACTAATTGAAAGCAATTATAAAATCGTCACAAAAATTGCCGTTGCCCGTGTCTACTGCAACAACTCCTGAAAATAAATGAGCCTTTCTATTTACTCATACAACCAGAGTGTACAAAACAAAAGCATAAATTCCACTGCTTAATTGTTCATGTAACAGTTCAAAAACTGCATAACAAGTTGCTCCACAAACGGCAATGTACATCAAACTGTAGCCAGAGCTGTTTGCGTCGCTGTATTCCTAACTGCCAGCTGGTATTAAGTATTTACTTGAAATTTGTACATTTCGCCGCGTGAACTGTTAGGTACTATGTTTATTAAGTTAACTATTTGTTACATCATGAATTGTTCATGAATATTACGTTGGAGATTTGTGAAAATCTGGGTCAGTTATAAAATGTGTATGATGATAGAATTAAGAATTAGAAGGCATTTATTTTGGACACGCGAGGGAAATATATAACTAGTAACAGAAAATGAAAAATAATAGTTGTACCGTGTATGCTTTGTGATCAATGCTCATTCCTTCTCTGTTTGAGAAGAGGCCTGTGCCCAGCAGTGGGGCAAAATATAGGCTGATGATGATGATGATTAAATTGAGATTCACACCTCCATACTATAAAATACTAGAAATATACATCAAATAGAACACCCATTCTTAACTAATTTAATCTAAAAAAACTATTACAAAAAACTAACAAATCGAAAGCAACCGATAAAAACACCATAAGCCAAAACATTCAACGAGAAACAAACCATTCAATCTTTCAACATGTCAATCTCAGCCATTCACTTTTCGTTCATTCGCTCAAAACCTCAACACAACATAAAAAAAAGGTTCAGTAAGTAAATTGCAATAAAAGTCAAACAGATGTTTTTAGAGGGTGGAATAATAAAAAAGGGGGAAAATAAAGGCAATATATCTTGGGGAATAGATTCAGGTCCTAATCAGGGGCGTCTTGGCACAGCCGCACCCTTTTCAACCCTCACACGATACAGGGAGACGACTCTTATCTAATACCGTCTGGGGACGAGATGTACGAACGACATAGAATAGGTATTAAAAAAAATGTGAATAGAAGTGTAGGTGAACGAATGAGTGAATGGTTTATTTTACGACTTTAAAACAGATTAAGGTTTTGCATTCTTTGCGTTTTCGGGATTAGAAGTCTATTAACAGACTGATTTAATTTTAAGATATCGATGTAGCAATTAATGTTTATTTTATTATCTTTGCGTTTCAGTGAAAAATATTTTTTATTTTTGACGAATAGTTAATTTGATGAATAGTTTTATTTTAAATCTACGCAATATTGAGAGAGGTATTAAAAACATATTCAGGTGAAATTATTTCTACGTACTTAATATGAATTGATAATTATTAAATTACAAATAATATAATACTCTATACATTAACAACGAGATCATTCGAATTGATATCGGGAAATAATAAATTATAATTACGGAAAAACATTATGAAAACGCTAATGAACGCGCGCTAGCGAACCCTTCACATAATTCCAGATTAATTGAACAAAAATTAATCGAATTAATTCATTTAATTAATATGATACTTGTAAGCAAGTGAATGAACCAATTAATTAAATAATAAATTCATTGAGTAACTACTAGATTTTGCCTGTGGATTCGTCTGCGTGGACTTGCAATTGGGTCCGGATACTCAGATAAATAGGACCTAGCCTATGTGTAAATCATGGTTATAAACTGTGTATGTACTAAAATTCATCCAAATATGTTTACCAGTTTTTGGGTAAAAGAGTAACTGTTTTGGCACAGCCCAAAGGACTAGAATCCAAAGCAACTTTGTCTATTTGTCTTTGGTGACCGTTATCGTTTCTAACCAATCATGAGTCTGTATGAGCGAGATATAAATATTGTCCAACCCTTTTATCCTCGAATTTTAAGTTTTTAATACTTTTTTAAAATAGAGAATTTTCTTACCTTGTATCTGGACGTATTTTTTTTTTATTTCTCGACAAACTCACTAAATATTTAATTCTACATTCATTATTTTGTGTAAAGGCTAAGCGAGGCTTTTACAGTAACTAACGTACATACTCGTAAACTTTTGCATTTATAATTAGTATTTTATATTTGTAGCAATTATATTTAATTTGCTATCTTTTGGTTGTATTCGACCGAATACCGTCTTATTTTCATTGCTCCCACGCCTAATATTGGTATTTCTTATATTGGTAAGTCTTACTCTATATCTTGGACACATTCGTAGCTCAAGGACTCTCTTGTAAGGGTAGGTTTTATTCGACACGTTTTCTTTCCTTTGAAAAAAAAAGAATCCTACCATTGTGCGGAACCCTTCCTGCCTTAAGGACGGTCCTGTTGTGCTCTAATGAATTAATACCTAAATAGAAACGTCAAGTGTGAGTTGTGCTCGGAATAAAGATTTTTGCGTATTAGGAGGTTGAGGGGAGCTCGTGGCTAAGTAACAGCCGCACGGGTCGATCGATCAAAGGTTAAGCTACGCTTGGCGCGGTCGGTCCGTGGATGGGTGACCATCTATGTCATACCGAAACTCCTCCGTGCCTCCTGCCTAGCCTTTACCAAAATATGTTGGGGTCGCCTTCCAGTCTAAACCAGATGCAGCTGAGTACCAGTGTTTTACATGGAGCGACTGCCTATTTGACCTCCACAACCCAGTTCCCGGGTAACACGGTACCCCTAGACTAATTAAGACTGGTTGTCAGACTTTCTGGCTCCTGACTACCCGTAACGACTATCAAAGATCTACAAATGACAACCGGGACCAGCAGCTTAACGTGCTTTCCGAGGCACGGAGGAGTATCGCTATGACAAAGATGGTTACCCATCCACAGGCCGACCGCGCCAAGCGCAGCTTAACCTTTGATCGGTCGAACCGTGCCACGAGCTCGTCATGAGCAAACGCATATCAAATAAAAAAAGTAACCTCCTTCTTAGAAGTTGTATAAAGCTAGTTGCTTATTTGCTTATCCATTACTAATGACTAATGGACATCGAAGCTTGGTTTTACTTACCGAACGCAAGCGGAAAAGTGTGAAATAAAGAAAATAATTCTTCGTTCTGCATAATCACTTTTTAATGAAGATTTAGTGAGTTTTCGCAAATACGTTTTGAATGAGAGATGTGAGATAGATTGTGTCAATTTACGGCAGTTTTGGGAGTGGGAGTGCGTGGTGCCTTAGTGGTTAAGGCACCTGCATCGAGTATACGAGTGTGTGAGTTCGAACCTAGCTAGTACCAATGTGACATTTGCAAAGTACTGTGTACTTTCTAAGTATCTTAGGTCTTTGACGCCATTGATTAACGGTGAACGAAAACATCGTGAGGAAACCTGGACTTAAAAAAAAGTCTGAAATTGCCAATCCGTCTTGAGCAAGCGTGGTGATTAATGCTCATGCCTTCTCTGTATGAGAAGAGGCCTGTGCTCAGCAGTGGGGAGATATATAGGCTGATGATGAGGATGTTCCTTTCTTAGCTTTTTACATTCCGGGGGCGCGGTCACTCTTTCGAACATCCTGCAGCCACCCACCCATACTACATATACGTCTTGCTATTTCTATAGCAATAAAAACAACGAAAACAAATCTAAAAATAGCAAAAAATCCCTACAAAAATTAATAAATCTAATTTGAATAAATTATGGAAACTTCAAGCACTCTGGCTTTATAATTCAATGTGTTACAAAGTTCTGCCGAAGTTTCGAGTTTCCAACAAAACCGAGAATAGGAAGGAGCGAAAAAATCGAATTTACTTTAAGTATCCAAATGGTTTCAGTAATGTGAAAAGTTGTATTAAGTTTCAGTTGTCTAGTGTGTCGTTTCTTTGTATTGTTATTTAGTACATTAGCATTCAATTTTATGTCACACCTATCTACATTTATAACCGGCCAAGTGTGTGTCGGACCGAAAAGAGCCATTTAGAAGTTAGAGGGGAAGGGGACGCTCTACTCTAAAAAGAAAATACTAGGGCTTGTAAGGTTCCGGGGTTGGAGGATGGTCGAAAGAGCTACCGTGCCACCGGAATTAAAAAGGCTGAGGAAGGAACATGGATGGGCTTTAGTCAGTAAGACTCTGACACAACGGCGGAAAGAGTAATTTGATGATTTTTGATTTCCCATCAGGAAAAAGGCGCTTAAGGTATGGTTGGTAAAACCTGAAGCCCACACGATAAGAGAAAAAAAAGATTAGCACTTTAAAGCAATTAATAATATTTCGCAAATGGATCCCTAAACCGGACACGGTCTTCATACACCTAAAATATTTTTGAAATACTTGTCCAACGATGCACTTTTTTTTACGTGTAGGGGAGATATTCTAAGAACATAAATATTTTATCACTTTTTGGGCTGAATCTGTATGCATATTCATACTAAATTTCTCAGTACTAAATGCCTCTAAGCTATGCCATGGACAGACAGACAGACGGACATGTTCTAATTGCATCTAGATCCAATTTTGACCACAAGTCGCGTGCACTATCCACTATTTCGGGAATCGAATACATTTTAACAAAAAATAAACATATACTTATGTATTTTATAAAGAAAAATGTACTCTTTTATTGAAAACTATTTAAATATCTTTATTCGTAACGAATGATAATTTTAACCGTTTTTTCCTTTAAAGATATTAATGAGTTAAAACTGGCCAAGTGCGAGTCGGACTCGCCCACCGAGGGTTCCGACCATTGGAAAGAAAAAATACGCAATAAAGTCGCAATTATCTTGTTTTTTTTCCGACCGCATAATTAAGTTTGTTTGTACAGGAAAATTGCTGATTACTTAAAAACTACTAACTAGATCTCGTTCTAACCAATTTTCAATTGAAGTTTGCATGGTAGTCTATACCATATATTTTTTTTAGTTTTATCATTCTCTTATTTTAGAAGTTACAGGGGGGGGGGACACACATTTTACCACTTTGGAAGTGCCTGTCGCGCAAACTATTCAGTTTAGAAAAAAATGATATTAGAAACCTCAATATCATTTTTGAAGACCTATCCCTCGATACCCCACACGTATGGGTTTGATGAAAAAAAATATTTTGAGTTAAAAATAGTTTTAGTGAGCTAAAAATGTAGATTTAATAAAACTCTTTCATGGAACTACAGTTAAAACAACAGACCGACGTATAATACCAACTTTATTTGTCCATGTTGATTGGATACTTGATAAAATTTATATTGCGCCTTTTGTATCAATAAATGGAAAGTTGTAATTGCATATCCTCTGTTTTGTTATTATTTAAGTACTACTTATAATTAAATTCATTTAAAATATTTTTTTAACTAGCTGAGGAGCTCGAGGCTAAGTAACAGCCGCACGGTACGACCGATCAAAGGTTAAGCTGCGCTTGGCGCGGTCCGTCCGTGGATGGGTGACCATCAATGTCATAGCGAGACTCCTCCGCGCTTTTCTTTTTGTATGGCATCTCGCAAGTCAACCAGAAGGTTGTCGACTGCTTAACCGGGCTTGCCTGTGAAGTGCCTTAAATAAATTTAGGGCCTCCAGCCAGGGCTTAACTTACAAAACTAAGCGACTACACGCTAAGGGCACCCCCTAGGGGTACGGGCCTCGGCTTAGGGCGTCGCTAGGGGAGGACAGCAAGGGACAGGCTGGATCAGAATATATTATGGGGCTTGCGGGCTGGCTCGTCGAGCTAGACTCCTCCGCGCCTTGGAAAGCACGTTAAGCCGTTGGTCCCGGCTGTCGTTTGTAGATTTTTGACAGTCGTTACGAGTAGTCAGAAGCCAGAAAGTCGGACAACCAGTCATACCAAGGGGTATCGTGTTACCCAGCAACTGGGTTGTGGAGGTCAGATGGGCGTCGCTCCATCCACACAGGTACTTAGCTGTATCCGGTTTGACTGGAAGCCGACCCCAACTTAGTTGGGAAAAAGCTAAACAGATGATATGTTAACTAGCTTTTTTCCGTGATTTTACTCGAGTCATCTCACCTGGATATAAATCCTATACCTGCCTCCAGGGCATGCCTACCACATCTACATTCATACCAAATTTCGTCTAAATCGGTTCAGCCGTTCTAACTTGAAAGCGTAACAAACAAACACATAAAAATCTCAAGTTCGCATTTAAAATGTAAGTCATTTACTCCAATCTATATTTAAACTTTGACTAACGTTGACCACTGATTAACGGCGAAGGAAAACATCTTAAAGAAACCTGTACTAAAAAGTCTGAAATCGCTAATCCGCCTTGAGCAAGCGTGGTGATCAATGCTCATGCCTTCTCTGTATGAGAAGAGGCCTTTACCCAAGAATCCTTACTAATAATATTATAAATGCGAAAGTAACTCTGTCTGTCTGTCTGTTACGCTTTCACGCCAAAACTACTGGACCGATGTAAATGAAATTTGGTACAGAGATAGAATAGACCCTGAGGAACAACATAGGCTACTTTTTACCCGGGTGCGCTAAGTAGTTCCCTCGGGATGCGGGTGAAACCGCGGGAAACAGCTAGTGGTGTTATAAAGATGATTATGATTTTTTAAACTTTTCAATCCGACGCACAACAGGTCGGCAATAAAACAGGTTTTCTTCATATTTCCTTTTCATAAAACTTCAAAATAAACTTCCTTCCCTTCACCTGCCAACTTTGTATTAAACTGTGAGCAACACCATCTGCCGACATTTCCCAGAAACGGGGGTGTAATAAAAATACCTTACATTCCGTTTGCCTAGTGGAAAATGTGGAAATTTCAGACTTTCAGCTAACCGAATAACTGAAATAGTGTTTGTTTGTACTGAATATCGCTTGAATGCTAGATTAAATTACTTTTGAAGAGAGTTATTTTACTGAAATTTTGCTCGGTTAATATTTCAACTCATTATAGGGTTACCTATACTTAATAGGTAGGCTACCTCGTTCCACTGCTGTGATCGTGTTTCGGGTTCAATTCCCGAGTCGGTGTGAAATCGCTTTATGGGTTTTTTAAAGTAGTTAATAGAAAATGTATCAACACTATTCATACTGAAGTCAATGAGGATGTATGCATGTTTATCACTCTATCACGCAAAAACTTACACAAAAATTATATTTTTGGGGCAATGCAACAGGTAAAGAGATTGTACTCAAATGCCAAAAAAGGTGTATCAGAGCCATGAATAATTTAAAACAAACAGACAGCTGCCAACCATTTTTTAAAAATATGAAATTATTAACTATGCCTTCTCTGTATATTTATGAAATATCCATATTTGTCAGAAAGCACATTTATAAATTTAAACAAGTTAGTAGTCAGCGCCGTTGTGACAAACTACAAGTAGTTAGAAGTAATACTACAATGTACAGAAACAGTGTTTTCGTAATGGCTCCAAAGATATATAATAAATTACCAAAATGTATAAGAAGTGAAGTAAATATTTATAAATTCAAAAGACAATTAATGTTATTTCTCATAGAAAAGACATATTATTGTATTGAAGATTTTTTAAATGATAAAACTTGACCCTGACATGCATGTGTAACATAATTAGTTAAAAATTAATAATGATAAAAAAAATAATTATAATAATTATAAAATTTATAAATTCCGTAACTGAACTTTTAAAATTATTATCTATAATTATTTGTACACCATTTATAATGGTAGAACATAGAGCTCAACTAAAATGTATTTTTAAGACCCTTCATGTATAATTACCTATGTTCACAAATAAAAATGATTGATTGATTGATTGATTGATTGAAACTACTGAGTGGATTTCGATAAAATATGATACAAACATAGTATATAACCTGTTTTAACACATAGGATATTTTTTATCCAGATATCTGGACTCAATTCTAAATCCATACAGGCGAAGTCGCGGGTGGAAGTTAGTGATAACTAAATGAAACACACACGGCACGTATTTACTGTGATTTCGGTTGAATTTTGCCGTAACAAAGCTAATCACTGTCGAATTTCGAGCTTTACGAGCAGTTCGTGGAATAAGAACGTTAGTTTGTACGTTGGGACTCACCTGTGAGTGAATGAAAGAGCTAATGGCTAAGTACAAGCCGCACGGGTTGATATACCAAAAGCTAAGCTACCCTCGTCATTGCGTGTATGGGGAACCATCTATGCCGGCGCTTTATAATGCGTGGAGAATCACGGGGAGGCCGCGGGGTATCGGAAAACCGTGACTGCGCGAGCTATGGGGATGGCCCATCCACTTGGCTTCCACGCGCAGACCACACCGGACATTTCTTTATTACCACCTACGTTAATAGTAGTATTAAACCTATAGTATGTATGGGTATGTATAATATGTATTTATATAATGTGTATTTAAAAAAGTATATAAGTAGCATATCCATTACGCTAGCACCCATAACACAAGCATGCTTGCTTGCATTGCTTACTACGGGGCTAGACGGCGCTGTGTGAGATTGACCAAAGATAATTTATTTATTAATTCATTTCTTGATTTAAAAGCCCAAATTTAGCCTATTCATCTACGTCATACCGAGAATCCCCCGGGCCTCGGAAGGCACATAAGCCGTTGGTCCCGGCTGTAATTTGTCAATCTTTGACAATCGTTACAGGTAGTCAGAAGCTAGAAAGATTGACAGCCAGCCTTACGAAGGGGTATCGTGTTACTCCGTAACTGGGTTGTGGCAGTCATATAGGCAGTCGCTCCATGTAAAACATTGGCTGCGTCCGATTAGACTGGAAGCCAACCCCAGTACGACCTGGGAAAATGATAGTCATGAACCTATGTTTAAATGTATTAATTAATTAATTAAATTTATAAAATAAAGCTAGGGTTACACTACGATTCCAACATACTCCGTACACTCAGTGTATACAGCAAGTGTCTACGTAAGAAACAAGTCACACACTCGGTTTAAAATGCGTTCCTCCTTTCCCAGGTTTCATTTCAATCTATCTGCATACCAAATTTCATCTAAATCTATAAAGTCGTTTTCCCTTGGAAGCGTAGCAGACAGACGGAGTTACTTTCTGATTTATAATATAAGTAAGGATTTTTAATACAATAAATACTCACCTACCTAATAAAAATAAAGTTTTCAATAGGTGAACGACCGGCATCCATGTCTTTGGTATTAATAAACGTATATTCCTTTGTATACCAGTTCATATTTAATATACCTACGTAAAACGTGGTTTCATACAAAATTGGTTGATATTATTTTTAAACTAAAGAATTCCACAACTAAAAGACAATAGAACAAATAGAAAACTTTATCTAATAGACAATACGTTTTGTTTTCAAAATAAATATTAACGAGAAATTTAAATAAATAAAGGCTGGAATGATTTAAATTAATATGCCGTTCAGAGGTTTCTTGTATAAACTTAGATGAATACAAAATTGATGACTAACACTAGTCAAAAGTAGTTTATAAGAAAGGAATATTATAGAACTATCGAGTAAGTATATTTATTTTTTTGTATTTTTATTAACCGACTTCTTAAAAAAGGAGGTTACAATTCGACCTTTGTAGTATTGTTGGAATTTATTATAATTCGTAAAGTAACTTTATACGGGCTTCTAAACACGTGTATTTCATTTCACAAGTGTGTCTGCGAATTCTTCAGCAACTATAAGTCTGATTATGACCATTGACCATTCTCTTTATTGGGTTACAGTAACTTAATGTGACTTAGGCCCAACGACAAATGACCACATTCTGATTCTATAAATTCCCACATGAACAATAACTTCGTCTAAGAATGGAATCTAGGATCCTCCGCTTAGCAGTCTGAAAACCTCGTTGGTCTAGCGGTCACAGACGCGACTGTCTCGGGTCGATTCTCGGGATGAGCCGAAAGTACTTGGTAGGTTTTCAAATTTTCAAAAAACAGACCGGGGTCAGGTAGCTGGTGGTGTAACACCCTCGTCTGGGACCATCCATCATACCCGGCTGCTATCTTGATAGCAGTTATCGTTATAATTACATGTCAGAGGCCGTTAGATTTGAGAATTACTCTGACACTAGACCGTGTCCGTGTCGTCGTGGTAGACTAGTGGTTAAGGCCGTTAAGTCATATATATATACTTTCTAAATATATCTTAGACGTCACTGACTAACGGTGAAGGAAAACATCGTGAGGAAACCTGGACTTAAAAAGTCTGAAATCGCCAATCCACCTTGAGCAAGCATGGTGATTATTACTCATGCTGTCTCTGTATGAGAAGAGGCCTGTGCCCAGCAGTGGGACAATATATAGGTTGATGATGGAGCGTGTTAGGTTAGTAAACCCGCAGCTCACAGAATATGAAGAAGAAGTCATGAGACCAGACCACACACACTTCCATTGATTAAGAATCTAATCAAAACAGAGTTATCAGCACAAAATCATCAATAACATCAGCATATTTGCTAGTTTAGCATGCTCAGTATTAGATATGCATAGATTATGATAATAATAATTAACCACAGTGGGGAAGGTTCACTGATTTTTCAATTTACTTATCATGGCACGTCGGTTAGTGAGAAGTTTTAACGAGAACAGTCACCCGCAAAAGTGTTATGTTACAAAATATGTAGGTGCATAAATATTTAGATTGGACTTGGCTGTACAACTTTATATGTATAATTATGTATATTATCTATCTAAAATTGCAAATCAAGCCACTGTTTTTTTTGAAAACAATATTATGCTAACATATTATTTTGTTTATTTCTTGCACAATGCAATACAAAGTTTCACTTACAGGCTATGAGTATACATATTATATTATTATGTATCTAAATGCATATGAAATTATTCTCAATATTTTTAACCATGGTACACACATCACGTATCGCAAGTGTGTAATAAGTAGAATATTGTAACATTATCTAGATTTGTTTTCCCTAAAATATTTTATAGATATACAACAATTTGTGGAATTAAGATTTTAATTTCACTTTTATTGGATACACCCGAATAAAAAGCCTATAACCGTTTCCAAGGTCCTATCTATCCCCATATCAAATTTCATCCAAATCGGTTCATCCGCTTTACTGTGAAAGCGTAACAAACAAACAAACTCACTTTCGCATTTATAATAATGGTTACGATTAGCGCCATCTTGTCATTTTCTAATAAAAGCTATCATCGTAAAAATGTAGCCACTGTAGAAGTAGCTCTTTCAAACATTAACCTTCGACCTTAGAGATAAAACTGCTTGTACATATTTCTTACTGGTTAACTTGACTTGACAACTTGCTTACAATAAATCTACTTACTTAAGAAACCCATGACATACACAGATAAATGACACGTAAAAAAGCAAAATAAAAAATCCAAGCAAAATAAAGATATTTTGACAATTCCACATGATAAATTAAATCTCATAAGATTTAATGTAAAATTTTAATACATCAGTCATTTCATCAGATATCAGATTCATCCAAGAACATTATTATTTAAATGGAATATCTTTGTAAGAGTTTTGTGGATGATGATCCGAGACTAACTAAGTGCACCCGTGTCACTCAACTCGTATAAGCGTGATGGATCCGTTGCAAGTTATGAGAGAACAGCGATTTTAGACGTAACATCAAGTAGTGTACTATGGGGGGCTTGTGGCTAAGTATAAGTTTAATGGCTTGTTAAAAACTTGTTGGGTTAGTAGTTTGATTTCTATTCGAAATTAAATTACATTTTTTTGGAAAATTAATTACTAGGTATATAAAAGATGCAGAAATTACACTTTGCAATAAATACCGTTTTCGACACATGAACAAAAATAGACTTTACAGTCCATTTTATACATGTCAAAACTCTTGTGTTTCATAAATATGTTCAACATTTGATCTGCTATCATACATTTCAATTAACAGACCAAAGTTACAGGGTATCAATATTCAACGCCGGGTCTAGCCCGACACCCGTATTGAAGAGCGATACTATGATAAGTAACGGATTTACTAAGCACCAGAGATCACCGTTGGAACGCAAAATGAACCAATCACAGATCATATTCGACGCTGTACGTTCACTTTACAGCAGGTAGCTTTAATATTGTTTGTGAATTAAATAGTTGGCCGCTATGAAAAGCGTGAAAAGTGGCTTACTTGGCATAATATTTTTTTAAATTCAGGTGTTAGAGTATTGGTTAAACATTTGCAAAAGTAATAATATTTTATTTTTTTCAGTAGCAATTTTTACATTGTATCGCAATTTTACACTAAATTATAAAATTAAAACTGAAAAGGATTACAATATAATAAATGATTATGACCAAAAAGTTAATTAAAAAGTAAAACATTTCCAATTCCCTGTTATAATAATGTTAACAAGAACAAAATAGATTATGACCACACATTTCAAAAGAATCCTTACTAATATTATAAATGCGAAAGTAACTCTGTCTGTCTGTCTGTTACGCTTTCACGCCAAAACTACTGGACCGATATAAATGAAATTTGGTACAGAGATAGAATAGACCCTGAGGAACAACATAGGCTACTTTTTACCCGGGTGCACTAAGTAGTTCCCTCGGGATGCGGGTGAAACCGCGGGAAACAGCTAGTATAATATAATTTTTTACCAAGTAGAATTTTATTATCAGCTGTAAAATAAATACATTTATTGATTATTTTATATTTATAGTAGACCAAAATGCAGCCAATTGTTACAAAAAAATAATTAAAGTCTGAAGTCTAGAAATCAAACAACCACAACAACGTTTGTGGCAGTTTTTAGTAGATCTATGTAAAGTAAAATATTAGACATTTCTCAATGTCACCTCCTACCTAATAATGAAAAGTTGACAAATCAGTATGCGAAATTGAAACTCAATCAGATAAAAGTACGTTAAGTATAAAAGTCGCAAGCTAAATAAAATATTTAAAAAAAACGCTGTTCGCTTACGAATTTCACCAACATTATCTCAATTAAACTACCCTCTTAAAACCGATACGGAGCATTTTATCTGACAATCTTAAATACGTCAAGAAACTAACAATTACTGCGTCTGGTTTGACTGCTACATATAATATACTAGCTCTAGCCTGGGGCGTCGCTCGTATAGATAAGTACGTCTCTGGAAGACTACTTAATTTATTAGGATTTGAGTTTGACAGAATTCGGAGAGAACTTACGCCAAAACGATTATAAGACAAGTATTGGACAAGACATTAGATAAGGCATTTTGGAAAGAAAATACAAGTATCTATAACTATGTAGTTTAATTTTTTTTACGTTGGAAAGCTTTACTCCGTACTAAACATCTGTAGAGGAGTCGTGTTTCATCATCATCATCATCAGCCTATATATTGTCCCACTGCTTGGCACAGGCCTCTTCTTATACAGAGAAAGCATGAGCATTGATCTCCACGCTTGTTCAAGACGGATTGGCGATTTCAGACTTTTTAAGTCCAGGTTTCCTCACGATGTTGTCCTTCACCGTTAGTCAGTGACGTCTAAGATTAGAGAGACACTTAGAAAGTACAATAACATTGGTACTTGTCAGGTTTCGAACCAGCACACTCGTACACGAGGTGCCTTAACTAGTAGACCACCTAGACTTAGACAAACTCGTGTTTGTGTGTGCCAATCTCATAAATGGTTGAACAGATTTAAATGAAATTCCGAACACACGTAGTTTAAAGCCTGGATTAACATTTAGGATATTTGGACTTTTTTTGAAGTTGACATAAACGCGCGCGAAGCTATTGTCTAAACATGTTTAGATTTGTTTACAAACGAATCTCACTTTACAGAATACAATTATTCACTTAAATTTGCAGAATGCCTTTAGTTTTCCTCTGACTAAGAGACTTCCCCTTAGGGTCATTTGTCTCAAGTTATCCAACTTAGAAAGACAGTAACTTACTTGTAATGTTTATTTATTACTACTAAAACTATGTATATAACGCATCAAAATATCATGTATAATATAATACGCAATATATACGCTATGTTGGGGTCGGCTTCTAGTCTAACCGGATGCAGCTGAGTACTAGTGTTTTACATGGAGCGACTGCCTATCTGACCTCTACAACCCAGGTACTAGGTAACACGATACCCCTTGGCAAGACTGGTTGTCAGACTTTCTGGCTTCTGACTACCCGTAACGACTGTCAAAGATCTACAAATGACAGCCGGGACCAACAGTTTAACTGCTTTCCGAGGCACGGAGGAGTTTCGTTATATCATAGATGGTCACCCATCCACGGACCGACCGCGCCAAGCGTAGCTTAACCTTTTGATCGATCGACCCGTGCGGCTGTTACTTAGCCACGAGCTCCTCGTACATATAACAGTTAGTATGTTACAATATCATCGTCGTTCCGGTTCCGGTTGTCAAAGCAGTAACAGTGTCGTAAAAGTGCTCCCGATTTATAATCAAAATATTAGTGAAAAACACGGTTAGATCCCAAAAGGTCAGTGAATTATCATTAAAAAGCTACAACGCAACTGATTATCACGAAATATTGCACAAAAAGAGAAGACAAGGGAATAATAACACGAAATATTGGCAGCATAACAGTGTTAAAAGTTGGAGGTAGGAAAAAGTCATATTTATCATCAAGAGACGAAACGGACATCAAACTGACATTTGTGTAATAGTGCCAACATTACGAGGCAAACTTGTTACGTTCCATACCAGCGCTACCAACTGAGAAAGAAAAAAAAAATATTTGGAGATTGAGGCTTTTGGGTAAAACTAAAAAGTACGTTCCGTTTCACGATGAACACCAAATTGTCAGAGGAAATGTCACTGTTGTTTGAAAAAATGAAGGAAGAGTTACAGAAACAGACTTTAGTAATAACAGAGAATATAACTACAGTAATCCTCAAGAAAGTCGATGAGAAAATTGAACCGCTTATAAAAGAGAACGAGAAATTAAAACAACAAATAGATCAATTAAGCAATAAAATAGAATACCTTGAACTTAGCAGTAGAAGAAACAATATAGTTATCCACGGAGTACCTGAATTAGCCAATGAAGGGGAGGTGGACTTAATGTCCTTAACCATAAAAACAATTACAGATCTCGACGTAGCATTGGAACATAGCGAAATCAACAGAATTCAACGTCTTGGGAAGAATGTCAACAATGATAAGACTAGACCCATCCTCGTCTCAACTACAACACTGCAAAAGAAAATACAAATACTGAGAAACAAAAGAAAAATGAAACCAAACACATATATCACACACGACTATTCCAAGAAAGTATTATCTGAAAGAAAAACCAGTAAATCTAACCAAAACGAAAAAAGAAAGAGAGAAGAATCAGAAACGCCAAGCCCCAAGCCCTTTCGCGAAACTAACACAGAGGCAAAAATCAAAAAGATTGATGCATTTCAACTCATGCGAGGAAGAACAAATTCTTCACCCGGAGTACATACAAGCAAAAACTAATAAAAACCAAGGGCCGGAAATCAAAACAACTGAAACACAACAACCACAAAACAGAAGAAATCTCCCATTACGGCCGGTCACCGAGGGAGATCAAGACCAACACCCTCTAGCAAAATTAGAAGAATACTTATTTATCGCAACATTAAATACCAGGACACTTAGAACTCCAGAGTCCTTACTAGAATTAGAACTAGCCCTAGAAAATATAAAATGGGATATCATAGGTATTAGCGAAATGAGAAGAGCTGGTGAAAATATAGAAGAACGCTCAGGCTATATACTTTATTCAAAAGGAGAGACTGGAGGAGAACGAGGCGTCGGCTTCCTTATAAAATCCCATCTGAAAAAGCATGTAAAAGAGTTTATTGGAGTGTCGGATAGAATAGTAATCCTTAATATTAATATACCCAGCTATAGAAAGACCTGGTCCATTATACAGATTTATGCACCAACTGAACAAGCAAATAAACTAGATCTTCAAGCATTCTATGACAAGCTGTCAGAAGTATTAACAACATTTTCAAACAACTACATCGTCTTAATGGGCGACTTCAACGCACAAGTTGGAGTAAAGCAGAGTCCTGAAGAACATATAATCGGGCATTTTGGACATGGTAAAAGAAGCATAAATGGCCAGAAACTTGTGGATCTTTTACTTGAGCACAATTTATATCTTCTAAACAGCTTATTCAAAAAGAACAAGAACAAAAAATGGACTTGGAGGTCCCCAGATGGTAGTTATAAAAATGAAATAGACTATATTATTAGTAGCAACCCAAAACCATTTATAGATACATCAGTCTTACATACATTAAACTTCAATACGGATCACCGCCTAGTTAGAAGCTCAGTAAGATTAAAACCCTCAAAAATATCCAGGAAACATATAAAAAACATGACAAATACTCTATATCAAGAAAACTACAAAGAAATTTCTCAATCTATAGCAAGAAATCAGTCAGAGTTGACAAATGAAGATACAAGAATTGAAGAAAACTACAACAAGTTAGAGGAACAACTAAAATCTCGCACTGCAAATAAACCTAGAAAACATAAATATGAATTAAGCCAGAAAACATTACAACTAATTGAAAAAAGGAAGCAGCTTATATCAGCACCCTTTAAAAAGAGTAGTATCAAACAAATAACAGAAATTAGCAAGGACATAAAAGAGAACATCAGGAAAGATCGAAGACATAGGAGACTACATATTCTTGAAAGACATATAATCAAAACCGGAGGAGTACGTAAAGCTTGGAAAGAATTAAGAGACGTAAATAAAGAATGGATACCAAAGGTAAAAAGTAAAAATAAACCTGTGACAAAAAGAGAAGACATAATCGAAGCAGCAACACAATTTTATAGTGATCTATACGCAGAACATAGCCTCTCGCTTCACTCAACAAGTGGAAATGTATCACAACTATGCATAACAGATTATGAAAACGAACCGGAAATTTTACAGAGGGAGGTAGAAATAGCAATAAGTAGCCAAAAGATGGAAAAAGCACCAGGTCCTGATAAAATCTCCAACGAACTGCTGAAGGGATCCGCAGAAGAACTAGCCCCTATACTAACAAAATTATTCAACAGAATTATGTTTAACCAGTACATTCCTGCACAATGGGAAACTTCACACATCATTCTGCTTCACAAAAAAGGGCCGAAAGATGACATTGGTAACTACAGGCCTATAAGTCTTATGTCTAACTTATACAAAATATTCTCGAAAGTGATTCTTGAAAGAATAAGCCTGAAATTGGAGTACAACCAACCAAAAGAACAAGCCGGCTTTAGGAGGAAATTCTCAACAATAGACCACATACACACAGTGAAACAGATAATGCAGAAGTACAATGAGTATAATAAAACACTGTACATGGCGTTCATTGATTACAACAAAGCATTTGATAGCATAAGTCACGAAGCTATATGGGAAAGTCTGAACACCCAAGGCATACCTCAAATATATATAGAACTAATCAAAACTATATACTCAAACAGCAAAGCAAAAATACAGTTAGAAGAGACAGGGCCCGAGTTTAAAGTGAGGAGAGGCGTTCGACAAGGCGACCCAATGTCACCCAAATTATTCTCTGCAGTCTTGGAGAATATATTCCGCAAATTAGATTGGTCACACCGAGGCCTCAATATCGATGGCCAGAAACTTAATCACCTCAGATTCGCAGACGACATAATCTTGTTCGAAGAAGATCCAAGTTATCTAGAGCTTATGATCCAAGCTTTAAGCAAGGAAAGTGCTTTGGTGGGATTGTCCATGAACACAACAAAAACAAAACTTTTAACCAATTCGGAAAAAAAACCAATAGAGGTGGACTCAAAGCCACTAGAATATGTGGATGAATATACATACCTAGGCCAAATAATATCACCAAAGGATCAAACCAGCAAGGAAGTCAACACAAGAATAGCTAGTGGCTGGAGAAAGTATTGGTCATTAAAAGAGATTATGAAATCAAGAGACATAGGAATGGCTATAAAGAGAAAAATCTTCAACATCTGCATACTACCCTGTATAACATACGGATGCGAAACATGGGCACTAACGAAACAACACAGAAATAAATTGCAATACTGCCAAAGAGCCATGGAACGAAGCATGACAAACATACGAAAGGCAGATCATGTAAGAAATGAAAAATTGAGAGCAATAACTAAGCTACCAGACATCTTAACCAGAATTGACCAACAAAAATGGAGATGGACTGGCCATATGATGAGAGCAAATACAGAGAAATGGAGTAAGGTTGTTACTGACTGGTATCCAAGGGGCAGTAAACGTAGCAAGGGGAAACAGAAAAGAAGATGGGAAGACGAGCTAAAGCAAACAGCAGGCCCCAATTGGAGGAGAGTGGCCCGCGACAGAAACCAGTGGAAAGAGCTAGAGGAGGCCTTTGCCAAAAGGCATACTGAATTGAGGGATATACTATAACAGGATATAGACAACATATAGAAACAATTCAGAATAAAGGGCTTTATAAAAAAAAAAAAAAAAATGTTACAATATCGAATCAATTATGGACCATGTCGGGCTCAGCAAAGTTAATTTCAATAGCAGGAGAGAGGATGAAGGCGCTTCCTGTTAAGAAAAAAATTAGTTGCAAGATTCCGATCAAACATACATAGTTACATTGCAAGTTAAATAAAAGCTTGAAGAAAATAAAACTTATCACTAATTCTCAAATGAGAATTAACAGAAACAAAATAACAACTAGAAATCTATGGGCCCTCGCCCACGGCGACTTTTTGTAGCGATGCTGTCGCGCGTCCGCATCGATACGGTCGCGAAGCGGTCGCTAGCTGTTTGCCCTCGCCCACGGGCTCAGCTTCAGTCGCAATGCAAACGCAATACTGTCGTGCTTCTGTCTCGATGCAAACGCGATTCAGTATTCAGCACAAAAATACCTACGATCGCTACAGTTGCAAGATGGATTCCGTTGAGGTAACATTAGTCACGTTGTCTTTGGTGCTGCTTTTACGTAAGCAGCCGAAGCGTAGGCAACGATCCGTTCTTCCCCCGATGTCGTCCAAAACGGTCGCGCGTTTGCATCGATACAGTCGCGATGCAGTAGCGCGTTGCAAATGCGACTAACACGCGTTAGGCCAAAACACAAAAAGTCGTCGTGGGCGAGGGGCCTTAGATTAGAACTGACATATTTGTCAATTACTGACGACAAACCAACCCTTGCATCTGATTATCTTTTTAATCTAAACTTCAATATATACTATTAATTCATTCACAAATTGCCATGTTGTCATATAATGGCATGACTATGCAAGTCATGAAGCTACAACTCATTGTAATAATTATACACATTTCATAAAAAAATCCTTATCCTCAATAACATGTTAAATGCGAAAGTGGGTTTGTTTATTAAGCTTTTATGGTAAAACGGATGAACCGATTCGGATGAAATTTTGTATGGAAATAGATGAAATCCTGGACACAGTTATAGGTTATTTTTTATCCAGTTGCGTTAAGAAGTTCTCGCGGGATATGCTAGAAACCGCGGGAAACATCTATTACTTTTATAACTGCCAAAGTTTGTTTGTTTGTTACGCTTTCGCGATAAAACGGGTGAACCGACTTGGATGAAATTTGGTATGGAGATAGATGGGATACAGGAGACACTAATAGGCTACTTTTTTACCGGGTGCGTTAAAAAGTTTCCTCGGGACATGGGTCAAGCTGCGGGAAAAGGCTAGTATACCATAGAAATTGAATATCACATCAGCGCACGTATTTTTACTATAAATTACTGGGTCACCTAGATACGGGCTTAATAAAATTAGTTCATGCCTTTATTAAGAGCCGGGTATGAGTAATAAAACACACGTGAAGAATATAAAGAAGGATATTATTGGTATAATTAAATTATGTATGTCAATTGAGAGCGAATGGAAGAAAAATATGGATTACTCGTGTGCCCGCGATTTTGTTGGCGTACAGCTCAAATTGAATCAAAATATAAAAGCTCAAATTGGATAAAAACTTTCCGATTTGTTAATCCAGGTTATAAACTATATGCGAACGGAATTTCATCTATATCTGTTCAGCTGTTTTTGAGATTAGCGCGCACAAATACCTTTACAAATTTATTATAATATATGTATGACTAGCTATTTCCCACGGTTTCACCCGCGTCCCGAGGGTCACGCAAAAGTAGCATATAACCTTCTTCAGGGTCCCTTTCTTTACTTATTACTTGACTTAATTAACCCCTACAACTTCACAAACTAAGTATACTTTTTATAATATTACTAGTTTTCCGCCCGTGGCTTCGCCCGCGTGGTCATTTTTTTACACCTTGGGTTACATTATTCAAGTTTTAGTAGGGATCCCTAATTATTTCTGGAAATTAATATAGCTTATGACACTTCATAAAGATTTAGACTTCTAACGGTGAAAGATTTTTTTAAATCGGTCTAGTAGTTTTTGAGTTAAAGCCCTACAAACAAACAAACAAATCTTTCCTCTTTATAATATTAGTTTAGATAGTATTGATATAATAGTATTGGCCCTAAAGAGGTAGGCAGAGTTGTTTAACAGTAACACAATATGTCTTATTGGGTATATTACCTTATTCTCGGGGTTTCAGTATTCTGTGGTAGGCTCCTTCACGCATCTAGATAAAAACATCTGTCCTTTCTCAGATTTCAATCTATCCCCATGCCAATTTTATTTTATCTAAATTTGTTTAGCCTTTTGTTTTACCATGAAATCGTGATAGACTGACAAACAGAGAGACTATTATTATGACTTTTTATACTCAGGCACAGGCAATACAACCCCACTTTATTGTCCGGACAGTTAATTTAAACCAGTATCATTAAATATCACAATTCAAACCACGTTTAATATGAATGTGTCTGGCGGTATGCCAAAGATATTTGTCCAATATACGATATGTCTATGTGATTACTAATATAACCTATATGATTACTGATGTGTCTTCGAGATTATCAAACCCCTTGGGTTAATGAATTTTACTGTTTCCATCTATCCTTACTATGATTATTTATGAAAAAGTAAGTTTGTCTGTTTGCTTTCGTGCAAAACGGCAAACTAAAATTTCTTTCAAATCTGTTGAATTAAATTTTAGTATTAAAATTTCTTTCAAATCTGTTGAATTAAATTTTAGTATGGATATTGGTTAAACATAGGCTAGCTGTTATTCGGGCGTGAAGTTTGAATCGCGGGTGACAGTAAATTATGTTCTTACTTTCTTATGTATGCGAGAGTAAGTTTATTTTTGTCTGACTGTAAACCATTTACGGGAAAATGGCTGATTTGATTTGGAGATAGATAGAAATTAGGGGAGAGACATATATTTTAAGGGTTGGTTTAAGGCTCAAGTTCACCGACAAGATAACGGTCCGATTCCCTTAAAACAGATGTTTACCATAAATTCAAACTTCCAACTTGCGATGGATAACGTATTATTTGAGACTAGCTTCTGCCAGCGACTTCGTTCGCGTGGAATAGTGGTGCTCCGCCCCTATTAGTCTTAGCGTGATGATATATAGCCCATAGCCTTGATTTCTGTGTAGCTTTAACCATTAAGGTTGCACACGCGACGGAGGCTTAAAAAATGGAGTAACTTCACCCGTTTTCCCAACATTTCCCTTCACTGCTCTGCTCCTATTGATTGTATCGTGATGAAAAGTATACTATAACTAGCTCAGGAGTATGAAAAATAATTGTACCAAGTTTCGCTAAAATCCGTTGAGTAGTTTTTGTTTCTATAACGGTTATACAGACAGACAGACAAAAATTTTACTGATTGCATTTTTGGCATCAGTATCGATCCCTAATCACCCCCTGATAGTTATTTTGGAAATATATTTCATGTACAGAATTGACCGCTCTACAGATTTATTATAAGTATAGATTTTTATTCCTGAAACGGTCGATTATCAAACCAGGGTTGAACTAGAAGTGGGCTACAAGAAAACTCCCAATTCGTGGTTAAAAAACGTTTTCATTTAACGGGCCGATTATATAACCACACTAGCTTCTGCCCGCGACTTTGTCCGCGTGGAATAGTGGTGCTCCGCTCCTATTGGTTTTAGCGTGATGATATAGATGATATAGCCTATAGCCTTCCTTAATAAATGGGCTATCTACCACTGAAAGAATTTTTCAAATCGTACCAGTAGAGAGAACAAATCGTTCCTGAGATTAGCGCGTTCAAACAAACAAACTCTTCAGCTTTATTATATTAGTATAGATATGTCGGTGAACTTGTGTATTTGCGTTTCCGTCGGGATGCAGGTGAAATGGCGAGTAACAGCTTGTATTATAAATAATTTCGAAAATCATCACAAACCATCAGTAATAAAAGAAAAACAGATTTTATCATGCACAATCATTTTATTAATCCCTTGAGTGAATATCGCAATAAATATAACGGGTTGCTATCTAAATCTGTATGTCATATCATATATTGGTCATAGATCTCTGGCACAGTGCCCGGTACACTCGTGATTTACGCTCTTTGAATATTTATAATATTCATCATAAATATGCGGGGCATATGCATGGTTTTAAATGGATATGCTCGAATTTGTTTTTGTGTTTTCGATAAGGCGAATAGAGGTAGGCATTTCTTTTTTTGTTTTGTTGGCAGAAATAATTAATTAAAGTTCAGTCCCTAATTCAACTTAGAGTTTATAGTTTTTGTTATTCAATTGCATTGTTTTCAATTATAAAGAGTCAAATTGATAAAAAATTGAGGTAATTTTTTGTTACTAAAAGTTCCTTAATAATGCAGTGTTTGTTTTCTTTTTAATTTACTAAAATGAAGCTAACTAACTAGGAGTTTCCTTGTTAGTTAGCTTCATCATCGGCGCTGGCTTTCAAATGAAAAAAACCGCATCGAAATCGATCCATCTGTATGTGAGCTACGATGCCACAGACAGATACACACACGGACAGACAGACATCGACGACAAACTTATAACAGCCCTTTTTTTGCCAAAAAAATAAAGTCTTCGCATAAAACCTGTGTGCTCGCCAGTACCATATCTTCAGCGGAAGTAGTCGACGTGATTTGGGATGACAAGTGTGAAAGGTTTTCAGGCACAGATAACTGATGCAAGTGCGGCACGATGACCATTTTTTATCTGTGGCATGTTTGTATGAGTGATGGGCTGCGGGATTCGCGGATATTCGGATAACTATTTTATTTCGGATTCGCGGATTTACTCGAGAGGTTGGTAGGTATGTATTTTTATCGAGTTTCATGTATTTTTTTTTTGCAATTTTTTTGTTGGGAAAATGTGTTTCTAGTAAAAATGGGATTTTCTCTTTATATGCACAGAACGAGCGAGCTATTAGTCAGACGGGTTTAACGAAAACTTATTAAAGTATATTACCTACCTAAAATTAACTGCAATTACACTTTTGTCTTTTTAACTGTCTCTGGCAACTGGAAAATTTACGAATTACAACTGGGATCAACGGATTTTACCCGACTGCCGAAAACCACCCATTTATCCCTGATGGAGGGGTTTTTTAAAAAGTCCTTCTGTATTTATTTATTTATTATAAGGCACACCAACAACTTATTCACAATTTGGATACAGGCTGAACTTATACATAATTTATCCTGTGCAAATAAGTTACTTACAGGCATGCACGACATTCTTAGGATACAAGTGCTTGCTTAGCTTAATGTGAAACATAATTAAATTTATACATTACTATTAGTGAATAAATTAAGAAAAAAAAGAACACAATTTTAACAAACAAATGACAACAGTCAAAGATACAATTATGAAAGCGTCATTTCAGAAATCAAATAAATAATTTTTGCCAATAAATTCTTAGCAATTATTATGACAACAACAATAAATTAAAGTGATAATATAAAATTAATTTAAAAAAAATGTATCCCTCCTTGCAGGTTAATTGAAAGATGATCAATCATAATCAATATAGTCGACCAATTTTGATGTTATTGACTTGTAGGTACGCTGTTTAGTGGGCTATTTTTTCGGATGGGAAATCATCAAATGGCTCCACCGTGGATGGGGCGGTGGGAGTGTCAGACTCTTACTGAATAAAACCCATCCATGTTCCTTCTTCAGCCCTTTATATTCCGGGGGCGCGGTCAGTCTTCCGAACATCCCGCAGCCTCGGCAGGCTGTTTAGTGGGCCTGGATTCCAATTGAATCTAGTAGGTGGGTGATTGGGTCAGAACAAAAAGAGGATCAAGATAAGTTGAGGATTAATTATATTTATCAAGAAACATTTTATATATTCGTAAAATGCAAATTCTCAAATGTCAGAAAGATTATTTGACTTCACAAAGCGATTACAAACTATCTGAGACCACCTACTAAATACATAAATGTACAAAGAAAATGTCCTCTACTTCAGTAATTATATGTACTATCTAATCTGCAATCAGCATTGACTCCCAACTGGCTTGCTATAAATAATTATGAATATATACAACTTTTACGAAGGCTTTCAATGCTCAAGGGTGTTAGGCTTTGGATACACTGTTATGTAGTTATTTTTGATAGTAAAATAAATATCAAAAATCATATCCCTGTACGAAAAAACAGAGAAGAAGAGAATATATTCATAATTCAGAAAACTTTTTCCCTGTGTTACTAAGTTTATTGACAACAATATTTACAATAATGAAAACATAAGAATAATAAATTATACAAATAAAATTAGGCATCAAAATATTCATCCGCATCGCTGTCAGCGGGAATCGTGCCCAAAAGGCTGCATTGCCACGTTGGATGGCAATGCTGATTCTTTGACCAAAATATAGTCCAACCCTTTGATCACGCGTGGAGTCTACTAAACGTTTGCCTATATCACGAAATAGTAGACGGGCACTTGGACCCCATGGCCCTAATATTTCAACCCCAAACGGCTCAAATATTATAATAAATATAGTTTATATATTTGTTACTAAGACAATTTAATGTAACATAACCCAATAAGCTTTACCCAGGAAACAAACCAAGGACATTGTAATCTGTAGTCGCTCTTGCTACCATCGATGACCAACCCAACGGTGTTTTTCAAGGAAATATCGAAAAATGTACTACTTTGTTACGATATATCTTTTCGAGTCGGTGAAAAACGGAATAGTTACAAAAATATGTATAATATATAGAATGGAAGTCTGTCACTACGTTCGTTCTTGAGGAGTGTTTGAAGAGGGTTCGTCATGCGTGGGTCAGCATAATGAGGTTATGATGTACCTATGAGACCGGCTTTTGAAGTAGTGATGAAGTTTATAAGTAATTACTTCATGTATAGAATTTGGAGTATACCAATACTGGTTGTTTCTGCATCCGAAAGATCTTCTAAAGACATCCAGATAAAAAGCCTATAACCGTCTTCAGAGTCCCACTTATCTCATGTATGATCATGGTATGGTCATGGTATGTTATGCGGAGGAATAAGGAATATATTTTGAGGAAAGTTTTGAGCATAATTGTGGATGGCTATAGAGGTAGAGGAAGACCAAAGAAACGATAGATGGATTGTGTGAAAGATGATATGGCTAGAAAGGATGTTACTAGTGAGATGTCGTCAGATAGAGAAGTATGGAAGAAGAAGACATGCTGTGCCGACCCCAAATTAATTGGGATAAGGGCAGGCGGATGATGATGAGACCCACTTATCTGCGTACCAAATTTCATCCAAATCGGTTCAACCGTTTTACCGTGAAAGCGTAACAAACAAACAAACTCACTTTCGTGTTTATAAATAGAGATTAGTCGATTATTTTTTATTTGGAATCTATATTAGTAATTAAGAGGTAAACGCAAGTTTGTAACTAGTAATTCTCGTGTGCCCCATCCCTTAAGGTGCGTATATGAAACGTTGTTATATAACATGTTTCCGTAATGTGGAGACTGAATGTGTTGCAATGAGAAATGAAATCAAGTTGTAATAACAAGGTGTGTTACATGTTATTAAAATTTACAAATGTTATATAACATATGCCGCATGTCATATAACATTGTTATTCTAATGTGTACAGTATTATTATATGTTGCTATGTTGAAAAACAATGTAACATAATGTGGACGTGTTATACAACATGTTACTTAATCTATACGCACCTTAACAATTTCTAATCGCATGATAAAAGGCGCGTAATAATAGGGTTGTGCTACATTTGTTAACTCAATTACTCCAGCCGTTGTATATTAATAGTTACTTTATATTATTTCAATTTGAATACATTTGCAAAGTCACGGCCTTATTGTGGCTTTCATTCTGGCTTAAAAACGGGTTATAATTGCTTATTATAGCTGTGGTAATATCGCTTTTGTTAATAGCTATTATATTATTAATACAAATGAATAGTGTTTATTTTAAAACAGATAATAAAGCTAAGTGTTTCATGACTGACAGTCTGACATTCATATTTCGCCATTTATGTTTGAATTCCATATAGGGTCAAACCTATCGGCGTTTGCCGAGCGCATGACCAGTATCCGTGATGATACTGAGAAATTCGATACGGAAAAGTTTAATGATACTTTGCCCGACCCGGAAATCAAACCGAAGACCTTATGATTAGCAGTCATGTTTAAGTCCAGCGATGAACTCCAAGTGAGAAAGCACTATATCTATCGTTGCTGAAAATAAAACAATATATGTATGTTTGTTTATCATAGTCATAACATTTTAAGTATAGCTGAAATTTTAATATTCCACCGCAATACAGAATTCTAGAATCATCTTTTACATCCGATAATAACTCCCAACTTCAATCCCTGAAACAAAGTAAAAAAACACGTAAAAATAAAACAAATAAAAGTATAATATTTCAACAGAACAGTAATAAGAAACACTGAACGCAACGGTACGGAACCATTAAGAAAACATAAAAAAATGAACAACCCTAATTAACCCTCCAAAGTGCGCTGGTATTGTAGACCAGGGACATGAATTTGCAATTTTGAGGTCCGGCCGCCTTAAAAAAACGAATTTTTGGTGTGGTGCAAGGGTTGGGAGCAAAGCGGTTGGCACTGCTCATTAGTATAAAGTAAAATAAGTCAAGTGCGTGTCGGGCCACGAGCAGTAGGGTTCCGTAGTAGGTCTTAGTCGGCTATAACTCTGTCGGTTAAGCCTACTTAGCCGTGATAGTTTTCCTTGTAAGTTCATTACATGTGCTAATAAAAGTTAGATGGGGAATGGAATTGATTCGAACAAAAATTTGCACTTAAAAGCTAAATATTTCGCAAATGGCTCACATAACGGATATTGATGATTTGAAGTTTTGAGAAATGATAACGCTCAAAATGTTTTGGCATGGACATGAGCTCACGCAAAGTTTTCATTTCATTTCAATAGCAGTCGTATTCGTTTTGCTATTGAAATATTAAAAAAAACAAAGCAGTGTGTCTAGATATTGTGAAAATGAACTCTAATATATAGATAAATATAACATTTGCCGTGTTTTAAACATGTTTACTATGCCGAAATTATGTTTTTTTCCAACTCCGCTATTCTTTTCTGATAAATTTCGTTGCGTTTTCCAAGACAGTCAATATCATTTCTCTGGGTTTCGTCGAGCTTCATTGCGTCGAGATTTTTCTAGTGGTCGCCACTTTTGATTCTGGGTTTTAGTTGCAGTGGGCGGGAATAGTGTGGTGTGGTTAAATTTACTGTGTTTATGATTGCTAGGTAGGAGTAACCATAATTACTGGCATTTGAGAAAATCAGCATTGTGTAAGATGCAGAACGGAAGTTTAATTTCTTATCACTTGTACCATACAATTTTTATCTTTGGAAATAATAAAAAAAAATATAATCCCGCGCAGTGAGTTTAGTTTCGTTTAGATTGGTTCAGATTTTACAGCTCAAGTCTTCCATTGCGTTCAAATGTGTTGATATTGTTTACATTCATGTTTTGTAATTTATAACGACTGGGTTTTACCGCGGAGTCGCCCGCGTTTTGTACACATGACGCATATATTTTTTTTAATATTAATTATGGTCTTTTTTGGGGTCTTTCTTACTTTTTGCATAGGCTTTTATGAGTATGTAAGAGAAAGTCTGAAAGTGGCCCCAGTGACAGGCAAAATATGTGCAAAACGTTTTTCTTTACTGTAATTCACAAAACTGATATGTGATCATATAATGCAATAAAATAAGTTAGAGTGAACAGGCTTCTTCTGGGTGAGCTCGCTCCATCGTCGACTTTGTCTTTGTCACCTCTGACCTAGACTAGAGTCAAGATTAAACCCTTATCAGATAAAAAAAATATAGATTGTTATTTACTAGATGTGAATTCTGTATGCTCACTTAAATAGTCTCCTTAAATAATTACTTAATCTCCTAATTGAGAACTAAATTTTCCTGTAGCTTAAAGTTTGTCTGTTTGTTATCTTCTACTAACAGAAATCACATTATCCTACTAATATAATAAACGCGAAAATTTTTAAGAATGTATGTATGTATTTTTGTTACTCTTTCACGCAAAAACTACTGAACGGATTTGGATGAAATTTGGTACACACATAGTTTATAACCTGGATTAACATATCGGATACGTTTTACCGGGGCATTCACGACGGAGTTCCCTCACGATGTGGGTGAAACCGCGGGCAACAGCTAGTCTCACAAATTTCATGGGCTGTGATTAAGCATGTCTTATGAGAGAAGTTGTGGGCGGTAGCCAGTTACAAATCTATCCCAAACTATACTTAGTAACAACACTATTGAAATGAAAACAAAAATATCTCTCCCAAACAAATTGAGTAAATAAATATTTAACCTTAAGAATAAAATTCCCCTTTAGCGTGAAGATTGACGGCACAAGAGTTGTATAAGCTACTTAGTGGCTTTGAACAGAAGCCTCCATGTGTTGATACTATCGCAATAGTTTACTAGAATAGGCTTCAAATAAAATACGAGTATTTTCTCTCTGTGTTCTTTGTCTGAAAGGTTTTCGTGAAAGTGTATAAGAGAAAAACAAAAATTGACCGTTTTAGTCGGTAAGGAAAATGCGGCTTGAGACAAAATGATTTGAAAAACCATATCTTTTGTAAATGATGTAAGTTTCAGTTAACGTTTAGCCAAATTCTGTTTTTTTTCCTATTACAGAAATGGATGTTCAAAGTATTAGAAATATAAAGCATGGTCGTTCCGTGGGTGGGTGACCATCTATGTCATACCGACACTCTTCCGTATCTTAGAAAGCACGTTAAGCTGTTGGTATCGGCTGTCATTGGTAGATCTTTGACAGTAGTTACAGGTGGTCAGAAGCCAGAAAGCCTGGACAACCAGTCTTATCAAGGGGTAGGTATCGTGTTACTCGCTCACTGGGTTCTAGAGGTCAGATAGGCAGTTGCTTGTTATAAAACACTGGTACTCAGCTGCATCCTATTCAATTAGAAGCCGATTCCCCACAGTAGGGAAAAGGCTAGGCAGATGATCCTAGGTATTAATATTTTATAGGGAAACGTAGGTTCATTATCCAGGGCAGTCCACAGACTCCACTCTAGCGTCGTGGCTATTTTGTGAAGATAATGCGTGTTTCTTATTTAGCTTAACTAACCATACGTTACATAAATCAGAGATAAAATCCCCTCATTTGGATTCACATTTTGGCGCGAACTTGGCTGGTGGCACTATCGTGCATCGCCACTAAATCCCCCAGTATTGGGGGACAAACGAGCACGAAATATTACCCCCTTACCCCCACTTGCTTTTTACACAGGTGATGCGGATTTTTTACCCGACTACGGTAGAGGAGGGTTATAAAACTTAATGTGTATACTATACATGAAGGAGATGTAATCGCCTACAGAATTAGAAATTCAAAAATCATTTATTCATAGTTTGAAAATCAGCATTTTTTGAACGTCAATTGTATAAAAGATAGTCCCCAAAACGCCCGCTCTTTACCACTTCCTATGTTTTTTCTTCTTCTTATAAATCTTTTAAAAAAGAAAGCAGATGTGTGAAGACCATTTTCCAATTTAGGACGTTTTCGAAATATGAAGCTTTAAAGTTATTGCAAATTTTTGTTAAGTTCGAGCGTTCGAGTTCGAGAGTCCCCCCTTTAACTAGTGAATGGCTGCTTCTAGATTTATGAAAAAAGTCTCAGACGTAGTAAATATAATGAACTTCAAAGGAGCACTATCACGGTTAAGTAAGCTTTACTAGTTGCAGAGTTATAGTCGACAAACTAAAACGTGTTACAGAACCATATTGCGTCGTGTTTCGGAACCCTACAGCGCGTTGCTCGACACGCACTTGGCTGATTTTTAACTAAGCATATTCTACGAAATTTATCATTATAAATATTATCAAACTTGAAAATAAATGCATTATATATAGTTCAATAATTTTAGATTTTGTATAATATCTAATTACACATAATATATGATAGCTACACTTTTCTAGAGAATCAAAAGATTTTGTCACATGCAAGAAAATTACTTTTGGACACAGACAGAACCGCGGCAAATACCCAATCTAGTAAATAAATAAAAACAACAGTGACATATTTATATCTATCGGATAAAATAGGGGAGTGAATTAAATCGTAAATATACTGGTATTTATGCCATGGGAGACCTTTTAGCTTGATTGCTTTGCTTTAAAATATTTACTGGATTTTTGTAGACTCGAGTTATTTAGTAAAACATAGGCTTATTGGAGCTCTATTGAATGAATGTATGAAATGAATGAGCCGGTTTGAGTCTCTGATTTATTTCTTTTTGGCGTATATTTTAGTTTTTGATTACTTGATGATTAATATACTTAATTTTATTGACTAACACAAATCTTTAAGTAGGTAGTTCTGAAATAAAGAATTTGAATTGAATTAAATTTATAACAGTTAAAATATGTATCTAACATTTATCCTTACTAATATTATAAATGCAAAAATTACTGTCTGTTTGTCTGTTACGCTTTCACAGGAAAACAGCTGGACCGATGTAGATAAAATTTGGTATGAGGATAGAGAGAAAAACTCGGAAAAACATATAACTTTTTACCCGAGTGGGTAGGAAAAGGATGAAACCGCGGGAAACAGCTAGTTATAAAATTATCTTGAAATCTGTCCGTTCATTTTTCTGTTATGCTGAAACAAATTAGATGAAATTTTACATGGAGATATATTGATACCTGGGAAAGGACAGTAATATAAAATACACCATTATCCTGAAGGAAGTACATGGAATAAGTTGTTTCCTCAGGATATGAAAGGATCCGAGGGAAAGAGTTTTATGTATGTGAGAATTCAAATTACCGCCATTTTCGGTTTTCACGCTTCAATGATATACTCGTCTTTATCCTCATTAAAATAAGACATATATTTACATGTTCCTCTTAACGAGTGAGCCGTCATCAATCTCAGCTGTTACTTAATTATAAAGGGATGCATTTCCTCAACTGTTTGCATTAATTTGCGATATAAATCATACTAATTCGTGTTTTGTATTGTTGCTAAAATTCAGTTGAGATATTGTTTGTATACATGTATGTCTGTATAATTTATTTTTGGTAGATAGCAGATTTAGTTTCGAGAAAATTCGACCTCTTACTCTTTTAGGGTTCCGTAGTCGACAAGGAACCCTTATAGTTTCGACATGTCCATCTGTCTGTCTGTCTGTCCGTCCGCGGCATAGCTCAGAGGCTCCTTGTACTAGAAAGATGAAATTTTCTATGGATATGTATACTGATTACGCCGACAAAGTGGTAAAATAAAATTATGAAAAATATTTTTTTAGGGTATCTCTCATGCACCTAAAGTGGGGATTAATGTTTGTTCTCCTATATCGCGTCGGGTATGGTTTTTTGGATAGGTTTTTCAAAAATTAGGCAGGTATCGAGACTATTTTCCAATTTATTTTGAAATATCAAGCTTTATACAGAAAATTGTTGTTAAGTACAAGCGTCCCTACCCCTCTAACTTCTAAATGGGTGCTCCTAAATTTATAAAAAAAATTAACTTAAATGGAAAACTATCACGGCTTAGTAGGCTTTACCGGTTACAGAATTATAGTCAACCAATTACGGAACCCTATCGCGCGTGGGTCGACATGCACTTGGCCGGTTTTTTGGTGGATGACTGATTGAGTTGCGAGAAAATTCGACCTCTTACTTTTTACAGTTGTTTTTTATAGACATTTTGCTTTGGTAAAACCTGTGTCCTGCCAAAAACCCAATTCCCCTGAAATCGGCAATTTTTTTCTTAATAAGTAGGTAATGATACCCAATAAAGCAGCTTGGTTGTCACTGCAGTCTGTGTACAATACTACATTAAATTACGTTACAAAAAAACTAATATAGCATCGATATTACAAAATCCTGCATCCACATATCTAGGCACTCAGTCCTCAATATTTCAATGCTGAAATTGAAGTTTTTGTTACTAGCATTTTATTGGAGACGCGCGCACGCTCCGCCATCTTTGTTTCTGTCGTACAAAAAGCGTTTTTATTTGTTTCAACCATTTCTTTGTTGATTTAAAGACTGAAATACGTTGGGTACTGGTACTGTGGGACTGTTTTCACGTATACAGTCTTTAAATGGTTATTCTGCGTATCGTTAAAGAATAATATAGGGGAAAGAAAAATGTTTGCTACAAAAATCGCCGTGCAATTTAAGCTAGAACTGTAGTATGTTGTTGTGAGTTCGTCTATACACACATTACAATGTGAAGATACGACTTTTTAAGCATATTCCGTGAGTATGAGAAGTGTGAGTCTTAGTTTAGTTAAGTTAGGTCTATAATTCGGTGTAAAAGCTATAATTTTAATGAATTACGCTCAAACTTCCATCCCAAAAATATAATTTATTCCTTTAACAAATAACATTTGATGTTTTTCCAGTATAAATATCAAGAAGTTATGATAAAACAATATTGTATCTTCTCAATGATATTCATAAAATTTTCCTTGAAATACTGTAAGCCTATTATTCAGGTCAGGATAATATGTAGATAATCCTAGAAAATCCTTAGACTACCTGGGTAACATGTTAAGCTTACTGAAATTGAAACCTAAAAACATTTGTCTTATATAGGGAAGCCTATATTCTAGGTAGTGGCATTTAAGGGCTGATTTTTTAATAGTTAGATAACTTTTATCTAAAGAATAATTTACGACAACAGATTATGTAAAGAAATGTATCAAACTATCATATTTATTCTTCGGTTAAAACTTATCTGACTATCTAAGTGTAAGGGAAGTTTTATCTAAGTAGTTTTAGTTTTCATAACATTTTGTAGTTTTTTTCATTTGTGTTTCATTAAAAAGTATATGATTAAGTTTCGTATCTCATTTGACTTCTCTGCTGGTACTTAACTGGCAGATAGCGTTTATCCTGAGATGGTGACACGGTTCAAAAGAGGGATAATATATTCGGGAACACGCTAGGGGATGTACTCTGTATAGTAAAAATGACATTGTGATGTGAAACATAATTTCGCTAATTTATTTATTTATTAACTAGCTTCTGCCAGCGACTTCGTCCGCGTGGAATAGTGGTGCTCCGCTCCTATTGGTCTTAGCGTGATGATATATATAGCCTATAGCCTTCCTCGATAAATGGACTATCTAACACTGAAAGAATTTTCCAAATCGGACCAGCGGTTCCTGAGATTAGCGCGTTTAAACAAAATGAAAACATTTCTCTTCACTGCTCTGCTCCTATTGATTGTAGCGTGATGAAAAGTATACTATAACCATCTCAGGAATATGACAAATAATTGTACCAAGTTTCGTTAAAATCCGTCGAGTAGTTTTTGTTTCTATAGAGTTTATACAGACAGACAGACAGACAGACAGACAGACAGACAGACAGACAGACAGACAGACAGACGGACAGACAGACAGACAGACAAAAATTTTACTGATTGCATTTTTGGCATCAGTATCGATCCCTAATCACCCCCTGATAGTTATTTTGGAAATATATTTCATGTACAGAATTGACCTCTCTACAGATTTATTATAAGTATAGATAGAAGATAGATAGAAGATAATGACAGATGTATTCCTGAGAAGTTTGTTCATCACCGCTTCTTTCTATAGGAAGCGGTGAGGATTGGTGTTTTGGGGGCGCTATCATTATGTAACTTTGATGTGAAAAAGTAGCAACTACGTATTAATTTAATTAGTCTATTTTCAATTAAAAATAAGTTTGTATTTCTCAGAAGTTGAATACACGATACTCAAATCTTTATTGCATTCCATATGTATAGGTATATAGGTGGACATTTACATTATTATAGGAATAATATGGAACCTGCAGGGCACAGCCGTCACATAGAACTATGAGAGAGGGAATAGAGAGTGCCTCTGTGTCTGCGCACACAGACTCCTGGGGCTGTACCACCACGTGTTTTTGCAATCACTATTCAAGTTTGAGAGCGTGACACAGCTACTTACGTCGTATAGCTCCGTCTCTTTTTCATAACGAAAATAATCTTGTTTTGGCACGTCATGGTAAGGCCCCTGCATCCCTGCGTTTAAATTAGCTAGTTTTAATTGAAATTGGCTGGCAAGAAAACTTTAAAAATCCATTATTATTTCAATTACAAGGTGCGGTTTTCCAATCAATATTGTGCACAAACTCTTTGTGAAATTGATTTGATAGTAGCTTTGAAAAGCTTTAAAAAGGTGGCAATTGAAACATTTTAATTATCGAAGTGATAATGTCGCAAAGGTAAAGGCACAAGAGAGAAAGAAGGCAATCTTGTTGGGGGTTGGTTTGACGTGTGGTACAAGTTAAAAGATTTTGTTGGGACTAAACTAGCTAATTCGAAATGTGAATTTTGAAATCTCGGGTTTTGTAAGTTAAGAAAGAAAGTCAGTAGTAAGCTGGGAAAGAAAGTGCAGGCAATTACAGATTGGGATTATTGTAAGAAGTTGCTCCTTCAAATTTTGTGATTCAATTGACAGTCTTAATTCGCTATTAGAAAAAAATAATATACCTTAATGCTGTTTATTTCTATGCCTCAATAGTCGTTTACTTTATTAAAACTTCTACACGTACGTAAAACTTTCTAGTGTATTAAAACCCCAGTTTCACGTTGTGGTTTTTGGGCGGTATCAGCTCTGATTCAGTACAAATGGAGCCTATTATTTTTAGTAGTGAATGTTTACGGTTCAAATATCGCTACCAGTTTATGACTTGTGTAGCGAATAAAATAAAAATTTGCTAATTTAAAGTTTAAACAGTCGTTCAATTTCTTTCTTTCCTTAATTTTCTTAGGCCCAAGTTCACCGACGAGATAACAGACCGATCAACTCAAAACAGCTGTTTACCATAAATTCAAACTTCTGTCTTACGATGGATACCTTATCATTTGGGTTTTTTATTCCTAAGACGGTCGATTACCAATCCGGGGTTGGACAAGAAGTGGATGACACGAAAATTCTCACTTCGTAGTAAAAAAACGTTTTTAATTAACGGGCCGATTAGTAACTAACTGTCGGTGAACTTGGGCCTTAGTAGTTAGCTATTCTGAAATAGGAAGGAAATAGTCAATACTGCAGCACAATGAGTATGCATGGCAAGAGTAGGATACATTCTAACTGGATTAGCATGAATAGATAGATCAAAACATCCTAAGGCCCGATTTTTCAATAGTCGGATAACTTTTATCTAAAGAATAAATGTAATAGTTTGATATATTTTCTTTACTAAAGCTGTCAAACTAACATATTTATTCGTCAGATAAAAATATAAATAAATAAATAAATATCTTTGGACAATTTCACACAACGCCATCTAGCCCCAAAGTAAGCAATGCAAGCAAGCATGCTTGTGTTATGGGTGCTAGCTTAACGGATATACTACTTATATACTTTTATAAATACATACATATTATACATAGTAACACTCAGACCCGTTACAGAAATTAAAATTCATCATTTCAATTTCTGCCCGGCCGGGAATCGAACCCGGGACCTCTTGTCTCTAAACCAGTCTCACTAAACCACTCAGGTCGTCAAAAATTATCTAAGTAAGAAAAATCGGCCCTAAGTAATATGATAAATGCGAAAGTTTGGTGTAAGATCGACTCCTATGTCGTGGGCATAAAGTGCGCCAAATTTTAGTATATCATTATAAATTAAGTGTAACGAGAAAACTTGTCACAAGAAAACCAGCATTTCTTAGAAACGTCTTTTATAAGCACACAGCAAAAAAGTGGAACTCTCTGCGTCTGTGTTCCCGAACGCATTCAACTCTATCTCTTCAAAGTTAGAGTGAGCAGGCTTCTTCTGGGTAAGCTCGCTCCATCGTGGACTTTGTCTCAGTCTCCTCTGACCTAGACTAGAGTCAAGAGCATACCCATATTAAATAAAAAAATAAAAAAAAGGTCAAGTGCGAGTCGGGCCACGCGCTTAGGGTTCTGTAGTAGGTCTTAGTTAGGCGACTATTAGCCTGTAACCGGTTAAGCCTAATTCACCGTGATACTAAGAACCTCTGAGCTATGCCCCGGATAGACAGACAGACTGAGAGACAGACAGACAGACGGGCATGGCGAAACTATAAGGGTTTCTTGGCGACTACGGAACCCTAAAAAAACAAAATCTTCTTAGACATGTAAAAAATTAACTTAAAAATTATCCTCAGAATACTCTATTTTTTTATACCGACCTGTGGCTGTAATTTTTTGTTGCCTACAATTTACGAAACCACTATTTACAAGGCTAGTACCAGCCTCGGTGTCATTACAAAAAAGTTTTGCACAAACAGCAAAATACTTATTAAAAACTTGGTTCTGCCCGCGACTTCGTCCGCGTGGAATATTGGTGTTCCGCTCCTATTAGTTTTAGCGTGATGATAATTATATTAAATCGTACCTGTAGGTCTTGAGACTAGCGCGTTCAAACAAACAAACGAACTCTTCAGCTTTATTATGTTACCTACTATAGATTCTGTATGTTAGCGAAATACACGTTATGTAGGTCTCATCTCGTGCTATTAGCAAGTTGTTACAGTTAAATCAAATAATTTATACCAAACTATATTGTATAGTGTAACGTAAATTAACATTTAAATTAAGTTTAGGATTAGTTAGGGTGGGCGCACATTTACGATAGCTGTTAGACTTTTTCGAAATTAGAATGATGTTTTGTAATGCTACTAATTTTTAACGTCAAAGTTTAGATGGATGTGTGTTTGTTACTCTTTCACACAAAAACTGCCGAATAGATTTCGATGAAATTTGGTACACATATAGTATATAACCTGGTTTATCACATGGGATGCTTTTTATCCGGGTGCGCGAAGTAATTCCCTCAGGATACGGGTGAAAACGTGGGAAACAGCTTATAATATTATAAACGTGGAAGATTAAATGGTAGTGTGTTTATTACTCAATCACTAAAAAACTACTCAACGGATTTGGATGAAATTTGGTAAACACATCGCCGGCAGAACATAGTGTATTAAGACATATAGACAAATACAGACACAAATAAATCTGTGGAATATTTTTATTATTTTTTCTTCCTAAATGATAAGTTCTGAAACTTGTGGCCGGAGACTGAACATGGAGACATGTTCAATTCAACATTTCCTATACATTTTAATGTGTTTGCGGATACACTATAAACAACATCTTCATTTATAGAACGCTCAATGTTGTCTATTGTTGAATACACTCAGAGAACAAATAAAAATATTTTATTCTGACTTTTAAAATAAATCATTCTTTATAATATAAAGTAAATAAATACGAGAGTAAGTTTGTTTATTTGCTGGTTGGTTATAGAGGGGCTCATGGCTAAGTCGGTTCGTGGATGGGTGATATAATCTATGTCATAGCGAGACTTCCGAGCCTCGGAAAGCACGTTAAGCTGTTGGTCGGTCGGTCGTTGTCATTTGTAGATCTTTGATAATCGTTACGAGTAGCCAGAAAGTCTGACAACCAGTCTTACAAACGGGTATCGTGTTACCCGGTAAATGGGTTGTGGAGCTCAGATAGGCAGTCGCTCTGTTTAAAACACTGGTACTCAGCTGCATTCGGTTTAAACTGGATGTCGATCTCAATATAGTTGGGAAAAGGCTAGCCAGATGACATACTCTTGTATATAGAATGTGTATTATGTAATATATCGCGGATTATAAAACGATAATGTGTGCCGACCCTATAAACAATTTCGCGCAAATTCCTCAAGAACAAACCAAGCAATAACAGACAACTAGATGTTCCGTCTTAGTACAATTTGTGGCAATTTTATAGGTATTGTTACAGTAAACTTTGAGGTAGCGGTTAGAGTGAGAGCGATTAGCGATTTCATGCGATCGTGTTGTGGAATCAACATCTCATCAGCCTAGCTTTTTGAATCATCCTCATCTATATTAGGGTCGGCTTCCAGTCTAATCGTATGCAGCTGAGTACCAGTGTTTTACATAGAGCACCTGCCTATCTGTCCTCCACAACCCAGTTACCGGGTAAAACGATACTCCTTGGTCAGACTATTTGGCAGACTGTCTGATTGCTGATTACCCGTAACGACTGTCAAATATCTACAAATGATAGCCGGAATCAATGGCTTAACGTGCTCGCTGAAACGCGGAGGAGTTTGGTATGATATAGAGGGTAGACCCATCCATAGATCGACTGAGGCAAGTGCAAAATTATCTTATCCATCTACCCGTGCAGCTGTTACTTAGAACCCTCTTCGAAAAACAAGCATATTTTATACACAATAAGCGGTAACCCGAGTAAAATGTAGTTTATAACCGTCTCCAGGCTCCCTTTTATCTCCATACCAGATTTTATCCAAATCGGTTCAGTCGTTTTACCGTGAAATTGTAACAAAAAAACTGACATTAGCATTTATAAAAATTGGTTAGGATTACAAAGAATATATTAAATGTGTATTGCCTCTTTTCGTAAGTAGCGTTTAGTTTCTCCCTCCCTAACTCAAATGCAAATCCACCCGCTAACTGTGTTACCTCACCTTACTTTACAACTAGACAGACAAAGGCAATTCGCGCTCAGCCTAATGTTAAGTAAACACGATCTTCGTTATTGCTATTAAGTTCAAATTGCATTCCTTTGAATTTGCATTTTTTTATTTATTTTACATCAACACGATATACCTTTGTATAGTGGCTTGCAAAACCATGTAGGTAGGTATACATTTGAAAAAAAAACCTTTAAAATACTGATACATTGTTCTAGTGGTCTCATTCGTGAATATCGCTTCGATTTGTTTGGTTAGTAACCTCTAGTTTTAGGGTACCTCCCATACACGTAAAGTGTGGATGAATATTCTGTTCTCGTGTATCCCGTCATGTGGAGTATCATTAGATAGGTCTTTAACAAATAATGCAGGTATGCGAAAACTATTTTACAATTTAGGGAGCCGATTGCGAAATATGAAGCTTTAAAGTGCATATTTATGTTAAGTTCGAGCGTCTAGAAATCCTTACTTCCTTACTAGTCCTTACTAATATTATAAATGCGAAAGTAACTCTGTCTGTCTGTCTGTCTGTCTGTCTGTTACGCTTTCACGCCAAAACTACTGGACCGATATAAATGAAATTTGGTACAGAGATAGAATAGATCCTGAGGAACAACATAGGCTACTTTTTACCCGGGTGCGCTAAGTAGTTCCCTCGGGATGCGGGTGAAACCGCGGGAAACAGCTAGTGTTTTCATAAATCTAGGAGGAGTCATTCAGAAGTTAAAGGGGGGTTTAACTTCTAAATGACTCCTCCTAGATTAATGAAAACATTCCTAGACTTTGCGCTTATAACGAATCACAGCTAAGAAGGCTTTACCGGTTTCAGAGTTAAAGTCTACCAACTAATACATATTGCGGAACCCTATAGCGCTTGGCTCGACACGCACTTGGCCGATATTTAACATATTGAATACCTATACATAGGTGTATATTATTCACTTTTGAAGCATACCACTCAATTGTTGTTTAAACAAAGCAATCGTGTCCATTGTACTTAACAACATATATACAACAGATTACATAAACATAATACCTAACCCCAAACGGCACGTTTTCAATTACCCTGCCCACTAATATTTAATGACACGGATGCAGCGGTTTTGGGTCTATTCGACCGATGTACTATGTAAACTGACGAGTATTGCTGTGGGTTCAAATTATGTCCTTTATTTAAATTTAATACATATTTTTTACATTTTTAAATATTCATTATAAAAAAATATTTAAAAAAAAACATTTAAAAATATAAAAAATAGGGATCCACCGATGTCGGGAACAGGGTCCAAGCTACCGGTGGTTAGGGCTCCAGACACAGGAACCTCCTCACAATACGAGCCGTATCAAGGAGAATCAATTAATATCGAATTATTATTATTATTATTTACTAGCCATTACCCACGGCGTCGCCCGCATACTGAGGGAACTACTTAGCGATAGTAGATAAAAACATATAATACTTTATATGTGTTAATCCAGGTTGTAGCTTCTGCCCGCGACTTCGTCCGCGTGGAATAGTGGTGCTCCGCTCCTATAGGTCTTAGCGTGATGATATATAGCCTATACCCTTCCTCAATAAATGGGCTATCTAAAACTGAAAGATTTTTTCAAATCTTACTAGTAGTTCCTGAGATTAGCGTTCAAACAAACAAACTAACTTTTCATCTTTATTGTATTAGTATAGATGTGTGAAGCAAATTTTATCCAAAATCGTTTGGTAGTTTTTGCGTTAAAGAATGTCAATCATACAAACATACATTCCTACATCCTCACAAAATTTCGCATTTATAATATTAATAGGATTAACCTTCTAGCCATGTCCAAGTTTCACTGCGGATAACATGATCCTTTATCGTTCCCTAAGTCGTGGTGGCCTAGTGGTTAAGGCAGCTGCCTCTCGTCTACGAGTGTGCAGGTTCGAAACCTGGCAAGTACCAATGTGACTTTTCTAAAGTCATATGTACCTTCTAAGTATATCTTAGACACTACTGACTAACGGTGAAGGAAAACATCGTGAGGAAACCTGGACTTAAGTCTGAAATCGCCAATCCGCCTTGAGCAAGCGTGGCGATCAATGCTCATGCCTTCTCTGTATGAGAAGAGGCCTGTGCCCAGCAGTGGGACAATATATAGGCTGATGATGATGATGAAGTTTAAATCTATTTCTATGCCGAAATTCATTTAA
Organism: Pyrrhia umbra; assembly: GCA_963891755.1. Classification (NCBI taxonomy): domain Eukaryota; kingdom Metazoa; phylum Arthropoda; class Insecta; order Lepidoptera; family Noctuidae; genus Pyrrhia; species Pyrrhia umbra. The sequence continues at coordinate 5,895,388 of OY982943.1, forward strand.
ATCGGTTTAATTTTTAACGTAACATACAGACAGACGATTGACAGTTATTTTTGCATTCATAATTCGACTAGCTGTTTCCCGCGGTTTCATCAACATCCAAAGAGAACTTTTTCACGCACTCTGATAAAAAGAATCCTATGTGTTTTAAACTACATGTATGTAACCTAATTTCGTCCAAATCCATTGAGTAGTTTTTGCGTGAAAGATTCGCAAATATACATACAAATATCCTTACAAGATGAGGAAGGTCTAAAAGTAGGTCTATTCAAGTCTGAAATTAAAGAAGAATATTATCAAAAAACAAAAATAATGCGTCAGATAATCTCGAATGGTTTCAACATACAAATAAAAGTTATCCAAAGTGTCAAGGACGATAACAAGTAATTTTATTATAATGACAACATAAAGATCTATGGGGCGCTCAAAACAATTTTCTTTGTCACTTGAAACCCCTTTTAATGCGTCTGTGTCACAACGCAAAAATATACGCAGAAGGTTAATTTCTGCGAATAATGTATGGGCTTATCTGACTACTTCTAAAGTTCCTCCAGATAAATTAATAATTAGATAAGTTTAACTATAGGTTGTGAAACTGGTCATATATCACAGTTGGGCCAATAATTTAAGTCGGTGAACTCACCCATGAACAGGACTATTTTCTTGATTTGACATTGATGCATTGGCCTTAAAACATGTTCAGAAAAGTATCAGTTAAACTTATTTGCTAGATACCTACATGCAAATAATGTAACCTAATTATTAATTAATCTAATAGATAATTGCTATCTCAGTATATTCCCATCAAACATCCCATTAAAACATTGCACACAAGCGGGATTTGAACTCGCGAACACAGGCTCTTCGTAATTTAAAATTTTATAATAATGGTAAATACTTCTGTCAACACTCTACTATATGGTCACAATAAATAAGTATTGTTATCATTATTTCCGACACTAAAACCACCCATTCATTAGCTTATCTTGTTCTAACAAAATCTTACGTCGGCTATTAACATTAAATGTTCGTGAATGCCAGAATAAAGCCGTTACAACTGCGATATGGTGAATATATTGAGACTTTAAGTTTGTTAAGTGCATTCCTTTTCAACCTACTTCAAAAATAGAAGTTCTTAGTGTTATAACATATATAAATGTGAACTCAAGACACAAAAAAAAATTAACCAATCAAATAGCTCCGTTTATACCTATATATACAAGACTAGTTTTCCGCCCGCGGCTTCGCCCGAGTGGCCATTTTTTTGCCATGCCAAAAAAAATGACACACAATTCTTCAATCAACACTGAGTTCCGTATTCTTCGTATTGCGACACAGAACCCTAAAAAAAAGCAAAAGAAAATAATATTTCCATAACATATCCCTATGCCAAAAGTAGGGAAAGTTTTGACAGGATAAAAACCACGGCGTGGTGTTGAGAAGTTTTGCAAGCCAAGCAACTTTTAGGCCAAGATCATGGATATAGCGGAAGCGGAATTTTGTGACAAATAAACAAATAATTTCGATAAAATAGGAATAAATAGGGTTCGATTCCCGCACGGGACAACTAAAATTGTTCCGGGTCTGGGTGTTTGTGCATGTGTTATGTATGTTTGTAAACGCACCCACGACACAGGAGTAATTCCTAGTGTGGGGCAACGTTTAAAAAAAAAAAAAAAAAAAAAAAAAAAAAAAAAAAAAAAAAAAAAAATCGAAATCGAAATCAAATATTATAAACAATTTTACCCTTTTTTTTGGATGGGATATCATCAAATGACCTCTCCCGCCGTTGGTGTCACACTCTTACTGACTAAAACCCATCCATGTTCCTTCCTCAGCCCTTTGTATTCCAGGGGCGCGGTGACTCTTTCAAATATCCCGCAGCCCCGGCAGTCTTTAACCGAGTGGGAGGGCCCGTTATCAATGCTGACAGCTCTTTGAGGCGCACGTTGAACACAAACGCGCCGTCGACACCGGCCTGGTCCTTACCGGACGGCGAGCCACCCATAGCTCAAGCCGCGCTGTCCGCAGGCCCTCGCCTCTTGCTCCTGCCTGATTCTGTGCAGGAAATAATTTTACCCCGAAGAGTTCTTATCATGTAGGCTGCAGGTTTACTAACCTGACAAGCCCTAGTGTCAGAGTTTATCAAATCCTACTGATGGCCTCTGAAGTCTGATATGACAACGACTGCTGTTAACATAGCAGCTAGAGGCGACGGCTTAACATGCCCCTCTCAGCCACAGAGGTGTAAAATCGCGAACTACTTGACTCAGGGCTGCACTGTAAAATTTGTAAGTACCCCTAACGCGATATCACCGTATTCGGACACAAATCCGAGACGGTTCACAGCAGTCCGCGACCAACGAGGGAGTCTCTGAAGAGTTTAATAGAGGTGTACTAAAAGTGCCTGAGGCGTCGGTCTCAGAATTAGCGTCAGCCTCGGGGTAGGTAGCCGTCTTGGGGATGGCATCGGCCAAGGGGATGGCTTCGGCTCAGGGTTGGCGTCGGCCTTGGTAACGCGTCGGCCTAGGGTAGGCGTCGGCCTCAGGGATGGCGTCGACCTAGGATAGGCGTCGGCTTTGGGGTAGACGTCGGCTTAGAGAAGAAGTCGGCATGAGGCGACTTTACGTCGGCCTCGGATTGAGCGTCGGCCTGAGGCAGGTGTTGGCATCGGGGTAGGCGGTTGGATAACCGAACTTACTTAATTTCCAAATTGATTTTTTTTCAATGAACTATTTTTTTTAAGAAATTAAAACTAAATTCGGTTCAGCCATTTTACCGTGAAAGTGTAACAACCTCACTCATCAGGTCATAATCTGCCTAGCCTTTTCCCAACTATGTTGGAACTGTACTAGTATTTTACATAGAGCGACGGCCAGTAGCTGACTTTTCCAACCCAGTTTGGGTAATACGATCTCAGTAAGAGTGAGTAAGGTCAAGTAGCATTTTTGTTTTGTATATAAGGGCATCATCAATTCTGATTTGGTTTCAGAGGCTTGGGCTTTCTGGCTTTCTGTCGGGTTCAATTCCTGTAAAAAAATTATACGTTTCTGGGTGTTTGTGCATGTTTAATGCTAGTTAACGCACCTACGATACCGTATATTAGTATATTTCGAAGCATATGTAGATATTTGACACCATAAAAAAAAAAACATTTTCTTTTCCATTTTCCTTCGAACTTTGTTTATTAAAGGCATGAATAAAGAAAACATTACCAACAAACTTCTATAGTCGCTTGTCAATCAAGCCATCCGCTCCGCTGCATTGATGAAGCTACCTTCCCAAACTATTAACAGCCCCCAAGCGAATTTGTACTCTACTTGCAAAGTTATAAGAGTTTGTTTTAGTTTTCTTTTACCTCCTCTTGTGTATCATTGTGTATTTTATTTTTTCCCTTCAGTGTCTTATCGACGGGTCATAGGTTTTGTACACATGTGAGAAAAGTTTGTCCAGCATATTTAAGAATGAAGTTGGGTCTGGTTTAAGTTATAATTTCAATTTTTCGTCTTTTGGGGTATGCGTTTAAGATGAGATGTGGTATTTGCATAACTATAAATTTTTCTTACCAAGTTCTATGACATCATATTTTTTGTAAAGAAACAAGTTTTAAGATCATGAGGTCTTGAGTTCAATTCCTGGGTCGAGTAAACCACTGGCTCGTGGGTCTAAAGGTTGCAAACACGAATGTTATAAACATGGTCTCGCGTTGACTTACGCGTAGGGCCAACTTCGCGGTGTCATAAGGCAGCCCGGAGTCACGTAGTTGGCGGTATTATACACCCCCGTAGGGCACGTTAAGCTGTCCTTCACGGTTGCTACCTTGGTAGCAGGTATTATATCTATACATATAAAATGCTTTGTCCTAAATGACTGATGGATCAACGCACAGCCTAAACCGCTGATCATAGAGACCTGAAACTTGGAGGGTCTTTTTTGTATAACGTAGGCATCCGATAAGAAAGGATTTTCCGAAATTCTACCCCTAAGGGGGTGAAAAAGAGGAGCAAAGTTTGTATGAAACTCTGTAATTTTTTATTTAAATTCGTATAGCACACGCGGGCGAAGCCGCTGGTAGAAAGCTAGTGTTGCTATATTGCAATTCACAATTATAAACAGTATTAAATTAACAAAGAGTGTGTAACAAAATGTATCCCACTACTTAATATTAAACTTAAAACTAAATATAAGAAATATTGGCTCACTGTTGGTATAAAAAAATCCAGTATTAATAAAAGATTGTTAAAAATATTAACTACAAAAACAAAAGATCCTACATTAATAAAATATTACAAAAATTATGAAAAAATACTGAAGAAAACGGTTACAACAGCTAAAAAACTACACTACAAAAATAAAATGACACAATCGAATAATAAAGTTAAAACAATGTGGGGAATCGTAAATGAACGCACAAACAAAAAACGTAAAAGCGAGAAACATGACATAACACTGCAAATAGATAACAGCTTAACGGCAAAACCGCTAGAAGTAGCCAACATATTTAACAATTTCTTTGCCTCCATTGGTGGAAAAACTACAACACCTACCGGCAGTAAACCTAAAGGGCTACCGACAGCCTTAACTACACAAAATACACTGTATCTTAGACCAGTTGATCCTTACGAAGTAAATATAATTATTAAAAACTTAAAAAACAAGAACAGCCACGGAATCGACGAACTTCCACCTAGTCTGATAAAACAGTGTGCTGATGAACTAACCTTGCCATACTATATACTCCTTAATCAATCCTTCGAAGAAGGTGTCTTTCCCGACTTACTCAAAAAGGCCCTCATTAAACCCATTTTCAAAAAAAAACGATAAGACTGACCCGAACAATTACCGTCCAATTGCCCTTCTACCAACAGCCTCAAAAATATTCGAAAAAGTCATGTGTAACCGCGTTTATGCGTTCTGTGAAAAATATAGTATATTCAATGACAGCCAAAATGGATTTCGCAAGAACCGATCCACCGTTTTGGCTGTCTACAAGTATATCCAGGAAGCACTCAAAATTATTGACAATAAAAAATACGCTATTGGATTGTTATTAGACATGACAAAAGCTTACGATAGAGTACAATTTGATATTTTGTTAAATAAACTTTACAACATAGGTATCCGAGGAAAAAGTCATGACTGGTTTACTTCATATTTAAAAAACAGAGAACAAGTCGTAGAAATAGAACACTACAATACACTAACACAACACATTGAACTAATTAGATCCCAAAACATACCCGTTAACGCCTCGATACCACAGGGAAGTGTCATAGGATGCCTGCTGTTCTTAGTCTACATAAACGACCTCCCAAACCACATAAATGAAACATGCGTATTGTTTGCCGATGACGTCTCTATTTTAACACCATGTAACAATAACCAAAACTTAAACCAAACACTAACATCTATACTTGACACTACAACATTTTGGATGAACGAACACAACCTTGAAATTAACTTCAATAAGACAAAAATAATTACTTTCCACCCGCGACAAAAAACCCCCATAAATATAAACTTTGAATACAAAGGATCCAAATTAGAAATAGTTAATAAATTCACCCTTTTAGGCCTAGACATAGATACACACATAGACTGGAAACCACACATACAGAAATTAAAAACTAAGTTATCTAAATTTGCATATGCCCTCAGAGAAATAAAGAAAACAACAGATCTCAAAACAGCAATAGTAACATACTATGCGTACGCGTTTGCTTGGCTTAAATATGGAATTATATTATGGGGTAACAGTACAGACGCGCCTTCGCTATTTACAATACAGAAGAAACTAATAAGAATATTGACTAACATTGAAGACACCGACTCATGTAAACCACACTTCAAAGAACTAAACATCTTAACATTACCCAGCCTCTACATATTTGAAATTTGCAAATTTGTAAGGAAATACCCACAATTCTACAGCAAAAGAGAAGACATTCAAACAAAAATCAAACTTAGACATGGAAATAGACTCAATTTACCAACCTCACGATTTAAAATGCACTCCTCAAGTGCGTTTGTTACGTCCATTAAAATCTACAATAAATTACCTGAATACATAAAAAACACAGAAACAAATAATATATTTACCAATAAATTAAAACGATTTCTCTTAGATAAAAGTTACTACACAATTGACGAATACTTCAAAGATAAATTCCAACTAGGGTAATAGGGACAATTAGAATAAACAAGTAGTACTTAAATAAATTTTATCTCACTTACCGTGCAATGTCTTTAATTACTTACTTAGTTAATTTAAATTAAAACTAATATATAAATATATATATAAAATAACTAATAACAATAAATACATAAATAAGAATATAACTATTAATAATAAATAAATATATGAATGTTAATAAATAAAATGAATATAAATCTACACATAAATAATACCTACTTAAATATATAAATACAAGACTTCCTTTATTTCAGTATATTATGTTCTAAAAAGCGCTCTTCATCCTCTCCTCTAAAAAAACTAACTTGCTGTGCCCGACAGGGTCCATAATTGTTTCTTTTTATTATTACCCACCAGCCATTGTATACATTATGGGATGCAATAAAGTTATTGAGTATTGAGTATTGAAGAGTCCAGGGGCTGGCAGGAGTCGCAATTTTTCTCTTTCTCTCTTTCTCTGTGTGTGTGTGTGTGTTTGCGTACGTAAAAGAAACTTCTTCCAAATAGGGATTCCCCGATAGCAGGTTTTTTCTGTAAATCTTCTTAGGTGTACCCGCACAGTGTTGCCGTATATTCTTCATGTTAGTGTGTATTGACAAAACTCTCAGCAAAGTTTTCTTTGTAAGAAAAACCGATACAACTTGTATGAAGTTTCAGTCCGCATTCTCGTCGTAGTTTGATTTTTTTGCTGGCAACATTGACGCTCTTTGGTATTCCGATATTTTGGTATAAAGATTTTTGACTTAACGTAGGTTGGTATTCTACACTAAAACGAGATAAATCACATAAAAGGTCAAGGAAGGCTTGTAATATAATGTTATTTACTAGCTGTTTCCCACGGTTTCACCCGCATCCTGAGGGAACTACTTCGCGCATCCGGGTAAAATGTTCCTATGTGTTAATCCAAGTTATGAACTATCTTTGTATCAAATTTCATCTCAATTCATTCGGTAGTTTTTGCGTGAAAGACGTCAGACCTCACAAACTTTCGGATTTATATCTAATGGATTTAATTCCCGATATTTTCTTGTAAGAGAACCATTAAGTAGTTCGTACAGTTTTTTTTATTTAATTATTGACCACATTATCATTACAGGGTTCTTATTACAATAGTGTAGTTACATACTAAAACAAAATAAAAAAATAACAATGACATATGCAAATAAAAAATTGAAAATCAAATTATATAGTGTAAATATCCCTGATATATTGAAGTAAATAAATTCCTTGAATAACAAAAAAATATGCTTTTATTTTTGCATTGTAGCATAATGCAGAGTGCATAGGTACGATATTTTTTTACCAACCTACATTCAAAGCAAATAAAGATGATTTTGATTCCCTTCACTGGCTTTGTTTTCTCATCATCATGCGCCTAGCCTTTTCCCAACTATGTTGGGGTCGGCGTCCAGTCTAAACCGGATGCAGCTGAGTACCAGTGGTTTTACATAGAACTGCCTATCTGTCCTCCACAACCCAGTTACCGTGTAACACTATACTTAAGACTGGTTGTCTGACTTTCTGGCTTCTGACTACCCGTAACGACTGTCAAAGATCTACATGTGCTTTCCGAGGCATGGAGGAGTTTCGCTATGACATAGATGGTCACCCATCCACGGACCGACCGCGCCAAGCGTAGCTTTACCTTTGATCGATCGACCCGTGTGGCTGTTACTTAGCCACGAGCTCCTCCTGGCTTTGTTTTCTAACTATACTTATTCAAATATCTATCTAAATATTCACAAACATCGACATAGTTCTTAGCTACAGGCAAAGTTACTTAAAGCTCTTCCAAGAAGCGTCCCCAATTGAGGCCCCTACGAAGTTGGAAGTATATCCGCCTAGGAAGTTTTCCTAGTAGGTGTTTCGTCGGCAATCCCTCTTAGCGAGAGTAATGAGATGTTTTAATTGAGTGTTGACACCTTCTTAAAGGGAGTTACATGCATTTCGAGTTGGGATCGTTTTAATTTAGTAGGAGATACTTAGTGTTCAAATTAATACTTGCTTACTTACTTTTTTTTTATTGGGACAAGCCCGCCACACTATCCCCAACCACTGCAACTCCTGAAAGCCCAGAATCAACTGTGGCGACAACCAGAAAACGCCGAGGCAATGAAGCTCGACGAGTCCCAGAGAAATGTATTTTTTTACTATCTTGGAACCCGCAACAAATTTAATCAGAAAACAATAGTGGAGTACTGTTTAAGGACATTGGTATTCTGACTGTGGCATCTCAATATATCTATGCCAACATAATATATGTAAAGCAAAATATAGATTATTTTAGTAAAAACAGTGATATTCATAATTTTAATACTAGAAATAAACATAAGTTGACCGCGACTTACCATCGTTTGCATAAAGTGCATGGTTCGTTTGCGGGGCTTTGTACATGCATTTATAATAAAATCCCAATTAATTTATTAGAATTGCCATATAATACTTTTAAAATTAAAATTAAAGAAAATCTTATCAAAAAAGCCTATTACAATTTAAACGACTATTTTAGCGATAAAAACAGATGGCAGCTGTAAAGTGGATAATATAAAAGTGTACACATTTGTATTGTAAATTCGGTGTATTATAATTTATATTGTAAAACAAATATGACAAATATATAAAGTTAAACTGTAATAGACAGCTGTTTTGCTGGGAAGTTTGTTCATCACTGCTTCTTCTTTCCAGCCATAACACTAGGAAGCAGTGAAGGGTGTGCATTTTGGGGTGCTGTCATAATGTATTTTGACGTGAAAAAGTGCTAATTGAATTAGCCTAATTTCAATAAACGTTTTTGAATTTTTAGGAATAATTATAGTTTCCATTTCCCTCCTTAACAAGCAGGAGACAGATGTAAAGAGCTAGGCCATTAGCACGAAGGGACTAATACTTGAGTTATTACTGAACTAGCTTTTTCCCGCAACTAGCTAGCTACTGAAAATGCACCTGGATAAAAAGTAGCCTATAACCAGTTCATGGTTCCCCTCCATCTCTGCACAAGACTTTCGAATCAGCCATTTTACCGTCAGAGCGTAACAAACATACAAATAAACAAATTTACTTTCGCATTCATAATATTAGTAGCTACCTCATTAGGAAGTTAACTGTTTCCCGCGGTTTTCCTCGTAATGTGAGGGAGCTATTGCAATTATTAATCATCAGCTATTTGATATTGGTCCAGTGCTGGACATTGACCTCTCCTTAAGTACCCCACTTGTCTCCTGTATGGTACAATACGTAGTTTCGCCTCTAGATATTTATATACGAGTTATAGGTATATGTTTGAAAATTACGTAGTAATAACCGATTTTGATAAAACATATGTCTTAGCACCACCGCTAGAAACCCTGCTTTTAGATAAAAAACCACCCAAATCGGTTCACCCGTTTAATAGCTACGGTGTCACAGACATACACACATAGCGGTCAAACTTATAACACCCCTTTCTTGCGTCCGTGGTTAAAAATAGTAGCGCAAAAGGAAAAAAAACTCTAGTTCTTCCAAATATAAGAGAATCATTTTTATAAGCCCGCAACTCGAACACGTTGCCTCGTTACTTCTCATGCAATTTGTCTCAAATATCAAACATGGCAATACTTTCTTATTAATCAAGCTCAATTAAATACCTTTCAATCCCAAACAATTAACGTACTCGACATTGATAAGCGCAAAAAGGACATTGTATTATTAAAATACAAAATACGTAATCCCTTTTAATTTGTGTCAAGATATGCAATGGGAACCAAAAGTATAAGTTTTAATCTCGTCATAAATAACCGACTGGCTTTCCGGTTGCCACTTAAAATTAAATACCGAATAAATTACTTTGAAGATATGAGCAAAGAGATCACAAATCGAAGACCGCATCTGTCAATTACTGTGGCCGCTTTTAAAGATTTAAAAAAAGTAAAAAACAAAGATGGCGGGGCGGCCGTCCCGCCAAAACAAAATGGACGAGTGTGGTAGCGTTCGAACGTCAATAAGGTGGTGTTTTTTTGTGTGTTTTGGTTTGGTATTCATGTTTGGTTGGCGCATAAACTGTGCTAAAGTTCGGTGTCGGTACTAATAATGTGTGTGCTATGGATTTTGCTTTGAATGGGAGTGTGAAAAATTATTACGAAACTAAAACTACCTAAGTATTTTTTGTTAGCGAAATAATAAAGTAATTGGAACACAATTTGGTTAAGGACTAAAACCCATCTATGTTCCTTAACATGGGTAGGTTTTAGTCAGTAATACTGTGACACTCCCTTCTCCACACACGGCGAGACGAATGACTGAAGAATGACTCCTTCATTTGATGATTTCCCATAAGAAAAAAAAGCGTGAAGGGATTACAGACAGACACTTTCGCATTTGTATTATTAATACAGAATGCACATCATCATCGGCCTATAAATTGATCCACTGCTGGGCACAGGTCTCTTCTCACACAGAGAAGGCATGAGCATTGATCACCACGATTGCTCAAGGCGGATTGGCGATTTCAGACTTTTAAGTCCAGGGGCCTACTCTAACTCACTAAAACGAACCTTCGGAACGACTGAGAATAGACGATAACTTTTTTTGTGGTGCGGTAAGGTGCGATCTGATGCTCTGTACAAAGAGGGGTGTACTTATACTATCCATATATAACAATCGTTTGAACCTTACCGCCCTAAAATTGACAAGGAAAGGTTCCGAATTTCAAACGAGTCTTCGTTTTTGTTGAATTAAAGCAGGCCTCCAGGCCTCTCAGTTCCTCACGATGTTTTCTTTCACCGTTAGTCAATGGTGTCTAACGGCCATTTTCAATATCCTATCTATCCATAGATTTGCTTACTAGAGATAGATTTTTGACATTAGTCGTATGGACTTTATGTCAAAATTCTATCTCTAGTAATGAAATCTTCAGATAGATTGGATATTGAAAATGGCCATTAGATACATTTAGAAAGTATGACTTTAGAAAAGTTACATTGGTACTAGCCAGGTATCGACCTCGCACACTCGTTCGCGAGAGGTAGGTGGTACCTTAACCACTAGGCCAACAGCCAACGGACCAAAATATCAACAAAAACTCAAGAAACGAAAATAAAAGGCATTTTAACATACGTTGATGATATTATTAAATTTCAGTGTTGTACATTATTTGCAGCGCAAAACTATTTGTTTAGCCTGGGGCATCGGGTAGCTGTAATCATTTGAAATTAGATATTTTGATGAATGCCTGAATAATGCGTAATTTTATATTCTGACGTTCTCTGAATTTTATTTAAATAATAATTAAATACATCAACTAAGTTATAGTGGTTTTAGATGGGGATAGATTGGACATAATATTTGATATGCTTTTTCTCTGCAGATGTACTCGTATCCTGAGATAACTAATTCTTACTCATCATCATCTGCCTAGCCTTTTCCCAACTATGTTGGGGTCGGCTTCCATTCTAAACCGGATGCAGCTGAGTACCAGTGTTTTACATGGAGCGACTGCCTATCTGACCTCCACAACCCAGTTACCGGGTAACAGGATACCCCTTAGTGACAATGGTTATCAGACTTTCTGGCTTCTGACTACCTGTAACGACTGTCAAAGATCTACAAATGACAACCGTGACCAACAGCTTAACGTGCTTTCCGAGGCACGGAGGAGTCTCGCTATGACATTGATGGTCACCCATCCACGGACCGACCGCCCCAAGCGCACCTTTGATTGGTCGACACATGCGGCTGTTAGCCATCTACTATTTTTTTTTTATAACTGAAAAATATTTTAATTAGGATTAATAGAAAAATAACATATTTCAAAAACTAGCTGCAACGTAATACCATCTTACGAGCCTAAAAGAGATAATAAGATGTTCATATCTTTAGATGCGATCTCTATATTAAAATTGGGGAGCGTTGGCAGAATGCAAAATAGGTGCTTACGTATTATACGACATAGCTAAACTGCATAAAATGAAATACATGTCGGTTCGTAAAATATTTTTGTAAATAATATATTCGTACGCTTCATAAAAGACTGAGAGATTACTGGTCGGGTCAAAAACCTTAGTTTCCATGCTTCGGGGAATATGTAAGTCCGTCAGTCTTGTGCCTGATCTCCCCCCCAATCCCGCCCATCATCATCTGCCTAGCCTTTTCCCAACTACGTTGGGGTCGGCTTCCACCGCCAACCGCCATCCGTCAAAGTGCTGGATTTCCGTCACATCATATTTTGAGAGTGACGGAAATCTATACCTATACCCAATAGATTTAATGAAAAATGTAAACAAAGTCGTAACCTATTTTGTTCTAATTCTGCCACAGAAATTAACAAAATAGGTAAGGACGACGCATTTATGTATATTTAATGTTACAAACATCATCATTCATCATTTAATGCCATTTTATTTAACTATGTGGGAAAATTAGATCAAAATAGGGTATGATCTTGTTTAAATTTTTCGTAAAATCAATTGGAAGATACTATAGATGGCTAGTTTCCGTTGAAAATAGCCAGTGTGATTAAAAAAACTGATCAAAATGTTCATTAAAATATCCTTGTTCGAATCTACGTTACAAGTCATAGTCAAGGTCATCACTAATGTGCCATCCACAGACATTTGTATCGATATAGATGAAGCAAGTGTGTGTATTTCACGTGTGACAGATGAGTGCAGTGCACCTAAATCGACACCGTCTGAATTAGTCCTCGCTCCACCGTAACCGCAACGGATGTCACCTAAAAGCTAGAAAATTAATATAATTATTTATTTATTTTATTTTATTTATTTAACAATTTATGCACACATAGAAAAAAATAGATCAAAAGAAAGAATAGGATAGTAGAGTACAAAGGCACTGCTTATTTCTATAGAAATCTCTTCCAGCAGACCTGCGATAGGAGAGTTAAAACAAAAGAGATGTAGACAAAGTGTGACAGTTAATTTAGATATATTATTATAATCATACATAATTCATATAAAATAGAAATACACATATATGTATAATACATACACACATATATAGATACATACATACATATACATATATATATGTATATATAAATAATATATATATATAAATAAAGTTAAAATAACATTTTAAATAGGCATCTATGAGGATGAGGAGATGTAGTGATCCTTAAGGTTTCTTTTAAAGGAAGCAACAGTTTGGCAGTTCCTTATATTAGGTGGTAGTGAGTTCCAAAGTCGAACGGCTTGCACTGTAAAGGAATAGGAGTAAAAGTCAGTGGAGTGAGAGGGAAATTTAAGGAGGGATTTGAGATGTGTCCTGCAGGGCGCATCAGGTGAGCGAGCGAAGGAAAAGCGTTCCCGCAGGTAGGAAGGAGTTTTAGGGTTGTACAGGATATTAAATAAAAGACACAAAATGCGAGTTATTATGCCATATTGAGCTGCAAGAGTACTAAAAATGTTAGTAAGTATAAAGAAAGAAAATTACTAAAACACTCTTGAAACATCACAGAAAGTAGTCATAAAGTGACACGCTTGGTTTACATGCAAATGACGGAACTTGCGTTAATTATTTTATCTGTGGTGCCATCAATTAGGTACCTATGTAAATATCAATTACTAGTTTTCCGCCCGCGGCTTCGCTCGCGTGGACATTTTTTTTACACCTTGGGTTACATTATTCAAGTTTTAGTAGAGATCCCTAATTATTTCTGGAAATAAATATAGCCTATGATACTTCGTAAAGATGTAGCTTTCTCACGGTGAAAGAATTTCTTAAATCGGTGCAGTAGTTTTTGAGGTAAAGCCCTACAAACAAACAAATCTTTCCTCTTTATAATATAATACTAGTGGCCCGCCCCGGCTTCGCACGGGTAGGTAGTCTTTATTTTTTAACCGATTTCAAAAAAGGTGGTTCTGTATTTGACCGGTATGCATGTGTTTGTATGTCCCCGATTTTCTCAAAAACTACTGATCTGAATTGAATGAGAGTTGTCGTTCTTCAAATGCATAGTTTTCAAGAAAGGTTTTAGTACAATATATATTATTGGGATCTGTTGAATTTCTTCGTAAATAACCAATGGAACTCTTCAATTACTAATAGCAAAGGAACCACGATTGCTGCGATCGTATGCCTGTGATTGTTTTCACTGTTCTATAACATAACAACACACCTCTATGCTTTAAAGGAGAAAACAGACATATAGAGTTCACCCTTATTAAAGGTGATGAACATTTGTCACTAAAAAGAGAACTGAAATTTTTTTTTTCAAAAAACAACTGGCTTGGAACACAATACAAATAACTAAAAGACATCATTCTAGAAGTCGGTGTCTCCAATTGGGTATTGTGTATTTGCATTCTATTTTTGCAAAAAAAATGTTTTCTTTTAGGAATGAAAAATCATGTCCAAGTCTTCCCGCTGATTAGGCCCGTCCTAATCCTTACCGGACGGTTAGCCACTTATTGCTCAAAGTCTGCAGGCCGGACCTACAGTGGCCTGGAGTCAATTCCTGGCTCCAAATGTTGATGACGTGGCTGAGGCGTAAGATTTGTCTCTCCCTCACGCAACCCGCTATCTCCTTTTCCAGCATGACTGGTTAGCATTAGAAGGTGACTGCTTCCTATTCCCACTCTCTTTGGACCATGGTTTGAACCAGGGCCGAAAGTGAGAGATCGCCGCCACCCAAGTGGGGCAGACCTCCACCGTATGTTCCACCGTGACCTCCAGGTGATCCTCACAGTGTCGACACCCTGACATTTCCACTCGCTTGATTCGATCCAGGAACCGAAAATAACCGTGTCCAGTGAGAACCTGCGTCAGGCGTAGGCATTGGATCTGCGGTAGGTCAAGATGCCGTGGTGCCTCCTTAGCCACTCCGCGAAGAGAGGATTTAACGCCACAACAATCCCCACGCAGGTTCATCCGTGGCCTTATGATTTGTTTATTAGCAAAGGGAATTCTAGATTCTTAATTTCTGAAGTGTGGAATAGAATGAATTCAATGGAAAGCGCAATTTTTTTTTAGTTTATAACTATCCCGCTCTTATGTATGAAAAGAGGCCCTTTTCATACATGGAACGCATGGGCATTAATCACCATGGAATAACATCTACACATTATGACTTGAAAGCGCTTACTTTTAACAAATTCGTAACTTAATTCTTGAAGCCGTTAAGGTGAAAGATATTATAATGTGATATCAACCAAAAAAATAAAAAATAAATAAGTAAATACCAATCTCAAAAAAAGAACAAAAATATATGGGATTTGAACTCGATGTAACCGATTCGCATGATCATGAATACAGCACCTCCACTACAGCGCTCCTTGACATTTTAGGTAAAATTGACATTCTAATACAACGTGTTTTCAATTTGAATTACTGCTTATCTTCTTTACAAACGGGCGTGATGATTTTCAACGATAATAGCGAAAATGCATATAGGTAATTATAAAAACTTGATAGGTCATCCCATTACAAACTTATTTCAGTACCTCACTGCTCATTCCCCATAATATTTAGTGTGATGATTTGTAGCCTAAAACTTGAACCGATTCATAACAAACATCTTTGGTGAATTTCAAGTAAAACTGTTCAGACCTTTTGGCGTAAAGCTAAAACAGATTTTTTTTCTTACAAACTTAAAATCATAATTTTTCACCCTAGGGCTATAATCTTGAAAAACTGTGAAACATTTGTTTAATTATTTTCATTTTAGAGTGTCCCTACAAAATTTGAGTTTAATCGAATAAGAAATAAAACTTACTCCATACAAACTTTCAACCCTATTTTAATATACTTAGGGTCGGAATTTCCAAAAATCCTTTCTTATTACTTGTCTAGGACATAAAAGGTACCTCCTGTCCAAATTTCATTACTCTAGGTCCAGCCATTTCGGCTCCGCGTTGATGAGTCAGTCATTCAGTGTATGAGGTTGTCATTTTATATAATAGTATAGATTAGTATAGATTATTACATTATAGTATAGAAAACATCTGCAGGCGTGCAATGTCTGGAGCTAAAATAGTATCTATCCTCATATTATTTTTCATATAACATCTAAGTAATGGCGGGTCGTTGCCTTGTTAAAAGCTCTCTGGATAGATGGAATAGAATGAGTCTTTTTGTGACTAGAATTTTGTGCTTTATGAATGATGAGGTTGTAAAGTTCTTTAGTGTGAGGAAACTAATTAAGCCATTTGAAAATAAAATAGTTTTTAAATTCATAACTCTTTTGTTCATGTTAGGCTAATAACCAGATTAACCAGAACATTTTTCATAGCCAGTGTTTAAATCTCTTTCCCTTTACAATATTTGGTAAGAATTATAAATACATACTTTTTCATGCCTCCTGAAGGAACTATTTCGCGATAAAAACATCTATTTCAATACAAAATTTCATCCAAATCGGTTAAGCCGTTAACCGTGAGAACGTAAACAAACAGATAGACAGTGTTGCCTTCGCATTTATAATTTAGTAAGACCAGCCGGCTCGGCAAACTTCGTACTGCACCATCATTTATTTTTCCGTTGTTTTAATACTTATTATCCTATTCTGAACGAAGACAAATCCAAAAATATAAAAAACCGGCCAAGTGCGTGTCGGGCCACGCGCAGTAGGGTTCCGTAGTAGGTCTCAGTTAGTCGACTATAACTCTGTAACCGGTTAAGCCTACTTAGCCCTGATAGTTTTCCTTGTAAGTTCATTACATGTGCTACGTCTGTGATTTTTTTCACATTTCTAGGTACAGCCATTCAAAAGTTAGAGGGGGGGGTAACTCGTATCGAACAAAAAATCTCACTTAAAATCTAGATATTTCGCAAATGGCTCGCTTAACCGAAAAATGATCTTTACAGACCCATAATATTTTTGAAAGACCTATCTAACGATACCCCACACGAAGGGGTACGCGAGAAAAAAAATATTCATCCCTACTTTACATGTTTGGGAGCTACCCTAAAAAAAAATATTTTTCAAAATTTTATTTTACCACTTTCTCGGCGTGATTTCATTTCAGCTTTCTAATAACAAAAACCACGGAGCTATGCCGCGGACAGACAGACAGACAGACAGACAGACAGACGGACAGAGCGAAACTATAAGGGTTCCTTGTCGGACTACGGAACCCTAAAAATCATAAAAATTGGTCCAGCCGTTCTTGATCCATAAATGGTGTAACTAATACTACTTTGTTTTATTATTATTAGCCGGCGCGACGAACTTCGTACAGCCCCATCATGTCTTTATTTTTCGTGTTTTTTTAGTTATTCTGCTATTCGGGATGGAGACAAATACAACAAATCAAAAACCTTGACAATCGGTCCAGCCGTTCTCGAGTTAAAAGTGTTCGAACAAACCCGACTTTGTTTTATACAGATTTAGTTACAATGTCGTTCTTACACTCCAAAAATTACAGTGTAGTTCATATAATGGCGGCCATTACATTTTTCACACCTGAGGCATTTAATGCTTGGAGATAATATTTCATCTTTTAGTACCCCGGCTGCCTACATAAATTTAGTAAATGGAAAACAAGAATATCTGCATACTATTTAAAGCTATTTATGACTGTATTTATGTGAATTTTTAGCTGAATCTGAAAATATTTTGTGTTTTCAATGTACCGTTTTGCACCTACCATGTTAGCTCTGCTTCGCCCAAAGGTTGACTGGAAAGAATGCTTGTGGCTTTGAGTCCGCTTATGTATAAATTGTTGCATAAGGGATAAATAAACAAATAAATACCGTGTTACCTCGTCTATTTAATTATAATTACATCGAGGTCAAATGATAAACTTACCACAAAAAATATAACTTTAGCTCTTGCCAGATATTAATCCCACATACTCGTGTTTTTCCATTGAATAAAGCAGAATACTTCATACAAACTGCCGGTAGTTATACAATTATGTTTGTATAAAACTGTATTCATAATTAAAATATCAAATAACATAACACAAACTAACATAATTAACATGGTAATAATGAACACCAATTAATTCGATCACTAACAATTAGTTGCTGTTGTCAATTTTGCATTAAAATTCAGCAGTTACTAAAACACGGTTGAAATATGCAATTCCATTATTTGCAATTTAGAATGCAAATAGTAACAATCTGTACACTAGCGGTCAGCAAAAAGAGTGAGCCTTTTTGTTGGGTTTCATGTAAATTTTACTCGATGCGATGCTGGGCTGTTTTTTTTGGTCGTATTTGTAAAATATTGGACGAGTGAATGGGTACATTTAATTAGTTCATTCGGCAGGTAGTCATTTTCTTATTAGTGTGGATGGATTTATGTAATAAAGATGGATTCTGATAAAAATATTATTAATGTGAAAGGTTTTAGGAATGGATTCGATCGATGAAGGGTGGGCGTTTCGGGGTGCTGTCATAATGTATTTCGACGTGAAAAAGTACTAACATAATTAGTTTAATTTCAATAAACGTTTTTGAGTTTTATGTTTCTTATTCTTTCGCGCAAGAACTGGTGAACGAAAGTGGATGAAACCTAACACATCATCATTGGCCTATTTACAATCCCATTGTGGAATAAAGACCTCTTCTCATACACCTAAGGCATGAGCATTGAACACGACGCTTGCTCCAAGCGGATCAGCGATATCTTGACTTTTTAGTCAGGTAGTGTCTAGAATACACTTCTTATAAAATATTGAATGGATTTTGGATAAAATTTGATGACCTACACACATGGAATTAACACATAAGATACTTCTTATTTGAGAGTGCGAAGTAGTTACATTAGAATGCAGCTGAAACCTAAAGGATAATTAAACTAACAGGGAAAAAAGACATACATACATACATCATCTGCCTAGCCTTTTTCCAACTATGTTGGGGTCGGCTTCCAGTCTAAACCGGATGCAGCTGAGTACCTGAGTTTTACATGGAGCGACTGGACAAGCGACTGTAACACGGTACCGCTTGGTAAGATTAGTTATCAGACTTTCTGGCTTCTGACAACCCGTAACGACTGTCAAAGATCTACTAATGACAACTGGGAGCAACAGCTTAACGTGCTTTCTGAGGCACGGAGGAGTCTCGCTATGACGACGGACTGACCGTGCCAAGCGCAGCTTAACCTTTGAGCGGTCGAACCGTGCGGCTGTTACTTAGCCACGAGCTCCTCCATACATAAATACATACACGAGATATTATCATTAACCTACCTACTTCAATTTCTATGCACTCATAACAAGCTTCAACTAGTACCGCAAAATAATTATACCATTCATATTATTTCATTTCACAAAGTCGACGAACACAATTTATTCTTGTAAATACCATGTACCCAAACAAAACAATATTCCAGTCCAACCCAACTTTTAATCTACCCAGTTGAGCATACAAACATGTTTTAAGCTTCCGCTAAGCTGGAAACTTTCTCCAATATAGCGAGTATTTTGATAAATAATTAGGAAATTGGAAAGTTATGATACGTACTGAATAATTTGGAATAATTCCGTCTTTAACATACGGAAGTTACTCATATTCTGTCGGAATTTCCAAGTTTAATTAAACCCAAATAGTAGGAATTATGTCTGAATGCGACGTCGGAAAGTTCAGTCATTATTTATTAAGATTTGGAAACTTTATTTATGTCTGTCATGCGAGAAAGTATTAGAATTATTTTGTAATGGTTAAATTAAATAATTTTACAATTTCAATGGGCATTTCTAACGTGAGAATTACTTATAATTTGAAAAAAAAAATCTGTCCAGTTACTTTTTCTAACATGAGCTATCTGCCAATGAAAGAACCTAGCCGTTTTGGAGATCGGTCTTCCTCGAACGACCAGACATAAGATTTGTAAAAATTGTTTATTTAATTGATTGTTTGTTAAAAATCTTTTGACGTTAAGACTTTTATAGATTGGTTTCGCCGTAGCCGGGTAGCACACAATTTCTCTTGGCAAGATTTTTCAAATTAATTTAAATTTGTATTTTAGGCTCAAAGCCTTTAAATTATGCAAAACCTTTAAAACACTTACTAATTGGTGCTGAATTTTAAACTCCCTTGTAATTAGTTTAGAGAATTGTAGACTTATTTATACTGAAAATTAGCGCTTAAAAGAGGAGCTCGTGGCTAAGATGAGGAGCTCGTGGCTAAGCAACAGCCGCACGGGTCGACCGATCATAGGCTAAGCTGCGCTTGGCGCGGTCGGTCCGTGGATGGGTGACCATCTTTGTCATAGCGAGACTCCTCCGTGCCTCGGAAAGCACATTAAGCTGTTGGTCCCGGTTGTCATTTGTACATCTTTGACAATCGTTACGAGTAGTCAGAAGCCAGAAAGTCTGACAACCAGTCTTACCAAGGGGTACCGTGTTACCCGGTAACTGGGTTGTGGAGGTCAGATAAGCAGTCGCTCCATGTAAAACACTGGTACTCAGCTGCATCCGGTTAAGACTGGAAGCCGACCCCAACATAAATGGGAAAAGGCTAGGCAGATGATGATAGCGCTTAAAAGAAAGGGCTAGAACAATCATTTTTTACACTATAAAGATAAATCAGAGGAACATATAATACTTATAAAGCCAATACTAAAGAACAATCATTTAAAGCGATCTGGGGTTGCACTTACACGTGTTTTTGCAATCACTGTTCAGGTGTGAGAGCGAGACACAGCTAGTAACGTCGTATAGCACCGTCTCTATTTTCACAATGAAACTATTCCTGCCTTGGCACGTGCATGAGAAGAGACCTTTACTCAAGGTAAGATAAGACAGAAACAGTAGTAGGTAGTTACCATAAAACAAGTACCGATAGTAGCACAAGTACCGATCAAGTGTTTTCCTCTCTCGGTCTCATTTTAGTTGGATTAAAATACATCTAATCTTTTTTTTGAAAATGGCGAATTGAAAACAACAAAACGGATTCAAGAAAATAATTATTTGCTGTACATTGCAGCATTGATTGGTCAAAAATCCTACTATTTACAAGCAATTAAAAGGATAAATTGGCAGCCGAATTTTAATGTTGTTTTAACAAATTGACAGACGGATGAATATTTAACTAGCCATTCATGTAGAGAGAATCTATTTATCTTTTATAGTTATAAAAATGAATTCCTATTTCATGGTGGTCATGCCATGACTTGAGAACGGCTGAACCGATTTTGATAAATTTTGGTATAGATATAGAGGGGACCCTGGAGAAGGGTATAACCTTCTTTTTATCCGGGTGCGTAAAGTAGCTCCCACGGAACTCGGGGGAAACCGCGGGAAATAACTAGTCTTTTACACTATTACCTAGGTTTAGTGGAGTGCTTGTTAGACATTAGTCTTTTTAACCTTTTTTTTTTTTTGTATGACATCTCCCAGGTCAACCTAGAAGGTTGTCGACTGCTTAACCGGGCTTGAGTCTTTTTAACCGACTGCAGAAAAAGATACGGTGTAGTATACTATTCTTGTTTCCTTCCTATTTCTGTATATTTGCGAAGCGGTAGGTACTAATTTTTTTATAAAGTTTGCATTGATAATATATTTCCAAAGTTTATCCCGAAATCGATGCGTTTGGCGGTAATACATCAAGTCATTCGACCGTGTACCGGTATGCAAACTCACAGCCCACATAACTGCCGAACATCGTCAATAAATCTCGCATTATTACTAAAATGCACGTTTTAAATCTTTTTTGCAACTGGCAACTTTATAACTCAATTTCCATGTTGCTTGAACCAGTTTTTTTAACTGGTAACAGCCGTATTTATGGAGGCATTTAAAAAAATGTAGTGTCATTTTTTGAATTCTTTATTTGGTGTTCGTTTTTTTTATTATTGTTTTTGTTTGAATATGGAATTAAGAAATAAATTGCGTTGTTTATGTTACTGGTGTGACGGCGAAATAATTGGAGACCGAAATGTTTTTTTTTTGCGTTGCTGATTTTATTTACGATGAATTCCTGCTATTTTAGTAATACGTGCTTACACTTGAGGCTTAATTTATTCCATTCCGTGGTGATTAATGCTCATGCCTTCTCTGTATGAGAAGAGGCCTGTGCCCAGCAGTGGGACAATATATAAGCTGATGATGATGATGATGATTTTTAGGGCTCCATACTCAAAGGGTAAAAACGGGACCCTATTACTAAGACTTCGCTGTCTGTCCGTCCGTCTTTCTGTCACCAGGCTAAATCTCAAAAACAGCGATAGCTAGACAGTAATTTTTTTTACAAATTTTGTATTTCTGCTGCCACTATAACAACAAAACTTCGTGAGCGAGTCCGACTCACACTTGGCCGTTTTGTTTAACCAAGTACCGTGTAGATACTTATATTATTGTATAGGTACCTCGAAATATCCAATTGTTCAACCATTACACCACCAAAACACTTACCTATTAGTTTCTAAATAACAACACTAACACACCAAAAGGCAAAAGGTGAATCTAAAAAAAACATCAAAGAAACAGAAAATGATTTAAGTCAAACACATTACAAAGGATAAACCGTCGCAGTCAGCAGAAATCAAAGAAAATATTTGTAACTGGCAACCCTTGTGGCACACAAAAACTTATAATATTCTCAAAGAGCTGACATATTAAATCGAATTTGTTTTTTTTTTCTTTCATTTCGAGAACTGAAATAAAAATATGAAAGCTTTGAAACCTAAGTAGTTGGGCTATAAAGGATAATGACGAATACCACAAAGAGATATAAATGAAATGCTTACAGGGAAATCATATGAAAAACTTTTTGCTGTATGAAGCTAGCTTTTACCCGCAGTTTCATCCGTATTCTGCGCGAATACCTTCAGGCACCTGAATTGAATATACCTTACTACCATGTTCAGGTTTCCATCTGTCTCCATGCCCAGTTTAACCTTGGTGGGAAGTTTGTTCATCACTGCTTCTTCTTTCCAGCCATAACACTAGGAAGCAGTGAAGGGTGGGCGTTTTTGGGTGCTGTCATAATGTATTTTGACGTGAAAAAGTACTAATTTAATTAGTTTAATTTCAATAAACGTTTTTGTGTTGAATCAAAATTGGTTCACCCATTTTGCTGTGGAAGCGTAACAAACAAACAAACTCACATTCGCATTTATAGATTAGTTAGGTTTAGGATTCAATTTCTTGTTGTCTATGATGTGGATTGGATAGATTGTGTATGAGGTGGATTTTTTTATTTCAGTTTTTCATGGTTTGTTACGCCTTTAGTACAAAATACTATCCCTCTTATTCATAATAACGCCATTCGACAAATAAACCTCTTTTAGCTATAAACTGTTTTGTTCCTTCATTTAGATTTGTCAGATAAGGATAAAAAAGTTTGATAGCTATAAAATATATAGATTGAACTAGCACTTCCACTAGCGGCTTCGCCTGAGTGGTCTATACGAATTCAAATTAAAAATGACAGAGTTTCATACAAACTTTGCCCCCCTTTTTCACCCCCTTAGGGGTAGAATTTCGGAAAATCCTTTCATATTGGATGCCTACGTTATACAAAGAACACACTCTCCAAGTTACAGGTCTCACCAATCAGTGGTTTAGGCTGTGTGTTGATCCGTCAGTCATTCATTTTTTTTTATTTTTTTTTCCTACATGACCTCTTGCAGGGTGCTTCTAACAGCATTCGACCTGCTTAACCGGACAGTGTGGCGAGGTCCTAATTTAATTAATTAAATTAAGGCCTCCAGCCAAGGCTTACAACTAAATTTAAAACTAAGTGACAGCGCGCTAAGGGCCCCCCCTAGTGGGGAACGAACCTCGGCTTAGGGCGTCACTGGGGAGGACAACTAGGGACTAGCTGGATCATAACAATATTATTATTACGGGACTTTTTATGCTACTGGCTCAGCGCGCGGGCTGGCTCGTCGAGCAAGGGTCGGGGAGGGCATGGACGGGACGTCGCGACGGGCCTCGGCGGCGAGGACGGTATGACGGCGGTCTGTGTTTGTGTATTGTGCTGGTTTCCCTATTACTCTCTTGGAGGAGGGTGATTTCGTCGTCGGGGAACGTGAGAGTATGCCGCGGACGGCGAATCGAGCTAATCTGGGAGGGAGTGTAACGGGAAGCCGATACGATCAGGGGGTTGGTGTGCTTTTCGGCAGAGTCGAAGTAGCGCTTCGAAGCGCGTTTCATAAACTGCTTTATGGTAGGCAGTTTGAGGTCGAGGTGGAGATTCTCGTTTCTAAGGTACCACGGGGATCCTGTGGCCCTGCGCATGAAACGGTTCTGGAGGGTTTGCATCCTATGGAGGCGGTAAGATTTGGCGTGTGCGAATACTACGCTGGCATAGGTCATGATGGGGCGGATGCACGCTGTATAGATGCGCAATTTGCACTTGAGAGGCAATTTGCTGCGTGAATTAAGAATGGGATGGAGGCGTCCGAGAACGAAGGCGGCGCGCGAACGCACCGTCCTTATGTGTTCACCGAACGTGAGATTCTTATCGAGGGTTACACCCAGGTATTTGGCCTTGTCACCCCATGGGATGGGGCGATTGAACATTTCGATCTGTTTGAGGGGTGGGGTGGAGCCGGTACTGCGAGTGCGTCTCGAGAAGAGAACGGCCTGGCTCTTATCGGGATTGACCTCGATTCTCCATTTGCGGAACCACTTGCCTAGGGCGGTGGCAGCAGATTGGAGGATGCGAGTTATGCAGTCGGGTTTGCGACCCGTGTAGTAAATAGCCGTATCGTCAGCGAATAGAGCCAACTGGGCCTTATTATTTTTGGGAATGTCGCTGGTGTACAGCGTGAATAATAGGGGGGAGAGTACGGAGCCTTGTGGGACACCTGCTCGAATGGGGTGGGGGGAGGATAGTGCTCCCTCTATGCGATAGCGAAACGAGCGGTTCGACAAAAAGTCTCGAATGATGAGCACGAGACGATCGGGCACACCGAATTTGTACAGCTTATATATTAAGCCGTCGTGCCAGACTTTGTCGAATGCTTTCGCTACGTCGAAGAATAGTACGCCCGTCATCATATTTCGTTGGAAACCAACGCTGATATGCTCGACGATGCGGTGGACTTGTTGGACACAGGAGTGCTTGGTTCGAAAACCAAACTGCTCATCAGGAATGAGTCTCTTAGCCTCGGCAAAGGCTTTGAGTCGGTTATAGATTAGCCTCTCGTAAATCTTCCCAATAGCATTGAGAAGACTTATAGGGCGATAGCTGGAGGGCTCGGCTTTGGGTTTGCCGGGTTTGGGAATGCCAATGACTGTGGCAGTTTTCCATTCATCGGGAAAAATGTTATTGCTCATAGCGGCATTGAAAATGGCTGCTAGGAGCGCTATGAGCTGGGCTGGGAGGAGTTGGAATACTCTATTGGAGATTCCATCCGGGCCGGGGGCTTTCCTGGGTTTTAATCTCTTAATAATCTCATGTACCTCCTCTGGGGTTACAGGGGGTAAGGGGTCATCGTCGGGGGTATCAGAATTTGAGGTGGAAGCCTCAGCTGAGGTAGGAGTTGCAGCAGATCTGCGTTCGATTTCTGCCTTCACCTCATCTAGGTGAGCCTGATCGACTGGCAGAGTGCTGGGTGAGCATTGGGTCTCTAGGCTGTCGGCTAGGCATTCGGCCTTTTCGTCGTCATAGAAGGCGACAGACTTGTCTGGACGATTGAGGGGAGGCATGGTGGCCACTTGATCGGATTTGAACTTCCTCTGCAAGTGCCAGAAGGCCTGATGAGATGGTTCCAATTCGCTCAACATCTTGTCCCAGCGGGCAGAGCGTAACTCATGTATGCGTTTCTTTACAGCACGCTGTAAATAGCGCATATAAGCACGATTTGCATCACAGGGAAAAGAGTCGTAAGCACGGATAGCCGCGTTCTTCTCGGTCATTAGTGCACGTACATCGTCCGGCAGTTTCCAGCGGAGGTCATCCTCCGCTGGAACTCGCCTTGAACTGTCGTTCAGGACTTGTTGTATGTGACTTCCGAACGAGCCGACCGCGGTCATCGTGTCATCGAATGTAACTATTTTATCGGGGATACGGTTCAAGTGACTGGACTCGTTGGATTGTAAGCCTTCCCTTACTTTCCTCCAGTCCGTTATCACTTTTGTTGGCGGGGGATGATCGGGATCTCGAGGTCCCGTCCGTGGGCCTAGGTTGATGATGACCGGTCTGTGGTCGGAATCGAGCTCTTGTAGCGTCTCAATTGAGCGTAAACCTAGGTTTACGTTCTTGAGTAGAGCTATGTCGAGGACATCGGGACGGTGCTCCGGGTTGGGAGGGAAGTGAGTTGGATACATCGGGGCGACGATATCGAAGTTAAGAGGGTCGCAAAGACTCTCTAGCTGTCTGCCTCTCGAGTTGTTCGAGTGGCTATTCCAGGCGATGTGTTTAGCATTGAGATCGCCCGCTATGATAACGGAGCCACCTAGACCAAGAAGAATTTCTAGGTCAGGTTTTAGATTGATTTTCTCCGAGGAGGAAGGGGGAATGTAAGCCGAGACAATGTGGATAGGCTGATGACCGGACATGTCTAGTAGACAGATTGAGACCTCTAAATGCGAAAGAGGTGGGGGCTCCATAGTGATCCAGTGCAGTTCCTTTTTGTAGTAGATAAGGGTACCGCCCTTGTGACAGCGAGTTCTGTCGTTACGAACCATGCGATAGTTTGCAATCGACGGGTCACGGTTGTGGGGCTTTAAAAAGGTCTCCTGCACGAGGAAGATGTCAAGGTGATGATCGCGAAGGAAGGTCGCGATCTCATCACGTTGACTTGAAATGCCATTTGCATTAAAGAAGCCTAACTTTAGGGATCGGGGTTTGACTCTTAGTGGAGTGCCTGGAGCATTCAAAACCGTAAAACCTCGGATTAGAGTTATAGTGAATGAATTAATATGATCGATGTGGGATATTGTTTTTTAAGCTATAAATTGCAATGTTTACCCAAAAATTTTTTGTGCACTCCATTATTTCATTGTTTAAACAAATTATTATGGTAAATTAATGTTTGACCATATATTTTCACTTTAAACAGTATTTTTTATTTTTTTATATGTTAAATCTTACCAGAGTAGACATATAGGAACATTTTTCAAAGATACCTGTGTATAAAAATAGCATTTTTTCTTTGTATGGCATCTCGCATGTCAACCTAGAAGGTTGTCGACTGCTTAACCGGGCTTGCCTGTGAAGTGCTTTAAATGAATTTAGGGCCTCCAGCCAGGGCTTAACTTACAAAACTAAGCGACTTCACGCTAAGAGCACCCCTAGTGGGGTATGGGCCTCGGCTTAGGGCGTCGCTGGGGGAGGACAGCAAGGGACAGGCTGGATCAGAATATATATGATTATTATAATCGGGAATTTTTAAGCTATTAGCTCAGCTCGCGGACTGGCTCGTCGAGCTAGGGTGGGGAGGGCATGGACAAGGTCGTCGCGATGGACCTCGGCGGCGAGGTCGATACGAACGCGATCTGTGTTTGTATAGAGTGCTAGTGGACCTATTGCTCTCTTGGAAGAGGGTTATAGCATCATCGGGTATGATGAGAGTATGCCTCGGGCGGCGAATTTTACTGATCTGGGAGGGTGCGTATCCGGCGGCCGATAGAGGGTTTGGATGCTTTTCGGCAGCATCAAAGTAATGCTTGGCGGCACGTTTCATGAACTGTTGGATGGTGGGCAGTTTGAGATCGAGATGGAGGTTCTCGTTTCGTACCTAGAAAGGGGCTCCTGTGATTTTTCGTAAGAAACGGTTTCTGCAATCTATGGAGATGATATGGCTTTGAGTGTGCGAACACAACGGAAGCATATGCCATGATGGGGAGTTGTTGGAGGCAGCGATGACAAAAGAACACTCGTATTTTTGGCTGTTGCTTTTATGAAAGAATTGAACCTCAATGTATTTAAATCATGAGTTTTAGACGGAGCTCCATATAAACTCAAAAACATGCTACACCTGCTTGCAATATATTATTGGGGTCTTCATTGATATTTTTAAATACTTTTACTGAGTCGTGTAAATCAATCCGTTTCTCAAAAATTTTGGCAAACTTAATTTTTCCTTTATTGATAAACGCAGAAGTAGTGTCACAACCCGTAAAGGCATGTAAAAAAAAGAATATGTTCTTTACAATTTGGTAATGATTTTTTCTAAACATTTCGATGAAAACATCTTCTGTTGAACTTTGCCTCGGGGTGGTTTTAGAAAATATATTTCACGATCTTTATCTACCAATGCCGTTAATATCACTAAGACAGCGATATCTTCTGAAACTATAACAACATCTTTTGATTCCAAATTCATTGCCGTCTCAACAATTAATTTGTCGGCATCGCTTTCCACTTGGCATGTACAAATATTGTTGTCAGCTAATTTAATTCTCAACATTTCTATTAAGCGAATTTTATCCCCTCCACGTTTTT
Source organism: Pyrrhia umbra (assembly GCA_963891755.1). Classification (NCBI taxonomy): domain Eukaryota; kingdom Metazoa; phylum Arthropoda; class Insecta; order Lepidoptera; family Noctuidae; genus Pyrrhia; species Pyrrhia umbra. The sequence continues at coordinate 5,923,859 of OY982943.1, forward strand.
CTACCTGTTCGAGATCCCTACTGCTATTTTTATACACAGGTATCTTTGAAAAATGTTCCTATATGTCTACTCAGGTAAGATTTAACATATAAATAAATAAAAAATACTGTTTAAAGTGAAAATATATGGTCAAACATTAATTTTTCATAATAATTTGTTTAAACAATGAAATAATGGAGTGCACAAAAAAAATTTGGGTAAACATTGCAATTTATAGTTTAAAAAACAATATCCCACATCGATCATATTAATTCATTCACTATAACTCTAATCCGAGGTGAAAACCCCCAGGCGCTCCACTATCTGCACAATTCTTGATCCATTAGGAAATCAATTGAAGGTAAGGGCGCCTACTGCTTCAGTGACGTCCGGGAACGCCGCGAGCACGTTGAATAGACCGAGGACATTTCCTTGGTTCTCTACTATTAGTTTAGCCATCTCTTGTGCTCTATCAGTTAGGAAGACGGAAAAGGTCTTCGCTAAGATAACGCAGGCATTCACCTTACCTTGGGTCCTGGGACCGGCGGCAGGTGCGATGGCGGGTAAGGGAGCGGGGACAGGGGTAGGAGGTGTAGCTTTGATGGCTACATTAGAGGAAGTCGGGGGAGCGACAGCCTGTGTGGGCGTGGAAATGGAGGGACCCGTAGGTGAAGGGACGGATTGTTTGAGATTAGTTCTCAACGCGGGGAATGAGCGTTGATGATTCAGCTGGTTCCACGGAGAGGGTCTCTGTGGGCTGAGGCGCTCTGGCATCGATGCCGATGGAATCGGCATGGGTTGATGTTCCCTCTTTTGGCGGGCGCTAGCGCGCTTTGCCAATTTGGGAGAAAGTCTAGGGGCTTTGGGGCAACCTCGGTAGTTAGCCGGGTGACCGGATTGACCGCATAGCACACAACTGGGAGGTTCTGTGCATAAGGTGCGATCTTTTGGTCGCGAGCAATCAGCAGTGCTATGGTCGCCCAGGCACTTGACGCACCTGGGTTTCGCATAGCAATGCTTTTGCGAGTGGCCGTAGAGTTGGCAGCGGTGACACTGCCCAATGGGACCGCCCTTGTAGGGCTTTTCAATCATTATGCCACTAAGGTGGCATACAGATTTGACACCGAACACAGGATGACGGGACAATTCGGAGGGATTACACACGACGAGTACCATGTCGTATGCTTCACGCGTGTTAGCGCGGTGCATGCGATGAACGGCATTAACGGGGACGTCTTGGGAGCGGAGATCTTCTAGGATATCTCCTGTCTCAATAGTCAGTCATTCAGGACAAAGCATTTTATATGTATAGATAACATAGGTACAGTTCGTGCCAATTCGGTGAGGGAGTGAGAGAGACAAACATATAAGAACAAATAGATAATTTCAAACTAACTACAGTTTGTTATTTCAAATTCATGTTTGCGCAACATCATTTTAATATCTCAGATTAATCACCGTCCCACTTTCCTGCCCCATTTGGCAACAAAATGAAACCAAATTCATTAATATAGTCATATTTAGATTTCGTGAAAACACCGTAAAACGCAGTAATAAGTTACAAGAGTAATAACTCTCTTCGCCATTTTGTATCTGAAACGTCAGCTTTCCCGCCATGACGTTAATTTATTTTTAATTGTCTATGGCATAAAGCCGTTCCGAGAAATGAGGTTTCTCTATTTTTATTCTTATGACTTATTGCCGACCTTATTGTGATTTTATTAGTACGTTTGTAAATGGATATTGATATTGGGGAAAGAGTATTTCTTATTGAAGTAACTTTTAGTTTCGGGAGAAATTCTGTTGTTTTCTAAATTCTAAATTCACTTCAAAAAATTTTACTTTTGGAAGGAATTGTGTTGTTTTCTAAATTCACTTAAAAAAACTTTTATACCTAGGCTAAAAATCAGTACTTTTCGGATGAAATTTTACAACAATAGCACCCAAAAAGCCCTTAACCATCACCAGTTCCTATGTGTTTTTACCGGAAAAAAGAAGTGAATTCTATCACTCTTTTCCATACTGTAAGACTCTAGGCTCAGACATATAATATAATGTCATCAGTAACTTTTCTTATAAAAAGAATAAAAAAATACAAGACCAGATGCCTAATAAAATTAACGTCGTCATCATAGAAATATAATATGGTCGTCATAAAATTAATAGACCAGTGCTTTTAACTTTTGAAAACAAAAAAAATAATAGTAGGATGAAACCCATTGGAAAAGGAGGAGAATACAATAAAAATGATAGGAAAAATAAATTACGGGCGATCTGAGGTCGGGAAGTGGGGGGGAGGGGGGGTTACAGTTAAAAAAACGGTTTATCTCAATTTCCGGCAAAACTACAAGTCCTATGAAAAAAAGTTAAATGGCAAAGTTGTAGGTAATAAAAAGATCTACAACTTTTGGATTGACACTTTTTTCACATAACCTCAAAATGTATGTGAAAAATTCAAAAAACCAAGCTTTTGGTTTTTTATTTTTATATTTTACAATAATTAATTTTTTATCACAAAATTTGGTGAAAACTTACCTTTTTATGTCCCAAACACACTGTAATTTATTTGATTTAAAAAAAATATTTTTTCACCCTTATTTTGACTTAATATCGAAAAAACACCCTAATTTCCAATCGAAAATTCTCGTGTCAAAATATCACTTTTTTTTTAAAAGTCGGTAGTCTTTTTGTTCTTTGAAATCTCTACTTTCAGATGGTATAAAAAAATATTTACATTGCTATGGTAAATGTTCTCAGAAAATATAAAGAAACGCTACGAAATAACAGTTAGCAAGGCCAAGATCCTTCTAGCAACTCCCCACTTCTCTATGAAATACCTTTTGATCAGCTAAAAGGTATTTCATAGAGAGGTCCGAGGTTCCGTAGGTCACTCAGATACATAAGTTATCTTAAAATAGCAATAAATAGGCATCTACGCAAAAAATTTAAGCCGGTCTAGGCCTTACTACCTGTTATTTTGTAGCGTTTCTTTATATTTTCTGAGAACATTTACCATAGCAATGTAAATATTTTTTTATACCATCTGAAAGTAGAGATTTCAAAGAACAAAAAGACTACCGACTTTAAAAAAAAAAGTGATATTTTGACACGAGAATTTTCGATTGAAAATTAGGGTTTTTTTTCGATATTAAGTCAAAATAAGGGTGAAAAAATAATCATTTTAAATCAAATAAATTACAGTGTGTTTGGGACATAAAAAAGTAAGTTTTCACCAAATTTCGTGATAAAAAATTAATTATTGTAAAAGATAAAAATAAAAAACCAAAAACTTGGTTTTTTGAATTTTTCACATTAATTTTGAGGTTATGTGAAAAAGTGTCAATCCAAAAGTTGTAGATCTTTTTATTACCTACAACTTTGCCATTTAACTTTTTTTCATAGGACTTGTAGTTTTGTCGGAAATTTCGATAAACCGTTTTTTTAACTTTAACCCCCCCTCCCCCCCACTTCCCGACCTCAGATCGCCCGTAATTTATTTTTCCTATCATTTTTATTGTATTCTCCTCCTTTTCCAATGGGTTTCATCCTACTATTATTTAATTCACTTTTTACCGTTTTTAGAGGCTAAAAGCACTGGCCTATAAATCACCCAAATCCGACGAATTATATGTATATTATGTATTTAAAAGACGCCTTTTATGTAATATATACGCAATTTACTGAATCATTTGTCACCGACGGATCGTAAAGAGTGAAATTAATTTAACGTCTTCATTAGAAACGAGTCGTGGCTCGTAAAATTGTCGTAAATATGAATTTTGTTCAGTTAAATGTAACCTAATGGTGTCTACGTGGAATGATAATAATGTTAGAATTGACTGCCTCTGAGAATTGGGTCTTTGGGTTCTACTCCCATGTCGGGCAATGTGTTATTAGGTTTTCTATTCAGAATCACTCAGTAAGCCTTTTTAGGGATCTGAACGAAAATGCTAATAAGGAACCCTTATGGTTTCTATTCGTCCGTCTATCACAGATGATTGTTTCAATAACTACTAATGTCGATCGACTTGGAACAATTATAAAAAAAATATTGTCTATACGTTCAACAATGTTATAAAAAAGGTGGGGGAAGTGGGGGTCCAAATTTCGAATATAGTTACTAAGTCATATGAAAGGACTACATATATTTGCAAATTCTATTTAAATCATTTTTGATTTCTTTGATATCATAGATATTTGATATATTGAATGAAAATTGCACAAAAAGAGATCTCGGAAGTTTGCGAACCGAAAACTCTGAAATAGTTAGGGTTGATACACGCTTACCTAAATTTTCAAGGAAAAATATAACTATGATACTAAGTATCACAGTTCCTAAAATTAACATGATAAAACACACACATTTCTCATCAATATTAATTAATCGAAGACCATTAACTATTAGTCGAATAACATAATATTTGTACCAAATTCAGGCCCCACACATACTTTTTTTTTTTATCATTTATTTTTTGAGGCTTTTTACGCTATTGCGCCAAGCCAGCCTCGTAAGGTATAACAAATGTAATAAATACAAAATAAATGAAAATATAAACAAGAAAAAACTCAACACAAACAGAAAAATAACAAAACGAACCACACATACTTTGAAACACAGTAAGCAATTAGCTACTAGTGAATATAACAAAGCAACCCTATTAGCAAATACTTTTCCTACATAACTTGAAGGGAAAACTTGCGAAGTAAGTTATATGATCAGTAACAGAACTTCTATTGAAAACCGCACGGCAATTTCGGAGTTTTTGGGACACAAAGTGACAGTTTAATTTGAAAAATGTAAGAGTTGTAAAATACTGTTTCAGCCGCGTTATGTAAGAAATACTACCTCCATACTAAATTAAATATAAATGAAGCTGTTTGCCGTTGACTGTGAAAGCAGAGCAGACGGATAGACAGACAGACAGCCTATTAGATAGACTCGCATATTTTCAGATTCAAAAAATATTAATAAGTAAAAGCCTGCAAATTGCTGAGTGGTTTTCAAAAAGTACCTAAATCAAATAAACAGAAACAATATATTATTTTAAATCATACTTTTATTTTAAACATCCTTTTATTAAATGTAATTAAATATACTTTTGTCGGTGGTTTATTTATTCAATGACTGGGCTATCCATATTTTTTCTACGATAATGAATAGATACCATTGTCAAAGTATCTCAAAAACCGGGCATTAAACGCAAAAAATGCCCTCTCCATTTTCAAATTATAATTCAATTTAAAGAAACACTATTATGAATAATGATGTCAAACGAAGTTTAACAGAACTAGTTTTTTTCAGCCTTTTGAATTACTTTCGAAAATGCAAAGTCTTCTTAAATTACTCAGTAAATTTACAATGACCCTGTCTCATTGAGAAAAGTTTGATAAATTAATCAAAGATCATTTATTTTGGTGTATTTTAAAACAAAGACTTTGGATTTGTAATTAACAAGCTTTATATTAAAGAAATCGTTTTGTATTAATTTGCAGTATTTATAGAAATACGAGCTGTTTTTCATTCGGTTTCAGATAAAAACGATTCTATGTCCTTTTCAGGGTACAAAATTTTAATAAAATCGTTTCAGACATTTTATCTTTTAACCGTGACGGAATTTATTATATTAAGTTAGATTACTGACTATTGGTGAAGGAAAAGATCGTGAGGAAACCTGGACTTAAAAGTCTGAAATCGCAAATCAGACTTGAGCAAGCGTATCAGCATCGTGATCAATGCCTTCTCTGTATGAGAAGAGGCCTTTACTCGACAGTGGGATAGTAAAAAGGCCAATTATGATAATTTTAAGTAGGTAAGTAAGTCAATTATGATTGTAGGTAAATAGTATCGTTTGACATCATGAGCAAAGATATAGGGATTCTTTTTTACTCAAACTAAACAAAACTAGAATTCTAATACTGATTCAGCATTTCAGATGCATATAAATATCATGCATTTTAAGCAACAACAGACACGTGAATAATATTTAAATGGAAACTTTGACTTTGAAAATAACCTTATATATACATTAATTCAACGTATCTATATTGTACATAGGTACACTGTGGAGCAGAGAATTCGATTCAGCCACAAAATTTTCACTATCCTAACTAATATTCTAAATGTGAATGAGTTTGTTTGTTTCGCTTTTTGGGAAAAATTGCTGAATTAATTTTGATGAAATTTCGTATGAAGGTAGATGGGATCTAGGTATGTCTGCAGTGCAGGCACGGAAAACAGACAGTTATTTATTAAACCAAAAAATATGTCTTCTTACGTACGAACGTAAACTACGAAAAATAAATTTTGACTTTGACTATTAATTAAAATAAAAATCTTCAAACACAATTTCATAAACATATTTGTAGCTAACTCATTTTCATTGCACATGAGTGTAGGTACAGATATATAGGTAACATATTCATTACAATTTTACATAAAATAACAAAGGGTTATATTTACATAGTTTTGTTGACAAAAAAGAGGTACCCACTAACTTCTTCAAAACTTTTCAAATAAATAGTTAGGCTTTGAAAATTCTTTCTATCTGAAAATGCTTTTCATGTAAAAAAAAGTGAATCGTTTGGGTTTATTACTGTGTTAAATAATTTTAAAAGTTGGCTATTTTTCTCAGAATGGTTAGACATGAGACCCTATAGATACAGTCGCTCCATTAGAAACACTGGTAACTAGCTGTATCCGATTAAACAGGAATGGCTGATCCCAACATAGTTGGGAAAATCCTAGGCAGATGATGATGATGATATCTGGTCTTAATTCCGACGTCCAAGCATACGTAGCCGAGAATAACTGTACTTATCTATACTAATATAATAAAGCTGAAGAGTTTGTTTGCTTGTTTGTTTGAACGCGCTAATCTCAGGAACTACTGGTCCGATTTGAAAATTCTTTCAGTGTTAGATAGCCCATTTATTGAGGAAGGCTATAGGCTGATATAATACATCCACGGGGACGAAGTCGTGGGCAGAGGCTAGTATAGAAATATCGTGTTTCATAATTCTATACGAAAAAAAATGTTTGTTTATCAATTTTAATGAATTAAATCAAGTTAGGACCCAGGATATATTTACCCCTAAACTATGCTACGGAAGCAGGCAAAGCCAGGGGAATAACTACTTAAAACTGTTGAAACATATTAATGTCATAATTTTACAGCATTTTTAAAATCTATAAACGGAAGGATTGTTAGATAGTGTCAGTTTAATAGCTTGGAAACATGGTTTTACATGATGAATATGGTACGGGAGACACGTTTCCATGTCTCTCGCACCTATCTCATCCAGAAATACCCCACATGAGATGGGATATTTTTGGATGAGATAGGTAGGATGGTGTATTTTAGACATACCTAATATGACATTAATAAATAGGAATTGCTGTAGATTTTTTGAGATAATCTTGGGTGATTGTCTCGTTGGTGTAGTGTAGGAGCTCGTGGCTAAGTAACAGCCGCACGGTTCGACCGATCAAAGGTTAAGCTGCGCTTGGCGCGGTCGGTCCGTGGATGAGTGACCATCTATGTCATAGCGAGACTCCTCCGTGCCTCGGAAAGCACGTTAAGCCGTTGGTCCCGGTTGTCATTTGTACATCTTTGACAGTCGTTTAGGGTACTCAGAAGCCAGAAAGTCTGACAACCAGTCTTACCAAGGGGTACCGTGTTACCCGGTAACTGGGTTGTGGAGGTCAGATAGGCGGTCGCTCCATGTAAAACACTGGTACTCAGCTGCATCCGGTTTAGACTGGAAGCCGACCCCAACATAGTTGGGAAAAGGCTAGGCAGATGATGATGTCTCGTTGGTGTAGTGGTCAACGCGACTCTGTGCTTAAGGTCTTTGATTTGATTCCCGAGTCAGGCAAAGTGTTGTTTTGCCATTGGGAATTATTCAGTACCTCAGATTGGATTTGTGCCGAGCCGAGGGTGGCTCGTATTTTTAGATTATAGGGTGTACTCCAGGTACTACTAATACTTCTACCTAACCTATCAGGGACAACAGGCGTGGTTTTCTGTCTACACTACTATTATAAAAAGGAAAGATTTGTATTTTTGTGTGTATGTTTGTAATGAATAAACTCAAAAACTACTGTGCCGAATTCAAAAAATCTTTGAAAGCTACATTCACCCTGAGTAACATAGGCTACCCATGCGAAGCCGGGACGGGCCGCTTGTCTATATCTATATCTATACTTATAATAAATCTGTAGAGAGGTCAATTCTGTACATGAAATATATTTCCAAAATAACTATCAGGGGGTGATTAGGGATCGATACTGATGCCAAAAATGCAATCAGTAAAATTTTTGTCTGTCTGTCTGTCTGTCTGTATAAACTCTATAGAAACAAAAACTACTCGACGGATTTTAACGAAACTTGGTACAATTATTTGTCATACTCCTGAGATGGTTATAGTATACTTTTCATCACGCTACAATCAGTAGGAGCCGAGCAGTGAAGGGAAATGTTGTTATTTTGTTTAACGCGCTAATCTCAGGAACCGCTGGTCCGATTTAAATAATTCTTTTAGTGTTAGATAGTCCATTTATCGAGGAAGGCTATAGGCTATATATCATCACGCTAAGACCAATAGGAGCGGAGCACCACTATTCCACGCAGACGAAGTCGCTGGCAGAAGCTAGTCTTTTATAAAATACACAAGGAGGCTACAAATATTTTCTTTGTTTTCGGCTAAAGGGCTACACAAAAGGTCTAAAATCTTCATCGGAGTGCTAACGCGGCAGTAAGATATAGCCCGCACTAATTCCACTGGTCACTGCTCCACAATGAGATCGTATAATCATCTCATACATTATTATATCTGTGTCACTGTACAGGTAACAATAGAAGCTTCATTTATTACTAGTTATTTTACGCGGTTTCACCCGCGTCCTAAGGTAATTACTTCACGTAATTGGATAAAAACTATTCTAAACTCTTGCCTAGCTTCCAATCTATGTTCATACCAAATTTCATCAAAATCGGTTCAGTTGTTTTCTCGTGAAAGTGTAACAAAGAGACAGACAGTGTTATAGTGTTGTAGTATTATATAACAAGTAGTGTTACCTATTATTACTATATACAAATGTTATACAGCATAACATTCAGTCTGCAGATTACTAAACCTGTTATATAACAATGTTTTATAACATGTACGCACCTTTAGACGTCACCAACTAACGGTGAAGGAAAACATCGTGAGGAAACCTGGACTTAAAATTTCTGAACCCGCCGATCCTTGAACAAGCGTGGTGATCAATTGCTCATGCCTTCTCTGTATGAGTAGAAGCCTGTGCCCAGCAGGGCGACAATGGTGCCGATTCTGACTTACACACGACTAAACTAACTTTATAATTTCTATTGCGAAATACAAGAAGAGGATAGCAAGTAATTCAGTGCTGTCAAATTAAATGACAGATGACATTTTGTTCGTACAGGTTTGTTAATTTAGTCGAGATGTTACGTCGTGATGTTTAAATTTGTATGGAAAACTATTTTTTTCTAATTTGACAGGTGTTAAAAGTTTGCTATCCCTTTCTTATATTTGTTGATGGAAAGAGAGAATTATAGACTAAATTTAATTTAGATGGTGTCAAGAGAATCGCGGCCAATATATAGGCTGATGATGATGTCAATTACTGCAACAGCGACACAAATGTCAGATTTTTTTTATGCTGTTCACATTTCAACAGTTTCTTTGAGGCTTTTAGAAAAGTCACATTGGTACTTGCCAAATTTCGAACCCAGACACTCGTAGACAAGATGCAGGTGCCTTAGTCATTAGATCACCACGACTTCACCAATAATTCACACTTTACAATTATTGCTGAAACCAAATTTTCTAACAAAATGACGTAATATCTATCTATATAAAATGCTTTGTTCTGAATGACTGACGGATCAACGCACAGCCTAAACCGCTGATCGTAGAGACCTGAAACTTGGAGGGTGTGTTCTTTGTATGACGTAGGCATCAGATCATCATAATCATCTGCCTAGCCTTTTCCCAACTATGTTGGGGTCGGCTTCCAGTCTTAACCGGATGCAGCTGAGTACCAGTGTTTTACATGGAGCGACTGCCTATCTGACCTCCACAACCCAGTTACCGGGTAACACGGTACCCCATGGTAAGACTAGTTGTCAGACTTTCTGGCTTCTGACTACCCGTAACGACTGTCAAAGATGTACAAATGACAACCGGGACTAACAGCTTAACGTGCTTTCCGAAGCACGGAGGAGTCTCGCTATGACATAGATGGTCACCCATCCACGGACCGACCGCGCTAAGCGCAGTTTAACCTTTGATCGGTCGAACCGTGCGGCTGTTACTTAGCCACGAGCTCCTCCACGTAGGCATCCGATAAAAAAAGATTTTCCGAAATTGTACCTCTAAAGGGGGTGAAAAGGGGGCAAATTTTGTATCAAACTCTGTCATTTTTTTATAGCTCACGCGGGCAAAGCCGCTGGCGGAAAGTTAGTTCTTCTGTAATTCCATTGTACATTGTCCAGCCACACTTTACGAAACAGCCATACATCTTACTAATTGACGTTATCTCAGGGCGCAGGACGTTAGCGTTTTTCTTTATTTTTTCCTCGGCACACACGTGTCGCGGTGCAAGTATTAACGTTGTGCTTTTTTCGTTACGTCGACATTTGAAATTCAAATGTCGGCTTACATTTGTTTGGTTGTTGATCGTGATTTTTGTTGTAATCAAGAGGTTTAGGATTTTTGCAGATGGCTGAATTTTTGGTGTATAAGTTTTAAAGATTAATGTGTATATACATCATCTGTCTAGCCTTTTTCCAATAATATTCGATTAAATGATAACGAGGAAAATTGTAATAGACAAAAATATAAATATTTATCCCAATAAACGCATTTATCTTCTCCGTTCTGTGGCGGATAAAATTAACCCTTATGTTGCGATTTCGACTGTCTGTCTTTCTGTTCGTCTGTCACAAGAGCTGATTCAAAAAACTCATCTGTGTGAATATTTTTTGGTAGATGTAATCACTGTGACAATATAATCTCTCGTAAAATAAAATATGAAAAGGAAACAAAAATATAGCCTCTCCTTTAAAAATAGTCAGTTATTTATAATCAGTCACATATTTCATAACATTACAGCAACATGAAAGTGACATATTTTTTTTATATTTTCATACGTTGTACGCCTGATGAAAAATCATAATGCTGAGTTTGTATCGTTTTAATATTTAGTTACAACATCATGGTACAGTTTGCAGTGATTTGATATTTTTTTATCAAAACTCTGAAGCATGTTTCACAGTGATTAGTCACATCGGACCTTACAAATATTCATCATCGTCATGGGCATATCTACTATCACTGGGCACAGGCCTCTTCTCATACAAAGAAGGCATGAGCATTGATCACCACGCTTGCTCAAGGCAGATTGGCGATTTCAGACTTTTTGTCCAGGTATCCTCTCGATGTTTTTCCTTTATCGCTAGTCAGTGGTGTCTAAGATACACTTAGCAAGTACTCTTAACTTTCCTAATGTTTTAAATTTGCTAATAATTATGTCTGTCTATTTTACCAGATTACGTCATTACTAATTTTGAGGAAAGGACCATGGGCGGAATCGTCCCCACCCATCAACAGAAATAAAATGTAGCTCAATTGATACATCTTATCAAGCTGATGTTTTTTTACTATGGGGACGTTGCTCAAATGCATTGGGTTTTCCTAGTATCCTAACGTTTCTATGCAAATATTTCGTGCACAATAAAGGATTTGGTGATAACTGAATTTGATACTGTGCACTGTGTGTGGACGGCGGTGTATAATGTGATGTGATACACCATATTAGTGACCCCGACGTGATGAATATCAGCCAAATCTCCTGATGTCAAGAGCTTCAACATCGTTGTCAACTCTTCCTCAACCTCCTACCATCATCGAGCAGCAACCAGCGTGTCACCCAGCCAGCAACCACTCACGGCTTCTTCGGGTTCATGACCACCTAGCCTGTAGCTAACGCGGAAGTCTGGTCACACCCTTCAGCCACATCAACCAACTCGGCACGGCACCCCACAGTTCGACCAGTCAACAAGCAGAGGCCATTATACATAAACTCCGACGCAACGCGTCGACGCAAGTAGCCAGCCGTCATCCACGCTGCGCCACTCCGACCCAATGAAGAATCGCAGCAGCATGAAAATGCGTTTGCATGAATATGCAAGAGCATTTGATCGGTCGGGCTATGCGACAAATACTTAGCCATGAGCTCCTCTAACGAGCAATAATAATACACTCAATAATTGTATTTGCTTGCTATAAGCATTGTGAGGATAACTCGAGAACGGCTAGACCGATTTTCATGGTTTTTGATTTGATGTAATTGTCTCCATCCCAAATAGCAGAATGACTATTAAAACACCGGAAAAAATATCGAAAAGAATAATTATGGGCCGGTACGAAGTTCGCCGGGCCGGCTTGTTAATAATACATTATTTTTATAACCCCACTGATTTATGTAAAAAAAAAGTTTTTATATCAATTAGTGGATACTTTAGGAACAATTGACACCAGTTCCATTCGTGTTGGTAGGTGGGGACGGAGCTCATACATTTTTGCCCATGGTCCTTTGGTATGGAAATAGATTTTTACGCGCAGAAGAATGGTTGGCAACAGATAATATGTAAATAACGTGTCATCCCTTCATAATCCGGCCCCGAATTCTCAAAAAGTCCCTGTTTCAAGTATATCATACTTATATACGACTGTATATAAAGTAATATGTGTTGTTATATAAGATGATCCGCGGACCGAGTGTCCTTCAAAAAAGTTTGAGACTGGTCACACTCAACCCTCGAACCAGTACCATTTGTAACATATTTACATATTTTTTTTTTACTTCAAGAAAGGAGGAGGTTCTCAATTTGCTATTTTTTTAACTGTTGTGAATCAATACTTCGCTTTGGAAGTCGGTGGCAAATACTCACAAATAGTAACTTAGAGACATCGACTTCAAGAGCGACGTATTGGTTCACAAACGTTTAAAAATGTATTGTTCTAGCTTCTCTTTTCAGCGTTTTGGAAGACTGTTCTAATTTTTTGTAAAAGTAGATTTTTGTGTATGGCAAAGACTCGCATAATAAACCTGCATTTTTTATAAAGCCAGCTTGCTACCAGCGGCTTCGCCCGCGTGGGCTAAACGAATTCAGATTAAAAATTTCAAATTAAAAAAGTCAGAGTTTCATTCGGATCAGTAGTTTTTGAGAAATTCGCAGACATTTATACATAGTGGTTGAATACAGAATCTTATTTTTGAAGTCTGTTTAATTAAAATACACGAAACAGTAGAAATCCATAGTAACCATTGCTCCACCTAACAAACTCTCCCCAATTCCTTAACCCTCCCTCCAATGGTAGCGGCTAACCTCACTTCTACTTTCAAGAGGCCTTCGTATGTCGTGTAACGGCTTTGCATGTAACCCCTCAGCAACGAGGGGGTTGACAGTCCATACTAATTTCATATTGGGACGGTCGACGAGTTTGTGAGTTTGTTTGAAGAGCGTTGTTACAGTAAGAGGCTTTGGTACTACTTAGAATTGTATGTGGAGTGTGAATTTTGTCTTTTTGGAGTTCAATTTTTTGGGGAGTAATCCTTACTAATATCGTGGAAGCCCAGTAGATACGGCACCTGCCTCTCGTGTATGAGTGGGCGGGTTTGAAACCTAGAAAGTCCTTTTCTGAAGTCTGGACTTTCTAAGTACGACTTTCTATATCTTAGACGACACTGACTAACGGTGAAGGAAAATCATCGTGAGGAAACCTGGACTTGAAAGTCTGAAATCGCCTATCCACCTTGAGCAAGCGTGGTGGTCAATGCTCATGCCTTCTCTATATGAGAAGAGGCCTGTGTCGACCGAGTGGGACAATGTATAGGCTGATGATGAATCCTTACTAATATCTCGTGGGTAAGGAACAGGTTGGTCGATCCTTAGCCTTAAGCAGCTTACTACAATGTCATACCGAGACTCCTCCGTGAAACTGAAAGCCGTTGGTCCCAGGTGTCATTTGTTGATCTTTGACAGTCATTACAAACGGGTATCGTGGTACTCGGTAACTCGGTTGTGGAGGTCAGATAGGCAGATGCTCTATGTATAACAGTGGTACTCATCTGAATCTGGTTAGACTTGAAGCCGACCCCAATATAGTTGGGAAAAATGCTAGGCAGATGATAACTAATAAATTTAAGTTTGTTTGTTTGTTTGTTATGCTTTCATGATAAACGCCTTAAAAAATCGTAATAGAAGGGTATAGGCGACTTTTTATCCGGTTGTGTTGAGTAGTTCCCTTAGAACGCAGGTAAAATAGCGAGAAATGGCTAGTAATGGCTAGTTATTTAATAAAAGAAAACAGTCACGAGGAATCGTTAACATAACATTATGTTAACGTCACATTAAATTATACTTTAATATGTTATGTTTACATAAAAACCATAACATATTCATATATGTATATTCGTCGCATTTATGACTAAAAGCCTACCGGAAGTCGGCTAGGGTTGCTTTCATAGAGCATCCGGCACGCGACCGGAAGTACACATGTACACACGAGTAAGAGACGGGAAATGACGGTGGTTTGTCGTCGGCAGTTTTATGAATAAAAACCTGTCAAGTGTGAGAAGCGACATTTTGTAAGGGATTTTTTACACACATAATCACTATTCAGGTGTGAGAGCGAGACAGACCTAACGTCACATAGCACCGTCTCTTTTGCACAACGAAACAATTCCTGCGTTGACACGTCATGGTAAGGCAGCAGTTCGTTTCACTGTGTTTTCTTTAAATCTAGGAACAGAGTTAGAATTAAAACTGGCGTGTCTCCAAGTCACATTCAGTAATATTGGGTTTAAAATTCACAATGTGGTCACGTTTGTTTGTCTAAACCACTAAAGAGTTGGGTTGATTTCAGCTGAATATTTGAATAGAATTTGTTGAAAAAAAAATAGTTTCAGGTTGTTATTTAAACGAAAATCTGCATATAATAGTTTTTTTAACAAGACTCTTCTAATTCTGAGGTGCTCGTGGCTAAGTAAATGCCGCACTGGTCGACCTATCAAAGGTTAAGATACCCTTGGTGCGGTCGGTCCGTGGATGGGTGACCATCTTTGTCACGAGCTTTGTAGCGAGACTCCTCCGTGCCTCGGAAGGCACGTTAAGCTGTTGGTCCTGGTTGTCATTTGTAGATCTTTGACAGTCGTTAGGATAGTCAGAAGCCAGAAAGTCTGACAACCAGTCTTAACAAGGAATATCGTGTTACCTGGTAAACTGGGTATGGAAGGTAGGCAGTCTAAAACTACAGAATGGATTTTAATGAAATTTGGTACATAGATAGTTTATAACTTGGCTTAACACATAGGATACTTTTTATCCAGGTATGGACCTGGACCATCATCATAATTTTACCCAAATTCATTCAGTCGTTTTTACGTGAAAGACTAACAAACATACCTACATACACACATCCTCGCAAATATTTCTAATATTAATAGTATAATATCTTATATTTCTACTAACGAGGTATTTCATTAGCCTTTATCAGAATCTTCTACTGAATAAACGAAAACTATCCAGCATTCACATCGATTTTACTTAGCGTTCAGTTCGGTCCGTAACGGAAAGTGCCGATAAAGATAACCCAACATCGGCACTTATCTCGATTCTGAAAATCGATATGAGAATCGGCAGTGGCTTAGTAGGAAATTATGCGACAAACATAGGGGAGGGTAGTGATGTGATGTCTAGAGATTAGGGGGGGAAATATTAAGATAGTTCGCCCGATCTTGTTTGACAACCTTTTTGCTAAGATTTGCTTAAGAATAGAATATTTTTCTGGCATTTTCGTATGGTTTTTGTATTGTTAGCTTATTCTGAAAACTTTTGTAGGCCACGCTAACAACGTTTTTAATTAAAAAAATTGTGAGTGCACACATAATACATAACATAGACATAATATAGACACAAATGTGCAGATGTGTGTGTAAAATCATTTATTTTTTAAATATTGCCCCTGTATTTAAAATAGTCGGTTTTTTTATGATATAGGTAACAGAAAAATCAAATAACTCATTACATTTCAGTAGTTTATCCAATTAAGTATCTACAAAATAGAACAATCCCTGTTTCCCTTGGTCACGCCATAACTTGAGAACGACTTAACCGATTTCGATAAAATTTGGTATACAGGTAGAGGGAACCCTAGAGAAGGTTATAAGCTACTTTTTATCTCGGTGCGTGAACTAGTTCTCTCGGGACATGGGTAAAACCGCGGGAAGGAGCTAATACCTACTTCATAAAGTTCATAGCTCTTGTAATCCGACCCAATTTGTTTTCTCTCCAGTGTACATTTCTTCGTCGTCGACAATATCGTGGTGGCCTAGTGGTTAAGGCACCTGTATCTCGTGTACTAGTGTGCGGGTTCGAAACCTGGTAATTATCAATGTGACTTTCCTAAAGTCATATGAACTTTCTAAGTATATCTTAGACATCACTGATTAACGATGAAGGAAAACATTGTAAGGAAAGACTTAAAAGTCTGGAATCGCCAATCCACCTTGAGCAAGCGTGGTGATCAATCCTCATACCTTCTCTGTATGAGAAGAGGCCTGTGCCCAGCTGTGGGGCAATATATGATGATGATGTTTATTTCTTCGCAAAATCTTCAAGAATATCTCTCTACATCTACGTTCATCTTATAGTGCATATCATAAACAAGTATCGAGTTGAATCGATGGGACTACGTCATCGAGTACTATCTGTCGTGAATGGCTGATAGCTTATTGCCGAATTATGCGATACTGACAACAAGTTACGAGCAGTGATGGGAAGCGATTACTAGTTCCGAGAATCGATTATCGATATTATTGTCTGTTCTGTACAGGGTTTTAGAATATTGGAGCTGTGTGAATTTGGTGGGCTATTCATGGTTCATGGAATTATTAAATGGTAGCGTCTTAGCAATAACTAGCATGATACTCAACTCACAGACGTGTACTTAAATAGATGACGTAAGTTTCGTCATTTGAATGAATACCAAGCTAGTGGAATTGTATATGAAAACCAAGAGCTTTTAATGGCTTTGTTTGTACCGGCAAATATTTAAGTAATTTTTGCAGATCTATACGGCACAATTACGTAATTTTATAGCTTTCGGTTGACATCTGAAGTTTGACTTCGACTTTTGAAGGAAGTGCATTGCACTCGTTTTTGTCACTCAAAGTACGTATACCCTATTTTTATTTATTTTTTACGGATGGGACATCATCAAATGACCCCTCCCGCCGTGGGTGAGGCGGGTGGGAGTGTCAGACACTGACTAAAACCCATCCATGTTCCTTCCTCAGCCCTTTGTATTCCGGGGGCGCGGTAACTCTTTCGAACGTCCCGCAGCCCCGGTACATACCCTAACGTCATCTATTTAAATACATGTCTGAGACTCAACCCAAGTTGATAATAATTAATTGTGAATATCGGCGTTAAAAACACACAAAAAAGGCGCTATAACATCATTGTCGGCTTATTTACTACCCCACTGTTGGGTAAAAGCCTCTTCTCATACACAGAAGGCATAAGCATTGATCACTACGCTTGCTCAAGGTAGATTGGCGGTTTTAGATTTATTAGTCCAGGTTTCCTCACTATTTTTTCCTTCACCGTTAGTCAGTGGTACCTATCTACATACCCTTAGAAAGAAGATTTGACTTTATAAAAATCATATTAGCATTGCCATGTTTCGAACTTGCACATTCTAAGGTTCGAATTCATTCATTCATTCGAAGGTTTAGACTACTTCTATGCCACAATAACATCCGTGTATTACGACATTAATATTGTTTTGTCGGATAATGAACATCGACATTTGAAGTGGTTTGTTAAAAGTTGTTGAAAGATCTTTTAAAATTGCCTCTCATCATTATGAAAAACAACAAATATACCAAAGGCGACTGTTTTTTAGTACGAAACACAAATCCTAACTTTTAACCAATATTATAAATATGAAAGAGAATGAATTAGTTTGTTTCCTGGTACGGCTAAACCAATTTAGATGCAACTGGAATTCGGTACGGAGATAGACGGGTGCGTTTAGTAACTCCCTCGGGACGCGACTGAAACCGCGGGAAACAGCATTACAATAAATTAACGTAGCATGTATTATTAACTAGCTTCTGCCAGCGACTTCGTCCGCGTGGAATAGTGGTGCTTCGCTCCTATTAGTTTTAGCGTGATGATATATAGCCTATAGCCTTCCTCGATAAATGGACTATCTAACACTGAAAGAATTTATCAAATCGGACCAGCGGTTCCTGAGATTAGCGCGTTTAAACAAAATGACAACATTTCCCTTCACTGCTCTGCTCTTATTGATTGTAGCGTGATGAAAAGTATACTATTACCAGCTCAGGAGTATGACAAATAATTGTACCAAGTTTCGTTAAAATCCGTCGAGTAGTTTTTGTTTCTATAGAGTTTATACAGACAGACAGACAGACAAAAATTTTACTGATTGTATTTTTGGCATCAGTATCGATCCCTAATCACCCCCTGATAGTTATTTTGGAAATATATTTCATGTACAGAATTAACCTCTCTACAGATCCTTACTAATATTATAAATGCGAAAGTAACTCTGTCTGTCTGTTACGCTTTCACGCCAAATCTACTGGACCGATATAAATGAAATTTGGTACAGAGATAGAATAGACCCTGAGGAACAACATAGGCTACTTTTTACCCGGGTGCGCTAAGTAGTTCCCTCGGGATGCGGGTGAAACCGCGGGAAACAGCTAGTTTATTATAAGTATATAGATTTCGATGTCAAATATTTGAAGTAAAATATATTCCTAGAGATCGCGCAGAATAAAACAATTCACTATCGAACTGGCCCTAAATCAATACACCTATTTAATTCCACTTCATTTCTAAAATACTAGAAATGCAAAAATAACAAAGAGAAATACACTAATATTTTATATTTCTCGCATTTTGCAGTTTTAGTACTAATAAAACAGCCATATTTCCTAGATATTTATGGCACGTTCAGAACAATTATTTCTACCATTTTATTCTAGGTAATCTAAACCAACGAGTATCGATATATTTTTCTCTAACGTGTTTCAACCCTATAAATTGTCACAGCCTAACCGCAAACACACAGTACATAAATTGATTAACTGGATTTTCGTTTTGAAAATAACTTGATGTTTTTAGTCTGTGTCTTCTCATAAAACAAGGGCTACCAAAACTCATATCTCTTGTCAATACCAAAGCAATATTATTCGTGTTTTACAACGGATATAAATTAAACGCTCGATCATGGATATCGTTTTATTTCGAAGCCAATATCCTTTGACCCTTAGCGACTAGAATTTCCTAAACGATGGAAGAAAAACCAGAGGTCGTGACGTTTTGGTTAATGGTTTGTAACGGCCAGTGTAAATTGAAATTTCGTGCTTAAGCTTTTTGTGTAGTTGAGGGTTCTTGTTATATCGGTTATGATTATCTAATGAGAGGTTTCCAGCCGTTTAGGAAATGATCTGTATACCGAGTTATTGAGGTAAATCACGGGATGATAACCTTTTATAGTATATTTTAAGTGCATTTCCAAGATTATGAGAAAGGAAAGACCGTTTTACAATCCTTTTAAAATATTTTAATATTGCAAATACGGATCAGATTTGAATTTACGTCATAAAAGAGGGGAGGTGGAGGATTTTTTCATAAAATGTGTATAAGCATCAATCGTTTCGGTTATATTGTGGATTTTATAGCGCTTTTGGGGATTAGGCAGCTAAAAGCTTTGTTTATAACCGGGTTTTAAGCTTAAAAAATGATGGATTTAATAACAATGGCCTAGTTGAAAATATTTTACAAAATCTCTTAAATTATAAAAAAAAAACATTTTATTGAAAAAAATGAAG
Organism: Pyrrhia umbra; assembly: GCA_963891755.1. NCBI lineage: Eukaryota > Metazoa > Arthropoda > Insecta > Lepidoptera > Noctuidae > Pyrrhia > Pyrrhia umbra. Next base: position 5,943,801 of record OY982943.1, read on the forward strand.
AAATAATCCTTATCTATAGAGCCACTAGCTGTTTTCCGCGGTTTCACTCGCGTACTGAGAGAACTACTTCAAGCGTCTGGCTAAAACAACCTATAACCGTCTCCATTCTCCCATCTATCTCCATACTAAAATGTGATCCAAATCAGTTCAATCGTTTTAGCGTGACATAAGATATTCTAAAAAAATTCCGGACATTCTTCTCCGGAAAAATCCGGACAAAAAAGCTCAATATTTTATACAGGCAATCAATTCAGTTCCAATCTAGACTTAATCAAAGATAACAAAATCTATCCTACTAAATTTGGTGTTATTGACGTATTATCGCTGAATATTATAATAATCTATACCCCCAGACAAAGAAACTGCATCAAAGTTTTTGTTTAAAAAAAATTGAATGGCCCTTTCCAGTATACAAACATACACTTAGGGATAATGATACTACGCTGTTATGAAGTTAACGAACCAAACTATAGGTTTCAATTTAAAGTTGTATAAAAAGTTGGAATACTTGGTTAAAATGTTTTTTTTCAAAGGTAGGTGCGTGTTGAACATTGATGCAGTTTATTAGTCCGTCAGTGTATTTTCATCCAACAAGACAAAAGAAACGATGGATGAATTGTATGAAAGATGATATGGCTAGGAAGGTTACTAGTGAGATGACGTCAGTTAGAGAAGTATGGTAGAAGAAGACAAGTTGCGTCGACCCCAAGTAAATAGGGATAACGGCAGGGAATGGTCATGATATTTTCATCCTACAAAAAAACACTAATATTACATATTTTTCGTCTGCAACTTTCTTCGCAGAAATCTTAAAATTAAACGTCAAATATCTGCACGACTATTTTGCTAAGGAGACTGGATGCTGAATAATTCATCCCTTGAATTTATTCTCGAATACATTCATATAATAATGTAAAAAAACTCTCATTGTATTGTGGTTCCCGTCGAGTCGCGGGCGCGAACATTTACATAATCTTTTACTGAAGCTACTAATAAAGAGTCTGACAGTCTATAAGTCTGTTTGCAGATCTTCTGTAGTGAAGACTGAGCTGCTGACAGGTCAATTCAAAGTTGGCTCTTTCCTCAAAAATCCATTCATTCTAGTCATTTCGCACTGTCATCTGCCTAGCCTTTTCCCAACTATGTTGGGGTCGGCCTCAGTTTAAACCGGATGCAGCTGAGTACCAGTGTTTTACATAGAGAGACTGCCTATCTGACCTCCACAACCCAGTTACCGGGTAACACGATACCCCTTGGTAAGACTGGTTGTCAGACTTTCTGGCTTCTGACTACCCGTAGCAACTGTCAAAGATCTACAAATGACAGCCGGGACCAACAGCTTAACGTGCTTTCCGAGGCACGGAGAAATCTTGCTATGACATAGATGGTCACCCATCCACGGACGACCGCGCCAAGCGCAGCTTAACCTTTGATCGGTCGAACCGTGCGGCTGTTACTTAGCCACGAGCTCCTCATCTCATTTCCTCGAGTCATTTCGCAGTGTATATTCATATTTAAAAATAAATATATCTTTATATGATAAAAATCACACATTTTTTTAAATAATGTATAAGTCCTAAAATCTGGCCTATATTTAAGAAAAATAATCATCATTACCATCCAACGTGTCAGCCAGCCTTTTGGGCACGATTCCCGATGACTGAGATGTGGATGAATGTTTTGATGCTTATCTTTTGTCTTTTAATTTAGTGCCTATAAGTGTTGTATCATGTAAATATTGTTAATAATATCAGATTGTTTGGACTTTTATGACTATGATCTCTGTGTTTGTGTCAGAATTTCACATTAGTCAAGTAGCATAATTTGGCCTGCAGACTATTAAGGTACTGTGAGGGCCTTATATCGCGATAGCTTCTTACGATATTTGCGGTATTAGTTTATGTATTTTTTTGTTTTTGGTTCGTACGTATTACCACAGATCAAATCGTAATATAATATAATACTGGTGGGGAGTTTGTTGCGCCACTTCTTCTTCCCAGCTAAAACATATAGGAAGTGGTGAAGGGCGGGCATTTTGGGGGCTGTCTTTTGTAAATTTGACGTTCAAAAAGTGCTGATTTTCAGCCTCATTTGAATAAACGATTTTTGAATTTTGAAAAACTACGTACTATTACAATTTAGTGCCACTAAAGGTTGACTGGCATGCCTTGTGGCAGTAAGTCTGCCTATATATCACTGCTTCACATGAAGTTTAAATAAATAAATATGTTAAAGAAAAATTAATACGTCTTAAGAGCAGACTCTTATTGCCGATAGCAGGTAAGGGGGATGTTATTATTAAAAAAGTTCTCAGTATTTTGTTTTCCAAATTGATTTATGACTTTAACGAGTTTTGAAGATGAAAGTCAGGAAGCTGTTGATTTTTTTGTATTGTTATGTTATTTAGAGGAAACTGAAGATTTTCCGAAATTCTACCCCTAAGGGGGTGAGAAAGGGGGGCAAAGTCTGTATGAAACTCTGTCATTTTTAATTTGAATTCGTATAGCTCACGTGGGCGAGGCCGCTGGCGGTAAGCTAGTATAAGATAAAAATGCACCCAGGGCCAATCTCCGGTTTGTAAAAGTCCAGATAGAATAAAAAGTATTCTATGTATGTGCGAAACAACCAGGTTTTTTCAGTAGTTTTAGTGTGAAACAGTGAGATTAAAATTGAAGTCTATTCAAGCCATGGATTATAGAAACTGTTCTTGTTGATAACTATCTTTTGAGATAACTATTTAATAATGAATGATCTAAAACAATAGTGTTCATCACCAATTTTTGTACAGATTATTTTTTTCTACATTTTCTTCAAAAATCTCAAGCAAAGACGCAAAGCCGCGGCATCTCACTAGTATCCCGAATACATAATATTTTCAGTCTGTCTGTATTTTAGTCCACAGAATCCCGTATAATAAGGCGGGAGCACACTGGCAAATTGACATACCACAACTCACAATTTGCACTCATTTCCACTGACAGACGTTGATGAATGTTGACGAAATATTTCGCTGTTGTAGACATTACTTTATATTTGACGTTACTAAAATGTGGCCTCTCTTTCTAGCCTCAGTATAATAAGGAAGGGAATGGAAGTTTCTTAATTTCGGAGTTTCATTTTCTTTTTTTAAGGTTATAGTGAAAGTGAAATACAAATAACAATTGCTGCAATTTAAGAAGGTCGTGGCTAAGTAAAATCAGCACTAGTTCAACGACTGTCATTTGTAGATCTTTGACAATCGTTACAGGTAGTCAGAAGCCAGAAAGTCAGATAACCAGTCTTACCAAGGGGTTTCGTGTTACCCGGTGACTGGGTTGTGGAGGTCAGATAGGCAGTCGCTTCATGTAAAAGATTAATACTCAGCTTCAACTTGTTAGACTGGAAACCGACCTCAATATTGTTGGGAAAAGGCTAAGCAGATAATGATCGATTGCTGCAAAAAAGATTTTTGTATTAAATGTTATACTACCCGCGTCCCATTTTTTTCATCATCTTCAGCCTATATATCGTCCCACTGCTGGGCACAGGCCTCTTCTCATACAGAGAAGGCATGAGCACTGATCACCACGCTTGCTCAAGTTGGTTTGGCGATTTCAGACTTTTATGTTTTCCTTCACCGTTAGTCAGTGACGCCTAAGATATACTTAGAAAGTACGTATTACTTTAGAAAAGTCACATTGGTACTTGCCAGGTTTTGAACCCGCACACTCGTGCCCGAGAGGCAGGTGCCTTAACCACTAGGCCACCACGACTGTATTTTTTTTGTGAAATGATTTGATCTACCTAACATATCGAAATATATCTACACATTCCAAAATAGAATGGAAACTAATAGAACCACCTCCTTATTTGAAGTCGGTTAAAATGGATACTAAATCATATTTCATCAATCACCTATCTTGCTCACACAGTCATCAAATCATACTTGTATAAAGTTCTGTGGGCCTAGCACGAATCACGTTCGAAAAAGTATTCGTATCGAAAGCGATTTTCGAATCATAAATACAACCATACTAGAGCAAAATGTATGTTTAAAATATGTAAATAACTATTTGCAGCATTTAAAGAAATTATTAAAGTCATAAATTTAAATAAACACTTTGTAAGAAACGAGTATATTCCATTAAAAAATCGATATCGATATGAATACTTTTTCGATAGTGATTCGTGCTAGGCCCACTGGTCTGCAACTTGCATTATGAACCATGAACGCCTTTATAGTTTTGTGAAGTATATAATAATTTATTTACTTATGTTGTGCAATAATAATAAATACGTCACTACTTGACGTCCTGTCGTTACTTAGCTTGGATTTATGACGTCATGACTTATTGCTCCCGCGCACATGCTGTGTTTTAGACTGGTATATCATGCCTAGGTAGCCTAGATTGAGATAGATAAGTGAGTAAGCGTAGACATCGTAAACAGGGCGTAGATTTCGATGTGATATCAAAAAATTATGAACTATTTCATGAGTTTTTTAATTTTTATTTTATTTATGAAAAGACAGCTTCGTTTTCCTATCTTTTATCTTTTTGCTTTGCTCTAAGGATTGGACTATCAAAACCCTATAGGTTTTTGTTTTCAAATTCAGTAGTTTCAGATATTAGGACACCAAAAATACTGTTCAGCTATAGTATATATACTCACGTTCTATCTTATTTTAGCCAAAAAAAGAAATTTCATAATCGTTCGAAATTGGTAAACATACCTTTTTTCCTTACTTAATATTATTAATCTTAAAGTAACTCTTGTCCTTCTGTCTGTCTGTTAGGCTTTCATTCAAAATATTTTAACATGAATTAAATAAGGTATGGGGGTAGATTGATACCCGGGTAAGGACATAAGACAGTTTTTATCCGGGTGTGTGAAGCGGTGGCTTCAGAAAGCGGGTGAAACCGCGGGAAAAAACCAGTAAAAAAAATAAAAATCATACAGCCAAACATACAAGATCCTCCTTTTTAAGTCTTTTAAAGAAGGAGAGGGGGGCAAGATCTAGATATAAGTGAGCGAGTCGGACTCACACTTTTCTATTAACCGATTTTTTTCACCGATTTTTTATAATAGTCGGTATCAATAAATTTTATGAAAAATTTTAACAAAATTGTAACCTAATTTGTTCTAATTCTGCTACAGGAATTAACAAAATGGTGTAAGGATCATCATCATTATTCATCATTTATCTATGTGGGAAAATTAGAACAAAATAGGTTAAGATTTTGTTTATATTTTTCGTAATATTAATTGTTACAGACTATAAAACTTTTCGTTTAAAAATACTTTTCGAAATACGTTTAGCAGTGGAAGGTAACAAAGAGGGGTGCTATAGTTGGAAGCTAAAAACCCTTTACTATTCGCAACGCATTCAAACGAAATTAATACACATTTAGAGAAACATTTCGTATATACAGGGTGCGCATAAAATGGTGGGAACACTCTGTGTAAACGATACAGCGTGTGAGCGTAGCTATATGCAAAAAAAAATTGTTTGTACCGTTTTTTTATTTTTTTAAGTCGTTTTATTATTTTTATGTAAAGCCTTTTTTTAGGTCGTTGACTTATATTGAGCTGTGGTTCTCATTTATAAATTATATTTATATAATCTGTGCCTATTGAATTTACGAAAAACGTAAACATAGTTGTAACATATTTTGTTCTAATTCTGCCACAGAAATTAACAAAATAGCGTAAGGATGGCGTTTATGTAAATTTCATCATTTATTATTTAATGTCATTTGATTTATCTGTAGGAAAATTAGAACAAAATAGGTTATATTTTGTTTATATTTTTCGTAAAATCAATTGCTACAGAATTTTTTTTTTCTTTACAAAAATAGCCGTGCAAACTTATAAATAGATTTTTTTACCTAAGTGATTAATATTTTTTTATTTTTATATATATTCATATACTAGCTGTTTCCCGCAGTTTCACCCGCATCCCGAGGGAACTACTTAGCGCACCCGGGTAAAAAGTATGTTATGCCTATGTTGTTCCTCAGGGTCTATTCTATCTCTGTACCAAATTTCATTTATATCGGTCCAGTAGTTTTGGCGTGAAAGCGTAACAGACAGAGAGATAGACAGACAGACAGAGTTACTTTCGCATTTATAATATTAGTAAGGAAGGAAGGAAGGATTTTACACAATTCGTTTTAATTTTAACAAAACATTACAAGTAGAATATAATTTTAATTCAAAAAGTTAAATCTAAGAAAAACCCGCGTGCAAACAGTAGTATACTTTTAAAGATGTATATCGTTTATTCTGGTGCCAAAATTACTTCATTTTACGTCTCAACCGACCTATTTACCGGTTTTTATCGGTATTGACGGGTTCCCATGTTATGTACGGATATATAGCTCGTTTACTGCTATTTACTTTACGCTTTACTGATAAATATCTTAAAAGGCAATTGCGTATGTGATGTTTCGAATTTTGATGTAACAAAGGGTTGTTTCTTTAAGAAGAATTAAGTAAATAATATGTGTGATCTTTAATTATTTTATAAACTTTCCTGATTTCTTCCTTTGTCTAGCCACTAGGCAAATGTTATACAGCACAGAAAACTGGTGAAAAATTATCATTTTAGTTTAGTTTTACTTAACTTGCCTTTTATTTTGGAAAAAAAAACTTAGGAATCTTAAATTTTTATGACTTTGATTTAAGCACTATAGGATTGTCTATAAAATATAGACTTTATTTCATAAAGCTACCCGTCCCGAGGTTCCTAATTTCTATTTAAAAAAAATATAAAATCTCTATCTCCATATAAAATTTCATTCAAACGGATTTTACCGTTTTACCATGAAAGCGTAACAAACAAACAAACTCACTTTCGCATTTACTGTTTTTCCCAGTTACCGTATTATACTCTCTAAATGAACGTGTTCGCATTTCCAAGTGATTTAAACACAATGTAAATGTGTTTTTCGAATTAAATTAAATTTAATCTTTCATAGCTTGAAATCACGTCACAATCTCTCCTTCTATTACTAAAACATTCAAGTCATTAAATGGCAATGGTACCAAATAACATATTTAATTGAATTTGTACCTTCTATAGCTAACATATTCAAAGAGACCGCATGTTTCCCAATCAATACCAATATAGCAACACAAATAATTTCGTTACTCAATGGGAACTATTATTAATAGTAATGAGTTCACCTTTGAGTATGAATGCATGCTAGAGCGCTATTTTGAGCGAGCAAAGTAATGTTTCTGAGATATTAACTCCCGTGTTTGAGACCGATGACAAATGCTATGCTAAGTAAGGGATTCACGAAATACATACCAGATATCACACTTTTTTTTGGCCGGGCGCGAGGGAGTGTCAGACTCTTACTGACTATAACCCATCATGTTCCTTCCTCAGCTCTTTGTGTTCCGGGGGTGCGGTAATTTTTTCGAACATCCCGCAGCCCTGGCAGGCATTCCCTTAGAAAAGGGTAGTTTGAGAATTATTTTTGAACGGAAAGGCTGGCTTCTGCAAACACTATGAAAAATTTTTTACTTAGCACAAATAGTCCGCGCCAAGCGCAGCTTAAACCTTTGATCGGTCAAACCGTGTGGCTGTTACTTAGCCACGAGCTCCTCCGCGGGAAGTAGCTAGTATTTTTATATATGCATCAATTCTATATTTGCCGAAAAGAAAGATGTTAATTTTCATTGCCTTCAATAAGGTACATTGTCCCATTCATACTCTGTAGCTAATGTGTTTCTATTAATTAAATTACTATATTGTGAGTATATTATTTAAATAAATATATTTTACCATTTACTAATGAAAATGTACATGATTTTGTGTAGTGTTCGTTGGTAAGGTATTTAATTATAATATGAATATCGGTTATAATAATAAGGGCACTAACTACATCACGCACGTGGAATAAATCTATTGAATTTTAACTCTATCTGTATATCGTTACGCTTTCATAGCAAAAAGGTTGAACCAATTAAGATGAAATTTCGTATGGAGATAGCTTGGACCCTAGGGAAGGACATAGACTAGTTTTATCCGGGTCCCTGAAGAAGTTCCGTAAAATCCCGGGAAACAGCATCTCCTGGGAGAACTTCTGAGCGCAACCAGGTTAAAAGTATCTTTTGTGATAATCCAGGTTATAAAATACATATATATGTACCTTAGATTATATACATATCTAGATGGAGCGTCAAGTGCGCGCAAACGTGTCAAAAAGTGTCAGCCAACAATTAGCTCACAAGTGCTTACCCGCCGATCAGTACAGTACGTAACCGTCGGTAAACCTTGTCGTAATTAATAAGTCTATTATTTTTATGTGATTTATGGGAGAATTGTAGTAACTGTTATCATTATTTACACACACAGAGACGTATACGCACAGTGTAAAACGACGCCTGCACGCACACATGCTTGAAATTGTTGACTCGTTTTCTTTGTTATGATTGTGCGACACTCCATCTAGACATGTATACATATAATCTAAGATATGTACTAAATTTCAACCAATTCCGTTCAGTAATTTTTGCGTGAAAGAGTAATAACCATATATACATCCTCAGAAACTTACGTATTTATAATATTAGTAGGATAAATTATGTGAAATTTGTTGTAACCTATGTTAAATCAAGTATTTACTTCTATAAATTGTAACGCATAGCACATCACTAACATCTAAACAAGTTAGACCACACACACTATCGATAAATTTCAATCGATTAATCAAACGAGCCGATTAACGATTAATCGAGACATTTTCATAACGATACACTTTAATTAGATTGTTATTATAGGCTCTTAAATGTTAAGTAAGAATGTTCTTATAAAAGATTTTGTTCACTTTAATATTAATTTCTTTTGATTTGTATCTTTTTTGATACCGGTAGCTGTATTAATAGCTAGTTTAGTAATTAAAATGTACACAATAGTAATTACGTATAGGAAACTATTTATTAAAGCGAAGACCACACAAGATGATTTTTATGATCAATCGATGTTCACATTAAAAATTAAAGCCTTTTATTGTAGAATTTTGTATTGTTCTATCAATATGTATACAACTTCATCATCTGCCAAGCCTTTTCCCAACTATGTTGAGTCGGTTTCTAGTCTATCCAGATGCATCTATGTACCAGTGTTTTATAAGGAGCGACTGCCTATCTGACCTCCTCAACCAAGTTACCGGGTAACACGGTACCCCTTAGTTAAAATTGGTAGTAAGACTTTCTGACTACTCGTGATCTACAAATGACAGCAGAGAACGACTTTCGTTTCTGTATGACGTAGATGGTCACCCATCCACGGACTTACCGCGCCAAACGCAGCTTAACCTTTGGTCGATCGACCCGTGCGGCTGTTACTTAGCCACAAGCTCCTCCTGAATATCATCATCATCATCATCATCAGCCTATATATTGTCCCACTGCTGGGCACAGGCCTCTTCTCATATAGAGAAGGCATGAGCATTATCACCACGCTTGCTCAAGACGGATTGGCGATTTCACATTTTTCAAGTCCAGGTTTCCTCACGATGTTTTCCTTCACCGTTAGTCAGTGGTGTCTAAGATATACTTAGAAAGTACATATGACTTTAGAAAAGTCACATTGGTACTTGCCAGGTTTCGAACCCGCACACTCGTACACGAGGGGCAGCCAACCAACCAATATCATAAACTATGAATTATAATATAGTTTATTTTTCTACACCTATTCTTCATATTACCCAGCCATTATTAACACTGGCTAGTCATTACTTAATTGTTGGTCGTAGGTTAATCCTAAAACCCAGTCATGGGTCTAAAATATCAGCGCTATTAATATTCTAATACAGTATGTAAACAGCTTAATAATCGTATTCTACTGACGTAAAACGTATAATGTGAGCTATCAAACTTAATTAAGATACACCCTGAATTAATTATATTGACATTCTTGGTAACTACTCGTTGTACACTGTTGACAACTATATCGGGAACTGTAGCTGAATAATTATCTTGTCTATTTTAATCTTGAAAAAACCGGTCAAGTGCGTGTCGGGCCATGCGCAGTAGGGTTCCGTAGTAGGAGTTAGTTAGTCGACTATAACTCTGTAACTGGTTAAGTCTACTTAGCCGTAATAGTTTTCCTAGTAAGATCATTACATGTGCTACGTCTGTGAATTTTTTCACGTTTCTAGGTATAGCCATTCAAAAGTTAGAGGGGGGGATGCTCGTATCAAACAAAAATTAGCACTTAAAAGCTAGATATTTCGCAAATGGCTTGCTTGACCGAAAAGTGGTCGTGACACAACCATAATATTTTTGAAAAACCTATCTAACGATACCCCACACGAAGGGGTACGCGAAAAAAAAAATATTCATCCCCACTTTACGTGTTTGGGAGATACCATAAAAAAAATAATTTCAAAATTTTATTTTACCACTTTCTCGGCGTTATATATATATATATATATATATATATATAATATAATACATATCCATACTAAATTTCAACTTTCTAGTAACAAGAACCTCGGAGCTATGCCGCGGACAGACAGACAGACGGACATGGCGAAACTATACTTGTCGGACTACGGAACCATAAAAAAGTTCCGTAGTCACTATATGTGGCCGAGTTGTAAAGTAGGTATAGTATGTACCAATTAATTTTACGAAAAATATAAACAAAGTCGTAACCTATTTTGTTCTAATTCTGCGATAGAAATTAACAAAATGGCGTAAGGATGGCGCATGTACGTCAATTTCATGCTCTAAACATCATTTAATGCCATTTTATTTATCTATGTGTGTACGTAAAATCAAGGAGGTGTCATATTATGATTTCCCATCCCCACAACAAGCGTTTCCTTGGTTTAATAAATATTAATACATATTAAAAATATCGCATTATACCGTAGGCAGTATTTTATTCACGAAAACGTATTACATAATTTTCTAATTAATTTAAATTTAAATAATCGATTTTGTAAACTTAGTTTAGTTAAGCACGCTCTCGGAGGGACTTAAATTAATTATTAATAGGCACTGACTTTAACTTGACTTTAAAGTTAAGTCTGAACACAAGTCTAAGTTCACTAAAAGCCTAAAACTTATTTGTCACTAGTTGTTACAAGTTATTAAAAGGCTTGTTTATAAATAAAGGCTGATCGATTCGCCTATCAGGCTGAGATAGTCACGGTTCATAAGATAAATATCGTTTTTTTTTCAGGCTGGCTTTTATTTTGGTCAAAAGCTAAGCATTGCCATTCAACGTAGCAATGCCGCCAGTTTCTTGGGTAAACTCCCGATTGACAGCAATGAGGATATTTTTTTTAAAGAAATATTTTAATATTATAGAGTTTTTTTTTATTTATAATATTAAGAATGTACACAGTGTAAATAAACTTACCTTTTCTCATGTTTCGCCAGTTTATAAAGTCGAATATGAAGGCCTATAGCTGTTGCTAAGGAACAAATAAAAATAGCCAGCCCAAACTAGGAATCAAACCCAGAACCTTATCTTCTGCAGGCGGAAATTTAATCATCCCTAGATCAACATTCTATACAACTACAATTATTCAAAATCAAAAAAACAGCAAAAAAATAATACAATAGGCGGCCCCCAAAATGCCCACCCTTCACCACTTCATATGTGTTTTTGCTGCGAAGATGAAGTGGCGCAACAAACATCACGTGGCGCAACACATTCTAATATTATAAAGCGAAAGTGACTATATTAATTATAACGCTTTCACGGTAAAACGGCTAAACCGATATGGATAACATTTTCTACGGAGATAGACGGGACCTAGGAGACAGTTACAGGCTATTTTTATCCAGGTGCATTAAATAATTTGCATAGGATGAATTTGCAAGGAATGGTGCATTAAAAAATTGCGGAAAACAAATAGAATCATCATCATCATCATGCCTCTTCTCATATAGAGAAAGCATGAGCATTGATCACCACGCTTGCTCAAGGCAGATTGACGATTTCACACTTAAGTCCAGGTTTCCTCACGATGTTTTCCTTCACCGTTAGTCAGTAGTGTCTAAGATATACTTAGAAAGTACATATGACTTTAGAAAAGTCACATTGGTACTTGCCAGGTTTCGAACCCGCGCACTCGTACACGAGAGGCAGGTGCTTTAACCACTAGGCCACCACGACTATATAATATTATAATCTCTACCAATTGACTTTACGAAAAATATAAATTAGTTCAGACTATACAATAAAGGGAAGCGAACATTCTATGAATCATTTGTCGCAACGAATTGAAAGTAACTATTGGTCCACAACAATAACCCAGTTCCCTTATTTGTCTTTTATAATTAGCAGCTAATACTTAAGAAGCTATTATACACTTTACCAAATCTGTAAAATTGTTGTCCTGCTTACAATCTAATTGTTCTATGTCATTGCTGCGGAATTTGTATGAAACTTGGATATCTGTTTGCTATTTAACATACAAACAAATTCACTTACTAACAGTGAAGGAAAATGTCGTGAGGAAACTTGGATAAAAAAATTTGCAATCGCCGATCCGTCTCCAATCGTCTATACCTACATATAAAATGCTTTGTCCTAAATGATTGACGGATCAAAGCACAGCCTAAACCGCTGATCGAAGAGACCTGAAACTTGGAGAGTGTGTTATTTGTATGTCGTAGCCATCCGATAAGACAAGATTTTTCCGAAAGGGGGTGAAAAAGAGGGGCAAAGTTTGTATGAAACTCTGTATTTTTTTTGTAATTTGAATTCGTATAGAACACGCATGCGAAGCCACTAGCGGAAAGCTAGTCTATATATACATATAAAGAGCTTTGTCCTGAATGACTGACGGATCAACGCACAGCCTAAACCCCTAATCGAAGAGACCTGAAACTTGGAGGGTGTGTTCTTTGTATGACGTAGGCATCCGATAAGAAGAGGCCTTTAACCTTTAACAAAAGGCCGATGACAATTAAGAGATAATAAATACCACAGAGAAAGAAATCCTTATCTATAGAGCGCTGTGACCACAATCAAAACAATCTAAAATAAAAAAAATAAAACAATATTCTGAACATCGAAAACCCGAGTTCAAAAAACAACAATTAACAACTTCAGGGAAAAAAACACCAAAAATAAAGATAATATAACATTCAAAAGCTTTTCAAACCAATTTGAATAGAACAAAGGGCCTACAATATTTGATTAGTGAGTGGCCAATTCGTGCTCCTACCGGCCAATTCAAATAATAGCCGGGCCCGCTTTGTCCGCTAAACAAAAGAGTCAATTATAAGTTGCCTATAAGGATAATTGTGACAGACTTTCTAAAGGCTAAGTTTAGAGCTAGGCAATCTATTATCATGTTAAGTTTATGTGAAAGTATCTTGTATTTTAAGGACGACAGGAAATTGTTTAGCTGTTGTGCAATTGTTGCACAATTGTGTGTTGTACCTACATATTATGGTCATCGATTAATTTAGCCGCGCTAACAGCCAGTTACACCAAAAAATATCAGGTTACTTATACGTGAAACGGAAGAACTGTCATTAAAGATCTGTCAAAATGGAGGATAAAATTGAATAATTTTGCTATTATTTTATGTTTTTCGTCTTAATATGCGTAATATATGTTTGATTTATTATTTTATCTATGTATTGAAATCATAAAAAAATGTTATAAGTATGCTCATTTTATTGATATCATGTTTTCTGATATAAACTACTGGTGCTCAGTTGCATCCGGTTTTTTTCTCTTTCCTTACCAAATCTACAAAAACTAAAGATTAAACTACAACTACTACATCATAATACTAAAACTATAAATATATAATCAAAAAAAAAAACAAAAAAAAACACCTCAAAGTTAAGTGTCATAATATTCCTCCACATTGCTACCATCTGGTAATGTGCCCAGAAGTCTGGCAGCATTGCCACGTTGAATAGCAATGCTAATTCTTCCAAGAATTAATCCCGCCCTCTGGTCCCGCGAAGTGTCGACCAGTCTTTTTCATATTGCCTTGAAGAGGAGACGAGAACTGAGACCCCTAGCGTTTCTTTACCAAATGGTTCTAACATTTGATATCTATCGGTTCTCTTAAATCCTAGAACGTTTCAATCAAGACTGTTTCTAGCACAAAGCAACTGCCAGCGCTCGTATTTCAACAATGCGGCCACCATTAGTAACATTTCCACTACCTATTCAAGTACCTACTGATTTATTACTTACTTGAAAAACCCCATGTTTAATAGTCCAATTACCATAAGCCTGTATGGGTGGTGACTGTACTCTAAAGTATTGAGAAAGTCTCCTTTTTCGGGTATGAGAAAATGTAAACTGCTTTTAGTCGACAAAGCATATTATCCACTAACTGTTTCCCGCGGTTTCTCCTACTTCCTGAGGTAACTACTTCATGTGCTCCGATAAAAACTTTTAAAACAGTTTTCAAGCTATTTCCACGTGAAAATTCATCTAAATCAGTTGAGCCGTTATGGTGAAAGCGTAAGTTTCAATTCAGTCAGAGTTCAAGTTACTTTCGAATTTAAAATATTAGTAAGGATTTTGTGCGAAGAGGACTTCTCCCAGTCGTGGGACTATAAGTAGGTCGTTGTTATAGCTATGGAGAGTGAGGCCCTAAGCCGAGTTTCGTTCCCCATTGGGGGAGCCCTTAGCGCGCTGTCACTTAGTATTAAATTTAGTTGTAAGCCTTGGCTGAAGGCATTAATTTAATTAATTAAATTAGGACCTCACCACATTCTCCGGTTAAGCAGATCGAATGCTGTTAGAAGGACCCTGCAAGACGTCTTGTAGAAAAAAAAGCTATCGAGAGTAACTCTTTCGGCTGAATCGATTTAGGTACGACTTACGACTGATTTGCGACGATTTACAACGTAACAGCCGTGCGAATCGATAGATTAGTAATATAAGTACCTAGTCCATGGATAGGTAACCGTTATCTTTACATAGCGAGACTTCTCCGTGCCTCAGAGAGCACGCAAAGCTGTCGGTCCTGCGCCTGATCTCTCCCCGGTCGTGTCGGGCCGACCCATCGGACTATGAGAGTGAGGGAATAGAGAGTGCACCTGTGTCTGCAAGCGTGCGTGCATTATAATATCTCCAGCGTACCTGGCTAGCATTCATTAAGATTGGCCATTATGATCGAAATAGGTCTGGAGATTGTTATTATTACGTAAACGTCTTTCAATATTTTAAACGCCTTTCTGTTCCTTTTAGTAGTCCATTGGTGATTACTTTTGTAGTTGACAAGCTATTAAGTTATTTCATAGAAAGCTCTCGTTATTCGACAAAGCAATTTTACTTTGGATTAAAACCTTGAAAGGTAGTTAGTTTTAACAGAACCTATTTTGGTTCTGTAAGCACTTTTAAGCTGTTGGTGTTTTGGAAATATTTTTTTAATTCGCTGCATGTTGATGAGTTACTTTTAATATGCCTTAAAAATTCACTCCTGGGCAAAGGCCTGTCTACTTTCGACTTGTTCTTCTTCTGTTTATCAAATTTAGTTTATAATCCAGTTTATAAACTATGTGCTTACCAAATTTCATCAAAATCCATTCAGAAGTTTTCGCGTGAAAGAGTAACAAACAACTATACAAAATTTCGCGTTTATTAAATTAATAGGATACTTTATTTTAAAGATTGTTAAAGCAAAAATAATAAAACTTTCAAGATTACCAAATTTAATTTTTAATTAAAAAAGATACACCAGGCTGGCAGGCAGTCCTGTTTTGAGTTGCGTCTCAGACTTAAATCTCTCTCAAAGCACAAAATTCTATAGAAAACTTTTTGAAGTCTTCATATCACACAAACGTTTCTATATCTACACGCATATATTTGAAATGTATTACTTAAAACACAAGGCTCATTTTCCAATGAACTAATCAATTTCCCTCAGCAAGTACATCACTATGTGTATTGGTAGACACGGGCGCCACTAATTGGTACCGAGGCGGCACGTGCCTCGTGCATAGCACTCAGTTCGCGGGAGTCTTATTCCGTGAGGTTTTTTGTTCCTTGAGCGACTCCGTTACATTGCTATACCCTTCATTGCGTTCAATTGCAATTGAACTTTGTGTTTTATTAAATAACTACATGTATATTGCCCTTGTATATTGCCTGCTTTTTCTTAAACGCTAATTTACTAACTGGCTAGTTGTAGTTATTGTTAGCTACCTGGCTATTTTTAGGGTTCCGTAGCCAAATGGCAAAAACGGAACCCTTATAGATTCGTCTTGTCTGTCTGTCTGTCTGTCCGTCCGTATGTCACAGCCATTTTTTTCCGAAACTATAAGAACTATACTGTTGAAATTTGGTAAGTAGATGTATTTTGTGAACCGCTTTAAGATTTTGACACAAAAATAGAAAAAAAGCAATAAATTTTGGAGATCCCCATACTTAGAACTGAAACTCAAAACTCAACCCAACTCTTTTTTTCATCAAACCCATACGTGTGGGGTATCTATGAATAGGTCTTCAAAAATGATATTGAGGTTTCTAATATCATTTTTTTCCAAACTGGATAGTTTGCGCGAGAGGCACTTCCAAAGGGGTAAAATGTGTGTCCCCCCCCTGTAACTTCTAAAATAAGAGAATGATAAAACTAAAAAAAATATATGATGTAGATTATCATGCAAACTTCCATTGAAAATTGGTTTGAATGAGATCTAGCAGGTAGTTTTTAAGTAATCAGCAATTTTCCTCTACAAACAAACTTAATTATGCGGTCGGAAAAAAACAAGATTATTGCGACTTTATTGCGTATTTTTTCTTTCCAATGGTCGGAACCCTCGGTGCGCGAGTCCGACTCGCACTTGGCCGGTTTTTTTAGGATTCCGTATTCAAAGGGTATAAACGGGACCTTATTACTAAGGCTACACTGTTCGTTATCTTAACTGTCACCAGGCTGTTTCTCATGAACTAGACAGTTGAAATACTGACAAACAACAAATACTAAAATCGACCAAGTGCGAGTCGGACTCAAGCACGAAGGGTTTCATACCATTATCTAAACAACATTAAACAAAAGATTATAACACAGTGCCTAATGTTGTATAGATAATGGTACGGAACTCTGTATTCCCTCACTCTCATAGTCCTATGGGCCAGCAATCCAACCGGGGAGAGATCAGGCGCAGGACCGACAGCTTTACGTGCTCTCCGAAGCACGGGGCTCACCCATCTATGGATTGACCGCGGCTAGTGCAGATTAACCTTACTAATCGATCAATCCGCACGGTTGTTACTGAGCTACAAACCCTCCAATATAGCTCTGAGATACGATGACCATACATCTTGCTATAAAACGGGATATTTTCCGAAAGAGTAGAAATTCAATTACAGTTACAAACCTAGGTAATATTTCACATATCCACTCTAACGTCCGATCAGCGAGTTTACACGTGTCGTACGTACGTCCAGTAATTTGCTCAACTATCAACATTTGTAAGCAAAAAAAAACAACCGTTTAACGTCAATTCATATCAACCTTTATAAAAAGAAACATAGAAGATAAATATTAGAAGAAAGAACACTGTCTGAGTCTCATGCTACTTTTAAACCCTAAATATACTTAATAATTAGATTAATTTGGTCAACTGATGCTGAGGCGAAGACTGATGACAGGGCTACAAGTGAACCGGGGCTGCGGAATGTTCGAAAGAGTTACCGCGCCCCCGGAATTCAAAGGGCTGAGAAAGGAACATGTATAGGTTTTAGTCAGTAAGAGTCTGACACTCTCTCCCACCCCACCCACGGCAGGAGGAGTCATTTTTTGATGATTTCCTATCCGAAAAAAAAGGCTACAAATGTAATCAAATACTTGTAGAGATTAATTTGACAATAAGCTAACCCCCTAAAATTTGGATAAACCAAGCGAAATGAGGCAGAACTCCTCAAATTTAGGAGAATTCCTTAAAAAAGGAAAGTCTTATCATCATCCTGTATGCTGAACATCATGTAAACCATCCTAAATCGTCGTCACAATGGTCATATATCAGAAAGATGTTAGGAATAGTTAGGCTTTACAATGCTTGACAGACAAATAGGGTCATCTTGACATAAAATGCTAGCTA
The DNA here is from genome assembly GCA_963891755.1 of Pyrrhia umbra. Classification (NCBI taxonomy): domain Eukaryota; kingdom Metazoa; phylum Arthropoda; class Insecta; order Lepidoptera; family Noctuidae; genus Pyrrhia; species Pyrrhia umbra. Next base: position 5,961,837 of record OY982943.1, read on the forward strand.
GCGACAAACCTTGCTTACAAAGCTACATATGATACATTTCACAGTAGGGCACTAACCTTAAAAATGTAAACAATTGTTGTCAAACAACAAACCTCACAGCGCTCAACCATAATTACATAAGCTTAACAAAACGAGGCCCTCTCAATCATCCCTATTATATAGTCGTTTCATTTCCGTACGACACGTTTCAAGTAAAAAAGATAATTGCGCCGATGTCCCGCCGGGACTCATTCACTCAACCATTCACTCGACCATTCGCTCGTTCATTCACAGCGGGCAGGTATTTTAACAAGCAAAAAGTATGGCCACGCGACTCAGACGCGCCGGAATTGAATTAGTCCGCCATCCACTGAGAAGGTTTAAACATTTTATTTTTAATAGGACTAAATATGTAAGTTAATGAAGTTTATGATTGAGGGCGGTGGTTATAAATATTTTTTTCTTTTTTTTTTATAATTGAATTTATGCTGTTTGCCGAGGTTATAAAATGAGTTTGAAAAACAGCTTTCGTTTTACAAAAAAAACAAACCTTCTCTTATATTTTTAAAGCGGACGTCTAGGTTTAAGATAGACCTTTAGCAGTTTATTTTAACAGTTGATATTACTTTTAACTTTTCGATAAATTGAAAACAATCAAAAGGGAAGTATTAACAATGTAAAAGTTTGAGAGAGCGTATGTATGTTTGTTACTCTTTCACGCAAAAACTACTGAATGGATTTGAATGAAATTTGGCGCACACATAGTTTATAACCTAGATTAACACACAGGATACTTTTTATTCGCATATGCAAAGTAGTGCTCTCAGGATGCGGGTAAAACCGCGGGAAACAGCTACTGTAAAAATAAATAATTGTATAAAAACGCTAGTTAACAATTCCTGTCTTTGGTAAGTTTTTACACTTCAAAGATTGAGTCATAACCATCAAATGGGATACCATATAAGGAGTTCGTGAGTTAATAGATGCAACAGGTACGTCTGGATGTCTGTACACACAGCGGGTGGGTGTAGTTCTTGTTTTACAACTTATATGAAGATATCTGACTGCCTTGTTGATTGCGCTACTAACAAACAGGAGGTGTTGGTTGGGTTGCTGAGTTTTATTGAGTTTTTCTAATTTGGTTGTAAGGAGTGTGTAGTCAGAGGTGGAGGATTCATTACTTTAAATCAAAGAGGAGCTTTGAATACTTCAATTTTATTTCATGATTTGTGATCGACTGACATTATTATATAAAAAAAGTCTGCTAATTACCTTTTCTTCATTCTAATATCAAAATGATTGTATGGCTAGTTTAAACAATAAGGTCCAATATCATACGTTTTCATTAAACTTCCACAGTACTACCTATAATATCTCAGCAGTTATCCAGAGTCTGAATGTATGCCATACTGGCTGTTCCCTGCGTTCCGGGGAAAATACTTAACGCACCTGGATAAATAGTAGCCTATAACCGTCTACTGGGTCCCATCTATCATCAGGCTAAATTTTATCCAAATCGGCTCTGCCATTGTAGCGTGAAACGGTAACAAGCAAACTCATTATCGGAATTAAATATTACTAGCTGTTTCCCGCGGTTTCACCTGGAACAACAAACCCATCTATCTCCACGCCAAATTTAATCCCAATTGATACAACAGTTTTACTGTGAAAGCGTGATTCGAACGTGCGCCTCCCCTCCCCTCTAACTTCTGAATGACTGTCCCTAGAAATATAATGAACTTAAAAGATAAACTATCAAGGCTAATTAGGCTTAGCCACTACGCTTAGCTACCAGTTATAGTCGACCAACTAAAACGTGCTACGGAACTCTTTAGCCTGTGGCCCGACACGCACTTGACGGGTTTCGTTTTAAAGGGAAACAGACAGACAGAATCACTTTCAGATTTATAATAGTAAAGTACAGGAAGTTCCTCAATGCCTGCGCGACTACAGAGTCGAGTATCCGCGCCCGGTCTCTTATCTGTTATTCGAAATACGAACCATTTCGTATCCGCTGTGAACACAATGTATACGACATTATCGTGTAGTGTGCCTTGTGCCACCAGCTTAAGTATCTGACAAGTTGAATTTCGTACTGAGAATTCACCTTGAACACGTAGTTAATTAGCAAGATTATTTTTGAGCGCTTCCGTGAGTGTCTTTGCTAGAAATTGTGATAGGTAGTGATGAATAAAACTGCAAATATCGAATCTACTCTTCTTGTTATCATGCGAGCTGCAGGTTTTACTAATCTAGTAAGCCCTGGTGTCTGAGTTTTCTCAAATCCACCTGACGGTTTGGAATTATAACAACGAGAGCGATCGACGTAACACTAGGAAGCAGTGAAGGGTGGGCGTTTTTGGGGTGCTGTCATAATCTATTTTGATGTGAAAAAGTACTAATTTCAATAAACGTTTTTGAGTTTGAGTTGAGTTTGAACTGACGTGCCCAGTTACGGGGGTATAACACCGCCAACTACGAGACTCCCAGTCAGTTTGTAAAATTTATAAAACCCACATGACGATTTCGGCCCGACCCAGGGCTTTCCGAACATTAATAACTTAGAAACAACAAGTAACTTTGAAAAAAGTCATATTGGTACCTACTTGCTTGGAAATCGGGCTCTTTTACTTGTAGGATTATCAAACGTCCGGCCATATTTTTGTATAGATTAATAAGAAAGAAAGATCTTTCTTTCCTTCTTTATCATTCACAAAAAACTCTTAGCCAAAAAAAAGGACCAGCTGCTCTAAAAAAATCTTTTTTGTGGAAGTGATACTTTTCTAGCAACTTGTACCACATAAAAAGGGAACAGAGTTTCAGTTCTTTTGTCTTATTTGTATTTCAATGTCTTGTACAATCCACTGAGTCTATGTTGAATCTGCAATTCTATATTTACGTGCCAGAGACAAAGATAGGAATTCCTTTGCAAATTGTTTCTGTCTTAAGTCCTAGGATTCTTGCTGGGCAATGCAGTAAACGTTATGTCTAAGACAGAGGTCTCCAACCTTTTTTTTTCATGTTTTTTAGGATTCCGTACCTCAAATAAAAATCTATTGGAAACTTTTTTAAGAACACAATGTCACTAATCAATTTCAATATGTATAATGGGGGAGGAAAGTTGCTCGCGTCCGTAGGAACTACCATCATTTCCTAGATCCACCCTACACGTCTCCCCTGGGTGGTGCCAAACGAGCGACAACGCCGAGTCTCGGGCGGCGGTTATTAACCCGACTCATCTTGCCTAACAAGCAAGACTTGCTGGGGGTAGGAAATGACCTTCACAACCCGAAACTCCATGGTCAAATTTTGGAATCGGGGGCATTGGCTTCACCGCCCGTGTCACGAGGTAGAAAGCCTATCTAAAAATTCACCCTAAATCCTAAGGTGGGAAACGCGCCGAGAGGATGTATGGCTTGCGGGTATGTAAGTCGATAGCGCCAACCTCAACGGACCCGGCTAACGTTGTTGTATAGAGCCTTCTTGGGGGAATAGGCGTCACCCTTCAAGTGACTACTTATATCGTCCTAACTCGTGGGAACAGAATGAATGAAACTAATAAAACTCCTAATAATCCTAACAATATGATCCAACAGCAATTGAACAAAAGCATGTTCATCAGAAATCGTAGCAACAGTCTACCATCAGTCGCTGCAAGTAAAACTAGCGACACACAAACTGAAAACAAGAAAACGGATTCCACATGTGGTCCAGAGAACTCGTTAGCTCCGTGGCAAAACGATAAAGTACCTCCTAAAAGGCAAAAAAGAAAGGAAACAAGCCCAATAAACAAGGACAACACAAAGAAAGCCAAGAACGCTTCAACCTTCACTGTGCCTACACACAATCAATTTGATATCCTTAACAGCGAGGAAACGGACGAACCTATTAAAGTTACAGAGTATGTACCCAAGCCTGAACCAATCTTTGTGACAGGTGTCTTGGATGTTACAGCGTTAAAAGCTACTATAAATAAAATAGTTGACAACAAATCATATATAATGACAACCCTAAGATCTGGTCATATCATCAAGCTAATGCCGAATGATATAAATACGTACAAAGCAATCCGAGAACAGTTCATAACAAACAACATAGCACATTACACTTACCAATTAAAAAATGAAAGAGCATATAGAGTTGTATTAAGAGGGCTACACTCTTCCGAAGATACTTCTCTAATTAAACAAGAATTAAAAGAACAAGGACATGAGGTTAGACAAATAGTAAATGTTCTACACAGGTCCACCAAAGAAGCACTACCCCTATTCTTTGTGGACCTAGAACCGAATAAGAACAATAAAGAAATATTTAAATTAAGATATCTAAGCCATATGAAAGTGACATTTGAAGCACCCTATAAGAAAAAAGAAATAATGCAATGTAAAAGATGCCAGAGGTTTGGGCATACCAAAAATCAGTGCTATAGACCATTCAGATGTGTGAAGTGTGGCAATGATCATTCTACCTCTTTATGCACCAAAACACCAGAAACACATGCTACATGTGCTAATTGCCAAGAAAATCATCCAGCAAGCTATAAAGGTTGCACAAAATATAAACAATATAAGGAAAGAATATTTAAAACCAAACCAAAGATAAAAGAAAATCCAACTCATTCTACAAAAGCGACCAAAGAAACTGAAAAAACAGCAAAACCTAATCTAAGACAAAATAACCACAAAGACAAAAGAAGCTACGCAGATGTGACAAAAGATCGACCAATCCAGAACCAACCCGAACCAGAAAACTTTTCAGACAGATTAGAACTAATGTTCGCCAAATTTCAACAAATCATGATTAACATGATGGATAAAATGATGGATCGTATGATTCAGCTAGTTTCAAGTCTCGTAACAAAATGATTAACACTCTCCGAGTAGTAACTTGGAACGCCAACGGCTTGACGGAACGTCGTCAAGAGTTTCAAACATTCCTTCAACTAGAAAAAATTGACATAGCATTAATTTCTGAAACAAGATTCACCGAAAAATCTCACTTTAACATACAAAGTTACTCGGTGTATACAACCAATCACCCGTCTGGTAATAGCCACGGTGGAACCGCAGTAATTATAAAAAATAATCTAAAACATTACGAACTGGAGAAATGCTACACAGATAAAATACAAGCTACGTCAATAAAAGTAGTTATTAATGAAAAAGTAGAGATAGCCTTTTCTGCGGTTTATTGTCCACCCAGACACAAGATAGCTAAAGATGACTACAATAAGTATTTCTCTTCCCTTGGCTCCAGATTTATTTGCGGAGGGGATTGGAACGCAAAACACACTTATTGGGGCTCAAGATTAATCACATATCGTGGAAGACAACTGTACAACACAATAAAGGACTTAAAACTCGAGTGCATGACATCACGGGAACCAACATACTGGCCAACAGATCGAAATAAAATTCCAGACCTGCTCGACTTCTACATTACGAAAAACATTAGTCAGAACTACATGACTATCCAAACCTGCACAGATCTATCTTCCGATCACACACCAGTCATATTGAATGTAAGTACGACAGTGGTGCGGGTGCAACCAGAAAAAAGACCTTACAATAAAGGTACTAACTGGAAGATGTATCAAGACATAATCACAACAGAGCTCAAACTGATTAACCCATTGAAAACAGTTGAAGACATAGAAGATGCTATTGAAAACCTAAATAAAACAATACACGAAGCGGCTACTATCTCTACAAAAGTGCGCAAAAAGTTACCTCTAACACTCAACGAATATCCTAAAACTATCAAAGACAAAATAATGGAACGTCGTAATCTCAGAAAGGAATGGCATAGAACTAGATATCCCGCAGACAAAACAGCGTTCAACAGATCGTCAAACGAAGTAAAAGAACTCATTAAAAGTTTTACCAACGACAACCTCCAAGCATTTCTCTCTAACTTAACTCCAAGTTCAGACACCAATTACTCACTATGGAAGGCAACACAAAAACTGAAGCGTCCCAGTAACCAGATCCCCCCCATCAAGAAAAATAATGGAGATTGGGCAAGATCAGACAAAGAGAAGGCTTCAATCTTCGCTGAACACCTGAGCAAAGTATTTCAACCATTTCCTGAATTGAAACCTGAACATACCGCTGATATAAAAAAATATCTGGAAAGTGCAGAACAGATGTGCCTCCCGGTAGAATATACGACCCCCACCGAAGTAGCAAGGGAAATAAAACTCCTCAAGGATGGAAAATCACCGGGATACGACAGTATAGACAGCGTTCTTTTGAAAAACCTGCCTAAAAAGGGTGTAGTAGCAGTTGTCAACATTATCAATGCCTGTCTTAGACTCAACCACTTCCCAGGACAATGGAAGATAGCGCAAGTAATAATGTTACCTAAGCCCAATAAACCACCTAATGAAGCTACTTCGTACCGACCTATAAGCCTTTTACCAGTAATAGGCAAACTGTTCGAGAAGATCATACTGAATAGGATGAGGCCATACCTTGGTGATATCATTCCCAACCATCAATTTGGCTTCCGAGAAAATCACGGAACGATTGAGCAAGTTCACCGCATCGTCGATGTTATAAGTAGATCGTTGGAGGAAAAGAAGTACTGTTCTGCAGTCTTTTTGGATATCAGCCAGGCCTTCGATAAAGTATGGCATGAGGGTTTGTTATATAAAGTCAAGAAGATGCTCCCTCACTCATTTCATCATATTATCAAGTCCTATCTCAGCAAACGATGTTTTGAAGTAAAATTTCACGACGAACTTTCCGTCTTGTATGAGATCAAATCAGGAGTACCGCAGGGAAGCATACTCGGCCCGGTTCTATACATCATATTTACTGCAGACCTACCAACAACAGATAAGACTTCGGTCGCAACGTATGCCGATGATACAGCATTGTTATCTACACACATGAACCCAGTAACTGCATCAGAAAATCTACAACACCATCTCAACAAAATAGAAGAATGGCTTGAACTTTGGAGAATCCACGCCAATCAAAGCAAGTCAATACACGTAACTTTTACTCTCAGGAGAGATACGTGTCCGCCAGTTACACTCAACAATGAAGAACTCCCGCAAGATGACAGTGCAAAATATTTGGGCATGCATTTGGACAGAAGGCTAACATGGCAAAAACATATATGGACAAAGAGAAAGCAATTAGACTTAAAACTACGTAGTATGTACTGGTTAATAGGACGCCACTCACAAATGACCACACACAGCAAAATAACAATATACAAAGCCATCCTAAAACCAATATGGACCTATGGTATCCAGCTCTGGGGTACAGCCAGCAACAGCAATATAGAGATACTGGAAAGATTTCAAACGAAAACACTGAGAGCCATCTTTAACATCCCATATTACATCAGTAATAAACTCATATATCTTGACTTAAAACTACCAACTGTTAAACAGGAGATAACAAAATATAGCAGCGCCTATCAAAAAAGGCTCTCTAAGCATAAAAATGAGCTTGCTCTCAGACTAACTGGAGACCAAAGCCTTCGATACAAGAGATTAAAAAGACACAGTGTTCCAACTCTACAAGATAGATTTACCATGATGGAATGAGACACCCACTTGAGGAGTGTCTCTCCGAGCTAAAAACCACAAGCAGATATTAATAGTATCAGACAAATCAGTGGCTTATTGTTGTGTACAACAGATTGCCGTGTAGCAGAAAGAGACAAAAAAAAAAAAAAAAAAAACTAATCAATTTCAACACGTAGGCTTCTGTTTGTCTGTCTGTTATACACGAATTAAGGGGAACCCCTCACCTAGGATTAGGTTGTACTTAACGTCTTAACCCAGGATTAAGCTACTAACTTCGAACAAGTTCGAATTAACGCTAAACAGCATGAGATTTTTGCTAATACCTACGTTAGTAGCAGATTAAAAAATAATCGGACTTTATAAGTTAAACTTATAATATGTCAACAACTCTTCTGATCATGTTTTTTAAGAAATGAGTGTAACTGTTTGTTTTCCCCAATATTCACCCTCTGCCTTTATCCCAATTTACTTGGGGTTGGCGCAGCATGTGTTCTTCCATACTTCTCTATCTGACGTCATCTCACTAGTAACATCCTTTCTAGCCATATCATTTTTCACATAATCCAATCCAATCAAGTTTGTTTTCAAAAATTAAATAAATAAATAGATTATTCTTTTTCCAGGTACCCGGACCCAATTCGAGGATCACGCAGACGAAGTCACAGGCCGAAGTAAGTGGTATAAATAAGAAAGACTCATCATCATCATCATCTGCCTAGCCTTTTCCCAACTATGTTGGGGTCGGCTTCCAGTCTAAATCAGATGCAGCTGTTACAGTACCAGTGCCAGTGTTTTACATGGAGCGACTGCGTATCTGCCCTCCACAACCCAGTTACCGGGTAACACGATACCCCTTGGTAAGGCTGGTTGTCAGACTTTCTGGCTTCTGACTACCCGTAACGACGGGACGGAACCAAAAGCTTTACGTGCTTTCCGACGCATGGAAGTCTCGCTATGACAAAGATGATCACCCATCCACGGACCGATCGCGCCAAGCGCAGCTTAACCTTTGATCAGTCGAACCGTGTTTTACTTAGCCACAAGCCCCTCAAACAATACTATGATTATATTATTATAATATAAATAACCCCCCTTATCCCTTATAAAACGTGGTTCTCCATCATAATATTGTATACCATATTTACTGGAAGCTTTATTCTATTTTGCAGTGGGCACTTCAAGTACGGCGGGGCCATCTAATCATAACTTTGATAATAGAAGACAAATGAGGTGTTCATCCCCTTTGGATGAGGGATCTTACGGCCTGAGCCTATTTTGGAAGGTTCCACTGCAAAAAATAAGGCAGAGGGATTACTTGTCATACGCACAATTAAGTAAATAATCTTTCAATGCTTCAGTTATTAATTACTAACTGTTTCCCGCGGTTTCACCCGCATTTTGAAAAAACTTCTATGAGCACCTGGATAAAAAGTATCCTATGTTTTAATCAAAGCTATAATCTATGTGTGTGTCAAATTTTATCCAAATCCATTAAGTAGTTTTTGCGTGAGAGAGTACCAAACATACACACATACAACTTTCGCATTTATAATATTAGTATTCTACTGCACAAGTATTAACCATCTACCAAAAGATGGAGTCTGTTTCTGGTCTAACAGACATGGCCATTAAAATGACTTTCACAAGACAACTTTCTTGCAAATACATTTTCTTAGACTCATTGTCAGACTTAAGTTTTACATTATCGGAAACCTATTCGTAGAAATGCCCATCGAAACGAAAAAGATTTCATAAAAAAAATTGAGGCTCTGAACATGGTCACCCATCCATGTTCTGACCGGGGCAAGTGTTGCTTAACCTGACGCGGCATATAAACAGGATTCTTGACCTTCTGTCAATGTTCCTTTACGAGGGTACACCCCCCTCTCCCCCACTGTGTCGGTATCTTTCAGTAGATGTTTGGTTCACAGCTTGATTAAGATAAATGATCTTTACGCGCGTCCTGGCGATGATAAAAAGGGTCTTTTAGACTTCTACGAACACCGACAATATCTATTTTTTTATTTTATTTTTTAATATTACAGTTGATTGCATAAAAATTGGCAATTTATTTAGATAGGTTTTCTTGGTCATAGTTATTTCTAGATGGGACGCGGAAAACAGATAGAAATCCATATCTTAGATATAAATTAGATAAAATCCATTACTTTTTTATATAATTTTCAACTAGCATATGGCCCTACCAATGGGCCTAACAAGAACGCACGTATTCGTAACGTTAATGTAAGCATTTTCCCAAAGCATGTTTAAAATGTATAAATAACAATTTGCAGCACCCAAAATTTTGATAAATAGTAGGTATTTAAAAAAAAGTATATTCCATTCAAAAATAGCTTACGATATGAATACTTTTTCGAAAGTAATTCGTGCTAGGCACTCTGATGGTCAATTCAATTCAATTTAAATTATTATTTCAATTAGGCCTAATTACAAGCACTTCTGTCAAATTAATTTGGTTATTGTCACCATTGCCTATAAAAATAAAATAAAAATAAAAAAAGCCTTTTATTTCGATGCAGATTACAAAACGAAAGATATATAATATTTTGTTAGTAGTTTTTAATTTTAAGTGTAGTGGTTATTTTATTTTTTTTAATGTTTGCCTACCATTGCCTATAAACATCTAAATTATGAATGGATGAAGCTCAAATGTTTCACATATCTCACAAACTGAAACAGTAATGCTACTTGGCTATAAAGTACTCCCCCTCAAGAGCTTCTCCACAAAGAACTCTATTACATTTTTTTTAAACCATCATCGTTCATGCCACTTCCCTGTCGCATGAATCATATTTGATAGCTATTGTGTTTGCATCGTGGACAGAGAGTTTAAATTATTTCTCTATATCCGAGGCCGGAGAACTGACACTAGGACTTGTTGGGTTAGTAAGCCTGCAGCCCACACGATAAGAAGAAGAAGAAGAAGAAGATTTCTCCACAAACATTTACCATCTTACTTATAAAGTCCTATTTTTAATCTACCGCTTAGCAATGGATTAGCATGTTTACCGTTAATCCAAACTTAAGTTAGGAGCTTAAGACGTAAAGTAAGGATTAGGTGAGAACTGGTTAAACTTCAGAATACAGGTTTTTTATAAATAAGACGGTTAGTCAGGAAGGAAGAATTTTATCAACATCACATTATATATTATCTCAAAATTGTGTAATCCACTTCCATTCATCCGTATAACTCCACCCACGATAATTAATTAAATGTCACTACACTGTGCCCATAATCTTGGCATCGATTACACAAGCGATAAAACAAAATGCCGCACATATTACTAAACGCTAACAAATATTCAGAAAATTGCACATATTTTTTTTGCACGCCATTGTATCAACATCATTAAGGACCACACACATAGTTCGGAAACTTGAATTTCCTTTGTCGAGACCACATTTAAAAACATGCTTTATTTTCTTAGTGTAAAGTTGAGTCTCCTTTGCGGAGGAACGTGTGAATTAGTATTCTTCCATGTTAGTTGTATGAATAATTCCCTGATCTAAGATATAGGAGGCTTTGTGGACTTAATGTGACGGAAATAATACGTCTGTCCAATAAATAGGACAGTTCTTTTAATGGATTCGTTATAGAAAATATTGTATTTAGTTGTACCTAAGGGATTTGGGGCCAATGTCTAGTCTTGTTGGATATGGTCTGTGAATGGGTGATTATCCATTTCATAGAAAGACATTTCAAAAATCTATAGTAATTTGTCTCGGCTATCCTTTATACATTTTTGACGCCCAAAAATGAGACAATTAGTCTTACAAAAAACTGTTAACGTTATTGGGTAAAGTCCTCTTCTCATACAGAGAAGGCATGGGCATCGATCACCACGCTTGCTCAACGGATTGGTGATTTCAGACTTTTTGTCCAGGTTTCCTCACGATATTTTCCTTCACCGTTAGTCAATGGTATCTAAGATACATTGAATAAAAAAAAAATACTATGTCTTTAGAAAAGTCACGTTGGTCTGTGTCAGGTTTCGAACTCGCACACTCGTACACGAGATGCAGGTACCTTAACCACTAGGCCACCACGGCTTAATCATACAGAAATAGGTATTTAATCTTACCTAAATTAAATATTTGTGGACGTGGATGATATGTCTAGTAGAAATTAAACTCGTGGCTAAGCAACAGCCACACGGGTCGACCGATCAAAGGTTTAAAAAATCATCATTATCTTTACACTACACCACTGTTGGGTAAAGGCCCGAGGAGCTCGTGGCTAAGCAACAGCCACACGGGTCGACCGATCAAAGGTTAAACTGCGCTTAGCGCGGTCGGTCAGTGGATGGGTGATCTATGTCATAGCGAGACTCCTCCGTGGCTTAGAAAGCACGTTAAGCTGTTGGTCCCGGTTGTCATTTGTAGATCTTTGACAGTCGTTATGGGTAGTAAAAAACTAGAAAGTCTGTCATCATAAACAAGGGGTATCGTAACTGGGTTGTGGAGGTCAGATACGCAGTCGCTCCATGTAAAACACTGGTACTCAGCTGCATACGGCGTAGACTGGAAGCCGACCCCAACATAGTTGGGTATAGGCTAGGCAGATAATTTCTAGTAGAAATTAAAATGTCTTTATTGTTTTTTAAACTTCTAACGAGCATTTCGTCTCAAATCTTACCACAGAAACATTACTATATACTACAACAATCTAATTAATTTGAAACGAGCTGCAGCTGCCATTTTTCTCTCCACCAAATTGAACTGACTTAACTAAGATACAGCATCGAAAGTAAATTATTAACTGAACGGTTTTGTTGTAAAAAGCTGATCGTTAAAGCGGCTACTTTTGATGTTTAATTTATTGTATTTATTAGTTGATGTTGTGGATTGATAGTTGTTTATTCTGAAAAATGTCTCGCTTGTATAATAGAATATGAGATCTTGGGTTCGATTCCAATGTCTAGAAAGTTGTAGGAATACTAGGTTTATGCCTGCAGTTTTACGCGCGCTACCATGGGAAAAATATTTTCTTTTTATATCCAGGTAAAAAACTATCTGTATGCTAAATTTTATTCATATCCACCCAGCTGTGTTTGATTGATTGAGTAACAAACGTCTAAAAAAAAACTTTCACATTAATTTATATTATGTACTCATCATCAGCTTATATATTGTATTTTTATAGAAAAGGCATGAGCATTGATCACCACGCTTACTTAAGGCGGATAGGCCATTTCAGATTTTTTTCGTCGAGGTTTCCTTACGATGTTTTTCCTTCACCATTAAGTCCGTTGAGTTGGCGGCGGTATCAGATTTGGCGTCGGTATCAGAGTAGGCGTCGGTATCAATCTAGGCGTCGGTATCAGAGTAGGCGTCGGTATCAATCTAGGCGTCGGTATCAATGTTGGCGTCGCTATCATTCTAGGCGTCGGTATCAGAGTAGCCGTCGGTATCAGAGTAGCCGTCGGTATCAGAGTAGCCGTCGGTATCAGAGTAGCCGTCGGTATCAGAGTAGCCGTCGGTATTAGTCTAGGCGTCGGTATCAGAGTAGGCGTCGGTATCAGAGTAGCCGTCGGTATTAGTCTAGGCGTCGGTATCAGAGTAGGCGTCGGTATTAGTCTAGGCGTCGGTATCAGAGTAGGCGTCGGTATTAGTCTAGGCGTCGGTATCAGAGTAGGCGTCGGTATTAGTCTAGGCGTCGGTATCAGAGTAGGCGTCGGTATTAGTCTAGGCGTCGGTATCAGAGTAGGCGTCGGTATTAGTCTAGGCGTCGGTATCAGAGTAGGCGTCGGTATTAGTCTAGGCGTCGGTATCAGAGTAGGCGTCGGTATTAGTCTAGGCGTCGGTATTAGTCTAGGCGTCGGTATCAGAGTAGGCGTCGGTATTAGTCTAGGCGTCGGTATCAGAGTAGGCGTCGGTATTAGTCTAGGCGTCGGTATTGGTCTAGGCGTCGGTATCAGAGTAGGCGTCGGTATTAGTCTAGGCGTCGGTATGAGTCTAGGCGTCGGTATCAGAGTAGGCGTCGGTATTAGATACCTACTTATTTTTGTTGTTGTTAGACAGACAAAGTAGGCAGGCCTACTGTCCCACTAGAATGTATTAGGTACTTTTGATCTTTTAATAAAATTGATATGCCGCTATTGCTTTGTTTACGTTTCGTCATGCCGATTTCTCAGTATTGTAGGCAGGTATAGTAACTAAGCACCTACTTACAGTTATAAAATCGTAATTTAAAATAATTGACGAATTGAAATTTAGCTAAAAGTGATAACCCTGAGACAGACAAGTACGGTAGGCAATTACATCGCGGATTGGGCCACAGATAGCCTACTGTGTCCTTTTTATACTATGACTACACTGTGCCCATAATCTTGGCATCGATTACACAAGCGATAAAACAAAATGCCGCACATATTACTAAACGCTAACAAATATTCAGAAAATTGCACATTTTTTTTGCACGCCATTGTATCAACATCGTTAAGGACCACACACATAGTTCGGAAACTTGAATTTCCTTTGTCGAGACCACATTTAAAAACATGCTTTATTTTCTTAGTGTAAAGTTGAGTCTTCTTTGCGGAGGAACGTGTGAATTAGTATTCTTCCATGTTAGTTGTATGAATAATTCCCTGATCTAAGATATAGGAGGCTTTGTGGACTTAATGTGACGGAAAAAATACGTCTGTCCAATAAATAGGACAGTTCTTGTAATGGATTCGTAATAGAAAATATTGTATTTAGTTGTACCTAAGGGATTTGGGGCCAATGTCTAGTCTTGTTGGATATGGTCTGTGAATGGGTGACATCCATTTCATACAGAGACACTTCGGAAAAACTATAGTAATTTGTCTAGGCTATCCTTTATATATTTTTGACGCCCAAAAATGAGACAATTAGTCTTACAAAAAACTGTTAACGTTATTGGGTAAAGTCCTCTTCTCATACAGAGAAGGCATGAGCATCGATCACCAGGCTTGCTCAACCGATTGGTGATTTCAGACTTTTTGTCCAGGTTTCCTCACGATATTTTCCTTCACCGTTAGTCAAAAAATACATACTATGTCTTTAGAAAAGTCACATTGGTCTGTATCAGGTTTCAAACTCGCACACTCGTACACGAGGTGCAGGTACCTTAACCACTAGGCCACCACGGCTTAATCATACAGAAATATGTAGATAATTTATCTTACCTAAATTAAATATTTGTGGATGTGGACGATATTTCTAGTAGAAATTAAACTCGTGGCTATATGCAATAGCCACACGGGTCGACCGATCAGAGGTTAAACTGCGCTTAGCGCGGTCGGTCAGTAGATGGGTGACCATCTATGTCATAGCGAGACTCCTCCGTACCTTAGAAAGCACGTCAAGCCGTTGGTCCCGGTTGTCATTTGTTGATCTTTAACAGTCGTTACAGGTAGTCAGAAACTAAAAATTCTGTCAACCAGTCTTACCCAAGAGGTATCATAACTGGATTGTGGAGCTCGGATAGGCAGTCGCTCCATGTAAAACACTGGCACTCAGCTGCATACGGCGTAGACTGGAAGCCGACCCCAACATAGTTGGGAATAGGCTAGGCAGATGATCTCTAGTGGAAATTAAAATTTCTTCATCGTTTTTTAAACTTCTAACGAGCATTTCGTCTCAAATCTTACCACAGAAACATTACTATATACTACATCAATCTAATTAATTTGAAACGAACTGCAGCTGCCATTTTTCTCTCCACCAAATTGAACTGACTTAACTAAGATACAGCATCGAAAGTAAATTATTAACTGAACGGTTTTGTTGTAAAAAGCTGATCGTTAAAGCGGCTACTTTTGATGTTTAATTTATTGTATTTATTAGTTGATGTTGTGGATTGATAGTTGTTTATTCTGAAAAATGTCTCGCTTGTGCAATGGAATATGAGATCTTGGGTGCGATTCCAATGTCTAGAAAGTTGTATGAATACTAGATTTACGCGCACTCCCGTGGGAAACAAACGTTTTTATATCCAGATAATAAACTATATGTGTGCAAAAATTTATTCAAATCCTCCCAGCTGTGTTTGATTGATTGAGTAACAAACGTCTAAAAAAAACTTTCACATTAATTTATATATGATCATCAGCTTATATATTGTATTTTTAGAGAAGGCAGGAGCATTGACATGTAATGATTCCTAATGATTATTAACTTATACACACTGACATGTAATATTTATTTTTATTGTTTTTTTTATACACATTGACATTATTTACCTACTGTTTAAAGTAGATGAAATTATTTGTATTGTATTGTAAATGTGAGAACAATGTGGGCCTTTTGTTCTTTTTTATTTTATTTCATTAAATATTGCGGTTGGCAGTTTGAGTAATTGGTGCGGCCTACCCAAATGTCCTCTCTGATGGTATCGTTCGTTGGATCGTTAAGCTCCTAAGTTGCTGTTGAGTTAAACGAAGACCAACACTTGCGTGCCACTGATTGGACAGGTCCACTCAAATTTGTATGGCTCTTTCTTCAAAAGGTCATTTCAGACACGAGTCCACATTGTTCTACCATATTGCAATGATTATTAAATGTCTGGACGTTAAACGAGACTGTGACCCTTGAGTTTGTTTCGGTGTTTCTTCTCAAGGTAGTCAGATAGGAAACACCGGCCTCACCTAGCTATAAACAAGAATATGTTTGACGTGTAAAAGTGTTATTTTATAACCTACTTGCAGAAATAAATATCATTTATCATTTATCATCATTGATCACCACGCTTGCTTAAGGCGGATAGGCCATTTCAGAATTTTTACGTCGAGTTTTCCTCATGATATTTTTCCTTCACCATTAGTCCGTCGAGTTGGCGGCGGTATCAGAGTAGCCGTTGTCTTCAGATTTGGCGTTGGTATCAATCTAGGCGTTGGTATCAATCTAGGCGTCGGTATCAATGTTGGCGCCGATATCAGTCTAGGCGTCGGTATCAGAGTAGGCATCATTTTCAGAGTAGGCGTCGGTATCAGAGAAAGCGTCGTTTTCATAGTTGTCGTCGATATCAGACTAGGCGTCGATATCACAATAGGCGTCGGTATCAGGACAGGCGTCATTTTCCATTTTTTTTTCATAAAATCAATATTATTTGTTCACTTTTTATAACTGTTGGATAACCCTAGTAGTTCCTGAAATTATCATCTGTGACAGACGGACAGAAAAACGAAGTGAAACTATAAGGGTTCCTTTTAAAATTTTTGGTCGGACCCTAAAAAAGAAAATTTACTACCAAAACTGATGTAGTTTGACACGGTAGGAGAAAATGGTTAGTAAAACCAGAATGCCATTAGTCAACGTACAAACCACATTTTTTCTATTCAAATGAAATCTAGACTGCGACCCACAACGTTAGGGTAGGTATGCATCAATGGTGATTTACGTTTAGGGAATACAGGGTGCTCCATAGAATCCCAAAGAAACATATAAAGGCAGAACAGATGGAGAGGAAAGCAAACTACAGAACATGTCTTCATTGTCTACGAGTGCTACAAGCGTGGAGAAACTACTCGTCACATCACCAGCCTATACATTATCCCACTGCTGGGCACAGGCCTCTTCTCACACAGAGAAGGCATGAGCATTGATCACCACGCTTGCTCAAGGCGGATTGGCGATTTCAGACTTTTGAAGTCCAGGTTTTCTCAAGATGTCTACATTCACGGTTAGCAGTGGTGTCTAAGATATAGGTACTAGAAAGTACATTTGATTTTTTTAAAAGTCACATTGGTACTTGCCAGGTTTCGAACCAGCACGCTCGTACACGAGAAGCAGGTGCCTTAACCACTAGGCTACCACGACTACCTTACTTATATTAAAGATGCGAAATTTTGTGAAGTTGTATGTTTGTTACTCATTCACGCAAAAACCACTAAACGGATTTGAATGAAATTTAGTAAACACATAGTTCATAAACTGGATTAATACATGGGATACTTCTTATCTGGGTATACGAAGTAGTTCCCTCAGGATGCGGATGAAACCGCGGGAAACAGCTAGTATAACATAACTCTGAAAGAAATAACTTCATTAAATATTTCAGCTTCGTATTTTACTACATCACCTTTTCCCTTTCACCATTCCTTAGAAAATAAATCCAATTTTTCTATAGTAAGCATAAAAATACGTAAACCTTCATTTAAACACCGCCTTGTATATCAAAGTTGATTTACCTCCACCCCGTATATTACTAAAGGTGTGCAGAAGTCATTCATTCTGAGATTTACTTTACTCCCTTTGAGCGGCCTAACACATTTTATATTAGTTTTTCACCTTTCCATTGACCGACTTTTCTTTTTATTATTTCCATATCTGAATACGTAAAAGGTTCGAATTTATATTGAGGGTAATGCTTATTAAGTAGGTAGGCTTTCGTTGGCTTTCTGTTACGTTTTTATTTAATCTTTGGTGACCTTTTTGATTTTGATAGGTTATTTATTGTTATTATTTTTTTGCTGTTCTTGGCTCTAAAAGTCGTGGTGGACTAGTGGTTAAGGCCTCTAGAGTACGAGTATGCAGGTCCGAAACCTGGCAAGTACCAAAAGACTTTTCTGAAGTCATATATGTACTTCCTAAGTGTATCTTAGACGTCACTGACTAACGGTGAAAGAAAAACATCGTGAGAAAACCTGGACCAAAAAAGTCTGAAATCGCCAATCCGCCTTGAGCAAGCGTGGTGATTAATGCACATGCTTTCTCTGTATGAGAAGAGGCCTGTGCCGAGCTGTGGGACAATATATAGGCTGATGATGATGATTAAATGCATTTTTTTACGTATTTTCTTATACGTATACTATTATAGGTACTATAAGTCCCATAAGAGATTGAAGTTCATAACGGGTTGTACGTGATATCTCTAGCTAAGATTTATTATCATAATTATTTAAAAACCACCTCTCAAAAGCTTTTATTCAATGCTATAACTTAACTAACCACCCTCATTACATTGTACAAATTGTAATAAATCTTACACAATCAAAATGGTCGCATTTTAAATCGGTCCGGTGGCTTTATTAATACGTTAATTACCGAGGTAAGGCAGATGTTGTGATCTGATCAACTGATACCATTAACGCTTGAACTTGAAGTAAGCCGCCGACACAGGAAGAAAAAGAATTGACTTAGATCCGTTGAGGTGGATAAGTAATTTTTGTTAGTGTTCAATCTCTAAATAATATAAATTGCATTTTCATTTTTATAGGCACTCAAAATAAAATTGGATATTTTAAATGTTTCTGTTTTAAGAATGTTATGTATCATTAGTTTCATGCATTAATTCAATAATATATTCTATTGATTTATGAGTGTACCTAATACGGTGGTGGTGGTTCACAAAATAACTTTTTTTTTCTTATAGATCTAGGACTATTTTTTTAACTATTCTATTAAATTAAATACATATTCTTAATCAGAATAATTTCCTGATTCCAAATCAATATCGAAAAAAATGGTAGTTCCGGCCTTATGACGGCAGCTGTTCTTAATAATCTATAATAATTTCAACTATAACATTACCCAATCATTTTACAATACAGTATCAAAAGCTTTTTATCTTTAAAACAAAATAAAAACAGCCGAATTGTACGATTAAATGAAAATGAGATGGAAAATAATCCTTAAGTTTACGATACAAAAAAATATGTCTTCGTTTGATTCGCTTTGAGCTAAAGAACTCTGCAAAAAATATATTTCAGTTTGTTTTATAAGGCTGTATATAAATAATATAAAGCGATCCTGTGTCCCGGAAATGCGGGGAAATGATAAAAGATTAGACTTCTCTATGCTACGGTTATTTCGAATATTTTACCAATATATTCGTGGTTTGTGGTAGTGACATTATGATTTCTGTTTTTTTTTTTTACGGTGGATTTTTATTTTTTGTGTGCGGTATTGTGTTCGGCTTACAATGTTTACACGCTAATGTGTTTTATTTACTTTTGAAGTTTTTTTTTTATGCAGAGTCCAACTAGGACTAAATTATTTCAAATGAGTATTAAATTTTAGATACTATAAATGTAAACTATTAAAGTTTTTCCAAAATTTCGCGAACTTTTACATATAAATCGCATAAAGTTATGCATGGTTTGATATCTTAGAAACTTAAAATCTCTTGTTTATTCTGCCGTCATAAGTTTAAGAAAACACCATTCCAACATTTTTAAGTCCAAGTTAAGTGCGCACGACCGGTCAAACTGGTTGCTGGCGCCTGTTCATTGACGAGAAAATGGGTGGTATTATGACACAAAGAAACAAATAAAGCACGCCCTTAAAACAACTGAAAACATACTCTATACTCTAGAGACAAAGTTCAGAATTACCTGATAAAATTTCGTCGCTTACCACGAAGAGAAAAACAAAGACTGCAACGACGCAAATGTCAAGAATCCTTGTACTTACAAAACAAAGCATTCAATTTTCGCTCTTTTTTTGAATATTTTAGTTGCAGCAAGGGTGTTTTTCGGTTGTGATTTTTTAGTGTTACTTACGTCCGTTTGGTTTATCTGTGGGTGTTACCGTTTTAACAAAGATTGAATTTAAAACTATTGGGCTCCTGCGCGATAATAATCGTTGCTTCTGTTCGATTTTTAAACATATAATTATAGGGCCGTGCGAAAGAGATCGTATGAGCATTTAACTTCGGTAGATTTATGCAAGTGTGAAAAAAACATACTGGTTAATTCTTACTTTTATTTCCTCAAGCATTAAAAATCCTTGATTAAACGTCCAGTTTTGCTGATTAAAAACATAAAATCATGTGAAATATCTCAGACGGGTTTTGTCGAAAGAAGGTTTTGTCGATCTGAAATTATATTCGGCCAAGGTTACAGCTGTAGAATGCAAACAGCTTAATCTACACTTAGAGCTGTATAATTTGGGGCCCATTTTTTGGATATAACGGCTGTATATCCGGATATACAGCCCTAATACAGCAGGTTTGTACACTTTGTACAGCCTAACTTCTTCAAAATTTTTATTGTACAGCGCTTATACAGTTTTCAATTAGACTGATATTGGCCTGCCGAGTCTGCGGGATTTTCGAAAGAGTTACCTTGTCTCCGGATTATAAATGGCTGAGGAAGAAACATGGATGGGTTTTAGTCAGTAAGAGTTTGACACTTCCTTCCACCCCACCCATGGAGGGGGGAGTCATTTGATGATTACCTATCCGAAAATAAAATATGTTTGAAATATGGTCATTACGCCACCTTTGCGTGTACGCCCCTTTGTTCTCAATCCCTCAAATTAAGAACACCTGAAATGTACCCCACCCCATGTTTTATGAAGAAATAAAAACGCCATAACGAGCACGTTACTCATGTTTGTAATAATTAGCTCTCCGGTATCAATTAAATCGTAACGAGCCTGACACATAAAAGTTGTAATAATCAAAACATATGAAACATCTCGGTTTTACCCGCTTTGTTTTATTATTTTTTTGTGACATTCTCAAAGTGAAACTAGGGCTATCGCATAGGCTGCAAGGTGTTCGAAAGGGCAAAGGTAACATAAAGGGCTGAAGAAGGAACATGGATGGGTTTTAGTCAGCAAGAGTCTGACACTCCCTTCTGCCCCACCCACAGCGGGAGGGTCATTTAATGATATTATCCCATCCAAAAAAATGGCTATCGCAGTGATTGCGAGGACCCGTGTTCGATTCCCAGTCTTAAATATTATTGGGTTCTTCTTTCAATTATTTGTTCAAGGAATAATATTCGTTTCCTCTGGCTTCCATACCATCAAATTACTTGCTATACTTAATAATTACCACCTATTTCCCGCGGTTCTCCTAGGACTTCACCCACCAGTAACAAATTTCATCTCAATCAGTGTAGCCATTTTTTCCGTAAAATCGTAACATATAAATACGAAAGTTACTCTGTCTGTCCTTCTCTGTATGAGTAGAGGCCTGTGCCCAGCAGTGGGGCGACATATAGGCTAATGATGATGATGAAGTTTGCTTATCTGTCGGTCGATCTGTCTGTCTGTCCGTTATACGTTTACGGGAAATCGATTAGGATTATTTACGGTATGGAGATGAGCTTGAAAAAACCCTGAAAAAGGGAAGGGAAGTTTTTATCAGGGGAAGTAGAGCAATTCTCTCAGGGCGGATGAAACCGCGGGAAATTGCTAGTGATAATTAAACACAAGTACAAACAATTTTGTTATAAATATATGTATTTTCCCGTAACGTGACCAACTTTCATTTGACTGGCCATTAATTTTAACAAGTTTCCATGCTACGAGGGTTCTGTACAGTTAAAATTAACTATAGTTTTACTTGACTTGATGGTTCATTGGTTATGGTTTTTCCCCTTTTATAACAACACTTATAGCTGGTTGCACCAAAAAATATACGATTACTTAAACGTGAAACGGAAGAACTGTCATCCAAGTTTAAAATAGATGGTAAATTTGAATAATTTTGCTATTATTTTATGTTTTTGTCTAAATATTTATGATATACTAGCTTCTGCCCGCGACTTCGTCCGCGTGGAATAGTAGTGCTCCGCTCCTATTGGTTTTAGCGTGATGATATATAGCCTATAGCCTTCCTCAATAAATGGGCTATCTAACACTGAAAGAATGTTTCAAATCGTACCAGTAGTTCCTGAGATTAGCGCGTTAAAACAAACAAACAAACTCTTCAGCTTTATTATATTAGTATAGATGTTACTTAATTGTTATATCAATGTATTGATATCATGTTTTGTGATATTCGTAAAAGCATAAAGTATAACAATGATAAAATGTTTGTATCAACCGGGTATCAGAAACAATTGTCGTTAATTAGGAAGGTCGTTGAACCAGGTTTGTGTTTGAATGTTTTTTTTAATAAGTGCCTCGTTTATCTTGTAGACAACATTGCGACTACTAAGCAAAGGGAGTTCTATACTCAATTCGAGCAATACGGCCTTTTTTTCCTTATATCATTTCACTGTAGGACAGATTCCGAATTTGTGGCTTATTTTTACTTTTGAAGAAGCTTATAGTATATAAGCACTTCTCAATCAGATCTTTTATTGCAATAATAATGCCTAATTGAATGGAATTTGAGGTTAACATTATTGAACTAGCAGTTTCCCGTGATGTGCCCGTGTCCTGGGAGAACTAATACACGCAGCTTGATAAAAAAAAGCCTATAACTGTCTCCAAAGCCCCATCTATATCTACATCAATCATTTCATCTAAATCGATTGAGCTGTTTTACTATGAAAGCGTAACAAACTCATTTTCGTATTTATTATTATACTAATTAGTTAGGATTCGAGGAATATTCTTCATTACTTTTACATTATTTCCCACAAACCAAAAACATACAACAATTATTTAATACTAAATAGGTATATTTTTTATTGTTTTACGAGCTACGATAAAGGTATGATAGCATCAAATAAATTAATATTTGAATTAAACTGAAAGCATTTAGCTATTCTATGAAATAATAATTACACGGGTATCAAATATAATTATATCATTATTATTTGAGAATATACATGAATTTTAATTATTTTGATTTATAATTAATTGCATTGGGCCAGTTGCTATATACACGAGCCGATTTTAAAAATTCTTTCACCGTTAGAAAGCTACATCTTTACGAAGTGTCATAGGCTATATTTATTTCCAGAAATAATGAGGGATCCCTACTAAAACTTGAATAATGTAAACCAAGGTGTAAAAAAAATGACCACGCAGGCAAAGTCGCGGGCGGAAAGCTAGTAAATTATAATTTTGAATCAAGGAGTTTTTTCTTAAATTTTTAGATAGTTTGAACACTTTTTCGTTTGACTGTACTGTTTTTGGTTTGAACAATAGATTTTTGTATTCATTTATGAGTGGTTCCAGTAGCCGGAAGAAAATCATTTAAATTGAATGGCGCAACTCGGACTCGGACCAGTTACTTGCCGTCCCAGGCGCTGGATCCCATATCTTCGACGCAATAATTGCATATCAGTTACTCCTGTAGGCAAGATGTTAAAGCAATTATGCAGATCAACTGCTTAATAGTGTAGTCTTAATCTGTATTACAACAGGTACATTGCAAGTCGTGAGGTAAAAATGTTTAAATTAACCTTACAAGTAAAGACTGATACACACTGACCGCGATTCTCTTGACACCAACTAAATTAAATTTAGTCTATAATTCTCTCTTTCCATTAACAAATATAAGAAAGGGATAGCAAACTTTTAACACCTGTCAAATTAGAAAAAAATAGTTTTCCATACAAAATTAAACATCACGACGTAACATCTCGACTAAATTAACAAACCTGTACGAACAAAATGTCATCTGTCATTTAATTTGACAGCACTGAATTACTTGCTATCCTCTTCTTGTATTTCGCAATAGAAAAAGAGCATGATATTTTGATATTAGTTTAGTCGTGTGTACGTCAGAATCGACACCACTGTCTCTCAATTTTAAAACTATTTTATTACGCACGTGGAAGGATAACCAGTCTATGTCTTTCCTCGGGTTTCAATCTATATCCATACTTAATCACAACTAAGTCGGGAATTCCATGTCAGAGGCCGTCGGGTGGATTTGAGAAAACACTGACACCAGCACGCTAATTACGTAAAAAATGGATAGCTAATTGACATATCCATCGAAAGCAGTTTTACATTCTTACGTACTTTACATTCAACAAAGTAATGAATATTATTGAACTGTCAAAATTAAAGGTATTGCAACTGAAATTGAAAGATGTTAGCTTACGTAATTTATTTCATTTTAAGGCAAGGTTGATAAAACCTGAGCCTACACGATAAGAAGAAGACTAAGTTGATTCAGCCGTTTTCATATGAAAGCGTTACAGATGGACTAGTATTAATAGGTAAAGATATTCCATATAGAGATTCCATCCAGAGTCCGTCAGGTATTTTTAAGAAAACTGACTATGGCTTATTAGTTAGTAAAACCAAAATCCACATGATGAACAGGAGAAAATATAGAATAATACTAGCAGTTTACCGCACATCGTGAAGTAACTTCAGGCACCTGGATAAAACTCAGCCTATGTAATAATCTATGTCTTAGTTATAAACTATGTTTCTACCATCTTTAAATTAAATCCATTCAGAAGTTTTTGAGTGAAAAAAAAAAGCTTTTTACAAAAAAAATAAAACCGACTTCCAAAAAAAAAACTGAAAAGTAAAAAATAATTTTTATTTAAACGCTTTACGACCAAAACATCGCTCTCGAAGTCGGTGTCTTGTAAGTTACTATTGTTAGTATTTCGCCTCCTCCTTTTTTTGAAGTCGGTTAAAAATAACAACAAACAGCCATACATATATTCCCGCAAACTATCGCATTTATAATATCTATCGCTTTTTATATTTCGTGCCATAGTGTAACGGAGGCTTAATATTGAAATTGTCGATGCCTTGCACTCTTACTGGACCATAAACACAATGATGCCTCGAGGAAAGAAACTCATGAGGCATCCGTTCCACTTCAAAAACATGATACATGGCTAATCGAGAGTCCATTATCGATTTCAGCAACGTGATTGTAATAATATCGATTTCAAAACTTATAGGGCTGTCATTTAAAAATCGGTTTGCAATCAATCTTTTTTTTTAATCTCAATAGCTGTCAGATCTAGATTTATTCTGCAGTGTGTGAGATTTATGGTTTTATTATAGACAATTTGTTATTTTATAGCTTGATATTTGTATCGGTTTTATCATGCGTGCGATTTATGATAGTTATGTGTTTTTTTTTTAGAGATTAATTTTGGCTGTTTGCATATTCGCGACTAATCTATATAAATTACTCGAAAGATCGGGCAATTCGTTCCTTTTTTTATTGAAGTGAGTGATATGTTGGAAGTGTAAATACCTATATGATTTTCTGATAGAAATGTACAAGAAGAGTGAATTAATTTATACGTCAACTATATAAATAATCACACTGCACGCAACTGGAGCTTGGGCGGAGACACGCTTACGGAAAACGCTTACAATCATTCATAATGCCTGCTAAATAGTGTATCAGATTTAAAGGTTTACACAATTAAACTAGTGTTTCTGCACTTCTTCTCAGCTATCATCTGCCTAGCCTTTTCCCAACTTTATATGGGTTGGCTTCCAGTCTAAACCGGATAAAGCTGAGCAACAGTGTTTTACATGGAGCGACTGCCTATTTGACTGGGTTGACGAACTAGTCTAAAGAAGTTAAAAAAAAACTTTCATGGTAAACACTCATTAAAAATAGATTTAGGTATACTAAATATTAAAAAGCTCTTTGTAATTAATCCATCAAATAACTTCATGTTTAACTAAACTAGCTTGGCTTGCATGAGAATGGCTGCATTCAATTTACGAGCAATTTCCATGCAAGCGCAAGAAACCAATGTAGCATTAGCAAGAAAATTACTATCCCACCAAAAATATTTTTATGTAAAACTAGCTTCCAGCGACTTCGTCGGCGTGGAATGGTGGTGCTCCGCTCCTATTGGTCTTAGCGTGATGATATATAACTTATAGCCTTCCTCGATAAATGGACTATCTAACACTGAAAGAATTATTTAAATCGGACCAGCGGTTCCTGAGATTAGCGCGTTTAAACAAAATGACAACATTTCCCTTCACTGCTTTGCTCCTATTGATTGTAGCATGATGAAAAGTATACTATAACCATCTCAGGAGTATGACAAATAATTGTACCAAGTTTCGTTAAAATCCGTCGAGTAGTTTTTGTTTCTATAGAGTTTATACAGACAGACAGACAGACAAAAATTTTACTGATTGCATTTTTGGCATAAGTATCGATCCCTTATCACCCCCTGATAGTTATTTTGGAAATATATTTCATGTACAGAATTGACCTCTCTACAGATTTATTATAAGTATAGATATATAGATGTTGCCAAGACGAGACTAAATAACTCGCACTGTCAAAAAGTTATTAGGCCTAACTTCACAAACAAATGGTGGGGTTTCATTGCATTATGTGTGTGTGACAAAATTTTCACAGACGGACTGAGTTACTTTCGTATTTTGATTGATATTGATATTTGATGTTTTCTTTTTAATAGCCATTAATAATGTTTGTAGTGAAATACTATGTTTTTCTCTAATACATAATTCTAAGGCCGACTGGTAGGAACTGCCTAGGACATTAAGTTCTAATGGCACTATAAAATATTTTCCTAGATACTACAATCTATACATACATATAAAATGCTTTGTCCTGAATGACTGACCGATCGTAGAAACCTGAAACTGGAGGATATGTTCTTTGTATGACGTAGGCATGTGTTAAGAAAGGATTTTCCGAAATTCTACCCTTAAGGGGGTGAAAAAGGGGGGCAAAGTTTGTATGAAACTCTGTCATTTTTATTTGAATTCGTATAGACCACGCGGGCGAAGCCGCTGGCAAAAAGCTAGTTTATAAAATAAAACAATAACATACAAATTTAAAATAATATTAAATATTTGGCTATAAACAGCAAAAAAGCAGAAATAAATGAAAAAGCCAAGTTATAAATTCTAAAGTAACATTATCTTTTTTGTTTTCACGGTAAAACGGCTTAACCCATTTGAATAAAATTTGGCACATAGTTAGCTTGAACCCTAGGAAAGCACATAGAATTTTTGGGATGTCGCTGCTGGAAACAGCTGGAAAAAGCTAGTACTAGAAAAAAGGATGAAATCAATATACTCGGAATCAGACCGCTTGCGTCTAACTCGCATGAATAAGTCGCTGGTGTGCACCCAGCCTAAAGCCCTCAGGGTTGTTAGTAATGGCGGTTTAATAAAGTCCGCTTTAAGACATTCAATTAATATAACTACCGAAGGTGCGTATAAATTATCATCTTGTACTTTAAGAACGCAATTATTTTCGTATTTTTTACATTTAATATGTGTGTTGTATACCTTTATTATGACATAATTTATTGGACGTAATAAATTTTATTGGCAATAAACTGGTTCGGTGTTGCAATGATAAAAATGTGGGGTAAACATCATTGGGACAGAAGGGCTTTGTAGTTTAACTAACGGGAAAAAATTAGATCAACATCTCGAAAAATATTTCAATTGTGTTTATCAGAACAGTCTGTGACAATATATCTGGAGAGAATCACACCTCTTATCTTTCTCTATCTTTTCTACAGAGTGTGAAAGAAAGAGAAAGTTATCCATGTAATTTTTGCCACAGGTAATCCTTTTTCTCCAACATGTTGAGGTCGGCTTCCAGTCTAACCAGATGCAGCTGAGTACCAGTGTTTTACATGCAGCGACTGCTT
Source organism: Pyrrhia umbra (assembly GCA_963891755.1). Classification (NCBI taxonomy): domain Eukaryota; kingdom Metazoa; phylum Arthropoda; class Insecta; order Lepidoptera; family Noctuidae; genus Pyrrhia; species Pyrrhia umbra. Next base: position 5,989,617 of record OY982943.1, read on the forward strand.
ATCTGCTAATGTCATTAGTATTAATCTTGATTGGCATCTAAAATAGTTACTCATTAAATAGATTTTTTTAAATGTGAAAAAATGTATTTTTAATAGTTTAATGATTAATAGTTTTACTGCGATAAGGGTATATACATACATATATATCATCATCATCAGCCTATATATTGTCCCACTGCTGGGCACAGGCCTCTTCTCGTACAGAGAAGGCATGAGCATTAATCACCACGCTTACTCAAGGCGGATTGGCGATTTCAAACTTTTAAGTCCAGGTTTCCTCACGATGTTTTTCCTTCACCGTTAGTCAGTGACGTCTAAGATATACTTAGAAAGTACATATGACTTCAGAAAAGTCACATTGATACTTGCCAGGTTTTGAATCCGCTCACGAGAGTGTGTCTTAACTACTAGGCCACAACAACTTTCGATATAATTATTCTCTACTAGCTTCTGCCAGCGACTTCGTCCGCGTGGAACAGTGGTGCTCCGCTCCTATTGGTCTTAGCGTGATGATATATAGCCTATAGCCTTCATCGATAAATGGACTATCTAACACTGAAATAATTTTTCAAATCGGACCAGCGGTTCCTGAGATTAACGCGTTTAAACAAAATGACAACATTTCCATTCACTGCTCTACTCCTATTGATTGTAGCGTGATGAAAAGTATACTATAACCATCTCAGGAGTATGACAAATAATTGTACCAAGTTTCATTAAAATCCGTCGAGTAGTTTTTGTTTCTATAGAGTTTATACAGACAAACAGACAGACAAAAATTTTACTGATTGCATTTTTGGCATCAGTATCGATCCCTAATCACCCCCTGATAGTTATTTTGGAAATATATTTCATGTACAGAATTGACCTCTCTACAGATTTATTATATAAGTATAGAAGATAGAAGATTTAAATAACAACGTTAATATAAATTGAAAATCCTTACATTTGATATAATATTCACATTAATTTTGTAGCAACATCGTTATAATTTCACCACAAATACTCCTAGCGTTAATATGAATTTATACGGGTTTGTCTGTGTGTGCAATTCTATTTCAATAGTTTTCATAGTTTATGATGCATAAATGTGCCATTAGAAATGTTAGTAGTATTAAAATTAACGAGTTAGTAATAGATATTTCTGTCAACGCGTTTGAATATTTATTTATTACGTACCTATTGTTTTTAGTATTTGTTTAATACGTACCTATTGTTTTTAGTATTTATTTTGTTAATAAACATCATGTTATGTATCGAATTTCTGAAATTAATGATCATGATTATGATATTAATAATTGTCATTTCTGCAATCTATCTATACATGCATAAAATGCTTTGTCCTGAATGACTGACGGATCAACGGACAGCCTAAACCGATGATCGTAGAGACCTGAAACTAGTGGTAGGGGAGCCCACGATGCTAAATGGGGATTTACTCGAGCGTCATAGAGACCTATTGGGATGCAAAGCTTAGATAATAAGAAGAAAAAAATGTTATATAATGTATCGTTTTCATCGGTGGGGGGAGCAGCTATAGATTTTCAAAAATGTAAAAAAAATCTGTTGCATGGACATAATCGAGCGCGTCAGATATTGATAGCATCAATGTCCTACGTATTTTTAATAATGTATGTATGTTAATCTGATCGTTTGCATGATGGGGGTGGTCGTACGTAAGGGTTGAAAATGAAGAAAAAAAAATTTAATCGAGCGCGTCAGATTTTCTAAGGGGGTGTTAAGTGAACCTAAAAAAACGCTCTCAATCAATAATCTGACGATTTCGATGTGGCCATTATTATAATCTGCAAAAAAAAATCGCCATTTTGAAATACTCGAGCGCGTCAGATTAAGATATATATGGTTCATCTTTATGTCCTAGACGTGCTGTCTCATAATCTGACGATTATCTTGAGGGATTCGCCTAATCTGACAAAAAAAACATTTTTATTCAAACCATTGGACTTAATTAATTGAAAAGCTCAGGAAATAGCATGCAAATAAAAACGTGTACGTTTGTTAAGTAGAATACTACAAGTATTCTCGTATTTATAAGAAAGATTTTTTTTTAATGCTCAAAAAAATATTTTTTTTTATAATTAATTGATTAATTAATCATCATCTTCATCAGTAGAATCATCTTCATCTTTTTCGTGCTCGAACAAAAAAAAAACGTAAACGAAAAGCCAAAACGTTGGAAATATTGTTAATAATATTATGCCACGAACGAGTCTGTTCTGTGTCATCAGCTGTGAAGGCGTCATAGCAACCGAAACCAGAGTAGGGACGGAGTGTGAGAGTAATAGATAGAGAAAGAGTGAGAGGGGAATAGAAGCGCGGAGAGGAGAATATAGGCATCACGCAGCTGCACGCATTAAACTTTATCGACGAATTTTTGTTACTTCGGCTTGTGGAAATGGTCAGATTATATATTTTTCGTTATCCTTGAATGATTTCCTACAAAATAAAAAAAAATTCAGCCACGCTCGAGAATGTCGAGATGACGTTTTTTTTTTACAACTTTTCCCCTTTCTTTACGTCACTCTCAAATTGTCAGATTAGTGGAATATACACTTTTTAGCATGTAATTAACTCACCCTACCTTAATCTGACGCGCTCGAGATTTTCTGATGATCGATTTTTTTTTACTAATCTGATCCTTTATCCTTGACGCGCGTCCTTATATATGGGGCTCATATTTGGTGGAGGTACTCAAACGGGTACAAGGTATCCCCCTGTATACTAATCTGCCGCGCTTTAGTAAATCCCGAAATCCCCGCTTGGGCTCCCCTACCATAGGAGGGTGTGTTTGTGTGTGGTGGTGTTCTTTGTATGACGTAGGCATCCGTTAAGAAAGGATTTTTCGAAATTCTTCCTCTAAGAGGGTGAAAAAGGGGGCAAAGTTTGCATGAAACTCTGTCATTTTTAATTTGAATTCCTATAGAGCACACGAGCGAAGCCGCTGGCGGAAAAAACGGGACAGTGTCATTTTCCAATTTATAATACAATCAATGTCCACGCTATATGCACACCAAATTTCATAAAAATCAGTTCAGCCATTGTACCGAAGCGAAGCGAACATAAAGACAAGTTACTTTTGCTACTAATTAGTAAGATGTTACAATACATGTTGTACTTGTATACTAAAATATTATCCGAACGTCCTCACGACGGACACCTACCCGATATTTTGTATATATATATAAAAATACGCCCGTGTCAATAACAGGTTCAAATTGAGTGTCGGAACGGCAAACATTTGCGATGGGAAATATTCTGCCAGCCGATAACTAAAATACGATATGTGAGGAAACCTTATTTTCATGGTTATGTTAACTAAACACCTGTAAGTACTTATATATAGGTATTCAAAAAGTATAAATAGTGTATTTTATTTATGTATCATCAATAGTTTTTTTCGAAGTGCAAGTAAAAATAATTTGAAAGCAATTTTTTGATACCTTGGTTCATATTATGTAATTTTTTGTCTTAATCTCTACTTTTTTAGGATTCCGGAATCCTTATAGTTTCGCCATGACGTTCTCTGTCTGTCTGTCCGCGGCATAGCGGACTACTACGGAACACAACGGCGCGACACGCACATGGCCGGTATTTATAATAAAATATAGCCTGAAAGAACTTTAAAAATCGGTTCTGTAGTTTTGAGTTTTTTCGTTACAAACAAAACAAATCTTTCTTTCCTCTATCAAATTAGTTTAGATAAGACAAAGATAGCAATATCTACGCTCGAAATCGGCAAAATATATCTTATGGCATTTCGATTTCAAGCCAAATATCCCGTTTACGGTATACGGAACATGTTTCGTTATATAAGGTTACACGTAAACGGTTCTGTCGAATGTTTGAGAGATTTCAGTTTAGAAATTCGTGATGAGAAAACAGACGCTCAGGAGTTTGAAGATAAATGTGGGAGCTCGGAATTTTTTGCTGACATGTGAGTTTGAGAATTTTAAGTTAATAGAACGAATAGTGTAGAGGAGCTCGTGGCTAAGTAACAGCCGCACCGCTGCGCTTAGCGGAGTCGGTCCGTGGATGGACCATCTTTCTCAAAGCGAGACTCCTCCGTGCCTCGGAAAGCACGTTAAACTGTTGGTCACGGTTGTCATTTGTAGATCTTTGACAGTCGTTACGGGTAGTAAAAAACTCGTGTTACCCGATAACTGGGTTGTGGAGGTCGGTAGGCAGTCGCTCTATGTAAAACACTGGTACTCAGCTGCATCCGGTTTAGACTGGAAGCCGACGCCAACACAATTGGGAAAAGGCTGGGCAGATGAGATGAGAATGAATAATGTAAATTATAGCAGAAATAAAAGTCTGAAAATTTATCATTTTCTATCAAATTAAAGCCAAGTCATGACATTAACAATTTTTAGATTGAAAGTCTTGTCATTGATAACTATGTACTTCAAAGTATAAAATCTGTATTTTAATATCAGTATACATACGCCAGTGATTCTAAAACTTCACTGACTCAACATTCTTATAGCAAATACTGTATGGTTTATACACGCTGTCAAGTTGGGCTTATCGCGGTTAGTTTATAGATGGGTGTGGTTGTGGGATGGCCTAGAAATGAAATGAAATGAAATGAAATCATTTATTTTGTAACTAGGATATTTAAATCACTTTTACACGTCAATAGATTTGTTATTATGAGAACGCTGGCGCCGGCATTTCCTAGCCGACTACCTCTGAGAAGAAATGCCGAAACAAACTCAGGGGTCGTGGTCTCTTTTCAAGTCCTAGTGGATAAAACACCCATTCGACGATAAATCGTTCGAAACCGTCAAAATATCAAAGATTTCCATCCTTTTCAGTGCTTGCCGCACTTAGGACGTTTAAAATTTTAGGCAAGCTATATCAATACGGGTTGGAGATATGCAATTTATGCAATTTTAACATTTATTATAACAACAATAGATAATATTTTCTATAAAGCATTAATAATCAGGTTTTGAAACCAAACTCTTTGGAACAAAAAATTGTTCTTTTTCAAAACCATGTTCAAACGAATTCTTTCGATTATAAAATGACAGCGTCAAAAAGTCACTCGTAAAAAGTTTATAAAATATCGTGTTACCATGGAAACGTATGTTTACGCGAATGTCGACCTAATTGTATTTGAATATATGTAAGAATATAGCATTGTGGTTGGTCATGATTCAAATTGGTTGACTGTACGATCTTAGTCTATCTTAGAACCCACTGACTTACAGTGAAGGAAAGCTCCGTGAGGAAACCTGAACTAACAAATTTTAAATAGCCAATCCGTCTTAAGCATGAGAGTATGAGAAGAGGCCTTTACTCAACAGTGAGTAGAAAATTAGTCGATAAGTATGATTTCCATTAGTGTCAATGAAACAAACAAATTAAACAGATAACTTACTTATAACGAAGCACCTACTAATTAATTTATAACCCGCAATTTTGAGCACATCTGGCCTAGATTAATATCTAAGTCACAACCGAAAAAAAAACTAATTTTTTTCGACCTCAGAACCCTCAAAAGTAATTTAATAAGGCTCATAATTTAGTTTCGTCCACAATTCGAGAATGTTGGCCAATTAGAGACCATCTGAAGTCCTTAACTTTGGTATTTCGTATCGACTTCGTGTAATTAATTCTGAACTGGTCTGAGTACTTCGAGTTTCTCTTTATTGAAAGTATTTCAGTATAATTAGGACAAAGTTTTAGAAGATTCATGCATGATATTAATATTTCTTTTGCTTTTTGATGCTACCTTTTTTATCGTTGAAGCTGACAACCAGTCTTACCAAGGAGTACCATATTACCCGGTAACTGGGTTGTGGTGTTCAGATAGGTAGTCGCTCCATGTAAAACACTTGTACTCAGCTGCATTCGGTTTAGACTGGAAGCCGACCTCAACATAGTTGGGAAAAGGCTAGGCAAATGATATCTTGAAGGCCAAAAATATACATTTGGCCAAACAAAATTGAAATTGCAAAAAACTTCGCATACGTACATTGTCTCCGATAAGTAAAGACAACGTATAGAACAATGCGATTACAGGAGTTTGCTACTATGGGCTACAGGGTTGTTCAAAAGAATTACTGCGATCCTGGAACGCAAAAGGCAATTGAAGGAACATGGAAGGGTTTTTGTCAGTAAGAGTCTGACACTTCCTTCCGCTCCACCCTCAACGGGAGGGGTCATTTGTCGATTTCCCAATTATAAAAAATGATTATACAAATGGTTAGTAATATAATAAAAATAGTTCCCAGTGATAACTCGAATTTGACAATGTTTATTACCTACCGTATTTTTTTTCTACATAACTTGCCTTGGCTTCATGCTATCAGAAACTTTTGGCCAGTTTTAACACCTCCGCAAAAATATTGGATCTTTGGGCAGTTTTTCCACTTTCAGGTAAAGTACAGGTTAAGCATATCTACCAGAAATTTGCATACGTCATTCATTCCAATTTAAAAGAATCTGGTAGAAAAGCTTCTTGAAGTGATGACTTACCGCGGCCCTGGAACTCAAAGACAAAGGCAAAGAAATGGATGGCTTTAGTCAGTAAGAATCTGAATCTTTCTCCCGCTCACCCGCAGCGGAAGAAAGGGATAGAAAATCATCAAATAACTCCTCCAATTGAGGATTTCCTATCCCTAAAAAAAATGGTGAAACAGACCCTTTTCAGAATCATTTAATTCAAATTTCGGTCAGACATCTGCTAACCACTATAATGGAGGTCACTAAGATTATACGCCCTCATCGAAATGGCCCATTAGAGCTATAACTATGTCGATAAAGTCTAAATTCTATCAGGCAATAGGATTTGGGCCAAATTCAATGCAATACGAGTATTATTCTGTATGGTAATGGTTAGGGCAGTGTGGTATCGTAAGCTACGCGATGATCGAATAACATTTTTATATTAAGATTTTCGAAGTTTATGGAGCAGGGGTGACCAAACGATCGATCGCGACTATTCCAACTGGCTTGCTTACTTCGACGTATATTATCCGGTTAAGCAGGTCGAATGCTGTTAGAAGCACCCTGCAAGAGGTCATGTAGAATAAAAAAAATCTTAGACGTAGGTAGCTAAGTTTTCTACAAGTAACAAAATAAAATAAATAAATAAAAGTAGTCCAGCCCAAAGACAAAAGGATACGTAAAATAATTCCCAAAAATCGGTTCTCAAAATGTTTTTAATTTCAATAAGAATTTAATTGGTAAATCGTACAGGGTTTTGTCAGTCATCATCATCATCATATCAGCCTATTTTTGTCAGTAAACAATAGATATTGGGACTAATCGAGTTGGTCACCCTTGATAAAGAGACACAAATCTAATTACTCATGACATTGAATTCTCACCGTCAGAAACAGCCCGATTTATGGGAATAAGTAAAGGTCGCCTTTACGAGACTGGTGTATAGAGAACTAGCTGTTTTCCGCGGTTTCACCCGCATCCCGAGGGAACTACTTAGCGCACCCGGGTAAAAAGTAGCCTATGTTGTTCCTCAGGGTCTATTCTATCTCTGTACCAAATTTCATTTATATCGGTCCAGTAGTTTTGGCGTGAAAGCGTAACAGACAGACAGACAGAGTTACTTTCGCATTTATAATATTAGTAAGGAAGTAAGGATGTGCAATCATAGTATTACCGCCCCCTTTGGGGATTTGGGGAACCAGGCGTGATATTGTATTAGTTTCTAATTAATTATATATTATTATTATTATATATATAATATAAGCATTTTTCCGTAAAAAATTACTTCGCTTTCACTACACAACAAGCCTATCAAATAGAATGGATGTTACAAATCCGACTGCTCTAATTTCTTAGTGTATTCAATGCAACTGTTTAGCTTACAAACAAAATTTTGACCCACGATGTATGACAATGATGAAGTTAATAATACTTGTAAATAATGAGATGATAGCTGAAAGACATGCATGGAATAAAAAGACATGCTGCGATATGGGATAATCTCCGGAATGACTGTCGGACCAGTTGAATGATTGTCGGCAGTATTGACATCTTTTGTATTCACTTATCGAAAGCTACATAATTTAAAATAGCTTTGTTTTACGTGAAATAATTAATTAAAAATATTTATTTATATGAGGTTTTTCTGTCTATCAAGCTTTTTTACATTTCAAAAAGTCCTCGCTCAGAATCAAACCCCAACCTCTTCGTAACAACAAGATTTAGTAACTAAATCGCAGTCTAAACCATTTCAGTTAACTAAACCAAGTTTGGTCATAATTAAAATGAAATTGGAGAATACCACAAAGTATTTATCGTAGCCACAATACAACTGTCGTGTGAGCGAGAGAGAACTACAATTTCCCGCGTGGTTGAGCAGGATAGATATACAAATGATTATCTTTGATTTAGTTCTAAAGATGTACAGTCTAGTCTAGTCTCAGTAGCATTGTGGAGTGAGTGAGATAGATGAATTAAATATTTGGTGGAAGACAAGGTCAGAAATAGGATGTGAGCATTAGAACGAATTCAGTCTATACTTATAATAAATCTGTAGAGAGGTCAATTCTGTACATGAAATATATTTCCAAAATAACTATCAGGGAGTGATTAGGGATCGATACTGATGCCAAAAATGCAATCAGTAAAATTTTTGTCTGTCTGTCTGTATAAACTCTATAGAAACAAAAACTACTTGACGGATTTTAACGAAACTTGGTACAATTATTCGTCATACTCCTGAGCTGGTTATAGTATACTTTTCATCACGCTACAATCAAAAGGAGCAGAGCAGTGAAGGGAAATGTTGTCATGTTGTTTAAACGCGCTAATCTCAGGAACCGCTGGTCCGATTTGAAAAATTATTTCAGTGTTAGATAGTCCATTTATCGAGGAAGGCTATAGGCAGAAGTATATATGTCATCACGCTAAGACCAATAGGAGCACCACTATACCACGCGGACGAAGTCGCTGGCAGAAGCTAGTATTGAATAAAATAAGTCAATCAGTTTGATAAATACTTTATTTATAACTGAAACTATATTTAAATGCTTTTGCTTAAAGGCCAAGGAATCTCGGCCGCTCTGAAGTAAGCCTTTTGACCGTATTTGATATTAAAAACAAATTCTGCGTAGACAAATGGCTTGTTCCTAAATAACTCAATGCCCTTATCAGTCGAATTGCAACGTAATTTTTGAGACGTATCGAGCGTCCCTCCTCCCTCTAACTTTTGAATGGCTATGCCTAGATATGTGAAAAAAAAATATAAGAGCAGAATATATCACGAGCTTAAAAGGAAAACTATCACGGCTAAGTAGGCTTTACCGGTTACATCATCATCAGCCTATATACTGTCCCACTGCTGGGCACGGGCCTCTTCTCATACAAAGAAGGCATGAGCATTGATCACCACGCTTGCTCAAGGCGGATTAGTGATTTCAGACTTTTTTTTCTTCCCGATGTTTTCCTTCACCGTTAGTCAGTGGTATCTAAGATACACTTAGAAAGTACATATGACTTTAGAAAAGTCACATTGGTACTTGCCAGGTTTCGAACCCGCACACTCATACACGAGGGGAGGTGCCTTAACCACTAGGCCACCACGACTTTTCCTACCGGTTACAGAGTTATCCTATTGGGCATGGTACGATACGTACTTGGCCGGTCTTTTTTAGTTCTGTATTTTAGAGTTACGTATTATAGGAGGAGCTCGTGGCTAAGTAACAGCCGCACGGTTAGACCGATCACAGGTTAAGCTGCGCGATCGGTCCGTGGATGGGTGACCATCTTTTTCATAGCGAGACTCCTCCGTACCTCGGATAACAAGCTCAGCTGTTAGTCCCGGTTGTCGTTTGTAGATCTTTGACAGTCGTTACAGTTAGTCAGAAGCCAGAAAGTCTGACAAATAGTCTTACCAAGAGGTACTGTATTACCCAGTAACTGAGTTGTGGAGGTCAGATAGACATTCGCTCCATGTGAAACACTGATGGTTGAGCTGGAACTGGAACTGGAAGTCGACCCCAACAAAGTTGGGAAAATGCTAGGCAGATAATATTATAGGAGTCTGAATACAATTGCTCTATTTAATATACCTAAGTATATTTTCAGCATATTTAGACTGAAAACCTATGCCAACCGAGTTAGAAACCCTGTCTTAAAAAAAGCTAAATTTCGTTTCTTCCGTGTTGTGACACGGAAGAAATGACATCATACCCCTATTTCTCATTTGACGGCCTTTCAAATGTCCATCAATAAAACATGGACCCTCTAAAATCAGTTTTCAAAGCGAACTTATTAAATAATTCTCGACCTAATTAATAGTTCAGGCTCAACCTATAGGTTGGGAGGTCGATAAGGTATTAACCCCATAGCGAGGTTATTTATTTATATCTCAATAGCTCTGCGGTTAGATAGGCTGGAACAGTAAAATGACGTAATAGAATATTCTATATCTTCCGGGATTTCATAGAAGCTGGGTAGTTTGTGAAATCTCTATAATCTACATTGCCCTGCGATGAATATCAATAGGTAAGCATCTATAAAATATAGTCGGAAACGACAATAAAAAAACATGGTCTTTGCGCGCCGGTCTTACAATATTTTGAAGTTTGATTATTTTTTTAAGTACTTTAATTTAACTATTGTATCAGCTATGAACACATATTGTTTGTTTTGTTGTGAACCATATTAGTTTGCTAGATATAAAGGTTTAAAGCGGCGCATTGCACACTGAAAATTATCACCGCGCGAGAATTTCACGCGTGGACTCGTAAGCGTTTTGCAACGACCACGCCCGAACGCGCAAGTGGGTAAAGGTAATAAATATTAGTTTAAACTTATATATTAGATTGGTTCCAGCTATCATTTATAGGCAGATTTTTTGACAGATGTAGGTAGTCATGAGCCAGAACGTCTGACAACAAGTCTTACCAATGGTATGGTCATCCGGTAACTGGGTTGTGGAGGTCAGATAGGCAGTAAAACACTGATACTCAGCTGCATCATGTTAAGACTGGAAGCCGACCCCAACATAGTTGGGAAAAGGCTAGGCAGACGATGGTTAGTTTAAAGTCGCCTCGTGTTAATTCTGGTTATAAAACATTGGTGTACCAAACATCCGAATCCATTTAGTAGTGTTTGCGTGAAAGAGTAACAAACATCCTCAAATCTTACTTACTTATGACGACCTGATTGGTTTAGTGGTCAACATGACAGTGAATGCCATGCAAGAGGTCCCGGGTTCGATTCCCGGCCGGGCAGAAATTGAAATGATGAATTTTAATTTCTGTAACGGGTCTGGGTGTTACTATGTATAATATGTATGTATTTATAAAGGTATATATGTAGTATATCCGTTAAACTAGCACCCATAACATAAGTATGCTTGCTTGCATTGCTTACTACGGGGCTAGATGGCGCTGTGTGAAATTGTCCAAAGATATTTATCTACACTAATATTATAAAGAGGAAAACTTTGTTTGTTTGTTTGTTTGTAATGAATAGGCTCAAAAACTACTGGACCGATTTTAAAAATTCTTTCACCAGTCGAAAGCTACATTATCCACGAGTAACATAGGCTAAATTTTATTTTGGAAAAAAATAGGGTTCCGTAAGATATTTGGGTTTTTCAGACACAAGGTGTAAGAAACCAACCAGAAAAGTTAATTTTTTGCGTACGCTACTAATCTCAGGAACTACTGGTCCGATTTGAAAATTCTTTCAGTGTTAGATAGCCCATTTATTGAAGAAGGCTATAGGCTATATTTCATCACGCTAAAACCAATAGGAGCGGAGCACCACTATTCCACGCGGACGAAGTCGCTGGCAGAAGCTAGTTTAGTAATATTTGTGTGAAAGAGTAACAAACATCCTCAAAACCTACTTATAATATTAGTAGGATTACGATATTTAACGGTAGGATGGGTACGTAACTTTAAAACGTTAGTGAAGATTTGTAACAATCTCTCTAATAAAATAATCAAAGCTATCAACTTCGCTTCTGCATAATAATAGTTATTTGTTTGCTTTGAAATGCTAATCCGCGGAGTAGCCGGCAAACCTACCTTAATTGCTTCAACTAATAAGTTCCAGGGATTTCATTTATTTTAATTGCTTTGAGAATACTTGCTAAGTTAGCTATTCAATTATATTCAGTGTTGAAAAATAATAATTTTATGAGGTTTCATGAGGGAAATATTTTATTCATCACAGAGAAATATGTTATAAGGATATTATGTGGTTAGGGCCCTAATAATTGTTAAACCAAATATAGAAACCTTATTTGTAACTATATATTAAGAATACTTGCACCGGGATTAGGAACATTAGGGCCATGGGGTCCAAGTGCCGGTTTTCTATTTCGTGGCATAGGTAAGCTGTTAGTAGACTCCACGCGTGATCAAAGGGCTGGCCTATATTTCGGTCAAAGAATCAGCATTGCCATACAACGTGGCAATGCAGCCAGCCTTTCGGACATGATTCCCGTTGACAGCGATGTGGATGAATATTTTGATGCCTAATTTCTTTAGTATAATTTATTATTCTCATGTTTGGATATTTTAAATAAACGTTATAAAGGAAAAAAACATGACGACCTTACTGATATTATAATACAACTAGTTGTATAAATGAATTTAATATTTGGTATACCTACACATATTTTTTATGATTCGGATTAACACATACTTTTTATTCGGATGCGGGAAGTTATATTATGTATACTAGCTTCTGCCAACGACTTCGTCCGCGTGGAATAGTGGTGCTCCGCTTCTATTGGTCTTAGCGTGATGATATATAGCCTATAGCCTTCCTCAATAAATGGACTATCTAACACTGAAAGAATTATTTAAATCGGACCAGTGGTTCCTGAGATTAGCGCGTTTAAACAAAATGACAACATTTCCCTTCACTGCTCTGCTCCTATTGATTGTAGCGCGATGAAAAGTATACTATAACCATCTCAGGAGTATGACAAATAATTGTACCAAGTTTCGTTAAAATCCGTTGAGTAGTTTTTGTTTCTATAGAGTTTATACAGACAGAGAGACAGACAGACAGACAGACAGACGGACAGACAGACAGACAGACAAAAATTTTACTGATTGCATTTTTGGCATCAGTATCGATCCCTAATCACCCCCTGATAGTTATTTTGGAAATATATTTCACGTACAGAATTGACCTCTCTACAGATTTATTATAAGTATAGATTAAGTTTTCCCCAAGGGACAGTCGGATAAAAAGTAGTAAAGTCCTGGAGACTTTGATCTTAGTCTCATCTATCTGCGAACCCAATTTTATCCAAATCGCTACAGTCGTTTTACCGTAAAAGCGTAAAAGACAAACAAAAAACTCGCTTTCTTATTTGTACTTAGAAGTTGGGATAAGGGAAGCAACTATGTACACAATTTTGATGACTGAAATATTAATTTTATTTATTACTTTGGTACTCAAATAATATTTTCTTTTTGTTTTTCATGTCAATATCTATACATATAAAATGCTTTGTCCTGAATGACTGACGGATCAACGCACAGCCTAAACCGCTGATCGAAGAGACCTGAAACTTGCAGGGTGTATTCTTGGTATGACGAGGCATCCGATAAGAAAGGATTTTCCGAAATTCTACCCCTAAGGGAGTGAAAAAGGGGCACAGTTAGTATGAAACTTTGCCATTTTTAATTTGAATTCGTATAGTCCACGCGGGCGAAGCCGCTAAAAGGTGTCGTACCCACGACCTCTAACTGAACAATCTTGTCTTACTTCTTAAAAAAACATGTAATCTGAAGTTTAATTTCTCACCTAATCCTTACTTAACGACGTATTCCAGGAAAGCACTAACTTTTTTTTGCGGTGTGTGAGTGTTACTCTACTGACTAAAACCCATCCATGTTCCTTCCTCAGCCTCTCTCTCTCCCTTGTATTCCGGGGGCGCGGTATCTCTTTCGAACGCCCCGCAGCCCCGGCAAGAAGCTACTAACTTAAGTTATATGAGTGAGATTTTTGCTAATCCATTGCTAAGCAGCAGATTAAAAATTAATCAGATTTTATATAAGTATAAAAGCGGTTTACGATTAAGGGCGGATTCGACCAAACAGGAATAAATTTTATTCTCGGCGTAAATCGCTTATTACTCGAGAATAAATCAATTTCACGTTTTACCAACTACAATTCGAGGAATAACGAGTCTGTTCGGGAATAGTCACTATACCACCATTTTGCATGGAATAAAAAAATGTCATTAAATGACAGCATAATTCACTGACATTTTTTTTTATTAATTTAAATGGCTTTGTCGCTTGGCAGCTACTTTTCCACACTATAATACGACAAATCAGAGTTGACATTAGTTATGCTTCTGCACCCTCCCATTTGTAGAACAACCTTTTTTGGCCGCGTATTACATTCGTTCACATTCACTTCGCTATTAGTAAGTAAGCAACTCCAAGTATAGCTATACGCTAGATTGCATGGAAAAACGACTGATGATTTACTCGAGAATAAAATCGTGGTATATATTATTTTCCGTATAGTTATCCTTGTATAAATTCAGGTTTGGTCGAATCTACGCTTAACTGTTGATCTGTCGTCGTTTTTCCCAATCTCCTTGTACGACGCAGTTTCCAACATTCCTTATGACCCGATAAGAATAAGGCGCGTGTTACATATTTCTATAATGACGCGTAGAAACTTGAAGATATTTAGGTCACAACTATATGGGGGTGAGAGTGTGGAGTATAAAGAAAGCTGTAGAGCGCTTTTTTTTCTCAAACATATTCTATATCATGAATTTTGCAAATAAATCGATGTAGGCACTTTTACTTATATTTTAACAGAATATTTAAATAATGCAAAAGTACAAGCAAGCGGTAATATTGCTTGTTAGAGTTCCGTACCCAAAGGGTAAAATGGTACCCTATTGCTAAGACTTCGCTGTCCGTCCGTCTGTCACATAGCTGTATCTCATGAACCGTGATAGTTAAAGAGTTGAAATTTTAACAGATGATGTATCTCTATTACCGCTATAACAACAAATACTAAAAAACAGAATAAAATAAATATTTAAGGGGACTTTCATACAACTAAAATACAAAATACAACAATTTTTTATACCGTTTTTATAGATAGTGGCCCTTTGTGCGCGATTCCGACTTATACTTGGCCGGTTTTTTTTTAATATCAAGCAATATTCTCTCCGTATCCAGCCCTCATCTATAATCATAATTTTTGCTGTGCCCCACAGGGTCCATATTGTTCCTATTATATGTATATGAGTATTTTATCCGAGTGCGTCAAGTAATTGTCTCGGACGCGTGTGAAACATGAGAAACAGCAAGTACCTACAAAATAAAAATCTATACATATAAAATGCTTTGTCCTGAATGACTGACGGATCAACGCACAGCGTAAACCGCTGATCGTAGAGACCTGAAACTTGGAGGGTGTGCTCTTTGTATGACCTAGGCATCCGATAAGAACGGGTTTTCCAAAATTCTACCCCTGAGGGGTTGAAAAAGAGGGCCAAAGTTTGTATGAAACTCTGTCATTTTTAATTTGAATTCGTATAGCCCAAGGCGAAGCCGCTGACGAAAGCTAGTTACCAATAAATTCTAAAAGCACCTACAATAACCGCTCTACATAACTATTTATACTCAAAGCTTGAGTGGTGCGCTACACATGTCATATCTTAGATCTGAGAACGTGTCAGTGCTTTCTAGTTGTGGATTTACTAGCGCCGAGATAAATAACTGTGCTACTGTTTTTATAAAAAGAAAGGGTATGAAACTATCTCTCAATAAATAATGTGAAAAATAAATACACGTTTTGAGGAATATATTTTTTACTAGCTGTTTCCTCAGGTTTCACCCGCGTCCCAAGGGAACTCCTTAACGTACCCGGGTAAAGAGTAGCTCATAACTGTCTCTAGGTTCACATCTATCTCCGCACTAAATTTTATTCAAATCGGTGCAGGCGTTTTACCGTGAAAGCGTAACAAACTCACTTTCGATTTATAATATTAGCAAGCATTAGAATTTGTTTTCTGCACTTTTTCTAACTCACACTCTTGTGCACGCTGTCTTTTTATAAAGAGATCGAATATTTTCTTCACATATTAATATATAGATAAACCGCCTGTATCAATTGTTAAAAGCAAATGCTATTGCCATATAGGTTAAGCCCAGCTGTGGGATAATAAATAAGCTAGTGCCGATGATGGCTTGAACAGACTAGGTAAGTTTTAGCCAAAGCTTGGAGCAAGAGTTGTAAAGGACAAAATAATGTTTATTTATTAAATCAATTTAACTATAACTAACTAGATTTTATTATTTACTAGCTACTGCCAGCGACTTCGTCCGCGTGGAATAGTGGTGCTCCGCTCCTATTGGTCTTAGCGTGATGATATATAGCCTATAGCCTTGATTTCTATGTAGCTTTAACCACTAAGGTTGCACACGCGACGGAAGCTTAAAAAATGGAGTAACTTCTCCAGTTTTCCCAACATTTCCCTTCACTGCTCTGCTCCTATTGATTGTAGCGTGATAAAAAGTATACTATAACCAGCTCAGGAGTATGAAAAATAATTGTACCAAGTTTCTTTAAAATCCGTCGAGTAGTTTTTGTTTCTGTAACGTTTATACAGACAGACAGATAGAAAAAAATTTTACTGATTGCATTTTTGGCATCAGTATCGATCCCTAATCACCCCCTGATAGTTATTTTGGAAATATATTTCATGTACAGAATTGACCTCTCTACAGATTTATTATAAGTATAGATAGAAGATAGATAGAAGATAGATGATACAATAAAAATAGAAGTACTAAACTATTACCACAGATAATTAAACTAATTGGATTTGGAAATTTAAACCAATAAAAAAAACGAATTTTACAATAATAAAAATAAATGAACATCTAAAAATAATTCCCATTTGTTTTGTTGAATTGTATAAAACAAACGTCTCATTGTAATTGACGTAACACCGTCAAATGTTCTCAGAAATAAAACAATAAAGAACGCACCGCGGGCATTACGCAAAGTAACCGGGTAAGCCTACAATACAATACTGTCAACGGGGATCTGTCACTCTGAGCCGAGAGTTAGGGCGAGTCTACAATTTAGGGCAACGACTTCTTGTACGTTAAGTTTTGTTGAAGTCGAAAATTATGTTAAGCTTTTCCTTATCAACACAATGTGTTGTGGTCTTAAAACATGACAGCCACGATAAAAAATTCGCTATGTGGTATTTTTGTGATAGCCACAAAGCGTCGGTAAGCATGTTTTTAAGAGCCATTCCACGAATTTCGCAATGTGGACGTTTACAATGACCACAAAGCGTTGTAAGTGGTTTTTTCGCTCAATAAGCGTGTTCGGCCTTTGAGCGTAAAACATATTATACATATGCTAAAATACAGAATTAAGTTAATTTTATTGCAAATATTAGGATGAAAACAAAAATAAAATCATACCGTTTTGACAGTATGCGATATTAATTTACGAATTTGTAACATTGGTGCAATCAGCTGTAAGAGTTTTTTCCAATAGAGTTCATTATTGATTTTTCTTTCACCCTCTTGACTGCTAATCATTAATATTTAACAGGACAAAACTCTTACGATCCAAAGTCTTTTCCGCAAGTGAGAACATCCCCTTACTGCCGTTAAATCCACTGAATCTTCACGAATTAATCTTGCTTGTGCTGAGAAACCACTTACCCAGAATTTTACTCAACAGTACTTTAAAAAGTGTAAACAAACAATATACAAGTAAGTTTAAGTATATATCTACTAATGACAGCCGGGACCAAAGGGGAGGCTCGGTATGACATAGATGGGTGACCTGACCACCCATCCACGGACCGACCGCGCCAAGGGCAGCACTTTTAATCGATAGACCCCCATGTGGCTATTTCCTACTTAGCTACGAGCTCCTCTTTATTTATTTTAATTGTAGAATTTAAAGCAATCCATACATATAAAATGCTTTGTCCTGAATGACTGACGGATCAACACACAGCCTAAACCGCTGATCGTAGAGACCTGAAACTTGGAGGGTGTGTTCTTTGTATGACGTAGGAATCAGATAAGAAAGGATTTTCCCAAATTCTATCCCTAAGAGGGTGAAAAAGGGGGGCAAATTTTGTTTGAAACTCTGATATTTTTATTTTTTATTCGTATAGCCCACGCGGGCGAAGTCGCTGGCAAAAGCTAGTCGCTATCAATTCCTTTTACTGTATTCTCACGTTCCACCCAAGGGCGTTCGTTGTATTTGCCTATATATCTTATCTAGGTAACCGGTTTTCAATCTAGAAATCTAGAACGTGATCGCTTTGACTTTATTTATCTTAGTTTAGACATAGTGGGACACTGTGGTGACTTAATTCTAATTTATTTACTTAATTGTCATGTTTAAGTTAGTAAAGTTGTTCTGTATTTGAGATATAATATACATAACTAGCTTCCCGCCAGCGGCTTCCCCCGCGATATTTTAACTAATGGATACAAAAACTTGACAAATTATATACCTTCCTCATTAATCTATTAAAAAAACCGCCTCAAAATCCGTTGCGTAGTTTTAAAGGTTTAAGCATACATAGGGATATAGGGACAGAGAAAGCGACTTTGTTTTATACTATGTATTGATTGTGTTTAGATAGATCATCTGCCTAGCCTTTTCCCAACTAAGTTTGGGTCGTCTTCAAGTCTAAGTGGATGCAGTTGAGAGCCAGTGTTTTACATGGAGCGACTGCCAATCTGACTGACACAACTGTGTTGCTGGGGTGAAAAAAGTGTAAACGCCCTTTGGTAAGACTGGCTGTAAGGCTTTTTGGCTTCCGACTACTCTTTTGGGGAAAAGAGGCGTAATTTAGAAGAAAGGCTGTAACTACCATTATTTTTTTTTGTTATTGAGTTAAGTAGAAAAAAATCTGATTACGAATATTGTATATTGAAATAAATATATATATTACAGCCTTTCTAATGACGTCAGAACTGTAATTTCCTATTCAGAAATATAAATTATATTTTTGTCACTGACGCATATTTATTGCTCGCAAGTGTACATTGTATCTAATTTCGAAAACTAGAAGTTTAATGCTACCAGCAATATATGACGTCATCATAATTTACGATAATTATGTGTTCTACTAGTACATGTAACCCTACACTTACCGCCTATCAATGTTCCCATACTAAACCACTGACATTAGGAAAACTTGTTGAATTCAATATCAAAACAAGATATCAAAATCATAAACTCCTATATATAGTGCTTGAAAATGCTCTCGCCCACGCTACTTTCAAAAACTTCAACAATCTATTTCACACCTTATTTTTATAGTCATAGAGTTAAAATTACACTGCCAGTAATAGATATCTAAATTAATATCCCACGAATGATTAGAACTTTGACATCGCGTGGGTATCTGAGGAAGCTAAAGTAAATAAAGTTTGATATATTAATATGTGATCTTATTAAGTGGGATTAAAGTTCAAATTTGATTGATTTCGACGTGTAGGTGAATGGTGTTATGATAGACAAAATGATAGCGAAAAGATTTAAAATCTTAGTTGTGGGATGAGATTTGTATTGCGAGGTTTCGAATAAAGCTAGGTGTACACTACGACATTATAAATCATAAGAAAACTAACAGCCGGTGTGCACCAAAAAAAAATATTTTTCTTCTAAATATTTTTTATATATGTATGCTTAATTATTATATTATGTGTTGATAACATAAAAATACTACAAGGCTATTATGGATATCATGTTTTGTGATATTCGTAAAAGTATGAAGTTTAAATGATAAAAAGTTTGGTGGAATCAGTGTACTCAAGAGTATCTGTGTGTGAGGTTGTATGTATGTTCTTTACTCTTTCCCGCTAAAACGATTGAATGTATTTAGATAAAATTTTGTACACACTTAGGTTCAAACCAATCCTGTTTTTTAATCCACTAATAAATTTCGGCCGACCCAGGAATTGAATGCGAAACTCCGTTCACATCGGTTACGTTATGTGCTCACTAGACCAATGAGGCGAGTATAAATACAGTCAAATGCAATTAATTGCATTACTGCATAATTAATTTGGAAATTGGTTCCCCCAATTGGGTTTTCACTATAAAACTCGTCCGTCCGAAAAGTCGATACAAGTTGTAGTAATTTGTATGAAATCAATTATAATTACGAGCTACATAATTTTCATAATATTATTTTAACTACTAAAAATCCTCATCATCTGCCTAGCCTTTTACCAACTATGTTGGGGTCGGCTTCTAGTCTAAACACGATGCAGCTGAGTACCAGTGTTTTACATGGAGCGACTGCCTGACTTCCACAACCCAGTTACCTGGTAACACGATACCCCTTGGTAAGACTGGTTGTCAGACTTTCTGGCTTCTGACTTCCCGTAATGATTGTCAAAGATCTACAAATGATGATGATGATGATGACAACCGGGACCAACAGCTTAACATGCTTTCCGAAGCACGGAGGAGTCACGCTATGATATAGATGGTTACCCATCCACGGACCGTCCGCGCCAAGCGCAGCTTAACCTTTGATCGGTCGAACCGTGCGGCTGTTACTTAGCCACGAGCTCCTCTGTCTAATCTACTAAAAAACTACTGAAAATCCTAAAGGATCAAATTCTACCACTCATCATAGTACTAGCTATTTCCCGCGGTTTCACCCGCATCCTGAGGGAACTACTCCACCTACCCGGATAAAAACTAACCGATGTTCTTCCTCAGGCTTCAGTTTATATTTCAAAATTTCTTCTCAATCGGTTCAGCCATTTTTCCGTGTAAGCGCAACTGAATGACAAGAGTTAATATTATATTTATAAATTTGTATGCCTCTGCCATCCACGGGACTACAGAGTCCCGAACCTTTGGGAGGCGAACGTGGGGCCGAAGCCAACCCGCAGAAGCCCTTTGAGACAACTTTATGAAATGTAATGGTGACAAATGACATATTTATAATTATTATTAGGCATGTTTTTAACAGCTGTAAACATTGTATTTTTAAACTAATGAATAGCGTTTTAATTTCTGTATTTATAACTGTAAAAGCAGTCAATTTGCAGTTAAAAATATACAATTTAAAATGGATCTGTTTACATCAAAAACATAACCTTTCATCCTTCCAGCATCCCTATCAAAAAGATAGGTATCCTATTTTTAGACCCAGACTTAAAAAAGCATAAAGATGAAGTCTGAATGAAAAATGGACATATTCCCTTTCAAATATGACGCAAGTTAATAACCTTTCCTTCGCATGAACAATTTATTTTAAGCAAAAAGTATATTATGTGGGCTATACACAGTCATTTACATAAAAACTTCATCTCTGGAAAGCATCGCTACTATACAGATAAATATCAAAAGGCTTACATAATACGATTGCTTAGATTCAGGGCCAAGTTCACCGATAGATGGTTATATAATCAGTCCGTTAAACGAAAACGTTTTTTAACCACGAAGCGGGAATTTTCGTGTTGTCAACTTCTTGGTCAACCCTAGCTTGCTAATCGACCGCTTTAGGAATAAAAAATCCAAAAGATCCATCGTATGGTAGAAGTTTGAATTTATGGTAAAACAGCTGTTTTAAGTTGATCGGACCGTTATCTTGTCGGTGAACTTGGGCCTTAGTCAAACTTTTCCAAAAATTCAATATCAAATCATTTTTTTCATATTACGCTGAAAATCTTTGCACTTTTCGAACATCATAATTACAAAAAGATGGCTGACGGCATTTTTGGTGTAGTGGCTGAACAATTGGCTGCTGTGTTACGTGTCGCGGATTCGATTACCATACGGGACAATTAAAATTGTACCAGTTTCGGTGTTGTGTAATGTTGTTACCATCCGAAAAAAAGTGGCTGAGCCATACGGACGGATAAACAGACAGACAGACATTATGAATCCATAAAGGTTCTATTTTTTCGATTTGGCTACGGAACCCTAAAAAGGGTGGAAAATCTAGTATAATATTCGTTCCAAGTTGTACTTCTTTCATAAAACTCTATCCTGTCTACATTGTTTCACAAACTTATTACACGATCTCTCCCCTAAAAACCACTCCAGATATCGTTACCTGAACTAGGCGCTAGACTATTGAAAAGCAATTTTTTACCCAAAGGCGAATAGGGCTATTAATGTCTAGGGGTAACTGGGTAGGCCTTGTTTATTTACTAAAGTTTTAGTTAGTTTTGTACATTGCCTTTATTTATTGTTCTATTTCTACCCTAAATTGTTGGCTAAAAGTAGACCCAACCAGGCATAATTTGTATACGAGAACAAAGTCGCAAAGAGATAATATTTGTATTCTAATTATATTTTTGTTTAAGTATTTTTCTAAACTAGATAGATATGCACATGATACACTTGGAAATTCTATTTTTTTTTTGTATGGCATCTCGCAGGTCAACCTAGAAGGTTGTCGACTGCTTAACCGAGCTTGCCTGTGAAGTGCCTTAAATGAATTTAGGGCCTCCAGCCAGGGCTTAACTTACGACTACACGCTAAGGGCACCCCCTAGTGGGGTACGGGCCTCGGCTTAGGGCGTCGCTGGGGGAGGACAGCAAGGGACAGGCTGGATCAGAATATATATGATTATTATAATCGGGAATTTTAAAGCTTGCGGGCCCGCTCGTCAAGCTGTGGAAATTCTAGTACCAAGTTTTTTAGTCTGTTTGTTTACACCGTAAACTCAGTCTATACATCGAGTGTCTGTGTGTTAACAGGTGTGTGACATTTATTGTAACAAATTAAATAAATTGGAATAAGGGCAGGCGGATGATGATGATATACCAGGACTATAGATTTAAACCTAGGAAAGGACATAAATAATTTTAATATGGCTGATAAAATAGCTAGTAGTTCTTATTTCTTCCAGAAATGAAAATAAATGACTACCTATGAAGGATCTTAGTCCTAAAAGGTACCTACTAGCACTATACCTATATTTGCTCCCTTACTACCATGGCCTTTGAAGGGCGTGACTGTAATTACAGGACCATGCTACAATTCCCCTTTGTCTCTATGTTCTGCGAAGCTACTGGTATTGTACTCTGTGTATGCGTGGTTATAGATGCAAGCTGTAAGTCCGGGATGGGGGGCGCTCTTTGGCGGATGGATACGGTCAGCAGTGGATGGGGATAGGGTTGGTCCCACAGTTACAAATTACCATCTAAGCCCTAGCCTATCAGGGCTACGAAATTGTTAGGCTGTGGGATTATTCAAAAAAGCTACCGCGGCCCTGGAGCACAAAAGGCGAAGAATGGAACATGGATGGGTTTTAGTCAGTAAGAGTGTGATACTACTTAGCTACGAGCCCCTCATACAAACCCCCTTAAGGTCATACCGTGATTTTTAAATAGTCTTTAAACCTTCCTCAAACATTGTGCTAACAAGTCAAAGTTTCTTTTCAAATCCATTGTTCAGACAAACAAACACTTCAACTGTTTATATATTAGTAAAGAAATATACATACTTACTTATAGATAGTTAGATTTAGCAGTTTCTTTATTAGTTTCAACAGTTTCATACGGCGTGTAATAAAATTTTATTCAGTGTACGCTCGTTACAGTATGTGGTACCACATTTGAATATTTTAGCTATTATTTCCACGCTAGTATTAATGTTATGTTATTCGCTATCAAATATGTTAGTGTACAAGTGGATAATTAATTGCTGTAGTTTTAATATGTAATGTATTCGGTTTTTTGCTTGGATTTTTGTTATATTTCTAGCTGTTTATGTAACTACTTCACGCACCCGGATCAAAAGCCTATATCCTTCTTCAGGGTCCCCCTATCTTTGTAGATCTTACAGTAAATCTTCTAGAGATTACCCTCTACAACCTCACAGACTTTACCTCTTTATCTATACTAATATTATAAAGAGGACAGATTTGTTTGATTGTTTCTTTGTAGGGTTTTAACTCAACAACTACTGGACCGATTTTAAAAATTCTTTCAGCGTTAGAAAGCTACATCTTTACGAAGTGTCATAGGCTATATTTATTTCCAGAAATAATTAGGGATTCCTACCAAAACTTGAATAATGTAACCCAAGGTGTTAAAAAAATGTCCACGCGGGCGAAGCCGCTGGCGGAAAGCTAATAATATTATATTATAGTATAGATAAATCGCAAAGTTTGTTGGTTACGCTTTTACGGTAAAACGGCTGAGCCGGTTTAGATGGATTTTATGAAGATAGAGAACCCCTGGAGATGATTATAGCTACGTTCGGTGCGTGTTTATTTTGTAGTTTCTGCAAAACTCAAAAACTAAAATGTTTTTATTTCAAATAGGTCTTTGTAGGCACTTATGAAACGTCAAGCTAGTTGCACGGTTCCAAGGACTGGGTTTTGTGGAGAAGAACCGGCAAGAAACTCCATGAAAGAGAAACAAACATTAATACATCCTCACAAACATTCGAATTTATAATATTAGTAGATACCTAGAATACGTTGGTATCGGGTAATAAAATAAGAAAACATTTCGGTACGGTCTACACCTTAAAACAAAAATATATCTTCCATTCTTTGGGTAGGTCCCATCCGCCCCGGTGGTCCCGGCCCGGTAACGGGACGGTTGGGAAAAATTGTTGCATCGACCCCGGTAGTGCCGGCCCCGTCGTTTAACGGGGTGGATGGCACAGATGAAGTATCATCTACCCCGGTGTGTTTTTCTAACGGGACGGATAGCACAGATTGAGTAGCAAACACCTCGATAGTGTTAAAAGCGGGGAGAATATAGTATTATTATATACACAAAATATATGAACTCAAAAATAAAAAAGGGTTTGTATGTAACAATCATTTTTATTATTGGTATAAAAATATACATTAACAATTATATCAATCATATTTTTTCATCCATAAATTCTAAAGTTCATCACGGATGAAGTCGTCCCGATGTAAACACTTCAGCAAACGATAACACTGTGTTGATTCCAATAGATTTGAACTGTACCAACCAACAAATTATTAAATATATGATTGATATCATTGTTTATATGTATTTTATACCAGTAAACCTGACTGTTACATACAAACTCTTTTTTTTATTTTTCAGTTCATGTGTTTTGTGTATATAATAATACTATATTCTCCCCGCTTTTAACACTACCGGGATGTATGCTACTCAATCTGTGCTATCCGTCCCGTTAGAAAAACACACCGGGGTAGATGATACTTCATCTGTGCCATCCACCCCGTTAAACGACGGGGCCGGCTGGGGCCGGCACTACCGGGGTCGATGCAACAATTTTTCCCAACCGCCCCGTTACCGGGCCGGGACCACCGGGGCGGATGGGACCTACCCCATTCTTTGTTCCCAAACGGCCATTTTAAAAATGTAAATTCGACAAAATATTTGAATCGCGTTCGCCCAATAAATAAAGCCTTGTACCCACTTAATAGAAAACAAAGCGGCCACATGGCCCCCTAGGGTTGGGCCATAAATTGTTTTAAAAAGAGAAACAAGCATTTTATGAACCTGATAAACAATTGAACGGTTACTTCTTATTTTATTTCAAAGATTAGAATGTTATTTTAATAATTAATCGGATCTTTCATTCTATGAAGTTAAGCTGTCGGTTGCCGCGGTCAATTCATAGATGGGTGTGTTTTTCAATATCAACTAGATAATAACCATCTTAATATGAACAAGAAATGATTTTTTTTTTACGTGTCATTACATATATTATAAATGCGAATGAGAGTTTGTTTAAAACGACAACTAGTCTTACCAAGAGGTATCGTGTTACCCAGTAAATGGGTTGTAGAGGTAAGATAGGCAGTCGCTCCATGTAAAACACTCAGCTGGTTAGACTGGAAGCCGACGTCATCACAGCTGGGAAAAGGCTAGCCAGATGATCATCATCATCGCTATATTTGCCCACTACTGGGCAATAAATTCTTTTCATACAGAAAAGACACAAGCATTGATCGCCACAAAATAGTTCCATCTAAAAAAAAAAAACTAGTACCTATCGTGGGTCTAATGTTTAGAGAACAAAGTATGTTTTTCTATTAACAAAAAAAAACTAGATAACGGCAAAATCGTTTGATGCTAACTTAACCGTTATCTTAATATTTAATTCAGTTTATTTATAGCTAGTAATTAACGTTAATAGCTTGTAATTTTCATAAAGATAAGAGGTCATTGACGTTGCGTGCTGGGTAGTATAACAATCGGAGGATTAAATGACATGCTTTTTAGGTAAATTAAAAAAAGTTTAGGTTAAATGCATTTTAAATGGATCGAAATATTGTCCAAATTAATATTTTTTTTTATTTTTAATAAATTCTGCAAAAAGTAGGTAGGTACTTTCCAATTTTTATGATTACCTACTTGTGTGTACTGAGGTTATATTTTAGTTACTTGTGTTAAGTTTTAGAAAAAAAAAACATTTTTTCTGTAGTTTTCGGATGACAGCGATGAGTATGAGTACTTTGACGCCTGATCTCATTGACGTATGTGTCTGTATAGTTTTGTTTTATTTTTATATTTTAAATCTTTAGGTTTCTTTAAATATTGTAAATATGTTTTAAACTGAATATACCTTCAATTTATTCAGTTGAAGTTTTGCTGTAGGTAGATAGTCTACTAAGAAATTTGTCATGAAATAATCCACGAATCGAACCAAGGAATGGTCAGTAGTCAGCACTAGACCAGTTCCAAATATCTCTTCGTATAAAAATATTTCATGATAACAGCATTAACTATTCATCTGCCTAGCCTTTTCCCAACTATGTTGGGGTCGGCTTCCATTCTAAACCGGATGTAGCTGAGCACCAACGTTTTACATGGAGCGACTGCCTATCTGATCTCCAGAACCCAGTTACCAGGTAACACGGTACCCCTTGGTAAGACTGGTTTTCAGACTTTCTGGCATAACGACTGTCAAAGATCTACAAATGACAACCGGGACCAACAGCTTAACGTGCTTTCCGAGGCACGGAAGAGTCTCGGTATGACAGATGGTCACCCATCCACGGACTGACCGCGCCTTACGGAATAACAGCAGTAACTATTAAACCAAAATTATAATTAGCAAGCAACCACGCACGATCCACACCTCCAATAACAACGATTAAACTTCAATAGTATCAAAAATATCTAGTTTAAACTAACCAGTATAAAATTAAACCATAAACACAGTTAACACGGGTTAACTGGCTAATTTATAACTGTACTACAAAGGGTTACAATTGATATACGAGTAGTTAATCTTGGTTTACGCGGTCGGCGCACGCGCAAGACTTTGAACGTAAATATTTATAATATGCTATAATAGGAGATTTTGGATATGGTGCGTTTGGGTCTGTTGTCTTATGCATCTTTTTTACGATTATAACAATTTTAGTTTACTGACTGCCTTAGTAGTTACAAGCCCTACCGATGGATATGAAGTCCTGAGTTATATTCCCACCTCGGGCAAAGTGTAATTGAGTTTTCTTTAGACGCAGTTTGGAGTCTTTCAAAATGCAAAAATCGTTTATTGAAATTAGGCTCAAAATCAGCTCTTTTTGAACGTCAAATTTACAAGAGACAGCCCCCAAAATGCCCGCCCTTCACCACTTCCTATGTATGTGTGCGGTGTGTCCCTATTTTTTGTATTTTTAAATGTTTTTTTATACTAAATATTTAAAAATGTATTAAATTTGTGTAAAGAACAAATAGTATAATAGGATTCTTGTTTATATTCGAATAGGAAACCAATCTCTAGTTATTGAAGCACATTTTACCTCGTAGGTAACTATCTTCTTCAAACTCATCTTCAACTCACAAAGATATCGAGCAACGAGCCATCGCAATAAAACTATCTTTAAAGGTAAAGGCAACTTAGTACATTACCTCTAAAGTAACTACTTAGCTAAGTTACTGAGTTTTCTACTTAAAATCTTGTGACAGGAATGACCGTAAACTTATTCACTGTGACCATTTTATCTTACACTAGCTTTCTGCCAGCGGCTTCGCCCGCGTGGACTATACGAATCACTACATAGTATAAAACAAAGTCGCTTTCTCTGTCCCTATATCCCTATGTATGCTTAAATCTTTAAAACTACGCAACGGGTTTTGATACGGTTTTTTTTAAATAGATAGAGTGATTAATGAGGAAGGTTTGAGTATATAATTTGTCAAGTTTTTGTATCGATTAGCTAAAATATCGGGGGTGAAGCCGCTGGCAGGAAGCTAGTTCATAATAAATATAGCCTATGTTACTCAGTGATAATGTAGCTTTCTAACGGCAAAAGAATTTATGAAATCGGTTCAGTACTTTTTAAGTTTGTTCGTTACATACCAAAATAAAAATCGTTTCTCTTTGTCTTTAGTCTAGATTTGAGAGGATTAATTTTTATGGCTTTATAAAATCAAAACATTTAACTAGCTATTTCTCGCAGGTTCACCGGCGTGATAAAAGAACTTCTTCACGCACCAGGTTTCTAACTATCTCCATAAAAAATATCATCTAAATCGGTTTAGCCGTTTTCCTATCAAAGCGTGACAGGCAGACAGAGTTACTTCCTCACTTACAGACTTACAGTTATTTTTAAATTTATCTACAGCTTCGGTATGAAGAATCACAACAAGAAACAATATCTATTCTCTATACTAATAAATAAAGCTGAAGAGTTTGTTTGTTTGAACGCTCAGATCTCAGGAACTACTGGTTAAATTTGAAAAATTCTTTCTGTGTTACATAGCTCATTTATCGAGGAAGGCTATAGGCTATATATCATCACGCTAAGCCCAATAGGAGCAGAGCACCACTATCCCACGCAGACGTAGCAGAATTTTTCAACGTTTAACCGTTTAATTCTTTTTTCTGTTCGTTAAAATCATGGTACAAATAGTTAAAACTAAAAACAACATTCAAAAATAACACTACTGTTCTAGTTAAATTTAATAACATTCCAGCAAAAGACAATAAGCTCGTGTGACCTCAGAGAGTCAACTAGACCGACCACGGTGCTCACTGCGGCGTTAACCAGCTGTTGGGTATAATTAGTGCTATGTAGACAATGATATGGCACAGAAACTTAACTAAATACTATTTTGAATCTATACTAATATTATAAAGCTGAAGATTTGGTTTGTTTGTTTGAACGCGCTAATCACAGGAACCGCTGATCCGATTTGAAAAATTCATTCAGTGTTGGATAGCCCATTTATCGAGGAAGGCTCTAGGCTATATATCATCACGCTAAGACCAATAGGAGCGGAGCACCACTATTCTATGCGGATGAAGTCGCGAGCAGAAGCTAGTACCAAAACAAAATTCATAACTTTGTGTAAAAAGATCGTTATATCTCTATAGATATTAGTCTCTATACTTTTGTAACGGGATGTCTACTCAATAACTTATTCTGTGACTAGTCGAAAGGCGGAAGCTCCTAACACAAGTATATCTCTAACTTAAAAGGATTAAGCCCGGTTAAGCAGTCGACAACCTTCTAGGTAGACCTGCCAGATGTCATACAAAAAAAAACCTAAAAGGAAATTCCCTAAGAACTGATATTATTAACCTGTAAGTTATTGAAATAAACATTTTATTTTATTTGTTTTTTTAGGATTCCGTGGTCAAAAAAATAAATAATATTTCAAAACTTTATTTGCCACTTTTTTTGGTAATAGCTCCCTAAGACGGAGATTACACGCTCATTCTGGCGTCAGTAAAGTCCATGATTGATGTCAGAATGACGGGAAACTGACTGTATACGCGCAGACTGATGGATTGATGGTCCAGAATGATGGTTATTTAAATATTTTAATAATTTTTGTGGTGAGACTGACGCTTGACAAGCTTTTTTAGGGTTCCGTAATCCGACAAGGAACCCTTATAGATTCGCCATGTCCTTCTGTCTGTCTGTCTGACCGCGGCATAGCTCCGAGGTTCTTGTTACTAGAAAGCTGAAATTTGGTACCTATGGATATGTATATTGATCACGCCGAGAAAGTGGTTAAATGACTTTTTTTAGGGTAGCTCCCAAACACGTAAAGTGGGGATGCATATTTTTTTCTCGCGTACACCTTCGTGTGGCGTAGGTATAGGTGTGTTAAGACCATTTTTCGCTTAAGTGAGCCATTGGCGAAATATTTAGCTATAAGTGCAAATTTTTGTTCGATACGAGCATCCTCCCTCTAACTTTTGAATGGCTGTCTCTAGAAATGTAAAAAATCACAGACTTAGTACATGTAATGAATTTACAAGGAAAACTATCACGGCTAAGTAGGCTCCACCGGTTACAGAGTTATAGTCGACCAACTAAGACCTACTACGGAACCCTACTGCGTGTGGCCCGACACGCACTTGGCCGGTTTTTTCTAATTAAAATCCATACCTTACGCAAATTATGCATGCTAACGCGTAGAAGTTTTCGGTTGGACTGATCGTCAGTCTGACTTACCGTCTAATACCACCTGTCAATCCATCATTCAACCATCAGTATATACGTGATCACGGTCACAGACTGAACTGACGCCAGAATGAGCGTATAAACGCCGTCTTAAGGACTGATAAGCGTCAATCAAAATAAATAGGAATGAATGCCTCACCCATCCTTATGCTGACCTAGGCAAGTGCAGCTTAACATCGTAATTCCACCGATGGGTTTTCTGTATCTTTCTCTTTATAATTTTATTATTAGTAGCTGTTTTCCTCGGATTTGCCTGCGTCCTAAAGAAACTACTTCACACTGGGATAAAAATCCTATCCAAGTTCATCTTAATTGGTTCAGCCGTTTTGGCGGCAATTCGTCATCCGACAGACAGAGTTATTTTCAGATTTATAAAATACTAGCTTCTGCCCGCGACTTCGTCCGCGTGGAATAGTGGTGCTCCGCTCCTATTGGTTTTAGCGTGATGAAATATAGCCTATAGCCTTCTTCAATAAATGGGCTATCTAATACTGAAAGAATTTTCAAATCGGACCAGTAGTTCCTGAGATTAGTAGCGTACGCAAAAAAAGTTGATTGATGAATTGAAAAGATAGTTGATTTCTTACACCTTGTGTCCGAAAAACCCAAATATCTTACGGAACCCTATTTTTTCCAAAATAAAATTTAGCCTATGTTACTCGTGGATAATGTAGCTTTCGAATGGTGAAAGAATTTTTAAAATCGGTCCAGTAGTTTTTGAGCCTATTCATTACAAACAAACAAACAAACAAAGTTTTCCTCTTTATAATATTAGTGTAGATTATACAGGAACAGTCTTACCGACTAGCGAATATTAAATAAATTAAGTTCTTAAGTGAATATTTTTCGTAAACGACAACTTTTTTTTGTACTAAGACCTAACAAACTGAAAAATACGTGTTTGTTGAAAACTGTTTAAGTTTATTTTTTTTAAGTCAAAATTTGCGCACTGGTTAAAAACTTTTCCTGTATATATACCAAAAGGCAGTATAGAATTATTCCATCTGTTACAATTACTAAAATACTCGAAACTAATCTGGTCGCTTTGCTAAATCTTCTAAATCCACAGTAATTTATTATTACTAAAGACGACTAACTACCTACAACGACCACAAAGTGCCACCTTAGGTGACCACAAGGCACCACTATTTAAGGACAATAAAGTGGCCGCAATTTATAATGAAAGCTCGGCACAGTCCACGAGGAAACGTTGTGGTCACTCTAGCTGACACCCGTTTAGTGATGGGCTGAGTTCGATAAAATCTATCGATATTATAATATTTGACTTATTGGTCTAGTGGTTGCGAGCGTTTTTTCGTCACAATATTTTTAGTTTTAGTAGCCGCCATAAATATTATGACATGCTAATAGTTTAACTACAGACTACTTATATAAAAAGTTAAAAAGTCATAGGCCTAGTGGTTAGGGCGCCTACATCTCGTGTTCGACTGCGCGAAAACCGGTAAGTGCCAATGTGACTTTTCTCAATTCTTCTCTCATCAATGCTCATGTCTTCTCTGTATGAGAAGAGGCCTTTTCTCAACAGTGGGTTAATCAATAGACCGATGATGTTAAACCTCTGCAAACTCCAGTGATTTTATGTTATATTTTACTCACAAAATAACTTCAGTTTTTTTTTTACTTATTAAACTTTTTTCAACTTAAGAAGACATCACTAACTTCACAGACAAATAGGTAGTATTGAATAGACACCCACAATGGGTGGTTTCATCGACGTGAACAGCGATTACTTATCGACTTTTATACGACAAAAGATAGTTATAATGTAACTTCCTTAGTTCAACAATGGCTTTTATGTCAGGCCTATTATATGTTCGACTGATTTTAATAATATTTGTAAAAGAATTGGTCTTGGAAACGAGTCGTTGAAATCAACTAATACCAGTTTAGTTTGTTAGTTACGCTTTCGTTGTAAAAGCGTGGCTGAAGCAATTTTAACGAAGTTTTGAGTACGCGGGTGAAATTATTATTTTAAAATCACATTTTTTTCTTTATCAGATAGTTGACATTTAATTTTATACATTTATAGCTGTTTCCCGCGGTTTCACCCGCATCCCGAGGGAACTACTTAGCGCACCCGGGTAAAAAGTAGCCTGTGTTGTTCCTCAGGGTCTATTCTATCTCTGTACCAAATTTCATTTATATCGGTCCAGTAGTTTTGGCGTGAAAGCGTAACAGACAAACAGACAGACACACAGAGTTACTTTCGCATTTATAATATTAGTAAGGATAAGGAAGTAAGGATTGGTATGTTAATTTACATATGTCTTCCAAGTATGACTCATCAGAACTTTAATTAAATCCTCGAAGTTTCAATAAACAACTGACAAATACAATAAAATCTTCAAGATCCACATAATAATGGTGCTACTCATAAAAGTTTATCGATATTTAAAACGTGACCCATAAAATCAGCGCTCGTTTTTCACCCTTTTAATTTATCGATACAATTATTTCCCATCCCAATTGACCGTTTGGCGGTAAGCTCTTTGAAGTTTATGCATCGTAAGTCAAAATCAATGGGATAATAATTACGAGTGTATCTTCATAGTGTCTAATACGATGTAGTTTGGAATAGTTGCTAACTATGCTATCGTGGTATGAAATAGTTAGCTGCTAAGCGGGCAAAAGTTATCGGTGCTGATTTTGATATTTGTTTCTTTACTATACTTATTAATTAATTAATTAATATAATAAATATAAAATAAACTTTGTCCGTTACGTTGAACAAAAAAAAGCCAAGTTCATGTCGGGCCACGCGCCATAACTAACAAGGTGAGACGGAGTCACTGGGTCACGTAACACCCTATTACTGTTTGTCAGTCTATCTGGCTAAAGATGTCCTAAAAACAGCCGGGACCAAGAACTTAACCTGCTTTGCGAGGCGGAATATGAAATTAATAAACCTAAGATCGACTTTAGCGAACCACACCGACCAATAGGGGGCTCCCTTTAATTTTGGGGCAATGATCTTGATCTAAATAAGATAATTGGCCCAAAATATGGGTGTCTCTCCAATGCATCATTCGGGTCATTTAACTGACTTTGATAGTTTGATTTACTACTAGTTATTTATTAGAATGTAGATAAGTAATTTTTGAACCATTTGAAGAATGCGAGCGCTCCCTTACGGGAGATAAATATATATAATACAGCTCTGGTTGCACCAAAAAATACACAGTTATAGTAGGCGGCACGTAACTTGGCCAAAATTGTAAGTAGTTTTTCTCTTTTCTCTAACTATTTTCTACGTATAAATGTTTAAAAGTAAATTAATACAATAGACGATAGTGTAATGACAAGCATTGAAAGTGCTACTTTTAGATTGCACAGGGTGCACATGCGCTAACTTATTTCAACTACGTTAAAATCTGGCCTAGTTATTTGCCGGCAACTATACTTATACGTTAAAAGGAAGAACTGTCATTTAAGATCTGTCAAAATGGAGCATAAAATGAGAAAAAAAAATCTATTATTTTTGTTTTTCGTCTAAATATGTATGATATATGTTTGTTTAATTTTTATATCTTTGTATTCATATCATAAAAAATATTAATAGTTATTGATATCATGTTTTGGAATATTCGTAAAAGTATAAAGTTTAAATGATAAAGTGTTTGATGCAACCGGCCGATAGAAATTTTAATTGACGAAACAATCAGTATGATTTAAGGGATAGAGTCTCTCCCCCTCCGTTGGAAAACTCATTTTTTATTCACTTGAACGACTTTGGGTCCAATAGTACCAATAAAATTGTTTTAGGGTCTTCTGTTCTAGGTGCGGACGTTCAAAAGGTTATGAAGTACACAATATCCTAATCCAACAAATTAATTTGTTAATTTGTTAATTTTAAATTAATTTGTGGATAACGATGCTGGTTGCGTGATTACTTAAGTGTTCTGTAAAATATCTATACCTAAATATTTAGCATTATTGCGCAATTGTTTGTTATCCTGAAGAAATAAAAATAAAAATAAAATAAAAACAAATATAGTCAATGAGAAAATGATATTCTTCGTTATGCTTTCACAGATGAGACTCTAGCGACCGTTTTAGGCGGTGTACGTTAAGTAATTCGATCATTGAAAATCATTAGATTGGAGAGCGTTTTAATAAAACATACTGATATTAAGTTTTTTGTTGACAGAATCATCACTCGATTAGTTTTTTTTTATTTGATATGGGTTAGCTCTTGACTTTAGTCTAGGTTAGAGGTGACAGAGACAAAGTCCACGATGGAGCGAGCTTACCCAGGAGAATCCTGTTCACTCTAACTTTGAAGAGATTAGGGTTGAATGCGTTCGTTGTTAAAATAGTCTAAGGGCTAAGGGCTAAGTTTACCGACTGAAGGTTTCGTAATCGGTCCGTTAAACAAAAAGGTTTTTTAACCAGGAAGCTGGAATTTTCGTGTTACCCACTTCTAGTTCAACCCTGTTTGGTAATCGACCGTTTCAGGAATACAAATCTCAAATAATTACATTATAATTATATAATGTATACACAATACATTACCCATCGAAAGTTGGAGGTTTGAATTTATGGTAAACAGCTGTTTTAAGTTATTCGGACCGTTATCTTGTCGGTGAACTTGGACCTAAGTTCACTAACAGATGGTTATAGAATCGGCCCGTTAAACGAAAACTTTTTTTAACCACGAATCGGGAATTTTTGTGTTGTCAACTTCTTGTTCAACCCCGGCTTGGTAATTGACCATTTTAGTAATAAAAACCTCAAATGATAGGTTATCCATTGTATGGTAGAAGTTTGAATTTATGCTAAACAGCTGATTTACTTGAGCCTAGGAAGATTGATTACAAACAAACATTGTATCTCAATTTTTCGTATTTAAATACACCATACTTACGTATTATGTATATACAATGTATATACAGATTTTATTAGAGCGTGACCATTGAAGAGCGTCGGAGCGTGACACATTGAGTGACCACCGTGACCAACGCGCCAAGGATTTAGCCTTTTGACAGTTCACGGGGTCATGTGGGTTTTGTAACAGCTGATTTGAAAAGCACAATTATACAGTACAAATGATTGCCCGACAAAAAGCCCAGGGGCTGTACCACCACGTGTTTTTGCAATCACTATTCAAGTTTGAGAGCGTGACACAGTTACTAACGTCGTATAGCTCCGTCCCTATTTCATAACGAAAATAATCTTGTTTTGGCACGCCATGGTAAATCCCCAGGGGCCTAACCAAAGCAGGAATAGTTTCATTGTGGAAAAGAGATGGTGCTATCCGACGCTTATAGCTGTGTCTCGCTCTCACACCTAATTACTGAATGCAAAAACACATGGTAGTTCGGCCCCCGGTGGCCTAGTGGTTATTGAGGGTATTTCGGGTTTAAAACTTAACAAGTATTGACTTCGTAAAGTCACATGTATTTTCTAAGTGTATCCTAAATAGCACTGACTAACGGTGAAGGAAAACATCGTGAGGAAACAGGTTTCCTCATTGTATGACAAATACTTCTCGCACCCGGATAAATAAGCTACCTAACCCATGTTCTCCGCTAAGGTTCAATCTATCTCACTTGTAGCTAAGTAACAGCCATGCGGATCGATAGATTAGCCAGGTTAAGTTACGCTAGCCGCGATCAATCCATGAAAGGGTGACCGTTTTCTTATCATAGCGAGACCCTTCCGTGCCTCGGATAGCACGTAAAGCTATCGGTCCTTCGCGTGATCTCTCCCCGGTCGTGTCGGATTGCCGACCCATCGGACTATGAGAGTGAGGGAATAAAGAGCGCACCTGTGTCTGCGCAAGCGTGTGCACTATAATATCTCCTGCGTATCTGGCTAGTCTTCATTGAGATTGGCCGCCGTGACCGAAGTTGGTCTAGAGATATTATTATTTTAGTATTTCTATAAATCGTTACAGAGAGACAGAATTACTTACAATTTTATATTATTAGTAAGGATCATCATCATCTGCCTAACCTTTTCCCAACTATATTGGGCTCGGCTTCACGTCTAAACCGGATGCAGCTGAGTACCAGTGTTTTACATGAAGCGACTGCCTATCTGTCCTCCACAATCCAGTTACCGGGTAACACGGTACCCCGTGGTAAGACTGGTTGTCAGACTTTCGGGCTTCTGACTACCCGTAACGACAGTCAAAGATCTACAAATGACAACCGAGACCAACAGCTTAACATGCTTTCCGAGACACGGAGGAGTCTCGTTATGATATAGATGGTTACCCATCCACGGACCAACCGCGTCAAGCGCAGCTTAACCTGTGATCGGTTGAACCGTGCTGTTACTTAGCCACAAGCTCCTCATTATTAGTAAGGATATAAACCGCAATAAATAAATAACTTTATATTGCTTTTAAATGATTCAACCTTTAAATATTACAAGTATTTCTTCATCTTAGTATATCAGTATTCGTGCCCGGTCATCCGGCTTAGTATTGTTTACACGGACTAGTCAACATATCATACAAAATATTAATAAATCTGTCGGCGTCGCTCCGTGTTTGATTTGCGATTTTCAACCTTATGTGATTGGTGTGTTCTTATGGCTTGTGGAACAAAAAAATACACGATACATTATTTTAAAACTCTGATGGTTGTATCAACCTTTAAGTAATTTATACTTTTACGTATATAAAAAAACTTGATCAATTTCAAGTTCTATGAAACGTATGGCACATGATAGGGCTTATTTCCAATAAACATTAGACGATACAGTTCATGGGCTCCGGCAGGAATACCTATTTTCGGTATGCATCTATACATATAAAATTCTTTGTCCAGAATGACTGACGAATC
The DNA here is from genome assembly GCA_963891755.1 of Pyrrhia umbra. Classification (NCBI taxonomy): domain Eukaryota; kingdom Metazoa; phylum Arthropoda; class Insecta; order Lepidoptera; family Noctuidae; genus Pyrrhia; species Pyrrhia umbra. The sequence goes on from OY982943.1 coordinate 6,026,841, forward strand.
AACGCACAGCCTAAACCGAAGATCGTAGAGACCTGAAACTTGGAGGGTGTGTTCTTTGTATGACGTTGGCATTCGGTACGAAAGGATTTTCCGAAATTCTTCCCCTAAGAGGGTGAAAATGGGGGGCGAAGTTTGTATGCATACAGCCATTTTATAGCCCATTGTCCTTTTGACAACAACCTAGATGCCTAAGTATTTTTTAAGCGGTAAAAAAATAAGTTTTATTTTTTTTGTTTGTATTTTCTTTCCTGGCATCCCCTCTCTTTTGAGATATAGAATAATACACAATAGAATAGAATATTCTATATATGTACACCACTTTTAAACTTAAAACCTTATAGTAGGTGGTCCAAGGTGATGGCTGATGAAGTGATGGCACAATACCGTTTTAAATTAAGAAGAAAACTGCCCTAACTACCAACTTTATAACATTTATCGATCCAAAAGATTGTACCACACAACAAGCCATACAAAATGCAATTCCTACTGCAAACTCAGTGAAATGGAACGCTCTCAGTAAGAGTACATTTGTTAGATCCAATTCTTGAACCGCGACGAAGTAGGACCATTACGAGAAGTAAGCGAACTATAGGGGACAAATGTTGCCAATCGCCTTGAAGACCAAGTGAAATGTGAGATTAGATTTTTCATGGCACGTGAGGAACAAGATTACGGGAACGTGGCTAAGTGATAGGGTCGATCGATCAGTTAAGCTGCGCTTGGCGCGGTCGGTCTATGGATGCATGACCATCCATGGTATACCGAGAGTCCTCCGTGACTCGGAAGCACGTTAAGCTGTTGGTTTCGGTTGTCATTTGTAGATATTTGACAGTCGTTCCGGGTAGTTAAGTCAGAAATTTTGATAACAAGTCTTACTAAAGGGGATCGTGTTACCCGGTGACTAGGTTGTGAAGATCAGATAAGCAGCCGCTTCATGTAAATCTCTGGTACTCAGCTGCTTCTGGTTAGAATGGGAGCCGACCCCAACATAGTTCGGAAAAGGATAGGCAAAAAACCCAATAACACTTTGCCCGACCCGAGAATCAAACTCGAGAACTCAGGCTTAGTAGTAGCGCTTTTGACTACTGGACCATCAAGCCTGACTATAATGCGGTCAAGCAAATAACTAACAAGAAATATAATATTATTGTCGGACATGGAGGATGACGTCATTTGTTTCGTAGGATTATACTAGATTGAATGAAGTACATTTGTGTTTGCTGACTGTATTCTGATAAAGCATGGAAGAATAATATATATAGTACACTAGCTTTCCGCCAGTGGCTTCGCCCGCGTGGTCTATACGAAATCAAATTAAAAATGACAGAGTTTCATACAAACTTTGCCCCCCTTTTTCACCCCTTTAAGGGTAGAATTTCGGAAAATCCTTTTTTATCGGATGCTTATGTGATACTAAGTACACATACTCCAAGTTTCAGGTCTTTACTATAGGTACGTATACACATACTCACAAAACTTCGCATTAATAGAGAGAGAGGTTAATGGACTAACCGCGAATGTTTTATTCAATACTAGCTTCTGCCCGCGACTAACCTAACTTTGGGCTATCGCTAACTTTAAACCCAATTTTGAAACATTCTTCATTGATGTTCCGCTCCTATTGATTTTAGCGTGATGATATATAATATAGCCTATAAATAAGCTTCCTCGATAAATGGGCTATCTAACACTAAAAGATATTTTCAAATCGTACCAGTAGTTCCTGAGATTACCGCGTTCAAACAAATAAACTCTTCAGCTTTATTATATTAGTATAGACTGTTTCCCGCGGTTTCACCCGCTTCTTGACGGAACTACTTGATGCACCCGGATAAAAGTTGCGTATAACCGTCTCCTTGGCCCAGTCTATCTCCGTACCAAATGTCATCCAAATCGTTTCAGCCATTTTACCGTGAAAGCTTAACAAAAAAACTCACTTTTGAATTAAAATATTAGTTAGAATTTTGACTTTTAAAATATAATTAATAAATCATAACACACGTTTCAATCTCAATGGTTTTTAAGGAGAAGGAAAAAAAAGGGGGTTGCCAAACGCACACAAATTTTTACCTACCCATAAATTTAATGTTGCCACCAACACAAATGACATTGGTAAATTTATTCAACCGGGCCAAGATTTCGAACCCAAATAGTATGAACTGTATCGAACTATTTTGTCTCTTTCTGTCAAACTTCATTTTGATTTGACAGATTATGAATAGAGGGGGTAAGAGGCTACCCTAATTTATATTTTCAAAAATAAATTAGTGTAGTCCCTTCCAGGAGTTATTCATCTGTGTGATCCCGGAAGCAGGCGGGCGGATCTTCGCCCGTTTACTCCTTCGAGGTCGCTGTACCCTTCTTCTCAGAATAGATAGATTACAAGAATCAATATTGTTGTGAATAACATAACTACATGTCTTTGTGAGCTAAAGTTGTTAGTAAATACCATACTAAGAATATTGATTAAAGAGATGGATTGGTTTGAGTGACTAACGCCCAAGTTCACCGACAAGATAACGGTCCGATCAACTGAAAACAGCTGTTTAGCATAAATCACAATTCTGACTTTTGATGGGTAACATATTATTTGAGATTTTGATTCCTGAAACGGTCGATTACCAAACCAGGATTGAACATGAAGTGGGTAACACGAAAATTCCAGGTTCCTGGTTAAAAAACCTATTCGTTTAACGGACTGATTACGAAACTATCAGTCGGTGAACTGGCCCTTAGCCCTAAGAAGGAGCTTAAAAATGTCCTAATAATATTGTAAACTAGCTTCCCGCCAGCGGCTTCGCCCGCGATATTTTAGCTAATGGATACAAAAACTTGACAAATTATATACTAAAACCTTCCTCATTAATCACTCTATCTATTAAAAAAAACCGCATTAAAATCCGTTGCGTAGTTTTAAAGATTTAAGCATACATAGGGATATAGGGACAGAGAAAGCGACTTTGTTTTATACTATGTAGTGATGCGAAATTTTGTGAGGGTGTACGTATGTGTTTGTTACTCTGTAACTCTTCCCAAACGCATTCAACCCTAATCTCATCAATGTTAGAGTGAACAGGCATCTTCTGGGTAAGCTCGCTCCATCGTCGACTTTGTCTCTGTCACCTCTGACCTACACTAGAGTCAAGAGCAAACCCACATCAACTCAAAACTCAACTTCTAAATGTTCTTCATTCGCACAGCTAAGAACCATTACTACGTACTAAGAATTCCTTAAAAAATATAGAAAAAAACCTAAACGTAAAAAAAAAAATATCACAAAAAATCTAGATTTTTTTAGCTGGTGGTTAAAAAGTCTTCCCATCTCTTTCTCACTCTAGAACAATAATGGTAATTAGAAACATCACAATAATATTACCTCTAATTTGAGGTATCTATCTATAAATTTAAATTCTGTGTCCTGAATGACTGACGTATCAACGCACAGCCTAAACCGCTGATCGTAGAGACCTGAACCTTGGAAGGTGTGTTCTTTGTATGACGTAGGCATCCAATAAGAAAGAATTTTCCAAAACTATACTCCTAAGTGGATGAAAAAGGGTGACAAAGTTTGTATGAAACTCTGTAATTTTTATTTGAATTCGTACCTATAGCCCACGCGGGCGAAGCCACTGACGAAAAGCTAGTAGTCGATATATTTCCATCACAACCCCTCGACCTATAATACTCGTACCTGTAACCGTACAGACCTACTTAATTCTCTCAGAAATTCTCACAAAATATGTCTCAGGAGTTTTCTCATAATAGTAATTAGTTCTGAGCTAGTTATTAGTTGGTAGCCGTGACTTATTTGACGCCCCGTGACAAACACCGTATTACGAGCTCAGCCACTTATGAATATTACATAGGATATCTTAGCTACACTACACTGGAGAGCATTTAATTTGGGTCAGCTTTTATACATTGACGTCACTTGAAATAAGAATGTAGTAAATAATTCTTATTTTTAGTAACATCAATGATTCTTAATTCAAAATCATTAGAAATAATATTTTAACCGTTTTCTATGTTATTAAGCTCATCATCATTAGCCTAGCTTTTTCCCAACTATGTTTGAGTCGGCTTTTAGTCCAACTGCATGCATTTGAGTACCAGTGCTTTACATGGAGCGACTGCCTATCTGACATCCACAAGCCAGTTACTGGGTAGTACGATATCGCTTTGTAAGACTGGTTGTCAAACTTTCTGGCTTCTGACTACACGTATGAACGACTGTTAAATATATATTTCAAAATTTTTACTATCCCGAATTCATTGGCCTCAGGTGTAATTTCAGATATTAGAGAATATTTTCTGCCTAAAAAATAAGCTTTAAATTAAAGTTGTAACAAAAAAAAGGCAATCTTTGTTTAAGTTATAACTTGAAGGGATCTAAATTCTAATAAGTTAGTTGCTTGATTTGATTTGCACACTAAGCATATCTTCTTTCATATGACCTGCGTATAAATAGCTCATCATCATCATCATATTTACTGTGTCCTTACCGTCATTGATCACCACGCTCGCTCGAGGCGGATTGGCGATTTTATACATTTTAGTCCAGGTTTCCTCACGATTTTTTCCTTCACCGTTAGTGAGTGGATCAAAGATACACTTGAAAGTACATAAAGATTTAAGAATATAAAAGAAATAGTAGACATTGTTCATCATCTGCCTAGCCTTTTCCCAACTATGTTGAGGTTGGCTTCCAGTCTAACCGGTTGCAGCTGAGTACCAGTGTTTTACGTGGAGCGACTGCCTATTTGACCTTCACAACCCAGTTACCGGATAATACGATATAGCTTTGTAAGACTGGTTGTCAGACTTTTTGGCTTCTGATTACCCGTAACGACTGTCAAATATCTACAAATTACAGTAGGAACCATCAGCTTAACGTGCTATCCGAGGCACGGAGGAATTTCATTATGTCATAGATGTTCACTCACCCACCGACCGACCGCGCCAAGCGTAGCCTAACCTTTGATCGGTCGACCCGTGCGGCTGTTACTTAGCCACGAGCTCCTCAACTCTAAATTTCTAAACCAACAACAAAATGACAGAATACTGACTAAACTACTAAAATATCACACTCGTACATTCTTATCTGTTTAAACTCAGTAAAGGTGTTACTATTACAGAAGACCACTATAAAATAGTTAGACTTGAACGCGTGCACATTCAACACGGTTAGGATTCCGGCTTTCATTCCCATTCCGACTTAGAGAAATCCTATCTTGGGTAATGCAGCTTTTGAAACCACATAGGTAAGTTGAAACTATTCCAATTTCTTGGTTCCAATGAAAATAAAGTTTCCTGAAGAAGTCTATGGTTACATGAAGTGATCTTTCTTTAAAATAGGATCTAGTGAAGTTTAATTGCATTGTAAGGAACAATGAAACATCCTACTAATATTGGAAATTCGAATTTTTTTGAGTATGAATATTTGTCACTCTCTCACGCAAAAACTACTGAATGGATTTGGATGAAATTTGGTACACACATAGTTTGTAACCTGGATTAACATATAGGTTACTTTTTATTTGGGTGCGCAAAGAAGTTTCCTCAAGAAACGGGTGAAACCGCGGGAAAAAAACTAGCAATACATAACATTTATATAACGACTCGTAGCACGGATCTATCGAGGTGATATTTCCAAATTCCACATAGCGATTTCGACCCGACTCGGGAATCGATTCCAAGACCCCGAGACCCCGTTACGACAGTCGCATTATACGAATCATAACGGGTACTTAAAGGCTAGATATTCTGAATCGTCATTACCCTCATCACCGACTGTCGTTTAAATTGTATAATTTACAAGCTTAAAATTACTATGTTACATAATGAAATAGATATAGCCCCTTAATGTAGGTTATATATTGAATTTTATACGGCTGGTAATGATGAAATATAAAGGAAGCGAACAGCGTCGAAAAACCAACCGCACATTTTTGAAGAATCACCCAATTTCTCTTTTGTCGTTAATGTGATTACAAACATAAATTTAACATGTACAAATACCTAGGCTGACAATTGTTAGATAGCTACTTTCATTAACCGACTTCAAAAAAGGACGTATTTGATCCGTATTTGGTTTCCGGATGGGGTTTTTTTTTCCATTTAGTTCTCAATATTTTAATTCGTTTTATCGGTACATTCACCCTGTATGACGTCAGCTCAATTTAGTGTTAACCCATGAAAATGTAGGCTCAAGCTAAAAGTTTCACTGCACCAGATAATCTTCCTTTTGTAACCGAGTTAATTTACTAAAAGGGAGTGCCGAACAATTTCGCCAGCTAAGCGGTAATACGCTGGCTTTGGGAAAAGGAAAGAACTTTCTGGAAACACCATATTCGCTCAACTAGCATTTTCCCGCAGTTTCACCCGCATCCCGAGGGATAAATCCTATCCTATGTACTTCTCCAAGTTTTAATCTATCTCCATACCAAATTTCATTTAAATGGGTTCAGCCGTTTTTCTGTGAAAGCGTAACCGGCAGACGGACGGACAGACAGAGTTACTTACGGATTTATAATATTAGTAAAGATTTTTTTGGTTTATGCTACCAGCTGTTACTCATGGCTTAACTAGCATCCTAAGAAACTAGTTTGCACACCCGGTTCCACTTGATCCAGATCTCCTTCAATCTATACAAATAAATAAAAATTAGAGTCTATTTGTAACGTAAAAATAAAAACTTTTACTCAATGTATATTTTGAATGTTTACATGCCTATACCCTTAAAAGTTTTTTTTTAATTTTGTTGTTCTGGATAATCTCCAAAACGGCTGAACAGATTTTGATAGATTTCTCAAGCAGAGAGCGCGGTAGTGTGTGATCCGCCTTAATGTCTTGGAAAATTACATTGACATTGGGCAAGTGACAAATGCAAAGATGTATGTCACAATTTAAATTTATTATACCGGTAGTTCGTGAGCAAGTAAAAGTCGGAGAAATTTAATACTAAGATAGGAGTGGGCATCAGGTTTTTAACATCACCTATGAAGACTTACACCAAATCCCTTTTAACATTTTCAATTTTACGAATATCACAAAACATCTTCTTCTTCTTCCTGCCCTGTTCCCAATCTATTTGGGGTCGGCGCAATAAATTTTTCGCTTCCATTCTTCTCTGTTACCGTCATACTATCATTCACTCCCTTTTCAATCATATCAACTTTCACGCCATCTGTCCATCCCTTCTTTGGTCTTCCCCTCCCTGATATCAATAATTATTTATTATACTTTTTTATATCAAAACATAGATATAACATATATCGTAAATATTAAGACGAAAAACATAAAATTATTCAATCGTATTCTCCATTTCGACAGACCTTGGATGACAGTTTTTCCAAGGAACTACTAGAAATATAAACCTAAGTGATTCTCCCAAAATAACAAAGATAAAAGACAAATCTTGAAGACTCCACCTCGTAACCTAAACTGTTATGAATCAACCAGTTTATTCCGCTACGTACAAGAATTAAGAAACCGGCCAAGTGCGTGTCGAGCCACGCGCGAAAGGGTTCCGTCATCCGTCATTGGCTGACTATAACTCTGTAACCGGTAAAACCTACTAAGCCGTAATAGTTTACCTTTTAAGTTCGTTATATAGACTACGTCGGTGATTAGTTTCATGAATCTAGGAGCAGCCATTCAGGAGATGGTGGAGTCAAACCAACCAAAAAAATATGCACTTTAAAGCTATATATTTCACAAACGGATCTTTAAATCGAAAAATGGTCTTGACACACCTATATAATAGTTTTAAAAGATCTAATCCCATGATCAAATGAATTTATCATTTGCCAATGATATCCCACACGACGGGATATAGGGGAAAAAATATTCCTAGCCTAAAAAAAAAATAATATTTTACCACTTTGTCGGCGTGAACAAAATTTCAGCTTTCTAGTACAAAAAAAAACCCTCTAAACTATGCCGCGGACAGACAGATATTCAGACGGACATGGCAAAACTATAAAGGTTCCTTGTCGACTTCGGCCCCTACTAACCACGAACCCTAAAAAAAGACAGCCGAATTTCTTGGCACGACACCAAGATAAGGTCAAGGACGCATGAAAAACTTCATCTTTGGTCTGACTTTAGAAGTACACAAAAACACTTTGGAACTTTTGTCTTAATTAACATCTTTGGTATTGCGCGAATGCCACCAGACTGTGTGACCTTAGCTTAGATTTAAAGCACCATGTTTTTGCTTGAATAAATCTGGCTTCTGATTACTTTGAAGTTTTGGATAATAAGAACAAAATATAATTAAATATCAGCGATTGTCTGCACTTTTGTTCATGTAAATTGAGTTCTTTTATTCAAATTGTTCTTAGAATACCTTACAATTATTATGTGTAAAGGTACAATGTGATTTATTTTTTATTATTGGAGAAATCTAATAAAAAAATATTAGGTTTTGCGACATACACGGTCTTATTTTCTTGCGTTAACTGAGATTTTTTTACACAGCTTCAAGATACTATAGACTTGAGTATATGGTTTTAATTTCAACTAGATATCTCCACGCGTTCCCGAGATAAAGGATCTTAACGGACGGACAACGAAGTGATCCTATAAGCGTTCCGTTTTTTTTTGAGGTACGGAACCCTAAAAACTAAAAAATCTATTTTAGATCGTTATCTTGACCCCTTAGGAATTTTACAGTATATTCAAATTTCACTCGCATCCTTCTCCGATGTTGTTTTTATGTTAGAGCAATTCTCCTTAATTTACTTCGCTGATTTCTATAGTCAACTATACTTTGTACATGCTACTACGGAACCACAAAACATTTGTAGTAACAATCGCCCATAGGTTCATTCATTTTAATTATGAAGGAGAAAACATTGCGTAACTTTCCCATGACAAGAAATAAAATCCAATTTCTTCTGAAACTAAAAGCTTAGATAACTATTGGACAGGATTCATAATTATATTAAATAAAGCATGATTCTATCTGTCTGTCCCTCTCTAATGATTAAACTGATAAACCGTTTATGATAAAATTATTCCTCTGAAAATGAGTAAAACCTGGTAAAACAACTAGTGTGTATTATATACTCGTCTTCCTGCGTTATTTCCATATCATCTAAGAAAATCTTTAACATATTCATTCTTTCATAAATGCACAAATATGTTTGTTCATGCATAAAAATATAATATGCATTTTAAGAACCCTATTACAGACTGTCGCAAACAATGCACAATACAGAATGCATTATTCAATTCAATATTTCCTATTTTTAAAACCCAATATTTTAATAAATTTTTTTGTCATACCAAGACTCGTTGGTAGCAAGACTGGCTGTCATTTGTAGAAAGATCTGTAGTCAGAAAACTGACAACCAATCTTACCAAGGGGTATCGTTTTGTTTGGGGTAACTGGGTTGTGGAGACCAGATAGGCTGCTGTAATCGATTAAACTGGAACTCGACCCCAACATATTTGGGGAAAGGCTAGGCAGATGATGATGATTTTTAAACTCCAACCTTTTTATTTGGTGAAACATATTTGCCATACCTACCATCGTGTTGACTTGTTGACCAATTTTCAATAGAATTTTCGAGAGCGAATTTTTGCAGGTAAAGTTGCCTGCCACGGCTTTTTTGCACCAACGTTGGTTTTTATGGAATGAAAGGACATGATACTTCAAAAAAATGTATGTCTGTATGTAAACGGCTGAACCTATTTGTATGAAATTTGTTAAGAAGATAGATCGAACGCAGAGTAAAGGATAGTTTTTATCCGGGTCCGTCTCCCACGGGATGCGCGAGAATTCCCAAAACAGTTTTTTTGCAAATGTCTATAAAGTCTATTCATGTACAACAATTAAATTAATAAAAACAAAAGAATAATCGAGAAAACCCTTCCTATCTTTCCTACAAACATAGACCGGTTTACCCAAGGGATAAATAAATTGATCCGTACTAATGAGGACGGAACCAATTTATTTATTCGCCCTACACCCTGTATACGAAAAATATCTATTCTTTATGATATACTAGCTTCTGCCCGCGACTTCGTCCGCGTGGAATAGTGGTGCTCCGCTCTTATTGGTTTTAGCGTGATGAAATATGGCCTATAGCCTTCTTCAATAAATGGGCTATCGAACACTGAAAGAATTTTCAAATCGGACCAGTAGTTCCTGAGATTAGTAGCGTACGCAAAAAAAGTAACTTTTCTGGTTGATTTCTTACACCTTGTGTCTGAAAAACCCAAATATCTTAAGGAACCCTATTTTTTTCCAAAATAAAATTTAGCCTGTGTTACGCATGGATAATGTAGCTTTCGAATGGTGAAAGAATTTTTAAAATCGGTCCAGTAGTTTTTGAGCCTATTCATTACAAACAAACAAAGTTTTCCTCTTTATAATATTAGTGTAGATATATATTCTCACAGAAATCTGATATCAGTAATATATTATGGTAATATCAGTTACTTTTATTATGGAGGTACTTGTGTTGATCATTGACTGAATATTAATTCGGCTAGTCAGCTTAGTAACATTGTTTGAATGGCTTTTGCGCATATTTTTTGTCTAAGCCTTTCTGTTGGTAGTTCTCAGTTAGTAGCGACTTTCTGAAGGCTAAGCTGAAACGGCTGAATATCAGGCTTAAGTAATATCTATACATATAAAATGCTTTATCCTGAATAACTGACGGATCAACGTACAGCCTAAACCGCTGATCGTAGAGACCTAAAACATGGAGGGTGTATTCTTTGTATGACGTAGGTATCCGATCAAAAAGGATTTTCCGTAATTCTACCTCTACGATCAGCGGTTTAGGCTGTGCGATGATCCGTCAGTCATTCAGGACAAAGCATTTTATTTGTATAGATATATATCTTTACCTATACCCGTCTGGTAATAGGGACGTACAAACTTATAGGCAGAAGCTAGTCAAGAGTAATTTCCTACTGCGATTGCGTTCTCGTTTTAATAAACACACTTTAGTTTCAATATCTACATTCTAATGGACTCTTGGGATTGCAAGCAGTATACAATTTAGTATTGCAATGATATTTCATTGCAATTAAATTAAATCCAACGTCATCATAACAGCTTTAATGGAGATTGTAGAGAGTCCTAACATAGTTAATTACAAGTTGGTTTAAGCAAGCATGTTAACTTGCTTAATAATTTCATTTATTTATTAATTACTAGCGGCGCGTCCCGGCTTCGCACGGGTAGCCTAAGTCACTCAGGGTGAACATAGCTTTCCAATGGTGAAAGAATTTTTGAAATGGGCACAGTAGTTTTTGAGTTTATTCATTACAAACATACACACAAAAATACAAATCTTTATAACAGTAGTGTAGATGTAGACTAGCTGTTTCTCGCGGTTTCACTCGCATCCTGAAGAAACTAGTTCACGAACGAGGATTAAAACTGTCTTATGTCCTTTCTCAGGCTTTAAGCTATCTCTATACCAATTTACATCTAAATTGGTCAAGCCATTTAACCATGAATGAGTAATAAACAAACTCACTTTGGTATTTGTAATATTAGTTAGGATTACTAGCTGTTTTCCGCGGTTTCACCCGCATAATGAGTAAACTACTTCACGCACCAGGATATCTCTATCAGGATCCCTTGTGCTTCCTCAAGGTTCAAACTCCGTACTAAATTTCATCCAAATCTCTTTAGTAGTTTTAGCGTGACCCATCCTCACAAAATTTCGCTATGATAATATTAGTGGGATATTTTTTTACAGAAGGAACACAAAAATTAAGTCAAGCAATCGTAATATACAAAATGGGTTATTGGTTAACACATAGGATACTTTTGATCCAATGGTATCTAGACCTAATTCTAAGTCGAACGCAGACGAAATCGCGGGCAAAAGGTAGTAAGTCATCATCTGCCTAGCCATTTCCCAAATATCTTGGATGCAGCTGAGTACTAGTATGTTACATGGTGCCTGTCTGTCTTCCACAACCCAGTTACCGGGTAACACGGTACCCCTTGGTAAGACTGGTTGTCAGGCTTTCTGGTTTCTGACTACCCGTAACGACAGATAATGATCTACAAATGACAGCCGGGACCAACAGCTTAACGGTTTCTGAGGCACGCAAGAGTCTCGCTATGACATAGATGGTCACCAATCCAAGGACCGACTGCGCCAAGCGCAGCTGTTTTGCTTATTATTGGCGCAGCTTTTGTCTTTTTTTATTAATGGAATAATATTTTTAATTTCCTACGTTTTACTTAATATATTATTTCGATACGATTTTGTTCCCCACATGTGAAATGTGATGTTCTATTGTAACCCTAATGACAAGGACCGTGTGGCCTAATGGATAAGGCGTCGGACTTCGGATCCGAAGACTGCAGGTTCGAGTCCTGTCACGGTCGCGTAATACTTTTTGTTTTCATTTCAAATTTAGTTTATAAAATATTAGATTAAAGTCGCTTCCTCATTAAAATACGGGTTTAGCGGCCATTTTCACTGAATAAACCTACTTACTAATCTAAATCGATTTAATGAACGCAAACTATAAACCCAGGTATTGTCTATAAGCCTAAACCGGAAAATTGCAACGTTCGTAAATGGCTTAACGGTAATTACCGGTAACCTAAATACCGGTAATGAACGATTACCGATACACAACATAACTAAACACGATAAAATTTCATTAATGGGTCAAAAACTAGCTAAATATATAAATCCACTACTCATCTATCTATACATATAAAATGCTTTGTCCTAATTGACTGACTGACAGCCTAAACCGCTGATCGTAGAGACCTGAAACTTGGAGGGTGTGTTCTTTGTATGACGTAGGCATCCGATAAGAAAGGATTTTCCTAAATTCTAACCTTAAGGGGGTCAAAAAGGGGGGCACAGTTTGTATGAAACTCTGTCATTTTTAGGGTTCCGTAGGAACCCTTATAATTTCGCCATGTCCGTCTGTCTGTCCGCGGCATAGCTTAGAGGTTCTTGGTACTAGAAAGCTGAAATTTGGTATGGATTATGTATATTAGTTACATCGACAAAGTGGTAAAATAAAATTATGTTTTTTTTTAGGGTAGCTTCCGTACTCGTAAAGTGGGGATGAATATTTTTTTCTCATGCATCCCAACATGTGGGGTATCATTGAATAGGTCTTTCAAAAATATAGCAGGTGTGTCAAGAGCATTTTTCGATTTAGCTAAATATTTAGCTTTAAAGTGCATTTTTTTTTTTAATTTCAACACGGGTGAAGCCTCTGGCGGAAAGCTAGTAAATTATAAATGTGAAAGCTTTTAAGAATTGATTCATTTAGGCTTGTTACTCTTTAAAGCAAATACTATTGAAAGAAATTAGATACACATTATATAGTTTATATACCTGGATTAACATATAGGATACCTTATACCTTTAAAGTACTTGTCTTTGGATAAAGATAAAGAAATTTTTATTTGCATTAACGTGAGTGATATTACAGTACATAGAAATACATATAATGATGTTAAATTACCATAGACCTACATGTTATGCCATTTATGGCGTACAAATATTAAAATTAGAAATAAAATATATGAAAAAATAAGACAATACTAACAAAAATCTAACTAATCATTTAAAAACTCACTTACATTATAATAACATTTATTGTGTAATAAATATTTAAATCTGGTCTTAAACAAGTTTAAATTTGACTCTTTAATAGATTTTGGTATTTTATTATAAATGCTGGTAAAACTGTGGAAAACAGACCGGATTCATCATCATCAGATTTTTTTATCACTGTGCCAAATAATTTTCTCTCAAGTGTATTTATTCAAACACACAACCCATATCTACACTGTCGGAAGTTAAAACCAACTAAAATACAGACACTTACACATACATAATGTCTAAGAAATTATTATTCATAGATGCAATGCAATTGCACTCACGCTTAACTCTCTAGGAAGTGACGTCATATTAAAATGGCGGACTGTGCATTTCCCTAAGTAACTGGGTACATAAGTGACAGGAAGTTTTTAAGCTTATATTCTATGTTTATAAAGTTACTCAGAAGAGAACTCGCTCTTAGAGGAGCTCGTGGCTAAGTAACAGCCGCACGGTTCAACCTATCAAAGGTTAAGTTGCGCTTGGCGCGGTCGTTCCGTGGATGGATCACCATCTATGTCATAGCGAGACTCCTCCGTACATCGGAAAGCACGTTAAACTGTTGGTCCCGGTTGTCATTTGTAGATCTTTGACAGTCGTTACGGGTAGTCAGAAGCCAGAAAGTCTGACAACCAATCTCACCAAGGGGTACTGCGTTACCTGGTTACTGGGTTGTGGAGGTCAGATAGGCAGTCGCTGCATTTTAAACACTGGTACTCAGCCGCTCCTTTTGCCGTGGTCGGGTAATAAAAATATGAATGTTTTAGCTTTGTAAATGAATTGCCGTTGGAATCATATTTCATGCGCAATTTATTAACTTAACAAGCGTTACTGTTTGTCTAACTAAAATGGATGTTACTATACAAATGTTAAGATAATTTGGACATTGAACCATCCAAATTAGTAGAGGTACATTAAGGCGAGGTGCATGGTGGGGATTTTGAGCAATTAAATGGCTAATTGACGATATCTTCTATATCTATCTATCTATACTTATAATAAATCTGTATAGAGAGGTCAACTCTGTACATGAAATATATTTCCAAAATAACTATCAGGGGGTGATTAGGGATCGATACTGATGCCAAAAATGCAATCAGTAAAATTTTTGTCTGTTTGTCTGTCTGTCTGTCTGTCTGTCTGTATAAACTCTATAGAAACAAAAACTACTCGACGGATTTTAACGAAGTTTGGTACAATTATTTGTCATACTCCTGAGGTGGTTATAGTATACTTTTCATCACGCTACAATCAATAGGAGCAGAGCAGTGAAGGGAAATGTTGTCATTTTGTTTAAACGCTCTAATCTCAGGAACTGCTGGTCCGATTTGGAAAATTCTTTCAATGTTAGATAGTCCATTTATCGAGGAAGGCTATAGGCTATATATCATCACGCTAAGACCAATAGGAGCGGAGCACAACTATTCCACGCGGACGAAGTCGCTGACAGAAGCTAGTCTTTCATAAGACAGATAGCCAGGGTAAAAACCACACATTTTGCTCAAATGCTTCAATCTATTATAGTTTCACCATGTTCGACGGTCTTTCTGTCCGCGGCATAGCTCTTAAACTAAAAAATCTGAAATTGCCAATCCGCCTTGAGCAAGAGTAGTGATCAATGCTCATGCCTTCTCTATATGAGAAGAGCTAGCTTTTACCTAGCAGTGGGATATAAAGTATGACGATGATGATCACTTGAGAACAGGTCAACCGATTGGCTGTTATTAGGGTTCTGTACCCGAAGGGTTTTAACAGACTAGGCTTACAAATAGAGTCCATTAGTATAGTAGAAGCCTACGCAGTCCGTTCGCCGTCTGTCCGTCCGTCTGTCTGTCAGCAGGATATATCTCATGAACCGAAATAGATTGTTTACACAGAGTTTGTATATTGTACGATGGTACGGAACCCTTTACGGTAGAGTCTGACGCCCATTGATGCGTTTTGTTGGGTTTTTTTTGGGAATAAGAAGGTCAGTATAAACTACAAGCTTTCAGCACGCGGCTTCGCCCGCGTGGACTTTTTTATACCTTGGGTTACAATATTCAAGTTTTAGTAGGGATCCCTAATTATTTCTGGAAATAAATATAGCCTATGACACTTCGTAAAAATTTAGCTTTCTAACGGTGAAAGAATTTTTAAAATCGGTCCATTAGTTTTTGAGTTAAAACCCTACAAACAAACAAATCTTTCATCTTTATAATATTAGTATAGATATAGAATAGGAAGGTCTGTATGAACTATAAAAGTATTTTTTTTGCAAAGCCAGAGTGGTTTGCTATTATAATATAATAAAAAACCGGCCAAGTGCGTGTCGGACCACGCGCAGTAGGGTTCCGTAGTAGGAGTTAGTTAGTCGACTATAACTCTGTAACCGGTTAAGCCTACTCAGCCGTGATAGTTTTCCTTGTAAGTTCATTACATGTACTACGTCTGTGATTTTTTTCACATTTCTAGGTACAGCCATTCAAAAGTTAGAGGGGGGGTAACTCGTATCGAACAAAAATTTGCACTGAAAAGCTAGATATTTCGCAAATGGCTCGCTTAACCAAAAAATGGTCTTCACACACCCATAATATTTTTGAAAGACCTATCTAACGATACCCCACACGGAGGGGTACGCGAGAAAAAAAAAATCATCCCCACTTTACGTGTTTGGGAGCTACCCTAAAAAAAATATTTTTCAAAATTTTATTTTACCACTTTCTCGGCGTGATCAATATACATATCCATATCAAATTTCAGCTTTCTAGTATCAAGAACCTCGGAGCTATGCCGTGGACAGACAGACAGACAGACAAACAGACAGACGGACATAGCGAAACTATAAGGGTTCCTTGTCGGACTACGGAACCCTAAAAAGGTTTTATTAAACAATACAAACTTCTAAAAGACCTAGACAGTATGCATTTAATAAATTTTGTTCACGGAATCCTAAAGACCTGCGTTTTATAGTTTGAGATAAAAATACATCTCCGATTGGCTATAAAAACGGAAACCGCTATCATAAAATACTTTAATTAAAAGGTTTCTTGATTGACAAGAATAGTGGCTATAGTTGATAATTAAATATTAATTATAAGTAAAGAGAAATAAATAACAGCTCAACTAACAGATAGCACGAATCTTGTGCAATTTTATTATTGCACAAAGTACAAAACAAACTCTGAAGATATGTGTGGTTTACAAAATTGCATTGATATTACGATATAATCAATACACGTGTATCTATCTGCGAAACAGTTACCCTGGAACATAAAGGGCTGAGGAAGGAACGTGGATGGGTTTTAGTCAGTAAGAGTCTGACACTCCCTACCGCCCCACCCACGGCGGAAAAAAATACATGTATCTGTGTAGGAAAATGTATGGAAAATATATTTCTCTGTATGAGAAGAGGCCTGTGCCTAGCAGTGGGACAATATATAGGCTGAAAATGAGATGAGATAGGTAAGAAGATAAATTTCGAAATTCAACAAACGTTTATTTATTTATTTAATAACTATGGATGACTAACAGCTAAAACAAGCAGAATAAAAAATAGTTAATTTGTCTGATTTATTCAAAATAGGCTAAAAATCGGCAAATTTACAAAAGGTGTTTTTGCTGGGAAGAAGAAGTGGCGCAACAAACTCCCCAGCAACATATATCTGTCTGTAAGGTTTGAAGAACCATCTTTATATAATATCAATATTAAATAATTGCAAAAAAAAACATTAATTTAAATAGATTGAGACCTTGAGATAGAAAATTATATTTTTAAACTATATCTCTATTCAATATCTATACTAATATTATAAAGCTGAAGAGTTTGTTTGTTTGAACGCGCTAATCTCAGGAACCGCTGGTCCGATTTGAAAAATTCTTTCAGTGTTGGATAGTACATTTATTGAGGAAGGCTATAGGCTATATATCATCACGCTAAGACCAATAGGAGCGGAGCACCACTATTCCACGCGGACGAAGTCGCTGGCAGAAGCTAGTCTACAATAATTCTCACAAAGCATCACAGTTTAGCTTTATTACAGTTATAGAAAGCGCTCAAGCGCAAGTTAGCACCTCCGATTGTACTGATAGAAACCCAATGAAACATTGAATGGGTTTTAGCACCTGACTACCCACAGCTTCAGTAGTTTACCTGGGCTAAATGTAGCCGAAAATAGATTAGGACAATCCTACTCATACATCTGTAGATCTGTCGGTAACACGCAAAGTAGAAGGCATTTTTTTATTTAAACAATATTATTTTTCACGGTTTCAGCAAGGAACTACATCACTCGTCCGATAAAAATCCTTATTCTATTGTTTCAAACTATCTGAGTACTAAATTACACGCAAATCGGTTTTGCCGACTTAACGTGAAAATTTTATTGAAAATGTTTGTCCATCTGTTTTTAAAAATAACAGATGGACAGACATGCAGAGACAGACAGATGGACAGACCTATGGCATTTATAATATTAGATTAGACTAAATTCTGCTTGTTGGTATGTGTGTAAAAATGACACCATTAACATTAACTATGTATGTCATCAAAAATGATCCAGTAGTTTAGCAGTAAGAACGTTACAGACAGACGAACATATTTACATTAGTTTGACCACTGTGTTGTAAGTCTAAATATTGATATCGCGGCATCAATTTCATCTGTTTATCATAAGTTATCTCATAAACAGCAGTGCCATAAATGATATATTTATATAAACATGATGTAATAACAGATAGACAGACAGACGCAAATAAACAGACATCTGTTTCATTTTACTATTTGGACTGTCCAGTTACAGTGTACGTGTGGCTAATTATTTATTTAATTAATTATGAAAATTATAATTATG
This sequence comes from Pyrrhia umbra, assembly GCA_963891755.1. NCBI lineage: Eukaryota > Metazoa > Arthropoda > Insecta > Lepidoptera > Noctuidae > Pyrrhia > Pyrrhia umbra. The sequence continues at coordinate 6,045,283 of OY982943.1, forward strand.
TTTATGTTAATAAAATGTATCAGATTGCGTAATAGTCGCAGTTTGCTTATTACTGTGGTTACTATTTTAGAATACTAATGTTTTAATTACACGATGTTATGAGGCGGTTTTATTATAGGTACGGTAAATTATATTTGAGGGGCTCGTGGCTAAGTAACATCCGCACGGGTCGATCGATGATCAGTTAAGCTAAGTTAACTTGTGATGATGCAAGATGTCGTGGTAGCCTAGTGGTTAAGGCCTGCCTCTCGTGTACGAGTGTGCGGGTTCGGAACCTGGCAAGTACCAATGTGATTTTGCTAAAGTCATATGTACTTTCTAAGTATATCTTAGACGTGACTGACTAACGATGAAGGAAAACATCATGAAGAAACCTGGACTTAAAAGTCTGAAATCGCCAATCCGCCTTGAGCAAGCGTGGTGATTGATGCTCATGTATGAGAAGAGGCCTGTGCCCAGCAGTGGGACAATATTTAGGCTGATGATGATGATGATGAAGCTGCACTTACCGCTACAGCCCGTGGATGGGTGACCATCCATATCTTACCGAGACTCCTCCATGCCTCGGAAAGCACGTTAAGAAGTTGGTACGGTTGTCATCTGTAGATTTTTGGCAGTAGTAGAGGCCAGAAAATCTGACAACCAGTCTTACTAAGGGGTATTGTGTTATCCGGTAACCGGGTCGAGGAGGTCAGATAGGTGTGTTTTACACTCCATGTAAAACACAATGGTATTCAGATTGGACGCTCCAAGGTAGTTGGGAAAAGGCTAGGCAGATTATGATATTGGTTTGACTCCAAATCACTAGTCAGTATGCTTGCTCCTCATTAAAAATAGTATCATTATCTGCCTATTAGTAAATAGGCCACTGCCTGGTAAAGGAAAACCTTATTTTGCGAAAGCACTAAAAAACTTTTTTCTATCTTAATATAAGAGGTACGTCCTAAGTAATTCGTAAGTTCTGGAACTGTGACTCGAAACTTAACCCGCGTGGTTAAATTATCAAGAGAGCTTTAAACTTAGGCGGTGTACTTTAGACTTAAGTTAGCGGATATGGGTATTAGAGGCGACATGCTTACTAACACGTAGAAGGCGTTTTCTATTAAGAATTAATATTAGTTACTAGCTTCTGCCAGCGACTTCGTCCGCGTGGTATAGTGGTGCTCCGCTCCTATTGGTCTTAGCGTGATGATATATAGCCTATAGCCTTCCTCGATAAATGGACTATCTAACACTGAAAGAATTTTTCAAATCGGACCAGCGGTTCCTGAGATTAGCGCGTTTAAACAAAATGACAACATTTCCCTTCACTGCTCTGCTCCTATTGATTGTAGCGTGATGAAAGTATACTATAACCAGCTCAGGAGTATGACAAATAATTGTACCAAGTTTCGTTAAAATCCGTAGAGTAGTTTTTGTTTCTATAGAGTTTATACAGACAGACAGACAGACAAACATTTTTCTGATTGCATTTTTGGCATCAGTATCGATCCCTAATCACCCCCTGATAGTTTTTTTGGAAATATATTTCATATACAGAATTGACCTCTCTACAGATTTATTATAAGTGTGGGGGTAGGTTATCCCGTTGCTGGATGCTCTTCAATGAGGGACACATGATGGATATAATATACTTTACTGACTGGTACCAGATTACATAGATATTAATTATAAACTATATTTCGACCTAACTGGTTGGGTGCGGGGAGACGACTGCTGCGCCGCGCTAATACCACCGCGCGCCTGTACGCCAAACTCATGCGTCAGCAGTACGTCTCAGTTTACAATGAACTGTGTCCCTACATAAGTATAGATAGATTAGTTGAAATGTGACTATTAGCGGCCCGTCCCGGCTTCGCACGGGTTGCTTATGTTACTCAGGGTGAATGTAGCTTTTCAATGGTGAAAGAATTTTTGAAATCGGCACAGTAGTCTTTGAGTTTATTCATTACAAACATACACACAAAAATGCAATCTTTCCTCTTTATAATAGTAGTGTAGACTTATAAGCTCTAGTCGTACCGGATTCTAAAAAACTTACACTAATAAAAAAAGCTATGTTTTGCGCGAGTGAAACCTATAGACGGACTCGGGGCAGTGGGATGTTCGAAGAGTTACCGCGCCCCTGGAACCTGGAACGCAAACGGCCGAGGAAGGAAGATGGATGGGTTTTAGTCAATAAGAGTCTGACAATTCCTCCCGCCCCACCCACGACGGGAGATTTCCCTTACGAAAAAAAGCCTTTAAGAAAGAAAGAAAAGCTAGTGTCGTACAAAGGCGGGCAAAGGTTGAAAATCTGCCCAAACCTTCCACGAACATATTTTTGGTAAAATTCAATTTATTTGCCATTCCTAGAAGCAAGTTGAATACCAACTTCAATGGCCAATGTTGGTTTGGTTGTTGGTTCAATTTGTTAATCCAATATCTGTTCCATCTATTGGTTCAAATGTTGGCTACGATGTGTTAGCACTCGCATCCCGAGGGACTTTACGCACCTGGTTAAAAATATCTCCACCCCACGTCATTCACCAGGATTCAGCTATCTCTTTATGAAATTTCATCCAAATCGGTTCCGCCGTTTTACCATGAAAGCGTAACAGACAAACTAAATAAACCGGCCAAGTGCGTGTCGGGCCACGCGCAGTAGGGTTCCGTAGTAGGTCTTAGTAAGTCGACTATAACTCTGTAAACGGTTAAGCCTACTTAGCCGTGATAGTTTTCCTTGTAAGTTCATTACATGTGCTACGTCTGTGATTTTTTTCACATTTCTAGGTACAGCCATTCAAAAGTTAGAGGGGGGGGGGGGTAACTCGTATCGAACAAAAATTTTCACTTAAAATTATTAGATATTTCGCAAATGGCTATATTCTATATTCATCCCCACTTTACGTGTTTGGGAGCTACCATAAATTTTTTTTTTTCAAAATTTTATTTTACCACTTTCTCGGCGTGATCAATATACATATCCATACTAAATTTCAGCTTCCTAGTAACAAGAACCTCGGAGCTATGCCGCGGACAGACAGACAGACAGACAGACAGACGGACATGGCGAAACTATAAGGGTTCCTTGTCGGACTACGGAACCCTTAAAACGCACTTTCGCATGTAGTATAAGTTAGGATTAGGATTTCTGGTGGCATTATTTGAATGTCTACTATTAGACTTAATTATTCTTATTTGGCACTCAAAATTATTGAGTAATGCTACGGAGGAACCCGTTTGGGATTCAGGGGTTCAAACAGCGTGACTCATACTCGTACAATTGGTTAATAGAGATCTCTGTATTTAATCTACACATATAAAATGCTTTTTCCTGAATGACTGACGGATCAACGCACAGCCTTATAGTATAAGCAAGTTTCTATGAAACTGACATTTTTAATTTGAATTCGTATAGGCCACGCGAAACCGCTGGCGGAAAGCTAGTTTCTTGTAATTTTTTTGTATTAAGCTTATTTGTAGGTATATTTTTTTATTGTATAAAAATATATTGTGTGTTTGTTATAGGTACTGTTGGCCCAAATGTTGGGTTCTCCATATAGATCCAAGTTACAGTTCAAGGGAACTATCGGATGTTTAATTCCACAAATGTACGCGTTTGCGACGCGAGCGATACATGGGTTGCAGTGTGGGGTGCGTTCAGGCGAGAAATAGAGTCGCGCGTATATACACATGTGTGTTTGTACATATGTGTATTATGTAGGTAGGTATATAGGTATGTATTGTGTAGCTATCTCTCGCCTTGTGGAGACCCTAACTAATATTATAAATGCGATATGAGTTTGTTTGTTACGCTTGCAGGTAAAACGGCTGAATCGATTTGGATGAAATTTGGTACGGAGGTAGATCAGACCCTACACAAGGTTAAAGGTTGTATCCGTTTAAAACAACCAAATAAAACTTTTATAAGTTTTATCGTATAATAATTGAATTATTTTGAACGTAGGTACTGTTACAATCAGGGGGGTTAGACAAGTGGCAAAACGCTAACGCTAACGCTAACGCTCAATGTATGGGAATGACATTCGTTTACGACTAGCTATATGTCATTCCCATACATTGAGCGTTAGCGTTAGCGTTAGCGTTTTGCCACTTGTCTAACCCCCCTGATGAGTTAGTTGTAGTGACAAGACAGTGATTCAATGTAATTTTATCGATATAAAAATAGTTATTAGTATGACAAAAAAGCATGGCAGCTTCTAAATGGGGTTTGAGCACCTATTTTTCAAAGTGAGTGACGTATCCAACAGCTTAAATTTACAAAAAAAAATACTGTATTAATACCCTTGTAAAAAATAAAATGTAACGCACGCAAAATGAGGTAAGAGCACCTATTGTCAGCAGTACAAAAAAGCTGTACATTATTAAAAACATTGAAAAAAACTAAACCTTAACTATTTTTCTTTAAGTGAAATGATTCTTACATCGTCTTTACTAAAATAAGTTAATTACTTCTTTTTTTCTTTATTTAATTAATCACTTCTTTCTTTCTTTCTTTAAAACAAAAAATAACTCTCGAAGCGCCGTGACCTTCACTGCGTCCTATATCCAGCACTATTCCAGCTGCTAACTTTCCCACAGTAGGTATATAGCTTTGTAATTGACAGTTGATTGAGACGGTGGTATTAAGAAGCCCGCAACGGACAGCTTTATTAAACTGTCGGCTACGCGAGCACTATGCACAAGTAATAACAAGGTATCCCCTGTCATTATTTATTTATTGTTCACTTACTTTACCTTCACGTAACCGTACAACACGTGGGGTGCTATAAAATAGCCTCCAGAAGTGGCGATAACTAAATTTTCGTCTGACGCACGTTGGGCTATATTTTGACAAGTTGTAGCGTTCCAGAGATAGAGGTATGCTAACTTATAGCACAATGCTTTTTTCGCACAGGATGGCTATAACACGTCATGATACGGCTTGGCTTTAAGCCCTGCTACCACTTTTCTAACGTTTTAAGATATTTTTATTAAGTACTAGCTGCCCCGCGCGACTTCGTTCCCGTGGTATGCAACTCCTACCCAACTCCTACCCAACTCCTACCCAACTCCTACCCAACTCCTACCCAACTCCTACCCAACTCCTACCCAACTCCTACCCAACTCCTACCCAACTCCTACCCAACTCCTACCCAACTCCTACCCAACTCCTACCCAACTCCTACCCAACTCCTACCCAACTCCTACCCAACTCCTACCCAACTCCTTTTTTTTTTTTTTTTTTTTTTAACCTATGTCCTTTTCCTGGTCCTAAGCTACCTCCTCACCAACTTTCAGCCAAATCGATTCAGCCGGTCTCGAGTTATAAGTGGTGTAACTAACACGACTTTCTTTTATATATATAGATGTCATGCTTTCTCTGTATGAGAAGAGGCCTGTGCCCAGCAGTGGGACAGTATATGTATATAGGCTGATAATTATGATATACTGACAAGTAGAAGAAAATCATACATGGAAGTTAGTTGTCATGTAAATCTTTATGAAAAATCAGTGTTAAAAAAAAATTACAAGTACAAGCTATTCGAGCAAGCATAGTAATCTGAACATGTCTGTTTCTGATAGATTGATTGATAAAGAATTTGTAACGTACAATAAATTCCTAGAATACTATAAACCTTCACCCGAAGACCTGGATTAAATGTTTTTGAACTTAATTGGACTAGTAGATCGGGTTAGGTCATGCTATTGATAACTAATTAGAAATATATTCAAGGATAGGTATGAAAAATTTAGATATTAAATGATGATTTTTTTTAATAAAAAATGCGCTTATTTTGGAAAAAAATATTGACACTTTATTGTATTGAAATATATTTTTAATATTGATAATAGGCTGAATGTACCTACCTAATTGTCTTTGTCTCCCAGTAAAAATGTTTTTAGTTCTGTTTCCACCACTAGTTGTCGCCACTTGTTTTATGTTCGGCGAACAAGACGTGTTCTTACTGTACAACATTTTTATTATAAATATATATTTTTTGATATATTCAGAAGTCTTGTTTATTATAAGTAATATCGCTAATATATTGGAGATTGAAATGCAAAATTTGCAAATCGAAAGTTTTAGAAGGCGGAGTTGCGTTTCTATGTGGCATGTCTTGACATTATTTTTGCGATGCTGTTCAGTTTTTCTGTTGTTTTTTACATATCAAAGCTCTTAAATAGACCCGATATTTACCAATGACTAGATTTGTTATTGATAAAGGATCAATATATCTAACGTGTACGACAAAAAAGTTAATCTATATGAAGATTGATAGCTATCAATCATTGAAGGTTGAAAAAATTTGCTTGTCCAAGAACAAACATTTAATGAATGTGTTTTTGATACGCGTTTGTTCAGTAGTAAAAAGTTACAAAATGAAGATTAATTTCAGTATTTATTTAATCGACTTGCCTCTTACGTAAGTTATATAGTAACTTCTATTATAAATGGTAATGTGAGTTAGTTTATTTGCTTGTTGCGCTTTCACAGTTAAACGGCTGAATCGATTTAGATGAAAATTTGAACGATAGATAGGCTATTTTTTATCCGGATAAATGAAGTAGTTCCCTCAGAACGCGGGTGAAACCGCGAAAAGCAGCTAGTAAAATTTAATTTTACAAAACATCATGAAAGTCAGAAAGAAAGATTTTCACTATAGCTTATATTTGTTAAAAAAAACTAATTAAGTACATTTACTTTTAGTCCTGGAATCATAAATAAAAAAATAACAAGTAGGTACTTATTAATATGATGGCAATTCGATAGTATCCGTTCGTGGATGTATAATAGATAATATATTTTATTATTGTTTTTATTCCATTTTTAATAAAATGTAAAACCTGATATTTTCAGATTCAGTGAACATAACACAGCAAAAAAAATCGATAAAACTGCAGTTATTTCATCGATACTAATGATGTAGCAATTGCCCGCTACTTAGTAAAATAATTTATTCAGTTAAACTGTACGATTAAGTAAAGGTAAGTTCGTTCAATTTATACACTTACTAGCAATAGCAACGGGAGTTTATTATAGTATCCCCGTGAACCTCTCGGGCAAGTTAAATGGACTAGAACTCGTAGGACAGGGTTTAGAATAGTTCACATTAAATAATGCAACAGCTGGTCCAGAGGTCGCTAATTCTAGGATTAAAGGCGTGGTTATAACAGTTATTTAATTATGTTATTATAACTGTAATTAGCATAAGTTTCCTGTGCTTTTAGGGCTCCGAACCAAAAACAGTAAAAGCTTACCTTTAAGGTTTTTTTTTAGATTAATTTCAATAGTAGGTCATATTTTAAAAGTCAAATTTTATCCAGTGATCTAAGATCTAGTCTAGGGATAACTTTATTTAGGCAAAAGATAACTTAAACAAAAAGAGTTTGTATTGTAAACAGTTAAACATTTTAACTCTACAGTAAATACTAATATTTATTGTATAGAGGTAAAGTTAATAACTATGTATTTAGAAATAATAATCTTTGAAAGTTCTTAACCAATTCTTCCCTAATAGGAAGCAACATTATTACAGACAACGTTTTCGCGTAAATTAGTATAATATGTATAAGTTCTCAAATATTATACCTATAGGTATATAATTTACCTAATAATATCTGTCGTATCGGAAGCGCATGATCCCATGTCCTGTGAAAACTAGTGAACCGAACCTGACAAGGTGTCAATCGACCGGCCCTGATATGGGTGCTAATTTTAGATAGGAAAGAAAAAAAAATTGCAGTGTATTTTTTTTTACTTAAACGTAAAACGAAGTACCTATACTATACCTACCTATTATACAAGAACTTTTAAACTTACTTCATAAAAAAAGCCAAAGGCTTATCAGGTTTAATTACCACGCAACACTAATTTAGAAGCCGCTACAAAAATGAAACAGCAATAAAAAATTCTACACTAAAATATTTCATAAAATTCATAGGTCTTATCACTAAAATTAACTAATTGTAAACAAATTCATTCATTAAAAGTATTAACTGATTTTATTCGTCAGGAAGCCAACAGTTGGTTACACCCTAATTAAAAATTCGAATTTGGAATATCGATAAACGCCGCTCTATTTTTTTCTGTTACGAGCTTACACGATTTCGCTGCGGCGCGCGTCAGTCGAGCCTCCTCGCTCGTGGCGGTCGGATGTGAGAGGTCGTCGCGCGCGCTTTCTCACCAAAATTACGTCGCTCGTAAAATTGACGAGACACAGATGGATTTCAGTGTTACGTTTACCAGTATGAAGTTTTAGCCTACAAATGGGTGATTTTATAGAGTTTGGTGTGTGATTAAAATGTTTTATTGTGACGGGATTATGTGAAATAAGATTTATTAGTGGTGTGGTTTGTGTTTGACTAGACGGTGTTGAAGAATTGTGGGAATTTTAGTGTCCGTTTTTAATCAGGTTAGTTTGTGAAATTACTTGTTTTAAAACGTTAGTTGTAGGCATGTAAATGATCTTAGCGTACCTGTCTAACTTGTCATAACGGCCTATGCTCAAGAAATAGCCTGTCGGTGTTATTGGCCGATAAGGCACGGGAATCGGATTGTAGGTGTGATAAATATATTTTGTTTATTTAGTTAGATACATAGGCATATGGACAGATCGCCCCTTTTTATACATACCTACATGCATTATTTTGTGTGTTGGCTCTGCGAAAAATAGTTTCAATAGTACGTACGATTATTCCCTTTCGTAATGTTATTTTCGTCAATTAGGGGGTACCTTTCTCAAAATACCTAGGAGTTCATCAATCAAAAGTTAAAAAGAAAAATTAACCTTCCTTATTAGTCGGATAAAAATTCAATAAATTGTGAATGAATTCGTACAACTATAGATAGGTTTATAGCTGTGCTAGACTGTAGGTATTTTAAAGCTTTAGAACCTACTCTTTCTGGAAGTATCTAAAAAAGATAAGTACCTGCTTTCGTAGGTAAGTATCAATTCTAAGAATCTTTGACAATTCATCGGAAATATCAACCCATTATTTTATACCTACATAGTTTTAATTTCCGTTTTGTAAAACATTAAACTAATACGATGCCCGCATAGAAGTTGCATTTAATCGTTATATTATTCAAATGTAATTTGTTTTAAACAAATTAATAACATTTATCTGTATCGACGCATCTATTTTAAACGTGAAGATAAAATCTTTGCCGACGGCTGCCATTTTAGAATTCCGCATTTTATAGATACGTTTAAAAATAGGCATAGGCACATAACTCCATAAATATTTTGTTTAAAAAAAATAAAATATTTAACAAGGAATTATTTAATTGTATCTCATTAATATTTTTTCGAAGTCATAAAAATACTTCCACTTTTTTACCCACATAAGTGGGTAGTAACTGTTTTATATTATTCTGCCGTCGTAATAAGAAATGCCGTCACTAACATTGTTTTACCGATATTGATTGAAATACCTACCTACGTATTCGTAATCAGAATCTGTTCTCGATTCCAAATATATGTAGGTACCTACTTAACTTAATATCGAAAAAAAAAGGTAGTTACGGCCTTATGTTGGCAGTATTGTAGGTATCTGATTAATTTGTAGGAAAGAGACCGTATCTTTATTTACAATGGGAAATCATGAAATGACGGGAGGGGCGGGACGGAATGTCAGACTCTTACTGACTAAAACCCATCCATGTTCCTTCTCCAGCCTTTTTATTCCGGGGGCGCGGTAACTCTCGAATATATCGCAGCCAAATGGGTACCTACTTACCTTTAAGTACTATGCAATTCTTCACTATTAGGCAATGCAGATGGGTACCTACCTACTAGCTCTTGCCCTCAGTTTCACCCGCATCCTAAGGGAGATGAAATAGGAATTCTATTTCACGCATCCAGATAGGTATCAACTTGAACTAACCTTTCAAGTGAACTTCCCCCGTTTTCGACCTATGTCCATACGACTAACATCTCTATAGGTTCGGCCGTTTCGCCGTGAAAGCACAACATTCATACAGACAGATAGACAAATAGCGTTACTTTCGCGTTTAGATGTCGAGTTGGAATAGAAAGCTTCTTAAAATAAGTGAGATTGACGTCAAAGAAACAATTAGGTACATTGAAGTTGTTAAAAAGATAGGTAGGTAGGTACTAAACTTGAACATGTCTTGCGTAGGCGCAGTTTAATTTGCCTAGGTACCTACCTACTTGCTAAAGTAAAACTTAATTTGAAATTTCTTGAGAAAAAACATGGCAGTTGTTATTTCTAGACATTTCATTAACAAGTTAGGAAAAACTATGTCTGGCGTGAATTGTATGTTATAAGATGAGTTATAGACTAGTAGATTCCCGCAGTTTTACTTGCATCCTCAAGGAACTAGGATCCTACTTCACATACGGGTATTTAAAATATCCTATTCAGTTTCTGCAAATATTTTTTGTTGTCTATCCCAAAGGTCCAAGCTATCTCCATACCAAATTTCAATTTTTTGTCAGCTTTATAATTTTATGAGTAAGATTATATATATATATATATATAGATAAACACAATATATCGTCTAACATATCCCGTAAAAGTAATATACTGTCCCGAACCAAAAATCGAACCCAGAACTCCCAAGTTCAGCAGTCGTGCTTTCTGAAACTCTTAGAGAATAGTTTCTATTTTAAACTTGAAATTTATCTTGGCATAGTCTCGTGGGCACGCTTAAAACTACAAATCTGAAATATCTGTACCTATCATGTAGGCTAGAAACTTAATTCATATTACATATTTCTTTTCATAGTATCATTGTTTCCATTTTCAATAACTTAATAGGGTCATTGCGCCGGTTACGCGACCACCTTCAGTTACCGACCACTTGACCGACTAGGTTTCTTTATTTAAGGATAATAACATTTCTATGAGACATAACCATAAAAAAAATATACCAAATAACTTTGGAATAGTTAAGCATTTAGTATCTAATAAGTTTTAGATCAAATGCTTTTGCCTAACATAGAAAAAAGCCTTTCAATTTTCGTGATAATCGGCGATGTGCGAAAATACAGTGAATTTGCAAATAAAACAGCGCGACGGACAGCGTTCAATGATATGTTTTGGTACTTTTTATTGTATGTTTACCCAATATGAAAGCGTGGTTAGTTCAATTAATAAGTGATTTCGATTATTTAATATTTTTTTTACTGATTTTTACCTTATTTTTCGCTAAAATCCAGTGGTCGCTTACTGAAACGCAATTGTAACTGATGCGTTAGTAAGCGGCCGGGTGGTCGTATACTGATTGGTTCAGTCTTATTTCATTTTGTTAATTATGATCACAAGGTTTCAAATTATGATTACATATTTTAGGATATAGTATTACTTAGGCATGAAGATACGTTTTTTCAGTAAACGACCACATGTTTTCTTTGTAAAATTTTGACAAATGCCTATCAAAATCAGTGCAAATAGGTGGTCGCGCGCGGTGTGTGAGCAATATCTATGGAATTTGACATCAGTTAGCGTTCACCATGGTGTAGTATGTAATAAATAACAATTGAGTTACAATCCTTTAAAGGTATCAGGGTCAAAGTAAAGCTCTGCTTGCCGCGGTTGGTTTGTGGATGGGTGACCATCTAAATAATACGGAGACTCCTCCGTGTTTCAGAAACATGTTAAACTGTTGGTCCCAGCTCTCAGTTTTAGATCTTTGATAATCGTTACGGGAAGTCAGAAGCCAGGTGTGACAACCTCTCTCTTACAGAAAGGTATCGGGATACGTGGTAATTAGAAAGTGAAGGTTAGATAGGCAGTCATTCCATGTGTGTTCAACTGCATCTGCTGGGACTGGTAACCAACCCTAAGATATTTGGGAAACCCCCTATTTTTTTTTAAATGGCAAATCGCAGGTTAACCTAGAAGGTTGTCGACTGCTTAACCGGGCTTGCCTGTCAAGTGCCATAAATGAATTTAGGGCCTCCAGCCAGGGCTTAACTTACAAAACTAAGCGACTTCACGCTAAGGGCACCCACTAGTGGGGTACGGGCCTCGGCTTAGGGCGTCGCTGGGGGAGGATAGCAAGGGACAGGCTGGATCAGAATATATATGATTTATTATAATCGGGAATTTTAAAGCTATTAGCTCAGCTCGCGGGCTGGCTCATTGAGCTAAGGAAACCCCTAGGCTGATGATATCAGGTATGTCGGATTCCTGGAATTACTATAGAGGGTCTACTAAGAGGAAGAAAACGTGACGTTATCGAGATGAAAAGACCAGAATGACCCAGTATTACATGCGAAGAGTGAAAAGTGAATTAAAGTGGCTTTTAATCCAAGCTCGAAATAATCGATATTATATTTAAAGAACAATGAAAAATCATTATTGGTGTTGATTATTATTTGTTTATAAATATGTTTAATTTATTTTTGCATCAATAATAATAGCCTTATAATAAAAAAGACACCTTTAAAATAGTGGTCGGTAACTGGCATCAAGTGGTCGCATACTGACCAAAGTGGTCGGTAACTGACGTTTTGGCTATTTTTGCACATTTTCGATATTTTTTCCAAATTTATATATGGAAGTGTATTATTTTTATTTATTTATATGCATCTTGACTATATTCCTGAATAATTTATATGGACAGTAACGATTTTGCGTACATATTAAGTAGTTTTTAATTCCTTCAAAGTGCACAAGTCAGCTAAGTGGTCGCTAACCGGCGCAATGACCCTACCTATATTATAAGATTTCATTACTAAAGTAGAGATACTGCCTCGTTTGTGTAGTGGTCGCATAGTGTGACTGCTGAAAACGGGGTCTTGGGTTCGATTTATTATTTTCGGATTCGCTTTGTGGGTTTAAAAAATTTCACAAAACAGCCCGGAGTCAGGAAGTTGGTGGTGTTATAACCCCGAGCTTGGGAGACGTTAAGCCGTCAGCCTCGACTGCTATCATGATAGCAGTTGTTGTTACAAGTCCATGTCAGAGGCCGTCAGGCGGATTTGAGAAAACTCTGAAACTAGGGCTTGTTAGGTTGGTAAGGCCTGCAGCCCACACGATAAGGAGAAGATTACCAGAGATAGATTTTTGTCATTAGTTGTATGGCTGGCTTCTTACCGATTCCGATGAAATTTAGTACGGAGATAGATAGGACCCTGGAATTATAGGCTGCTTTTTATTCGGGTGCGTGAAAAAGTTACCTCGGGTTCGGCTAGTGTTAAAATAAAAATGCATTTCTGTCCATTTTTCCCTCGTTTGGCTTATACCTACCATGGCTATAAACCACGTTTTTCGGTTGAAAGATTTTATCTCTGTAGGTTCCGTACATAATGGTCAATCTATAATGCTAAATTTTACTGAGACATCCCTGAGGGAAGTTATCGATCTTTAAATAATATTAGAAAATATCTTTTTGTGTTTTTTTTTGAGGACAATAATCTTTTGTTTTGCTAGTTTAATTTTTTGGATTATTTTAACAATACATTGATGATTAATAATGACAATGGCTAAGTGATTGATTGTGACACTGTTTTACCAGTTCGATTCCTGCGCGTAACAAAATGTTCTAACTTTACTCTAGGCTTGGAGATGTTAATGATTAAAATCGGAATCACGATACCGTAAAAGGAATAGACGAAGTTATTTAAAAAAATGGCTGACATTCTTCACGCTTACTCGCTTTAATCACTACATAGTATAAAACAAAGTCGCTTTCTCTGTCCCTATATCCCTATGAATGCTTAAATCTATAAAACTACGCAACGGATTTAGATGCGGTTTTTTTTAATAGATAGAGTGATTAATGAGGAAGGTTTTAGTATAAAATTTGTCAAGTTTTTGTATCCATTAGCTAAAATAACGCGGGCGAAGCCGCTGGCGGGAAGCTAGTAAATTAATAAATAAATATTTTTTTTAACTATGCTGGAAATAACAAAGCAGATATTAAACCTACATTCAAATCATTATAAATGATATTTCTAAATCTTCTATACCTAATATAAAATGCTTTGTCCTGAATGACTGACGGATCAACGCACAGCCTAAACCGCTGATCGTAGAGACCTGAAACTTTGTGGGTGTGTTCTTTGTATTACGTAGGCATCCTAAGAAAAGATTTTCCGAAATTGTACCGCTAAGGGGGTGAAAAAGGGGGGCAAAGTTTGTATGAAACTCTGACATTTTTAATTTGAAGTCGTATAGCCCTCGCGGGCGAAGCCGCTGGCGGAAAGCTAGTATTACATAAAATTACAAAAGAATTTTAATTGCCCACGTATAATAGTTATCCTACTTGATAATTAAGAAAGTTATTCATATAATTATTAATCTATTGTCGTGTTGTTTTATTCATTAAATAGCAGCTTCCCGGCCGAGTCCCAAGATAAAACTTAATCCCGGGATTCAAGCTATCTCTGTATAAAATGTCTCCTAAATTAGTTCAGCCGTTATACCGTGAAATGGTAACAAACGAACTCATACTCTTGTACAATTTTAGTCAAGATATCTTTATTACCAATTTAGATCATCATCATATATATTGTCCCACTGCTATGCACAGGCCTCTTCTCATACAGAGAAGGCACGAGCATTACTCACCACGCAGCCGTCGTCCCAGGCTACCTCAGTATTGTTACAATCCTATGTCAGAGGCCGTCGGTAGATTCGAGAAGATTCTGGACACTAGGACTTGTTAGGTTAGTAAAACCCGCAGACCCACGATTACAAATTCAAAAAAAAAATCAAAATTCAAATCATTTATTTCAACTAGACCATTTTACAGGCACTTTTGAATTGTCAAAGAGTCATAAGTCTGTCAGTTTGTCGAAAAGAAAGTTGAAGCTATTTGCCTACTACAATATTTATTAGCCTCATCAGCCTATATATTGTCCTCTTCTCATACAGAGAAGGCATGAGCATTGATCACCACGCTTGCTCAAGGCGGATTGGCGGTTTCAGACATTTAAGTCCAGGTTTCCTCACGATGTTTTCCTTCACCGTTAGTCAGTGGTGTCTAAGATACTCTTAGAAAGTACATATAACTTTAGAAAAGTCACATTGGCACTTGCCAGGTTTCGTACCAATTTTAGATAGCCACACAATTCAGGTTAACGTTTTGGCTATTACAAATTGGACCTATCCGTCAATATACAACCTACATATAAATTTATAGACAGGCATCTAGATTGCCCAACAATCAGTGTAGCAAAATGATTTTCGATATACCTACCTGGGCTACCTGCCTGGTTTCCAATTACTAAATGACAGCTACATAGAGACAAGATGATAGACGGAATATGTATTATCTCTAACTAGAATATCGTTTAAATCTTGAGCGGTTATGAGCAATTTTAGAGTTAAGCCAATCATGGCTAATAAATAAACAATAGCTATTACCCGCGGTTTTAGCTGCGTCCTGTGTAAACTAGTTTACGCACGCGAATAAAAAGTAGCCTAAAACCTTATCCAGGGTCCCCTCTACCAAATTTTATTTATTACTAGCTTCTGCCAGCGACTTCGTCCGCGTGGAATAGTGGTGCTCCGCTCCTATTGGTCTTAGCGTGATGATAAATGGACTATCTAACACTGAAAGAATTATTTAAATCGGACCAGCGGTTCCTGAGATTAGCGCGTTTAAACAAAATGACAACATTTCCCTTCACTGCTCTGCTCCTATTGATTGTAGCGTGATGAAAAGTATACTATAACCAGCCCAGGAGTATGACAAATAATTGTACCAAGTTTCGTTAAAATCCGTCGAGTAGTTTTTGTTTCTATAGAGTTTATACAGACAAACAGACCAAAATTTTACTGATTGCATTTTTGGCATCAGTATCGATCCCTAATCACCCCCTGATAGTTATTTTGGAAATATATTTCATGTACAGAATTGACCTCTCTACAGATTTATTATAAGTATAGATTAGGTATAACAGCAATAATTACCTAGCCTATTTACTAGCCCATTGTTGGGCAAAGGCCTTTTCTCATTAACATGATATGCTTTTTTTCGGATAGGAAATAAAAGTCAATTTTTTTTTATTTTAAATACGCCTTTGCAGGCTCTTATGAAAAGTCTCACAAGTAACTAGTTGCACGGTTAAAAGAGTAGGTCCTATGGAGAAAAACCGGCAAGAAACTCCATGGATTCTCTTTTCAATCATCTAATGACTCCTCCCGCTGTGGGTGGAGCGGGAGTGTCAGACTCTTACTGACTACCCATCCATATTCCTTCCTCAGCCCTTTTTATTCCGGGGGCGCGGTATCTTTTTCAACCATTCCCCAGCCCTACATATGTGGACATATCGCCACGCCCTATCATTAATGCAGGATCTACAAATCTGCAACTTTACAGGAGAGCAGTTTAAAGTTAAAAAGTACAATAAAACTATTATCTTAAGTCATACAATTATGAAATTTTAAATGGGTGTGAGATATACTATTACGCATCTAGATAATGAAATAGATTATCTGTTTTTTTTTAAATAGTGGTCAAAATGACACATGAAGCCATTTTACATGGATATATTTTACTATTATACGTCGGATGTGGTATATCGGACTTTTTTGATTGGACGGAGATTTAGACAGTGAGTCGGATGTGGCAGACCCTCCCTTATTGATGGATAAAATATAGTAAATTATGTTGGATCTGACACTTACATCATTTTGTGGGGACAAATCATTTAAAACCAAATTGCATTAGGTATCACTACTTAGTATAAAACAAAGTCGCTTTCTCTGTCCCTATATCCCTATGTATGCTTAAATCTTTAAAACTACGCAAACGGATTTTGATGCGGTTTTTTTAATAGATAGAGTGATTAATGAGGAAGGTTTTAGTATATAATTTGTCAAGTTTTTGTATCCATTAGCTAAAATATTGCGAGCGAGACCGCTGGCGGGAAGCTAGTAAGTTTATACAGGCAAATTAATTGGAATCAACTAATACCTACATAACGTTAAGGGGACCATAATACCTATTCATTGTAACATTACGTGCAATATGTATGAATCGCGAAAATTGTAGGCTAAGTAACAGCCGCACGGACAAAGGTTAAGCTGCGCTTGGCGCGGTCCAACCGTGGATGGGTGACCATCTATGTCATAGCGAGACTCCTCCGTGCCTCGGTAAGCACGTGAAGCCGTTGGTCCCCGTTGTCATTTGTAGATCTTTGACAGTCGTCAAGGGTAGTCAGAAGCCAGAAAGTCTGACAACCAGTCTTACCAAGAGGTATCGTGTTACCCGGTAACTGGGTTGTGGAGGTTCCATAGGTAGTCGATGATATGCATACTGAGATCATATGATAGATATCAGGCGCAACCTACACACAAAACTTGGTAGAATTGTTCTGCTATATCAGTGAGGACTTCTGCAACTTTATGAAACCCTGGTATGTTACGTGGTATTATTACAAAGTAACTGGTGGATGGGTAGTTGAAAAATCACAGCGATGTCTCCTTTACAAATACCTACGTTGCGGTGTCTCTTTCATTTTATGATGTCTTGGTACTTTTCGTATACTACAAAAAAGAAAAGATACGGTATACTACCCCGTCTAACTGATGGGTAGTTGAAACATCACAGCGGTGTTTCTTTATTTTATGATGTCCTAATACCTACTTTTCATGATCAAAATTATAATTATAGTGTTTTTTCCAATAAATGTTAAATATTATTTATTGTTGTGCTATGTATCTCTCTCAATGCGGACCTTTAACGGATACTACGGATTTATGAACGTGGCTGACAGGTGAACTAACGCTATCGACCATCTTGAAATGTCATTGTTAGTGATAATGATACCAATTAATGGAAATTTCCATTTTTTAAGTAAATCATGACATGATAAATAGCAACTTATTAATTCATCATTTACTTTTTAATAATAATCTTAAATTGGAAACAATAAAATGCAATATTTAAACATTTAACACACATTTGGATGTTAGTAGGTGGCTCATAAGCCCCAATCCTCCTGATTATCAAGTAGTCACCACGGCCAATGGATATCTACAACACCAGATGCATCGCAGATCATCATTGCCCTTTTTACACAATTTCAAGGACAAAATCTAGTCTTATTGATAGCGCTATATTTTTACTAATAGTTGGGTAAGAATTTTCCCTTGGCCGGTATCACCAAAATGAAACATGGTTTTTATGTTCTGCATCAACAGGTACAGGTGACTCTCGAAATGTACCTTAAAACCAAAAATAGTATGATAATTAGCATTCAATAAAACTAACGTAGTAGGTCTTATTAGTTGACTATAAACTCTGTAACCGGTTAAGACTACCTAGCCTACCTAGATAGTTTTCCTTGTAAGTTCATAACATGTGCTACGTATGTGATTTTTTTCACATTCCTAAGGACAGTCATTCAAAAGTTAGAGGGGGGGGGCTCGTACGCGCGCACTTTACGTGTTTGAGAGCCACCATAAAAAAAAACATAATTTTATTTTACCACTTTGTCGGCGTGATCAATATACATAATAATTATCTATACTAAATTTCAGTTATCTAGTACCAAAAACGTCTGACCTATGACGTGGACAGATAGAAAGACAGACAGACGGATCGACATGGCAAACTATAAAGGTTCCTTGTCGACTACGGAAACCTAAAAAGTGAGTTATCTGTTAGGTCTGGTAACGTTCTATCTAAAATAAACCGGTAATATAGTCGAATATGGCAGATGCGACTGTATGATTTTTATCATGTCCGTTCATTAACATCGGATGTGGTAGATCCAACAAAATTAATTATACGGTGTGCAATCAATAAGGTAGGATGTGGTAGATCCGACAGTACAATTTTCATCATCTACGGTCATTAACGTCGGATCTGGCAGATACGAAGTTAATAAATGGACTAACAATATTTGAAAATCTATAACAATGAAATTAGTTGTATAAATAGTAGTTCAATATTAACCACACATAAAAATTACTTAATAAAACAATTACATTAACACAGTAACTGGCAGATCGGCGCGCTCGCTCACTCGCGTCGCCCGGCTAACATTGCTGCAAAGTACCTACCTACATTTTTGACCGGACGCCTGCATTACTTCCGACAATGTTTATGTAATTATTTCCGAAAGTTATTAAGATACATGTTTTTTTTTAATCAGGGTTTATTTATTACACTATTTTAAGTACTTTAGTAAAATAAAAAAAAAATCGGCAAAATACAGATCCTACATTAATGATAGCGCGTGGCGATATGTATCTACATATATCTAGGTTCTACTAAATAATACCTACCTTATCTGCGTAATTGCGTAGACAATATTACGAAGTTTAATCAAGCGCGAACTTTTTGCTTTTATACCACAGACATGACACGCGAGCAACTGAAAAAGATAAGGATAATATTGTTGTCCCTTTCTCTCTTATCGGCGTCAACTATGTTATACATATGCCTTCAAGAATATAGGTTGGCTCTCTCACTCGTAAAATTGTAAAATAGCTCGTGTCTTGTTCAATTTTTAGCCAATCAGCGAGCTGGTACCACTGCTGTCTATATTAACAATTCATTACATTATAACTTAGTACATACTGATCATCATTATCTGCCTGCCCTTTTCCCAATTTAGGCCGCTTCCTGACTTGGCGGTGCGGTATCGGTATGCAGTAATTTATATTATACGACTTTACTAATGTCGCTCAGATCTCCTCACTAGGCGGTATACTGTCGGTATGCTTTCGGTATAAAACAGTAGGATCTTGGCAGAATCGTTCTTTCCGCCGCTATTTTGTTTACCAAATACACGCGGTGTGCGCTCGGCATGCAGGCTTTTACTGGCTGTCCGACCCGCGACGCGGTATGCCGCTCGCTTACCGCCCCGCTCCCGCGCAGCCCGCGCCAATCAGGAAGCGTGCATTCAAATATAGGCGCTCGGTAAGCTTTCCGAAACGAAATCGTACCGATACCGCACCGCCAAGTCAGGAAGCGGCCTTACTTAAGGTCGGCGCAACATGTCTTTTTCCATACTTCTCTATCTGACGTCATCTCACTAGTAACATCCTTTCTAGCCATATCATCTTTCACATAATCCCTCCATCGTTTCTTTGCTCTTCCTTGTTCGCAAGTAAGAACGCAACCAGACCCAACCTATTTATCATAAGTTGGCATTTTTTTTTTCTTTAATCTGATCAATATTCCTCTACCTCTGTAGCCACATACATTCATTCTGAAAACCTTCCTCACAACATCAATAACGTTCCTCATTCCTGCGCATAATAGTAATGTCTGTCTGTCTCGATTTCACGGTTAAACCGCTAAACTGATTCCGATGAAATTTGGTAGGTATATTGAGGTAGATTGAAAAAATCATTACAACGTGTAAAAAAAATAAGCAATAAAATTTAAGCGGGCTACACATTCGGTGATAACAAATCTTTTACGCCGTATTAGGAACTGGAAATCTTATGGGATCTCATAGTTTTAGAACAAAAAGAAGTAACAGTTTTTGTTAAAAAAAATTGGTTACATCCGTAAAAATTGGTTAATAAACTCAAATTTGAAGATCAATAATGCCGAGTTCGCAAATAAGTTACCCCTTATTTTTTACCTATTCGTCAACTAGCCTAATAAGCCTAATAAAATTTAGTGAAAAAAAATTATGGAAAAAAAAAGTTAACAGATTTAATAATAAGATTTTGTCAGAAGCATCTATCTATACTTGATATATGTACATACCCTTAAATATTATTGCTTATTTTTTTTACACGTTGTATATGCTTTTATCATGGCGCGGAAGTATTTCCTCGGGATGCGAGCAAAACCGTGCAAAAGGACTAGTTTATTTAAAACAACATCTCTAACAAGACGAAATTAAGTGCAGACGTTTGCAGACCGAAAACCACTATGCCAAAGTCTCAGACAAGACCGAGTCGTCAGCTTACTCTCACAAATAGGTTGTGGTCGGCTTCCAGCCTGACTAGGTGGTAGGTACTTTGATACCGCTGACTTTCAGTTGTTTTAAGACCTTCCAGATCTAAGGTGGTCTCCAAAGTACGGAGAAGATTTTGTGAAATTTAATCACCCACATTGGTGCTTCGAAAAATTCTTTGGATAAGTGACGAAACTTGGTTATGTCACTGTAAAACTACGATAATCGTTCGTACGGTTTGACACGGGATGATTGTAAACTACCGAAAATGTATACGTAATATTGTAAAACAGCTGATACAGTTCACAATCTTTTGTCCTTTACCTTACGAGTAAGATTATGAACTAACGGTACTCACAGTTTTAGGGAGATAGATAATAAGGTTTTTTTTTTAAATTTAGGTTTTTTTTCGAAGGCTTCCCAATATTGTTTTTTTATTTTTAGCTTATTATCCCTCTCAGTGCAAGGGCCTCCCTTTCACTTGACCTTGTCATTGTACCCGGCTTGGGCTGGCTACAAAGACTATATAACCACTTGACTGCGCATACAGTGCCCCGACGCACGAAAACTATTAGCGATTTGTCGCCTATGCAGAGAGTACACTACTAGTAACCACTTTAGTTGTGTCCAAGGATTAGACCTGTAAGCACGCTAAATTAATAATAAAAAAAAGCAAGTTTTATGCAATTATAAAGCATTAAAATGCCTTCATGCGCGGTGAAATGGTGTGGGAAACATTCCAAGATATCCAATTACAAAAAGGATGGCATAACTTTTCATCGGTAAGTAAACAGTAAGAAATATTTTTATTATATAATCTGATTATGAGCCACCGCGGGGGTCTTGTTAAAATGGTCGTTGGGTGATCGAAGCACACGGTTGAGCCGCACGTTGATGTCTTTTGGAAAAGTCTCGTTCTTTCACTAGACAATTCTAATGCTTGTGTCTCTTTCTATCCCTTTGTATTTTTATCGTAAAAATCTGTGCTGTTACCTTTAATGGCTGAAGTCAATATCGATAATAATAAAATTAAAATTAATATTTTTTTATATTTTTATAATTAGTCTTTGTAATAAAAAAAACTGTTTACTTTTAAGCAAAATACATTGATAAAAAAGTGCATAAACGCTACCACTCAATAAATCAGGCGAGTTGTGGAGGGGAGCGGCTTTTATAACAACGCAGCGAGCGACAAGAGGTATTGCGACTCTAGCAAGCGCACCGTTCACAACTCTTGTATAGTGTTAATTTTGATAATTGATAATTTACTTTAATTACGTTGAATTGTTATTAATAAACTTGTTGTATGTCAATATTTTCTTATAAAAATATAAGAAGTCGGCTCTCCCTCGCCAATATCTGCATCAGAACCTTCCTGTTCCGATGTACATGTTTTCATTTTAGATTTCCGAAGATTCCGGAACTTAAATAAAAGTGAATAGATACTACTAATAGATAATACCGATTATTTTATTAGATCGGTTTTAAAATAATTGATCGGGTATAATTTATTCCCGGATATTAATTTTCATTAATTTGAAATAGAATCAACAAATCAATTAATTGAATTAGCAAGATGCATAATTCAGAAATATGTAGATGCTCGTTTATCATTTTTTACAAAAAACAATCAGGACCCTAAAACTTTAATTCGGAAATTAATTCATTTTAAAAAACAATAATAACAGGATATATATTTTTTTGTAATTGATTTTTTTTATTTGTTTATTACAGGTTGGTTTTAAATTATTTACAATATATACATTCATTGATTAAATACTATTTGATAAGATTTTAATTGAGTATTTTTCTTAATGTTAAAATCCATTTTATCGATATCGTCTATTTTCCCTTAATCAAGCACAGCAGCCCTAACGGTAGGCGTCTGCGCAGTTTGACCTTGAACCGACCAATTGCAGCCGCGCATTTTTCCTCGTCCCCCGGCCCGCAGTGGTGAGTTGTGTTCTTAGAAGAAATCGGCCTATAAGCTCTCTAGTGGATAATTTCTCTATGGCTGGCTATCTTTATTGAAGGCATAAAGTCTGTAATCATAAATATACGTAAAAAACCGTTCCATGAACTGACCACTGCTAAACTCAGTTTAACTCCGATCAACCGATCAGCGGCTGTTATTATCGACCAGTAGGCGTGAGCATTGATCATCATGCTTGCTCAAGGCTGATTGGAGTTCAGACTTTTAATTCCAGATTTCCTCACAATATTTTCCTTAACTGTTAGTCAGTGATGTCTAAGATATACTTAGAAAGTACATATATATGACTTTAGATAAGTAACATTGGCACTCGCCATGTTTCGAACTCGTATGTAGATGACGTACACGATGAGATGCAGGTACCTTAACCATTAGGCCTCCACGACTTTTAAGTATTATATTAAATCAAATAAATGAGTAGTTTAAAGTCAAATAACAGATAATGCAGGCGTTTATTAACGCTGTGTGACTCGAAATCACAAAGTCAATTGTTGGCAGCAAGCCTAAACACAATCAGTGCACCACTTCTAGCGAATTCGATTCATTAATCCGGGCCACAATAACGACCAAAGGCTTGATTTCACCGTCCGCTATAAAAACCAAGTTTCTATGAACTATTTTTATTTATGGCAAGTTGTGTCGGTTTCACAATTCTGCCAATTCATTTAGTTAATTAGAAAGCAAGGAGGCATGATATATTATCATAAGATAGAAAAATAAAAAACTTATAATTCAAGCTTACCGCCAGCGGCTTCGCCCGCGTGGAATACAAGTTAAAAATGACAGTTTCAAACAAACTGTACCCTTTTTCACCCCTTAAGGGTAGAATTTCGGAAAATCCTTTCTTATCGGATGCTTATATCATACAAAAAAACACACCCTCCAAGTTTCAGGTCTCTACGATCAGCGGCTTAGGCTGTGCGTTGATCCGTCAGTCATTCAAGACAAAGCATTTTATACACGGTATAGATAAATGAACTCAATACAGAAAACATTGAGTAACTTAGACAACACTGAATTAAACAAAATCTCACTGTTGACTTCGAGACAATTCCTAAAATGATCTAAGTGTCACAAATCAGACGACAAGAAACCAAACCAGGATTAATCATAACTTATTCAGTTTATAATGGAGAAATGCATACTTTACCGAGTGAACTGAGTTTAGCCTGAACCGATCTCGATTAGTTTGATTGGTAAAATCGATCCTTAATGTTGGCTTTAATCGGGATGCATCCGATGCAGATTCATGCATAAAATCATGCTTTGAATATTAAGCCTTATATTAGTACAAAGTTATTACATGTAGCTATATTAAGCTGCGAATCTGGGGTACACAGACAGATATATAATACAATGTGTGGGATGTTTGTATTATTGCATTAGTTAGCCAAACGGACTTTGTAGAGATCTGTTTTATAATTGGAATAGTGTTTAAGCGGGTGTAATGCGATACTAATTATCTGCATACTTAATTAAAAACAATCATGGAATTATTTACCATTATAAAGGCCAATTTCATCACTTCTAAATAGGATAAAATACACACGGCGTAGACTTTATAAAGACCTCACAGCATTCGTATTATCATCAGCATCATCTGCCTAGCCTTTTTCCCAACTACGTTGGGGCTTCCAGTCTTAACCGGATGCAGCTGAGTACCAGTGTTTTACATGGAGCGACTGCCTGTCTGACCTCCACAACCCAATTACCGGGTAACACGGTACCCCTTGGTAAGACTGGTTATCAGACTTTCTGGCTTCTGACTACCCGTAACGACTGTCAATGATGTACAAATGACAACCAGGACCATCAGCTTAACGTGCTTTCCGAGGCACGGAGGAGTCTTGCTATGACAAAGATGGTCACCCATCCACGGACCGACCGCGCCAAACGTAGCTTAACCTTTGATTGGTCGAACCGTGCGGCTGTTACTTAGCCACGAGCTCCTCTATTCGTATTATCATCATCAGCCAATATATTGTCCCACTGCTGGGCACAGGCCTCTCATACGGAGAAGGCATGAACACTGATCACCAAGCTTGCTCGAGGCGTTTAAGTCCAGGTTTCCTCACGATGTTTACCTTCACCGTTAATCAGTGGCATCTGAGATATACTTAGAAAGTACATAATTATATTGACTTTAGAAAAGTTACATTGGTACTTGCCAGGTATCGAACTCGCACCCTCGTACACGAGAGGCAGGTGCCTTAACCACTAGTCTACCACGACATTTAAGTAAAACCTCTTCCATACACTGGATATTCCATTTTTGAAATAAACGAGCGAATGTATCCAACGGCAGTTTCAATGAATTCTACGGGACATGATGTAATAAGAGTACGTTCGTTCGTTCTCTAGTTCACTCTGCCCGCTCTTTTGGTTCCGGTTCATTCGCTCTTTGAACGGGGTTTGAAATTTTGAATTTGGAATTGCGAATTCGTAAGGGTTTTGCAGTTTTATAGAGCTGGCAATATTTGAGATGGTTTTGTTATGAAAATGTGTCTAGTTTTAAAACGTAAACAAGGCTATTGTTAAATTGCGTTTCGTTATTATTATTTTTTAAATGTTAAAAAGTGCAGGGGTATAAAAAATATTCAAACTTTTTTATAATACATTAATGTGAATACGATACGACGACACGATTTATAACTGGTAAGCTGTCCTCGCTTTGCCGCAATGAGTGAAAAATAGCTCTATTGTTAAAATATTATATATAAATAGTAAAATATTTTTTTTACATACAGCTCGACAATCTTTAGAAATGAAAATTTATTTTCTTTATAAAGTCATTATTCGTCATAAAATGAGACCAAAAACGTAACGCCCAAATGAAACGAAAACATCAAAAACCTCTTACAATTATTATCATTCAAAAATCCACAATTTTGTTCCCATTAAATTTGGCCTCCCGTTATGGAATCCTACAAATCAACCCTCTTTATCCTAAAAAGTCGACCCCTTTGAAACAAAAGGTGTCGACAAGACCCCGCGCCCTACAAAAACCTCTACCCGAGATCGCTATTTTTCATCCTACAACTTTTTGGGTTACTAAACAGGTTAGCTTCAGAAGTCAAATAAAATATAAAAAAATAAAAATCTACTCGCTTTTTCCCGTTATTTCACCCGCATCCCGAGGGAACGACATTCCTTACCCGGATAAAGAAAGATTTTTTTTTTTATTGGATAAAAACTATGTAATTCTCCAGGGTTCTAGCCATCTCGTTACAAAATTTCATCGTAATCACCATCGCAAATTTCATTTCATAAAGCGTAACAGAGACTTAATTAAAGAATTTTCAAATCAAGCTTTTTAGTTTTTTTTTTTATTATTTTTTCTGACATTTTTTTTTTATTTAAAATTCTTCTGATATATTCATATTTCTAAGTACCTTTTTTATGTATTGTCAATAAATGTACTAGTACATAGAGCTCACGCTACTTTCTATTTTAAGACCTTTTAACGTACCAGTGTTCACAAATAAAGTGATTTGATTTGAGAGTTAATTTCCTATGCACAATATTACTTAACACATCCAATCACATCTGAAATACCCCGAATAAATCAATTGAACAAAAAAAAAACAAAATGAAACATTCAATAAAATAAACTGCATCACTATCTAAACTGAATATACAAATAAACAGACAAACGTAGACCTGACTTTGTTTCCATGGCTGACACAAATCACATGCATGGACTATCTACCGGCCTCACAAATATTTGTTCTGCTGTGCGACTCGAACGGTGTAGGCTGGCAGATCCCCTTGACATTTACCTCGTCTAAAATCTTCAACGTGTATCCCAGCTTTTGGTCGAATAAATTGGGGCTAGATAGTTGAAAACCTATTGATAAAATTTAAATGGGATCACCTCTGAAGTATGACTTACTCAACTAAAGAAGAGTAATCAAAATCGTACTACTCTGTAAAAAGTTATGCGTGGTCTATATGTACGCGTCGACTTGTAAGCCTCCTACGTTTTTTTATGTCGGTTAAAAATGCATCCTAATCCTAATATTAAAAATAAAAAAAATACAAACATCTGAATTGATAACCTCCTTCTTTTTTAGAAGTCGGTTAATAAATGCGTACAGCTTGGCAAAAAAGAGTAGAAATAAATAGGGGCGCCACTTTACCGTTCGTGTGGTAACCCGCTGCGACCGTATAGCGTACCATCCTATCGTCTTGATACTAAGCTGTATTTTTATAAGTAATTAAAATCAGTAAGTATCATAAAATGTAATAACAATGTATTCACGTCATGTAACTGAATACAAATTACTTACAAGCACTAATAATCCAGCAAAGCACTCCTGTGTTTTCAATTTTTTTTTGGGTTAAAAAAAAGGCGTATGAATATAGCATTATTATAATTGATTTCAATAAATCTTCCTCTAAATCTTCCACGCCCGCCACATCCATGTCTTGGCTAGAGCTAGCCATAAACTCATCTGAGTCACACTCAGATTCAAAGGCACTGCGCTATCATGTTGGAGATTGATTCCTAAACGTTTTATGTCCAAGTACGAGCCCTCTCATAAATTCATAATACTCCTTTTCTATTTTGTTAACATGCTGGCATGAATTCTTTTGAACTCCTACTCGGTTATAGATTGAAATGCACGTTCGGTGCTTCCTACAAAGATAAAAAAATGATTAAACCTCTATCAATATTAAACGTAAAAAGTTTACGGTACTTATCTATTTTGTTTTTGTGATTTTTAAATGCTAGTTATAACAAGTATTATTTTATCTTGTGATCACACTCATAGATAATGTTATGTAGAAATCGAATTTACATATTGCAGAGTATCAAGGCTCAAGCCACTCAAGTATCAATAGTAATCTAGTCGCACTATACCAAAGTGTCAAAGACAAAACGTAAACATAACCTATATGCTCGATGTTTATTGTTCAAAATTTCCTTTATTTCGTATTCAAGCAATTCAAAACCAAATAGAGATCATAAATTAACACTTGATACAACTAAATACAACAAAACAAATTCTTACATACCTGTCATAATGGCGGTACTTTGGTAAATATCGTCGAGATCGGAAAGAAGAGTTTAAGCCTCATGTTCGACCAGATATCGCATATAAACATTATAAATTGTTTCCTTGCTAGTACTCCGAATGGTTTTATTTATTATAACGTGGTTTTATTAACGTTTTGATGGTCGAAATAAAAAAATAAGTAACTCGCGAGCTTTGTTTACATCGAACGACACAGAACCACAGAGTATATAAACAGAACGACATTAATTGCCAGGGGCTGCCAGCAATAAAAAAAAATAGTTCCGTTTCTAGACTTTTTTGCCAAGCTGTAAGTTTGTGTGGATTAATGGATTGATATTGTTACTCTTTCATGCAAAAAGTACTAAATGGTTTTGGAAAAATCATAAATCAGGTTTACCTACATTATACGTGAAACGGGAGAGTTGTGATTCAAGATCTGTCAAAATGGAGTATAAAATTGAATAATTTTGCTATTATTTTATGTTTTTTTTACGTATTTTTTATGATACATGTTTATTTAATTATTATATCTATGTATTGATATCATGAATTGGTATGGAGATAGATGAAACCCTGGATACTGTATTAGGGTACTTTTTATCCAGGTGCGTACTTTACTCGGGACGCGGGTGAAACCGCGGGAAACAGGCTTATATTTGTGTTTTTTTTTCTTGTACCTTAGGATAATTGGTGTAATTATACTCAGTTATTATTAATAAGGTATCAAACGTAATGTTTTTAAAATAGAACAGAATAAGTAACGAACAATGTCGGTACAAACATTTCTTTGTAAGTCTTGTATTTTGTAAAGGTCAACAATCAAATATTTAATACATGGAATTATGGATCTATTATTAATATTAGAAGTTGCTAAAAAAACTATTAAAAAGTGGTAGGTAGGTTCTTAGATATATATGACTAGTGTAGCTATACCCGGTTTCACCCGCATTGAGGGAAATATTTCGCACACCATAGAACAAGTATCCTATATGTTAATCCAAGTTATAAACTATGTGTGTACCAAATTTCATCCAGATCCCTTCAATAGTTTCTCAGTGAAAGAATAACAAAGAAACATATATAATACGTTTGTAAAGATACAAACGTGCGCATTTATAATATTAAAATCCGGCCCGGCGAACTTCGAACCGCCCCATAATTTTTACCCCATTATTTTTCCGATGTTTTAATAGTTATTCTGCTATTCGGAACGAAGACGAATTTAACGAATCAAAAACCATGAAAATCGATCCAATCGTTCTCGAATTATGAGTATTCGAACAAACTTTGTTTAATATAGTTCGTAGGATATTTAATTCGAAGACAAAAGGCATTGGCACTTCTGATATATATTCTCACATGTGTACGTCTGTTCGTAAATGATAAAAACCGTGGATTTGTTGTTGAAGACGAATATTATCCGCAGATTGACTTCTAGCCCTCGCGTTTGGGACAGACATGTGATAACACTAACGTGTATTATATGTTCTTAATGTTCCCTTTTTTGGGAAGGAAATAATAAATTGGCCGTTTCTTGGCTTAGTTTTTTGCTTTAGTTGAAAACCGTTTCTTTAGTTGAAAAGCGTTTTCCTGGATGTTACATAGAAATCCTAACTTAATATTATAAGTTTCAGGGGGGCTACATTCGGGGAATCGGGGAATGACATTCGTTTACGACTAGCTATATGTCATTCGCATACATTTTGTTTTCTATTCTATAGCGTTTCTATAGCCACTTGTCTAACCCCCCAGGTCTCTGCGATCAGCGGTTTAGGCTATGCGTCGATGGGGTGCTGGGGCAGGAAACCTCCACGTGTGCCCGGGAACTGGAGTTCCCTTATGGACACGTCCGGGGGGAAGGCCAGTTTTCCGGGACGGTGCATCCCGGGGTACGGGCGGCGACTCCCCATCGGGATTGTTTCCCCGAGGGGTTTCGGTGCCCGTATGCCAATATCCTGTCAGGGGGGGCCCAGGGGCGGCCAGGGTTAGGAGAAAGGAGGAAGGAGCACAGCGGACCACTCCTCGCGTGCCCCTCTGAGTAGCAGAGGGAGCATGGCGATGGAGGAAGAGCGGGCTCGGTGTGCACTAACCTGCCACCGGGTAGGCACGTTTTGCCACCGCTACAAATCTCGTAGCCCTGGAGATCGTCAAGGTCATGTCTCTGACGGTCGACGGGGGTCGAGGGTCTTGGCTTAACCGCCCGGACCGCGAGGAAGATAACCTCTATAAAAAATTCCCCAAACCTCCAAGCGGCGGCGCACCGTGAGGGAGGTTGAATGCTTGGCTGGTGGGTAGCTCTAGTCTTTAGTGCGAACCGCGCAAATTGAGCAGGTACACAAAGTTTTTACTCGTGGGAACTGTATGGATCATAACACTAAAAAACTTTTAGAAGCGGAGAGGGAGAGGGAGAGGTGGGACGATGAGTCGGAGTCCGACGACGCGTCCGAGGACAGCAGCGTGAGCTCAAAGAGCTCCCGACGCGAGGCTGCTGCGGGGAACTCTAAGTTCCTCCGCAAGCGGCCCAGACCAGAAGACGACCGGGGGTCGTCTTCCGACGGTGGACTGGCCTTGGCCAAAATCCCCACCAGCAGGCGGGGTAAGGGCCAGGCCAGAGGCGGGGGGCGGGTGCTCACCGCCAAGGAGGCCGCCCAGCGAGCAAAAAAGCTCGCTGAGGAGGGCCGTCACCCCGGGGAGACCATACTCCTCTCGGAGCCCTCTGGTGGTGAGCCAGACGCTGCCGGCGGCGCCGCTACGGGGCGCAGGGCCGGATTCGAGGAGGCCGTGTCGGCCGCGCTGAGGGAGGTGGCCCTCAAAACAAAAAAGGCCTCCAAGTTGAGGGCCATGGGCGCGGCCGGGGCCTCCATAATGGCGGCGGCGCAGGCCCATTTTGCGGGGCCTTCGCAGGAGGAGGTGGAAGGTCTGCGGGCGGAGGTTGCCCGTCTGGCGGCCACCACGGAGCTTCTCCAAAAGGAGAATGGGGAGCTCCGTGCCGAGCTGGCTGGACTCCGGACCGCCCCCCGGGAGGCGCCGCAGGGAGGGCGCACTCAGAGTCAGCCCCTGCCTGTGGAGAACCAGGTTTTAAACCTGGTCCGGCAGGAGCTGGCTGCCTTCCAGGCACGGTTCTCCGTCCTGGAGGGCATCGTTCTGCGTCCCCCACTAGCAGGGGGCAAGACGGCCTCCTATGCGGCCGCTGCGGCTGCGGCTGAACCCGGACCGTCTGGCCGGCCCAAGATGGCCCCGGCAAAAGCGGCCCCGGTGAAGTCGGCTCAGGCGAGGCCGGCCCCTGCGAAGCCGGTGCCGGCACAGAGGAGCAAGGCGGCCGCGCAGACCGCGAGGGCCCCGGCGCCGCCGGCGCGACGGCCGGCCCCGCCTCCCCCGCCGCCTCCAAAACCTCCCACGGCCGACGCCGATTGGCAAGTGGCCGGGGAGAGGAAGGCCAAGGCCAAAGCGGCCAGGTCGGCCAGAAAGAAAGCGCAGAGGCGGCGCCAAAGGGAACGAGGCGTCGCGGCCGGGCTCCGCGCCCCGAAGTCTGCGGCTGTAGTTGTCACACTACAGCCAGATGCGGTACAGAGGGGCGTGTCGTACCGCGACGTGCTCGCCAAGGCGAGGGAGGCGGTGGACCTGGGTGAGCTCGGCATCACCGGGGGCCTCCGCCTCAGGGTGACGGCAACCGGGGCCCGCATGCTGGAGGTCCCCGGTGCGGCGAGTGGCCCGGCCGCAGACGCCCTGGCCGAAAAGCTCAGGGCGTCCCTCAATGCGGACGAGGCCCGGGTGTCCAGGCCCACCAAATGCGTAGACATGCGCATACTGGGCCTGGACGACTCGATCACGGAGGCGGAGGTTGTGGCCGCCGTCGCTAGGATGGGGGGGTGCCCGGCGGAGGCCGTGAAGGCGGGCACCTTGCGCCCCGACTACGCGGGCATGCGGACCGTTACGGTCAGCTGCCCGGTGACGGCGGCCAGAACCATTGTGGAGGGTCGGAGGCTTTTGGTGGGCTGGGTGTCGGCGCAGGTCAAGCTGCTCGAGCCCAGGCCTCTGAGGTGCTTCCGTTGCCACGTGGGTCATCACGTGGGCGTGCGGTGCACCTCGGAGGTGGACCGCAGCGGATTGTGTTTCCGTTGCGGTCAGCCCGGCCACAAGGCCGGCTCTTGTGATGCCACGCCGCACTGCATTGCATGTGCGGCTGCTGGCAAGCCGGCCGACCACCGGGCGGGGAGCAAGGCCTGCGCCCCACCCGCCAGGAGTAAGGGGAGGCCCTCCGCCACCGCCGCTGCCACCGCCGCCGCCGCCGCCTCTATCGCCACCGCCGCCTCTGTCGCCGCCGCCGCCTCTGTCGCCGCCGCGGCCGTCATACCCGCCGCTGCGCAGCCGCCGGCTTCAGTGGCGGGGCCCTCACGGAGGGCTCAGGAGGGGGCTGAAATGGAGTGCCAATAACGGCCCCATTACGCCTCCTCCAGGCGAACATCAACCACTGCGCCAGAGCTCAGGATCTGTTGGTCCAGAGCATGGCGCAGTGGTCGATCAATGTCGCCGTGGTCTCCGAGCCGTACTTTGTCCTGCCCCGGGATGACTGGGTGCAGGACCTTAGCGGCTCGGTGACCATTATTGCGTCGGCCGCCACCGGTACCCCGTCCCTTGAGGGGGTCAAACAGGGTCAGGGGTGCGTAGCAGCACGGTTCGGGGACATGGTCGTAGTGGGGGTCTACCTCTCCCCGAACCGAACTCTCGCCGAGCTCCACAACTCCCTCAGGGAGTTGAGTGTCGTCGTCGTCGGATACCGTTCCTTGCCCGTGCTAGTGCTCGGGGACTTCAATGCCTGGAATCTGGCTTGGGGTTCCCGCTGCACGAATGCGCGGGGCAGGATGGTGGAGGACTGGGCTCTGGAGACAGGCCTGGTCGTCCTAAATCGGGGTTCTGTCCCCACGTGCGTGCGGATGCGGGGCGAGTCTGTGGTGGACATTTCGTTCGCCAGCCCCGCTCTGTCGCCGCGTGTTATTGACTGGCGCGTTGTGGAGGGGGTGGAGACCTACTCCGACCACCGGTATATCCGGTTCGACGTCTCCGCCCAGACCTCAAGTGCGCCGGTCCGACAGGCCCCGAGTGGTCCGCGGTGGGCGCTGAAGCAGCTGGACCGGGAGCTCCTCCTGGAAGCCTCGATCGTGCAGGCCTGGGTGTCATCACCGGTCAGGCCTGCCGACGTCAATGGCGAGGCGGAGTGGTTCCGGGAGGCCATGTCCGAGGTGTGCGACATGGCAATGCCCCGAGTTCGGCTGGGACGCGCCCGGCGTCAGGTGTACTGGTGGTCGCGGGATCTGCAGTCCCTGCGCGAAGCGTGCGTCGCCGCGCGCCACCTGTACGCCAGGCATCGCAGGCTCCGCATCCGACCCTCGGATGCGGAAGCCATCGAGGCGGAGCTGTATGAGGGATACAGAGCAGCGAAGGCTGCCCTCCAGGAGGCGATCCTGCGGGCCAAAGAGCTGGCCCGTAAGGAGATGCTGGAGGCTCTGGACGGAGACCCGTGGGGGCGCCCATACCTGATGGTGCGGGATAAACTCCGCACCAGGGGCCCCCCGCTAACCCAGAGTCTCCGGCCCCAGCTGTTGGAGGGCGTGGTGAGCGCTCTGTTCCCTTCGCAGGGGGAGCATACTCCCCCGCCCATGGCTCCGCCGCTTGCGGTGCCGGAAGCGGACCACAATGACGACGACGACGTCCCCGGGGTGACCGGGGTGGACCTGAGAGCGGCGGTGGGTAGGCTGAAGGCCAAAAACACCGCCCCAGGGCCCGATGGCTTACCAGGGAAAGCCTGGGTCCTGGCCTCAGAGGCTCTCGGGCCCCGACTGAGGGGCTTCCTGAGCGCATGCTTGGAGAGGGGCCAGTTCCCGCTTCGTTGGAAGGTGGGAAAACTGGTCCTGATTCGGAAGCCGGGGCGCCCTGCGGACTCCCCGTCCGCATACCGGCCCATCGTACTGCTCGACGAGGTGGGCAAGCTCTTCGAGAGAGTGATTGCAGACCGCCTCGTCGGGCACCTGGTGGGAGTTGGGCCGGATCTTGCGGACAATCAGTTCGGTTTCCGCAAGGGGCGCTCGACGGTGGACGCCATCATGCGCGTGGAGGCCCTCGCGGCGGGGGATGCGGTGTCTCGGGGTGGGGTCGTCTTGGCGGTGTCTCTGGACATCGCCAATGCGTTCAACACCCTGCCCTGGAGCAGCATTGGAGAGGCACTCCGGTATCACCGGGTGCCGACCTACCTCCGTCGCGTGGTCGGGGACTACCTGACGGACAGAGCCGTCATCTACCCCGGTCACGACGGGGAATGGAGAAGGCGAGAGATATCGTGCGGTGTTCCACAGGGATCGGTCCTGGGGCCGCTCCTGTGTAACATCGGCTACGACTGGGTGCTGCGAGCCGACCTCCCCAGAGGCGTCAGCGTAGTGTGTTACGCTGACGACACGCTTGTCCTGGCGCAGGGGGGGTCGTACCAATTGGCGGCCGACGCGATGACACGCGGGGTTGCAGCGGTCATCGATAGGATCCGGCGGCTGGGTCTCGAGGTGGCTTTGCACAAGTCCGAGGCCATGTGGTTTCATGGCCCTCGGAATAAGCCACCCGCGGGATTCCAGCTCATGGTGGGAGGGGTTCACATCGGCGTCGAGTCGACGATGAAGTACCTGGGACTTGTCCTCGACAGCCGGTGGAACTTCGCGGAGCACTTCCGACGTTTGGCTCCCAAACTGGAGAGGGCCGGGGCCGCCTTCAAGCGGCTCCTGCCCAATCTGGGGGGTCCAAACGCCTCCTGCCGGAGGCTCTACGCGGGGGTCGTGCGATCCATGGCCCTTTATGGGGCCCCGGTGTGGGCGGGTTCAGTGGCACGCCGAGGTGCCCGGTACCTGAACCCGCCCCAGAGGACGATGGCCATTAGGCTGATCCGGGGTTATCGCACGATCTCCCGCGAGGCGGCGGGCCTCCTTGCCGGATTGCCGCCGTGGGATCTGGAGGCGGTGGTCCTCGCGCGCCTGTACGAGTGGCGCGCGATGGCCCAACGCCGGGGCGAACCTCCGCTGCCGCGGCAAATCGCGGCTTGGCGGACGGAGCTCCGGCGTGATCTCATGGCGGATTGGAAAGAGCGACTGCTGCAACCCAGTGCAGGGCACGCCGCAATCGCGGCGGTAAGTCCCCTCTTTGAGGAGTGGCTAGAGAGACGCCACGGCGTCCTCACCTACCGCCTGACGCAGATCCTTACCGGGCACGGTTGCTTCGGGAGGTTCCTGCACCAAATCGGGCGGGAGGTAACGCCCGGGTGTCACCATTGCGTAGATCGCCCGGAGGACACGGTGGAGCATACGGTGGAGGTTTGCCCCGCTTGGGCGGAGCACCGCCGTGTCCTCGTAGGGGCGATCGGCGGCGGCGACCTCTCGCGTCCGGCCCTGGTTCAGGCCATGGTCCGGAGCGAGATGGAATGGGAGGCCGTCACCTCCTTCTGCGAATCAGTTATGCTGGAGAAGGAGGCGGCGGAACGCGTGAGGGAGCGACAGTCCTCACGCCCCAGCCGCCGCGGGAGACGCCACGGGCGTCGGGAGCAGCGAGACGACTCCCGGCCACCGTAGGCGCGGGGCTGCGGACGGTGAGCTATGGGTGGCTCACCGTCCGGCAAGGACCAGACCCGCGTCGACGGCGCGTTCGTGTTCCACGCGCGCCTCAAAGAGCTGTCAGCAATAAGCGACGGGGCCCTCCCACTGGGCCATAGCCTGCCGGGGCTGCGGGACGTTCGAAAGAGATACCGCGCCCCCGGAAGACAAAGGGCTGAGGAAGGAACATGGATGGGTTTTAGTCAGTAAGAGTCTGACACTCCCACCCGCCCCACCCACGGCGGGAGGGGTCATTTGATGATTTCCCATCCGAAAAAAAAAAAAAAAAAAAAAAAAAAAGGCTATGCGTCGATCCGTCAGTCATTCAGGACAAAACATTTTAAATATGTATATTGAATATGTAGATATAAACAGATGCCTGAAGTAGCTTCCCTATTTTGAAAGTAAAACTGGGATTAACTAGCATGTTTATCAATAAAATATGACACCATCGATAATTTTATATTGACACACTAAATTCAAATAAATTCCTTCATATACTTCAATATGACCTAAACAAAACCTCATTAAAAAATCTTCTTTCTAGTAAAATTCCTCACCAGATCCGCCTACACGAAAGTTCGTCTCTGACCCAGTTAAGTAAGTTCATCAAATAATAACTTTTTTGTTAAACTGGCCCCGAGGACGGAGTAGTCCCAGAGTAGTCCTTATGAACGGAATATGTCAATTTTGATTTAAGAAATAGTAACTTTGAACTTTGTTGTCATGGCCTATAAAATGGGTTAGGGACGTTAATTCAGTTTAGGGACTCTTGATATATTTTTTTTTGTTTTATTTTTTTTGGAAAACGAAATGAAAAGTCCGCTGAGTGCGAGTCGATTTGCACACGAAGGATTCCGTTCCATATTTAACAGAAAAAAAATTAAATAGGTAGTAAACAAAAAAAACATGTTTCCTCTTTTTAACCGACTTAAAAAAAGGAGGAGGTTCTCAATTCTTCGGAATCTTTTTGTATAAATATTTGATCCACGATTATTCCAAGACACCTAGAATATTTGGATGATCTTTTTGTTTCCTAGGTGGTCTAGAAGTCGGTGGCAAAATACTCACAACAGAACCTAACTTATAGACACCGACTTATAAAGCGACGCGCGACCTATCTTTTCTACGAAAATATTTTTTTTTTTACTCTTTTCAGTGTTTTCTAAGTAGGTTGTATTTAAAAGAGTTTTTGACATTATTTGGTCTACCTTATAACGTTCACAGCTCTGTGATAGACAGGCGGACATAGGTTAGCGCTGCCTAGTAGTAGAATTTCGTTTCGGAACCCTTTGCTACTAACAAACACGCAAATTTTCAAGGAGGTTATTTTTCACTTGTATTTAAATGTCAATAGTATCATGTTATCAAAAAGAGAAAATAGTAACCCTTTTTCAATGACTTTGATCAACATACAAAACATTTTAGGATATCAAACTAATTAATTGCCTCTTCAGTGTAGTGGTAGAAAAAGTGAGGCTTGTTTTTGGATGGGAAATCATCAAATGACCTCTCCTGCCGTAAGTGGCGCGGGCGGGAGTATCAGGCTCTTAAGTACTGACTAAAAGCGTTCAAGCTATTCTCATACCAATTTTTATCTTAATCGATTCGTCTGTTTAAGCGTGAAGAGGTAACAGACAGACACTCACTTTCGCATTTTTATAATATTTAGTAAAGGGTTACGTATTGTCTTGTTCTTTGAGGATAACAAGTATGGTGTTATGCAATTAACTAGAAATATTAGAACTTCACATAATTAATCTACAACCGTTTTCCTTAACCGCATTCAATAAGGTTGGGTTCCCAAATAATGTCCGGCCGGTAAACAATATCAGATTATTAAGAAAGTTTCTTGTTTTGCGTTTTCTTTGTTCTTATTAATAATGTCAAGATGTAGAAGACTAGCTTCTCCCGAGGTTTCTCTCGGGTCCCGAGAGAACTACATAATATACCCGGATAAAAGCCTATAACCAATAAAGAAAGAAAAACAGGGGGCCTACTCTAATTCACCGAAACGAAACTACGGAACGACCGAGAATAGACGATGACTTTTTGTGGTGCGGTAAGACGCGATTTGATGCTCTGTACAAAGAGGGATGTACTTATACTAGCCATATATTGTTTGAACCTTACCGCCCTAAAATTTACAAGGAAAAAAAAACTTCGTTTTCGTTGAGTTAGAGTAGGGCCCCAGGTTATTCACGTGCGGCAACGCACATACAAAAAATTAAATAAAAATACAAACAATAGGGTGTATGATCTAAACCTAGGAATACAGTAAGGAAATCTGGTAAATGCGTCGCCACTGCGTGAAGCTGCTAACGCTCAGCATATAAATGCAGTTGCCCTGGCATGAAGACACAAGTCCACGGCGCTGGTTTTCAGCATTAACCGTCTTCAGGGTACTAAATTTCTTCCCAAATCCCTTCGGGCTAAAACCACCCGGATAAAAAGTAGCCTATAACCTTCTCCAGGGTCCCATATATTATCAAATCAAATTTCTTCCAAATCCGTTTAGTCGTTTAACCGTGAAAACGTAACTAACAAACATAAACACATTCGCAATTTTTTAATAGGAGTTAGATTAAGATATTACAAGTGGAGTTTCTATAATAATATAGAAGAGTAGCTGTTTGTTTGTATAGAAATATCGTAGGTACTTATATCAAGAAATCAGGAGCTATACTTTATGCCAGATTTAAATCCAAGCCCAAATTTGCGGGATGTGCGAAGGAGTTACCGCGCCCCCGGAACACAAAGGGCTGAGGAAGGAACATGGATGGGTTTTAGTCAGTAAGGGTCTGACACCCCCTTCGGCCCCACCCACGGCGGGTGAAGTAATTTGATGATTTCCCACCCGAAAAAATAAAATAGAGTGTTATTCAAATTGGTCTAGCGGTTCTACCGTGACAGAACAAACAGTTTAGCATTGATGTCATAAGTAAGAATATACCAAGCTTGTTTACACTTTAAGACAAATAAGAAATAACTTCATAAAGTTGGAAGCTGACCTAAATATAAAGTGGTTACTTAGCAAAAGGCGAGCACTGATCGATCCAATTCAAAGTTGGACCAGTAAAAAATATCGAAATGCGATGTTAAGGCCGGTGCTCACAGACTTTCCCGCCCGGAAAAAAATATATTTAAGTTTTGCCGTTTGGACATCTAGTTTTCGATATTAATTTTAGCACCAATTATTATCCTATTAATACGTATTATTAATTCGAAAGGATATGTGTATGTTTGTTACTTTTGCATATAAAAACAACTGAATGGATTTTAATGAAATTTGGTAGGTATACACGAAGTTACTTAAATTAACTCAGGATAGTTTTTGTCTAGATGGACGAAGTAGTTCTCTCAGGATACGGGTGAAACCGCAGGAGAGAGCTAGTATTAATTATAAACTGAATGGAAGTCCACTGCTGGCTATAATACTCACAAACATCGCCTTAGTGAATGGTTCTGTGTTGTCAGCGTCGAAACGATTTCCAAGGCATTGAAATAACAATGTATAGAGCTAGCTAAAATTAAAATTCGATTTTGCTTAAACCCGACAGTGTTCTCGTACTTTTAGCAAAAATAGTACAAATTTTTAAATACATACCTACCTATTTAACCGACTTCTAAACAAGGAGGTTGTTAATTCGATTGTTTTTTTTTTCGTTTTTTTATTACATCATATTGTCGCCGAGTGCGTGTAGATGGTGATTGATGCTTCTTTCTTTATTTTACTTTTTGTCTAATATCAAAAAGATTAGGCTCCAATTTGATCAGATATTATGAAAAAACTGAGCTATTTTCCATCCTTTTCAAAGTGTCAATAAAACATGAGTCTTGATTGCTTTTTAAATAAGAACTAACATTGTTTAAAGAAAAGAATATATCAATTGAATATCCGTGCTGTGCCATGCCGTGTCATCTGTGAGCGCAGGTCTTAATAACAGGCAGCGAAGTGGTATTTGCACTTCAGTGAGTCAGTCTCGCTTGACAGTTTTTATTGACGGGTTCTGATAGAGACGAGTGCTGAAATAAAAGCTTCGTTTATTTCAGAACACTTGAAAATATTGAAGGAATATTTTGACTAAATTAATATATTGTTTGGCCTTCAATTATGTTCTTAATATTTTTTATCATTAATTTTAAGTTTTGAGGGAGTCTAGTCACAAAAATAATCACTGCTCAACCGTTATTGGTCATATCTATAAAAAACATAGCTTACATAATTCTAGAATAGTCTTGCTTTTAATTAGTGAAACATTTTTAAGAATTATTTCAGCAGTTTCGAAGTTACGGCAGAACAAATACCAAATTAAAATAATTTAAGTAATTTTAATTTTTGTTTTTAGTTGAGTTCCTGACCTCAAATGGAAAACAAAACCTTTATAGGATCACTTCTGCTTGTCTGTCTGTCCGTCTATCAAGAAAAGGGAATCGAAAACTTATTATAAACAATCATTATGTCACGTGTTTTTAATTACAAAGCTAAACACAAGATTCTATCTCACATTTAATAGTCATGTTTGCGAGAACCTTAAACTTAAAATGCAGTTAAGTTTAACTTTACTGCTAATGTTAATTGTGCTTGTTAAAGTTTATCTGTTGGTTTTTATAGTTTAC
Source organism: Pyrrhia umbra (assembly GCA_963891755.1). Taxonomy (NCBI): domain Eukaryota; kingdom Metazoa; phylum Arthropoda; class Insecta; order Lepidoptera; family Noctuidae; genus Pyrrhia; species Pyrrhia umbra. The sequence goes on from OY982943.1 coordinate 6,085,373, forward strand.
AATTTGTTGATTTGAGATGAACTGCTTCAGGCACCCGGATAAAAACTACCAAATTTTAGCTAATTCGGTTTAGCCGATATATCGCGAAGGCCCTAAACTGATTGCTCCTTTTAACAAAAAGCCAATAAAATTGTTATTTTTTTCATCTGTGCTGACTATGTATTATAAATCTTAAATAACTGTGTCTGTATATATAACGCTTTAACTATGAAATGACTATTGAACCGATTTTGATGAAATTTGGTAATGGTGATAGCCATGGGGTAGTTCTATGAGGACCCGAGTGAAACTGTGGCATTACATACATCAGCCTCTATATCGTCCCACTGCTGGGCACAGGCCTCTTCTCATACAGAGAAGGCATGAGCATTGATCACCAGACGTGCTCAAGGCGGCTTGGCGATTTCAGACTTTTAAAGACCAGGTTTCCTCACGATGTTTTCCTTCACCGTTAGTCAGTGGTACCTAAGATAATATACTTAGAAAGAACGTATGACTTTAGAAAAGTCACATTGGTTCAGTCGCAGTCAAGTCGCAAGGTTTCGAACCCGCACACTCGAGGCAGGTGCCTTAACCACTAGGCCACCACGACATTTACCCCGGCAACCGCGGGATTAACGGAATCTATACTAATGTAATAAAGCTGAAGAGTTTGTTTGTTTGAACGCGCTAATCTCAGGACTACTGGTATGATTTGAAAAATTATTTCAGTGTTAGATTGCCCATTTATTGAGGAAGGCTGTAGGCTATATATCATCACGCTAAAACCAATAGGAGCGGAGCACCACTAATCCACGCGGATGAAGTCGCAGGCAGAAGCTAATTTAAAAATATAGGTACCCATTTTTAGGGTTCCGTAGTCCGACAAGGAACCCTTATAGATTCGTCATGTCTGTCTGTCTGTCTGTCTGTCCGTCCGTATGTCACAGCCATTTTTTTCCGAAACTATAAGAACTATACTGTTGAAATTTGGTAAGTAGATTTATTCTGTAAACCGCTTTAAGATTTTGACACAAAAATAGAAAAAAGGCAATAAATTTTGGAGGTCCCCATACTTAGAACTAAAATTCAAAAAAATTTTTTTCATCAAACCCATACTTGTGGGGTATCTATGGATAGGTCTTCAAAAATGATATTGAGGTTTTTAATATCATTTTTTTCTAAACTGAATAGTTTGCGCGAGAGGCACTTCCAAAGTGGTAAAATGTGTGTCCCCCCCCCTGTAACTTCTAAAATAAGAAATGGATAAAACTAAAAAAAATATATGATGTAGATTACCATGCAAACTTCCATTGAAAATTAGTTTGAACGAGATCTAGTAAGTAGTTTTTTAGTAATCAGCAATTTTCCTCTACAAACAAACTTAATTATGCGGTCGGAAAAAAACAAGATAATTGCGACTATATTGCGTATTTTTTCTTTCCAGTGGTCGGAACCCTCGGTGCGCGAGTCCGACTCGCACTTGGCCGGTTTTTTTCATCATAAAGTACCTTGACTACATTATGTTTGCTTGTTTAAAAAAGTGCCACAAATTAAGTAGACTATCTAATGGGTCACGATTGTTAAAATTTCTCAGCCATTGTAAAAACATACATACGTCATGCTTGTCTATTAATCCGACGGGTCTGTCTGTCTGTCTGTCATTTGTCGGAAGTGTTACTGCTTGACAGTTATAGGTTATGTTTTGACTGTACGTATTTGTTTTTTAATTGGATACAGAAGCGAAAAAACGTTGTTTTTTCTCTAAACATTATTTATCATGACAATTTTTTTCCTCTAAAGTGTTAGATAAACATATAATGTAGGTACTACTAACTTTTCGCCAGCGGCTACGCCCGCGTGGGCTATACGAATACAAATTAAAAATGACTGAGTTTCATACAAACTTTGCCCCCCTTTTTCACTGACTTAGGGGTAGAATTTCGGAAAATCCTTTCTTATCGGATAGGCTACGTCATACAAAGAACACGCCTTCCAAGTTTCAGGTCTCTACGATCAGCGGTTTAGGCTGTGCGTTGGTCCGTCAGTCATTCAGGACAAAGCATTTTATATGGATAGAAAGATGTTAGTTTTGCAATACCTAGATTAGTTTAGTGGAAATTTCGTATGACATTCCTAACCTACAATGTCGTGATAGAAAAAAATGATTTTGCAGCCCCCGAGCGAACACGAAATAAAAAATAATAATTTACTGACCGTCATAATTATAATAAAATATCCCCTTGCGTGCTCACCCCGTTTAAAATAAAAAGCTTTAATTTGTATGGCCGGAATTAAGTAGCAGCTCATTATATCGGTCGTTGGCGGTTTAACGATGAGCGTAATTTCGGACATAACGGCAGTTTTAGTAAATGTTCATAATATTCAGCCACGGTTACGGTTTTCAATCCGGATTTTTAATGAAGTGATTGCTACCACAACCAAACAACAATTACGATTTGAGGACTAGGTAAACAGGTTAAGCTGCGCCTGCCGCTGTCAGTACATGGATGGGTGACCATACTTACTAAGCATGTTTTGAAGGCTAAGGCCCAAATTCACCAACAGATGGTTAGCTAATCGGCCCGTTAAATAAAACCGTTTTTTAACCAGGAAGCTGGAATTTTCCTGTTACCCACTCCTAGTTCAACCCTGGTTTGGTAACCAACTGTTTCAGGAATAAAAATCTCTAATAATACGTTAACCATCGAAAATTGGAAGTTTGAATTAATGCTAAACAGCTGTTTTAAGTTAATCGGACCGTTATCTTGTTGGTGAACTTGGGCCTAAGGAGTTTTCGGTTTAGGCAGGCTGATTTAAACACCTCTACCACAAAGCGCGTATTTTGTTTTACCGTGTGAGGGTGATAAGATGGAGTTTGGACAAGAGTCTGATACTTCCTCTCACTCCGCCCATAGCAAGAGGAGTCATTTGATATTCCATCCACTGCAACTCCTCGAGGAAAGTCAGTAGACGATCAGTTCTGCTCATCTCGTGGATAGTACTTGCGTTACCGAAGTACTCAACCCCGGTTTTTGACGATTTTAGGGTATTTTAGTAACATACTTGCCACTGTGTCTTCTTGCTTCGTGCAAGCTTTGGATAAAGGTCACCGACAGATGGTTATATGTATAATCGGCCCGTTAAACGAAAACGTTTTTTAACCACGAAGCGGGAATTTTCGTGTTGTCAACCTCTTGTTCAACCCTGGCTTGGTAATCAACCGTTTTAGGAATAAAAAACCCAATTGGTAGGTTATCCATTGCATGGTAGAAGTTTGAATTTATGCTAAACAGCTATTTTCAGTTGATCGGGCCGTTATCTTGTCGGTGAACTTGGGCCGTAAACAACCAGTCTTCAAAAGAGTTATCATATTACCTAGCTACAGGGTTGTCACCGTTAATAAATAAAAATAAAGTTGTTACTATCAACAATTAATGTTTTGACATAATATTTGTTACTCAAAGTTTTAGAAGTCGTTGTCTTACGGAATGTTTTTTTTGAAGTCTGATAACTCGGTCGGTGTATAACCCCCCATATCCTGTTACTAAATCTTCTAGGAATAAGCATTAATGTTAATATTATGCAACTGGTCGTGTCCGAAATTGGGCTTTTGGTCGAAAGACTTTGTAAATAAACAAACTATCGCTCGTCTTGTATGGTTGGGTTATTTTTGTCTGAATAACAAAGGAAAACGTTAGATTGGTACATCATGTTTGTGTTAACTTTTTTAACTATCGTGAAAGGATTGAGACTGATTTAGATGTTAGATTAGAACTCTTTACATTTTTACTAATGTTATTAATGCAGAAGTGTCTGTCTGTTTCACTTTCACGCTACGGCATAACCGATTTCGATGAAACTAACTTTTTCTCGCTGTTTCACCCGCGTCCCTAAATGCACCTGAATAAAAAGTACCTACCCTTAACCGTCGTCGGACGTCCCTTGATGTCCATGCAAAATCCGCATCCGGGGCTGCGGGGTGTTCGAAGGAGTTACCGCGATAAATAGATAGTGTACTGTAACCTTTTGAATTTTTTTCGGATAGGAAGTCATTAAATGACCCGCCGTGGATGGGGCGGGTGGGAGAGTCAGACTCTTTTTTTTTTTCAAAATTCAAAAACGTTTCTTGAAATTAGGCTAATTCAATTAGCACTTTTCACGTCAAAATACATTATGACAGCACCCCAAGCCCCAAAATGCCCACCCTTCACTGCTTCCTAGTGTTATGGCTGGAAAGAAGAAGCAGTGATGAACAAACTTCCCAGCAACACAGCTGTCTATTACAGTTTAACTTATATTTGTCATATTTGTTTTACAATATAAATTATAATACACCGAATTTACAATACAAATGTGTACACTTTTATATTATCCACTTTACAGCTGCCATCTGTTTTTATCGCTAAAATAGTCGTTTAAATTGTAATAGGCTTTTTTGATAAGATTTTCTTTAATTTTAATTTTAAAAGTATTATATGGCAATTCTAATAAATTAATTGGGATTTTATTATAAATGCGTGTACAAAGCCCCGCAAACGAACCATGCACTTTATGCAAACGATACAGTAAACTTACTGACTAAATCCCATCCATGTTCCTTCCTCAGCCTTTTGCATTCCGGGGGCGCGGTATCTCTTTCGAACGTCCCGCAGCCACAGCAGGCTAGATAGTGTAACCTTCAAAAATGACTATTATCATTAGAGAATTATTACGTCACATCCGTGCAAAATTGAGCCTTTGTTTAGCAAAGGTTAATCTGAATTCGTGCGTGAATCTAGAATCTAGACAATTTAACAATGCTTGTTTCCGAACACGACCTTGGTTAAAAACCGGTCAAGTGCGACTCGTACTCGCATATGAAAGGTCCCGCACCATACATAGTTTTGTAAATCCTGTACCATGGTACGGAACCCTTCATGTGCGGGTCCGACTCGCACTTGACCGGTTTTTAGTATTTGTTGTTACAGCGGCAACTGAAATATATTATCTGTGAAAATTTCAACTGCCTAGCTATCACGTTTCATGAGATACAGCCCGGTGACAAACAGACAGTGAAGTCTTAGTAATAGGGGTCCCGTTTTTAGTCTTCGGGTACGGAACCCTAAAATATAACACACACAGACTAAATATGGCGTCCTTAAACAAGAAACAACATTTTCTCTTTTGTCATTTTAAATATGTGTTTTGCAGAAACGGGTTTTTTTTTATGTCAACGTGTACGCCAAACGTAGTCTTTAAACAGAAAATTTTCGACAAAAATTATACCTCTCGATTTGCCTAATTTAGTGTGCCAAGCAGATGTAACCTTTATTTGGAAAGACCTACAAAAATACAAAAAAAAAATATGTTTTGAAAAAAATTAAAAAGAAAAAAGTAAGGGATTGTCGTGGTGGCCTAGTGACCAGACTAGACCTGCATGTCGTGTACATGTGTGCGGGTTGGAGACCTGGCAAGTGCCAATGTGGCTTTTCTAAAGTCGAGAAAGTAATGTATTTTACTTTCTATATGTATCTTTAAGACACCTAACGGTGATGCAAAAACTCGTAAGGAAACTTGGACAAAAAAAGTCTGAAATAGCCAATCAGCCTCCAGCAAGCGTAACCCTGAAGAAGCGTAAACCCTAAAGTAATCAATGGCCTTCTCTTTATGAGAAGAGGCATTATCCCAACAGTGGGATAGTAGATAGGCCGATGATAATTATGATGTTGAGGGAAAAGATTTATTTTTATATCACGTATGTTTACTTAAAAATAATAAAGTAGTATTTACATACAAAAATAAATAAACAAAATATCAATATAGAAATGTAAATAAATTCAACTCGATCATCCAACGATTTTTTTTGTATGCCTTTTTTATTTGATGTTTCAAATGCAAATACAGGAGTTTGAAATTGAAATAGAAAACGCATTTACACCTGGCATTTTTTTCCTAAAAAACACTTTTTTGCAACATTTTGCAACATTTTTGTAACATTTTTTTTATTAAACACATACCTACATTTCAAGTTAACACCGTATGCCAATGTTTGCTCCAAGACCTAACAGGTCTCTTATCAAAACATCTGCCTGCGTTTCCTGCCGTTATCTCCACATCCTCCACGTGACACGTCAAGCAAATCTCCACTTTAGTCCCTGATCTTAACCACGTTAGTCGCTTGACGGGATAAAACTGTTTAGGGGGAAGTCCCCTAGTGGCGGACACCTAAGGTTATTTATAAATAAAACAAAAACTATTTTAGGAATGTTTAATAAATTGTGACTTATATTAGATAACAAAGTTAGAAATCAAATTAAATTAACAAAAATGCAACCTCTGCTAAAAATTAATTAATACCATCAATCAAACTTTGGTAACAAAAAATATAATTTTAAAAAGTGGCACCTAGTACCGGACGAATGTTTGTGCCATACCCCTGGCACCGAACATTTAAAAAAAACCTGCATCGATCACATATGTAGCCATCTTCACACTCTGGAATGTCTGCACATGCTTCATGTACCCACCCACGACAGGATGAACACTGGATCCAGTCTTCGTCAGTGTCTTCTAAGCAAACCTTATCAATAGCAATTTGTAAGCTCTGTGGCTCCCAGGATCCTTTCTTTTTCTTCTCTTCCATTTTAATTATCTTCTGTCTTCTGTACTCTAAAACAAAATTAAATAATTAGAATAAATTACGTAATTTCTTACAAGAAATATCAATATGTTTACTGTCCGGTACTAAGGGACGACTTAGTGTCCGGTGCTAAGGGACAGACATTTTCGTTCATTAGGTGGTACCTACTAAAATTGTTTAAAAGATCTAATAATATTCTACCATTTTACGGATAACAATCAAGTACTACTTTTATCCTTGAATGCCACTCAAATGTAAATGCATAAATATACTAGAGTTACTTACATTGATATTTAAGTGACGCCGTGATTTCGCGCCTAAAACAGCAAATGGTTGCTTCCGCCGTGGCCGTGTGCGTCACTGGCGAGGCGCGGCGCTTGATCCTGTACCTGTGTGCCCCCCGCGTCCCTTTCACTTGTATTTTGAATCGAACAGATTTATACTCGCTTAAATAGTACGAGTGTCCGGCGCTAGGTGCCGTCCGGCGTTACGGGACTTCCCCCTATGTATGCGCGTACGCGGGCAAACAGTTTGATTCGCTTTCTTAAATAGAGGGATTTTAATACTGATTGTGTATTTTATATCATTTTGTAAGTTTAAATGAGTATTTAATGATCTACGATAAAATTGCTCATAGGGTTTGCATAAAAAGTATATTAATTAAGCTTGCTTTTGTACCGCGAATCCGTCTGCATGTATATCAGAATTGTGTCAAGATAGCTGGTCAAAAAATACTTTATTTGTGAACCCAGGTTATAAACTACATGTGTACCAAATTTCATCAAAATTCATTCAGCAGTTTTTACGTGAAATAGTAAGAAACATACATGCATATAATGCATTTATAATATTAGTAGGATGTATCTGAATAGGCCTAGCCTGGTAGCTACTTTATTTCTGCCACTTATTTTTATCTGCGTAAATTACGCCAACCTACGCGAAAAAAGGGGAGCCTACCCCTCAGTCATATTTTACGGTACCTACGCATGTAAAGGGAAGGGATGGCGTATTCGTGCGTAAGATTTGAAAATGGAAGCGTGTAACATTTTTTTTTCCTTTTTTATTTTTTGAGGTTGGTAGCGAATTAATTTGACCAATTTCACGGAATGATTGTTGGTTGATGGGTGAGCTACCTTATTGTTGTAACCTTATTTTTGGTAGGGCCTTTATTTTTATTCGTTTTTTTTTTTGCTTTTTAAAGAGTTTAAAAAAAACTACGTTTTGCTGGTTCCAATTTTTTCATCTTCACTACATAGTACAAAACAAAGTCCCTTCCCGCTGTCTGTCTGTATGCTTAGATCTTTAAAACTACGCAACGGATTTTGATGCGGTTTTTTATAGATAGAGAGTGATTCAAGAGGAAGGTTTTAGTATATAATTTGTCCAGTTTTTATATCCATTGGCTAAAATATCGCGGGCGAAGCCGCTGGCGGAAAGCTATTTAGTAATAAAGAGACAGGGATAGTTATTTCTACATTTATAATATTACAAGGGATTTAAACTCTTATTTCTTTGTCATACATAATGCAAGCTAAATAAAGTAGTTTTTGCTAATATACATTTCTTGTTACTTGTTATCCCATATCACTTGATATTTTTGTACCGCACCCACATTTTTGCCATCCAACTTCATTCAAGCTACCTCAAAAGAATACCTCATCAATGGCTATAACATAATAGTGAAGTCAACCATTGTTAACAAAAACCATTGAATCGATCTGAATTAAAAGCCCCATAGAATCGGTCTACCTGTTCATAAATATTTGTAGTTTAGATAATTGAATTCTAAAATGTTAAAATTGTTACCTGCACGCATGATATTATTAAAATTCACACAGCCATTTTTAACAGACTTCAAAAATATAAGTTTCTGTATTCGACTTCTATGTCCTACTAATATTAAAAGGGCCAAGCTCACCGACAAATGGTTTACGTAATCGGCCCGTTAAACAAAAAAAGAAATTACCAAGAAGCCGGAATTTTCGTGTTACTCACTTCTATTTCAACCCTGGTTTGGTAATCGACCGTTTCAGGAATAAAAATCTCAAATAATACATTACCTATCGAAAGTTTAAAATGGTAAACAGCTGTTTTAAGTTAATCGACCGTTTTCTTGTCTGTACCTAATTTAGGAGCGTCTTCTAGAACGATGTATCGGTCGAGCGTTACGGCTGATAAGTTATCTTTCACTTTGTGATTTAGGTATCTGCTAAAAATTAATATTAATGTAAACATTCACTAGTTATTACACGCCCTTTCACCGGCGCCCCGAGCAAACTACTTAATGCCGTAAAACGGCTGAGCCGATTTCGATGAAATTTGGTACGGAGAAAGATGGATCCTTGGAGACGGTTATAGACTAGTTGTTCCTGGTTGCAGTGTAGTTGTTCCCTAGGAAGGCGGGTGAAACCTCGCGAAAAGACTAGTATCAAAATAAATTATGTTGTTCACTATACACGTCGATAGCTATATGGGACTCTTTTAATTATTTTGTATTAAAAAAAACGCCCCATACTAAGAATTTCTCCTGTATCGTGGGTGCGTTTAGAAACATACATTATACGTTCACAAACGCCCAGACCCGGAACAATTTTAATTGTCCGTACGGGAATCGAACCCGCGACACGCAGCGCTGCAGCCATTGCTCAGCTACTACGCCAAACGTGCCTTTGCAATTACCATGATAACGTCACTATCTTCATTAAGGTCATGCTATATATAGGTACGCCTCTGCTTAACCCTTCGGGGAAAACTGGCGTGATGTTTTATCAAGTTCCGTTCACTAGAATTGAGGCAGTATAAGTACAAGGAAATTTATTGTTAGCCAGTACAATTCTTTAGAATACTATCTCGTTTAAACATTTCCCGCCCCGCGTATGTACCTATATATGCAAACAGTCTTAATAATCCCAGTACTAGAGGGCTGGGACGTCAAACTGCTAGGCCATTAAACTAGTACACTTTAAACTTTATTACTATGTCATTAAAGTTTACATTCGCTTTACGACTTCTATCTGTGTTACAATAAAATTGATAGTTCATTTGTGATGATAAAACTAGGTTCGGAAGGTGATAAAAGGCTCACTTATCCGGTGCTGCAATAACATAACAAAAAAAAAATACTATGTTCACAGTCCATAAAACCTTCCCTGAAAAATATAAAATTCAATAACGAAAGCCCATCCAAATAAGATCAGGGGAGTTAGACAAGTGGCAAAAATGCTAGTATAGTCCGACATGGCTATTTATGAACGTGGCTGACAGGTGAACGAACGCTAGCCACCATCTTGAAACGTAATTTTTAGTGATAATGATACCAATTAATGGAAATTTCCATTGTTTTAAGTAAATTATGACATGATAAAGCAATTTATTAATTCATCATTTAAGTTTAAATAATAATCTTAAATTGGAAACAATAAAATGCAATATTTAAACATTTACCACACATTTGAATGTTAGTAGGTGGCTCACAAGCCGAAACCCTCCTGATTATTAGTAGTCACCGCGGCCGATGGATATCTACAACACCAGAGGAAACGCAGATCATCATTGCCCTTTCTAAATTATTTCAAGGACAAAATCTAGTCTTATTGAATAGCGCTATATTTTTACTAATAGTTGGGTAAGAATTTTCCCTTGGCCGGTATCATCAAAATGACATTTCAAGATGGTGGCTTGCGTTAGTTCACCTGTCAGACACGTTCATGAATAGCCATGTCGGACTATAGAATAGAAAACAAAATGTATGTGAATGACAGATAGGTAGTCGTAAACGAATGTCATTCCCATACATTTTGTTTTCTATACTACTAGTGTTTTTGCCAATTGTCTAACCCCACAGAAGTGTTTGAGAAAATCACGAACATACATACGGGTCGAATAAAGAACCAAATTTTTTTGAAGTCTGTTAAAAATATATATTCCAACTTCTACCTTTACTAGGGTCTGTATTGCTGTTTCTGAGAAACTGCGGTAACGATTGGGACAGACTTACCTTGGCAAATATTGGGATTTTAAGATAAGATTCTGATTTTGGATTAACTTAGGCTAGTTTTGTAAAAGAAAATATAAACGAGAATAGGTATTCGCCCAAAAAATTAAACTTGAAATTGTACAACGCGAGCGACGTTGCGTAGAGCAGCTAGTTAAATAATAATCTATACAGATAAAATGCTTTGTCCTGAATGACAGACGGATCAACGCACAGCCTAAACCGCTGATCGTAGAGACCTGAAACTGGGAGGGTGTGTTCTTTTTATGACGTTGGATCCTTTAAGAATGGATTTCCGAAATTCTACCCCAAAGGAGGTGAAAAAGGGAAGCAACGTTTGTATGAAACTCTGTCATTTTTAATTGAATTCGTATAGCTCGCGCAGGCGAAGCCGCTAGCGCAAAGCTAGTATTATAATTAATTTTGACCATTTCTGTTCCTACTATCAATAAAATTTAATGTTTAAAAATATTTATACAAGTGCTGGTCCTTATCGATAGTTTTTTATCGATAAATCCGGACGATAACACGATCGTATGAAATTCAAAGCGTGTAATTGTAGTGTTGCTTGATTTTTTATATATACGAGTGCAAATAATATATTTGCACTCGAGAATTTAGGTCAAAAGCGAGTTTAAAATTAAATATTTCCATTTATTTATTTATTTTATTGGTTTTTCAATACCGTGTATACAGGCTGATGATTGAAAGGTAAATAAAAATGGATATTATTTAATATTTTTATTGATATTAAATTTATATAACATTACGCCTGGTTACCTTGATGGTCTAGGCAGAGATGTGTTTTTACATTGTACAAAAACTATATTTTTCTGGTAATGTTTATGTATCGTTTAAGACTCCGGTCTGTTTTTAAGAAATACAATGCAGAGTAATCGAACTCCAAGCTGTAAATATCTATAATTAGGCACAGGCTTACACCCTTATTTCCTTACTAATAGGTATTAAAAAACTCTAATAATAACTCTAACTAATAACTCTGTCTAGCTAGACAGATATGTGTTATGCTTTCACGGTAAAACGGCTAAACCGAGTAAGATGAAATTTGTTTTGGAGTTAGATAGATAGTTTTTATCTGGCTCCATGAAGTCTTTCCATCAGAATGCGAGTGCATGCGAGCGAGTGCGTGCGAGTGCGAGTCTTTCCATCAGTGCAGCCTATGTTGTTCCTCAGGGTCTATTCTACCTCTGTACCAAATTTCATTTATATCGGTCCAGTAGTTTTGGCGTGAAAGCGTAACAGACAGAGTTACTTTCGCATTTATAATATTAGTAAGGATATTAGTAATGTATTCGTAGTCACATGCATACTTTGTCCCTTTTCACTCCAAGAGGAAATGTCGTGTTGCTATTTCCAAGTTTCGTGCGCAGTAAAAACACCACTAATTATAAAGAAAACGTTTATTTGTTTGTGTTCACCTATTCTCAGAAATGGCTGTGTTAAAAATGTTATTTTAAGTTGTCAGTCACGCGACTTAGACGTGTATTTTTGTTGCAATTTATTTTGATTAATTATGTTTTATGTGTGAACGGGTGAAGGTTTGTTTTTCTTCCAAGTGACAGGGATGTCAATTAGGAAAATATGTGGTTTTTGGCTGCTATCTCACGTTAATAATAGAAAAGAAAGTTACACAATTAATTAATATTTTCACATGGATGCTTTTAATACAATTATTAAATAATCAATTTTATTTTTTATATATAGTTTTAAGTAAACAGCGTAATATGGCTGGACTGTGTAAGTAACCTCGGTTTAAATCGAAAACAAACAGGCATGATTATATCATTTTAGCAAACAATAATTCACTTTATATGATTGACTAAAACATATTGTTTTAAAAGTCATAGATTTAGCTTGTTTTGCAACTTCCAACAATACATAAAATCGGACAAAATCCGCAATATTTTAAACATTAATAAATTCGTCCTAAGTCGTCCTAAATACGTCTAAGAACTTAAGATTTATACCTACATAAATACCGTCTAAAACTTAGTCAGTCTAGGTAAATAATCAGACAGAGTGGGCGCGGAATTTCTAGATAATTTTGAGATAATCGTGTCATAAACTTGAAAAGGCTGAGTAGATTTGTCTTACCTAAATCCGTGTTTACTGCCTTTGTTTTAAGGCCTTATTGTAGACATCTAGGTATACCAGCGATGCTGCTATCCTTGGCTCGACCGATTGCGTTTGGTTGGGCAAAATATTTGGTACAAGGTCCTACCCACTGCGTCACCCCTGTACATCATCATCAGTCTATATATTGTCTCAATGCTGGGTACAGAAGCCTGCTGGGGCTGCCGGCCTCCCGGGGCTGCGGGCCTGCCGGGCTGCGGCACGTTCGAAAGAGATACCGCGCCCCCGGAATGCAAAGGCCTGAGGAAGGAACATGGATGGGTTTTAGTCAGTAAGCGTCTGACAGTCCCTTCTGAGGGGGTAAATCATCAAATGACCCCTCCCGCCGTGGGCCCCACCCACGGCGGGAGGGGTCATTTGATGATTTCCCACCCGAAAAAAAAGGCCTCATCCATAGGTATGAGCATTTATGACCAAGGCGGATTGATGGTTTCAGACTTATTAAGTCCAGGTTACCTCACGATGTTTTTCTTCTCCGTTAGTCAGTGACGTCTAAGATAATACTTAGAAAGTACATCCCTATTGTAAGCAGAAATTTTAAATTATTTGGGACATTTTTATACCTTCACTTAACCCTTCTAGGAAAACCGGAGTTTAAAAGCTGTATTATGATATGTCCTATCTATCTCCATAACACTCAACTCTGACATCGAACCTGATACCTCATGGCTCATCAACTGAGCAATTTAATTCGCTCAACCTAATTTATTAGACGAAGCGAGGCCACAAAATGTCTTTAACAAATTGTGTCTTCAAGTAAATTTGTAGTGGGTAATTTATTTGTTGAGTACTCGTAAAAATGTAGACGGCATTATAAGTGACGATTGTGTAAGTATGTCTGTGTAATGGGGCTTTTAGACTTAGTAATGTCAGTACCTTAACTTAATGTTTGTTCTAGGATGAAAAGGAATACCGTCACTTTGTCTAAATCTTAGCACACATTTTATTTGAGCAAGTAACCGTTGAGCAAAATTATTGACTTTTATTTTTAGGTACATAGGTACTAAGGGCCAAGTTCACCGTCTGTTGGTCTCGTAATCGGTCCGTTAAACGAAAAGGTTTTTTATCCAGGAAGCTGGAGTTTTCGTGTTACCCACTTCTAGTTCAACCCCGGTTTGCTTATCGACCGTTTCAGGAATAAAAATCTCAAATAATACGTAACCCATCGAAAGTTGGAAGTTTGAATTTATGGTAAACAGCTGTTTTGAGTTGATCGGACTGTTATCTTGTCGGTGAACTTGGGTCTAAGAGATATTTAATATGTTAATAGTATTTTACTAATATTATAAGTGAAAGTTTGTATATTATGCTATTTCGCAAAAAAGTTTTGGTTTAAATTAAGCACAGAGATAGTAATTTACGGGGCCCTGTATTATTATTATATTGCTCGAAAACTTAGGCCCAAGTTCACCGATCAACTCAAAACAGCTGTTGACCATAAATTCAATCTTCTGTCTTACGATGGATACCTTATCATTTGGGTTTTTTTAATGCTAAAACGGTCGATTACCAATCCGGGATTGGATCGTGACAAGAAGTGGATAACACGAAAATTCCCGCTTCGTGGTTAAAAAACGTTTTTATTTAACGGGCCGATTAGGTAACCATCCGTTGATGATTTCGGCCCTTAACCGTCACGGTGAAACGCTTCCAATCAATTCAGTTTTTTTTTTATATAAGCCAGTCTGCCATTGGCCCTGTCAAACAATACAATTGCAATATTTGTCATAAATAATTCCACCCTATTAAACTCGCCCCTGTTAAGATAAAGCATTAATATTTATGCCCAGCGTCCAACTCAAATTAATATTGATAAATAAGTTTCTAAACAAGTTCATTATTAATTCTGCTTGAATGTGAATCTGTCTATCAGTTAGTTTTGAAATGATAACTTCTTGAATTCATTTGAACTGTAGGTTAGAAAGGACATCACGAAAATTAAGACAGTTAGTAGCAATAGTGTAATTTATTTTTAACCAAAATGTACATGAATATTACCTAAAATAATGCGTACAAACAATTTACAAAAAAAAACAACAGACTTTCAAAACACTGGTTGGCGACAGGCTGACTGGTTGGTGATTAAGGTTGGCAACACCGGCCAAGTAACGTGTCAAACTAACATAGCTTATTTAAAAAAAAAAAAAAATTGTGTAAAAACGTGATATCGAATTAATATAATATAGTAAACCATACCTAGACACGATAAATTATAAGGATTACTGTTTTCCACTTCAAGTGTAGTGTAAAAACATAGTATTTAGTTACTCATAAAACGCCGGCCGGTGACTTGTCAAAGTGTCAACGACCGATCATAGTTCCAGGATTTAAACGGGGAGTATTGTTATCTACCTATATACTTTAGCAATTAATATAGTCCTATTAATATCACCCAATCCTGTTTACCAAATCATAGTTTTATTAGGGTAATTACTGAATATTAAATTACCTATTAACGACCAGTTGACAGATTGGTGAATTTATGTTAAACTACTTGTCAGTTTTTTAGTGCTTTTAAAACATAGTTATTATAATTTTCAAAGCAAAAGGATACAACTTTGTGATATTATGATATATATGATGTAAAATTATTACTACATATGGTGTATTATAAAACCTAGTACCCACATAGTATTTTAAAATAAAACATAAGTGATACTTTAATGATCTTTTTAACATTCAAATGATGTATTGAAATCCAGTACAACACAAACTAAATAAGCACAAATATAGCTGGGCTAAATACCTTAAATTTCTGCCCCCATTTAATCATATTTCAAAACTTTTGTTGAGTACTGTTCTGTTACTGTCCTGTCCCTCCTTTGTTCCTCCTCTATATCTACTGTACACTTTTTTCTTTCAAATTGCAGTGCACTGACTATTGCAACATGCCCATCATGACCCGTAAGGCCACTTCCCAGGAATTAGAGCATAAGTTAAGCTTGGCCCTAAATGAACTCAAAGCATCTAAAGAGCTATGTCAACAGCTTCTTCAGGAGAGAGAGGATAGCGAGGAAGAAGTCAAGCACATTGTTGACAAGAACACCCAGCTCAAGCGGGAACTTGTGGACCTTCATGACCAGTACTTGGATGTCATCGGTCAGCGGGACAAATATCAGGCTGTCACGGAAGGCTTTAGTCAATGCAGTGATTTGTATGAAGGGGCTCTGCAGAGGATTAGGGTATTAGAAGAAGAATTAATTAATGCAAATTCCATGTTATTAACTTATAAAAAAGAAAAGGAATGTACACAGGCTGTTGCTACTGACAATTTATTCAATGAATTAGTGACCTTAAGTTCTCCTCCCTTGTCTGACAATCTCATTGAAACAATTGACCTAACAAATTATGTTTCCTTAGCCAATAATAGTTATCAAATAAGTCACAATAAAATTAAAAAATACTTGAAACTTAATAAACTAATTAAAAGATATCAAAAGTACCGTAAACAGCAAATTTGTTCCTCAAAAATCATTAAACTAAGAAAGGAACGAATTGCCTTAGTAAGTAAATTAAATAACTATCAGATCAAATTAGAAGACAGTAAGAATATCTATGAAATTGATACTCAGCACTTACAGGCTGATATTGAGATTCTTGAGGACTCACTAAAGTCATTGTATACCAAGTATGTGAGTTCTCAGAAACAAATCAAAGAACATATTTTAGCGGCCAACAAACTGGTTGATATGTGTAAATATAACGCAGACAGAGTAGACTCACTGACCCTTGCACATTCTCAGTGTACATGTATAAACAACTCAATTATACCTGATTGCCCTCTGAAGGTAACGGAAGACATGTCCCAGTCTGGTCAATTGGACTGCTCATCTAGTCCAGAGGTATCTGTTTCTACTGTGCAAGATAATTGTCTAAGTACCTATAGCTACATAATGTTTACTGATAGCATAGGCAAAGGTTTTGGAGAAAGATTAGGAAACAGCCTGAGTAATCCTTTACTAAATAAATGTTTCCCCAGGTTTAGTTATAAACAAATAATGACTTCACTTATGTCTAGTAAATATACACCAAATACAAATTTAATTATATTTATAGGTAACAGTTTAGATATAAGTACTAAAGACCTCACTGATAGTGTTGCTCAATTATTAACTTTAAATTGCAACAAGATAATTTTATGTGCTTTTCCCTACTTAGACCATCTGTCAGATAGGGAAAATGATAATATTCATGTGTTAAATAATCACATGCAATTTTTAGTAAGTCACTATAGTGACAAGTTTTTATTTTTTGACATCAACAGTTTTGTTGGAAAGTTAAAAATGACCAGGCATTCTGTATATTTGCCTATTCCTTGTAAGCGACATGTAGCTACTTTGTTAGCATATACTTTAAACTCTGTCATAACTTGTATGACAAATGTTATTTCTGCGACCACTATAATTAGTAATTATAGTACAAACAATAGGGATAATTTAAACTGACCTGTCCGACAACAGAGGAGCATAGAAATTACCTTATACTTTCTCATCAAAATATAAATCGCTTCTCTGGCAAAATCTTAGATATAGAATTGTTTTGCGATAAATATAATATTGACATATTGTGCTTAACGGAAACGTGGCTTAAACCAAATAAAATGTCTTTTAATGTAGAAAACTTAAAAGTAGCCAGTTCGTTCCAGAGACTATCAAATGAAGGTGGAGGTACACTTATTATGATTAAAAATAACTATAAATATAAAGAGCGGTTAGATATTCGCAACCTCTCTGTTGAACGAGTCTGTGAGCTCGCGTGTGCAGAGACAGATCAGTGTGTAATTTTGTGTGCATATAGGCCTCCTTCCTCTAGTATATCCCAATTCGTTTTGATAATGGAGGATGCTCTTCGAAAGATAAAATTAAACAAAAATATATTAGTTTGTGGTGATTTCAATATTGACATCTTAGGTGATAGCCAAGACAAATACAATCTTGTATCCCTATTTAAATCATTTAACTTAGTTCATTTATTTTCGGAACCCACTAGGATAACGCCGACTTCTGCCACATGTATAGATAATATATTTACCAACTTTAAAGTACGGGAAAAGAGCATAATTAGTGGCGTTCGTTCTGACCACAAGTGTCAGATTGTGAAATTCAACAATGATGTCTTAGAGAAAAATAAAATAATACAGTGTAGAATATTGTCAAAAAGTAGTTTACAAAATTTCAAGACATGTTTAAAATCCCAATTGTTAGCATTAAAGCCTCAATCGGAGGACCCTAATAAAATGTATTGCAGCCTGTTCAAGATACTTAATAAAGAATTTCAAAAGGCTTGCAAAGTAAAAAAAATCGTCATTAAACCTAAAATCTCTTTTAGTGTTTGGGCCACCAAAGGCATAAGACGTAGTAGAGATGTGTTGTATGAACTTTATGATAAAAAGTCCTACACATTAAATAGTGACTTCCACAACTACGTCAGAAATTATTCCAAAACGTTTAAAAAAGTTTGTATGCAAGCAAAAGCAGCTTATATTAGTCAACAGATCAAAAAGGCTGATAATAAAATAAAAACAACTTGGAAAATTATAAATTCTGAAACGGGTAGGAGTAGGTCCTCTGATAGCTCGATTGCTTTAGATGTAAACGGTCAAATAGTCTCGGACGAGTCTAAAGTTGCAAATTTTTTTGAACGATATTTTACAAACATCCCGATAGATACCACAAAAGATCTAATATCATCCTCTACCGCCGCCGAAAAACTCCTGAAAGAAAATGTAAATTTGCCTGACCTGCCTAACTTTCAATTTAAATTCGTATCCTATAAAGATATAATTAAGGCGTTTAAAACTATATCAGTCAAGAGGTCCGAGGACTTATGGGGATTGTCGATAAAGGCTATTGAGTCAATCATCGATAACATCGCGCCAATCCTGGCAGCAATATTTAATTCCTGTGTTAAGGACGGTGTCTTTCCCGATTTGATGAAAAAAAGTAAAGTAGTGCCTATTTTTAAAGCGGGTTGCCTGAAAAATGCATCTAACTACAGGCCAATATCCGTGCTTCCGGCCTTAAGCAAAATATTTGAAAAACTGATGTTAACACAAATGTTAGCATACTTTAACATGAATGGCATTCTGCATTCAAACCAGTTTGGATTCACAAGGGGTAAATCAACAGAAGATGCTAGTTCCACTCTAATTAAAACAGTGATAGGAGCTTGGGAAGAGGCGCGGAATGCGCTTGCAGTATTCTGTGATCTTTCCAAGGCTTTTGATTGCGTTGATCACCGCACGCTTATTCTGAAATTAAAATATTACGGTTTTCGAGATAGATCTCTTGACCTTTTAAATTCATATTTATCAAACCGGGAACAAAGAGTTGCGATAAATCGCACCACCTCGTCCGGCTCAGTAGTAAAAATGGGAGTACCACAGGGATCAATTTTGGGTCCCTTTCTTTTCCTAATTTATATAAATGACCTCCCATATACTGTGAAGGACTCAATGTCGAATATTGTTCTATTTGCAGATGATACTTCTCTAATATTCAAAGTTAATAGGAAAGATAGGGATCTTATTGAACCTAATAAAACACTTAATAGTATATCAGACTGGTTCTCTGCTAATAATCTTCTCTTAAACGCGGAGAAAACAAAATGTATTAAATTTTCTACGCCAAATGTTCCTCATATAGATTCAAAAGTGAAACTAGACGGGAAAGCGTTAAATCTGGTTCCTTCAACTGTTTTCTTAGGTATCACGGTAGACTCTAAACTGCAATGGGGTCCTCATATAGAGGCTCTTGCAAGTAAACTAAGTTCTGCTGCCTTTGCCGTTAAGAGAATCAGACAGATGACCGATGTTCCAACTGCTAGATTAGTGTATTTTGCCTATTTTCACAGTGTTATGTCATACGGCATTCTTCTGTGGGGATCAGCTGCTGATGTCGAGACTATTTTTATATTACAAAAAAGAGCTGTTCGAGCCATATATAATTTAGGCTCACGAGAGTCCCTTCGCGAATTATTTAAGGAGATTGATATACTCACCTTACCCTCCTTATACATATTCATTAACATCATGTATGTTCGCAAAAATCTGACTCATTATAGTAAAAAAAGTGACATCCACAGCTTGAATACACGTAATAAACACAAGCTCGTGGTACCTGGTTTTCGACTTAGTAAGACTAGTAAGTCTTTTATGGGGAACAGTGTCAGGTTCTACAATAAAATTCCATTTAGCATTTTGGACCTCCCTGATATAAAATTTAAAGCAATTGTTAAAAACATCCTAATGTCTAAAGCTTACTACAGCCTAAAACAGTACATTGAGGACAAAGACGCCTGGCATACAATTTCTCTCTGTACTCAGCGAACCCCTGGCACTTTATTATCTCAAGGACGGTCATAAATAATACTGTTTATTTACATATATGTAATCTTATTTATATGTCGGCGTAACCATAGATAAGCGAACCTCACGATACTCATTTCTATATAGATAGGCTGTATACGTTGGATAAAGAGTGACAAGCTGTCATTCTGACGGAACGTCATGAGCGGTGGAGTGGCGGGAAAAGGGATTCGGGAGGACGGAGCCGCTGGCGCACTGCATCATTACGACGGATCGTCTTTTATCCGACATAATTATTAGAGTCACTTCATTTAGATTTTTCAAATAAATATGGACGACTCTGATGTAGACCAACCAGTTCCTACATCAGAAGTGGGATGCAGCCTGAACGCCCCACGTGTTTCAAATAATAATTGGATGACTTGGGTCCTCCCAAATACTTAAGGAGATTTTCATCGCAATTTCATATTAAAAGCATGAAGACTATTGAAGTTCTTTATTTGGGACGAGGTGAAAAGTAATCATGTGGATTTAGAGTAAAACTAAAAGAAGAAAGAAGCGAAAATCTCAAATGATGTTTGACAACAGATGTTTCCACCAAACATTCCCAACACGATGATGACTTTGTGAAATCATGGTGTACACTATGAGAATGTATGAAACTGCGTCGAAGTGGCTATCGTAACCTGCATTGCAAATAATAAAATTGAGACATTATCATATTGCAATGGAAAATTCGTAATTCTTCATTAACGTGAAAAAAAGGCCGGTAACCATGGTGATTTGTCAACAAAGTTGTCCTCTAGTATCAATTGAGAAAATATTACCGAAATAATGTTCTTTCTTATTTTTCATGTTTCAACTATGGAAATTATGTCGAGTTGTGGTGAGAAAACTTATGTGAGTGCGACCCCTCTGCACACGCATGCTGTGTGGTAGCAGAAGAAAATACAACGTCGAGCGAAGCAGCCTAGCAATCGTCACGAAACTTTTCAAGTGTAAAGTCAGAAGAATCGCGTCCCACAGTATAAGTGACGACCGTGAGCGAATATCGGTTCTGGAGCATCTATCACTGAGATTTAAGTGGATGTGTGTAATCTTCACGCATGCTAATGCACAATGAGGTGATCTGTATTGTTTTTATATTTTGATGTTGAATACTCGTAAGTCAAAGAAAGTTGTGACGCTGAACAATCATTATAAGAATGTTGTTACTATGATTTAGTCTAGATTGGCATTGATGATAAATAACATGAGTTTTCAGTATAGACAAGCTAACGAGTATGCAGTGCTTATTAATTAGCAGCGGTTATGTTAGATATAGTTGTGTTGTCTTAATAATGGGCCCTATGTCATGTACCTGTCGAAGTACACAATGATTAGTTTTGATGAGCAAACCTGAGCTTATTATGGTGAGTACACGAGTAAGGTTCTCTATCGGCCGTATCGACAGAAGCAAATGCTAGTTCGTAATCGTAGTCCGGGGGATGCGATGCAACTAGGTCTGGCGGTGGCACAGAATACATAATAGTACAAGTACAGAAGAGCCACTTTGAAAAGTCATCTAAAGAAATATAGACTTTAGCGACGATACGATTAAGTTCAATTCAGATCGCGCAGCGCGTAATTACCTACGCTTATAGTTGCCTAGAAGTTGCGTCTCTTTCTAGCGTGTAACGCTTACCTTTTCTAACGAAAACAGGGTTGTCTCCTTTTAAAAAATAAATTAATCTAAATACTGAATTACCATTTTTGTAGTACTCTAGAAAACAAATGACTTTCAAAATAAAAACGTAAGGTAGGTGTTAACAGTACTTTAATTCTAATACATTTGTGCATACATACCTACTTACGTTTTCGATACCTTCACGAAAAGAGACACAGGCCTTATATTACTCAAATAATGTTGAATTACGCCGCCTTACTATTAATACCTTTGTCAACAAAAGACGTTTCAAATCGTATCACACGGTCACCGGAATGATTTACGATGCAAACAGATTAGTCCGGGAGCCCGTTTCTAAAAACTTACGAATAATTGAAACGAACAAATGAAGTAGATACGTCTATAATCAAAGGAACAAATCTTGCGCGTACGTCACTCACGGCTCGCGCGTGAGGCCCCAGTGACTAGCCGTCTCGGATAGGCCGCTGTGCGTAGGTACATTTTTGATACCTACACGGTGAGTGGGACAGGCCTGGCGGTGGTGGATACACGTTCGGCTGTGAGAGCCGTGGCGTTAGAGAGCGGGCTACTCGTGGGTGTATTTTTGAGATGTTGTTGATGTAATGTGAACGACGATGGTACATGTCAGTAGTGTTATCTTGTACACATGGTCGAAGGGACGGTGTCGTCCGGGCCAGTCCTGTTTGGATGGCTGAAGGGATGCACTTGTCCGGTCCATGTCTGTGGTGTTGACTTGTGCAGATGGTCGAAGGGACGGTGACATCCGGGCCAGTCCTATGAGGATGGTTGAAGGGATGCACTTGTCCGGTCCATGTCTGTGGTGTTGTCTTGTGCAGATGGTCGAAGGGACGGTGTCATCCGGGCCAGTCCCATGTGGATGGTTGAAGGGATGCACTTGTCCGGTCCATGTCTGTGGTGTTGTCTTGTGCAGATGGTCGAAGGGACGGTGACATCCGGGCCAGTCCTATGAGGATGGTTGAAGGGATGCACTTGTCCGGTCCATGTCTGTGGTGTTGTCTTGTGCAGATGGTCGAAGGGACGGTGTCATCCGGGCCAGTCCCATGTGGATGGTTGAAGGGATGCACTTGTCCGGTCCATGTCTGTGGTGTTGTCTTGTGCAGATGGTCGAAGGGACGGTGTCGTCCGGGCCAGTCCTATGAGGATGGTTGAAGGGATGCACTTGTCCGGTCCATGTCTGTGGTGTTGTCTTGTGCAGATGGTCGAAGGGACGGTGTCATCCGGGCCAGTCCTATGTGGATGGTTGAAGGGATGCACTTGTCCGGTCCATGTCTGTGGTGTTGTCTTGTGCAGATGGTCGAAGGGACGGTGTCGTCCGGGCCAGTCCTATGAGGATGGTTGAAGGGATGCACTTGTCCGGTCCATGTCTGTGGTGTTGTCTTGTGCAGATGGTCGAAGGGACGGTGTCATCCGGGCCAGTCCCATGTGGATGGTTGAAGGGATGCACTTGTCCGGTCCATGTCTGTGGTGTTGTCTTGTGCAGATGGTCGAAGGGACGGTGTCGTCCGGGCCAGTCCCATGAGGATGGTTGAAGGGATGCACTTGTCCGGTCCATGCTGTAACAACTGGTCGTAGGGACAATGTCGTCTGGTCCATGCTGCTTGTTGGCCTGGTCGAAGGGACGCATTTTCGTCCAGTCTAAGTTATAAAATGTAGTTGCTAGTAGTTACTAGTAGTAGTACTAACTTAGTTAGAGAAAGTTGTAATCATGTCCATCAAGTGCGATGGTCGAAAGGATACATGCTTCCCATTGGTTCATCCTCCTGTTTGTCAGGTTGGACGAGCAGATAATAAATGATAGAGATTTTGTTGTCTCTCTCTTTCCAGGACAGCGTTAGCAGATACGCCCGAGGACGGGCGAATGTCAGTCTGGCCGTGTCGGCGTAACCATAGATAAGCGAACCTCACGATACTCATTTCTATATAGATAGGCTGTATACGTTGGATAAAGAGTGACAAGCTGTCATTCTGACGGAACGTCATGAGCGGTGGAGTGGCGGGAAAAGGGATTCGGGAGGACGGAGCCGCTGGCGCACTGCATCATTACGACGGATCGTCTTTTATCCGACATAATTATTAGAGTCACTTCATTTAGATTTTACAAATAAATATGGACGACTCTGATGTAGACCAACCAGTTCCTACATATATGACTTAACTGTCACGTTTTTGTCACAGTTATAAATAATATTTATAATATGATATTCAATCATCTAATATAATAATATATTATTTCCTTTTTTTTTTAACTAAATCATTATTGCAAATGTTATTTTTTTTATTATATTATCTAACTATTGAAGACTCTTTGCTTCCACTATATAGCTTCAAACAAAAAAAATATAATTGTAAAATGTGAGTATCATGTAACCATCAACATATTGCCTACCCAATAATAACTATTATTTTGTAATGCCTGTTGTCTGGTAATAGAAGTCTGTCATGCTCACTCAAGTGTCCTACTGATGGTGGCGATGTGTATCGGGTCGTTAAGTTCCCTTCAATATGGTTGAGCTAAGTGAGGCTGATGCGCTCGTCATACTCGTGAACGGGTGCCGTCAGTCGGGACTGGTCAGCTTCTAGCTGCTATGGCAATCAATTTAGGCTTTTCCTACTTTGCTTTTCAGTTTTTTTTTTCTTTTCTCTGCAATGCATTGATCTACATGATCCTCCCTTTAAACGACTACTTGTAACAAGAACAATTAATTTTAAAAGAGTATCCATGGAGTTTCTTGCCGGTTCTTCTCCATAGGACCCACTTTTTGGAACCGTGCACCTAGTTTTTAGTTTTGACATTTTATAAGAACCTGTAATTGGTCTACATAAAATAAAAACCCTTTGACTTTGACTTTGACTTTGACTTGACTGAAAAGGAAAAATATTTTTTTCTCTGACTGAAGTTGTTTTTTGGAAGTCGGTTGTTAATATGTAAAAAGTCCTTTTTTTTTCAATATTTGTGGTGTCACTAGTTGTGCCTAGGATTTATCCCTTCCCCTTTTAGACTTTTACAAGATCTGATATTGATATCCGTATCAACGCATCTTATTTAACTGTGAAATCGTAACAAACAAACTCACTTTCGCATTTATAATAATAGGATTTAATTTGATTGTAGATTTATATTTGCAATAAACAGTAAAATATTATCTGGGTCATTTCATGCGCAAACCGATTCCTTTCTAATATCGATAGCGAACCACATCACTATTTTTATCGACCTTAACAAACAACACTACGCTTACCCCATACGAGATAGGTAATAGAATTTTTACGGTAACATCACTTACGAAAGTTTTACAACTAGTTGCAACAATGCCGTACAATTGGAGGGCAATCGTAAAAAAATAATGTTTCCGATTGAATCGTATCGTAAAAATGAAGAGTGTTGTTGGCCGAAATGTCGGAATATGTCTCAGTTTTAGTACTGAAATAGTTTACGAGTATCGGTTAAAAGTTTACGGAGACTAGGGATTTAGGATTTAGGGTACCGTAGCCAAATTGTGGAAACGCCAACTTGGTACTTACTCAACCATAGACTAATGAACCTCTCCGCGCTGCTCGGACTAGACTTTCCACTAAAACTCGGGACCTAGCAATTTAAAATGTCCTGAAATAAATATATTTTCTTTCTTTCTGTCTATTTAAGTACCCTCCAATGCACAGGTGGTTTCAATTAATCATAGTTAAACATAACCGCGGCAAGTGTAGCTTAACCTCTCATCGAACATTTCAAATTAATACTCCACCACTCACAATACAAAAAATACCTTCTAACATCAAATACTGCACTTACACCGCTTGCATAATAATAATGCGGTATGCGCCGCATCCTATCCCATTACTCAGCGTCAGAAGACAACTGAACAGCTATGCCCCACCAATTTGTCACTACTTATGCACTAACGCAATTCACCTACCCGACTGCAACATAGACAGAATTCACATCTACCCGCAAATGTAAATTTTATTCGAAACTAGCTTTCCGCCAGCGGCTTCGCTTCAAATTAAAAAAAAACCGGCCAAGGCAAAATTTTATTTTACCACTTTCTTGGCATGATCAATATACATATCCATACTAAATTTCAGCGTTCTAGTATCAAGAACATCGGAGCTATGCCGCGGACAGACAGACAGACATGTCGAAACTATAAGGGTTCCTTGTCGGACTACGGAACCCTAAAAATGACAGAGTTTCATAGAAACTTTGCTTCCTCTTTTTCACCTCCGTAAGGGTAGAATTTTGGAATAATCCTTTCTTTTCGGATGCCTACGTCATACAAAGAACATACCTTCCAAGTTTCACGTCTCTACGATCAGCGGTTTAGGCTGTGCGTTGATCCGTCAGTCATTCAGGGCAAAGCATTTTATTATATGTATAGAAGATATTTATTTTGTCAATAGGTTTTAAAGTATACGAAGCCGATTACTTAACACACTTACAAAATAATAAAACACCCTTCAATCTCCTTCCCCCTTTACACTGGAGTTTGTTTACTAAAATCAAATAAACAAACGGATCGAATTATTTACCGTGACCCGTCAAACCCATTGGACCTTTAGCGTTTGTGACGTCACCGACGCCATTTTAATCAACAGAGAATGGCATTGTAGCAAGTTAAATGACTCAATAATTTAATTTCCGCAGTTGTAGTGAATTATACACAATTTGGGAGTGCCTTTTTGGTTTGAGGGACGAGTTCGTAGCGATTCCGAATGACGATTAATCGATTTGTTAGACTGGAGTAACATCGAATTTAATCGATAAGTTTCGTGTATATTAATATAAGTATAATACATCGATAAATTTCGTGTATTAATAAAAATTGGAATAACTACTTTATATGCCTGTGTTTTTGTCTGTCTGTTTATTACCATTTCTATGATGAAATTGGCTTAAAATGGGTTTCTAAAAATATCCACATAGGTTACCACCAACCTGCATTATATTCTACATGTTTTTTTTTTAAATGTAATAAGAGCTCCTCTCTACTCACCTATTTTCATCATCAGCACTCAGCAGCCTATCTAGAACTGGTCCACCAATGGACAAATCTCCCCTAACTGCCTTATCGCCCGGTCTGTGACCTATTTTGCACGGTAATGGAATAATATCGAAACAGCTAGCGCGGTCCTAGAATATAGGTTCATAAGGGCGAAGGAAGGAAGAATGGACGGGTTTTAGTCAGCAACAGTCTGACACTTCCTTACTACCTGCCCAAAGTGAGAGGGTTCATTTGATGATTTCCCATCCCTTAAAAGAAAAAAAAAAACAATGATTGCCTACCCGTGCGAAGCCCGCAAGACAGCTTTCATCAGGAAAAGAAAAGTAATTTCTAGGATTCGAAAAAAGCCAATAGTTAGTCTTACAAAAAAGTATATTGTCAGCAACAGGTCGAGACTTGTCGTGACCTGATTTTAAACTAATTACAGATAAGTTTTTAATGTTTCTCTTGTTCTTAATAAAGAATGAACGATAAAAGATTCTTCTTTATTTTTATTTAAGACTACAACTTGTTACTTTTAGAGTTTGAGCCTTAGAATTATAGATATAACGATAAAACATAATATTTAGTGCAAAAAATAAGACAAAAAATAAGAACAAACACAAAAAGTAATAATAATAAGAACAAATATTTATTAATTTTTATTGATAAATTGTTTTTTTCATTTGATAAGTTTTGAAAAATATTTAAAAAATGTACCTAACTTAAAGTAAATGGAATATAATAAAAAACATATTGGAATAACATTAAAACAAAATGAAAAATTACGTAGGTAATGATCTTAAAAAAAACTTCTAAGTAAAAAGATTTTTATTTTTACAGACACGCTCAAATATTACATTGAAAATACAAACTTTTTTTGTATTTTATATTTTTTGTTTTAGCATATAAATATGTATGTCGTAGTAGTAGTTTTTAATCTTTAGCCTTAAGTAGTTTTAAGTTATTCATAGAATAAATCTCATATTAAAAAAAAAATACGAAGTTGATGCCAATAAAGTTATTGTTTAAATGTAGGTTAACATTTTTAAACCGACCTATAACAAGATCACGACCAATCCGATGACACTTAAAATTTTGACATTGGTTTAGGAAATTAGAAGTTATGATCAAACTAACTATACATACATACATCGGTGATATTCATAACCCTTTTCTCCCGTAGTCGAGTAAAAACAGATTCGAGTAGACAACCGGGACCAAGGCTTAACGTGCTTTCCGAGGCACGGAAGAGTCTCGCTATGACAAAGATGGTCGCCCATCCACGGGCCGACCGCGCCAAGCGCAGCTTAACCTTTGATCGGTCGAAACGTGCGGCTGTTACTTAGCCACGAGCTCCTCTCGAGTAAAAACAGATTATCGTTATTAAATGAAAATCTTGATATTTCCTTGAAGATTATATTGCGTTTTCTCGTACCTTCTTTGCGCGTTGAGTTTTTATCCACGCTCCGTCTCGCTAGCAGAGATTATACCATAAAAAGTTTCATTCAAAGCATTTTAGAAATGTTGTATCTGCAGTGTCTTTTTAAAGTTACTCTTGTTGCAATCGTTAGAGAAAGGTAATTAGGTTCTTGATTTCCTTTCAAAAGTAATTAAAAGAAGTGAAGGAATTGGAATACCTACAGTTGCGGTGATTTTCGATTTAGGCTGCGCTAGTTGTTAGACTATGAATCTCTGTGCTGGAGAATAAAATTCTATTTTTTTAAAATATAAAATAAAAAAAATATATATTAAAAAAAAAACCATGCGCTTAATATTATTAGCCCAACTGGGCAAAGCGCCTGTATATCAAGTACAAGTATGCAGATACAGAAAATTGCAAATACCATTGTTACTTTTTTATAGCCCTAAAAAAGTCATTTTATTTCAAATAGGCCTTTGCAGGCTCTTATGAAAAGTCACACTAGTTGCACGGTTCCAAACAGTAGGTCCTATGGAGAAGAACCGGCAAGAAACTCCATGATTACTCTTTTCAAAAAAGAAATGGTGTTCACAATAACTCGGTTACTCTATAGTTTTACTTTTAAAGTAGGTATATCTTAGAAATCTAATAGTATACTTATCTAAAATTAATTTATCACCATATCTTTAACTGGCTATTTCCCACGGTTTCACCCGCATTCTGAAGGAACTACTTCAAGCACCTGGATAAAAGGTATCCTATGTGTTAATCAAGGTTATAAACTATGTACGTACCAAATCTCATGCAAATCCATTCAGCAGTTTTTACGTGAAAGAGTAACAAACATACATCCTCACAAACTTTCGCATATCTATACTAATATTATAAAGAGGAAAGATTTGTTTGTTTGTTTGTAGGGTTTTAACTCAAGAACTACTCGACCGATTTTCACCGTTAGAAAGCTCCATCTTTACGAAGTGTCATAGGCTATATTTATTTCCAGAAATAATTATTCCTACTAAAACTAGAGTAATGTAATCTGTTTATAAGAAAAATCACCGAAACCTACCACTGATATTGTCACAGCAAAAAATACTCCTTGTCATCACTTTTAGTTAGAACATCTACCACCATTGACCGTCAATTTTCCCCTACCTCATAAGGCATGGTCCATTTCACCATAGAAAAGGTTATACCATAAAAAAGGTCTACCTGGCCAGTAAGTATGACAAGCGGACTCTCAAATGGACCATGGGATAGGGGCAGTAACTCTTTTTTTAAGGTTAAGCAGCTTTGGGTTTTATTGTAATGTATTTAGGGTACAGTATTATATGATAAAAACCCCACGGTCTGTTGGCTTTAGATGGATTTTGATATTGTAGGTCACGGCATTTTTTGTGTTACTCACTTTTTTGGGTTCCGTGCCGAAAATGGTGAAAAGGAATCCTTATGGTTTCACTTCGTCTGTCTGTCACAGCTGATCATTTAAACTACTCATGCTATCGACTTGTTTCGAAAGAACGATTCCTTTTTTGAAACACTTTTTCATAGTACAATTTCCCGCGGGTTTTCTTCATTCGTGAAGGACTACTAACCGTGTTTTGTCCTAGGTTTCAATCTTTCTCCATCTAAATAGTTTCAGCCGTTTTTGCTCGAAAGCGTAACATACCTACTAACAGACAGGCAAGAAATACTTTTCGCATTTAAGGATTTCGCAAGTATCTATATCAAGCCCTCTTAAATTCTTAAAATAAACCTCCAAGGCTCCGATCCATATTACTAGGAAGGAAAAACGGTAAATTTGTAATAAGAATAGAATAGAATAGAATATGCTTTATTATGTACACCACTTTTAAAATTAAAAAACTTAACAATATAATTAAGGTAGGTGACACAATGGGCGGTCTTATCGCTAAAAGCGATCTCTTACAGACAACCTTTGGATGGACTGAGGACAAGAGGAAAAACCAAACAGTAGGTAGTCCAAGGTGTACTCTTACTTATATATTATATATAATAGTAATATAATATCTATACAACTAAATATTATGTAATTACAAAAAATAAAATATAAACGTTATACATATAATATATATATAAATATATAAATACAACAATAAATATATAAACATTTTACATATAAAATATATATATATATGTGTATATATATAAATATCAATACAATTTTATAGAAGAAGAAATTATTAAAAATAATGTTAGGGAGAAAGGTAGTGGTTTTTTAACATATTTTTGAAAACTGCTAGCGATTGAGCCTGTCTTATCGATACGGGCAATGCATTCCATAACCGTACAGCTTGAATGGTAAAAGATTTATCAAAGAAGCTGGTGGCATGCATTGCCATCTCTAGCCTCAAGTTCTCTGATGACCTTAGATATTTCGTATGTGTGTCATGAAGGAACTTGAAACGTTCTTTGAGATAAGGGGGAGTTGTAGGATTGAACAAAATGTTGTACAGCAAAGACAAGATATGAGAATTCCGGCGAAGACGTATAGGAAGCCACTTGAGTTTTGAACGAAATTCAGATACATGATCATATTTGCGCAAGCCAAATATAAATCTTATGCAAACATTTTGAAGTCTCTCAAGTTTGTCAAGCTGTGCCTCAGTGAGATCGAGATAACTGACATCTGCGTAGTCAAGGATGGGAAGCAAGAGGGACTGGGCAAGCGCAGTCTTAGTGGCAGTTGGGAGAAAATTGCGCAAGCGCCTCAAGGACCTGACAGATGCAAACACCTTGCGGCTAACCTCTTGTAGCTGGGGAGCCCAAGAGAGATTTTTGTCAATGAGTACCCCCAGATTCTTGACTTTGTCACTTATTGGAATAGCAGTCCCGCTGAACTTGATTTGAGGAAGCTGCGTCCAGTTAATCTTGGGGGTCATCCTAGAGCTACCAACAACAATAGCCTGGGTTTTGGAAGGATTTACCTTAAGACCATATGCCTCACTCCAATCACTAATTGCAGCCAAATCCACATTGATAGTAGTGATTGCATCTGCCAAGTCCAGATAAGCAGCTTTTCTATAAATTTGCAAATCATCAGCATAAAGGTGGTAGGAAGAAAGAAGATTTTTGGAGATAGAATTAATAAATATTGCGAAGAGTAAAGGAGACAAAACGCCACCCTGTGGTACGCCAACAGAAGTATAACACCACGAAGAGTATGAATCTTCTATGCATATACGTTGCCGGCGGCCAAACAGGTAACTACGAAACCAGTCAATCGCCGTTGGAGATATGTTAAGCGAGCCAAGTATGCCGAGCAGGATATCAAAGTCGATGGTATTGAACGCATTACTAAAATCTAGTAAGCAAAGAACCGTTAACTCTCCTGTTTCCATGCCCAGGCGTATATCCTCCGTAATATTCACTAAGGCTGTAGTGGTGCTGTGACCAGGTCGGAAACCGGATTGGAAAGGATTCAGCAGATTGTTCCGACAAAGAAAAACATTAAGCTGATCGTGAACAAGGCGTTCTAGGACCTTGGAAAGGAAAGGTAAGATGGAGATGGGACGATACTCTGAGAAACAAGAGGGATTGGACGTTTTGGGTAAAGGAGTGATTTTGGCTTCTTTCCAAAGTGATGGGAATACACCATGGGATATGGAGTAGTTAAGGATATGGCATAGGACTGGTAGAATTTCGTCAAGGATAGGTAGTATCATTTTCCGACTGATACAATCACCACCAACAGCGTTAGATGTGATGGAAACTATGCTCTTCTTAACATCACAATCCGAAAATTGACTAAAATTAAACGAGGAATAATCCGGAGTTGGTAGGTTTGAAAGATAATCTAGTGTGCGTGCCTTCGTGGTCTTACTGCAGGCAGACGAGGATGAGAAGTGTTGATTCAATAGATCAATATCTAAGTCTTTAGGAATTGAGCCTCGGCTTGATTTTCCAACTCCCATGGATCTAAGAAATTTCCAAACTTTGGCTGGATCTCCATTTTCAACTGACTTGTGAACGTGGTGGCGTTGGGCATCTCTACACACCTTGTTGCATCGATTGCGAACCTCAACATACTTCTCCCGAGTAAACGAATTGGGACGACATTTTAATTTTGTTTTAGCTACAGCCTTTTTGTGCATGACAGTCTTAATGCTATCCGTTAGCCACGGAGCCGGAAGATGTTTAATTTTTACTGCACGAATTGGAGCGTGTACGTCGTACAGCTGCACTAGTGTATCTGTGAGCAAAGCAACTTTACCATCAACCGACTCGGTAGCAGCCAAAGGAGCCCAATCAATACTGCTAGCATCTCTGCAGAGGTCGTCTGTGTTCATACCACTAAAGTTGCGTTGCAGGAGGATTTTAGGTTTTGCCTTAGGTGGGCGAATTTTGTAAGAGAGGAATATTAAGTCGTGGTAGGAAAACATATCAGCTGAGCATTGACCATGCTTGCTGACATGCTCCGCTGACGAAACAATAACAAGGTCCAGGAGTGAAGGGTTACAGTTAGGAAAGTGGTGTGTGGCACTTAAAGGGAGGATAGACAGATTTGACGACTGAAGTACTGAACAAAGAGAAGAAGAGCGGGTATCGTTTTTTAATAAGCACGTATTGAAGTCCCCCATAATTATTGTATGACTGTAAGAAGGTGTTAGATTTTCTAAGAGATTTTCAAAATTGGAAAAGTAATTTACACGCAGAGAAGGGCTATAATAGACCCCAAGGAGAATTTTGGCATGGTTCAGGTTGACTTCTAAAAAGAGATGCTCACCCGCACCCTGCGGCGTAGGTTGTGCTGACATATTAATTATTGAAAAGGGAATGTGTGGACGAAGGTATATGGCAACACCACCCCCGCCACCAACCGTGCGGTCATTTCTTATCAGCTGAAAACCTGGTAAAGAATAGGAAGTAGAAGGAAGACATGGTTTTAACCAAGATTCTGAAACAAGGATAGCATGAATGTTCTTACAGTCTAAGTTAGCTAGCATGTCAGAGTAATGAGCCGGAATACTTTGGGCATTTATATGGACTACATTAAAATTCTTCGGAACATCAGAGAACTGAGATTCAAGAGTATCAGCAAGCGTTGGAATACTGGCAAAGCTATCACTACTACAAGCCGATAGAAAGGTTTCAGCATCGCTGTCATCGTTAGAATCTGACATCGACAACATTGTATAATTTATATTATATATAAAACAATATATATATATATATATAAAGTATATACCTATAAACCTATAAAATAAATGATAATATTAATAAAAATAAAAATAAATATAATAATAAAAAATTAAATGAAAAATTGCTCATTTTATCCACCCGCCAGTTGAGTGTTAACAACAAATTATGATTAAATAATAACACTAAAACAACATTAAAGACGGAGAAGAAATAGATTATTTGTATCGACCGAGTAACTGCAAAAGAAATACCTAATAATGTCAATAAGAAATACTCAATATAACAATTTTAGAGGCTACTGTCAATGGTTCCTGAACGAAACAGATAAATAAAACCTAATGACATTTTGACAGTTGACAGCTGACGTACAAGCAAATTAGAAAATATTTGGAGGTGGAGTTACTTGAAAATAAATACATAAAAAGTTACATTCAGTGAATTTAGAGGGTAGAATTTAATTACAACAGACAAAAAAGGGTGCTACCCGGACGATAGAATTACCTAATGATACATCACTTCTTTTTGGCGGCGGCACGCCTGGCTTTCTTCGGTGCTGGCGACGGTGACGGAGATGACGACTGTATTGAAGCTATGGAACACGATTTCTCCTTGACCTGCTCAATCCTATTGAGGTCATCGAGTGTGCCTACCCGATGTCGGGAGCCGTCCGAGCCAAGGACATAGACAAGGCCCTGCTTAGTCCAGCAGCTGGTTACACCAAACCTCTCACGTGCCGACATGAAGAGTTGGTGACGGGATCTAGTCAGGAACTCCGATACCGTTATACCAGTGCCCTTCAACTTCGTCTTTGCAAACCAGACACTATCCCTGATGCTAACGTCCCGCAGTTTGCAAAGAATGGGCCTGGGTTTGCTTGCTCCCGCCTGCCTACCCATTCTGTGGCACCGTTTGACATCAGCAGCAGTGAAGTCCGTGAGCTTTAGATGACACCGTACCACTTCCGCCACCACCTGTGCTGTATCTTCCTTGTCCTGCTCGGTGACACCATGCAACAGCACCATCTTCCGTCGTCCACGCATCTCCAAGTTATCGAGACCCTGTGCCAAAGCCTCCATCTGCTTCTGCATACAGCTCAGTGCCTCGAGAATAAACTTCTTGAAAGAAGTATAGTCGGCCACCAAACCGTCAGTGTTACTTGAAGCCCCTGGATTCTTCTGCAACTGTGCTTCAAAGTTTGTCATCCTATCTTCAAATAGTGACATCATTTCAGACAGTGAAACCTTCAGTGCCTCCATGGTTGTTTATAAACTTGTTGTTGTGATGTTATAGAAGTTTTTTATTTAGGAGATAACACTACACTGGTGGGTGATATATATTAGTAATATAAATAAAGCATTTAATGTTTAATTAGAATTAAAATACTATTTTTTATAAATATTTAAGCAGAGCAAAAATTTCTCAACCTTTTCTCAAAACTACCCACCAGAGAAAAAAGCCTCCTAAAAAGGATCCATTATTTACCGATGATGTTGACACTTTAATGTTGACTGATGAATCTAAGAACGAATTCGGAAATAGCCGAGAGAATAATCGATTGAATGATTTCGTTGATTTGTTTATCGATGCTCGAATAAATTGAAGAATCAAATATTCCTTTTTCCAAAAAAAAAAGTATTAAAAGAATCTTATATTATACTTGTTGCTTCCCGCAGTTTCACCCTCGTCCCAAGGGAACTACTTAATACACCCGGATAAAAAGTATCTTGGAACCGTCTCTGGGGCCCCATCTGTCCCCATGGCAAATTTCATCCAAATCAGCTCAATCGTTATAGCGTAAAACAAACAAACTCACTTTCGCATTTATAATACATATTAGTAAAGATGTGTATACAAAAAAAAAAATATTTGCTTAATTTTTGATGTTTTTTTTTGTTTTCAGGTAATATTTTGTCGCGATCAAAAACAAGCCTGTGAGCTCGCTAGAGGAACAATGACAAAAGGTATAAATAATTATTAACTTTACTATATCACTACCATGACCCGGGTACAAATGCTAGTCATAGAGCCCTCAAATTGAAAATCCTTTGAAAGACTTTTCGATTATTAAAATTTTGTTTTAAATTGATGATTGATATTTCGATTATTTAAATTGATGAGAAATCATCAAATAACTTCTCCCACTGTGAGCGGAGCGGCAGGTGTTTGTCTCTTACAAACACTGAAGATGTCATTTAAGTACTAGAATAGCATAATCTAGAAAAGGACAGATACCATGATTATTGACATCTCTGTCTCCCATATCTGTCATCTCACATTTGTAGTTCCTTGATTGACAGTCTTACCAAGTGGCATTGAATTACCCGGTAACTGGGTTGTGGAGGTCAGATAGGCAGTCGCTCCATGTAAAACACTGGTACTCAGCTGCTTCCAGTTAGAATGGAAGCCGACCCCAATATACTTGGGAAAAGGCTAGGCAGATGATGATGGTCTGTCATCATACATAGCCATTTCTATAAATAGATGTATAATGAAATTCTTGTGCTTCTATGTCGCTTTTATACTGGGTCCACCAAATAGGTATTTAATTTAAAAAAGGGTTCCCTAATTAATTTCGTTGCAAAAAGGGTTTCGTGGGTTGGACATTTTTTCTTGTAAAATGTTATTTGTTTTTGGGGACTGATATTATTATTTTTTGTAGGTAGTACTGAAAATATTATGCAATTTCTATGATAATTAAAGATGCTAAAAGAAAACCACAGAAACAATATTGATATTTATTAACTCATAATAAAGGTATGAATTTTAATATGTCACATTGGTAATTCCCAGGTATAGAACTCCCATTCTCTTGGTTGAGGTGTGCACTCCATAACCTCTGAGCTACCACGACTGGGGCAATGGGTAGCTACTTATAAAAAAATTACTTAAAAAAGGGGGAGGTTCTCAATCGATGTCAAAAATACGCAAAGCAGTGCCTAATGTAACAGACTTCTAGATCGATGTTTCGTTTCGGCAGATAAAAGTTATTTTTAAGTTTCAAAATCACTACAAATTGCAAAATAACTTTTTTACTAGGTATACACTAATATTTTAATAAAATCATGCACCAATCAAACCCGAACCCATAACTGAAGATCGGACTAGTAGTTTTGGAGAAAAATGGCAACATGGATTTGTGCAAACAAACAAACATCCTCTCCCCTCAAATGCCCGTCTCCGTTCCGTCGTGGATAATAAAATAAAATACACTACAATAATACCTAATTTGAAAACCTTCTCTAAGAACGAAATTTCAGTTATTTTTCAATTTTTAGCATCTTTGAATTCCATTTCTATTTTTAACCCCCGATGCAAAACGAAGGCTGTTATAAGTTTGACATCGATGTCTGTCTGTCTGTCGATGTGTGTATCTGTCTGTGGCATCGTAACTCTCAAACGGATGGACCGATTTCGATGCGGTTTTTGTCATTTGAAAGCGAGTTTCTTTGCGATGTTAATATCGGTCCAGCAGTGTAAGAGTATCAGCTCTTTTCCAAAATGATGTAAGGCATTTTTGGTAGGGGGTTTTTTTAATATTTGCTTGTTGAATTTGCATTGGTTTGGAAGCTGGCTGTAATTTTTGAAATAAAAAAATATTTTTATTTTTTCAAATACATAATAAATATCATAATCAGGGATCTAGTGACGTCAACATTTATTAATATATACCCGTCCTTGTCTGTCCTACGAGGTGATCTCGTGATAACCTACAATTTGGTGTCGCATGCTACAAGTTCGTTTGGATGCCATGATGGATGATCAACCTTCCTAATAAGTCAATGCTATAAATATCTACTTAACATTGATTTGCTAGAGAATTCCGTGGTTAGGATTTGTTTCAAAATTCTTGATTTGGTCATTATTAGTAAGTAGACATTCATTTATTTATTTTACATATATTTACATTTTTAAATATTAAATTATAAATATATATAAAAAACATTTAAAAATATAAAAATAGTACACCACCGGCAACGGGAACATGGTCCAAGCTACCGGCGGTCAGGACCCCAGAGAGAGAAATCTCCTGACTATGCGTGCCGTATCCAGTAATACCGCTTTCTGTATCAAGCGCTTGATCCAACCATCTAACGAGAGCCTCTTTAGATGTAGATCGAGGCTCTTGGCTATCAAACCATTGGCTGAAACGACTATCGGCACAATGACTGCAGAGTCCACATGCCACATGTCAACAACCTCGTGAGCCGAATCAAGATATTTATTATATTTATATATTAGTAAGTATACTTATTATGAAAACTGAGAGGGTCGTAAACAGCCGTGTAGAACATAGATTAGCGAGGTTAAGCTGCTCTAGCCGCGGTCGCCATGGATGGGTGACTGTTTAACATCGCGAGACTCTTCCGTGCCTCTGAGAGCACGTAAAGCAGTTCAGGCGTTGGACCAACAGGTCCTGCTTGTACTAGCTCTCGTCCTATGTTCGGTTCGGCTTCCAGTTTAACGAATGCAGAATACATTTACATGGAGCAACTGCCTTATGACCTCCACAACCCAGTTACCGGGTAACATGATACCCCGTGTTAAGAGTGGTTGTCAGAGTTGCTGGTTTTTGACTACCCGTAATGACTGTCAAAGTCCTACAAATGACAGCCGGGACCAACAGCTTAAGGTGCTTTCCGAGGCACGGAGGAGTCTCAGTATGACATAGACGGTATTCCATCTAAGAACCGAACGCGCCAAACGCGGCTCATGCAGTTGATACTTAGCTACGAGCTCCACTCTGACGCTAGAGCCTGCAGCCCACACGATACGCAGGAAAAAAGCCAAATACTTAGGTACTGGAAAACAGAATATTTTTTTTGCTATAGTGACCTCTCGAATTTTATACGTTCACTAGCTTTCCACCTGGGCTTCGCCCGTGTGGGCTATACGAATTCAAATTAAAAGTTTGCCCCCCTTTTTCACCCTCTTAGGGGTAGAATTTCGGAAAATCCTTTCTTATCAGATGCCTACGTCATACAAAGAACACACCCTCCAAGTTTCAGGTTTCTACGATCAGCGGTTTAGGCTGTGCGTTGATCCGTCAGTCATTCAGGACGAAGCATTTCATATGTATAGATTGGAGTCTTATGATGTAGCAATGCTTTAACTAGATTTAACGTTGCTCATTGCATTATGCCAGCGGTCGGCAACCCGCGGCCCGCGGGCCGCGTGCGGCCCGCGGACGTCTTACTTGCGGCCCGCGAATATTTGGTAAAAAAGTTTTTACCAAATTAAAAATGCAACCGACTTCCAAAAATACTAATAAGAGTAAAATTAGTTTCATTTAAACGTTAGTCAGTGTCTCTAAGCTACTGTTGTATTTTGCCACCGACTCATGAATTAATGAAATACGCTGGATGTATGGCTTCAAGGTAAAAAAAAAACCGGCCAAGTGCGTGTCGGGCACGGCAAATATTTTTTTAAGCTCCCAAACACGTTAAGCGTTAGTAGGCATAACCGGCAGGGGCGTATTTACCATAGGACCAAGGGGCCATGGCCCGGGGCGGCAGGCTGCGAGGGGCGGCGAGGTTCAATTTTTTTTAAAATTTGATCATCCTATCATACCAGCCCAATTATTATGATCCTAAAAAAAAAATAGCGCTCGCTACGCTCGCGCCTTCAACTAATTTGCTTTTAGTTTAGTTTTTGCTACAATTTTGAGTTCATTACTCCAAACCTTATTATGCAACAAACAAAAACTACTCAAAAGTATTTTTTTATTGTGATCCTGGAAAAAATTCGCGCTCGCTTCGCTCGCGCCTTAAACTGCCCCTGTTTTTTTTGCTAATAATTACACTTTACTCCAACTATTATCGTGCAACAAACAACTCAAAAGTATTTTTTTTATTGTGATCCTACAAAAAAATCAGTCTCGCTTCGCTCGCGCCTTCAACTGTTTTTATTTTATTTAAAATTTATTTTTTGCCACAATTTTGAGTTTTTTACTCTAAACATTATCATGCAACAAAAAAATTTACATCCTACAAAAAAATCGCGCTCGCTTCGCTCGCGCCTGTTCTTTTTTCTTTTCGCATTTACTTTTTGCTACAATTTAAAAGTTCTTTACTTCAAACATCATCATGCAACAAACAAAAACAACTCAAAAGTAAAAGTTATTATTATTTTATTGTGACCCAAAAACTACGCGCTCGCTTCGCTCGCGCCTTCATTTGTTCTTTTCCTTTAACAGTTTGTTTCACTACAATTTATAGATCTTTACTTAAAACGTTATCATGCAACAAACAAAAAAAACTCAAAAGTGAAAAACTAATACATCGTTCTAAAAGTCGGTGTCTTCAATCGTTATTGTTTTGTGTTTTTTTGCCACCAACTTCAAGAACGATCCATTGGTTAGGTTCTATTTTTCCATTTTTTTTCCTTTTTGTTAATGGGGCGGCAAAGCTAACTGGCCCGGGGCGCTAAATCTTTAAATACGCCTCTGGTAACCGGTTACAGAGTTATACTCGTCTAACTAAGAACTTCTACGGAACCCTAGTGCGCGTGACCCGACTCGCACTTGGCCGGTTTTTCTATGGGAAATTATACGTAAGTATATCAGGTACAATCTAGGGTAATATCACAAGTGCGGCCCGCCTATAGTTTATTTTGCTACCTTGTGGCCCTTGCTTGCCAAAAGGTTGCCGACCGCTGCTTTATGCAATCATTTTCAGAAATAGCACT
The DNA here is from genome assembly GCA_963891755.1 of Pyrrhia umbra. Lineage (NCBI taxonomy): Eukaryota > Metazoa > Arthropoda > Insecta > Lepidoptera > Noctuidae > Pyrrhia > Pyrrhia umbra. Next base: position 6,125,385 of record OY982943.1, read on the forward strand.
CAAGCGGTTTCCCGATGTTTCAGTCGTTTTGAGGAAACTTTATTTTAATATCTTAATCCGCTTAGCGGTATAACCGTTAAAGCGTCACTGACAAATAAACAGACAGAGGTATTTCTGTATAGAGAATACTAGCTGTTTCCCGCGGTTTCACCCGGGTAGTAATAGAAATTGTTATTTGTCAGCGTCAAATGTGGAATCCTAAAATGCGAAATTTTGCGAGGATGTATGTATGTTACTCTTTCACGTAAAACCTGCTGAATGGATTTGGATAAAATTTGGTATACTAATAGTTAATAACCTGGATTAACACGCAGGTTACTTTTTATCCGGGTGCGTGAAGTAGAATGAAAAGATGCGGTTGAAACCGGGTGTAACGGCTAATGTGAATATAAATGTCAATTGAATTGTAAAACAAAACATTTAATTGGCTTTTACTAATGAATGAGTAATTCTAGCTACTAGTTATTCTAATTTCGAGTGTATGGTGAACCCCTAACCCATACACACCACACAATTTCCAAGTAAAACTAAAAGTATTTGACGTTCAAAATAAACACCTTACCTCTTTAAATTACCTCTATTTCTAAGAAAATACACATCATACATCACTTAATGCTTTCCAACATGCATAAGATGAAATGCACCCGATAATTCATATTTCATTACTTTTCTAAGGTGGTAACACACGGGATGTTTCGAATCGCGGCGGTCCGCAGACAAAAAAAAATAGTTCTTGTTGCTGGCCTTAATGATTGGAAAGAGGGTGTCCGACATGGCTATTTATGAATGTGACTGACAAGTGAACTAACGCAAATTCCATTCATTGGTATCATTTACAGTGTCATTCCAAGGTGACAATGTTAGTTCCAGTTTTCATCACATTCATATAGATCCATGTTGGACTACAGACAGATGGTGATTACAAGAATTGCCCCTAATTTTAGCCTCCATCAAGTACTTCTAGGAATAGATGGTTGCTAGGCAACAGGACAATGGGCAATATAATAATCTGAACTAAATCTGTCAAAGCTCGCTTTCGTAATTATTGTCTCTATAGCTACTAAGCTGGTTATGAAATTTAAAGTCTTACTAAATTGTAAACGGAAAGGAGGATTTTTGTTACTCTTTCACGCAAAAATCAACGGATTTGAATGAAACTGGGTATACAGATAGACCATGTTTTAGATAACACACAACATCCCAAAATTTTGCTCGTTATATAGGGTAAACCGCGTAGAAAGACTTGTATACTACATATATATGTAGCCTGTAGCAAATAAGCTTCAATTTTGCACCCATTCCGGGCGTGTTAGACACAACGGATCACAAGCAAAAGGGCACAGAATTTGGAACCTCTCAAACCGCTGCGGGCGGTCGTATTCCGTGTGTTGTTCCCCTTACATTTGTACCTAAGTGAAATAAATTAAAAATACAACGTCCGTCGAATAGGTAAAGCAGTATTTTGTTTTATCGAATGCCGCTTTTGCGTGCACAGTGCTCATTTGAAAAGCTTACAACGAAACGTGGACGGTGTTATGCAACATAGCATCAAGATATTTTTTTGTACGAAAATGTTAGCTTTGTTTGATCGATCTTGGATTACGTAAAATACTGTTGGCAGATTGATGTATTGGGGAATAATTCAAAGATTAAGATTTTTTTCTTTGAAGATTTTCAGATGTTAGTAATATTTTTTGGGCGAGTTAGAATGTCTTTTACCACTTTCTCTTTGTTATTTTGCCCTTAATATCTTTTTATTTTAGGCCGGCCTTATTCCGAATACGATAATTAAATTATGAGTGATTTTTTTTTTTAGATAATTATGGTGTTCACTCCTTTTTCAGCCTCATTATTTTTTTATATTTTTTTTTTATATTTGTTGACTTCTCACAAGTGTGTATTTATTTCCGGATAAGTACCGGTAATTATTATCAGGCAGATTATTTTATACAAATTACATTACAATTACTATATTTTTTATCTGGTACTTTCTTAGTTCTACAAGCATAGAAACAGGCCCTTACTCTATTTCACCAGGGTTACTATGTGCTAGATCTTCGAATCTTATTCAATATAAACCAATAAAAAACTATAGACATCAATACAATTATAAATGGTACGTGAAATAATAAAAACTTCCTCTTTATTAAGCCATATAACGATACTGGACATAAAGAAAAATAAAATACACAATAATATTTTCTTTTTCCTTCCCCTTGGTTTGTTCAAAGAGCAATGTACCTATTATTTACCGAAATGACTTTAGTTATTTCCTCAAGAAACGGATCCGTTTTGGCAAAGATATTTTTCTTATATCTCAGAAATTTCTTACGTAAGCATATTAAAACAGTAAGCTTTTAAATAAGACTATTGGCCTTTCGACAACAAAAAGTTGTATGTTTTTGAAGTTGAATAAAACACCACTGTGTTTTCCTTTTTAATATTTTTTTTTAGTTTCTTTGCAACAATGTATGTGCTAAGGTAATGTTTTATTTTGATGATGGTTAAGGAGTTTTATTGAATATAGACTGAAGTTCATATACAATCAGATCCCAAACCATATCGAAATAAAGTATTTCTATTGAAAAGATTTTTCATTAATTATTATTCGTCATTTGTAGATTTTTGACAGTCGTTACTGTTAAAAGCTCGAAAGTTAATGGACCTTGTGAGTGAGATGCGTACGTTAATAATGGATCCGTCGATTCCTTAAGAAGATTTTACACTTTCTGAGATAACGCAAATATGTAAGAAAAAATGGCTCAGAAAGGAGAATTATCGCAGACTACCTGTAACTGTCTAAAAACTTTAAATGTCAATTAATGAAATATCTTTTCTATCGATATGCTGATGATACCTAGCCTTAACCTTCACCAAGACAAAATTACTTTTAAACCATGCTAAAAAAAACAAACTTGCCAAGACTAGACGGATTTTGTTGAAACTCAATAACTTAACCGATGACACATTAAACACATACAAGTTCTAAGTATTAAGCAAATAAGTAATGCCATTTGGAACCTAAATCTAATAACAATAAATTAAATTGCGTGTCTCACTACAACATTAACTGGTAGTGTCGATTTAATTTACTGCTTCACTACTACATAAGCCTGGAATTCTGTTACTCGCGTGTAACAAAGGGACCGGCTTAATCAATGAATACATTAAAGATTTACTAATACGTACTTTTAATTGTACATAATATAAAAAGCCTTTCATTGGAACTTTGTTTTTTAATGTCAAAATAGAAATTTAATTAATGGTAGTCGATTCATGTTTGCCTGCTTCGTTGGTCTAGTGGTTGTAAGCGCGCGACTGTTGTACACGAAGTTCTGGGTTCGTTTCCCGGGTTGGGCAATGTGTTTTTTTCATGTGGGGTTTCTCAGTAGCAACCTAGAGACTTATTTCTTGTTCGGTTGATGGCATTAGGCTCTAGAAATGGAATTAATATTCGCGTTTATACGATGATATTTTCTACGACCTATTTCCCGCATCCTGAGGGAACTACTAAACACTCCCCCCTCCCCATGTCCTTCCCCTAGTTTCAATCTATATCTCTACCAAATTCCATCATAATCGGTTCAGCCGTTTTACTGTTAAAGCGTAACAGACAGCGTTAGTTTTAGTTTTGCATTTGTAAGGATTTAATTTAAGTATTATTAAATATAATAATTAATGTAAATTTCCAAGGATTCCTAGGCAATTTATTTGCTAGTTGTCCTAGTAATTTACACCTAGGCACCTGCCTAGTAGCTATATAAAAGGGCGATAATTAATCAACAGCTATTAATACTACTATTATCTCGAGTTGTAACATAAAACATTATTAAATTATGGTCCCCGGTTTGACCTAGACGAGTGATAATTTTAATAGATGCCGTACCTACCAAAATATTTGCATACTTACACAATAATACTTAGGCCCAAGTTTACCGATAATATAACAGTCCGATCAAGTCAAAACAGCTGTTTACCATAAGTTTAAATTTCTGTCTTACGATGGTTACTGTTAATGATAAGAGAGTTTAGAGAGAATTGCCTTTTATTTTAATTAACAATGTTAACGACAAGAGAGTTGAGAGAGAACAATGTTAGTGACAAGAGAGTTGATAGAGAACTACCTTTTTTAACCAATGTTTGAATTCAAATAAACTTCTAAATTCTAAATATAAAAATATAAGAAAGGTATACAAAAGAGGTTGGTTACTGGTCACCAACAGACACCTTATCATTTGGGTTTTTTATTCCTAAAACGGTTGATTACCAATCCGGGGTTAGACAAGAAGTGGATAACACGAAAATTCCCGATTTGTGGATAAAAAACATTTTTATTTAACGGGCCGATTAGGTAACCATCCGTTGGTGATCTTGGCCCTTAAAATATGCATTTGTGCAACATATTTTATGTCTCAATTAAAATGCTCGTGCCTAAGTTACAGCTGCGTAGAATGATAGATCTTTGAGGTTAAGTTGCGCTTGCCGCGGCCAGTTCATGATGGGTGATCGTTATTTTAACATGAATTTTAGAATCAACATTTTTCTCGATTTTTTAAATTTTAAGGTTCAGTTTATAATTTGTCTAATTACAAGGTTCTGAATCAAAATTGTAAAAGGAGCATCGTCTGTCTGTCCGTCGGTCACAACTGATTACTCAGAAACGACTATTAGCAACTTACAGTTTAAACCAAATCTAAGAACAGGAAAGGAAAATATTGTAAGGAAACCTGGATTCCCTGCCCTTGGAAATTTCTAGCGCGTTTAAAAGAAAGAAAAGAATGAGGTCTTGGTCGCAATGGTCGCTATCATAAACAGTCCAGCCACGATTATAACCCCGTGCAGCCTATGGTCTGTACCAATAAATTTACGAATAATGTAAACAAAGTCGTAACCTATTTTGTTCTAATTCTTCCACAGAAATTAACAAGCCGTGGATGGCGCATTTATGTCAATTCATGCTCTACACTTCATCATTCAAAATTTAATGCCATTTTATTTATCTATTTGGGAAAATTAGAACAAAATAGGTTATGATTAAACAAAAACTCATTTTTTTATTTCAAATGGGCCTTTGCAGGCTCATATGAAAAGTCACACTAGTTGCACGGTTCCAAAGAGTAAGTCCTATGGAGAAGAACCGGCAAGAAACTCCATGGATACTTCTTCTTCTTCTTCCTAGCGTTTGTCGTTTGGATACTCTTTTCAAAAAAGTAATGGTGATAACAATAACTCGGTTACGTAGTATAAGCTAAGAAAATTATATAATACAAGGTATGCTACTCAGTTATACAAACCAAAAACTGAAGAAAACAAATAAAGAAGTTTAAAGAATTTTGTTTAAATTTTTCGTGATATCAATTGGTACGGGCTATATCTATACCCAGCCCTCGGGTTATCGGTTTAATTAGCTATGCGATCCAGTACCCCGGCTGTGTTTCCGCAATCACTGCAGTAATGTGCGGCCATATCATTTGCATCACATTTGGTTGAGCCACTTTCCAGGCTGATTTAGAACTACTTAACCTAAAATTGTCAGTTTGTAATTGAAGAGAAAGATAGGCCCAGGAGCTCGTGGCTAAGTAACAGCCTCACGGGACGATTGATCTTGGCGCGGTCGGTCCGTGGATGGGTGACGATCTATGTCATAATGAGACTCCTCCATGCGTCGGAAAGCATAAGCTGTTGATCCCGGCTGTCATTTGTAGATCTTTGACAGTCGTTACGGGTAGTCAGGAGCCAGTCTTACCAAGGGGTATCGTGTTTTATCGTTTTCAACTGGGTTGTGGAATGTGAAGGTCAGATAGGCAGTCGCTCCATGTAAAATACTGATAGTCAGCTGCATCTAGGTAGACTGGAAGCCGACCCCAATATATCTAGTTGGGAAAAGGCTAGGCAGATGATGACTTGAAGAGAAAGATAGACAAGCTTTCAAATATGCAAAAGAAACAGTCTTACGCTTCACGCCAAAACAGCAGATTGAAACCTAAGAAAGGGTACAGGATCCCGCCGGGGCTGCGGGACGTTCGAAAGAGGTGCCGCACCACCGGAATGCAAAGGGCTGAGGAAGGAACATGGATGGGTTTTAGTCAGTAAGAGTCTGACATTCCCACCCGCTCCACCCACGGCGGGAGGGATAATTTGATGACTTCCCATCCGAAAAAAAGGGAATAGGATAGTTTTTATCCGGGTGCATTCAGTAGTTTCCCCGGGACGGGGGAAGCTTTAATTTATACCAGAACTAGTTCGCACACCCGGATGAAAAGTAGCCTATGAGTTGCCTACTTTTCAAACGGGTGCGCGAACTAGTTCTCAGGTTCCGGGTGCCTTCAGGATGCGGGTGAAACCATGATTAACAGCTAGTTACAAATATAATCTATACACATAGAAGAAGAAAGAAGAAAGAAAGAAATTCTATTTTATTCTTCTTTCTTTCAAACCATGAGTAACAGCTAGTTACAAATATAATCTATACACATAGAAACACTGACATATCTATAAAGCAATCTTCTTAAAATAAATAGCCAGTTCTAAACGGCATAAGCGAACAACCACTAGGTTGGGATACTGATAGATTAGCCGGCTATGATTAGTTGAGTAACATTGCTATTTATAAGCTTCAATTTACTGGTTAAACATAGACACTGGTATTTGTAGATGTAGTCCGATATATATTTAAATGTACAAGGTTATTTGGTTCATTTTATTTCTACTAGTACCGGGATTGTAGATAATAAATTTTAGTAGATTGTAATAGACGCGGTGGTGTAGTGGTTAAGGCACCTCGTGTACGAGTGTGTGGGCTCGAAACCTGGCAAGTACCAATGACGTTTTCTAAAATCATATATGCACTTTCTCGCCAATCCGCCTTGAGCAAGCGTGGTGATTAATGCTCATGCCTTCTCTGTATGAGAAGAGGCGTGTGCCCAGCAGTGGGAAAATATATAGGCTGATGATGATGCACTTTCTAAGTATATCCTAGACACCACTGACGAACGGTGAAGGAAAACATCGTGAGAAAACCTAAACTTAAAAAGTCTGAAATCGCCAATCCGCCTTGAGCAAGCGTGGTGATCAATGCTCATGCCTTCTCTGTATGAGAAGAAGCCTGTGCCCAGCAGTGGGACAATATATAGGCTGATGATGATGCACTTTCTAAGTATATCCTAGACACCACTGACGAACGGTGAAGGAAAACATCGTGAGAAAACCTAAACTTAAAAAGTCTGAAATCGCCAATCCGCCTTGAGCAAGCGTGGTGATCAATGCTCATGCCTTCTCTGTATGAGAAGAGGACAATATATAGGCTGATGATGGTAATAAAGCTTGTTATGGGTCTGCGGGTTTTACTAACCTAACAAGTCCTAGAGTCCAGAATCTTCTCGAATCTGCCGACGGTCTCTGACATAGGATTGTAACAATATTGAGGTAGCCGGGGACGACGGCTTAACGTAGGGAACGTTAAGCCATCCAGGGACGGGGTCTGTAACACCGTCTACTACCTGACTATAGACTTCTTTGTGTTTTTTTTTAAAACCCACGAATCGATGGAAATTTGCCTCTTCCTTTACAGCAGTCGCTTCTATGACCACTAGACCAACAAGGCAGTTATTGATAAATAGGGGGAAAGATGAAATGACTCATGTATCTTCGAATTATGATGCAGAAACGCAGCTCGGTTGTTGAACTATAAATCTAGCTAAATTCCAGACTTCTAAGAGAGAGGAAAGAGCTACATATTTCTCAGAAACGAATTTAATATCTCCCCCCATTTCTCCTCCAACACATTATTTCATATTGGAGTTTCTTTGCATGATTCACATGCTTAGCACGCGTAAAAAACGACGGTTTTTCTATTAAAGTATAAACGTGATGAGTTTTTTATGAGCACCTTAATATTTTTCTTTATTATATGATTTGCATCAGAGTCGAGTTTCCGAATAATTTTATGGTAAACGTACTTTTTCAGACTGCTAGTGGTTTTCTGACGTTTCACTCGCATCCTGAGAGAACTACTTTAGTCAACCTGATAAAACTGCCATATGTTCTTTCTTAGACATCAATTTACCTCTATACCAAGTTTCATCTAAATCGGTTTTTCCGTTTTCGAGTTACTTTTAAATTTATAATATTTGGATGGATATTTTGTGATGTCATTTGTGGTACTAGTAGCTTAGTGAGACGGCAGTCGCTGCGGTCGGTCCGTAGATGGGTGACTGACAATTTCATACCTAGATCTTAACAACTCCTAGGGTCTGAAAGATCTGCGGGAGATTTCAAGGAGCTACCGCGCCCCCAGAACACAAGAAGAAACATAATGGGTTTTAGTCAGTAAGAGTCTGACACTGTCCTGCCCCGCTCATGGCGGGTGAAGTCATCCGATGATTTAACTTGTGCAATCACTAATTAGACAGTGTTAACTTTGAAAACCCTTTTTTACCACGAGACATTGACGATCATATCACTGAGTGACTGACTGGGTTGTGGAGATCTGATAGGCAGTCGGCGCCATTTTACACTTCAACAAATAAAATAAAAGATACCATCTCTTTCTCATCTTCTAATTTTGAAAAAAAGACAGCAATATCTAAGTTGGAAATCAAAAAAGTTTTTGCTTCGTGATACGGAATTTCCGCCTTCAAACATTCAAAACATTGCATTGCAATATTTCCAGTAATACTTAAAACTTTTCATTCATTTGAAAATTATAATTTGCGTTGGGAAATTACCGCAGGCCTTTGAGGTTTTCTTTTAAAAGTTTCAACGGGGAACTTACAGAAAGTTGGGGTCTTTTAGAAAGAAAGAAAGGAAGACGGAATCAAGAAAACTGTTGATACTCTAGTAGGTACTGAGTTTGGAGTCTGTTCTTATAGGAACCGGTATTGGCAAAACTTTGGTATCCATTGTTGTTCTAGATATGTGTAAAGATAAAACACTTCTTGTACTCGTAGTAGTAAATAAAATACAATTTCAATTCTTATGGTCAATGTATTAGATTCTTTTCATTCTTTCTCAGTATGCAGGGTAAAATCTCTAAGAGGGAGTGGATGGTTCAAATCTCAAACAAATATCTAGACATTTATTTATTTATTAGGATCACCAACAAGAAATACACTTTAAAAAACTAGATAATATTATCAACCAATTATTTAAAAAAAAAAAACTTGTGCGTCCTTAATTATAGAAGACCAGCATGTCTGTTATTATTAAAGTTATAGAAAAAAATATGGAATTAAATTATTAAATTATAATTAAAATTTGAAATAAATAAAAGCCAAGAGTTATTAAGACTAGTTACCTAATTCAACTTAAACATATATATCAGAAAGCTGGGTGCGTAGGTACTAGAGTTTTGTATTTTCCAAGTTTATTTGAATACGATATATATATATGTATACGAGTATATCAATTTATTCTGATGAATAGACATATTGAAGTAAGAAAAAAAACAGGCAGTATAAGGAAAGGTTAAGATTAAAACCTCTGATATTTAGATCAGTCAACGCTTAATTAAACAAATTTAACTTACACAAAGACGGAAAATGGGTATTGTAAAAGATTAGAACTTAATTTACAACAATGGTATTATTTTGAACCCTGTTGTGGGGTTTAACTGCTTAAAACTGTGTTCTGAAAGATTGTATATTAACTCTTTGTATATATATTTTTTATATAACATATGTAGATATATATAGATACTAGCTGTTACCCGCGGTTTCACCCGCGTCCCGTCGGAACTACTACACGTACCCGGATAAAAAGTAGCCTTAAACCTTCTCCAGGTTCCCCTCTATCTCCGTACTAAATTTCATATAAATCGGTCAAGCCGTTTTCATGCTATGTCGTGACAACGGAAAACGGGTTTCATTTTTATATATAGGCTAGCTGTTTCCCGCGGTTTCACCCGCATCCCGAGGGAACTACTTAGCGCACCCGGGTAAAAAGTCTATGTTGTTCCTCAGGGTCTATTCTATCTCTGTACCAAATTTCATTTATATCGATCCAGTAGTTTTGGCGTGAAAGCGTAACAGACGGACAGACATACAGAGTTACTTTCGCATTTATAATATTAGTAAGGATAGATAGATATCCGTCACCTCGTTTGACCCCGACTACTTTTTTGTCGTCAAATGACTCCTCCCGCCGTGGGTGGGGCGGGAAGGAGTCTCAGACTCTTACTGACTAAAACCCATCCATGTTCCGTCCTTAGCCCTGTGATTCGGAGGCGCGGTAACTCTTTCAAACATCCCACAGATTTATCTATGTAACACGTAACAGACAGACAGATATAAAGGATATATACTTATACCAATACATTCAGGTACTTCAAATAACAGTATAATATAGTAACTAAATCCAGAAAGCAATTCATGCAGTCTAAGTTAATGTGGCCTGCGATTTATAGGCCGGTTTCAATAAGAAAGTCTATATAGAAACGTAATAAAACTCCACGAGGTTTATTCTCAATGAATTGCTGGGTTTTGGCGATGTTCGCCTTTCCGCTATTGAAGATAAGAATGCTTGCAAATGAGTATGTTTATTGGGTATTGTACTTTTTGGGTAAAGGGTTTAGGGTAGTTGTTAGTACATTTAGGAGCGGTTTTGGCCAATTCTACTAAAATATTATTAAAAGTACCTACACACATACATAGATAGATAATTTTTATCCGATTGTGCGAAGTGGTTGTCACGATTGGAAAAACTAGTAATAGTAAAATATGGTTACAATATTGTACGGAAAATAACATTTATTAATTTTAAAATTAGTGACTAAATAATTTCCAGGTTTAAATGATACCTACCAAATTAGTATTTGCTTTCGTTTTTTTTTTAAAAATGTGGGCTTTAAACAATTTTCACACATTGATTAATTAAATAAATTATAATCAACGTCAATCAGACTTTAGTTTTTTGCTTTTAACAAACACGTTATGAGGATATACTTAGGTCGCTCGTTAAACGAACAGCTTTTCACTGACCTATATAATTTCAATAAACCTGAACAAAGCCAGCAATTAATTCGAGTCGATAAAATTAATTAACCACTACCACCTCAAACTCTTTAAAGAAAGTGTGGTGTTTCAATAAACACTAATAACAACCGACACTCAATAAAAACAATTAGGACTACAGTACATTTCTACTAATTAATACACGATGAGGCCTCGCTTTTTTCAATCCAATTTGCACCTTCCACTACGAAAATAGAGTTGAAATTTCCACGTAGGAAAGGAGCAAATTAAAATGTTCTCACTTGCAAGAACTCCCATTGTTTCCTAGTGTTAACTTTAATAACTGGCTTACAGAAGTAATTGCAATTTCATTTGTTTATTAAAACATCTTCAAGCGAGAACTGTTTTGATGCTCACCCGGATACAAACATTGCTTGGAAACTGCGAAGAATATTTTGAAGAAGTTTTCGTTGTGTTTTTGAAGTTTACTAAAAACTTGGTAGTTGGTAGTTTATTTGTGCGCTGTTAAAATACTTCAGCACTTAATAACACATCATAGGAAAAGTTGGGATGCAGTTTTTGAGATTTGCCTTCACATGCAGGAATATGTAGTCATTAATGTCAGGTTTAGTTGACGAGCTCCATTACTTTATGTATTACTAGGTTTCCGCCCGCGGCTTCGCCCGCGTTGTATTTTTTTACACCTTGGGTTACATTATTCAAGTTTTAGTAGGGATCCCTAATTATTTCTGGAAATAATAATAGCCTATGACACTTCGTAAAGATGTAGCTTTCTAACGGTGAAAGAACTTTTCTGGTTGTTTTTTTACACCTTGTATCCGAAAAACCCAAATATCTTACGGAACCCTATTTTTTTCAAAATAAAATTTAGCCTATGTTACTCGTGGATAATGTAGCTTTCGAATGGTGAAAGAATTTTTAAAATCGGTCCAGTAGTTTTTGAGCCTATTCATTACAAACAAACAAACATACAAACAAAGTTTTCCTCTTTATAATATTAGTGTAGATATAATCTATACTCACTATACTAAAATATAAGGTAAACTTACTATCTTTTCAAATATAGGAGGTTTACATGTACTTTTTTTTTCTTAAATGTTTTTTTTTTTTTATAAAAGCACAATTAAATAGCATATGTGAAGATTACCTGTAAGTAATTGTGACACTAATTTAAGTATTTTATAAGTCTTATTTTTAATTTAGCAGTGTTAATTAATTGTCGGTGAGCCAATAAAATAAGATAAATAAAACAACAAAAACAGGGAACTACTAACTCGGAGACGCAGCGAAATCAGTGACGTCACTGTTATCATTAATTCTTTATCTAATGCTGTATTGTTCTTCTTTCTCATAATTAAATAGTTAGTATATATTTTATAAACTCCTTGTTGCTCACAAGGAGTTTCAATATTCAGTCATACTTATATTTCTTTTTCATGTTGGCAGCATTGATGTTTTTCTTTTCTTACAAAAAAGTATAATTGTCAAGTCACTTGTGTTTTTCCCGCCATTGAATGAAAATATACATCTGTTGTCGTTCCGTGTTTGACGACCATGTATATGGCATTTCTAAGTTTATGTTAAGGCACTACGGGGTCTCCATTGGAACCCATCGGTACTACCAGCTTCCTTGTCCGCAAAATTATGACACAATCAATTGAAGGTATCATTCCGGCAAAAAATGGCGAAAATAATTAAAAGCCCTGAAAATAAATGAACCAAGCCAAAGCGCTATACAGAAAGCCGTTAAACTAAATTAACTTGGTCCAAAAGAGACGGAAAAAGATTAATTGTGTAACGAACGGCTTCTTAAGAAATCAATAAGTATTTTTCTCCCCAACTTGAGGGAGAGTTCGCTGAAAATATTCAGCATACTTAACTAAATGGACTCACGGTACGGGACTTGCATTATTACAAGCCTGTTGTTTCCCAAGTTCTTTAAGAATAAATTCAATTACGTTGAAAGTTTTGGCCCGGAAAGTCTTAAGGATGCAAGGGAAGGTATTCAGGGGGGTATTTCGGAAGCCTGTTAGGCTTACGATCTTGTTAGGCCGTTAAATAGGTCACAGCTACTGGCGGTCGGACTTTGAAATATTTGGAAGAGCAATGATGACGGCTCGTACTAGTAGATCGTTTGGTTCCAATTTAAGTAGACTACACTTTTTGCGTTGTGTATTATAATGGTGTGTACCATCATAATGGTGAAGGAAGACATCATGAGGAACCCGACTTGTCCTGAAGCCAATCAAGGGATGGGTGAAGTCGATCAAGGAATGGATGACTGGTTTCTTGATATTTTGAGAAACGTGGGCCTACGTCAATGCTATCAAACGTATTTCTCTGGCGTAGTGGGCTAGTCGTCGTTGAGAGCGACGAATTATTTAAGCTGAAAGATCCTTACGTCTTTTTGTGTTTTACTGTCTTTTGACTCTGATAGACAGTACTATCATTGAACCCAGAGGTTGTTTTATAGAACAAAGTATTTTTGGTTTATCCATTAGTAGGGCATCATGTCGTTATTTCTGATAATAGACAACCCATCCTTGATTGCGATGTCTACCTTAACTTTTTAGAATCTTTTATGCTATTAACTAAAGGAAACATGCTTAGTTAGCGACATCAAAGACACGTACTTACCGAAATGCTGTTTGTTGTATTTATACTGCGATCCCATGAACAGAATGTAAGATATTTTACCCACAGTAATTGATACATATTCCATTCTAAAACCACAAATCGTATATAATGACGACTGCTATAACTATTTCCGTGTAAACCGTGCGAATCATTAATGTTCCTTTAATTAAAATATGCTCTTTAAAACGTGAATACACAGTTTCCCGAAATTGATAATTCACAGTTCAGAGAATTTTAATTTCGAATATTTTGGAAGGTTTGTTTGTAATAAGTGAAGTAGTATTTCCTAGACTTCAGTCAGTTCTGGTAAATCTTCTTCTACATAAATAAAAATGAAAGTTTGTTTGTATTTTATGCTTAAGGGCGCGTTTAGTCGTCGTCCCGGCTGGGGTCTTGTTACAATTCCATGTCAGAGGCGGTCAGGCGAATTTGAGAAGACTCTGGACTTGTTAGGTTAGTAAAGCAGCCCACACGATAAAAAGAAGAATACAACTGATTGCTGAACTTCTCTACTTTTAGGTGGAGGGACACAAAGAAGAAGAAGAGGTAGGGCATTTTTGGATTCTTTTGAGTCCGAGCTCAACCCTTACTTGTCCAGTTTTTTTTTCATCCAAATTCCCATGCACCTAGATCCCTAATTACATACTCCATCCATCATTAAAAACCATGAACCAGTAAACAAATGCTTAATAAAAGTCCAGTACAAAGGGACGAAGTTTGAAGACATGTTTGTTTAGGTCTGCTGCCAGGATAATCAGGGTAATCGGGTAGATGTTGCGACATGTTTGGGTAGTGGACGGTTTTGGGGGGCCTTGTAATCTGTGTTGAGGGTTGAACAGTGTTCATCAGTGTTATGGATCGACTTTTGATGTGGATTCAGGATTTTTGCGCCGTTGTTCTTTCGTTTTTTGTAAGCTTAAGAGTGCCCGCAGACCACAGACGTATTGACCGATAGTTTGAATCGGTTTCTTAATAAGTATGAAGATGTATGCAAGCGCGCAAATTGTAACGATTCAATCATTCAAACTATCTGCCTATATGCCTTTCTTATACAGACAAAGCATCAGCATTAATCACCATGCTTGCTCAAGGTGTATCGACGATTTCAAAGTTCAAATTTAAGGCGGATCACAAACGTATATGGGCAAGATATGAAAAAGGTTTTTTTTTATATGGTTGGATTTCGACATTACAATAACTATATTAACTACTAGCTTCTGCCAGCGACTTCGTCCGCGTGGAATAGTGTTGCTCCGCTCCTATTGGTCTTAGCGTGATGATATATAACCTATAGCCTTCCTCGATAAATGGACTATCTAACACTGAAAGACTTTTTCAAATCGGACCAGCGGTTCCTGAGATTAGCGCATTTAAAAATGGATTAACTTCTCCCATTTTCCCAACATTTCCCTTCACTGCTCTGCTCCTATTGATTGTAGCGTGATGAAAAGTATACTATAACCAGCTCAGGAGTATGAAAAATAATTGTATCAAGTTTCGTTAAAATCCGTCGAGTAGTTTTTGTTTCTATAACGTTTATACAGACAGACAGACAGACAAAAATTTTACTGATTGCATTTTTGGCATCAGTATCGATCCCTAATCACCCCCTGATAGTTATTTTGGAAATATATTTCATGTACAGAATTGACCTCTACGGATTTATTATAGTATAGATAGATGGATGTATGTAATTAAATAAGTAACAAATCCATGTTCACCGGACCGTAGCCAGCCGTATTTTTTTTTAATTCGTCATGATTATTTTATAAAATTAGGTTTCTTCATAAATCACGATGTTATCATTCTATATTAGTCATTGGTGAGAGGTTATATGGGTCCAAATCTTCTCTTTATTTCCGAAATCGGCAAAAAAGAAAAGCATCATTTAGTTGGCTGCGGGACCTTCGAAAGATATTACCCTGGAATACAAATGGCTGAGGAAGGAACATGGATAGGTTTTAAGTCAGTAAGAGTCTGACACTAACGGCGGGAGGGGTCATTTGATAATTTCCCATCCAAAAAATAATAATTAAATAATTAAGTTTGAAACATACGTAATAAATTGTATAGAATAAAATCAATATATCTGTGTAAAACAAAAAAAAAGAATTATTTCTTTATTAATTTACCACGAAACAGCTGATTGCTGAATTGAAAAAATAAAGTTCGGGAAAAAATTCCATAGGCCTCGTAACCACAATTGTGTTTTTATTTAATTACCACATTGTTTAAAAAGGCCTCCTTTTAAATTTCAATTTAATTTTAATAAATTAATTATCCCAATGTTTATTCGTTCCCGGTGGAACAAAGCAGAATGGACCGACAGTTTCCGAGAGCCGATGTGTATATCGCCCTCTCACTCACACGGGATAAAATTACATGATGCTATTGATGGAAACTTTTTCAATTTATTTGCCGTCAAGCACTTAAGTTTTAATTACTTCTTCCACTTGTTAAACGTCCAAGAATAACGAAAAAAAAAGCGCTGGTCCAAGGATCCCCAAACGGGGACATTGTATCCAAATTAATCGCCCCAACTGACGGGAAGGAATTAATTGAACTCAACTGGGGACAAATTTTTAGCATTATCAAGACGTCTTTTTATAATTTAAAAGGTACATTTTACGACGAAATTTCTATTTGATATTGTAGATGGACATTTTTGAAAACCAGCGAACTGTTCTATTCATTAAATTAATGGGTTTAATTTTTAATTAAAGTTGCTGTAGCAAGTGAATTAGATAGAATTTCTTGGAAAGTGGAATTCGAACAATTCGAGAGGCGAGCGTGTAAGAAAGCGCTTTCTGGAAGGACTTTTAAGAGCACTTCCGAGTGAATGAACAATTAATTGGCATGTTTTTGAAATAGATTAAGATTTCACAGTTTTTAGTTTGTACTTTGTTTGATTGTTCAATTAAGTAATACGAGTATATTAATCTTATATTCTGATTTCTGAGCGGCCCAGAGTTTTGTCTGTGTATTAAACATAGCATTGTTAGTAGTACCTATTATTGAAACCGAATTTCGCAAGTTTTTTTTGTTTGAACGCGCCAATCTCAGGAACTACTGGACCGATTTAAAAGAAGCTTTCAGTGTTTGATAGCCCATTTATCGAGGAAGGCTATCCTTACTCCTTACTAATATTATAAATGCGAAAGTAACTCTGTCTGTCTGTCTGTCTGTTGCGCTTTCACGCCAAAACTACTGGACCGATATAAATGAAATTTGGTACAGAGATAGTATAGACCCTGAGGAACAACATAGGCTACTTTTTACCCGGGTGCGCTAAGTAGTTCCCTCGGGATGCGGGTGAAACCGCGGGAAACAGCTAGTAGGCTATATAACATCACGCTAAAATCAATAGGAGCGGAGCATCAATGAATAATGTTTCAAAATCGGGTGATAAAGTTAGCGATAGCCCAAAGTTACTATTCCACGCGGACGAAGTCGCGGGCAGAAGCTAGTTAATAAATAAATTTGAACGCATTTATCTCTTAGCTCTGTTAAAAAACATGTTATAAAGAAAGTCCCATCGATGGAAAGCTGAAAAACTGTTCCTATTAACGGAAAGTAAGACCATGTAGATTGTGTGGGCTATAAATCAGAAGTTCCCATACATATGTAGAATGAGTTCTGTTTCCCGCCGTCTTTCACTATAGAGAATGGCATATATTACCATATCATTTGCAAGTGAAGGTAGGAATTCTAAATCTTGATGCTGTTGGGCGCTCCGTTAAAGAATGCTATCTTTTCAACCAACGTCGAAAAAATGTGGTTCTGTATTAGACCCGTATGTATGTTTGTATGTCCACGATTTTCTCAAAAATTACTGATCCGATTGGGGTAGGGTTTCAAGGAAGGTTTTAGTATATTATATAAGGATCTGATGAAGATATTCGGAGATAGGCAATAGAACTCTTCTATTACTAAAAAGACCTGTGATTACTGCGATCGCATGCTACTACAAATTGAAAAATAACTAATACGTTGGTGAAGAAGTTGGTGGCGAAAATATTTCAATGCGATTATATTTATCTATGTGGGAAAATAAGAACAAAATAGGTTATGATTTTGTTTACATCTATCTTCTTCTTCTATACTTATAATAAATCTGTAGAGAGGTCAATTCTGTACATGAAATATATTTCCAAAATAACTATCAGGGGGTGATTAGGGATCGATACTGATGCTAAAAATGCAATCAGTAAATTTTTTGTAAAACTACTCGACGGATTTTAACGAAACTTGGTACAATTATTTTTCACACTCCTGAGCTGGTTATAGTATACTTTTTGTCACGCTACAATCAATAGGAGCAGAGCAGTGAAGGGAAATGTTGGGAAAACGGGAGAAGCTACTCCATCTTTTAAGCTTCCGTTGCGTGTGCAACCTTAATGGTTAAAGCGACACAGAAATCAAGGCTATAGGCTATATATCATAACGCTAAGACCAATAGGAGCGGAGCACCACTATTCCACGCGGACAAAGTCGCTGGCAGAAGCTAGTTGTTTATAAAATCAATTGGTACAGACTATAATTGTCGAAACGAAAACCTAAGCTCAACGATAACTTTTGCAACTTTAAGACCAGCGAGACAAATAGAACACACAAAATATTCTCCAATCAAATACTCGTACAATACCAAAACTCCATTCTTTTATCAAAAACCTATAATTAGAGATAACACCATGTATCTACACTGTATGGCACCATAACAATTTTATGGGATGTCATAATTGAGCCGCCATGAGTAGTAAACCTCTATATCCTTTTACGATATCTCATTAAGGTTTACCACAAAAAATGTGGTTGTATATCATAGTTATTGTAGTATTCATTATTTTTTATGGTAGGTCTATTTATGATAGAGTCTGTGGTTTTTGGAAGTACCTGTAGTAGTTTTGGAATATATTTTTGGGACACCATTGAGTATTTTTAAAGTTGCTACACTTCTTAGGGGCCTTTTAGCAAGGACAAGTAACTCTTATAGTTTCGCCATGTCCGTCTGTCTGTCTGAAATATTTAGTTTTTAAGTGCAATATTTTGTTCGATACGAGCATCCCCCCTCTTACTTTTGAATGGCTGTCCCTAGAAGTGTGAAAAACTCACAGACGTAGCTCATGTAATGAACTTACTAGGACAAAATTATCACGACTAAGTAGTCTTAACCGGTTACAGAGTTATAGTCGACTAACTAAGACCTACTACGGAACCCTACTGCGCGTGGCCCGACAAGCGCTTGGCCGGTGTTTTAAGTGATTTTTATAGTATCGATTCTGCAAGTACTTACAGATAACTTTTTCATAAGAAACTGTCACAACACTACACACACCTACCTGATAAACATTGAGGAAGAATTTAATTACTAAAAAAATACATTTTTTATTGGTACGTTCTCCTTTCCCAAGTATTAGTCTCCGTACCAAATTTCATGTAAATCGTTTCAACCGTTTTACCGAAAAAGTGTAACAGACAGACAGAGTTACTTTCGCATTTCAACATATTTTTATTGTGTACTAGCTGTTGCCTGCGGTTTCATCCGCGTCCGGGGGGACTTCTTAACGCACCTGGATAAATAAAAAGTTAGCCTAAAACCTTCTCCAAGGTCCCCTCTATCTCCGTACCAAATTTCATACAAATCGGTCCAGCCGTTCACGCGTGATGTCGTGACCAACGAAAATGGGCATTCATTTTTTATATATGTATAGATAGATATATATTATGTCTCACGTCATTCTCATCATCTTTGGAATTGAACATGATCACGCAGACTCATGGCAAGCTATTTAAAAGGCGAGACTTCCTCCACAAACAGCTCTATAAGTGCTGTTGTTTTTTTTTCTAAAGCAACACCATGGGACATG
Organism: Pyrrhia umbra; assembly: GCA_963891755.1. Lineage (NCBI taxonomy): Eukaryota > Metazoa > Arthropoda > Insecta > Lepidoptera > Noctuidae > Pyrrhia > Pyrrhia umbra. The sequence goes on from OY982943.1 coordinate 6,144,859, forward strand.
GGAACAATTATTTTTGCAACTACCCTCAGTTTGCACGAATTACTTCTGAAGTACAGTCGTATATTTTGATGGGAGTTGATTGCAAGTTGTATTCGCCCCGAGGTGAGCAGAGTGCTGTTCTTATTATTATTTTGCTTATGACGTTTATATTATACTAGCTTTCCGCTTCGTCCGCGTGGGCTATACGAATTCATAATAAATAAAATTAAATTAAAATAGTCTGAAATCGCCAATCCGTCTTGAGCAAGCGTGGTGATTAATGCTTATGCCTTCTCTGTATGATAGGCTTGTGCCCAGCAGTGGGACAATGTATAGGCTTATGATGAAGCAGCTGTCTGAGACTTCGTCAACATGGTGGAACAACAACATTTGTTGAAAATAATGGTTTTTGACAGACATAAAACGATTTCTACAGATAGTTTCAACATTTCCTCTTTAATTGAACATCAATTTACTGAAAAAAACTCGTGCCAATTATCTTGGGTGCTTAATAGCTGTAATTTGGGGGTGAATTGGAGTGTTTTCAGGGCGTTTCCGAGCACTTGAGTGTAGAGTTTTCGAGTTGTCTCATTTTGTGGTCGCTCAGAGACTTGAGTGCCCGAATTTTCCTGTTGTCTCGATACCAGGAAAAGACTTTGTAATGACCGTCTGAATTATGTTGAAATATTCGGTGAAAATAATAAAATAATTTTGTTTTAGTAAAATAAGAATAGGACATAAAAACGAAGTCTTCTTATCGGTTTTACTAAACTAGCAAGCCCGCCTGATGGCTTCTGACATGGGATTGTAACAACGATTGCTATCAAAATGGGAACCGGGGCGACTGCTTTGGGGTGTATCCAGTGCCAACTATCTGACTCCGGGCTGCTTTGGGAAACTTGAAAACCCACAAAGCGATTTTGGTTCGACCGGTAATCGAACCTGGCTATCTTCATAGAAGTCGCGTTTTGTGACCACTAACCGACGAGACAGTCAAAATTATATATTTATAAAACGTGTAAAAAAAAAAGTCATGGAAAATTTAAGTAAGCTACCTAGCTACACTTGTAGGGGGAATTCCCCGTCCATGTCGCTCGACAAGAGCTATTGTACTTGGAGCGGTAATTACTAAGCGTTTTTACATTATGACGTCACTATGATATAAATGCTATTTCTCCCTGTCAATTACTATTTATACACTTTTTCTTGAAAATAATTTTTTTGTGAATAATTAGTATAAAAAATAATGATTTAGACTTATTTATTTGGCCTATTTACAAAAAAAATATTTATCACTTAATTCCTTGTCCTAATTCAGCCGACCCCGGATCGCGTGAAAATCTATATCATCTATATCTTCTATCTATACTTATAATAAATCTGTAGAGAGGTCAATTCTGTACATGAAATATATTTCCAAAATAACTATCAGGGGGTGATTAGGGATCGATACTGATGCCAAAAATGCAATCAGTAAAATTTTTGTCTGTCTGTCTGTATAAACTCTATAGAAACAAAAACTACTGGACGGATTTTAACGAAACTTGGTACAGTTATTTGTCATACTCCTGAGATGGTTATAGTATACTTTTCATCACGCTACAATCAATAGGAGCAGAGCAGTGAAGGGAAATGTTGTCATTTTGTTTAAACGCGCTAATCTCAGGAACCGCTGGTCCGATTTAAATAATTCTTTCAGTGTTAGATAGTCCATTTATCGAGGAAGGCTATAGGCTATATATCATCACGCTAAGACCAATAGGAGCGCAGCACCACTATTCCACGCGGACGAAATCGCTGGCAGAAACTAGTATAACATAATATTTTTTTAACTATTTTGTTCAGTTTTTCACTGTTGCTTCTAGTACTTTCTAAAAATAAAATCTTCGTGAAGATCTATAAAAAAAACATTTCATAATTACTACATAATGATACTTATTCATTATACTTGACCTATTTACAAAATAAAATATATCTCTTAATTCCTTGTCTACTGATTCACCCGACCCCGGATCGCGCGAAAATAAATAACGAAACCATAGAATGACTTTCATTTATAAAAGTGCGTAAGACGCTTCCGTAATGGGGCTCCGCTGTCATAACTAATGGTGCCCATAGCTTGAACCCCTTGGCAATATTTTGGGCTCACTTGACTGTTATAACGCTTGGATTATAAGAAGAAAAAGATTGTTTTGAAACAATACAACATTTTTATTATTAGCTTTCCGCCAGCGGCTTCGCCCGCGATATTTTAGCCAATGGATACAAAAACTTGACAAATTATATATTGAAACCTTCCTCGTAAATCACTCTATCTATTGAAGAAACCGCATCAAAATCCGTTGCGTAGTTTTAAAGATCTAAGCATATATAGGGACAGACAGACAACGGGAAGCGACTATGCTTTAAACTATGTAGTAATGATGAAATGTAGACTGGTGTGTTGGTTGAGTTGTTTTTTGAGCGAGAGGTTCGATCTTCAGTTGAGCATAGTATTATAATGCTTAGAACTGTCTCTCTTCCTCTCGTAAAACCCTAGTGTCAGAGTTTTCTCAAATCAGCCTGACGACCTCTGACATGGAATTGTAACAGCAACTGTTATCAAGATAGCAGCCGTCGACGGCTTAACGTGCCCTCCTAGACACAGGGGTGGAACACCACTCCGCCAACTACTTGATTCCGGGCTGTTTTGTATTTTTTTTAAACCCACAGATCTATTTAGGCTCTAGCCAAGAATCAAACCCGAGACCGGTCCACAGCAGTTGCGTTTGCACCACTAAACCAATGAGACCTGTAAAAAGACTATTGTAAACATTTATTTTTGAAAAGAGTGTCTATGGAGTTTCTTGCCGGTTCTTCACCATAAGACCTCTTCCTTGGAACCGTGCAACTAGTTTGACGTTTCATAAGTGCCTGCAAAGACCGATTTGTTTTTTTTTGTTTGAAGCAGTCAATTTTTATTAAGGCCTTAAGGCCCGGATTAATTTTCTGCCCGTTTATGACAATAAATTCGCACCATATTTACGAAGTAGCCAGTACATATGTATAATAATATGTTTATAATATAAAGCATTATTAATTGTATCCATTTCTGTCTTTCACAGGTAAATATCCCGTTCTTCATACCAGTCTTCGGAATGGTCTTCTCAAAGAACTTGCTGACTTTACCCAGGTATTTCACATTATTCATTTTCAGCGAAATCAAAGTGAATTTGGATAGCGTTGTATGACGATAAAAAATAAACATTATGTTTGACTGTACCCAATTCAAATTGTTGTATTCGATTGAGAAAATAAATATAAGTTGCAAACAAATACCAGTGGTATTAATTGTTGATGTTAGAACAGAAATATATTTAAACTGCGGCGCGGAGAAATGTCAATCTTGATGTGTCGAGCATGGCCACCCTTCCAGGGGCAGGGACCTTGGCAAGTGTAGCTTGACTTCGGCTGCAGGGTTTGCCAACCTAACAATCCCTAGTGCTCTGAGGGTTTTCTCAAATCCGCCTGACGGCCTCTGACATGGAATTGTAACATCAACTGTCACTTATCAAGATAGCAGCCGGGGACGACGGCTTAACGTGCCCTCCCAGGCCAGGGGCGTATTACATCAAGTTCTGACTCCGGGCTGCTTTGTGGCATTTCCCAAAATCCACAAAATGATTTCGGCCCGACTCGGGAATCGAAGCGGACACCCTGGTTACAGCAGTCACGTTACGCGACCACCAGACCATCAAGGTGGTCAAGCCTTCGCAAATGTATCACCGTTATAGAGCCTCGAGCCCCTCTTCCAGGTATCATCATCATCTGCCTAGCCTTTTCCCAACTACGTTGGGGTCGGCTTTCAGTCTAACCCGATGCAGCTGAGTACCAGTGTTTTACATGGAGCGACTGCCTATCTGACCTCCACAACCCAGTTTGCCGGGTAACACGATACCCCTTGGCAAGACTGATTGTCAGACTTTCTGGCTTCTGACTTCCCGTAACGACTGTCAAAGATCTACAAATGACAGCCAGGACCAACAGCTTAACGTGGTTTCCGAGTACGGAGGAGTCTCGCTATGACAAAGATGGTCACGCATCTACGGACTGACCGCGCCATCGCAGCTTAACCTTTGATCGGTCGACCCGTGCGGCTGTTACTTAGCCACGAGCTCCTCCTCTTCCAGGTAACATTATTGATATTAAATTGGTTTCGGTAGCAGACCTTGGCCTATAAAAGTTAATTATTGTGGCATCTAATTTTGCGGTCGGCGGCACCTAATGAACTTGTGTTTTTTTTTTCTCTTTATACGTCATCATGTGACAATGGCTTTCTTTATGCATGGTTTGGATATTGAGTTTTTGGAAGGGATATTTTGTAAGTACTCTTATTTTTATAGTCAGTGGCTATGGGTTTTGATATTTTTTAACCGACTTCAAAAAATGGAGGTTCTGTATATTTTTGTCTAATAATGAGTGGGTTTTATTTTATTCCTAGCCGTTTCACCCACGTCCTAAGGGAACTAGGCTGAAAAGTACCTACTTTATAACAGTCTCCCGGGTCCCATCTACCTCCATACCAAATGTCATCCAAATCGGTTCAGCCGTTTTACCGTGAAAGCGTAACAAACAAACTAACTTTCGCATTTATAATGTTAATAGCATACACATCCTAAGGGAATTACTTTGCGCCCCGTGATAAAAAGTATCCTATATGTTAATCCAGGTTATTAGGGATGAAGGCAGGAGGGTGATGACTGGAAGACACTGCATTCGAAACAAAATATGCATTTAAATAAAAAAAATCGGATCATTAGTTTTAGAGAAAATAGTGGACATAAAAACATACATACACATACGGGTCGAATACATACTTCATTTTTAAGTCGATTATAAAAAATGAAAATTTGCCCAGCTGTGGGACATAATATAACAAAAACAAATATACAGTTGCTATTTCCAAAAGTTCCTATTGTTTTATTGAAGAATATAATCATTTTCTTCTATAAAATATGTTGAAGCTTAGACAATAATCCCTAATCCCTAATCACCTAGAAAATGGGCGCTAATCACGAACAATATAAGACGTTTTACCAAAACAAACAAATCTTAGCATAATTGGCATAAATCCTGTTCTTAACAAACTAAACAAAAATAATTCAACCGTTTAATATCCTAGCATAATCCGCATTTTTGCAGCCCCGTAATAGGGTTCCGGCATGCCTTAATAAGCTGCGGCACCTCCATGGCTTATCCACACCATAGGAAGGTACCAGAAGCTCCATAAAGCGGGATGTTTGAAAGAGATGCCGCGACCCTGGAACACAAAGGCCGAAAAAAGGAACAAGGATGGGTTTAAGTCAGTAAGTCTTTTTTTTTTCGGATGGGAAATCATCATATGACCCCTCCCGCCGTGGCTGGGGCGGGTGGGAGTGTCAGACTCTTACTGACTAAAACCCTACCATGTTCCTTCCTCAGTCCTTTGTCTTCCGGGGGCGCGGTATCTCTTTCGAAAGTCCCGCAGCCCCGGCAGGCTATGGCTCAGTGGGAGGGCCCCGTCGCAAGTCAGTAAGAGTCTGACACCCCATCCCGTACGCCCACAGAAAGAGTGATTTGGTGATCCCATCCGAAAAAAAAAGGAGTTCCATAATTATAATCCCGTGACGTGAAAGAGCTGACAAACTTCTTATTGGGGTCTTCTCCTTCTTATCGTGTGAACTGCAGTTTTATTAACCTTTCAAGCCCTAGTGCTAGATTTTTCATAATCTGCCTGACGGCCTCTCACATGGAATATGACACTTATTTAGGTAAATAATAAAACACCTAGTATCCCAAAAAATAATCGAGTAAGTATTATCGATTCTTTTCAAATCGATTTTATATTTTTTAGATTCTTTTCAAATCGAATAATGCAAATCGATTTTAGATTCTTTTCAAATCGAATAATGCTAATTTCAGTAATTTATTCCCGATTATTGCAATGACGTCATCATGCATATTAAGACGAAAACGGCTTTCTCAGGAATACAAAAGCAAATCTGTAACTTGGGAATTTGCTGTACGAAGTTATAAGTGTCCCTTACTCTGGTATAAATATGCCAATCACTTATCCTTCGGTTAACATTGCCACTCCAGCAAGCACTCTTAGCTTGTAGCCTCCTCGACGATTTCCAGGAGGCAAATTATTTTTTTATTTTTTCTACCAAGACGTTATTACCAAATTTCGTCACACAGAACTTAGAGCCTAGTTCAACAACAGATGGTTACCTAATCAGCCCGTTAAATAAAAACGTTTTTTAACCATGAAGTGGGAATTTTCGTGTTATCCACTTCTCGTCCAACACCGGATTGGTAATCGACCGTTTTAGGAACAAAAACCCAAATAATAAAGTATCCATCGTAAGACAGAAGTTTGAATCTATGGTAAACAGCTGTTTTGAGTTGATCGGACTGTTATCTTGTCGGTGAACTTGGGCTTAAGAGTTCTCCCGTGTCCGTCTCTCTGTTACAAAATTTCTTCAGACTGGGCCTTCTGCCTACACCCCTTCACATAATGGCTTAAAGGCACGAATACCCGGGCCGTAATTGGCGTAATAATATTCCAGTAACGTGAAGATCTGGGTTATAAATTCTCATAGAATCATCTTGGAAACTTCGTATTAATGGCTCATACCCTGGGTAGTGGTATGTGCTCTTCTAGTTTTAGTAAGTGATACGATTAAGAGAGAGAAGGAAGATAGGGTTTTAGAAGTGAGTGCAATGGTGTTTTATTACTGGAAATGTAGTCCAGGTTGTAGTAACCAGTTCATTTTCTGTATCGGAATTATATTAAAAGTAAATAAAGTTCTAGAGTGGCGAATATTCTAAAAAGCGCAGAGTGGCTAGACCTCCCATGAGGTAGACTGATGACCTGCTGAAGTGGGTTCGGGGCGGACAACACAGGATAGTCGATATTTGTGGGAGGTTTTACTGAGCAAATGTAGAAAATGTGTGTAATCAAAAATGCTTCTTTGACTTCGGTATGGAAAATATGAATTAAGTCTAGATATATCTCAGAAAAATCGTAACATAACTTAATATACATTTACTTAAATATATTCATTTTTGTCGGGGCAGTCAAAGGGTTGAGACACTTACCTATTTCTATCTAGACCTGTTTAAGATAATGTTTATAATACATTTAATTATAGGAATGGACTGAGATTCAAAAGGACCAACTGGTAATCTTATAAAACAAGACATAACTCAAATGAAATAAATTGGATTGGCAGACGTAAATAATTTATTAATATTGAGGAGGCGCTTATGTAAACACGAGTATGTCAAAGTAGGCTCGAAGAGGCCTAGATTTTGGATCAAACTATCAAAGGCGAGGCCAAGACTTTGAAAGGCCTTTTTAGAGTTGATTGTTGGGTGCTTGTCCGTCATTCATCTTAATATGAAACTAGCTTTTGCCGCGGTATAACCCGCGTCCCGGGGGAACTACTCAATTAGAGGTTGGTAACAAAAAAAAATGGTCCAACTACACACTGCCTTCGTTTTCTATTGCTCAAATTTTACACGCCAATCTATACATATAATATGCTTTGTCCTGAATGACTGACGGATCAACGCACAGCCTAAACCGCTGATCGTAGAGATCTGAAACTTGGAGGGTGTGTTCTTTGTATGACGTAGGCATCCATTAGAAAGGATTTCCCGAAATTCCACTCCTAAGGGGGTGAGAAAGGGGGTCAAAGTTTGCATGAAACTCTGTTATTTTTAATTTGAATTGATATAGCCTTGCGGGCGAAACCGCTGGCGGAAAGCTAGTAAAGTCTATTATTACCAAAAGTGGGAAATTCTGCAATAAACTAACGCTCACCCTTAACTCTCTTTTGACTAATGTACAAACATAACCATTTAGTTAGACTTAACCCTAAAACATACATCATAAGTGTAACAAAACAACAGTTTTAGAGTCCTCTGTAACTGTGGCCCCGAAACTATAGATTAAACTGACATTTTCCGGGTTATAAATAACCGATTTCATTTGCGCCGGAGTTTTGGCTTTTCGATTTATGTTAGCTAAATTATAATGTGTTATTTCGTTGTTTGCGTGTGGTTTTAGGAATTAATCCTCGCTTTTATTGGAACTAGCTGATTCCTGCGGAATCACTTGCGTCCTGAGTGAATAACTTGGTGTACCCGAATAAAAAATATCGTATGTTCTGCCCTAAGGTTTAAGCTATCTCCATACCAAATTTTATCCAAATCGGTTTAGTCGTTTTACCGGCAAGCGTAAGATACTGACAAAGTTACTTTCGCATAACTGTAACTTTTTTTTCAGATTCATCCAAATCGATTCAGCCGTTTTACCGTGAAAGCGTAACATACAGATAGATTTACATTCTCATTTATATTATTGGTATGGATGGATAGACACAACTTTAACTTTTAATTTACCCTTCGGGACAAAATAGCCGTGATATTATAGTATACATTAAATATACAACACCTTTTCTTTCTCCTTTTAAATAAGCAAAAGACCCCTCCCGCTATGGGTGGAGCGAGAGGGAGTGTCAGACTCTTACTGACTAAAACCCATCCTTTGACATTTGCGTTTACGTTCGTGGTGACTCTCTCCAATAATCCCAGCAGCCTAAAAAAAACATCTCAATGGAACTAAAAACAACAGTTACAATAATCTATTCATTAAAATATTCCTTACGGCAAGACTATCAACCGCATCTAGTCCGAACACCTAATATTTAAATTCCAAGATGGCTGACTAATGCACAAGCCAAGTTTCCTGTTTCCACCTGCAAATTGCTAGTACTAACCGTTTATTTGTCTGATTGGTCGGCGCAGGTAGCGTATGAAATCACAAAGCTACATTGGACCTAACAAGATGTAAGGAAACTCAGGACGATCAGGGATGGCAAACATTTTGGGTGAACTAAAATAGTTTTTTTTTTTAGTAAATTTTAATTTAATCTTTAAAATTTTATTTGTTTTTTTTTTATGTATAATACAATTAATTTGGTAATAAGCTGTTTTGTCTCCACGTAAAGTATCTATAGTTTATTTAGAATAGAATGTTCTTTATTATGCACCTACACCACTTTTAAACTTAAAAAAAATATATAATTAAGGTAGGTGACACAATGGGCGGTCTTATCGCTAAAAGCGATCTCTCACAGACATGCTTTGGATGGACTGGTTGGTTTTAATATTAATTTTAGGAATAAGACAAAGTTCTTGTTAGGTTGGTAAACCTGTCGCCCCTCAAACACTAACGGTCTATTTCTCTGATTGGCGCAGGCAGTGTATGAAATCACAAAGCTACATCAGACCTAACAAGATGTAAGGAAATTCAAGACGGTCAGGGGTGGCAAACATTTTGGGTGAACTAAAATTTATTACTAGTATACATCCTGTTTACAGTATGTTACAGTTTGTTTTTAACCGACGAAAAAAAACTGAAGAGGTTTACAAGTCGACGTGCATTTTTTTTTATGTATACCCATAACTTTTTACAGAGTAGTCCGATTTTGATAAGTCTTTTTTTTTTTTTTTTTTTATTAGGTAAGTCATACTTCAGAGGTGGTCCCATGTAAATTTTATCAACATAGGTTCAGCCGTTTTGTAAATATTTATTAAAAAATAACGGTCAATGGTATTTTTTTTTATTTACTGAAATTAAATTTTAACTCTTTCACGGTAAAACTGCTGAACGGATTTAGATAAAATTTGACACGGAGATAGATTAAAAGAGGAAGGACATATGATAGTTTTTAGCTGGGTGCGTTAACTAGTCAGCTAAAGATGTTACTAAATAGTAGTTGCATGAAGTAGTTCTTTATAAAATGTGACTAAAACCAATTGTTAGCATAGTTATCATCATCTGCCTAGCCTTTTCCCAACTATGTTGGAGTCGGCTTCCAGTCTAAAGCGAATGCAGCTAAGTACCAGTGTTTTACATGGAGCGACTGCCTATCTTGGGTAGGGTTAACACAATACATTTATCGTTTTTCTCACATAGAAGGTTTGACAACCCTAACTGTATACAAAATAAGGCACCCATATGTATGTGTCGTTTTTATAGCAATATTGAACCGAACAAATTTTATAGTAATTGGTATGGGAAATCTATTTTAACTCTTTGTATTATAATAACAGATAAATAAGGAAGCCAGAAGTGGTTGTTCAAATTGAAATTACTGCATTGAATTTCAAAGTTACTGCAAATGGTAGCATTTTAACCTGTAGTTTTGTCCCTTTTATGTAAAGTTGCCATTTTAACTGCAGGGTCTTTGAGGGTATGCTGAGCGACTTTTAGTAGATTTAAATCTCGTGTAAAACATCATCTGCCTACTGCCTGTTGGTGTCGGCTTCCAGTCTAAACGAGTTGCAGCTGAGTACCAGTGTTTTACATGGAGTGACTGCCTATCTGACCTCTACAAACCAGTTACCAGGTAACACGATACCCCATGGTAAGAGTGGTTGTTAGACTTTCTGCCTTCTGACTACCCGTAACGACTGTCAAAGTGACAGCCGGGAACAATAGCTTTTCGAGGCACGGAGAAGTCTCACTACGACAAAGATGATCACCATCCACAAACCGACCGCGCCAAGCGTAGCTTAAAAAACTCAATTGAAAAAAAAATATTTTCCAAAAATACACAAAATATATTTCAACATTTTCGCATTGATCACATTACTAGTAGGATTATTATTAGGTTGTATTACCTCTTTATTAGTAGAAATTAATATTTAATAATTCATTAGAAATATCTGCTTATGTATCTAATTATGTATTTCCATCCAATGCTATTTAATGTTAGTCCCAATACAATAATGATGACGTCACTACGATTAGAGGGTGTCCTCATTACGTCACGACTGTAACAAATGAGCGGTGTTTAATGACACTGCCTGTAATGAGACATATGTATACATGTATAGGTTATAGAGACCATGTGATGGGCTAGATTAAACCTTTTCTAAAGACGAACAAACATCATCATCATTAGCCTAACCTATATTTATAAATACGAAGGTGAGTTTGTTTGTCACAGTTTTACGGTTAAACTGCTGGACTGATTTGGATGAAATTTGGTACAAAAATAGAGGGGATCCTGGAGAAGGTTATAGGTTACTTCTTATCCAGGTGCGGTTAGTATTTCCCTCGAGACGCGGGTCTAATTTAAACTTAAAAACGTAATATTATAAATGTGAAAGTGAGTTGGTTTGTTTCTATTCGAGCAGAAATCGTGGTAGCTCAGTACTTAAGGCACTTACATCTCATGTATGAGTACCAATGTGACTTTTCTAAAACCATATGTACTTTCTAAGTATATCTTAGACTTCACAGACTAAATGTTGAAGGGAAAGTAACTACGTGAGAATACCTGGATTTAAAAAGTCTGAAATCATCAACCCGCCTTGAGCAAGCGTGGTGATCAATGCTCATACCTTCTCTGTATGAGAAGAGACTTTTGCCCAGCAGTGGGACAATATATAGGCAGATAATGATGCGTATATTAGTTCGTTTTAAACTTGAATCAAAATTCTTAGCTGTCTCTAGTCGGCATACTAAAAGTTTACAAAGTAGGCGCCAGAGTGATTATTTTATGGTATAAACGAAGTTATTATTTTATTCACAGCAGGACAGCTCCACATGACATTTACTAGCTTGTCACATGACATACATTAATGCAGAAGTACTACTGACTACTTTTAGAAATATACCATATTAAAGATAAGTATTTTAACTTCTATTCAACTTTAATTAAATTTGGAAAATGAAAATTGTCAAGATTTCAAATGCTCTTTTCAATGTTAGTAATAAAAATATTCCAGTAATGATTTTAAAACCCCTGTGAGATTGTAAGAAGAGTTACCTCGGCCCTAGAACGTTAAGGTCGAAGGAATGAACATGGATGGGTTTTAGTCAGTAAGAGTCTGACACTCCCTCTCGCTCCGCCCAGAGGAGTCATCTGATGATTTCCCATCACTAAAAAAAAGTTTGTTAGGTTAGCAAACCTATAGCCCACATGATAAAACGAAGAATGTTATAACTGTGTTCCCATAGATAAATAAAAAACCCAAGATGAGACTCAACGTCTCAAAACCGTCCGCATAAAATGAGCGCAACATTCTAAATTGTGCGCTCATTTCAAATAGTCTCGCGTCACTTAAAAACATAGAGAAATTATCCACTAGAGAGCTTATAGGCCGATTTCTTCTAAGAACACAACTCACCACTGCGGGCCGGGGGACGAGGAAAAATGCGCGGCTGCAATTGGTCGGTTCAAGGTCAAACTGCGCAGACGCCTACCGTTAGGGCTGCTGTGCTTGATTAAGGGAAAATAGACGATATCGATAAAATGGATTTTAACATTAAGAAAAATACTCAATTAAAATCTTATCAAATAGTATTTAATCAATGAATGTATATATTGTAAATAATTTAAAACCAACCTGTAATAAACAAATAAAAAAAATCAATTACAAAAAAAAAAATATCCTGTTATTATTGATTTTTAAAATGAATTAATTTGGTACATAATATGTTTTCCGAATTAAAGTTTTAGGGTCCTGATTGTTTTTTGTAAAAAATGATAAACGAGCATCTACATATTTCTGAATTATGCATCTTGCTAATTAAATTAATTGATTTGTTGATTCTATTTCAAATTGATGAAAATCAATATCCGGGAATAAATTATACCCGATCAATTATTTTAAAACCGATCTAATAAAATAATCGGTATTATCTATTAGTAGTATCTATTCACTTTTATTTAAGTTCCGGAATCTTCGGAAATCTAAAATGAAAACATGTACATCGGAACAGGAAAGTTCCGATGCAGATATTGGTGAGGGAGAGCCGACTTCTTATATTTTTATAAGAAAATATTGACATACAACAAGTTTATTAATAACAATTCAACGTAATTAAAGTAAATTAACAATTATCAAAATTAACACTATACAAGAGTTGTGAACGGTGCGCTTGCTAGAGTCGCAATACCTCATGTCGCTCGCTGCGTGGTTATAAAAGCCGCTCCCCTCCACAACTCGCCTGATTCATTGAGTGGTAGCGTTTATGCACTTTTTTATCAATGTATTTTGCTTACGCCGACTAAGTTAAAAGTAAACAGTTTTTTTTATTACAAAGACTAATTATAAAAATATAAAAAAACATTAATTTTAATTTTATTATTATCGATATTGACTTCAGCCATTAAAGGTAACAGCACAGATTTTTACGATAAAAATACAAAGGGATAGAAAGAGATACAAGCATTAGAATTGTCTAGTGAAAGAACGAGACTTTTCCAAAAGACATCAACGTGCGGCTAAACCGTGTGCTTCGATCACCCAACGACCATTTTAACAAGACCCCCGCGGTGGCTCATAATCAGATTATATAATAAAAATATTTCTTACTGTTTACTTACCGATGAAAAGTTATGCCATCCTTTTTGTAATTAGATATCTTGGAATGTTTCCCACACCATTTCACCGCGCATGAAGGCATTTTAATGCTTTATAATTGCATAAAACTTGATTTTTTTTTTATTAATTTAGCGTGCTTACAGGTCTAATCCTGGGACACAACTAAAGTGGTTACTAGTAGTGTACTCTCTGCATAGGCGACAAATCGCTAATAGTTTTCGTGCGGCGGGGCACTGTATGCGCAGTCAAGTGGTTATATAGTCTTTGCTTAAAAACGACCTTAAACCAATTTGCGTCAGGTTGAATTTGCAAAAATATATGTGTCTAGCATAACTATAACTACGTAGTTTTCAAATTGGCTCGCGTCACTTAAAAACAACCTTAAACCAACTTGCGTCAGGTTGAATTTGCAAAAATATATGTGTAGGTATGATTGATGACAGTTTGAGGACATTTTCGAGTGTTACTTTTATAAAGAGACTGTGCATCTTGGGTTTTTTATATATCAATGTGTGTTCCGCTATTATTTACATAACAGATTTATCAATGGACTTTTGTTGCTGATCGTTCTCACAATAAACCGAAGTTTACCTTCTGTTCTAAACTGCATGGTTCAATCAATTAAATATTCGTCCGATTAATAGCTGCGCTGAGTTGTGTACGTTACTAGTACGCAATAACTACTTAATATTGAGTTTATTGCGTGTAATAATGCCGTGATTATCATTAAAACAGTTAAATTTATTACTGGTTTATAGCTGGGAGTAACGCTAAGGAATTCTTTAGGTATTTTGTATGGTTTATGGCGTTAATGAAAGTCTCCGCGCTGCTCCGACTAGATACCGCCAGTGTACTTGTAAAACGCGGGAAACACGATGCCGAAGTTGACTTACCCAAGCCAGTCCGAAGCCAATCCCGTTGCAAGAACGCGTCCCGAATGATTTAAATAATTTTAGACATAATCTACACTAATATTATAAAGAGGAAAACTTTGTTTGTAATGTATAGGCTCAGAAACTACTGGACCGATTTTAAAAATTCTTTCACCATTCGAAAGCTACATTATCCACGAGTAACATAGGCTAAATTTTATTTTGGAAAAAAAATAGGTTTCCTAAGATATTTGGGTTTTTCGGATACAAGGTGTAAAAAATCAACCAGAAAATTTCTTTCACCGTTAGAAAGCTACATCTTTACGAAGTGTCTATAATTATTTCCAGAAATAATTAGGGATCTCTACTAAAACTTGAATAATGTAACCCAAAGTGTAAAAAACAACCACGCGGGCGAAGCCGCGGGCGGAAAGCTAGTACGAAATAAAAATGCCAGTTTTTGCAGTGAAACTGTGTGAAAATAATACTAGACAAGTATTATTTTAACAAAAAGTAAAAAATCCCCCTACGCAAAAGTGCCTTCAATCATTCTGGAAAAGAGCTGATATACTCTTACACTCCATCATCATCAGCCTATATACTGTCCCACTGCTGGGCACAGGCCTCTTCTCATACAGAGAAGGCATGAGCATTGATCACCACGCTTGCTCAAGGCGGATTGGTGATTTCAGAATTTTTAAGTCCAGGTTTCCTCATTATGTTTTCCTTCACCGTTAGTCAGTGGTATCTAAGATACACTTAGAAAGTACATATGACTTTAGACAAATCACATTGGTACTTGCCAGGTTTCGAACCCGCACACTCATACATGAGAGGCAGGTGCCTTAACCACTAGGCCACCTCGACTTCTCTTACGACTCTTACACTGCTGGACCGATATTAACCAAACGTAGCTAGTACCTAGAACCACCGCAAGGAAACTGGATTCCCTATTTCTGTGACCAAGGGAAATAGGGATTCATTTTCATAAATATAGATAGATGGGTTTATAGTTAATTGCAAATCAAACCGTAATTCCATACTAATTACTAGATAAATGACTGCAGCTGAGTACCAGTGTTTTACATGGAGTGAATGCCTATCTGACCGCCACAACCCAATTACCAGGTAACACGAAACCCCTTGGTATGACTGGTTGTCATACTTTCTGTCTTCTGACTACCCGTAACGACTGTCAAAGATCTACAAATGACAGCCGGGACCAACAGCTTAACGTGCTTTCCGAGGCATGGAGGAGTCTTGGTATGACGTAGATGGTCACCTAACCACGGGCCGACCGCGCCATCGATCGACCCGTGCGGCTGTTACTTAGCCACGAGCTCACGCATAGCATCTCTCACGTTAATTAACAATCTTAATTGATAGTGCAATATTAATTGGTCTCAACACGTTAGATCAAAGAAAATAAATTCAATTTTATTGTGCTCTAAATGAAGTCTAGACGCTGCATTAACCACGATGTAGGTAGATAGAAATTTAAGATTGCTATTGAAAAATGATCTTTATTTTGTAAGTCATAGGTAATAGATTAAATGTAGTACATGAAAGCACATCGGACATTATGGGTGTTGTCTAACAGAAAATGCATTTCGATAAAAATACTGTAACCAATTAGCTGGTAAATACTATCCATACTTACTAATATTAAAAATTCGAAAGTATGTCTATCTGTTACCTCTTCACGCTTAAACCGCTGAACCGATTTTGATAAAATTCGTATGGGGATAGCTTGAACCCTAGAAAAGCACATAGGGTAATTTTTATCCGAATGCGTTTAGTATATCCCTCTGGCCTGGCGAAACCGCGCGAAACACCTATTTGTTATAAAAGCTGAATCTGTCTGTCTGATATGCTGTCACTGTAAAACGGCTGAACCGGTTTAGATGAAATTTGGTATGGGGATAGATTAATACCTGTGGAGGGGCTTAGTATAGTTTTTGTTAGGGTGTTAGGTTGAGAAACCGCCGAAAGCAGTTAGTGTCTAACATTGTATGCTCAATCTACATTAAACCCTCTCTTTACCCATCTTTTCATAGTACATAGTACACAACAAAGGCCTAACGGATTTAACATTTAATTCATGCTTAATATGAAACAAAAAAAATAATACTCATTTAGTAGAATTAAAATTTTTTCTTGTGGCAACTCAATCCTACTCGAATGACATAGGTACAATGTTGCTAGACTGCTAATTAGATGGTACAATGTTGCCGCTTACATTCCTACGTAAACGCCAGTTTACGAGAGGAATTTGTTGTTAAACTGTTTGAGTACCTTTTACTCTAATAGGTACTTTATTATATACTCTGTTTCCCGTCTTCACTCGCGAACTATATAAATTCAAATAAATGCCTTCAAAGCACGTATAAATAAGTCCAGTTTTCATCACGATCTAACTATCGTGCGGGCTAGCAGGTTTTTACCACCTAACAAGCCGTAGTGTCAGAGTTTTCTCAAATCCGTCTAACGGCCTCTGACATGGAATTGTAAAAATAACTGCCAGCTATCAAGATAGCAGCCAGGGGCGACGGCTTAACGTGCCCTCCAAGGCATGGGGGTGTAACACCACCAACTACCTCACTCCAAGTAGTTCCATCAGGATGTGACTGAAATCGCGGGAACCATCACCAGCCTATATCATATCATCCCACTGCTGGGCACAGACCTCTTCTCATACAGAGAAGGCATAAGCATTGACCACCGTGCTCGCTCAAGGCGGATTGGCGATTTCAGACTTTTAAAGTCCAGGTTTCCTCACGATGTTTTCCTTCACCGTAAGTCAGTGACGCCTAAGATATACTTAGAAAGTACGTATGACTTTAGAAAAGTCACATTGGGGGCATTCCACGTAAAATAGGAAAATGACGTAAATTTTAAAATTGCAATAATCCTGCCCTTTTCAATCATAACCCATAGTTAAATGTCTATATTTTATGATTCTATAGAAAAATATCCATAAAAATAAAAATTACTACCATTTTTGTCTATCTAAACTTCAACTTCATACAGAATCACTCAGCGGACAAATTTAGGTCTGACTTGCAAGACTCTTTCTAGCCATTTTGGCAGTTGTAGAAAGTCGCCGCGTGTATTTTACAGAAAGGATGAAAAATACTTTGTTACAACAAAAAAATAAAGTTAAAAAGTATGTAAGTTTTTGTGTTATTCTTCTCTGAACAGATGCATGTCGCATGTCCCACCAGTCACGCAAAAAGAGATAAAAGTTGTTTTCCTAAGCTCAAATATAATTTTATGAATGCAGTTTCTTTCTAGAAGTAACAAAACACAGGTTCTTTACTATTTTGACGTGTTTTTATATATTAAAATATAATATTACGGTTTTGAGAAGGTTTTGAAATCTGTCCCACCAGTCACACGTGGCTGGTGGGACAGCTTAAAAACCAAAATATCTCTTGCTCAGAATTGATTTAAAGCGAAATTATGTCTGGCTATTGCTGATTGTAGCTTTATTGTCTGTTTTAACCTAAACTGGAATAGTCTATACATCTTTTTTATATAACATGAATGTTAGCTGGGTGATAGTTTCCATACTTTCATATAACTGTGATCTTAATTGGAATGTAAGCTTCTGCTTACCTTAAATTTTGACTGGGTGATTGATGCTTTCTTTAGCGAAGAGATAACGAGGAAAACTCGAGAGAAGATGAAGAAGGATACATATAAACGTAACATAAACCAAGAGAGTGGCATAGAAAACGGAAAAAAAATGGCATGAATGTGAGGAAAATTACAAAGAGAGATAATATTTGAGAGAAAATGAAATATAACGTTAAACAGACAAATGGAAAATAAAATAATATCAAAAGATATAGAAAAAAAAACCATTTCAGCACTGAAATTTTTACACGTCCTTGAATACTTTAAAGATCATTTTCGTTAGGTTAGAAGCTGTTTTCTTATGCTGTGCAGTAAAATTAAGTAATAACTAGTTTAACCATGTTCAAAACAATAATAAAACTGATTAAAAAAACAACTATTTTCACAAATTTCGTACTCGTCCCACCAGTCACAAAGACCTGTCCCACCAGTCACAATTTCAAATATTTTTCATATTTTTTCTGTGAAGGTTATCAGTTTATTTTTCTATGAAAACAAAATAATGTACTATAAAGTTTACAACACGAAAAAATCAGATTTGAAAATTACGTGGTTTGGCTGAAATTCGTTATTGAGTGCACAAAGGTAGAAGGGAGGGATTTTTAAGTGTCCCACCAGTCACACTCATTAAAATGATGTTTACTCAGAACTTATTAACTGTTTCGTTTTCTTTTTAATGGGATTGGATACATTAGTTATTTATCTATGTTTAAATGTATATTTCACTAATATTTGAGTTTCGAGGATATAGTTATAACTTAAAGTAGGTCAAATTCTGGAGTCAAATGTCCCACCAGTCACTATGGAATGCCCCATTGGTACTTGCCAGGTTCCGAACCACACTCGTACACGAGAGGCAGGTGCTTAACCACTAGGCCACCCACCTCGACGTCACTACGGGAAACAGCTAGTCATTAAATATTATAATACTTTTCCCCGCCAATACGAATATTAAAATCACAGCTTACAACGAAAGATACTAACATTATTGCAGAATTTTAGCACATTACTAAAATGGATTTAATCCAAGATTACACTGGAATTAAATGAATGTTATATTCGTGAGAGCATTGTGCTGTACGACGTGAAATATTACATGCAATTACTCTTCTAAGTAAATGATAGATTAAGTACGTATAACGTGAATATTTTAATACATATACTTTTGTACTTTATGTATATAGTTCTATACTAACTAATCTTTTCTAATGAAATAATTTTTAAAATTACTCTGTCTCTCTGTTGCGCTTTTACGAAAAATCAGCTGAACCGATTGAGATGAAATTTGGTATGAAGATAGATTGAACCCTGGGGAAGGACATGATAGTTTTTATCTGGATGGGTGTTATAGTACCTTCAGGATACGGATAAAGCCACGGGAAACAGCGAGTTATATTATAAAAGGGAATGTAACTTTTGGTTACGCTTTTACGGGAAAACGGCTTAACCGATAGAGATAAAAATTGGTATAGAGATAAATTAAACCCTTGGGAAGGACATATGATAGTTTTTATCCAGGTATATGAAGTAGAACCTTGCAGATGCAATGAAAACCGTGGGAAGTAGCCATCAATAGTTCGGTATAAAGTTAAGTGGTATAAAAAATACATTAAAAACATCCATCCGCGATTATTCGCTGTACGTCCCATAAAGCTTAACTAGAGGTTACCTGCTACGATAATAAACCATTTCTAAGAAAGATAACTTGCATTCAAACTAGTTTTGTTTGCACTGGCACTATGATTCTCTCGCTAGCTTGATTCTTAAGTAATTGGTCTGGCGGCCACTTAAACTTTGAACTTGAGCACTGTTTTAGTTGATGCAACTAAGCTTTTTTCGTATGAGCATTTTTTAATTGCTTTAATAAAATAATTTAGAATTTCATACAAAAATAAATGTTTTAGACTTTCGATGTATGTGTTTGTGTTAAATAAAATAGAGAATTATCAATACCATTTTGGTTTATAACCATAAAATGTAATTTATTTTCGGGACCATTATTAACGTGGTAATATCAAGCTCGTGCCTTCTCTAAATAAGAAGATTTCATCTAGTTGCACAGTCATAATAGACTGGCTTACATCTTAAACATATATATTTTTAGAGCAATATGCAGAAAAAAAATGTAATGGATAAAATTTGGTCTGAATTTGAATAAGAATGATTCCAAAGTAGGATTATATTCTAAGGTAACCGCTTCATAACAATGTATGCAGCAAAAGGTAACCTCAGATTTTTATAAATTAGAATGAAATGAAATTATTGCTGCTCTTGGCGCGGTCGGTCCGTGGATGGGTGACCATCTATGTCATAGCGAGATTCCTCCGTGCCTCGAAAAGCACGTTAAGCTGTTGGTCCCGGCTGTCATTTGTTGATCTTTGACAATCGTTACGGGTAGTCAGAAGCCAGAAAATATGACAACCAGTCTGACCAAGGGGTATCGTGTTACTTGGTAACTGGGTTGTGGAGGTCACTCCATGTAAAACACTGGTCTGCATCCGGTTTAGACTGAAAGCCAACCCCAACATAGTTGGAAATAGGCTAGGCAGATAATGAAATTCAAGTACAACGCCCAATTATAAATACTATAAGGGTAATACTTTTTAGTACCCGCCGTCGACAGTTAGGTAAAAATCTTGATATTCGAACTTCGAAATCCAAATGCAAAGATTAAGGACTGACTAGACAACCGATTAATCACAAACCCTTTTTGTTTTCAAAGGCTCAGTATTTATTAAAATTGTTGTTGATTAATGGACTCTTTTGGCATCTTGGAGTTCTAAAAGCTTATCCTGAAGGGAAACTTAACTTCAAAAGGAATACTTTTATAGAAAATCTTGAATGGGAGGCTGGGAATATGCTCAGTGTATTTGAGGCTTTTGATTCAATGGTCGTGGTGGTTCAGGTTCCTGCACTCTAACCGCCTTTCTTATAAAGTCCGACTATTTTTAATCTGCGGATTATCAAAAATCTCACTCATAAATGTTGTTTAGCGTTAATCCGGTCTTTATATATGACCTTAATCCTGGATTACGATATTAAGTAAGGATTAAGTGAGAAATGGTTAAACTTGAAATTATACGTTTTTTATAAGTAAGACGGTTAGTATGAATGTGCAGGTTCGAAACCAGGCAAGGACCAGAGTCGCTTTTTCAAAGTCATATAAATTTTCTAAGTATATCTTTGATTCCACTGACTTTCTGAGTTTTACAGCCGGTTGCACTAAACTTTCTATCATTTATACCTACTTTATAATTTCACGAATATTAAAAAACACGATATCAATAATTAGCCCACTTCTAATATTTAATTTATTAAAACTATTTATGTAAACATATATTACAAATATTAAGAGTAAAAACACAAAATAATATAATAGCAAAATTATTCGATTTTATCCACCATTGTGACAGATCTTGAATGACAGTTCATCTGTTTCACGTATATACGTGTAATCTGATTTTTTTTTGGTGCAACTGGGTGTTAGCGTACACTCTATGTATACAGCAACTGTCTGTGTGTTAATAGGCGTGTAACATTTATTGTGACTTGAGGAAAGTGTTAAAACAGCACCAAATCTAAGAAGCTGTAGTATTGTGAACAGCACAGTTTAAACCTGACATTTGTATCGCAAATTCTGTGATAGTTTAACTTAGCTTTAGGCGAAAATTTTCACACAAAAAGTTTCTACGACGAAACTATATGTTCAGGCTTAATATAATTAAAAGGTAGGAAAATCTGGTGTTCAGATCTCCTCACAAAATACTTTAATGCTGTCACTTTCCTGAATGGATCATCATCAGCCTATATATTGTCCCACTGCTGGGCACAGGCCTCTTCTCATACAGAGAAAGAATAAGCATTGATCACCACGCTTGCTCAAAGCGGATTGGGGATTTCAGACTTTTGAAGTCTAGATTTCCTCACGATGTTTTCCTTTAACGTTAGCAGTGGTGTCTAAGATATACTAGAAATCTAAATTTAATAGAAATAAAAAGCTGAATGGATCATAAAATGTTTACTCTTAAAGATTTAAGTACAAAGGGCCAATAAAAAAAACAAATCATATATATATTTTAAATTTAGAATTTTTGTAATACGTTCTCAATTTGTATAAATGCGAAAATCACAAAAACCTCTACACAAAATCGAAATTTGAATTATTATTGTTCACCCATCGCATAATGTTTGACATTCATTGTCCTTATTTGTATGAATTACACCCATATTCAAATATGGAACGTTACATTTTTGAATTAGTAAAGCCGTTTTCACATTAGTATTCTGAACGAGAATTCGCTCGTGCAGTTAATGAAAACATTTTGGACCAATCGAACATGTGCGTTTGTTTGTTGTGATTGGTTTTGGCGAATAAATAATGAATTGACTAGTAGTAAACGCAATAATATTATTGCACGCGCATTTGCTCTAACTGTACTTCTGAAACACTGTATTGAAATTATGGAAGCTTACATTTATTTAAAAAAAAAATACAACACTCATTTCCTCAAGACATTGTAGACAAAAAAATACCAAATTAGTAAAAGTAGTTCATATCTTTTAGTCTATTTAAAATTAATTTGAAAATAAAAAACCTTGAAAATTAATTCTTAAAATATTGTTATAAACACTGTCATTTAAAAACAAAACCACTAGAAGAAAAGTGAAAATATTACTTACCAGATCTTTTTAATTTTCACTCGAACAACGAAGTGTAAACTCGCCTTAAGCAAGGCATAATTGATGTAAAAATAAAAAAGAGATATATTTATTTTTGCTCAAATTTTCCTTAATAAAACATGTTTGCCAGATGCCATTCGAATTTTCATTTAAAAATATTGTTAAAAAGATGTTCATTCATTTGATTTTGATTTGAAATACAGGAGAGCAAAAATGTATAATATTCTTTTAAATACATAGCTTAGGATTAAATTTTGATTTGTTGCATGAGCATACCTTTTGTGACTCGATTTGTATTTGTTTTTAATCTGTCCGTATTTCCGCGTCTGTATTGCATGGTTGATAGATTTTTTTCGAGAAACCAAATATGTTTGAGTTTTTATTTTTGTTGCAGATTCCAACAACATTAATGGAATATACATTTACTATTTTATTATAGAAAATTGAATACAGAATGGCAAAAATATGTTTTAATATGAAAAAAAAAAATTATTGAGTAAGTTAACCTAAGCCAAAGGAAGGGGATGGGTCACGAGGTAACTTAGTACTTAGGACTACGTTACGCGTAGCCGGCGTAGCTACATTTCTTAGATCATTCTGGCTTGCGTGGCTGTTAATAAGAAAATTAAGGTCAATAAATAAATTTAATCACAAAAAAAAAATCCTTCACAATAATATTATTTACATAAAGAAAGTTCTCGTTACGGAACGTATAGTGAGGAGGTTCCTGTCTCTGGAAAAGGGTCCATGGTAAGATATCGATGGATATTTTTAAAAGTTTTTTTTTGTAGTTATATTGAAAATACAACTTATATGTGAGTAAAATAAACAAAGTAAAAAATAATAAATTAAATCCTCAAAAAAAAAAACACCAAAACTTAACAAAAAATTAACAAACAAAAAAAAAATTATAAAATTTGTTAAAAATTTAGGTTCGTATTCACAGAGGTCGCCCCGAGCCCTCTTATTTGTCTGATTACACTGATTAGTGACCGGCCCGCCGGCTACTTTCCACACGTTGTTGCCTTCCCCGAATTATCACTTTAGGTGTTTTTGTTACGAATAAAGTAATGTCGGTCAGTTTTGATATACCTATGTGTTCTGTTGTGAGTGATTTATGAGATACTAGCTGTTTCCCGCGGTTTCACCCGCATCCCGAGGGAACTACTTAGCGCACCCGGGTAAAAAGTAGCCTATGTTGTTCCTCAGGGTCTATTCTATCTCTGTACCAAATTTCATTTATATCGGTCCAGTAGTTTGGGCGTGAAAGCGTAACAGACAGACAGACAGACAGAGTTACTTTCGCATTTATAATATTAGTAAGTATAGTAAGGATTTTTCGACAGAGTTTTGTTGAAGGTAGGTTGGTACAAGCCAGCCGTATATTACTATAGTTTCTACCAATTGATTATACGAAAAATTTAAACAAAATTGTAACCATTGTGGAAAAATTTACAAAATAGTTCACCTACATAAATAAATAAAAAGATTGTAAAATGGCTTTAAATTAATTATTCATAATTTATGCTGTTTAGAGCATGAAATTGAAATAAATGCACCATCTTTTCGCTATTTTGTTAATTTCTGTGGCAGAATTAGAACAAAGTAGGTAACGCCTTTGTTTAAATTTTTCGTAAAATCAATTGGAATAGACTATAGCTGACGTACGCGAATAAAACGTATTTTCCTCAGGTCTCAATCTACCTCCATAGCAATTTTCATCACAATCAGTTCAGCCACTATACCGTGAAAGCGAAACAAACAAACTACAAAAAACATTGTTAATATATATGAACTTTATAAAACATGTTGAAAAAAAATTACCATGGAGTTTCTTGCCCGTTCTTCTCCATACGAATTAAATTTTATTAATTGAAATAAATGATTTGAATTTTAAAACTAAAAAAAACTATTTTGCATAACGATATGCTTTCTTGGTATGATTGTTATAAAAAAAAACCTATCTGTAAAAGCATCGAAGAATTCATGCTCAAATAATTGTATTTGCTTCAATAAAAGAAAAAGAAAAAAAATCGCTCCTTATAAAAATCCTTTCTTATGCTGCCGCTACCAAAACCAGTAATCATAAAATCATCCTGTCTGTCCGCGTGTTTGATTGGCTACGCTGACCACCACTTACGTGCACACTGTTCGATCATTTTGGGTATACCTATAATCTTCGTTCACCTTTTTGATTAGTTGTAATTAGGCATTTGAGAAGCGGTGTCGCATCTGCAATGGCCAAAGAGCAAATATTTACTGAACGTGGAGATTTCCTATACGAAAAAAAAAACCGGCCAAGTGCGTGACGGGCCACGCGCAGTAGGGTTCCGTAGTAGGAGTTAGTTAGTCAACTATAACTCTGTAACCGGTTAAACCTACTTAGCCGTGATAGTTTTTCTTGTAAATTCATTACATGTTGATGATTTTTTTCATATTTCTAGGTACAGTCATTCAAAAGTTAGAGGGGGGGTAACTCGTATCGAACAAAAATTTGCACTGAAAAGCTAGATATTTCGCAAATGGCTCGCTTAACCAAAAAATGGTCTTCACACACTCATAATATTTTTGAAAGACCTATCTAACAATACCCCACACGGAGGAGTACGCGAGAAAAAAAATATTCATCCCCACTTTACGTGTTTGGGAGCTACCCTAAAAAAAAATATTTTTCAGAATTTTATTTTACCACTTTTTCGTCGTTATCAATATACATATTCATACCAAATTTCAGCTTTCTAGTATCAAGAACCTCGGAGCTATGCCGCGGACAGACAGACAGACAGACAGACGGACATGGCGAAACTAAAAGGGTTCCTTGTCGGACTACGGAACCCTAAAAAGTAGTTTTCTCATAAAAGCGGAAAAAAACAAAACAAACTCACTTTCGCAATGGTAATATTATTAAGGACTAGCTATTTCCCGCGTCCCGACGGAAGTTTCTCCAAGGAAGAACCTTCTCCAGGGTCTCCTCTATCTCCGTACCAAATTTCAGCCAAATTGATCCAGCCAAGGGAAATAGGGATTAATTTTTATATAATAGACTAGCTATTGCCCGCGGTTTCACCCGCGTGCACCCGGATAAAAAGTAGCTTAAAACCTTCTCCAGAGTACCTTCTATCGCCGTACCAAATTTCATACAAATCGGTCTAGTCGTTCACGCGTGATGCGATGACCAAGGGAAATAGGGATTCATTTTTATATATATAGATATACATAGAAGATATAGGTAGATATACCTACTTACTCTTAAGACAAGTAGGTTACCTAAGTTTATTCTGAGATTACGAATTTCTGAAACATGTTGTTATAATTATAATATTACTTCATTAGAGAAAATGACTCCAGAATACAATTTACATGCTTATAAACTTGACTGCAGACAGAATAATTACTATCCGTGATTCTATCATCTGCCTAGCCTTTTCTCAACTATGTTGGGGTCGGCTTCCAGTCTAAACTGAATGCAGCTGAGTACCAGTGTTTTACATGGAGTGACTGCCTTTCTGACCTCCACAACCACAACTGGGTAACATGATACCCCTTGGTAAGACTGGTTGTCAGACTTTCTGGCTTCTGACTTCCCGTAACGACTGTCAAAGATCTATAAATGACAGCCGGGACCAACAGCTTAACGTGCTTTGCACGGAAGAGTCTCGCTATGACATAGATGGTCACCCATCCTCGGACCGACCGCACCAAGAGCAGCTTAACCTTTGATCGGTCGAACCGTGCGGCTGTTACTTAGCCACGAGCTCCTACTATCCGTGATTCTAAATTTAAAAACATCGCCCCACACTAGGTATTACTCCTGTATCGTGGGTGCGTTTACAAACATACATTACACATGCACAAACACCCAGACCCGGAACAATTTTAGTTGTCCCGTACGGGAATCGAACCTGCGACACTCAGCGCAGCAGCCAATTGCTCAGCCACTACGCCAAACGCGTCTAATTAAGCGTTAATCTATACTTAATATATAGGTAAAGCTGAAGAGTTTGTTTGTTTGAACGCGCTAATCTCAGGAATTACTGGTCCGATTTGAAAAATTCTTTCAGTGTTATATAGCTCATTTATTGAGGAAGGCTATAGGCTATATATCATCACGCTAAGAAAAATAGGAGCTGAGCACTACTATTCCACGCGGACGAAGTCGCAGGCAGAAGCTAGTTTACCGTAAAACCCAATCAATGTCTAATTGAAATTCTACTGTGTACGCCAATCCGAATTTATATAACAATTATATTAATTAACCGGAGGAAATGGCTGACATGTTCTCAAACTGGTAATTAATTCGATTTGTCATAGTTTAGGGTGTTTCATACGAAGTGACGTGCATTTTGTGTCGCTGCGTTTCGAATTTGCTGTTGTGTTGTGTTTGACGTTGATTAGTTTATATAGAGTATTTGCTGTTTCTCGCGTCCCAAGGGAAGGACTTAACGAATCCGGATAAAAGGCTATAACCGGCTCTAGGGTCCCCTATATCTACGTACCAAATTTCATTCAGATTGGTCCAGCCGTTTTACCATGAAAGTGTTACAAACACACTCTCTTTCGCATTTATAACATTAGTTAGGATAAGCTGTTTCCCGCGGTTTTACCCGTATCCTGAGAGAACTACTTCATGTAGATAGATAAAAACTACAGTATGTCTTTCCCCAGGTTTAAATCTATATCCATACCAAATTTCATCTAAATCGGCTCAGCCACTTTGACGTGAGAGCACAACACACGGAACGGACAGAGTTCTTTTCGCATTTATAATATTAGGCAAGGCTTACTAAGAAATTAACTTTATGTACTCATTATTTTTAATTGGAAGCTTAGTTTGGGCGTAGAAATGTTAGCTTAAAATATTTAGCAACATTTAATGTTCCTAGGATGTTTTAAAAGGGGTTTTTTCAAGTTATTGCGCGTTATATTTCTTCTTTCTGCTCACTTTTTGTGGCAATAATTTGTGTAAAACAACTGAGCAAATTCGCACATCACAGGGATAAACTATTCATTTCTGTAATATAAAAGGAAAAGCAGCCTTTTCTATCTACATATTCCTCAGAATTCATGAAATCAGAACAAACTAAATATTCATGATTTTTATATTTATGAAGAACCATTTCAAATAAACTAATACTGTACAAACAAAAATATATTTGAGTAATAAAAGTAAA
This sequence comes from Pyrrhia umbra, assembly GCA_963891755.1. Taxonomy (NCBI): domain Eukaryota; kingdom Metazoa; phylum Arthropoda; class Insecta; order Lepidoptera; family Noctuidae; genus Pyrrhia; species Pyrrhia umbra. The sequence continues at coordinate 6,172,628 of OY982943.1, forward strand.
CATAATAATCTCTCCAGACTGATTTCGGTCACGACAGCCAATCTCAATGAAGACTAGCCAGGTACGCAGGAGATATTATAGTGAACAAGCGCTTGCGTAGACACAGGTGCACTCTCTATTCCCTCACTCTCATAGTCCGATGTGTCGGCAATCCGACCGGAGAGAGATCAGGCGCAGGACCGACAGTTTTACGTGCTCTTCAAGGATCTCGCTATGTTAAGAAGACGGTCACCCGCACATGGATTAACCGCGTCTAGCGTAGCTAACCTTGATAATCTATCTATCCACACGGCTGATACTTGGCTACAAAACGTATACGTAATGCATAAAAGTGGTCAATATCGACCGAAAGACATCCATTGCTGAACATAGGCCTCTCCCCAAGCATTGCCATCGATCGGCCTACCCATATTTCTACTCCAACAATATCATTCCGTAATCCATACAATTTTCCGAAATTCCCACCTCATCAATTTAGCACACGAATTCCTGCACTGACAGCTCCAGGAATTGGTGTGATTAATTAAATTTCCCGTGATGTCACAACTGTGACGTAGGCAATTGGGTTTAAACATTGTTTAACACGCACACGTGAGATGTTTTGGTCTAATAATGTTAAGAGTTTCATGTTTGATAAATTATTGAGTTAACGCGAAGATTGTGTTTCCATGTTATTCTTATTTTACAACATTAATTGATTAAAATGGCTTACCAGTTTGCGTCAAAAAAAAACATATATTTTTTGTAATTTGAATAATTTTAATCGCGAAGAAAATAAATAAAAAATCTATTTTAAAAACCGCTATGTCCGTCTGCAAACACCTTAAAACAACTGCAACACACATCTCATTGTAAATGCGACCGTATATCATCAGTTATAAGATTCAAAATAGCAATAACAAATAACTCCCAATACTTTTGTAGTCAGTCACATCAACATTTTTAATATATTTTTCTGAGAATTAAGTTTTGCTCGAGGGCGTATTTTTAAAGTCTTGACACTTCCTTGTCAGCCCGGCTTGCCTACAGATAATAAGGATATATTAATATTGTACAGAAGCCATTTTGTTGCAATTATGTTCAAGCTATTTAAAAGATAATGACTAGGCGGGCTGGAAGGAAAAAATGAGTATTTTTTTTCTCTCATAAGTGCATCCGAGGCTGTGGGATGCTCGAAAGGGCTGAGGAAGGAACATGGATGGGTTTTAGTCAGTAAGAGTCACACTCCCGCCCCACTCACGGCGTCAATTGATGATTTCCCATCTGAAACAAAAAAAGGTCTATCTTTGAGGACCTCGCGACTGCTGTAATCGGAGTCCCGGGTTCGATCTCCGGGTCGGGCCGTAGCTTTGTGGATTTTAGAAAATTCACAAAGAAGCCCGGAGTCAGGAAGTTGGTGGTGCTAACCCGTGCTTGGGAGGGCACGTTAAGCCGTCGTCCCCGGCTGCTGCTGGTGTTTGTTGTTACAATTCCATGTCAGAGGAATTCCAAGCGAATTTGAGAGAACTCTGACACTAGGGCTTGTTAGGTTGGTAAAACTTGCAGCCCACACGATAAAACGAAGAAGAAGAAGAAAGCGCTCTTCCTTGGTACCTATTTGAATACTCGGTCGGCTGGTAATTTTAGAGTATATTTTCACAAGCAATCTAAATCTTAATATTATAAATGCGACAGTGAGTTTGTTTATTAACTTTCACGGTAAAACAGCTGAACAGATGTGGATGAAGTTTTGTACGGAGATAGATGAGACCTGAGAGACTTATACTTTCTGTCTGGTTGCGTTAAGTACCTCCTTCGAGAAGCGAGTGAAACCAAAGGAGACAGCTAGTATTAGAGTTGTAGTTTTTTAGTTTTTTATTGTTATTTACTTTTTCAGCAGAAGACTTCTTCAGAATCGAATGATCCTTACCTATATTGTTTAAAAACTATTTTACTAAACAACTAATTAATTTAAAACATTAATATAAGTTACAAGATAAGGAACGCACTAATGCAATCGTAAACGATTTTCGGATGACAAATACGACCGTACCAAAGCAAAATTTATTTATTTCAAAATGCATAAATAACAATTAGCAACATCCAAAGATATGATTGAATTCATCCATTTAAATAAATATTACGTAAGAAGCGAGTATATTCCATTAAAAAATCGCTTTCGAAACAAATATTTTTTTCGAAAGTGATTCCTGCTAAGCCCACACAGTCTCCTCCCCAAAAACTATAGAAACTATTTTCTATATTTTTATCTGAAGTATCCTATTTTCTTTTTCAGGTGCGTCCAATAAGCTTGCTGAGTGGATTCCGTCTTCGCTGAGATCCGGAGATCCGGATAAAGGGCGAGTGTTAACCCTTTCGATTTACCTCTAAAACCCTTCGTAACTAGACGGTTGTTTGCTCGGCGTGCGGGGGTTAAGATCCGATGGCGTCAGATGTTGCTTATTGACCAACTTTTAAAAAAGGAGTTTTTGTATTAAAATTGGACATTTTGTATAAACGATTTTTGCAAATATTAAGAACTATCTTGCTATTAAGAAGAGCTCGTGGCTAAGTAACAGCCACACAAGTCGATCGATCAAAGGTTAAGCTACGCTTAGCGCGGTCGGTATGTGGATGGGTGACCATCATACGTCATACCGAGTCTCCTTTCTGCCTCGGAAAACACATTAAGCTGTTGGTCCCGGTTGTCATTTGTAGATCTTTGACAGTCGTTAGGGGTCGCCAGAAAGTCTGAAAACCAGTTTTAATAAGGGTATGGTGTTACCCTGTAGCTTAAGGCTAGGCAGATGATTAAGAAGTATCTTCTGAATATACAAGCAAAAATTTAAAATCTAAAAATCCCCCTACGCAAAAATGCCTTACATAATTTTGGAAAAGAGCTGATACTCTTACACTGCTGGACCGATATTAACCAAACATAGCTAAGAACCACCGCAAGGAAACTGGCTTTCAAATGAAAAAAGCGCATCGAAATCGGTCCATCCGTTTGAGAGCTACAATACCACAGACAGATACACTCATAGACAGACAGACAGACATCGACGTCAAACTTATAATACCCCTCTTAATGTGTTGATGTTAAAAACATGGTCTATCGCACTCAGGGATAAAGAATCATTTTACTATCTATCCATTTGCCTAGCCTTTTCCTCTCTATGTTGAGTTCGTCTTCCAGTCTAACTGATAGTACTAAGTGGACAGTTCAAGCTTTTGGCATCGGTACAGAACTCTGCGGCGCCGTTCAAAAGGCCACAACTTAAGTTTAACTGTCAAAGTTAAGTCGGAGAGTTAGTTGGCAACTTGGCTGACCTTACAATTACTACAAGTAGACCGAGACGGTTAATTTCTTAACCTGAATGTGGATCAAATAAAAAATATTCTTACTAGTATGGTGACCTAGTGGTTAAGGCACCTGCATCTCGCGTACGAGTGTGCGAGTTCGAAACCTGGTACCTACCAATGTCACTTTTCTAAAGTCATATGTACTTTCGAAGTATATCTTAGACACCACGGACTAACGGTGAAGTAAAACATCTTGAGGAAATCTGGCCTGAAAAGTCTAAATCGCCAATCTGCCTTGAGCTAGCGTAGTGATCAATGCTCATGCCTTCTCTGTATGAGAAGAGGTATTAACCCAAAAGTGGGATAGTAAATGGGCTGATGATGACTAGTATTCAACACTCGAATGTCTTTCAAAACTATACATACTAAGAATGGTACTTTTTATCCCCACATCAGCAAGGATTACCGATAAACATACTTGGATGCAAGTACCGGCAAGCGTCAACGCAATCTTTCGCGAAGATAGGAAATTTCCTTTCGTCAAAAAATGTTGCGAAAAAAATGTACTATGAACGGCAAAACCTTGGAGAACCATTGTAAAAGGGTTAGAAATAAGGCCCGGTACATACTGTTTACATAACTGTATGAGATTTCGTGTACGATCTTTATGTAAAAAGGTAAAGTTTTAACAATTCAGTAGTTATACCTACCTTTTTCTCTTTTGCTTGTCAACCAATTTCTTTTTGTCGCTTTTTTGCATGCACGTGTTTTAAAATAAATAAGAAAAAGAAATGTTGGGGATATTAATTGATTTCATTATTTTTTCTATCTATGTATATCTATATTCTATATATACAACGTTTTAAAAAAAATAAGCAATAAAATTTAAGCGGGCTACACATTCGGTGATAACAAATCTTTTACGCCGTATTAGGAACTGGAAATCTTATGGGATCTTATAGTTTTAGAACAGCGGTCGGCAACCCGCGGCCCGCGGGCCGCATGCGGCCCGCGGACGTCTTACATGCGGCCCGCGAATGTTTGGTAAAATAGTTTTTACCAAAATAAAAATACAACCGACTTCCAAAAATACTAATAAGAGTAAAATTAGTTTCATTACGTTAGTCAGTGTCTCTAAGCTACTGTTGTTAGTAATTTGCCACCGACTCATGAATTAATGAAATACGCTGGATGCATAGGACCAAGGGGCCATGGCCCGGGGCGGCAGGCTGTGAAGGGCGGCGAGGTTCAAATTTTTTTTTAAATTTGATCATCTCATATCAGTATTGTGATCCTAAAAAAAAAAATCGCGCTCGCTACGCTCGCACCTTCAACTAATTTGCTTTTAGTTTAGTTTTTGCTACAATTTTGAGTTCTTTACTCCAAACCTTATGATGCAACAAACAAAAACAACTCAAAAGTATTTTTTTATTGTAATCCTACGAAAAATTCGCGCTCGCTTCGCTCGCGCCTTAAACTCTCTTAAACGCTTGTTTTTTTTTGCTACTATTTACAGTTCTTAACTCCAACTATTATCGTGCAACAAACAACTCAAAAGTATTTGTTTATTGTGATCCTACAAAAAATCACTCTGGCTTCGCTCGCGCCTTCAACTGTTTTTATTTTATTTAAAATTAAGTTTTTGCCACAATTTTGAGTTTTTTACTTCAAACATTATCATGCAACAAAAAAATTTACGTCCTACAAAAAAATCGCGCTCGCTTCGCTCGCGCCTGTTCTTCTTTCTTTTCACATTTACTTTTTGCTACAATTTAAGAGTTCTTTACTTCAAACATCATCATGCAACAAACAAAAACAACTCAAAAGTAAAAATTATCATTATTTTATTGTGACCCAAAAAAGTGAAAAACAAAAACTGTTTTGCAAAAATAAAACCCACTTAAAAATACACTACAAATTGAAAAATAACTAATACATCGTTCTAAAAGTCGGTGTCTCCAATCGTTATTGTTTTGTGTTTTTTCGCCACCAACTTCAAGAACGATCCATTGGTTAGATTCTATTTTTCCATTTTTTTTTTCATTTTTGTTAATGGGGCGGCAAGGCTAACTGGCCCGGGGCGCTAAATCTTTAAATACGCCTCTGGTAACCGGTTACAGAGTTATACTCGTCTAACTAAGACCTACTACGGAACCCTAGTGCGCGTGACCCGACTCGCACTTGGCCGGTTTTTCTATGAGAAATTATACGTAGGTATATCAGGTAGAATCTAGGGTAATATCACAAGTGCGGCCCGCCTATAGTTTATTTTGCTACCTTGTGGCCCTTGCTTGCCAAAAGGTTGCCGACCGCTGTTTTAGAACAAAAAGAAGTAACAGTTTTTGTTAAATAAAAATATGTTACATCCCTAAAAATTGGTTAATAAACTCAAATTTGAAGATCAATAATGCCGAGTTCGCAAATAAGTTACCCCTTATTTTCTACCTATTCGTCAACTAGCCTAATAAGCCTAATAAAATTTAGTGAAAAAAAATAATGGAAAAAAAAGTTAACAGATTTAATAATAAGATTTTGTCAGAAGCATCTATACTTGATATATGTACATACCCTTAAATATTATTGCTTATTTTTTTTACACGTTGTATATATAAAAATGAAACCCGTTTTCCGTTGTCACGACATAGCATGAAAACGGCTTGACCGATTTGGCTGAAATTTGGTATGGAGATAGAGGGGACCCTGGACAAGGTTTTAAGCTGTACTTTTAATCCGGGTGCGTTAAGTAGGTCCCCTGGGACGCGGGTGAAACCGCGGGGAACAACTAGTTTTAATAATGAAAATGGTGGAATTACTACCACTGGGCTTGGAATCAAGTTAGGTGATGTGTACATTATGTACACATGTGCCTACGATAACTGCAAAACCGATAAAATAATAATAATAACTCTTTATTGCAGACTCAAGATCCATATATAAATATAACAGAAAAAATACAAAAAAATATATATATTTTTTTTTACTTCAAAATGTCAAGTAAAGAAGCTAGATGCTCGGTCGTTAATGATCGCATTTGCAGTGTCAATGGTTCCATGGATAAAATAAAAATATTTAAACTTAAAAAGAAACATTTCCTTTTACCTCTGTCCTCTCAAAGCGGACAATATAAAAAGCTGGACCACTAGACATCAACTACAGTAAAAAAAATCAGTATAAAAAACCTTAGGGCTTATCACTCTATCCACCAACTCAAAATTCCCTTTATGTCCACGCCTTAACCCGGTAAAACTTGCGATTTAACCCTCGGCTCCTCGAAATCGCAAATGATATATTATATTAGGCGTCCAGTACGAGTTATAATTCCCAAAATGCTCGTATTCTAACACTTTAGTCATATAGTATTCTTTATGGACACCTACGATTGGCGCGTGTATTGATTCATAAGCGAGAGCGATTTTTAATTATAAAAATAAGAAAATGTTTTTGAAGGATAAATATAAATAATTGTACTCGTAAATGCGATACGTGATTTTGTTATTTCAATAACAACTTTAAATATTACTAGATTTTCCAGGGGAAATGTTTTTTCCTTGCTGTTTCCCGCACTTTCAAACTTCATGTGGAAACTATTTCGAGCACCTATCAAATGTCCTTCTCCAAAGTTCTGCTATCTCCTCACCAAATTCATTCAAATCGGTTCTGCCGCTTCACCAGGAAATCGTATCTAAAAGAGTTATTTTCGGATAATTATAATATTAGTACGGATAAGTACCCGGATAAAAAGGCTTTGTGTCAAAGGGTTTACGTTCGCCTTGCTGTGGTCTCCAAGAACCCATCCAGGATCATCGGCTCTTCGACGAATATGGCCAGCCCACGTTATTTCGTTATGTGGGCCAGAAAACTGCCATCACCCAATGATAGCAATTTCATAAATCAACAATCTAAGTTGCCACTTCCACTGAAAACTTAATTCGACCTGAAGATGACGACCTGAAAAAAACAATTCAATACTGTGTTTGCGACCTATCTATACATACATATAAAATCATCATCATCATCAACCTAGCGTGTCTCCCCGTTGCTCGTCCCGCCTAGCGCGGGAGAACCCAGGGAATACATAAATATAAAATGCTTTGTCTTAAATGACTGACGGATCAACGCACAGCATAACCGCTGATCTTAGTGACCTGAAACTTGGAGGGTGTGTTCTTTGTATGACGTAGGCATCCGATAAGAAAAGATTTTCCGGAATTCTACTCTTAAGGTGAAAAGGGGGACAGGTTCTTTGTATAAAGCTCTGTCATTTTTCATTTGAGTTCGTATAACCCACGCGGGCCGGTTGTGGATAACTAATATAAATATAAAACACATTATCCTACATTTACGCTTCGACACAGTCGGATAACAAATAAATTAGTTAACACGAGTGGAGACGTGGGTTTCACTTATTTTAATAACGATCATACAAGGAAAACATCTCAATTTCGTTGTTAACGAGCAGAATAGACGTTGTTCAAAATATAACTAACGAAAATTGAGTTTTAATATTAGAAAACATTATTGTACTGAAGTATGTACCGTAATGAGATTTTGATGGTTGGGTACGATTATTTTTAGAATATTCTTCACTGATCCAATGATAAAGAAAACCTACGCTACTTTCTACAGAAGTTGTTGAAAATTTTGCACGTTTCAAGCTTTTCATTATTAGTTGAAAAAACTTAGAATCAATAACAGTAGCTAGTGTTTACGGTGTTGCCTTCGTTATATAAAACGTTAGTATTTTATTGTTATTTAAATATTTGCATGCCAATTAAGGGCAGAATATAGCTTGAACTATTGACCATTGTTAAATCTGGTACCACCTGTGTTTATGCGAATAAATATTTATTTATTTCTTTCTTTCTTAGGTCACTGTTCGGTAGTTGTTGGTTGCATTTTTGTAGTTTTAATGGTTGCTAAAAAACCGTTTTTTTTTGGCTAAAACAAAAAATAAATTACATTACAGCTTATTGGCTAGTGCTAATGCTATATTTGCGATTTAAAACCTACCCGCCTGCGCTTTCTTCTGCACCGTGCCCTCGCCCTTTCTGCTCGCTTCGCTTCACCGCTAAGCTTTGGTGTAAAAGGCACATCGTTTCCCCTACACATCACTGCTGACAAGCTAACCTAAATCACTGATTCTCATAAAGGCAGGAACAGTTTGTGGTACTTCTTTTTTGGTTAAAATAAAAAATAATTTTAAGAAGATACCGATACTTATGGTTGCAGAAAGACAAATATTTTTTTTGAAGCAGAATAGCTGTATTTAGAGTATTCAAATATTAAGGCTACATTTATAACTAGATACTATTCCCAATTGATCTACAAACAGGAACATTATGTATTTAAGTTTTGTTGTTGTAAGTAAGCATTCAAAAAGACATACTAACTAAACACAAAAACGTCTAGATATAACTATAAATAACTACTTATTTCACTCGCATCTTGAGGTAAGATATATCTATGTCCTTCTCCTAGTTTCAATCTATCGGAATACCGAATTTCATCTAAACCCACTAACCGATTGATTCGTAAAACATTACAGAAAGACCATAACTTTTACTGTGAAGACGTAAAAAGATCGTAGTGAACTAAACGCCTAAAGACATTACGATAACATTCTTGTGACAGAAAACTCAGCGTACAACGCTAAAGTATGAAATGATTGATGACCCAGTCAAATAAGGCTGAAAAGAAGTGTAACCTTTTCATTCGAAATAATGAAGTTAAATTCAACTCACGGCCTATCTGTCCTGCACAATACACACGATACCTTTGGTGAGACTCGTTGTCAGACTTTCAAGCTTCGTATTAAGTAGATAATTGACTTTCGGATATACAGCAGTGGCCGGTTAAACGTGTTTTAACCCCTACCTACAACCTACCTACCTTTCATGAAGCAGCCCATACTCAGGAAATAGACAGTGTCACACCCCTGCGTCTGGGAGGGCTACTTTGATTGCAACGTTGATGAAATTCCATGAGAGGCCGTAAGGCTCATTTGAGTTACCCTTACCCACTACCTACCTACCTGTCATAAAGCAGCTCGGAGTTAGGAAGTTGACGGTGTCACACCCCCGTGCCTGGGAGAGCTGCCTTGATGCAGTCAAGCTTCAATTCTATGTCAGACGCCGTGACATGGATTTAAGTGTACTCTGACTCTGGGACTTGTTAGGTTAGTAAAACCTGTAGCCCACGTGATAAGTGCGATCTAGTGCGGCTACTGTTAGCCCTGAGCCAAGAAGTTTATACAATTATTTATCTATACAGTGATTTTAGTATAATGCGCTACATGAGCTCGCTACCTCTCATGACTCAATCTACAACACTTCACGGGAACATCCTGAATAAGTACTTTCGAAATTGAATTTCGATAATCTTTTTAACGTAATGTAAAATATTTTCGTATTTGGTAACGATTATTTCGTCAGATAAAAAAAATAGGCCAGTATTGCTTGCGGTACATCCAGTGATAAAATGTCATCGCCATCAATGGAATCTTTTTTATACAAAAGGCATCACACACACAGCAAGATACCTTTCACTTCAAAAAAAAACAGCAGAAATTTCTTATGTGCCAATCAGGACTTGAGGAATTCAAAATCATTAATTCAAATTAGGATAAAAATCAGCACTTTTTGAACGTCGAAACGTTAAAATTACAAAAGACAGCCCAAAACGCCCACCCTTCACCGCTTAAGGTTTTGGCTGGGAAGAAGAAGTGGCACAATAAACTCCCCAGCAACATGTCTGCCATATTTGAAGAACAATATCTATCTCATAATTTTTCAGTAAAAAAAATAATGTCAAATCTCTTCACGAATCAACAAAAAAAATCCAATCCAATGTCCTCAAGAAAAAACCGCTAATTCTATAAAATTCCTTTCAAAACCTAAGCCGGTCGAAATTCCCAACAATCCAATACAAAGCATTAAATCTTTTTACATGTCAACAACCCTTGTTTATGTGTATGTGTGGGAATCCGTAGATCGCAAGTAAATGGGATTCCCATCAATCATTTACCATTAAATGTTGAGTCCCCTTCAATAGGACATTTCGGAATATTTTAACTTTTGTTGTGTTCTACCCTTTTTTCAGTTGAAATGAGTGGCTATGTTTTTCATTGTTAATGGTATGGTAATGAAATGGATTTTAATATTTAATTTTAGGTTACATATTAAATATGTGTGTGTGTGTTTTCGATCAATAATGGGTATTGTATTAGATAAGTACATTACAGTTGTACAGTAAAATCTTGGTATGGGCAGTAAATTTTTGCTTTGGTAGATTTTTTCAATTGGTAGATTTTTTTCAATTGGTAGTTTTTTTCAATTGGTAGATTTTTTTCAATTGGTTGAATTCTAAGCACGCGCAGTATCTAGGCTAGCCACGGTCAGTCCATGGATGGGTGACCATTTACATTACATAGCGAGACCCCTCCGTGCCTCAGAGAAGCACGTAAAGCTGTCGGTCCTGCGCCTGCTCTCTCCCCGATTTTTACGGATTGCCGTCACGTTGGACTATGAAAGTGAGGGAATAGAGAGTGCACCTGTGTCTGGGCAAGCGCTTGTACATGTCTCCTGCGTACCTGGCTAGTCCCCATTGGTATTGGCCGCTGAGAGCTAAATTAATCTGAATATTAATAATAATCTCCAGACCGATTTCGCTCACGGCGGCCAAGCGAGGGGCGAGGGCGATTGACAGCTTTAAGTGCTCTCTGAGGCACGGAGAGGTGCTATGTTAAGGAAACGGTCACCCATCCATGGACTGACCGCGGCTAGCGCAGCTTAACCTAGCTTATCTATCGATCCGCACGGTTGATCCTTAGCTACGAGCGCGTCATCTGATGATCATTATGATTAATAAATAAATATCTTTGGACAATTTCACACAGCGCTATCTAGCCCAAGTAAGCAATGCAAGCAAGCATGCTTGTGTTATGGGTGCTAGCTTAACGGATATACTACTTATATACTTTTTAAATACATACATATTATACATAGTAACACCCAGACCCGTCACAGAAATTAAAATTCATCATTTCAATTTTTTCTTGCGTGGTATTCCGGCAGGTTGACCTCTAAGCCACTCAGGTCGTCGAAATAAAAAATAAAATAATTAAATAATTATGAAGGTTTACTACAAAATCACCAAATAAACCGTTTTTTAATCAGTATAGCTTGTTGTCGTTAATAGGCAGTAGAATACCTGTCTATTTCTTTATTGTTTCAATCTCTCTTATCTCATAACGTTCGGTTGTCAATTTACTTCCAAATTAGATTTCTAAGAACAAACAGTCGAGCTTTAGACGTAATAATTCAATTTATTATTCTTTCAATTATTATATTGTTCGTTCAAACAAAATAAGCAATGAGGTTAATAGAAAAAGGGTATTTCTGTGTAAAGGCCTGGCTACTTATCTATCTTGTCACTACGTAGTGAAGTTTAAAAGGTCAACTCTGTACAGGGCGTGATTATCTTGAAGTTCTTTTAAAAAAAAACGTTGCCTCACACTAGGAATGACTCCTGTATCGTGGGTGCGTTTACAAACATTCACAAACACAAACATCCAGACCCGCAAAAAATTTAGTTGTCCCGTGCGGGAATCGAACCCGCGACACAGCAGCCAATTGCTCAACCATTACTACGCCAAACGTACTGTAAAAATATTATTTCTAAGTGTTTGCAGGTGTTGTTAGCAATATTGTGTTCTTCGTATTATTTTGTTCAGTTAATTTCACTGAAAAAATCCTTACTAATACTATAAATTCAAAAGTAACTCTGTCTGGTAAAACGGCTGAATCGAATTGGATGGAATTTGGTATGGGAATAGATTGAAACCCGGGGTAGGACATAGTATAGTTTTTATCAGGGTGTGTAGTCCCTTGGGACGTGGGTAAAACCTGGAAAAACAGCTAGTATTTGGTTATATACGGGCTATTTCATAACTATACTAAAGAGTGGACCTTTGGTATCTTTTGTTTTATGAAAGGTAATGTCGGCAGACAAACATATTTTATTCAGTACATAATATTTCATATATTTTTATGTAGGGTTAGGAAAGGCAAGTACGCGCATGTCAGCTGGTAGAAAGAGTTTTATTATAGTGAAGATCTTAACCTTATTTACTTATTATATTACATGGTATCTAGTTCGGATGGTAAAATAAACTTTAAATGTGTGAGATAGAGTTGAAAGTCGCACAATAGAGTCACCTTTTCAACTTAATGTTGATAAATTGATAAAAACCAATTTTTCAGCCTTTTTTATAAATGGGAAATCTTCAAATGACTCCCTCCACTGAGAGGGGAGCCGATAGAAGTGTCAGAGTCTTACAATTAGCATGCCTTCATACTTCTTAAGCTTATTTTTGCAAATCTCCGTATTAAATTTTATCACAATCGGTTCAGATGTTGAAGCCGTAACAGACACACAGGGTCACTTTCACATTTATTATACAAAATGCTTTATTTCGTTTTACAACTATTAAGGATTAAAAACTTACGTAATTTATTATTTTAATATTCATAATAAATCGTTTGAAATTATACCCTTTGAGTAATGTCAACGTATTAAGTGGGCGAGATACTATAAGTCTTATTAATTTGAGGCTACTAATAATAGTGCGGGTAGGTTATCTCTACGTCACTATATAGTCAAGTCTATATTATAGATGTATATTTTGCTTGAGCTGCGGGATGCCCCCACCCACGACGGGAGGAGTCTTTTAATCTGGTTAAATTATAAAATCTACTCAAAAAATTTACTCAAACGAAATAAGAGCGACATAGTAAATTCACAAAAAAAGTTTAAAGTTTTTTAACATTTTCGTAACTAACTCGAATTAATTACACAATATATGTGTACGTGGTAAGACAATATACCACTAATATCTTTACCTTTTTACCCCCTTATTTATACCCTATTCAGCTTACCCCCTACTTAAAACTCAACCCGCCAACACAGAAAGCACGTACATTCATAAATCCATGTATTCTTAAGAAACGTTTTCAGCATAATTCATGAAAAAAGTTCCTTATAAGTTCGTTGAAATGAGGAACCTTCTTGTAATGCACTTGATAAATTTCCAGATTACTATTGTGGTACTTTTAGTGGCAAAGAAGTGTTATCTCTGAGCTTAGACGCGTATATTTCCACTATATACCACTTGGATCAGAACGATGTTGAGTACGGGTGGTATTGTCCGCTCCTCCATTGTATGAAGTCAATTTTCCTTGTACAATTGTTTGGGCAGTATATAGATAATATTTATACATACAGATGATATTCTAAAGGAGCTCGTGGCTAAGTAACAGCCGCACGGTTCGACCGATCACAGGCTAAGCTGCGCTTGGCGCGGTAGGTCCGTGGGTGAGTGACCATCTTTGTCATAGCGAGACTCCTCCGTGCCTCGGAAAGCACGTTAAGCTGTTGTCCCGGTTGTCATTTGTAGATGTTTGACAGTTGTTACGGGTAGTCAGAAGCCAGAAAATCTGATAACCAGTCTTACCAAGGGTTACCGTGCTACCGGACGACCCGTAACGACTGTTAAAGATCTACATACGTCAGCCGTTAGCTTAACGTGCTTTCCAAGGCACGACTTTATGTCAAAATTTTAACTCTAAGAAGAAATTCTATGGATAGATACGTTATTGGAAACGGCCATGAATGGACCTATAAACTCCTTTCACGCTGACTTCAATACGCGACGTATTGAGATATGGAATGCTTACATTTCTATTTCATTTCCTCAATTCACTTAACTGTATCATTTGAACGTATTATTCGGATGGTTACACCCTCTATTATATGTGAGGAACAGTGGTAGGTTCTGCGCTATCTTGAACCGTTATCACTGGCTAACTAACAAAACTTTCGAGTGGTAGATTGTAGTTTCTAGTATATTCCAATAATTTCTTAGTATATCGTAGGCGCCACTGACTAACGGCGAAGGAAAACACCGTGTGGACACCTGGATTTGAAAAGTCTGAAGTGGCCAATCTGCCTTGAGCAAGCGCGTTGATCAATGCTCATGCCTTCTCTGTATGAGAAGAGGCCCGTGCCCAGCAGTGGGAAAGTGTATAGACTGTTGATATATTCCGGATTTGTGATTTTATGACCAAATTAATCAACTAAAATGATGAGTGCGAAAATTTGTTTGTTTATTACTCTCACGGTAAAAATTCTGAAACGATTTGGATAAATAATTTGGATTTACATAGAGATAGATATAGACCTGGATAAAGATTCCTATTAAATACCAAGTTTAACCAAGCTCTTGAAACTGAATTAAGTTTAACATCCAATATCACTAACAGTGCGCTAACTAAAGTTTTAACCACGTTCAATGTTTTGCCCTATCTCGTATCCTCTGTACGTTAACTGCGAGATCAGATTTAATCCGAACTTACTAGTACAGCTATGGGTATTGTCCTAATTGAGTATGTTGCACACTTCAAGCTATAAATAGCAATTAGTGAAGATCATCAGATGAAACGGAAGAACTGTCATTCAAGATCTGCCAAAATGGAGGATAAAATTGAATAATTTTGCTATTATTTTATATTTTTCGTCGTAATATTTGTGATATATGTTTACTTAATTGTTATATCTATGTACTAGCTTCTGCCCGCGACTTCGTCCGCGTGGAACAGTGTTGCTCCGACCCTATTAGTCGTAGCGTGATGATATATAGCCTTCCTCAATAAATGTACTATCCAATACTGAAAGAATTTTTCAAATCGGACCAGCGGTTCCTGAGATTAGCGCGTTCAAACAAACAAACTCTTCAGCTTTATAATATTAGTATAGATTGATAACATAAAAACTATTAAAAGTATGATAATTATTTGTTTATGTTTTGTGATATTCGTAAAAGTATAAATGAAGAAAAGTTTAAGCAACCGGCTGCATATGTCGAAAATACTTTAAAAGGCTGCGAGATATTTGAACGAGTTATCGCGGTCTAAAACAAATTATTTAGGAAGAAACATGGATAGGTTTTAGTCAGCCGTCAAAGATGGATTAATAAAACTGATGCTGAAGTCTCAGGAACCACTATTGGGTAAGTAGGTATAAGGCCGGTACCCGGAGCTGCAGAATGTTCGAAAGAGTTACCGCTCCTGGAACATGGATGAGTTTTAGTCAGGTAAGAGTCTGACACTCCCTCCCGCCCCACTCATGGCGGAAGAAGTCATATTATGATTTCCCATCTGAAAAATAAAAGGCGTCGTGGGAGACTTCGCTCTCCTTCATACCGCCCTCTCATTGCACCGTCTAGACGCCGAGTTAACGCACTATCAGAATTTATTACACACTAGCTGTTGCCTGCGGTTTCACCCGCGTCCCGACAGAACTACTCCACGCACCCGGATAAAAAGTAGCCTAAAACCTTCTCCAGGGTCCCTTCTATCTCTGTACAAAATTTCAGCCTAATCTGTCCAGCCGTTCACGCGTGATGCCATGACCAAGGGGAAAAGGGATTCATCTTGATATTACAGATATAGATATGCTAATATTATAAATAGGCCAGTGCTTTTAGCCTCTAAAAACGGTAAAAAGTGAATTAAATAATAGTAGGATGAAACCCATTGGAAAAGGAGAAGAATATAATAAAAATGATAGGAAAAATAAATTACGGGCGATCTGAGGTCGGGAAGTGGGGGGAGGGGGGGTTAAAGTTAAAAAAACGGTTTATCTCAATTTCCGGCAAAACTACAAGTCCTATGAAAAAAAGTTAAATGGCAAAGTTGTAGGTAATACAAAGATCTACAACTTTTGCGTTGACACTTTTTTCACATAACCTTAAAATTTATGTGAAAAATTCAAAAAACCAAGTTTTTGGTTTTTTATTTTTATCTTTTACAATAATTATTTTTTTTCCACGAAATTTGGTGAAAACTTACTTTTTTATGTCCCAAACACACTGTAATTTATTTGATTTAAAATAATTATTTTTTCACCCTTATTTTGACTTAATATCGAAAAAACACCCTAATTTTCAATCGAAAATTCTCGCGTCAAAATATCACTTTTTTTAAAAAAGTCGGTAGTCTTTTTGTTCTTTGAAATCTCTACTTTCAGATGGTATAAAAAAATATTTACTTTGCTAGGGTAAATGTTCTCAGAAAATATAAAGAAACGCTACGAAATAACAGTTAGCAAGGCCTAGATCCTTCTAGCAACTCCCCACTTCTCTATGAAATACCTTTTGATGAGCTAAAAGGTATTTCATAGAGAGGTCCGAGGTTCCGTAGGTCACTCAGATACATAAGTTATCTTAAAATAGCAATAAATAGGCATCTACGCAAAAAAAATAAGCCGGTCTAGGCCTTACTACCTGTTATTTCGTAGCGTTTCTTTATATTTTCTCCCCTCCACTTCCCGACCTCAGATCGCCCGTAATTTATTTTTCCTATCATTTTTATTGTATTCTCCTCCTTTTCCAATGGGTTTCATTCTACTATTATTTTTTTTGTTTTCAAAAGTTATTGGCACTGGTCTAAAATGCGAACATGAGTTTCATTATTACGCTTTCATCGTGAAATGGCTGAACCGATATAAATGAAATTAGGCATGGAGATAGAACCCTGGAGATGGTTATATGCATTTTTTTTATCAGGATGCGTTTAGTTCCCTCAGGGCGTGGATGAAACCGCGGTAAACAGCTAGTCTATACTAATATTATATAGGGAAAGATTTGTTTGTTTGTAGGATTTTAACTCAAAAACTACTGGACCGATTTTAAAAATTCTTTCAACTTTAGAAACCTACATCTTTATGAAGTGTCATAGGCTATATTTATTTCCAGAAATAATTAGGGATCCCTACTAAAACTTGAATAATGTAACCCAAGGTGTAAAAAAAATGCCCACGCGGGCGAAGTCGCTGGCGGAAAGCTAGTTTATAATATAGTAATGATAGCTTATCTTGCAGTGGATCACATGACGCGTGTTTCTAACTATGGCGGCCCCGTCTGATTAATTATACGACTGGCTAAACTTGGGTTCCTTGCTATCTTAAAGCCATAACTTATTTACTTACACTGTGTATACGATTATGTAATTATGTTGTTACTTGTTACTGCATACTTATTACAAGATACAGAGATGTACTCCAATTTTACGCACATCCATCATTCAAAAGAGAGCTATAGTCTGTGCCTGTGTCTGTGTAAACAAAGTCGTAATCTATTTTGTTTTTTTTTCCTACATGACCTCTTGCAGGATGCTTCTAACAGCATTCGACCTGCTTAACCGGACAATAACCTATTTTGTTCTAATTCTGCTACAGAAATTAACGATATGGCGAAAGGATGTCGCATTTATGACAATTTCATGCTCTAAACATCATCATTCATCATTTAATGCTATTTTATTTAACTATGTGGGAAAATAAGAACAAAATAGGTTTATTTTTTTCTAAAAATCAATTGGAACAGACTATAATACAAAAAAATGTTTTATTTTTATTTTGGGAATTATATTTGTCAAATCTTAATCTAAATCATACTCCAATATAATCTGGCTGAAGTGATTTGGATGGCATTGTCCACACCCGTAGACCATTTCGATTAGGTAGGTGTACTTGCTTATAAAACACTTTTTATCTTGGTACCGCCATTTTTTTTTCTGTTCGTTTTTTTTTTAATTTTCTTTAATACAGACCTCGTCCTAACAATAACGAACAGAAAAAAATAATTATCCAATTTGGTGCAGCATTTTGGAAGTCATGCGAGTAATACCTACATTTTGGCGATTCATTTTTATTTATGTAGATTGATTGATGAAATGCCTCAGAGAGCACGTTAAGCTGTTGGTCCCGGTTGTCATTTGAAGCTCTTTGACAGTCGTTACGGGTAGTCAGAAGCTAGAAAGTCTGACAACCAGTCTTACCCATATGGTATCGTGTTACCCGGTAACTGAGTTGTGGAGGTCAGATAGGCAGTCGCTCCATGTAAAACACTGATACTCAGCTGCATCCGGTTTAGACTGGAAGCCGACCCCAACATAGTTGGGAAAAGGCTAGGCAAATGAGATTGATGAAAAAGTTTGTCTAACACTGCAGAAACTATTTAGTTAACCTACTAAACTCACAAACACGATTAGTTACATAAAATCAAATTTAATTCAATAACGTTTGCTCGAATATCATGTTCTGTCTACACAGCCTAAATCAATATTTATTCGGGCACTCCAAACGCTTCAATCAAAATGGCCGACAGTGTTAGCCAACACGACAATGCCTGGAAAACAAGTGGATAAAAAAAATACAAAAATCCAGCATAGAAAGGACTATTGTACGATAGGATTTTCAAGTTTTTGAGAAAATTACAGCGGGAATTTCTAGAATGTTCTAGGTAACTTCTCTAATACTAAAACAAAATCACTTCCCGCCGTCTGTGTGCTTAGAACTTTTGAACTACGCAACGGATTTTATTGAGGCTTTTCATCAAAGTTAAGTAAAAGTAAAGTAAAGTAAGCTTTATTGTTTACTAGCTGTTTCCCGCGGTTTCACCCGCATCCCGAGGGAACTACTTAGCGCACCCAGGTAAAAAGTAGCCTATGTTGTTCCTCAGGGTCCATTCTATCTCTGTACCAAATTTCATTTATATCGGTCCAGTAGTTTTGGCGTGAAAGCGTAACAGACAGACAGAGTTACTTTCGCATTTATAATATTAGTAAGGATGATTGAGTTACATATAGGTGTTATACATGAAAGAAGTGATACATCAATCAGCCCATTTGGGTATACAATAATTTAGGCCCGTTTGGGTATACAAAAGTGAGATAATGAAATAAGATTATGTTACTTTTTGTGTCAATAGAGGGTAAATTATAGTAGTATACATGCATAATAATTATGGATTACTAATTATTAGAGGAGCTCGTGGCTAAGTCACAGCCGCGCGGATCGACCGATCTTAGGTTAAGCTGCGCTTGGCGCGGTCGGTCCGTGGATGGGTGACCATCTATGTCATAGCGACACTTCTCCGTGCCTCGGAAAGCACGTTAAGCTGTTGGTCCCGGTTGTTATTTGTACATCTTTGACAGTCGTTACGGGTAGTCAGAAGCCAGAAAAGTCTGACAACCAGTCTTTACCAAGGGGTACCGTGTTACCCGGTAACTGGGTTGTGGAGGTCAGATAGGCAGTCGCTCCATGTAAAACACTGGTACTCAGCTGCATCCGGTTAGACTGGAAGCCGACCCCAACGTAGTTGGGAAAAGGCTAGGCAGATGATGATGACATGCATAATAATTATAGTAGAGAATCTATACACTGTGTAATTTAATTCGCTGTTTTCTCAAAAGGTATGTAGTGAATCCTTGACATAGAACCTTTCTGGAGCCTTTATTCATCGAAATAAAAATATAAATGACTAGCAACCCGTCCCGGCTTCGCACGGGTAGCCTATGTTACTCAGGGTGAATGTAGCTTTCCAATGGTGAAATAATTTTGGAAATCGGCACAGTAGTTTTTGAGTTTATTCATTACAAACATACACATAAAAATACAAATCTTTCCTCTTTATAATAGTAGTGTAGACTAAGTACCGAAAATAATTAAAAAAAAATCTTAAAAAACGTAACGCGACATTGAAGGAGTTGTCCGGGTTTGCTAATTATAATTTATTTTAACCTTTTGTATGACGGAAGCGTAGATCCTCGCGGGACACAATTGATTTCTATTGTCTTTAAATACCCGGAATACATTTATTTTGATGAATAAATGCTCAAGAAATGTTCTTTGTCATGGACTGAGTACATACCTTTCGAGAAAATAATGAATTTAATTACATAGTGTATATAGCTGTATGTATTTTTATCCCCTGACGCAAAGAGGGGTGTGTATATCTGTCTGTGGCATCGTAGCTCTGAAACGGATGGACCGATTTCGATCCGGTTTTTTTCATTTGAAAGCCAGTTTCCTTACGGTGGTTTCTAAATATGTTTGGTTAATATCGGTCCAGGAGTGTCAGAGTATCAGCTCGTTTCCAAAATGATGTAAGGCATTTTTGGTAGGGGGTTTTTTAAATTTTAAATTTTCTTGTTAGCAAGTGATCCGAACGTTATCACGAAGAACCATAGTACATATTTTATGTATATTTTGACCGCGGTTATGTAGCTAAACTTGGATTGATCAGGCCAGCGTGGCTGTCATTGGCCCACGTTGTACACTTCAACACCATTACGTCCAAAATAATTTAGTGAAATAACATGCTAATTAGTAGGTTTGCGTCACATTGTGGTTCCCTCAATGTTTCATGTGTAATTTTGTTGACGATTGTTTTAAAGAGCACAAATAGGTTAATTCTATGTGGCTTGCTACTGATTACCATGATTCGAACTGACGGTAATGTTTTGTTACTTTGCTAATCTTTTTATGTATGGGTGCATACTAAATAAAAGCGACAGTTAAATTAGTAGACTAGAATGTTCTAGATACGGCTGTTTATATCTACACTACTATTATAAAGAGGAAAGATTTGTATTTTTGTGTGTATGTTTACAATAAATAAACTCAAAAACTACTGTGCCGATTTCCAAAATCACCATTGGAAAGCTACATTCACCCTGAGTAACATAGGCTACCCGTGCGAAGCCGGGACGGGCCGCTAGTCTATTCCATGTAATTCTCCAGATTTCAATCTAACTCCATAACAAATAACATCTCAATCGGTTCAGCTGTTTTCGTTAATTATTTCGAAGCTTTCAAAAGCCCTGTTTGAATTTTCAGCCTAAAAGCAAAAAAGCATATCTGTAAAGGCCACCAGGTGGGTCGGGTCGAGTCGGATCGCAACGCAAAAATACGCTTGCCTATATTTTGTAAGAAATATAGCTTTTCGCGAGCGGCTTCGCTCGCGTAGGCTATATTAATTCAAATTAAAAATGTCAGAGTTTCATACAAAATTTTCCCCCTTTATTCTACCCAATTTCGGAAAATCCTCGGATGCCTACGTCACACAAAGAACACACCCTCCAAGTTTCAGTTCTCTATGATCAACGGTTTACGCTATGCGTTGATCCGTCAGTCATTCAGGACAAAGAATTTTATATGTTTTGTATGAAATCGCCCACTAACGACGGATCGGGGCAGAGCGGGCCGCAACGCATTTTGTTGTGGTGCGGCCCGATAAGATGCGACCCGCCCCAATATGGACAAAATCTTAACATTTTCATCATTTCAAAATCAGAATCTTAAAGGACCATGGGCGGAATCGTCCCCACCCATCAACAGAAATGAAATGTAGCTCAATTGATACATCTTATCAAGCTGATGTTTTTTTACTATGGGAACGTTGCCCAAATGCATTGGGTTTTCCTAGTATCCTAACGTTTCTATGCAAATATTTCGTGCACAATAAAGGACTTGGTGATAACTGAATTTGATACTGTGTTAACTTGTGTGGACGGCGGTGTATAATGTGATGTGATACTCCATATTGGTGACCCTGACGTGATAAACATCAGCCAAATCTCCTGATGTCAAGAGCTTCAACATCGTTGTCAACTCTCACTCAACCTCCTACCATCATCGAGCAGCAACCAGCGTGTCACCCAGCCAGCAACCACTCACGGCTTCTTCGGGTCCATGACCACCTAGCCTATAGCTAACGCGCAAGCCTGGTCACACTCTTCAGCCACATCAAACAACTCGGCACGGCACCCCACAGTTCGACCAGTCAACAAGCAGAGGCCATTATACATAAACTCTCCTGGGAGACGCAAGTAACCAGCCGTCACCCACACTGCGCCACCCTGACCCACTGAAGAATCGCAGCAGCATGAAAACGCATTTGCGTGCATATATTGCATATGCAAGTGCATTTGATCGGTCGACCTGTGTGGCTGTTACTTAGCCATGAGCTCCTCTAACGAGCAATAATAATACACTCGATATTTTTATTTGCTTAGGTACTCATTGCATTGTGAGGATGACTCGAGAATGGCCTGACCGATTTTCATGGTTTTTGATTTTTTGTATTTGTCTCTGTCCCAAATAGCAGAATAACTATTAAAACATCGGAATAATAACGAAAAAAAATAATGATGGGACGGTACAAAGTTCGCCGGACCGGCTTGTTAATAATAAATTATTTTTATAACCCCACTGATTTATGTAAAAAAAAACGTTTTTATATCAAATAGTGGATACTACAGGACCAATTGGCACCAGTTCCATTTGTGTTGGTAGGTGGGGACGGAGCTCATACATTTTTGCCCATGGTCCTTTCAAATTGAGAAACCAGCCTGTATTATTTGAAAATAATTCTAAAACGAAATATAAGTCTTTAAAAAACAAACCGAACTTTTCTAACCAAAAATGAAGTGCAGCC
Organism: Pyrrhia umbra; assembly: GCA_963891755.1. NCBI lineage: Eukaryota > Metazoa > Arthropoda > Insecta > Lepidoptera > Noctuidae > Pyrrhia > Pyrrhia umbra. Next base: position 6,195,246 of record OY982943.1, read on the forward strand.
ATACCTAAAATATACACACGTTGAACAGAGAACCACGTCCAACATTTTTTATTATTCCTCGGTTTGGCAAAAAAGAAAACACGAGCGCAGCCGCGTGCATATCTAGTCTTCAATATTTCCCACCACATTTTTACAGTCACGTTCTCAGCCATTCGTATTACTTTCTTTCTTTCTTTTATTAACACTGCCTTTTCAAGTTATAGGTTTAAGTTACAGTATGAATTGATATTAAAAGATATTCTTTACTGGTCTTATTCTAATAGCGCCATTCGTGTTATAAGCCTATTTTGGCTATCAATATCTGTTTTGCTTGTCAAGTTAATATAAGTTAATAAGTCAATCTGTCAAGTTATAAAAAACTTTTTGCAAAATAGGACTTCAAATACACTACAAATAAAAAAATAACCAATCCATCATTCTAGAAGTCGGTGTCTCCAATTAGGTATTGTTTTGTGTATTTTCGCCATCGACTTCTAGAACGATTATTTAACCCTTAGTTAAATATACACTTCTCATCAAAAAAATCGAAACACTTTCGTTTTTATTGTTTTTGTCCTAATTTTTTACAAAAGCGAATTAATTCCATGAAAAAAAAAACATTATTGTGTAGCTGGCAGTTTGGTCATTACAGTAAGAAGAAAAAAATCAAAATTCGAAATTAGAATTTCATTTGTTTATCCTATAAATGAAATTAATCACTGTTTTGAGACAAATGTGTATTTAGGGTTGGAGTACGTTTCTCGTTTAAAAACTAAAAATTAGCGCTTGTCTTTAAACTTTTTGTTTCTTATTTCATTTACTGTGACTTTGGGACGTCTGAAAAAACTTTTTTTTCTAAAACATATGGATACTTCGCCCGCACAAGCCGCCCAAGTGGTGGGATTGCTGGATTCTGGACTTAGTCAGCGTGTTGTGGCTGCAAGATTGCATCTAAGCTTATCATCTGTTCATAGAGTCTACAAACGCTATCGGGAGACTGGTTCGTTCACGCGCCGTTCAGGATCTGGCAGGAATCGGGTCACTTCTGAGCGAGATGATCGATTTATTGTAACAACTTCTTTACGAAATCGACGCCTTAACGCTTTTCAACTGCAGCAGCAGCTTCGCGTTGTACGAAGAGTAGCTGTAAGTGACTCTACAATAAGAAGAAGGTTGAAGGAACGCGGATTGGCACCGCATAAGCCAGCGAATGGGCCGAAATTAACTGCAGACCATCGAAGAGCGCGCCTTAACTTTGCACGCGAGCACCTAACTTGGTCATACCTTCAGTGGAGCAAAGTACTGTTTTCTGATGAGTGTAAAATTATGCTGTATGGTAACGACGGAAGGAACAAGGTCTACAGAAGAGATGGAGAACGCTTTGCACAATGCTGCATTGAAGAAAAGGTCAGCTATGGTGGCGGTTCGTGGACGGTTTGGGGAGGAATCAGCGCCGACGGTAAGACAGAACTTGCCTTTGTGTCTGGGCCACGGCTGCCTGCACTAAACTCTCATCGGTACATCGAACAGTGTCTTGAACCTCATGTGATGCCCTATGCACATTTTATTGGCAACGACTTCATATTCATGCACGACAATGCTAGAGCTCACACCGCGGGCGTCGTACGAGATTATCTTACCGAAGTCGGTATCTCCATTATGGTATGGCCAGCAAGAAGCCCGGACATGAATCCCATTGAACATCTATGGGATGAATTAAAGAGACGAATTCGAGCAAGAGATCCAGCCCCAGAAACACTTAGCCAGCTGCAAAATGCAATCCAAGAGGAATGGGATAATATACCACAACATGTGATCGTGACTCTCATCCGATCGATGAAGAACCGTATGGAAGCAGTAATAAGAGCTCGCGGAGGGAATACAAGTTATTAAATAAACGTTTCTTAATTTTTTTTTTCATTTACGCGTGTTGTTTTACCCATTTCCTTCATATTCCATACAGGGTAAAAATTACTCATTATACAAAATACGAAATCTATGAAGACTTAATTTGAATTTAGAACAATAACATTAGGATTTAAAAACCTCATACTACTCACTATTAAATGACATTTTACATTTATTCCTAAATATACACATTTTTCTGATAATCCTTATCAAATCATAAACTGCGAGGTGTTTCGATTTTTTTGATGAGAAGTGTATTTTGTCTTTCCTGTCCATCCAAAGGTTGTCTGGAAGATATCGCTTTTGGCGATAAGACCGCTGTTGTACCCACATTTTAATTTAGTCGTATCTGTTTCAATTCTTTTGCTGTAAAATAAAGCATGTTCTACACTATACATACATAATTCATACTCGCGAAAAACAAAACCCTCCTTCTGGCGTAGTTGGGTAAATAGTACATCTTTAGCGAAATCATAGCCTTAATATTCTAAAGCTGCGGTTCCACTAGTTATGTGCTAAGCTATGGGCGATATTTCGAATTTCAAAGTTAAGCTTAGCGTTAATATCCTAAGTTTAGGCCTACAATCAACATATGATAGTAGGCACAGACTTGTCGGGGTAAACTACATATTTTGATGCATAGATCAAAACTTATAAAAAAAAAAAGTTTTTGAAACTAAAACGTTTGATAAATTATGGCAAAACAGATTGTGTCTGTCACTGAAATAGTTTCAGTTTGATTTAAAAGGTTTACGAGTAGGTACAGTCATGCGCAAAACATGTCTGTATGCAGCACCCATATTGTTCGTAAGGTTTAATTTTAAATACTAACGCCTTTTATATTGAAAAAGATATGACGCTTATTACGGTTATTTATTATTTCATTTAAATTTAAAATTTTAGGATAAATAAAAAATAATATTTTTTGAAGTACCATCGCCATTTTATTAGCTTCAAATATTTTTTTCTCGTAGTTTCAACGTAGTTAGTTGCAGCCATTCGTAGAAAATTGGATCCGAATTCGAAATACTTAATCTTACATTAAAAAGCGGTAAAATTTGTAAGTTGTTCGAAATCTATACTAATATAATAGAGCTTAAGAGTTTGTTTGTTTGAACGCGCTAATCTCAGGAACTACTGGTACGATTTGAAAACTTCTTTCAGTGTTAGATAGCCCATTTATCGAGGAAGACTATAGGCTATATATCATCACGCTAAAACTAATAGGTGCGGAGCACCACTATTCCACGCGGACGAAGTCGCGGGCAGTAGCTAGTGGCTTATATCTGAAACTGCTGACTTCACATATTCTTTCACTAATAAAAATCTACTTTTCCCTGAATGTTAACAATACGAGTGACGCCGTGGGTATATTCTAGTGAATCGTATTACATATTAGCTGTAAAATTAATATTATCTTAAACATTAATCCGATACCAGTGTCATATCAAATAGGATTCAGTGAGCCATAAAATAATTGATCACAATAGACCACAATCGTTCGCCCTCGACATATGCTTTGGACATCAAAATATCCTGTTTCCGTCAATATAATGTACCAACGTGTTCCGAATCGTAAACAGTTGGTACCATTTATTTGATTTTCAGACCAGAGCATAAATCTATGTGGCAATAAAAAATTGACAAGTCAATATCGACCTTCTACTACAAAGTTGAAGGTTGTAATTTGCTCGAGCACGTTTTTATTGACTGTCGATATTTCTCATTTATTTTCATTATTGTTCTTTTCATTTTGTGCATAGCGTCATTCGATTGTCGCTTGTTTCCGCGACTGTACTACTAGTCTACGGAATGTGAAATGTATATTTTTATATTTGGCATTTTGTATGTGACTGTACTTATATTAGTTTGCATATTATATTGTTTTTAGTGTTCGTTTAGTGTCATGCAACATTTTGAAACGTAATCCTAATACGACTGTCCAAGATCTACAAATGACAACCGGGACCAAGTTTCGTTATGTCATAGATGGTCACCCATCCACGAACAGACCACCCCTAGCTTTGCTTAACCTTTGATCGGTCGACCCGTGCGGCTGTTACTTAGCCACGAGCTATTTATCTCCGTACCAAACATCCAAATCAGTAAGCCATGAAAACGTAACAAACAAACTCACTTTCGCATTCATACTATTAGTTGGGCTGGCTAATTCTGTGATAAAAAGATTACCTTGAAGGCCGTTCGTCCGCCCACGTTGATGTCAGCCTCGTGCGGAACCCAACCGGAATGTAATCTTGTGAAAGATTACGCAGAAAGAAAAAGATAACGCAATCAAGTACGTACTTTGACTTTGCCCATTAGATTGTCAACCTATTTCCCCAAACATGACAGACAGATATACCTACCTACATATTTTGTTGCTGAGAAGTTTGTAGCGCCACTTCTTCCCAGCAACACATAGGAAATGGTGAAGGGATTTTTGACGTTCGAAAACTGCTTGATTTTAAGCGTAGTTTGAAAAACTGGCCAAGTGCGTGTCGTCCCACGCGCTATATAGTAGTTTCGTAATGTCTTAGCCTCCTTGGTAGTTATTTGAACTAATATTATACTTTACATTTGTATGCTATAAAATCGATAGGTGTATTTTGTCCTTCTCAAATGCAGTTCAATTCAATTCAAATCATTTATTTCAATTAGGCCTAATTACAAGCACTTTTGAAAGTCAAAATAGAAAGAATTTAGTTGCCCATTCCAAAAAGTAGTTTCCTATGGAGAAGAACGGGCAAGAAACTCCATGGTTACTCTTTTTAAATAAGTTTTAACAATTTTCATGTATACATAAAATAATAACATGCGAAGATCATGTAGAATCAAAATTTAAAAATAAATAAATAAAAAATAGTAAGGTAGGAAGTCTATTTGGTAGCTACATGGTATTCACATTTACATTTTTTTATTGTTGTGTCGAAGATAAATGCAATTTATATAGTAAAAAGAAATATAGTAATAAGAAATATTTATATTACATAATTATGATTTTAAAGTTTGCAATCAGTTTGATATTGTCAAGGTTGTCCTATGGAGCAGGACCAGCATGTTTCCAAGCATGTTTATCCTGAATGTAATCTTCTAGTTTATAATATGCTTGCTTACAGAGCGTGGCTTTTAAATAAGTTTTAATTTTTTTCTCATTTAGCTCTAAACTGTTTTCTGGTATTTTATTATAACATTTAACACAGTATCCCATGAAAGATGTATGTACCTTAGATAATCTGTCATAATCAGTGAATCTGTCAGGAAATCTGTGATAATCAGTGAAACATTATTAAAAAAGGCTAACAGTTTTTATATATTTAGGTATATATTTTTCAAATTCAATCAGCATGTTCTCCGTCGGCACCGTTTCGCCTGATTTCCTTGACAGGAGAAAGCCATTTTAAATTTATTTCTGATGAATACCAATGCTTGGATGCCTTTGAAAATAAGTTAAAAATATTTTTGAACCTGAATATTTTTTATCAAGGGAAAATCCTTAACGGATTGAAAAGAAGTTTTTTTCGGATGGGAAATCATCAAATGACCTCTTTCGCCGTGGTTGACGTGGGAGGGAGTGTCAGACTCTTACTGACAAAAAACTATCCATGTTCTTTCCTCAGCCCTTTAAAATCCGGGTTGAAAGAAAGATAGAAACTGACCCAATATAGTTAGGAAGTGTAGGCAGAACATGAGTAATGGGCTGGTATTCATCCGTCAGCAATGTTGGGGTCATCATTACAAACTCACTAACACTATGTATTATAATTTGTACATTACAACAGCTCGACAATCGGTACATGACCTAGAATCCAAAAATCGACAACATTATGACGTGAAAAAGTCAACCAAATCCCTCTATCAGTTTTTCGGAAAACTCAAACAGGCACTTATTTCTAGAAAAGGTAATCCCAATACTGAGACGTTTAAGCTGATTATTATAAGGAATATCTTCTTAAAAAAAGTATCCTGAAATATTTCCTGCTTTAGAAAGTATCCCAAAAATAACTTAGAAGGGATTATACCTACTCTTTCCGAACATCCTTTGGTTATGACTTCTATTGAATGAAAATAAGGGACGTATTCAAAAACCTTTCTAAGAATATAAGATTACTTTATAAATTACAAATATGAAAGAAGTCAATTCTGTCTGTCTGTTTGTTTGTTGTGTAAGTTTAGACTCCGACACAAATGTCAGACATTTTCTGTACTGTTAACACTTGTGTATTGTTTATCGTGTCATACTTAAGTAAGTCGTGGTGGCCTAGTGGTTAAGGCACCTGCCTCCCGTGTACGAGTGTGCTGGTTCGAAACCTGGCAAGTATTAATGTGACTTTTATAAAAGTCAAATGTACTTTTTAAGTGTGTCTTAGACACCACTGCTAACGGTGAAGGAAAACATCGTGGGGAAACCTGGACTTCAAAAAGTCTGAAATTGCCAATCCGCCTGGAGCAAGCGTGGTGATCAATGCTCATGCTTTCTCTGTATGAGAAGAGGCCTGTGCCCAGCAGTGGGACAATATTAAGGCTGATGATAATACTTAAGTACTTGGCACTTTAAATCTAGTAGCTACAAATCACTACTTTTCTAAAAAAAACTTTTCGTTCAGTTTATGGTAGTGCCGTAGTCTAAACCAAGCTTTACGATTTCATGGTTTTTAATAGCCCAACAAAATTTTATTGAATACATTAGACATTTCTAAAGATGACCTGGTTAATGACATAGGTCTTTTGATCCGAGTCCTCAAAAGAGTTTTTCTGAAAGTCAACTAAAATAGCGAGTTCAACTAAATACAATTTTAACTCCAAGTGATTTATATAGATTTGTATGTCAGTTTGTGGTGAAATATTTGTGATTCGATGTTAACTTTTGACCTAAGCTACAATGATACAAATGAATAAATATTATTCTTTTCTGTATGTAAAAATGGATATATCTTTTTCATTTTTTATTTTACTATTCATCAAGTATTGGCTGTTAGTTAGATTTTTTACTGCGGACCGAAGCAATGTTTTGATTGTTTTTTCAATGTTATGAAGTTACGTTATTCGATGACTTTTGATGTATTGTATTTAGTTTTTACTTTTTTCGAAATAGGTACAATGTTTGTATATCAACATTGTGAACAGAGTTTTTAATATCCAAAAGATTTGAGGAAAAGTTTTGGGTGTAACCATTCTTCGTGTTTAATTTCTTTTGTATTGTTTTTCTCTGTAGCATCGTCTTTGTAGTCAATAAAATACTTTGTTTTGTTTACAAGGCAGTTGTTTTAGTAAGTTTGTTTTTGGTAAACAATGGGTTTCTATTCAAATCTTCCAACTTAACTTCTATATTATCGCAAATGTTAGTTCATGCAATGGTGATGAAAAAATCGGTAAAATAAAGTGTACCTGGATTTTAACCCCACTTAGACACTACAACTCACACACCTAAAAGCAGCTCAAACACATAAAAAGGTTAAACAAAAACCAAACTTCACCTTCACAAAGTGACACAGCCATATACTTAAGTAAACAAGGACCAAAAACAGTTATCTTAAGTCTAGACGTTACAGTAAAATATTCTCATTCACTTAGTTTTCCATTCCCAAATACCTAAGACACGTATAAAAACACTAAGCCCAGTGTTTATAAATGTTCAACACTATTTTCGGCCTTAGAATTTAGACGAACCATTTTCGGCCAAGCCGACCCCATTTGAAATGTCAAGCGGTTTAAAATAAAGGTGCGCGCTTGCTAGGGGTGGGACTTAATGACAAGTAAAAATAAATAGAAGTTTCAATCCGTACAAGATAAATATGTATTTACCTTTTATTATTTTTATATATTTTTTATTCACTGCGTGTTTTTATCAGTTCAATGATTTTCAAAAGGTTAAAGAATTGTATTAAAACAGTATTTGCTGTCTTCTGAACCATAGATTATGACTTAGTTTTATTTTTTCCCTCATAAAAACAGAAAATTAAAATTCTTGTTTCTACAATCAAAATGCTCGCCTTTTGATTAGTGTCCATACACATGCAGCCATTATGTTATATATATACATTATTTTAATAGCGTAGGTTTTATTTAAGGAAGGCAGCAGATATTAATATAGGTAATTGGTAACATAATTGGAGACGCTATTAATTAATTTATTATTTATTTATTTTAATTTATTTTTTAATTGGTCCTTCTGTACATATTTTGGTCCTTATGTAATTTTACCACTAAAATACCGACATATTGTATAAAAGCATGGGTTTATAGTAAGTCCGTAATAAGGTTAAGCAGACTTAAATGTCGACACCTTTTGCCTAAATGCCTGCTTGGCAAGGTTAGGTGAAATTCATTAATAAAATTCTTTAGGTCTGAAAATTTTAGGCATTAGGGAAATTGCTTCACGTTTTTCAGACTGAAGGGTAATTTTTCCGCTCTTTTTTACTTAAAACATTATGTTATACAAAGACTTAATGATGTTTCGTTAGAAATTATGATTTTTATTTTGAGTTGGGTTGTAATTTGTATTTTAACGCTTATTTTTTTTTTATGAGAAGATTTCGTGGCTATGTTACAGCCGCACGGTTCGACTGATCAAAGGTTAAGCTGCGCTTGGCGCGGTCGGTCCGAGGATGGGTGACTATCTTAGTCATAGCGAGACTCCTCCGTGCCTCGGAAAGCACGTTAAGCTGTTGGTCACGGTTGTCATTTGTAGAACTTTGACAGTCGTTACGGGTAGTCAAAAGCCAGAAAGTTGACAACCAGTCTTACCAAGGGGTACCGTGTTATCCGGTAACAGGGTTGTGGAGGTCAGATAGGCAGTCGCTCCATGTAAAACAGTGGTACTCAGCTACATCCGGTTTAGACTGGAAGCCGACCCCAACATAGTTGGGAAAAGGCTAGGCAGATGATGAGCTTTTATTTATGAACAAATAGAAAATTGCGAACAGCTGACTAAATTTATTGATAATTTTTGTAGTTTATGAATTTCTTGACATGTACCAAATGTATTTTTTTAATCGTCAGATTGGTCTATTATACGAAATGTTATTTTTATATCTTTGACTATCCTAATACGATAATAGTTTACTTTTGCAAATCAACATTTTATCACGCTGAAGGGTTAAGCAGAAGTGTACCTACCTATATATAATAAAGCCAATCTTTTTCCCTGTAAATATATATATTTTTTCAGCCACGATATCGCTTTCCCCAGCAAAATAAATACGGAGTCCAACGAAGGCCGTATTTAACCACGTTATTGTTTAAACTTTTTGATTAAATAGCTCCGAGCTTCAGCCATTTAATTGAATATTAAAAGCTTTAAAAATTTCATATTTCTACCTACGGGGGCAGCGAGGTTTTTATCTTTTATGCGAAATGTTTTTGCAATCTTTCTGGTAATTTTTGTGTATACTTCTTAATGGGATATTCATTGAAGACCAGAAAAAGAATCATTAATTTGGAAATATCCAGGTACAAGTGGAGGATTGATCAGGTTTTTTATGATGTAAAAAAGCAGTCGTCATTCATCTGTTTGTGTTCAATGTTTTAGATGGAACGACTACCTATCTGACGTCTATAATCAAGATTTTTATTTATTCTATCTGATAAATACAAGTACAAACCTGCCTTGGAAGGGTAAAATCAAACAACAATTTTGTGAGAAATCTAAATCTTTTTTTTAAAAACTCTTCACCTTTAGCAAAACTAAAGCTCTCAAGCATGATCTACTTTCAACATCACAAGCCTTTTACTACACAAGGAAATTATTCACAGAGACACAACATAATCTTGGAGTAAACGACAGAATATTCATCGCCTCTTAAAACCAGGAGATTGAGGCAAATTTCAGACAGTCCGCGCCCATAGTACATTGTCGTATTTATATTTAGTATAACATTATTATCTTCCAAGTATACTAGAAGTAAACTTGATGAGAGATTTAAGTTTATATCAGCTTTCCACCCGCGGCATCGCCCGCGTGGACATTTTTTTACACCTTGGGTTGCATTATTCAAGTTTTAGTAGGGATCCCTAATTATTTCTGGAAATAAATATAGCCTATGACACTTCGTAAAGATGGAGCTTTATAACGCTGAAAGAATTTTTAAAATCGGTCCAGTAGTTTTTGAGTTAAAACCCTACAAAGAAACAAATCTTTCCTCTTTATAATATTAGTATAGATTCGCTTACTGTTCGAAATTAGATGCTATTTTGTTTTTTAATAGCTTTTTAAACTTCTTCTTCGCGCATGAAGGGATCCAACGTTTTCATTTCAGGTTTATAGATTTTGGGAATTTGTCAGGCTAGTCCATGCTTCAGAAAGCACGTTAAGCTATTGGTTCCGGCTGTCATTTATAGATCTTTGATACGTTGTACGGTACAGGTAGTTAAAATACTGAAGATCTGATAACCAGTCTCAATTTGTTAGCGCTCTATGTAAAACATTGTTAATCAGTTGTATCCGGTTCGACTGGGAGACCCTACGACCCTTAGAAAGAAAGAAAGATAGTTGAGAAAAGGCTAGGCAAATTAAGTGATAGGCAAGCAAACCACAAAAGCTGCTTAGTATCACTAAAAAAGAAATACTAAGCAGGATATTGACAACATTCACCGATAGGTAATAAAAAATGGTCCTCAGATCTTTTTTCTGGTCTTTTATGAAAGTTGTGTGATAGAGTGCAAATAAATAAGTTTACTGGTGTTTCCAATGATGTCACAAGGTTAAGTGACGCTGTTTGTTAATTGCACCAAACTTTGCTTAGCCATTCGTCTACTAACCGTTCTAAATATGTCAATCTCCACGAGAGAGTTAGGGCATTTATTGCGGTGGATATCGGAACCGAATTTAGCTATGCTAAGCGTGGTTTAGTCACCATATTAATTAGAATTCTCAACGTATTGATAGATTGATAAATTACAACCCACACTTCCTTATGTAATGACTAGCTGTTTCCCGCGGTTTCACCCGCATCCCGAGGGAACTACTTAGCGCACCCGGGTAAAAAGTAGCCTATGTTGTTCCTCAGGGTCTATTCTATCTCTGTACCAAATTTCATTTATATCGGTCCAACAGTTTTGGCGTGAAAGCGTAACAGACAGACAGACAGAGTTACTTTCGCATTTATAATATTAGTAAGGATTGCGGATGTGAGTTCGTTTATTTGACTTTCACGGTAAAATTACTGTACCGATTTAGATGAAATTTGGTATGGAGGTAGATCGAAACCTGAAAAGTTTTTATCCGGGAACACTAAGTAGTCTCCCCAGGACAAGGGTGGAACCGTGTGACGTGTTTGTATGTGGAACTAAACAATATCTATGAATGTTGTCAGCCATTTTAGTCCTTACTATCCTTACTAATCCTTACTAATATTATAAATGCGAAAGTAACTCTGTCTGTCTGTCTGTCTGTCTGTTACGCTTTCACGCCAAAACTACTGGACCGATATAAATGAAATTTGGTACAGAGATAGAATAGACCCTGAGGAACAACATAGGCTACTTTTTACCCGGGTGCGCTAAGTAGTTCCCTCGGGATGCGGGTGAAACCGCGGGGAACAGCTTGTATAATATAAATATATTAAGGCAATTCCATAGTCCTAAAAACTCTTGGGTTCTGTATACCCTTTGCTGGTAGTACGCATAACATTTTACGATATTTTACTCGTGTGTATCCGGATTGCTAAGTACCGTCACAATGTGCGTTTAAATACGTACTTGTGAACGTATAGTGTTAAACCCAGTACTACGTATACGTTTTCGTGTCCTTTTCAAATTTTATTGAATCAAGTTAAATTATACTTTTTAATATTAAATCAATTAACAATATTTATTTTATAATGCAGTAACGTTTCATACAAACTTCCATCCCGTATTTTAACCCCTTGGGGATGAATTTAGAAAAATCCTTTCTTAGTGCTCATTTCTGTAATTTAAGGAACCAAATAACGCGATACCCCTTGGTAAGCCTGGTTGTTAGACTTTTAGACTGCTGATTACCCGTAAAGACTGTTAAATATCTAAAGATGACAGCCGGGACCAACAGCTTAAAGTGTTTTCCTAGGCACAGACGAGTCTTGGTATGACATAGATGGTCACCCATCTATGGACCGACTGTGCCAAGCGCTGCTTATCCTATGAATAACCGACCCGTGTGTTTGTTACTTAGCCACGACCTCCTCGTCGCGGGACGTTCGAAAGAGATACCGCGCCCCCAAATACAAAGGGCTGAAGAAGGAACATGGATGGATTTTAGCCAGTAAGAGTCTGACACTCCCTTCCGAGGCGAGAGAGGTCATTTGAGGATTTCCTATACGGATAAAAAAGCCACGACCTCAGATTTTGTTCAAAAACGAAGCCATAAATCGTATCGATACGCCATGAGTATGCACCCACCCTAACATTTAAACACATGATTATTTACGGAAATCTATAGAATTTTATGGTGTAAGGCTTTTGTTACATCTAAAACGCCCTTTGACCGTTAAGGCGAAGACTTTATAGAAGAAAGGTATTTATGCCCCTGAATAGGATGAAAGGGAAAGATTTTATGGCGTTTTCGCCAGCAGTTACTGTTACCAACCATTCACGGAATTGGGAGGATAATGGGTGATAGGGATGACCCTAATGGATTAGTCGCGGAATCTTTGACTTCCTGACTGGAGATTGTTGGTTTGATATTTGTATTTTGTGTGGTTAGCTTTAAAGGTTTTGCGATTCATGATTATGTAAATAAGTTGAAGATTTTATTTGTATTTTGCTTTAATGGATGTTATCCGCGGTTTCACCTGTGTCTCAAAGGAACTACTTAACGAACGGGTATAAAAAGTATCCTCTATGTTAATCCAGGTTATAAACTATGTGTGTACCAAATTTCATCTAAATTCGTTCAGTGTTTTTTGCGTGAAAGGGAACTACTGAACGCGGATAAAAAGTAGCCTATAACCAGCTCCAGAATGACATAAATATCTACAAACCAAATTTCATACAACTCGTTTCTGCTTTTTTACCGTGAAAGCGTGAGAAATAAACAAACTTACTTTTATATTCATAATATTAGTTAGGATTCACAGATTTACGACTTCTTCTAACAAACGCCGGATAGAAGTTATCCGAAGGGTTCAAGCGAACCCTAGGAAATGATTCAGGTCCCGATTCTGGTGAAATTTAGTATGGAGATAGCTTTATCTCTACTATTACCTCTACATTTCATTATTTTGATTTGAGTTTTTCCTTCATTCAGGGCTTTTTTTATACATGAGAAATCATCAAATGACTCCTCCCACCGCGAGCGGAGCAGGAGGTAGTGTCAGACTCTTACTGACTAAAACTCATCCATGTTCCTTCGTCAGCCCTTTGTGTTAACTCGGTAACTCGTTTGTACCTCCTACAGCCCCCGAGGTCTCAACAACCCTGAACTACAGTTTATGATAATTTAACTTGCAAAGAAACTGTCGGTTCCAGCTTAAGCGATACACTTTTATGGAAGTTTAAGTGAAAAACTAGTTAAGGAGTCGCATAAAATATAATTATTAGTAACCATGTTATAGCTGTCGGTATGTGAAAACTTTACGTTGTTTTTTCTTTTAATAGCTATTTTATATAACTACGATCAACATTTTTTTATGTGAGTTTATAAAGACTTATGACGATAAGTCTCACAACAACTAAGAGCCCAGTTCTATTACAGGGTTTCGTAATCGGCCGGTTAAATAAAAAAAATAAACTACGAAGAGGAATTTTCGTGTTACCCACTTGTTGTTTAATCATGGATTGGTAATCGTCCGTTTAAGGATTAAAAAGTTTGAATAAAAAATAATGTCACGTAGGTCGGTAGGAACGTTCTAGATCGAAGATTCTAGAACGAATATTCTAGGTCGAACATTCTAGAACGAATATTTATTTATTTATTTATTTTTATTTATAATACTTTTTGCACATCAAACATTATGTACAATGGCGGACTTAACGCCTTAGGCGTTCTCTACCAGTCTACCTTTGGGTGGTGGAGAAATAGACAATGGCAGGTGCTCAATATGAGTACTAAAATAAATTTTCTAACATAAATATGTCATATAAATTATATATATATTAACTATCTCTCTCTATATATATATATACTATACATATATTTATATATACTATACATATATTTATATATACTATACATGCATATTATACAGCTAAAAGAAAACTAATAAATTACTGCTGTGTCAATTCTGCTAATGACCTGTGAATATGCTCACGAAGTTTCACTTTAAAAGTATAACGGCTATTTGCCATCCTGATTTCCAAGGGCAACTTGTTCCATAAAAGAATAGATTTGATAAAAAAAGAAGAGTGAAGAAAGTCAGTGCGGTGAGAAGGGCAATGGAGGAGACGATTGTTTGAGGAACGCAGATTTCGATCATGTTGGGAACTTAAATATTGGAAGTGAGGTGTTAAGTAAGAAGGTGACGTAGGAGTATAAAGAATAGAAAATAGTGTAGTTAATGCTCTCATCTCTCGTCTTTGTCTTATCGGTAACCATTTAAGTTGATCTCGATAAAAAGACACATGATCGTACTTGCGGAGATTAAAAACGAATCGAATGCAATTATTGAGAAGGCGGTCAAGTTTATTGAGTAGATCTGCATTCAGGTCATAGTAGCAAACATCACCATAGTCGATTATGGGAAAGATCAAGGTTCGCACAAGCATCGCTTTTACGTTGGACGGGAGAAGGTTTTTCAACCGATAAAGGTAGCGCAGCATCCCCGTAACCTTTTGACTGACAGTTGCGATGTGTGTTTGCCAATTAAAAGAGCAATCAATGTGCAGCCCAAGGTTTTTCACATCGGAGTTAAATGGTATATTCATTCCATTAAATTGTACCGGAGGCAAGTTGATGATGTCCACTCTGCATAAGTTCCGAGAACTCCCAACTATTATGGCCTGGCACTTTCCCGGGTTTACCGTGACTCCAAATCTGTCAGACCAACTCTTTAACACGGCTAAGTCAAAATTTACTCTATCGATCATAGCAGGTAAGTCTTCGACGCTTGAGTGCCGGTATAACTGTAAGTCATCAGCATAAAGATGATACGAACACTGAAGTTCAGGAGTTAGGAGATTTATAAATATTGAAAACAAGAGTGGTGAAAGAATACCGCCTTGTGGTACGCCAGCATCCAGTTTACACCAGTTTGATGACACATCATCAACTCGTACTGACTGCTGGCGATCCTGAAGGTAAGAAGTAAACCAATCTATCGCCTGGGAAGAGACCATGAGATAGGAAAGGATGGATAACAGGATTTCGTGACTGACGGTATTGAACGCATTCGAGAAATCAATCAACACCAACACTGTAAGCTTGGTCTCCTCCATGCCTGCTCTAATATCGCCAGTCACTTTAAGGAGGGCAGAGCTGGTGCTATGACCAGGCCTAAATCCAGATTGGAAAGGGCTGATAAGCTTATTTTGGTGAATGAAGTGAGTGAACTGCTTATGAGCACAAGCTTCAAGCACTTTTGATAAAAAAGGCAAAATGGAGATTGGACGAAAGTGACTGGGAAGGGTAGGAGTAGGAATCTTAGGTAGAGGAAGCACATAGGCTTTTCGCCACAGTGCGGGGAACGTACCAGAGTAAAAGGAGAAGTTTATAATGTGGGTTATAATAGGGAGAATTTGGCCCAAAACGGTGACAATCATATCGCGACTAATGTTGTCGCAACCTACCGCTTTTGATTTAATCGAAAGGATTATCTTTTTGATCTCTTCCTCATTGATTGGTAAAAAACTGAAAGGCTTAATAGTGGGACGCAATAGACCAGATATATACTTAATAGTATCCGATTTGATTAACCGATCTAAAACAGATACAGTGGAGAAATGACTATTCAAGTCGTCTAAATTAATTATCTTAGGAAGGTCTACAATCTGCGCTTTGCCAATACCTAGAGTTCCTAGAAACTTCCAGATATCAGCAGAAGAAGAAGATGAGATATGATTAAGTATATGGCGGCGTTTAGCGTTACGTATCATCAAATTACACCGATTCCTAGCAGTTTTGTATTGTGCCCAGTTCTCATCTGTACGGGATTTTTTGTATTTCCGAAACGCACGGTCCCTTCGTCTCATCGCTATCTGAATTAACCTCGTCATCCAAGGCGCCGGTAGTCGTTTCAGCTTTACTTTCTTCAGAGGAGCATGGACATCAAACAACCTGTTTAACTCACAGTTAAAAATGGAAACTTTTTCATCAACCGTGTCGGCTTCCATCAGGGGTTTCCAGTCAACGTTAGAGGCATCTTTGTGTAGCTTCTCCACATCCATACGCGCAAAACAACGCCTATGCAAAACCTTAGGCTTGGGTTTGGGAGGTTTCAGGATATAGGAGAGGAAGATCAAATCATGATGAGAGAAGCCAGGAGCAGTATGTTGACCATGAGAGGAGACAAGGGAAGGGTTCGAGGTGAGGATAAGATCTAGCCAGGTATCATCACCAGTTAAGCTGTGATGCGTAGCTTGAAGAGGTAGGATACTTATACCGACTGAATTAACGAGGTTTAGGAGTTTACGGGATCGTGGGGAGTCGGGTACAAGAAGGTTAGTATTAAAATCACCCATGATGACGTAATGCGTATACTCTGAACCCAAAGATTCTAATACCAGTTCAAAATCGGTGAAGTAGTCTACAGAGGGGGGGCAATATACGACGCCAACAACAACCTTTACCCCTTTTATAGAAACCTCTAAAAACACATATTCAGCAGTCGCAGAAGTACTAGAGGAAGTTGCCAAAACTTTGTGTTGAAAGTCGCTACGAAGGTAAATTGCTACCCCACCCCCTCTCTTCCCAAGACGATCATTACGGATGAGAACAAAACCAGGAAGAGAATATGAGGTAGACAAAAGATTAGGCTTAAGCCAGCTCTCGGAGATCAAGATAGCATGCACGTTATTGTTGATGAATGTTTCGTAAAGTTCACTGTAGTGACTGGGAACACTTTGGGCGTTAATGTGACACACGTTAAAAAAATTATTACCCTGATTAAACTGACACCGCAAAGTGTCTCCAAGAGTATCTGGTAGAGAACTAAAACTATTATCACACGAAGCAGAAGATTCATTAGCAGAATAAAAGCTGTCATTATCAGAATACATAAATAAAATAAATATATAAAATATAAATATTTTTATACCTAAATATACTTAACTAAGTCAATAGATTACACGAGTGTGCTGTTTTTATTTCAACCTCACCCGCCAGCTAACACCACGATAACATTATTGGAAATAAAGAGAAAAAGCTTAATAGAAGATGAAAGAGAAAAAATAAATAAAAATCTTTACAACGTAAATGTAAAAAGTAATAATAATACACTATCTGGATAAGAGGTTTCGGAACACAAATAAAAAGTAAGCAATCTACGGAACGCATCGACCACAACAAGAAAATCGCGTCTTTAAAAAAAAAAAATAATTGACAACTGCATGGATGACATTGACATACATATTGTAACATGTCATTGATGTTATTAATGGCCAACAACTTTGTATCTACCTACTTAACAACATTAATATTTTATAATTAAGTACAAAAACAATAAGATTGACGGTTCAGGATGAATATCGTTATCAATAATGTAATAGATAATGTATGTAGAAAGACAAAATAAATTAAGTAATGATTCAAATAGAGATCGGGAATTGAAGTTGCAAGTAAGTATACCTGTTGTGATCTGATAATTTTAGTTCTTCATACAAGTTCCTACGATTGAACATGTATTATTATTTACACAGAATCCCTTGGAGTCGAGGAAGCATCATTAGGCGTCTTTGGAAACTTCACCAGCAGCAGATTCAATTGCTGTAATGTGATAATCTTGTGCCGGCTCCCATCCATGGCCTTGATGATGATAACGCCGTCCTGTGTCCAGCATGCTCTCATCCCGAAGTACTGCCGAGCCCTAGCAAAGATGGATTGCCTGACCTTTGTCAGAAACTCCTTCACAGATATTTTGGTGCCCTTCAATCCTGCCTTCGCTCTCCATACCTCAGATTTAACACCCAGCGAAGAAAACTTGACGAGAATTGGTCGTGCATGTTCCGTACTGGGACTGCCAAGTCTGTGAGCCACTTTTATTGAGGAAGAAGTTATACTCCGGAGTGCTAAGTTACTGTTGAGAACATGCAATACAACGGCACAGCAATCCTCTTTGTCTGCTTCAGGGATACCTTGAAAAATTAAAGCCTTGCGTCGGTGCCTTGTCTCTATTCCATCTAACTGCAATACACACTCATCAATCTGTTTCCTGAGCAAGCCCAGCATGTTGTAGATGAGCTCTCTGAAGGTCCGGAACTCATCGGCTACCTTAGCCACAGTATCTTTAGCGGTGCCTGCACTCTGGATTTGTGCCCCAAGTTCATTCATCTTCTTGTTAAAACTCTCTTCAAGAC
The DNA here is from genome assembly GCA_963891755.1 of Pyrrhia umbra. Taxonomy (NCBI): domain Eukaryota; kingdom Metazoa; phylum Arthropoda; class Insecta; order Lepidoptera; family Noctuidae; genus Pyrrhia; species Pyrrhia umbra. The sequence continues at coordinate 6,213,555 of OY982943.1, forward strand.
TCTTTTGTATAGACAAGATCTCAGAAAGTTGTGACATAGTGGATGTTGATGTAGTATCAGTACAGTCTTCAGAACAAAGTGTAGTGGTGATCTGGCAGGTGGTTTTCTAAGTCCAGGTGTCACATAAATGTGCTACTAACGTAAGTAGGTAACAAACTAAGCTTTAAACCAACTTTTTATAAAAATACTATTAAAAAAAACTGTTATTTTTAATTTAAATAAAATTTATACAATTGGAATATGTAGTGACTTTTTTCACACCTACCGCCGAAAAGAATATTCTAGATCGAACATCCTAGAACGAATGTTCTAGAGCTATGACCTAGAATGGTATGACCTAGAATGATCTAGAAAATGCTACGCTACCACCATCTATTTATCGAGTAGCAGAACTACAAGAATGTTCTAGAACTATGTAGGTTACCTAGAACTTTCTAGAAGTCTGAGCTCGACATATAAATAGAGGGTGGGCAGCGCTGCGAGTCAGTTCTACTTTGAACGCGATACAGTGAACTTCGAGTGACCGAAGTGAAGAGTGATCAGTGAATCTAATTAGTGAGTGATTCTTATTGTGTTATTGTATTGGATTTGTGAAGATTTTAACAAAGTGTTGAGATTTGTGTATATTGGTGTAAAATTATTTATCCCGAACCCCAGCTTGTAACAATAATATGTCACCCTTCGAAAATTGGAAGCCTGAATTTATGCTAAACAGCTATTTTCAGTTGATTGGACTGTTATCTTGTCGGTAAAGTTGGACTTAAATGATTGACTATAATCGATTATTTTTTCTTTATTACCACCTAAGGCATGTACATTTTGGAATGCAATAAACGATGGAGTAATGAGAAATTTTGGCTGATGAATTTAAAACTATCTTGGGGGTTAGACAAGTGGCAAAACGCTAACGCTAACGCTATAGAATAGAAAACAAAATGTATGGGAATGACATTCGTTTACGACTAGCTATATGTCATTCCCATACATTTTGTTTTCTATTCTATAGCGTTAGCGTTAGCGTTTTGCCACTTGTCTAGCCCTCCTTGACAGAAATAAAAATAAATATTCATAACTTGACACAAAAAAACAATGAAATAAGAATAATAAGCTGTACGTCGCTTGTCGGTAAAACAACACTTAACTTGTTCTCTACGTGTGAACAGCTCAGACACTAATTCCGTACATCATCGTACGTGTACAAGTGTCTAGACACCAAAAATCAGCTAAAAACATATTCTGATATTTGTGTCTCAATTTCTGTTGTGTGTAAACTTAGCTTAAGTTAAGTATATTTAGATAGATACTAAGTAATTTCTTACGTTTAAATACGTTGACAAACACGGGCTTTATTAAATCTTTTATTCGAATCTGTATCAGACATATTTTTTGCTTTATTTATCCATTTTACGTATCGACTGACTTTGTGTTTGAGTTAAATATTTGCCTTATGTAATGGGAATTTCATTTGTCTTCTTTACTCGTACTTATAGGCAGAGAATTCTAGTAAAAATATTAGGTATTTGCTTTTTCTAGTAACATGAAACGTTTCTTAGATTTTCATTACATATGTAACATAGTCTCTTTAGGCATGTCATATCTTTAAATGCCTTTTTCCGCCGTGAGCAGAGCGGGAGGGAGTGTCAGACTCTTACTGACTATAACCCATCCATGTGCCTTCCTTAGCCGTTTGTGATCTGGGGCCACGGTCACTCTGTCGAACATCCCACAGCTTGAAAAGCTGAGGGAGGGTAGAATGTGCAATACAATACACAGAAAGACCTAGATATATGATGGGAAATCCCATCCACGAATCGGCCGCGGTAAGCGACCTTAAAATATTAATAAATGTTTTTTTTATGTCTATGACATATTGTAGTTTCTATGTGATAAGTTAAATGAAATTTTTCAATAAACATACTTCAAAGAATTCCCAACGGACTCGCCTGCTTGTTTAACATAAAAACCATCGCTTAGTACAATAAAGTGCTATATTAATATAGGTTATGCGTGACATAAGCCCTTATGGGAAAAAGTGATGTTTAATTAATTTCGAATAATTCACTCGCCATGAAAACAACTCATTTCTATATTACTTGCTATTATTTAAAAACAAAAGACAGCTTCTGTTCCTTAGCCAATAGAATTTGAACCTTATGGCATTATGATAAGAGTCGTATTTGAGAAACTGTAGCTAAATCACAACTAGATTTTCCCCTTATTTCCCAGGCGGATACAGTTTCTATTGTTGGAGGAATAACATTCGTGGATGCACCAAATTTGATTCTTAAAGAAGCAGAAAATGAGAAGCGAATTCTCGATTTTTCGAGAGATGATGAAAGATGAAAATTATTTCTGTTCTGTTCAGATTCTTATTTAGAGTTATAATGAAAAGTTTCAGTTGAAAGTCGGCTAAACTGTTTTAATAAAATTTGGTCTAAACATGTATTTTTTATTACGTCAGGATAAGAGCGAAACGAGATAGTTTGTAATATTTAACAAAATCCAAGTGCGAAAGTGAGTTTATTTGTTTCATTGCAAAACGGCTGAACCGATTTAGATGAAATTCGGTATAGAGATAGAGGGGATTTTGGAGATGGTTATAGGCTACTTTTTATTTGGTTGCGTTAACCAGTTCTCCCGGGAGGCAGGTAAAACCGCGGGAAACAGCTACATACTATTTAACTAAACTTAATATAAATCACTCAAAAGCTTGGACCAGCTTAAAGCTGAAACACGCCTCACAATTAGATAGCTTAATTTAATTTTTAATACCGCAAGGGTCGCCTTTGTATGGCATTTAATTTATTAATTGACAACATTAATTGACGGTGGCATTTCTATTTGTTTAGCCTTTGTTGCTGTAATTTGACGAGGCAAAACAATTAGTGAAATATTTTTAGTAGGAACTAGCTTGTACCTGTGACTTTATCAAAATACCAAAAATAAACGAATCTTCTCAAATGAATAGCCAGACTTCGGTCTCGATGCCCAATCTCAATGAAGACTAACCAGCTACGTAGGTTTATAAGTCTACAGGAAAACAAAAAAAAATGTATAAATACATAAACAGATTATTTATTTAAATATATTAAAAAAAAAATATCTATGGTACTCACGTAGTTTTTAAGTCCTAACTTAAGATGACTGTGCCCTGAAGGGAGCACGATATTGTAATAAGCAAATATAATTCTTGTAAACAAATTAAACAGTGTAAAAAAGAGCGCGGACGACCATGTCTGCGGTAATGTTTTATTTAAAAAAAAAAAAAAAAACCAGCTACGTAGGAGATAATAGTGCACAAACACTTGCGCAGACACAGGTGCACTCTCTATTCCCTCACTCTTCATAGTCCGACGGGTCGGCAATCCGACACGACCGGGGTACCGGGAGATCAGGATCTCTTCCCATCTGATCACAAATTAACGCCCTAACTGATAGCGCCCATTCACCAACTTATTAGGGATGGGAATTCAAATTATTCCCCGCTTGTTGTGCCATCACTAAAGTATGCACATCACTTAACACTGCATCTTATTTCCCATTCCGGTTGTCATACTGTTCAGACAACCACTACTGTGTTATGTCCTGTCTGTAATACTTGCTTTTAATATAATATTATCTACTACGTGTGTCTGATTGTGGAACTGAGAATAAACTAACTATACCCAATGGTATATCTTTTATTTCAACCAACATAACACCGCTGAGGTCTGAGCGAAAGGGAGTGTCAGACTCTTTGACTAAAACCCATCCATGTTCCTTCCTTCGACCTTGCGTTCCAGGGTCACGGTGACACTATTGAACATCCCGCAGCCCCGGGAGACCTTTAAGCGAGCATGACATGACCAAATGCCAGACTACTACCCTAAGGGCCAAGTTCCCCCATAGATGGTTACCTAAATAAACCGGCCCGTTATATAAAAACGTTTTTTTACCACAAAGCGGGAATTTTCGTGCTATCCACTTCTTGTCCAACCCCGGATTGGTAATCGACCGTTTTAGGAATAAAAAACCCAAATGATAAGGTATCCATTGTAAGACAGAAGTTTGAACTTATGGTAAACAGCTGTTTTGAGTTGATCGGACTGTTATCTCGTCGGTGAACTTGGGCCTTAATATTAAAAAGATTGTACAACGCTTCAATAAAATTCACAGAATCAAGTATTTTTAGCTCTCTTAAATGTCAAATGCAATCTTTTCTAATGTCAAACGAAAGTCTTCAATCACAATTGGAAGATTTCTGATAAGATTTTCGCAGATCACAGATGTCGGGCTTACATAAAGTCTGGTACGATTCAATTCTTTGAATTATTTTCGCTTTTCATCGAAGTATAATGGCGTGTACCCAGGTGGTAATGGCAATACGAATTCATTGAATAAAAATATATATTTCATTGAATATAAATTATATACTTACAAATTGGTAATTGGTATTTCTTTAGCATCACGCCTGTTATTTTTAAACCTACATGTATTTTAACTTTTTCTTACCGTTTAATCCTTCCTTTATTATCCGATTAAGCAGGTCGAATACTGTTAGAAGCACCCTGCAAGAGGGGAAAAAAAACCCTCCCCCGGACTACGACAAAAAATTCAAAACCAAAATCAGCTAAATCGGCCCAGCCGTTCGCGAGTTTTAGCGACACTAAAGAACATCAATCCATTTTTATATATAACATAATTATTATAACCATTTAATGTGAATAGTTTTGTTATAAATAGTTTTATATAAACTAGCAAATGCTCAGACACTACGCCAAACGTGTCGTTTATGTTCGCAGAAAACGGGCAATGCCTAGTGCAGAAGCTTGTACCTTAGTTAACCTTATTTAATAAGTTACTTAATATTAGAAATCTATATCTATAAATATATATATACTTATAATAAATCTGTAGAGAGGTCAATTCTGTACATGAAATATATTTCCAAAATAACTATCAGGGGGTGATTAGGGATCGATACTGATGCCAAAAATGCAATCAGTAAAATTATTGTCTGTCTGTCTGTATAAACTCTATAGAAACAAAAACTACTCGACGGATTTTAACGAAACTTGGTACAATTATTTGTCATACTTCTGAGATGGTTATAGTATACTTTTCATCACGCTACAATTAATAGGAGCAGAGCAGTGAAGGGAAATGTTGTCATTTTGTTTAAACGCTCTAATCTCAGGAACCGCTGGTCCGATTTAAATAATTCTTTCAGTGTAAGATAGTCCATTTATCGAGGAAGGCTATAGGCTATATATCATCACGCTAAGACCAATAGGAGCGGAGCACCACTATTCCACGCGGACGAAGTCGCGGGCAGAAGCTAGTACACAATAAAATGAAGGAAAAAAAACCTTTTTAAATCTTTTTTACCAGACTGCCAAAGGCAATATTTGTAGTAGTAATTTTAGTAAACTCATACAGTTTTCTAGTCATTTACTAATGCGAAATTAATCTACCAGACAACCTTTGAACGTACTGCAATGACGAACCCCTAATAGTAGGGTAACCACACTTCAAAACAAATAACCATTTTATTAACTTCAATATTTAGCTCAAGTTTGTTGTAGGTTTTTGAAGGACATCACACTGATGACGTCAGCCAACATTTTAAAACAAAATACATCATTATCGAAGTGAGTTTTAAAATCTATTTTCGATCCCATTTGAATATCACGTCAATAGAGTAGAAATTTTCGCTTATTATTTCTGGAAATAGATATAGCCACACACTTCGTAAAAATGTAGCTTTGTAACGATGAAAGCTCAAAACCGATGTAAAAAAAAATAAAATCGGTCCAGTAGTTTTTGAGTTAAAACCCTAAAAACAAACGAACAAATCTTTCCTCTTTATAATATTAGTATAGATAATACGTACCAAGGATTGACAGATAACAGACTGACAGCCTTTTGTTAAATGTATCGCGCAGACAACAGGAGCCAACTGATTAATCTCCGGTAAGGAACAACTTGCAAACTCTATTTCCTTGGCCTTATTTTTCTTTAAATTAAATTGCGAACAGGTCTCGACTTATCCTCGATATCATACAATTATTTCTTCAGAAGGACTAGTTAAATCTAGCCTAGCCTTTTCCTAACTAAGTTGGGGTTGGTTTCAGTCTAACCGGATGCAGCTGAGTACCAGTGTTTTACATGGAGCGACTGCCTATCTGACCTCCACAACCCAGTTTTACCGGGTAACACGATACCTCTTCGTAAGACTGGATGTCAGACTTTCTGGCTTCTGACTACCCGTAACGACTGTCAAAGATGTACAAATGACAACCGGGACCAACAGCTTAAGGTGCTTTCCGAGGCACGGAGGAGTCTCGCTATGACAAAGATGGTCATCCATCCACGGACCGACCGCACCAAGCGCAGCTTAACCTTTGATCGGTCGAACCGCGCGGCTGTTACTTAGCCACGAGCTCCTCTAATCTAATTACCTAATATGACAAAAAAGTTTACCTGTTTCGCTTCCGCGGTAAATCAGCTGAACCAATTTCGATGAAATTTCGTATTAAAAAAAAAAGTTGCCCCACACTAGGAATTACTCCTGTGTCGTAGATGCGTTTACAAACATTCATTAGACATGCACAAACACCCAGACCCGGATCAATTTTAGTTGTCCCGTGCGAGAATCGAAACCGCGATACGCAGCGCAACAGCCAATTGCTCAGCCACTACGCCAAACGTACAGTCTTTGTTTGTTTTGTAGTTTGAAAACAAAGGAAGTTGGATATTTTTTATTCAGGTACTTGAAGTTATTTCTTCAGTATTCGAAAGAGTCCGCGGGTAATAGATAGTTGTTATATAAATTGGTCCTTCTGACTTGGTTTGGTCCTGGTATCTCAGGTTTATGTTACCTCAGATTATAACACAGTTGTTCTTAGAAGTTATAATTACGTATCGCTCTCTGTTGCTTTTTGTGCCACTTTTGTAGGTCTTGTTATAAAGAAAAACTAGCTTCCCGCCAGCGGCTTCGCCCGCGAAATTTTAGCTAATGGATACAAAAACTTGACAAATTATATACTAAAACCTTCCTCATTAATCACTCTATCTATTAAAAAAACCCGCATCAAAATCCGTTGCGTAGTTTTAAAGATTTAAGCATACATAGGGATATAGGGACAGAGAAAGCGACTTTGTTTTATACTATGTAAGTGATACGAAATTCTAATGTTGAAACTATTGGTGTAATTAAACATTGAAACTTTTATTCTTCGATTTGTGACCATATTTTCAAAAAGATAATGAAAATAAACGACTCATGTGGAAATTGAAAGAAGGTGTTTTATATTTTCAATTTAATTACCTACTGAGACTGGTTTTAGTAAAACGTTTCTTATTTTAAACACAATGCTTATCATTATTGTGGTTTCTAGCTACATATATAGCTCATATCTCAATACTCTTATATTATAATAGAGATAATAAGATTGAGAGAGAAAGTAATTGGAAGAGGTCATAACGCCTTTTGCTTTCTTGATAATTTCTACCAGTCACTTTCTATCACCGCAATCGGCATTAAAGAACTTAATTTAAATAAAAACATTTAAAAACGGCAAAGAGACATCTGCCTAGCGTTTTTCCAACTATGTTGGGAACTGGATGTCAGACTTTCTGGCTTCTGACTACCCGTAACGACTGTCAAAGATCTACAAATGACGACCGGGACCAACAGCTTAACGTGCTTTCCGAGGCACCGAGGAGTCTCGCTATGACATAGATGGTCGCCCATCCAAGGACTGACCGCGCCAAGGGCAGCAAAAACGGCAAAGAGACATACATAATAGTTTTTATCCGGATAAATACCTTCATAATTTCTTGTAAAAACATTAATAAAACTTCAATTTTACAAGCTATTTTCACTTCAAAGGACAATGTCTCCGGAATTTATTGATGATCAGCTCGAAGTGAACGTAAAACAATTTTATGTAAAACATAGTTCGGGAACTTTTATGAATAAGGTATTCGTTGGAAGATGTTGCCACGGTGTCTTAGGTACGGGAATAAAATAAGTTTTTATCTGTTTTCAAAACTTGTGCAAGTTATGCTAAAGTGTTCAAGTAACTGGCAAATTTTAGTGTCCGCTTTTGAAAGAGAAGAAGACCTTAATATTGGTGGGATATGGTCTTGTAATCTTTTTTTGCTTACACAATACCCATTAGTAAGATTGGTTGTCAGACTTTTTGACTTTTTGCGTTTTCATATGACTACGGTCATATAGTACATGACCGTAGTCATATAAAAACGCAAAAAATCTTATCGTAGGTACCTTAATTCCTGTAAAATGTATTTAATATATAAATATCTATTTCTTAGTTATACATACATAATATATATTATTTAAATACCCTTTTTTTTCAAGTTTCACTAAAACTTTAAAGAAGTGATTTTTTTTCTTATCCCTTATAAGTTGAACCGTGGTGATATTTAGAATTGACTCAAACGTCCTGATTGAACACGTTCTTTTTTGCAAGTGGCGCCGCCATATAAGGTCAGGATATGTTGGACGATATCAAAACTTCGGTATTTAAATCTGGGCACGCCGGCCGGATCTTGCGCGGTTTCCGGATGCGGACAGAAAGGTTTATTCCTTCGGGATCCCTTGGGAGGAATAAAGAGTTATCGATGGATATCCCTTCGGTCCACTTTTCTGTATTGCTTCTTTAGCAATTGTGTGGAAGTTGTTTCACAATAAAGGCACCTACTTATGTTAATGTGTTTTTAAAGTATAACAATATAAGTAACAGCCGCACGGTTCGACCGATCAAAGGTTAAACTGCGCTTAGCGCGTGACCATCTTTGTCATAGCGAGACTCCTCCGTGCCTCGGAAAGCACGTTTAGCCGTTGGTCCCAGTTGTCATTTATAGATCTTTGACAGTCGTTACGGGTAGTCAGAAGCCAGAAAGTCTGACAACCAGTCTTACCAAGGTGTACCGTGTTACCCGGTAACTGGGTTGGGTACTCAGCTGCATCCGGTTTAGACTGGCAGCCAACCCCAACATAGTTGGGAAAAGGCTAGGCAGATGATGGGTTGTGGAGGTCAGATAGGCATCTGGTTTAGACTGGTAGCTGACCCCAACATAGTTGGGAAAAGGCTAACCAGATGAACAATATGGCTAAATATGTTGTCCCACTTATGGGCAAAGGCCTGTTCCCACTTAGTAATGTGTGTTTGCATTTAAACGTATATTATCTACTAGCTGTTTCCCGCGATTTCCCCGTATCCTGAAAGTAAGTACTTCATGCACCCGGATAAAATCTAGTCTTTCCCAGAATTTAATCTATTGCCACACCAAATTTCTACAAAACTTGTTCAGTAACAGACAGACATACAGTATAGGTAGGTATACACAGTATAGGTTATTGCGCGTATAATAGTAGAATTTATCTCAAACTGAAGATACACAAGTACCTCTTCAGGAAAAATGGCTGAATCTACAAAACAGAGGATGACTCAAGAAGAGAACAGCAAACTATGTATATATAGCAACGACTTTAACAGATACTATGTATAGCGGAAGACATGTGTCCGTGGCACGTTTTAAATATTTTTTTCTGGCTACTTAATTAAAACTTAGTTTTTATTTTGTGTGACAAATTTTACTAAAACGATTGTTTCACTGTAAAACCTGAGGCCAGTTTTATTATAATGATCTATTGTCATTTCAATATTTGTGATTCCAAATCGCTGACTAGTTTTGATTGGAGTAATAATATTTTTATTATTCTGTTTTCCAGGTAAGCAACAAAACCTTGACCAGTTTCGACCAGATTCAGGTACTAACATTGTTATTCCACTTTTATTACTAAATCAATTAACTTTTTTCTTTCGTTCGCAATTTTTTGATAACCACTAAAATTAAACATAAAAAAGATATACAAATAAATTGCCTCTGTTTTAACCCCCGATGCAAAAAGACTGGGGTGGAGGGGTGTTGTAAGTTTGACGTCGATGTCTGTCTGTCTGTCTGTGTGTGTGTGTCTGTCTATGGCATCGTAGCTCTCAAACGGATGGACCGATTTCAGTGCGGTTTTTTTCATTTGAAAGCCAGTTTCCTTGCGGTGGTTCTTTGGCTAAGAACCGCAAACTGGCTAACCAAACATAGCTAAGAATCTTAGCTATGTTTGGTTAATATCGGGCCAGCAGTCTAAGAGTATCAGCTCTTTTCCAAAATGATGTAAGGCATTTTTGCGTAGGGGGTTTTTTTGTTGCGTGGTGATCTATCTCAGGTCTTCTCTGTTCGAGAAGAGGCCTTTGCTCAGCAGTGGGACAAAATATTAACCAATGATGATGTATAATATACTTCCCCCAGGATACTGGTAAAACCGCGGGGAAAAGCTACTAAAATAATAAGTATGCAATCAACGCGCCAATATTATAAGTAGGTACGTGACAAAATTTTCTTCACCCAAATTTGTCTAGTAGCACCTTTATTTAGCCGCGATGAAGCTTATCTACACAAAGTTAACGATTTCTTGTAATTATGAATGGAAATTTGACGGTGGGGGGCAATTTAGCTTTTGGATTTAGAAGGTAGTATGCTTTTATTGTCTGTGGATTCTTTGAAGGGTACATGGGAGTTTCAGAATCTATTTTGTTGCTGATAACTGAAAATTGACAGCACTTTTTGAACGCCAAATGTACAAAAGACAGCCCCCAAAATAGGCCATTTTGGGGGCTGTCTTTTTGATGTCTTCTTATGTTTTTTGCTGAGATATACAGGAAAAATGAAATATTTTTTTTGGTGGTTCAGTATCAGTAGTCAGTACCTAATAGAATACATTTCAATGTTTTGTTCAATATTTTTTTTTTTTTCCCCCGTGTCCTATTTTGAAAAATGGAAAATATGGACATAACCTATTCGTAATGGCACTGCACCGCGTAGGCATGTGAGAGAGAGCTCACAGGTACAATACGACTCAGCTGATATCTACACCACGCGCCGATCGGCGAATAATGTTTCGTAAACGATAACTTTTTTTTAGTACTAAGACGTAACAAACTGAAAAATATGTGTTTTTTTTTTAAAGTGTTGAAGTTTATTGTGACATTGCGCACTGGTTAAAAAAATATCCTGTATATGCATCGGACTATGAGAGTGAGGAGTAGAGAGTGAACCTGTGTACTCCTTGTGTACTATAATTATAAGTAATTGGCTTGGCCGCTTTGACCGAAATTCGTTCTGAGAATATTTATACCTTTTGTTGTAAGCATCAAGCCTGATTTATTGTACAATAACATAAGGAAAATGTATGAAAATATATACGAGAAAACTCTGAGGAAATTGTGTCTGATTTCCTTAACATAATAGTGTAGTAGTACCGTGATTTACTTATGAAAATAAAGGGCGGGCTGTACTCTATCCATCCTTTGCTGTAAATATCGGATACGTGACCTCTAAGTGTGGTACAAGTTATAAACTTATATCTCACATGAATGTCAGATGTATAGTGTTTGTAAAATTGCGAGTTGATTTCATCATCATCATCAGTCTATCCACTATTCCACCGTTTGGTTAAAGCATCTTCTAATACAAGGCATGAGTATTGATCATCACGCTGACTCACAGCAGATTAGCGATTTCATAATTTTTAGTCCCAGTTTCCTCTCAATGTTTTCTTTCGCCGTTAGTCAACAATAGTGTCTAGGGTACACTTAAAAAGTTTATATGACAAAAATACTGAAAAGTGAAAAATAAGTTTTATTTAACGCTAGTGGGCCAATACATCGCTCTAGATGTCGCGGTATCTCTAAGTTACTGTTGTTAGTATTTTGCCAAAAATATACGCGTCGACCTGTTAACCTTTTTTCGTCGGTATAAAACATTTGAGCAGCTGTGTTATTAAAAAAAAAAACATTTTTCGGTTACGTTTGAAAATTCTTTTTTCAAATCGCCATAACGCTTTCCTCTTGTAACTTACTCGCTATCACTTATGCATTCCCGCGGCGTCCCTCAGCGAAGGGTCAGTTAGACAAATGACGTCATCAATGATGATAGATGCCCACCGCCTCTAAGTTCGACGTGCCTTATCTTATTAAATGTTTCTGCGTTTTTCGAGAACGAAAAGATAAAGAAATTGTTTTATTTTTTGTAGTTATGTTCAGTGCGTATTTTAGTTGTGAAAATACTAGATTTTTCTTATACTAGCTCTTAATGGACCCGGGTAGCCTATAACCGTCTCCAGGGTCCCCTCTATCTCCGTACTAAGTTTCATCTAAATCGGACCAGCCGTTCTCACGTGATGCCGTGACAAAGGGAAATAAGGATTCATTTTTATATATATATATAGATGAGATGAGATTTGGTTCGTTACAGTTTCACTGATAAATATCTGAACCGATTACTAACAATATTGTATTATATCTTCTTTTTAAATGAAATACATGAAGGCAGATTAAAACCAAAGGTAGGTTCAATTTTATCCGGATGAAAAAGTATAACACAGTCATCATCTGCCTAGCCTTTTCCCAACTATATTGGGGTCGGCTTCCAGTCTAACCGGATCCAAACCAATTAAAGGTTCCAAGACGGTTAAAATAATTTCTCTGAGACTCGTCGAGCTTCATCGCCTCGTTGTTTTCTGTTGGTCGCCACTGGTGATTCTGGGTTTCAGGAGTTACAGTGGTTGGGGATAGTGTGGCGGGCTTGTCCCATTAAAACAAAAGTCTAACCAGATGCAGCTGAGCACCAGTGTTTTTCATGGAAAAGTATGCAAGAAATTCGCGTGAAATAGTTAATGTTTTAAACTATTGAAATAAAACTGACATACACACAGATCGCGGTATTTCACAACATTGTAATAAAGTCGAGAAACTTGGTGCAGTAATGAGATAATATTTCTCGGTTGCAAATGAAACGTTCTAGGAGACTGCGTCGCTTGAAGATTTCATTTCTTAGAGGTCTTGAGAGTTGTCAAACACTGGTAGATGGGCTTGTACCTACTTTGTTTTAATATGTAGCAGAAATTTAAAAGACTATCTACTATGATTATTATATAAAAATGAATCCCTATTTCCCTTGGTCATCGCATCACGCGTGAACGGCTGGATCAATTTGGCTGAAATTTGGTAAGGAGATAGAGGGGACCCTGGAAAAGTTTCTTCCCTGGAGAAACGTCCGTCGGGACGCGGGTAAAACCGCGGGCCACAGCTAGTTTCTAATAAAGAGGAGAGATGTTTCTGTTTCTTTGTTTGTACCGAAAAGGCTCCGAAACTACTTGACCGATTTTAACCATTTTTCTACCAATAGAAAGCTAAATTATCAGGAAGTAACATATGCGATAATTAAATTTAAATAGAAAGAACTCCTTAAGAAATTTAAAAAAATTAACCCGAAGAAACATCTTTAGCCTATTTGGCGTGCGCTGCCAATAACATTGATGATACATCCAATTTACTACATATTTATAGTACCTACTCATCATTGCCCACAAAAAAAGCCTTACTCCCGACATAGGCAACAAACCTAGGACCTCATCACCTTTCCGCCCGCGGCTTCGACATTTTTTTACACCTTGGGTTACAATATTAAATTTTTAGTAGGGATCCCTGATTATTTCTGGAAATAAATATAGCCTATGACACTTCGTAAAGATGCAGCTTTCTAACGGTGAAAGAATTTTAAATTTTTTATTATAAAATTGGTCCTGTAGTTTTTGAGTTAAAACCCTACAAACAAACAATTTTTTCCTCTTTATAATATTAATAGTTTTTAATCAGTTAAACTATTTTAATTAAAAGATAACTTCTCGGCACTACCAGTTTAATGCTCTCCACTTAATTCTCTCCATAGATCCAAAGTGCAATTATAATAAAACCAAAGTGTCGCAAGTCCCTACCTCTAATCCTGAAAACTTCAGGCGCACTGTATAACGAGATTACTTGAAGACTTGAACACGGTTATATTATAACTAGTAAGTTTGTTGGTAACTGCTCGCTGTTAATTGAAAAGTATATTATACCTACTAAATTAAGTTAAATCTTCCTTAAGTTCCGTAAGTCTCTTCTCATAAAGAGAAGGCATGAGCAATTTTCACCACGCTTGCTCAAAGCGGATTGGCGATTTCAGACTTTTTAAGTCGAGATTTCCTTACAATGTCTTCTTTTTAAGAATATAATATGTTAGGTTAGCGTTTTTTTACAATAATAATGTGTATTTTACCAAAATAGTAAATACAGTAGCTTATAGCATAAACTTAAAGGCTAGTATTAAGTATACAACATGGGAGAATCTGTAGTCGAACTAGGACAGACCCTAATTACGTAAGCCAATACCATTCAATTTCAGTTGCAATACCTTTCATTTTGACAGTTCAATGATATCCATTGCTTCGTTGAAAGTAACAATGAGATAAACGCCCAAAAATATAAAGCATTGTATGTAAAACTCCTTTTGAAGGGCATGTTAATTGGATATCCATTTTTTATGTAATTAGGCTGTATTTCGGCGTACAGCGCCATGAGTTTAGGTTTATATATAGTATTTACTTATATACATTTTTTACTTTTAGTTTTATTATTATAGTGGTATAGATATCTAATCTAAATATATATAAAACTCAAAGGTGACTGACTGACATAGTGATCTATCAACGCACAGCTCAAACCACCGTAGGGATCGGGCTGAAATTTGGCATGCAGGTAGATGTTATGTCGTAGGCATTAGGCATTCGCTAAGAAAGGATTTTGATAAATTCTACCCCCAAGGGGGGGGGGGAATTTTGTATGAAACTCGGTCATTTTTTAACTGACGCGGGCGAAGCCGCTGGCGGGAAACTAGTTATATATAAAACATATATAAGCAAGAGTACACCTTAGACTACCTGCTGTTTGGTTTTTCCTCTTGTCCTCAGTCCATCCAAAGGTTTTCTGTAAGAGATAGCTTTTAGCGATAAGACCGCCCATTGTGACATCTTCCTTAATTATATTATTAAGTTTAAAGAACTTAATGGTTTATTTATTACTTTTTTTTTATAGTATACATAGAACATTTATTTACAGAAAGTATTTAATTACGAAAAATTAAAAATTAAGTTTAAAAGTAGTACATAATAAAGAGTATTCTGATACATAATCTGACCTCTTCCCGGGTGAGAAATGGCGTTGGTTATTTCGCGACAAAGTAATGTAAATTAAGAAAACTTTAAAACCATGATCTCATTATGCGTTGAATACGTTAGTTCTGGCGTAAGTTTTTGCAAATAGATGCTAAGTCTTACTTAGTTGCACTTAATGTAATTTGTTTTTTTTAGTGTAAAAGGTTAATGCAATCTGAAGGTGAGATGTTTTTTTCCTGGTTTAACTATGTTCGTGTCGCGATGTAAAAAAATACTTAGTTCGAGTTTCTGCACAAGGATCATTAAAAATAATATAATATAAATCGCCATGTTTAAGAAAGCAATAAAGAAAGATAATATTATTTTATTGTTTCAGAAAATATAAAAGTAAAATTATATTTAAATAAATAATATATGTAATGTATACGTTCCATTATAAATTATATCTATACATATAAAATGCTTTGTCCTGAATGACTGACGCACAGCCTAAACCACTGATCGTAGAGACCTGACACTTGGAGGGTGTGTTCTTTGTATGACGTAAGCATCCGATAAGAAAGGATCTTCTGAAATTCTGACCCTAAGGGGGTGATAAAAGGCAAAGTTTGTATGAAACTCTGTCATTTTTTATTTGAAATCCGTATAAACCACGTGGGCGAAGCCGCTGGCGGAAAGCTAGTTGATCTATAAACTGAAAAGAATATTTTATACATCATATCATAGTTGACTATATATCAATACCCTTCACATTACGAAAGCCAACCCGAACTGTGATTTATTTTCAGACGATTTAAAATCGTAATGTGTGTTTGCCTCAGCTTTTGCGAAAGCTTAATAGTTTGATATGTATTCATTGTAATTTGAATTCTAAGTGTAAACTTTGTTTTGTTTGTTAATTTTTAATTTCACATGTTTTTTGCGTTCTGTTTTGTCTATTGATTTATATTTTTTTACCTTTTTTTTCTAAGCTAATGTAATTAGTCCCTACACCGTTTTAGCATGAATAAATAAATTCAATACAGAACTTTCAAAACTTCCATCAAATTAATGTAAAAAAAAATAGAGCTAATCTAGGCTTAAAACTTTAAACCAAAACCAACAATAATGATAATATAATAGCTTTCTAGCGACATTGCTCCTGATTGGCAAAACCTAGTAACTCGGTTTTTAAATTCTTCTCAAAAACCATCCCATTTTATTCTCAACATAATAAAAAATACTTCACATCTGAATATTCAGATCTAATAATGGAATACCTCCAGACCTCTCTGAATGTATGCAAGTGAATCACAGAAGTAATGCAAGTCCGTAGCGAATGTGAAATGAAGTGAATAGTCCAACTATGCTTCTGTTTATGACATACAGCCATGGAAGTTGTACAACCTTTTTAAAAATAGTATTTTTGCATTTCAAGGTAGATACGAAACATACATATTATGTTCAAATATCATATCAAAACACAACGTTGGTTACAAAACTGCTACATAGTTTTAAATAAACTTTGCTACAAAAACATTGAAAAATACAGCGAATGATTGACCTATGATGAGTAAGAAAACTGTATTTCAAATTAAACAAAAAAAAAAAACAATCGAAAAATGCCTAACCGAAAAATAAAAATCAGATACTCGGTTTTGGGTTAGTGCAACTAAGCTGTCTATCGTAAATCGTTACGCACAATTAGGTAAACCCACCCCTAGTAACATATCCGAAAACCCTTTTTTTTCTAAACATAGATAACAATTTAAATCTACCGAAAAGGTTTCCCAGTGCAATCAAGGAATTCCCTATGGATGTACAAAAACATTAATTTAAGCTGACAATTTTAACATTGGCGACATACATAGCCATGATATCTATATTCAATCCGCGCGCACAGTATCTGGGTTAAAATATATCCCACATCCTTCTCCAGGTTTCAAGCTATGTCTTTACCGAATTTTATCTAAATCGATTCAGCCGTTTTACAGTCAAAGCGTAACAGACAGACGGAGTTACTGTATCCACATTCTACTTCCTAGTCATATTTAAAATGTTTACGTAATTACTCTTTCACGAAAAAACTATTGAATGGATTCGGATAAAATTTGGTAGACACATAGTTTATAACCTGGATTGAAACATAGGATACTTTTTATCTAGGTGCGCGAAGTAGTTCTCTCAGGATGCGGGAGCAACCGCGGGAAATTGCTAGCTTATAATAATAAGTAAGGATTTGTGCCACCGGTCATTAAAGTTGTCTCAAAGGGCGTTCTGCGTGTTGGCTTCGGCCCCACGTTCGCCTCCCAAAGGTCCGGGACTCTGTAGTCCCGTAAATGGCAGAGTACGGATTTCAAATAACAAACAGTTTCTAGTATATATTTATACTAGCTTCCCGCCAGCGGCTTCGCCCGCGATATTTTAGCTAATGGATACAAAAACTTGACAAATTATATACTAAAACCTTCCTCATTAATCACTCTATCTATTAAAAGAAACCGCATCAAAATCCGTTTCGTAGTTTTAAAGATTTAAGCATACATAGAGATATAGGGACAGAGAAAGCGACTTTGTTTTATACTATGAAGTGATATAATACATAAATTCAATACATGCTTCTGGATAAAATGTTTGTCTATCTAAAAGCTATCAGAGCAGGCCGGTGTATTCCCTAACGACTAATGTTAATGGCCCTTTTAATAGCAAAGCTAACTGCGTATACTCTAGTTAGTGTATTGACTTCCAATTAAAACGGTTAATTAGGAGAGCTACGGTAATTAAGGAAGTTTAATCAAAGGTCATTTACAGAAATAGATTTTGTTTAGGAAAATTGTATTTGAAACTGTGTTCTATGTTATTTATAAAAGTAGGCCAAGTTAGAGTTTTTTTTTGTGTATGGCATCTCGCAACCTAGAAGGTTGTCGACTGCTTAACCGGGTTTGCCTGTGAAGTGCCTTAAATTAATGTAGGGCCTCCAGCCAGAGCTTAACTTATAAAACTAAGCGACTACACGCTAAGGGCACCCCCTAGTGGGATACGGGCCTCGGTTTAGGGCGTCGCTGGGGGAGGACAGCAAGGGACAGGCTAGATCATATACATTCTGTATATCGTTTATTCATTTTATAACATATCAATTATATTTTTAAATATTTTTACAAACTATATAAAAAAAAAACATTTAAAAATATAAAAAATAGTATCCCACCGGTAACGAGACAGGGTCCAAGCTACCGGCGGTCAGGGCTCTAGAGAAAGGAACCTCCTGACGATACGCGCAGTGTCTAGGAGTACTGCTTTCTGCATCAAGCCCTTGATCCAGCTGCCTAACGAGAGCCTCTTTAGATGTTGGTCGAGGCTCTTGGCTAGTAGTCCATTGGCCGAAACGACTATCGGCACAATGACTGCTGAATCCACATGCCACATATCGACAACCTCGTGTGCCAAATCAAGATACTTGAGTTGTTTATCTTTTTCAGCCTTCACGAGGTTCTCGTCATGTGGCACAGTGATATCAATAATCATTGTGCGGCGCTCTAATCGATCTATCACCACTATGTCAGGCTTATTAGCTATAATAGTCCTGTCAGTGATGATAGATCGATCCCAGTATAGTGTGACATGGTCATTCTCGAGAACTGGGTCGGGCACATACCTGTAATATGGTACCTCATAGTCTACAAGGCAGTATCGCAAAGCAAGTTGCTGGTGGATAATCCTGGCCACTTGGTTATGTCTGTGCAAGTACTCCCCATTGGCTAGACTGGAACAACCGGAGATTATGTGTCGGATCGACTCTCCCGGACGGTGGCATGCCCGACAGATGTCAACCGTGCCATCCTTCACAATATACCTTCGGTAGTTCCTTGTCATCATGACTTCATCCATAATTGCACAAACAAACCCTTCGGTTTCTCCGAAGAGATCCCCGAAGCGTAACCAGGATATGGACGCTAAAAAGTCAACATCAGGCCCATGAAGGGCCCGGAAGTAGCGTCCGTGTAGCTCCTTACTCTGCCATACCTCCATGCGGTCCTTAGTATCCAGTACATCCTGTATATGATTATTATAATCGGGATTTTTTTCTAAGTTCCGTAAGATAGATTTATGCATTAATTAAATCAAATTTTGAAAACGGAATGGAAATGCAAACGCAATGAAATATGCAAGTAAAGTGGTTTTATATGATGTGGGTTTCACCTTTTTATTTGTCTTTAAAATATAAAACCTCCATTCCTGCAATGGAAATGAAAATTTAATTAATGTCTACTATCTATACACATATATGCTTTGTCCCGAATGACGGATCAACGCACAGTCGAAACCACAGACCAGAAACTTGGAGGGTGAGTTCTTTGTAATGACGTAGGCATCCGATAATGACGAATGGGATGAAAAGAGGGGCAAAGTTTGTATAAAATTCTATAATTTTTTATTTGAATTCGCCTATTATTAGCCGCTGGCGGAAAGCTAGTACAGACAAACTATGTCTGACATATTTTTTGTAGCTACATATTCCAGTTTTGAATCGGTCTTTCTGATAAGATCACCAGGTTTGACAGACAGTCACTAAAACCCGCCGTTTTGTTACCGAACCCTTAAATGTGTTTCAACCTACAAAAATGTGATATACAAAAGGTTGTAAAGGTTATCCGTCTGTGAGTCAGTAGTCAGGTTGACTATAAAATATACAGACACATTCTACATGAAATACTCGTATATAGCATAACTTTAACAACTGAGACGGGAAAGTTTAGCTAGCATTTTATTTCAGCCTAGATTTCTACATTAAGACAACTGTGGCTGGGATGTGTCGTAGTCTTAATAATAGTACCAGCATTTTTCGAACCATTTGAGCGTTTTTTTATTAGTATAGATATAGATCTATACTAATGTACATTACTATTATAAAGAGGAAAGATTTGTATTTTTGTGTGTATGTTTGTAATGAATAAACTCAAGAACTACTGTGCCGATTTCAAAAAATCTTTCACCATTGAAAAGCTACATTCGACGGGCCGCTAGTAATATTATAAAGAGGAAAGATTTGTTTGTTTGTTTGTAGGGTTTTAACTCAAAAGCTACGAGTCCGATTTAAAAAAATCTTTCACCGTTATAAAGCTACATCTTTACGAAGTGTCATAGGCTAAATTTATTTCCAGAAATAATTAGGGATTCCTACTAAAACTTGAATAATGTAACCCAAGGTGTAAAAAAAATGTCCACGCGGGCGAAGTCGCGGGTGGTAAGCTAGTGTAAAATAAAAAAGATAACGATATTTTTTTTGTTTGCAAATAAATATATATATGCATATAAATGTCGCCCGGTCTTCAGCTTCAGCCTTTTGTAGATCGCCACTCCATCTTGCCGGAGGGCGTCCTAAAGTCCATGTAGAGACAAAATACTGGCAAAAGAATGTTTTTAACATTTCGAAGCCAACGGCGTCAAAAATAGATACTTCGGTATTATAGTCAATTCTTCCAGACAATTCTTGCTTTAGCCAAGATTGTACTACAGAAATTGGGACACTAATCGCAGAGAAATCCTTAGGTTAGGTTTACACTATACACCATAATACACTGTACACTCACCATTTTACTTATAAAGTCCGATTGATTTTTAATCTGCTGCTTAGAAATGGATTAGCAAATATCTCACCCATAATTATGTTTAGCGTTAATCTGAACTTAAGTTAGTAGCTTAATTATGGAGTTAAAACCCTACCAACAAACAAATCTTTTCTCTTTATAATATTAGTATAGACTAGCTTCTGCCAGCGACTTCGTCCGCGTGGAATAGTGGTGCTCCGCTCCTATTGGTCTTAGCGTGATGATATATAGCCTATAGCCTTCCTCGATAAATGGACTATCTAACCCTGAAAGAATTTTTCAAATCGTACCAGCGGTTCCTGAGATTAGCGCGTTTAAACAAAATAACAACATTTCCCTTCACTGCTCTACTCCTATTGATTGTAGCGTGATGAAAAGTATACTATAACCAGCTCAGGAGTATGAAAAATAATTATACCAAGTTTCGTTAAAATCCGTCGAGTAGTTTTTGTTTCTATAACGTTTAGACAGACAAAAATTTTACTGATTGCATTTTTGGCATCAGTATCGATCCCTAATCACCCCCTGATAGTTATTTTGGAAATATATTTCATGTACAGAATTGACCTCTCTACAGATTTATTAGAAGTATAGATATAGATAGAAGATTATGTCGTAGTGTAAAAAACTACCTTAAAGAACCAAGTCTTTGAACCACTTAAAGAGTTCTTTGCTATAATACCTTCGTTGCAGGAAATAACTCCACCTACCAAGCCAGCAGCACGCATGTCATGTATAGTCCTAGAGTCTAGCAAGCAGAAAGTTATGCAAACATAAACTTTAAGTTAAATTGACTTTCGCCAGCTATATGGCCAGAATTATTCTCTCGCCTTTGACGTAGTTAAATGCGGAATCCAGAGTTGAATTATGTTTGTCATCAGGTCGGACATCCTTTGGGGTGGATGTAGTTGCAAGTTGATGAGGAAATTTGGAAGTTTGCTCGTCTGTACGTCAGTTTTGTTGGTTGGTTTTGTTACTGACTGATGTCAAAGGGTGCAATAGGTACTGTAGAGAATGCGTAGTCAGAGGTGGAGGTGCCGTTATTACAAATCAAAAGGGAGCTTTGAATACTTCTATTTTATTTCATGATAGCTTCTGCCCGCGACTTCGTCCGCGTGGAATAGTGGTGCTCTGCTCCTTTTGGTTTTAGCGTGATGAAATATAGCCTATAGCCTTCTTCAATAAATGGGCTATCTAACACTGAAAGAATTTTCAAACCGGACCAGTAGTTCCTGAGATTAGTAGCGTACGCAAAAAAAGTAACTTTTCTGGTTGATTTCTTACACATTGTGTCCGAAAAACCCAAATATCTTACGGAACCCTATTTTTTTCAAAATAAAATTTAGCCTATGTTACTCGTGGATAATGTAGCTTTCGAATGGTGAAATAATTTTTAAAATCGGTCCAGTAGTTTTTGAGCCTATTCATTACAAACAAACAAAGTTTTCCTCTTTATAATATTAGTGTATATATATATAAGTGTAGATTAGTGTAGATGGAATCAACTTGACTTACTCAAGTCTCATTGTATCTACCTTTTCTTATTCTAATTTCAAAATGATTGCTTGGCTAGGTCAAACAATAAGGTCCTATGTCTTTCGTTTTCATAAAAACTCTACAGTACAAATTCAGTATACATTTTGGTGTAATCTTGACACCAAATTGTACATTGCAAGTGTTTGCACCCGTCTCCTAAACTAACTAACGCACCCGGATAAAATGTACCTCATATCCGTTTCTAGGGTCCCATCTATCTCCGTACCAAATTTCATGCAAATCAGTTCAGTCGTGAAAGTGTAACAAACAAACTTAATTTTGCATTAATAATAATCAAGTTAGTATATGAAGTAATGTTCTGCGTACGACTGCTAGTTTAATATTCCAGTTGAACATACCTAGTCTAGTCAAAAACAAAATAGTACATCTAACATTCTATTTCTTTTAATCACACGTCCAAATGTAGCCTTTAAAACCTTTTCATCACTATAATACCCTATTTCTATGCGATTAGCAGCCCTTTCCTTTTTATTTTACTAGCATTGTGAGCCAAATGAGGCGAGAGCTTGGACAAAGGGGCGATCAGGGAATACTGGTAGAATGGCTGCTCCTACCCAGCTGTAGCTAAAGCTCGTTACAGCGAGATGGGGGTATTAGATATGTTTGCATGGAAACGTGAATAGTTTTGGTAGTTTGTATGTTTTAACCGACTTTTAAAATATATAGGTCATCAATTTAATACGTCCAGATGTAGGTAGGGTTATTGAAATTGTTTTTTTTTTTAGGTTTTTCGCGATTACACCCGTGTCCTGAAACAACTATTTTAAGCACCCGGATAAAAAGCCTATAACTGTTTACTGGTTCACATCTATTCGAATACGAAATCGGTTTTACTGTTCAAGCGTAACAAAGAAACAAAAAATAAATGAACAACTAAACTCACGTTCGCATTTATAATATTAGTAACGACTAGCTTACCGCCAGCGGCTCTGCCTGCGTGGGCTATATGAATTCAAACAAAAAAATAGTTACACTAAAACTTCCCCCCCCCCCCCATTAGGGGTAGAATTTCGGAAAATCCTTTTTTATCGGATGTCTACGACATACAAAGAACACACCCTACAAGTTTCAGGTCTCTACGATCAGCGGTTTAGGCTGTGCGTTTCCATCAGTCCAAAGCATTTTATATGTGTGGATTTGCTTCAGTATACGGTTTTAAAAAAATCCAAAATGGAGCTTAATATTTCTATCAACGATTACTAATTTATCGGGTTTTTTTACGATAGTAATCATGCCAGAACTGTTTCCACCTACGTGATTTCAAAATAAAGAAGAATATAACGTCAGAGTCCAAAGGTCTACAATAAAAAGATATAAAACAACAAATCAAGGTCAAATACTGAAATAAAGGCTATTCTGCACACGTTTTATAGCTACTAGTTTTAGTTATTGCCTAGATAACCTCCTAAACTAAAGCCAGACAGACAAGCACTTATCGAAAAGATAAAAATCACGTTTTCCCTGAAATACAATAAAAAATGGAGTTTACGATACCTTAGCAAACAGTTTATGGCCACATTAATGGGTATTACAAAACATTTTATTTGCGGGTAGGCAACAAAATTTCAATAATTGTCGGACGGTAAAGTGACGTCATAAAAGTTGGATTGCGTTATTGTCACGTGCACCGTCGAAGCGAGCGGACGTGCCGTATGCTGCGATTGTTTTAGCGGAGATGTCAGCTTATTAAAAATACCTAATATTTTTTTTTGTATCCAACATTTCGCTTGAAAATTCCTGTTTGAAGAAGTTATAGGTATAAGAAGTTAATAAGGAGTTCTGTAATTAAAATAAAATGCAATTATGTCCATAGAAGATAAAGTCTCACTAATAAAAAAACGTATTAATGATGAATATATGAAATAAACATTTTACAATAACAAGATAAATTAAAAAATTAAAAAACCCCTACGTAAGAATGCATTACATCAATTTTGAAAAGAGCTGATACTCTTACACTGCTCGACCGATATTAACCAAACATAGCTATGGCTTTCAACTGAAAAAAAAAACCGCAACGAAATCGATCCTTCCATTTGACAGCTACGATGCCACAGACAGATATACACACAGACAGACAGATATCGACGTCAAAATTATAACACCCCTCTTTTTGCGTCGGGGGTTAAAAATAGTAACGCATACCAACACAGAAATCCAGAAAACCTGGCCTATTCATTTCGTGCTAATAAACCATTGTTTTTACCCGCGGACACCATAAAAAGGTGCTTTGATCAACGATTGAACTGATAGAAATCTTTTACAGTTCACCATCACGCTAACGCCTTTAGGAGAAAGATTAATGTGCAGGTAGGATTTTTAATTTCCCTTGTTGTAATGTGATGTGAAAGATAAAATTCTTAAAGTTTCGTACCCAAAGCAAAGATTTTATTTTATACTAGCTGTTTCTCGCGGTTTCACCCGCGTCCCGAGGGTAAAAAGTAGCGTAAAACCTTCTCCTGGGTGTCCTCTACCTCAGCACCAAGTTCCAGCCATTCTAGCCGTTCACGCGTGATGTAATGACCAAGGGAAATAAGGATTTATTTATATATCTACACTATTATTATAAAGAGGAAAGATTTGTATGTTTTTGTGTGTATGTTTGTAATGAATAAACTCAAAAACTGCTGTGCCGATTTCAAAAAGTCTTTTACCATTGGAAAGCTACATTCACCCTGAGTAACATAGGCTACCCGTGCTAAGCCGGGACGGGCCGCTAGTCTATATATATATATAGATTTTATAGACCCCATACATCTGCCTAAAAGCTTCCGTGTCTCGGAAAGCACGTAAACTCGTTGGTCCCCGCACTGTTATTAAAATTCCTCTGATCATAAGATTGGAAGTAGACCCCGAGATAGTTGGGAAAAGGCTAGGTAGATGATGACCATCATCGGCACATATATTGTCTCACTGCTGGGCCGCTTTTCATACAGAGAAGACATGACCATTAATCACCACGCTAGCTCAAGGCGAGCTGGTGATTTCAAACTTTTAAGTTCAGGATCCCTTACGGTGTTTTCCTTCACAGTTAGTCACTGGTGTCATAGATAGACTAACAGCCGGTGGCATCAAAAAAATATGCGGTTACTTTAGATTATACACATGTCTAGATGGAGCGTCAAATGCGCGCAAACGTGTCAAAAAGTGTCAGCCAACAATTAGCTCACAAGTGCTTACCCGCCGATCAGTACAGTACGTAACCGTCGGTAAACCTTGTCGTAATTAATAAGTCTATTATTTTTATGTGATTTATGGGAGAATTGTAGTAACTGTTATCATTATTTACACACACAGAGACGTATACGCATAGTGTAAAACGACGCCTGCACGCACACATGCTTGAAATTGTTGACTCGTTTTCTTCGTTATGATTGTAGCGCGACGCTCCATCTAGACATGTATATAATCTAAGGCGGTTACTTATACGTGAAACGGAAGAACTGTCATTCAAGAACTGTCAAAATAGACGATAAAATTGATTAAATAGGCTAATATTATATGTTTTTCGATTAAATATTCATGATATATATGTTTATTTAATTATTTTATCTATATATTGATATCATAAAAAATATGAAAAGTATGCTAATTATTGAAATCATGTTTTGTGTTTTTATTTTTTGTTATTGTTTTCTAAATTTTCTTTTGTGTATTTTTCTCTTCTGTACTTTTTCTGTTGCAGCGTCTTTTTGTGTGAATAAATACTTTTTCTTTCTTTCTTTCTTCTTATTCGTAAAAGTATAAAGTATAAATGATAAAAAGTTATGTACAACCGGCTGCTAGAAAGCACATAATATGACTTTTAGAAAAGTTACATTCGTACTTGTCAGGATTCTAACCCGCATACTCGTGCACGATATACAGGTGCCTTAACCAATGGGACTGGACGTAAGGCTTCGCCGGTTTCCCAGTCCCTCTCCATTCAGAAGATGCGGGAATCCCGCTGGGTTGTTTTAGTGGGTATACCGGGCTTGCCCGGGGAGTCCCACATAACCCCCCCATTCCCCCGAATGGGCGGGTATGCGTAATGCACTTTTTCCCAGCGCAAAAATAAAAAGGTGCCTTAACCAATAAGCCATCATCGTAATAATTTGATTAGTACAGAGTTTCTCATAAACCTAGTTCAGTGTTACTCTAGTTTTAACCGCAATAACAATCTAGGTCACAAGAAACAAAGGCCCGAAACTATTTCACTCCTAACACCAAACAAACGTATTGGTTTAACCGCGAAACTGCAAATGAACCAGCGCTTAACTTCAATGACTCACATTTGAACGGTTCATCTATAGGTCATGCGGTTAACGGCTGGTTCAATCGACTGGATTAAGGAAATAGGTCAAATGTGTCAAAGGTTTTTACTTTATGTAAACCAATTACAGGTTCTTATAAAACGTCAAAGCTAGAAACTGCACGGTTCCAAAGTGTAGGTCCTATGGAGAGGAACCGGCAAGAAACTCCATGGATCTTTTAGAAACCATCGAGGTATTTTTGCATAACCTTCATAGCGTCATATTGAATTATCTACCTAGCTTTTTCCCAAGTATATAAGAGTCGGCTTCCAGTCTAACCTGAGTACCAGTGTTAAAGATGGAGCGACTGCCTGTCTGATCTCCACAACCCAGCTACCGGGTTCCAGTTGTTCATATTTTTTGGCTTCCGACTAACTCATAAGGACTGACACTGATTTATAAATGTCAACCGGAACCAAAGGCTTAACGTGCTCGAAGGCTCGAAGAAATCTCAGTATAATGTAGATGGTCATCCATCCACAGACTGGCAACCGCAAGTATAGCTTAACCTTGAACGATCGGCCCGTGTGGCTGTTTATTTAGTCATAAACAGTTCAAAATTAAAAACATGCAAAATTCGTGTTTTGCAAAAAAAGATGAAACAAAAAGCTTTTATCAAATCCTTTTCAATTCACACTTTCGGAATGAAATTTGAACGCACAAAACAATTGCAGCCATTATGAAATGGAATACGATTTGATTCTAAAAAAACCTCATTTTGATTGCATCGCTATTTGTATTCCGAATAACAATCGATTTGTATCGGTAGATACAGAATCGAATCTCGTTTATGTATTTCGATTAGAAATAATAACGATTGTCTAACCGCAGGTATTGTCTAGTGGTTTGTATATGTATGAAATCGGTGTTTCGCGATTAAACGGGGTAAAAGTCGTTAAAACCGATGGAGTTTATAAATATATGACAAGCGATAGCATGCATATTATCCACTCATTTGATAGCTTCTCGGAAAAACACCTTTTATTACGAGTATATTTTTTCAGTCGAATTTAATAACAGCCTTATTAAGCTCTGGTTGTTTGACAGCTGTCAAAAATTTAATACATAAATTGTTCAGCGAAATCACATCGGAGTTTATTTTCACAAATACTACTACATCATAGGCTTATTTAATAATCCACTGTTGGGTACAAGCCTCTTCTCATACAGAGAAAGCAAAAGGATTGATCACCAAGCTTGCTCACCGTGGATTGGTTATTTCAGTCTTGTAATTCCAAGTTTCCTCACGATGTTTTCCTTGATCGGTAGTCAGTGGTGTCTAAGACACACGTACACCCCGTTGCACTAAAACAGTATCAGGTTACTTATACGTGAAACGGAAGAACTGTCATTCAAGATCTGCCAAACTGGAGGATAAAATTGAATAATTTTGCTGTTATTTTATGTTTTCGGAGTCAGGTAGTTGGTGGTCTTACATATATGCATTATTGTGAGGCTTATATTATTCAATTATAGTTATTAGTTTACTTGTTATATAATACTTTGGTTTGTGTAATTGGTTTCTTAAGCCGTGTTACTCAAATAAATAAATATAATCGTTACAACGAATTGGCTTTTGTCAGCTGCGTACGAGGCTACTTTCATAGCAGTCGTTGTTACAATTCCATGTCAGAGGCTGTCAGGCGAATTTTGGTAACCTCTGATCCTAGGGTTTGTTAGTTTAGCAAAGTTGCAGCCCACACGATAAAAAAAGAACCAGCCGGGACACGGACACCGCTCGAACAGACGAAGTGATATTTGTATAAAAAAACCGGCCAAGTGCGTGTCGGGCCACGCGCAGTAGGGTTCCGTAGTAAGTCTCAGTTAGTCGACTATAACTCTGTAACCGGTTAAGCCTGCTTAGCCGTGATAGTTTTCCTTGTAAGTTCATTACATGTGCTACGTCTGTGATTATTTTCACATTTCTAGGTACAGCCATTCAAAAGTTAGAGGGGGGGGGGTAACTCGTATCGAACAAAAAAAAATCACTTAAAATCTAGATATTTCGCAAATGGCTCGCTTAACCGAAAAATGATCTTGACACACCCATAATATTTTTGAAAGACCTATCTAACGATACCCCACAAGAAGGGGTAGGCGAGAAAAAAAATATTGATCCCTACTTTACATGTTTGGGAGCTACCCTAAAAAAAATATTTTTCAAAATTTTATTTTACCACTTTCTCGGCGTAATCAATATACATATTCATACCAAATTTCAGCTTTCTAATAACAAAAACCACGGAGCTATGCCGCGGACAGACAGACAGACGGACAGAGCGAAACTATAAGGGTTCCTTGTCGGACTACGGAACCCTAAAAATGGTCATCCATCATCTGACCGACCACGATAAACGTTGATTAACCCGGAAGACCGCTATTTACCAGGCTTATTTGTAAACTAACAAGCAGTCCAGCTAAAATGATACGTTACTAAAAATGTTTTAACCTTCGCAAACTACCTTTAGTGAACTAAAAATAACATTTTTCAAGCGTCCTCCATACAGTATTTGCCGAACAAAAGCTTGACCTGGCTTCGCTGCGAGGCGGCTATGAAAATATTATATATTTAAGCTTCAATATCTATGAGGTTTTATTGAGGCTCGAGAGATTATTTTTGAACGGGGTTTTAAGGTCAGTAGGTAATAGCGTTTCCTATTGTCTTGGCTCATTACTTGATGTAAGTACGAACTTGGTTCTGTAGTCGACAAGGAACCGTCATCATCCGCTTGCCTTTATCCCAATTTACTTCGGGTCACGCAGTTTTTCTTCTTCCATACTTCTCTATCTGACGCCATCTCACTAGTAACATCCTTTCTAGCTATATCATCTTTCACACGATCCATCCGTTTTTTTGGTCTTCCTCTACCTCTATAGCCACATGTTCCTCATTCCTCCGCATAACCGCATAGCTACAAGGAACCGTATTACATTCAAAATCTCACTAATAACGCCCCAAATTGCACAGCAATAAAGTTCTCCTCTATCTACAAATATGAATGAGTTAACAGGGCTGCCGAATCGATATCTCTTCCCCAAACGGAATGAAATCACGAAGCACAATGAGACCAGATAACCTATTGACATGCAGACGCCGATTGGTCCATTGTGATAGTCGGAGGCCTGCGAGTGTTCGGAGAATCGGGAACGAATTGCTGGATCAGGTTTTGACAGCAGGTGTAATTTATTTGGCTTTTAATAAACTTAGCAATAAGTTCACCACCCTACTTATATAAAAAAAATGCGAGTGTTTGGGCTGTATGTATATAGTGTAAGGGATGCTAACGATGTATAGCTTACTAACAAGTGACGTCATAGTATTGGTGTATAATGCGCTCTCTGTCTATCGGCCATTTTTGAAAACTGATTAATCCGCCTTGGGCAAGCTTGGTGATCAATGCTCGATCATGCCTTCTCTGTATGAGAAGAGGCCTGTGCCCAGCTGTGGGAATGTAAATAGGCTGATGATGATGGTGATCTATTTGAAGATTTTTTTACTAGAGAAACAATTTTGACATTAGGTCCATACAACTAATGTCAAAAACCTACCTCTATTAAGAAATCTAAGGATTTGGATTTTCAGGGATAAATTCAATTGCATTTTTAGAAAAGTAGTGTCTTGAAATAATTTGTTACTAGCTAACGGCCAAGCCAAGACGTCGGATAAAAGTAGCCTACAACTGTTCCCAGCTCCTGAACTATCTCCGTACCAAATTTTATCCAAATCGGTTCTGCCGTTTTATCGTGAAGACCTAACATACAGACAAACTCAGTTTCACATATATATTTATTAATATTAGTTAGAATCTACGGAGAAGTGTCTACTACTCACTTCTGTTTTCGGTGATCATTTATTTTTACCGACTTCAAAAAAAGAGGTTCTTTTTAGTAAGCTGTTTTATGACCAGCCCGGTAACCTATTCAGTACAGTGGAGACATTATAATCCGACCCCATGAATTATATTTTTTTCCGTTTATAATTAAAAATAATATTAATTATTCCTTTTTATATTTCAGGTATGATATGACGCATCCTCGATTAATATTAATGATCAAGAGTTAACGAGATGTAAGTGATGAATTTAATTAAGATATAGAATAAATTTGATGAAATGAATGACACATTCATTTAAAGGTTCATCCAAATAAAAGTAATTGACGCTTTGAGCTTGCCTTTAAAAGATATGATTCTGTCAAATTTGTATGGTGTCCTGAAAACCTGGAAAGCATACCCCCTTCCTAGGTTGCAGTCTATCCCCAAACCAGATTTCATCTAAATTATTTGAGGCGTTTTATAGTGAGAGCGTCACAGACAGACAGATTGCTTTCGGATTTATAATATGTAAAAGTAAGAATATTAGGCACTTTTCTTATACCGTAGTATCTTAAAACGGCAAAAAATAAATGTCTGTTGTATATATAGGTTATTGTTGTATATATTTATTTTATTCTGTTTTTAGTATTTGTTGTTAGAGCGGCAACAGAAATACATCACCTGTGAAAATCTGAACTGTCTAACTGTCACGGTTTATGAGATACGGCCTGATGACAGACAGACAGACGAACGGACAGCGGATTCATAGTAATACGGTCCCGTTTTACTCTTTAGGTATGAAACCCTAAAAATAGAATAAGAAGCATCAAAGAGATATAATCCTTTCGTACTTCGCAAGTCCTTCAAGCTTCGTTCGTTTATTTCCGTATCAAAGACTTTTCTTAATATTTCCTACCTTTTCCTTATGACGTCATGTCTTAGATTACACCATTCATCATCATCAGCCTATATATTGTCCCACTGCTGGGCACAGGCCTCTTCTCATACAGAGAAGGCATGAGCATTGATCACCACGCTTGCTCAAGGCGGATTGGCGATTTCAGACTTTTAGGTCCAGGTTTCCTCACGATGTTTTCCTTCACCGTTAGTCAGTGACGTCTAAGATACACTTAGAAAGTACATATGACTTCAGAAAAGTCACATTGGTACTTGCCAGGTTTCGAACCCACACACTCGTACACGAGAGGCAGGTGCCTTAACCACTAGGCCACCACGACTCTTTGTACACCATTACACCATTACATAGCGTATATGTCGTTGCGTGAATTCCTGTCACGTAATAGTTTATATACTACGTTTTTTTTATTGTCAAACAAACGTGACTCGTTCGACACGCATCATCATCTGCCTAGCCTTTTCCAACTATGTTGGGGTCGGACCATTCTAACTGCTGGTGAGTACTAGTGTTTTACATGGAGGGAATGCCTATCTGACCTACCAACCCTACCAATCCTACCAACGATCGATGCACGACGAAAGATCATTTTTTAAACGTTTATAATATAGTTAAACTTAAATAGTTTCATTAGTTATTTAGTAAGCTATCGACTGATCCATACAAATAAAACGCTTTATCCTGAATGGCTGACAGATCAACACAGCCTAAATCGCCTAAATCTTGGTGGGTGTGTTCTTTGTATGACGTGGTCATCCGATAAGAAATGATTTTCCGGATTGTAGCCCTAAGGGGCTGAAAATGGGGGACAAAGTTTGTATGAAACTCGGTCATATTAAATCTGAATTCGTCTACGCGGGCGAAGTCGCTGGCGGATAACTAGTCTGCAATAAAAATACTCGAAATGTTGTTATGAATAATTGCTTTAAAATGAATCGAAAATCAAATTACAAAGAAATCAATGAAATACCGATAAAAAATATTGAAATCAAATCCTATTCTATAAAAAAATACACGGTACTTTTTACTCTTCGAATTTTCATACAGATTAATTACTAAAAAATGAAAACCCGAGTAATAAATAATCGTTTTCTTTGCAAAGAACCTGAATAAATCTGGGATCAAAAATCGCTTTGGTTTTCAATGCACTTTGTGTTTTATTGTTAAGACATAAATCAGATTTTCCTTTGTATTATTCCATTGTAAGGGCGACCGATATTGCTGGATCGAGACTACGGTGGTGGTGTTTAAAAATATAGTGATGCTGGAAGAACCTTTTGAGAGAAATATTCTTTCTATATAAATGCGAACGTGTCTGTCAGTCTGTTACACTTTTATGGGAAAACAGTTGAACCGATTTAGATAAAGATTCTACGGACATAGATTAAAACCTGGAGTGTCCTATAGGATATATTTTATTGGATTCCGTGAAGTATTTCTCTCGGAATGCGAGTGAAACAGCGAGATACTGCTATGTTTTTAAATTTGAAGTCAGATGAAGCGTTATACAAAATAAATTGTGATTAGACGAAATTCGAGTGCTTATTTCTTAATTTAAAATTCAAGGGTCTAGTCTATGGCACTTAATTATGCATGATAAGACAGCAAAATAATAACTTATACAAGATAACGGTTCTGAATTTTTATTAGAAAAAAAAGAAAAGAATATTATTCACGCAGAATTTTGTAGAGTATTTTATTTTGTTACAAAACTTTAAAATAGTTCCACGTTTTTTTAAATATCTTAAAAATATGATTTACAGTATCAAGTAAAATCAAAACTTAATGCTTAATAGGTATAAAAACTGAACAAATATTAAACTTAATATTAAAACGTAAGCCTGCTTATTATATTGAAATTTATTTAAAATAAAAAAAAACTCAGCGCTTCATAGGTGATAATGAATAATGTTTTTAAAGTATTTTTATATATTTAGGTTTATACAAAAAAACTTATTTTATTACAGCTGCAAATACCCTTTATATAAAGGAAAGAAAGATTTTATTTTTTTTTGACTCAGGAAATAGTCCTCTAGTGACTAAAAACAAAAAAGCTGTACCTGCACTACGCCAGAAAAGGCTTCTAACTCAGCCTCACTAATTAATGACTTTAACTAAAATAAATGCCGCAGCTCTAGTATACGAAACCTATTTATGACACTCATAATTATTATCTATCTATTAATACATGAAGCAAAAACTTTGTACACCTTTTTACGAAAATTGCGCGGACGAAGGAGTATAGAATTTCGCACACTTATAGTTTACTAGCTCTCCGCCAGCGACTTCGCCCGCATGGACATTTTTTTTACACCTTGGGTGACATAATTCAGAATTTTTAAAAGCGGTATTGTAGTTTTTGAGTTAAACCCTTTTATCAAACAAACAAATCTTTCCTCTTTATAATATTAGTATAGATATAGAGAAAAAGTGTAGATAGGTACCTAATAGAAAAAAATATGGTGCAAATTCGACCAGTGCGCGAACTCTACTACTAGTAAAATGAAATACATCTCAAATCTCCCAGCTGTGTACGCTTGACACAGCCACATCCATTGACCACTAATTCCGTGTACAGTTCGGAAGTGCTTCATCGCACCTGGGATCCTATATTGATCTGCACAGCAGATGACGCGGACACTTTTAGGAGAACAGCTTTCCTTGTTCTTTTTTTTTATTACGACTTTTACTACTGTTTTGTGCTTGCCACTGTGAGAAATGGAATCTATATATTAATATGTGAAGTAAAAACGTTGTACCCCGTTTACGTGAAATTTTGCACACTTAGATATAGTTTTTATAGCTCTCTTTAAAAACTATCCTAAGATAAGATTAAATCGGTCCAGTAGTTTTTGAGTTAAAACCCTACAAACAAACAAACAAAAAATCTTTCCTCTTTATTATATTAGTGTAGATTCACCCTGGTATGAACATAAGCTAAGCTTTTCTTACTATTTTCTTTGGCACAAGATTCCGTGAATTAGTCTCGTAAAACGACTACTTACTTACATACATCAGTTGACCCCAGATTTAGGGCCTCCATTTTGCTTTTCCTCTTAAGTTATTTATTTGTGTAGGTGGATAGTATTCTTGACTTAGTTATAAGTAAGAAAAATGGTGGGAAAATTGTGTTTTTTTTTCTTTATCATAACTAAGGTTAAGTGGGATAGAATTTTTTCATTATATAATTACTAAATTTAAATTTCTATTAATCATCCACCTACCAACTAAGCAATTTAGGAGATAAGCTAATTATAAGATAGGGACTAGCTGTTTCACGCGGTTTCACCCGTATCCTGACGGAACTAATTCGCGCACCCGGGTAAAAAGTATCCTATATTTTAATCCAGGTTATAAACTATGTGTGTACCAAAGTTGATCCAAATCCATTCAGCAGTTTTTGCGTGAGGCAGTAACAAACATATATCCTCACAAACTCTCGCGTTTATATTATTAGTTGGATATTTTTTATAGCTAGACACAATTATATAGTTATAGCTAGAGAGCTACTGGTATTCTAAAGTTAGACTGGGAACTGTGACTGAGAAGTCTGGATAGACGAGCTCTCCGAGACAAGGAGGTGTACATAGATACTAAGAAAGAAATCGAATCGAAAGATTTATATTTTTCGACTGGACGCTGAAATAAAAAAAATATAGCAAACCTCTTCTAATAATGAGAAAAAAACCTATATATATGTGTATTGTTTTCTACAAGTAATGATATTTATTTTTGCAAGTAGGTTATAAAATAACACTTTTACACGTCAAACATATTTTTGTTTATAGCTAGAAGAGGCTGGTGTTTCCTGTCCTACCTTGAGAAGAAACGAGCTCAAGATTCACAGTCTTTAAACATCCACTAATTTAATAACTATTGCAATATGATACAACAATGTAGACTCGTGTCTGAAATGACCTTTTGAAGGTGGACCTGTCCAATCAATTGGCACGCAAGTGTTGGACTTCATTTAACTCAACAGCAACTTAGGAGCTTAACGATCGATAAGATAGTAAATAGATTTATCTATATCTTCTATCTATATCTTCTATACTTATAATAAATCTGTAGAGAGGTCAATTCTGTACATTAAATATATTTCCAAAATAACTATCA
The DNA here is from genome assembly GCA_963891755.1 of Pyrrhia umbra. Lineage (NCBI taxonomy): Eukaryota > Metazoa > Arthropoda > Insecta > Lepidoptera > Noctuidae > Pyrrhia > Pyrrhia umbra. Next base: position 6,248,899 of record OY982943.1, read on the forward strand.
GGGGGTGATTAGGGATCGATACTGATGCCTAAAATGCAATCAGTAAAATTTTTGTCTGTCTGTCCGTCTGTCTGTCTGTCTGTCTGTCTGTATAAACTCTATAGAAACAAAAACTACTCGACGGAATTTAACGAAACTTCTTACAATTATTTGTCATACTCCTGAACTGGTTATAGTATACTTTTCATCACGCTACAATCAATAGGAGCAGAGCAGTGAAGGGAAATGTTGTCATTTTGTTTAAACGCGCTAATCTCAGGAACCGCTGTTCCGATTTGAAAAATTCTTTCAGTGTTAGATAGTCCATTTATCGAGGAAGGCTATAGGCTAAATATCATCACGCTAAGGTTAATAGGAGTGGAGCACCACTATTCCACGCGGACGAAGTCTCTGGCAGCAGCTAGTAGTAAATATAATCAGAAATGTGTTGTTTATATATATAAATGCCATATACTACTACTACAAAGTGCTTACCCGGCAAACAAGAACGCGCTTGAAGATAAATAGTTACATAGTAACCAGCTAGACGCTTTAGGGCTGCTAGCATCAAGTTTACAGCTGAGACTCAATTTATTAAGCTAGCTTAGAAACATTAATTATAGACCTTATTTCTAAGACTTTTAGATCTTTATTTATAAATCTATCCATTTAAAATAGGATTAATCCTTTAGTTCTAATCTGTTTCGAGTATTAATGCGTTAACAGAACACACAATTATTATCTTCAAAAGTATTGTTTAAAATTAGAAAATTATTTTCATTCTCTAGGTACCTAGTTGGATAGGAATAACCATTGAATAAAAAAAAAATTTGGACGTAAAAGTGTTTTTTTAAAATATAAATGTAATTTATCATTTAAATACATAAAGGCGAAAAATATGCCGTTATTTATAAGTGAAATGGAGGAACTGCCATTCAAAATCTGCCAAAATGGGGGATAAAATTCGATAATTTTACTGTTATTTTATATTTTTCGTATAATATTTATGATATAAGTTTACTTAATTATTATATGTCATCATCATCTGCCTAGCCATCTAAACCGGATGCAGCTGAGTATCTGTGTTTTACATGGAGCGACTGCCTATCTGACGTCCACAACCCAGTTACCGGGTAACACGATACCCCTTGGTAAGACTGGTTGTTAGACTTTCTGGCTTCTGACTATCCGTAACGACTGTCAAAGATGTACAAATGACAACCGGGACCAACAGATTAACGTGCTTTCCGAGGCACGGAGGAGTCTCGCTATGACAAAGATGGTCACCCATCCACGGGCCGACCGCGCCAAGCGCAGCTTAACCTTTGATCGGTCGAACCGTGCGGCCGTTACTTAGCCACGAGCTCCTCCGAATTATTATAATATGTATGTATTGATATCATAAAAAAATATTAAAAGTTTGCTAAATATTGATATCTATCGTGGTTTTTGATATTCGTAAATATAAATATAAATGATAGAAAGTTTGGTGCAAATTGCCAAAATAGGGATTATAGTCATTTTATTCTAGATCTCCTTACATGATATATTTCAGCTTAGGTACCCAAGATTCGGGGACTACTTAAAACTAACAATAATTTCAACCAATCAAATAGCTCTAAATCTATGCTCTAGACAAGATCTATGCTTGTAAGGCGAAGTGTAGACTACGACATAAATTGGGACACAAATGTCAGACATACATTTCTAAGCTGTTCACATTTCCACAGTTTCTTACTGTTGCCGTTTTCGCAACAATCCTTACTAATATTATAAATGCGAACTCTGTCTGTCTGTCTGTCTGTTACGCTTTCACGCCAAAACTACTGGACCGATATAAATGAAATTTGGTACAGAGATAGAATAGACCCTGAGGAACAACATAGGCTACTTTTTACCCGGGTGCGCTAAGTAGTTCCCTCGGGATGCGGGTGAAACCGCGGGAAATAGCTAGTTAATTGTCATATGTATAGACACTTCTGTTCACACACAGACACTTGGTGTATACACTGAGTGTACGATGTATGATGTCATTGTCGATGTCTAATTTTAATACAGACCTCAGCTAAGTTTAGACTACGACAGGTATTGCGAAACAAATGTCAGACATAAAATTCTATAATTACAGTTCAATAGTTTCATTGTGATGTCACTATCGCGACACTTATTATCACAATAAATGTCACATACCTGTTTACACACAAACACTCGCTGTACGGGGTCGGGTAAGTGTAAACCTGGCTTAAGTTTAAGTAGTAGTACGGTGTATGATGTCCTTGTCTAATTTTAATATGGACCTTAGCTAAGTTTAGACTACGACAAATATTGCGACACAAATGTCAGACATGAATTTCTAATTAGTTTACACTTCTTTTTCTTCTTTGTGATGTCACTATCGTAATAAATGTCATACACCTGTTTACACACAGAATTTCGCTGTACACTGAGTGTAAGTGTATACCTAGCTTAAGTTTCTAGCTTTGTGACAACCCTAAGTACCTTGCCCTATATATCACGTGGCAAGTGATGACGTCAAAACGATCGCAGTGCAGGGATGTCAAGTAGCTATTCATGCGTTTATACTATACTAGCTGTGGCACGCGACTTTACCTGCGTGCCGAGGGGATTACTTAACGCACCCAGGCAAAAACTGGGGGATGTTCGAAAAAGTTACCGCGCCTCCAGAATAAAAAGGGCTGAGGAAGGAACATGGATGGGTTTTAGTCAGTAAGAGTCTGACACTCTCTCCCCACGGCGTGATCATCCTTTGATGACTTCCCATCCGCAAAAAACCCTGTATATAAAGCTTATAACCGTCTCCAAGGTCTCCACTATCTCCGTACTAAATTTCATCTAAATCGGTACAGCCTGTTTTTACCGTGCAAGCGTAACAAACGAACATTACTTTGTTAGATGTTGTCCCTAACATAATATTAATCCAGTATTTTCAGTGTTAGACCTTAATACATATAACGTTTAATGTCTAATCCAAAGCAAAGCCAGCCTGTAAATTTAGCCGAATAACTTAAAATTAATTAGATCAAAAATTAATTTAGAGAAGTTTGTATTTCACGAAAAAAAATATTATAAAAAATATTTCGAATTAAAAACCTCCAACTATTTTTGGAAGTCGTTTAAACGTTGAGTCAGGTCCATTGCAATACAGTGTATTTCGCTACGAACCTACCCACTTTCCCAACACATCAACGTAACTACCAATAGTAGTACTGCACAACAATACATTCATCTTGTCACACCGTATAACACATGGCCAGTTCTATTTAAGTGTAAAATATCTAGTTGCAATCCAATCCAATACCGTTTCGGCTGCCTCGGTCGCATAACGCTACTGCTGTGAACGGGGTTCGACAACCAGGTCGAAAATTAACTAAGCCGCCCTTGATTTTGGCAGAATGGTCGTCATATAACAAGGAGGTCGTGGCTAAGTAACAGCCGCTTTGGTCGACCGATCAAAGATTGGTCGGTCGACTAACGGCGGTCGGTCCGTGGATGGGTGACCATCTATGTCATAGCGAGACTCCTCCATGCCTAGGAAAGCATGTTAAGCTGTTGGTGCCGGTTGTCATTTGTAGATCTTTGACAGTCATTACGGGTAGTCAGAAGCCAGAAAGTCTGACAACCAGCCTTACCAAGGGGTATCGTGTTACCTGGTAACTGTGGAGGTCAGATAGGCAGTGGCTCCATGTAAAACACTGGTACTCAGCTGCATCTGGTTTCAGAAAGTTAGTGATGTTAGTAGTTAGTAACCCTGTGCCTGGGACGCTAAACTATCGTCCCCGGCTGCTATCTTGATAGCAGTCGTTGTTACAATCCCATGTCAGAGGCCGTCAGGCGGATTTGAGAAAACTCCGAACTCCGAGCTTGTTAGGTTGTTAAAAAAGAATATTGATCAGCCAAAAGATCTGTCAGTTACGCTGCACGTTAAACTAGCTGAACCTATTTAGATCAAATTTGGTATTCAGATAGTTTGAAATTTTTGGAAGGACGTGGGATAAATTTTACCCGGGTGCGTAAAGTAGGCCTACTTCCCTTGGGATGCGGGCTAAACCGCGGGAAACAGCTCAATATACTAAATGCCTAACTAACTCGGTTACGTTTTCACGGAGATTTACATTTTGTATGGAGATAGATTGAAATATTTACAAGGACATATATGTGCGTCACGTAATTCCCCCAGGATCCGAGTGAAACGGTGAAAAAGCTAATACTTTTTTCTTCTAAGCCTAAATTCTCTACCCTCTAAAATATACAATGTATTAAAGGTTATAAAGTGGTCAGTTTGTTCGCGTCAGTTTGCGAAGTGACACCTAGGAGATACCGCCCCTCCTTTCCGCTCCACTTTTATTCACCCGTCGCGGGAAATCCATTTGCGGCGAGTTTTAAGTTGTCTTAATTATTTTCTTTTTTTTTTGTTCGTTGCTTCGTTTTACTCTTGATTGGCTGCTGATGTGGTTATCGCAATTTTGCTGGTGATTGAAAATTATTAAATTAATTGAGTTGTTGCATTTTTAATTGATTTTTTACTATTTGTATAAACGGAGACACACGCCTCTAACAGATATATTAACGACTAGATTTGCGCCAGCGGCTTCGCCCGCGAAAGCTATACGATTTCTAATTAAAAACGAAAGAGTTTTATACAAACTTTGTCTCACAAAAATCCTTTCTTATCGGATGCCTACGTCATACAAAGAACACACTCTCCAAGTTTCAGGTGTCTACGATATGCAGTTTTGGCTGTGCGTTGATCCGTCAGTTATTCAGGATAAAGCATTTTATATGGGGAGTTTGTTATTGTCTAAGTGCAAGTATGTCTTTTAATTAGTCCGGCCTAATTAACGCTGTTCTAGATTAATAAAAGTCTCCACGCTGCTCAGACTAGATACCGCCAGTGTACTTGTAAAATGCGGCAACAAGTCGTTTTTGAGTGAAAGAGTAAAACATTCTTACAAACTTTCCCGTTTATAATATTAGTACGATTCACCCATAAGCTATTCTGTATAGCTATATAATCCAAGCTGTTGATGCATAGTGTCTACAAGATCGGAAGCTATGAAGCGGGTGTGATTTATAGGATTGAGCTGTACGTAAGCTGTAGGCTATAGGACTGTTTGTAGGTTGCCTAGATACCAAGACAGGCTTACATATTATGTAGGATCCATAGGTATATGCCAATTATGTATATTGTAATAGATATATCCTGCGGTTACCGAGGACACTATTTAGGCCCAAGTTCACCGACAAGATAACGGTCCGATCAACTTAAACAGCTGTTTAACATAAATTCAAACTTCCAACTTTCGATGGGTAACTTATTATTTGAGATTTTTATTCCTGAAACGGTCGATTACCAAACCAGGGACATAACTAGAAGAAGTGGCTAACACGAAAATTCCAGCTTCCTAGTTAAAAAAAAAGTTTTTGTTTAACGGGCTGATTACGTAACCACCTGTTGGTGAACTCGGCCCTTAAAACACCCACATAAGAAGCCTATACTGCCGTCATAAGAAAAAAAGGCGCAGCTTAATTTTTTTTTTGATATTGAGTTAAGTATATACAATCAGGAAAAGACTGATTACGAATATGTATTAACTCAAAGTTAAAAACCAATATATGAGGTAAATTACGCCCTTTTTGCCCCTACTGTCTCTATACCAAATTTCATCAAAATCAGTTCAGGCGTTTTACCGTGAAAGCGTAACAAACAAACTCACTTTCGCATTTATAATACACATTAATAAGGATGTCGTGGTGGCCTAGTGGTTAAGGCACCTGCCTCTCGTGTACGAGTGTGCGGGTTCGAAACCTGGCAAGTACCAATGTGACTTTTCTAAAGTCATATACACTTTCTAAGTATATCTTAGACGTCACTGACTAACGGTGAAGGATAACATCGTGAGGAAACCTGGACTTTAAAAGTCTGTAATCGCCATTCCGCCTTGAGCAAGCGTGGTGATCTATGCTCATGCCTTCTCTGTATGAGAAGAGGCCTGTGCCCAGCAGTGGGACAATATATAGGCTGATGATGATGATGATTAGTAAGGATTGAAAATTTACATCAAGGTTCTGAATATGAATGTGGACGAAAGCGCTACTTTTTAGAAATGTCCGTCGGTGCATCCAATTAAACCGCGACCCCAACCTGGTAGGGAAAAGGCTAGGCAGATGATGCTGTGTAAAGTTCTGTCAGTTTTTGTTCAGCAACATAATGAGTTCTTTAAGAGGCGTCATAACCATGATTATATAACTATCTTGTACTAATCTGACATTTTACAGAAAACAAGTGTTGTAACTGACAGTTAAACCAAACCGGCCAAGACATAAAAATGTAAACTAAGCCAGTTAAGTGTTTCCTTGCATGCAGTTAATTGTACGGTTATGTTTCACTATGCACAACATTGCCAAGGCGAATCAACAACGGTTACTTCATTTGTAAACATGAGCTAACAATGTTCTATTGTTTTAGTCAGCTTTGTAACGTGAATAATTTTGTTGTGTGTTTCATAAAGTTTTTGGTGACGTCACGAAATTAACAATTGCTTGTATTATAGACGAAATATTTGCACACTGGTGTCGTGTTGTCGGACTTTTTCAAAAGAATTGAATTTTTGACGATTTCCAAAAATAGTTTTTTTTTTGTTTGGTCGTTAGTTTAGTCTTAAGCGTGCTATAAATAAGTTTTATCAGTTGTGAGATGGGCAAGCGTTTAGTCGACGACGCGCTTTTTAAGATATTGTAAGTTTATTCTATTTTATTCCATTTCGGAGATGAAAACTATCTTTTTTTTTTGTTGTAGTTAGGTAACTAACTGCTTAGCATAAAATAAAGCTTTGTATATTATTAATACCCTATGCTACCTTCTTTGCAACCCAAACTAATGAACACAGACTGGCAGCAACCTTCGTGAAAAGGAAGGTTTTATCCATCCCTGTGTCCAGTCTAGGGTTGTCAAAGTTACTAAATTAAAAACTTTTATGCTATTGTGCCACCCTACTTGGCAAAAGTTTCCTATGCTTTTTCATCTTTCTTTAGTGCAAGCCTCATCATCATCATCAGCCTATATATTGTCCCAATGCTGGGCACATGCCTCTTCTCATACAGAGAAGGTATGAGCATTGATCACCACGCTTGCTCAAAGCGGATTGGCGATTTCAGACTTTTAGTCCAGGTTTCCTCACGATGATTACCTTCACCGTTAGTCAGTAACATCTAAGATATACTTAGAAAGTACATATGACTTTAGAAAACTGACATTGGTACTTGCCAGGTTTCGAACCCGCAAACTCGTACACGAGAGGCGGGTGCCTTAACCACTAGGCCACCACGACGACGACTAGTGCAAGCCTGATGTGGCCAATCTTAGAAAAAAAATCTGTCTAGGTCTTCTCGTCAGTGCGGTCTTAGTGCATCCTTAGGAAACCATTGTGTATCTTGGCCCTGTAACCTGTCTAGATGCGATTAATTCCAGGAGAAATAAGAACTTTAAATTGGTCTCGTTTCCCAGTTAGGGGAACTATAGACTAGGGTTATTAGAATATATTTTGTTTACTCATCCATCTTTAATCAATCAATTACGCCTACATAAAGCAACCAGTTTTTGTTCGAAAAAAAAAACATTTTTCTTTTTTTAAGAATGAGTCTGTATAGTGTGAAAATTTCAATATGCAAGAGCACTTACACTAAACACAACCAAAACAGTACAGAAATCCGATTAGCGTTAAATACATCGATGATACACGATACGGATCTATGCTAACCTGTAACACAAGCCAAATTATGCCATAACAGAATTTAGTCCGCAACGAACAAACGCACGCGAATCAACAATTCCAAGCGGCCAGTCCAGCGCCGAATCAAACTTCAACACCTCAAAATACCCCACATTTCTCTGCCCTGTAATTGTACCGACGCCAACGTGACAGCCCTACAAAGCAGGGGTGGCGCTGAATCTTTTAACACGACCGCGGACTTTGATTTGAATTTCAAATAGGGTTGTGACCATTAATCGTCAGCGCGCGGGACGGTCAATCGTGGAGTAAGAGAAGATATGCACTGTCGACTGCGACAAGATATAAAGTAACTTCATTAATTAATTAAATTACGCATTTGAAGGCAAGAGGGCGTGGCAGTAACAGCCGCATTGATTGATCTACGCTTATCCGTTTTATACCAAAACTCATCTATAGATTCCTAGCTAACATTTGAAATCTTCTACAGTCGATATAGGTAGTCAGTCAGCCCAAAAGTCTGCGACCAGTTTTGTCAAGGAGTATCGTATTGTTACCTAGCAACTGGGTTGTGGAGGTCAGATAGGCAGTCAACCCTTGTAAAATCTAAACTAATATAATAAAGCTGAAGAGTTTGTCTGGACGCGCTAATCTCAGGAATTACTGGTACGATTTGAAAAATTCTTTCAGTGTTAGATAGCCCATTTATTGAGGAAGGCTATAGGCTATATATCATCACGCTAATACCAATAGGAGCGGAGCACCACTATTCCACGCGGACGATGTGACGGGCAGAAGCCAGTAAAATATAAACCGGAGAAAACTGAAGACTAACTCAAACATATCTATCTAAAAAAGAGTGCAATTTAGAATATTATATCTTTAGATTCTATTCTACAAGGTCGTATTAAGATGAAGTGATCTTTATATGAAAATGTATGCCACTCCTAAAAAAGGTCGTATGTTCATCTTGGTAGGGGAGCCCAAGATGCTAAATGGGGATTTACTCGAGCGTCATAGAGACCTATTGGGATGCAAAGCTTAGATGATAAGAAGAAAAAAATGTTATATAATGTATCGTTTTCATCGGTGGGGGGAGCGGCTATAGATTTTCAAAAATGTAAAAAAAAACTGTTGCATGGACATAATCGAGCGCGTCAGATATTGATAGCATCAATGTCCTACGTATTTTTAATAATGTATTTATGTTAATCTGATCGTTTGCATGATGGGGGTGGTCGTACGTAAGGGTTGAAAATGAAAAAAAAAAAAAAAATATCGAGCGCGTCAGATTTTCTAAGGGGGTGTTAAGTGAACCTAAAAAAAGCTCTCAATCAATAATCTGACGATTTCGATGTGACGCAAACTCGTGGCCATTATTATTATGTGCAAAAAAAAATCGCTATTTTGAAATACTCGAGCGCGTCAGATTAAGATATATATGGTTCATCTTTATGTCCTAGACGTGCTGTCTTATAATCTGACGATTATCTAGAGGGATTCGCCTAATCTGCCAAAAAAAACATATTTTTTTAAACCATTGGACTTAATTAATTGAAAAGCTCAGGAAATAGCATGCAAATAAAAACGTGTACGTTTGTTAAGTAGAATATTACAAGTATTCTCGTATTTATAAGAAAAAAATAAATTATAAACGCTCAAAAAAAAAAATTTTTTTTTATTATTAATTGATTAATTAATCATCATCTTCGTCAGTAGAATCATCTTCATCTTTTTCGTGCTCGAAGAAAAAAAACTTAAACGAAAAGCCAAAACGTTGGAAATACTGTTAATAATATTATGCCACGAACGAGTCTGTTCTGTGTCATCAGCTGTGAAGGCGTATAGCAACCGAAACTAGAGTAGGGACGGAGTGAGAGAGTAATAGATAGAGAAAGAGTGAGAGGGGAATAGAAGCGCGGAGAGGAGAATATAGGCATCACGCAGCTGCACGCATTAAACTTTATCGATGAATTTTTGTTACTTCGGCTTGTGGAAATGGTCAGATTATATATTTTTCGTTATCCTTGAATTATTTCCTACAAAATAAAAAAAAATCAGCCACGCTCGAGAATGTCGAGATGACGTTTTTTTTTACAACTTTTCCGCCCTCCCCTTTCTTTACGTCACTCTCAAATTGTCAGATTTGTGGAATATACACTTTTTAGCATGTAATTAACTCACCCTACCTTAATCTGACGCGCTCGAGATTTTCTGATGATCGATTTTTTTTTACTAATCTGATCCTTTATCCTTGACGCGCGTCCTTATATATGGGGCTCATATTTGGTGGAGGTACTCAAACGGGTACAAGGTATCCCCCTGTATATTAATCTGCCGCGCTGTAGTAAATCCCGAAATCCCCGCTTGGGCTCCCCTTTTAAAAGGGTCCCATATGTTTACGGCGATGCACGTGTAAACCGCAGGCAATAATTTAGTTTTTACTAAAAAGCCTTGAGCGAAACTAAACAAAAACTCGTAAAGGTCATTCGTTTATAGCTGACTACATGAAAAGTTACTTTCGACTTTGTCCCATGGGACATTTTGAAGATAAACTCAATGGGGGTCTTAGTTTTAGGATATACTGGCTGTTCCCTGCGGTGTGACCTGCATCTTGGTGCAAATGTATCATGGAGCCAGGTAGAAGGTATTCTATGTCGTTCCCCAGGTTTCAATCTATGTCGATATCAAATTTCATTTAAATCGGTGCAGTCGTTACACCGTGAATGCGTAACGAACAAACTTTTTTTTTGCGTGAATTTTTCCGCTGTTTTAATAGTTACTCTGCTATTCGGACGTCCAGCCATTCTCGAGTTGTAAGTGTTCTCAACACAAAACAACAAACTCGACATTGTTTTATTTATTAAGATGAAAAGCGTTCTAAGCATGTTTTTTAAAGACTTGTGAGTCAATATTTGCTATTTGCAAAACGTAAAAAGGAAAAAAATCCAGTCTCCGACTAATCCCAACTGCGCGGCTTTCCTTACGCATAAAGCAAAGCTTACAGTGTCAACTGCTGCGTCCAATTAGGACTACAAATAGAGTGCCTACATAAAGGCTAGCTTTCAAAATGGCGGATAGATACAGTCTTCATTAAAGTTGGTAAAAAGACTGGGTTTACTGGATTAAGTGACGATTTTTTGCTGTAGATGTTTTCTGGATTCATTTAAAATACTCGTATTTACGAATAGCTTTCCGCCCACGGCTTCGCCCGCGTGGACATTTTTTTACACCTTGGCTTACATTATTCAAGTTTTAGTAGGAATTCCTAATTATTTCTGGAAATAAATATAGCCTATGACACATCGTAAAGATGTAGCTTTCTAGCTTTTTTTTAGCTTTAGCTCCTTATAGCACCGTCTCTTTTTCACAATGAAACTATTCCTGCTTTGGCACGTCATGGTAGAAAGCCACAGAATTTATTGTTAATGTTAATATTAAACATGCGCTCTAGATAATCTAAAAAAAATATTTGAGATGTCAAAAAATCAAATAACCCTGGCAGTCGAGATCTACGCTTGGGTATCGATGTAAAGATGGCTTCCCACAGTGCGTGATATTGCAGATGGACGGACTTGGTCTAGCCCTGTACCGACGCACTATTGGAGGAGTATAGTACGTAAAGAAAGAAAGAAAGAAAAAAATATATTTCAGGACACGCACAGGAATCAAACAATGGGTAAAAATCAAAGAGTGACAGGTTAGTCTACCTGTACGTAATAATGCAAGCACGTCTTAAAGCCTTGTGTGTGGTGCGTGTCTGTCCGGTGTCGTCGGGCGTGCATGGTATGCTGCAAAATAACGCACCATGAGAAGCCAGCTTTATACGAACCTTAGAGAACACCTGAGTGTCATATTGTGTGCTGATTACACACATTATTCAACATATTGGTCATTTTAATTACAGTAAATCTGTGAAAACACCCGGGCATTGTGGTTAACACATTACGCGATTGGTTTTCGTGGTTTAGATTAAAAGCTAATAGTATTAAAGGTGGTTTATTTTGATTAGGCTGGTTATTTTTAGTAATAACCAGTTCAACCTGACCGTTATTTTAGTTCGAAAATTAAATTAATATCCTCCTACTAGTAATCAGACTAAAAGTACCGGGTTCTATTTCGAAGTCAGGAAAGTAATTTTGTTTTTTTTTTTTCAATCAGGGTTTTCTCAGTAACAGCCCGGTGTCGGCTTCTATCATGGGTAGCTTAAACGCAACGGATGCTTGATGTTTTGTATGTATGCAATCAAATCTTTCTTGTAACATAATTCTTTAAAATATTATAAATGCGAAAAAAACTCTGTCAGTAAATTACGCTTTAGTGGTAAATCTGCTGAACCGATTTGGATGCAATTTGGTTAGAATATAGACTGAAACCTGGAGAAGGTTATATGATTTTTATCCGTTTGGGGGAAGTACTGTCCTCAGGATGGGGATAAAACTAAGCTAGTATTAATATTTTCCGTAAATAATAAATGACATTTATTTTTGTATATTTTAAAGTTCAGACTTTTAATAATAATTGCAACATGGAAGAACAATGTAAGCTTAGTTCGTAGGTAACTAATTATAAATAAATATCTTTATAAATAAATATCTTTGGATAATTTCACACAGCGCCATCTAGCCCCAAAGTAAGCAATGCAAGCATGCTTGTGTTATGGGTGCTAGCTTAACGGATATACTACTTATATACTTTTTTTAAATACATACATATTATACATAGTAACACCCAGACCCAACACAGAAATTAAAATTCATCATTTCAATTTCTGCCTGGCCGGGAATTCCGGAATATTCCGGCCATATGTTGACCACTGAACCACTCAGGTCGTCAAATTAATGTTACAACTCGTGACCCGTCACTTGTTCTAAATTAATAATTGAATTTTAAATGAGACCTTAAGTTTAAAACTACACAGATTGAAATTCCAAGATTTGTGAGGTATATATTAAGATAATTTTCTAAGAAAACTTGGTCAAGGCTAATATTATGTCTAGAAAGTTAGGGTTGTTTGTTTGATAATTTAAATTCGGTCAATGTCAGTAAACAGCAAAATACTATTTTGTAATTAATTCTTAATTAAGCCTCTTGTGTAGAATTAGAACGCCACGTAATATCAGCCTGTTACGTCATTTGTTAAATTCAAAGTCGGGTTTGTTCGAGCACTTATAACTAGAGAACGGCTGGACTGATTTTCATGGTTTTTGATTTGTTGTTTTGTCTCCGTCCCGAATACCAGAGTAACAATTAAAACATTGGAAAACCTACGAAAAAAAAATGATCGGGCGGTACGAAGTTACCGTTACCTAAAACAAAGTTGACTTGAGTCACGGCAGCGATCATCGAAATCTGTTCAACCGTTTTACAACAAACAAACTCACTTTCGCATTCATAATATTAAGTAAGATTTTCCATTTAAAATGACACAATTTTCCATTTATAGTTCCCGTACCTAGTTCACCATACACGATATAAGTTTCGCCAGCTAAAATCTTCACTTAGCTATCATAAAATTTCATAAAGCATTTTTCAGGCAAGAATAAAGAAAAAAACTTCTATCTCGTGAATTTTAAAACGTGTTTTATTCCTCAAGTGTTGTTACATCGCCTCGTTACCCGTACCGAGCGTAGGATTTAACTTGGTGGAGAATTTTTCATACATTTCTCATGTGTGTGGTGAGAAAAATATGAGATCTCGATATTTGGGATGTGGACAGGAATATTTTGAAGGATATTTTGTCATCTGTTACTAATGTCTTCGTCTGTTGCGTAGTTTTAGGTGTCTGCAGAGCGCATCGTGGTCATTCGATCCCTTATTTAACCAAAAATATTAATAATTAATATTTGCATTGTTTACATATTTTTGTGTTTAGAGCAGGAGTTCCCAAATTGTAGGTCGCGGTGCACTGGTACGCCGTAGAGAGCAAACAGCGGCACCGTGACGCACTCCTGTTTACTAAGCTTTAATATTTTTGTCAATCAATCTAGTATTTTTGTAGTCTATTTCAACTAGCTAGGGTGCTGAGATAGAATGTTAAGCCAATAAGTGCGCCGCGAATTGAAAAGGTTGGGAGCCCCTGGTTTAGATTATTAGTGTGTAGATTTGTAAACGTTTTCATTCCAACTGTGAAGCAGAAAAATAAATTATCATCGGTCTCCTGCCCTTATTCCTAATTATTTGTGGTCGGCATGTCTTTTTCTTCTATACATCTTTATCAGCAATCGCCTCACCCTCCACCCTTTCTAGCCATGTCGTCTTTAACACAGTCCATCCACCGTTTTTTAGCCTTCCTCTAGTCCTAAATCCATCCATATTCATGTCCAGAACTTTGGCATCCTGACTAATCCTAACTTCTATCTATACTAATATAATAAAGCTGAAGAGTTTTTTTTGTTTGTTTGAACGCGCTAATCTCAGGAACTACTAGACCTATTTGAAAAATTCTTTCAGTGTTAGATAGTCCATTTATCGAGGAAGGCTATAGGCTATATATCATCAGGATAAGACTAATAGGAGCTAAGCACTACTATGCCACGCGGACGAAGTCGCGAGCAGATGCTAGTATATTATAAAAGTGTAATTTTCAACAAAACCTGCTTAAATTGCTCATAGATTTTTTGTAATGCATAATCCCAGAAATTAGATTAGAAAGATTAGATTACAGTGTTCATGAAAATCAGTTTCCAGTCTAATCGAATTAAGCAGTAAGCCGGCTGCCTAAACAGATTAAGAACAATTCGCTTTCAGAGCAATATTAGAAGAAAAATCTCAGATTATTCTTAAAAACTACCCGAGAATTCAGTCCACGCTAGACTGAAAAATAGCTCCAAGTTGAGAACATGAGAAAATAATTTACAACACACTTATATTTGTAACAAGTGTAAAACTTCGTGTTTCAGCGAAAATGGCCTGAGCTATAAAAATAAACTAGCTCTGAAATGTACAGCGCGGTTATAAACGGAGACGAGGAATAACTGCTTTGTTATGTACTTGAAAGTTTAAAGTTTTTTCAAGGATTAATTTAAATCTCATCATAATGTTCTCTGGACTTTGAATAGGGTATTAAAAATAGCATTTGCCCGCTACTTCTACTGCGTGAACTGAGAATTATACCTATGTATTATTCCAGGTTAAAAACTACGTGTGTACGAAATTTCATCCAAATTCGTTCTGCAGTTTTGTGTGGAAGAGTTACAAACATATATACTTTCTCTAAATTTTTTGCATTTATAATATTAGTAGGATTTTCTATGTTATTATAGTCTCAAGTATCAGCCAAAAAGAAACGAACAGTTCAAAATATTGCAATTTATGCATGAACTATTTTATTTTCAAGAAAATTCTTAACATGAACTTTTCCAGCTTATAATTTATTTAGACGTAACTAATTATTTTTAAGAAAGAAACAGTAATAAAGGCTATTTTAGTTTAAATCCCACATACACTCATACAAATACATATGTTTATGAATATTCCACCGTTCGGATAATCCATTAGAATGTCGACTACATTTTTGCCAACTAGCTGAGATTTCCAAATTTTCTCCGTGCGATATTTCCTCGCAATAATATGACCGATCGGTATAAATATTCTGCTCCCGCGAAATCTGCTTCGAAGAAATTTTCTCAATAAGTAATATAGATAGCGAATATATTACTTGCTACGAGCTACGGCTACGGGCTACGCGGCTACGAGCTACGGTACTACGCTTCACGGTTCGATTCGCCGGAAAATATCGGGGGAAACCAAAAATATATTGCGATTTTTTTTTGTTACATAAGAAAAAGATTTTGTTACTTTTGAAAGGAAATTGTATTTAGTACTAAAGCAAGGTTTCTTGTATCTTAATACCTTAATCACAGAGTAACTTAAGTGGAACATTATGGTCGAGATTTTTTATTATTCCTAAGGCAGATAAAAATGTTTTTATTTTCCTGTGTGTTGTTTTTATGAGAATTTCAATTTTGTGTATTGTGTGCTTTAAAGGGAAATTTTTCAAAGAAATTGCTTGCTTTATACAACGTTTTTTGTTATATATAGACAGATGTTTTTATTTCCACGAGTTTGGTTTTATCCTTTTAGGATCTCGTGGCTAAGTAACAGCTGTACAGGTCGATTGATCAAGGTTAAGATGTACTTGGTACAGGTCTGTTCGTGGATGGGTGACCGTCTATATCATACCAAGACTTCTCGAAGAGAATCGTTACGTGGAGTCAGAAGCCAGAATGTCTGACAGCCATTCTTCCAGTGGTATCGTGTTACCCGGTAACTGGGTTGTGGAGGTCAGATAGGCAGTCGCTCTTAATTAAACACTGGTCTTAGTTGCATCCAGTTAAATTGGAATCCGAGCTTAACATAGTTGGGAAAAGGCTAGGCAGGTGATGATGATTTTAGTTTGTACATGTATAAAGGTTTTAAGGCAGTACAATCCTTAGGAATAGAGAGCATAGGACTTTGGAATACTAAGTTCTGTTAGGACTCCCTAAATATCCTGCAGTCTTAGGCCCAAGTTCACCAACAAGATAACGGTCCGTTTAACTTAAAACAGCTGTTTACCATAAACTCAAACTTCCAACTTTCGATGGGTAATGTATTATTAGAGATTTTTATTCCTGAAATGGTCGATTACCAAACCAGGGTTGAACTAGGAGTAGGTACGTGAAAATTCCAGCTAAAAAAAATCATTTTTTAGCGATTTACGATTACGTAAGCATGTGTAGGTGAACTTGGTCCTTACTGATGTTTTAAGCCTTTAAATTGCGCTTGCGTCAACTACATCAAAACCAGTCAACTTGCATGTCTTAATAGTCTTCAAATTCCTCTTATCTGCAGAACCCAACATTATCAATAACCGCACAACCCCATATCAATGTGCTACCCCCCTTAAATTTATCTAATCAATACACCCCTATAATTCTACGGTCTCAGATAACGGACCACCATTAAAACTATTTTAATGGCTTTTGAACTACTGTGGTCAGATAAATATGTAAATACAGGTTGAGTTATTTTTAACTGAGAGTTTTGGTGTTAAATATAATTATTATCTAGAATAGTGGGTGGTTAAAAATATATGTATATGGCGTTTGATGTGATAAGTTCCGTATGTTAGTGGAGTATTATTTAAAAAAAATGGGTTGTGTATTCAAAGAGAAAAATAAAAAATAATATACATGGTGTAACACATAGTGTAAGATTTTTTAAGAGAATTTTACTGTATGACAATTATAACACTGGCCTACAAAAAAAGGCAAAATGAAATTTAATTAACTGGCTGTTTTTTCAACGAAATCTATTTTTTTCCTTTATTTCACAAACAAGAGCTGATCCAGAAAAAATAACCTCGGTTTTGAGATCACTATAATAGACATACTTAAAATTAGGTATTAAATTTTTTGCACCAAATTTTTTGTTGACCAGTGTAATTAGTTTAGAAAACATACTTTAGGTTATTATAAGAAATACTTTAAACACACATATAAAACTAGATCTTATACAAGATTTTAGCTACGGTTGTTTGTAATAATATGTATTCAACCTTGTCGAATTGAAAAGAAATATGATTAAAAACTCTAAAATTTCTACTAAAAAATAAGTACAATATAATTGTTTCATCAAAATGTTTGTACAACACGAACACAATGTATTACATACATTAATTGTATGTAAAGTGGCAACAAAGTGAAAACCAACATTCCGGTCACCCTGTATACTTTCAGAATATTATACTACCCCCAATTGAACCAAAAGTATTTAAAGCAGTTTAAGGGTAAAATGTGTGTTCTAATTTGGTGGAAAGTTAGATTTTATTATCAAAGTGAGTTACAATGTTCGGTAATTAGTTGGAAAGTGATATTTTAGCGAGTTGTGGGTGAGATTGTTAGGCAGTTTCAATGTCGTTTGTGATAAAGGTACATTTTATTTATTTGATCCGCAATTTAGACGTAGGTGGGTATGTGGAAAAGGGTGGGGAATACTTTTACCCAGCGAGGATTTTTTTTCATTGGTTTTGCTCTTGTCTCTAGTGTAGGTCAGTGGTGACAGAGACAAAGTCGAAGATGGAGCGAGTTTACCCAGAAGAAACCTGCTCACTTTAACTTTGAAGAGTTTAGGATTGAATTCGTTCGGGAACACAGACGCAGGAGAGTTCCACACCTTTGCTGTGCGCATTATAAAAGACGTTTGGAAACGCTTAGGTGCGAATTGGAGGAATAGTAACAAGGTAGGGATGGTAACTTGCAGTACGTCTAGGATCGATGGTATATACTATTACACAGTCATTTGTACTTTTTGAGTTTGTCTGTTGGTCTCTCATGTTATCACCGTGATTTTTTACTTTTAAAGCCGGTAGCACCACAAAATATGTGGTTATTTATACGTGAAACAGCATAACAGTTGGTTGCATCAAACTTTTTATCGTTTATACTTTTACAAATATCCATATATAATATATTACAAAACATTATATCAATACATAGATAGGTATAACAATTAAGTAAAAATATATCATAAATATTAAAACGAAAAACATAAAATAATAGCAAAATTATTTAATTTTATCCTCCATTTTGACAGATCTTGGATGACAGTTCTTCTCGTAAATGTTAACCGCATATTTTTATTGTGCAACCGGCTGTAACTGTCATTCAAGATCTGTCAAAATGGAGGATAAAATTGAATAATTTTGCTATTATTTTATGAATATTTAATTAATTATTAAATCTATGTATTGATATCATAAAAAAATTATAATAATTAATATCACGTTTTGTGATAGTCGTAAAAGTGTTAATGATAAAGATTTTGGTCCAAACCGGCGGTTAGTGTAGCAACGGGAATGATATTAAATAACGTTAGAGTATTGGATTATTTCTCTAAACACAGTACATATGACAGTTACAACAAGATTAACTGCCACTTAACGTTGAATATACGAACGTGTGTCAATCTACACAAAGATATAAATTCAACAATAAATAAGCCACTCCCATCCCTCATAAGATATTCGATTTAGATTCCAAACATTTTTCTGTCATCCCCCGAGGATAGGGGCGTGATTTTATCTTGTAGTTACATAATCCCATGTAACCTTCTTGAGATCAACGTCAAACAGATTCAGATAAAATACTTATGACGTCAGAACTTCATGTAACAGTAAAAAGTTCGACGCGTTACGTCAGCGATTCACGCGTCAGCGATTGATGACGTCATCTGTTTTCATCAATGTATGTGACTTTGTTGCGTAAGTAGGTTTCGCCCGTGGACTTTCGTATTTCTTTTGATATGACTTAAAAAGGAACAGGTTTTTAGTGAGACAGAATCCCTTTTTTGACGGCACGTTTGGCGTAGTTGGTCAGCAATTGGCTGCTGCGCTGCGTGTCGCAGGTTCAGTTCCCGCACGGGACAACTTAAACTCTCTCGGTCTGAGTATTCTCACACTTAATTAATTTGTAATGGACGGCTGTGTTGCTGGAAAGTTAACCGCTTCTTCTTTCCAGTCATAACACTAGGGAGAGGTGAAAGGGACACCCCCTTTCACCTCTCCCTAGTGTTTGGGGGCGCTGTTATAATGTAAATCTTACGTGAAAACTTATAATTTAATTGGTCTTTTTTCATTAACATTTTTGACTTTGAAAATAGCAAAGCATTGCTGATGCTTTTGTTATTGCCGGTGGTGATGTGCGACTGGGC
This sequence comes from Pyrrhia umbra, assembly GCA_963891755.1. Classification (NCBI taxonomy): domain Eukaryota; kingdom Metazoa; phylum Arthropoda; class Insecta; order Lepidoptera; family Noctuidae; genus Pyrrhia; species Pyrrhia umbra. Next base: position 6,268,320 of record OY982943.1, read on the forward strand.
CTACCAATCGTCATAAGGTTCGCCCCACTGGTTTTTAATGGAAATACTGAAAATAAATTATATTTAGGGCCTTTTGCACTTCTGAATAGGAGTTATATCTATCAGATTAATTCACAGTTGATACGTCATTTGTTTATTTTTTTTGGGCAGATAAACGGGTATTTTTAAGGAGGTCATGCAACCAGCCAGTCACATTGAACTGTCTTCCAAGTACTAACTATTTGGTACAGTGGAACTCAAATAAAAATCTACCGCTGACGTCATTCTTTCCGACAAAAATATCGCTAAGGGCTATCGGCATCCCATCGTGAGTGATGACGTCATTTGTCGCTATCCACCACCAGTAATGTAGTTTGAGTTATTACCCACCCAAAAACTCTGAATATATTGACTTAAAATAAAGAAAGAAAGGTTTTCGTGTATGTAATGGTAAAGAGGGAGATATTTTTCACAGGATAAAATAGAGTGAGGGTTGAATATGGGGAGGTTTGGACAAATGTGTGTGCCGAGTTTGGTTTTCAAATTCATTGTGTTCGTCGTGTCGATGAACTTTGTAATGTTGGGCATCAATGTTGATTTTTATTCAAAGCTTAATAAATGTTGTAGATAAAATACCTTAAGAAAGACCCTAAAAAAAGGTTTTAGAATTACTTTTCAGCAAAAAATCCGAACCTTACCTTAACTTTAGCATCCAAAAGAAAATTCTACGAACTTTTCAAAAACTCAAAAAGGTGCGTCCAAAAATTTCAAACGGCCTGCTAGTTATTCAAGAAGGCGCAATTACTTTTAAATTCTACTCAGCAGTTTTTGAAGTCCATTTCAATAATAAATTACTTTGAATACGAAAGTCGAAAGGACAATTATCGGGAGTACAAAGACTCAGGGTTGCGCGAAATCGGTTTTTGTTAAAGCCTAAATAAACGAATGTTGAATACCTGTATGCGTTTTTTGACAACCCTAGTAAATTAGGATGAAAGAGGGATCATCTTTTTAATTCACGATATTTACGAGTCAATGAGGAGCTCGTGTCTAAGTAACAGCCGCACGGGTCAACCGATCAAAGGTTAAGCTGCGCTTGACGCGGTCGGTCCGTGGTTGGGTGACCATCTATGTCATAGCGAGACTATTCCGTGCCTCGGAAAGCACGTTAAGCTGTTGGTCCCGGTTGTCATTTTTTGATCTTTGGCAGTCGTTACAGGTAGTCAGAAGCCAGAAAGTCTGACAACCAGTCTTACCAAGGGGTACCGTATTACTCGGTAACTGGGTGGAGGTCCGATAGGCAGTCGTTCCATGTAAAACAGTGGTACTCAGCTGCTTCTGGTTTACACTGGAAGCCGGCCCCAACATAGGAAAAGGCTAGGCAGGTGATGATGATTTACGGGTCAATTGGGATTCATATTCAAAAAATATAAGACGAAAAAACTTAAACGAAGAGATTATTGTTAAATATTTCGCATTAACAAATTTTCCAGCATACAAAACGAATCGAATTTCAGCAGTTTCGACTAATTATGAAAACGTCAAAGAGGACCGGCGCCGATTTCCATGTAAATTGAACGGCCATGGCAAATGAGTGATCACAGCTGCCTACCGAACAAGCATAAATTAAATATTAACCTTAATTGATTTCAATTCGAATGTAAACATTGATGAATGTAGCAAATTATAAGCTACTGTTTGCTGCTACTTCCGTCCCAAGGAAACTATTTTGATAAAAAAGTAGCCTAAAACCGCCTGCAGAGTATCATCTATCTTCGTACCAAATTTCATCAAAATTGGTTCAGCTGTTCAACTGTGAAAGCGTAAGGAATACACAAGATCCGCATTTATAATAATACTAGCTTTCACCCGCGTCTTCTTGGAACTATTTTACGCAAAAAAATACCTATAACTGGGGGGTTAGACAAGTGGCAAAAACGCTGTAGAAACGCTATAGAATAGAAAACAAAATATATGGGAATGACATATAGCTAGTCGTAAACGAATGTCATTCCCATACATTTTGTTTTCTATTCTATAGCGTTTCTATAGCGTTTTTGCCACTTGTCTAGCCCCCCTGTCTGCATAGTCCCATCTTTCTCCATGCTAAGTTTCTTGTAAATAGCTTCAGCCGTTTAACTGTGAAAGAGTAACGAACTAACAAACAACATTTGCATTTTTAATATTAGTTAGGATAACATTATTACCGACCTTATTATTTGCCTACTTTAAAAGCAAAATATTAATCTATACTTAATATAATAAAGCTGAAGAGTTTGTTTGTTTGAACGCGCTAATCTCAGGGTCCGATTTAAAAAAATCTTTCAGTGTTAGATAGCCCATTTATTGAGGAAGGCTATAGGCTATATATCATCACGCTAAAACCAATAGGAGCGGATCACCACTATTCCACGCAGACGAAGTCGTGGGTAGAAGCTAGTGAAATATATTTTTAAGACAACAGTTGTTTTTTATGTATTAACTAAAACATTTTTTTAATGAATCCCTATGTTACTACGACAAAGGTAATTTAATTTTGTTTCTGTACTTGAACATATTATTATAAAATAAGTAAGCTCTACCTTAGTTTTAAGATCAATATTTTTTTTATTTCTAAATATACTTTGTATTCTATACAAATAATATATTCTTAAGTAAATTCCTTTGGGATGATTAAATAGATGTACCTTTGTCTTTCATTTTAGTTTCTTTGAGTATATATTTTCATTATTTTTTATACTTTTAATGCTTACTAATATTATAAATTCGAAAGTTCTGTCTGTCTGTCTGTCGCGCTTTCACGCCAAAATTATTGAACCGATTTAAATGACATTTGGTACACAGATAGTCTCGAGCCTGAGAATGGACATAGGGAACTACTTATCGCACCCGGATAAAAAGCCTATAACTGGCTCCAGGGTTCTATTTGTTGCTCCGGGATGTTCGAAAGAGATACCGAGCCCATAGAATACAAAGGGTTGTGGAAGAAACATGGATGGGTTTAAGTCAGTAAAAGTCTGACACACCCTCCCGCCTCACTCACGGCGGGAGGAGTCGTTTAATGACTACCCACAAAGGGTACAGTTTCTAATAAAATACAAGTAAACATTTATCACTAAAAAAAAGTCGCTTTCTCTGTCCCAATATCCCTATGTATGCTTAAATCTTTAAAACTACGCAACGGATTTTGATGTGGTTTTTTTAATAGATAGAGTGATTAATGAGGAAGGTTTTAGAATATAATTTGTCAAGTTTTTGTATCCATTAGCTAAAATATCGCGGGCGAAGCTGCTGGCGGGAAGCTAGTAACTGATAAAACAAAAATCTTCGATTCCCGTTAAACCACTGTTATCAAGAAATAGCACACAAGTTAGTGTGCTACATATAAATTGAATACCAATATATTACATGCTGTTCCTTCGAAGTATCAATACATTTGCCGACACACAAAAATCAACTCTTCACGATCGGTTTACGGTTGAAAATGGAAGTTCAAAAAGTGTTCATGATAAGAAATTGACAGAAGACACGGAGATAACGACAGATCTTTGTTAACAAACAACCTTTTGTATTTTCAATCTCGTTGTTAGAGTGTAAGCAGAGATCATTTATTATTTACCCTCGTATGTGAACTGTTTAGAGGGTTGAAAACTTACAACTGCTCTTTCTTTGCTGCCTTATATGATGGTTCCGCAGCTTAGAAGATTAAGGCCCAAGTTCACCGACAAGATAACGGGCCGATCAACTGAAAACAGCTGTTTAGCATAAATTCAAACTTCTACCATACGATGGAAAACCTATAATTTTGGTTTTTCATTCCTAAAACAGTCGATTACCAAGCCGGGGTTGAACAAGAAGTTGACAACACGAACATTCTCGCTTCGTGGTTAATAAAATGTTTTCGTTTAACGGGCCGATTATATAACCATCTATCGGTGAAATTGGCTCTAAAGATCTAAGTGGAAAGGTTTTTTTTTGTCTTGTGTTTTTTTTAGGTAGTTACTAGCGTCCCACCCCTAGCTTTAACACTGGTGCAATTTTAATATTTTTTTCCACAAAAAAATTGTTGCCAGGTTTCGAACCCGCAAATTCGTACTTGAGGTCCAGACGTCTAAACCTCTTTGCCACTATAACATACCTGTTAAACCCTTGGGGGAATTATGTGTCTGTAATACTAGCTTTCCGCCCGCGGCAATACGAATTCAAAATAAAAATGACAAAGTTTGACCTATTTCATGACCTATTTCATCCCTTTAGGCCCTAAAGGGTTGAAATAGGTTATCATACCCTAAAGTTTAGGGTATGAATTTAGAAACAAACCACTAATGGTTGCTTACGCCATGTCAAGGAACATTTGTGCAAAATTTCATACTTATAAATCCAGCGGTTTGAGCTGTACGTTGATCGTTCAATCAGCCAGTAAATTTCTTCTTTTATATAGACTAGCATTTCGCGAGCGGCTTCGCTCGCGAGAGCTATATGAATTCAAACTAACGATGACAGAGTTTCCTACAAACTGTGCCCCCCTTTTTTATACCCCTTTTTTTTTCGGATGAAAGATCATCAAATGACCCCTCCCTCCGTGGGTGAGGGTAGAATTTCGGAAAATCCTTTCTTATCGGGTGCCTACGTCATACAAAGAACACACCCTCCAAGTTGCAGGTCTCTACGATTAGCGATTTCAGCTGTGCGTTGATCCCTCACTCATTCAGGACAAAGCATTTTACAAAGAAAGAAAAAAACTCCTACATTCAACATATCATGAGCTTGAAACTCAGCAAGGTTACGCAACATCAGGTGTCAATTCTCCACGATTGACACAAGAATCCGCCACTTCTCTCTAGCGTGACCTACTTAAACATTGTGAAGAGGTCACTGGCAAAAACAGCTTCAGAAGATCCACTTACACAGCTGGGAATCCAAACGGTTGCTAGGGAGTTTCTAGCACCACTTCTTCCCAGCAATAACACATAGGAACTGGTGAAAGGCGGGCTTTGGGGGGTGTTATAAGTTTGACGTGGATGTCTGTCTGTCTGTGGCATCGTAGCCCTCAAACGGATGGACCGATTTCGATTCGGTTTTTTTCATTTGAAAGCCAGTTCCCTTGCGGTGGCTCTTAGCTATGTTTGGTTAATATCGATCCAGCAGTGTAAGAGTATCAGCTCTTTTCCAAAATGATTGAAGGCAATTTCTCATAAATTTATCTTGTATATTTATAGATTTAAGCAAGAGTGACTACACTTGTTCTAACGGGCTAGAACTAGGTGTAACCACACTTTGGATTGTAGCAGTGCAAAATTATACATGTGAAATAAGTTTGTCATGTGTTCTACCTCGCCTTCTGTCTTTTTCTTTTGAGTGGTGTTACTTATGGAACGTTTCTTTTATGTTTTATACAGGGTGTATTTTAAACCGGGCAAGCTTGAACGAGGTGGAAATAAAAAGAATCTATTGAAGTATCTTTTTTATTGTTTCAGTTGGGAACCTAGGTGTGAAAGTGCTTTCACTGCGCAGTTTCTTTCTTTCTCTCTTTATTATTTCTTAATTAAGCTTTTACTTTGCAAGTTTGTTGGAGCAAAGATCACTTTGTATAGTTATGCTAGTTTTTTTGTAGGGAGAGACCCAGACTACTTAGAACCATTACGGTATTGAATGAAGAACTCTTATTTGAGGAAGAAATTTTTATTTCAAACATATTTTATAAGCGAATAAGAAACCTGCTAATTCGTGTCGGGCCATGCGCAGTGTTGGGTTCCGTACTATTTTTGTTGATCGACTATAACTCTATAAGCGGTCAAGCCTATCGAAATCGGTTTAGCCGGGCTTCATCCTGAAATATACATGCAGTTCTAATAAACAATGTAGTTTCTTGTCTACTTAATTATGCAAATAAAATGAAAAATCTAGTCAAATTCTTCAGTTCAAAAATCACAATAGAAAACCAATTTATTTCAATTTCCTAACACCTAAAAAGGGATGATTAAGTTTTTTACCCGAGAAAATTAGGGGTTCCAAATTGAATGAATATTTTAAAAGTTAATATAAATCTTTTAGGGTTGTTTCTAAAGGGCCATAAAGTTAAGCAAGGCTTTTAAAGGGTTGTAAAAAAGATGAATGGTAAATTTCAAGATAGTTCTTTTCTTTGAGGAAGTTTATTTTTAGACTAATTTTGTCTAATTTAAAAGACCGTCTAGTATAGAGTTGACAGCTTTTTTAAGAGCATTCAAACAATATTCCCTATAAAACCACTAAACTGATTTAAAATAAAATTGGATGTGGAACACTTGGAGGGTGTAGGATGATAATATAATTGATGCAGAAGCACAACATATATATGGGTAGTTTTTTTTCGGTTGGGAAATCATCAAGTGACTTCTGCCGCCGTGGGATTGAGCATGAGGGAGTGTCAGACTCTTACTGACCTTAACCCATCCATGTTCCTTCCTCAGCCCTTTGTGTTACGGGGGCGCGGTATCTCTGCCAAACATCTCGAACCATATACAGGTACTTGAAGTAGTTTCCTCACTAAGTCATTTAAACAAAAGAAAACGCTACTGGTGAATAAACAACAAATTTCATTAGTGACGTTCTTCTATCGATAATCGATAAATCAACACCTAAACCCGTATCGTACGATAACAATGTAACGAGCGAACTTCAAGCCGATCGTTCGAACAAATTCTAATATTAATGACGTATATACGATGATTGATGACGTCACCGCTATGCGTAATCGCGATAACAAATGTTCCCAAATGCTGAGCGATTCGTATCTCGTTAAATGTGGTTTATGATCGATTTAGGCGTATTTTGGTTGAAGAAATTATTTACTTTGTAGGTGATTTCTAACTTTATATTTGAACGTAGAATATCTAGTCAATTTGGTATCTACCACAATCTGGAACAAATATCATTATCATCAATATCGGTGGTTAAATATATTTACCATACCTTTGCTTATTAAAGACCTCTTCTCATACAGAGATAGCATGACAATTGATCACCACGCTTGCTCAAGGCAGATTGGCGATATTAGAAATTTTTGTCCAAGTTTCCTCACGATGTTTTCCTTTAGTACGTCTAAGATATATTTACACAGTACATACGACTTTAGCAAAAGTCACAGTTGTATTTGCCAGGTTTCGAACCCACACGAGATGCAGGTGCCTTAACCACTAGGCTACCACGATTCAGTTTAGTACCTACCTCTTTTTTATTTAACTTCATAGGTGTTATGTTGTTAATTGACACAATATTAGTTGTTTTCAACTGTTTCTCAGGGACACTCACCCGGATAAAAGCTAACCTTTATCCTTCTACAAGATTCATTCTCTCTTTATAAAAAAAAACTTAGACTTAAAAGCATAAAAGTAATTATATCTTTCGCAATTATATTATTACAAGGTGTTTCCCACGGTTTCACCCGTGTCATAGGAGAACTACTTAACATACCCGGATAAAAAGCTCATAACCATCTCAAGGGTTCCATCTATCTCCATACCAATTTTTATCCAAATCGGTTCAGCCGTTTTCCCGTGAGAGCGTAACAAACAACTAACTTTCATATTGAAAATTTAAGGTAATATTTTTTTTTTTTATGTATCACCGATGTCGGGGACAGGGTCTAAGCTACAGGTTGTTAGGGCTCTAAAGACAGGAACTTCCTCATAATACTTGCCGTATTAAGAAGAACTATTTTCTGACTAGCCGCCAAACGAGAGCCTCCTAAAGATGTTGATCGAAGCTTATGGCCATCATGACATTTATTAATATAATTTTGCATTTGAAGAAAAGATTATTACCAAAACTATGATCCTAATTAGTCCAGTTTAACCTAAAACGCCGTTGACCCCAATCTAGTTTTAGTTTGACCCCACAGTCGTATAAAAACTGGCCAGAATGAGATTATCTTTTATATGAGAGAAAACAGGTGTGTCTGGGGAAATCATCTCAAATGTAGGTAGTTTACGGTCACTACCATCACTTATTAGTATGTGGCAAATTGATGTGGTAGTTAGATTTTTAATTAAAAATAACAGCCGCACGGTTCGACCGATCAAAGGTTAAGCTGCGCTTGGCGCTGTCGGTCCGTGGATGGGTGACCATCTATGTCATAGCGAGACTCCTCCGTGCCTCGGAAAGCACGTTAAGCTGTTGGTCCCGGTTGTCATTTGTACATCTTTGACAGTCGTTACGGGTAGTCAGAAGCCAGAAAGTCTGACAACCAGTCTTACCAAGGGGTACCGTGTTACCCGGTAACTGGGTTGCGGAGGTCAGATAGGCAGTCGCTCCATGTAAAACACTGGTACTCAGCTGCATCCGGTTTAGACTGGAAGCCGACCCCAACATACTTGGAAAAAGGCTAGGCAGATGATGATGACCTAAATATTTTTGATACAATATACTGGTACCTCTTTCTTATTTTTTTTTCGGATGGGAAATCATTGATTATTAATATTGACTAAAACCCAGCCATGTTCCATCCTCAGCCCTTTTTATTCCGGGGGCGCGGTAACTCTTTCGAACATCTCGCAGCCCCGGTAGGCTATGGCCCTGTGGGGTGGGCCCCGTCACGTCTTTGAGGCGCGCGTGGTACACGAACGCGCCGTCGATACGAGCCTGGTCCTTACGGGTTGCCGATCCACCCATAGCTCACCGTCCGCAGGCCCGCGCCTACGGTGGCTGAAAGTCGTCTCGCGGCGTGGAAAGCCGGCCATACTTACAGTTTCACTTGGGAATTGAACCTAGACCTAGTGCTACGTTGTCGTGCTCACTGCTAATGAACCACGTCATTGAAGAAGTCCATTACGTTAGTAAAAAAATATACTCAAGCTTAGCTACCTAGATTTAAAGAACCACTTAATAATAAAAAATTAATAACATTTTATTTTTATTTTCAGGTACTGAACATTTATTGCTGTAATACTACTGAAAATTTATGTAAGTTCATTAAAATCATATAAGGTAATTAAATAATAATTATATTACACGTAATTACTATTGATGTCACGTAACCGAAGTGTCAAACATGGCTTCACATGTTTATTTATTTTTTCTCATTGAAGTGTCAAATTTAAAGTTTTAATTATAATTTAATTAAATTTTGTTACATTATTAGGGAGTAGATCTTTGACATTCACAAGTCCCGAGAGTTATACTAATGGTATCGTGTTACCCAGTAACTTTTTATAAAAATCGATACAAACGCTATTCGATTGGTTGTTACAAATTTGCTTCTCATTCGAAAACAAATATTTGATAATTACAAAGTTGTTTGGGCTAGCTTGTGAATGGAAAACCGATTGGTTTTTACAAATGCAACTACGTAATGCAAATGCCTTCATGCAAAGCCTACCCTATGTCCTTTCCAAAGTTTCAATCTATATATATACTTCTATACTAATATAATAAAGCTGAAGAGTTTGTTCGTTTGTTTGAACGCGCTAATCTCAGGAACTACTGGTACGATTTCAAAAATTCTTTCAGTGTTAGATAGCCCATTTGTTGAGGCAGGCTATAGGCTATATATCATCACGCTACAACCAATAGGAGCGGAGCACCACTATTCCACGCGGACGAAGTCAGGGCAGAAGCTAGTCCATGCTAAATTCAATACATCTGCATAATAATGTATAACAAGAGGACTCTAAACTCCGAGCCACCACGACATTTAAGGCTGGGTAGTAGGCCAGTTTTAACAAATTGAGGGGGTGAAGCAGGGGAAGTAGCTCCGCCCACTGCGGGGCGCCCCTCTCGCAGTCGTCGTATCGCGGGGCCTCTACTGTAGTCACTGCTAGGAATAAGTAACTCAAGATTTTCAATTTTAAAACATGTGTAAGAATCATGTATAATAAATAACCATAAACATCGTTTTCATGCATAGTAATTTTATTTATAGAGGTAAGTATTAGGTAGTACCTAATTTTTAAACCTAACCAGTTCAAAGGATTGTTATATAAAACAAATCGATTAATTTCGATAATACTGTTACTACCACATTTACATGTAAAAAGTTATTATTTATAAATTATTTCTGACAGGAAATGATCAAGACTAGCTTGTTTTTACTTCTCGACCCCATTCAGGCTTAAATATTAGCCTTTATTAATTAATATCTAGAGAAACTAGCTGACACCAACAGCGCCACCCACGTCTTCTTATTTAAGAGATTTCTATTTATTTTTTTGAAAATTAACGAAGCTTAAGTAATTCCTTACGCTAACAGCTATCTTCCAGTGAAAGTCCCATCGAAATCAGTTAAGCCGATTCACTTCACTTTGCATTGAAGATCTGTAAGTAACATACAACTCGACAAATCAACTTTTTCCAAAAAACTGGCCAGTGCATGACATTTTGATAAGTTTTTAGTCAGAAACAATGCTTTCGTGTATATATACCATCTAAAATTCAAAAAAGTCATATCTGTCTTTGCTTACTATACCAATTACAGAAATTAAACACGTTTTCGTTTTCCTTTTTTATCAAACTTAATTCTTTCCTATCCTAAAGACCTATCGAAGTCAACACTGCCTTAAAGGTTTTCGTTGTTTTTGCTTTAAAGTTCAAGTTTTGAGTCTCTGTAAAAATATTACATTGGTTTCGAAACAAAAAAGCTGTAATGGAAATGATTTTTCATTCCTGCCATAATGTGTCTATAGATATATGTCAGCATAAGACTATGAATTGTGTTTGCTGACGACAATTCGTGAACTGTACCAAGTTTTTAGAATATTATGTATTCATTTTCAATGGTTCATAGTCGCTCCGTGTCAAACCGTAAAATTGTGAACAAACATGTACTTATCACCCGTAAATCTGTAAACCATCCCTGATTAGTCGGTTTGCAGCAGGTCATTCTGTGTCCAATAGCAAACAAACGATGGGAACAATTAACCCTTAACAACCTACCCGGAGTCTCTCAGACTCCGACGATATTGTTTTTGTTCATAACTAGTCAAATACGCGTCTTTAGTTTTCAAGCGTCCCTGTACCTTCCGCCCTCTTCTCGTAGTGCCGCACCTGCAATCGTCGACGCTACCCATGCGCACGATTCCTCTCTGGTGAGTATAATGTTTTTTTTGGAGTCTGAGAGACTCCACGTAGGTACTTAAGTGATTTTTTGTAACCACATATTTTTTATTGTTTTAATGAAAAATTACATCTAATGATAGAATTATTGAGCAGTGGTTGGAGGAAGAACTTCATAGTGAAGACGACTTACAAAATGAAGAAAATAGAAACGCGGATGTAAACATTTGTGAAGATTTTGTGCTCGGAGAACACTCCGGATCAGATTCGGAAATCATCTGCGAAGATGTGATAGATTTAGTGGAAGAAACGACTGAGACTTCACACTAGACTACTGTGTTGCATTTGCAAAAAATCTATTTGCCTCGAATGTTCAAAAAAGATATGTGGGGTTTGCAAAAGAAATTTGGGTTTTGGAAAAATTGAAAAGTTTAGTGCTTGCAATTTTCTTAAAATTTTGCCTATTCTATTATTTTTTCGGTTTAGATTTAAAAGTTGTTTATTAAATTTTTATAAATTAATGGAGGAAAGTTCCTACTTTACGTTCTTTTTTTTTAATAAATCTCATATCATAAGAAGTAAATGTTTAGTATTTTTCAGATGTCTTCAAAAGATTAAAGCTTTTTTGATAAATATATTTGTTTTTTTAATATTTTATAACTCTTTTCATTAATAAAAAACTATTAAAATCGTATGTTATTCATAAATTTTTTGGTAATTGTTTTATTTTTGACAGCCGAGAAGTTTATTGTATGGAGTCTGAGGGACTCCAGGTAGGTAGTTACGTGACCGAAACAAGGGGTAGGTAGCTAAGGGTTAACACTGGAGTCAATTAAAGGAAAATAATAATTATTTGAGATCAAATTTCATAATGTATGTTTACATTTTTTATTAACAATACTAATATACCTACGTTACATGGTAAGAAAATAAAATTCAAAATAAATAATTAGAAAACAAAACAACTATTGATGGTTACATTTGTTTAAAAATGTCTTAACATCAGGTATCCACAATTAGCGCGCAAGGTGTGTTTTGTTACCTTGTAGTTAGTTAGCTTAATACCAATGTTTTATATGGAGCGACTTCCTATATGACTTCCACAACCCAGTTACCGGGTAACACATGTATTATTCTTAGAACGACTGATTGTCAGGCTTTCTGGCTTCTGACTACCTATAGCGACTGTAACAAATGTATAAAGAAAGCACAGTTCTGCTATAATTCTATGGATTTCCGTTTTATATCTCCGAAGTTCATGATCAATTTTATAGAACCACCTGACAAAATCAAAAAAGCCCAGTATAATTTAAACGACTATTTTAGCGATAACAACAGATGGAAGCTGTTAAGTGGATAATATAAAAGTGAACACATTTGTATTGTAAATTCGGTGTTTTACATTGTTAATAAATATGACATAATATATAAAGTTAAACTGTAATAGACAGCTGTGTTGCTGGGAAGTTTGTTCATCACTGCTTCTTCTTTGCGGTCATAACACTAGGAAGCAGTGAAGGGTGGGCGTTTTGGGGTGCTGTCATAATGTATTTTGACGTGAAAAAGTGCTAATTGAATTAGCCTAATTTCAATAAACTTTTTTTTAAGTTTGAGTTTTGAGAAAGGCTTTTTCGAAATTCATCCGCTAGAGGGGAAAATAAGGGATGAAAATTTTGTATGGAGCTCAGTTATATTTTATTTAAAAGAAATGTGGTAATTAGCCTCTAAGTATATAGTAAAAACAATATTTAATTATTTTTTAGTTTCACTCCTTAGCGTAAAAAGTGTGGTGTATGCAAGCTAACATGCCGCCAGAATTGGAAAAAACTAAACAGCCAAAATTATGTTGTCCACGCGAGCGAAGCCGCGGGCGGAAGGCTAGTAATATATATTTGTACCAAGCTACCAGGTTGTCGTGTATGACAGCGAAACACAATGAAATACAAAAATAAATTATGAAAATAAATGTATTTTATAAATGAAAGCACACATATACCTGAAGTATGCGGCTATTGTATTTACTTTCCTATTTTTAAGTCTTGGTTACGGCCTCATTTTACTTTAAAACAGGGGTTTCAAAGCACAATATCGACAACAGCTATCATCATCATGTTTACCATTCACCTGCTATTTACACCCCTTCACAACAGTTAGTTACATTATAGACATTAAAATAGATTCACTTTTACATATGAAATTTTAATTACGTAGGTTTAATTTTTATAAATCAATTTTATATTTATTTTCTGAATGCGAAAGACCAACTGTCATCGGATGACAGAGTGACATAGACCACCCGTCTCTACGGCGGAGCGCCGTCTGGTCGATGAAACAGATTTATGCAAATAGTTCATTCAGAAAAGAGATGCAATACGAAGAATTTTTGAAATGAAATCGACGGCAATTTTTACACGGTTTTTTTCAATTTGCTCGATAAATACACCATATATTTATATAATATTGCAGTTGTACCTTGTTCACGGAATTCCCTTTCTTTTGGTTATAAAAAATGTGATGGTAATCATTGAAAATTTTGAGAACTACGCGACGAAAAATTTTAACGAGAGGTTACTTTAGGATTTTTTTTTTCAATGTTCTAGACCATTTCTTTAAGATATTTTTGGGGTTGTACCTGCATCATATACTTAACTATACGTGTTATTTTTTTCTGGCTTGTAACTTGTACCAACGTCTCAATCTAGGCGACGAAAAATTGCCTATTTTATAGCTTTTTTCGCAAAGGAGCGCCTTAAAATTCTGCCACAAAGGAGAACCAATTTGCCAGTCAGTAATTTTTTGGTCCCTTTTCTTTCTAACATTACCACACAACAATCTTTATACCTACCAAGTTTGCAATGAAATGTTGAGACCATTACGATATTATTCATTACAGAGGGTACGGCTACTCTCTCAGAGCCCCAGGGAAGCACTAGAAGAGAGTTGAGTATAAAGGCAAAAAACTTGAGTGAGATACGCACTCAAATATGTAGTTTAGTAGCTGTTTCCCGCAGTTTTACAAGCATCTTGAGAGAACCAATTCTCATACCCGGATAAAAACATCCTATATGTTAATCCAGGTTATAAACTATCTGTGTACTAAATTTCATCCAAATCCATTCGGTAGGTTATGCGTAAAAGAGTAACAAACATACATCCATACATTCTTACAAACTAGTAGTAGGATTCGTAGGATTGAATAACTAATATCGACACATCATCATCATCATTTGCTTAGCCTTTTCTTAACTATATGGGGATCGGCTTCCAGTCTACCCGGATGCAGCTGAGTACCAGTGTTTTACATGTAGCGCCTATCTGACCTCCGCAACCCAGTTACTGGGTAACACGGTACCCTAAGACTGGTTGTCTGACTTTCTGGCTTCTGACTACCCGTAACCATTGTCAAAGATCTACAAATGACAGCCGGGACCGACGGCTTAACGTGTTTTACGAGGCAAAGAGGAGTCTCGGTACAACATAGATGGTCACCCTTCAACGGCCAAACCGCGCCAAGCGCAGCTTAACTTGTGGTCGATTGACCGTTGCGACATTTACTTAGCCACGAGCTCCCCTTAATCGAATATCTATCTATACATATAAAATGCTTTGTCCTGACTGACTGACGGATCAACGCACAGCCTAAACTGCTGATCGTAGAGACCTAAAACTTGGTGTGTTCTTTGTATGACGTAAGCATTCGAAAAGAAAGGATTTTCCGAAATTATAGCCCTAAGGGGGTGAAAAAGGGGGGCAAAGTTTGTATGAAACTCTGTCATTTTAATTTGTGTGGCCCGCGTGGGCGAAGCCGTTGGCAGAAAGCTAGTCGACCCATAAGCTGTTAAACTCATGACTTTTTTTTTTGGAGTCGATAAACAAGTACATTTCAGTACATTAAAGTTTCGAGATAACAAATGTCGAGGTGAATAATTTCGTGGTAACGCTTTTCGGGGTTACATACTTAACCCTGCTTGCTCCACTACCTTTAAGATTTTAATCATGCAGACGTAACCAATGGCTGGCTAAGTTATACCAGTGCCAAAGAAAATGTTTGCCAAACAGATAAATATCTGAAGTGCATATTTAATGGGTTGTTTTCGCCAGCAAATAAAGACCGTACGTAGTTTCTTTCAGACTTAGTACAGTGATTATGGTGGTAGATACTTATTTCTTTTAAGCTAAACTTTTTGGACCAAAAGAGACGCTTATACCTATTGTTACTTAATGTTGTAGGAATTAGAGATATTCATATTGAAAGTGTGATTTTATAAAACTTTTCTACATCTCTGTAAATCTTATACTTAGGTATCCTAGTCTCGTAGCCAAGTGCGGATCGATAGATCAGCTAAGTAAAGCTGCGCTAGCCGCGATCAGTTTGTGAATGGATGACTATTTTTTTAACAAAGCGAGAACCCTCCGTGCCTCGGAGAGCACGTTAAGCTATTGGTCCTGCGCCTGATATCTCCCCGGTCGTGTCGGGCCGACCCATCGGACTATGAGAGTGAGGGAATAGAGAGTGCACCTGTGTCTGCGCAAGCGTGCATGCACTATATTATCCCCTGCGTACCTGGCTAGTCTTCATAACGATTGGCCACCATGATTGGAATCGGTCTGGTGAGATTATTTATATATACTTAGATATGAGATTTTTTTGGTTACCTTAAAACTGTAACTATACCTTAGTGACATGTCATGTGATCATTATAGCACAGTATGTGTTTTGATTACCTATGTAAAAAAAAAACTAGCATAGAAAAAAAGTAAACCACAATCATCTATCTATAGGTACTTATAATAAATCTGTAGAGAGGTCAATTCTGTACATGAAATATATTTCCAAAATAACTATCAGGGGGTGATTAGGGATCGATACTGATGCCAAAAATGCAATCAGTAAAATTTTTGTCTGTCTGTCTGTCTGTCTGTCTGTATAAACTCTATAGAAACAAAAACTACTCGACGGATTTTAACGAAACTTGGTACAATTATTTGTCATACTCCTGAGATGGTTATAGTATACTTTTCATCACGCTACAATCAATAGGAGCAGAGCAGTGAAGAGAAATGTTGTCATTTTGTTTAAACGCGCAAATCTCAGGAACCGCTGGTCCGATTTGAAAAAATCTTTCAGTGTTAGATAGTCCATTTATCGAGAAAGGCTATAGGCTATATATCATCACGCTCAGACCAATAGAAGCGGAGCACCACTATTCCACGCGGACGAAGTCGCTGGCAGAAGCTAGTAAAAAATAAATTAACAAAGCATGATTATCAATACCAAACCAAACCCTTATCCTAAATTTCTTTAATAAAAACCCAAACAACAATACAAATAGAATCAACATTTCACTTCCACGCACACATTATTTAGAAAAGAAAACTAAAAGAAAGCAGTAATGAGTACATTAGCAATGGTACTATCATTAAAAAAGTTTGCAAATCACTGGAGTTTCCTAACAAAACTCCAGAGTCTCAAAGTTAGGAGACAAAATTTAACGGTTCACACACTCGAAATTAGTCTTACGAGTTGGGATAATGCCTTGTTCAGACGGGGACACATTGTCGACGAGTTACAGCATTATTAAAAGTTGGGCGACCTTTAGCTGTTGCTTTTGTTGGTCTGTTTATCGGTGTTTGTGTTTAGTTCGGCTAATTGATATGTTATGTGTGGGTAGAAAATGGGTGTAATAATCTTGTGTGCGTGTTTTAAACGGTACCTAAAGTTTAATGCTAGCATTCTAAACTTAGTTTATCTTTGAATGGACAACAGTTTTGTGTTTGTAACGTGCTATCATGTTCATTGAATATTATTTTTTTTATGCAAAATAATGAGAAATTTATATCTTTATCTTCCATCATCATCATCAGCCTATATATTGTCCCAATGCTGAGCACAGGCTCCTTCTCATACAGAGAAGGTATTAGCATTGATCACCACGCTTGCTCAAGGCGGATTGGCTTACCAATAATAACATTTTATAGTAGGTGTTTTATAATTTTTGTATTGTGGCCTACTAAGACCTAAGTTCACCGACAGATAAATATATAATCGACCCGTTAAATAAAAATGTGTTTAACCACGAAGCGGGAATTTTCGTTTTGTCAACTTCTTGTTCAACCCCGGCTTGGTACTCGACCGTTTTAGGAATAAAAAAACCCAAATGATAGGTTATCCATCGTATGGTAGAAGCTTGAATTTATGCTGAACAGCTGTTTTAAGTTGATCGGACCGTTATCTGATCGGTGAACTTGTTCTGGCTGTCAATAACTGATTTTTGTCGCAGTTATTTAAAATCTCGTAAATCTGACAACCAGTCGTGAGTATCGTATTACTGAGCTATGGAAGTCATATGGACACTCCATATGATTCAGTGGTATTTGCGTTGACTGAGAGCTGATCTCAAAATAATTAAGAGAAGGCTAGGCATATCCTAGTAGTAATTCTTTTCATGTTATGGCAAGATCTTAGTCTAATACTGACAAAAGCGTATTTTTCTTGCATTTTTATCTCCGAAACTAGCCATTTCCCGCGGTTTCTCTCGTGTCCCGAGGGAACTACTTCACCCACCCGGATAAAATGTAGCCTAAATCCTTCTCAAACGTCCCCTCTATCTCTGTACCAAATCGATCTATCCGTTCACGCGTGATGCGAGGACCAATGGAAATAGAGATTCATTTTTCAATACTCAATACTCAAATCTTTATTAGCATGCCATATGTTACATAACAGGTGGTACAATTTACTTATAGTATACACACAATATGGACCCGATAGGGCACAGCTTAAAGAAGTTCTAAGAGAAATTTAAGAACTATCTATGCAGTCATTACAAAAATCATAATAGTTGTATGTAACATATGGCAACATTTTAGTGTGCGTGTGTGTACGTCGTGTGGGTGAGTGCACGTGTGCGTGTGTTTGTGTTTTTATGTGTGTATGTGCGTGCATGTATGTATGTGTTGTATGTGTGTGTGCTTTTCACACAATTTTTATTTCCTTAGCTATATTTAAATGTTTTGTTTCATTTCTTGAACGATTTGTCTTCCATGTATTATTTTACTGTGTAATAACATTTAGTATAGAGGAATTGTTTTAATTTTTTAATAAATATCGTAGTTTTAGGTTCATCTTTTATGTTTTTTGGAAGATTGTTATAAACTTTGATGGAGCTTACTAAAGGACCGGAAGAATGTAATTTAAGTGTTGATGTTGGTAAATTTAATCTATTTTTATGTCTTAAGTTATATTTATTTTTGTATAATATATTTAGATACTAGATTATAGATACGTTAAATGTACAACAACAAAAAATATTTTCCCACGACTAGATTAAATATATACGTAAAACGTAAACGACATTTTTCCTACGAACACTGGAACCCTAACATAAATATACGTCAAAACGCGCCATATTCCCGCGCGTCACTCCAATACGATCCATTACTCATACATTGACGACATATGTCGCGCCGTCTGAACACACCCTTACAAATGGCCAACATTATTCGAGTGTTAGATAAGTAAGTACTTTGTTTTTCCTAACAATGGTAGCTCAGAGCAAATGACACAGTCTAACAAAAGTCGTAAAACAATGCTTGGTGTACTGGTAATATATTCATGTGTTTGTTTTGTGTTTATGTAGCATGTGTGTTTTAGCCTTAGTTACGAATAAGCCTTTTTGTTTGTCTTATATTTTTATGGTATTTTTTATTTTTATTGCAAAACTAGCTTTCCGCCAGCGGCTTCGCCCGCGTATATACGAATTCAAATTTAAAATGACGAGAGTTTCATGCAAACTTTGCCCCCTTTGTCATCTCAAAATCATTTCTTATCGGATGCCTACGTCATATAAAGAACACACCCTCCAAGTTTCAGGTCTCTACGATCGGTTAATGCTGTGCCATGATCCGTCAGTCATTCAGGACAAAGCATTTTCTATGTATAGAATATTACTTACAGACAAGTAAATTGCCTCTGAGTTATCATGACCCTGTAAACGGCAATTGAAGGTCCATGGATAATTTCCTATCCATAAAAAGTTACTAAAATTCATCACACACTGGTATCAGGCTTGCGGGAATGTTTCTATAATGTACCTTATGTGATTAAGATAAAGTACATAGTACGACGACTGGGGTTATTGAACTCGAGCTTTCTCATTTACCTTTATAACAATCCATCCCGAGGGCATATTGTACTGAGACATCATCTTGACAAGATGTTATCTTTACGAAATTTTAATACCGTATTGGAAATTCATACACGTTTCGTCGTAATCACAAGAGGTATAAGCATATAAGTAGCTTTGTTTACTCTTCATAGCGTAAGAAATAATATCATGACGCTCATTTACTTTTAAGGTCTAGGCAGTACCTATCTAGGAGCTCGTGGCTAAGTACGCAAGGGTCGACCGATCAAAGGTTAAGCTACGCTTGGCGCGGTTGGTCCGTTGATGGGTGACCGTCTATGTCATAGCGAGACTCTTCCGTGCCTCGGAAAGCACGTTAAGCTGTTGGTCCCGGTTGTCTTTTGTAGATCTTTGACAATTGTTACGGATAGTCAGAAGCCAGAAAGTCTGACAACTAGTCTTACCTAGGGGTACCGTGTTACCCGGAAACTCGGTGGTGGAGGTCAGATAGACAGTCGCTCCATGTAAAACACTGGTGCTCAGCTGCATTCAGTTCAAACTAGAAGCCAATCCCTAAATAGTTGGGAAAAGGCTAGGCAGTACCTACACCGGCATCGCCAATTGTATTTCAGCTTCGAGTAATAGGGGTCGAACTTTTGCTATCACAGCCGGGGTTGCGGGAGTTGTCAAAAGAGTTAGCGCAGCCCTAGAACGTAAAAGGTAAAGAAAGGAACATGGATGGGTTTTAGTCAGTAAGAGTCTGGCACTCCTTCCCGCTCTTACTAACGCTTCTCCTAAGAATATTCACTTGGTATAACCCAATAAAATTTGCCTTACCTGGAAAGCGCACCCAGGACTCTATTCTCAAATTCAATTATTTGCGACTATTACAAAACTAGACAGTCGATAAAAATACTTTTACTAAGACGATTTGCGGCTCAAAAATTATAGCAGTTCAAGTCGTCTTTCGTTCCGTTCACATTAAACAAACATAGCCTAGGCACTAGTTTATTCCTGCAGTTTCTGCTATATTGATATCTGCTATATTGATAGTGGTTTTTGTTATAATTCCATGTCAGAGGCCGTCAGGCCGATTTGAGAAAACTCTGACACTGAGACTTGTTAGGTTAGTAAAAGCAGCCCACACGATAAGAAGAAGAAAAATATGATTATTAAATTTACTTCATAATAACGATAAAGTATAAAAAATAATTGAATTATCAATCAAAAGCGAAACTCTCAAAAGTTTTAAATACATATAAATAAATAACTTAAATTTCTGATGAAACCGGCTGATAGCTTGTACAACAAACACCGGAATTATTCGTCTGTTCATTAAACATTTCATTTTCATGAAATAAATCCACACTCGCTTCAACGTTATATTCGTTTATCATGTCCAGTGCAGCTGAATTTACGAAACAAGTGACATACACAATAAGCCAACATAGTTCTCGCTTTAGAGAAGTCCCAAAAAACTCGAACTATGTACTTCAGGATGCTTTGTGAGATTTTTAGAAACTCACAAATAGATTTCGGCCCGACACGGGAATTGAACCCGAGACTCGTTCACAGCAATCACGCACAACGCGGTTGCATCGAGAGATATCAATAGAGATGCAATCCCGAACATTACGCGGTAACAAAAACGTAACCATTTTCTAGAATGCAGACGTAGCTTTGAAACTAGTAATCATTTTGGTGTAAAATTATATCTATCTCTCTCACACTAGCCATACTAGCATTGTCACCCAACTTGATAACGTGGCAATGCTGCCAGCCTCTTGGGCACACTACCAGTTGACGGCGATGAGGAAGAATTTTTTGACGCCATGTTGTAGTTAGATTTTTAAAAGAATTTATATGTTTTTTTATCTTTTTGTAAACATTGTATATGGCACTCAATAAATAGATTTTAGTTTTTCTTTTAATGTAAAACTAGATTACCTCAGATAACCGCACAAATTAAGCTGTCTCCATGCTCATGTCAACACCTAAAGCTTCGCCCAATAATTCCACCTATCCTATTCAGGTAACGACATAGTTCCCCGTCTCATAACGGTAACAAGTATGCGATCCCTATACATTCACGATTTACGAGTATGCAAACTGCGTTCTATGCATAAATCTGACGCTGCGCTATTATGTTCAATGAAGAAGAATTTCTAAGGAATTTTCATATAGGTCTTATAGGATATAGTTTGAAGAAATTTGCAAGAGACGAACTGACTTTAGGGTGTAATTTTTGGATTTTCAATACTCTCTTGTATTTCAAACTACGTGTTACTACATAAAACGCAAAGCCTACCAACTCTCTCACACACACTCTGCTGTATTTCTTATTTATCTTTTGTATTTTTCCTAATTGCATGTAAACATGTTTCTGAAAAAAATAAACCAAAGAATTCTAGCCTTATTCTATTAAACATCACTGGGTTACATATACCTACCCACACATACTCACACACTCACCTACAAGCATACACATACATACACTATACTTACATTCACCCTATATGTACACATTCACATGCATAAATAATACAATTAGAGATTAAGATTTTATTATTGTTTATATTTTTATTCTCCAAAGTACATATATATTTTGATTTTTTTCTTTTTCCTGTAAAATGAATGAATGGAACGCTGTCGTCTCCCCTCTTGGAGGTGGGCGCTAATAGCCGCGACACAGTATTCTATACTAATGCGGCTGTTAACGAACATCGGTTTTTTGTACACTGTTTTTTGTTCCAATAAATATTTTTTTTTTTTTTTTTTTTTGGTTGCAAAGTTTCTTGGCATCGAGTCAAATAAGGAAAAAAAGCAGGTCATTCTTATTTGCCTTATGGTGTCCAAATTACTTGGTACTCGAATTTCACTGTGGTGTTCAAAAAGCGTATAAAGGGCACTTATAGGGACATTTGATTCTGGATCAAGTCAACAGTCTTTTATTATTCTGAAACCATTTTATATTGAACTCTGTTATTCAGCTTTGAAAACTGGCAAAAATGTGAAAATTGGGTATTATCCTTATCAGCCCATGTTCGTCCACTGATGGACATGGGCTTCTCCCATGGCACGGCACTCAGCTCGATCTTCAGTTTTCCTCCTGCAAACTCTGCCCTCTGCTTAACGAATATCATCAAAATTTGAGCATGGTCTTCTGCCATTTTTTGTTGGTCCTTAGATACGTTATTCCGCATCTCAAACGTGAGTATACTGGTTAAAATTCCGGCAAGAGAACAATGTGTTTTTTTTTCTTACGGTGAAGGAACACATCGTAACGTAAATCCAAGTGACTTAAAAAACTGCATTTGTTTTTTCTAAATGTGGTTATCAATACTTATACCTTGTGTCCTATGTGAGAAGAAGCCTTTGATCGTGGAAACATAATATGGACCCTATGCATATGATAAGGTATATTATGGGGTCAATCTAAGTCAATATCATCAGAAGACCCCATAAAAATGGGGGATCAACATGTTCAGTTCTCTGCTCCTACAAAAAACTGCCTAGAAAATGTTTATAGCATGACTAGAACTATTGGCATGTTACCAAATAGTCGTTGATTTGTGAGATATGTTTGTATCGCCCTGCCAAATGTTTTTATGGAAACCATTAGACCAACCATTCGGTATGGGGGTGCTTAGCCGAAGTTCCGTTCATACCAATTACTTGAAAGGATGTTTACTCGTCGGTATTAGAATCGTTTTGTTAATGGGTTGGTCCTACGATTCGCTTGCTCATTGACTTTTAGAGGCTTTTGTCCGTGATTTGATGAAAAGACTACTTGAAGAAGTAATTTGGAGACTATTAAAATTGGCCATAAATTTGACATTTTAATTTGTGGTGGTATTAGAAATAGTTGCCATTCACGTTTCCACAGCTAATGTTATAATACGTACTTGAGATAGGAGTCAATAAAAAAACAAATTTATCCAAATCCAGTCAGTGGTTTTTGAGTGAAGGAGTAAGAAACATACAAACATCCTCACAAACTTTCGCTTTAATAATATTAATAGGATGTTCCTAAGAGATTATAGATGTTATAATACTTATTCTACAGAACAATCTTGAGCAGTTTTCATTGATCCTTTATCCCATGGCTGACCACACAGCAATAACCGCTCCAATATTCATAAAAGCAAGGCCCTGGCTAAACCCTAAACATTTTTGGAAACCTTGGGCCAACGCCAAGAGGTCAGCTTAAAATTGTCTTCCCTTAAAATTTTGCTAACGGGCCAGTATAGTTTGAGCTCTGTAAAAGTTTGTTCCGCGCACTTCAGAATTGGATTGTCCGAAATTCTACTTTGGCCTACACTGGGTCTGAATTCAAGCAAGTTTATGTATAGCAGTACTAATGTTGCGGTAAAAGTTTGAATGCTGGTCAAAGTTACATCCTTAAAATATAAGGTACGGAATTCTTTATTTATAGTCGAGTTTTAAATTTGAGAATACTCTCTTTGTGAATTTACTATTGTAAAATAAAATAATGGCAATATAATGTTTCATTTGTAATATACATACAGCTGTTTTGTTACGAAGTTTGTTCATCACCGCTTCTTCTTTCCAGACATAATAGTAAGAAGTGAAGGGTGGGTTTTTTTGGTGTAGTGGGTTTTTTTCGGATGGGAAATCATCAAATGACCCCTCCCGCCGTGGGTGGGGCGGAAGACTAAAACCCATCCATGTTCCTTCCTCAGCCCTATGTATTCCGGGGGCGCGGTATCTCTTTCGAACGTCCCGGAGTTTGGTGTGGTGGGTGAAAAAGCACTCATTTATTTAGTTTTATTTCAATCAAAATGTCTTTGTAAAATGACAGGTAGTCTGATCAATTTGATCTGACGTTAAACTGAGCTTTTTGCGGTTAATTTGTAGATGGGTTATTTATAGCTTTCAATTAAGCGCGGGGTATTTTTGAATGGTCATAATATACATTAAAAACACCTAAAAATTACAAACGTAAATTACTTTAATAATTTTGGGATATCAAGGAAGAAACGTGTTTAAAAAATACGCAAAGTACATATGTACTTTATATTTGCTCCATGGTAGTATGTGATATAAGATTTTAGCATTTAAAATTTAAAATAGAATATTTAAACATACGCCATTGTTCATACTTTCATAGCAACATACACTCAAATAATATACACCTATCTATGTTTTGTGGCTCAGTCATGGAACTTTGCATTACTGAAATTATTACAGCTGTTTAACTCTGTCAGAAGCACGCAAATAATTTGCAGAACCTTTGCTTTGGGGAACGGCTCTCATTCTCTAAATGTACCAGAACTACGGCCTTACTATGACGTGCTAAAGCAGGAATAGTTGCGTTGTGAAAGAGGGATGGTGTTATACGACATCAGTATCTCTGTCTCGCTCTCACACCTGAATAGTGATTACAAAACGGCTGTACGGCGCCTGATCACCACGCTTGCTCAAAGCGAAGTAGTGACACCAGACTTTTTAAAATCTAGATTTCTTTTCGTAAAGGAGCTCGTGGCTAAGTAACAGCCACTTGGGTGGATCGACCAACCTTAACCTGCGCTTGCCTGTGGATGGCTGACCACTGACCAGTGACCAGACCATGTCTTACTTTGACTCATCCATACCTCTGAATTGTCTTGGTCTTTGTGGATCTTTGGCAGTCATTACGGGCAGTCCGATGCCAGAAAGTCTCACGACCAGTCCTACGAAGGGGTATAGTGTTACCCGGTAACTGGGTTGTGGAGGTCAGATAGGCAGTCGCTCCATGTAAAACACTGGTACTCAGCTGAGTCCGATTAGACCGAAAGCGAACTCTGACATCGTTGGAAAAGGCTAGGCAGATGATGATTTCCTCAGTATTATCCTTCACCATTACTCTGTGGCGTCTTAAATAAAATTGTGTATTATTATTTATTTTTTGCTAAAATTCTAGCTACAAGAATGTTTATATTTCTCAAGCAAGCATCCAGATCTTTTTCTATTATAATACAATATCTCTACAGCAAATATGAGAATTCAATCTCAAGTTCTTACGAGTGGCGACAAGGATCTGTGACATCACACAGTCGGATTGTCACAAAATGGAATCCGTCAACGCCGGATTATCGAGACCAAACGTTCGTACCATCGATCATCGCGGTCTTAGAACTGAAATGGCCTATTTCAGATCGAACCACATTGCAAGGTAACGTCTTGCGGTCGGTAACTAAATCGTGAGGGATGGGTTTTGGGCCAATATTGGTGATGGGTATTGGTCATGATTATTGGTGTTGGTTTATATTGCCAATGTTTGTCTTATGCTGATGCTCAAACGTGTTTAATAATTTACATGCAGTTGTGAGCTTACAGACATATAATTATGATATATTTAAATACATCCTGAGGGAATTATTTCATGCACCTAGTAATTTTTTTATATATTACTAGTTTCTGCCAGCGATTTCGTCCGCGTGGAATAGTGGCGTTCCGTTCCTATTGGTCTTAGTGTGATGATATATAGCCTATAGCCTTTCTCGATAAATGGACTATCTAACACTGAAAGAATTTTCAAATCGGACCAGCGAGATCCTGAGATTAGCGCGTTTAAACAAAATTGTACACTTCTCCCGTTTTCCCAACATTTCCCTTCACTGCTCTGCTCCTATTGATTGTAGCGTGATGAAAAGTATACTATAACCAGCTTAGGAGTATGAAAAATAATTGTACCAAGTTTCGTTAAAATCCGTCCAGTAGTTTTTGTTTCTATAACGATTATGCAGACAGATAGACATACAGACAAAAATTTTACTGATTCATTTTTGGCATCAGTATCGATCCCTAATCACCCCCTGATAGTTATTTTGAAAATATATTTCGTGTACAGAATTGACCTCTCTACAGATTTATTATAAGTATAGATTAGTGCAAAATATCATACTTCTAGAATAGGCGGTGTCAGCTGTATGTTGATCGATCAGTCAGCCAGTCAGTTTCTTCTTTTATGTATATAAAAGAGGTAGCATTTACTTTTCAGGTTTTTTTAAACAATGCATACTTGTGTAGACTGATAATAATGATTTAAGTATGCTTCCTCATTTAATATTAAATCTGTTTACCGGTAAATCCTGCAATTTGGCAGGCGCCCCAAAAATGTTCAGCTTCACATTTTTTTACTTTACAGCGGTATTTTAATTTATAGTGTGATTATTAAAACTTGCTGACGTGCGAACAATATTCATAAAGGGACTTTTAAAATACTTTTAAAAATTTTATGTTGTAGCTAATATTTGGGTTTAAATGTGTGTTCTGTTCACAACTGATGTGATAAATAAAAGAAAAATTAACTAAAATTTGTCATTTTTCAAAGAATAGTATTGTTTAATTCGACTGCCACACTATAACAAAATAATCATACTTTGCATTTCCTGTGGTTTTGCTCGCATCCTGGGAGAACTACTTAACGTACCGTATAAAAATTAGACTGTGTTCTTTCCCAATTTTCACACTATCTCCATGCCAAGTTTCATCAAAATCAATTCAGCCGTTTTCCTGTGAAAGTGTAACAGACAGACAGAGAGTAAGTTTCGGATTTACAATATTAGGAAGGATGATTTGCAGCTAGTTTTTTACAGGTCTGAAAATTTTCCCGTCTGGTTATCAAACCTGGGATAACGTTTAGCAGTTGCTTTTACGACTACAAGACTAACGTGACACTCATTCACTTAAAAACCTATCACATGCTAAACTTTAAAACCATAAGAAAGTATTTTAAACTAGCTGTTTCCTGAGGTTTCACCGGTATTCTAAAAGAACTACTCAATTTACCCAAATAAAAAGTATCTTATGTGTTAATCCAGGTTATTAACTATTTGTGTACCAAATTTCATACAAATCCATTCAGTAGTTTTTGCGTGAGAGAGTAACAAACATACATAAGTAAATTCACACATCCTCACAAACTTCGCCTTTATAATATTAGCAGGTATTACCATTTAAATCTCTAACTTAAAACTCATTACATGAAACATAATCCAAAAACTCTCAAATAAGACAATTTGATATACCACTTATTTTGAAAGGGGTCCAAAAGACCCACACGCCAACTTTTGAAGGGTTAAAACTGTTTTGAAACTCCCGAAATTTGACGCAAAAAGTTTTCGAGACGTCATTTACATACCTTTTGAGGAACATTTTACGTATTTCTCGAGCGTTTTGGTCCTTATAAAGGCAATCTTTGCCTTTTGTTTTGAAGCTTGATTGCCTTTTTTGAGGATATGGTTTGGAGTGTTCTTTAATATTTTGTCGTGTGTTTATTAGCTTTGCCTGTATTGTACTCGGATTATTGGGAAATTTCAGCAGGTGCCTAGCCTTTTCCCAACTATGTTGGGGTCGGCTTCCAGTCTAAACCGGATGCAGCTGATTACCAGCGTTTTACATGGAATGACTGCCTATCTGATCTCCACAACTCAGTTACCGGGTAACCTCTTGGTAAGACTGTTTGTCAGAATTTCTAGCTTCTGACTACCCGTAACGATTGTCAAAGATCTACAAACGACGACCGGGACCAACAGCTTAACGTGCTTTCCGAGGCACGGAGGATCTTGCTATCACATAAATAGTCACCCATCCACAGACCGACCGCGGCTAGCGCCGTTTAACCTTTGATTGATCGCCCCGTGCGGCTGTTACTTCGCCACGAGATCCTCCGAGAAAGAGAGAAAGTTTTCATAAATATTTCTTTCTTATCTTATGAATAATACTTAACTTTTTATATAATCAATGCAAGACATTCGTATCTTATGTAACCCAACTACTATGGATGAAATAACTATAATACAATCAGCTGCCTCAACGGAATCCACAGTAGAAACAGATGAACAATGTGTCTGGCCAGCGGACCCTCCTCATATGGGAGAATTTAGATCTTCAACACCCGTAAGGCTTGGTCTATTCGTCAGCGAGTTGAAAACGCTTCAGGTTATCGCGTCTCGTCGAAAGTTGATAAACACCTATATTGCATTGACGCCTACAAGCGAAAACACCTACACTACATTGACGCCTAAAAGCGAATAATATTGACGTTTTTTGAGAAATTGGATCCTTAATTTTTGAGGTTTATTCATCATCTTAGGCCTCTTTTCATACAGAGAAGTCATAAGAATTTATCATCACGCTTGTCGATCGGATAGGCGATTGCAGACTTATTAGTTCAGGTTTTCTCACGATGTTTTCCTTCACCATTAGTCAGTGGTGTCTGAGATTCCCTTAGAAAGTACTGTATATGACTTTATGAAAGTCATATTGGTACTGGCCAAGTTCCGCACTCTCGTACACGAGGTGCCTTGACCACTAGGCCACCTCGACTTACGATTTATCGCCACTACGTGAGCTAGTTTTTCGTTTTTATTTTATATGGAAAATCATTGAAAGAGTTCTCTCGCTGTGGGTGGAGTGGGAGGGAGTGTCATTCTTACTGACTAAAATCTATCCATGTTCATTCCCCTTTTACGTTCCGGTGCCGTTGATACTCTTTCGAATATCCAACAGCCCCGGCAGAACTACTTTTATAGGATTTTAATGTATGTATAACTGTTTATTTTCCCAAATAAATAAAAAAAAAAAAAATAGAACTGACATCTATTTATCTAATCGATAAATATAGGGTGTGCAGACAAAGGTAGTAAAGAAAGATCTTCTCGTTAATCGCTATGAATGAGACCTGTCCTTATAACACACATCTATCCGTCGTACACAGTTTCATACCTCCGGCGAAATTGTGTTTTCAGAACAAACTTCCAAGTTTGTAAGATATCACGATTATACCAATTAAACTTGTTTTTGAAACATCAAAGATTTTTATGTTTTTCAAAAAATAATGGCTGTTGTTGATGGTTCTTATTGAATGTACGATTTCGCCCACACTGTGTACAGAAAACATATATCTTTCTTTAGTTATAAATACTACTGACTACTACTGTACTACTGACTTTTGGCCTGTCTATAGCGCTTGCATGGTAAAATAGCTGAACCGATTAAGATAAAATTTGGCTTCAAGATAGATTGGAATCTACAGAAAGAAATAAGATACATTTTATCTTTTTAAACTGCGCTTGCCGCAGAAAGACATAGGATACTTTTTAAAATGCGCTTCGCGCGGTGGTTACGTGGATGGGTGACCATCTATGTCGAGACTCCTCCGTGTCTCGGAAAGCTCGTTAAGCTGTTGGTTCCGGCTGTCATTTTTATTTCTTCGATACTTGCAACGGGTAGTCAGAAGCTATAAAGCCTGACAACCAGTCTTACCTAAGGGTATCGTGTTACCCGGTAACCGTAGAATTGCATTACTAATCTATTTTGTATTACAATTAAATCAAAAAGTGCCAATTTAAAATGAATACTCGTACAATCAAAATATCCTGTCTAAATTTTTATTTTACTTTTCTATCGCGGTCTGGAATCAAATTGGATGCCAGTATTTCGACTGGATGTGCAATATCTAGGCCCGAATGATTTGTGGTGACAAATAACGTTTTCGTCAGCAATACTGGAAAACTAGATATATTATCTAATACCTACTGGGTATTGTTAAAATCTGTTTTTAAGTTTGACGTCGATGTCTGTCTGTGTGTGTATCTGTCTGTGGCACCGTAGCTCTCAAACGGATGGACCGATTTCGATGCGGTTTTTTTCATCTGAAGCCAGTTTCCTTGCGATGGTTCATATCGGTCCAGCAGTGTAAGAGTATCAACTCTTTTCCAAAATGATTAAAGGCATTTTTGCGTAGGGGTTTTTTTTTGCTTGTTTGATAATACATTAGCTGTTTCCCGAGGTTTCACCCGAATCGTGAAGGAACTACTTCGCGCACCCGGGTAAAAAGTAGCCTATGTCCTTTCTCAGGCTCTAGACTATCTGTGTACCAAATTTCATTTAAATCGGTTTAGTAGTTTTGGCGTGAAAGCGCGACAGAGTTACTTTTGCATTTATAATATTAGTATATTATTAATTGGTATATCTTCTTAAAAATGTGGTAGATTAGTCGAGCATTAAAACTTGTAACAAATTATACTTTTCATTCAACTACATATTTTATAGAATAAATATCATTATTAATTTATCTTTTAGAAATCCCAAAGTAAATGAAACTATATAAGGATACTAGATAAGTAAGTACTGAACTTCATATAAAAATCCTTAGAATTGAAGCCTTCTATGTTACATGCGAAATAATCTTTAACTAAAAAAACAATAAGTAAAACCACCAATTACGCTCTTAACGCGCAAATCGGTGTAAATCGTAAGTTAGCTGTTAAAAATACATGTTTTTCGATTTTAGCACGAATACCTTTTGGCTAGAAAACCTCTCCGTATTCTAACATCGCAGTGACTATAAGTCACCTCTTAGAATTCTGATCAGACAAAGAGCACACTCAAATTTCTTGAGGTTTTGCCAAGACAGAAGTGTTGGCCAGTAGCTGTAAGGAATAATCGATGCTAGAACTGTGTACGACAAAATGGTGAAGATTTTTAGATCAGTCTGTTTACAAAATGTCAATTAATCCTAAATTCAAACAGTAATGGCGGCGTGATAAAAAAAAAGCGGCTTCGCCCGCGTGGACATTTTTTTTACACCTTGGGTTACATTATTCAAGTTTTAGTAGAGATTCCTAATTATTTCTTGAAATAAATATAGCCTATGACATTTCATAAAGATGTAGCTTTCTAACGGTGAAAGAATTTTTAAATTCCGTCCAGTAATTTTTGAGTTAAATCCCTACAAACAAGCAAATCTTTTCTCAGTAAAATATTAGTATAGATGTGAAAGTGAGTTTTGCTTGTAACGTTTTCACGGAAAAACGGCTGTACCGATATGGGTGAAATTTAGGACGGAGATAGATAGGACACTGGAGATTACACACGTTACTTTTTATCTGGGTGAGTTAAATAGTTCCCTCGGCACGCGGGTGAAACCGCATGAAACAGTTAGTCTTTTCAAGGACACGGAAGTCCTTTTTCCTGTCAAACGGGATTCAATTTTATAAAGAAGGAAATGAATGTTAATTTATTTCGTTCGTTCGGTTTCGTATAGAGAAAACGCTTTCGTCTCTAAAAAAATTTTCCCGGACCTGAAAAATTGCTTTAAAACATAGTACAATAACATAGTAGGTAGGTACTGTAGAGGTTCTATGAAAAAATATATAGGAATTAAACCTTATTGGGTAAACTGGCCACACAATCATTTGAAATTAGAATGAAGAAAAGTTAGTTAGCAGTTTTTTTGATACAATGATGTCAGTCGATTCCAGATCATGAAATAAAGCAAAAGTCTTTAAAGTATTCTTTGATTTAATCTTCGAATCCTCCACCTCTGACTACGCAATCCCTACAGTACCTACCTATATTTTAAATCAATGTGGTTTTACGTCGTTAAAAACATTGAGTTTTTTTTTCGTTCATATTTCCTATTGTTTTCACGGCTTGTTATTGCAATACCCATCAACATTGAAAAGCTAGCAAATGGCTAGAATTCTAAACCTTTAGAAATCCAGCGCTGCAGCGTTGACCTAAATTTTTCCATCTCAGAACATAAATCACGCTAGCGGCTGAATGGTGAAAAACCAATATTTCGTTGGGAATGTATGTGGTTTTTCTGGCGCGATAGTGAATGTCTGATATCTGGAATATATTTCGTTACACCTAAAATATGTCTTTGCTTATAAATTTTAATTTAAAAAATAAAAAAGTTTAGGAACGTAAATGTCAGTATGTTATTCTTTCACGCAAAAACTACTAAATAGATTCGGAAATTTGGTGCAAACATCATCTGCCTAGCCTTTTCCCAATTATGTTGGGGGCTTCCACTCTATACCGCCGTCAGACTTTCTGGCTTCCGACTACCCGTAACGACTGTCAAATATGTGATAAATGACAACCGGGACCGCGACCAACAGCTTAGCGTGCTTTCCGAGGCACGGAGGAGTCTCGCTATGACATAGATGGTCACCCATCCACGGACCGCGCCAAGTGCAGCTTAACCTTTGATCGGTCGAACCGTGCGGCTGTTACTTAGCCACGAGCTTCTCTAAGACTCTTCCTGTGGGGTTATTTATTTTGCATTGAACAGAAAAACTCAAACGTCTTAGTTTTAATGGATACTAAGTTGAAAACTATCTAGAATGAATGCGGATTTCAAAAAGAGGAAAATTTTATTTTCATCGAGACTAAAGTAACATTTAAGCATTCGGGCGTTTGGAGTAAGATTCTATGAACAAACGTAATTAAATTGACCTTTGTAATATTAGAGAATTCAGAGACCCTTTTAACCCCAAGATGTCGAACTAATTTTTGCATTAAATATAAGGTCTGTTTGACCCAACGTAATTTGGAGCAGTCGTAGGGTTAAGGTTTTCTAATAACGTTTTTTTTTGTCAATATTACTTGAGGATATGGGGAAAAGGTTAGACGGTAGGGATGGCAATGTTTAGTAGCTTTCGATTAATGAAATCGAGTTTTGTCAATTATCGGCATATTTGAGGCGCGCGTGGAACACATACACGCCGTTGATATGGGCCTGATCCTTATCAGACAGCGACCCATTGCTCACCATCAGCAGACCGCCTATCGTGGCCGGGAGTCTTCTGGCGGCTTCTGATGCCCGTTGCGTCTTTCGCGGTGGTTGGAGCGTGAGGTTTCCCCTTCGCTAATGCGTGTCGCCACCTCCTTCTCGAACATGACTGCTTCCCACTTCCTCTCGCTCTGGGCCATGGCTTGAACTAGGGTCGAACGCGAGAGGTAGTCGCTACCGAAAGCCGCTACGACGATACGGTGGTGCTCTGCCCAAGCAGGGCAGGCCTTTACCATAGGCTTCACCATGTCCTAATGGCGATCCTGATAAGATGATACCCGGGCGTTTCCTCCCCCCCGATTCGATGCGGAAACCTCCCGAAACATCAGTGTCTGTTAAAGACCAGAGTGTCTCATTTTTTAATTTTATTTTGCTCCCAGCTTTACAAAGTTCCATTTTAAATTAAATAGATACCTAGGTATTTCAACGAATACTTTTGTATTCCAATGATTGCAGTTTCCTAATGCCGCTTTCCATTTTAGTGTTACTTCATACGAAACATAATCCCTATTCAAACATTTATTTAAACCGCTATTCGAATTCCGTGTCGGCGTAATGTGTCGGCTAATGGTCGACGAACGCCGTCAGCAGTGTCGGTGAAATGCAGACTATGCCGACATGTCGAACAAACGCGCTAATCCCACTGCATTGTCAGCGAATAGCGGATTGTTTGCCTGTTTTGAAATGCTTTAGTTCGTTTGATGAATTAATTCCTCCTCTCGGGGAGGTTTCGCAAATATAGCTCTAGTGTGTTATGGTACCGCTTCAAGTTCCCTCGCGCAAAAGGGGAAATGTACCGAGAAAATATGCTAGCATATGTACGTAATATCCACTAAATAAAAATACCCATTCAAAGTGCCATTTGAACGTGTGAATTGCGCGTCGGCGAAATGTGTCGGTTAATGGCCCTCGGACGCCGACAGCGGTGTCGGCGAATTCTGAATGCCGACACGAGGAACAAACTCGCCAATTCGGTTCTTTGTCAGCGGATGTCGAAATGTTTGCAGTATGTTTTATAAGCTTTTTCAGAATATTTCATTATTCGTCCTAGGCTGGAATTTGGAAGTTTTCCAAAAAAAACTTGTTAGATATTTTTTTTGTTTAAACACTGCTATTGTTTTGCTTGTTTATTTTTATTTGCTTGTAACATACAGTTTTCTATACTTAATAATTTTAGAATTGAATGCCTCACCCTTCATAGTTGATTCGCAAGTACTGTTGAAACATTTCTTCCAAAACTACTCGTATTTTAAAGCAGCTTCCGATTTGCAAGTCAATGACCCATCACATGTACTCGCCACATCACCTAAACACAGGTGTACTTATACTTAGCTTACCTAGCTATACATTTATACATATATTTTTCTTTGTGTGTATTGTTTGTATACTCTTGTATTTTATATATCATATCATATTCTAATGTACGCCATTAATTACCCGTTATCTATTCTTTTACACTTTTACTCCATCCAAAGGTTGTCTGTAAGAAATTGCATTTAGCGATAAGACCGCCTATTGTACTGTTGCATATTTGTTTGTAATCTCCTATTTTGTTTGTCCTATTGGTGTACATACAATAAAGAATATTCTATTCTATTCTATTCTATTCTAGCTCTAATGTCCATCCATCCATGGCAGTCCCTTAATCGTATTTAACGACACCCCAGAGAGAACGTTCGTGACCCATATACGAGAATTACACACAACAAAAAATAATTTAGCAGACATTTCCTCACTAATTCTTCACCAACTTCCTGGAGAATAGTACTTACCGTTTATCGTGGCTTTAATAGGCCTAATTTGTTAAACATGGCGCTAACAACGATACCTACCTCATTTGTCACTATACTACAATTAGGTTAGAACATATGAACTAACAAATAAACATAAATCCTCCTTTTGGCTTTAATGTAGTTGGGTAAATAAAAACAGGCGTAACTATTATGTGGCTAATATCAATCAGCGAGGTTACGCTGCGCTTGATGAGGCTAGTCTATGGATGGGTGACCAGATCGATTCGAGATTGCTTGTGCATCGGAGAGCTTGGTAAACAGTTGGTCCTGTCATGCAAATATTAACGGGTACCTAGTCAGAAGATAACAAGGTTAGATGGAAATTCACCTCAACCTAATTGGAAAACAAACGGGTTGAATTGGTAACCTACTTTTTTTAAGAAGTTGGTTAAAAAAAGTTGAAATATGTTTTTGTATCTTTGAAAAAGTATCCTAATGTTATAAATGCGAAAGTGAGTTTAGCGGAGCATCATTATTCAACGCGGAAGAAGTCGCGAGCATAAGCTAGTTTCTAATAAGGCGAGAAATGAGATTTTAAAAAGGTGATTTATATATATAGACCAGTGCCAATAACTTTTGAAAACAAAATAAATAATAGTAGGATGAAACCCATTGGAAAAGGAGGAGAATACAATAAAAATGATAGGAAAAATAAATTACGGGCGATCTGAGGTCGGGAAGTGGGAGGGAGGGGGGGTTAAAGTAAAAAAAACGGTTTATCTCAATTTCCGGCAAAACTACAAGTCCTATGTAAAAAAGTTAAATGGCAAAGTTGTAGGTAATAAAAAGATCTACAACTTTTGGATTGACACTTTTTTCACATAACCTCAAAATTTATGTGAAAAATTCAAAAAACCAAGTTTTTGGTTTTTTATTTTTATCTTTTACAATAATTAATTTTTTATCACGAAATTTGGTGAAAACTTACCTTTTTCTGTCCCAAACACACTGTAATTTATTTGATTTAAAATAATTATTTTTTCACCCTTATTTTGACTTAATATCGAAAAAACACCCTAATTTTCAATCGAAAATTCTCGTGTCAAAATATCACTTTTTTTTTAAAAGTCGGTAGTCTTTTTGTTCTTTGAAATCTCTACTTTCAGATGGTATAAAAAAATATTTACATTGCTATGGTAAATGTTCTCAGAAAATATAAAGAAACGCTACGAAATAACAGTTAGCAAGGCCAAGATCCTTCTAGCGACTCCCCACTTCTCTATGAAATACCTTTTGATCAGCTAAAAGGTATTTCATAGAGAGGTCCGAGGTTCCGTAGGTCACTCAGATACATAAGTTATCTTAAAATAGCAATAAATAGGCATCTACGCAAAAAAATTAAGCCGGTCTAGGCCTTACTACCTGTTATTTCGTAGCGTTTCTTTATATTTTCTGAGAACATTTACCATAGCAATGTAAATATTTTTTTATACCATCTGAAAGTAGAGATTTCAAAGAACAAAAACACTACCCACTTTTTAAAAAAAAGTGATATTTTGACACGAGAATTTTCGATTGAAAATTAGGGTGTTTTTTCGATATTAAGTCAAAATAAGGGTGAAAAAATAATCATTTTAAATCAAATAAATTACAGTGTATTTGGGACATAAAAAGGTAAGTTTTTACCAAATTTCGTGAAAAAAAATTAATTATTGTAAAAGATAAAAATAAAAAACCAAAAACTTGGTTTTTTGAATTTTTCACATAAATTTTGAGGTTATGTGAAAAAAGTGTCAATCCAAAAGTCGTAGATCTTTTTATTACCTACAACTTTGCCATTTAACTTTTTTTCATAGGACTTGTAGTTTTGCCGGAAATTTAGATAAACCGTTTTTTTAACTTTAACCCCCCCTCCCCCCCACTTCCCGACCTCAGATCGCCCGTAATTTATTTTTCCTATAATTTTTATTGAATTCTCCTCCTTTTCCAATGGGTTTCATCCTACTATTATTTAATTTACTTTTTACCGTTTTTAGAGGCTAAAAGCACTGGCCTAATAAGGCAAAAAATGAAAATGCCCAGCCAAAACTCCTATAACAATTTATCTCTTTGATATCTTCTATCAACACCCACACATTAGCACATTAAAAAAAACAACAAAAGAATATATAAATATACATTATACGCTCCTAATGTGCTTTAATTTAAATTCCCGTTTCGCGCGTATAAATCAGCCGAGGCTAGTGTTGGCAGGCGCCTCAGATCCCGGGATCCCGGGACGTCTCTAAGGATATGCTACATGGGGAACGGTTCCGCGTTTGCCATTTTGTTCCACGTTACCTGCCAATGACGTGCGTCCCTCTTTAAGAGAGATGTAGGTTTTTTTTGCAAGAGAATGTAATGGAATGCGTGTCGGTTTTTACGTCTGAAATGAAATAATATTGAAGCAAAGTAATTGTTTTTGTTTTGCTGTTTTTAATTAGTTCGGCATGAAAAACATTAATATTGCATGCTAATGTAAGTCCGTATCTACATATTTATCTTTTTTACCAACTTTATAAGTTACTATCTTTCCGCCAGCGGCATGGGCTATACGAATTCAAATTATAAATGACAGAGTTTCATACAAACTTTGCCCACCTTTTTCACCTCCTTTATAGGGGTAAAATTTCGGAAAATCCTTTCTTATCAGGTGCCTACGTCATACAAAGAATACACCCTCCAAGTTTCAGGTCTCTATGATCCGCAGGTTTAGGCTGTGCGTTGATCCGTCAGTCAATCAGGACAAAGCATTTTATATAAATGTAAAGTGTATGCATAAGTTTTTATTATATGAGACATGCGCGACAAAAAATGGTCATCTATTTAAAGTTTTAAAACGCTTAAATTCTGCGATAAATTAATCCCACAAAACATTCTTCAGCACAAAAATAGGATTCAGAAAACAAAGCGATGTCTGCGGTATTTATCCCGCTAGCCGGATGTATGTATGTAAATATGACATAACAACGAAATTCCCGGGATTTCGCCACAATTCCCGTATTTTCCATCCCGATGAATTGCATACCGTCACTAGCTCGCAAATGGAGGAGAAATATAACCCAAATACTGGATGTAAATATACAGGCGGAATGCTTTTGTTAAATGACCTGAGTGACAAATAAACAAAATGGAGAACGGGTCACTGCTAGCTTATGTGGCTCGCTGCTTTTTGGGCGTCTGTACCTATGCGATGTTTTTTGCGATTGGTTTTTCTTTCCGCTTTGATTGAATTATTTTGAGAGGAATCTGTTTTTGTTTGAATAACTATTTTTAGCCTGTATAAGGTTTTTCAGTGTAGTTTAAAATGAGGAGAAAAAGTGCGGCATAAAAAGTAAGATGCAGCTGTCTACAGTGTTTACACAGTACAATAGCTTTATATAGATTTAAACTATGTTACAAGTATTTATGACACATATTATATCTCACTATGGTACTAAAATAAACAATTAAATATGTCCATAACCAAAACTATGAAACTCAAAAAGTACTTTGTATTTTACAAGTAGGTACTTCTCTAAGAAACCATTAATAATTTTCGAATGATTGAGATTTTTGTAACTGACCCAAATTCAATGCTCTCTAGTGTAGTGGTTGATATTATACCAACGCAGAAATAATAAGTGATCAATCAAAACTTTTGATGTTTGCTCTACTTATTTCCTTGTAACATTCCGTGTATAAAAAATATTATGTAAAGGGTTATATCGAACTATAACAATGCTGCCAGAAGGAGCTTGTGGCTCGTTAACATCAGCCCGATCAAGGTTCAGCTACACATACCGAGGTCAGTTTTTAGATGGGTGACCGTCTTGAAAAGCAAGCTGATTGTGCCGGCTGTAAATTGGATCTTTGATTAGTTGTTATATAGTCCGAAGTCCAATAGTCTGACAGCCAGTCTAACCAAAGGATTTCGTTTACTGGTATTTGACCCATTTAAAATTACAGTATTTATACTCAATTTAAAATATGATTAGAAATTTTGACGGACCCTTTTTACCGTTTGTTCAAACGATTTTGAGCTCTATTCTTTAGGTGACATGACAAAAACAGATGCAGAATATATTTGGTATTATAAACATTATTGTGTTTTCAACACCATCCTTATCTGTACGGAATAGAACTCAAAATCGGTCATATAGGATGCCAGCTCAAATTAATATTATTATTATTATTATTCCGTTTATTCATTTTTTACACATTTTTTTTTCATTTTTAAATATTCATTATAAAAATAATATAAAAAAACATTTAAAAATATAAAAAACAGGGATCCACCGATATCGGGAACAGGGTCCAAGCTACCGGTGGTTAGGGCTCCAGAGACAGGAACCTCCTCACAATACGTGCAGTATCCAGGAGCACTGCCTTCTGAATCAGGCCCTTGACCCAGCCGCCTAACGAGAGCCTCCTGAGATGTTGGTCGAGGCTCTTGGCCATCAGGCCATTGGCCGTCACGACTATCGGCACAATGACTGCCGAGTCCACATTCCACATGTCGACAACCTCGTGCGCCAAGTCGAGATACTTTATTTGTTTTTCTTTCTCGGCTTTCACGAGATTCTCGTCATGGGGAATGGTGACATCGATGATCATTGTGCGGCGCGCTAATCGGTCCATCACCACTATGTCAGGTTTATTGGCTACAATAGTCCTGTCAGTGATGATAGACCGATCCCAGTACAACGTGATATGGTCATTTTCGAGAACTGGTTCGGGCGCATACTTGTAGTATGGTACCTCAAGATTCACAAGTTTGTACTGCAAAGCAAGCTGCTGGTGGATGATCTTGGCCACTTGGTTATGCCTGTGCAAGTATTCACCGTTAGCCAAACGAGAACAGCCAGAGATAATATGTCTGATAGACTCACCTGGACGATGACATGCCCGACATATGTCAATCGTCCCGTCCTTCATGATATATCTCCGGTAGTTGTTCGTCAACATAACTTCGTCCATAATTGCGCAGACAAACCCTTCGGTTTCCCCGAACAGGTCGCCGAAACGTAGCCAAGATACGGACGCCATAAAGTCTACATCGGGCCCATGAAGAGCCCGGAAAAAGCGTCCGTGTAGCTCCTTGCCTTGCCATACCTCCTTGCGGTCATTGGTGGTAAGTACCACAGGTTTGCGCCAATTCTCTTTAGCCAGCGACAGCGGGGTGAGTCCCTTGTCCACTGCGACTACATCCTGATGCATACCCACGTCGGTTTTAAGAAAATATTCCCTGAGATTGCACACCTCACGGTTATGAAGGGTCTTAGCATTTAAATAGCCACGACCCCCGCATTTCCGTGGGATGTACAATCTCATCACCGATGATCGTGGGTGATGCATCCGATTTGCAGTCAACAGTGACCGAACTCTTCTGTCCAGGGCGTCAAGTTCAGACTGAGTCCACTTGAGTATGCCAAAGGAGTACATCAGGACTGGCATGACCCAACCGTTAAAGGCGCGGACCTTATTGCCACCTGATAAGGAACTTTTCAGAACCTTATTCAGGCGACCAAAGAACCGTTCCCGTAACGATTGTTTCACGTCAGCCGCGTTGATGCCTAACCCCTCCGACATACCCAGGTATTTGTAAGTATCAGTTGCGGAAAGTGATCTAAGGTTTATAGAATCTGAAAGTTGTAGTCCCTCAGATTCTACAATCCCTCCTCGCTTTACATGCATAACTGCACACTTATCCACACCAAACTCCATCCTGATGGAGCTACTAAAAGTTTCAGTTACCTTTAGTAGCTTCATCAGTTGCAGTTTAGTAGGGGCAAATAGTTTCAAATCATCCATATAAAGCAAGTGGGATATAACCTGACCGCCTCTCCGCAAAGGATAGCCCAGCCTCGAACCCTCTAGTAGAGTGCTGAGAGGGTTCAAGGCTAAACAAAACCAAAGTGGACTCAAACTGTCACCCTGGAATATTCCCCGCTTAATTTTAATAGACTCGTCGTTCCCTTGAATCGTTCGACATCCTGGATAGCGAAGTACCGTCCTCCACTGCCCCATACATGACGCAAGGAAGGTGCGTAGAGTTGTATTTATTTTATACAGCTCCAGCACCCTCATGAGCCATGTATGAGGGACCGAGTCGTAGGCCTTCTTGTAATCTATCCAACATGTCGACAGATTCTTTCGGGATCGACGAACCTGCTGGCTTATGACCATATCGATGAGGAGCAGCTCCTTAGTGCCACGGGACCCATTCCTACATCCATTTTGAGAGACTGACATGATAGAATGTTTGTCAATATGTGAATTTATTTTAGCTCTCAAAATAGATGTAAGAAGTTTATAGACCGTCGGTAAACAAGTGATCGGTCTATAATTTTTAGGTTCCGCGGCACTACCTGATTTATGGAGCAGGTGGGTAACTCCTGTAGTTAGGAACTGTGGTAGCGACCCGGCTTCTAAAGCTAACTGGAATTGCGATGCTAAACGAGGGTGTGAACTTATTATTATTATTATTAGCCTATTGTGTCCCACTGCAGGGCAAAGGCCTCCCTTCCCTCCTTCCATTTGTTCCGGTCTTGTGCAATCTGAGGCCATTCTTTTAGGTAGGAGTCCAGTTCATCCCGCCATCTCCTTCTGGGCCTGCCGCGATGTCGTTTACTGCTGTCTGGGACCCACAGAGTGGTTGATTTCGCCCATAGCTCATCCGACATGCGGCAGATATGACCAGCCCAGTTCCACTTCAGTCCAGCAGCTGTTTGGCCTACATCTTTAATCTGGGTTAAATCAAATTAATATTAACGAATATTATAAATGAGAATGAGAGAACCGATTTGTATGAAATTTGTTATGGAGATAGATGCTACTTATATAGAAAGAGACAGAGAGGTTAACGGTTTTTCCTTGCGGGAAAATTCTATTTACTAGTTAAAGCCTAACGCAAGCGGTGAAGTTCCATACACTTCTGACTAAAAATATTTGGGAATATAATGTGGGATTAAAAATATTATTTAAGTATTATTCATTTTTTATAAGTTGTTTCGGTTTTAAAACTTTTTGTATCGGATGGGAAATCATCAAATGACCCCTCCCTCCGTGGGTGGGTTGGAAGGGAGTGTCAGACCCTTTTTTTTATTTTACTGACTAAAACACATCCATGTTTCTTCTTCAGCCCTGTGCATTCCAGGGGCGCGGTATCTGAACGTTCCGCATTGATTTTAAACCCTGAGGCATAATAACGTTTTTTTTTCAAATTCCAAAATTAGCCGCATAAAATTCTTAGAATTATGCAAAAAATTAAGACAACGAACGATCTTATTCTTTGAATATTCACTTTTAAAAGAACTTTTCTTTTATACACAAAGGCTCAAAACCCTTCCACCTTTTGAAATTAAAACAGGCTTTTAGTACCCTTTCGGGGTCCCTGATTATAACGTCAAGAGTACACCGTAATCACGCAGGTCGGGTTCCGCATAATTATGTAAAAACAGCCCTTTAAAAATGTTCGTTAAAAGGCAAGCGAGAGACTACAGATGTTACCTTAATTTATGATTTCAGGAATTTTCAGGTGCTGCTGTAAATTGTAGATAGATATTTCATATACGAAACATTGGCTATGCAAATTGATATTAATAAATTTTATATCTGGCTCTTTGATGTTCGTTATGCGAATTTAAAAGGAAAATAAATATGATGATATTACAAGATATCAGTTTGGTTGTTGAAATTCTTATGAAATTATTTTAAAAATTTATTGCTCAAGAATTTAATAGTTGTTTACTTTGATAAGCTTAATTTAGAATTACAAAGAAAATGGGATGTTTTCTAAATTTATTTTTAGTTCTAGTCAAAATCGCTAGATGTCTTTTTTTAATTTCCACTTACTGCAAAGTTTGTAATACAAAATATTGACTTTAAAACCGAGTAAATTAACTTATTAATTTTTTATTAAAAATCTTAGCCAAAATAAATTACAAGAAGTTTATGTTTTAATAGTTTTACAGTGGATTAAAAATAAACTATGTGTTTTAAACTGACTCAAAATAATGCTCCAAAGTGTAATCAAGAAATGATGTAACCCACTTCAATATAAAAAATCTGGACAGCTTAAAGTTAAATCTATCACAATTAGTTGAACGGGAATGAAGTAACGACCATTCGATCGGTAGTTAACTACGATACTCTTGGGTAACAGCCAAATGTACCATTTTAAACTCTTTTAGTACCGAACCGGGTGTAAGCAATCACTTTAAAAAAAGAACACCATTTTAGTGAGAACAGACTTTTTGCCCGACTACCGAAGAAGGGAGAAAATTCTTTATTTTTCTCGACTAATTTGTTGACACCAAAAGAAAAACATTTGACAATAGAAAATTAGTACAAAAAGTAAAAAATATATAAAAAAGATTAATCAT
This sequence comes from Pyrrhia umbra, assembly GCA_963891755.1. NCBI lineage: Eukaryota > Metazoa > Arthropoda > Insecta > Lepidoptera > Noctuidae > Pyrrhia > Pyrrhia umbra. The sequence continues at coordinate 6,311,182 of OY982943.1, forward strand.
CATCGGGTCAGTAACTATCCTATTATAGGGTAAAGGCCTCTTCTCATACAGAGAAGGCATGAGCATTGATCACCACGCTTGCTCAAAGCCGATTGGCGATTTCAGACTTTTTAAGTCCAGGTTTCCTCACGATATTTTCCTTCTCAATTCGTTAATGGTGTCTTACATACGCTTATGAAGCACATATTATGACTTTGAATACGTCATATTGGTGCCAGGTTTCGAAACCGTACATGAGATTCAGATGCCTTAACCACCAAGACTTCGAAAGATTTCAACCTTAAAATATTACTTACTACCATATATTTTTTACATCATTTGTTGATTTTTTGCTTGGCCGTGTTATATGCACATAAAACAAGTATTTCCCTCGGTCTGAGGGAACTACTATGTTTACCCGGATACAAAGTATCCTATGTGTTAATCTAGGTTATTTAAAACCACCCCTAATAAAGGTTACGGCTGTACATGAATATATGGTAAATTAAAAGAACCTAATCTAAGACCTATAAGCCCTATAGTCCCTACGACCCTTAAACCTATAAGCCCTACAGCCCTAACCTACCATATAATCTGTAATAAATAAATATATAAATAAGTACAGGATGTCTGCACCAAGAGACCTAAGGTAACAGACGGATAGTGGGTAGGAATTCCAGGTGAAGGTGAAGGGTAAATTCACTGCCAGTCCAGCAGACTCACAGGACTGATCAATTACCAAATTGTATCCAAATTAATTTAATAGTTTTTGCGTTAAAGAGTAACAAAGATTCAATATACATCCTCGCAACCTTTCGCTTTTATGATAATAGAAGGATTTATCCAATTATGATCATCAAGCAAAACTGACAAAAATGTTTGACCGGTCCGACCACAAACATTACTCTCAAGCTTTAGAAAATAATGAGCTAATTTCGTGGGCAATTGCTTACGTATTGTTCGCCTAGTTAATAGAGGCTAATACTGGTTACAATTTGCTTAGGTAATTTCAGGCCATTTTCTATGTTTTAAGCGGATCACACACTACTACCACGTTGCGATACGCGAGTGACGCATCTGTAATCACGCGCGTCGACGCGTTGTATGTTGCCCTACGCGTGTTTTGTAGATCATTCATCATTGTCGTCATAATTTTCGAGATTCGTCAATAATTTTACGCTTTGACATGGGAAGATAATACTACCGAAATAGAACTACCGAAAAATACGGTAATATTGTAAATAGCATGGTACCGTTCACAATCATTCGGGAATTTATAAACTCACGTGATGTTATACGTTAGATTATAAACTAACGGTGCCATATACAATCTAAGTTCGGTCAACGTTATAAAACCCGAGAAACGGAGCATAGCGCGTGTAAGTCTATGATCCGCCTTAGATTTCGAAAAAAGATATGATCATTAGACTGACCCTTTATATAATGATTCTAGGTCCAACTTACCCCACATTTTCGGGTATTTGGGGTAGAATTTGTCTGGGTTAGGTTAGATTATGTAGTACTACCATTTGTTACTAGGGTTAGGACACGTTAGGGCTCGTAAGGGCTCTAGAAAACTAATTGCTGCTTAGTTTCCGACAGAGTTGTACGAGTTTTTCGTTTTTGCTATGTAAGTTATTTGTAATGCCAAGGAATAATAAATACCTTTGGACAATTAATAAATATCTTTGGACAAATTCACACAGCGCCATCTTGCCCCAAAGTAAGCAACTAATATGCTTGTGTTATGGGTGCTAGCTTAACGGATTTACTACTCATATACTGTTTAAATACATAAATATTGTAAATAGTAACACCCAGACCCAACACAGAAATTAAAATTCATCATTGCAATTTCTGGCCGGCCGGAAATCGACCCCGGGACCTCTTGCGTGGTATTCGGCATGTTGACCACTGAACCACTCAGGTCGTCAAAATTTATTAAAGGATTGGAATGGATCGAATGCTGGTATATATCTTCGGTTTATTTACTATCCTGCTGTTGGGTAAAAGCCTCTTGAAAGACAATAATGAGCATGTGCGGGTTCAAAACCTGGCAAGTACCAATGTGACTTTTCTGAAGTCATATGTACTTTCTAAGTATATCTTAGGCGTCACTGACTAACGGTGAAGGAAAACATCGTGAGGAAACCTGGACTTAAAAGTCAGAAATCGCCAGTTCGCCTTGAGCAAGCGTGGTGATCAATGCTCATGCTTTCTCTGTATGAGAAGAGGCCAATGCCCAGTAGTGGGACAATATATAGGCTGATGATGATAAGTGATTATTAAATAAATAAATATCTCAATTATACGCAAATTACGGGTGTTTTTGTAACATAACACAGGCGAAGCCGGGTACAAAGTTTAAGCATACCAAGCCAAAATATATCCAGCAAACGTCTCATTTTAATATATGAGTGAGCGGGAATTCTGCTCATTCTCTGAAATTAGAGTACACACCATATTTTCATAGCGCACAGAGAATATATCAAGTCTAATCTAAAACCCGGGGTTTGCTTGCACGGTTTTAATTATTCGAAGTTTGTGTTGAGTGTAAAATAAAAAGAATACTGCAAGCTTTTTAGTACGTGCAATGTAGGTGTGTTTAATTATTATTAATGGATGAAAATGCAGGCAGGTGTTGATATTTTGAATGTAACAATTTAACTTAGCATTGTTGTAGATTTTTCTAATAACATTATTTTAGGTAATTAATAGTGATAGATGGTAAAAATTTAAATAATCAATCTAATCTCAAGAACTATAGGTCCGATTTGAAAAAATATTTCAGTGTCAGATAGCCCATTTATTGAGGAAGGCTATAGGCTATATATCATCACGCTAAGACCAATAGAAGCGGAGAAATATTCCACGCGGACAATTTTGCGGGCAGAATCTAGTACCTAATATATATATTTTTAAACACGAAAATATACTAACAAAAACAAACTGCCAACACGTAAAGTCAAATTAGGGAGCGAAAGACACGGATTATACTTCACCCCAAACTTATCCCTCCCAATTAGGCAAACGTGGGACGTATACGACTTCCCTTAACGTAACCACAAATTATTTTACAAGAATATTCGCTTGTGATTGCTTCCAAGGTTACGTAAGACGATGGTTTTTGTGGATAAAGACTAAGAAGTGAGGCCGGGGTGAAAGAAGATTGATTAGGTTCAATCTTCGTTTAGCTTCTGTGACTTAGTCTGCAAAGACGAGTATTGGTCAGTATTTAAAATTTTGATCCAGGTATAACCTGCTACGGGATGTTCGAAAGAGTTACCACGCACTCGGAATGCGCTGGGCTGAGAGAGGAACCTGGATGGGTTTTGATCAGTAAGAGTCTGACACTCCCTCCCGCCTCTCCCATAGCAGGAGGAGTCATTTAAAATCCCATCCGAAAAATAATAATAATAAAAGTGTTTTATAATAAAAAGTGTTTATTTATTTATTTTTTTTTTTTTTTTAAAAAACGTTGCCCCACACTAGGAATTACTCCTGTGTCGTGGGTGCGTTTACAAACATACATTACACATGCACAAACACCCAGACCCGGAACAATTTTAGTTGTCCCGTGCGGGAATCGAACCCGCGACACGCCGCGCAGCAGCCAATTGCTCAGCCACTGCGCCAAACGTGCCGTCAATATTACTCACCACAAGCCAAAAATTTGCGAATAGAAATATATTACAAACAAAAGCTACTAGTAAATAATTTTGGTTGTGGATCGCTGGCGCCTGCGGTAGGTAGACTAACTAAAAGTAACAATAAGTTTTGTTTTTATTTTTTCTCTTTTTTTAGTTAAGTAAAATTGTAAGTTTATATAATTCTGCGCCATATTTTTTTGAATATTTTATTGTATGCCTTAGAGGCAGGACATAAGGGATCTATTTTTTTTTTAAACTTCTGTTTGTATAACCTATGCCCATAATAAAAACGATATGATTTGAAACAAAATACCTATGAAATAGACAATTTACTGAATTCAATGCAATACAATGTGCAGGTCTTAGTCGTGGTCATATACTTTATTATAATGTACGCATGTCGCATTGGTTGAAATTACCCCCTTTTTTAGGGATGGGAAATCATCAAATCACTCGTCCTGCTGTGGGTGGAGCGGGAGGAAGTAGAAGCTCTTACTGACTAAAACCCATCCATGTTCCTACCTTAGCCGTTTGCGTTACAGGTGCGCGGTAACTTTTTCGAACAATCTCGCAGCTCCGGGGGTACCGTCAGCAGGCCCTGAAGTCATTCCTAAAACTACAACATGTGTCTTCAAAAATTAACTGCGTAAAATCCATTATTTTTGTGATCATTATCATTCGCCTAGTAAGTCTATTTGGCATATTTTTCCACCCAACATTTTCCAAAAGTTTCCCTCGCGATCTTTTTCCTCAAGTTATCGGAAAATATCTGTCGACCTGTCAAAACATTCATGCAGTAACGACGCCTAATCATCCAAGGTGAGTGAGCGAAATTGGGTAACACGAGAGATGAAGGGAAGTTAAGACGCACTTATTAACCGACATCAAAAAAGGAGATTTTTTCTTACCTACATTGTTTACGAAGTCAAGTGTCAAAAATGTATGGTAAAAAAAGTATGAATACAAATTTTTGACCGTTCCTGACTCCATCATCAAACCTTGGAGTAAGTGCAATATCTATCTTCTATCAATACATATAAAATGATTTGTCCGGAATTACTGACGGTTCAACGCCCAGCCTAAACCGCTGATCGTAGAGACCTGAAACTTGGAGGGTGTGTTCTTTGTATGACGTAGGCACCCGTTAAGGAAGGATTTTCCGAAATTCTACCCCTAAGAGGCTGAAAAAGGGGGGCAAAGTTTGTATGAAAGTCTGACATTGTTAATTTGAATTCGTATAGCCCTCGCGGGCGAAGCCGCTGGCGGAAAGCTAGTATGACCATAAACTTGAAGGTGTTTACTAGTAGCCATTGAAGAGTTCCACTATGCATCTCCTGGCTCCACCATCATTTATTCAAATACTAGCTGTTTCCCGCGGTTTCATCTGCAGTTCATCGCGTACCCAAATAAAGAGTGTTGATTGAGATTATAAACTATGTTTGTACCAAATCCATACAGTAGTTTTCGCATGAAAGAGTCACAAACATACATACATACATCCTCACAAAATTTATAATATTAGTAGGATACGTGTAATTCGCCATAAATCGTGACTCACATCACACGACCCGACACTTGAAGATAAGACCTTATTTCAACCCCATTGATCCCAATTTCCAAGCTCAAAGACCATCAGGGAGTACAATCCCTAATAAAGATTATCTTAATTAGATTAAATACGACCAAATAATATGACCCCTATTTGATTAGAAATGTAACGTTAGCATTAGATGTTCGGATGAAATGAGAGGTCATTTTAGGCTGGTATACTGATATACCAAGTATGGAGCAATGGCTTTTACGTTGTAAATGTAATAATGATTGAATGGTCTGTTCCTTCATTCTGATGTAATCTGTAAGTGTATATTAATACCAAGATTCAATAAGAAAGGGTCATCGGTAATGATTTGTCTGATACTTAATTGCAAATCCTGGGGGGTTAGACAAGTGGCAAAACGCTAACGCTAACGCTAACGCTCAATGTATGGGAATGACATTCGTTTACGACTAGCTATATGTCATTTCCATACATTGAGCGTTAGCGTTAGCGTTAGCGTTAGCGTTTTGCCACTTGTCTAAACCCCCTGGGGTCGAACCACGACGTGTTTTTGCAATCACTATTCAGGTGAGCGAGATACAGCTTCCAACGTCGTATAGCACCGTCTTTTTTTACTACGAAACTACAAATGCGTTGGCATGTCATGGTAAGGCCCTTGGACTTGGGCTTGGGCTCCCTTGGAGGGAGAGAATTCGTGGCCTAATATCAGCTTCACTGATCGATCGATCAGTAGACTTGTTCTTGAGAGGATGCCGCATGTCGGCAGACGTGTTTAAGGCGGCCTGTAGCGAGGGGCAGTGATATTGGTAGGGCAGCGGGCAGGAGGAGAGCTGAAGAACGAGCTCAATGGCGTGCCACAACTTCACCATGCTCAGACAGTCCACTACCTCTGTGTTGGATGTCATTTTTTGGGGATGGGAAATCATCAATTGACTCCCCCTGCTGTGGGCGGCTCTTACTGAATAAAACCCACCCATGTGCCTTCCTTCGCTTTTCGCCTTTTCGGGGTCATGGTAGCTCTTTCAAACTATCTCGCATGGTAATATTTTTACCCCGACATGAGCTATGCATACACAGTCGGCACGATAGAAATAGAAGTCCGATAAATCCCTCCACCCCATCGCATAAAAATCAATTATCTCCGAAAACCAATTACTTTTCTCTCCACTGTGACAGCGATTAATTGAAAACTTTTTTCATTGAATGATCAATATTTTTTTATCACAAAAAGCTTCCTGTAGCCTTAATCTCTTCACAAAAGTTGTTGAAGTTGAATAGAAGATCTAGATTATTTTAAGTCTCGTCTAAGTTTTAGCTAAGAACAGCTTAAGTTGTTACGGTGTTCAATGTTTTTGATGAATTTAAGTTAGGAATTGTCTTAAGAATTGCGAGGTTTTGATGTTGGGATCCCGAGATTAAGTAAGATTTAACTTAATTTGTTGAACATAGAACTTGGAAGTTATTAGAAATTTTCGGCAGAAATATTTATTTTGAGGCGAAACAACGGCTGTATAGATCGGCAAGGTAGATTGTTTAATGTAACTTGGGACCAATAAATTTAGGTCAGTTGTCAAATTAATAAACGTACGAAATACATATAATATAACGAAATTTGCACAAAACGAAATATAATAGAATGTTCCTTGAGGGTGAAACAATCGGTTAAAGCAAAAAAAAACAAAGGAAAAAAAAACTGGTTTTTCAAAAATTAAATATATACTTTAATGTCTAAGTATTTTCTACTTTAGGTCAATTTGTTTAAAAGAAAGTATTAACATTATTTACATTACGAAAAATAAAAAAAAGTAAGTATAAATATATTCTAATATAAATCTAACTAAAATATTGCGTCAAAAAATTCTTCCTCATCGCCGTCAACTGGAAGTGTACCCAAGAGGCTGGCAGCATTGCCACGTTGGATGGCAATGCTTAGCCTTTGGCCAAAGTAAAAGCCAGCCTTTGGGTCACGGGAAGTGTCAACAAGCCGCTTCGCTAATTCTTTAAAAAGAAGGTGGGCACTCGGACCCCACGACCCTAGAGTTTCAACCCCAAACGGCTCAAAAATATAGTTACCAATAAGGTTACTGTACTTACGCCGCTTGAGGTTCTTCGCAGCCGCAGCAGCGGAGCCAACGCAGCATGCAGAGCTAGCAAGGTGGGATGGCGCAAGAGTATCGACACAGGTTGCGTCCCACACTAAAGGCCTACCCATCTTCCATGGAAATAATGACATACCGTCTGGTCTCTTGCCATCGTCACGTGCCAAGCCATTTGGTTCTAATACAGCTGGAACGCCGACGGCAACAAGAGCACGACGGATGATGTCATTTATATTAAGTAAGTAAGTATTTTTATTTAAATATTTTTGGGATAGTGAAAACCGTAAACTTTACCTTTCTAACTATACACGAACAAGGACATAATTTATAGACTCTGTAGTTTCAATTTAATGAGGTTTTTGACGAGTCCGAAACTGTGGTTGGGCGTACATCCTTAATTTGAAGATCAAAAGGGGCGAGTTGGTCGAATGCCCGGCTGACCTTTAAATCGGATTAGTTTAGGATCCTTGCCATTTCACAAGTAATACCCAGAGGGTTTAGTCTGAACAGGTTATTATGAGTAACTTTGATGATGATGACGCGATCCTGTGGTCCCTCATCAGGGACATAGGGCTCTAAGAAGAGATTTCCATTTTTTGCGATCTTGTGCGGCGACTTCGAGGTCCTTCCAGCCGAGACCAGTTGATGCAGCCTCTTTTCCAACTGATCGTCTCCAGGTGGTACGGGGCCGGCCCGGCGTCCTCTTTCCATACGCTTGCCACGTCAACCCTTATTTGGATAGATGGTTGTCTGGTTTCCGCAACACATGTCCAATCCAGCGCCACTTTCTCATTAGGATCTCCTTGTCGATGGGTTGATGGTCAGTCTCCCACAGCCTCGCATGAGTAAATTTGGAAGCAAATATTATGGTGTTCTAAATAGGACCATTATGATTCTAGTACTATTATAAATGCGCCAGTTTGCGAGGATGTATGTGTGTATGTGTGTTACTCTTTCATGCATAAAGTACATACTGAATGATTTGGTACATTCATAGTTAATAACTTGAATTAAAACAGCATAATTTTTAGCTGGGTATGCTAATTTTATAATATGTAGGTACTAAAAGCTACTTTCTTGTATTTTTCTGGTTTATACTACTTTAATATTGTACCTATTTTTTTATTAATATACTTGCCCAAATTATTTGTCCTACAGTGTAACAGATCAAATATTTATATGAACTGTGTGCCTCCATTTTATGAATTTCATAGCAATACTCAAATGCTTTTATTTGAAGCCTTTTTTCGCTTCACATTGCTACACTAAAAAGTTTTTACATATTTTTATTTTGAAAGTTATATTGACTATTCATATCTAAAAAAGTATAGTTTTAAAACCAAAAAAATATTACTGTGGTTATGTTTAAAAAAAGCAATCTGCCTAGCCTTTTCCCAACTATATTGAGATCGGCTTGCATGCAGCTAAGTACCAGTACTTTACATGGAGCGACTGCCTATCTGACCTCCAACCCAGTTACCGGATACCCCTTAATAAGACTGGTTGTCAGATGTTTTGGCTTCAGACTACCCGTAACGACTGTCAAAGATTGGCAAATGGCAGTCTGGACCAACGGCTTAAAGTGCAAGTAAAATTTTGATTGCTCAAACTCACTGAAACTCAAATGTTTTTATTTCAAATAGGTCTTTGCAGGCACTTATGAAACGTCAAGCTAGTTGCACGGTACAACATGGGAAATTTCGTACGCAAAATCTAGTAGGTAATATATATCTACAAATATAATTGAACTTCTGCGTTTAAACTTTAATAATAAGTTATAATCGTCTGCCATTTTCCGGACATCAAAAGACCCCTCGTACCTAAAGCTAGCACTAGTTTGTAACTATTTAGGTACACACATACATACATCAAACATGACTTTTCAAATATTTAAACTCCTATGTATTTTATACTAGCTATTTCTCACGTCCCGGGGGAACTATTTAACGAATCCAGTTAAAACTATTCCATATCCTATACCAGGGTTCAAGCTATCGCCATATGAAATTTTATCCTAATCGGTGCAGCCATTTTCCCGTTTTTGTTACTATTTCACGGTGAATCACCGCTGAATCGATTTAGATGAGTACGAAGATAGATAGGACCCTGGATACGGTTTTAGGCTACTTACCATACCCCTCGGGACGCGGGTGAAACCGCCGGATACAGCTACTCAATTATATATTAATATCTTCAACGATTGTAAAAAGGTTTCTACCGATATACACAAACAAAAAAAAACAAATGATTCTTCAAGAATTTGCTAGAACCTAAAGCAACAGCAACAGTTTATTTGAGACACAAATTCATCCACGAACCACAAAGCTGACTGTATCTAAATACATATATTTAAAACTCAAATACTAAACTGTTTGTAAGACCTCAGCTCAAAAACCCTCGGTATCCCAGGTAAAGATGCCTGACAAAGACCAACCGCTAAATAAAATTTTTAGCTTTACAGAAACCGGGCATAAAAGAATTTTGAAGAAATAACTTCCCCCGGCGTCTTGTAGACGACACCGTGGTATAAGCGTAGTATAAATTCAGTCTAGTTCGCGTAGGATTTCTTCGAAAATGTAGGTAAGCTTTTAGGGAAGTCCTGGGCGGATTCTACGAACAAACTTACCGGGTGTCGGGTGACCATGCGTTAAGGATTTTGGACGGATAAGGTGTTTACATTTTCATCTGTAAATATTGTTATGAAAACCGTAAAAGTATGTATTTGCTGAGCACATTATGGTATACAGGAAACAATATATCTTCTTAAAAAAAATCACACTTAAGTCTGAACGCTCAAATGCCATTTAATTTTCAATAGTGCTTAAAGCATGTTATCATTGTCAATTTAGCGTGTAAAAAAGCGACGGAAACATTTTTAAGAAAAATGATCTTAATTAATAAAAGGTTTTTTAATAAATAAAAAAACTAAACAATATGGCTAAAAGTACAGGCTATTTTGTCATCTTTTCTAGGTACTCATATTCTGTGCAAATAAATGATTCTTATTCTTATTCATTTTCTAACAACCTCACTCCATGTCAGAAGCCGTCAGGCAGATTTGAGAAAACTCTGACAGAAAGCTTCTCTCTAAGGCTTGTTAAGTTAGTAAAGAACAAAAGGGAATATCCTTATAATGTCGCAGCTATACTCACACTAGTCCCTCGTAAGTGGCAGACATGCAGTTTCATTTGTTGTCTGCAGTTACAAACTCTGGGGCATTCACAATGTAAATCACATTCTTGGGATTTATTTGCGTCAACACTCTTCGGGAAATACAAGAGCTTTCGTCAGAGCTTTGTCCATGACGTCATGAATATATACGAGTATTCTGTAATAATATTTTCTCATGTCAAAATAATCCTATTGATATCCACTTTTGAGCAAAAGCCTCTTCTCGTACAGAGAAGACAAGAAGGCTGGTAACCACATTTGTTCAAGGTGGATTGGTGATTTCAATCATTTTTTTTTTAATTTTTGCTGTTCAGTTGCCCTGTTAAGATTTGGCATCCAACATTAACCAAGAAAGTACATCTATTTCAGAAAAAAGAAACACTTAGTAAAAACTTTCTTTTTTATTCTCTGTCACCACTAAATAGGGCAGGATATGGGTGCTCTTAAAAACTCCAAAAACTATCGGTTGTTAAAAGCCAAATCAAACTTTTTGCTACGATAATCTTTAATTATTTTCTTACTACATTTCTAGATCAAGTCAGGTAACCACAAAATAATAAGTAACTTTGTTATATTTTCCACGAGCCAACAAAATGTTTTTGTCATTTCTATTTTACTTCTCCAACATTGCAAGTTGAGAAGTCATTACTATAACAGTTCTCCAGTTTCTCCATGTGTTTATTTCGGTTTTGCTCGAATAGTTTCAAACTCGAACACAATTGCTAGTTACGAGCTCTTCGAAACCGGAATTCGAACTAGCGAGTTTCAAAAATTATGCCACAAGTTAAATCCGAAAATTCTCCTAAAACCTGGTCACCCTAGTTTCTATGTTACATGCAATATACGCGTTCCGTCCATTGTTTTTCTTACTAGCTCTGTAGTTCCATTAAGCAGTAAACAGCTACCACTTGGGCATTCCAATGTAGATCGCATTCTTAAGTTTAACGGCAACACGGGTGTTATTGCTTTTCTTGACAGTTTTAAGACTATTTTTAAGTGTTTTTAGTTATATTTTGTTTAAAGAACATTATGAAGATAGATTGTATTTACCACATTCTATCTTTTAGGTAGAAGTGCACTGGCTAATGGAAGCTGTCACCATGTTTCAAAATGTATAATGTAATTTAAAAAAATTGAGTTTGCGTGTACCATTCCCGACGGCATCGTCACTTCCCATCAGGTGAGATGCAGTTAAACGCACTCAAATCTTTAATGAAAAAAAAAATCAATAAAAAAATAGAAGATACCCATTTTCTCTATGTGAACAGAGCCCTTCATCAAACAGTGAAAATGGAAATAACTGTCCAAAATACATACTTTTTGATTGACGACCGGAGTGGCATAGTGGTCAACTTGCCGGATTACTACGTAAGAGGTCCCGGGTTCGATTCCCGGCCGGGCAGAAATTGAAATGATGAATTTTAATTTCTGTAATGGGTCTGGGTGTTATTATGTATAATATGTATGTATTTAAAAAAGTATATAAGTAGTATATCCGTTAAGCTAGCACCCATAACACAAGCATGCTTGCTTGCATTGCTTACTTTGGGGCTAGATGGCGCTGTGTGAAATTGTCGAAAGATATTTAAAGATATTTTTTTTAGGGATGACAAATCATCAAATGTATGAGTCAATTGTATGTCCCGTTGTGGGCGGAGGGGTGGAATTGTGAGACTCCTACAGACTAAAACCGATCCATGTTCTTACCGTCGCTCTACATATTCCAGGGCCGCAGTAACCCTTTCGATCTATCAAGCAGCCCCAGCAGGCCCTAGGGATGGGCCCCGTCAACTATGCTGGCAGTTCGACAAAAAACTTTATACTTAGTCGGTGGTAGCCAAAAAAAAAAACAAACAAAAAATAAGTCAAATTGAGAACTTCCTTTTTGAAGTCGGTTTTAAAGCGCGGAAGTATAATAAATCATTCCCTAAATAGGTACCTTACCCCGAATAAGAACCCCTGAACAGATGCAAAGGAAATATTCATAGAAAAGACGTTTCATCCATAGGCAAGGACTCCATTCAATGTATGTAGTACAAAACTCCTCACATGAATTTGTACTACCGTTATAATTTACTTTAACTCGTGGCGTCGTCTGTGTTAAGAGTTAAGTTACAGATTAAGTAACATGTGTTTTATAACACGTCTACATTATGTTACATTGTTTTTCAACATTGCTATATACACTGACGGACTAATAAACTCCATCAACGTTCAACATGCACCTACCTTTGAAAAAAACATTTTAACCAAGTATTCCAACTTTTTATACAAATTTAAATTGAAACCTATAGTTTGGTTCGTTAACTTCATAACAGCGTAGCATGATTATCCCTAAGTGTATGTTTGTATACTGGAAAGGGCCATTCAATTTTTTTTTAAACAAAAACTTTGATGCAATTTCTTTGTCTGGGGGTATATAATAATACTGTACACATTAGAATAACAATGTTATATAACATGCATCTCGAGTATACGTACACGTCGCATAAGTTGTATAACATTTGTAAATATTAATAACATCTAATACAAGTTGTTATTATAAAATGATTTATAACATTCAGTACCCATATTACTGAAACATGTTATATAACAACGTTATATAACATGTTATGTTATAATAATACGTACCTGTATACAATTTTTTGCGCGAAATTAATGTAGCTTAAATTATTTCTAACAAAGTCCGGTCTAGCTGTTTCAGAAATCAGATGGAACAAACAGACTGACGAAATTTTTATTTTTTAAATTAGCTTAAGTAGCATCATAGCATGTAAACATTTCCTTCCAAACAGACACTTAAATTTTATTTATTTGTGTAAATGGTAGGTACTTACGTAAGGTATTCGATACGCTCTTACGTAAAACGTATCTCGTAAGTACAAAGACCGTATCGTAACTTGTAACTTGTAAGTACGCATCGTAAGAAATAGGGCCATATAGTTTTATCCGATGCCCCGATTATTTGCAACGCGCGTGTCTAGTTGAGGACATGAAAAATGGGTCGCTATTTTCAATGTTTATATATGAAAATTAGATGAATTTGAATTTATTTAATATTTTGTATTCATAGGGCGTTTTTATAAACTAAATCAAATGTATTTTTTAGTTCATTTTAGAATAGTAGGCAATGTAACATTTATAACGTTTTTGATCTTTATTTTATGCATAGCTTCTATAATAACTACTGACACATAGACATTTTATTGTAATTCGATTTGGTATAACTCACTGGGTCCATTATATCCAGCTTGACGCCTTTTATTTACAAAATGCAAATATAAATATGAATATAGAAGTAGTCTAATATCCAAGACTAGAAAATGAAACACTTTTTTCTTTCCATGCGCAACTTTTACTGCACTCCACGACACAACACAAGATCGTACATAAACGTTACGTTCGGAGTTTCCCCATTTTTTTGCACTGACGTGTAAAGTTTACCAGTATGGCCGACAAAGTTGGGTCTACTTTAGTTTTTGCAACTCTTAATGACCAGGACGAATTGTGGGGGAAAAAATCCGTCAAGGAATGAAGATTGTGAGGTACCATTGTTACGAATGTGTGTAGGTATGTATGTGTCATTGGTTCATTATTGAGGATAATTGAGGGATCGAGGGTCTAATCTGTACATTGGATGGGTAAATAAAAAATAGCTTTAATGTATATTAATGAAAGGCAAGAATAAGTTTTCGGAAAGTTTGAGTTCATTTGATAGAATGTGAAAAATTACCCATAATTTTGAGAGCTATAAAAAAAACTTGTCCCTGGTCCATGATTCGGTAAAATCTATACAAGCATAGTATTTGCAAAAATATAAGTCATAGGTACAAATATACTACCGGGCCTGCGGGATGTTCGAAGGAGTTACCGCGCCCCCGGAATACAAAGGCCGAGGAAGGAACATGGATGGGTTTTAGTCAGTAAGAGTCTGACACTACGGCGGGTGGTCATTTCATGGTTTCCCATCCAAAAAAAAGGCACAAATATACTACCTACCTACACAATAATTACATTTTGCATTAATTTAATCTTGAATAAGAAGTAGAATTTCAAACAACGAAATCTGAATAAATTGTCAATGCAAGTCTTAAAACTATCTCGGTTGCAACTTTGCATTTCAAACACAAGTAAATTATGTAAATATCTTTATTCTTCGCTGGACTATATATTTCCTATATCTCTGTCTGACGGAATAAATGGCTCACCAACTTAATAAACAACTCGACAACAGGACCGAGGCAATTGGTGTTAGTTAATATTTTCTATATATTATTGGTGCTGTCAATATATTCCACACATTGAGACTGTATACATAGTTTATAGCTTGCAGCGTCTGTTTTGCATTGTTGCCTATAGATGCAAAGCATTTTGACCATAGATATAGGTAGATAGACTAGATAACACAAGTACCAATAAAAATACACTATAATATGTAATTGTAAATTTAGTTCATAAGATATAAGTAAAGAATAATAATTTTGATCCAACAGACAAACTATGTGTATAGTTTTGTTGGACATTATGTACGTTATAAAACTGAAAATGTGCCTTTTTGGTCAATAAATAAATAATAATAATATTACGATTTGTATCGAAGCCAAGCGTGCCGACTTTTTAACACCTATGTGACGTCACAGCCAAAATTTTGTGATGAGAAATTCAAACCGATTCAAAGACATCAATGCTGCCAATGTACCTCCATGTCCGCCCCTCTACGATTTTCTTAGTTTTTGCGGCCTCCGGCTGCAACAACAGA
Source organism: Pyrrhia umbra (assembly GCA_963891755.1). Classification (NCBI taxonomy): domain Eukaryota; kingdom Metazoa; phylum Arthropoda; class Insecta; order Lepidoptera; family Noctuidae; genus Pyrrhia; species Pyrrhia umbra. The sequence goes on from OY982943.1 coordinate 6,326,398, forward strand.
CGCGCGTGGACTGAGAGACGCGGCGACCAACCTTGACGCTTGGTCAGGGTTCGGACACGCGAAGTACATGCATTTGTGTTGTCTAGTATAACTTTATCTGTGATTTTGACGGATAAATCTATAAGTACACGAAAGTAGTCTTTATGACAAGGAGAAGTTGGTGATTCGACATGGAAGTTCTAACAATCATCATCTGCTTAGCCTTTTTCCGCCTGTTGTTGTCCGACCTCCACAACCCAGTTACCGGGTAACACGATACCCCTTAGTAAGAGCGGTTGTCAGACGTTATGGCTTCAGAGTACCCGTAACGACTGTTAAAGATCTATAAATGACAGCCAGGGACTAACAGCTTAACGTGCTTTCCGAGTCCGGTTCTCCAGACTTAATTTCATTAAAATCCGTGCATCCGTTCTACCGTGAAAGCGTAACAAACAAACAATCTCACTTTCGTATTTAGAATATGAGATCGGATAGTTAGGACTTCACTCTTAGCAACGGTTTTACACTCAGTAACGGTTTTAATTAACTATAAGACATGAATTAAAAAAAAAGAAAATACCTAGTTTTTCAGTATTCTTATAGGATTTTCTTAAGATAAAAACAGGAAGTCAATCTGAGTCATCATCTGCCTAGCCTTTTCCCAACTATGTTGGGGTCGGTTTCCAGTCTAAACCGGATGCAGCTGAGTACCAGTGTTTTACATGGAGCGAGTCTCGCTATGACAAAGATGGTCACCTATCCACGGACCGACAGCGCCAAGCGTAGCTAGGTTCGACCGATCAAAGGTTACTTTGATCAAAGGTTACTTTGATCGGTCGAACCGTGCGGCTGTTACTTAGCCACGAGCTCCTCTGAAGTCAATCTGAGTCCTGAAACTAAAATAAAAATTCAATAAAACCCCTAACCGCATAGATTTTATCTCCGTGCGAAAATATACGTATCAACATTGCGTGTTCGCACGCGACGTTTTCCCTTTGTCCGTGGAAATAAATTTTATTGTACAACTATCGTAAAACTAAAGTAGTACTTTAAACTTTATGTTTCCATGGATTTTTATGGTGTTCTGACCGAGTTTTTTTGTCTATAAATAAAAACCATACCGTATAAAAAAAAACTTAATATGAATAGCCAGGAAGAGCTCGTGGCCAAGTAACAGCCGCACGGGCCGACCGCTCAAGAGTTAAGCTGCGTTTTGCGCGGTCGCTCCTCGGATGGGTGACCATCTATGTCATAGCGAAACTCCTCCGTGCATCGCCTGGCTATCATTTTTAGATCTTTGACAGTCGTTACGGGTCGTAGTCAGAAAGCAGAAAGTCTGACAACCAGTCTTACCATGGGTTATTGTGCTACCCGGTAACAGACAATCGCTCCATGTAAAACATTATTGTACCCAGCTGCATCTGGTTTACACTGGAAGCCGACCCCAATATAGTTGGGTAAAGGATAGGCAGATAAAATGAAAATGTCGGAATAAACTCCCTTCAAATCTCAGCTCGGACTTATCTTAGGCGCCCAAAATATCTAGCAGCTCATATATTACCGTTCAGGGTGAATCCATGGTAAACAGCTGGGGAAGGATAAACGCACGAATATTTTCAAAGCAATCTATAGAATGAGTCAGCGAGTTTACGAGTAGGTAGTCTATGGTTTGACGTAAAGTGTGGATAGCCTTCGAATGTCCGTATTATGGTTACAATGGTGTTGTATTCAATGACAATTTATTTGAGATAAAACTACCTTAAAGTTATAGTTATGGCCGGCGGTGGATTTGTCAAAACTCTGATACTATGCTTTAGGAGTTAGGTACCGCGCCCCCGGAATAAACCGGCCAAGTGCGTGTCGGGCCACGCGCAGTAGGGTTCCGTAGTAGGAGTTAGTTAGTCGACTATAGCTCTGTAACCGCTTAAGACGACGACTACCGCCAATGACCTTGAGCAAATGGGCGGAGCTTGAGCTTCCCCCCCGCGACCCCGCAATGCACACCGCACGGTTGTCATTTTATATTTTGAAGAACTTTGACGGGTGACCATAATATTATGTAGAGATTCTAAGGACAGTCGCATATTGTATTTTGATATGCATGTCTAAGATATAAAAATAGAAATACAAATAACATCTGTCTGAGTAATACTTCGAAACACTAATTTTAAATTTCCAACCCCCACTGCATACTTCGTTTGCCAGAAAAGCAAAAATATTTTCAATTTCTTTAATCTGCAAAACATGTTTATCGATCTGAATTGTTACAAGTTTCAAGAAAAAATTCTGACAACTAGCATTCTTGAATTAATCCGCTGTGAAAGATGGACAGACAGACAGACAAAATCGCACCATAGGAGTTAATTTTTAGGCCATATTGATGTCCACTTTGAGCTCTTCTAACAGAAATGCACGCAAGTTTTTTTCATATTTGCATTTTACGACATCTGCTGCTTCTCAAATAACTTCAGCTCATCTTCACTTGTATAGGAAAATCATATTAGTTTTGTAAGGAGAGCCTGGAAGCCAGTTAATTAGTCCGACGTTTCTGATCCATCTGTAAAGTGTCCGACCAAACCTTTGGCATCAGCTTTGGCCGAACCATTAGCTTAAAATTGGCCTAAATTTTGACACCAACAGAACCGAAATTGAATAATCTATTACGTTTAAGGACCTAAAAGTGAGTGAGACTGTATTACAAATGATGTTAATATTTTAAATAAGCTGCAGGTAATTTTATTTATATTATTAAGTTGATACACCGAACATATTAGTAAAAAGTCATTGTGGCTTCTTTGCTAAGGCACCTGCATCTCATTTATGAGTATGCAGATTCGAACTTCCAAACCTAGAAATTACGAATCTGACTATTCCAAAGTTTTACATGCCCTTTTTTTAGTATAACTTAGACACCATTGACTAACGGTGAAGGAAAACATCGTGAGGAAACCTGGACTACACGGTCTAAAATCACCAATCCACCTTGAAAAAGCGTGATAATTAATGCTAATGCATGTCTATGTCATACCCAAAAGTGGGATAGTAAAGATTCCGATTATGACCAGGATTTTTTAAATTTTTACCTATCATGAACAATGGAATATCACCCGTTTTTGGCCCAATTTTGAAAGTGCCGCAAAGCAAAAAATCAATGCAAAAATAAATGTGCTAAATTCGGATATAGACTTTGTCTGAATGAGAATTAGCTGTTACATTTTCAAGCACCAAATTTTTACGACCCTTTTCCACGGTTTCATGCATTATTGAAGAAATAAAGTAATGGAAAAAAATCCTACCATTGTATGGCATTTCGATAATCTTTTGGAAAGATGCAATATCGATTTTTGACTTTGAAATCATTTATAATTACCGATTTAAATATTTTTGATTTTTATCTTTTTACCTTATATTACTAATATAAGGTTTTTTATAATATATTTTATCAGAAAAACTCACCGCAAAAATTGACAGTTTTTTTTTATAAAAAGATTATTAAATTGACATGCAGTAGCTCAATTTTCATTTAGTTTTCTTATTACAATTCATCGGAATTCAAACATAACCTTGGAATTGGAAAATGTACGAAATACCATATTAAGAAAAGCATTTAAGAGAAAAATGTACGGAAGTCTAATTATTTCATGTGAAATGTTTGTTTTACAAACTACGGAGAGTTTTTTAAAAATTTAATTCGTATACCAAAAGATGTCGAAGAAAACATAAAAAATATTAGAATATGCATCAAGCCTTTATATATATATCATAATTATGATGACGTAGAAACTACACTTTGTAATTTTAATTCCCATTTTTCCTCGAAAGTAATAGGTAGTTTTTTTCTACTTTATATTTCAACAATTATTCCAAATCGATAAGGTTAGTTATTCCTGAAGTAATTATCAGCTCTGACAGACAGACAGAGAAAGTCGCATCCCATAAGGGTTACTTTTTACTATTTTGGTTCGGAACCTTAAATATAGGTACTATTTGAATATATCTTTTTTTTTAATTTTCTGTTCTTCTGTCTTTGACTTCTGGACCAAAAATTAAAGAAGATCAAGTCCTTTTTATTTATCAGGGCTTTAGCCAAAGAATTAAGCGATTGCCTATTAATCGGCTTAGGCCTAGCCAAAAATCGACGTTCTGTCGGATACTATTTGGTGTTGAAAATAAAACATAAGAGTGGCATAGTGAAGTAGGACCTTCATTTCTAAAACACTATGCTTTGTCTTATCTTTTAGATTGTGTGTATATAATATTATCCCACATTAGATACCTTGACTAATAGATTAATATGTATATCATATGTGACCGCTTACTTGGCGTTTTTACTAAACTTCGAAAATGGTTGCTATGTAAAGCATCACTACCCAATGTTACCAGTAAAAAACCGGCCAAGTGCGTGTCGGGCCACACGCAGTAGGATTCCGTAGTAGGTCTTAGTTAGTCAATTATAACCATGTAACCGGTGAAGCCTACTTTGCCGTGATAGTTTTCGAAAGTTAGTTTTTTATTTTATTTTTGAAAGACCTATCTAACGATACCCTACATGAAGGGTTACGCAACAAAAAAAAATATTCATCCTCATTTCACGTGTTCGGGAGCTCCACTAAATTATTTTATTTTTTTTATTAATTTTTACCACTTTACACACATATCTATACTAAATTTCAGCTTTCTAGTACCAAGAGCCTCTCGAGCTATGCCGCGAACAGACAGACAGACGGACATTGCGAAACTATAAGGGTTCCTTGTCGGACTACGGAACCCTAAAAATAAAGCTAATGTAACCAATCCAAAATAGGAAAATGGTCTAGCTAAAATAGTCAGACAATACAATACATTTTACATTTTACAATACTCTTTTAATAGCGTAAGCTTATTTTTTTATCATATTCTGCATTTTTTTTCAAATTCGTCTCGTAGCAAAGAAACTCGAACCCAAATTCACGTGTTTAGAAAAATATTTTTATTGGTAATAATTTAGAATAGCGCCACCTTGTTACCCATGATAAACCGTTTTATTTACAAACCATTAAGTTTTGTTCTAAGATATCATCCCATGCCCTGACTTATAGCTACTATTTCTATAAATTCCAAACTATTAGGAAATATTGTAACATAACATGAAAGAATTTTAATTTTGACGATTTTCTCCGACCTACATGTAAAATTTAAATGAGGTATGCAATATTGTCGTTTTGAATACGCAATGTATTAAAAGAAATACATATTTAAATCCTAAAGTACATTTAATTATTTAGTAAGTCAATAACAAAATATATTTGTCCTGCCAAATTTAGATACACACATTTTAGATTATGACAGATTATGGATGATTTGGTTTGAAAACACGTTATTCACATCAAAAAAATATTTTATCCGCATGTAGTGCCTTTTCAATCTAATAATTATAATTCACCAGTCATCTTATCACAAATATAATAATTTATTTACATCGTAATGTGCTCGCTCTGAGTGACAGCGTCTACCCGTGACAGTGGTCACAGACGTACTGCCCCCGTCGCCCGGTGGAGCCCCTCCGTAATTTCAACTCAACGTTTTGACAAAAGCACAAAAATTGACGTAAATGTACGATTTAAAAAAAATATACGTATACAAAAAGACAGATAATTAACTTTTCTATAAAATGGTACAGGTTTCATTAAAATCCGCTTGATAAATTCTATGTAAAACTCAGTTTTTCTTCTGCGTTAGACCTAACTTCATGATTTTTTTATACAATGTTATAAATACATAATTAAAAAAAACGTTATACAAAATTATCAAGCATATGCTCTAGTTTAGTATATATACTTTTCAAATCATGAAAGCAAGTCGTTAAAGCGTAATCATTAGCTTTAAAAGGGCCAAAGTCGTATATCGCCGCCTCCTTGTAATTTCATTATATGTACTACGTCTGTGATTTTTTTCACATTTCTAGGTACAGTCATTCAAAAGTTAGAGGGGGGGGTAACTCGTATCGAACAAAAAATTGCACTTAAAATCTAGATATTTCGCAAATGGCTCGCTTAACTGAAAAATGGTCTTCACACACCCATAATATTTTTGAAAGACCTATCTAACGATACCCCACACGAAGGGGTACGCGAGAAAAAAAATATTCATCCCTACTTTAAATGTTTGGGAGCTACCCTAAAAAAAATATTTTTCAAAATTTTATTTTACCACTTTCTCGGCGTGATCAATATACATATTCATACCAAATTTCAGCTTTCTAATAACAAAAACCACGGAGCTATGCCGCGGACAGACAGACAGACAGACAGACAGACAGACGGACAGAGCGAAACTATAAGGGTTCCTTGTCGGACTACGGAACCCTAATAAAGGGCTGAGGAAGGAACATAGATGGTTTTTAGTCAGTAAGAGTCTGTCACTCCCACCCGCCCCACCCATGGCGGGAGGGGCATCTCATTTGATGATGAGATGATCCGAAAAAAATATATAAGGCTAAACCTGCAGCTCACCCGACAAGAAGATGTTAGTTGTATCCTGCTGCAGGATTAGACTGACACTTCCTCCCACTGCGCCCACAGAGGGTGGGTCATCTTCTCTTCCCTAAAAAAGGAGGGTTGGCAATATTAAACCTTTTTATGTCCAGTTGTAGGGAACCTTTCAATCCTAAGATTTTCTTACTAGAGATTGAATTTTGACACAAGGTAACAACTAATGTCAAAAACAGCTCTAGTTAGCAAATCTAAGAATAAATAAATTTACAAAAAACGCCGTTCGTGAACTTATAAAGTACATGTGACTTTCAAAGTCACTTACCGGGCTTTCGAACCTACTCGCGGGCTACTAAATCTCCGAGATATATAGGTGATCGATACCTAAGTCTCTGCTTATCCCCGCGAGGAATAAAATCGTAATGTGTTATTAGGTATCCTAAACTAAAATAGACTAGAACATAATTGGGAAGAGATCTAGTTAAAACCGCTTTCTAATAAACTATTGATGAACATACACTCTAGAGATTGTTCTCAGAATCTATCTTATTAACCGCCTGGTTGCTGATTGGATGTTGGGAATAGTTGATAATAATTAATAGTTACAAGTACCAGGTACAAGTCGCGGTGGCTTACTGGTTGGGCACCTGCACCTCGTGTAAGGGTTCGAAACCTGGCAAGTACCAGTGTGACTTTTCTAAAGTCATTATGTATTGTCTAAGTATATCTTAGACGTCACTGACTAACGGTGAAGGAAAACATCTTGAGGAAACCTTGATTTAAAAAGTCTGAAGTCGCCAATCCGCCTTGAGCAAGCGTGGTGATCAATGCTCATGCCTTCTCTGTATGAGAAGAGGCCTGTGCCCAGCAGTGAGATAATATATAGGCTGATGATGAGGATGGACATTGAATTATATAAACCAAGGTGTTTGATTTGAAGGAATTTTGATAATTGTGTAGATTCAATCTATGTATTTCTATAACTACTACCATACTAATATTTATATTAATCCTAACCGTTTTTGTCTGTCTGTTACGCTTTTCTTTGCATATTTTTTTCTGGATTTGCTTCCCACAAAAAACGTCATCAACTTAAAGTATTCATAATTTCACGCCCCTATTCCTACGACATAGAACAGAAAAAAAAATTAAACAGACGGAGAAAAAACTCGACAAACATCCCTATTCAAAAACCGTTAATTACTATATTCATAATCAGGGGCTGACTGTACTAATGACGGTGTGGCCTGCTCGTGGTTTCGAGCACTTTTATGTGCCTATGTGCCTGTATATGCTCGTAAGTAAATGATGGTCGTATGTGTATAGAACTTGTGCCTTTTGAAGCCATTTTACGGGGTTAGGTGGGATTTTTTTACCATAGTAATGGCAAATATTCCCATGAGAATTACTTTACGCACCAAAAATTTACATATATGTCATTCCAGTCAAGCAAGGTTCATACCACAATTTCATATTATTCAGCAGCAATTGGCTGCTACGCTGCGTGTCGCGGGTTCGAAACTCGCGCGGGCAAATTTTTTTTCTGGGTCTGGGTGTTTGTGCATATGTAATGTTTGTTTGTATATGCACCCACGATAGGTACAGGAAAAATTAATAGTGTGGCAACGTTTTATTAAAGAAAAGTGTTACCGTGAAAATATAACAAGTAAGCTTAGCTTAGTAGCTTTGAGCAAGCGGGGTGATCAATGCTCATGCCTTCTCTGTATGAGAAGAGGCCTGGGCCCAGCAGTGGGACGATATATAGGCTGATGATGATGATGATGATAACACGTAAACAAACTCACATTTTTATCTATGTATAATTTTTGTTAGGATTTTAAAAAGTATAATTTGTATGTAATAGTGACTTTTTTTTTGGATCGAAAATCATCAAATGACTCCACCCACCGTGGGTGGTGTGGGAGAGAGTTAGACTCTTACTGACTAAAACCCATCCATGTTCCTTCCTCAGTATTTTATATTCCGAAGGCGCGGTAACTCTTTCGAAGATCCCGCTGGAATTACCGAATCGATTCTATCTCTTTAGATCGTTATCTCTTTTATTAATCTAAAGTTAGGTACATTGTCCTTGTGTGACCTAGGCTATGTAACATAACTCATTAATTCCTGCGGTTTCACCCGCGTTCTGGGCGAACTACTCCGAGCACCCGGATGTTAAAACTAAACGCTTTCCTATAAATAAAAACCGGGTACTAAATAACTGGCACTTGCCACTAAATTACTTGACAAATGGTACTATAGTGTCATGTGACCTCACACCATGAAATTCAGGAATCTTTTGTTTTATGGGTACCTTTTTTATGGCACCCGTTTGGCGGGTCCACGCCCGCCTTTTTGCAGCGTAATTCGTTTGTCACGTTTTAGGGATGTTCTTAAAGTATATATCGATGAAATAAATCGGACATATTTTTGATTATGATTTATTTAAATTATATTTTTTACTATTTAACCGCTGAAGAAACAAATTTGACGGAGGTCGTACATTATCGGAGATAATAATGATTTTGCGTGAATATGTTTTTTTATTCACCTGGCAATTGCGTGAAACTGTCGACAATATGTAGTGCAGATCACCAGCATTGCTTACCATAAATAGAATAGAATACAATAATAGTAATGCATGCATGACCTTCTTAAGAAGTGGTATCAGACAACAATAACAGCGCAGACACAGGTGCACTCTCTATTCCCTCACTCTCATAGTCTGATCTCTTTATTAACAAACTAGCTTTCCGCCAGCGGCTGCGCCCGCGTGGGCTATATGAATTCTCAGCCCGATCGGTTTGAAATTGACAAAGTTTCATACAAACTTTCATCCCCTATTTTATCCCCTTGGGGATAGAATTAATCAAAATCCTTTCTTAGCGGATGCCTACGTCATAACATCTACCTGCATGCCAAATTTAAGCATGATCCCTCCAGTGTTTTGGGCTGTGCGTTGATAGATCACTATGTCAGTCAGTCAGTCAGTCACCGTTGAGTTTTATATATATTTAGATTAAATTAGTATGTCACAATAATACCAATCCAAAATTTCAAATAAGTCTGTGAAACTGTGAGTAAAGAATATGAAAAACATTATATTAATATTATGACGTAAATACATCATATTTATTTAGAAAAATATAATAACATAAGTAATCGCAGATTTTCTTTAATATTCTTCAACAAAGAAAGACCTTTTGTTGGAGTTTGAATAACTTTCTCAAAAACTTGTTCCAGTTTAATGATGTGCTTTCAAGTATTCTTAATCGTCTTTGTATACAATACTCATTATATTTAGAAAGCTCGATAATTTACTTGTGACATTGAAAAATGTTGACGCATTGAAATACTGTGAAACTCAATTCGAATTTTTCAGTCACAGACATTTTATCGGAATAATATTTCATTTACTTTTCACAAGTTACAATTCAACTCACGAAAACAAATGTCGAAAGTTTCCAGTTGAAAAATATCGATAGACTATAAGTCACGTCACTAGCTGAAGTTTACGCAAGGGTATCTTCTATAGACGAACATTTACATACAAATGTCGGGTAGTACTGCGAATGACATAACATTATAGTCTAAGAGATGGTGTTTTTCCCTAAACACCATTCCGTCATATTTTTAAAGCCCCGTGGAGATTTTTTTTTGTTTTGTCCAATCATGCTAATTGTATATAAATTTTTTTTATAACTGTATTTTTTTTTTGTAAAATAAAATTGAAGGGAAATATTAATGAAGTCTAATAAAATATTTATCTTTGATTTCAGGTAATTATTGCAATTTGCTGATATTGCGATGTCTTGGCAGCCACAACAGATTGAAATATATATAAAATAAATATAAAAGGTACCTTTTTTATTAATTTCGCAAATAAGAAAGACAGCAATCAGGCCACGACAGTTACTGCCAAAGTTTTTCCATACAATCCTTCAGCTACTGATATAAGAACATAATGTCTTAATATGATCACCCTTATCCAGCGGATTACTGATCAATTTTATTGTTATTTTTATAGGTTTCAATAAACTATACTTGATATTTGGTAATATCACTGTATTATTCTAAGAAAAACTAACTCTAGGGTTATGTATCTACGTAGGGTTATGTGTGGGCCCTCCCTTCAAACACCTTTTTATTATAAAAAAAAACTTATTTTTATCTTTTTTCTATTTTTTCCTTTTACGGTTCTGTAGATACAGCCCTGTGCCAGACCACATACAGTTAAGAGAGTTAGTAATTGTGTCCCTTTGACATTCTTTATGTACGGAACTCTTTAAAAGTTTAAACGACTCGAAATTATTGAAATATCAGTGTGTCTGCTCGCTGTCTCTTCGCCTAAGAAGAAAACAAGCGGAAAATGGCGGGCTATTAACTTAACGTTTTATGTGTGTTATGATCGATACAATATGAGTTTTGTTTTGTGTAAATAAGGTTCAATTTCGCTGTAATATTTTTGACAATGGCTGTCACAAACATTGGGTTACAATGGCCGGCCCATTTATTGATGGCAGGTTTCAGTGAATTATGTTCAAATTTTTTGGGGCATGTAATGGTGTTTGTAAAACTGCGTACTGATTGATACGCCGTTTGTTCGGAATCAAAGTCTGTGTGCCATTTCGGATTTTGTTCTATTTTTTTTCTCGTAAAAATATTAGCTGTGAAAATAATACACAATTTTTGGCGAGAAATTGGATAGTTGTGTAATGTTTTGAGGTTTAACCGGAGTAATTCGAATTGTATTCTGTCGCACCATATTTGTTAAAAAGCAAAAAAATACTTTTCATTTATATTATTAACCACGTGAGAATTTACTTTACGTTACATTCCGTGAAAACGACTGAAAAATATTATGCTTTCCTCAAGTTGCAATCTATTTCCATACACATTCATCTTAATCTGTTCAGCCGTTTTCCCGTGAAAGCGTAACAGACTGATAGAATTATTTTCAGATTTATTTTATTACTAAAAATTTCACTTACCTACTCAGTAACGAATTTACGCAAAATCATTGAGACACCTTCAAATTTTGAGTGATAATATTTTATACATAGTTCCTTAGAAGTTAGCAGTATTTCGCTTTTACATCAAATACATTAACTACGTAGCTTTGATGGATTCACAAAATCAATCCACCGTTAAACAATTCGTCGCCAGCTCTTAGCCTAAATTGATCACCGCTGTGACGTCAGGCCGATCATTACGGATAGTCGGCACGCTAGTCCCTGATAACAATTGTCACTTGTGTGGGTACTTAATGTCCCCCTGGGGAAGTGGAATTCCAGGTTTACCGATTACAATTAACATGGAGCAGACGCTCACCTCACGTACAGCCAGCTGCACTAAACTTTTATCATTTATCTATACTAATATAATAAAGCTGAGTAATACAAAAACAAACTTTTCTTTATTATACTAATGTAATAAAGAAGAGTTTGTTTGAACGCGCTAATCTCAGGAACTACTGGTACGATTTGAAAAATTCATTCAGTGTTAGATAGCCCATTTATTGAGGAAAGCTATAGGCTATATATCATCACGCTAAAACCAATAGGAGCACCAATATTCCACGCGGACGAAGTCGCGGGCAGAAGCTCGTCATTTATACTTTTACGAATATCACAAAACATGACCATCAATAATTAGCATACTTTTAATATGTTTCATGATATTAATACATAGATATAACAATTAAGTAAATATATATCATAAATATTTAGACGAAAAACATAAAATAAATAATTCATTGCACCTAGCTTCTCTTTTTGACGTTTTATAAGTACTTTGAATTGGTCTACATGAAATAAAAACCTTTTGACTTTGACAGAATTTTATCATCCATTTTTACAGATCTTGAATGACAGTTCTTCCGTTTCACGTAAAAGTAACCACATATTTTATTTATTGATGCAACCGGCTGTTAGTGCGTATAAAAAGTTAGGAATAAGACAAAATCTTCACAGGTTTTGAACAAAAATTAGCCTAAATTCTGCTGTAGAATGGCTCCATGATTTTTGCGCAAAAGATAACGTAATGTCGTGGTGGCCTAGTGGTTAAGATACCCGCATCTCGTGTACGAGAGGGCGGGTTCGAAACCCGAATGGCTATCAATTAAAGGGCTCATAACAAGGATTTCAAAAACGTATAAAATCCCTGTATTACTTAAAATGATGATAATTAAAACAATATTTATTTATTTTTAAGTACCTAATGAAAACTGCAACCATGGGTAGGTACTTTTTGAAATCCTTATATTTCGATATTATGTTAGGTACAGTAAAAGCTCCTTATTCGCGCTTCCTTTATTCGCGTTTTCACTATTCGCGGATTAAAAAAATGCGACCCAATTTCTATATACGCGATTAAAAATTTTTTTATTCGCGGATCTATTATGTACATACATAATAATAAAATTATTCCAATAGGTATCCAACCCAATATCCTTGTCAAATGGACTAATAAAAAAGTAAAATAGATCTTATTACAAATTTGCCTAAAGTATGTTGTTAAATGATATTGCCGAGGCCTTTGACACAAGCCGCCTTCGCCGCGATCGGTGTTTTTGAGAATGTAAACAAACAGAATGAAAGCAACCTTATAACTCAACAAATAAAGTATATTTTTAAATGTTGTTGTTCCGTTTATAGTAAAAGCCACTTTGCGTGTTTTATTGTTTCGTCTTTCACATTCGTTACAAAAATTGTGATCGAGTAACACGTCTACTGCACTCTTCCTAGTTTATAATGTCAACTAAAAGAAATGAGAAATTAATTAAAATGTTCAAAAACTTCAATTAAATTATTATGTATTTGTTTTTTTTTTGTCATCTAGGAACGTTTCCCCTATAATTCCATATAAATTACAATTCCGTATTCACGGTTTCTGTATTCGCGGCATATTTATGGAACATATACCCCGCGAATAAAAAGCTTTTACTGTATTAGTTTGGAATCAGGAAATGATTCTGATTACAAAAATGCATTTAACTCAACATCGGAAAAAAAAAATACTGCCTTTCTTTTTATGACGTCAGTGTATACTCCAGAACTTTCCATCATCAAGAAAATATCGCCCCTAGCACTTCCAAAACAATATTTTCGAAAGAAAAATGTTTTCCACTTTATTATGTAAGTGCGAAAGCTCATGTTTCAAATGCTATGTGACATTGAGTTTAACTCTGCGTACTGCATACGAGGTCACGATGAATGGCTCGCTTTGCATAAGTGAGGGCGAGGTGGAGGGGAGGGGAATGTCAGGAGGTTGTCTCTAGAATAACATCAAATGTTCCTGTACGTTTGCGCGTGTAGAATTGGCTATCCAAGGTTATAATTTGTGTGGTGAAGGGTTTTCGTTTGACAGGTCTCGTCTTTTTGCTGTGGGATGTTCGAAAGAGTTAGTGCGCCCCCGAAACATAAAGGGCTGTGTAAGGAACATGGATGGGTTTCAGTCAGTAAGAGTCTGACTTTCCCTTCCGCCCCACCCATGGCGGGAGGTTCTATCTCCATACTAAATTTCATCCAAATCGGCTCAGCCGTTTTACCGTAATAAACTAAGAATAAATAAACAAAGAAATTCGCAAATTATATTAGTTCGGATGTTAAAATAATTTGTCTATCTGTCTGTGTCTTTGTTAAGCTTTGACGATAAAACGACTGAACCGATTTAAAATGAAACTGTTATATAGATAGATTGAGACCTAAGGGAAGGCTGTTCATCTGAGTAAATTACATAGTTTCTTCAAGACTCGAGTGAAACAGCGACAAAACAACTAGTGAATACATAAACTTAATATCCTGAAAAGCACTACATTCCTGACAAACAGACTAAATGATATTCAATTACAAACACTTACATTTGAAGACTTACTAACTTGGAAGTTTGCATATAAATTCACGTTGCAAGATGTGCATATGGCAGTCAAGTGCATAACTTAGTGGAACACTGTATCTGCAAGATGTTCGAAAGAGTTACCGCGCCCCCGGAATACAAAGGGCTGAGGAAGGAACATGGATGGGTTTTAGTCAGTAAGAGTCTGACATTCCCTCCCGCCCGACCCATGCGGCAGGGAGTTATTTGATGATATCCCATCTGAAAAAAAAAGTGGAACACTATCATTCATACTCTTACCACTTGGAACTTCGTGACGTTATTTCGTCGTACTGGCCTAGTGGTTAAAGCACCTTCATCTTGTGTACGAGTGTGCGGATTTGAAAGCTGGCAAGTGCCAATGTGACTTTTTTAAAGTCATATGTAATTTCTAAGTGTGTCTTAGACAGCGCTGACTTCAAAGATGTTTGAGAGAATTACCGCCCCCGTTACACAAGAGCCGAGGAAGAAACATGGATGTGTTTTAGTCAGCGTTCGAACCATTTAATGAGCAAACTCAGTATGCATGTGTGTGTACTACTTCTATCTATGTGTGTCTAAGAAACGTTCCTTTAAATGTCTGTATTAACACAGTAATTATTTAGTCTCGAAATAAAAGCATAAGAAGCAACACCTCTTTAAGTTCATCCACGTCCCTACAAGTAAATCGGAACCCGGACCTTAACAGTCAGTAAGAGTCTGATACTCACTCCCGCCTTACTCACAACGGGAGGAGTTGTTTGATGAAACAAATACATCTCTGACTAACGGAGAAGGAAAGCCAAATGATTAAAAAGTCTGAAATCACCAATCCGCCTTGAGCAAGCGTGGTGATCAATGCTCATGATGATGCCTTTGTATCATCCTTATCCTTACTAATATTATAAATGCGAAAGTAACTCTGTCTGTCTGTCTGTTACGCTTTCACGCCAAAACTACTGGACCGATATAAATGAAATTTGGTACAGAGATAGAATAGACCCTGAGGAACAACATAGGCTACTTTTTACCCGGGTGCGCTAAGTAGTTCCCTCGGGATGCGGGTGAAACCGCGGGAAACAGCTAGTGACTTATATTCCGGAACGGATAATTTCGTACAGCAAACTTAGTCATCATCTACCTAGACTTTTCCCAACAATATTGGGGTCGACTTCACGTCATGCACGTTGCACCTGAATACCACGACTGACCTACAGATTATCTATCTATACCTACATATAAAATGCTTTGTCCTGAATGACTGACGGATCAACGCACAGCCTAAACCGCTGATCGTAGAAACCTGAAACTTGGAGGGTGTGTTCTTTGTATGACGTAGGTATCCGATAAGGATAGGATTTTCCAAGTCTTCCCAAGATGGGGTGAAAAAGGGGGACAAAGTTTAAATGAAGCTCTGTCATTTTAAATTTGAATTCATATAGCCGCTGGTGGAAAGCTAACTTAGATACACAAATAAAATTGCAAATGGGTTTTACTCCACATTACCGAAACCTTTTATTTCATTTTTATAGCTGGAACTTACAACCTTAACTTCAGCAAGCGATGCTCGTAACTTCCAAGCCATAAGGCCATGCATCAAAACATACATTACTTCAATGCACGCACGAGTACAGCCGTACGTATGCGCTACACAACAATTGCAGGCAGTTCGCTTAATTGCCCATACAGCGCTATTTTACGCTAACTCCGCTGTAGGCAGCGCTGTTTAATTGAATGTCACGCTATGTTACTGTATGAACGTGACGTCACTGACTAATTTTGCTGCTAGATTTTAGTATTGATGTTATTGATACATGAAGGAGCTCGTGGCTAAGTAACAGAGGCACCGTCAAGTATGGGTGACTATCCAATCATACCGAGACTCTTCCATTCCTCGGATAGTCGTTGGAGATTTTTAACGGTCGAATCAATCAGAAAGTTTGACAACCAGTCTTACCAAGGGGTACAGTGTTATCCGGTAACTGGGTTGTGGAGGTCAGATAGGCATTCGCTCCTTGTAAAAACTGGTACTCAGCTGCATTCGTTTAGACTGGAAGCCAACCTCAACAAAGTTGGTAAAAGCTTTTACCAATGGCCTCGTTTCTATTAAACAAACAGATAACAGTATGAAGTGTTAATTCGATAAAGTACTACATCTTGTAGAATCTCCCATCTACATTTAATCCTTAGTCAAGCATTCCCAGCTCGCCATACATTGCAGTGTCGACACTGCATATTTATGTGAGCCACACTGCACTCCGCTATATATCTTGTAAGTTCAAACTGCAAGACAATCGCAAATGTAAGTGACTTTGTGATGGAAACATACGTGTGTAAACATACATTGTACGCTCAGATTGTGTTATTAAAACATAATTATCTTTCTAAAAAATATGATCTAAAAATAGCTATAATTTATAAAGAAGCAGCATACACTATTCTTTGCCAGCCCACCAAACCAACGCAGCAGTGGTGCCGTGCCGTGAATAGCTTAGCACAACAGACAAACAGACAATAGTTACATACCTACTACTTTTAGGGAAATTTCGTTTAGTGCATAACACGTTTTGGAAGTGTCATTTTACGAGGTTTGCTAGCTTTCAGTTTGTACTACGTAACCAAAAAAAGATATTTATTTTTGCGTGCGTGTGTAGGATACACTTTTTTGTAAAGCATCTCATTTTTTTATTCCGATGAAAAATCATCAAAAACGGCTGTAAGTGGAACGGAAGGTAGTGTCAGACTCTTACTGACTAAAAATCATCCATGTCACCATGAGCAAAGGTTATTCTTTCGAACATCCCACAGCCCCGGCAGGAAAGCATCACAAGTGAGCTAATCTATACTTAATATAATAAAGCTGAAGAGTTTGTTTGTTTGAACGCGCTAATCTCAGGAACTACTGGTATTATTTGAAAAATTATTTCAGTGTTAGATAGCCCTATTATTGAGGAAGGCTATATATCATCACGCTAAAACCAATAGGAGCGGAGCACCACTATTCCACGCGGACGAAGTCGCGGGCAGAAGCTAGTTATGAATACATAGCCTTGTCTAATAATTTTTTGTAGTAAAAAACGCCGCGGTCGCGCACACAATTTCGCCCCGTATGATTCCAAATATGTACTAAGTAAATGGTATGCACTGCAAATGAATATCAAGCAGCAGGTGTAGTAGACATTTTAGTTTAATATATCTACGTGAAATATTATATTTAATACAATTTACTGTAGTGTCCCTGTGACATCTCAACTTTTTATGAGAGTTCATAGTTTTCTTCTGGATATTACTCAACTTAGATATGAGGATTTGTTTCTAGAAACTTCTAAGTTTTAAAACTGCAATAGTTGTTTGTTTCAACATCACATCACGCTAGTTTTCTCCAAAGGGTCAAGCAGAGATTATACCTATATTACTTTCGTATCCTCATTAGTATTATAAACTAACTTCTGCCCGCGACTTCGTCCGCGTGGAATAGTGCTGCTCCGCTCCTATTGGTTTAAGCGTGATGATATATAGCATATAGCCTTCCTCAATAAATGGGCTATCTAACACTGGAAGTTTTTTTTTAAATCGTACCAGTAGTTCCTAAGATTAGCGCGTTCAAACAAACTCTTCAGCTTTATTATATTAGTATAGAAGATGTGAAAGTGAGATTGTTGGTTCGTAACGCTTGCACGGTAAAGATACTACCCTATAGATTTTTATAGGCCATTTGAGTCCATCATCGGCCCCGTTAACACAAATTTCAATACAACAGAAGTACGTTAATATTTGATTACATTATTTGTTATTTACAAGAAAAAGTTTGAGATAAGTGACTGTTTTTTTTAACATTTCGAGACCCCTCCGTGCCTCGGATAGCACGTAAAGCTATCGGTGCTTCGCGTGATCTCTCCCCGGTCGTGTCGGGCCGACCCATCGGACTATGAGAGTGAGGGAATAGAGAGTGCACCTGTGTCTGCGCATGCATCGTGCACTATATCTCCTGCTTATCTGGCTAGTCTTCATTGAGATTGGCCGCCGTTACCGAAACTGGTCTGGAGAGATTATTATTTACAAGTGAACCGCAATATAAATATGCTTAAAATAGCCTTCTTGTACAAATTAATACTCACCAACAAAGTCTTGGATTCTATCGCATGCGAAGGTCAAACAACATCAACAAAATAATTCAATTAATCCATCAACAACTCTATTTCCATTTCAATTAAATTGCCCTCTATCCAGTGAAACGTTGGATCTAAACTAATTGAATCAAAATTTGGAGCCAAGGATTTATTTAGTGCCGACACTGCGTTGTTATCAGGTTTCTAGTCGATAAACTTCGAGAATGTTCTATTTAGGTATTTTATGGTTAGGTCTAGTTGATCTCCGCGGTGTCACCCGTATTTGAGCTTAAACTAAAGAGCAGCTGAGTTCAAATTATGGATGGGACGTTCAAAAATGAATAAGGTAACTTATTCTTGTCCCAATAATACATAGACTAAAAACTCGACTTCATATTTGCGAAATATGCAGACAAATATACATACACATATATTTTTTTTTACGGATGGAAAATCATCAAATGATCCCGCCGTGGGTGGGGCGGAAGGGAGTGTCAGACTCTTACTGAGTAAAACTCATCCATGTTCCTTCCTCAGCCCTTTGTATTCCGGGGGCGCGGTATCTCTTTCGAACGTCCCGCAGCCCCTGCACATACATATATTTGGATACTATGAGGACTGTCTTGGTGGTCTATCGGTCGCAAACGCGATTGCTGTAAGTGGGGTCTCAGGTACGATTTCCGGGTAGGGCCGAAATGTCTTTGAGGGTTTCTAAAAAATTACAAAAGCACCCCGGAGATAGATAGTTGGCAGTGTTACAAATTATTAAATTACAAAAACATTACAAACATACGGGTCGAATGCAAACCCTCCTTTTATGAAGTCGGCTAAAATACAAAGCCACTCAAGAAATTCGACCCAAATCCTTTCTATACAGTAATTTCCGAGATTCCAGCACACATACACATCTTTATTAGTGAGATAAGCCAATTTTATTCCCTTTAGCCGTAGGTGTAACAATCCACACCCACATGCTCACATAAATTGAAATGTCTTCATAATAAAAAGATATATCTCTATTAGTTTTTTATTTATGAGATCAGTTTCAAACTTGTTTGTAGTGTGGTCGAGTTTAAAGACGTGTTTTCATTAAATGTATAGGCAGCAGCTGACTGTGAAACTCGTCACTAGACAGCCGGTCAGTGTGGACGGGGCTTAAGTTTCATTTACACCTTTTAGGGTATTCCTAAGACTCCACTGTCTATCTGTCTGTCACCAGGCTTATTATTATCATGATCTGTGATATGCGGATCTGTGATAACTAGTTAAAATTTTCACAGATGATGTATTTTTGTTGCCACTATAACAACAAATATAACATGATATCGGCCATGTACGAGTCATATTCACACACAAAAGTTTGCCTACCATTATCTATGCAACAGTTAAATAATATATATATTATAGCGTCTAATGTTTCATAGATAATGGTACGGAACCCCTCGTGCACGAGTCCGACTCGCAGTTGGCTGATTATTAATATTTAAATTTTGTTGTCACTGACATGTTATGGTTTATTAAAATTTTGGTGTGTCAGTCAATTGAGGAGCTCACAGCTAAGTAACAGCCACACAGGGGCCTTACCACGACGTGCCAAATTGGGAATAGTTTTGCTGTGAAAAAGAGACGGTGCTATACGATGTTAGTAGCGGTGTCTCGCTCTCACACCTGAATAGCGATCGCAAATACACGTGGTGGCACGGCCCCTGGTCTATAGATCAAAGGTTAAGCTGCACGAGACTTGGTCAGTCCGTGGATGGCTAACCTTCTATGCCATACCGAGTCTCCTGTCAGTAACCCGGTTAAGCAGTCGAAAACCTTCTAGGTTGACCTGCGAGATGCCATACAACTCCTTCGAGCCTCGGAAAGCACGTTACTCTATGTCCTTTCCCAGATTTCCATCTACATAATCTCCATCTAAATCGCTTCAGCCGTTTTACGGTACAAGACAAAACAGACAGAGTTACATTCACATTAATATTATTAGTCAAGAGAGTAAGATGTGTATGATTTATCTAGTTACAACTATACACACATGCATACAATTTATTATAACATAGAAATGGTGAACTAGAGTTCTAAACTACCGCTGTTTGCTGTGAAGTTCTAATGGATGGGTACTTAGGCTCATTCAAATTCATGTCGGAGTTCGAGAGAGTTCTAGGCCATGAATTGAGGCTTATAGCATTATAACATAGTTTGGGAATGGCGATTAGAGGCATTAAATGCCCCTGTTTGTACAGGGTGGTATCTGATATTGAGTCTTGGTTTTGCAAGGCTTCTATTCCCGGTGAATATATTCGTATGATATACAGATACTGGGAATTTCGTGTGTATGTTTGTAAATTTAGGCCAAAATTAGGCCTAGGCCTGTATTGAATGGATTTGGCTATGGTACACATGTAGTTTTTAACCTGGATTAACACGTGTCTATGTCATAGCGAGACTGCTCCGTGCCTCGGAAAGCACGTTAAGCTGTTGGTGCCGGTTGTCATTTGTAGATCTTTGACAGTCATTACGGGTAGTGAGAAGCCGGGAAGTCTGACAACTAGTCTTATCAAGGAGTATCGTTTTACTGGGTTGTGGAGGTCAGATAGGTAGTCGCTTCATGTAAAACATTAGTATTCAGCTGCATCTGGTTAGACTGGAAGCTTACCCTAACATATTTGGGAAAAAGGCTAGTCTGATAATGACTTTTTATTACATAACTAGCTTTCCGCCAGCGGCTTCGCCCGCGTGGACATTTTTTTTTAACACCTTGGGTTAAATTATTCAAGTTTTAGTATGGATCCCTAATTATTTCTAGAAATAAATATAACCTATGGCACTTCGTAAAGACGTAGCTTTCTAACGGTGAAAGAATTTTTAAAATCGGTTCAGTAGTTTTTGAGTTAAAACTCTACAAACAAACAAACCTTTCCTCTTTATAATATTAGCATAGACAAGCAAACATTCGCATTAATTATATTAGTAGGATGTACCTACAATGATAAGTGCTTCCTCGTATCAGCTGTCATCATAATGCAAATGGCCGCGGATTTTCCATCGATATAATAATTAAAGCGGTGAAGTCAACAATGCAAGGATTAACGGTAAATAATGAACCATTTAGTGAAATTGGTAATTTCACTAAAAGGCATAGGGAATTTGCGGGATATATATCTTGTAATTACATGCAAATAGTTTATGTAATTGCTGGTCTATTTTTCCCGACCGACTTCCACCAAAAAAGAGCAAGTTCACTCAACATTTATCATGTAAAACTAATGTGCAGCTTTTATTCATTATCTACTTTGAAAAAAATAATAATATTAACTATATTAACTGTTTTAACCGACCTCCAAAAGGGTGGAAGTTCTCAATTCGGATGTTTTTTTTTCTGTATATTCTGGCAGCCATTTATAGTCGGACTAGGTGTTTCCCGTAAAATTGATCATGATGACTTTTTTTTGGATTTGGGAATCAAACAGCACCCTAGTTACTCGCGACTACATTATACGATTCATACAGTCAGTAGGAATTTTCTGATTAAAATGCAAAAGACCATGAATATCAAAGTCACATTGTTTTAAGTTGACATAGTAAGACACATAACATTTTATTTTATTACAAAGACACAAAAATTGATTTAGTAGTGTATTTTGTGTCTTTTATATATTAACCTATAAATTGTTTTAATACCTCCATTGTGGATTGGTGGCATAATCTTCTTTATGGTCATGCTTTCTATAGAATACTCTAGAGCCGATGGCACCATAAATAAGATAAAGTTATTTATTGATGACTTCATTTTAAGTTTAAGTTAGATGTCTTAACATTGAGTGAGATATTAAGTGAGATGTCTGTTGTTTGACGACCCAAGTGGTTTAGTGGTCACCAGAATACCACGCAAGAGGTCCCGGGTTCGATACCCGGCCAGGCAGAAATTGAAATTATGAATTTTTATTTCTGTTGCGGGTCTGGGTGTTACTATGTATAATATGTATGTATTTAAAAAAGTATATAAGTATTATATCCGTTAAGCTAGCACCCATAGCTGAAGCATATTAGTTGCTTACTTTGGCGCTGTGTGAAATTGTCCAAAGATATTTATTTGTGTCTGAAGTTGAGGGTTGGAGGAGTGGGGGGACCTAGTAAGTAGTACTACAGGTATGACCTCGTAGCTAAGTTACAGCCGTGCAGATCGATAGATTAGTAAGGTTAAGCTGTGGTTGCCGTGGTCAGTCCATGGATGGGTGGCCGTTTTCTGAACATACCGAGACCCACGCTTTAGAGAGAACGTAAAGATGTTGGTCCTGCGCCTGATCTCTTCCCGGTCGGATTGCTGGCCCAACGGACTTTGAGAGTGAGGGAATAGAGAGTGCACCTGTGTCTGCGCAAGCAATGAAATTGGTGAAAATCATTAAGTAACCTTTATCCAGGTCCATAAACTAGTTCCCAAAGGATGCTCGTGAAACCGATGAACCTTTTGTTTTAATCCGTGTATTTTATTATATTTGTGATTACTAGCTATACTTACCGCTGTCAGTTTACGGATGGGTAAGGCTATTTACTATTATATTCACAGAACACGTAAACCCGTCGGTCTTACCACAAATCTAATAGCCCTCGGCTATATTAATAGTGCTTAATTTGGTCTAGACTACAGATATCGCTTACTTTATAGCCACAAACTCATGTGCTATACATATTTCATGGGCCGCACTATATACGTGTTAATTGTCCAACAGTTTAGACCCTACTACAGAAATGTAATTAATAGTTTCCCAGAATACGAACACGTTTAAACTGAATGTTTTCATTAAGAAATTGTAGTTTACTTGTAGCTCAGAATTTTCATTGGAACTTCATTTATTTAGTGGTTGGTATTTTATTTAATAAGTCTGGAAATTTACCGGTAAATTTTATGCTGTAAAGAATCTTGGTAAGTAATTTACTAATTGCTTGGAAACGCGTGAAATTTAAAAGTGTTTTAAATGTTTTGTTTTGCGTAGTGGTTTGGTAGTTGTAGCGAGGCTTCCGGCGACTGGGACCGTAATTAACTGATCCGCGGTGTGAGTCGCCGGATGGATTTAATTTAAATATTTTTCTTCCGGCGACTGGGACCACTCATAAAATATAAGCTTCAAATCAAAAATAGTACAGTCAGACAAAAAATCTTCAGTGCACTCTATTTTAGAGGTTGCTTGTAAATAAAAGGCGAATACGTATAGGAATCAGAATGATCTGTATATTTTCAAAAATCATCGGCTAATATTAGCACAGGGTGGCCTACACGTAGTGGTGGTTCGGAAAACGATGCGACCAATAGGATCGCAGTCAAGCGGGGTGCCGCGCGCGGCGCGACACATAAATATCCGCGCGATTATCTGTGCGATCAATAACACGATACGGACCGTTATAGGTAGGTGTCAACGGTTTGCGTACGATGTCGTTGCGTACGTATACATGTGTTGATTTATACAGATCGCCATGAATGAAAACAGCTGTGTTTTTGTTAGCTTCTCGCTGCACCTGTGCCTTTTTCAATGCATCGCTAAGGTGATTCATAAAGGGCGATGACGTGTTGCATGTTGTTATTGCTTCACCGTAGAATTCACCGGGCAGGCGTAGTGTTTTCCCGTATAGCAATTCCGCAGTACTAGCGCCGATGTCTGACTTATATGCGGCGCGAAGACCAAGAAGTACTGTGGGTAGCTCGCTCGTCCAGTCCATTGTATTCAATCTTGCGGTGAGTGATACTTTGAGGGTGCGGTGCCAGCGTTCTACCAACCCGTTTGATTGAGGGTGGTACGCCGTAGTTCGTACGTGCTGGATTCCCATGCGATGCATCAGCTTGTTAAATAGCTCGGATTCGAATTGCCTACCGCGGTCTGTTGTTATGGTCGCGGGGCAACCGAATCTTGCAATCCATGTCTCATATAAAGTATTGGCCACCTTTTCTGCTGTCATGTCCTCGATTGGCTGAGCTTCTGGCCACTTCGTTGCTCTGTCGATCATTGTAAGTATATAACGACAGTTGTTTGACGTCGGTAAAGGACCGACTAAGTCAATGTGCACATGACTTAAGCGGTCTACTGGCAGAAAGCTGGATACTGGTGCCTTGGTGTGACGATGAACTTTCACTCGCTGGCATAGGTCGCAAGCTCTTGCCCAGTCATTGACGTCTTTCTTCATGGACATCCAGAAATATCGTGATGTAATTAATCTTCTCGTCGCTCTTACGCCGGGGTGATTAAGGTCGTGTATTGCTTGATAAGCTCGCCTTCTGTATTGTGGCGGTAAGAACGGACGTGGGCATTTTGTTGACATCTCGCACATGACTTGGGTAGCCGAACCGGGCAGTGCTATTCGCTTGAAGGTGTAACGATTGCTTTTCATAAGTTGTTTGAGTTCATCATCTTGCTTTTGAGACTTTGCTAACTCGTCATAATTTATCGGCGATGGACATGATATTGTCTCCACTCTTGACATGGCGTCGGCTACACAGTTATCCTTTCCGGATACGTGCTTGATGTCGGTGACAAACTGGCTGATATATTCTAAATATCTTGTGCGCCTCGGAGTCTCATCTTTGTAGTTCGCTCGCAGTGCGGTGGTGAGAGGTTTATGGTCCGTCAGTATGGTGACGTCACGGCCTTCTATAGTCCGGCGAAAGTGGCGTACTGCCATGTAAATAGACGTAAGCTCTCTGTCATACGTGCTGTATTTTCTTTGAGCGTCGTTGAACTTCTTGGAGAAGAATCCGAGTGGTCTCCAACGGCCTTGTATTTTTTGTTGAAGTACTGCCCCTGCGCAGGTGTCGGATGCGTCGGTCATAAGCACGAAGGGTAGTGTTGACGATGGGTATGACAATAACACGGCGTTGGTGATGTCATCTTTGCATTTTTCAAACGCCTGAATCGCTGTCTCGGTCCACATTATCTTCGTCTTGTCGTTTTTCTTTGAGTCCTTCAGGTAAACATTGAGTTCTTTATGACAGTCGGCGGCGTGTGGGATATTCTCACGGTAAAAGTTTATCATTCCCAGGAAACGACGTAGTTGTTGGACTGTTTCTGGGCGAGGAAATGATTTTATAGCTTCGACCTTCTCGTCAGTTGGCTTAATTCCTTCGCTGGTTATAGCGTAGCCCAAAAAATTTAGTGTTTTTTGGCCAAATGTACACTTAGCTACATTTAGTTGTAATCCATGGTCGTTGAGCCTTCTGAATACTTCTTCGAGTTCTCTTCTGTGCTGTTCTTCGGTTTCGGAAGCCAATAAAATGTCGTCGACGAATGGGAAAACAGGTAGTCCCCGTAGGACGTTATCAATATGTCGCTGGAACGTTTGCCCAGCGTTGCGCAAACCGAAACACATCCTCGGGAATTCGAATAGCCCGAAGGGTGTAATGACGGCAGTCTTCTGTATATCCTCTTCGCGAGTTTTCACTTGATAATATGCCTTTTTCATATCTATTATGGAGAAGCATTTCTTCCCCAGTAGGTTGTAGGTGAAGTCGTGCAGTCTTGGAATGGGGTACCGGTCTGGCACGGTCACTGTGTTGAGACGACGATAATCTCCGCAGACCCTGTACTTGCCATCCTTCTTGAGGACAAGATGTATTGGACTGGCCCAAGGACTCTTCGACGGTCGACAGATACCTTGCTCAATCATCGCGTCAAATTCTGTCTTGGCTGCCTTGTATTTGTGTGGTGGCAGCGGTCGTGATCTCGCATATAATGGTGGGCCGGTGGTCTGTATGTGGTGTTCCACTTCGCTGTGACAGAGTTTCAAGGTTGGTCGGGTGATGTCCGGGTACTTTGCAAGCAGGTCGTGATATGGCTGCTGATCATCTATGGTGTTGATGCTGGAGACTGATGTTGACATTACGTTGCCGACAACGGATAGGCCTGTCCTTTTATCTATTAACCTTCGTCCGTGTATATCTACCGTGAGTTGGTGCTTATGCAGGAAATCGGCTCCCAATATCGGTCTGGTCACTTCGGCGATGACGAAATTGCACATATATGGTCGACGTAATCCGATATTCAACGTCATAGTACGTTCGCCATAGGAGGGTATTCGTGAGCCGTTGGCAGCGTAAAGATATTCGTCCGACGTCGTTTTTTCTTTGCGTACTTTCTTGACAGGTAATACTGATACGTTCGCGCCAGTGTCGATGAGAAATCGCAGACCAGTTTCCAATTCATTGATGAACAGACGGTGTTGGCTTATGTCGTTGACTTCGGCTCCCGTCGTAGCCGAAGTCGAGGCTAGTTTTCCTGGCTCGTATTCATCTTGCTCGCAAAGTTGCATGGTTTCCTGCACCGGAAAGCTTCCTTGCCGAACTTGCGATGGAAATAACAAATCGATGTGTCACGATTTACAGACCGGGAACGAGATCTCGAACGGTACCTGCCTCGCTGTGGTCCGCGGTGGTAGTTACGCGACCTGTCCATTTTCAACGCGGCGACCTCCCTCGTAAGCGCCTCGATCATATTCATGATTCGGTCGTTAGGTGATGGTGTCGTCAGTCGTGATGCGGTACTGGAGTGACTGCAGGAACACACTGAATTGGCCTCTCTCGTCTGCTCACTCATCTTGTCTGCCATCGCCGCCAGCGAGTCTAATTTTGACTCTTCGCTGACCGCCAATACTGCTCTTGTCGATGTGGGTAGGTGGCTCATCCACAACATTCGGAGGGTTTCGTCGGGCATCTTGTCACGAGCCAGATCACGCATACGTCGCAGTAGATGAGAAGGACGCTGGTCGCCTAGTTCAACCTCGTTGAGCAACTTTTGCAGTTGCTTATTCTCAGATTCCTCGTAGACGGATAATAATCGGGTCTTCAGAGTTTCGTATCTGCCCGTCCTGGCCGATGATAATATGATGTCACTAATGTGCTCGACATCCATCTTATCGAGTTGTGCCACAGCGAGTCCAAACTTCGCTTCTTCGCTGAGTTTCTGGTTCGCCACCATAGTTTCAAACTGCGCGAACCATAATCTCGGTTTGTCTCGCCAGAATGGAGGTATCCGGGACTTGACGGAGATCATCTCGACATCTTCTTCAGACAGCGCGATTCGTGGCTCTGTGCTTCCGTTCGGCATCACTTGGTTGGATCACGTTGGGGTCACCAATTTAGAGGTTGCTTGTAAATAAAAGGCGAATACGTATAGGAATCAGAATGATCTGTATATTTTCAAAAATCATCGGCTAATATTAGCACAGGGTGGCCTACACGTAGTGGTGGTTCGGAAAACGATGCGACCAATAGGATCGCAGTCAAGCGGGGTGCCGCGCGCGGCGCGACACATAAATATCCGCGACGTGGCTATCAACATCAGTGCACGATGGTCTTCGGCGCAGGGATGTCGTCGCTACTCGATAGCACCGCCAGAGCGGGCCTAAGCCGTTGGAGGTGTCGCATTCGTTCGGGCGATGCCGTCGTGCGCGCGCGCCGTGCGCCCTGGCTGGCGGTCGCTCGGCACTCAGTGCTCTGCGCGCCGTGACGGCGCGCGGACGTGTGATGCGCTCGTATGCTTTGCTTGTAGGTCACTACACTATAATATATATTAAAAGAATCAAATGGACATTGAACATTTGAAATGTTGCGTCACGAAAAGTACTAGGACATCATAGAATGAAAGAGACCGCAGTGTTGTTTCAACTACCCATCCGTACATAATATAAAATTTTTGCCCACCGTTACTTTATAAATGCCACGTAACATACCAGGGCTTCATAAGGTTGCAGAAGTTCCGTCCGCATTCGGATAACGGAACTATTCAATTCTATCAACATAGTGAGATCAAAAGACGGGATGTGTAGGTTGCACCTAATTCTGTTGTTCCCATCCCGCTAGTGAAGTTACTAGGACAGCATAAAATGAAAGAGACACCTCTGTGATGTTTCAACTACCCACCAGTTACTTTGTAATAATGCCACGTAACATACCAGGGTTTCGCACTTCTTCACTTCGCTAAGTGTTGATTGGCTGACGACTGCAACTAACCGACGAATACGCGGGCCCGCTCAACTAGTTTGCTTCTTTACCTTGGCGAGACCCGCGTATTCCGTGCGCATTTTATTTACATTATATACGGGTGGGTAGTTGAAACAACACTGCGGTCTCTTTCATTCTATAATATCCTAGTACTTTTCGTGACGCAACATTTCAAATGTTCAATGTCCATTTGATTCTTTTAATATATATTATAGAGTGCACTGAAGATTTTTTTGTCTGACTGTACTATTTTTGATTTGAACCTTATATTTTATGAGTGGTCCCAGTCGCCGGAAGAAAAATATTTAAATTAAATCCATCCGGCGACTCACACCGCGGATCAGTTAATTGCGGTCCCAGTCGCCGGAAGCCTCGTTGTAGCTAAGCTCGTGGCTAAGTAACAGCCGCACGGTTCGACCGATCAAAGGCTAAGCTGCGCTTGGCGCGGTCGGTCCGTGGATGGGTGACCATCTTTGTCATAGCGAGACTCCTCCGTGCCTCGGAAAGCACGTTAAGCTGTTGGTCCCGGCTGTCATTTGTAGATCTTTGACAGTCATTACGGGTAGTCAGAAGCCAGTAAGTCTGACAACCAGTCTTACCAAGGGGTATCGTGTTACCCGACAAACTCGGTTGTGGAGGTCAGAGAGGCAGTCGCTCCATGTAAAACAGTGGTACTCAGCTGCATCCGATTAGACTGGGAGCCGACTCCAACATAGTTAGGCTAGGCAGATGAGTGTTTTGGTAGTTATGGAGTCTAATTCCAGAGTAAGTATAAGAGTTTGGAACTCATTCTACAAAAGTTGTCTCAAAGAGCTTTTGCGTGGCTTCGATGCCACGTTCGCTTCTTAAAGGCCTGGGACTTTTTAGTCCCGTGCATAGAAGAGAGATCCTAACTATGATATTATAAATGCGAAAGTGATTCTGTTTGTTTGGTAAGCTTTCACGGTAAAACGGCTGAGCCGATTTGGATGAAATTTGGTGTGGAGATAGATTAGATACATGAGACGGATATAGGCTTATTATCCGGGTGGGTTAAGTAGTTCTCTCGGGACTCGGGTGAAATCGCGAGAAACAGGTAGTAATTCATTATTTTTTTTTTTTAATTCAGGCAATCTTTTTTCGTCCGCATGTAATAGTGGTGCTCCGCTCCTATTAGTCTTTGCGTGATGATACGTAACCTAAAGCCTTCCTTCATAAATGGACTATCTAACACTGAAATTTTTTTTCAAATCGGACCATTCGTTTCTGAGATTAGTGCGTTCAAGACAACAAACAAACATACAACTTTATATATTAGTATAGATAATATTATTTGAAGAAATTTTATGAACATAAACAAATGCTTATCTACATTTTGGATTTGATAAACATTTAGTACACTTTGTGGCCTAGACAGTATATCAAATCTAGGTACAAAATAAAGCTGAGTGTTACAAAGGGACTAGGTGGATCTATTCTGAGGCCTAGACTAACCGCGATAATACGGGTCGAGGCCTTAAAGATTACCTAAATGTTAGTCGGAGCTAGTTAAAATTAACCTTGGAGTTACATTGAATGTATTTTAAAACAATTCTAAAGTGAAAATTATAAAATTACTAGTTGTTTCCTGCGGTGTCCCTCGCGTCCAGAGAGAATCATTACTCGCACCCGGATAAAAAGCCTATAACTATCACAAGGGACCCATCTATGCCTCTACCAAATTTCATCGATATTGGTTCAGCCGTTTTACCAATAAAAAAAAAATTAAATGAAAAAAATCGTTTTTCAAATTAGGTTGAAAATCAGCACTTTTCGAACGTCAAATTTACAAAAGACAGCCTCCAAAATGCCCGCCCTGCACCACTTCTTATGTGTTTTAAGTGGGAAGAAGTGGCGCAACAAACTCCCCAGCAAGCATTTTAAAAGCGTAACAAACAAATAGAGGAATTAACACATTCGTATTTGTATATTACTAGCTTCCCGCCAGCGGCTTTGCCCGCGATATTTTAGCTAATGGATACAAAAACTTGACAAATTATATACTAAAACCTTCCTCATTAATCACTCTATCTATTAAAAAAAACCGCATCAAAATCCGTAGTTTTAAAGATTTAAGCATACATAGGGATATAGGGACAAAGAAAGCGACGTTGTTTTATACTATGTAGTGATTAGTTAGATATTTTTGAGTTCATTCCAAATTGTGCCCTTATTATTTCAAATCAAAATAAATTGTAAAAATA
This sequence comes from Pyrrhia umbra, assembly GCA_963891755.1. Lineage (NCBI taxonomy): Eukaryota > Metazoa > Arthropoda > Insecta > Lepidoptera > Noctuidae > Pyrrhia > Pyrrhia umbra. Next base: position 6,357,017 of record OY982943.1, read on the forward strand.
TTTTTCTATTTTAAAATACGTAAAAAAAAACAAATACCATAAATTATCGTGATATATTTTGAGGCCTGCAACCGCGTCAGTCCAGATCGCAGCCTTGTGCCCGCAAAACAAAATGGCCGCGGCCGCGACCCCTGGCGCGTGAGATAGCAATTAAAATAAAATAACTTACGCTTTGTAATTTGTTTGAATTTCGCCACAATGGGAATATTAAAATTTCAAAAGAACATTGTATTTACTTTATCATGGTTTGTTTGACATTAGGAGTTATCCCGAGACAACCAGTCTCGTCATCCTGATAACCAGTCTTACCAAGGGGTATCGTGTTACCCGGTAACTGGGTTGTGGAGCTCAGATAGGCAGTCGCTCCATGTAAAACACTGGTACTCAGCTGCATCCGGTTTAGACTGGAAGCCGACCCCAACATAGTTGGGAAAAGGCTAGGCAGATGACTAAGTAGATTGTCAAGGTTTTTTATTTTTATTCATATCCCGTTTATTTATTTTTCAACAATCATTGACATTTTGAAATTTACCAATTGTATTTTTACCCAATTTTCTTAGTTTTATATAGAGTTTTCTTTTAATTTCAATTACCAAGTTACGGGACTGTTGATTGAGTCTTCTCCACAAGAAATAGGTCACGAATAGTTTTTTTCTTCTATATTTTTTACGTGACCCAACCAGATATTGCCTATTGGTATTAAAATACTGACTGAAGTTTTTATAATAGATACATTTTTGTGACAAAGTGAGTTCAAAACCATATGTCACGTGAATTATTAAAATAAACACATCAAGCCATATGGCACAAAATAATAAAAATAAAACATCTCCCATCACGTTCGTTACACAAACGCCTGGAATTCTGCTTACCCAACATCAACAACAATTTAACGACCCCATAAACTTCCAAAACAGTCGAATCACCTAAAATAACCGCACACAAAAAAAAACAACTTTAATTCCGTCATCACAAAAGTGTAAAAAAGATGGCGGATTTATAACCTAAAACGTAAACTGGGCTCCTAAATCAGCCTGTTCGCATATAATATATAATCAGAAAGGTCTCGCTCTCATGAATTTTGGCCACAAAAAAAATATGAATCTCATTCCGCACAAGAATTAACAGAATTCCGGACATAATTCCTGGTGGCGTAGTAAAAGGGAAACAGAAGTATCGTTTGCGTAACGTATCTAATATGACACATACCACAGTAACTAGATCTGCAATCACCGAACACAATGCGAGCCATAAAGGTTGAGCCCACAGACATAATTCCTGCCATTTTTTATGTTGTACGCCACACCGTATGTTTCCTGGGAGTACTATTGCCATCCTTATCATACAGATGTCATGAATATTATGTTTCGGCTAGTGTGAGAGACATAGATATAATTTTGCATCAAAATGATGACTAATTTTAATGCTACGTCTGCATTCTAAAAAATGGTTACGTTTTTGTTACCGCGTAATGTTCGGGATTGCATCTCTATTGATACGAGTATATCTCGATCATACCACACCCTCCAAAAGATTTGATATGTGAATGTTTTAATAATTAATATAGTTACGCCGTGGACAGAAGCTATAGTCGTTCTACATTTTCCCACAAAATTGATCCACTGTATTATTTGGTTTTACTGTGGGCAGAGAACTGTCAGAAAGTATCAAGTTGGCATGTGCGCGGATTATCTTTGTATGCATGTCAATATTTTAACGAGCGACCACCAAGCTCTAAACAACTTTGGTGATTTTTTTAATTGTAAAAATATTTAGTCGTCTGCTTCGAAAAATCCTGTCTCTAACACAACAGTGAGCTTGTTACGAACGCACTAATGCAATCGTAACGTGAAAGTTGGCAAATTTTTGGATCGAAAAAAAAAAAACATTTTTTTGCAAAAAAGACAAACCGACTTCCAAAAACATTGAAAAGAGAAAAATAAATTTACTTTCTACTGAAACGCTGTGGACTATACATCGCTCTACAAGTCGGTAGCTTAGAGACACCGACTTCTAGAGCGATGTATTGATCCACAAGCGTTTTACGTAATACCACATTAATCATTAATAGAAAAAAAAAACGTCATTAATTCCCGCTGAACCTTCGCACGTAATCTGTTTCGCGGCAAGTCACCGGCATCAAAATGGCGTAAACGCGGATTATGCACGTCCGCCATTTTAACGGCCTGTTCTAAATTTAAAAGTCTTCATTCTTTATTCAAAAATGTTTCTTTTGTCATCTAATTGGGCGTGACTGTGCTAAACCGTTGGGTCTTAGCCAATAATTTTGAGCCGATTTACCTAATAGAATGTCGTATAAATCTTTTGAGTAAATTTTATTTTGCACGGAGAAATCCTTTGATGAGATCACGCCGCCCTTAGTAGTAAAAAGGTGAAGATAGGTGTTGGAAATACGTCTTAAAAGTTTCCAGTTAGGATTGGATTTCAAATGACGGACATTGAAAACCATGACTATCTTTTCGAGTGACTAATCAATAGTCACTATGATCTCTATATCATATTCTTAAATAAAACTGTGTTTGCTTACTGCGGTCAGATTATAGATGGGTGACCAGACCATACTTTAAACTAAATGGGGAGCTAGCGTTTGTCGTGGTATCAGCATGTGGTGAGAAAAGGCAAAACATATGCCTCAAAGAGTGTATTGAGTATGAATGTAGATGGACGAAAGGGGAGGGTAAGACCAAAGAAGAGACGGATGGATTGCGTGAAAGTTGATACGAATGAGAAGGGAATGAATGATAGTATGACGGCTAACAGAGAAGAATGGAAGCGAAAAACATATTGTGCTGACCACAAATAGATTGGGAAGAAGATTTTTTTTAAGTCTAATAATCACATGACATGACATTTAGGTCCAAGTTCACCGACAAGATAACGGTCCGATCAGCTGAAAACAGCTGTTTACCATAAATTCAAACTTCTACCATACGATGGATAACCTATCATTTGGGGTTTTTATTCATAAAACGGTCGATTACCAAGTCGGGGTTGAACAAGAAGTTGACAACAAGAAAATTCCCGCTTCGTGGTTAAAAAACGTTTTCGTTTAACGGGCCGATTACATAACCAACTGTGGGTGAACTTGGCTCTTAATAGTTTTCTTCAACGCCGTCTTTTATGAAAGTCGTATATCATAGGTATTTAGGTCTTGTCATTAGGACTTTTTTTCTATCTACCCGGGAGTTTCCACCCGTGTAACCACATTGATGTTCAAATAATAGATGTAACGTGACTAATATCTAGCCATCCATTTTCGTTTGTCTTATCTAAGAAGTTTGGTAAAAGAAAGTGTTTTTAACTCTGTTTAGGAATACTAGTTATTTTCCGCTGCCCCACTCGCATCATGAGAGACTTCATGTACCTGGATAAAATGTCCCATACCCTTCATCAGGTATCAATCTATTTCTACACCATATTTCATTTAAATCGGTTTCACCTATCTAATATTATACTAAACTAATATAATAAATGCGAAAGTGAGTTTGTTTGTTTGATAAGCTTTCACGGTAAAACGGCTGAACCGATTTGGATGAAATTTGGTATAGAAATAGATGGACCTTGGACACGATTAGAGGGTACTTTTTATCCGAGTGCGTTTAGTATTTCCTTCAGGAATGTGGTGAAACCGCGGTAAATGTTTAGTTTATAATTAATTATTAATAGTCATTAGTACACGTAACCAATTAACTATATCATCATCTGCCTAGCCTTTTCCCAACTATGTTGGTGTCGGCTTCCAGTCTAAACCGGATGCAGCTGAGTACCAGTGTTTTACATGGAGCGACTGCCTATCTGAGCTCCACAACCCAGTTACCGGGTAACACGATACCCCTTGGTAAGACTGGTTGTCAGACTTTCTGGCTTCTGACTACCCCTAACGTCAAAGATCTACATATGACAACCGGGACCAACAGCCTAACGTGTTTTCCCAGGCACGGAGGAGTCTCACTATGACATAGATGGTCAACCCTCCACGGACCGACCGCGCCAAGCGCAGCTTAACCTTTGATCGGTCGACCCGTGCGGCTGTTACTTAGCCACGAGCTCCTCCAAATTAACCATACACCTATGTAATTTCGAATGTTTTAGAACTACACTGGTATAAAGCTTCAAAAGCTAGTTAGTTCTAAAATAACGAAGTAAGTAACAATGTAAGAAAAAATAAATTGAATGCCTGCGGCGACTTTATAAGTCAACAAGCAGTCGACGGAATTAATTGAAACTATTTTTAATGAATGAAAAACGTTGCGGTGTCGGTTTACGATTATTAATTCAAAGTGTTTAGTAATTAGAAATACAAATATAGCAGAGCCGTGGAAACTAATCATTGTTTGATTCGTGGTTTAAGTTATGAGAGAGCAGCGAATTAGAGAAAACCTTCCTTGAAAAATATGCATTCAATTACAAAAGCCCCATTCAAGTCGGATCAGTAGTTTTTGAGGAAATCGCGGACTTACAAACATTGTACATACATACACCCGTATGTATGTACAATGTTTACAAATACAGAACCTCCTTTTTTAACCGCCTTCAAAAAAAGGAGGTTCTGTTATCGACCCGCATGTATGTCTGCGTTTTCTCAAAAACTACTGATCCGACTTGTATGGGGTTTCGTTATTTGAATGCATATTTTTTAAGGATATTTTTAGTATTTACTATAAAGTATTTACATTATTCACAGTAGGAAAAAAAAGCAACAATTTTAGTATATAGTTTACTAGCTATTTCCCGCGGTTTTACCCGCATCCTGAAGAAACTACTTCGCGCACCCGGGTAAAAAGTAGCCTATCTCCTTTCTCAGGCTCTAGACTATCTGTGTACCAAATTTCATTTTAAACGGTTCAGTAGTTTTGGCGTGAAATCGCGACAGACAGAGTTACTTTCACATTTATAATATTAGTAAGGATTATTTTATTGATGATATTGCATCTTTACTCGCTATCTCTTATACCTTAAACCGCTTCCGCGATAAAATCGGACCTACGTTCATTAGGAGCACATTAATAAATCACATAGTCTCGCAAGAGTGTGTTTCAACATCAGAATTCTTTGTAAATACTGTCTAGTTCATATAAGTTAATGTCTGCCTACATGGACAGAGTACCCACTCATTTATTTAAGAGGAAATTCGTGTCGTGCTACGGAGAATTTTGTTAATACGAATGGCTGAGAAAATATCCTTTTATAAAGTAGAAGTAGTTAGGACCGTCAGTATCCTTACTATCCTTACTAATATTATAAATGCGAAAGTAACTCTGTCTGTCTGTCTGTCTGTTACGCTTTCACGCCAAAACTACTGGACCGATATAAATGAAATTTGGTACAGAGATAGAATAGACCCTGAGGAACAACATAGGCTACTTTTTACCCGGGTGCGCTAAGTAGTTCCCTCGGGATGCGGGTGAAACCGCTAGTGTTTGAAATAAATTAATAAGCCTAATAGTTTCTCTCATCATCATCAGCCTATATATTGTCTCACTGCTGGGCTCAGGCCTCTTCTCATACAGAGAAGGCATGAGCATTGATCACCACGCTTGCTCAAGGCGGATTGGGGCTTTCAGTCTTTTGAAGTCCAGATTTCCTTACGATGTTTTCCTTCACCGTTAGCAATGGTGTCTATGATATACTAGAGAGTACATGATTTTTTAGGAAAGTCACATTGGTATTTGCCAGGTTTCGAACCAGCACACTCATACACGAGAGGCAGTGCCTTAACCACTAGGCCACTACGGCTTCTTCTTTCTTTCATTTGAGGATATTAGATTGTAACACCATCATCTGCTTGGCTTTTTCCCGACTTTTTTGGAGTGAATTGAGTTGTGCTAATGACTGAAAGCTGATGTCCAGATTAATGACCAATTAGTACATAACGGTATCTTCATTATAGAAATTAAAACTAGTCACGTAAGAATAATTAGACGATACCGTGATTCACGCTTAATTAGATTATTTATGAGCTCTTAACACCTTTGTTATACGCCGGTCTCACTGACAACATATAAGACGCGGTAAGACAGGATAATGTATAACCAAATGATGATATGTTTTATGCTTTTATTAAACACTAGCTTTCCGTCCGTGGCTTCGCCCGCGTGGACATTTTTTTACACTTTGGGTTACTTTATTCAAGTTTTAGTAGGGATCCCTAGTTATTTCTAGAAATAAATATAGCCTATGTTACTCGTGGATAATGTAGCTTTCGAATGGTGAAAGATTTTTTTAAATCGGTCCAGTAGTTTTTGAGCCTATTCATTACAAACAAACAAAGTTTTCCTCTTTATAATATTAGTGTAGACATGCCAATTATGGTTTGGCCACTTCATTATCACAGGCATACATTTTTGGACTTCAGATTAAACATTCGTAATTACACTACCCATAAATAAGTCTATAGACAGCAAAAACAAATCCTTATTGGCCGCACTGACGTTTGCCAATACACAATATCAAAAAAACTTCAAAGCTTTATCGCTCCAAAAAACCCTCGGCATACTGATTACCGTCTGCGCAATATCCAATGGAATTCCAAGCAAATATTCATATTCATTCAACATCCAAACATCACAAACACATACCAACTTTTATCGTCACGATGAGACTTCCAAAATCGTCGAGCCATTCTAAAAATGGAGCAAGCCATTGTCGACTTTGAAAGCAGATATGTCACTGAAATAGGACCCATTGTCACTCAAACATTGACGAATAACTCTAAAAGGAATGAAGTTCCTTGCAATGAAGATCTTTGTTATACTTTTATTAATATAAGTGGGATTTTTGAAGCCTTTTGTGCTTCAAAAGATCCGTTTTGTAAAGGAGTAGTTGAGTGGACAGTGGGACCACTTGATATAATTTGTGTCGATAAGTCACCGAATATTATCAGCCTATGTATTTATTGTTTCACTTGAAATATGCCTTTTTTCATAGAAAAAAGGAATGAGCGAGCTTTGATCACCACTCCTGATCAGGACTGACTGGCAATTCAGATCTTTTTCTAAGACTATCCCAGAATGTTTCCCATCATCGTTCGTCAATGGCGTTTATCATATTTTTTTAAAGTCATATTGGTACTTAACGTGTAACGATTTTCATACTTGACATACAAGTATATCTTAGACACAACTGACCAACGGTGAAGGATAACATTGCGAGGAAATCTGGACTCAAAAAGTTTCAATCCGCCAATTTGCTTAGAGCGAGCGTGGTGACCTATGATCATACCTCAGGTATATGTCCAGAGTAAGACAATATATAGGCCGAAGACAGTGAAAAATCAATCAAGCATTTTTTTTCTAATCAACCTAAGCGTTTAAGGCTTATCTGAGATGTTCAAATATAAATAAGACTTAAATTTCCAATTACCAAAACAAAATTTCTTACGCCAAAAGCGTGTGCTGAGTACCCAAAAAGCCCCAAAAATAACCAATCTTCCAATTTCCAATTTTCAAGTTCCCTCTATAAAACGGGCAGGCTGACACCGAACCTAACACCACTGATGCTTACCACATGCAAATGAGCCATCCTGGTTAGAATCTAATATCATTATAACGCCATTTGTATTTGTGCCACGTAGGTTTGCTCTAAAGGAGGCTCTAGTCTTTGTCCTGATAATTTTGGTAATATTCTCTATTTCGTTAGAATTTAGAATTAGAATTTCATTTATTTGCATAAATAAGGTACAGAAAGTTGACAACATAAATTAAATTGATCTCTTATTCTGCCTTTAATTTCGGCGTGCAAATATGAATACATAGTTTAAGTTATATTCTTCTTAATCATGCACTCATTAAACTAAAAGTGACAATATAATAATGAAAACTAATAAAAATAATAATCCTTACAATAATAAATGTCAATCATACCCATGTCAATTATAATAATCATGTCAAGAATTATTAAATCAAAGCTTAATTAAAAAATAATGCGTATAATAATGATAACCAGTAAAAATAGTAATCACAAATGTCAATAATAATCCATTCAATAATAAATGTCAATTATAAAATCATGTAAAAACTTACAATTTGTATCCAAAAAACTCATGCACACTATAAAAACAATTTTCAATTAAAAACCTCGTTAAACTTCTTTTGAATTTAGAAAATTGCAACGATTTTACAGAATTTGGTATTTTGTTATATAATTTTATGCACATAATATAACTATTATTACTAGTACATGTCAGGTTTGTCCTCGGTTGAAATAGCTTATTAGTATGCATAGATCGTGGGGCATAGTAGCTTGTAGCTTGCTGGAAAAGTCTCTTGTGTTTGTAAACAAATATACATGATTCTAGTATATAAATACAGGGAAGTGTTAAGATTTTATGTTTTCTAAAAAATGGACGACATGAATCTATTTGTTTTAACCAAAATATAGCTCTCACACATTTTTTTTGCATTAAAAATGCTTGCTCAATCTCCACACAACGACCCCACAGGACAATTCCATACCTTAGCGTGGAGGTTACGTAGCCATGGAAAGCCGTCATTGCGGCATTTCTAGATACCTCGCAGCTAATACGCCTCAAGGGATATATAAAACTATTTATTTTGGCGCAAATGTCATTAATATGATTTTTCCATGAGCAAAATTTATCCAGAGTTATTCCAAGAAATTTAACTACATCGGTTTCCGTTAGGGCGACTCCTTTATAAGATATATTTAGATCCATTGGTTGTGATCTATAGGTATGAAATTGAATAAATTTTGTTTTATTGATATTAACTTTCAAATTATTTACTTCTAACCACTGTATAGTTCTTTGGAGAGTAATATTAATTTCTTTTTCGTACGAACTTTTATCGTGACCCTTGATTATAATTGTAGTATCATCAGCAAATAGTACACATTTATGATTTATAACATCTGGGAAATCATTTATGTAGAGCAAGAACATTAGTGGCCCTAAAATACTGCCCTGTGGCACACCATATCTATTAAACATAGGTGAAGATTTGACCGAATCCAACGTTTTAGTTTCCTTATTGTAACTTGTAACTTCTACTGACTGTGTTCTGCCGGCCAAATAAGATTGAAGCCAGTTATATGCTGTTCCTCTTATGCCGCACCTTGAAAGCTTTTCCAGTAATCGTTCATGGGGAACATAATCAAAGGCTTTACTCATGTCCATAAACAACACTGTAACGGGTATTTTCTTGTCAGTACAGTCCGTAATTTCCTTTACTAGTTGGAAGGCTGCTAGCGATGTACTTCTATTTTTACGAAACCCATTTTGTTCATCTTTAATAATTTTGTGCTTTTCAATAAAGCTTAACAATTTATTATAAAATACCTTTTCTAGAATTTTTGCAAATATAGGAATCAAAGTAACGGGCCTGTAATTGTCCATTTGAGTGCTATCTCCTTTTTTAAATAGTGGCTTTACTACTGATTTCTTTAGTAAATCTGGAAATATTCCTTGTTCTAGTGATAGATTAATAACATGTAAAAATGGCTCTAGAATTATATTGACTGACATTTTTATGATTTCGGTGCAAACTTCATCATATCCGCTAGCTTTGGAATCGTTCAGAGACATCACTATTTTTTTAAGGACACTGCCATCCAGTGGGTGCAAAAAGATTGAATTACCGATTGTTTCAATATGTTCCATTTGTTTTAATTTTGAATCCCCTTTGGTATCAAGGCTATTATTGATAACTGTGTTAATGAAAAAACTATTGAAATGGTTTGCAATAGAGTCGGGATTTGTACAGTCAATATTGTCCACAGTAATTTTTGACATACAGGACCGTTTTAAATCAGTACAGGTATGTTTTTTTATGATATTCCATGCTGCCTTACACTTATTTTGAGCTTTATTTATGTATTTAGTATTATTAAATTTCCGTGACGTTATAATACATTTTTTTAATAAATTACAATAGCTTTTGTACTTGTTTCTGAGAAGTTCATTACGTTTAACTGTTAATTTATAGTGAAGCTTACTTTTATTTTTACAACTTGTTTTTATACCTTTAGATAGCCAGTTTAATTTATTTAAAGCTCTATTTGTTACTTTAACGCGAATTGTTGGAAAACATAAGTTATAGAATAATAGAAATGTGTCCATAAATTTGTTGAAAGCTGCGTTTGTTGAGTTTTCTGCAAATACGTCACTAAAAGATAGACATGAAATATAATTTAAAATTTTTTCCTTATTTTCATGACTATAGTCACGTTTAAATTGATACCACCATTTTAAAACTGGTTGATGTATTTTTGTAACAGCCCAGGAATATGATTGCGCTGAATGATCCGATAAACCTAAATTATGAATTTTTGCGTGCCCTTTTTCAATATTGGTTATGATGTGATCAATGCAAGTTTGTGTCTTCTCTGTTACTCTAGTTGGAGTCAAGATAACGTGTTTTATGTTGTAACTTTGTAACAAGTACTTATATTCCCTACTTTCCTTTGACTGTTTTAAAATATCGATATTTGTGTCTCCACATATGACAATTTTCTTTTTTGTATTACGACACAATGTCCTCAATAGAGTCTCGAGTTTACTAAGAAAGATCACTACATTTGACGAAGGGGTTCTGTACACACATATTATTAATATCCTGTATTTCGTCAGCTCTAAACCACAACATTCAAACACACAAGTTTCACTTATTTTTTGTATTTCCTGTATGATTTTAAATTCAATTTCATTTTTTATAAGAATAAGAACGCCACCTCTTTTTGAAGTTTTCCTTGAATAGTAAGTTGCAGTTGTAAAGCCTTTTAAGCGAAAGTTTTTTTCAGTACCTTCAAGCAAGAATGTTTCCGTAAGACATATTACATCTACTCTGGTCTCGTTATTTAACAAATTGAATATAGTAAATGAAATATCGTCACGTTTGCTTAAAGCTCCAGCTATATTTTGGTGTAGAATTGTCAAGTGTGGCTCTTTTTTAGTTACGAAAAAAGTTATCTACATTTGGGTTGTCTATATTAATATTTTCCGTTTGTACACTAACATCATTTAAATTACACGCATTCAACATATGTGAAGTATCTAAGTCAGTTATAAGTAAATTTAAATTATCAAAAATGGATCTCATTCCGCAGTTGTTTAGTCTTCCACTGTCCTTTGTAAACATAGTATAATCATATAACAAGTTTAAATTTGAGTCAAATATTGTAGCATATTCATAAATTTGTATGTCATGATAAAGCAGGTAATTAAACATTTCAATTCTCCAGTTAAACATAACAGAGTAATTGTTACACTTATATGTAGGTAGACATAAAATTATATTTGTATGAGTTAAAGTTGACAGTTATTCCCGAATATTAGAAACTAAGTTTGAATAATTGTTAGTTATATTAAAATCTTCACTGCCTATAAAAATAATACAATAGTCTTGCATAGTATAATCAGTAAGTTTTGAGTCTAGGTTACTAATAAGTGTACTTATTCCACAATTTGGGAAGAAATAATGGCATATCTGATAGTTCGGGAAGGTATTCTGTGCTATGGATAATACATTATTCGTCCTATTACTACTTATTACACATAATTTATTTTTCTTTGGTTGCATTCGAGATGATTTGATTGTATTCATTTGCTGACATTTAGTTGTTAAATTTTCAAAATCATTTGCAGGTTTTAGTTTTTTAATCCTAGGTGTACCGCGGTTCGGTGTAGAATGTTGCTTTTTGTTGGAAGTGCGCAGTCTAACATTGTTATTCGGAGTTCCAATTTCGCTAGTTAATTTCTTGGTAACTTTCTTCACTAGTTGATGTTTATCATTTAAGGTATGAATGGTTTGTTTTAGCTCGCTGTTTTCTATTGATAAATTATTTATTTCGTCATGGGCTGCCAATAATTGTGACTTTAAGTCTTCGATTTGTCGCTGTAATTCTTCTATTTTATCATTTTCGTCATCATCCAATATGTTTGGCATGCTATTAGTGGTGCCATCTAGTGTCATGTCGTTAGAACAAACATCGCTGGTAGTCTCTGACAGTGACTTAGTGCGGGTTCTTCGCAAAGTAATATTCTCGAAGAAATTCATTCTGCTTTATTAATGTTAAAAACCTCAGAAAACACCTCACAAAGACAGTGTTTGTAGTGGGGTTCGAACGCAGTATCAACAGGCGCGCAACATAAAAAAGCGGTGATTGCAGCCGATAAGCCAAGTGAACATAGTAATTCTGAACGAATTATGGAACCAGTAGCTAGGTGGCTGTCGCATCAAGTAGACGTTTTGTGTACACTGGGTTTAAAGTCCAAGTTCCTTGTTTAATGAGCGTAGTCACTCGACGGTTTAATTTTAAATTTTCTTTGTCTTAGCACTTACTAATAGTAATACTTTTTGTATATAAAATATGCAGTTTATCACTTCATTAGTTATTTGCTTTACAACACATGCACAATAAAATACAAATTGAGTTATTTTCAAGATTTTTACACCGTTCAAGCAAATTATTTATTTGTTATGATATCACAGCTGATTGTTTATAGATTTGCTAGATAACACTGTTTATAAATTATCAATGTGTCCTTTCACTGTAGCACTTGGTTTTAACACAAAAAAGTAACTTAGACTATTTTTAAATAATTTTAAGATACGGAGTCGATGTTGACATTGCCACTAGCGCCATCTTCCTTCTACGTATAAGAGTAAATTCACATTGAGACCCTACTCAACTTAACGCATGTTTATTAGGATAGCACTTATTAACAATATAAACACTTTATCTGGGATACCTATACAAATTTGCGTAAGGATTTTTGCATGTATGATTCGACGTTAAGATGACATAGTAATTCATGCTTCGAAAAGCACGTAAAGCTGTTGATCACGCCTGTCATTTGTAGATCTTTGACAGTTGTTACAGGTAGTCAGAAGCCAGCAAGTCTGACAACCAGTCTTACCAAGGAATATCGTGTTACCTGACAACTGGGTTGTGGAGGGAAGATAGGCAGTCCATTGATGTAAAACACAGGTACTCAGCTACATCCAGTTAGCCGAGGAAGCCGACCTTAACATATTTTTGGGAAAAGGCTAGGCAAATTATGAGTACCACCTCCGCCGTGTTTTAAATCTTGGCTACAGTCTGGGGGGCATGATACAGTAACTCACTCACCATTGCCCAAACACGCCTTCAATATCGCAAATTTCCACATCCCAAAATATTTCTTGGGAGTTTGTTCCGTAATTTCTTCTTCCCAGCAAAAACACATAGGACGTGGTGAAGGGCGGGTGTTTTGGGGGCTGTCTTTTGTAAATTTGACAGCTGATTTTCGGCTTGGTAACTTAATAAATTACTTTTGAATATCCCAAAATGTTTTCCTAATAAATATTCTACTCGCCTGACTATGTGAACTAGCCCTAAAGAAGAATTAACATTGTGAGTGTTAGGTTCATTTTATTTAATGTAATTAGTATTGTATTCACTGTATTGGTTTTCGTTGTTATTGTTATGATATGGGCAGTTTTAATTAAGGGCTGTGTGTTCTGGTATTAGCGATGTTTAGTTCGGCAAATGATTTCGGGTGATTTGGGAATAATTCTACAAATGTAATTTTTTTAATTAAAATAGCCATAACCTCCCTGATTACGTAACTCAATATTTATCAAAAAAGTGTTTTGTATGGTATACATTACGTCGTTATAACTTTCACTGAGATAAACTTTCGAACATACACAGCAAGGTATGTCTAATAGATACTTGTTTTTACGTGTATGGGCTGATTATCTGAAAGTGTTACGCTTTAACGGTAAAACGTCTGAACCGATTTGGACGAAATTTGGTACGGAGATAGATGAGAACGTAAAGACGGGTATAGGTTACTTTTTATCCAGGTGCGTTATGAAAATTCCTCGGAATACGGATGAAACCGCGGGAAGGGCTAGTGATAATATTATAATCAGAAAAAAAAACCTGTATTTGGTTTCAAAGTAAAAGATAACATCACGGGACTTAATAAAAACTTAGGAAATTGCCAATTTTTTTGTTTAGGTTCGTAATTGTATTTTGAAGATGTGCCGTCGGGCCGAATTTAAACTTTTTTTTAACAAACTTTGTGACTTCTGCAGCTTTTTATTTCAATATTATTTCTTTTTTTTTAAATGTACTGAATGATTTAAAGAAGTACAAAAGAGAGATTTTTTTTTCATTTCTTTCTCTATTAAAAGTAGTAAGTAGATTTAAACAAACAAATGTGGCGATCTTGTCTTGTCCGAAGAGTTTCAGGCACATGACGTGCTGTGGGATGTTCGAGAGAGTTACCGCCCCCCGGAACACAAAGGCCTAAGGAAGGAACATGGATGAGTTTTAGTCAGTAAGACTCTGATACTGGTGGCGATAGGAGAGGATGAGCTATGATACAATTCATAGCTAGGTTTTAGATATTTTTTTTATATCTTTTTTACTACAACAGTTAAATCTAACAGTAGATTAATATACAGAAGCAAACACAAACAACTATCTATCTATCTGTACATATAAAATGCTTTGTCCTGAATGATTGACGGATCCACGCACAACCTAAACCGCTGATCGTAGAGACCTGAAACTTGGAGGGTGTGTTCTTTGTATGACGTGGCATCCGATAAGAAAGGACTTTCCGAAATCCTACCCGTAAGGGTGTGAAAAGGGGGGGCAAAGTTTGTATGAAACATTTATTTTTTAAATTCGAACACGTATAGCCCACGCGGGCGAAGTCGCTGGCAGAAAGCTAGTCTAAAGGTATAAAGCGATAGCAAATAAAACGGCGAACGTAATCGAGTCCGACTCGAGTACAATCGAGTCGGATGTTGTTACTGGCGCTATAGTCGGTGCTCGGGTTAAGAATGCTGCATTCGATACCATTATCGATTGAAATTAATTGATGCTAGCCCGTCTCCGGTTTTATTTGTTCTTGTTTTTGAGTAGTAGATTGGGTTACTCAAATAATGACAGTATAAATATATGGTTCTTTAAAGGCCCGTTGGTTAAATGGTAATTAAAATTTTTGGCCGGTTCTTCCTTTTGATGGCAAAAGATTTGCTCCACCCAAAACACTTTTTTAACGACCCGAAAACTAAACCAATCATCTTTTCAGCGTTTGAGACCACTAAGTTCCTTTTTAAGTAATTTTCTATTTTCAAAACACAATATTTTTTTAAAAGTCTAGTCAGTCCTTTCATACTCAACGATTTTGACTTACAGCCGAGCCGACGATAAGCTGAAATAAAGGAAAAAGATACACCTAAAAATTACGTTTATTTTCTATTTTCATAACTTATAATTATTGCAAACTTAAAAATATCAAGCCAAGTTATAATTAACGCTATTTGTAGCTTCAATTTAAGTGCTGACATAATTATAGCACAAATACTAGAGTTTGGTCGTCCTGATAATTTAGTAGGTACATAATTACCAGCGAAGCAATTTGAGGGCGATCGATAATTCTCGCGTTGTCGTTACTGACGTGAGATTGTTCGTACTTTTGTTACTGACTTTGTATTCGATGCTCTGTTGGCTAGTATTCATTGAAACTGGCCGAGGTGATCGAAATCTGTTTGAAAAGATTTTAGTTCCTTTGGGACACGGGAATCCGCGGTAACATCTAGTCTAGTTATCAATACCTCCGAGGTTTATTGGATGTGCAAAAAATATTGCATATTAAAAATGGAAAATATTATTGAAAAGTTCTTAAGTAAAAATTGTTTTCACAAAAAAATAATAATTTAAAAACTCTCTTCATTGTTTATTTACTTAATGCTTTTGTTGTTTTATTTACAAAAGTATGATTTCGACTTACATAGAAATTATGAAAATTACAAAAAAAAAAATTGAATATATTCTTTATCACAACAGTACTTATCACTCACCTTAGCGTTAGCGTTCCAACAATGAACAAAATTATATTGAATAATTGAATAATTATATTAAATATTGGACCCTTGAAACCCGAACCCAAGCAAACCCCTTTAACCGTGGTCCATTAAAAACCACAACAAAAGCTAATTTCACTGATTGCATTGAAACTCATATATTTACCATCCTGACAACCTGACAACCTGACTAACCAATCAGACTGCTATCAAAGGCTGCATACATTTTTAATCAGCCAATAAGCGTCGAATGTGTCGTCATTAACGAGAAGTCAACTTGTCGAACTGACGGCTTAATTTGCTGTGCTTATTAAAGCATCAATCAGTCGTTTTTATGGGGAATCGGTTAATTGTTGTATTTTACTGGATCAGGCGCTGTCTATGGGATGGGATTATATTGTCGGTATTGTCTGGTCTACTTTTGTTTGGACTTGGAGTGGATTGTTTTTAACTACCAATAAAAAAGTGTTGCTGTGAGTCTATCTGTTGGATGAACCGATTTAGGGCCAAGTTCACAGATAGATCGTTACCTAATCGGCCCGTTAAATAAAAACAAAAATGTTTTTTAACCAGGAAGCGGGTATTTTCGTGTTATCCATTTCTTATCCAACCCCGGATTGGTAATCGACCGTTTTATGGAATAAAAAACCCAAATGATAAGGTAACCATCGTAAGACAGAAGTTTGAATTTATGGTAAACAGCTGTTTTGAGTTGATCGGTCTGTTATCTTGTCGGTGAACTTGGGCCTTAAATGCGGTTTTTTTTGTTTAATTGAAAGCCAGTAGGTATAATTGGGGTAGTCCTGCCGGGGCTGAGGGGTGCTCGTAAGAGTTACCGCGCCCTGGAATGTAAAGGGCTGAGGAAGGAACATGGATGGGTTTTAGTCAGTAAGACAATGACACTTCCTCCCGCCCCACCCACGGCGGGTGGAATCATTTGACTATTTCCCATCCGAAAAAAAAAACAACTGGGGGTGGTTTTAATAGATAATTGTTGAAAATCCCGTATACCGGTTCAAAAAGTTTTGAGCGGTTTAATATAAAACGGCGAGAGATTTTAAGTTGTTATTAGTACCTCAACAAATATTAAGTGAGTCAATAGTCTGAGGCAGTTTAAATATGATATACTAGCTGTTTCCCACGGTTTCACCCGCATCCTGAGGAAACTACTTCGCGCAGCCGGATAAAAAGTATCCTATGTGTTAATACAAATTATAAACTATGTGTATACAAAATTTCATCGAAATCCATTCAGTAGTTTTTACGTGAAAGAGTTACAAACATAACACCTCACCAATTAGTAGGACAAGTAACCATATTTGACATTTTCAAAAATCAAAAACAGATTTTTTATAATAATAGTATTTTTGATTCTTGCTTCCACTTTAGCGTTAATTGCCAATTAACAATTTCGTTAAACATACAAATAACATTTAATTAATTTTGTTTCAGAAACTCAAATGGATCTCAGTGAATACAAGTGCTAGTGATGTGCCACCCAAAAGCGTTTCATGTCGATAGATACCGGTAGTGTTGTTGACAATGTCGTTCTCGAGGTCGCACGTGATCTCCGGGGTCCTGTTCAGCATCCTGCTGCAGTACTGCGTGGAAAGCCAGCAGGAGAACCTGATTGAGGAAGCATGTAAGTAGATAGTCTTAAGGTTTAGAATTGTCTGTCACGTTTTATCATTTTAGAATAATGGGAGCTATCGTTTTTGCAGTCACCAGTTGGCGCCTCTGTTGAGTAAGGTCCTATGCGTCTACAGAAAAACAGCTCAAAACTCTACAATACTAACTATTGATAGATAAATACGCTGAAGTAAACACACTGGCACATGTAGATAGTAAATACTACAACTACCTTCGAATTAACTGTTTTTAAAGCCCACTTATTTTGCACCTATTCTTAACTTTTTGTGTGAAGAACTAACATTTATTCAGCTGTAAAGTATATCTGCCTCTATCAATCAGGAAAGGCACAATTTATGCGATGAATATCAATAATTTGTAGAAAGCCGCGATAGAAGTGAAAAATCTCTTACATTTGACATTTGTTGGGGACACTAGCGTCTCTAGCGGCGAATTTAAAAGCGGTAGTCCTCAATCAAACTAACAGCTGTGCAGATAGATAGATTAACAACAACCCCAACAAGTGTTATTTTTGGATTGATTCCAATTACTTTAAAATCTTCCCAAGTTATGTGCCGGCAACCTTAATAATAACCTTAATTTACCAATATTTATAACTCAAATATTAATATAATAAAGATTTACGACATATAAAAACAAGAAGCGACATGTGTTCAATTAAATTCACTAAAACCTCTCCCACAAATTACCCATGGACCCTCATTACGCCATAAAATAAATAATTAACACCAACACGCAAACTAATACCTACCTTAATCCCCTACAAACAAGGTTGGGTTTGTAAAAAGATAATCGCCCGCATAGTCCTCCCTAATTACGTAAAGGCGTTGTCTGAACGAATTTTGACATAATCATGTTAATACCCAATTACGTGTTGATGTTTTTTTGATGGCAAGTGACTGTTATTAGAGTAGAAATCTGCTATATTTCTTGTCGATCGAGTAAACTTTGAGAATTTTACTGATTACCGCGTGAGCTATACGAATTCAAATATAAAAATGACAGAGTTTCATACAAACTTTAACCCCTTTTCACCCACTTGGTCATAGAATTTCGAAAATCTTTTCTTATCAGATGCCTACGTCATATAAAGAACATACCTTCCAAGTTTCAGGTCTCTAGGATCAGCGGTTTACGCTGTGCGTTGATCCGTCAGTTTTTCAGGACAGAGCATTTTATATGTATATAATAACATTTTACCCGTAACTTAACCCGCTTCCCTTATGGTTCTGTGAAAAACAGTGGGCTATTTATCCAACTAATGGGTAAAGGCCTCTTCTTATACAGAGAAGGTATGAGCATTGATCACCACGCTTGCTCAAGGTAAATCAGACTTTTTAGTCCAGGTTTCCTCACGATGTTTGCCTTCACCATTAGTGAGTTGAATATATAATATATATACCCTTAGAAAGCACATATTTGACTTTGAAAAAGTCACCTTGTTACTTACCAGATTTCGAACCCATACACGAGATGCAGGTCTTAAGCACTAAGCCAGCCATAACTTGCCTATAGACGTACCTGTAGTTTTTGGATAATAAGTATTCCTATCTAGCTAATAGCACTATTATGGTAATCTATATCTTCTATACTTATAATAAATCTGTAGAGAGGTCAATTCTGTACATGAAATATATTTCCAAAATAACTATCAGGGGGTGATAAGGGATCGATACTGATGCCAAAAATGCAATCAGTAAAATTTTTGTCTGTCTGTCTGTCTGTCTGTCTGTATAAACTCTATAGAAACAAAAACTACTCAACGGATTTTAACGAAACTTGGTACAATTATTTGCCATACTCCTGAGCTGGTTATAGTATACTTTTCATCACGCTACAATCAATAGGAGCAGAGCAGTGAAGGGAAATGTTGTCATTTTGTTAAAACGCGCTAATCTCAGGAACCGCTGGTCCGATTTAAATAATTCTTTCAGTGTTAGATAGTCCATTTATCGAGGAAGGCTATAGGCTATATATCATCACGCTAAGACCAATAGGAGCGGAGCACCACTATTCCACGCGGACGAAGTCGCTGGCAGAAGCTAGTTCATAATAAAAAAATACTATCATTATCATGCCTTCCATATAAATGAAAATCTTAATCATACTTTGTAAAGTTTTTTTTGTTACAATCGATTTCTAGTAACCATTAAAAGTATTGAAAAAAACTAAAACTTTTCACGAACATTCGAGAAAAATTATTCACTCTCATTGCGTGATTTGTGCTTATTCTAACTAGTTCGAAATGTTCACAGAATTATGCTGAAAGTTCTAGAAAAAACAAAAAACGAACGGAGTCCAAAATGGTTTGAAAAAGTTTAACGACTTTCGAATAAGATTTACGTTAGGACCCTTTTTGCTTTGAACAGGACCTATAAATTTTTGAACTGGCCATTTTAATAGTATCTAGATTTTCGTTGGTGCTGAAAATGGATTTAATGCACTGAAAACGTTATCGGAAAAGATTTTGTTATCTACTCCTGACTGAAAAAGTGCTGTGTAGTTTTTGGATAAGAACGAATGTGATTTCAAAACAAAAGAAATAAAGTTATCGCGTTTTAAATTGAGCGATAAGGTTTTGATCTGATTGTTTTTATGTGGTAATTTAAAATATGTTATACTAGCTTTCGCCGCGGCTCCGCTCGCGTGGACATTTTTTTTCACCTTGGGTTACATTATTCAAGTTCTAGTAGGGATCCCTAATTATTTCTGGAAATAAATATAGCCTATGACACTACGTAAAGATGTAGCTTTGTAATGGTGAAAGATTTTTTAAAATCGGTCCAATAGTTTTTGATTTGAAACACAACAAACAAACAAATCTTTCCTCTTTATAATATTAGTATAGAAGTATGGATAGAGGAGCTCGTGGCTAAGTAACAGCCGCACGGATCGACCGATCTTAGGTTAAGCTGCGCTTGGCGCGGTCGGTCCGTGGATGGGTGACCATCTATGTCATAGCGAGACTTCTCCGTGCCTCGGAAAGCACGTTAAGCTGTTGGTCCCGGTTGTCATTTGTACATCTTTGACAGTCGTTACGGGTAGTCAGAAGCCAGAAAGTCTGACAACCAGTCTTACCAAGGGGTATCGTGTTACCCGGTAAACTGGGTTGTGGAGGTCAGATAGGCAGTCGCTCCATGTAAAACACTGGTACTCAGCTGCATCCGGTTAGACTGGAAGCCGACCCCAACATAGTTGGGAAAAGGCTAGGCAGATGATGATGAGTATAGAAGTATGGATATAGTGCGGTTTCTAACTCATTACTCACCTGACATTGGAATTCGGGCAAAACTTAGCTTTAATTAAAATACTTTTTATTACATAGGACATAAAGTTCTTTTTTTCTTAAAATATAATCGGCTGACGCAGCTATGAATAACATGATCCTACAATCAAATGGAGTATTTTCCCATACACTCCGCAAAATGTTATCCATATATTTTGTCGTTCCACATCTAAAATTTTGAATTACACGACTAGGAAAGTGTGACGTCACAGTCGGCGACCGCTCGGGGATTCTCGGCAATTTCCGCCTCTCTGAACTCCGTCGAAATTGAATGATTGAATTAGAGTGACCACACAGCACGGACTAAAATGTTCGGGATTGAGGAAAAATTGACTTCCTTGAGTACTTTTCCGTAAATATATTTGTTTTTTTTTTCTTATTATTTTGTTTCCTTGTAATATGAGGAAAGCTTCTAAATTATCATACTATGGCAAAAATATAGTATATTCAGCAAAATTGATACCGAAGGTGCTATTTTTGACTCGATATTTTTTATTTTGTGGTGGCAACATTCAAAAATTTACATGCAGCATTAAAACATGGCAACATTAAAAATATTTTCCCGACTTAAAATTAGTAGAATTTTAAGTCTTCTTATATAAGAATTTATAAAAAATAGATTTCAATAATCCAATAATTAGTTAATTGAGTGTTTCTTCGGAATTATAAATTTTCCTTATAAAATAAGAAATTTTACCACAATTCTGCCGTTTGTTCTTCCACCTATTTGGAACCAGGAAAAGATTCTGATTACGAATAAGTATTTAAGTCAATATCGAAAAAAAAAATACGGCCTTCCTTATTACGACGTATTTTACCCTCATTAACGTAGTTTTTTACTATCTTTAGATCACTTACTACTCTTATTCCAACATCTTCATCGAACGACCATCTACTCTACAAATATTTACTGGAACAAATTCATCTCAATTTTCCGACTAACAATACCTCTGCTTACCCCGTCACGAATCATAAACCGTGAAGAAGCCCTCCGAGATCATCTTCAAACAATCTTGGTCCATATTTCGCACAATCACCGCCCTTAAATTAATCACCAAATTTTCTATAGAAACACTAATCTTCGAAGTCTGTCTTCGGAAGATAATGTTGATCTCTCATGATGTGCGTCCTCTAATTACGAATAAATATTATGTCATTCTAGGGCTTAAGGATCTGTTGATCCTCTGGCATTAAGATGTCCTCATAAATTGAAGGCGAGAGTTCGGAAATTTCGGGGAAAAATTCGTCATGTTTTGGGGAAAAATTCGTGACTATTGGGAATCTTCGACTCAGTTATGAAGGTTGGTTTTCTGTTACCAATATTCGTTGATCCTGTTTAATAATTGAATCATTACATGTGTACGTCATTTGTGAATAAAATACAACTAGTTTCGACCCACGTATAGTTCGAAGATAATATAAAATAGAATAGATTTATCTTTATTATGTACACCAAAAGAAAAACATATGACATTGGAAAATTAGTTACAAGGGTGACACAATGGGCGGTCTTATCGCTAAAAGCGATCTTTTACATACAACCTTTGGATGGATTTATGATAAAAGGAGAAATGATACTGTAGGTAGTCCATGGTGTACTGTTTACATAATATATACCCCCAGACAAAGAAACTGCATCAAAGTTTTTGTTTAAAAAAAATTGAATGGCCCTTTCCAGTATACAAACATACACTTAGGGATAATGATACTACGCTGTTATGAAGTTAACGAACCAAACTATAGGTTTAAATTTAAATTTGTATAAAAAGTTAGAATACTTGGTTAAAATGTATTTTTCAAAGGTAGGTGCGTGTTGAACTTTGATGCAGTTTATTAGTCCGTCAGTGTAGAAATACAATACTAATATGCTCAAATATTTACTATACATATAATAATATACCTGCTAACTAAATGGCAAAGGATTTGTAGATCTTTGACAGTCGTTACGGGTAGCTAGAAGCCAGAAAGTTTGACAACCAGACTTACCAAGGGGTATAGTGTTACCCAGTAACTGGGTTGCGGAGGTCATATAGGCAGTCGCTCCATGTAAAACAGTAGTACTCAGCTGCATTCGATTAGATTTAAAGCCGACCTGAACATAGCTGGGAAAAAAGGCTAGTCAGATGATCTATTTTACTCTCAAACACAAAAGCCATACAACCAAATTATAATTTTCTACTAATAAAACGGTTTTTGCTCACCGCACGTATATTCGGTGTTCACAGTTCAACCAAGCAGAAGCCATCGGTTGATGTACTCCGATATTCAACACACCATAAAGCCTTTCTAATTTTGACTACGGAAAAGCCTTTAAAGATATTTTTGGAAGACTGAGTCATGGTTTTGGCCAAGGTCTTCACAATTTTGGAATTTGTTTAACAAATTATCTTCTTCTTCTTATCGTATGACCTGGGCTTCGCCAACCTAACAAGCCCTAGTGTCAGAGTTTTCTTAAATCCCCCTGACGGCCTCTGACATGGAATTGTAACAAGCTAGCTATTAATATAGTAGCCGGGGACGACGGCTTAACGTTTCCCTGGCACGGGGGTATTACACCACCAATTTCCTGACTCCGGGCTGCTTTGTGACATTTCTCAAAATCCACAAAGCGATTTCGGCCCAACCTAGGAGTCGAACCAGATGCACTGTTTACAGCAGTCGCGTTTGAACTACTAGACCAATAAGGGGCTTTACGTATTATACAGCGGTGAGAAGCTTAGAAGTTCAGCTCAATCGTCAAGTTTGGTAGTGGCATTATTAATTACTTTGATGAATAAAACATTGATTAATCAGTACTCGCTGTTTTCCTCGATTTAACCCACATTCTATGAAAACTACTTCGCGTAACCGGATAAAAAGTATCCTATGTAATAATTCAGGTTACAAACTATATGTGTACCAAATTTCATCCAAATCCGTCTAGCAGTTTTTGCTTGATTGAGTAACAAACATCCATGCTCATAAACTTTCGTATTTATCTATACTAATATTAAAAACAGGAAAGATTTGTTTGTTAGGTTGTTGTAACTCAAAAACTACTGGACCGATTTTAAAAATTCTTTCGCCATTAGAAAGCTACATCTTTATGAAGTGTCATAGGCTATATTTAATTCCAGAAATAATTAGGGATCCCTACTAAAACTTGAATAATGTAACCCAGGGTGTAAAAAAATTGTCCACGCGGGCGAAGCCGCGGGCGGAAAGCTATTAATACAAGTAAGTGGGTTATGATAATAGCATTTGTTAGAATTTTACGTTTATTAACCTTATTAACTGCCCAGTATATCAATTAAATTTTAGCTTCGCTTGTCATCAATAACAATGTATTCGTTGTTATTTTATGAAAACCGCTCGACTGTACATAATATTGTTTAGTTGTATTTACAGTGCTGGCTTAGCGCAAATAGTTCTCGTATTGAGTTAGATAAATAAGCAATGGTTAATAAATTAAGCTACGTTGGAATAATAGTTTGTATTTATTTACGGAGTGTATAATGTACAATATGAATTATACAGTATGTTAATAAAAGCCTGTCCGACCCGAAACGAGTATATACTTATGTAGGTACATAGGTGTTTCCCAAGCACAGGACCAAATAAAATAAGAAACAAAAATATACATGATAACAAACATATTTAAAATGCCCATTTTTTTGTGCTGAGAAGACTGCATTTTCCCCAAAATGTATATATTTTTTTAAATATAACAGCACCAAATTATTTCAGTGTTAGATAGTCCATCTATCGAGGAAGGCTATAGGTTAAATATCATCACGCTAAGACCAATAGGAGCGGAGCACCATTATTCCACGCGGACGAAGTCGCGGGCAGAAACTAGTAGAGTATAAATTTTATATCCAAACTTATATTACAACCTCTCCACACGTTAAATCAAATAACGTCTACATTTAAATATTTGCTTTTCAAAATTGAATAGTTTTCGAAATTGAAACCATTTGCGAACTCATTTCGTAATTTATGTGAACAAATCCACGTTCTAAATGAAGAAATATTTTATTCATAACTCATCTATTTCAGTTTCGTAATTGGACCTAAAATATTATATAATACCAGAAACTTAGGTATTTGCATGATGTCACAATCAAACTCAATGAATAATAATCCGCTATATTGGCAAAGCAACCCCTGGCGGCAATCCAAGGAATTAGTCCAATTACCAACTAATTTACGACTGTTATAGCTCTTAATTCTTGTTGAATAAGGCATATTTTTCTTTGCTTATGTAGGGTGAAAATTTAGGTTTACCTAGATAGAAATTTGGAGATATTATAAATATGAATTCGAAAAGGGACTTTTTGATATTCGAAACTTTTTTAATAAAAATAATTTGTATATTTTTATATAATAATCATATATATTCTAATCCAGCCTGTCTCTTGCTGTCCTACCCCAACGACGCTCTAAGCCGAGGCCCATACCCCACCCCCGAATGGGGTGCCCTTAGCGTGTAGTCGCTTAGTTTTGTAAGTCATGCCCTGGCTGGAGGCCCTAAATTCATTTAAGGCACTTCACAGGCAAGCCCGGTTAAGCAGTCGACAACCTTCTAGGTTGACCTGCGAGATGCCATACACAAAAAAAAACTAAAGTCATATGTATTTTCTAAGTGTATCTTAGATGTAACAAGATATTATTTATACTTTATTTATATATATATATATATTATTTATATATACATATATATGTATATGTATGTATGTATCTATATACGTGTGTATGTATTATACATATATGTGTATTTCTATTTTATATGAATTATGTATGATTATAATAATATATCTAAATTAACTGTCACACTCTGTCTACATCTCTTCTGTTTTAACTCTCCCATCGCAGGTCTGCTGGAAGAGATTTCTATAGAAATAAGCAGTGCCTTTGTACTCTACTATCCTATTCTTTCTTTCGATCTATTTTTTTCTATGTGTGCATAAATTGTTAAATAAATAAATATTATTGAATTTATCCGCGCGACCAACTCGCATGCGTTAGTCATTTTACATTAAAAGGTTGTGAAGCGTTTTTGTTTTTCCTTGTTGCTTCCCATATAATATTATGAGGAAAATGTTCTACCGGTGACTAATGACAAAAAATCAGTTGAATTAAGGATCTCGTCTTTTTTGGAAGTCGGTTAAACCCAACTTATTCCGAAGCCAAGTGACTATTACAATCCCGATCCCTTGATTTCTATGCTACATATATAATTAATGGTTTGTACTAAAACTGAAGTAACATTTTTCGATATAAGTAGTGTTGTACAAAACAAATGCTATCGAAAGTTTTTATATCAGTTTAAGGCTCGACAAATTTGATAATAGTTGATATCTATTACATAAAGCCTAAGATAATCTCTTTAATGTTTAAAAAGTATTTTGTCAGGGACGCTTTTATTTGATTAAAATTTTATAATGTACTTATTATAAATATGACAGTATATTTAAATCTCTCTCTACTCGTACTCATCATATTTGAATTACATTTTGCACAAATTAGACCATGCTTTGGTTATCACACAGGTATAACACCATTTTTCTGCAAACCTTGACGTGCCAAGGCAGGAAAAGTTTCTTTGTGAAAAAGGGACAGAGCTATACGACGTTTGTAGCTATCTCGCTCTCACACCCGAATAGCAATTGCAAAAACACGTGATGATACCGGTCCTAGGCCAATGATTACTCAAATTGTCATTAAAAAAACCTGCCTTAAATTAGAACAGCTATTTATAGTTGGTTAAATCTTAATCTAAGTTCATGAAGTAGTAAATCCTACAATATGTGAGCGTAACCACAAGCTACTGGCATAAATATAAGTTAAGGGGTAACAATAACAAAGTACCGGGTCTCATAAAAGCTGAGAGGGCAATACTGTCTGAAAGGAAAATCGGTCATGTGGAGACTTGACCCAAAAGACTGGGATTCAAACCGGGGTCGCGTTCAATGTTTGTTTTTATAGTTTATAAGCTAACAGTGACACGTCATCTCGGCAATGCGGTTAATATAACGAGGATTTCGCTTTTTAATCCTATTTATGACTTGGTGTTCCCCGTGGACCGCGTTGAAATCTATTTGTATATAATGTACACAGTTAGAGGCTTGGCTTACAACGAATGTATACCTAACCCTGTTAGGGTGCAATAGATTAACTTAAAGCTAAAATAATGCAATTATCCACCTTCTAATTACTATTTTATTATTTGTAGTACAATTCCATGGAAACCCTGACTAATTGAGTACTCTCTATAACATGAGATATCTATCAAAAAATCACATTGAAGTATGTTCAACCATTTCAAATATTCTCCTAAACAAACAGACAGAAAGACACTGTCAAAAAAAACATATTGAAATAGGTTCAGCCATTTCGAAGATTCTTCTAAACAAACAGACGGAAAAAAATATGTATATTAAACTTGTTTGGGAAAAGTATGTTAGTTGGATATCTGCTTTTTACGTAATTATGCCCCGCTTGCTATTATCGAGAATAGTCTAAAGCAAAAATTCCTGAATATACTTTTTAAATCGTTCAGCTCTACCTTCGAAATAAACCGTACGATCTTTTAAATTCCAATGAAAATATCGTCCAATCAATTGTGAAAGCAAAGATAAAAAGAAACTCCCCGGGTCTTTGTATCAATAAATTAATAGATCTGGCTCAATGCTCCCGAATAAAGCAATAGGATTGTTCTAAAGAAATCCCCAGTTTCGACGTCGAAATTCGACAAAAATACTTTGGTCCTCCGAACGGATCGGAGACAGAAACGTCGAATCAATTTCGGACTTAATTTTTATAATTCCGTTTTTTCGCTAAAAAATCCGGAATTCGTAATTTGATTTGGACACAGCCTGTATGTTGGTCAATTGATATTTTTGTTGTTTTTTGTCGTAAAATAGACTGAATGTTGTTTTAAGAATTTTCTATCGTAAAGGAGTTATTTTTATGAATTCGTTTTTTTTTTGTATCTATCGTTGGGTCGGGCAAACGGATTATTTTTCGAAGCTTTGTAATAAATAAAAGGCTGTTGCTGCTATCTTAATCGTGTTTATTGACAATTACCCTTATTTTAGTTAGTATTAGAGTCCATTATTGGACATAGGTCTGAAATAAGAAAGGTCCAACTCTTATAAATTGGCCAGGATTACACCCACTCTAAGGTGGGCTTTTGGGTATTAGATCTAAATGTATTATGAGATAAGTCAGTAACTTATCACATCTCAAAAATAAACTAAAAAAAAATTAGTTAAATATGTACTTTTTTAAATGATAATGATGATATTTTTTTTATTTTTGCAAGTACGTTATAAAATAATATTTTTACACGTCAAACATATTTTTGTTAATATCTAAATGAGGCAGGTGTTTCCTAACTGACTGAACTTGAGATGAAACATCGAAACAAACTCAAGGGTCACAGTCTCTTTTAATGTCCAGACATTTAATAACTATTGCAATATGTTAGAACAATGTGGACTCGTGTCTGAAATGAAGCCTTTTGAAGAAAGAGCCATACAAATTTGAGTGGCATACAATCAATTGACACGTTAGTGTTGGCATAAAAAGACAATGGCCGCGATTTTCTTGACACCATCTAAATTAAATTTAGTCTATAATTCTCTCTTTCCATCAACAAATATAAGAAAGGGATAGCAAACTTTTAACACCTGTCAAATTAGAAAAAAATAGTTTTCCATACAAATTTAAACATCACGACGTAACATCTCGACTAAATTAACAAACCTGTACGAACAAAATGTCATCTGTCATTTAATTTGACAGCACTGAATTACTTGCTATCCTCTTTTTGTATTTCGCAATAGAAAAAGAGCATGATATTTTAAAATTAGTTTAGTCGTGTGTAAGTCAGAATCGGCACCAATATATAATTACATATAATGCGAAAGTAACTCTGCCTGTCTGTTACATATTCACGGGAAAATGGAAACTGAAATGATTGAGGTAAAATTTGGTATGGAGATAGACCGTAGAAAGTAGGGGAAGGAAGGTTTTTATCCGGATGCGTGATGTCCAATTCCCCAGGGTGCGGTTGAAACCGTGTTATGTCACTATTGCTTTAGAACAAACGATAAAGTTAACAATTATATAAAAAAATAAAGTACAACAATTCTTTTCATGATTTTAGGGTACCACCACCACTACATCAACTTGCTATTTTATTTCGACCAATTTTTTTTTAAATGAACCATTTTTATTGTTACAACTCGACAGGCACGGACAATACCGATAGAAATGTCCTTTCGTCTGTCTGTCCAACTACGGGTTCACCACAATAGTTGGTGTTTTTTTTTTATTAAAAATAAAATGGTAGCCTTCGTTAGTTGTGTGAATTTTAAATGAATTTATTACTTTGGCGTTGGTGCGCTGTCAGTCGTTGGGTTTGAAAAGAAATTGACAGTTGGTTTTTGAATTCAGAATTAACACTAAGGTAATTCTGTTTTTAGAATTAAACGTTATTGATCGGTTTTTTAATTGAGAATTACTCTTAGAAAATGTTTATGTGATTTGTTTAAAAAAAAATGGTTTCCTTTTTATTCTGACTTTTTGATTACTCTCTTAGTATTAGCTTTTAATTTAAAACGGGTTGTTTTAAAATATAATTCGTACTTTTAACCTAAAATTTCCGTCAGGCCTGACCTAATTTCAATCACTAGGCACCACTGGGTCACTACATTTCTTCAGTAATATAAGTTTATGAAGAAAAAACTTCTAGAAAATATTCATTCCTAGACAGAAAAGGCGTGCGTAAAGTATTTTTGTAAAACTTAAACTAAGCTGAGTGAACTTTGATTAAACTTATATAGTTACTCTTTAGTTGAGGCAAAAGTTTTAATTGAATGCACAATTTCCAGTTAACTTTAGTATTTTTATGTGCCTATTTCAAATGGTTTGGTTGAAGGAAAGGTGTAACATTTCTTAAGTTACGTATTTGATAATCTTAGCGTCTTTGCATGTAGATGAGATATTTCGAAATTTCTGGCAAGGCGCAGAATATCATGTATTTTTTTTCTATTAAAATCCATGATCACTCGTAAACCAAATAAGTATTATTTTAATATTTCTCAGTTTCTGAAACAATACTATAATAATAATAATAATAACCCCACCGACGTATCTCTACGTTGACGACGTGGTGGGGCTTGCGTGCTCTGAGCCTTAGATCTGTATCGGTCATACCGAGACGGGTCTATGGTGAGGAGCCAGACTAAGAGAGATACAATCCAAGCCAAGGTCGCATACGCCGAGGGCTGCATGGCTAGGGGAGTGCTTAGTCATTAGTATGCAAACTCTGGGGAACGGGGGACCTCCAGTTTTATTTACCCTTGCCGCGGTGAACGCAGGGCTCTGCTGCGGTCGACTTCTTAAGTCCCTAGCTACTCGTGGGAACAAAATGATAACTAGATCAAAAACTAAACAAAAAAATACTCAGGCTATGCCTCAAATTGATGACGAAACTTCACAACTCACCTCGTCATCTTCTTCATCCCTTTTTCCATCAATTTCATCATCATCACCATCTTTTTGCGTCTCTCCGGCGCCATCCCTCTCATCAACCAGTTTACAGTCAGTGGATGTTGTACAGGAGACAAATTTTGTCAACGAACCTGTACCCAACACTAGCACTGCACCAATACGTAGGAAATGGGATATTGAAATGAATAAATTCATCCTACGTACTTATCTTCAGCTCACCAAAATGGAAACCGATACTAAAGCTTACCTTCAACCACTACACACTCAATTTTTAGAAAAATATCCATACATGCAAGTAAGCCGACAAAGAATAGGGGACCAGCGCAGAGCCATAGTCCAGAAGAAACTATTACCGCAGGATATAATAAATAATATTTATGAGGAAGTCAGAGAACAATCACATGTAGTCGATACACAAACACAACAACACCCCATACAAAGTAAAACACCAGTCACTGCAAATTCCGGGCAACGCATGAAATGGAGTAACGAATGTAATGAATCAATTATGAGAATATATTATACCATTACACAACTAGAATCAAATAGAACATCTTATAGAAAACAACTACACGAAGAATTCATTAATCAATATCCACAACTGTCACACATAACAGAGCAAAGATTATCGGATCAACGAAGAGCGATTATCAACAATAAATATATCAACAACAACAGACTTACAGAAATTAAGAAACAGGTATCTGAACTACTAATGAGTAGCAATAATCAAACTGATGATCAATCAAATACACAACTACAAATCAACACAGAAAATCTCGATGAATATATTCATACACTCAACACTCAACACACAAATACGCAGATCTCAGTTGCATCGGAAAATACACTTACGACAAATAGACACACTTCTCTGGATACCGATCAGGACATTTTCTTGAATAACATAGATATTGAAGCATTATTTCCTTCCCAAAATAACCTCCATGCTGCTCCAGAAATTAATGCAGGACTTACATTGACACAACCTTGTAGCAAAGTAATTGACTTTAAAGATTTGAATAGTTAATGATTCAATTAAAATTTCGAAACATAGGTACAATGAGAAATAAATAATAAATTGAAGTTACCGCATCTCGCAATTATCTAAATCAAAAATAAAAATAATAAAAAGAAAGAAAGAAACAAATATACACCTTCACGTCATCAAAATTTTTATATTTTACTTAGTTATAGTTAAAAGCAGCTCAGTTTGATCATAATTCAAATTTAGCAGCCAATTACTTAATTTATGTTTAACCTCTCGTTTAGTTAAGCTGTAAATGTTGATGGTTTTGTTGACTGCATTATACAGTCTTGAGCTTATTGCATCAAATTGCCTACCAGCGGAAGCTGTTCTGCAAGGCACACCGGGACAAACAACTGCACCTGAGCGTTTTTTATTGGTTTCATCATCCAGTGGTAGTAGCGAATGCCTCCGAAGTACCGTTTTCAAAATATATAATTGTCTTACAGTCATGACCTGACATTCGGCATATAGTTTGTTAGTCGAGTACAACCGTGGTTTGAAGTGTATCACCTTTAAAACTGCCCTTTGCGCCCTCTCCAGGACAAGAAAGAGAGTTTTATAGGTTCCACCCCATACAGGTATGCAATAAGTTAACACTGATTGACATAGGGCAGTGTAGACCATATAAATAGTTGAAGCATCCGCACTCTGTCTCAGATTCTTAAAAATATACATCAGTTTCCTGATGCGGCTAGTGAGAGCTTCAATTTGTGGTCGCCAGTCGAGACGTTCGTCTAGTAAGACCCCGAGATATTTAATATTACTCACTCGTGACAATGACAAACAGTCACAGTCCGCTGGCACCACACAGATGTGAGCTTTGAGTGTATTGGTGGTTTCGGGTGGCTCAGGGGAGTTCGGAAGAAAGAAACGGATAAATTTAGTTTTCTCTATATTAAGAGTTAGCAAATTGTTAGAGAGCCATTGCATTACGACTCGCAGTCCATTTTCGGCATGTTGTTTAGCAGAAGGCCAGTCTTCTCCGTGAAACAATAGAGCTGTGTCGTCTGCATATGTTAATATGTCACAATTCGGAATTATTAGGTTGCAAAGATCATTAATATAGATTAGAAACATAGTTGGTCCTAAGATACTCCCCTGGGGCACCCCATAGTTAATGGCCTCTTCATCACTCACCACCGTACCAATACAAACAGACTGCGTCCGACCAGACAAGTAATCTTTAAAAATGCTTAAAGTGAGTCCTCGTATGCCGATGCTCTTCATCTTGGAGATTAGAATGGGAATCGAGACCGTGTCAAAAGCCTTTGACAAATCTAGGAAGATTCCAAAACATTTCCGCTTTTTATCTAGTAATCTTATTGCTTTACTGCTAAAGTTTGCAACCGCATCTTCAGTTGATAGACCACTTCTAACTATATATATATACTGTGTACTTAACGAGTGTATAGTCGTGCCGTCCTAGTCATTGCAATATAAAAAGATGAGATAGAATGAAACGAGCATCGAGCAGTTTTTTTTAAATCTATGTAGAACAAAAAAAAAATTTCCACATTACCAAATGTAGAATTTTTTTTTTACATTAAATAAATTCATCTTTTTTAAAATCTCGCGCCAGCAAATCGGCGGAACTATTAAAAATTTTCAACTCACCAATGACAAAAGTTTTTCTTCTATAATTACGAGCGGTCGCCGGTAATTGGTGCATTAACCTCATTGTCTGCCGTCCGACAGAGCCACTACGTTGGTGCACTTAAAATTTTTATTTCTGTCTATACCAATCACATTGCAGATAGATTCAGAAGCTTTATCTGCCTAGCCTTTTCCCAACTATATTCATGTTGGTGACCAGCAACCAACCTCTTTTGTATACCTTTTTTATATTTAGAATTTAGAAGTTTATTTGAATTCAAACATTGGTTAAAAAAGGTAGTTCTCTACCAACTCTCTTGTCATTAACATTGTTCTCTACCAACTCTCTTGTCACTAACATTGTTCTCTACCAACTCTCTTGTCACTAACATTGTTCTCTACCAACTCTCTTGTCATTAACATTGTTTATTAAAATAAAAGGCAATTCTCTCTAAATTCTCTTGTCATTAACATTATATTACGGTTGGCCAGTATTGGCGGTCTGAAGGGGGGGGGGGTCACAGGGGGCATCACCCCTACCGTATAAACCTAAACCTCTTAAAAATAAAGAATTTACGAAAATGACAATTGTTATTACGCATTGGTAAGTCGTTAATCTTAATAGATCGTACAGCTTTGCTTGCTCCTTTGACTTCGGCCAGCACTTAGCTTCCAAAAAAGGGGGCAATTTTGATTGTTGATGGACCCCCTCGCCCCCCAATAGTTGACTGCGACCGCGCCTTCACACACCCATATAATCTATACTAATATTATAAAGAGTAAAGATTTGTTTGTTTGTTTGTAGGGTTTTAACTCAAAAACTGCTGGACCGATTTTAAATTCTTTCACCTTTAGAAAGCTACATCTTTACGAAGTGTCATGGGCTATATTTATTTCCAGAAATAATTAGGGATCCCTATTAAAACTTGAATAATGAAACCCAAGGTGTAAAAATAATGTCCACGCGGGCGTATTACTATACATGTATGATGAATGAACAGTTTAGTGCAACCGGCTGTTACTGTTTCAAATAAACCTTTTGTGTCTCATTTAGTCACCGTATTCAGTTACCGCTCAAACAGTAATTCTATTGAAATTGTGGATATTTATTTAAAGATGTCCGTTTGAAGTTTCAGTGAGAATCTATAGACGAAAACGGATGTTGGCGAATGGAAATATTTATTATTTACGCCACGGAAGCTGTCAGTGTCTTTCTTAATTAAGACCTGGTAAATTTTGAGTAATTAAATATTCTATTGGTTAATTGATGTAGAAATAGAGGGAGACTAAAATATCATCATCTGCCTAGGCTTATTCCTAGCTATTGAGGTCGGCTTTAAGTCTAATCGGATGCAGCTTAGTACCAGTGTTTTACATGGAGCGACTGCCTATCTGACCTCCACAACCTAGTTACCGGGTAACACGATACCCCTTGGTAAGACTGGTTGTCAGACTTTCTGGCGTCTGACTACAGGTAAATGACTGTCAACGATATACAAATGACAGACCGACAGCATAATTAAACGTGCTTTCTGAGACACGGAGGAGTCTCGCTATGACATAGATGGTCACCCATCCACGGACCGACCTGCCGACCGACTGGATGCCTACTTCATACAAAGAACACATCCTCCAAGTTTCAGGTCTCTACGATCAGCGGGTTAGTGTGCGTTCGTCTGTCAGTCATTCAGGACAAAGTATTTTATATGTATAGATAGATTGATTTACCTCCTTCCTCGACAAAAAAGATAATAACTGGTGTAATATAAAATTTTACAATGTACCGTCACAAAGTTCTTTACGCACGTTTCTGAATCCCATAAGGGCGAGCACACACCGACCGGAAAGTCGTATATCTGATTTATTATCCCCTAACCGTACGCGTAAAAGTAGCGTAATATATTACGCGAATGTGGCCACGAAACAATAAATCAAACGGAAGAATTATTAAAACGCCTCTTTATATGGGATTTCCGGAGTCTGAGAATGTGTGAAAAAAACAGCTGATGAAGTTGAAGTTTCTCTGAAAGAAATCTCTCTTCAGAGAATACTTAAACGATATCATCTGCCTAGCCTTTTTCCCAACTATGTTAGGGTCGGCTTCCAGTCTAAACCGGATGCAGCTGAGTACCAGTGTTTTACATGGAGCGACTGCCTATCTGACCTCCACAACCCAGATACCGGGTAACACGGTACCCCTTGGTAAGACTGGTTGTCAGACTTTCTGGCTTCTGACTACCCGTAACGACTGTCAAAGATCTAATACTTAAACGATACACGATACGATTTGAATGTCGACGGTCCGATGGTGTACAGAAAAACCTAAACTGGTTTATGATTACACTGTATCAATAGCTGTATGTGTAAAAACTATTGTGTAGAAATTAAATAAAATAAAAATACCTGCTATTGATACGATTGTCAATCCTGTTTTTTTTTGTCATTTACACCGGAGCTTCAATATCATCTGCCTTGCCTTTTTCAAACTACCTTGGGGTTGGCTACAAATGACAGCCAGCAATAACAGCTTAACGTGCTGAGTCTCGGTATGACGTAGACTCGGTCGCCCATCCACAGACCGACCGCGGCAAGTCAGCTGAATCTTTGATCAAAAGTCTGAAATCGCCAATCCGCCTTAAACAAGCGTGGTGATTAATGCTCGTGCCGACGATGATTTTTTTAAGTAGTGCCATTTCTCCAAATATCTACAGAGATAAATAACGCTGGGCTTATTTCTATGGTAAAGACTTATTTAAATGGTATCCCAATAAACGCAGAGTAATCTAAGACAATCTCACAATTTTCCTTACAAAATATGAAATATAAAGAAATTCTATGCTACATACTTCCGCAAACAAAACGAAGAATATCTTTTTATCTTTTATCCTAGAAAAGTATTGGAAAAGCCAAAATATCTTATATCTTACGTGACATGACTCAAACGGGGTATTTCTTTTTGTATCAAAGGATTCAAAATCGTTTTCCTTTCATATATACCTTTTATATAAAAGATATGGCAAGTGCGTGTCGTTGGAAATAAAGTGGGGTTCCGTATTGTTCAATTGATTACTGATTTGTGTGGATGTTTGAATGTGGGTGGCTAAGAATTCGCTGTCGTGTCTACACGTAAGAATTTTTTCTTAGGAATGGATAATCATTATAAGGCAACTCGTACAAACAATCTTGCAGTCCCGGGACACTTATA
Source organism: Pyrrhia umbra (assembly GCA_963891755.1). Lineage (NCBI taxonomy): Eukaryota > Metazoa > Arthropoda > Insecta > Lepidoptera > Noctuidae > Pyrrhia > Pyrrhia umbra. Next base: position 6,393,124 of record OY982943.1, read on the forward strand.
ATATGTAAAAATTGGCAATTTCTAGAAATTGCTAGAACTACTACTACTAGCTACTGAATCATTTTAAGAAATTTTTGAAAGCTACATTATCGTTGAGGGCTTTGTTTTATGTAAAAATAGGGTACACCGTGGGCTCAAGCTAGTCTTTTTATGCCATTAGCTTTAGTTTTTATGTCTATAGCTTAATTATTGATTTAATTTAAATTGACGGCACGTTTGGAGTAGTGGCTGAGCAATTGGTTGCTGCGCTGCGTGTCGCGGTTTCGATTCACGCACGGGACAACTAAAATTGTTCCGGGTCTGGGTGTTTGTGCATGTGTTATTTAATGTTTGTAAACGCACCCACGACACAGGAGTAATTCCTAGTGTGGGGCAACTTTAAAAAAAACAAATTTCCTAAGTATCTATAAATCTAAGGAATATACACATTAGTTACGGAACCCAAAAAGTATATCTGACATATTTTTTCTATGTCACTACTAATATAGATTTACGAAGACATATGGGAATTGTGTTAGTGTGCGTGTGTTTTTTATATTATTTCAGTACTTTATGAATTTATTACATCTTAAAAGGGTTTTATTATAATGTATTTTCTTTTGATATGTCTGTATTCAGAATTCATCATATTGAATTAGAGATAAAAACGAATGAATAGGTAATGGTTTGATAGCACTCGCTACTGTCTGGCTTTACTCGCATTTTTAGGTAGGTGACCACACGTCACCTTTTAAAATTAAAATACCTTTTAAAATAAAAGAACCGTTCGCATCGTGTTAAAATAATGAACTTTAAACAAACAAAACGTTTAATCGAAATCCGTCTAGCAGTTGAACCAAAAAAATATCAGGTTACTTATACGTGAAACGGAAGAACTGTCATTCAAGATCTGTCAAAATGGAGGATAAAATTGATAAAAGCTATTATTTTCTGTTTTTCCAAATATTTATGATATTATTATATCCATTTATTGATATCGTAAATAAAAATTAAAAGTATGCTAATTATAGATATCATGTTTTGTGATATTCGTAAAATTTTAATGTATTTAAATCATAAAAAGTTTGGTGCAGTCGGCCATTATAGTTTATGCGATAATGACAAACAATCATACAAAAATCACACTTTTAATTGTAAGATATACCTCGATTTATCAACAGGTTATTTTTATTGATTACTATTCTGTATGAAGTATTCATATTCCGTAAAAACTATACCAAAAATAGATATTTTAGCCAACAAAATGCCATTTATCAAAAAATAATAATTTCGGAGCGTACATTGTATCCATTTCTCCACTTTAACTTTCCCTTTGTAAAAGATAGGGAGGCGTTCCCTAACAACCCCTAGGATGCTATTAGGCTGATACTTTGTCTAACTTTAGGATCTATCTATCAAAGTTTTGGGTCTAGAAGTAAGACTGATTGTGTACAATTTATCATAGGGTTCAAAATTTCTAACAGTGAGGTATGTACTAAAGGAATATGTTTTAATTTGAAGGATCTATTTACGCCCTGGTAAGACCGACTCGTATTCCGTGACGGCAAATGGCATGACGCTCGCTATGGTAAACTTTAAATTAGCTGTTTCTATGTTACAAATGTCGCGTTTTTTTGGGGCCAATAACCTTAGCGGGCGTACACAGAAGACCAACCAAAGCTTCATCACAGTCGAATCAAAGGTCAAAAAATATATTTGTTTGTCCTCTATATCTCTGTATAATGTAGCCTATGTCCTTTCTCAGGCTCTAGACTAGCTGTGTACCAAATTTCATTTAAAATCGGTTCAGTAGTTTTGGCGTGAAAGCGCGACAGACAGACATACAGAGTTACTTCCGCATTTATAATATTAGTAAGGATTGGTTTTGACAATATCACGTTTTCTGTTAGTAATAGATTTTTGGGATCAAGCTAAAAGGCGAGGAGACATTATTTTTTATCAGTAAAGGTACGTGGTTTAACTTCAAAGGTTAAATTGTGGGCTAGGAATAAATTCCCATTTGAAAAGGGACTGTCTACTAACCTTTTATGTGGTACTAAATTAATTCCCTTAGGTTTGGAACATCAGGTATGATGCTGAGTGAATTTCGAAGTCTTTATCCTAGAGGTTATTGAACCGAACTAGCTCAAGGGATATGTCGTAGCTAGCGAGAGTTGAGTTTTTTTTTTCAATATTTGTATACGAGGTTTATTAATATCATAGTGTATTTTGAAAAGATCGAACGATCAAAGGATAAACCGCGCTTAGCATGGTCGGTCTGTGGATGGGTTATCATCTATGTCATACCAAGATTCCTCCGCGCCTCGGAAAGCACGTTCAGCCGTCGTTCCCGGTTATCATTTGTAGATCTTTGGACAGTCGTTACGGGTAGTCAGAAGCCAGAAAATGAAAGAAAGAAAAATATTTTATTGGCACAATACACAAGTTGAAACATACACAAACATAGAAATAACAAACAAACAAAATAGAACAAGGTAATAATTACAAAAATCTCTCCTTGTTGTGCCAACAAGGCCACAGCTCAGCATAATGTCCAGGTGACCAGTAATGCTGGCCACCGGACGCTGGTTTTCAGCTGCAGCCCACGAGTGCCATACGGTCTAAACTCAAAAGTCTGACAACCAGTCAAATAGGCAGTCGCTCGAAGCCGACCCCAACAAATTTGAGGAAAGGCAAGGCAAATCAGGTACATCCTCGGCCTTTTTAATATTCCACTGTTAGGCACAGGCCTCTTCTCATACAGAGAAGGCATGAGCATTGATCACCACTCTTGTTCAAGGTGGATTGGCGATTTCAGACTTTATAGTCCAGGTTTCCTCACGATGTTTCCCTTCACCAATAGTCAGTGGTGTCTAAGATAAATTTAGGAAGTACATAGGACTTTAGAAAATTCACAGTAGTACTTGCCAGGTTTCGAACTCGTACACGAGAGGCAGGTGCCTTAACACACACACACACACACACACAAATTAAGGTATATTAACGCCAAAATTTAATAAAGATGAAGTCATTAATAAATTAATTTAAATCGTAATAATCTTCAAAGATTGTGTGTTCTTGCCATTAACAAATAATTAAGAACATAATTAGTGGATCGTCATGACTTGGTACATGGTAGCTATATGTAATTAATTTGTCATAATTATGTCGAAAAGTCGTGAAAGAAGATTAAGTACTTAGAGATATAATCTGAGATCGGAGTGGCGTTTTAATAATCCCCTCAGTCGAGAGCCTCTCAAAATTCGATTTGATGTTTTCTGAGAAGATGAGTTAATAAAAAAAAGAAAATAAAAATACTTTTTTAAGGCAATGTCCGACTTTTAGAATCGATCCTGTACTGTAAAAACTTTACACCCCTTTCCCAAACCCTTTCCTTACAGTCGGGTAAAAAGACATTTCTTTTTGAAAAGAGTGTCCTTGAAGTTTCTTGCCGGTTCTTCTCCATAAGACCCACTCCTTGGAACCGTGCAACTAGCTTGACCTTTCATAAGAGCCTGCAAAGACCTACTTGAAATTTAAAAAAAATGAGTTATGAGTTTTGAACCTCGAACCAAAAGTCACCTTGGTACTTGCCAGGTTTTGAACCCGCACACTCGTACACGAGATGCAGGTGCGTTCACCACCACAACCATTAAGCATTTCATTAATTAAGCAGTAAGATCATTAAGCATTTGAACAAGGCTTAGTAATAACTTAAAATATAAATTTAACTTTAAATACATCGCTATTCAGAATTTATAAATTAAATACGGTTAAAAACCACAAAGCCTTTTTAATATTCCGGAAACCGGTACATACCTATAAATACCACAATTTGGATTCAAACCTAATCCCCTTTGCCCGGCCCCGGGTCCAGTAGTTCGTTTGAATCCTGTCAATCCAACGGCTCGGTCACATTTGGGGTCCTATTTCGATAGTTACGCCTTTGTGATTTTATTTGCTTTGTTGTTTTTTTTTTTACATGACCTCTTGCAGGGTGCTTCTATCGAGACCTGTTTAACCGGACAATGTGGCGAGGTCCTAATTTAATTAATTAAGTTAAAGCCTGACAAAATTGGCATAATAGGCCATGCCAGGCTTATTAGGGCAGGCTTACAACTAAATTTAAAACTAAGTGACAGCGCGCTAAGGGCTCCCCCTAGTGGGGAACGAACCTCGGCTTAGGGCGTCACTGGGGAGGACAACTAGGGACTAGCTGGATCATTGTTGTGTTTTTTTCACAAGATTTTTTATACTACTTTCTGCCTGTGACTTTGTCTGCGTGGTCTTAAGTACCGGTAAAAAATAAAATAAAAAAAGAATACAATCGACTTCCAAAATACTGAAAAGAGAAAGATACGTGCAAAATACTTACTAACAACTTCTTTTGTCGGTTAAAAGGTATCCTATGTGTTTATCCAGATTATAAATTATGTGACTATCAAATTTCATCTAAATATGTTGAGTAGTTTTTGCGTGTAAGTGTAACAAACACATACATCCTCACCAACTTCGTAGGATTCACTTATTAAGTAACTAGCTGTTTCCCGCGGTTTCACCCGCATCCCGAGAGAACTACTTAGCGCACCCGGGTAAAAAGTAGCCTATGTTGTTCCTCAGGGTCTATTCTATCTCTGTACCAAATTTCATTTATATCGGTCCAGTAGTTTTGGCGTGAAAGCGTAACAGACAGACAGGCAGACAGACAGACAGAGTTACTTTCGCATTTATAATATTAGTAAGGATAGTTGATTTTAACTAAAAAATACTGCGTATCCATTAACAACGCTTTCATGATAAAACGGCTGAACCGATTAAGATAAAATTTGGAACGAAGCTAGATGGGTCCTTGGAGACGGTACTTTTATTCGGGTGCGTACGTCAGGACCCGGGTAAATCCGTGGCAAACAGCTAGCTAGTGAATATTGCCAACAGTCTAACTAGATTCTAGTAATAATGATACCTACTAATTCGTCGGTATCTATTACAATATAATTATACCAATATCAAAGCGGCCTCTGATAATGATCAGATGAGGTTATTAATTCGGTAATTTGATAATGTGGTAATTAGTACAAATTAATTAGGTTTGAATGGTTGAAGATAATTTTCAGTGAATAGGTTAAACTATTATGAGCTTTACAAATACAATTACAAATACATTGTTTTTTTGTGAATTGATAACCGACTGTTTATTTTGTAACTGGCGTTGTTCAATGAAAAAATATCTTGAAACTTATTATTCTAAATGGGATTAACTGCTGGTGATTTTATTTATAACTACATAGTATAAAACAAAGTCGCTTTCTCTGTCCCTATATCCCTATGTATGCTTAAATCTTTAAAACTACGCAACGGATTTTGATGCGGTTTTTTAATAGATAGAGTGATTAATGAGGAAGGTTTTAGTATATAATTTGTCAAGTTTTTGTATCCATTATGTAAAATATCGCGGGCGAAGCCGCTGGTGGGAAGCTAGTTCTTTAATGTTCACCACTTTTTAAACTGAAAAACGTAATACAATTATGGTAGGCGAGTTTTAAAAAAATGAATTTGTTTGTTCCGCTTTCACGGCAAAACGGCTGAACCGATTTGCATGCAATTTGGTACGGAGATAGTGGAGACTTTTATAGGCAACTTTTTATTCGGGCGCGTCAAGTAATTCCCTCCGGACGCGAATAAACCCACGGGAAATAGTATGTTGCTATAATCTTCCTTAATAGCAAAAGTTCTTTAAATATACAAAAAAAACCTACGCTTTACCTTAAACAATTATGAAACGACAAAAATACAAACACTCCTCTCTTTTTCATTACGTACAGAAAATTTTCAGAATAGGCCCTTAAAAGGGACGGTTGACCCTCCCTAGTCAATATTAGCATTGCTATGTAAGGGTCGGGTAGTTTTGTCCAGCCCTTTGATAACAAGAATTACCTTGAAGGTATTTTGATAGAAGGCAAATGATTGTCTACTCGGTTGATAAAGGTTATCCAGTAAGTCTGTTTTGGAAGGACTCTGTAATTGGCTGAGAAATTATCTTTTCTTATTGTATCGAGAGATATTTCCATTTTATTTTATAGGTACTTGTTGTTTTTTCATGTACCTGGATAAAAACCACCTTCTGCTCTTCCCTATATTTCAATCTATCACTATTGCAAATCTACACTAATATTATAAAGAGGAAAACTTTGTTTGTTTGTTTGTTTGTAATGAATAGGCTCAAAAACTACTGGACCGATTTTAAAAATTCTTTAATCATTCGAAAGCTACATTATCCACGAGTAACATAGGCTAAATTTTATTTTGGAAAAAATAGGGTTCCGAAAGATATTTGGGTTTTTGCGTACGCTACTAATCCCAGGAACTACTGGTCCGATTTGAAAATTATTTCAGCGTTAGATAGCCCATTTATTGAAGAAGGCTATAGGCTATATTTCATCACGCTAAAACCAATAGGATCGGAGCACCACTATTCCACGCGGACGAAGTCGCGGGCAGAAGCTAGTCTAATCTAAATTGGATCAGTCGTTTTACTGTGAAAACAGTGGGCCTAGCACGAATTACTTTCGATAAAAATATTCGCATGTAATCAGTTTTTTTTAATGGAATATACTCGTTTCTTACATACTATTTATTTAAATTGATGTCTTTAATCATAGCTTTACATGCTGCAAATTTTAATTAGTACGTTTTTAACATAAAAATTGCGTTGGTATAAGTAGTTGTTTATTTATATTTCGAAAATCGCGTACATTAACATTACGATTGTTATAAATACAGAACCTCCATTTAAGTCGGTTAAAATTGACCTATTTAATTGTAAACTGCAGTAAACAGTACAAAATGTAGTTGTGTTTACAACATTCGTAGTCCTGCTACAATTCTTACCACGTGGGAATCATTCGCTATATTTTACTACGTCATAAATCTTGAGACGGCCTCCAAGATTGACAAACTTGTGCTACCGCCACTTTCAGTGTTATACCTAGAACTATAAAGTTGAAAATTTATCGCCACAACTGCAGTATAAGTTTGTTTTTAACAATAGCACATATCCTTGTTTCGTGGAGATTTTATTGCAGTATTTACAATGCAAATGATGTATAGAGATGCTTGTCGCATGTTATGTGGTTTAAGTTTTGTTTTTACGAAGGTTATCGTGGGAAATCGGGAGCGTATGTTTTTCTTTTTTGTTTGGAAGCTTCCTTTTAAACGTCAGTTTTTGTAAGTTGACTCAGTGATAAAGGACCCGACTTTCGAGTCGCAGATGATGTTTGAATACTCAGGCTCTTTATGCAAGTTTTTCATCACAATTTTAGAATTAATCGAGGAAAAACCTGTCACGTTCTACTCAAACATTCGAAGACAGGTGACAGTATTTCATGGACATTTTTCTGGTGAAATAAGGGGGTATGTGGTTACATTTTCGGGGTATATAAGCGGAAAGTTACGTCTTTTTAACACGCTTTTATTAACTCGGGTTGTATGTAGGTATGTAAGTATGTAACGGAATCTTTGAACCTAATTTTCACTGGTTTCTAGACATCTGATCAACTTGGAACTTTGCACACGTGTTAAGGGCCGATGACAATGCAATAATCCGATAAAAAAAACTAAAAAAACACGCTTTTATGGCTGACCGAAATAAAAAATGGAAAATAAATAATAGTTTAAAAAAACTAAAAAAACACGCTTTTATTGCTGACTAAAAAGTAGAAAATAATTCTTAAATAATTCAATTCAGAGTAAAAAGCGTGGGGTGCTTGATATTTTAATTATTACACCTATTCTATTGGCAACCATTTATGAGAGGAGAGTCATGAAAATATAGGAAAATGCACCCCACGCTTTTTACTCTGAATTGAATTATTTAAAAATTATTTTCTACTTTTTAGTTCGGTCAGCAATAAAAGCGTGTTTTTTTAGTTTTTTTAAACTATTATTTTTTATTAACTGAGATTCAGGGTTGCTAGTACCTACGTAGGACAGTGTGACGTAACCACAGATATGTTTTATTATTAGATACATTGGAAATTAAATTGCACGCACTTCTTTAGTCATATTGCTATTTTGTTAAATTAGGTATTAGAATTATTTTTTCCGTCTAATTCTAAAATTAGGGTAGTCACTAGATGACCCAGTAAACTTCGTATCATACATAGATACCTATATATCTTAACTTTTTCTGGCCCTTTAAACCTGCCCTGGACTATGATAAACATTTCAAAATCAGCTAAATCGGCCCGTCCGTTCTCGAGTTTTGGCGAGGCTAGCGAACATCAATTCATTTTTATATATAAAGATAAAAATATTTTGATAAGATTTTATATTTTATCTGTAACTAGCTTCTGCCAGCGACTTCGTCCGCGTGAAATAGTGGTGCTCCGCTCCTATTGGTCTAAGCGTGATGATATATAGCCTATAGCCTTCCTCGATAAATGGACTAACTATCTAACACTGAAAGAATTTTTCAAATCGGACCAGTGGTTCCTGAGATTAGCGCGTTTAAACAAAATGACATTTCCCTTCACTGCTCTGCTCCTACTGATTGTAGCGTGATGAAAAGTATATATCCAGCTCAGGAGTATGAAAAATATTCAATACACAAACACAGACCGCCGTCATACCGTCCTCGCCGCCGAGGCCCGTTGCGACGTCCCCGTCCATGCCCTCCCCGACCCTTGCTCGACGAGCCAGCCCGCGCGCTGAGCCAGTAGCATAAAAAGTCCCGTAATAATAATATTGTTATGATCCAGCTAGTCCCTAGTTGTCCTCCCCAGTGACGCCCTAAGCCGAGGTTCGTTCCCCACTAGGGGGAGCCCTTAGCGCGCTGTCACTTAGGTTTTAAATTTAGTTGTAAGCCTTGGCTGGAGGCCTTAATTTAAATAATTAAATTAGGACCTCGCCACACTGTCCGGTTAAGCAGGTCGAATGCTGTTAGAAGCACCCTGCAAGAGGTCATGTAGGAAAAAAAAAAAAAAAAAAGTATGAAAAATAATTGTACCAAGTTTCGTTAAAATCCGTCGAGTAGTTTTTGTTTCTATAGAGTTTATACAGACGGACAGCCAGACAAAAATTTTACTGATTGCATTTTTGGGAAAAGTATCGATCCCTAATCACCCCCTGATAGTTATTTTGGAAATATATTTCATGTACAGAATTGACCTCTCTACAGATTTATTATAAGTATAGAAGAAGATAAAGGCATAGTAAAAATATACAGTACAACAACGCATCACACGTAAAACAATAATTGATTTGCTGGTTACCATCTTTAATAGTGATTGAACAAAAATCAATCAAGAACTTTAACTCTAAAGTTGATAGTTAATAGCAATAAACGCGTCGGCCTTTCTCAAAGGTAACTCAAATCGAGACAAGTTGAAAGCTCAAGATCCCATTTGTTTGACATGCGCCTTGAACCAAAGACCGACAGTTTTACAATGAGGAAATATTCTCACGAAAGCAAGAAAAAATTGATGCCTGAAAATGGTTCTTAAGACCTATTTTATTAACCGACTTTAAAAAGGAAGAGGTTCTCAATTCGATTGGTATTTTTTTAATGTATGTACACTGATTACGCTGAGGTTTAAGATCCGATTTACGTGATTCTTATTTAGTTTGATGTGGAATAGTTGCCATTTGGTCCCATCAAAATTTAATATAGTTTGGCTCAGTAGTTTTACATTTTTGTTTATGTGGACGATGTAGTTTTTTAATATTATTATTTAAATACCAAAATAATATAACTTCCGAACGATTGTACCAAACTAGATAATTCTTTATTTTGTGTATGTTATTGTCAGAACAAGGTTGTATAAAAGATATTTTTTAAATCATACTGAAATAAAAATGGTGGTATGAATTTCGCCGGGTTAGCCAGTAAGAATGAATTTACATATCAACCAACAAAAAATATTCCGTAAAAAAATAATACTTTCAAATTATTGATGAAACTAATAAATTAACTGCCTTTATTTACTTAGTTTTCTATTAAAAAAGTTTACAATTGAAAAAAAAAACCGGCCAAGTGCGTGTCGAGCCACACGCACGTTTAAAAATCGGTCCAGTTAATTAAAGAAATCCGTACCGAAGCCCTAATTATACAATTCCTTTCATCTTAATTCTTGTTAGTCAAAAGCTTTTATGAAGGCAGGCATGTGTGTATGTCCGGTTCCTCGGTATGTCTAAACAATAATGGATATGTCTATTAAATAAGCAATTCTTATTATTCTTACGTAATGCATGTTAGTTAGACAATACGGAAATTGTGACGTCATCCGACTATAGTTTGTTTAGAATCAACTGCCGATGCAATTTGAATGCAGTTAAAAGGTATTTATTAACCGACTTTAAAAAAGGAGTTTCTGTAGTCGACCGTATGTATGTTAGTTTGTATGTCTGCGAATTTCTCAAAAAATACAGGTCCTATTTCGATGGGGTTTGCGTTATTTAATTGCATATTTTTCAAGGAAGGTTTTTGAATATAGTATATTAGGATCTGATGTAGATTTTCGGAGAAAATAGAACTCTTCAATTACTAACAGCAAAGGACCCCCGATTGCCTACGATTCTATGCCTATGTATTGCTTTCACAATTCTATAACATAACATCACGCATCTAAGCTTTAAAGGAGAAAGCAGAGGTTTAGAATTCAAAGTGATGAGCACTAGTCTAGACATTAAGATATTGTAATTTATCTCAAAAACAAACTGCCACACTAAAAACAGAGAAATACAAGAACTTTGTGCAAAAATAGAACAGACTTCAAAAACACTACAAATTGAAAAATAACTTATTCATCATTCTAGAAGTAGGTAGAGGAAATACACAAAACAATACCTAGTTGGAGACACCGACTTCTAGAATGATGGAGTAGTTATTTTTATATTTTTAGTTTTGTAGTTAGTACTTTTTTTGTAAATGTTGTCATGTCCAAATTATTTGTTGCTAATTGAATCTGCAGTGTTATTAATCTTAGGCAATTTTTACCCGACTAAAGTATAAGGGAGATTATGGCCTGCCGGGGCTGCGGGACGTTCGAAAGAGATACCGCGCCCCCGGAATGCAAAGGGCTGAGGAAGGAACATGGATGGGTTTTAGTCAGTAAGAGTCTGACACTCCCACCCGCCCCACCCTCGGCGGGAGGGATCATTTGATGATTTCCCATCCGAAAAAAAAAAAGGGAGATTATGGTTTTCAAACGTATCCAAGACTATGCAGTATTGAACAGCTCTTTTGCGCAGTTGATGATATTTTTTTAATTATTTTTTTTAGATTTAACTTTGAAAATATTTGCCAAAAGTGCATTTATAATGCTCCAAAAGTGATTTTGTTGTAACCTTTTGAGTTTATCATCATTTGGCGGACTATAATATAAAGGAATTTTCATCGCATATTTTTTTGGTTCATGAATTTTTCTTTCAGTATTCAAGTAAATCCGTAAGCCATATCTAGATTACTTGTACATTTTTAAATCTAAAAATTCTCTCTCTCGTCTATATTAAAATTTAAACCAGAACCTATTTATTTCATTTGCAACAGAGAACAAAATAATAACAGTTACAGCCGGTTCAAAACTTTTTATCAACCCTTATATGCTTTTACGGATATCACATAACATGATATCAACATACTTTCCATATTTTTTTTATTTAATCAATACATTGATATAACAATAATTTAAACATTTATCATAAATATTTTGACAAAAAACATAACATAACAGCAAAATTATTCAATTTTATTCACCATTTTGACAGAACTTGAATGACAGTTCTTCCGTTTCACGTATAAGTAACCGTATATTTTTTGCTGCCGGCTGTTAATATTTTCATAATTAATCATTTTTTCTATATATTTATTTAATAACATCTATTAGCAACTGCGTTTGTATAAAACAAATCCCATGCCGAGAGTACCTTTCCATTCAATGGGGCTGTCCCTATAAAAGCTTATGGTAAAATATATGGTTACGAAACAAACAAGCGTCAGTACCAAATATGGACCGGACCGGCTGGTTCATGGCGTATTGGGTTACAATCAGGGGTGACGGAGTAGCGTCGGGTTACATGGTGTGGGACATGGCTATGCCCAACAGTGGGCTGATACAAGGTGGTCATTATGATATTTTGTGATTTATGTTTGAAAAAACTGTTTCCCCCGGTTTCACTCGCGTCCTCTGGAAACTACTTTACCTACCCGGATAAAAAGTAGCCTACGAGTTTCAATTTACCTCCATACTACTACATTTACTTACTCCATACATTTATTGAAATTGGTTCAGCGGTTTTGCAGTGAAAGCGGCACAAACAGATAGAGTTCCTTTCAGATTTATAATTTTTATTACTAGCTGTTTACCGAGATATCGTCCGCGTTCCGAGGGATATATTAACGCACCGGGATAAAAAATATATATTGAAGGATATAGGGTTCCTTTCTCAGGGTTTAAGCTATCCCCATACCAAATTTGATCCAATTCCCTTCAGCCATGTTACCGTTACTTTCGGTTTAAGGATATTCATTAAATTTTAATATTTTCCTCTAAAACACTAGCCCTCATTCCTCAAATGATGAATATAACTAATAAAAACTTTGGGCACCATAAAGTCTTGCTGAGATAATACCGAGAGGAACTAAAACATTTTAATTGTCAACGAAACAGTTGTTATAATCTTTATGCTCTCCCGTCGACGTTGCATCGTAAAATAATGCATAAGTTTGTAGTTCCAACAGAAGTGTGCCATAGTAGAAACAAATGAGTAGGATAACTTCATACGTACTACACACCGAACACGGTTTGGTGAGCGCGCCCGTACTGTTAGGATGGCGCTCCGTAGGTCCTTTTTTAAAAAAAAAACACTTATTGCTGCAAACTAAATTTAATTAAAATAATTCAATTATTTAAACACATTTCAATGACTATGAGGATTAAACGGCCTGAACTGAATGAGCTGGCCGACTGTTTGTACAACGTGTTTTTATTTCTATATAATTTTAAACCAAATGAAGTTGCTGGGTTTATTCCTTACTTGCAATTTTGGCCTTATTGCCTATGTAGCAATTTACAAGTACATAGAATTGTTCAAAAAGTACGGATGCTTCGTCGCACGCACACACTGACAAAATTTGTCGCTGCTAAAGATAAGCCAGTTGTGGCTACGCCGTATGAAATAGCGCCCACGCCCACGCACGCTCCGTCGCTGCACTGCCACTTGTAATAATTTGTCGAATGCTGTTAGAAGCACCCTGCAATTGGTCATGTAGAAAAAAACTACATGTTAGGCTATTATCGCTCGCTCGGGCTCGAGTTGGCCTACTTATTTGTTTCTACTATGACTCTGACGACAACACAGTTGTAATATAAGCTTTACGACTTGTAGAACTATTGTCATAATTTCCTAGGTGGTCCAGTATTTTTAACTAGCTGCTACTGCGTCTTTGCCTGTGAATATCATAATTATCATTTGCCTATATAACGGAAGGAAGGACCAGTCTTTGGTCCCAGATATTTGTAGTTATTTGACAGTCGTGATGGTTGTTCAGAAGCCAGATAGTCAGACAAACAGTTTTACCAAGGTAGTTGTAGAGGTCAGATAGGCAGTCTTAATGGAAAATATTAATCAGCTGCATCCAGTTTGTTTGGAAATAGGATTCAATATAGTTGGGAAAAGAATATGTGTTTTTTTTTAAGGAAACTTTTCCCCATACTAGAAATTTCTCCTGGATCGTGGGTGCGTTTACAAAAATATATTACACATGCATAAATACCCAAACCTGGAACAATTTTAGTTGTCCCGTGCGGGAATGGAACCCGCGACACGCAGCGCAGCAGCTAATTGCTCAGCCACCACGCCAAACGTGTCATTGATTGCTCTATGTGCCAATTAAGCTCACCCATCTGTAAACTGACCGCAACCAACACAGCTTTACCTCTGATTGACATCTGCTCCTGTCACAGCAATGTAACAGGCGGCTTACATCAAACGATTGCCGTATTCTAAATCTGTCAACCCTAAGTAACACGTGTCAAAAACAGATGACAATTGACATGTAAGTAGCAGTGCTGTTTGTATTAACGGGATCACGTCACTAGTGATGGGCGCTGATTGGATTTTTATCGATACATTTCGTAATTGATGACGGCCGGACGTCGTCAATTGTCAACGAATGTCGATAATGTTTTCCGGCTTAAACATAATTGTTTAGAATACATTCTACTGGTTTTTAGATTTAATTTGTTGAGTTATAGTTAGACAGGTGTTATCTGACATTTCTTGTTGTTCTGTTTATGTTTGTTGTTTAGTTATTACTCAGACAGGCGAGGCTAAAACAACTTGTTGAGATAAATAGCAGTTATTCGAATACCTTGATAAAATTATCAGAATTTAGTAAACTTAATGTTACCTAAGAAAAGTATTCCTGTTATAAAAAACAAATTTAATAAAAATAAAGAAAGAAAGTTACGAGGTTTTATATTCATGCTTAAACTCTGTACCAAACTACAAAATTGTTTCCCTTTTTCGGGTTTCCCTCCTTAAGCCCCGAAAATGTCACGAATAATTATTTATACCCACGATTAACGAATAAAAATATTGATGACATTTATAATACATTCAATTTTATGCATAATATGTATTCTAACAGAGGTATTCCTCGAAGCGCCACCGTTTTAAGGCGCACCTAATGAAGCGCACCTTTATTATTCCTCGGAGCGCACCTTTTAGTAGCGCTCCCGATAACAATTAAAAATATTAAAATTTTATTCCTTGAAGCGCACCCATGTTTAAAAATAGGGAAGAGAATGAAGTAAAGGTAATAAATTATATTGATGATTCTTTAAAATGCCCTATTTTTAAACATGGGTGCGCTTCAAGGAATAAAATTTTAATATTTTTAATTGTTATCGGGAGCGCTACTAAAAGGTGCGCTCCGAGGAATAATAAAGGTGCGCTTCATTAGGTGCGCCTCAAAACGGTGGCGCTTCGAGGTATACCTCTTCTAACAAAAATAATGCAAAAAAGCAATCCTTTTTAATTCCCTTTTCCTTGCACGTTAAAACAAGATTCTTCTCTTAATTAATACATAAAGATTCATTAAAAAGATATTGCATACAAAGAAGCTTAATAAACATTGATAAGCGTTTATTAAACGAGAATCTTAGAGAAATTAAAAAAACGCGCCAAAGCTAACATTGTAATAATATTCTTTAATGCATCCGCCAACATTGGCTACTTGGCTGTTGCATCGAAACATTGGCCAAAAAAAATTGGCCACGATTTTATTTGCAACAGTATATCCATTTATCGTAACGTGACCCTCGTTTATACAGAAAACAGCCAATATGCCAACAACAACAACGCAAACTAAGTCACCTAACCCACGGCTAATTAATCCTATCGACAATCGATAAATCGATACTGCACGTCACTATAATCCGTCACCCGTTGCCCGCACACGGATATCGGATTACAAATGCGGACCGACGAACAACACTAGATACTTTGTCGCTCCTCTCTTTCTCGCATACGTGTTGCGGTATGGGTGTGAAAGAGATGGGGTGGGTAAGGATATCTCGAAAACTACCAAGTGTGAGATTCAGGGAATGCTTTCGGGAGTGAAAAGTTTGCTTGAATTGGGGTCAGTGACTCGTTTGGTAATAAGGATATTTTTGAGTGCAGTTGTGTCTTAATTGTTTTGAAGAAAGAAAGTGATTTAGGTCAAATGATAATGTAGTCTGTCAATTCCGAAATATATTTTAAAAATACAAAGACATTTTGTGTTGTCATGTCACTAGCCCGTCGTTTTACTCAGATTTTGGGAGGGCTACTTCACGAAGCCAGATAAAAAGTAGCCTATTACCGTCTGCAGAGTGCTATTTATCTCTATACTAAATTTAATTCAAAACCGTTCAGCTGTTACTGTGAAAACGTAACAAACAAAAAAAAGCCATTCAATTTTTTTAAATTTAGTTAGGATAGTATATAATGGATTCTGCCTAACCCTCTGGGAAAATCAGATGTGATGTGATATCTATACTAATATTATAAACAGGAAGGATTTATATGTTTGTAGGGTTTAACTCAAAAACTACTGATCCGATTTTAAAATTCTTTCGCCGTTAGAAAGCTACGTCTTTACTGAGTGTGATAGGCTATATTTATTTCCAGAAATAATTAGGAATACCTACTAAAACTTGAATAAATTAACCCAAGGTGTAAAAAAAATGTCCACGCGGTCGAAGCCTGACAAGCCTGACAGCCTCTGAGATGGAATTGTAACAACAACTGCTATCAATAGCAACCGGGGACGATGGCTTAACGTGCCCCAAACATGGGGTTGTGAAATCGCTAACTACCGGACTCCGGGCTGCTTTGTGATTTAAAAAAAAAACACAAAGCGTGTCTGCCCGACCCGGGCAACAAACCCGAGACTACTAGACTAACAAACACTGAAACAGATACTCATTAAATATCAAAGAAACCTTAGCAAAGGACAGATACTCCAAAAATAGTCCCCTTTGATTGATTCCCATCGTCTTTGGGGCCGATGCGTTCAATCTCGTCAATTAATTAATGTCGCACTCGAAAAGGGAGGAAGCCATTTTGATTTTCTTTCTGAATATAGTATGGAGGGTAGAAGTGAGGGGAACTTTCTCTGTGTATGAAAAAGTGTCCGTCAAAATGTGTTAATAAAAGATGACGCTATAGTTGTCCACCTGAATTAAAAAACTGTCTATCACCCACTAATTACTATAATGTTGACTTGGTATGTAGCAGATGACTGCTACATTAATAGCTTACCCTGTAATTGCACGCTGTCCGTGGCATAGCTCTGAGGTTATTTGCATTAGAAAGCTGGAATTTGTTCAAATCATTTATTTCAACTAAGCCTAATTACAAGCACCTTTGAAAGTCAAAAAAGAAAGAATTTAGTTTAAGGATATATGCATATTGATCACGCCGAGAAAGTAGTAAAATAAAATTTGGATTATCACGGCTAAGTAGGCTTTACCGGTTACAGAGTTATAGACCACCAATTACGGAACCCAATCGCGCGTGTCTCGACACGCACTTGGCCGGTTTTTAGGGTTCCGTAGCCAAATGGCAAAAACGGAACCCTTATAGATTCGTCATGTCTGTCTGTCTGTCTGTCTGTCCGTCCGTATGTCACAGCTATTTTTTTCAGAAACTATAAGAACTATACTGTTGAAATTTGGTAAGTAGATGTATTCTGTGAACCGCTTTAAGATTTTGACACAAAAATAGAAAAAAAAAACAATAAATTTTGGGGGTCCCCATACTTAGAACTGAAACTCAAAAAAAAAATTTTCATCAAACTCATACGTGTGTGGTATCTATGGATAGGTCTTCAAAAATGATATTGAGGTTTCTAATATCATTTTTTTCTAAACTGAATAGTTTGCGCGAGAGGCACTTCCAAAGTGGTAAAATGTGTGTCCCCCCCCCTGTAACTTCTAAAATAAGAGAATGATAAAACTAAAAAATATATATAATGTAGATTGCCATGCAAACTTCCATTGAAAATTGGTTTGAACGAGGTCTAGTAAGTAGTTTTTAAGTAATCAGCAATTTTCCTCTACAAACAAACTTAATTATGCGGTCGGAAAAAAAACAAGATAATTGCGACTTAATGCGTATTTTTTCTTTCCAATGGTCGGAACCCTCGGTGCGCGAGTCCGACTCGCACTTGGCCGGTTTTTTTAACTGTTATTTACAGCTTACTGCTGGATACTTTTTAACTTGTCCATCATAAGAGATTGCTCTCCTTACCTTTACCCTCCATAGAATACAGTTTTTCTTGATTATCATGGACGAACTGAATAGAGATGTTACAAATGTACTTGGTGAAAGAAACAGGAATCTAATTTGTATTAGTGGTCCAAATTAGACGGTAATTAATTATCCTAACTAATTAATTACTAAAAGTAACTCTGATTTTCTATCTGTTGCGCTTTAAGTGTGTAATGGCTGAACTGATTTGGATGAAATTTGACAGAGTCAAAATTAGGTCAAACCCCTCCCGCCATGGGAGGGGTGGGGGAGGGTTATTAATTAAATTTAATATTGTTTATTTCAGGCGCTTTTTAAACCCATATTAACATACACATCATATCATCCATATCAATTTTAAATTAAAAAAAGAAAAAAACAGTAACAAAAATAAAAAAAAAAAGAATTTAAAAAAAATATATATATAAAAAATAAATAATGAATATGGTTACAATAATAGAGATTACATAAATAGAGATATTACTCAGTTTAAAATGAAATCGTCATTTTTAAACAAACCCACTGCCTCTGTTGTTTACTCAAGAGAAATACAGATAAATTGAAAATTGGACGCACAACAATGGTTCCGCACCTATTTTATTTTGATCAAATAATAAATTCTATTAGAATTTTTGTTTCCATTTCAATAAGTAAATTTCGTAATATTTTTGTTTTGAAATACGTAGCCCAATTTGTAAAACAATAGACTCGTCTGTTTTTCTTTGATCCGATATTTTTTTTGTGAAAAAAATCCAATTTTGATTAATTTTTCGAGTGGTTTTTTATATTGTATTTGGTATGTAAGCTACGTGAGGCTGAAAAAAATCAAATCTTTACGTTTTCCAAATACAACTCATTGTTCAGTTTCAATCCTCAATTTAGTCATATCTATAAATATAAATAAAATTGGAGTGTCTGTTTGTAATATTGAAATAACCGATTTTTACTATATGAATATATATACGGTACATACACCAACAATTTTTTTTTTCAATTTTTGTCTGTCTGTCTGTTTGTTCCGGCTAATCTCTAAAATGGCTGGACCGATTTTGACGGGACTTTTATAAGCAGGTAGCTGATATAATGAGGAGTAACTTAGGCTACGTTTATTTTAGAAAAATCTTATTTTAGAAAAATAAAGTACGACTGTTAGGCGGAACGAAGTTTGCCGGGTCAGCTAGTTCGAAATAAAAAGTAACTCTGTTTGTCTGTGAGTTACGCTTTGACCGTAAAACAGCCGAACCGTTTATGATAAAACGTATGGATATGATTAAGGGCCGAGTTCACCGACTGATGGTTTCATAATCGGTCCGTTAAACGAAAACGTTTTTAACCAGGAAACCGAACATTCGTGTTACCCACTTCTAGTTCAACCCTGGTTTTGTAATCGACCGTTTCAGGAATAAAAATCTCAAATTAACGTTACCCATCGAAAGTTGGAAGTTTGAATTTATGGTAAACTAAGCTAATTTAAGTTTATCGGACCGTTATCTTGTCGGTGTCGGGCCTAAAACTTAGGCTTAGGATAGTTTAATATGAGTGCGTGAAGTAATAGTTGTCCAGTGTCAGACTCTTACTAACTAAAACCCATCCATGTTCTAACCTTAGCCCTTTGCATTCCGAGAGCGCGGTACCTCTTTTAAACATCCCTCCCCCCCTAGCATCGCCTCAAGAACAAAATTCCTATTAAAAACTTTACGTTTATATAATTCTCGGCTAAATGTTTCCATTCCAAAACGCCACTAATTCTTAAAAATAAAATAACAAAAAAAAACAATAAAAGAAAAATATTTTCAACAAAGAAAATTAAATGAATTCTAGAAATTTCTTTCGGACCCTAAAATTCTGCGGAGGTCACGGCTAATAAGTTTCGGACAAAATGGCCGACATCTAAATTGTTTATCTTGCAAACAAACAAAAAACGTAATAATCTTGATACTTTTATTTAAGCAGCAAATAAGTTTTCTAGATAAAAAATAAATACAAAGATTTTTTCTTATAATTCAAATGATTGAAGTATGTTAGCGGATGTTTGTCTCTTATAATCTTCTTTGGACAAATATTTATTTTTGTAGCTTTATGTACCTTGTTAATGTTATCAGGATGTTACAGCAAAAAGCTAGGTTTACAGTACGACAACATTCACCGCAAGTTATTAGCTTGAACAAAATGGCCGTTTCATTAAAAGGTTGTAACTATTTATAGCGGAGACCACACAAAACGAAGCTTAGCGGAATCTATAACTAATTCCAGTAATTTGAAGCGATTATTTATGTTTGCAAAATTATTGGAATTCACTAATGATTGATGGGTACTTTCTCTTTACAATGTTTTGAATAACTCAGGGATACTTGAAGAGTTATATTTTATACAAGCTTTCCGCCAGCGGCTTCGCCCGCGTGGCCTATAGGAACAAATTAAAAATGACAGAGTTTCATATAAACTCTGCCCCCCTTTTTCATCACCTTATGGGTAAAATTTCGGAAAATCCTTTCTTATTAGATGCCTATGTCATACAAAGAACAAACCTTCTAAGTTTCAGATCTCTACGATCAGCGGTTTAGGCTGTTCGTTGATCTGTCAGTCATTCAAGACAAAGCATTTTATATGTGTAGATTTTACTATTGTTTTTTTTTTTCATAAAATAAAGTTTATAATATTCGGAGATGGAATCGAATTATGATATTTTTATATTACCAACAAACTTAGAAAATTTACCTTTTTATTATATTAAATTCTAAAAGTGTTCATATTTTCCCCCCTAATAATCTTAACTAGAATATTATAAATGCAAAAATAAGTTTATTTGTCAGTCTTTCACGGTTAAACGACTGTACCGATTTCAATGAACCCGGAACAGATAGACGAATATGAAAATACTTACCTATTGTGTTGCATATCATGTGGAGTGCCAAATGGGATATTGCTATAGAAAACTTGTAAGCATTTATTAGGGAGCGACTGCCTATCTGACCCCCACAACCCAGTTACTGGATAACACGATACCCCTTGATTAGACTGGTTGTCAGACTAACGGGGGTTCCAACTAGAAAAACACTCGAGAACAAAGATCTACAAATGGCAGCCGGGACTAACAGCTTAACGTGCTTTCCAAGGCACGGAGGAGTCATAGTATAACATAGACCAGTCACCCATCTACGAACCGACCGTACCAAGCAGCTTAACCTTTTAAATTCGACTGCAAAAGATATATATATATTTTCCATAAAAATATTCGCAATCTAAGTATAGCTCAGCTGAGCTTATAATACGGTCCGCCCTCGTAAAATAAACAAACGTAATATATTTCAACCACCAGCCATTTGTATACAAAACAATCATTTTGCATGAGTTGGCTTTTTCTGCTTATATACTCATATTCAGACCACTCTTATTATGTATTATTTGGTTTTATTTTATTCAGGATTATTATATATCTAACAACATTTTGCATTTGCACTGATTACACGACATAGATATATATGTTACTAAAGTAACTAGATCTGCAATCACCGAACACAATGCGAGCCATAAAGGTTGAGCCCACAGACACAATTCATGCCATATTTAATGTCTTGTCTTGGGAGTATTATTGCCATCCTTATCATACAGATGTCATGAATATTGTGTTTCGGTTAGTGTGAGAGGGATAGATATAATTTTACATCAAAATGATTACTAGTTTCAAAGCTACGTCATCATTCTAAAACATGGTTACGTTACCGCGTAATATTCCCGATTGCATCTCTATTGATATATCTCGATGTTACACGATCCAGACACTATAACCAAATGTCACAAAGCCGCCCAGAGTCAGGAAGTTGGTGGTGTTACACCCCCATGCCTGGGAGCACGTTAAGCTTTCGTCCCTGGCTGCTATATTGATAGCATATGTTATTACAATTCTATGTCAGAGGCCGTCAGGCGGATTTGAGAAAACTCTGACACTAGAACTTGTTAGGTTGGTTAAACCTGCAGTCCACACAATAAATAGAAGACTTTTACGTTATTAATAAATAAAGGTATACAAAATATAACATTTTTAACAATAAAAAAACAACCGACTTCCAAAATGCAGAAAAGTGAAAAACTTGTTTACCAAATACATTGCTTTAGCAGTCGGTGTCTCTACGTAACGGTTACGTGTATTTTGTCACCGACTTCTAGCGTTAGTTAAAAATATGCTAATTAACGAATATCCTTTACCTTGAAAAATAGTAGCATATAGTTTTTCGTCAATAAATATGAAAAAGCAGTAAAATTAATCATTTGTTTGACTGACACCATATTATCTGTTGGTGCAATTCAATTTAAAATACAAATTCAACTCGTAGCTACAGGCTGTGGTTATTCTGTACAAAATAAATTGTTTCCATATCGGTCAGCTGTTGGAGGGGAAGGGAAATATTAACACACTCGGCCAATCGAGCTTTTTATTTTTTTGAATACAAATAAAACATATTTCGATCGTGAGTATTATTTAAATCCTACATGCTACTAATATTACAAATGTGAAAGTTGGCGAAGGTAGGTAGGTTTGACACTCTTTCACGTGAAAACTGCTAAATGGATTTGGATGAAATTTGGTACACACATAGCTTATAACCTAGATTAACACATGGGATACTTTTAATCCAGATACACGGATTAATTCCTTCAGTATACGGGCGAAACCACGGGAAACAGCTAGACTATGTATCTATATATGAGTATATTTTTAGTATATAATATTTAAAAGAAGTAACTGATTGGATGACTGACTGATACCGCTGGTTCTAGAAGTATGAAATTTTGCACAAATGTTCCTTAAATGTTGATGGGATATGGTACTAGGGCCATGAAAGTTTGTATGAAACAGTGTCATTTGAATTCGTATAGGCCACGCGGGCGAAGCCGCTGGCGAAAAGCTAGTTCAATATAATCTTAAAGTTATATTTCTACAATAGTAAAGTTCTTTTGTTTTCCAGTTAATTTTGTCATATGTAACTTTTATTCTAAAATTCTTCCATTTCCACGCAAAGTGTTTTCCGCTTGTAATCCTGTGAAGTACTCTTACGAATAAAGTGGCCTTTTCAACTTCCCAACCGTCTTCAAAACACCAAATGAAAATCTTATTCAGTTTTTATTTTTCGTTTAATGTAACAAGCAACTTTGCTCATTATATTCAACAGAATTATATGGAAAATAAGGAGCTGGCTCGTGGCTAAGTAACAGCCGCACGGATCGATCGATCAATTGTTAAAGCTACGCTTGGCGCGGTCGGTCCGTGGATGGGTGACCACCTATCTTATAGCCAAACTCCACAAAAGCTCGTTATACCGTTGGTCCCGGCTGTCATTTGCAACTTTTCTATTTTTCGCATTTTTGCCTCTTATATTCGCTTGCTTACCGACTTTTTCTAAATGCAAGACAAAATAATTCTTACAACCAACTTCTAATCCCCGAAGTGATAACCCATCTAAGAGAGTCAATCCCCCAGTCCCTAAATGTTCTCGAATTGACGAGAATTACCCCCAAAAATATATATGACCTCTCCTAGCCGGTCATTGCATGCCGAAGTGGCTTTCCATGTAGTGACTGCTAAATTGTAAAAAATGTTTAGATACTCCTATATATCTTTATCACGGTGACGTATAAGAATACTTGAGGGACTATATAAGTATCCTATTTGGGGGTTGAGACTAGTATCAATGAATATAATGGCGAAAACGAACTTTTTTAAATATTTAAATTAAGTTAGTCTAGACTTGACTTGGAAGGGTTAAAATATTTTTTTATTTTACTTCTTCAGAAAGCTTACAGCTAGGATACAAATAGTACAAATATAAGTGCAAGAAGGCCAATTACAAGCTTTCACATATTATTATGAGAATAGAACAAGTAGACAATAGACAGAAAAGATAAAGTGAAATTAAGAAAAAAACGGATTCAGTGTTCCGCGCAGAAATAATTACATAGCATTTTTTTTAGTTTAGGGATATTTGTGGAAAATAAGTCTACATCAACACTTCGACAGATCAAGTTGTAGGCTCTGCTAGCCCTTATCATGTAAGAGTTTTGTCGATAAGTACAACGCACAGAAGGAATAATATGTAACAGTTGATGTCTCCTTAGCAACGCAGATGGAAAACGAAGCCCAATTTTGCTCGTTTTTAAATTTATGAATAACTAGCTTCTGCCAGCGACTTCGTCCGCGTGGAATAGTGGTGCTCCGCTCCTATTGGTCTTAGCGTGATCATATATTACTAGGCCACCACGAAATGCGCAATCATTATTCATAAATTATAATAAATCTGTAGAGAGGTCTTTACATGAAATATATTTCCAAAATAACTATCAGGGGGTGATTAGGGATCGATACTGATGCCAAAAATGCAATCAGTAAAATTTTTGTCTGTCTGTCTGTCTGTATAAACTCTATAGAAACAAAAACTACTCGACGGATTTTAACGAAACTTGGTACAATTATTTGTCATACTCCTGAGATGGTTATAGTATACTTTTCATCACGCTATAATCAATAGAAGCAGAGCAGTGAAGGGAAATGTTGTCATTTTGTTTAAACGCGCTAATCTCAGGAACCGCTGGTCCGATTTGAAAAATCTTTCAGTGTTAGATAGTCTATTTATCGAAGAGAGGCTATAGGCTATATATCATCACGCTAAGACTAATAGGAGCGGAGCACCGATATTCCACGCGGACGAAGTCGCTGGCAGAAGCTAGTATTAAATAAACTTCCATCTTCATTTAAAAATAGTTTCAATTTAAGTCGTAAATGTGTCAAACTCAAAAATACCTTGAAAATGTTGATCACATTCTCGCGCAATAGTTTCTACTAAAAGCTAGAAATCTAATATCCCCTATGAACATTGGAAAGTCCAATGATTGGCTGTTGACTCCTAATTAAAGACTAGCAGTATCGAGAGTTCAATTTAATGTACTTTTAATTTGAACTGAACAGCGTTGAAAATCAAGGAGTATTGGGGAATTTAATCGCACATTTTCGCCTGTAGCATTCCTACCTGTGTCCCGTTTGAAGGGTATAGGTGTATAATTACAGGCACGCAAGATATTTCAGCTTTGACTTGAAATGGCAATGCATCTGCGATTCCATTTTTTTGCATAATTGTCAACGATAAATTCTCACTGCTAAAGAGGCCATTGTGAATTTGTTGTTGACAATTGAGTGTTCACGCTGAGTATTAAACGACTGCTTTTGAAATGAGAATGTACGCTAAATAAATACTTGAGCATTCTTTTTTTAAATACGACAGTTTTTGAATTAAGAATTACTGCTTAATAAATCATTACGTATCAAACCATAAGACTATTAGAAAAGAGGGTGCATTTGTGTCTGCGCAAGCGTTTGTTCTGATCTGATAATTCACAATTCTGATACAGGTTTAAGGCTGTGTTGTTAATGTGCTGGGAATGGGTCTGCCTGTACAAAATTCGAGGCAACAGGCACAAAAATGAAATTATAGATACATACCACAGCGGTTAACAATTCGAAACACACATACGTTTCAATAAATAAATCCATGCAGATATTAAAATTCACTTCACATCAATTCTCTACCGAATTGCATTCGACCATACAAAGGTTATTACCACGAACTATAAAAACCCCGGTATACAATATAAATCAACACCTACACGAAGGTAGATATAAAAACGGCATTGTTCTATGACCCAGCCTTTTTTAAGATAACCTTAGGTAGGGTCCACATTATTGGACGACCGCCCGCGGTGGGTACGCTTTTGTGGCGGGCGATATGCAGTAAAATGCTCGCAGAAGAGCAACTTTGGTGTTCATGATTTTTTGCTCATTTTTTTTTATTCGATTCGTCAAGAAATATCATTCTTCTTCTATTTATGATGCGAGCTGCAGGCTTACTAACCTAATAAGTGTAAGAGTTTTCTTAAACTTGCCTGACTGCCTCTGACATTTCTATTCAATTTTACCTACTTAGGCCGCTTCCTGACTTGGCGGTGCGGTATTGGTACAATTTCGTTTCGGTATACCGCATCGGTACCGAAAGCTTACCGAGCGCCTATATTTGAATGCACGCTTCCTGATTGCCGCGGGCTGCGCGGGAGCGGGGCGGTAAGCGAGCGGCATACCGCGTCGTGGGTCGGACAGCCAGTAAAAGCCTGCATGCCGAGCGCACACCGCGTGTATTTGTTTTATACCGAAAACATACCGACAGTATACCGCCTAGTGAGGAGATCTGAGCGACATTAGTTAAGGTGCGGTATAATATAAATTACTGCGTACCGATACCGCACCGCCAAGTCAGGAAGCGGCCTTACTTGTCTTAAGATGTAAACTACTGCTTTTATCGAATAACCATCATTTTAATCAATTATTGCTTTAATGATTTGTTCAGACGATTATTGAATCGATCACCAATTGTGCTTTTACTCGATACACACCTGACAGCTGACACTTCTGTTCGAGACGTCGAAGCGACAAGTAGTGTTTCGAGTGCACGTTTATTCTTGGAATGTAAGTACGAAATACTAATTAAATTATTTAAATTGTGTAATATTTTAAAAGGAGACTCAATATTATAAAATAAATATATGCTATTCATTTGTATTAAAGTAGATTGAATGTTACCTTTTGAACTGTAGCTAATACTACATTAGCACATCTTTTAAACTTTTATATGAATATAAGCTATTTCCCGCGGTTTCATCCACATCACGAGGGAACTACTTAAGACGACGACTACCGCCAATGACCTTGAGCAAATGGGCGGAGCTTGAGATTCCCCCCCCGCGACCCCGCAATGCACACCGCACGCTTGTCATTTTATATTTTGAAGAACTTTGACGGGTGACCATAATATTATGTAGAGATTCTAAGGACAGTCGCATATTGTATTTTGATATGCATGTCTAAGATATAAAAATAGAAATACAAATAACATCTGTCTGAGTAATACTTCGAAACACTAATTTTAAATTTCCAACCCCCACTGCATACCTACTTCGTTTGCCAGAAAAGCAAAAATATTTTCAATTTCTTTAATCTGCAAAACATATTTATCGATCTGAATTGTTACAAGTTTCAAGAAAAAAATCTGAAACTAGCATTCTTGAATTAATCCGCTGTGAAAGATGGACAGACAGACAGATAAAATCGCACCATAGGAGTTAATTTTTAGGCCATATTGGTGTCCATTTTGAGCTCTTCTAACAGAAATGCACGCAAGTTTTTTTCATATTTGCATTTTACGACATCTGCTGCTTCTCAAATAACTTCAGCTCATCTTCACTTGTATAGGAAAATCATATTAGTTTTGTAAGGAGAGCCTGGAAGCCAGTTAATTAGTCCGACGTTTCTGATCCATCTGTAAAGTGTCCGACCAAACCTTTGGCATCAGCTTTGGCCAAACCATTAGCTTAAAATTGGCCTAAGTTTTGACACCAACAGAACCGAAATTGAATAATCTATTACGTTTAAAGACCTAAAAGTGAGTGAGACTGTATTACAAATGATGTTAATATTTTAAATAAGCTGCAGGTAGTTTTATTTATATTATTAAGTTGATACACCGAACATATTAGTAAAAAGTCATTGTGGCTTCTTTGCTAAGGCACCTGCATCTCATTTATGAGTATGCAGATTCGGACTTCGAAACCTAGAAATTACGAATCTGACTATTCCAAAGTTTTACATGCACTTTTTTAGTATAACTTAGACACCATTGACTAACGGTGAAGGAAAATATCGTGAGGAATCCTGGACTACACGGTCTGAAATCACCAATCCACCTTGAAAAAGCGTGATAATTAATGCTAATGCATGTCTATGTCATATCCAAAAGTGGGATAGTAAAGATTCCGATTATGACCAGAATTTTTAAAATTTTTACCTATCATGAACAATAGAAAATTCACCCGTTTTGGGCCTAATTTTGAAAGTGCCGCAAAGCAAAAAATCAATGCAAAAATAAATGTGCTAAATTCGGATATAGACTTAGTCTGAATGAGAATTAGCTGTTACATTTTCAAGCACCAAATTTGTACGACACTTTTCCACGGTTTCATGCATTATTGAATAAATAAAGTAATGGAAAAAAATCCTACCATTGTATGGCATTTCGATAATCTTTTAGAAAGATGCAATATCGATTTTTGACTTTGAAATCATTTATAATTACCGATTTAAATATTTTTGATCTTTATCTTTTTACCTTATATTACTAATAAAAGGTTTTTTATAATTATTTTATCAGAAAAACTCACCGCAAAAATTTACAGATTTTTTTATAAAAAGATTATTAAATTGACATGCAGTAGCTCAATTTTCATTTAGTTTTCTTATTACATGTCATCGGAATTCAAACATACCTTGGAATTGGAAAATGGTCGAAATACCATATTAAGAAAAGCATTTAAGAGAAAAATGTATGGAAGTCTAATTATTTCAGAATGTTTGTTTTACAAACTACGGAGAGTTTTTTTTAAATTTAATTCGTATACCAAAAGATGTCGAAGAAAACATAAAAAATATTAAAATATGCATCAAGCCTTTATATCAAGCCCTTTCATAATTATGATGACGTAGAAACTACACTTTGTAATTTTGAATTCCATTTTTCCTCGAAAGTAGTATTTTTCTACTTTATCCATTTGCGATATATTTCAACAATTATTCCAAATCGATAAGGTTAGTCATTCCTGAAGTAATTATCAGCTCTGACAGACAGACTGAGAAAGTCGCATCCCATAAGGGTTACTTTTTACTATTTTGGTTCGGAACCTTAAATATACTATTTGAATATATAATCGACACTGTCGTAGAACAAAGTCAGATCTACAAAATAGCTACTTTACAGGAGAGCACTTTAAAGTTTTGATTTTCTTTGGAACGTATTGGAAATACAACTTTGTTCGTTTTAATATCTCGGAAAGTACCAGATATATAATTTTTTTTCTTGCTTATATCGATAGATTATGTTTAGTTGAAGCTGATTTTGAAAAAATCACAATTTCATTGTATGATCACATCTGACTTTGTTCTAAGACAGTGTCGATATCTGTTTTTTTTTTCATTTTCAGTTCTTCTGTCTTTGACTTCTGGACCAAAAATTTAAGAAGATCAAGTCCTTTTTATTTATTAGGGCTTTAGCCAAAGAATTAAGCGATTGCCTATTAATCGGCTTAGGCCAAAAATCGACGTTCTGTCGGATACTATTTGGTGTTGAAAATAAAACAAGAGTGGCATAGTGAAGTAGGACCTTCATTTCTAAAACACTATGCTTCGTCTTATCTTTTAGATTGTGTGTATATAATATTATCCCACATTAGATACCTTGACTAATAGATTAATATGTATATCATATGTGACTGCTTACTTGGCGTTTTTACTAAACTTCTAAAATGGTTGCTATGTAAAGCATCACTACCCAATGTTACCAGTAAAAAACCGGCCAAGTGCGTGTCGGGCCACACGCAGTAGGATTCCGTAGTAGGTCTTAGTTAGTCAACTATAACTATGTAACCGGTGAAGCCTACTTTGCCGTGATAGTTTTCGAAAGTTAGTTTTTTTTATTTTTGAAAGACCTATCTAACGATACCCTACATGAAGGGTTACGCAACAAAAAAAATATTTATCCTCATTTCACATGTTCGGGAGCTCCACTAAATTATTTTATTTTTTTTATTCATTTTTACCACTTTTTCGGCGTGATCAATACACATATCTATACTAAATTTCAGCTTTCTAGTACCAAGAGCCTCTGAGCTATGCCGCGAACAGAGAGACAGACGGACATTGCGAAACTATAAGGGTTCCTTGTCTGACTACGGAACCCTAAAAATAAAACTAATGTAACCAATCCAAAATAGAAAAATGGTCTAGCTAAAATAGTCAGACAATACAATACATTTTACAATTTTACATTTTACAATACTCTTTGAATAGCGTAAGCTTATTTTTTTATCATATTCTGCATTTTTTTTCAAATTCGTCTCGTAGCAAAGAAACTCGAACCCAAATTCACGTGTTTAGAAAAATATTTTCATTGGTAATAATTTAGAATAGCGCCACCTTGTTACCCATGGATAAACCGTTTTATTTACAAACCATTAATTTTTTTTTAAGATATCATCCCATGCCCTGACTTATAGCTACTATTTCTATAAATTCCAAACTATTAGGAAATATTGTAACATAACATGAAAGAATTTTAATTTTGACGATTATTTCCGACCTACATGTAAAATTTAAATGAGGTATGCAATATTCTCGTTTTGAATACGCAATGTATTAAAAGAAATACATATTTAAATCCTAAAGTACATTTAATTATTTAGTAAGTTAATAACAAAATATATTTGTCCTGCCAAATTTAGATACACACATTTTAGATTATGACAGATTATGGATGATTTGGTTTGAAAACACGTTATTCACATCAAAAAAATATTTTATCCGCATGTAGTGCCTTTTCAATGTAATAATTATAATTCACCAGTCATCTTATCACAAATATAATAATTTATTTACATCGTAATGTGCTCGCTCTGAGTGACAGCGTCTACCCGTGACAGTGGTCACAGACGTACTGCCCCCGTCGCCCGGTGGAGCCCCTCCGTAATTTCAACTCAACGTTTTGACAAAAGCACAAAAAGTGACGTAAATGTACGATTAAAAAAAAATATACGTATACAAAAAGACAGATAATTAACTTTTCTATAAAATGGTACAGGTTTCATTAAAATCCGCTTGATAAATTCTATGTAAAACTCAGTTTTTCTTCTGCGTTAGACCTAACTTCATGATTTTTTTATACAATGTTATAAATACATAATTAAAAAAAACGTTATACAAAATAATCAAGCATATGCTCTAGTTTAGTATATATACTTTTCAAATCATGAAAGCAAGTCGTTAAAGCGTATTCATTAGCTTTAAAAGGGGCAAAGTCGTATATCGCCGCCTTAACTCACCTTGACAAGATGTAGCCTATAACTATCTCCAGGGACAGAGAACCTGGATCTGTGTGCCAAATTATGAGTATTCATCTAAATAGGTTCAGCAGTTACACAAAAACGTAACAAACAAACTCACTTTTCCGTATGTAATAATTTAGGTTTATCGGTGAAAGATGGTCACTCTGAATTGGAATCTCATCGCACCAGACTATATATTAAATAACTGGGAAATTGCTTTGATTAAAATGTTCAGTTAAAATTAAAGTTCAGGTGCCTACTTTTTAAGACAAATACAAAAATGACATCATAATTTTTAACACTGGACCTTCTGTTATGCTTGTTATACGTTAAAACAAACTACAATAGGTTAAAACCCTACATCTGTTCAGTTTTTGTGAACATTATAAATTGGATTATGTGGCTGTAAGTTGTGGATTAATATACAGGTTCCGCACATGTATATTTTAAGATCCTTTTAATTTAAACTAAAGGGTTAGGGACAAGTTTTAAAGTTAACAGAGATTTTGGGTTTATTAAATTATATGTCGGTGCCATATCGTAGATTTGCTCACTTTTTGAAATGTCTTGGCCATATATATGTATACTTATATTATAAAGAGGAAAGATTTGTTTGTTTGTGTCTAGGGTTTTAACTCAAAAACTAATGGACCGATTTAAAAAATCTCTCACCATTAGAAAGCTACATCTTAACGAAGTGTCATAGGCTATATTTATTTTTAGAAATAATTAGGGATCCCTACTAAAACTTGAATAATGTAACCCAAGGTGTAAAAAAAATGAACCGCGGGCGAAGCCGCTGGCGAAAAGCTAGTCGCAGATATGCTTACTTCATGAATGAGATTGGTTAGGTATATATATATATATAATGAATTTCATGAATTTCCCGAGCATTCCATGAAGTGACACACAAACACCATAATCATCGATCCATTTATGTCATACCGAGATTCCTCCGTGCCTCGGAACGTGCTCCGTGCACGTTATGGGTAGTCAGAAGCCAGGAACACTGACAACCAGTCTTACCAAGGGGTCATCGTGTTACCTGGTAACTGGGTTGTGGAGGTCAGATAGGCAGTCGCTCCATGAAAAACACTGGTACTCAGCTGTAACCGGTTTAGACTGGAAGCTGCTAATATAGTTGGGAAAAGGCCTAGAAATAATTTGCAACAATCTTAGCCTTTAATATTTTCTCTTCCAAAATTAAAAATGTTCTCTGAAATCTCTTTAGACAAGCTAACAAGGTTAGGTCCCTTGGGTCTTAGTCTGGTCTTCCCAAATTATTCGATACAAGATAGATCGAGTCTTAAATCGATTGATTCGATTCCGCTTGATTGATTCGACACTGTTTGATTGATAAGGCTGTTTAATTGGTATTGTATTGGGAGAAAAAATATACGGGTTTGTTTGAGAACCTTTTCTGTTAAAAAAATAGAGACTTTGTAGCCTTTGATGTTATCTAAAAAGCTTTTTTTAGAAAATATAGCTTTCTAATAGTGAAATAATTTTAAATCGATTTAGTAGTTTCAAAGATTACCCCCTACAAATACAAACTTACTGATTTTTAAAGACCAGTTTGTGCCTGCGGCGTCGCCTGTGTTATATGCAAATAGTATATACTCTATAGCACATATAGATAATGTAGCTTTTTATCAGTGAAAGAATTTTTGCAATCGGTCCAGTAGTTCTGATACATACAAAATCTTATTCTAAATATGTAATAGGTGTTATAAATGCGAAAGTGAGTTTGTTCGTGAGTTACGCTCTCACGGTAAAACGGCTTAACCGATGTATATGAAATTTGGTACGGAGATAGAGGGGACTCTGGAGATAATTATAGGATGGGTTAGTTTTTATACGGCTGCGTCATTTAATTCTACTCAATAAAAGTATTTAGTAGTATTCTGAAGCCAAAACACTCATTACTTGTTTCAAGATTAAAATCTCTTAATACATTAACCATGCTGATTTAAACTCTCCAATCGCATCGAACTGAAATAGTCAGTATTAACTTTTAATACCCATAAATTATTTGAATCACCATGTACAGCTTATAACAAGGCTTACAAATAGTGCACCTTTAAAAACATTACTCACTGTGCCCGTATAGGTAGAAAAAATAATTATGGCACACAATGTTTAACTAAATATGGTATAAGGGTGACAAATGGCGCCCACTGGGCATTCGCGATATAAAGGCAATGTTACGTCACAATTTTAAATGGGGCCCTGTTCATTTGTTTTATTTATGGCAATGCGAAATGATCAATGCGCAGCGGATTGAGATATTTTATCGGTGCTCCATTTTTGTAACAGGTTTTCGTTACTTATGTGGTGTTGTTTTTTGGCAAAGTATGTTTTATTTTTACGAGCTCGTGGCTAAGTAACAGCCGCACGGTTCGACCGATCTAAGGTTAAGCTGCGCTTGGCGCGGTCGGTCCGTGGATGGGTGACCATCTATGACAGTACTCTTCCTGTTGGTCCCCACTGTCATTTGTAGATCTTTGACAATCGTTACGGGTTGTCAAAAGCCAGAAAGTCTGACAAACAGACTGAGCTAGGCGTATCGTGTTACCCGGTTACTGGGTTGTCAGATATGCAGTCGCTTCGAGTAAAACACTGGTACGTAGATTCATCCGATTTAGACTGGAAGCCCCAATATAGTTGAGAAAAGGCTTGGCAGATGCTGATGAATGTATTTAATCAGTTCTGGTTTGGAGTTCACAAATTCGATTCTCGATCCGATAACTCAATAAATACTATTAATATGGAAAGAGGTAAAAGTTTGTTAGTAATGGATAAAATGTTCTACTGAACCCTAAAATATAACTTTAATCGCAAGCTACAATTTTCCAAATGAAATAAGAAACACTGTAGTGTGTCAGCAAAGTTCGCAAAAAATCGACTTACAGACTTTGTAGAAACAAAAAAAAAACAAATCCTGACTAATATTATCAAAATAATAGCAAAAGTAAAATTGTCTTTTTGTTATGCTTTCACGGTTTTTTGAACCGATATGTATGAAATTTGGCATGGATATAATAATATAATAATAATCGTTTATTTCGGAGACTTGCTCCATAGTTTGTTAGTAATACAACTTACGTAACTATGTAGACGGATTGATTTACTTTTTATCCCGGTGTATTAGGTAGTTCCATCGTCTCCTGGGGCCTTACCATGACGTGCCAAACAAGATTATTTTGGTTTTAAAAAAGAGACGGAGCTATACGACGTCAGTAGCTGTGTCACGCTCTCAAACTTGAATAGTGATTGCAAAAACATATGGTGGTACAGCCCCTGTACATGTTTTGTCCTGAATGGCTGACGGACCAACGCACAGCCTAAACTGATCGTAGAGACCTGAAACTCGGAGGGTGTGTTCTTTGTATGACGTAAGTATCCGATGAGAAAGGATTTTCCGAAATTCTACCCCTAAGGGGGTGAAAAAGGGTTTGTTTGAAATTCTATCAGTTTTATTCGAATTCGTACATCCCACGCGGGCGGGTTTGGCTTAGAACTGTAATACACGTCTACAAATTAAATTCGATACTAATCTTTACAGACACTTACAAGATTAACATTCGACAACAAAACCGCGTTATTTTTTCCCCCAGCATTTCCCCTCCCTGTCAACCACTTCATTAAGGCAGAACACTCATTAATACAAGCAATAAACCCTCACTCTGCCCGAGGGAAATCTCTTAGCGAGATCGCGATTAATCTCCTGTAAGTTGATTCTTCTGATATGATACCTGCAGTAAGACTTTTGAAGATTATTGGCTGTACAAAAATAAACCCAATACATTATTTCTGTAATGGCAATTCTTCATTTGTATTTTTTTTTATTGAGTTTTATTTTTGTATCATTATACAATGAGGTTGTTTTAGAAATTGTGCTTTAAAATGATATTTGATGCTATTACGTAGTCGATGGTGGGCTTAGTCTCGTGGGCTCCAAATTTCCAATCTGTTTATAATAAAATCCATAAAAAAATATCATTATGGATAATATTTTTATCAGATTTATTTTATAGATATAATGTTGCGATACTGAACTATCTTCTCTGCGCAACTTTGTATGGTCTTCGAATTGAAAACTATGCTTATGTGTTGAAAAATCGTGGTACTAGAATATCTCTGTGCTAAATCTCATCGAAATCCGTTCGGCCTTTTTGTGACAAACATAATTTCATAGTGACGAACTTTCAAATCATAATATGAATCCCAAGTAAACGTTAAATAGTTATGCGAAGGGTATCTATGTCAATTGTATTGCCATTTTTACGTAATAACGAACAATACGTACCTTGCCTTTTTTTAATGGGAAATCATCAAATGACACCTCCCGCCGTGGATAGGGCGGAGTGTCAGACTGACTAAAACCCATCCATGTTCCTTCCTCGGCCCTTTCTATTCCGAGAGCGCTGAAACTCTTTCGAACATCCCTTAGCAGAACCTACCCTAAAGTATAAACAATCTTAGTCGCTAATTATCCCGTGTCATTCCTACAATATAATTACGAGAAGATTTTAACAGGCTCAATAGCTCTAATTACAGACAAACACTAACTAATACTCGAATATTGATTTCAATCAGAGTTCGTTTGATAACCAAGTCTCAATGAATAGGTCTTGATTAGGTACTGTCGGACTCCTAACTCGATTGGAATAGCACTTATATAGGTTTGAAGGAGGTATGGCAAAGAAAGAATAGAATAGATTCACTGAAGTCGCCATCAGAATATATTTAAATGGTAGATTGAATTTCATCTATGTTTTACCGGGACTCCTCCGTGCCTCGGAAAGCATGGGAAGCAGTTGGTCCCGGCTGTTATTTGTAGATCTTTGACAGTCGTTACGGGTAGTCAGAAAGTCTAGTAATCAGTCTTACCAAGAGGTATCGTGTTACCCGGTAACTGGGTTGTGGAGGTCAGATAGGCAGTCGCTCTATGTAAAATACTAGAACTCAGCTGCCTCCGGTCCGGTTTAGACTGGAAGTCGATCCCAACGTAGTTGGGAAAAGGCTAGGTAGATGATGATTAATAGATGGGTGGAGTTCAGATGGGCAGTCCCTTCCGTCTGCAAGGTCCTATCTATCTCCGTACCAAGTTTTATCCAAATCGGTTCAGCCGTTTTACCGTAAAAGCGTTGGTATTAAACCAATTAACAAACGGTAAAACTGCGAAACCAATTTAGTTGCATGGAGATAAATCGATACTTGGAGAAGAACATAGGATAGTGTTTATCTGATTGCGTGAAACAGTTTTCTCAGGATACGAGGAACATTGCGGGAAAAAACTAGTTCCTACATCATCTGCCTAGCCTTTCCCAACTATGCTGGGGTCGGCTTCCAGTCTAAACCGGATGCAGCTGAGTACCAGACTTTTACATAGAGCCTGTCTCACCTTCACAACCCAGTTACCGGGTAACTTTCTGACTTTCTGACTTCTGACTACCCGTAACGACTGTGAAAGATCTACAAATGACAACCGGGACCAACAGCTTAACGTGCTTTCCGAGGCACGGAGGAGTCTTGCTATGAAAAGATGGTCACCCATTCACGGGCCGACCGCGCCAAGCGCAGCTTAACTTTTTATTTAAAAGCTTAAACTAGTACCTACCTAGAATGAAAAAAAATATGTTCCCTTTTTCTTAGAAATCTTTTGGTGCAGTGTAATCAGACTTGTAATTAAACAAGATGACGGAAAGGAATCTTGGAACGTACAAAGATGGATAGGAAGTTTGAATTGAAGTGTGAAATTGAATGAGATCGTTCCGTGCTCTTCCTTTATTAATCTGCGGTTCTATTCTTTTAGCAGAGTTCCTTAATTAAATTGTAACATTTAATTAATTTAGAAATGATTAACGGTTGTGGTTTTTTTTTTTACTTTCTAGGTGTGGTGTTTTGAAATGAGTCGTTATTCAGAACATAAAGTAAGGTATTTTGTACTTCTGAAAATAAAACTGAAAAAGTTTAAAACATGTATTAACCTGTAAAATCTTCTGTCGATATTAGAGTGCACCTTAGTATTGTATTGTGTCAAGTTATGGCTAAGTAAAATATAAGTCGTTTTTTTAAGTAGTATTTTTACCCTAATAGGGAACTTTTACTAATATTGTAAATGCCAAAATCGAACTCTTATAGTTAACAAACCTTTTCTTTATAGAAACAGTTTATGAACCAAAAATTACAACGACGATCTATCTCAAAAATTAAAATGTTATCAAAAGCTAGACGAAAAGTGTGTGCTATTACGAAAAGATTATGCCCATGTTTTATCTATAAAAAAAAAAGGTTTGATCAAAACAGAAATGTGAATCTACTAGATACCGAACCACCAAAAAAAAATGCGCATTGGTTAAAAACTTTTCCTGTATAAAAATAAAATCTTTAAAAAAATCCTTTTTCAAAAACCGGAATACACAAAGACCTTTAACATGTTATTCTAATCCACCCTTATTTAATCTAGGCGTCACAGAGTAGGAAGTTCTTGGGAATTAACCGTCAGTGGCCGGTCTTTTGTTTTTGCCGACAACGGTCCCAGAGTTAAATGAGTTTTGTTATGTTATGCCCTTTTGTAGGGAGGAGGGGGGATTGAAATGTATGCGCGGTTATGAAGTGGTTTGGTAATGTTAGCTGGTCTATTGTTGAGTGAAAATGGTTGAGATGACAAATGTAATTACAGGCAGTTGCCAAAAATATTATTGTACTGTTCCGCGGTTTCACCCGAATTCTGGGAGAACTAATTCGAGTACCCGGATAAAAAGTGTCTTACCTGTTAACCTAGGTTATATAATATACTATACAGGATAATTTTTTAACCAGTGCGCAAATTTTGTCACAGTAAAATTCAACACTTCTTCTTCACGTCTTAGTACTAAAAAAAGTTATCGTTTACGAAACATATTCACTTAAGAACTTAATTTATCTATTATTCGCCGGTCGGCGCGTGGTGTAGGTATCAGCTGAGTCGTATTGTATCTGTGAGCTCTCTGTCACAAAATATTCGCATTTGTAATAGTAGTAGAATGTTTTGTCTTATGACTCATGATACGGTGTCATACTCTTTTTATAAATATATCATAAATCTATGGAGGAGTCCCGCTTTGACATAGATGGTCAGCCATCCACGACCCGACCGCGCCAAGCGCAGCTTGACCTATGATCAGTCGACCTGTGCGGCTGTTACTTAGCCACGAACTCCTTAGCCACGAGCTCCTCCGCTCGTAATAGTTATAATATAGGAATTAATATGTGCGACGAAATCACGTAGCATGTAAAACTTGGGGATTCAAAGTTCTGTTCAAGTCTGTGTTGCAAAAGGTGGGGTTCCAGTATCAGAGAGCTCTTATAAGAGACTATTTTTTTTACCTCTGTTTTACTGGCGTCGTGAGGAAATTTCGTCACGCACTTGGATAAAAACTAAGTTACTAAAATACTATCCCATGTGCCTGGTTTTAATCTATCTACAAAATGGGTGTAGATTAAACTAAATTGAAACCTATTTATTAAATTATCACTCATCCACTGTCCGACCGCGCCAAGCGCAGCTTAACCTTTGATCATTCCGTGCGGCTGTTACTTAGCCACGAGCACCTCTAAAACAAAGCAAAAATAAATAATAACGACAAAAATCTTACCAATGGCCAATAATAAAAATTGTAGAACAATATTGTACTTCCATATAAAATTGGTAACGACATCTTAGATTGTAACCTTCGCGCGCCTTTTGGGAATAAAATTTTATTAAAATTATACGAACAACAATAACAGTAAAAGTTTGTATTGTTATTGTTACTGTAACATAATATGGGGGACTTATTTTTATCATTAGTCGCATAACATTGGTCTAGCATTAGAATTTAAGTACTTCAGTACATAGTTGCCCTCCCAACTAATCCTATAAATGCCATAAAAAAGGGAGGATGGATGTTTGTTACTCTTTCACGTAAAAACTGCTAAATGGAATTGGATGAAATTTGGTAGACACATAGTTTATAACCTGGATTAACACATAAGATATTTTTTATCCGGGTGCGCGTAGTAGTATTGTAAATACAAAAGTGAATTTGTTACGCTTGCACGGTATAACGTCTGAAATGATTCGGATAAAACTTGATACGGATATAGATAGGACCCAAGAGAGGGAAGGCTACTTTTTATCCGGGTACGTCCCTCGGGACGCGGATAAAACCGCAGAAAACAATAGTAATTTCTATCAACACGAAAGTAACTCTGTGTGTCCGCTTTTGCGGTAAAGCTGCTGAACTGATATAGATGAAATTTGGTATTGAGCTAGATTGAAACATGGGGAAGAGCATAGACACACACTTTTTATCCGGGTACATAGCATCAGGAAATTACACTTTAAATTCCCGAATCATCGCTTGCAGAGCGACCACACCTCAAACGGAACTAGTCTACCTACCCTTATACCCATTTCCTACTCATTAACTATGTAGCTACTTAATTGAATGCTTTTTTTTTTGTGTATGGCATCTCGCAGGTCAACCTAGAAGGTTGTCGACTGCTTAACCGGGCTTGCCTGTGAAGTGCCTTAAATAAATTTAGGGCCTCCAGCCAGGGCTTAACTTACAAAACTTAGCGACTACACGCTAAGGGCACCCCTAGTGGGATACGGGCCTCGGCTTAGGGCGTCGCTGGGGGAGGACAGCAAGGGACAGGCTGGATCAGAATAAATTATGATTATTATAATCGGGAATTCGAGCTAGGGTCGGGAGGGCATGGACTTAATTGAATGCATACTATACTATACTCAAGCGATGCAGGATGTTTGAATAAAGTAAGGCGCGTTTACGCCTCTATAGCAAACCACTCCATAGTTTATTTTACTTTTCTAAAGAAAAAATAATGTCATATTATTGTCATTTTTTTCATGTTCTATTATTTTTTTTTCATTACAAACTTTTATATCAAGACAATTTTTATTTTCATTAAAAAAAACGAAAAGGGGAAATCCTTCTGGATTACAAATAAGGCGTTTAAAGAATTTATTTTCTCTAAAAAAAACTTTACTATGTTTGCTTACAAGAGAAAAGTTAAAACACAAAATACTAGCTTTCCGCCAGCGTCTTCGCCTGCTTGGGCTATACAAATTTAAATTAAAATGACAGAGTTTCATATAATTTTTTATCCTTACTAATCCTTACTTCCTTACTAATATTATAAATGCGAAAGTAACTCTGTCTGTCTGTCTGTCTGTTACGCTTTCACGCCAAAACTACTGGACCGATATAAATGAAATTTGGTACAGAAATAGAATAGACCCTGAGGAACAACATAGGCTACTTTTTACCCGGTTGCGCTAAGTAGTTCCCTCGGGATGCGTGTGAAACCGCGGGAAACAGCTAGTGCATAATAATTTAGAAAAATCCTTTCTTAGTGCACACTTACGTCATTTAAGGTACAATTGTGCGAAATTTCATACTTCTAGAACCAGCGGTTTCAGCTGTGCGTTGATCGATCAGTCAGTAAGCCAATCAATTTCTTCTTTTATATTTATAGAAAAGTACTATTCTAAGAAGGAATCCAAAATTTTAGTCATTTAAAAAAAAAAACAGACATGAACTAAATAGCTCATTATCTGCTCTTCCTCAGGTTTCAGTCTATCTGAATAGAAAATTTCATCTGAATCGGTTCATCAGTTTATCTGTAAGAGTGTTACAGACAGGTAGACAAACTTACTTTCGCATTTAATATATTATAAAGCTGTTTCTTTTTACCCGCATCGTAAGGGACCTACTTCGGGCACCCGGAATATTTTTTTTCTCTGTCTTTCCTCATAGTATAAGCTATCCCCATACCAAATTTTATCCAAATCAGTTCAGCCGTAACAGTGTTACAGACAGACAGAGGTACTTTCTCATTTATTATATTAGTAAGGGTGATCAGCAATAATTCCCAATACCACTAAACCAATAAGCCAGTCTCATCTTACCCATCAATTTACTATATCTACCTACCCCAATTATAACCCCCAAAGCACCACGTTCAAAACAATCTATTACCCCCCAAAACTTGGTCATTTAGATATCTACATCAGCTATGCGGGTACCAATAATTTCCACCATAATAATATCGAGTTCAAAACTGCTTATCGATATTCCAATCGAGAATTCGGTTCCAAGTTACGAATACGAATGCTGAAACTAACATGTTGGTTAGACTTCGATTCGGTTTAAATTAAGGGAGTCTTGTACTAGAATGCTGTGTCGACAATACGACGTCATTAAATTTCGTGGTAACAACTTGTGGATAAGTGGGTTCGAATCAGCAAACGTATTAGGAACTATGTTACATCACTCATCATCATCTGTCTAGCCTTTTCCCAACTATGTTGGGATCGGCTTCCAGTCTAAACCTGATGCAGCTAAGTACCAGTGTTTTACATGGAGCGACTTCCTATCTGATTTCAACAACCCAGTTACCGGGTAACACGATACCTCTTGGTAAGACTGGTTTTCAGACTTTCTGGCTTCTAACTACCCGTAAAGACTGTCAAAGATCTAGAAATGACAACCGGGACCAACAGCTTAACGTGCTTTCCGAGGCACGGAGAAGTCTCAGTATGATGTAGATGGTCACCCTTCCACCGACCATACCAAAGCAAAATTTATATTTTAAATGCATAAATAACAATTTGCAGCATCCAAAGATATGATAAAAGTCATCAATTTAAATAAATAATACGTAAGAAACAAGTATATTACATTCAAAAATTGCTTTCGATACGAATATTTCTTCAAAAGTAATTTTGTGCTAGACTCACAGATTAAATATTAGTAAAACGAAATTATAAAAATGTTTGAGAAATATATTTAACTAGCTGTTTTCCGCGGTTTCACCCGCATCCCGAGGGAACTACTTAGCGCATCCGGGTAAAAAGTAGCCTATGTTGTTCCTCAGGGTCTATTCTATCTCTGTACCAAATTTCATTTATATCTGTCCAGTAGTTTTGGCGTGAAAGCGTAACAGACAGACAGACAGAGTTACTTTCGCATTTATAATATTAGTAATGATGAGAATTTATTAGGTTTTACTTAAAGTTCTGTTAGAATTAGTTAGGGTTGTCCCAATATTAATTTATACAGAGGAAGGGTCGCGGTGGAGGTCAGGTTTTGGGAAATAACTTTATTATAATATTCTGTATGATATTTTGAACAGATTTGAAGAATTAGGGGAATAGGTTACGACTT
Organism: Pyrrhia umbra; assembly: GCA_963891755.1. NCBI lineage: Eukaryota > Metazoa > Arthropoda > Insecta > Lepidoptera > Noctuidae > Pyrrhia > Pyrrhia umbra. The sequence continues at coordinate 6,435,084 of OY982943.1, forward strand.
TGTTTACATTTTTCTTAAAATATATTGGACCAGACTATAGTAGTTAGTCTATCAAAGGGCAATTAGTATTCGAAGTGGTGCGGTTGACACTTGGAGTGTAGGCATTATGGCTAATTACTACAGAAACATACCACATACATAACATGTTAGGTTGTAGGAACTTGTGAGGAAAGAAAGGAAATTGCTCTAGGATGTTTTTCTTTCTTTCCTTCTCTAGGATGTAATGAATCTGGGGAAATGTCGTAAAAAATGTTACTAAATTAATTAATGGTTTGAAAGTGTCTGATAAGAAGTTTAGTTTAGTTATTGTAATTACCTTAAAAATAACGCTTGGCTAAATATATTTTGAATAAATGAGTGAAGAAAACAACGGTTGGCTAATAAATTTTAATTAACTAAAATCTTGTGCCTACATATAGAAAATATTATTTTTTTCTAATTGACCCGGATATTTTGCTCCCAAGAGTAAAAATGGAAAAGTTGCCAAAAAAACAATCTTGAGAGCGCGGTTTGTGTGTCAAGCTGTGTCAAAACGAGAAGACCATGATATTGTCATATCATAATCTTTTCATTAAGCCTTAGATTATTAATAATCTTTTTATTACGTATCAGAGGCCATCAGGCGGATTTGAGAAAACTCTGACACTTATTAGGTTGATAAAACCTGCAGCTTAAAAAAAATGTAAATAAGTGATCGACGATATTATATCCATTAAAAAAAATGAATGTGAATATAAAAATACATATACATACTACATAACATTATATTTATGGAGGAACACTGTGCGGGGTCCCTCCATTGAAAAGGGAGGATCCTCCGGCCAGGCGGGTGATATTGCCTGGCGGGCTACTGCCCGATGGTTGATGTCGGGAAGTTGTATATGTTCTAACTTGCTTGCGAACACTTCTTGCGCGATGTAGGAATCTTGCCTTCGTAGTTCGCATGTAGCGAGATAGGTGTCGCTACATATTAATCAATACTTACAATATTTTCTTTCTTTTTCAGGTAAGTTTCACATGACGTCATCCGAGAAATATCAGGTGACAGATAAGTAAACAATATTTACGAACAAGTATTTACTCGTAAATAAAGGTTCCTATTATTACAAAGTTCCGTATTACAAAACCAAATTTAAGACACAAGCACTATTGAAAATTAGCTTCAACTAAATCAATGTTATGTTAATTAAAAAAAACCAACTTGAAATCAAAATACCTACTTTTGACTGACTACTGCGTAGTTTGGAGTTTTTTTTTTGGTTTAAAAGAAGCTGATGACATAGTAACATAATAATTATGTAAAAAACTTTTTACAAAAAAATAGAAGTCGATGTCTTGTAAGTTACTATTGTTAGTATTTCGCCACCGACTTCGAAAGCGATGTTTTGGTCGTAAAGCGTTTAAATAAAAAATATTTTTTACTTTTCAGTTTTTTTTTTGGAAGTCGGTTTTATTTTTTTTAAAAACTTTTTTTTAATTTTTCGCTTTTCAGTGTCTCGGTCTTGCTATCTTAACAAAATAAACACACCACTTTTTTAGGTTGTAATAAGCGTAAATAACCAAATCATCTAAGTATTTGGCATATCAGCAAGTAGAGATAAATCGTTATTTTTGATATATTTATAAAACGGCTGAACCGGTAGTGATAAAATTTATATGGGACCACACGGGAAGCACCAGCTTTCAAATAAAAAAAGAATCATGAAAATCCGTTCACCCAGTCGCAAGTTATGAGGTAACAAATATAAAAAAAAAACAGTCGAATTGATAATCTCCTCCTTTTTTTGAAGTCGGTTAAAAAGAAATTTAAATGTTGAAAGTGTTTCAAATACGTGGTTTTATTAATAATTCATCCAATAAATGACCGCGGCAAGTAACTTGACCTTGATAAACCAGGACAAAAGAGTCATTAGCTAGCCTAATTTACATATGTAAGCGTTCTATAAAGCAACCTTTTTTGTAAAGCTTAGACATATTGTTATAATATGTCTATAAATCTGACGTATTTTGAAGTTGAGTACAGAAATAAATCATGGTTTGATTGATGAGGGGCATTTAACTGCCCTTGTTTGGACTTTAAAACTAGTTTTATTACGTGGTTTTGTTTGTATTTTGAATTGATAGTGGTAAAAGTTCGTGCGTAATATAAAATGATTAAATTATTGAATTTTGTAAATAAATAAACTTAGGCGCCATGTGTTGTGGACTCGCACAGCCTTTTAAAACATACTCTTTAAAAACATTATATATAGGAGCTCGTGGCTAAGTAACAGCCGCACGGGTCGAACAAAGGTTAAGCTACACTTGGCGTGGTTGGTCCGTGGATTGGTGACCAATGTCTTACCGAGACTCCTCCGTGCCTCGAAAAGCACGTTAAGCTGTTAGTCCCTACTATCATTGACAATCGTAACGAGAACTCAGAAGCCAGAAAGTTCGACAACCAGTCCTACCAAGAGGTAACGTGTTTCTCGGTAACTGGGTTCTGAAGGTCAGATAGGCAGTCGCTCCATAAACAATGCTATTCAGCTGCACCCAGTTAGACTGGAAGCCGACTTCAACATACTTGGGGAAAGACTAGGCAGATGATGATCTAATTAAACTGTTCACACATCAAATATTTGTTAAGTTGGTACATATTTGAATATTTGAGCACTTAATTGTTTCGTTGCCAACGTAATGGAAATTCTTCGAAGCGGGGCTATGCCGGAAGTATCAAATAGAGGAAATTAAATGCTATTATTACATTCAAGATTCGCTTTTGTGTTTTAATTAAGAACATTGCCATTTCTCTGCATTTAGTATAATCAGCATGCGGGCACGAAAGAGTGGTCACGTTGTTAGTCAATTAGTGAGGTTAAGCTGCTCTTGTCGCGGTCATGATATGGATGGGTACACTTACTAGACTTATTATTTTTCATAATAAAAGTGGCCATTACTCCTTATAACATGAGCTATCTTCCTATGAAAGAACCATAAAAATCCGGTAATTTCGACTATGACTCGTATAGACAGACAGACGGTACTGTGTGTTTACACGGTGTACATTGTGAGTCAGACTTTCGAACTTCTGAACTACTTACATCCTAAGTAATAATAATTATATAAATGCGGGTGTATGTTTGTTTGTTACGCTATCATTGCAAAACGGCAGAACTGATTCGGATGAAATTCAGCACTGAGATAGAAGAGACCCTGGAGACGGGTATAGGCTACTTTTTATACGGGTCTCTCAGGATGCTACGGGAAATAGCTTGTACAAACAAAAACAGAAACGTTTTTATTATAATTATGTGAAGTTAAAAATGCAATGTGTCCATTACTCCCCTGCTGGTACCCATTTAAAAACATAGGTAACATCGTTGGTAGAACAATATGCGTCACGAACTTTTATAATTAATTATTCACAAAAATAAATACGTAAATATTAACTTAATTTCAATAAAATTAAAATGATTAACTTTAATGTAATTATTAATGGTATATAAATAAAATAACAATTTAATTAATGATAGAGATTATATTTGTAATAGTTATTTTAAAATTATCTGGTGCGTGATATAATTAATTATTGTTGTAACAATAGGCAGATTATAACAATTTATTATTTAACATAAATTGGGCGGTGCTAATGGGATTTCTGTTTTTCTGATTTAAATTAAGTATTTGAGTCACGTTTATTCATAACTAGCTTCTGCCAGCGACTTCGTCCGCGTGGAATAGTGGTGCTCCGCTCCTATTGGTCTTAGCGTGATGATATATAGCCTATAGCCTTGATTTCTGTGTAGCTTTAACCATTAACGTTGCACACGCGACGGAAACTTTAAAAAAGGGAGTAACTTCTCCCGTTGTCCCAACATTTCCCTTCACTGTTCTGCTCCTATTGATTGTAGCGTGATGAAAAGTATACTATAACCAGCTCAGGAGTATGAAAAATAATTGTACCAAGTTTCGTTAAAATCCGTCGAGTAGTTTTTGTTTCTATAACGTTTATACAGACAGACAGGCAAAAATTTTACTGATTGCATTTTTGGCATCAGTATCGATCCCTAATCATCCCCTGATAGTTATTTAGGAAATATATTTCATGTACAGAATTGACCTCTCTACAGATTTATTATAAGTATAGAATAGATAAAATCCTAACTATAAATTATAAATTCGAAAGTGAGTTGTTTTGTTTTTTTATACTTTCATTTTCAAACGGCTAAACGGATTTGGATGAAATTAGGGAGGGAGATAGGTGGAACCTTGAAAACGGTTGAAGGTAACTTTTTATTCGGGTCCGACAATGTGATAACCCATCTGCAATTTGACTGCGGCTAGCTTTGCTTAACCTCGCGATATATCGTTTTGATTAGTTAGTAACATGTCTTATTTTATTATTAACTAGCTAAATCCCGTGGTTTGCCCATTTCCTGAAGGAAGTTCTTCACGCACCCGGATAAAAAGAAGCCTATAACCGCCTTTAAAATTCCATCTATCTTCAACCCAAATTTTATCTAAATTGCTTCATACATTTTCGCGTAACAAACAAACTTACTTTCTCATTAATAATATCAGTTGGATAGTTCAAGCAATTACCTTCTACACTATAGAAAATTTTATAAGCAGCCAATAAATAAACTAGTTAATTTCTTAAATTAAAATTGATTAAGCAATTTCTATCATCAATATGTTAAATAGCAAAAAACTAGACTTAAGTGCAAATAGGTCCCATAAAAATTTAAGTCTAGGTTCTAACGTAATATGTACTAGATCGCTAGATATAAAAAGCCTGTTTACTTGGATTGGCCACCCACAGGCTAATTATATGACAAGATAATTTTTAACCGACTTAAAAAAGGAAGCGGTTGTGTAAACCACAGATTTAAAGAGCTAATATTAGATATGCGAAAGTGAGTTTTTTGTTACGGTTTCACGGTAAAACGGCTGAACCGATTTGGATGAAATTTGGTACGGAGATAGATGAGACTCTGGAGACGGTTATAGCATAGTATTACGATATCTCCCTACAGTAGCGCAACGCCTTTGATGACGCGCGATGCCGCCGGCGGCGTAGGTAACATAGATACGCTAAGGTTGTTACAAAATCTTACTAATATTATAAACGCGAAAGTTTGTAACAATGTATGAACGGATTTGGATGAAATTTGGTACACACATAGTTTATAAACTGGATTAACATATAGGATACTTTTTACCCGGGTGCGCGACGTATTTCCATCGGGATGCGAGTGAAACTGCGAGAAGCAGCTAGTGGGATATAAAATAACGAAGTGAAACAATTTTCAACAAAACACGATGGCGTCTGCCCCTCGCACTCCATCCCGCAAAGTAAGTGTTTGCGGGACGCGGGTGACAGTATACATATCTCAGATATCACTGACTAACGGTGAAAGAAAACATCGCGAGGAAACCTGGACTAAAAAGTCTAAAATCGCCAATCCGCTTTGAGCGAGTGTGGTGATCAATGCTCATGCCTTCTCTGTATGAGAAGAGGCGTGTGTCCAGCAGTGGGACAATATATAGGCTGCTGATGATGATGATGAACCTGTGAGTAGTTAAGGAAAAGCTGAACTAAACCAATCAAAAATCACTCGTATTTTCTTGTTCATTAAACCTAGAGGTTTCCTTGTAATTAAGAGGGTCTTGAATTATTTTTAATTTGTTCATAGTATTCTTAATTATCTTATTTTTTAGCCAAAAAACTGTATTTACCTTAACATTAATTGGAGGGCCGAGTGGTGTATGTTTTACAAGAGTGTAATTAAAATACTGGGCGAAATATAAGTTTTTTTTTTAATATACTTTGATGGTAAAAAGTTTTATTTTATTTATTAGGCTTTGGCTCGTGGCTAAGTAACAGCAGCACGGTTCGACCGACCAAAGGTTAAGCTGCGCTTGGCGCGGCCGGTCGGTGGATGGGTGACCATCTTTGTCATAGCGAGACTCCTCCGTGCCTCGGAAAGCACGTTAACCTGTTGGTCCCGGCTGTCGTTTGTAGATCTTTGACAGTCGTTACGGGTAGTCAGAAGCCAGAAAGTCTGACAACCAGTCTTACCAAGGGTTATCGTGTTACCCGGTAAACTGGGTTGAGGAGGTCAGATAGGCAGTCGCTCCATGTAAAACACTGGTACTCAGCTGCATCCGGTTAGACTGGAAGCCGACACCAACATAGTTGGGAAAAGGCTAGGCAGATGATGATGAGGCTTTAAGATTAAAAAACATAAATTAATAGCAAAATTATTCAATTTTATTCTCCATTTTGACATCTCTTGGATGACAGTTCTTCCGTTTCACGTATAAGTAACCGCATATTTTTGGTGCAGTCGGCTGTTTCAATATCTAAAAAATACATAAAAATTATAGTAAGTTCTATTAAATAATAAAACACTAAAGATCTATCCACCTTCGTGCTGAATTAAGTTAAGCGAAGATTAAGTTAACTCACAGATTAAGTGCAGTGACACTTGATTACAAGCTCCGTTTGACATTGTGGCGGGGTAATAGTCGGTGGCAGAGTGCCAAATGTGACAAATTGTACACGTGTCGATGTTCTGGTACTAGTGCCTTATTGTTCTTAAGATCACCGACTTCCCTTTTATAAGCAGCTTCCTTATCTATCCCACTTCCTTATTTTTCTTCTTCTAAATAAAACAAAGAAAAGGATTTATTATAATAGGTATTATCTATACACTAACTTCTGCCCGCCATGATATATAGCCTATAGGCTTTCTCGATAAATGGGCTATCTAACACTGAAATAATTTTTCAAATCGTACCAGTAGTTCCTAAGATTAGCGCGTTCAAAGAAACACGCATCACGCTAGAACCAATAGGAGCGGAGCACCACTACTCCACGCGGACGAAGTCGCGGGCAGAAGCTAGTATTAATATAGATATAAAAAGCTTTGTCCTGTATTACTGACGGATCAAAGCACAGCCTAAACAGCTGATCGTAGGGAACTGAAACTTGGACGGTGTGTTCTTTGTATGACGTAGGCATCCGATAAGATAAGGATTAACCGAAATTCTACTTCTAAGGGGGTGAAAAAGGGGGAAAAATTTGGCGCCCGGTAAAATAAAGCACGGAGGCGTCTCGCTATGTTAAGAAAATGGTCACCCATCCATGGCCTGACCGTGGCTGGCACAGCTTAACCTTGCTTATCTATCGATCCGCACGACTGTTACTTAGCTACGAGCCCCTTAAAAAAACATTATACATCTATGTATAGTATGTTTATAAGTAAAGATATCGTTTCTAATGAGAAGTTCGCGTTAATGAGTAGAAAATGTGTTCTCGCGAGGAGTTAATTATATTTTTAATTTATACTGCTTTGCACGCGTATGTCGACTTAAGTTGTAAGAGCTAGCATTTTTTTACAAAGATATTTTTTTGCACCGATATGGTAAGGTGTTTTGACGGATTAGTCGGGTAAAACCAAGTGTTTGTGTTAGTATTAGTAGTACATTTTTGCATTTATTACTGTCAAAATGTAATTAGAAAGCTTTCCGATTTTCAGAGGTTTTGCGTTAACGAGTAGTGTTTTGCAATAGCAGGCATATTTAGTTGATTTGAATCGTAAATTTTGTAAAAATATTAGCTACCAAACGCTCCACGTAAAACACTGGTAGTTGCTGCATCCGGTTAGACTGGGAACCGACCCCAACATTGTCGGAAAAAGGCTAAGTATATGAATAAAAATATTTCCTCATCAAAATAGTAGTTGCTAAATTGCAAATAGTCGCTCTTGGATGCTATTTAATTTACCACATATCTCAAAAGTGGACGTTAGGTCAGCAAAATCAGTCATGCTAGACGACTCTCATTCATCCCCTCGGCTCATCACCCCCACTGTTATCCCCGCTTCGTTACCCCATTTCCCGCTTCCGCTCATCAATTACCCCACATAGAATATTATTGAATTTACCTACATTTACGGAGGCTCTTAACATTTAAGTAGAGAATAACGCAGCGCAATTTAGTTCCACCAATTATAAGGTTAATTTCGCAAAGAAAAGGCCTAAGGCTAACAAAAGGGTGGGAAGACCTAGTTAGTTGTGTCGTAAGAAAAGTATCGATAGAATTTCTCGATAAAGTATTGAGTGTTAAGTATCGGGTTACGTCGATTATTGTTGTTGAAATCGAGAATCAATAAGAGGCTTGTGAATAGAATGGATAAAATATACCAATTTAAGTATTTTTTCTACTCGCTATCTCGTTGGTTGCACATGAAGTCTTGGGTTCAATCCCATGTTACGCAGTCTTATTAAAGTCTCGTTAATGAAACAGTAGTGTCTGTATTCATCTCCGGTTGATGGAAAGAGATTCGTAGTAATATATGATAGTATTACATGAATTACTGCTCTGTAGAGCTTGTGGCTAAGTAGTAGCCATACGGATTTGATTGATCAAAGGTTAAGCTGCGCTTAGCACGGTTGGTCCGGAGATGAGTGACCATCTATGTCATACCTTTTTTGACTCTTTCGTGCCTCGGAAAGTACGTTAAGCCGTTGGTTTCTGCTGTCATTTGTAGATATTTGACTGTCGTTACGGGTAGAAGACAGAAAGTCTGACAGTCTTACCAAGAAGTATCGTGGTACCTGGTTACTGGGTTGTAGAGGTCAGGCATCTGGTTAGGCTGGAAGCCGACCTCAACATACATAGTTGGGAAGAGGCTAGGCAGATGATGACATGATTAACTACTTTTATAAGGATTTATAAATAATTAAAATCTCAATAACCTAACTTATTCACACTACAGTTATCAGCAGTCAACAATGATCATCATCATCATCAGCCTATACGTTTATTGTTCCACTGCTGGGTACAGGCCTCTTCTCATACAGAGAAGGAATGAGCATTGATCACCACGCTTGCTCAAGGCGGATTGGCGATTTCTGACTTTTAAAGTCCAGGTTTCCTCACGATGTTTTCCTTCACCGCTAGTCAGTGGTGTCTAAAATATACTTAGAAAGTACATATGACTGTAGAAAAGTCACATTAGTACTTGCCGGGTTTTGAACCCGCACACTCGTACTCGAGAGGCAGGTGCCTTAACCACGACATTTTCGACGATGATATATTTAATGAATAATTTGTCGATATATGAATACTCGATATTCGATATCGATAATATATTTAGTCTCCTAAACATAGACTAGGTAAATATCGATATTTTTTTCGGATCGTACCTAAGGCTTAATTGGATACTTGTATTAGATAAACAAGTTCTGTGTCTAGGTTTTAAATTAGGGTGAGGTACCCAGTTTTCGGGCTTGTGTTTATTGTTATTTGATTAGGCTCGTTTTTTTGCGGTGTTTTATTGTAAGGTAATTGCTTTTGAAATTTATTATTAGTTTTGTTAAATTTTTCGATGCTGTGCGCTTTTTATTTGTTATTCGAAATTTTGTTGTTTTTAGATTAAAAGAGGTAAAAGAAAAAATTATGTTGTTCTTAATTTAAATTTTCTTTTATGTATAAAGAGTATCTGAAATTAAAAAAAAAAATGCGTTCAGGAATTTACCCCTCAGGTGCAAAAAATTTTATATCATATTATTTATTTTTAGGTTGGTTTTAAATTATTTACAATATATATATATATACATTCTTAACAATATAAATAAATAAAAAACTATATTATTAAAGTATTGCGTCCGAAAATTCATCCTCATCGCCGTCAACTCCTCATGGCGGCATTGCCACGTTGGATGGCAATGCTTAGCTTTAGCTTTGCTTTTTTTTTAGGTAACGATTTTATTTTAGCGTGTTATATTTAAAAACTTTTCATAATATATTTCACATTATCAGTACCTTTGGACTTGTAAATCAGATGCTATCGCTATCAACAAAAACTACCCAGATAGTAATTAAAATGAAATCACTATGCCACAGACATCTAGCACAAATTAATTCAGCAATCATAAAAACTAATAGACGTCTACAACTATGATAATGAAAGACCATTTTCAAATTGAACCTCCAGGCCAATCTATTAAGAAAACGAATCAAAATCAAGCTGAAATTACCACTTTGAATTCAGCCCATTTATTTCAAAGCTTTTACTAAACTGAGATCGTTTGAGTAATGTTGCTAGTATTTTTTACTAATTAGTTACCTAATTTTTTTTTCAAGTTTATTGTTTTATAATATTTTTTGTTGCATTGATATTACACCATAAAAATAATGAAGAGGGTCGATATTTATGGAACAAATAATATTTCAACACTGACTAAGTTGCGGTAAATATACTCTTGGACTTTAAGGTGTAAATGTGCTTGTTTGGTGTGTGTTAATGTGTAAATGTGTGTGTTAAATACACTTAGTTTGCTGGAAAAATAATGTTAAAATTAATTTAGATCTTATGTTGTTTTTAATATTATTCTAGTTACTAGTACAATATATCTTCGAATATGCAATAAATTTTATACCGAATAAGCACCAAATTGGTGTTGTCACCCTAATAACAATGCTTAAAATACTATAGCAATAAAATTAAATTAAATCAAAAATACGTCACGCTTATTCAAAATTGATGTAATTCTTAGTAGTAATCTTAAAAACGATTTCTTCTATCTAAATAACCCTATTACAACAAGATTAGAAACCGCTAAACTGATACTATTTTTTTTAAATAGAAACAATTATCGTATTAAAACTACTATCGTCATGTTTTTAACTGACTTCAAAAACATAACTCTCCTTCTGTCGCAGTCGGGTAAAAAACCGGCCTAGTGCGAGTCGGACTCACGCACCGAGGGTTCCGACCATTGGAAAGAAAAAATACGCAATAAAGTCGCAATTATCTTGTTTTTTCCGACCGCATAATTAAGTTTGTTTGTAGAGGAAAATTGCTGATTACTTAAAAACTACCTGCTAGATCTCGTTCAAATCAATTTTCAATGGAAGTTTGCATGATAATCTACATCATATATTTTTTTTAGTTTTATCATTCTCTTATTTTAGAAGTTACAGGGGGGGGGGGACACACATTTTACCCCTTTTGGAAGTGCCTCTCGCGCAAACTATCCAGTTAAGAAAAAAATGATATTAGAAACCTCAATATCATTTTTGAAGACCTATCCATAGATACTCCACACGTATGGGTTTGATGAAAAAAAAAATTTTTGAGTTTCAGTTCTAAGTATGGGGTCCCCCAAAATTTATTGCTTTTTTTCTATTTTTGTATCAAAATCTTAAAGCGGTTCACAAAATACATCTACTTACCAAATTTCAACACTATAGTTCTTATAGTTTCGGAAAAAAATGGCTGTGACATACGGACGGACAGACAGACAGACAGACAGACAGACTTGACGAATCTATAAGGGTTCCGTTTTTGCCATTTGGCTACGGAACCCTAAAAAAGAGGTTCTTACCTCCCAAATTACTTTTGTTTAAACCATTACAGTAACTTTTATTTGTTTCAAAAAAGGTTTTATTAACTTAAACGTTTATATTTTACTTTATGGCAGCAGCAAGCAGTAAAGCTTGGTTAGAAGGCCTCCTACGGTATTAGGCCGTTTACGAACTTACGATTATGCGTGGGGGATTGTCTTACGTAATTTAAGTTTAGTAGGCCGTCTCGTAGGGCCGGCTTATATTTCAGTACACTTATTTTATGTAGTAAGTAACCTACTGAGAATATTGTTATTTATTGTTTTAATGAGCTTTTCTTGAGATATATTTTAGTACAGTAGCTTAATTAGCAGGAGTACTGTTTTTGTTTTAAACGACGAATATTTCTGTAAAGTTTTATAGAATGATACTCTTTTAAAAAAAATATGTCTACCGTAAAATAAATCTCTAGAGGAATTGTGTTTGTGCGCGCTAATCTCAAAAACGGCTAAACAGATTTGGATGAAATTTGTATGCATGCACATGGTTTATAACCTGGATTAACACATAGGACATTTATCCCGGTATTTGGATTTAATTTGAAGTCCACGCAGGTGAAGTCGCTGGCAGAAGCTGATGGTTAATGTATTCATCAATGTCAAACCAGCCTCCTAATTACGTAAGCCAATATCTTTCAATTTCATTTTGACAGTTCAATTATATACATTGCTTCGTTGAAAGCATTATTGAGATAAACGTCCAAACATATGCAGTAATGTATGTTTTCATGGGTATGTCAATTGGATATCCGTTTTTTTACGTATAGACGTGGCAGCTAGCAGTTTTATAAGCTTACTAGCTGTTTTTCGCGGTTTCACCCGCATCCGAGGGAACTATTTCGCGCAATGCTATGTCCTTTCATAAGCTACTCAATCTCCCTCCATCCATACCAAATTTCATAAAAAATCGTTCAGTGGTTTAATAACGTGACAGCGTAACTGACAGAGTTTTTCGCATCTATAATATAAGTAATGAAGTAATGATGGTTAGCCATCAACGTCACATTTTATGGATATTAATTATATCTATGTTATATTTTAGAATGAGGATTTTTCCTCTCAGTTTGAATAATTAAACACGAATATCAGTAACAAAACATGACAAAAAAAAACAATTAATAAAAATAATCAATTAAGACACTTTACATAACTATGTAAATTTTAAAACCAAGTAGTCACGTTAACAATAAAAAACACCGCCTATTTAAAATTAAAATTTCCAACACCGACTTAATTTATAACCTCTAAAATAGTTACGACGCACGACAATCGTAGGTCTGTGGCCCGCCTAAAGTGCCTTATGCAAATCCGATGTTTTTTATTGAAAATTAAAGGCAATAAAGAAGTCACTGTTGACTCATTAGGGCAGAATCGAAATTTTATCGATACTTAAAATCGAGTTTAGGGAAATGAGATGTCAAACCTCTCCAGTAGTAATCGAGTTAGTTTTGTTTGTTCGCTTACATTTCCGAATGAATTATATTAAGGGCTCGCTCAATAACAACCATGTCCATCGAGGTTGAGCTACGCTTGCTGCGGTCGGTCCTTGGATGGGAAACCACAACGACAGGGTAGTTAGGAACAGATGTTTGTTGGCTGTGATTTGTAGATCGTGTGGGTCAGAATCCCTTTTTTAGGAATGGGAATTCAGCGAATGAGCGGGGGGGATTGTCAGACTGTTACTAACTTTATGTTCCGAAGTCAGAAGCCCTAAAATCTGACAACTAGTCTTTTCAAGGAGTATTGTGTTGTCATTTAGGTAACTGGCTTGTAGGTAAAGGACAGATAGGCAGTCGCTCTAAGGTGTTTAGCAGTATCCTATAAGACTGGGAGCCGACACAAGTGTAGTTAAGAAAAAGGTTGTATACCTAGTAGGTGATTCTCGAATAAAAAAAGCAGCAAAAGCTAATTTGACTTTTGTAATATAATATTGTTACGAGCTGGGGTTCGGGATAAATAAATTTACACCAATATACACAAATTTCAACACTTTATTAAAATCTTCACAAATCAAATACAATAACACCAATAAGAATCACTCATTAATTAGATTCACTCACTAATTAGTTTCACTGATCACTCTTCACTTCGGTCACTCGAAGTTCACTGTATTCACTGTATATACTCTATATTTATATGTCGAGCTCAGACTTCTAGAAAGTTCTAGGTAACCTACATAGTTTTAGAACATCTAGGTAATCTACATGGTTCTAGAACATTCTTGTAGTTCTACTACTCGATAAATAGATGGTAGTAGCGTAGCATTTTCTAGATCATTCTAGGTCATAGCCCTAGAACATTCGTTCTAGGATGTTCGATCAAGAATATTCGTTCTAGGATGTTCGACCTAGAACGTTCCTACCGATCTACGTGACAATATGTATTTCCTAAGACCAAGTTATCCGTAATTGTGCATAACAATAATCTCATTCAAAGGCGGTTTTAAATTTTCAAAGACTGGTCGGTCAAAGACTACCTACCCTCATTGGTCAAGTGGTTGCAAGCACTAATGCTAAGCATGAGATTCCGAGTTCGAATTCTGGATCAGGCAGTGAAAATATTTTTTTTTTTCAGATGGGATTTTGCAGTGTCAGTCCAGAATCTGGATATATTCTGTACCCATACCCATATGAAAAAAGAAGTTAGATTGACTTATTTTATTTATTAAGTTAACACGCTATGAATTTCCAGCTTAACATTTAGTACTATATTTTTATTGTCACACCTATTATACCACGTTTTAACGCAAATAAATATTATTATGATATAGTCATAATTATGACGTCATCGTTAAAACCGCCGCAACTTTAACACTAAACATACAATGTGCTTACAACTACACTAGCAGAAAATCTATTAGAACTAACCAGTAAACTGCTACATGTTTTTACGGGCTGCTATACAAATTTCAATTTACCAACGCGTGTATACTTACTCTCGGAGTATCATATCGTAACATTTTAATTCACGCCCCCGTATCGGTGGCGATGGTTTAGGACCACAGAATAGAATAAGTCTAGATATACTTTTAGGCAAAATACACAACACAGACGACGCAAGCGTGTGTATTTCGCGTGTGACAGATGAGTGTAGTGTACCTAAATCGACACCGTCTGAATGAATTATTTTTCCAATGTTTTAATAGTTATTCTTCTATTCGGACAGAGGCAAATACAACAAATCAAAGAACCATGAATATCTGTCCAGCTGTTCTTGAGTTAAAAGTTTTCGAACATACCCGACTCTGTTTTAAGGTACCTAGATATAATCAAAGGTGTGTAAAAAAATAACCCTTCTGTCATTAGTTATTCTATGATCAAACGCATTTGCATATTGCATGCACAGTTGCCGATGTAATCCTATCGAACGCTCTATGATAGCGGATGAAAAATTGTCGCCATTATAGCTTTAATATTAGATGCTCACGGCTAGGTTTAGAGGCTTGTTTTATGACCTAGGTCACCTACGCTGGTAAGTTATCAGGACATTAAATATTATACGTGTTATTCAGCTTCTATTTGTAGTAATTTATGACGTAGAAACCAATAAAAGTTGAAGCTAGTCCTAACTTATATCATAAATTTTAAGTAACTCAGTCTGTCTTTTTTCATAGCTAAACCGATTTGAATGAAATTTGTTATAGAGACAAGAGTAGGTAGGTACCTACTCTGTACTTACATACCCTGGGGAAGGGCCTAGGACTATCGTATAGCAGTATCAGTAATCAGTCAGAAGTATCAGAAATCGACGTTTTGAAAAAAACCGGCCAAGCGGCGAACACTAAAAAGGCTATATATTTATGCATTTTTAGGGATGGGAAATGATCAAATGATTTCTCCTGTTGTGTATGCAGCTGCAGGGAGTGCCCAAACTCTTACTGACTAAAACACATCCATATTCCAGGGCTGCGGTAACTCTTCCGAAAAATCTCGCAGTTTATATAGTCTTAGATATGAAAACTCATTTGAAACTAAACTCGTTTCTTCCCTCATTACAAATTCACTACATAGTCCCAGTAACATGAATAAACTTGTCAAATATTTCGTGCACTGCGACTCCGTGCAAACTATGCAGGCGTTGTGAGTTTGCACTTTGCAACAATCTGTGGTTACAAGTTTGGATGTAATTAATTAAATTAGTTAATATTTTGGGGTTAAATATTAAATTAACGGGCCCTATTTTTGAAATCGACGCTTATTTAGTTACCAGACTAGACGGATGCAGCTGAGTACCAGTGTTTTCCATGGAGCGACATAATAAACTCTATACCGATTTTGGTCATGGTGACCAATCTCAATAAAGACCAGCCAAGACGCAGGAGATATTATAGTGCACAAGCGCTGGCGTAAACACAGGTGCACTCTCTATTCCCTCACTCTCATAGTCCGATGTGTCGGCAATACGACCTGAGAGAAATCAGGCGCAGGTCTGACAGCTTTACGTGCTCTTTAAGGCATGGAGGGGTCTCGCTATGTTAAAAAAATGATCACCGTCAATGGCCTGACCGCGGCTAGCGTAGCTTAACGTGATCTGAGCGGCGTGCATTGAGCGGCGCTGCTAGTTCTCGCCGCGTAACGATGCCCGATGGCACAAAATAATAATGACAAAGCAAAAATATTCATGAGTAACTAAGGTTTCTTTTAATCTGAAAGCGATCAAAGACAATTGAATAGGAACCATTTTTGGGACTCAAGTCAACCAAGAAATATGTTTTAAAACCAAAGCTTGCGTACAAAAGTGATAAATATTTTCTTTGTCGAAATAACTTCACACCCACGAGAATAGAAATAGAATTATATGCTGTATACAACATATTTATACAAACAAACAGACGAATGTCAAAACACAATACCTAATACAAATAAAAAATACAAAAATTTAAAGAAACATACGAAGAATTTCTTAAAATTTTATTTATAAATATCTAACGAAAATAAAGATACAATCTCGGACAATGTGCTATAAAGAACACACGCTGTGACAAAATGAGTTACAAAACTGACATAAATATATATATAATGTTGATGTAAGTACAGACAATCGTTTTTGAATTTAATTTTCATATGGCTCGGAAGTTGAATTGGATTATTAAAAGGTCAGACTCTGCGGGAGGGTAAGACCGAGACCTTTTGGCGGCAATGGACTTCTGAACGCCGCGGCCATTTTGTTTTTGTTAGTATTTATCATAACTTTTTAACCAAACTTAAATCCTTACTTATATTATCGAAAGTAGCGATGTCTGTTCGTTACGTCAAAAAAAGTAAAAAATAAATCGTCTTACCGCTTTTTAGTCCCAAAACAGATTTTTTTAAACATTCCCGTTCATGTTCCACGCGTGCCTCAAAGAGATGTCAGCAGAAGTGACGGGGCCCTCCCCCAGGGCCAGCCTGCTGGGGCTGCGGATTGTTCAAAAGGTTTACCGCTCCACCGGTAAAAAACGGGCTGAGGAAGGAACATGGATGGGTTTTAGTCAGTAGAGTCTGACACTCCCATCTCGTCCCATTCATGGCTGGATGAGTCATTTGATGATTTCCCATCGGAAAAAAGGCCTAGCCAAGTTACAAACGTTTCGTATCGAATTTCTTTCTACAATCGTTAACGCCTCTTCAAGAGCGATTTTAGAAAATTATAAGTTTGTAGCGACACCTATCTCGCTACATGCGAACTACGAAGGCAAGATTCCTACATCGCGCAAGAAGTGTTCGCAAGCAAGTTAGAACATATACAACTTCCCGACAACAACCATCGGGCAGTAGCCCGCCAGGCAATATCACCCGCCTGGCCGGAGGATCCTCCCTTTTCAATGGAGGGACCCCGCACAGTGTTCCTCCATAAGTTGATAGCCTAGTTGACACGACTGAGTCGATCGCTCGTTCTTCAATGACTTGAAAAGAAACCTATACTTCAGTCTATGGAAAGCTTAGCTATCGTTCAAAAACTTCGCTACCTTTCGTTAGCGCTTGTCATAACTTGGCTACGAAGTTTCTATTCGTTTGTTCTGACCACGTGACTTATCATTGAGATATGTCATTCCCATAATAATATATATTTGAATAGTTTTTATTTAGCGACTAGCTTTCCGCCAGCGGCGCCACCCGCGTGAGATATACGAATTCTAATTAAAAATGACAGAGTTTCATACAAAATTTGCCTCAATTTTTCGCCCCCTTAGGGGTAGAATTTCGGAAAATCCTTTCATATCAGATGCCTACGTCAAACAAAGAACCCACCTTCCAAGTTTCAGGTCTCTACGATCAGCGGTTTAGGCTGTGCGTTGATCCGTCAGTCATTCAGGACAAAGCATTTTATATAGTATGTATGGACAGATATCGATTGTAGATTGTCAACTTGGCTAAGCCTGCAGGTATATTAAAGCCACTTGAAATTGATAAATGTTTGAGTATTCAGTTATTAAAGCCATATTAATGTTACCAATCAAATATTTTAATCCTTCATTAGACGGCTAATATGCATAACCCATTTCAAATATGTGAAAGTGATTAGGTTTTGTCAAATATTTAATACTCAGGACAAGTCTAGACTTATTAATTCAATCGGCTATAACAGAGGATTGTGTCAGTTTTGTTAGGTATTAAATTAAATAAATAAATAATTAAATAAATATTTTATTCAAAATTCGATACAGGATTAATTTATACAGTCTTAAGTGTAAACATAAATCTAAGTCTTACGTGCCTGAACTAGGTAATCCTGTGTTTCAGGCAAGAAGAGCTAAAACGTTCTAATGTAATTTATAAATAAATAATCAGGATCATGAGGTATATTATAAATAAAGTAGTGTACAAATGTGTCTTAAACATCTGAAAGTAGACAATTTAAAAGAGTTTAACTTTTCTAGATTCTAAAATACAGAATATTTAAAGTAGGTTTTTTTTTTATATATATTGTTTAAGGTTGTTTAAAACACATTATTGTATTTTATGATTCGACTAATAAAATTAATCTGAACCTGAACTTCACTACGATCAGACATTTCACTAAGAGTATTAGACACTTCACTATGAGTGTCAGTCACTTCACTATGAATGTTAGCAACTTTGCAATAAAATTGAATAATAAATAGGAATTGAACTTGAAAACGAAAATAAAATTGAGAAAATTCACTTTGAGTGTCACCAACTTCACTATGAGTGACATCAACTTCAATATGAGTGTCAGCAACGATAACTTGAACTTGAACATAACTTGAAATGTCTGATACTCATACTGAAGTGTTTGACGCTCATAACAAAGTTGCTGACACTCATAGTCAGGTGTCTGATACTCATAGGGAAGTGACCGACACTCAGCGAAGTGGCCGACACTCATAGCAAATGTTTCTGACGCTGTCCGACACTCATAGTAAAATTTCTGAAACTCATAGTCAGGTGTCTGAATAAACTGGAACTGGACTCGTACTGAAAATAATCTGACTATAAGTGTCAGACATTTCACTATGAGTGCCAAACACTTCTCTATGAGTGTCAGACACTTAACTGTGAATGTCAGAAATTTCGCTATGATATTGATTTGAAAATGAAATTGAACTTCACTATGAGTGTCAGCAACATCACTATGAGTGTCAGTAACGACCCTGTGAGCATCACCAACTTCACTATGAGTGTCAGCAACTTCACTATCAGTGTCAGACACTTCACTATGAGTGTCAGCAACTTAACTATGAGTGTGAGCAACTTTACTGTGAGTGTCAGCAACGTCACTATGAGTGTTGGTAACGTCACTACGAGAGAGCAACTTCACTATAAGTATCCTGTGTCAGCAACATCACAATGAGGGTCCTGACGCTTCACTATGTGTGTCAGACACTTAACTATGAGTGTCGGCAACTTCGCTATGAAATATAAAAAATGACATCACTTTTATTTATTTTCATTTGTATGTTAAAGATTGCATGAAATGTAAACATCTTCATGTGAAAATCAAAATAAGTTTAATTATCATGACTAAAGTGAAATGTTTTGTTCAAGAAATTGAGTTTTGGAATTATTGGTT
Source organism: Pyrrhia umbra (assembly GCA_963891755.1). Lineage (NCBI taxonomy): Eukaryota > Metazoa > Arthropoda > Insecta > Lepidoptera > Noctuidae > Pyrrhia > Pyrrhia umbra. The sequence continues at coordinate 6,454,494 of OY982943.1, forward strand.
ATTGGTGACGTCTACCCAAATTACACAATTCCAAACTTAAACAGAAATTTGGCAGCCCTATTCTATTATAACTTAGTTATTTATATTAAAAGCCTTTGCTCAAGCATTACATTGAAAGTAATTGTCCTTTGAAATCCCGATCAGTAAGTTCGAAGGAAGATACTTGGTATTCGTTAAAACTTATACTCCATTTATAGTAAGATAAGACATTTAAACCCATCCTATTTACCGTTTGATCAAACGATATAAAGCTCTATTGCCAGGGTGACATGACAAAAACATATGCAGAATATTATATTCTTATAAAAAAGGACTGTATTAAGTAGACTGTTTATTCAACAATCATGGTGATCTGTAACACAGGGTCAACCTTTTTCAGACACCATTCTCTTAACAGTGTACCAACATTATGTTTATTTTCTTATTATGTGAACTTTGAGAAAAATAAAGACTTATTATTATTATTATTATTTCTTATTTGTATATTTTTCTCCCTTTAAAGGGGTCAAAGAACTCCAATCATGCGGGCCGTAGCCAAGCGTGATTGGGGGGTTATGTTATGGAATATGCGGATGATACGGATGATGTAGTTAGAAATTTTCTCGTTATTCGGCATGTGTTTAATATAACAGCTTTCTGGATTGTGTGGGATATGTGTAGTGGGATCTGTAGAATATCTAAACTGCGTTTCAAACTCTTCGGAATTACCCCTGTTGAAGAGATAACAATTGGGACGATATTGATGGTTTGTGCTTGCCATTGGCGCTTCAACTCTATGGCTAAATCTTGGTATTTGGTTAGTTTCTCGGCTATTGTGGATTGGACGTTATGGGTGTTTGGAATGGCTATATCTATAAGAAAGGCAGTTCTGGTATTCTTGTCATATAATGTAATGTCTGGTCTATTGAAGTGTATGGTTTTATCGGTGATAATGGTTCTGTCCCAATATATTCTATGGCTATTGTTTTCTAGTATGGTATTTGGTTTGTACTTATAATAAGCTAGTTTTTTGTCTATGAAATGAAATTGATGTGCAAGATGTTGATGTACAATAGATGCTACTTGATCGTGTCGGTGCTTGTAGTCAGTTTGAGCGAGAGACCTGCAAGCAGATGTGATGTGTTGTATAGTTTCGGGGCTAGAGTGACAATGTCTGCACGTATCTGTAGGGAGATTAGGGACGCGTATTATGTGCTTCTGGTAGTTTCTAGTGTCAATGACTTGGTCTTGGATCGCCATCATGAAGGCTTCCGTCTCCGGGAACAGCTCACCACGTTGCAGCCAAGCGTTCGACGCATGTTTGTCGACATGAGGTTGCTGCAGGTCGTGATAGTGCCGTCCGTGGAGAGACTTCTGCTTCCATGTGGCAATCTTCTCTTTTGCATCAATGATCCTTTCGTTCCTTTGTTGGTTTCGGTTGGCTAAGTTGAGAGGGGTGAGGTGATTATCTGTAAGCGTTATTATTTCATGAAGTGTGGATTGTTGTGAATGATGATGGAAATATTGTCGTAAATTTGTAATCTGCTTATTGTGCAAGTTTACTACGTCTATTATCCCACGTCCACCTTCAGTTCTTGATAGAGTCATCCTTTGTACGCAAGATCTTGGATGGTGTTTTCGATGAGCAGTTAGTGTGGTGTTTATTATTCGTTGTAAGTTAAGCAGATCGCTTTGAGACCAGTTAATTATACCAAAAGAGTATGTAAGTACGGGGATAGCGTAGCTGTTGATGGCTTTACAGGTATTACGTGAATTAAGTTGCGAGCGGAATAATATATTTAGCCGGTGTTTGAATTTCTTTTTTAAACTGTCTTTAGTCTCTTTTTGGTTGATCTGGCGTGCTTGTTGGAAGCCTAAATATTTGTATGATGTGTGTGGTTCTAAAGGTTCTATAACGTCACCTGAATCTAAAGTGTAGCTGTTCTCGACGATTTTACCATTATTGACAGAGAAGGTTTTACATTTATCGATACCGAATTCCATGTGAATATCATTTGAGAAAGATTGTGTTATGTCTGCAAGGCGATGTAAAGATTGTTTGGTGTCACTAAATAGTTTGATGTCGTCCATGTACATGAGATGAGTAAGAGTTGTATGTTTGTGTGGTGTATTGATAGTGTAACCGTATTTTGACTTGTTTAACATGTGAGAGAGTGGATTTAATGCAAGGCAAAACCACAGAGGGCTAAGCGCATCCCCTTGGAAAATACCCCGTCGTATAGGGATTTCTTGTGTAACTGTATTAGAGTGTCCTATCGTTTTTAAAGTGGTGGTCCAATGTTGTTAGAGTGTCCTATCGTTTTTAAAGTGGTGGTTATTATTATTATTATTATAACTGTTATTGTAAACATTCTTTTGCTTTCAACACCATCCTTCATCCATCAGTACTACTCAAAATCGATTGAATAAGCTGCAAAAGAGTTTGGAAGTTTTTCTTATCTTATTGTAATTGAAGTATAGGTAAGTAAAAAGTCTTCATTCAAATGATGCTTCATGTACCCAATAAACCTAAAAAAACCTTGCTATATACTCAACTAGCTGTATCCCGCGGTTTCACCTATGTTCGGAGGGAACTACTGAACGTTCCCGACTAAAAAGTAGCCTATAACCGCCTCCAGGATCACCTCTATCTCCGTACCAAATTTCATACAAATTGGTTCAGGCGTTTTACCGTGAAAGAGTAGCAAACAAACGCATTTTTATAATACAAAGTTAGGTTTATCCTAACTTGCTAATAGAGATTGATATGAAGAGTTTTAAAAATAAATTTGCATGCACTCTCTCACGCAAAAACTACTGAATGCATTTGGATAAAATTTGGTACTAACAGTTTATATCTTGAATTAACACATGGGATCCTTTTTATCTGGGTGCGGTAAAGAGTTCTCTTGGAATGCGAGTGAAATCGCGAGAAACAGCTAAAAAAATAATCCCTATTTCCTATGATCACGCCATGACTTGAGAATGACTTAACCGATTTGGATAAAATTTGGGACGGAGATAGGGGAGATCCCACAGAACTTCATAGGCTATGATATATACGCTATAGATGCGGGTGAAGTCGTGGGTAACAGCTAGTTTATTATATTAATAAGAATTTATATGCATTTTGTTCTAAGACCCATTTATATTCACAGAACATTATACCGTATGATAATAAAACTTCAAACCAAACAACACAAATAACAGTCCAGCCAACATAATTCCTATTTCTATTCAAACGCACACGCTAAAACCTGACACAATACCATAAACTAAACCAAAATTGTGACCAGTGGCAACACAGAATATTCACACATATCTAAATGTTGCCACCCGCAAATTGCGACCCAAATTCATCCAGCGAATGGGTAAATATGGCGCTATTAACAAAGTCTCTTCATTTCGATGCAGGCAGTTTGAGAATGACCAGAAAACTACAGAAGGTTAGCTGCAAATAGGGTTGCCAGGTCACCAAACTTAATAGCCAGACAGACCAGCTAGTTCGGCCGGACATTTGGGTAGAAAGGCCGGACACCCTACATTATTGAGGATTTTGTGTCTCAGTATTAATAGGTACGACAAAAAAAATGTAAAATCAAGCTTTTTTTGATTATTATCATAAATCTTGTTAAATTCTAATTAAATGTAAAAAGCCTAACAAAAGTCGGACAAGCTGGACACCGTTTATTTTGGCCGGATACGCAATCAAAAAGTCTACCTATGTCCGGCTTTATCCGGACGCCTGGCAACGTTTGTAAACTAGCTGTGTTCCCAGGTTTTCCCGCTTCCTAAAAAAACTACTTCATGTATCCGGTTAAAAAATATCCTATGTCGTTCCCTAAGTTTCAGCCTATCTCCATACCAAAAATCATCTCAATCGGTTCAGCGGTTTTATCGTGAAAGCTTTATAGACACACACTTTCGGATTTGCAATTAGGCTTTGTGTGCGAAAAACGCGCGAACAAATCACCATTTTCAATATGCGATTTTGCGGGATTTCTACTTATCCTAACATCACTGGCAAAAATATTTTTTTAATAAAAATTGTAAATTTGACGCTGCTTGCTGATTTTCAGCCTAATTTGAATAAATGACTTTGAAATTTATATAGCATGGCATACCGCGTCATCATCTGCCTAGCCTTTTCCCAACTATGTTGGGGTCGGCTTTCAGTCTTAACCGGATGCAGCTGAGCACCAGTGTTTTACATGGAGCGACTGCCTATCTGACCTCCACAACCCAGTTACCAGGTAACACGGTACCCCTTGGTAAGACTGGTTGTCAGACTTTCTGGCTTCTGACTACCCGTAACGACTGTCAAAGATGTACAAATGACAACCGGGACCAACAGCTTAACGTGCTTTCCGAGGCACGGAGGAGTCTCGCTATGACAAAGATGGTCACCCATCCACGGACCGACCGCGCCAAGCGCAGCTTAACCTTTGATCGGTCGACCCGTGCGGCTGTTGCTTAGCCACGAGCTCCTCAACATGGCATACCGCGTCGACACCAAATAATTAGGGACAAGGAGGTGTTGCTACTGGTACATAACACCCTGGTTTATGGTAAAATAACTTCCTACTTTGTGTTTATGGATTACTTTATTACTTTACTTTCTTCTTTATTTATTTACACCGTTAGTCTTAAGAATCTACCAATTTGTCTCATTGTGTATCTGTGGAGAACGTTGTTGATTGCACTTTTGTATGACCAATTTATGCATATTTTGTATCTTTTTTTTCTTTTAAAGTGTAATTGTTTGTTTTCCCAAATAAATAAAATAAAAAAAGGACATGAGGATAATTTTAATGGCAACATTAAACTTCTGTTTTCACCTACACAGTCTAGCTAGTGTTAACTTTTGCACTTTAAACTCCCCAGCGGGTTAGTTATTAAGGTCGGAATACATTATTGGTGATTTCATTAGAAACTGAATTTTAATTCGGTTTGTTTGAACTGTCCCTATAGTTTTTGTGTCGTTTGTTTGATTCAAATGTGTTGTAGGGTTAAGGGTTTTACAAGGGATATCTGGAATTTAAATGAACGTGTTTCAGTTATTGATTGTTTTATTTAAAACTACGCGTCTTCACCCTTATCTACTTCACGTACTTAGATGAAAAAATCTATATCCTTCCCTAAGTTTTTGTCTATCTCTATAACAAATTTTATCTAAATAGGTTCAGCCATTTGCAGCGAAAGCGTAACAGACTGACCAAGTTAGCCCGGAGTCAGGAAGTTGGTGGTGTTACACCCCCGTGCCTGGGAGGGCACGTTAAGCCATCGTCCCAGGCTGCTATCTTGATAGCAGTTGTAGTTACTTTACAATTCCATATCAGAGGCCATCAGGCGGATTTGAGGAAACTCTGACACTGGGGTCTGTTGGGTTCTGCGGGACGTTCGAAAGAGATACCGCGTCCCCGGAATAAAAAGGGCTGAGGCAGGAACGTGGATGGGTTTTAGTCAGTAAGAGTCTAAAATTACCACCCGCCTCACCCACGGTGGGATTCACTTGATGATTTCCCATCCGAAAAAAAAGGGTCTGTTAGGTTACTAAAACCTGCAGTCCACACAATAGGAAGGGAAGGATTATTACTTACAGATATTGTAATATCCATCCATCTGTCTAGCCTTTTCCCAACTATATTGGGGTCGACTTCCAGTCTAACCGGATGTAGCTGAGTAGAAGTGTTTTACATGGAGCGACTGCCTATCTGACCTCCACAACCCAGTTTACCGGGTAACACGATACCCCTTGGTAAGACTTTCTGGCTTCTGACTAACTACACTGACGGACTAATAAACTGCATCAATGTTCAACACGCACTTACCTTTGAAAAAAACATTTTAACCAAGTATTCCAACTTTTTATACAAATTTAAATTGAAACCTATAGTTTGGTTTGTTAACTTCATAACAGCGTAGTATCATTATCCCTAAGTGTATGTTTGTATACTGGAAAGGGCCATTCATTTTTTTTAAACAAAAACTTTGATGCAGTTTCTTTGTCTGGGGGTATATGTTGTAATATACTAATGTAATAATATTGTTCTTTATTTTTTCAGGTAAGTTGAGCTGAAAACAAGTGAACGCGCCGAGGTTTACTCTGTCACGTAATATATTTTTGATATTTATTGCCATTCTACCCTTTGGTGTAATAAGTTTATATTTAAATAGCCCGTTATAAATTGTCGTGGAATGTCGCTTGATTTATAGGTATACGTGATAGAGTTAATAATTGTGTTTAAAATTAAAATTGGTATTTGTATTATAGTGGCCGGCATATAACTTGGCCAGATTTTAACGTAGTTGAAACAAGTTTGCGCATGTGCACCCAGTGCAATCCAAAAGTAACACTTTCAATGCTTGTTATTACACTATCGTCTATTGTATTCATTTACTTTTAAACATTTATATGTAGAAGATAGTTAGAGAAAAGAGAAAAACTACTATACGAAGCGGTTTTTCAGAGCTAAGGTTCTCGTGGCTAAGTAACAGCTGAACGGGTTGTTTGATCAAAGGTTAAACTGTTCGTGGATGGGTGACCATCTATGTCATACTGAGACACCTCCGTGCCTCGGAAAGCACCTTAAACTCCGGCTGTCATTAGTAGATCTTTGACAGTCGTTACGTAGTCAGAAGCCAGAAAGTCTGACAACCGGTCTTACCAAGGGGTATTGTGTTACCTGGTAACTGGGTTGTGGACGTTAGGTAGGCTCGGTCGCTCCATGTAAAACACTGACACTCAGCTGCCCAGCATAGTTGAAAAAAAAAGACAGCAGAATAAGCGGTTTTCAAAAAAATAATATCTATACATATAAAATGCTTTGTCCTGAATGACTGACGGATCAACGCACAGCCTAAACCGCTGATCGTAGAGACCTGAAACTTGAAGGTCGTGTTTTTTGTATAACGCAGGCGTCCGATAAGAAAGGATTTTTAGAAATTCTACCCCTAAGGGGGTGAAAATGGGGGGCAAATTTTGTATGATACTCTGTAATTTTTAATTTGAATTCGTATAGACCACGCGGTCGAAGCCGGTCGGAAAGCTAGTAATTAATAACACGCTAATTTTAACGCTTTCCACGAAAGCTTACTCTTATTCACGAAGAAATGCTGAGGAAATTGTGATGGTATTTGAATTTATTTGACGAGATGAGAATGAAAATCTAGATCAAGCGACCTACTTGTCATACTTCAAAAGAATTCATTTCAAACCTTATCATGATCGGTATTAAATTTAATTTAGGAATCACCCGCTCGTTTCATAACTTCAAATTTATTAATTGCCCAATTAGCTAGGGGAAGAGTTTGAGTTATTAATATTTCAGTAACAATAGTGGTATTTGATCGCCAATTTAGAAATTTAAAAGTGTGGTTCTCCGTTTGACCCGTATTATTATCAGCCTTGTCCCACGGCTGGGCACAGGCCTCTTCTCATACAGAGAAGGCATGAGCATTGATCACCACGCTTGTTCAAGACGGATTGGCGATTTCAGACTTTTTTGAGTCCAGGTTTCCCGACGATGTTTTTCCTTCACCGTTAGTCAGTGACGTCTAAGATATAGTTACCAAAATACATACGACTTTAGAAAAGTCACATTGGTACTTGCCAGGTTTCGAACCTGCACACTCGTACACGAGAGTCAGGTGTCTTAACCACAAGGCCATCACGACTTCACTCGCATGTGCATGGATAAACACATAGGATACTTTTTACCCAGGTTCAAGTCCATACAGGCGAAAGCGCAGGCACAAATATGGAGCTGTGGGATGTTCGAAAGAGATACCGCGCCCCCGGAATAGAAAGGGCTGAGGTAGGATCTTGGATGAGTCAGTAATCGTGTTACTTATAAAGTCCGATAATTTTTAATCTGCTGCTGAGCAACAGATTAGCAAAAATCCCACTCATAAATGCTGTTTAGCGTTAGTAGCTTTATCCTGGATTACGACGTTAAGTAAAGATTAGGTGAGAAACGAGTTAGAGTTTAACCAACCTTCAGATTACAGGATTTTTGTTAGTAATACGGTAAGAGTCTGACACTCCCTCCCAATTTGATGATTTCCTATCCGAAAAAGGCACTAATATGAAGAAAAAAACTAATCGACAAAAAAATATTCGTGGCAGGAAAAAAAAACAAAAATCCTCGCTGTTAGAAACAGAAAGAGGACTAAATGATGGTATGACAGAAGAATAGTAAGAAAAAGAAACATATTTCACCGATCCCAAATAGATTATGACCCGGTCAGGAAGAAAAATCATCATCATCATCAGCCTATATATCGTACCACTGCTGGACACAGGCCTCTTCTCATACAGAGAAGGCATGAGCATTGATCACCACACTTGCTCAAGGCGGATTAGACACTAATTTGAAACTTTAAAAGCCTTTATATCAAACACAGTTGGCTCAATTTTCGGATCCAGTAGAAAAGTGCCCAAAAAGTCCCAATTAAACAGTAACAAAAATGCTTTTAAATCTTGAAAATATGTGAACATGTATAGGCACAACGCCAAAAGCTGCTCTAATCGCCCCTTGGCTCCTGTTTTCACGATTTAAATCACGGTTAAGTAACAATTTTAAAGTGAAAATATTTCTACTGATTAAGTGGGAGAAAATCTTGGCACGTATATATTATACTAGCTGTTTCCTGCGGTTTCACCCGCATCCCGAGGGAACTACTTAGCGCACCCGGGTAAAAAGTAGCCTATGTTGTTCCTCAGGGTCTATTCTATCTCTGTACCAAATTTAATTTATATTGGTCCAGTAGTTTTGGCGTGAAAGCGTAACAGACAGACAGACAGAGTTACTTTCGCATTTATAATATTAGTAAGGATTAAAAAAAAAAATTCTATGTATGTAGAATACATTTACAATTATACATTTTTATAGCTTTCGGTTGACGTCTGGTGCCAATACGGTGGAGTGCGGACTAATTCAGACGGTGTCGACTTAGGTGCACTGCACTCATCTGTCACACGTGAAATACACACACTCGCGTCATCTATTTAGTTAGATACATGTCTGTGGTTAGCACTTTAGTGAGTCAATTCGACGTTGAAACTTACGCAAAGTATAGTCTATATTTATAAAAAATGCGTGTCGGGCCACGCGCAGTAGGGTTCCGTAGTAGGTCTTAGTTAGTCGACTATAACTCTGTAACCGGTTGAGCCTTCTTAGCCGTGATATTCTTAGTTTTCCTTGTAAGTTCATTGATGTGCTACGTCTGTGATTTTTTTCAGATTTCTAGGTATAGCCATTCAAAAGTTAGAGGGGGCGTTAGAGTGAGGAGTTAGAGGGGGGAATGCTCGTAAATGAACAAAAATTTGCACTTGAATGCTAGATATCTCGCAAATAGCTCGCGTAACCAAAAAATGGTCTTTACACACTCATAATATTTTTGAAAGACGTATCTAAGAATACCCAACACGAAGAGGTACGCGAGAAGAAAAATATTCATCCCCACTTCACGTGTTTGGGACCTACCCTAAAAATTTTTTTTTTTTAATTTTATTTTACCACTTTCTCGGCGTGATCAATAATATACATATCTATACCAAATTTCAGCTTTCTAGTAACAAGAACCTCGGAGCTATGTCGCGGACAGACAGACAGACATGGCGAAACTATAAGGGTTCCTTGTCCTACGGAACCCTAAAAGAACTCACCCTAAGATATATTATAACATTAAATAAACTGAATAAACAGTATACTAAACATTACACAATAGTAAACCTTTGATGGATCAACCTTTATCAGTTATTTTCCATTGTACTATAATCGTATGTTATTTACGAATCCATATTTCATTTCATCGCTAGAGCAATAATGAAACATTTTAATATAAATCTTGTTATAACCAATAACACAAAACAATTTCAGAAGTATAACTCTTAAAAGGTTTTTTTAAATAACAGATTATCTCATCTAATAGTATTAAAAATAGTAAGTTTGTTCATTTGTTTAAAGCAGCCTAGCCTTTTCCCAACTTTATTGGGGTCGGCTTCCAGTCTAAACAGATGCAGATTAGTACCAATTTTACATGGAGCGACTGCCTATCTGACCTCCACAACCCAGTTACCGAGTAAGTTGACTGGATTGGTTGCTGTGACTTTCTGGCAAGCCGACCCCAACATAGGTGGGAAGACCCTAAGCAGATGACGATGACCATTCTATTATACTATGACTAGGTCTCCGCCAGAGGCTTAGACCGCTCGTGCTGTACGAATTCAAATTAAAAATGACAGAGTTTCATACAAACTTTGCTACCCTTTTTCACTCCCTCAGGGGTAGAATTTCGGAAAATCCTTTCTTATCGGAAGCCTACGTCATACAAAGAACACTCCCTCCAAGATTCAAGTCTTTCGACAGCGGTTTAGGCTGTGCGTTGATCCGTCAGTCATTCAGGATAAAGCATTTTATATGTATAGATAAATTCGCGTGCCATTTATTTATGAAATTCCTTTGCCTTTAAGACAGTTTTGAAGAAATCATCACGTTTTTCTATGAATTGACCTTTTTATATCTACCTTCATTGTGAAAATAAATAAAGCATCGTGTATTATACGTGTGTACTTATAATTTTCATTACAACGTTTGCGGTTTAGCAATCTGGAATGTTCGCGAGTTGAAATCGTTTTCATGTAATAATATATTACATCATAGTTTTATTAAATTTGACTTAGAGCTAACTTCATCGACTGATGGTTTCATAATCAGCCCGTTAAACGAAAACGTTTTTAACCACGAAGCAGGAACTTTCGTGTTGTCTACTTCTTGTTCAACCCCGGTTTGGTAATCGACTGTTTTAGGAAAAAACATAACCCTCCTTCTGTCGCAGTCGGGTAAAAAACCCAAATGATAGGTTATCTATCGTAAGGTAGAAGTTTGGATTTATGGTTAACAGCTGTTTTTAGTTGATCGGATCGTTTTAATGTCGGTGAACTGGAGCCTTAGTATACAAAGTTTATTAGTACATTAGCAAAACAATATTTTTAGGGTACCGTACCAAAAATGGCAAAAAGGAACTCTTATGGTTTCACTTCGTCTGCCTGTCTGATTGTCACAGCTGACTACTGATGCAATTTTCTGTACAACGTTCAAGAACGTATGTACGAAGTTCTTTTTTTTTAAAGAAATATCTAATTAATTAAAATTATAATTACGTTTATATTTATTGTAATACTGTTTCCTTATTTATTACTTCGCGAACCCGGATAAAAAGTATTCTAAGTGGTAACCCAGGTAATAAATTATGGCTGTACTAAATTTTATTCAAATCCATTTAGAAGTTTTTGCCTGAATCATTAACAAACTTAAGTACTTACATTCTTACAAGCTTTTGCATTCATAATATTGCTAGGATAATTTATTTTATTTAATACTGGGCATTTTTTTTACACCTTTGGTTACATTATTCAAGTTTTAGTAGGAATCCCTAATTATTTCTGGAAATAAATACAGCCTATGACACTTCGTAAATATGTAGGTTTCTAAAGTGAAAGAATTTTTAAAATGTGTCCAGTAGTTTTTGAGTTAAAACCCTACAAACAAACAAATCTTTCCTCTTTATAATATTAGTATAGATATACATATACATAATTATACATTACAAAATATTTAATTTTATTTAATTATCATCGCTAGCTAGCTTTGAAATTAATTTAATATTCTGTAGGTAATATACAGGTTGTTTTGTTTGTCTTGCAAGTTATTCGTTTTATTTAGTCAACTTCAGTTGGTCAATTTTGGTTATTGGTTTAGTTGACGATTATGTGATTTGTGAATAATATTATTTATATAAATGAGACACACGTGTAGAATAGCTTCATTTCTTTGAATATGATTTATCTAAAATATTTGATTTAGCGCAGCGGCTTGTTGACACTTCCCGTGACCCAAAGGCTGGCTTTTACTTTGGCCAAAGGCTAAGCATTGCCATCCAACGTGGCAATGCCGCCAGCCTCTTGGGTACACTTCCAGTTGACGGCGATGAGGAAGAATTATTTGACGCCATATTTTAGTTAGTTTTTTATTAGAATATTAATGGCTTCTTTTTTTAATTTTTTCTACTATACTTATATATAATGTTAATACTTTAAAGAATACAAGTTTTTTTATAATAAGATGGTTATTTTTGCAATTTATTTCTTTGTGATTTTAGCGTTACCTATGGGGTGTAAATAATGAAATTATATTTTAAACAGGTTTTTTTTAAATAAAGAACAGTACCTTTACCAAAAACAACGGCCTGTGTATAGAAACAAACGCCGTCGACCCTATTAAATGTTGAGCTAACTTCGTCTTGAACAAAAGTTTTAATTTAATTATATTAATGTTCTATTCAATCACGTCTGTCTGTTTGAGGTGACTGTTCGGTATGAAAAGGAGAAATGTAAGTTTAAAGGCGTATCCCGGATATTTTGGTTCCTGGTGTGTTATACAATATATATAGGTATATGCTGTGTTTATTTCAAACTAGCTTTCCGCCAGCGGCTTCGCCCGCCATATTTTAGTCAAGATATACAAAAAACTTGACAAATTATATACTAAAACCTTCCTCTTGAATCACTCTATCTATTAAAAAAACGCAAAACCGCATCCAAATCCGTTGCGTAGTTTTAAAGATCTAAGCATACATAGGGTCAGACAGAGGGAAGCGACTTTGTTTTATACTATGTAGTGATAGGTCTTTGCAGGCACTTATGAAACGTCAAGCTAGTTGCAAGGAACCACAAGGTTTTTTATTTAAATAATTGGTTGATATTGGCCGCGATTCTCTTGACACCAACTAAATTAAATTTAGTCTATAATTCTCTCTTTCCATCAACAAATATAAGAAAGGGATAGCAAACTTTTAACACCTGTCAAATTAGAAAAAAATAGTTTTCCATACAAAATAAAACATCACGACGTAACATCTCGACTAAATTAACAAACCTGTACGAACAAAATGTCATCTGTCATTTAATTTGACAGCACTGAATTACTTGCTATCCTCTTCTTGTATTTCGCAATAGAAAAAGAGCATGATATTTTAAAATTAGTTTAGTCGTGTGTACGTCAGAATCGACACCAATGTCTAGTTTTTTTAGTCTGTTTCTTGTTGAAGATCGGTAGCTTTCCGCCAGCGGCTTTGCCCGCGTGATTATACGAATTCAAATAAAAAACGACAGATTTTCATACACGTTACCCTTTACCCTACTGTTCATTCCTTTAAAGGAAGAATTTCTGAAAATCCATTCTTATCGGACACCTACTTCATACAAAGAACACATCCTCCAAGTTTCAGATCTCTACGATCAGCGGTTTAGACTGTGCGTTGATCCGTCAGTCGTTCAGGACAAAGCATTTTATATGTATAGATGTACTAGCTGTTTACTTGTAACTACTTCGCGTACCCGAATAAAAATATCCTGTGTGTTAATCCAGGTTATAAACTATGTATGTATTAAATTTCATAAAAATCCAGTGAAAGAGTAACAAACCTTCATATATATTATCCCCAGACAAAAAAAAAAAATGCATCAAAGTTTTTGTTTAAAAAAAATGAATGGCCCTTTCCAGTATACAAACATACGCTTAGGGAACCAAACTATAGGTTTCAATTCAAATTTGTATAAAAAGTTGGAATACTTGGTTAAAATGTTTTTTTCAAAGGGAGGTGCGTGTTGAACATTGATGCAGTTTATTAGTCCGGCAGTGTATATACATCCTCACAAAGTTTTACATTTTGTAGTACCTACCTAGTAGTAGGATGCTAAACTTTGATTTATTATTTCCCATTATAGACAAACAAAACACAGTAATAATTACACCATTAAACACACACCATAAACCCATAAAACAATACCATACAAAATCACAGATAAACCCATAAACTCGTGTCCTTAAACTCCGTGATCGTATCCTATAAAATCTATCGTAAGCGGTATCGGTATGCTATCTATACCAACAAATAAAATTGGAATGTCTGTTTGTAACCTAACTAATATTAAAAATGTGAAAGTGAGTTTGTTTATTTTTAAGCTTTCACGGTAAAACGACTGAAATGATTTGGATGAAATTTGGTGCGAATATAAACGGGAGATTTTTTATCCAGATAGATTAAGTAGTTACCTTGGGACGCGAGTGAAACCGCAATGACAGCTAGTCCCAAAATAAATGCTTTTTATAAATGTTTAAACGTACCTAAAACTGATTTTTTGTTAGTCTTTCCGGCTTTATCTTCAAAACAACTGTACCGATTTTAGCGGGATATTCGATATCTACTGTTATAAAGGGGTAACTTAGGCTACTTCTTATAGCATAAAAATAATTAGAGTATCTCTAAAAAAAACAAAACCTTAGATAATGTACAAAACACGCGACGCCACAGGGACCAACCGGTATCTAATAAAATCAGTAATCTTTATCGGTACGCCATCTTGTAATAAAATCTATAGCACCCTGTAGGTAGGGCTCTTACTACGATGGGCCTGTCCTCGCTTGTTTATAGGGGAATTTTAACATAAAACGGTATGGTGTGGGGTTAATGGTAGCCTCGATTTGAAGGCGGTCAGTAGTTGGATGAGATTTAGTTTGAAACTTTGTGGGGAATCGTTTTTAGTTTCGTGGTAGAGATATTGTGTTTTTTTTTCCTAAATTTTGGGTTGTTAATTGATATCTTAATTGATGTTTAATATTTTTAGTTTTAAGTGGACCTCTCATCTGCTTAACCTTTTCCCAACTATGTTAGAGTCGGCTTCCAGTCTTACCATATGCAGCTGAGTACCACTGTTTTACATGGAGCGACTGCCTATCTGACTTCCACAACCCAGTTACCGGGTAACGCGATACTCCTTGGTAAGACTAGTTGTCAGACTTTCTGGCTTTTGACCCGGAACGACTGGCAAAGATCTCCAAATGACAGCTTAACGTGTTTTTCCAGACACGGAGGAGTCTCGGTTTGTAGATGGCCACCCATCCACTGACTGACCGCACCAAGCGCAGCTTAACCTTTGATCGATCGACCCGTGCGGATGTTACTTAGCCACGAGCTCCTGATATTGTATTAACCTTTACTATATATTCATATAAATATTTAAATAGAAATTATTTTTCTAAAATACACATACAATAATATAAAAATAAAAACACTTAGCATTATTTCTTTTCACACACAAATTGGATAAACGATATGCACACATACTTGTAATCATTTAGATAGGTACCTATAACGTTCTATATAATAATATCTACATACAAACTTAAATATTCGCGTAAAATTACACGAATAAATTCTAAGATAAATTACTAGTAGTAAAGAACTCGCTACATCACAATCATAATCCGAGGTTTAAGCTAACAAAAGGCTCTTGAAATCGATACCATAGTTACTCGATAACAAGGCCATTAAATACGACAGGAATTTACTACAACGCCTCGTCCAACCCTTATTTATTTAAATTACAACATTCGAACTACCTGTAATCGAGTCCAATTTAAAGGGATTCAAATCGATTTTGAAATATCGCCGCGATACGATCGAATCGATTTTATTTTGTCACTTTGTTGTGTTAATACAGTTGTTTGGGATTAGAGATTGTGACTTATTGATGTTTATTTGTGGGTTAAACTTTTTTAATTCGATGACTGCCATGTTTGTTTTGTACTATAGCTTTTTGGTTATGGTTTTACTTGCTGAGAAGTCTTATTTATATGTCCTTTATCGAGAATCAAAATCGATTCTTCAGTTAACATGATCGATAGTTTTTTAATGTTTGAGGGATATTCATTCACGCCTACTTTTAACAATTCATGAGATATAGACCACTGACAGATAGATAGACGTTCTAGAAGCTTATATATTTATTTGACAAATCTATCTTCTATCTGTACACATAAAACGCTTTGTCCTACATGACTGACGGATCAACGCACAGCCTAAACCGCTGATCGTAGAGACTTGAAACTTAGAGAGCGTGTTCTTTGTATGACGTAGGCATCCGATACGAAAGGATTTTCCGAAATTCTACACCTAAGGGGGTGAAAAAGGGGGGCAAAGTTTGTATGAAAGTCGGTCATTTTTTATTTGAATTCGTATAGGCCACGCGGGTGAAACTGCTGGCGGTAAGCTAGTGGATTGCAGAATAATACTTTTACCGGTGGACAATTTTAAAACTGTATTTCCTATAAGGCTACCTTGAGTAGACACACCGAAATGAAATCGCTACTACACTAATGTGTTAAGGACTTCTGACCTTCCTCTTTACTTGTAAGAAGTTATCAATCAATCGAACAACTAGCATAATGCATGAAACTGATTGATAGTGGTACCTGTAACAAAACAACAGAATAGTTTTCTTCTATTTTATTGTTATTGGCGAAATATGAAAGTCCTAACGCGAAATAAAACCCAATGGATCATCATCTGCCTAGCCTTTTCCCAACTATATTGGGGCAGCAGAGTAACGGTGTTTTACATGGAGCGATACTGATCTGTCCTCCACAACCCAGTTACCGGGTAGCATGATGCCCCTTGGTAGGACAGGTTTTGAGACTTTCTGGCTTCTGCTTACCCGTAAAGATGACAAACGTACCATTCTATTTGCCTAGCTGTATCTCACGGATTTTCTTGCATCCTGAAGGAACTTTTAAGGCAGAGGTTTTTTTCGCCATCAGGTGTGGTGGGGGTTTCTGCCCCTCTAACATTGATATTCCATTTATACGCACGTAGCGTTTTGCTCCTTCACTTCTCATGGCGAACGGCCAAGAAGTGGAATTCACTCCTTAATCTAGGAGTTTTCAAGACGAGAGTGAATAGGCACTGTTTGAGCTTGCGTGATCCATCCTCAACAGCATCGTCACTCTACATCAGGTGGGGCCAAACGCTCTCAAATACATCATCATCATCATCTGCCTAGCCTTTTCCTAACTAGCGGGGTCGGCTTCCAGTCTACTTCCAGTCGACACTGGATGCAGCTGAGTATAGTTGCCGGCAAATAACTTGGCCATAACTTGACCATAACTTGACTTTAACGTAGTTGGAACAAGTTTGCGCCTGTGCACCCAGTGCAATCCAAAAGTAACATTTTTAGTGCTTGTCATTACACTATCGTCTATTGTATTAATTTACTTTTAAATATTTATATGTAGAAGATAGTAAGAGAAAAGAGAAAAACAACTTACAATTTTGGCCAACTTACGTGCCGACTACAATACCAGCCTTTACATGGAGCGACTGCGACAAACGCTCTCAAATACATAATCAAAATAAGTCAATGAAGAAAATTCGTGTTTTGCAATAAAATTGCGAAATGAAACCACTTTAGGATATTAGTCACTCACTTACACCACTTACAAACGTAATGCGCCACTCAAACTGACACCATTGTATACCATTACTCATCTGGAAAGTTCTAAATTTGAACACGCCGAAATAAACTGCAACTAACCTAACAAATATTATAAATGCGAAAGTGAGTTTGTTTGTTTCGCTTTCACGGTAAAACGGCTTTACAAATATGGATAAAATTTGGCATGGAGTTAGAGGAAACCCTGGAGACTGTTATAGGCTACTTTTTTTGCGGATGCGTTAAGTAGTTCCTTTGAAATGCAGGTGTAACCGCGGCAAACAGCTTGTATTAGTATAAATGCGAATGTGAGTTTTTTTGTAAGATTTTCCCGGTAAAAGAGTTAAATCGATTTGGTGTGAAAATAGATTGAATTGATAATTTTCATCCCTGTATCTGACCCCAGTTTTCAAATTGACGCAGTAGTTAGATAATGGGCAGAAGATATTCAATCTATACTAATATAATAAAGCTGAAGAGTTTGTTTGTTTGAACGCGCTAATCTCAGGAACTACTGGTACGATTTGAAAAATTCTTTCAGTGTTAGATAGGCCATTTATTGAGGAAGGCTATAGGCTATATATCATCACGCTAAAACCAATAGGAGCGGAGCACCACTATTCCACGCGGACGAAGTCGCGGGCAGAAGCTAGTAACTTAAATGAGGACCGGTTAGACTTACCTGCAAGATAATTTTCATGCAAATTATGTTTTAATTATGAAATAATTTAGTAGATAATTCTTATCTAGAATTCGTGAAACACACCCTAAAATTATTTCCAAGACAATATTTTTCCCACACAATATTTTATTTTTGAATCGACAAAGGCGAATTTTATTATAAAATTGGTTATTTTAACGAGCCAGCCTTTGTGGGGTACAACTATGAAATTAAAATCCCCTGTACCTACTTTTTTGTTCAGTACAAAAATATTGTTATTCCCTTTGACAAAGGAGAACATTGATTTTAATTAAAATAATACTGAGAATAATGTCTCTTTAGACAGCTATTCTTGTAACAGTGGGCGTAGCACGAATAATTTAGAAAAAGTATTCGTATAAAAGCGATTTTTGAATAGAATATACTCGGTTCTTACGTACTATTTATTTAAATTAATAACTTTAGTTATATCTTTCAGTTTTTAACTTTTTCCAATTTCTTATTCATTGTTTCTAAATAAAAGTTATTCATGATTATAATTTACTTTCGGCGAGACCTATCTAAAAATTCAAATTAAAAGTGACAGAGTTTCGTACAAACTTTGCACCATATTTCACTTCAAAAATCCTTTCTTATCGGATGCCTACGTCATACAAAGAACACACCCTCCAAATTTCAGGTCTCTACGATCTGCGGTTTAGGCTGTGCGTTGATCCTTCTGTCATTCAGGACCAAGCATTTTATATGTTTAGATATATTTTTATATTATTACTAGCTGTGTCTCGCAATTTCACCCGGGTTTCGAGGGAACAACGTACCCGGATAAAAACAATAACCGTCTCCAGTACCCCATCTATCTCCATACCAAACTTTAACCAAATTGTTTCAGCTGTTTTACCGTGAAAACCAAACAAACTCCTTTCGATGTATATTATGTAGTTAAAAAAAATCTCAACCAATTAAAATCAATGTACAATTGCAACATTCGTGATGAAACGCAAATCAGCGTTACATACACATATAAATCTCATTTCAGTCTGTTTGTTTGATTTAATCTGCAATACTGAGTAGTGGGGTATCCATGATGCGTTGTTTAACAACAGGATTTTACTGCAACCAAACATAAAACAGTCATGTTTTTTTACTTTTTGAAGTTTGACGTATGCACTGACTTTGTGTACAATGAAAGAGATGTAATCTTCTTTCTTTCAATAAACGCAAAAGTTTGTGAGAATGCATGTGTGGATGTTTGTTATTCTTTCACGCAAAAACTACTTAACGTATATGGATGAAATTTGGTACACTCATAGCTTATAACCTAGATTAAAACATAGAATACTTTTTATTCGGGTTAGTGCCGTAATTCCTTGAGGACGCGGGTGAAACCGCAGAAGACAGTAAGTTTTATATAGATATAATATTTAGAGTTTTGTAGCTCGTGGCTAAATAACAGCCGCATGGATCGACCGATCAAAGGTTAAGCTGCGCTTGGCGCTGTTGGTCCCGGTTGTCATTTGTAGATTTTTGACAGTCGTTACGGGTAGTCAGAAGCCAGAAAGTCTGACAACCAGTCTTACCAAGAGGTATCGTGTTACGTGTGGAGGTCAGATAGGCAGTCGGTCCATGTAAAACACTGGTACTCAGCTGCATCCGGTTTAGACCGGGAGCCGACCCCAAAAATAGTTGGGAAAAGGCTAGGCAGATGATGATGATTTAGAGTTTTGTAGCTAGATGGGGTGATTTTATGATATAATGTTGTAGGACTGTATGAAAACATAGTCACCATACATTCAATGGGTGCGGGCAACCGATCAAAAGCGATTTGTTTGTCGCTTTAAATTGATATCGATTTGATGTCTACGATACTCCCCACACCATATGGAAGTTAATATTGAATATTGGAGCGATTTTAACGTATATTTTAATATCTATTATAGTATGAAAAGAACAAAAAAATTGCTAAAAGAAATTGCTTAGCTAAATAATTCGGGATACTGAAATTAATTTTGATTGCAAAAGAACAAAAATCATGTCTTGAAATTACAACTATCATGGTTACCCTACTCATTTTTGCTGTGGGGCAAAATCATTTGTTTATTTGTCAATCGAAATTGATATTTATGTGACACCAAAGATGGTTCAATATTGATAATTAGATTTGTT
The DNA here is from genome assembly GCA_963891755.1 of Pyrrhia umbra. Lineage (NCBI taxonomy): Eukaryota > Metazoa > Arthropoda > Insecta > Lepidoptera > Noctuidae > Pyrrhia > Pyrrhia umbra. The sequence continues at coordinate 6,474,632 of OY982943.1, forward strand.
ATCTCAATTCTTTGTAAATTCATTTATCAGTATTTAAATATTTTTGAACAAATACCCCGTAACTTGATAGTGTCCAAATAAATGTTTCGCTTTTTAATGGCAAAATATTAAAAACTATTTATTCTGTTACATAGTGACAATGTCCTAGTTTTACTAAATTCATTGTCACCCTTTTTGCTAATGAACATTGTTGTGATTGCCAGTTTTTTATATATTTTTTCGACGATTTAAATAAGCTTGGTTTTTAGTCGACAAGGAACCCTTTTAGTTTCGCCATGTCCGTCTGTCTGTGCGCGGCATAGCTCAAAGGTTCTTGGTACTAGAAAGCTGAAATGTAGTATAGATGTGGATATTGATCACGCCGAGAAAGTAGTAAAGTAAAATTTTGAAAAATATTTTTTTTATACTCTTTAAGAAAAATATTACTTTTTTCCCCCGAATCATGGCTAATCCTTTCCCGCCATAAACCCCATGCAATAAATTCTCACTCCGCCCGCAGTTAATTCGGCCAATAACCGGGCAATACCAGAAATGCCTGCACACGAATGTTGTAAATTGTTGTTTATTAATGTGTCACAGTTTTGTGTACATTCGCTAGCAGAAGTGTTAAATATAGGTTAAATATTTAATTGAATAGACAGGATGTGGTTTTAGTCATAATAGAATAGTATAAACGACTTATGATTAATTCTGAGCATTAAATTATATTATTTGAATTGGTTAAATTAAATTGTCATGTCTATTGTACCGTATGTGCATAATTTAAGATGATGATTGAATTATTATTTGCGATAAAAAGTTTTGAGAATTGGTCGATCTGATCACTCAAACGTGATTCAAAAGCAGCGCTTACATCTTATCGTCATAAGCCTATTTAATATCCTACTGTTGAGGATTGGTTATATCAGACTTTTTAGCACGGGTGTTTTGAATCCGCACATCCGTTCACGATATGTTGCTTACCTGGACGTGCCAGGTACCTTGCCACTAGGCCACGTAAATATGTAGCTTTATCATAATATTAATTTATTTTGAAAAACATTTAAAATATGAGTCAAATATCAGAAATACCTCTACTTACAGAGAATGTAATAATCACAATTATTTGTAAATATTTAATTAAAAATTAATGAAATTATTGTTTACAATAAACATTCCTATACAATTATTAATATGAAAGTTTACAATTATTTTATAAATTAATTTTTAATGAACGCTGCACTCGATTGTACATTCCCGTGTGTGGCCATTAAATGAGCGATGGGCCCCTAAAATGCTGTTGATGTATCGCTGTACTGCGATTGTCGTAACGCGACAATAAAAACGCACGGTTTAACGCTGCGACAAAATAATAAAAAGCCATTTGTTATAATTCCGATGTTGGGAATGATTGAGTTATTTACAATGTTGTGTTTGGGACAATTTGACGGTTCTTTATGATGGGGTAATTTTGTACCCCACACCTGTTTTATTGTTACCGTATTCCTGTGAATATTAAAGGCAGTACAAAGAATTAACGACGTTTTCTATACTAATATTATAAATAGGTTATTTTTTAAACTTATAGGTTCATCTCCGAAACTACTGTAATAATCTCTCCAGACCGATTTCAGTCACGGCGGCCAATCTCAACGAAGACTAGCCAGGTACGCAGGAGATAGTATAGTGCACACGCTTGCGCAGACACAGGTGCACTCTCTATACCCTCACTCTCATAGTCCGATGGGTCAGCCCGACACGACCATGGAGAGATCAGGCGCAGGACCGACAGCTTTACTAGCTCTCCGAGGCAGGGAGGGCTCTCGTTTTGTTACGAAAACATTCACCCATCCAGGGGCTGACCGCGGCCAGCGCAGTTTAACTTTGCTAATCTATCGATCCGCACGGCTGTTACTTAGCTACGAATCTACGAGAAACTTCTTCGACTAGTTGTACAATGGCCCTATAATTCCCATTTAGTAACTATAGTACCTAGTTACTAAATGGTAATCATAGTAACTATAATTTTATTATTTTAGTTATAGTAAATATAGTAGTTACTAAATGTGACTCAAAGTTCACAATACGAAAGGTGAACCAAGACTAATTTTAGCAACCATTTCCAAGTTTACGTTTTACGTGTTCGTAAATTTAATAATAGCCAATTTTATATCAATAAACTTCCCTATTATATTACAAAGTAGGTTGCTATAGCAACCTTTGAAAATACTCTCTTCAGTGAGTGGGATCAATTGAACAGCTCTGTAATTAGTGTTCGTAAAGTTTCAGATATATATTTGACATTTAGTTCGAAAACTGTCGAACTAGAAACCTTTTTCGGAATAAGATATTTGATTATTATTCAAGACCAGCTTTTTGCCAGCGGCGTTGCCCGCGCCCTTTACTCCCCTTTTTGACCCGCTTAGGGGTAGAATTTCGGAAAATCCTTTCTTTTCGGATGCCTACGTCATACAAAGAACACAACCTCCAAGTTTCAGATCTCTACGACCAGCGGTTTAGGCTGTGCGTTGATCCGTCAGTCATTCAGGACAAAGCATTTAAATATTGGATGCAAAGGATCTTGTTTCCCGTGGTTTTATCCTGAAATAATCTCTTCACGTATCCGAATAAAAACTACCCTATGTCTCTTCTCTACCTTCCTACCAAATTTAATTTAAATCGGTCCAGTCGTTTTTACGTGAATGCGTTACAGACAAAAATAGTTGCTTTTGGATTTATAAGAATTAATAGCATATGTCTTGATTTACCGCCTTCTTCATAATAACATTATTCGTCTTAAAAGCTTCTTTTAACTATTAAACTGTTTTGTTCTTATCTGTCAAAATTAAGTTTGCCAGAAGGGGACAAAACATACAACATATGAATTAGAGGGTTAATGTATGTATATATTATCATCATCATTATCAGCCCACATTATCACTGTCCCACTGCTGGGCACAGGCCTCTTCTCATACAGAGAAGGCATGAGCATTGATCACCACGCTTGCTCAAGGCGGATTGGCGATTTCAGACTTTTTAAGTCCAGGTTTCCTCACATTGTTTTCCTTCACCGTTAGTCAGTGACGTCTAAGGGCCAAGTTCACCAACAAAGTAACAGTCCGATTATCCGAAAACAGCTGTTTACCATGAATTTTCATGTTCACCAAAGCAAATCAACTGATTAAACACAGTAATCAACTGTTATCGCTAACCGAGGTGGGAGAGGTTGTTTAAAGTCCCGGTTAGTACTTAATCAGAGAATTTTGACGTTGTATAATATTTTTTTGTCTAGAATTTTCAAAAAAAACTTGTTTTACACTATTTCACGGTGTCCTTTATCACTTTCTGAAGAAACATAATTTTTTTTTTTTGAAAACACGGCAAACAAACAAATGTTGCAAACATCCCGCATATTTTAAAATAAAAATTATAAAAAAAGCGCTAGACTGAATTTCAATCAATTTCTATTTAATTGTAGCTAATATTAGGAATATGTTGCTTTTTATCTATTATATTCAATAATTTCTAATATTTTTTTGGTTTTCAACCTACTTACAATTTATATTTTATAGAATAAATACTTTTTGCTAATAAAAAAGTATAAAGCTTGTTGGTCGTTCTACGATGTAATGCTGCTAAATTAAGAATCAGTGTCACTTCGACGTATCTAGTATCTAATATGAGACAACAAACAATAAATATGACATTCATATTCGATGCTTCTTTCTTTGGAAGGGTAATATATCATTCGTTCTTTCATTCGTCAAACAGTTGATTAACCAACCGATGCTGTACAAGAAGTGGTGAACATAAAAATTCCCGCATCATAGTTAAACAACTGTTTTTGTTTAGCGGCCCGATTACGAATCCAATGGTTATTTCACTGTCGGTGAACACGGACCTAAGATATACTTAGAATATATATATGAGTTTAGAAAAGTCACATTGGTACTTGCCAGGTTTCGAATTTGTACACTCGTACACGAGAGACAGGTGCTTTAACCACTAGGCCACCACAACTTAATATTTAGACGAAAAACAAAATAGTAGCAAAATTTGACAGATCCTGAATGACAGTTCTTCCGTTTCACGTATAAGTTACCGCATATTTTTTTGGAGCAACCGGCTATTAATGTGTGTATAAGTAATTGGTAATAACTGTATTATTATTTGGTAGGTACATTAGTAGCGTAAATTAAGTTATTGAGACATCACACACAAACTGATTATTGATAATAATTAATTCACAAAACCTTTGTTTGCGTGTTAATTGATAATTTTGTACTAATTGGTAACCACAAACAGGGTGATCTAATTGAAATTTGTGTTTTTGATCAATGTAGGTAATTGTGAGTTTTAACAAATTAATTATTTTTCATTAACCGGATTTATGTAAATTTTATCAAATACTCAGGCGCATTGAATAAAAGTTATCATCTGCCTAGCTTTTTTCCAACTATGCTTAGTAATTATAATTAGGTTTTTCTAGACTATTTTGTGTATATACATTTGCATATATAATACAATGATGTAAAAATCATTTCGCCCAAAAGTTAAACTAACTAGGGATTCAGTTAGGTGACTAATTAAGGGAACCAAAAGTTTGCGAAATTAATTACTAACTTTGATATTGAGTTATTAGAAGTTAAACCTACGTGAAATTTAACTGGTCACGTATGAATTGTGCGGTTATTTTAACCGACTTTCCGAGAAGAGGTAATGTTCAACCTGATTAACAAATTATATCTTCATCTGCCTAGCCTTTTCCTAACGAAATCAAGGTCGGCTTCCAGTCCAGTCACATGTCGGTGAAGACCAGAATTTTACATGATTTTACACAATATCCTTTATTTAGACGTGGCTAAGTAACAGCCGCACGGGTCAATCGATCAAAGGTTAAGCTGCGCTTGGCGCGGTTGGTTCGTAGATGGGTGACCATCTATGTCATACCAAGACTCCTCCGTGCTTGCAGAAAGCATGTTAAGCTGTTAGTCCCGGCTGTCATTTGTAGATCTTTGACAGTCATTACGGATAGAAAAGCCAGTCTTACCAGGGGGTATCGTGTTACCCTGTAACTGAGTTGTGGAGACCAAATAGTAGCTCCATGTTAAACACTGTTACTCAGCTAAATCCAGTTACACTGTAATCCGATCCCAATGAAGGAAAAAGCTAGGCAGATAATGATGAATTACAAATTCTCATCGTATCTCCTCCGAAATCTATGTTCTTCAACACTGGGATAATCTTGTAAAATATAATCATGCTTTACAAAGACTACCTTCTCATAAATAAGGGTAAAATGGGGAAAAGCCAACAACTCATCGCGAATAAATTTCCAAAGCAATTAAAGTAGGACAAGAGAGAGAAATTTTCAAAAACAAATTAGTCATTTTAATTAATTTCTTTGAAAATAGAGAGGACAGTTTGGATGTGAATGTTAATTGGTGTAAAAGTTTATATTTATAAGAATAAGAATAAATTTATTAAAAGAAAATAAGGGTTACATAGTTTTGAATTATGCTCAAAAATTAGATTTCTTTAAAGAGTTACAAATGAAATAAATTTCAAAGACTTCCTGCATTAGGCTGGGCCGGAAGTTTATAAGACTTTCTATGTTAGCACAATAGTATGCTTAATCGCAGAGTTACATGTACTGATATGGTAGAATAATGATGTAATACAATCTTAGGATAGAATACGAATGGTGAAATCTATAGTGAAAATAATAAAATTAAACTTATACAAAAGAAAATAAACTATATTATTAATGTTTAAAGCTTTCCGCTCGCGGCTTCGCCCATGTGTACATTTTTTTACACCTTGGGTTACATTATTCAAGTTTTTGTAAGGATCCCTAATTATTTCTGGAAATAAATATACCAAAGAATAAGCGTTTCTTAAACGTGTAACGGAAAAACGGTCATCCTTCATGATTTGTCAAAATGGATAATAAAACTTATGTAATAAATTTGCTATTTATCTATCTATACAGATATAATGTCCTGATCTATCAAAATATTCTTCCGCATCGCTGTCAAGGGGAATCGTGCCCAAAAGGCTGACTGCATTACCATCCAACGAAATATATATACCAGCCCTTTGATCACGCGTGGAGTTTCCTAAACGTTCGCTTTTTTTGTGTATGGCATCTCGCAGGTCAACCTAGAAGGTTGTCGACTGCTTAACCGGGCTTGCCTGTGCAGTGCCTTAAATGAATTTAGGGCCTCCAGCCAGGGCTTTACTTACAAAAGTAAGTGACTACACTTAAGGGCACCCCCTAGTGGGGTACGGGCGTCGGCTTAGGGCGTCGCTGGGGGAGGACAGCAAGGGACTGGGTCAGAATATATTTGATTATTATAATCGGGAATTTTAAAGCTATTGGCTCAGTTCGCGGGCTGGCTCGTCGAGCTAGGCTCGGGAGGGCCTAAACGTTCGCCTATGTCACGAAATAGTAGAAAGGCACTTGGACCCCAAGGCCCTAATGTTTCAACCCCAAACGGCCCAAATATATAATTACCAAAAAGGATTATATAATGCCACTAGTATTTGCGCCGTTTAAGGTTTTCTGCAGCTACACCAGCACATTTTTCTTATCTATTCTATTTAACAGAAACTACACAATATATTCCATCTCCCTCACACCCTTTAAACCGACTAGTTTCTTCTTAAACTCGGTAAAGTGCAACAAGGACGCAGCTATTACTCGTTGTCGTTGTTATAATTAAAGAGAAACGTCATGATCAATCAGCGTTAATTGGCTGATCAGACTGAGCGAGAGGTAGCGTTGGCAGAAAAATCAATTACAGAAGGCGAGATTTTTATTTAACACTTTTAAAATGGTTTTGAACTTTCTTTCGTAGATTTTTCGTAGAAAGTTAAATATCTTCTATCTACAAACAATACTCACATTGTCAAAAAAAAGACTATGCTAATAAGATTCAATCCACAATTATTTGTGGAGCTTTTGGGGATTTCTTATTTGACTGATTGCCATGACAGATTATATTAAATGTTAGGTATATCACTGCTTCATGAAAAATGGACAAGAGAACAAACACAATCACACATTAATATTGTTATTTTTCATACATTTATATCACTTTTTATTACATTTATAAATATTTATTTTAAAAAAACATTACATAAATGATAAATGATATTTATTTCTGCAAGTAGGTTATAAAATAACACTTTTACACGTCATAAATTATGAATAGAAATTAATTTTCATAATTAAATGTTTATATCATTTATCATTCGGCAGTTCGACTTTTTCTGCCAACCGTACTATCCAATTGGCGTCATACGACACGGGTATACCCGTACAGTCAGCAGAACAATTGAACCGTTCTCCACGTTCAATAATCACTCAGGTATGGCAGTGGCAAATAATTGCCAGTGTGCCACCTATGGCACTCGGCTGGCAATAGCAGGCCATCGTGCTGTAATGTGCGGCGTTTGCGGGTTAAAATCAACATATGATGATGGCTATAGCAGTTTATTGGCTATGCGGTTTCTAATGGCTATTTACTGGTGACATTAGATTCAATGTGAATCCTAACTTCCTAAATGCGAAAGTGAGTATGTTTGTTACGCTTTTACGGTAAAACGGCTGAACCGATTTGGATGAAATTTGGCGGAGATAGACCCTGGAGGCGGTTATAGGGTATTTTTTTATCCGGGTTTGTTAAGTATCCCTTTAGATTTTTTTTTATCCCAAATTTTCTATAAAAAAGTACATTAAGTTTGGTTTAGAGATTTAACAGTTTATAACAAAAGCCAAACAGATTTACTTGTACACAAATTAAGTTGTTAGTTTTCATTAAAAAAAAACATTATTAGAAATTATATTATAATACTAGCTTCCCGCCAGCGGCTTCGCCCGCGATATTTTAGCTAATGGATTCAAAAACTTGACAAATTATATACTAAAACCTTCCTCATTAATCACTCTATCTATTACAAATATCTTACGGAACCCTATTTTTTCCAAAATAAAATTTAGCCTATGTTACTCGTGGATAATGTAGCTTTCGAATGGTGAAAGAATTTTTAAAATCGGTCCAGTAGTTTTTGAACCTATTAATTACAAACAAACAAACATACAAATAAAGTTTTCCTCTTTATAATATTAGTGTAGATTCTCCAGTGCAAAAACAAAACGCAATAAAACAAAAAGTTGTCACCACGATTCACGGCACGAGAGAGATATTCCTAACGACACGTTGATATTTCTAGAAAAGAACAAACAATTTCAGCTCTGTTTCCAAGAAAATTAATTTCTTCTTTTGAAAATTGAAACGTTTTTTGTAGTTACTGAGGAGGAACTGCCGTTCTGATCGATAGATTAGCAAGTTTAAGATGTGTTGTGGCCTAGTGGTTATGATTTTTCTAAAAGTCATATGTACTTTCTAAGTATATCTTAGACACTACTGACTAACGGTGAGGAAACCTGGACTTAAAAAGTCTGAAATCGCCAATCCGCCTTGAGCAAGCGTGGTGATCAATGCTCATGCCTTCTCTGAGAAGAGGCCTGTGCCCAACAGTGGGACAATATATAGGATAATGATGAAGCTGCGTTAGCCATGGTCAGTCCATGGTGACCATTTTCTGAACATAGCGAGACCCCTCCGTGCCTCGGAGAGCACGTAAAGCTGTCGTTCTTGCGCCTGATCTCTCCCCGGTCGTGTCGGATAGCCAATATTTTTTTTTTGCATATATGCATTGATCTGCATGATCTTCACGTTACACGACTATTTGTAACAAGAACAATTGATTTTAAAAGGGTATCCATGGAGTTTCTTGCCGGTTCTTCTCCATAGGACCCACTTTTTGGAACCGTGCACCTAGTTTCTGGTTTTGACGTTTTATAAGAACCTGTTGGTCTACATAAAATAAAAACCTATTGAATTTGACATCGGACTATGACAGTGAGGGAATAGAAAATACATATGTGTTAATAGGTTTTATAGGATTATTACAACAATAGGACTTACAACAGAATTTCAGTTAAAAATAAATATGCTATGTTAAAGCTGGTTGAATGCTATTAGGTTTTTTTTCTCGTTAAAAAAACTGTTTGCAAAAACAGTTTGGTTTGTTTTTAACGTTCTAGATTTTATAGTTTGTTAATCTTTTTACAAGCATTGGGGTGCAACTGAAATAAAACAAACAACATTCAATATTTCGTTACTTTAGATTTCAACGTATGTAGAAATTGACGCATTTTTATTAACAATCCACCATCACCACCATATTGACCACAACGCGAGGAAAGAGAAAGAAAATAAAAGTTATTGTAGGGTGACCATAAAATTTCACAATTATTAGAGACATTCCCGAAACTGTCATTATATCGTAAACCCACATGAGTATGAAGAATGCGCACAATACTTCAAGATTACGGTCTCCCCGGTATTTCATTAATACCCTCAATAATAGCCGTTTGGGGTAGTTTTATTTGTTTCTGCTTCCCCTCCTAGTAATCGCCGTGATGATATATGTGGTCTGTTATTAGACATTATCACCAACAATTTGTAGGGAGTTTGATAAATCAGACGTATTATTGTTCCTATTTATTAACACTAAAACTTCGATCATTTGACCAATGATGGATGAGTAAAGCACTCAAATCCTTACTAATATTGTAATTGCGAAAGTAACATTGTCTGTTTGTGTGTTACGCTTTCAGTAAAACGGTTGAGTCGATTTAAATGCAATTTGGTAAGAAGATAAATTGAAACCTTTAGACGTAAGGTTTGGGTGAATTCGCGGTAAATAGCTGTATTTAAAAAAAAACAACAACAAAAATATTACAAATTATTAATAAAATACTTTTATTTACTTCTGAAATGAAATTTATTTACGAATTTATGTCCTAACCGATTATTATGAACACAAATTTCTAGAAAGCTTCAAACGTATTATATTTAATGCAAACTATTTCATTAATATTTCAAAACAATAATGTTCGAGCTGAATCCTCTCAATGAAATACCTAAAACAAAATAGAAATAAAGCTGATTTTAGTTCACAAACTGTATTTTTGTTTATAACGAGAGCTTGTCCAGAAAACGCAATAAAATATTTAATTTATATTAATAATTTAAAACATTTCCTGTGAACCGTTACAATGACTGTCAGAATATAATATTTGTAGATACCTATTCATATCTCTCAAATAACAATTAAGCTGGACACTTTAATCCAGCAAAAACGTTATTCAATTATTATCAACTAATTAATTAATATTGTCACAATAATAATGTCCCAATATTGTGACGTCAGTAATACGCTGGCCACACGTACGGATTACCGTGGACTTTAATATTAGTGTCCTCGCCGATAATTTATTACTCGGTATTAAATAGACATGTTGGATAAATTTATTCGGACGACCGGATAATTTATTGGCTTTTATTGAATTTTGGGTAGTTATCGGAGTAAGCTATTATTATGTGGGAGATTTTAATTTTAAATACTAGTGAATAATATATAAATTGTTACTTTGTTAAGTAAGGATTATAAAAGATATATGTGGGGCGTTATTTATGACACCCAAAATTAAGTTTATGGAACGTTAATGACAGTTTCAGTGAAATAACGGTTCGGCCCAGAAGTCGCAAGCACGGCTACTTGAATTTAAGTCCCTTGGTTAAATTCCAGTATAAGACAAACACCGGTTATACCAAAAAAATGCGGTTACTTATACCTGAAACGGAAGAACTGTCATTCAAGATCTGTCAAAATAGAGAATAAAATTCAACAATTTTTCTAATATTTTATGTTTTTCGTGTAAATATTTATGAGAAATGTTTACTTAATTATAATATATATGTATTGATATCATAAAAAAAAATATTAAACGTATGCTAATTATTGATATCATAAAACATATTAAAAGTATGCTAATTATTGATATCATGTTTTGTGATATTCGTAAAATTAGAAAGCATAAATGATAAAAAGATGTGCAACCTGCCGTAAGTGTTATTATTTTATTCATATTTAATTTCTCAGTAACAGCCTGTGGGTTAAATATTAAACCCAGTTCATAGAAATAGGCCACCTTACATAAGACATTAACTTCCGAAATGTAGTTGTAATATTAATACAAGTGTGACCACACGTTCGGGGAAAAACAGGCTTAATATAACATAGTAATTTAAAAATATACTCGTAATATCACGTGCTAGTATTCATTGAGCTAGAAGTTCTCATATCGATACAACATTGATTCCCGACGACGGGAAACTAATAAGTCCACATTAATTTGTTGTGTGGTCACCGTGTGATGGCTCGCAAATAAAATTATATGAAAGAGCCGTATTAATTTCTGTCTTATATAGGGGAATGTCAGTTCGCGTTACGATAGACGATGTGGCCATTTTCTTTCGAGGGATTTGAAAGTAGGTTCTAGTTCGCGGCGTCGTCCGGAATTTGAATATAGCGTGAATGCACCATTGTTAAATCTGGTACCACCTGCATTTTGTGCAAATAAACGTTTCTTTCTTTGTTTCTGGTATGGTTTTTTTGCGATACCCTAATTATTTTTCTAAAATAGAAGTAGCGTTAGTTACTGTTTATAACATCAGCTATTTGCCAGTAACTTGCCAATTGAGGATTTATTTAACGCACCCGGGTAAAAGCCTATAACTGTCTCCAGGGTCCTATCTATCTGCGTACCAAACTTTATCCAAATCGGTTCAGACATTTTATCGTGAAAACGTAACAAACTAACCCAAATATCGCATTTTTAATGTTAAGTTAGAATTTCATTAATTATTATGGATTTCTAAGACAAAAACCATGTTTTGTGAGACAATACATAAGTGCCACCCAACTTTGTTCTTCTGCCCCAATAATTCACACCATGACAAGAATCCATGTATCTTTGCCAGCCAGCATTGGTATTCCACCCTCGGCCTCCCAAGGACAACATTTTTAAAGGACGCCTACGTGATCTGACGATTAAGGGAGTATTTTTATTAAATTTTTACTCAGAACACCGTTTGTTTTTCGATGAAATATTGAAGGTATTTTTTGCGTACCTAATTAAATAATGTCTTGCTGGCCCGGAGTTAAAAATCTCGCTTTAGAGGCACGAGTTAGAGGGGTTGACATACTATAGGTACTTGCCAGGTTTCGAGCCCGCACACTCGTACACGAGAGGCAGGTGCCTTAACCACTAGGCCACCACGACTTTTATTTGACGATATACTATAGTTAAAAACCGACCAAGTGCATGTCGGGCCACGCGCAGTAGGGTTCCGTAGTAGGTCTTAGTTAGTCGACTATACCTCTATAACCAGTTAAGCCTACTTAGCCGTGATAGTTTTCCTTATAAGATCATTACATGTGCTACGTCTGTGAATTTTTTCATATTTTTAGGGACAGCCATTCAAAAGTTAGAGGGGGACGCTCGTATCGATCGACTCATCAGCTTAGCCTTTTCCCAACTATGTTGGGGTCAGCTTGCAGTCTAAACCGGAAGCAGCTGAGTACCAGTGTTTTACATGGAGTGACTGCCTATATGACCTCCACAACCCAATTACCGGGTAACACGATACCCCTTGGTAAGACTGGTTGTCAGACTTTCTGGCATTACGGGTAGTCAGAACTACCCGTAATGACTGTCAAAGATTTACTAATGACAACCGGGACCAAAAGCTTAACGTGCTTTCCGAGGCGCGGAGGAGTCTCGCTATGACATAGATGAGCGGTCGGCAACCCGCGGCCCGTGAATGTTTGGTAAAAAAGTTTTTATCAAAAAACAATACAACCGACTTCCAAAAATACTTATAAGAGTAAAATTAGTTTCATTTAAATGTTAGTGGACCAATACATCGCTCTAGAAGTCAGTGTCTCTAAGGTACTGTTGTTAGTATTTTGCCACCGACTCATAAATTAATGAAATACGCTGGATGTATGGCTTCAAGGTAAAAAAAAACCGGCCAAGTGCGTGTCGGGCACGGTAGGGTTCCGTAGTACGTTTTAGTTGGTCGACTGTAACTCCTAAACCGGTTAAACCTAAGTAGCCGTGAAAGTTTTCCGTTTAACTTCATTAAATGTGCTACGTCTGTGAATTTTTTCATATTCACAGAAAAAAAAACGCACTTTAAAGCTAGATATATTATTTCGCAAACCGATCCCTAAATCGAAAAATGGTCTCAACATAAAAATATAAAAACATAAAAATTGGCAACCTACAAAAAAATCGCGCTCGCTTCGCTCACGCCTTAAACTTTTCTTTTTTCTTCTCCCATTTACTTTCTGCTACAATTTACGAGTTCTTTACTTCAAACATCATCATGCAACAAACAAAAACAACTCAAAAGCAAAAATTATCATAATTTTATTGTGACCCAAAAAATTCGCGCTCGCTTCGCTCGCGCCTTCATCTGTCCTTTTCTTTTAGGAGTTTGCTTTTACTACATTTTATAAGTCTTTACTCCAAACGTTATCATGCAACAGACAAAAACAACTTAAAAGTAATAAAAAGCAACTGTTTTGCAAAAATAAAACAGACTTCAAAATACACAAAAAAAATAAAAATAACTAATATATCGTTCTAAAAGTCGGTGGCCCGGGCGCTAAATCTTTAAATACGCCTCTGGTAACCGGTTACAGAGTTATAGTCGTCAACTAAGACCTACTACGGAACCCTACTGACCGTGCGCGCGTGACCCGACTCGCACTTGGCCGGTTTTTCTATGGGAAATTATACGTAGGTATCAGGCAGAATTTAGGGTAATATCACAAGTGCGGCCCGCCTTTAGGTTATTTTGCTACCTTGTGGCCCTTGCTTGCCAAAAGGTTGCCGACCGCTGAAGATGATCACCCATCCACGGACGGACCGCGCCAAGCGCAGCTTAACCTTTGATCGGTCGACCCGTGAGGCTGTTACTTAGCCACGAGCTCCTCAACAGTATCGATCGACTACGGAACCCAAAAAACCTGAAACAATGACACACAATGTTATTTAAAGCATTTCAAAGCCAGTATTTTCGTACAAATAGCGAAAGATTCGTATTAAATTCATTAATTCAGTTCAGTGCTTACAGGGTCTAGCTCAAAGCTAAGCCAGTCGGGCATGAAAGACGGCTTCAAATTAAACTTATGCTTGAATGAGTTTAATGGTCGGAAAGGCAGATTTTGTTACCCCACCAATTTTTGTCTCATTATTTTCTGCTAGCTTTTTCTCGCTGTTTCACTCGTGTTCTGATAGAACTACGTCACGGATCCAGATAAAAAGCTAGCCTATAATCGTCTTCAGAGTCTTATCTATATCCATGCTAAATTTTATTTTAATCGGTGTAGCTGTTTTACAGTGAAAGCGTGACAAACAAACTCACTTTCTGATTTATAATATTAGTTAGGATTTATTTTTTTATTGTTTTACCCAAAAATATATTATTTACTGTCTTAATAGTCTTCTGTTTGCAAAAACAATGAATGAGCATTTTGACGGGTTCGATTCTCGAGACGCGATTTGTCGTTGATGCAAAAACTAACAAACATAATATACTCACAATCTTTCGCATGTTTTTTATTATGTTCAGACATTGCATTTCGTTTATTTTTTTAAAAGCATATTGCCTTGTCTATACTAATATAATAAAGCTGAATAGTTTGTTTGTTTGAACGCGCTAATCTCGGAAACTACCGGTCCGATTTGAAAAATTCTTTCAGTGTTAGATAGCCCATTTATCGAGGAAGGCTATAGGCTATATATCTTCACGCTAAAACCAGTAGGAGCGGAGCACCACTATTCCACGCGGACGAAGTCGCGGGCAGAAGCTAGTTTAATATAAAATATAAGCTGCCTTAATTTCAACTCAATTTCGACAAAATAGTCCCGATTTTCTGTACCATAGAATTCCTCAAACCACGGCACATGGTTATATTAGTGACGAAAGGGGAGAAACCACCCTCCAGCATTAAATTTTAATTATATTCTATTTGTGCCAAAACTGTATTTACACACCGTAGACGTAGCAGAGTTATAGGGTGATAAAATACTTGATGTCTTATGAAGTTATAAGGTTTTTAATATTTATGCTTCCTGCGAAGGATAATACGTGCCTGTATTATAATCTTATCCAGGCTTCTTGTATTAGAAAACGTTGTATTTAATATTCATATTACCGATGCGTCCCGGCTTCGCTTAGCAAAATATATAAATATCAGACTTTTTATCAACTTTGAACACAAAAATAATGTCCTTTTTAGGGTTCCGTAGTCCGACAAGGAACCCTTATAGTTTCGCCATGTCCGTCTGTCTGTCTGTCCGCGGCATAGCTCCGAGGGTCTTGTTACTAGAAAGCTGAAATTTGGTATGGATATGTATATTGATCACGGCGAGAAAGTGGTAAAATAAAATTTTGAAAAATATATTTTTTTAGGGTAGCCTCCAAACACGTAAAGTGGGGATGATTTTTTTTTTCTCGCGTACCCCTTCGTGTTTGGTATCGTTAGATAGGTCTTTCAAAAATATTATGGGTGTAGAAATGTGAAAAATTCACAGACGTAGCACATGTAGTGAACTTTCAAGGAAAACTATCACGGCTAAGTAGGCTTAACTGGTTACAGAGTTAGAGTCGACTAACTAACTCCTACTACGGAAACCTACTGCGCGTGGCCCGACACGCACTTGGCCGGTTTTTTTTAAGTCGAAACAAAAATCCGTCGAGTTGTTCGTGTGTTATTTTTAACCCCCGACCATAAATATAATATTTTTGGTTGGTCATGTATTTAACATGTGTATCTGTCTGTGGCATTCTAGCTTCGAAACGAACGAACCGATTAAAATGCAGTTTTTATTAAGGTAAATTGATATGGATGATGTCACTCGATTCTTTGACCAAATTCATTTCTTAGTGTGTGAGAAAGTTAGGATACAGCGATAGTTATTATATATAGGCAAAAATTACTTGACTTTATTAAAACAAATTACTTTAAAAAACATGTAATATAAAAGTTAACCCTTCATATATTTAGTTTTAAACTTCGTATTTTCTCAGCAAAACTACATGATCTATCAGGATTGAAGTTCACAAACTTTTCTTACATAACCAGCATGTAGACAGTTCATACTAGTTATGGAAGTAGGACGAACAAACTCCACGATATCTAGGATTACTTGGGGATTAAAGGAGTTTTCAAACTGGGGTAGTCGGTATTAGGGACTAGCTACTATCGCAGATATATCTAATAACAAATAATAGTAATCTCTACCTATTAGTCACGACGGCCAATCTCAATGGAGACTAGCCAGGTTTTTAGGAGACATTATAGTGCATGATGCTTGCGCAAACACAGGTGCACTCTCTATTCCCTCACTCTCATAGGCCGGGTCGGTCAATAATTGGATGGGTTGCTAAGTTACAACTGTTTGGCTAAAAAAACGTGTTCAACGGCCTACCAAAACTGATCTTGGTTATTTTGTTAATATTTATGAGAATAGTTAAAGTTTAAAAATAAAATATTGAGTTCACCTTGAAATCAATATTTATAAAAATCAATGCCACTTTTCGTTGTAATTTTATAACTCAAGAACGGGCTCACCTATCCAAACCAAATGTTTAGGCTTTGTTCGGACTATTTAGTAGATGGTTTATGTGAAGTTTGCACAAAATCGATCGAGCGGTTCATCTTTAATTTGAATTCATATAGCTCACGCGGGCGAAGCCGCTTGCGGAAAGCTTAGTATGTAATATTTTACCTACAGTTGTTGAGGGGGTCAAAAAAGGCTAGGCACCATAAAATTACGGAAAATTCCTATTACTCCTAAAAATTTAGAGTAACCACCTTTTATAATGACTTCTACACAATTATAAGTAATTTATGAACCCCAGTTCTTTGAACCCCGAGCAACAAACAAGTGGCAAATAGCAATCGAAATAGCAATAAATAATAATTGCTATCGAAATCATTATTGCTATCTACAATCTTTATTGGTAACTATAAATACTATGCGGATTGATCGCAATTACTTTGGCGCCGGGACTGTCTCGGGTCCTGTTAAAATTGTTGTCACACTAGTCCGGCTTAATTTATCGTTATTGGCTTGATAGACAAACACTGGCAATTTGTTTGTTTTATGATGTTTTTTTTTGTTTTTGTTGACATTGTGTTCAATTCTTTGACAATCAAAGATTATATTTGTCTTTTTGAAAGGAATAATAATAGCCGGTTGCACTAAACTTTTTATAATTTATACTCTTACGTATTCGTAAGAGTATAAATGATTTATACTCTTACGTATTCGTAAGAGTATAAATGATAAAAATATTAAAAGAAAACTAATTATCATGTTTTGTAATATTTTACAAAACATGATAATTGGTTTTCTTTTAATATTTTTTTATGTTTTCAATATCTAGGTAATTTATTTAATGACAGATCTTGAATAACAGTTCTTACGTTTAATTACGCGAAACAAAATATTGTTTAAATGAGTGTCATTTAACAACATAGAAATCATGTGCCGAATAAATGTCTGAATTTTAGGAGTTGAAAAGCTATAAGAATTTGTCCGATGAAAAAGTAACTATCGACTCATTTTGAAGGGTGAATGTGTTGGGAGGTCTCGATTTAATATAACTTAATATATGGGCTATATAAAATAAACAAAATTTAAAATTCACTAAATACTAATTGTATGATAAAAATATGATGTCGTGGTGGCCTAGTGGTTTAGGCACCTGCTTCTCGTGTACGAGCGTGCGGGTTCGAAACCTGGCTAGTATGCTATGTACTTTCTTAGTAAATCTTAGATGTTACTGCCTAACGGTGAAGGAAAACATCGTGAGGAAACCTGGACTTAAAAAGACTGAAATCGCCAATCCACCTTGTGCAAGCGTGGTGATCAATGCTCATGCCTTCTCTGTATGAGAAGAGGCTTGTGCCCAGTAGTGGGACAGTATATAGGCTGATGATGATGATGATGAAATAATACAAGTAAGCGACCAAGTATTTCAATAATAGTTGTTTGATAAACAATAATTAACTGAGATGTTGGAGCGTTGGTAGAAAAATAAAATATTTGATAAGATTCACAGAATTTTAATTCGGTTAAGTAATTTAATGATTCTAAGATGTTAAATCTAATAAAAGTAAATAGTATTTTAATTTGGCGTAATTCTACGAATAATCCGTTATTTAATTTGTTTCATTAATTTTGGAATTACCAAGTCGACTGTAGTTAGATTTTTTTTTCAGCACAGAAACTTTATCTTTAAAAAGCTCGCTAAAGAAATCTGATTTCAATTTTGATTAAACTTCTTGGAAACCTTACATTGGATTGAAATGAAATTATAATTTGTATTTTTTTTGTGACTGCTTTTTCGTAAAACACACACCTTTTGGCTAATTTCGAAAAAATACTAAGAATTTACGTTAAACCAAATGCAGATTTGTTATGTGTTTTTGTCTGTATATCTTTCTGTTTGTCTGTCTGTTACACTTTGAATAGAACGGCTAAATCGATTTTCATGAAATTTGTTGTGATGGATAAAGATTGTTATCTGAGGAAGGACTTGGGATATCTTTCTGCCGGATGCGTCAAGTAATTCCGTCAGAAAACTCTAGTAAAAAAAAATCCCATAATTAATTTAATTATTTCAACTTCATAATACAATACATTGTCTGACAAGGCATTTTCTACCACTCAACCACATATTTGTTTTGCTCCTCATACTAACATCTACCCCGATCGGTCTAGCGACCAGTCGTTCAACCAATCGCCACCAGTAACAAGATATCCAATTACTGACGAGTTTATAGATTGAATAATTACTGTTGTCTGTACGTTATACAGGGTGACACGATGCTGTGACTATGATTACAGCGAATTTTAGGACACTTGTAATTAGTTACTGTAAAGGTATTACTAATTTAGATAATAGTTATGAATTTGTGTCTGTGGTGACTGTAGACTTTAAAACATATCGATACGAGGACAAATTTTTCGCGCATTTTCGCTCGTATTCTGTCCTTGGCGTCAGTCTTTGTGCTTTACGAATTAAAGTTACCAAAGAGATGTTTCTTATTATCGCAGCTGCTTGCAAACTGACGTGGGTTTTTTTTCTACATGACCTCAGAGCAGGGTGCTTCTAACAGCATTCGAATTGACGTTAGAATGCGCGCTCGCGCTGGTATACAAGAGTGGACGCGCGTATGCTCGGGCTGGCTACTCGCGTTTCTTGACAAAAAAATTGTTTGGTCCAACAAAAATCCTACCTTACATACTGAATCATCTGTCTAGCCTTTTCCCAACTATGTTGGGGTCGGCTTTCAGTCTAAACCAGATGCAACTGAGTACCAGTGTTTTCCAAGGAGCGACTGCCTATCTGACCTCCAAAACCCAGTTACCGGGTAACACGATACCCCTTGGTAAGACTGGTTGTTATACTTTCTGGCTTCTGACTACCCGTAACGATTGTCAAAGATCTACAAATGACAACCGGGACTAACAGCATAACGTGCTTTCCAAGGCACGAAGGAGTCTCGCTATGAAATAGATGGTCTACCATCTATGGACCGACCGCGCCAAGCGCAGCTTAACCTTTGATCGGTCGATCCGTGCGGCTGTTACTTAGCCACGAGCTCCTCAACCTTACAGTACCTTATATACCTATATATACCTTACATACTGAATATCCTCTAAAATGTTACAGTCTCATGTATCTGTTAAGCCTTTCAGTTCGCATACACAGTGTATTTTCAAAACAATTTTGAAAGCGATACAAAACAAATCTATCAAATCCCTGGCTCTCAATTTATTATAGCCCCTACCTACCATCAAAGGGAGAGGTTTATTACTCCACATAGTTCCCCGTTAACAGTATTAGTTTACAAAAGATTAAGGTCCACAGTATCCCATATTGGGATCACATCAAACCAGTGCTCTGGTAATTTCGTCAGTGTAAACCTATATGGGAAAACCTTTGTGGTGTCAAGGATCTATTTATTGATTGGGAATTCAGTTACAAGGGCATACAGTAACCATGTTGAGTTTTTAAATCTATACTCCATTTAAAATGTGATTAGAAATTTTAACGCGCCGTATTTACCGTTTGTTCAAACGATTTTGAGCTCTAGCGATGTTGTTATCTACATAACAAAAACAGATGCAGAATATATTTGACATTGTAAACATTATTATGTTATTAATACCATCCTTATCTGTACGGAATAGAACTCAAAATAGGCTGAATATATTGCAAAAAGTAGTTAGGTTTGATCCTGCTTAGCAGCTCAAAAACTATTATTTCCATTGACTTTTACAGCTTGTTTTATATAGCATCAGTAAACACTGCACGCTAAGCCGGATAAGGCTTATACTCAAAGGAATAAAATAGCTTGTGCCACAGATTATGAACAAATGGAGTGCTAATACCGCCGCTGTCAGTTAGTGCAAAGCGTTTCTATGTCGCTGTTGAGTTACAGATACTTACTATCCACATACTTGTTTGTTATTAGTTTTTTTTATAATCCCTCCCGTCGTGGGTGGGGCGGAGGAAGTGTCATACTCTTACTGATTAAAACCCGGCCATGTTCCTTCCTCGGTCCTTTGTATTCCGGGGGCGCGGTAACTCTTTCGAATATCCCGCAGATTTATATCAAGACTACTTGCACTATGTCTCGCCACCTCACGTGCATATACTAAGTGTTTCTCACGGTAGCAGTCGCGCCTCAAAGGAAACCTCACGTGTATAATATAATACTAGCTCCCGCGGTTTCACCCGCGTCTCAAAGGAACTACGTAACGAACCCAGATATAAATTATCTTTTGTCTTTCTGCAGGTTTCAACCTGTTCTAATACTAAATATCATCCAAATCGGTTAACCGTGAAAGCGTAGAAAGAAAGAAATAAATAAAAAAAAAGTTTTTTTTTTTCTTTCTTTCTATCTCATGCCAAATATTATCCAAATGGTTTACCGTCAAAGCGTAGCGTGTGTTAAGGATATGTATGAAACCATTATGTCATAAGCACTCCATTTCCATAATACTCCATGGTCTCATAAAGCTATGACCTAAATTATCTTCGAAGCATGTTTCTCTCGGCTTCAAAGTTTTTAGAGCGTTTAAATGGATCTAACGTAGCGTATCTTAAGACCAGTTTTACGTTCCTACGTGAGATGGGAACGTATTTATGCGCTTAATATTACTGGAAGATGGAAATGTCATTATTTCCATCTGCATTATAATAATTAGACTATAATATTTCCTCCATTTGGGGCTTGGAGTATCTGTGGGAATAATTTAAGCCCAAGTTCACCGACAAGATAACGGTCCGATTAACTTAAAACAGCTGTTTATCATAAATTCAAACTTCCAACGTTCGATGGATTGGATGGATGTATTATTTGACTGTTGTTTATGTTGTATTTGAGAATTTTATTTCTGAAACGGTCGATTATCAAACGGGTTGAACTAGAAGTGGGTAACACGAAAATTCACAAAGCGGTTTTTGGACTTTTTGCTATACTGTCATGTGTTTTGTTTCCGATGAATTTGATGATTGACTTCCAAAACTAATTTTTCCTTCGTTTTGTTTTAAAGGTTCTTATATATATTTTCTAATAAAAGATTCACGCTTACACCTAGAAGCTTCTTACGACATTTATGTTTAAGTCGTTAGAACATGTTTCCTCACAAAAACCTGTCACTAGCCACAAACTCATACTATTTATAGAATGACTCTTAGCTATTTTTAGACAACAACACAACCACTTAAATAAAGAATTTTATTTAGGTCAAAGTTAGATAACAACAGAATAAAGGTGGACTTTAGCTTTGTATTATTAAGGTCCATATAAAAAAAAAACTTACACTTCTTAAATATAGGTTTTTCGAATCAAATCTCTTCTCAATAAAATTACAAACAATACTTTTGTTCTAGAATAGCCTTAAACTTCGGGAACACTAACAGCTTTGCTTGTTCCTATTGTTCGAAAGTGAAGTTTATGCTTCTTGAAGTAGCTTGTCTATCACGGAGTCTCCTTGAGTGATCGTCCGGCGTTATCTGGGCATAAAAGTAATAATTTTGGACTTGGATAATAAGTCTGGAATCATACACTCACATTGGACAAGCGAGGTGATCAATGCTCCGGGTTTTTCTGTGTGAGAAGAGCCTTCCACACACACGCACAACGTATAAATTGTATATCTATACTAATATTATAAAAAAGGAAAGATTTGTTTGTAGGGTTTTAACTCAAAAACTACTGGACCGATTTTGAAAATTCTTTCACCGTTAGAAAGCTACATCTTTACGAAGTGTTCCAGAAATAATTAGGGATCCCTACTAAAACTTGAATAATGTAACCCAAGGTGTAAAAAATGTCCACGCGGGCGAAGCCGCTTGTATACTCGTATATATAAAAAGTAATCCACACAAAACAGCACACTCGGATCATCTCTAGGGGCGTGGAATGGTGAAAAAATCCCTTAACAGTCCTCAAAGTAGCGTTTTATTGTTCCCCCAGGACTCTATACCATTGTCGTAAATAAGTTTAACCGCTCATTTATTTACAAGAAAATATTTAGTTAAATACTGAAGCGGTATTTCTTCATTAGTTTTACGGTTTTTTGGCGGGCATAACTCATTGAGTTACGGACTTTGTTTACGGTTAAAGTTTTCGGTTTTTGCCGGTGCTGTGGTAAAGTTTTGGGAGCTGGTGTTTGTAATTTTATTGTTGTGATTAATGTAATTGTCCATTTATTTGGATCTGTAGAATATGGATTCAGTGGAACTTTTAATAAACGATAGTCTTTATAAAATAAAGAGGAATGATGATATACCCATTTATGAAAGTAGACCATTATAGGGCCTTATGCGTAATTGCCAAAAAAAATACAGAAAAGGCTTTTTTCGTGCAGACACCTAAAATATCGCTGTTATTACAGCAACATCGATTTTTTCTTTTATTTCATAAACAAAACCTGATTTAGAAAAAATAACCTTGGTTTTTGATATGACTTAAATCAGACATAGGTACTTAGTCAGGTCTTTCATTTCTCGCACCAAATAATTTGCCTTTTTCGTAGACCAGTGTAATATTAAGTACAATTTTGAAGAGTTTCAACCTACTGGCCTAAATTTTAAGCAGCATCGCAAACTGACCCTGATAAACATTTGTTTTAAATATCAACTAAAGCCAACATTACGACGTCATTAAACTAGAACCCGGTTAGGATAACAAGGATTAACTGGGCCCGTTCATAATCAGATAGTGTTATGTAGGTGATTAGAGCGTGATGGTATAATCTGAGATTAGGGTAGTGTTTGACAACACACTATTGGTGTAACTCGGCCACTGTGTTACTCAGTGATGACCACTGACCGTTACGAGTAAGTCACTACATAGTATAAAACAAAGTCGCTTCCCGCTGTCTGTCCCTATGTATGCTTAGATCTTTAAAACTACGCAACGGATTTTGATGCGGTTTTTTTTAAATAGATAGAGTGATTCAAGAGGAAGGTTTTAGTATATAATTTGTCAACTTTTGTATCCATTTGCTAAAATATCGCGGGCGAAGCCGCTGGCGGAAAGCTAGTATGTTATATAATACAAGCTGTTTCCCGCGATTGCACCCGCATCCCGAGGGAACTAGTTCGCGCACCCGGGTAAAAATTATCCTATATGTTAATCCAGGTTATAAACTATGTGTCGACCAAATTTCATTCAAATCCGTTCAATAGTTTTTGCGTGAAAGAGTAACAAACATACATACATATATTCTTAGAAACTTTAGCGTTAATAATATTAGTAGGATAAGTTAGCTATATAGCCTTTTGGGCACGATTCCCGCTGACATCGATGCGGATGAATATTTTGATGCCTAACTTCTGTTTTTTTTTACTTACTGTAATTATTATGTTTTTTTTTTATATTGTAAATATGTAAATAATTTGAATAATGTTTAAGTGTACTCTGTGGACCGTAGAGAAAAAAAATAGTTTGGATACGGGTATTTTGGGCATATTTTTGTTAACCTAATTCATCTATATTCTACTGTTTTTTATTTAATTTTTTATTTGTATTTTTTTTTCTTCTCCTTCTGTTTTTGTTTGTTCCTGCTTCCTGCAACTACATATCTTGTGGGTGCGCTTGCGCAAAATAAATGTTTTTTCTTTCTTTCTTCTAAGTGCAATAAACTGCTTGGCTAAAAGGTATATTCAGCTGTGGCGGTCCGAGGGGGTCACAGGGGAAAAGACCCCCCAATCGTACACGTCCTATTGACAAACCTCCAAAAAATAAACAATTTATGAGAATTTTAATTGTAATTACGCATTGGTTGTTCGTTAATCGTAATAGATCGTTCAATTTTGAAGCTTGCTTGGAACCTGTGGCTTTAGTCAACACTTCGGCCAATTTTGGCTGTTAATGACACCCCCCTTCCCCCTGTATTCAGCCACATCTAGTAAGACAAGAACGTCATCAAAGAATACGCGAATATACGGTTTTAAAAATTCGTTATATAATATAATCTATTCAATATCTCAGCTACCACAAATACTCAGATATTTACCAGTCTACCGTTACGCCAAAATTACCCATAATTTCCCCATAAAGCTACCATATCTTTCAACGACTACGCTTATTGATCATAACCGTGTATTTGCATATGTGCCTTGTTCAAACACCCATTAAGAAATCCTGGCAAACTTGGACGTTTTAATGAAATTCCTCCATTTTCCCCCGTGTTCCTCCGAATACCCCCAAATTTCCCCTTTTAACATCCTTTCCTTCGTTCCTAAACGTGTTTTAATAGATTATTAGGATTGTTTACCGACTTCAGAGACATAAGGATGGGTTGCTTCTTACGGTTATGTGGATGAGGGGTTTTCGTAGGAGTATGGGGACAAATAAATGTGGAATTATATTTGGATGGGTGTGTGAGTGTTCTCATTAAAATTAAATTATTCATTTCTGCTAAAAGATGATTTCAAATTATTTTACATGGGTTTTTTAATGAGTAGGTGGTGAAGACATTTATTGGGGTGGTTTACAAGGCTAGGTAGCCGCACGATTTCTGCCTTACTGACAATCGACAGTCTAAATGGCAATTCGGCTAGGTTAGTAGTAGAAGGGTAGCATCCGACATTGGCTAAGCGGCGACCGGCCGCATGCAGCTAGTGTCTAAAATCGACTTATGTAAACCCTTCTTTACTTACTGATGACTGAAAGATACTCAGATTCAGATTTTGATAAATAATTTATTTATTTTTATAATAAAAAAAAAAATATTTTCTTTTTTATACCACGTTGTCTGTTTGAAGCATGTAGTGGATGGCATGGTATGTACTCAAATATCTTCAGTTTTGGTTCTAGGTCATATAACATTGTATTTATAGTGAGAAATCACCGTAGTCATGTGCTCTTATTGGAGTGAAACTAGCATTCGAGACTTTGTCTGTGTGACTATCGATAATATTGTAAGTTGCGTTGCACGTCAGCCTATAGCGAGAGGAGTCATTTCATGATTTCCCATCCCTAAAAAAAACTCTTGCACGTCACGTAGGTATTATTAAAAAGTATGTTATATTATATAGTAATAAAGTATAAAAATGTCTTCATTTGGCTCGACTAACAGTAATTTGGGACGCCTTAGTAAGTAGGTAATTTAATTAAGATTCCGCGAAATTTGGGATTGCTCCTTGATTGCTTACCAGAGTTCTTGTATGTGGTCTAAGTTAAAAGTTATGGCGGATAATAAATAAAATTTGTATTGGTACAAAAAATATTAAATTAATTATGTTGGTTTATTTTCTGTATACTAACCCAATTGTGTTATTTTTAAAGCAATAAATTTTAAATAACGTAGTGTATGTTATTCAAAGATATTTTTTAAAGCACTAGCTGTGTCATTCGAAAATCATGCAGTCAAAAAAGCAAAAAAAAAAAATTTTTTTTCATAGCAATCTGTTTTCTTGGTCTTGATATTAATATAATGAAACCAAATCAAATGTCTGTGCCTTTAAAGATATTTTAAAGATAATTCGTCTTATCGACTATTTGCATCAATTTTTAATTCATTTATATTCAGTTCAGTACTGTCAAACAAGTAATTCCTATAGTTAAATATAACATAAAATACTTACATAAAATCCGGCGGCAGTTTGCCAACGAAAAGATGAAATTGCAAAAGTTTTGAATCCAGAATATATTCAATCTAGCTTCCCTGCCAGATTTGGTTTAAGATATGGATGTCTGTGTTATCACTGTTTGTGTTATTTATTTCAGACTAGCTGACCCCGTGAAATTCGTACTGCCTTTTTTTTGTGATTATTTCGATATTTTAATAGTTATTCTGCTATTCAGGGCAAAGACAAATCCAACAAATCAAGCAATAAATCAAAATCGTAAAAGTTGGTCCAGCCGTTCTTAAGTTTTAAATTGTGCATATTCCATCCCTAAGGGGGTCAAAAAAGGGGGGCAAAGTTTCGTATATCCCACGCAGGCGGAAAGCTAGTAGCCCTCCCCCAGGGCCACAGCCTGCCGGGGCTGCGGGACGTTCGAAAGTGATACCGCGCCCCCGGAATACAAAGGGCTGAGGAAGGAACATGGATGGGTTTTAGTCAGTAAGAGTCTGAAACTCCCACCCGCCCCAGCCACGGCGGGAGGGGTCATTTGATGATTTCCCACCCGAAAAAAAAGGCGGATAGCTAGTACAATACTAAATTCTCTTCTGTGTATTATTCATCAGTTTCGCGAGTACTTTTATTTACACTTATGATTGTTATATCCGCATTATTTTATAACTTAGACCACACAACATGTCCCGTTGATTTGATTTACCCGACCTTTACCGATTTGAGCTCTAACCCTTGGCGGGCTTTTAATATTTCTTTTTATTTCAGTATTAATAAATCGCAAGAGTAAACGTATAACGTAATACCTTTAATACTTAATGTATCATCTTCCATCTTAAAGTAAAACGCGTATACTTCAATATATTCTTTGAAGCGAATGTTTCGGGAAATATTTGGATCTCTCATTGAGTAAAGAGATTGTCATTTTTGCGTGGGTGTATGTATATGACTTTTTCTTGGAATATTAATATTAATAAATGTGTTCGTATGTTCGTACAAAGGAGATAGGTATAGGTTTTATTTTTATCTAGTTACGTAGGTATATTACATAGAGAACATGTATTGTTTTAGTCTTCCATGTTTTATATTTACAATGAATAAGTGGACAATCTAAAGCCAATTGTGCAATAAAAAATAAACTGCCATTTTCGACATGTCCTTCTGTAACCTAGCTACAAAAGATAGGATAGCTAGGCTAAAAATGATTTATGTCCTTCTCCGGGGTTGAAGCTTTCTACATACCTACAAACCAAATTTGTTTGAATCGGTTCTGCCATTTGTCCGTGAAAGTTTAAAAGAACATACAGACAGATAAGAGTTACTGCCACATTAATGATGTGCGGAAAGACTAATATTTTTATTTGCGTTTGATTTGTTTTTGATAAATCAAAACAAGTCGTCAAAAACAACCTACATATATTATTATATTACACAACAAATGATTTCACTACTAACATGTTGACAAGTTTATCTCATAATTATCACTTATTCGTGGTGGTCGTTCGGTACTTACCCTTGGTCCTCTAAATATAAGGCACTTATGGTGGTCCCACTCGTTAGGAACACGTCAAACTAGTTTGTTCGTGAATGCTATTGAAATTGGATCAAAGTTAAATGTAATAAAATTTGGATGAGTGGGCTTGTTGGTGAAGAAAGGTTTGATTTTTATTTGGGGGAGTTTTTTGGTCCTTGGTTACGTTGGTACAATCAGCATCAAACATTAAGGATTTTGGGTTATCTTCAAAACTGCTTTTTAACACATTGAACGCCAAACTGACAGACTCAATGCAAAAAACTATTGTTTGTGGGTCACCGGTGACCGGCGTGGCGTTCCAAGGCTTAATGGACCTTTATTCGGAGGTACCTCATGTTATAAGCAGTATATTTCAGAAAAATAATTGATTCCACGCAAAATCCTATGAAAAGGTATAACTCGGGCGACACCGCTTGGCGTTATCAATTTATGTGGTGGTGGTTTTCTGTTCACTTATTCAAAATCAAAAACACACACAGCCCTACTGAGACTTGAGCTATCTTCTAGTTAATGCTTTGGTCTCCTAATATACACATAACCTTCTTGCTCTATGCACATAATTATATTACATCAGATGTCAATTGTCAAGCACATACGTTTTGTACTACAGACATCTTGATATCGATCGTCGGCGACAAGTCAACCCGTCCGTGTTACTCATGTCAAATTAACTTGCTATTAATTCAGCTATTAGTACTCCTCCGCCACATTGTCAGTGCTAATGCTTGGTTTAATTGTTGATGGTAGTTGTAGTTCATATTTAATTAGTGTTTAGAATGTTCGAATTGAATTTGGTCCTTTTTTGGTCCTGAGAGTTGGAAAACTAGAAGAACGTTCAAAAAATAAATATTCTATTTAGATATTTGTCTACCTATCTTTATATGTATAACAATAAACCATTTCAAATAATAGTTTAATTACGTAAAAGAAAAATAAATGACCACATTATCACACATTTGAAGGTTTAGACAATGACTTAGTAGAAAATTTTATTTTGTAAATCTATTTAGATTCCTAGTTCAAAACTTAGTCAAATATCTTATAACTATAAAGCAAAGGTAAATATTCTCATAATAAAAGTATTAAAAACATTTATAAATAATAGGTCCACACTCGAAAACATGATAAACAAATCAGCTGTTGAAAATGGAGTCATTAAATTTAAACTTCTGTCACATAAATAACTTGACGGGACATCAAAACAACTGTGAAATAAGGACACACAACATTCCAGACACCGAAAAATTTAACTTAATAAACCCATTTTGATATCGAGGACACAATCAAGACATATTTCTAACAAAATTAAAGAAAAAAAACAACAACAAATGCGCGGGAACTCACAAAATGTCTTTGACGGGCGGCCATGTTTTTTTTTGTAATGTTTTTTTTGCCGGCAGGCGTCAATAGCACCTCATTATTATTCCACAAAAGAATCGAATAATGGATCGATTTTACGTAGTCGATTATCTCAGTTTCGAGGAACGATCGCTAGATTATACGAGAAATGAACGAGCTCTTTGTCGAGAGCGGAATCTGGACCAGAGATTGAGAACACCTGGCGTGGGTCGTTTGTAGTTATTAGTGGTGGGATTGGGATGAGTTATCGATATTTATGTGGATTTAATTTAAGGGTGTTACGATTGGCTTTTTTTATTAATTACTAGCTTCTGCAAGCGGCTTCGTCCGCGTGGAATAGTGGTGCTCCGCTCCTATTGGTCTTAGCGTGATGATATATAGCCTATAGCCTTCCTCGATAAATGGACTATTTAACACTAAAAGAATTTTTCAAATCGGACCAGCTGTTCCTGAGATTAGCGCGTTTAAACAAAATGACAACATTTCCCTTCACTGCTCTGCTCCTATTGATTGCAGCGTGATGAAAAGTATACTATAACCATCTCAGGAGTATAACAAATAATTGTACCAAGTTTCGTTAAAATCCGTCGAGTAGTTTTTGTTTCTATAGAGTTTATACAGACAGACAGACAGACAGACAAAAATTTTACTGATTGCATTTTTGGCATCAGTATCGATCCCTTATCACCCCCTGATAGTTATTTTGGAAATATATTTCATGTACAGAATTGACCTCTCTACAGATTTATTATAAGTATAGATATAGAAGAAGATAGATTAACAAAACATTTTATCAGGAGTTGATGTTTGAAACTAGTATTGATAAGATGTTATGAATCTTCAATTTAATATTTGAAATAATGAATATCTAATCTTAGAACAAACTTTTTAATTATTAGTTTCTTTTGCAGACAGAAAGCTAATTATATTATTAGGTATCAGAGGCGAAAAAAGATAAAAAAAACAATCTTTTATTACCTAAAATTACTATTAATGAACTTACTACTAAACTACCAAAAATATCGAATGAACAACACTGTAAATATTAATCAACTAACAATAGCCATAATAATTAAATAAAGAAAGCAATATACATAACCAGCATAACCTAAAAATAGCTAAGCACACTATAAATGGTCAAGTAGCACGTCCGTCCGGAGCACCGTTCAGGCAGAAAGTGAGCGATCGTACGGCGCGCCTCTATTTATAGTCTGCTATCGGGTGACAGTTGGTGACGTCACTTGTTTACGTCGATACATCGCCTTCCGCAACCAACAATATAATATTTTTGAAATGTACGTCACATATAAATTTATAACAAAATTCTGCAGCGTTAATACAGAAACAGTCTGTAATTATTACAAATCATAATAGAATCATTGAATTGAACTTGAACAAATTATTTAAATTATTGAAAGTAGAGAAAGAAAGAGAGAGGTAGATTAAAAAAACACCTGCATTACTATTATTATTGACAAATATTTTTTATCACTGGTTTACTTCCAAATATAACTTCAATCTGTTAATTCATCCATGGGATAAGTATCTTCATCATGCAAAAAAACACTTTTTAACAAACCAAATACTATCATTTAATTATTCTAATAATTCGTAATAATATCGAGTTACTAAAAAAAAAAAAAAAGAAAAACAATATTTTTATCGATATCGACATTTAATTTCTAATTAACAACCCCAACACTACACAATAGACCGTAAGATCGTAAAATTGAACTACAAAAGCATTCCTTCCACGACGCTTAACTCTGAATAGGCACATATGCACAAAATATCGTTGGGTACACAGACTTAGTTCATATGGAAGGGGCTTAAACAATAGCTTTAGTTTGGCAAACAATACATTTTGATGAATGTCATGAGCTCGCTCATATCCGTTTGGGGGAATTAGATCTCGGAAATTGGGGTCATAGATGCTGTTCCCTTTTGTTTTATGGTGTTATAGAGATTGGTGTGGTGTTTGGAATTATATACATATATGTATATACAACGAGTCGTGGTTAGTTCGTGTTTATAGATTCATATTCCTTTATGCCTATTTAGGTATCTAAAGTACCTACTTGTGTCTTAAATCTATGTACCTTTTTCTGGTTTTAATCCGCTTATACAATTCAAGATTTTTGACAGTTTACTGCAAAAAATACTTTTTGGTCATAACAACAAAAGTTATTTTGTTTTGATTTTTTTTGCTAACCCCTGACGTACATAGAAGTGTGTTATAAGTTTGACGTCGATGTTTGTCTGTCTGTGGCGTAGTAGCTTTCAAACGGATAAACCGATTTCGATGCGGTTTTTTTCATTTTTAAGCCAGTTTCCTTGCGGTGGTTATTAGCTATGTTTGGTTAATATCGGTCTAGCGGTGTAAGAGTATCAGCTCTATTCCAAAATGATGTAAGGCATTTTTGCGTAGGGGTTTTTTATTTTTTTTATTTAGTTTTTGTTTGCTATGTATATGTAAACACATCACAGTACAAGATCAAAATGACACAAACCCTTGGATATAAGATACATGAAACTGAATAACACGAGTATAGCAGTAGATTAATACATAATTACGATGCACTAATGGAGGTGTTTAATTAATCTAATTAACAGGCTAGTGTTAATATGTAATATTAGATCATCTTAAATATACCTATCTTAGACTGTAACTCTCCCTTTCAGTAAGGTAAACAGCATAGCAACTAATTACTAGAAACAGTTTGTCAATACTAATATTATAAAGAGGAAAGATTTGTTTGTTTGTTTATAGGATTTTAACTCAAAAACTACTGGACCGATTTAACATTTCTTTTACCGTTAGAAAGCTACATCTTTACGAGGTGTCATAGGCTATATTTATTTCCAGAAATAATTGGGGATCCCTACTAAAACTTGAATAATGTAACCCACGAAGTAAAAAAAATGTCCACGCGGGCGAAGCCGCGGGCGGAAAGCTAGAGCTTAATAAATATTAACTGCTAGCGAAATCGGCGGTTTCACTTGCACTCTGAATAAATTATTAATTTAAACAGATTTTGATTCACGTAAACAGATAATAATTATAACCATGTCCTCCCCCATATTCAAAATTAACGGAAAAAACTATTAACCAAAATTTATTTTAAGAATTAAAAAAAATACTCGGTCCATTAAACGTTTAAAACATCAAAAATAAAAAATCTACACTTAGCAGGCTTTTTATTTCAAAGTGCAAATCCCTGTTTACATTGTAAGCAACACAGTACAGATTGAACAAAAAAAAAGTAAAAAAAGAAAAGAAAAAAGCTGTGTACGCTCAAAATTAACACAATACTGCGCTCCGTAACTCATCCATTTGCTATGCATCTAAAAAAATACACTTCGATTTAACACGACGTGGGTGATTCGGAAAAAATAAGTTAAAATAAGTAGTTTTTGCCTGCCAGCCATTATTTCGGACCGTTGAGAATTACGTCAAATATTAACCGCTTTTGTTGATGGCGTGAACATATTCTTGTAAAGCTTTGGAGTTTTTTCGCAGTAGTAGTAATCGTTGAGCAAGCGTGGAGATCAATACTCATGCCTTCTCTGTATGAGAAGAGGCCTGTGCCCAGCAGTGGGACGATATATAGGCTGATGATGATGAGTACATAATCCAAACTCGAAATGACAAGTGTTTTATGAATCAACTAGCTTGTGCACGCGATTTCGTCTGCGTAGTCTTATATACCCGGATAATAAGTCCTATATGTTAATCCAGGTTATTACCTATGTGCATACCAAATTTCATCGAATTGTTTTCAATAGTTTTTGCGTGAAATAGTAACAAAATTTCGCAAACTATCTCCAAATCAAAATTAATCCGAATCGGTTCAGTCTCAAATCGTACCAAACATATACACAGATTTAATTTTACGTTTATATATATACAGTTTTTTGCAGGAACTACTTAAAACATCCGGATAAAAAAACCTCCTCCTGGGTCCTCTCTATCTTCGTAACAAATTTCATCGAAATCGGTTCAGCCGTTTTGCCGTGAAAACGTAACAAACAAACTCACTTTCACATTTATAATATTAGTCAGGTTTAATCATATTGATAAATTTTGATTAAATTCTTGTTTCACTCAAAACATTATTAGGAGCGAATAGATAACTATTTTATTTAATAATATAATCTCACCCTACAATTTAAATGTACGGCCTGACCGCGGGTGACCAAAGGAAGTAATAAATAAGGGCGCTTAACGAGAGAACTTACATTTTATTTTAAATCAAAATAAAATTAAAAACTCTTTTGTTATCACGAAGAGAATCGAATACATCACTACGATCAAGATTAACATATTGATGTTTCGTTGGGAAAGGAATTGTAACGTCACTTGGACGTTTTGATCAGTTATCTTAAGATTCAGTGTGTATAAGTGTTGCTTCTACACTAGGCGTGCAACGTACATATTTTATTATCAGACTAGCTTCCCGCCAGCGGCTTCGCCCGAGATATTTTAGCTAATGGATACATAAACTTGACAAATTATATACTAAAACCTTCCTCATTCAACACTTTATCTATTAACCGACCGCATCAAAATCCGTTGCGTAGTTTTAAAGATTTAAGCATACATAGGGATATAGGGACAGTGAAAGCGACTTTGTTTTATACTATGTAGTGATACATACATATTTTATTTATGAATAAGCGCGGCGCAATTTTTTTAAATAAAAAAAAAACATTTTTTTTTTGTTCCAATCTTCGTTCATTATTTATGGTATGTGAACTTCAAATACGTCCAATTTAATATAAAGTCGTTTCTACCATCAAATATTTCAAGGTAGAAGTTGAAGTCGGTTTTTATATTTCACAAGCTATTTCCCGCGGTTCCACCCGCAACCTGAGGGAATCACTTCACGTACCCGGATAAAAGTATCCTATATGTTAAAACAGGTTTATAAACTATGTGTGTACAAAATTTAATCAATATCAATAGTTTTTGCGTGAAAGAGTCATCATCTGCCTTTTCCCAAATATATTGGAGTCGGCTTCCAGTCTAAACCGGATACAGCTGAGTACTAGTGTTTTACATGGAGCGACTGCCTATCTGACCTCCACAACCCAGTTACCGGGTAACACGATACCCTTTGGACTTTCAGACTTTCTGGCTTCTGACGTAACGACTGTCAAAGATCTATAAATGACTCAATACTCAATTCATTGCATCCCATAATGTATACAATGGCTGGTGGGTAATATTAAAAAGAAACAATTATGGACCCTGTCGGGCACAGCAAGTTAGTTTTTTTTTTTAACAGCCGGGACCAACTGCTTAACGTGCTTTCCGAGGCACGGTGGAGTTTCGCTATGACATTGATGGTCACCCATCCACGGACTGACCGCGCCAAGCGCAGCTTAACCTTTGATCGTTCGAACCGTGCGGCTGTTACTTAGCCACGAGCTTCTCTTTGGCGTGGAAGAGTAAATAACATAAATACACCCTCAGAATCCTCATAAATTTTCCTAACTAGTAACTAATATTATGAGAAAATGAGGTTGTTCGTCGTTACGCTTTTACAGTAAAACTGCTGAATCGATTTGGATGAAACTTGGTATGAAGATAGAGGGGACTAGGAGACGGCTATAAGCTACTTTTTACTCAGGAGCGGGTGAAAACGCGAAACAGCTAGTCTATAGTATAAGTAGGATAAGAATTATGCGACCGCCACGATATGTAATAAAAATTTATATAAACAAAAACACAGAAGAATAAAATGCATTTAATCTGCAAAGAAAAGAAAATAGCCACACAAAAACTGTCGCCATCCGTCTTTACAATGGGAAGTTACTTCGTTCCTTTTTACAGCAGCAGTGTGAGATAATTGTGTTGTCGCTTTAATAAAGAATGATACAGAGGCCCTGTACCTAACTGTACGTATATAGTAAAAACCGGCCAAGTGCGTATCGGGCCACGCGCAATGGGGTTCCGTAATAAATTGGTTTTAGTTGGTTGACTATAATTCTGTAACCGGTACAGCCTACTAAGGCCCAAGTTCACCGACAAGATAACAGTCCGATCAACTAAAACAGCTGTTTACTATACATTCAATCTTCCAAGTTTCAAAGGGTAAAATTATCATTTGAGGTTTTTATTCTTAAAACAGTCGATTACCAACCCGAGTTTAAGCAAGAAGTGGGTAACACGAAAATTTGTGAATTTTCGTGGTTAAAAATCATTTTTGTTTAACGGACCGATTACGTAACCATTCGTCGGTGAACTTGGCCCTTAGCCATGATGCCATAGAAATGCTATGAAACAGCATTAGCTGTCGATTTCTGAAAGAATTTTTAAAATTACTAAAATAGTTCCACTTATTACTTATTACACAAAAACTTGGTAACACAAAAAGTCATTTCTTTAAACCCCAATTATGCCGAAAAACCAACATAAAAAAACTGTACAAATAAAATATTTAATTAAAAATATCAACACGTACACACCATTTAAAAAAAGCTATCCATTTTAATATCATCGTTCCAAAAAAATTAAATGTAAAATCTGGCGCCGCGTAACGTCAATATGTCTCCTTTATTGATATTCAATCTATTGCAGGGTAGGCAGCAATTAAACATATACATTTTTTGTTTTGTTTTTTGTTGCCGTTCGCCGAGCAAATTGGTTTTCGTGGTAGGAATCCATAATTGTTCACACATTAACATATGAAATTGTGATCTAAAGATATATTTTGCTTTATGTGTTGACTCGATTTCCGCGCACCATGAGGAAAGTTCTTCACGCTCCCAGATAAAT
This sequence comes from Pyrrhia umbra, assembly GCA_963891755.1. Classification (NCBI taxonomy): domain Eukaryota; kingdom Metazoa; phylum Arthropoda; class Insecta; order Lepidoptera; family Noctuidae; genus Pyrrhia; species Pyrrhia umbra. Next base: position 6,510,390 of record OY982943.1, read on the forward strand.
ACTATCCTTATTCCTTTCCCATACTACAATCTATCTCGTTATTAAATTTCATCTAAATCGCTTTAGCGGTTTAACTGTGAAAGTGTAACAAGCAACTAGTCGGACAGATCGTAAAATAATAGTATAATCTATACACATAAAATGCTTTGTCCTAAATGACTGACGGGTCAACGCACAGCCTAAACCGCTGATCGTAGAGACCTGAAACTTGGAGGGTGTGTTCTTTGTATGACGTAGGCATCCGATAAGAAAGAATGTTCCGAAATCCTACCCCTAAGGAGGTGAAAGTTTGTAACGATGGATGTTTGTTACTTTTTCACGCAAAAACTACTTAACGGATTTGGGTGAAATTTTGTACACACATAGTTTATAACCTGGAATAACACATAGGATACTTTTTATCCGGGTTCATGCAGTAGTTCCCTCAGCATGCCAGTGAAGCCGCGGGAAACAGCTAGTATTATAATATGAAAGTTTGTAAGAATGCAAGTATGTTTTATTACTCTTTCATGCAAAACTCCTGAATGGATTTCCATGAAATTTACATGGGTGACATCCTTGGGCGTGAAGGTAGTTCCCTCAATACAAATTTACTATACAACAAAATTCGAGCGATAACATCTATTTTCAGCAAGGCACGTGTATTTACAGGAAGAATTTTATGATAACTTCCTTCTAACGGTTGCCATGGTAACCTTCAGGTTGCAAAGCCTTGAGGCTATATTGGACCATTATGGTACAAATTGAAGTTGCTTTCAGGTGCTATGAAAATGGCCGGCTTCTGTCAAAGATTTTACTGTTACGGGGTATTTGGTCCAGGTAAAGATGTATATTCAATTTTAAATAAAGATATCTACTAATATTATAAATGCGAAATTTTGTGAGGATGTATGTTTGTATATAATATGTTTGTTTCTTACTATTTCACACAAAAACTGCTGAATGTATTTGTATGAAATTTGGTACACAGTAGATTGCACCATAGTTTTTATCATTTCTACTTTTACGATTATCACAAAATATTATAGCAATAATAAGCAAGCTTTTAATATTTTAATTATTCATTAGAATTTAAAAATATCTATACCTACATAGCTATAATAATTAAGTAAACATTACAATCATACACATTTAGACGAAAAACATAAAATAATAGCGAAATTATTCAATTTTATCCTCCATTTTGACAGATCTTGAATGACAGTTCTTCCGTAAAAGTACCCGCATATTTTTTTTTGTGCAACCGGCTTATAGTGTAATATTTTAATTAAAATATAAAAGTAAAAATATCCCTTTACGAGTGCAAAGAGATATTTTTAACAGTGCCAATAATATTTCTTTTAAAAAATAAAAATAAAAAGTCAAGTCAAATGCACTTTGTGTTAATTTTTTTTTACAAAAATCTACCCTGAACCGTGTAATGAAACCCATTCATTAAATTTAAGCGAATATATCTATTAATCCCATTAAAAAAGTACGTTAAAACCAATCCGATTTAATTTCACGAGGGTAGTTTGAACAGGAAGTGGCGTCGCATGCAATCTGCTACATTGCCATACTTTTGGCAGAAAGCCAGATGGGCGCTTTAATAAAAGTTGCCATGTTACTGTCTAGTGAATGAATATGCCAGTTTTTTTTTAAAGCGGCAATTTTTTTGCGTCGTATAAAGATGGCATTCTTTTTCTTGACGCTTGTTTAGTGGGTGTGCCAAAATCTGTTTTTCTATCGGTATATGTATTTTAACCTCTGGATCGAGTTTCGGTTATGGCTACCGAGTCTTTTAGTCCATATCAGACCTAGTTTGACTTATTCTAGTAGTATACCAAACCTTAGTCTAGTAGTTACTAAAACCTATATTATCTTAGTCTAGTAATAAAGTAAATTGGTTGAGCTTAGTCCGGTAGAAATTTTGTTTAAAACACGGTGAAAAAGAGTAACCTTACATGGAGTTTCTTGCCCGTTCTTCGAACTTTAGAACGGGCAAATAGCTTCCACTTTCTTTTCGACAAACTGACAATTCAAAAGTGCTTGTTAATGGGCTAGTTGAAATAAATGATTTGAATTTTGTATTTTTTTTTGTAGGTAGTATACAAAACCTAGTTTGTCTTACTCTAGTAGAACAGCAAATTAGTTGGCCTTAGTCTAGTCTATACTCCATTTACAATAAGATTAGACATTTAAACGCACTCCATTTACCGTTCGTTCAAACGATTTTGAGCTCTATTGCTTAGATGACAAAACAAAAAACAGACGCAGAATACATTTGGTATTGTAAACATTATTTTGCATTCAACACCATCCTTATCTATACGGGATAGAACTCAAAATCGTTTGAACGAACGGTAAATGGGGTGCGTTTAAATGTCTAATCTTATTGTAAATGGAGTATAGTAGTATACTAAATTAGTTGGTATCAATCTGAGCTCAAAAGTCTTACAACTAGCCTCATCTATGAATGCCAGTATTACCTAGCAACAGGCTTGTTAAGTCAGATGGTATTCACTCAATGTGAATTACTCAGCCGGATCTAGTTAGACTGGATATTGCTCTCAATGTAAGTAAAAGCGAATCAAAATAGTTATTATACCTAGATATTAGTTTCTATCGAATAATCTGTGTTCGTCACACTGTAGATATTATATTTATCAGAACAGTAAATAAAAAAATAAATTAAATTGATACAACTGACCCTCAGTGTCAACCGACCCACATTTCTTATAGCTAATTTCAATTATACACGTTTACCTGTTATCCCGCTTATAATAATAATAACTGGTAAGATGAACATGCATTAATCCGATACGGGAGGCTGCGTGAAGATGAAGCGGACTGATTACCATGCAAATTGATGCTCATCCCGGTTATATTCCACTGAGATGAACGCTACGCCCATTGCTCACGGGTATAAGGGTTTGCGCACACTTTCAGACGCGCGACAAATTTATGGCTGCGTTCCCACTTTTTTGTTGTTTTCTTTCTGGCTGGTCTACTTATCGTAAGCATCGGTTACCGCCGCTTTCGAACGCGAAGGACGAAACATTGATGGGTTTGACTATGACATAGATGGCCCATTCACGGACCGGCCGCGCCAACCGCAGCTTAACTTTTGATCGGTCGACCTGTGCGGCTGTTACTCAGCCACGAGCTCCTAGTTTTGCCTAAGTCTCGTTATTTTTAGTATCTAACAATATTGTTTGAAAATATCTGCGTATTTCGACAAAATATGCACGTTTACGTGCGTATCTTGTGGAGTAATCGCAAACGTACCGATGCCCTTATCTGTTAGAAATTTTACTTTAATTAATATTTGATTAGCTGTATTTGTAGTTATTAATTTGTATCTAATACTGGTATGAGTATATTGTTTTTAATTAATATCTAAGTAGGTACTAATTTTAATTGTAGGTACCGAGGTATGTCTATTTGAAAATACTTTGAGTTTTTATAATGCGTCAAATGAATGTTTTGCGATAAGTAACAAAAAACCATTTTAGTCTTTAGTTTGTCTTTATTTAAAAAAAAAACTGGCTTTCAAATTAAAAAAACACATCGAAATCGGACCATCCGTTTGAGGGCTACGATGCCACGGACAGATACACACACAGACAGACAAACATCGACGTCAAACTTATAACACCCCTCTTTTTGCGTTGGGTGTTAAAAAGTTTTCTATTAAAATTCTCAACTTACGAATTATTCCATTAAAATAACAAATGACACTACAAAAAAACCACAAACATGGATACAAAAACATTTCTCCTTTCGTGCATAAATTCGTACATACAGAATTATGCCCTGAAAGCACTCATTAAAATAATGCCCCTCGCTCACTGCTGTATCATTTAAGCCCAATATTTCTTCACGGATCGCAAATTTATCGTGATAAAATAACAGTGATAGGGAACTGATATTTTTTCACTGTGATTATTACAACAAGAACAGCTTGGGGGAAATTCGATGAATGATTGTATCGATAAAAGATTATATCGATACTGATATCGATTATACTTTTAGATTCTGTACTCAAGGGGTAAAGATGATGATCTATAGGATGCCAACAGATACCTATTGCTACCACTTTTGTCTGTCCGTCTGTGGGTCATACATAGGGATTATTTTTTTGAACCTTAATAGACAATCACTTTAAATCATACCATAGATTATATATAACATCGGTAAATTAACATATAATAAAATGAAAAGTGGTCCCTATATTAGAAACCTGTTCTTTCAGTGTTAAAAATACATAGTAACTAGTTGCTGCTGGCGACTTGTGGTGCTCCACTCCTATTGGTCTTAGCATGATGATATTATACCCTATAGTCTTCCTCGATAAATGGGCTATCTAACAATGAAAGAATTTTTCAAATCGGTACAGTAGTTCCTGAGATTAGCGCGTTCAAGCAAACAAACAAAGAAACTCTTCTGCTATAGAATTAAGTATAGATAAAAACTGCTCGTTACGGAACCGTTCCTCTGTAATTCCGACTCGCCGTTGGCCGTTTTTTTATTCGAATAATCTGAGGAGGATAAAAAATGTGTTAGGTGCTTCTTGCTATATGTAATTCGGTAGTTAAGGTAAATAAGTTATTATTGACAGAGGGCGTTGTGTCGGTAATATTGCCTCCGAGCGTTCATTTCCGAAGAACGTCCGCCATCTTGTTTTGTAATTGGGCTGTCAAGTGCTACTGGAATCATGCTGTAATTCTTTATATCGGCGTTTCTGATATCCTATACTTAGCCAAGGTCACAGACTGTTGGTTTCGTAATCGGCCCGTTAAACAAAAATATTTTTTAACCACAAAGCGAGAATTTTCGTGATACCCACTTCTTGTTTAAACTCGGGTTAGTAATCGACTGTTTTATAGGAATAAAAGGCTCAAATTATAGTGTTAGTCTTCGAAACTTTGAAGTTAGAATTTACTGTAAACAGCTGTTTTAGTTGATCGGACTGTTATCTGTAACAGCTAGTACCTTTAAAAGCGCTCCAAATATATTTATTCATTTCTTTTATCTTTGTTACAGCATCCATCGAATCTTTGCACGCGCCGACTGGGGGCGGTGTGGAGCTACCCTGTGACGTCACACCAGCACTGCCTGAAGATCGGATGGGGCTGGTCATCTGGTACAAACAGGGGCACGAGTCGCCAATTTACACGTAAGTAGTACCTATAAATTGTTTTTCTTTGTTTTTTATTGACTTCAGTTAGATTTTTTGCTGAAATGATTGAAAAATATTGAAGAAAATTCTACATCTTTGTATTTTTCTTTGCAAATGCATTGAGTACCAGTCGCGTTTATCATAGATTATAGTAAATACCAGCTTGCCGCCAGCGATTGGCCCGCGCGCTATACGAATTCAAATCAAAATTACACACATCCACACAACCTTTGCCCCCCTTTTTCACCCTCTTAGGGGTAGAATTTCAGAAAACCTTTCTTATTTGATGCCTACGTCATATAAAGAACACACCCTCCAAGTTTCAGGTCTCTACGATCACCTTAGGCTGTGCGTTGATCCGTCAGTTATTCAGGACAAAGCAATTTATATGTATAGAAAGATTACTAGCTGTGTCCGCGGTTTCACCCACGCCCTGAGGTAACTACTTAGCGCACTCGGATAAAAAGTAGCTTATAACAGTTAAGAGGGTCCAATCTATTTTCGTGCCAAATTTTATCCAAATCGGTTTAGCGGTTTTACCGTGAAAGCGTTACGAATAAACTCGCGCGCCTACCTTCTATTCAAAGAAATAGCCAAGCGGCTTGTTGACACTTTCTGTGTCCCATAGCCATCCAAAATGGTAATGCCGCCAGTCTCTTGGGTACACTCCCGGTTGATGAATTTTTTGACGCAATATTTTAATATTTTCGTAATATAGAGTATATTTTTATGAATTCATCGTCATCATATCTTAATCTGTTTTAAAAACAAAACCAACCATTTTCAAACACTCGAAGTTTAACCGCCATATATCGTTATTAAAAACAAAACGAAAACAATGACTAATCACGTCGTATCACGAATAACGTATTAAGTATCCCGACCCCACTCAATATGACTCGAATCAATTTGAGTGGGTACTATTGAACACCTGACTCCGTAGCTCAAGTGATTCGAGTACCTATTATATCGGTAAAGAGGATCGTGGCTAAGTAACAGCATAACGAATCGATAGATGTATAAGTTAAGCAACACTTGTTGCGGTCTGTAAATGGATGGAAGACCGTTTTGATTACCACCTGTTTGACCTCTGAGTTTGTTTTAACATTTTTTGAGTTTGTTTTCGAAGTATTGAAACACACATAATTCTTTATATATACATAGTTACCAATATCTGAATAAACATCAATATCCCACCTTGCCTACATATCTCAGACATGTGCCACAGTGTAAAAACATACAGAAGGCTAAGTTTGAATTTCGATAAGCTGGCATTTCTTTACTATAACATCATCATCTGCCTAGCCTTTTCCTAACTATCTTGGTTTCAGCATTCAGTTAAAACAGATGCAGCTAAATATCAGTGTTAACCGAGTGACACAATCGCCTTGATAAGACTGGTTATCAGACTTTCTGACTTCTGACTACCCGTAACGCCTGTCAAAGATCTACAAATGACAACCGTGACCAACAGCTTATGCTAATAGCTGGATGGGTGACCATCTATGTCATACTGAGACTCCTCCGTGCCTCGGAAAAGCACGTTAAGCTGTTGGTCCCGGTTGTCTTTTTTAGATCTATGACAGTCGTTACGGGTAGTCAGAAGCCAGAAAGTCTTACAACCAGTCTTACCAAGGGGTATCGTGTTACCCGGTAACTGGGTTGTGAAGGTCAGATAGGCAGTCGCTCCATGTAAAACACTGGAACTCAGCTGCATCCTGTTTAGACTGGAAGCCGACCCCAACATAGTTGGGAAAAGGCTAGGCAGGTGATGATTTTGAATAAATGATTTGATTTGATATAATAATCTCAGATTCTGTTCTAAAGGAGTAAATACATAAACGTATTTATTTCATGTTCAGTAATAATTGATTTACTGTTTCTATTTTGTCTGTGGCGCTCAAGTAACGAGGGCTGGTAATGGGGGTGACAAGATGAATACCAATTAATAATGACAGTCTGATGCTGATTGGTAACATCGTAATATCTGGATAGGGTTACATAAGCGTGAGGTATACATACCTATATGTATGTGTGTGTGTGTGTTTGAGATGCTATATGCATATTAGGTTAAATTCATCATCATCAGCCTATATAGTGTCCCACTGCTGGGCATAGGCCTCTTCTCATACAGAGAAGGCATGAGCATTGATCCACGCTTGCTCAAGGTGGATTGGCGATTTCAGACTTTTTAAGTACAGGTTTCCTCACGATGTTTTCCTTCACCATTAGTCAGTGATGTCTAAGATAAACTTAGAAAGTTTGTATGACTTGGGCTGTACCAATTCAAATAAAAAAATTTAGAGTTTCATACAAACTTTGCCCCCCTTTTTCAGCCACTTAGGGGTAGAATTTCGGTAAATCTTTTCTTATCAAATGCCTACGTCATACAAAGAACACACCCTCCAAGTTTCAGGTCTCCACGATCAGCGGTTTAGGCTGTGCGTTGATCCGTCAGTCATTCAGGACAAAGCATTTTATATATATAGTTATCTGTTGTAAAGACTATTTAATATGTAATACTACACTCATACCTCGTCGCCGCCCGTCCGTATGATCAGCTTATGATACGTAAACTAATGCAGTTAATTCTATATTAACCTGATTCGTGTATCAAATGCGCCGCTACGGTAGACTCTGGTACCGTACAGCGATTAGAGAGTATGTTTTCATTGTCATGACAGAGCACGGAATGACGTGTTAAGGAGCTTCGTTCCATAATTTTTAATTAATCCTTACTTCCTTACTAATATTATAAATGCGAAAGTAACTCTGTCTGTCTGTCTGTTACGCTTTCACGTCAAAACTACTGGACCGATATAAATGAAATTTGGTACAGAGATAGAATAGACCCTGAGGAACAACATAGGCTACTTTTTACCCGGGTGCGCTAAGTAGTTCCCTCGGGATGCGGGTGAAACCGCGGGAAACAGCTAGTCTATATTATAGTCTAATTGATTTTAAGAAAAATATAAACAAAATCATAACCTATTTTGTTTTAATTTTCCCACTCATTTAAATAAAATGGCATTAAATTATAGATGTTTAAAGAATGGAATTGACATAAATGCGCTATCCTTACGCTATTTTATTAATTTCTGTGGCAGAACAAAATTGGTTACAACTTTGTTTACATTTTTCTTAAAATCAATTGGAACAGATTATAATACCTAATAAATGTAGGCACGTGAACTTTGGTTCCGTCTTTAGGATTTCGTACCCAAAGGGTAAAAATGGGACCCTATTACTAAGACTTCACTGTCCGTCCGTCCGACTGTCTGTGTATCACCAGGCTGTATCTCATGAACCTTGATAACTAGGCAGTTGTTTCACAGATGATGTATTTCTGTTGCCGACTTTGTTAACAACAAATACTAAAAACAAAATAAAATAATATTTATGGGGGGCTCCCATCCAACAAACGTGACGACGAACGTAGACGCTTAAAATATTCAGAGAATATTTAGTTGTAATATTATATATATTTAGTTGTATCTATTCTATCTATAATAATATTATAAAGAGGAAAGTTTTTTTTTTGTTTGTTTGGAGGGATTTTACTCAAAAACTACTGGACCGATTTTGAAAATTCTTTCACCGTTAGAAAGCTACATCTTTACGAAGTGTCATAGGCTATATTTATTTCCAGAAATAATAAGGGATCCCTACTAAAACTTAAATAATGTAACCCAAGGTGTAAAAAAAATGTACACGCGGGCGAAGACGTGGGCGGAAAACATACTCACAAACTTTCGAATTTATATTATCAGTAGGATAGTAGGATTATTAAGTATACTTTTTAGTATAGTATAGTATAGTTTAGTTGTTTAGGAGCTCGTGGCTTAGTAACAGCCGCACGGTTCGACCGATATCACACGTTAAGCTGCGCTTGGCGCGGTCGGTCCGTGGATGGGTGACCATCTTTGTCATAGCGAGACTCCTCCGTGCCTCGGAAAGCACGTTAAGCTGTTGGTCCCGGTTGTCATTTGTACATCTTTGACAGTCGTTACGGGTAGTCAGAAGCCAGAAAGTCTGACAACCAGTCTTACCAAGGGGTGCCGTGTTACCCGGTAACTGGGTTGTGGAGGTCAGATAGGCAGTCGCTCCATGTAAAACACTGGTACTCAGCTACATCCGGTTTAGACTGGAAGGCTAGGCAGATGATGAGTATAGTATAGTTGTTACTAAGTATATTGTACACTCAGATGTCGTGTCGTTAACAACAATGGAATTAGTCCCATCTGTTTGTAAGACAATGTTTCTTTTAATAGCTTCAGCTTTAAGGGGTTTATCTCGACTTAGTTCGGTGTTACAGCTTTTGTAACGCTTTTATCTCTTTGAGGATAGGCAGAGGTGTAAGCAAAATGTACATCACTAATGACAGACAGACATACAGATGCATTATCGCATTTATGATATTAGAAGTAGCGTTTCCACGCGGTTCTACCCGCGTCCTAAAAGAACTACATTCTTACATTCTTTCCTACGTTTCAGTCTATCTCCTTACCAAAATTTCATCAAAATCGGTTCACGGTTTTAACGTGAAAGCATCACAGACAGACGGATTTACTTTCGCATTTATAATATTAGTAAGAATAGCAGCCATTAGTAAGTATAAGATTTATAACAATACTAGCTTCTGCCCGCGACTTCGTCCGCGTGGAATAGTGGTGCTCCGTTCCTATTGGTTTAAGCGTGATGATATATTGCCTATAGCCTTCCTCAATAAATGGGCTATCTAACACTGAAAGAATTTTTAAAGTCGTACCAGTAGTTCCTGAGATAAGCGCGTTCAAACAAACAAACAAACTCTTCAGCTTTATTATATTAGTATAGATTACTTGTATCATAAACTTGATAGTAGAACATTCAGAACATGAGGTTTATGTCTATTTTCTGTATTTTTGCTCTAGGCTCTCCTAAGTTTGTCAGATTTCGTAAAGATAATATATAAAGATACTAGCTTCTCGCCAGCGGCTTCGCTCGCGATATTTTAGCTAATGGATACAAAAACTTGACAAATTATATACTAAAATCTTCCTCATTAATCAGTCTATCTATTAAAAAAACCGCATCAAAATCCGTTGCGTAGTTTTAAAGATTTAAGCATACATAGGGATATGGGGACAGAGAAAGCGACTTTGTTTTATACTAAGTAGTGATTACAGTAGAATATCTTCTATCTTCTATCTGAGTTTGACATATCTACACTAATATTATAAAGAGGAAAACTTTGTTTGTTTGTAATGAATAGGCTCAAAAACTACTGGAGTGATTTTGAAAATTCTTTCACCATTCGAAAGCTACATTATCCACGAGTAACATAGGCTAATTTTTTTTAATTTTTTAATTTTATTTTGGAGAAACTAGGGTTCCAAGGTGTAAGAAATCAACCAGAAAAGTTGTTTTTTTTTGCGTACGCTACTAATCTCAGGAACTACTGGTCCGATTTGAAAATTCTTTCAGTGTTAGATAGCCCATTTATTGAAGAAGGCTATAGGAGCGGAGCACGACTATTCCACGCGGACGAAGTCGCGGGCAGAAGCTAGTTTTCCTTATAAAAAAGATTTCTCGATAAGAGATATCTAACTATTGAAAAATTGGCCTTAGGTATCAAAATAAAACCAGCTTAATTATATCCTGCGACTAGACAGAATTGTCTGTGGCTAAGTCTAGTATTGAACGCGGATCAGACTTAAGATGTCTAGATAAACACGGGATTAAGTCTAGATCTTATAATAGTTACCGAGAAAATCTTTATTTAGACTGAAATATCTTATCCTTAATCCTATCTTATATTATAAATACGAAAGTGAGTTTGTTTGTCACGCTTTGACAGTAAAACGTACGTATACGTAGAGCGGAAGAACTGTCATTCAAAATGGAGGATAAAATTGAAAAAATATGCTATTATTTTATGATTTTCGTGGAAATATTTGTTGATATATGTTTACTTCATTATTTTATATATGATTTTATACAAAAATATTAAAAGTCCCTATGCTAATATTGATATCATGTTTTGTGATATTCGTAAAAGTCTAAATGATAAAAAGTTTCGTGTTGGCTGTTAGTCTTGGCAACGTGGAACGCAAACAAACAAACACTCTTTTGTTTTGCTCTAATGTACCAACTTTAGGTCGTATTCATTGAATTTTCAATTCGTTTTTATGTGGCTTTCAGAAACTTCAGTTTATGGTATAGGAATTCGGGCCATGGGTTTTACTGGAAGTAATGGTAGTCTTAGTTTAAGATATCGCTTTTAGTTTAGTTTTATTTTTTACTAGCTTCTGCCAGCGACTTCGTCCGCGTAGAATAGTGGTGCTCCGCTCCTATTGGTCTTAGCGTGATGATAATATAGCCTATAGCCTTCCTCGATAAATGGACTATCTAACACTGAAATAATTATTTAAATCGGAGCAGTGGTTCCTGAGATTAGCACGTTTAAACAAAATGACAACATTTCCCTTCACTTCTCTGCTCCTATTGATTGTAGCGTGATGAAAAGTATACTATAACCATCTCAGGAGTATGACAAATAATTGTACCAAGTTTCGTTAAAATCCGTCGAGTAGATTTTGTTTCTATAGAGTTCATACAGACAGACAGACAGACAGACGGACAGACAGACAAAAATCCCTTATCACCCCCTGATAGTTATTTTGGAAATATATTTCATGTACAGAATTGACCTCTCTACAGATTTATTATAAGTATAGATATAGATAGATAGACTAGCTCTTTCCTGGGGTGTTAGATGACTTCAAAAAGGTTTTTAATTTGACTGTATGTTTTTTTTAAGACTTTGAATAAAATATATTCTAGATTTTTCTAACTGATTTACATATCAATAGTTACGTGATTACTGATTATTTTGCCACATCTGGGACTCAGTGGGCCTAGCACGAATCACTTTCGAAAAAGTATTCGTATCGAAAGCGATTTTCGAATCACAAATACAACCCTACTAGAGCAAAATTTCAGTTTAAAATGTGTAAATAACAATTTGCAGCATCTAAAGATATGATTGAAGTCATAAATTTAAATAAATAGCTCGTAAAATACGAGTATATCTATCATTTAAAAATAGCTGTCGATACGAATACTTTTTCGAAAGTGATTCGTGATAGGCCCACAGGACTTATCTTTATGAAATGTTTTAATGATAATAATTCTTAATTTACTTTTAGTAATTATTTAATTTCGAATTATAAGTACCTACATTTAAATTTTAATCCTACTTATATTATAAAAGCGAAAGTTCATGAGGATGTATTATGTATGTTTGTTACTATTTCACGCAAAAACTACAGAACGGATTTGTATGAAATTTGGTACACACATAGTTTATAACCTGAATTGACACATAGGATACCTTTTATCCGGTTGCGCGAAGTAGTTCCTTCAGAATGCGGGTGAAAAGGCGGGAAACAAAATTTCATACAAAATCATTCGGTATTATATTTTTTGCATGTAAAAGTAACAATCATACATACATACATCCTGACAAACTTCCGTATTTATTATATAATTACGGATGCAACTCTAACAGCAGGTTGCACCAAAAAAATATACGGTTACTTATACGTGAAACGGAAGAACTGTCATTCAAGATCTGTCAAAATGGAGGATAAAATTGAATAATATTTTGCTATTATCTTATATTTTTCGTCGTAATATTTGTGATATATGTTTACTTAATTGTTGTATCTATGTATTGATATCATAAAAACTACTAAAGGAATGCTAATTATTGATATCATGTTTTATGATATTCATAAAAGTACAAAATGATAAAAATTTTGGTGCACCCGGCTGTAAGATTTGAAACAAAAAACCTATCGAATTATGTTCTCACGAAAAAAACTGATAAAACTCAAGTAGCGCCGCCGCATAAACTAGTATACATTAATCCTTATAATCTGTCAATTTGGATCCCATGTCTATGGTGTCAACCGTTTCCTGCCGCTGTCATAAAGTGTTTTGTTTTTTTTTTCTTCGAATCGAAGGCTTATTCGTGATCGAGAGATTTGGGTGGGAATGACGTAGCATTTGAGGGTTAATGAACGTTCGGGATAATTGGACCGGGTGTGGTATGTGGTACATGACTATTAATGGGATAGGCCAGTTTGGATTGTTGTTATAGGTTAAGTTTTCTATTCAAGAAAATTTGGAAAGGTATTTTTATTTTTAATCTGCCTTTTTTCGACTATGTTGGGGTCGGGTCCAGTCTAACCAGATGCAGCTGTTAACAGTGTTTTACATGGAACAACTGCCTATCTGACCTCCACAATCCAGTTACCGGGTAACACGATATGCCTTGGTAAGCCTGTTTGTCAGACTTTCTGCGTACTTAATGACTTCCCGTAACGACCGTCATAGGTCTACAAATTACAGGTATTTTTATTTTACTATGCTTCTTTTTTGCATTCATGACTGCCGCGTTGGTGTAGTTATCGCAAACGTGTTGTGTTGTGCGGGTTCTCGGTAATGGGACAAGCCGCCCACTCTATTCCCAACCACCGCAACTCCTGGAAGCCAGAATCAACAGTAGGGACCACCAGAAAACGCCGAGGCAATGAAGCCCGACGAGTCCCGGAGAAATAATTTTAACTGTCTTGGAACCCGCAACGAATTTAATCAGAAAAGAGTAGTGGAGGAGTAGGAATAGAAGTAGGAATGATGGATTAAAAAAACGACAGCAGCCCCTAGTCAGGAAGTTGGCGATATTACACCTATGCCTAGGAGCATATTAAGCCGTCCAAGGCATCTGTATTGATCACCAGTCCAACACTGGGAGCCGATCCTGGCAAATGCTTCCTAGTTACTATAAAAAGTTATATAAATTATTGAAAATAATATCGAATCGTTTCCAAGTACGAAAAAGAAAAGTTCCACCGTACATACGATACGAAACACGTCCAAAAATCAAAGAACGCTAAAATTTCAAACACGGAATTTTTCACGGAAAACGCTTTTAAAAGAAACTGCCAAGCGGGACTCGCGCAGTATTAATTGCATTAAACTCGCTTCCTCGAGTGAAAACAGTTTGAAAAGAATTTCACGGAGAAAAATACTTAGGAAACCCAATGAAACTTTTTCTTTGAAACAATTTTAAGTACCTACATCTATACATATAAAATGCTTTGTCCTGAATGACTGACGGATCAACGCACAGCCTAAACTGCTGATAGTAGAGACCTGGAACTTGGAGGGTGCGTTCTTTGTATGACCTGGACATCCAATAAGAAAGGATTTTCCAAAATTCTACCACTAATATGGTAAAAAAGAGGGGCAAAGTTTGTATGAAACTCTGTAATTTTTAATTTGAATTCGCATAGTCCACGCCCACAGTACCTATAAAAAATTTTCTTCCCGCCCTGCTCTCAAATTATTTGGCATCAGCACAATATGGTTTTCAGTTGTCAGGGCGTATCTTTTTTTTCTTTTCTATTTTTCTCTGTTCATACTGTCAACAAGTATCTTTTATTTATTTATTGTAAGCTGTTACTCGCGGTTCCACCCGCATTCCGAGGAAACTATTTTGCGCACCTGGCTAACCTGGAATTTCGTTCAAATCCATTGCATAGTTTTTGCATGAAAGAGTAATAAACATACATCCTTAAGAACTTTCGTATTTATAATATTAGTTGTATGGTCTACCTCTCCCTTCCGTCTCACACACAAACATGTCATAGGAAGATATTTTATATAAATAACTAGCTTCCCGCCAGCGACTTCGCCCGCGATATTTTAGCTAATGGATACAAAATCTTGACAAATTATATACTAAAACCTTCCTCATTAATCACTCTATCTATTAAAAAAAACCGCAGTAAATCCGTTACGTAGTTTTAAAGATTTAAGCATACATAGAGATATAGCAACAGAGAAAGCGACTTTGTTTTATACTATGTAGTGATAAACAAGTATAAATTCGATCCTATAAATTCTTTAAGTCCAAAAATATAACCGTGTCCAATTCCAATCATAAACTTGAAATAATATTGCATTTTAAATAAATAAAAGAAAAACTATTAATTTTTAAATGGACTGTTGAAAATGTAAGTCGTACATTTAGAACTAAAACCCTTTTAAGTAATTTATTTAACTATTCTTTTGAATATTTTGAAGATAACTTTAAACTAGTTTAACTGTTCATAATCGTAGTAGTCAAAGACGTTTTTACATCTTGAGGTTACGTTACTAGACGGATATTAACAGTTTAATGAAAAAAACATTTTTTTATGGTATTTTTTCTGTATACAAAACATATTTTATTCTTACCCGGTAATATTAAAAAGTAATTATGTTTTTCCTACTCCTAATTAGTGGTTATACCTTGTACGTTTATTTTTAATTATGTTTGAAGTGCTCATTAACAAAATACTTAAAGTAAATGAGTAAAATTTTTGTATAAAATAAAAATATTAATATTTTGATGCCAGCCCAAATCTACGTAGCTCGTTAGATTTTTATTTATAATTTTAATACGGTCACGTAATTTTGGCGAAACTTGAGAGAGGCTTTGTCCACTAGGACACCATTGTGACTTTTCATTAATGATGACGTAACGAGCTTAAAGCTGCTACCAGATTAGGGTAATTTTATTTATCAGAAAGACGCTAGATAGATGTTTAAATAATTGTAACTGGTTACTGAAAATATTTGACTTTTTACAAGGACCATTAAAATAATTAAATTGGCTTGCAAAAATATCATATTCCTTAGTTACACACAGTTTCACCCTTATCCTAAGTAAACTACTTCGCACACCTGAATAAAACGTCTCCTATGTGTTAATCCAGGTTATAAACTATGTGTGTAATAAATTTCATCCAAATCCGTTCAGTAGTTTCTGCGTGAAAGGGTAACAAACATACATCCATACATTCCATAAACTTTCGCGTTTATAATATTACGATTAGTAAGATTTTCAGGATTACATAGCAACGTACCTAATCTTATTATTTATTTTGCACCTCTTCATTATTCGGGTTTTTCGTATCTTTCCATTTTGAAATCACGTCACGAGTCACGGCGTAGCGTATACTGAATGTGTTTTCTAATAACATTATCATAATTATTTTATGTTTATCTCCATGCTTATATTACTGACTGAAGATGTGTCGGTCTGTTTGTGTTCCACACTGCACAGATAACAGAATAGCTATTTAACTGTTTTCTAAGTCGTTTTTCAACACGTTATTTTTTAACGTTATTGAGTAGCCACTCAACGAACTTAAATGTTTGTAGTAATGTTACATTAACTTAGATCCATTTTTAATATGTTTTATATATCTAGAAAGTAAGTAGCTGGTAGCTAGGTATGTTTTTTAGGGTAAAAATGGGAACATAAAAACTCCACTGTCCGTCTGTCTGTCACCAAGCTGTCTCTCATGAGCCGTGATAGCTAGACAGTTGAAATTTTCACAGATGATGTGTTTCTGTTGCCGCTATAACCACAAATACTAAAGTCAGTCAAGTGCGAATCGGATTCGCATATAATGGGTTCTGCACCCATAGTTTTGTAAATCGTGTACCATCGTACGGAACCCTACCCGCCTTACTTATGAAAAACCTGTAACCTGAAGTTTAACCATTTCTCACTTAATCCTTAATTAACTCCGTAATCCAGGATTAAGCAACTTAAGTTCGGATTACCGCTCGTTCGGATTTTTGCTAATCCGTTTCTAAGCAGCAGATTAAAATTAATCGGATTTTATAAGTAAGACGGTTCATGTGCGTATTTTTAAATATATTTTTTCTAATGCTACTTGGAATGCTGAAATACTTGTTTGCTGTACCTATAGGTATCTTTTCACTGGTATAACTTACATCCTACTACTCTTACTAGTAACAAATATACGAAAGTAATTATGTCTGTCTGTTACGCTTTTATGTAAAACGAATGTTATAGTCTGTAAAAATTGATTTCAAGAAAAACTTAAACAAAATCATAACCTATTTTGTTCTAATTTTCCCGAATACATAAATAAAATGGCATTAAATGATGAATGATGATGTTTTACACCATGAAATTGACATAAATGCGCCATACTTACGCCATTTTGTTGTTTTCTGTGGCAGAATTAGAGCAAAATAGGTAACGACTTTGTTTACATTTTTCTTAAATTCAATTGGCACAGGTTATAATAGCAAGCCTGAAACCTAGGTTAAAACATAGGATATTTTTTACCCTGGCATGTGGAGAATTTCCATCAGAATACGGGTAAAATTGCGGGAAACAGCCAGTCTAAATGGCCGCCTTTCCGCAGTTAAAGATGACCAAGACTTATTATGTTGTGTACTTACGTCTTAAACGGGTTTATTAAAACTTAAATTGATTTTTCGAGTGTGTGAGACCGTCTCACGATAGTCGGTAAAAGATATTAGTTTTTAATATTACTTTTTCAAGTATTTGAGGCTTATTCTTTGTGTTGTTGTTATGAAGTTGGTAAAACTTTCTCGTAGACCTTTCTAAGGTTCCGTAGTCGACAAAGAACCCTTATAATTTCGCCATGTCTGTCAGTCTGTCCGCGGCATAGCTCAGAGGATCTTGGTACTAGAAAGCTGAAATTTAGTATAGATATGTATGTTGATCACGCCGTCAAAGAGGTAAAATAAAATTATGAAAAAAAATTTTTAGAGTAGCACCAACCAAAGCACAAAGTGGGGATGAATATCTTTTTCTCGTGTATCCCTTTAATTATAGGTGTGTGAAAAGCATTTTGCGGTTAAGTGACTCATTGGCGACATATCTAGCTTTTAAGTGCAAAAGCGTCCCCCCCTGCTAACTTTTGAATGGCTGTCACTAGAAATGTGAAAAAATTCACAGACGTAGTACATGAATGAACTTACAAGGAAAACTATCACAGCCAAGTAAGCTTCACCGGTTACAGAGTTATAGTCGACTAACTAAGACCTACTAAGGAGCCCCACTGCGCGTGGCCCGACAGTCACTTGGCCGGTTTTCATCATCAGCCCGTGTCAGTCCACTACTGGACATAGCACATACCTAGATTTCTAATTAGAAAGTATAAAAAAAGTTTAGTTAAAATAAACCACGAATGCCACATAAAACTGAAAAATAATAAAACATGTCCAATACTAGAATTTTGTTGAAAAGTCACAGCAGTCAGGACCCATTATTGAAAAGATGTGAGCCTCTTTAGATATTTAATGTCACGACAATGACTTGAAGAAAGAAAGAAACTTCTCTCGTATGCTCTAATAGTAATTATTACTTCTCATCCTCAGGTTGGACACTCGAGAAGGCGTGACCTCACACTGGGCCGATGCTACCCTGGGGGTCAGAGCTACCTTCAGAAGCGACACCAGGCCAGCTGTATTGGTTCTCACCAAGCTAAGGTAAGCAATATCATCTAAACTATCTTCACTAATATTATCTGTCTGTCTGTCACGCTTCCACGGTAAAATGACTGAACTGATTGACGTGAAACTTATTTATTTAAAAAAAAGGATGCCTCACACTAGGAACAAACATACATTACACATGCACAAACACCCAGACCCGGAACAATTTTAATAGTCCCGTGCGGGAATCGATCCCGCGACACGCAGCGCAGCAGCCAATTGCTCAGCCACTATGCCAATCGTGCCGTCAAAGCAACTGGACTTAGAGACAGCTTAAACCCTGGGAAAGGACCTATATGTTCTTTCCAAGGGTTCAAGGTACCCGTTGGTAGTTTTATCCGGTTGCGTGAAGTCATACTCTCAGAAGACTAATGAAACCCCGGGAAGCTGCTAGTATCTTATCTTCTTATCTATATATATAAAATCCTTACGGAGGAGGTTTGAGTTCTTTGGTCACATTGCCAGAAAGAAGGGTGACAACCTAGAAAAACTGCTACTGACGGGTAAGGTGAGCGGAAGAAGGCCGATAGGCAGAAGCCCAATGCGATGGACGGATCAAATCCGCTCGGCACTCAACACCTCAGTCTGTGACGCATCCACCCTGCCGAGGATAGAGTGAGTTGGCGCAAAATAATCCAAGACAAGATACTTTAAAGAGACCACGACCCTCAGCATTGAAGATAAACGACGCGAGGAGGAGGAGGATATATATAAAAATGAATCCCTATTTCCCTTGGTCATCGCATCACGCGTGAACGGCTAGATCAATTAGGCTGAAATTTGGTACGGAGATAGAAGTGACTCTGGAAAAGGTTTTAGGCTACTTTTTATCCCGGTGGACGTGGACGAAACCGCGGGAAATAGCTGGTTTAGAATAAGTATCCCTTTATCACTAACATTTACAACGATAAACCAAGAACACACTCGCGCATCACTCCGGTCGTATGTACTGCGCTTTATAGCCCAAACACAGCATTAATAGAGGTTAGAACACAACAGCGCAATATGGCCGCCACGCTAATGTTAGGTTAGTTATAGATAAGCGTTGTTTTCACTATTATATTTCTACCTATACGGTTACATATTTACGAGGTTTGAGAAGGGAAAAACTTAAATAATTAGGAATCATAGAATTAACCTTATAGGAAAAATTCAACTATGATTCTTAAGTATCGCAGTTTTTAAGTAAACAAACAAACTTAATTATGCTGTCAAACAACAAGATAATTGCGACTTTATTGCGTGTAATATTCTTTTTAAAGGTCGGAACCCTCGGTGCGTGAGTCCGACTTGCACTTGGCCGGTTTTTAGCAAGGGAAATCATCAAATGACTCCTCCCGCCGGGGTGGGTAGACCCCGGTATAGCATTTTATAGTATTTTTATAGTATTACTAGCTGTTTCCCGCGGTTTCACCCGCATCCCGAGGGAACTACTTAGCGCACCCGGGTAAAAAGTAGCCTATGTTGTTCCTCAGGGTCTATTCTATCTCTGTACCAATTTCATCAAAATCGGCTCACTGGTTTAGGCGTGAAAGCGTAACAGACAGACAGACAGACAGAGTTACTTTCGCATTTATAATATTAGTAAGGATTGTATTTCTAATATGGGCTATTGTTGCCTGAAGTAAATAAATAAATTTATAAAAACCATCCATGTTCCTTCTTCAGCCCTTTTTATTCCGGGGGCGCGGTAACTCTTTCGAACATCCCGGCTTAAAACACCGTTACGTCTTAAAATCGAAGCTTGAATTACAATACTATTTACTACGTATAATTACAAAAACACGTGATCAAATTAGACATTTTGTAAACAAACAACCTTCACGTTTTACCAGCACGCGAGATCAATAGATCATGTTTACGTACACCGAATATCTTTGAAACTTAAACCGTTATATCGAGGTCGAATAATCGAAGGAATCTATGAGGTAAGCGTACACTAGAGTGTTTTGATATAACGCTTATTTAGACTAAAAAATTAGGTCACTAATACATATCAGATACTAGCTTTACGAGGCTTCGCCCGTGTGGGCTATACGATTTCAAATTGACAATTCCATAAAAACTTTTCACCACATTAGGGGTAGAATTTCGGAAAATCCTTTCTTATTACCTACTTTATGGATTTTATCTGAAATAAATATTTTATTATTATTATTCCGTTTATTTATCTTAACACATATTATTTACATTTTTAAATATTTTTACAAAATATAAAAAAAAACATTTAAAAATATAAAAAACAGGGATCCACCGATATCGGGAACAGGGTCCAAGCTACCGGTGGTTAGGGCCCCAGAGACAGGAACCTCCTCACAATACGTGCAGTATCCAGGAGCACTGCCTTCTGAATCAGGCCCTTGACCCAGCCGCCTAACGAGAGCCTCCTGAGATGTTGGTCGAGGCTCTTGGCCATCAGGCCATTGGCCGTCACGACTATCGGCACAATGACAGCAGAGTCCACATTCCACATGTCGACAACCTCGTGCGCCAAGTCGAGATACTTTATTTGTTTTTCTTTCTCGGCTTTCACGAGATTCTCGTCATGGGGAATGGTGACATCGATGATCATTGTGCGGCGCGCTAATCGGTCTATCACCACTATGTCAGGTTTATTGGCTACAATAGTCCTGTCAGTGATGATAGACCGATCCCAGTACAACGTGATATGGTCATTTTCGAGAACTGGGTCGGGCGCATACTTGTAGTATGGTACCTCAAGATCCACAAGTTTGTACTGCAAAGCAAGCTGCTGGTGGATGATCTTGGCCACTTGGTTATGCCTGTGCAAGTATTCACCGTTAGCCAAACGAGAACAGCCAGAGATAATATGTCTGATAGACTCACCTGGACGATGACATGCCCGACATATGTCAATCGTCCCGTCCTTCATGATATATCTCCGGTAGTTGTTCGTCAACATAACTTCGTCCATAATTACGCAGACAAACCCTTCGGTTTCCCCGAAGAGGTCGCCGAAACGTAGCCAAGATACGGACGCCATAAAGTCTACATCGGGCCCATGAAGAGCCCGGAAAAAGCGTCCGTGTAGCTCCTTGCCTTGCCATACCTCCTTGCGGTCATTGGTGGTAAGTACCACAGGTTTGCGCCAATTCTCTTTAGCCAGCGACAGCGGGGTGAGTCCCTTGTCCACTGCGACTACATCCTGATGCATACCCACGTCGGTTTTAAGAAAATATTCCCTGAGATTGCACACCTCACGGTTATGAAGGGTCTTAGCATTTAAATAGCCACGACCCCCGCACTTCCGTGGGATGTACAATCTCATCACCGATGATCGTGGGTGATGCATCCGATTTGCAGTCAACAGTGACCGAACTCTTCTGTCCAGGGCGTCAAGTTCCGACTGAGTCCACTTGAGTATGCCAAAGGATTATTATTATTATTATTATCGGATGCCTACGTCATACAAAGAACACACCCTCCAAGTTTCAGGTCTCTACGATCAGCGGTTTAGGCTGTGCGTTGATCCGTCAGTCATTCAGGACAAAGCATTTTATATGTATAGATTAATGTTTATACTGCACGCGCTTGAAAAGATTCTTAAGCTAAGTTCAGACTGCGACAGGAATTGCAACACATTTTTTTTTTTCTAAAAATAACGTCATAGCCTTCTCTGTGTGGGAAGAGGCCTGTGCCCAACAGTGGGACAATATATAGGCTGATGATGTGATGAGGAACAACGGTGCCACTAAGTATAGTACTCCTATATCGTGGGTGCCTTTAAAACATTCGTTATACATTTCGTTATGCACAAACACCCAGACTAGGAACTATTTTAGTTGTCCCGTGCGGAAATAGTACCCGCGACACGCAGCGCAGCAGTCTATGCCAAACGTGCCGTTAAGAAATTAAAGTCTCGCGACAGCGGTGTCGCAAATTTATGTCTGACATTTGTGTCGCAATTTCTCTGGATAAACTTAGATTTAGTGATCTGCGCTGACACTTATTATCGTGCCGCAATAAATGTCACTGAAAATGTAAATGTCAATCAATGTTTATTATTATTATTACCTATATATTTTTTTATTATACATAGATCTGATATTAGTAATAATGTAAATATATTTTAAATATTTATCTAATTAGTTGTTCTAAAGGACCTACATATCAAAATTCGTGTCAATAGTTCGTGATTATCGAAGTTCACTTAAAATTAAATGCTCTAATATGTACTCACCTTTACAGAGTCAAAGTTTACGCGATCTTAAGGGTAAACAACAACATCTGTTCATATGAAGGATTAATTAATCAGTGAAAACGTGTGGAAAATTTCGCGTTGATTGACACGAGAAAATTATTGATCGATAGGTATTTCATATTTCATGTCAGTGTTACGTACTTGCTAGTTGTTTTCCGCGGTTCTGCCTGCGTTCTGAGGGAACTACTTTACGTACCCGGATAAAAACTAAATTATGTCCTTGCCCAGACTTCGAACTATCTCTATGCCAAATCTTATCTCAATCGGTTTAGCCGTTTTCCCGTGAAAGTGTAAAAGGTAGACAGAGTTACTTTTGTAATTACTTACATAATATGTAAATTATGAACACTGATAGATGTCTAAAGTCGTAAAATATATTTTGTCTGTCTGTAAGTTTTTCGGATACTTTTCACAATAAAGTGTACGTTTGTTCAGTGACTCCGTTTTATGTCATACAAAGAATACACCTTCCAAGTTTCAGGGACCTATGATCAGCGGTTTAGATGTGCGTTGATCCGTCAGTCATTCAGGACAAAGCATATTATATGTATAGATAGATTGTATGTCAGTTGTGTTATGATCCTAACTAATATTATACATGCGAAATATAGAAAATATTATATATACAGAGAGATTAAGTTTTGGGATTAGTATATTTTTATTTATAATTTTATATCCATATAAAATACGATTGCTTCAAGTATATATATTGCTCTCGATACGTACCGATTACTTTCCTCGATTTATAGCTTTAAAATGTTATAGAAAATATATTGTACCGATATGAGATATCGATTTCGATTCGATGACAGCGTCGATAGCGATGCAATCGCGTCTCGTGTTTTATTGCTTATCGATTGGGAGTTTAGTGTTGAGACTATTTTGTCGATGTTTTTTAACTGTCAGTATAAAGTGAACGATTTAGTGTGTAGTGTAAATATTTTATTGTCTGTCATATTTTGAATTTAATCAACTACGGAATAATTATAAAATGTTTGAATTATAAAACTATATTCTACTATCAATTGTTAGTAAATCGTAATACTATATTGAATATTAATTATAATTAATTTGTATTTTAATTACAATAAAATCAAAATGCAAATGAATAAATGATTAAAAGTATTTTTTTACGGACAGTCACGTCAAAAGTTCTATAACAATGATTTTTTACATTAACATTACGGATGGTATTTCGTCATAGGGATAAGCAGACAGACATGTAACAGCATGTATACTTTTTTAATCATTATTAGGTACTACCTGCTTCCCGCGGAGTCACCCACATTCTTACGTAATCGGATAAAACTATCTCTAAGTCACTCGCCAGGTTTTTAGCTATCTCCATACTAAATTTCAGCCAAATCGGTTTAGGTGTTTTTGAGATTAGCGCTCACAAATATGACACACACTGCGGATTTATTATATATGTATTAATTAGTTAATTAATTAATCTAGATTTACCTTTTTTCAGACCTGAAGATAGTGGGCAGTATCGATGTCGTGTTGACTTCATTAAATCGCCGACGAAAAACACGCGGCTGAATCTCACTGTGCTAAGTAAGTATAAGTCAGATAAGTAGTATTAAGTTGTATAAGTATGGATTAAGTGATTAGAACTGAACTTAGTTGCAATAAATTCGGGTCAGTTACTAATGTCCCGAATTAGGTACATATGTGTAATGTGTATCCCTATCAATTATTTTAGTGAAATGATAAACTTATTATTCTTTTTTTGAATTCATTCATATAAATATAATATACACGTATTTTAGTGATTTAGAGTTAATTTAATTTATTTATCAAATAATAATTATTAAAAGATATAAATATTGCTAATAATTGATTAAATATTTAAACATATTATTATTGTGTCAGATAATGATGAGATTAATGTGTTAATCTAATTTAAAATCGTAATTAAAAAAAAAATTAACTACCTCACTCTGATGTTGACTGTATTTTTTTTTTTTTTGTAATTGGTATATATAGAGAAATAGGTCCAAATCCCAACCCTGAGCAAAAATATGTGGAGCAGCTGCATCTTAATAAGTCTGCTACTGTAATCTTTTTTTATTCTAACTTGTATGTCTTTTTTTTCTGGAGTCCTGAAATACAGGGTTTCCCTAGTAGTCCACCCTTGTACTGGCAACATATTGTTCAAGTTTTCTGACATCTATGGTGGAAAATAAACGCATTTTTTTTCCAGTACCACCAGAGCGGCTGATCATCTTGAACCATGAAGGCAATGAGATCCATGGAGGAGTTCTCGGACCTTACGACGAAGGCACTGAAGTCAACTTGACCTGCATCGCTGTGGGAGGTAAGAATACTTCTAGATACTACCAGCGTGCTCCGTTAGCGGGGCCATCCCCACAGGGCCATAGCCTGCGGGATGTTCGAAAGAGATACCGCGCCCCCGGAATAAAAAGGGCTGAAGGAAGGAGCATGGATGGGTTTTAGTCTGTCTGACACTTCCTTGCACCCCACCCACGGTCGAATGAGGACAGTCAACAGATTAACGTGCTATCCGAGGCACGGAGAATTCTCCAGTTGCATCAAACATTTTATCGTTTATACTTCCAGCTTCCCGCCAGCGGCTTCGCCCGCGATATTTTAGCTAATAGATACAAAGACTTGACAAATTATATACTAAAACCTTCCTCATTAATCACTCCATCTATTAAAAAAAAACCGCATCAAAATCCGTTGCGTAGTTTAAAAGATGTAAGCATACATAGGGATAGGGACAGAGAAAGCGACTTTGTTTTATACTATGTAGTGATACTCTTCCGAATATCATAAAACACGATATCAGTAATTAGCATACTTTTAATATTTATTATGATGTCAATACATAGATATAATAAATAAGTAAACGAAGATCATATATATTTAGACGAAAAACATAAAATAATAGCATTTTATGCTCCATTTTGATATGTCTTGGATGACAGTTCTTCCGTTTCACGTATAAAGTAACCGCATATTTTTTGATGCCCCCAGTTGTCAGTATGTCATAGATGGTCCATCATATCACCCATCTACGAACCGACCTCGGCAAAAACTGCTTAACCTTGCTCGCTCGACCCAGCAGCGGCCTTGCAGCTGTTACTTAACCACGAACCCGGCTAATTAACCCAAAAAGGTATTTACTTACCCCCTAAGATCACCGTTACACAATTTCCCGTTTAATAAACTCAACCCTCCCCTATATTTCCTCAACACAATTTTTACCTCAAATTCTCCCCTTTTAAATTACGCATTACACGCTCAACATGTCAGGGGTGTGCTGAACAGGAGTTTATTTCAAACGCAATGTGAACATGCAACGTGTGTTAGACAGCCCTGGAGGGGTGACGTAATCGGTACCTATAGAGGTAATACCACAGTTGCTGTGATGTTAGAAAAATAAGTATTATAGTATCGTATTTCAATATATTTTTGCACGTTGTACCTTTAAAAATAACTACCTCTTTACCGCGGTTTCCACCGCGTCCAGATTAAACTATTTAACGTACCCGGATAAAAAGTAGCCTATAACCATCTCTAGGGTCCTATCTATCTCCGCGCTAAGTTTCATCCAAATCGGTTCAGCCGTTTTACCGTGAGAGCGTAATAAACAAACAACCAAACTCGCTCTCGCATTTTATTAGTTAGAATTAAGATGTTAGGATAATTTGGAAGATCATTTCTTACAGCTTACTCATGAAATGTTTCACCTGTTTACTTAGACCATTAACATATGGGTGAGCAAATTTTGACAAATATAATTTTTATTTTGAAAAAATAGTGGTTGAATTAATCGTCTTTACTCTTACACCCAGTTGCACCAGAAAAATATCAAAGTGAATGGTAAACTGTCATTCAAGATCTGTCAAAATGGAGTAATTTCGCTTGTATTTTATTTTTTTCGCCTTAATACATGATATATTTATGTTTACTTAATTATTATGAGTATCTATGTATTATATTTTTTTTTTTTATTAAAATATGCTAATTATTAATATTATGTTTTGTGATATTTGTAAAGTATATCTTCTTCTTCCTGCCCTGTTCCCAATCTATTTCAGGTCGGCGCAATATGTTTTTCGCTTCCATTCTTCTCTGTTACCCGTCATACTATCATTCACTCGCGTTCATTCATATCAACTTTCACGCAATCTATCTATCTCTTCTTTGGTCTTCTCCTCCCCTTTCGTCCATCTACATTCATATTCAAAGTATATAATATGATAAAAAATTTGGTGCAACCGGCCATTACTATTTCATGTCACAGGCACATGTATGTAACTCAGACTAACTTTTAAATAAAAAAAACAAAACAAAGTTTATTTTTATAAAATAAATAAGGAAAAAAATATCACGTTTCAAGTTTTTCAGTTAGTTTTTGTCGGGTTTTAGTTGCTCAAGTTGTTTGTTTTTTCCCTTATTTAATTCTAAAAATAAAACGTTTTACCTTTTCATTTCTTCGCCTTCCAAATAACGTGTTTTATCAAAAACACGTTGACATAAATCCGGTCCCTGATATTGGCGAACATGTTTACCTCAAATTCGTTATGACTCTTCCAATAACATCGGTCACCTCTTTCCAACTGAACTGAACTGTATGTTCATCTGTATATTAGATACTTATAGGTTTAAATTAAAATAGATTAATTCATTAAATTATAATCTCTAACCCAAAAAGCTGATCAAAGAAAGCTATTTTACATATTAATTATGTTTATTTTCACTTTTTATTTAACGATACAAGCTTCGTAATGCAATGACGTAACGGTCTGAATTTTCGACCTACGTTATGGCTTTTTTCGTAATTAATATTTTTGGGGGCTCATTAGGAATTTGCGTTCGCTGTTGCAGTCACCAATATTTGTCTACAACTGAAAGTTATGATAAATTATATTACATTTTTGTAAGTCATCAATATATGTATATAAAAATCAATGCCACTTTTCGTTGTAATTTCATAACTCAAGAACGGGCTCACCTACCCAAATCAAATGTTTATTCTTTGTTCGGACTATTTAGTAGATTGTTTATGTGAAGTTTGCACAAAATCGGTGATAAACCAACAACCAACAAACATATTTTTGTTTATAGCTAGATGAGGCCGGTGATAAAATTTGAATGTTACAAGTCATGTCGTACAACGTTGCTCGCATAACGTTACACGGGCGTGTGGTGCCGGCATTACACCGCTGCAACCTGTATCAGACGTCACCCTCGGGTGTTCCGTTTTTACGAAAAATGTCCGATTCACGCACATGATTTACTTGTGACGTAAGTCATACGCGGAAGCGGAATTAAATAACAACAGACATCAAAGAAGCGCACGAAGTTCTTACAGATCTGAGTGTTGCTAATTGTCCAAATTGTCCAAAATACGGATAAAAAGTGCATTTAGACGACCTGAGTGGTTTAGTGGTCAACATACCATACCCGGAATACCATGCAAGAGGTCCCGGGTTCGATTCCCGGCCGGGCAGAAATTTAAATGATGTATTTTAATTTCTGTGATGGGTCTGGGTGTTCCTATGTATAATATGTATGTATTTTAAAAAAAGTATATAAGTAGTATATCCGTTAATCTAGCACCTATAACACAAGCATATTAGTTGCTTACTTTGGGGCAAGATGGCGCTGTGTGAAATTGTCCAAAGATATTATATATTATTATCTATTATTTACTAGCTGCCCCGCGCGACTACGTTCGCGTGGTATGCAACTCCTACCCAACTCCTACCCAACTCCTACCCAACTCCTACCCAACTCCTACCCAACTCCTACCCAACTCCTACCCAACTCCTACCCAACTCCTACCCAACTCTTACCCAACTCCTACCCAACTCCTACCCAACTCCTACCCAACTCCTACCCAACTCCTACCCAACTCCTACCCAACTCCTACCCAACTCCTACCCAACTCCTACCCAACTCCTACCCAACTCCTACCCAACTCCTACCCAACTCCTACCCAACTCCTACCCAACTCCTACCCAACTCCTACCCAACTCCTACCCAACTCCTACCCAACTCCTACCCAACTCCTACCCAACTCCTACCCAACTCCTACCCAACTCCTACCCAACTCCTACCCAACTCCTACCCAACTCCTACCCAACTCCTACCCAACTCCTACCCAACTCCTACCCAACTCCTACCCAACTCCTACCCAACTCCTACCCAACTCCTACCCAACTCCTACCCAACTCCTACCCAACTCCTACCCAACTCCTACCCAACTCCTACCCAACTCCTACCCAACTCCTACCCAACTCCTACCCAACTCCTACCCAACTCCTACCCAACTCCTACCCAACTCCTACCCAACTCCTACCCAACTCCTACCCAACTCCTACCCAACTCCTACCCAACTCCTACCCAACTCCTACCCAACTCCTACCCAACTCCTACCCAACTCCTACCCAACTCCTACCCAACTCCTACCCAACTCCTACCCAACTCCTACCCAACTCCTACCCAACTCCTACCCAACTCCTACCCAACTCCTACCCAACTCCTACCCAACTCCTACCCAACTCCTACCCAACTCCTACCCAACTCCTACCCAACTCCTACCCAACTCCTACCCAACTCCTACCCAACTCCTACCCAACTCCTACCCAACTCCTACCCAACTCCTACCCAACTCCTACCCAACTCCTACCCAACTCCTACCCAACTCCTACCCAACTCCTACCCAACTCCTACCCAACTCCTACCCAACTCCTACCCAACTCCTACCCAACTCCTACCCAACTCCTACCCAACTCCTACCCAACTCCTACCCAACTCCTACCCAACTCCTACCCAACTCCTACCCAACTCCTACCCAACTCCTACCCAACTCCTACCCAACTCCTACCCAACTCCTACCCAACTCCTACCCAACTCCTACCCAACTCCTACCCAACTCCTACCCAACTCCTACCCAACCCCTACCCAACTCCTACCCAACTCCTTTTTTTTTTTTTTTTTTTTATCTTATGTCCTTTTCCTGGTTCCAAGCTGCCTCCCCTCCAATTTTCAGCCAAATCGGTTCAGCCGTTCTCGAGTTATAAGTGGTGTAACTAACACGACTTTCTTTTATATATATAGATTTATGACTTTGAAAAAGCCACATTGGTATTTTTCAGGTTAGGACCTGCTCCCTCCCAGGCCCAGGCCCTTTAACCTCCTTTAGGCCAAGACGAGTCTTATAAAATGCTTCGTCCTGAATGACTGACGGATCAACGCACAGCCCAAACCGCTGATCGTAGAGACCTGAAACTTGGAGGCTGTGTTCTTTGTATGACATAGGCATCCGATAAGAAAGGATTTTCTTAAATACTACCCTTAAGAGGGGTGAAAAAGGGGGGCAAAGTTTGAATGAAACTCCGACTTTTTTAATTTGAATTCGTATAGCCGTCCTCGTACGTCCTTTACTAAAATCCCCGCTATCTCTTCCACCTTGTACCACACGTAGCACCCTACTTGACGAGGGTACACCACAACGCCATTGTTTTACACAATTTTTTTATTCACTCAAGCCATTCACCGCGCACAATGTAAAGTATACAATTATATGTCTGGCCTTTTGTGCCCGTGCAGTAATTATGTGGGTTAGCTTCCCGTTTGGGGGAAATAGCCGGGTTTTTCGAGAACATTCGGGAGTATAGGTTTTTTGTTAGCTAAATTGTTTTCTTGGAGTGTTCGTGGAAAAAGGTGTTGAGAAAATTTGTTCGTTATTAGACTGAATATTTTTACAGAATTTCCAATATGGGCAGGTAAAGGAATAAAGTTTTAAGCAAATGTTTTACGTTTTTTCTTTCATTATTTTAACATAGAGGATTTTTTTTCTAACATATTTTTTTTTGCATTAGAATGAAGGTTAACTTAAAAGGTCAGGTGTTCCATTTACTAATAACATTTTATTAAAAATTAAAAGTCCCTTTTAAGCTGCCTTCCTACGGTGTGGATTATCACGAACGGCCGACTACCACGGACATTTACGCACCGTGCACAAGGCTTTCAAATCGATAGCATTTGAGTTTTTTTTAAATAATCAATCAGCGGTGACAGATGGACAAAGGGAAACCATAAGTGTTTGAGGAGGAACACAGTGCGGAGTCCCTCCATTGAAAAGGGAGGATCCTCCGGCCAGGCGTGTAATATTGCCTGGAGGGATACTGCCCACCGTGCACTTGGCTCGATTTATTTGCGCTACAGCAAACGGTACTTTTACCATAGTGCGTTTTTGCGGGTTGGCCCGCGTCCGTCTGCAATATCACATACTATGGAAAGCCACCTTTACATTATCTTCGATACTAATATTCAAGATCAGAACCTCAAAGCGGTTTTCAGTGAAAATTTAGGCAGAGTTATACCTTCAATCTACTTTACTCTTATTTTTCTTCAGCATAAATATATACGTTATACATATAGGTTTAGACTAGTTTATAGCGTGTTAGTGCTTATATGGGAAATCATTAAATGGCTCCTCCCGCGGTGGATGGAACAGGAGGTAGTTTCAGACTCTTACTGACTAAATCCCATTCATGTTCCTTCCTTCGCCCTTGTGTGTTGCGGTAACTCATTCGAACAATCCACCAGCGTGCTTAAGAAGACCCCGTGACTTACAGTACTTGATGCTTATTTTTTCCATGTTCAGGTCGACCTATCGCCCGCGTCTCCTGGTGGAAGGCGCACGCACTCCTGGCGAACTCGGAAGCAAGAGCCACCGTCTCCTTCAGGCTCCAGAGATCAGACTTCGGGACTGATGTCACTTGTCAGGTAAATATTTTATTTACTAGCTATCATCATCAGCCTATATAATGTCCCACTGCTGGGCACAGGCCTCTTCTCATACAGAGAAGGCATGAGCATTAATCACCACGTGAGCTCAAGGCGGATTGGCGATTTCAGACTTTTTAAGTCCAGATTTCCTCACGATGTTTTCCTTCACCGTTATTCAGTGACGTTAAAGATATACTTAGAAAGTACATATGACTTTAGAAAAGTCACATTGGTACTTGCCAGGTTTCGTACCTGCACACTCGTACTCGAAAGGCAGGTGCCTTAACCACTAGGCCACCATGGCTGTGTGTGGTCTAATATTACTGCCCCGTGGAAATCATCGTGAGGAAACCTGGAACTAAAATATGAAATCGCCAATCCACCTTGAACAAGCGTGGTGATCAATGCTCATGCCTTCTCTGTATGAGAAGAGGCCTGTGCCCAGCAGTGGGACAATATATAGGCTGATGATGATGCCTCATGGTGTCACTTGAATCCTGATACTTTACTCACCCGGATAAAAACTATACCATTTTCTTTAGCAAGTTTTAATCTGTCTCCTTCTCAAATTTCACCAAAATCAGTGTAGCCGTGTTAGCGTTAAAGCGTAACAAACAAACTCACTTTTGCATTTGTGTTATTAGTTAGTAAGAAGGGAAAACACTAGATTTTTCCCGCGGTTTCACCCGCGTCATGAGATAAGTACTTCACGGATTAGGATTAAAACTAGCCTATAACCGTCTCCAGGTATCTCCATAATAAATTTCACTCAAATCGGTTCAGCCGTTTAGCCGGCAAAGTAACTCTCTCACATATTATTATTAGTTACGATTCGCCTAACACTGGTATTCAACAGCATCCGGTTAGGTTGAAAGCGACCCCAACATAGTTGGGAAAAGGCTAGGCGGATTATGAGTTAGGATTTGCCTGACCCGCTGTTGAAACCAGTATTCTATGTCTGCTAGATCATTTAAGCTGTAAAAAAGTGAACAGTTCATTGACCTTGTTTTTTTTTTCACAGGCTGTCACCGATCCTCTGATAGCTCCCGTCTCAGAAAACATATCGATCGATGTGAATTGTAAGTACTTTTATTGATTTTATGTGTATATTTTAACCGACTTCAACTTAGAAAGAGGTTGTGTATTCGACGATTTATTTTTACTTCTATGTACAGTAATTTCTCCGAGATTTTTTGGGAGAAACTAACTTTGGTTATACTTAACTTGGAAAGTAGGAAAAAAAATGATGAGGGTCTTTCTATCGATACTTATTTACTTAAAAGGGAGTTGATAAGTATAAGCCTTAAAACCTATCCTTTTTGTACGTACCGGCCAGTACCCATCCATGATCTTAGGATAAAATAGTAATAAAAACAAACAGACCAATTTCCAAACAATATCAAATAAAAATGGACTCTATTGTGAACACGTAAAACTTATTTTCAAATGCATTTTCTTAATCCTCACATTATTGGATACAGCTTAAATCATTAGCAAAGAATTTGTCGTCAATACAATACTTAAAAGTTATGAAAATCACACTTAAACTCGGTTCAAAACTAACCAACTGTTAAAGATCACAAAAATCCCCAACTTAATCGCCACTTACCCTTAACAACGAAAGATCACAAAACTTGTTCTAACATAAGCGCTAAGCACATCACTATCCCAAGTTTAATCTCAAGACAAAGTCTTAAGAAACGTTGATTCACCGTACGCTAACTTAACTTGAACTTAGCTAAGTAGACGAGCGCTTATTAGACATTAATTAAACTAAACTTTAAATTATTCAGGTTGAAGCTGTATTATTATTGGGGATAGTTTTGGTTAAGTATTTAAGTTAGTTTTAAGTGGCAGGTAAGTAATTGTAGATAACTTAATTGGTAAGTAATGGATATTCAAAATACATGTCTTTAACTTAAGTTGGCTTTACAGTGAGCGTATATTATGAAACTAGACGTTTCCTGCGGTTTTGCCCGCGTCCTGAAGAAACCCTTCTACGCACGCCGATAAAAAGTAGCATATGACCGTCTCCAGAGTCTTAACTATCTCTAGGTACCAAATTTCATCTCAATCGGTTCAGCCGTGTTATCATGAAAGCGTAACAAACAAAAAAGCAGGCTAACCGTTATGGCTCTCAAAGATCTAGAAATGACAGCCGGGACTAACAGCTTAACATGCTGTCCGAGGTGCGAAGGAGTCTGGATACCCTAGCTCGACGAGCCATCCCGCGAGCTGCTGAGCTAATAGCTTTAAAATTTCCGATTATAATAATCGTATATTATTTTCATATCCAGCCTGCCCCTTGCTGTCCTCCTCCAGCGACGCCCTAAGCCGAGGCCCGTACCCCACTAGGGGGTGCCCTTAGCGTGTAGTCGCTTAGTTTTGTAAGTTAAGCCCTGGCTGGACGCCCTAAATTCATTTAAGGCATGCCTAAGCAGTCGAAAACCTTCTAGGATGACCTGCGAGATGCCATACAAAAAAAAATAGTCTTCATATGACAAAGATGGTCACCCATCCACGGACCGACAGCACCAAGTGCAGCTTAACCTTTGATCGTTCGACCCGTGCGGCTGTTACATGATGATGGTGATGATGATGACGCGATCCTGTGGTCCCTCATCAGAGACATAGGGCTCTAAAAATAGATTTCCTTTTACTGCGATCTTGTGCGGCGACTTCCAGGTCCTTCCAGCCGAGACCAGCAGCTGTTACTTAGCCACTCCAATTCTTTCTTTCACATAATCTAACGAAATTAGTTCCCATATCACGCTTTGATATAAGCCCGAGTACTTCTGATTGACATTTCATTACTGATACAGATTATACATATATGTACCTGACTTGCACGTTTCAGATGTATCGCTGTCCCTTTCACTCTCATCTAAGAAAGTCATCCGTCCCCCTCTAACGGGATGGGATTATCATGTCGATATTTAGACGCGTGTTATTGTATTGATTCGGGTATGCGAGCACAAAAGTGGTTACTCGAAATAGTTTCAATTTAAATTAATGATTGAAGTTTTTGGGTTTGTAAACTTTGTTGTATAGACTTGAGTTTAGTTTTGGTTGTTCAAAAATGTTTTGTTTAAGTTTCTTTGGATGGTATATAATATAATATTGTTTCGGATGACGAAGAACTTAGTTTTATACATAGAACTCACTCAGGTTATAAATACATTATTCTTATCTGTATTCTATTACAAAATACACTTCTCATCAAAAAAATCGAAACACCTCGCAGTTTATGATTTGATAAGGATTATCAGAAAAATGTGTATATTTAGGAATAAATGTAAAATGTCATTTAATAGTGAGTAGTATGAGGTTTTTAAATCCTAATGTTATTGTTCTAAATTCAAATTAAGTCTTCATAGATTTCGTATTTTGTATAATGAGTAATTTTTACCCTGTATGGAATATGAAGGAAATGGGTAAAACAACACGCGTAAATGAAAAAAATAATTAAGAAACGTTTATTTAATAACTTGTATTCCCTCCGCGAGCTCTTATTACTGCTTCCATACGGTTCTTCATCGATCGGATGAGAGTCACGATCACATGTTGTGGTATATTATCCCATTCCTCTTGGATTGCATTTTGCAGCTGGCTAAGTGTTTCTGGGGCTGGATCTCTTGCTCGAATTCGTCTCTTTAATTCATCCCATAGATGTTCAATGGGATTCATGTCCGGGCTTCTTGCTGGCCATACCATAATGGAGATACCGACTTCGGTAAGATAATCTCGTACGACGCCCGCGGTGTGAGCTCTAGCATTGTCGTGCATGAATATGAAGTCGTTGCCAATAAAATGTGCATAGGGCATCACATGAGGTTCAAGACACTGTTCGATGTACCGATGAGAGTTTAGTGCAGGCAGCCGTGGCCCAGACACAAAGGCAAGTTCTGTCTTACCGTCGGCGCTGATTCCTCCCCAAACCGTCCACGAACCGCCACCATAGCTGACCTTTTCTTCAATGCAGCATTGTGCAAAGCGTTCTCCATCTCTTCTGTAGACCTTGTTCCTTCCGTCGTTACCATACAGCATAATTTTACACTCATCAGAAAACAGTACATTGCTCCACTGAAGGTATGACCAAGTTAGGTGCTCGCGTGCAAAGTTAAGGCGCGCTCTTCGATGGTCTGCAGTTAATTTCGGCCCATTCGCTGGCTTATGCGGTGCCAATCCGCGTTCCTTCAACCTTCTTCTTATTGTAGAGTCACTTACAGCTACTCTTCGTACAACGCGAAGCTGCTGCTGCAGTTGAAAAGCGTTAAGGCGTCGATTTCGTAAAGAAGTTGTTACAATAAATCGATCATCTCTCTCAGAAGTGACCCGATTCCTGCCAGATCCTGAACGGCGCGTGAACGAACCAGTCTCCCGATAGCGTTTGTAGACTCTATGAACAGATGATAAGCTTAGATGCAATCTTGCAGCCACAACACGCTGACTAAGTCCAGAATCCAGCAATGCCACCACTTGGGCGGCTTCTGCGGGCGAAGTATCCATATGTTTTAGAAAAAAAAGTTTTTTCAGACGTCCCAAAGTCACAGTAAATGAAATAAGAAACAAAAAGTTTAAAGACAAGCGCTAATTTTTAGTTTTTAAACGAGAAACGTACTCCAACCCTAAATACACATTTGTCTCAAAACAGTGATTAATTTCATTTATAGGATAAACAAATGAAATTCTAATTTCGAATTTTGATTTTTTTCTTTTTACTGTAATGACCAAACTGCCAGCTACACAATAATGTTTTTTTTTTCATGGAATTAATTCTCTTTTGTAAAAAATTAGGACAAAAACAATAAAAACGAAAGTGTTTCGATTTTTTTGATGAGAAGTGTAATTGTTCTGTTCTGCTACATAAATTCTAAATAACTTATTTAAGAATCAAATATCCACAAAAAAACTTAACATATTTCACACAAACATCAACGGCTTATTTTAACACTCGCAAAAAATCCAATCAAAAGTTATTCGTTTTTTAAAAACGCCACATTACCGCAAAATACGTGACCTCATATATATCACCGAAATCCCGAAAAAGGCCGCGATATAATCATCCCATACATAACTCTCAGATGATAATCTAAAGAACTCTAATTGACAGCTTGATATACTTTTGTTAGCGAATGTACCGACACGGATTCGGGTTGTATGGATGTGGTGTTCTTTTTTATTTTATTTTTTTATGTTAAATCTGCTATTTGTATTAAGATTCTGTGGCTGAAGCAAAAGTTGTTAAAATTGTATGGTATTTTTTGGTTTATCTTTATACCAAATTTTATCTAAATCGGTCCAACCGTTTTGCGGGCAAAGTAAACCAGACAGACAGAGTTATTATCGCATTTTTTTTAGTAAAGATCTGAAAATTTGTATGTATACATTTGTTATTGAATCGCCTAAAAACAGCTGAACTGATTTTGAAAATATTTAGTACACTAATAATCATCCATTTCATTTACTTATGTAACTTTAATTAATGATTTTATTCTGGTATGAGTAAATAATCTCCAGACCGACTTCGGAATCTCCGTCCGGGCCAGCTGCGATGTCGTTTACTGCTGTTTGGGACCCACAGATTGGTTGTTTCCGCCCATGGCTCATCCGACATGCGGCAGATATGACCAGCCTAGTTCTACTTAAGCCCAGCAGCTGTATGGCCTTTTTTTTTGGGTGGAAAATCGTCAAATGACCCCCACGGACGGAAGGAGTGTCAGACTCTTACTGACTAAAACCTATCTATGTCCCTTCCTGAAGGCCCTGGGGTAGTCCCTGTCACTGATGTTGACTCTGCTCTTTAAGGCGCGTGGAACACGAATGCGCCGTCGACGCGGGCCTGGTCCTTACCGGACGGCGAGCCACCCATAGCTCACCGTCCGCAGCCCCGCGCCTACGGTGGCCGGGAGTCGTCTCGCGGCTTCCGACGCTCGTGGCGTCTCCCGCGGCGGCTGGGGAGTGAGGTCTGCCAGCTGTTTGGCCTACACCTTCAATTTGTGTTTTTAACCCCCGACGCCAAAAGAGGGGTTATAAATTTGACGTCGACGTCTGTCTGTCTATCTCTGTGTGTATTTTTCTGTGGCATCATAGCTCTCAAACGGATGGACCGATTTTGATGCGGATTTCTTTTTCATTTGAAAGCCAGTTTCCTAGCGGTGGTTCTTAGCTATGTTTGGTCAATATCGGTCCAGCAGTGTAAAAGTATTTCAAAAATGATTTTAAGGCATTTTTGCGTAGGTGGATTCTTAAATTAAAATTTTTTGCTTGTAGAGAGTAGCACCGAGTTCTTAATGCGGTCATTAAGATTCATGTCCACACGCTATCTTTATTCGTTAAAATAAATGCATATAAAGACATTATTATCGACAATTAATTAATTGTAATTAATATTTACGTAATGGACTGCGGTGACGTATTATCCAGTTTGTTTTAATTAATGTTTCAGTAAATGATGGAGCACAAACAGTTGTTTTGTTGATTATTTTGTGCCCAGCCTTAATCACTGTCGGCTATTGATAATTATCGCGGTTAATTTTAATTTTGTAAGTTTATCAATGTTGTAATCGACGGTCCCTATTGTACATACGGAGATGTCGAAAATGGCACCTTTTTTATTGCACAATTGGCTTTAGATTGTCCACTTATTCATTGTAAATATAAAACTTGTTCTCATATACGATTTGTAAATGAAGTTAAGTACGTAATATTAAAAAAAAAATTTATACAAGTGAGACAAAAAAAACTGCCATTTTCGACATGTCCGTATGAGTACGTAGGGACCGTCGTAATGTTTCATGATTACTTGGTCACATTAATATTGTAAATGCGAAAGCTTCTGGCTGTATGTATGTATGTTTGATTGTTGCATGCGTATGGTCAAGCTGATATGTTGGAATTAGGTCAATTGCCTTCATTTCAGATTACCATTTCTGAGCGCGAGCAACACATCTTTAGTCGTAAAAAGGAGGCCTTTAGTTCTAGGCATCCTCAGTTTTAATCCAAGTTATAAATCAACCCAAAAAAGACATTAACAAAATGGCGTTAGGATGACGCATTTATGTTAATTTCATGTTCTAAACATACTTAATTTCATTCATTCATCATTTAATGCCATTTTATTTATCGCCTATGACACTTCGTAAAGATGTAGCTTTCTAACGGTGAAAGAATTTTTTAAATCGGTCCAGTAGTTTTTGAGTTAAAACCAAACAAACAAATCTTTATTCTTTATAATATTAGTATAGATGTGGGATAATTAGAACAAAATAGGTAATGATTTTGTTTATTTTTTTCGTATAATCAATTGCACTCAGACAGACTATAGTTGCATTTCGCAGTTTCATGCACCTGAAAAAATCCTATAAACAAATTGCTATTCAGCTATTGTACTGTAAATAACAAACAAACAAACTCGTTCGCATTTATAAAATATTAGTGAAAATAAACGCTAAGAAAAGCCCTTTTACCCGAAATGTTTGCTGTAACTCTTATCCGCCTCCTAAAAGGAATATACTCCGCTTATAATGGCTCTATAAACTCTTCGGGGACATTACGAAGATTATCATTAAAATGCAATATGGCAACACAAAGAGCGAGTTAATTCCGTGGAACAGAACAGCCACCGTTTCCTAAATATATGAGTGTGTTTCTTATCTTCAAAATGGTGGAACATGGAGCTGGCAACTCGTACTTACTGCTATCTTTACTGTGTTAATAGCTCTGTCCCGCTTCATCGGTCTCGTGAATTTGGGAAAATGATTGTTTATTTTATTCCTTACTAACTCTAGTTCGCTAGAGGAACTCGTGGCTAAGTAACAGCCGCACGGTTCGACCGATCAAAGGTTAAGACAGACAAACACACACACACACTTTCGCAATTTGGACATGGATAGTAAATCTTTGTAAAAATTTGGCGACGACGCGAACTAGAGTTAGACATCATTATCTCATCTGCCTAGCCGTTTCCCAACTATGTTGGAGTCGGCTTCCAGTCTAAACCGGATGCATCTGAGTACCAGTGTTTTACATGGAGCGATTGCCTATCTGACCTCCACAACCCAGTTACCGAGTAAGACGATACCCCTTGGTAAGACTGGTTGTCAGATTTTCTGGCTTCTGACTACCAGTGACGACTGTCAAAGATGTACAAATGACAACCGGGACCAACAGCTTAACGTGCTTTCCGAGGCACGGACAAGCCTAACAGCCGGTTGCACAAAAAAAAACAGGTTACTTAAAACGGAAGAACTGTCATTCATGATCTGTCAAAATGGAGGATAAAATTTAATAATTTTGCTATTATTTTATATTTTTCGTGTAAATATTTATGATATATGTGTAAGTACTTAATTATCATACCTGTGTATTGATAACATATAAAATATTAAAAGTAGTATGCTAATTATTGATATCTTGTTTTATTATATACGTAAAAGTATAAATGATAAAAAGTTTGGTGCAACCACCTGTAAATATAAAACAAATGGTCACCCATCCAAGAACCAGCCGCGGTGAGCAGCATAACTCGGATCAATCGCTCTATGAATCGATTTCTGAGCTACGAGCTCCTCACTTTCATAATTAACTATTGACAGTGAAAAGTTTTTGAGCCACAAAACAAAAGCGCCTTGAAACATTAATAAACCCAAAATGTTGATCCAACTCCCGAAAGGACCAAACTAATTATTATTTCGATCAACGAAAAGTATTTATTTCCTTATTAACCGCTCTCTTTGATCTCACCATTACTTAATTGAACATCACCGCGTCAAACGTTATCCCATCAGACGCCTTTGTATCGTTCACTTAACCTTATCACAACTAACTTTAACTAGACTTCAAAATGGCTGTCAAACATCAAGGGTATATTACCAAGTCGAAGTTAATCTGTCAGAATAATTAAACCTGGCATTCCCCGGGACGAAATATGGGGAGTAACAAATTATGAAACTTTGGGTCCAACTTACACCATAATTCATCTGGCCCTTGACTATGAAATTTGTTTGTTTAAAAAATATATTTCTTAGGGGGCGTCCATAAATTACGTGAGGTATTTAAGGGGGGAGGGGGTAAAATCAAATCTCATCTAATCTTATGTTGGAGAGTCTTAGGTCTCAGCAAATATCACGCAATTTTTTTTCTGATTGAAACAAAAAAAAAATATACTTTTGTGGTCCATTTAATCCAGATTGTACATACTTAAGATTAAATCTTAAGCGTACTAGTCTTAACTAGTCGTAAATAAAAGCACGAAGCAATTATTTTTCTTTTTATAATAACAATCCAACGCGTTTACGTAAGAAACCCACATTTTGAAAAATCTCACGTGAGATTGAGGGATAGGGGAGGGGGTTGAATAAAATCTCACGACATCTCACCAGGGGGAGGGAGGGACAGAAAATTAAAAAAAAATACCTCATGTCATTTATGGTCGCCCCATACTAGCTATTTCACGCGGTTTTGTTTGGCATCTCGCAGGTCAACCTAGAAGGTTGTCGACTGCTTAACCGGGCTTGCCTGTGAAGTGCCTTAAATGAATTTAGGGCCTCCAGCCAGGGCTTAACTTACAAAACTAAGCGACTACACGCTACGGGCACCCCCTAGTGGGGTACGGGCCTCGGCTTAGGGCGTCGCTGGGGGAGGACAGCAAGGGACAGGCCGGATCAGAATATATATGATTATTATAATTGGGAATTTTAAAGCTATTAGCCCAGCTGGCGGGCCGGCTCGTCGAGCTGAAACTACTTGACGCACCCAGATAAAAAGTACCCTAAAACCTTCTCGAGGGTTCCCTCTATCTTCGTACTAAATTTTATCGAAATTGGTCCAGCCGTTCACGCGTGATGCCCTGACCAAGGGAAATAAGGATTCATTTTTATATATCTCTTATTAGCTGTCATCCATACCCCGAGGGAATTTATTTTAAATTTAGCCTATAACCGTCTTAATGGTCCTCTCTGTCGCCGTACGACATTTCATCCAAATCGGTTCAGCCGTTTCACAGTGAAAGTAATAAATAAACTTACTTTCGCATTTATAATATTAGTTAGGATTCAGTTATTTAAGGATTGCTAACGAAGATATATTCGGTAGGTATGACACAACTGACATACAATCTATCTATACATATAAAATATTCATATTCATATTTATTTGCATTCCACAATGTAAAGAAGATGTTACAAAATGGCTTAGAGCTAAGTACAATCGTGGACCCTGTAGGGCACAACAAAATAAAATTAATCTTACATCTAAAATTACAAGTTTTAAAACAATCAGAAAATATATAAAATTAATTAACGTTACCATTTAAAATTTTTAAAACAATTTTTTTTTAATATAGGTATATAATAATTCAACAACTAGGCCTTAACATCTTTATTCGTATATATAGGAACTATAGAATAATATATAAGTAATACTTTGTGCTGAATGACTGACTGATCAACGCACAGCCTAAATGATCGTAGAGACCTGAAACTTAGAGGGTGTGTTCTTTGTATGACGTAGGCATCCGATAAGAAAGGATTTTCCGAAATTCTATCCCTAAGGGGCAGAAAAAGGTGGGCAAAGTTTGTATGAAACTGACATTTTTAATTTGAATTCGTATAGCACACGTGGGCGAAGCCGCTGGCGGAAAGCTAGTACATCAATATATTTTATAGAAACGCGCCTTCTATTACAGGCAATCGAGTATATTAATGTAATTTCATTTTGGTGTACCACAAAACAAT
Organism: Pyrrhia umbra; assembly: GCA_963891755.1. Taxonomy (NCBI): domain Eukaryota; kingdom Metazoa; phylum Arthropoda; class Insecta; order Lepidoptera; family Noctuidae; genus Pyrrhia; species Pyrrhia umbra. The sequence goes on from OY982943.1 coordinate 6,552,664, forward strand.
ATTTTATTCTATTCTATTCTATTAAGTTGATTATATTAAAATTAATTCATATAATCATAATTCAATTTTACAATATAATTCAATTTAATCCATTGCTTTAACTTAACCGATCTTTCAAAGTCCTTTGAAAGTATACATTTTAGTTATTTTTCGCTTACGGTACAGTGGATAAATGCTATGTTTACATGAATGATCAAACATAATTATCCTATTTTCTCTAAATAATGTCTTTGTGTATACACACCTACGGAACCAAGGGCTTATCGGGTTTTTCGTGGCACGGAGGAGTCTCAGTATTACATAAATGGTCACCCATCCGCTGATCAACAGCGTCGAGCGCAGCTTAACTTTGATCGCTCGACCCGTGCAGCTGTTACTTAGCCACGAGCTCCTTAAGCAAGCGTGGTAATAAAATTTATTTGAAACTAGCTGTTTCCCGCGGTTTCACACGCATCCCGAGGGAACTACTTAGCGCACCCGGGTAAAAAAGGTAGCTTAAGTTGTTCCTCAGGGTCTATTCTATCTCTGTACCAAATTTCATTAATATCGGTCCAGTAGTTTTGGCGTGAAAGCGTAACAGACAGACAGAGTTACTTTCGCATTTATAATATTAGTAAGGATGTAGGTGTTTCCTTTACTCAACATGGGGGAATGACCCAACCCATTTATTCAAACCCCAACTTCCCTTCAAAACCAAACACATCAGATTTTAATCAGCTCACCTCAATAGTCATTCACAGTTTCGTACAAAAACGAAAAATCGATTTGTTCATTTTACAAAAACACCTTAGAAAATTGAATTTGATTGTATCACGGTACTTATAAACAATAAACTCAAAATTTCGCACTTACCTCAAATATTCTCACACGTTGTTTTTTTTATTATTCATCTGCATTAATTTTTTAAGCTTCACTGTATTTTAAACTTTAATGCATAAAAAATAAAATCCATAACACATATGAATTGAATTCTTTTTTGTGGAAGCCATTCAAATTAAAGTCCATACGAATTTAAACTTTACGCGTAAAGTTCATAGTTCGTTTTACAGTGCAGTGAGCTACTGTATTAATTAATTTTATTTTTTATTCCGTGGGATCCGTAGCTTAAAGTATCGATTTTGTTTACTGCATGCAAGATTGGTGAATCTTTTACAGGCGTTTCGTAATTGATACATTTGTACTGATGCTGATGTACGTGCAGTATAATTTCCATTGATTGTAAAAACATCTTCGAATTAAAAGAAGTCGTGATGGCCTAGTGGTTATACGACCTGCCTCTCGTGTACGAGTGTGGGGGTTCAAAACTTGGCAAAGTGGCAAGTACCTACCAATGTGACCTTTCTGAAGTAATACTTCCTAAGTATAATATCTTAGACGTCACTGACTAACGGCGAATGAAAAAAAATCGTGAGGAAACCTGAACTTAAAAAGTCTGAAATCGCCAATCCGCCTTCAGCAAGCGTGGTGGTGGTGGATCAATGTGCGTGCATGCCTTATTTGTATGACAAAAGGCCTTTATACTACAGTGGAATATCATCATCTGCCTAGCCTTTTCCCAACTATGTTGGGGTCGGCTTCCAGTCTACACCGGATGCAGCTGAGTACCGTTGTTTTACATGGAGCGACCTCCACAACCCAGTTACCGGGTAACACGGTACCCCTTGGTAAGATCGGTTGTCAGACTTTCTGGCTTCTGACTACCCGTAAAGACTGACAAAGATGTACAAATGACAACCGGGACCAACAGCTTAACGTGCTTTCCGAGGCACGGAGGAGTCTCGCTATGACAAAGATGATCACCCATCCACGGACCGACGCCGCCAAGTGCAGCTTAACCTTTGATCGGTCGACCCGTGCGGCTGTTGCTTAGCCACGAGCTACTCACAAAAGGCCTTTATACTACAGTACAATAATACATACGTACGGCGATGATGATTCTATTCAATCAGAACTTCATTATCATGATCGTTTAGCACCATCAAGGAAGTGTAAACCGCACTTAATATTATCAATAAAATAAAATTTGCTAACAATATTATTAGGCATATGTTTTTTGTATAAAAACGATGATGAATTATGTTTCCACATACCTCACAGACAGCTTTGTTTACGAAAAAATACTTAAATATTTTTTGAACATTACAAAAAGGTTTTACAACACACCCTGCGGTACCCTAAAAAGGGTTAGAACCAACAAAAAACTCAGCTTAATTGTCTTAAGTGGTCTAAATAAAAAAAGGGATCGGATTCTTTTGAATTGTAGTTAAGTTAGCCCATTGTTTTCCTACAAGTGGGCTATTGTTGAAGCCCACAATGAATTTATAAAACAGTCGGGCACAAAAAGTTGGGCTTAGATATTTTTTATTAATTACGTACTCACTTAAATTATTTAGACTTTATTCATGTTTATATTAAAAAAAATATATATTTAGCAGAGCAGACTATTTTAATGAAATCTTATTTATACGCATACTAATATTGCAAATATGCGAAAGTGAATTTGTTTGTTACGCTTTCACGGCAAAACGGCTGAACTGATACGGATGAAATTTGGTGTGGAAATAAAAGAAAACTTCGAAACGCGTGTGAAACTGCTAGTATATTGTGAAGGAGTTAAACTTGTTAGTTTTAATTATTGGGCTGATTCCAGAAATTTTTACTAGTGGAATACTAGAATATATTATAGATAGGTGCATTCAATGTATGAATTGAAATTATTTATACACAAATTATTCCAAAAAAACAACTTCTGTAAAACATTTAATTTTGGCTCTTTATTTTCAATGAATTGTAAAATTAGATTTACAGTTGCTTTTTAATCATCTAAGTTGTTTTAATTCAAGCAACAACTCCTAGTTATTAAAACATTAATAGGTCACCTACCCCTACCTCAATTCAGACCATATGGTCTGGCCCGCCACCTGGGCTTCACAATTCCCTATTCAATCGACAATTTAATTACAAACTTGATTGATTGATATTTTATATGCATAATTAAATTCGATTTCGATGGAGCGCGGAAGGATCCAATTTAATTGAATAATTGAAAAATGACATTAAAATTCAATTTTGTTGTCATGAAGTTATCTGCCCTTATTTGGGGTTGTATTAATCATTGGCTGCGGCTCGGAAGTCATTGAGGTGATAATGACATTCCCTAAAAGGAACTGGTACTTACTTATTAACTACTAGCTTCTGCGCGCGACTTCGTCCGCGTGGAATAGTGGTGCTCCGCTCCTTTTGGTTTTAGCGTGATGATATATAGCCTATAGCCTTCCTCAATAAATGGGCTATCTAATACTGAAAGAATTTTTCAAATCGTACCAGTAGTTCCTGAGATTAGCGCGTTCAAACAAACAAACTCTTCAGCTTTATTATATTAGTATAGATTGCGTGTTTTATTATAAGAATTAATTATATTATTGTACTGAATGCCTTGTTGGTCTAGAAGTCGCGGGGTCTCGGCTTCGATTCCCGGGTCGGGCCGAAATAGCTTTGTGGATTTTGGAAAATGCTACAAAGCAGTCAGGAAGTTGGTGATTTTAACTAAACTTTAATTTATCAACTAATGGGCCATACGTATTCAGATTAAAAATGAGAGTTTCATACAAACTTTGCCCCCCCCCCCTCTTTTTCACCCCCTTAGGCGTAGAATTTTGAAAAATCCTCTTTTATCGTATACCTACGTCATACAAAGAACACAACCTCCAACTTTCAAGTCTCTACGATCAGCGGTTTAGGCTGTGCGTTGATCCGTCAGTCATTCAGGACGAAGCATTTTATATGTATAGATATGAGTTAAATTCTACTTTTGTTCACAGTACGACCTCTATGGGTACGACTACAAGGTGGCAAGCGCCCTCTTGTGGCGGGGCAGAGCACCGAGCTGGTTTGCCAGGCTGTTGGAGCCAGGCCTAAGCCGACGATATCCTGGTGGAAGGGGGGCACCAGGCTTAAGACTGTCAGGGAAACTGTGAGTAATGTTTTTTTTTTTATTGTAACTGTAATATTTATATGTCTGGCATAATGCTGAACTGGACCTACATTCTTTTATTTTTGTATTTTTTCTTATTCCCTATTGTGATTGTCTTGCGTTGTGTCAATAAATGTTTTTTCTTTCTTTCTTTCTATTTAATAAATTATTTTCATAACTACAACATTTGTCGGTAATTAGCTGCTGCGCTGCGTGTCGTGGGTTCAATTCCCGCCCGCACCAACTAAAATGGTTCCGGTCTGGGTGTTCGTGCATGTGTCATGTATGTTTGTAAAAACCCACGATACAGGAGTAATTACTAGTGCGGAGCAACTTTTTTTTTTTTAACTTTACCTTTAATACTAATTTTAACATTTTTAGCGATAGGGAAAGGTATCTTTAGCGTAAACCTTTTATTAAAATACTAGCTTTCCGCCCGCGGCTTTGCCCGCGTGGACAATTTTTTAACACCTTGGGTTACATTATTCAAGTTTTAGTATCGATCCCTAATTATTTCTGGAAATAAATTTAGCCTATGACACTTTATAAAGATGTAGCTTTCTAATGGTGAAAGAAGTTTTGAAATCAGTCCAGTAGTTTTTGAGTTAAATCCCTACAAACAAACAAACAAAGATTTATAATATTATAGTATAGAAATTATGTTTCCCGCGTTTTCACCCGAGTCCTGGAAGAACTAGATCACCAAGAAATAAACAAACTATATAACAATCCATCAAAGAAATAAACAAACTATCGCATTTATAATATGGTGGAATATGGCCCGAAACTTGGGTCTACCAAAACAGTTAAGATATGGCCTAAAATACTAGGTATCCTAGTTAAAAGGTACCCATACCAGGCATTTGCATGATAAGCTTATCACAACATTAGTTCAACGAACTTTACGAACCAACAGTTTGTTTACATTGCATCCCATTTCACACCAGATGGCCGGTGGAAACGATAAATACGGACTAGTGATGTGCCATCACTGGGTGACGGTTTAGGCCGAAACCAATAGGCCTGGGACCAATCACTTTCGAATAGGTATTCGTATCGAAAGCGATTTTTAAATGGAATATAATACTACGGTTCTTACGTACTATTTATTTAAATTGATGACTTAAATCATATCTTTGGATGCTGCAAATTAATATTTATGCATTTTAGACTTTAATTTTGAATTGTTAAGGTTGTATTTATGATTTGAAATCGCTTACATTAACGTTACGATTATATGTATAAGTGCTAGGCCCACTAAAATGGATTCGGCACGGTAGGCAAATGTACATTAGTAACTACAGGTAAAATATAAATTACTAGCTTCTGCCCGCGACTTCGTTAGCGTGAAATAGTGGTGCTCCGCTCCTATTGGTCTTAGCGTGATGATATATAGCCCTTAGCCTTCCTCAATAAATGGGTTATCTAACACTGAAATAATTTTTGAAATCGTACCAGTAGTTCCTGAGATTTGCGCGTTCAAACAAACAAACAAACTCTTCAGCTTTATTATATTAGTATAGATATAGATTCTGTAAATGAGTCTTTAATTAATCTGTAAGTTGAATAGTATACGTACCTATTCGTCCACATTTTTTTTCTTTATTTTATAACTTTCAAACACTGCGATAATGTCACCCATTCTTATAATTGATACACCAATTTATAAGACTATTAAGTCACAAAGTAATATCTTAAAAAACAATCTATTTTATTGGTCATTTCTTGAAACACTTAAATCTATTAGATTATCATCTCGCCTAAAAATGGGTTTCGGCTTTCGTCAGACGCAATAAAACCAAGAACCGAAACTTAAATTTCAGTGTTGGTACACCACTATCCACAGACCCGTGAACAACATTGTTCCGTATACAATATGCTGATCGGATTTCTTTCTTTATTTCCCATTTCTATAGTTTCCTTTCTTTCCCCAAGTAGAGCAAGTTTAGCTTAATTAAAGTGGTTAAACAATTGTTCTTCGAATTCAATTCCAAAGATCATTATTTACTTATCTTAAAGATGTCTCTAATGGAAGCTGAAGACAGTTTAATTAAAATGTTACATTTGGCCGGATTTTAACCACTATTATAAAGCATTAAAGCTTAAATTGTACAATAATAATCTCCAGACCGATTTCGGTCACGGCGGCCTATCTCAATGAAGATTAGCCAGGTACGCAGGAGATAGTATAGTGCACACGCTTGCGCAGACACAGGTGCACTCTCTATTCCCTCACTCTCATAGTCCGATGGGTCAGCCCGACACGACCGGGGAGAGATCAGGCGCAGGACCGACAGGTTTACGTGCTTTCCGATGCACGAAATGGTCTCGCTAAGTAATGAAAACGGTCACCCATCCATGGACTGACCGCGGCTAACGCAGCTTTGCCGCTTTATCCGCACGGCTGTAACTTGTTTATTGGTAAACGCAAACCTAGTAACGCCATCTCTTAAACAAAACGGGAACTACGAAACAAAACTGATTTATACTTGAATAGATGTCGCTGCAATCGCGATGCCCTCTTCAAGTCAACGAACCTAATTACCCTAGTATTACGACGATCTAGATTGACATCGACAGCACAATGGTAGGCTGTCATTATATCGAGAGTTGTATATTGAAACCTTAAGGACGGAATCGAGAATCGGTAATGGTTCGATTCGAATCGATTGATTGAATACTAGGGTTGGCTGTTGAATTCTTTTTTTAACTGAGTCTAAATATAACCAATGCTACACTGTTTATGTATGCATCGATTTCACCGAGTATGTCTAACAGGAAACTTAAGAAATATTGGTTTATATCGTTATGAATTTATCGATAGTTTGGACTCAAGTCTAAGGCTAATAACCATAATAATTATTAAAAAAATACTTAATTTTATTCAGTAATATTTCTATTTTCACTTTTTTGTACCTGAAATGTGTCTGAACTATCAATGACACTTCGTCTAAAGTGGCATTTACTAAATCGGCAATATACTCGTAAAGCTATTTTTGTTGCGCCAACTCAATGGTAAAATATTTTTTCTGATTAATTAATTTTACAATCGTGAATCAGTAAAATCGATTAATTTGAGTAGTTTTTAAAATTCCGTAGTCGACGACCTTTATAGTTTCGCCATGTCCATCTGTCTGTCTGTCCGCGGCATAGCTCAGAGGTTCTTCGTGTGAGTTAAGTGCAAATTTTTGTTCGATACGAGAGTACCCATGTAACTTTTGAGTAGCTGTTCCTAGAAATATGAAAAAAAATTACAGAGGTAGCACATGTAATAAACTTACAAGGAAAACTATCTCGGCTATGTAGTCTTAACCGGTTACAGAGTTATAGTCGACTAACTAAAACCTACTACGGAACCACACTGCGCGTGGCCCGATACGCACTTGGCCGGTTTTTGAATACGTAATGTTGCAACATTTGCTAGAAATAAGTAGCGATGTTTGCATATCCTGATAAGAGATTTTATGACTGCGCAGATCTTTTTCTTTAGTAAATAATTATTATTGACATCTTCAGAAAAACTATGAAGTTAGATAGGAGGGGTATTATATGTTATAGCTACAATTGGGTGCATTCGTTGTGTGCTAAAAATACGTTGTGAGGTTTCGTTATCGAAATGGAAAAAAAACTCTGATGGTTAGACTATGTCTGTCCGTCTGTTACAGCTCATTTTTTCAGGAACTTCAAATGATTTCGACATGAAATTTGTAACAGTTTATAAGGAACGATTTTTCATATCAATGATTGTTTTTTGAATGGTGTTTTTATTAATCTAATGTTTAGTGTTTGTATTATCGCAATAGCATAATTCATCATCATTCAGTTTTCGTTTTTTTTTTATTTACGGTAGGTCTCTCTAGGTCTTTGAGTTTGTCAGCCGCCAGTTGTCCAAAATATTACCACTCAATAAGAATTGATGTATGTCACAATAATAGTTATGTATTAATCTATGCATATAAAATGCTTTGTCCTGAATGACTGACGGATCAACGCACAGCCTAAACCGCTGATTGTAGAGACCTGAAACTTGGAGGATGTGTTCTTTGTATTACGTAGGCATCCGATAAGAATGTATATTCCGATATTATAAAGGTGAAACAGGGGGCCAAGTTTTGTGAAACTGACATTTTTATTTGAAATCTTATCACGCGGGTGTATCCGCTGGCGGAAAGCTAGTGTACAAATATGTAGATATACATAATAAGGTGATCTCTATTAAATGTTGAGATTCAAAAAGGGTAAAAAAATAAAATATCGCAGTGATATTGTGTAGTAACCCTAACATGAGTCTAAGAACTAGTGACTCCATTGTTTGCCTTCTTAGACCAGCCCTTTGGTAGTATTGGCTGAAACTTTCCACACATGTTGTAAGTACGAAAGTCAGTCTAGCGTTTCAGGTCAATTCTTATTCTAGAACTATTATTTTTAATTTGTATTCTCTGAAAATGTCTATGCTCTTCATCAAAAATTTCTCCTGTATCGTAGGTAAGTTTAAAAATATATATTACCGGTCCAGGGATCCGGGTCTGAGTCTTTGGGCATTATAACACCCAGACCGGGCACAATAGAAGCTGTCTGGAATAGAACCAACGACACACAGAGCAGCAGCCATTTACTCAGCCACTCGTCAATAAAGGTTCTTAATGTTTCAAAGCCGTGAGATATAAATTATTGCAATCATATACATGTATTACTGCCTATCAAAAGTAAGAAAAACTCAAGTCGCAAAAAGTCGTCACGCAAAGAAGAAGTATTCTATTATATAATAAAGGGCCAATGCTTGCAAAAGGCCTAGCGTCGTCCAGATCTGCGAGATCAGTCTAAAGAGTTACCGCGGCCCTGAGCCGCAAAACAATGAAAGAAACAGGGTTGGGTTTTAGTAAAAGTCTAACCTACCTTCACCTACAGCGTAGAGGGTGGAGGCGAGAATTGACCAGACAAGTATCGTGCGCGGCTGGTTGTATGCACCCAATATAGACCTTTGTTCGGTCCCTGAACTAATAGATAAATAGATTTACTTGTTCCACCAGTCTAACAAAGGGTATTCAGAATTCTCTTAGTCCATACCATACATCATATTGACCATATTTCATCCATCTACAGACGGAATGCTAATTACTTTCAAGGCGAGGAATACCTTTGACAGGATCATCGTATTTATGCCATTGTATAGGCACCATATTGTCGAGGATAGTTCGGACAATATGGATTGAAGGAGGCATGTTCTAGGGTATTAAGATTCTGCGCAATTAATGGTCCAAAGTAAAGACAAAGAGCGGAGGAAAATATCGGTTTTTAGTTTGGTATCGGTATCGATATTTTCGGTCGCTTATTATCGGTATCGATATTTTTTTTTGGTTTTGGATTTGGAATATGCCGTAAAAAACCTAAGTAATATCTGTGCTGATTTTCTTAACTTAACACTTCGTCAAAAATATCTGTAAAAAGGTTGCCGCTAAAAACCACTATATAAGACTTACTCTAGACATCATGATCTGCCTAGCCTTTTCCCAACTATGTTGTGGTCGGCCTTCAGTCTAACCCGTAACGATTCTTAAACATCTACAAATGACAGCCGGGCAGCTTAACGTGCTTTCCGAGGCACACAGTCTCAGTATGACAAAGATGGTCAGCCATCCACGGACCGACCGCGCCAAGCGCAGCTTAACCTTAAATCCTTAAATGAATCGACCCGTGTGGCCATTACTTAGCCACGTGCTCCTCAGCAAGACTTACTCTAAATGGTATCTCTTTATCACCAGACCTCAACGGATGGCAACGTGACCAGTAGCATCCTAACCTTCGTGCCGACCATTGAAGACGCTGGCAGGGTCCTATCCTGCAGAGCTATCCAGCCCAGCCTGCCGCACTCCACCCATGAGGATGGCTGGAAGATGGAGATACAACGTAAGATATTTCATCATCACAATGCTATATATGATGGAAAAGGCAGAGAAGTACTTACCGTCATTTCATCAGATGAGAAAGTTCCAAGTAAAAAGGGGTCTGTAGCCATCAATGGGCAAACTTTAGGGCTCGTATCGGAAGACCAGCGCTGCAGCATTTATTATAATATTTGCTGCAGTATTATGCTGAGATGGGAGCGTTTTCTGGCCTCGTACAGGTAGACTGACCTGTCACTCTTTGATTTTTACTCATTGTTTAATTCCTGTGCGTGCCCTGAAATAAATGTTTTTTATTTATTTCTTTCTTTCTTTAGTCAATGGGATACAAATTCAGGCCCCGAATGCTGGTTTTAGCCATCTGGCCACTTATATCATGGGGATAGAACTAACCTCACAAGCCGGGCAGTCGTGTTTGCGCCCCCTAAACCAATGGAAGGGGTTTTTAAGGCAGCTTATCAGATTTTTTTCTTTGATATTTTAGTCCCTGTCTTGAGAGTATTGTAATAGTTTTAGCTTCTTCTCTATAAGCTAGTAAAATAATCTTCAAAATTTTTGACAATAATGAAAAAAGCAATCTTAAATGTTTCTATATTTTTTGTTCTCCGAACAGATCTGCCCGTGGCAAAACTGGAGTTGGGTGCTAATCTGGACGCCAGCAAAGTGGTGGAGGGTTCCGACGTGTACTTAGACTGCAGAGTACGAGCGAACCCGTGGCACAATCATGTATATTTTTCGCATAATGTGAGTATGCATGATACTTATACCTTGCCAACCTAACAAAATCTACATTTTGGTCCTTTGAGCCTGTGTAATAGATTGCTTCGATCCGGCTCAAAGGACTAAAATATAGGACTTGTATAAAACAGAAACTATAGTAGTATAGACTGCGATATATAATTAAATACTTTATTGACGTTCAAGGGTATGTAACTGATTACTGTTTACATACTTACACAGCGAGTTTGTAGGCTTTTAATGCCCTTTTTGCAGCCTAACCCGGTGAAAACCAATATTTTATTTGGAGCGAATGCCTATCTGACTCCCACAACCTAGTTACTGGGAAGCATAATTCCTTAGTAAGACTAGTTGTCAGACTTTTGGACTACAATCTACTCGTATTGACGATCAAGATCTACATAAAATTAGACCTAACCCAACATAAAGCTAATACCTTTTTTATATTACTAAAGGTTTTCTGCACTCGGCGAATTTTATTTGTAAGCCGAGGACTATTCCACAACAACGTGTTTACAGCGCTTTAAGTCTAGCGTAAACGCGTGAAAAGGCACATAAAAGGCTCTAGATACATTTTGAGCTTTATTTTCATTTTACACCGGGAATAATAAACGTTGTCTATTCTTTTTTTATTCAGGGTGTGGTGGTGAAACCAGGTCCTGGGGTCCTTTTAGCCAATCAGAGTTTGGTGCTGCAGAGAGTGTCAAGGAAAGCTGCTGGTGCCTACGTCTGCTCAGCCAGGAACAGCTTGGGAGAAGGTTCCTCTGAGAGTCTCGTGTTGGATGTCAAATGTGAGTACAGTACAGTTGACGATAGAACTAGGCGAAATTATCTATTGTTTCAAAAAATCTGGATTACTTTCAGATGTGATAATACGGCTTCTAAGTCCCATATGAAAAAAAAAACTTGATAGAGTAAAATAAATCGATGAAAAAAATTTAAAAACCTGACTGCCTAAAAAGTGAAAATTAAAAATTAAACTTATAAAAAAGTGCGTAAAAATTAAAACTAAATAAAAACTGAAAAGAAAAAATAGTGGGAGTCTATCTATATTATGTTGAGAGATACTGAAAAGCATAGAACATAGCGACTTATCAATCGGCACCCATTAACATATAGACCGACTAAGGCCTAAGTTCACCGACGAGATAACAGTCCGATTAACTCAAAACAGCTGTTTACCATAAATTCAAAATTCCAACTTTCGATGGGTAACGTATTATTTGAGATTTTTATTCCTAAAACGGTCGATTACCAAACCAGAGTTGAACTAGAAGTGGGTAACACGAAGATTCCAGTTTTCTAGCTAAAAAAAGTTTTTGTTTAACGGCCTGATTAGGTAACCATCTGTTGGTGAACTTGGCCCTTAAATCGTCACAATAATAGGTTCCGACTGTTCAATAAGGTTTAATTTTGTTTGCAATAAGGGGTATTTTAAGTCAGATTGAACTCTATCGTGTACAATGGTATGGAACCCTTTATGTACGAATCCGACCTTGACCGGTTTTTAAATAGATTAGTATAAGTTTCAATTTACCTAAATTCAAGTTTCACAGCACCCCATGTCCCGTTTCTCCCCTAACTTGAGGAAATGTCGTAATTTATGTCTTAAACTCGACGCAAAGTATAAGTTCTGGTGTCGCGACCTGTTCTGACCTTTCCCGTGATTAATATTTCATCCCGACTTCTAAAGCCATATTGATTTCCCAACTTCCCCTTAATGTTTAAGTCACAATACTGAATTTATCATTCCTTTTATAAGCTGAATAGAAAATGATGGTCATCTTTTGAGAAAGAGTATGGATATAAACTGGATGTTTTGTTAACATTACAGTCTTTTTGCAGTCGGGTAAAAAGAAGGATTTAAATTCGATGTTTCTTTTAAGAAGTTTTGTGGCGTTTCTTATGGTTTTTTGCACACAAGTGGTGTCAAAAAAATACCTACATTTTTTTTTACAAATCTAAAACACTGGTACTCAGCTGCATCCGGCTTAGACTGGACGCCGACCCCAACATAGTTAGGAAAAGGCTAGACAGATGATGATTGATGATGTTTTACAATAACAATTTGATGTTGTTATAAAAACTTTTCAGTGGAAAATAAAATGATTCTTCACTTTTTTTTTTCAATAGTTTTTTTTAAGATTGCTGTGTTTATTTTTGTCTTGTTCCTCAATATAATAATGTTTTTTTTTTTCGTTTGTACAGTCGTGCCAACGTGTAAAACGTCGCAGCCTGTGGTGGTGAGAGCGGCGAGGGGGGAGGTCATTGACATCGACTGTGATCTGGATGCTAACCCGAAGGTAAGCACATTGTTTCAACCACCACTAAAGATTTCTTATACTAGCTTCATTATATTACATCGGCAGTACGAGAGAGAAATAATATAGGTATTCATGTGTTAGAGCGAGATAAGCGACACCATTCGCGTATACGCTAGCGGCCTGTATCGGCCCAACGTGAATGACCATTTGTGAACGAAATAAATCCCGCTTTTTTTTTAATCTCGCGTTTAAATTTGTACATTTGGTGTTAATAGACGACCTGGTTGTAATTCGTGTAGAAAAGAAAATTGCCTATATCCTATGTTAGAATAGAATTGAAATAGAATTGCTGCTAGTTGGAATTGAAATAATAAGATCTAGAGGTTAACGCGTTTATACAAACTTACTCCTTAGCTATATATTATATTAATATTAAATATTAACAATGTCGCTCCATGTAAAACACTGGTACTCAGCTGCATACGGCTTAGACTGGAAGCCGACCCCAACATAGTTAGGAAAAAGCTAGACAGATGATTAATAATAATAACTCTGCCCACCCAGTACATAATTCCCTAAGATTATGCCACAAAAGATGGCAAAGAAAGGATCTTTTCAAGGGCGAACTCGAGGTCATTTTATAATTGTTACAATGGCTTTGTATGAAAGTAAGTCGCGTAATAAGTGACCTTGGAACTTGATTCTTGATGGAATTCATCGATAAGTGCCACAGAGTAAAAAATCGTAGAAGAACAGTTTTCTTTAAATATTTTTTTCTGTCTACAAGCCGTGCTTTGGTTGGTGCAAAATCTTCCAGTGGCGCTATTGGTGGCTAGTTTCTTTACCTTCTTCTATTAAATTTATTTAAGTAACAATGTGAAAGTTTGTGAAAATGTACATATGTATGAATATTTGTTACTATAGCACGCAAAAACTAAAGAATGGATTTGGATACACACATAAATGTAGATTATAGCCTGGAAAAATACATAGGGCACTTTTTAACCGGGTGGGCGTAGTTTTCTAAGAATGTGGGAGAAACCGCGGGAAATGCTAGTACGCAAGTACATTATCCCCCAAAGTAGTCCGGATGGACCCCCACAGTTCTCCCCAGGGGTGTGAGACTAGACGGGGGTCGTGAGGGACGTGACAAAAAAAGGGGAGCACAATGAATTAACTAATTACCCATCAATTCTCACTTATTTTTTCATTTAATTATTTACATATTTACTTGTTTTTACAATAATAAAAACATAAAAATAATAAATTATACTAATATAATTAGGCATCAAAATATTCATCCGCATCGCTGTCAACGGGAATCGTGCCCAAAAGGCTGACTGCATTGCCACGTTGGATGGCAATGCTGATTCTTTGACCGAAATATAGGCCAGCCCTTTGATCACGCGTGGAGTCTACTAAACGTTTGCCTATATCACGAAATAGTAGACGGGCACTTGGACCCCATGGCCCTAATGTTTCTACCCCAAACGGCTCAAATATATAATTACCACTAAGGTTTATATATTTGCGCCGTTTAAGGTTTTCTGCAGCTGCGGCAGCTGCACCAGCACTTTCATTTAGAAAACTCCCCATTCCTTTTTGGAACTCAGCCGCAACGCAAATTTCCATTATTAGATCCAATCTTCACATTTTTGACGAGTTTTGGGTATATGGTAGAAATGTAGCACCGAAATCAGCTAAAATTGAAATGTGGTCTATGGAAAAAAAGTCTGGGAACCTCTGAGCTAGTGTATAATAATACTAGCTGTTTCCCGCGGTTTCACCCGCATCCCGAGGGAACTACTTAGCGCACCCGGGTAAAAAGTAGCCTATGTTGTTCCTCAGGGTCTATTCTATCTCTGTACCAAATTTCATTTATATCGGTCCAGTAGTTTTGGCGTGAAAGCGTAACAGACAGACAGACAGACAGAGTTACTTTCGCATTTATAATATTAGTAAGGATAAATAAGGCTGTCAACGTGACGAATTGCAAGTATGAACATCAAAACGCATGCGATAAGGCATACTCGTCGTTTTTACCTTTAAAGTTTGGGAATAAATATTGCATAAGTATCAAAAAAATATTAAATAAATTGACCTTCTGTTCTTTTCTTAATCTGTGTCCATGTCATCGAACCGTGGCTAATGGCTTCCTAAATCTTCAATTAATGGGTTAGTCAGCATTTTATTATGTTCAAAGAAACTGAAAAGTTATGAACCTTACATAAAATAAATTAACCCTGAAAGAAAGATGATCTGGAAAATGTAGGTACCTACATATTTTATTTGTTTTGTTATTTAACTGTTATGCATAATTAATTGTATTTGAATAATACTTTGGTCATAGTATCCGACGTGACAAATCTTGTTCTTCCCTTGTTTTCAGTCCCCATTGACGGGGCGATGGTTAAACATTTTTTGGAGTCCTATTTTGTTTCAGGTATATTTTTTTTCTATTTATACCTTTTACAACCAGTTGCATCAAATTATTTATCTATACTAATATTATAAAGAGGAATGATTTGTTTGTTTGTTTGTAGGGTTTTAACTTTAACTCAAAAACTACTGGACCGATTTTAAAACACTTCGTAAAGATGTAGCTTTCTAACGGTGAAAGCTACATCTTTACGAAGTGTCATAGGCTATATTTATTTCCAGAAATAATTAAGGATCCCTACTAAAACTTGAATAATGTAACCTAAGGTGTAAAAATTAATGCCCACGCGGGCGAAGCCGCGGGCGGAAAGCTAGTCATTTATACTTTTACGAATATCACAAAACATGATATCAATAATTAGCATACTTTTAATATTTTTTATGGTATCAATAGAGAGATATAACAATTAAGTAAACATTATAATATCATAAATATTTAGACGAAAAACTTAAAATAAGTAATAGCAAAATTCTTCAATTTTATCCTCCATTTTGACAGATCTGGAATGACAGTTTTTCCGTTTCACGTATAAGTAACCTAATATTTTTATGGTTCAACCGGGTGTTAATGTTATTAGTGTGAAAGTGAATAAAAGACTATTCAATTTTCGGACCAGTAATTTCAGAGATAACCCCACAATTTTGAATAAACATTTTTCCTTTAAAATACAGGCAAAGATTAATTTTTCCATGAAAAATCATGAAAAATGTTAATGAAAATCTTACAGGCTTCAATATAATATCGTGACATGACGTATTTTTAATATCATGGAGTACAGATAAGGATTCCGTGGAATTTGATTTCATCTCGCAGTGACGATTGAAATTGAAGGGATATTTCGTTCTTTGTAAGAAGTATAAAAAAAATATAGAACATAACGCCCTCTTTGCCTTGTATCCTTATTATTATTATAAATCTTACTTATATTAGAAATTGCGAAAGTCTGTAAAAGTAAATGTATGTATGTGAGTTTGTTACCCTTTCATGCAAAAACTACTGAATAGAATTTAATGAAATTTGGTACACACATAGTTTATAACTATTATTAACACATAAAATACTTATTATCCTAGTATCTGAATTCAATTCTTAGTCTACGCAGACTAAGTCACCGGCAGAAGCTAGTCTGAAAGTAATTCTGTCTCCCTGGCTGTCTGTTTCGCTTTCTCGTCAAAACTCCTAAACCGATTAAGATGAAATTTGTAATGGAGATAGATCGAAACCTGTAGAAGGACATAGGATTAGTTTTTAACCCAATGCGGTGAAACCGTGGGATACTGACTAATATCATAAATTCGAAAGTAAGTGTGTTTGTTTGTTACCTTTTTAAAAGTAAAACGGCTGAACCGATTTGGATGAAATTTTGCACGGAGATAGATTGGACCCTGGAGACGGTTATCCGGGGCGGCGTCCCCTAGGATACGAGTGAAACCGTGTGATAACAGCTACATAGTAAATAAATTCGGAATGCGAAAAAAAAACAGACTATAATGTTGTTGTTTTTTTTTTCAAATAAACTTAAAATACTTACCTATTATTTTATACACTGCTGCAAAATAGTAACTTTATAACCGGTACATATTACAAAATATACATTTTAATAAATAATAGCCCATACCAGTCGATTCTGAACGTTAAAGTCAACAGTTTAAACACTATATTGACTTGCAGCTTTATCAACACGTATTTTCATCAAATTTTATCAATATTGACGCTTTCAAAATGGTTTTGGCTCAAAAATATTGTTATTTTCAATTCTTTGTACAAAAATATTATCGTTTTGTTAGTTAAAATACAGTAACTGTATGGTTAAACTGGTGAATATTTATTTAAACTATAACTTTTTTTATTATAGTCGCCATATTTTTTTTGCTTTGGGATTGCTATGTCGATTCGATTCCCGAGTGTCGTTATAAAAAAAACCGTCATTGAATATTGAAAATGTTGCCAGTCTTGTGAATGATACCAGTTGATATCGATTCAGAGGTCTTTTTTTTTTTGCTCTTCGAGAGACTAATATCAATACAATATTCTAGACTAGCTGTTGCCCGGGTTTCATTCGCGTCCACTCTGATAAAAATTAGCCAAAACCTTTTCCAGGGTCCTTTCTATCTCCGTACTAAATTTCATCAAAATCGGTCCAGCCGTTCATGCGTGATGCCGTGACCAAGATAAATAGGGATTCATTTTTATATTAATATGTAGATGATAAAATTGCTAATTACAAGTCAATACACAAAAAGAAAAAAATAATGATAAAAGAGAAAATTAAACACAAATGTTGATGAATGTTTATTGATAGAATGTCTATCAACTCTAATTATTCCAGATTGTTCGCTTCATAACCTTTTTTTTTATTTTTTTTTCGGATGGGAAATCATCAAATGACCCTCCCTGACACTGCCTCCCGCCTCACCCACGGCGGGAGGGAGTGTCAGACTCTTACTGACTAAAACCCATCCATGTTCCTTCCTCAGCCCTTTGTATACCGGGGGCGCGGTATCTCTTTCGAACGTCCCGCAGCCCCGTCATCGCTTCATAACCTTCGAAGATAAGGAGGAGACGGTCTATTATTGTGCCTTAACCATTTTCATCACATGCAAAACTGTTCCAAATTTCCTTTGTAATAATTCCTGAAATAAGCAACTGGAACAGACGAACAGACAGACTAAGGGTTTACCGACAGATGGTTACCTAACCGGCCCGTTAAATAAAAACGTTTTTCAACCACGAAGCGGGAATTTTCGTGTTATCCACTTCTTGTCCAACCCCGGATTGGTAATCGACCGTTTTAGGAATAAGAAACTCAAGTGATAAGGTATCCACCGTAAGACAGAAGTTTGAATTTATGGTAAACAGCTGTTTTGAGTTGATCGGACTGTTACCTTGTCAGTGAACTTGGGCCTTAGAAATTTTTATTCCTGAAACGGTCGATTACCAAACCAGGGTTGAACTAGAAGTGGATACCACGAAAATTTCAGCGTCGTGGTTTAAAAACTATTTCGTTTAACCATTATGTAACTGTCTGTCGGTGAAATTGCGAGAGAAACCATGAGTGTTAGTTTATACTATTTAGTTCGAGTATAGTAACCTTATTGGTAACTATATTTTTGAGCCGTTTGGGGTTGAAACTCTAGGGTCGTGGGGTCCGAGTGCCCACCTTCTTTTTAAAGCATTAGCGAAGCGGCTTGTTGACACTTCCCGTGACCCAAAGGCTGGCTTTTACTTTGGCCAAAGGCTAAGCATTGCCATCCAACGTGGCAATGCTGCCAGCCTCTTAGGTACACTTCCAGTTGACGGCGATGAGGAAAACATTTATGATGCCATATTTTAATTAGACTTATATTAGAATATTAATACTTACTTTTTTCTCAATGTAAATACTTTCTGTAAATAAACTAATTAATCGACTCTTATTTCACTTATCTAAGGATCATCAGGGGGGCTAGACAAGTGGCAAAACGCTAACGCTATAGAATAGAAAACAAAATGTATGGGAATGACAGATAGCTAGTCGTAAATGAATGTCATTCCCATACATTTTGTTTTCTATTCTATAGCGTTAGCGTTAGCGTTTTGCCACTTGTCTAACCCCCCAGATACCTTCTTATGTATAAAATTGATTGTACCGTGTTCAGTTCGGATCCATAAAAAGAAACATACCTACATATCTAGAGTGGATCATAACACAGTATTCGTGCTATCCCGAAGAGAGTAAGCTCATGAATAACATAATACCCCATCAGCGAGGCTGTATTACCTGCAACACCGTATTTTACCCCAGATTTCGTTTTGTTTACTACCCTCGTAGGGGTAAGAGGAAAATATGGGAGGGTAGGGCGGGTAGTTAATAAACTATCGTCTTTACCAATTGCTTTTACGAAAAATATAAATAACTAGCTCTTGCCCACGGTTTTACCAATGTCCCGGGGTAAGTACTTAACGCACACGGATAAAAAGTAGCCTAAAACCTTCTTCAAGGTCGCTTCTATCTCCGTACTAAATTTCATCCAAATCGGTTCAGCTGCTCTCGAAATTTGCGCTTAGCAACATTCAGCGATTCATGTTTATATATTTTTTTTATTGTAATATTTATTATAATATTTATTTATAATAATTTAAAAATAAATAAATAAAAAAATAAAATAAATGTTTATATTATAGATATCTTAGCTGTATTGTTCTAATTTTCCCACATAGGTAAATAAAATGGCATTAAATGATGATGTTTAGAGCATGAAATTGACATAAATGCGCTGTTCTTATGCAATTTTGCTAATTTCTGTAGCAGAATTAGAACAAAATAGGTTACGTACGACATTGTTTACATTTTTCGTAACACCAATTGACGCAGACTATACACTGGTTTGCGCGGCTTTTATATGGGCTAACTCTTAAATTGCAGCATTGTATTACAATATTAGTTAAAAGTCGCACTCACAATATATCGCCTCTCTTTCACTCGTTTGAAGCAGACAGAGACAAAATTATGTTCGAAATATTTGATGTTTTTTTTTATTTATTAATTAATTTGAGTGGTGAGGACAGCAATAGTTGAATTTAAGTTTTTTGTTTACAAAGACATACTGGCCGTAAAAATAGATTTGAATTTCGAAGTATATTTTAATTAAGTGGGGTCTCAGTTCTAGTCTCAACGAGCTACGAAAATTCTTTTTATAAGTCCTAACTTGAGTTTGTAAAGTAATATGAGTTTTAAGAACTTCTTTTAGTGTTCACTTGGAATACCTTTGTGGCATTACCTACGTGTAGAGGTTTTTGTAATGAGAGGCTAGAGTCCAAAAAAGTATTTATACGTTTTTTTAACTATGTTTATTTAGAAATTAAATGATGAAAATAGGTCCCATGCATTTTTTTTAAAAGAACGTAGCAGACATAAGAAATTTCTCCTGTATCGTGGGTGCGTTTACAAGCATACATTACACATGCACAGACACCCAGACATAGAACAATTTTATTTGTCCCGTGCGGGAATCTAATCCGCTACACGCATTGCAGCAGCCAATTGCTCAGCTACCACATCAACCATGCAGTCAACATTTGAATATAAAAAAATCGATAAAGCTGAGATCCATCAACACTCAACAAAATTGATTCGACGTCATTACATTACAACTCAATAATACATTTATAATGGCAATCATATTACCGTCATTCATACTCAATTTTCATTCCAAAAACAAATTCACTCAGCGAGCATTTCCGAAACTGCATCCATTATTGAAAAGAGTACAAGTTAATTCCAAATTGAAATAATCAAAATGGCATCCCAATACGACGGATTGTAATAACTAAAGCTGAAATGTATTTCGCGCCGAAATGGGCCAATGGGCCGGCGCGGAAACCAATTAATGTCGGGCGCTGAAGTCGATGTGTTTTCAAATAACCATTGTAATAGACTTGATGTCTGCTTGTTTCGATTTAAATGTATTACAAATAAATAAGACATATTTTTTCCCATATTTTTTATTTTTTAGCGGCTTACTTCATATTTTTTCCTAACAAAAATAAACTACATAGGCAACCAATTACAATGTCTTGGTTGTAAGAATTAAAAAAAATGTTTTATAATCTAATTTTAAGTGTTTTTGAAGTCTATTTAATTTCGTAAAAGTTTGTTTAATACTTTTTATGCCTCGTTCGTTTAGTAGTCTTAAGGGCGAAGACTGAGGGCCAAGTTCACCGACAAGATAACGGTCCGATCACCTGAACAGCTGTTTACCATAAATTCAAACTTCTACCATACGATGGAAAACCTATCATTTGGGTTTCTTATTCCTAAAACGATTACCAAGCCGGGGTTGAACAAGAGGTTGACAACACGAAAATTTCCGCTTCGTGGTTACAAAAAGGTGTTCGTTTAACGGGCCGATTATTTAACCATCTATCGTTGAACTTGGCCCCAAGGACTACTGCTAGGTCCAATTCTCAGGTCGGGTAAAATGTTATTGTGTTATTCCATATTTTTTTATGGTATCTCGCAGGTCAACCTAGAAGGTTGTCGACTGCTTAACCGGGCATGCCTGTGAAGTGCCTTAAATGAATTTAGGGCCTCCAGCCAGGGCTTAACTTACAAAACTAAGCGACCACACGCTAAGGGGTACAGGCCTCGGCTTAGGGCGTCGCTGGGGGAGGACAGCAAGGGACAGGCTGGATCAGAATATATATGATTATTGTAATGGGGAATTTTAAAGCTATTAGCTCAGCTCGCGGGCTGGCTCATCGAGCTAGTGTTATTCCATTTACAGTTCTTAATGTAGCCCGGGTAGTTTTTATCCTATTTACGTGACGTAGTTCCCTACCGGGCCAGATAACACAGTGACAACCAGCTAATTTGACCCTGTAAATCTTGTCTTCTCAGGAGCCGATGTCATACCACTGGTGGTTCAACAGCTCAGCTCACAGCAGACACGAGCTCACCACTACATCGATGTCAACCGTACCCAACTTACCAGGTAAGTGTCAATCTCATTCTGAAAAAGGGGGGCAAAGTTTGTATGATGTCGCTGGAAGCCGGAAAGCTAGTCTTTAAAATTTTAGAATAATTTGAATTTAATATACTCGTAGAAAAGAGAGTATTTTAATCATTATTATAAAAAAAACTATTATAATTTGATATGTTTATACAGATTATTTGTGTCGAATAAATACGACATGATGCATTGGCACAAGCCGTAAACGAGCTTTACGTAATGTTCCCTATTAAAGTTTTAGTCTCAATATGCCTAGTAATTTCGGTAGGCAGAATATCTGGCTGGGCTTATAGCTTCTTCTTCGTATTAAGAACTATTTTTCTGTCTAGGTACATACATATACATGGTGAATACCTCGTCAGACTACGGATGGGTGCAATGCTCGGGTACTAACTCCGTGGGGCGACAGACGAAGCCGTGTCTCTTTCATATATTACCTGCTGGTGAGTTCAATGTTACTTTTTTATGCCTTTTAGTACCTATATAAAATATCTTTTTTAAGTAATTCATTGATAACTACACACTTTTTCTTGTACAGATAAGAGACAATCATTAATTTCTTTCCTGTTTATATTATAACCCTTTAAAAACCATAAAATTAACCACAAATAAATTCAGAATTCGAAGAATGATTTCAATTTGATACACCAATTGACAGCTGTCACTTTGATATATGTCAAAAGTGACAGTGACAGATGAGTATAAAAAATGCCAATGCCAAAAAATATAAATCAAATCGGTAATGTTTTGATTAGTCAAGACAGTGGCGCTATTGTTTCGCATTGAGTGTATACCATTATTTTTTTATTAAAAAGCTTAGAATTTCAGACTAAAAAGAAATAACTAATAAAGTATAGTGAGCCAAAGTCAGCTCAGTACAAATCAAACACCCCTATGTCGTTAACGCTAGACAGACTGAACTACGATCAATTTCCGAAGCTTATTCCTTTAAAATATGATGCTTGGGCTTCCTGCTCTAGACATTTCTCGTATTTTGATGTGGAGTGAACATTTATCAGGTCGGGGGTACACTTGTCTTTATAAAAAAGCATATTAACGTTCAAGTGTGTTCTAATCTCAAAATTAAAACCTTATATTCTATACATATTGATTTTACGAAAAAAGTAAACAAAATTATATCCTAACCCATCTTATGTATGTTCTAATTTTGCCACAGGAATTGACAAAATGGCGTAAGGATGGCGCATTAATGTCAATTTCATGCTCGAAACATCATCATTCTTCATTTAATGCTATTTTATTTATATAAGTGAGAAAATTTGAACAAAATAGGTTATGATTTTTTTTATATTTTGCGTAAAATTACTCTTGGTATTAGTTACTAAGGTACAAGCATTCCTAGTTTGGAGTTAATGTTCAAACATTTTTTTTTGTATTTTTGGAAAAACAAAAGAATATTCTTATTATACATGCAATTGTTTGTTTGTTACGCCTTCTAGGTAACAATTGAACCAATTTCGATGAAGATAAATAAAACCCTGGAGACTGTTAAAGGTTACTTTTTTCATCCATTTCGGTTCAGTCATTTTACCGTGATAGCGTAACAAACAAGCAAACAAATAAACTCACTTTCGCCTTTATAATATAAGTTAGAATTTTAATCGAATATTAATAGTCTATACGGATAGTCAGAAGTCAGAAAGTCTGACAACCAGTCTTACCAAGGGGTATCGTGTTACCCGGTAACTGGGTTGTGGAGGTCAGATAGGTAGTCGCTCCATGTAAAACACTGGTACTCGGCTCCATCCGACTAAGACTGGAAGCCGACCCCAACATAGTTGGGAAAAGTCTAGGCAGATGTTGATTAATATTTTATTTTGGTCAAAAGCTAAGTATTGCTATGCAACGTGGCAATGCCGCCAGTCTCTTGGGTACACTCCCAGTTGACGGCGATGAGGATGAATTTTTTGTAGCAATATTTTATAGAGTATTTCTTTTTATTTGAAATGTATATATTTTAATACTCTTTTGTACAGACAAACCATCTACCCCCAAAGCCTGTGAGATAACCAACGTGACTTACGACTCTTTGACTCTGAACTGCACGCCGGGACACGACGGAGGAATACACCAATCGTTCTTATTGGAGGTAAGGTTTTAACCTTTAAGTATGTACAATCGACAAATTTGAATCATGACCCACTTTGAAGATAAATCGTTCGAAACCGTCAAAATAAGAAAGATTTCCATCCTTTTCAGTGCACTTAGGACATTTTAAATATTAGGCAAGCTATGTCAATACGGGTTGGAGATGTATGCAATTTTAACCTTTGTTATCACTACAATAGATAATATTTTCTATAAAGCATTAATAAAAATATTTTGAATCCAAACTCTTTGGAGCAAAAAATTGATCTTTTTCAAAACCATGTTCGAACGAATTCTTTCGATTATGAAATGACAGCGTCAAAAAGTCACTCATAAAAAGTATATAAATTTATGTCGTGTTACCATGGAAACGTATGTTTACGCGAATGTCGACCTTATTGTATTTGAATGTATGTAAGAATAAAGCCTTACGGTGGGTCACGATTCAAATTGGTTGACTGTACATAACTAACTCTTCTATACATACGTACACGATGTAATTTAATTCATTGATTTCCCGAAGAGCCAAGTTCACCGACAGACGGTTATTTAATCGGCCCGTTAAACGAAAACGTTTTTTAACCACGAAGCGGGAATTTTCTTGTTGTCAACTTCTTGTTCAACCCCGGCTTGGTAATCAACCCTTTTAGGAATAAAAAACCCAAATGATAGATTATCCATCGTATGGTAGCAGTTTGAATTTATGGTAAACAGCTGTTTCAGCCGTTAAAGGCTGTTTATCATAAATTCATACATTCATACAAAACAGCTGTTTAGCATAAATTCATACTTCTACCGTACGATTTATAACCTATCATTTGGGTTTAAAACTCTACCAGACCGAATGTCTGTATATTGTAGACTAGCTTCTGTCCGCGTAGAATAGTGATGCTTCGCTCTTATTAGTCTAAGCGTAATGATATATAGCCTTCCTCGATAAATGGGCTATCTAATACTGAAAGATTTTTTCAAATCGTACTAGTAGTTCCTGAGATTAACGCGTTCAAGCAAACAAGCAAACTCTCCAGCTTTATATATTAGTATAGATATTGAAGAAAAACTAATTATGGAGGGTCTTTATTAGAGCAACACAACTAAAAACATTTTTTTTTGTGTATTTGTCTGTCTGTACGCACACGCATCACACAAAAACTATTGAATAGACTGGCATGAAATTTGATACACACATAGTTTATAACATGGATTAAAACATAGGATCTTTTTTATTCCTGTATGTATGTAATATGTATATATTTATAGTATTTTTAAGTTTTATATTTAATATAGTATTGTATATGTTTATATGGGCCTTGATGCCTGAAATAAATGGAAAAAATAAATAAAAATATAAGACGACGCAAACACAGTCGCGAGTATTATGCTAGTCCTATCTAATATTATAAATGCTAGAATGAGTTTGTTTGTTAGACTTTCAAACCGTGGAAAACATGCTAGTATTTCAATAAAAAAAAAGATTAAATATAAATCTAGCTTAAGGTCAATGTCACACAAAGATAAACAATTTAACTAAAATTGTACCAAAATAAATATAATAGAAAAGAAATCACGTTTTTCTTAATAAAAGATATGGTGTATCTTTTGTTGTAGGCTTCATAAATTGTGTTAAAGATATCAATGGGCTTCAATACGTCTTGTTACTGTCACTTAGTTCGTACAAATAAATCTTGAACGACAGAAAATTCTTTTTGAACAGAGAATTTGTTATTACATGTTGCTAAGAATGGGAATAAAAAGAAAATAAAATGAAAAGGTTATCTAAGCTTTCATTGTGACTGCTTTGTCATAATTATCACCACCTGTATAAGATTTACGATTTGTGGCAAAGAAGCCATAGAAACAAAAAAAAATGTTTATACCTAAATCTTTTTTTAGAAATTAATAAAATTGAAATTATGCTTGAGACGTTTTGCATAAAACCTTTACTGCCGGTTACACTACGACCACGCGGGAGTGATGCTCGTCTATTCTGAATCTCTATTGAGACTCAGTTTAACTGAGTATTGAACTAAGTTTAACTGAGTATTTTAATCAATTTAACTGAGTATTTTAATCAGTTAAACTGAGTATTTTAATCAGTTTAACTGAGTCTCAATATTGTATTTAATAAAGTTTAAAATAACCCTTTTCTTGATACAGATCTTCGACATGGCAACAGGGTTACTTCTACGAAATGTCAGCAGTGATGACCCTGAGTTTGAAGTAGCAGGGCTGTCAGCGAGCAACTCTTTAGCGGTGTCAGTCAGAGCCTTCAATAGGAAAGGCTTTAGTGAGGCCCTGACCCTAACATCGAGCTTGCTGAAGTACCCGCAACGACACACAGGTATGTTATTTACTTACACACAGGTATGTTATTTATTAAACCTACTGTAATCTATTATTTAAAAATGAATCCCTATTTCCCTTTTTTATTTCACGCACCACGCGTGAACGGCTGGATCAATTTAGCTGAAATTTGGTACGGAGATAGAGGGGACTCTAGAGAAGGTTTTTCTACTATTAATCCGGGTGAACGCGGGTGAAACCGCGAGCAACAGCTAGTAAAATATAAAATGAAAAAGTTGAAATGTTTGTTAGTCTGTATATCTGTTAATTAACGGCTGAAAATGTTTAGATGAAATTTTGCGCTAAACTAGACCATAATCTAGACTAGAGTAAGGATATTTTGATCGGAAAATGTCAGAATTTCGGGAACGCGACTAATTTATTATGAAATTTTTGCTCATTGAAAACTTCATGCATATTTTTTTATTAAATGTTGATTGAGAGGTAATGGGGGTAATGTAAAAATGATAATATATAAATCTTATATATAAAAATGAATTGACGTTCGTTAGTCTTGCTAAAATTCGAGAACAAGATTTTGGTTTGAAAGAAAGAAAGAAGAAAGAAAAAACATTTATTGACACAACATAAGACAATCACATAGGGAATAAAAATATCATAAAACTCGATCCAGCCGATCATTAACAATAAAACACCCCAGTAACTACTTATTTCTTAATTAAAAATACATGAAAAATAAAAGCCATAGTTCTCCCCACAGCGCAAGTCCCCGTGAAGGTGGAGCTGACAACTGTCCTGATCATAGTCCTCGGAGCAGTGGGGGTGATCGCCGCCATGACAGCTGTCTCAGCTGTCGTGTTCTGCTGCAAGTACTGCAACAAAAGGGAGAGTGAGTATTGTTAGTGTAATTAAAATCATAAGTGCAGTTTAATTGAAACCGTAGGTATAGTTTAATTGAAATCTTACTTTAGGTTTAATTGAAACCTTAAACACTATTATACTTAATTGACACTGCAAATCTTTATAAATAGTTACTTAAGAGTTATTTAATTGAGTACTCGGTTTATAAATATGTATATGTTTTTGTTTTGGAAATATCTTTAAGTAGATAAAATATTTTCATTTAATGATTTTAATTGAAATTGAGCGAACAAATAAATTATCACACATACCCGAAATATATATAAACTTGCCGAAAATATATAACTAGAATTAAGTTGGTAACTTAAGGTACTATCTGCACAAAAGCACTTACCTACTGGTACCTTTCTTTAAAATATTTTCTTCTTTTTTTGTATAGGGAAACACGAAAAAGATAAAAGGCAACAAGACGAAACATCCAATATCCCCTTAACTGGAACCAAGGAATCGGAAAGTGTCGATAGTTTGGGTAAGTGGTTTAAGCCTCTCAATTCCGTTGCCATAGTTACCTAGAACTTTCTCGAATGTTCGAGAAGTCCCTTTTATCGTTTCTATTGGATCAGTTTGGAGTATGTAGGAAATAATAACTTTTATTGTTTCTGTGTAAGAAGGTCTGTTATTTCATTAGTGTTGCCATTATTTGATAATTGTTTATGGTTGATAAAATATTTGCTGTATAGGTTACTTAGGTGCAGTGATGCGTGTAGCTACTATTCTGCGTATCGTAGATTCGATTTCCGCATTATATTTTTACTGTGGGAGAAATTTTGGCCGTAACACGCCAATTAATAGTTGTTGCGGATATTAACAGGATTTATGAGATGAATATTTAAAAACACATTTACGATACAAAAAAACTAACTGGGCAGTTACCTACTAGTACACATATATTTTTTCAACCAATAGTAGTCACTCCTTTGCAGGAGTTCAAATATGACTTTAACACAACAAAATATTCTTTATACATAAGCTTATCTTTGAGTTTCATATTGCATTCCTCAGTTCAAGATAGCTTATGTACAGAAATCTCAGCACCTATATACTTCAAGCTAAGACCTATATACCGGTTCACTCAGACTCAACCAAAGCCGGCCTGACCCGTACCTTAAGACCGCTTAATCGCAAACGGACAAAAGCTAGACAAATGAATTACTAAACCTGACCAACCACTGATACAGTTCTGAATATTTAATTGAACTACCCTCAGCTTGGGTAATTTGAATAGTATTCTGGTCCTGCGGTACGGTGAAGATGGGATTATGGCTATTCCTTTAGGTTGTTTTGTTTAAGATGTGGAGAATGGAAGGGCCGGAATATAGTAACTGCTTTTTAGGTTGATTTTGAAAGGATTTTAAAATGAATCTTATAAATAGCACTATTTGTTGTTTGTAAACCTTTGTAGTTTCTATTTTTTAATCTCTTTTGTTTGCGGAAATCAGGAAGTTTTCCGGGGCCCTTGAGAGGGCTGCCAAAAATATTTGATTTATCTCGAAAGAGTTGTTTAAGGGAAAAAAGGCCACTCTTCAACTGCCTTTGTCATTTTAATATCGTTTTATTTATTACATATGTATATGGACTTTATAATTAATTGTAACAACTTACTACCATGTTTTAAGGCAAATAAAGATTATTATTATTATTACATTTAAGATAAATATGTATGAATTTGAAATACACATTTGTCGTTCTACTCATCTTTAAGAACATATTATTTAGGTAAATCATAGAAAAAAACATTTTTGCAAACCAATTTTCCACTGACCAAAATTCTGTCTCTGTAAAATTTTAGACCCACATTTTCAAAGCACCAACCACTAATTACAACTCCAAAACATCAAATACACTCGCCACAAAAGCGAGCACTAAAAAGAATTTATTATCTTCCCTTTACAGATAAAAATCCAGATATAATACCGCTGGATGGGAAAATAAGCGACAGCTGCTCTAATAAATCTTCAACGACCGACTACAGTTCAATACGACCGCTCATATCAAAGACTACAGACAAATACGATATGTCAACGAATTGCGAACGATTTTACGACCACAACATCGATCCTTGCAACCAATACATCCAAGTACGGCCAATGGAATACCGACGGCCAACGTATGCGCCAACATTGCAAATGCCAAACCTTGGTCCTAGTATACAGAGTTTGGGACCAATGAGCAGCTTGCATATGTCAAATGTTGGGCCAAATGATTGTCATAGACAGCCTTATGATAAGGTGTATGAGGATTGGTTGAAGTATAAGAATGCATTGCCGTTGAATACTAGTGGTTTGGTAAGTATTGACACTTGAAATTCTTAATTCAAAATATTCGTGACTTCTTTGTATATTACTCGTTTGCGTATATCATAATGGCATAGGAAGATGTAACTAAATTACAGTTTAGACAGGCTTTCGCGCCATGTGAATTCGTAACATCCTATTTTTTGTGCTTAAATTAAACAATGGCCAGTTTCGAAGATCACATATTTGGTAAACAAATCGGTCTTCAGATCCGCAACGCCCAAAACAAAATGAAAATTCTGGTCCTTTGTGGCAAAATTCATCTAATTAAACCAAATGTTTTTTTTTTCAGCTACCAGCGGAACAGCTACTCCCCCCAGAATTATACGCAACACCACCACCACCATCTCTTTACAGCAATCCTAACAGAAACCCGTTAAACCTGACTCAGATGC
Source organism: Pyrrhia umbra (assembly GCA_963891755.1). Classification (NCBI taxonomy): domain Eukaryota; kingdom Metazoa; phylum Arthropoda; class Insecta; order Lepidoptera; family Noctuidae; genus Pyrrhia; species Pyrrhia umbra. The sequence goes on from OY982943.1 coordinate 6,582,496, forward strand.
CTGAGCTAGAGCCTAGGTACCACCTGGAACCCAGGTCTCTGGCGATGGACTCCAGAAGTTGCAACAACTCGCCCCCAGTGAGATTTAACCCAGAGAATAACAGCGTGTATTACAGTAAAACTGTGCTGGATAGAACTACTAATACATTGCCGCATTTGAAGCCTACTAGAATAAATGGTAAGAAAATAACTTTATATTATTTACTAGCTTTCCGCCAGCGTGGGCTACAAAACTATAAACTTAGCCCCCCTTTTTCACCACCTTAGAGGTAGAATTTCGGAAAATCCTTTCCCTCGCGTCTATAGGTGAATACCGCTGAACCGATTTCGATAAACTTTGGTATGGTTATTAATGGGACCCTGTAGACAGTTAAAGACTTTTTATGAGGCTCCATGAAGTATTTCCCTTTAAGCGCGCACAAAACCGTGGGAAACAGCTAGTTTTGTTGAAAGATTTAACTGTGAGTGTAATAGATAGACAAAATTACTGATGTTTTGAAAAATCTATATTTTTCCTGGAACAAACATTAATCATTGTATGACCTAACTACGGATCATTTATGGTGGAATGTGTGTGAATAAAGTTTCCTGAGCTAAGATTGGCTGGGTATTGGCAATTTAAAAAAAAATGAGAATGAAAAATGAAAAAAATTGATTTTTTTAGGCTCACGGATTTAGACCTACTAAATCCGTGAGCCTAAAAAAATCAAAGAATTCTTATTTCAATGAATACCACAGGAATAAGCTAGTATGAAAATATATTTTTTTATGAAAAAAAAAAAATTATCGTCTTAAGACGAGACTGCAAATGCAATGAAATGTGCAAGTATTTATGTTTTCATTTATAAAGAAGTTGCTTACAATGTTTCAAGGAATAATTAATTATCTCGTTAGTTTCATCTCGTCTGTAAAACATTGCTGTTTGCGACCGTACAACGTGCAGTTTCTTTTTTAAATTAATTGTCATTTATTTTTTTGTGTACACTTGTGTACAAAATGTTGTTCAGTGAAATAAATTTTGTAGAATTTCAAAAATACATTGCAGTTTTTAATCGTCATAATTATGCAGTCAGAATACTAGCTACATACTGTGGTTTTATTCGTATCCTGAGGAAATTACTTCTGACGTCCCGATTAAAATTATCCTATTTCCTTTTTCAAAATTTAATAGATCTTTGATTTGTTTAATTTGTCTCCGCCCCGAATAGTAGAATAAGCATTAAAACATCGGGAAAAATCATGAAAAAAAAATAGCGGCAAGAAGTTTTCTGGGCCAGCTAGTTAAACATAAAACCGGCCAAGTGCGAGTTGGTCTCGTTCACGAAGGGTTCTGTACAAATATTTATAAAAACGACAAACAACGCGTTTGTAGTATGGGAGCCCCCTTAAATACTTATTTTATTTAGTTTTTAGTATTAATTGTTGTTATAGCGACAAGAAATACCTAAACAATTTGTGAAAATTTCAACTATCTAGCTATCGCGATTCTTGAGATATAGCCTGGCGACAGAGACCGACGGACAGACAGCGAAGTCTTAGTAATATGGTCCCGTTTTTACCCTTTGCGTACGGAACCCTAAAAAGCATAATCTATACTAATATGAGAGCTGAAGAGTTTGTTTGTTTGAACGCGCTAATCTCAGGTACTACTGGACCGATTTAAAAAAATCTTTCAGTGTTAGATAGTCCATTTATCGAGGAAGGCTATAAGTTATATATCATGAAGCTAAAATCGGAGTTGATCATCAATGAAGAATGTTTAAAAATTGGGGGTTAAAGTTAGTGATTGCCCAAAGTTACTATTCCACGCGGACGAAGTCGCGGGCAGAAGCTAGTAAATTAATAAAGCTATTAATTTGTAAGCTTGTAGAGCTTGCAAATTAATAGCTTTATAAATTACTACGAACCATCCACTAATTATTTAACTACCCGAATTTATTCAAAGAGTTCTCAAATCTATAACAATAGTACTCACCCAATAACATTTTCGTTTTACTCATAAAATGTTTTTGTTACATCGTAATTGCTCTGCGGTTCCGCATTAATTAGGTATTCTCGTTAAATATATTCAGTAAACAGTACCCAGCATCAGATATAATCACAAAATTATATTCTGACTCACGGATGGAGAAATATTCTCTCATAGGAAATGCAAAAAAGATTGTTTTAAATAAGAAGCTATTATTAAAAAAAATACTAGCTGTTTCCATCGGTTTTACCCGCATTCTGAGCGAACTAATTCGCGTAGCCGGATAAAAAGTAGCCTATATGTTGAACCAGGAAATAACCTATCTGTGTACCAAATTTCATCTAAATCCATTCAGTAGTTTATGCGTGAAAGAGTAACAAACATTCGTACATACATCCCCACAAAATATCACGTTTATATTAATTAGTGGGATATAGCGATAGCTTAATTATGGCATTATCATTATCGTCGCCGGTTCTATTCTCAGACAAGACAAATAGTTCAGGCTGAGTTTTTGTGCATGTTTATAAACGCAGCACGTTATAGAGGAAATTCTTAGTTTGGGTAACATTTATTTATCCTAATCTTTACTAATGTTATTAATGTGAATGTGGGTTTGTTTATTTGTTACGGTTTCATGATAAATGGCTGAAACAATTTAGATGATATGTTACAGCGATAGATGGAACCAGCGTTCTTTCAAAACGCGGAAACAGCTAGGTTTTATCATTTCACTGTAATAGAATGTGGAATACAAGTGTCCCCTATTTTGTATGCATTCTTGGACACCGTTTTAACTAATACTTTACCTACAACGCGCTATTTGTTGACATTATACTAACCTAAATTTGTTTTCCAGGAAATTCACCTACACAATTGCCGAGTGAGCCAAAATGTGTGACAATATCTACCGACACCACTCTAGAACACACTAAAGTTGCGAAGGAGTGCGACTGAGACAAAAAATACTAAAAGGACAATGCACCTGCAGTGGTGCCAACGTATATTTAGACAAAGTGACCTATAAAGTGTGGACTAGGTAAAATGGCCTCGAGTGTACGATTACAGGCAAGTGGCCTAGAAATTAAGGCCTGAATTTAAGTGACAAAAGAGTGTGTAAAGTGTGTATTTAATGTGATAAAATTCGTTAAAAATCGGTGTGAAAATTTGGACCCGTCCGTTATATTTTTTTTTTGTCAAAAATTATTTGATTATTGTTCCTTTTTTTTTCTTTCAATTGAATTATTTCAATATGTTCAACTAATTTTAATCGACACGATCAATTTATATTATTTGTTCGCAATATTTGTTTATTACTAAACTATCCATTGATTTATTCAATAAAATAATATATGAAAAATAGATTTTTGAATTAATTGATTATTTAGAATGAACGAATATAAATGTCAATTTTGATAGAACGAAAAAATAGATTGTAAAATAGTTTTGCATCTTACTCAAGATGTATAAGACTGAATTTGTGTAGAGATTACACACAGTTTAGATAAAATAATTATTTGATTACATTATTGTAATTAATTATTAAGATGACAATTGTTTAATTAATACGAAAGCTAAAATTTGTTTACATTTCATTGACAATTAATTGATGACTTGTTTGCAAAAATCAAAATATGTTAAAAATCATTTTTGATTATTACAAAAATTAAAATTGATTTAAGAAGACTAGCTAAAACAAATATAGATAAGTACGTTGTGAATGTATATAGTGTAAATATTATAAGTATGTTATACGAAAGGTTGCCATACTAGTTAAATAGTTACTAATAAACGTGTATCTCTAAAATAATAATTACTGTCACAAAATCGAGCTTTTATGTTAAAAAAAGATTAATTTTGTGTTTACGAAGGAAAAGATAAAGGAAAGCAGTATGTTTCCGAATAAAATATACGACAAGATAAATCTACACTTGAGAAGTGAACATGTTAAAAATCGTATTGAATGTTAAAATCTTCGGATTGTTGATTTAAAAATATTTCGGAGTATGCAAAGCTTACTTGTGAAGGGATAAGCGATGTTGTTTAAAATGTAAATTATATATATATAAAATATTATAAATATGAATACTTAATGTGATATCAATTGCATGAATAATTACATCCTCAGTTCACGATACGATATTTGCATTTAAATTTTTATTTAGTTTAAACACTTTTATTTGAAAAAAAAGCATTCCGATCTGGCCTAAACTTGCTATGTTAGAAATTTATAATGTTTTTATTTTACAAATAAAAAACAATGATGAAAATAGATCTTGTAAAATAAGAAAAAAATAGAATTTGATTTTCTTTGCCGCAACTAATAAAATAAAATGGAAATATAGAAAGAGTTTTGATCTTTCGATTAAAAAGTTCGTGAACTGAGTACTGAGATTAAATGTTTTATTTTAATAATTTAAATAGTTTAACATATTTATTATGATTGAGTTTGAAACAGACCAAAATTTATTGCAGGCAGGATTTACAGTAGCGTGTTATTTTAAGTGTAAGAAATAGTACCATGACTTAGATTTTATAGGTATTTTAATGGTACAGTCGCCGCTAGATTTATTTTAGTTACCACAAAATTAAATTCATTTAAAATAATTATATTTAATTTTACAAAATAAAAATAATTTAAGTATTATCTTACCGGGAATTTCATTTTTATTATAATAGTAAAATAAAGCATTTTTTTTCAACTGAGTGGCGACTGAATCATTTGCTTTGAGCATTTAATTATTATTTCCCGTAACAATTACTAGCATTTTGTAAAAACAATTTTAAGTGATTATTTGTTTTTTCTTTTTTTGTGATGTAAAATTCATTTGGAATTAATAAATGTGAATTTATAATAATTGTGTGATTTGATTTTATTCCTAAAACGTAAAGATTTTTTGTTATGTTGTATTTTTATTTAGCAAGAAATATGGGCTCCTCATTAATGGTAAGAGATATATATACCGTGTTATAATCAGATTTTTTATTATATAGACCAAAATGAAAGCCTCCTTTTTTCATATAGCAAGCGCGAATATTACACGGACACAATATTTTTCGAGTTCACATTTTTTGGAAATATTGCCTTTTTTCATTTAACCGACGGTGTTGCGTTACTCTGAAGTAAAATTCGCATCATCTTCAATTTAATTATACCCACCAGTCTTAATGTTACAATATACAGTGTTTTTTTATATTAAACACACTGAATATTAAAAAAAAAAACACTAATATTAGACGAAATTATCCTTCAATGTTTGAATTGTCTCGCGACCAAAGCCACGGAGTAAATTATAACTGTAATAAATATTGTCTAAAAATCAATTCTTATGAAATGTAAAAATTAAAATAAACAGCTCTTTTACAAAGTAGCGTCATTAGGGTTTCTTTTAACACTAATTTAATACGGAACCGGCGAGTCCCGATTACCAACAATTTCTTAATAAAACAAACCCTAGCATTACCTAAACAAAGCTACTGGACCACGGCATCCCATAGAATCCTCAAACAACTGTATTTGTGTTCCCCATAAAAGTTATGGGAATTCGACAACGTAAACATTTTGACTTCGCCTCAATAGGAATCAATATTTGTAAACATCAAACCTGGGCACACCGATGCAGTGTGTACAAGTCCTTATTTAACAAAATATGATTTAGGAAAATAGACATTAAGGGGTAAAAGAAAAAATACTTTCACTTAAACTACGGAACTACTACTAAAAAAAAAATTGCCGAATTTTGCAAATCACTTCATACTTTATAGTATAAAACAAAGTCGCTTTCTCTTTCCCTATATCCCTATGTATGCTTAAATCTTAAAAACTACGCAACGGATTTTGATGCGGTTTTTTTTAATAGATAGAGTGATTAATGAGGAAGGTTTTAGTATATAATTTGTCAAGTTTTTGTATCCATTAGCTAAAATATCGCGGGCGAAGTTGCCATCCAACGTGGCAATGCCGCCAGTCTCTTAGGTACACCCTCTTAGGTACAGGTAATATTTGTGTTTATAAATATTATACTGTTATTGGTACTGAACTAATGTATATTGCATATCCGACATGGTTAAACTGTTTGATCCTAAGAAACATGTGTTTTGTGGTTGTATGTATGTATGTATGTAACGGAATCTTTGAACCTAATTTTCACTGGTTTCTAGACGTCTGATCAACTTGGAACTTTGCACACGTGTTAAGGGCCGATGACAATGCAATAATCCGATAAAAAAAAACTAAAAAAACACGCTTTTATTGCTGACCGAACTAAAAACATGGAAAATTAAATAATAGTTTAAAAAAACTAAAAAAACACGCTTTTATTGCTGACCGAACTAAAAAGTAGAAAATAATTCAATTCAGAGTAAAAAGCGTGGGGTGCTTGATATTTTTAACACGCTTTTAATTATTACACCTATTCTATTGGCAACCATTTATGAGAGGAGAGTCATGAAAATATAGGAAAATGCACCCCACGCTTTTTACTCTGAATTGAATTAGTTAAAAATTATTTTCTACTTTTTAGTTCGGTCAGCAATAAAAGCGTGTTTTTTTAGTTTTTTTTTCATAATAAGACATATTATGCATATGTACACAGTGATGCAATAAATATTTCTTTATCTTTATCTTTACCCCGGTTGACGGCGATGAGGATGAATTTATACGTGTATATTACATACAGGTACATATGATGCAAATCTGCCTAACTCAAAACAAAAACTAAAAAATCGGTGTGATGTTGTACGTGTTTGAGATAGAGAATTTGTATGTGGCAAAGACAATGTTGATATTTGCTTTTGTTAATTATAGCACAGATGTATCTTGGTAGCGTTCTGTTAATTGAGCCGAACTGAGGATGTATGACGTAGGTATATTGGTGGGATTAATTAGATATTTATATATTGACAAAAACAATTTTAAGCATTAGGTACGCTCCCATTTGTATATGATGAGACGGATTTTTGACACCTTTTTTTAGATTGAAATTTTTTATGAATATTTTTAGTTTTTATTTATTTATTTAGTTAAAGTTTTTAGTTTTCTATCTTCTTTTATAATTTACTTAATGTTGTAAATAATATTATGTATAATAAACAGAAAAACAAACATTATTATTAACAAATGAAAAAAATGATGATATTTTTAACAGACTTCAAAAAAGCAGGTTCTGTATTCAACCCGTACTAAGTATGGTTGTATGTCCGCGATTTTCTCAAAAACTACTCATCCGATTTGGATGGGGTTTGCGTTATTTAAATACATATTTTTCAAGGACATACAAAAAAATATCGTACAAATAAAGTTAAAAATATAAAAACCTTTTTTCTTTCTACGTGACCTCTTGCAGGGTGCTTCTAACAGCATTCGACCTGCTTAACCGGACAATGCAAGTTTGAATGTAAAAAACTCTCTGTACCTACATACTGTATGGACGGAATCTTCAGTGTAATAACTGAGCTCTTGTTAAGCCTAAACCGTGGTTTAAAATAACATCCATCGCTTACCCATAATACCGAATACAATAAAAAACTCAGATACTTTACTAAAGTGCATAATTTGACGCCAATTTTATAACACCAACAAAAAATATCGATAACTGCCCCAATTTGGGTGCGATATCGCGGCCATTTTGAAAATTGTTATTCGTTTATTCTCGAAATAATATCTCGATTTATTTTAAAAATAATATCTCAATTTATTTTAAATGTTTTTTTACCTGTCAACGATCTGAAGTTATTGGACGTTTTTTTTTATTATTTTTGTACGATATAAACGTTAACAATTTTCAAGTATGACTCGATGATTTGAGTCGATTATCGATCGCCGTAGCCGCTAACACAATGTATTAACATAATCGATACCTATACTAAAACTCTTCTCGGAAATCAACAGCGAGATGTGATTGATTTGTTGCAAAAGGCTGCAGGTGTTGGTTATACGCGTCAATATACGACGATTTGGCTGGCATACGCTAGGGGAGGCCAATGTGCCAAGTGGACCAATATTGAAAAAGCTGATGTTGATAATGATTATGTAATTTGTTTATCAGATGGGAAAATGTGTAACATGAAATAGCATTACGCCTATTTTTTCCAAATGGGTTAAGCAGAGTCAGAAATGTAATTATAATTAGCTAGGTAAGTACTGTTACAGCGAAGCTCACACTACTTCAAAAATTGTGACACTTAGATTTTTTAGGGTTCCGAATCATAAATATTATCAATGCGAAATTTTGTGAGCACGTATGTTTACACGTATGTATGCATAAACTACTGATTGGATTTGGATGAAATTTGGTACACACATAGTTTATAACCTTTTTTTTATTTTTTCGGGGGAAATCCTCATGGACGAACCCGGCCTGGGGAGGCCGGGAAAAGTGCCGGACTCTTACAGGCTAAAACCACCCCGATGTCGCTTCTCGCACGTGGGCGCGGGGCCGCGGGAATCCAGATTCGTCCGCAGCCCCGCACTGGTGCCGGCCCGTCCTGCCGGGCCTCGTCTCCTGCACGGGGTAGTGAGGTGTCCTACCCCGTGCATCGTTTCGGGGGCGCGCGTGGACACAGACACGCGCATAGTTTATAACCTGGATTAACATATACAAAACTTTTTACCCGGGTGCGCGAAGTAGTTCTCTCAGGAAACTGCAGGAAACAGTTAGTACATAAAGATTTTTTAACTCCGACACCGAATATCCTAACTAATATTAAAATTTCAAAGTGAGTTTGTTTGTTTGTTACTCTTTCACGCAAAACTAATGAATTCTAACAATATTATAAGCATACGGATAGCAGATAAACTCCTTTTTAGGGTTCCGTAGACGACAAGGAATTCTTATAGTTTCGCCATGTCCGTCCGTCTGTCTGTCCGCGGCATAGCTCAGAGGTTCTAGGTACTAGAAAGCTGAAATTTAGTGTAGACATGTATATTGATCACGCCGACAAAGTGGTAAAATAAAATTCCTCCTTTTTGGAAGTTGGTTAAAGAAAAAGATTCGCCTCGATTCTAATACCCGAGGTACACTATTATTAGACTTTACCCAGCTAAATACAAAAACAAGAAAAGCATTACTTCTCGCTATCGTGGTGGGGAACGTTTCTACGTAGATCCCATAACCCTCCAACCTCCGTACACCGAGGGGAGATAAGATTATCAAGGGTTATTTATAAAACCGACTTAGGGATGATAATGGAGGCAGTCTTGCTAGATATTTAGAAGGAAATTGGTGTAAATAGAGCGTTAAGAAACAACTAATATTACTGAGGAAGGGATGTTTTTACAATCTGTACCGATTGACTTTACGAAAAATGTAAACAAAATTATAACCTACTAGCTGTTGCCCGTGGTTTCACTCGCGTCCCGGGGGAACTACTTAACGCACCCAAATAAAAAGTAGCTTAAAACCTTCTCCAGGGTCCCCTCTATCTCCGTACCAAATTTCATACCAACCGGTCCAGCCGTTCACGCGTGATGCCGTGACTAAGGGAAATAGGGATTCATTTATATATATATCGATATAGATTCTGTTCTAATTTTCCCACATAGATAAATAAAATGGCATTAAATGATGAATAGAACATGACATTGACATAAATGCGCCATCCTTACGCCATTTTGTTAATTTCTATGGCATAATTAGAACAAAATTGGTTACGATTTTGTTTATTTTTTTTGTAATATCAATTGGTACAGATTATAAACCGTCGGGGAAAACAAGTATGTTATAATACTAGCTTTTTCCCACAGTTTCACCTGCATCTTGGAGGAACTACTTGAATAGCTCGGAAAAAAACTATTTAACGTCCTTTTCCAGGTTTCAATCTATCTCTATACCGAATTTCATCCAAATCCGTTCAGCCGTTTTTGCGTGAAAGCGTAATAAACAAACAAACTCACATTCGCATTTAAAAATATTACTTTAACCCTCTGGCACGGAAACTCGTCAAAAAGACAAAAAATAGTGGAAACTTATAGCGTCACAAGTCTGTTGAGCCCTCCGGCTGAGATAAGACCCTCCCCCTACCTCATACCCCCTGGTCCTCGGACGATGTAAAACTTCCGCAACACAGCACAGCTCAGGTTTCAAGCATTATACACCTTTTTTTTTATTTCTCAACCCTCTCGTTTCTTAGTTTATTTTTTAATTTTTTAGTACTGTGTTTTATAAATGAGGAAATGTGTCGACATTTCTTGTGGAAAGTCATCAAGAATCAGTTAGTTTTTTTAATTGTTCGGTACGAAAAAGAATTCATAAATAAATAATGATAATCTAACTAAAATATGGCGTCAAAAATAAATATTCTAATCTATAAATCTCACTAAAATATGGCGTCAAAAAAAATCTTCCTCATTGTCGTCAACTGGAAGTGTACCCAAGAGGCTGGCAGCATTACCACGTTGGATGGCAATGCAAAGGCCTTTGGCCAAAGTAAAAGCCAGCCCTTGGATCACGGGAAGTGTAAATAATGTAAATACTTTAAAAAATAAATTTACTTGTTCCTTTGGTATTTGTTTATGTGTAAAAGTTAGTTAGTTTTTGTTGGTTGTCGATGACACCCCCCCATATTTGGCCGCGCCTGCGCAAAGTTGAGTGACGATATCTCTAAAAGGATGCAAATATAGATTCGTCAAGCTTAAGGCCGGGCAATCCTTACTTCCTTACTAATATTATAAATGCGAAAGTAACTCTGTCTGTCTGTCTGTCTGTTACGCTTTCACGCCAAAACTACTGGACCGATATAAATGAAATTTGGTACAGAGATAGAATAGACCCTGAGGAACAACATAAGCTACTTTTTACCCGGGTGCGCTAAGTAGTTCCCTCGGGATGCGGGTGAAACCGCGGGAAACATCTAGTATGACATACGTTAGGAATGGACTAGCAAAACAGTGGACTGACATTAATTACGCTGAATATTATGTGTTTTTCTTTGATAGTTTTATGTTTTTAGTGTATTTTCTTTTCTAAAATGACATGAAATACTTTTGCATTTTTTTTGCATTTTTGCTACAAAATTACAACAGTGAAATCATCATCAAAACTTGGACCTATTAGTTCTTTGACAGTCCTTACTGGTAGTCAAAAGCCATAAAAAACTGACATCCAGTCTTACCAAGTCTAATCGTGTTAACCGGTAACTGGGTTGGGGAGGTCAGATAGGCAGTCGCTCCATGTAAAGCACTGGTACTCAGCTGCATGCGGTTAGACTAAAAGCCGACCCCAACATAGTATAATATGATGATTAGGTACTACACACGTACATAAATACTCGGAAATAAAACTTTTCTTCAAATAGTACACTGTGTTGCAAGTTAAAAATAATAAATTGGTTACGTAAAGTGCTGAGACTTGGTGCGCGCACATTTTTCATTGAGGGAATATAAAATTACTTAAGCGTAACTTGCTGGTTCTTTTGCACCGCAGTGTAACTGCAATTAAAGCGATAGGGAATTACCGGTATAGTATATAATTACTATACTATTTCTACCTTTAGTGAATAATGCTACCGCTATACCAGCCGTAAGTCGTTTTGGTCTAGTGCTTAAGGCACCTGTATTCCTACTCCTCCACTATCGTTTTCTGATTAAATTCGTTGCGGGTTCCAAGACAGTAAAAAAAAAATCTCTCTGGGACTCGTCGAGCTTCACTGCCTCGGCGTTTTCTTGTGGTCGCCACTGTTGATTCTGGCTTTCAGGAGTTGCAGTGGTTGGGAATGTGTGGCGGGCTTGTCCCATTTAACTAAGGCACCTGTATCTCATATACGACAGTCATCATCAACCTATATATTGTCCCACTGCTGGGCACAGGCCTCTTCATACAGAGAAGGCATGAGCATTGATCACCACGCTTGCTCAAGGCTGATTGGCGATTTCAGACTTTTTAAGTCTGTTTATAATCTTTTAGCTGTTTCAGTAACACCCGCGTCTCGAGAGGACTACTTCACGCGCTCGGATAAAAAGCCTATAACCTATCCAGGTTCCTTCTATCTCCGTACCTACCAAATTTTATCTAAATCGGTTCAGTAGATCTAGAGCTTACCTCCTACCATCTCACAAACTCACAAACGTTACCTCTTTGTAATATTAGTTTAGATGTGTTTACCAAATTTCATCCAAATCAATTTAGTAGTTTTTGCGTGAAAGACTACCAAACATACATACATATTTCACAATAATATTATAGTCTGTACCAATTGATTTTACATAAAATATAAACAAAATTATAACCTACTAGCTGTTTCCCGCGGTTTCACCCGCATCCCGAGGGAACTACTTAGCGCATCCGGGTAAAAAGTAGCCTATGTTGTTCCTCAGGGTCTATTCTATCTCTGTACCAAATTTCATTTATATCGGTCCAGTAGTTTTGGCGTGGAAGCGTAACAGACAGACAGACAGACAGACAGAGTTACTTTCGCATTTATAATATTAAAGTAAGGAGTAAGGAAGTAAGGATTTTGTTCTAATCTTCCCACAGCGATAAATAAAATGGCATTAAATGATGTTTGGAGCATGAAATTGACATAAATGCGCCATCCTCACGCCATTTTGTTAATTTCTGTGGCGTTAGAACAAAATACGTTACGACTTAGTATAAATTTTTCATTAATCATCAATTTGGTACCGACTACAAATCTTCGGGGAAAACAAGCATGTTATGATAGTAGCTTTTTCCCGCGGTTTCACCCGCATCTTGAAGGAAATACTTCATGTACTCGGATGAAAACCATTCTATGTCCTTCTTCAGGTTTCAATATACCAATTTCATCCAGATCTATTGGTAACTAGCTTCTGCCAGCGACTTCGTCCACGTGGAATAGTGGTGCTCCGCTCCTATTGGTCTTAGCGTGATGATATATAGCCTATAGCCTTCCTCAATAAATGGACTATCTAACACTGAAAGAATTTTTCAAATCGGGCCAGCGGTTCCTGAGATTAGCGCTTTTAAACAAAATGACAACATTTCCCTTCACTGCTCTGCTCCTATTGATTGTAGCGTGATGAAAAGTAGGAGTATGACAAATAATTGTACCAAGTTTCGTTAAAATCCGTCGAGTAGTTTTTGTTTCTATAGAGTTTATACAGACAGACAGGCAAAAAATTTACTGATTGCATTTTTGGCATCAGTATCGATCCCTAATCACCCCCTGATAGTTATTTTGGAAATATATTTCATGTACAGAATTGACCTCTCTACAGATTTATTATAAGTATAGATAGATAGATGACTAGTGGAAAAGTCGATGCTACATGACGGTGTGACAGTTTTAAACAAGTGCTTGTATGTAGGTAGGTACTCTATGAGACATATTAGCGGATACGCGAGGCAACTGCCATTTATGAAACATAAGAAAATTCGAAACGCGGGCCGGTGTCGTTAGGGTTGCCAGAGAAAAAATCCTACCTACCATTTATAAAAACTGAAGAAGAAAATTATATCAAGTGTGGGTTAAAATATTTTTTGTATTTTGTTCTTTATTTTGTGTGCAACAATAAATATTCTTTTCTATTCTATATTTAAAATAAAATCAGGCGAATTGAGAACTTCCTCTTTTCTTTGGCAGTCGGTTAAAAAACACTTTGTCAATGGTTCCAAGCGCGATTGAAGAGTATGAGTGTTGGATTCGATTCCGGATCAAGCAGTGTCATTCCGTTTTTCCATTTTTTACATTACATTAATTTACATTACTATATTACGGCATCATAATATTATGAATGCAAAAGTGAGTTTGTTTGTTTGTAACGCTTTCACGGTAAAATGGCTGAATCGATTTGGAAGAAATAAAGCACGGAAATATAGGTGACACTCCCACTCCCTTCCGCCTCACGGGAGGAGTAATTTGATGATTTTATCATCCGAAAAAAAAAAGGCTCTCCATATATGGAATTTCTCAAAATTTTATTTTTTTGTAATCTGTTGAAATAAGTGCAACCCTACGAGTTAGAATCACAGCCCGTGACACGGTGAAACTAAACTTAAAATAACAAAAATTGAAGTTAAAATTTAATCTCAGCCGTCGCTTCGTACCGTTTTGCTGAAAAGAATTCACTGAAAATTGCATTTCAACTAAATAAACATAACATTCAAACATTTTATACAATAAAAGGATTGTTTTGTCATGAAATTCAATATGTTTTGTATGAAATTCCAATTTTACTGGAAAAGATATGTGTAACCTGTTTTCGTTGTATTAAAATTGTATTTTATTTATTTAAGTAAGGTATCATCATCATCTGCCTTTTCCCAACTATGTTAGGATCGACTTCCAGTCTAACCAGCTGCAGCTGAGTACCAGTGTTTTACATGGAGCGACTGCCTCTCTGACCTCCACAACCCAGTTACCGGGTAACACGATACCCACGATACCACACGATACCCCTTGGTATGACTGGTTGTCCGACTTTCTGGTTTCTGACTACCCGTAACGACTGTCGAAATCTACAAATGACAACCGGGACCAACAGCTTAACGTGTTTTCTGAAGCACGGAAGAGTCTCGCTATGAGATAGATGGTCACCCGTTCACGGACCGACCGCGGCAAGCGCAGCTTAACCTTTGATCCGTCGAACCGTGTGGTTGTTACTTAGCCACGAGCTCCTCGCTTTTTCCTCCTACTTTTGTTATTTGTTAATTTTATTTAATTTTTATGAAACCTAACCTGTAGTAAGATAATTAGAAACCCTCTTGGTACTAGCTGATAGCTCCCAAGATACGCACTTGCCTATTTTGGGGCTAATGTTTAAAACATATTTTGTATATTATTGGAAAATAAAATTCTTATTCTTATTCCATATCTCTGGACCGAAGTATAGAATATCACAGAACTTAAGTATGACCCAAAAAATGGTATCAATACGTTTCATGTAATGACCACGATAGGGGTACCTACCCCTTCGTAAGATTAGTTATCAGACTTCCACAGAGACGCGACCATAGCTAGGGGGGGGGCATTGTGGGGCAATGCCCTACCTTAAAAATACCAAAAACAACGATACATTATTATTATATTTAATTAAATTGCTTATTCATGGTTTGAGATAAAAAAAAATTGAAGCGATAGGTTATTGATTTAGGAGCCCGTGCTTTGAGGGAAGATTATGATAAAATTTTTACTTCCGCCCTACCTGTAACCAATGCTGCCCTACCTCATATTCGACTCTAGCTACAGCTCCCAAAAGAGATCTTTTGACTATCCACGAAAACTGATTTACGAACGGATATCGAAACAAAAGACAGAAATTGAAAAAAATACACAAAAGCATAAAAATAAAGCTTGTACCTTTCCAATGATACAAACTGTAGTTTGCACGAAACCAAATACAAAGAATATTGCCATTCTAAGTTAAAAATATAATTTTATTTTTCTGTTCTGATATCCACTAAAAACTAAGCATCAACATTGTTGCTAACGTGAACCTCGCTTCCTGATTCCACCCCCTTTTAATTTCAACCCTAATTTTTTGCTGTAGGGTTGAAATTCGCGGGGTAAGTTCACCTCATGCATTATGCAGTTACTGCATTACATTTTATTATGGATTGAAAACTTGGCATTTGTTTCCATATGCTAACAAACATTTGTTTGTACGTGTTTTGTGCGAAAGTTAGTTGTTTGCTGTTTTGTCGCATTTAAATGTTTATTTAGGCTAAATAACGACTGAAGAATGGGAGTTGGTTTTAACGATGTTCCGCGATGGTTTAAAGTTGAGAAATTATAAACTGCTTAATGACCGTTTCGTTAACGTTCATGTATTTTTCATGACCGTGAAACAAAAATAAAATATGGCAAAATTAGTGACGTATACAACAATTCTTACGAAAAGTTTTTTGAATCTGTATCTAGTATCCACTGTGTGGCGGGAAAAGCATAATTAGGCCCAAGTTCACCGACAGGATAAAAGTCCGATCAACTTAAAACAGCTGTTTAACATAAAATTAAACTTCTGCCTTACGATGGATACCTTATCATTTGGATTTTTTATTACTAAAACGGTCGATTACCAATCCGGGGTTGAACAAGATGTGGATAACACAAAACTTCCCGCTTGGTGGTTAAAAAACGTTTTTATTCAACGGGCCGATTAGGTAACCATCCGTCGGTGAAGTTGGGCCTTAGTGGTCTGTATTGCCGGGCAAACAAAGTAATTAATAATCGCGTTATTTGGTTGTAAATCGAATTGCATGGGGTGTAAGACAGAATGAATGCAACTTGAAATAATTAAGAAAGGTAAGCACAAACCTTTAAGAAGCCGTGGTCTCATCTCCGCCGGTGCACCGATTCACTTTTCCAGGGTCAGGATAGCTTGCCTTCCAGTTCCACACACATCTAGACATTAACACACAATTCTATATTAGCTTTAACTTATGCGAAAATGGGGTTAAGTACAGTGGTATTTTTTTTTAAAGCGAGCCGTGGCTCATGCACACGTAGAGCCAAGTTCACCGATAGATGGTTACCTAATCGGCCCGTTAAATAAAAACTGCTTAACCCAAAATGCGGGAAATTTCATTTTATCCACTTCTAGGCAAACCCCCGTTTGGTAATCGACCGTTTTAGAAATAAAAAGCCCAAATAATAAGTTGTCCATCGTAAGAAAGACGTTTGAATTTATAGTAAACAGTATTTTCAGTTGATCGGACTGTTAACTTGTCGGTGAACTTGGGCCTTATTGAGGTGTCTCACGAAAGTGCATTTGCGAGACAAAAGGCTGAGCGAATCTTCTTATTCACTCGCGAGGTTTGTGTGGGACAGAGATGAAAATAATAAATTTTGAATTCCAATACAAATGTTGTTCAAAAAATATTTTAATATTAACGCAACCAACCATCATTGTCCACTGTTGGCCACTCTTCAACGTCTGCCGGCTTGTCTTCAGGTTAACACATGCAACTCCTGCTTGCAGCCTCTCGCTGATCATCATTCCTTCTTGCCGGAGGAAACCCTAAACTTAACTAACAAGGACACCCTACACTACGTTTGCTTAACCGTGGTCTGCACTCAAAAATCAATTGGTCACAACCCTGAATAAAAAAAATGCATTTTACTTACTACAAACCAAGCTGCTACCTACTAGTTCAAAGGAAAAACGCAAGCTAAAGAGCTCCCCAAAAAGGAAAGAAACTTGAAATGTAGAAACAAAATAAGTGAAACATAAATCTGTTTTCGAAAACACAACTTCTTTTCGTTAAGAGTATTTATTTCGCGAAGCTTTTAGAGTTCTGCACAGATTTGACACCGTGACCTGGCTACGTGTGTGCCTTAGGGGATCTGGTGTGCTAGTGGAAAATAGGACACATATTTCAAGTTTTTTTTAAGTAATACTATGTCTATGGAGTTCGAAACCTGGCAAGTACCAATGTGACTTTTCTAAAGTCGTATGTACTTTCTAAATATATCTTAGACGTCACTGACTAACGGTGAAGAAAAACATCGTGAGGAAACCTGGACTTAAAAAGTCTGAAATCGCCAATCCGCCTTGAGCAAGCGTGGTGATCAATGCTCATACCTTCTCTGTATGAGAAGAGGCCTGCGCCTAGCAGTGGGACAATATATAGGCTGATGATGATGATATGTGGGAGATGAATGTATCAAGATATGGATATATATGGATGGCCCGACCCGGGAATTGAACCCTACACCTCACAGCAGTCTCATTTGCGACTAGTGGTCGCCAACGAGGCAGTCAGAAAATGGCAATAATAGCATCATTGAACATCTTAGAAACGCAAAAACCGATACAAAACAAAATAAACATTTCCATAGGCTTCAAATACAATGGGGGGTAGTCCCGCCCAAAAGAAAGTTTAAATTACTTATGCTTAGACAAGCATGATAGCATTGATCGATCGACTTGTGACTAGCTATCCGATAATCCGCATACCTACTTGTCTCCGGGGGGTGAAATTAGATTCCAATAAAAAAGTGTATCTACGCCGCCAGGGGGTTGGGGTAGAATGAAAAATGGCCGGCCACATTATCTCAGTCAATCGTACATCAATATCTAGGTTTTATGCCTTTTTCTTTGAAACTGGACCGATGTGACATTTAAGGCTGTCAGATAGAGAAATGTCGTCGGTTTTCTTCGTTCGAAATGAGATTTGGGCGAGCGGATATCAAAATCGAGATGAGTTTTCGAATAGTATGAACTAATATTTTTTTCTATCTGGAACATGTCAAACCTTTTATTATTACATCGTGTTAGTATTCGAGATAGATTTTAAGAAAGTTATTCGTAACTTTAACGATCATCAAATTATCACCCATTTCGACGAAATATGCACAAAACCTTATCAAAACGATTAGCTAGTCTAGCCTTCCAAAATAGTGTAATTGCATTGTTACAACAGCAATTCTACAATTTTAAATATTGCGGTGAGAGATTATTATTTTATTACTATTTTGTATGTCTCTATGCACGGGACTACAGAGTCCCGGCCCTTTGGGAGGCGCACGTGGGGGCCGAAACCAACACGCAGAAGCCCTTTGAGACAACTTTAATGAAATGTAATGGTGACACATATTATGATAGGATGGTTGTGGAATAGGACACAGGGAGCTACGGAAATCAATGGCGCCTGCCCAATTATTATCTATACATAATATAAAATGCTTTGTTCTGAATGACTGACGGATCAACGCACAACCTAAACCGCTGATCGTAGATCTGAAAATTGGTGGGTGTGTTCTGTGTATGACGCAGGCATCCGATAAGAAAGAATTTTCCGAAATTCTAGCCCTAAGGGGGGTGAAAAAGGGGAGGCAGTGTTTGTATGAAACTCTGTCATTTTTAATTTGAATTCGTACACCCACGCGGGCGAAGCCGCTGGCGGGAAGCTAGTTATTATCGAAATCTTACAATTTGACGTACAATTGTGTCATTTTTGCTAGTGATTTTACTAATAAATTAATTAATTAAGTAGGTACTTACATTATCAATTTCCATTGTAATAAAGATTTTCTGAGGTTCAAGCACACTGCCCTCAGAACTGTTGATCACTGTACGATGAGTCTTCTCTTCCATGGCAACAGTAATTAATTATACACAGTATATTATGTTCACTAATTGCACCTATTTATTTTTTGAAAACTACTAACTAATACAGGGCGTCAAAAAATTCCTCCTCATCGCGGTCAACTGGGAGCGTACCCAAGAGGCTGGCTGCATTGCCACGTTGGATGGCTATGCTTATCCTTTGGTCAAAGTAGCAAAGTAGTAGCAACTAGTATATTTCACGTTACATTACAATAAACAAACAAACAGAAACGATAAATTGGATAACTATACCACAACATTATAACATTTTACATTTTTAAGGCGGTATTTCAATATTACTTTGTGTCTAGAATTTGATGTTTTGGGTGGGTAAGTTGCAAAAAATTTAAGTGAATGTAAGGTACTTTAATAATTTCAATATATGAATGTGATGCGTCTGTCGGTCAGAACATATTATTTTTCTGCAACCCACTATATATATTTTTATAATCGGATATCGTTTATGATACAGGTGTATTAGATAGATATAAGTTTATTTGTAAGAAATATCATATTACATTAAAGGCCATGATATTTTATCTTTTCTAGTTTAAAATTATTCATTATTGAATTACAAAAGCCTAATGATTTTCCATTTGCACAATTAATTCATTTTTAATGACCTATCACATGCTTTAAATAAAATACGAATTTTGATTATAGAAGATAACATTTTTATCATTACTGATATTATATATGCGAATATGCTGTGTAGTACAGTTTTTCTTTTAGTACGCTTTCACGGTAAAACGGCTAAACAGATTTAGATGAAATTTATTATGGAGATAGATTATACCCTGAGGACTGTTATTATAGGCTTTTTGCTGGTTGCATGAAGCAATTCAGTCAGGAGATTTTTTTCAAAATCCACAAAGCAATTTCCCGACCCGGGAATCGAACCTGTGACCCCGTTTACAGCACGAATCTAATATTCTGACTGTAAAGAATACTTTTCAAAGATATAAATTATATACTAAAACCCACCTCCTCTGCTTACCCCCTAAATCAGAAGGAGTATTACGCATACCGTACAGTGTAGCAGTACTTAGCCACTATCCCGGCCTTACACGTCAGTGCAATTATCTGATACAAGCCCCGTAGTGGCGCGATCACGCGGAATAATTCAGCTGTATACATTAGTGTGCACCGCAGTGTATCGGCTTTGACTTGTGTGTGATATAGGGTATGCGAAACTGGGTCAATTTATTGATTGCTATGTGTATTTTAAATTTTGTTTTTTTTTTTATTGTTTCACCGGTCTTGGATAGTCTTAGGTACTTTTACAAAACCTGTATCTGTGTATCTTAAGTTTACCCATTTCTCACCTAATCCTTACTTAACGTCGTAAGCCAGGATTAAGCTACTATCTTAAGTTCATATTAACGGTAAATAGCATTTATGAGTGAGATTTCTGCTAATCCGATTTCTGTTATAAATGCAGTTTAGCGGTAATCCGAACTTTAGTTAGCAGCTTAATCTTGGATTACAGCGTTAAGTAAGGATTAGGTGAGAGACTAACTTAAACTTAAACTTCAGATTTATAACATGGATTAGCACATAGGATAATTTTTATTCAAGAATTTGGACGAAATCGCGGTAAGAAGTTGTTTATTTGCAAAAACTAAATAATACAGTGTGTCAGAAAGAACAATGTTTATCCCAAAACATTTTGAAAATTCTTTACGCTTGTCACATCAACTGAAAGTATGTATTTTTCTTTTAAACAAACCGCAATAAATCTCAATACAAAACGGTTAACTCACGATTTTATTTTCGTCGTATTTTTCTCTTGAATTTGTGTATTCTTGGAAACTGTCCCGGGTTTAAAAGTCTTACACATAAGTCATAAATAACTAGTTCTCTTTCCCGCAAGTAGGTAAATGGGGACTACCATATAGGTTTTCGACCCATATAGGGTCATAGGTCATATAGGGTACTTACGGTTGACCTAGTATTGACAATTTTGGCTATAAGCAAGGTCTTAACAGCACAAGTAAAGCTAAAATTCCGAAAAATGAAAAGATTTTTAGAGAGCTGGTTTTTATACACCTTATAGGGTATCTGGTATAAATGTCATTTAGCTAGGTCTACCCGTTCCTGAGAAAATCGGTCATGACATGGACAGACGGATAAGAGAGCGATCTTATAAGGGTTCCTTTTTGCCTTTTGAGGTACGGAACCCTAAAAAAACAAGTTAGGCATCAAAATATCCGTCCACATCGCTGTCAGCGGAAATCGTGCCCAAAAAGCTGGCACGCTGCATTGCCACGTTAGATGGCAATGCTGATTCGTAGGCCTAGACATAGGCCAGCCGTCGTGCCACGCATGGAGTCCGCTAAACACTTGCCTAGGTAACTAATGAACAGATAGTCAGCACCATAGCATATATTTTGAGGAATTTGAGGCAATATCAGTAGCACCGGGGGAATACTTCGACGTCTGTATGGTTAATGAGACAACGCTGGTGGTAAGGTGAGTGTGACAGGTCGAGCGATACGGAAGCTATTTTTTGGCAACCAAACTAATGCTGATTTATGTGTGGTCATCTATGGACGTAGAGAGTAACTAAACTATTGTATCTATTGTATATGTTCTTCGGACATGACAGACAGATATTCGTTACTGGGGAGTTTGTTACTCTACTTAATAAATAGAAACAAATATATCCCACTTTTCTGTTGCTTTCGAATTGGTTCTAAAAATTGAAAATGATTAAGGGCGGATTCGACCAAACTGGAATAAATTTTATTCTCGGCGTAGATCGCTTATCATTCGAAATAAATCAATTTCACGTTTAACCAACTACAATTCGAGGTATAACGAGTCTATTCGGGAATAGTCACTATACCACCATTTTGCGTGGAATAAGAAGTTTATTCAAGGAATAATAAAATGGCGTCCTATTGACTTATGCTGTCATTTTAATTCACTGACATTTTTATTTTTATTTTTTTAATTTATTTAAAGGGCTTTGTCGCTTGGCAGTTACTTTTCCACGCTATAATACGACAAATTAGAGTTGACATGAGTTATGCTACTGCACCCTCCCGTTTGTAGAGCAATTTTTTTTGGCCGCGTATTACATTCGTTCACATTCACTTCGCTATTCGTGAGTAGCTTATCCAAGTAAAGCTATACGCTAGATTGCATGGAAATACGACTAATGATTTACTCAAGAATAAAATCGTGGTATATATTATTTTCCGCATAGTTATTCTTGCATAAATTCAGGTTTGGTCGAATCTACCCTTAGAGGTATAAAAACATTTCAAGCTAGTGGAAAAACCAGTCAAATCCGACGAATATTATAATTATAACTTAATTTAGTTTAAAGACAATAAATTTAACAATACGTAAATAATAATCTATACTAATTTTTGTAATTTTTACTTTTTATTTATGCGAGAAATAAAAGGCCTTTTTTTATTATTATTTATTGACTACACCAGTTGTAATATTTAATAATATTTATATTTTTTTCACTCCGCTCCACATATTATCGCTTAATATATCTGTATACAACAAGCCTTAACTCAGTAATTCGGTATCGCCCTCAATGTAGATTTTAGACCAGAAGCTGTGGCCCAGTTTGCATTACTGTTACGTATTTATGTCTTAGAGTATGAATATGACAAGCTATCCATGAAGAGGGTTCTTCCTCAACGCGTGATATTCTGTCTCCGTCTTTATTGAACGACTTGACAATTGGCTTGGCTCTATCATCATCCATATCATTGGCCAATTAGACGCTCTACATGATACCCAGAAATAATAAAGTTATATGTATATAGTTATATATTTATTTTTAAGCTATTGCATAGCTTCTATCGCGGGCCTTGAGCGTGGAGACCGAATCCAGAAATTCCGTAACGAAAAAAACCTAACACCCCCACTCCGACCGGCACAGCGGTGATACTTTTTAGTTTTGCCATTTATCGATGAATAGCAGAACTTTATGACTTTTTGAAATATCACGCTTGTCTCTTTAGTTCAGCAACTCGCCTCTAGGCGGCATTGGTTGTATCGGCGTTATTTATTTTTATTTAATTATAATTGCATAAATTGATAAAAAATGCTATGCAATAGCTTTACCGCGGCAGTCCCCGAGTGCCACACGTCTTTTTTATTATTATTTATTTATTATATGCTTTATTGTACACCATACATGAAAACAACAAATAAAAAACAAGTTCATACAGGTAAAGGTACAATGGGCGGCCTTATCGCTAACTGCGATTTCTTCCAGGCAACCATAGGATGGACAAAAAAGAGTTGAACAAGAAATGGATCCGTCCGCAATAATATACTCTATTTTATAGTTTACTGAGTTTTTTTTCAATTTCACTGAAACCCTCATTTGTATTAGTATAGATATTTAGAAATAGGAAAATAAAACTAATGAATCCAGCCGTCTTTCTAGTCTTCTTCTTATCGTGTGGGCAGCAGGTTTCTCCAACCTCACAAGCCCTAGTGCCAGAGTTCTCTCAAATCCACCTGACGGCCTCTGACATGGAATTGTAACAATGACTGCTATCAAGATAGTAGCCGGGGACGACAGCTTAGCGTCGGCCCTCCCATGTACAGGGGTATTACACCACCAACTTCCTGATTCCGAGCTGCTTTTGACAATTTCAAAAATCCACAAAGCGATTTCGGCCCGACCTGGGAATCTAACCTGAGACCCCGTTTACAGCATTCGCGTTATGCGACCACTACACCAACGAGGCAGTCAGTTATTTAGTGATTTTTTTTACGGCCTCACCACTTACAAATACTAGTCAAAATCATTTATAAGTACCTATAGCTGGTCTTCTTCATACTCTGACGACATCACCATTCCTTGCCCCACGTCCGTCACTAATCCGAACACCCGGTCCCGTCCAGCATTCGAAATTGAAGAGTAAGCTTTTTACTGGACTTGTTTTGAATTATAAATGACCCTGCCCGATCCTGGAATTACGGGAAGACACAATTTGAAATTGGAACAGAAATAATAGAAGAAAAGCAATTTTCGGTCTCGTGTGAAAGAGTAAAAATCACCTTTAGGAATTGATCGAGTTTTTGGCGGTAGACAAGGAACAGCTATGACAAATACTAAAAGAATAGTCAAAATTAAGATAGGTGAGAATCTCGTGGCTAAGTGAAAAATTTATTGGTAAAAAAATGTTATTATTGTATTAATGATTTTTAAAAGATAATAATTTAGAATGTATTTAAATTGAAACTTAGATATTTGAATTTTACATTGACATGACATTTTAATTGAAATTGGTATTTGTTTAAATTTATTTTAATATCTTATTTAGTGACTTTAATTTAATAGTTCTCTTTTAATTTATTTCCATTTTATTTCTGTTGCATGTATTGTATGTAATTTAAATGTTTATAATTTAAATATTATAAAATTCATACGCCTTTTCAGGCAGATTTTGGTGAAACAAATTATCAATTGTGATCTTATAATACCCAAAATGTAATAAATAATGAATAAATAAATAAATAAGTAACAGCCGCACGAGTCGATCGATCAAAGGTCTTTGATCCGCGATTTCTTATCGGACGTAGGCATCCGATAAAGATTAAAAAATAAATAAATAAAAAATAATTAAAAGCAAAAAAAAACCGGCCAAGTGCGTGTCGGGCCACGCGCAGTAGGGTTCCGTAGCAGGAGTTAGTTAGTCGACTATAACTGTAAACGGTTATAGCCGTGATAGTTTTCCTTGTCAGTTCATTACATGTGCTACGTCTGTGAATTTTTTCACAAATCTAGGTACAGCCATTCAAAAGTTAGAGGGTATGCTCGTATCGAACAAAAATTTGCATTTAAAAGCTAGTTATTTCGCAAATAGCTCGCTTAACTGAAAAATGGGTTTCACACACCCATAATATTTTCGAAAGACCTATCTAAGGATACCCCACACGAAGGGATACGCGAGAAAAAAAAATTCATCCCCACTTTACGTGTTTGGGAGCTATCCCAAAAAAAATATTTTTCAAAATTTTATTTTATCACTTTTTTGGCGTGATCAATATGCATACCCATACCAAATTTCAGCATTCTAGTATCAAGAACCTCGGAGCTATGCTGCGGACAAACAGACAGACAGACAGACGGACATGGCGAAACTATTAAGGGTTCCTTGTCGGACTACGGAACCCTAAAAAACATATCTGTTATAGATAATATTGTCAGTATATTTTAATTGGCACGCTCATTATACAAGAATAACATATGTACGACAAAATGACATACAATGCTATAAATGTCCAATTCACAGCACAATATGGGAAATAATCATCGGTACGGTGTACAAATGTGCAATTTTCATCCGGGTATACCCGGCTGTACCGGGGTATATCCGTGTTCGGTGATAACGAGCCGTCCTCAGGGTATATGGCAATCATCGAATTGTTCGACAGGTGTGAAAAGAGCAAGCGGAGCGGAATTGTGAAAACGATTTCCATTTGTATTCATTTTTATGGTTTCACACGTTTATTAGGAGCTTTATTATATCTATACAAATAAAATGCTTTGTCCTGAATGACTGACAGATCAACGCATAGCCTAAACCGCTGACCGTAGAGACCTGAATCTTGGGGGTGTGTTCTTTGTATGACATAGGCATCCGATAAGAAAGGATTTTCCGAAATTCTATCCCTAAGGGGGTGAAAAAAGGGGGCAAAATTGAATGAAACTCTGTCATTTTTTATTTAGATTCGTATAGAATACGCGGGCGAACCCACTGGCAGAAAGCTAGTCGTATTATAAATGGAGTATATTTACTAATAAATACAGATAAGAGAGAGACTAACAGATTACCTATATATGGATATCCTTACTTCCTTACTAATATTATAAATGCGAAAGTAACTCTGTCTGTCTGTCTGTTACGCTTTCACGCCAAAACTACTGGACCGATATAAATGAAATTTGGTACAGAGATAGAATAGACCCTGAGGAACAACATAGGCTACTTTTTACCCGGGTGCGCTAAGTAGTTCCCTCGGGATGCGGGTGAAACCGCGGGAAACAGCTAGTTCATCATATATATCTCATACAGAGAAGGCATGGGCATTGATCACCACGCTTGCTCAAGGCGGATTGGTGATTTCAGACTTTTTAAGTCCAGGTCATCTAAGGTATACTTAGAAAGTACATTTGACTTCAGAAAAGTTACAGTTTCGAACTCGCACACTCGTACACGAGAGGCAGGTTAACCATGAGTTATTCCTACCTACCCAGGTATTGTTTGTTTATTGTATAGTTTCTGAATACATTCAGCGTCTTGTTCAGAAAGTTTCAGTCTATTCAAATGAGCACTATCCAGAACACTAGCACTAACATCTTTAGGTATAGCACAAACTTTCAATATATACATAGAACATTATAGAAATGTCTGTATGTGTGTAAGATCTTAATAGGATATTTTTTTTCTAGTAACAGTCATATTTTTGAATTAATAATACTGAGGATGTTCTGGGTTGTGGAGGCCAGATAGGCAGTCGTTGAATTTTCAAAGTATAATGAAAGTCTGACCAAGCTACCGACCGATAGAGGTTAGCGCATTGTAGTTTAATAAAAAAAGCCTTTTTAAACGATACATTTAATCTTAGAAACTGGTGGGAGGAGGGGGTCAACGTCCCTTGTCTTCCTTGTTAGTGGTCAATCATCAACTACACGTATAAACGTTCTGCTATGATCCTATGAGGAGTTCCGTTCTATATCTCCGAAGTTCATGATCAGATTATGAAACAAAACTATGGGTCTACCTACTCCGTTCTGGGCACTATCCATCGGCAAAATTCGCATTTCTTATGAAAAAGGCTGATTCTCCAAATTGCACAGTTTGCAATCAAATTGAAGACATACAACATTTGCTGATGGAGTGTGCTCGGAACAGAATAGAACGTGAGTTATTCATGAATGAATGTAAAATAAATAAACTTGATGTAGGCATAATCCAATCCATCTTATCTATACCATCTTCGGAGATTATTAAACAGTTGTGCCAATTAATTATTGGAAAAAAAAAAAAAAAAAAAAAAAAAATATTGTCCTCAACGAATAACTCTAATTCATTAGCTATTAAGTAATATTATAAACTAATTAATAAGTAAGCCAAGTAATGTAAAAGGGTACGATGGGGCTGACATATCTTTGATAAAAGCCCCTAAATAAAATCCAGATTAAAAAAAAAAAAAAAAAACTATGGGTCTACCTGGGAAAACACATAAAAGAATACCAAATTGGTCCAGGCGTCTTCGAATAATCGAGGAACATATATAAAAAAAGATTCCGACGAATTGACAACCACCCTCTTTTTTGAAAGTCGGTTAAAAAGAAGGTATGCCTAATATACTAGCCGCAAACAATACAATAGCACAAAATGCATGTCAGAAATAAAAATAACGAGCAAACCCGCGAGCTATTAACTACCCACGTTTGCCCGAACTTGTACATAAGGTATGCAATTCGGGGTACATGATAACCACCCCGCGGGGTGATTTCAAAACTATAGGAACATGGACCGGTAATTAGGGGGGATCCCAGGGGTAGTTTTATGAAATACATTGCGGGGTAAACGTAGCGTTCATTATATGCATGTCTGTGTACGTTATATTATCACTACATAGTATAAACCAGAGTCGCTTTCTCTGGCCTTATATCCCTATGTATGCTTAAATCTTTAAAACTACGTAACGGATTTTGATGCGGTTTTTTTTAATACATAGAGTGATTAATGAGGAAGGTTTTAGTATATAATTTGTCAAGTTTTTGTATCCATCAGCTAAAATATCGCGGGCAAAGTCGCTGGCGGGAAGCTATACTCCATTTACAATAAGATTAAACATTTAAACGCAACCCATTTACCGTTCGTTCAAACGATTTTGAGTTCTATTCCGTATAGATAAGGATGGTGTTGAAAGCAAGATAATGTTTATAATACCAAATATATTTTGCATCTGTTTTTTGTTATGTCACCTTAGCAATAGAGCATAAAATCGTTTGAATGAACGGTAAATTATTAGTAAATTTTTATTTTATATATATTTTTTTTTTATTTTCATTTGCTATTTTGCTCGCATAACTATAATTTTTATTATTTTATTATTCTAACATTTCGAAAGAGTAATTGATTCATTCTGATTGACACCCGCAACTCGTCTTAGGTCCAGTTGAAAACCAGCGTCAGGCACTAGCTGTCTGGCATAATGCTGAACTGGAGGTCCAGTTCGATTTGGCACAACACTCTTTTATTTTTGTACCTTTTTTTATTCAACATTGTGATTGTCCTTTGTTGTGTCAATAAATGTTTTTTCTTTCTTTCTTTCTAAATGGGGTGCGTTTAAATGTCTAATCTTATTGTAAATGGAGTATAGTATTATATAACCGCGAAAGTTTGTAAGAATGTATGGATGTATGTTTGTGACTCTTTCACGTAAAAATTACTGAACGGATTTGGATAAAATTTGGCATGCGTGTAGATTATAGCCTGAATTAACACATTGGATACTTTTTATCCGGGTAAGCTAAGTAGTTCCCTCAGGATGCGGGTGAAACCGCGGGAAACAGCTAGTAACGTATATAATAAATGCGAAATTCTGCAACGTTGGTCTAGTAGTCGAATATCGCGACTGCTTTAAGGGGGTTTCGGGTTTGATTCCCGGGTCGGACCGAAATTGCTTTGTGGATTCTGAAAAATGTTACAAAGCAGCCCGGAGTCAGGAAGTTGGTGGTGTTACACCCCCGTACCTGGGATATTGATATAAAAAATACAGTCGAATTGAGAACCTCCTCCTTTTTTTGTAAGTTGATTAAAAAATGACATTCGAGTTTTTGAGAAATGGCAGAACCGATTTGGATGAAATATTGTGTGGAGATAGAGGCCCTGGAGACGGTTATAGGCTTTTTATCCAGGTAGGTTAAGTAGATCCCTTGGGACGCGGGCGAAACTGAGTGAAACAGTTTGTATATATGTATTTCATATACGTTCTTATGTATTGCAGGGTGTACCGTCCACAAAAAGTTTATCTTTAGATCATCTATATCATCGACATCTACTCGTAATATTGTAAATGCGAAAGTGAGTTTGTTTAGAACCCTCTCATGCTAAAACTACTGGATGGATTAGGATGAAATTTGGTACACATATAGTTTATAACCTGGATTAACACATAGGGTACTTTTTATCCGGCTGCGCGAAGCAGTTTTCTCAGAGTGCGGGTGAAACCCCGAGAAATAGCTAGTGGACATTGGATATATTGGATTAAATAAACGTGAAAAATTATGAGGATTTTTGTTACTCTGTCACACAAAAAATACTAATCCTATTTGGGTAAAACTTGGGATACAGATAGACCATTTCCTAAATTTACACTTATGATAAACTAGCTGTTTCCCGCGGTTTCATCCGCATCCCGAGGGAACTACTTAGCGCACCCGGGTAAAAACGTACGTAGCCTATGTTGTTCCTCAGGGTCTATTCTATCTCTGTACCAAATTTCATTTATATCGGTCCAGTAGTTTTGGCGTGAAAGCGTAACAGACAGACAGACAGAGTTACTTTCGCATTTGTAATATTAGTAAGGAAGTAAGGATTTTATTTTATCTCAAAAATAAAGGGAGCACAGGTGAAACTGGCGAGTAAAAAAAGCAATTTATCATACATGATCAGCTTTTTAACATTATTCTGAACACAAATGTTTCATATTTATTGGCCCACAGAGAGTAGTTCCGGTATTCCCGCCGCAACGGGACGTGACCGCCGATAGCCAATGCGGAACTGTATGGCAGCAAACCGGAACGGGCTAGAACCGGCTCGGAACCGGCTTGGTTTTGCCGGAAATGTTATCATTTGCGGTTGTTGGATTTTAGAACTATTTTTGTGGTTACTGATAGATTAATTCAGGGTTAACTGCCGGATGGGTTGTGTTCCGTTTTTGGTTAAACGTTGTATCCGTTTAACCGAAATCAGAACACGGTTGGAATCGGATAGGGTTTTTTAATAGTTAATGCAGTGTTAGTTTTATATCGTGTATTCGTCCGTTTGGATTAAGAAATGGTAGTAATGCAAATAAAATAAAATGATTGTAATTGGTTTTATTATTTCTTATATATTCTACCTTATTAAACAGTGACGTTATGAGTATTGATTACTACTCGCCTATTCAAAAAAGGTTGGCGATTTCAGGTTTTATTTCAAGTCTATTTTTCATTTCACTCCCTTCATTGTTAATCGGTAAATAGAAAACTTTAAAAAGTTTATAGAGACTTTGAAAAAGACACCAGTTTCTAATCCTACGTCATCATCATCATCAAAATCCAACTTATAATTCATCCACTATTGGACACACGCCTCCCCAATCGACTGCCATATCAGCTGTACCTATCAAACTTCAAGTGCCATTCATCTGAAGAATCCAACACCAGGTTTTGAACCTGCATAGTCGTACAAGAAACGGATTTCTTAATCCTGGGGGCCTACTCTAACTCACCGAAACGAAACTTAGGAACGACCGAGAACAGACGATAACTTTTTTTTTGTGGGTAAGATGCTTTCTGATGCTTTGTACAAAGAGGAATGTAGTTATACTATCCATAAATAACAATTGTTTGAACCTTACCACCTAAAATTCACAAGAAAAGGTTCTGAATTCCAAGCGAATCTTCGTTTTCGTTAAGTTAGAGCAGGCCCCCTGAATATGAACTTAAAACACACGCTACTCCAAGAACAATCTTGCATAAATTACAACAGCCTATAAATATCCATCTCAAAAACCTATCTCTAAAAAGCACACAAATATCTATCCCATCAGCCACTTTAGTGTGGCTTGTCACACGAGGAACAATTGCCTCTGTCAGGTTCAATGTTTTGTTGATAGAGGGGGACATGGCAGGTCACGTTAGACTGGTGGCGTTTTACATAATGTAAGTGTCAATTTATCATTGTCAGAGGTGAAGAGACTATGATAATGGTAGTGTAGTTATGATAAATGTATGTTTGTGAGGAGCTCAGTAAATCTCGATCGGTGAGTGCTGGAGTATATTTTTAGAGTGCGGTGGTAGACGCATTTTTAGCCGACTGCAGCAGACTGAGGTAGGGAGGTAATGTATTTACCCGGTATGTTAGTATAATTGGTTATTTGACTGTATTTTTTTTATTACAAATACATAACTAATTAACGAAAAGATTAACAACAGTGAAAATACGAATGTATTATCTTAAAAAACGGCCTAGTTATAAGCATTTAAAAAGTCATTGCTAGAAAAAGAGAGCACGATGCAATTATGACGTCATTATGTCAAAACGCTGTATAACTCGACATTTCCTAGAACAAATTATGTTTCGCGTGACAAGGATAGAGAATTCCTCTTCCAGAAACTTTGAACGCATGGATGTTATTTATTTTAACATTGATTTGATTATTTTTTTGACACTTCGTTTTGTTTCTATGGGATCTTCTGAATAAAATAGCATTTTAGTACATTTTAGTTCGTGTTCAAATACCTAATTGAAGATTGGCGCTTAAGTGGTTTTGGCAAAGGTTGCTCCACATCTCTTCGACTGCAATGAGAAAAATCAACACGACGCATTTATGTCATTGTCATGCTCTAAAAATCACCATTCACGATTTAATGCCGTTTTATTTATATAAGTGGGAAAAATAGAACAAAATAGGTTATGATTTTGTTTTCATTTTTCTTAATATCAATTGGTAAAGACTAAGGTGGGGCGATGATATTCATAAGGCAACGGGCCGGGATTGGAGGAGGAGAGCTGAAGATCGAGCTCTGTGGCGTGCCATCCATAGCCTGCCGGGGCTGCCATAGCCTGCCAGGGCTGCGGGACGTTCGAAAGAGATACCGCGCCCCCGTAATACAAAGGGCTGAGGAAGGAACATGGATGGGTTTTAGTCAGTAAGAGTCTAAGATTCCTACCCGCTCCACCCACGGCGGGAGGGGTCATTTGATGATTTCACATCCGAAAAAAAAAATTGTCGTGCCATGCGAGAGGCCTAGTCCAGCAAAAAACTCACACGGGCTGATGATGATCCCGCCAGTTATGTTTTAGTATTATCAACTACAGAGGGTCTCCACTCAAGAACCAGTCTGCCGAAACGTTTAGAAAATAAGCAAGCTACTGCTACACCTACAAAAATATTTCAACAGATTCATAAAATAAAATCCTATGAAAAGAATATTTCTTAAGTCTTCCTTTCAATATGTATTTCAGGATTAAATAAATTGGAAAGGCTGATTTTTCATTGACTTAAGGCGCTTTCAAGAAGATTTTTGTTAAAAATATTATATTAATGTATTTTCTTTGTTAAGAGCTTGATTGGAATTTTGTCTGTTGCCGGGATGAAAGCCGTTTTTTGAGTAAGTACTTGAGTTTTCAATGTGACATTTTCAAAATTATTACGTTACAAATATAAATCCTTATTTAATACATATATTATGTATTGCCAATTGTTTATAAAAACTATATTTTTAAAATATAAGAAAACGCATCTGTGGGTGGGAGTTGGGTCCAAGCTATCGGTGGTTAGGACTCTAGAGAGAGGAACCTCCTCACAATATGCCGTAGGAAAACTGCCTTGTCTTGTCTGAATCACGTCCTTAAATATCACTACCTCATTACCTTTAATATAAAAATTATAACTCATAATAGATAAAGGAGCAATTCTAAGCAAACATTTAAAAATCATTCCATTTTCTCTCCAAACACGTAAACTTTAGTTTCACTTTGCAAATCACAAAACCCTTTCAAGCGCATCCCACCGCTAGATGACGCTTTTTTAAACCTTTGAAATAAACCACTCCTGCGTTACAGGAAAAAGACATTAAACTGTAAGAGGTCAGGTTAAAACATTTTCAGGCAGCATTTTATCGACATAAACTTCGTCATTGTGTTGTTAAAGTTGGTTCTAAAAGTTGGTGCAGTGTGTTTTCGACGAATTAGAGGGTAGCTATATAATAGGGGTGGTTTGTTTTGTGTTCGAAACTAGCGGAATTTTTGGTTTGAAATTATTTTATACTCGACTGCATCGAGATAATATATCAATAGAGATGTAATCCCGAACATTATGCGGTAACAAAAACGTAACCATTTTTTTGTAATAATCGTTTTGATGTAAAATTATATCTATCTCTCTTACACTAGCCGAAACATAATTTTCATGACATCTTTATGATAAGGATGGCAATAGTACTCCCAGGAAAAACACGGTGTGGCGTTCCAAATAAAAAAATGGCATGAATGATGTCTGTGGGCTCAACCTTTATGGCTCGCCTTGTGTTCGGTGATAGCAAATCTAGTTATTTTAGTAACATATATATCTATGCTCGACTGACACAGAAGGAGGGTTATGCATGTGTAGTGTATGTATTTGCATGTGGATGGTGATGGAGGAGCTCGTGGCTAAGTAACAGCCGCACGGTTCGATCGATCAAAGGTTAAGCTGCGCTTGGCGCGGTCGGTCCATGGATGGGTGACCATCTATGTCATAGCGAGACTCCTCCGTGCCTCGGAAAGCACGTTAAGCTGTTGGTCCCGGTTGTCATTTGTACATCTTTGACAGTCGTTACGGGTAGTCAGAAGCCAGAAAGTCTGACAACCAGTCTTACCAAGGGGTACTACCATGTTACCCGGTAACTGGGTTGTGGAGGTCAGATAGGCAGTCGCTCCATGTAAAACACTGGTACTCAGCTGCATCCGGTTTAGACTGGAAGCCGACCCCAACATAGTTGGGAAAAGGCTAGGCAGATGATGAGTGTATGTATTTGCATGTATGCTGCCTTCATGAATTTAAATAATTACGTAGGTACCTACATTATCATTTGATTCGGCTCGGCTCTGCAAATAATGGTGCCGATTCTGACTTACACATGACTAAACTAATTTTAAAATATCATGCTCTTTTTCTATTGCGAAATACAAGAAGAGGATAGCAAGTAATTCAGTGCTGTCAAATTAAATGACAAATGACATTTTGTTCGTACAGGTTTGTTAATTTAGTCGAGATGTTACGTCGTGATGTTTAATTTGTATGGAAAACTATTTTTTTCTAATTTGACAGGTGTTAAAAGTTTGCTATCCCTTTTTTATATTTGTTGATGGAAAGAGAGAATTATAGACTAAATTTAATTTAGATGGTGTCAAGAGAATCGCGGCCAATGGCGATTAAATAAAACTTGATTTTTTATGTCATTATGAATTTATCTGTAGGTTACCACTATGTGAGGTGTCAAAATAAAGGGGTTGACGAGACTATCATAAAAATATTAACAAAGTAAAAAATACAGCTTCTATACCTAATCATTAAGAAAAATGAAAATGTCTTATTCTATTTTAGCCGAGTACACTTTATTTCCGCAAAAAGTGCCACAGTTAAACACCAACGGTAACAATAAACTACTCTCATTTCAAAGTTGCCTTTTCAATAATTAATTACCAGTTTGAAAGCAATTAATAAAGTTAATATATACAGGTTCAACACCTGCTTTCATTCGCGTCTAAATTAAACATGGATTCAAAGTTTAGATAACTTGAAAGCGCCGGCACAAACTACAGCATAACTAGGACAAACATAATTTTAAATGAAAATGGCGCCTCGATTTATAATAAAGTCTGGTGCCAACACTACAGTGGCACTGGGACACGGATTAGTTAAGAAATGGAGTGATGATGCCGACGCGAAGATGAAAAATCTGTTGAAGCATGCGTTGGTCGAATATTGATACGAAGTTTTCTGCAAATTTGGTTAAGCTAGCCACTGAAGAGCGCTACATCTTCTTCAACATCTGGGTTGTAAATGAGTAGTAGATAGCCTAATACAACAGAAAGGCTTTAAAATATCGCCAAGGTTGCGGGATTGTTCCTTTCTTCGCCTTTTGCGTTCTGTGGCAAAACTCATTCGGAGTTTTAATTAGTAAGAGTTTGACACTTCCTCTTGCTTCGCCCACAATAGGAGGAGTAATTTTGTGATTTTTCATTCAGGGAATATAACGTTATTAACTGACAGCCTGCTTGGTTTAGCGCAGGCACAGTTAGTAAGAGAGGCAAATGGATATTTGGAAAACCT
Source organism: Pyrrhia umbra (assembly GCA_963891755.1). NCBI lineage: Eukaryota > Metazoa > Arthropoda > Insecta > Lepidoptera > Noctuidae > Pyrrhia > Pyrrhia umbra. Next base: position 6,617,576 of record OY982943.1, read on the forward strand.
ACACAGGTCTTTAACAAAAATAGCTAAATTCTATTGGCATATCAACATCTACGCCAGGTAGAAAACATTTTGTAATATTTCAATGCAGTTTTCTTAGACCGAAAGTAATGCCACAGAAATGCTTTTTACTTTTTATCATTTTTTATTTTATAGATTTTTTTATTGATTTTTTTTTACTGCCGCCCTACAAATTCAAGAAATAGGCTTATAAACACTCCATTTGTTATGGCATCTCTTGCCAAGTAGTAAAATAAAGGCAACGAGCGAAAGTCGTTAGTATGCAGGGAATATTATCTCCGCCATTGATGACATATAAGTAACTATGTTTATGAAAATGCCGTTTTTATTTCGTAGAAAATGTGTGGAAATATAATAGTACAAACACATATTTAAATAATTAGAAAACCTTTATGTTTTTGAAGATATATTTACCCAAGAAACACATAGACTTAGGGCCGAATTTTCAATAGTCAGCTAATTTTATCTGCTGAATATTTATTCAGCTAATAGCAAAAACTAATTATTATAATTATTTTCTATAGAAAATAGATCAAACTATAATTTTTATTTTTCAGACAAAAGTTAGTTATATTTTATCCTGTAACTAAAAACTCTGTTTTTTTTATTTCAAATAGGTCTTTGCAGGCTCTTATGAAACGTCCAGCTAGTTGCACGGTTCCAAGTAGCGGGTCTTATGGAAAGAACCGGCAAGAACCTCCATAGACACTCTTTTCAAAAATAAATATTACCTGGAATCTAGATCCCGTTAACAAATATAAACAGACGAACTTGCAGGCAGAAGCTAGTCGCTAATTGAAAGACGGTTTCCCTAACTGCGTTAACCAAAAAAATAAACCACAAAACAAGAAAATAATGAACTCACCAACACTTGACGTAAAAATGTTTCGTAACTCCATTTTGCGGGTTTCACAATTTCTAATTTTCGAAATAAACAGGGCCAAAGATAATAAGGAAAAGATAAAAGAAACCGCATTATTACTGAAAACGGAATATAGTCGGAGAGTCGACTGATGCGAGAAGATAACAACAGATTTATGTTTGCAGATAAAAATATGCAAGTCTATTTAGAAACGAAGAATGTTGAATATTATTTTGTATGCAGTAACTGTGTGGAATTTATTTTGTTTCGTCTTTTTCCCCGGCGTTCCTATTTCTAAAGGAAACTAAGAGATTATGGGTATGTCAAAAATGGTTTTTACGATACATATTAGTGTCTTTATCAATGTGCAATTTTTTTAATGATGATTACTTGAAATTCATTTGTAAATATTGAAGATTTTTGGATTATTAAGTACAACATAATTTTTAGTTAAAATGCAATTTCGGCTAAATGATGAAAGAGTTAGTTTTATTTGAATGTGAAGTCATTGCAATATAATCCTAATCTCAGTTAGATAAGTAATTATTTTAATTTTCCTCTGTGTATACATGGACTCATAAACGTAAAGTTAATACTATAAAATTCATATTAAATAGAAGATGAAAATACGCAAAAATATCCAATGAAAAATAATTTCGAGACAAATAACACGGCTAGCTCTCACACTACCCCGAATAGAGGACACACCCCTTAATTTAAAATTTTAGACTCTTTTGTTCCAAGATAGAAATCATGTTCACACTTGGTTACAGAATACTCTCACACAATAAACATGAAAAGGAAACAATCCTAACAAAAAATATGCTTATGTGAGTTTTTTTGTTCATTTATTTTGTTTGTTACGTTGGCACGAGGGAACGGCTAAATCTATTTAGATGAAACTGCGTATGGAGTTATATCGGACCCTGGAGACCATTATATGCTACTTTTTATCCGGCTGCATTAAGTAGTCGTCTCAGGACGCAGGTGAAATCGCAGGAAATAGCTAGTCTATCTATCTATAAATATAAAATGCTTTGTCCTGAATGACTGCCGGATCAACGCTCAGCCTAAACCACTGATCGTAGAGACCTGAAACTTGAAAGGTCTGTTCTTTGTATAAAATAGGCACCCGATAAGAAAGAATTTTCCGAAATTCTACACTAAAGGGGGTGAAAAAGAGGGGCAAAGATTGTATGAAACTCTTGTTTTTTATTTATATATATACATATAGCCCACGCGGGCGAAGCCGCTAGAAAGCTAATATTTACTAAAATATATGATAAACGCGAGTGGTACTCAACGCGTTTGCAAAAAAAAAAGTACAAAAAGGTAGAATTTTCTTTTTTTTTCAATCATTTCAGCAAAACTTCTAACTGAAGTCTGAAAGTATAGATCGGAGAATACCGAAGCCGTATCCAGTATCCTATTCGCGGAATAGTATCAAATAACAAGGATTCTCGTGTCAGGCGTTGGTATTCCAATAAAATACGTACTTGTCTTCTACGTTCCCAAGTAATATTTAGCAAGCAAAAGCATTTTATTTGTTGCATACGTATATCAGCTTTGTGGTCGGGTCGGGTGTTTCAAAGACATTTTTGTGTCGCCCACTGAGTATTCGTATTATTTCTTCCTTTTTTTTCCCCCTGTTTTTTTGTAAAAGGTGGGGGGACCTTTTTTTAATGTTAGGTGCGTATTTGTTGTTGAAAATTGGTACATTTTCGTACGTAGGTACTTACAAGTAACTAAGTAAATGTGTTTTTTGAATCGAAAATACAAGAGAATACAAGTATTGTACCTACAAAATATGACTAGTCAATTTGTGGAATGATGACATCATTTTCATCATCTGCCTATATATTGTCAGGCACAGGCCTCTTCTCACACAGAGAATGCATGAGCATTGATCACCACGCTTGCTCAAGGCGGAATGGCGATTTCAGACGTTTTAAGTCCAGGTTTCCTCACGATGTTTTCCTTCACCGTTAGTCAGTGACGTCTAAGATATACTGAGAAAGTACATACGAGTTTAGAAAAATGACATTGGTACTTGCCAGGTTTCGAACCCGCACACTCGTTCACGAGAAGCAGTACCTTAACCACTAGGCCACCATGACAAGTATAGTACGATAAAAAATACAAGTTCCATTTTAAAACGGAACTAACTCGAACGATCCAGTTTTCTTAGACCAAATAGAAGCTGTAAGTTTGCACAACGACTCTTTGTTGAAAGCTAAGACTGCTGATCTCCGAGATACCGACACAGACACTGCGCTGGTACCTATTGTTTACTTTTCCTACTTCACTTCCAACTAAGAAGACTGTATGCTGCTTATAGTGGGGTATCATCAAGCTTAGACCATTTATTTAGTTAGAAATACTTGCAGACGGTTTTTGAATTTAGAATTAACGCTTAGTGAAAAATCATAATCTATACATATAAAATGCTCTGTCCTGAATGACTGACGGATCAACGCACAGTCTAAACCGCTTATCGTAGAAACCTGAAACTTGAATGGCGTTCTTTGTATGACGTAGGCATCCGGTAAGAAAGGATTTTTCGAAATTCTACCCTAAAGGGATGAAAAGGGGGGGGGAAAGTTTGTATGAAACTCTGTCATTTTTCATTTGAATTTGTATAGCCCACGCGGCTGAATAGAAGCCGTGTGTTGTGCTATGTATCGCCAGATTCTGAATTATGTATTAACGCTGGGTAAATACTAAAGTAGGTACTTTATTTTTAATATTATATCAAAAGCTATCAGAATTTGAATTGAGAATTAACTCGAAATATTTTTTTGGACATTCTGTTTGAAAATTGCATTCATTTTCATCCTCATCTACATAGACTCAGCCGTTTTAAAGGATGGGTTATAGTAAGGCGTAGCAATCGATTGAAAAAATAAATAGATTGAATTAAGGAGAGATTGTATGCACCCTGGTAGAGATCATCTCTACCAAATATAAAATAGTTGTAGAGAAGAACATGGTTGTGGACAGATCTCTCTATTTTTTTAAATGGGACAGGCCCGCCTCACTATTCCCAACCACTGCAACTCCTGAAAGCCAGAATCAACAGTGGCGACCACAAGAAAACGCCGAGGCAAAGAAGTCCCAGAGATATTTTTTTTACTGTCTTAGAACCCGCAATGAATTTATTCAGAAAACAATAGTGGAGGAGTAGGTATAATCATAGTTTACAGATCTCTCTAGTTTGTTACCGCGAGCTTCGAGATACGGCATGAGACCGCGATAGCCTTCAACAAATGAATCCCCAACTTTATTAGAAGACTAGCTGTTTCCCGCGGTTTCACCCGCATCCTCAGGGAACTACTTCGCACACCCGGATAAAAAGTATCATATACGTTAATCCAGGTTATAAACTATGCGTTTACCAAATTTCATCCAGATCCGTTCAGTAGTTTTTGCGTGAAAGAGTAACAAACATACATTCTTACAAACTTTCGCGTTTATACTATTAGTACGACGGCACCCTCTAGTAATGATGATGAAAGTTCGTCCGCTATCTGAGTGAAACTGAAAAGCAGCTATTCATAAATAAATCACTGAACATTTCATAACACACGCTTAATTGAATGAAATCGAATAAACTCTTTTAAAATCCATCGTCCGGACATAAACCCGCGTCAATCAATCACTGTTCATTCGTATTAATATCGCATCTGTTTTTAATGATTGGAGAACCTACTTGATATCAAATATTTGCTACTGCAATCGGAATACTTTTGTCTGTTTGTCACGATATTTTATATTCTATTTATCCCATCAAAGGTTAAGCTGCGCTTAGCGCGGTCCGTGGATGGGTGACCTTTGTTATAGTGAGACTCCTCCCTGCCTCGGAAAGCACGCTAAGCCGTTGGTCCCGGCTGTCATTTGTAGATCTTTGACAGTCGTTACGGGTAGTCAGAAGCTAGAAATTCTGACAAGCTGTCTTACCAAGGGGTATCGTGTTATCTAGTAATTGGGTTGTGGAGGTCAGAGAGGCAGTCGCTCCATGTAAAACACTGGTGGCAGCCGACCCCAACATTATCGTCAAAAGACTAGGCAGATAATATTGTGGCAAAGTAAACTATAGCAACTTAAATGTTAGTATGAGTTAAACGCTAAAAGATAAAATATCTGTTTTCGAAAATGCAATACAAAATGAAAGACATAAACAATATTCCCTCGAGCCGAAGTCTGGAATAAATATTACACAGCAAACTGCATTACTACGAACAATCTCATTAAGAGAACAATTATTGATTTAATTAATTAGGTTTTATTAACAGATATTGGATACAATAAGGATATTAAATTTCTGTGGGTACTCTGATTACGTAACGCGCTACTGTAGTAACAATTTTGAGTTAATTTTCCAAGGAAATATTGTGAACTATCTTCTTCACGTGGTTTTACTCGTTTCCTAAGAGAACTACTTCGCGAACCTGGATAAAAATTCAATCTTCCCCATAAAGATAAAAGATAATTTATTCTGTTAAAACATGGGTGTGTGTTTACAAAAAAAAATGCAACATAATGTGTAAAATAATAAAAGAAAGACCCATACCAAATCTAATATATAAAATTCTCGTGTCACAGTTTTCGTTGCCATACTCCTCCGAAACGGCTTGACCGATTTTGATGAAATTTTTTGTGCTTATCCGGTATCTATGAGAATCGGCCAACATCTATTTTTCATCCCCCTAAATGTTAGGGGTAGTCCACCCCTAAACTTATTTTTTAATTACTAGGAAATTATTTATATGGCAAAACAACGTTTGCCGGGTCAGCTAGTATTATCTAAATTCATTCTGCCGTAAACCGTGAAAGAGGTCCTCACTGGTATATTGCTCGCAGACGCCATTGCTATGATAGAAGTTATTTACAAAGCAGCTCGGAGTCAAATACTTGGTGGTGTGTACCCTTTTTTTCGGATGGGAAATCATCAAATAGGGGTCATTTTTGGTCACCCCGCCATGGGTGGGGCGGAAGGGAGTGTCAGAATCTTACTGATTAAAACCCATCCATGTTCCTTCCTCAGCCCTTTGTATTCCGGGGGCGTGGTATCTCTTTCGAACGTCCCGCAGCCCCGGCAGGCTATGGCCCTGGGGGAGGGCCCCGTCATCAATGCTGACAGCTCTTTGAGGCACGCGTGGAACACGAACGCGCCGTCGACGTGGGTCTGGTCTTTGCCGGACGGCTAGCCACCCATAGCTCACCATCCGCAGCCCTTCGCCTACGGTGGCCGGGAGGGGTGTGTACCCTGTAACTGAGAGGGGGCATCATGTTAGGGCATCGTCTCCGACTGCTACCTTGATAGCAGTCGTTGTGACGATTCCGATTCAGAGGTCATCAGGTAGATTTGAGAAAACTCTGACACTAAAGCTTGTTAGATTAGTAAAAACCTGCAGTTCATAATAAAAAGACAGCGAAAGAGTAACAGACAGACAAACAGAGTTACTTTCACATGTACAAAAAAAGGAGGGAGACGGTGAGTGAATGTATAAAGGGAAAAGATATCCTGCGCTGACACCAAATAATTTAAAATAAGAGTAGGATGAAAGGAATTAAGTGATAAAACTCTCACTCGAATAGAAATAGTAGGGGCTACAGATATACAAACGTAATTGTTTTGATGTATAAGCTTTTAGCCTCTCAAGATTACAAATAAACAGTGGTATCGTAATCGTAATTAACTCACAGTGACTCACACGCAAGCGCTAGCTAATTTTAACACGACCGACGCTTATTATGACGTACGCCAGACGCCTTTTATGCTAAAGTTCTAGTTGAATAATTCAATTAATTAATAAAGTATGTTTAGAGAAATATAAATTACTCTAGGAGGAGCTCGTGGCTAAGTAACAGCCGCACGGATCGACCGATCAAAGGTTAAGCTGCGCTTGGCGCGGTCGGTCCGTGGATAGGTAACCATCTATGTCATAGCGAGACTCCTCCGTGCCTCGGAAAGCACGTTAAGCAGTTGGTCCCGGCTGTCATTTGTAGATCTTTGACAGTCGGTACGGGTAGTCAGAAGCCAGAAAGTCTGACAACCAGTCTTACCAAGGGGTATCGTGTTACCCGGTAACTGGGTTGTTGAGGTCAGATAGGCAGTCGCTCCATGTAAAACACTGGTACTCAGCTGCATCCGGTTTAGACTGGAAGCCGACCCCAACATAGTTGGAAAAAGGCTGGGCAGATGAAGAGAAACTTACATTACATTACTTTGTATAAGAATAAATAACCTATTAAAAACATGCGCGGTCAGGAGGCCCTAAACACTATCGAAATTATACTCGTACGCAAATACACTCGTTTATTCCTTGAAACTTATTGCATAATGTTTTAAAGACTGTTAAATTGACATTGGTCAAACTGTGGGCCAAGTTCACCGACAGATGGTTACGTAATCAGCCCGTTAAACAAAAATTTTTTTAACCAGGAAGCTGGAATTTTTGTGTTACTTCCCACTTCTAGGTCAACCCTGGTTTGGTAATCGACCGTTTTAGGAATAAAAAACCCAAATAATAAGGTATCCATCGTAAGACAGAAGTTTGAATTTATGGTAAACAGCTGTTTTGAGTCTATCGGACTGTTATCTCGTCGGTGAACTTGGGCCTTAATCTGTCACATAATGATGGTGTTATTCACATTGATATAATAATGTTACTAACGTATCTATATCTGCAATCACCAAGCAAAATGCGTGCCATAAAAGTTTGAGTCCACAGCACTATAATTCATGTCAACTGTCACTGACTGACTGTCGCCGTCTTTGTCGAACAGATGTCGCGTACATAATATTTCGGTTAGTGTGAAAGAGATAAATAGAATGTTGCATCAAAGTGGTTACTAGTTTCAAAGCTACGTCTACATAACCAAGAAATTGTTTAATTATTTTTTTGACGCGAATATAATTATCTCGATGCATATTGCATAATGTTTTTAAGACTGATAAATGAAGTCATTGGTTAAACTTAATCTGTCACACAACGATGGTGTTATTCACCTCACTGGACACGTGTCTATTTTTCTATATTACATACCTACTTCAAAATATAAAAAGTTATGCAAAAAAAGTTCATAATACACCTTGTGTCCACGCGTTATCAACATACAATCTTCCTGTAGGTACAAATACTCTTCGAAAATGAAAAAAAGCAATGAAATTTTCAGCTAAACAAACAAACACCTACAGTTTATTAATAAATAAACAGAAAAAAGGCCCTACGTGTCTGAAACCCAAAGTGTAATAATATCAATATTGCTACGGAACCCTGCAACGTTGCAACACAAATGGGACGTGAGTTAATGGCGTTACCAGACTGTCGAGCGAAACCGTTAAAAAATAGGTTATGTTGTCGATTACACCGTGGTATATTTTTGCTTATTAAAATGTTAACAAAGTCATTACCTATTTTGCTCCAATTCTGCTACAGAAATTAACAAAATGGCGTAAGAATGGCGCATTTATGTCAATTTCATACTCTAAACATCATCATTCATTATTTAATGCCATTTTATTTATTTATGTGGGAAAATTAGAACAAAATAGGATGAATATATGTTTTTTTTTATATTTACGGTACAGACTATAACATATTTTCATACCTTACGCGTTTTATAGGTGTTATCGTATCGACAAGTCTTGTTGGACGCCAATGAGTATGCTAGCGATATAATTTTTGTGTGTGCTTAATTTGTAGTACTTTCATGTGTTATGATAATGCAGATTGTTTTCAGGTAACCTGTGAGGTTGATTCTAGTAGTTATTTTATTACAACCATGTTAATTAGGTTTTATTTACATCCAGTTTAACCGGGTAAGGAACTAGGACAAGTATTTTCAGTCGGAGCTGTAGACTTTTTATAAATTACGCTCGGATTCATATTATGTATGTAGATGTGACAATAAATGACTGAGTAAGATTTATGTCTCTGAAATAAACGTACAAACGAATAACGTTATGCAAGAATCGTAGAAAAGGTTCTAAATGCAACGGGGTAAAAACGCCGGCAGACCGCCCGGTTTCAGATCTTTCAGTGTGGGAAGACCTTAAGTTGAGAGTGTAGTGGAAAATGTTTGAACAATAACAGTAGGGCCGTGACCGTGCATCCTTTTTATAAAATAAATGTCTTTAAACCTACTTTTTCTTAACTTTCTTAAGAATTTTACGCTAACTGTAGGCATGCTATTCAAAATTACAACTTGCTGTTTAAATAGCATTCCATTTATATCTCTGTCATAAAAAAAAATCTTTCAAACATTTGTGGTTTTGAAATCAGAACGTTTCAAACTTCATCTTCGTCCTCTTCTCATACTTAGAAGGCAGGATTATTGATCATCATGCTAGGTCAAGGCGGAGTGGCGATTTCAGACTTTTTATGTTTAGGTTTACTCACGAGGTTTTTCTTCACCGTTACACCAAGATACACTTAGGAAATACCATATAAGTTTGAAAAAGTCACATTGGTTGCAAACCACACTCGTAAATAAGAAGTGTGCCGTAACGCTTTGGCTGCCAAAAAAAGTTTCGTGGTCGTTTTTAATATTTAGATATAATTATGTATATACTAGCGTAATTCTCAATTCAGACCCCGGCCAATAACATTTGATATTTCAGAAACAGAATGTCTAAACTCTATTTTGACTTAATTCTTAATTCAAAAACAGTCTGTAAGAAAGAAGAGGGGTATCATTTACAAGGTAAAACTCACTTTAAAATACATACATACATAATACACCCAGTTGCACCAAAAAAATATCAGGTTACTATACTGGATACGGAAGAACTGTCATTCAAGATCTGTCAAAATGAAGGATAAAATTGAATAATTTTGCTATTATTTTATGTTTTTCGTCTAAATATGTATGATATATGTTTATTTTATTATTATATTTATTTATTGATAACATAAAAATATTAAAAGTAAGCAAATTATTGATATTATGTTTTGTGATATTCATAAAATATATTCATAAAAGTATAAATGATAAAAAGTTTTGTGCAATCAGCTGTTATTCTCGAAAGACATAACCCTCCTTCTGTCGCAGTCGGGTAAAAAAGCAGAAATCGAAAGCGTGCAGTGTTAAAAACTGAAGCTAAGTAGATACCTCACACGATTTGAACTTGTTTTCAAATAAAAGGACTATCGCCTAAGTATGCTTCATTTCGTGAAAAAAGGGCAATTTTTGCCATGGGCGAGTAAAAATGGGGATAGGGAACATTTTTGATGGACTATTTTGTTTCTGTTACCCAAAGATGAATAGAAATTGAAAACAAATAATAGTAGATATGCATCATATACAATGATTAAAGTTATCGACAGATTTCAATGCGTTCTTAATAATTAAACAAATATGTAAAACTTTTTACCGTAATACCGTAACAAACAAACATTGCATTGCATTTACAATATTCCCACATACCATCGATTTTTTTTCACCATTCTATCAATAATCATAAATCTATTCAAAAGTTGTCTGAAGGTTTTAGTGAAAAGACCGTACTCGATGTAAATGATTTTCTAACGACGGTTGCCGCCAAAGCCGGTTGCAAACTTTTTATCGCTTATACTTTATACTTTTACGAATATCACAAAAATTAATATCAATAATTTGCATACTTTAAATATTTTTATGGTATCAATACATGGATGTAATAGTTAACTAAACATAAATAATAAATATTTAGACGAAAAACATACAATAATAGTAAAATTATTCAATTTTATCCTCCATTTTGACAGTTCTTGGATGATAGTTCTTCCGTTTCACGTTTTTATTAAGTAACCGTATTTTTTTTGGTGCAACCGGCCATAGATATATATGTTACTAAAGTAACTAGATGTGCAATCACCAAGCAAAATGCGTGCCATAAAGGTTGTGACCAGTCATAATTCATGACATCTGTCACTTGGTAGCCAGCTTGAATCTATCAGAGTGACAGCAGGACGATTTTAACAATAATATGGGCAAATTTGTAGTAAATGCCATCCTTATCATACAGATGTCATGAACATTACGTTTCGATTAGTGTGAGAGAGATAGATATAATTTTACATCAAAATGATTAGTAGTTTCAAAGCTACGTCTGCATTCTAAAAAATGGTTACATTTTTGTGACCGCGTAATGTTCGGGATTGCATCTCTATTGATATATCTTGATGCAACCGGCTTATAGTGTTTTGTTTGGTGTTCACAAAAAAAATCTTTACTATTCTATCATTTACCGCTACAAGGAGTAGAAGAGAGAGTATTTCGCTGTCAGAAACAAAATGGCTGCTCACAATTGACAATTCGACCATATTTTAAGAATTGGTTGATGATCCCTGGCTACTTAACGAGCAGCGCCGATGTATAATTTAAATCAATAAAACTTGCAAGCCGGCTACTTAAGAGAAGAGTTGCAAATTAATGTTTAATAATGTTCTTGAGTAGGGTCGCTGTGCGTTCGAGAATAATTTCGGGACACGAATTATTTATGAGGAAGCAGCTTCTGGTATGGTTATGTCTGCAATTGGATGTTGATCTCTAGTGTTTTAGAATGTTATAAGTATTTATACTTCATTTATAATAAGATTGGAAAAAATCCAAACTCTTTTTGCAGCTCATCGGATGGTGTTGAGAACAAAATAATGTTTGCAATGCCAAATATATTCTGCATCAGTTTTTTTGTCATATCACCTTAGCAATAGAGCTTATAATCGTTTGAACAAAAATAGTATGCGTTTAAATGTCTAATCTAATTTTAACTTGAGTATAGATATATAAAAAAGTCATACAAGTATACAATTTAGAATAATATAAAACAAAATATTCTATTCTAACAAATAAAAATATCATTTTTGACAACGGTTGCGTGGTAAGTTAGTAATTATGTATGTCAAAAATTTATATTTGTCTGTATTTTATGATCTCAGTTTCCTGGTAATAAATGTATAAATGAAATACCTACACTAAAAAGATAACATTGTATTTTTATTTTTGCATTTTATCTACGGTCTAAAACGAACTTCGTAAAACCAAAGCTTACACGAGCTACGCTACATTGTTTTTTACTTATTCACCAGTTTTATACATTCAAACCGAACTCCAAAACTTAAATGTACATAGTATTAAAACTCCATCCATATTCCTATTCAAAGATATTCAATAAAGCACACGGCGGACAAAAGCCAAATAGTCATGTCTTCAAAATCTATGACGTCATCCCCTCTCGTGGACTGGCCAGCTGAATGGTCGTACATGGATAATATATTGTCCTTGTATAAATGCTTATTAAATGTGCTCATGTTTTATGTATTTTAACCGACTTCAACAAAAGGAGGTTCTGTATTCGACCCGTATGTATTTAAGTCCGTGTTTCAAAACTACAGATCCGATTTTATTGGGTTTTCGTTATTCGAATGCATATTTTTCAAGGAAGGTTTTTTTGTCTTAGGATTTACTATTATATGTTATATGATTTAATAACATCGATTGCATAATACTAGGCCTAAAATGTTCAAAGTGCTAAGTAAACAGTATTGAATATCAGAAAAAAAATTTTTGTTTCATTTTTTTTTTGTTCTTGCAAAAAAATCCACACTTGTAATTTTCACATGGACAAATGCATAACTAGCTTTTGACTTGTACGAGAATCAAAAGACGCTAAAGATATCTGCATTCAAAAAGAAGTAACAAAAAAACTTTGTCCACAAAAAAAACTTAAATTTTGCCCACCCTACATTAATGATAGCATACCGTAGCCATAAAAAAGATTGATGGTGCTTTAAACATTGAAAAATTAACAGCATGTGCCGACGCCTCGCCCGTCTGATTTCACAGAAATTGTCTGACATGCATCGTCAGACAAAGTATGCAAAATGTATAAGGTATCTTTATTTAACACTTCGCCGATTCATTGCGCACTAAACGGTATAATTTGGTATTTATGGTGAAGAAAATATTGATGTTGTACGTCGTTAAGTTAACGGCTGGAATTTCGCACTGTTTCAACTCATAACAGGGAACAGGTTGCCTTAATTCTGCTAATTGACTTCTTGCTAATTGACGAACTAATCCACAAGGAAGAAATATAAGTTCAACAGCTGTTTCACCCGCGTCCTTTGAAAACTACTTGACATACCCTGATAAAAAGTAGGTATATGTCTATGTATGTCCTTCCTCAGGTTTCAGTCAATCTCCATACCAAATTTCATCCTACTCGGTTTAGCCGTTTTCCCGTGAAAGCAAAAATGAAAAAAAAATATACAAGTATTTTTAAAACGGACATATTTTATTGAGATAAACATATAGACAAAACGTTAAAGATTATATTACATGTTTTAGCAATATCTTTTACTTTACAAACTATACTTTTAAGATTTTATTTTAAAACTAGCTTCAGCCCCCGACTACGTCCGCGTGGAATAGTGGTGCTCCGCTCCTATTGACCTTAGCGTGATAATATATAACCTGTAGCCTTCCTCGATAAATGGGCTATCTAACACTGAAACAATTTTTCAAATCGTACCAGTAATTCCTGAGATTAGCGCCTTCAAGCAAACAAACAAACTCTTCAGCTTTATACATTAGTATAGATATAGATACGAGTAAATACCTAACAGACTTTATAATAGAACTATATTTTTTAACAAAATTTAACCCGAAACCCAGATACAAAAACACAAAATTTAACCACATTATTTTCCTAACAAAACAGCACTTCTAATTCAGATAACATTCTAATACAATACTAAGCTAAAGAACCTCATAACGGTACAATTAGGTGCAACAATAATTGCGCTCTAATCCCGAAGCTGCAATATGCAATATAGTTGTTGGAACCGACGGCATATTGCGACCAACTAGCTGCTAGTATTGGTACCAGTAACTTATATTGCAGCGCCCGGAGCAATGAGAGCGCGCTGAGTTTCGAACTGGGAGCAAAACTTTACAACACTGGCCGAGGCTAGAAATAGGTTTAGGTATTGCAAATATAATCCACATCTTTTGTACGAGTGTGCGGGTTCGAAACCTGGCCAGTAAAAATGTGTTTTTTTTTTTAAAGAAAGTCTGACAACCAGTTTTACCAAGGGGTATCATGTTACCCAGTAACTGGGTTGTGGAGGTCAGATAGGAGCCAGCCCGCGAGCTGAGCCAATAGCTTTAAAATTCCCGATTATAATAATCATATATATTCTGATTCAGCCTGTCCCTTGCTGTCCTCCCCCAGCGACGCCCTAAGCCGAGGCCCGTACCCCACTAGGGGGTGCCCTCAGCGTGTAGTCGCTTAGTTTTGTAAGTTAAGCCCTGGCTGGAGGCCCTAAATTTGTAGGGTACACACCTACCATTTAGTTTATTTATCTATTATAAACTTACTACACAACAAACATACATATACACAACATACTTACTCAACATCAACACAATTACATACATTATTTATATTTAAGTAATATTAATATCTCATAACGCATACATATATTTACATTATTACACGTCAATCATTTTGACGGATCACACCACGCTCGGGTGTACTGGAGTCGCGCAGAGGCAAGTACGTGCCGGTGACGTACCCGCTCGACGGCTCAGGTGAGCCGGCGCTAGCGCAGGTACGTTCAACCGACTTGACCTTTAGTCCGAACCGACACTCGCGACGACCGCACGCTAATCCTTTGTTCTTGTGGTATCTACTTCCACCCGCGCTTACCGTACAGAAAGAGACTGATTTTTATGCGTTGTGCTGTATCATTGTTTCTCGTACTGTATTGTATTAACTGTGCTATTGTGACTGTTTATACTGTGTATGTGGACATTATTCTCCTTCTATGTTTTATTGTGTAGTGTGTGGGAACAATATAACTGTGAGTACCTACGTAAACAAACTTTTTATTTTACACCGTACGTCGCATTCTACTCACCCCACTACTACCTTTATTGGTGACCCCGTGGAGAACACATCACAAAGATGTCCAACAGCGAGTCGGAACATACAGCTTCATCGCAGCCATCGGCACACGTAGCGCACAGAGTGCGGCGAACAAAGCGCGTGTCCACTGACGCGTCACACGACATTTTTCGCGTGTCAATAAAGTTGCCACCATTTTGGCCTGAGGAGCCAGAGATTTGGTTCGCGCAAATAGAGGCGCAATTCGCGAACGCGGGCGTGACGAATGACGTCACAAAATATAATTATGTGGTCGGACACCTGGACCCTCAATTTTCAAAGGAGGTGAAGGACATAATTATGTCCCCTCCTCCTAACAACCGCTACGAGAAGCTGAAGACGGAGCTGGTGAAGCGCCTATCAGCCTCCCAGGAGAGGAAGGTGAAGCAGCTCCTGATGCACGAGGAGCTAGGCGACAGGAAACCCTCGCAGTTTCTTCGCCACCTGCAGGGTCTAGCAGGTCCTAGTGTGCCCGAGGACTTCCTGCGCACCATCTGGAGCAGCAGGCTACCGGGCAACATCCAACCCCTCCTGGCTTCACAGCCACACAGCACCTTGGAGGCACTGGCTGAGTTAGCCGACCGCGTGCAGGACATCGTCTCCCCAGCGTGCCACACCCACGTCGCTTCGGCCTCAGCACCGGGCCCTTCATCTGCGGCTCCAGGCCCTTCTGTGAGCGCGATGGCGGCTGAAATCGCTGAGCTGAAGCGCGCGATGAGGGACCTGACGATGCAGCTGCGTGATAGCCGGTCACGCAACCGTTCCCGCAGCAGGGACAACCGGCGCACCTCGCGTCACCGATCGTCGTCCCGGTCTCACTCCAGCTACCGGAGACAACCAGAGTGCTGGTACCACCTGAAGTTCGGCGACAAGGCAAACCGCTGCGTGAAGCCCTGTGACTTCAAGCAGGGAAACGCCACGGGCGGTCGCTAATGGCGACTGACGACTGCCCCACCTCTACTGGTCGCTTGTTCGTCACCGACAGGCGAACGAAGACGCAGTTTCTGGTTGACACCGGAAGCGACCTCTGCGTCTACCCTCGTCGGCTGCTGGGAGAACGTCGTGCTGAGACCAACTACCAGCTAAGTGCGGCTAATGGTACAGCCATTAGAACTTTTGGTTTTGTGGATCTGAACCTAGATCTTGGTCTTCGTAGGGACTTTAAGTGGCGTTTTGTGGTTGCTGAGGTAACAAAACCTATCATAGGTGTAGACTTTTTAATATTTTACTCATTAGTCGTTGACTGTCGTAATCAACGACTAACTGATTGTACAACAAACGTGTCTGCGATTGCCTTGAGTCACACAGACTCAACTTTATGCTCTGTAAAGGTAAGCACTGGTGATTCAAGGTACCACAAGATTCTCGAGCAGTTCCCCGAGATTACACGACCCGCAGGTACACTACGCACCACACCTCACAACACCGTACACCACATCCGCACCACCCCAGGCCCACCAGTAGCATCTTCCTTCCGGCGACTAACGCCAGACAAATTGAAAATTGCCCAGCAGGAGTTCCAGCTGATGCTGGCAAATGGTACTGCCAGACCTTCG
The DNA here is from genome assembly GCA_963891755.1 of Pyrrhia umbra. Lineage (NCBI taxonomy): Eukaryota > Metazoa > Arthropoda > Insecta > Lepidoptera > Noctuidae > Pyrrhia > Pyrrhia umbra. Next base: position 6,633,948 of record OY982943.1, read on the forward strand.
GAGAGTCCCTGGTCATCACCTCTTCACCTCGCCCCGAAGAAGGACAACGGTTGGCGACCATGCGGCGATTACCGCATGCTCAACGCCCGCACCATTCCTGACAGGTATCCGATTAGGCACATTCATGACTTCGCGCACAACATCGCAGGTTGCCGCGTGTTCAGCACCCTCGATCTCGTGAAAGCCTACAACCAGATACCTGTAAGTACGGCCGACATACCGAAGACGGCAATCACCACGCCGTTCGGCCTGTTCGAATTTCCGTATATGACGTTCGGTTTACGGAATGCAGGCCAAACATTCCAACGTTTTGTGGACGAAATGACCAGGGGACTCGACTTCTGCTATTCCTACCTTGACGATTTTCTTATCTTCTCAAGGTCAATAGCAGAACACGAAGAACACCTTCGTACTCTTTTTGGTAGGATGAGGGACTACGGCATGCTGATAAACACGTCCAAGTGTGTTTTCGGTGTCAAGGAGGTAACCTTCTTAGGATACCATATCTCCGAGAAGGGCACCAAACCACTGGACAGCAAGGTCGAGGCAATCAGCATGTTCCCTCCTCCTAAAAACATCAAAGAGCTGCGTCGATTTTTGGGTATGCTTAATTTTTACAGGCGATTTTTGCCTCACGCAGCCCAAATTCAGGCGCCACTGCACGACCTCTTGATTGGCAACGTAAAGGGTTCGCACCCCATATGTCTTGCGGGGGATACTTTGCAGGCATTTGAGGACTGCAAAAGAAGCTTGGCCAATGCTGCCCTATTAGCTCACCCCGACTGCAGTGCCAAACTTGCGCTGGTCACTGATGCGTCTGACACTGCAATCGGCGCGGTGTTACAGCAGCTTAACAATGATGGTTGGCAGCCATTAGCTTTCTTTTCGCGGAAGCTCAGCCCTTCGCAGGTAAAGTATTCTCCGTACGACAGGGAGCTGCTAGCCATTTACGAGGCCATCAAGTATTTCCGGCACATGCTGGAGGCGAGACACTTTGTCATTTACACTGACCACAAGCCGATCAGTTTTGCATTCCACGAACGGAAGGCAAACTGTTCGCCTAGGCAGTTCCGGCACTTGGACTTCATCGCCCAGTTCACCACCGACATTAGGCACATTTCCGGTAAGGACAATGTTGTAGCCGATACCTTGTCGCGGGTTGAGGAACTGCAAGTGCCGGTCAGTCTTGACACTCTCGCCGAATCACAGGCCTCAGATCCAGAACTGAAGACACTCATTCAGGGAGGCTCTTCACTAATCCTGGAAAAGGTACACATACCTGGAGGGCGTACGTCCTTGTACTGCGACGTCAGTACATCGTCTTCCAGACCATTCGTACCCAAAATGCTGCGAAAACAGGTTTTCGACAGCTTACATTCCCTCAGTCACCCCGGTGTCTCAGCGACTGCAAAATTAATTGCAGAGCGCTTTGTTTGGCCAGGCATCAGGAAGGACTGCAGGGAATGGGCAAGGTCTTGCCTACACTGTCAGCCGGCTAAGGTGAGCCGACATGTCTCCGCGCCTTTAGGGTCGTACACCCTTCCGCGCGCTCGGTTCACCACAGTCCACATTGACCTTGTGGGCCCGTTGCCAATTTCGCAAGGCTTTAGATATTGTCTGACGGCAGTCGATCGATTTACCAGGTGGCCAGAGGTCGTACCTATCGTCGACATCACTGCCGAGACAGTATCTAAGGCATTGCTGTCTGGATGGATCGCCCGGTTTGGCTGTCCGACCGACATTGTCACGGACAGAGGCCGACAGTTTGAGTCTGCTCTGTTCGAACAATTGTCCAAAATTGCTGGTTTTCAGCACAAACGGACAACGGCGTACCATCCGGCATGCAACGGTATGGTAGAACGGTTCCACCGACAATTAAAGGCCTCCATAATGTGCCATGCCACCGAAAAGTGGACGGAGTGCTTGCCCTGGGTACTACTTGGCATAAGGAGCGCGTTCAAACAAGATCTCCAGGCGTCTTCTGCCGAGCTTGTTTACGGCGAACCGCTTAGGCTCCCTGGAGAATTTTTCTCTCCCACCGGTGGCGACACGAGCGACGTCACCGAGTTCACCACTCGCATCCGCTCCTTCGCTCAAAAACTTCAACCTGCCCCAGCCTCTCGTCACAACAGATCAACTGTTTTCGTCTACAAGGACCTGACGACCACGGATCACGTGTTCCTACGCGAAGACGCATTACGTGGGTCGTTACAGCCAGCGTACACCGGGCCTTACAAAGTCTTGTCGAGGAGTGACAAAACTTTTAAAATTTTATCTAAAGGCAAAGAGGTCACGGTCTCCATTGACCGGCTAAAACCAGCCTACATACTGGCTGACAAAGTTGACCCACAAGTCGATACTCCACCTGGCGTCAACAATTTTACCACCCGTTCTGGCCGGCATGTCAGATTTCCAGATTTTTATTGCCCTTGACGGTCTCTGGAGGGGGGTGGTGTAGGGTACACACCTACCATTTAGTTTATTTATCTATTATAAACTTACTACACAACAAACATACATATACACAACATACTTACTCAACATCAACACAATTACATACATTATTTATATTTAAGTAATATTAATATCTCATAACGCATACATATATTTACATTATTACACGTCAATCATTTTGACGGATCACACCACGCTCGGGTGTACTGGAGTCGCGCAGAGGCAAGTACGTGCCGGTGACGTACCCGCTCGACGGCTCAGGTGAGCCGGCGCTAGCGCAGGTACGTTCAACCGACTTGACCTTTAGTCCGAACCGACACTCGCGACGACCGCACGCTAATCCTTTGTTCTTGTGGTATCTACTTCCACCCGCGCTTACCGTACAGAAAGAGACTGATTTTTATGCGTTGTGCTGTATCATTGTTTCTCGTACTGTATTGTATTAACTGTGCTATTGTGACTGTTTATACTGTGTATGTGGACATTATTCTCCTTCTATGTTTTATTGTGTAGTGTGTGGGAACAATATAACTGTGAGTACCTACGTAAACAAACTTTTTATTTTACACCGTACGTCGCATTCTACTCACCCACAACTATCTTTAAATTCATTTAAGGCACTTCACAGGCAAGCCCGGTTAAGCAGTCGACAACCTTCTAGGTTGACCTGCGATATGCCATACAAAAATAAAAAAGATGATGTTTTTACGCTAAGGGCACCCCCTAGTAGGGTACGGGCCTCGGCTTAGCGCGTCGCTGGGTTAAAACATCATCAAAGCCAAACTCGTGTAAAGCAGATAAAAGTCACAATTAATCCTCTCACAAAGAAGTTTCAAAAAGGGCACTCGGGGGTATTTTTAATACAATTTCATCGTAAGACAAATGACTGGCTTCAGAGAAAAATTACAACACTCGTTACATCGATGGTTTCATTAATTTCTGACACCCCATTTCCCCTCCCTAGCGAATAATGTTGTATAGGCCGGGAGGCAGTGACTTATTTTTCTAACTGATTTCACAAATTTTCTCAACTTAATTTTCTGCATCGATACAAGAACAACTTTTGTTTTTTTCAGGACAAAAAGTAGCCTAGTACTGAAGAATACTTAAGCGTTACTAAATTTAAAAGGACTCCAAATGCCCATGTTAGCTCGCTAGAAGTATAATTAAATCGCACGCCTGTCGTTTTAAGCCAATACTTACAGTATGAAAGTTTACTGTCGTATTATCTACTGACTAAAAATATAATTTCATTTTTGAATTCCTAAAAGACAATTTATTCTTCTGGGGCTATTACATCATTTACCTACCAATAAACAATGTCACTCTTAATATTTGATGATAACAGATTTTGGAGAGAAAAAAATAATAAGTGAAGACGAAAAATCACAAGAGTGATATAGTAGGTGGCACGTAACTTGGCCAAAATTGTAACTAGTTTTTCTTTTTTCTCTAACTATATTCTACATATAAATGTTTAAAAGTAAATTAATACAATAGACGATAGTGTAATGACAAGCATTGAAAGTGTTACTTTTGGATTGCACTCGGTGCACATGCGCAAACTTGTTTCAACTATGTTAAAATCTGGCCAAGTTATTTGCCGGCAACTATACTATTTCATATTACGAACAGAACAAATCTGCCGCCATAAAAAGAAAGGCCGTAACTGCCATTTTTTATCGATATTGAGTTAAGTACATATTTGGAAGCAGGAAAAGATTCTTATTACTATTATGTATTTAACGATATATCGAAAAAAAAATTTAATTACGGCCTTTCTTCATAATATGACGGCCGAATTACCAAAATCCCTTATTTGGACCAAAGTATTTGGTAAAAGGTAAAAAGTCGTGGTGGCCTAGTGGTTAAGGCACCTGCCCCTGGTGTAAGAGTGTGCGGGTTCGAAACCTGGCAAGCACCAATGTGACTTTTCTAAAGTCATATGTACTTTCTAAGTAGGTATATCTTAGATGTCAGTTAACTAACGGTGTAGGAAAAACATCGTGAGGAAACCTGGACTGAAAATCTGAAATCGCCAATCCGCCTTGAGCAAGCGTGGTGATCAATATTCATGCCTTTTCTATACAAGAGGCCTGTGCCCAACAGTGGGACAATATATAGGCTGAAGATTATATTTGGTAAAGCTTGGCTGTACCTACTACATCTGCTACTTATTTCCTACTTAATTAATAACTGTATGACTTACTTTATGAGTTCTCCATAATACTATTATCTCTTTGGTCTAGTGGTCACAAGCGCTATGGCCGAGCATGAAATCCTGGGTTCGATTCCTAGGTGGGACAGTGTTATTGGATTTATTTATCGGGAGTGTCTCAGCAGTCAGAGCCTGGTCCATTGGATGGTAATCAGCTGGCCACCTGATTTCTTGGGACTTAAAAATAACTACTAAATTTCGAGTGTAATTCCATTATTATGTAAATATGCAAATACGTAGTAATAGCTCGAAGGATAAGGTAACCTGTATACCAAGCTTGAGTTTGTGGGTTCAAAATCTGGTAATATTGCTTCAGAATAAACCGACAGACCGGATCGACCACATACCATCAATGAACGCTTACCGCGTTAAAAAATAATACGTAGTATAATTATAGAAAATGTGTTTAATGTTTTTTCTAGCAAATCTATAAATAAAAGATATTAATGTTTTTTTTATTACTTTACAACTGAATAATCCTTTTGTCTTAATATTTCACCGGCTTACTCGAACTAACGATCATCGCGACCGACTTAATCCACGGATTATCAAATTTATTGTCACACAAATTCCATGCTACTGAATTTGGGAAGGGAAACATCTTGTTTTACAATATATTTCATGCAAACAATGTTCTTGATAAACTTGAATATAAAATAGGTAATCTCATTTTTCAGTTGACATAATGTAAATCACAAAATATACAGGATTACTGGTAATAGGTACTGTACCGTTACTGGTAATATTTTTGCAGGACATTTTTAGTAGGACTAAAAAATACAATAAATTGTGCCACTAAATATTACCTAAGCCAAAATCCAGAAACCCAGTGTTTAAAATCTGCCCAACTGTATAAGACCTAATATTTTTAAATATTTTTTTCTCAGTTACATTGACCTACATGGTTCACACATTATTGCAATAAAGTAAAAAAAAAAAAAAAAGTAAAAAATCGTATCCATGGACTTTCTTGCAAGTTCTTCTATAACCTACTAAATAGTTATTCTCAAGAACACCATCTAAACAGTTATGAGGAATCTGTACTGTTGTCATATAGACCACAATACAGAAAAAAAAGCCATGTAAAAAGTATGTCCAGCTCCTAGCCTAAAAGAAAGAAAGTCTGTTGTTAACAAATGACAATCATTCATAACATTTCACCCGCAAATGTATACGATACATACATTTTAATATTCTTGCTCTTTCCAGCTAAAAGTACAATTATGTTAAAAAGCTCTCAGGCTCCTTGCCTTGAAATAATATTGTTCTTTTGAACTAGCATGAAACATCGAATTTTAAATTTATTATTCTGTTGCCAGCATACTACATCTACTTCAGTTCTTACTGATCATTGATACCCTGTTCGTCTGACAACTGAGCTAGACCGTCAGATCACCTGTCTAGCCTTTACCACGCAAGGGTACGACTATATTGGGATCGGCTTCCAGTATTTTACTGAATGACTGAAGGATCAACGCACAGCCTAAACTGCTGATCGTAGAGACCTGAAACTTAGAAGGCGTTCTTTGTATTGCGTAGACATCCGATAAGAAACGATTTTCCGAAATTGCACCCTTAAGGGGGGGAAAAAGGGGGGCAAAGTTTTAATTTGAATTCGTATGCCGCTGGCGGACAGCTAGTCATTCATATTTCGATTCTATTTCCTAGACATTGTCTACTGTAACAACGAACACAAATTCACTCAAGCAATTTCATGACATCACTTTCCCGGGCTTTTCAATATCGCACGACATACAAAATGGCGGCAGAAATAAATAAAAACAGTAAATAGTTTCACTCTCGACCGAACCGCGATAGTGGACGATATAACTTGTAATATATTTTGATTTACCGAGCCACCGATAAACAGTAGATATTTTTTTGTGATACACTGGCTAAGTTGTAAGCGAGTAGCGATTTCACAAAGATTTTATTGAGTTTCATTATATCAAACTGGTGAATTAATGCACCCGGATAAAAAGTAGCCTATAACCGTTTCCAGGGTCACCTTCTATCTGTCTCGCCTTCCGAAAAGGACCAGGCCCGCGTCGACGGTGCGTTCGTGTTTCACGCGCGCCTCAAATAAATGACAGCACAAGTGACAGGGCCCTCCCCACAGGGCAATAGCCTACCGGGCCCCCGGGACATAAAGGGCTGAGGAAGGAACATGTATGGATTTTAGTCAGTAAGAGTCTGACACTCCCTTCCGCCCCACCCACGACGGGGTAATTTGATGATTTCCCATCTAAAAAAAGGGTGCCCTCTATCTCCATACTAAATTTCATCCAAATCGGTTCAGCCGTTTTACAGTGAAAGGGTAACAAAAAAGAGAACTCGCTTTCTCATTTATAATATTAGTTGGGACTAGCATTTCGCGTCACATATTATTACTTGTTCCTGTCTTCTTATTTGTAAAAAAAAACTGGATTGGGTCAACTAGACTCAAAGATTATGTATAACATATTCTCTTTACTATGTTTGTGTGAATAAATTTTATCAGCATTTTTTTCTTTCATACCCCAGCAAAGCCGTTAGCATCGGTTCAAAATCGCTACCGCTTGTAAATTACACTGAAAGCTCTACTTTTAGTGGTGTGCACCATTACTCTTTTTGATAGATTTTAGGGCAATTTATTATGTATTTCGCCATAAGCTGACTATTTTCCGATATTTGAGTATTTTTTATCATTAGATACGACGCCATTTTGGTATGATTTGCTTCCGGACAAATGTTATAATAAATTATGCTTAACTTTCGCGATTGCGCGAATTGAGGTTTGAGCGATTAGATTTCGCGGGTGCGGGTTCCGTTCCCATTTTATAAACAATAGTGTGGTACGCGTATCTATGCTTACTGCAGTCAGTTCGTGGATGGTTAGTCATACATCTAGAGTACTTTTACCCGTTGATACTAGAATAAAAGACAATTGTTACTAGAATCCAGAATATCTGACAACCGGTTCACCTGTTACCCATGACTGGAGGTTGTGAAGATCATATATAAGCACTCACCCTGTGATATTCAAATGTATCATAAGTCTACTGGATAGATTAGTAAGGTTAAGTTGCGCTTGCCGCGATCAGACCATGGATGGGTGGCCATTTTCTTAACATAGCGAAACCCGTGCCTCGGAGAGCATATAACGCTGTCCTGCGCCCAATTTCTCCCCGGTAGTGTTGAATTGCCGATCCATCGGACTATGAGAGTGAGGGTATAGAGAGAGCACCTGTGTCTGCGTAAGCGTGTGCACTATATTATCTCCTGCGTACCTGGCTAGTCTTCATTGATATTGGCCGCCGTGACCGAAATCGGTCTGGAGAGATTACTCCAACAAAATTTTGGCAAACACAAAGCAGGTGATTATTCGTGACTTCACTAGGCGAAAAGTAACAGTTTTTTCTCAAACCATTTAAAAAACCCCCGCATCCACAAAGAAGAGTGAGAAACTACTTAATGCTATGAAATACATTAGAATTCCGGGCGACGCAACGATAGTCTCCGCAATACGTGGTTGGCGACCCTAAGTAGAAAAATACATAAAAAGCTGCGATATGAGTGGTTAAGAAGATCCCGGCCTATATATAGCCTACATATACTTCTTAGACCCTGTTAAAGATTTTTTAGGCTAGGTCTTTCCTTCTGAAATGCCAATCCGCCTTGAGCAAGCGTGGTGATCAATGCTCATGCTTTCTCTGTATGAGAAGAGGCCTGTGTCGAGCAGTGGAACAATTAGGTTGATCATGAAGGTCTTTCTATTAGAGACTAGACCTAGACAAGTTATTTAGCCGCTTAAAAATGGCGGTTGTAATTTGAATATTTATTTTATAAAGTACATAATTTAAAAATATGTAAGTGCTGTACACATCTTTAAGTGACAAGTTCACTCTATGATAGATTACCCTTCAAATGTGTTATTGAATAAATCGTTGTAGTGCCATAAATAAGTAAGTTCTTTTTAGGATCAACTTGCGATTTTTGCCAAATGGATAGATACAAGTAGCAGGACATTGGTGTACCAACAGCAAGACTGAGATGTGAACTGAGTTCAGCCCCCTAATCGTCCACCGTTGGACATAGGCCTCTTCTAACATGGTGTGGATCGCTTATTTATAATTTTCGCCTATGTGCTTCCTTTTCCTTGAACCTATGTGTACATTGACCTTGAGATAAAAGCAAAAGTGCCCAAAATTTAAAGGCCACGTCCCACAGCGCCTACACAGCTATATTATGCGATAACAGCTATTAGGATTCAGGGCAAACACGGCTGTATCTCAACAGCCCATTCTAGTACGTGTATTGAGAGTAAAGTAAAGGTTTTGATATTATTTAGGATTTTAGACCGAGATATATGAGATAAATCTCAACTAATCTTAGATTTATTCCCTGTTATTGTTGGTTAAGAGGAATTTATGGGGGAAATATACAGGATGTTGGAATGACCTGTCCGAAAGAGGGTCCATTTGAAACTTAAAATCGCGAAAAAAAATCTCTGTATTAAAATTGTGTCCAGTTATGTAAATACAAATAGCTGGAACTGTTAATTCCATAATAAGAGCTATTCGCATTGATAAATATAATCATGACCCCTATTTGGATAAGACAGTTTTTTATCGTTTTGTATAAACATCCATATAACTTTGCTCATAATTTCGTTGCAGCTCTCTCTAATCTCCTGCCGGGGCTGCGGGACGTTCGAAAGAGTTACCTTGCCCCCGGAACAAATAGGGCTGAGGAAGGAACATGGATGGGTTTTAGTCAGTAAGAGCCTGACACTCCCTTCCACCCCACCCATGTCAGGAGGGGTCATTTGATGATTTCCCATACAAAAAAAAACTTTCTCTAATCTGACATTTAGAAGTAACAACTTGGGCCCAAAGCCGTCTTGAAGACCAAATCTTTGAAGACCTCGCGATGACACTGACGTAACATCACGATGTTTTCTTGCACCATTTTAAGAGCATCGATGATGGTAAACGTTGGATGTTGTTATGCTATGCTTTTCCCCTAAAATTCAGAAAAATAGATCAAATGATAAACACTGACCTGAAACACAGCTTTAAATAAACCTAGTTCGGGGTGTCCCTACTTAAACTTAAGATCAAAAATTCAACATCTTCTAATATTAGATTTATTACTAAGATTCATAAACTAATATGTACTTGTAAATGTTGTTATGTTATAGGACTATTACATAAACTTTAAAACTGAGCCAACTGTATATATACCGTAAACTTATTTATACAATATATTTTTTTTTATATATTTTTTTTCTAATGAACCAGTTGTACAAAGGAGCTCTTTCTTATTACCATTGCAACCAACAGCAACCGTTGCTGTTATATGCGTCATAATTGCAGCAATACCCTCAAACACCCAACCTCATTATAGACAATAAATCCAGCCTATTCTTGACTGGTACATGTGACTGATTAATTGTTTCCTACCTAGATTGTGGGCTACATAATTATGTACGATCAATCAAGCCCCGGAAACGGCCCGGCTATCAGCCTGCAGAATCGAGCAAGTCTAACACTATGCAATAGATTTGAATCGAAAGTAATTAAAATTTGGTGCGGGCTAGCTCTGATTGAACTCTGCCTAGAGTTTTAAGGCGCCTACTGTTTATGAGAGTTTGGTAATTGTACAACTTAATTTTACGATTAGGTTTCGTGTAGGCGCTTGTTAAAATTTTCACTCTTGCCGAAAATCAAAAAATTAAAAATTCTCATTGAATATGTAATTTTCATGTTGGTACAAAAATGTTTATCTTACAAGTACACAATAGTCAAAAGAATAAGCAAAGACATGACGTAGGCAGGCGATAAAAATAGATTTTCCAAAATTCTACTTGGGGTTGGAAAAGGGAGCATAGTTTGTATGAAACTCGGTCATTTTTAATTTTACTCCGTATAAGCCCACGCGGGCGAAACCGCTGGCGGAAAGCTAGTTAATTAAACGTTTGAAGACTCTTACAGTAAATTGAGATAAGTATAAGAATAAACACACTCTCAGTTGGAAGAACTTTAAAGAAACCTCTTGGCCTCAGAATTCCATTATTCAAAAGCAAGTGCATGTTAAAACATTTCTTTTTAAACAAGGAATGCTAGTTTTCAGAGGCTGTTTGCCATCACGTGTTTCTGAGCGGGTCGAGCGGCGCCATTTTTTATTTTTCACGATTTGCGAGCAAAGCTGCACAGGGCACGTACGTTGTGGTGTAAGTCATAAGCGGCAGCGGGTAGCGTGAAATGGCGAGACAATTTTATAGCCTTGTATTATATTTATTTAATTCAAGATTAAATAAATCATGTGTCGTGGCGAAAAGGCCTTTGCCCAGCAGTAAGACAATAAAAATAGGCCGATAATGATAATAACTTAATAACATATGCAATGATTATAAAAGATGCTCGAATAGAAACATGATGATGTCTAACAAAGTAAGTATATTGCCATAAAGCAAGCTCACTTTCGAACTCTAGGTCGGTAATAAAAAAATACATTTTTTTTCAACAAACAATTTTCTTGGCCCAGAAATCAACCTCGTAACATTTTGTTAAAAGTCGTTCCTACAATCAAATCAAATCTAAACCAATAAGGCATTCAAAAATTTACAAAAAAAAGTATATTTTAAAATCGCTGCCCGCTTGTAACTTGGACCGCGGTATCACAAGTCACGCTCCCGGCACAAACGCAAGCTGTAAGGCATACTAAAAGCATTTTTGGTGCAACTGAACTTAACCTGCTCTATCTCAATTACAAATTGGCTTTACCAGGGTTCGGAGAAGGATTTAAGAGGATAGGTTACAACTTATACTCTTTTCAGCCTTCAAGAAAAACTAACAACCAGAAGCACCAAACTTTTTATCATTTATAATTTTACGAATATCACAAAATATGATATCAATAAATTAGCATACTTTTAGTAGTTTTTTTGATATAGATTTGATATACATAGATATAACAATTAATTAAACATATATCACAAATATTACGACGAAAAACATAAAATTATAGTAAAATTATTTAATTTTATGCTTTTATAAAAGATCATATTGTATCCAGATAATTATGTTTTTGATGCAACTGGCTGATATATATTTTTCTGTGTTTATCAAAATGTATCAGGTAAGCCTGTAATCACATACAGTATGAGACATAATTATATGTAACTATACCAAACCCTATTTGGTTGCAAGTAATAAGGGTTGTCTGTCGCATTTGTGACTCTGGATCGAACACAGTACCACACGCTCAACAGCCGCGCTTTCAAACGTAATAATAACAAATGCCAGATCAGGTAATGCTAGCTCAGCCCTCTGCTGGGCATAGGCCTCTTCTCATGCAGAGAAGGCATGATCATTAATTACCACGTTTACTCAAAGCAAGTTAGTATTATCCTCACTCACACTCAAAGCTAAGCTACAAAATATTGCACCTCCTACTATAAAGTTGTTCACCGCAAGGAGACCATTTTTCCCGAAACTCCGGCCCGTAAGTCTGAGCATGAATGAATAAACACGTTATTTTTGTGACAAAACCACCATTTCTCCTAAGTAGTTACGATCTTGAACATAATCTGGACTGCTTTTCTACGATTGTAGTGTGGTCTACGTTATAAGCTAACAGCGTTTTAGTCGCCCAGTGGTCAAAATTCGTATAAATTTTATCAAAATTTTAGCCAGCTTGAAAGGCGTTAAGCTAGCTTTGAAATATAAGCTTCCTGAGACGCAACAGGATTTGTGTTTTGATTAATAAATGAGTGGTTGAGAATAAACATATGTCCATCTCTGTCTAACACGAGAACAAGCATCATTTTATGTTTAACTAGCCCTTGTCCGGCAAAGGACTTCAGGATTTTCATAGAATACCGAGTTTTTCTATAAAATGCCGACCGTGCCTAGGCATTGTATAAAATATTTCATCTATCGCTTGTCAATATAGGCAATACCGTGGTGTTATTTTATATGTAAAATGAGGCTTTTTTTTAGTGAGAGAGTTTCTAACATCGGTCCATTGGGTTCAGGGACTACACATAACGTGCAAACATAATATTAGCTTTTTAAATCATAAGTTCATATAAAGCAAGGTGACAGTTTCTTATTAGCGATAAGTTTAAATGTGGTGTTTCAGACTTTTACATTGTTCTCACATATTTTGGAATAATTAAATACCTATTGTAAAAGCAGCTATTGTTAACAATGTTTAAAAGAGTAACCATGGACTTTCTTGCCCGTTCTTCTCCATAGGAATCTACGCTTTGGAACGGGCAAATAGCTTCAACTATTCCATTATGACTAACTGACAGACTCATTATTCTTTGACAATTCAAAAGTGCCTGTAAATGGTCTAATTGAAATAAATGATTAGATTTTTTGAATTGTGTGAATCATAAAGAATATTATTATTCTATTCTAATCTCGCGTACTCTTATAACTTGGCCTATCTCAAGAAAGTTGTAAACCGGGCCAAGTGTTACGTTTTATGGGTTTATAATGTCAAGCAGCGCACTGCCTCCCTATATTTTATAATAAATACACTAGTGAATATCGCAAATAAAATTATATCGTTGATGGTACAAAAACGGGGAGATTTTAGAGGGAAACAAAATGTAGGGGTAATGTATAGGGTTTGGATAAAACTTTTAAATGTAGTTTGTTTCTCGATAACAATTAATTTTTGGTTGATAAAAAACATTATATATCAACTGTTAAAAGTTGGTTTTAAAGCATATAGTATATTATATACAGGACAACAAATGCTATGGCTGTCATTTGTAGATCTTTGAGTCGTTACGGGTAGTCAGGAGCCAGAAAGTCTGACAACCAGTCTTACCAAGGGGCATCGTGTTACTCAGTAACTGGGTTGTGGAGGTCAGATAGGTAGTCGCTCCATGTAGCACACTGGCTGGTAGCTACATCTGGTTACACTGGAAGCTGACCCTAACATATTTGGGAAAAGGCTAGGCAAATTAAACAGGACACAAAATATCAATCTCAGAATGTCAGTTTTCGAGTTTTAATCTATATCTACACCAAACTATCTAAATCGGTTCAGCATTTTAACCGTGAAAGCTTCAAAGACGGACTGAATCACTTTCGCCGTTTTTGTGTAATGTAACTATTTAGTAATGTTGGTAGCACCGTAGCCGGAACCTGTCAAACGTTCAGCACAAACTCAGTTATTTGGAAATAGAAGTCATATTTCCGGTTCCGGCGCGCCGGAAATGACATTCAAAGGACGCGGGCAAAGTATATCCGGATGGATATTTCAAAATTGTGTTTCGCCAATTCCTTTGGCGTAACGAAATATTTAGGTTCTTAGTTAAAGTCGTGGAGGCGCCTGCCTCTCTTGTACGAGTGTACGAGTTCGAAACCTGGCAGGTACCACTGTGACTTTTCTAAAGTCATATGTAAGTACTTTCTAAGTGTATCTCAGATACCACTGACTAACGGTGAAGGAGTCATCGTGAGGAAACCTAGACTACAAAGTCTGAAATCGCCAATCCGCCTTGAGCAAGTGTGGTGATCAATGCTCATGCCTTCTCTGTATGAGAAGAGGCCTGTGCCCAGCAGTGGGATGGTAAATAGGCGGATTATGATTGTACAAAACATGATGTCTTGGGGCTCCTATTTACCCGACTATGGCGAAGCAAAAAGGATGGTTATGATTTAAACCAGTATATGCTTAAGTTCATGAAGGAGCTCGTGGCTAAGTAATGCCGCACGGTTCCACCGATCAAACGTTAAGCTGCGCTTGGCGCGGTCGGTCCGTGGATGGGTGAGCATCTTTGTCATAGCGAGATTCCTCCGTGCCTCGGAAAGCACGTTAAGCTGTTGCTCCCGGCTGTCATTTATAGATCTTTGACAGTCGTTACGGGTAGTCAGAAGCCAGAAAGTCTGACAACCAGTCTTACCAAGGGGTATCGTGTTACCCGGTAAACTGGGTTGTGGAGGTCAGATAGGCAGTCGCTCCATGTAAAACACTGGTACTCAGCTGCATCCGGTTAGACTGGGAGCCGACCCCAACGTAGTTGGGAAAAGGCTAGGCAGATGATGATGATGATATGCTTAAGTTCATCTGTTGCAGCTTAACCTTTTTTCGGATGTGAAATCATCAAATGACCCCTCCCGCCATAGATTGGGTGGAAGGGAATGTCAGACTCTTACTGTCTAAAACCCATCCATGTTCCTTCCTTAGCCCTTTGTATTCCGGGGGCGCAGTAACTCTTTCGAACAGCCCGCAGCTGCAGCTTAACCTTGCTAATCTATCGATCCTCAAGGCTGTTGCTTAGCCACGAGCCCCTCAAAAAACTATATCCTAACTACTAAACTATTCTTCAGACCCAGATTAAACTATCCCATGTCCTTTACCTACCTTTTCAACCTATCTCCATACCAAGTTTCATGTAAATCATTTCAGCCGCTTTATCGTGAAAGCATGTCGGTATAAAGTACGAAATTGTTTTTTTCACTTTCCAATGTTTTTGAAGTTAGTTCTTTTATAGGTAACAAAAAAGGTTTTTAATAAAAGCTTGTTGGCATGTGCCGTAGTGCCATAGGGTAAATTGAACAATATGAAAGTGCAAAATATTTTGTGTTATATTTTTTTTCTTTGAAAATATAGAACGGAACTCCATTTGTTGATTAAAAATGTATGTGTGATCAAGGATTATTTTTTTACCGTTGAATTCATAGGTGTGTAAAATCAAAAATGTAAGTAACTAGCTATTTCCCCTGGCTTCACCCGTATCCGAGGGAAATGTATCCTATATGATAAAGTACCTACTTTCTCTTCCGATATCTGTACCCAAATGGGTAGATAATACCAAGGGGCCTTTTTTTCGACTGGGAAATCATCAAATGACCCCTCCCGCCGTGGGTGGGGCGGGTAGCAGTGCCATACTCTTACTGACTAAAACCCATCCATGTTCCTTCCTCAGGCCTTTGTATTCCGGGGGCGCGGTATCGCTTTCGAACATCCCACAGCCCCGGCAGGAACACCAGGGGGGCCTACTCTAACTTACCGAAACGAAACTTCGGAAAGACCGAGAATAGACGATAACTTTTTGTGGCGCAAATAGTATAAAATTTTGTAAGAAATAAAATGTTAAAAGTAGAATACTGATAAAGGTTTTTTTAAACGGCCAGCATTTTGGTGCGCTTAACGTGACGTCAAAGTGACGTGAAACCATCAATAGAAGTGAGCAAATGTGACATTTTTCACTTTGATTTCATGACCAATGGTCGTCACATCCTTTCGAATTGATAGCGTTGCGTTTCATCTACTTCGAATTTAGCGATTTTTTCTGAAATAAATACAAAAAAAAAACAGAGAGATTGTTTAAAAAAAGTATTTGGTCTTTATTAGAATCAAACGCATATAGTCTGACATGGCTATTTATGAACGTGGCTGACAGGTGAATTAACGCTGGCCACCTCCTTGAAATGTCATTTTGGTGATACCGTTCAAGGGAAAATTCTTACCCAACTATTAGTAAAAATATAGCGCTATTCAATAACACTAGATTTTGTTTTTGAAATAGTTTAGCTAGTTAGTTCAGCCGCGGTGACTACTTAATAATCAAGAGGGTTGCGGCTTGTGAGCCACCTACTAACATCCAAATGTGTGTTAAATGTTTAAAAATTGCATTTTATTGTTTCCAATTTAAGATTAGGTACTATTAAAACTTAAATGAGGAATTAATAAATTGCTATATATCATGTCATAATTTACTTAAAGAAATGGGAATTTCCATTAATTGGTATCATTATCACTAAAAATAACATTTCAAGATGGTGGCTAGCGTTAGTTCACCTGTCAGCCACGTTCATAAATAGCCATGTCGGACTATATTATACCCTATTATGAAGTCCACACAGACGAACTCGCAGACAATAACTAGTCATATGTTTTGTGCTTGGATTTAGTATCATAGACATCCGATTATCATTATAATAAATTGTGACGTCATTTCCGATTGCATTTGGCTCTCACCTAGAGCAATAGGTTAGTTTGCCAAAACATTAATTGAAACTATATTTGGCACACGTTTGATTCGTAAACTATTGACTAATTCACATTGTACTGTGGCTTTGTGCCAAATAACAGAAAGTTTATTGAGTTGTAGGTGCTGTCGGGTGCAGAAATATGTATGTAGCAACATACGACATAGTTTAAGAACCGGTCAAGTGCGAGTCGCATGTAGCATCATTTCGCATGTAACATTGCACGTAAGCATCCGATAAATTCAAAATTAGGGACCTGCTTCTTGTGTACGAGTGTGCGGGTTCGAAACCTGGCAAGTACCAATGTGACTTTTCTAAAGTCATATGTACTTTCTAAGAATATCTTAGACGTCACTGACTAACGGTGAAGGAAAACATCGTGAGGAAACCTGGACTTAAAAAAGTCTGAAATCGCCAATCCGCCTTGAGCAAGCGTGGTGATTAATGCTCATGCCTTCTCTGTATGAGAAGAGGCCTGTACCCAGCAGTGGGGCATTATATAGGTTGATGATGATGATGATGATGATCCGATAAAAAAGGATTTTCCTAAATTCCATCGCTAAGAGGGTGAAAAAGGGGGACGAAGTTTGATTAAAACTCTGTCATTTTTAATTTGAATTCGTATAGACCACGCGGGCGAAGCCACTAGCGGAAAGCTAGTTAACCAATAAATCAAGTTAATCATAAAAACTAATATTTTTATACAGCCTCACTTAATACTGAGACGTCTTTGATCTTAACAACTCCGACGTTATTGCTACGTTCAACTTTAACTACAAGTTAAAGTTTAACCGCTACGTAACAGCTTTATGAACTTTCTATTACTAAAGTTTAGCTCAATCGAAGTGGGAAGAAAGTTTTCAATCATACCGATGTTTACTGGTTAAGAAACATTTGAGTTCAGTAAAATATTGCTACCGGTGCAAAAAGTACTCAACTATAGGGTATCGAAACTATTGATCTCATTCATGGAGAGGGGAGGTGCAAGGGGGTGTATTTGCACCCCCCTAGCATCACAGACATTTGACCAAATACTTGAGGTTACCAAATCTTTTTTTTTTGGATATAACAGTATACATATATGGCAGTTTATTTGGGCCGAAGTTATCTAGTAATATTTTTTTATATTATTATTATTAAATCTAAGTTGTTGTTTAAAGGACAATCTTCAAAAATATGCTGAAAATATTATATAACATGGACGACAACGTTAGTCATAGCAGCATTTTTTTAATCCATACATATAAAATGCTCTGTCCTGAATGACTGACGGATCAACGCACAGCCTAAACCGCTGATCGTAGAGACCTGAAACTTGGAGGGTTTGTTCTTTGTATGACGTAGGCAGCTGGTAAGAATGGATTTTTCGAAATTCTATCCCTAAGGGGGTGAAAAAGGAAGGGGACAAAGTTTGTATGAAACTGTTTAATTTGAATTCGTAGCCCACGCGGGCGAAGCCGCTGGCTGAAAGCTAGTCCTAGATAAAAATCATCATCCCCTATAGAATTATTATTTCACCCTAATATATCTATGGTTTCCCCGCAAATTCCTTCAAAAATAAATCACACAAATATGAATTCTGAGCCAACAGAACGCCGCGCTGCACTATTTGTCCCCGTTAATTAATTACGATGCTCAAACAGATAAGGAAAATGCAATTAATAAAACAAAAACACACATTAATATTTATACAATAACATTTGTTCATGTCGGGGGGCGTGGAATATGGGGTATCGTATGTTATTTGGTCTTGGATTCTGTGTGCGTGATATATTCTGCTGTCAGAAGTAAAAAGGGCGTATTTTCGTCATCGATCAAGACTTACGATAACTAAGGCCCACGTTCACCGACATGATAACAGTCCGATCAACTCAAAACAGCAGTTTACCATAAATTCAAACTTCTGTGTTACGATGGATATCTTATCATTTGGGTTTTTTATTCCTAAAACAGTCGATGACCAATCCGGGGTTGGACAAAAAGTGGATAACAGGAAAGTTCTCGCTTCGTGGTTAAAAAACTATTTTATTTAACGGGTCGAGTTACCATTCGTTGGTTTCGTAATCGGTCCGTTAAACGAAAAGGTTGTTTAACCAGGAAGCTGGAATTTTCGTATTACCCACTTCTAGTTCAACCCTGGTTTGGTAATCGACCGTTTCAGAGATAAAAATCTCAAAAAATACGTTACCCATCGAAAGTTGGAAGTTTGAATTTATTGTAAGCAGCTGTTTTAAGTTGATCGGACCGTTATCTTGTCGGTGAACTTGGGCCTAAGTCTTTTTAGTAGACTGTCCGTCTGTCTATCTGCCTGCCCGCAGCATAGCTCAAAGGTTCTGAGTTGGTTCTAGAAAGCTGGAATTTGGTATGGATATGCATATTGATCACGCCGTCAAATTGGAAAGAATACTTTTCCACTAAGGAAATTAAGTCAGTTCCTCGGATAAAATCCCTTGTATCCCGTTTCTATCTATATCCATATCCGTATGCAAGAGTAAATAAAGTTATAAAACTAACTAATATTTTTTTGTATATTTTTATAACGAAATGTTAACTTTAATTCGTTTTGTATTAAACTAACAGCCGGCTGTACCAAACTTTTTATCATTAATAATTTATACTTTTACGAATATCACAAAACATGATATTAATAATTTGTATAGGTACATATTTTCAATATTTTTTATGATATCTATACATAGATATAATAATTAAATAAACATATATCATCCATATTTAGACGCAAAACAAAAAAATAGCAAAAATATTAAATTTTAGCCTTCATTTTTAATCTTGAATGGACAGTTCTTCCGTTTCACGTATAAGTAACCTGATATTTTTTTGCTGCAGCCGTCTGTAAGCTAACATTCATAATACCGAAGGTTTTTCCTAAATGTAAAAAACAAGAAAGTAATCCATTTCTCCGGATTATCATAAAACCTGTAATGTATGTAAAATGTATGTAATATTGTGACCATGTCAATAAACGTAGGTACGTGTAGTAAATATTTTGTCACTCACATACCTAATATCTGAGACAGCTTTTATGTGTTTAGGTACAGAAAGAAAACCGCGCAAGTCGCAAATAGAAAGATATTTTTACAAAAAAAAGCGTATTTTTTTGTTTAATTGTAAGCCACTTTTTAATAAAGTTTATTGTAATTATAACAAACTATGGCTTTCCGCTAGCCACCTCGCCCGCGTGGTCTATACGAATTCAAATGCCTCTTTCACCCCCTCAGTGGTAGAATTTCGGAAAATCCTTTCTTATCGGATGCCTGCGTCATACAAAGTACACACCCTCCAAGTTTCAGGTCTCTATGCTCAGCGGTTTAGGCTGTGCGTTGATCCGTTAGTCATTCAGGACAAAGCATATTAAATGTATAGATGTTAATATGTATTCCGTAAAGTATTTGAAATCAAAGATAGATGATATTTATATTGTTATTCAGTTAGCCAAAATATAATTAAATCACATGTGTGATGATGAAACACAGTTTAAAAAAAATGCCAAAAGTTTTACCCACATTAAACAAACGACTCTATTTTCTACCACTTTTTGTACAAAAGGTATTTTCTTCATTTCGATGACAGTAAGTAAGGATTTTGAAAATGACAGCTAAACTTAGTCATGGTCTAAATAGAGCACCTTTTGTTACAAAAAAATCCTACAGCACATCACAAAATAAAATCCCAGAAAAGTACGATATTAATAAAACCCACCAACAAAGTAATCCATGCGTAAAACAATCCGAAAATCGTGAGCCAGCGCCGTTGCATTAATTTGTGCAAAAATCGGTTACTCCATTTTCCCGCACGACAGCTTATATTTACTTCGTACATATTTTACGGCGGGCTTCCATCGGATCGACAGATGACGTCGGCCGTATATTACCTAGCAGGCTTGCTTTTACTACCTTTTGCACTTACCCCCCCTTTCGTAATGAGAAACGAAGCTGCAAATATGTTTTTTAAACCGATTTCGTTCGGTTTTCACACCTTCCGAACGATTTTTCTTGAAGGTATTTATATTTGTTTTGTTAAAAAAACTGCCCTTATAGTATTGTACCCCAATACAGTTGAAAATACGGGTCGAATTGATAACCTCCTTTTTAGGGTTCCGTAAAATAGTTTTACGGGACCCTAAAAAGGAGGTTTTAGGAAGCCTGTTAAAAAGGCTAGGCAGACGATGATTAGACCACTTGGCTCTGTAACTCCGCTTCAAAACAAAATATACAAGTAAAACAAGGAACTTTATTTAGGTTGGTTTTAAATTATTTACAATATATAAACATTCTTAACAATATAAATAATAATAAAAAAACTATAATAATAAAACATTGCATCAAAAAAACATCTATTAATTTCTGTATAGTTTAGAATAGATATTTTTGTATTGTTATTAGTCTGTAAGTCTCTCGAATGGCAAATAAATATATAAATAAACATATTTCGAATGAAATATCAGTGTATTTTCCAGTAAAACAAGTAGAAAAAAAATAACAAAAATTATTTCAAGTTAGTCCAAAAAGAAAACATCAAAACAATAGGGAAAATACGTAGGCATCCCTCGCGGTATCGTTAGGGGTCTTTTTACACCCGATATAGCCTGATACCCAACACCGAAGTGATCTGAGCAATATCCAATAACAAAACGGGTCATACAGTCTTGCGACTTGCAATAGGAAAACAGAAAATACAGGGAAGTTCAACCTTTGGCTCAACTTATTTTTTAACTCCCGACGCAAAAAGAGGGGTGTTATAAGTTTAACGTCGATGTATGTCTGTGTGTATATCTGTCTGTGGCGTCGTAGCTTTCAAACGGATAGACAGATTTCGATGCGGGTTTTTAATTTGAAAGCCAGTTTCCTTGCGGTGGTTCTTATCTATGTTTGGTTAATATCATTCCAGCAGTGTAAGAGTATATCGGCTCTTTTCCTAAATGATGTAAGGCATTTTTGTCAAGGGGGTTTTTTAAATTTTTAATTTAAAAGTTAAGTTTGCTGTAAAAATGTATATGATCAACCATATTTATTGCTAACTATTTTTTCGCGATTTCATTCGTATCCAGAGGGCACTATACTTCACTCACCCGGATAAAAAATAACCCAAAACAGCCAAATTCATCTAAAGTCTTCCTTTCATCTAAAATTGTTCTCGTGATAACCTAACAGACAGACAAATTTACTTTCGCATTCATAATACAAAAGCTGTTAGCGATTGTCTGTGGCCGATAGAAGATAGAAGAGACCCTGAAGAAGGTTTTAGGCTTTTTATCTGGGTGCTTTAAGTAGTTTTCCTGGAACGCGGGTGAAACCGGGAGCAACAGCTAGTTTATAATATTAGTAGGATATTATTTCATGTCACGCTACTCAAAATGTTGACCACCCCTGCAAGAGGCAGTGAAACATAAGGCTAAACCAAATCCCTGTAATTAGGTTAAGTGCACCATAACCGTTGTCTCAGATATACGGCGAGCACTTGTGGGTTATGTTGATACTGTAAATGATAATCTTACGATCCCTTTATTGATTGCCAGCTGTTTTTCGCGGATTCCTTCGCATCCGACAGCTGCTTCGCGAACCCGGATAAATACTATCCAAATCTATTTCCTCTTGTGTACGAGTATTCGAAACCTGGCACGTACCAATGTGACTTTTCTAAAGTCATATGTACTTTCTAAGCATATCTAAGACGTCACTGGCTAACGGTGAAGGAAAACATCGTGAGGAAACCTGGACTTAAAAAGTCTGAAATTGCCAATCCGCCTTAAGCAAGCGTGGTGATCAATGCTCATGCCTTCTCTGTATGAGAAGGGGCCTGTGCCCAGCAGTGGGACAATATATAGGCTGATGATGATGATATTAATTTAGTAGTAATTGCATGACATAGAAACACACATACATCTTCACAAACTTGCTTATTTATAATATTGGTAGGAGTAGATTTACCACGCATCGTACAGGTTTTCGCGGATAATTATCTGCCCAGCCTTTTCCCAAATATATTGTGGTTAGTTTCCAGTCAAATCAGGTGCAGCCGATGCCCTGTATTTTAAATCGAATTCATGACCTCAATAACACAATTAATAGAAACCCAATTACCTCTCTGTAAGACTGCTTGACTTTGTGGCGAGCACCGATTTTTTTCGACGCATTTGTCGAAGAAAATCGTCAAATTTGACATAAGCAAGTAAAATTTGACAATTTTAATAGACAAATGCGTCGACAATTATCGAACAAAAAAAGAACTATCAAAATCGAACAACTCCGTAAAAAATAATGCGTGATCATACATAAAAAAAAATTATACGTAGACTTGTAAACCTCCTGTTTTTTTCGTCGGTTAAAAAGCTCGGTGCTTGCACGGCACGGTTGATGAGTTAAACGGCACATAAATAACCGAAAGCATGAGTGAATTGGGAATAGTAATCGTGTCAACATGACAGTTGACAAACGCGGTGCCGTTAATGCTAGCAAGTGGCGATATAGTGCTGATATTAATTACTACGTTCGCGGTACACGTACTATTGGCAAAACATCCGCTTGATCACTGTAAAGGCGATAATCGTATATCAAGCTCTCAACTCGATCGCCCGACGTATCCTTTTAAATAGGATGCAGGAAGCGCATTTTAGCTGTGTGCGTATCTGCGGGACGTTCGAAAGAATTACCGCGCCCCCGGAATACAAAGGGCTTAGGAAGGAACATAGATGGGTTTTAGTCAGTAAGAGTTTGACACTCCCACCCGCCCCACCCACGGCGTTAGGGGTCACTTGATGACTTCCCATCCTAAAAAAAAAAAAAACCTGTGTGCGTATTTAGTGTAATGATATATCTTAGAAGTGTGACACTCACATTAGGCGCGTGCTAGTTGTAGTGCGCGTAAACCCGTTTGTTAGGTGATGTTTAATCGTCATTTTTTGTTGTGCGCCCTTCACTCACACAAATACAAATTGTCTCTAATTGGCTGGAAGAAGGAAGGGGTGTGGTTTATCACTAGCTGCGCTTCCGCACAAATTTATTCTTAAGTGAGCATGCGTAACTTTGGTCCACTGTACATTCCTACAGAAATAAATATTGGACTTACCCCACTGCTGGGCGAAGGTCTGTGTTATTGAACGCATTCAACCCTAATCTCTTCAAAGTTAGAGTGAACTGGCTTCTTCTGGGTAAGCTCGCTCCGTCGACTTTGTCTCTGTCACCTCTGACCTAGACTAGGGTCAAGAGCTCATCTGAAATAATAATAAAAAGGTCTTTTCTTATGCAGAGAAGGTACGAGCATTAATCACCATACTTGCTTATGGGTGGGGAAGTTGCTGGAGAGTTACAATTCAAATCATTTATTTCAATTAGGCCTAATATTAAACAATTTTAAAAGTCGAAAAAGTAAGAATTTAGTTGCCCATTCAAAAAAGTTGTTTCCTATGGAGAAGAACGGGCAAGAAACTCCATGGTTACTGTTTTTGAACTCGTTTGTTGTGCCACTTCTTCTTCCCATCAAAAACACATAGGAAGTTGTGGGCGCATGTTTTGGGGGCTGTCTTTTATAGATTTGACGTTGAATAAATATTTTTTTAATTTTAAACACATAACTAACTGATCGAGGGACTCGTAGCTAAGGGCCAAGTTCATCGACAGATGGTTACCTAATCGGCCCGTTAAATAAAAACGTTTTTCAACCACGAAGCGAGAATTTTAGTGTTATCCACTCCTTGTCCAACCACGGATTGTTAATCGGGCCTAAGTGACAGCCGTGCGAATCGATAGATTAGCAAGGTTATGCTGCACTAGCAGCGGTCAGTCCATAGATGGGTGACCGTTTTCTTAACATAGCGGCACTCCTCCGTGCCTCAGAGACCACGTAAAGCTGTCGGTCCTGCGCCTGATCTCTCGGTCGTGTCGGATT
The DNA here is from genome assembly GCA_963891755.1 of Pyrrhia umbra. NCBI lineage: Eukaryota > Metazoa > Arthropoda > Insecta > Lepidoptera > Noctuidae > Pyrrhia > Pyrrhia umbra. The sequence continues at coordinate 6,658,527 of OY982943.1, forward strand.
GCCGACCCATCGGACTATGAGAGTGAGGGAATAGATAGTGCACCTGTCTGCGTAACCGTGCGTGCACTATAATATATCCTGCGTACCTCGCTAATCATTGAGTTTGAAGATTAATATTGGTCGCCGATTCTTGATCAACCTTCAGGCCATTACAATAAGACGCAAAACTATGTACCTACGTCTAAAAGATTAACTTATATCTTTCTAAGCCAGCAAGTCGAGAGTAACTGATACATTTTCCTCTGACCCTGTCAAGATAATAGAAAAGGCATCGCATCCCGCATCCCCTGTGATTCGTCTTGCAGTATCTATATAATTAACTATACTTATCTAAATGTCAGTAGACGTTAGCGCAGTGTATGGAAAGATGGCTCGCTACAGATAGACCCTAAGTAGGACGAAAATAAATATATTACACTAGCTGTTTTTCAACAGATTCACTCGCTAATTGAGAGAATTACTTCAGGTATATGGATAAAAAATCTATATATTTAATCCTATATACTTCACCAGGTTGGTGGCCTAGTGGTTAAGGCAGCTGCTTCTCGTTTACGAGTGTGCGGGTTCGGAACCTGGCAAGTACCAATGTGACTTTTCTAAAGTCATAAGTACTTTCTAAGTATATCTTAGACGTCACTGACTAACGGTGAAGGAAAACATCGTGAGGAAACCTGGATTTAAAAAGTCTGAAATCGCCAATCCGCTTTGAGCAAGCGTGGTGATCAATGCTCATGCCTTCTCTGTGTGAGAAGAGGCCTGTGCCCAGCAGTGGGACAATATATAGGCTGATGATGATGACTTTCCCAGGTGTCAATCTATCTCCATACCAAAATTCATCTAAATCGGTTCAGCCGTTTTACCATAAAAACGTAACGAACAAACAGACTGAGTTAGTTTCTGTTTTATTGTAAAATGGCTTTCCATCTCAATAAGTTAAGCTTTTGTGCAAATATCAAATCAATCCAGCAGGCCTGCTTATTTAAAGGTCATGGTTAGCCCAGATCAACATTATTTGCAAAGGTTAGATTAGAAGCAAAAATATGTGTTCAATTTTACGCGCGTACAAACGAGGGTTAAAAAGGTTACGAAATTCCGCTTCGTCATAATTAGCTGTTATATGCATGAATTAATTGTTTTGGCAGTTTATTTGTTGTTCAACAAACCGTTGATTAATGGCCGCTAACAGTATTGTTAACCGTTATTTTGGGAATCGTTTATTCTACACTGTGTAATTGAATTCAGTGTTTTCATGAAAGGTAAAACTCAGTCCATGACATAAAAAACTTTCTTGGTTATTTATTCATCAAAATATTACCTAATAATTACAATTAGCAAACCCGGACAACTCCTTAAATGTGTATGTTTATAATTATACTGTACCGCGACAAGTTTATGATAAAATTATTTTATACTGAGTATCATCGAGATATATCCATAGAGATGCAATCCCGAACATTACGCGGTTACAAAAACGTAACCATTTTTTAGAATGCAGACGTAGCTTTGAAACTAGTAATCATTTTGATGTCAAAATTATATTTATCTCTCTCACACTAACCGAAACGTAATGTTCATGACATCTGTATGATAAGGATGGCATTTACTACAAATTTGCCCATACATTTACTACAAATTTGCCCATATTATTGTTAAAATCGTCCTGCTGTACTCTGATAGATTCAAACTGGTTTCCAAGTTAACAGATGTCATGAATTAGGACTGGTCAGAACCTTTATGGCACGCATTTTGCTTGGTGATTGCACATCTAGTTACTTTAGTAACATATATATCTATGCTGAGTATCTACATAGGTACCTACTTTTCGGGAAATAATAGATACATACATTGCGGGGCTTGATGTTTTTAAAATTTATAAGTGTGTTTAAGTTACTCCATATTTTTTGGTGCAGCTAGATGGTAGTTTATAGGAAAATACTATATAGTGAGGCCTAAAGAGCCTTCTCTGTATGAGAAGAGTAAGTAGGCCAATCATGAGGCCTACAAAACAACATTTTGGTCAAAACTTTGTCATTTTCTCTTGTCTGGTAATAGAAGCCTGTCATACTCATTCAACTCTTTTACCCTGACAAATATACTAACAGAATTAATTTCGCATTTTATTATGGATTAAATTAAAACAATAAATAAATTACTCACCCAACGAGCGTAATTTGACAGCACGCTTGCCGCCTTTGACAACCATAGATAAAAAAATGACATTGTAATTTTCAAATATCGAACAAAATTACTATTTTTTATTTCATAAGGCCTAGTGTATACAGTAGGACGCAGCGTACACAAACTCGCAATATATCGAGCCGAAAGTGCGTGCGACTATAATTCTTTACCGCACGTTGTACGATTTATTGATTGTTTATGTCTTTGGGAGATTAATCGGTGTGTACATTGCGTGTGAAGCCTAGGCTTTATTGACTTTGATACTAATTCAATTTTATTGGGGGAATAAAGGTTTTGTGTTACTGCCTTTATTTCTGTTGTAAATATAAAGGAAATTGTGAATTATATATTACTTTGAACTACTATTACTACTTTTTTATATCTTATCTACTACTATATTGTTGGGCTTGAGCGTGAGTACTTATTTTCGACTAGCTTTCCGTCTGGGTTATACGAATTCAAATTAAAAATAACAGAGTTTCATACAAACTTTGTCCCTTTCGTCCTTTCCCATGGTTCAAGCTATCCCCATACTTAATTTTACAGTTAAACAAACTTTTATAAGCTTTCTAGTAGGTACCTACTAGTAACCTCTGAGCTATATATGCCGTATTCAGACAGACAGACGGACATGGCGAAACTATAAGGGTTGTCGACTACGGAACCCTAAAAAGTAACAGACCCGGTGAACTTTGTACCGCCATATCTTTTGTTTTATATTTTTTAAATATTATTTTATGCAAACCTTGTCGAACATGTAAAAAGAAAAAATCTCCAATGTGGTACGGTCGTTCGGAAGTTATACACTTTTATTTACATATAAATATAGATAGATATAATAAGTAGACTTGCACTTTTGAACAAACCAACAAAAGAAAATAACAAAACAAAATAAATAGCATAGTTTATCATTGAATATCCAAAACCTAAAGGGAAGTTAAAATGCCGGCATCCAATATAAAATTAAATAAAGGAAACTTCCTCGAAGTTTTCCCATTTATTTCTCTCTCTGGACTTTTGGGTTGCCACAATAAAAATTATGTTTTTAATTTATTACGGAACCACCTGCTGCTGTGTTGGAACAAAAACAGTATTTCATGCCTTTATTTTATCTGGTAACACTGGTACAAAAATACTGATTTTCCTATTTTAGTTTTGTGATTTATAAAAGTTGCATTAGCTAAGGTTTATTTTTAGACTAGGTACCTAATGTTGCGAAATTATGGAGAACAGCTATAACTATTTTGGGACTCCTTGATATGTGTTGTGTCAGATGTCATACAGATCTGGTAGATGGCAAACAAACCAAGATCTACTATTATTATTGTAATTACCGCGGCCCATAGTCATCAAATGCTCTTTCCTAACTATTTTGGGCGCAAAATTCAGTCTTATCGAACGTAGCCATACTTTTACGTAGATTCGGGTAATTTTTTTTTCTGGCTGGTCTCACTGAAGGAGACATTATAAAGATGGTGGCTTGCGTTAGTTCACCTATCAGCCACGTTCAAAAATAGCCATGTCGGACTATATTTATCTTAGACATCGTTGGTATCGGTTGGTATTGATGGTTTTGAAATATCTCTCTAACCATGGCATAAAAAAAAATTTGAACTCGCCTATTCTTAACTAAATAATAAACTATAGACATTATTATCAGGTCGAAATGAAAAGAAAGCATTAGCTTATCACCCTTAGCAGGTGGGTCAGAGGGTAGGTAAACTCGCGGTACACAACTAGAATGTTTGTTTTTATGTCACTTTTAAATCAAAGAATAAAATTGAATTTTCCCATCGTCCACGTTGCCATATTCTTGGCAAGCGCACTGCAAGCGAGATGTACGAATTGTGGACAAGTTAAGTTACTAGCCATGTTGAGACTCGAGCCACTAGGGTCAGTAGCAATCAAGGTTAAGCTATGATGGATGACCATCCATTTTAATACCGTGGAACTATAATGCTTTTGAAAGCAAGCAAACAGCAGCCGTTACCTAATTCCTCCAGTTTAAAAGTGTTAGAGTGCAATTCTCATATTTTATATAATATATTATATATTATATCAGACTAACTGTGCGCTAGCGGCTTCGTCCGCGTGGGCTACACGAATTTAAATTAAAAATGACAGAGTTCCATACAAACTTTGCCCCCCTTTTTCGCTCCCTTAAGTGTAGAATTTCGGAAAATCTTTTCTTATTGGATGCCTTCGTCATACAAGAACACAACCTCCCAGTTTCAGATCTCTACGATCAGCGGTTTGGCTGTGGGTTGATCCGTCAGTCATTCAGGACAAAGCATTTTATATAAAAGATATAGTCATATTTTTATAATACTTTTGTAATATTACAATTTAAAATGTTATTACGTGTTCACTCAATCGCCATACAAGACAAATTTCGAATAACAAAATCGCCCCAAAAATGCCACATCACACCTCCCCCAAAAATCCTTGTTCAAGTTATCGGCAAAGCCGTCAGTCGGCGGTGAGATATTGCTCTATTTGACATTCGTTTTATGATTTATTGTACTCCACCGAGTACACCCTCGTAGATATGGAGAAAGTGACCAGACTCGTGAGGAAAAGATGTATCGTATTCTTTGTGTTGTGTCGCAAATAAATATCGAAACGTCCTTTTGTAGAACAAAATTTAACTTTTATCATTGTAATACTCGTTTTTCCGACGCGATCTCACTCGCATCCTAAAGGACTTATTCAATGGATGTGTATGCTATGTCCTTGCTCGCGTTTCAAGCTATATAAATTGATTCATCCGATTTACATTAAAAACACCATCCTATGCTAAATAATCGGACTCACTTACGCAATTTCTGGATATTAGATTAGGATCATTCTATTACATGCAACCTCATTGTTCAGATCAATCAATTTTAAAATCATCGAAAATAAAAAACATTATCGAAGACAATTAAAAAGAAGAATATCCGTGTCATTAGAATGTCATGAAAGCAAAATTTTCTTATGTGATCCTAAGTAATTTACAAATCAACTTAATGAAACGAAAATCTTGCGTACAGAAGCTTTTTTGGAAAATGATTTGACTTCCAAAATATTAGGTTAGTAGATATTGTATTTCTTTAACTTTTGTCATAGCAAGGCCACCACCCACCATTGTCAATGTATTCCCTTGCAAAACCATGGGTGACATATGGTATATTTTATCAATTTGGACAGTCGCGTCTTCATACCTTGCAGACAATGGCATAGAGGATTTATTATTGTCCCTTGTCCCTAATCCAAAACAAGGTGATTGTTTAACTAGAGAGGCTATAGAGGTCATGTCCCATGAATTTCCTTGACGTTCAAATATTCATCTTGCTCTTGCCATAATTTTAGGGATATGAGGCGACAGAACAGTTAAAAATATCTCTTTCTTTTTGCTAGAGATATTTGTTTATTGGTATGCCTTTTAGCAACCTCACACTCACGGCAACTCACAACTTAATTTTAGATAAGACTAACATTTTAATTTTTCAACCCAATCGGCAAATATTTAGTTTATGGCGTTTTCCTAGTGATATTAATTAAGTACTATATTATCGGACTGTTTAAGTAAAGAAATTATACATTTTGCATCTTTTGAGGCTTGTTGATCCTACTAAATATGTGACAAAAAGGACGTATGTCGAGAAACAGATAAACAGATAATTACACACACAAACATAGCCAAAGAAAATGACAAAGATGAATAGAATACAAATATTTTTGCTTACAGAAGAGGAGAGAAGATATTTGAGATGGGTAAAAGCCTTTCTGAATCGAGAACCAAAGATAAAGATGGCGAAACGAAAGTTCTATTCAAAAAGTCAAATGCAACAATGTTTTCACATTCAAGAACATTTTCAGGAGCATCGCAATTATATTCTAGAAGCGGTATACTACAGATAAAGAAGAATATAGAAAACAATCATAACTATTACACGGACAGAGGGAAAGTTAAAAGGGATTTGAGCGTTGAAACCGATTTTTGCATAATGCGAAGATACTACAGAAGTAAGAAGAACAGATTGTCAACACAGGACAGCTCAGCCAAGTCCAGATACTCTACATTAGTCGACACAGAAGTAGAAACTATAGAAGAGTTCCCAGACACAAGTGCTTGTGGCGATAATGATACTGAAAATAAAAGCAATCCACCTCTAGATATAGCATCACTGATGATAGATAATCTAAAAGATCTGCTTAATCAATGGATTCAAAAGCATTTGATAGAGAACAAAGACACAAAACAGAAAATAGACACAGTATTAGATTCTTTAATTCAAAAGTTAGATGGAAAAAAGAATCTAGGATCATCATCAGGTTCTACTTACGTATTGCATAAGGAAGCTACCAGTCAAGAAGTGAAAAATAAAAAGGTTGCTACAGCGTCTATTACTTGTCAATATTGCAAGCAAAATGCTCGTACGGTAAAAGTTGGTTCTTCAAGCAATATAAGCCAAAAGGAGTCTTCATCTCTGACTCTCCCTTTCCAATATAAAGATATCAGAATAATCTCTACGTTGAGTATACCACGAAGTTTTCACAAAAGAGGATTGGAAGAAAAGAAAGAAGAGAACAGCTCCTGGTATAAAATGAAAAAAATTAAACACAAAAATATAATTTTGTCCATTGATAGATCAAATAAACTAATAGATTCATCGAGTTTTGATTTAGTGGCGATATCAACTAAATCTCTAACTAAAAGGTGCACTAATTACGATATGAACGTGAAAAAGAAAAAGCGCCATATTGTTTTCTTCCCAAAGCCTTTTTATAAAAGCGCTACAGATACTTCAAGCACTACAAATAACGAAAACATTAAGATAAATAACATCGAAATTAACAAACATCAGTTAGAAGATATGCCGAGCCTTTTAAAAAGCCTTTACGCTAATGATCCTGTAATAACCACTAACATCGATAAAAATATTCAATATGATACCAGAAACGACAATTTCACCATGACCGACAGTAAATCTAATGAAATAATGATAAATAAAGCTAAAGTGACCACCGATATACCAAAGGATATTTACGTTAAAGGAAAAAATGGGAAATGCTTACATGAGGGAGACCAAAGTGATCCTATCGTCGCTATTGATTTTTTAGATCAGAAAATAGAATTTCCCAGTCTCAAGAAATCCAAAAGTTTAGATATTACTAAACAAGACGAAATAAAAATTTGTAATAGCTATAAGAAAATTTCGAACAAAGGTAAAATTAACAAACGCAAGAAACGTTTGACAAATAAAATGACGCCGAATTTTAAAGCACCTAAATATCAAAGTATCCACAACAAGCAATTCACATTTCTTTACAAGAAGGCTAATAATCAAATGTCTCAAGGAAAAGATTTTTTAAAACATTGTCAAAATATTATGCAGTATTTCGAAGACTACAATGGTAACAAAAATATTAAATTAGATGTTCGCATAAATGTATTTCCGATATTTGAAAATAGAACTAAAGACGTATGTACGGATATTAGTAACCAGGCATTGGGTATTTATGACTTAAAAGGTGGCCCTACTCTCTTATACAATGTACAACCTACCCAAGTTGATGCGCCGGTGCACATGGATGAAGAATCTTTAAAAGACCATACAGAAAATGATAACAGTTCTTGTGAATATGTTCCTGAAATCATTCCGCTACTTGATGGCGCAGTCAGTCAAGCGAAATATATTTTCAATGATAATTCAAGAGAAAAACTAGAAGGAAACTCTAAACCAAACAGTGTTATCGAACGTAGTACCTTAACAAGTGAATTAGAAATAGTGCAAGAGATTAGTGAACTTCGAGCAGTAATAAAAGATCTGGCTGCAGCAGCAGAAAGATTTGTAAGTGAACAGCTAAAAAGAGAATCTAACAAATCAAATGCTGAAACAAACGTATCCCGTAACGCGAGCAACAATTTCACATCCAGTTCTAAAGTTGAAGCAGTTATCAATCTTAGAAATCCATCCAAAGCTATACAATATTCCAAAGAGTTTATTGAGAAACAGAAACTGTTATCTGGCTTGAAGATAACCAAAGAACCGAAGAAAAAAGAAACTTTTGAATATTATAATAGACTTGCTAAGAAAAGCACGTCGTATCGCATTATTGATAGTGAATCTATACTTAAGGTTACTGATATGACGTCTAAAGCTAACGAATTCAATGAGTACAGAGTGGCTGACGAAGCTTTAACGTGTTCTTTACCTAAATCAAGATCTTTATTTGAAATGACTTCAGAGCAGAGAAATAAGCGAAAATTGATAGCCTTATTTTGCGATGGATATCAGAAATCTCCTCATTGTCGTGTGTGTAGTGTGCATCCTGATCCCTCACCTACTTCTTCAAGTGCAAAAAGCTATGCACATCATAACAAAAAATGGTTTGGCTGGGGAAAAACGAGGAGAGAATGTGGCCCACCACTTGAATCGACGGTACCTAAAATACCATCGTGTATTTGTAGGTCGAATTCTAATTCTGCCGATTCTATACCTATGTTGAAACCAGAGCCTGCCAGTTTCGGGTACTCGTCTACTATATGCTTTCCTCATGATGAGGATGATGATGAAGTAGTAGAGGAAGAGCAAACGACTATTGAAGATGTCAGATTGCAGAAATGCGGTAAAGAACGCAAAGGAATGGGCTTTGGTGAGGGCTGTGTGTATTGTATGTTGCTGTGGATACCTGTCTTAATAATAGCTTGCCTGTTTTACGGATATGTACTAAAAGACAGAGTGCATTTTCCTGAAGAAAGAAAGGTTATTGGTCGACAAGGACCGACAGTCAGACCAATAATGCGGCGGAACCATTCATCAGTTCTTTATGTAAAACTTTCCGATTTAGGATTCTAATACAATGTTGATGTTTTATGATTTTATATTTTTTATTTATTTTTAAATAAAAAAGTGACTTGACTTTTTGTTTGTTTCTAACACTTTTTTTAAGCTGGATGTCGTTTTCTAATTGAACTTTGGATTAACAAGTCACATGAGTACCTTATTTCGTATTTGTTTCAGATAGCAGGAGTAATTTCGAATTAAAATGGAAACAACTAACGAATCAATCATGAAAAAAGGGAAAAGACCAAAATCAGCAACAAGATACCCAAAAAGAATGCCCACGTATGTTGTAGCGTTTGCTGTTCAGGAAACTCACGATGACCCAAAACATCAGCAAATCCCTCACAAGCGAAGTGTCGAAAATAGCACACCTAGTGCCAAGTCAATCTCACCTAGTGGCTCCGTCAATTCAACAAAAACCTTTACTATAACTCCAACTGAGAAGCTTTCACACGTACTAGACATAGCAACTATAAGTGAAGTAAAGATTGATATTGTAGATGAAAACCAATGTGGAGATGTAGAAAAGAAGTCCCCTCAAATAAGCAGCTACTTTGTAGTGGATAATAGGATGGCGGACGAACAGCCTGAAATAATATTCAATGCATCAAAACACGTGAAAAAATGTAAAGACAACAACAAATTTACCAGGAAGAAACCTAGGAAAAACAAACGCGTCATCAAGTTCAAGAACGTACATTTTAAATATAAAAATCCAAAGAATAACATCACTAGAAGACTTGAAAAGTATTACGAAAAAGCTAAAATGAGTTCGCCTAATGCTGAACAAATTCAAAAGCAGATTTATTCCAACGTTCTATCAAAAGTGGTTTCAAGATCGCGGGTTTTAAGAAAAGTACTAGCAAAAGAAAACCTTCTTGATGAAGCTGGCCGAAATTCATTTTGCGACGGCATTAGTGTCAATGACTTTGAAGATGGTTCTCTTAGTTCTTCGCCATCAACTACGAAAAAGTCTTTTATAAGTTACGCAAGTCAGAATACTTTGGTACGCAAGAGCTCATCATCATCAAGAAATGACGATTTTTACAGCATAAAAACTGCAAATTCTGTAATTCAAGTATCTTCCGATATAACACCTTATAAAACAGATATAATAAATGTCGCTGTGGCGGTTGCTTTTAGTGCATCGAAACCAAATAACAACCAAAATACATGTAATAGTCACGAAACATTTATGCATAAAGAAAATTTAACCAGCGAAGAAACATTTATGATGAACAATACTGAACTTACATCTGAAACACCGTCTAATGATGAGCCCAAGTATATTAAAATAAATTATGATGACCTGGCCCCCATCAATTTGAATGAAAAAGAATTAAGCAGTGGAACTCTCACCTTTGAAAAGAAATCCATGGTTGGAGTGATGTCTAGTGATGACGATACTTTTGTTATCGCTCGGACAAGTTCTGATTTCAACAAATCAAGTATCAATTCTGACTTCACTTTAACATCTAACTCAGATACAACTATAAGGACTGAAGCTGCACATCCCAATTTACTAAAGAAGGATGACTTTACGCATAACTTTTCTAATTTACCAACTCTGTTAGACAAAGTAATAAATCTTGGATTTTATCCAGGAATGACACCTTCAACTAGTTCTGGTGCAAACTTTGATAATGATATAAATGATGTCCTAATTACAGAGAATAATACAAAGAGCTTTCCATTGAGCCCAAAAAGTAAAGGTGACGATCTTCCTACAGATATAAAAAACAACTTATCCATATTAAAAAAATCCTATGAAGTGGAAAAGATGGCGTGTCCTCAAAAGAATATCAGCTTACCAAACGACATAGCTATAAAAGCCAAACTTAAAGAAGCAGAGAAAGCACAACGAAGATCATGTGCAGATGAGGTCAGAAACAAATATCCCACAGATTTGGGCGAGATGTGGGAGCGACTGACTCTAGTGTTAGATTTAGCTGTTCAGAGATTGGAGGATACTTTAGCTGAGAAGATTGTAAAGGACATAAAGACATCACTAGCGGTCTTCAATCAGCACGAATATAAAGTACCAAAACTAGAAATCCAACAAATTGAGACCACGCCAGCTCCTGTTAAATGTGAAAGACCAATCCCAGAAATGTTACACAAAGAAGTATTTGTTTTGGAAGATCATCTTAAACGAGACACCGATATTTGCGTACAATGCGACTTGGTACAAAACCAAGTGATAGATCAGCTGATGCTCAACTTGAGCGTAGAAGGGCCTAAACCGATGCCAACTTCCACGGTGTCTTTGAAGAAATTGAAGAGGCCACAGATTGTAAAGGATTACTTTGAGATTCTGAAGCCGCCAGCAGTTGATAGCGCGGTGATAGAAGTGGGGAGAGGAGACACGGTGACTGTTTCCACAGCTACAGCTGAACTTCGTCCTGAGGAGGGCATCAGCCGGCTCAAACTCCTGCTATCTGGTCCTCTAACATTTATAAGAGAAAATATGTTCGTTATAACCAGTGTTCCAACGTTCTTCATTGTTCTGTTGTGTCTTTACGGTATTATTGTTATCATTATGAAACCTTGGTAATTTCAGTGAGTTAGATTTGAGTTTTATTTTTTCCCTATCACTTTATTGAATTTGCTACGAATTCCTTCTTTTGAATTATTCAAAAGAGCACTATCTATCTGGCCTAATCAATGACTTTATTTGCATTTAACTATTTTTTAAATATGTAATTATTAGGCATGTGATGTGTCCCCTTTAAAATAACTGCTTAATTACATTTTGCTAACAATATTAATAAGCCAAGAGTCCCTTTTCATATTTTGCCTATTATTCTTCAGAAATATGAAAACAATTTTTTTTCCTGATAAACTTAACCTACATTTTATCCTCTTGACAACGACCTTCACAAATTGGCTTCCTCCCCTTGTTATATAAATTAATGGTGGCTCTCTCAAACATCAGTAAAAATTGGTAATAAATAAAAAAAACTTTCGACCTATAAAATTAACTTTGCCAACGAACCAATTACGATTTTAATATTACAGTGAGGTGCAGAATTAAGTAGGCCAACTTTTTTAGTATTCATAAAGTAACGTAACTTCGATATTAGCGATTAATTTCTTAGGCATGTCATAAATCTACACGCTATTGTATTCTGTGGGATAAAAATCAGCAGCAACATAACTCTTAAGCCTTTTAAACTATATTATAGGCAATAATATAATTGTTAATAATAGGCATTGTAAAATGTTAATAATAGGCATTTTGGTTTGACATAAATGTCCCACTGCTGGACAAACCAAAATTAGTTTTTGAAGGCGATACGTACGAGTTTGAATCGCACTTTTTGACAGATTACAAAATATGACTGAGGGAACAAAATTACGTTTTTTGTTTGTTTTAATTGAATAATAATGCTTTTAATTTGTTCACAATATTATCGGCATTTACTGACGAACAATTTCGTAATGGGTTAAACAGTAATAAATACAAAATAGTAAAATAAATAACTTTGTTTATTCAAACAAACAAATTTTTTATCCTTTTTTAAAGGTATTTGGTAAAAACATTATGAAATTTAATTTTATATATAGGTAAATAAAATTTCTGTGTTTTATATTGTAAAACATGCAAGTGTAATCAAGGTTCTAATAATACTAATTGGGGTAATAAATAGACAGTAATTAATATTATTTTTATCAGAACTTTGACATCTAATCCTGCAGGATATTTAACTTTGACTGATTTGCTAGTAAAACAAATGTCATCGAGTGTACAAAAAAAACATTAATTTCTAGTATTTATTTCTAGCTCATTACATACTAAGGTAAATTCAATCGCATACTGAGGGAACTACATAATTTTCCTTTCCCAAGATTCAAGCTATCCCCACACCAAATTTCATTAAAATCGGTTCAGCTGTTTTACCGTGATAGCGCAACAGACAGAGCTATACTTTCGTTCATTTATAATATTTAGTAAGGATTACAACTTCATGTAAAGATTACTAAACTTTTTCAGGCGAAACTTTTTCATTGAAATGACACAACTATGTTTAAAGTTTCTATTTTGTAACTCAGCAATGATCAATATTTGTAACTTAAACTTTCTGAAAAGTCTATCCTACTAATATTAAATGTGAAAGTAAGTTTCGATGTTTGTCACTCAATCACGTAAAAACCGCTCTTCCAATTTTGATGAAATTAAGCACACACCTAGTTTATAATCTGGATTGACACATACGATACTTTTTATCCTAATATCTCGGGTAAAGACTAGTTTAAAATCAAGTGTTTAGCTAGCGTATTTTTGTCAATTTATTTCACGGTATTCTAGCTTCAACAATATACACTGACGATCAAACAGACTGACACAGCGAATTACGAGAAACGTGATAAAAATGAAACAATATTTTCGAAATTTAAGTGAGTAAAATGTACCCGTTCTAATTGTGGCGTCGATAAATTAGTATTGTATTCTCTTTGGATAAATATTATTGTGAAATGTCGGTTTGACTTTTCAATTCAATGTTTACCGCCCAATGACCAATGAGGTACGGGTATTGATATCAAAGTTCTGTCAAAAATAACAATGGTATCTTAATTGGTATTGTTTGTTGTTTCAAGTCGGTTTGTTCATTGTCCTTGCGCCAATACTAAGTGTCCGGATCGGTCCAGTGTGAAAACCGGACGGACGCGACGGCTCCTGAAAATAATTTTAGAAGTAAAATAGGTTTATCATGCTTGATTTTTCGAAGGGTTTTGAGAAAATTTTAAGCTTCGTATAGTAAAAATAGAACGAAATTTATAATTGACTGTAATAGGGAGTTAGCTTATTATTATTAAATGGCCATAAATTCATAGTCTGAGGTGCTACTTAGAAAATCCCTGATAATAAAAAAATTGCCAAATTTGAAAATCGAATCCGATTCAAACCCAGCAATAAACCAGATTTTTTCAAATAAATTTTAAATATCGCAAACCTATTTCATAAAAGATGAAAAATAAATATTTTTTGTAACTGGCTCATTTCCAATGCTCCTAAGTGTAATTGATGCTTACCTTAGCTTAGCGCTCTTTTTCCTGTTCCCGTCAGCAATGGCCACTGCTTGAGCTACCACGGGGCCGTCATCCGTTACATCCTGGCAAAATAAAACAAATATTTGAATGACAGTAAAAACTGCGTACGCACATAGGTAGTTATAATTCCAAAACACAATATACATGTAAAAATTCGCTTAATTTTAATCTAAAACCCCGATAAATTGTAAAGTTACTGCAAAAATAAACTTTATGGCTTTTAGAATCAATAAATAGTGAGTGAATTGAGGTGGAAAATTAGTGACGTCACGTTTGCTATACCCATGTAAAATCTATGTGGGTAACGTGTTTTGACAGCTCATAAAAAGCAAGACAATTCTTTAATATATTTTACCTCAACAGGTGACTCTGTAGTAGCGATGGTGCCCGGCGCTGCCTGCACCTTAGGCACGGGGTATGGGGCGCCGTATTTCGGTAGCACGCGCGGTTGTGTTCTGTCAAAAAAAATATTATAACTTATCAGCTGTTTGCAGATAAAAACTCCTATTTATGTAGGCTTTACCTGTTTTTTTACAGGAAGACGCAAAAACAGGTTTAAATAAAATTGGTATGGACTGAAAGATCTCAATGAGACCGCGGCTAAGACCCCAAAAACCTTAGAGGTACCTAGACACCCTAACTCTTCTCTTAGAAGGTAATATCGTACCCCCAAAAGACTCCTGTTTACTCTACCTTTGTTTAAGTACAGTCAGCGTCTAATAGATGGTGACACTCAGGGTATTCAAATAAATAGACGCAACCAAAAAAGTTTTCATCTTAGGAAAACCTTTTTTTCTATAAAATGCTAGTTTATTTTTCAAATGTGGTCCATATTTTTGAACACTTAGAATGCTTGGATATCATTGGCGCGATGACTGTTACCATATTTATGGCGGTTTGATTGAACCTATCTATATGACATTTTAAACGTCTCGACTTTTGAGCAACTAAATTGTTGACAACAATATGGAAACTTTGTTTGTATCGATATTATTGACTTTTTGGTTGCGTCTATTTATTTGACTACCCTACAGAGGGCAGGTCCACACTGCCGCTGTTTTTCACGGAAATTTAATTATATTTATATTAATGGCATATATAAATACGAAAGTTTGCGAGGATGTATATGTATAAGTATGTTTGTTACTCGTTCACGCAAAAACTACTGAATGGATTTGGATAAAATTTAGCACACACATAGTTCATAACCTGAATTAACACATAGGATACTTTTTATCCAGGTGGCGAAGTATATCCCTCAAGATGCGGGTGAAACCGCTAGTAAGTTATTTTATTGACATGACTAACCTATCCCAATAGGCCACAGACAATCGCCAACAGGCCGTAAACAGCCTGATTAACAATGTGCAGGATGTATTACATTAAAATACATCAATATTCACCCTCAAATAGGGCAATGTCTCTATTGTTACGAGATCATTTACATTTGCTGCGGCTGGAGTACGTGACCGCGGGGTAAGATCACGCGCACACGTTGCGATTTTAAGACTGATTTGCTGTTATCTGAAGGCCACTTTACTTAGACTAATATTTAAATTCGGATACAATGTGAATAAATATGTAAAGTCAAAAAATATTCTATATTTTTGACGAATTAAAGAAAATTAGCTATTTTGATGAAGTATACTTTTTTAAATGCTGATATTAAAGTTCAATAGTACGTGATAATAAAATTGACGGCAATTAAATTCAATTAATGTTGATAATTTAAAATAAAATTATAACAATAGATTCGCTCCTTGCAAAATGTTAAAATAACAATGCTTTAACTAAATAAAATATTAAAAAATTATAATTAAAATATAATAAACTAGCTGTTTCCCGCGGTTTCACCCGCATTCCGAGGGAACTAGCGCACCCGGGTAAAAAGCCTATGGGCCGAGTAAAAGGGTAGCCTATGTTGTTCCTCAGGGTCTATTCTATCTCTGTACCAAATTTCATTTATATCGGTCCAGTAGTTTTGGCGTGAAAGCGTAACAGACAGACAGACAGAGTTACTTTCGCATTTATAATATTAGTAAGGATTAATAAAGCAAATGATCGTATTATTTGAGAATTGATCCTTCGAATAAATTTTAATGCAATATCCACCTACTAAATATTCTTGAAACATTTTCCTTAACAGTCTCCATAAAATAAACACTTAAAAATATTACCAATTCAATCCACATCACAACCTTCGATTGCGACAAAACTACAAATCGCGACACATAAACATGGCCTTCACGACAATCGCATATCTGCATGTACTCTTACTGACATTAAAATTCTATAAGAACTTTATCTAACCTTGCTCCAAAGGCCGTTGCGACTGCTGTAGCCGTCCTGCCATCATCTTGGCTGTCTTCTTCTTGGTCCTGAGGCTCTTCCAGATCATTCCCCTGCTGGTTCACGTCCAGACCACTTTGAAGAGCGTCTGGACTCTGCCCTTTAGCCTGGAACTGGGTCTGTTGTTGGAATTGACTCTGTTGTTGAAATAACTGAGCTTGTTGCAATTGGGTCAAATCTTGCCCAGGGTAGTTGATAAGTTGGGCTTGGATATAACCTGGTTGGGGTTGGAATTGAGCTTGGTATTGGTTAGCTGGGACTACGAATGGCTGCTGGTATAGTTGGGGTTGGTAAGAGCTGTTGTCGTTTGTTTCGACGTCTTGGCTTTCTTGGTCAGGTTGGGGCTGGAATTGGCTGGGTTGGGGCTGAAATTGGCCAGGTTGGGGTTGAAACTGAGCTGGTTGAGGTTGAAACTGAGCTGGTTGAGGTTGAAACTGAGCTGGTTGAGGTTGGAATTGAGATGGCTGTGGCTGGAACTGGGCTGGTTGTGGTTGGAATTGAGTAGATTGAGGTTGGAACTGCGCCGGCTGTGGTTGGTATTGGACTGTCTGAGGTTGATACTGATCTGGCTGCTGTGGCTGGGGTTGTATCTGAACTGTCTGGGGCTGGTATTGGTCTACTTGTTGTGGTTGAGGCTGGTATTGAGCCGGTTGCAATTGGTTTACACCCCGTGGCTGCAAAATCACTGGTTGGGCGGAAAATTGGGGCACAGGTTGCAATTGCTGTTGGGGGAAGGCATCCACAGTTTGGTATTGCGGCACTGGCTCAGCGTTAGGCTGTCCATAGAAACCCTGAGGCTGTACAGCCTGAGCAGCTTGTACTGCAACTGGTTCAGCTTGGAATTGGGGCTGTTGGTACGCAGACACTGGCTGAATTTGAGCTTGGGGTTGTGCAGCGACCAACAAAGCAGGATTTTGGTAACCTTGTTCTACTTTCTGCTGCTGCAGTTGCTGTTGAGCTATAATCGAAGGCAGAGCTGCAAAATGTGTTTGAGCATCAAAACCAGCTACTTGTTTCTGTGACTGAGCAGGTTGAAGATACAAAGGCGCTCTGATCTGTCCAAATTGCTGCAGAGGTACAAACTGTGGCTGCAACTGTAGCTGAGCCAAGGAGCTAAGGAACAGCTCTCCTGGGTATTCCTGTATCTTCTGTTTAGCAACTTCCACTGAGACTTTAGCGTCTTTTTCTGAAGATTCCAGAGTTTCTCCTTCGTTTAGGTTCAATTCTGTAGTTGATATTTCAGTGGTGGCTTCGGTAGTCGGTGTCTCGGTTGTTGAAGTAGTTCTGGGTACGAATTGGGAAGGGATTTGGGGTTTGGGAAGCCTGTTTGCACTGATTTGAGCATCTCTTTGCCTCTGCCTTTCGAATTCCCGGTAGCGCTGCTGTTGTTCTTGGTACTGAAATTAAGTTCGATAAGTTATTTAAGGTCCTAAAGTCCTAAACCAATCACAATGCCCTTTCAATATAAAATAATCAGAAAGATATTAAGGAGAGGATATTTTAAATTGATCACCTGTGTCTGCTTCAACCCTTGATCCAAGTTCTGGAGATCAGAATTAAAGGCAGGTCCAACGTTTTGCCTTCCATTGACTGGTGACCGCTGGAAGAAAGGTACCTCCTCCCTTTGGGGAGGCAACCCTTGGACAGAGACATCATCCTCTTGGGGGGTGCCGTATTCCACGTTCAGGTTAGGGTTTCGTGGATCCAGGGGTTGAACTTGTGGTGGTAAGTACTGTGAAGGTTGCTGGAAAAGAGGTGAAGTTAGTGGTGGGATAGATGAGTAAACTTGAGGGCATAAAATTCGGGTCCTAAAAGATGTACATTTAATGAAATGAACAACTTCACGCGCACGTATAAAAAGTATCCTTCGTGATAAAATCAGGGTTATAATCTATGTTTGTACGAAATTTGATTCGAATCGATTCAATATTTTTTGCGTGAAAGAGAAACAAACATACATACATACTCATAAACTTTAGTTTTTTTATATTAGTAGGCAGTAGGATGTTGCGATAGATGCCCTAATATTTATCAATATCTCAGTAAATGCTATGGAAATTCACTGTATATATGTAAACTATATTTCTGCACATGTCACAAAATAGCGTAAGCTTATAGGTTTAGTGGTCAACATACCACGCAAGAGGTCCCGGGTTCCATTTCCGGCCGGGCAGAATTTAAAATGATGAATTTTAATTTCTGTGACGGGTCTGGGTAGTTACTAATGTATTTATAATATTAAGTGTGTATTTAAAAAGTAAAATATCCGTTAAGGTAGCACGCACAACACAAGCATATTAGTTGCTTACTTTGGGGCTAGATGGCGCTGTGTGAAATTGTCCAAAGATGTTTATTTATTTATTTATAAATACCTGTTCTTGTCCTCTCTGTGGCAACACGAATGCAGGTCCGTCTGGCCTCCACCCGCTGGGCGCGTAGGGCGCCGGGGGCTCCGCCACCGCCCCACTCACTAGCAGAGATATCACAGCCAACAGCTCCTGTGTTAAGAAAAAGGATTAATTAATAAATTCTAATTCGGTGGCTTTTTTAACCGACTGCAAGAAAAGGGTTATGTTTTTCGCGCCTATCTTTGTTTGTTTGCTTGTAATATTCTTTTTGGTCAAATCAGATTCTATTTGGTCGGATCGAAGTCGGAACTTTTAATTTGTTTTTTTCTTTCTTTTAGGGAATAATTGGGTGGAAGTGAGGGTTTAAAGTATTGTAACTAGGTCATGTGGGGTACCATATGAAAGGGCTCCGGCCTGCACACTATTGTCTGTTCCAATAAATTTTAAGAAAAGTGTAAACAAATTCGTAACCTATTTCGTTCTAATTCTGCCACAGAAATTAGCAAAATGGCGTAAGGATGGCGCATTAACGTCATTTTCATGCTCTAAACATCACCATTCATCATTAAACGTTTTAATAATATGAGTGGGAAAATTGGAACAAAATAGGTAATGATATTGTTAACATTTTTCTTATAATCAATTGCTACAGACTATACTAATATATCTTTTGTTTTCTATTATGTCTTTTAAATAACCGATTAACCGTTTTTTTAATAAGACAAAATATATTGACAGATACCTTTAAACAGTACGAAAATATTTCCCACCAAAATCTTCACAATATTATGTTACGAACAGAATTAAGTCTTGCAAGTATGATTAAGCTCGGGTTAATAACGGTTGCTATCGGACCCTCGGCCACAACCCCCGGGCAGGATCCGAATTAAAATTAAAACAATAAACGGAATACCGTGGTGAGCCGGATTTTAATTCCGTACATGGGTTTTGTATTACAGTTTCTTCAGGTTAATAAGCCGTCGGCCAATTTTATGGTACGTGGTCATTATGGAGATCTGCAATCATTATAGTCTGTTCCAATTTATATTAAGAAAAATGTAAATAATAAAAAATGCTGTTTGCTTTATAGCAGAAATAGGTAAGATCGTTTTTTGTCATGGAAATAACTAATCGAAGATACAAATTGAATTGGCTTGATTTCTATAAGTTAACATTAGGTACGCTATTTATTTCTGAGGGGTTGTGAAGAGAGAAATTATGGTATACATACACCCTTCGCGGGTAACTTTAAAGTCACAAATCCAGACTGCCCCCTTCTACCAAAGAGTACTAGATCCTAACTCGACACTTTTCACAACCGAATCGAACCCATGACATTATGCTCAGCAGTAGTACTAGCAATTATTGAACCAATGACAAAGTCAGCAAAAAAAATGAGGCTATACTTAAGTTATTATTGTTAATTATACGTTATACTTACGTATAACATATTAATTCGTGATTAAAGATCTGCCAAAATATACATTTGAAAATATTTATTTTTATTTTTCTTTTGTACTAGCTTCTGCCAGCGACTTCGTCCGCGTGGAATAGTGGTGCTCCGCTCCTATTGGTCTTAGCGTGATGATATATAGCCTATAGCCTTCCTCGATAAATGAACTATCTAACACTGAAAGAATTTTTCAAATTGGACCAGCATTTCCTGAGATTAGCGCGTTTAAACAAAATGACAACATTTCCCTTCACTGCTCTGCTCCTATTGATTGTAGCGTGATGAAAAGTATACTATAACCATCTCAGGAGTATGACAAATAATTGTACCAAGTTTCGTTAAAATCCGTCGAGTAGTTTTTGTTTCTATAGAGTTTATACAGACAGACAGACAGACAGACAGACAGACAAAAATTTTACTGATTGCATTTTTGGCATCAGTATCGATCCCTAATCACCCCCTGATAGTTATTTTGGAAATATATTTCATGTACAGAATTGACCTCTCTACAGATTTATTATAAGTATAGATTTTATGCCTATTTTTAACCCCCGATGCAAAAAAGAGGGGTGTTAAAAGCTTGACGTCGATGTTTGTCTGTCTGTATGTATCTGTCTGTGGCATCGTAGCTCTTAAACGAATGGACTGATTTCGATGCGGTTTTTTCATTTGAAAGCCAGTTTACTTGCGGTGGTTATACCTATGTTTGGTTAATATCGGCCCAGCAGTGTAAGAGTATCAGCTCTTTTCCAAAATGATGTAAGGCATTTTTACGTAGGGGGATTTTAAAATTTTTCATTTATCTTGTTTATGGTATGTTTATTTAATTATCTCTATGTTTTGGTTAATACTATAAAGAATCTTAAAAGTAAATAAGTATCCAAATAATATTAAGTTTTATGACATTAAAAGTACGTTTAAAGTATTAATTATGTGAAGTTTTATGCAACGGGCCATTCGTTGGCTCCCTAACATAAAAACCCCATATATAAAGGATGTTACCTCGCGTGCATAATAGATATGTATATAGTTGTATAATATACACTTGAGTAATACTGCTTATGTATTTCTACTACAATTCGATAGCGTTATTGCTCTACATAGCTTCATGTGATTACAACATAATATTAGGTAAGCTGACTTCAAGGGTTTTTACACTATAGTTTACAGACGGAATTTATTATTTATTTACACATTACACATCATGAATTTGTGATTCAAAAGTATTTAAAATCAATAAAAAAAATTAAGAACTTTTCTATTTTGGCAACGTTTTTCAACAAATTATAGATGCTACATGCCAAACTTATGTTTTCAGAATTTGTATTCAATTATATTAAAGTTGTGTATCAAAAGAAAAAACTTAGAGGATACTAAATTAATGTTATTTTTTTAAATGTTTTAAGGGTTGCCAGGACACAGATAAATTAGGATATCCTTTAAAAAAATATCCAAAACGTATCACGACAGCCCTAACAAATTAATTAACCAGAAAAAATAAATAAACAAAAAAATCCAAAATTCACACACAAGCACAAACACACACACAAACAAAAAACACTTTTAAAGAAAGAACGTGTGATCACCTTCATTTTCGTCGACTTTCGTTCGTTAAGCGTCGCCTGCGCATCGCTTTTATAGACAATAGTATTCACACATTGACATTCGATGCGCGCGCTATATCGACCTTAAGTTTATAGGGCTGGCAGTTTGGTAGGATGCAAGGTGACCGATGTTTAAAAAAAACTTTTAGCTTTCTTAAATTGAAATAAGTTTAAGAGATTTTTCAATAGTCAGATATTTTTTATCTGATGAATAAATATGTCATATTGACAGATTTCGTTAAGAAAATATTATATTTATGGTTCTGATAAAATTGATAGCTGGCAGTTGTTATTATAATTTCATGTCAGAGGCCGTAAATGGATTTGAGAAAACTCTGACACTAGGGCTTGTTAGGTTGGCAAAACCTGCAGCTCACACGATAAGAAGACGAAGAATCGGTTCATCCGTTGAAGCGGTAAAGCGTCAGGCAGACAGACAAACAGAGTTTAGAGATGTGGCGTTTGCAAAATCATAAATCTTTCTAAACACTAATATTTTCCAACTCGCTATTACAGACAAAATGCAAATCTATTGATTGACTGTACAATGATAAAGATTTTTTATTAAATTCGTTAATTAACAATGCAATTCCCATCACACGGAAACTGTTAGCCGATCTTACTGATAAACGTTCTTTGTCACCTAGGATTACTTAGTACTAGCAAGTTGTAAAAAACATGTCATCATCTGCCTAGCCTTTTCCCAACTATATTGGGGTCGGCTTCCAGTCTAAACCGGATGCAGCTGAGTACCAGTGTTTGACGTAAAGCGACTGCCTATCTATCCTCCACAAGCCAGTTACTAGGTAACACGATACTCCTTGGTATCTCCTTAATCTTAACCTTGAATCCCCTTGGTAAGACTGATTGTCAGACTTTCTAGCTTCTGACTACCCGTAACGACTGTCAAAGATGTATAAATGACAACCGGGACCAACGGCTTATCGACCATCCACCGGCCGCGCCAAGCGCAGCTTAACCTATGATCGGTCGACCTGTACGGCTGTAACTTACCCACGAGCTCTTCAGTTATAAAAAAAACATGTCCGACCCGAAAAAGGGTCATCAGTGTTGAAATTACAAAGAAATGAATAATTGAAAAAATTACAAAGTAGCCCAATTGCGATTGCCTTTCTATTCTTTTTTGTCGGATGGAAAATCATCAAGTGACACACCCCACTGCGGGCGGAGCGGGAAGGAGTATCAGACTCTTACTGACTAAAACCCATCCATGTTTCTTCCTCAGCCCTTTCTTTTCTGAAGGCGCGATAACTCTTTCGAAAATCCCGACAGCCCCGACAGGCTAGATTCTGAATAAAAAGTAAAATTATAACCAGTGCCAACCCTATATATATATATTGACACACAAATATGACTCACTGTCAGCCCTTAGTCCGGCCTAAAATACCACTAAGAGGTCCTAATATAATTTATGTCTATGGTCGTCGCGGGATTGAGAGTCAGACTTAAGATTACGACGTTAAGTAAAGATTAGGTGCGAAATGGTTAAACTTCAGATTACAGGATATTTTTATAAGTAAGACGGTTACTGAATTAAACCCATCCATATTCCTTCCTTCGGGGCTCCGGTAACTTTTTCGATGGATCCCAAAGCTTCGGCAGATCGCCAAGCATGGTGATCAATGCTCATACCTTCTCTGTATGAGAAGGTTTTTGCCCAGTTGTGGGACTGTAAATAGCCCTATGTTGTTTTGTTGTTGTGGTGCTGATCCTGCTCCTCATCAGCCTATATATTGTCCCACTGCTGGGCACGGGCCTCTTCTCATACAAAGAAGGCATGAGCATTGATCACCACGCTTGCTCAAGGCGGATTGGCGATTTCAGACTTCTAATATCCAGGTTTCCTCACGATGTTTTCCTTCACCACATGAGGCAGGTGCTTTAACCACTAGGCCACCACGACTCAGGCTACTACGACTCCTCAATATCATCGATCCTGCAATATCAATGAAAATTTTCTTCATGATATTTATTTATCATATTCGTTGGTCTCTCTAGTAATCCATGTATACAACAATATCTTTGATCAGCGATCCTCCAACATAATCGTAGTCCTAAAAGCATTTATTGTGACCAAATCGTTTTGGCATTCCGCCGGCGTTATGAAAAACCCTTAGCTATTGTGAGCACGTTCCGCATGTCTGTTTGAAGTCTGTCGCTTTCTGACATAGATTTTTTATAGTTATGTAATATTGTATTGGTTGTAATTGCTATCGATGGCGTGTGTTAGAATTTATGTGATAGGATTATAAGAAACTAACGGTGTGCTGCGGTTTTACCTACACTTCGAGGGAACTGTTTCACGCACCTGTTTAAAAATTACCCTATGTCCTTTTCTCGGTTTCAATCTACCTACATACCAAATTTCATCCAAATCGGTTTAGCAGTTTCGTCGTGAGAACGTAATAGAGACAATCAGACAGAGCAAAACTTAATCACTTGGGTTAAGATCAGCTTGCAGTAGCTCCATGTAATCATCATCGGCCTATTCACTATCCCACTGCTGGGCACAGGTCTCTTCTTATACAGAGAAGGCATGAGAATTGATCACCACTCTTGCTCAAGGCGTAGTGGCAATTTCGTCCTTTTGAGTCCAGGTTTCCCCACGATATTTTGCTACACCGTTAGACAAGTGTCTAAGATACACTTAGAAAGCATACATGACTTTAGAAAATACTTATCAAAAATTGATATTCAGTTAGAATGAAAACTCACACCAAATAACTCGCTATTCGCGTAAAAGATAAACTTAGAATTTTCTTTCACTCATTTTTTGCATACACCACAAAATTTTTCATCTCAATAATTGAAAGAACGACATTTCCAGTTTTCCGCTATAAAAACCCGAGGGAGGAAACGGGTTCCTGATATTTAGGTCGGTAGCAAATTGGGACACATGTTTACATTATTTTTTTAGCAGTACTCCTTGTGAACAAAGATGTGTGACCACGTAAGTTTGAGGCGGAATGTCAATTGCAGACTTTTTAGTCCTGGGGCATAACCATGACATGTCAAAGCAGGAATAGTTTCATTGTGAAAAAGAAACGGTGCTATACGACGTTAGTAGCTGTCTTGCTCTCACACTTGAATAATGATTGCAAAAACACGTGGTGGTACGGACCCAGGTTTCCTCAAGATGTTTTCCTTCGCCGTTAGTCAGTGGTGTCTGAGATACACTTGGAAATATATAAATACAAGGAACCCTATTTCCCACAAAGTCCCAGTGCCTTACTTGTAAAGAAAAACCGGCCAAGTGCGTGTCGGGCCACGCGCAGTAGGGTTCCGTAGTAGGTCTCAGTTAGTCGACTATAACTCTAAAACCGGTTAAGCCTACTTAGCCGTGATAGTTTTCCTTGTAAGTTCATTACATGTGCTACGTCTTTGATTCTTTTCACATTTCTAGGCACAGCCATTCAAAAGTTAGAGGGGGGGGTAACTCGTATCGAACAAAAAAAATCACTTAAAATCTAGATATTTCGCAAATGGCTCGCTTAACTGAAAAATGGTCTTCACACACCCATAATATTTTTGAAAGAACTATCTAACGATACCCCACACGAAGGGGTACGCGAGAAAAAAAATATTCATCCCTACTTTACAAGTTTGGGAGCTACCCTAAAAATAAAATATTTTTCAAAATTTTATTTTACCACTTTCTCGGCGTGTTTAATATACATATTCATACCAAATTTCAGCTTTCTAATAACAAAAACCACGGAGCTATGCCGCGGACAGACAGACAGACAGACAGACGGACAGAGCGAAACTATAAGGGTTCCTTGTCGGACTACGGAACCCTAAAAAGTAATAAGTACTAAAAACACCACAAACATAATCTCTGGTCCTACAAGTATCTATACGATGAAATACCTTATACGTTAAAATGTTTTAAAACACAAAATCTCAGTATCTATTCAAACAATTTAATATCTTTATACATACCTACAAAAAGTCTTGTACAATTTTCTCAAACGATTCATCATTCTCAAACCAAAAACCAGCGCTCACATCCTTCGTGGCGTATTTATTAAATTTTCATTTAATATAAGCTGAGTTGAGAGAAAATATTAAAATGTGCACTGGCTATGATCCAAGTGTATCCATTGTACTATTTGGCGGGTACCCTGAATTGTAAATAGAATAAGGGGCGTTCACATGCTACCACCAATCTATACTAATATTATAAAGAGGAAAGATTTGTTTGTTTGTAGGGTTTTAACTACAAAAACTACTGGACCGATTTTAAAAGTTCTTTCACCGTTAGAAATCTACATCTTTACGAAGTGTCATAGGCTATATTTATTTCCAGAAATAATTAGGGATCGATACTATAACTTGAATAATGTAACCCAAGGTGTTAAAATATTGACCACGCGGGCGATGCCGCGGGCGGTAAGCTAGTACTTGATATAAAGGTTTGGCATACATTAATAGGTATAGACAGGCAGTCTAGTGATAAGTAACAGCCGCATGGTTTGACCGATCAAAGATTAAGCTGCGCTTGGCGCGGTCGGCCCGTGGATGGGTGACCATCTTTGTCATAGCGAGACTCCTCCGTGCCTCGGAAAGCACGTTAAGCTGTTGGTCCCGGTTGTCATTTGTACATCTTTGACAGTCGTTACGGGTAATCAGAAGCCAGAAAGTCTGACAACCAGTCTTACCAAGGGGTACCGTGTTATCCGGTAACTGGGTTGTGGAGGTCAGATAGGCAGTCGCTCCATGTAAAACACTGGTACTCAGCTGCATCCGGTTAAGACTGAAAGCCGACCCCAACATAGTTGGGAAAAGACTAGGCAGATGATGACAGGAAGTCTAGTGATGATAAACGCGAATCAATCAGTCGAGAATAGTGTCATTAGGTTTTTCTATAGGAAAGTTCTTAGTACACAATGGTATAACTGCCTCGATTGTCTAGTGGGCATATAATGCGACTGCTTACAACAGGGCCTCGGGTTCGATACCCGGGTCGGGCCGAAATCGCTTTGGGTTTAAGAAAAATTTACAAAGCAGCCCGAAGTCAGGAAGTTGGTGGTGTCATATAGGTGTGCCCGGGACTGCACGCTAAGCCGTCGTCCCGGCTGTTATCTTGATAACAGTTGTTGTTACAATTCCATGGCAGAAGCTACTGCTTATTCTTATACTACTGTACGGCGTCTGACTTCTTTGCCTTTTTCAAAGGCGTATAATTTTTATCCGGGCACATTTAGTTTTCTAGCTGCTATGGCAATCAATTTAGGCTTCTCCTACTTTGCTTTTCAGTTTTTTTTTCTTTTCTCTGCAATATATTGATCTACATGATCCTCACGTTAAACGACTACTTGTAACAAGAACAATTAATTTTAAAAGAGTATCCATGGAGTTTCTTGCCGGTTCTTCTCCATAGGACCCACTTTTTGGAAACGTGCACCTAGTTTTTAGTTTTGACATTTTATAAGAACATGTAATTGGTCTACATAAAATAAAAACCTTTTGACATGATAAAGATTTTTGATGCTGGCTTTCAGGAGTTGCAGTGGTTGGGAATAGGGTGGCAGGCTTATTTCAAAAATACATAGCTGATTCTTTATAAAGAAAAGCATTATATCTAAACGATATCAAGACTATTTACAATCTCAATGAAGTTGTAGTAGTAGGTACTTATTATGCATAGGATACCACGTTTCTACATTTGGCAATGTACCGGTGTTTGAATATCAATGACCAAGTCAAGTATACAAATTGCGATGGTCAAGATTTTAAAGGACAATTTGGAAGGAATTACCATGATGACCATGTGATTCGTGATGTTCTTCGTGAGCAGTACTTGTTAGGAAAGATATGTTATATGTGTTGATAGTGTTAAAGACTTCTTAGCTGGTAATGGATATTAATAACCTATCCAAAGATTTTCTTATCTATACTAATATAATAGAGCTGAAGAGTTTGTTTGAACGCGCTAATCTCAGGAACTACTGGTACGATTTGAAAAATTCTTTCAGTGTTAGATAGCCCATTTATTGAGGAAGGCTATAGGCTATAAATCATCACGCTAAAACCAATAGGAGCGGAGCACCACTAGTTCACGCGGACAAAGTCGCGGGCAGAAACTAGTTAGAGATAGAATTTTGACGTATGATCCACACAACTAATGTCAAAAACTTATCTTAATATATGTTAAGCAAATCTTAACGATAGATAAGTAATTGAAAATGGCCGTTAGTCAATGCAATAGTAGCGAGGTCTCAAAAGACATTTTTTTTACTTAGTTTTGGCATCTAAATTAGCGATTAGCAGACCAAACGATATTTTTAAAACGATTGAACCAATTTTAATGAAATTTGGTGTGGAGATAGAGGGGACCTTGGAGACGGTTTTAGGTTTATACTTTTTATCCGTGTGCGTTAATTAGTTTCCTCGGGACGCAGGTGAAAGCGCGTTAAACAGCTAGCATATGAATGGAAGCGAAACTAAACTGGCGAAATATGAGGATATTCAGCTACATTATTGGCTAGCTCGTCGAGAAACAGAGGTGTGATGTCATATCACTAATAATAGCAAATAATACATGTATTATTTACATAAAGTTTATGTTGTATTACTAACTTAATTAATATTATTACTTTCTTTTTCTCCACAGTCTGTCTACATCTCTTATTTTAACTCTCCTATCGCAGGTCTACTGAGAAGAGGGAAGAGATTTCTTAAGAAATAAGTAGTGCCTTTGTACAATGCTTTTCTATTCCTTCTTCTTTTCTTATATTCTGTGTACATAAATTGTTAAATAAATAAATTAATAGCATTTGTCGGCACCCAGATTAAAACCTTATCCCCACCTTCGCTGTTTTATTTGAATGACACAAAAGAATCACGTTCGTGTCATAATTTGGGCGATGCGTTTCCTCATTTAGTTGGCACCCTTTCAATGTGGACCTGATCTGCATACGTACAGAACCCGCTGCAATATCGAAGGCTTTGCTTTAAATTGAGGGCCTATTAACAAAGAAAACCTTCAATATTGTAGGGAACCCTTGCGCACGTGTTCAACTTGCACTTGGTCGGTTTTTTTCTTTTTTCTTGTATCATTTACAATTTTTTTTTAATATATTTTTTCTTGTAAGAGGAGCTCGTCGCTAAGTAACAGCCACACGGGTCGATCGATCAAAGGTTAAGCTGCGCTTGGCGCGGTCAATCCGTGAATGGGTGACCGTCTCTATCATAGCGAGACTCCGCCGTGTCATTTATAGATCCTTGAAAGTCGTTACGGGTAGTCAGAAACCAGAAATTCTGACATCCAGTCTTACCAAGGGGTATTGTGTTACCCGGTTACTGGGTTGCAGAGATCAGATAGGCAGTCGATCCATCCTAAAATACTGGTACTCAGCTGCATCCAGCTAGACTGGAAGCCGACCACAATATAGTTGGGAAAAGGCTAGAATGATGATGCCATTTTGTCTTGTAAAAGATTAGACAGCTTCCAACATGAACAAGCCCTATAACTATTGGTTGCCAACATTTGCTATTGGTCCCAACATGTAACACCAGCATTATTTAAAAGTCTGAGTAAGATATATGCAATTTAAGAACCTAAGTGTGTGCCATGAATTTTGAAGAACGGTATAAGATGCAATTCTTCAATGTTCTCCCCTTTTCAGCTTAGACATGCAAAACTTTTTGCTTGTTTACCGTATTGGAGATTTTAATAAATTTTTTTGATCTTTGACTAATGATTATTTATTAAACACTAGCAGTTTGCCGTGGTTACACCCGTCTCTGTGTCTGGTCTCATACAAACTTTCAGACCATATTTTCACCAAATAAGGGATGAATTTAGAAAAAAATCTTTGTTCGTGCACACTTACGTCATTTAAGGAACATTTGTACAAAATAATATACAACAATAAATATACAACCTTTAACCCTTCTTTAATGATTTAACATTTTTCATTTTTATTTTATTGTTTTTTGTTTCTCGATTAAAATGAGCTCGCCGGTCGAATAAATGAGAAAAAAGTGTTTGTAGTTCGACAGTTAAACTATTGAGAAAAAAAGAGTTCTCAGTAGTTCGACAGTTAAACTATTGAGAAAAAAAGAGTTCTCAGTAGTTCGAAGTTCAAACTAATGAATCGAACAGTACTAGCGAGAACAAACGAAAAACAGTAATCAAATGGGCAAATCTCGTATATTTATGTAATCAAAGATTTTTTTTCTTCTATTACTCATTGCTGGTCGTGCCACGATTCGATATTGACCCGCACAAGACTAGCATTATAATTACGACCCTGGGCTTGTGGCTAAATGTTTCACTGAGTAGAACATTGTCATGAACGCGCCAATTTTTAAAGTAAACGAAATAATTAATAACGCAGGAGGCGAGCTACCAAAACTGCCAGAATTTTCTACTTGCTAGCTATTTCCCGCAGTTTCACTCGTGTCCCGAGGGAACTACGTAAAGCACCTAGTTAAAAAGAAGTCTATAACCTTCTCCAGGGTCTCTTCTATGTCCATAACAAATTGCATCCAAATCGGTTCAGCCGTTTTAGCGCAAAAGCTTAGCAAACAAAGAAACTAACTCACTTTCGCATTTATATGCAATATTTTTTTTGCTAGAGCAATGTTTCAGAACTTACCTTTGGTCCTATAATGAAACTTTGAAACGATCCAGATTTTTAGTAAAGGAGGCGGTGCTAATTGTTATATATAGCTCCATCTCTGTCTCTCTCTTTGGAATCTAAATAACTATATTATAATCTTTAATGTTGCCTAAATGTTATGTATCTAGTTTTAGTTCTTAAATTGAAAATTATTTTAGATTGTGCAACTTGTAGATAAAATACAAAAAAATCTCAAACATAAAGCTATAGTCGGTACCAATAGTTTTAATGATTTTTATTTATAATTCTGCCACAGGAATTAATAAAATTGCGTAAGGATAGTAGATTTATGTCAATTTCATGCTCTAACATCATCATTCATCATCATTTAATGCCATTTTATTTATATAAGTGGGAAAATTAGAACAAAATAGATTAAGATATTGTTTACATTTTTCGTAAAATCAATCGGTACAGACTATAGTTTGGAAAATAATTTTGTATTTTTGTACTCCCATGATTATTGAAAATTTTTTATAAGGTATTTTTAGTTCTTCATTTTTCCCATGCAATTTCCACTCAATCTTTTTTTCGGATGAGAAATCGTCAGATGACCCCTCCCGCCGTGGGTGGGGCGGAAGTGAGTGCCAGACTCTTACTAACTAAAACCCATCCATGTTCCTTCCTCAGCCCTTTGTATTCCGGGGGCGCGGTATCTCTTTCGAACGTCCCGCAGGCCGGTATTTCCACTCATCTATACCCCCCCCTTTTCACTCTATCATCGATATCGATAAATAAAACAACAACAGCACGTTAATCTTTATATTCAACATCAGAGATGGCGTTGGACTGCTGATCTTCATTCTTCACGTCATCTGCCACGGGGTGGGACCAGGCGCCCTCCACTTCAACGTGCTTCTCCTGACCTGTTAGAAAGGCAAAGAACGAGTCTTCTTTTACCCTGAAACAAATATTTCATAATAACCATGACCGATAAACTGCCCAAATAATATTAGTTAGTACTTTTCCATTTTTTTTTAGCTAATGTAAGTTTTATTGTAAACTAACTTTCCGCCAGCGGCTGCGCCCGCGTGTGATATATGAATTCAAATTAAAGATAAACCGCTCGACCGATTTTGTGCAAACTTCACATAAACCTCTCAATAGTCCGAACAAAGCCTAAACATTTGGTTTGGATAGGTGAGCCCGTTCTTGAGTTATAAAATTACAACGAAAAGTGGCATTGATTTTTATTTATATTGATATGTAAAATATTAAAGCTAATAAACTACTATTTGAATGAGAGTTCTCCAAAAAAAAACCAAATTTTATCTAAATCGGTTCAATGGTTAGTGACGCAACATATAGACAGACATAGTTACCCTTCCGCATTTATAATATTAGACAGACAGCGCTATTTTCACATGTATAAAATTATAGCTATTTCCCGCGGTTTCAACTACTTAATCCGCTCAGAGAAAAAGTAGCCTATATCTATTTTCAGGCTCCCTTCTAACACGTACCAAATGTCATCCGTTTTACCGTTAAAGCGTAACAAACAAACAAACTAACTCACTTTCGTATTCATAGGTAAGAAGCTATTTTTGTCCTGTTTTTACCCACATTCTGAAAAACTAACTCATGTCATGCACCCGGATAACAAATATTCTACTATGTGTCTGTTAATCCAGGTTAAAAACTATGTGTGTAAAAAATTTCACTAAAATCCTTTCAGTGGTTTTTGCGTAAAAGAGGAACAAACAAACATACAGACATCCTCAAAACCTTTGGCATTTATAATAATATTAGTAGGATTTTAAGATGAATGAATAGTCGAATATACCTCAAGATCAGGATAAACTTATTCTTCACTGTACCCATACTTACGAGACATGACTTGTATGCAACCTTATTGATGATGTCAAGCAAACAAGCTCCAATGCCAATTCTTACCTAAAAGGCAGCTAGATTTGTATTTATTATAACGCTTATGTGTCATAGGTAAACCTTGTAACAAAAAGCTTTTGAATATATAAGTTCTTTAGGCAGAACCATCCGGCAAGATGGAGTGATGGTCTTCGAAAAGCTGCCGACAGAAATTGGCTGCGTCAAGCTGAAGAATGGGCGATATTGCAAGTTTGGGGAGGCCTAGCCAACCAGTGTGGGGCTGCGGATGAATATGGATCCCCGCGGCCCCGGACTTTCGTACGAGAAGGGACACCGGTGTAGTTTTTAGTCAGTAAGAGTCTGACAGTCTTTGGCCTTCCCCTGGCGGAGGGACTTTTTTATTTAATTTTGATTCTACAACTTCGCATGATATTTTTTGAGATACATGAAAATTGTTAAACTTATTTAAAAAGCTGGAGTTTCTTGCCGTTCTTCACCATATGAAACTGTTTTTTGGAATGGGCAAATGAATTCTCTCTTTTTCGACTTTCAAAAGTGCTTGTTATTAGGCCTAATTGAAATAAATTATTTGAATTGAAGATAAAGTAAGGATTGTAATTCTGGGTTGCGGAAATTCGAAGTTACCAGCTGTCCAGAAACACAGAGGGTGAATTGAAGGGACAAGGATGGGTTTAAGTTAGTGTATGGGTTATTACTGTACTATATTAAATCAGGGTCCCTAAACCAAGGGAAGTGTAATAAGAGAAAGGCACCTTAGTGTAGTACAGTGTAGTAAGGGAGCCCTTAATTCAGGGCCTTGATTCAGTGTAGAAGTCATAACTCTTTTAAAAGTCGGACACTCCCTCTCGCTTCACTAACGGGGTGGCGGTAACTCTTACGGTGTCGATGCATAAAAAATAAGCCATATCTGTGTGCTTTAATGTTATTTTATTTATTGTTTTCAGTGTGTTTACAACTACATGATTATTTACCATTATTATTAAGTATTTTACATGAACAAGTAACAGACTACTTACTCTATACCCTCCCGATCATCTTCCGTTTCGCTAGCCTGAAAAATATAAATTTTATTTATTTGACTCAGAAATAAACTGCTTCGCGGCATTCTAGCTTCTAAACTTTAGTACGTCAAAAAGGTCTTTGGTGTGGGACGCAACTTGTCTAGACACCCTTGCTTTATCCCACCTTAGAAGTATGGGTAGCTGCGCTGGTGCAGCCGCATAATAACGAATATACTCGTATAAGTAAATCTTATTTGTATTTATATATTTGTGCTGTTTGGGGTTTAACATTTGGACCATGGAGTTTAAGTGTCCATCTTTTATTTAATTTTCACGACTCCACGCATGATACAAAGTGTGGTTGTTACTTCTGTCAAAGAATCAGCATGTTTCCCGTTGACAGATGCGGATGGGCGACTGTTTTGGAATTATAAATATTGTAAAATTTAATATACATACGCCTACGCATAGCCTTACGATGACGTGCCAAAGCAAGAATAATTTTGTTGTGAAAAAGGGACGGTGCTATACGACTTTAGTAGCTGTGTCTCGCTCTCTCACCCGAATAGTTATTGCAAGAACACATGGTGGTATAGCCCCTGGCCCTTGGACGCCCACCACTGTGGCTAGTGGGATTACGCCAAAGTTCGGGAGATATGGAAAGTCGATGGGGAGGTCTTTGCCCAGCTGTGGGACAGTACAGGCTTAAATAGATAGATAGATACCTGAAGACTAGTGATTTCGCTATCTGTATTAACAAGCAGGTCTGCTAGATATTGGGTGACGTGGTCTTCTCGGTCGACCACGTCCACTTCTTCGTTATGATTGTGGGGCCGCTTCTTGGTCTCCTCTGTCGGTTGACTGATGATTGGAAGGCGTGTCGCTTCTGTTTCTATTTCTAAAAAGTTGTTGAGACTCATTAGTAATTTGGACAACTTAAAATATACTTTGTACTGCCTTTTTTCGTGATTTTTATCAATGTTTTAAATAGTTATTCTGCCAGGAGTGGAGACAAATTCAAAAATCAAAGACCATAAAGATCCAGCCGTGTTTATAGGTAAGTAAAGGTGTAACTAACCCGACTTTGTTTTATATATCTAGACCAATGTGTTTAAAAATAAATCAAATTCCCTACGCGGCTCTTTGAATGCACTTTAGGAAGGTCTTTTTAAAACCAATGCAGACTATATTTAGGCATCCTAGGAGGCTCTTTTTATGAATCTTCTAAATTCCAATTCCATATTTTTTTATTCTTCATTTTTGGATTTGTATAACTGAGTAGCATACCTTGTATTATATAATTTTCTTAGCTTGTACTAATGTGACCGAGTTATTGTAAACACCATTTCTCTTTTGAAAAGAGTATCCATGGAGTTTCTTGCCGGTTCTTCTCCATAGGACCTAATCTTTGGAACCGTGCAACTAGTGTGACTTTTCATAAGAGCCTGCAAAGGCCTATTTGAATTAAAAATTTTGTCTTTAGAAGTCAGAGCCCGTCAGACGGATTTGAGAAATTTCTGACACTAGGGCTTGTTAGTTTGGTAAAACCTGCCCCACGATAAGAAGAAGATGTATATTAACCTGTGGTAGTTTTGTCCTCACGTCGTGGTAGTTCGTATTTTTCATCTCTCCCCTCGTTTCGCTTTTTGATGTCTACAACGAGGTCGTGGTTCCCCAGTTGTTCTGTGAAGTCTGGTGTCAAGTCATCGTCGCTGTATACTTTCGCCATGTCACTGTGAGACTGGAATTTTACACAATAATATTATATTACTTTTACTGCCGCGGTTACTTATACGTGAAACTGAAGAACTGTCATCCAAGATCTAGATAAACAATTAAATAATTTAGCTGTTATTTTATGTTTTTCATCTAAATTATTATGATACATGTTAATCCAGGTTATAACCTATCTATGTACTACCAAATTTCATCAAAATCCATTAAGTTGTTTTTGCGCGAAAGAGTAACAAACATACATCCATACATTCTGACAAAATTTTATAGTATTAGTAGGATAGTAGGATTAACTAGCTGTTTCCGCGCCGCGTTGCCGCGTCTAATTCTGTTTAGGCATTTTACCGTGAATGCGTAACAAACAAACAAATAAATTCTCAATCGCATTTATAATATTAGTAAGGATCAGTAGGCCTAGCACGAGCGCACCACTATAATCGTATCGATAGCGATTTTCCAATCATAAATACAAACAGACCAAAGCAAAATGTATGTTTAAAATGCATAAATAATAATTTGCAGCATCCAAAGGTATGATTAAAGTCATCAATTTAAATAAATAGTACGTAAGAAGCGAGTGAATTCCATTCAAAAATCGCTTTCGATACGAATACTTTTTCGAAAGTGATTCGTGCTAGGCTCACAGATAGTAACTGCAAAGTACTAAGTATGTTTCTCTTTCTGATACATAATGTATCTCTTTCATTTTGAGCATGACGTCACTTACACGTCTTTTGTTTAAATAAAAACGTTCTAATAGTTACAACAACAAAGTTATATGTTTCTCTTTCTTATTATTAATCTATCTCTTTCATTTTGAGCATGACGTCATTGACAAGTCTTTTGTTTAATTAAGATACATTCTGATTGGTTCGTACAACAAAGTTCTATTCTTCTCTTTCTAATTTATTATTCAGTCTCTTTCATTTTGAGTATGACGTCATTGAAACGTCTTTTGTTTAGTTTAAAAATATTCTGATTGGTTGGTCTTATAAAGTTGTTAATCTTCTCTTTCTCAATCATTGTTCTATCCCTTTCATTTTGGGCATGACGTCATTGACACTTCTCTTGTTTAATACAAATGTAATTCTATTTAATGGCCGCAAATCAATAAGCTTCTTGGCTGCAAAGCTATATTTTTCTACTAAGTAATTTTATAAAGAAAGAAAGAAAGAAAGAAAGATTTATTCGCATAGAACACAGGTGGTACCAGATTTAACAATGGTCAATAGTTCAAGCCGTATTCTGCCCATAATTGGCATGCAAATATTTAAATAACAATAAAATACTAGCATTTTAATGTACAAATCTCAAGATATTATAATATTATTATTTTTTTATAAAATTTTACAAATAATCATATTCATTACATTTATATTGCATAAATTCTTGTATTGAATAAAAAATTAGTTTAAATTTGATATTTTTGTACTTTTGTTTTTCACGCGCATAATATTTTTTCTTTATAATATTAATATGGCATCGTAATACTGAAAGAGTACACTTATTAAACAATTATTATATCCTAGTCAGAAGACTATTGTGTGTACATTCTTTGTTGGAGGTCCAAAAATAATAAATAAAAATAAAATCGTGTGGAATCACATAAATGATTTCTCATGTAAATTTTCAAGTTACATACAAACATACTTACATCAAAATCACCTTCATTTGAGGGTCTGGAGTGGATGCAGGTCATCCTTGTCAGTGCAGTCGCGACCACTAGCATGGCCAACTGTGCAGAAAAAAAAACATTTTTATCTATGGAGCAATGTCAAGAATAGGCCATTCAGCCTATTCTTGCAAATGGAAATGCGTTTGCTTGAGTACAGCAATTGAAAAAAAAACGCATTACATGCATAGTTATTATCCTACTTATTCTACTAATATAATAAACTAGCTGTTTCCCGCGGTTTCATCCGCATCCCGAGGGAACTACTTAGCGCACCCGGGTAAAAAGTAACCTATGTTGTTCCTCAGGGTCTATTCTATCTCTGTACCAAATTTCATTTATATCGGTCCAGTAGTTTTGGCGTGAAAGCGTAACAGACAGACAGACAGAGTTACTTTCGCATTTATAATATTAGTAAGGATGAGAAAGTTTGAAGATGTATAAATGTGTGTTTAATACTCTTTCACGCAAAAACTACTCAAGGCCAAGTTCACCGACAAGATAACGGTCCGATTAACTTAAAACAGCTGTTTACCATCGAGATATATCAATAGAGATGCAATCCCGAACATTACGCGGTCACAAAAACGTAACCATTTTTTAGAATGCTGACTTAGCTTTGAAACTAGTAATCATTTTGATGTAAAATTATATCTATCTCTCTCACACTAACCGAAACGTAATGTTCATGACATCTATATGATAAGGATGGCATTTACTACAAATTTGCCCATACATTTACTACAAATTTGCCCATATTATTATTAAAATCGTCCTGCTGTCTCTCTGATAGATTCAAGGTGGGTACCAAGTGACAGATGTCATTAATTTTGACTGGTCACAACCTTTATGGCACGCATTTTGCTTGGTGATTGCACATCTAGTTACTTTAGTAACATATATAATCTATGCTTATATTCCTGTAACGGACGATTACCAAACCAGGCTTGAACTAGAAGTGGGTAACACGAAAATTCCAGCTTCCTGATAAAGGGCCAAGTTCACCGACTGTTAGTTTCGTAATCGGTCCGTTAAACGAAAACGTTATAAAGCGGGAAGCGGGAATTTTCGTGTTACCCACTTCTAGTTCAACCCTGGTTTGGTAATCGTACCCAATTCGAAGTCGTCAACGAATTTGCGGGCAACAATAAGTAAAACAAATATTTAGAAGAAGAGTTGTTTATTATGATATTGTGTTTATAAATATCATTGATCTACCGTGACGAACATACCAACAACATGAAGTATGTTCAAGGAATATCATCATCATCTGCCTAGCCTTTTCCTAACTATATTGGGGTCGGCTTCCAGTCTAAACCGGATTCAGCTGAGAACCAGTGTTTTACATGGAGCGACTGCCTATCTGACCTCCACAACCCAGTTACCGGGTAACACGGTAACCCTTGGTAAGACTGGTTGTCTAAAAAATGTTATTTCCTTTGCAAAAGCTTTGAAAACTATAGGTACCTATATATAGCTTTGAAAACTACCATTTTTTTACAATATCTTTTTAAATACATACTTTGAATCGGGAATAAAATCTAATTACGAATTAGAAAAAAAAATGGTAGTTACGGCCTTTTTTCTTAAGTCACCAGTACTTATAGTGCACCAACAACAACCAGCTATTAATTACAGCAGATAATTAATTAAACTTATCAAAATTAATCACAATCTCAAAGAAACTCTAATTTTCTGATCTGCCTCATTTTCATTGCTCGCGAGTGTATAAAAATTGACTTACCATTAGAAATAAGTTCCTGTGATTAAGTGGAGTCTTGACTCGCTAGGACATCAAGGCACAACTGCGCGTGATGTTCACAACATAAAACAAAGTGCACCTGCGATTATGGAGAATAAACAATACACGATTAAGGCTGGATATAGATGCTGCGACTTTTTTCTGCGATTGTCGCATAACCGGCAAAATATAATCGGTGTTTAGTTGATATCCTGCTGATGGTGGCGATGTGTATCGGGTCGTTAAGTTCCCTTCAAAATGGTTGAGCTAAATGAGGCTGATGCGCTCGTCATACTCGTTAACGGGTGCCGTCAGTCGGGACTGGTCAGCTTCTAGCTGCTTCGGCAATCAATTTTGGCTTCTCCTACTTTGCAGTTTCATTTTCTTTTTTGCATATATACATTGAATTACACGATCCTCACGTTACACGTCTATTTGTAACAAGAACAATTGTTTTTAAAAGAGTATCCATGGAGTTTCTTGCCGGTTCTTCTCCATAGGACCCACTTTTTGGAACCGTGCACCTAGTTTTGACGTTTTATAAGTACCTGTAAATTGGTCTACATAAAATAAAAACCTTTTGACTTTGACTTTGACTTTGATAATTCCTCGCCCCGCGATCATTAACTAACAATAATCGTCATTGATTTGTGGTGTTTTTTGTCTATACCAATCCTTATACCAATTGGAGATTATGTACTTACATCTTTTTTCATTTGCACCAAAAAAAAATCAGGTTACTTATACGTGAAACGGAAGAAGTGTCATTTAAGTTCTTTCAAAATGGAGGATAAAGTTGAATAATTTTGCTATTATTTTGTGCTTTTGCTCTTAACATATGTGACAGATATTTACTTGATTCATCTATGTATTGATAAAATAAAAAAATACATTAAAAGTATGCTAATTAATGATATCATGTTATGTTTTGTGATATTCGTAAAGTTATAAATAATAAAATGTTTGGTGCAACCGGCCATTAATGTCTTCATAATCAACCTACTTAATATCATCCAACTGTTAAACACAGGCCTCCCCTAACATGTACCATATCGGCTGATCTTCAGCCCATAGCATCCAAATTCCACCAATCGCTTATTAGCCTATAAAAGTACAACAAAATAATACCTAATAATTATATTTACTTTACAAAACTGTCATCCTTTGACAAATGAGTTGTTCCTCTGTTGTATTATAAGACAACAGGATTAGGTTCAAATAAATAAAAATCTTCATTGTAGGCATTCCCTGGAGAGTTATTTTTATCATCTCCTTCATGCTCCTGATTTTTGAAGAAAGGAAATTCGGTTTACACGCCGTCTGAGAAAGTTAAACAATTTATTTTTCTTCCTGTTGGGAAATGAAAGCGAATTTTGTTGTCAAGCCACTTTTTCACTTAGAATTAGTTGGTTTAGTGGTTGCGAGTGTGGGCCGATCGATCAAAGGTTAAGCTGCGCTTGGCGCAGTCGGTCCGTGGATGGGTGACTATATGGGTACTATATGGTGACTAGATGGGTATCTATATCATACCGGGATCTTCCGCGCTTTGACACGTTATGCTGTTGGTCCAGGCTGTCATTTGTAGATCTTTGACAAAAGCCAGAAAGTCTGACAACCAGCCTTGCCAAGGTGTATCGTGTTACCCGGTAACTGGGTTGTGTAAAGCACTGGTACTCAGCTGCATCCGGTTAGACTGGAAGCTGACCCAAGTGTACCAAATATTGTCCAAATCGATCCGGTATTTATTGCGTGACAGAGGAATAAACGGAAATGTATACATCCTCACAAATAATTGGTTAAAGTACCATAAAATCATAAAAAGAAAC
Source organism: Pyrrhia umbra (assembly GCA_963891755.1). Taxonomy (NCBI): domain Eukaryota; kingdom Metazoa; phylum Arthropoda; class Insecta; order Lepidoptera; family Noctuidae; genus Pyrrhia; species Pyrrhia umbra. The sequence goes on from OY982943.1 coordinate 6,698,817, forward strand.
ACTCATTTGACTGGTGCACAATCGCACTTCCTGTACATCCGCAAAAGAATGAATGAATGGGGAATTCCCATTCATTAATTTTTTTTTAGGTTCCAATTTGAATCGTATCATATCACTCTTTCATTCCATTTTCCAACAACGTTGCTTACGCAGGTAACTACAACCAAAAGAGCTGTCATACCTAATACCGGACCCACTTTAAGCGTCCATCAAACTTAATCATCAACCTACCTAAAAGACTTTCAACATAGTGTAGTGACATATAAAAGGACAGTCCCTGGATAGTCTGAAATGGAGTGACGTCAGGAACTTACATCAAACCCCGTGCGAATACGCGCGAGTACCTTTTCTTTCTACCTGTCCTTGTTATCCGCGTGATTGCTCTAAGTGAAGGCTCGCCTAGGATTTATCAGTCCATCAAAGAGATTTATCACAGTTTTATTAGTAGGATATTAATTTCTCAATACATAAAAAAAACATTTATCTGAAGTAACCCACTGATATTTGTATTCTGCTAAAATTGCACCTGATTTCCCTTTATAACCTAAAAAGTTTTAATATATACAAGCTTCCCGCCAGCGGTTTCGCCCTCGTGAGTTTTAAAATGATCGAGTTTCATACAATTTAAATTTGCCCCCCTTTTTCACCCATTAGGGGTAGAATTTATCAAAATCCTTTCTTAGCGGATGCCTACGTCATAACATCTACCTGCATGCCAAATTTCAGCCCGATCCCTCCAGTGGTTTGGGCTGTGCATTGATAGATTACTATGTCATGACTGACAGTCAGTCACCTTTGAGTATTATATATATTGAGATTTAGATTCATCTCTGGTTGCCGCATCTTAAGTTTCTCTACCTAAATATACTGAATTCTTGTGAAGTCTCTCTAAATAAAAGACAAAAGTAGTTTTAAAGTCAGTCAGTGTCTTACAAAGTCGCCGCCGCAGTAAAATCTTGCACAGAGTTTGCTTTTCGACAATTTGTCGTAAAACTTTCAGCAACTTCATGGCAGAGACATTTACGTTGGTTTTTTACCCACAAAACAATATGATTTACGCAACTGAAAGTTGCAATAAAACTTTATTTTTTTGTGGTTCATAAAAAAATTGCAAAAGTAACTTACAATGAGATACATCGTTAGCTAGATCATTTGCCTAGCCTTTTCTCAACTATGTTAGGGTCGGCTTCCAGTCTAAACAGATGCAGCTGAGTGCAGCCAGTGGTTTACATCAGCGACTACCTATCTGACCTAGAGAACCGGGTTACACGATACCCTTTGGTTGTCAGACTTTCTGGCTTCTGACTACCCGTAACGACTGTCCAGGATCTACAAATGACAGCCGCGACCAACAGCTTAACGTACGCTAGCCAGATAGCCGACTAAAGACTGGCGTCCAACTAGCGGGTTGGGTCGGGTCGCATCGCAACGCAAAAATACGCTTGCATATGTTTTGTATGAAATATCGTCCACTAGCGACGGGTCGGGGCGGAGCGGGCCACAACCACAACGCATTTACACGAGGTCCGATGCGACTGAATCGCAAGTCTGTCGCACGATGTGTTCTCACCCTTATCCCGTGTTGATATTTCGCTCATCTTGTTTACATGCCATCTGATATTGTTATTCGTTTAGCATGACATAACAAACACTGGCAAATAATAGAGGCTGTTTAATATTAGGAAATCGTTCGTTCGACGCTACGTCAACGCAGAATATACGTCTTTTTGTTTTCGTTTGCCACACCTAGCATTTCGTGGAGTTTAAAGGATTTGCTAAAATGAACCTTCTAGGAAAACAGGGGTAATGTTATGTTACTTTTTGTTACCTACATACTAAGAAACACACGCTCTGTCTCTCTCCCTTTTTTTTGACGGGTATTCATCAAATGAATCAGACGGACAGATGAATTCAAACCATAAGGGTTCCTTTTTACCATTTTTGGGACGGAACCCTAAAAACTAAAAGAACCTTTTGTCCAAATATTTAATTTTGCTGAAATCTAGATTTTTATTTTTTAACATAAAGATAACATGTTATTGCCACAAAAGATCTGGATATCTCTCATCATTTGTACTTGATCATGACCTAACCTTCAGTGGCGTGCACAGAGATTTTAGGCAGGGTAGGCAGAAAAGCCAAAGCGTGCGGACGAGCGGCGCGCGACCTTCGATACTACGATAGGTACGCCTGCCCGTGAAATGCGCCGCCGCGCCGGGTGACACCCGCCTGGCTTTGGTACCCACTTTTCAAAAATACCTTTCCCGTTTTGGTTCGTCGTCTTGTCGATCAAATAATGATGCATGTAATTTGCCACCTCAAATAATCATAGATTCAGATTTGATTTAAAAATCTCGAACATGAGTACCGACCTAAGAACGAATTTCATAAATAGTTGTCCATAACTCCGTCGTATTTCGCATGAAAGTTGACCTCTCCTAATAACTTCCCATATTCACATTCAGGAACAAATTCTTTCACGCAAAGTGAGCTCATGTTTACTCCAAAAACAAACAATATCAAAAGTGATTGAATAATATTTCGGTTTCGATCGACTTTCATCGTGTTTCAATACGATTTTTTCCAAGTGTACGGAAGCTTCTAAGTCAGATTGCTCATGGTTTTGGCTACCGTAGGAGATAAATATGAATAGTTGAAACCTGCGTCGTTTCAGACGGTTTTATTAATTTATTGTGTGTGTAAAATAGTAGGCAAGGGAAATAGCGTGTATGCAATCCGAGAGCTAATAATATGAATCGAATTGTTTTGTATTGGATTTACGATTGACTTTACCTTTAGTTTGTATTAATTGTAAATCTGGTGTACAACGGCCTTTCGCGATCACTTGTTTTTTTTCTCCGAAAGATAGTGTTAAAAACTCATAAAACTCATAATTTTTAATTTTCTGTACACACACACCACTTTCACAGTGAATATATTCCATTTCACACTATTATCAACGCTTAAAACTCACTATTATTAAAATATTAAGAAATATTCGCTAGCACAGAACAAGTCAGATAAACAATAACAATGGCGACGCGCGCGAAACTCACGTCACAGAAAAAAAAAATAAGACTAAAAGAAATGTTGTTTACTTAGAGATAAGAAAGTCAAAACATGCTACTTTTTAAAATAGTTACATTACATCATAATGTAGATCGGTTCGGAAAACATCGGCCACCGTCTCTTGTGGCCTTGTCGATAGCCGAAGGTTTCCGAACCGATGTTTCCGTCGTATAAATCGAATTAAGACATTGCCTTTTTTGTTATTCGTGTGCGTAATTTGTATCAATGTGTGCAAAATATTTATACGAACGCACACTGCATTGTATTCGCATGTCTACGAGTCTTCTTACAAATACTATTGTACGAAATGAGGCATTCACGTTTTCTGCCTAGATTCGCTAGGGGCGCCCTAGTACCGCGCAAACTTTTTTGTGTTGTTGAAATGTATCGCGAGTATTCTTCGTAATACCACCAATATTCGACAGGTGGAGCTGATTTAAGTTTCAAGATTTTTTATTGATAGTAATTACTCTGAGATAAAATATTAGATACTTATTAAAATAAAATAAAGATAGTAAATATTTTCTGAGTTATGTAGGGTAGGCAGTGTCTTTTTGCCTATATGAACTGCACGCCACTGCTAACCTTGTATAGATTTTGATAACAATAATAAGTTATATTTATTAAATATTTACCTACTTAGTAATATTAACGTAAGTTCATAATTTTTCACATAATATCGCTATAGCAGACATACATTAAACCCAGATTCTTTACATCAATTTATAAATAAGAGAAGTTTAGCATATAGGTAGGCCTCGCCCTTAATCTTAGACGAAACCTTTTACAACTCAAACTGTCAATGTTACTAGCAAAAGTGTTTGAAAACACTGGCAGATTTTAGTCCTCACTGGCAAGGTTCAACCCCCACATCTGATACACAAATTGTTCCTGTTCTGGGATTTTTTGCAAGTATTAAACTATGCTTGTAAGCCCAAACTACACCACGATAGGCAAAAAAAGCACTGTGGGGGCAAAGATATTAAAACAATTTATTAACTCTTTAGATTATTAAAACCTTAGAAAAACTACAAGATATTTTCAACCGACTTTAAAAAAGGAAGAAGTTCTTAATTCAACTGTATGTTTTTCTATTAAAGAATATAAGATTTGGGCGCAGTAGAGTAGGTATTTAATTCTATACAGATATTAGAACAGAACCTACAACAAAACAATTTTATCCGATAACCTATAAACTTTCTATATTAACATTATTATTCAGTAGCAAGATAAACTAATGCACTCAATTTCACTTTGATTCCTCAAACAACAAGTTTACGATAATAACTTATAAGTATTATTGTTTTGATAAACATGTACCTTACACCTTTGTGGTGGCCTAGTGGTTAAGGGACCTGCTTCTCGTGTACGAGTGTGCGGATTCGAAACCTGGCAAGTACCAATGTGACTTTTCTAAAGTCATATGTACTTTCTAAGTATATCTTAGACGTCACTGACTAACGCTGAAGGAAGACATCGTGAGGAAACCTGGACGTAAAAAAGTCTGAAATCGCCAACCCGCCTTGAGCAAGCATGGTGATTAATGCTCATGCCTTCTCTGTATGAGAAGAGGCCTGTGCCCAGCAGTAGGACATTATATAGGCTGATGATGAAACATGTACCTACATTCTAATGAATGATTCCGAATTCGACAGGGAACTCATATAGTTCCTAGTCTATCTGTCTGTCTGTCCGCGGCATAGCTCAGAGGTTCTTAGTAGGTACTAGAAAAAAACTAAACTAAACTTTAATATGGATGGATATGCATTTTGATCACGCCGATACAGTCGTTACGAGTAGTCAGACGCCACAGTCTGACGACCAGTCTTATCAAAGAGTTTTCAGTAACTGGGTTGTGGAGGTCAGATAGGTAGTCTCTCCATGTAAAACACTGATGCTTAGCTGCATTCGGTTAGCCTGGACGCCGACCCCAACATAGTCGGGAAAAGGCTAGGCTGGTGTTGCTACTAAAGTGGAGTTGCAGAATTAAAAAAAAAACAAAATTCAAAAGCAGCCAGGGTCATTCATATAAAGTCTGTCTACTTGGTTGACCAGGCGAAACAAATAAAACAATACATTATGTTCGCTTTTTGTTTATAAAAGTAAACTACAGATAATATAAATAACCTTTATTCTATAATATAATAACGTCCTTTCACCAACTTCTGAAATATTCGGCTTCAAATCAACAACATCACTTTTAGCCGAAAGCCGAATACTAAACTATCATCACTGCACATCACTCAAACAAGGAAGACACTTTCTTCTTCAATTTCTTCCCTTTTCCGTCATTAGTCACTTTGCATCGTCCATAATTTGGCGTCAAGTAGAACAACTGGTCACTGACCGCATCGTAATATATCACATTATTGTAATTGTCGAATACTATTCTGAATGGCGAACCACTACCAAAAGCTCCTACGTCAGTCAACCTCCCAGTCCTGTAATCAATTTTGTACAACCCTCTGGTTTCACTCTGAACGAAATACGCATTATCATTTATATCAGTTGTCAAAGAATATATTATATTCGAAAATATCGTAGGATTTTTCTCTCCCTTCCCCAATTTATACACAGTGAAATTACTCATGAAATAAATATCATCTTTCTTGTCAACTATAAAATCATCGATGTTATATTCTTTCAAAGCTGCTATGGTCTTTGATTGTCTCTTCTCGAAGGTGTACAATCCTTTCGTCATGAAAATGGTGTAATAAACTTTGTCTTTAAACTGCATGTGCCAAATAGTCTTATCAGAAAGTCCGTACAGGGTAGTTTCATTCGTGGTAGGGTTGTATTTATAGATGCCGTTTGCCCCACCGATGTAGGCATCCCTGGTTGTCTGATCAACAGCTCTAGCGAAGGAAAATTGAATATCGGGTACAAACAGCAATCGAATATCGTCTAAATCGAATGCGACCGTGTGATCTGAAGGTCGAGTGTCCTCGTAGTGAAAATAAACAACGTTGGCCACCCTGTCGACGGCTAATTGTCCGGATATTGGATAGTTTTGAAATATTAGAGCTTTGGAATAGCAAATGCTGTCGAAGCAAGCGTGACAATGGCTTTTGCCGGATATTACAGTCGTTAAAGCCGAAAGGCTAAATAGGATTATGAGGATTTTCATTTTTGTTTCTGAAAGAAAAATAAATAAGATTTAGTGAGTCAGCCTTGATACTAAATTATGTGAAAAAATATATACGAGTTCGAGTATAAATATTACAAAACATCATTCAATTTGTAATCTTACTAATATAATAAACGCGAAAGTTTGTAAGAATGTATGTTTGTTACTCTTTCACGCAAAAACTACTGAATGGATTTGGATGAAATTTGGTACACGCATAGTTTATAACTTGGATTAACATATAGGATACTTTTTACCCGCGTGCGCGAAGTAGTTCCCTCGTGATGCGGGTGAAACCGCGGGAAACAGTTAGTATCCGTTAATGTATTACATAAAAATGAATCCCTATTTCCCTTGGTCATCGCATCGCATCGCATCTGGAGAAGGTTCTTCCCTGGAGAAACTTCCGTGGGGACGCGAGTGAAACCGCGGGCAACAGCTAGTAAACAATAAAAACAATTGAAGCATAATTTAATGCTCCTCTTTATACTCGACGTCCACATTTTCTAGAACTTTCCACACTTAACTTACTTTATAATAAAATCATAATCACGCAAATCGTTCCATGAATTATAGTTCTTTCTATTAACACCCACTAAAACAGTCTTTTAAGCCAAACTTTAGCGTTTAAAACTTTCGTTAGAATATAATTCACACTAGCTTAACTCACAGAATGACAATTTAACGTATTTACTCCACAAACTTCTACATTGGAGTGATAAACACATGTTATTAAAAACATATGATGCCCCCTTATCATTATCAAATTGTGAAGCAGTGGCGTAGTTAGAAAATAGAGGCGTACGTTGAAAAGTTTAAAAGTAATTTTCGAGTTTGTTGTTCGAAATTCGGACTAATATAAATTTGATTTCGGACTTACCGACATGTGTACTTGATGGTTTGAAGCAGTGCGTATAATATTGGCGACAATAATTACGAGAATATTACCATAGTGGTTCACTTTACGGGTTTAACGCCAGTTAGCACGCATTGGTATGGCTTCTATGAAGGTACCTACGTGTGCTACGCAAGAATTGCTTAGTTAGGTAAATAATTAATAGGTGCCTGCTAAGTACATAAGATACATATTTGGCGAGCTATTATATTGAATGAGCCTAAGTCCCAGCAGTGGGCAATAACAGTAATGTTTAGATTCAACTCAAGTATCTTGACTTGGCACACGAGTTTATCAGATTCTGACATGTGGATTTTAGTCATTGTGCCGTTAATCGTTTCGAGCAAGACTAGTAGTTAGGAGCCTGGATCAACACCTAAAGAGGCTCTCGTTAGGCAGCTGGATAAAGGGTTTGGCACAGAAAGCAGTACCTATTCTTAAACACAGCACTTATCGTTTTTGATCGTCGTTTCTTTTCATCTCAACGCAAATTACTTATCTAATATTATTTCATGAGTCGTGCCGTGTCACCATTCGCCATGCCGATGAAAAAGTGGCCAGAGAGCAAGGCACTAGTGAGCTTACTACTAAAGGACTGACAACTGACATATCTTTTATATAGCGACGTAGAGGTTATTTAAGTAAGCAAATCAACACGAAGAAATTCATTTCAAAAAATACACTTTATTCACGGATTCACGCTAAATTAGTTACGCTCTTATTCGCTAAGACTGTGTTTGCACTTTATATAACAAGACCCCAATGACCTTTAGATTTATACACGCTACACTCCCCAGAGAAATGTGGCCTTTAACCCCACGCGTGGGCTTAATGTCATCGCACTATCTATTTCTGGAAGAAAAATATTTCAAAAAATAAAACCGACTTCAAAAACACTGCAATTAAAAAAATCTGCCGAAACGCTTGAGGACAAACACAATAGATTTTGTGTATCTTCGCCACCGACTTCTAGGATAATGTATTGGCCCTCACGCCACCAGGACCGCGCCGAGCCCTGGCAGCGCCTGTGTGCGAAACCTATGAAACGCCTCTTTTTTAACCGACTTTAAAAATGGAAAAGGTTATTTTTATTCGTTTGGTAAGTCATATTTCAGAGCAGTGGCGTAGCGTATCAGACAAACAAAACATTTCGCATTTTAATAAAATAAATAAACACTATGCTGCTAGAAATTACACTATGTCGTAATCGAAAGCGCGAGAGAAGCGAGCGCGAAATTTTTTTAGCATGATAATTAAAGGGAATAATATTTTTCAATGAATGGTAACAAAAACAGAGTTCGAAAAGAAATAAAAATACGTACGTAATCGAAAGCGCGAGCGAAGCGAGCGCGAAGTTTTTTTAGCGTTATAATTATAGGATCGTTTTTCAATAAATAGTAACAAAAACAGTATCTGAAAATAAATTATATACGTAATTGAAAGCGCGAGCGAAACGAGCGCAAATTTGTTCTTTAGCAAGATGATTATGGGGATAATATTTTTTTGATGATGCCTTGATTGATGATGTTGCAACCTATTTTATTTAGTTTCCGAAGATGGGAGAATTGTTCGCTAGTTTAATAAGAGGTTGGCTAATCAGATTTTGGGGGCCCTTCTAGCTTGGGGGCCCCGGGGCACTGTCCGGGTAGCCCCAGGGTAGCTACGCCTCTGCTCACGCTTTGATTTAAGTGAAAACTGTAACAAATTAAAGCTTATGTTGCTTTTCCGCAAAAACAATGAAAACTTCGTACATTCTGTGTGGGTTTATGTAATACTTAGGAGAGCTAGCCTAAGCCTATATAATCTTTCCTGTTCCATTGAAACTACTCAAAATTTTTACTTTTTTAATTGTTTTGGTTCTTTCGCTCGTTAAAATTGGGGGTCCTCGGTGACCACATTTCGCTCGCGTCGCATCGCATCGGATTGCGTTGATAAACTCATCCACGGCACGGCTTTTGTAATAAAATAATCGCCTATTGTAGCGACTTCGGTGGTTCTTTTGATTTTAATCCAGAGCTCGTAATTCATGTAAACTAAAACCCGAAACGTAAACAGTGGGTCAATTCAAATAGTGTAAAATTAAACCACAATCATAAATATTGTTTTGGGAGACTTGTATCTACTTACTCATCGATGCTCAACTATGAGATAATATGTTGATAAGTGACAAAAATAATATTAAAAACTGGCGCTAGCATTTCATCCGGCGCCCCTACTGCCCTGGCGCCTGTGTGCGCCGCACACTTCGCACACAGGGGCGGCGCGGCCCTGCACGCCACCAAATTATCATCTAAGAGTAAAATGTATACAATACATAGAAAATGCATTGTCCTGAATGACTGACGGATCAACGCACAGCCTAAACCGCTGATCGTAGAGACCTGGGGGTTAGACAAGTGGCAAAACGCTAACGCTAAACAACATGTATGGGAATGACATTCGTTTACGACTAGCTATATGTCATTCCCATACATTTTGTTTTCTATTCTATAGCGTTAGCGTTTTGCCACTTGTCTAACCCCCCTGAAACTCGGAGTGTGTTCTTTGTATGACGTAGACATCCGATAAGAAAGGATTTTTCGAACTTCTACCCCTAAAGGGGAGAAAATGGGGGCAAAGTTCGTATGAAACTCTTCTCATTTTTTATTTGAAACCGTATGGCTGGTCGAAAGCTAGTCCTTAATAAAACATTCAATATTATAGGTGGTTTCTATCAGAAATAGTACGAGTACCTATGTATCAAAATACCTACTGGATAAGCATTGATAACCCGCCAACCCTGAGATTAATTTGTCGCTAGGTATTTAAATGTCAACTCCTCAGATTACGTCGGAAGAAACATGCAATCTTACGAGAATATTCAAACAGACAAAAGACCCCTCTTATTCACAATGCTACCTTTTGTCTTAAAAGCCTCATTTAGCTACCAAACTGTAAAATTTTATCGCCCGGTCGTACAGACAGACAGAAATATGTTACTGAAACAGTTTACAGGGTGAACAAGAGAATACGGTGCTATTGATGCTGAATAACTACATATCTCATCTGCCTAGCCTTTTCCCAAATATCTTGGAGTTGGCTTCCAATCTAACCAGATAGTTGAGTACTAGTATTTTACACGGAGCGACTGTATATTTAACCTTCATAACCCAGATAACCCCTTGGTAAGACTTGTTAGACTTTCTGGCTTCTGACTACCCGTAAAAGATCAACAAAAGACAGCCGGAACCAACGGCTAAACTTGCTTTTCAAAGCACTAAGGAGTGTCGGTATGACATAGAATCATAGATGGCTTACCCATCCACGGACCGACCGCGACAAGTGCGTCTTAACCATATGGCTGTTACTTAGCCACGAGCGCACGTTACTTGGCTACGACAAGAATACTTACTTTTATGTAATTCGTATTATTTTTCATTTAATTATTCAAAAAAAATGCAAAGAAAAGTAAAAAAAAAAGAAACCACAATTTCATATTAACTTTTATTCTAAAACACTTTGAGCGTACTAAGTAAACTTGATAATAAAATACAATAAAACATTCAATTCTAAACGTATATTATATACAAGTAATATACGTAAAAATATCTTAAAATTATCAAATATATTGAAAAAACTTTTATAGACTCTGGAAAAATAGACAAACTGATTTTAATTTTAACGAAGGCAACATTTAAAAACTATTTAAATTTAAGGCCAGTTCACACAGTGCGGCTATCAATAAAAATATATTTTATATTAATTTGTTAAACAAGTCTGTAATCTTAATCTCATATCAGGCAATTTATAAAAAAACCTGCTTTTAATATTGTCGCAACATAGTGTGCGGACAAATATGGACATTTCAGACATTTGGCTAATGTATGTTTCCGTCTCCCTCTAACTCACTGGATTTGACTGTTGCACAACAAAGACAGAGACACAGCTTAGCCTAGATTAACTTATATTTTCCTTGGTCAAAATTTTAGCGGTTACTGAAAAAATAGAGAAATAAATTAAGAAAGACTTTTGCTTTCGTTTTTAATACTTAGTTTACTTTAAAAGCCTCCTTTATTAATTTGACTTTGCGAACGTATATGAATAGACTTTTATATTAGAGCCTTTATATATTAAAACAATTAGGCCGAATTTTTACACCAATGCCAATCAAAATGTAAAATTATAATATAAAACTTAAAACTAAATTCGATAAAAGGACCCGCGAATAATCAATTATCCCTTCTCTGAATTATCGACAAAATTATATCGAAATAAAAAATAAAAATAATCAAAATTATATCAAATATAGAATTATAGAAAATTATGTTTTATGTTTCACTTGCTCTCTTATAGACAGATATTTATTCGACTTTTTACCGTAATATTATAGGACACCATAATCGCAAGGTATATTTGATATATTTATGAAGTTAATAAACGTTATTTTATATGAAATAACATTTTTATAAAATTCGACTTAGTTCAGACGACAAGAATTGGTTTTGAGTTTGTAACCAAGTAACTTTGAATACAATGCTTGATTAAATATGTACTTAGCAGCTTTTGTACACTGCCTATCTCCTATAACTTATAAATTTGTGTATTCTAATAACAATTACTTCAAAGCATAATGATTTTACATTTTTTATATTTTTGGCAAAAATATATAACAAATCGCTATCGTCTGAACTAAGCCTTACACAACTATTTTATATAGTTTACAATATTTTAAGAAAGTCTTTTAGTTATAATAAAATGCAATTTGTCATGATAATACAATTACGACCAGTCACCAAAAATATTAGTTATTATTCAAAATACAACAATAGTTTAAATATATTTAGTCCTTTTATAGTATCCAATCCATTGACGACTTTTATAAATTTTGTCGCGACGATTTGTCGTGCGACTATTTCGTGTTTATCTCTAATTTAAATATTTAGTACCGATATGTTATTAAAATTAGCGATAATAAACTATTATAAACCTCTGACCAAAAAATACATTTACCTAAATGTGTTTGATTTTTAATACTAGTCGTTTTTTAATTAAATAAAAATACTTTATTTTTCTTTAGTTAGCGTTTCATTAAAAAAACATACTAATTACTAATTCTTATTTATTTTAAAAGTACCATTTTTATTATCTTTAGAAAATAAAATATTATTATACGCTGCAAAAAACTTCTGCAGCAAAGACCAAATATTCTAAGGCACTAAACAAAATACGTTTAAAAAAAACTTTAAATTCTCACAAAAAAAAAATACTCACAATTTCGTTACCCCGTCCATTGCGGGTATTTCAGTCTCATAGTTTCAAAAGCTTCAAAGAAAATCGTCAATGGATTGTATACTATACCCAAGATCGCTTACACCGCCTGTCCATCCATATTGTATGTATGGGAGCAAGCGAGTGCTCTTGCATCGTCACCAACCACGACTTAGGGCTTCGCTTCTGGCTGGAAAATGGATAATTAGTGCAAAGTCAATTAGTCTGTCTAACTACGATGGTCGCAAAATCCTACATGAAGTCATTACATTATTATTATTTATTTAATAATTAATTACAAAACCAATTACTGTAATTAAAATATATATACACTAGCTTCTGCCCACGACTTCGTCCGCGTGGAATAATGGTGCTCCGCTCCTATTGGTCTTAGCGTGATGAAATATAGCCTATAGCCTTCCTCGATAAATGGGCTATCTAACACTGAAAGTATTTTTCATATCGGAGCAGTAGTTCCTGAGATTAGCGCCTTCAAACAAACACCTTTAATCCGTTGTGGTACCCTGAACAGAGTCACAACAACCTACATCTTTCTCTTTCACTCATATGCGTTTAAACAAGGATGCTACTACAAGACAGTGACACACTAATTTTAAAATTAAGGAGCTACATCAATCAATACTATTTACACCAAACATGATCGTGACGTCATTAAATACAGATACTATAAAACAATACGTACAGTGCACTCTTTTTCCTCTGGTTTCTTATTGGCCATTGTTTCTGGGTTGTACTCGTTCTCCAAGCCGAAGTGCTGGAACATTCATATCATATCAATTGTACATCCATGATGCAATTACATTATGTCTGGACCTTAAAAGAGACTTTGACCCTTGAGTTTGTTTCGGTGTTTCTTCTCAAGGCAGTCAGATAGGAAATACCGGCCTCATCTAGCTTTAAAAAATAATTGACATGTAAAAGTTGTTATTTTATAACCCACTAGCTGTTTCCCGCGGTTTCACCCGCATCCCGAGGGAACTACTTAGCGCACCCGGGTAAAAAGTAGCCTATGTTGTTCCTCCGGGTCTATTCTATCTCTGTACCAAATTTCATTTATATCGGTCAAGTAGTTTTGGCGTGAAAGCGTAACAGACAGACAGACAGAAAGAGTTACTTTCGCATTTATAATATTAGTAAGGATTTGCAAAATAAATATCATTTATCATTCAAAGAGGTGTCAGCATAGTTGACGGGGCTCCCTAGGAACAGTCCCTGCCAGGGCTGCGGTATTGATCGACAAAGTTCCCAGGGCCCTGGAACCTGGAACCTGGAAGGGCGAAGGGATGAACATGGATGGGTTTTGATCAGTTGACGTTTTACTTTATAAAGTCCGATAAATTTTTAATCTGCTACTTAGCCTTAGTTTTAATCCGAACTTAGGGGCAAGTTCACCGACTGATGGTTACGTAATCGGCTCGTCAAACAAGTATTTTTTTAACCAGGAAGCTGGAATTTCCAAGTTACCCACTTCTAGTTCAACCCTGGTTTTGTAATTGAACGTTTCGTGAATAAAAATATCAAATAATACGTTACCCATCGAAAGGTGGAAGTTTGAATTTATGGTAAATAGCTATTTTAAGTTAATCGGTCCGTTATCTCGTCGGTGAACTTGGGTCTTACGTTAGTAGCTTAATCCTGGATTACGACGTTAAGTAAGGATTAGATGAGAAACTTCAGATTACAGGTTTGTACTGTAATCGTATGGACTATAAAAGTCTGGCGCTCCACCCATAGCGGGAGGAGTAATTTGATAATTACCGCTCCCTAAAAAAATGCGCTGAAACATAATTTATGGTTGCTGAAGTCGTTTATACAGCACAAAATTAAAGTCAACATTTTTATTTCCAATAAGCCTTTGCAAGCTCTTATGAAAAGTCACACTAATTGCACTTCCATAAAGTTTAATACCCCCTATAGGTACTTACATTATTTTGGACAATAAAATGTGTCAGCGACATATGAATAAAACGTGCGTTACAAAGCTAATTAAAACATTATTACAAACCTGTAAAATCTCCTTGTTAGACAAATGATCACCCGGTCCGGTTTGCACAAAATGGCGGAGCAGTTTCCCGCCTTTTTCAACCAGCACGGCGCCTCCTGTCTGCACCCAATCGCCTTTCAAATCGCCACCGAGGCCTATTTACGTACAAACAAAAGGAAAATACACCTCTAAAATATCCATGTTGGGGTATCGATCGGCGGGGCCAACTTGCACGAAGTGGAACAATATTTTCCCGCCTTTTCTGACCAACAATGCGCCGCCATTTTGTAATCCGTCGCCGATTAGGTCCGAATCGAGACCTGTGATATACTTTCAATGTTATTGTTGTTACTTTTTACTACAAATCGATCGATCAATCGTTCTAATTAGTCTAGAAAAGCTTACGATGAAATATGGTGACGATATCGGCGACGGATATACAACATTACTATAGGCTATTTCGTGTAGGAATTAGACAAAAAAGACCAATTTTAGCAAAGGAAAGCGTTAATTGTATACCGCATCCAGCAAGACCTCTGAGACCAATGAAGTTTTTTATCTAGAGCCTTTAAATCTATTCAAAAGATATTAGCGCTTTAAAGGCGAAGTTTTGTCTAATTCGAACTACGTACAAAAATACTATATTATACTCCGCCCCAGCGCCCTTTGGCAAACCTTGTTTTGGACTTCTGAGAGATGGTTTAGTTTTTGCACCGTGTTTGAGCACCGTGGGTCAGAATGGAGAGAATGCACATGTCGATGAATTAAAGCTTCATGAATAACAGTAGGTCAGCTTTTTTTTGTATGGCATCTCGCAGGTCAACCTAGAAGGTTGTCGGCTGCTTAACCGGGCTTGCCTGTGAAGTGCCTTAAATGAATTTAGGGCCTCCAGCCAGGGCTTAACATACAAAACTAAGCGACTACACGCTAAGGGCACCCCCTAGTGGGGTACGGGCCTCGGCTTAGGGCGTCGCTGGGGGAGGACAGCAAGGGACAGGCTGGATCAGAATATATATGATTAATATAATCGGGAATTTTAAAGCTATTAGCTCAGCTCGCGGGCTGGCTCGTCGAGCTAGGGTCGGGAGGACATGGACGAGGTCGTCGCGACGGACCTCGGCGGCGAGGTCGATACGAAGGCGGTCTGTGTTAGTATAGAGTGCTAGTGGACCTACTGCTCTCTTGGATGAGGGTTATAGTGTCATCGGGTATGGTGAGAGTATGCCTTGGGCGGCGAATTTTACTGATCTGGGAGGGTCGATACGGCCGATACGACCAGAGAGTTTGGATGCTTTTCGGCAGCATCCAAATAATGCTTGGCGGCTGTTGGATGGTGGGCAGTTTGAGATCGAGATGGAGGTTCTTGTTTCGTACGTAGAAAGGGGCCCCTGTGATCTTTCTAGGAGGATCTTTCTTAGTAGGTCACCCTTAATTAGTAATCTCTTCTTAAAAACTTTTATTGTCGATATTATTAAGAATTTGTGTTATTAATTTCAGATAGTCGCTATGATATTAGCTTCTGATATTCTATTGTACCTTATTAGGTACAATTTTAATTAGGTACAAAATTACTACTATGATAGACTACGCTAGTTAGGCTAAAGTCTAAGCAGATGATTATTATTTCTACTACCAAAATACTTAGATATGGAGCTCATAATACAACGAGTATCCACGTACAGTCGCACTCGCGACTTGAACCGACATTATCCTAAAGTTATCTACTAAATTATGTACAAATTTCAATAACATTTAACTCATAAAATATCGTTTCAATTCTGTCAAATTATTTTTGAATTATCCATAACTAGCTGTTTCCCGCGGTTTCACCCGCATCCCGAGGGAACTACTTAGAGCACCCGAGTAAAAAGTAGCCTATGTTGTTCCTCAGGGTCTATTCTATCTCTGTACCAAATTTCATGTATATCGGTCCAGTAGTTTTGGCGTGAAAGCGTAACAGACAGACAGAGTTACTTTCGCATTTATAATATTAGTAAGGATTAGTAAGGAAGTAAGGATTGTCCCAAATCCTCCCAATCAAGAATAAACCATCTTATTCATCATAAAAATATTCGCTAAAAATCCTATTTTAGCCATCAAACTGTTTTTTCGTTGTCTGTCAAGGTAATAGTTTGACAGAAAGGGACAAAATATTTCAAGAGTCAAAAGAGGCTTTTTAGACGAATGGCAATATTACCAAGGGCATATTAGACGAATGGGTGAGTGTGTACATATTTTTGTGTACGCCTATTAGGTATCGTAATCAAGTCCGACCTAGTCCGACTTCTGTACCTAATCTGCCATTACCCAACCGTCTCCAATTCGAAGAATCAGCTTACCCATTCCACGTCCTTTAAAGATGGCGTCCCTGGACTGTTTCCAGAACAGCGAAGTGAGAATAGTGACCACGTTGAATCTCTTAAAGCCGAGCGACTGGTATGTCGAGATGTTTTCCACGTGGTAGAGATCTGGAAAAAACATAAACACTTTATTCATAGATTATCCATATAAGCAGGCATTCTAGAACGATACTAGACTATTACGTCACATCCTTTCGAACTGAAAGCGTTGCGTTTCATCCACTTTGAATTTCGAGCAAAAGGTACTTTTTAAAAAAAAATCGGCCTGATTAATTGTACATATCCATTCAAAATTCCAGCTTTCTAGTACTAAGACCCTCTACCTACGCCGCGCAGACAGACGACGTGGCAATTCATTGTTTATCTATATATATAACTAGCTTCTGCCAGCGACTTCGTCCGCGTGGAATGGTGGTGCTCCGCTCCTATTGGTCTTAGCGTGATGATATATGTATAGCTTATAGCCTTCCTCGATAAATGGACTATCTAACACTGAAAGAATTATTTAAATCGGACCAGCGGTTCCTGAGATTAGCGCGTTTAAACAAAATGACAACATTTCCCTTCACTGCTCTGCTCCTATTGATTGTAGCGTGATGAAAAGTATACTATAACCATCTCAGGAGTATGACAAATAATTGTACCAAGTTTCGTTAAAATCCGTCGAGTAGTTTTTGTTTCTATAGAGTTTATACAGACAGACAGACAGACAGATAGATAGATAGACAGACAGACAGACAGACAGACAGACAGATAGATAGATAGACAGACAGACAGACAGACAGACAGATAGATAGATAGACAGACAGACAGACAAAAATGTTACTGATTGCATTTTTGGCATCAGTATTGATCCCTAATCACCCCCTGATAGTTATTTTGGAAATATATTTCATGTACAGAATTGACCTCGCTACAGATTTATTATAAGTATAGATATAGATATAGATAAGCTCTCACCCCCATCAAAGTATTTTCCACTGATAAACTCCTTGGAACCAGCCTCCTCTACGCCAACACCAATCATCTTAATGTTGTGTTTGCTCAGTATTGGTGCAATATCACCCAACTGAAAACAAATGACAACATCCCAATTACCAATAACACTGTCCTTTGGCATACTGAAGAAGAAAAAAAAACAGGAATAAGGCATATAAAGATTGGAACAATCCAGCACCTAATCACGAAAGTCGTCGTTCAATACGAGTCGTTCATTTTGACAGTTCATTGAGTCGTTGCAACTATCAATACAGTAGTTAAGCACAAACGTATGCAGCAATGTATAATGTAACTCTTTTGGGAAAGGTATGTCAATTAAATACGATTTTTTTACGCAATTTTGAGGCAAACCTAGCTAGACGTTCTACCACAAAAAAAAAACAAGTCTTTTAAACAAGGTAGGCCCAAAATTAGCACATTATGATCGTTTAAATTAGGTACAAGAAGTTAAAACTACCAGGATTCACCATCAATTATAAGATTACTATATTACTATAATATTACATTGTTATTGTTTATTAGGGTTCCGTACCAAAAATGGTAAAAAGGAACCTTTATGGTTTTTTCTTACGCTTTCAGTTTTCAACTGGTATGCATGTAGATTGGAAACCGTAGAAGGTTGTTCCTATCCGAGTGCGTAAAATATTTCCCTTAGAACGGGGTTTGGGGTTCTGCCAGGTCTTGAACCAATACTCTCGTTCTTGAAAAGTATGCTTAATCTCCTAGCCATCATCATAAAGCGTTTTTTTTCTCTAACCAAATTGCTTGAATCAAACCGTCTAACGGTCTCGATGGCGCTTTCCAGAGCTAACAGTCTTATCATACAGATAACATGGAATATTTGAACTGATAAGTTGTCAGGTAATCCGACATTATCAGGCGTCTAACATCGGGTTAATGACTGGGAGCGCTCGATGTTTTATTTACGCTATATCGATTATCAAATCGATATAGCGTAAATAAAACATGTACGAGGGGCGGCTGAAAAGTTCAAGGCCTAGGGTACTTAACGATGAGTAATTAGCTTGTTACTTATGTCACTAGTTGTGACACTCAGTAGTATTATAAAAGCAATCACTAATTAAGTTTGCATTGATAGTTCAATTATTTATCAAACAACAAATATCATCATGTCAGCCGAATCTGGACAACGGAATGAAAGCTGCGGTTGATCGTCATGTTGAAGAAAAAGACAAAGAATATTTTTTGGGTGGGTTAAAGGCATTGTATGCGAGATGTAAGAAATGTATTTTACTTGAGGGAGATTATATTGAAAAATAAAAAGTAGAAACCATATATTCTCTTTCATTAAGTACCTTAGGCCGTGGACTTATCAGCCGTCCCTCTTACGTATATCACAGGCAAATTTCGAGGCCGGCGGGATTGTTAAAATCGGAGCGCGCGATGCGATACTGAACCGATTTAAGGCGGCGATATACGACTTTGGCCCTTTTAAAGCTAATGATTACGCTTTAACGACTTGCTTTCATGATTTGAAAAGTATATATACTAAACTAGAGCATATGCTTGATAATTTTGTATAACGTTTTTATTAATTATGTATTTATATCATTGTATAAAAAAATCATGAAGTTACGTCTAACGCACAAGAAAAACTGAGTTTTACATAGAATTTATCAAGCGGATTTTAATGAAACCTGTACCATTTTATAGAAAAGTTAATTATCTGTCTTTTTGTATACGTATATTTTTTTTAAATCGTACATTTACGTCAATTTTTGTGCTTTTGTCAAAACGTTGAGTTGAAATTACGGAGGGGCTCCACCGGGCGACGGGGGCAGTACGTCTGTGACCACTGTCACGGGTAGACGCTGTCACTCAGAGCGAGCACATTACGATGTAAATAAATTATTATATTTGTGATAAGATGACTGGTGAATTATAATTATTACATTGAAAAGGCACTACATGCGGATAAAATATTTTTTTGATGTGAATAACGTGTTTTCAAACCAAATCATCCATAATCTGTCATAATCTAAAATGTGTGTATCTAAATTTGGCAGGACAAATATATTTTGTTATTGACTTACTAAATAATTAAATGTACTTTAGGATTTAAATATGTATTTCTTTTAATACATTGCGTATTCAAAACGAGAATATTGCATACCTCATTTAAATTTTACATGTAGGTCGGAGATAATCGCCAAAATTAAAATTCTTTCATGTTATGTTACAATATTTCCTAATAGTTTGGAATTTATAGAAATAGTAGCTATAAGTCAGGGCATGGGATGATATCTTAGAACAAAACTTAATGGTTTGTAAATAAAACGGTTTATCCATGGGTAACAAGGTGGCGCTATTCTAAATTATTACCAATGAAAATATTTTTCTAAACACGTGAATTTGGGTTCGAGTTTCTTTGCTACGAGACGAATTTGAAAAAAAATGCAGAATATGATAAAAAAATAAGCTTACGCTATTAAAAGAGTATTGTAAAATGTAAAATGTATTGTATTGTCTGACTATTTTAACTAGACCATCTTCCTATTTTGGATTGGTTACATTAGTTTTATTTTTAGGGTTCCGTAGTCCGACAAGGAACCCTTATAGTTTCGCAATGTCCGTCTGTCTGTCTGTTCGCGGCATAGCTCAGAGGCTCTTGGTACTAGAAAGCTGAAATTTAGTATAGATATGTGTATTGATCACGCCGAAAAAGTGGTAAAAATGAATACAAAAATAATAATAATTTAGTGGAGCTCCCGAACACGTGAAATGAGGATGAATATTTTTTTTGTTGCGTAACCCTTCATGTAGGGTATCGTTAGATAGGTCTTTCAAAAATAAAAAAAACTAACTTTCGAAAACTATCACGGCAAAGTAGGCTTCACCGGTTACATAGTTATAGTTGACTAACTAAGACCTACTACGGAATCCTACTGCGTGTGGCCCGACACGCACTTGGCCGGTTTTTTACTGGTAACATTGGGTAGTGATGCTTTACATAGCAACCATTTTCGAAGTTTAGTAAAAACGCCAAGTAAGCAGTCACATATCTAATGTGGGATAATATCATATACACACAATCTAAAAGATAAGACGAAGCATAGTGTTTTAGAAATGAAGGTCCTACTTCACTATGCCACTCTTATGTTTTATTTTCAACACCAAATAGTATCCGACAGAACGTCGATTTTTGGCTAGGCCTAAGCCGATTAATAGGCAATCGCTTAATTCTTTGGCTAAAGCCCTGATAAATAAAAAGGACTTGATCTTCTTTAATTTTTGGCCCAGAAGTCAAAGACAGAAGAACAGAAAATAATAAAAAAAAAAAGATATATTCAAATAGTATATTTAAGGTTCCGAACCAAAATAGTAAAAAGTAACCCTTATGGGATGCGACTTTCTCTGTCTGTCTGTCAGAGCTGATAATTACTTCAGGAATAACTAACCTTATCGATTTGGAATAATTGTTGAAATATATCGCAAATGGATAAAGTAGAAAAATACTACTTATTACTTTCGAGGAAGAATGGGAATTAAAATTACAAAGTGTAGTTTCTACGTCATCATAATTATGAAAGGGCTTGATATAAAGGCTTGATGCATATTCTCATATTTTTTATGTTTTCTTCGACATCTTTTGGTATACGAATTAAATTTAAAAAAACTCTCCGTAGTTTGTAAAACAAACATTCTGAAATAATTAGACTTCCGTACATTTTTCTCTTAAATGCTTTTCTTAATGGTATTTCGACCATTTTCCAATTCCAAGGTTATGTTTGAATTCCGATGAATTGTAATAAGAAAACTAAATGAAAATTGAGCTACTGCATGTCAATTTAATAATCTTTTTATAAAAAAATCTGTCAATTTTTGCGGTGAGTTTTTCTGATAAAATATATTATAAAAAAAACCCTATATTAGTACTATAAGGTAAAAAGATAAAGATCAAAAATATTTAAATCGGTAATTATAAATGATTTCAAAGTCAAAAATCGATATTGCATCTTTCTAAAAGATTATCAAAATGCCATACAGTGGTAGGATTTTTTTCTAAACTAATATGATTTTCCTATACAAGTGAAGATGAGCTGAAGTTATTTGAGAAGCAGCAGATGTCGTAAAATGCAAATATGAAAAAAAACTTGCGTGCATTTCTGTTAGAAGAGCTCAAAGTGGACACCAATATGGCCTAAAAATTAACTCCTATGGTACGATTTTGTCTGTCTGTCTGTCCATCTTTCACAGCGGATTAATTCAAGAATGCTAGTTGTCAGAATTTTTTCTTGAAACTTGTAACAATTCAGATCGATAAACATGTTTTGCAGATTAAAGAAATTGAAAATATTTTTGCTTTTCTGGCAAACGAAGTATGCAGTGGGGGTTGGAAATTTAAAATTAGTGTTTCGAAGTATGTTTAGTACTCAGACAGATGTTATTTGTATTTCTATTTTTATATCTTAGACATGCATATCAAAATACAATATGCGACTGTCCTTAAAATCTCTACATAATATTATGGTCACCCGTCAAAGTTCTTCAAAATATAAAATGACAAGCGTGCGGTGTGCATTGCGGGGTCGCGGGGGGGAAGCTCAAGCTCCGCCCATTTGCTCAAGGTCATTGGCGGTAGTCGTCGTCTTAAATTTAATTTGGTACGCAGATAGTCTAGAGCCTGAGAAAGGACATAGGCTACTTTTTACCCGGTTACGCGAAGTAGTTCTCTCGGGATGCGATTGAAACCGCGGCAAACAGCTAGTAGATATTAAAGTTTTGACGTCATGATTTTCCAGCAAAGCTAGTGGCGCTCGCTGTATGAAATTTGTACGGCGTAGAAACCAGTGACTGTCATTTGTATAATGGATTATATTATTTTCCTTAAACACAATTTAGTTCTATTTACTACTAGCTTTCCGCCCGCGGCTCCGCCCGCGTGGCAATATTTTTACACCTTGAGTTACATTATTAATAAATATAACCTATGACACTTCGTAAAGATGTAGCTTTCTATCGGTGAAAGAATTTTTAAAATCGGTGCAGTAGTTTTTGAATTAAAACCCTACAAACAAACAAATCTTTCCTCTTTATAATATTAGTATAGATATAGATTATCGACTCCATTTACTTGATATTTTTAGCAAGAAAAAATAATTAGTTCGGTAGGCTAATTAAAAAGTATTTTTATCTCGTTACAATCATAACGCACGCAGAATTATCATGTTACCAGCTTTTTACCTACGTGTATTCATGGCCAGTCATAGACATTAATCAGCATCGTCACTTTTCTAAAATGTTATCGCGACATGATTGTAATACAAATAGAATTTATCACTAGTATTATATTTTATGTAATAAAGCGGATTATATAGAAAAGTAACTCGTAGATTCGACAGCAAGTAGGTTCTGCCGTTTTCAATATCCTATCTATCCATAGATTTGCTTACCAGAGATGGAATTTTGACATAAAGTCCATACAACTAATGTCAAAAATCTATCTCTAGTAAGCAAATCTATGCATAGATAGGATATTGAAAATGGCAGTTATAGAGCTAATATTAAACAAGCTGTTTCTCGCGGTTTCACCCGCGTCCCGAGAGGACTTCACGCATCCTGATCAAAAGTACCCTATAGCCTTCTTCAGGGTTCAAGCTATCTCTATACATCCCCACTAGGGGGTGCCCTTAGCGTGTAGTCGCTTAGTTTTGTAAGTTAAGCCCTGGCTGGAGGCCCTAAATTCATTTAAGGCACTTCACAGGCAAGCCCGGTTAAGCAGTCGACAACCTTCTGGGTTGACCTGCGAGATGCCATACAAAAAAAAAGTCTATACCAATTTTCATCATTATTGGTTCAACCGTTTTACTATGAAAGCGTAACAAATAAACAAACTCACTTTCGCATTTTTAATATTAGTAAGTATCTAAAACCAGCTGTCCATATGTCTATTACATTTTCACGGTACAACGTTTCAACGGCTGCACTAATTGCGATAAAATTTAGTATGGAGATCAACCAAAATCTGACGAAATAGGATAGTTTACCTATATCCGGATGCAGGAAGTAAGATGCGATCTCTCCGGATGCGAGGGAAACCGCCGCACCGGAAAGAGGTAGTATTCATATATCTATTTGCATTATATTTATTATCCATTTATTTATTTGCATTATATTTATTATCCATTTATTTATTTGCATTATATTTTTTTATTCATATGTTTTTTTGCATAGTATATCAGTAGTTGATGAACACCTACCTCCTTCGCCCACAGCCTGCACAGCATACAGCCCCAGCGCCTGAAGAATATGATGGCCACATTTTGGTCCTCCCAAAACGTTTTCAACTCTACTGTCTGGAAAATAAAAAACATTTTATTTTAATAACATTTAAAAACCATTCGAATATGAGGAGTTACAAACAGCGTTTATGCAGCGTTCATCATCATCAGCCTATATATTGCTTCACTGCTGGGCACAGTCCTCTTCTCATACACAGAAGGCATGGCATTGATCACCACGCTTGCTCAAGGTGGATTGGCGGTTTCAGACTTTTAAGTCCAGGTTTCCTTACGATGTTTTTTTAATAAAGCTGGAATCACCGGAGAAACTTATATCTCGTGGATTGACGACAAAATAATGGAACAACGAGAAAACAGCTCTTTTCTGGAATGCCCTGAAACTGCCACAAGGCTATATAGGAAATTCGGAAACCCAGGTACTATCTAAGAGATAGTCAGCAGAACTAGGAGTCAGCTGGCTATTCTTGAGGAGCTAGGGTTGATGGAGTAAACAACCTTAATTATCCTCTACACACTAGCACACTGTATGTATATATCATAGTATAGGTGTAATAGTAGTGTAGTATGCTTTCCCTAAAGTTATGTATTTACTTTATGAACCCAGACAACTCCATAAATATCGTGTTTTTACTGTATCGCAAGTTTATAAACTATTTTTTTAATTACTTTTGGTACTTAGTCATGTAGAAATTCATTAACTAAGTACATACTTCTCAGGAAAACAGTGAATTAAATTACACCATATAGAAAGAAGAAGAAACTAGTGTTGCAGTCTAAACTCAGCTTTACAGTTGAATATTTACCTCTAAGTGGCAACTACTGATTTTATTTTTTATTATTGTAAATAAAAGTGCAGCGACACAAGCAGACTGATAATCTTTGGCCTTTTAAACCTTATTGTAATCTTAACTGAACTTGCAATGTTATTGTACTTGTGACAGGTAATTATTTTTCTTTATCATTAAACTAGCTAGCTTCTGGCTGCGACTCTGTATGTCTGCATGGCTAGATAGACTTAAAAACTACAGAATTTATATGGGTGACATATCAATATTAAGTGAAAGAGAACCAAACATTCATCCTCGTTAATGTTTATAATATTATAGGATACTAGATGACCAGGTGAATTTTGCACCGCTATTTTTGTTTCTGTTAGTTAAAAGCCTCTTTAAGCTATCAAACTGTTTTGTCCTTATCTGTCAAGTTACCATGAAGTTGAAGAAATGGTTTTGTTTGTTTGTGTAAACCTTGTTGATTTAGTGGTCACAAGCGCTACTGTGAATCCTGGGTTCAATACCTACACAGGCAAGCCCGGTTAAGCAGTTGACAACCTTCTAGGTTGACCTGCGAGATGCCATACAAAAAAAAAAAAAGTTCAATACCTAGGTTGAGCAATTCTATTGGGTTTTTCTATCTGCAATCTCTTTATAACAGCCCAAAGTCTGTATTTCTGCATGAGTAAAGGCAACTAGATGTTTAGTATGCGATTATAATATTGTAGATTCCATTCTGTTTAACACTTCAGGACTTATTTAGTAACGGTAGAGGTAAATACTATTTTAAATAGAATTATTATTTTTCTTTGTATAATTTTATCTAAACCAAAATTTTACCTAGCCCCTCTATGCCATTCTCGGTGGTCACAAACTTCAGTCATAAGGTTACGATGAAAGAGAAACTAAAACAGTAAACAGGAGTGACTCACAGCGCCCGTTTGCTGTATACTGCGCAACAGTGCGAGCGCCGCGGCGCGAAGTCTGGGAACCCATATATCTTGTTATAATAAAAAAACTATAGCATTTATATTATAAGCTAAGTAGGTGCATTCTACGCAATGGTGTGTAGCAATAATTACGAGTGCGATTAATGTCGGAAATACAACACTAATACGTCCTACAACAGGAGATAGGTCGAGTTACGGTACAACACAATGTAGGCATTTTTAAATGAGATCACCCAAGGAAAATCATATTTTTTTTTATAAATAGCTTGTCTACCATTGTAAATGGCAACAGTACCTAGTTAATATAAGTCCTATATCGTATCTCACACATGACTGGTTCTATTATTGCATGATACAGTTACGAAATTGTTGCACATGCAAGCCGGTTGGCATTTTACCTATATAATACATGGGTAAATATACAATGAGAGCGTTGTCACGCAATCTGTTGACAATTCCTGTGGAAAAGTACTTAGAAACAATATTATATGTGACTAAGAAGTAATTATTAAATTCAACGTTCGATGCGGCGTAAATAAAAAGATAAGTCTAGAACGGAGAAAAAAATGTTTATTTACCTCACCAGTGGCGATGCTCTTTACTTTTTGTGCTCCAATATCGTTGATATCTACAGACATTTTTGTGTTTTGCTTTTTTGATATTGTTGATAACTTTAATTTCACAATTACTCAAAATTAATTCAATATGCGACGGAGCGAAGTGAACAACATGAATGAATTACAATTTTGTTTGTCAATTTCAAAACTGACTGACACTGACAATCACGACAACAGCCATCATTCGGTTTCGCTCTTCACTATCTTGTTCCAGTTTCTATGAGGAATCAATAGAGGAGGACTAATGGGTAGGAATACTCAGTACTATATGCAGATGGCGCCATAGTCGGCCGAACGTTACAAATCAATCTGATGTTTTTTTTTACTGTTTTGCCGAACATTATTTACTGCTTGTTATAAGAACGTATTTGCATTTGCTGTTTTTAATGGCTTCTTTAAGACAATTATTATCCGAAATATGCTTATTTATGACCTTGTCTTGTCTCAGCTTAAAATTGACCTCCGTAAAAGGAACGCTAAACTACAGACAACTGGGCCGATTAAGAAAAAATAGGAAAACCAGATATGTAAACATGAGTTATAAACTTAAGCATAAACCGTAATATAATTTGTTTTTTAGAAATAAAAAAAATTACTTATTCAGTAAAAAATAACATTTCCTTTTTTTTTACGTCAGTATGTGCATAGATTTGGGTTATTTTATTCGTTTTGTCATAAGCATAACGATTGATTGAAGGAACTATGAAACTGGATACTCGAGTACTCGACCAATACCAGACAAGGACATTAACCTATTAACAAAACGTACTTCGAGTTTAATACCAAAAACATAAATGAATGTAGATGTAAAGAGAACTGTCTCTGTGTATGAAAAAGTGTTCGTTAAAACGTGTTAAGGAAGGATGGTGCTACAGTAGCTACTAACTACGATAATTACTACTATAACTAATATAACACTTTAATCCGTCTACAACTGCTACATTCATACTATACCCTGTAATTGCTAGAGTGCCATGTTTTTTTTTTTTTTTTAACTATTACTGGTTATTTAACTACAGCTGCAGGCCTATTCACTATCTCAATTGACAGCTCATAGTGATGATCACTTGGTCAAGTGTATAACAGTGAACTGTCAAACAGCTAGTTTCATATTCGCTAACCTCAGTGACCAACTGAGATGACGTCATAGGCACCCATTATGGCTGATAGTCACTTGATAGTCACCGTAACACATTTTGACAGCTGTTTCTGTATCGATACTTTTAAGATTGCGATTCCGTAAGCGCAGTGGACATCAAATTGATAGTCACTGTAACTTTTTGAAAGACACTACTCAAGGGTAGTGTTTTATGCTTTCAGTGATCATCACTGGAGCTATATAATCACTACGGGTGCTAGCTAGCACTTAGTATTTGTTATTTTGTGAAGTCTAATAGAAAAAATTGTTTATTGTTGTCGTTTTTATAATAATTTGATATTTTTAACCAACTTCAAAAAAGAAGGTTCCTGAATTCGACCCGTATGTATGTCCGCGATTTTCTCAAAAACTAAAGATCCGATTTGGATGGGGTTTTCGCTATTTAAATGCATATTTTGCAAGGAAGGTTTAAGTATATAGTATATTCGGATCTGAAGAAGATCTTCGGAGACAGGCAATGGAACTCTTCAATTACTTACAGCAAAGGACGCGCGATTGCTGCAATCGTACGCCTATGTATAGCTTTTACCATTCCATAACATAATATCACGCCTCCCTAAAGAAGAAAGCATAGGTACACCCTTACTAGACATTGTGTAATTTAGATAAATTACAAACCAATCCTCTAGGCGAGAGAGAAATTGTAGGATAAATAAATTCGCATACATTAATATATGTAAGTATTAATGTAATAATATAAATGAATACATAAATTTAGAAAACATCACACTCCTTTTTATGGGCAAGCGTGTAAAGCTCTCCGTCAATCCTTATGATCCAATTGACTGAAGTAATCATCCCTACTGTGTTTATTTCCTTCTAAAATAGTTTCCAGCGTTTCTGTAAGTCTGTTCTGTCTTGCCTCTGCGAACTAAAAAAAACAAATTTCATTGTAACAATATATTCTATAGCTGCCCGCAACTTCGTCTGCGTGGAATGCCAATTGAGAAAATATAAAAAATACAGAGGCTTAAACCAGCCTGTTACCTATGTGTGAGCCAAATTTCATCCAAAACGGTTCAGCCATTTTTTAAATTACCGCGCATAAACACTACTCCTTTACAAATTTCTCATAAATCCATCCAAAGCTTGTCTTGAAGTAGTAGGTACCTAATTATTGTTTTAATGGTTTATGCTAAACTGCTGGTTTTAGAATAGGTTTATTTTATAAATATGTAAACTTACACTACGCAATGGTGTTTTCGTTGATCTATTCGCTAATGAATTAAATTTCACTGCTGGACTTTAAGCTTCTCGATCACCCCGTGGACCTGCCGGAAAGCGGTCCAACGGTATATCGCGCTGAGACTACGCAAAGTCGACAAGTAATTCCAATTGCTTCATAGACACTTTTCTACGTGCAGGCATTTTAATCCTAAAATAATAATAAAATCACGAAACAATATTTATATTAAATGCACCCTCTAGGTATCTGTTTACCAAAATATTATTTAGGTACGTTGTTAAAAGCAACTTACGTTTTAAAATTATTAAATTCACAAAACAGTCAATCCACTCATACACAGTAAAGTTCCACTTGTCATAAACGTAAACAAAGCATTGAAAGCACTTTAAAACAAATATAATTTACCGCCATACTATATATAACCCGCTAAAAATAAAGCGTTCTCTCAAACGTAGTATTATAATGCTCAAAAGGTCTTCCTAACTTGTCCGTATAACAGTCGATAAAAAATAGAGTTGTCAAGTGTATGGCTGATAAGCACCGTCCCTCGCCCGTTAGTCACCGTAACACGATGTCCACTTCATGCGATACAGAATACCAATGTTATGGTATTCTCAGTTATCATCAAAGTTCGGTTGACAACTGGCGTCAGTTGATAACTGACAATTCAAAAGTTAGCGAATAGGCCTGCTGGTCACTTTTTTACTTGTCCCTCATAAGAGTACATTCCTCTTCCCTCTACCCTCCAGACAAAATTACTTAAAATAAATCTATTCTGTAAATTATAATGAAAGATTAAAATTGAGAAAGGAGACTTTCGTTGGTAGTGGTGAAGGTTATACACGTGCTTTTGTCTGTTTACGAATTATTTCGATTTTAGTGAATTTATACGTAAGTGATCTTCATCGATTTAATTCAGTTTGTTTGTTATTATCCTTAAGGTTAGTTGTTTTGTTTTGTGATTGTTTAAAAGAAAAAATTTGTCCTCGGAATCACGATGGACACAAAAAAGCCTCCTGATCCCCCTGATGCCTTTGAATATTCCCCGATTTTGACCGTTTCTCTCCCTACCCATGATGAATTTGAACGTTCGGAAAATAATATGGACACAGATATTCCAAAAAGAAAAAGACCCGCTGTCTCTCCGCCGGCTAATACAGTTACCAACCCCCCTAAATTTGCGAAAAGTGTTATCGGTAGGCAATCTTATACTTTGAGGGATAACCCCCCCTATATTGTCCATGTCTCCCTTAAGAATGCTCAGACTCCAGGTACGTCTCTGCACCCAATGAAGTTTGGTATGTTTTTGATGAAAAATAATTTCAATAATATACTCGCCGGTGGCGTCAAACGTGTAGGCAGAAACAGACTATCAATTGAGTTCAAGTCGCATCAGGATGCTAACAGTTTCTTGGTTAGTAACATACTGATCCAAAACGATTATGTTGCTACTATTCCACAATTTAACGTAACACGTTTGGGCATGGTAAGAGATGTCCCAGTCGAATGGATAGAGGAAGAAATCATTCAGAACATTAAAGTTCCTCCTGAATGTGGTCCTGTAATAAAGGCAAGGAGAATGAACCGCAGGGTATCTTCACTTGGAGTTACTGAGTGGAGACCTACTCAAACTGTGGTTCTCACATTTGACGGCCAAGTCCTACCTAAGAGGGTATACTGTTTTTATTCAGCTCTTGCAGTCGAGAGATACATGTATCCCACGATACAATGTTATAACTGTTGTAGATATGGGCATACTCGATCAACTTGTCGGTCTAAACCCCGATGCTATAAATGTGGTCAAGACCACCCAGGAGATGGCTGTTCAGTTTCTGAAGATTATGCATTTTGTGTTTCCTGTTCTGGAAACCATTATGCCAATGACAATTCTTGCCCAGAACTTGGTCGACAGAAGGGTATTAAAGCTCTAATGGCTGAAAAAGCAGTTTCGTATGCTGAAGCTAGTCAAGTCTTACCTCCCGTTTCAAGGTCGTATGCTGAAGTGTCAAAAGCTCCCCACAGCTCCAAACCTAAGCCATTTCTATCCCAACCCCGCAGCCCCACTCCCCCAAAATCGTACCGTAAAACGGTTTACCTTAAACAAAAATCTCACGCCCCACTTTCGCCTAGCTATGATAAGCAGGCTCATCAGGCCCTTACTCAAAATTATTCCTTCTCCCCATCTCATAATGGTTGCGCTCTCTCTAAGGAAGGTGGAACCAACTCTGACAATTCGTCAAATATTTTAAATATAATAACAAATATGTTAATGGCTGTATTGTCTAATCCTTCCTCTTACTCCGTACCTGACCACGTTGCCAAAAAATTGACATCTATAGTACAATATATTAACAATGTCCCATCCCCTGACATTCCTTCAATGGAACGTGAGGAGTATTACTCCCAGGAAACCTGACCTACTCTTTTTAATTAATAAATTTAAACCATCGATCTGCGGCATTGCTGAGACATGGCTTCGTCCTGAAAGTAATTTCAGGATCCCGTGTTTCAGTTGTGTTCGCCAAGATAGATCTGATGGATATGGCGGATGTGCTTTGTTCATTAATAACAAAGTACCATTTTCCCCAATCCCTCTACCCTTCGTTGGCGATAACATAAATGTTGTTGCTGTTAAGGTTGAGGGCATAAATGTTTTCTCTTTTTATATTGCTCACCCACATGTTGATGATATTGTTCAAATTAAAAATGTTTTATGTAGTGTAAATGGTCCTCTTCTTGTCATGGGCGATTTCAATTGTCATCATTATCGGTGGGGTTCAGAATCGTGCGATAGTACAGGTTATGGCCTAGTTGACATATTGGATGACCTTAACCTATGCATAATTAATGATGGCAGTACTACACGTAGGGCGTCATTAGGACAGAGCAATAGTTGTGTCGACCTGACATTCTGCTCATCCAGCATAGCCAGCTTGTTAATTTGGAGTCGTTTAAATTTAACCTATGGTAGTGACCACTTTCCCATTATGGTAAAATCTCCCTCTAAAAACCTTCCTAATAAAACATCCCCTCCATTACTGAAATATCAGCTAAACTCAGTGGATTGGGATCTGTACTCTAAAATCTTAGACATTCGTATCTCTTCCCTTCCAACCGTCAACACTGAGAATGCTGAGAATTGTTTTACGTCTTTTTCTGACTCCTTATCTGGTACAGCAAATGATTGCTTTCCTTTAAAGAAAACTCCTTCATCCAAAATCCCTTCTCCGCCTTGGTGGGATAGGGAATGCACTGCCATGGTCAAAGCTAGGAATGAGGCTGAAGAAGTTTGTAACCTCAATATGAACCTGGATAACTTAATAGCCTTCAAGCAGATATTGGCTAAGTCCAGAAAGTTATTCAGGAAAAAGAAAAGGGAAGGCTGGGTGTCGTTTTGTAGTTCTTTGAAGCCAGCTACACCAACGTCGGTCGTGTGGCAAAAAATGAGAAACTTCAGAAGTTGCTTCAACCCTAAATCGGCAAACATGATACCTGAAGATCTAGGGTATCAGTTTTTCACTAAACTTGCCCCGGCCTATGTTCCTAATGTCGATGAATTCTACTGTGTAAATTCAGTTGATATAGCACCTAACGACCCATTGGAATCTCCATTCTGTTTAGAGGAACTCGAAACTGTCCTTTCATACGTCAGGGACTCTGCCCCGGGGGTGGATGGTTTCCCTTATTCTTTCATAGCTAAAGCTGGTATAAAATGCCATCGTTACTATTTGGACTTGGTCAATTTCTGCTTTTCCTCTGGATATATTCCTCCAGCCTGGAAGGTTCAAATGGTTATTCCTTTGCTAAAACCTGGCAAAGACCCTAGTGATCATTGTTCATACAGACCAATTGCTTTATCGTCAATTCTTATTAAACTTTTAGAACATTTGGTTAAAAATCGCCTTGAATGGTTTGTAGAGAATAGAAGACTGCTTCCAACGACTCAGTTCGGTTTTAGAAAAGGTCTGGGTACTACTGATAGTGTGGGTATCCTCACTTCAGGTATCCGGCTGGCTCTGAGCAGGAATGAGTCGGTGGTGGCCGCTTTTCTTGATATATCGGCCGCCTACGATTCTGTCCTCCTCCCAGTTCTCAGGCAGAAATTGCTCAAGCTGAGAATACCGGCTAGGATCTGTCAGATCGTCTGCAACATTCTCTCCGACCGCACCCTCCAACTGAGGATTCCTGGGGGGAACTCCGAGCGGAGAGTCGCTTGGAGAGGTTTACCCCAGGGTTCAGTGATAAGTCCTCTTTTATATAACTTGTATACTTGTGATCTTCCTTCTTGTCTAAATTATAACTGCAAAATTTTACAGTATGCTGACGATATCGCATTATTGGTCTGTAGCAATTCCATTCAGGATGCTGCTCAATCTTTGAATGTTTCTTTGGCCTCATTAAACCAATGGCTTCTTGATCATGGGTTGTCTTTAAGCGCTCCGAAAAGTACTGCTGTTATTTTCACTCGTAGACGTCTTATCCCTCCTATTAATATTTATATTGATGATCAAGCTGTACCGATAAAAGAAAAGGTCAGGTTTTTGGGGGTTATTTTAGACTCAAAACTGTCGGGAGTTTATCATATAGATAATATCGTCAAAAAATGTGAACGCTCAGTATCAGTTCTAAGAGCATTGGCTGGTGTCTGGTGGGGCGCTCATCCATTCACATTGAAGTTGCTATACAATGCTTTGGTGAGAAGCGTCATGGATTACGGTTGCTTCTTAATAGAGCCTTGTAACAAAGGAGCACTACACAAATTGGATTCTATTCAATCAAAGTGTCTCCGAATTATCATTGGTGCAATGAAATCCTCCCCCATAAATGCTCTTCAAGCAGAATGTGGAGAACCACCCCTTAACCTTCGACGACAATATCTAGCTGACCGCTTCCTCTCAAAAGTTTTCTCTCTATCTTCCCATCCCTTACTTCCCATCTTGGAACAGACCCACCTCTCCATCGCAACATCCACCTATTGGAAAAATAAATACATCCCCCCTCTGCTGAATAGATACAGAGAACTGCGAAACCTGTCCGCGCCTGTTAGCCAATACCCCCTCCTTTCAGCTTTTTCTACGGCATACGAGGTGGTCCACTTTAAACCTAAAGCCGTTTTGGGTCTGGGTCTTTCTAAAAGTTCCCAGGACGTAAAAGGTGACTTTGATCGGGTCATTGCGAGGTATTGGAATGGTTGGAAGTTTTTTTTTACGGATGCGTCCAAGTTGTCCCCGACGGGTAACACAGGTGTTGCAGTTTACTTTCAAAACTCCAGATTAGCGTTGATGTATCAATGCCCGTCGGAGGTATCTGTGTTTACTGGAGAATGCATTGGCATTTTGGAAGCCATTAATTTTATTTTATCTCATAATATTTCAAATTCAGTTATCTTTTCCGATTCTCGTAGTAGCATTCAGGCAATTGTTCAGAACCCATTAAAGTCCAAAATCCATAGTAAAATTATAATTGAAATTAAAAATTTACTTTTTGTCTGCTCGAGCCAGGGCCTTAATATAGAAATCGCCTGGATTCCTGGTCATTCAGGAATTGTTGGTAATGAGTGTGCTGATTCTCTGGCAAAATTCGCTACATCCAACTTGGTTGACCGCAAACACTATATTGTCCACAGTTCTGACCTATGGGCTGACACAAAAATTAAGCTTTATAATGCGTGGTCAGCGGTGTGGCAGATTAGTTCAAAGTTGAAAGGCTCTTACTACGCTAACATTCAACCAGACATCCCGCGGAAGCCTTGGTATTTTAAATGTTCGAAATTATCTAAAAGAACTGTTTCATCCTTATGTAGACTGAGACTCGGTCACTGTTGCAGTCCTGTATTTCTCAATAAGATTCGCATCCGTGACAGTTCTCTGTGCGAGTGCGGGCTGGATGAGGGCAATCTTGATCATATCTTCTTTTCATGTCCCAATAATTCCAACTCATTTGACTTGTATCATGAACTTCCTAAAATTAAAGTACCTCTTCCTATTAACTTCCATTCCCTTTTAACAAATTTTTCCCCTCAACTAATTCAACTCCTAACAAAATTTTTAAATGACAATATTATCAAACTTTAGATGTGTGTAACAATGCATTTTATTTTTGCATAAGTTTTATATTTTATTTTGTATGTATTATAGAACAGTAAAAATTTGTTTAAAAAAAAAAAAAAAAAAAAATGTATATTTTGTCTAACATAAATTGTGTTGTCCCTTTAGCTACTAACACTGGATAGTCTACCACAAAGTCTGGCTGTCAACACCGCCAAGCTAGATCGTCACTACTTGACACCAGTGTTACCAACTCCCAGAAATATTTATCCCTAAAGCTAAGTTAAAAACCCCTAAAACTGCCACAATTACATAAAAATCCCCCTAATTTTTTTAAATAAAATTAGAGTAAAAAATAAATTAGTACCCAAACTGAAAAAGTACATATCCGGGAAAAAAAAGAAATATACGTCATTTATGTGACATATGATCTGGATCTGTTTCCCAAATCTTTGTATACTTTTGAATGTAGGTATTTCTTTTTTCTTTAGGCATTATTAACAAATTGCTGGTCGACACAACAGTACAATAGAAAAATTAAACAAATAAACAACATCTAACGTATTTCCAGTAAGCACAGACCACCAGTCTTGTGTTTATTATGCAATTTTTCTTAGTATTGAGGAACCGTACTAATATTTTCATTCATACTTTTATTTTTTTAATAAAAAATATGAGAAATATAAAAAATAAGGACAAATATAAGAAAGAAAAAAAACCCTAAAAATCCCCCTAAAGATAGAACACCCCTAAAAAAATCCCAACCCACTTATTTACCCCCTAAATTTAGGGGGAAAACCCCTAAGTTGGTAACACTGCTTGACACTGGCAGCCTAGTCGACATCGACTCATTGCCACAAAGGGAAAAAAAAAAAAAAAAAAAAAAAAATTGAGAAAGTACGGTTAAGTACTTTCCTGTATATCGAATGAAAGTTTTCATTAGTAATTCAGTAATCTCAAGATACTTGGCCTAATTTTTGCGGTTCCCAATCAATTATAATTGTAACAAAATCGAATACGCTGCGCCTCTCTATCGCTGTGTTCTTGCTTTGCTGAATGATGAATGAATGTTGAATTAAATTCTTCACAAATTTCTTCATTCGTTCATTCCATTCTGCCTTGATTGCTTGTCACCGCGTGTTTCACCGTCACCGGTCGGAAAACTTTAATATTTATCTCCACACCTGGTGAGTTTTCACGTTAACTATCATAATTATAAGAAATTAAACATCTTTCCTTTTCA
Organism: Pyrrhia umbra; assembly: GCA_963891755.1. Taxonomy (NCBI): domain Eukaryota; kingdom Metazoa; phylum Arthropoda; class Insecta; order Lepidoptera; family Noctuidae; genus Pyrrhia; species Pyrrhia umbra. Next base: position 6,734,757 of record OY982943.1, read on the forward strand.
CCCGTGCAATTTTTATCAAACACTCTAACGCGTTAATTAGATGCATTTTGACCTTGTACATTCGAGTCATTTCGATTGATTTTTTGTTACGTGTATTACTCAGATTTAAGCGTTTTATTGCGTTGTTTGTCCGTTTGTCGTGTGAAAAACTAAACAAGTTTTCGTGCACGCCTGCATTACACTTAAAATAGGTTAAAACTGACGTAAAGGAAATACCTTAAGTAGGTATGTAGGTACCTCCTTATAAGAATTTGTTGAGACTCTAATAAGCTTAATTTTATGCTTGGTAGCATCCACTGTCCCAAGCAAACCGGCTTGAGCATGTACTTATTGATTGTGTCATTATTGTTAAGGACTTTTTTAACTTGACCTAGTTTTTAAGTAAGTAGTTTAATTTGTTAATTTGAGCATGCTAGCAAGACAGTAAATTATCTAAACTAAATTGTATTTTAAATGGACAGTTACTTACCTTAATTTAGGTCATCTATAGTGGTTACTGTGGTTTTATCTCTCCTTAACATTCTAAGAATTCACCATAAAGAAAATGATGACACACTTTTATATTAGGTCAAATGTTTCATTGAAGCCCTTGTTCATTTTGATACACCATAATCTTAGATAGTAGAACTTTTGAGTTAATAAGAAAAAATCTAAGGATTTACATTTGCGATTGTTGTCATGTTCTGAAATATTAATCTTTTTTTTTTAAGTTTTCATTTCATCAATACAATGATTGCAATTACTATACATGTGTGATGTGAAATTAAATGTTATTAAATAGACAAAAATATGTCAATTCCGTCTAGCTATCTCTTTTTTTAACATCTATTTTATTGCACTATTCTTTGTTTAAGGTTATCATATAAGATTAGAAATACATGTATTCAAACTCTTTATGCAGCTTGTTCAACCGATTTTGAAGTCTATTCTGTACAGATAAGGGTGGTGTTGAAAGCAAAATAAGTTTACAATACCAAATATATTCTGCATTTATTTTTGTTATGTCACCTTAGCAATAGAGCTTAAAATCATTTGAACGAATGGTAAATGGGGCATGTTTAAATGTCTAATCTTATTGTAAATTAAGTGTAGGTATATAAAAGTAAAACAAAAACATCCAAGTGTAATATAATATTAAATAGATAAACTTTAATGAACTTTTTAATAATAATAGTATCATCATCCTCCTGCCCTTATCCCAATTTAATTTGGGGTTGGCGCAGCATGTTTTCTTCTTCCATACTCTTCTATCTGCCGTCATCTCGCCAGTAACATTCATTAATAATAATAGTCTGTACAGGGATAAACCCCGGAAATGGGTCACCATTACATTTTATCAAATGGCTTCTGTGTGTTGGCTTGGCCCCATGTTCACCTCTTAAACTGGAATTCTGTAACCCCTTGCATGGTAGAGACATTGCGTTAGTACATCTGAGATATCTAATTATAATCCAGTCTAACTTTGATATTACTTCGTCTAAAGTCAACTTGTCTTCCACCACTGTTCTTTAACTGACTTATTCATAAGAACACAATTATCTTAATAAACCCATGTAACCTATTGAAATGCTTTGCCCTTCTTTGTCAAGTTAACATGAAATTTGACAGAATGCTACAAAATAGTTTGATCACTTAAATAGGTTTATTTGGTGTTATTAAATAGGATTTATTATGAAAAAGACATTTACTATGATAACCATTAAACATACAATTACTGGTACTGCTACTTGAAACATAATTCTGTCTGTATTAACTTCAAATGACCGACAGAGACAAAATAGTGAACAGTGGTGCGGACAAACTTTAAAGTATAACAAGTAAAATTTTAAATCCCGTTGATGGTTTGACTTTCAACATACTATTCATGAAAGGCTTATTCTGCATTATATCTCTAAAATTAAATAAAATGGTACATGATAATCGAATACTCGTAAATGCCATGAAATCAGCTGCAACCAAAGCAGAGTTGAACCGTCAAAGTACTCCTCCACTTTGCAGCCATCTGCTAACAAGTTCAAAAAACGCTCAATAATTATATACTAACTCAATTAAATCTGTAGTAATCTACATTCTAATCATATAATTTTATCAATAGGTTTTCCGTATGTTTCAGATAGCTTATCTCTTGATTGTAATGTTCTTTGTGAATGTACCTGTTTGATAGGTAGGATAAAATTGTGCAATAATCTGTGACAAATTATTCCAAAACAAGCTTTATCCTGCGGTTTCAACCACATCCGGAGGAAACTTGTTCTGGGTCTGAAAATTTTAGACTGAACTATAGATTTATATATTGATCACGTTTTTCCCATGTAATTCAATAAAACTAACCGATATAGGTAGAATTTGTTTAGCAAACATTCAGAAGATGCTAGCCGGAAAAGCCAACAAACAAGTACTTATATAAGTACTTTTAATCGGTTAAATTATTTCCTTATTCAAACGTTTGCATTGAAATTTGAACCTAAATGTATTTGGAATAAAGTTGAAAGTTTATTACGGTTCTTAACTTGTTTATATGCAGACAACTTCATGTAATAATTCTTGTGATCTCGTGTAGAAAAAGTATTGGATTGTTCCAATGAAATATGTATTTATGAGGACTTCACGGCGTTTTACATAATTTTGGTTTCATTCCTCAACTTCGGCTGGAACTTTAGTTTTAAAAGCCGTTCGCTTTGCTTTACCTATCGATAGAGTTTTTGGGATTTGTGTTAATTGTCACACTAGTCGACTAAACATAAACGACCTTCACTATAAAAAAATACATTCGTGATTAGCCTTCAAATATTACTTTTTCAAAGTCCCGCTGCCCGCCATTTTTAACGTGTTTTCGCGCCAAATGCCTTAAACAATGAAGTGATAAATCATAGTTAATTCAACGTGCTAAGGAAGAACAGTTTATTTATTATAACAACGGCTATAATTACCTAGCTAACTAAGTAGCAGGTAAGTGCATTTTATTAATGTTTTTGTCTTATATATTGCGTTGAAATGTGCTAGATCGCTGCACTGGAGTAGTCCTTTTGAATTAAAAATAAATATTTTTTTATCAAACATCTCTTATTACGAAAAGTTTATGTCGTGTCTTGCTATCCTTTTCTAATATGTAGAATAATTGTTTTCTATGTAGCGAGAGAAAGAGATAGTGGCGAATGTAAAAAGAAAATCATGAGCTAACGTTGGCTCCTTAGGGCTTTTCGGGGCTGCGGGATTGTTATAAAGAGTCACCGTGATCCCGGAACACAAAGGGCGAAGGGACATGTATGGGTTTTAGTCAGTGGGAGTCTGACACTCTCCTTCGCCCACACACAACTGTTATTCAGCGAGTCATTTGATGACTTCCTATACCTTAAAAAACAAGCATGCTGCACCGATCCAAAATATACGAGTAGTACTAGAAAAGGAGCAATTTTCTTAATAAAACACTTGTCGAAAATTTGGTCGCATTCCAATCTAATTATTACTTTTTTTAACTTTAAATTTTACTAGAAATATTTATTTTGTAAAACAACAAAAAAGAAAGTCGCCATTTTGTGTCATTTTTGTTTAGCAGCAGATACTTCATTTACAATAGGATTAGAAAAACTTCCGAACTCTTTTTGCAGCTTATTCAACCGATTTTGAGTTCTATTCCGTACTGATAAGGATGGCGTTGAGAGAAAAATAATGGTTACAATAACAAATATATCTGCATCTGTTTTTGTCTTGTCACCTTGGTAATAGAGCTTTAGATCGTTTGAACAAACGGTAAACAGGGTGCGTTTAAATGTCTAATCTTATTATAAATGGAGTAAAGTTGATTTTTTGCCGTAGCCTAAATAGGATATTCACCTCACTGACTAGAATCCGATCTCAACATAGTTGGCATAAAGCCAGTCTGACATGATATTCAGCGAAATCGATAAGGTGTCTGGATTTTGCGAGCGGCGCCATGGTGACGTCATGTCTCTCGTTTCCCAAGTTTTGAACGACCGCTGTGGGTCAGCATATCACATAAACAAAGTCACATAGGTCAGGAAATTCCCATGACCTAACCGTATTGTATTTAATTAGCTATTGTATTTGTTTATTTTATTGTCTTCCTCATTATTATCCAAAATTAAAGCTTTTTATTGCTTGAGAAAATTCTAGAATGTCCCATCCGTATTTGGAATCTTAGTCCTTTCCTTTTAAGTTGATCTACATCACTTTTCGTGTCTATTGAAACGGATGTTTTAATTTGGATATGCCAATAACAGTTCCCAAATGATTTTCCTCATCCAGGAACGAAGTCTTAACAGGAAAATAGCAATACCTTGCCATTTAAATAAATCTGTAGAGGGATGACCTTATCGAAAATATGTGCATGTAAATATAATAGCATTATCATTCAAATTACTATCGCAAACAATACATATGGTCGCAGTTGATGTGTCATACATAATTGATAACACATTGGGTAGAAGCTGCATGATTCAGCCATTTTCCATAAACGTTCTTAGCATACGAGTCGTTCAAATCAGTTTTTGGTGATCAAAACCCAGCATTTTGAAATTTTGGAGCTGCATTATGATATGGTAAATTGAAGGAGATTCCAGTGTAAAAAGGGTCAGTACTATCAGTCTTGAACAACTCCCATATCACTCTCTTATTGGAATCTGGATCGCTGATCTGCAACATGAAATTCTGGAAAAATGCAAAATTCTTGAAAATATTCTACTCCAGTAATATGATGCAAGGACGACCATGGCTCAATCAGCCTTGTATCGCTAATGTAGCTAAACATTTCAGATCATGACATACACGTATGATTACTATGCGAGTTGATTCACCGACAAATGAAGTGCGTAACGTAATAAATTATACTTTATACATACAACGATAATTATATTGATGACAATTTATACTCTACTAGCTGTTTCCCGCGGTTTCACCCGCATCCCGAGGGAACTACTTAGCGCACCCGGGTAAAAAGTAGCCTATGTTTTTCCTCAGGGTCTATTCTATCTCTGTACCAAATTTCATTTATATCGGTCCAGTAGTTTTGGCGTGAAAGCGTAACAGACAGACAGACAGAGTTACTTTCGCGTTTATAATATTAGTAAGGATATAAGGGGTGGCCAACTTAATTAGACCCAAGATGAAACCCTGTGCGATCTACGGGCATTTTCAATAACTATCTATCCTTAGATATGTTTAGAGAGATAGGGTCTGACATTACTTGTATGGACCTTATGTCAAAATTCTATCTCTAGTAAGATAATCTTCGGATAGATAGGTTTAGGTTACACGCCTTTGGAGAGATTTTCGTTGTATCGTATGTCTGTATTTTTTTTGTCACTAATCAAGTTGAAATTAATATCAAGGTCTTTGGATTCTAAGAACTGCAAAAAATAGCTGTTATAATAAAATAATTATTCCGCTTATTTGTATTGACATCTTTTATTGCTTATTTTCACAGGATACGTTAATATTGATACCAATTAGACTTCTTATTTACGATTGGAAAAAGCGTAAGGTTTATCACGCTTGGTTCTTATAGATTAAAGTTATACGCTTATTTTCCCTATAAAATGAATATTGCTCAGTCATGCACCTTCTTCTATTTTATGGTGTCGCTTAATGATATATTCATAACACTCGGCCTATGGAATACTTATTTTCGCAATTACACTAGAACAATACATACTGTGCCTAACTATAACAATGCTTCATATACCTAATATATTTTGGGCGTCAATCGTAATGTGTCCAGTGTCCCTGAGTGTTCTAATGATCACGATCACTTTTGAGTCTTAACTACTTCTTTATCTTTTGTTCCTAATGGCTAATAGAATGTTGATATGAGCGCAAAGATTTTATATCTCATACTTATTGTTTTTCAATATAAACATGATGTAATATTAATTAAATATTTGTGTTTACCGTTATTATGCTTTTCTTAAGATACGTCTTATAATTGGGGTCGAAAAATTTTGCAGTTATATTTGAAATTTTAAAAGCAACTGCAATAGCACTTAGGTTTTTCTTCTCTACTTTATTATCCTTAATAACCGGTATTTGCAAAAATGCATTTATATTTGCAAAAGGAATTTGAGCAAATGAAGGATTTTAGGAGAAATAACGACAGTGATTTTTTGACCAAAAAATAAAACCCACTTCAAAAAATCTACAAATTCAAACTATCTGAAAAATACACAAAACACTGCCGATGGAAGAAACCGAACCTTCTAGAACGGCCCACAAGCTTTTGGGCAGAAGTTATTTTTCAAATTTTAGTGTCTGAAGATTTTTTCTTTCAAAGTTTCCACCATTACATACAATCCAGACTAGTGAATCACTAGTGATAGATATATCTATACTTACTAATATAATAAAGCTGAAGAGTTTGTTTGTTTGAACGCGCTAATCAAAGGAACTACTGGAACGATTTGAAAAATTCTTTCAGTGTTAGATAGCCCATTTCTTGAGGAAGGCTATCTATAGGCTATATATCATCACGCTAAAATCAATAGGAGCAGAGCACTATTCCACGCGGACGAAGTCGCGGGCAAGGGAAGTTAGTTATTCATATAGGTTACCTACCTCGTCTTCGTAGAATTAGTTTCGGCTCAACTTTTCCTTTTTAACCGACTTCAAAAAAGGAGGTTCTTTATTTTCCTCTTAGATAACATTATTTGCGTCATTCATTACTATATTATTCTATTTTAATTGAAAATATTTTTCTGTTTTATGACTCAAACTGCTGAAGGTACAGGACAAGGCTAATAAATAACTCGAGAATCAGAATTGTTCCAGGCATTACGAGGTCCGACCCTTGTAAAATATAATAATCATGGCTATTCGGATAATTTATCAAAGTTGGCTCACGATTTAAGTAATATTTTTGGGCACTTAAATAATGTCTGGAGACATGCATTTGTAGATCGAGTCATAGCCAGAAAGTCAGACAACCAGTCTTACCAAAATCATACCGTGGTACCTGGTGGTTGTGGAGGTCAGATAGGAAGTGGCTCCACGTAAAACACGTTTATTTTTTTTATTGAGTTAAACATGTTTATTCAACTGCATCCGGTTACACTGTTAGCCGACTCAAATATAGTTGAGAAAAGGCTAGGCAGATGGTGCTTCTATTTCAATATATACTAAGTAGGTATGTTAAATTTGTGTTATTTCTGGTTACCACTATCGCTAACTGAACTGATTGGTGGTGTGGTATGCGAGTTGATAACAAATGACCTATCTACTTGTTTGTTTAATAATTTCGGACTCATACCTAGCACCTATTTACTTGTTATCTGTAACTGTTGATAAAATTTACAGTATTTGTTGGCTGCATTCTTTTTATTTTTCATGCAGAAATTGTAATGGTTTCCACCTAATTTGGTACGCTAATTCGGTTGAATGAATAACGTACAGACAGACAGATAGAGTTGCTTTCTCAGACTTAGATATATATTTTCCGATCAAGACTCATGATTCAAATATTCTGCCACCATATTTTCTCAAAACAATCATGACAAACCAGAATTGAGAACGCGGGCTCGCGAAGTCACGATGAGTCATTAATAAAAAACAATATTACGTCAATAGCTCGGGAGAACAAACTGGCAAGAAAAACATAGAAGTCTCTCTATTAAAGACGAACGACAACGATAGATTTATTTCCCGTGACGCTGACATTAGTGTCCTTGTCAAAGATACAAGAGTTTGTTCAAGTGGAAAAGAAACAGCAACAAGTTTTGCACGCGATTTCGCAATACTTAGAATGAAACAGCACTATTATCAATTGTCGCGCCAAAACACTACTTATTAACTTTGCTATAGTCTATGGAACTCAGTATTCTGTTGAACGCGAGCTAGTGTGGACGTGTGTGAATCTTAGAGGCATTTATATTTTAGTGCCTTGTCCAATTTAAACTGTGATACTACTTTGTAAGAGATAGTTTAACGGTGAGTAAAGTGAAACAATGTTAGTTTATTTTAAGCGGTAAAATGTTATTACAATGAGGCGTTTATTTTCTTGTCTATGTTCTTAAACACGTATTAAAGTTAGTACCTGTCATTAAGCCGGTGTTTGTAGTTGTAACACGTTATTTGTCCGTGGAGGCAAACCAAGGTAATTCTAGTAGCACCGCATTGTAAAATAAGTAACGATTTGGATGTGGTCATGATTAAAGTACTTATAATTAAAAGTAAATACGTTTCCTGATACTTACGTTCACGGGTGCGAACGAGGTCAAAATCTTATTTCGTTTATTAGGACTTATGAATTGTTGTCTTTGCCAATTGCGGATACATTAAATAAAAACTATGAGAGATAAATTGCGTTCGCGCCAAATAAAATAATGACATGTCAATGTTCTTATTTCCGATACTTAGTTATTTTTATTACATTTCGTCATGTCATGCATGGGTTCATTCATATTAAAAGATTATTTTTCTTGGGATGTGACTCTGATGACATTATTGCTCATCCAAATTCAAGTAAACTCTGGTATGTAAGAAATGCACAGATCTTTGAATGTTTTGACTTCAATAATAACTTTAATATTTTTAACAATTCTTTATTGTTTTTATTATTGCCATCATAATTTATGCGTCACGTCTACGTGAAACTTATTAAAAAAAGAAGCCTTGTAATTATTTATAACACTTTAAATTGCCAAGGGTTCACTTTAGGTGTTCACTAATTTTTTAAAGCAAAAGTTTTTTTTTCTGTCCAATAATGGCCATAGTCTTACGTCATTTACGCTTCAATAGGCCTCTGTCTATTCAGGATTGTTACTGGCTTTTTATTTTTTATAGTGAATAATAGTTGTAGTCTGCCTAGTAGCCTAAAATAGAGCTACCACCTGAATCGCCGACCCCCGGACTGAAACTATAAAAAACCCTGGATACTTTTTTAAGATTTGTTTTAATTGCTTTTGTTTTATTTCAATCAATCGTGATCGGATATCAGGTTAAACCCGTACCCAAAAAGTGTCCGGGTTTTTCCTAGACGCAATCTAAACTAGAACAAGTGCTGGCGGCACTACCCTATACCTAAAGTCCAGAACTAGATATACAACAACAATATTCTATACTTAACGACGATAGTGTGTCTTGTGCGTGCAAATCCTCTGTTCAATTCCTAGGTTGGGTTTCTTTATCCAAAGCCACCTCTGTCTTACCTTCGCGGAGAGCAGGCGTAATGTTTGTCTTACTAACCAACGTTATATTGTTGGTTCCAGCTAAAATGTCGATCCACATCAAGGACTCCGATGACCTGAAGAACAGGCTGGCCGAGGCTGGCGAGAAGCTGGTGGTCATCGACTTCATGGCTACCTGGTGCGGACCCTGCAAGATGATCGGGCCCAAACTAGACGAGATGGCCACTGAGATGGCGGACTCCATTGTTGTTCTTAAGGTAAGAGGGACAATACGATTGTATTTCAATAACATCTACAAATAAATAATTACAAACATAAATAATATAAAACAATGTAGGTAGGTATTATGGTGGTCTTATCGCAGGTTTGGCGTAGTGGCTGCAGCGCTGCGTGTCGCGGGTTCGATTCCCGCACGGGCCAACTAAAATTATGGTTCCGGGTCTGGGTGTTTGTGCATGTGTAATGTATGTAAAGGCACCCACGATACAGGAGTCATTACTAGTGTGGGGCAACGTTTAAAATAACGTCAAATCGAATGACTGAGTTTTTTGAATTTCTGAATGGTTTATTCAGAAATTCTAAAACTCAGTCATTCGATTTCCTTCCTTCCTACTGAAGTTAAAAAACCATGACGCAAACGAGTTTAACAGGAAAATTAACTAGAAACAATGTGACAGGTAGGTAACAAAACCTAAATTATGATGTAGGTACAGTCATGTCTAAAAATATCTATATTATTACTGTTCTTTAGATTTTTTACTGACGATTTCATTTAGATTTCATTATTAAATAATTTAAAAGTGTAAATTTTAAATAGGCACAGATTAATAACATAAATTACATGCATAAAAATAGAAAAAAAAAACAATATACATTTAACTTGAGCACATGGGGCATTTATTTATACATAAGATCGACTACCTTCATACAAACAGAAATTAGAAATATTTTTAGCCTTTTTATAGGAAAGGAAAACACTGGTACTCAGCTGTATCCGGTTTAGACTGCAGGCCGACGACAACATATTTGGGAAAGGGCTAGGCAGATGATGATGGGGAATCATCAAATTACTATTTTAATTAATAACAAATAGCAATTAGAGAGGCAGGGAGTGTCAGACATACCGACTAAAACCCATAAGTGTTCCTTTAATTGCATTGCAGGGTTGTGGTATCTTTTTATATAGTATAATGCTGGTTCTAAAAACCTAATAGACAGACATGTGTTGCTGGGGAGTTTGTTGCGCCACTTCTTCTTCCCAGCTAAAACACAGGAAGTGGTGAAAGGCGGGCGTTTTGACTTTTGTAAATTTGACGTTCAAAAAGTGCCTAATTTGATAAATATTTTTTTGTATTTTCTCGCAGCTCTGACAGTAATATTATATTAAGCCTTAATTTTAATATTAAGTAGGCCTTAATGTACACAAAGATATAAAATTCTATCAATATTCTATTATTAGTATTTCATTTGATCATACTTGTTTCTAAGTTACGGATGGATGCAAACAATGATATCAATTTAATAATGCCGGTCAATAATGCGGTATTGTATGTCTACCGTCTACCGCATTGGCCATGCATCTACATATACTCAAGGATATTATGCGGTATTTTAATATTTTATAGCATACTTAGCGAAGTTACTAAGATTTTATTTATTGGACATGCTTTGCCGGCAGTGTCGCCTGCGGTGGTTTATCATGAAATAAAGCTTATTTGACTCTTTCTTTCTGTGAGAAAAATAATAATTTTCGGAGTTGGTTCAGTAGTTTTGGAGATGACCTCTTAAATACAAATTTACAAACTTTACATAGCAAATTTCTTCTAAATCGGTTGAGCAGTTTTATTGTTAAAGCGTTAACAATCAAACAAACTCACATACACATTTATAATATTAATTGGGTTGATTGATCTTCAGTTATCCTATAGTAATATTTAGTTTCAAGTCTCATAACTTCACTTTAAGAAGTAGGTACGAGCTATCTGTCCACAAGTTGCAATCTAAATAGAATTACTTTAATCACCACCGTATCTGTTTATCAGATAGTGTTTATTATACACTTGTATATAGAAGTAAAGATAAGAATATTCTCGTGTAATCGATGCTACGTGCAAATAGCTGGAAACATGGTATATTAACACTAGCTTTCCTCCAGCGACTTCGCTTAAAAATGACAGAGTTTAATACAAACTTTGCCCCCATTTTTCAATCCTTTCTTATTGGATTCCGACGTCATACAAAGAACACCCTCCAAGTTTCAGGTCTCTACGATCAGCAGTTTTGGCTGTGCGTTGATCCGTCAGTCAGGACAAAGCATATACTGTATAGATTTAAATACATATGAAATGACGTGAGGGCAGGGCTTTGATGCCGTTTGAATTAGTACGCGCACCATTTTGGCACCACATGTCAACCAAAAAATCGCTGCCTTGAAACATAAAGGGCGAAGGAAGGCACATGGATGGGTTTTAGTCAGTAAGAGTCTGATACCCTCCTGCTCCGTAGAAAGCGTCATTTGATGATTTTCCACCCCAAAAGCTGTAAAAGATCATAATTGGAAAGGAAAAGTAGTGTTATCTTTTCAGTATTTTGTACATAAATAAATGTGAGTTTGTTTATTCCACCATAACTTCTAAATGCCCGAACCGATTTAGATGTATGAGTTATCGTTCTGTGGAATGCGTTCCGTGTGTTTATTTCTATATATTTTTTGTAGCTACAGTCATATTAAATATTACTAGATGTTTCCACGGGAACCTATCAACGCTATCGGATAAAAGCCTATAATCGTCTCCTGGGTCCCAACTATCTCTAAACCAATTTCATTCAAATCAGTTCACCCGTTTTACAGTGAAAGCGTAAGAAACTTACTTTCGCATTAATAATATTAGTTAGAATTTTCCAAATTCCAAGCTACATTCTTAACCTTAGTATTCAGCGGTCAATCGGTCATTCTCCTACTAAGAGATTATGAGGTCACAGCAGTTGCGAGTTATTACGTAAGCAACTTGTGAAGCAATGACGCCATATGCCATAATGCGGAGAGAAACCGCAGCGATGAACAATAACAAGTTTTTTTTTAATGGCAGTTTAATAGATTACTGTCGTTTTTGTTATATAAATGTCGTTAAAGTCAGTCAGAAGTATGGCTGTCATCCATCTGGGTTTCCCCAGATTTATCCTAGTTTAGAGGGCGTCCGGGGTGTGTACGGGCGGGTCTCAAAGAGCGTCTGGAGAAAACCTATAAAATAATACCTACTTTAGAAAAGTGTATTATTTATAACTGAACTGTAATTAACGAATAAATCCATGACAATTAAAAAGACTATTATTATATTCTATCTTTAACGGTCTTTTCTTTACATGCATTTAGCATAGTAAGTTAATAATTAACTTTATATATTTCGATATTATCAATATGCGGTGTGATGAACGACCGATCAAAGAAACATTCGATATTTTGAACACTCGATGTATTGAAAGTTCAACTTATTAACCATTCGATATTATGAACTATTTGGGCATTCGATTTATCGTGTTCGATCATTTGATATTCGATGTTTTGGCATTCGATTTGGTGTAGTCAACACCCCAAAATAACGACCCTAAATGAGACCCTAGAGACGTAATAATTTTCTTAGGATTGTACTCACATTGAGTCAAGAGTACTGTTAAGTTCCAAATTGTATCAATAATCAACCTATTTTATCCTTAGGGAAAAATCTTTTCTATAAATAATTCATGGATGACGCCATAGTTTCATCGGGGTTAGGTATGGACTTCCTTATAATACTGACTTATCAGACAAACACCGAGTCATCCAGGGAAAACCCGAATGAAATTTCTTTAATGTAGCCATTTAGTTTTAACTAGCTTCTGCCAGCGACTTCGTCCGCGTGGAATAGTGGTGTTCCGCTCCTATTGGTCTTAGCGTGATGATATGTAGCCTATAGCCTTCCTCGATAAATGGACTATCTAACACTGAAAGAATTATTTAAATCGGACCAGCGGTTCCTGAGATTAGCGCGTTTAAACAAAATGACAACATTTCCCTTCACTGCTCTGCTCCTATTGATTGTAGCGTGATGAAAAGTATACTATAACCAGCTCAGGAGTATGACAAATAATTGTACCAAGTTTCGTTAAAATCCGTCGACGAGTTTTTGTTTCTATAGAGTTTATACATACAGACGGACAGACAGACAGACAAAAATTTTACTGATTGCATTTTTCGAGCATCAGTATCGATCCCTAATCACCCCCTGATAGTTATTTTGGAAATATATTTCATGTACAGAATTGACCTCTCAACAGATTTATTATAAGTATAGATATAGATATCAGCTTTTTTATAGCTTCGAATGTACAGTTGAAAATAATGAAGAATCATGTTAAATCTATATCGACTTACACGACCCTCACGTTACACGATTATTAACTTTAAGAAACACAATTTTATTTGAATTAGTATCCATGGAGTGTCTTGGTGGTTCTTTTCCGTACAACTTTTTGAAGCCGTGCACCTAGCTTCTTGTCTTAACATTTTATACGTATCAAATCGGTATACATGAAATATAGTTTGTAATAGTTAACAAAGTTTGAAATAGTTTTTAATATAATTTTCATCAATATTAACGTGGGACTTAACATAGATAGCATAGTGTGGGTGCCAAACTGTTTTAGCATGGTCAAGCCCGGTTAAGCAGTCGACAACCTTTTAGGTTGACCTGAGAGATGCCATACAAAAAAAAATGTTTTAGCATGGCATGATAAAACAAGACCTTGAATAATATGGGTGCCCAACCGGTCTATCGCGTCTGTCCCCAAAAAATGGAGGGTTAATCACACAGGCACTGTAGATCTTGGGTTTAATCAAGTTGACCACCCCTGTTCTTTAAATTTATAGTTGCGTAGCGGGTGGTGTAATACAAAGTTCTATGTAAATAATTTATGTGAGCATATAAATTGGTCGCTCATTATCACCGGACGTCTATGGTTTGGGCTAGCGGCCCTTGGTTAGGTCACAGGAAAAAAAATCATTGTTTAATATGTATTTATTATAATTATTATTCCGTTTCTATTTGATACAATTGACTGCGGTTGTAACATGTATATAAAATGTTATATATGTACATACATACTTATTATGTACAGTTGTGACTTCAAATGTAACATTATAGTTATGAGGTCTAGGTGTTAATTATGCGTATACAATTAGCACCTAAAGTATGTATTTAGCACGTAAATGGATAGCGATAAAATGGGGTTGGGCATTGTTAATAGTGAGCCCATCCCTTTTTGAACACTATACTATAGCTTATATGTATAATGTATACATTGATGATTGAAATTGCAATGAAGGTCATACCAAAAAGAAATATTATTGCCAAATTACTGCCTTATTTGCTGAGTTAGGCCTCTCCTAACGTGTGCCATGTCACTCGGACGAATTCAACTTCTGCCTGCAACAATATTTTAAAAATACTGACCACGTAGGTGTTCATTGTACCTACCAATTGTTTTTATATCGTACGTTTGCCAAATGCAACAAGAATGCCGCCAATACAGATTTGTTAAATTAAAATCTGGCATTCGAAATCTCTTTTTCGTTCGAATTTAGTGTTCATATTTCTAGGAAATTCCGATATCTACAGTTAGAATTCTGTGCCAAGGAATCATGAATTAGATAGGTAGACAAAAGGTAATTTTTAACATAGATCTAATTAGCTCAAGTCTAAAAACCAGATATATGATGTTACCCGGTAACTGGGTAGTGCAAGTCAGTTATCTAGGGGCTGTCCATTAATCACGTGAGGCTCGAAAGGGAGGGGGGAGGGGTCCATAAAAAATCACGAAATATCACAAGGGGGAGGGGGGTAAAGTATTATATCACGTGTACTTATTTTTTCGGCAAGCGCGCGATACTCAACCGAAAAGCGGCGTTACATGTATTTATTTTTAGTCAAACGCGTACAAAACCGAAAATGTAGTCTTTAATTTTCTATAATAAAATTAAATGATACTTGTACCAGTATTTTTTTATAAATAAAAATAGATTCTTTGCAGGTACGAAAAAATACACGTGATATAGGGGGGAGGGGTAGTCTTAAACCTCACCACGTATCACCAAGGGGGAGGGGGGGGGGTAAAAAAATGCCCAAAAAAAAAAAAAAACATCACGTGATTCATGGATGGCGGCCCCCTAGTCGTTCTACGTAAAACACTGGTAATCAGTTGCATCCGGTTGGACTGGAAGCCGACCCCAACAAATTGTGAAAAGCCTAGACAGGTGACGATCAATAAACCTGATAGTATTAAATACATAACCTTTCTTTGCTATACCGGATAATATATCGCCAACATCCCATGGTAATAACAAATTTTAGGTCGAATAGCAATGTTCGTATATCATGATATCTTATCGCCATTTCCGAAAAGTAGGCCTAAAAGACTACCCATTAGTATAAATGGTTCTTCGCCGAGGAAGCAATCAGCAAAGTAAATAGCCGAATTACAATTAATTTAAATATCTACTAATATCTCGTCATGGTTGTTTTTTCGTTAGCTTATTCCTTGTATTTAATATTGCGTTAAAAACCTGGATAAACAAACTTTTATACCTACTTTATCTAGTTATTGGGTATCATTTTAACCTTATGAAGACAGGTCGTAAGACTTCCTTCCTCGTAATTGTGAAAGATCTACAAATGACAGCCGAGACCATCGGCTTAACGTCCTTTCTGAGTCAAGAGTGTCAAGGGAAGCTTAAACTTGACCGACCTACCCTGGCAACCGTAAAACCAATAACATTAATGCTTTTTTAGAGTGTATTAAAATGATTTCTTTTCTGTTATTCCAGGTCGACGTTGACGAATGCGAGGACATCGCCACCGAGTACAACATCAACTCTATGCCTACCTTCGTCTTCGTCAAGAGCACGAAGAAAGTGGAAGAATTCTCAGGCGCCAACGTCGACAAACTGAGGAACACCATCTTGAAACTGAAGTAAACAGAACAGAGCCATTGTACGCTAGCCCAGTCTCCACGGACAAACCTTACAAGCATTTTAACGCATTTTTCATTAAATGAAATTCTATTTATTTTTAATCGGCATGTTTAGTTGCTGGTTGACTAAAATATACCTGTGTACGTAAATATTGTTTGTTATACATGCGGAGGTTCATAGACAATACACGCAAACGCTGCCCCAATCTGAACATATAAAGACTGTATCATCCGTTCTGTATTGAAACTTTTTAATAAACGCCGTTTTTCGATGAGATTGAATTTGCAAGGTTTTTCCGTTGGAGGTAAAGTAAATGCAGTTGGAAATAACAACTATTGCACACGGCACTAATGCATAATAATATTAATTTCTCAGCCATCGGAAGGATCACAATTTTTTGTTTTTAAATAGTTTTTTAATGAAATGTATGTAGACGTATTTTTGTAATGCAAGTGTCTTATTAGCACTGTGTGCTTAAAATTTTGCACGTCTAGCGTCGGTTTAGCGTACAAACTCTATTTTCGTATTATTTGCCGTGTATTTTTCATTATATGTATGTTACAGAGTATTGTTACTTCAATAAAATATTGTCTAAAGTATAAATAGAGTTTTTTTATAATTTCAACAGCCCACAGTTTAGTTTTTTCTTGAACTTTGATTCCGATTAGCCCTACTAACCCTACCCAATGTATAGCAACCTGGAACAGTATACTACCACTGAAAACGATAGCAGCGAGCGATCTCACATGATAGCACTCGAGAGATCTTGACTGAATTGACACAATAGGTCGACATCGTCTTTTGAATAAAGTTCTCAGATTTATTTCCATAATTCCGAATTAAAAAGGCTGCCTGGCTCAGACTAAACTAAATCATCATGAATGTGCAGAATATAAAAAAAACGCAGAATAATTACAACCATTTTTAATCGAATTAAAAATTGCAGAAACCATAATTACATGTGAACTTATAATAATTGTATGAATGTTCTGTACAATACAAAAGCATTCGTTGAACTTCTTATTGCTATTTGAATATAATAACTAGCGCGTTTACTATAATACACCTTGCATAACTGAAACAAAGAGAAGTTGTAATTAAAACACGTATTACAAGAAAAACGGATGCGCGGACGCTTAGAGAAATAAAAAAATTATTGAAGAATCCCAAATTAAGTTTGGTGTTTTTAACAAAAAACCTAAAAATATCTTTATCTGTCCTTCCGCGTATCTGAATGTATAACTTGCCGACTCAAAGGTCAAAAAAGATGTACAATTCCAAGTAGTAAGGCGTGCGTCGTCGTGTCCTGCCTATTAGTTAAGGCATCTGGATCTCGTGTACTGGAGTATGGATTCTAAACTTGACTAGGTCTTAAAAAATCACTAAGTATTTTTTTTATTGTATCTTAGACATCAATGACTAACGGTGAAGGAAACCCTCTAGTCTTAAATCAACTATCAGCCAAGCTAGCGTGGTGATCACTGCTCATGTCTTCTCTAAATGAGAAGATGCCTTTAGCCAACAGTGGGATATTAAATAGGCCGATCATATAAATTGAAAATATTAATCAAGAAACTACATACTCAGAATTCCTAAAAAGATAATAAAAAGAGAACTAACCGTTAATCCCTCCGCTTCTTGCCGTGTTGGTCGTGTCGGTCGTGATGGTCGCGCTTGCGACCCGACTTGTCGGCTCGCTTGGCCTCGCTCAAGAACCGATCCAGACCGAACGGATCAAAGTCCGCGTCCGGTTGGTTGTTCCGCGATTGGGACTGTGAAAAAGATGGGACGACTGTTAGATGGTGAATATTATGGTTCTTAGAAATAATGTAGGTAAAACACTAATTCTAAAATAATTATAGTCTTTATGATAAAAAATTTACATACAGGTAATGTATTTATAGACCAGTGCCGATAAATTTTGAAAACTTTCACTTTTTACCGTTTTTAAAGGCTAAAGACACTGGTCTATTAGCATGACAGCATTTTAAACTAAGCTTTTTAAATATATATATTTTTTGTAAACTTTGCCCCACACTGGTATTTTCTTCTGTATTGTGGGTATGTTTCCAAATAATATACATTAAACATCCAGACCCGGAACAATTGCAATTCTACTGTACGGATATCGAACCCGCGGCACGCAACCCACCATCATCAGACTGCCACTACACCGATGTTGCCGTTGAAGAAGTTGCAATCTCCGATTATCCGTATATTGAAGACTCGTATTTGTATATAGTAGTTATACATAAGGAGGTATAGACAATACTAACGGGTTCGTCTCGGCTGGAGGGCGCGTCTTTCTCGAACTGCACGGGCCCAGCGCGGGTGTTGCTACTGCTGGTACCCGCGAACTCTTTGTCGGCCACGAATCTGAAATAATAAAAGATATTTATTTATGATTATTAGCTGATACCGGGAAAAAAGTACGCTATGTTCTTCGGCATGGTTCAATTAATGCTACCAAACGTACCTATTTAGATGAAATTTAGTACACACATGGTTTATAACTTCAATTAATACATAGGATTATTTTTATATAAGTATCTGGACTAAATTTGTAGTTCACGCAGACGAAGTCGGGGACAGAAATTGCGGTGCGGGAGGTTCGACTCCCGCACGGAAGAACTATTTTTTTCTAGAGTCTGGGTGATTGTGCATGTGTAATGCACCCACGATACAGGCGTAATTTCCTAGTGTGAGACAGATATATTTTTTTTATTGAACGAATCTAGTTTCTTTAAAAGTTACCTGCGAGTGTTAACGATGGCATCAATATCTCCGCCGTAGTTGTCCTTGTCGGCGTTCCTGGAGGGGCGGTATATATGCGCGCCCACGTTGTCCTGGTTGCGCCACGGCTTGTCATACACGTTGTACGCCTCGTCATCGCCGTACCCTGGGGGAGACCATTGCGTTGTTATTCACTTTCCAGCTAATACTTTAAATAAATTGGCTAAATCAAGAAAAAAATTGTATCAAATTTAGAGTAATATTATCTCAGATGAACCAACTTCATCAAGATTTTTTATTCACTAGCTTCCCGCCAGCGGCTTTGCCCGCGATATTTTAGCTAATGGATACAAAAACTTGACAAATTATATACTAAAACCTTCCTCATTAATCACTCTATCTATTAAAAAAACCGCATCAAAATCCGTTGCGTAGTTTTAAAGATTTAAGCATACATAGGGATATAGGGACAGAGAAAGCGACTTTGTTTTATACTATGTAGTGATTCAAATTCTACTTATACTTTAAATGCGACAGTTTGTGAGGATGTATGTATGTTTATTTACGAAACATCTACTGCGGATTTGGTTGAAATGTGGTACACAAATAGCTTAAAACTGAGATTAAAACAGGATACTTTTTATCCTAGATTCCTGCAGTATATTGACGAAACCGCGGGAAACAGCTAGTATTTTGATAAAAATCTGGTATTAGGGTTCCATACCTAAAAAGGAACCCTTATGGTTTTTGTGTACACAACACAAACGGTTACATCGAGTCCATTTGGGCTGCCACTGAGAACTTCTTAGTAGGTTTGTCTACAGTTAGCAATATAAGCTTTCTTGGTACCAAAAAAAACTAAAGCCGTCACGGGACACCCCCGGTAGGTGTGACACACGTAGTTCACTCACACGGAGAAAATAAGTGTGTATTATGAGTGTTACGCACACATACAAGGGAGTACATAGCAGTGGGAAGGTGGCATGACGGCATGGCATGCCGTCGTGTATACATACCACTGTCCATTCCTTTGCTGTTGTTGAAGAGTCTCTGGTCGAACATAGCCTCGCCGCCCTGCGTCGTCTTCGCCGGCAGACCGAGCGCTATCTGCTCCGAGATATCGCGCTCACGATCCTTCACTAGCTTAGATCTGGGATATAAAACAATTCATTACATTTTGGAAGTCAAATACATGAAAAAGGTGACTTTCACTCTAGGTTGGATCAAGGTTAAACGCTCGCCGCGGTCGGGTAGTCACCGTAGTCGAGAGTTAGAAACTCTGACAACCAATCTTACCTAGCAATATTGTGTTTCCCATTTGTTTAGTACAGATAAGCTCGTTTCATGTTTGGATAGATAGAATAATAAACAAAATAAATTGATCTTAAGTAAGAATGCCTCAACGCAATCAGAAATTTCTTTGACTGGAAAATACTTAGACAAAAATGTATATTGTATAATGATCTAATTTAAATCCTTCATTTACATAATTATTCTTATTTTATATGTACACCCATTGTCTTATAAATAATTGAATTTGTCAAATTTTAATAAAATACTGGAAATTGCGGCATTTAGTGAGACTAGAAGCCGACCCCGACATACTTGGAAAAAGACTAGAAAAATTAGGTGACGACTAGTAGCCATATATATCCTATTGTACCTCTTATCGGGAGCAGCTCTGGACAGATTCCTGTCTCTCTGTCTCTCCTTATGTCTGTCAGCCCTCAGCTTGTCTCTCTCCGCGGCCGTCAGCCCGCTCTCGTCCACATCATTGGTCTCCGGTTCCTCGTCAGGGGCTCGGATACCTGGAATGACATATCTGATTGAGATGTTGAAGAAATCTGCCTTGAATGCACGAATGCTGAACAAAATAATGTCAAGGTACTCTTCTCTCTTCTGCCTAATCAATTTGTTTCGTAATTATGTGGGTTTATTTCCGTAAAATGTTGATGTTTGATGAAACTCTGTATAGATTGGAACCTGAAGTAATAGATTTTATCTAGGTGCTTGAAGTACTTTCCTGAAGACGCGGATAAAACCATCGGAATGATTAAATAGGTAGTGAAAGGTGGGGGTTTTTGGGGTGCTGTCATAATGTATTTTTTTTAATTTACATGAGAAAGTACTAATTTAATTATTATAATTTCAATAAACTTTTTTTGTGTTTGAGTTTGTGAACAAATATTGCAAAATTATAAGTGATAAATGATATTTATTTTGCAAATGGGTTATAAAATAACACTTTTACACGTCAATTATTTTTTAAAGCTAGATGAGGCCGGTATTTCCTATCTGACTGCCTTGAGAAGAAACACCGAAACAAACTCAAGGGTCAAAGTCTCTTTTAAGGTCCAGACATAATGTAATTGCAAAAATCAAATTACTAAGAATCAAATTATTAATGTAGAACATCAACTAACCAGCTCTATGATCTCTAGCTCTCTGCGCCAACATCCTCAAGTGCTCTTCTTTCTTCTCCTTCTCCCTCTGCGCTAATCTCCTCTCGAGCTGCGCACGCGCTTCCACCGCTTCTCTCGCTTTCCTGTCGGCGATGTACAGCGCTTCAGCGAGTTTGGAGAAGTTCTCGTTGATGTGGACTTGTTGGAGACCGCGCCCGTCTGCCGCTAGACGCTTGTCCAGGGGTATTGTGTAACCTAGGGATTGTAGAATAAATTAAGAATAGGCTTAAAAAATAGATTTAAATAGATACATCGAAAAATGTGGGAAAAGTTTTTTTGAAATTGATAGTGATTCAAAATTAGTTTGGGGCAGGATTAAAACTAATGAAACAAGCAACTAATTATTCTGCTATTGTACCAATAAACGTGCGATATTTATTTTCAATCACGGAAAAAAATAAAATAAAGGTATTTTCATTTTTTTTAGTACCTATATAAATATACTGGTTTAAACTGGAAGCCGACCCCAACATAGTGGGGAAAAGGCTAGGCAGATGATGACCTATTTAAAAATAGGTTCAGAAGCACAAACTTTGGATGCCTTTTTAAGAATACTGCGCGCACGGAAGAGTGCGATCTTTGGCATAGTTTGTATTAAAAGTTTATTTTCTGTCTGGTCAGTCGGGTTAGCAATTTTGAAATGTAAAAATAAAGTAACTAGCTTTCCGTCCGCGGCTTCGCCCGCGTGGACATATTTTTTACACTTTGGGTTACTTTATTCAAGTTTTAGTAGGGATCCCTAGTTATTTCTAGAAATAAATATAGCCTATGTTACTCGTGGATAATGTAGCTTTCGAATGGTGAAAGAATTTTTTAAATCGGTCCAGTAGTTTTTGAGCCTATTCATTACAAACAAACAAACAAACAAAGTTTTCCTCTTTATAATATTAGTGTAGATAAGCAAGTATAACCTTTAGCGTTCTTCCAGTGCGAGACGCAGGGCGGCACCTTCCAGTCGCGCTGCTGCTTGACGGAGACGCGGCGCGGCGGCGAGTGCAGCACGGGCGCGGGCGGCGACGGCGCGGCGCGCGGGATCTTCTTGTTGATCTGGAAGCGCGGCGGCTCCATCGGGTCCGACTGCGCCTCCACCATCCTGCACACGTTCATCATCATCATCAGCCTATATATTGTCCCACTGCTGGGCACAGGCCTCTTCTCATACAGAGAAGGCATGAGCATTGATCACCACGTGCGCTCAAGATAATTTCAGACATTTTAAGTAGAAGTTTCCTCACATTTTCCTTTATCTTTAGTCAGTGGTGTCAAGATGCAGCTTAGAAATTAAATATTATCATTACTTTACTTGTTAGATTTTCACAAGAAAACGGATGAATAGATTTTGATGAAATTTGGTATGGATATAGCTTGAATCCTAGAAGAGGACATAGAATAGTTTTTATCCAGATGCGTGAAGAAGTTTTACCGCGGGAAACAGATGTCTTATATGGTCAACTGCCTGCCTAGCCTTTTCCCAACTGTGTTGGGGTCGGCTTCCAGTCTAAATCGGATGCAGCTGAGTACCAGTGTTTTACATGGAGCGACTGCCTATCTGACCTCCACAACCCAGTTACCGGGTAAAACAGTACCCCTTGGTAAGACTGGCTGTCAGATGTCTAATATGTACAAACCTGATAACTCTCTGCTTAGCCCCCGAGTTGAACTGGCCACCTTGCTGTGCTGGCGTGTATCTGATGTATTGAGCCGGCGCCTGTGGGGGTGAGGTACTATCAGCGCGATTGATAAGGATGTGTTCTTCTCAATATGAGAAGATATGTGGGATAAATACAATTGGGCATTTGATTGTAAGTGAAAATGTACTAGAATTTCACCAAATTATGTTGATACCAATAAGTATTTGGCTATCCAGAAGAGAGATCCTCTGTCTTTGTCACACTTCATAACAAATGTGCTTAGACCATTAAGTTACCAACTGTTTTGGCAAGATGATGTCATCTTTTATTAGTGCTATCTTTTTTTTTAGCTACTACTTTTTGACACAAACCATATTTTTTTGTAAATTTTAGATTTTCTAAAAATAATTATTTTGTCTTATTACAGTTACTTATCATTTCATTATATATAGATTTCATGACTGAAGAAATGCATAATAAATACCGGTACCCAGGTACAAATAAAGAATACAATAAAATACCAAATTTCAAGGCCTGATGCTATAGAAAAGAACATCAACTCACAGCTTTAGGAGCGGCTTTCACAGGCAAGGCAGCGGATATCTTGGCATTTGTCAGTTTCTCTAATGCCTGTTTCGTTTTCTCCGTGATATCCTGTATGTCCTCATCATCAGGCTTCTGAAGAGTAGGGTCATCTTCCGCCAACACTTCCGCTGGCAATAAATCTGTCAGTTTTGAATATATTATCTGCAAAAAGATGGAATTAACATGGTATTATTTGGATAAGGAGTAGATAAGTAAATCAAAACAAAGCAAAGATGGGTGAATTTTCAATATATTGCTGTTTGGTTTCCGAATCATCATTACCCTCATCACCAACTGTCATAAGTATAATTTAGAAGCATAAAATTATTAATGAAATAGATATAGCCTCTTGATGTAGGTAAAAATTGAATTTTATATGGCTGGTAATGATGAAATTAGTGTGAGGAAGCGAACAAGTGTCAAAAAACCTATACTTTTGAAGAATCACCCAGATAATAATTTTAATTAAATAAACTTTTTCCATAGACATATTTAGGGAATAATATTATACCTTTGTCAAGAAAATGAGCATGGCTATGTTCCTATAAGAAGCACTATTACGTATAAGGCAGGATTGGCAGTAGTTGTACAACAAAGCCATACCTTAAGCAGTTACTAAAATATATTTTTTTGTTCACATTTATTTTTGACAATTCAGTTTTCTTTGGGCTGCTGTTCCAAGAATTGCTGGCTGGCATAACTGTTTCTTACTTTAGTAGTAAACACCCCCAAAACAATGATGAAACAATGCATTTACACAGGCCAGCTGATTTTCAGTCTAATAATTATCTTACCTTATCAGCACTATGTCCTTGTCTCGCAATTGCGGAGTACTTAACTCGTCCAGACTCATCTAGCTGGACGGCTAGGGCATTGGATGTACTCTCCTTGCCCCGTGCACCCATGCCCAGTGGGTACTGTGCCACGTGTATCTCCGGGAAGGCACCGCCATCTGAAATTATATTTTCAACCATCATTGTTTTAATCTTTTGAATGCCATTGTCACATATACATGACAAGCAAGTGTGTGCCCTATATGCCAACAACACAAATAACTAATTGATATAATAATATTGTGGCTTGTAAGGTTTGCTGAAGTGAATATTATAATTACAAATCTATACTAATAATATAATAAAGCTGAAGAGTTTGTTTTAACGCACTAATCTCAGGAACTACTGATACAATATGAAAAATTCTTTCAGTGTTAGATAGCCCATTTATCGAGGAAGGCTATAGGCTATATATCTTCACGCTAAGACCAATAGGAGTGGAGCACCACTATTCCACGCGGATGAAGTCGCGGGCAGAAGCTAGTGTAATAAATTTGAAACTAACTCTGTATGTATGTATGTTTGTGATAAGTCCACTGATAAACTGCCGGACTAGTTTATATGGAACATGCTGTTTCCTACGGTTTGACTTGCATTATCGAGCAAACTACTTGATGGCACTAGATAGAAAATATTCTATATCCATCTCCAGATTTCACCCCAAATGGTTCAAATAGACTATTTACTAAATCTCATGATGATGATGATCAAATTAGACAATAAGAAATACTTAGCAGAATTTTCATAACTGACATATAGTTTAATTATTCTTGTTTCTAGGTATATTAAAACTTTACCCTGAAGAACAAATACAATTTTTCATAGCTACAACAGCTGGATATAGATAACTGATAATATCTGACCTCCAAAATCCTCCTCAGCTCTAGGTATCCACCCTTTTCTCTGTCCATAGGGAGGGACACTGGTCTGTGAGACCACCAAGGCACTGCCGACGCGTTTGGCCTTTCTCTCATCATCACGATCCCACACCTGCTGCGTGGGAGCAGGCAAAAGGCTGAAAACGGATTAAGTGATAAATTAATTCTAAAAACTTAAAGTTAATTTAATTCACTTTGATAAGGTTATCTTACATATTTTCATATTACTAACTAGTTCGGGACTGTATAAAAACTGCCTAGAATTTAAAAAATACTTAAAGTTTTCTTGTATTACGAAATTTTAATTTCACAAGCAGTATTTACAAAGGACAACAATTTTTTATCAACACGTTCTAGTTTTGATGAGTGAAGGCGCGGCTTACGCTGCTTATGAGAATTATATGTTATTTGCATTGTAGAGGTACTTTAGAATAGTAAATTTATTGTCTCATTTTGGCATGCAATTAATAATTTAAATTAAAAATAAATAGAAATCAGCACAACTCACCTCGACAACGACGCCATTTTATTTGGTGACTTTTTAAGGATTCCGTTCAGAAACGAGTTATCTACAAAAAACTATGATGTATCAAGAAATTATTATCCTATTTCATTAAACCGTTTATATATTTTAAAGTTTTAACTATGGTATTGAACATGAAAATTTAATTAATAAACTATTTTTAATAGAATAAAGGATTACAAAGTCA
Source organism: Pyrrhia umbra (assembly GCA_963891755.1). NCBI lineage: Eukaryota > Metazoa > Arthropoda > Insecta > Lepidoptera > Noctuidae > Pyrrhia > Pyrrhia umbra. The sequence goes on from OY982943.1 coordinate 6,760,729, forward strand.
ATTTATTTCAGAACAAATTGTAATAAAGTTTTTTAAATAAAAAACAACTTGACCAAGTTCAAATTCATTCAGCCAATTTAATTATTTATTAAGTGGAAATATAATATTACCCACTGAGTTTTAATTAATTCAACGAAAGTATGTTTATTGTGATGGTATTAAGTATTTAATTCACTCTTCACTTTTGCAGATTACGTGGATAATCATAAATTGACCATAAAAAATGGTGGAGAAACTGTCAAATTCGTATATAAATGAAGTGGGCTGCGAACGTCCCCCTTTTCTAACCTCAAAAATGCGCGAGAAGTGTTAACATTCTGATGGTGAAGTGAGCTAATTTTATCATTTAATTGGTGTTAAAGTGAACGGATTGCCACAATGCCGTCCAAGAAAAGAAAATACAATGCAAGGTTTCCTGCCGTAAGTTAAAAATGATCAAAAACGACCGTAACAAAGAGAAATTAGGTTTTGTTTTCGTCAATAATTTTGAGAGATTGGTGATATCATGACATTGTTTGTTTGTAGGGGCGAATCAAGAAGATTATGCAGACTGATGAGGAAGTGGGGAAAGTTGCCCAAGCTGTGCCAATCATAATCTATATCCTTTTTAAATAGCACTGTTAAATGATTGTATTGAGTCGTTATAAAACACGTAAGTATTGACATTGTTGAAATGATCGTTTACTTATTTAGGGCTTTCATTTGGTCCATACGTTACGATTTTAATTACTCTGGCCAAAATTCGCCTTCTCTTCAAATATACACATAATCTTTGACCAACCTTATTGGTGGTTTATATAATCACAAACTAGTTTTAATGAGGTTTGTTTGTTTTATCTTGGCTGTATAATGTAGGTACTGTTGTTGACAAAAAAAAAGAACTATGGTCACTATATTTCTCATATCTCTGGGTCCATTATTTTATAAAAATCTTATTGGAATATCTAAAATTGATATACTTATTGTTTATTTGTGAGATGCCAAATTTCATAATGTAAACAAACAATTACTTTCAATGCCACTTTATTCCTAATAGTAGTAATAGTTTGTTAATTTTATTATCAGGGTTATCAATATTGATAGTAAAGTAGATTATCAAGATCAAACTTAAACATTTTAATAAAATAATTATGTTAAAATTTGTAATGTAGGTGTATTTTATAAATAAAGATTCCCTCTATTTAAACTTTTCCACAGTTCATTATTGCACGAAACGGCTATGCTCAGCTCGTGCAAAGGGCCTCGCGCCTCATAGCCGAAAACTTACCCACCCATACCAGATACCCACTTTTAGAGCGATCTATTGGTCCACTAGCGTTTAAATAAAACTTATTTGTCTCTTTAAGTATTTTCTGGAGTCGTTTGTATTTTCTTTGAAAAAAAATAATATGTTAATTCCCTTTTTCTTGCACCATCAGAGGGCCTCGCAAAATGCACCTTGCCCACATTAAGTTTTGGTCTTGCGCTGCCACTGTACATGATTGAGGATCACACTAATTATTTTAGAAAGAGTATCCATGCAGTTCTTCGCCGGTTCTTCTCCATAGGACCCACTTTTTGGAACCATGCACCTAGCTCCTATTCTTGATGTTTTATAAGTACCTGCAATTGGTCTATGTAAAATAAAAACCTTTGACTTTGATAATTTATTGTAAGACAAAAATAAATAACAACTACATTTGCATAGGAATTTAGATGGCTAGTAAAATTGCTATATTTTTATGTATTTTAGTCTAATACCTATCAGTTATATACCACACTCGCTTTCCGCCAGCGGCTACATCCGCATGGGCTATACATATTCAAATTCAAAATGACAGACTTTCATACAAACTTTCCCCCCGTTTCATCCCTATAGAGGTAGAATTTCGGATTATTCTTTCTTATTAGATGCCTACGTCATATAAAAAACACACTCTCAAAGTTTAAGGTTTCTATTATTAGCGGTTTAAGCTATGCGGTGATCCATCAGTAATTCAGGACAAAGCATTTTATTTACTCATTTATCAGTCTGAAATGGATACAGTGACATTGTAATATCCTCCAATACAATATATTTTTTAATTAATTAAATTAGCAACATGTGTGTCAACATTAGCAGTCTGCTACATAGCTTTAATTACCTTAATTGCGATGGCTATGTCCACTTTGTTTGATTAACACCAAATAATTTAGCTATTTATTTAGTATTTGAGTAAGGGCCGCACACATGTAGGCACGCATCATGAAATGAGGTGTTTCAGAATTTGTCTCAGAAATTTTATGTAAATTGCTTTAGCTATTTTACACTGAAGGTGTAGCAAATAAACAAACTCACATTCCCATCTATAATATGAGTTCAGACAAAGAAATGTGTGAGAAAATTATTATTAGTGGAAAATGATGAAATGATGAGAAATAAGACATTGGACCATTCTATTTTCGAAGCATTAAAAGGCGCCATTTTTTTCATCCTACAGACAGTGTAGACTATTTTTAGAAGTAAAAGTTGGACTCGCTCTTTTCGTGACCTCTAGTATTTTATTGATACTTTTATTACTATAATTGATATTTTTATAGCATCATAACGTATTATTGTATGCCCATAAAATACTGCTCTGAGGTAATAGATTCCCACTTCAAGATATATGTCGTAATCGTAGCAGTAACTCCGGGGATTTTCCCTCCCCCCCTACATACAAAGTAACAAACCCCTCTTTTTAATATTAGTACGTTCTGCATAAATTAGTATTTTTAGGAGAGTTCAAATTCACGATCAAGTCCCAAGTTTGTTCCACAACTTAATATAACTATATGTCGCCATAATTTAATGTTACTTACGTCATTTTTTCTTTTAAATTAAAACCCCTAAATCCTTTTTTATCACAACTCCCATTGGTGCCTACGTGTCATGAACTCATGATGATAACAGACGTACCTACCAAATCTATTAATAGATGTTTAGATAATTCTTTATTCGTCATCTCTAAAAATAAATGGTTACCATAGGTTTGCAGTTAGTACTTAGTAGTACATCAATCTGCCTCGTTAGTCTAGTAGTAATAACGCGGCTGCAATTAACAGGGTCTCAGGTTGGATTGGTGGTGACCAGGGTATAACACTATATCCCCGTGCCTAAGGGCACGTTAAGCCGTCGTCCCCGACTGAAAAAACTAGCTTCTGCCGCGATTTTCGATTAAGTCTCAAAACTATTGACTTTATATCTCTCTTAATTCAAAACCATCGGGTTTAAATTATTCTGGTGCGAGTCTTCTCGGCACAAAATATAAAACTCTTTTATTTCAATTCGGTCAACATTCGGCACACATTAATAATATCCAGATCGATTTCGGTCACGACGGCCTATCTCAATGACGAGCCGGGTAGCCAGCTGGAGATATTATAGTGCACAAGAGTTTGCGCAGACACAGGTGCACTTAGTCCGACGTGATGGGTCGGCAATCTGAAACTTCCGGGGAGAAATCAGGCGCAGGGCCGACAGCTTTACGTGCTCTCCGAGGCACGGATGCTATGTTAAGAAAATGGATGGCCACCTATTCATAGATTGGCCGCGGCTAGCGCAGCTTAGCCTTGCTTATCTATCGATCTGCTTGTCTGTTACTTAGCTACGAGCCCCACCACATTATTGCTCAATCGTCATAATAACAAAATCGTGACAAAATTCTTCACTCCTATGTTCAATGCCAGGAAAAAGTGCCGCAACTCCCCAGCGACTTGCATCTATACTAATATAATAAAGCTGAAGAGTTTGTTTGTTTGTTTGAACGCGCTAATCTCAGGAACTTATGGACCGCTTCAAAAAAATCTTTCAGTGTTAGATAGCCCATTTATCGAGGAAGGCTATAGGCTATATATCATCACGCTAAAATCAATAGGAGCGGAGCCTCATAATGAAGAATGTTTCAAAATCGGGGGTTAAAGTTAGCGATAGCCCAAAGTTACACACTACGCGGTCGAAGTCGCGGGCAGAAGCTAGTAGTAAATATAATCACTTATCTGGTTACTGATTGTTGACCTCCATGCAGAAGGAAATTCTAGAAAGATGATGAATATCCAAGTTATCTCTAAAGCGCTCACCCCATGCCCTATAAAGGATGCAGTACATTAATATCATGACGTCATATCTCGCAAAAAAGGAAGTTAGAATTACGTGTGTGCATTTTGATGTCTGCTGTATATTTTTGCATCAATAGGCACTTAATAACGAGATAAAGCGTTCTATTCGAAGCATAGCAACTCATGTTTCACTGTTTATGTACGTTGGCGTTATTATGACATGTTACACCTACCTATTTGATAGATATAGATATAGATTGTAGTGCAAAAAAATAGATGGTGCTATTCGCTCTGTAGAAATAGCTCTATTTCTCTCTTGCATTCGATTTAATTACTATAATCATAATTCGCCTATTTACTATGCCACTATTGAATAAAGGCCTCTTCTCATATAGAGAACGCATGAGCATTGATCATTACACTTGCACAAGGCGGAGTCCAGGTTTACTTGCGATATTTCATCGTCAGTGATGTCTTAAGATACGCTTAGAAAATGTACATGACTTTAGAAAAGTTACGTTGGTACTTGCCATGTAGAACCCGCATACTTGTACACGAAATGTAAGTGCTTTAATCACTACGCCACCACGACTGTAATCGAAGTTGTTTACTGTACAGTTTCATAATAAAAGCACAGGGCTCTGTAGTTCAGGAGTTCTATAATCAGCATATTCCACTCTTGGTACTCAAGATTCATCTCGTTGAGAATGAGTGGGCCATGGGCTGGTACTAGCGAGACTGAGTTGCATATATCCGCAAAAAGTTTTAAGGACATTCATAGCAAGGAAAAATCTAATGACAAACTTTCATTGTGAGATTCTTTTAATAATTTCTCGTATCGTGAGAGGAGTATTGATTCTTCTGCCTTAAAATAACCCCTCTCCTACCTAAATATCTTGTCATAAAACTGCAGTATCATGATATAAAAAATACAGTCTAACCTCGATCCTGGCTGGCAATGAATCATGACGTCAATGGGCGTCGTATACGGATGATACAATTAGTCATGTGTACCAGAATAGGATCACTATTACACTCAATGTACAAAACGAATACAGTTCAAGATGTATCACGTTGCAGCTTCCTTTAGGGAGGTAAGGAGTAAGGTCGCAGTTCGTGTAAAGCTAGGTTTTAACAAACCTTTTTATCGCGTCGTGTTCCTCAATACTGAGGGTAGTGATTCCCTAAGAATCAGCTTCGGAAGAGTAGGGCCCACTGAAAACTTTGATCCACCTCGAGGATTTTCTCCTGCTTCGAAACTACATAATTTTACGCCACATATAGCTAGCTATATCTCGCGGTTTTATCCGCATTCTGAGGAAACTACTTTTCACACCCCGGTAAACATTCCATGCTTATTTTTCCATCCCATGTCCTTCTCCGTGTCGTCGTCGTGGCCTAGAGGTTAAGGCACCTGCTTCTCGTGTACGAGTGTGCGGGTTCGGAACCTGGCAAGTACCAATGCGACTTTTCTAAAGTCATATGTACTTTCTAAGTATATCTTAGACGTCACTGACTAACGGTGAAGGAAAACATCGTGATGAAACCTGGACTTAAAAAGTCTGAAATCGCCAATCCGTCTTGAGCAAGCATGGTGATCAATGCTCATACCTTCTCTGTATGAGAAGAGGCCTATGACAATATATAGGCTGATGATGATGATGTCCTTCTCCAGGGTTAGATCCACTTATAGCTTTACTTATTTTCATCGAAATCGGATCAACCGATTTACCGTGAAAGCGTAACAGACTACAGTAACGTATTTGTAATATTTAGTTTAGATTATTTCCACAAAATAACACGGAGTGTACTTCGAAAATAATATCTAGACTTTTCTGTGCGATCATCTTGCCTTACGTTTAGAAGTTAGGGAGATGAGTGTAGTATTTTTAATACCGTTTATCTTATTTATTCCTACCTTATCTTTTATTACGCGTAAATTCGCTTCATGTGCTATTCGATCAGATGCTAAAAATATGTTCCTTTGTTCGACCAATCCTATGTCAATGTAGATTTTCTTGCTTTTTATTTTTAATGTATCTCTGAACGTAGAAGCAATATTATTTACATTGAGACCAAAATGTTATTGACCGAAAAATTGCGTATAAAATTTTCTATTTAAATCTACGCATGGAAACCGTTTCATGTCCTGAAATATACTGAAATGTTTATCAGGCATATGTATAAAAAGAGGCTTTATTCTCTTTAGGGGATAATATGATCAGTTTATTTGTATTTAAATACAATAATTTAGCCTACAATGTTTTAGCTGTTAGGCTACTCGTTTTACATAAGTAGCTATTGTGTCCTTGCTTAATTCTGCTATAATATCTGCTCAATAGAACTGTATATTTTATTCGAGCAACACGGAAAAAATACTGTGCCGATTCTGATCAATCTTTCGTTTTTAAAAGAAAATATTAGACTTAAAACCCTAGAACCGTTATTATTCTAAGCTTAAAACTGATACGATGCGATGCGAGGAAACCCCAGATTTAAAATAGAATTTCATAAATATTATAATGTGTTCATAATTGACCGCGGAACTGAAGCTATAATCGGGAAAACCCACACTTTGTGTAAATTGGGTTTCTCCATGATCATTTTTATTTACGTATGGAAATTTGAATCATGAAAATCACGATCTTATTTCCGAACTAGCTTCTGCCCGCGACTTCGTCCGCGCGGAATAGTGGTGCTACGCTCCTATTGGTTTTAGCGTGATGATATATAGCCTATAGCCTTCCTCAATAAATGGGCTATCTAACACTGAAAGAATTTTTCAAATCGTACCAGTAGTTCCTGAGATTAGCGCGTTCAAACAAACAAACAAACTCTTCAGCTTTATTATATTAGTAAGTTTAGATTAATGTAGCATCCCGCTGTATCATCTACTCGTAAAATCAATAAATATTTTATTTTGAGTTAGGAGATCAGTGAAACTTTGTGTTTAGCTTTGGTAGTTACAATAGAAAATGGTGGAGGGTCTTTAATAGCAATAATAATATTTTTGCTTTGCATGATTTTCTATATTGGTTCGAATGCCTTAACTCAGTATTATTATATCCAACACCGCGTACATTGGAGCTGTTCGTGGAGTCTTTACTCAGCAAAGCGATGCAGGTGACGATGGCGCGGCACGCGAAGACACTAAGCCCTTCGCATGTCAAGCAGTGTATCCTGGCAGAGTCCAGGTTTGACTTCCTAAGAGATCTGGTGAGTGCAATGCTTATTTGAACAATTGAGCCTTACCCCTCGGGAAAAAAAAAAGATATAATCAAAGTCCTAGCTCATATGCGTTGTAATATCACTTTTATGGGCTAGGAACTTTCGCGGGAGTACATTGTCAATCGAGCAATTCAATCAAACTAAAATTACCCATTCAAGTTTCATCAGAATCAGATCAATTGTTTAAGAATGCGTAGAGCACAAACATACAAACATTCATTTTTATTTTAATAGATATAAAGATATCCACAGAATCCCCTATCAAACACCACCACACACACACCACAGAAGCTGTCGGTTGTTACCGCTGTTATTTTTGCCAAGAAAATTTAGTAACGAACGAATGATGTTGCGGTAAAAATTAATTTCAATATACCTTTGGAGAGAGGTTTTGAAAATAACGTTACGAAATTCTTAGCAAACAAAATAAACTTTTTTTGTTACGCTATGTATTGTAAAGTAAAACTTCACCTGTTTTGTAAGGACCCTCTAATTTCCTTGTTTGTATGTGCCTATTGTTCCCAAAAACTAATTTAAGTTTCGCAAAAAAATCACGTTTTTGCGAAGCCTATTAAATTATTTCTGTTATTTGTTTGAATTCAAATGTTTTCCTGGTGTTTTTAGTATAAGGAAGGAAGGAAGGAATATTAGTCCTCAGGGAAATTGGGAAAAATTAAAGCTCATTTCTATGCGGGACACGAAAACGTGTCTTCGGACAACTAGTAAAAAATATGTGCTGGTACTAAAATCAATGTTGTGTCATTTCTAGGTGAAAAATATCCCAGACGTGTCGGTGGCAGAAGAAAAAGAAATGATGAGCGCAGAAAGCTCTCCGAATTCCTCAAGGTAAGAATGTATGGTAATGTAAGATAGGAATGTAGATTCTTCATGTACTTGAGTTTATCATCCAAACCAGTCCTATATATATTAGTCCACTGGTAGTCTTATGCCAAGTAGTAAACGGTAGGTATTCTTCGAATCTAACTAGCATAGCAGCCGCTTTAGCTAACTTCTGCTAGGTACGCTACAACTATTGTAGGAAACTACATTACAACGATGATGGATATGGACGAAAATGTTAGACCTAGGAGGCCCTGGATTGGTTTCAGTTTTTTGGAATTAAATCTTTAAACATCACGTAGGTAGTCACCGGTGACCCCCAAACAATTACAGAAGGCCGTGAAAGTGTGAACCATGTTGATTTTTTCGACCACAGAATGAAGTCTGGAGGTGTGCCTATGAAGTCCACTTATTACATGGGTGTTAAGATATGATCTTAAGATGTATAACTGACGAAATGTAGGTGGACTATAGTTACACCTTTGACTAACTCTTTGGTAAACGTGAGGACTCTTACAATTTTTGCGCCGTATACATTGTTATTAATTCACCTAGATTTAGACGTAATCCACGTCACTAAGTTTTTAAATCAGAATTCTCTATAATTAATCATTACCACTATTTTCTCAAACAGATTTTCGGACATGCCAGTCCCACCCCGGCGGATAGCAAGGGAAGATTCAAACAGTTCGAGCAGTAGTGACGTCAAAATAGTACCTTTGCAACCTCCACGGGATCCCGTCCGACGAGCACTGTCCACTGAGACGGAACCACCCAACAAACTAGCTCGAACAGAAACCGTTACTTCAACCTCACTAGATACAGCCATAGACCTATCAAAGAAGTCCACAGAAGAGAAACCGGTTGTTACCGCAAACTTTTACCAAGAAACGTTATTAACCGATGAAGTCCAACACAGAAGTGTGATCAAGCTCAACCCTACGTATTCAAGTCCTCAGCCTTCAACGAGTTACACTCCTGAACCACTTAAAATAGACATGGTGCCAAAGCCAGCGGTGATAGAGAAACCAATCGTAGCACCTAGGACCCCGGTCACACCAATAACGCCTATACTAAATATAGATTTTACGAAAAATTTAACAAACCCAGAGATAAAATTGCTGGATACAGCTGCTATTGTAGGAGTTCCTAAAAAAGATAATTCTTTACGACAAATCCATAGGCAAAACTCTAAAACGGGTAGACCCGAAGTGAAAAAGATTGAAATTAAGCCGGTCCAGCCGGTCCACCCAGTTGATATAGACAGTTTGAATTCTGGTAATCTACAGATAGACGAAGACTATGATACCTGAGTATGTATGTAATTTTGTTTTTGTTTTATGTTTGTGGTGCGATATTTGTTGTCCGTACTCGATGTTTTATTATTTAGGTGTTTATTTTAATGCTCACGCGTACACAGTGACTTAAATAATTAAAATTGTTAAAACACAGAGTATTAACCAATGGAGTGCTAGGTTCAAACGCACATGCACAAAAATTTTAGACGTCAAACGTCATACAGTATGTTAAAAAAGCTGACCGATCCCAAAAGGAGTGATTAAACTTCAGTAAAACACTTTAACCTTGGCGCCAACATGAAACAGTCATTTTCTTCTTCAATGTTCACCAGACTGTGGTGAATTTAGGAATATTTCTAATATATTTTTCTAAATGAAATATGTTTGTAGGTCGCTGTGTACATGCAAGCTATTAAATGAATTTTGTTTTTACATTTCGTGTGACGATGTTCTAAGCTCTATTTTAGTCATTCAGACACGGTATCGAATATTTGTGTAATATATTTATAAGTTTTTTTTTATTATAATATATGTATAATGTGGTAATTTTTTTGAACAAATACCATGATTGTTTTTGAATTTATTATTTGCGGATAATAAATATCGCGGTCCAGTCAAGTTGTTTACCAATTTAGATTTATGAATGGTTAGTTTTCAAATGTAATATGTTTTTTATGGACGCTGGATTGAGGTATTCGTAAATTTGTAATGGCTAGCTCGCTATCTAATTCTGATATATTTCCACCAAATTATGTAGGGACTGTGATTGCTGAAAGCTAGCCTAGCTAGCCTTATTGCTAAAAAAAATATTAGCTTTAGCACCTAGCATCATGCTTGGGTTGAGCAGAGAGGTCGTATAAATATAGTGACGTCAGAGTTGTGAACTTTAGGTCGATTCTCGAGTCAAACCGACATTGTTTTGCGAGTTTTTAAAATATCACAATGTAACCTGGAGTCAGGTAGTTGGCGGTTTTATGCCTGCTACTTTGACATTAATCGTTGTAATAATTCCATATCAGAGACCATCAGGCGGATTTGAGTAAACCCAGACACTCTGCTTGCTAGGTTAGTAAACCTGCAACTTATACAATAGCAATAAAATTGATTCTGATTTCCGTGCTTGAGAAAGAAAGAGAGATATACAGGCATGTAGCATCGTCCCTTTTACGCACTGAAATCTGAATCATTATAACATGTAATACGGCCCCTTATTCTTTGAAAGATTTTTGATCAGAATTAAAAGTTTGCTTTATTTACATAACAAGACAATTCAAGCATTCAATTGTCCACACGGAGTAGTAAAATATTGTAACAGTTGCAAAAGAAATACGTATGCTAATTTAAAAGTTGTTTTTTTTTTAATAAAAATATTAACGAATACCTCTCTCTATCGCCGAACGCGTGAGTAACGTTTGTTTTCTGTCAGATTGAGATTGTTTATTTTAGAATCACATTATTTCTAACGTATATGTTTCATTGTAAAATATTATATGTCTTATGTGAGCTTGATTATGAAACGATGACATTAAAAAGGGACTGTTATGTAATTTATGTGTAGTTTGAGAGCCATGCGGCGGTACGGTTCGCAACTTAAGTCGTAGGAATTAAACGAAAAAAATAATATAATTGATTGTAAGATTATTCAAATCTTCACTATAAACAGTTACTGAGAATTAAGGTTAAAAATAGTTTTGTAAAACGACTTTTTTGCCGATTGTACGTGTTCTGCATTGTTAAGCTGGCAAAGCAACTGTAAATAAAGAAATAAATGCTATGACAAAATTGAGAAAGGTTTTTTGCTTATTAGATGATGCCACGGAGTAAATAACGAATGGAGTGTGCACATTACTGAACTGCATCAAGACAAACTAATGTGCAACACATAAAACATTTATTTGTAAATTTACTTGCAAACAATAATGCGTCCAAATATTGTCTAGTAAACTTTACTGCGACGTTCACATTTACAAAATGTAGCGCAAATTCTCAGCACACAATATTTAGCACTCCATTTGTTAACTATTCTGTGATGGAAGTAAAATATTTTCTAGTTCGGCGAAACTGGTATAATTTATGTCTCGAAATAGGTTACAGTGTATGAGGCAGGCAGTAGTCATATGATATGCAGATAACTTGGTTTACCCTTATGTACATAAAGAAAATATCGCCCAGTTATGTATAGATGATGAAAATAATTCATGCCCAAGCGTGTGACAAGTGGTGAAGATGCTTTAAGGAGATTAGAATGAACTAACAACATCGTATCAGTCTGCAATGTACAGTCAACATCAAAAGTGATACTACTTATACAGCCAACGAAAACTTACTTATTTTATTTTAAAAAATATTAGAACAACGACTGCTTGATAAGATATTGATATTATTAACTTTTGACACGTTTACCGAAATATTATTAAATTGTTGTTGACTGTACAGTGTGAGTCAATATTGATAGAGGAGAAATAAATCATTGTACGGAAAACGTGTGTTTTCACTAAGGTGTGCGAGGTAGCTAACGAACCAAACCCATTAGGGGTACATCGTTTTGTGATTGGTGCGCTTTCGTCGTCCAATTAGCTACCTCACACAGACCTAGTGAAAACACACTAACTGTCGAATGTTCTGAACAATGCTTGACAAGCATATCTATTTATATTATACTGTTCTGAAAATAGTGTTAATAATTGTCAGAATGTCAGTCAGTGTTTAGAATGTGTTTTACTGTTTTATAAAATTCTCAGGCCAAATATGCTCGGATACTTTTATTGCAATAGAACAGACATTGGACCCGGCATGCGCCTGCGCAGAGCTTGTCCATGAGACCACAGCTCCTATATAGAGGGCGTATAAGAGTTATCATTTTATTTAGGAAGCCCAATTTCGCTCAACTGCAAATCACTCAACACCTCAGTGGCGGGTAGAGGGGTGTCACAGGGGGACATGACCCCCCCCCCCCAATCTTCTGTTTATTAACAATTTATGACAATTTTAATTGTAATTACGCATTGTTAATCGTAATAGATCGTTCAATTTTGAAGCTTGCTTGAAACCTTCGGCTTCGGCCAATTTTGGTTATTGATGACCCCTCAAATATTTTGGCTGCAACCGCGCCTGCTGAAGACCCAAGTATATCTTAGGAAACGCCGGCTCATCATCATAGTCAAACTGAGTCATCACCTAGCTCTTTTCCAACTATGTTGGAGTATGCTTCCAGTGTTACTTCCAGTCAAACTGACTATTCAGACAAAAAAAATCAAAAAGTACCTTCCTAATTGACACGGAATCGTTCTGATCTACCTACTAAGATGTTAGACACTGTACAGTTAAATATAGTCTTATACAAACAACAATTCACAGACATCAGGAATGAAAAGCAATACCTTAATGAAATTGACCACTCTATAGAAAGAGAAAAAGCAACCGTGCGGCCGATATCTGTCTCTTTTCTTTAGGTCTGTAGCACATATGCTCCTGCAAGGCTGTGACGTCGAAATTTTAGAAAAAGACAACTACTGGCCGTATGATAGTTTTGTCTCACACACTTTTCTGCTCGTATTTACTTGTCATTCTCTGTGTCTGTATTTTTTTTTTTTTTCTATTTTCTATCTATATGACCTCTTGCAGGGTGCTTCTAACAGCATTCGACCTGCTTAACCGGACAACCTGTGTCTGTAAAAAACGCACAGGATGATATATCACGGAAAGTAACCTGGCTTTCTGTGATGTCAAAAAATATATCATTATTCTCAAGCCAAGTTTCTGCAATTGCGACAAAAATAACAGACTTTGACGTCTATGCTGTTTACACTTCAATAGCTTATTTGTGATGCCGCTGTTGCGACACTTTCTCTTGTCACAATAAATGTCCCACACCTGTTTCCACACAGACGCTCGCTGTATACACTGAGTCTACGATGTCGTTGTGTAAACCTAGCCTAAATGATAATTAATCATACCTACTATTTGAGATTCGGGTCAAGTTATAGCATTGAATTATGTTATAATTTACTCTTTTGAAGATTTTAAAAATGTTTGTCGCATGCTTTTTGGCATATACATTTTCCCCAAATGTTCACTTTTTTATACACTTTGAATCTTATACCTTTAGCCCAGTTTTGAATGGGATCTGCGTCCAAAAATAAGCAATATGAATAAAAGTGTGATTGTACGAACGTTAGACTTTGTGTACAATGCTAAATGTATGTTATATGTTGTAAATTATGATTAGAAATACAATTGGTGATACGTATTTGTGATTTTGTTTTATTTTCTTCTAGCTAGCTGTTTGCCGCGGTTTCTCCCGGATCTTGCTGTACCCGGATACGAACTATCCATGTTCCCTAGGGTTCAAACGATTTCCTGTGAACGCGTAACAGACAGACAGTTACCATATAAGACATATTATTAGTAAAGATTAAAACCTTCTTGTTCTTAAGTTACAAGTCATCATCAGCCTAAATAATGTCCCACTGCTGGGCACAGGTCTTCCTCATACAGAGAAGGCATGAGCATTGATCACCACACTTCATCTTGCAAGTGCGACTTTCGATTACCGGCTGGTAATTGAACCCGAGAGCGGACAGTATTGTTGTATTTTCATGTGTCAGTAACAGCAGGAATATGGATCTGTGCTCATTTGATTTCGATAGACCAGCAGACAAGTGAATTAAAATAATGATTGGGACCTTTCACCAGTTATGGATCTGAATTGCTTTCTAGAAATGTAAATAAAAGTTAAAATTAAAACGGCCATGTTGCTCACATTGAAAAATAAACAAGTCAAATTAGTATCTAAAAAAAAGTAAAAAAAAAACAATATGGCCCGATGCTAGTACCTTGAGGAACTCCCAGAATCACATAATTCTAGACATACTGAACCGACGTTAAGTACTGTGAATAACGAAAAAAATGGTAATCATAATATCAGAATCATTAAATCAAATAATTATAATCGAAAATTCGTTTAAAACGACATTTTAGGCGCTACTTTTCCTGCTCCATTATGTTGTTACCCTATCAAAAGCTTGCCTAAAATTTGTGTGAAACCTTGCATATACCTGCAATTACATAATGTTACTTTGTATCATCTAAAGACATGATAAAATTATCAATCGCAAGTTTATATTAAAGATGTTCATTGTGTCCAAAAACAAAATAAAACTAGTAAAATTTCATCATGTACAAAAATATTTCATTTTAATGTCGTTATTTAAATTAAATTATTGTTACTTAACAATAACAAGTACTTAAATTACTGCTTATAAATACAAAATTTTGAATTTTAACTTAGTTAACCTAAGTTTTAGAATACAAAGGAAAGCCAAAAGTATGAAATATATTCATTAAATTTATTAATGAAATATGTGTAATATGAATGTCAGGTAAAACTAAAATGCATGATTCTTAGATAAGTTCATTTGGTCAGCCTCTAAGCATGGCCTGGGGAGAGGGAATCGAATATTAACTTTGAAAATATTGTAACAAATGAATCAATCTTATAATTCGAAAAAAAAAGAACGGTGAAATTTATACTTATTTTAAACAGAACATATGTTTTTCAGTAGTATTATTGGCAAGATCAGGGGTACAAATTATTGACTACAAAAATATTGAAGTTTTGATTTTTGATCATACAATTTTCTATGATTTTTCTCTACAGCAAAGTTTTTGATAATAATCAAAAAATTATTGATAAAAAGACTTTAAACTGGTCTGCAGATTTAAGAGGTCCATAATTTTGAGATTCAGTAATCATATCAATAAACCAATGAAAAAAAAACTAAAATAACATCTTAACATCTATATGGAAGTAACAAAATGGACACATTTATACCTACATAACAGTCTGTTGTCGTTCTATCACTTAAAGCTATTATATAATATAAGATCCCGTAGTCGAAGCATGGTTCGTTGCTTGGTAAACTTATTTATAATGTTTATATTTATGCCTTTTGTACACTATTTTTTAGAGCAAGCAAACGCGCGATACCATCGATTCAATCTATACTAATGTTATAAAGAGGAAAGATTTGTTTATTTCTTTGTAGGGATTTAACTCAAAAACTAAAGGACCGATTTATAAAAATCTTTCGCCATCAGAAAGCTACATCTTTATGAAGTGTTGGCTATATTTATTTCCAGAAATAATTAGGGATCGATACTAAAACTTGAATAATGTAACCCAAGGTGTAAAAAAATAGTCCACGCGTGCGAAGCCGCGGGCGGAAAGCTAGTTTAAATAGAAAAACAGACGATTTGCGACTGCATCGAAATTGAATTGTGTTCGTATCGTTGCAGTGTATAAAAGACCATAGTTTTATATTCGATGCCGGATTACTATATTTGAAAAACGAATCGTTACAAATGTTTTTTTTTACATTTGTAACCAAAACCATATGGTTACAAATGTTTTTTTTTACAAAAAATACCGTTCGTAACCAAAACGATTCGTTTTCCAACATAGGAACCTGGCAATAGAGAATTCTTGAAATCTGTCAATCGGTAGAGGATTGATGGCTGATATGATAATAATGAATCTTATCAAGATGGTGTTTTTTACGATTTTTAGACAAATATTACATTTATTTCATGAAGCAATTGTCATGTAGGTCCAAATGGTGACGTCGCAGGGGACAATCTGCATTTCTCTTACTATTTGAACCAACAATAACACGAAAACTATAAAAAGTTTACATGGGTGTTGCCCCCACTATAATAAAAACTAGGTTTTTCCGCTTCGACATTACCTTTTGGACCTGTTAAACTTTTATATCCAGAAAGTTGAATTTAATTATGGTAGTAATTTTTTTACTAAATAAGTTTACCAAACAGCATATTTTATTATATTATAATGTTGATATAAATTAGGATATTGTATTAATACTGATTACATTTACTTATAAAATGGTAATTGATGGCATTTATGTACATCATTGTGGCATGGAATATAATTTAGTTTAAAAAAACAATGTATTAGACCCGCATTTTATATGCAATATCGAAACTAAACATACGTATAATACAACCGAATAACTAAAAACTAAAATAAATTAATTCTAAAAATCATATTAAACTATTCCTTAATACTATTATGCAAAATGGTTGCACTAAATATAATATATAAATATTTTCTTGAAAAGCACTTTATTTCTACATAAAATATTATTACTGAGCACCCTATATTACATAACGGTAAGGCACATTATTGGGCATTATTTAGAACACTGTGTTGCAAACTTTTCAGCACAAACTATAATACTAAAAAAATCAAAAATATATTTCAATTTCTACTAAAAATGTGCCAAAAATCAAAAATATTGTTGTTTTATCATCCAGAAGCACAGTATTCCAATATTTTAAATCATATTGCATTAAAGGAACATACTCTAAAAGGAAGACTGAGTAACACATAATTACAGTTTTACGCTAACATAACACATAATATTACAAATGTTACAACACTAAAAATTAATATAAATTAATTATAGCTAAATACTACATGTAATTAAGCTGAGTTTGGAATGTTTAATGAGTTGGCAGTCTTTGTAGATAAGATAGTTTATTTCAATGCGAGAATGGTATGCTAGACCTTACTTATGACGGCATATGTCACGAAATTATAATTTGGCTAGAATTATCGAAAAATATTAATATTTTGTGTCATCAAATAAGAAAACCGCAAAAATCGTTATATTTGAAAATATTCTTGCAAATTCCTGCTTCTGGACATTTCCAAAAATTTATTAAGATTTTAATAATTTTTTTAAACGTATTTCGTCCAGTCTAGCATTACTTTTAACTTGTTGTTTGATTTTATAACTTCAAAGCAGGATTTATTGAATATTCAGCTAAACTCATTACCCTCATACAAACTTTCACAGACCTCCAACAATCTAAGCACAGGACTTATATTGTATGGGAACAGAGACTTGGACACCAATCTACTGATCTGTAACCTCAACCTTATCAGAACCCTCATTGTATCATCCAGACCTCTGCTGCCCCCAGAATCAGTTTGCTGGCAAGTCTCCAAAAATTTAGGCCAGTTTCTACGAACATATTTCAAGAACCGGAGCAAATATAGCAAGAAACACGTTTCATTGCTCACTAAATAATCCAGTAATACGTCGCTATCATGTGATACAACCTTCAAGAATTCTATGAATGAAGATATGGGGTTCAGCATTGGTATTAAATCTGGGTACATTGAGTTTCTATACACAATACCAACAGTAATATCAAGGGTGCACACCATTGATTCAATCAAATAATCATCCTGCTCGCTGAACAAATGTATCAGCATTTTTGTAAAAGGTGTCTCCGGATGGAACTCTAGGCTATTTCTGATAAAAACATCTAGCTTTTTTAGGACATCGCGAATAGATCTTTCAACAATCTGCATATCTTGTATTGCATTATAGTCTGAAGAATCTATAGAACTGTCAGAGGAATCACATCGCATTTCTTTCACTGTTACTGCAACCGATTTCAGTACCAGTAATGACATTCTTTGCAGCATTGTTTTGTCTACTTCACCCCTAGATTGTGATTCGTCATGCTCATCTTCGCCATAACTCTGGTCTACAAGTTGAATGGAAGACGATAAAGGCGCAACTTCTGGACCTAAGGAATAATCTCTTAGAATTGTGCATTCATGCCCCAAGAATCCAAAACCACTTCTACTTGTCTGTACCCTGACATCACTTAGTAATCTGAAGTCTTTGACAAATCTCACAATTGAGTGTGCCAGACAGCATATTTCCTCAGGCAGAATATCTTGTAGGGCCAATGTGGAGCCATAACACAGAACTTCATTGAACAGACTTAGTAAATGAGTATATATTAGACTGGGCAGCACTGTATTTCTTAACAAGTCCACAAAGCCCTGCAAGTCTGCATAGAAAGGTTTGGTGTCTATAACTGAGAGATTCGCTTTAACACTTATAATATTCTCCCATAACGAGAAAAATGTTAGTATACAATTTTCAGCATTCGCTAAATTCAGGTACCTTAGAAGAAGAAGCTTCATATTTTTTACTAGCACAGGCCAGTGATGCTCTAGCGTTTTTATTGTTAGGCATTTTATGTGAGATGTGTCAAAGGATTCAGAGTCGGTGAGTATGACAGTGACACAACCATGTTCATTCACTCTTTCTATCCTTGACTGAGGAGGTTCAGGCGACTCAGATTGCTCCATCTCTCTTTGATCAGTAGATGATAGCTTTAATACTGGCTCATTTAGTCTGAACGTTGCTGATCCCTCTTGTTCTGAAGATGTAGATGGTGCACCGTGGGTTTGTAAATTTGAAAATGCATTATGCAAGTTACTGTGGGAACTTGAAGGCATATCTCCACCGCCACTACCATAGCCAACGCTACTCCTAAAAGGATTATCTTCCTGCACTTGCATGCTACCCGCTGAATTAATATAACTACTGTCTTCTAAAGGATGCTGCTCAACATCCTTCCACTCAACTATCCTCTTTATTACATCTAGACTGAAGTTAATTTTTTGTACTGTGATCCTATTGATTCTATCAAACAGGTAAATGTTTTCAGCAATTTGCTGTAGCCAATTCTCATCTACGGTGTCCTTGGAGACTATTAAAAAGCTAGCTAATACCCTACAGGCTACAAATGTTATGAATTTACTCTTATGGTCTGCCAATTCAACAACCTCGGTTATCCAATCATGCCTATTTCTAACAAATATGTCACATGCTTGCATAATCTTTGAACAAATAGTGCCTGTACTGTTTTGTTTTAAATATATATCAAACATAAGCTGCATTGTAGATAAGTATGTGAGGGAACATGTCAGAGGCCATGAAACGATATTGAGTTGTCTGTCAAAGAGTTGTGATACTGCCGTCTCATTAAATCTACATAAACACTGACCAACAAGAGCATCCTGTAGTATTCTCAACTCAGCAAGCAGTTTATCATCTTCCGAGCTCCAATGCGGAGCAGAATTGGAGCAAGATGGTATTATTTCCACATTGGTGTCACTAGGTAGTCTCAGGAGACTGGAACAGTCAACGGCATCCTCGCTGACGGTGCCGCTGTCTGGTGACTCACCGTTCCTGGATGGGAACTCCTCGGATGTCTCCGCAGGGGTAGTCTCAGCATCAAATATGTCAGTGAGGACATCCTCCGTGGATCTATCGCTACCCTCATCGATATCTGGCGCGTCAATCCTCTGTTTCTTCTTCACAGGTTGATCTGAGGCCATACCTTCATCTAACTGTGGTCCACAAGGGTGTCCCCTCAAAACCATTAACACTAGTCCTGGTTCGCAGCCAAAACTATAATATGCGTTGTTCGCGCACCACAATTGCTTTTATATAAAGACGATCATCGTTCTGGAATCAAAAAGGTGAATATGAATGCATGACCTTTCCGTTTTGCTACTCAATTACGCGGGCGACAAAGCCTTCGAATTTTTGTATGATTACGACATAGCACATTGTAACCAACTTACTGGGATCACTATTTAAGGTGTAAATTAAGGTATTCACGTCATATTATGGACTTTAAATAGATTTTAAAGATAAATTGAACGAACTTTCCAAAATATTTTGATGTCACACATACCATTGATAAAACGAGGTTGTTTGAAAGCTTATTAACGCTTATGGTATCCATAAATTATCTATAACCATTCACTGCAATCCAGTAATACACAATAACAAACAGTTTTATGTGATATTTCGTCGAAAATTATATAATTATTTCAATTACAACTTGTCGAAAAGAACATCGACTCCATTACGTACAAATGACGCTCTATCAATGGAGTTACTTTTTTGATTGGAATTTATTCCATTTTGGTAAAAGTATTACTTAAAATCTTAATATTATTCATTAAAAATTACAAAAATATTTTTTTAATATTCATTTTCTGTTACTTAATACTTATAAACTGTAATAAATATTATTAAGAACTAAAAAGTTATAGTATTTAAAGTATTTCCGACTCGACATCCGGTAGAGACGTTGCCAGTCTGACGACTTCTGTGTTTAGCAAACAGTGGCACATTTTTGAGTTAATTTTTGCTTGATTTGTCATTCTTATGATTAAAATGTTATAACTTGTGAAAAAGTACTAAACTTATTTTATATTTAAGAGAACAATAACAATTTACTTGATAAACACGCTTAATAGTTGTAAAACTCTTTATTCAATGATATGTCGATGCATCACATTGTAATCGATATTTTTTAATAGTTCGTTTCTAGAGAATCAATTCCTTTTTTTGAAAATATAATAATATTACTTTTAGAAAACGATTAAATCAATCACGCGTTTATTCACAACTATTTATTTTAAATAAATTATTTATAGATAATTTGATCAACTTGTTTATTTTTACAAACTTTTCAATTTTCATTTCATTCTTCTACATAGCAACACTGCCAGTGTCCCGAGTAAAATGTCTGCTTCGAAAGGATCGAAAAATATTTTAAACAAAATGATTTAGTAGCCTTAGCCAAAATCAATTAAAGTTAACGGAATATCCAGGTGAATATCATAAAGCTGTTGTTGTGGTGTTGTATAAAAGTGTAAACGATGACTCATCTAAGTGTTTTTGCATAACAATCGATAGAAAAAATATAGGTTAAGATCTCAGTGGTATTGTGTTCGGTTCCAAGCGATATAAAAATATAATGAAAATAGAAATGCAACAACGGGGTGCTGCATTAGCTGCACGCAAGTATATGTTATTGTTTATTTATAGTCGCGATGCGGAAATCGTATCGATATGTCACAGTATTCATTATTCTTTTTTTGGTATAAAAATGTACATAAAAGTTCATTTGTTAAGGATTGCGAAAGCGGTCTAGTATTGTGTGACACCCGCAACCTTGCAATCAATGAATAGAAAGCAGTTGTCGCCTTTTGAATTGTTAGACAATAGCGAAAATCGGTTTTAATTTCCTGTTGACCCTAGTCAGATCGTTATAGGAGTTGCAATCGCGGCGCCGATACTAATAAATCGACTTGGAACTATTTAAATAGTTACTGTTTATTTTTCTGCTGAGACCAAAATGTAGGATTATTATAACTAAGATACGAATAATCTTTAATATCTTAAAATAATTGTTTATTTTTAAGAGACTTACAAAAGGTATGCTTACTGCCTTTTTATTCTTGGGCGCATTTCATTTTTTCTTGAGTCATGCCCTTTATGGTTCAAAGATATTATGTTTGCATGTATGTGTGCATACTGAAAAAATATAAACAATCACAATTTGTAAATAGAACACAGTAAATAGCTTATCAGTAAGATAGTACCAGCCCTGTACATTTTTTAAGATAACAGTAATTAGATATGAGGCTTTTATACCATTTCTTAAATTTAGGACAATGTTCCTATACACAAGGAATCTATTTATATTTATAGAATCTTTTAGAACTATTTATAATATTGGTGACCTTCTGTCTTGATGTGAAAAGCTTCAATAAAATTCTATTTTAATATTATACTCTAGATTATAATGATAGGAGTTTTTTATCAAAAAAACAAGGTTCATTTTCAAATAACTACCTACCTTTAAATATTATTTTTATGGAACTGGTATATACACAAAATCCTCTATAAAAAAAATAAGCAACATTAATTAAATTAATGCAGAAGTTGCAGGCAACTTGCAAAAAATTAAGCATACTTTTTAATGAAGCACAAGTCACACCTTCATTCAGCCAACACAAAACCTCTTTTTCCAGATGCTGAAGAAATAACAATGGAACACACTTATGAGACGGATAAAACAATAAGCTGCATGCCTTAAATTGTTTTTTAAAAGTAGTTTTTGTACATGAATCTCGTAGGACATAGTGTTAGTGTAATATGAAGTGATTTGTCACCAAGTGCTGACATTAAGTGAGTGATCGATGGTTGATGGTGTGAACGGTGCCAACATGTCTGACGATGAGGACTCTTCACCGGATCGGGCGTTAGGACCCTCCAATAATGTGCCAGGTAATAAATTACTTATATTTACAGCCTATTCCTGCATTTTCTATAAAAACAATGCTAACTCATCTATGTTGTATATTTTCTCAATGTTTCATTTCTGAAGGTAAAAATAGCTTAATTCTTTTACTAATATAATGTATTTTTACATTTTACAACCCAATTAGAAGCTTTGAATTACATAGATATTTAGATAAAATATCTTGTGAGGGATTTTATAGGATGACCTAAAACAATTGCCCTCTAAAGTAATAGTACACTATACTAAATTGAATGATGTATCTAGTGTTGAACTGTAAAATTTCCCAGAGTTTTGATTGCCACTACAAACAAGGTTTTCCATGGTTTTTGGGAGATATCAATTTGAACTTTACTTACATTGTGACATTAAATGATTAACTGCTAGCTGTTTTCCGCGTCCTTAGGGAAGTAATTAACACACCTAGATAAAGAGTAGCCATTACGGTCTCCAGGGCACAATCTATCTCCTTACCAAATTTCAGTCAGTTATGTTGTTATTTTACTGTGAAAGTGTAACAAAAACACTTAAGCATTTTTAATATTTTTAATTTTTCTGCTCATAAAACGGCATTAAATGATGGATGATGATGTTTAGAGCATGAAATTTACATAAATGATGACATAAATGATGATGTTAATTTCTGTGGCAGAGTTAGAACAAAATAGGTTATGAATTTGTTTACATTTTTCATAAAATCAATTGGAAAACAAACAGACTATAGTTAGATTATCCTTGAAATGACATCCGGATTGTACTACAACTTAAAATTATATTAATTTACTTGCAACCTGCATGAGCTCACCCGGGCATGTCAACTCAATAGAAAGTTGTGTAATTAACACCTACACTGATCTGGGTGTTAATTACAAACAACTGTCTCTTATTTTGTGTTTAATTTATCAGGTTTCCTCCTGCTGCAGGCATTTGATGATGCAAAGTCTGCTCTTTAACTAAACATGGCATGCTCACCTTAGATAATAAAATAAGTTTTGGGTAAAAATAATCTTATTTCTGTTTCCCTTGATATTTGTTGATCTTTGAAGGTTCTGACTGATCAACAAAATCTATTACTAATATTATAAAGAGGTATAAGCCACTGTTCAGACTCAGTGGAAGTTATTAGTAGAGGCTTATGCTCCTCGAGGAGTTAAAGGAACCAAGAAGAAGAATAGGAAGCTATACTATCCCTGGCTATGTTTTCTATTCTTAGGACATGATGATATTGATGATGATACCCTTTTATCAGGAGAGCTCTGAATCTCCACTTCTCTTTTTAACAATAATACTATCTTGGACACCTTTCTATCCCGGACAATTATCTCTAGGTCAGCTGTGACCAGTTGATGTAGCCTCTTTGTCAATTTATAACCTCCAGGAGGCACATAGGTGGTCAGGCCTTCTATTGCCAAATGTAAAGGAAACATGGAGTTTCCTCAGTTCCAGTTTATTAACCAATATACCTTTTATCTGGAAGTAATCATGTAGAATGTGATGATAAAAAGGGCAATAAGACACATTCCTTTTTCCTGCATTTTAACAATCCTCTCAATAAAGAGTCAGGACCAATTACTGGGCCAGTGTCAAGTGATGGGACTCAGTTGAAACACTGTTAGTGACTGTAGGCCTAGCACGGGGATAGACAAAACAGTTTTCTCCAGCTTTTGTTTATAGATTTTGTATGAACAAGGGGACAAAAGGTGGAGAAAAAGCTTTTGTCCACTCCCCATGCTAGGCCTGCTGGAAATGGACAAACAAAACAATCCTTTAATTATTGTGTCAATTTCACCCAAAAATAGCTCTCTTTTGACACAATACTTCTATGATTGAAGTTTTTGCGTTTGTATTCTAACTGCATAATATCAAAACAAACAACATTTGATCATCAATAGTACATTTGTTTTACATATAAAATATTTGCATAACAGTTAACTTTTTATCAATGATCAAGAATTAGAATGATTTAAGTAAATATAAATGTTTATAGTATATCTTCTATTATTTTGCATTGTCAAAGAGATTAATTCTAAAGAAACGCTGATTATATTTATGCATATTTATCATGACGTAAACTTCACATCCAGATAAAAACCATGTCCTTAGGTTACAATCAATTATCATCTCAGTTAACTATTTAACTATTCCCGCAAAAACTACTGATTTGGACGAAATTTGGTACACAGATATTTTGTGACCTGGATTAATACATACTTTAAATCCGGATGCGCGAAGTAGTTTCTCTGGGACGCGGGTGAAACCGCGGTAAAAAACTAGTTCAGAATAAAAAAAAAACTATTTTATAATTGACACCTATCCCAAGGCTGCGGTATTCAGTAATACAGCCAATTATCTAACCCACCATTGTAAACTAATTAGCATTGCAGGCGTAACTGATTCACTGTGTTGCTATGTGCGTTTATGATGTACTGTATATATTATTCTTTTTAGTAATGGGATGTCCTTTTTAATTTAGCCATGTTGTTTCCTGTCTGATTGTTTGTGTAATGAGGTTTTTCGTGTTAACGCGCTGTGACAATAGTTCATCGACATTTTAATGGGATTGTGTTAAATATTAAATTCTACGCGTTACATTTGGAGTGGTATTACGAAAAAAATGGTCACTATATGTCTTCTGCTACCTTCAATTTGCATCATATTTGGCATAAAGCTCTGGAAAGCTTCTGGTTTGGTGTGCATCCAAATTGGCGTTTTACCCTTCATAGTATACAGCCCTTGGTATCCAGCCAACTCGGTCATATATCGGCCTACTGGAAAAAACACGCTTTATAGAAAGCAAACCCATTTTACTCTCTTTATTTGCGATTTGGCACTCTAAACAAATAGACTTCGATTTAAGAGCGGGATATACGCCGATGACCTTGCTCGAGTGGGCGTAACCAAGGAAAATACCCCGCGCAGGCTCCACACCTCCCCTGACAAAAATTACGTACGCGCAGCGCATGGCACGGCAAAATAATAATCCAACCATTTGCACAGCACGATAGGGCTGCCGGCTTACAGTATTTCTGCCTACTTGAGTTTCTTTCTATTTTTTTAATGTTAATATATTTTTTATTCAATTTGTGGATAGTGAAATAATAAGAAGTGTTCAGTTAAAATATTTTTGTGTGCTACCATTTATTACCACATACCAAACACCATCTTCTCATAATCATTTCATTATTTTATTACCAATTCAATTCAATAATATAGAAAGTCGCTATGTGCCTACCTACATAAATAGATAGCCCAGCCTAGAAAACCTACAAGTTTTTTCACGAGATAACATTTCCGTGCCTATGATGTTACTTTATTAGGTACTAGCTTTTGCCCGCGGTACCGCACGCATTCTTCCGGGATAAAAAGTACAGCCTATGTTTGATTCCAAGCCTAGGACTACCTATATGCAAAATTTTGTGCATTTATATCGGTCCAGTAGTTTTGGCGTGAAAGCGTAACAGACAGACAGACATACAGACAGACAGACAGACAGAGTTACTTTCGCATTTATAATATTAGTAAGGATAAGGATACAGTATTCCAACTTCATACAAACGGATGAATCGCGAGCTATGCCTACGCGCCTCGATCTCGGCATGCAGATAGTCGCGACTGTGCCGCAGTGACGAACGGACGGTGTGTTGTTTTTAGGGTTCCGTACCAAAAATGGTAAAAAGGGACCCTTATGGTTTCAATTCGTCTGTCTGTCTGTCCGTCTGTCACACTGACTTGAAATTTGGAACAGTTATTCAGGCGTACGACAGAACGATTGTTCATGCGTATTGCAAATGAAAAATAAATAAAAATCATATTGCTTTTATTGGAAAAGTCGGGGAAAGTGGGTGTTTAAAATTTCAAAGTATAGTTACTAGGTCATGTGGGGTATCATATGAAAGGTCTTTATTTGCACATTCTAATATATTTTTTTGTTTTCTTGTATGTCTTTTAATTTTCGAATAATAATGAAATCCGCACAAAAAATTACCGGGGGAACAGTCATTTTTATCTCCGTAATTTGAGAAGGGAAAAATCTGAAATAATAATGATTGATAGACATTAACCTAAATATTACAGGGAAAATAAAACTATGAATTTAAGTTTAACAGTTTTTAAGTAATCAGCAATTTTCCCCTACAAATAAACTTAATTATGCGGTCGAAAAAAAACAAGATAATTAGGTATTTGACCACCAACTAAAATGTACTAAAATGCTGTTTCATTAAAAAGATTCCATAGAAACAAAACGAAGTGTCGAAAAATAAATTAAATCAATGTTAAAATAAATAACATCCATGCTTTTAAAGTTTTTGGAAGGGGAATTCTGTATCCTTGTCACACGAAACATAATTTGTTCTAGAAAATGTCGAGTTATACAGCGTTTTGACATAATGATGTGCTGCATGTGCTCTCTTTTTCTAGCAATGACTTTTTAAATGCTTATAACTAGGCCGTTTTTTAGGATAATACATTCGTATTTTCACTGTTGTTAATCTTTTCGTTAATTAGTTATGTATTTCTAATAAAAAAAATACAGTCAAATAACCAATTGCGAAAATTTATTATAATTTCAATTTAATATTGGTTTTAAATTTAATTTAATTTTTAATTTTGATTGTAACTTTGATTTTATTTTTTTATTATGATTGTAATTTTGATTTTAACTTCGTTGTATTGTCATCATCAAAGTATGTGCATAACTGTAGTTGTACTGTAACTGTAGTAGTGTGTAAGTTAGCTTCACTTTTGGTCTGATATTAATTTAAGCATGTAGTGTTCACTTATAAGTGATTGTTACACTGTAATATTATCGTTAAGCATGTGTTTTATAATTGAAATGGTGTAAACAATTGTTGGTGAACCTATTATAATAAAATAAAAAAATTAAATTAAAATTCCAAATGCCGGAACCTTTAACAATAACCGCGCGATTTTTTCACTAAAAATAAGTTCAAGTACTTATTTAATATGTATTGGTTCCTTGAATTCATCAATAACATTTTTAAATTACCTGGATACTCCGGAAGGTATAACTATAATTTTTGGATATGTCTACCAATGACGTAATCTGTTTTGCTTTTAATAGGCAGATATTTCGATTTTTCCACTGAGTAAAAAAACCCAGATTAATTAATAAATAAGTAGATAGGGCGTAAAAAGTGCGCTTACGTTAAAAAAAAGTAGTTTCCCACTTTAGGCTATTTACTTATGTAATTAGCTATTTATAAAAATACATATTATTGAATTAGGCGAAATATCATTATGAAATGAATATGTGAGTAATAAATGATAGGTACCAACCTAGTAAGATTTACATGTATTTTTATTGAACACTTCCTATTTCATTCACAAAAAAAACATTTTTGAAAATAAAAATATATATTATTTACATTCACAAAACAAGAAAGAAACTGAAATACGAGTAGGTTGATGAAATTAAAACACTATAGGCAGGCAGCCCTATCGCGTGTGTGAGTACCGCGCGGCTGTAGGTAGTTATATCCCGAACAGGGCCGAGTCACAATACTGTTAGATACCTTTACCGTGTCCATACATCCATCCAAACTTTCGCATTCCACAAATAAAATAAAAGTGTAGTTTTCGGAGAAAAGTGTCACAGGTCCGTTCAGCACAGCGTCTCGTCCCGCACTGATTCTTAGGACGGCAGAGGGGTGCTCACGCGAATAACGAGTATCGATTACGTAAAAAAAATCGTTAAAAATAATTAGGGCATTAATCTGGAAAAATAAGAAGAAGGTTCCCTCGGCATTCTTTTATTTAATATGGTGATGACAATAAAATAATCCTGAGATTGATAGTTTACGAAAAAAACCGTAGTAACTAAGAAAACAGATGATACTTTGCTCAATTATTTTTGATATTTAAATTGTTTTTTTTTTATTTTTGAAAAGAAGGGGATCTGCCTTGTATGGCATAGATTATTATGTATTTTTTTCGAAGCATTTTCGATAAAAATGACGGAGAAAAAACGTTTTAATGTAACACAAATTACACCCAATTCACATATATCGCCGCCTTAATGTCTTACATTTCAAACTGTAATATCCTTACTAATATTATAAACGCGAAAGAAATTCCTGTATGTCTGTCTGTTACGCTTTTACGGGAAAACAGCTGAATCGTTTTAATGATATTGTGGTATGGAGATAAATTGAAAACTGGGCAAGTTATTCTTTCAGGATGAAGTGAAACGTATGTGTTGCTTATGTCTTTTACTACACAATCTCAAGAAGGGGACAGGCCAGGCAGGGATGGAGACAGGAGAATTTGCAATTACTAGAATAAGGCCAGAATCACCTAAAAATTACTTCGAATCTATGATCAAGACATCCAAAGGTTGTCTGGAAGAAATCGCTGATTGCGATAAGACCGCCCATTGTACCACTCTTACTGAATGATTCATGTTCTTTACTTTTTCCTTTATTTATCTGGTGTGCAATAAAGAGTATATCTATCTATCTATCAAGACAAGATCATATTTGAAAATTATTCCGCAAAAAGAACTAAGAAGCATTCGGCTTTTTTTGAGACAATATCGTTACATTTGAGAGTCCCCGGAAGGTTCCTTCTTTTGGCATTTTCTTCATTTTTCTTGAAACTCGGATTCGATTAAGATTGTTCGCTAGTCGTAAAACATTTTTGTTTTGAAGCATGATTCACAAAATGCATACGCTTGCATGCACCTCGAATACGAATGCAAGGCCTGTGCAGATAAAGCTATCTCGTACATCGTAGTGTATTTACTTTGCCGTTTGCGATGAGTCTGTTACGGTCACCAGTCTTCAGTCAGCAAATTTCTAATTCGCAAAATGGCTACGGAGTTTCGAATAGATCACTTTGCCAAATGGAATTCGTAAAAGGAATTATTCCTGAAATGGCCCATTGACGTATGTAATATGTAAACTGCTTTATTCATGTTGTAGAGGGAGTATCTATCCACCTACGACTCAGGTAAATAATAGAACTACAGGGCGTCCCACGGTTAAGGGATACGTACATACCTACCTAGATATGTTTAGTCGAGATATTGATCTTATTGTTTGTGGAATTGTACTATAAACTCGAAAGTTTGTCTGTTTGGATAGATGTGTGTATATTTGAAACTTTTTCACGCAAAGATCATTAATGGGATTGAGGAAACTTGGCAGACAGATAGACTATGTTCCGGTTTAATGCATAGGATACTTTATCTCGAAAATATTCACGTGCCTTATGAAATAGGTGGAACCGACAAATAAAATTATGAAAAATATTTTCTTTGAGGGTAACTTCCAATCACGTAAAGCGGGAATATTATGGTTACGTATATTATGAAACGATGGATGAATAAACAGCTTTTGGGGTAGATTTGGACGCACCAGTGACGGGGCCCTCCCCACAGGGCTATAGCCTGCCGAGAATGCGAGATGTTCGAAAGAGTTACCGCGCCCCCGGAATAGAAAAGTCTGAGGAAGGCACATGGATGGATTTAGTCGGTAAGAGTCTAACACTCCCTCCCGCCCCACCCACGGGGGGAGGAATTGTTTGATGATTTCCATCCGAAAAAAAAGGTAGATTTGGACTGTCAGAAAGTGCGCGTAAAAGCTTGTTCATAACAACATTTTTAACACGCTTTTATTAGCTTGGGTTGTATGTATGTATGTACGTTTTCTTCGTAAATCCGCGTTTTCCATTAACCATATTAATCCTATCGTTATCTGTAATTTGTGTCAATAGAGTAGCTGATACAGTCCTGTAAATATATCAGCTAGTTTTCTTATCGGTCAGTCAATATATTCGAGTAGAATTTAATCATAAGCTTTTGTTTAAACACGTGTCATATTGATTCTCTTTGTTGAGAAATCCTTGCGTTAAACCTACTACAATCTGTACCTATAGAATTTATGAAAAATTAGCTTCTGCCCGCGACTTCGTCCGCGTGGAATAGTGGTGCTCCGCTCCTATTGGTTTTAGCGTGATGATATATAGCCTATAGCCTTCCTCAATAACCGGGCTATCTTACACTGAAAGAATTTTTCAAATCGTACCAGAAGTTCCTGAGATTAGCGCGTTCAAACAAATAAACAAACAAACTCTTTCTTTCTTCAGCTTTATAATATTAGTATATATATTAGATAGATAGATAGATAAATTATAATATTAGATGTAAACAAAGTCGTAACCTATTTTGATCTAATTCTGCCACAGAAATTAACAAAATGGTGTAAGGGTGGCGCATTTATGTAAATTTCATGCTCTAAACAAATCATCATTCATCATGTAATGCCATTTTATTTATCTATGTGGGAAAATTAGAACAAAAAAAAACCGACTTCAAAAAAAAAACTAAAAAGTATTAAAAAAGTATAAAATAACTTAATAAAGATTTAACACAAACCTAATACCTTTAATATTAATAAAACACCATTATTTGTATGTGTTACCTATTGACAGGTTTAAAGTCGGTGCCAAGCCAAATGTAATAGTGTTACTCATTCAGGTATTAAAAAGTTTTCATCTGTTTCACATTAATTCACATTGTTCTTTAAGTTTATTTACGTAGGTTAATCTTTAGGAATTTCATTTTGTTTAGGACTTGGCACCGACTTCAAACCTGTCAATAGGTAACACATACAAATAATGGTGTTTTATTAATATTAAAGGTATTAGGTTTGTGTTAAATCTTTATTAAGTTATTTTATACTTTTTTAATACTTTTTAGTTTTTTTTTTGAAGTCGGTTTTTTTAAACGTAGTTTTTTTAAATTTATTTTTTACTTTTTAGTGTCTGTAATAAGTTGCTCTGTAAACTACAGTATTTTTTACAGGATTTTTATAGATTACATAAGGAAGGCTATAACATTTCGTTGTTTTTATTGTCATAATTATATGTTAAATAGTTTTTTTTTAAGTAGCTATGGGTAGGCCTACGAAAGGTGCAGCTTTAAACAATATAGATCAAGAAACGGGAACGGAAAATATAAATCGACTCCGAAACAATTACGTCATCGATGTAAACAAAAATGTAAAAAATGTTCACAAAATGAAAACTACTGGGCCAAACCATGTGAAATTTTTATGGGACCAAATGGCATCTATTCCGCATCAAACTAAAAAAGAATCACGTAAATCGGATCATAAATCTCAGCGTAATCGGTGTACATACATAGAAAAAAAAATACCGATCGAATTGAGAACCTCCTCCTTTTTTTGAAGTCGGTTAAAAATAGGTTATGATTTTTTTTACATTTTTCGTAAAATCTATTGGTAAAGGCTATAGATATTAAATAGCTATTGATTAATCTTGATGTTTTGGAATTTCTGTTTGTTTAAATACTACCGTTGTGTTGGTTTTCCTACTTTGGGCTGGGCTATATGTCGGTAGAGAATGGATCCTGCAACACATGTTAGCCTGATACACTATACCATTATATGTACATATAGACAAGCTTTCCGCCAGCAGCTTCATTCGCGTGGTCTATACGACTTTAAATTAAAATGACAGTGTTTCATAGGAACTTTGCCCCATTTTTTAACACCTTAGGGGTAGAATTTCGTAAAATCGTTTCTTATCGGATACCTAAGTCATACGAGGAACATACCCTCTACGATCAGCGGTTTAGGCTGTGCGTTGATCCGTCAGTCATTCAGGACAAAGTTTTTTAGATCTATAGATTTGGAAAAATATTTTTTATAATTTATTTTAAGGTGTGAAGCTCATTTGCGAGAATAAATGATGGCGTCACAAAGGAAGCGTAAAGCACTCACGCTACCCTTCATCATTTTGTTGATTTAAAATCAGAATTTAATGAAACCAGATTAGCAGATGTTTTCTTTTAAATAAACTGTGCGAATTCAGCGCGTTTGAGTTATTAGTAAACAAATTTTGTTATGTTTACAACAAGTACGAGGAAAAATGGTATAAAAGAGATAGCTCACGGATACGTAAACATATGGAGTGCTGATTTGGGTATAAATCAAGCCGCTAAAATCCGTTACTGCTGCCAATCAAACAGCTAGCTTTGGCAACCGGCGCGGGTCACAGCAAGTTACCATCATCATCAGCCTATATATTGTCCCACTGCTGGGCACAGGCCTCTTCTCATATAGAGAAGGCATGAGCATTAATCATCACGCTTGCTCGAGGCGGATTGGTGATTTCAGACTTTTAAGTCCAGGTTTCCTCACGATGTTTTCCTTCATCGTTAATCATTGACGTCTAAGATATACTTAGAAAGTACATATGACTTTAGAAAAGTAGGCCACCACGACTTTTTGAAGCTTTCATCGGTCGACCAATAATTAAATTGTAATATTGATAACTAGTTAATCTTAGTGGCCTAGTGGTTAAGGCACCTTTCGTGTACGAGTGTGCAGGTTCGAAACCTGGCAAGTACCAATGTGACTTTTCTAATGACTATTCCCATCGACTTTCCACGTCCTCACCAGAGGGCCTACTCTAACTCAACGAAAACGAAGATTCGTTTGAACTTTTCCTTGTGAATTTTAGATCAGAAAAGTTCAAACAATCTATATAATCAATGTATTTTTGTGTGTAGGTATGTTTGTAATGAATAAACTCAAAAACTACTGTGCTGATTTCAAAAAATCCTTCACCATTGGAAAGTTACATTCACCCTGAGTAAAATAGGCTACCCGTGCGAAGCCGGGACGGGCCGCTAGTTATTATTAATATGGATAGGATAAGTATATCCCTCTATGTACAAAGCATCAGATCGCACCTGACCGCACCACAAAAAAAGTTATCGTCTATTCTCGGTCGTTCCGAAGATTCGTTTCGGTGAGCTAGGGTAGGCCCCCAGTTCCCGCGGTAAGCGTACAAGTCATTCCGCCATCTCTTTCATGATGTAACCCGTCTGTTTTGTCCGTTTAAGATGCATAAAATAAAAAGATTCCAATACGGAAATAGCTAATATTGGTAGATAGTCACCAAAATGGAATAGGACTGGAACACTTTTACCTTCTTCATCATCATCTGCCTAGCCTTTTCCCAACTGTGTTGGGGTCGGCTTCCAGTCTAAACCGGATGCAGCTGAGTACCAGTGTTTTACATGGAGCGACTGCCTATCTGACCTCCACAACCCAGTTACCGGGTAACACGGTACCCCTTGGTAAGACTGGTTGTCAGACTTTCTGGCTTCTGACTACCCGTAACGACTGTCAAAGATGTACAAATGACAACCGGGACCAACAGCTTAACGTGCTTTCCGAGGCACGGAGGAGTCTCGCTATGACATAGATGGTCACCCATCCACGGACCGACCGCGCCAAGCGCAGCTTAACCTTTGATCGGTCGAACCGTGCGGCTGTTACTTAGCCACGAGCTCCTCCCACACACACTTTTACCTTCTTCATTTGTTTTTTTTTTATGGATAGGAAATCAACAAATGTTTTCCCGCTGTGAACGGAGTAGTGTCAGACTCTTACTGACTAAAACTCATACATGATTCTTTTTTCGCCCTCTGTGTTCGAAAGTGTTACCGCGCACCGGAACATAAAGGGCTGAGGAAGGAACATGGATGGGTTTTAATCAGTAAGAGTCTGACACTCCCTACCGCCCCACCCACAGCGGGAGGGGTCATTTGATGATTTCTCATCCGAAAAACTGTACAATCAAAAATGTAATATAATACAAATCAAAGTAAAGGATTTAATGTTTAATGTATTGAATATAATATAGGTAAATATTCCTCATTATATCTTCTCCTATTTTTCCTCTATGGCAGTTTCCTGTAGCAATGCCATCCGTGATTGGATTTAACGCGGTGGTTGCCATTGATTGATGAATAAATAAAGTAATTATTATTTTATCCTTATTCTAAAATATTTTTACTAATTTGCTCTGAAATCTGGTATTTCCTGAATTTACCATGCTTAAAACTGATTGTACAGATTTAAAAGTTTATAGGTTATTGGCTCATTATTCTACTTCCCGCCCGCGGATTCGCCCGCATGGACATTTTTTTACACCTTGAGTTACATTATTCAAGTTTTAGTAGTAGGGATCCCTAATTATTTCTGGAAATAAATACCTATGACACTTCGTAAAGATGTAGCTTTCGGTCCAGTACCGATTTTAAAAATTCTTTCACCGTTAGAAGTTTTTGAGTTAAAACCCTACAAAGAAACAAACAAATATTTCCTCTATAATATTAGTATAGATAGTATATAAGGGTCTAATCAAGGTTGGTCTTGGTCTACTTGCAGGCTAAAGATTATACAAATCGTTTCGGCTGTGAAGACATTACTTATTTATAACTTTTTGAGCCCACTACTAGCTTACTGGATACATCTTTCTAATATTAGTGTAGTTACAAGAATATAGGATGAATATAATGTATAACTACTTATGTTGACAATTGTACCATCCATTTATCTAGATCTATTATTCACCTTCAGCCCGTACCAGTTCACTGCTAGACATAGTTCTATAATCTTAAGGGAAAAGATCGTATGAGGAGAGCTGAAGATCTAGCTCTAACTCCAGCAGTGCGATATACATATGTACTAAATCGCATATAGTGTTGAAATAACTCTTAAGATGATGTATTTTCCCCCAGTGCTGGGCATCAAGCGTCTCAAGCAGATCGAGACGATGTTCATATCTCGGCGGCTGCAGGCGCCCCGCACGCACGGGCTCAGCGTGGAGACCCTGGTGGACATACTGCTGGTGCTGTACGACGAGTGCTGCAACAGTAGCCTTCGGAGGGAGAAGGCCGTCGCCGATTTTATATCT
Source organism: Pyrrhia umbra (assembly GCA_963891755.1). NCBI lineage: Eukaryota > Metazoa > Arthropoda > Insecta > Lepidoptera > Noctuidae > Pyrrhia > Pyrrhia umbra. The sequence goes on from OY982943.1 coordinate 6,795,900, forward strand.
TACAGTAAGTTGATAGCACCTATAATATCTTTGGACAATTTCACACAGCGCCATCTAGCCCCAAATAAAGCAACTAATATGCTCGTGTACTTTTTGAATGTATACTTTTTAAATACATACATATTATACATAGTAACACCCAGACCCGTCACAGAAATTAAAATTTATCATTTCAATTTCTGCCCGGCCGGGAATCGAACCGCGGGACCTCTTGCGTGGTATTCAGGCATGTTGACCACTAAACCCAGGTCGTCAAAACCTATGAAAGTTATAAATGCGAACATCTGTTGAAGCGCCATGTATAACCGAATGGTGTGCCATGACAGTAAACGGCGTGACGCTCGCTCATGGCGTCATGTCTCCTCTCAGCGCGATGTTAAATTACACTATAGTTTTATAATGTTATTTATTTGGATTATTTTTTTAAACTTGTAATACAATACCATTTTATCCTAGGGGGTGAAATGTGCGTTACTTATCTGCCTACTCTATATCCGCATACAGGCTTGATGTTATGTACCAAGTAAATGTTAAGTAGTCATTCGATGAACTTTTAAAAGTTGTCACTATGATTGTTAAGTGAAGATATGTGCCTACGTCGATCTCTGTTTGACCCAATTTCACTCTCACGATGCGAAGCGATCAATTGTACCATCAATTGAAAATTGTGTCGAGTTAATAGACAATATTATGTGTAACACCCTTTTGTTTTTTTTTTGTGTATGGCATCTCGCAGGTCAACCTAGAACGTTGTCGACTGCTTAACCGGGCTTGCCTGTGAAGTGCCTTAAATAAATTTAGGGCCTCCAGCCAGGGCTTAACTTACAAAACTAAGCGACTACACGCTAAGGGCACCCCCTAGTGGGGTACGGGCCTCGGCTTAGGGCGTCGCTGGGGGAGAACAGCAAGGGACAGGCTGGATCAGAATAAATTATGATTATTATAATCGGGAATTTTAAAGCTATTAGCTCAGCTCGCGGGCTGGCTCGTCGAGCTAACACCCTTTTGTACGTCATAATATTTGTACGGGTGGCCGAGGAAGTGACGTTTGATGTGAAAATTTAAATCCCTTACACTTGAGGGGCATCCGAACCACCCCTATATTTTGCGTTAGTTTTGCCAAAAAAGCATTTGAAGAATTCATTATTGTTTTTTGTAGTCTAGTGTTTGTAAGCGCCTTAACATAACTTTCGGGGTTCGATTCCCTATTAGGGCAATGTTATTGAGTTTCTGCGTAATTTCTCAGTAGCAGACCGGTATCTGTATTTGTGCTCATGCCCTAGAATGAATACACCTCTGGTTAAACCTTGTCAAGGTTAAATGTAGAAAAAACTTATTTGAAAGTAATTAATACAGGTGGGTTACATAAATGTTAATATATTCGAAATTATGAATGTTAGCTTAATGAAGTAAACAACATTTGAAGGCTGTGTTTACCTGACAGCGGCGATGCCTAAAACTAGGGTAATGTCATCGATTAGTCTATTAATAAATATAGAATAAAGAACTATTATATTATATCTGTTTCCCACGGTGATACCGTGCCCCAGCGTCCCAAGAAAAATTCTTAACACACCTGATTAAAAAGCCTCCGTCTTCAGGAAACCATCTATCTTTGTACCAACTTTCATCCAAATCGGTTCAGTTTTAGCGTAAAAGCGAAACAAACAAACTCACTTTCTCATTTATAATATTGTTTTGATTTTAATGCTGGATTCATTATTTCACGCGTATTTTTACGTAAATTTCATCGACCTAGATATTATAATCCCATAATAGATTCAAACGAGACAAGTAGAAGTTTGCCTTTGCCACTAATATATCGCTTGTACAGCGCATCCTCAAACGGTATCGATTGACAATATTTATAGATGAATAGCGTAGACGGTATTCGCTTATTGACGGTGGCACGACCAGTCGTTACGGTGATTCCTTGGTGCTCGCTCCACTGGATTTCGCTAAGATTGATGCGAATTAGAACTCTGCTAGTTGCTCCAAAAAATGCTTTGCGATGACGTTGACACTCGTTGGAAATACGAAACTTCAAGGAGTATCGAAAATAAAGTTATATCACATTTGGTTAGGCTGGAAGTTTTCGTCCCCAAAAATTGGAGATTCGGATGCTGATTTCGAGATAGACGAAAAATGTAAGTTGTACTGTTATTTTGTATGTGTTCAACAGTAAAACCTGTAGCCACAGCCTTGAAGAGGCTTCGCCTGTCTCGCGATGACTTCGAGCTGGTGAAGGTGATTGGCCGGGGAGCTTTCGGGGAAGTATGCGTCGTTAGAGCGTCTTTTATGCAGGTATTGTCAATGTATTACTTTTCAACTTGTACTTAGAACCCATACCAGTTTCACAACTTCTGGATAGCAGTATCTACCAGATAAATTTCTTATTGGAATGTATTTTGTATGGAAATGTCTGTCAGATAAGTTTAAACAGTACTTTTCTGGAGGTGATGAAACTGGCTATAATTTTAATAGTATACAAACTGTGGTCTTTCTTTTTTCATACAATCATAATTTATACATATTGCAAAAAGAAATTTGCTCGTTTACCTGAAGCCAAACCTACGTCAAGATTACAAAACATAAAGGTCATAAGGAAAAATCCATAAAAAGAAAGTTGTCGAAATTCAATTTCCCTCTTTGAAATTGACGTCATTCTGTTCGGATTACAAGTCGTTGCCATGGGAACATGACAGACTGTAGTACCGAATCGATTTGTTTTCGAAGAGCGTTGTGCTTATATTTAGGTGAGTAGGTAGGGAGAAGAGGAGCTCGTGGCTAAGTAACAGCCGCACGGTTCGACCGATCAAAGGTTAAGCTACGCTTGGCGCGGTCGGTCCGTGGATGTGTGACCATCTATGTCATAACGAGACTCCTCTGTGCCTCGGAAAGCACGTTAAGCTGTTGGTCCCGGTTGTCTTTTGTAGATCTTTGACAGTCGTTACGGGTAGTCAGAAGCCAGAAACTCTGACAACCAGTCTTACCAAGGGGTACCGTGTTACGCGGTAACTGGGTTGTGGTGGTCAGATAGGCAGTCGCTCCATGTAAAACACTGGTACTCAGCTGCATCCGGCTTAGACTGGAAGCCGATTCCAAAATAGTTGGGAAAAGGCTAGGCAGATGATGAGGTAGCAAGAAGCTTATAGGTAAAGAGTACAGATGAATTCCGCACTTGAAGGAGACGGGTACATGACGCAAAAAAAGACACGTATTCTTAATTCCCTGTTTAATACTTAACGTTAATTCTTGAGTTAACGTTTCTTTTGTTACGGGAGTTAATGTTCCTTTTGTTCTATGACAGGGCACAGATGGCGGCGCCAACATGGCGGCTACTACCGCCGGGACGACTGGCACGGGGGAACGAGTGTACGCCATGAAAATACTCAATAAGTGGGAGATGCTCAAGGTAATCTATACTAATATAATAAAGCTGAAGAGTTTGTTTGTTTGGACACTGGAACGATTTAAAAAAAAAAAAACCGTGTTAGATAGCCCATTTATCGAGGAAGGCTATAGGCTATATATCATCACGCTAAAATCAATAGCATCAATGAAGAATGTTTCAAAATCGGGGGTTAAAGTTAGCGATAGCCCAATGTTACTATTCCACGCGGACGAAGTCGTGGGCAGAAGCTAGTTTACGATAAAAGTATTTATTCTTCGCTCTTAAATAATGGGTGATGTTAAGCTGCAAACGGTGTGGTCAATTCATGGATGGGTGACCGTTTTTTACATATGTAGAGTATAGACCCGCTCCTTGTCTCGGAAAAGATTTAATGTTCTGCGTCGGAATTAGCCCTGGTGTTGTTGCGATGTGAGGGAATAGAGGGTGGACCCTTGATTATCTTACAAATAATTATATTATTTGTATGAATGGGGCTGTAAAACTGTCTGTCTGTCTTTTAAACTTTAACGGTAAAACAGCTGAACTGATTTGGATGAAATTACGTATTTAAATAGCTTGAACCCTGGGGAAAGTTATAGGGTTTAAATCCGGGTGTGAGAAGTGATTTCCAAGGGATGCGAAAAAGATACTCCTTGCTTTTGCTTTGCATAGCCTTTTGAAAAATTAACAACGAAAACCCCATCCAAATTGGATCAGTAGTTTTCGAGAAAATTGCGGTCATACAAACAAACACATAACCTCTCTTTTTGAAGTTGGTTAAAAATATATATTTTGTTTTATAATTGCAGAGGGCGGAGACAGCATGTTTTCAAGAGGAGCGCGATGTTCTCGTGTTTGGCGACAGGAGGTGGATCACCAACCTGCACTATGCTTTCCAGGACGAACACAACTTGGTGAGGCATGCCTTTTATTTTAGGACTTTTAACTTATATTTTTTATTATTAATCAGATTCTTTTAAGGAGTCCGCTTCATCATTGCTACAACAAAAAGGCAGTCAAACCAATTTTCAATACCAGTGGCTGAGTTTTAATATCGTGCGAATCGTAAATAAAATATATTTTACAATTAGTTAATTATCATATAATGTTTAACATGTATTGTTTATTCGTATGAATGTAAATCAGATAGAAATCCAGTCCAGCTCTATCTGATATAGGGTTTGTGACAATCAAGCTAGATTTATTACATCAGACTTCAACATAATGGGCAAAATGTAATTGAAGTATAAATAGGCAGGCGTTTTGGGGGCTGTCTTTTGTAAATTTAACGTTCAATTGCTCTAAAAATTTCACCCCAGGTTTAATAAATATTTGTTGATTTTGAATACATATCTGCTTATCCCTGGATGGTAGAACAAGTATGATATAAAATTCCAATACCTCATTCCAGTACCTGGTGATGGACTACTACTGCGGAGGCGACCTCCTGACGCTGCTGTCGAAGTTCGAAGACCGACTGCCCGAAGACATGGCCAAGTTCTACATCGCGGAGATGGTGCTGGCTATACAGAGTGTGCATGAACTTAGATATGTTCATAGGTGAGTTACGATTGCTTTTACCCGACTGCCAAAGGAGGGTTATGTTTTTCTTTTGTGCTATTATGTTAGTTGTTTAGACTGAAGCTGTTTTGTCAAAAGCATGTGTGGCTGGGAACCTCATCAGGAAGGATATTTCTTATATAGAGGGCGGGGGGAGCAAGACGAAGACTGTATGGACACTTTATCCTTACGTGACGATGTTACCAGTCACCTACAGCAAACTTCGTTAAATAAATGTTTATTAACGGGAGAAAATTTAAGATATCAATACTTTTTATCAACATGTATCTAGCTATTAATATAATTTAAATTAGGTACCTTTCTAGATGTGGTGCCCCAGACCGAAAGTTTTAGAGCCACGAAATACACCAATATTCTGGTTTTTTTTTAAACATCGTACTGCTCAACGTTTTTCGCCAATAACCTCCAAAAAACATGTTTGACATTGACATTAAATGTTGTTGTGTTGTTAAGTGGTAAAATCTAATTCCTGCTATTACCACATAAAAAATATACATGACCGAATCTTATAATTCGAAAATTCCAAATAACCCCATGATATCAAAAAGCCCCACTTTACGGTAGTCTATTTAATGTTAAAATTTATTTTTTGTCTGTCTGGCTCCCCAGGGACATAAAGCCGGACAACGTGCTGCTGGACGCGAGCGGGCACATCCGCCTGGCGGACTTCGGCTCGTGCCTGCGCCTCGGGGACGACGGCAAGGTGCAGAGCAACGTCGCCGTCGGCACGCCCGACTACATCTCGCCAGAGATACTGCGGGTCTGTGCTTCTCTATCCTATATTTGTTCAGTGTTACCAAAGTTAATGCTTTTTAAATAAATATTATTTTTTTCGTGACAATATAATCTATGCTAAGTGTTTTTTGCAAACATTTTTTATGAGGTATAAAAAAAATATTGTGAGTTAAATCTGTATATAACATATTTGTGAGTAATTTTGTTACTCTTCGTAGATATCTTGAGTTTATATAATGTAAAATAATAAAAAAAACCCCTACGCAAAAATGCCTTATATCATTTTGGAAAAGAGCTGATACTCTTACACTGCTGGACCGATATTAACCAAAAATAACTAAAAATCACCGCAAGGAAACTGGCTATTAAATAAAACAAAAAACACATCGAAATCGGTTCATCCGTTTGAGAGTTACGTTACCACAGACAGATACACACACAGACAGACATCGACGTCAAACTTATAACACCCCTCTTTTTGCGTCAGGGGTTAAAAAGTATCGTCAAAAACATTTCTAAGTAAGAAATGTTAGACTTTTCCTTAGAGGTAATTTGGGTTCATTTGGTTGCTAATAACCTCTTCTGTATCTCTTTGATTGATTGCAGACACGTTAAAAATAAACCTTTATGTAGAGTGGATCTTTGTTAGTTAGAAATACAAATAAATAAACTACCGTTCAGGGGGCCTACTTAACTCAATGAAAACGAAGAATCGCTTGAAATTTGGAACCTTACCTTATGAATTTTTGGGCGGTAGGGTTCAAACAATTGTTATATATGGATAGTATAAGTACATCCCTCTTTGTACATAGCATCAGATCGCACCTTACCGCACCACAAAAAAAGTTATCGTCTATTGTCGGGCGTTCCGAAGTTTCGTTTCGGTGAGTTAGAGTAGGCCTCCTGACCAGTCAGATTGGAAAAATCTAAAACTTGTTAAAGTTAAATATTAGATCAGCTGACGTGTCAACAATACGGTTCCATAGTATTGACAAATCAACTTGATCAAGATTACAATGAGAGACAGAGATGGAGCTATATAGGACTATAACACCGTCGTTCTTTAAATGTACTGTGATTATAATGCACAAGGTTTTCATCAGTGTTAATACATAAATTGAAAATTTAAATGGCAAGGATTACATTTTTTTAATGGAGTGAAAACAAATGTAAGATATTGGATGTTTTGCAGGCTATGGAAGATGGGCAAGGCAGATATGGTCCAGAGTGCGATTGGTGGTCTTTAGGTAAGTTGTGTGAACATACTATTCTGATTTATCTTAATTTTGAGACTAATAACTGTCCTGTTACTTGATATTATGTATCAATTATCTGAAAACAAAAACTCCTTTCCAATAGTTATTGCAAGCCAATAACAAGTAGTGGACTATAAACAGGACAGTGAACGAAATTAGATTGCATTTGGCATTGGCAAGTACTGATGTGGGATTTTCAAAAGTCATACGTAGTTCTAAAGTATATCTTAGATGCTTCAGAATTAATAGTGAAGGAAGAAAAAACGTTGAGGAAACCTTCTGGGCCGGTGATAAGGTTGAGATTTGCTTGCTTGGAGTTTGGAACTAATGAAAAGACGTCTGCACAGCACAAGATTTATTTGATACTAAGTTGATATAAATTAAATGAAGTAGCGGGTGACAGATTATGAACGTACTTGACCGAACACCTTCTCTCTGTAAGAAGAGATCTTCTCCTAGCACTGGGAAACACAATAGTTAAAAATTCAACCTGTTTCATTGGTACACTAGACCTCTGTTATGTGTTGAATAAACTTGCATAAGATGTTCTTTTGTAGGTACACCACCGCTTGTCTTTCGGTCATGCAAGATTAATCATCATCATCATCATCATCATTATGATGACTATGATCATCATCATACGAGCTATTGCTAATGTTTTCTAATATATTTTCAGGTGTATGTATGTACGAGATGCTATTCGGCGAGACGCCGTTCTACGCGGAGTCGCTGGTGGAGACTTACGGCAAGATCATGAACCACGCGCGCTCCTTCCACTGTCCACCGCCTGACGAACATGCTGCACAGGTTTGACAGATAGCATAGCCTATCTTCTATCTATCTATATAAATGACCTAGCTGTTGCCCGCGGTTTCACCCGCATCCCGAGGGACCTACTTCACGCAACCGGATAAGCCTAAAACCTTCTCCAGGGTCCTCTTTATCTCCATACCAAATTTCATACAAATCGGTCCAGCCACGTTCACGCGTGATGCCGACCAAGGGAAAGAGGGATTTTTTTATATATAAAAAATACAAATAAATAAATAAAAAAAAGACAAAAGAATACATTAGTGATTGTAGACCATTTAATCGGTTAGTTAATTTCTAAAATATAAGCGTTTTATTATTTTGGTGCCAGGGTTAAGAAGGGGTGCTCTGTCCCTTTCCTACAAAACGAGTGACTATGTTATACACACTAGTGACGTGATTTATGGGAAAAGTGTGTTCTCTTTCTAGCAAGACATTAAAATATTTTAATTCTGTTTTTCGTGATCTTAATCTTGTGTTGTTCATTTTTGCACACCTATCCGCCATAAATAATATTTTCATATATTTTTCAACAGGTATCAGAAGAGGCCAAGGATCTAATCCGCAGACTGATATGCTCTTCAGAAAATAGATTAGGAAAAAATGGACTGCAAGACTTCAAGGTAAGACATCATCAGAGGATGCCATCTTGTCATCAGTTGAAATTTTTGGTGAAACTATACTTAACAGTATGAATATTTTATCTTTGCCTCTATGTAGGTATAAAATATGTGACTGAGCAACGACTCAGTCTAGTGTTCACGAAGTCTTGAGTTCGATTCCCAGTTTGGTAGAGACAACATTGGGAAACGAACCCATTTTCCAGTTATTGAATTATTCCATTGGTTTTTCCATCAGTTATTTCTTTGGGAAAAAAATAATTGTATATATTGATATTTCAGAATCACCCTTGGTTCGCGAACCTCGACTGGGAGAATCTCCGCGAGATGCAGGCGCCCTTCGTGCCAGACGTGTCGAGCCCCACCGATACTTCTAACTTTGATGTCGACGATACCGATATTAGGTACTGATCTTGATTCTCATAATTTTTTTAATAGTGTATGTACAGTCAACCAATTTGAATCATGACCCACCATAAGGCTATATTCTTACATACATTCAAATACAATTAGGTCGATATTCGCGTAAACATACGTTTCCATGGTAACACGATATAAATTTATAAACTTTTTATGAGTGACTTTTTGACGCTGTCATTTTAAAATCGAAAGAATTCGTTCGAACATGGTTTTGAAAAAGAACAAGTTTTTGTTCCAAAGAGTTTAGATTCAAAATATTTTTATTAATGCTTTATAGAAAATATTATCTATTGTAGTGATAACAAAGGTTAAAATTGCATAGATCTCCAACCCGTATTGACATAGCTTGCCTAATATTTAAAACGTCCTAAGTGCGGCATGCACTGAAAAGGATGGAAATCTTTGTTATTTTGACGGTTTCGAACGATTTATCGTTAAAGTGGGTCATGATTCAAAGTTGTCGATTGTACTCTAATGGGTCGATTTTTGAGTAAACTACCGTAAAATGATTATAAAACCCATTGTATCACCAAAAATCACACTAATAAGTACTTTGATCATCAGCCAATTTATTATCTCACTGTTGGGTAAAGGACTCTTCTTATACAGAGAAGGCATAAGCATTGATCACGCTTGCTCAAGGCGGATTGGTGGTTTCACACTTTAAGGTGAAGGGCGGGCGTTTTGGGGGCTGTCTTTTGCTGATTTTCAGCCTAATTTGAATAAATGACTTTTGAATTTTTGAAAAAGGTTTCCTCTGATGCCGCCTAAAACCTCCAGGGTCTCCTCTATATCTGTTCCAAATTTTATACAAATCGGTTCAGCCATTCTCGAGTTATGCGCTTAGCAACACATTCAGCGATTCATTTTTATATTATAGACTAGCTATTTCCTGTGGTTTCACCCGCGTCCCGACTGAAGTTTCTCCAGGGAAGAACCATCTCCAGGGTCCCATATATCTAAATTTTAGCCAAATTGATACAGCCGTTCACGCGTGATGCGATGACCAAGGGGAATAGGGTATGGAGGTACACTGTGCGAAGTCCTTCCATTGAAAAGGGAGGATCCTGCGGCCAGGCGGGTGATATTGCCTGGCGGGCTACTGCCCGATGGTTGATGTTGGGATGTTCTATATGGTTTAATTCGCTCGAGAACTCTGCTTGTGCGATGCAGGAATCTTGTCTTCGTCGTTCTCGTGTAGCGAAATAGGTGTCGCTACAAGGGATTCATTTTTATATTATAGATATAGATAAGTTAGTCACTAACATTGATAGCAAGTCCTCATTGCATTTGTTCCCGCAGACTGTCCGAGGCCGTCCCGCCGCCGTCGGCGTCGTCCGCGTTCTCGGGGCTGCACCTGCCCTTCGTGGGCTTCACGTTCACGGCGGGCTCGCGCCTGTCCGACCTGGGCGCGCCGCCCGGCCCGCTCAGCCCCGCCAAGAACGCGCCCAGCCAGGTAAGGGTCAATTTATACTAGCGCAGAGTCGAAGCGCATCGAAACGTCAAATTCTTTACAACTAAAGCGAAGCCGCACGAATGCGCGCGTATTCGCCAGAATATGCGTCGTGATCAACACCGACGCAGGCCAATTTCCGACTGATGACCCGTAGGTTCGCTAGTTGGCGCATGGATACGCGCGAATGCGCGCGCACCAATCAGCGTTGTTCACGCGCAGACGCGCGAATTCCGAAGAATCCGCGTGGTTTTTTAAAATCTCAGAAGAAATGTGTGCGTTATGCTGTGGAGTTAAGGTTGAATTTGTTATGTTCAGGTTTGGATAGACGCTTCGATGCGTTTCGACTCTGCGCTAGTATAAATTGACCCTAAGCGCTATACTACGACCTTGTCCAGAAGGAGCGAATTCGTCGTGAAACATTTCGTTAGTGAGATACTAGGCACCAATACATCGCGCGAATTCAAAATACGCGCGTAAATCGCGTGCATTACGCCAGACCCTCGACTCGCGCTTGATTGCGCGCGAGTCGAGATACTAGGAACGCCTCGTTGCGTCCAGTTAACACGCGAACTCCGCCCGAGTGCACGTATCGACTGACTTAATTCGTCCCCAAATGCTCGCGCGTTGGTAGGCTCTTTCTGGCCGCAACGGTCGCACGTGATTCGCGCAAGAGAATCGCGACGAATTCGCCCCTTCTGGACAAGGTCTAAACGTATCTTATGCTGACACTACACTTGGCGTATTGGCCAAATATTCGCATTATTTTATAAACACAAAGTGAACCCTATTAGTAGTGGCATAATGTTCACTTTGCAATACGGAAATGGCACAAATATTTGGACAAATACGCCATGTTTAGTGCCAGTATTACAGATAACCGCCTCGACTGACTGACTGTCTTGTTGGTCTAGTGGTTGCATAGCGCGACTGCTGAAAACGGGGTCTCGGGTTCAATTCCAGGGTGTGGTCGAAATAGCTTTGTGGATTTTGGAAAATTTCACAAAAATCAGCCTGGAGTCGGGAAGTTGGTGGTGTTATACCCTCGTGCCTGGGAGCTACCATATGTACTACTGTAATATTTAAGTATAAATCCTCGTATTCATGGTAAACATTTGTTCAGTAACAGTTGATCAACATTGTTGATGAGTTGTTGTCGCTCGTCGGGTGAGAACTTGTCAACTGCCATTATCAACTCTGCAACACCCAGTGTTGCCAGCAACTCAGCAACGTATTGATGCAACTTTTTTATATACAAAAGTTTACCATGAATACGGGGCTTGATAAATAACTTTTCGAACTTCTGCAGGCACCATCGAACGCTGGCGACCGCGCGGCGTTGAAAGCTTTAGAAAGAGAGAACGCTCTCCTTGCACAGACTATTGCTGAGCTGAGGGCTGGCGGCTCCGCTGTAGACGGCGGCAGTGGTAAGATTATAACAAAATAATACAGTACCGTAAGCTATTTTTAAATATTAAATTCCACTGCCTATCCTAAAGCAAATTTCATGTTTAAAATACTAACCGTAGTTTATATTGGACGTGGTTTATATTAGACGGTAGACCGTCTAATATAAACCAATTTTAAGCGTCTTTAAATTGCTGCGGGGCGTTCGAAAGAGATACCGTGCACCCGGAATAGAAAGGGTTGAGGAAGGAACATGGATGGGTTTTAGTCAGTAAGAGTCTGACACTCCCACCTGCCCCACCCACGGCGGGAGAAGGGGTCATTTGATGATTTCTCATCCGAAAAAAAGCGTCTTTAAGCTTTCAAAGAAGAGACAAAAAATTCAAAAATTATTTTTGAACGTCAAATTTACAAAAGACAGTCCCCAAAACGCTCGCCCTTCACCACTTCCTAGCTGTTATTGCTGGGATTTTTTAATAATTATCTTCTTAATTAAAAAGAAATGTATTTAAAATAATTTTGATGCAAGCATGATTCTGAATTAATAAAGAATTTTTATTTATTTTTTATATTATTCATTTAAAAACTAAATTGTCATTTGTGCATTGTAAATACATGAAACCACTTTCTAATCTTTATTATCGTGAGTGGATCGCTATTACCACACTTGAGATATTCATTTGCTTGTTCAACACAACATATACTAAACATCTATCTGGGTAATTAATTTAAACGTATTATATTTAATTCGCAGAAGATCTGATACAGCTGAAGGAGGAGATGGCGGCGCTGTCGAAGAGGAACTCAGATCTGGAAGCGCAGGTTAGGTGTTATGAGCAGCTGAACACTGGCATCGGTACACAGGTATTATAATTGTCCCATTTAATTGTTCAATCTATACATATATGTCGGCATGAGCAAAATAAATAGATAAAAAAGTGCTTAAACGGAACGTTCTGTGATGTCATCGTACCACTCAGTGAATCAGGCGAGTTGAGGAGGGGAGCGGCCTTTATAAGACAGCGAGCCACAAGGGCATTGCAATTCTAGCGAGCGCACTGTTCACAACTCTGATTGTCTTACGGATCACGCTTGAATCATAAATCTAATAAGTCTAAACCCCTCGCCGGTATCTGCATCGGAACCTTCCTGATCCGAAATATAAAATGCTTTGTCCTGAATGACTGACGGATCAACGCACAGCCTAAAACCCTGATCGTAGAGACCTGAAACTTGGGTGTGTTCTTAGTATGACGTAGGCATCCGATAAGGAAGAATTTTTCGAAATCAATCTTTGTATGAAACTCTGAAATTTTTAAATTGAATTCGTGTAGCTCACGCGGGCGAAGGCGAAGGCGGAAAGCTATTCTATCTATAATATTATTAAGAGATAAAGTTTGTGAGGTTGTAGGTGGTAATCTCTGGATCTAGTTAACCGATTTAGTTTTTGTTACCCGGACAAAAACTAAATCGGTTAACGTGTAGTAGTTGTCTCGGAATAGCTACGTCTAGTTATTTAGAACTATTTTTTTCTAGCTAGGCTTTGCTAGGGAATTATTTTACGCACCCGTATAAAAATATCCTTCCCTTTGTAACCCAATGGAAAAAATAATATTTTTTTACATTTCCTAACTCGTAATTCGCTTCGTTCGCCTTCGCTGTTACGTCGTTTTCGCATAGCGTCCTCTCTCCGTTTTTCCTTTTTGCTCGGCTCCTAAAATTGTAGGATAGTGTGATGTTATATTAAAAAAATACAGAATCTTCTTTTTTGCAGTCAGTTTCGACTGGAGAAAGTAGTGTGTAGGTCTAGGAACCCGAAATTTATACTGATAAGATAATAACATCGAGACACTGAAAAGCGAAAAAAAATAACAAAAAGCGCTAAGAAACTTTTTACAAAAAAAACCGTCATCCAATAACGCTGAAAAGAGAAAAATAAATTTTATTTAAACATTTGTCGACCAAAACATTTCAGTGTTTTTGGAAGTAGCTTTTTTATATTCAGTGGTTCCAGTCTTAGCACGTTCGGACTATCTGTTCTTTAAAAATCATACAAAATTCTTAGGACATGCCAGCAACTCCTCAAGAGATGACGACCCGTATCCGCGAGATGGAGGTCATCATCCAAGCACTGAACCTGGAGAAGGAGGAACTGTTGAAAGACAAAACTGACTCCCTCGAGAAACTGAGGCTGCAGGTATGTGGAATTGCCACAAGTACTATAAAATTAACGTGATTTGAAAATCTATACTTATAGAATGCTTTGTCCTAAAATGTAAACTAGAGACTAAAACTAAAAAAAATATGTTCCTATTATAATTACAAATATGAAAAGTAGGCAAAAAAATTGTTACTACACTTTTCTTTTTTGTTAGGAAACCAAATTTTCAAGAATAAAATGTTTCATGTTCGATATACCTTTTTTTTTTGATGGATGTTCGAATTAATCGCCTCAGTTTTGCATTAGATCTACACTTCTTGCGGTAGAACTGCGTTGCCAGTCTTTCTAGATGTTTGATATTATATAATTTGTATCCTATTTATTTCCGCATAGGACAAAGAACTGAAAGACGCGCTATCGCAACGCAAGCTGGCGATGACTGAGTACAACGAGGTGACGGAGCGACTGTCAGAACTGAGGCAACAGAAACAGAAGCTTTCCCGCCAGGTACGTACTTCACACTAGGGTGCAGTCAAATAGGAACAGTTGCAAAAATCTTACGTAGTTGTACACCGTGGGATTAAAGTCCACGCAGACGAGGACACGGTCAGGATCTAGTAAGTAATATAGTAAGAAAAAGGCTAGACAGCTGATGTGATCTGTTCTTCTTCCAGGTCCGTGATAAAGAAGAAGAATTGGAAGTAGCGATGCAGAAGATCGACGCGCTACGACAAGACATACGACGCGCTGAGAAGGGCCGGCGGGAGCTGGAGGCGAGGCTAGATGCCGCCATATCTGAGGCTACTAAGGTACAATATTAATATGTTAAAATCATTATTTAGAGGATGTTTGGTATAATTAATACGCGTGTGTGAATAAGTAGGTGATGTATGTATGTGAGATTGCCTGCATATCTATGCTTCTATACTAATATAATAAAGCTGAAGAGTTTGTTTATTTGAACGCGCTTATCTCAGGAACTACTGGTACGATTTGAAAAATTCTTTCAGTGTTAGATAGCCCATTTATTGAGGAAGGCTATAGGCGGCTATAGGACCAATAGGAGCGGAGCCCCACTATTCCACGCGGACGAAGTCGCGGGCAGAAGCTAGTATTCTAGAAACTTAAAACGTTAATTTGTCGCCTCTAAACCACTGTGAGCACAACACCTCTTTCTATTCCTGAGTTTCCTCGCAAGCGAAACTGAACCTTATTACCATAACAGAAGAAGACAGGAAAACTTAAAAAATGAAATTTAATGTCAGTAATTTTTAGAATCACTTTTACTATCAGCAGTAACAGGTATGTCAAACGTATAAAACAAAATAAATACTTACTAAATATGATATAAGTACTATGCTCTTTTGTTGTATTCTTTCAATTGTAAGATGTACTATAGTGGACATTCCCGACTGACCACCACTAAGTTCATTTTTGAAGCGCTCTCTAGCCCCGCCCCGTTGATCTTGAATAGACCAATGAGCGCGACCGCCGAACGAAATTCATTCATTGGTATCGTTAGATAGGTCTTTTAAAAATATTATGGGTGTGTAAAGACCATTTTTCGGTTAAGCGAGCCATTTGCGAAATATGTTTTTAATAACGCTTTTAAGTGCAAATTTTTGTTCGACACGAGTGTCCTCTAACTTTTGAATGGCTGTCCCTAGAAATGTGAAAAAAATCTCAGATGTAGCACATGTAATGAACTAACAAGGAAAACTATCACAGCTCAGTAGGGTTAACCGGTTACAGAGTTATAGTCGACTAACTAAGATCTACTACAGAACCCTTATGCGCGTGGCCCGATACGCCCTTGGCCGGTTTTTTTTAACACCTATCTGATAACACTTGGGTTTTAAGACGAATCTAACGATACCTTAACCGTCGCAATTCATCCAGCCGATTGCTTCCAATGGGCTGGATGAATTCGAAGTAATAAATATACATATTTTTTTAATTTAATCGTAACTCTTCTGTGGCAGTCGGGTAAAAAAAATTAAAAAGATTGTCTGTTAGCACTTTTACATGCATTGACACAGTGCCGCCCCAGATAAATATTGTAAAATCTCAATTTATTATATATTATTTGTTTGTGTGTGTCTGCTGACACTATATTTTCGGCCTATATAAATCATGATATAATATTAAATCAAAGAGTATCAACGAGTATCTTAGATCACGCAGTCGTATCATTTACACTGGTGACCCCGACGTGATCCTCACCCAGCTACGGACCCGGCCCTAGGCCTGCCGGCTGGTGTGATGGCACAAACATAGTCCCGACGTGATCCTCACCCAGCTACGGACCCGGCCCTAGGCCTGCCGGCTGGTGTGATGGCACAAACATAATACTCTCCGCGTGATCGCTGCCCAGCTACTACCTGCCTGCTGTCGGCAGTCGACAGTATACCGTGATTGCACATTCCAGTTGGCCTCCCACAAGCGGGTCTCACTAACTGGAATTTCAAGAGGCAAACATACACGGATATTGTTCAAGCAATCTAACATCGCGCAGTACTCCACCTACATCGATACGACATTGACGATACCGCGACACGCAAGCAAAACATCGCACATCAACCTGATCGCACATGGCGTACCTATTATGCACAAAAGGTCCAAGGCAATGAGCCACACTTAGTTAATATGGTCTAGACACTATAGAGCTCGGAAATTTACGGACAGAGTCACGGGAAGGAATATGTATTGCAAAGTGACATGATATGCAGATTGTAGGTCGCATGATCCGTAATACGCTGCTATGCAATTCTGCAAAATACGACGAGTGTTCAAAACCGCGTAATTTTCAGACGTCAGCGAATTCCGATGCATAATACAACAAGTGTCATCACTTTAGACCAATCATTTTTATTAACTTTGTTGATTCAATATCAACATCTCTCCTCATTTCAGTCAGATAAGCAGCATGCCAAGAGTTATCTGCCAACCCTTAGCCTAGACGGGTAGCCAGTAGATAGCGTTCAATCCTGGTCATAGCCCTAAGCCTCAGCGATTTCGGCACAACAGCATTCTGTCGACCGGTAACAAGAAGAGCTTACTCTCCTGGTCATAACAGGCGCTAGCCTAGCCACAGCGACGCCCCGTAGCATTCACAGCGCCGGGCACCGTGAGCATCGCAGCTGCGAACTACGCGCAGAAAACAAGAGGTTCGGCTCAGAGGTACTCCTCATTGGTTCTGGTACGCTCCACGAGGCAAACAGCTGACTACGAGACAAGAAACTGACCGACTGATAATCACCTGTCTTGGAGGAGGAGATGAGAAGGACATGGACAACGTGCACACGAGAACAGTAACATTTCCGGCTACATTTTAGCTGTGACACGCGAGAATTAGCCACCTTCTGAAGCGGCGCGCGACATGTCACCCGAGCCGGTCGTGTAATTCGACCCGTCGTGCGATTTGCCAACTTGATAGTTAAGCATATGTAATTAATTTATTGTTTTGTGGTTATAGTTTTCTTTATACATTTCTTTATTTATTATTTTGTTTAATGTTCAAATCTTATATCAAAGGGGGGAGTACTGTTAGCACTTTTACATGCATTGACACAGTGCCGCCCCAGATAAATATTGTAAAATCTCAATTTATTATATATTATTTGTTTGTGTGTGTCTGCTGACACTATATTTTCGGCCTATATAAATCATGATATAATATTAAATCAAAGAGTATCAACGAGTATCTTAGATCACGCAGTCGTATCATTTACACTGGTGACCCCGACGTGATCCTCACCCAGCTACGGACCCGGCCCTAGGCCTGCCGGCTGGTGTGATGGCACAAACATAGTCCCGACGTGATCCTCACCCAGCTACGGACCCGGCCCTAGGCCTGCCGGCTGGTGTGATGGCACAAACATAATACTCTCCGCGTGATCGCTGCCCAGCTACTACCTGCCTGCTGTCGGCAGTCGACAGTATACCGTGATTGCACATTCCAGTTGGCCTCCCACAAGCGGGTCTCACTAACTGGAATTTCAAGAGGCAAACATACACGGATATTGTTCAAGCAATCTAACATCGCGCAGTACTCCACCTACATCGATACGACATTGACGATACCGCGACACGCAAGCAAAACATCGCACATCAACCTGATCGCACATGGCGTACCTATTATGCACAAAAGGTCCAAGGCAATGAGCCACACTTAGTTAATATGGTCTAGACACTATAGAGCTCGGAAATTTACGGACAGAGTCACGGGAAGGAATATGTATTGCAAAGTGACATGATATGCAGATTGTAGGTCGCATGATCCGTAATACGCTGCTATGCAATTCTGCAAAATACGACGAGTGTTCAAAACCGCGTAATTTTCAGACGTCAGCGAATTCCGATGCATAATACAACAAGTGTCATCACTTTAGACCAATCATTTTTATTAACTTTGTTGATTCAATATCAACATCTCTCCTCATTTCAGTCAGATAAGCAGCATGCCAAGAGTTATCTGCCAACCCTTAGCCTAGACGGGTAGCCAGTAGATAGCGTTCAATCCTGGTCATAGCCCTAAGCCTCAGCGATTTCGGCACAACAGCATTCTGTCGACCGGTAACAAGAAGAGCTTACTCTCCTGGTCATAACAGGCGCTAGCCTAGCCACAGCGACGCCCCGTAGCATTCACAGCGCCGGGCACCGTGAGCATCGCAGCTGCGAACTACGCGCAGAAAACAAGAGGTTCGGCTCAGAGGTACTCCTCATTGGTTCTGGTACGCTCCACGAGGCAAACAGCTGACTACGAGACAAGAAACTGACCGACTGATAATCACCTGTCTTGGAGGAGGAGATGAGAAGGACATGGACAACGTGCACACGAGAACAGTAACATTTCCGGCTACATTTTAGCTGTGACACGCGAGAATTAGCCACCTTCTGAAGCGGCGCGCGACATGTCACCCGAGCCGGTCGTGTAATTCGACCCGTCGTGCGATTTGCCAACTTGATAGTTAAGCATATGTAATTAATTTATTGTTTTGTGGTTATAGTTTTCTTTATACATTTCTTTATTTATTATTTTGTTTAATGTTCAAATCTTATATCAAAGGGGGGAGTACTGTTAGCACTTTTACATGCATTGACACAGTGCCGCCCCAGATAAATATTGTAAAATCTCAATTTATTATATATTATTTGTTTGTGTGTGTCTGCTGACACTATATTTTCGGCCTATATAAATCATGATATAATATTAAATCAAAGAGTATCAACGAGTATCTTAGATCACGCAGTCGTATCATTTACATTGTCCATTATTATTAACCAACAGAATACTTTTATAGAAATACACAGTAAAGGCAATGCTTGCTTTTCTTTAAAAACAACAAAGAAATTGAAACTGATACATAGTGCGTGTGCGATAGGGAAAGGAAGGGGGCGAGGAATTGTGACGCCGTTTGATTTAGTTAGACGAAAAAATTAAGTGACCAGGCGGCAAAGGCCACGGTAGTACAAATGACAGAACTTGCGTTAAGATGCATATCTCTGGTTTTAACCAATATGTGTGGTGAGACAGGAGCGGGCACTGCGCGAGGAGTCGCTGCGGTCGCAGCGCGCGGAGGGCGGGCCGCCCGCCGCCGCCGCGGATGTAGCGCGCCTGCAGGCTGAGGTCGACACGCTGGAGGTAACACTAGCTTGTACCTGGGTGAGACAGGAGCGGGCACTGCGCGAGGAGTCGCTGCGGTCGCAGCGCGCGGAGGGCGGGCCGCCCGCCGCCGCCGCGGATGTAGCGCGCCTGCAGGCTGAGGTCGACACGCTGGAGGTAACACTAGCTTGTACCTGGGTGAGCCAGGAGCGGGCACTGCGCGAGGAGTCGCTGCGGTCGCAGCGCGCGGAGGGCGGGCCGCCCGCCGCCGCCGCGGATGTAGCGCGCCTGCAGGCTGAGGTCGACACGCTGGAGGTAACACTAGCTTGTACCTGGGTGAGACAGGAGCGGGCACTGCGCGAGGAGTCGCTGCGGTCGCAGCGCGCGGAGGGCGGGCCGCCCGCCGCCGCCGCGGATGTAGCGCGCCTGCAGGCTGAGGTCGACACGCTGGAGGTAACACTAGCTTGTACCTGGGTGAGACAGGAGCGGGCACTGCGCGAGGAGTCGCTGCGGTCGCAGCGCGCGGAGGGCGGGCCGCCCGCCGCCGCCGCGGATGTAGCGCGCCTGCAGGCTGAGGTCGACACGCTGGAGGTAACACTAGCTTGTACCTGGGTGAGACAGGAGCGGGCACTGCGCGAGGAGTCGCTGCGGTCGCAGCGCGCGGAGGGCGGGCCGCCCGCCGCCGCCGCGGATGTAGCGCGCCTGCAGGCTGAGGTCGACACGCTGGAGGTAACACTAGCTTGTACCTGGGTGAGACAGGAGCGGGCACTGCGCGAGGAGTCGCTGCGGTCGCAGCGCGCGGAGGGCGGGCCGCCCGCCGCCGCCGCGGATGTAGCGCGCCTGCAGGCTGAGGTCGACACGCTGGAGGTAACACTAGCTTGTACCTGGGTGAGACAGGAGCGGGCACTGCGCGAGGAGTCGCTGCGGTCGCAGCGCGCGGAGGGCGGGCCGCCCGCCGCCGCCGCGGATGTAGCGCGCCTGCAGGCTGAGGTCGACACGCTGGAGGTAACACTAGCTTGTACCTGGGTGAGACAGGAGCGGGCACTGCGCGAGGAGTCGCTGCGGTCGCAGCGCGCGGAGGGCGGGCCGCCCGCCGCCGCCGCGGATGTAGCGCGCCTGCAGGCTGAGGTCGACACGCTGGAGGTAACACTAGCTTGTACCTGGGTGAGACAGGAGCGGGCACTGCGCGAGGAGTCGCTGCGGTCGCAGCGCGCGGAGGGCGGGCCGCCCGCCGCCGCCGCGGATGTAGCGCGCCTGCAGGCTGAGGTCGACACGCTGGAGGTAACACTAGCTTGTACCTGGGTGAGACAGGAGCGGGCACTGCGCGAGGAGTCGCTGCGGTCGCAGCGCGCGGAGGGCGGGCCGCCCGCCGCCGCCGCGGATGTAGCGCGCCTGCAGGCTGAGGTCGACACGCTGGAGGTAACACTAGCTTGTACCTGGGTGAGACAGGAGCGGGCACTGCGCGAGGAGTCGCTGCGGTCGCAGCGCGCGGAGGGCGGGCCGCCCGCCGCCGCCGCGGATGTAGCGCGCCTGCAGGCTGAGGTCGACACGCTGGAGGTAACACTAGCTTGTACCTGGGTGAGACAGGAGCGGGCACTGCGCGAGGAGTCGCTGCGGTCGCAGCGCGCGGAGGGCGGGCCGCCCGCCGCCGCCGCGGATGTAGCGCGCCTGCAGGCTGAGGTCGACACGCTGGAGGTAACACTAGCTTTTTAAGAGTAGGAAATCTACGACCTGCCTCCTCCTGTTCCAGCATCACTGCTTCCCAAAATGATAAGGCGGCTTCCCATTTCGTCTCTCTCCTACTAGGACCTTCCCGAACTAGGAGCGGACGCGAAAGGTCGCCGCCGCCGATCGTTCCTTCGAGGACACGGCGGTGCTCCGCTCAAGCGGGGCAGACCCCCACCTGCTCCACCGCGTCCTCCAGTCGATCTTTACAATAGTGACACCCAGACTTTTCTGTGCCCGATTATGTGCAGGAACCTCCCGGTAAGGATCTGCTTCAGGCGGTAGGTCAGGACACCGTGCTGTCTCCCTAGCCCCTCTTTGACAAGTGCCACAAAGAGGGGATATATCGCCACGATTGTGGCGTGCCCTACACAGATGAGCCAAATTCTAACCCTATTACTAATTGGGTGAATAAAGTAAAAATTACTTTATAATCGTAGTGTTTTACAAAAAAATCGTTGTCATAGATGCAGTACAAGGAGTCGCTGGCGCAGCAGCAGGCGCGGTTCCAGGCCGAGCTGGCCGCGCTCAACGACCAGCTGCAGGAGGGAGACGCACTACGCCACGTTCTCAACAGAGAGGTAACTATACTACAAGACATTACAAGATATATAAATAATCTACTCAATTGGTAGTCACGTTCGCAAACCATAGCCGCTACCGACCCACATGTCACTTCAAATCTATTTAACACACTTGCAATACCAGTGCGCTATTGACTACGATCACTCTACTCTTTCCTTTAACACCATCTCCCTCTGTCCTCACTCCCTCTGCTCACTTTCCTTCTGCCCCATTCTCCTACTAACCCCTCTCCTTCTTTCCTATCCCAATTTTCCCTTCCCCTCTCCTACTACACCTCTATCTTTTCCCTCTCCCTTTCCTACTACAATCTCTCCCTCTTTTCCCTATACCTGTTCTCGGTCTCCCTCGCCCCCTCTCCTCTTTCTAATATGTATATACAAGATAAGTATGTAGCTACCTGATATTGATAGAATTTTTAATATTGGACCAGTAACCCTGGAGATTACTCCCTTCACAATAGACTTACTAATTTTACCTTTTTACAAATTTACTATACAGATGGTTTTAGAGTATTTTTTTTTTCAGTTGCAAACATCAAAAGAGAAGCTGGAAAGTCGTCGCATAGAACAGATGACGGACAGCGAAGACAAGCAGATGCTCATGAACGAGAACCGGAAGCTGGCCAAAGACCTGGACGCTGTGAATAGCAAAGTCTATACTTTTGTATTAACATTTCGTAGCTTAGGTCCTTATTAACAGACCCTCCCTTTACGTGTCTAAATTACTTTATTTACCCGACTACTCACAGAAAGGAGTGTAATGATTTTAGTATGTATGTATGTATGGGAGTTTAGTTATTCCACCCTAACTTCTGAATTCCTGCACCGATTTTGATGCACGAGGTATCGTTAAACTCGTTACATTACAGGCTAGTTAAAAAAAACGACTACCACGTCAAAGTAAAGAACAAGTAGTAGTATTTTTTACTAGCATTATATAGGGCGGGTTTTGCTAGTAATTAATACATAATTAATGTTCGGAATTATCAGCAATTCTAAAGGTTAATAAATAAAAAAACCGAAGAAAAAGGTTGTTACGTGTCATTCTCAGAGTAGTTCTTCGAAGAAAAAGAAATACTTATCTAAATGAAATTTCTATTGTCATCAGTTGGCAGAGAACGGTAGAAGATGGCAGGCGGAAAGGAGGCAGATGGAGATAGAGTTAGAGGAGTTGAGAGCTAAGAGGGAAACGATGCAGCATTGGGAGACTCAGGTCAGTGATGTAAGTTCAACCCATACACCATACCTTATTCTAACACACTAATTGTATATTTACCCTACCAGCCTGTAATTTACCCCAACGGTTTGATGTTTACCCTTCGGGTTTGTATTTTACCCAACCGGTTTGTATTTTACCACACTAGTTTGTATTTTACCCTACTGGTTTGCATTTTACCCTACCGGTTTGTATTTTACCCTACGGGTTTGTATTTACCCTACCAGTTAGTATTTTTATCCTGCTGTATGAATTTCTAATCAAATAATTTGTATTTTTAAACCAATAAGATACATAAAACTGCCAAGTTTTGATAAATAAATATATATCCTATTAAAAAGGAACAATTATAAATCTCTCTAGTTTAAAATTTGTCGTTATATGTAAAAAGAGCGTAAGTACCAATTCGCTTTTACGCGGATTTTATTAACACGGTCATGTGTCACCCCTTTAGATAGCAGACATTATCCGATGGGTGGCTGACGAGAAGGAGGCTCGGGGCTACCTGCAGGCGCTCGCCACGAAGATGACTGAGGAGTTGGAGTACCTTAAACATGGTGAGTTTATTATTTATGTCCTTATATAATTTACAAGATTTGAGAAGCAGCTTTTACCCGCGGTTTGAGAGAACATTTTGATAAATGTCTTAAAATCTTCTCCAGGTATCAATCTATCGTCACACCTAATTTCATCCAAATCAGTTCAGCAATTTTGTCATGAAAGCTTACTAGTTTACTTTCACCTGTATAATGTTAATAAATATTACAATAAAAAAAATAATCTTGTGAAGTTTATTTTCGACTTAATTCCTAGGTTTTAAATATAGATATTTCTTTGGCTGTTTGAAGTATCTACAGTTGGCGCGCGAGTTCATGTCCATCGGGGGCTAAGGTGACGCATACATCAGGATGGACATGAACTCGCGCGCCTATTGTAGATCTGTGTCGATTCGGTAATAATATCGATCGGGTTTATTGTTGTGTAGCGAGTGCATCCCGTTCGTCGTTGGTGGTGACGTCATCCCCGGCGTCGGGCCCGGCGGGCCCGGGCGGGCCGGGCGACGGGCGCGCGGGCGGCTGGCGCAACCGCCGCTCGCAGAAGCTGGACAAGATGGAGATCCTCACGCTGCAGTCCTCGCTGCACTCCGAGATACAGGCCAAGCAGGCCGTCGGCGAGGAGCTGAGTCGCACCCGCGCCGAGCTGCTCGCCAGCCAGAGGTACGTGCACTCGTGTAACACTCCGAGGTCCGGGTCTAGAAGGCTGGCTAGGCTAGTCACATCATCACTAAATTAGCCAAGTAACCGCCTACGGATCGATAGATAAGCAAGGATAGGTTGTGCTAGCCGCAGTCGGTCTATGGATGAGTGACCGTTTTCTTAACATAGAGCACCCCTCCGTGCCTCGGAGAGCAGGTAGCGCTGTCGTTCTAGCGCCTGATCGCTCCCCGGTCGTGTCGGACTGCCGACCCCGAGAACTGTGAGAGGGAGAGAATAGAGAGTGCATCTATGTCTGCGCAAGTGCTTGTTTGTGTAGTATTAAAAGTCATTAACAAAACTTTCTGCTTCTTTGAACGAAATTTCATAATTCTGTCCTATAGTTATGTTCCACCTTGGTGCCGGGAATCCTCCAAGTAAGCATATCTACTATTTTGCCCAACCTTCTATTAACAACGACTTTGTTTATCTAAAGCGTAAGTTTTAATAAAAAGCAATTTTTTTAATGGGCATGTTTATTAATTGGCATATTTCTGTGCTATTTTACTGAGGCATGATATTTCCATTGATTGGTTTAATTACCATAAGTGATATGCCAAGATGGCGACTGTCGTTTGTTTCACATTTTAGCCTTGTCGAACCATACTATTATAATTTTATTAACGGCACTCATCAAAACTTAGTTGTTTTTTAAACAGCTGTCAAAAGTTATGACATATGACAGAACGTTATGAGAATGGTTGATCAGAAACTGAAAGTCATAATTTTACTATTTGAGGTTTTATTGTAATGTGTATGAGTGTATGCAATTTTTGCATCCCTTTGCAGTAATTTTTCATGTTATGAAAATCTTTATCTCAATTTTATCAAGAGTAGCACAGTATGTTGCAGTAAATTAGTGATCTGCATTATATTCAGTCATTTACCATTACATTTTAGCCGCATCCAGGACTTATAATAATAATCTTTATTCTTCAGACAACATACAGTCCATTTTGTTAGTAAAAACACAACTTATAATTATTGTTAGTAGATAGAAACAATTTAAAAACACAAATTGATCTTCACGCCACTACTAACTTCACAAAATGCCTAAAAATAGGAGAGTACAGGTTCTACGCCACTGTTTTTAGGATGCTGTTATACTTTGACATGATTTTCTAGTTGTTTGGTAACTTCATCAATTCAGTCCTTTAGTTCTGTTCATGGTGTGTGGGACACTTGTTGACACATTGTGTTCTTTTTTCAAATGAAGGTGATTGCAGTGTTTCTGATTGCTTTTTTTTAAATCGGTTTCGTTTTGTGTGTTTGAAACGGCATTTGTCGTGTTATTTGAATTTGCAATTTCATTATTCACAAAGACATCAAAATTTTGTGTATTCATGTTTGAATTACAGGTCAACGTTCTTAAATATTTCACCTTCACCAACTTACAAGATGATAGGCTTACATTTGTTATAATTTGCGTTCATTAAAGATTAATTAACGACTCCCAGTGTTTGATGAGGCTTGTGTATTGCTTACTGAACTTTAAAAGACTTGTGCCGTGTAAAGGAATATTTTCTATTCACAATAGCAATGAATTCAGGTTAGTAATAAAATCAAATATCCTCTTGAGAAACTTGGTGATGTGAAAAAATATGAGGTTTTTTTAATTATTATATTTTAAAGAAGTTCAAATAAATTATATGTATTCAATAGACTCGTATTTCTAAAGTATTATATCTGATATTTAGGTGACACAGAAGATTTTGTAACTAGATAGTATCATTGATTTATTTATAGTGTGTATTTATTAAATAGGGTGGCTATGCTATATGTTTATATTTTGTATTGAACTGTCTTGTCGGAAGTTTTTTTTATTATTATGGAGAATGTTTAAATTTTCTCAAAATTTCATGTCACCCTACATCTGTCAAACTATACTTTGTGTTATCTTACGTGTCTTAAAAGTTACTACGATTATAAGCATTGGATTACTTTAAACAGATTATAAGCATTACCTATTTATTTTAAGACTAGCTTCTGCCAGCGACTTCGTCCGCGTGGAATAGTGGTGCTGCGCTCCTATTAGTCTTAGCGTGATGATATATAACCTAAGCCTTCCTCGATAAATGGACTATCTAACACTGAAAAAATTATTTAAATCGGACCAGCGGTTCCTGAGATTAGCGCGTTTAAAAAAAATGACAACATTTCCCTTCACTGCTCTGCTCCTATTGATTGTAGCGTGATGAAAAGTATACTATAACCATCTCAGGAGTATGACAAATAATTGTACCAAGTTTCGTTAAAATCCGTCGAGTAGTTTTTGTTTCTATAGAGTTTATACAGACAGACAGACAGACAGACAGACAGACAAAAATTTTACTGATTGCATTTTTGGCATCAGTATCGATCCCTAATCACCCCCTGATAGTTATTTTGGAAATATATTTCATGTACAGAATTGACCTCTCTACAGATTTATTATAAGTATAGATTTAGTTTTATATAAGTTTTTTGTAAAAGTGTATGTTCTTGCTGGGGAGTTTGTTGCGCCACTTCTTCTTCCCAGCAATAACACATAGGAAGTGGTGAAGGGCGGGCGTTTTGGGGGCTGTCTTTTGTAAATTTGAAGTTCGAAAATTTCTGATTTTCAGCCTAATTTAAATAAATATTTTTTGAATTTTGAATTTTGTCCCTGTTACATTTTAATTAAAGATTGCTGCAAACTGCCTTTCCTTTGTTAAGAAGTGTATCGTTCTTATGTACCAAAGTTTTATACTTTTTAGGGCAAGTATCAAAAGAGTATATACTCCATTTACTATGAGATTAGACATTTAAACGCCCACAAATTACCGTTTGTTCAAACGATGTTGAGCTCTATTGCTAAGGTGACATGACAAAAACAGAATGCAGAATACGAGTATATTTGTTATTGTAAAAACATTATTTTGCTTTCAACACCATCCTTATCAGTACGGAATAGAACTTAAAATCAGTTGAATAAGCTGCAAAAAGAATTTGAAAGTTTTTCTAATGTAGTATAAATGAAGTATAGAGCATAATGACCTCTATACACAAGACGATAAAACTCAATATTGTACCTTCAGGGAGTTGTTGGAAACGAGGCAGCGGCTGGACACTCTCGCACACGACATGAAGCGCAAGGAGCAACATATTCGCGACATGCAGACTCGGCTCGACGCTCCGCACCAGCCCGGCAACTCCTGTGAGTATATACACATGTGTGTTTGTATTATACACTTCCCAAACGGGGTAAGCAGATGTATAAGTGTTGTAATAATATGCGCGAACCGTGATGTAGATTTACGCGTAATATTGTAGGATAATATTGTGTCTATGCGACATATTTATATAGACTTCGTGTGCTGAAGTCTTATTAATAAATATATTTTTCAAAAATATTTCTTGCTATAAAATAATTAATTTAATATTAATGGTTTCTAAAGTATATCTTAGACGTCACTGACTAACGGCGAGGGAAAACGTCGTGAGGAAACCTGGACTAAAAAGTCTGAAATCGCCAATCCGCCTTGAACAAGCGTGGTGATCAATGCTCATGCCTTCTCTCTATGAGAAGAGGCCTGTGCCCAGCAGTGGGACGATATATAAGCTGATGATGATGATGGTTAATGTACATAAGGGTTGGAGATTGCTAGGGAAAAATCTTGATTGAAAAAACGTCCGGGTTTTTTAAGATAGCGAGACATCTGGCCTAGTATTCGTTCTTTTTCTACAGCTATTTAGCTGTTTCCCGCGGTTTCACGTACGTACGTACGTAGGGAACTACGTAACGCACCCGAATAAAAAGTAGCCTAAGTAGCCATCTATCTGCGGGATGTTCGAAAGAGTTACCGCGCCCCTGGAACATAAAGGGCTGATGAAGAAACATAGATGGGTTCCAGTCAGTAAGAGTGTGACACTCCCTTCTTCCCCACCCGAAAAAAAAAGGTTACCGTGTATCTCCGTATCAATTGTCATCTAAATAGATTCAGCCGTTTTACCGTGAAAGCGTAACAAACAAACAAACTTTCGCATTTATAATATCAGGTAGGGTTCAATTTTAAATGTATGCTTACCTCGAGTGGGATTATGTGGGAACTTTATCGTAATCGTAATTGGGAATCGATATAAACCGGAGTTGAGAAGAATATGCTATGTTTGATATATTTAACAAAATATGCTTTGAGCTTACTTTTACAAGTGACTGTACAGTCAAGGTGAAAAATATGTTGTCGTCTCCTTAACTTACGTGGGAAATGCGCTTAAAAATGTTGAATGAAATTTAAATTGATGCATGAAAATGGTGTAAAACAAATTGGCTCTTCTCAACTCCTTGGTATTGCTATAAAAGTGAGAAGTATTTTAAACATTAAACTATCTCGTTTTTAATATCAATAGTTTTTTTGTGGAATTATATATTATCTTCTTATTTTTATAGTGAAAAAAAAATACTGCAACAGCACGTATATTGCGATGGGTATTAAATATATTTACAGCACAAATCTTCTTCTATATATAAATAAATATGTTTATTTAGTGCACCATTTCTTTTTGTTTTCGTTACATGTTACCGCACATTCCTACCCAATACACATATGAAAATTACATTCACGACGAACGCACTTTAATCGTCAATGGAATCTTGGCTCCCACCACAAAGTCCAACGTCGTCCGCGACGAAAAAAACGGAAATAAACGAAAAATATATTTAAAAAAACTGCACAACACTATTTATTAAAAAAAAATGTGAATATGGACTCTATTGTGTTTGAAATTGGAACTGTGATTTGTTATTCCAAAAATAAAAAAAATGTTAACGAAATTTTAAATTCGGAAATTAACGACTTTTATGTTTGATAACGAACATGTATTATCTGTGGCATTTAATGTTTTTTTTTATTATTATTATTGCGTCTAACGCTATATTTCTTTTTGTTTTTAAACTTATGTATTGGTGTTTTACTCGTGTATTTTATTGTGCTGTTGGTATTTTTACAATGTTAGTTCGGATCTGGTTGAGGAGCAATATACCACTGTTTATAGGCGTGACGTCATGTATATGGGGTGTTGCCATACTCGTGTATCACCATATATACGACTGATACATAGTAATTGATTTCTATAGTCACGGCATGGTAGTCTTATGAAGAGTATTTGTTTTTATGCAGCTATTTATTTATTTTAAGACCTATAGTCTTTAAAAAAAATACGTTTCAAAAATACTCTGCACAAACTTGATAATAATATGAATATTTTTAAGCATTGTACAAGCTAAAAGAAGAAAAGGAAGGACTGCTTTACCACGAAAAGGGTGAAGGTTGATTTACCACGAAATCATCATCATCTGTCTAGCCTTTGCCCAACTATGTTGGGGTCGGCTGCTGTCCAGTTTAAACCGGATGCAGCAACCGAACCAGTGATTTATTTTATTGTCATACATGTGTATGTATATTAAAAAGGCAGCTTGTATTTTTAAACAGTTTGACAATAGCGTCTTGGCTATAGATTTCAATTTAAATTAATTCGTAACAAAAAATATTTTAATGGATTATGAAAATGGCAAAATTAATTGAGTAGATATTATTTAAAAAAAAATAGAAATTATTAGTGCTCAAAATTTTTACCGTTATGTTTTAACTTATACGTTTTTTATCTATTGACAATTATGATATTTTAAAATATTACGCCATTACTCTATTATAAACTTTAAGCTAACCAAAGCATATTTATTTCTAGTCTTCGGAAATTAGTCTAGTCGAAAACGATGATTGCCAAAGATTTTTTAAACGATAGTGTTGTACCCTGACCGTTCGAACTAGTCATTACAATCGATAAGATTTTTTTTAGTTCTTTTGTTGTATGTGCGTGAATATTATATAATCTGTATAGTGTGTCAGGCGGAAACATGTTTGCGATTTTTAATCAGCTTTTTTGCGAGAATAATGCTTGTTTTGTAGTGTATGTGTTTAGTTATGTCTACTGAAGTACGACACAGTTCTGAGAAAAATATAAATATTTAGCAGTTATATGTAGTTACGATTTATTATTTTTATTTTATGTCTCTAGATGAATTTCATCATTGAATCTGATTACTATTGATATAGTTTTATAGTTCATGCCTTTTAGCATTTTTTTAATATATGACACTGATCTGAAATCGTTTATGAATAATATTCAACGCACACGAACGTTTTCTATTTACAATTTTTATATCTATATGCGATCGATTGACAGAAATATTGACAGCACAATGAAGTTTTTTTTTATTATTATTTATTGCTTAGTTTTAGTTTTTTTTTTCTATTAGATCAGCTGTAGAATCTCAACCAGTTTTTTTATTACAATTATGTTAAGTTTTAAGACCGTGCATGAAAACATAGAAAACTTATATTAAAAAAGAGCTAAAAAATGAGTAAAGATTTAAAAAAAGTTAGCATCTACTTATTAATGTATGGTCTTAAAACTGAGCGAGCGAATCTTGACTTCTTATTTTTTCGCGTTTCATTTATGTTTTTTTTTCTATCTTTAAGTTAATTGTCAGCACATTTAATCTGCATTTAACGTGTCTTTTATGTTTACTGTAAGGTTTATTTTATATATTTCACTCAGTGCATAACTGTACATGTCCAAGTGAACTTTGTACATTGTTTTGTACATAAGTTATTAAAAGTTCTGTTGTACTTATTTTTTGTTATTTTTTTTTAACATAATGTGTTATTAGTGGGGTTTGAGTGTGCAAGTAATGTTGATAGCACTTGAATTTTAAGGGTTCACACAATAACTAATGCATTTAAGCAGTCTACTAAAATTATTCCATGTAGTTGAAGTAGACGCTGATCCCATTTTTTTTGGGAACAGGCTAGGCGGATGTACCGTACCCTGTGTACACTTTATCGATAAATAAAAAACAAACATTCCAATTATTTTTTGGCCATGACCTTCAAAATTGAACTCTATTACAATACAATTAAAACACAAAGTTATGCGCAAGCAGCGAGGCAAGGATCGGCGAAATCTTCAACGTATTGGAGCGGCAAAGAAGAGAACGGTTCGTTTATCATAATATTAGCTAAAACATCCTAATTAGAAGTAGACTCATTGTAAGTGATCGTGGTAGAGATGGGCCATTGCGAATTGACGATCGATTCAAATATTGAATTTTATTCATCAATCGATAGTTTTGATTTTGTTTGTAGAGTTATCAACTTGTTTTAAATGGTGCATTTTTTTTAGTACAATTATTATAGACGAAAAAAAAACCCGATCGGTTGGGATAGTTTCAAGTGTATTGGAAAATAATATACACTAGAAAGTTAATACAAGTCTACTACAATAGTATTTATTGTTTCATTATTGACACTGAAAAAAAAAACGATTTCTTCATCAAAATTATCGATTCCGATTTCGATCAACTCGAGTTCTTGTTATCGGTTTGACTCGTTATCCTTGCTTTTAATTCGCAATCGTCTATCGCTAGAATGTGTGTTATTTTGTCCCTGTAACATTATCTGTTGTTATTAGAGATACGCTTTGCTGTGAATAACGTTATTTTTTCCAAAATGCTTCATAAAATATCATCTTGTGGTGATTGGTTTCCAATTTAACAGTATTATAACCTTTTTTGTATATCTTAATTAAAAAATAATTATTTGTGATTTTTTTTGTTACTTTTTTTTTAATTTACTTGACAGAAAAGTACAGTCAGTCACATAAATTACAATGCAAAGCATTTTTAGGGTATTTTTCTGTAAAATATAACGACAGATAGTGTTAATCTTTTAAAGGTGTAAGTTTTTAGTCTTTGTGCTGCGTACGTAGTTTTCTATCAACTAGTTTCATTTTGTCTATGAGGCGTCCATTGTAAATACGAGCAAGTGTAAAGGGAAAATATTTTATTTCATTTACTAAATTATGTCACTGTTTTGTGGGTC
This sequence comes from Pyrrhia umbra, assembly GCA_963891755.1. Classification (NCBI taxonomy): domain Eukaryota; kingdom Metazoa; phylum Arthropoda; class Insecta; order Lepidoptera; family Noctuidae; genus Pyrrhia; species Pyrrhia umbra. The sequence goes on from OY982943.1 coordinate 6,828,021, forward strand.
TTTTGACTAATTTTTTTTGGTAAGTTTTAATAATTATGCAAAAAAATCAATTTTATTTTCTATTAATTTTGAAATGTAGGTAACAAATATTTTTGAAGAAAAATCTTGGTTGATTTTTTTGGGAATATTATACCTGATGTATAAAAAAATGACTCCGAAACAGTGACGAACCTATAATTAACAGTTTTGTCAAAAATTTTATGCAATATGAAACAATTCTTCTTTTATTGCAAATCGCTTCGCTTTTGCTTGAGCTTGTTGCGGTGGCATGGATGTGACAAAAAAACTTCGGCTCTAGTACTCAATTTCTACATCCATTGCTCCAACACTACGGAAACTTCAGTCGTAACAGCAAACAGTTGAAGTGAAGTGAATCAGTGTACGTCGAAACTGACAAATTGTGTACTAAAGCTAATTACCCTAGTTTTCTTACAAAATCCATTCACCACATAATGCCCTAAGCGATTGGTTTTTCCTTTAACACTTGTTTGTATACGCACATAGGTATTTTGACTAATCTGTTTTTTTTTTTTCTCAATTGTAAAACTACTTTTCTACCGTAGTTTTTTTTTTGTAAACATCCTACGTCAGCACACGAGCCGACATTTGGTTTCGTATTAATGTAAATTTTTTTTTTAAGATTTTTAAAGTTAGGTTGCTCAAGTTTAGTATATCTGATAGATTTATATAATTAAGGGGTAGGGTTTTATTAATATATTTGTAATATTATACATATATTTAAGACACCAGTGATCTCTCACGGCAATTTTTATTTAATCATTTGACGTGTTTAGCTGTTGTAAATTCTGCCTATAATTTTACTTTATTTGTCGGGAGCTTTAAAGCAGTATTTAATATAATAATATTTATTTATTTATTATTTTAATTAAATGTTCTCGTGTGCTGAAGGGTATAGTTTGTAAAAAGTCATATGTATACGTCCTATGTGCATGTCATAGCCCCGGTCTTGTGCTGACTAAATGTGTTCTAGTACAGTCGACCACAAAATTATATCAATAATAATTTTGAAGTAATATTTTTAAATAATAGGTTTTTTTCTGGTATTCAATCATTTGTGCTCGACTGTACAAAAAAAATATCTAATAATTGTAACGTTTTTTTTTAATTAATGTTTTGTGAACGTGGTTTGGGTTGGGATTGGTTTATGTGTTATATTACATATTTTCTCATATTCCCCGTTTTTATCATAGCGTTTCTTTATAATCCTTTATTTTCATTATATTTGTTTTTGTTTTTTATTAATGTTCTAGTGTTTCGTTCTTTTATACTTAATAAAATTTTATCTTTAAATAAAAACATAGAAGTTTTTGTATTGTAAGGTGGGATGACGCTTAAAGAAAGTCCATCCTGTGTTTTTATACCTATGCTTAGAAAACAATGCAAATAAATATTGTTTTACGTAAATTAATTATTATTAATTGCAATTGTCTCCTAATAATCTCCAAATTTTCTCCGCCTAAAATATAATTACACCATGAAAATACTACAAATGAAACCTAAGTATGATTGAAGAACGAAACGCTTAGAACTAAATAGCGAATTTTTTGTCTCAAAACTGACATATACCCTAATATTTCAGTCCTGGACCGGCCACCGTCTCAGATGAGCTACTTAGATCAATTCCTCAAAGAAGCACCCACGGAACGGCATTACGATAATGTGGCTACCATCAATGAGCAGAAGGTAGGTTTTAGAATAGCAAGTATACGTACGGGTGGTAGACAGTGACATGTATACATCTAACCAAGTAAATGATAAGGCAGGATGTATATCTATCTCTGTTCCCCGCCCGTGCACAATAAATGTTTTATATAACAATGCTTTTTGTCATTTGTTCATTTTTACATCATCGTGGAACGTGGTCCAACATTTAATTTAATTAAAATCTTTAATGAAACTTAAAACGAGCGTAAATTAATGAAATATTCTAAAAATTAAATCAATTTGAAAAAATTACTTGGGGTTATGTGGAAGGAGATGTAATCGGTAAAAATTGCGTGATTATCTGATTGTTGTTGGATTGCGTTTGTAAGCTTAATTACGTGACTAATTGTCGAGGTGAAAGTTTAATTTCTGTCACTAAACTGTATTTTATCAGACATCACATTTATTTCATCTATCTATACATATAAAATGCTTTGTCTTGAATGACTGACGGATCAATGCACAGCCTAAACCGCTGATCGTAGAGACCTTATACTTGGAGGGTGTATATTTTTTGTATGACGTAGGCATTCGATAAGAAAGGATTTTCTGAAATTCTACCCCTAAGAGGGTGAAAATTGGGGGCGAAGTTTGCATGAAACTCTGTATTTTTTTTATTTGAATCCATTTTAAATTTTAACGTAAAAATGTATGTTAAAGTACAGTCAGTGACACAATCATACAGCTTTTTATATTTCTTTGGCCATTTTGTTTTTTTGCTTATCTGTTGCTCGCACAGATGTCGCCGCAGTACCGTTACAGAAACCAGCATTGTTGCAATGCAAAGGTATTATATGTTTTTATTTATTTTTGCTTGATTTTTATTACTTTTAATAGTCATTCTGCTATTCGGGACCTAGGGACTCTGCTATTCACACATATCGACGGTCCCTACATATAAAGGACATGTCGAAAATGGCAGTTCATTTTTTATTTTTGTTCTTTAGATTATCCACTTATTCATTTATTGTAAATATAAAACTTGTTCTCATATACGATTTGTAAATTACGTTAAATACTTAATATTAAAAAAAAAATTAATACAGGTACATGTATATGGACAACCTAAAGCCAATTGTGCAATAAAAAATAAACTGCCATTTTCGACATGTCCTTATGTAGTAGGGACCATCGATATATTGGATACCTATCACCTAGATTTAATCTAGGTGATCTGTGTCATTAAAAAAAAATCTAAATCCACTCAGCAATTACGAATTATTTGAATAAAAACAAACTTAAAACATCGAAACGTTTAATATCATCATTAGTATCAATAATGGCCAGTTTCATAGTTTCTGGATATCAACTGTCTTAAAGATTCATGCATAAAAGCAATAATTATTTGCAACAAGCTATCTGGCAGATAAGTTTAAGTGACGCTTCCCGGAGGTAGTGAAACTAGCCATAAATAAAAATAATATAACACATAACTTTTAACAGTATACTAATGCTTATTCCACCACTAACGTTCAAAATAATAAAATCACCATTTTTGAACATAAAATCATGACTAAAATTTTGACGTAACTTTTTATCTGTGGTAGAATTCCTGTTTATTTTTTATAAAACGAATTAATGCTTTTGTCGAATTAATAAGAATCTTTCTAGAATTTCTTACGATCGTTTGTTACTATTGTTTGACGGCACGTTTGGCGTAGTGGCTGAGCAATTGGCTGCAGCGCTGCGTGTCGCGGGTTCGATTCCCGCACGGGACAAACAAAATTGTTCCGGGTCTGGGTGTTTGTGCATGTGTAATGAATGTTTGTAAACGCACCCAAGATACACGAGTAATTCCTAGTGTGGGGCAACGTTAAAAAAAATACCAGATCAAGAACAAGTAACCATAATCATTTCTACAGAACATTTGAATTTCTAAATGAGATTTTTTTCTACCATAAGTAAACGTGTGTGTGGTACAGTTAATGTACGGGTCGCAGCAGTCGGCTGCGTTGAGTGGCTCCGTGGAACTGCAAGACGAGCTGGAGCCCCGGGCCTCGTCCCCTGCCTCTAGTAAGAGCTCGCCCAGTGAGATGTCCACTGTCAGCATAGTAAGTATTGTTTTATTTTAACTATTTATCTTTCAAAACTGTTGTTTTGTAGGGAATGCGTAGTGAGAGGTGGAGAAAGAAAGAAAGAAAAAACATTTATTGACACAACATAAGACAGTCAAAATACAAAAATAAAAGAATGTTGTGCCAAATAGGTCCAGTTCAGCATTATGCCAGACAGACAGGATTGGAGGTATCTTTGATATAAATTAAAGATAGCTTTCAATAATAAACTCAGCTTTATTTTTTTATCGTTGATCGACTTTACTTAACCCGCATTGTGTTATAATAAAAATCTGCTAGCTACCTTTCTTATTCTTATTTCAAAATGATTGTATGACTAGTTCAAGCAATGAGGTCCAATACCTTACGTTTTCAGAAAACCTCTATAGTATGTCTTTCAGAACTGTTATTTAATTCACGAACAGTTTTATATAGTTCAATAAAGAAGTTATAAACATCGATCGGCGAGTTTTGGCTTTGGTATGACGTGACGGTAAACTGCGTGATGCCGTCATGACCCTTATCCGCTGTTCTATGCTGACTTGTGAGCGTGCGTAACGCGTATATTGTATTGTTTCACATCATATCACGTGACCGTCTCGTCTTTATTAGTTTCTCCGAGATAGAATGAGTTAGGGTCATTGGAAACAGGACAGAAAGATGAAGATTCGCCTGTATTTGTTTGTTCAATATATGGTGTTGTTTACCAGGACCCGTCACTAGGCCCTACGGTGCCGGGCAAGCAGAAGGTGCACCAGTTCTTAGTGAGGACCTTCAGCAGCCCCACCAAGTGTAACCACTGTACGTCGCTGATGGTGAGCATGATCTACATTCTTTGTATCTTTGAGTTGCTAACTAATTGACGTGTATAAAATGTATGAAAAAAAAAAACTATTTGTGCGTTTGACTAGATTGATCGATAGCATTTAAATTCATACTGTATTACCAACTAATAAGAGTCGAATGCGGGTTTTATTGAGTCGGTTTGAGTCATAAAAACACCGATAATTAACAGACAATTATTTTTTTCCTTTTTTTTTTTTGTTTTTTTGGGTATTGGGGTATTATAGAAATGGACTTATGTATATATTTGTCTGTCAGATCGGTCTGACGCGGCAGGGCGTGGTGTGCGAGACGTGCGGGCTGGCCGTGCACACGTGGTGCTGCGGCCGCGTGGCCCCGCGCTGTCCCCTGCCGCCCGAGCGCTCCCGCCGCCCGCTCGGCATCGACCCCGCGCGCGGGCAGGGCACCGCCTACGAGGGATACGTCAAGGTCAGTCTCACACCACAGAGACGTGCGGGCTGCTGCTGCCGCCCGAGCGCTCCCGCCGCCCGCTCGGCATCGACCCCGCGCGCGGGCAGGGCACCGCCTACGAGGGATACGTCAAGGTCAGTCTCACACCACAGAGACGTGCGGGCTGCTGCTGCCGCCCGAGCGCTCCCGCCGCCCGCTCGGCATCGACCCCGCGCGCGGGCAGGGCACCGCCTACGAGGGATACGTCAAGGTCAGTCTCACACCACAGAGACGAGCGGGCTGCTGATACGTCGAGGTCATTACTTCTTGCCATATAAATCGCCAACACGCACCTCATAATCAAAATAGCATTAATACGAACTTAACTACCAGTACTTATGATATGAACTACTGGTACTTATTTTAAATGCTTACAAGCATTTGTAAATATTCAAATAAATTATTATTCATTAATCAAAATATTAACTCATTAAATGACATTTTCTTTGGCCAGTGAACACTGCTGTACAGTGTTCACTGGCCAAAGAAAAGGCCTGTTCGTGTCTCGACTTCCAATCAATCGCTTGTACATATCATGTCCTGAACAAGGTCGATTGGCTGCAGCTAATTTAACTAATAATAAAGTCTCCTAATTATATGTAATGTTGTCTGCAGGTTCCTAAGCCCGGTGGCGTGAAGAAGGGCTGGATGAGACAGTTCGTGGTCGTGTGCGACTTCAAATTGTTCCTCTATGACATATCACAAGACCGGTGAGTTACACATTACTTTCATATATTGCGGGATAATGACTGGTCCATTTCTTCTAACATTACGTTCAAATAACTGGAAAAGTTTGAAGTTAGGCTTTCTGTTCTTGGGTTGCGGGATGTTCGAAAAAGTTACCGCGCCTCCGAAAACTGTCAGTAAGAGTCTGACACTCTCTCGCTCCACCCACGGCGGAAGAGTCATTGGATGATTTCCCATCCGAAAAAGAAGGCCTTCTTGTACGCAGTAATAGTCAACCAGAAAAGTGGGTGGAGTGGTAGTATATGGGATTGTATCGTGTGTACTTATTTACTTACCATCATCAGAATAAAAAAGAAAAGAAAAAAGAAAAATGCCTAGATAAAGATAAAATCGGTAGTTACGTAGATACCAATTAGTCATAAAAATATTAGGTTGTGTTTATGTCTATGATGGAATTTCGACCAGTAGCAAGATAGTAATAATAATTTGTCCATCTCCCTTTGTACCTCTTTGTATGCTACAACGAAACTGTTATTTCAGGAACGCGTTACCATCCGTGTGTGTTAGCCAAGTGTTGGATATGCGCGACCCCGAGTTCAGCGTGACGTCAGTCAAGGACTCTGACGTCATACACGCCAACAAACGGGACATACCTTGTATATTTAGGGTAAGACACTTGCATTCATATTTAAAACTACCTTCTGACCACGGCGTCGGCCGTGTTTTATGCAAATAAAACATTTTGTAAAAATTGGTCTGTTATCTAAGAATTTTGTATGGATGAGCTCATGGCCAAGTTACAGCCGCACGGGTCAACCGATCAAAAGTTAAACTGCGCTCGGCGCGGTAAAATGCTTTGACCCTACATAGTCCAAAAATTTAACAATGACCGTAAATATTAAAGCTTTTTTTATAGCTATCCATATAAATCTATACATATAAAATGCTTTGTCCTGAATGACTGACGGATCAACGGACAGCCTAAACCGCTGATCATAGAGACCTGAAACTTGGAGGGCGTGTTCTTTGTATGACCTAGGCATCAGATAAGAAAGGATTTTCCGAAATTCGACCCCTAAGGGAGTGAAAAAGGGGGGCAAAATTTATATGAAACTCTGTCATTTTTGTGTTAAGATATCAACGTCACAACTGGAAGGTGGCAGGCGGTCCCATACGCTCATGCTGGCGGAATCCGAGTCAGAGAAGACCAAGTGGGTGGTCGCGCTTAGCGAACTGCACAGGATACTCAAACGGAACAACTTGCCCGACAAATGTGTAAGTTGAGATTATTCTTATCTTGTAATGTCATCTAGTTGTAAAAGTGTTACTCAAACAGATATTTTTATCATTTATTTCTCAAGGAGAAAATATTTTTTTACAAGCTTATTGTTTCAGAATCATGTCTACAATCATTTTTTTAACGGCATTTCTTAAAAAATGCGAAATTTAAAGTAGATAAAAGGCAACGCTAGCACTTCGAAAAAAGTGCAAATGTCAAAGGAAGAATAAATGTAAAAAATTAAACATTTGCTAACTTCTATTGATTGTTTGGTATCACTTTGAGACGTCATATGAATCGCGCCAAAATGTCGACCGTTTAAAATGCCCTTAACAATACGCCATTTTTTTTCCCGCTAGCTATATTTTACTAGTTTCTACCCGCGATCTCGTTCGCGTGGAATAGTTACTTTGGGCTAACGCCAACTTTAACCCGCGACCGTTTACGCAGCGCACACAGCGGAAGCGCACAGAGCTCCGCTCCTATTGGTCTTAGCGTGATGATATAGCATTAATGGCTCGGCTACACAGGTGTACAGCGCATGCGTGGTGCTGGACGCGACAGCAACTGCCACAGTCCGAAATGCGTCGTGCGCCTGCGTGCTGGAGCGAGCGCGCATCTGCGTGGGCGGCGAGGCGGGGCTCGCGCTCGTGGACCTGGAGCGCGCCGAGGTCACGCCGCGTCGTGCGCACGCGCCCGTCGCCACCATCGCCTACGTGCCGCACGAGCAGCTGCTCGGTCAGTGCACGCCTCACACTACACCCACACACACTTCCTAGCACAACATCTGCGTGGGCGGCGAGGCGGGGCTCGCGCTCGTGGACCTGGAGCGCGCCGAGGTCACGCCGCGTCGTGCGCACGCGCCCGTCGCCACCATCGCCTACGTGCCGCACGAGCAGCTGCTCGGTCAGTGCACGCCTCACACTACACCCACACACACTTCCTAGCACAACATCTGCGTGGGCGGCGAGGCGGGGCTCGCGCTCGTGGACCTGGAGCGCGCCGAGGTCACGCCGCGTCGTGCGCACGCGCCCGTCGCCACCATCGCCTACGTGCCGCACGAGCAGCTGCTCGGTCAGTGCACGCCTCACACTACACCCACACACACTTCCTAGCACAACATCTGCGTGGGCGGCGAGGCGGGGCTCGCGCTCGTGGACCTGGAGCGCGCCGAGGTCACGCCGCGTCGTGCGCACGCGCCCGTCGCCACCATCGCCTACGTGCCGCACGAGCAGCTGCTCGGTCAGTGCACGCCTCACACTACACCCACACACACTTCCTAGCACAACATCTGCGTGGGCGGCGAGGCGGGGCTCGCGCTCGTGGACCTGGAGCGCGCCGAGGTCACGCCGCGTCGTGCGCACGCGCCCGTCGCCACCATCGCCTACGTGCCGCACGAGCAGCTGCTCGGTCAGTGCACGCCTCACACTACACCCACACACACTTCCTAGCACAACATCTGCGTGGGCGGCGAGGCGGGGCTCGCGCTCGTGGACCTGGAGCGCGCCGAGGTCACGCCGCGTCGTGCGCACGCGCCCGTCGCCACCATCGCCTACGTGCCGCACGAGCAGCTGCTCGGTCAGTGCACGCCTCACACTACACCCACACACACTTCCTAGCACAACATCTGCGTGGGCGGCGAGGCGGGGCTCGCGCTCGTGGACCTGGAGCGCGCCGAGGTCACGCCGCGTCGTGCGCACGCGCCCGTCGCCACCATCGCCTACGTGCCGCACGAGCAGCTGCTCGGTCAGTGCACGCCTCACACTACACCCACACACACTTCCTAGCACAACATCTGCGTGGGCGGCGAGGCGGGGCTCGCGCTCGTGGACCTGGAGCGCGCCGAGGTCACGCCGCGTCGTGCGCACGCGCCCGTCGCCACCATCGCCTACGTGCCGCACGAGCAGCTGCTCGGTCAGTGCACGCCTCACACTACACCCACACACACTTCCTAGCACAACATCTGCGTGGGCGGCGAGGCGGGCGAGCGCGCCGAGGTCAACACACACTTCCCATCACAACATCGCAAAGGACCGGTATTACCGCTACCAACTAAAACCCAACTGAGCTCTTCTCGGGTAGCCGAGGAAATTTTAATATAAAAACATAAATCGCTCCCGACCGATTTCGGCGGCCAATCACAATGAAGACTAGCCAGGTACGCAGGAGATACGCACACGCTTGTGCAGACACAGGTGTACTCTCTATTCTCTCACTCTCATAGTCCGATGGCTCGGCAATCCGACACAACCGGGGAGAGGTCAAGCGCAAAATTCATAGTTTTAAGTGGTCTCCGAGGCACGGAGGGGTCTTGCCATGTTAAGAAAACTGTCACCCATCCATATACTGACCGCGGCTGTCGCAGCTTAATCTTGCTAATCTATCGATCGCTGTTACTTAGTTCACCTTACTACAATTAAACCCGTGTATTGTCCACTACACCACTGAGGTATCGAAAGTTTTTTTTTATAACTAACCATTATTAGTGGTGTGTAACGTGCAACAAAAATGTGTAATAATTTATATCGATATTTGCAGTTTTGTATTAGAACTTCATTACGGTGATGTGGTTACCAAAAAAAATATATTGTAAACGACATCCCAGTGGTATGGTCCATTTATAACGACGCATCTGTATAAAACGTTTTTGTATAAGTATACTTTTATATTATACGGGTGTATAAAACTTTTTATGTTAGTACAACAAGATCAACGACCACAGAAGAATCGTCGGTAGCGTCGTGCGACTTCGGTGAATGCCAACGGATTTCATAGCTCTCTAGCTATGCAGGGAAATCCTTTGATATTCACCGGTATCGCGCGGTGTAATACAACATATCATCATGCTACGCGCCGGGTGCTACGATAGTCGTGATTTTAGAGAACGTTGTGACGTCAGCTCTGAGCGGTTTCCAATGGCTATGGGACTCTAAGACAACGTAACGTTGATTTTCAACATTATTGATAGCGTAATTTAATTTATGGACAAATTATAATACACTGTACTTCATTCTATGATTTTAAAATATTGCTTGATTCAGTGTTGCTAAGATTTGCTACAAATACTAAATACTTGTCTAGTATTATTTTCTTCTTGACTTTATTTCAAAACAAAACCTAAAATTTAAGAAACCTTCCTCCGTGTCTCATAGCCCCATGATTCGGCCTGTATTTGAAAACTAAGAATCTCGTATTTAACTTTGTTATAAAAAATTGCAGCCGTATTTTGTATGATGCTAATATGTTTTATTGCTTTTATTTTGACAGTTGAATTAAATCCATTTCTGCATATTTTTTATAATGTCTCCTGTTCTAAAATTACTACAACGCAATGGAATTTATTCAATACATTTAATCATAAATAATTAAAGAGTTCAAAACGATTTCAATTTCAGAATAATCGATTCTAAATCAATGCCCTGAGCTGACTCAAACTAAAATATATGTGAGATATTGTCTGCTGTAGAATTTAAATCTAATTCGTATCAATATTTTGTGGTCATAAATTGTTTAGATTTCACTTATTTTGTTAACTGAACGGTATTGTTGTATTGTTATCATAAATTAATCAACCGCATATCGATATTGTTAACTGCGACTGCCTCGTTAGTAATGAACGAGGTCTCGGATTTGACTCCCTGGTAGGGGTGGACATAGCTTTGTGGGTTTTTTTTTAATTTCACAAAGCAGCCCGGAGTCTGGTAGTTGGCGGTGTTTTACCCCCGTGCCTGGGAGGCTACGCTAAGCAGTCTTCCCTGATATCATGTTGTTACTGTAATGCAACGTTGTATAGAAAATCTTTTGGTCTTTTATCCACGTTATCTAAAAACAGTGTTATTCTGCCGCAGCATTTATTCTGACTAATGTTTTTATTGCAGGGTAATATGTAAAGTTGCAGAAGCGATAATAATACTACATTTTACATAATTAATATGGAATGTATTTCATAATGTGTTACAATATTAAACATAGAGCAGATATATGGCAGTTGACAGTTCTAAATTTTGAAAATTTATTAACAATTGAAACATTATTCTTTCTTTCATCTTTAACAATGCATATTTATCCATCACAATTTTGAAAATTAAAAATATTGACCGCAGTATTTTTGTTTTGACAGTGGTGATTGCGGGTCGCGGGCGACACGTGCGCCTGGTGCCGATCCGCGCGCTGGAGTGCGCCGAGGTGGAGTGCGTCAAGCTGGCAGAGAGCAAGGGCGCGCTCGCCCTCGCCGCCGGCCCGCTGTCCCATGCCGCGCATGGCTTCGCGGTGCTCTGCAAGAGACAGGTATACATGTATTGCCACTTATGACTCTTCGACCAGTCTTCCCCAATTTAAAGGTCGGCTTTCAGTCCAATCCAATCCAATCCCAGTGCATGACATGTGGTTATATTCCGTAGAATGCGTACGTGGTGAACGTGTACGAGATCACGCGGACGGCGGCCCGGCGCGTGCGGGTGGCGGAGCTGCGGGCCGTGGGAGCCGTGTGCAGCGTGCAGCTGAGCGGGGCGCGCCTGCTGCTGGGCTACCGGGGCGGGTTCGCTGCCCACGCGCTGCCCGACCCGCGCCGCCCGCACCACGACCAGCCCGCCGTCTGTAAGTACAGCCCGCACACTACTGCAGCTGCAGCTGAGCGGGGCGCGCCTGCTGCTGGGCTACCGGGGCGGGTTCGCTGCCCACGCGCTGCCCGACCCGCGCCGCCCGCACCACGACCAGCCCGCCGTCTGTAAGTACAGCCCGCACACTACTGCAGCTGCAGCTGAGCGGGGCGCGCCTGCTGCTGGGCTACCGGGGCGGGTTCGCTGCCCACGCGCCGCCCGCACCACGACCAGCCCGCCGTCTGTAAGTACAGCCCGCACACTACTGCAGCTGCAGCTGAGCGGGGCGCGCCTGCTGCTGGGCTACCGGGGCGGGTTCGCTGCCCACGCGCTGCCCGACCCGCGCCGCCCGCACCACGACCAGCCCGCCGTCTGTAAGTACAGCCCGCACACTACTGCAGCTGCAGCTGAGCGGGGCGCGCCTGCTGCTGGGCTACCGGGGCGGGTTCGCTGCCCACGCGCTGCCCGACCCGCGCCGCCCGCACCACGACCAGCCCGCCGTCTGTAAGTACAGCCCGCACACTACTGCAGCTGCAGCTGAGCGGGGCGCGCCTGCTGCTGGGCTACCGGGGCGGGTTCGCTGCCCACGCGCTGCCCGACCCGCGCCGCCCGCACCACGACCAGCCCGCCGTCTGTAAGTACAGCCCGCACACTACTGCAGCTGCAGCTGAGCGGGGCGCGCCTGCTGCTGGGCTACCGGGGCGGGTTCGCTGCCCACGCGCTGCCCGACCCGCGCCGCCCGCACCACGACCAGCCCGCCGTCTGTAAGTACAGCCCGCACACTACTGCAGCTGCAGCTGAGCGGGGCGCGCCTGCTGCTGGGCTACCGGGGCGGGTTCGCTGCCCACGCGCTGCCCGACCCGCGCCGCCCGCACCACGACCAGCCCGCCGTCTGTAAGTACAGCCCGCACACTACTGCAGCTGCAGCTGAGCGGGGCGCGCCTGCTGCTGGGCTACCGGGGCGGGTTCGCTGCCCACGCGCTGCCCGACCCGCGCCGCCCGCACCACGACCAGCCCGCCGTCTGTAAGTACAGCCCGCACACTACTGCAGCTGCAGCTGAGCGGGGCGCGCCTGCTGCTGGGCTACCGGGGCGGGTTCGCTGCCCACGCGCTGCCCGACCCGCGCCGCCCGCACCACGACCAGCCCGCCGTCTGTAAGTACAGCCCGCACACTACTGCAGCTGCAGCTGAGCGGGGCGCGCCTGCTGCTGGGCTACCGGGGCGGGTTCGCTGCCCACGCGCTGCCCGACCCGCGCCGCCCGCACCACGACCAGCCCGCCGTCTGTAAGTACAGCCCGCACACTACTGCAGGGTAAAAATAGGAGGTTCTTACTCATAAGAATTTGCCCTTTCTTAAGGGTGGGAAACAATCCTGAAGCTCTAGAAGAATTGACTCTTCAAAAGCAACCTTTGACCATCTGACTCGTTTTTGACGATTCAAAAATGCATGTAAATATTTTGTACTGATATGATACTCCCCCCAGCGCTGGTGCACCCAGAGAACCAGGTGAACGTGTTCCTGTCGCACTCGGGCGCGCGGCCGCTGGGAGCCGCGGCAGTGCCGGGCTCGGCCGACACGCTGCTGGTGTTCAACTCGCTGGCGCTGTACGTGGACCGGCACGGCCACCGCGCCCGGGACACCGAGCTCATGTATACCGCCCATCCAACGCACCATGGTTTGTATCACGATGTTTGGAATGCTTTAAAAAGAAAAAGAAAAACTGACTTTTTAAGTTACAATCTTATTGTGTGGTCTGCAGGTTTTGCTAAACAAACAAGCCCTAGTGTCAGTTTTCTTAACCTCTTGTATGTCCGAAGCGTGGATCCGCGCGAGACACAATTGATTTCTATTGTCTTTAATTACCTGGCATACGATGGGTTAAATCCACTTGACGGCTTCTGACATGAAGTTACAATAAACTTATATTTAATTATTTCCTAAAATACTCAGTTTACTAGATTATTGGTCATTTGCAATAAGCCAATGATTTTCTTTCTAGAGATAAAATTGTAATGTAACGTCTACACAAGTAAGATCAAAAACCTATATATGTTTAATTAGCAAAAGGATAAAATACGCTAAAGGTAGATAACATTATTGAAACCAACCGCATGAGAACTCGAACACAACAACTCGTCTTCAACAACTAGACCCAGTTTTAAAATAAATTATTGCTTGATAGCACTCTCCATTCGAGTTACGTAGGTCAACTTGGGAAGTGGTTTGCCTATGAATTGTTGTCCACACATTGTTAATAGTATAATTGTTTTTTTTTTATTTGCAGCGATCAACGAAACCCACCTACTAATATTCACGGCGACGCATATCGATGTTTACGACATCGAGACGGGCGACTGGGTGCAAACTATGAATATACGTGAGTTAATACATATTTTTCGTAGACATAATATCTCATTATTGTAGCACACTACCCATTACCTGCCTAGTTTTTTTCCCAACCAAGTTAGGTTTTCCCGGCAAAAGTTATATCGTGTGAAATTTTATTTTATTCACAATTTTCTTTTTTTTCCCAAACCTCTCAGACTGAGAAATACTATCGCTCATAAACACTTTCTTGGTAAGCCGGGTATTCTGTATTCATAAGAAAAGAGGCCGTAACTATTTTTTTTTCGATATTGTGTCAAGTCCATATTTTGAATCAGGAAAAAAACTGATTACAAATATTTAAATATTGAATAAAATATATAGTAACTGCACTTTTTCTTATGGTGGCAGTATTGTATTCTTATAATCATTTGCGTTATATGCTAGATAATATTATAAACTCAAAAATAACTGTCTGTCCGTCTATTATTACACTTTTACGGGAAATAGATTAAACCCCCAGAGGCAGATAAAAGATAAAGTAATCCCCCCCCCCCCTAGACGCAGGTCAAACCAAGCTAATAAATATATATATTTATTTACCTTTGCAGCGAACGCGCGGCCGCTGGACGAGACGGGGTGGATCTGCTGCGTGGGCGGCGGCGGCGGGAACGGCTTCCCCTTCTCCAGCGACGCCGCGCCCTACATCATATACCTGCGCCCGCTCATGACACGTAACTACTTCATTTTACTTATACACTATGATCTTGATGCTTAAGCGTAGGTAATAGCTGTGGCCTACTCGAACTCAACGAAAACGATGATTCGAACCTTTCCTTGTGGGTTTTAGGGTAAGGTGCAAACAATTGTTCTATATAGATGCTGTAGCTAGCTATGTACAGCATCAGATCGCACCTTGTCGCGCCACAAAACAGGTTATCTTCTATTCTCGGTCGTTCTGAAGTTTCGTTTCGGTGAGTTAGAGTGGGCCTCGCAATAATATTAAATCCGAAATAATATTATAATAATGAAAGTGAGTTTTCACGGTATAAACCGACTTGGATGACATTCAGTACGGAGATAGAGTCGACCCTGGGGACATGTATGGACTTTTTTATCCAGGTGCATGAGTAGTTCCTTCGGGACGCGGGTGAAACTGTGGGAGACAGCTAGTTAATTATACATTTAAAATAACTTACTTGTACATAACAGACCCCCGGGCGTCGGACCCTCCGATCTGCGTGGACACGTCCCTGTGGGCCAACAAGCGACGGTTCTCAGTGCGCGAGCAGTCTCACCAGGCCATCGAAGCGCACAACCGATTGTGAGTATTGTTCTGCTCACATTTTATTCTTCCCACACCTACTGTACGTGATCTAGAGCAAAAATTGACACTGATTAATTCATCCTAATTCAAAAGAAAATTGTGTTAATTCAGCTGAATATCAGAACTTTTCATCACACTCACACTGTTGTTGTCGTTTGCTGGTGCTACTATGACGCCTAGCAAAATTTTATTTCGATCATATTAACTTTTTTTTTTGTCGGATGGGAAATCATCGAATGACCCCTCCTCCCGCCGTTGTGTCGGACTCTTACTGACTAAAACCCATCCATGTTCCTTCCTGGGTTCTTCTATGGCATCATATTACCCTCCTCTGTTCTCGTTACAGATCAGAGCGTCGTTCGCGTCTCATATCAGCGCCCACGAACTTCGCGCACCTGTCCCACATGGGCCCGGGCGACGGCATCCGCTCCCAGCGCCTGCTGGACCTGCCCACTACCGTCGAGACGGCTGATGAACATCCACAGGTAATATACTAAGGCCTAAATCATCCTCTATGAAATATTATCAATAGGAACATTTTTAAGTACTTAGTTAAAAGCAGGGCCATATTAACCATATAGGGCGCCGGGGTGCTCATTTTGGTAAAGGTACCAATAAAAAAAAACAATAAAATTTAACCCGACGCCTAGACCGATACAGAAGCTTACACCGATACCGACGCCTACACCGATACCGACGCCTAGACCGATACAGAAGCTTACACCGATACCGACGTCTCCACCGATACCGACGCCTACACCGATACCGACGCCTAGACCGATACAGAAGCTTACACCGATACCGACGCCTCCACCGATACCGACGCCTACACCGATACCGACGCCTACACCGATACCGACGCCTACACCGATACCGACGCCTACACCGACACAGACGCCTATACCGACACAGACGCCTACACCGACACAGACGCCTACACCGACACAGACGCCTACACCGACACAGACGCCTAGACTGATACCGACGCCTCCACCGATACCGACGCCTACACCGATACCGACGCCTACACCGATACCGACGCCTAGACCGATACCGACGCCTAGACCGATACAGAAGCTTACACCGATACCGACGCCTCCACCGATACCGACGCCTGCTTGGTATTAATTCATGCTAAAACTCCTGTACAAATTTTGACGAAGGGTGCGTTCCACTAAGCGCCCACAACGATCAAAACGCTCCTTTAGTCGTTCCACATGGCGACCGCGGTCATTGTGGTCGCGGCGTAAACGTCACTCATGACGTCATAACTTACGCTCACGCGAAGCTCACGACGACCCATCTAAAAAGGTGGGTCGAAGTGATCGTTGAGAAAATTAGCGGCATTTTCAAAAGTCAAAACATAAAAAATGGCGACCGTAAAGCTTACGTTATTTCATGCCGAAAAAGATATATTAGTAGAAGTAAATGTACAAATATCCAAGTGCCGCCGCAAAAGACATTTTAATTACATTTGAACGTAAATTAATTAAATACACCACTATTATTAAATATCAAAAATTAAATTATAATTTTTTTCAATATAAATCGATTTAAACGATAATTAATTAAGTTTATTTTCAAGGCTTACAGATTATAACCTAACCTCTTAAATCTTTTGCATTTTTTTTATTAACTCGCCATTTGTATTATTGACCTCTACGCTCAAAACGCTCTATAATCCATTCCACTTGAGTTTACGACAGTAACGCTCACAAGCAAGTGGAACGGGAAAAACTGCGGTCGTGAGCGTGATCGTTGTGAACGCTTAGTGGAACGCACCCGAAATGGGACATGGTTATTGATTGAAACTTTAAGAGAGGACTTTTTAAGATGTTATAATACTAAAAAAAATGGTATTTCGACTACCGATCGCATAAATAAATGGTGTTGTTTGTATGTCACAGATGTACAGCAGTCGAGAGAGCAGTAAACGGACGTCACCTCTAACGATATCGCACGGCACGGGTTCTTACAACGGTATGTCTATTTGTATAATGAAGTTAAAAAAACTAATTTAATATTTCAAATTATAAAACCACATACAATATTCAAAACGATAGAATCACATAATTGAAGTGTTTCTGAGCCCAGCTCTTTGATTAATGATTACGGGATCTATTGGTGCACTCAAATTCGCGAAAAACAGAACAAATTATTGAACGAAATTGCCCAAATGATCGAACATAATATGTATGCTCCTAATAAAATATATATTCCCCAGGGTCGTGGCGTCGCCGCGAGGCCCCTCACTCCCCGCCGCCGTCGCCCCCGGGCGCGCGGGCGATGGACCGCTCGCTGGGCGGCGGCTCGCAGGGCAGCGGCTCGCTGCTGCTGGAGCGCTCCATCACGCCGCTCAGCCTCGGCAGCATGAGCTCGCTGCACGACGTGCTCAAGGTACCGCCGCCGCAGGAGACTGACCGCTGTCTCCGCTGACACCGAGAGATGAGGGTTTCATTTTCCCTAAACTGCAAACATGGACAGACAACCTAGTCATTAGAAGCCATTCCATTAATGCAATCATCGTCAGCAATATTACACGATCTATAAACTTCTCAAATCTAACTGAAAATTTTCTTATTATAGTCTGATTCTTCCACTCATATCCACTCACACGTCCAGGGATACTTTGATATCCAAAAAAAAAAACCGTTATATGTCCAAGGCTATTTTTATATCCATAGCAACATATTTTATAAAACCGACATCTATCAACAATAATGCGTTTAGTTGTGGTGTAAATTAATACAATTTAAATGTTATGTTTTCTCCAAATTCAATATTTACACCTATTTTTAATACGTTAAATTAATTAGGTATTTAAAAAATAGAATTTTGACGTAAGGTCCATACAAGTAATGTCAAAAACCTATCTCTAGTAGGGAAGCTAAGAATATATAGTTTATTGGAAATGGTAGTTCGATTTAAATGCTTTACAATTTTTTATGACAACAACATTAATGTTTAGCCAATATTATCTTTAAATCCTTACTGTTCAAAAGAAGTCATGTCTTTGCATATCTTACTAACCTGACAAAGTATGTCCCGGGCCAGGTGGGCACCGACATGGGCGACGGGCTGCACTCCGAGGACAGCAGCTGCGGCGCCTCACCGCCTCATCCTATGGATCCCTGATGGTAACGCTTTTATCTTATTAATAGCTGCACCCTGCATTTCACAATATTTTTATGACTGCGTGAAACCATACTCTTTCCTACAGTAAAAGTGACAAAGTTACTTCTCAAAACATCAGTTGTATGCCGGTGAAGTCCCGCCATCATCGGTCTAGCCCTTTCGGAGATTAGCTCTGGAGCAAATAGACGGACAGACAAACATTTTTTTGGTAAACATTCAAATATGCATTTAGTAAAAAGCAGTTCTACAGCTTCTCGAGAATTGAGTAGATTTTTTTGTCATTTTGTAAATATTTGTTTTTGACCAACTATTTTCATGTTTTACAGAAACCAACCGAACTCCTCGTGGACACTAGACATGTGCCGTTTCTACGCTTGCTTTTGTTAAGGTAATTATCATTTGCGACTGGAACAGCAGCGCAGGAAAACATGCCGTGTGTCATCAGCACAGAGTTAAATATTGTGCAGTAGGCGATGCTTTAAATATTTAATGTTAGCGCTTGTGTTTATGACGGGTATCATACAGACTAATATGAATTTTTGATATGGTATGGTCTATACGATATCTGCCATCCCTGAATTAAGGAATATATTCCGGGATTATTATATTATATCAATCATAAACACAATCGCGGTAATTAAATGAATTAATTATCAATATATTTGGTTCCTAAAAGAAATTATATGGAAGATTTATTTTGCAATGTTATTAAATTATTTATCAGAAAATCATAATTTAATGTAATCGTTTTCTGCATGAGTAATACTAAACCTTCCATTAAACGATAATAACAAATTTAAATAGAAATTATTAAGCTAAGTGCACACTGGTAGAATTAGGCGTATGAGATAATCTAGGACTTTTTAATAATTTGCATTTTTGACTGGTATTAGTAATGATATTATTTATTGTGTGTTCTTTAGGTTATTTTAATTGTGTGGTGGCGAAATTGCGATGAAAATGTATATAAATATAGACCTTTTTGCCAATGGCAGATATTTTATGACTTCCAAAAAGTATGAAATTTAGGCTATAATAATATTTTTACATGATAAATTCTTATGATATTGATTAAAATTGATTTTAAAAAAGATTGGAAGGTGTTTAATTATGAGTAAACTGCATTAAATTCCAATCCTAATGTCGCTAGTGTGTGCCCAGCTCTAGTTATATAGACCCGATGTGGCTTGTAGGTCAATTAGATTCCTCTTAATTATTACGTATTTTATATCCGCGTACGTAAGCCGTTGTTGATTTACGGTAATTTTCAAAAACTTCTATCCTTAGATTTGCTGATTAGAGATAGGTTTTGACATTAGTTGTTGAAACCTATGTCAAAATTGTCTTTTTAGTAAATCTTCGGATAGATATTTTATTGAAAAGGACCAAAAGTGAATATAGTTTATTGTCGGTTTATTATGTGCTGTGAAAAAAGGTATTATTGGTTTTTTGACGTCTCTAATAATATACTAAATGGGG
This sequence comes from Pyrrhia umbra, assembly GCA_963891755.1. Lineage (NCBI taxonomy): Eukaryota > Metazoa > Arthropoda > Insecta > Lepidoptera > Noctuidae > Pyrrhia > Pyrrhia umbra. The sequence continues at coordinate 6,847,924 of OY982943.1, forward strand.
GTAGGTCCCATCCGCCCCGGTGGTCCCGGCCCGGTAACGGGACGGTTGGGAAAAATTGTTGCATCGACCCCGGTAGTGCCGGCCCCGTCGTTTAACGGGGTGGATGGCACAGATGAAGTATCATCTACCCTGGTGTGTTTTTCTAACGGGACGGATAGCACAGATAGAGTAGCATACACCCCGGTAGTGTTAAAAGCGGGGAGAACATAGTATTATTATACCTACACACAAAACACATGAACTGAAAAATAAAAAAAAGAGTTTGTATGTAACAATCAGGTTTATTGGTATAAAAATACATATTAACAATTATATCAATCATATATTTAAAAATTTGTTGGTTGGTACAGTTCAAATCTATTGGAATCAACACAGTGTAATCGTTTGCTGAAGTTTTTACATCGGGACGACTTCATCCGTGATGAACTTTAGAATTTATGGATGAAAAAAATATGATTGATATTTTTATTATTGTATATTTTTATACCAATGATAAAAATGATTGTTACATACAAACCCTTTTTTATTTTTGAGTTCATATGTTTTGTGTATAGGTATAATAATACTATGTTCTCCCCGCTTTTAACACTACCGGGGTGTATGCTACTCTATCTGTGCTATCCGTCCCGTTAGAAAAACACACCGGGGTAGATGATACTTCATCTGTGCCATCCACCCCGTTAAACGACGGGGCCGGCACTACCGGGGTCGATGCAACAATTTTTCCCAACCATCCCGTTACCGGGCCGGGACCACCGGGGCGGATGGAACCTACCCCTAAATGGAAGTGTCTGTAAAAAATTACAAATAAAATCATAACGTTGATAATGGCAGAAAAAGTTGTGTTAGGAAACTATATTCTGATCCATATTTAAAAAAAAACAAGTGAAAATCCTATACTATATCCTATAGGGCTGGAGCCCTAACCACCAATAATACGCTTACCTATAAATTCTGGGTGATGACATTTTTTTATACTTCGCAACCACTGTATCAAAGAGGATAATCTATAATATTAATACGTGAAGCGAAAATCACGTTTTGGCATAGTAAAAGATTATATGGAGAAGAAGCGCAGATAGGTAATAAAAAATATTGTCTACATAGAGCAATTTCAAAAGAAAACTTTTTCACAGCTCATTTTAATCTCTCAATAAACTATCATCCACCGATGAGTAAATAAATAATATATAAATAAATAGATTTAGGATTTTATTAACCAAATTGTATTTAATTGCTTTTATTTTTAATACTCTATACGCCATCTTATGACGTAGCACACCGCCGATGAAAGCCCGGTGTAGGGTTTTTAAGTTTTAATGAATTTATAATAATATAATTAAAACATGAACAATTTAATATGTGATGTCCTAAAATAATTAAAATAACTGTGACTGTGACGTTTTAACAAATATTACAATCTTTAAAGCCAAATGTTTTCAGTTTTAATTGTGAATATTGTTGGAATTTGTCTTTCAATCTAGATTTAAACATCATCAGTCTATTCGTCAAAGCATTCGCATTTGAGTAACATACATTTCCACATGTATCTTTGTAAAATTGAATCGTTATAAATAAGGACCTAAAAATATTAATAACCAGATAAAAGACTAAAATGTCTTAAATAATATTCACAATACAAACATAAATAAACACTGCCATTCCTGTATAGGTAGGTAGCCTATAACTCCACAGTGGAACAAATAGTAAAAGAACTAGATTTTGTTACCTGTTCGTTCGTGTTTATATCGATGTGTAAATTTAAACACTACTTGACGTTTAAGCGCTTATTATGTCGACCATCTTCAATAAAAACATCAATTTGTGTTAAGATTATTTTAAAGGTCGATAAATCGGTCTCTATTCATCGATACGCCGATCTATCGATTCTAAAAAACGCTGTAGGATATAGATTCATATCTATAATAAAATATTATTTCTAACCGTTCGCTAGAAATGTATACTATATACATAAGTTTTGTATATTAATAAAAATAATGTGATTATTTCCATTTTTAATGAAGTTATAAAGTATATTACCAAAATAATCGTCACATTTAATGTTTAAGTTAATTATTTATATACGTGAACATGTCGCTTTATTTTAATGCTTTGTGTGTGAAATGAAGTTCATAAATTGTATCGGATTCAGAAATGTCGATAGATAAATGGAACTGAAAAAGGTAACAAAGAGTATATTATGTTGTTGAGTAGATTCTGTCACCACTGGGCATCGCCAATTTTTCTTTTAAATCGGCGCTTAAGGGTCGTAGCGTCATGTTAAATAGTAAATAACCTTCCTAAAGAATTTAACTAACAGAATGTTTAAATCAGACTATCCGACCGTGTATGCAAAGAAACTCCAGCTATCTATATTAGTATAGAATTATAGATAAAATCGTGTTTCAAACTGTCAATTGTATACATAAGTGAGTTTTCTTTTGTCTATCGACATTGAGATACATATAGTTTTAGGTATTACCTTACATTTGTAACAAATCTCATTATAATTTTGTGATTATTCATCCTTAACCGTAAGCAATATTTTTTTTTGTAATAATTGTTAATTTTTTAACAATCTAGTCTCTTTTTTTTGTTTGTTTATGACCGTAATGTATTATCGTAACTATGATTTTGTCTTCAATGTATTTTTTAAGATTAAATTAGTTGGACAAATGAGATTTTTTTAGGTTAGATTTTTTATATGTTTTTGTCTATGGGGCTGTAGGTCTATCTACAAGAAAATAGGTTAGTTTTGGTATGACTAAATTTCAAGTAATTGTGTAACCAAAAATATTAGGAATCGATAAAGAATCTCGATAAAAAAAATACTGAAAAGATACAAGTTATTGGACTGAAATTATTTTGAAATTCTGTGTCTTTGTTCATTAAATGAAAATTGTAAGTGAAGAAATGTTAGTCATGCAACACCTAACCTATTGTGGCGCCCTCTGTCTTCGGATGTACCCATAATTTACACCATTTTGTATTTTTTTATATAAACATCGATGAAATATAAGTTATCCAAAGATCTTTGTATCGAAATATGTATATTTAAATTCAATGATACAGACAAAATTTTATGCGTAAATGACTGAAGCGTAAACAGCGATTTAAAAAAATACGCAAATGTACTCGGTCACCTTATGAAATGTATTTAGAAATAAAAGTATTTTCTATTGGACTATGCAGTTATTTAGGAGTTACTGAAAAAGCGGTTCAATAAAATTTCGCATTTATACCAAAATTGCCACTGATATAAATATTGATGTTCACTTTATCGATATTTTAAATTATTTAATTCAAATAAAAAAAAACTTTTTTTAAAACTTATATGCACCAGAAAGAACTGAATGTATATTGCTTTTTTATATAATTGTGTATATTAATGTAATCTTATGAACAAATTTCGTATAATACCCACTTATTTGTAAACAGTTTTGTCGACAATATAATAAAGGATTGCTGTTTATTACTTTACGAAAATTGTATATGTATAACACAATTTTAAAAATCGATTTTTATTCTCATCGAATATCTTCGTTAAAGAAATAAACAACAATCCAAAGCATAAGTATTATAACAAAAACATTCCGTTGATTTTTACATATACTTACCGAATGAATCGCATATCGGTAGTTTCGATAACTCGCTAGGTGAACTATCGATAAGTGACACGACACATCACAGCATTTACCCTTGTCAATTGATATTAATAAAATTATTATCGAGGATACGTAAATTAATGATTGGCGTTGTATAACCTAATAAATTGTATATCTCAAAAATTTGTTGATAGAGAAATACGCTAGTTTAATATTATATAAAAATGTATTTAAATGAAATCCCCAACATAATACGCAACGGGTTTAGAAACGTAGATTTTGCTAAAATTGATATTTATATTAAAAGTACGCTTGTAATATTCGAAATTGTATTGTTTTTTTATTCACATTTACTGTTGCGATGTATAAGATAATTGTTTTAGACAGTTACGCTCATTTTGGCACTTCCTAGCTTTTGAATTTTATATAATCTGAAATTGAAGTGAATATTTTACGATTATCACAATTTTCTAGCCTGTTCTTGGGTAACATATCAGAAACAAATCTGTATTATACATATTTCTGCATAAACTCTCTTTAAATAGCCGATCTCAAGACTATAAAACAATCCTTCACAGAGTATGTTTCACACAGTCTTATGCGGTAATTCTTCACAATACCCAGGCATTTAGTCCACTAACCCACTACCCACTAGGTAATGCTTACAATAACCAATGTCTATATGAAATATTAGCCATCCATATTTTAACCAGCTATTGTTCTATAAAAAATATAATTTCATTGTAAATCTAAATTATTGTCTAATATTAAATTGCATTATGTGAATTATCTCAATACTTAATTATTTTATGTAAATATATCTGAATAAAGAAACATTTGAATGAGTTTTGGGTTTCATTGTGTTCCTGCTCTAGTTTTTAGGGTTCCGTAGTCATACAAGGAACCCTTATAGTTTCGCTCTGTCCGTCTGTCTGTCTGTCTGTCTGTCTGTCCGCGGCATAGCTCCGTGGTTTTTGTTATTAGAAAGCTGAAATTTGGTACGAATATGTATATTGATCACGCCGAGAAAGTGGTAAAATAAAATTTTGAAAAAAATTTTTTTTTAGGGTAGCTCCCAAACATGTAAAGTAGGGATGAATATTTTTTTTCTCGCGTACCCCTTCGTGTGGGGTATCGTTAGATAGGTCTTTCAAAAATATTATGGGTGTGTGAAGACCATTTTTCAGTTAAGCGAGCCATTTGCGAAATATCTAGATTTTAAGTGAATTTTTTTGTTCGATACGAGTTACCCCCCCCTCTAACTTTTGAATGGCTGTACCTAGAAATGTGAAAAAAATCAAAGACGTAGCACATGTAATGAACTTACAAGGAAAACTATCACGGCTAAGTAGGCTTAACCGGTTACAGAGTTATAGTCGACTAACTGAGACCTACTACGGAACCCTATTGCGCGTGGCCCGACACGCACTTGGCCGGTTTTTTTATCATATTTAGAACAAAGCTTAAAATAGGTGCCATTTTTGCTGAATCATAAAATCAGACTAAAGCTGGTGTTCTAAAACGTGCCAAATTAGGAATAGTTTCGTCGTGAAAGAGACTGTGCCATACGACGTTAGTAGCGGTGTCTCGCTCTCACACCTGAGTAGCGATTGCAAATACACGTGGTGGTACGGCACATCCGGGCATGTATTTGGTGGACGGATCGTAATTATTGGACTACAAATTATTTAGCGGAAACTGCAGAAAATTACTAGATGCTTAACGCATTAATGTCTTTTAAATAAAAATAACGAACAGATGAAGAAATTATTTCGAGATACCCGCACCAGAAAAAAATAAAGCACTTACCGATAGCTGAAGTTTATGAAATTTCCAGTAAAATTGAAGTAAACACGTTTACAATCTTACAACACCTGCACTTAGCACACAACAAGACACAACTCACGAGCCCGGATACGATAATCGTAATTACAAACAGCAGCGATATAGATCAGCACTGCTCCGTGCGCGCGCGCAGAGGATACTAAAATTGTAATGCGACCGACTATGGAATTTATACTATATATTTTAAAAAAACTGTCAACGTTCAGCCGGATATGACGTAACAAGCAAAAAAATATCGAATTAAGAACTACCTCCTTTTAAGAAGTCGATTAATAAATTAGTACGTTTTGAAATAAAACAAAAATATACAAATACAATTTTATTCAGCAAGTCACTAGGTCAATAGTTAATATAAACGCAACACTTAAAACAATCTTAAGTCTTTGTACAAGGCAATTTTCGTGTTAACAATATCGATACCGTATAGAGGCGGGATAACTGAAGCTGACAACTACTTTCATCATCTAAAAGACAAATTATGATTTTTGTAACCATAGCAGTTCTAGAGCTTAAAAGAGATCGAGTTATATAGGCCGATTTACATAATAATATTATCTATCTATTTTTTTAATGGTAAACTATATTGTTGTCGACAATTTTACCAATGTCAGATATGAATTGGAAAAGTAAAATTATGTGTAAAAGTCTAAAGAGGGACTTAAAATAATCTATTTGAATTTAGTTGAACTCAATATAAAACTTGTTGTGTTAGTAGGGCAGCACTGGACCAACCAGGGACATACAAAAATAAATTATCTCTACGGAATAGAACTCAAAATCGGTTGAATAAGTTGCAAAAAGAGTTTGGAAGTTTTTCCAATCTTATTATAAATAAAGTATAGGTCACATGCCCACTCAGTTATCCCCCCTCGCTCACAATACAACCCCCGCAACAATCCGTTAGTTACAATTTTAATAACCCTAATGTTTCGTGTATTCGTAATTGTATAAATTATATATAATATAAAATATAAGCGAACAGACAATTTGAGTATTGCAATAAATAAATAAATACATTTGTAGAACTTTTAGCATTGTACCTGAGAAATATATAGAAGAAAATTTTATTTTATCTGTTTGGCTGTCTCATAAAGGCCATTAATATATTTCCATCTTTATTATAATGCTAAAAGTGACACAATATGAGGCATCATACATAATCTAATCTCAATAAGTACGTAGATCGATACATTTTATATTATTGAGCGCTCAATTCGTTACTCGGAATGTGATTATGACCACGGTAAGAGCGAAGCGATGAAGCAGGTGATGTATAAAATTAGTATAATAATCATTTTATCACTGCTAGAGAAATGTTTTAGGGCTGTCAAAAGGACGATTGTAAGCCTCGATAAAATGCTATAAAAATTAGCCTCGTTATATAAAAAAGCGATAATATAAAAAAAAAAACATTACTGCTTCGACGCTTAACTCAAAACATGATGGCATGAATAAAAAAAATCTTGAGTAAATATTTCACATGATTTCGTTAAGTATCATTTCCGTCCAATTTTCTTTTTAAAGTTTCTGTAAAAAATAAAAATAAAACCGTTGGCGTGACTTCGTTTATGCAATATTAACTTTAGTTATGGATTTTTTCAATATCTTTAGGACTTTTTAACACATTTAACGCCATACTGACAGACACAATGTAAAAACTATTGTTTGAGGGACATCGGTGACCGGCGTGGCGTTTAAAGGCTTAAGAGTAAATGAGAAATCATCTTGCCTAGTCCAAATTCATCTATATGGCATATAGCTTTCTTAGGAGGACAGACCCCTTTTTAAAAACCTATGACAAGTAGAATAATATCTTCAAAAATTAACAATACATAAGCAAACTCGCCAACAAATACGAATTACATTAAACATAAGATAATCATATAATACTTTGATGAACATAAAAGTCTCGAGTTTTTATGTATTAAATAAACGTAAAATTACACTAAATTTGGTGCACAAACTAAACACTCCGTGATCGATAAATGCTATGTGATGGATATTTACTTAGTTTATTGTAAATAACTTTAGATAGCAATGGTATATACGACCTCCTAGCATTTTAAAGTAAGATTTTAGAAGACAATTATATAGGATAGCGATACACGGATGTAAGGTACCAATCGATTTTACGAAAAATGTAAACAAAGTCGTAACCTACCTTGATCTAATTTATGTAAATTTAATGCTCTAAACATCATCATTCATAATTTAATGCCATTTCATTTATCTATGTGGAAAAATTTGAACCAAATAGGTTATGATTTTGTTTATATCTTTCGTAAAATCCATCGGTACATACTATAAGAAATTTCACAAGAAAATGTTTTTTCAAGGAGTGAATACTAATTGCTGCTAATGTTATTTACTAATGAACTAATTAATCCTTCACTTTCAGAACTGTGAGATTACAAATACTAGTGAACAACCAAATGCAATCCGTTGAGCCGTTATGACAGTCCACAATACACTCACTCACACCAAACAACCAAAGAGTAAATTAAAGTATAAATTTCGATTTTAATTATCGTTGAAATTGAGAGAATAATAGAATAAAAGAAAGATTTTGTAAACAGAAAAATACGATATTTTGTACCCTCATATGTAAAAGTTTATTTCGCTTTTTTTCCGTACATGTCTTTAAATGTAAAATAATAATATTGGCAAATTTTTATACGAAAACAACATTAATTTCTTTTGTAGTCGGTTTAAAAATATATGCGATCGAAACATTTGAAAATAAGTTACTAAAGACAATTTTAAGCATAAATTGTCTATTATTTTTAGTTGCTTTTGAAATGATTTTCTTGTATTTTTACAATTTATTTTCCGTATAAATAAATATTTGTGCCAAAATTCTTTACACTCTAGGACAAGTGAGAAAACACGAATATATTTACTTTGATTCATGCTTCAATGGAATGAAGTGTTAGAAACTATAATATATTAAAAGATTACTCTTATTAAAAACGCATTTTTATATAATAAGATCTATAAAACTGTTTTGACTTTTAAATATACATATTTTCGTTTGAATGACTGCGATATTTTTGTTATTTTCAATATTAACATGTTTCCTTTAGTAATTAATGATGGGAAAACTTTTATATTTTAACCAAATATGATGGGAAAAATAATGGGAAGACCACACAGATAGGAAGTATCGAGCTTACAGTTAATTTAGATATTTTATGTGAATATAATGTTTGATGATATTTAACTAGATTTATACCGACTTTTCTGTTATAATGCGTGATAAATTAATAAGTAATGCTTTGTTTATATATTAACGTACTAAGATATCGTTTAATTTCTGTTAAATGTTAAAATTTGGTAGATAATACGGTGAAAATTTTAATATTTTCTATGCCTTTAAAATCTTGATGAAAAATTGTTTGTTTAGATATTGTTAGGATTTCTAAAGATACAATTTTACATAAGACTTAATAAATTATATTCAATACATCTATATACTTTTGTATTAAATAATTTCATTAATATCGGTAAATAAAAACCAGTTAAATATCAACTTCTATTAGAAATACAAATGGTATGAATCAAACACTACATACAAACATTACTATATTTTACTTCTCATACGATACTGAAGTAGGCCGGCCGCGAATTCAGACACCAGTGTTGCCAATTTTTTATTATTTTTATCTCTCGCCACCTTAGAAGTGTTGCCAGATACATGACAGGGTATATTATTAACAAAATATTTAAATAGTATAATGTTTATTTATATTATTTAAATATTTGTTAAGATTTTTATTCAGGCCGTTTATGCAAATTTTTGACTCCGTTTTTTTTTATCTGGCAACCACATTAATGTGTGGCAGCACAGATATAAATATTACAGAGACCGGTTCAAATATATCAGAACATACTAAATAACGTATTTAAGCTCATTAAACCTTTATAACAATATTTTGATAAATTTAAACTGATCCCGATTCGCGACGTGATTGTGACCTCTTAAGGTCGAGGACTACCCCCCCTCCCCCTATTACGAAACCGCTATAAAGTTTCAGTTTAATAATGTTTGTCTGACCTCTAAAGCTCAGAATCTTTATAGTCTAGCTCTAAGAGGTCCCACGGACCTCATAATTTGCTTGCTACAGTCGATTTTAATATTTTCCGATAATGTAAACTAATATTTTTTTATATATTGTCATTGTGTTGTGTAAAGAATACAGGCTACTTGCACTATTGCTCACTAAATACGATCACAGCTTAATATTTTTCATACATCATAGTATATTCAAACAAATAAGAATGTTGTTTTAAATATATTTAGCGTTGATGAATTTAATGAGCATTGGTGCAAACCAGTCTAAAATATTTTATTTTCCGTCATTTTATTTTTAAAATATATTTTATGAATGGGCCTTAGTCCACCACTGGGCAAAGAGATTCGTCACATGTTCATATTCATTTTAGAGCAGTTTAGTCAAAAAATACCTAGGCTATGGAGTCTAAACTCAAAATCTACACCTTGTAAGTCACGATTATAAGTGAACATTATCGGAAAACGATAAAAAGGACGTAATATAGGTGTTTGTTAGCATGTAGTGAGTAGTAGGCACTGAACCCGCGGCGGCCGGTCGACGACACGCTACGCACGCGTCTAGTCGGCCTTCCGCGGCCTTCGCTTGCGGACCTCGCCTCGCTCGGTGGAGTCCGAGGGCTTCGAGTCGCCGCCGGCCTCCGCTGGCTTCTCCTTCTCTTCCTCAGATGACTGTTGGCAGAAACATTTGATGATTAAACGTAAGTACACGGCTTCTAGTCTAAACCGGATGCAGCTGAGTACCAGTGTTTTACATGGAGCGACTGCCTATCTGACTTCCACAACCTAGGTACCGGGTAACACGGTACCCCTTGGTAAGACTGGTTATCAGACTTTCTGGCTTCTGACTACCCGTAACGACTGTCAAAGATCTACAAATGAACAAACCGAGCCCAACAGCTTAACGTGCTTTCCGAGGCACGGACTAACTGCCATCAAAGAAGCAGCCGGGGACGACGGCTTAACGTCTCTTAGGGCCAAGATGACCGAAAGATGCCTAATCGGCCCGTTAAATAAAAACGTTTTTTAACCACGAAGCGGGAATTTTCGTGCTATCCACTTCTTGGCCAACCCCGGATTGTTGACCCCGTGATAGTGATAGACAGAAGTTTGAATTCATGGTAAACAGCTGTTTTGAGTTGATCGGACTGTTATCTTGTCAGTGAACTTGGGCTTTAGTCACGGGGATGTAACAGAGATCTTGTTCACAGAAGTCGCGTTTTTCGTCCACTAGACCAACGAGTCAGCACACGAGTATATAGGGTATTACCGTCATACGAGTAAACCCTGTGGATACAACTAGTAAAAAATATATAAAGTGACTCACATCACTGGGCGAGTTCTTCTCCGCGTCGCTGTTGTTGACATTCTCATCATCATCCACTATGTCGTCGTTGATCAGCTCCTGAACAAAAACACTCATGTAAGTGACATCCTACTAATAATATAAAAGCGTAAGTTCGTAAGAATTATATAAAAGGGTTACAAATCGAAAATACTGGATTTTTAGAAAGAAGCGAAAATAACCTCACGGATTTATTAATCCATGAGTTTGATTTCCGAGAAGCGCCGAAATAGCTTTGGAAATTTTGAAAGAAGTCAGGAAGTTGGCGGTTTTACACCCCAGTGACTGGAAGGGCAAGCTAAGCTGTCGTCCCCGGCTGCTATCCTGATAGCAATGTTGTTACATGTCAGAGGCCGTTAGGAGGAAATCCGCCTGACGAGAAAACTCTGACACTAGAGCTTTTTAGGTTGGTAAAACCTTCAGCTCACAGAGTACGAAGAAGTTATCATAGATGCACAGAGTTCGGTTCTCACCTGGTCATCATCAGACTTCTCCTTGGCGTCCTGGTCCCCGCGCGCTCTCCTGTCCAGCTCCTTCTGCGACACGAACACCTTCTCCCCTCGGCGCGGCGGGTACAGCAGGTCGATGATGCACACTAGGATCTGGAAAGAGATGGGTGGTTATTTCAGAAAAAAAAAATTAAATTAAAATCAGGCGGCCTACTCTAACTCACCAAAACGAAACTTCAGAACCACCGAGAATAGACGATAACTTTTTTGTGGTGCGGTAAGGTGCGATTTAATGTACTTATACTATCCATATATAACAATTGATTGAACCTTACCGCCCTAAAATTGACAAGAAAAGGTTCCGAATTTCAAAGGAAACTTCGTTTACGTTGAGTTAGAGTAGGCCCCCAGAATCAGATCAAAGAATCTCTTATTGTTTCACTTTGTCTGTCTATCCGTGTCACTGCTGATTATTTAAGGAACTACTAATGCTATCGATTTGAAACTTGGATCAGTTGTAAGGAATGATTGTCCATACGTGTTGTGAATGAAAAAAGTTGAAAAATATTTTTAGCTTTTGTAGCAAAAATAGGGGGGAAGGGTGGGTAAAATTTCAAATGTAGCTACTAGGTCATATGAAAGGGCTGGTGAGATCTTGAGTAAACTGATAACAGTTCCAGTTCGCTTATGAATACATGGCCTTAGTTTACTATGCTAAGTAAGCAATTTTTCATACTGTCTCTAGTGCTACCCTTAGCTATGCGAACACACAGCGTCGAATACGATCTGTAATAAAACTTAGCGTTGCCTATGTGATCCATGGTACTAAGTATATCCCTTACTTAGCATATTATTGTTGCTTCGGGATGTTGGAAAGAGGTACCGCGCCCCCGGAATAGAAAGGGCTGAGGAAGGAACATGGATGGGTTTAGTCAGTAAGAGTCTGACACTCCCTCCCGCCCCACCCACAACAGGAGGAGTCATTTGATGATTTCCCATCCCTAAAAAAAAGTCTTTTTCTTGAATATGATTGGTGATACTGACCAGTCCGAGGAGAGCTCCAATGAATATGGTGGCCAGCGCGAAGATCAGGTAGGAGCCCCACGTAGGCAGGCCATATGTCTCCATTAACATATTGTGAACACTCTGAAAGCACATAGTTAATTATTCAATTATAATTATATATTTAAATTTGACGGCACGTTTGGCGTAGTGGCAGAGCAATTGGCTGCTGCGCTGCGTGTCACGGGTTCGATTCCTGGACGGGACAACTAAAATTGTTCCGGGTCTGGGTCTTTGTGCATGTGTGTGTAATTAATGTTTGTAAACGCACCCACGACACAGGAGTAATTCCTAGAGTGGGGCAACGTGTTTATAAAAAAAACAGATATTATTCGAATGCCCCGTTGGTGGGGTCTCGGGTCAATCGAAATAGCTTTGTGAGATATGACAAAGCAGCCCAGTGTCAGGTAGTTGCTGGTGTTGCCTGGTGCCTGGGAGGATGCGTTATGCCCTCAAACCTGGCTGCTATCTTGATACAATTAAGCAGTTGTTACAATTTTTAGTAAAAAAAGTAGCTTTCTCTGTCCCTATATCCCTATGTATGCTTAAATATTTAAAACTACGCAACGGATTTTGATGCGGTTTTTTTTAATAGATAGAGTGATTAATGAGGAAGGTTTTAGTATATAATTTGTCAAGTTTTTGTATCCATTAGCTGAAATATCGCGGGCGAAGCCGCTGGCGGGAAGCTAGTAGTATATAATCTCACATACCCTTAACGCCTGGCTAAGTTTGAAGAACTCAGCAACCAAGGTCATCTGTATGGAGTGAGGGGCCTTCCACGAGGGTACAGGTTCCGTCTGCTTCCAGCGCTGGTCTTCCACGTAGCCTAGCATGGAGTCCACATCACGGGGCCCCTTGTATTGACGGAATTCGCCGTCGATCACACTGTGGAAGGGTAGGGTAGATTTTATGTGTCTGTTTGGGGGTGGGGTAGAATGCAGAATAGATTTCCGAGACCCCGTCTTTAGGGAGAGCATGGGGTGGGTTTAGGCGCTATCCACACATTTCCGGGAACCAGTCCCAGCAGTGTTCCGTTACAAAAATCGGTTACATACAACTTGTACAAACTCGTTCGCACATCTCTGACAGGGCTATCCGATTTTGATGTACATTTTTAGGTACATTGACAGCCGTTTAATAAATATACGTTTGCCGGCTGATAGTCTTCTTAGTGATCTGCTTCTTGTTCTAGCGCTATTGCAATCATTGCTTATTCTTCATTGTTAAATAAAGACATCGTGTTTGAATACGGGTGACGGATGGCACGTCCCTGACGGCAACACTGACACGGACAACTCGGAACACGGATAGCACTGACCCGGAAATGTGTGGATAGCGCCTTAGCCTGTTAGACTCAAAAAAGTATTACAGTTTTTTTTCCAATCTAGATTTAACTGCATAGCAAAGTTCAGAGATGTTTAAGTTCTTGATTACAAGACTACATCACTACTTAGTATAAAACAAAGTCGCTTTCTCTGGCTCTATATCCCTATGTATGCTTAAATCTTTAAAACTATGCAACGGATTTCGACGCGGTTTTTTTAATAGATAGAGTGATTATTTGTCAAGTTTTTGTATCCATCAGCTAAAATATCGCGGGCGAAGCTGCTGGCGGGAAGCTAGTAATAGATATATCATAGTTACATATTAAACACCTCATGTAATTAGGTCGCCAACCAACCTACCTGACGGAGTGATAACCTTCGAATTTGGGCACAAGTATAAAATCCCTCGGTTTGGCTAATGTGCCTTTTAATTAAAGGACATTTTAATAAACGAAGTCCCACGGTATAGTAGAAATTACCCAGTCGTGTCTTTTCACAAGAACTTACTTCTATTTCAAAGTTGTCATTTTCTTCTCATGCTAGGCATTCCACTCCACCACCGCAATTATATAGTTGGTACCAATAGACTTTATCAAAAATGTAAACAATTTCATAACCTATTTTGTTCTAATTCTGCTACAGAAATTAACAAAATTGTGTAAGAGTGGCGCATTTATATTAATTTCTTGCTCTAAACATCATTTAATGCCATTTTCTTGATCTATGTGAAAAATTCAAACAAAATAGGTTATGATTTTGTTTAAATTTTTCGTATAATCATTTGGTACAGACTATAATAGCAGCACCTTACTTATCCATCGTTTGAGTATCTCATTTCTATGTTCATAATCAACCAATCTTTATAAACTATTTTTTTTTGTATGGCATCTCGCAGGTCAACCTAGAAGGTTGTCAACTGCTTAACCGGGCTTGCCTGTGAAGTGCCTTAAATGAATTTAGGGCCTCCAGCCAGGGCTTAACTTACAAAACTAAGCGACTACACACTAAGGGCACCACCTAGTGGGGTACGGGCCTCGGCTTAGGGCGTCGCTGGGGGAGGAAAAAACTAAAGTACTCACTGGAAAATAGTAGGCAGAGCTGTGACCACGAATCTCCCGCTCAGTCCTGGCGACTTCGTAACGTCCACACCAGCAGTCCTGACTCCTAGAGACTTGCGTGTGGCTCTGGTCGAGAGCTCCCGCCATGCTGGCGACAGCGCGTTGCAGGCAGGGCACCATGGGGCGTAGCTGGAAGATGGTCATGGTTAGAAGGCATGTATGGGTTGGAGATTTCTGAGGTATGGCAAAATACATTGGTACATGAAATATTTAATTGAATGTAGATAGAATGAATTGGGAAAATAAGGCCTATGGTGGCCTAGTGGTTAAGGAATCTGCATCTCTGTACGATTGTGCGGGTTCGAAACCTGGCAAGTACTAATGTAACGTTTCTAAAGTCATTTGCACTTTTTTAGTCTGACGTCACTGACTAACGGTGAAGGAAAACATCGTGAGGAAACCTAGACTTAAGTCTGTAATCGCCAATCTACTTTGAGCAAGCGTTATGATCGCTCATGCCTTCTCTGTATGAAAAGGTTTGTGCCCAACAGTGGTACAATATGTAGGCCGATGATGAATGAATTAGGATGAAATCTAGAAGGATAAGGTAATGGGAGGAGGAAATAGGGACCTTAAGAAAACAGTTTTTTTTTACAAAAATGAAAGGTCCATTGATCAGATAACTAGCTTCAAAAAACAGTCGAATTGAGAACCTCCTCCTTTTTAGGGTTCCGTAGTCCGACAAGGAACCCTTATAGTTTCGCTCTGTCCGTCTGTCTGTCTGTCTGTCTGTCCGCGGCATAGCTCCGTGGTTTTTGTTATTATAAAGCTGAAATTTGGTATGAATATGTATATTGATCACGCCGAGAAAGTGGTAAAATAAAATTTTGAAAAATATTTTTTTTTAGGGTAGCTCCCAAACATGTAAAGTAGGGATGAATATTTTTTTTCTCGCGTACCCCTTCGTGTGGGGTATCGTTAGACAGGTCTTTCAAAAATATTATGGGTGTGTGAAGACCATTTTTCAGTTAAGCGAGCCATTTGCGAAATATCTAGATTTTAAGTGAAATTTTTTGTTCGATACGAGTTACCCCCCCCCTCTAACTTTTGAATGGCTGTACCTAGAAATGTGAAAAAAATCACAGACGTAGTACGTGTAATGAAATTATAAGGAAAACTATCACGGCTAAGTAGGCTTAACCGGTTACAGAGCTATAGTCGACTAACTAACTCCTACTACGGAACCCTACTGCGCGTGGCCCGACACGCACTTGGCCGGTTTTTTTTTGAAGTCTTAAAAAACCGTAACTACCATTTTTTTACCGTATGTTTTTTTTATGTTTGTTCATATAACGGCAGTAAAGTCCTTACGATACGAGACTACGAGAGAAGATATATGTACAATTTTAAGTAATACCTAAAATTTTCCGGACACCTTAGGTGTGGTTCGGATAAACATATCATAGCACTGATGATGAAACAGCTGTTGTCATCCGAAATGACATCATATACCTATATATTGTTTACCGTTTAAAACTCGTTCGTGTTGTTTTATCTTTTCTCATTATTGCAGACAGAGTCGTAAACGTTCCGGCGATACGGGCACGTTTCAAGAGATTATTTTTTCACGCTTTGCCTTCAGAAAAGTGTATACTCCATTTACTATGAGATAAGACATTTAAACGCACCCTATTTACCGTTTGTTCAAACGATGTTGAGCTCTATTGCTAAGGTGACATGACAAAAACAGAATGCAGAATATATTTATTATTGTAAACATTATTTTGCTTTCAACACCATCCTTATCAGTACAGAATAGAACTTAAAATCGGTTGAATAAGCTGCAAAAAGAATTTGGAAGTTTTTCTAATCTTATTGTAGATGAAGCATAAATTTTAATTTGTATTTACATCACTGTATACACGCGTATTTGAACTTATGAGATAGGATTATAGGAAATTAAAAATACCAATACTAATTATTTTTCGTGGTTTTACCCGCATCCTGAGGGAACCAGTTCTCGTACACGAGTATTTTATGTGTTAATACAGTTTGTAAGCTATGTGTGTACGAAATCTTATCCAAATCCAATCAGTAGTTCTTGCATCAAAGAGTAATTAACATACATACATCTGCATGAACTTTAATATTTATAATATCACTAGCTGTTTCCTCCGTGTCCCAACGGAACTAGGTCCTCTCTATCTCCATAGCAAAATGCATCCAAATCTATTAAAGTCGTTCTCAAGTTATGGCGTGACCAAGGGACATAGGGATTATTTTTTTTTAATTTAGATTCTATAAATAGGACATCTGCTTATATCAAGGTTTTAAGCATTCATATGTGCCCAGAATTAGATAACACCCCAAGTGTTTTCACTGCAGCGAGAGAGGGGAGGGAATGCTTTTGTCTTTTGTTGAATATACTTGAGTATTAATAATTAACAACACAATAAAAAAGATATTTTCATCAATAGATGAACTGTTAGCTATACTGCTGTTATAAGAAGAAAGGCCGTAGCTACCATTTTTTTCGATATTGACTTAAGTAGGGTCGTTGCGCCGGTTAGCGACCACTTAGCTGACTTGCGCACTTTGAAAGAATTAAAAACTACTTAATATGTACGCAAAATCGTTACTGTCCATATAAATGATTCAGAAATATAGTCAAGATGCATATAAATAAATAAAAATATTACACTTCCATATATAAATTTGGAAAAAATATCGAAAATGTGCAAAAATAGCCAAAACGTCAGTTACCGACCACTTTGGTCAGTATGCGACCACTTGATGCCAGTTACCGACCACTATTTTAAAGGTGTTTTATTTATTATAAGGCTATTATTATTGATGCAAAAATGAATTAAACATATTTATAAACAAATAATCATCAACACCAATAATGATTTTTCATTGTTTTTTGAATATAATATCGATTATCTCGCGCTTGTATTGAAAGCCACTTTAATTCGCTTTTCACTCTTCGCATGTAATACTGGGTCATTTGGTCTCGATAACGTCACGTTTTCTTCCTCTTAGTAGACCCTCTATACTATTCTATAGTAATTCGAGGAATCCGACATACCTGATATGCCAGCCTATGGGTTTCCTAAGTATCTTGGGGTTGGTTACCAGTCCCAACAGATGCAGTTGAACACACATGGAATGACTGCCTATCTAACCTCCACTTTCTAATTACCACGTATCCCGATACCTTTCTGTAAGAGAGAGGATGTCACACCTGGGTTCTGACTTCCCGCAACATCATCTGCCTAGCCTTTTCCCAAATCGTTAAATTAATCGTCGTAACGATTATCAAAATTGTCAAAGTCAAAATTACAGCTGGGAACAACAGTTTAACATGTTTCTGAAACACGAAGGAGTCTCCGTATTATTTAGATGGTCACCCATCCACAAACCAACCGCGGCAAGCAGAGCTTTACTTTGACTTTCAAAGGTATGTTTTGAAGGATCTTAACTCAAATGTTATTTATTACATACTACACCATGGTGAACGCTAACTGATGTCAAATGCCATAGATTATTGCTCACAAACCGCGCGCGGCCACATATTTGCACTGATTTTGATAGGCATTTGTCAAAAAATTACAAAGAAAACATGTGGTCGTTTACTGAAAAAACTTATCTTCATGCCTAAGTTATACTATATCCAAAAATATGTAATCATAATTTGAAACCATGGGATCATAATTAACAAAATGAAATAAGACTGATCCAATCAGTATACGACCACCCGGCCGCTTACTAACGCATCAGTTACAATTACGTTTCAGTAAGCGACCACTGGATTTTAGTGAAAAATAAGATAAAAATCAGCAAAATTATTATTAAATAATCGAAATCACTAAATAATTGAACTAACCACGCTTTCATATTGGTTAAACATACAATACAAAGTACTAAAACATATCATTGAACGCTGTCCGTCGCGCTGTTTTATTTGCAAATTCACTGTATTTTCGCACATCACCGATTATCACGAAAATTGAAAGGCTTTTTTTGTAAGTTAGGTAAAAGCATTTAATTTAAAATGTATTAAATACTAAATGCTTAACTATTCCAAAGTTATTTGGTATATTTTTTTTATGGTTATGTCTCATAGAAATGTTATTATCCTTAATTAAAGAAACCTAGTCGGTCAAGTGGTCGGTAACCGAAGGTGGTCGCGTAACCGACGCAATGACCCTACACGGCCGTAGCTAGGGGGGAGACATTGTGGGGCAATGCCCTACCTTGAAATAACAATGCCTTTCCTTAAAAATACCAAAAATTAATGTTTGGTCATAGTTTGAGATAAAAAGAATATAACCAATGCTGCCTTACCTCAAATTCGACTCTAGCTACAGCCCTACTTAAGTACATATTTGGAATCAGGAAAAGATTCTAATTACGAATATGTATTAACTGTTCTAGTGTGTAGTGTTGCATTCTATCAATACAAGTAGTTATTGTATCATTTTCCTACAGCAATATGAATAAGCAACATGCGTGTTTTGGTGACTTACTGGTTAAGGCACCTGCCTCTCGTGCACAAGTGCGCGGGTTCGAAACCTGGCAAGTACTAATGTGACTTTTCTAAATTCGTAAGTCTAAGTATAACTTAGATTTCACTAATTAACAGTGGAGGAAAACATAGTGAGAAAACCTGGACTTAAAAAGTCTGAAATTGCCAATCCGCCTTGAGCAAGTATGGTGATCAATGCTCATGTCTTCTCTGTATGAGCAGAGGCCTGTGCCCAGCTGTGGGACGATATATAGGCTGATGATGATGATGAATAAGGTTGTGTATAAACTTTGTGCAGAAACTTTCCCATTTAATAACATTTGTACCGAATACTTTATTAATAGCAATAATATTACATTGAGATAGGACATGCCTATTTAAAAATAACGATAGAAAAGCTTATCAAAAGCATATATAAACAAGTGACTATTAATGATATTAAATACTAGCTTTCCACCCGTGTGGTATTTTGTTTACACCTTTGGTTACATTATTCAAGTTTAAGTCTTATCCCTAATTATTTCTGGAAATAAATATCGCCTATGACACTTCATAAAGATGTAGCCTTCTAATGGTGAAATAATTTTTCAAATCGGTCCATTCGTTTTTGAGTTACAAATCTACAAACAAATCATTCCTCTTTATAATATAAGTATAGAAGATAAAATATTCAAGCCTGCATCAGACATCAATGACTGCATTCAGCATGACTAATAGTGCATTAACATTAATGTATGGGTTAGTGATGTAACTGTGTAGACGACTTTCAAATATGGAATGACTCATGGAGTCAAATTGTCTATTATTGTCTGTACCAATTGACTTTATGAAAAACTAGCTGTTTCCCGCGGTTTCACCCGCATCCCGAGGGAACTACTTAGCGCACCCGGGTAAAAAGCCATAGCCTATGTTGTTCCTCAGGGTCTATTCTATCTCTGTACCAAATTTCATTTATATCGGTCCAGTAGTTTTGGCGTGAAAGTGTAACAGACAGACAGACAGAGTTACTTTTGCATTTATAATATTAGTAAGGATGTAAACAAAGATGTAACCTATTTTGTTCTAATTCTGCCACAGAAATTAACAAAATGTCGTAGGGGTATTTATGTCAATTTCATGCTCTAAACATCATCATTTAATGACATTTTATTTATCTGTGGTAAAATTAGAACAGACTAGGTTATGATATTGTTTATATTTTTCGTAAAATACTATATTTTATTTATTATTTATTTATAGTATAGACTATATTACCTGTCTAACTATGCGGCCAGTATTTTGAGATGACCTAAATTGAATGAATAGAAGTTACTAATGCTAATCACAATGTCTTAACACTGAAGCAGTATGTTCTTGTCTGCTATAGAAGATGTACCTACCATGTGTTGTACAATAGCAACTGATAAGGGAATAAAGGGGTTTTTGAGGGTGAAATATTGGGGGGTTACATAAAGAAAGAATATATTCTAAGCAAATGTTTAGAAAATATCTATTTCTGGCAGTTCATATCCATATCCATAGAACAAAACTTTTTTTAAAGCCCAAGCAGGTTTGATTGGACTATTTTGTTTTTAATTTTACAGCTGAAAGAAATGTAGGTACTACTAGGTACTAGTATATTGGGATTTCGGCTGGACACACTTCTTCCATTTTAGCAGATTGTAACTTACATACTATTTTGTTGAACTAGAATAATTCAAGGTAGATCATGACCTTTTGAATAAGCTGCATTTAAAAATGAATTACAATAAAAAATTCCACACATTTCTGAATTTGAATCCAGTTAGAAAAAAAATAAAAAAAAGCGAGTATGTATCATACTAATAATAAAAAATGTTTTTTTGATAGGAATGGTATAGATAGGTCACAGGATAACCATGAATAAAATGATGACATATTATTTTCCTGTCTCCAAATGGAATTTTTCGTCATGGAGCAGGACAAAATGGAAGCCGATTTTCACACGTAATGTACGGAAGTCACAGACATGTACCAACAATAGACAATGCGTCACGGTTTTCAAAACGGTTCTTTCTACTTAGACCCTATCGACCTTGTAGTGGTTATTGAACTCAAACGAGTGGGTTGTTCCTCTCATTAATAACACCACAAATAAACATGTTTTCGAATAAGTAACCAGACACAAACGAAAATAAGATATTTAAGCAGGTTTACAGATAATGTCAATGAGTAATACTTGTTATTTCACACCTAAATAATGAAGGAAAAAATTTGACACGTTCCCGAAGTTGGTTGAAACCGGCTATAGTAAAAAATACTTACAACTCGACCATCCATTCTCCCTCGAGGATTTCTTTCCAGTTGTCTTCATCTAATTCGCGGTTGGCACTCACAAAACCAGTAAAACAACATAAAATAAATGAGAAATAAATGAAAAAATGTAAAATTTGCGAAACCGTGTGTACGCGCGCCATGTTTGATTTTGCTGTAATGTTGCCAATTCCTAAAGACTTTTTATTACTAAAATCATTATGGTGTTGTATCACTAAATATTTATGGTAGTATTCTTGTAACTATTTTTATTATTCAAATATGTAAGATATAATTAATAAAGTTAAAATTTAAGTTGTCATTACCCAAAGAAATTTTTGATTAAACAAATCTAATAAATCTACTACACTACTGCTGCCATCTAGTACGTACAACATAGTACTGCATGACACTACACTGCAGTTGACGGTATTCCATATAAGATGTCGCTACTAGGACAATATAAGGGTTGTCTTCGTTTCATTTACCTACCCTCACTTCTGGAAAATATTAGTTTTCTGCAGGTGATGTAGTAATAAATGCCTTGTAGCTAAGAAATCGTAGAAAAGACTGCTGACTATAACAAAGACAAAGATATTTTATTTGCATTAACACGAGTGATATTACATACATGCAATGGTGTTAAGTACACTTCTCATCAAAAAAATCGAAACACCTCGCAGTTTATGATTTGATAAGGATTATCAGAAAAATGTGTATATTTAGGAATAAATGTAAAATGTCATTTAATAGTGAGTAGTATGAGGTTTTTAAATCCTAATGTTATTGTTCTAAATTCAAATTAAGTCTTCATAGATTTCGTATTTTGTATAATGAGTAATTTTTACCCTGTATGGAATATGAAGGAAATGGGTAAAACAACACGCGTAAATGAAAAAAAAAAATTAAGAAACGTTTATTTAATAACTTGTATTCCCTCCGCGAGCTCTTATTACTGCTTCCATACGGTTCTTCATCGATCGGATGAGAGTCACGATCACATGTTGTGGTATATTATCCCATTCCTCTTGGATTGCATTTTGCAGCTGGCTAAGTGTTTCTGGGGCTGGATCTCTTGCTCGAATTCGTCTCTTTAATTCATCCCATAGATGTTCAATGGGATTCATGTCCGGGCTTCTTGCTGGCCATACCATAATGGAGATACCGACTTCGGTAAGATAATCTCGTACGACGCCCGCGGTGTGAGCTCTAGCATTGTCGTGCATGAATATGAAGTCGTTGCCAATAAAATGTGCATAGGGCATCACATGAGGTTCAAGACACTGTTCGATGTACCGATGAGAGTTTAGTGCAGGCAGCCGTGGCCCAGACACAAAGGCAAGTTCTGTCTTACCGTCGGCGCTGATTCCTCCCCAAACCGTCCACGAACCGCCACCATAGCTGACCTTTTCTTCAATGCAGCATTGTGCAAAGCGTTCTCCATCTCTTCTGTAGACCTTGTTCCTTCCGTCGTTACCATACAGCATAATTTTACACTCATCAGAAAACAGTACTTTGCTCCACTGAAGGTATGACCAAGTTAGGTGCTCGCGTGCAAAGTTAAGGCGCGCTCTTCGATGGTCTGCAGTTAATTTCGGCCCATTCGCTGGCTTATGCGGTGCCAATCCGCGTTCCTTCAACCTTCTTCTTATTGTAGAGTCACTTACAGCTACTCTTCGTACAACGCGAAGCTGCTGCTGCAGTTGAAAAGCGTTAAGGCGTCGATTTCGTAAAGAAGTTGTTACAATAAATCGATCATCTCGCTCAGAAGTGACCCGATTCCTGCCAGATCCTGAACGGCGCGTGAACGAACCAGTCTCCCGATAGCGTTTGTAGACTCTATGAACAGATGATAAGCTTAGATGCAATCTTGCAGCCACAACACGCTGACTAAGTCCAGAATCCAGCAATGCCACCACTTGGGCGGCTTCTGCGGGCGAAGTATCCATATGTTTTAGAAAAAAAAGTTTTTTCAGACGTCCCAAAGTCACAGTAAATGAAATAAGAAACAAAAAGTTTAAAGACAAGCGCTAATTTTTAGTTTTTAAACGAGAAACGTACTCCAACCCTAAATACACATTTGTCTCAAAACAGTGATTAATTTCATTTATAGGATAAACAAATGAAATTCTAATTTCGAATTTTGATTTTTTTCTTCTTACTGTAATGACCAAACTGCCAGCTACACAATAATGTTTTTTTTTTCATGGAATTAATTCTCTTTTGTAAAAAATTAGGACAAAAACTTTTGATGAGAAGTGTATATCTAACTAGGTTGGATCTTCAGCAAGCCTAGCGAGGCACTCTTTAACAACCTATTTTGGTATCGTCTAGGTATTTTTTCCGACCAAAAACAGTAGAAAGTTTTGTTTTAAATATGACTATCCCGCATCACAACCTATGCTCAGATTTTCTTGAGATAAGTTTTTGACATTAGGTGTATGAACATTGTGTCAAAATTCTTTCTTTAATTAGAAAATCTGGTGTAGCACACCAAATTGAATACCGAAACATCGAATATGAAATGATCACCTTCAGATTAAATTGTTTATTGAAAATGGTCATTAGCCAGCAAGAGTCTATACGACTTCCTGCTCTACCCAGAGCGAGAGGAGTCTTTTGCTGACTACCCCTTTATATCTACTACCCAGATGTTTTTTTTTCAGGAGAAAAACAAAACTATTTGTAATAAACTCACGTTTCGAACTAGCCAATCTAATCCGACTTGAGCAAGCGTGTTGATCAATGTTCATTCCTTCTCTGTATGAGAATCAAGAGGCCTGTGGCCAGCAGTGGGACAATATATAAAGTAAGTTTTTTATTCTACTTATTCTTTAGTAGGTAACTATTAATAACTCTGTACCTAAGGCTCTTTAGGTCTATTGCTAAGTAATTGCCAGGTTCCCAAAAAGTAGGTTCTATGGGGAAGAACTGGCAAGAAACTCCATGGATACTCTTTTCGATAAAGCGTTTACATACGTCTGCCTAGCCTTTTCCCGAATGTTAGAATCGGCTTCCAGATTAACCGCGGATGCAGCGGACTACCAGCTGTTTTTCATGAAGTGACTGCCTATCTGACCTCCACAACCCAGTTACCGGGTAACACGATCCCCCTTTGTAAGACTGGTTATCAGACTTTCTGGTTCTAGACTACCCGTACGACTGTCAAAGATCTACAAATGACAGCCGGGACCACCAGCTACGTGCTTTCCGAGGCACGGAGGAGTCTCGCTATGACATAGATGATCACCAATCCACGGACCGACCTCACCAAGCTAAGCTTTGATCAAACGTTAAGCTACTTTTTACTGTTGTTACTGTTGGGACACGGGTGAAATCGCGTAAAACAGCTAGTATCTATAATATTTATTTATTTAAACTTCATGTACAACAGTGATACATAGGCGGACTTAATGCCACAAGGCATTCTCTACCAGTCAACCCTAATATAAAAATGAATCGCAGAATGTGTTGCTAACCGCAAATCTCGAGAGCAGCTGAACCGGTTTGGATGAAATTTGGTAAGGAGATAGAGGGGACCCTCGAGAAGGTTTTAGGCTACTTTTTATTCAGGTGCGTTAAGTAAATCTGTTGGGATGCGGATGAAACCGCGGGAAATTGCTAGTAGATAGATATTTTCGAATCCAGTTCAACTATCACTACATAGTATAAAACAAAGTCGCTTTCTCTGTCCCTATATCCCTATGTATGCTTAAATCTTTAAAACTACGCAACGGATTTTGATGCGGTTTTTTTTAATAGATAGAGTGATTAATGAGGAAGGTTTTAGTATATAATTTGTCAAGTTATTGTATCCATTAGCTAAAATATCGCGGGCCGCTGGCGGGAAGCTAGTTTAATTATAATTCTAAAAACTCGGGCTATTCTGCTTACCCCCCTTAAGCTACAGCGTGAACACAACAGAGGACGTACACTCGATCGATAGTAGACGAAGCCGGTGACGAAGCCGTACCAGTGCGACATCGACACCGTTGTCGATAAGCGCAGCACTGGCCAACGGTTTTTTAACGTTTCATACAAATTACTGACGAAGGAATTACTTGTTTCAATTTTTATTGTTAGCACTTTATGAGCCCTCCACTAGAGCTCGTGGCTAAGTGACACACGGGTCAATCGATCAAAGGTTAAACTGCGATTGGTGCGGTCGGTCCGTGGATGGGTGACCATCTATGCTATACCGAGACTCCTTCATGTCTTGGAATGCACGTTAAGCCGTTGGTCCCGGTTGTCATTTGTAGATCTTTGACAGTCGTTACGGGTAGTCAGAAGCCAGAAAGTCTGGTAATCAGTCTAACCAAGAGTTATGTTACCCTGTAACTGGGTTCTCCAGAACAGATAGGCAGTCGCTCCATGTAAAGCACCGGTACTCAGCTAGTTGCATGCGCTGCATAGTTCGTAAAAGGCTAAGCAGACAAAAAGGAACTATTTAACAAAATGAATTTAAATCTAGCTACACCGAAAATACAGCTACGAAGCAAAAGCAAGGTATACAAAAAACATTGTTCTCTAACGTAACGCATAAGCATTTAAATAAATAAATAGATATCGATCAAATCCGCCGTGACAGTTGTCAAACATCAAAATATTTTACGCGCGCTTTTTTGTGACACGCTCTCTATGGTCAGGGTTGGTAGGTAATATAAATGGTTTGATTTCTAAGATTTTATTATCATAAATTAATATTACATATTAAGTAAAAAAATCATGATATTACGCGTGTATTTTCAAAAGCGTATCCGTTGGTGTATCTATATGATATCAGACAGTTTTATTTTTTTCTTCATCCTGTGTAATGGGTTTTTTGACACTATGAATTTTTACATGGTTATCCCAATAATCATGTGAAACGTAAGGGGGGATCTATGAGCAATATTGGACCAATATGATGATCCCAATAACAATAGGAGCTAGACCGAAACCTCGACGCGAAAATCACTCTTGCGATCACTACACCAATGTAGTACTCCTTTTAAGTAATGGTAATACTGATTATTTGTACGGTTTTAAATAAGATTGTTCGCCAAAACATCGGCCGGGGCAATGAATTAATTAAATTAGGTACCATTCGTGATTTCTCTTCGCCTTCCAAATGAAACACAAGAGTACATTTATTTAGTACTAAAAAGTCTATCATAACGACAAATGAAGGGGTACTTATTCCTTGGTGCGACAAACTACTTGCATGCAGACTGCCACTCGCTGGATACCAATAAAAGTTCGATTGCAATCAAAACAGGTTACGAAAAAGAAGAAGAAGAAGAATATGAATCTTTATTTGCAGAGACACGGTATTTACAGGAAAGAAAGAAAACCTTTACAAACTCCCGATACTGACAGCCCTAACTGCTGCCCTAGTTTCATTCGAAATTCGAACGCCGTCGTGTCTATGAGCGTTTTATTTTTTCAATTTTCAAATATCGAACGAATGGAAGCTTCAAATCAGTTGTTTATTTTCATAAGTATAATGGCATTGTTTGTGGACAAGATTATTTCGTATCTCGATCAATATGGCGTATTTATTTTTATTTTTCGAGTGTTTGATACGTAACATGGAATTTTTTGTAGATGACTGTGCATTTTACATTTACTGGACTGCCGGTTCTTTGATGTATTGATAATTTTTTGTCACAAATATCTTTTCCTGTTATGTAGAGTAGTGGGCATCTGTTTCATATTGTTTAGGTATTTAGAATAAAGTTTTAATGAAGAAATTAACAGCACCAGGGTTATTGAGAATGAAATTCGTTTTCGGCTCTTCTCTTAAGACTTAGGAACTGTCCATCTTTATTTAAACTTTTTAAGAGTCTGATAAACGCTTTCTAAATAAAAATCCAATAAAAATTAACTGTATTTAACATTTTTTTTAGAACAAGCCCGCAATACGAATTCAAATTAAAAATGACAGAGTTTCATACAAACTTCGCCATTAAAGGGTTAAATTTCGGAAATACCTTTTTTAACGGATGCCTACGTCATACAAAGAACACACCCTCCAAGTTTCAGGTCTCTGCGATCAGCGGTATTAAAACAATATTTTGGCTTCTTTAACAGCGCAGAATATGTCCTAAGTATAAATAAATGCATTTTATCTTGAAACTCCCAAAATATTTCACTAAACTTGTAGAGTCATGGCATGATTCACGACACCAACAGATAAGGCACTGTTACTCAATACCAATGCCTAAGACTGTTATAAAAACAATTTGATTAGATCTATGGTCGCAGTTGCTAGTCACGGGATTATCATTGTGTGGTCTGTGACGTCAGCCGAATGCGCGTACGCAACTCGATTGGGGCAGTTCATTAAAGTTAGCTTTCCATCAAAGTAGTTAAAAAGGGCTGGCATATAGTTTTGATAAAAGAATCAGCATTGCCATCCGACATGGCAATGCAGCCAGCCTTCTAGGGGCCAATTCTACTATTTTAATACCGATACAAGTTCAATTCCGATTCGACAACAGTTCGATTCCGATTTTGTTTCGATTGTAACCTTAAAAGCTATTCTACTATTTGCATGGCAAAATCGCAACTGAACCACAACTAAAGTTCTATCTTTTTTTTTTTTTTTGTGTATGGCGTCTCGCAGCCTAGAAGGTTGTCGACTGCTTAACCGGGCTTGCCTGTGAAGTGCCTTAAATAAATTTAGGGCCTCCAGCCAGGGCTTAACTTACAAAACTAAGCGACTACACGCTAAGGGCACCCCCTAGTGGGGTACGGGCCTCGGATTAGGGCGTCGCTGGGGGAGGACAGCAAGGGACAGGCTGGTTCAGACTAAAGTTCTATCGAACATCAACAATCGTAGATCAAAGTTGCTTTTTATCAACTTAAGTTCAACCGCTAATTTTGGCAGCTGAAAGATTGAAGCGTATGTTAAATATATGCGCAATAGAAATTGACATGTTTCGACCGATCGTTGGCGTAAACTGAATCGTTGTCGCTGCTGGACCGTTCGTTCATTAGTGGAATAAGAAAACGCTGTACTATAAAGGTTTAGCAGAGGTTAGATTACAACATTTTACAAATTTTTAGTGGAATTGCCACGACACGATTCCCGTTGAAATCAAATTCGACCGCAAAATCTTCAGATTAGCAAACAGGGGCTCGATCTAGGACCCCTTACATCTGCACCCTTTGTTTCAAGGCCTAATTCTACCGTGACTAATGCTGCAACCACTTGAACTGCCAACCCTCTGAGGAGTAAGGATTATGGTATTTCTCTATGGTAACGAGCGGACATAATAATGGCACTACACTTTAACAGCCGGTTGCTCTTACGAATATCACAAAACATGATATCCATAATTAACACAGGTACCTACTATTGTTATTTTTTGTGTTATCAATACAAGGATATACTAATTAAGTTAACATATAACCCTATCAAAATTTAATGCAATAGCCCCGCAAATCAAAATCCTTGAAAAAGCTCATTGCACCTCCTAGGTTCCCCAATTTTGGAAGACAGTTTTGAAAATTTCATTGACTCAAAAATAGCTAATTTTAAAGATATTTCGGACAGACTACTCAAAATTAATTTACACTCGGCTTTTACTTTACTAAAATATTGTTGTTTTGGCCCAAAATTTATTTATAATCTCCGCTCTTCCCCTCTATGGAAGCAGCCGCATCTATTAGACAAAGTTGACCAAATTATTCGTAACACGTTAACGTCATTATTTAATGTGGCTTTGGACGACCGTGCGTGGCTTCAAGCTACTCTTCCCATTCGTTTTGGTGGCCTCGGCGTCCGCAAAATTTCTAGTGTTAGTCTACCGGCGTTCTTATCCTCGGTCTACAGCACTGAAAGTTTAACCAGGAAAATTTTAGCTCCATCGCTGGTTGACTCTGAGGTGCCGTATTTGACTGATGCTATGAACGCCTGGAAAATGGCTTGCCCAAACACAGCTTTACCTGACAACCCCGCTTCCCAGAGACAATGGGATGAGCCGCTTTGCAGGTTGGTACGAAAAAACCTTATTGAAACGTCTACCAACACTGCTGAGCGTGCTCGCCTTCTGGCTTTGGGAGAGTGGGAGTCAGGTCTTTGGCTTCACGCACTTCCATCACCCAACATAGGCACTATGCTGGGTGATACAACATTTCGGCTCGCTACATGCTTGCGCCTGGGCGCTCCCTGTGGAGCTCCGCACCGCTGCCAATGCGGCGAATCCGTGGACAGCCTTGGTCACCATGGTCTTTCCTGCATCAAGAGCGCAGGTCGCATAGCACGGCATGCCAGCATTAACGACATCATCCGCCGTGCTCTTGTCACCGCCGGGGTGCCAGCCGTTCTAGAACCCAATGGTTTGGCACGCGACGACGGCAAGAGACCGGATGGGATGTCTGTAATGCCATGGAAGATGGGAAGGTCTTTGGTGTGGGATGCAACTTGTGTCGACACCCTTGCTCCATCCCATCTTCCCAGTACGGTGGGCTGTGCTGGTGCAGCTGCCGCAGCTGCAGAAAACCTTAAACGGCGCAAATATATAAACCTTAGTGGTAATTATATATTTGAGCCGTTTGGGGTAGAAACATTAGGGCCATGGGGTCCAAGTGCCCGTCTACTATTTCGTGATATAGGCAAACGTTTAGTAGACTCCACGCGTGATCAAAGGGCTGGCCTATATTTCGGTCAAAAAATCAGCATTGCCATCCAACGTGGCAATGCAGCCAGCCTTTTGGGCACGATTCCCGTTGACAGCGATGCGGATGAATATTTTGATGCCTAATTATATTAGTATAATTTATTATTTTTATGTTTTTATTATTGTAAATATAAGTAAATATGTAAATAATTATTAAAAACAATTATAGTTAACATATATCATAAATATTTAGGCGAAAAAAATAAAATAATAGCAAAATTATTCAATTTTATCCTCCATTTTGACAGATCTTGAATGACAGTTCTTCCGTTTCACGTTTACGTAACCTGTTTTTTTTTGTGCATCAGGCTGTAACTATGGCAAAAGTATTTCGAAACGGATGATAGTTTGTTTTCTTTTGTTTCTTCGTCATTAGAAATAAATCAACTTATGTTTTATGCCAATAAAATATTTTCCTTTCTTTCTGTTTCTATAGGACCAACAGTTCAAAAAATATAGAAACAAGATTGAAATTTTAATATTATAAAATGCACGGATGTATCTTTGTATGTATTTTACGCTTTTACTGTAAAATGGCTGAAGCATTTCATATGAAATTTTGGCATGGAGATGGAGTGAAACTTGGGGAAAGATACAATTTTTTATCCAAGTGTATGAAGATGTTCTAAGTATCTAAGATCTATTCTATTCTATCTCTATTCTATAAGAACTAGCCGTGTCCCTGGGTTTCTCGTGCAACCTGAAGGAACAACTTCAAGTACCCGGATAAAAAGTAGCCATTAACCGTCTCCGGGGTCCCACCTAACTACACACCAAATTACATCAAAATCAGTTCAGCAGTTCAGTAGGTAACGCCGAGCCTGTCTTTGTGAGTTAAGTTTACAATTCACTTTTTTCTCAAGGAGCTAGTTTCCGAAGCCATTTAGGTCATGAAAAAAATGTTAGAGAATACTTTATTCTTTTATCATCCAACATACTACAGCGCATGCGTCCACATAACAGAGGAATGAATGACTAATCCTCAAACAAGTTACAATTTATTTGTATTAATAAAAAAATCTAATCATAATTTTTGTTGAAATTCTACAATGAAACATTAAGCCATTTCATCAGTGTACCTTCGTATCGAAAACTGTCAAATTTTCAACGGAAATGTGACACGATTGTCAAGTTTTTTGTCATTGCACGATGCAGAGAAGTTGATTGGGTGTTGCTATGCTTTGGAGTTATTTTACCGCTAAGTTTTGGCAAAATTTTAATTTGATATGGAATTTGTGGTCTTTTTCTTGATGAGTGGAGAATACTTAAATGACTTTATAAGGTGTAATTGTTGTTATTAAGTGAATATTATAAAAAAAAAAACAAGAAAAAAGTTAAGAATTGTTTAATGTTCACCTTTGGTTTTAAGTTTTTCTTGTATTTTACGTATTATATCTGATAATTGGTTATTTGACTGTATTTTTTTTATTAGAAATACATAACTTGTTGAGTTTCATATTTTATAATTCAAATAGATGGGTAGTTTGTCATTTCCTTATTTTCCATCTACCGCCCTTTTTTTCCTATTCCTATCTCACCGCTCACTCAACGTCACCGCGACCTCAGTTCGACGACGCTGGTCATCTGCCCTGTCCGCAAATTCGAGTGCGTGCGTGATCACCGTCTAGTGCATCGGTCTACAATTCTCGTTTGAGAAATCGCGACGTGAAATCGTCCTATGAACTCTTGTATACGTGTCTATCGTGTAAACATTTTATTATCAAGAAAAGAAGATCTCGAGGTGAGATTGAAGAGGAACATAACGTGGGCGGCCGCCACGTGTTTAGCTGGAAGGAAAGTAAGCCACATATTGCTGCTTAGAAGGTGAGCTCCTATCAGTCTAACGATCCTTTCCAATCAATTATCCATCGATTTATGTAATTTCTTTGTCTCAATTCCAAATACAGTCCACTTTCTTTGATAACCACGCCTAAGGTTATACCGCCATTTATTAACCCCGCAAAAAGTATGTGATGGTATTAGGCGCCAGCATATTTTTATTGGTCCTTCGAGCCGGATTTTTTATCCATTTTTCTCTTTAAAACCCGCTAACTTACGTATAATTTCTCGTCATTGTGCTACGCAATTATTCTTTTTATATTTTGTTTTATCTCGCATATAGTCAGTTATTTCGTCCGTTATTTCCGCACCGCATTACGCAGTACATGACGTTTATTATACCCTTCTTATATATATATATACATATTATTTTCACGCATTTGCAATAATTTGTTATATTGCGTCATCCGCTGCATCATTCCGATCGCACAAGTACGTAGACCGTAGGCGCATTCCACAGTCGCGCGCGCACCGAACTCATTTCTACCCTACACTTTTTATAATTTTTCTTTTTCCGCTACCGCTTTTATATTACCGCTTTTTTATTAATTTAACTTCGCTATTAAGTTGTTTAGACTTAGTGTTTGTTTTCATTCGCTGACTTTAAGTTAATTTTATTACTGCGTTACATTTCATTTAACCACTCATATAAAATGGTTAAGCCTAAAAGAAAAGGTAGTGAAGGATTTGTAGGAGATAGTTTTGATGTAAACAAAGGTCAATTAGCCATTTACATGGTTAAACGAGATGTTATTTATAAACGCGTGGAAAATATTTTCGAGTATGCTAAAAAAGCAGAAATGGATTCTCAATATTTTCGAGTATTTTCTTCCATGGCTGTTAACATAGATATATTGCGTAACGATTACCAAAATATTTTGGATTCTTACAATATGTTAAACTTACAATTAAATCCTGATTCTGAGGTCGGTTACGATTCTTGGACTTCATTTGAGGATATGTATTGCTACATCAAACAAATTTTATTTGATAATGAAAAACCTTCTTCGCAATCGCAGCAAGCTCCTACGAAAACCAAACCGCGCCTTCCACCTATTGAATTAAGATCTTTTGATGGAGATGCTAAAAACTGGCCTATGTTTTATCATCAGTTTAAGAGCATGATTCATGATAACGCTTCGCTCACTGATAATGACCGTGTATTTTACTTAGTCGGGAAACTAACCGGACCAGCTTCGTGCGTGTGCGCAGGATTGGCACCTACTGCAGAAAATTATAATATTATATGGGACACATTAGTGAAAAAATATGAAGATCCTCGTTCGCTCGCATCCGCCTATCTTAACCAGTTGTTGCATTTTAAACCGCTTTCTAGTACAACTTCAACCGGACTAGATTCTTTTATTAATAATTTTGATTCCTCTATAGAGGCTCTTAAACAACTGAAGCTCAATGATTTAAATGATTTTATTTTCTTGCATTTAGCGCTTCAAAAATTAGACGCTGAGACAGTTAAATTATTTGAAATTACATACCGCAAAGATAAAATACCTACTTACCAAAATTTAATTGAATTTATAAAGGAACAAAGTAAAGTTTTATCTCGTTCTTCTAATGTTAATAATAAGCCGGTTGTTAATAATTCTCAACGCAATAAGCACATTCCTGTACCTTCGAAGTCTTTCATTAATAAGGATGTAGGATCACATATAAACACAACTAGTAATTGCGCTTTGTGTAGGAATAAACAACACGAACATTTATATTCGTGCCCTTCTTTTATGAAATTGACTCCACATGAAAGATATAATTTTATTAAAATGAATTCTTTTTGTAACAACTGTTTAAGTGTGAAGCATAAAACCTTATCTTGCACTTCAAAACATAACTGTTCGCATTGTTCTATGCGACACCACTCATTATTGCATTTCAATATAAAATCTAATTGCAACATTGGTGCAGTGGTGTCCGACCCCGCTAATATTATTTCCACGCGCACGCACGGCGCTGCATCGGGCAGCCCTGCGCGCGCCGAGTCGAAGATGACTCATGTCTCGCCCGCTCCAGGTGCAACTATCGCGAGTAATAGTTCACCGCTTTGCGATCCTAACAACAATAATGCATCGGTTTGTACAGTTTCGTATGATCGAGCTGATCGTTTTCAAACGACAACATTATTAGGGACCGCGAAAATTAAAGTTGTTGATTGTTTTAACCGCATTCACTATTTGAGATGTCTGGTGGACCCAGGCTCTCAGAGTGACTATATTTCCGCCACTTGTTGCAAGCGACTTTTACTTCCAATAAATAAACAAATACGCTATTCGGAAGTTCAAGGCATAGGAGGGACTTCACAAAAAATTCTAGGCCGCACTTCGCTTAAATTTACGTCACGATTTGATGACAAATGTGAATATACTGTACAGCCTATGATTATCGAACAGATTACGTCACAGCTACCTGACTCGCGCGTCGACTTCGCAGCTATCAGTTTTATTCACAACTTACCGCTCGCTGACGACGACTTCTCACAACCCGGTCCTATAGATATGCTTCTCGGTGTGAAGTTATATTGTGAAATTTTACTGTTTGACAAAATCAAATCTCCTGTTTATAACATGCCCTCTGCCTTCGAAACAACCTTAGGTTACCTAATCATGGGTGACGCCCCAATTATTTCCCCGCAATCCGCATCGCACACGCTGTGTGCATTTACTCAGGACCCGCTCCACCAGGCCGTTGAGAAGTTTTGGGCTGTAGAAGAATTGCCCTCGCGCACATTTTTAAGTCCTGACGACCAAGAATGTGAAAACATTTATACCTCAACAACTATTCGCAATTCGGATGGCAGTTACTCAGTCAACCTTCCTTTTAAGGACGATCCCAATAAATTAGGTAATTCTTATATAACCGCTAAACGACGTTTTTTATTTCTTGAAAAGAAATTTGCTAATGATCCTGAGTTGAAAACTAATTATGATAATGTTATTCTTGATTACCTTGATAAAGGTATTCTATCCCGCACAACACCTGAAGATTGCTTATCCCCTGGATTTTATTTACCGCACCATCCTGTAGTTCGTGACGACAAGTCGACTACTAGGGTTCGCCCTGTACTTGACGCAAGTGCCAAGACTGATACTGGTCTATCATTAAATGATATCTTGCACACTGGTTTCAATCTACAGGCCGATATTTTCCACATTCTTTTAAATGTTCGGGTTTTTCCGATCGCGTTCTTTGCCGACGTGAAACAAATGTACTTATGCATTTATACAAATGCTCCGCACCGCAAATATCAACGGATATTGTACCGTTTTTCTATTAATGACCCGCTAGAAGTATACGAGTTCACTCGGGTAACATTTGGACTTCGATCTTCACCATTTTTGGCGCTCCGCACGTTACGTCAGCTAGCCAGCGACGAACGTCACCGATGGCCCAATGCTGCTGCCGTACTGGAAAGGGATGTATACATGGATGATCTCGCTTCTTCTGCTTCTTCTCTTGAGGAAGCAGTCAAGACAGCTGATGACTTGATACATCTTTTCAAAACCGGTGGATTTGATTTGGTCAAATGGACATCCAACTCACTTAAACTACTCGAACATATACCAGATTCTCACCGGCATTCTGAATCTATTTCCTTTGACGATGGAAATACATTTAAGATTTTAGGTTTGCGCTGGTTACCTTCGCAAGACACTTTTGTTTTCGATATTTCGAGTCCACCGCCCGCCGCTTGTACTAAACGTGCCATTTTGTCGGCAACCGCTCGTCTTTACGATGTTCTAGGACTTGTCGGACCCGTCATTCTTTACGCTAAATTAATAATTAAGGAACTTTGGCTTCTTCAACTTGATTGGGACGACACGCCTCCCTTCCGCTTTGTTAAATTGTGGCAACAATATTTATCCGAGTTGCCACTAATAGCTAACCTTAAATTCTCGCGTTATATGGGTATTGAAACTCATTCTAAAGTCTCTTTAGTTGCATTTTCAGATGCTAGTGAATCCGCGTATGGCTGTGTAGTATATTTGCACGTCGTTAATGGCAATCAGTCTCCCATTATTACTCTTGTATGTTCAAAATCACGAGTCGCATCCGCTAAACCTAAAATTACTCTCGCCCGCTTAGAACTTAATGGGATTCTTTTACTTTCACGACTTATGAAACAAGTTTTTAATACTTTGACTATGAGGCATAGCATTGACAATGTCTTCGCGTTTTCGGATTCTGAAGTCGCTTTATGTTGGTCGATCGCATCGCCTCACAGGTTTGACACTTATGTCGCTAACCGCATTTCACAAATTCAGGCAAATATTTCTCCTGATAATTTATATCACGTTGCTGGCTGTGAAAACCCCGCCGACTGTGTGTCCCGTGGGCTCACACCTTCGCAACTTTTGAATCACAACCTTTGGCTCAGAGGTCCGTCTTGGCTTTCTCTACCTGTGGAAAACTGGCTGATACAAAAATTCGTACCGAAACGCTCATCGTTACCGGAAGAAAAAACAGTTTCTCATGTAACTACTGCAGTCACAAGTAGTGATAATCCGCTTCTGTCACTCGCTGAACGGTGTTCTTCGTGGAGCAAGCTTCTTCGAGTCACAGTTTTTATACTTAGATTTATAAAGAAATTACCTCGAATTAATATTATTTCCACTGAAGATTTAAATATTGCTGAAATCCATATTATACGCTCTGTGCAGGCACAGCATTTTAATCAAGATATTGAAAGTCTATCTAAAAATAAACTATGTTCGCCTTCATTACGAAAATTATTTCCGTTTTTAGCCGATGGACTTTTACGCGTCGGAGGTCGCTTATCGAACTCGTCACTAAACTATTCTTCAAAACATCCACTTTTATTACCTAGACAGGGACGTATTGTAGAACTTTTAATTGATTTTTACCACCGCAACAACTTTCATGCCGGACCACAATTGTTGATTGCTTTAATAAAATCTAAATACTGGATTATTTCCGCTAGACGTATCGTTCGACAACGTATACATAAATGTAATACTTGTTTTCGCCTCAACCCTAAGCCTACATATCCACCAATGGCTGATTTACCAAAGTGCAGATTAGAACAATGCAAAGCATTTCTACACACGGGCGTAGACTACGCAGGACCACTTTACATCACTCCCTATCGTAAACGCGGCGTTCGTAGTGTGAAAGCCTACTTATGTCTTTTTATTTGTTTAGTTACAAAGGCAGTTCATATAGAACTAGTCTCTAGTTTAACTTCTACTTCTTTCATTGACGCATTCAAACGCTTTATATCGCGACGAGGTCCTTGTAGGTTTTTATATAGCGACAACGGTACAAATTTTGTCGCATCTAAAGCGTATTTTAATGAACTTTACGAGTTCTTATTATCCGAACCTTACTATCGCAGTTTTAGCAATGAACTCGCGAAATACCGCATTACATGGCAAATGAATCCTCCCACCGCGAGCCATTTTGGTGGCATATGGGAAGCTAATATAAAAAGCGCAAAATCGCTACTATTTCGAGTCATAGGTAATCAAATTCTCACCTTTGAAGAAATGGCCACTGTGCTGACCCAAATCGAGGCATTGCTCAACAGCCGCCCTCTCTACGCGTTGAGCTCTGACCCATCGGAGCCGCTAGCGCTTACACCTTCCCACTTTTTATCTACCGCGCCGCTAGGGTTTCTTCCTGCTACTGACTTAACTAAAGAAAATAAAAATTTGCTATCTCGTTTCTCGTTAATGGATTCACTTGTGCAGTCGTATTGGAAGCGTTTTAAATCGGAGTATTTGCATAGTTTGCAATTGCGTGAAAAATGGAATACCCCTTCAAACCCGGTCACAGTTGGTACCGTCGTTGTATTAATAACGGATAATGCTCCACCTTTAAAGTGGCATCTAGGCATAATTACATGCGTCTATCCGGGCAAGGATGGAGTTATTCGCGTGGCGGATGTAAGGACGAAAGCTGGCACCTATAAACGCCCAGTTGTGCGGCTTTGCCCACTTCCGACTCAGTAGAGTCGTTTTAGTATAATTTCCATACCCGTTAATTTAATGTTTTGTCTCTTGAGACTCACTTAGGTTTAATCTTTAATTTTACTCTATACTATACATTCATAATTGTCCCGCTTCGCTCTACAGTCTCTATGTAGGGCATATATATTATTATTATTTTATTTTTTATTTTTTTTTCATTCCCTTTTTTGAAGGGTTACTTCAAGGCCGGGGGGATGTTGAGTTTCATATTTTATAATTCAAATAGATGGGTAGTTTGTCATTTCCTTATTTTCCATCTACCGCCCTTTTTTTCCTATTCCTATCTCACCGCTCACTCAACGTCACCGCGACCTCAGTTCGACGACGCTGGTCATCTGCCCTGTCCGCAAATTCGAGTGCGTGCGTGATCACCGTCTAGTGCATCGGTCTACAATTCTCGTTTGAGAAATCGCGACGTGAAATCGTCCTATGAACTCTTGTATACGTGTCTATCGTGTAAACATTTTATTATCAAGAAAAGAAGATCTCGAGGTGAGATTGAAGAGGAACATAACGTGGGCGGCCGCCACGTGTTTAGCTGGAAGGAAAGTAAGCCACATATTGCTGCTTAGAAGGTGAGCTCCTATCAGTCTAACGATCCTTTCCAATCAATTATCCATCGATTTATGTAATTTCTTTGTCTCAATTCCAAATACAGTCCACTTTCTTTGATAACCACGCCTAAGGTTATACCGCCATTTATTAACCCCGCAAAAAGTATGTGATGGTATTAGGCGCCAGCATAACTAATTAACGAAAAGATTAACAATAGTGAAAATACGAATGTATTATCTTATAAAACGGCCTAGTTATAAGCATTTAAAAAGTCATTGCTAGAAAAAGAGAGCACGATGCAATTATGACGTCATTATGTCAAAACGCTGTATAACTCGACATTTCCTAGAACAAATTATGTTTCGCGTGACAAGGATAGAGAATTCCCCTTCCAAAAACTTTAAAAGCATGGATGTTATTTATTTTAACATTGATTTAATTTATTTTTCGACACTTCGTTTTGTTTCTATGGAATCTTTTAATGAAACAGCATTTTAGTACATTTTAGTTGGTGGTCAAATACCTAATTAAAGATAATGATCGACTGGTTTAAAGTCCCTCAAATGGGGGTAAACCCTTATCAAACGAAAACTGGCAACACCTAGTTACATCTTTTTCATGCAACCGCAGTTGTCAAATTAGACGGTGTTCGATATTTAACACTTTGACACTGGCAGCTAATCCTCTCGGTCACTCCTCTTTTTGTCGATGGTCTCAAGTGTCATGGCCGCCTTCGAATAATCCTTTTAAACGCGCGCTCTTATTAAATAACCTGTGTCGTATTTCTGTGCTTATATGTTCACATTTTATGTAAAAAATGTAATCGGAAACTTTTTATTTTGGGTTTGTTGTGTAGGTAGATACAAAGAGTTAAGTATAGATAGTATAATATGGGTACCTATCTAATTGAAGTCTCAACAGAAGAGAGGGCAATAAACAAGTTTTACGAGCACAGAAATGAAAGTTTTCGATATGCAAGCCTTTGTAAAATCTATAGATAGATACTGAAAGGGCCTTTGATTTCGCATGAGCTGAGTTTTACGATTAGCTAAGAAAATAAAGCATTAAGTGTTACAATCACACTATTCACGAATAGAAAAGCTCGGATTTCAGCTACAGAAATGGGCGCCGTGTAGAAACTTTCTTTTAGTCTTTATCTGCGGGACGCCTGATGGCAAAAGTGAGCGTCATGTCGTTGGACGTCACGTCATTAAGGTCGGTTTTTAACCCCCCACGCAAAAAGAGGGGTGTTATAAGTTTGACGTCGATGTCTGGCTATGTATGTGTATCTGTCTGTGGCATCATAGCTCTTAAACGGATGGACCGATTTCGCTGCGGTTTTTGTCATTTGAAAGCTAGTTTCCTTGCGGTGGTTTTTAGCTAGATGTTTGTTGTTAATATCGGTCCAGTAGTGTAAGAGTATCAGCTCCTTCCAAAATGATGTAAGGCATTTTTGCGTAGCGGGTTTTTTAAATATTAAATTATTTTTTTTCTTGTACTGCCAAGAGGCACAAATCTATGTTTCGCATCAAACATCCAAAAAGTCGTTATCGTTGCCTAAAAGGCGTGCGTGACGTTTTCACACGCATTTGTATGATCAAAATAGTTTTTGACAAGTCATACGTAACATTCAATAGGTTTTGTATCGTCCACCCGTGTCAAAAGTAAAAATGGCTACCCAAGTAGTTCTATTGTGGTGTTTATTGCTAAATCATTGATCGCCGATAAATATGTGTATCATTCACACGCTGCTCGCGACAGGTGGCAGCACTTGCTATGTCACTCATAGATCGAATCGCGGCCTATTGAATTAGATTCCTTTTTTGAAAAAATGACATGTACGCGATGAGGTTGGTTCCGTCAGGTTTTTGTTTGTTGGTTTAAGTTACAAATTATAATTTAAAAAAATTACAGATGTTTCAGTTGTAGGTACTGTTAATGCATTATTTAGGAAGCTAGTTAGAGAATGTAATAATGAAATTTAAATAATCGCAAATCTTAGTGGAATTAAGAGGTGACTGGTGGCCAGATACAGGGAGCGGTACATATGGCGCAGAACCGGACCGAGTGGAGAAGAGTGACATACAGTCACGATCCTCAGCATTGAGGGAACGACCAGAAAGAAGTGGAATTAAATAAGAATCAAATCAAAACTAAGTAGGGAGGGGCCTAATCATTTATTTCGTATTTAGATATAAAAGCGTATTATTACCCTTTAAGCATATCCTGACCTCAAGCTTTCCTCCTTGCTCGATAAAACAAAATAAAAGTGAATAAACTTAAGTTGTAGGTATGATTTAAAATGACAAGTATTAATGTACTCGCGGAACCCCAAAAGTAGACAGTCACCAACGACAAATATTTTGTAGGCGTTCGACGTTGTTTTTTCGAAATTTGAATTTGGAAGCCCCAGGTTCAGTGTGGCCAACCAAAATGCGTTTGTCGTGTAATCCCCGAGGGATATGGATTATTTTTTTATATATTCCTTTTCAATCAATTATTATTTTTTTGAAACATTGCTCTTTGCGTGGGATATTGGACCGAAGGCATGTCGAGTATTTTATACGGTTTATTAATTTTCTATTAGTTAATGTACTCATTTTTTTTCTTCTTTAAAGATGTCACGTCGATCAATACGGAATTCCATTCATTTCGTATTGAGATTATTTTATGTAATAAATAAATTCTTAAGAGATAGTTACAATTGTAATCAAATAGATGAACATAATAATTAACAAAATTATTTAATCACAGTTAAGTTTTCACATTTAATTTATCGAAAGTCTGAAATGCAAGTTAATGTGTTTTCATGCAATTGAACGTGGAAAAGTAACTTTCACTTATACCTAGTACTTACCAACACTGTGCCTGTGTTTCGTCCGGGTGTATGTCGAACTTTCACATATAATGTCGTACTGCTTATCCCTGTTAAAAAAATGAATATTTTTGTTAATCATTGTCACTTAATTATTACGTGACTAGCTGTTTCAAGCGGTTTCACCCGCATCCCGAGGGAACTACTTAGCGCACCCGGGTAAAAAGTAGCCTATGTTGTTCCTCAGGGTCTATTCTATCTCTGTACCAAATTTCATTTATATCGGTCCAGTAGTTTTGGCGTGAAAGCGTAACAGACAGACAGACAGACAGATAGACAGATAGACAGACAGACTGAGTTACTTTCGCATTATAATATTAGTAAGGATTGAAGCATGGTGATGGTGATCAATGCTCGTACCTATTCTGTGTTAGAAGAACCTTTGCCCAGCAGTGGGATAGTAAATAGACCGTTGTTTTTGAGTCCTTTAAAGACCTTTTTTTGGTACATGTATGTTTCTTTCCAATTTACCTTGTATCAGTGTCTTGTTTGGCACAATGCCGCCGGCCCTTAATTATTAACAGCGAATCAAGGACTGATTTCTAACTAATTTCCTCTAGTCTGTCTACAAGACGATAAGCTTCCATGTTGGTTCCGCCATTAATAATTTCAATGTACTATTAATGTTCTTCAGTAATCCTCAAAGTACTCTTGTGTGGCCCGTTCGGTTGGCCCCCTTGGGAGCGACGGTGTTGTGTTACATTTGCTTTGTTATGTTGGTAGTTAAAGGTTACGTAGTTGTATTTTGTACTTGTATTTTGTTCTGGTAGGTTCAGAGGTTGAAGTATGGAGTTTTTTAGTGGAAGGTTACATGTTTGAATAGTGATTTAAATTTATATATACTAATATTATGAAGAGTTTCACGCATATAAGTTTGTATGTAATGAGTAATGTCTGGAATTACTGGACTGGTTTTGATAATACTTAAATTAATTGAAAACTTAATTTATCCCTGACTATGTACAACTATAGAGACGTGATACGCTGAAGGTAGTTTTAAATAGTTTCGTAATTTAAATTTATAAACGTGTCCATGATATAAAATAAATTCTTGGCCAAATACAAACATTTTAGTTAATATATAATGTATATTTGCTTATCTACCTTAGATATAGAACCCAAGTCAAAATAATGGAAATAAAACATGAAATTTATATTTTTTTAATGCAGGATTTTTTGATCAATACGAACGTCCTCTAACTTTTGAATGGCTGTCCCTAGAAATGTGAAAAAAATCACAGACGTAGCACATGTAATGAACTTACAAGGAAAACTATCACGGCTAAGTAGGCTTAACCGGTTACAGAATTATAGTCAACTAACTAAGACCTACTACGGAACCCTACTGCGCGTAGCCCGACACATACTTGGCCGGTTTTTAATATTACGTAATTTACCCCCGTTTAAGATTCCTTAAAAAAATTATAAATTTATGTATTTCAATCACCAAACTGTTTTGTAATTTCACTATATCTTTTTAAACATCGAACGACTAACACAGCAGAATACGG
The DNA here is from genome assembly GCA_963891755.1 of Pyrrhia umbra. Classification (NCBI taxonomy): domain Eukaryota; kingdom Metazoa; phylum Arthropoda; class Insecta; order Lepidoptera; family Noctuidae; genus Pyrrhia; species Pyrrhia umbra. The sequence continues at coordinate 6,890,932 of OY982943.1, forward strand.
TTTGAAAAATATCAGTAACGACCGTTAACGTAAAAGCTTAAGTTTGTAAAAAAATAAATTTCGTCGATGGAAAAAAGCGGCAATGGATTAAGGCGTACGCTCCATTGCCGATTATAATTTTCGCTCGGAAGAATCAGCATCTCTTTTTATTCATAGACTATGGTATACACTTGGATATGCTTGCTATTTTAGAAGAATATTCCTGTCCAATATTTGAGTAAAATTAAACTGTTGTAAGTGATGGAAGTGAACTTTATGCAGCTACTAATAGGGTCCACTTTATGTTTATAAAATAACCCAAAAAATTGGACCAATAAGACAAGCGTAGTACCAGCATTACATTATAATATAATTTTATAAAGTCCATTAAAATACACTAATAAGATAATAAATTCCTAAGATCTAAAAAACACTAAACATGGAGAATTTAAAAGGATGGAAAAAAAGATTAGTTTTAACCAGATATAAAAACCGTAGCGCGTAGCACTATTGCTACGTGCTACGACGTCTACGAAAATCAATTTTAATACATAACACTATCATCGTTTATTTAACAAATATTTTTCTTATTGCAACATACAAACGGACCAGCAAAATGTTACTCACTATATATACAAGTAGCATCTTCGCGAATCATTTTTTTTAACCGCCAGGTGGGCGCAGAATACGTTTTAATTGGGACATTTTGGATACAATGTATGGCAACCCTTAAAGATATTGTTAAAAAACTTATGACAATGACACTACGTGGCACTACTGTGGTGCTAGTGTCGTAACAGTGGGAGGTCGCAGTTGAAGGTTAGGTTCTTTTTTTGAATTTGATAAAAGAATACCAGTAGCATTTTGTAGGGACATTTAAAAATGTAATGCGATCTTTTTATTTAAACTTTTTCTTGATAGGGATTAAAGAATATTATTTGAATATTGAATTTGGAATTAAGAACAATCAAATTGTATCAATAAACAATAGATACCCTTTTAGGGGTGTCGTAGAATTAAGTTTGCGTAAGTAACCAGCTAGACAGCAAACTTATTTCTACAATAATTTAATAGACATTACCCACTGGTTACTCCTTGAAATATCGTAAAATTTAGTTTTACTTGTTACTATTTATTAAATTAGTAACTACTTAAATGATAACAATGAAGGAAAACAACAACTTAAAGTATGGCTTCAGGTCTCTGAATTATTTATGTTACCAATAGATTATAAATTGAAGAATATTATCGTTAAGCGATAATATTTTTTACATTCCAAATTCAAAATGCTTTACTACTTCTGCTCTATTTCCTGTCGAAATCTATTTGAAGTAACAGAACATCCGTTTTATTATATTTGAACACATTAAAACGGTTCCGTCCGATTATCCCCAAAACGACCTGTAACTAAATCAATTATACAAAAAAATCTATCCTAAATAAATCCCGAACTATAAAAAACTCAACAGTGACCTTCCGATCGGTCAGGAAACGAAAAAATACTTCGAAAAAAACTATAAAGCCCATAATTCACAATTAAAAATGGCTACTGGTCATGGCCAAAAGTATACATAATAAATTTCTTCCTTAAAAAGGTCGAATGAAAGAGGCAGGATACAGCCACAAAGGCGGGACAACGTCGGGCGCAGCGAGAAAAAAATAAATGTTGTTTATGGTCATTTTGCCGCCAAGCCGGAGTTTTAAATTTAGAATTAAAACTTTTTAAAGCAAGGTAGCGATGTAAGTTTGATTTTGTATTCTGTTGTGCGTTATAATAAAATTTTATTCTTTGCTTTTCTGATGATGATATTTATGCGAGAAATACATATATTTGAATTAAATACTTCATTATAAGTACGTCATTCATTAGTCAATGACTTCTAATGGAGAAATTAGAACTTTCTCTTTATGTTTTCTTCGTGTCACCTATTCTGAGAATCTATAACAAAGTCAGCTTAATATTCAACACCTACGCGCAAAGACTGATACTTTTAAGTAGGTATTGGAAACGTTATTCGTTAGTATATTGTTGAATAACTTCTTTGGTTTTAAGATACTGAGGGTTCTAAAATCCTAGGGCAATATTTATCTAGCTATCTATAAATAAAGATAAATTCGGCAGAAGTTGGATGTATCAAACTGAAGATTAGACCATATAGCATACGTCAGAGGACGCATATTATGTCCAACAGTGGACCTACACCATATGAGCTGATGATGACGATAATTATGAAGGGTAAATTCGTTAGATATTTTGAAAGAAATCTTTTGTCCATCTTTCAGTTTAGTTGCGATGTTTAATTATTTTCCAAAGTCGAAATTTCTCTGAGATTTCGAATGCAAAATGCGCTTTGAGTCGCCCATGTATAAGTTCAGTTTAGTTATGCAAAAAATTGATGGAGTATCAACAATGTAAGCGAATAAAATCAACAAACTATTGCAGAATACTGCCTACAAGTCTATTCGTACACACAACAGTATTAAAATGTTTCTCATATTTATTTAGCTACCTACAAATAACTAAACAGTGACGGATCGAGGCTGCTACAAAATACAAATACACCTGTGCTAACAGGGAATAAATGAAAAAAAAACTACAATACTCCATTCATAGAGAACGGAACTGACAAACGATGGACAAAGGATGCGTCTGCCCGTAGACAAATTCTCACGTTTTTTTTTTCAAAATCATTGATGACCACGGTAGCAAAATTTATGACGTTTAAGTGCGAAAAGGTTATGAAAGGAGGTTAAATATGGCTTTGAAAAAAATATGAATTGTTGGTAAATTATACGGTTTTTTTGATGCTGCTAATGATAATGTTGTAATTACGAATAAGCAATCGCGTGTTACTTATAGTGGCTAATTTATCTTTGGTGAAAGTTATTCTGTTCTATTTATAAATCGATAAATATTATTTTTTGCTTGCGGGTGTAATATGATAAATGATAATATAGCACTGAAGAGTTTACAGACAGGCTGACACACAGACAGATATAGCAAAACTATAATGGTTGCTTATCGACTATGGAACCCTAAAAATTTTGGCTACTGGGCTAACACTTGTCTTAATTGTCACGTATCAAGTTATATTAAAGACAGACATAATAAAAAAAACTCACCTCGTAAAAACCCCGGTAATCGTTAATTACATTACTGATTAGTGATAATATCCTTATCAATCAGTTCTTAGTAAATTAACCCTTTAAAATAGGTATTTAAGATTGTTAATAGGTAATATTATTTATACGTTATCAATTAAATTGAAAATTACAGATGATTATTGTCATCCTGCCTTCACTCAGGCGCGTTCGAAGCCAACCTTTGGGGATGGGGAGGGAGGGAGGGTCATCAACTACCAAAATTGGCCGAAGTATTGGCTGAAGCCGAAGGTTTCAAGCAAGCTCCAAAATTGAACGACCTATTACGATTAAACACTTACCAATGCGTTAATTATAATTAAACTAGCTTCCCGCCAGCGGCTTCGCCCGCGATATTTTAGCTAATGGATACAGAAAGTTGACAAATTATTTACTAAAACCTTCCTCATTAATCACTCTATCTATTAAAAAAACCGCATCAAAATCCGTTGCGTAGTTTTAAAGATTTAAGCATAATAGGGATATAGGGACAGAGAAAGCGACTTTGTTTTATACTATGTAGTGTTTTTTTCTTAAATTATAATTAAAAAAAAATGTAAAACAATTATGTATTTTACCTATAAAATTAGTTAAGATAATCGATTTTTGGGGTTCCGCTCCAATAACGGTAAAAAGGAACCCTTCACTTGATTTCACTTTAACTAGTCTATTGCAAAAAAAAACAATTTGACTACCCACATCATCATTGTCTTAACCACTGCCTTTATCAGTTAATTAACACTTATATCAAATGTTTTTTTTAATGAAAACGTTACCTCCCATTCAAAAACTACAATGGCGCGAAACGTTTTCATTCCAAAGAGTTTCATTGTGTACTATAGAGAGAACACCATAGACAATTGATAGAGCCTCGTGCGAGGCACGCGTCGGCGGCAAGTGGCACAAATTGAGTGCTCCAATTACGGTGTCGGGTTGACAGTATATAGGATGGTGTCTTTTGTGTCAAGTTTTATTGCTTTGTGTTAGCTTTTGAGCATGTAATTTTAAATTTGGGCTGATAAAACTTCTGCCTGAATCGGGTAAATGCAGGTTCCAAGTCGTATGTGCGCCAAATTTCATTCAAATTCATTCAGTAGTTTTTGTGAATGACTATCAAACATGTATAACAAATACTTACTTAGAAATTGAAAGATTAGATATGAATGTGGTGATTATAAAGATATCTAATAAAAATATTCTGTTTATCTTTTTATATTTTCGTTAATTAGATATCTACTTTTAACATAATAGCTTGCTTTGTCTGGTACTATCATTGTAAATACAGAACTGTTTCTTCATCATCTGCTTAGCCTTTCACAACTATTTTGGTGTCGGCTTCTAGCCTAACTGGATGCAGCTAAATACCGTATAGTTTGTGAAATGGATCCACTATCTATTTGACCTGCACAACCCAGTGACTTGTAATACCCCATGGTAAGACTGATTGTCAGCTTTCTGGTTTCTGACTACCCGTAACAACTGTCAAAAATCTATAAATGACAGACGGAGACAACGGCTGGACTTTCGAAGCACCGGTATGAATGGTCACCTATCCATGGACCGACCACGACCGCGTAGGTAGTAATTTCGTTAACTTTTGTGAAATTACTATTAGAAATTACATTTATTTATCTTTTTTCTCAACGAATTGTAGAATTGAAATAATATTTTTGTTTCGATAAGGTTATAGGTATACTTCGTCTGCAATAAAATTATTTATTTATTTATTTTTAAGTTTGAACCACGTACTCAAAGCGAGACCACTATTTATTAAACTTTTCCCATTACAAATTCTAATCACACCCTGTACACATATTTCACCAACTTCTCCCAACAATGTGCTCCCGCCATATTTGCGATGCGCACGTGACTTGAAATGGCGTCGTTCGAAAATCGAATAAATCAAGAAGATTGGCGGGTAATCGTGCTAAAACATCCGTTATGCGACCATAGACCATCGCTGGTGGAGGTGTCGTGTGGTTGAAATGAAATGTAAATAGAGGGACTAGAACTAAGTAGGTATTAGGTAATTTGTGTTTAATTGTCGGATAATTTAATGACTTTAAAATAGAATATTTTTTGATACGATTATGCTATGGAGAGACGCGGACAGACCTACGAAATCTCTGTGTTATAGATTAAATTTTTATCAACCAGAAAAAGGGTGATAATTATCAAACATCTGAGCAGATTTTCTTAAACATAGCCAAGAAATTTCTCGATTAAGACACCTTATAAACGAAAAAGATCTTAAACAAAATCGGTTCATCTGTTCAGGAGTTATTATACTAGAAAGAAAAGAAGAAGAAAGAAAAAACATTCATTGACACAACATAAGACAATCACAATAGGGAATAAAAAAATATAAAGATAAAAGAATAGGTCCAGATCAGCATTAACATAGATTAAACGCACGCATACCTCAAGCGTAGTACGGCCGTGATTCCAATGCGTTCAGAATGGCTATGTTTACGACAATCAAGCCTAGTATCTCTCAGTTACCTAAGACCTGACTGACTATAAACGTAGCCCTATAACAACTACCTAACACACTAGGTACCCTAATGCCCTATCCTACCATACAAACCATACCAAACGTAAGTTACGTTGGTTTTACGTAAGGAAGTCTGTTACAAGTGTTGACGGTGTGCCGATGTTGCGGCGCATGCGTCGAGTGCATGTTCAAAGGTTGAACAATAGATAAAAGAATGTTGTGCCAAATAGCTCCAGCTCAGCATTATGCCAGACATCTAGTGCCCGACGCTGGTTTTCAACTGGACCTTAGACGAACTAAGACGACCTACTACATACAAACACTCAGATACACACCGCAAACTTTAAATACCTTCATTCTCGTCGGCGGTTAATAAAATCACTATCACTGTCACTGTCATCCGGCAGCCAATCAAAGTGTTCTAGAATACCAGGCCAGTCTTTTCGAATTTGTTTAAAAAAACGCTCGTGACGCCAAAACGCTCTGACCCCATACAGCTCAAAAACTCTAGTTACCTAAGATATTATTACATTTGCGTCAATTATTGGTCTCCCCAAAAATACCTATTTGTTAAGCAAATTAACAAAAATGTACCTCATTAAATAATATTTACATTCAAATGTGTACAAGTGCTATTTAATTAACATATTGATTAATTCAATCTAGATAATACAGCTTTTTATTTTTTGGTGGTCAGACAACTTGTCTCATATGGGCGGAGTCTCTTTTGACATTTATTTTAAATAAAATGAGTCTGTCTCTTTCTAACTGTATAGTTTTAATTTCGTAGGTAGGTTTTAATAGGTAGATAGCTACTAGTATCAAAGCGAATCGTAAAAATAGTTACACAAATTAAATAATGATACAAATTTAGGTATTCTAAATATGTATATAATACTAAAACTTTAACGCGTGATCATCATCTGCCTAGCCTTATCCCAACTATGTTGGAATCGGCTTCCAGTCTAAACGGATGCAGCTGAGTACCAGTGTTTTACATGGAGCGACTGCCTATCTAACCTCCACAACCCAGTTGCCGGGTAACGTTAACACTTACGCATGTTGCTTTATTTTGAAGATAATAAAACTCTTTGGTTACTTATAATGTCGCGAAAGAAAATGTAAAAAAGAAGAACAATTTTTTGAAAAAAGAATCGCTGAGGATAGAGAGGGAGGCGGTCATCAGTCGACAGATTGTCAGACATACTGTAGCTTATACTACTAAACTATATATTAAAAAAGTATGTTAAATAACTCAATTTATTAACCTACCAACCCCTACAATGTTCAAAGTAATATCCCTACGCGTTCTCTTTACGATATTAAAGGCCTAAACATATCTACAACAAAATTAAATTGGAAGTAACCTGTTTTATGCTTACACCAATCATTTCATCATTGATAAAAGGGGGCGGCAAATTGAAAAGTCGAGTTCCGTGTAATCGAATGATCAATATGAATCCACATCAAAGAAATTTATCAATTTAATTCGATAAATCGTCTAAAAATTACATAGCGAGCAAAATTGGCGCCTCTCTTAACATGGAAATGTCATTTGGGTCTTGGGATATTGTTCTTCGCGCGCTTTTCTTTTATTTGAATTTGGAACGTTTAGTGGCAAATGTCCTCAGAAAGTTATGATTTTTGTTCCATTGCCAATTTTTTTTTTAATATTTCTGATTTCTATTAATAATAAATCTTTAAGAAGTTTCAATTCAGATAATCGAAATTATACACGTAATAAGGGATTATTCGTTCTTTCAAAATTCAGTCTTACACCGAAATTAAATTCAGGTATCGATTACAAAAATATCGATACGTACTCTTAAAATAATTTGAGAGTCGAGAAATCGAAATTAAGTACCAACGTTTCGATTATGGAATTCTTGGTTCGAAATTCAGCGCTCGTGGCGGGCGTTCGTTAAACCGTTACGATTCGATTTGTCGCCATGTTAGGTTAAACTGCGTCCAAAAAGTAAATTTATTGCATTATTCTCGCGTCGGTACGCCCTCGTTTCCCGTCTTTGATCTACAATTTTCCCTTTTTCTACCACAAAACGGTTACTGATTGCTTTTTATGTCATCGAGAATTTTCTAATTCGAATTTTGTTTTTGTCTGTGGTTAGATGGAGAAATTAACCTTTAAGAAATTGATTTATGGTTTCAGTAATATTTTTGAGATGATTTTGGAAGCCGTATTGTTTTGTATATCATTTACGATATTTATTAGTAGGTTAACAAAAAATATCTTCAGTGATTGATACATTTCGGTACATTTTCGAAATTACATTACTACCTATTGTAAAATTTAATTTAATAATCCATTTGTATCGCATTCAATGATGAAAATAAATGTCTAGAGCATTAAATTGACATAAAGCGCCATCCTTACGCCATTTTGTTAATTTCTGTGGCAGAATTAGAACAAAATTTGTCACGACTTTTCACAAAATCAATTGGTAGGTACAGTCTATAGTGTCTATTTCCTGTAGGACACAAGCGAGAGACACTGCGAGTCACAGCTAGTTAGATATAAAATTAAGTAGCTTTATGTTGGCATTAAGCTATTGTAAATACCAATAATATCAAGTTGTAAGTCAAGTAGGTATCCTTCTAAGTTGACTTCAAGCAATTACTTTTTTCTTGTTCTTATTTATTTAACAAGCATTGACATTTAGGTTTCTTGTATTTAGCAAAATATATAACAAATGGCATTTATGATTATACATGTCCATACTAATATTATAGATGTCTGTCTGACTATCTGTATGTTACCTCTTCATGCGTAAACCGCTGAACCGATTTAGGTGAAATTTGGTATGGGGATAGCTAGAACCCTGGAGAATGACATAGTTTTGGTCCGAGTACGTTAAGTTTATCCTTCGGGATGCGGGTGAAACCGCGGTAAATAGCTAGTTAATATAAATACATATTATCTAAACGCAATTTACTAACTTCGCGCACCCGGATAAAAACGTATCCTACGTCCTTCCCGAGATTCCAACTATCTCTCTACCTAATTTCATCTAAATCTGTTCAGCCGTTTTCCCGTGTAAGCGTGACAGACAGACAGAGTTACTTTCACATTCCTATTAAGTAGTAACACGGTAATATAATCGTAGTAAGGAAACAGCAGTCATGCATTACTTACCGCGATCGGCTGGTGGATGGGTGACTATCTATGTTACACCCTCCTTGCATCAGAAAGCACGTTAAGCTGTTGATCCCCGGTTGTCTTCGTTGATCTTCGTCAGAAGTTCGAAAGCGAGGTTACAGTCACTGGGTTGTGGAGGTCAGATAGGCAGTCACTTCATGTAAAACACTGGTACTTAGCTGCATTCGTTTGGACTGGAAACCGACTCCTACCTTACGTTTTTTTATTATTTTCTTTGCACGAGGTCTTACAGAAGAACAAACACGTTTTTAAATACCTTCTTAACCCGCCATTTTGTACGCAATAAACCACAAAAGAGTTTCAAACAAATAATTATTCAGTACTCCAAAATGCGACCCCAAAAAATAATTTCGCGTGTAATATAGAGAGAGAAAAAAGCTTAAATCCCTCTCCATGCCCAGCGGAGCGCAAGAAACACTTCCTAGCACCAAATGTCCGATTGAAACCACCCCCTCAAAACTACCCTCCACCTCTTACATGTTAAAGAATCCATAAATAATAGAGTTGACGTGCGCACGGATTGTGTTACCGAATCACCCTACCCGATGTAAATAGCGATTCTTGTCTATGCGCCTAATGCCTCTATTGTCTGTGGTACGGATTTATTATTCATTTTCCTAATACATCTGACGCTTATTAGTTTCGTATTGGCGATTTATTTTGTAATGTTATAGTTGTGAAATGGTCTTTTGAGGGGATATTTATTCTTGGATGCGTAAAAATAGATTCCTCCTTGAATCTTAATGTGAAGCTATTTTTTTAACACATTTAATTATTTGATAAGCCTTTACATAATATCTTGGGGTCGGATTCCAGGTTAACTAAATGTAACTGAGTACCAGTGTTTTAAGGCACCGGCCTCTTCTGTACGAGTGTACGGGTTCAAAACCTGGCAAGTACCAATGTGACTTTTCTAAAGTCATAATTGTACTTTCTAAGTATATCTTAGACACTACTGACTAACGGTGAAGGAAAAACATCGTGAGGAAACCTGAACTTAAAAAGTCTGAAATCGCCAATCCGCCTTGAGCAAGCGTGATGATCAATACTCATGCCTTCTCTGTATGAGAAGAGGCCTGTGCTCAGCAGTGGGACAATATATAGGCTGATGATGATGATGACCAGTGTTTTACAAGGAGTGACTGCCTATCTAACATCTACAGCCTAATTTAGCGGGTAACATAATACTCCTTGGTACGACTGGTTGTAAGACTTTCTGGTTTCTGACTACTTATAACAACTGTCAAAGATGTATAAATGACAGCCGGGACCAACGGCTTACCGTTCCTACCTTACCTTCCGAGGCACGGAGAAGTCTCGCTATTATATAGATGGTCACCCGTCCACGGACCGACTGCGCCAAGCGCAGCCTGATCTTTGAACGATCAACTCGCATGGCTGATATTTAGCCACGAACTCCTATTTTTTTTCTAATTTTTTATATAGCTTGAGTAATTTTTTGCTCTGACCTGGGTATCTGACCACACAAAAAGACATCTTAATACACAACAACATAACTAACAAATATCAAAATTATTCTAAGGAATAACACAATTTTAATAAAAGCAATTGTATTGTCACGATTTTGTATATAAATAAATGTCATTTAACTTACAAATGATGGAAACCTTGACTTTTATTTATTACTAGCTTTCCGCCAGTAGCTTCGCCCGCGTGGACATATTTTTACACCTTGGGTTACATTATTCAAGTTTTAGTAGGGATCCCTAATTATTTCTAGAAATAAATATAGCCTATGACACTTCTTAAAGATGTAGCTTTCTAACGGTGAAAGAATTTTTAAAATCGGTCCAGTAGTTTTTGAGTTAAAACCTTACAAACAAATCTTTCCTCTTTATAATATTAGTATAGATTGTTCGAATTCAAAAGATGCCTACGTTCGTCACGGAGACGAGTGCCTTCTGCATAGAAGGCACTCCCAACACGTCTTATTGACAAACATCATGAAAGTATTTTTTTAATTGAAATTACACAGGGGTGACTCGTTAATCGTAATAGATCGTTCAATTTTGAAGTTTGCTTGAAACCTTCAGCTTCAGCCAACACTTCGGTCCATTTGATGATGATGACCCGCCTCCCAAATTCGACTGCTACCGCGCCTGTCTATTACGTAGACGGAGGTCTTCATTAAGCTTAGCAGAGACGAAACTTGGTCTAGAGGACATGAATTTTAAAAATAGCAGCAATAAAAATAGATAATACACAATACTTTGGTAAAAAAACAGGGTAACATGAATAGGTATGTTCTAAAAATGTTATCGGAAAACATCATGTGGGTACCGAAATATTCTAGAAGCAAGAATTGGAAGAAGACAAGTGGGTTTTTTGACGTCATTATGTCATTGTGTGTGGTGGATTATTTCCCACTTCATTTTATTCAGAGGAGGTTTTACTCCCAGCTGGGAAAGGCTCATTATTATCTATACTTATAATAAATCTGTAGAGAGGTCAATTCTGTACATGAAATATATTTCCAAAATAACTATCAGGGGGTGATTAGGGATCGATACTGATGCCAAAAATGCAATCAGTAAAATTTTTGTCTGTCTGTCTGTCTGTCTGTCTGTCTGTCTGTCTGTCTGTATAAACTCTATAGAAACAAAAACTACTCGACGGATTTTAACGAAACTTGGTACAATTATTTGTCATACTTCTGAGCTGGTTATAGTATACTTTTCATCACGCTACAATCAATAGGAGCAGAGCAGTGAAGGGAAATGTTGTCATTTTGTTTAAACGCGCTAATCTCAGGAACTGCTGGTCCGATTTGAAAAATTCTTTCAGTGTTAGATAGTCCATTTATCGAGGAAGGCTATAGGCTATATATCATCACGCTAAGACCAATAGGAGCGGAGCATTACTATTCCACGCGGACGAAGTCGCTGGCAGAAGCTAGTAAGAAATAATAATGTTTTGTAAAGTCTACGTCATTGGGAAGACGTTTCTCGAATTCATTTTATTAATATACTTTTCTATCCCTTCAGAAAAAACATTACCTGGGACTGTACCATCACGTGTTTTTGCAATCACTATTCAAGTTTGAGAGCGTGATACAGCTACTAACGTCGTATAGCTCCGTCTCTTTTTCATAACGGAAATAATCTTGTTTTGGCACGTCATGGTAGGCCCATGGGGATTCTTTAAAAATATGCGGTTGGTTTTTCGACGCTGTTCGCTTCTTCGCATGAATTTCATCATTACCAGCCGTATAAAATTCAATATTTACCTACATTAAGAGGCTATATCTATTTCATTATTTAACATAATAATTTTAAGCTTGTAAATTATACAATTTAAACGAAAGTCGGTGATGAGGGTAATGACGATTCGGAAACCAAACAGCAAAATATTGAAGGTTCGCCGTCTACTTTAACTCAACGAAACAAAACTTCGGAAAGACTGAGAATGGTCGATAACTTTTTGTGGTGCGGTAAGGTGCGATCTGATGCTCTGTAGATAGATAGAATATTCTTTATTGTACACCAATAGGACAAACAAATATGCAGCAGTACAATAGGCAGTCTTATCGCTAAATGCAATTTGCCTCTGTACATAGAGGGATATAATTATACTATCCATATATAACAATTATTTGCACCTTACCAAAAATCTTAACTTAAAATCCTTAAGGAAACGTACGAAACTTCAATCGAATCTTTGGTTTCGTTGAGTTAGAGTTAGTAATCTGTTTTTACCACACATCAAATTATAACACGCCGATGTCTTATAGATATTGAAGAAAAACTAACACGGCCTTTATTAGAGCAATGGAAGCCAAAACGCTTATTTTTAATTTTCGTCGTCTGTCTGTCTGTGTTTGTACACGCATTACGCAAAAACCACTGAATGGATTTTGATGAAATTTGGTGCACACATAATTTATAACCTGGATTAACACGTAAGATACCTTTTATCTTGGTATTTAAGACCACGCAGACAAAGTCAGCGGCAGAAGCTATCTTAACAATGAAAATAAATGTATGCAGTTGTCAAAAAACTCCAATAGTCAATTATCCCCACTTACGTCCCAAGTGCGAGCCATAGACAATACAAACCGGTAGTCTGGATTGCGAAATGTCACTGAATAGCGCCATTTGTTTGAATTGCCATAGAGTAGCCGAGTGGCGCCATGCTGGCGTTTATAAAACACGCGCCATGACACCTACTCGTGACTGCCTTTTGTACAATTCATATTGAGTTTTAGAGGTTGATTTAGAACGATATTAAATTTTTGTTTGATGAGAGGAATGAAGGACTCTTGAGGTCTTTGATAATAATTAAAATTTGAATGTGTAACTTGGGGCCTTACCATGGCCTGCCAAAACAGGAATAATTTCGTTGGGAAAAAGAGACGATGCTATACGATGTTATAGCTATGTCTCGCTCACACAGCTAAACAGGAAAAACAGAAACACGTGGTATAGACGGTACCAATAGATTTTATGAAAAATTTAAACATTTTATGAAAAATTTAAACAAAGTCGTTGCCTATTTTGTTCTAATTCTGCCACAGAAATTAACAAAATGGCGTAAGGATGGCGCATTTATATCAATTTCATGCTCTTAACATCATCATTCATCATTTAATGACATTTTATTTATCTATGTGGGAAAATTAGCACAAAATAGGTTATGATTTTGTTTATATTTTTCGTAACATCAATTGACACAGACTATAGTTAAGATCCAGTTGGACAATATCCAAGTAAACACCAACTAATAGGCGACCATATTGTGCACTGGTAATACTGTACAGGGGCACAGATTATCAGATCTAGCAGATTGCCCGCCATTTAACTGAGTTATGATGCAAAACACGACCGTGTATGAACTTTGATGTGCTAGCATTATCTTCTAGTATTCTAGACAGACAGATAAATAGATAGAACATTTATTTAGTTAGTGCAAAAATAAGGCACAAAATGAAAACATTTTGAGAGAAGAGTTTAACAATGAACACGAAAATATATTTTTTATTCTACTTCTAATAATTTCTTAGCTAAAGAAATTAATTCTATAATGAGTTTTTTTTTGTCTTAAAGAAATTATTGTTAATAATTTATTTAATAATCAATAGGTATAGTCATACAATTAGTAAGAGCTTAAAGAAAATGAGTATGTTTATTTGTGACGCTTTCACGGTAAAACGGCTGAAGTGATTTGGTTGAAAATTGGTACGGAGATAGACGGGACTCTGAAGACGGTTTTAACCTACTTTTAATCCGAATGTGTTTAGTAGTTTAGATAAGACGCGGGTGAAACCGCGAGAAATATCTAGTAGATAATAATATTGTTAAATAATAATCCCCACAAAGATTATTGTTGTAAAAACTATATTAAATTTAATTCTTGTAATAAAAATATTGATTTAAAATCAATAAACGCTACTGTGACCAAAATTTTATTGTTTTGACATTATATTATTATATTTATTAAAGTATTATTTAATTTTTATTTAATACTAGCTTTCCGCCAGCAGCTTCGCCCGCGTGAGCCGTACGAATTCTAATTAAAAAGATACGAGTTTCATACAAACTTCGCCCCGTTTTTCACTCCCTTAGGAATAGAATTTCGGAAAAAATCCTTTCTTATCGGATGCCTACGTCATACAAAGAACACACCCTCCAAGTTTCAGGTCTCTACGATCAGCGGATTAGGCTGTGCGTTGATCCGTCAGTCATTCAGGACAAAGCATTTTATATGTATAGATACCCAAGTCAAAGCAGAGGTCAACATTTAAAACTGCATTGAAAAAGCTTATGATAGTTAGATATTAGACATATTTATATATTTTTAAAATAATATTTTGTTTTCGATAAAAATACCGTTGCTTCGTTACTTCGTTAGCCTTGTAGTCGCATGTCATCGGATCGAAATCACTTCGTGGATTTTGGAAAATATCATAAAGCAGCCCGGAGTCAGGAAGTTGGTTGTGTAATATCTCTTTGCCTGGGCGTCTATACTATATTGATAGCAGTCGTTGTTACAATTCCATGTCAGAGGCCGTCAGGTGTATTTGAGAAAAGTCTGACACTTGGGCTTGTTTGGTTGGTAAAACCTGCAGCTCACACGATAAGAAGAAGATAAAATGCTCGATAAAACAAACATTTGATAACTACTAAATATTTTGAATACACCTAAACCTTCCTCATGAATCACTCCGCTAATTGGTGAAAACTGTATGAAAATTCGTCGAGTAGTTTTCGAGTTTATCGCGTACACACAGACAAGGACTTTGTTTTATAATACTAAGTATTTTACATATCACTACATAGTATAAAACAAAGTCGCTTTATCTGTCCCTATGTATGCTTAAATCTTTAAAACTACGCAACGGATTTTGATGCGGTTTTTTAATAGATAGAGTGATTAATGAGGAAAGTTTTAGTATATAATTTGTCGAGTTTTTGTATCCATTAGCTAAAATATCGCGGGCGAAGCCGCTGGCGGGAAGCTTGTTAACAATAAAACTTAGGTACAATAGCTAAAAAAAACAAATATGGAAAACTACTAAATAATACAGGGCGTCAAAAAATACCTCCTCATCGCGGTCAACTGGGAGCGTACCCAAGAGGCTGGCTGCATTGCCACGTTGGATAGCTATGCTTATCCTCTGGCCAAAGTAGCAGCCAGCCTTTGGGTCTCGAGAAGCGTCAATCAGCCGCCTGGATATTTCCTTAATACTAAGTATGTCTGTACTTTAGTATGTCTTCCTAACATTTCTTCAGCAAACTTGCCAAAAAATGAATAATATAACATCGATATTGGTTTGAAATTTACTTTTGATCGATTGTCCTTATATAACAAGTGTATATAAGTACCTATATAGATAGGAGACGGAGTGAGAGTGCGCTTGGACGCTCTTCTTGTAATATATAGCTTGAAGGTTCATTCTGAAACATTTTGGGTGAGGAAATTTTTTAAATTGGAGGTTTTAATAGTGTAAGCATTAAATTGTACCTACACAGTCGTCATAAATATCAATAATTTCAAACACAACTTCTCTTAAAAACCTTTATTCTAACTCAAATAATCAATTTTGATTTAGCTGTAAATTTCGATTTAATTGTTTTTGAATCAATAAATAGTCATTACTGATGTCGTAAATGCGAAAGTATCTGTCTGCTACACTTTCACAGAAAAACGGCTTAACCAATTTCGATGAAATTTTGTATGAAGATAGATTGAAACATGGGGCAGGACATGGGATAGTTTTTATTTATGTGCGGGAAGTATTTCCCTCAGAATGCGAGTGAAATCGCGAGAAATGGCTAGTAAGAAAAGCATTTGAAAGTTATTTCAAGCAGAAATAAGGTAAAAAAGGATTTTTTTGCTGAACTAACCAGTGGGAACCAATACCATGCTATAAAAGTACGTGTAGGCGTTTGTGTGATTTTGAATCTATTTACATTCACTTATATTACTCCTAACAGTACAATTCAACTTAAAAACATATATTTTATGTATTTTTTATACAACGTAACATCAACAAGAAAAATCTAAGAAATGATTTTAAATTTTTGTGTAATTATTCCTTATGGAAATGGGTACTAATTGGTTTTATAGATGTTTAGAAAAAGCTCCGTTTATTTTTTAATTCCTATTTTGTTGCATTTTTTTGTGTTACAATATTAAAATTATTTACCTAATATTTTCCGTAAGCTGACATTTAAGAACCAATCAAAACATGCTAAAAAGATACAGTTTAGATATAATTTATTGACAAAAGACATAATTTGTGTTTGTTTTTCAACCAATTTATTCTAAAGAGCTACCTAAATATAACCGAATTGTATTTTTATACATAATACCAGCTTATTTGGCTTGGCTGCTACTCCAAATAGTCTCATTTACTATGTGCCAGTAATGATTACAACCTCTATAACTATAAATCAGACGTATTTTATGGCTAACTATTATTACACAAAATAAAAAATAATGAAAAGCAAACGAATTGCAGAATGTGACGTGTTACGCGCAGCAGCCGGGGGAGAGGGGCGCGGCGTGCGGGCAGCAGATAAGCGGCTTAACTCCGCACCCGCCTGAGACAGCACCATACGAGAAACCCCCAAGCCCGAGCGAGAGACAAATACATTACTATATACAGCTGCAAACGTTACTGCGTACGCTCGGCGCGGGGCGTTCTCATTTCAAACGTTCTAAGTCCCTTTCCCGCTATTTTATTTTGACGTTTAACGTCAAACGGTAAGCGCCATTTTCGTTCGCGCGCTTTTGGTAGGTTACCCGACCGGGGTGGCCACAATAAAATAAAAATACATTTTCCAGGGAATATCTACGTGGGTACAAGTAAAGTTTGCGTTTGTAACGTATAGCTATGCTAGCGTGTGTCGCACAATTCAGCGGGCCCGTCTAAACAGCTAATTTTAAAGAAGTCCAACAGAGTTGGGGGACGAATTTCGACGACATTGCGCCTCCATTTTTTTTGGGTGACAGTAGTTTTGATGTGTCTTTGAATAACACTTGGGAGTTTATTAAAAAACTGTGTTTTTTTACCAAACATACGTATCTGTAGGCTTTTAGGCAATTTTTGCAATTGTTACATTAAACTTGGAATGAAAACTTGGTATTCATTTTTCTAAGCACCAAATTTTTGGCACTCCTAGTTTTTATCATATGGATTCCAGTATCATCGTAACATCACGCTTTTTTACCCTGAAGGGATAGGCAGATACCTGTAGCACGTCCTATCGTATTCAGATAAATGATTAGGTACCATTAAAAATACAGATTCATGGGTGCTACCATAAACAAAGGACAAACCCTAATAACTAAACACAAAAATAGAACCTAGAGCTTCATGCCCCGCGATCTCGTATGCGCCCACTAAAGCAATGAGTGACTCATAATAGTGAGAAAATATAATATAAGGCTTAAGGGCAGTTTAAATAAGTGTAATCATATATAATAAATATTCGATCTAACTATTTTTAAGAAGCCATTGTTAAATAAGTGTATTATCTCATTTATAAAAAAATTTTTTTTTTCCTCTCTTTTTTTTAAATTTCTAATGTTAAATATTGTTAATAATATTATTTTCTACCAAAAGAACCATGTAAGCGTAACTACCGCCTATAAAACAGGTTAATCCTAGTACAGGCACCTAACATTATTATCCGTACGTTTTATGACTTATTTCTTAGATGGTAAAATACAGTTTACCTTTTTAATTTTGAATAAATGTTTGATTTTAAATGATTGGATGATTTTATAGGCGTTATGCTCAAAATATGCAAAGGTATGACGGATGCTGCTGACATCCATAATGAGCTGATTCGACTATACGCACCGAATAATTATCACCGTGGCAGAAAACATAGACTGCTAGACGTGCCTAGATGTCGGACCGTAGCTCGTGCTGCGTCTCCAGTACCGCGCGTGATGACCACGCTATATAAACTCGTTTAAACCAACCCAGACTGCGATCTATTGGTGGATAATTTCACCAAATTATTCGTTAAGTGCCTGCATTTTTGTGAGGCTAATATTATTTACTTATTATATAATACTTTGGTTTATGTAACTGGTTTCTAAAGCCGTGTAAAACAAATAAATAAATTGATTTGAAACAAGCCTAAATTGCAGTCAACGAATCACTTGCACTATTGCATCACTTCGAAGTCTTATTGAACTCGTAGAGGTCAAACAGAAACACTTTTGCTAAGTATTATTTATAAAGCTTCTGCCTTACTTCATCTGCGTGGATTTCAAATTGGTTCCAAATACTACAATGAAATTTGAGTTCCAAATTTCATTTAAATCTGTCCAGCCGTTTTTAAGATTAGTGCGCACAAACACAACGGCTCTACCGACTTATTATAAGTACTGATTAACGGTGAAGGGAAACTTCGTGAAGAAACCCGGACTCTGAAATCGCCAATCCGCCTTGAGCAAGCGTGGTGATCAATGCCTTCTCTGAGTGAGAAGAGGCCTGTGCCCAGCAGTGGGGCAATGTATAGGCTGATGATGATGATGATATTATTAATACTTTTTGAGGAAAGTAGTATGCTTACCCGGGTAAAAAGTATAGTATGTGTTGACCCTGGTTCTAAACTATGTATTTGTGTACGGAATAATCATACAAATCTATTCAATAGTATTTGCGTGAAAACATGTATAGACAGACATACATCCTAACAATAAAGACGACAAGGGGGACAGAGTTTCCTACAAAGTCACCCTTTTTCTCCCCCTTAGGGCTAGAATTTCGAAAAATCCTTTCTTATCGGATGCCTATTACGTTATACAAAGAACATACTCTCCAAATTTCAGGTCTCTATCAGTATCGTGCCGGTTCTTCTCCATAGGACCCACTTTTTGGAACCACGCACCTAGTTTCTACTTTTGACGTTTTAAAAGAACTTGTGATTGGTCTACATAAAATAAAAACCTTTGACTCTTGACTCAGTTGAAAACCACAGGAAAAAGCTATAGTCTGTAATCATTGATTTTAAGAAAAATGTAAACAAAATTATAACCTATTTTGTTCTAATTTTCCCACATCCTTACTAATATTATAAATGCGAAAGTAACTCTGTCTGTCTGTCTGTCTGTTACGCTTTCACGCCTAAACCAGTGAGCCGATTTTGATGAAATTTGGTACAGAGATAGAATAGACCCTGAGGAACAACATAAGCTACTTTTTACCCGGGTGCGCTAAGTAGTTCCCTCGGGATGCGGGTGAAACCGCGGGAAACAGCTAGTAGAGTAATAAAATGGCACAAAATGATGAGTGATGATGTTTAGAGCATGATATTGACATCATTGCGCCATCCTTACGCCATTTTATATATTTCTGTGGCAGAATTAGAACAAAATAGGTTACGACTTTGTTTACATTTTTCATAATACAATTGGTCAATCAGACTTTAGCTTTTTTTCTTATGGTTTTCACAGAGTCAAGAATCAAAGGTTTTTATTTTATGTAGACCAATCACAAGTTCTTCACGGACTCAATAAATACCGACTATAGTTGTTTTATCCTACTTAATCATCTGATTTTCTAATGACAAAGACATCAATAATTTGTATCTAACTTTCCGATTGGGCGATTCTTAATTTCAATCATTTCGTTCACGTCATTGAGGGGCTCGTGGCTAAGTAACAGCCGATTGCAGATCGATAGATAAGCAAGGTTAAGCTGCGCTAGCCGTGGTCAGTCCAGGAGTAGGTGACCGTTTTCAGAACATAGCGAGACCCCTCCGTGCCTCAGAGAGCACGTAAAGCTGTCGGTCCTGCGCCTGATCTCTCCCCGGTCGTGTCGGATTGCCGACCCATCGGACTGTGAGAGTGAGGGAATAGAGAGTGCACCTGTGAGCGCAAGCGCTTGTGCACTCTAATATCTCCTGCGTACCTGGCTAGTCATTGAGTTTGGCCGTCGTGACCGAAATCGGTCTGGAGATTATTATAATTCATTTCGTCCACCTGATTATTGTTACTTCTGTTAATTAATTTAGTCATTGGATGTATGTAATTACATGTGAGATTCAATTAGAAGCTGGAATATGAGCTATGCAATGGTTTAAGCCTGTCTAGTTGTTTATCTAACCGGATTTATAGACGATCTAAGGCATTTTTTATAATTTCTTGAATATTATGCGTAATACTTAGTAATTATTATCACCCATTATGTTTATGTGTTAACTATTCTAAAAGACGTTTTACTCTGTTATCCGTGGGACATAATCTTTTACTCGACAAAGGCTTTATTTTTCATACAGATATAATACGAGCATTCATCATCAGCCTATATATTGTCCCACTGCTGGGCACAGGCCTCTTCTCATACAGAGAAGGCATGAGCATTAATCACCACGCTTGCTCAAGGCAGATTGGCAATTTCAGACTTTTTAAGTGCAGGTTTCATCACGGTGTTTTCCTTTACCGTTAGTCAGTGACGTCTAAGATATACTTAGAAAGTACATAAAGTCATACTTTAGAAAAGTCACATTGGTACTTGCCAGGTTTCGAACCTGCACACTCGTACACGAGAGGCAGGAGCCTTAACCACTAGGCCAACGCGACTTACTATACGAATACGAGCATTGATCAAGGTGAAATGGCATTTTAAGAACCATTTCTATTTTATAATCGTACTAGCTGTTTCCCGCGTCCTGATGGAACTAATTCGCCTATAACCATTTCTAGGGTTCCATCTATATCCGTGCCAAATTATCATCCAAATATACACTGACGGACTAATAAACTCCATCAATGTTCAACACGCACCTACCTTTGAAAAAAACATTTTAACCAAGTATTCCAACTTTTTATACAAATTTAAATTGAAACCTGGTTTGGTTCTTTAACTTCATGACAGCGTAGTATCATTATCCCTAAGTGTATGTTTGTATACTGGAAAGGGCCATTCAATTTTTTTAAACAAAAACTTTGATGCAGTTTCTTTGTCTGCGGGTATATAGAATATCCTAATTATCATCCAAATAGTTTTACTGGAAAATCGTAACAAACAAACTCACTTTCGTATTTATACTATTAGTCAGGATACCTATCTTAAATCCAGGTTTTCTCACGATAATTCCTTCACTTTTATTCAGTCGCGTCCAAGAGACTTTGATAACGTGACATTAGTACTTGCGAGGGTAGTTACTCATCTTTAAAAATCGCCTACGTCGGTATAATTCAAAATAAACAGATATAGTCTGTGCAAATTGATGTTACGAAAAATATAAACAAAATTATTTAACCTATTTTGTTCTAATTTTCCCACATAGATAAATAAATTGGCATTAAATGATGAATGATGACGTTTAGAGCATGAAATTGACATAAATGCGTCGCCATTAATTTCTGTGGCAGAATTATAACAAAATAGTTACCTAATGAATTTGTTTACATTTTTCATAATACCTATTGGTATAGTTGCCGGCAAATAACTTGGCCAGATTTTAACGTAGTTGAGACAAGTTTGCGCATGTGCACCCACTGTAATCCAAAAGTAACACTTTCAATGCTTGTCATTACACTATCGTCTATTGTATTAATTTACTTTTAAACATTTATATGTAGAAAATAGTTAGAGAAAAGAGAAAAACTACTTACAATTTTGGCCAAGTTATTTGCCGGCAACTATACCGACTATAAATTCTACCATCAGTCTTCAATTGTCACCTTTCTGTCCGTTGGATTACCTTTAAAACGTTCACCTTCACAAGTTACTACCAATTACTGTAATTATAGGTGTCGCGTCGTCCTCGTGTCGTCCCCGGTCACGTCACGCGGTGTTGTAGGACATCCGACGACGGGCTTCAGTCGACGAACTCGGCTCGAGTTACTGGCGTACCGCAGTGCAAACGAAGCACCGGGTGGAATGGAATTTTATTACATTTGTCAATACTTTTTAGAGGGACATTTAAGGGTATTTTTTTCCTTGATTGGTTTGTAATTATGTTATACACAGTGTATTTTCATTCACTGTTTTCCATGTATGTATGTGCTCAGTTACTGATTTAAACCATTTCAACATGACTAAGTGCCAAAAATAATTTAAAAAATATCTCAAAAAAAGGCATTATTAATTTTATCATAAGCTTATCGCGGTACCGTATAAACACCACATTTAAGGAGTTTTCCGGGTTTACTAATTGTAATTAACTAGCTTCCCGCCAGCGGCTTCGCCCGCAATATTTTAGCTAATGGATACAAAAACTTGACAAATTATATACTAAAACCTTCCTCATAAATAATCCTCCTTTATCATTAATCACTCAATCTATTAAAAAAAACCGCATTAAAATCCGTAGCGTAGCTTTAAAGATTTAAGCATACATAAGGATATATAGGGACAGAGAAAGCGACTTTGTTTAATACTAATGTAGTGATACTATTTTTGTTTTAGAGAATGAATGTTCTAGAAAGGTTCTATTATGGACGGAGGTTTTGGGAAAACAGTGAATTCAATTTCACAGTGTATTTTTACGGCTGTGTTTGGCACCAGTGGCGGATCCAGGAGGGGGGGGGGCTAAGAGGCTCAAGCCCCCCAAAAGCTAAGCAAGGAGACTTATTATGCGTTAAGCAAAATAAAATGTTGAGTGCTTTTTTAGTCTTGAAAAAAACCTACCCTCACCAGCCCCCCCCCAGAAGCAAGCCCCCCCCAACCAAAATCCTGGATCCGCCACTGTTTGGCACTATTTGGAAGAAGTGTTTAGTGGTATGGAACGAGTAGGAAGTCATGAAACACATGTGTATAAGCGATGGTGGAATGGTAGGCACTGTAGAGGTTCTATAAAATATAAGAATTAAACCTT
Organism: Pyrrhia umbra; assembly: GCA_963891755.1. NCBI lineage: Eukaryota > Metazoa > Arthropoda > Insecta > Lepidoptera > Noctuidae > Pyrrhia > Pyrrhia umbra. The sequence goes on from OY982943.1 coordinate 6,914,027, forward strand.
ATTGTTTAAACTGGCCACACAATAATTTTGAAACTAGAATAAAGAAAAGGTAGATAGCAGATTTTTATATAATACAATATCAGTAGAGTAGAGTAAGTCAAGTCGATCCAAGATCACGGAATAAAATAGATATATTTAAAGTTATCTTTGTTTTAATCAGCGATAATCTGAGACGTGCAGCTGATAGGGAAGAGAAAATCGTATAGCGTTAATTTCAATTGACATGGGCTGAAATAAGCATGTGTTGAATAATGTGTGCTCCTAGTAGTATAAGAACAACACACACAACTGCAATTGTATTGAATTGTAACAACAGACCAAACTTATTGTTTTTTTTTATGGCATCTCGCAGGACAACCTAGAAGGTTGTCGACTGATTAACCGGGCTTGACTGTGAAGTGCCTTAAATGAATTTAGGGCCTCCAGCCAGGGCTTAACTTACAAAACTAAGCGAATACACGCTAAGGGCACCCCCTAGTGGGGTACGGGCCTCGGCTTAGGGTGTCGCTGGGGGAGGACAGCAAGGGACAGGCTGGATCAGAATATATGTATATGACCAAACTTATTGTCTGACCCGATAGATGTTCTATAAGAATCTCATAGTAAAAAGCACTTAAAATTTTCCTCGGACTCGAATTTCCATTTTCGAGCTATTTTTTTTAATTATTTGAATATTACACACATTTCTTTTTACACGTAATGCGTTTACTAACAATGTTATTTGTTGTGGAACTCAGTATATCAATGATTAACTTTCGTAGAGAAGCAAAAGCGAGACTAAACTTTTTCTGATATAAAATGATCTCACGATTAAGCAGTCAAAGTTTGAAGTGTATTATTACGTCAAATGTCACCATGGTTAATAAACAGTTAAGACTCGCACGATTATCGTATCTTTAGGACAGACAGACAGATATTTCTTTATGATTTTATAGAGTACAGTTTGCTCTCTTAGGTATTTTGAGTCGTAAATTTATTTTGGGTAATGAAAAATTCTTTAGTGTTGACATTTTTTTAAAAAGGTAGGTTACTAGGTTCTACTTAATGTTTTGAGAACATTTAAACTTCTCGAATAATTTCTTTTTTTTTGTTCCAGGTCTTTTAAACAAAATGAAACACAACAAAGCTGTATTTTATATGCATATATTCGGATTCAATATTTCAATAGCTATCAGTTAATAATTAATACAACTTAACTTAAAAAAAATACACTGACTCTTCATAGAACGGTACAAGTACTGTACTTAACTAATTTCGCTATGTCCAAGCTTAATATTTACTATAAATTACAATTTCATTACATTTAAATACTACGAAGTTGGGAGTTTTGTTTTTGACGCTGGTATTACTCAAACATCGATTGTAATAAAAAATATAATTACATTACTATTATTAAAAAAATAAAATTAAATAAATGATTTAATCTGATGTTAAAAAAAAATAAAAGAAATAATATATGATTGTTTCGCCTCATGGGAGTCAAAAAAAATTGTCAATGGACAAATAATTTGACAAACTTTACGAAGATATTTCCTTGTAAATTATTAACATAACAGTATGTTTTTTTACGTATTATTTATCCCATTATTTGAGGTAAAAAGGCGAATAATATCATATTCATAAAAAATACAAATAAAATTCTTCAATGTTTAAGCAACTCCATTCGCGCGGTACTTGTTGACACTAATAAAGTAATTAGCGACATTATCCTCGCACAAAACATTCCCATTTTATTTGTAAAATAATATAAATTAACTAATAATCTCATTAAATTACTCTCGTGTGATTTTATTGGGCTCGAAAACGGGGTCTCGAGCAATAATATTTTTATTATTTAAAAAGCCGCAATTTTTGTCGGCAGCTGCCATGAATGCCAATCTTGCTTTTAAGCCGCCATCTTTATTCAGGTTTTTTATTTATTATTTGAAAAAATAAGCGTTATTGATCTTTAAAAATATGTTAAATTTTAAACAGAATTTATGATGAATTAATAAGTTTAATGTAAAAATTAAACATTATAAAAAAATCCTAATCAAAGATGGCGACGGGAAGTTTACACTTAGTTTCATTGTTTTAAGAATTAAATTATTTGTATAACTTATGGCAGGGTTGTCACTGGTCTAAAAAATAAAAAAAATACGATCACTTAAAACTAGACAATAATAACCCACATATACATTCGTAGCACACACATATACAAAATAAAACTCTTAACATACAATTTATATACAATATAACTATGTAGCGTTACTTATATTAAAACTTTTATTATATTTAGGTAACAAAGCAATGACCATAAAAAATAAATTAACCGCTAAAAGTAACAAATAGCTTCTTTAAGGTTTTTAAGATTTTTTTATTATTTTTATTATTAAGTAGCCGTTTTATTAAAAACCTCAGCCAAACATTAAAGTTTGTTGTCTTTATTTTTGCTAAAATAGATGTTTAAAATAATAAATGTATGATTTAAGTGGTTTTAATATAAGTAACGGCAGTTTATTTCGTTAATTTAGCGAATTCCGTCACTAAATTTAGCCTAAGTTAACTCGTTTTTATTAAATATAATAAGTGATATGATTCTGGGTGTTTTTTTACACAGGCGCGGGGAAGCAATTAGTTGGAAAAATAATTTTATACACTTCAAAAGTTTTTTTTCCAAATTTTAACGCCAATAACTAATAAAATGTTTTTTTATTCGTGAAAAAGAAATGTACGTTTATGGCTTCGACATTTTTCACGTTTTTACATAATAAATAACGACAGATTTTGGAAAATGAAATGAATCTATAATTATATTTTTATTATTTTTGGCGTATACAAAAGAAGAAAAATAGGAAACTCTACAACAACGTGTCCTTCGATACACACACTTAGGCCTCTCGAAATTTTAGTTTTCGTTGAAAATAGTTCGATAGCGTTTGATGTAAAATATTTTTTAAGTATTTTTGTAAATTTTAATTTCATCAAGACTTGAGGTCATATTTAGATTTAAATGTCGTTGTTTTTTTAGTTTATTGCTTATAATTTAAAATAATAAATAATTTTGTAGTTTTGTAAAAGTGCTTCAAAATATGATGGCAAGTCTTGCTAAAATATTAATTTACAATACAGTAACGCTTTCTACATTTTGAAGTAAATACGAACGATTCAAAGAGAATTTGTATGTTTTGTAAAAATAATATTTATTTACGATTTCATTGATATGTACTTCATCGTATTTTAATAAATTTTCAATTTTTATTGAAATTAAAGTAAAAAAAAAAAAAGTTTGAAACAAAAACAAAAATTGAAAATTATAAAAAATACGAGTGTATAATATAAATAAGAAGAGTATTAAATAAAAATATCTTGACATCTTTTAAACATAGCGTTGTAATGTTACATCAAAAATCATTTTTATTTAAGACTCAAAAAAAATATTGTTGGACTGTTATACAGGGTGACAAGTTTCAAAAACATACAAAATCCCCTCGCATCGTTCTCACACCCACTATACAAGAAAAAATATGTACAACTACAAAATAAAGGACTAGATGTACTAAACCATATTGATACCATACTTTTCAGGCGCAAAATAACTGTTCCCAGAATTGGAAAAGTTCGTAATTTGGGATGCCTGCAGCATGCTCAAATGTGGCGAGTTTTGCGATTGATTCTCTGGGGACTCAGGGCCTGAAGACAGGATATTGTGGTGGGAAGCCCAGGCCCCTGGAGGGGAGGGGTTCCCGAAGGAAACTTGGTTGTAGAGCTGATTGCCGTTGGCAGTCAGGTTGTGACCGTGGTGGCTCCCGTGCGTCTGGTTCACTGCTGAACCGTTGAAGTACTCCATCTGAAAGGATTTTTTTATTAGATTTTTATTGAAATATACACGGTTTAATTTAATTCACTGTTTTCCCGAAAAGTATGAATTTCTACATGACTAAGTATCAAAAATGATCTTAATAAGTCGGCATTATTAATTATATTATGAGCTTGTCACGGTACCGTATAAACACGACATTCAAGGAGTTGTCCGGGTTTGCTTATCATAATTATTTATATTTTTATTTTGATAAATAAATGCTCCAGAAAGGTATGTATGTCGACTATGTCATGGACTACCTTTCGAAAAACAGTGAATTCAATTACACAGTGTATATGTATTAGAGTTTGATAGTACAGGAGGTAGTTTGATAATACAAGAATTTTATTTTTAAGATTTACTTTTTTAGACGAAATTGGTAGAATGGTTTTATAAATGTGACTGGTTCCGTACGTATGTATTGGACACTTTGTGGCTCTGACTGGCACTTTGTACTTCGCACTAAATCTATTTCAACAAATGTAGTGTTCTTTAATAAGCCTTTGTAGACAGTATCGATACCTAAATGACGCCACAGGAAATCTTTTAATGCGTATTATGTATTCTAAGCTTTGTCTCACTAGTCCTCGATGCAAATTATTTGTCATTGAAACTAAATGAGGTTGAGGAAAAACTAAAAAAAAACATTAGATAATATAATAAATAATATAATATAATAAAAAAATAAGTAAGATTCCTAAATTAATTATTATCAATGTTAGTTTCTTGGCCAAATGATACGTCAATGCACCAAAATACGTCAAATAAATTACTTATTTAATCGACGTGAAGCTTGCTAATGATTGACATTTCGATTCAATAGAACACATTAGCAATATTTCGTCTAAAAAAAATCAAAATCATAATTGCAATAGTTTATATTATTTGTATTGTAAAATTGATTTATAAACTGTGAAATAATAATATTACTAATAACCGGTAGCTTGTTCCCGACATCGGTGGATCCCTATTTTTATATTTTTATAATTATAAAATGTGTGTAAAAAGTAAATAAGAATAAAAAGATAGCTTTCCGTTAGTAAACAATATTATTGAAGCTACTATACTAATAAATTGCAGTAGAATTTCTTTATTATTTCTCGCCTAGCGTTGAGCACGACTCTCTCAATTCTATATTCTCTTGATTAAATTCCTTTGTAAATCTAACCACGGGGCATTTTAATATTATTCTTCAAACAATACTGTTTTCAAATAAAGGTATAATAAGTGTCTATTAGTGTTATTGAAATGAAAAGAAATTAATGTAAGTCTGGACACAGAACGTGGACATTAAGCATTGTTTTTTTTCGCTTTATTTACATTGAAGACTAAAGTAAGCATTTATATAACATCATAATATCATGTAAGAATATTTTCGAAATAAAAAGTACCCTATGTGTAAATACTGTCTATTTGTCTGCCAAGTTTCACCCAAATCCGTTTAGTAGGTTTGTGTGAAAGAGTAACTAACATCCATTTATCCTAACTTTTGCGTTTATAAGAACATTTAGTAGGACAAGTTTCGTGGGATTAAGATAAATGCTAAAATATTAAATGGTGTAGTCATATCGTACACTCACCTGACTAGGATAATACGGAGAATTGTACGCGCTTTGCCCGTAGCCCTGGTGATGGTGCGACGTCGAATAACTTCGAATATAGTCCGAACTGCCTGGCCAGTGGAAACTGTTGTAACTATCCGGGTGATACACGTTCCCCGGCCCGTTTATACTCTGAGGAGTGATAGGAGGAGACGGCGTGGTCATAATCGAGGAGTTCGACCCCAAAGGAGTAAGGTTCCCCGTCAACCGGGAGCTGTATTGGTCCTTCACAAGATTACTCCCAAACTTTTCGGTATAATCCAACTTGCTGGCGTAATCCAACCTTTTTGGACTACTGTACAGCTCCTGTTTCGGAGTGACTCCATAACCATGGATGTTGGACACGGGGTCCGAAGGCGAGGACTCTTTACCACTTATTCTGAGCTCATTAGAATTGTAGTGGGTTAGAGATGTTAGACTATTGTTCTTGTTCAAAGGAGAACTATCGTAGTTCGATCCAGCGGACTCTTTCTTACAGATAACGTTAATAGGAGGACTAACAGACGTCGTCGGCGTTATAGGCAGGTTCGGAGACGATGTGGTGATGCTGGAATTTTGTGTTGTAGGTGCGTTTGAGGAGCTGGTGAGGGATTTCGATGTGGTTATCTTTGTGGAGCTGGTGGAAGCCTTGATGCTGCTGTTGGAGACTGTGGTCTTGGAACTGGAGGTGGATTTACTGGATATCTGAGTGTTTGTTTGTTGCTGAAGCTGCTGCCGGCATTTCGCTCTTCGGTTCTTGAACCAGACCTGTTGGCAATGAGGGTATGGTTAGTTAAGAAGAAGTGGTTGAAAGATGTTTCAGGATTATCTGTTTGTCTGTTCATAACTTCTGGATATGCGTTAAGTATCAGATAAAGTTATAAATAGACCAAAATTGTGTTTTAATTATTTGGAATATAAGTCAATGATCTTAATAAAAAGTAATCAATGAAAAAGACATATTTATACACTATCTTTCGGTAATTATCTTTCGGTTCTAAACTTTAGACATTATACTGTTACTGAAATAAAATATTTATTAATTGTATAGTAATTTAGGCTCTAAACTACTATACAATTAATAAATATTTATACACTACACTACTATACAATAAATAAATATTTTCCAAAAAATATTTTTACAGTTTATGACTGATTAGAACCCGAAAGAAAACATTTAATGAATTAGTCAACACTTAAAACGCCTCTCGTTTACAATTAATTAATAGAAACATTGAATTAACCAAAAAAATAAGTACGAACCCTAACGTTTAAAGCCACAAATATCACTGTTGCTTCGCGCTACTAATGCACGTACTATTTGCTTGTTGCAATCATGCGCGAAGCAATTACTTCGCGCGTTCTCGCTTGCAGTTTGCACTGCGGATTATAAATGATTTATTATATGTATACGTGAGTTTTGTGCCAATGGAAGGGGTGTTTTTTTATCGTTCGTTTTTCGGTGTGTGTACTAAATTGTGGGATGAAGGAATAAGTTGTTTTTTTTTTGAGTTTGGAATTGTAACAGCTGGTCGCTACAGTAAAAATTAACTGTAAAAACTTGGGAAATGTTTGGAAAATTTTAAGAAATTGCAATTGAGCATAAAATCCTAACTAAAATTATACGCGAAGTGAGTTTGTTTATTGTTTGGTTTTCACGGTAAAACGGCTGGATCGATTTGAATGAAATTTGGTGCGGAGATAGACGGGACCGTGAGAACTTTTTATCCGGATGCGTTATGTAGCTCCCAATGTATCCGGATGAAACCGAATTTTAATAAAAGTATCTTTCTGAAAAGTTATTCTGAAAAACCCCAAATTTGTTAGTAATTTCTGAACCGCGAGGAAATTAAATCATCACAGTAGTCTTAAAAATAATAACATTCTTTAAAATAGCAATACAGTGCTTTGTCTTAAAAACTTAAAACTTTTGACGTAGGTACCTATTTACCCAATGTTTTGAGAATAACGTTTTACGAATTCGTAACATTACAGTATTTTTAAAGCAACCTTCTGTACATACGTCTAACATCGTTTAATGGTGAAGCCACTACATTCGCAAGTGGAGGGCTGTACGTGCTTAGCCGCGAAAACTCCGGATCACCCCGCCTTAGGATAATAATGAGTAAATGACGTTTTTTGTTAAACTAGGTTCCTTAATGTAGCAACAGATGGGATGCTGATTATTATTATGCATTTTTTAAGACGTTTTCTTTCGTTGGTCTAGTGGTTAGGCACCTGCCTCTCGCGGTTCGAAAGCTGGTAAGTACCAATGTGACTTTTCTGAAGTCATATGTACTTTCTAAGTATACCTTAGACGTCACTGACTAACGGTGAAGGAAAAACATCGTGTGGAAAGCTGGACTTAAAAAGTCTGAAATCGCCAATCTGCCTTGAGCAAGCGTGGTGATCAATGCTCATGTTTTCTCTGTATGAGAAGAGGCCTGTGCCCAGCAGTGGGACAATATATAGGCTGATGATGTTGGTGGTCGTAATCTCCACCTACTTTTAATCTCCTCCCGTGAAAATCCTAACTATAATATTATAAAGAAAGTGAGTTTGTTTGTTACGCTTTTATGGTAAAATGGCTCAAACAATTTGGATGAAATTCGGTACGGAGAAAGATGGGATCTAGCAGACGGTTATAGGCTACTTTTTATCCGGGTGCGTTGAGTAGCTCCCTCGGAACGCGGGTGAAACCGCGGAAAATAACTAGTTTATTTAAGCCCCCTTCTTTCGGGTGGGAAATGATAAAATGACTTCTCTCGCCGTGGAGGAAGGCGAGACGGCTGGAGGAAGTGTCAGACTCTTACTGACTAAAACGCTTCCATGTTCCTTCCTCAGCCCTTTGCGTTCTAGGGCGCGGTAACTCTCTCGAACGTCCCGCAGCCCTGGCAGGCTATGGCCCTTGGGGAGGGCCCCGTCACTTTGCTGACATCTCTTTGAGGCGCGCGTGGAACACGAACGCGCCGTCGACACGGGTCTGGTCCTTACCGGACGGCGAATTTAAGCCCCCTTGACATCATTAAACGTTATCAGATCGTGAGATCAGAATGCTCCAATTATCATGTGTTTGAACTTAGTATATCAGATGTGAGGCGGACTTCAAATGGATGACATTATACTGATTGATATAACGGCTAATTGACTAAGGTTTTTGCGATAAAATTAATTACGAAGATTTTGGCTAGCTTTGAAAAAGCGTAAAAGTTCATAGTAGATAGATAAATGAATAATGACGGTTCGATTTTTTTTTATTAGATTAAATATCTATATTTAGATATGTTATTATTTTGTGTCTATAAGTGAATAAAAGATTTGTTTTTTTTTTAAGTTTTCAGGTCAATGTGTTTTCTTTTTCAGCTAGATGGCATCGACTTTTCCTAATTGATGAGAAAGAAGAAATACCGAAAATAGGTCGGATATCAGTCTGATTTGAAGTCCAAAAAATGATCATGCAATGTGAGCTTGAACTTTGTATTGTAAAATCTTATGTTTCAAGCAGTAAGCTAGAGTTGTAAACAATGCCAGTAGCTTCTCATTGTAAGAAGATGTCATTGCCCCTAGTGGAAAAATAGTTACCGACATGTATGAGCAACTTGGACAGACAATATTTTACTTGAAATCAAAAACATTTCCTCCTTTTTAGCAGTCGGGTAAAAAATGCAACAGTTAAGAAGTAAAATGACTGTTACATTTTAAACACATCGTAATTTTTGACAATTCACACCCCGTTCCTAAAACATTCGATTTTCAAATTCGCCTTTTAACCGCCATGTTTATTACAATCCTTAAAAGCTTCATAAGTACTCGACAACGGCCGTCGACGCAAAACAATCGAATAATTCGATTTTCAAATTTCAAAATCGGAACGTAATTCGATTGGTAGCGCTAATGCTCTCTCCGTGTTGGTATAAATTGAACGTTTGGATGAATTAGAAATCAGTCGAGCGGCAGTCGCGGCAGCTTCCGACTACCGTGGCCTGAGATTTTAATAAGTTTATTTTTAATGGCGGTTTGGGTGGTTCACATAATGATGGATTATATTCACGTGTTAGCCGCGCTATCTCGAGTTAATTGAAACTTAATAATCTACGGCTTTTCTCCGCTTGCTTGATAAGACTGATGGTAATTTTATAATGTATTAACTAGATTATGATTTTGAGTAAGTTTTGTTACGTAAGCTCGATGGAATGTTGATTTAGTGGTAAAATATGAAATAGTGACTTGGTTTACGTATTTTAATTGATGTAAATGAAGGTTAAGGCCTTGATTTTGATAATGCTGAGGTAAAACTTATTGCATCATTTTTAGAATGTTAAAAATACCTACGTCATAAGTATGTTCGTGTGCAAGTCAATCATTCATCTATCTATCTTTATATATAAAATGCTTTGTCCTGAATGACTGACGGATCAACGCACAGCCTACATCACTGATCGTAGAGACCTGAAACTTGGAGGGTGTATTCTTTGTATGACGTAGGCATCCGATAAGAACTGATTTTCCAAAATTCTATTCCTAAAGGAGTGAAAAAGAGGGAACGATGCTACCGACCCCTATCACCACCGACCTGATCCGATCACTGACCGATCTTTAGGGACAGACGAATAAACGACAGAAAAATAAGTTTTTAGCAACATACCTGCACTCTACTCTCAGGGAGGTTAATCTTCAGCGCGACCTCTTCTCTCATGAAGATGTCAGGGTACCTCGTCTTGCCGAACAGCGCTTCTAGCACGTCGAGCTGCGCACGAGTGAATGTTGTGCGTTCTCTTCTCTGTTTGCGTGGATTTACGCCTGTGGACAAAGAGTGATGGTGAGAATTTGGGTTCAGGAGTAAAAAGCTTTCAACAATACTAACGAATCTTTACATCTTATGCCTAGGCTTTTCCCAACTATGTTGGGGTCGACTTCCAGTCTAAACCGAATGCAGCTGAGTACCAGTGTTATACATGGAGCGCCTATCTGACCTTCACAACCGAGTTACCGGGTAACACGGTACCCCTTGGTAAGACTGGTTGTCAGACTTTTTGGCTTCTGACTACCCCGTAACTACTGTCAAAAATCGACAAATGATAACCGGGACCAACAGTTTAACGTGCTTTCCGAGGCACGGAGGAGTCTCGCTACGACAAAGATGGTCACCCATCCACGGACCGACCGCGCCAAGCACAGCTTAACCTTTGGTCGGCCGAATTGTGCGCCTGTTACTTAGCCACGAGCTCCTCAACTAACTAATCTTTACATAGTATAAAACAAAGTCGCCCCCGCTGTTTGGGCGCTTAAATCTCTTAAAATACGCAACGGATTTTAATGTAGTTTTCAGCAATAAATAGAATAATTCAAGAGAAAGGTTTATCTGTATAATACTTGCATATTATACTAGAGAATCTATTTAATATCCACATTACACCGTGCGAAAACGAGTTGGTCGCTAGTACTATAAATGCAAAACTAAGTTTGAATGTTTGTTTTACTTTCACAGTAAAACGGCTGAACCGATTTGAATGAAATTTGGTACGGAGATAGAGGGAACCCTGGAGACTGTTATAGGTTACTTTATATTCGGTTGCGTTGAGTAGTTCCGTCGGTACGCGGGTGAAACCACGGGAAATGGTAGTTGTGGATGGAATTGTAATGTATGCTTATGGTTCAAAGTACGAACAAATTACTACGCTTACTTATTTGGTAATATTATTCGTTTTTTTTTGTTACTCCAGGTTGTCTTATAATATTTCTTACTTCAACGTTAGTCAGAGGAGAGTTTTTTATAAATTCGCGTACTGCATACTTGACTTGTGACATATGTATCAAAAATTTATCCTTACTAATATTATAAATGCGAAAGTAACTCTGTCTGTCTGTCTGTCTGTTACGCTTTCACGCCAAAACTCCTGGACCGATATAAATGAAATTTGGTACAGAGATAGAATAGACCCTGAGGAACAACATAGGCTACTTTTTACCCGGGTGCGCTAAGTAGTTCCCTCGGGATGCGGGTGAAACCGCGGGAAACAGATAGTAACAAATATTTTTGCTGTTAAAATTTTTTTTGAAGGTTTGTTATTCCATGAAATTTAACTCACATATAAATTGACACATAAAAGTCATAAAATCAGAGGTGTAAAACTAAAATATCACGATAGGCATAAAATATAAAACGTTCAAATTTGTGTTAGGTCGTCAGGAATGTCGTCTATAGGCATAATTACTATGATAATGTACAAACCAGTTGGCGACAGCGAAAACTATGGCTTAAATAATATATTACTAGTCATAATTATTTAAAAAAATAAGTTGCCCCACACTAGGAATTTCTTCTGTATCTTGGATGCGTTTTCAAACATACGCTAAGCGAAGTGTCCATTGGCAATAAAATTTGCGACAGTTGACTTGCGCAAGTGACTTCCAATGTGTAAACGCTCGCGCAAGTTAATTTCTGCAAGTTTTTGTACCGAACTTGCTGCAAGTCGCACGTGTATAGAGAAATTGTAGTCAGTGGAAACAGTTGTCAATTGAATTCTGCAAATTGTGGAAGTTACTTGTCAGTGGACACTTTGCTTTACACAAGCACAAACACCCAGACATAACATAATGCAAGATGAATATTCGTATAATAAGAATAGTTTGCACTGTGGTTTTTTGTAAACTTTGACTCTCACATTGTTGAAAAAAGGCTAGTCAGATGATGTTTGACAGTGAGACTTACAAAAATGGCAGAAACAGACTTACAAAAATATCTTAAGACCGAAAATAATGGCTAATTACATTATTTGATTAATAAAAATGTTATGGCTATGACACATGTTAGGTAAGGCCTATGTCCAACAGTGTTAGACGGGCTGATGATGATAATAAATAAAAACAAAAAAAAAACCTTTTGCCTATTTTTTTGTTTTATTGTTTTAATACTGGAATGCAAAAAAAACGGTCTATTTTAATCCTCAGATTATAATTATAATACCTTTTTAAGTTTTTCTTTAATAAAATTTAGAAATTAGACACATTCCGTGGTATCATACATTTATTAAAACTTTTACGACGGATATTAATTTTATAACAAATCTTCCAAAATTCTAATCTTTACAGTACAAACTTATGCGACAAAACAAATTATTTATTATGATATTTTATGTCTCAAACGATATCAATAAAAAGTCATAAAACTCTTCTACTTATTTGTATTCATAGATTTGTTCCATAGTGTTGTGTATTTGATACTAATATTTTTTATCTGTTCTACTAAAGTTAGATATTTTGGAATGGTGAACACTTTAATTAGTAATAAAAATAAGACTAATTCCTTTTTATTGAACAAATTTAAATGATGAGCGAAGGTTTTATTGTTTTATATTAAATGGAATTATTATGAATAGGTACTATGATTTTTTGTGTAAAATATAGATGATAATTTATGCAATGAATGTGGAAGGTAGGTAAAAAATCAAATACTTAGTTTAAAAATCGTTTTTTTTTATTCGTATAGAAGATAGTTTGTCTGGTTAAGTGTAGGTTCTAACGTTCGCATTTAAATTTCATAATGCCACAACCGAAAACTATTAAAATAACTGAAAAATAAATAAGAAAAAAGATACATAAATTAAAGGCGCTCTCAATTATTAATTCATTACTTAACGATAACGATATCACTATCTACAACTGACCAATCGATTACAATAATCGTATCCGATCCTTTAGTCGATTATCATGCCCATCTCTATGGCCACTGGTTTTTCCCGGTATTTTATGAATATTAATACAAAAAGACATCTATCGTTGCACTCACAAGAAGTTTATACGGGTCTACCACTCAACATATTAATAAAATAAAACCGGCTGCTGTATAAACGCTTTCTTTGATACTATATCAATCAACCTTCATGGTGCTTTTATAGTGTGACTAAGAGACTAGGCAGGTATTTAATATCATGCGCAATATAGAAGTAAATATTTGAAAAAAAAAATGGTGGCAAAAAAAACATGGGGTTTATGGAAAATGTATACGTCAGGTTCTTCATAACGGTGTTTTAAAAACAAATTATGGCACAGTATTGACAAGGACGTGACATAATATTGAATAAGACCGTGAAAACAAGATAGTTTAAGAACTTCTCATCGTGTGGGCTGCAGGTTTCGCCAACCTAACAAGCCCTTGTGTCAGAGTTTTCTCAAACCCGCTTACGGCTTCTGACATGAAATTGTAACTCAGATGAAAAAGGAAAAGTTTCTGGGACAACTCCCGTTTCTTTTATGAAACCACATAACAAAACAAAAAGAAGACAAGAAAATATATCACACAACAGACGAAAGGAATTTATCCCCCATTACTCATGTAAACAGATAGACAAAGAAAGCAGGTCATACGTCCACTAATGCCTTGTAATCCTTATAGAAATTAATAATCATTAACACACACATCTGCCATCAGTCAACTCCAAATTACATCTAACAGGGTTGTAAAGTTCAATGATAAATGGCTTTGACGCATGTTAAAGCACATGTTCTCTTCTGAATGGTCAAAGACAGACTGCGTGTCGCGCGCTCGTGTACGACGCTTTTGTTTGCCATAGACAACGATTGTAGGCATAGAGTATTAGAGTAATTCTTTATTTTTGGTTGTGGAATGCTTTTTTATGTTTGGGATTAGAATGTTTGCTTTTTGAGACTGATTTGGTGGTTGCTACGAGAGAGTTATTTATGTCGTTATTCTTAATTACAAAATTGACAAAGATTTTTAATAATACTTAGTATCAAAAACACAAATGTATTCTTGTTCTAAGATCAATATCGACTCCTACTTGTATGAAAGTGGACTGAGCAAACGAGATAGACTGGTGGAATAGCCTGCAATATTTCCTGTTTTGCTCTATGTTGCAATTCTCGATGTGTTAGTTAACTTATATACAAAGAAACTATATATTTAGATCTAACAATGTTTACTGGTAACTAATATGTTGCAATTGTTTCTGAGTATGTCTTAGACGTCTCTGACTAACGGTGAAGGAAAACATCGTGAGGAAACCTGGACTTAAAAAGTCTGAAATCGCCAATCCGCCTTGAGCAAGCATGGTGATCAATGCTCATGCCTTCTCTGTATGAGAAGAGGCCTGTGCCCAGCAGTGGGACAATATATAAGCTGATGATGATGATTTAATTGGCGAGTGCTTTTCAGAGGAAACAAAACCTTTGATTTAGACCTTAAGGCTTACTTATTTGAACGCGGTAAAACTCGGGCGAAACAATTATTTAAAAATAAAACCTCTCGTTTCAGAGAACTGTCTATTGAATCCCAAACCCATTTAGAAATAGAGTTTGGTATCAAATATCAAAAACTGCATATCGCCATTTAAATATATCACAAAAACAAATTCAATCTACTACAACAATTCGTCGAAAATTGATAATGGTGGCAATTCTGTTGGCACATCACTTAACTAAAAATCACTAAAATTAAGTTAATTCCTGTCAAACGACGTTTCGTATTCTGAAGTCATCGAACTTAACTAATTTTAGTTTGACAGGATTCAAATAAGTTTAGTTACTTAATTTAGTTCATTTTACGATTTTGGTATTCTGTTGTCACCACTTAACGTCAAAAATTAACTAAAATTTGAAACTTCGAACAAAAATTAGACGGCATGTAAATATGTTCAGACTAATTTTATGTGCCTACTTTTAAAGTTAAATTGTTGATATTTGGTATGAAGATGTTTTCGACATAAATAATGAATTAGCAGGTTAGAGTGGAAATGTATTAAGCAAGAAGTACATTCAGTTTAATAGGTACATTAGATACTTCAATTCAGTGAAAATTTAATCTATCTGAAACTGTTACAATATTTTTTGAGTCCAACAAGTAATCCTTATAATTATAGTCAACAAGGAGCCCTTTTAGTTTTACCAAATACGTTTATCTAATTGTCTATATGCAGCTCAGTTCATATATTCTTAGTAAGTACTAGAAAGTTGCAATTTGACATGAGTATATATAAAAAATAGGAAAATACATTCTACGAAACTCCCGGGGCACGTCAAGTAGGTAGGGATGAATATATTTTGTTGTATTGGTACCTGATCATATGGGGTGACGTTAGATTATAGGTCATTTATAAATTAATATGCAGTGTATTTGTCTGACTAAATGATTGTTCCTAGATATATGGAAATAAACGGCAGTAGAATGGAATAAAGAAAAAGATTCTATTAGGCTCCTTAAAATAGAATTTAGACGACCAACGCCTGGGTAAAAGAATCATACCAAAATATTGGACGTTAAAAAGGTGTAAATAAAGTTTCGTTGTAACAAATCATCTATAAATAATTTATAAATCATGAACTCATTCGAAAATTATTATGTTTTTAAAATGTCAAATGTCAAACCAGGTTTCTAGGCAAAGGAATTCAATTGCAGCCTTCTTGGTTGGAGCATAATAAAATTTACATATTTTTTTTTGTAAATTTAGAGGGAAAAACAACGAAATATTTTCCCGTTTATTTTCTGTTATATTTAAATAAATATTATTCCGCTTATAACACAGTTGAAAATAAAAAATATATCACTTTTTGTTTCATTCACTCTTTAATAGTTCATTCTTTATTTGTAAATATGTATGTAATGGCAACTCTGAATAATTCAATTTCGTTTTGTCAAAATCAAATACGGCGCTGTCATTTTGAAACTTAAATTTAGTTCGATGCGACAACAGAATACCATTTGACGAATCGCCTAACTAAAATTTGAATATTTTAGTTAAGTTTTAGTTAAGTGATGTGTACAACAGAATTGACACCAATAGCTCTCTCTGTGACGGATTAAAAATATAAAAATAATACAATATCCATTTTGAAACTCGCTCGCGATACCCCATTGTGAATATCCAAACAAACATTTCATACGAATCTGTCACATGTTGAAAAGTGAAAATGTATTCGTATGCCTGTCTCTTTCACGCGTACGAAATAGGGTCGCGATGGAGCAAGATGGATAGATTTCAATTGTCATTTGACAATGGCCGGAGCGCTAATCCTAGTGACGTGCGGGGTTTTGGGGTTCCGTAGTTATAGAACCTTTGAGTTATGCACATGGTGTGTTGTGGATATATTTCGTCGTTCGCGCCTGCTTCCAACAAATGTATTACAGCTTTTATTGTAATGAATATGGGGCACGTATGTTGGAACACTTCTCTTTGTGATCAGGTAAATAGGTCGAGATGAAAATGGGTTAAATATAGCTCCTTTTTCAATGGATTTTTGATCAGAACAGCTTTGGAATTATTAAGATTCCATTAACTAACTAACAGTGAACTTTATAGTTGTCAAAAATTACGGAACTTTTTGAAGCTTTATCCAATATAATTTTTAACCCCAAATTTGAAAAATATTTCCATTTAAGCAGTTTCATAAAGTTACCGATTTCTTTATTTTCAGTTTTATTCGTAATTTAGAAAAAGAAAACCTGTCATTTGTAACTTGTCATCTATATTATATCTATACATATAAAATGCTTTGTCCTGAATGACTGACGGATCAAAGCACAGCCTAAACCGCTGATCGAGACCTGAAACTTGGAGGGTTTTGTATGAAGTAGGCAACCGATATGAAAGGATTTTCCAAAATTCTATCCCTAAGGAGTAAAAAAGAGGGGCAATTGTATGATACTCTGTCATTTTTAATTTGAATTCGTATAGCCCACACGAGTGAACATATTTATTTACCTTCATTAGTTTTTTTTTGTAAATTAGAAGTTCCATATTTCATAATCGAATATTAAATTGGAATCTTTTTTTAATTTCATGTTTGTTACACTTTTTCTATCTTCCGATCGCATCATCACGACTCTGCTGATTTCCGATAGCTACCGCCCGCTTAATGGTGGAGTCGTGTTTACGCTCCTGTGTCTAAGCCTCAGAGATTTCGATGATAATCATTCAGTTTTTGTACGAAGGTCAAATTACTGGAATTTTTGGTGTGCGAGTGAGAATTTTGATGGTTTTTTTTATTGTTTTTTTTTTGAGATTTGTCAATGTATTAGTCATAGCCATAGTCATTTATTCATGAACAAGTAATTGTATCTGAATTACACAATAATTAACATAATAAAATACACAATAAATTCCAAAATCACATACACAATAAAATACACAATATTGGACATAATTATTTGTAGAAATTCGTCGTTTTCAGTCGTTTTCACATTTAAATATTTTATGTTTTGACTGATTTTAATTCGTTTGAGTGCCAAATGCTATTCTTAGAATGATCCTTGATTATTTGTTTTCTATTAAAACATTCTTACAAAGCGTTTCATTTTTTTTGATATCTTTATAAGTTTTTAACAATCGATATTTTTGCATAAGATTAAAAAAAAACAATCCTGTTTCAATTTCAATCCTTACTGTCAAAAAATAAATTAAAAAAACAATCTTGTTTATTTATTTTAAAGGAAAAAAAGGCTTTCTTAAAATAACAACGACACCTCACCACATAAAATAAATCGTGAAGCTAATTTGTTGGGTATATAAAGGGGACAAACGCATTATTTTCCCGTTTTTCACGGCGTTTGACCCCGAACCCCGGCCGTCCTCAGGGACTGGGGAACCCTAATGACGTGTAAAATACTTTTAAGGGCACAGCTGCAGGGGATTATAAAATGTCATCTTTGTAATCAATAGAATAGGAGCTGTTTTAGATTGATTTGATTTGCATTTTTAGGGTAATGGTCAGCTACCAAATAATTTCTATTAATGTTTTTTTTTTTCAAATTTTAAATTAAGAACGGTCCATTCTAAACTTAAAAATTACTATTATTTATATCTACTTTCTATCTGGTCGGTTATAAATAATATAAAGATAAAAAAATCATTAAAAATAATGAAACGAAAATAAAGAACGCAACATCCAAAGCCTTTCTCTCAAAATGGCGGGACCGTCAACTGTCACTTTGACATTTCGGAGGGAGCTTTAATGGGCGCGTTCGGATTTAAACCGGATTGTTATTTTAGAGGAGCATTCTTGGTGAGGGTAAGTTGCCAAACATCCTATTTGATTAGATGTACCGTTACTTTAATACAATGATTTTGATGCGTGAGGGACAACATTATGATAATTAAAACTATATTTTATTAATTTTCTAAAACCTGAACACATGGACGGTATAATCAAAGCTAATCTAGATCGATCTGTGTGCTAGTTTTATCCAAATCAGTTCAGTATTTACCTACGTACACATTGAGATGATTTGGACAAATACAGTGATTTCTACTAGTAGGTTTAATGGTCGCAAACATACCAGCCCCGACCGACATTACTTCGTGGGTTCTTAAAATTTCTGAAAGTAGCCCGGAGTCAGATAGTTGACAGAGTTACACACCCGTGCCTGGGCACGTTAAGCTGTCGTCTCCGACTGCTACCTTGATAGCCTGCAGTCATTGTTACAATTCCATGTCAGAGGCCGTCAGGCGGATTTGAGAAAACTCTGGTACTAGGGCTTGATAGGTTAGTAAGGCTGTAGCACACTTGATAAGAGATCATAGGAATACTTGTTTTTTATTTTGATGATGGGATTGTATAATGGGTTGGTGCAAAAGGAGGGAATTAAGAGCTGAAATAAACATTTTCAAGAAAATACATGGGCCATAAGTTCTGCAGGCTTGGAATTTTAATAGGAGCTAGCAGGAACTTTCACATTTAATATTGAAATTAATACCTATTCATTTGTAATAATAATAAACATGTTATCGTCGAATTTGAAACCAGTTTTTTCATTTTTGGATAACAGCAAATTCGGAGTGCGTGGTGAGGTATATTGAAGACAATTTCATTATATTATTATGTAACACATATATTATTACTTACTTATATAACAAAATAGGTAGCAACACCCACTGAAACGAGGGTTGCCAGCCTATAAATCATGTTAACACATAAATTGCGCTGGCAACACTGCCACAGGGGTGCGAAACATGACAAGTTGTGATAGATTACCACTGAGGGAAAATAGGGTAGTGTGTTCTTCATTGCAATTTTGAACCTTAGGTGTTAGGAGATAAGAGTCTTAGTTTATGTTAATGTCGACAGTATGCGATGAGTTATTTTATTACCGTGATAATGTAGCAGCCCTACAGTAGGGGTGTGCTAAACGAATTGTAGCCAAATTGAAATATATCCAATAAATTATTGCTTATTTGTGGCAGTTGCAAGTAAGGGTAGGTGGACAATCTATACATATAACATGCTTTGTCCTGAATGACTGACGGATCAATGCACAGCCTAAACCGCCGATCGTAGAGACCTGAAACTTGGAGGGTGTGTTCTTTGAATGACGTAGAGATCCGGTAAGAAAAAAAAATTCTTCGAGCCGGATTTGAACCAGCGACCTATGAATATATACATACGTATCGAAAACAGAACCACCGTTTTTAAAGTCGGTTTAAAAGACCTACCTGCGTCTTACTAAAAAGGCCAAGACAAAGAGGTCCAATATACCCGTCTCCTTCTTACATTACGCAGAGGATTAACTTATCATGAAATGCCACGATAAACATGTTACGAGTGGGCTGCTGAGATAAGGGCGGGGGTTCGATTCCCGGTTACAATTTATTTCTTTAATGACTGAGCAAGTAATGGGAGGGGAGGATTGTTTTCGTATATTATGGAGCTAGCGGAACGATTGATTTGGTTTTTAGTTTATTTTATTTTTGGAGGGTATGAATAGAAATTGTTTTTAAGTTTTTTGGGTGTACTTTAAAAAGGTGGATTTTTCAGCATGTCTGGTGCATTGATTTTTGTGGTAAGATTAATAATTCGATTCCTGAAAAGAAGAATAATATTTGTAATGGAATTGATACGACGAGCTAACAATTTTTCTAATGATTTACCTTAGCCATTTCATGGTAAATGACGTCACTACCAACTAAAACACTACCCTCGATCACCCACATAAAAATATTTTCTTAAAATTTAAATTTAGATAACCGAAAACTCATTATCTATGGTCGTGAAATCGTCAGTCGTAAGTGATCGAGCGACGGGCGCGCACGTGTCGGTCACGCTTGCCCTTTTTATCTGTTTGCACAGCAATTCGCACTGAATATATTTACGATTAATAATTAAGAGGATGACTTGATTATTGATGTAGTAGACCGAGACGCATTTATAATGTAAACAAGAATAATTTCATTTCGTAGTTACGTTTTTTTTTATTGGTTATGTTTATGTAGAAAGTCGATGATAGAGCGAGCTTACCCAGAAGAAGCCTATTCGCTCTAACTTTGAAGAGACAAGGGTTGAATTTGTTTAACCAAGTCCCATATTCTGATACTCAATTACATCCAGTTAGCCTACACAACTTCTGCCCATAGCCTTTTGCAGATCGTCACTCCATCTTGCCGGAGGGCGTCCTACACTACATTTGCCTAGTGGTCTCCAACTCAAGAACCCGTTTACCCTAATGGTTCTTCGATAGCATGAAGCAAGCTGGGAGTGGGTCTATCATCAACATCATCAGCCCATATATTGTCCCACTGCTGGGCACAGGCCTCTTCTGACACAACGAAGGCATGAGCATTGATCACCATGCTCAAGGCGGATTGGCGATTCCAGACTTTTGAAGTCCCGGTTTCTTCACAATGTTTACCTTCACCGTTAGTAGTGGTGTCTAAGATATACTTAGAAAGTACATATTATGACTTTTAGAAAAGTCACATTGGTACTTGCCAGGTTTGGATCCAGTACAGTCGAACACGAGAGGCAGGTGCCTTAACCACTAGGCCACCAAGACTATGTATGAGCAATAATGCAATTAGACAAATCCTCAAGTGTGTCATTGACGACGTCACGCGGCACGTGTCCGTAAGTAGCCACTTGTTAGCTGTGTGTTTATTGAAGTGGCTAAAATAGTAGTATGTTCTTTTGACAAAACTTCGTCTTTGAATGTTAATATAACTGCTACAGTGGCGAAGCAGCCAGCCTTTTGGGCACGACTCCCGTTGATAGCGACGCGGACGAATGTTTTGATGCGTAAAGTCTGTTTTTTTTGTACATTTTAATGTAAATCTTTTGTTATTTCTGGTTATTATATTTTGCAAATGTTTTAATAAATAATTATGTAAATTATTACAATTATACCTTAAATGCATTATGCTGAGTGTTATTTCGCGCAGTGGTGATGCATCTATCAGATTGTCTCCCTGTTTTCCTAGTTTTAGATTATATATTACTTTATTTTTTGTATGTGCGTTACCATTCATTCAGCTGAGTACAATAGTTTAACTTGGAGCGATTTGATTGGTTGGCTTGGTTGCCTATCTGACGTGTACAACCCAGTTACCGGGTAACACGATATACCTCGGTAAGACTGATTATCAGAATTTCTTGCTTCTGACCCGTAACTCTTATGAGGTGTAGATAGTGTAATTAGTAATACATCAAAGATTTAAACGGTTCGTTCTGCTTAGAAATAAGTGAGTACGAAATCTTTGATAGTTAATAAATATGATGATAATACGAGAGCTTTTTTGGTTTAAGATTTGTAAAACTTTTTTTAAATTCTGTGATATAATGGTTATGTTATGTGAAAAAGAGTTATAAATATGAAAATAAGTAAATAAAAAAGGGCGTAAAAATAACGGGTTTTGTTAGTTATTTTGTATGTTTTTAAAGCATAAAAATAAATTTAAAATACTAAGGATTGTTAATTAAAGTAAATTAAATCAAAAGAATGTGATGAACTTACTCCAACTCCATGGTTTTTCATATTGATCTGGGGATGAAGGAAAAATATACATTATCTTCTTGTGCAATTAGAGTAATAAATTAGTGATTTTAGAGATTTTAAATTAGATTTTTTGACAGAAAAATTAGGGCAGCTAAGATTAGAATTTATTTACGTGTAAAATAAAAGATTAAGTAAGTCCTTATATAAAAATCTTAAATTTTTAGTTAGTAAGTAAAAAATAATAGGATATCTTGCGACGGATTAAAAGTACCTAAATATTTTTTTAAAGCGGCAAAATCATGTCAAATATTTAGACGATACATACACTTATGTATTTTCAAAGAATGGTGAGTCAGAAACTAACTCTGTCTATCTGTTATGCTTACGTTAACTTTGAAACCGGGAAATAGCTAGTCCTGCTATCCTACGAAAGTTTGTAAGAATTTATGGATAATATGGATGTATGTTTGTTACTCTTTCACGCAAAAACTGCTGAACGGATTTGGATGAAATTTGGTACACACATAGTTCATAACCTAGAATAACATATAGGGTGCTTTTTACCCGGGTGCGCTAAGTAGTTTTTTCGCGATGCGAGTGATACTGCGGGAAACAGCTAGTTATATATATAAGAAGTCACCTGCCTAGCCTTTTCCCAAGTATGTTGGGGTCGGCTTCAAGTCTAAACCGGATGCAGCTGAGTACCAGTGTTTTATATGGAGCGACTGCCTATCTGACCTCCACAACCCAATTACCAGGTAACACGGTACCCCTGACAAGAAGAGAAGACTAAGACTGGTTGTCAGACTTTCTGGCTTCTGACTACCCGTAACGACTGTCAAAGATGTACAAATGACAACCGGGACCAACAGCTTAACGTGCTTTCCGAGGCACGGAGGAGTCTCGCTATGACATAGATGGTTACCCATCCACGGACCGACCGCGCCAAGCGCAGCTTAACCTTTGATCGGTCGAACCGTGCGGCTGCTACTTAGCCACGAGCTCCGAGATATATATAAGAAGTATAATGTGAAAACTCTGCAAAGAGCAATCAAAAGGCTATATTCCAGAAAAAACCTGAAACGCTTATTGTATAATTTAGCGCAAACAATCGTATCTCATAAGAGTACCACTTAAAAAAATATCGCGTCTCCCACTTCACACCCTCACTGTCCTGGGGCAGTTCTCACCCTCGTGATGATGCACTTGCCAAAAAACACAAACAATCACTAAAAACAGTTTTCTGAGCAAACAGGGTGTTGACTTTACAATTAGCGGCGGGCGCAGGGTTGGGGTACGAAACAACACCGAGTAATGTTTCGTTTTGCCTGTTGAGTGCCTTGAGGCAATACTGAAATGCTTTTAAAGGCACGTGTTGAAATTTACGAGTGTAGGGAACGACCTTATTCGTAGATATTGAATAACCTAAAATGTATGACCCGACAAATCGTTGTCATTTCTTCAATGACATTTGTGTCAAAAACTTATAGAACTACTAACTACAACTTTGACTTTTGAAAAAACTTTGACCCCCTTTTCGGAAAATCATTTCTTATCGGATGCCTACGTCATACAAAGAACACACCCTCCAAGTTTCAGGTCTCTACAATCAGCGGTTTAGGCTGTGCGCTGATCCGTCAGTCATTCAGGACAAAGCATTTTATAGTATTGACAAGTGTTTTTCGAATTTGTCGTATTTTCGTTACTTAAAATTTCGGATTTCGGACGATCATTTTTAAAACAAAATTGATCGAGGTTCGATCGTCGCCAATCATAATTTAAGTTTTGTTCCAAAGACCAGACAGAGTTCCTAGCTATTCAAACCGAAATATCGACAACACAGAGTAAAAAAAAACCAAATACTTATTTTTTTAGTCTGTGGTCAGTAACCCTGCGCGTGCCGTAGGTGGGTCTTTTAAGCCCAGGGCATAAATAAACAGAGCCAGTGTTAACTTTCACACAGTGTCCCCCGACAAACAAACTAGTTGTTTAATTGAATAATAATGAGTGGGAGACGATTTTGTTATCTTAGTTGTGAGTGGAGACACTTATGTAGGTACCTATTGATATGTTTTCATTGGTTACTGTTCCCGCGGTGTCTCTCGCTTGAAGGAAATAGCAGACAGACGGACATGGCGAAACTATAAGGGTTCCTCGTCGGACTACGGAACCCTTACAACAAACAAAATACCCTATGTCCTTCTACAGGTTGCAAGTTGCAATATTGTCCCACTGCTGGGCACAGGCCTCTTCCCACACAAAGAAGGCATTGATCAGAGCATTGATCACCACGCTTGCTCAAGGAGGAGTGGCGATTTCAGACTTTAAGTCCAGGTTTCCTCACGATGTTTTCCTTCGCCGTTTAGAATCCCATAATATTTATGTATTAGTCTATATGGGCTTCTGAATACGTGTGTTAATTGTAGGCTCTGTATCGTCAAACATCAAATTGATTATTATCTAAAAAAATATTTAATGTGGGCGTTGAAAACTCCTTGATAGTTTTTTAATGGACAAAGAATTACAACGTAAAAACTCTATTTATTTCGATTTAATGTTATAAAATTGCTTTTAACGCAGGAATAATGGATTTTTAGTAAATCATCAAATGATGAGGTTACTAGATGTATTTTCTTGTCGATAATTCCAATGGTGCTAAGGAATAAACCATATAATATCACACACTAGCTGTTTCCCGTGGTTTCAGTCGCGTCCCGACGGAACTGCTTAATGTAAGTAGTCTATAATCGTCTCCTAGGTCCCAAATATCTCCGTACTTTCATCCAAATCGGTTTAGCCGTTTAACCGTGAAAGCGTCACAAACAAACAAATTCACTTTTGAATTAATAATATTAGTTAGGATTAGATAATTTTGTTATGATATTAAAAATACTTTATTAACATGATAAATATTTTTCATATTTTTGATTAGGCAAAAAAAACTTATTCATCTGCCTAGCCTTTTCCCAACTATGTTTGGGGTCGGCTTCCAGTCTAAACCGGATGCAGATGCAGCAAAAAAAAAACTTATTATTATTTAAAATTTATATGTAAAAAATTCTAAACTTAGAAGTAACAAAAAAAGAAAACAAATAGGAACTTCCAAGCGGTAACACAATAGGAGTTTTTCTTTTAAATTATTCAAAATACAAAACAATGGTGTGAAATCATGTGGAACCAACCCTCAGGATGTCGTTGCGACAAATGAATTAACCCTCCAAACGCGACGGGGGCCCGAGATTCCCGACCGTGAAAAACCCGGGTGTCGGTTTTCACACGGTTTCATTTATGCTTTCCTTTTCATGCATAAAAGATTTTTGCTATAGAATTTGCTATAGTGGATTGATTTTTGAATAGGAAAATGTAAACTGCCATCAAAAGAAAAAAGGCTGTAGCTATTTTTTTTTTCGATATTGAGTTAAATACTTTCTGAAATCGCCAATACGCCTTGAGCAAGCGAGGTGATCAATACTCATGTCTTATCTGTATGAGAAAAGGCCTGTGCCCAGCAGTGGGACAATACGTAGGCTGATGATGAGTTAAATACATATTTGTTATCAGATTTATGCAATTTGGATGGACTGAAGACAATATTTAAATAAAGAAAAAGAAGGTACTTTTCCTGATTCCAAATATGCACTAAATCTATACTAATATAATAAACCTGAAGAGTTTGTTTGTTTGAACGCGCTAATCTCAGGAACTACTGGACCGATTTAAAAAAATCGTTTAGTGTTAGATTGCCCATTTATCGAGAAAGGTTATAGGCTATATATCATCACGCTAAAATCAATAGGAGCGGAGTATCAATGAAGAATGTTTCAAAATCGGGGGTTAAAGTTAGCGATAGCCCAAAGTTACTATTACACGCGGACGAATTCGCGGGCAGAAGCTAGTTCAATATTTAATAGTATTTGAAGCATAAATTATAGTTTTGGCCTTTCTTCGACAGTACAGTGGATTAGTATTTTTAATGGAGTTTTTTGGGAACTCAAAAATGTGGATATTCGACTAAATATTACTACGCTGCTTTCAAGGTGATACACGCGCGAATATTTACAATTTGACGGACATTTGGACTTTGAATGCTTTATCTAAATTAATGTTTTATCTGATTTTATGTGTAACGAGCTGAGCTCGATATTGTTACGACACTTTTTGCTTTCTTAGATATTTTGCAATTATAAGTAATTTTAGTTTCAAACGTAATTCTTATAATAGAGGACATGTTTAGAAATATTTGGTTTTGTATGGAGAAATACTTGTTCAGCACCTAATCCTTAAACTTATCTTATCTATATAAAAGAAGAAACTGAATGGCTGACTGACGGATCGATCAACGCACAGCTGAAACCGCTGGTTCTAGAAGTATGAAATTTTACACAAATAAAGTAGGTGTGCACTCAAGGGTTGAAATAGAGCATGAAAGTTTGAATGAAACTCTGTCTTTTTTTATTTGAATTCGTATTGCATTCATATATGTCTTACACTGAAGTCGTGGTGGCCTAGTAGTTAAGGCCTGTCTCTCGTGTATCAATGTACGGGTTCGTAACCTTTCAAGCACCAATGTGACTTTTCTAAAGACATATGTACTTTCTAAGTATACCTTAGACGTCACTGACTAACGGTGAAGGTAAACATCGTAAGGAAACCTGGACTTAAAAAGTCTGAAATCGCCAATCCGCCTAGAGTAAGCGTGGTGATCAATGCTCATGCCTTCTCTGTATGAGAAGAGGCCTGTGCCCAGCAGTGGGACAATATATAGGCTGATGATGATATCTTACACTATTTTTAATTTCTGTTTGAAGCTGCCATCATTATCTAAGATTTAAACACAGAAGATGCTTTTAGAATTGCAAATATCACTAGACGGTACTAACCTATGAGCCGTCGGTTTATCATCAAATGGTAAAAATAAAATGCTTTGTCCTGAATGACTGACGGATCAACGCACAGCCTAAACCGCTGATCGTAGACCTGAAACTTGGAGGGTGAGTTCTTTGTATGACGTAGGTATTCGATAAGAAAGGATTTTCCGAAATTCTACCCCTAAGGCGTTGAAAAAGGGGGACAAAGTTTGTATTAAACTCTAGTAATTTTTATTTGAATTCGTATAGTCCACGCGCGCGTTGCCGCTGGCGGAAAGCTAATATAATTATAAATGCACCATTAATCATTCACAATGATTAATTAATTACCCGATATAAAACGAACAGGTATTTTTCATAATCTGCTGGTTAAGACTGAACTGCGGTTAAGTCACAAAGTTATCTTAGAACTTACGTTATCGGTTGGAGGTAGCAAAATTTTTTACTTGTCATTTTACTTAAATGACGTGCTTCTGATAGCGCGTGACGTCGACAGGAGCATTGCATTAAGTTTAAAGAAAAGGTTACACGTATACATAATTGGAATTGGGTTCCGTAGGATATAGTTTGTTACATTGATACTAGTTTATTTCTTTAAAAAAGTGACGGTTTAATTGTTATATGCTTGCAATTAGTGTTGAGAAAAACTTTTTAATATACTTAGAGGTTTATTTTTTAGGTGGTTTTTATTATAATTATTGTATTGAATGAGTAGGAGTTCAGTTTTGTAGCCAATGTAGCTATGTATATTCAAAAATTAAGAGCAATTTATTATGATTAATGAACGTAACATAGTTAATTTATAATAATTTACACTTATTAATGACGTCTTCTGAAGGTCAAATACATTCCGAACTCCGTTTTAAGTTTCCATACAAGTAAAAATTCTACGATGAAGTCTACAATTTTATAGCAATGCATTTAGAAATGACGCTAGCCCAAACTGATCGTAAAATAAATGTTTAGCCGTTAATATTTTACGGAACCCTAAAAAAAACAAAACAAACATGGCTGCGGCAAGATGGCGGCGCGTCAAAGGCCGACCGCCGGTAGCCGCTCGCCGCATCGGAATTCATAAATGATAAATTTAATATAATTTATTACTCTTAGGCCGTAATTGGAGCTGATGATATGTGACCAAGTACCATTTTGGTGTGACAATATTTTTTTTTATTCCGGTAGGACGGTAGTAAAATTTTATAGCATTATGTAAATGTAAATTCTAGATTACCTATTTTG
The DNA here is from genome assembly GCA_963891755.1 of Pyrrhia umbra. Taxonomy (NCBI): domain Eukaryota; kingdom Metazoa; phylum Arthropoda; class Insecta; order Lepidoptera; family Noctuidae; genus Pyrrhia; species Pyrrhia umbra. The sequence continues at coordinate 6,942,272 of OY982943.1, forward strand.
TATCGAAATGTGCTTATTAAGACGCTAATATGAATGTTTTATGGCGCTTTTTGAATAATGTTTGAGAATATTACATTCCGGTAGCCCCTGTAGGTATCAACTTAACTTATATATAGGTTTTCTAAAGAGAAATCGAAACATTTATCGGTAATATTATTTTCAAACCAGATTACGGAGAGACTTTAAAAATGTAATGTATTACTTTCATCGATATTCATCTTGCGAAGTTCCTAAAAAGCTAATACTCAATTAATTATGAATAATTCAAAATCTAAACATTTCAACATTTATAATGTACAGTAATTAATCACCCAATCATTATGAATGACTGGTAATCAGATATAAGTGTCAACAATTTTTTTGACAGTAGACCAGGCGCCAATATATCGGATGTCACAAATTAAAACGGTGACCGTCAGTAAAATACGTAAAAACTAAACAAACAAAAAAAAAGACAGATAAAAAAAATATTTAAATAAATAAATAAATAATCACACCAAAACAACAAATTACATTTTACGTAATGCATTAATTTATCAACAGCTTTAAAGTCTGGGAGGAGGTGTCAGCATCTCTATACATTTCACCGAAGACGTAAGTTATATAAAATATGATGGTTAATTTAACTGGTCTTGGCGACACCGCTGCGACCTCGATGTTCGTGTGAAGGACCTCACGTTAATCGCACCTTCGGTTTGTTAAAGACACCGAAATGCCCATCTTTGGTTTTTTTTTTCCGGTTCATTTTTGTGTTACGGTTCTGGGACGGTTTCGGTGGCAGCGAAAGGGTTAATAGTAGAAAATATTTCTATAGAACTTTGATATAATATTGAAGTGTTATTTAGACTTAAAATGCTGTATTTTGGCTTTTATCGATGAGTAATTTTGACAAATAATTTCGGCACTCAAGAAAATAGGCAAAAATAGGCAAGTGCGATTGCTAAGCTACGTTTCCTAGCGAAACCGTGGTTTTCTATACTAATATTATAAAGAGGAAATATTTGTTTGTTTGTAGGGATTTAACTCAAAAACTACTGGACCGTTTTCTTAAATTCTTTCGCCATTAGAAAGCTACATCTTTATGAAGTGCCATAGGCTATATTTATTTCCAGAAATAATTAGGGATCGATACTAAAACTTGAATAATGTAACCCTAGGCGTTAAAATAATGTCCACGCGGGCGAAGCCGCGAGCGGAAAGCTAGTAATGGATAAATGCGTCGACAAAGAAATCGGTGCTCGCACTGCAATTTTTTTTTTGTATAGCATCTCGCAGGTCAACCTAGAAGATTGTCGACTGCTTAACCGGGCTTGCCTGTGAAGTGCCTTAAATGAATTTAGGGCCTCCAGCCAGGGCTTAACTTATAAAACTAAGCGACTGCACGTTAAGGGCACCCCCTAGTGGGGTACGGGCCTCGGCTTAGGGCGTCGCTGGGGGAGGACAGCAAGGGACAGGCTGGATCAGAATATATAAGATTATTATAATCGGCAATTTTAACGCTATTAGCTCAGCTCGCGGGCTGGCTCGTCGAGCTAGAGTCGCACTGCAAGACGGTTGTTTTAACAACCAGAGCAACGCAAACCAGTCTCTCACAGATGACTCATTTGAATCTGAACTTTGGTTCATTTTAGTCATAGTTCTGTCTATACATATATACTCCTACATCAGTAATAAAGAGTTTTATGTGTTGTAAAGTTCGGGAGGAATAATTTCTTAAATGATTGTACGTACCTATATGGTAATAGGTATCGTGATGACTCCGGAGTACGGACCATAAAACTATACTCCATTTACAATGAGATTAGACATTTAAACGCACCCTATTTACCGTTTGTTCAAACGATTTTGAGCTCTATCGCTAAGGTGACATGACAAAGACAAAATTCAGATATATTTGTTATTGTAAACATTATTTTGCTTTCAACACCATCCTTATAAATACGGAATAGAACTTAAAATCGGTTGAATAAGCTGCAAAAAGAGTTTGGAAGTTTTTCTAATCTTATTGTAAATGAAGTATAGTTACGTTTTAAACCTGGCAGTTATTAAAGTGTGAGTTTTTTTCTAACAAACTTGGAGGGTGTGTTCTTGGTATAACGTAGGCATCCGATAAGAAAGGATTTTCCAAAATGCTACCACTAAGGGGGTGAAAAAGGGTGTCCAAAGTTTGTATGAAACTCTCTCATATTTAATTAGAATTAGTAGGTGTAGACCACGCGGGCGAAGTCACTGGCGGTGAGCTAGTGTAAAAACAAAAACTTAGCTTGATCGTTCAAAAAGTGGCGACAGCGGTATATGGCTTCACAGTCTTACTGACACAATGGCCTCCATATCGATTATCGAGTGTTACATTACATCGATACATCAGTTGCTTTATATTCGGGTATTTGTGGCTCATGGCTAGTGGTGTGAAGACCATTCCTCGATTTAGGGATCCGTTTGCGAAATATCAAGCTTTAAAGTACAAATTTTTGTTTGATACGAGTGTACCCCCATCTAACTTTTGAATGGCTGTCCCTAAAAATGTGAAAAAATCACAGACGTAGCACATATACTGGACTTAAAAGGAAAACTATCACGGCTACGTAGGCTAAACTGGTTACAGAATTATAGTCGACCAACTAAAATGTACTACGGAACGCTGCGCGTGGCCCGATACGCACTAGGCCGGTTTTTTTTTACCTCTGTAGGTTTCGGAACACAAATTATTGAGATACTTAGTCATATCTTTATCAATGGTAAATATATGTGAATATTCAAAATTAATCAATTCAGTATGTCGGATATCTATTAATCTTAATTCATGGATTAGAAGTCGATAAATTAATGAGCCGTTAGATTGACTGTGTACAATTATAAGTTATCAGAATGACAAGCAATACTTAACGTAGATTAAATTCTTCAATAGCACTGACCTTATGAAGACTAAACTAAGGGCCAAGTTTACCGACTAGGTACTTTGTAAAACGTTTTTTTACCACGATGCGTGAATTTTCGTGTTATCCACTTCTTGTCCAACCCCGGCTTGGTAATCGACCGTTTTAGGAGAAATACCAAAATGATAGGTTATCCATCGTATGGTGGAAGTTTGAATTTATGGTAAACGGCTGTTTTGAGGTGATCGGGATGTTTTCTTGTCGGTGAACTTGGGCTTAAGAGAAATGTCTTACGGCCAAATTTTAACTAACGTTAGTAATTGTATAGTCAATGAGTGATCTCAAGCGGAGTCTGGATGGAAACGTCGAAAGCAGAAAATTTGACTAAGGAACTTTGTTTAGACTAGTTAGGGGGATAAAAATAATAAAATACCTTACCCCTCCGAGGTGAGCCCTAACAAAGAAGGTCCCTTTTTTGTTTTTTGCAAACATCTCGAAAACGGTACTTCGTAGGAAATTAGGTTGTACTACATAATGGAACCTCATAAAATTTTCTACAACTTTGGCTTCCTTTTTTTTATCTATCTCCAAAAGTTGCATAGCTATGAGCTTCGGAAAATGGTCGATTTTCAAAAATGTGTCCTACACTCTTACGTTTTCTGTCATACGAGTACATTGCTTCATAACTTTTCTCAGCTTATTGTAAATGAAAATGTAACTATTGTTTGTTATGCTTACATGAGGAAACTGCTGCACCGATTTTGATGAAATTTGGTATATAGATATATTAAAACCTCGTTAATCATTATCATTATCGGACTATATATTGCCTCACTGCTGGGCACAGGCCTCTTTTCATACAGAAAGACATGAGCATTGATCACCACGCTTGCTCAAGACGGATTGTCGATTTCAGACTTTTTAAGTCCAGGTTTCCTCACGATGTTTTCCTTCACCGTTAGTCAGTGACGTCTAAGATATACTTAGAAATTTAAAACCTTTTAGATTTAGATTAAAACTCGAAAATCACATAGGATAATTTTTATCCGGTCGCGCGTTGTAGTTCCTTCATGCGGGCGAGAATTAGCTAGTTCTTCATAACCATTGTTTAAGAAGAAGTTGTTTATTATTCTCCCAAAGGAGGCGCTGACCTCGATGGGCAACACGGTATAAAAACAAAACATTACGGAGAGACCATGTAGCTAAGGGCAGGATTATACTTAACAGGTTTCTTTAATCAATACGCTTACTGAAGATAGCTGCTTTTAAATGTTCTAGTATCGTCGAACTAAAATAGTAGAGTAGATTTTTCGGTAAATGTAAAGATTTGGAAAGATAGCCGTTTTCAGTAACCATCAACCGCCTAGCCTTTTCCCAACTATGTTGGACTCGGCTTCCAGTCTAAACCAGCTGCTGAGTACCAGTGTTTTACATGGAGCGGCTGCCTATCTGACCTGTACAGCCCAGTTACCGGGTAACACGGTAGCCCTTGGTAAGACAGTTTATGAGACTTTTTGGCTTCTGACTATCCGTAACGATTGTCAAAGATCTACAAATGACAACCGGGACAACTGCTTAACGTGCTTTCGAGGCACGGAGGAGTCTCGCTATGACATAGATGGTCACCCATACACGGACCGACCGCGCCAAGCGCCAGCTTAACCTTTGATCGGTCGAACCGTGCGGCTGTTACTTAGCCACGAGCTCTTCTTCTAATCTGTCTAGCCTTAGATTTTCTTACTACAGATAGAATTTTGACATAAGGTCCATCTATACAAGTTTTTTTTTTGTACTTTCCTATGCTTTTATATATTTTTTTAAATAATTTATTTTTATGTCGCTAGTTAGGCTGGATAAGCTTTAATATCTTGTTTCTATGAGTATCAATGAAATATGTGATTACTCGTGTGATATGCAATACATTTGTCTTTAGATTAAACACAGTCATTACATTATAAGGAAAATTTTAAGTTTACAAATAATCGTAGTATCAAAATTAAATTGAAATCTAAAAATAAAGAATTGTCAAAATCGGGCTACTCTGTAAAAAGTTAAACGTGGTTATAATCTATACTAATATAATAAAGCTGAAGAGTTTGTTTGTTTAAACGCGCTAATCTCAGGAACTACTGGTACGATTTGAAAAATTCTTACAGTGCTAGATAGCCCATTTATTGAGGAAGGCTACAGGCTATATATCATCGCGCTAAAACCAATAGGAGCGGAGCACGACTATTCCACGCGAAAAAAGAATGTACGGCTAATTCCCTTAGTGAGCCCGATGCGCGACGTTATTATCTATTCTACTAAACTACTAAAATAAATACATAGATAAAAATCAACAACATAACAATAAGCATTATTGTACATCCGGCCACCGTAGTTCCGATTAGTAAGGCGGAGAAAAGAAAAAAAAACAAATTAATTATGCCCGCTAAAGATTAAAAAGCAACTGCCCATAAAATTCTAAGGGATGCCAATAAAAAAGCGATATAATAAAAAAAAAAGAATTCAAAAAACGAATGCCCAGCTGCCATCGTTATGCCGAACGCATCTATTGCGAAAGAGAGACAACACTACAATTTACCACTGGAAGAAAGGGACGGAAGCGTGGATTAAAATTGGACGTCGGATTAATTTTATTGGAAAATTAAATTTACAATATTGCGTTTAGTAGGTCGCAATAACAAGTCGTTATAGCTACGTTTAGTTTAGAGATTTTTTTTATTGGTATACTAAGATGCATTGCGGATACTGTGGAGTATTTCAATATCAGCCTTTAATTAAGATGCTAGTGAACATAAAAACTAGTGCAAACTTTACATTAAGTTACAATGTAGATACTAGAGAAGGAAATTAATGTCCAATAAAACCTTCAAGCTCGTTGATGCCCATAGTGACACATACCTATAAAACTTATTATATAAACATCTGCTAATAGTGAAAAGGATTTATTATTTTAAAGATGGAAATAAAAAAATAAAAATAAATCGTGCTATGATGAACATAAAATAGGATTATTTTTAATAGATCAATTGAAAAAATCCGTCAATCAATGTGTCTAACAAAATAATTTCGATGCAAAAAAAACAGTTTTTTAAGAAAAAAGTAAAGAAGGCTACCTGAAACCCATACGCTAAAATATCGCCGAATATTTCCTGGAACAACCCTTTTTGGGATTAAGAACCCATTTTTTATAAATCAACACGACGTTAGTGTATTCCCGTACTTTCAAAATACTTTTAGGTACTTATTTTACATGAGTGGTTTGAAAAAAAATAAAAAATATTCTCACAAAAAAAAACTCAAAAAATAAAATTGAATGGGATATTTTTTAACTTCATACATCTGTCAATGGCATTACTTTAAAAAAAAAACCTTTTCCAGAATAATACTGGTTCCATTTTAATATAGTTTTTTTAACTGAAGAATGAAATATATTTTATTAACATCAATAAAAAACTAAAAGGGGCCGACGAAAGACCCATGTGGCACTCCACTACGTTTATCCACAAATTTCCTCGACAGCAAATAAAAATCATTACAACATGGTGTAATTTTCCGTTTTCTTTGTAAAAGATTTATTTTAACATATAAATAAACCAAGTTACTTCAGGCAAATACAAGCCAATGACAATATTTTTACATTCTTTGTACAACCATTTCAAATGCCAGTATCAAAACGCTACTTCCAAGAAATGAAGGGAGGTTAATCCGGATCCTGAGATGCCTCCCTTTTGAATTAAAAATGTCGTCGTTCCATTTTCTTTTTTTGAAAATTTTAATCTCTGTTGTGATTGGTCAGTTTTTTATACGTTGGGGTTTTTTAAAGTAATTTGGAATATCTTTTTATTGCGCCAGTTTTTATGGACGACTTAATTTTCTTTAATGGAAAAGTTGTATTAAAGTTTTTTTTTTATTATTGACTATTTTTATTTGTAATTCGTTAAAAACTCAATGACCATCATTAAGATTTTTATTTCATCTAAAGACATTTAAGTATGTAGATCGCGATTTAAAAGTGCGGTGAACCTAGAGGTAGGTACTTATTTTTCGTAGAAATGCCATCATAATGCATTAGAAAACTTTATCCAAAGAAGAATCCTTCATCCACAAGGAAACACGGTTCTAAAACGTTTCCAATCGAAAAAGGGTCTAAAAACACAAAACGCTAAATGTTGCCAGCATCAAAACTCAAACTTGTTACTAATTAAAGCGAACTAACAAGCGACTTCCCGTTTCTCCCACATTTCGGGGGTACCGTGGCAACACAGAGGGTGGGGATAAGCGGCTTATGGGGGAGAGAGGGCCTGTTTTGATTATTTCGCAAGGATGTCTTCTTGGTACGTAAATTATGCAGCGTTCCTTCTCTGCTGTTGTTTTCAGCTTGCCTGTCAAACTGTGCTTGTTTGTGTAGACGCAATTTGTAATTTACGTAATATAAGCGAGTGCTATGCTGTAGGAAGTAATTAGTTTAGTTTTATTACAGTTTTTGTTGTAGTTTATTTGAAATAGGACGTCAGAGTATAAGCATAAACTTTTTGGTTACCCTAAAAAAATAGTAGTGAGGTCCAACAATAAAAATAAGAATAAAAAATAAATACAAAGCATTTTTTCGATGATAGATTGCAATAAATATTTTACATTAAAATTGAACATTAACGTTAAATAACATCAGAAGTCGAAAATGCAAATGGCGTAGAATATTTTATACGTTTTGTCAAAACTTACAAATTGTGATCATTAGTTTGATAAATTGAGTAGGTATCGCCTTCATGTTGCCGAACTTTAACTGAACATTAATCCAAGTATTTTATCACTTGGTTTAGACCGGATTTTACAAGTCTAAACTCAAGTGCGTTTACGGCGTAGAAAATCGTGAGAACCACTTTTCAATTATATAGACTTGTCTTGAATATATTTTTAGAACATAACTATTTGTAATTTTTCACTTATATCTAAACAGTTCAAAAAATAATAAATAAACAGAGAATCGATATATCACTAAAAATACCGCTCGGGCGCTCGGGATATAAAAAGGAATAAATTACAACTTGATATTCGTTTTGTCACTAAATTGGATTTCAAATCGAGAAACCAATTTTATTTTCATAATATTTCTGTTTTTAACTCGTATTTTCCTTAGTTTTAAAACAACTAGAAAGAGAATTAGAGTCTATAAAAGAATAAAATTTATAAAATATTCTTTGGTTATCCTTTTTTTTGTCAAAAAATATATCTATCAATTTTATGGAGCGTCTGTAAAAGGACAGATTTTCGACCCCTTAAATAAATGTAGTCTAAAGATTTTTTTTTCAAAACACTGTTTTTTGGTGTGGAAAGTATGCTTTTTTTATTAACTTACATAATGTTTTTTTTTGCAGTTCCTAACATGACATCTAACCATTTATATCTTTAACAAGGATTGAGTTGCGAAGAGAACTAGTAAAATAAAAAAATATATACAAAATTCAAAAGTTGTTAGGCACAGAATCACAAATGTCATAATATATTTGATTAAAATATGTAAGTATATTAAAATTCACACTCAAGGTTTTGAAATATATCTGCTAGATATGTATATTAAGACAGTTATCTAAAATACGCGATTTCAATTTAGTGAATTTAACATAATAAAAAAGCTTTTAAATTATGATAAATGATGATGAAAACGGACACGTTTAAAATATAAAAAAATTAATGGTACTAGCGGTATGTTGAAAATTATGAATTAATGTTCGTAGCGACAACATTATTCTAGAAATGTGAAAGTAAAATAATGACTTACCTTGAGGAAACCCAACAGCTTCTAGTCCATGCGGCGTAAGCCCAAACGGGCCTAACCCTCCTAGGGGCCCGGGGCCCATCCCCATATGATGGGCGCTCGAGTGGTGAGCGTAGGGATTCTGAGCTAGCGGCGACGGCTGCTTCAAGTAATGGAAGTAGTGATGTAGCGGCGTCGCTGAGTGGGCCTGAGGGGCCGTCGGCCCACCAGCCGTGGGGCCCGTAGCTGACGCCGAGTTCGTCAGCAACGCCATCTTTGTTTTTTTTAATGTACACGTATTTAGTCACCGCACCAGCCTCTTTCGTGTGTGTATTAACATTTTTGCGGTTTGGTTGTTCCGTGACGTTACTTTTGGGCTGCTGACATTTTGTTTTTATATAATCTGAAACAAAGAAATGTCATGGTTAGGTTGGTTGTTCAATTATGCTGGATGTAGTAAGTTATATCTTAAAGAGCGAAATGTAATTGGTGAATTGAAACACAGAGTAAAACGTTGGACTTTACTGCAAAATACTGAAATAGAGGTAGGTAATTATAATGCCTTAATCCAAATTTATTGGTGTTATATACAGACACAAAGTTATAATCATTTGCTCGGTAGACGCAATGCAAGTGTATTTAAAGCTGCTTGCCATATTTTTTGCTGAAATGTAACATCAATTTAATAAAAGATAAATTGATATTTGATGAGAGTCAATACATCTCCAATTTTCTCGCACAACTGAACATTAAACGCAGCAATTATTTACGGCTCATACATAAATAAACAGTTTGCGCACGTCTATTTCAATTATAAGCAATTCCGATAGATTTTTTGTTACAAACTACTTATTTTACAATTACCCGTAACAATGGTAGATTTTCTGCATTAGTGCAACACTAAAAACGTTAAAGTCAAACACGTGGAACGCCTTCGAAATTTTATATTTGAATGAACGTCGAGCGTTCCATTCGTCACGATTCGGGAGTTCCAAATTCAAAGGTATTCTTTTTTTGGTTCGTTGAAAAAGGTTTGAGCATTGCAAAACTGATTCATTCTTTACATTATGAATTGGCAGCAAAAAAAAATATGTCTCAGGGTGTCTATTTTTAACTATTTTTTGGGAATGAAAAAAGAAAAGCCTCTTGGAATGTTATATTTAGAGGTAGGCAGCACCTAGTGGGTGTCTGAGCACCCACGGTTTCTTATGCAAATCAATGAAATATTTATTATTTTTCAGAGTTTTCCGAATCGGCATTGTCAATCTGTGGATATTAAAAGAAACAGGAGAATGAAAGACTGGCTTGACTCTGGACTAAAATATAAATTAATATTTTCAGAGACATAGCAGGCTTTTGCATAGAGTTATTTGTATGACGCGAATAACTCCATGCACCTCATGATCCACAAAAAAAAACGTATGGTCTGTGTGTACTAGAGGATATATTATTCTTTTTTTTTTGTAATGTTGGCAAAGGTGTAGTAGGTACATGTTTACTGACATTTTGTCACGTTTATTTTTTTTTCTGGCTGTTACCTGAGTTGCCTTTGCCAAATTGAGGGGGCTATCACGTGTAGCTTTTGTGTTTAGAAAAAAAATGACGAGCCATATCAAAGTGATGACATTTGAAATAGAAGGGAGTATGATATGTGTATAGTATTGTAAGGTATACGAATTAATAGTTTTGTTGGGTGATTCAGTAACATGGGTAGTATCTTTTATAAAGATATGGCCATGGCCAACAAAGCAATGAGCTATTTCATTAGAAAGTCTGTGAAATTAAATATCCTTTAGGTTTTAAGATGATAGGTAAACTTTTTTCTTCCCGTAGACGTTCACAATAAAGCAGTACAGGTATCCTTTTTGGGTATGGCAAATAATGTTATCACAAATATCGTCAATGGTGTCCCAAAAAACCATAGTTTACATAGTAAAAGTGAAAGAAAAAAAAAAACATTTGTCACTTTCAATGTTCTAACGGCAGTGGTTCCCAGAAACCGCACTGTCCGCACATCTCTCGCCACGTAATCTATCAACAAAAGATTATCCTAAAACCCAGAGATACTATCTACAGAATCCCAAAGTTTGCGTATTGAAAAAGCAACTGTATACTTTACACTGTAAAGTTGAGATTTGTTTAATTTATTTCCAAATTTTTGCAAAGGATTTCCGCTTAAATGAAATGTTAGAGTTTTGCCGGCAAAACCCTTAAAAGGTGTTCAATTGTGTAACTTAATGTAGATTCTGTTGAAGATCTTCGAGACCCAAAAGTCGGTGGTTCTGAAGAGTTTTCACGTCAACGATTTTTTGACAATTACTTATTTTTGAAAGTAAATAGTGTAGCGTTTTTTTTTCGATTCGTAGAACTTGTCTACAGTTTACAAAAGCTAGGACCGCGATAGGAAAAAGGTTTGGTTTTGCCAAGTAGAAAATTGAAATGCGGCAGATATTCGCACGTAGGTAGGTACGAAAAAACTGTATGGGCAGCTTTGTAAACACCGTGTATGAAATAGAATTGTTTAAAAATCAAAATATATGTACCAATACACTAGTCACTCACTTAAATATTTCTTTTTAATTGATTAAAAATAGTAAACTTAGAAAATGTTTGGCACCGACTGACTTAGGCACTATTTAGCTACAGTACAGCTATTTATATATTGTATTACAAATGGTATATTATGTGTGTAAATCTATCTTTTGTACCCGCAAAAGTAAAACGTGTTAATTCTCATCGACTTTTCCCTTACAAAATGAAAGCAACAAAGCCATCTTTAAAAATACGGTGTCAATCTCCGTAAATCTATTTGTCAAAGCGCAATAAACGCCATAAATAATAACATTGCAAACATCGTCCATATTGTGTGAAGGAAAACAAACATTCGCGCCCTCGTCGTGTTTGCACAGTTGGCAGCACTGACTGTCACTGTGACAAATTGAGAAAGCGCGCGCACCGAGGGTCAAAAGTCATAGATATTTTAGAAAAAAATAATTTATGGTCGCCATTTTTAATGTGTCGTTTCGTAATTTGAGTTAAAATATTTCTTCATTAACAGATAAGTTTTCATCACTATTGTGTTTTATGCAAATTCTAACACATTAATTTGTTCGCTATGGCTAAAATATCTTAAGTTCATAACGTCAAAACTATTGTCAAAACGAGACATGTAAATTGTGTACTACATATTGTTTAAAAAATAACGTAATTGTTCTAATTCTGCCACAGAAATTAACAAAATGGCGTAACGATGCCGCATTTGTCAATTTCATGTTGTAAACATCATCATTCAACATTTAATGCCATTTTATTTATCTATATGGGAAAATTAGAACAAAGGTTATGATTTTGTTTATGTTTTTCTTAAATTCAATTGGCACCGAATATATTTTTCAACCATTCTGTTTTAAATCGATTTAAATATAGTTTGAAACCGTAGTATATATTTTCCTTGCCCGTATAACGTAACCAAGCTGCAACCTAACCACACCATGTTATGACAAAGACATAAATACATGGCGTGATAATTGCCCGCCGGGGGCACCCATTGTGACAAATTTCGCGCATCGGAACACACTATTAACTATTTCAATGGCAGACATGTATTTTTTTTCTTAGTAACCATTTGTCGATCGCACAATGGGTCTGTCGGCACTTTTTGCGGTGTTGCTGAGTGAACAGATTGTATCTATACATATATTTGCCAGATTTAAAAATTAAAATTTCGGTGGAAATTACTGGTTAAGTTTTTGTGACGTAATTATCTTAGAATTTCAGTTTAAACATCTATGTATATAATATAGACTTAGTATGTAAACTAACGATTCATTCAATTTGCTTAACAATGTCTTTATTTAAGAGTCTTAGATTTCTAGAAATAATATCTATCAAAAGGGGTAAACTGCTAACATCCTTCAAGTAGTTATAAGTTCCTACTAAGTGAACACATTCACTTCAATTACACTATTATAAGTATCTATCGTATAAGTGTTTCAGTTAATCCTGTAAATAGTGTAGTAACATAGTAGTTTAACTTAAAAATCCACGCCACGTGTATTCTTAAATTTATGAGTAATAGCAATTCCAAGATCTGATCAAAACACAAGCACTATCTGAATAAAATTATATTCAACCAATCAAAATCTAAGCTCACACAAGATCTACGCCTGAGTATAGATCTATAAAATCGGCCTAAGAGCTCACTTACTATAAAAATAAGTTTAAGATACTTTTGTATTCTGAAAATAATTCAACAATTGTATTTTTTACTTCTTCGAAATTTAAATATTTTAATTTGACATCCAAATCAACGGAAATGTCACGGTAGCCTCAAATATTTTATTCCTTGTACCCAAACATCAGAAAAAAAAAGTTATTGGACACGCGTGTTTAGGACGAAGGCCCAACGTCTTCTATTGTCCAACATGACAGTTGCTAAATATTCCATATTTGAATGTAACTTTATTTTATATTGTTATTCTCTATGCCAATAGTTGAGTGAAATGTTTGGTTATTTAATAACCATATTGAGAGATTAACAGCCAGTTACACGAAGCCTTTTATCATTTATACTTAAAACTTTTACATATAATTTGATATATAATCAGGTTAACATATATCATAAATATTTAGACCAAAAACATAAAACACAACACACAACAATAGTAAAATTATTCAATCACAGACAGACAGTTCTTCCGTTTCATGTGTAAGTAGCTGCATATTTTTTTGTGCAACCGGTTGTTAGTTTTTTTTTAAGTATAAGTAAGTACCGTAATTGTACGCATTTTCTCATATTCCTTTCAAAACAACCGACACTATTTTTCAATGATCAAAATCTAAAATCTAACGTTCAATCTAACACCAATCAGCTATTATTTTATCTTTTTCTTTACTTTTAAGATAAAGATTGTTTTTCTATTCAATGTTATGTACACCCTAAAAGATTTTACCAAAGATTATCACATTATATCAATAATTATCTAGATATCTTAGTTGCTACTCGTGGTACGTAGATTGAATCAATTCTGATTTTATCTGCTTAGCGATAAAATATCTATCGTTAATTTACGGTAGGATCAGAATACTTGACTCATTGCATGGATATTATCAGAAGTTAGTAGTTTGCGGTTTGGTATCTTTTGAAGTAGATATTTGTGAGTATATGATAATATCTTGATTTAAAAGTAAGCATAATGAGTAAGTGTAGCAAAAGTATAAGTTTTCCTTTTATTTTGTTAAATGTACTAACCCAGTTAGATGTTTTGTGTAAGTAGATGTTATCATAATTGTTTCAAGTATTTTAGTACTGTCTTATGATAAAGAATGACATCCACGCAACCAAGAATGATAAAAATCTGAGTGTGGCACTTTCACCATAGTTATTACTTTTTAATAAGACATTTATTCAAAAATATTTGTTACAATATTTAAAAGAGTCAAGGAGTACAGTTTTTAAATGCACTTTTTAGCCTCATACCTGTCTACAATTATGAAATCAGCTTTGTGCTATTTAAATAACCTTCTGTTATTGGAAATTTGTTTCTAGAAGAGTAATTTTCGATGTAGATAATTATCAACTAATTAACGAAACGATAATAAAACAGCAATTTAGAATAAAATTATCATACCCATTTAAAATAATACAAATTCAATAAAATCAAAATCTTCACCCTCACCAAAGAAAGTACTCTCCAAAACAGAGCAATCCCCAGGGTTGCCAGCACAGAAAACAATTAGTCGCACAGTGGGTCGAACATAATATGCACCAGACAAAAACTAAAAGCAAATCAGTTAAACCACTGGGGACGTAACTTGATACAGTCATTACTTGTTTGATTATTGCTCTAGTTTCGGTTAGGGATGAGAGGGGTGAGAGATAGATGTTTGATGAGAGCAGTTTTAGGATTTTTATTTATATCGAATACGCTCGTGTTACACCACTATTTCTACTTAAAATTACTAATGATGAAGTGAGGAATGCAAAAGGAAGCTATCGTTGCCAACATAATAAAAAAAAAAAAAAATTGATTCATAGACAATATTAATAAAATTATTACAACTCATTTTACTTGAGACTCAGGATTTTTATCAGTTACTTACTAGGATTATTTAACTGTGAATTACATAATGAATCAAAGTTTAAATCTTTCAAGTATCAAGTGCAACTCTTTATCAATATGGTATATAGAAAGAAATGTATTGATAACGTATCTATCTATATCTGCATTGATAGTTGCTTTACTGTTAAAACAAATGTCATCTTATTAAATATTTTTTTTTTGTTAATTCAGGTTTTCAAATTCTCGTCGTCATATCTAACCTAACATTAAATTAATACATATCAAGAGTAAAAACTTTCGAAATTAATAAAATAATCAGGGAGGATTACAAATGTCATTCGGTACTAAAATAAGCATATGATAATCTATCGGATGGACTCTTCAATACAGATAAAGTAAAAGGATAGTATTTACATATCCTAAATACCTGCTAATATTTGGTTATATTAGAAAAAAAAACAAATAAAGCTTTTAAACAAGTAGCAAACAACAATGAAGATTCAATTGAATTTCCAAGTTAACATGTGCATTAATAACACCAGAGAGCCAATATGAAGCATATTTCCACAAAAACTGCTACCGCGGTTGCCTCAGTAATTGCGGCCGCAGCCCCGGGGGGGCGGAGTCCCCGGGGAGCCAGTAATGGCGCGTGTTAGCAAATAGCTGGCCCACTGTGCGCCGATGAGCGGCACTCTCTGGTTTTTGCGTTATACGACCGAAGGCGGGGTTTGACTAATTTGTTTTCGGAAATTGTGGTGTAAATGTTTTGAAATCTCATTTGAGGCAAGATATATGTATTTTCATTTGTATCCGTAATTGTAATTATTAAAAGAAAACAGACGAAAGAGTTTAGAGTGCTAGCTTCCAAATATAAAATAGGAGTACAGTGACAGTAATTAGGCTATTGGAAGCTGAAATGTCAAGAGTCAAAAATGAGCATCGTTCGCTAGCCGCGGTCAGTCCGTCTTTGCGACCAGCCCTTCCATACCAAGACTTCGGAAAGGACACTGTTAAAATCTGCAACAGTAGTCAGAATCCCGGAACGCTGAGAATCAATCTTGCCAAGGAGCATCACGTTTCCCAGTAACTAGGTTGTGGAGGTCCGATAGGCAGTCGCTTCACGTAAAATACTGATAGGAATTCAGGTGCACTGGAAATCAACCCAGACATAGTTGGGAAAAGGCTGATAGCAATGCTGTAGACAGTTAGCTATAGACAGATGAATTGTAGTTATCATGATACCTCCATTGATGTGCTCATAAATATCTATTAAGCGAAATAGTAGTTAAGATATCTGTATCCTAACTAAATATTATAAATGCGAAAATGAGTTTTTCTGGTACGCTTTCACGGCAAAACGGCTGAATTGAGTTAGATGAAATTTGGTACGGAGACCCTGCAGTTATAGTCTTTTAAGTAGTTCGCCGAGATGTGGGAACTAGCTATAGTTCATGCATAAATGTACAAAATTACCGTCGGTTCGTCGTTACCCCGAAGTATACCAACATAATACCAAAAAAAACAAACAAAGTGATCCATAGCTAATATTACTCACATTAACATGATTACAATCTCAATACCATGCCATAAGGTTTCTCATACAATCCACAGTATCAATACGTTTCATATTTTCTCCATTGTAATTTTGGCGGGACGCACGCGGTTGGAACAATGTGCACGTGGCGGCCATTGTTAGCCACCAGTGTTGCCAATTGATTATATTAATTTGGTGGAGTGCTCTTGATTTTTAGGGTCTCATTCGTAAGTAATTTAAGTCTACTTGGCGGAGGATCGTGGAACTAGAAGCCCTCGAAAAAGTCGGAGATTGTCGCCATCGCCGCGGCTCGGAAAGTTGAGTACCTACCGTAAATGCTTTTCGAGGAGTTAAAATGTTACAAAAAGAAGAAGAACTTAAGTTTCGTATTTTGGAGTCTTTTGCTAGGGCTAGTTAAAATAAATTTTACTGTGTTAGAGAGTAAATTGATGCGAAATTTCGACGAAAATCAAAAAACGGAATTTCAATGCCTGGCTAAGTAAAGAACGCATACCATCTAACCTAGGAAGGTCGTTCCTGCAATTAGTCTAAAGATGATAATGTGAAATTCATTTTATATCACGAATTCATTTGAGAGTTTTTATTCATTTATTTTATTATACCCATTAGGTTACCTAGCGAACTTACTATAATAACTTATTTTAAGAGAGAATAGATTTTCTATTCTCTCTTAAAATAAGTTATTAGCCACATAGAATTTATAAGTACCTGAAGTATCTGGATTTTTAATGATAAAATATTTGTAAACCTCTCAAATTTTCTTTTTGTGAAAAATATTGCAATTTGAATTGTATCCTTAAAGACCAGTTCCAATGCTCACGAGCCCTATAAAAATGATCCTGTTTACCATTGTATTTCAAACTTATATTACAACCTATAAATCACAAACAAGTAATCAAAAAGCCTATCATATTTCATAGCATAGAGTAACCGATATTTGAAAAAAAGTTAACTTAAAACTTCCCGACATTGGCAACATAAACACGATTACGTATAACCCTACCATGTGTGATTCACACAAGTTATTACAACCTACCAAACTAAATATAGCCACGGAATTTGGTCGGGTAAACAAACTTGTCGGTAAATCGATAGTCGCGTGCGAGGGAGACAGCGGAACTATTTGTTCGAGATAGAAAAAGATAGGCACAGCGGGGAGTTTGTAAGGCGTGGTTACGAATCCGAAAGTACAGTAATGAGAGTAAGCGAGACAGATATAGGTTTCTCGTTTCGTTGGAAATGCATGCTGTAAAGAAAAAGATATTATTTGAAGCCTGGACTGTAAATAAAACATATGACTTAAACAGTTTTTAGCTTCGCGTTTGTTATTGGGAAATGCTTTTTGAATTATTATTGCGAATTTTGAAAGGTTTACATTAGTAAAAGGAACGTTTATATTGTTAAATAACATTGAGGTTTTTATGTACAATATTTAGAGAAATGTTGTTTTTTTATGACAATGTTTTTGTACCCTTAAATGCTGAAAAATGGCAATTTGTATGAGTTATCAAATATGAATGTATACATGGTTAGGTTAGTACTTATTTTATCTACGTAAGGTCACATCGAAAGAGTCATATCTATTGGTATTCTGTAAAAAATGTGGTCAAGAAGATTATGTGTGAGATATTATTTTAATTCTTCACAAATTGGGAGATTTTTTAGAGCTTTAAATAGTGTATTTAACTAACCTAGAAACTTTTGTCATAGAAACTAAAAGTCTGACAAACTGTTTTAGTTGAGGATATTGGTATTCTTTAGGAGTAAATAAGGTGATTGGGTGGTGAAAGTCCATTCCTTTTGAAGTATTCATCTGCAAGAATAACTGGGATTAGCACACAATTCCAGGCTTTGAAGAAACATAATAGATCTACGCTAATAGATTCTTTGATCTAAAGAAAGCACAAATAAAAAAAATATCCTTTGAAATCCAAACACACAACGAAACTTTTTACACAAATAAATAACCTTAACAATTTTTTAGATTGGCAACCCGATTCATGCGTACCAACACGCACATTCTAATTAATGCATCCTCTACGTGACTTTGAAAATAGAACACTAACAAAGGTTAATTTATAGTGTACGTTTTGTGTTCGAATGCGTGTACGTGATTATAACAAATAGTTATGTTTTATTGTGTAGTGGCGATATAAAAAAATCTTTAATTTCATTTTGGAATCGTGTGGGTGGTTTTATGAAATTATTTTATTGTAAATGGTTGAGTTTAATGTTGTATTTTTGGTTACAAAATTGGGGATGGTTAATTGTTTTAATTAATACTTATGTATTATATTTAATTAATAAAATAGTTGCTTTGTTGGTACTCATTTGTATTTACACTCGAATATATTTGTGAAAAACTTGTGTTATCGTTATTTTAATCAAACTTATATTGTTTTTGTATTACGTACCTAGTGTTTGTATTATGAGATGCATGCGTTTATAAATGAAAGATGATTTACGTATATATGTACTTCAATCATTAGGTCTGTATTACATTACGATTGAGAAAATCTCACATTAACTTTGTTTCAGTCGGAAAATTCAAACAGAAACAAAATTATTAGGAAAAAATCTATACATATAAAATGCTTTGTCCTAAATGACTGACGAATCAACGCACAGCCTAAACCGCTGATCGTAGAGACCTGAAACTTGGAGGATGTGTTCATTCTATGACATAGGCATCCGATAAGAAAGGATTTTCCGATATTCTAACCCTAAAGTGGTAAAAAACATTTTAATTTGATTTCGTATGGCCCACGCGGGCGTGCCGCTGGCGGCTAGTACCTATTAAAATAAAATCCACATTCGAATTTTATCTCTCCATCTCGTCAAACCACTATAATTATTATGATTACAGTAAGCAAAACGGGTGTTGTATATTTTTTTAAAAGGGGCGTCAACCCACCCCTGTTTGAAACCGGGCTTGTCTTTGTCAAATTGGCTATGTGCCACATAAGGCATTATGTGTTCGAACATCTGCCTGGATAAAAAAAAAGTGCAGTTGTTTATGGGCATCAAAATGGCGGTCCTTTGTTTAGGAATCAACCCTTTGGAATTAATTGTAGAATGACATTGTTTGATATTAAATTAAATCATTTCAGATCCATATATAAATCTTTATAAAAATAAATCCTTATTTCCCTTGGCCATCGCATCACGCGTAAACGGCTGGACCGATTTGGATGATATTTGGTAGCGAGATAGAATGGACCCTGAAGAAGGTTTAAGGCTACTTTTTATCCGGGTGCGCTCAGTAGTTTTCCCGGAACGCGGGCGAAGCCGCGGGCAAGGGCTAGTCTATTTATATAAAAATGAATCCCTATTTCCCTTGGTTACGGCATCACACGTGAACGGCTGGATCAATTTGGATAAAATTTAGTACGGAGATAGAGGGGATCCTGGAAAAGGTTCTAGGCTACTTTTTATCGGGGTCCGTTAAGTAGTTCCCTTGGAACGCGGGTGAAACGGGATAAGCTTTCAACTAACTCCAGTGTTCAATCCATTTCCGTGCCACACATCTAAATTGGTTCTGTTGTTTTACCGTAAAAGAGGAGCTCGTGGCTAAGTAACAGCCGCGCGGTTCGACCGATCAAAGGTTAAGCTGCGCTTGGCGCGGTCGGTCCGTGGATGGGTGACCATCTATGTCATAGCGAGACTCCTCCGTGCCTCGGAAAGCACGTTAAGCTGTTGGTCCCGGTTGTCATTTGTACATCTTTGACAGTCGTTACGGGTAGTCAGAAGCCAGAAAGTCTGACAACCAGTCTTACCAAGGGGTATCATGTTACCCGGTAACTGGGTTGTGGAGGTCAGATAGGCAGTCGCTCCATGTAAAACACTGGTACTCAGCTGCATCCGGTTTAGACTGGAAGCCGACCCCAACACAGTTGGGAAAAGGCTAGGCAGATGATGATGTTTTACCGTAAAAGCGCGACAAACAAACAAACTCACTGTCGCATTTATAATATGTATTAGTTAGTATTGGCGCCGTATAACAGTCCCAAAAAAATTCTTCCCAAACTAAAAACAACATCCATGAATGACTACACCATAGCTCAACATACACAAACAACTAAACAAAAATATATTCATATTTATACATGCGTCCATTGTGTGGGCCGGCTCTAAGCCAACATTCACGCTCTCCTAATTGGGAGCCAGGCAGTGAGTCAGCAGAACTCTTTGTTGCTACCGTGTTACGTTGAAACTTGTTAACGATATGTTTTTAAAAGAAGTTTTTTGTTCAACTAAAGGTTGGGTATGAATCGACAGTTGTATCTGGGACTAGCTTTCTGCCAGCGGCTTCGCCCGTGTAGGCTATATGAATTCAAATTAAAAATTACAGAGTTTCATACAAACTTTGCCCACCTTTTTCACCCTCTTAGGCATAGAATTTCGGAAATGCCTGTCTTATAGGTTGTCTACGTCATACAAAGAACACACCCTCCAAGTTTCAGGTCTCTACGATCAGCGGTTTAGGCTGTGCGTTGATCGGTCAGTCAGTCAGGACAAAGCATTTTATATACATAGAAGATGCTTTCTGTGACTTTGCCTGTGTTTTCTTAGAATACCGGGATAAAAAGTATATGGTATGTTAATGCGGGTTATAAACTATGTGTGTGCTAAATATCATCGAAATCCGTTTAGTAGTTTTTGCGTGAAAGAGAATATACAGATTCATTTTTATATTGTTTATTATAAAAGGAGAAATTATTATTTTAGTTTTGGTCTTTATGTCGTTTGTATTTCTGTAATTATCTTATATAAGAAAAGCTAAAATTTCACCAGTTTTAGTGAAAGTTGCGGTAATCTGGAAAAACTATAAAATTATAGCATGAATCTACATTATGTATATATAATTATGACAGACAAAGTTTACACCATAGAGGTTACAAACAGATAAACAGTAATTAAATTAAACATAATCTGTATTTTATATCTGACAGTATGTTAGTACCATTGCTTGCTTAATACAAGGCAATTTTATTATCATTAGTAGATAATGTTTTGCTACACTAAAAGCTACGCGCTACGTGCTACGCGCTACGCACGCGTATCGTGCTACGCAGTGAATAATATTTTTTTGGAAAATGTTTTTTTTTAATTTTTCACAATGTATCGTAAAAAAGTATGTTATTTTCCATATAAGAGAAAAAAGTCCTCATCAGTATAATTTTGAACTTCAATAATATCAACAAACCATTTAAAATTAGTTCTGATTATTATATCAGTTTTATGTTCTGGTACTAAGCTTCATCTGCCTAGCCCTTTCCAATCCATGTTGGAATCGGCTCCCAGTCTCACCAGATGCAGCTGAGTACCAGTGCTTTACATGGAGCGTCTGCCTATCTGACCTCCACAACCCAGTTACCGGGTAACACTATACGTATCGTGAAAAAAATCCCTCAATTAGTATTTTATACATTTGTCCATATCTCCAACTGCATTTTTTACAGGCAGTAGGTTTCATGAAAAACTGGTTAGATAAGTAATGATTAATCTATGTTATCATTGACATAATTAATAATAAATTATTGGTGTGACAAATGTGCCAAAAATTATCGTATGAACCGGATTCTAACAACGGAATTAAGATACAAAATACCCAATCAAAATCAAATTCCCCATTTTTAGGGTTCCGTAATCGACAAGGAACCCTTATAGTTTCGCCATGTCTATCTGTCTGACTATTTGCTTGACACAGAGGTTTTTAATACTAGAAAGCGGAAATTTGGTATGGGTACGCATATTGATCACGCCGACAACGTGGTAAAAAAATATTTTGAAAAATATTTTTTCCCATATACGTAGTGTAATTTTTTTTTCTTTCCTCGCGTATCCCGTCGTGTGAGGTATCGTTAGATAGGTCTTTTAAAAATATTGCAGGTGTGAGAAGACTCTGGAACTGCTGAACCAATTGCAAAAAGCTTTCGCTGATACTACATTATTACTGAGTATTTTATGAGGCTTTTATTTGCCCATAAAATAGGTAATGTCTTGAGGAGCTCGTGGCTAAGTAACAGCCGCACGGTTCGACCGATCAAGGGTTAAGCTGCGCTTGGCGAGGTCGGTCCGTGGATGAGTGACCATCTATGTCATAGCGAGACTCCTTCGTGCCTCGGCACGTTAAGCTGTTGGTCCCGGTTGTCATTTGTAGATCTTTGACAGTCGTTACGGGTAGTCAGAAGGCAGAAAGTCTGACAACCAGTCTCACCAAGGGGTACCGTATTACCCGGTTACTGGGTTGTGGAGGTCAGATAGGCAGTCGCGCCATGTAAAACACTAGTACTCAGCTGCATGCGGTTAAGACTGGAAGCCGACCCCAACATAGTTGGGAAAGAGCTAGGCAGATGATGAATATAGGTAAAGTCATACAGAATATTAATTATCGTAACAATTCATGTTCTTATCGCTTACCAGGCTATATAAACCAACCTTTGGTTGGACTTTATGATATTCAATAGATAGCTGATAGCCAAAGTGTGTATGTACCTATTAGGTTAATAAGTTTTTAGTTATAATAGGTAGGTAAGCACAAGACTGCATAATTAGTGTTTGTATCTTTGAAACATACACGCAATATTTTTATTCTTAGGAAATTACATGAAAATTTTTCATTAATCGCTATATATAGATTTCCACGCGAGCCTCAAACATATGTCAGCATAGTTGACCCCCCCATTTTTTGGATGGGAAAAATCAAAATCATCAAATGACCCCTCTCGCCATGGGTGGGGTGGAAAAGAGTGTCAGACTCTATACTGACTAAAACCCATCCATGTTCCTTCCGCAGCCCTTTGTATTCCGGGGGCGCGGTATCTCTTTCAAACGTCCCGCAGCCCCGGCAGGCTGTGGCCTGGGGGAGCCCCCTCTTACGTCCAGAGCCAGCTGGGGCTGCAGGATTATTTGAAAGAGTTTCCGCGCCCCCAGAACGCAAAGGTTGAAGGAAGGAACATGGATGGGTTTTAGTCAGTAAGAGTCCTGGCACTCCCTCCAGCTCCTCCCACAGCTGAAAATCATAGCCAAAGATTGTGTCACTATACAGACTAATAATAGCTTAGTAAAAGTCTGAAAGTCAAAGAGATTACTCAACACAATAAAATTCTATTAATATACGTACATAAATGCGAGAGTTTGTAAGGATGTATATATATTTATGTTTGTTAGTCTTTAACGCAACAACTGCTTAATGAATTTAAATGAAACTTGGTCCACAGATAGTTTTTAACCTGGATTAACACATGGACTTACTTTTTACCCAGGTACATGAAGTAGTTACCGCAGGATACGAGTGAAACCACGGGGAGCAGATAGTGTAATTATAAAAATGTCTGTTTATATGTTATTTGTTATGTTGGGGGATATCACCGGAAATACTGAACCGATTACAAAAAATATTTCTGTGATCAATAGATAAACTATCTCTCAATAATATAGACTATATTTCATGAATATCCGACCAAAGACAACAGAGCAGCGCTTTTGTAACTCAAATTGAGGTGATGTAAATACTGTCGTTCTTAAAACAAGCGAAGCCATAAACTAAACTAGTTATAAACATTATCTTTAGGAAACATACACCGGTATTGAAATACAATTTAATACTTGATGTCGGTGTTCAATCATGATAGCTTATCTGCGTGATAGTGTCCAAATTATCTTGTTTTTTTAAACAATTTCAAGTTATATACGTGACCTCTTTGTTATTAGTTCGATTAGTTTTAGGCATACCAGGGTAGGCAGTGATGTAGGTATTTAAAAGTCACTTTTAGAGAGGAACTAAGGAGTTTAAAATGTAACTTTTTGGTCAAGCCGTTTAACTATTATCTAACAATTAAAATAACTATTATCTTAACGAAACTTTCATGTAGAGTTATAGCCAGAAACAGTTTTAAATAAACCTAGTTCGGGGGGGGGGGGGGGCACTTTAGATAAAAAAAAAAATCTAATTTTATTATTAAGATTCTTAAATTATTTCTTGTAAATGTTATGTTATAGGATTATTATATAAACTAAAATTAAGTACACTTATTAATAAAATAAATCTTTATTAAAAAAAATACATCTGATTATAGATTTTAACCATAAATACCTAAGTACCTATTTATAATATACAATACCAGATGATTCGCACGGTTTCTCCCACATCCTAATGTAAGTACTGGACGGACCAGGATAAAGAACTATCCTATGTTATTTCGCGGGTTCAAGCTATCTCCGTGCCAAATTTCATCAAAATCTGTTTAGCGGTTTACCGAGAAAGTGTGACAGACAAACAGAGTTACTTTAGTACTTAAGAATTAGTTAGGATTATACAGCTACTGGTAAAAACAACGAGTACGTTTCGCGACGCGTAGGTAATTAATAATGTCCACAGCAAGCGTTCTGCTCATCCCCGTTTATACTAACACTATATCAGATCTAATCGTGTCTAAATTACCCTTTTATCAACAAATATCAAGATTAAAAACATTATATATTTATCATAATTCAAAGGAATCTAACTTATCACACGCGGAAATCGTGAATGGCGGAGAGTAAATTAATTATTATTCATATTTATTACACTTTATTTGCATGCAATAATTTGTAATAAGTAAACGTAAGTCATTTTATGACTGTCTTATCGTATTGAATTGAGTTAATGATAATTATCATGGTTAAAGTCTAACTTTTTCTTTTATAGAACTATTTGAAGGCATAAATATTTTGTCCGGGGATTCGCCCGCGCCCGGAAAGAAATACTTTACGCAGCCGGATGAAATGTATCGTATCTCTTTTCTTATATTTCAATCTATCTCCGTACCAAATTTTATATAAATCAGTTTAGTAGTTTTACCGTAACATTAGAAACATCATCATCATATCTCATACATACAATCAATCTGTAGTTGTGTTTGTGTGCGCTAATCTCAAAAACTGTCAAACAGATTTGCATGAAAATCGGTACACACATAGTTTATAACCTGGATTAACTTATAGGATACTTTTTTAGTCCATGCAGGCGAAGTCGCAGGCAGAATCTAGTAAAGATTATATTAAGACAAGACAACAACCTTAAGACTTTCACATTTAATACATTGGTTAAGATGCGAGACACAGATTTCCATTCACAAGTCAGATGACACTTTTACTAGTGTTTCTACGAAGGAGCAAAACGGTGTATCTTAAACAACCAATCCGACGTGCGAAGACGTATCTACGGCACCTCTATTGGCTTAAATCTTGGGATTGGAGCTGTCAAATTCAAATCTGCCGAATCATAGACCATTTGTTCGGTTGACGTTTTACCTTTTTCGAGTAAAAGAGTACTAGCTTTTCCCGCTATTTTACCTGCCTCCTGCGACAATTACTTCGGGCAACCGGATAAAAGTTTCCTATATATTAATCCGGGTTATAAACTATGTGTGTACCAAATTTTATCCAATTCGATTCAGTAGTTTTTGCTCAAAATAATAACAAACATACATACATCCCATCCTATCGCATCAACAAACAAAGTCTTAGTCCTCCGCCGCGTCTGTCTGTCTGTTTGCGATAAAAACTACTGAACGGATTTCCATGCGGTTTCACCGATAGATAGAGTGATTCATGAGGAAAGTTTATAATATATAATACATGCATATTATAATAGATAATCTATGTAATATCTATATTGGTACGGTCTGGTGTCGTTGACAACACACGAATATTTGTCGGTATCCATGATTAATTGAAAGAAGCTATAAAATATTATATAATATTATAAAATACTATATATTATCAGATAGATAAGATTGCTATCAGTTAAGTTGTATCTTAAGGTTATCTGTTATAACTGAATTACTCCATTCAACTGGTTTTATTAACGTTTAATGTATTAGATTAAATTTTTGCAACATACTATATGTTGAATATAATTGGAATCGATTGAGGTAAAATAAAGAAAGAAAGAGCTACCTACTATTTATTGTCACACATAGAGCTTATTCACCACACAACACCATAAACAACAATAAAATTGATCGACTACAAAAACAATTAAAAAGAAAAAAAAAATTGCTTATGTGCGAAATATTTTTTTTACTAAATCTGTCAACCTATTATATTTATTCATCGTAGAAAGTTATCTGGCTATTGAAAAATGGACCCTTAGTGATGTATTTGAAATTTAAAACGTTTTATTATGCTTAGAACGTAACAGTAATTAGTAAGAAATAACTTAAGCCACTTCTAATTAATACACACGCAAAAATATTACAATATTAAATACAATATAATTGTTACTAACGACTTTTAGATAAACAGGCAATCTTTAAAAATACTTCATACCAACAAACAAAAGTGAATCACAATTTAATATCATTAAACGAGCCAACACAAGCATGAAATCCCTAATAAAAAAAAAACTCAAACAAGACAATTGAAAAAAAAAGTAATCTAAATTCCACAAAATAGGTTTTAATCTGACAATATTACAGAATTACGCGTGTTATTTGTTCGAATAATAAAAATAAATCGTATCATATGGAAAAGGTATATATTATTTTATCTGTAATTACCGAAAATTCTTGATAGCAGCTACGATAGGGAATGTAATGCTTTTAGATAAAATCAAACGTGTCAGGATATAGATAATATGTGAATTGATGATTTATTTTCGCTAATCTAATTACGAAATAAAAATCCAATGTTAATTTTGATTAGGTATGGTGTTCATTGGTCACGTGTGCATTTCATTAATTAGTGTATTAGGTAGGCAAATGTTTCGCAATTTAGATAAAAAATGTTTTTTTTTTATTTTCTGTAATATAGAATAATAAGCCTACATACTTTGTAAATTCTATATATAATATTGAAAGTGATCAAAAGTTTCATTCTAGATAGAAAAATAATACCTACCAAACCAACTTAGCGATTTACTCATCATCTGCCTAGCCTTTTCCCAACTATGTTGGAATCGGCTTCCAGTCTAAACCGTAAACAGCTGAGTACCAGTGTTTTACATAGACCGACTGCCTATCTGGCCTCCAAAACTCAGTTACCGGGTAACACGATACCTACCCCTTGGTATGACAGGTTGTCAGCCTTTCTGGCTTCTGACTACCCGTAACGACTGTCAGAGATCTACAAATGACAGCCGGTACCAACTGCTTAAAGTGCTTTTCCGAAGCACGGAGGAGTCTCGCTATGACAAAGATGGTTACTCATCCACGGACCGTCCGCGCTAAGCGCAGCTTAACCTTTGATCGGTCGACCCGTGCGGCTGTTACTTAGCCACGAGCTCGTCGACATAATGAAAATAAAAAAATGTCGGCCCTATAAAAATAAAAAAAGTTTGAAATGAAAATTTACATTCCTACGAAATTCAAAAATATAATATTTTTCAACGCAAAGTCTAATCCATGTGCTTACCCAAAATAATTACGACAATACGAACACTGCGTTAGAAAGAGACGACGCTAAATTCCAATATCGTCATCTCTCTCTAGTAAAATAATAGGTTACATTCGCAAACCACATTATTTCACGTAAAATATCAATGTTATTATCTGTTTAATTACACAAATATTCAACATTAATTAACGTGGAACACTAAATTGGTAGTAGTTATGTAACGTATCATTAGTTTTGTAAGCCTTCTGTTTAATTAGCGTATTTTGGTAGCGAGTGGTGAAGTCATTTTGTTGGTGTTGGCGGGAAAACTGACATTTGTTTTTTTTTCGAATTTTGGCTATGACTTTGTAATAATACAACCTTAAATAAAAAAAACGCATTGAGCAACTACTACGCTCAGGGCTTTTGTGAATGAGAAAAGGTTTTTACCCAACAGTGGGATAGGTCAACTTTGCAGTTTTGTCAAAAAAAATAGTAAAAAGGTCAAAGAGCTTGGCCTTTTCAATTTAAATTATAATTTTTTTGAATACGAATTGGTTTATCGCACATTAAATAGGACCATACAAACTTCTATTACTGAGTAAAATGTAGCTTACAGATACTACAAGAATAATCTAACATGTAACATGCATTTAGCAGTTAACTGATTAGTAAACGAAGACATAATCTATTTTATACTAATTCTGCCACAGAAAATAACAAAATGGCGCATTTGTGTCAATTTCATGTCTAAACACCATCATAAATTTTGATTTCATTTTTCGTAGTATCAATTGGTACACACTATAGTCTATTGTTGACTAATTATCCAAATTCACCCTTTAAAATAATTCACGGTAAATCAACCCTTCACTAGCTTAATCTGCGATTAGATTCAAAGTGCAGCAAACGGCCAATTAGCTGTTGGTTTGTTTGTTTGTTAACAGGGATGCAGCCCCCGACGTTTGCTAACGAGATGGCTAATTAACTGGGTATTGATGGCAGATAATGTTTCACGGACTTTAGTATTAGGAGAGAAATAATGAGGCGGTTCAAAAAAAAGGTTGGTTGATCAACATGGAAATGCTGGCTGGAACTTTGATGATTTGAATTTAGAATAGATCATTCTAAATTCAAATCAACAAAGTTCATCATTGTTTTTAATTTTTTAGATTTTATTTATGGAATTATTTTAGCTTTTATTGTAATACTAGCTGGCCTGGCGAACTTTGTACCGCCCACCATATTTTTTTTTTGTTAATTTTGTAATGGTTTTAATAGTTATTCTGCTATTCGCGACGGAGACAAATATAACAAAACAAAAACGATACTCGATAGATACTCAGCCAGCAGTTTTATCCAAAGGTTTACCCACATCCCTAAAAAACGGTTCAGTATTTTTTTCCGTAAAAGCGCAAAAGACAGATAGGCTTACATTTATATTATTAGTAAGGATTTTACTGATGTTCAAAATATGAGTAAAACGAAGTAAAAATACTCTGACGCGAGCTTGTGACGTACAGGCGTAGAACAAACTATTAGGGTTCCTTGTCGCGATAACAGAACCCCCAAAATCAACTTTAGTCTAACATAACAAAATATATGAAAAGGCTAAGTATAATAAAACATTAAATAAAACTTTTTTTTGTGAAAAAAATCTGAAAGTAAACATCATCTAGCTATGTAAAATATTCCTAAAATCTTCTCATAAAAAATGTGTGAAGTTCACCCCACTGACTTGGGGTTACTCAAAATGGTAATAAATCGAGTGGGCGTGGCTTGTCGCCGTACCGCCCACGGGGTTGATCAGCCCTCAGCGCGGTGGTAATATAGGTACTTTTAGTGGTAAGTGGCCGAGTTAGCGACGGATGGTGAATGCAATGGACTATTTTTTTTTTATTATTATTGTTGTTTTTATGAAAGAAGTTTTTTTTTGTTTTATTTGTCCTCTTTTTTCGTAGAATCAAAATTGGCTGTATAAAATGGGTTTTGAAATGCAGTTTTTTTACCTCGTCGTTGATACATTTTGTGAAGTAAAATATTAGAAGGAAAAAATATATT
This sequence comes from Pyrrhia umbra, assembly GCA_963891755.1. NCBI lineage: Eukaryota > Metazoa > Arthropoda > Insecta > Lepidoptera > Noctuidae > Pyrrhia > Pyrrhia umbra. Next base: position 6,971,951 of record OY982943.1, read on the forward strand.
TATTTACGTTATTTTTTGTTACAGCCATAGTAAAAATTTAGAATAGACAGAAAAAACTATCTAGTTGCTGACAACAGATTAAAATTTACTTAAAAGTTTATTGCAGTGGAAAAATTAAGTACAATTTGAAGAATTTCTTGGAATCACAGACAGTCAAATCTTATTATCATAACGGGTTTCTTAGAATTTATGTATTTAATTCTTATGTTTTCATACCTCTTCTATTTGTGAAGCTAACTATTGTTTCAAATTTAATATTTTCATTTGATCAAAGGCATTGCCATCCAACGTGGCAATGCCGCCAGTCTCTTGGGTACACTCCAGGTTAAAGGCGATGAAAATAATTTTTTTAACGCTATATTTTTTTTATTGTAGAACATTTTTTCTATATTTATACATTTTTTTTTTAAATAACTTATCCCTCTTTATCACACGTCTATAATACTTACACATAAAATATATCCTATGTCACTCAATATTTATGAAGCTATAATATTAGCGAAATTATTTCTAATCGGGCCCGTAGTTTCGAAGATCACGTAGGTATCATACTACGTACTACAAACTTTAGTATTACTTTTTTATAATATTAATTTAGACGTTACCGTTCTGAAATAAACAAGTTTGATTGGTTTGTATTGTAATGAGGACAAGATATGAATGTGAAATTAAAAAGGAAAGCTTTTTAGCACTTTTTCGATATAAAAAATAAATAGTAATTGGACATCAACGTCTAGACTTTAATACTTGCCTGTTTGATACCTAACTGATGCTGTTACTAACCTTTGAAATAAAAAAATATCTGCGCATGTATAAAAGATATACTCCAGAGATTGGCCCGATTTAGCTGCTCTGTTTAAATGTAATCGTAGTACAGGAAAAGGTTCGTATGAAAGTAAAAAAAGTGTATGAGAGCCACCGGTAAAATAGGTTTGTATGGTGTCATGAAAATTCCCAATAAAAAACCACCCGTGCGATGTCGGGGATAATGTTTAGTTTCTAATAGACGAATGAGCTATATTTCAAAATAAGCTTGATTTAAAAGTAAATGTATCGCAATAAAAAAAAATAGCACGGAACCCTACATCTCAAAAAGCCTATTATTATTATTAAATAGCATTCTTTTTCAACGCATCAGCAGATTAAATTCGTTCCAACAATAGAGGTGCACCCTAGTATTACCCGTATCGTCCCCAATAGTTGCCACACGCGAAAATGAATTATTATCGAGTTGCCAGTAGGGGCGGGATGGTACAACAAGGGGCGTAGGGGCGTACCGTACCGGATATTGGTCATATAAATAAATTAGTAGGAAGATGAAGGATATTAATGTTGATTTGAAGTTATGGGTGCTTCTGTGTGTTCGTATGATTTAAAGCAACGGGTTTTAAGATGATTTTATCGTATGCTCGAGAAATAATATTTATTGCGATCTAAATTATTTTTACGTCATAAAAATAAAAAAAGTAATTAAATTTAGAAATTCTATTAAAATTTAATTAGATGTAAAGTCATAAGAGATATTTACAAACGTAGATCATCAGTAGAATGTTATCTATATAAATCTAATAAAAAACAATTAAGTAATATTTTACTCAGAATTAATAAGTTAAAGTTTAGTAATTCACATTTTATACTAACAAAATTTGAAAATTAATTAAATTTTAATATTATTTAAGTAATAATATTGCATATCTCATATCTAATTAACAAAATTGCGGTTTAAACAATAAATAATTCAACGACGACTCTCGCGATAAAAAATCAAATAAAATAAATTAGTTACCTACTACATTTTCATTTAAAACCGAACCACTTGAAGTGAGAAATATACCTACTATGCTACTAATATTAAAAATACGAAAGTATGTATGGTTGTATGTTTGTTACTCTTTCACGCGTTTTTTTTTATCCAGATGCACGAACCTTAGAAAGTTAGCTAGTAACTTCATAGTATAAAACAAAGTCGCTTTCTCTGTCCCTATATCCCTATGTATGCTTAAATCTTTAAAACTACGCAACGGATTTTGATGCGGTTTTTTTAATAGATATAGTGATTAATGAGGAAGGTTTTAGTATATATTTTGTCAAGTTTTGGTATCCATTAGCTAAAATATCACGGGCGAAGCCGCTGGCGGGAAGCTAGTTAATATTAAATTAAAGATGAAGATATTGTTTGTTTGAACGCGATAATCTCTGAAACTATCAGTCGAATTTTAAAATTCTTCTAGCATTTGATAGACCAATTCTTCAGGAAGGTTATTGGCTATTTTACATCACGGTAAGACTCTTAGGAGATGAGCAGAATGAAAAAAGGTGCCTACATGACGCTGAAAGTCGGTGACCACGGGTGACTAAAACCACGCGCCACAACTAGTCTAAGATAAAAATAAATCAACATTAGGACTAGACTTAGATTAAGCGTGTACATTTTTCACGTGAATAAGAAAAAAAAATCCATTTTGATACACCGCTAGATCACTTTGGTTGTTGTTTTTTTATCGTTTTTATTGTAAATGCTCACGCGATCATTCCCATTAATAATAACCGAGTAGCCACTGACGGTTTCCTTGTTTTTTTTTCTGTTTATCGAAGGTGTTTGGTTATACAATGAACTCGAGAATTATTTTGAAGATATTTTTACTTGTTAAAGTTAGTATTAAGTTTTAGAAAAAATATTTTTTTTTATATTAATAAAAAAAATTAAAGTGGCTACAAAATAAAAATATTTTTAATAATTTTTTTCTTTAATTTTTTAAAGATTAGGTAAACCAAACACTGATAATTAAACGCAACTGCCCAAACTTATTGCATATATTATTAGTTTTTTTACTATTCAGCTTATGCAATCGAATAACTTTCGTAATTCCTAATTCTACAAATAAATATTAATCGTAGATATGTGTGATATCAACATGTTATCGTTGGACTGACATTGTAGATAGGCCTAAACTGGCACGCGTCGTTGCCCATTTTTTACTATTTTTAACACGTTTTTTTTACGTATTCACACACTTTCACTTGCTAAACACTTTAAAGACTTATGAAAATAAGAAAAAAATATAAATATATTTAAGGTTTTCGGCGACGGATTTTTATTTCTATTTTTTGTAGGATTATTTTTAAGTTGTACGCTCCGTTATATGTTCAATCGGAGGGTATATTTGAAATAAAAATAACACTATCTAACTAACGTAGGTGTTAGTTAAAATTGTGTGAGGTTAACGACATGTCAGTAAAAACTCCATTTAAGTACTTAAAAAAACTTCTGCATTATTTTTCTAATGCAAAAAAACGTTTGACAAGACAGCGGTATTCGAAAAAAAATACAAAACAGGTTAAAAGTAAATAAAAACTTACCTATTTACGTCAAAATCCAAACTTTCAACTGTTAACGAACGCACTGACTGTGAAACTTGATAATGCACTCGACAAAAATAGTAAAAAAATGATGAAAAAAAAACCGCTAATTATCCGCGATCGATCACACGACACGAACAAGACACGACTGAGACGTTCTATCGACAATTATCTTATCAAAATAACACGTTAATCAAACGTATATTACAATCGTAGTCCGAAAAAATCTATTTCGTTGTGTACTTAGGCCTTTTTGATTGTGAAAACACTGCACTTCGGATAGTCTCGTGGCAATGGTTCGACGCGAGCGCTGGCGTGGTCGCTGCCAGACTGCCGCATCGGGTCGCCCCTCGCGTCCCACGCCCCACCCCCGGTTCAATTTTCAGGTAAAAAAAACGGGAAAAACAGATAGAAGTTCTGTTTATTATCTATTTGGCGACAGTTTTTAGTTACCTGTTTGAAGCGTGTATAGGCTGAATGTTGGTGGTCTTTGTCCTTTTGTTTCGTAATTATATGGTCATTCTTTTTTTTTGTTTTGTGGGCGTTGCTTAGGGCTGTTTGGCGCCAGTGGGCACGTGCTATTATTGTTTTATTTAATTATTTATTGTTATACACGCTGTTTAGATATTAATTTAGTGTTATTTGATAATGCTTTATGTGTTAAATTAAATAAATAAATAAATAAATTATTTACTCTATAATAATAAATAAATTTATGGTGTTATAGTTTTTACTTTTTTTCTTTTTTCTATTTTTTTTTGTATTTTTTGTATTATCTTCAATAAATACATTATGTTGAAATAATTGAGATATTAATAATAATGATAATATTTTTTTATATTTTTAAATGTTTTTATTTTTATTTTTTATAATGAATATTTAAAAATTTAAAAAATATGTATAAAATTTAAATAAAGGGAATGATAATTAATTGACTCGCATAGTTGAGGTACTGTTTTGATAATTTATACCATCAATTACCTATGTTGTGAAACTTCAAATATTTCGGTACTTCTATTGAATGTGTCATAAAAAAAACATGAATAATGATATGTTATGTGAACCATGGTGTTTGTGATTGTGACTATGTAAATTTGCATTTATTTTTTTACTTATTTAGGTAAATAACTTAGAAACGATTTTTTTTTACTTTACAAACACTTACACAGTATATTTTTCAAAAACTTAAAAATAATTGGTTTAATAAATTCTCTAATTTTTGAGGAGCTCGTGGTTAAGTAACAGCCGCGCGGGTCAACCGATCAAAGGTTAAGCTGCACTTACACTACACAGCGCGGTCGGTCCGTGGATGGGTGACCATCTATGTCATAGCGAAACTCCTCCGTGCCTCGGAAAGCACGTTAAGCTGTTGGTCCTGGTTGTCATTTGACAGTCGTTACGGGTAGTCAGAAGCCAGAAAGTCTGATAACCAGTCTTACCAAGGGATATCGTGTTATCTAGTAACTGGGTTGTGGAGATCAGATAGGCAGTCGCTCCATGTAAAACACTGGCACTCGACTGCATCTGGTTTAGACAGGAAGCCGATCCCAACAAAGTTGGGAAAAGGCTAGGCAGATGATGAATTTCCATTTTTTTTTTTTCACCTTATACATATTTTAATTAGTCATATAAAATTAACAGAGGCCGTACCACCACATGTTTTTGCAATCATTATTCAGGTGTGAGAGCGAGACACAGCTAATATTGTCGTATAGCACTGTCTCTTTTTCACAACAAAACCATTCCTGCTTTGGCACTTTAAGGTATGGCCTGGGGCCTTACCATGACGTGCCAAAACAAGATTTTCGTTGTGAAAAAGAGACGGAGCTATACGACGTTAGTAGCTGTATCACGCTCTCAAACTTGAATAGTGATTGCAAAAACACGTGGTGGTACAGCCCCTGGTCAAGTTTACTTTAGAAATATACACACAATTTCTTAGACAACAAGATTATCATTAATGACGAAAAATGTTACTATGAAACTGTGAAAGATATGTCACAAAAAAACCCTATTGTTTCTATTGTACTTCTTAGTGATATTATTGTCATAAATAGTAACATCGTCAGCCTAAACCCCGCTTAACTTAATCCACCCTTTTATTAACAGGTTAAAAACGCTAAAATGGCGCGCAAATATATTTTTTTTTCTTGTAAAAAGGTTGGATTATGAAATACTTAAAATTGTCTAAGCTAAGTGTGCATTTAAAAAGATTAATCTAATCTTTTGCGTTTAGAAGAAATGATAATATTTCTTGGTTATGTTTTTAAGATTTAAAAAATCAGAAATAAGTACCTATAGTTTTAATTTGTGTAATCTTCAATAAATTATGTGTTAATTGTATATTTTTTAAGGATTTTGCAGGATAAGTATTCAAAATATTCCCAAAATAAAATATTATCTAGAAAATTGTTTTTTTCTTCTTCAAAGTTTTTTTAACCTGAAATAAAATAAATACCTATAACATTATAATCAAACAACTCATGTTTGATACTCTTTCACACAAAAACTATCTACTGAACGCATTTGGATGCAACTTGGCAGATAAATAGTCCATCTGTATTAAAACCGGATGACATCTATCCCTAGGTATAATATTATCCCTCTAGGAATGTGAATGAAACCACGGAAAATGCTAGTCCCTATAAAAATCTTCTTTTATAAACATATATAAAAATTGATCCCTATTTCCCTTGATCACGGCATCACGCATGAACGGCTGTACCGATTTGTATGAAATTTGGTACGGAGATAGAGGGGAAACGAACCTTTGAAAAGGTTTTTATCCGGGTGTGTTCAGTAGTTCCCCGGGACGCGAGCGAAACCGCGGGAAACAGCTAGTTACTTAGATAAAAAAATAAAATGTATGCGTTGAAAGGTCATGGTGGCCTAGTGGGTAAGGCACCTGCCTCTCATGTACGAGTGTGCGGGTTCAAAACCTGGCAAGTACTAATGTGACTTTTCTGAAATCATATGTACTTTCTAAGTTTATCTCAGACGTCACTGACTAACGTTGAAGGAAAAACATCGCTCGGAAACCTAGACCTAAAAAGTACGAAATCACCAATCCGCCTTGAGCAAGCGTGGTGATCAATGCTCATGCCTTCTCTGTATGAGAAGAGGCCTGTGCCCAGCAGGGGGACAATATATAGGCTGATGATGAATTAATGAAATGCGTTGAAGTCTTTGAAAAGCTACAACTATACCTAATGGCTACGGGCTACGCGCTACGAGATGACCTACGAAAAATAGATCACTTTTGTTATATTTTAAATCATCGTACTAATAATAAAAACGCGAAAGTATGTGAGGATGTATGTGTGTTTGATACTCTTTCACGCAAAAACTACTGAACGGATTTGGATGAAATTTGGTACACAAATAGTTTATAACCTGGATTAATACATAGGATACTTTTTGTCTAGATATCTAGACTCTAGTCTATCTATAGTCGAGTCTATCTGTCTAGACTAAGTTCCAAGTACAAGCACACGAAGTAGCAGGCAAATGCCAGTAGTTTATAAAAGGATTAAGGATATAATATTTTAAAAGGTAAAAGTATGTAGGAGGTAGGTAATCTCAGAAACTTGTGAACCGAAAACTATTTCACTAATAAGTAAGATTAGCTACATTATTCCTGAGTACTACGGCTGTATGTTTTATGAGCAAACAACGCGGGCGACGACAGAACAGAAGCTAACTAATATAAACGCAAAAGCAACTCTGTCTATCTGTTACGCTTTGAAGGCAAAACGGCTGAACCAGTTTCGATGAAATTAGGTATAGAGATAGATTGAAACCTAGAAAAAGATGGAGGATAGTGTTTAGCCGGCTACATGAAGTACTTTCCTCATCATCATGAGCTAATATCATAAATGCGAAAATAACTTCGTTTGTTTAACAAATGCTTTTAGGATAAAACGGCTGAACTGATTCCGATGAAATTTTGTATAGAGATAGATGGGACCCGGGATATGGTTATAGGCTACTTTTTATCCGGTGGTTAAGTAGTTCCTTCATAACGCGGGTTACAACAAAATTAGTGTCCAACACTCATTCTAAGGACCAAGTTCCCCGACAGACGGTCACGTCATCGGCCCGTTAAACAAAAACTTTTTTTAACCAGGAAGCTAGAATTTTCGTGTTACCCACTTCTAGTTCAACCCTGGTTTGGTAATCGACCGTTTCAGGAATAAAAATCTCTAATTAGACCAGTGCTTTTAACTTTTGAAAACAAAAAAAATAATAGTAGGATGAAACCCATTGGAAAAGGAGGAGAATACAATAAAAATGATAGGAAAAATAAATTACGGGCGATCTGAGGTCGGGAAGTGGGGGGGAGGGGGGGTTAAAGTTAAAAAAACGGTTTATCTCAATTTCCGGCAAAACTACAAGTCCTATGAAAAAAAGTTAAATGGCAAAGTTGTAGGTAATAAAAAGATCTACAACTTTTGGATTGACACTTTTTTCACATAACCTCAAAATTTATGTGAAAAATTCAAAAAACCAAGCTTTTGGTTTTTTATTTTTATATTTTACAATAATTAATTTTTTATCACGAAATTTGGTGACAACTTACCTTTTTATGTCCCAAACACACTGTAATTTATTTGATTTATAATAATTATTTTTTCACCCTTATTTTGACTTAATATCGAAAAAACACCCTAATTTTCAATCGAAAATTCTCGTGTCAAAATATCACTTTTTTTTTAAAAGTCGGTAGTCTTTTTGTTCTTTGAAATCTCTACTTTCAGATGGTATAAAAAAATATTTACATTGCTATGGTAAATGTTCTCAGAAAATATAAAGAAACGCTACAAAATAACAGGTAGTAAGGCCTAGACCGGCTTAATTTTTTTGCGTAGATGCCTATTTATTGCTATTTTAAGATAACTTATGTATCTGAGTGACCTACGGAACCTCGGACCTCTCTATGAAATACCTTTTAGCTGATCAAAAGGTATTTCATAGAGAAGTGGGGAGTTGCTAGAAGGATCTTGGCCTTGCTAACTGTTATTTCGTAGCGTTTCTTTATATTTTCTGAGAACATTTACCATAGCAATGTAAATATTTTTTATACCATCTGAAAGTAGAGATTTCAAAGAACAAAAAGACAGCCAACTTTTTAAAAAAAAGTGATATTTTGACACGAGAATTTTCGATTGAAAATTAGGGTTTTTTTTCGATATTAAGTCAAAATAAGGGTGAAAAAATAATCATTTTAAATCAAATAAATTACAGTGTGTTTGGGACATAAAAAGGTAAGTTTTCACCAAATTTCGTGATAAAAAATTAATTATTGTAAAAGATAAAAATAAAAAACCAAAAACTTGGTTTTTTGAATTTTTCACATAAATTTTGAGGTTATGTGAAAAAGTGTCAATCCAAAAGTTGTAGATCTTTTTATTACCTACAACTTTGCCATTTAACTTTTTTTCATAGGACTTGTAGTTATGTCGGAAATTTAGATAAACCGTTTTTTTAACTTTAACCCCCCCTCCCCCCCACTTCCCGACCTCAGATCGCCCGTAATTTATTTTTCCTATCATTTTTATTGTATTCTCCTCCTTTTCCGATGGGTTTCATCCTACTATTATTTAATTCACTTTTTACCGTTTTTAGAGGCTAAAAGCACTGGCCTAAATAATGCGTTACCCATTGAAAGTGGGAAGTTTGAATTTATGGTAAACAGCTTTTTAATTTAATCGGACCGTTACCTCGGTGAACTTGGGCTTAAGCCTTCCAGTACACTTATTAGATCTTCGAAAATAAATAAAAAAAACAACAAAAAAAATGGTTCTAAAATCCGTTGGCCCCCACAGAAGGCTCACCTAATTGATATGGCTACCATAAATTAATCCAAGATGGCTACCGGATCGCCGCCGTACGCCATAACTATATCGTTAAGGGATTAGAACACAAAATAGGCCATAAAAGTAGGATACACCGCAATAAGCCTCAGTCGGGAATCGAACCGGCACACCATACCCCACCACCATACCCCTTAACATTATAAATGCAAAACTGTGTGTGTGTTTATTTGTCACTCTTTCACGGTAAAACGGCTGAATCGATTTTGATGAAATTTGTTATAGATATAACTTGAACTTAAGAAACCCCACCCTTAAACATAATAAATGCAAAACTGTGTTTATTTGTCAGGCTTTTACGGTAAAACGGCTGAATCGATTTTGATGAAATTTGGCATAAAGATAGCTTGAACCTTGGGAAAGGTTATGGGATATTTTTATCTGGGTTCGTCAAGTAGTTCTCTCAGGAAATTTAACATATAGTTAACAGCTGATAAATTGTAGAAAAGTATGCTAAACTAGCCAATACCTTCCAAATATCTTCCATTAATAGCCAATCATCATCAGCCTATTCATTGTCCCACTGCTGGGCACAGGCCTCTTCTCACACAGAGAAGGCATGAGCATAGATCATCACGCTTGCTCAAGGCGGATTGGCGATTTCAGACTTTAAGTCCAGGTTTCCTCACGATGTTTTCCTTCACCGTTATTCAGTGGTGTCTTTAGATACACTTAGAAAGTACATATGACTTTAAAAAGTCACATTGATACTTGCCAGGTGTCGAACCCACACATTAGTATACATAAGGTGTAGGCGACTTAACATCTAGGCCACCAGGACTATTCTGATTAGGTAACTCAATATTGAAATAGGTGTACATCTATACTTATAATAAATCTGTAGAGAGGTCATTCAATTCTGTACATGAAATATATTTCCAAAATAACTATCAGGGGGTGATTAGGGATCGATACTGATGCCAAAAATGCAATCAGTTAAATTTTTGTCTGTCTGTCTGTCTGTATAAACTCTATAGAAACAAAAACTACTAGACGGATTTTAACGAAACTTGGTACAATTATTTGTCATACTCCTGAGATGGTTATAGTATACTTTTCATCACGCTACAATCAATAGGAGCAGAGCAGTGAAGGGAAATGTTGTCATTTTGTTTAAACGCGCTAATCTCAGGAACCGCTGGTCCGATTTAAATAATTCTTTCAGTGTTAGATAGTCCATTTATCGAGGAAGTCTATAAGCTATATATATATATATCATCACGCTAAGACCAATAGGAGCGGAGCACCACTATTCCACGCGGACGAAGTCGCTGGCAGAAGCTAGTATATCATATTTTGTAGGCTTTAGAAAACAAAAATGTTCATAAAATGGAAACTACTGGGCCAAACTATGTAATTTTATTTTATTGTAATTTTTTTTATGGGACCAAATGGCAACTATTCCACATCAAACTAAAAAAGAATCACGTAAATCGGATCATAAATCTCAGCGTAATCTGTGTGCATACATAAAAGAAAACAATCAAATTGTCTTAAGATCACGTCAATTTCATTATTCTACGATCAATAGAAATCAGCTCTCAGTTCATAATAAATACAACTGTATTAGCAAAAGCGAGGGAATTTAGCACCTATAATTTATTCCGTGTTTTACCTATAAATATTCATACAAATTATACCTTATCATCATAAAATTAATGAATTTACTATGAAAGTAGTTTTCACTACAAATATAAATTTTCAACCGGCCACCGACCGAATTCGAATTTCGAACACCGTGCGTGCCTACTCAAATGTCATGAGATTCACACCTGTCTTAAAAGTACGAAGATACAACTGTTGTGTTATGTGAATATAAGCTTTAAAGCAAACAGATAAAGTTAGTTTTGCTTTAAATAATTTGGTCGTTAAAACGTTTTTATTATAAAAGGTGGTGTGGTAAATGTCAATGGTTTTGTCCGACTAATGAAGTAAGATTTGTATGGATAAGATTTTTATGAATTGGTTATTAATACGCGAAAATAAAATTATCAAGATTATAAGACGAAGTACAGCGAATAAATAAGATAAAAATATATTCAATAATATGTGTATTTTCAGTTCTAAGATATTGAATCTAAATAAAGTACCTGCTTATTTTTATACTAAACAATGTTTATGATTTGAGATAAGTAGATGATACTTTTATCTATAAACTCTTCAGAGTGCTGATAAGTCAAAGATTGCTGGAATTTCCGATAATGTCAAGGAATGTGAATACTTTTAAGAACATATGTTTCATGATTCTTCATGATCATTGGGTTCGATTTTGTTATCTCTGTAAGAACATTGTACATAATCTTCCAAATTACTTGGTCGATTCTGGTTTTATCAGTGTTTCTTTTACTTTATCATGTTGTTTAGGTAAAAATGTGATATTGTATCGCAAAATTAGCACTGGAATTAATAATTTAATAAAAAAATATATAGCGTAAAAATACAAAGGTTAAAATAAAAAGTCATATCCACATTATTCTCTCTGACCGTTCGGCGCGCACCCAAAGTGTTCCACGTTTAAATATGATATTTTTTTCTAGTTTTCAGTGCGTTGCGTCCAGGCGTACCGCCATACAGCCAAACAACCATGCAGGCTATATTTATGTGTTGCCGCGTAATTTATTTATTTTTATTTATTCACCGCTCTGTTACAGTCGGTATTGGACTGAGGTTTATGGCTACGAGAAACTACGATCTACTAAAATATTTTTATGATGTTATGGATACATAATTGTGATATGCTATAATGAGGAGATCGTGGCTAAGTAACAGCCGCACGGGTCGACCGATCAAAGGTTAAGCTGCGCTTGGCGCGGTCTGTCCGTGGATGGGTGACCATCTACGTCATAGCAGGACTCCTCCATGTCTCGGTCCCGGTTGTCATTTTTAGATCTTGAACTAGAAACTCGTCACGGGTACTCAGAAGCCAGAAAGTCTGGCAACCAGTCATACCAAAGGTTACCTATCGTGTTACCCGGTAACTGGGTTGTGGAGGTCAGATAGGCAGTCGCTCCATGTAAAACACTGCTAGTTTCTAGTCCATCTCTGCCTACTTCTTCGTGTCAGTTTAGTTCGTGCTCACACATCGTAAACTACTAAACCGATTTACCCAACATACCGTATCCATTTTGAACTCTTGGCTCCACGTCGTTCGAGTATGCCGGAGGTCTGATGTCCTGTTAAATGCTTCATTTATGTGTATACTGCGCGTTTGTAGCCTCACAAACTATTACGATCCTTAAGAAATACGTACAAGTCTAATAAATGTAGATAACTTATATAAGACTAGTTTTATCCCGTGGTTTTACCCGCGTCTTGAAGGAACTACTTAACACACCCGGATAAAAAGTAGCCTATAACCGGCCTATATACCCAGGGCTGTGGGATGTATATGATAATTACCCATTTTTTTGTTAATATTGTATAAACGAAGGTTCTTCAAAACTAACAGACAGACATGTGTTGCTGGGGAGTTTGTTGCGCCACTTCTTCTTCCCAGCAACAACACATAGGAAGTGGTGAAGGGCGGGCATTTTGGGGGCTGTCTTTTGTAAATTTGACGTTCAAAAAGTGCTGATTCTCAGCCTAATTTGTATAAATGACTTTCGAATTTTGAAAAGAGGCTGAGGAAGGTACATGGATGGGTTTTAGTCAGTAAGAGCACGCGGTTCCTGCGGTCGGTCCGTGGGTGACCGTCTATGTCATAGCGAGACACCTCCGTGCCTCGGAAAGCACGTTGAGCCGTTGGTCCCAGCTGTCATTTGTAGATATTTGACAGTCGTTACGCGTAGTCACAAGCCAGAAAGTCTGACAACCAGTCATACCTAGAGTACCGTTTTACCCGGTAACTGGGTTGTGGAGGTTAGTCAAAACACTGGTACTCAGTTACATCTGTTTAGACTGGAAGCCGACCCCAACATGACTGAGAAAAGACTACCATCTGCAAATCCCAAATTAAATTAATAAAAAGATAAAAACAAATGACGCTCAATCTCTGCCCACCCCGTAACAAAGCAACAGTGAAGGCTGACACTAAAGCAGGTCGCATGACAAACTTATTGACCTATTGCCTGGCGGGTCACGGACCGTATTTTTCATTAAGTTTTGACATAATTATAAATATCATTATGGCTACGGAGTTAGGCGAGGTCACACAGCAAGAGAGCGGATCGCTTTAGCGTTTTTATTTGCAAAATGAATTATAAATCAGCTGTTGTCTGTAAGTACCAATGTGACTTTTCTTAAGTCCTATGTACTTTCTTAGTATACCTTAGACGTCACTGACTAACGGCGAAGGAAAACATCGTGAGGAAACCTGGACTTAAAAAGTCTGAAATCGCCAATCCGCCTTGAGCAAGCGTGGTGATCAATGCTTATACCTTCTTTGTGTGAGAAGAGGCCTGTGCCCAGCAGTGGGACAATATATAGGCTGATGATGGTGTGGCGTGTTTTTTATACGCATCAGTCTATCTCTATACCAAATTGCATGTCAATCTGCTCAGCCATTTTATAGTGAAATTATAACTAATACCTAAATACAAAATAAAAAAACTGAAATTAGCATTTATGAAATTAATAGGATTCTTTTGAAAGAAATAGAAGTAGGTGTGTTGGAAGCCAAAGGAAAGTTTACAATTGAAGTGTAACAGCAGTATCTTTAATATCTTTCTTTGTTAATCAATTTTATTTCCTTTATTGAGAAAAGTGCAACTAAATTTCATCAGACAAAATATTTCACGCTAGCATTGTCACCTCGCCTTACGATGGTATGGGACAAATCTTACTCACAGACGAAAACTATAAAAAAGCCGACGCGATCACCTACGTGACCTTAAATACACTAAAAACAACCATCTGATACATTGCACGTTGTGAAAAACTTTTAAAATATAATATCGAACAAAACACGCAACGCTTAGCGAAGTATTAATAACCGTTGTGCGAGGCATTCGAATTATAAAGTTCAATAATGGAATCCCACCGCCCGGAAACGTATAAAAAAGCGCGGCAAAACTTTTTCAAACTCGGAACGTTGAATGGAACGTCATTTTTTACCTCGGTTAGGGATGTCGCAGTGAAAAATGATATAATTTATATCGTTTGGTAGCGGCTACCCGTTTTGTTCAACAAAATACAAGTAAAAAAAAATATGTATATATTATAATATTTTTTACTCTTTTTACTACTAATTTAAAATGTTTCCTTATCAACGCGCGGCGCGATGCGACAAAAGCTTTAGTGACGTAGTCTTTTATTGATCAAAAATTATCGATATCGATATTTTTTGCTTGTCTGCAAGACTTAACTTTCGGTTTCGCGGAAGTGTGATTTCGAACCATGCACGTAAAATGCTACGGTAAATAAATAAAGCTATCTATGACAGGATTATAAATTTGATATCAATCACTTGTTTTTATTATTCACTGTAAATAATCCAAGAAAGTAATTGGATTGTAATTTATCCGCGATTTATATTACCTCTCATTAATAACACTACTTGATATGAATAGCATGGTATTATGTTTTTATACTGTTTAATTACTCAGATAAGTTGCTCAAAACACGTTCTTCATCAATCTTTTTGTTAGAGTGAGTAAATCTTGATTTCAACGATAATTCGCAATCACTTATTCAATAGCAGTCTACTTTTAAACATCATTACAATTATTTTTTCCAGGCTCATACATAGATCCGCAAAAAATAAAACTTTCATTGGAAACTTAAAAAAATATATTTTGCTACTAAAAATATCAACACTTTCTCTGATGTTTGAGAAAAAAATCTATCGATATATCCCATCCCTTCAATACTCACACAATCAAAGAAACAACACAAATCAAAGCGCGCGCGTCGTACGAGCGAGAATGAAATATTCAAATTTGGAAGCTGATTCCGTTTATGGCTACTTAATTTGGGTGATTCGATTTGAATATTTAAAAAAGGTACGAAGGAAAAAAAATTATGGCCATAGACATTCCTTGAGCGAGTGGACACGGAGGTTTTAATGTAGCAGATTTTACGTTATTTATTGTCTGTGAGCGGCGTGTAAGATCGGTGCGGTTAAGTTGCGGTGATTGAGGTCTGGATTCGGATGGGTGGTTGAATGGATGAAATGTAGGTTTAGTTCAAAGAATTAGGGTAACTTGATTTAGGTACTTTTAACTTTTTGAAGAAATGAGTTTATTTTGACATTATTATTGGACAGCGGTTTTGCGGTTAATTCATTAGTCATGCTACTTGAAGCTGAAGGCTTATTAGTCGTGAAATTGAATTTTAAAAATATATAATAGCTATTCATATATCATTCAAAACTTCATTCTGACAGATGCGCTGATGTTTAAAGACTTTGATTCACTTCATTTTCATTCAAAACCTTTTCTTTCGAATCGGGCTTAAACTGCAAAATAAATGATTAGGCCCTGGTCAAATATTTCCAATCGAAAAGAGAGAATCATAATTACTGGCGCTGTTTGCTCAAAGTACACAAATAATGCAATAAGAAAATCATTACACACACACCTTTGCCATTCATATAGAAAATAAAAATAAATTCTAAAAAGAACTCTTCGAAATTCAATTCAAAAACTAAAATGGCGTTACCATCTTTCCAGTACTACCAACATTGACAAATCTGAGGTCTGTTAGTCGCCTTCAATTGGCCAGATCATGTGCGATATCAATCTGAGCTTAGAACGTCAACTTCGAGAGGGATTCTCATCATTCCATCATCCCAGACTGTCTAGATCCCTTTGAGGAGTGACCGAAAGACTAGAAATTGAAGTCTTGAAATCTGAATTCAGGCTACTCTTGAAAATTTTGATGGCACCTTTATTTTTAGGACGGTTTCTATAAACTGATGGCCTAGTCAGTAATTGATTGAGATTTTGAAATTTGAGATTTAGGTATTCATGAAAGCTTAATCAATTTTGATTTATATTTTACGAGCTTTCCGTCAGCAGCTTTCTCATTCCTGATGAGCAGTTTGGTTTTCGAACCAAGCACTCCTGTGTCCAACAAGTCCACCGCATCGTCGAGCATATCAGTGTTGGTTTCCAACGCAATATGATGACGGGCGTACTATTCTTCGACGTAGCGAAAGCATTCGACAAAGTCTGGCATGACGGCTTAGTATATAAGCTGTACAAATTCGGTGTGCCCGACCGTCTCGTGCTCATCATTCGAGACTTTTTGTCGAACCGCTCGTTTCGCTATCGTATAGAGGGAGCACTATCCTCCCCCCACCCTATTCGAGCAGGGGTCCCACAAGGCTCCGTACTCTCCCCCCTATTGTTCACGCTGTATACCAGCGACATTCCCAAAAATAGTAAGGCCCAGTTGGCTCTATTCGCTGACGATACGGCTATTTACTACACGGGTCGCAAACCCGACTGCATAACCCGCATCCTCCAATCTGCCGCCACCGCCCTAGGCAAGTGGTTCCGCAAATGGAGAATCGAAGTCAATCCCGACAAGAGCCAGGCCGTTCTCTTCTCGAGACGCACTCGCACTACCGGCTCCACCCCACCCCTCAAACAGATTGAAATGTTCAATCGCCCCATCCCATGGAGCGACAAGGCCAAATACCTGGGCGTAATCCTCGACAAGAATCTCACGTTCGGTGAACACATAAGGACGGTGCGTTCGCGCGCCGCCTTCGTTCTCGGACGCCTCCATCCCATTCTGAATTCGCGCAGCAAATTGCCTCTCAAGTGCAAATTGCGCATCTATACAGCGTGTATCCGCCCCATCATGACCTATGCTAGCGTAGTGTTCGCACACGCAAAATCTTACCGCCTCCATAGGATGCAAACCCTTCAGAATCGTTTCATGCGTAGGGCCACAGGAGCCCCGTGGTATCTTAGAAACGAAAATCTCCACCTTGACCTCAAACTGCCTACCATAAAGCAGTTTATGAAACGCGCTTCAAAGCGCTACTTCGACTCTGCCGAAAAGCACACCAACCCCCTGATCGTATCGGCTTCCCATTACACTCCCTCCCAGATTAGCTCGATTCGCCGTCCGCGGCATACTCTCACGTTCCCAGACGACGATATCACCCTCCTCCAAGAGAGTAATAGGGAAACCAGTACAGTAATTCACAAACACAAACCACCGTCATACCGTCCTCGCCGCCGAGGCCCGTCGCGACGTCCCCGTCCATTCTCTCCCCGACCCTTGCTCGATGAGCCAGCCCGCGCGCTGAGCCAGTAGCATAAAAAGTCCCCTAATAATAATAATTATTGTTATGATCCAGCTAGTCCCTAGTTGTCCTCCCCAGTGACGCCCTAAGCCGAGGTTCGTTCCCCACTAGGGGGAGCCCTTAGCGCGCTGTCACTTAGTTTTAAATTTAGTTGTAAGCCTTGGCTGGAGGCCTTAATTTAATTAATTAAATTAGGACCTCGCCACATTGTCCGGTTAAGCAGGTCGAATGCTGTTAGAAGCACCCTGCAAGAGGTCATGTAGAAAAAAAAAAAAAAAAGTCAGCAGCTTTGCCCACAATAATTCAGCCAATGGAAACAAAAACTTGATGAATTATATACTAAAACCTTCCTCTTGAATCAATCTATCTATTAAAAAAACGCATCAAAGTCCGTTGCGTAGTTTTAAAGATTTAAGCATACATAGGGCAGACAGCGGGAAGCGACTTTGTTTTATACTACGTATATGGGTTCCGCACCTATAGTACTGATGAAAGAACTTATTTAATGATCACTAACACGTCACACGAGTAACGTAAAATAAACTGTGACAGACAAACAGAAACGTGACTCACGTGTGATCTCTCACCTGATAGTAGAATCCTTAATAATATCCTTACTTCCTTACTAATATTATAAATGCGAAAGTAACTCTGTCCGTCTGTCTGTCTATCTGTCTGTCTGTCTGTTACGCTTTCACGCCAAAACGACTGGACCGATATAAATGAAATTTGGTACAGAGATAGAATAGACCCTGAGCAACAACATAGGCTACTTTTTACCTGGGTGCGCTAAGTAGTTCCCTCGGGATGCGGGTGAAACCGCGGGAAACAGCTAGTATCATATATACCAAAAGATGATGGTGTCCACTTTGCTTAGAAGTTCTCTATCTACTCAAGATTTGAAGGTTTAGAAGGTAAAAGCTATCAATAAATGTGTTAGACTCTTACTGAGTAAAACCCATCCATGTTCCTTCCTCAGCCCTTTATACTCCGGGGGTGCGGTAACTCTTTCGAACGTCCCGCAGCCCCGGCAGGCTATGGCCCTGGGGGAGGGCCCCGTCACTGCTGCTGACGGCTCTTTGAGGCGCGCGTGGAACACGAACGCGCCGTCGACGCGGGTCTGGTCCTTACCGGACGGCGAGACACCCATAGCTCACCATGCCCAGGCCTGCGCCTTCAAAAAGCTAAAGACTGTACCGATTGATTTTACAAAAAATGTAAACAAAGTCGTTACCTATTTTGTTGTAATTCTGCTACAGAAAATAACAAAATAGTGCAAGGATGGCGCATTTATTTAAATTTAATGCTCTAAACATCATCATTCATCATTTAATGCCATTTTATTTATCTATGTGGGAAAATTAGAACAAAATAGGTTAAGATTTTGTTTACATTTTTCGTAACATCAATTAGAACAGACTATAGTATGACATTAAACTATTGCTTACCGTTAAAAGAAACAAAAAACATATGTCTCGCCCTTCAAAAGTCAGTCGATTAAGATTTTTAATTCTTCTGACGTCTTGTTTTTGTGTCTTCGTCAGAATGGATCAGCTGTCTTTTATGCGCGTGCAACTGTAACGATGAACGCGGTCCATTGGCCTTTTTGTAATTAACATTTTTTCCCTTTCTTACATACGATTTCTTATATACAATAATTACGTTTGTAACAAAAAACATACCATTTAGTACTTAGCACCTCGATTTTATTTTCACAAAGTTAAATTTTATGTATAAAAATGAATCCCTATTTCCATTAGTCACGCTATGACTTGAGACTTAACCGATTTGGATAAAATTTGGTACGGAGATAGAGGGGACTCTGAAGAAGGTTATAGTAGAAGTAGTTCTCTCGGGACGCGAGTGAAGCCGTAGAAAACCGCTAGTTTTATTCATCCTTTTTTTAGCCGTAAAAGTATTGCAATTTTCTTTTAAACCCAAATTTGAATTTTTAAAATAATTTATTTTACTATCGAGGTAGATTTAATAGTTAACCATCAAATCAAACAGAAAGACGTAACCACGTTACCTACTTAGTGCGGAACCCTAAAAATGTACCCACATTCCCAGGTAGTCCACACCACCTAGGTACCCTATATAAGTCACCTAACTTTAAGCCGTAACCAGGTACAGTCTATGTTTATTATCGCCAATATTTCAACGTTAAACCAGCAGATGACGCGGTGTATTTTGCCATAAGTCGATGGGATCAGCAAGAGATAGTGTTGTGCTTCGTCGTAAAATATCGACACTTTTGTATCGACAAATCGATGCGGGCAATTGATATTGCTTAAGCAAGGCTTGATACGGTAGTTTTGGATTTTATGTACTTAGTGCTTTTATTTATAGATATGTATTTTGTCATAAAAAAATAAAATAAAAAAAAACAAGTACCTATAAAATTTCAATGTTATAAAAATAAATTCAGGTAGGTATTTGGTTAAAATTATACAAAACAGCGACTGTCAAAATAAAAATTCTGAAAAATGATATTTCGTATAACTCATTCGTTTTTATGTGGCAAAACTAATTGCTCAAGTCAATGAATTCATTATAATAAATGATGCAGCATCAAAAAAATTACCAATGCAAAATATCTACTTCAAAGGACATCAATAAACAATACACTTAACTATGTACCTTCTGTATAATATAAAGCCAATAAAATTGTCCAGTAGGCAGTAAGTGATGTTGAAAACATGATAAACATTCGAGGCAATCACATCCTTTTAAACGACCGCTCGCGTCGGCGGACGCAGAGCGAATGAGCAAAAAAGCGCGCGAGACGTTCATCTGACATTCAACGTTGGGTGGGGCCTGCCGCTTCCCGCCTCCCCAAACGAGCACAACCATTGGCTCATTTAAAAATCGATTCCATTTTATAAATATGTAACCACTTTCATTTCCCGCGCATTAAGACTGTCACAAAACACGTTCACCGCAAAACAGTAATCAACCTTATTCTAACCACTTCAAAATTCAATTTTAAAAATCAACCAGCTAGTGTTGTGACATTCTTTATCGATAAACACTCAATTGTTTTACCGACATGTCTTTGTGGTCTCTTTTGTTTTATTTAAAGGAGAACAGGCCCAAGATGTTTTTTTGTTGGAATTATTTTTGTTATAGGTCCACGTAGGTAGGTCGGAATAAACAAGAACACGTAGGTGGGTGAAATTGTATCTGTAATAAATAATGGTGTATTTATGATTTACGGGGAAACAGGAGGGATCGGGATAAAGATTATAATGGTTATGTTGGTATCTTTACTCTATGCTCTTAAAGAATCCAAGATGGCGGTTTAATGAGCATCGAGAGATTTATGAATGTTGTAAAATTCACCTGTTTGATCAGACATGGGTTTAGCGCGTGGCTGACGAGTGTTCACATCTGTCGCTCTTCAAGGTTAAGTAGCACTCAGCGCGGACAGTCCATGAATGGGTGGCTTTTTTCAACTCCAAAAGATTTGATCGTACCTTTACAAAACGAAATATAAGGTAGCACTGTAAGTAAATTGTATAGTATGTAGGTACTACATTTTACCAATTAGTTAGTCTTTGGAAAATATTCTGCTACAACAGCTAGTCCTAGCTAGTTTTCCTCGGTTTCATTTACGTCCTCAAAAAACTACTTCATGCACCTGGATAAAAACTAAACTGTAACCTTCCTCAGGTTTCAATCTATCTTCATACCGTTTACCGTGAAAGTGTAACAAACAAACACGCATTTAAAATATTAGCTAGGATAAGTTATTGTTTCAAAAGTGGATCATTTCCAGACCTAGAAACATAACCTAGGTGTAAAATAATTACAATAATAATCTTAGTTGGAAGAACTCAAAAAATCTAGTATAGGTATAGCTACCTTAGTCTTATCCGTAAGTACCTTAGCTGTACCCGCCACTTGCTCCTCTGCTCACCCCTTCATAGGATAGCGTGAAGTTTTGAACAACAATAAGTACCAAGTCGACCATTACTGAAATTATAGCCAGGGGCGGTTGTCAAATTAAATTGTACCTACCTACCTACCAACATTCAGATTGTTTGCCATATAAATTAATTGTACGTTGTTATTTTTTGTAGCTAAAATTGTACTTAAATTGAGGGCGTTTTTTTTATTTGTTTTCGAATTAATTGAGCGATGTGCCTGTGTTTACAAAGGTAGGTTTCAGTGCGGTAAGGTGCGATCTGATGCTCTGTACATTGAGGGATATACTTATACTATCGATATATAACAATTGTTTACACCTTACCGCCTTAAAACCCATGGAAATAAACGAATCCTCAATGGAATTTTCGTTTTCGTTGAGTTAAAGCACCTCCCTACCTACCCACGCTAGAACGTTAAGCCGTCAACCCCGGCTACTAGGTACATTGATAGCAGTCGTTGTTACAATTTTTTGGAAATGCTATAGCAGAGTGCCTAATTGCAGGTGGTAAATTAGTTAGTTTATATCACTGAAACACAGCTGATCGTACAGACATTTATTTAGAACGACAACTCATTGCAAATTACAGTAGATGTCATCATGTGACAGACATAACAGTTACTCATAACCCAACGGCTATTAAGAGCCTACAAGAAGTATCAATAACTCCATAACAATTCCATGTCAGAAGCCATCAAGGAGATTTGAGAAAACTGACACCAGGACTTGATAGGTTAATAAAAACCACACTAAACATGAAGAATTGCAATAAGACCCATCCAAGAGTTTGCAAAAAAAATGCGATTATATAAAAAATGAATCCCTATTGCCCTTGGTCAACGCATCATGTGTGAACGGCTGGATCAATTTGACTGAAATTTGGTACGGAGATAGAGGAGACCCTGGAGAAGGTTCTTCCCTGGAGAAACTTCCGTCGGGACGCAGGTGAAACCGCGAGCAACAGCTAGTTTTATAACAACATAATATATATCAGTGCACGACAGGTGGTGAACCCACACTCGTCCATGGCTCTCAGTGAGACATGCCCGAGTGCCAGGGTCTGCCTGCACTCGCGCCGCGCCCGCGAAATGGCCACACAAAGCTTTGTTATGAATATTACATTTCACCCCTCACTTGATGCGGTAGCGTTGGGGTGTAAGGTTATCGATATATCGATAGTTTTGTTTATTTAGTACCTACATAGTTTGTTGGAAATAATGTATGCGTTTAATAGAAAATTATCTATTAAAATAGAATAGAATAGAATATGCTTTATTATGTACACAACTTTTAAACTTAACAATATAATTAAGGTAGGTGACACAATAATGCTTTTAACTAATTTCTAACGTTTATTATAGGCAGAAACAGAAATAGTTTTAATGAATTCTGAACTAAAAAAATAGTAAAAAACATTTTAAATAACATGCAAAATGCAAATACATGCAAAATAAATGATCTTTCTTTATTTATTTCAACGATATTCAATAGAAAAAAAAAAAAAAACTTATAGGTACTTACGCGAGTTTACCAATTCCGTCGGACAATAGGTATCACTATGACGTTTATAAATGTAAGAAAATCATAATAGGAGTGAGAAAATAAGCTAAGTAATTATACCCGAAATATAATATAATAATAGAATAGAATATCATTTATTTCTAAATGAAAATAAAACCTCTGTTTACACATTTAAAAGCCCAATAAAATTCCCAAATAATTTTTTAAAACATCGACAACACTATATCCCGCCAAAACCACACTACTTTATGGCAATTACGCGACGGGTTGCCAGCAATATTCGCTAGCATCGCCCCGCGACTCCGGCCACATGTACCCTTAGCTCAAGTACTACACAATTTCACGCTCGTATAGTTGGGGTACGACCAGTAATAGAGGTTACCCAGCATTATTCAATAACACCCTTATAACGTAACAAATGTTAGTAATCAGAGAAAAAATAATAGAGTAACGAGTATTTTTTCTATCAATCATAACATGTGGCGTTTTATAAGCGAAATTGTTAAATGGTGGAGTTAAACTGCCCTTGCCGCGGTCAGACCATGGATGGGTGACCGTTCGTGCTTCATATTACATTCATCAGACCCAGTTGTTATACCAATATAAAGACAGTCTTTACTGGTATTTAGCTCGAAAATCTGACCAATTAATTATCACTAACTAGCTTCTGCCCGTGACTTCGTCCGCGTGGAATACTAGTGCTCCGCTCCTATTGGTCGTAGCGTGATGATATATAGCCTATAGCCTTCTTCAATAAATGGGCTATCTAATACTGAAAGATTTTTTCTAATCGTACCAGTAGTTCCTGAGATTAGCGCGTTCAAACAAACAAACTCTTCAGCTTTATAATATTAGTATAGATTAATCGTCTAGCACACACCCTGGAGTCAGCTCTACTCGCAACCTCATCATTACCCTATTTACTACCCCACTGCTGGGCACAGGCCTCTTCTCATACAGACAAGGCATGAGCATTGATCACTACGCTTACTCAAGGCGGCTTGGCGATTTCAGACTTTTTAAGTCCAGGTTTCCTCACGATGTTTTCCTTCACCGTTAGTCAGTGATGACCAAGATACACTTCGAAATCTACGAAATCTTCGAAATCTTTAGAAAGTCACATTGGTACTTACCAGGTTTTGAACCCATACACTCGAACACGAGATGCAGTTGCTTGAACCACTAGGACACCACGACTTTCACCTTGCTTGCTGACTAGTAATTTTTATGACGACATAATCTATTTTTCTTTAGCTTATGTCGAAACGATGGAGGTTGAAATGTCAAACGCATATGGAGGTACCACTTAAAATGATCATCATCAGCAACTAGCCTTTATTTAGACTGGAAGCCAACCTCAACCTCTTTTGAAACGGCTAAACAAAAAAAAGTTTGGTAGCAAAGATTACAAGTTTGTATTTCGAATGTTCGATATTTAAATACCAGGCCATTTTAAAACTAAATTAGAATGCGACGTATTTCCGGTGTCCGATCGTAAAAAGGCCAACATAAAAAGACTTCTATTGAAGTAAAAAGGCGAATAGGGTTCAAATATTTGATTTATTATTATAGGTTTCCTCTGCTTTGTAGTTTCGATATAAAATTCGTAATAACTGTCCATGTTGGACAGTTTGCAAGAGTGCAAGAGATTCTTGGGTTTAGAATCATGGGGAATTTTTGCTGTCCATACAATTATTGTAGCAAAGATAGAAGATAAAATACCTTTGCCTTTTGATACCTATTAAACACTGACACAAAAAAAACCACGGGCTTTACTTACAGTATGAAAAAGAAACAGTTCATTGTTTTCAAGCATGATTCATGAACATTATCATCAGTATTCCGATTCGGACCAAAAATACATTTCTTAACACAACACTCTTTTTTTCGTAAAAAAATCGAACAATTTAAAAAATCATTCATGCTCTGTTTTTGAAACAAATTCTAGATATAAGTACAAATATACGAAATAAAAAATCCAAGAATAATTTGTGAAAATATTTTTTTTATCTAAACAGTTTCAAAACTCTCACAAAATACTTTAATTAACATGCTGAATTCTTTTTCCTGACGTCTTCCAGAAAGTTTCTGAAAAAAAAAACAGTTTTCAAATCCCACTGAAACATAGGTTAGTCACCTCCCTACGTCACAACCGGTTGTACTAAACCTTTTTACCATTTATACTTCTACGAATATGACAAAACATGATATCAATTTAGCATACTTTAAATATGTTTTAAGACAATAATATACAGATATAACAATTAAGTAAACATAAATCCTACCTATTTAGACGAAAAGCATAAAACAATAGCAAAATTATTCATTTTTATCCTCCACTAGCTTCTGCCCGCGACTTCGTCCGCGTGGAATAGTAACTTTGGGCTATCGCTAACTTTAACCCCCGATTTTGAAACATTCTTCATCGATGCTCCGGTCCTATTGATTTTAGCGTAATGATATATAGCCTATAGCCTTCCTCGATAAATGGGCTATCTAACAGTGAAAGATTTTTTTAAATCAGTTCAGTAGTTCCTGAGATTAGCGCGTTCAAACAAACAAACAAGCTCTTCAGCTTTATTATATTAGTATAGATTTTGACAGATCTTGGATGACAGGTCTCCCGCTTCACGTATAATATGTAACCGCATATTTTTTGGTGCAACCAGCTTTTAGGCTTTGTCCAGTTAAAAAGAGGCTAAATGCGCACCGAGGGTTCCGTCCTTTAGAAGCTATAAAGTCCAATTGTCTTGTCTTTTCAGCCTGTGTAACTATATCGACTTTGTACAGGAACTTTGCAATACTTAAAATTATGATAACTATGTTGAATGTGTTATTTTTCCTGTTACAAGTATTCAGATTAAAATGTATCATTGTACCTAATTATCATTCAGAATTTTCCATTGAAAACTTCGGAGATAAGTAAGGTACTGAATGGTATGGTAGCTGTTACAACTGGACAGACAGACGAAGTAACACAATAAGAGTTGGTACGGAATCCTAATATGTCATGAAGTCTTACCCAACAACATCTCTCAACTCGGGCGCCTCGCACAAATTATTGTGCCCAAGCCCTAGGCCTTTCTCGAACGAGTGGAATACTAGCGGAGCACCTGACGTTGCTCGGGACTCTGCCACTTTTGCATGTAACTGAAGACAATAAGAAAAATTTAGTGCTGCAACATGAATTCGTTTAATTTCATTGCATTGGTCCAAAAATGCTACCCTGTGGTATCCCGCCATAGTTTATTTGTTTTATAAAGGTAATTCGTTCGTGAAGATTAACATGATGAGGCCAATGCGTACAGGAATTAATGGAAATATTTGAATAAGTCTAGATTCACATTGTCTCCAATTGTATCTAGATGTAAACATATTGAAACCGTATCGAACGCTTTAGTTCGTACCAAAAACTTTTACATTATTAAAATTTTTGTAACGAATTTCTTCTGTACTGTAGCCTCCAGGGATTTTTCCATAGGAATCTACGCTTTGAGCTCACCATAGCTTAACAATAAAATAGCTTTCTTAATAGTAGGTATGATTGACAAAAAATATTTGATTGTGTCTTTTGTCTTTACCATCCATTCTAATTATGTAAAATGAAACAGCTTTGTTTTTAAAGCACAAACCAACACTAATTTATAATTTACTAAAAATATCATAATCTACTTACTTTCACAGCCAGACTGTAGGGCACTATCTTGTCTCCCTTCGAGTGTAGCATGAGGATAGGGATGAGAGGCACGCTGCAGAGGTACTGGTCTGTCGTGAACGCGTACTCCGAGGAAGCTGTGAACGGCTTCACGAAAGTGTCTTTATAATAGGGCAGCCAGGAGACCAGCTGTTGATAGAAAATTGATAGAAAGTCGATAAACAATTTGTTGATCATTATGTTTTTGTGAATTAAGATATAAATAGCCACAAATAACGCTGTTATCATGATCTTCATGGCAATCAGCCGAGAACGTCGACTACTGGTCTACTGAGTTATCTGTTCATTATATAGGAGACACAAACACTACATAAGTATGAATAAAAAACAAATGTCGAATGTATGAAAGATGACAAGACTTGAGAACTGATTAATCTTGTATTCTCATCGGTGATTCCGCTGGAGAAACTGTTGTGTCCACCAAAAAAATCGAAGGTATGCTTATAATTATGAAAAGCACCCAAGTGAAGTCTAGACAGGTCGCTACTACCTACTCAAAATAAATATCTTAATCCTACGTGCCTTAGAGAATGGATGGCTCTCAATCTCATCCATGAGGTTGTTGAAAGGCGCCTCCAACACCAACGCGTCAGGGCACGGCAGCTGCGGCCGGCCCTGGTCTCGGCACAGCTCTGAGAGATGAGCTGTCATATTCGCTGCCACTGCCGTACCTGGTGGAAGCCGATCAGGGGCCTATTTTAACTCAACGAAAACGATAAGGTAAAGTAAGGTTCAAACAATTGTTATATATGGATAGTATGAGTACATCTCTCTTTGTACAGAGCATCAGATCTTTACTGCACCACAAAAAAAGTTATCGTCTATTCTCCGTCGGTCCGAAGTTTCGTTTTGGTGTGTTAGAGTAGGCTCCCAGGTTTCCTTTGTCAGTTTCCTTGCGGTGGTCCTTAGCTATGTTTGGTTAATATCGGTCCAGCAGTATAAGAGACCTTTTTTCCAAAACGATGTAAGGCATTTTTGCGTAGGAAGTTTTTTAAATTTTAAATTTATTTCTTTCTTGTATCATATCCTTTTCAAGATTTAAATTTAAAAACATTTCAAATATTCAACGGTAACATTGTATGTTAATCTTGAACAGTTTTCCTACTGTGACCTACCAAACATCTAAATCAATATACTTACCTAAAGAGTGTCCCCATATGATGACCGTCGGTCTGTTACTCTCACTGAGCGACTCCATCAGCCAGGCGTACATCGCCAGGGCATCTTCCACCACTCCCCTCTCAGTTGGCCTCACTCGAGTCGAGTCTCCGTACCCTGGAATGGTTTTTTAATTTTAGCTACATTGATTGGTCTGGGATGGGAGAGGAGCTCGTGGCTAAGTAACAGTCGCACGGTTCGACCGATCATAGGTTAAGCTGCGCTTGGTGCAGTCGTTCCGTAGATGGGTGACCATCTATGACATAACGAAACTCCTCCCTGCCTCGGAAAGCACGTTAAGCTGTTGGTCCCGGCTGTCATTTGTAGATCTTTGATCTTTGTCGTTACGGGTAGTCAGAAGCCTGACAACCAGTCGTACCAAGGGGTACCGTGTTATCCGGTAACTGGGTTGTGGAGATCATATAGGCAGTCGCTCCATGTAAAATACTGGTACTCAGCTGCATCCAGTTTAAACTGGAAGCCAACTCCAACATAGTTGGGAAAAGGCTAGGCAGATAAAAATCATGATTGGATGTTTCATCATGGTCCTATTGACTACCACTGTTGGGTAAAGGCCTCTTCTCATACAGAGAAGGCTTGAGCATTGATCACCATACT
This sequence comes from Pyrrhia umbra, assembly GCA_963891755.1. NCBI lineage: Eukaryota > Metazoa > Arthropoda > Insecta > Lepidoptera > Noctuidae > Pyrrhia > Pyrrhia umbra. The sequence goes on from OY982943.1 coordinate 7,000,321, forward strand.
TACTCAAGGCAATTGTGAATTTAAGACTGTTTAGTCCAAATTTCCTCACGATGTTTCAACTTCACCGTTAGTCAGTGGTGTCTAAGATACACTTAGAAAGTACATAATATGACTTTAGGAAAGTCACATTGTTCCTTGCCAGGTTTCGAACCCGCACAGTCGTACACGAGATGCAGGTGCCTTATCCACTAGGCCACCGCGACTTCCGTAACGCTTGTTTACTGTTTTTTTCACATTTAGGTTCCTACACATTACTACATTTACATTAATGTATTTAATTAGAAAATTATTTCCAGATCAAATCCCTACCACAAATTAATTTAGGTTTCATTAGCAAATGATATTTACCATTAATTATAATTATGAAATAACATGTGAATGCTTAATTAATATGTAATTAAGTGTGAAAATACCTCGATAGTCAAATGTGATCACGTGGAAGTTTAGTTCTTGGAATACTTTGTACATTTGCAACCGGTGTGGTGATGCCCGGTGGTTTGAGTTGCCTGTAATAATAATTAGCTATGTAAATAATTAATTAAAATGTTGTAATAATTAAATATTTAAACATAAAGAAACAGCTTTCAATTGAGAAGCTCGTGGCTAAGTAACAGCCGCACGGTTCGACCGATCAAAGGTTAAGCTGCGCTTGGCGCGGTCGGTCCGTGGATGGGTGACCATCTATGTCATAGCGAGACTCCTCCGTGCCTCGGAAAGCACGTTAAGCTGTTGGTCCCGGTTGTCATTTGTACATCTTTGACAGTCGTTACGGGTAGTCAGAAGCCAGAAAATCTGACAACCAGTCTTACCAAGGGGTACCGTGTTACCGGGTTACTGGGTTGCGGAGGTCTGATAAGCCGTCGCTCTATGTAAAACACTGGTACTCAGCTGCATCCGGTTTAGACTGGAAGCCGACCCCAACATAGTTGGGAAAAGGCTAGGCAGATGAAACAGCTTTCAATTAGGTTTCTTTCAGACCTTTTCACATTGAAATTTTCATAAATTGATAGAGTAAGAGTTACAGCCGTTTGCACTAAACTTTTTAACATTTATACTTTTGCCCGCTAATTATTGATATCAATAATTAGCGGGCTTTTATATTTTTTTATGTTATCAATACATATACTCGTATATAATAATTAAGTAAACATAATTAATATATTGAATATATTGACGAAAACATCGACATCGAGTAATAGCATAATTATTCAATTTTATCCTTCATTTTGACATCTTGTATGACAAAAGTAATCGCATATATTTTTGATGCGACCGGCTGATAAAGTTAATGTTCATGTTGCTCATTTTCATGAACTTTCACAATTACCTACAAAGATTGTTAGGTACGTTTTTCGTTTTAATAGCAACGTTGATGAATCTGGGGATATTACATCTGCCATCGCTACAGGTTTTTAGACGAAATAACTAACCTTAAAATTTGTGCCAATCAATAAATATTGCTTTAAAATTATAGGCGTGTAGTAATATTGAGCTACACGCCTATAATTTTCGTAACAATTTTCCTATAATCGTCTTGTTGCTAAGCTAAAACGTGTAGGCGTCTCACAGAAATCATACCGACGAAGCATTTCAATTAAACATAATATTTTGCTTCGTGATATGGCTCAGTTATGATTACTTATAAGTATTTACTATAGTTTTTACCAATTGAATTTCGCGGGTGAAGCCGCTGGCGGAATGTCTTTGAATTTGATTTTATGAACCTTCACGTCACTTCCTTTCGAATTGATAGCGTTGCGTTTCATCTACTTTGAATTTCGCGCTAATTGTTGCACTTTTTAGTAATTATTTTCTGAATTTAAAAAGAAATAACAATAAAAAATATTGACGTAGGCATAATTTTGCAGAAATAAAGATTGTAAAAAAATGGCCTTTATTAGAAATACACGCTTATTCCTATTGTAGGTACAAATTACTTACCATGACAATATAGTACGACTGTGTTCTGTGTTCGCTTCAACTCCTGATGAAGGCGGGCATCCACCGTCAGATAATCTCTGATGACGAACACTTCTCGGAACATGGAGCAAGGTACTATGTGCCATGCACCTGAAATAAGAGCCTTGGTTTAGTTTCGATGGCTTTAACTCTCAGGAACTACTGGTACGATTTGAAAAATTTTTTCAGTGTTAGATAGCCCATTTATTGAGGAAGGCTATAGGCTATATATCATCACGCTAAAACCAATTGGAGCAGAGCACCGCTATTCCACGAAGTTAGTCTCTTAGAAAACACACAACGTTCTTCATTCGGGGTAAGCTATAGCTTTTAAATTCACATTCATCGATATACGATCTGTCTTTTATAAACATTTATTTATTTATTTATTATATCTATACCAAAAACATTTAGCAGTTGTAATGTGATTGTGATATGACATTATCATCCCATTACACCAGACTTATTTACTACTCCACAGTTGGTTAAAACCCTCTTCTCATATAGAGAAGGCATGAGCATTGATCACCACACTTGCTCAAGGCACGCGGATTAGGAATTTTAGACTTTTTTAAATCCTGGTTTCTTCGCTATGTTTTCCTTCACCGTTAGTAAGTAGTGTGTACGATATACTTAGAAAGTACCTAATAATTTTGAAAGTCGCATTTGTAAGTGTATCTTAGACACCACTGACTAACGGTGAAGGAAAAATATCGTGAGGAAACCTGGTCAAAAAAGTCTGAAATCGCCAATCCGCCTTGAGCAAGCGTGGTAATCAATACTCGTGCCCTCTCTGTGTGAGAAGAGGCCTATCCCCAGCAGTGGGACAATATATAGCCTGATGATAATTAATACCATAGTAATCATTACCAGATTGACGTAATATCTGAAAATTAATACTTAAGTAAACAAAATTACCGAGTTTAATTGGACAGGAGTCTACCACCGACTGAAACTGGATATTAAAGTTCCTTCCTCCGACGACATTACAGCTCGACGGGTTCTCATAGTCTAAGTTTCTTGGATAGTTTACTGGAAACAAAAATTCAATCGACATTTTCGAAAATTAAATTGTGAATTTAGAACGCCTGATAAAATTATGATAGTAAAGTGGAATGCGCAGTATTGCTATTGTTTATTTTCTAGGCGCTTATTAACCATATTGTCATCGTATATTGTACACCACTGGACCACACCATCGTAATGAATTTCTTATATAAAACTTCGTATTTATCTATATCCAATTTTAGTGCACGTTATTAAATCATAATCATATAATAAACTCCAGACCGACTTCGGATGCGACGGCCTATCGCAATGAAGACTAGCCATGTTCGCAGGAGACATTATAGCTTGTGCAGTTGTGCACTATAATATATCCTGCGAACCTGGCTAGTCTTTCCTGGCTAGTCGCTGGCGCTGGCACAGGTTCACTCTCTATTCCCTCACTCTCAGTCCGATGGGTCGGCAATCCGACACGACCGGGGAGAGATCAGGCGCAGGCCCGACTGTGCCGCGTGCTCTCCGAGGCACGGTGGGGTAGAGCTACGTTAAGAAAACGGTCACCCATCCATACACTAACTACGGCTATCGCAGCTTAACCTTGCTTATCTATTGATCCGTACGGCTGTTACTTAGTAGAATTTTATAAAACTTTACACTCCACTAGTCGACAGTGGTCATCATCTGCGTAGCCTTTTCCCAACTATGTTGGGGTCGGCTTCCAGTCTACACCGGATGCAGCTGAGTACCAGTGTTTTACATGGAGCGACTGCCTATCTGACCTCCACAACCCAGTTACCGGGTAACACGATACCTCTTGGTGAGACTGGTTGTCAGACTTTCTGGCTTCGGATTACCTGTAACGACTGTCAAAAATCTACAAATGACAACCGGGACCAACAGCTAAACGTGCTTTCCGAGGCACGGAGGAGTCTCGCTATGACATATACGGTCACCCCCACGGACCGACCGCGGCCAAGCGCATCGACCCATGCGGCTATTACTTAGCCACGAGCTTCTCTAGTAGACAGTGGTGTTGCTACCAAAAAAAATGTTTCCTCAACAATACCCCAGTTGTGTGGTAATTTTTATACGGCTCACTACTCAAAGGAGTATTGTTTTTGTAAATTGAATTAGGTTTATACTCACTGCAATTTGAAAATACCATTTTCCTCTGGACTGACTTACTGTATTTGAATACCAGGGGCAGAACAGCCACCTGGACTACCAGTATACTGGCTGTCAATGAGGCGCCCGTCAATAGTATAGTCCTGCGAAAGAGAAGACGCGTCTCTTCTTACATGGGTACTGCTGGTCAATTTACGATATTAAGGTTCCAGAGTCCCGACAGATGGTAACGTTACCGGCCCGTTAAACAAAAATGTTTTTAACAAGGAAGCTGAAATTTTCGTTTTACTCACTACTTGTTAAACCGCTGACTGTAGAGACCTGAAACTTGGGGGGTGTGTTCTTTGTATGACGTAGACATCCGATCAAAAAGGAATTTACGAAATTCTACCCCTAAGGGGGTGATAAAGGGCGGCAAAGTTTGAAAGAAACTCAGTCATTTTTAATTTGAATTCGTCTAGCCGACGCGGGCGAAGCCTCTGGCAAAAAGCTGCTGTTATAACTGTCTAGAGTTTAACCTTAAATTAATTAACTTTCTCTTTGTCGAGAATCACACACAACAAAATGTCTCCTGGGGTGATAATACCACCACATATTTGCAATCACTATTCTAGTGTGAGAGCGAGACACAGCTACTAAACTCGTATAACACCGTCTCTTTTACACAACGAAACTATTCCCGCTTCGACACGTCATGGTAAAGCCACGTGTCTTTCGGTAGAAGTTAGAAGGTAGTCTTAAAAACTTAATACTCACCCAATAACCATATTGATATGGTGCTAATTTATATTTTTTATCTTTTATATTTTGTTTATTTTTTTCTTTACAATTTATTTCGTACATTTTACGATTTTTATTAGTGTAGGTTTTTTTTTTATTTACATTTATTATTTTTTCAAGAAATTCATTTTGAAGACGTCAGATATATTGTATTGCTGACATTTTGTATTCTGACATTTGTTTGTTCATGTTAGCTATGGTTGAAATGGTCACCCAAATAGGTGGATAGAAATGAGTATTTATAGCCTCAATTCAAACTCAAAGCTAAAAGTAAAAACTTATCTGTAAAGTATCTACATTTAGTAGAGCCTAAAGAATTACTAGACTGTACAGTGTTTTGAGGGTTGCGTAGTCGACAAAGAACTCTTATAGTTTCGTTATGTCCGTCTGTCTGTCTGTCCGCGGCATAGCTCAGAAGTTCTCGGTACTAGAAAGCTCAAATATGGTTATGGATCTGTATATTGATCACGCTGATAAAGTGGTAAAATAAAATTATGAATTTTTTTTTTTTGTGTAGCTCCCATATAAGTCCAGTGGGGATGATTTTTTTCCCCTTTTTTTGTGTATGGCATATTGCAGGTCAACCTAGAAGGTCGACTGCTTAACCGGGCTTGCCTGTGAAGTGCCTTAAATTAATTTAGGGCCTCCAGCCAGGGCTTAACTTACAAAACTAAGCGACTACACGCTAAGGGCACCCTCTAGTATACAAGCCTCGGCTTAGGGCGTCGCTGGGGCAGGACAGCAAGGGACAGGCTGGATCAGAATATATATGATTATTATAATCGGGAATTTTAAAGCTATTAGCTCAGCTCGGGCTGGCTCCTCGAGCTAGGGTCGGGAGGGCATGGACAAGGTCGTCGCGACGGACCTCGGCGGCGAGGTCGATACGAACGCGGTCTGTGTTTGTATGATTTTTTTTCTGCGTATCCCTTCGTGTGGGGTATCGTTAGATATTAGATCTCTCAAAAATATTATATCGGCACGACCAGGCTGGTTCACAGCAATCGCATTTACGAACTTTAGACAATTTTTCTTTATTTGAATTATTAGGTATACCACACTCCTCAACCTATTTCGACACACTTTTTAAAGCTTTAGTAAAATGCATAAATTCTCCAATGATTTTCAATAGGGCTAAACAAATAAAACACCATTTAATTAAATTAAAACATTTATTTAAGTTCAACTTAATAAATAAATTACAAAACAAAACAACCTACAAAATAACGCTGGCCAGTGTCAGTAATACCATAAATTAAAGGTGCGCACAGATTTTGTAACATGTTGTGTAACTTGTATTATAATTATAACAAGTTGTGTTACATTATTATTAACTAGCTTCTGCCCGCGACTTCGTCCGCATGAAATAGTGGTGCTCCGCTCCTATTGGTTTTAGCGTGATGATATATAGCCTATAGCCTTCCTCAATAAATGGGCTATCTAACACTGAAATAATTTTTCAAATCGTACCAGTATTCCCTGAGATTAGCGCGTTCAAACCAACAAACTCTTCAGCTTTATTATATTAAGTGTAGATATTGACAAATGTTATACAACATAACATTCAGTATCCACATTATTGAAATATGTTATATAACAACGTTTTATAACATGTTATGTAATATAATATGTACGCTCCTTTACGCCTGTTCAAGTTTCAAATGTCTTTTAAATTTACACTACCTTCTGCTCCCAACTTTGTCTGCAAGGTCTTGTATACCAGAATATTAAGTCTCCTATATGTTAATCCAGGTTATAGGCTGCTTTTCCACCAGAGATGTGCTATGCTACGTTGCTATGCACCAATCATATTCATTGGTGCACATAGCTTAGCACTGGTGGGAATAGATTCAACTAAGATATGTTTTTTATATGGAAGGATGTGTGCTATGGATGCGAGCTATGGGCCGTGAATAGTGTAGCTACATGCAGAGCAGAGTACCTACAGTATGCCCGCGATTGTACTTTGCGGCGGCGCATCTTCATAGCGCATCTTCCTCGTACAGCTACATAGCTTAGTATTGGTGGAAACGGTCACATATTTTCTTCGCGTAGATTTCACATCTTCGCAGCATAGCTGCATAGCACATCTCTGGTGGAAAAGCACCCATAAACTATGTGTGTAACAAATTTCATCCCAATCCATTCAATAGTTTTTGCGTGATACATGTACAAACATACAGACAAACTGAAAATAATTGTTGTTAATATTCTGTACCAATTGATTGTACGAAAAATTTAAACAAAATCATAACCTATTTTGTTCTTATTTTCCCACATAGATAAATAAAACGGCATTAAATTATTAATGATGATGTTTAGAGCATGAAATTGACATAAATGCGCCATCTCTACGCCATTTTGTTAATTTCTGTGGCAGAATTAGAACAAAAAATAGGTTAGGACTTTGTTTGCATTTTTTATATAATCTATTGGTATCTACTATAGGCTTTTATTGTTCTAATAAAGACCACCCTTATAATTTTTTCCTCAATATCTATATGGACAGACATCGGCCTGTTACAATATTATTATATGTATAGACTACCTGATCCGACAAGAATTGTCCTGTCCAAGAACCGCACTTGAAGTCACCGCTAGAGGCGCTAGTGTAGAGTAAGGTCTCAAGAAATGACAAATATAAGAAATCTTTCATTGCGAGCAATTTCTATAAATTATTGATGATCGTTGCAAATATTGTGCCATTAGTGATTAATTATTTATAGTAGATATACTTTACAGTTCAATAAATGTTAGTGCTTTATGAGAAAAGCTAAGAATTGGTGGAAAATAAGTGGGATTTAAAAACAGCTAATTCAAAGGTAGTTATAGTGTTACTACATGTGCCAGTGTGTTAACTATAGCATATTTACTTGTTAAAAATATACATTTAAATAAAAAAAAAACATCCAAATCTAATTAGTAGTTTTTGAGAAAATCGCGGACATACTAACATAATACATACGGGTCGAATACAGAATATTCTTTTTAGGTGAAAAATGTGTATTGTAGAGTTTTGAGCTATTTTTCTGTGGACTCACAGGACCTTACTCACCAGTGGCGCCAGCTGGTGGTGACCGCAAGAACCATAGCCCTCATTACAATTAAGTTTGTGACAAAACTCCGTACAAAATTACTACTCACTCTTACAAAATTTTCCAAATAACCTTTCCGTAAAAACCTTACAAAAATTACCCAAATCGGTCCAGCCGTTTTTAAGTGATGCGCTTATCAAAGAACAACATTTAATTTAAAATAATTACTAATTACTTACTTTGGTCTTCAAGCTAGTACGAAAATATATGTATACGTTTATATTGTCATGAACTATTCATTATAAGTACTGTATTTAATTCTCGTTAGGCCCATTCCAATATCATAAATTGTATTCCTAAGCATTAAGCCGTTGTCAAGCGAATATATACTTTATACTACTGTATATAAGGCCCAAAATGCTTCGTAGGTAAAGAGTACCAAGTGTCAATTTGCTCAAATATCAGCTACCAAAATGTGTAATAATAATAATGTCCAGACCGTCTTCGGTCACGGCGACCAATCTCAATGAAGACTAGCCAGGTACGCAGGAGATATTATAGTGCACACGCTTGCGCAGACACAGGTGCACTCTCTATTCCCTCACTCTTATAGTCCGATGGGTCGGCAATCCGACACGACCGGGGAGAGATCAGGCGCAGGACCGACAGCTTTACGAGCTCTTCGAGGCACGGTCATCGGTCATTCATCCATGGATTGACCGCGGCTTGTGCAGCTTAACCTTGCTAATCTTTCGATCCGCTGTTCCTTAGCTACATGCTTACCCAAATATGTATTTGAAATCCTGTTGACTTTTTAATTTAGTCTATACTCCATTTACGATAAGATTAGACGTTTAAACGCACCCCATTTACCGTTCGTTCAAACGATTTTGAGTTCTATTCCTTATAGATAAGGATGGTGTTGAAAGCAAAACAATGTTTACAATACCAAATATATTCTGCATCTGTTTTTTGTTATGTCACTTTAGCAATAGAGCCTAAAATCGTTTGAACGAACGGTAAAAGGGGTGCGTTTGAATGTCTAATCCTATTGTACATGGAGTATAGTTATTTTTGACGTATGTTAGCGTTACTATAAACATGAAAATTATCTAGCAAACTGACACATGACACATTGATGAATAATAAGTAGAAAAAGCAACTCCCACCTTGACTAATTTCAGTAATTTCATTTGTTTAATAAGCTATCTTAGATACCTAGATATAAATTATTTGGTTGCCCTAGCTAATTAATTAAGTAATATTAATTAATTCTCAGAGACACCATTGCCCGATTTCTATATCTTACCAAAAAGCTTTAAATTAAATTAATGAAGAGGTAATTGTATACAAAACTATTTCTTAAAGGAACTATGTCACAATTGGTAAGACGAACCATTAATAGCAATAGAAACCGGGCGTTTTTATATGCATAGTTACAATAGACACTAATTTCTTTATTATTTTGCAAGTTGGTTGACGAAATCCCTGAAACAAAAGAGAGGAAAAAATCAAAGATATTTTTATATTAAGTACTAGCTTCTGCCAGCGACTTCGTCCGCGTAGAATAGTGGTGCTCCGCTCCTATTGGTTTAAGCTTGATGATATATAGTCTATAGCCTTCCTCATTAAATGGGCCATCTAACACTGAAAGAATTTTTCAAATCGGACCAGTAGTTCCTGATATTAGCGCATTCAAACAAACTCTTCAGCTTTATTATATTAGTATAGATTTATTTTAAACAATTTTTTTCCCCACATTAGAAATCTCTCGTGTCGTGGGTACATTTAACAATTTTAGCTGTCCTGTACGGGAATCGAACCTACGACACGCAACGCAGCAATGTTATCATTACACTATAGTCGACATTTATGACATGTCAAAGCTAAAAGAAGCTTATTAGACGAATGGCCTATACTAATAATATAAAGAGTTGCTGAGGTTGTAGAGGGTAATCTCTGGATCTACTGAACCGATTAAGATAAAATTTTGTACGGAGATGCGGGGACCCTGGAAAAAGTTCTAGGCTACTTTTTATCTGGGTGCGTGAATGGTGCTAGTTATGAATAAGTGAGTTAAAATATAATTAGATACGCGACTTCTAAGCGACTATTTTTTAAAAAAAGGGGTGATTTTTGGAAAATACACAGGGAAGTTGGTAGTTTAGTACTCACCCTACGACTTCAGGCAGGTCTGCAGCCCTGCATATCCACTTATGTCCCAAGTTCTGACTGGTTTCGTACGCGTGGAGGGTGATTGTCGCGTCATCTGCTGTGCGGGACTGCAGTATTGAACGGTACAGCTGGGAAACAGAATATTATGGGGTTTGATTAAAATATACTTGGTATGTCTTGCTGGGATTACTGAGGAGGGTAGGCCTTTGCCCAGTATTGGAAAGGTATAGGTTAAAAAAATAATAATAATAATCTTTATTTGCCTTAAAACATGGTAGTAAGTTGTTACAATTAATTTTAAAGTCCATATACATGTTGCGGTACATATGGCGCAGAACCGGACCGAGTGGAGAAGAGTGACATACAGTCACGATCCTCAGCATTGAGGGAACGACCAGAAAGATACATGTTTTGCTATTTACATAGCATGCAAATTGCTCTTAATGATAGACAACGAGTTTATTTTAACTCATCATGCTAATTATATTATTTTAATATTTGAATTCAATGTAGGTACTCTTTAACACTATAAAAATTACATTCGTTTAGCCAAACATAGAGCTTGTTTTTAAAAGGTTTTAAATTTAACAATTGAACTGATGAATGAATGTCTTGTTAGACGTGGAAAGTATACTAGATCGTGGTTTAAGTAGAATATGAATGCTATATGGTAGTAGTATAGAAGGGAAAATGGTAGAATAATTAATAGGAATATAATAGGAAGGGACTGCAAATAATTAACATTTACCATAAAATGGTGCTTTCACTCTGGGAGTAGGAGAGGGAATACACTGTTATTTTTCAATATATTCTAAGTCCAGGATTGGGATCGACCTCACGGAGCTGCACTTTGGCAGGGAGATAGGAGAAGTGTTTTTTTTTTTAAATAATCTTTGTCCAGGGTTGGACCCTATTCCTCGGCCATTCCTACCAAATGGTAATATAGTAGAATAGTATAGTTCGACCAATTGATTTTACGAAAAATGTAAACAAAGTCGTAACCTATTTTATTCTATTTCTGCCACAGAAATTAACAAAATGGCGTAAGGGTGGCAAGATTATCTCAATTTCATGCTCTAAACATCGTCATTTATCATTTAATGCCATTTTATTTATCGTTTTGGGAAAATGAGAACAAAACAGGTTATGATTTTGTTTAATATTTTCGTAAAATCAATTGGTACAGACCATAGTTTTACTCATCAAGATATATCCATAGAGATGCAATCCCGAACATTACGCGGTCACAAAAACGTAACTATTTTTTAGAATGCAGACGTAGCTTTGAAACTAGTAATCATTTTGATGTAAAATTATATCTATCTCTCTCACACTAACCGAAACGTAATGTTCATGACACCTGTATGATAAGGATGGCATTTACTACAAATTTGCCCATATTATTGTTAAAATCGTCCTGCTGTACTCTGATAGATTCAAACTGGCTTCCAAGTGACAGATGTCATGAATTATGACTGGTCAGAACCTTTATGGCACGCATTTTGCATGGTGATTGCACATCTAGTTACTTTAGTAACATATATATCTATGGTTTTACTAGCACTCACCCTCAAGCCCACTACAAAGGGCACAACAATATCATCCTTAGCGTGCAGTATGAGCACCGGCAGAGACTTGACCTTGGCCAGGTGCTCGTCCGACTTGAAGGTCTGCTCGTCGTTGGAGCGGAACGGCGCCACGAACATCACCTCGTAGTACGGTAACCACGTTACCAGCTGTAACAAACGTATTTTGAAACTTAAATTTTAAACTATTTTTTAATTTATTAATTAAGGGCGGCAGTATAGTAACCTTATTTTAAGAGGAGTTCGTGGCTAAGTAACAGCCGCACGGTTCGACCGATCAAAAGTTTAGCTGCGCCTGGCGCGGTCGGTCCGTGGATGGGTGACCATCTTTGTCATAGCGAGACTCCTCCGTGCCTCGGAAAGCACGTTAAGCTGTTGGTCCCGGTTGTACATCTTTGACAGTCGTTACGGGTAGTCAGAAGCCAGAAAGTCTGACAACCAGTCTTACCAAGGGGTACCGTGTTACCCAGTAACTGGGTTGTAGAGGTCAGATAGGCAGTCGCTCCGTGTAAAACACTGGTTCTCAGCTGCATCCGGTTTAGACAGAAAGCCGACCCCATCATAGTTGGGAAAAAGAATAATTCTTTAATTTTTTATTACTTTATTTTTCTAAAAAAAAGTTTTTTTCTTATTCAATAAATAAACGTAGCCTTAGCTACTCCTTATTACATCAGCTACCTGCCAATAAAAGTCCCGTCAAAATCGGTCCAGCCATTTCAGAGATTAGCCGGAACAAACAGACAGACAAAAATTTAAAAAAATGTTATTTTGGTGTATGTACCGTATATATATATAAAAACGATTATTTCAATATTACAAACAGACACTCCAATTTTATTTATATGTATAGATGATGTTACCGTCTCGTTATGAAGACCCTTATCTGTTTGCAAATGACTTTACCTTAGACAATGGATGCTTGGCGACTTCATCAGCAAGGTTATTAAACGGCGCTTCAAGTATAAGTCCTTTGGGCATTGGCAGAGGTGTCGGTCGCTCTAGAAGCGTCACTGACAGCTCTTGTAGGTTGCCTACTAAGTGGGAGGAGATTGCTGTACCTGTAAAGAGTAAATTTGATCTTAGTATAGGTAGTTTGCCACTAAATTTACAACGCCTAAAAAAGATGCTAAGCTGGATATTATGTTATATTTAAGAGCTTGTCTATACATATAAAATGCTTTGTCCTGAATGACTGACGGATCAGCGCATAGCCTAAGTGCCTGATACCTGAAACCTAAAAGCTACAGGCCAGAAACTTGGACGATGTGTTCTTTGTATGACATAGGCATCCAATTAGAAATGATTTTCCGAAATTCTACCCCTAAGGGTGAAAAGGGGGGGGGGGAGTTTGTATGAAACTCTGTCATTTTTTTTTTTTTTTTCATTTTTCCGTTGGAGGAAAGCTAGTAATAAGTTTAGAAGAAAAACTATAATTAAATTTACCCAAAGAGTGTCCCCATACGAATATGTTGGTGTTATGGTTGAGCGTCGAGTACAGCCAGTCGTACACCACTAAGGCATCCTCCACTACGCCCGCTTCGCTAGGCTGTATGTTTGTCGAGTCCCCGTAACCTGTATACAAGAAATTCTATACATATAAAATGCTTTGTCCTGAATGACTGACGGATCAACGCACAATCTAAACCGCTGATTGTAGAGACCTGAAACTTGGAGGGTGTGTTCTTTGTATGACGTAGGCATCTGATAAGAAAATGAAAACCGAAATTCTACCCCTCAGGAGGTGAAAAAGGGGGGCAGAGTTTGTATGAAACTCTGTCATTTTTTATTCGAAGTCGTATAGCGGTCGAAGCCGCTGGCGGGAAGTTACCTAATAAAATTACCTCTGTAATCAAATGTGATAGTGTGAAAGTCCATTTTCTGGAAAAACTTGTACAATTGGATTCTGTGCACCGCTGCCCGAGAGTTGGAGTTTCCTGCAATTATACAAAAATACATTAAATTATACATTCATATTTTTGTACATCACTAGCTGTGTCCATCATCTCGCATCTTGAAGCAACTACTACTACAGATTTCAGTCTATCTCCATACCAAATGTCATCTTAATCGGTTCAGCCGTTTTCTCGTGAAAACGTAACAGACAGACTTATAGATCATCATTATCATACATATAATAATCATCACACACATAGTAAATCTGTATAGCAGTTGCATATGCGCGCGCCAATCTCAAAAAACGACTGAACAGATTTGGATGAAATTTTCGTACGTACGTACGCAGACATTGTACCGTCCTAACTTTGGCGTTTTTCATGAAAACGTCGACATATACCGGGTCCAATTGTATTTTCAAACCGTCCAGGGAACTCAAATATACACACAAAAATTTTCATCCAGGTCAAGCCGGCTGAACCGATTTGGATGAAATTTGGTACGGAGATAGAGGGGACCCTGGAGAGGGTTATAGGTTACATTTTGTCCAGGTGCGTTGAGTAGTTCCCTCGGGACCCGGGTGAAACCGAGGGCCACAGCTACTAAAGATATATTAGTAACCGATAGACAGACAATACTCATGTTACCATGACAATACAAGATGATGGGCGTCTTGGAGTGCGCCAGCTCCTCGTTCAAGAGCTTGTCCAGCTCCTCCTTGTCCGAGTGAGATTCCAACGTGTCTTTGAGCCTCTCGTAAGCGGATCTCGGTAGAATGTGCCATATTCCTGAAATATCAAAAAAAAAATACATGAACAATTATACACAAGATGGAGGCGGGGACGACGGCTTAACGTGCCCAGGCACAGGGATATAACACCTCCAACTTCCTAACTCCGGGCTGCTTGGTGACATTTTCCAAAATTCACAAAGCGATTTCGGCCCTGTTGTGACATCACTAATTAGTATGTAATTAGTATGCACATCACTAAACATTGATCTTACTTCCTATTCCGGTTGTCACTGTTGAGACGACCACTACTGTGTAATGTCCTGTCTGTGATACTTGTCTAATGAGATTGTACTACGTGTGTCTGATTGTGAAACTGGAAATAAACCAACTGTACCCAAAAGTATATCTTTTATTAGAACAACATAACAGGCCCGACCAGGTAATGGATCCCTGGACCCCGTTTTCATTTTTGTGTATGGCATCTCGCAGGTCAACCTAGAATGTTGTCGACTGCTTAACCGGGCTTGGCCCCCTTTACAGCCGTCACGTTAGCGACCACTAGGCACAAGGCAGTCACAGAAAGATCATTAATTTGTGGTAGGATTTTATTAGTTTACAATCTTTCCGCCAGCTTTGCCTGCGTGGGCTATAGGAATTCAAATTAAAAATGTCAGTTTCATACAAACTTTGCCCCCCTTTTTCATCCCCTCAGGGGAAAGAATTTCGGATTACAATCTATACTAATATAATAAAGCTAAAGAGTTTGTTTGTTTCAACGCGCTAATCTCAGGAACTACTGTTACGAATTGAAAAATTCTTTTAGTGTTAGATAGCCCCTTTATTGAGGAAGGCTATAGGCATATATATCATCACGCTAAAACCAATAGGAGCGGAGCACCACTATTCCACGCGGACGAAGTCGCGGGCAGAAGCTAGTAATAATATACACTTCTCATCAAAAAAATCGAAACACCTCGCAGTTTATGATTTGATAAGGATTATCAGAAAAATGTGTATATTTAGGAATAAATGTAAAATGTCATTTAATAGTGAGTAGTATGAGGTTTTTAAATCCTAATGTTATTGTTCTAAATTCAAATTAAGTCTTCATAGATTTCGTATTTTGTATAATGAGTAATTTTTACCCTGTATGGAATATGAAGGAAATGGGTAAAACAACACGCGTAAATGAAAAAAAAAATTAAGAAACGTTTATTTAATAACTTGTATTCCCTCCGCGAGCTCTTATTACTGCTTCCATACGGTTCTTCATCGATCGGATGAGAGTCACGATCACATGTTGTGGTATATTATCCCATTCCTCTTGGATTGCATTTTGCAGCTGGCTAAGTGTTTCTGGGGCTGGATCTCTTGCTCGAATTCGTCTCTTTAATTCATCCCATAGATGTTCAATGGGATTCATGTCCGGGCTTCTTGCTGGCCATACCATAATGGAGATACCGACTTCGGTAAGATAATCTCGTACGACGCCCGCGGTGTGAGCTCTAGCATTGTCGTGCATGAATATGAAGTCGTTGCCAATAAAATGTGCATAGGGCATCACATGAGGTTCAAGACACTGTTCGATGTACCGATGAGAGTTTAGTGCAGGCAGCCGTGGCCCAGACACAAAGGCAAGTTCTGTCTTACCGTCGGCGCTGATTCCTCCCCAAACCGTCCACGAACCGCCACCATAGCTGACCTTTTCTTCAATGCAGCATTGTGCAAAGCATTCTCATCTCTTCTGTAGACCTTGTTCCTTCCGTCGTTACCATACAGCATAATTTTACACTCATCAGAAAACAGTACTTTGCTCCACTGAAGGTATGACCAAGTTAGGTGCTCGCGTGCAAAGTTAAGGCGCGCTCTTCGATGGTCTGCAGTTAATTTCGGCCCATTCGCTGGCTTATGCGGTGCCAATCCGCGTTCCTTCAACCTTCTTCTTATTGTAGAGTCACTTACAGCTACTCTTCGTACAACGCGAAGCTGCTGCTGCAGTTGAAAAGCGTTAAGGCGTCGATTTCGTAAAGAAGTTGTTACAATAAATCGATCATCTCGCTCAGAAGTGACCCGATTCCTGCCAGATCCTGAACGGCGCGTGAACGAACCAGTCTCCCGATAGCGTTTGTAGACTCTATGAACAGATGATAAGCTTAGATGCAATCTTGCAGCCACAACACGCTGACTAAGTCCAGAATCCAGCAATGCCACCACTTGGGCGGCTTCTGCGGGCGAAGTATCCATATGTTTTAGAAAAAAAAGTTTTTTCAGACGTCCCAAAGTCACAGTAAATGAAATAAGAAACAAAAAGTTTAAAGACAAGCGCTAATTTTTAGTTTTTAAACGAGAAACGTACTCCAACCCTAAATACACATTTGTTTCAAAACAGTGATTAATTTCATTTATAGGATAAACAAATGAAATTCTAATTTCGAATTTTGATTTTTTTCTTCTTACTGTAATGACCAAACTGCCAGCTACACAATAATGTTTTTTTTTTCATGGAATTAATTCTCTTTTGTAAAAAATTAGGACAAAAACAATAAAAACGAAAGTGTTTCGATTTTTTTGATGAGAAGTGTATTATGTATAATTTATTTCTCTGATAAAGGTATATTGTTACAGTTATTTCTAAATGTTTGCCTTATGCCAGAACCTTTGTTCCAGCTGGAGTCTGAACTAGGTTTAGGACCTGTATGACAGACCTCCAGGCTCAAACTCCTTTCAATAATCCTTTCTTATCGGAAGCCTACGTCAGACAAAGAACACACCCTCCAAGTTTCAGGTCTCTACGATCAGCGGTTTAAGCTGTGCGTTGGTCCGTCAGTCATTCAGGACAAAGCATTTTATATGTATAGATAGCAGAACTTACCAAGCCTGATCTTGCATCTGTTCACTTTGGACTCGTACTCTATGCTAAGGTTGCGCGCGCCCTCTATGCCCGCCGCCGACGGCTCCTCATAGTTCATGTGCAGCGGCCATTGTACTAAAAATATAATAAAAAAAAGTACCTGAATATCAAGTAAACTCCATTTTACAACAAAGTTCTGATTCTGGTAACAGTACGACAGAGATAGCTTTTCGTACCATATAACTTTATCTCTCTCGCACTTTGAGTCCTTAGGTACTTAATACTAAAAATCAGTCTCTCTGTCTGTCACACGCTCACGGGAAAACGGCTGCTTCGATTGGGATTAATTTTTTTATGGGTATAGCTTGAACACTTGTGAAGGATATAGGGTAGTTTATATTCAGGTGCGTTAAGTATATCCCTCGGGAAGCGGGCGAAACCGCGGGAAACAGCTAGCTTAGGTAAATTTCATACATTTATTATACCAGCGTTAGATCGACAATGCGAGAGAGAAATAAAATAGGTAACTACTCATGTGTTAGAGCGAGACAGACGAGACCATTCGCGTACACACTAGCGGCCGGTATCGGCCCAACAGGTACGGACGAAACAAATCTCGCTTTATTTAATTTAATCTCGCGTTTAAAAGTGTAAATTTGGTGTTAAAAGACGCAAATAATTATGGTTACGTGTGCAGTACCTGGTTGTAATCCATCTAGGATAAAAATGCACGTTACACGCACACTAGTGTACTTTTATTTTTGTCTTGCCCTACTGACTATATTGCCAATCTATCGCCAGTAGGTATAATAAATCTATGGTAAATATAGATCTTAAATAGAGAACGTCGTGGTGGCCTAGTGGTAAAGGCATCTGCCTCTCGTGTACGAGTGTGCAGGTTCGAATACTGGCAAGTACCAATGTGACTTTTCTAAAGTCATATGTACTTTCTAAGTATATCTTAGACGTCACTGACTAACGGTGAAGGAAAACATCGTGAGGAAACCTGGACTTAAAAAGTCTGAAATCGCCAATCCGCCTTGAGCAAGCGTGGTGATTAATGCTCATGCCTTCTCTGTATGAGAAGAGGCCTGTGCCCAGCAGTGGGACATTATATAGGCTGATGATGATGAAATATAGATCTTTGCGATGCTGTTGTACTGTAGCGCGTATCACGCTTTTTCGACATCAAACTATTGAAATTATGCATTCCAAATTATATAATAATGTTGGAAAAAAACTATTTACATAATAATGTATAGATAATAATTAAATTATTCATCATGCGACGCGCACGATGAGGACGCTACGTCCGGACGTTTTTCATTTAGCTGTTCGTCATTCAAGCTACAGCGCAGACCATCGGACTGTGTCGGAAATCTTTGCGCACAAATCTATACTAATATTATAAAGAGGAAAGATTTGTTTGTTTGTAGGGTTTTAACTCAAAAACTACTGGACCGATTTTAAAAATCCTTTCACCGTTAGAAAGCTACATCTTTACGGGGTGTCATAGGCTATATTTATTTCCAGAAATAATTAGGGATCCCTACCAAAACTTGAATAATGTACCCCGAGGTGTAAAAAAAAATTCCACGCGGGCGAAGCCGCGGGCGGAAAGCTAGTAAATTATACTTAGGATATTATAATAAACACTTTTGTTAGTCGTGGCTAAGTTACAGACGAACGGGTCAATCGATCAAAGGTTAAGATACGCTTGGCGCGGTCGGTCCGTGGTTGGGTGACCATCTATGTCATAGCGAAACTCCTCCGTGCCTCGGAAAGCACGTTAAGCTGTTGGTCCCGGCTGTCATTTGTAGATCTTTGACAGTCGCTACCATGGGGTATCCGCGTCTTGCCCGGTAACTGGGTTGTGGAGGTCAAATAGGCAGTCGCTCCATGTAAAAACACTGACACTCAGCTGGATCTGGTTAGGCTGAAAGTCAACTCCAATATAGGGAAAAGGCTTGGCAGATAATGACTAGATGTTACTACTTAACGCACCCGGTTAACAACTGTCCACGTCCTTCCCCAAGGTACTAGCTACCATACTAAATTTCATCTTAACCGGTTCAGCTACCCGTCAGTAACAGACAACCAGACAAGCATAGTAACTTTGGCTTTAAAATACTTAAGTATAAGGATCATAAATTCTTACCAAAATTAGCGAAAACTAGGTTTCTTCTAAACGCCTTGCAGTATTTGAAGATTAAAGGCACAACAGCAATGTGGAATATGAACACGCCAGCCGACACAGACGCGCCCAGGAATAGCACCCTGGAACATACAATAAATAGACATATTAAAATGCTTTGTCCTGAATGACTGACGGATCAACGCACAGCCTAAACTGATGCTGCTGATCGTAGAGACCTGAAACCTGGAGGGTGTGTTTGTTGTATAACGTAGGCTTCCGATAAGAAAGGATTTTGCAAAATTCTTCCCCTAAGGGGGGTGAAAAAGGGGTCAAAGTTTGTCTGAAACTGTCATTTTTAAGGCGGGAGAAGCCGCTGGCAGAAAGCTAGTATACCTATAAATAAAACGACAAATATCGACCCGTGATTGCCTAGCGATCAAGACACCTGCATCTCGCGTACAAGTGTGTGTTTTCAAAACCTAGTACCAATATAGGATTTCTAGTCATTACTTTCTAAGTGGATCTTAAACACCACTGACTAAAGGTGAAGGAAAACATCGTGAGGAAACCTGGACTAAAAAGTGTGAAATCGCCAATCCACCTTGAGCAAGCGTGGTGATCAATGCTCATGCATTCTCTGTATAAGAAAATGCTTTCTACCCAACAGTCGAATGACGGATAGTTACTGGGCTGATGATGATGATATAAACGATTAATATACAGTCTGGATACATGGATAAAATAAGGAATGAGTATATAAGAGGAACTCTGAAAGTAGCACCGGTAAATGAAAAGATAAGTGGAAACCGTTTGTCATGGCATGGGCATATTATGCGGAGGAATGAGGAACATGCTGTGAGGAAAGTTATGAGCATGAATGTGGATGGCTATAGAGGTAGAGGAAGACTAAAAAAACGATGGATGGATTGTGTGAAAGATGATATGGATAGGAAGGATGTTACTAGTGAGATGACGGCAGATAGAGAAGTATGGAAGAAGAAGACATGCTGCGCCGATCACAAATAAATTAGGATAAGGGCAGGCGAATGATGACGAATGATGTACAGTTAGGATAAAAAAAAAATCAAACAAGACTGGGTATTTAACAATAACTAGCAGGCGGTGCAATCTCAATGGTGTGTAGGAAAGAGTTAGTGCGACCCTGCAACACATAGGGCAAAAAAAAACTTTTTTGCAATACACACACACATAGGCATGCGATTGCAGCAATCTGATCAGTAGTTTTTGGGAAAAATCGCGGACATACAAACATACGGGTCGAATACAGAACCTTCTTTATTTGAAGACGGTTAATGACGGAACATGAATGGGTTTTAGTCTGACACTCCCTCATTCAATTATTTTATACTATACCTACCTACAATCTCATTCCAAAGAGTATCTTAGTTTTTAGGGCAAAATAGCGTTTTCGGGATTTTTCATCATCTCATTACTTATTAATTTCCCTTCACGTCTTTAGGTTATTTTCTAGGTATCTGGATAAAATATTCCTGTGCAACGTCTTTTCCTATTTTGCATTACATCTCCATTCAAAATAACACCTCAATTAGGTCCGTGGTTTAACCATAATAGAGGCAACCGTGCCGTGAGCAATTTGGCTGCTGCGCTGCGTGCCGCGGGTTCAATTCCCGCAGGGAACAATTAAAATTGTTCCGGCTCTGGGTACTTGTGATTGTGTAATGTATGTTTGTAAACGCACCCACAATACAGGATAAATTCCTAGTGTGGGGCAACGTTTTATTAAGTAAAAAAAAGTCCGAAATTCTTTTGCATTGAAAATAATAACAGGTATTAATTATGTCACCTAGGTAACAACAAAATATTAAGCAAAATATTAATAACACCTTTGTCTTCATAATGAGCACAGCTGATTCATTACAGGCTTAAAATAAGATAACACATAATAAATAAATTAGGTACAGATATGTTTTTAGCACCTAGACTTAAGATAAGAGTAATTAGTGAGTGATAATGTGTTTGGTATAGTGACTAGCTCTTTCCCGCGTTTTCACTCGCGTTCCGAGAGAACTACTTAACGGATCCGGATAAAAAGTAGCCTATAACCGTCACTAGAGTCCATTCTATGTCAATACCAACTTTCATGCAAGTAGGAGGAGCTCGTGGCTAAGTAACAGCCGCACGGTACGACCGATCAAAGGTTAAGCTGCGCTTGGCGCGGTCGGTCCGTGGATGGGTGACCATCTTTGTCATATCGAGACTCCTCCGTGCCTCGGAAAGCACGTTAAGCTGTTGGTCCCGGTTGTAGATCTTTGACAGTCGTTACGGGTAGTCAGTAGCCAAAAAGTCTGACAACCAGTCTTACCAAGGGGTACCGTGTTACCCGGTCACTGGGTTGTGGAGGTCAGATAGGCAGTCGCTCCATGTAAAACACTGGTACTCAGCTGCATCCGGTTAAGACTGGAAGCCGACCCCAACATAGTTGGGAAAAGGCTAGGCAGATGATGATGACCAACTTTCATGCAAAACGGTTGGGCCGTTTTACTGTCGAAGCGTAGCAAACAAACAAACTCACTTTTGCATTTATAATATTAGTTAGGTACATGGAAACTAGCCGTTTTAGACGGTTTCGGCCTCATTTTGAAAGAAGTACTTCACTTATCTGGACAAAAACAATATTCTTTCCCATATTTTAATCTATCTCTTTACCTAATTTATTTTTGATCTTTCCTTTCTTTCCTTTTTTTTGTGTATGGCATCTCGCAGGTCAACCTAGAAGGTTGTCGACTGCTTAACCGGGCTTGCCTGTGAAGTGCCTTAAATAAATTTAGGGCCCAAGCCAGGGCTTAACTTACAAAACTAAGCGACTACACGCTAAGGGCACCCCCTAGTGGGGTACGGGCCTCGGCTAAGGGCGTCGCTGGGGGAGGACAGCAAGGGACAGGCTGGATCAGAATATATACGCGTCGGATTGCCGACCCATCGGACTGTGAGAGTGAGGGAATAGAGAGTGCACCTGTGTCTGCGCAAGCGTGAGCACTATAATATCTCCTGCGTACCTGGCTAATCTTTATTGAGATTGGCAGCCATGACCAAAATTTGTCTGGTTTTGATTATTATAATATACCAAGTTTCATCTTAATCTTCTAAGGGCCGAGTACACTGACAGATGGTTATGTAATCAGCCCGTTAGACAAAAACGTTTTTTAACCTGGAAGCTGGAATTTTCGTGTTACCCACTTCTAGTTCAACCCTGATTTGGTAATCGATTGTTTCAAGAATAAAAATCGCAAATAGTACATTACCCATCGAAAGTTTGCAGTTTGAATGTATGGTAAACAGCTGTTTTAAGGTAATCGGACCGTTATCTTGTCGGTGAACTTGGGCCTAAGGGTCGAGTACACTGACAGATGGTTAACTAATTGGCCCGTTAAACGAAAACGTTTTTTAACCACGAAGCGGGAATTTTCTTCAACTTCTTGTTCAACCCCAGCTTGGTAATCAACCGTTTTAGGAATAAAAAACCCAAATGATAGGTTATTCATCGTATGGTAGAAGTTTGAATTTATGCTAAACAGCTGTTCAGTTGATCGGACTGTTATCTTGTCGGTAAACTTGGGCCTTAGGCGTTGTTTCGTGATAGCATAACATGTAGACAGAATTACCTTCGCATTGATAATATTATACCGATGAAAGGAAATTTCCTTTGTTTATTTTTATTATCTGTTAGGTCAAGCAACTCGGCCAGAGAACAATAGCCTGGATATGGAAGGGGCAGTATCTGTTCTCTTTACTGTGGAGCATACAACAGTGGCATGTCGGATGACACTATGGGTTTGATCCTGGCAAGTACCAATGTGACTTTTTCTAGAGTCACATGTACTTTCTAACCATCTTACTTATAAAGTCATAGATATATATGTTACTAAAGTAACTAGATGTGCAATCACCAAGCAAAATGCGTGCCATAAGGGTTCTGACCAGTCCTAATTCATGACATCTGTCACTTGGAAGCCAGTTTGAATCTATCAGAGTACAGCAGGACGATTTTAACAATAATATGGGCAAATTTGTAGTAAATGCCATCCTTATCATACAGATGTCATGAACATTACGTTTCGGTTAGTGTGAGAGAGATAGATATAATTTTACATCAAAATGATTACTAGTTTCAAAGCTATGTCTGCATTCTAAAAAATGGTTACGTTTTTGTGACCGCGTAATGTTCGGGATTGCATCTCTATGGATATATCTCGATGTATAAAGTTCAATTATTTTTTAATCTGCTGCTTAGCCACTGATTACGACGTTAAGTATGGATTAGGTGAGAAATGGTTAAACTTCAGATTACACGTTTTTTATAAGTAAGACAGTAAGTGTTTCTTTGATACCACTGACCAATGATGAAAGAAAACATTGAAAGGAAACATGGACTAAAAAGTCTGAAATCGCCAATCCGCCTTGAGCAAGCGTGGTGATCAATGCACATGCCTTCTCTGTTACAGAAGAGGTATTCACCAGCAGTAGTAATAAATAGGTTATTAAATATTCATCCTTTTATAAGATACCAATTGATGTTATTTTAAGACCAACACATATATCCGAGTTGAACAGAATTTATTTTTAGTATTCATTAGATAAAATCTAATTCAGGCTTTTAGCTCCTCTGAACAAAACACATGGGTCAGACAGTTGTCTTAAGTATAAATATATTTTTTAAATGTTGCCCCACAATAGGAATTATTCCTGTGCTCTGGGTGCATTTACAAACATACATTACACATACACAAACACCCAGACCCGGAACAATTTTAGTTGTCCCATGCGGGAATCGAACATGCTTTTGGATTATTATAAGCAAAGCAAAAACTTTCGGGCTCAGAATTGAGTTTTGCCTAAAATAATAGTCAGATATAAAATTACCTCAGTCTAAATATATGGGTAATAAGATATGTTCATTGAAAAATGTAAAGCATAAACTTTGGACACAAGGAGGCATGTGAGATTTGGCATATTTAAAGTTTATATAAGATGTGCTGAAAACTAATTTAAAAATATGCCTTAAATTTCAACCAGTGGGTGGACACTAAATCTATCTTCTATCTATAAATAAGAATGAATTGTCGAAATTTATATAACTTTCGAACAACTCAATTGGATAATTCTTTTTTTTTGTGTGTGTTATTGCCAGAACTAGGTTTGTATAAAATAAATAAAAAAAAAAACAAATTGAAATAATGTATGGCCAGTACGAAGTTCACCGGTTCAGCTAGTATTTTAATATAATTTCGTTTATACAGACATTGTAAATAAAATAGGTTGCTCGCGTCAACGACTGCCTTTTTTTGGTTCATAGGCGCTTTCACCTTTCCCTTATTAAAAAAACTGCTCTCACTATATTAAAAATTAAAAAAAAAAGTTTTTATACCAGTGGCTTAAGTAATTATTGCCCTGACTCCCGGCAATTATTAATAAAAAAATATATTTTAAACTAAAATACTTACCCAGCGGCGTAAAGAGGTACACAAATTATCACTCCTTTAAGTTTTACCATGTTAAATTATTAAAAACAACAAAAACAAACAAACGTATTAGGAACAAAAGAACAACTACACCGCACGAAACTTTTACAATAATTATTAGTAATAACACAATAAATAATTAAAATTAATACACAACTGAATACGTGCGTGTCTACGGAAGATTTCGTGGAATAATGAAATAAATGATATGCAAAAACAATGTTGAAACTATGCTAGTGTGTTTTTTCAACAAATTTATTGTTCGTTTTGTATTTAAATTGTTAGTTAACGACCAATAATTACAAATTATTTAATGCAATTCATGAATCGAACCTTCGAACTTTTGACGACATTTGATTTTGACAAGTGATTTTCCTATTCGTCATAATTTGGTTTGGCGTTGTCATAATCGTTCGGAAATGTTGAAAACTGTAGTTGTGAAAGAAAATGGAAACTTTAATATACCCGTACGTTTCATTGAAACCTGTTGAGAAAAAAAAAAGAATTATTTTGAAGTTTATTGCTGACTACCAACCTGCCCCAGCCTCCTACGGGTAGTATTTTTATATCTCTATTGGTAGGTCGCGGCGCGGCGCACGCTGACGCCAGTACCGAAAACTTTCAATCAGTCGGACCATCGCTATATTTCAGCCAATTTACCTAAAATCATAATGCATTATACCTACACCCGCTGCCTACACCTAAACCTTATAAGAATCACTCCGTCCTTTGGTTAAAATCGTGTGAATTTATTACGAAAACACAGACAGACGCGGCGCGGGGGGAGGCTTATTTTATGATAAGTAGTTCTAGTGATAGTGATGTACCTTGTAGTGTAAGATGCCCTTCATAATGAAGGTCAAATCAAGTTAAAATGAAAATGCGATACAGTGAATCTGAGGGTCCAAAGTGTTCACTCAGTAGCTTCAAGGAACGCAATACTGAAGCTTTCCACACAATGGTGAGCTTCATTATTGGGATAAAATATTATAAATACTATAATATACATAAAATATTCTAAATAAGCTATTCACTGAAATTGAGGACTTAACAAAAATATCACAACCAGTCACAACCATTTTAAAACTATTAACTTAATGACATAACTTGCGAAAGTATTTAGATTTTACAAAAAATTACAAATAAAAAACAAATAGGTTTTAGGTGCCTCTAAAATATTTTATTTCTATATGTTTGTTTCTGTTTTTGCTTTTTCGTTTTTATATAGATGATCCGCGTTGTATTTTTGTTGCGTATTATTTTCATTGATGGCCGCTTTTTTCTGGGTGGCTCTACAATTTTACCAGTTAACTTGTCATAAATTTTCAACCTTGGATTAGTGAAACACCTTACTTCTAGAATTTCCGTGGTCAACACTTCGTTCGTCATATTGCCGGCTTCCATGATACTTTTCACTGAAGGAGCCCAGAAATGGTATTTACCGTACAATTCAGCATAGTTTGCTATAAGACTGCCAATAAGTTTAGCTTCGTATACAAATTCAACAAGTACAATAGTTTTTGAAGCTATTAATTTGGTCACTACAGTATGTCTAGGCTTGATTGTTATAAGACCACCTTTAGTCACACCAATACCCATCCTAGCAGCTTTAGTACTTTCATTTCTCCATTTATTTACGTATGTAAAGTTTCCATAATCGAATTTTATGCTGTAATTGGTAAATATGTCGCTGTTCGGCAGACCACTTTTGGACCATGTCGAACTTATTCTGTTTTCAACAACCGTATTCATTCTTCTTTTAGATGTTATATTCGTTTTTGCAATATTAATATGCTCGTGTGAATTCAAAACCATATCTTCAGTTAAAATATCTATAATTTTAGTCTTTTTAACTGTTAGTCTTCTTTTCATTTCTTCCCAATGGTATCTGCCGAACAAATCGCCGTACGGTGTAGGGTTTTTTAAGAACACATCGTTTGGTACCTTACCAAGTTCTATTCTGAGACCTTTATTAAGTCTTTCGTGTGTTATGTTGAATAGTTTCAGTTCTTCATCGGTTACAATTTTATCGTGATTACCATTGTAACTGACGTTCACATTCATATCTGTTTCGTTTGAGCTTATTGTAACATTAATCGTTATTCTTGCATCCACTAGTAACGGCAATAATAACATCATTATCACTAGCATTTTGTTCACTTTCGTAGTTGTTTTTATTTAATTTTCACTTCACCTTTTTAGTCAAAGTCTAGTTAAGTAGCATTAATTACAGGGTTTTATTTATATGTTTCTGTAGTTTATCTCATTCGTGTTTACAGTACGTATGTACACTTATGTCTTTGTTTTACATATTTATTTATTTGTATTGTAAAAAACTGCACTACTCTGTAGATACGTATTGGTTGTAGCATTGAATGGACTGTGTTGTAATGAATTGATTACTAGCTAGATTGATCTTGACCTTATTATCGCAAATGTTTTATTATGACGAATATAAACTATGAAGTACAATATTTACATTATAACTATCTTAATATCGTAAACAGTGTTAAAGTTAGAAGAATATCTGTCCGTATCTTAATTACTTTACGTTTCACGGAATCAGAAAATGTAAGGTCACAATGTCATGTTTGTAGCCGCATGATTTAAAGAATATATCAGTCAGTGTTACTGTAAAAATTGTGCTAATCACACTATTACATAACGAAGAAGATGGCTGTGAAAATACTAATGTTAGTGCTTTTAATTAAAATAGTGACAGCAAGAATACAAATCAATGCGATCGTAGATGAAAAGAAGAATGTATACATTTTCTACGAAGGAATTGAACTCAATTTAATCTCAGATGAAGACATCAAATCATTTCAAATTGAAGACGGAAACTTACTGCAAGCGGTGACACAACATTTGGGAAAAAGACCTAAAGATATCTACCTCAAAAGTCCAACACCGTGGGGCGATTTATACAAGACTTATAAATGGGAAACCGTAAAGAGAGAACTATCGATAAAAGCAGCAAGAGTGAAGGGCATCACTAAAGAACCAATCGTAGTGCTGTCGCAAGACTTCGAGAACTCATCGAACCAAACGATAAAAGTGAACACAGGCATAACGCACACCATAGAAAACACTCTAACAACCACTTGGAGCAAGTCAAAAGAATTTACAGTTTCTCAAGAAATCGAATATGAATTCAATGTGGGATTCTCAAAAGCTTCGGGTACCACCGGTTTTTCCTACACTACGAACTGGGGCGTTAGTGAAGAGATATCGAAAACCGACACTATTGGCACGAGTAGCGGTATGGAAACGGAATTAAAACCGGGACAAGCTGTGACTGCGGTTTTGTCGGCAAACGCCGGTTTTTTGGAACTAGAAGTGGTGCATAGGGCTTCCCTAAGAGGCAATGTGGCGGTGAATTTTAAGAAGAAGTATGCTGGTCATCATTTTTGGGGGCCTACGATCCAAGATGTGATGAAGACTGGAGGGCTGAGGAATGAAATAATTACGATAGAGACGATAAGGTTTGGTTTCCATGTGGAAGGAGCGTTGAAAGTTTATGATAAGCAAACTGGATTGCCGATATAAAATAGATAATTTGATGGTACAGTGGTTTAAGGTAGTTAAATTAAAGTATCTGTGTTTTCACTCTTCTTCTCTAATAATAAACCGTTCAATGATTACATCTATCTCCGTAGATACCAAATTCATCTTATTCGGTTATCCTTGTACTATTATGTATTCTGTGGTTTAACTGTGAAAGTGTAACAAAAAATATTAGAGAAAAGATATTTTATTTCATACTAGCTTCTGCCAGCGACTTCGTCCGCGTGGAATAGTGGTGCTCCGCTCCTATTGGTCTTAGCGTGATGATATATAGCCTATAGCCTTCCTCGATAAATGGACTATCTTACACTGAAAGAATTATTTGAATCGAACCAGCGGTTCCTGAGATTAGCGCGTTTAAACAAAATGACAACATTTCCCTTCACTGCTCTGCTCCTATTGATTGTAGCGTGATGAAAAGTATACTATAACCAGCTCAGGAGTATGACAAATAATTGTACCAAGTTTCGTTAAAATCCGTCGAGTAGTTTTTGTTTCTATAGAGTTTATACAGACAGACAGACAAAATTATTATAATTTATAGATAGATGTAAACACTTTTATAATCTGACAAAGGTTTTTTATTCATCCCCGAATTAGCAGTATTAATTCAATGATTATCGTCTTTCCTTCCTAACCTTTTCTTCCTATCTTGGGGTCAGCTTTCAGTCGCTGAGTACCAGTGTTTTACACGGAGCGACTGCCTATCTGACCTCCACCACCTAGTTACGATACCCCTTGGTAAGACTGGTTATCATACTTTCTGGCTTCTGACTACCCGTAACGACTGTCAAAGATGTACAAATTACAACCGGGACCAACAGCTTAACATGCTTTCCGAGGCACGTAGGAGTCTCGGTAAGACATAGATGGTCACCCAGGACCGACCGCCATTGAACAACATTGAAAATTCAATGATCAAATTCATTTATTGGTTAATGTTTATATCGTGCGCCTGGCCTGTCATTCTTTAGACATATTTCGTAATCACAGCTCATTTTATACTGGTCGTTAATAAAATGGCGATCATTTGATTAAAGCGACAACCTTTCATTTAATGTCCTAGAGCTTAATGAGGGCTGGTTGCACGATGTCACGCTAAACTGTGTTATAAATCTTAAGCCCGCCTTACGTTATTTTAAAAAACACCTTGTATTAAATTGCTTGCAAGAGAAGGATTTGTCAATGGTAATGAAGTTATTTACATTTCATTTACTTCGTTCGAAGAAGTTACTGCGCCCCCGAAATAAAAAGGGCTGAGGAAGGAACATGGATGGGTTGTCGTCAGTAAGAGTTTGAGACTGACGGCGGATTTCCCATCCGAAAAAAATCGTTTCTTGCTTACTTAGACAATCTGTCTGCCTTGTGTGTTCGTCTGTCTGTTCCGTTTTCATGGCTAAACCGATTTAGATGATATTTGGTGATTTAGAGGACGGCGGATGATAATGATGATGATGGCTAATGAAAGTTTTGATTTTTTTAACGATTATTTAAGGCTGAACTTAGTTTAACTTAGTTGAAAGTTAGTAAAAAGTTGAACTTAGTTTAACCACATGGTGCTATCAACACATCAATACCTCTCATTGTATGAGCACGCTCCATGATCGGCTTTTCTAAACAATATAATCCATGACAACTTATTTTGCTCTCAACTTAAGCAAGAATAGACCTTAGGGCACTCAAATAAGTCTTACGATAATAGCAAAATATTTTTTTTTTATGTTTGTAAGAGAAGCCTATGTTTTATGATAACAATTCAATCTTGATATTTTACAACAAAACATCACACCTTTTTTACACGAATGCTCACAAAATAGTGTTACGTGTTTAGGTCTGAACAAGATGTACTGGTTATCGTTGTCCACCTGCCGTCCAAGGAAAAATCTTACCATTCTTTTCGATCTGGGAAATAAACCTAAATCTTAAGATCTTAGTATTGTCCCAACTATATTGGAGTCGGGTTCAATCTAACCTGATGCAGCTGTGTATCAGTAATTGACATCGAGCGACTGCCTGTCTGACTTCCACAATCAGGTTACCGGATAACACGATACCCTTTGGTAAGACTGGTTATAATTAAACTATCAGGGTTTCTGGCCAAACGCACCGACTGTCAAAGATCTACAAATAAATGACAGCTAGGACCAATGGCTTAACGAGCGAAGCACAAAGGAGTCTCAGTACGATATAGATGGTCACCCATCCACGGACCGCGTCAAGCAAGCTTAACCTTTGATCGATCGACCCGAGCGGCTGCAACTTAGCCACGAGCTCCTCTCAATCAAACCTTCGAATCGAATCAAACTCGCGATCTCAAGCTGAGCAATACTGTTGCTAGTTTTAAAGCTTTACATTCTTGACACAAAGGGTTCCCCCCCACACATATGTGCAACGAATCGTCATTTGTTTGAGCTCGTCACACAATTCAATCTTTTGTTTGCCTCAAACTTAATGAAGAATGCGGCCTTGTCCTTAATAGATACGTCCTTTTGTACAAGTCGTGATGATATGGTTATTCAGGGGTAGATGGTAAACCAAGCCGGATTTTCTGGTTCATTTAATTAGGATTTTCTAAAACGTATGGTGCATTTAATCTCTACCATTTTTACACAATCCTCTGGCTTTGAGGATTTTAAAATTAAGTACGAATTTTAAGCTTCAACTGCGTCTCTGATTTCAATCAGAGACCCAAGGGCGCCTTCCGTATGTTCAACAAAAATACCAAATTTTATTGGGTACTTTCATAATATAGGTACCAGGTAAAAGCTTGCTGATTCCATAAGAATGACATTCCGTTCCATTAATCTGATAGATAATCCCTATTCAGAAGAAGTGAAATAGACCATAACTACGTAATTACTTAGTGCACGTGTTTTAGGCTTAACCAAAAGATCACTGGTCAGAACTACCCTGGTTGAATCAGATATGTACGAAGAAGTAGGTGTATAGATACTCATCATCTGCCTAGCCTTTTCCCGACTATGTTGGGGTCGGCTTAGAGTCTTAATCGGATGCAGCCGTGTACGTGTTTTACATGGAGCGACTGCCTATCTGACCTCCACAACTCAGTTGCCGGGTAACACGGTACCCCTTGGTACGACTGGTTGTGAGACGTTCTGGCTTCTGGATATCCGTAACGACTGTCAAAGATCTACAAATGACAACCAACAGCTTAACGTGCTTTCCGAGGCACGGAGGAGTCTCGCTATGACAAAGATGGTCACCCATCCACGGACCGACCGCGCCAAGCGCAGCGTAACCTTTGATCAGTCGAACCGTGCGACTGTTACTTAGGCACGAGCTCCTCCGGTGGTGTATAGATACTGAATACTTGTAATATTGCTACACTACATGACCTAATAAGAAACCTAATATACATTTCTCACGATTTTACACCATGTAATTCTAATAAATGGTTGATGTTCAACCAATTTCATGTTGCAACAGATGTCTATCGGATGAGCGTTGGTAACTATAACGTCGTAGGTATGACCGTATGTAGGTAACTTTAGCATAGGGTTACCGAGGGTTCTTATGTGCCTAGCCTTTTCCCAACTATGTTAGGGTCAGCTTTAAGTTTAACCGGACGCAGCTAAATACCAGTGTTATACATGGAGCGACTGCCTATCTGTACTCCACAACCCAGTTACAGGGTTACACGATACATTTTGGTATGACCGGTTGTCAGACTTACTGGCTTTTGACTACCCGTGACACTGTTAAAAATCTACAAGCTTTCTGTCTGTCTATCACAGCTGTATATTTCAGGAAATACTAACGCTATCAATTGAATGATGAATTTTGGAATAGTTTGAAAGAATGCTTTAGGCCCCCAAGATACAGGCTCCGCCTAGTTTGGGGACCGCCGAATCAACTAAATTGATATAATTAAATAATGTACTTACAGAGCAAAGTATTGTATAATAATTTTGTAAAACTAACTGTTCATGTAACTGTGGATCAATAATTTTTTATTATTATTTTTACTATAATGAGAGTTACGAGTTGTGAAGAGGCAGTGGGTCCTTTTAAGTGACCACTCCTTGATAATTAAAAACATCTCAACGACATATGATTAAAATCGATGGAGCTGGATGCGTCGAACTTATTTCATTCAGTTTTATTTCATGTACTTATCACTATTTAGGATCCGAATGGACTATTAAGGAAATATTCAGGCGGCTGATAACGTTTCTCGAGACCCAAAGGCAGGCTATTACTTTGGCCAAACGATAAGCATAGCTATCCAACGTGGCAATGCAGCCAGCCTCTTGGGTACGCTCCCAGTTGACCACGATGAGGAGGAATTTTTTGACGCTCTTTATTAGGTAGTAGTTTTCCATGCTGTTATGATTTTATTTTTACTGTAAATATGTATTTAATTACCCGTGTATAGTAAAATACTTTCTTCTTGTAACTCTATACCTACTATAATTATAATAAAGCTGAAGAGTTTGTTTGTTTGAACGCGCTAATCTCAGGAACTACTGGTACAATTTCAAAAAATCTTTCAGTGTTAGATAGCCCATTTATTGTGGAAGGCCATAGGCTAAATATCATTACGCTAAAATCAATAGGAGCGGAGCACCACTATTCCACCCGCCGAAGTCGCGGGCAGAAAGTAGTAAGTTAATAAAATTTTGGGCAATACACTTCCCTTGCATACAACACAAATTCTAAACAGGTCTCTAATTTAGTGCAGCGTGAAGATGCTCTATTATCTGGTCCAAAGTGTTGTCACATGCACTATCAAACATACAATGTGGACTACATACCAAGTTACCACGACACCTCTTGAAAATTCCACACAGTCTTATGTCAAAGAGACAGAGTTCAAATTTGAATGGTACAAGGTTGTGGCAAGTGTAAATGTAAGATTGTATATAGTAAGGTATTGTCATTATTAGCTAGTATAAATAGTTGGAGAGCTTTAGATGTAACCATTCGAAGTTCAGATCAATTCGAGTCGTATCATCTTTGATTTGAAGGGTAGGTTGGTATTAAAAAGGTTTTAAACTACAAAAAAAAAACAGTTAAAGATTCTTATCTTAATTTAAACTTAAAAATTGATTTGAATTTTAAAATTAAGGGCACTTTTATTGAATAGTTA
Organism: Pyrrhia umbra; assembly: GCA_963891755.1. Taxonomy (NCBI): domain Eukaryota; kingdom Metazoa; phylum Arthropoda; class Insecta; order Lepidoptera; family Noctuidae; genus Pyrrhia; species Pyrrhia umbra. The sequence goes on from OY982943.1 coordinate 7,033,778, forward strand.
TTTAAATAAAAGATCATGATTTGTAAATTAATTAGTGAAGTGGAATTTTTGTAACAAATAAAAAAAAAACGAAGTTAAAAATTGTATAATTATGATGTAATCATATTTTCATAAAAAAAGTTAAACTAGAAACTTAATAGAAAACTTTTTATAAGCACAAAAGGAGGGTTAAATAGCTTTTTTTTTAAAGAATAGAATTTTAACTACAACAATAACATATCCATCAGTGCTTTTTCCCGGAAATGACGTTAAAAATAATTTTCAGGCTAACGTAATTTTTGTTTTCACTTGATTTCATTTGTTTCAGATATATTTGGTGTTTGATCTCGGATTAATAAAATGAAGGTAAGATACGATTAATCAAGAATATTTAGCGATTTTTCTTCTAACTTCATTTAGATTTTACTAATTTCACTGAGTTATAGTACCTAAACAAAACTACATTTTTTATTATATTTTTGTATTGCAGTTAATAAACGTGAACGAATTGATAACTCCTAAAATATTTTCAATATTGTGAAAGCAAGCATTAAAGCTAAGTTAAATAACTTCGACATGTAATTTATTTATTTATAATTATATATATGATCTAGATCTAGCTAGATCTTGTAAGTACAATTTACTAGATCTATATCTAAAAGAGTCTATTACATGTTTTGTGTTTATTCCAGGTGTTCATACCTCTCCTATGTATTGCGTCATTAGCCCTCGCCGAACCTCCAGTCGGGTAAGTCAACAATTTATCATAGTTTATATCTCTAATCTATACTAATATAATAAAGCTGAAGAGTTTGTTTGTTTGAACGCGCTAATCTTAGGAACTACTGGTGCGATTTGAAAAATTGTTTCAGTGTGAGATAGCCCATTTATTGAGGAAGGCTATAGGCTATATATCATCACGCTAAAACCAATAGGAGCGGAGCACCACTATTCCACGCGGACGAAGTCGCGGGCGGAAGCTAGTTAGAATAATAATAATATACTAGCTGTCTACAGCGGTTTCACCCGCAATCTTAGAGAGCTACTTCGCGTACTCGGATAAAAAGTATCCTATGTTAATCCAGGTTATAAACTATGTGTGCACCAAAATTCATCCAAATCCAATCAGTAGTTTTTGCTTGAAAGAGTAACAAACATACATACATACACAAACTTTCGAATTTATAATATTAATAGGATGGACTTTGGAAGACTGTGTTCATTTGACAAAATAATAATACATTAATTTAAGATAGTAAATAATTACAATCCTTTTTACCATTTACATCACGACAAGCTTTAAAATATAAAACAAATTAATAGAGCTTTCAATTGATATCCAAAAAAAAACCTGAAATGATTTTTCATCCAGCCAACTATAAAAATCCATAATTTTCAAATTCCAGCGACGGCTACGCATCAGCACGCTCCAGCCACCACGACCATGACCACGATCATGACCACAGCCTGGACTACCAAAGATCTCTCTCCCAAGAATATGGACCTCCTACCTCCAGGTCTTTTGGAAGCTCCCGCAACGCCCTCTCCACTGAGTATGGACCTCCAAACGCAAGGACTGCAAGCCAAAGATCCGGACCATCCCAGAGCTATGGAGCTCCAAGCGTTCGCAGTGGTCTTTCGCAAGAATATGGTGTTCCAAGTGCCAGGAGTAGCCAGTATTCGTCTTCTCGGAGCCTCTCAACAGAATATGGACTGCCTAGCTCTCGAAGCTCACCATCAACTGAATATGGCGTCCCGAATTCCCGTTCTTCCCCTTCAGTGGAATATGGAGTCCCGAATTCTCGTAGTACCCCTTCAACTGAGTACGGAGTCCCCAATGCAAGGAACAGCCCATCTCAGCAATATGGAGTTCCTGCTGCAAGAACCTCTTTGTCCCAAGAATACGGTGTGCCATCATCAAGATTGAATGTCGAGGGAAGGACACCATCTACCCAGTATGGACCACCTGAGTTTCGTTCAACGCCCTCAGAAGAATATGGAGTACCGTCTCAAAGAAGCTTTGGCAGCCGCAACCCTTCCCAGAAATATGGCCCACCGACTTCAAGAAACACTCCTTTCTCACCAAACTCTTTGTCTCAAGAATATGGGGTCCCGTCAGCCAGAACTGCTGATACCCAAAGCTTTACCTCTCCAAGAAGCATTGGTAAATCGTTTTCCAGCAGCTCAGCACGTTCCTTCAAACCACAGTCAGAAGCTCGCTCTTTTGGTTCCCGTTCTCCATCAACCAGCTATGGTCCACCCAGTGCGAGGAACTCGGGTTCTTATTCCCACGACAGCAAGGCTCTTTCTCAGTCGTACGGTGCGCCTGCTCAGCGTGACTTGTCGGACACGTATGGAGTGCCAAGTGCGAGGGGTTTGGCTCAGGAGTATGGTGTTCCCTCGAGTCGTGCTGCTGACCAGAAGACGGATGCTATCGCTTCGTCGTATTCTGCTGCTGCGTCTAGGTACAATATTTCTCATATTTTGTATTTTAACCATGCGAATGGATGATAGATTAACTTATCTGGCAGATATAGATTCATACATAATGTTGTCCAATTTTGAATTTAAGCTAGAGCATATTCAAAATTCCATCGATATTTCTAAATATCCTTTTCTAGCTAATTACTGACATTCATATTTCCTCTCAGGTCGGCTCCATCCGATACGTATGGAGTCCCTTCAGCCCGCGACTCCATGCCTTCAGACCAGTACGGGGTACCGGACCAGTACAGCAACCAGAACAACCAGGGGTACTCGTATGCCAGGGACGCACTCAATGAACTTTTAAATCAGGTTTGTAGAAGTACTATCTCTAAACCAATCGAATCTTTCCTGCTAGGAACAAGGAGCAACCGCAACATTTTTAATATGTGTAATATTATTCATAAGGCTGGTATTGTGTATAAAGAAGTTGACAGTAAAAATGCAGGCAAAATCATAATAAATAATAAATACGTACACAAATTGTATTTGTGCTTAAAATCATAATTATTTCAATTCGTTTTAAGTATCGAAGATGTGCCAAGATTGTGTGTACTGAAAAGAAAAACGTGGTAACCACCGAAATTATAAAAATGTAGGAATAATAAATATTATTTAGTGACTCACAGTTTCTGCTAACCAAACCGAATCAAGGGTAGCACTAGCGTTGGTAGGTACCAAATTTTTTGATGCTCATAATTTTCTTTTTCAGGAGCCAGCTAACTACGACTTCGCTTACAAAGTGAACGACTACGAATCTGGCAGCGACTTCGGGCACACGGAGACGAGGCAGGAGAACAGGGCTGAAGGCACCTACTTCGTCGTACTGCCTGATGGTACCAAGCAGGTGAAGTATCAACCAGTCTACATAGAATAGAATAGAATATTCTTCATTGCACACAAAATAATGGACAAAATACAATCATACAGTAACAGTGTTACAATGAGCGGTCTAATCGCGATCAGCGATTTCTTCCAGACAACCTTTGGATGGACAGAAATTGAATGTACTGGGAAACGTGGCTAGTCTGCAGCAACTAATTCAATAATTTAAACAAAATTCTATACCTATCATTTCTCGTGCAGTAATGTGCGAGTTCGAAACCTGGCAAGTTCCAATGTGACTTTACTAAAGTCATATAAACTTTCTAATATCTTAAACATCACTGCCAAACGGTGAAGGAAAACATCGTAAGGTAACCTGGACTAAACAGTCTGAAATCGCCAATCCGCCTTGAGTAAGCGTGGTAATCAATGCCTTTCTTTATGAGAAAAAAAAACCTGTACGACTGTACTATGAAGCATGGTTCCATTACAAAAAATACTGAACACTGTGAGAAAGGAAAAGTATACGTCTCATATCTCTGTCCCATTCTAACACTAAAAACAATGAAGCACGTTACAATTTGAATCCTATTTCCTCTTGTCTAAAGTGCAAAACTCCTTACTTTCAGACTGTGGAGTACGAAGCTGATGAGCGTGGCTTCAAGCCAAGGATTTCGGTGGAGCCTGTAGACCTTGGCCGCTCAGGTTACGATGACAACGCTGCTGATATCGCCAGGTCTGGTGATGGACCTTACTGAGAATGAAATAAGGTTGATTTTGCAATGGTCGAATGAGAAGTAGTGATGTTTTGATTGGTTATATTCGTAATGTTTATTTTGTATTATAACTATCATATTTTTTTCGAAAAAAAAATGGCAGGTATAAAAATAGTAAAATTGATTTAATTTTCAAACTAGTTTTTGTAAACGAAAATGGTGTGTAATTATGATAAGGAAAGGATTCCTGTCAGGCTGTCCACGATGCCACAAGGCTGTAACTAAAAATATAATGTAACTTGTTAAGGACTAGCATCCAGTACTAGAAACTAGAAAAATATATATTTAAAGATGGATTATTTAAGGTTTTAAAGTCACCATCATGTACATATATAGATTTTTTAAATTTTATCAGTTTAAAAGAGTACCTAAATCTTTGTGCGACAGTGGCGCCTCCTATCGGTAATGCGTGGAACTAAAATTACTTCTTATATTTACCAATTGCAATATCTAACTTAATAACTCCGAAATGGCAATGTAAATGGATAAAAACGTCTGTAAAATACTCAAACTATTTATTATTTCTTTTATTAAGTAGCAAATGTAAAAAAAAGTGTAAAAAAATATATTAAAAATGTACCTCATAGATTGTAAGTCGCTTGTGATGTAGTGATATAGTGCAAATAAATAAATATTTTAGTGTGATATTTTTGCATTTACATTTACCTTATTTTAATTAATTGATTTAAAATCTCTGCAATTCCGACATCGTTGAACATCTATCATTTCAGTATAAGGACGTTATAATAGCATTTCATCGCAAAGATAGCATTAACAATTTAGATTTTTTAGTTAAGTAATAAAATAAAAAAAAATAAACCATAAATAATCTAATATAAATCTAACAAAAATATGGCGTCAAAAAATTCTTCCTCATCGCCGTCAACTGGAAGTGTACCCAAGAGGCTGGCAGCATTGCCACGTTGGATGGCAATGCTTAGCCTTTTGCCAAAAAAATATCTCAATTTTGACACGAAAACATATCTTGTTTGTTAAATAACACTTATCTAATCAAAACTGTTCCTATTTGTTTTATAAAGACCAGAGGTTCAGAGTTATAAATTAAACCTGAAAAGTTGATTAAAGTTTTCTAGCCATATCTAATGTAAGAATCTTTATAAAATGTCTGCAAAGTGAAAACAAGTTTATTGACTTAAACTCGACTTCATGAAAAATCTAACTTAAAAACATGAGACAAGAATATATTTCTGCTATGATCGAATGCTACTATGACTCCTATTAAGCTAGCGAATCGGTTGAACAATCATCAAAATCGGCTCAGTAGTTTAGGTGTTTGAAAATAAATAGATTAAAATACACACAGAGACTTAAATCATAATCCTCCCTTTGACTATGTCGAGTTAATATACTTAGTCTCGTTATGAAATAAAAATAACTTGCCATTGGCTACCACAAACAGTGAACAGCCATTACAAAAAAAAAAAAAAATGAAAATTATTTACGCATTGACACATAAATATACATCGATATTAATTAGGTACAATCTTTAGATATTTATTACAATACTAAATGACCCGGTGAATTTCGTATCACCTACTATCTTAACTTTTTCCACCTTATAAACTTTTCCTGGACTACGACTAATATTTTAAAACCAAAACCAGCTCAATCGGCCTCGCCGTTCTCGAGTTTTGGCGAGAATAACGAACAGTAATTATTTTTTTATATACATAGATGTACTTGATACTGGTACCTATAAATAAATAATAAATATTATTATTGTAATATTTAATTCATCATCAGCGTAGCTTTCCCCATCTTTACTGACACTAGCTGTTTCCCGCGGTTTCACCTCCTGACGGAACCGCTTCACCTACCCGGATAAAAACTATCATATGTCTTTCTACAGGTTTCTATCCATCTGCATACCGAATTTCATCTTAATTGGTTCAGCCGTTTTACTATAAAAGCGTAACAAACAAAGTTACTTTCTTGTTAGTACGGATATTGTAATAATTTTCCAATGTGTTAGTTTTCATGGTTCAAAGAACTGCCAACGGCATGTCTTGACCTCCATAACACAGTAACTGGGTAAAAGGATCCCTCTTTGTAAGACAGGCTGTCATTCTTTAGCTTTTGAATTCCCGTAACGACTCTTCTTCTTCTTATCGTGTGGCCTGCAGGTTTACCAACCTAACAAGCCCTAGTGTCAGAGTTTTCTCAAATCCGCCTGACGGCCTCTGACATGGAGTTGTAACAACAACTGCTATCAAGATAGCAGTCGCGGACGACGGCTTAACTTGCCCTCCTAGCCACGGGGATATAACACCGCCAAATTCCTGACTTCGGGCTGCATTTTGACGAATTTTCCAAAATCCACAAAGTGCAATTTCGGCACGACCTTGATAGCTATCAAGATAGCAGTCGGGGACGATGATTTAACGTGCCCTCCCAGGCACAGAGGTATAACACCACCAACTGCCTGACTCCGGGCTGCTTTGTGACATTCTCCAAAAGGCACAAACCGATTTCGGCCTGACCCGGAAATTGAACCCGAGGCCCCGTTTACAGCAATTGCGTTTTGGACTACTAGACCAACGAGGCAGTCCTGGTACGGACTCCCGGCTGGTTTGAAATTATTGGTTTTCCGTCTATAGATTGACTGTACACTTCATATTTTTATCTTGATGGAAACTATTGCGGATGGTACTAAGCTACAAGCCTACGCAAAGGTGATGGGCCCTTCCCCAGGGCCATAGCCTGCTGCGGGATGTTCCAAAGAGTAACCACGCCCCGGAATAGAAAGGGCTGAGGAAGGAACATGGATGAGTTTAAGTCAGTAAGAGTCTGACACTCCTTCACGCCCCACCCACGGCGGAAGGACTCATTTCATGATTTCCCATCCGAAAAAAAATGCTACAAGTCTTAACAATCTATACTAGTCCTTATTAATTATTATATCCGAAAGCATCTCTGTCTGTCACCCTTTTACTATAAAAAAACTGAACCGATTTTAATAAAATTTGGTATGAAGATAAATTGAACCCTGTAGATTGACATAGGGTAGTTTTGATCAGGGTGTGCCAATCATTTGGCAGCACATTTTTCAGAAACTTAATGAACCCCTTAGATTTAATAGTACACGACCAAAAAAACACCAAAATACGATGAGTTTTAAAAAAGAAATAGCGCGGGCATTTAACCAATCACAGCAATACGTGAAACGGAGCGTCAAGTTTAGCCTCATCCTAATCTGTCCAGAAGCTGTATCTATTGTGTCCAAGATCATAGGACCATGGGGAAGTCCAACGGCTCCTTATCCACAAGGCTACAGAAGGCGGGGAGTTTGTCTCCAAAAGACACACCATAAATAATTATAGCACCACATACACAAACAATCAGATATGGGACAACTTCCACAACCAACATTAAAAGGTTCCGTAGTCCGACAAGGTACCTACCCTTATAGTTTCCCCATGTCTGTCTGTCTGTCCGCGGCATAGCTCAGAGGTTCTTGGTGCTAGAAAGCTGAAATTTAGTAAAGATATGTATATTTATCACGCCGACGACGTGGTAAAATAAAATTGTGAAAATATTTTTTTAGGGTAGGTAGTAGTAACCAACATGAATCTTGTTTATGATAAATAAAGTTTTTCTTTATTTCTTAAAGTAGTATAAGTCTGTTCAGTGGCTAAAAAAAAATTATATTTAAAGAGAATACAATACTACATTATATTTTACAGCTATTCAAAAACTGTAAAGTAATGATATTACTTTTAAACTGCTTTACGCATGATTGTGTTACCAAGAAGGATACAAAAAAAAATATGTTTCTAATACTCATAAATTAATTTTTGCATAAGTAAATATAAATAATCCAACACCCTATTTGTAGGAAAAGTACCTGTGATACACAGATCAGCACTTAATCGCTAGACATCACACATCACTAATCGTCAAGAGATTTATTAAATACGTCATTGTAGGCTCAAAACTTTGGTCTTTCGATACCAAGGGCCTTAAGACCATTTGTAATTATGATCCAGTATCATTCTGTTCGTGATCCGGAGTAAGGTCAAATTGCAAATAATGCAAGTGCGTAGTATTAGGAAGTCTAAGTCGTGGGTACATCCTTGAGTGACATATTGGTAGGCTAAAGAAGATGTGGAGAGGTGTTTGATGTAAAAAAAATGATAATATAAATAAAACTTCATTCTGAAAAATAAATATATAGTTATACGCTTACTTCTTCAATTATTAGGTAAAAATACGGAATGAAAAGAAAATAAAAAAAATAATGCAATAAATTGCAAGGTTTATTTAGGTAATTTATTGCAAAAAGATGTGAATAATCTGTGAATCTTTCCTAAATAATACAAAGAGCACAAACTTACGCGCAATTATTTTAGACCTATTTTGCATGACTTATTAGAATTTACATACGTGTTCTATCAAACAGACAATTATTTTCTTATGGAGTTTAATATCCTACAAAAATCTACGACACGTAACTTTACACTATTTTAACAAAGAAATAGTGAAACTCAAACATGAACTCAAACAAAACATCCATGATGCAATTACATTATGTCAGGTCCTTAAAAGAGACTTTGACCCTTGAGTTTCGGTGTTTCTTCTCAAAGTAGTAGGATAGATAGGAAACACCGGCCTCATCTACCTTTAAAAAAATGACTTGTATAAGTGTTATTTTATAACCTATTTGCAAAATAAATATCATTTATCAAATTCAAAACATTACGAACACCAAAAAAAGAACATTCACGGTCTACTCCATATTATTCTCTGTTACAAATCTCGCTACACCTTGAAAGCTCATCTTTTATGTCGCTAATGAGCATCAATTTTTCATCCCCAAATCTTTAGAACACATGTCGTATAAAAGCTTAACACAATATGGCGACTGTATCATTTCGGCAAGACATCTCTTGCGAGACAGTTACAACACAAGTTTTGTTACTATATCTTACAATATGAAGGTATTATTTGTTTATTTAAATAATATTTTGGAAATATTACAAGTTTTGGATTGCAGTGATTATTGGGTGAAAGGGCCAAGTTTAAATATTTGGTCCTTTTAGTTTAAAATTTGAATATCAACAGGGCAGTAGGGCTAAAGCAATTAAAAATGTTTATTTCTCATAATATGAAGAGTATTAAGAAATAACAATACATTTAAGACTATAATACTGAGTAAATAAGGAGAACTAACGATTGTTTTAGCTAGTAGTCGGTAAAATGCTAACTTATTAATTTATATTTTCAGACAATCGCAGCTGTTGTGTTGGTCGTGGTGTTTGCTAGTGCTGAACCTCCTCCCTCGAACAGGTGATTACCTAATCCATTTATTAAGTATTTTTTTGCAAAACTAAGTTGATCAGTTTGGGTTGAAACTGGCAACAGACAAATCACTTGAAGCCCACAGAACTCATTGCAGTACATGTACTAAACTTTTAAGGAGAACATGACTGTTATTTTAGTGTCAGAAATAAAGAAGGCAAAAGCTTCACCGAAACAAAAGAAATTTCATCAAAATTCCTCTCGTTAAGCTCGTGATTTTTCTTTGTGTCAATTTCATGTTTCTTTTGATTCCTATGAGTTTTCCCGCGGTTTCACTAGCATCCTGAAGTAATTTTCTTCACGCAAGCATATCTAAATCGGTCCAGCCATTTTGCAGAGAAAGTATCTAGATAGACAGAGTTACTTTCTATCTTCACATTAGTTAAAAGAACCACCTTACGACATTGCGCCTTTGAATTGCTATATAAAAAAAAAACAAATCTTTCTTTCAATTTCCAGCTACCTACCACCTCCATCATCGAGTCGCAGTGCCGGCTACCCACAGGGTCCGGCTAGCCAGAACTTTGGACCTCAGATTGTGGCGGCGAGGACCCTGGATGGACCTCAAGGACGCGCTGGTCAAGTTCACGGTGGACATAGCGGTCATGGGTCGCAAGTTAATGGTTTTGGACGGTGAGCAAGCTAAAAATTCTTATTTAGAGAACCAAAATCAACTGGCTGAATCAATAAACATAGGAGCTTATAAAACGCAATTCTTCCAAGGATGCAATTGCAAGCTGTCACTTATTGGCCAACTCAATTGACTGGCCATTTTTAATTTCAAAGGAACTCAAAATCTAATTTTATACCTAATTATTTGGACCTTAACACTTCAGTAAAAGAGCGACTATCATATTGATATTTTTTCATACTATTTGTAAGGTTTTAATAATAAATTCATAATATGTAGATGTCTGATGTCTTAAATGAATTGTTCCTTAGATCCGGTCCTCAAGACCACGGCTCTGCACACGCGAGGCTCAGTGGTGACGCGCCAGCTGGCTACGCCCCTAACGCTGCTACCCTCGCCAGAAACGCTCTTGAAGAGATCAATGCTGTAAGTAAATCCTATGATAATTAGGATGAAAAGGGCAATATTGATACATATGCATTGTCCGTCGCAAGATGGCTAGAGTGGTATCGCAGCTTACGGTATAGTATCAATCATCGTATCAATAACACTAAGCGAAAAGTAAAAGCAAAAGTGTTGTTAATGCAAAGAACTAAAACAATTTGTATCAATGACAGATACGAATTAAAACATAAATTTAAACAAAGAAATACTATGAAAACGAGTAATTCAAAAATCAATATATTGAAGCGTTTTTACTAGGTTGTCCTCAATCCTTCGTATTTTCACAAAGTATCAGCTCAAGATTCGAGATTGATATCTCGCATAGAAAATACGAGCCAGCAAGCGAGATGTTAGCGAGGCTGATTGTTTCACTTGAGCTGCTAGTTCAAACTATTTTCATCATCATCATCATCAGTCTATATATTTTCCCACTGCTGGGCACAGGCCTCTTCTCACACAGAGAAGGCATGAGCATTGATCACCACGTTTGCTCACGGCGGATTGGCAATGTTTTCCTTCACCGTTAGTCAGTGACGTCTAAGATAAACTTAGAAAGTACATATGAATTTAGAAAAGTCATATTGTATTTGCCAGGTTTCGAACCCGTACACTCGTTCACGAGAGGCAGGTGCCTTAACCACTAGGCCACCACAAATTTCGACATACAATTTTAATGCATCACAATTGGTGTCCACCCATTGCTTTTATTTCACTGATAGGCTTTGAAGCAGGTCATCACAAAGCAATTCAAAGCATTGCTAAAATGCTGGATCAATCTCCGTACCAAAGGAACCAATTTCTCTGCTATCTTCCTAACTCATCTGTAACATCGACAGGAACCCGCGAACTACAACTTTGGTTACATGGTGAATGATTACCAGGAAGGGACCGACTTTGGACACCATGAGGAAAGGCAGGAAGAGCGTGCTCAGGGGGAATATCACGTCGTGCTGCCTGATGGCAGGAAACAAGTCAGTATTTTTTTTCTACAATATACAGAAAACTAGCTTGCTTAACGTGAAAATGGGCCGGTCAAGTGTCATCATCATCTGCCTAGCCATTCATTCCATCATTTCCCAACTATGTTGGGGTCGGCTTCCAGTCTAAACCAGACGCAACTGAGTACCAGTGTTTTATATGGAGCGACTGCCTATCTGACCTCCACAACCCAATTACTGGGTAACACGATACCCCTTGGTAAGGACCGGTTGTCAGAATTTCTGGCTTCTGACTACCCGTAACGAATGTCAAAGATGAACAAATGACAACCGGGACCAATGGCTTATCGTGTTTTCCAAGGCACGGAGGAGTTTCGCTCGGCTGGTCAAGTGTATAGAATACTTAAATGGTAGTAGGACTCATATTGAGTTCAGAGAGAGCTCATGCAATGTTAGATGACCTTTCGTCAGGGCCAGAAATGACAGCCAGTAAGCTTCATATAAGATTTGCTGCTGATTTATGGAAGCTAAGAGGAGATTGAATTAAAGAACTTTATTTTTTTTATGTTTGTGATGAGCATGGCTGAATAAGTAATAAAAGTAATTGTTGTTATTTAATAGAATGGTCCCACCTAAAAGGCTGCACTTCCTACTCCAATATTTTGAAGTTTGCTTTGGTTTAAGTCGAAGAATTAGCATTAAAACCTCTTTTTTTTTTCAGACTGTAAGCTACGAAGCTGATGAGCGCGGATTTAAGCCCCAAATCTCCTACGAAGACTCCGAAGACCTGGCTCGCGCAGGTGGTTATGACAGCAACGCCAACAATGCTCGCAGCAACCAAGGCAATGGTTACGCCAGCCATGACGGTGGTTACTCTAGCCACGGGAACCACGATGATGGACACCATGGGAACCATGGTAATGGGAACGCGCGTTCTAATGGCTACTGACTCCAAGATGGCCGTTTCATGAACATAATTCTATGTATTTATTTAATCTTTTTGTGACTTTTACGTTTATTTTTACGTACGTTTTTTTCTTTAATTTTATTGAACATGGAAAATGTAAAAAAAACTTGTAATATTTTAAGCATGCCTGTGCTTATTAAAATTGTATCAATTTTGTGTAAAATAAATATTTTTTTTAAGTAAATATATATCTGTTTCTTTTTGAAATGAGGAGCACATAGCTAAGCAGCCGCACGGGTCGATCAATCAAAGGTTAAGCTACGCTTGGTGCGGTCGGTTCGTAGATGGGTGACCATCTTAGTCATAGTGAAACTCCTCCGTGCCTCGGAAAGCACCTAAAGCTGTTGGTCCCGGCTGATTTTTTGAGATCCTTGATAATCGTTAGGGGTAGTCAGAAGCTAGAAAGTCTGACAACCGGTCACTCCATGTAAAACACTGCTACTCAGCTACATCCGGTTAGACTGGAAGCAAACCCCAACATAGAAAAAGGCTAGGCTGATGATGATGCTTCATTTATGAATTAATCTCAACATTATCAGTGAAACAGGCCGTAAGCATATTTAAACTCGATATGACGTCACAGATTAACTGGTCAGATGTAAAGCAAATATATCTAATATCAATAATAATTAGCAGAGCGGAATACGTCTAAATATTTAAATATAGATTGAGTTCTTGTCATCGCCCTTGAACGAGATTTTTAGGGTTCCGTAGTCCGACAAGGAACCCTTATAGTTTCGTGATGTCCGTCTGTCTGTCTGTCTGTCCGCGGCATAGCTCAAAGGTTTTTGGTACTAGAAAGCTGAAATTTGGTATGGATATGTAGTATATTTATCACGCCGAGAAAGTGGTAAAATAATATTATTTTTAGGGTAGCAAAAACACGTAAAGTGGGGATGGTATTTTTTTCTCGCGTACCCCTTTGTGCGGGGTATCGTTAGATAGGTCTTTCAAAAATATTATGGGTGTGTGAAGACCATTTTTTCGGTTAAGCGAGGCATTTGCGAAATATCTAGCTTTTAAGTGCAAATTTTTGTTCGATACGAGCACCCCCCCCCCCCTTTATGAATGGCTGTACCTAGAAATGTGAAAAACTATCACGCCTAAGTAGGCTTAACCGGTAACAGAGTAATCGTCGACTAACTAACTCCTACTACGGAACCCTACTGCGCGTGGCCCGACACGCTTTTGGCCGGTTTTGTTAGTAGATTTCCGTATTAGGCCATTAGGCGACATATTTTTTTAGGCCGCAATATCATGGTCTGATCGAAAACAAGTAGGTAAGTAGTACCTATCCTAATTTTATAACTATTGTTATTTATAATTATTGTTGTCGTTGGTCTAGTGGTCCAATAACTTGAACTTAACTTGTGCTGTAAACGAAACAAAAGCAGCCCGGAGTCAGGAGGTTGGTGGTGTTATATCCCCGTGCCTAGGAGGGCAAGTTAAGTCGTCGTCCGCGACTGTTATCTTGATAGCAGTTGTTGGTAGGCGGATTTGAGAAAACTCTGACACTAGGGCTTGTTGGGTCGGTAAAACTTGCAGCCCACACGATAAGAAGAAGAGGAACTATATCTTTTTAATCTATACTTATAATAAAACTGTAGAGAGGTCAATTCTGTACATGAAATATATTTCCAAAATAACTATCAGGGGGTGATTAGGGATCGATACTGATGCCAAAAATGTAATCAGTAAAATTTTTGTCTGTCTGTATAAACTCTATAGAAACAAAAACTACTCGACAGATTTTAACGAAACTTGGTACAATTATTTGTCATACTCCTGAGCTGGTTAAAGTATACTTTTCATCACGCTACAATCAATAGGAGCAGAGCAGTGAAGGGAAATGTTGTCATTTTGTTTAAACGCGCTAATCTCAGGAACCGCTGGTCCGATTTGAAAAATTCTTTCAGTGTTAGATATTCCATTTATCGAGGAAGGCTATAGGCTATATATCATCACGCTAAGACCAATAGGAGCGGAGCACCACTATTCCACGCGGACGAAGTCGCGGGCAGAAGCTAGTATTTAATATTATAAATGCGAAAGTTTGTAAGGATGTATGTTTGTTACTCTTTCACGCAAAAACTACTGGACGGATTTGTATGAGATTTGGTACACACATAGTTTCTGACCTTAATTAACTCATAGGCTAGATGCGCAAAGTATTTTCCTTCTGACGGTAAGATCGTGGGAAACGGTTAATAAGAATATAATGAGAAAGTAAGTTTGTTTGGTTGTTTGTTTTAAACAACTATACATACTTCATTTACGATGAGATTAGAAAAACTTCCAAAATCTTTTTGCTTATTCAACCGATTTTGAGTTCTATTCCGTACAGATAAGCATGGCGTTGAAAGCAAAATAATGTTTAAAATAACAAATATATTCTGCATCTGTTTTTGTCTTGTCACCTTAGTAATAGAGCTTTAAATCGTTTGCACAAACAGTAAATAGTGTGCGTTTCAATGTCTAATCTCATAATAAATGTAGTAGGTATATATTCAAGTAAACCACAAACTCTGCCTACCCCACTACTACAACACGCGTAAATAATTCCAATTCTTGACCTTCACAGAAGGTACTCCTAACAATTAATCCACATTAAAAATTGCACAACTATATCTCAATTAAACTCCGTTCAACAAATATTTGAACAAAATATTGATCAAGGCCTAAGCTATTGTTTGGTTTGTTTTAGTATAAAAATGGGGTCTTTTGAGGATTGAACATCATTCGCTGAAGTTCATTCGATCTCATACAACATGAAGGTAAAATTAATTAATTAGTATAATTAGTGTTATTATGTCTTTTCCCTTTCTATAAAAGGGCTTTAGAATATTCTTTCTACTCTAATAATTAGTTTCAACAAGGTGACATGGGTGAAATTCGTATCACCTACATCCATCTTTTTCTCACCGTTTAAACCTTCCCTGGACTACGACAAGCATTTCTAAACCGAAATCAGCTAAATCGGTTCAGCCGTTGTCGAGTTTTAGCGAGACAAACGTACAGCTATTCATTTTTATATTTATAGATTGTGTTATATTTTTTCGTGATTGAATTTATATATTTAGAGATTTTCATCAATTTGATTTTCCTGTTTACTCCAATTTGGCCATCTATTTTTACAATGTTCTGCGGAAAAAATCAACCCCTACTTATTTTTAACCTTTTCTTAATACGATGATGTAATTTTATTTATATCAATGCCTTTAAATTGGTTCCAAATTGTGTCCTATTAAGTTCCCATTAAATTACCTGACAGATAGATTTTACATAAATTCAACATTTCGGTTTCATTATCAACTTGGCTTAAGTTCATCTCACCAACAAGAAAACCGTTATATTAACTTAACTTTACCATTAATTCAAACTTACAACTTTCGATGCGTAACGTAAATTTGAGATTTTTATTCCTGAAACGGTTGATTACCAAACCAGGGTTGAACTAGAAGTGAGTACCACGAAAATTCCAGCTTCCTGGTCAAAAAACCTTTTTCTTTAACGGGCTGATTACGTAACTTCTCTGATAATCTGGCTGTGAACTTGGCCTTTAATAGACGACTCTGACATAGCCAAACAAGCCCTTAAAACTTTACATTTAATCATCTCTTACTTTATCTTAACCTTTTGTTCCATTTCATCCAGGTCCTGATTGCTGTCGTCTTCGCCCTCGGCTCCGTGGCGGCGTTGGGTTCCGGACCCTACTTGCCTAGTGGGTGGAGGCCCCAAGGTCCTAGCTTCTATTTACCTTCTGAAGTTGCGGTAAGTAGAGCAATACATCATGATGAGCACGCCAGTCTGCAATGAAATTAATAATAATAATCTTCAAATTGACTTCGGTCACGGCGGCCAATCTCAGTGAAGACTAGCCAGGGACACAGGAGATATTATAGTGCACACGCTTCCGCAGACACAGGTGCACACTCTATTCCCTCACTCTCACAGTCCGATGGGTCGGCAATCCGACACGACCGGGGAAAGATCAGGCGCAGGACCGACAGCTTTACGTGCTCTCCGAATGAGAAATTATCAATGATCTCACAAAGTATATCGTTTTAACGATGCCGAAATATTAGAGTAAAACTAGAAGAAAGTACATCAAAGACTACTCTAGGTTAAAGTCCAGACGAAAAACTAGTGTTTAATAATTATGGCTAGCGTTTGTATTTATGACCTGATGGATATTGTATACTAGCTTTCTATACGAGCTATACGAATTCAAATTTAAAATCCTTTCTTATCGTATGCCTACGTCATACAAAGAACACACCCTCCAACTTTAAGGTCTCTACGATCAGCGGTTTAGGCTCTGCGTTTATCCATCAGTCAGTCAGTTATTCAGGACAAAGCATTTAATATGTATAGATTACTAGTGCCTCTATTTCTTTCAACTATATAGGTGGTATAATCGCCCGATATAAATGCATTTTATTTTATATATTTTTTATATCTACACCGCTTATGATGTAGTGGTGTGTCTCAAGCTAACCAATATTTCACAGAAGCCATCAGACAGTCCTCTCAAAGAGAACCTTCTCCAAGAAACCGAAGCCTCCGGCTCTGAAGCCCTCAGGGAGTACGGACCTCCGAAACTCGATGAGGTTGTCCAGTTCAACGTTAACCAGGGTCTGCCAGACGTGGCTACTGAACAGACCTTCTTCGTTCAATCTTTGGCTACCCAGGAGTTGGAGTCTGCTGTCCAGGAAGCTATTCGTGTTGAAGGTAAGCTTTTCTGTTATTGTTGTACTCACAATATCACATTTAACTTAGCAATTAATAAAAGGTTTAAAAAGTTGAAATATAATGGTTCTGACAACAAACACGATCCGTGCAATATAATCATATGCAGTGCATCATCTAAGCATTGACGTAACGAACTATATTATCTTATGGAAAGTCCTACATTGAGATGTTTTAAAAAATACCTCCTATTTCCGTGAAATTATATTAAATGGGTAAAAAGTCATTTTGGCGTATTTAAGAACGGTAAAGATTTAAATTTAATTATTATCAAAACTAAAATTACAGTTAACACAGAACAAGCAGCCGCTATCGTAGAAGAAGTGCCATCCACCACCGAGTCCCAACTTGCTGAACTATCAGTACAAGAACAAGCCACCGAAGTTCTATCCGAAGCTCAGCCTACCTTCGAATCAAGACCCCTAGATGTTGTAGCAGAGATTGTTGAACAAACATCCCAAGCTGTTCAGGTCGACGAAGCCACAGAGGGAGTAGCACAAGAAGAAATCGTTGCATCGACTGCTGTTTCTAACCAAGAAGACAGCATTGTTTCTACATCTGTGGCACTAGAAGAAGTAGTCGTACCTACAGCTTTAGTTGGAGAAGAAGTTGTACCCACGGCTGCAGTTGAAGAAGTGGTACCTACTGCTTTGGTCCAGGAAGAGGTGATAGTCCCAACTGCTGTGGTTGAGCAGCTTGTCGTTGAAAAAGTAGCTGCGGGTGTGAACAATATCGCTGAGGCTTTGGTCAACTTGGAGAAGGAGGTTAAAGCTGCTGAGGTGAGAGAGTATATGTTTTTTATATAGATGTTAATGAAAAAATTAAAATTGTTGCACGTGTAATGTATGTTTCTAAACGTACACACGATACAGGAGTAACACCTACGGGGTTAGACAAGTGGCAAAACGCTAACGCTAACGCTAATGCTCAATGTATGGGAATGACATAGCTAGTCGTAAACGAATGTCATTCCCATACATTGAGCGTTAGCGTTAGCGTTTTGCCACTTGTCTAACCCCCTAGTGTGGGGTAAAGTTTTTTAAAGAAAAATTCAGAAAAAAATGTCATCGCTGATGATGCAAAAATAAGTTAACATCCCACAGACAAAGATGAAATCCTACTACACTGTCACTTCTATCTGCCCTTCAGAGATTATTTACCACTCCAATTAATGCAATCTTGTTTTTCAGGCCCTTGAATCTGCTGTAGAAATCAAGCAAGAGTTATCCGGGTAAGTGTACCTTAGGACTAAACTGTGCACTGTAATGACGTGAATGTTAATCGCTTTTTTAATTAGAATTTTGTCTAAAAATTCTAACAAACTCGCTCTTAATTGAAATGTCGTATTTATTCAGATCTCTGCAACAAGCTCCCGAAGGTTTCCTCGAATACGGCCCCCCCGGCTTCAGGGAATACGGGCCCCCCAAGCAGGACGAACTTGCCAGGTCTGCTGCAGTTGAGGTTCGTACCCAATCATATATTTTTTTATATTATACTAGCTTTCTGCGAGCGGCTTCGCCCGCGTGAGCTACACGAATTTAAAATTAAAAAAATGACAGAGTTTCATACAAACTTTGGCCAGTTAGAGGTAAAATTTTGGAAAATCCTTTTTTATCGGATGTCTACGTCATTCAAAGCACACACCCTCCAAGTTTCAGATCTCTTCGAACAGCTGTGTAGGCTGATCCACCAGTCTTTCAAGACAAAGCATTTTTTAAACTAGTAAATACTTCAGAGTATGCTGTAAAAGCGCAGTAAACAAATAGACACACAGAATTAGAAATGATTATGAATATTGTATTTTGCAGGCGGCTCCAACCAGTGCGTTTGAGAACAATGAAGTCAGGAGGAGGCGTTTCTCTCCGAAATTCAAGTAAAAAAGCTTTTTCATATCCTAACATTATTAAAAATAATAATTGATTGTCTACAAAATCTAAGGATCATTGTCATCATCGATCTATTCACTATCCCACTCTAAAGGCCTCGTCTCATACAGAGAAGGCGTGAGCATTAATCACCACGCTTGCTCAGGACGGGTTGGCGATTTCAGACTTTTTAGTCCAGGTTTCCTCACGATGTTTTCCTTCATCGTTAATTGATAGTGTTTAAGATACACTTAGAAAGTACATATGACTTTAGAAAAGTCACATTAGTACTTGCCAGGTTTCGAGCTCGCACGTACACGAGCTGCAGGTGCCTTAACCACTAGGACACCACCACTTCATCATTGAGAATCATTGTATTTTTTATGTTACCTGTTGATATTTAACATTTCGCTAACATTTTTTAGGGATCCACAGCAAAATCTTATTAAGAACCCTCATCTACTACACCATCCGTCTGTCATGCAATTGTCGAAATGTCTAAATAATGATAAACGTAATTTTATTGATTTCAGGTCACACAAGAAACACTAAGGTTATAAGGTGAAGAAAAACGGAAAATAATTGGACATGCTGGGAAAATGGACTTTGTAGATAATAACTTTATGTAAAAAGCAATTTAAAAAAAATACTTAAAGCCATTATTTTTTTGACATTATTTTTCTAAAGTAGATTACCTATATGGAATTTTATAGCTTTGTGCTGAAAAATATTCTATTTTCTTCTAATAAAATATCTAAATATCTGACCTGTCAAAACTTTAATGGTAAAAGTTACCAATAAAAATTAAGTGATGGATTAATTCAATAACCATGACGACGAAAAATAACAAAAAAAGATTAAGTATAATATATGTATGTAATCAATTATAAACATGTAATGTGATAACTAAATAAATAAATAAATGAATTTAATAATAAATTTATTATCATTTCATTGCAAAACCTACTAAAGCAATTTGCTCTTTTGGCAGCTAAAATTAGGGTAGGTCCCATCTTCCCCGGTGGTCCCGGCCCGGTGACGGGACGGTTGGGAAAAATTGTTGCATCGACCCCGGTAGTGCCGGCCCCGTCGTTTAACGGGGTGGATGGCACAGATGAAGTATCATCTACCCCGGTGTGTTTTTCTAACTGGACGGATTGCACAGATTGAGTAGCAAAAGCCCCGGTAGTGTTAAAAGCGGGGAGAATATACCCCGGCACTACCGGGGTCGATGCAACAATTTTTCCCAACCGTCCCGTTACCGGGCCGGGACCACCGGGGCGGATGGGACCTACCCTAAAATTATTCCTATCGAGAACCGGGGTCCATATTACCACACGTCAAAGTGAAGGATAAGTGTGAAAAGGGACGGAGCTATTCGACTCTCACTCCATCTCTCTCTTACATAGGAAACTGAGTAATTTTAACTAGTGGTAATATGTATTTGGATAAGTCACACACAAATTTTAATCTCGATTCTTTTAAAAACTTTTTATTTGGTAACACTTTCTAGCTGCCGTTTTCGACTCTCAAATTAATAATAATATAATTAAGTAGGTAAACGAGATAAATTCTCTGTTATTCGGCACATTTCTTCATTTAAATATGACCTACCTACGTCGTAGTAGCTTAATCCATTAGAGTAAGCCCTCCGTGAAAACACTTTGGAATAAATATATACAACTCATTAAAACGCTTGGAGATCCGCTGTCTGTCCATCAAACCTTTTATATTTAACGAGTGAATGAAATATGGTAATAAAATAAGTAAAATATGTTTGTTTGTTTGTAGAAGGTGAACTCTTAGACGAAACGGATTAAATAAAAAAATTGTGTAGGTCATTGAGAGAGCCATGTGTGCATACGTGGGATTATTCAAAAGAGTGCCCCCGGAAAGTCAAGCTGCTTTCAGACTACGCTATAAAATATAGCATATAGTATATAGCTCATAGCAAAACAATATAGCGCACCATACATAGCCAATAATATACAGTACAGTGTGAACGTGTCCATAACAATGTGTGGTGCGCGATATTGTTGTGCTATGAGCTATATACTATATGCTATTATATTATAGAGTAGTCTGAAAGCAGCTTAAAGGGAAGGAACATTTATTACAACTATTCTATTCTATTCATGATTTCCCATCCTTAAAAAAGACCATATGTCATTAATGGCTATGACTATTTCGTGACTAGGAGAAAGAATGGGTGTTATCAGAGAAAATATGAGCAAAGCTACTAGTATGATAATACAGTGGCCCAGAAAAAGAGCTCGGTATTCCATTACCGAATGGGCGAAATAAGTCCGAAATCGCCATTCCTCTTCTACTATAATAATTGGTAATTAGTTTTTGCGCCTTCTCTGTATGAGAACAAGGGCTGTAACACCACGTGTTTTTGCTATCACTATTCAAGTTTGAGAGCGTGATACAGCTACTAACATCGTATAGCTCCGTCTCTTTTTCATAACGAAAATAATCTTGTTTTGGCACGTCATGGTAAGGCCCGTTTTTATCAAGCAGTAAGCCAATAAATAAATAGGTAAGATTCAACATACCCAATATGTAATTTCGGGACTTTTTGACATCTATTTTCACGCGAACAAAGTCGCGATCTAAGATTGTATATGTACTCAGTATAATCGAGTACAAATTATCCCGATTTAATCTTTTAATAAATAATAATTGTGTCATTAAAGATTACCATTTTTATAGGAATTGAGGTATTTAAGCGGAGTGCTACAGCTTATATTGTACATTGTTACATTGGCCGTTTAGACAACAACATGGATCGTTATATTTTAAATATTTTTGTGTTCGTGACATTGTTAGTTGTGTAAGTAACTTTAAAGTTAATTACAAGTTTAAAGCATAAAAACTT
The DNA here is from genome assembly GCA_963891755.1 of Pyrrhia umbra. Taxonomy (NCBI): domain Eukaryota; kingdom Metazoa; phylum Arthropoda; class Insecta; order Lepidoptera; family Noctuidae; genus Pyrrhia; species Pyrrhia umbra. The sequence continues at coordinate 7,055,636 of OY982943.1, forward strand.
TCCTTGAAATATATGCTTAAAAACGCATCCAAATCGGATCAGTAGATTTTGAGGTAATTGTTGACATACAAACATACATACACCCCTTCAGGGGTAGAATTTCGGAAAATTCTTTCTTATACGCCTACGTCAGACAAAGAACACACCCTCCAAGTTTCCGGTCTCTACGATCAGCGGTTTAGGCTGTGCGTTGATCCGTCAGTCATTCAGGACAAAGCATTTTATAGGTATAGATAGATGACAGTCACTCTTTTACGCAAAAATAACTGAACGGATTTGAATGCAATTTGGTACATACATATTTTATAACCTGCACCCTAATTACTGAAAAACCGGCCAAGTGCGTGTCCGGCCACGCGCAGTAGGGTTCCGTAGTAGGAGTTAGTTAGTCGACTATAACTCTGTAACCGGTTAAGCCTACTTAGCCGTGATAGTTTTCCTTGTAATTTCATTACATGTACCTACTACGTCTGTGTTTTTTTTTCACATTTCTAGGTACAGCCATTCAAAAGTTAGAGGGGGGGGTAACTCGTATCGAACAAAAAAATTCACTTAAAATCTAGATATTTCGCAAATGGCTCGCTTAACTGAAAAATGGTCTTCACACACCCATCATATTTTTGAAAGACCTATCTAACGATACCCCACACGAAGGGGTACGCGAGAAAAAAAATATTCATCCCTACTTTACATGTTTGGGAGCTACCCTAAAAAAAAATATTTTTCAAAATTTTATTTTACCACTTTCTCGGCGTGATCAATAGACATATTCATACTAAATTTCAGCTTTCTAATAACAAAAACCACGGAGCTATGCCGCGGACAGACAGACAGACAGACAGACAGACGGACAGAGCGAAACTATAAGGGTTCCTTGTCGGACTACGGAACCCTAAAAAATGAATATCCAATTGACATACCCATCAAAAGGAGTTTAATATACATTGCTGCATATGTTTAGAAATTTATCTCATTACTAGCTTCTGCCCGCGACATCGTCTGCGTGGAATAGTGGTGCTCCGCTCCTATTGGTTTTAGCGTGATGATATATAGCCTATAGCCTTCCTCAATAAATGGGCTATCTAACACTGAAAGAATTTTTCAAATCGCACCTGTAGTTCCTGAGATTAGCGCGTTCAAACAAACAAACTCTTCAGCTTTATTATATTAGTATAGATTACTTTCAACGAAGCAATGTATATCACTGAACTGTCAAAATGAAAGGTATTACAATTGAAATTGAAAGATATTGGGTTACGTGATTAAGGGGCAGGATTAACATAAAGGATATGTTTTATCCCAGTCTATAGCCGAAGAAGCTGGTAGAATACCCACACAATAGTAACCATATTTCCATTGCAGATTCTTTCCTACCGAAATTCAAGGGTCTGAGCACTTGCAATACCATCTACCTGGAGATTTACATAAGTACACCTGGAAATTCCTGCCCCGTGCCAAAAAGACCGATGCCTATGATGCCTACGACCAGCCAGACAATGGCTGGTATATATATGGAGACACACCGTAAGTTAGTCTGATCTCACACTACCACGGACCACGCTCAATATCTTTTAAAAAGCATTGTTAAATATTACTAAATCAACTAGATCTGGAATCACCAAGCAAAATGCGTGCCATGAAAGTTTGAGCACCCAGCCACAATTAATGTCATTTAACAGCTTGATTTCAACTGAATGTCTGGAAAAACTGACTGTCGCCGTCTTTGTCGAACAGATGTCACATACATAATGTTTCGGTTAGTGTGAAAGAGATAAATATAATGTTGCATAAAAATGGTTACTTCAAAGCTACGTCTGCATTCTAAAAAATGGTTACGTTTTTTTATCGCGCAATATTCGGGATTGCATCTCTACTGATATATCTCGATGTTCAAAAGTATGACATTAGGATGCCTGTTGTTAATTAATTACTAATCCTATCTTTTCCTAACTATAATAATTACAAACTAGCTTTCCGCCAGCAGCTTCGCCCTCGTGGGCTAAACGACTTCAAATTAAAAATGACAGAGCTTCATACAAACTTTGACCCCCTTTTTCTTTCTTATCGAATGCCTATGTCATACAATAAACACAACCTCCAAGTTTCAGGTCTATACCACCAGCGGTTTAGGCTGTGGGTTGATCCGTCAGTCATTCAGCACAAAGCATATAGTATGCTGTATGTGAAGATAGATAGGAAAGTGAGTTTGTTTTCCAAGCCTTCACGGTTATCGAAAGATTACCATTTTAGTTTCCCGTTCCAATCCTACTAATATATACATCTATAATATACAAATGAATCGCTGAATGTGTTGCTAAGCGTAAATCTCGAGAGCAGCTGAACCGTTTTGGATAACATTTAATACGAAGATAGAGGGGACCCTGGAGAAGGTTTTAGGCTACTTTTTATCCGGGTTCGGTAAGTAAACCGCGGGCAACACCAACAGCTAGTATATTATAAATCCAAAAGATTGCAAGTATGTAGGTATGTGCGTTGTTACTCTTTCACGGAAAAAATGCTGAAAGAAACTGGATTTTTGGTATACACATTAAAACCCGGATTAATACATAGGATATACTTTATATCCGGGTATGCTAGTTACTAAAAGTTGATATAATTATGACGTATCATTGTAATTACAGACAAAGTAACCGAAAAATATTATTTACGAGAACCTTACCAGTATCTCCCGGTGATGGCGAAGTGATCTATCAAGAAAAGAGAACGTCTTTTCATAATAAAAAGCCTGAATCCAAGTATACTCCTTCAGTAAGTACTAACAATAATAAGTTAGAAAGAAAATATTTTTTCTTTACAAAAAATTACAACCGACTTCGAAAAACACTGAAAAGAGAAAAATAAATTCATTTTCTGCTGAAACGCTTGTGGGTTAAAACTCTGGAAGTCGGTGTCTCTAACTTACTGTTAGTCATTTACTTGTTTTGCCTAGCCTTTTTCCAAGTTTATTGGGGTCGGCTTCCAGCCTAAATCGGATACAGCTGAGTGCCAGTGTTTTTCATGGAGCAACTGCCTATCTGACCTCCACAACCCATATACCGGGTAACACGATACCCCTTGGTAAGACTGGTTGTCAGATTTTCTGGCTTCTGACTACCTGTAACGACTGCCAAAGATCTACGAATGATAAATGATAAATGATATTTATTTTGCAAATAGGTTATAAAATAACACTTTTACACGTCAATTATTTTTTAAAGCTAGATGAGGCCGGTATTTCCTATCTGACTGCCTTGAGAAGAAACACCGAAACAAACTCAAGGGTCAAAGTCTCTTTTTTACCAGATAACCGGCACCAACAGCTTAACGTGCTTTCCGAGGCACGGAGGAGTCTCGTTATGACATAGATAGTCACCCCAGCAGCTTAATCTTTGATCGGTCAAGTCGTGCGGCTGTTACTTAGCCACGAGCTCCTCTCTCTAAGAAGTTAAAGGTTTTTTTTTTATTTCTTACTTTTCAGTGTCTCGATCTTATTATCATATCATATCATCAAATCATCTAAAGTAGCTATGCGCAGATGGGCATTAACCATTATTTTATCATATTAACGAAACTACTAAAGCGATGTTGATAAAAAATATATGGGATCACCTCTGAAGTATGACTTTTTTTTTTTTTCTTAGCCTGTGCTGTCCCACTGCTGGGCAAAGGCCTCCCCATCCTGCTTCCACACTTCCCGATCCTTCGACCGAGCCCACCAGTCTCGATTGTGAGCATCTAGGTCGTCGCGCCACCTTTTTCGGGGCCTACCCCGTCTGCGGTGTCCATCCTGGGGTGTCCACTGGGTGACAATAGTGGCCCACCTCTCCGGATGCATTTGGCTGACGTGTCCGGCCCAGTTCCATTTTAATGTTGCCGTCTTTTGCCCCACATCAGCCACTCCTGTTCTGGAAGTATGACTTACCAAACACAAAAGAATCATAAAAATCAATTCATTATTGGAGTAATCTATACTACCTAATATTAGAAAGAGGAAAGATTTGTTTGTTTGTAGGGATTTAACTCATAAACTACTGGACGGATTTCAAAAATTCTTTCGCCATTATAAAGCTACATCTTTATGAAGTGTCATAGGCTATATTTATTTCCAGAAATAATTAGGGATCGATAATAAAACTTGAATAATGTAACTCAAGGTGTTAAAAAAATTGTCCTCGCGGGCGAAGCCGCGGGCGGAAAGCTAGTCTCATATAAACATAAAAAAACTTATTTTAGAACTTAGAACCACCTCCTTTTTTGAATCCGGTTAATAATGTGCCAGGCGGACAGAACTATCGGAATTACACCAAAAGTTTGTTTAGGCTGTTTTTACCATCTTGGTGCGGAACCCCAAAAAAGTGAGTCTAAATTAATTACGTTTTAATTACAGGTTTACGGACTAAAGGTTACATACGGCCGTGCATTTCCAGGTAATGTGATGATCTGGCCAAAACACACTCTGAATGACTTTGGAAGCACCGAAAAAACTGCTTAAAATTAAAAGAATGCTAAATAGTAATTTACTACCTATGTATGTACCTCTTAGTACTTTATATAGCTCTTTATAGATATACTAGCTTTCCGCCAGAGTGTGCTATGTGAATTCTAATTAAAAATGATAAATAAATAAATAAATATAAATAAATAAATATCTTTGGACAATTTCACACAGCGCCATCTAGCCCCAAAGTAAGCAATGCAAGCAAGCATGCTTGTGTTATGGGTGCTAGCTTAACGGATATACCACTTATATACTTTTTTTTTAAATACATACATATTATACATAGTTACACCCAGACCCGTCACAGAAATTAAAATTCATCATTTCAATTTCTGCTCGGCCGGGAATCGAACCCGGGACCTCCTGCGTGGCATTCCGGCATGTTGACCACAAAACCATTCAGGTCGTCAAATGATAAAGTTACATACACACATTGCCCCCCTTTTTCACCTTATTTTGATAAATCCTCTCTTATCGGATGCCTACGTCATACAAAGAACACACCCTTTTCAGGTCTCTACGATCAGCGGTTTAGGCTGTGCGTTGATCCGTCAGTCATTCAGGACAAAGCATTTTATATGTATATAAGATAAGTTAAAAAGTATATCAAGCTATTTATTTTGTTGTTGATTAAAGTATGTGAATCTAATAAAGCTGATTGAACAATTAATGGTTTTTTGATTTTATTTCTTCCTCGATTCCTAATCTTACTAATATTATAAATGAAATTCAGTGAGGATGTATGTATATTATGTTTGATACTTTTTAACTCAAACTCCACTGAATGGAATTGGGAGACCCATTTTATATCTATATATATATATATACTATACCAGAGACTAGTAGTAAGACTATACTAATATTATAAAGAGGTATAGTTTGTGAGGTTCTAAGGAGTAATCTCTGGATTTACTGAACCGATTTACATGAAATTTGGGTGGTTTCCGGCGACTGGGACCGCAATTTACTGATCCGCGGTGTGAGTCGCCGGATGGATTTAATTTAAATATTTTTATTCCGGCTACTGTGCCACTCATAAAATATATGGTTCAAACCAAAAACAGTACAGTCAGACAAAAAAATGTTTAGTGCAATCTATATATATAAAAGAATTAAATGGACATTCAACATTTGAAATGCGTCACGATAAGTACCTACTAGGACATCATAAAATGAAAGAGACTGCAGTGTATAAAAATATTTTTGCAAAAAAATAAAACCGACTTCAAAAAACCCGAAAAGCACTAAAAAGTTAAAAATAATACTAAAACCTATTAATAAACCTAACCTAATCTACGATTAACCTATAATAAAATTTAACATTTTTAGGAGTCGGTGCCAAGCTAAGTAATGAAACGACTGGTGATTCTTATCTCATGGAGTGAGATATACTCCTAGATCACGTACCTACCTGTGTTACTCGCTGAATCGATGTTGCTTCTGCTTTGTACTCGTAGCGGACAGGGGTGCGCGCACGACTGAAAGATATTACCGAGCATTTGGATACATTGAAATAAAGCTTGTTATCATGGCTCCACTTCACCACTCTATTATTGTCATCCTGCAGTCGCTCACAGTCTGACTGATTTGATATAGATATATTATATTTCTATGGACATGTCCAATATATGTTTTTTGTGAGAATGGTTCCGTGTCAGACACTTCACTATGAATGTATAAATAGCAACTTTGTTATGAAATTTATATTGAAAATTAAACTGAACTTCGCTATGAGCGTCAGCCATTTCGCTGAGTGTCAACAACTTCGCTGAGTGTCAGACACCTGACTATGAGTGTCAGCAACTTTGCTTTGAGTGTCAGACACTTCACTATGAGTGTCAGACACCTCAGTATGAGTGTCAGACACTTCACTATGAATGTATAAATAGCAACTTTGTTATGAAAATTATATTGAAAATGAAATTGAACTTCGTTATGAGTGTCAGCCATTTCGCTGAGTGTCAGCAACTTGAATTGAACGGGAACTGGAACCGAAAATTAAAATGATGAGTATCAGACACTTCGATATGACTGCTACGAGTGTCAGCAACATTTGCTATGAGTGTCGGCCACTTCGCTGAGTGTCAGTCACCTGACTATGAGTGTCAGCAATTTTGCCATGTGTGACAGACACTTCAGTATGGGTGTCAGACACTTCACTATGAGTGTAATACACTTAACTATGAGTGTCAGACATTTCACTATGAATGTGTAAATAGCAACTTTGTTATGAAATTTATATTGAAAATGAAATTGAACTTCGCTATGAGCGCCGACCATTTCGCCGAGTGTCAGTCACGTCCCCATGGGTGTCACAACTTCACTATGAGTGTCAGACATCTGACTATGTGTGTCTGCAACTTTGCTTTGAGTGTCAGACACTTCACTATGAATGTCAGACACCTCAGTATGAGTGTCAGACACTTCACTATGAATGTATAAATAGCAACTTTGTTATGAAATTTATATTGAAAATAAAATTTGAACTTCGCTACGAGTGTCAGCCATTTCGCTGAGTGTCAGCAACTTGAACTTGAATGGGAACTGGAAAAGATTATAAATCAAGATCTTTCACATGTTGCCCCATATGACCTAGTAACTATACTTTGAAAGTTTAAACCCCCACTACCTCCACTATTTCCATAAAAGCAATATGATTTTCAACTTTTTCATTTGCAATACACATGAATGTATAGATTGAGATGTATAGATTGTGTATGTATAGATTGGGAAATAAAATACAGTGTTCAATATAAGGAATATATTTTTCTGAGTATCATCTTCAATTAAAGAGAACAGCATACATACATATAGCATAAATCTATTTGTATATTCTATAATACTGACAGTATAGGAATTAACTTAAAAAATACCAAAAGAAAAAATCTTTCATTCATTCATACACGATCATTATTTCACAGCTTTTGGTAAATTCTTTATACAATATAAATAAATTCGAAAATTAATAAAACTAGAACTAACACGAAAAAGTAAAAAATAAAAATGTTGGTTTTACATTTTTCTTGCATATTCGCTTAATAAACCTATTTTACTTATCAAGCTGTTTTTTCCTTTCCTGTCAAATTAAAATGAAGTTTGACAGAACGAGACAAAACAGTTGAATGCTGAAAGAGGTTTATTAGACGAATGGCGTTATGGTACAAGAGGGTTAGATTTTGTTACAGCCAGCTGTTTTTAGACAAAGAAAGAAAACTACCATAAAAATGGAATTTGGTAGTTACTTGTCAGGCGGCGATGATAACACTGCCGTAAAAAAAAAGGCTGTAACTACCATTTTTTTTAGATATTGAGTTAAGTACATATTTGGGATCAGGAATAGATTCGATAGATTCAGGATGATTACGTATGTGTTAAACTTAATTTCGAAAAAAAAATGTTACTTAGGGCCTTTCTTTATGTGATGGCAGAATAGTTATCAAATACACTATGAGTAATGGAACCTAGTTCTTTTTTCCTTAAAAATAATAACACATTGTTCGATTTGCCACCAAAAGCGCATAGTATGACGTGCTTTTGAGGAAAAAATACATCATTGTTGTGGAATAACCTATTTTAATTTACTTTGCTAATTTTAGTGAGATTTTGGTGTTAATTGCTTAACTCTAAAGAGTATTTTGTCGTTACAGAATATATCTACAAGGTTTCTTTGGTAAAAATTGATAAAATAAAACTTATATAACTAAATTGACTAGTAAGGATAGAGAGCATCGAAGTTAGTGTTCAATTTAAATCTGGCGACCTGGCAACCTACGTTCGTTTTGCTAGATCGAGATCAACAGAAAATAGGTCGCCGATTTACCAAGTCGCCAGACTAAGTTAGCGCCCGGTCGCCAGAAATGATTAGTATGTAAAATCCACCCAGTATATTATAGTTATACTCATAATTTTTTTGAGCAAAAGGGCAAAAGTCTTGTATTCATTTATAAATACTTATTAGGTAAATTTTATTCTCACTATTAATTACATTTTTAACTTAAATGACTTTGTAATAAATACTGTTTTTGTAATAAACTTGTCTAGCTAACTTTATACCTATGGTATATAAATAACGTGGAATGATAAATATTGTTTTTTTTTTTCAAATTTCTTTGCAATGGGGACTAGCAGGAGTAGAGATAGAGCACTCTAGTGTGCGCTCACTCTCAACACACATTCCCTCACTCTCATACTAAAGTATATAGCTACGCTAATAAAAAAAATGTACTATCACCCAGTATAAAGCAACAGCTCGTAAAAAGATACATAACAATTATCTGCCTTTTGTCTTAAACTGAAGGTAATAAATAAATAATTTAAATAACAATTTTATAAATATTTGGCATTGGTTTTTGAAGATTGAGACTGAAATACCCAGTTTCGGTCTGCGCTCATCTTAATCCTGACTGTTTTCTTCTTCTTCGGTTTTCTGTGAAAAACGAAATCGAAAATATAATATAAGTAATAAAATATTATACCTAATCGTCAACAGTCAAGAGGAGCTCGTGGCTAAGTAACAGCCGCACGGTTCGACCGATCAAAGGTTAAGCTGCGCTTGGCGCGGTCGGTCCGTGGATGGGTGACCATCTTTGTCGTAGCGAGACTCCTCCGTGCCTCGGAAAGCACGTTAAGCTGTTGGTCCCGGTTGTCATTTATAGAACTTTGACAGTCGTTACGGGAAGTCAGAAGCCAGAAAGTCCGACAACCAGTCTTACCAAGGGGTACCGTGTTTCCCGGTAACTGGGTTGTGGAGGTCAGATAGGCAGTCACTCCTTGTAAAACACTGGTACTCAGCTGCATCCGGTTTAGACTGGAAGCCGACCCCAACATAGTTGAAAAAAGGCTAGGCAGATGATGACCTAATCGTCAACATCATCTGCCTAGTCCTTTCCCAACTATGTCGGGGTCGGCTCCCAGTCTAACCGGGTTCAGTGGTTTACATAGTGCGACTGCCTATCTGACCTCCACAACCCAGTACACCGGGTTATATATTTTTCATCGCTCTAGAAGTCGGTGGCGAAATACTAACAATAGTAACTTACAAGACACAGACAGATTTTTTAAGATAAGGATTAGCTTAAAGGATGACTTTGTAAAGGTGATACTTACAGGTTCCGCGTCGCTAGGTTTTTTTTCGGATGAATCCGCAAATGCCTGTTCTAGATCTTTGTCCGAAGATATATAAATTGCGCTGTCATCGGGCATTGTTTTGGCGGGTATTATTGGTTTTCCATTGATTCTGTTGAAAGAACAGTGACATTTTAAATAAGTATATTATTTTTTTTCGACATAATTATACCAATAAGCTAGCCCTTATTTTTTTGAAGGACATGCCTTTTGGAGATATTTTAGATTTTATAAATGGGTGAATCTTCAATATTTTGCTGTTTGGTTTCCGAATCGCCATTAACCTCATCACTGACTGTCGTTTAAATTGTATACATAACTAGCTTCTGCCCGCGACTTCGTCCGCGTGGCATAGTGGTGCTCCGCTCTTATTGGTTTTAGGGTGATGATATATAGCCTTTCTCAATAAATGGGCTATCTAACACTGAAAGAATTTTTCAATCGTACCAGTAGTTCCTGAGATTAGCGCGTCCAAACAAACAAACAAAATTTTCTAAATTCAAAAATCGTTTATTCAAATTAGGCTGATAATCAGCAATTTACAAAAGACAGCCCCCAAAATACCCGCCCATAAACAAACAAACAAACTCTTTAATGCTGCTTTATTATATTAGTATAGATTTACAAGCTAAAAATGATTATGTTAAATAATGAAATAGATATAGCCTAGAAAGTACCTATATATGACTTAAGAAAAGTCACATTGACACTTGCTAGGTCTCGAACCCGCACACGCATTCACGAGATGCAAATGCCATTGGTAATCGACCGTTTTAGGCATAAAAAACCCAAATGATAAGGTATCCATCGTAAGACAGAAGTTTAAACTTATGGTAAACAGCTGTTTTGAGTTGATCGGACTGTTATCTTGTCGGTGAACTTGGGCCTTAGTCGTGTAATTTCTGTATCAGCAATCCGTTAAAGAGATATATGTAGGCACGGACCTAATAAGGGGTCATTAACAAGACCTAACAACCCCAATGCAAATGTCAGAAACCATGGTATGCTGAATCTCTTGCAATTTTCAAAAATATGGTTTTTAAGCACTATTTATCCTCTTAAATTTTAATTAGTTCAATCAGTTTTTTCTATTTTTCTGTTACTCGATCCCTCATGATATGTATTATATAGGATATATATTGTATGTATGTTATTATTATATTACTTATGTAAGTATTTATATTTATTTATTATATGTATTATTTATGTATTGTATGTATGTTATTATTATATTATGTATAGTAAGTATTCGAGCATATTAGTATTATATCTGTACATTATGTAAACAGTACACCATGGACTACCTACAGCATCATTACTCTTTTTATCATAAATCCATCCAAAGGTTGTCTGTAAAAGATCGCTTTTAGCGATAAGACCGCCCATTGTGTCACCCTATGTATGTAACTAACTTTCCAATGTTATATGTTTTTCTTTTGGTGTACATAATAAAGAATATTCTATTCTATGCTGATGGACTGCGGGATGTTCGAAATAGTTACCGCGCTCCCGGGATAAAAAGGGCTGTGGAAGGAACATGGATGGGTTTTAGTCAGTAAGAGTCTGACACTGATGGCGGGAAGGTCATTTGTTGATTTCTCACCCGAAAAACATCTCTATCATAATGTGTGGCTGATTTGCTCACGACTGTTACTAGCTTTTTTCAAAGGGCTTGAGTTTATCGTGATTAATAATTAGTTTTTTAAGTACAAGAAAAGAAGTTTTTTTTGCAATGAAGTAATTTGACGATTTCCCTTCATGACGATAACCACGGAGAAAAAAGTGAATCTTACTGGTTTTCTCCATTTTCTTCGGAGATTACCACGTCCCGTTTTTCTTGTTGGGTATTGTCGGCCATTCTTCTAAAGTAGGAATCTCTGTAAAACGACTGTCCTACTGGAAAACGTAGAATCACTAGTCCTTGACTTTCGTTGGGACACGAGCTGGAACAAAAAAAAAACACTGTGTTTATTTGCCTTGTTAGGTATGTTTTATCTCAAATACTAGAATTGGCTTAGCCTTTTGTACAGTATAACACGGCTAAACGGATAATAAGTTGTTATCCGAAGGCTTGTAGAAGTTCTTTATCATCGTTTGCCTAGCCTTTTCCCAACTATTTTGGGGTCGGCTTCCAGTCTAAACCGGATGCAGCTGAGTACTAGTGTTTTACATGGAGCGACTACCTATCTGACCTCCACAAACCCAGTAACAGGATAACACGATACCCCTTGGTAAGACTGGTTGTCAGACTGTCTGGCTTCTGACTACCCGTAACGACTGTCAAAGATCTACAAATGACAGCCGGGACCAACAGCTTAACGTGCTTTCCGAGGCACGGAGGAGACTCGGTATGACATAGATCGTCACCCATCCACGGACCGACCGCGCCAAGCGCAGCTTTACCTTTGATCGGTCGAGCCGTGCGGCTGTTACTTAGCCACGAGCTTGTAGAAGTTCTTTATGAATGAAAAAATATACCTAAGTTTGATCTGTAACTGCAATATTCAGTACTAGCTTCTGCCAGCGACTTCGTCCGCGTGGAATAGTAGTGCTCCGCTCCTATTGGTCTTAGCGTGATGATATATAGCCTATAGCCTTCCTCGATAAATGGACTATCTGACACTCAAAGAATTATTTAAATCGGACCAGCGGATCCTGAGATTAGCGCGTTTAAACAAAATGAGAACATTTCCCTTCACTGCTCCGCTCCTATTGATTGTAGCGTGATGAAAAGTATACTATAACCATCTCAGGAGTATGACAAATAATTGTACCAAGTTTCGTTAAAATCCGTCGAGTAGTTTTTGTTTCTATAGAGTTTATACAGACAGACAGACAGACAGACAGACAGACGGACAGACAGACAAAAATTTTACTGATTGCATTTTTGGCATCAGTATCGATCCCTTATCACCCCCTGATAGTTATTTTGGAAATGTATTTTATGTACAGAATTGACCTCTCTACAGATTTATTTTAAGTATAGAAGATAGATAGAAGATAGATAATGTAAGTTACATTCTTTAGCGAAATTATTTTTTGAAATCTGTTCATTAGTTCCTTCCAAAAATTTTTGGCATTACCTACTCATTACATACAAACCACTTTTTAAATATTTGTAGCGAATTGCCCAACAGAATTGCCACTTAATTATACACGCTTAAAAGACAAATGAAAAAATTACCTTACAAGAAGGCTGAGTCGACTGACCGCTTAAAATATGTAATAAGTATATTAAAACAACTTGCTAGGTCTACGTCAGACAACTAACTGACGAGTCCTGAGTAACCCGGTTAAATATAAAACTCACGGGTTTTCCGCAACACGTAGGTATAAGATGACAAAAATAGCCATAATAGTATTTATCTTATCGGGAATTTTGATAATATGGGGGAAAAATCTTCTGAATTAATTACGTAGGTCGCGTTTTTCGGGATATTTCATGTTATTAGAGACGAATGACGTAGTAGCGTTATTATTAATGGTTAATTATCAATGAAACCACATTACTGTGCTTTTGCTGGCTGTTACTTAGCCGGAGCTCGTGGCTAAGTAACAGCCGCACGGTTCGACCGATAAAAGGTTGAGCTGCGCTTGGCGCTGTCGGTCCGTGGATGGGTGACCAGCTATGTCATAGCGAGACTCCTCCGTGCCTCGGAAAGCACGTTAAGCTGTTGGTCCCGGTTGTCATTTGTACATCTTTGACAGTAGTTACGGATAGTCAGAAGCCAGAAAGTCTGACAACCAGTCTTACCAAGGGGTACCGTGTTACCCGGTAACTGGGTTGTGGAGGTCAGATAGGCAGTCGCTCTATGTAAAACACTGGTACTCAGCTGCATCCGGTTTAGACTGGAGGCCGACCCTAACATAGTTGGGAAAAGGCTAGGCAGATGATGATATCAATGAAACCACATCAGCCTATTATTTTTCAGACTAGTACACAAAGGCAGCCTCGAATGCACGAGCATTGGTCAACATTTAAAGCTGGTTGCACTAAACTTTTTATCACTTTATACTTTTACGAATATCACAAAACATGATACCAATAATTAGCATACTTTTAGTAGTTTTTATGGTATCAATACATAGATATAACAATTAAGTAAACATATACCACAAATATTACGACGAAAAATATAAAATAATAGCAAAATTATTCATTTTTATCCTCTATTTTGACAGATCTCGGATGACAGTTCTTCCGTTTCACGTATAAGTAAACGCATATTTTTTGATTCAACTCTGTCCGGTTAAGCAGGTCGAATGCTGTTAGAGGTCATGCAGAAAAAAATTGTATGCAACTGGTTGTTAGAAGTACCCAGGTCTTTGTGAAGTCAGTAAGCTTGCGATTTCATGTTTGTATGATGCTTACACTAATTTATAGTAATGGGAGTGGATAAAATTACCCTAAGGTTATTTTTAGGGTTCCGTAGTCAACTAGAACCCTTATACATAGTTTCGCCATGTCTGTTTGTCTGGCTGTCTATGCGCGGCATAGCTTAGAGGCCATTAGTACTAGAAAGCTGTAATCTACTAAAATGTTTTTTAAACATAAATAGGGATGAATATTTTTTTCACGTGGATCCTTCGTTTTGGGTACCTATGTTATGTGCTTATGTAATGTTGCAGGTGCGTCAAGACCATTTTCGCAAATATCAAGTTTTAAAAAACACTACAAATTGATAAAAATAAAAATTTGAAAAACCCCCTACGTAAAAATGCCTTACATCATTTTGGAAAAGAGCTGATACTCTTACACTGTTGGACCGATATTAATCAAACATAGCTAAGAACCACCAAGGAAACTTTAGGCTTTACTTAGGCTTTCAAATAAAACAAAACCGCATCGAAATCGGTCCATCCGTTTGAGAGCTACGATGCCACAGACAGATACACACAGACAGACAGACATCGACGTCAAACTTATAAAACCCCTCTTTTTGCGTCGGGGGTTAAAAATAACTTTTATCTGGCGAAATGCTTCTAGAACGTTGTATTGGTCCTCAAGCATTTCGCCAGATAAAAGTTATTTTTCAATTTGTAATATTTTTGAAGTCGGTTCTATTATTTGTAAAAAAAAACCTGTATTTTTTGTGGAGAATATAATAAAGTACATATGACTTTAAAAAAGTCATGGGCCAGGTTTCGAACCCGCATACTCGTACACGAAAGGCCGGTGCCTTAAACAGAAATGAAAAAAATTATCATAAAATGAAAACTACTGGGCCAAACTAAGTTAAATTTTTACGGGACCAAATGGCAACTATTCCGCATTAAACTAAAGAAGAATCACGTAAATCGGATCATAAATCTCAGCGTAATCTGTATATATACATAAAAAAACCAATCGAATTGAGAACCTCCTCCTTTTTGAAGTCGATTAAATACTTCTAAATGGCTGTTCCCGACTGTAAAAATCACAAACGTTAATATTAACATATAACGAAGATAAAAAGAGAACTATTAAGTATCACGGCTTGGTTTTTGCCGGTTTCAAAGCTATAGTCGAACAACCAAAAAAAAAACTGAAAAGTAAAAATTAAATTTTATTTAATCGCTTATCGACCAAAACATCGCTCTAGAAGTCGGTGTCTTGTAAGTTACTATTGTTAGTATTTCGCCACCGACTTCTAGAGCGATGTTGCTAGTGAGCGATGCTTCTAGTGTATGTTTTGGAAGTAGATTTAATTTTTTTTGTAACAAGTTTCTTTATTTTTTGCTTTTCAGTCACTCGATCTTGTTATCTTAAAATAAACATACCACTTTTTTAGGTTGCAATAAGCGTGATTAACCAAATCATCTAAGTATTTGGCGTATGCGCAAGTAGAGATAAACCGATAAAAAAACATACAGTCGAATTGAGAACCTCCTCTTTTTTTTGAAGTCCGTTAAAAACGTAATACGGAACCATGCGGCGCGTGGCCCAACACGCACTTGGCCGAATTTTAGATTTTCTATATTAATTTAAAATAAACCCTTTGGTGGATAAACTTTCCTTTATGGGCCGTCGAGTTGGAGGTTCATATTTTTTTTGTAGATAGCACTCATAAACAGAAGCCTTTTTACGAATTTTTAAGTTGCGGAGACTCACGGTTTACGAGATATAATTTTTTAAATATTCCATATGAATTGAAAAATAACACGTAATTTCATGTCATGTTAGATGTCAAATTGACGTTTTACGTTCCGTTGACGGTGGAGGTGTGTTTCATTCAATTTTATCATATTATGTCTTTAAATATAATTACATTTTCACATAGTAAATTAAAATTAAATAAAAAAAATTATGATACGTAATTAATGTGCACTAAAAATGCGTTGTACTATGCAATTACAATGACTTTTTTAAATTAAAAATAAAGAATTTTTTTTTTACACTGGAACGGAACGTGAAGCGACGCCATTATATTAATGATGAGTGTATACATGTCCAAGAGCGAGCGAAGCGAGCTCGGAATTTTAGGGCACCCCGACTCGGATAGGTTAGGTTAGAAGGAGGTGGCGGGGTCGTAGTGAGCGAGCGAAGCGAGCGAACACCGACCCCGCCACCTCCTTCGAGGTTATTTTTTTTTAACCACCCAGAAGTAGGAGCCCCGCGAAGCGGGGCTCCGTCGAGCTATCTTGGCAGGTAGGGTAGTGTTTAGGGCACCCCGACACGAATAAGGTAAGCCTTCGTGGTTATTTTTTTATAACTACCCAGAAGTAATTACTAATTTAAATCACGTATATCTCCGTAAGCATGAGGTTCCGCGGGGTGGTGTTGGTACAGGGGGGTAGGCACCACCCACCCTCGCCCTCCCCTCCATAAATCTTTGGAAATTAGAGTTCAAATTGATGGAAATTAGTGTTTTAACCTAACCTAACCTCAAAACTTTAACCATGGATATCTCCATAACCGTAGGGCTCCGCGGGTTGGGGATGGGACAAGGGATATCCTCTTTACCCCCCCTCCCCCCCCTCTTCTCCCCGAACCATAAATCGACGGCCCATAAAGGAAAGTTTAACCCCTTTGGTGTGTTTGTTATGTTAGTCACAATTGCCAATTTTAGATGAACTAATAATATCGTCTTGAATTTTAATACGAGACAATTCCTTTGAACTTTAACCATGCCAAATCTAATCTCACCGCAAAATGCATAAGGTACGAAGTTTTCTCACTACATACTAATTAAAAGATCTACAACAAACCAATAATTAAAAAAGAAATCTACATACCAACTGGAAAACGTAAGCTTGTAGAACGCCTCACAAAATTACTAACACTTTTCAGTCGATCTTGAACTTGAGTGACAAAATGGAATTATTTAATAAATTCTGACACTATTGTCGTCCTGGCCAGATCGCACGTCTGCTCACTCGATGTAGGTTATTTGTAGTGAGAAATTTAAATGCACTCTGGTTATATTATAGTGCACGGTTCATTGTAGTCACTTGACCCATCCGCTGCCAACCAATCACAAATAGTATCGCTCGGAAACATCCCGACCGCGAAATACGCGCGAAATCATAATGTATCACTGATTTAATCAATGGTTCCAAGAAATTTTATGTTACATAGAAATATAAGAGATAACTTTACGCGTATTGTCTCAAAATTTTGGCAGATAATTGTATAATATTCCTACTCTAAGAATTCCGGATATACTATCTATAAATAATGCTTTGACCTGAATGACTGACGGATGAACGCACAGCCTAAACCGCTGATCGTAGAGACCTGAAACTTGGAGGGTGTGTTCTTTTTATGACGTAGGCATCCGATAAGAAGAGGATTTCCCGAAATTATACTCCTAAGGGGGTGAAACAGGGGGCCAAATTTTGTATGAAACTTTGATATTAACACGCTTTTATTAGCTCGGGTTGTATGTATGTATGTAACGGAATCTTTGAACCTAATTTTCACTGGTTTCTAGACGTCTGATCAACTTGGAACTTTGCACACGTCTTAAGGGCTGATGACAATGCAATAATCCGAAAAAAAAAACTAAAAAAACACGCTTTTATTGCTGACCGAACTAAAAAATGGAAAATAAATAATAGTTTAAAAAAAACTAAAAAAACACGCTTTTATTGCTGACCGAACTAAAAAGTAGAAAATAATTCAATTCAGAGTAAAAAGCGTGGGGTGCTTGATATTTTAATTATTACACCTATTCTATTGGCAACCATTTATGAGAGGAGAGTCATGAAAATATAGGAAAATGCACCCCACGCTTTTTACTCTGAATTGAATTATTTTCTACTTTTTAGTTCGGTCAGCAATAAAAGCGTGTTTTTTTAGTTTTTTTTAAACTATTTTTTTAATTTAAATTCGTATAGCCCACGCGAGCGAGGCCGCTTGCGGAAAGCTAGTATAAATAGAAGGCCCAACACACCCGAACTGATAAAATATATATTTACTAGCTGTTTCCCGTGGTTTCACACGGGCCCGAGGGATCTACTTAAAGCACCTATATAAAAAGTAGACTATAACCATCTTCAGGGTCCCCTCTATATAGGGCTGCCATCACCCAAATCGCCGACCCTGGACTAAAACTATAAAAACCCCGGACATTTTGAATGAGTTTGATGAGTTTGATTTTTTCCCCGGACACTTTCTTACTATTTGTTTAAATGTATTGTTTACCTTTCAATCAATCGGGATCGGCAATCAGGCGTCCGGTTTTGTCCGGACGCTCTTTGAAAACCCGCCCGGACGCCCTTTAAACTAGTACAAATCCGGGGCAACCCGGACGGATGGCAGCCCTACCTCCATATCCATTTTTTTATCCAAATCAATTCGGGCGTTTTACTCTGAAAGCGAACCTAACAAACAAACTTACTTTCGTTTCAAAGTTTCAACTACGTTACTCACACAGAATAAGCGGTAATTGATAGAAAGGAATTGGTTCGGATCTACCTACCGTGACCTAACTTCGAACATACGCACGTGAAAAGCCATTGAACTTTGCACTATTTCCTCTTTTTAGAAATAGTGAGTCAAATACCTAATTTGAACCTACGTATATAGAAACCGCATACCTCGGTATGTTAGTGCCTAATTCGAAAAGAAAGTAATAAAAAAAGTGGGTAAGTGCGAGTCGGAATCGCCCACTGAGGGTTTCGATCTTTGGAAGGAATAGTAGCTATTAAGTTTGTTTGTTAAAGAAAATTGCTGATTACTTCTAAACTGTGATTTAGAATCAATGTTTTATTTTTACTGTAATATTTAGGGTTAGGTCTAACAACCCTAATTATTTCAAATTAACACTTCAAAAAATTCGGACATACGGAAACCTTCTATCTGATTTTGATTCGAGTCTAAGTTGTCAGTTTTTTTTAAACTTTTCGCTGATCATTAAAGTGCCTTGTTTTTCGGGGCTGCGGGATATTCGAAAGAGTAACCGCGCCTCCGGAATACAAAGGGCTGAGGAAGGAACATGGAAGGGTTTTAGTCAGTAAGAGTGACGCTCCCTCCCGCTCCCACCCACGGCGGAGTCATTTGTAAATGTGATGTAAATGTGCTAAATATGTTTTTGATATATATTTTTTTTAATTGTTGTTATAGTTTTTTCTTCCCATTGTATGTGTACTAATTTCTTTTCTTTTTGTTTTTTAATACGTGAACGTTGCCTTGATGTGCGCGTGATTTTTTATATGATCTAAGAGCAGGTACTGACTGAAAATCAGTGCTGTACTTTTTGCGCAGCAAACACTGAGTCAGATTCCTTGCCACGCATGTTTAAAATATGTATGTTTAAATATACACTTCTCATCAAAAAAATCGAAACACTTTCGTTTTTATTGTTTTTGTCCTAATTTTTTACAAAAGAGAATTAATTCCATGAAAAAAAAAACATTATTGTGTAGCTGGCAGTTTGGTCATTACAGTAAGAAGAAAAAAATCAAAATTCGAAATTAGAATTTCATTTGTTTATCCTAAAATGAAATTAATCACTGTTTTGAGACAAATGTGTATTTAGGGTTGGAGTACGTTTCTCGTTTAAAAACTAAAAATTAGCGCTTGTCTTTAAACTTTTTGTTTCTTATTTCATTTACTGTGACTTTGGGACGTCTGAAAAAACTTTTTTTTCTAAAACATATGGATACTTCGCCCGCAGAAGCCGCCCAAGTGGTGGCATTGCTGGATTCTGGACTTAGTCAGCGTGTTGTGGCTGCAAGATTGCATCTAAGCTTATCATCTGTTCATAGAGTCTACAAACGCTATCGGGAGACTGGTTCATTCACGCGCCGTTCAGGATCTGGCAGGAATCGGGTCACTTCTGAGCGAGATGATCGATTTATTGTAACAACTTCTTTACGAAATCGACGCCTTAACGCTTTTCAACTGCAGCAGCAGCTTCGCGTTGTACGAAGAGTAGCTGTAAGTGACTCTACAATAAGAAGAAGGTTGAAGGAACGCGGATTGGCACCGCATAAGCTAGCGAATGGGCCGAAATTAACTGCAGACCATCGAAGAGCGCGCCTTAACTTTGCACGCGAGCACCTAACTTGGTCATACTTTCAGTGGAGCAAAGTACTGTTTTCTGATGAGTGTAAAATTATGCTGTATGGTAACGACGGAAGGAACAAGGTCTACAGAAGAGATGGAGAACGCTTTGCACAATGCTGCATTGAAGAAAAGGTCAGCTATGGTGGCGGTTCGTGGACGGTTTGGGGAGGAATCAGCGCCGACGGTAAGACAGAACTTGCCTTTGTGACTGGGCCACGGCTGCCTGCACTAAATTCTCATCGGTACATCGAACAGTGTCTTGAACCTCATGTGATGCCCTATGCACATTTTATTGGCAACGACTTCATATTCATGCACGACAATGCTAGAGCTCACACCGCGGGCGTCGTACGAGATTATCTTACCGAAGTCGGTATCTCCATTATGGTATGGCCAGCAAGAAGCCCGGACATGAATCCCATTGAACATCTATGGGATGAATTAAAGAGACGAATTCGAGCAAGAGATCCAGCCCCAGAAACACTTAGCCAGCTGCAAAATGCAATCCAAGAGGAATGGGATAATATACCACAACATGTGATCGTGACTCTCATCCGATCGATGAAGAACCGTATGGAAGCAGTAATAAGAGCTCGCGGAGGGAATACAAGTTATTAAATAAACGTTTCTTAATTTTTTTTTTCATTTACGCGTGTTGTTTTACCCATTTCCTTCATATTCCATACAGGGTAAAAATTACTCATTATACAAAATACGAAATCTATGAAGACTTAATTTGAATTTAGAACAATAACATTAGGATTTAAAAACCTCATACTACTCACTATTAAATGACATTTTACATTTATTCCTAAATATACACATTTTTCTGATAATCCTTATCAAATCATAAACTGCGAGGTGTTTCGATTTTTTTGATGAGAAGTGTATTATTTGTTTTTCTTTTGCAATGTTTATGTAATGTGTGTGGCAAAAATAAAATAAATAAAATTTGATGATTTCCTATCCGAAAAAAAGGTATCTTATTTTGAAAAACAGCTGATATGACTAACCAATATTATCTATCATATTTCTGATGTCACATGACTTCACATTTGTGACGGTTATTCCGGTTAGATAATATAATTCGTAGGTATTAACAGGAAAATGTAAGTCAAAACATGCAACTTTGCGTTGCTATGAAGTCATGACCTTACATGACCAGTGTAGTTGACTTTTCCCATTTCCTCTTCATCATAATCATCGACCCATTACTAGCTCGGTGAGCCAGCCCGCGAGCTGAGCTAATAGCTTTAAAATTCCCAATTATAATAATTATATATATATTCTGATCCAGCCTGTCCCTTGCTTTCCTCCCCCAGCGACGCCCTAAGCCGAGGCTCGTACCCCACTAGGGGGTGCCTTCAGCGTGTAGTCGCTTAGTTTTGTAAGTTAAGCCCTGGCTGGAGGCCCTAAATTCATTTAAGGCACTTCACAGGCAAGCCTTGTTAAGCAGTTGACAACCTTCTAGGTAGACCTGCGAGATGCCATACTAAAAAAAAAACATTGCTAGCCCACAGTGAGGGCTCCCGCGCTTAAATTAGCGCTAGAGGCGCTAGTGTAGCGTGCGGTCTCAAGAAATGTCAAATGTAAGGGATCTTTCACTGCGAGCACTTTAACTGTGGATTTCTACAAATTATTGATGGTTATCGCAAATATTGTGCCATTCATCATTGATAATAGTAGATATACTTTACAGCTCAATAAATGTTAGTTCTTCACACGAAAAGCTAAGAATAGGTGCAAAATAAATGAGCTTTGAAAACAGTTAATTCGAAGTAAATTATGTAGTTAGAATTTGCACTCGCTGAGAACAAACACAACAAATAATCACTTGTGAGTCGTGACCTCAATTTACAAATAGCCGGTAGTAACATTAATGAACAACATGTGTAAAGTGTATTGGTTTATTATGTTCAGTGATTAATAACTAAAGAAAAATTATCTAATAATTATGGAACGAAACCCCTTAAAAAAGGGTAACAAGACTTCCAGTATGCCAGTTACTCTGCATCCGTGCCACGTCCGGCGTCGAACGAAAAGGGACAACTTGAAGTTATTCGTACGCCAGAAATTCAGAACTGGATGGCGACCATTGAGAAGTGCCTACATGAGGTGTGCTCCATCGCCACAGAGGGCAAACTGAACTGAAACTGCGCATCAGTACTTTGTGCCGAAAAGTTGGTCATGGTACTTCGCAAATGGCAGTTGAGTATCAGTCTATCAAAATAAGAACAGTCCGAGCCCACACCACTGTCCAAACACTCGAAGATCAACTTGATCTATCCCAGCGACTACAGGATCTCCAGCTGAGTATTGGTGAATCGCTAAAACCTGCCACTGAAACCTTTGCTGGTCAATGGTCAAAAAGTACTACAAACTTTACACAGCCGATAAACCTGAAATTAGTGGCCAAATATCCTAAGGATAAACTGAAGTCAAGCGAGGAAACAAAAGTACTAGTCCAAAAAATTATCTGTCCTGAACAGATGAAACTTCACGTGAGATGCCTGCGTAAGACAAAGAACGGTGGTGTCATAATCAGCACTGATACGAAGGATAACATTGAGAAGTTGAAACAATCGGAGCAGCTAACTAAGTCAGGTTTCACAGTCGACGAGCCCCATAAAAGGAAGCCCAGGATAGTAGTTATCGGAGTGCCCACATCTATGCAAGAAACGGAATTACGGAAGTCTTCACTTGTCTGTACCATCAAAATGTAGCCGATAAACTTCAAGTTTACTCTCTTGATACATTTTTGAGCTCTATTAAATTAAGTCACAAGTCAGGGAAGAAGGACGCTGAGAACTGTAATTATATAATAGAAGTTCCCATAATAATCCGCAAAGCCCTGATATCGAAAGAACGAGTATTCGTTAATTGGTCATCTTGCCCTGTATGAGACTTTACTTTGGTCACTAGATGCTATAAGTGTCAGCAGTATGGTCATGCAGCCAAGTCATGTCGGGAGTCCACCCATACATGCGGCCACTGTGGTGAACAAGGACACACATTAAAAAAATGCACATAAAAAGGCGGAGGCACCAAAATGCGCTACTGTTTGCACTTCAAAAAACCGGCCAAGTGCGTGATGGGCCACGCGCAGTAGGGTTCCGTAGTGGGAGTTAGTTAGTCGACTATTACTCTGTAACCGGTTAAGCCTACTGAGCCGTGATAGTTTTCCTTGTAAGTTCATTACATGTGCTACGTCCGTGAATTTTTTCACATTTCTAGGTACAGCCATTCAAAAGTTAGAGGGGGAGGATGCTCGTATCGAACAAAAACTTACACTTTAAAGCTAGATATTTCGCAAACGGATCCTTAAATCGAAAAGGGTCTTCAGATCATTTTACCACTTTGTCGGCGTGATCAATATATATATCCATACCATATTTCAGCTTTCTAGTACATTTGAGATATGCCGCGGACAGACAGACAGACAGACAGACAGACAGACAGACAGACGGACATGGCGAAACTATAAGGGTTCCTTGTCGGACTAGGGAACCCTAAAAACGGTTGTCGATCACGCGCGCACGAGCCAGCGCGCTTGCTTTATTCGCGCTCAATTTGCTTTGTCGTAACAAATAGGCATATAAAAAAGCATACTAGAAAAAAAGCGCGTAAAATAACTAGCTTAATTGAACACCACTAACTTCATGTTGGCAGAGGTCATCGTACACTACGTTTGCCTAGCCGTGGTCTTCACTTAAGCACCCGTTTATTTAATCAACGGTCATCGGTTCTTCGACAGATATAGCAGCCCACTGCCACCAGCTTGTCAACTCTTCGAGATTTGTGCTTGGTTGATGTCAATTGGCTGGCTGTTCTATGGGGCTTAAGTATAACATTTGGCAACTATCTGGCATAAAAAGGCCACATAACTCATCGTCTGCGTGGAAGTCGCCATAGCATCTTGAGAGCCTTAACTGGTAGATACGATTAATTTTTTTTTTTTTTTTTTCTATAAGCATTAGCAGACTAATATGAAAAGTCACACTAGTTGCACGGTTCCAAAAAGTAGGTCCTATGGAGAAAAACCGACAGGAATCTCCATGGATACTCTTTTCAAAAAAGAAATGGTGTTCACAATAATTCGGTTACATTCGTATACGCTAAGAAAATTATATAATACAAGGTGTGCTACTCAGTTATACAAACCAAAAAAGATTGTCCTCTCATGTGGAAATTAATACCTACCCACAGCGGACAAAGTTCTTGCTTGCTATTGTTTATAGTACTAGCTGTTAGCTGGGAACTACTTCACGCACCCGGATAAAATGTCCCCCTCTATCTCCGTACCAAATTTCAGCCAAATCGGTCAAGCCGTTTTCATGCTATGCCGTGACAACGGAAAACGGGTTTCATTTTTATATATATAGATGTACGTATTGAAATGTATGGATCTCTGTTATCTGAATAAATAAATTATTATTACTATACTAGCTTCTGCCAGCGACTTCGTCCGCGTGGATAGTGGTGCTCCGCTTCTATTGGACTTAGCGTGATGATATAGCCTATAGCCTTCCTCGATAAATGGACTATCTAACACTGAAAGAATTTTTCAAATCGGACCAGCGGTTCCTGAGATTAGCGCGTTTAAACAAAATGACAACATTTCCCTTCACTGCTCTGCTCCTATTGATTGTAGCGTGATGAAAAGTATACTATAACCATCTCAGGAGTATGACAAATAATTGTACCAAGTTTCGTTAAAATCCGTCGAGTAGTTTTTGTTTCTATAGAGTTTATACAGACAGACAGACAGACAGACAGACAGACAGACAGACAGACAAAAATTTTACTGATTGCATTTTTGGCATCAGTATCAATCCCTAATCACCCCCTGATAGTTATTTTGGAAATATATTTCATGTACAGAATTGACCTCTCTACAGATTTATTATAAGTATAGATATAGATAGATATAGATAGAAGATAGATTATTTATTCAGTCAATTATCTGGATGATGGAACCTTGGGAGGCAATGCAGATACCGTTTTAAATGACCTCATTTTTCTCCAAGACAAACTAAATGCAATAGGCCTGACACTCAACGTTTCGAAATGTGAACTTTTTATACCTGACACTACTGACAGACAAGTGACTCTCTCGAAATTTAACGCAATAGCCCCAGATCTAAAATTAATTGACAAAAGTTCTCTTTGCCTCCTTGGTTCCCCAATATTTGAAAATTCCTTTTCTAATTTTATTGATGAGAAAATACAAAATTTCAGTGATGTTTCGGAAAGGCTGTTCCAAATTAACATGCATTCGGCCATCACCATAATTCGGTACTGTTGTTTTGGTCCAAAATTAACTTATATTCTGCGCGCTTCCCATTTATGGAAGCACGCAAATCTTTTGGACAAAATTGATCAAATAATTCATAAAACATTAACATCCATCTTAAATGTGGCCATGGACGACCGAGCTTGGACTCAAGCCACTCTTCCCATTCGTATGGGAGGCCTCGGCGTCCGCAAAATTTCTAGTATAAGTTTACCGGCTTTTATATCCTCCGTCCGCGGTACTGAGAAATTAACCAGGAATATCTTACCTTCCACACTGGTTAATTTTGAGGTACCGTGTTTGACTGAGGCTATAGATACCTGGAAAATCACCTGCCCGAACTCTGATCTACCCGCCAACCCATCCTCCCAAAGACAGTGGGATGAGCCGCTCTGCAGAGTAATTCAAAAGAATTTAATCGATTCATCAATTACTTCTGCCGAGCGAGCACGCCTGCTGGCTGTGGGTGCATGGGAATCGGGTCTTTGGCTTCATGCACTTCCGTCATCAAACATAGGCACCATGTTTGATGACACTACTTTCCGCCTTGCTGTTTGCCTGCGTCTGGGCGCGCCATGCTGCTCTCCTCATCGCTGCCACTGTGGCGAAGCTGTCAACAGCCTCGGTCACCACGGCCTGTCATGCAGCCGAAGCGCGGGCCGTATCGCGCGGCACGCAAATATAAATGACATCATCCGTCGTGCTCTTGTTGCCGTCGGCGTTCCAGCTGTATTAGAACCAAATGGCTTGGCACGTGACGATGGCAAGAGACCAGACGGTATGTCATTATTTCCATGGAAGATGGGTAGGCCTTTAGTGTGGGACGCAACCTGTGTCGATACTCTTGCGCCATCCCACCTTGCTAGCTCTGCGTGCTGCGTTGGCTCCGCTGCTGCGGCTGCGGAGAACCTCAAGCGGCGAAAGTATAGTAACCTTATTGGTAACTATATTTTTGAGCCGTTTGGGGTTGAAACTCTAGGGTCGTGGGGTCCGAGTGCCCACCTTCTTTTTAAAGAATTGGCGAAGCGGCTTGTTGACACTTCCCGTGACCCAAAGGCTGGCTTTTACTTTGGCCAAAGGCTAAGCATTGCCATCCAACGTGGCAATGCCGCCAGCCTCTTGGGTACACTTCCAGTTGACGGCGATGAGGAAGAATTTTTTGACGCAATATTTTAGTTAGATTTATATTAGAATATATATTTACTTTTTTTTTTTATTTTTCGTAATGTAAATAATGTAAATACTTTCTTTTAAATAAAATCATTACAATATAAAATAAAAGTCAATTACTTAATATGTATATTTTAAATCATTATTTACAAATGCGTTTAAAAAAAAACATTTTACACATTAAGTGGAGCTCGTGGCTAAGTAACAGCCGCACGGGTCGACCGATCAAAGGTTAAGCTGCGCTTGGCACGGTCGGTCCGTGGATGAGTGACCATTTTTGTCATAGCGAGACTCCTCTGATTACGCATACGTAAATAATATTACTAATTCAATAGTTATTGTAATTGTAACGTCCAAATAGGACTTTTATAGGTACGTAATATCTAAGCGAAATAGTTTTCCTTAAATGTAAAGTGACGCGTTTGACAAATTAATTTGCAATAATATTACGTATATAAATATTATGACTAATTACTTAGTTATTTACCTACATATCTATATAAATGCGAGAGTACCATATTCTATCTGTCAATCTGTCTGTTGTTCTCTGTATGTTGTCTGTCGATGTGTCGCGCTAGCCTAGTGGTTAAGGCACCTGCATCTCGTTTAAGAGTGTGCAGGTTCGAAACCTAGCAAATTCCAATGTGACTTTCTAAAATCATAAATGTACTTTCTAAGTATATCTTAGACGTCACTGACTAACGGTGAAGGAAAACCTCGTGAGGAAACTTGAAATTAAAAAGTCTGAAATCGCAAGCGTGGTGATCAATGCTCACGCCTACTCTGTATGAGAAGAGGCCTGTGCCCAGCAGTGGGACAATATATAGGCCGATAATGATGCTCTGTCTGTTTTGATTTCACGGCAAAAATATTGAACCGATTGAAATGAAATTTGACATGGAGATAGATTGAAACAGGAGAAAGGACATAGACCGCGCGAAACAGCTAGCTTATAACACTTCAAGGATTTAAGGATTTACAAAGAAATGCCTGAACTGCCTGCCTGAGAAACGATGATGAGCTGTATCCGGTTTAGACTGGAAGCCGACCCCAACATAGTTGGGAAAAGGCTAGGCAGATGAGATGATGAGTTCCGACTATACTAATGGGTATTCACACGGTATTCAAAATGCATTTAGATTAATGTTAATAGGTCCTCATGACGTCATAAAAAAGTTCCCGGAGATCACAAAACGTGTTGTGTCACAACTTGACTAAGTGGTTGAAATTGGTCTTAATTTATATAATGTATTGTATTTCTTAGTAAGTGATCCCCATTGCCCTCAAAATATATATTTTAACATATAGGTTTAGGCCTGTTTTCTTGAAGGGAGCAAAGATGTTTTTCCAACAATTAATTAGGTATAGTCGAATATAATATCTTAGGATTAGGATTAAGGTTGGTTTTCTAATGTAACATCATCATCAGCCTATATATTGTACCACTGCTGGGCACAGGCCTCTTCTCATACAGAGAAGGCATGAGCATCGATCACCACGCTTGCTTAAGGTGGATTGGCGATTTCAGATTTGTAAAGTCCAGGTTTCCAAGGTTTACAAGAGAGCCTTAACCACTAGGTCACCACATCTTAGGTTAAAATTTAATTCTAGTTAGATGAAGGCAATAAGAATTCAATTACTCCGATCTTATTTAAAAAGACACTTACTTAATTATGTCATATATTTTTACACCTTGGGTTACATCATCCAAGTTTTAGTAGGGATCCCTAATTATTTCTGGAAATAAATATAGCCTATGACACTTCGTAAAGATGTAGCTTGCTAAGGGTGAAAAAATCGGTCCAGTAGTTTTTGAGTTAAAACCCTACAACAAACAAACAAATCTTTCCTCTTTATAACTTTATTAAAGACCAGCGACTTCGTCCGCGTGAAATAGTGGTGCTCCGCTCCTATTGGTCTTAGCGTGATGATATATAGCCTATAGTCTTCCTCGATAAATGGACTATCTAACACTGAAAGAATGTTTCAAATCAGACCAGCGGTTCCTGAGATTAGCGCGTTTAAACAAAATGACAACATTTCCCTTTACTGCTCTGCTCCTATTGATTGTAGCGTGATGAAAAGTATACTATAACCAGCTCAGGAGTATGACAAATAATTGTACCAAGTTTCGTTAAAATCCGTCGAGTAGTTTTTGTTTCTATAGAGTTTATACAGACAGACAGACAGACAGACAGACGGACAGACAGACAGACAAAAATTTTACTGATTGCATTTTTGGCATCAGTATCGATCCCTAATCACCCCCTGATAGTTATTTTGGAAATATATTTCATGTACAGAATTGACCTCTCTACAGATTTATTATAAGTATAGATATAGAAGATAGATATAGATAGATAGATAGATTAAAATTTAAAATACAGCAAACGTTTTAATGCTCGAATTCGGATATATGTATATGCCACGATTTTGATTGACTCCATGTGTTGTCTCATGTAATAATCTTTGGCTATAATTATGTTCTTTGTTCTATAATATTTATTTAGGAAGTTACAATGATCATATTAATTAATTTAAACTACTTAAAATAAGAATAATAATTGTAATAATTATGTTATCTATATGTATATATAAAACTTTTTACAAAACGCTTTACGACCAAAACATCGCTCTAGAAGTCGGTGTCTTGTAAGTTACTATTGTTAGTATTTCGCCACCGACTTCGAAAGCGATGTTTTAGTCGTAAAGCGTTTAAATAAAAATTATTTTTTACTTTTCAGTTTTGTTTGGAAGTCGGTTTTATTTTTTTTGTAAAAACGTTTTTATTTTTTCGCTTTTCAGTGTCTCGGTCTTGCTATCTTAACAAAATAAACACACCACTTTTTTAGGTTGTAATAAGGGTAAATAACCAAATCATCTAAGTATTTGGCATATCAGCAAGTAGAGATAAATCGTTATTTTTGGTATATTTATAAAACGGCTGAACCGGTAGTGATAAAATTTATATGGGACCACACGGGAAGCACCAGCTTTCAAATAAAAAAATAATCATGAAAATCGGTTCACCCAGTCGCAAGTTATGAGGTAACAAACATAAAAAAAAAATACAAAAACAAAAAAAAATACAGTCGAATTGATAACCTCCTCCTTTTTTTGAAGTCGGTTAAAAAGAAGAAACTGACTGGCCACAATCCACAGATAAAACCGATATTTTTTGGTGCAACTGGGTGTGAGTGTATAATTAAAATGTTTATTTTCTACATAAATACCTACGTAATTATGCACTACACGACGACCAGCCGCCTGATTAATTATTCGTCTTTCCTGTACGTTCAAAGGATGTCTGGAAGACAGTGATAAGTTGATAAGACCGCCGTTGTATCCCTCACATTTAATGATAATTGTATATTTCTCGATTTCTTCTTAACAGACTTCGTCTTCGATTTCGACTTCGACAGAACAAGAGGTTATCAATTTAACCCGTATGGCCGTCGGTGTAAAATAAATTCGTCGGTCTAAAATACATACAATGGTAACTTACAGTTAGACACCGACTTTTAGAGCGATGTTTCAGCAGAAACTAAATTTATTTTTCTCATTCAAAGTGTTTTGGAAGTTTTTTTTTTTTATTTAGTAGCTACCTACAGTTAAGCGTTATTCTATTCTACTGCAAATAAATAAGTACATAGGTAAAGCTTACATAAGTGATGAATTGTGCATTGTTTCTCAATACAATTTGCGTTGTAAATATTAATTACCTCAGTAATTACTTAACAGTAAGTTGTAAACATCGGTTTCCATAAAATATCTACGATGTGTTGTAAAAACCAGGTAATTGTATATAATTTAATCTATACATATAAAATGGTTTGTCCTGAATGACTGACGGATCAACGCACAGCCTAAACCGCTGATAGTAGAGACCTGAAACTTGAGGGTGTGTTCTTTGTATGACGTAGTCCGGTAAGAAAGGATTTTCCGAAATTCTACCCGGAAGAGGGTGAAAAAGGGGGGCAAAGTTTGTATGAAACTCTGTAATTTTTTATTTGAATTCGTATAAACCACGCGGGCGCAGCCGTTCGTAAATGCGAAAGTGTGTCTGTCAGTCTGTTAACTCTTCGCGATTAAACTGTCGAACCGTTTAGATGAAATGAGTAAAGGGGGATAACTGGAACTCCTTTTTTTTCGGATGGGAAATCATCAAATGATCCCTCCCGCCGTGGGTGAGGCGGGTGGGCGACCCCGCGCCCCCGGAATACAAAGGGCTGAGGAAGGAACATGGATGGGTTTTAGTCAGTAAGAGTCTGACACTCCGATCCCCCCCACCCACGGCGGGAGGGGTCATTTGATGATTTCCCATCAGAAATAAATAAATAAAGTACCTACTAAATAAAATGAAGTATTTTATACACCCAAATAACTTAATTGTACTTAGATTCACCAGGTCATCTGTCTAATTGACAAGAAATAATGAAAATTAATATTCAACGAGAATATAAATTTATCATTACCAGCCCACATAATAAACCTACATAAAATAAGGCTGTACGCAGACTAGGCTGTTATCTCCCGACCGAAGTACAAAAACGCGACGTTTACATAACTTGGTTTTGATGTTATTAAACACTATCTTCTACCCGCGGCTTCGTCCGCGTGGAATAGTAGTGCTCCGCTCTTATTGGTCTTAGCGTGATAATAATATGTATATAGCCTTTCTCGATAAATGGGCTATCTAACACTGAAAGAATTATTTAAATCGGACCGTCTTAGCGTGATAATAATATGTATATAGCCTTTCTCGATAAATGGGCTATCTAACTTTGAAACAATTTTTCAAATCGGACCAGTAGTTCCTGAGATTAGCGCGTTCAAGCAAACAAACTCTTCAGCTTTATATATTGGAGTAGATTTATAATCTCCTAGTTGCACGGTAAAGGCAGGAGCCTTTACCGTGCAACTACTACTGCAACTTTTAGGGTTCCGTAGTACATAAGGAACGTTTATAGTTTGTCTATCTGTCGGCAGCGTAGCCCAGAGTTTCTTACTGCTCAGCAGAAATGCTGTAACTACAATTTGGAATCAGGAAAAAAATCTTAATACGAAAATATATTTAACTCAAAACTATACTCCATTTACAATAAGATTAGACATTTAAACGCACCCTATTTACTGTTCGTTCAAACGATTTTGAGCTCTATTGCTGAGGTGATAAAACAAAAAACAGATGCGGAATACATTTGGTATTGTAAACATTATTTTGCTTTCAACACCATCCTTATCTATACGGAATAGAACTCAAAATCGTTTGAACGAACGGTAAATGGGGTGCGTTTAAATGTCTAATCTTATTGTAAATGGAGTATAGTAAGCTGAAATTGAATGCGCCGACCAACGTGGATAGCGTTAAACCGCCCAGCCCGTGTTCACTCTAGTGATAATGATGACTCACTTAATTATTTATACACAGAATACAATCTATTTTAAGCTTGAAATGTTATTTATAATTACTGATACATATACTATGTTATATACCTAATATAGCATCGTGTTAGCCTTGACATACGTCATAAGTCTGAACATTCGCACAGTTCGAGATATATCTCAGCAATGCTGACACAAAAACGAGCCAATTTTTGTGTTCCGTAGTCGACAAGGACCCCTTATAGTTTCGACATGTTCGTCTGTCTGTCTGTCCGTGGCACAGATCAGAAGTTCATGATACTAGAAAGCTGAAATTTGGTATGGATATGTATATTGATCACAACAAAAAAAGTCCGGCACTGTTCCCGGCCTCCCCAGGCCGGGTTCGTCCATGAGGATTTCCCCCCGAAAAAAAAAAAAAAAGGTAGTTTAGGACAATGGTTGTAAAACAATCGTGTACTATCCATACCATATTAATTATTCTTATTATAATGACAGTCATATTCATGACTCATACCACTCATGAGCAGTACTGATGCTTAAATGAAACTTGTCATTGCAATGTCAATCGATCATGGTCATTTTCCTTGTTCAGCAGAGTGCATACTAAATTATAATTAGTATCATATGTATCTACCTATTCGTAGATATAGTAATCGATTTCAGCGAAATCAAACGTGGGTTTCCCCTGCTTGGGCGGAGCACTGCCGTGTCCTCATGGGGTCGACCTCTCGCGTCCGGCCCTGGTTCAGGCCATGGTCCGGAGCGAGACGGACTGGGAAGCCGTCGCCTCCTTCTGCGAAGAGTAATGCTGGAGAAGGAGGCGGCGGAACACGTGAGGGAGCGACAGACCTCACGCTCCAGTCGTGGGAGAAGCCACGTTCGTCGGGAGCCGCGAGACGACTCCCGTCCACCGTAGGCTGCGGACGATGAGCTAAGGGTGGCTCGCCGTCCGGCAAGGACTAGACCGCGTCGACGGCGTTCGTTTTCCACGCGCGCCTCAAAGAGGAGTCAGCAAAAGTGACGGGGCCCTCCCCCAGGGCCATAGCCTGCCGGAGCTGCGGGACGTTCGAAAGATATACCGCGCCCCCGGAATACAAAGGGCTGAGGAAGGAACATGGATGGGTTTAGTCAATAAAATACTGAAAAAACGAAGAAAAAAGAAGTCCGCCTATGTATCACTGCTTAACATGTGCCTAGCTTTTTCCCATCTATGTTGGGGTCGTCTTCCAGTCGAAACCAGCTGAGTACCAGTGTTTTACATGTCCAAAGAGTGCATTGTTTAGAGCTCTTCCAGGAACAGTCTAGGGCAACCCCAACCATCGTCCACATTACTCAACGCATTCTTGACCTCCAACTCTAATTGGATGACCATCATGGGCAGTATGTCTGGAGGACCTACCTAACTGTGAGATGAATGAGTCTCTTGAACAGTTTTTATCACAAACGCAATTGGTCAATGATCTTTTTAATAAAATTGTAATGTTGTTTGTAATATCACAATAACAGCTGTGCAGATACATTTTAAACAGACGAAAAAAACGGAGTAGGCTTACGAGTCGATGCGTACCTATATTTTTTTTATGTATGACCAGGCATGGGAGGAGCTCGTGGCTAAGTAACAGCCGCACGGATCAACGAATCAAAGGTTAAGTTGTTGGTCCGGGTCCGTAAATAAAACTTATTTTTTCCTTTTCAGTATTTTTGTACATCGGTTCTAGTATTATCGAATACACTACATTTTTACTTAAAGTTGGGTAAGAATTTTACTTTAGCCGGTAACACAAAAATTACATTTCAAGATGGTGGCTAGCGTTAGTTCACCTGTCAGCCACATTCATAAAATAGCTATGTCGCTATTACTATACTTATTATGTTTTTCGTCTTAATTTATATAACATTTGTTTTCGTATTTTTTGTAAGTATGTATTGATAACATAAACATATTAAAAATGTGCTAATTATTGATAAGTAGGTAGGTATCATGTTTTGTGATATTCGTAAAAGTAGGTAAGTATAAAATGATATTTTTTTGTTGTTACCAGCCTATTGTTATTACGTAGGTACCTATATACATATTTGCATGATTCAATGATAAGAATAAAAACAAACGTCTACTTATGTAACTTTTATCATTTTTTTTAACATAAACTTTAAATGTTAGCGCTAAAGTAGATAATAATTCATTAGGATAATAAATGACAAAAGTACTTACATCAAAACCAGGGCGACAACACCGAGGAAATTTCTAATAAAAGTGAAAGTGTCCATTGTGTTGACGATCCAAAAGATTTTCACGAAATGTGCATATTCGTAGGCTTGTCACACTTTTATATAAAAACCTGACCGGCACTACTAGGTAGGTACTCGAATTATCAACATTTAATGACACTATGTATATTTATTAAGAATTAATATCAAATTCACTGACTCGCGACAATGTTTAATAATCATATTTTTTTATCACATTTCCCGAGTGATTGGATCTGTCACATTAAACCAGAAAATTACGAATAAATGAACACTTAACAGTACAGACTCGATTATCAGAAGTTTATCGGTCTGATGTCTGGCGTCTAGGTACCTATATGTAATTAAGTTTTTATTATAATTTATATTTTTACTAACTATCAACATCTAAGCGAAACACGTCCGTGTTAGACGCCCGTCTCGAAACATTATCATGTCTTTAAGACTCATCAAGTATTTAAAAGACTTCTTGTATAAATTATCGCCCATCAGCTGTGGAAAACCCGCAGCTGAGATGGAATTCGGGACGTCCGCCGCACAGTGGGCCTGGATTTTAAGTTTCATAGAGGTTAGATTTCTTTTTTGAAAATCGGGTTTTTCGGCGTGGAAATGGATTCATTTACGATGTAACTATTTTTAAAACATAAACCGTTTTGAAGACAAATTCGAAGTTTTATGTTAGCTCCATACATTTTCTTTTACTCTTGTGTTTTAAAAAAAGTTATATCGTCGACTACAGTCTTATATATCACTAGCTTCTGCCAGCGACTTCGTCCGCGTGGAATAGTGGTGCTCCGCTCCTATTGGTCTTAGCGTGATGATATATATAGCCTATAGCCTTCCTCGATAAATGGACTATCTAACACTGAAAGAATTTTTCAAATCGGACCAGCGGTTCCTGAGATTAGCGCGTTTAAACAAAATGACAATATTTCCCTTCACTGCTCTGCTCCTATTGATTGTAGCGTGATGAAAAGTATACTATAACCATCTCAGGAGTATGACAAATAATTGTACCAAGTTTCGTTAAAATCCGTCGAGTAGTTTTTGTCTCTATAGAGTTTATACAGACAGACAGACAAAAATTTTACTGATTGCATTTTTGGCATCAGTATCGATCCCTAATCACCCCCTGATAGTTATTTTGGAAATATATTTAATGTACAGAATTGACCTCTCTACAGATTTATTATAAGTATAGATGATAAGGTATGATAATAGTAAATGAACACATATCCACGCCTAAAACCCGATTTTCCAAAAAGCAATCGAACCTCGTATAAAACTTAAAATCCAGCCCACTGTGCGCCGTATCTATATCAATAAGGCAGTGCAGTGCTTTTGTATGGTTCCGTAATACTTACATTTTAAATTGTCGACTATTACAGACTCTGTAACCGGTAAAGCCTACTTAGCCTTAACTTAAAGCTTACTTGATAATTTTTTTTACTTCGTTATATTATAATGCGACTGTTGTGATTTTTTCACATACAGCGATTTAGAGGTTACATAGAGTGGGGGGACGCTCGTCTCTAATGACAAACATCAGTAATTTAAAGATTAATATATCGGATCCCTGAAACTGGAAATAGTCTCCACACGCAACTGAAATATTTTGCAATACTTAACAAACGATACCCCATACGATGGAGGTCAAAGAAAAACTCATCCCATCATACCAAGTTACAGCTTTCTAGTACAGACAGACGAACTTCTGACTACGGAACCCTAAAACGCTGTATCGTTAACTTCAGAAAAACGCCATCTATTGTTTATAGTAAGAAACTTGGTCACTGATTACGTTTTATTCTAATAGATGGCGCTAGTATGCAACAAATCCACAAAATATAAATAAACACCAACATCATCTGGCTAGCTTTTTTGCCCAAAAAATCAACACCAACATAAACAGTATTTATGTATACAGTCTATGTGTCTATTCAGAGAATACAATGTAGGTACGTACCAAATTTCATCCAAATCGATTCAGTAGTTTTTGCGAGAATGAGTACGTGACAAACATTCATCATCATATTGGTTGGATAATAAATGATTTTAGCCAATCTTAAATATGGGATGCGAAAGGATCCTATTAAAGGGTTTCATAATATTACAGTACAGTTTTTATGTAATAAAAAATTCTCAAACTTATAATTTATATTTAAAACGTTTTCAATATAAATTATTTGATGAATCTCATGTTTACTGTAGATTTGTGCTGGTGGTGCCATCTGCGCCGACCTTTACGTAATGTTCCCTATTGATTAAAAGTTTTTTACCATAAAATGATACTTCAGGAATCTTCAATATTATATTATATTCTGATATGTATGGCAATATTATGTATATAATTTTAAACATTGCAATACTGCGAATAATATTTGGGAATTCCGTGCTGTTTTGAAAAAGATATGGATAACGTACTTAAAGTGACATGATAATATTTATTAAAGAATTTATATAAGAGCTACCTACTTGCAAAATATAAAAAATATCGTAATACAAATTATTTAGCTTTCATAAAATTAAAGCTGAATAATACTATTTTCCTTCAACACATTTAAGAAAATTAGTATCTGAAGGTTGGCCAGACTGACTGTCAAAACAATGTTGCCACAAACTAAATATCAGCAAAAATCAGGGAAAAAGAACCACGATGACGAACTAGTGTTGAATTGTTGATGTTGATGCACTTTAATCAGCAAAATCTTTGGGTTGGAGAAGATATAAATATTTTTTCGTTAAAGTAGTATTGCCCTCTTAAATTATTATAAAATATAATGAAATATATTATAGGAACAGCAGAATTAAATAAAATCTTTAAACCGTCCCTATGTCCCCTGTCGCCCCTGTATGTTTTTAACAGTGATCTTTCTTCATTATAATTTAACGTATTTTTATATGAAAACACAGTTTAAAAATAAATGTTTTATTAATCTAAACTACTTGCACAGATTGAAGTTCCTGTAGGCTGTACAAGCGGATACATGGCTATTATGTAACTCTTTAGAGGTAATGCGAGCATGTGACCAGCTTACCATAGCCTGTAAGAAGCTCCGTGGTACTATGGACGCGCTGTCTGTTTGTGCTGGCTCGTTTCTTTGTACCTGACAATTGCTACCGTAGTAGAAAACACAATTTATTTGCTGTGCCTCCGTGTCGCACCATTGTGAGTTTAAGTCCCCAATACCTTATTCTCTGACTGCGCTTAATGATCTCTTGGATTTTAATCCAATAAGCGATTTGTTTACGGATGAATGGACGAAGATTTTATTGCAATGTCAGAAGTACTGTGAGACTTTTTTCTTATAAATTATATTTTATTAGTTACTGTAATTGGTTTTTAACTGCTGTGATTAATTAAATAAATGAGTAAATCAATTATTTTAAGAGAATAATTTATGGTTGGTAATATGTAAGCCAGATTATGGCAACCCAGCTGACTCACGTCATTTATTCCAATCAGTTCGAAGTTCGGTACTAATCGGTGCGTCCCGCTTGTTTGTTTTGTTTACTGTTTATTTTCATTTAAAAACTTTTCTAACGCCGCCGTCCTTTGTTTACATTAGTACACTTATTAACACAATAAACGTTCGAGTGTTGTGCCTACTGTGATATCTTATGTAATTTGTATTGCGAATTATTTGCACTTATTTGAGTTTAGTCATCGTCCCGTGGATTTTAAGTTTGGTTTTCTGTATTTGTGATTTTTCCGTGAGTTTAGCGCCGAAATGCTACTTCCGCAATGATCCAACCATAAAAAGAGGTTAGTGTTGTTTTTTTATTGATTTTTCCGGTATCTGATGCTGATAAAACGCATGACATCGAATACGTATTGTTACCTATCTTGTTTTTACTTTTTTTTTTGTTTTGTCATTCGTTGCATTTTTTTGTCAGCGCGAGTGACCTCGATTCTCTTTTTAAAAGTTAACTTTTCTGTTATGGTGATTGCGATCTTTAGTCGTACATGAACATGTTTAAATTATTCAATTAAAAATATTACGTTAAGCACCTTTCGAAATCGAAAGACATGAGATTCTTAAGAAACAATATGATTTTACTCATTTTTTTAAATAACTCTAAATTTTGTATATGTTACACAGACTCTATACCTTTGCCTATAAATGTAAATATTTACAATCTACAATCAACCACAGATACAGTTATTTAGTCATCTTAAGAGTAACTAGTCTGAGGATGTTATCATTGGGACTCTCCCATACTCTATGGAGTGTATGAGCAAAAAGTCTCCTTAAGCTAATGATCAGCTGCTCTACCACCTAGCCAGCATGATGTAATGTAACATTAAATACTGAAAAAAAAATCTATACTAATATTATAAAGAGGAAAGGTTTGTTTGTTTGTAGGGTTTTAACTCAAAAACGACTGGACCGATTTTAAAAATTCTTTCATCGTTAGAAAGCTATGTCTACAAATTGTCATAGGCTATATTTATTTCCAGAAATAATTAAGGAACCCTACTAAAACTTAAATAATGTCACCCAAAGTGTAAAAGAGTAAAAAAGTGTTCACGGAGGCCAAGCCACGGGCGGAAAGCTATTCTTAATTAATAAGATATTTTTAAGGCTATAATAATTACCATGTAGTGCCTTAAATATAGTTAGGGAAACGGATTCAATGTGAACATAAAGAAAATGTGAGGAAACAAAAAATTATAGGATCAGTATTGTATAAAAAAAATATTCTGAAATTAAGTATTCAATTTATTTTAAAAACACAAGAAAGATGGAAAAATTAAATTTTAATGATTGAGACCTAGTAAATGTTAACAATTTTATTTTATTTGAAAAATAACATCTCTATGGAAACATTAACCCTCTTATTAATTTTGACACCTTTTGACTTAAAAGCCTCTTAACTATCAAACTGTTTTGTTCTTATCTATCGAAACTTCATTTTAACTTGACAGATAACAACAAAACAGTTTCTTAGCTAAAATTGAGTTTTAAGACAAAAAGTGTCATTATGATTAAGAGCAGTGGTTCCCAAACTTCATTTGTCGTGGACCCCTTTAGTACTAAATATACTAATTAATTGAAGCTTCCGGGTCCGCGCTTAAGCTTGGGAAATGCTGAATAAGAGGGTATGTTGTTGGAGTTAATTCAAAAATTTGAATTTAGAACCATAAAGAATCCTTATTTGGCCAATAGAATGTGTGAATTATTTTGCATTTTAACTTCAACATACACGGTGCATTTGATTGCTCAAGTAGCCGTATACGGTGGCACCGTGGGTGTGTAATTATGACCCACACTACATCCTTGCCCAACATCTGTTGTACAGTTATATGTTGGTTTTTTTACTTCCATTTTAATATTGTGTTAATTGTATTGTTGTGGGAATTTGTTATAACGATGCACAGTAGCATTGTATTTGAAATTATATTTTTCTATCTTTCTGCCCGCAACTTCGTCCATGTGGAATAGTAAATTTGGGCTAGTGCTAACTTTAACACCCCATTTTGAGACATTCTTTATTGATGCTCCGCACCTATTGATCTTAGCGTGATGATATATAGCCTACAGCCTTCCTAGATAAATGGGCTATCTAACACTGAAAGATTTTTTTAAATCAGCCCAGTAGTCTCTACGAACAAACAAATAAACTCTTCAGCTTTATTATATTAGTATAGATAAGCTTTTTCCTTTGGTTTAACCTGTGTACGGATGGCACTTGTTCTCGTAGCCGGATAAAAAAAAACGTTTAGTCTTCACCAGAGTTCAAGCTTACTCACTTCCAAATTTCTTTTACATCCGTAGGGCTAGACAAGTAGCAAAAACGCTAGTAGAATAGAATACTAAATGTATGGGAATGACAGATAGCTAGTCGTAAACAATTTGTCTAGCCCTACTGTTCAGCGATTTTAACTATGAAAGTGTCTGTGTGTGTGTGACTGACAGTTATAAATAAAATAAGGAGTTTCTATGTTATGTTTTTTTAATATGATCTTAATTTACGTAATTATTTAATGCCACCCAATAAATAATAATACATAATGTTGTAGTAAACAGTGATTCATTTTATTTGTTTATTTTTATAAACACATTTAATGAATGAAATCATAACGAGTTACTTAATAACCACTTGAAATAATGTAAAATAACTTTTTTAATTCTTGCAATGAGCAATCTGTTTGTTTTTATGCTTTAGGTACCTACTTAAGTAGTTTATTGTATATATTTAGAGACATCCTAACTAATGTTGTTTAATGAAAATGTGTGTGTTAATTTGTGCATTATGCTTTCACGATATAACCACCATATCACATTAAAAAAAACATAAATAGAGATAGCTTTTTTTGGATGGGAAATCATGAAATAATTCCTTCCGCCATGGGTGGTGCAGGAGGGAGTGTCAGAATCTTACTGACTAGAACCCATCCATGGTCTTTCCTTAGCCTTTTGCCGTATCGTGGGCGCGGCAACTCTTTCGAACATCCCGCAGCCCGCATGTAGAGATAGCTTCAAATCTAGAAAAGGTCTAAAGAATTTATTCAATTGTTTTTATCCCCTCTAGATGTGTGTATGACTGTTGGAAACAGCTAGTAACAAATTAAAGGTATTAGGTTTTAATATGACATTTAGTTTTTTTGTCATTGGCAAATTTTCCTTTGAAGCTAGGGCTGCCATCACCCAAATCGTCGACCCTGGACTAAAACTATAAAAACCCCGGACATTGTTTTTTTTTTTTCCCACGAAACTTTTTATTATTTGTTTTAATTTATTGCTCACCTCACAATCAATCGGGATCGGATATCCGGACGCTCTTTGAAAACCCGCCCGGACGCGTCCCGGACGCCCTCTAAACTAGGACAAATCCGGGGAAATCTGGACGAATGGCAGCCCTATTTGAAGTCAACCCCAACATAGTTAGAGCAAAGCTAGGCAGATTATTGGCTATAGGTTCACCTTCACCACACTTTTACTTACATAAACATAACAACAAAATGTCGAAATGTGCATGTATAGTTAAGTATACTTCTGCTGAACCCCTCAGTTATAACAGGCGTGATGTTATGTTATGACATTTCGTTTTAACGACACTATGCATCATGCGTGTCGTGAAAACATAGAGTTTCTAAGTTTGTCCTAAGGGTATGAACAAATACCGCTTTCTACGCGAATACCGCGGACCTGCGATTATATAACCGTTCATTGCAATTCTGCTGGTGTGCACTTTGCTTTGCTGCAGTTTCTATTAAGAAAAGAAAGTATATAAGTACCAACAATTAGTGACTTTCAGTCTATGAATTGTCAATAGCCATAGGCCAAAAGGGATGAACAAGAATTAAAGATGACATGCCTAGAAAAGATTGAGATGGTTTAGCAGTGCTAGAATAGTATGGTCATGTAGCAGCCATGCTTGCCAAAGATGCCAGATGCCTAAGATTCAATCTCTACTGCTACGAGAGCATCTCGTCATCATGACAAGAAATTTAAATTACGCTCCTGGTCCTTCGATCCGGAAACCATTGCTTGTTTTGTCAATCGTCATCATATGCTAACTAATATTTTAAATGTGAGTTTGCCTGTTTGTTAGGCTTTTATGGTTAAACGGCTGAACCGATTTTGATTGAAATTGAGTATGGAGATGGGATGTAACTGTACCACAACAGTTTAAAACATTTATCTAATAAAGAGATGGATGGCATATACCTATCGCCAGGTTTGCCGGGCGATTTTTACATGTCTGAGCCCAAAGAAGGAATAGTTCTGTTGTGAAAACGAGACGGAGTTAGAAGGGACGTATAGTAACGTCCCTTTTTCGCAATGGAACTATTTACTGCTTTGATATATGTGGTGAAGTTGAAAAATCATCAGTGTACCAAGTCCTATCATGAAAATGTAAACTCATTTCCTTAACTATCCGTATTTCCGTTATTATCTTCGTCCCCATTTATAAGGCCACGGTTTTTTCACCTTTTACCAAATGTAGCACAGAGTAATTAAAATCAGCTACTCTCCGAACGTACCATGTACTTACCTACTTGCTTTCCTAACCAATTATAAATTTAAAACATGCGACCTGTCACTTTCTTTAGTTTCCGATTGCTGCATGTTCGTGACAATAATTAGCATTGCTGATCGTTAATTACTTATTTGAAGTAAAAATACAATTCAAGATTTTTTTATTTTTCTTTCTACTCAAAATTGTACAGACTGGTCAGTGACGGGGCCCACACGTTGACGAGCCATAGCCTGCCGGGGGGTGCGGGACGTTCGAAAAAGCTACGTCCAGAATAGAAAGGGCTGAGGAAAGAACATGGATGTGTTTTAGTCAGTAAGAGTCTGGCACTACGTCCCGTCCCTCACACGGCGAGAGGACTCATT
This sequence comes from Pyrrhia umbra, assembly GCA_963891755.1. Classification (NCBI taxonomy): domain Eukaryota; kingdom Metazoa; phylum Arthropoda; class Insecta; order Lepidoptera; family Noctuidae; genus Pyrrhia; species Pyrrhia umbra. The sequence continues at coordinate 7,098,199 of OY982943.1, forward strand.
CGATGATTTCCAATTCGAAAAACTAATGTAATCAAAATAAAAGATAAATACAATATATTTTATGGGTTAAGCCAGGTTATATTCGATCTATAAGCCAAATTTCATTTAAATCCATTCAACCGTTTTTGCGTGATCGAGTAACAAACATCCAAACATAATGATATCAAGATGTTATGTCGAGTTCGCCCATAAGGACTAAAGAAGAGTTGTTACCATACATATAATATATATTTCTATGGTTGTGACCAATTCTCTTAACTCAGACGTTATCACAAGTTACTTGAAATAGGTACCTAAGAACATTTCCAGTAATGCTAATATTCTCGTCTTTGATAAAATTAAACAAAATGAGGCAATTTACATTCATTTATCTCTGCGAAACGCCGTTTAAATACAATCTGTATAATATTTTAATTACCTAGCATAATTGTACAAGGTACGATAGATATGTTGTTATATTTATCATATTAATGAGCCTTTGTAAACTTGTTATTGAAATTATACTTTCTATAGGTACTTGTTTAGAAGAAAATCATCAACGTGATGCTATGAAAATCATTTGCGGTTGTATAATGACTTGTTATCTAGTCATCCAGATACTAGTGCGAGAAAAGGACCCTGCTTTTCATTTAGTATTGCTCCATCATCTTCTTGATTATATACTGCCTTGTTTGTCTAGTGGTCGCCACTGCTTTGTGTCAAGTCTCAGTCTGGTCTGCGGGCAAGTCGCTCTGTGACAGCGTCCGTCAGGCGGATTTGCTAAAATTTTTACACTAGGGCCCTAGTTGTTGAGTTCTGAAACCTGCAAACACACGATAAGAAGAACACTTTCCATAAATTCAGGTTGCTATCACTTGTCAAAAAATGCGCCCTGGATAAAAAATATAAGTAGCCAGTATGGTAAGGTAGATTAGGTTAGATTCAGATGATCTGATTCAGAAAAAGCCATTATTTAAATGAAAAGGGTTTGGTGTTGTTTGCTTTATACAATCTCTCATTAACTGGAATCATTCCCAAAAAAAAATATAAATCCTCAAATAAACCTGACAAGTCGATACTTTCAAAATTTAAATGGCCAAAAGTACCTACCATAAGTTCGTTAACTTTCTAGTCTAAAACTTCAGCCATTTTATCTTCCTGCTTGGTTTCAAGTCTATAATTAACGGAATTGGGTCCCGACGCATCCTGCAGCCGCGTCCCAGTTTCACACATGTTTAAGATATCAAATCGTTCTCAATTGAACACAGTTCTATTAGTGATGCGTGAGAAAAATGCATTGGACTCGTGAAGATCAGTAGCTGAGTTTGTCTCTTTTTTATTGCTTAATAATGTTATTTTGGTCTTATTTCTTTTGACATTAAATAATGAAGATTGTTCTAATTGTCACCAGTCATAGGAGGCAAGCCTATTTATTGCATTTATCCAGACTCTGGGCTGCTAGTGACAAATTCTACGTTGACAATGCTATCTACTTCAAACCCATGACCCTTATGACCACTAGCGCTAGCACTAGCTAAAGCGGGACCATATTTTCATCTTTACCTGCCATATTTGTTGGTTCTGCTACTGTTTAACAAGAATCTAGGATTGATTAAGTTAAATCGTCGTTCTTGCTATTTGCAAGCCATTACAAGCTAATCGTAATACCGTTATCGTTTCCTATACGTATAGGGGATTTTCATCGTGTTAAGCTCTCTCTCTCTTATTTATTCGTCTTCTTCATCAACTAGTATATTTTATAGTACATTTACTGTTAGTACTTTTTCGAAAATTGAGCAATTTAAATTCTGTTTAAAACTAGATAACAAATTATGCTGGCTACAATGTACAGCCATCGTGTAAAGCCATTAGAAAAAGCATATCCACAAGAAACATGCAAATTGTTAGCGAAGGAACTAATGAATTCAACCAATATAGATTTTACGTTGCTTAGCATAAATTTAAATTTTAACTAGTCACGATTTCAGGCGGAATGGCGTTTAAACAAATTGTTTTAGCAGTTTCCTACATGCCTTCATCAGTGCTTATTTTATTAGTTTTCAGAGAACCAACTTCTGTTTTAACGTTTTGTTAATTTGTTAAACTAATTTGTTAAACTAATTTGTTCTGCTTTATGACGAAAGTGAAGATCTGCTTTGAAACCAGGAGCTTTTTTTTTGCTTTTCTCCTATGTTGCGACGTATTAGAATCGAGGCATGTAAGTTATGCTGGTTTCTTTGTAGGTCCAATACCAGATTGAAATCTGTATTAGCACACAGGCCCTTATAAACTTACTCTTGACTCTAAAACTTTAAAACTAAGAGACTATCTAAAACCACCCACATTCCATTCCTTATTTGCTAACTCTTTTTTCGAAACTATTTTTGGGTTATCTTAATCCGTATTTTTGACAAGTTTTATCATAAAATTACTATGGTACTTCAAGTATTGTTCTTCTTATTGTGCAGTCCTAAATACATGGGCACGTTAAACTTGCAACTTGTCTTGACGATCCATGATGTCATCGTATAATTGCCAGTACGCAGATAAATCGAGACCCTGTAGTCATAAGCACACTACAAGCCACTCTCACTCTTAAAACAATAGATTTAATGACTAATGTGGTTTGATGTAGGCGTTAGAAAGTTAAAACTGGTCAAAGATGGTTTCTGAGGAAGATCAGGGGCATTATCTTGACGTAATGATGGATTAGTTGCGAATGGTTCTTTATGTTATTAGCTGATCTTTATGTTATTTTTTTGCCTTTGAGCTCGGCATGTTAAGTTTTTTCTCTTCCCTTTTTTGGCTGGAAACACATATAGGAGCCATAAGAGCCTTCTCATATCTTGCCTTAATGTATGTCTGTGTCGCGATAACCTGCGCCAAGTACCTCCTCAACTATGATGCAACGCTGTGGTGTTTTCCAAAGTAAAATTTTACTTAAGACACGTTCCAACAAAAAATCTGATAAAGTTGCGCGTAGAAAATGCCTCATCATAATTGTAGCTGTTTGGTTTTGTAATTTCAATCACGATGTTAAAGTAAAGATTTATTTTCCCTTTTGCGACAATGAATTACAAGCAATGCCAGCCAATTGTAACGATCCTATTACGTATGCCAAGACCGTGGTAGGTTTAAGGACCTTACAATAGTCAATAAATACATCAGCAATAGATTGTTACACCTGGCATTGGCGTTATTGTGTGAATAGGAATTCTAAAGCGTTTATGACTCTTGTTGGACATAATATCAATATTTCTGAACGCTGAATAGGCTAGATTTATGACTGCCGCTGTAGGTTTTGATTTGGTCTCAATTTAATTTCAAAAATTAATGCTACAGACAATATTTTATCTGGTCGTATCAAAGGACCAAAAAGTATGAGATGTTTGGTCCTTCTATATTTTCCGTTCGCAAAATGTACATAAAAATAACAAAGTTGAAATACAGAAAATTGCCAAACTTATCTTACTTGTTTCACATAAAAAGAAAAACAAGTTCATTTGGTAACTGATAACCCTTGCAAAAGCCGGCAACGCTTACATGACGTCAACTTTGTTTCAATTCATGTACTTCTTAAGATCACGGTATAGTTATGACATGTCTTGAATTTGTGATCTTTGTAACATTCGAAGTAAATGTAATGAGAGTCGAGAGTTCTTCTTAATTACCAAGAACTCCCAATCACAAGGTACAATAGACAAAATTCACTGTAAACACAATTGACTATAACTTTATGATATTTAACGTTAATGTTCAGACGTTCACCCATTTACACCCCCCCTATGATACCTTAAAACATGTAACATCATAGCCCAACTGTGACCCAGCACTAATGGAAGCTTATGAAAATTAGATTCTGTTAATTTAATAAAAGTAGTGGGTGGCCTCCGAAAATTTCTACAACAATCATTCATCCTCCATTTAAGAACCTTAGTGGTTGAATGTTTAGGCAAAAAGTACGACGTGTATAGTCTTATACAGTACATGGAACCAGTGCCGGATTTGTATTTTTTATGAGTATAGGCCACTTTATTTCCGCCGCCCATGTACCTTCCAATAATCAAGTTAGCGTCCTCTGAAATCTGCCGCCCCTAGGACGCTGCCGCCCCTAGGCCCCGGCCTATACGGCCTATTGACAAATCCAGGACTGCATGGAACCATTACAAGGATACCTACCAAAAGACTCACAAAAATATATATTCTAGAAATATCTAAACTTAACTTCATTTTCTCATTTGAAACATCCGTTAGCTCTACGTATCTCGTTAGTCAGCCTATCCATCTATGCCTTATTCACAAAAGAATGTAAAACAAAGAAAATTACTGTTTAACAAAGTAGGTGTTTAACATTGAATAAATCGTCATTGTGTAAAGATGGGTGCCCTAAATTCTTGACACCCGGGTGCCATTGTTTTCGAGTGAAATTAAGTGATTTACTTTAGCTTTTCGAAAGTCGATGAATGATAATTAAATGTCAGTGATCGGTCTTCTAGTTAAGATTATATCGATTGCTTAAGTCACTATGTGGGTAGTCAAGGCTTATGAAGAGATTTAAGATCATAAAAATAGATGATAAGAAGGTCACTGCACATAATGGTTTGTATTCATGCATTTTCCCTTTTTTTGGGATGGTAAATCACCAAATGAGGGAAGGAAGTGTCAGACTTTTACTGACTAAAACCTATCCAGGTCCCTTCGTTCGCCTCGCGTTTCAAGACGAATTTCTATAACTACACTTGAAATGATTTTGGAAATTTTGGAGTCTTTCAAGGATAAAAGTATTACACGCTCCAAAACCAATCCAAAATTAACGCATTCAAATAATAATTGTGTGAGAGATATGCCCAAAGTTACTTTTCATTTTATAAATAGCAAAAACTCTTATGAAAAGTAGAACTAAAGGAGGCCTATAAAATGATGGAAAACTGGTTTGTCGACCATCTCCTGTGATCTTAGATAAAGAACTACAAATTGTTGCTACATTTTTCTTTTACCTGTCTAAAATAACATTTAATGACAAAAAGCCTGACGTAATCAATCAACCAGACATAGGAATGTTTCTTCGAATTAACAATAGTTATTTCTTTGCTTCGAAATCTATTTCGAGCACTGAAAACATCTTTCAATCGGTGTGTAGGTAACGTAAAACGGTAATGGAATAACAACGCTTGCCAAATGCACTTATTAGATAACTGATGTTTTGTTAGAATTAGGAGAACATTAACCGAATAACGAAATATCCGGAATTTTAAAAGCGTTTTGGAGTTCTTAGCTCCTTTTTGGGGGAAATGTGTGTCATCTATGATTTGAATGGAAGCTAAAGCCGAGTATTTATTAGTAAACTGTTAGTGTAGCTTGACAGATAGTAACGAGGTTTTAGCTATGGAGGGTAGAAGTAAGGAGGACTAACTTAGTGTATTAAAAAGTGTCCGCTGAAAGGGAGTCAATTAAGATGGCGCCACAGTAGCAAGTGGTAAGATAAAAAAAACGCGCCATAAACTATTACTATTATATGTTGTCCCCTATACAAGACGGTCCACCTGACTTCTACCCTACCTAGTTCTTGCAATTAGCCCACCTTGTTACAACATTGTAAAACAAAAAAAAATTGGTTTGCAGTACGCGACACCATGACTGAAACGTTTTTCTGGCCCCAATATAAAAAGGTTGAGTATGGCTATTCTAGTGTGTGGTCATTGGTCATCGTAAGCTAGTTGCGATTCGTACCGTCCGAGGTACTCGCGAACCTCGTTGATTTAGGTGATGTGTAACATGCAACGGGTACTGTAACACCTCGTTAATGAGTTAGGCTTAAGATCGCGCATGACGGGGCTGCGGGATGTTCGAAAGAGTTACCGCGCCCCCGGAACATAAAGAGCTGAGGAAGGAAGATGGATGGGTTTTAGTCAGTAAGAGTCTGACACTCCCTTCCATCCCACCCATGGCGAAATGACACCTCATTTGATGATTTCTCATCCGAAAAAAAAGCTTAAGATCTTTTCATCTCTATCACAATGTGTGGCTGATTTGCTCAAGGCTGTTACTAGCTTGTTTTTAAAAGCTTGATTTTTATCGTGATGCTAACAATTATATATTTTTTTAGTGCAAGAAAAGAAGTTGTTGAAACAATACGCTTTGCTATCTGACATCTGACACACTTGTGCTATTGTTAATTTTAATCATGTATTTTTTTGCAATGAAATAATTTTGTTTTAATTACCAAATGATCTTGCATGTTTAGCATCTAGAAGAAAAACTATATCATTGGTTACCGTAAAATATTAGCTTCATCGTTGAAGTTTTCAATAGCCGTCAACAACAGTTGGAGCTATTTATGTGATACAAATCGCAAGATAACTTTTTGTCGCAAATGCAAGTCTCGTCATGATAGATGACGTCACAAGAACACGCAACCGATAGCCTCGGCTGATAATTTTTTTTGTAATTGCATCGCACGACCATTCTGTAGCCATTCTGCCGGCCAGCAACTGGATCGAATGATACAAGTTTTCCCAGGCTGAATAAAGGGAGTTCCACGGTCAATTCTTTTTTTTTTCGTAATTCGAACGTTCGTGATTTCATAAAATATGACAATGGTTATGGCGGGAATTTACATTATTTTCGTAAAAAGCGTATACACAAATTGCACGTTTTTTCATGCTGGGAAAAGTTAAGTAGGTAAAGTACGTAATTAATTTAAAATTATTAAAGAAACTGGGGGATAACTGTAACCTTTAATAAGGCATCGATGGAAACTAGCGGCATTTTGCAAGGCCGTGACGTGACGCACACTGATCCTCGGGCTGACTTTGTCTTTCTTATTTTTATTGTTTTGTTTTATTCAGTTTTTCCTTCTGAATTCACTTTTATTGTGTTCAAATTGTGGGTCGATCTTAAGAACTTATTAATCACTCAATTAAACAAACACTTGGTGGGTGATCAATGCTCATGGCTTCTCCGTGTGCGAAGTGGCCTGTGCCCAGCCCAGCAGAGGGACAATATATACGCTGGTGATGATGAAGTCTGTATCGATTTTTTTTAAAGTTCATTCGATGTGATCAGGAAATGACGCTGATGCCCAATATGTATATTTTATCTATTTGTCTGTTTATCTACCTATTTGACCACCTGCCAGAGTTACAGATAATCGAAAGAGTAACTGTGGCCATGGCACACAAAGGGCAATTGATGGAGCGAAGGAAACTCCAAATTGGAACGAGAGGAGACATTAGAATGATTTTCCATCCTTAAAAAATACCAAAGATCATACCAATTTTGACGTAGTTTTGTGACTGCAAATATAATCTTTTTATTATTAACTATGAAGGATAACTATGTCATTAAATAATTAAAAACTGCAATAAACCAATTATTTTCTCGAGGACATTGGTGGATATAGCAATTTGTTCGTGACCATATATATCATACCGAGACTCACACAGAGCACGGTAAACTGTTGGTCCCGGCTGTCATTTGTAGATCTTTAACAGTTGTTACGGGCAGTCAGAAGCCAGAAATTTTGACAACCAGTCTTACCAAGGGGTTGTGTTACCCGGTAACTGGGTTGTATTGGATCTGGCGGCTAGACTGGAAGCCGACCCTAACTTTTTTGGGAAAAGGCTAGGCAGATGATGGTGAGCAATCTCTTCTTGAATCTTCCAAGTCTTGGGATAACGCTTTTAATTTGCCGAATATTTTCATTCATCAAATGCTGTACCGATATAATTGTCATGCTAACAACTTCTGCAAATAGTAAGACACCCACCCACATAACTGTTAATCTAAGTATCGTGACGTCACTGTTTACTTATTTACAATCATAATGTACTTCCAAGTATAACTTAAGTACTTAGATTACCATTGAATTCACATTGAAAATTATGTTAGAGATTTTCATTAGAATTTAACGACTATGGTCCCTGGAATTCTACCTCTTGGCGAATAAGTGTCTGTCTCTTTATTTTAAGAACGCGAAAGATTTCACCGTGTGACCGCCAACTAAATTGGAAGACAGCACTTTATAATGATGATGATCTTTATTTTCTTACTAGCTTTCCACCAGCGGCTTCGCCCATGTGGGCTATACGAAATCAAATTAAAAATGACATAGTTTCACACAAAATTTGACACCCTTTTTTACCCTCTAAGAGGCAGAATTATAGAAAATCCTTTCTTATCGGATGCCTAAGCCATACAAAGGACACACCCTCCAAGTTTCAGGTCTCTACGATCCGCGGTTTAGGCTGGGCGTTGATCCGTCAGTCATACAGGACAAAGCATTTTATATGTATGTGTGTCATCATGTCTTGTGGACAGGCTACGAAAAAAGAGAGATAGTTTAAACAGCATATTCTCTCCAGTGGATAGATAGTTTGTTTTTTATGCAACCTACGGAATGAAAGGCACCGTATTATGAACAACATTTACCGTATTTTAAAGATTTAAATAAAGTAACTTACAGACTAGACGTAACAGCTCTTTCTCTTGGTCTTATTCGCCTTGGATAGGTATACTTTTGAGATTAAAAATCCTAATGTTAATCTAGAAAAACATGGTTTACCTGTCTGCTAAGATTCACTCACACCAGCTCAATAGTTTTTGCGTAAAAGAGTAACAAATACCAATACTACGTTCTCTATCTTACACGTTTTGGAATTTGAGAACTTTTAATTAGAATGTCAGTCAATGTCTAGCCAGATTCGGAACAATACATTGAGATAAATTTCATCTCTCTGACTCAAGACACTTTCCTTGTTCTTGATACTGAATTCACTTTCATTGTCTCTTGTTTTTAATACTAGAATAATTATAGTGTATAATGGTAATGCAGAAGTATAATGACACATACACATAATACCTCATATTACTTAACATAATCATTATCATGATTATCAGAAAAAATAATATTGAAACCCAGAGGCAGGCAACTCCGAGTTAAAAACTGGCGTATATGTATTTAAATAAATTATAATCCCACCGCCAATTTTCAATCACAAAGTCATAGATAACAGAATAGTGATGCTCAATTTATCATCAAAGATATCATTCCGTTAAGTGCAACAGAAACTTCTAGAAAAAAACTGGCGCCAACTGCCCACACATGTTATAGAACTTCATTGATAACTGGCAGTTTAAATAAATAGACAACAGTAGTAAAGCTGGTACTCCTTCATAAATAAACAAGTACTTTGTTTCAATTAAGACTACTTTAACTTATCTGTGGTACTGTCAATCTTTCAACTCAGTACACTTACAAACAGCGAGATACACCTTATGCATATAAAACCTTAAATCTACCGGGATACGGTTGATATTACATTGGCAGCTGCTGCTAGAATTTCGCAGATAATGACTCCGTTGTGCCTCCTTAGATAACGATATTAAGTTCTCTGTAATTTGTCGAATGGAAAAAACCGGTTATTTTATCAAAGTACGAATATGTAGCGTTGTGTTCGTATTAAAATGTATTTGGTTTAGTGTTGTAAACGTATGCCAAAAAGTTATGGGGCCCGAGTAAATATGTATATGCACTTAACATCGTGAAGATCTTGGTAATTGTGGTGGCCTAGTGGTTAAAGCACTTGTTGTCTTATGTATAAGTGTGCGTATTCGAAACCTAGCTAATGTGACTTTTCTATATTCAAACTTTATAAGTGTATCGTAGACACCATTCACTAACAATGAAGGAAAACATCGGGAAGAAACTTGGACTAAAAATCGCCAATCCACCTAGAGCAAGCGTGGTGATCAATGGTCATGCCTTCTCTGTATGAGAAGAGGCCGATACCCATCAGCGGGAAGTAAATAGGCGATGATGATGATGAAAATCTTGGTCCTAGTTGACAGATTAAATTATTAACTTAACCTCTACAGCCCAGAACATAAGGAATGTAGGTACTAACAATACCAATAAACAATGGCAGCCCCACTAAACTAATAGTTATCTATTATAAATTCCTAAGCCTGAATTCCAATGGATAAGTGTTAAATCTATGTATATTGTTCATTTATCAGAGCTATTAATGATTTCAATTTATGGCGAACGTGATTGTCTAACATCTAACAATAATTCTTTGAAATTATTAGATACTTACTGATACCCGTGGTTTCAACAGCACCCTGATGGGACTATTTTCCGCACTTGAATAAAGAGTGTCGTATGTATTAATCCAGGTAATGAACCTACAGGTATCAAAAATACAGTAGTTTTTGCGTAAAAGAGTAACGCACATGCATCATTGGATTAGAAAGAATTCGAGTTCTGGGATCAACAGGCCATAGTTGGAATATCCAAGATATTTTTAGTATCGCGAAAACGTGAGTAGAAATGTTTACGCGAAAAATAGGTGGTTCAAGTTCAGTAATCGAAGATGATAATTAACGTATTAGTAAACGTATCGGCAGTCTTTGATCGCTGTATAAGGTCAAACGACCATAGATAATCCTGGACAAACATACAAATAAAGATAACTTAATTAATATTCTGAACGCATAATCTTGGGTATGTTGAGATGACTAATGCTATAAACAAACCATATATTATAGTAGAGCAGAATATAAGTCCAGCATGCGTAGAGGAAGTTTACGTTGACGAGAATTCCCCAGAGGCAGTTGGGTAATTGTCAATTGTGAATGAAGTGTCATATCTGTCTTTATCCCTAAAGAGATACGCAGATATTGATATAGCTTAGGGTTCGATTTGCCAGACTTTTGTGTCTCTTATTATTGTTTTGCATTTTTAGGATTACTGTTTACCTGTACCAAATTGTTTTGGTGGTGTGTTACAATACTTCTCAGCTATAAACTCGAGGGTTTGTTGAATTGTTTAATTCTATCCACCTTGCAATTTGAGATCATTAGTAGGATCATTATCATCTGCAATAACACGCAAGTCAACTGTTTCATAATTTTTATCTTAGTTTGATCCAGTTCTATTGTCCGTCTGTATAAGATTATTTGGGTTATTTAGTCACGAACATGTTGCTCCCATAATTTCTCAGTCACCGACACAAAATTCTATAAACCAAGCAAGACAGGTATAAAATCCAATTCATGTCAGTGTTATAAAACTTATACCATCCAACAGCTTCCTAGAACATCTCGCTCGGTATGCTAAAACAAACAATCGTCTGTTTCGCGTAGAATTAATTCTGAGAATCGAGTTGCAGTGCAATCGATTTGAATCGATACCTGATATGTTTGGACTTTGAATGTTTAGATGTCATCGGCTTTCTGTATATGGGCTCATAGCTTCTATGGTATGGTGGCAGGTCAAAAAGGTAAATATATTCATCTATAGTTGTCTCGTTTGAAAGGTTATTGCAGTAATCCTTTTACAATATTCTAAACATTTTCAACATATACGATTATTTTATGTAGACAGTTTAATGCGCAGTTGTCTATTCCAAGGCATTTGAAATACCACTAAAATTATTCAGTACTAGCTGTTTCCCGCGGTTTCACCCGCATCCCGAGGGAACTACTTAGCGCACTCGGGTAAAAAGTAGTCTATGTTGTTCCTCAGGGTCTATTCTATCTCTGTACCAAATTTCATTTATATCGGTCCAGTAGTTTTGGCGTGAAAGCGTAACAGACAGACAGACAGAGTTACTTTCGCATTTATAATATTAGTAAGGATTTACGCGAAAATTCAATGCACCAGTGGCATCGTGAATTATTGACAGTTTCTTAATTTTCTGGCTTAGCAATAACAATCGTGATGAACATCTGGATAAATTTCAAATTTAATATTCTCCTTTGTCATGTCTATATTTTGTTCAAGTTACCATTGAATATTGTTTTAAAGCTATTTCAACTAGGTTAAGGAAAATTGTAGAAAGTCTAGAGGTTTCCTTAACTTTTAGGTAAGTACTTAATATACCTACTTTAAAAACATCAACTACCTTTCCTCATCAAATGACACAATTATTTTCTATTCCTTTCATTCCGTAAACCACTTAGTAATTCGAACGCTATCGAACTAATTAGTCTATTTATAACAATATTCGTCATTTGTAATTTACGAGTCAACATCACCATATTCTTTTATATATTTTCCCTTTATAATCTTTGTGGTTAATAAAGTCTTTGTGCATCGTTATATGTATTATGAATTTCTGCAGAGAACTCTTCACCTTTTTTATTAATGTAATTTTCCATTACTGCCACTTATATTCTTCAAATTATACGAAAAATAAATGAATAAGTACATGTACCACATCACGCACGCACCTAACGGGTCGATTGTATCAATATTACAACGCAGCGCATGTATAATGTATAAATTGTCTAAATTGACCATATTGTGATCGTCAGACACTTTCTAATGTACGTGACGAAGGTTTGGCTTAAGTCAAGAGTTTGGAACCTTTTGTCCTCTTACATTTGATTGACTCATAATTTCCATATCCATGTCAAGATTTGATTCAATGCTCGGAATTCACTGCGTGTCATCATCGTTTCTTGAATGGCTTTATCTTCCTTTAGCTATGCAGTCTGCTTTGGTCTACAACGGGTAAACTCTGCCTTTAACATTGTTTTTATTCATTCTAAGAGGCTAAATATCTTGTTGACCATCAGCAGCCTTAATGTGTGATGCAAGATAACTTATGACATTATTAGCATTGTCTTGGTCTTTATCTAAACTAACAGCATCAATTGCTTCATCTTTGAAAGCATCGTGAATTACTGTATATTTTTTTTGTGTATGGCATCTCGCAGGTCAACCTAGAAGGTTGTCGACTGCTTAACCGGGCTGTGAATTACTATATCTATTTTAATTGTTAGCCTCTTGGTCAAACATATCCTGTCGCCAGAATTAACATGTCGTCAAAAAACTGTGATCATTCTCATCACTTACACCACCAACCAACATCATTGGTTACAGTGATTCAGCGATATTTAGACCATTGTTCAACTGATGTACTCGATCTGCCTTCATCAAATTATTACTTTGGCTACTTATTTACTTTATTTCTACTTTAAATAATGCTGCTACATTCTAGACTTTCTTTCTATGAGGATTTAGATAAATTGCTTTCGCAAATACTACTTTCAGGTTTTGTTTGTCGAATATTAGAATTTGAATGATCGCATCGAAGCAATTATTTTAGATCGATTTTCAAAAATATAAGCACAATTTTCAGTTACCTATAATACAAGTACTTAATTGTAACTTTATTAATGGCTCTATCTGTTCGGACATTATCAACAATCCGAGAACAGTAGGAGGTAAACTTATAAGGAAAAAGAGACCAAGAAATACAAATACAATTTTCATCACCAAAAGTAAAGATAAGCAGATCTTCTCGACTGCATGAATCACAGAGCTATCTACTAAAATTATTTGCATGGAGAGTAACCCGAGTTACCACCGCTACTGTACCTCTCAAGGTCGAATAACAATGACATATTATGTTTGTAGAGCAGCTGAACTGTAATGTTTAGGCTATCATTTATAGGTTACTTCTATAGTATCTGTCAGTTAATGAAAGGAGAAATCTACAAGTAACAATACTAAGTTCAGACGAGGTTGTCTCTTTATTGGTAATCAATTCATTAGAGAGTGTACTTAGTTTTAATTTTTAGTAGTTTTTGTTTTTGAAATTGGTTCTCATTTATTAACATTTCTTCCGTGTAAAAACCTAAGTCAATAACACTTTCCCTTACTCTTATTTCGTCTTGAGCACCATCCATGGCTTGCTATTAATGAAAGTGTGATATCAAATCATCTGGCTTTTCATACGCTTTTTAAACCATGTCTATCATCTAAAAGTAAACAGTTATCTTCTTTAGATTGACAAGGGATTACATGAGAACGGATAAGAGAATTTTGAACTGCTGATAAAGTTGACATACTATGTGTTTTACCTACATTGCTCACGTTCCGTAATGTTTACGGATTCATTGACCTACAATGGAAGCAAATATTGTGATTGTAAATTAAGTGTATAGATTAAAGTGATCTAGTGGGTGGTCTGACCAAAGTCTAAATGTGTATGGATTTTAAACATGAAAGCAATTTTAAACTGGTCACTTTTTGTTTAATCAAATTACTAGTTTTTGATTTATAGATGGGCGTAACGTAGTCCGATGTTTGGATTTTAATGTTACATTACTAGATTTATTACCTGCTATAGTTTGTTTTTAATTTTTTTTAATCTCGGAAAACAGCATCGAAATATCACTATTCCTTAAATTTAGCTTTGAGCTATTTAGTTGTGGATCTTGCTTTTAATAATCTGATTTATTTTCTTATACTTTTTATTCTTTATTGAATTCTTGACACTAAGAACAGTATCAGCATTACCTTGACCACTTGTGCAACAAACTCACACTTAACTAGTTAGCAGCTGTTATCAGCTACAAAAGCGACAGGAAACTCCTCATTAGGTGCAGTCTCCCCAATTCTATAGTCCAACACCCTGATGACACGGATGTGCTAATAAAACGACTTACTACTTCTTTTCAACTTCAGTCTTCTTAATCTTGACATGTTAAGGTTTCTTTCTTTCTTTTCTTTAAAATCTAAAAGTTGTGAAATATAGCATCACACTTCTGCTATCATTTTACTATACAACTTTCGGCGTTTGCTTTTCCTGACAAAACAATTAATAAAGATTGGGTCGATTTGAATATAGGTAATTGTTGTCTCCGTGCATTTAGTGTTGCATCTACACAGTAGATGTATAACAACAACATCCCATACAACAAACGCATAAACTAAGCCGCGAGGCTCCTCATAAACCGACTTTGTATCTCTGAAACGCCTAATTACTTTCTTAACAGTTGTTTTATGAGCACTAAATGAGATTTACTAGGGCTATGACCTGCTGTATAACCGGGAATTGAACGAGACCGGCACATTAAAAGCTAGAAATGAAATCACAAATGGCAAATAACAAGGTTACGATAATTTTGCTCTGATTAGTCCTAAAGAAAGTTAAATTTATATGCTGTAAAAGCCTCTCTTTTATTGTTTATTGTTAAAGATCTATCTGAAAGACCTCTCAAAGCGTGACAGGCTCTTAAAAATTATGACACGGTAATGAAGATTCATTGCGAAGTTTTATAACTTATAACCTGTCTTTACTTCCATAACTAAGCTGATGAAATGTCAATACGATCACCTAATAACAAACAAACTAACACTATGTAGTTGATTTCAAAACCACGTTATGTAAAGCTGCTTTTGTTTTATTTACAAGTTACGCTTGAGTTAACTTTATGAATCTATCATCGGGATCGTCTGTTGCAAAAACTGATTGTGTATTTCTTACGCTGATCTTGGAATTAATTTACAAACTTGCTCTTGGTTTTAAAATACCATTATGGAAAAAATATGGCTTACTTGTTTTTGTTTCGCAGTGAAAGTCTATGATGATATTTCTGGGAACTTATCCATTACTAAACTGCTTGCTTGAACGGTTTCTTTCGTAGCATTTTTATTAGGTGTTCCTTCTATAATAGCTCATGTCCGATCAAAGGCATTCTTCTCAGAAACCACTGGACCTACATTTTCTTATTCATCGCCAATATTCTACTTTAAACTTGCGCATAATTATTAAGGAGGTCTTTACACGATTAAGTTTTGTTTATCTTTTTTTCTTTTCCTTTCGCAACGCGGTTTCGAACCGGCTCTCTCGATATGGACCGTTGCATGTGGGTTCAATCCGTGTACAGTTCACTTTATGTTATATCGTGTGGTTTTGTTAATATTTTCGAAACTTCGTAGGAGGTTGAGGTTTGATCTGATTTGTAGTAATTTTGTAACAGCTATAAGTTTGTGTGGTATGTGGTTTTACTTTGAGTGTGCCTAGTTTTTTTGAGTGTCGAAATATTATTCGCGGTTTCGAGAAATTTCACCGTTTAGTGGCTAGAAAAAAATTATGACCTTTCCTGTTAACATGTCAGTTTTCTTCATAAAACATATATTTCCTTAACTGAGAGCACCTTTGATCGAATGCAATGTTAATGTTAATGAAGTAGGTCATTCTGTCAAATCGAACTTGATTCTGGTCGATTAAACAAGCTTGCAAAATACTCCAGAAATTATTTCACAATTACTTAATAGCAATTAAACACAGTTGAACAGTACCCGGATCTTGGAACTGCAATGTTACGCCAGTTAAGATCTTAAATCTCAATACATGCGAACGACTACCCACTTTATAATGACGCGTATCATTCAAGTATGCGCGTGAGTTTCGTAAGCTTGTTTGTCTGCATCAACCACGACATCAACTACACACCATTATGATATGTTTTAAGGTTGGCACGTGATGGGTATACAAAAGATCTTCTTTTTCCTACATTTCATATTTGTTCAAAAATTTTATCACCTTTTTCAACTTTTGTGGTGTTGGGGTGCAAATCCTCTAGGACATTCTTTGTCGAAGTTTGGTGAAAGGGCATACACGACTATTAATTGCTTAAAATACACCGTGTTCCCACTCCTACCTGCTACACGGAGACCGGCTGCTTTTAAGCATTCGTCCGGTCTTTGACACATTTTTAATGCTAACAAATATCTTTATTTTTTGTAGACATTCTTATGAATGGTAATGAGAACACGCTTTTGTATATCACTATCGCTTTCAAATCCCATTGAGTCATATCTTGATCCGGAGTCCGGAGCAATTGAAAATTCATTAAATGTCTGTTTGCCTGCCATCCCTACCAACAGCGCCTTTGCAAAACATTCACATAAACATTACGTTACTTACGTCTGTTACACAACATTGACCCACAAAATGGCCACCATAACGTCATAGCCATGGTAATTAATTTAGCGATAGATCATAGAGAATTGACCTTAATTTGAATACGTTGGCTGTGAGTTATTGGGCGTGAGTTGCGCTTGCACTGGGTGTAAGGTTAAGTGTATGTTGTTCTAATTGCTCACTTGATGTGTCTGGCTGTTCTGATTTTTGGTCTGTCATCCATAGTATTTTTATTATTAATGAAACAAAGCTTCTCATTTATTAAACACAAAAATATGAAAAACTTAATGGCCTAAGTTGAAACGATTCCGTAAAAAAAAACATTTTAATTATGCTTGTAAATGATGACGATTTGCATGTAAAATAGCCAAATCTCGCATCTGCTGGCCACACACGACGATCGTAAACTAGATTTAATCCTGACCTTGCAACACAAATGAAAACAAAATTAACCTTTATCAAACAATAGCTGCTAATGTAACAGCGCACAGAGATCACAAGACCTGTCAGTTCAATACTAAATAGTCCATTAAACACAATACTTGAGATAAAAACGCACACACAGATGAACTCCGTTTATTATGTGATTGACTGTTCAAGTTCAACAGATGCTTCAGTTTGTTGCGAAAATATTGAACTGACTATACAAGGCTTGTTGGAGTAATTTAAAGTAGATGAATGATCAAGGTCAAATGGATCCCGATATTTTTTGCAATAGACCAGTGAAGAAAGCCTCGTTGGCTGATCCTGGAGTCTGGTTTTCAATAGGTACCTCTGCCATAGTCTTCGAGGAAATCATGCGGGCTATTTATCCGTAAAGAGTAAAAGCTTCAGCAGTAGTTTTCGAGTCCTGATTAGATTTGAGGTTAGGAAAATTATTTGCTATGTTCAATTAGTTTTCAAAGTAAAAACGGCTCACAAAGGTCATGCTGAAACTGACATTGCAACTTTTGTATGATTAATGTAATGATGATAGACTGATAATGCTGGGTCTGACATGATGATTCACGAGCTTGGGAAAGTTGCAAAAGTGATCCATGCCCCAAATGATGACAATGCTTTTATTGTTTCAACTGATGTCAAAAGGCTCATACAAGTATAATTCACTCCACAATATTAATTACATTATGTTAATAAACTGCTTGTTAATTATCCATATTTGGTCATACGTTTCTTCTTAATAGGAGTTTATTACAATCAGAGTGGTTGCCAATCCGCCTTCGCCGTCAATCAAATAAGTTGCCATCAATCAAAGTCGGAAGCTACTTCCATAATGAATTGTAGCCATGACTGTTGTATTGTTTATCATATTTCATGGTGCTTGTTCCTATATAAACGTGTCGAGTTGGGTGAATTCGGTTGATGTGTATGTGTTGAATTGGTACTATTTTCGATTGAATAGTATGTTGAAGATAACCATTCTGACAAACTACTAAAACGATTCTGTACAATGTATATTTTAATAGTTTTGACTGATGATATGGGAGTCAGTCCTCCTAATTGTGAGAGCGCAGGTCCTAGTACACCACACGGCTCCAATGCAGGTTCATAGGCGTTAACGTCTTCAGAATTTTTGTTTCTGGATTTCGTCATTATGATCCTCCTCTCCGTCATCGATATAAGAACTATATCTGTCTGTGCTGGCCCTGTCTGATATCATCATACATATTACATGGGTTTTACTAACTTTTCTGCTCTAGTATATGCCACTAATATTTCCCTTGCGATAGAGCTTCTCTTTTCTCGGGATAAAGACGTAGTTTTCCAAAACATTGCAATTTTCAATACAGTTGGAAGGTAACCAATATTGGGCTCAGCTCTCGGTATTACCATGCAGTCACTTAGCAATTTAAATATTGTTTTACGTGCAAACACAGTATTGTCCTCGTGTCATGTGCCTGTCACGCTGGTATTGCCTTTAACGGAATAGGGCGAGGCATAAGATGTAGCGGGACTGTTTTGGAGACAGCTGGGGTTTCACTTGGTACAGATTTTCGGACGCATCGTATAAGGATTGAATATGGAGGTCAATGAATTTGTTCTGACATTTCAAAAGTAAGAGCTGAAATTACGTCGAATAAGCTCTAAAGGCAAAGGCTTATTTGAGAGTAAACAATCATTAAACGATGAAGATATGAAGCTGAAGAAACTTGAGTTAGCAGTGGGGCGATTTGACACATGGAATATCTTGGTAATGCAAATTCAACTACAGATTATTATTATTATTAAAAAATATGATTAATATGATTAACTACGAGGCGACAAGCAACTAAAAATGTAGAAGTCTTTACAATCACTTAGCCTTTCAGTAAAGGATCAGTAGAATAAATAGAACTTGATCTAGATACTTCTGTCAATAAAAGGGATCTGTCGATGGATAAGTCGTGGCTTATTGACTGTCTGCTCAGTCGTTTTCGTTTCCCGCTTATCACTTACAGCCTAAAGAAATACGTGATCTGCCTGCCAATCCTTGGTACTTTGACGTCGTTTCACATGGTGCGTTATGACCTAAAATGGATGTTTTCGCTAGTCCTTGCAATGTTAAACATTACACGTTTTCGTTGCTTGTTGATTCTGAGCATAACTCGTATTGTTATGTCTAGGCAATATATTACGTCACTTTGGAATTCTAAAAACGATGACTGATGTAATTGTAGGCAAAGACTCCTCTTTGTAGTTTCTTTATTAATCAGTCAACTTGGTATTTGAAGCCAAGTGTAATTCGCAATTCGCTAATTATAAACGCTGCGTCAAAACCATAAATACATTTTAACTTAACTTATTCGCAACAAGCTTATGACCATCCTTATTTAGGATGCCTATTAATATTTGTACTTTGTTCATGCTAATTTATAAACAATCAGAGTTTTCTGGCCCAGAAACAGTTTTTTTTAAAGCTGTAACTTCATCTATTTCTTCTAGTAGATCCACTGAATTTCTTCTAACTTTTTTATTTTCTCCGACGGCAACTCCGCTACTTAGCCTGACATTTCATTCAAGTTCTCTACCTTATCAATCATGACGTTATAATCAACAAGCACCACTTATCGATTTCCCTTTCATAACATGAGATTACAAAGGCTCTTTCAATGGAGACGGTATTTATAATCACAGATTTAGTAAATGCAGAAGGTACTATAGGCAAAATATTAAAGCCCGATTAGTAACCAATTAATAGAAAGAGACATGACAAACGTAACCCTGACCCTTAGTTAATTATTGTTCGTTTTAGGGAATTCAGAAGCTTTGGGAGAGCTTGTGAACTATTCCGCAATGCAAAAGACAGAGAAAGATTTTGCCAATTAATTGGTGCTACTAGTTGGTTCTCTTGAAAGAGAACAAGACCCATGATCTATGATTTAACCCATAACTCGAAATTACTTTATGAAGATGATCGGCAAGTATCCCATAGTTTCATATTATGTATCAGAAACTACTGTAAAAAAAGCCATACCAATTTACCAGAGTTTATTGGAAGCCACAAAATTTCTCTCAGATGCCTAAAGAAAGTATGCAACGATGTAAACTATAGGAGCGTCGTATCTACGTTTAACATCTATGGCTACTAGTAATACATTGAGTTAATTAACACCTATCAACTCATAATTGCTATTTCGTAAGCTCTTCTATGAAACTGTAGAACAACGAAGCGTTGAGTGTTGATGAAATAGGTCAGACTGTGTGAATATTGTGAAATTATTTAGCGCATGCGCAAGTTAGTTTAAGTGTTTAGTGCTGTATTAGGTATGGTCTTCAAATATTGTAATTATTTTTGGTTTGTGTTTTTCTACTGTACAGTAATCATCTGATAGATGTTTATAGGCTTCTTTATCGCTCATTTATCTTCTAATTTCATTTAGCTGTACAGTCAAAATCGTCACTCTTCCCTAAGTTTTTCGACATAAGCTGCAGCTGTAGTATTATAATCTTTCATTCATCATTCACTTAAATCATGAAAAGCTAATTGACTTATTCCTTAATTGGTTACCTACTCTAGTTGTTGAAGTAACTGTATTTCAAAGTGCTCTACAAAGCATTCATTTTATTTTATGTTCCCTTCCAATCGGCTCTGTGATATCAGAGTGGTAGTTATTAACATCTCGTATGAAGTGATAATTGGTCCACTTGATAATATTGAGAATTAAGATGTTAAAAGAGATAAAAGCAAAGTTCTTACGAAAAGCAATGAAGAAAAAATTAACCTTTTCATAGTCTTTGAAATTTGTGTACTAATTTTAAATGCGAAAGTAACTCTGTGTGTATATATCTAGAAGAAAGCTTCCACAGTAAAAAGACTGGACTCGATTTAACTGAATTTTGGTATGGAGATAGATTGAAACCTGGAGGACATAGAATATTTTTGACCGTGCGGGTGTGCGAAGTAATGACTTTAGGACGCAAGTGGAACAGCGGAATACAGCTAGTGTGTTAATGAAACTTTTGAAAATTATGACAAAGAATTCTGTCGTCATCTTGAGTGTACTAATTCCATGTTATATTTTATAGATCGAAAGACAGTTTTTTTTTCTTCTAAACTTAATCTAATTCATATTCTAAATCTTTGAGGTATGTGGTTCCACTTTATGTAGGAAGTTATTCACCAAAACTGGTACCAATAACTTATAACAACCTTATTAAGTTACTGACCTTGGCGTGCCTACTGACTATTGACTGGCTTATAAGTAAATCTTTCAATATCAAGAAATAATGGCGGCTTGGGTACGTTCGATTTTTGCCATGCTCAATTTCTTGAAAAGCGTCAAAAAAGAGTCATGGTACTTGGTCATGGTACATGGTACATGGTCGTTAAGGTACTTGCATCTCGTGTACGGGTGTGCGGATTCAAAACGCGTCAAGTACGACTGTAGCTTTTCTAAACCTCGTATAGTATGTACTTTCTAAGCATATCTTAGACACCACTAACGGTGAAGGAAAACATCTTGAGGACTAGACTTAAAAGTCTGATATCGTCAATCCGCCTCCAGCAAGCCTGGTGATCAATGCTCATGCCTTCTCTGTATGAGAAGAGGCTTTTACCAAAATGTAGGATTGTAAATAGGCCGATGATGATGATCTTTTGTATGATCCTAGGCGGCCTACATTTGGTATTGGTCTCCAATAGGCTTATATGATGTATAATGATATTCTTGGAAGTAGAGTTGTAGATTTCATGATGGATCCTACAGGTTTTAGGCAATCCGTCCCCCTTTTGTTTCATGCTCATGTAATTTCTTCTTATCTGAGAAGAACTTTGTCAGCAATGTAGGAATCAACCTGATGCAATTTTTGGTTACGATAGCTAGTACTGGATACCTTCTTTTCTTTTTGGATGGGATATCCTCCCGCCATGGTAGGGCGGGAATATCAGACTCTTACTGACCAAAACCTATCCAAGCTTCTTCCTCAGCCCTTTTTATTCCCGGGTGCGGTAACTCTTTCGAACTCCTCAATCTACCAATAGATACCCTCCTATACCTTTCTAGTGCTTTAAAAACTTTAACTTTACAACAGTTAATAACATCGTACTTCAACAATAATCTCAGTTGTGAAGTTTAATGGTTAACTTTCGCTTCGGTACCGACGGCACAAAACTGACATTTGACCTGTTGCCTCACGGAACAAAAATATGTCGTTACTGTGTCTAATAGCTTAGTTAGCCAATCTATGGGCATCGCGATGTGATGAGAGTTATGACTTTAATAGTCAGTTTTGAGTTAATCAATTTAATAGCTCGGTTTTGGAAAGTTGTTAAGAAAGAAAGAAACATTTATTACTACAACAACAATAACGCATCAACACAATAGGTACAATAATGGATATTAATTTTCATAATAATAGAAGACAATCATTAACATAATGTGTCATTATTATGTATTAGTTGTATCGCTTGTTTTTTTTTATCTCTATGTACTTGGAAAGAAAAAGGTTTTTATTTTTATTTGTGTACTTATTACCTATAGCAAATTTTTACATGAGATGTGGCCTGAATTTTGTTTCTCTTATTTGATTGAAGAAACACGTGAAATATTTTTCTAACAAGTATAGGTGGATAGGATACATGAATTGAAAACTTTTAGTTGAGTTTTTTTTAATGATTGCAATAATAACAGGTGAAATTATCTGCTTTATCTAATTAAATGATTTGCCTTATCATATTTTTTTTATCTAAAACGATGTATGCGTTTTAAAAATAATTTTCCGCTTTTAAAAAATACGTTCCTATCTATCATATTATATCTTACTAAAATACCCAATCTCGCCCGGGCTATAAAAATCTGCGCCCACAATCTATCATGGCTATATTAATTAAAACATTCGGCTTGACCCCGAGCGAGGTCGCGCTATCGCATGTGTAAACACCGCGAGTATTTTAGCCCGGTGACGTAACGGACGTAACATGCGCACGCGCCGATGCGATTTAGTATAATCGCTTTGCGCTTTTTTGGGTAGTTTAATGGCTTAGTTGCAAAAAAATATGCTTTTAGATTAGAATAATGTTATAGAGGAACAAAGCATTTTCAATAACTTTTTAATTTATGCTGGGGTTGTACCTACTCAAAGACAATAATTAAGTTATTTTTGAGTCATGCATTTATAAAAAAAGAAATTGTCAAGTAATCTGAAATTAATTCTGATTTAATGTTGCATATTTATTGGACCTTGCACTAACCGTTAAATTATGTTAAAAAGGGGTGGCTGAGGTTTTTGTTAAGTATCTGGTTACCATGGAAACCTTTATAAAGTAGCACCTGCGTGCCCAGAACTTCTGATATTTATGATATAACTTTTTATTAAAGTAATTTGACCCTAACCTAATATACCCAATAGCTAGATATGGCTTCAAAATCAAAACAATAATTTTGAAGTTTTGAAGAAAAAAAAGTAGGTACTAGATGGATATTTATTTAGTAAATTAATAACTTCTTTTTATTAGATCACTGATGCCGTTAACTATAACAAACAGCCCAAAAATTGCATTCCCAAAAACGAAATTCAGACTAATCTACTACTAATCGAGATGACTGCACCAATTCTAACCAGACTTTCACTGGCAATTACTGATGTTGTAAAGAGTAACATAGGTAACATTAATGTCCGAAAAAAAATAGACTTCCGCGAAAAATAGAAAAAAATATATTTAAATCCATAATGTTAGCGCATTGGGAGTATCTAGTATAGTGATAAAATGCGACGCTCAAGTACTAGAAGTGTGATAACTACGAGAAGCATGCAGCTAATTAAGTCGTATATATCTGCGCTTTCTATCGCTGGGCTAATATTAACCCGTAGATGCGCCCGCGCCGATGAAATGTAGGAAGTTGGCATCTGAAGGAGTGCCAGTTATTGTGTGATGAAATATCGGGAATAAGGAAATGTTTTAAGATCACGGGAAAGGCATGTTTGTATTGCGTATTGTTTATGATGATGAAATTGGGTTTAAGGAATTCCGGATTTCACTGACTGAAGTTTCTACTTTTGGATCTAATCGTGATGCCTTGTCTGTTATCATCATCTGTCTGTCCACTGCTGAACGTAAGCCTCCCTTAAAGAGCACCAACCATCCCGGTCTTGGGTAGCTTGTATCCATTGTCTGTTATAGTTACGCCAAAATTTGCTGGTTACTTGTTTCCAAAAGAATTCGTTCTCAATTCCTGACGGTTATGCTCATCTGATAGAGTTTAAAAAAATCTTTAGGACCAGATGTAACGTAGCAAAAACGAAATACAATATAGAACTGTTGCAAGACTTCAATACCAGAGTTACTGAATAACAGACCTCTAAATCAGATAATAATCCTCACGCATCAACTGATGTAGACATATCGTAATATAAGATTAGAACTAGAAACAAAAAACAGGAAGCTGAGTAATTCACATAATGGCAATAAAGAGGTCAAAAGGGCACTATAGTAGACCAGTAGTAACAGGTTGACAACCGACGCCTACGGGCACCAATGACCCATTTCCTATTATAACTGCTCCAAACTTGAAGTTGATGACAAGGAATAAAGCAACAAATATTTCTTCTAGTAGGTACAGAGTTACAGACAGACAGATAGTAGTACTACTAGTAGATGATAGATAGATAGATGTTCAGTGTTAAGCAGGTCAGGGATAGAATAGAAAACATGGAGTTTGTTAAAAGGGAAGTTGAAGGAATCATCGTGCTTTAAAAGTGTGAAATTGCCAGTCCACCTTGAGCAACCCTGGTTTTCGATGCTTATGCTTTCTCGGTGTGAAAAGAAAGAACTTTGTCCAGCAGTAGGTCAATAAAAAGGCCCATGATGAATATTCCAAATACAAATTCGACCAAGTTTACGAAAGTTTATAAGGCCAGTAGCGTGCATTACAGGCCCTAAACAATGTGCCGTTAGATCTAGAGTAGGTCATCTGCATCCAACGGCTTCTCTCAGTATCTCTATGACACGTCATAAATATGCAATTTAGGACATTCAACGATAGCTGGGATGTTTGTCATAAAACTTGATACTTTATTGGATCAGCGCGTGTACTGTGCGCAAAATTAAATGTGTACAGGCAATATTTTGCTGTACTGTACTTGAATCTGGAATTTCGTCAAACAAATCGGCTGACTGACTGCTTCGTAGCTTAGTAACAGTCATGCGGATTGATAGATCAGATAGCCAGGTCAGCCTATGGATGAGGGACCATTTCCTTAATATAGCGAGAGTCTCCAAGGTACGGCCCCTCCGAGGTACTACAAAAAATGCTATTGGTCCTGCGCCTGATCATTCTCCGTTCGTGCCGGATCGCCGACCCATCGAACTATGAGAGCCAGGGAATAGAGAGTGCACCTGTGCCTGCACAAGCGCTTGTGAACTAGCTAAACAGCCACAAAAATTGTAAAGTCAGTGCGTCAGGCTCTTTTAAGGAAGTCGACCGTTATCTGTTTAGTCCGTAAACTCATTCTTAGCCCGTAGACTAAACACTTTTGTCGATAGTACCTACCCACTAGTCGCGAGACCTAATTGATGGTGCATCGACCTTACTTCGCATACCGAATGCGTTCGCGCAGCGCCTGACCTGTCAGGATTATGATGTCATCATGTCTAGTTGTACAAATCCTGAGTATTCTAGGTATGCTGTAATATTTTACTCCTAGTTTATAGTAAACTAGCTGTTTCCCGCGGTTTCACCCGCATCCCGAGGGAACTACTTAGCGCACCCGGGTAAAAAGTATGCCTATGTTGTTCCTCAGGGTCTATTCTATCTCTGTACCAAATTTCATTTATATCGGTCCAGTAGTTTTGGCGTGAAAGCGTAACAGACAGACAGACAGAGTTACTTTCGCATTTATAATATTAGTAAGGATATAGCTTATTGTCCTCATATTTTACTAGCCGTCAGTTTTATAAATAGGATTCATTTTGAACCCAAAATTAAAAAAAGTCATAATTCAGAATCAGTCGATTACGTACATCAAAAGATTTTCCCTATTGCACCAAATGTCTGATTCTGAGAATCGTCGACTGTTCTTTTTAAACTTACATAGTTTCCTGAACAGGGTTAGCCAGTTTTAGATCTCTTTGTATGACACATGAATGCTCCTTAAGTTTGTGCAGTTCCACTTTCCATAATAAAAAAGCCGTGACAACAACCACACACCTGCAGTTAATTAACATAATTTATGTCTATATCCTTTCTCCAACTAGTCCATTTTACAGTTACATAACTGTCTCATATTACCGGCAAAACTTCCTGCCACCTTATAAGATAAGCTTACGCACGCGCCGAATTTTAATTCAAATATCCAATTACAGATGATCCGATTGGTGATACCAGCGATGCAATTGGCGGATACGTCACCGTGATGACGCGAGCTTCGCTTTGATTGGCGGAGCGTGTGCTTGCTGAGCTGTGATTGGTGGAAAATGTCTGGGCTGCAAGCGAGGACTGAGGAGCCGATCAATGGAGTGGATGTTAGGGAGCAGGGCAGCGCTTTGAGGTCAGTTTTTACTTTCGCTTTGTATAATAAGTAGTGGTGTTAACGGTGGCTTGTGGATCAGAGTCACAACTAAACATCGCGTCTGATATGGCCTTCGGCAAAGGTGTAATAATAAGACTCCTGGTTATATTTATCAAGTTAAATTCATTACTAGCTTCCCGCCAGCGGCTTCACTCGCGATATTTTAGCCAATGGATACAAAAACTTGTCAAATTATATACTAAAACCTTCCTCATTAATCACTCTATCTATTAAAAAGATTTAAGCATACATAGGGATATAGGGACAGAGAAAGCGACTTTGTTTTATACTATGTAGTGATTCTAATTGGATAATAATTTAGTACTTAAGGAATAAGAGGATTTTGTCCTCAACCCTCCATAAATAATTGTAGCTTCTGTCCACTTACCGTCTTAGTCATAGTACGAGTAACTCCATTCGCTTGTTAAACTTAGGTTAGCTACCTCGGTTTTTTTTCTGTCCTCACATTATAAAATTGAAGTAGATATATGCAAAATCAATTAATCCCAAATAAGTAGTTAACTTGGCTTTTCAAAGATGACCCAAAGGCTGGCTTTTACTTTGGCCAAAGGCTTAGCATTGCCATCCAACGTGGCAATGCTGCCAGTCTCTTGGGTACACTCCCAGTTGACGGCGATGAGGAAGAATTTTTTGACGCAATATTTTTGTAATATTATATTAGAATACTAGCTGTTTTCCGCGGTTTCACCCGCATCCCGAGGGAACTACTTAGCGCACCCGGGTAAAAAGTAGCCTATGTTGTTCCTCAGGGTCTATTCTATCTCTGTACCAAATGTCATTTATATCGGTCCAGTAGTTTTGGCGTGAAAGCGTAACAGACAGATAGACAGACAGACAGACAGAGTTACTTTCGCATTTATAATATTAGTAAGGAAGTAAGGATTTTTTTTTAAGTTTTCCTAATGTACATAATGGAAATACTTTCTGTAAATAAGTAATTACTTGGCTTTTCCAGTCCACAACATAACAACATGGATATCCGCAATTAACAAACAAAACTGCGTACGCGAATCTTCCTGCAATAAAAACAAGCATTATTTTTTCAACCGCAATAACTTGTAGGAAAACATTTTATTTTCTATCGTCTAGATTAGATAATTCGATTGCTAGGCAAAGCTAATTTAGACTCTATAACATTACCATATGTATTGGTTTGGCGTGGCAGATTATACTGCAATCTAGCTATATATGGGGGGTAGCCAGCAGAGCGGGAAATTGCTAGGTGCCCACACGAATATATTATTGTGGTTATCAGTACATTTGTGTATATCCAATGATTGTTAGATAAGTGATGCAACTGTACTTAAGTGTGGTTTGTTGAATGCGTTTTTATTATCTTTTGAATTTTTATTTGATTGTTAAAAATAAATGTCTTATCAATGAGCTCAGCTCGATAAGTTTCTTAGATATAGAAACCACGAGTAGCAAAGCGAGTAAAAAAGAATATTCGTAAATTGAGAAAAATAAAGTATTTTGTGCGTGGATATTTTATTTCAAAATGTTCAATTAATCGATTATTCTAAAATCGTATTATGAAGAGCAATGTTGCAAAAGGATGAAATAAAAATTTCCAAACCGTGTTGAAAGCTAGAGCTTTATACTCTCACGGAAAGATCCTTGACTGTTTTGAGTGGAAAATATCTCCATGGGTACATCTTCGTTAAATATAAGGAAGAAGAAAAGAAAGAAAGAAAAAAAAACATTTATTTGCACTTTTTGCACTATATGCACACACACAAGATAGTTGCAGGAAAAATAACAAACAGAAGGAGAAGAAAAAGAAATACAAATAAAAAAAAAACCAGTAGAATAAAAATGATAAATGATATTTATTTCTGCAAGTAGGTTATAAAATAACACTTTTACACGTCAAACATATTCTTGTTTATAGCTAGGTGAGGCCGGTGATTTTTTTTGAGTGGACCTGTCCAATCAATGGCACGCAAGTGTTGGTCTTCGTTTAACTCAACAGCAACTTAGGAGCTTAACGATCCAACGAACGATACCATCAGAGAGGACATTTGGGTAGGCCGCACCAATTACTCAAACTGCCAGACGCAAATATATTTAATGAAATAAAATAAAAAAAGAACAAAAGGCCCACATTGTTCTCACATTTACAATACAAATAATTTCATCTACTTTAAACAGTAGGTAAATAATGTCAATGTGTATAAAAAAAAACAATAAAAATAAATATTACATGTCAGTGTGTATGAAGTCAAGTGTCAATGAAGTCGGTTAAAAAAATATAAGGGTGAGGCACTTTTGAATAAATACGAAAGTATGAAAGAATAATAGCTTACCTTACTTGGAGATACTAAGGTAGATGACCGAAAAGCTTTAACCATTTGAAATTTTAATAGTTTTTAAGCACGCACAGTGATATGAACCTAACTTTTGAGTGGACTGCTATAATATACGAACGAACCAGAAATAGGTAGCAGATTGAACTGTGTTCAAGAAACATAGTTTTGCTAATTTCACTGTCAATCTATAAATGAAGAAATTGTTGTCTCATGTTCCCGGAATTATAAGGGATTGTTCGGAAGACTCACCGCGGCCTTGGACCGCAAAGGGCGATGGAAGGAACATGGACGGGTTTTAGTCAGTAAAGAGAAACAAAAGCTCCCAAAAGCCAAGCACTTTTGAAGATTTCCGTGAAACTGAAAAACAGTAACTAATTTTATCCGCTCTGAATTTTTGGTGTGTTTATTATATAAAAAAAATTCGGATGGGAAATCATCAAATGGCGCCGTGAGTGGGGCGGAAGGGAGCGTCAGACTTGCTGACTAAAACCCATCCACGTTCCTTCCTCAGCCCTTTGTATTCCGGGGGCGCAGTATCTCTTTCGAACATCCCGCAGCCCCGGCAGGGTGTTTTTTGCCATCAACAAGGCGCCCCTTACACGTTAAAAGATTATCAACTTTATTGTCCGTTTTAAAATATCATGGTGACTTCCATCAGACATAATATTGTTATCGACAATAGACACAGACTATAGATTCATAAACAAAGTGCTTACTGGACTATGTTTAATTTTGTATAGCTCTAGTCATGATCGGTTGATTTTGCAATATCCTTTTATTTATACTGTTATTGTGATACCTATTCAATATGTATTATGTAACATATTGGCACGGGATAAATAGGCCGTGAATTTGTACCAATTAATCAGGACAATGGGACCTGCTGATTGGACGATCAATAACAGAATATTGTCCCTGAGGACTTAAATGTACGCCTGGCCCACCTTGAATAATCTAATCAGCTGCCATCTTCATTACTGACTAATACATGATGATATAGATCAAATATGCAGTCTGTGGTGGTACAAATAAAAAAATTATTAATCATTAAAAAGTTACAGTACACATTTTATACGATCTCAATACGACGATGAAAGAAGAAATTGGGGCAGTTCTCAAACATTCTAAAATTGTCAATTTGACGAAATATTATTCATGCAATCTCCATAACGTGATTCCGTGAAAATTTTTGATTCACAACTCAGATGTTCAAAGACCAGTTCTTCGTAAGGCCCGTACCTATATATGTTGAAAAACACATTTAAATGTTTTATCGTTTATACGAATATAATATCGTGATTCACAATTATCTCGAGATAGTTGAAGTGTTTCAAGGAAAATTCGAAAATAAAAATACGTATAATATCATCATATTCATTTCCTATAGGATATATCGGGTAGGTCCCATCCACCCGATATATCGAGCTCTGGTCATCCATTAGAGATGAAATGTTAATTTTCTTCTAACAATAACATCGTGTAGGATTGCGTGGATGGGTGACCATCTTTGTCTTAGCGAGACTCCTCCGTGCTTCGGAAAGCACGTTAAGCTGTTGGTCCCGGTTGTAATGTGTAGATCTTTTACATCCGTTACGAATAGTCAGAAGCCAGAAAGTCTGACAACCAGTCTTACCAAGGGGTACAGTTTTACCCGGTAACTGGGTTGTGGAGGTCATATAGGCAGTGGCTCCATGTAAAACACTGGTACTCAGCTGCATCCGATTTAGACTGGCAGCCGACCACAACATAGTTGGGCAAAGACTAGGCAGATGATGAATAACATTGTGTAGGATTGATCGATAATGATCCACTGGAACCATGGAGCAAATACAAATACTAAAACAATTTAAGATCTTGAAGATTTTGTGTAAAATTATATAGAAATGTTAACATGATACATTTACTTTTAGCTGATTCTATACTAGCTTTTTATCATAGTAATATGACTACAATCAACAATTAAGAGATTAATGTAACAACTATTAAATAGATAAGAAACAATTAATAGTGTACCACTAACATTGTTTGTAGTTCAATGGAACTCTTTCATATATCGCTTTATCTTTATTCCATTCACTGTTATATCATTCAGGTCAATGATATTATTATTATGGATAAATCAATGTTATTGCAGAGAAGTAGGTGCTATTTTCAATTAGAAAGATTTATTGGAAAAGCTCTATGTGCTTGAGGACGTCCTTTGTACAAGTGTTCAAGCAAGATGGTCAGATCAGCAAGTGAGAACATGACTGGAGTTTGTCATCGCAAATTCAGTGCGACTCTCATTTTTAAACCCCAGATTAATCATTGGTACAAAATGGTATAACGGTAGTTCAAGGAAATCAAGCGTTATCACAAATATGTGACGTGGGTATCTATTTGATATAGTAGGTGCTACCACCCACGGTATCACTTAAATGGTATGGATTAAAAGTAGAACTGTTAATTTCATCATAATTATTAGATCAGCTTCGATTTTACAATTCAATATCATTTTTATTCAAGACTTTTCGATTCTTGTCTTTGTGGGCAAAAGTTTGGAGAAAGTTGATGCTAGAAATCATATTTCATTGAGTATTTTTGTGTCTGGTGGCAAATCATTGGGAAACA
Source organism: Pyrrhia umbra (assembly GCA_963891755.1). NCBI lineage: Eukaryota > Metazoa > Arthropoda > Insecta > Lepidoptera > Noctuidae > Pyrrhia > Pyrrhia umbra. Next base: position 7,129,829 of record OY982943.1, read on the forward strand.
TAGGTGTTATAAATCAAGGTCCAGATTTCTGTACGCATTAATGATGTTATCTTCTATCTGGGCTGTGATGTGAGACATTTCGCCTTTGCCTCTTGGAAAACTGCATCAGCAATTTTACTTTAGTATTACAGATATCCGATAAGCGATACAACCATTAACATCATCATCGTCCACTGTTGAACATAGACCTCTCCCAAAAACCGCCAACTATCCCAGTCCATGTAAACATGTAAAAATAGTAGTGATAAAAAAAACGCTAATTTAGGAAATGGTCCGTGTCACTAGAGGTACATACATTCCTGATTAGACCATCCAAAGATCTCGAATAAGTAATCCTAAAACGGACATGATTAGTAAAGATCTTACCACATATAGAAAAAAAAGTATTATAAAACCAAGATTATCTACTAATGTTCTAAAGATTACACAAAAAACCTAATAACTTCTTGTATTGCGTTATTCCTAATAGTATTATAACGATGTATAGTTTACGTTAATTATTGTAATCAGCATCTGCCTTGGACACTGTTGTGTTACATGCGTCATTATGTCAGTAAGATAATGAGAAGACAGTTTCTATTATTGTGAATGAAGAATGTGATATGTAACGTGATTTATTATGTGTCGATCTTATAATAATTGTTACGACTTGTATTGTGTCTGGAGATAGGAAAGTATGGAAGTGTCGAGATAAGATTGGACAAGGAAGAGGTGTTGTGATCATAATTTGGATTCTAACACCAAGGTGTGCGCTAAACTTGGTGCTATATACTTCATCGCCACAGGTGCTGATGACTGAAGGTAAACATTGTAAGGAAACCGTTATACCTTAAGTAAATATCATTTTAGAGGATGCTAGTTAAAGCCATCTCATAGAGATTGATGAAGAAGTTTTCAAAGGAAAATCTTGTGACATTGTCCATGAAAATGCATAGATATCAAAATTTAACGCTGTAGGATAATGAGGAAACGGTTTTAATTGAATTTTGAGTTAAGTAAGAGCTCCTTAAATCGACACAAATAATGTTAGACTTACTGTGTTGCTGGGGAGTTTATTGCGCCACTTCGTCTTCCCAGCAAAAACACATAAGAATTAGGCGCGTTTTGGGTACTGTCTGTTATACATTTGACGTTTTAAAAAGTGCTGATGTTCAGCCTAGTGTAAATAATTGAATTTTGTTTTTTTTTTCTTGTGGTAGAGTATAAGTTCTAGCAGCCTTAAAAAAGCCTTAGATCTCAGCCTGTAATTACACTAGCACCCTTCAAACGGGGTTTAAATCTAATCTCCAGCTGACTGTTTGTAGACACTGATTACTGATCCAATCATATCGGTATACGTGACTTTAGCAACGTGTGTAGGGCTTCCGACTCCTAACCTTGGAGGGGTGCCGTTTATTGGATGAGGAGCTCCCAGTGAGCATGAACGTGGATTATAATTATGAGACGCTACGCTGTTTGTTTATTGAAGTCTAGTTTCATGAAGAATCTGAAGAAGACTAAAACTTGATGGAAGAAGAAGATATTTAATTGTGAAGGTAAATATGGCTCAAGGTTCGTTTTTCGGATGGGAAATCATCAACTGACTCTTCCTGCCGTAGGGCGAGAGGGATTGTCAGATTCTTACTGACTAAAGCCCATCCCTGTTCCTTCCTCAGCCCTTTATATTCCGGGGGCGCGGTAACTCTTTTAAACATCCCATAGTCAGTCAGTCCAGCATGCCTGTTTCTTCCATACATCTCTATCAGCAGTCATGTCATCATTCACCCTCTTTCTAGCCATGCTTTTCTACCTTATAGTAACTTTATGCATGACTATTAAATCATAGTCTTTGCATCATTTTACTGAACAATTCAAACTGCAGTAATAGGAAACTAGGCCTAAATACAACGTCCTGGTATGACTAGCGTGGTCTAACAATTCAGGCTATTACATTGTAAAGTGGAGCGCACTGTTACAGCTATTAACTCATAGTGGAATAATCCCATGTGTGTATTCTATGAATACATAAAACTTTGTGCTTTATAAATGATTGTTAAAACTGGAGTATCTTGCCGGTTCTTCTCCATAGGGCCCACTAATTGGAACATTTGACCCTTCATAAGTGCCTCATTTGAAGGCCTACTGGAAATATTTTTTTAGTCTGGGTTGCTTTTATGGAGTATGATTTCCTTTCCAACCCTAAGTAGAGGGATTTTGATGTATCAAATTGGTTTTGGTTCAACTGCACTTAAAGAGAAAATTGCTAGCTTGCCATTCCTTGTAAAATTTGGAGAAAATTCTCCAGGATGACAGAAAATTTAAGGAACTGATACATAGACTAGCTGTTTTGCGAAGTTTCACTTACATCCTAAAGGAACTTCTTCATACACCCAAAAAATCACGGTATTTCTCAAGATTCAAGCTTTTGAATACCATTTTCTTATTAAAGCGATTACATGTTCTACTCTGTCTACCTACATTTATGCTAAAAAGCTGTCCATTATTCCAAAACCAACAGTTTTCTTTCCCACATGTTTCGTCATACAAAATCAGATCATCCATCACTCCGCCATCCCGCAGTTAGAAAACCGATATCCAGTTTGGATTGAAAGCTGACATGGTATTACAAAACGCTGATCTTTACAACTGTGTTATATATTTATTTGTCAGGAAATAATATCTCAGTGACAACATCAAAGCCGGTGCTGGAGGATTAAATGAACTGTTTTATTTAGGGCTGTCACCCGGTTTAATGTGGTAGTTTTATATGTTAACTTATTCCTTTTTTCAGATGCGAGTGTTTTTTAGTTTATTTGTATTTCTTGAAGCAAATGAACTAATTAATTTTTTTCTTAATATATTGGAAGCTACATAAATATCTGATTGATCTGAGCTACGTTTAATGTGCATACAACTAAAGATGTAGAAATAGCTGATCCGGGAATTATGGTCTTATCACATAAGTTTATCTCACCTTTCTAGTTTTGTTTTATTTGTTACTAGCTTCTGCCAGCGACTTCGTCCGCGTGGAATAGTGGTGCTCCGCTCCTATTGGTCTTAGCGTGATGATATATAGCCTATAGCCTTCCGCGATAAATGGACTATCTAACACTGAAAGAATTATTTAAATCGGACCAGCGGTTCCTGAGATTAGCGCGTTTAAACAAAATGACAACATTTCCCTTCACTGCTCTGCTCCTATTGATTGTAGCGTGATGAAAAGTATACTATAACCATCTCAGGAGTATGACAAATAATTGTACCAAGTTTCGTTAAAATCCGTCGAGTAGTTTTTGTTTCTATAGAGTTTATACAGACAGACAGACAGACAGACAGACGGACAGACAGACAGACAAAAATTTTACTGATTGCATTTTTGGCATCAGTATCGATCCCTAATCACCCCCTGATAGTTATTTTGGAAATATATTTCATGTACAGAATTGACCTCTCTACAGATTTATTATAAGTATAGAAGATGGGTTTTATCTTGACTCTAGTCTAGGTCACAAGTGACAGAGACAATATGAATAAAGCAGGTTTTATGTTAAGTTCTTGGTAACCTAACTGCCAGCCCTATATTTAAACTCCGTTTTCGCGACGCATGACTAAACTAAACCATTCCGAGTTTCCGCTTTCCGGCACAACATTTCCAATTTTGTGCTATAAACTCCCGCCTTAACCAATATATGCGTTTTCTTCGAAAAACACTAATTTCTACGTAAAATCTAGTACTCCTCCGTGCTTCGGAAAGCATGTTAAGCTGTTGGTCTCGACTATCATTTGCTGATCTTTGACAGTCTTTGCGGGTACCTAGAAGCCTTTAATTCACCAGTCTTACAAGGGGTATTGTGTTACCTGGTAACTGGGTTGTTGAGGTCAGATAGGCAGTCGCTCCATGTAAAACGCTGGTACCAATGTACCAATAAAATTAGGAAAAAAGCTAGGCAGATAATGAACATATTATTATTAAACCTACATAGGTACACGTAGCTCCTACCTGAATCTATATTATCTCGGTCAAAAAACGTGCCTGGGCCATCACGGCCGTTTAAATCGATCTTAATTCAAATTTAATATCGAATAAATCACCTTTAACGAGATGATCAACCCTAGCACTAACAATAATTAAGCTAAATTGATGCAACTATGAGAGGTCGACGAACCGTCAGCTGTTATTCCTGGTTCCTATCATAGAGCTGTGAGCGTGTGATGTAACGCCGATTCTATTTTCTACCTATGACGTTGTGAACTCAGTGAGGATAATTTTGTGTTATCTATCTATTGTTAGTAGAATAATTCTGTCGATGTAAATGCAAGATTGGTGATCGAACATTATTTTAAGCACGTGTCTTTAGCTGTTGATTATGGTTAAAAAAACTTTAAAAAGGAAAAAATATTATCTATTTTCTTTTCGTTAAAGCCTCATCGTTGAGTCTATTTTCGGCACAGAATTAAAAAAAATGACGATTTGCGAGCGGAAATAACTAACAAACCGTTGGATTAAATTAATTAAACATTCCTTGATTAGTTTTTTTTAATATAATAATGTTTAATGTTATTTAAGAATCAATTTGATTTGATGAGCAATTACGATAGTGATTTGTAAATTTTCTGCTAAATGAGATTTGAGTTATAAAAAGCATTTTATTGCACATTTGATTAAAATACGATTGTCAAACAATTCTGATAGCATATCTATGTAATCAGAATTCAAGATAATTATTGACGATATCTGGAAAATATTAATTTTTGTAGCTGTCTTACTTATATTTTATTTATAACCGACTTCAAAAAAGGATGAAGATTCTCAACTTTTACAATTTTTATGCCACTTCATTGTCAATAAAAATATTAATCGGGAACTCATTACATAGATTTCGGTAGGATAAGATGGATGTGGATAAGTACTAGTTTCTGCCCACGGCGTTATCTGTGTGGATTTCTCTCAGTGAAAGAAATTCTAGAAGCGGTATTAATTCTTAAGACTATTAAAAAAAAACAAATCCTTATTATACTATAAGTTAAATACCTATCATGTAATCGACTTTCTCATCTGTTCACTACACATAATCTTCGCTCTAGTCCAAGACGCGTGACGAAGGAGTGATCGTAAGAATGTGTGTGTGTTTGTGTTTTACTCGTATTTTATACGGAATGCTGTCTAATTTTATATTAGCGAGTCGCGAGGAGTGATTCATTCATATGAGATGTTAGAGTATGAGGGAGTGGTTGGTTTGAGGTAGATGGCTGGTATTTTTGGATGAAGTTTATTTGTATTTTGGAAGCGTGATTTATGTGCTGAAGTTTTCTATAACTAATAAATAGTTTATTTTACATTACTTTTTTTGACAGTCTTACAAAAGGAGTTACTTAAGTAATGATGTTTTATTCGTTTATCAGCCCTATTTACATTTGAAATTATATACTTGACATTGATGACATAAGATATGTTAAAGGGCTAATCTTTCATTAATGAATCGAACCTGTCGTAACTTGGATCACAGCAGCCAGTAGGCACTTTTAGAAAAGGCTCAAACATTAATGGAGCCTAACTGATCTGCTTTAGTTCGATAATGTCCTGTCTTCGATAAATAGGGGCATTTTCAGTTTCTGGTTATTACCAAGGTTCACATTACACAGTACCTAGAAAAAAACCCTTTTTTTTCGGATGGGAAATTATCAAATGACCCCTCCCGCCGTATTTGGGGTGGTAGGGAGTGGCAGACTCTGACTTAAACCCATATATGTTCCTCCCTTTATATTCTGGGGGTGCGGTAACTCTTTCGAACATTCCGCAGCTCCGGCAGGCTATGGCCTTGTGGGGAGGGCCCCTTCATCTGCGCTGACATCTCTTTGAGGCGCGCGTGGAACATGAACGCGCCCTATTTCATTAGTTTTCCTTTTAAATAAAATGTCCAACTAAGTCTAAATCACTGTCCGTATTTCCCTAAGCACCGCGCCAGACAAGTCACCCATTGTCCCCATAACAATTAATCTCAATTGTACGAATTATAATAAATAATGGCATTTGAATCAACTAGAGTGCTCTACATTGTAGTTCCCATTGTTGTCTGTTGTAGTCGCAGTATACAATAGAATACTATTTAGTCCTTATATAGGTCGAAAACCAGCTTGGCCTAATTATTTAGGTAAAAGTTTATTGTTTACTGCGTTGTTGGTCTAGATGTCGCAACTGACAGCGGAGAGACTTAGGTTCGTTTCCCGGTTCGGGTAGAACATTTATTGGATTCTCATATTTTCCTATGACGAGATTTTTGCTATGAAGCTGTATCCGATTTATGGCAATAGAACTTCTCCTTACATGTGAGGTGGTCAGTGAGTCATATTAGAGTTGTTTTTTAATATGAGAGACAAGGGTATTTAATTTCTTTCATAATATTTAAAAAAAAAAAGCTGCGTACGAGCATTACTTAGTACCTACTCCATAATTTTTATCACACATTGCTTATAAACATGGTGCAATGGCTGGCCTATTTAGTTGCAAGGAACAACACTGGATCACAAATGCATAGTTGTTGTGGGTCCTTGTGGGCTCAGACTAAAAGTACGCCCTGCCGGGTCTGCGGGACGTTTGAAAGAGACACCGCGACCCCGGAATACAAAGGGCTGAGGAAGGAACATGGATAGGTTTTAGTCAGTAAGCGTCTGACACTCCCACCCGGCCCACGCACGGCAGGACATCATACTTTGACGATTTCCCATCCGAAAAAAAATGTACTAAAAATACATGCTTGTTCACCCCGAAGGTTGCATCTAGCGCAATAATAACCAGTTATTTAAAAGTCCATGTAGTCCAAATATTCCAATCTAATGATTTTGTTCTATAACAAAAGAACACAGTCCCCCCCCCCCCCTTAAGTAACCGTCAATTAATACTTTGACTCTACAATGCCAACTTCCCGACACAATTACGATGAACCAATGAGACAGCAGATGCATCTTTATTGTGACCCATTTACTAATGCACTGATTGAATGACATCGCCATTTTGTCCAATAAAAAAATATTATTCATATTGTGAGAATGTTTGTTTCTCTTTACACAGAAATTACTGAATAGATTTGGATGACTTGGCTCGCAGATGTAACATATATTTTTTATTAAATCCTATTTGGATATGTGATACTATTTGGATCTTTTTTTTAGTCTAGACCGTATTATGAAGTCCAAGCAGGCAAAATCGCGAGCAAAAACTAGGAGAACACATCTACACTAATATTATAAAGAGGAAAACTTTGTTTGTTTGTAATGAATAGGCTCAAAAACTACTGCATCGATTTTAAAAATTCTTTCACCATTCGAAAGCTACATTATCCACGAGTAACATAGGCTAAATTTTATTTTGGAAAAAAATAGGGTTCCGTAAGATATTTGGGTTTTTCGGACACAAGGTGTAAGAAAACAACCAGAGTTTTTTTTTTGCGTACGCTACTAATCTCAGGAACTACTGGTCCGATTTGAAAATTCTTTCAGTGTTAGATAGCCCATTTATTGAAGAAGGCTATAGGAGCGGAGCACCACTATTCCACGCGGACGAAGTCGCGGGCAGAAGCTAGTCTGGTATAAATTGGACGAAGCAAAAAAATATGTGAGGATCATTGTGTTCCCTCGGGAAAAAGGGTATGTTTACGTAAGTCCATTATAGGTTTACAAATGTAAACTATTTGCTCTGCAATTTATGTATTCCACCATAATAGGCCTTTTCTCACCATCCAATTTTCAATTTCACTTTCAAAAGATTTTCTCGACAATTTAATAATTTTCTAAGTCACAGTGAAAGTGTGTGTTAATCCGAGCGAAAAGAGAATTACCTTTGTAAAATAAAATAAAATTCTTAATTCTCGCAAATTGGTGCGTTTACCTCATTTGAATAAAGTGTGAGGTTTCTTTGTAAATAAGAAATTAAATTGTCATGATTGGTTGCCGTTTACCTTTTTCGATGGTTCTTTGCAAATGGTATTTTGTATGTTTGTATATCACCAATTTACGGTACTATTTATCCAAGTTAAATATCGATGTTGAATTAGTATTTAATTACCGTTTTATGCCTAACTAGCTTTCCGCTTGCGGCTGCGCCCGCGTGGAGTTATAGTAGGGATCCCTAATTATTTCTGGAAATAAATATAGCCTACACTTACACTACACTACACTTCATAAAGAAAGAGTTCTAGGCTTTCTAACTGTGAAAGAATTTTTAAAATCGGTCCATTAGTTTTTGAGTTAAATCCATACAAACAAACAATTTTTTCCTCTTTATAATATTAGTATAGATAGAAGAAGAATTATTCGGGCCGATCTTATGATGATTAAAGTGTGTTTATTTTGCTTTTCGTTTAATTCCATCACCGATCGAGATTATTGTTCAAAGAAACATTTACGCCTACACACAATATTACGTGTCCTTTTAAATTGAAATACATCCTAATATATTATCCGGTTTATAAATCAACTGGTGATTCACAAAGATTTGGTGGGACAATACAGAAGTTTATTGATCCTGACACCTATACTCTCTTTGTACAGTCATGCGGAGCGATATGTTAATACTTAGAGGAATTAAATATTATATTGTTATACAAGGGGATAAAATCACCTATTAGATACGAAGCAAAATATTTTATTTTTATTTCCGCTACAATGAAGAACTTTTGGGTAAGAGGGAGTGAATAAAATTTTGTTCTTCTATTAGTTTTCTTGGATATAGAGAGTAAATCTTAGCATAAAAGATCACGTTCTTTTCATTCATTTTCTAAGCATTATGAATTAGCATATTTCCCGCGATTTCTGAGTGAACAACAAAATTTAATAATAGTCCACTGCTGAACATAGGCTTCCCCTAAAGTGTGCCATATCGCCCGTTCTTCAGCTGAAGTAGTATCAAAACCAGATTTCATTAAAACAAAAAAGCATAACAATTTGAATAAGTTTGAATTAAGCCTTAAACGCATCTTTGCATATTTCTCTATTTCGCACTAGGCCTGCAGAATAATTAAATTAAGTATTTATATTTTTATACCCACAAATCTATCAGTAACTGCATTCAATATGCGATCTTCACCCTAATTCACAATCCCCAAATATAGGTATATACTAATATATCACACAACCCTTCAATTACCAATTCTATCACCTAAATTTAAGGATCAATTTACGTAAGCAAACATAATCTTGTGAGTCACAAGATAACAGTATATTAAACAAAGAGATAGCAACATGACAAAAACAGAGACTAGGTCATGATCTCGAGGTGGGACTATGCTAATTTGTACCTCTTTTGTCTATGGCACTGTGTTTTAGATCATGGTTATGGCGCCTACAACATTTTCACCATGTACTTACACCTTCTGTACGTATAGCGATAATAATGTACCCATAGAAATGTACGAAACGTGTACGAGTGTGCTGGTACGAAACCTGGCAAGTACCAATGCGACTTTTCTGAAGTCATATGTACTTTCTAAGTACATCTTAGACGTCATTGACTAACGGTGAAGGAAAACATAGAGAGGAAACTTGAACTTAAGCGTCTGAAATCACCAATCCGCGTTGAGTTTGACGCACAGGCTCTGAGTTTTTTTTTTGTTATATTGCTTCTCGTTACAATAACTTCCAAAATTATTATTCTATCAATCAAATTGGACAGTAAATGAAAGTTCCAAATAATCTGGAAATACGAATATTATAAAACAACAATCAGTTTAATTTTAATTATTCATAAAATCGCAGTCATCGATTACAGTGCATTGCACGATAATGTAACCCGTTAGCCTCAATTAATTTATCACATTATTAATAAATCTGAAGAGTCTTCATATCAGTCAGTATTTGGGTTTACGATTAATTAGCATGTAATCAATATCGTAAACAAATCGTTTACAGCGATTTGAGTTCTCGTCTGTTCAATGTGCAGGTCGATATAAATACAATTATCTCTTACTATCAGTGTCAGTTATAACTTCATTGTGACGTGTAAAAACATCATGAAGCACTTTTTGAGTTTCATCTGTATATTTTTAACTTTTAACTTTATTTTTAATTATGTCGTGGTGGCCTAGTGGTTAAAGCATCTGCCTCTCGTGTACGACTGTGCAGTTTCGAAACCGGGCAAGTACCAATGTGACTTTTCTAAAGTCATATGTACTTTTTAAGTAAGTAAATTTAAGACGTCACTAACTAACGGTGACGGAAAACATCGTGAGGAAACCTGGACTAACAAAGTCTGAAATCGCCAATCCGCCTTAAGCAAGCGTGGTGATTAATGCTGATGCCTTCTCTGTGTGAGAAGAGGCAGTGGGACAATATTACGCTGATGATGATGTTACTTTCAACTTGCTAGATTTTTGCCGCGATTTCACCTGCATTCTACTACACCTATTCTCTATTAAGTATATATTATTTTACACCTATTCTCTATTCAGGGAACTAAGTCAGGCACCTAGATAAAAACTGCCCTATGTCCTTCACCAGTGATCAAGCTGTCTCCATACCAAATTTCATCCATATCGGTTCACCCGTTTTACCAAGAAAGCGTATAAGAATATTCGTTCTATCCCAGATAGCATCGTAGAACATTACAGGGCATTGTGCAACATTAGAAAACCATCATTGAACATACCCACATAAACTAACGTGACCTTAACATAATTTATTCAGTTAAGTTAACCAATTAACCCGCATATTTTGTTCTAGTTAATGATGACTCAACAGTTAAATATGATTTAATCTTATCAACGAGAGACGGGTAAATCAAAGATTATGTTTCAGAAAAAAAATCTATAAACAGATTTGTTTTAAAGGCAAGTCTAGAATGGGAAATCATCAAATGACTTCTCCCGCCGTGGGCGTAGCGGGAGGGAATGTCAGCAGACTCTTACTGACTAAAACCCATCGCTGTTCCTTCTCTCGCCCTTTGTGTTCTGTTAGCTCTTTCGAACAATCCCGCAGCCCCGGAATCCCGAGGATCGAATCTATGCGGTCTAGAACTACATAGAACAGGTTTGTCTAGTTTATGGCGTAGTCGATTAGATTATCAAGTTTCTCAGTACTTAAAATTTGGCGTCGTCTATAATAAAGATTAACAAGAAGCAGCAAACAGTTCTCCTTATTTCTTGCAGATAACAATAGAAGATAATGGCTTCGTCAAACTTTGAATTATAACAGTTATTAACTGGCTTTCCTCCAGCGACTTCGCCCGCGTGGGCTATACGCGAATTCACATTAAAACTGACAGAGTTTTATACAAACTTTGTTCTCTTTTTCACCCCCTTAGGTGTAAAATTTCTGAAAATCCTTCCTTATCAGATGCCTACGTCATTCAAACAACACACCCTCCAAGTTTCAGGTCTCTACGATCAGCGGTTTAGGCTGTGCGTTGTTCCGTCAGTCATTCAGGACAAAGCATTTTATATGTACAGATGACGAAAGCTGTTTGATAGCTGCTATTTTATGACGCCTCACTATTAACTTAATACTAAAAGTATTATCTTATACGCTAATAAAATGCTATTTATGAGTAACGTCAAAAGTTATTCCTGTTTTATGTTAAAGAGGAGGATAATTATTTCATTCACGGTTAGGAAAGAGATTTGCTATCAATCTTCTATTAGATGGTTCGAAATCTGGCAAGTATCAATGTATCTTTTCTAAAGTAATATACTGTCTACTAAGTGTATCTTAAACACCGCTGACGGTGAAGGAAACCTGGACTAAAAAGTCTGAAATCGCCCATCCGCCGTAAGCGTGGTGATCAATGCCTTCTCTATCTAGAAGATGCCTATACCCAACGGTGGAATTGATAATAAGCCGATGATGATGAAGGTGAATTACCAAAACTTATTTTGAAATTAGGTACCTACTGAACAAGTCTTATCATTTGTCAGGTTTCTTATCCACCAGCAGGAGTATGCTAGAGCTTGAGAACCTTCAGACTGCATCATTTTTACCATAATTCACCATAACCAATCCTTATAAACAAAATAAAATCAAGCTACTTCACCATTTAACCCTCACCGCAACCAATGAAGCCTAAACGACAAAACCTCGTAACATTACGATCATTTAGATTTCGATCTGTTCCGAGACCACGGGGAGAACATTTGTGCCGAAATTGATCCTGGATAATTGATTCAGTTGGTGTAATTGGTCTAAGCCGTTCCAATTTGAACTAAAATAAATAAATAAATAAATAAATAAATAAATTTTTGATACCTGATACAGTGTAATATGATACTACGCCGCTGTAGGGTTAAGTTACAGCACCTTATGATATCTGATGCCGGAGATAATGTAGAAGTTGCGATATCAGTATTGAGATACCTTGAGGGTAGAATAACTGTAGTTTTAAGTGTCGTGTTTCTTCAGACTTAGGCCTTAGAAGACGGGAGTGTTGGAAAGAGTTATCCTGGCCCTGGAACGCAAAGGGCGATGGAAGGTACATATATAGTCAGTTTTTCTGAAACTTTCTCCTGCCCCGCCTACAGGAGAAGTCATTTTATAATATTCCATCCCAAAAAAGCCTTGGAAGACAGTGCGGTAGACGAGAACCATTTAGATGCAAGTATAATATTCCAATCATATAAACATGCGTTTTTGTCGTAAAGACTATAAATAACCAAGTGTTTAATTTTTTTTGCAATTAAGTGTATAAAGTCTTGTACATTTCATCCCTCCGTCCAACTGTCTAATCCTCAGATACCAAGTCCACAGGCTAATCTGAAAACCTCTTATACCTATTACCAGCCTAGTTCGACGGCTGTAGAAAAATCTAGCCAAGTAGGGAATCATAGACCCATCTTAAACTGCCAGTGTAAAGTCCCTTTACAGAATACAGTGGGTCATAATAGTCTGAATGAGGTAAATGACGGCACGTTTGGCGTAGTGGCTGAGCAATTGGCTGCTGCGCTGCCTGTCGCGGGTTCGATTCCCGCACGGGACAACTAAAATTATTCCGGGTCTGGTTGTTTGTGTTGTAATGTTTGTTTGTAAACGCAACCACGATACAGGAGTAATTCCTAGTGTGGAGCAAAGTTTTTTTAAAACAAAAATGACCATGCTAACCACTAGTTTCATCCTAGAATACTGATCTTACGGTCGCATTAATTAGGATTTAGTAGTCAAATAGGCATAAGATGAAACGAAATTAAAAAGTCTCTATTTTAGGCATTGCATAGATTATTTTATTAAATACTAGCTTCTGCCAGCGACTTCGTCCGCGTGGAATAGCCGCTCCGCTCCTATTGGTCTTAGCGTGATGATATATATATAGGCCTATAGCCTTCCTCGATAAATGGACTATCTAAGACTGAAAGAATTATTTAAATCGGACCAGCGGTTCCTGAGATTAGCGCGTTTAAACAAAATGACAACATTTCCCTTCACTGCTCTGCTCCTATTGATTGTAGCGTGATGAAAAGTATACTATAACCATCTCAGGAGTATAACAAATAATTGTACCAAGTTTCGTTAAAATCCGTCGAGTAGTTTTTGTTTCTATAGAGTTTATACAGACAGACAGACAGACAAAAATTTTACTGATTGCATTTTTGGCATCAGTATCGATCCCTAATCACCCCCTGATAGTTATTTTGGAAATATATTTCATGTACAGAATTGACCTCTCTACAGATTTATTATAAGTATAGACTAGCTGTTTCCCGCGGTTTCACCCGCATCCCGAGGGAACTACTTAGCGCACCCGGGTAAAAAGTAGCCTATGTTGCTCCTCAGGGTCTATTCTATATCTGTGCCAAATTTCATTTATATCGGTCCATTAGTTTTGGCGTGAAAGTGTAACAGACTGACAGACAGACAGACAGAGTTACTTTCGCATTTATAATATTAGTAAGGATTAGTAAGGATAAAAAGTCTATTACTTTCATATGTGACGATTAATTTATAAAATTCCCAAAGTTGTGAGCAAAGATTGAATCAATAAAAGGTGCGTTACATTGCATCTGCCCGATTGAAGCCCCCACTAAGTTCTGGTCGTAACCAGAAATAATACAGCCAATTGATAGGTGAATAAAACTTCATTGATGCGGGCAATAAACACTGTAATGTACTGGTTTTACTGATTTTTATGTTGCTGCAAAAAGAATTACCGTCTCGAACTTGTACCATTAAAACATTAATATTTTGAACGCTTAGGCGGTAGGTGTGAGCCAACTTCACCGATAGATGGTTACCTAATCGGCCTGTTAAATAAAAAAGTTTTTAACCACGAAGCGGGAATTTTCGTGTTATCCACTTGCCCAACAGCGGATTGGTAATCGACCGTTTTAGGAATAAAAAAACCAAATGATAAGGTATCCATAGTAAGACAGAAGTTTATATTTATAGTAAACAGCTGTTTTGAGTTGATCAGACTGTTATCTTGTCTGTGTATTTAGGCCTAAGGATCCAAAAAATATTCCGAGTAGATTTTGTACGGAAATTTTAAGGGACTCGAAGCAAAAACTCCGAAGTTCTTTTGTTGCCTTGATGACGAACAAAAGTAAAAGACCAAAAGAATGTCAGAATGTAGACCAAGCAATTTGCACCTAAAACTAATTACACCTAATTAGTATTAGACTCGTTGAGTTGTTATTCTGAAGAGAGCAGGCGTTGCATTCCCGGGGCTGCGGGACGTTCGAAAGAGATACCGCGCCCCCGGAATACGAAGGGCTGAGGAAGGAACATGGATGGGTTTTAGTCAGTAGGAGTTTGACACACCCTTCCGACCCCTCGAAATGACCCCTCCCGTCGTGGGTGGGGCACGGTGGGAGGGGTCATTTGATGATTTCCCATCAGAAAAAGGCGTTGTACTCGAACAGATATCAGACCGCCTAATTGGTCTACTTGCGCAAAAGCTACTGCTGAGCACGGGGTTCTGGGTTTTTTTCTCAGTCAGGGCGATGTGCTATTGAGTTTTTCACGTGTAGGATTTCTCGGTAATATTTGTATGGATTTGTGCCTGGTTAAGGCAGCAAGCTGACTGCCCCCTTAACTACATGGGTTTTCTAATATCTAGTGATATGAGAGTGCTGAAAGTAAGGGTGGTGGGTGAGTAAAGGTATAACACTTACTCAATTTACAGAGCAGCTGTCATCCTGAAAATTATAATAAATACATATCCGGTATACATTTGGAAACCAAAAGACACCTGCGAACAAAAAATCAAAACAACAAAAAATACTATATTTACAAAACGACACGTGGGTTTGTCTGCGGCTATTCCCGTCAACAACTACCAAACAAAACTTAAACAACCGAAAATCTACCCTACGCCTATCAAAATAAGATTCAAACTAACCACATAAACTTTCGGCTTACTCATCTTGAAAGTTTATATAGTGAAACGTTGTTGTAGGATTTTAAACCTTATGACAAAGCGTTAAGAGTTTGTCTAAACATAGTTTTTAACACCAGGATCCCGTTAAAGCGACAGACGGATAACATTAGATTTAATTTAGTGATTGATGAGGAACAGAATGGGCGTTGGATCTGGGATTCGTCATCGTAGTGTCAGAACCATGATAGCTAAGATTTTTTTTTTTTTTTTTAAAGCATTTATAATCTATGAGTATGAGAGCAATGAGAATCGTTCGTGTGTCGAATATTTCATACATTTTGAACAAGTTGCAATTTACATGCATTAAGGAGTTACTGCTCACTGCTTAAATAAAAAAAACCGAATAGAGAATTTCGGGTTCTAAACCGCTGATCGTAGAGACCTGAAACTTCGAGGGTGTGTTCTCTGTATGACGTAAGCATCTGAGAAGAAAGGATTTTCCGAAATTCTACATTTTTCTAAATTCGTATAGCCCTCGCGGGCAACGCTGCTGGCGGAAAGCTAGTCACGTATAAAAGCTACATATGCTATGATTTTCTACTTGGAATAATTAAATGTCGGAGGACTAAGTCCTCACATAATTTATGTTCCGTGTAAAATGTTTCCGATTTCTATATCCGCTCCCTTTCAACTTTAATAGCATTTCTTAGGCTAACAATAAACTTAAACGATAAAAAAAAACTAATTAACGCGATCTGAAATGAACCAGAAACAGCGCACTTTCCAAATGGCAGGAACAAAACAAAATTCGCGCACACACGATGCGCGAGCGCGACTCGAAATAGACTGTCGTTTCCTTCTTGCCATATTTAATTTTGAAGGTAGACTTGAGTTTCGCTTTAGCGTTACCTTTAGCTTGAATTTATTAATAAGCTTTATATACATAGTAATCAAAAACAACCGTACTTCAAGCGTATTTAAGTTTCATAATATAATTTACTAGCTTTTCCCGCGGTTTCGCCCGCGTCCTGAAGAAACTACTTTGCGCACGCGGATAAAAAGTATTCTATGTGTTAATCTAGGTTATAAAATATGTGTGTACCAAATTTCATCCAAATCCATTCAGTAGTTTTTGCGTGAAAGAGTAACAAACATTCATCCATACATTCTTACGAACTTTCGCGTTTCAAATTAGGAAAAAGCTAGTTAATAAATAAACATAACAGACAGAGACAAAGTTACTTTCGCATTTTTAGTATTGTTACAACCCAAACGGTTACTGCATTTCTTCTCCTTATTAACTTTAACTCGCTAAATTTCATATTCATATAATTCTTAAAAATGTCTTCAAATATTAATTTTCTAATAAGCATTTGATACAACATTAATGCTAGATAGTCCTGTACCTTATTCCCTTCATCAATCAATACTTCGCGATGTATGATGCTGGCGCCAAGATTGCCAACTTCTCAATTGAAATTGCAGGTCACAATGCGATTGACAGTTTTCTTGGCTCAGATGCAATAGAACAATAGACAGGCGCCACCAACATTCTGAACAATGTCACTTCCTTCGATGATTAGTGTTATTTATATAAGAAACGCTGCATTTGAAATCGTCAACTGTTTCTTTATAATATTCACTTCGATGATTAATGATGAGACTTACCTGTATCTGTCAGCAGTGATATTGAACTCGCTGAAGGGACTACCAAGGTCCTTAGCATTAGGTCCTTATCCTAAGCTATATTGGTTAATGAATCATTCTCCCATCGTGGAAATTGGGAGACTGCAGCAATTAATTTCTTCTTAAGTGCAGTTAATCCCTTTACTTTTGGTTCTAGAACAAAATTTGTTAAACTGATTTATCTATAGCCCTTTCAATTTTAAAATAATACGGGTCATTATTAGTTTAACTTACTAGTCTGAGTACGTAACGACGTTAACGCTTAACTTAACATCTACAACTTCAACACTTGTCGGCTATTAAGAATTAAACCTGTCCCTAGCCCTCGCTCCTCCAGTCACAACAAGACTAAAAAGCGCGCGCGCACGATGTGCAGGCGCCACTCGAAATAGATTGTCGCTTCCTTCCCATGACCCCTCGATGTTATGTGCTTTACTTCCTATGAGTTTTACTGTGTAAAGTTATTTATACTTAGAAAGCTAGGCAAAATTCTGCAAATTCTGGTCATGTTTTGCAATAAAAATGTACCAAAAAAGACCATTGACAGGCTCTTTTGTATTGTCGAAGAGCCATGACTCTGTCAGTTAGTAAAAAAAAAATAGAAGCCATTTGCTCTTGCATAATGCAGAATTTATAATCAAGAATATTTCTATTTTCATAGCTGATAGAAACATGCGTTTTCTTAAGTTTGTTATGTTTATAATTTACAAGCTGTTTCCCGCGGTTTCACCCCCATCCCAAGGGAACTACTTCGCGCACCCGGGTAAAAAGTAGCCTATGTCCTTTCTCAAGCTCTAGACCATCTGTGTACCAATTTCATTTAAATCCGGTTAAGCAGTTTTGGCGTGATAGCGCGACAGACAGAGTTACTTTCGCATTTATGATATTTATTAGTAAGGTTTATTATTTTAACAAATAAGCTGAACACCAGTCTCGGTTCTTGATCTAAAAAAAGTGTGACTCTAATTAAGTCGACATTGCAAGTATTGGCCGCAAAACGAACGGTAGAAAAGTTCACGCGTGGACCGACGACCGGCGCGCGTGCATCGGGATCAGCTATAAATAGAAAGTCCCTCGTCTTTCTTCCTATAATGATGAGTTATGAATCTTTATTCAGGGATATCTTCTAATAAAAATATATCATGGTTTATGTTGGTTTGATTAGGGTCTGCTGATTATTATCTTTGGGAGTATTACATTGTTAGAGAGTTAGAAAACCCAACCGTAAGTAAGGATTTTAGTCCCAAGATCATAGAGATGGATTTATGCACAGTCAAAGGCACACAGGTTTGATGTTTTAATATTCTGTAGAAATACTGCTGAATAAGTATATCTAAGTTACACAAAATATTGCGTGGCCAATCTGACGATAATGATCCGCGCCGTGTAGAGTTTTTGTCTGCATAACACTCCAAAATAGGGGTAAAAGAACTAAACAGCAAGAGGCGAGGCATCATTATAAGCTAGAAAAAAACAAATAAGGCAGCAGACCTAAATACTTACACTCATTAAGGTTTTTTACTCATGCACATATTTAGCACGATATCTTAATAAAGTCATCGGCATAATTCTTACCAAGTTGACTCTATAATGTGTATTACATAATGTTGAAACAATACGTACTTAATAGTTTTTATTGACTTGCTTATTTCGGATGACAATTAAGAATTCATTCATGCGCTCATGACGATAAACCCAACACGAACTGATTCATAACCAAAAAAATTTTATAACAAAACTGGATCATCTTAATGCCTTTCACCAAATATCAATTCCCTCATACATTGATGATGTAATGATTCAAACATCCGTCGGGATCACTGGTCAGTCGGAACCTCCTTGAACTAGCCAGATGTTGAGGCAATAAACGCTGTTTAATGTTTTACTCGTAACTTCGCAATAAAAGCTTGGAGAATAACTGCGTTATATCTGTAATTAGTTTTTATATCGGTTCGGTGTTTACTATCGTTGCCGGTCGTTTTGTGAATGGAAATTGACCGTGTTGTGTTTTGTTGATGGATGAGTTTATTTTGTGATTTTTGTTTGTTTGTTGGGCTACTTTAGTAGTTGAATGGATGTTTCCAAAAGTCGATATCAGTGATGAGTTTGCAAAAGGGAAAAGTTCATAAAAAAATGACAGATTTTGATCTGATATTTTGCAGACCATCCCAATTAACAAATTCATAATCTTATTACCATCTTGAATTATAGCGTTAAGAATGATTGAAGTCGTGTTATCGTAAACAACTCATCATACGAAAAGGTCACTTGCAAAGCTGTCATAGTCACAATTAATATGACAATTTAATTGAAGATATAAGGAAATATTTAAATACGGACCTCGCTGATCTTTGCCCGTGCCGTAAAAAATATTTATAAATACTCTCGTGCTCATTTTCCCCATCAAGAATTCATTGATAATTCGTCACGTGAATAGTGCAGTGTTATTAAGTTTATAAAGAGACGAGATGATGGGGCCTGTGAAAGAAGTATTTAAAGACAGTAGCTCAGCTGATGCTATGTAGGTATAACACAGTCTTCGACTCTTGGAGCAAGTTGAATCATTTTACGTCAGTAAAAATAAATGCTTTTTTCACATCTTCGTACAGATATTATTATTATTGATGATATGATTCAATCCGGCGCAAGTGTCGAAAAAACCATCAATGGAATGATCTTCGGAATTAACACCATTTCTATTTAGTTGCGATCGTCTCCACACATGCGAAAATCCAGTTGTATTGTGTTCTCAAACAAATATCGTCATATTACATTACTGCCAAACTTCACTTGGCATCGTTGCATTAGAATTAGTATGAATATACGTCTTAGTACTATTTCCTTACTTCCAGGGTGGCGACGAATACTCCGCATTTGGTGAGCCTCGGAACCGGTCGGCTGAGCACCGCCGTCACCTTGCATCCTATCAAGCAAGGTTTGTTACTTTGTTTTAGCTTTTATTTGCTATAAGGCAGTTTCTTAAGGGCGTCGTACAATGTAATTAATGTACGTATCGCTTCGATACTTATTTATGTCTAATCAAACCATTATTTTAATGTATTGATTGAAATTTTGAGATTTTGTGCTTATATTCTAAAATTAGTAAAATAAACATAGCATGTAAATTGCTATCGTCAAAGCTAAGTTTTACCAAAGTTCAAACTGCCAGAAATATCTATAGTGCCAGTACTTCCCCAGGTGCCTTCCTTAACTAAGATCATTACTGCTACTAGTCTTCAAAACAGTATCACCGTTTTACCACTTTCAAAGACCTTTCCCAATATCTTCCAAATATCTTTTTCCAGAATCACTTCATTCCAATTCTTCACTTATCCAGGTCATCTCACCAGCTCTTTCTGCTACATACTTAAAGGTATTTTTCACAATTCCAGGCCGCGTGTCAATAGGCTCAGATCCGACATGCGATATCTACGTGGTGGGGACGGGAGTCGCCAGCGTGCACTGTCGCGTGGAGAACTCTCATGGTGTCGTCACTCTGTACCCCCTGAGTGGCAGCACTCTACTCGATGGACTGCCTGTCGACAAGCCGACGAGACTATCGCAAGGTTAGTTGGATGATTAACCAGTGTAGCGTACGTCAGCCGTGCAGTGAATAGCTTGTTGCTCATATATGTGGGATAACCAGATGGGTAGACTTAGGATGTCTCTCCATCTGCGAAAGGCTGCCGACTGAAGTTTTTTTTCCGCCTTTCCCCGTTCATTGCAACCAACGGGACCTTGGTGGTCTAAATAACTAATTCATACTAGTTCTGACTTTTGTGCCTCTTGCACTTTCATGCTTCATTCCGGATCTTTCTTACATCCACCATCTTTCTTACTAAGCTGGGTGGGACTCCCGCTACTTGATCGTAAGGTTTATTTATTTATTCAAGGAGAATAAGTGTGCAGTATAAAGTTTAACGCAGACTGAAGTTGGATACGTCAAACTAAATAGCAGTCCATTGGAAACACGCTAGGAGAGGCCTATGTCTAACAGTAGACAATATCAAATAGGATGATGATGCCAGCCAGTATAAATGACCCAGATAGAATACATTAATGTACATTGTCATGGTCATCAGTCTTTTTGCAAAAATCTTATTCACATACAAAAAAAACTAGCATAGATCCTCATCCTAAAGTCTGAAATTCCTGGTTCGTCTTAAGAAATAAGTCGAACCTGCTACCATGCTGCAAAAAGAGTTTGGAAGTTTTTCTAATGTTATTATTGTAAATAAAGTATAGGCTAGTAATAATGAAAAAAAGATCCTATCAAAATAAACATGACATAATCCAGCCGTACACATAAATATTGAACCAAGTCAGTAGCACCCATGTGTGAACTAGAACATCGTGATGCGTGACATGTAGTGTCATAAACCTAATTAACATCTTGGAAATATGTTTATAGTACACAAATGTCGTTTGCATTGACACTAAACACTGTTTTGTTGACGCACTTGAAATAAACTATAGTCAGATGACACAATCTAAGATACATTGGATTTAGTTATAGTAAGATGAACATGGACATCGATTGATAAGAAAAATTGCCCGTCACGGAAATGATCGTCATTTTTTTCGGATGGGAAATCATCAAATGACTCCTCCCGTGGGTGGGGCGGGAGGGAGTGTCAGACTCTTACTGACTTAAACCCATCCATGTTCCTTCCTCAGCCCTTTGTGTTCCGGGGTCGCGGTAACTTCTTCGAACGGGGTGATTGGCTGATGTAAATATTTAATTAGCTAAGCCCCGCGGTTGTTCGCGCCCCTGGCTTGGCGTGTAAACAAATAAACTCTATGGAATACTAGCTGTTTCTCACGGTTTCACCCTCGTCCCGATGGAATTCGCCCGAATAAAATGTACCCTATAACCGTCTCCTGGGTCCCCGTACCAAATTTCATCTGAATCAGTTCAGCCGTTCTACCGTGAAAGCGTAACAAACTCACTTTCGCATTTATAATATTAGAATAGATATAGAAATTTAGATGACAGATATATGACAGATGACAGATGGATGATAGATAGCTTTCAAACAAGTTTGGTTTGATTGCTATCTATCATCCATGGTGGACTTTATTGTAATCAGTCAGTCTAACCTACGATGCTGAAACTCTAGTCCCTAAAAAGCTGGTTGTTTCAAAGCATTGTCTTATAAAGACACCAAGAAACTTGGAGTACGGAACAAAGTGTGAGAGACTGGCATTGATTGCACTCTCTTTGTATTCAGAGAAGGGTGCTGCTTCACTTGCCATGCAGATGCTGGCTAAACGCTTTGCGAAGTACTTTTTGTTTCTTAATAGTGTTGAATTAAGGTTCAAAGTTCGCTGATGCAGAGTGAGTGTGATGCGACTTTTTGGTCTTCAACAATGTCTCATGGTTTTAAAGCATTTTTATTCTAATTTCCAGGGAGCATGCTAACAATAGGGCGGTCCAACTACCTGCGTTTCAACCACCCCGCTGAAGCCAAGCTGATGAAGTCGGTGTTGCCTTCCGCCCACGTGTCCATGGCGCCTGTACAGTTCCAACCCAACGACCAGTGTGTCACTACAGGTACTGGCAATAATTTGGGACAATTGCATTTACAATTGAGAGCAATAGAATTGAGGCAGTTACAAAAATCTTGAAAAATAAATATATAATTATTATTATAAGGCCTGTTTTAGGCCCGAGGGTTTAGCAGTTCTCCAGATACGTGTAAAGTCCTGTGTAATATCTGTGGTGGCCTATTTCCATCAGTTTCCAGACTGCTACTAATTAATTTCACATTAAAAAAACCCATAGCACGGGGTCTTAGGTTCGATTCACGGGCCGGGGCATTTGTAAATTATACAAAGCAGCTCGGAATCAAGTAATTAGCACTGTCACACCCCAGTGACTGGGAGCGTTAAGCAGTCATCTTCGGCTGCTGCCTTGATAGCATTAATTGTAACATTTCTATGTCAGAGGCCGTGAGGCGAATTAGAGAAAATTCTGACACTAGGGCCTGTTAAGTTAGTAAACTTGCAGTCCACATGATAAGATAAAGACCCAGCAATCGAACCCAGTATCTCATGCTATGCAGGCTAAGGCACTGCTCTCTTCCTCTTTAATTCTGACTTTGGTATTTCTTAACCCCGTTAGGAAAAATAGGCGCGATTTAATAGCCATTCATATAATTTTTGCAAATATACATATCTCCATAACATTTCACTTTGTTCACAGCCTACGTCACCCACCATTCAGATAGTTACCAAACCAACAACATACAGAAGATATACAAAGACAACTCATTAACGCATTTAGATCAAGAACTAGACATGACCCTCAAAGAAATGTCCAGGAAGAAACCTCCAGTCGCCCCTAAGAAACCTTACAGAGACTTAGACCAATCAGACTCGAATTCAGACCAAGAATCTAGACCTAAAATGTCAGGTATTATGGCTAAGGTTTCCAAATTCGAGTATTACGCTAAGCAACAGAAAATTGGCAGAAGCCAGTTCTACACGGCGAACGAAAACGAAATATCTCCAAAAGTATTCAGTTCAAATTCTTTAACGGTCAACACGCCAGCCAAAGACGTTTTGGGCGGCAAAACCCTACCCAACTACATGAATAAAATGAAAAACGTTTTGATAAACGAAAATAATGCTGTGGATCCCAAAAATTGTTCCTACGCCAACGTCGCTATACGACACAAAACGAAAATAGACGATATCGTAAAAAACTTCAATGAACCTAAAGACTATAATAAATTACCGAAAAAGGTTAATAACGATCAGCAAAATGACAATATCTATGGTAAAATTAATGTGGACAGAAAACCGGATGAAAAACCAATGCAAAATGGTTTAGAATCGAGCAAGAATTGTTTAGAATCGGCCAAAAATCATTTAGAATCGAACAAAAACGTAATGGAATCTGGTAAAAATAATTTGGAGACGTACAACTCGAATATGATGGAGAGGAATGATGTTTACGGGAAGATCTGTGAGAGGAACTTGAGTTTGCCGAAGGGAATTAGTTTGCCGTCGCCAGCTTATGACAGGAATCCTCAATATTCGCCGGTGTATGCTAACAGTCTATACGACAGGAGTATAGAAGCTGAAACTAGAAGATTAAGGGTATGTATTCTCTATCTATCTAATTTTAACCTACCTGATAGTGTTCACCGTCAACAATTACTATATTGAATACTAGACTTATACACGGTGTAATTTAATTCCCTGTTTTCCTGAAAAGTATGAAAAAAAATCATGATTAATTTTACCATAAGTTTGTCGGGTTTGCTAATTATTCCGTTTATTTATTTTTCAAACATATTATTTACATTTTTAAATATTTTTACAAAAAGTATAAATAAAATACTTAATAAAATACTATTTTTATTTTGATGAATAATTGAATATTATGTTGCCAGTCTAAGAATTAGACTGTTAGCCTGTGGCAATTTCGTTATCTAGGGAAAATTATTAAACCACCACCTAGGGGCTTTAACGCATAGGGTACGTTAGTCTCATCGCGTCCTCAACAAATATACTTTAATAACACGTGGGTCAGGAATGAATAAACGTTTTGCATTGTCGACATTTGGTTGGGTTGGGATACAATTGTAAGGAACATACCTCCATAAGTTCTAGTCAAATTCAGGGAGCTCACTAAATTATTTCTTTTAGACTCAAATTGGACACATTCCATCAATAAATGTTGTAGGTTAGGTCCTCGACAACTCCACATTCCTCAAGTTTAAATATAAATAGAAGAAAAAAAAAGATGTCCTTTTATCGTGAAAAAAAAACGGAGTAGTACTTTCGCATTTATGATATTTAGTAAGAGAAAAGTAATTGTTTTTAGTCTAGACCAGTTAAACTCAACCTGCGGCCCGCCGGGCCTATGTGATTGGACCACATGGAGTTTTAAAATTGTAAACCATTTTAAATTTCGCATCCAGATAAACTGTGGGCCCACCATGTAAATAAAATAGGCAATAAACTACTTCTTGTAAGTAATAAAATAGGGCAACTAGTAAAGTTCTTGGGTACGCTCCCAGTTGACCGCGATGAGGAGGAATTTTTTGACGCCCTTTATTAGTTAGCAGTGTAGTGTATATAACAATATATATTTTTTTCGCTACAGTAAGTGTTTTGTTAACTAGTAAAGAGGACCGTATCAATATTTATGAGGAAAAATTATAAAGATTTTTTATTAAAACCTAAAAATTAAAAAAAAAACTTGCGGCCCGGGATGATAGAAACGTTTTTGTGGTCCCATAATAAAAAAGGTTGAGTATGGCTAGTCTAGACTCTTTCGTTACCTATATTGCTTAAATACACATCAAATATACATTGTAAATCCGATGTTCAGACACCTTTCCAGCTGTGATATCACTATGCAAATTGATAAGATAGTAATTTATTTGCAGTCATGAACTCATGTTAGATAACTGGCTAATATTTATTAAGAAGCTTTGAACGACCTTGACAAATTTATCATACGTCCTTTGCAAGGTAATTTAATTCGTAATTTCGTGACGGTAATGTCCACATTTGAATTTTCCATAGCACCATAGCAAAGGTAAAAATATTCGAAATTCACAAGACACATGACCCCCCAAAATCGACGTCTCATTGGCAAAACCTTCAAAAATAAGGTATTGGTAGGTTGTTAATTATAATTGCTCGTTCAATTTTGAGCATGCTTAAAACATTCGGCTTCGGCCAACACTTCGGCCAGTTTTGGTCGTTGATGCCCCCTCCCCCTCCTTAAGGCCAATTTTGGTTGTTAATGCCCCAAATATTTGGCTGCGACCGCGCCCGAGTCTGTTATGTACTTTCCAAGTATGTCTTGGACACCACTGACTAACGGTGAAGGAAGACATTGTGAGAAAACCTGGATTCAAAAAGTCTGGAATCACCATCCGCTTTGAGCAAGCGTGGTGATCAATGCTCATGCCGTCTTTGAAAATAGGCCTTTGCCTATGATGATGAAAGTTTTTAATACCGTAATGCGAAAGTTACTAGTGCGACTGATGACCCGCTAAGTATAAGGCCCTGGGATCGATTCCTAAGATACGGCAAAATGATATTAGGTTTTTTTTTATCAGAATTTTGAAGTCTGCTTATGAGGTGAATCCGGTCCACCTCATATTACATGGAACGATACGTAGGTACACCTCTAACACTTCGGGGAAAATAGGCATTTTTTAGGCGGATTTTATGGATGAAGTCATCAAATGACCTCCCACTGTGAGTAGAACGGGAAAAAGTGTCTAACTCTTACTGACCAAAACCCATCCATGTTCCTTCCTTCGCCCTTTGTGTTCCGGGGGCGCGGTAACTCTTGAACAATCCCGCGGGGGAAAATAAGGTACAGTTACACATGCTTATTTAAAGCACGAAAGCATGCTTCAACCGAGCATTTGCTGCTTACAAGCACGTGTGTCCATACCTTGCTCAAAATAAGCTTATTTCGAGCATACTCAAAAATCGACAGGCGTGCGATTTTTGAGCATGCTACCTGCGGCGCGGGTGGCGGGGGGCGTGGTTTAAGCACGTGTGGACAGGTCTGCAATGAGCATGCTTGTTAGTAGTATTCCGCAAAGAGTTAATAAGCATGCTTAATAAAAGCAAATGTATTGAGTTCCAACAGCATGCTCATTTTAGGCATGCTAATAAGCATGCTATTTTTGAGCATGTGTAACTGTACCTATACGCAATTTCTCTATTTCGTGTAATTAAAAAAAGAAGGCAAAAAACATTCACCTTAAACAGTGAAAGTTTATGTCACCTATCTAAGAACACTTAGACTAATGAGACGAATCTAACGACACCTTAATTAAAGAAATCCATCGAGTGGTTAGGAAGATATAAGAGAATACAAAATATTACAAACGAACAAAGATAGGCGCGAAAAACATAACCATTTCCTTGCACTCGGGTATAAAACCAGTAGGTTATATTGCATTATCAAAATATATCAACGGCCTTTGTGATAAGAAAGTCAACAGACGGCCTTTGCGAAGTGTTCGGATGTCCATGATATGTGTCACACCGTCTGCTTTATAGTGATTGGCTTCTCAATCATTCCTTCTACTATATTATCAGACGTAGTAATCGTGTAGGATTACTGTACTTGTTAATGAAATTTCTGTAGAAGTAAATAAGTATAGGTAAGTTCTTAATATTATTTTGGGGGAGCTCGTGGCTAAGTAGAAGCGTGGGTCGATCGATCAAAGCTATGCTTGGTGCGGTCGAACCGTGGATGGGTCCGGATGACCGTCTATGTCTTACTGAGATTTCTTGCTTCGGAAAGCACGTAAAGCAGTTGGTCCCGGCTGTCATTTGTTGACCGTTGGGAGTCGTTAAGGGTAGTCAGAAGCCAGAAAGTCTGTCTTCCAATATTCACAAGGGGTTTGCTTTACCCGGTAACTGGGCTGTGGAGCTCAAAGGTGGGATGTGAATAAACTAAATAATGTGATAGACATAATATTAAATAGGTAAACAAAAAATATATAATATTTGTAGTGTAATGAAGTCTAACTCAATGACTAACGATGAAAGAAAACATCGCAAGAAAACTTGGACTAAAAAGTCTGAAATCGCCAATCCGCCTTGAGCAAGCGTGGTTAATAATGCTCATGCCTTCTCTGTGTGAGAAGAGGCCTATGCCCAGCAGTGGGACAATATATTATAGGCTGAAGATAGTATTGTAATGATAATTATTTTGTTTGCTAAAAAACTCGACGATTTTCCTCGAAATAGTGAAAGAGAATGAAGATAGCAAAGTGAAATATCATTAAAACCTTTTATCAATATTTGGGTTATATACAATGACGTGATCCTTATGTAAATTATTATTGTCGTAAGCGAATGAAAAGTAAATTAAGTTCCTTTTTCATTTGCAAATATTACGTACATTTCATAGAATAAAAGATATAGGACCAATTACAGGTTCTTATAAAACGTCTAAACTAGAAACTAGGCACGGTTCCAAAAAGTGGGTCCTATGGCATGGAGAAGAACTAGATACTCTTTTAAAATCAATTGCTCTTGGTACAAATACACACTTCATCCTCTTCTGACGACCTGAGTGGTTCAGTGGTCAACATGCCGGAATGCCACGCAAGAGGTCCCGGGTTCGATTCCCGGCCGGGCAGAAATTGAAATGATGAATTTTAATTTCTGTGTTGGGTCTGGGTGTTACTACGTATAATATGTATGTATTTAAAAAGTATATACGTAGTATATCAGTTAAGCTGGCACTCATAACACAAGCATGCTTGCATTACTTACTTTGGGGCCAAATGGCGCTGTGTGAAATTGTCCAAAGATATTTTATTTATTTATTCAAATCATCAACGACTTATCAACAATACCTACTTTTATAAGGAACACGATTCTAAAGCCTATTATCAAAATGTAATAATCTCATGATAGTCAAAGCGTTGTAATTGAAATTAAAGAAACAATAGCCTTATCACACGATAACGGTGTTGATACGTCTACTGCGGATTCGCAATGCGACAATTGTAGTGTGTTTTCTGTTTTAGTTCAAAAATATTACCTAATTGATGTGTGATTGTAAAATTAAATATTTTTAAAGCTTACGGACGGAAAATCTAATAAATAAAAAAGTATAACGAAAATTAAGTGTATATTGAATAGATTGTTTATAAATAGAGTGATTGATTTGAGGCTTTGAGTGATTAATGTGATAATTTTTGTGGAGCAAAAATAATAATTCTAAAATTTATTTTTAAAAATCTCTTAAAAAAAATGTTTCTTTTTTATAATATTACTTTTGTGTGTAATTTAAACAAGTTTAATAAGGCTGCGTAGATCTATATAAAACACAGTTTGAGAATATATTAATCAAGTTTTTCTCATGAATGTTCAAATCGGATATTGTTGGTTACAACAGTAGCCTTTAGTAATGTATCATTTTGTATCGAAAAATGATGTTTTTTTTTTGTAACTCATGGCACCATCGTGTTGACGATGATTCTGACAATGCCAAGGTTTAAATAAAAAAATACAACAGTGAATCGGTTTAAAGTAGTGTGTTGTTTTCTGTCAACCGCAATAATAATACCATCCTCCAATCCTTTTATTCGAAATCAATCATGTACACATAGTCACATAGTATATTTGAAGAAAGCTTTTAAGACATGTATCCTTTTCCTTTCTATCAATGTAAACACAATAAAAATAATTGCTAAAACAAAGAGACATGAAAGTCTATTCATAAAATTTTATCTCCATTACTAATATTCTTGCTGGACGAAATTGAACCGTATTCTTACACCTTCAAGATCTTTTAAAATACCATCGATATTTGATATGAGTGATCAATGTTGGATTTTGTTTCAACTTTCATTTTTTAACACTTTAATCCATTCAGTATTTAGTTAGCTTTCAACTGTTTTGGTCAAGATGTAGTATTTAATATTCTCGGATAATTCGCTTTTTGGATAGACAGAAAGGTGACATATTGGTATTGTTATTATAGGACTTGGTGGTTTTCACACACAAAGAAACTATCAGTGTTTTTTTTTTATTTTAAATAGAAGTGTATAAAATAACCAATAATAAGTGATATTAAAAACCATTTAAATAGTGCAAAAACTTTTTGGTGTGTGACTGAAAGTTTTTAAAAATGGCCGTGAAAAACAAAAAAGAACCAACACATAAGCGACTATTAAAACTCTTCGTAAATAATCTCAAGAAGAACACGTTAGCACTGAAAGAGCTAAAACAATCAATTGAAACATCGAATCGACCAAAAGACTACGAGAAAATAATCGATATATCGAACTCCGTCAACGAAAAACTCGATGTCGTACACAAAATACGAAACGACATAAAAATATATAAAACAATTAACACAATTTTAACAAATCATTACATCAAAGTCACTAGAGACCACGAGAATTGTATTGGAACGAAAATTTTAAAATTGGAAGAAAAAATCAAACACTCATACGACGATTTGAAATTGGAATTGACAAAGATGGCGTCGGTCAATGTTGCCAGCCAGAATATTTCGTCGCCGATACAGAATAGTAATGTGATTTTAGTTGGTAATGATTTGAAGTGTAGTCAGTTTAATCAATTGCATATTAGAAACGAAATGTATAACACTATAATTAGGAAGATTGATAAGCTGTTCTGCGGCATGGTGAGTTGTTTTATTACTTAAGAAAAATAGTAAATATGTTTTTAAGAAATAGTAGAGTAGGTGAGGTTCTATTGGGACTTCCATCTCCTTCGTATGGAGATATGAATAAAAATGGCCAGTTAGCAAGATAGTAGCCAGTTAAGTCAGAGCTAACCGTGTAGTTGTATCTACACTACCATAGGTCTACTAGGGATTGTTGCATAATAATATCATATCGATAGTAGTATATCTCCAATTTATTTAAATTATATTATATGCTTCATAATTACTATTTTACAAAGAAATCAACAAACCTTATACGTAAGCCAATCTTTTTTTTTTAATAAAAATCACTTATTCTTGTTATATTTTGCTGATTATGATGATGCTTCTATGTAGTAGAAAGCAAGATGTAAATGTCAAGTTAATAGCTTATTAATGATGAATACCATTAATTATATTTATCTACATTAATATGTGCTTATATACATGCTTGAGCAATGATTTTGCTGACCCGAAGTATTATTCTAAATTTTCCAAATGTACAAATATTAATTTCGATCACTGGTATCTACTAAGTCGCAGTAGGTCCGTCTGGTAGGCTAACGCAGGTGTAGGGCACACAGACATTTGATACGTGTCTGCGGTGCCCTATCTTTCACATACAAGGATGCCCAGCTGTGAAGCTTTTTAGAAAAAAAAACTTAGTCCCATTAGAAATTACTCCAGTATTGTGGGTGCGTTTACAAATACATATTTAAACTCATATACACAAACAACCAGACCCGGAACACACAACACAAATATTTGTTCCGTCGATCGCTCAGCCACCAACGATGTCGTCATAGGTATATTACAATCATATATCGTAATATTTTGTACATTAAGCCAATAAACCTACGTTCTTTGTAATCTTTAAATCAGTCACCGTTATTTAAGATGTATTTCTTATCTTTTTATTTTCAAGCCAAAGTTTCATAACTGGGTGTAAATAATACAAGAATTTTCTATTCTCTTCTATATGATAACACAATACTACCATATTGTTCCAGGCGTACCAGGATAGAATAAAAGAAGAAGAGCAGAAAGAAGCAGAGACTGCCCGTCTAGAAGAGATCCTCAACATGTGCGCCGAGTATGAGAGACAAATCGCTTCAGGTGGGCAGATTGAATCTGAAGAAATATTTTTAACTAGCTGTTGCCCGCGGTTTCACCCGCGTCCCAGGGGAACTACTTAACGCACCCAGATAAAAAGTAGCCTACAACCTTCTCCAGGATTCCCTATATTTCTGTACCAAATTTCGATCCGATTAATGTTGTTCTCCTTGACCATAAAACCTTCGTTATGAGTTCCATGTTCAAGGTCCGACCTCCAAACCTATTCACGTGTATATTTAATAATATAATGATATCAGTTTCCTTTGCTGTTGTAATTGTTTGAGAAGTACTTGTTTTAAGTCCGTATTTGTGAATAGAATTTGCTGTTTTTTTAGAGTGTATAATATAATATCTTAGTGTACGTCAAAATGGTTTCTTTGACGAAAATTACTCAAGGTCTCAATTGGAAAAGTAAAGGGTAATAATTGGGTCATAGCAGACTATTTGAATAAAGTATGGTTTCTGATGGTGGAAAGGGCGGAACGGAACACTTTGTAACACTATTTCAAAGTTTAAACCATAGTGTCATAGCCTACTATAACTTTTTTTTTTTTTTTTTTTTTTTTTTTTTTTTTTTCGGGGGGAAATCCTCATGGACGAACCCGGCCTGGGGAGGCCGGGAACAGTGCCGGACTCTTACCGGCTAAAACCACCCCGGTGTCGCTTCTCGCACGTGGGCGCGGGGCCGCGGGAATCCAGATTCGTCCGCAGCCCCGCACTGGTGCCGGCCCGTCCTGCCGGGCCTCGTCTCCTGCACGGGGTAGTGAGGTGTCCTACCCCGTGCATCGCCTCGGGGGCGCGCGTGGACACAGACGCGCGCCGCCGGCTCGGGTCCTATCATGGGGGGCGGGGACTTCCCCAAGTCCGTCGCCCCTGGACCCGTTTATGGGGGGCGGAAGAGGGCGTTGTCCGCCCTCCTCCGGCGCCCGGTGCGCCTGCTGCGGGCGGGGTTGAGAGTTGAGATCTCCCTTTCCCGCTCCGCAGCTTCCTTCTGCGACATCACGTCCTCGCAGAAGGACACCACCGCGTCCCACGACTCTGCGCTGCCGACCATACTCCGAACAACGGCCGGCAGCGACAGATCGCCTCCTACTACCGAGGTGAGGGCACGGCGCTGCTCCTCCCAGGACACACACTCCCGGAGCGTGTGTTGCGCCGTGTCCTCCCCGCAATGGACGCAGTGGTGGCACCGAGCGTCCGACTCCCTGCCTATGCGACACAGGTACCTGCCGAAGCACCCATGCCCCGACAGCACCTGCGTCACCCGAAACGACAGGGAGCCGTGCCTTCTCCCGAGCCATGCGTCGAGCACTGGCCGGATCGCCTCGACGGTAGCGAGGCCGGCGGTAGGGCGCAGAAGCCTCTCCCGCCATTCCGCCACCAAGACCTGGCGGAGCTCCGTACGGCGCAGCGCGATCTGCCGCTGCACCGGTCCGAAGCCCCGTGCCCGCTCTTCCTCGCGCCACCGATACAGCGACGCGAGTACTTTCGCCTCCAGGTCCCAGGGCGGGGATCCGGCCAGAGCGCAAGCCGCCTCGTAGGAAATCGTGCGGTACCCGCGGACGACCCTGACGGCCATCGCCCTCTGCGGCCTTCGCAGAATGGCGATGGTGCAGGCCGTCAGGTCCATCGCCCACACCGGGGCCCCGTAAAGGGCCATGGACCGCACGATCCCCACGTACAACCGCCTACAGGCGGCGCTCGGGCCCCCCATATTGGGAAGCAGCGTTGAAAGCGCGCCCGCCGCGCCCATCAGCTTGGGCGCCAGCCGCCGGAAGTGGGGTCCGAATTCCCAGCGGCTGTCGAGCACCAATCCCAGGTATTTCATGGTGGACTCGACAGCTATCCGGGCCCCACCGACCACGATGTGTGATCCCGGCGGCGGCGCGCGTCGGGGGCCATGGAACACAATGGCCTCCGACTTGCTCAGGGCCACCTCCAGGCCCAGGCGACGGATGCGGCTCACCACCTGTGACACCGCAGCCGTAGCTAGCAACGCTGCTTCCCTGTGGGAGCTCCCTCGGGCTGTGACAAGCGTGTCGTCCGCGTAACACGTCAAGTCTGCGCCCGACGGGAGCTCACCTCTGAGCACCCAGTCGTACCCGATGTTCCACAGGAGCGGACCCAGAACCGATCCCTGTGGAACACCGCACGAAGTGACGCGCCTTCCTGCGCCGTCACGTCCCCTATAAGTGACACATCTTGCCTCCAGATAAGCCCCTACTGTGCGGCGGAGGTAGGGAGGCACGCGATGGTAGACCAGTGCCTCCCGTATACAACTCCAGGGCAGGGTGTTGAAGGCGTTAGAGATGTCTAACGACACTGCCAACACCACCCCACCCCGGGACACCGCTTCCTCCGCCAGGGCCCTCACGCGCATTATGGCGTCGACTGTGGAGCGCCCACGACGAAAACCGAATTGGCTGTCCGCCAAGTCCGGCCCTTCTGTGTACAAGTGGCTGACGAGGCGATCTGCGATGACTCGCTCAAAGAGTTTGCCCGCCTCGTCAAGCAGCACTATGGGCCGGTACGCGGACGGCGAGTCCGCGGGGCGCCCCTCCTTCTTGAGCAGGACCAGCCTCCCCTCCTTCCATACGCTGGGAAACTGGCCCCGCTCGAGGCATGCCGTGAAGAGCCCTCTCAGATGGGGCTCTAGCTCCTTCAGAGCCAAGACGAGAGCTCGGCCAGGAACTCCGTCGGGCCCGGGCGCTGTGTTCTTAGCCCGGAGCCGCGACACGGCCGCTCTCGTCTCTGCTTGTGTCACTTCTGGGACCTGGGTGCTCTCCTCTTCGGGAGAGCCTGTGGCCAAGGGCGAAGCCATCGACGGCGGATCATGCTCCGCCTGCTCAGGGAAGAGGGCCGAAACAACCTCCTCCAGCAGCTGGGGCTGTAGTCCCTCCGTGAGTGGGGGCGCCCAGGGGCGTAACTTGCCTCGCACCATACGGTAGGGGCGCCCCCACGGGTCTCGGTCTAGGGACCCCAGCAGCTCTTCCCTGGCCTGCGACTTTGAGTCGCCGATGGCTAGCCACAGCCTCTCCTTGGACGCGCGGTACACCTCATACAGCGCGTCCTCTTCGACGGTATTCCGTCGACGTCGTCGGCGGTGTCGAGTGTACTGGCGACGGGCCGCCACACACGCGACGCGCAACTGCGCGATCTCGGCGGTCCACCAGTACACTTGGCGCTTTGCGGACTGTGTGCGGACGCGGGGCATGGACGCGTCGCAGATCTGCGTCATCGCCCCGCGGAACCACAGCGCCTCCGCTTCGACGTCGACGGTGCCGTCGGTCGCCGACTCCCTTATCCAGGACTGGACAATTGCAGCTTCCTCGAGTAGGTCCCTGTCGATGCGCTTAAGCGCCCAGCGCGGGCCGTCGTTATTCGGGGCTGTTGGACGGCGGTCGCTCGCGGTCTGGGCGGAGACGTCGAATCGGATGTATCGATGATCCGATAGCGTCTCCACCTCCACGGCGACCCGCCAGTCGCGGACCCTGCTAGCGACAGGGGGGCTAGCGAACGACACGTCCACTATAGACCCGCCCCGCTGCCGCACGCAGGTATACTCCGAGCCCCGATTCAGGACGACCAGACCGGTCGTCACCGCCCACTCCTCCAGCGCCTCGCCCCGAGGATCGGTGACCGGGGATCCCCACGCCGATGACTTGGCGTTGAGATCCCCGAGCAGCAGTACGGGACGAGGGAGGTAGCGGCCTACGACGGCGCCCAACTCGACAAGGAACCTCTCGAAGTCGGCGAGACTCTTGTTGGGGGAGAAATACGCCCCCACAACAGCGATGCCGTCCGAGACCGCGGCAACCCAGCCGCGGCCCCGAGACGGGTCGATCAGAGCCCCGCCGATTATGGCCACCAAACCGTCCAAACACCCCACCCAGTTGTCGCGGGCGGGGACAAAATACGGTTCGGCGACCACAGCCACGTGAATCGACCACTCTGCCATGCTCTGGAGCAGGAGATCCTGAGCTCTGGCACAGTGGTTGATGTTGCCCTGGAGGAGATGGAGAGCCATTACTGGTTGGTCTCCATCACCTCGGCATCAGTCCTGGGCCGGGAGTCGGCCGAGCCAGCCTGCGGGGGTTGCGAGACTCCCCCGGCAGGCTTGTTGCTCTTCCTCTTTTTGCGGGCCCTGCTGGCAGGCACGCCACAGGCCTTTCCGCCCACTTTATGGCCCGCTGGCCTTCCTGCAGCTGTACAGAGGCTGCAGTTGGGCTCAGCGGAGCACTGGGCCGCCTTGTGGCCGGGCCGGCCGCAGCGATAACAGAGATCGCTGCGGTCAACCTCTGCGGTGCATTTTGCCCTCACGTGCCCCGACTCGAGGCACCGGAAACACCGCAGGGCCCTGGGCTGCAGGAGCTTAACTCTCGCTGCAACCCAGCCCACCAGCAAACGACCACTGTTGGCGATCTTTTTCGCCGACGCCACAGGACACCGGACCCAGACCATGCCGAGCCCGGTAGCGTCGGCGCGTATGTCGCCGGCCCGCACGTGGTCAGGCGGACACTCGCCGCTTCTAGCGACGGCCGCCACCACCTCCTCAGGGGTCACTGAATCATCCAGACCAGCAATTCGCACCTCTGCGGTTTTGCATGGCCTGGAGATCCGGACGTCCTCAGGTTTTAGGACCTCCCTGAGCTTGGCGGCCAGAGCGTCCGCCTTCTCGACGCTGCCGCTAGCCGCACCAGCCACCTCGAATAGGCGCGCCCCCGTGACGGCTTGCCTGAGCGTCACGGACTGCAGGCCAAGATCCGCAAGTCTGATCTTGGCCTTGGCCTCGGCAAGCACCGACTGGTACGTCACGCCCCTCTCCGAAGCTCCAGGCTGTAAAGTGACCGTGACAGCTTCGGAGCGCGGGGCGCGAACAGTCGGCGCCTTGCGACCGCCTTTTGCAGCCCGGCGCGCTGGTGCCGGAGTCGCCTTAACGGCCTTTCCGGGGGGGCGCGCGGCTGCTGACGCCTTCTTAGCGGCTTTGCGGGCCTTCTTCCGGCCCACGACCGTCGCCCAGGTCTCACCCTTAGACCCGGAAGTCGTGGGCTCAGCAACAGGGGCTCCCTCCGCGGGCTTTTTAATACCCTCCGCGGGCTTCCCCTTCGTCACTGGTCTCGACGCCTCTTCTGCCCTCCGTTTATCCGCCGCAAGAGGCGGCCGGAGGGTCTCCTGAGGGAGGCGCCGAGAAATCGCCTCCAGGCGAGCATTCATCATGCTCCCGCACTGGAGCATGCAGATTCGGACGATTCTTTCGACTTCGTCGTCCGAACGTGCGCTGATCGGCACCAGTGCGGGAGTCGGCGTCGCTGCGACAGGAGGGGGATCGGAGGCTGGGCGTCGCCGCTGCTGCTCGCTCAGCGCGGCGACCTCCCTGCGGAGATCCTCCAGATCCGTGCGGAGGCGGCTATTCTCCTCCTGCAACCTGGAGACCTCGTCCGAGGCCGACCGGTTGAGGAGGGTACCCACCGCCTCTCTGATGTCATCGGCGGCTTCCTTCAAGGCACGGGTGAACGTGCCCTTCAGGCTGCCGGATTTTGTGGCAACCTTGAGGACGACGTCCACGCCGTCCAACACCTGACGACTGAGGTCCACCGCCGACAACTCCTCTCCCCCTGCCGCTTGCGCGGCCCTGCGCTCTCGAGCGCGCCTGGCCATCTCGGACACCTCGTCCACGGCCACAGCCTTCCGCTGCTCTCTCCTGGCGGCGTTGAGCTCGGCTTTGGTGCTCCCAAGGGAAGCACTGCTCACGCCGCCTGGGTCCGCCGCCTCGCGGTCGGTCTCCTCCCTCTCGCTGGCCGCCGGCGTGTCGGGACGCGGAAGGAACCGTCCCTGCGGATCACGCCGCGGCCGCGACCGCGAGGCCACACCGCCTCGCCGCGCTGTCGGCACTTTGGGGGCCGATAGGTTCTCCTCGCTGGACGAGAAACCTATCGACCCCGGTCGGTCCGAGGCCACATCGCGCGGACGTTTCCTCCAAAATTTGGAGGTAGGTCCGCGCGACTCCCCGTCGGACAGGATGTCCCCGAAGGGACTGGAGCCTCCTCGGCTCTTGTTACCGGCAAGTACTAGGCCGGTAAACGGAACGCTTCCGCCAGTAGATGATTCTGACACAGGGGCCTGGTTGCCCACCCCTGTGCAGACTTCGGTAGTCAATTTAACACTCGCGGGCCCGGGTACCCGCGAGCGCCGGGCGTCAGCCGGAGCGCACGACAAATTACTTTCAATATCGGACATTTTCATTTTACGAATGGGTCATACTCACACCACTTCCCCAAGGTGATGCGGTCGCACTTTTTGGGAGGGAATTTGGTCCTCCCGAGGCCCGCGAATGCCTCGAAACAGGCTAAGCCGCCCGTGGTTCGGCATCTTAAAACTAAACTTAATGCTAATACTAATATATATTTTTTTTGTGTTATTTTTCAGATTAGTTTTATAAATTTTCTCTTTGATTTTGTTTTTTTTTTTTTTTTTTTTTTGTAGATTTTATGTATTTTGTGGTAATTTTTAGTGGTTTTTTAAAATTTTATTAATGTAGATTTTTTTTTTTTTTTTTTTTTTTTTTTTTTTCTTGTCCGAAAACCCACCTCGAGCAGCAGCAAGCCTGCCACTGCTCAGGGCCGCCAGGCGTGAAGCGCCTCTTGGCCTACCACCTCGCTCCCTTAGCGTGCGCTCTGCAGCGTGCAGAGTGCCGAAAGGGAGCCGTCGGGAGCGACTTCTCCGCTCCTGCAGAAATTCGCCACGAGCAATAATCTCCTCTACCCCACCCCCCACGAAGAGATTATTGCCCGTGCCCAGGGTGCACCGGCCCAGTGACTGCTCTTCCCCCCGGACGTATCCGAAAGGGACCAGCAGCCACCAGGCACACGGGGAGGTTTTCTGCGCGCACCCCATAGCCTACTATAACTAGGCCAACATGAAAGCGGGGAAATCGAATAGTGTCTCACTATCTCTTTTCTAAAATAAATAATATCATCATCCAAGCCCTGGGCCCTAGACATACTCTGAGTCAATTATTTCGTACTTTCTCTTTTCCTTTCAAAAAATTGAATTCCGAAATAAACATGCAATATTCAACTCTATCTGTTAGACTTAAAGATTATTTTCACAGTAGCAATATATACATGTTTTTGTATTTATTTTTCAGGCATCCCAATAACCCCTACGGAGAAAAGGCCGCACAATAAAATCATTACCAACGGCTCCCTGCCGCGCAGTGTCGCCCTCAACAACCCCAATTTTGTACAGACCAGCGATGGTTATTACAAGTGAGTAAACTATTTACTAATCTTAAAAGCAGACATTTTCGTGTGCCAATCGACATGGTTGATTTGTTGTTATGTTTACAAGACACCAATAAAGTGATAGATATTATTAATCACAATATGCATGCAATAGACAATAGAAATCTACGGAAGGCAATAGACATTAGGAGTTGATATAAACAGTTGTGACGTATTATTAAAAATGTTATAATTACTTAGTGCATTTTGAAACATTTGCTGTCTCGTTCAGAATAGTCATTCGCTTAATGAGTCTATTTTGGTTATCGATATGTTTTATACCTGTTTGTTAATTTAAAATGAAGTTTGAAAGAAAGGGGCAAAACAGTTAAACCATTTTAACCATATTTTTGCCACACATTAACATACACAACATAATACTTTTACAAATTACAATGTGTAACAAGGTATCCATTCAAGTGCTGCGCTATGATTTTCACATATTCAGCTAACATTAATTATATTTCCCTTTGCGCACAGTTCAATACCTAAAATAGACTAATTAGATGAATAATTTTATGATGAATATGACGATTAATAATGAAACTAAATTTTTTCCCTTTCCAGGTTTGAAACTAGTCATAACAAAAGTTCACCAATGAGCCAATCTCTTCCTATCCAAAGGAATCTCTCTAGTTACGAAAACTTTGATACGTCCACCTCCCCCACAGAACTCACCCCCGAAGTCGTCATCCCCCAGAACAACTACGAAAACGTAGGCAGGATGGACGAGATAGGGATCCCAGTCTTTGACGACCCCTCCCCTAGAATGCACGATTTGTCTAGTCCGATTATGATAAGAAAACTTCAAAACCAAAGTGGGGATCGCATCCCTAATCTCTCATCGCCCATAGGAAGCCCTTATGAAAACGTTTACTATAGAAATAACGTGTACGGTAATCTTAAACCTAAGTCACCCAACACCCAAAGCCCTAGGACGAGAATAAAGACAACATTTGCCCATAAAAATCTACCATCACCCCAGTATTTCATTTTCCCTACACCACCTCCCGTAGATAATTCCAAAAAACCTAACTTTGAACCAGAGCAGAAAGATAGTAATGATTCTAACAAACCCAAATTCGATGGTATCGAAAAACAATTAGGTCTTGAAGATGAAATCCCTATGATAGACGATGATTTGACTAACGACATGGGATTCAGATATTCCAAAGTAATAGACGATGATAAAAAGGAAGATACTCCCGAAAAGAGTCCAGAGGTTTTGACAAAGAATCAAAGCTTTGATGACATGAAGAAAGAGTTGATGGCTGACATTCCTGAACTAGAAGAGTTTGAGAAAGACTTGAAGGAGAATAAAAGAGATAAAATAATAAAGACTATAACAGAAGATATCAAGAAGATTGATATTGAAGCTGATTCGTTAGACAGTACTATTCTAGATGACAATGTTGATGAGTTGAAGACTAAATATGAGAAGTTAAAAGAAGAGAGGAAGAAATTGGTGACAGAGATACATGAAATCAAATGCAAGATGTCTGAAATCAGGTCACAGGAGGATGACATTTTGAGAGAGGTAAGTTATCATTTCTAACTTATCAATTAATTATTTATCATTAAACATTTTGGTGATGTTAGCGTGCGTTATTATAATACAACACAAATATGTTTTATTCTTCATCCTTTCATCGACTAGGTAACATAGTATTTATTACAACCATATCAATACCTACAAAAAGAAATACATTCCATCCCCTTTAATTCTGTCACTGAGATTTCTAAAAAATGTTAAGGAATTAATACACAACTTATAAAAAACCTTTTTTTTATTATAGTTGGAAATGGAGAAAGCCTTAATAAAAGGAGAATACGACTCAGAAATAGCAATTCTTAACATAGAACAAAAGAAGAAAACGGACTTAGTGGAAAGCGCTAAGAAAATAGAAGAAGAGATCCGACAGCTGAAAGAGAAGCAGGAAGCGAGACAGAATGAGATGAGAGATAGAGTGGAGATTGCTACGTTGAAAGTTGAAAGGTGAGTTATAATGACGTTTTTGAATTGATCTAAATTATTACAAACTATGTTCCTTTGACGGCACGTTATATACCTAAGGAAAGATTTGAAAGATAATACTTTCATTTTCCAGGATAGAGAAAGACTTGAAAAATAGCGGTGCCACACTTGAAGAGTTGCAGAACGCACAGGATATTCTAGACAACGAGACCAAGATATTTGAGGACCTGGAGTTCCAGCATCTGGAGGAAGAGTCAGAATTGTAAGTGCAATTTAAAATGGGGAGAGAATTTTGTTTAGGAATAAGGATAGAACTATTCTCTGATGATATTCTTCTTCTTGTGGAAAGTTAATGTTCTAGCTACAGGTACCCCAAATTCGGCACAATAGCACGTCAGGAACTATCACACGCGTAAACAAAACAACTTACTAAGGATGGAGAATCATTCATTTTTATTCAATTTGATTTTTTTTTATTGCCACCTTGATCATATAGCTTTGTTTCACTCATATTACTAAATTCTGTGCCTTGTTCACAGGTTGTCAAATAGAGAAGATATCCAGAACGACATAATCCTACTAACAAAGAAGATAGAAGCGCAAAAAACACGGATACTAACATTGAAATCTGAAGCTAACAACAACCTAACATCCGCACTAGACGAAACGAAAATACTACACGCCGAATACGTAAGACTACTCAATCTAGTTGAAGAAATAACTGGTAAAGTACAAGCTGTAGAGAAAGAACTAAAACCTATTGTAGCTAAACTTAATGATATTGAAAGAACGCAGTCCCCAGATAGTGCTTTCTACACAGACCAAACGAGAGCAAAGTCAGGAGAATTCGGTTACTCCCCACAAAGCTCAGACAGCGATGATATCGACCTTAAAATGTCTACCTTCGAAGATCATACGAAACATTTGAAAGATAAATTCAATTCTATAGATCAAATGTCGCAGTCCATGACGGTGGATATAGAGAGGAGAGTGATAACCGACATTGTAGATCATGATGAACGATATAGTGAGAGTCCGTCGAAATCGTCGACTTCTTCCAAAGAGAAGAAAGGATTTTGGGAGAGGAACTTCGATTCTTTGAAGCGGAAAAGCAAGAAACCAAAATCGCCCGAAAAAGTCGATATCATGTCGCAGAGTTTGAACGAAAACTTATTCTTTAACGATAACATTGAAGCTGATGTCAGTCTAGACAAATTCAACAGTCTAAGACACTCTAAAAAGAAGGACAAGAATGCAGGACCAGTCAAAAGCAATTCCTCATCTAAAATACCAACCTTCGCAGCTTTAGGCAAAATAATGAAAAAAGATTCATTTGGAAAGAAATCTAGAGAGAACAGTATTAAAAACGACGAATCAGACAAGGAGAATAATTCTAAAAACCGTTACATTAAAAATACAAAAAGTACAAATGCTGATAACAAATACGTTAAAGCGAAATCTCTATCACCAGAGAAGAAAGAAGATGATATACAAGAAGAAACTGATATCGATGAACAAAAAGCTAAAGTTACATTTGAGAGTACTCCTCCAAAAACAGAAAACCTAAACTCAGTACAAACAGCGAAAATACTTCACAGAAAAAGCTGTGGAGACGAGCCAAGTATAAAAGAATTCCAGAAAATGTCTGATACGAACAAAATTCCGTCACAAGATGACATCGACAGGATATCGAAGGTGACGATCGACGCACCGATACTGCCGAGCGATACTGATATGAATTCGTTGGGGAAGCGGACGCTGGATAGCTTGATGGAGGTTGAGAGGAAGAGGCTTGAAATGTTGGAGGAACAAGGTAATATTCATTGGTTGTTGATGGTAGAATTTCGCAAAATAATCCATACATACAAATGCTTTGTCCTGAATGACTGACGAATCAACGCACAGCCTAAACCGCTGATCGTAGAAGCCTGAAACTTGGAGGGTGGGTTCTCTGTATGACGTAGGCATCCGATAAAAAGGATTTTTTAGAAGGGGGTGAAAAGGGTGGGTAAAGTGTGTATGAAACTCTCATTTTTATTTTGAATTCGTATAGCCCACGCGGGCGAATGGCCGCTGGCGGAAAGCTAGTCCTAAACTAATATCATAAATGCGAAAGTGAGTTTGTTACGTTTTCATGGAAAAACGGCTAAACCGATTTGGATTAAATTTGGTACGGAGATAGAGGGGACCCAGGAGACGGTTATAGGCTAGTTTTTATCCAGCGGCGATGAGTAGTCACCTCAGGTATTAGGTTGAACAAAAATAATCATGCGTACGTACGTTTAAAATAATTTCTTTTTTTTTTTCATGAAAAAAAAAGAAACTAGGAAAGGACTGATTTGGAGTACATAATATACTTTTCTAACATATTATCTTCTTTCATCTTCATCTTTTTAACAACATTTTCTCCTTTCAAAGGTTGCCAAGTAATAGAAAATGAACGCGAAAAGATATCCGAGCTCAAACGTCGAGTGCAAGACGAGACTAAAAAGCTTTGGGACCAGAAGTACCGGGCGGAGCAGAGCAAGTCGTTTGAGGAGCAGTGCCACAGTCTACCTCCGCTGTTGCCGAGAGAAGATGAGGATAGGAGCTATGACAGGAGCGCCATGGAAGATTCAAGTCTCATTGATGACAGCTTCATGGC
Source organism: Pyrrhia umbra (assembly GCA_963891755.1). Taxonomy (NCBI): domain Eukaryota; kingdom Metazoa; phylum Arthropoda; class Insecta; order Lepidoptera; family Noctuidae; genus Pyrrhia; species Pyrrhia umbra. The sequence continues at coordinate 7,172,981 of OY982943.1, forward strand.
GAATTCTAGTATTTTTGAAGAGAGGTCAGTGAAATTTTTATACAATTTTATTAGCAGGCCTAAAAAAAGGGTAGTGCCTTTATTAATATTTTTTTAGCCAATGAAATTCACTTTATTTTGATTTTATATTTCGCTTTATAGGGACTTATATTCCGGGCCTAGGAAGGCACGTTAAGCCGCTAGTCCCGGCTGTCATTTGTAGATCTTTGACAGTCGTAACGGGTAGTCAGAAGCCAGAAAGTTTGACAACCAGTGTATGGACGTCAGATAGGCAGTCGTTCCATGTAAAACTCTTACTCAACGGCATCCGGTTAGACTGGAAGTCGCCAACATATTTGGGAAAAGGCTAGGCAGATGATGATTTCGACTTATAGGATAGGTATATCAAGGTAAGGTATATCATCGAACATGCAAAATAATGAATGCAGTTGATTTTTAAAATGGAATTAAATTGTGTTATTTAATTAGGATACAAATTAAAATAAAATCTATAATTATAACCTGTGGTTCAATGAAAATTATTACTATATTACATTTTATTGAAAATAGAGCTCAAAGGTATGGAGCCCTATTGGACGCCAAATAAAATCGAATGTATACATAAACCAACCTTATTTAAATTTTTATTTGAGCCAAACATATCATCAGTACACCTACCCACCTCTCTAAACCACAAGCGTAATAAACAAGCATTTCCATGAACAATAAAATGAAAAACCCTACTCTACTCAGCCACACAAGTACTGATTCATATCTGATAAGATAAGCAGTTACACCGCGACTGCTGGTACAAGCGCCCGTACCAAAAACGTAACAATTATACGACATATTTATAACAACCGTATTTCGAAGTGAATGTAATATTTAGATCCAAGTTCACCGACAAGATAACGGTCCGATCAACTGAAAACAGCTGTTAAGAATAAATTCAAATTTCTACCATACGATGGATAGCTATTTGATATTTGGTTGGTGATAGGATATTTGGGTTTTCTATTTATTAAACGGTCGATTACCAAGCCGAGGTTGAACAAGAAGTAGACACGAATATCGGTGAACTTGGCCCTTAGTATTCAATCTTTGTGTTTTGTGGCTAAGTAACATCTGTGCAGACTGATAAATGTGTGAGGTTAAGCGGAGTCTGTCTCGGTTGGTTCATGGATGGGTGACAGTTTTCTTAATATACATAACAGTGTAGTGTTAATTTTTATTTGTTTACATGAAGTTAATAAACTGGTCAAGTGCGTGTCGGACTCGCACACCGAGGGTTCCGAACCGTTTAAAAAATACACAATATGCTGACAGTATCTTGTTTTATCCAACCGCATAATTAAGTTTGTTTGGAAAGAAAAATGCCAGTTAGTCCGAAAGTGTGCTACTATAATAGCTCCACTTTTTTCTGTTATGTTTAGGTTATCTAGAGGGTCTCATCGTCAACGGCTTGCCCTTATCCCAATTTATTTGGGGTCGGCGCAGCATGTCTTCTTCCATACTTTTTTATCTGACGTCATCTCACTAGTAACATCCCTTCTAGCCATATCATCTTTCATACAATCCATCCATCGTGTCTCAGGTCTTCCTCTACCTTAATAGCCGTAGGGTCTATGAACCCGAAAATTATTTCGAATTTACGTTTTGGAAACTTTGGAGGTAAACGGTATTTTTGAGCAAATTTCATTATAATGCGTAAACTATTTAATAAGACAAAAGAGAACAAAAACGTATACCTAATAAAATGTGCATATCAACCCCGTTCATATGATACCCGATATGACCTAGTCACTACACTCTCACGTGAAAATTTGAAACCCCCACATAACCCCGCTGTTTCGGGAAGATACTACAAATTCACAGTTTTTGGCATTTTCCTTTGCTTGTGCTATAAGAGCTTGCTTCTTGATAAAATTATGATTCTCGGTCACCGGGAAGTAGGTACCCTATGGTTTTTTGGCAGATAGACAGACAGCTAAGTGATACTATAAGAGTTCCGGTTTTTTTTCATTTGAACTACAGAACTCTAAAAAAGGTATTAGAAAATAATTTAAGTAAGGGCGGGCTTTTTGGGGGCTGTCTTTTGTAAATTCGACGTTCAAAAGATTGTCAACCTAATTTGAATAAATGACTTTTGAATTGTTTTTTTTTTTTTAATATTAAGCAAAAGAAATATATAAGTAAACACAAAAAACAGTAGCCTCAGTAAGTTTAAAACTCCTGCCATTATTGCAATAACGAGCATGAATGTAAACTTGCAACACTGATAAGAAATGAAAATATAACCACTTCATATTTCTTGTGCAAGTTATTAAAATAACTTCAGTGACTCAGTCGTGGAGCTACAGTTAACTTTTGTTGTAACTTGTATTTTAAACAAATAAGTCACATATTATACCTCGGCAAAAACCTGTATGTATTACAACTGTTTCCCGGGGTTGCCTCCTGTATTCCGAGCGAAGTTCTTTACTTACCCGGATGAAAACTGATGACCCATGTCTTCCATAGGCTTTAAACGATCTCAATACCGTGGACCGTTTTGCCATATACTTTTTTTCGGATGGGAAATCATCAAATGACTAATCCCGTCGTGGGTAGGAGCGAGAGGGAGTGTCAGACTCTTACTGACTAAAACCCATCCATGTTCCTTCCTCGGCCCTTTTCATTCCGGGGGCGCGGTATCTTTCGAACAACCCACAGCCCGGCAGCAGTTTTGCCAAGCATAACATGTATACAGACAGACATAGTTACTTTCTGGTTGACACTAGTAGTAAGAATTGTATTCAAGCGGTCACAATTTATATAATTGTATTGGATACCCCAATTTATACTGATTGCTTTAATATTGGAGTGACATCAGACTGCTAATGTCCACAAGACCATGATGTCATTCTCATTTTTTATCACTATTACTTCTCTGAGTTTAACATACAACAAAACCTTGTAAAGACACTGGACTTGTGTTAATGATGACTTTAAATCTGATGATCAAGGATGTATGGGCAGTGTGGAAAATTAGCAAATATTGACTGATATCAATTGTCAGCTGATAGAAATGTATGACAAAAATACTTGCTCTTTTTGCAGCTTATTCAACTGATTTTAAGTTCTATTCCGTACTGATAAGGATGGCGTTGAAAGCAAAACAATGTTTACAATAACAAATATTTATTCTGCATCTGTCGTCGTGTCACCTTAGTAATAGAGCTTTAAATCGTTTGAACAAACAGTAAATAGGGTGCGTTTCAATGTCTCATCCCATAATAAATGGAGTTTAGTTAGTGTATCTAATTAAATATGCAACTATACGTGTATATGCAACTATCGTAAAGCATATTTTCAAAAAAAAAATACTTCTAAATAGTCTGTCGACGAATCTGTTAGAAACAGTGTTCCCAGAAATTAAAGATGTAAACAATGACAGTAGTTAGTATTGGCAGTTCCACCTGGTTACCTTTGCCTGCAATTCACGTGAATCAACTGTAAAAAGAAACATTCGCTGTTCATACCGATTAATTTGACAGTAATATATTTTTTGTTTGAAAACAAAACGATTTATAACTTCCCGTGCCTAGTTTTTATTATAATCCGACTTCACTACATAGTATAAAACAAAGTCGCTTTCTCTGTCCCTATATCCCTATGTATGCTTAAATCTTTAAAACTACGCAACGGATTTTGATGATTTTTTTTAATAGATAGAGTGATTAATGAGGAAGGTTTTAGTATATAATATGTCAAGTGTTTGTATCCATTAGCTAAAATATCGCGGGCGAAGTCGCTGGCGGGAAGCTAGTATATTATAAAGGCGAAAGTTTGTAAGAATGTATGATTGTTACTCTTTCACGCAAAAAATACTGAATAGATTTGGATGAAATTTGGTACGCAAATAGTTTATAACCGGGATTAACACATAGGATACTTTTTACCCGGTTGCGCGAAGTAGTTCCGTCGGGACACGGGTGAAACCGGGGGAAAAAGCTAGTATTATAAATTCGAAAGTTATTCTGTTTGTCTGTTACGTTTTCACGATAAGATTTTGTATGGAGTTCGATTGATTCCTTGGAAGGCTTCTTTAGATAAGTAAGAGGATTAGTTTCCGAACAATGCGAGTGACACAGTGGGACATAGCTACTCATTAATAATAATCTCTCCAGACTGATTTCGGTTACGGAAGCCAATCTCAATGAAGACTAGCCAGGTACGCAGGAGATATTATAGTGCACACGCTTGCGCAGACACAGGTGCACTCTCTATTCCCTCACTCTCACAGTCCGATGGGTCGGCAATCCGACACGACCGGGGAGAGATCAGGCGCAGGACCGACAGCTTTACGAGCTCTCCGAGGCACGGTCATCGGACCGCGGCTAACGCAGCTTAACCTTGCTAATCTATCGATCCGCATGGCTGTTACTTAGCCATGAGCCCCTCACCCATAAATATTACCAGTACAAACCCATAAACATCGAGAATCGTGCTCAATACCGTGCATTAACTGTACAAACACAGGGTATCTAGATAGCGTCGCCTAGTTGCCTATTTAGATATCTATGTCAACGGGTCTACCAGTGATAGCGAATCTATATGATAGCTGAGTGCTTGGTTCAATATTTGTATGTGTTTGCTAGGAAATGAGAGTGTATAAATAGGTTATGATTTTGTTTTAATTTTTCGTAAAAACAATTGGTACAGACTTTGGTAAATATTCAAAAAAAAAGTCGAGTTTGAGTTAGACTTGTTGACCTAGAAATCCGATCCGGAAAGAAATAAGAAAATCGCAGACATACATACGGGAACCCAGAACCTCATTTTTTGAATTCGGTTAAAAAATAAGCTAAATCTTGCGTTTTGTAATCTACACTAGCTGTTGCCCGCGACTTCACCCGCGTCCTGGGAGAACTACTTAACGCTATAACCGTCTCTCCACGGTCCTCTCTATCTCCGTACTAAATTTCATCCAAATCGGGTTTGCTCAAAATTTATTCTGATCCAGCCTGTCCCTTGCTGTCCTCCCCCAGCGACGCCCTAAGCCGAGGCCCGTACCCCACTAGGAGGTGCCCTTAGCGTGTAGTCGCTTAGTTTTGTAAGTTAAGCCCTGGCTGGAGGCCCTAAATTCATTTAAGGCACTTCACAGGCAAGCCCGGTTAAGCAGTCGACAACCTTCTAGGTTGACCTGCGAGATGCCATACACAAAAAAAAAAAAAAAAAATCGGGTTTGCTGTTAAAGCGTAACAAACAAACAAACTCACTTTCGCATTTATAGTATAATTACGCCAGCGGCTTCGCCCGCGTGGGTTATACATCTCCAACAAATATCACTATATTTTAGCCAATGTATACAGAAACTTGACAAATTATATACTAAAACCTTCCTCTTGAACCACTCTATCTATAAAAAAACCTCATCAAAATCCGTTGCGTAGTTTTAAAGATCTAAGCGTACATAGAGACAAACAGACGGCGGGAAGCGACTTTGTTTTATACTATGTAGTAATTAGTAGATTATGCAGACCATGATACACTTACTCTTAAAACCCTAATTAATGATTCTTGAACCTTTTTACCGGAGGTCGTAGAGTACCACAAGCCCGATGCGGGTCGGTACTCTCTCCTGATATTAAGACGACGACTACCGCCAATGACCTTGAGCAAATGGGCGGAGCTTGAGCTTCCCCCCCGCGACCCCGCAATGTACACCGCACGGTTGTCATTTTATATTTTGAAGAACTTTGACGGGTGACCATAATATTATGTAGAGATTCTAAGGACAGTCGTATATTGTATTTTGATATGCATGTCTAAGATATAAAAATAGAAATACAAATAACATTTGTCTGAGTAATACTTCGAAACACTAATTTTAAATTTCCAACCCCCACTGCATACTTCGTTTGCCAGAAAAGCAAAAATATTTTCAATTTCTTTAATCTGCAACACACGTTTATCGATCTGAATTGTTTCAAGAAAAAATTCTGACAACTAGCATTCTTGAATTAATCCGCTGTGAAAGATGGACAGACAGACAGACAAAATCGCACCATAGGAGTTAATTTTTAAGCCATATTGGTGTCCACTTTGAGCTCTTCTAACAGAAATGTACGCAAGTTTTTTTCATATTTGCATTTTACGATATCTTCTGCTTCTCAAATAACTTCAGCTCATCTTCACTTGTATAGGAAAATCATATTAGTTTTGTAAGGAGAGCCTGGAAGCCAGTTAATTAGTCCGACGTTTCTGATCCATCTGTAAAGTGTCCGACCAAACCTTTGGCATTAGCTTTGGCCAAACCATTAGCTTAAAATTGGCCTAAGTTTTGACACCAACAGAACCGAAATTGAATAATCTATTACGTTTAAAGACCTAAAAGTGAGTGAGACTGTATTACAAATGATGTTAATATTTTAAATAAGCTGCAGGTAGTTTTATTTATATTATTAAGTTGATACACCGAACATATTAGTAAAAAGTCATTGTGGCTTCTTTGCTAAGGCACCTGCATCTCATTTATGAGTATGCAGATTCGAACTTCGAAACCTAGCAATTACGAATCTGACTATTCCAAAGTTTTACATGCACTTTTTTTAGTATAACTTAGACACCATTGACTAACGGTGAAGGAAAACATCGTGAGGAAACCTGGACTACAGGGTCTGAAATCACCAATCCACCTTGAAAAAGCGTGATAATTAATGCTAATGCATGTCTATGTCATACCCAAAAGTGGGATAGTAAAGATTCCGATTATGACCAGGACTTTTTAAATTTTTACCTATCATGAACAATGGAATATCACCCGTTTTGGGCCCAATTTTGAAAGTGCCGCAAAGCAAAAAATCAATGCAAAAATAAATGTGCTAAATTCGGATATAGACTTTGTCTGAATGAGAATTAGCTGTTACATTTTCAAGCACCAAATTTGTACGACCCTTTTGCACGGTTTCATGCATTATTGAAGAAATAAAGTAATGGAAAAAAATCCTACCATTTTATGGCATTTCGATAATCTTTTAGAAAGATGCAATACCAATTTTTGACTTTGAAATCATTTATAATTACCGATTTAAATATTTTTGATCTTTATCTTTTTACCTTATATTACTAATATAAGGTTTTTTATAATATATTTTATCAGAAAAACTCACCGCAAAAATTGACAGATTTTTTTATAAAAAGATTATTAAATTGACATGCAGTAGCTCAATTTTCATTTAGTTTTCTTATTACAATTCATCGGAATTCAAACATAACCTTGGAATTGGAAAATGGTCGAAATACCATATTAAGAAAATCATTTAAGAGAAAAATGTACGGAAGTCTAATTATTTCAGAACGTTTGTTTTACAAACTACGGAGATTTTTTTTTAAATTTAATTCGTATACCAAAAGATGTCGATGAAATCATAAAAAATATTAGAATATGCATCAAGCCTTTATATCAAGCCCTTTCATAATTATGATGACGTAGAAACTACACTTTGTAATTTTAATTCCCATTTTTCCTCGAAAGTAATAGGTAGTATTTTTCTACTTTATCCATTTGCGATATATTTCAACAATTATTCCAAATCGATAAGGTTAGTTATTCCTGAAGTAATTATTAGTTCTGACAGACAGACAGAGAAAGTCGCATCCCATAAGGGTTACTTTTTACTATTTTGGTTCGGAACCTTAAATATACTATTTGAATATATCTTTTTTTTCGTTTTCAGTTCTTCTGTCTTTGACTTCTGGACCAAAAATTAAAGAAGATCAAGTCCTTTTTATTTATCAGGGCTTTAGCCAAAGAATTAAACGATTGCCTATTAATCGGCTTAGGCCTAGCCAAAAATCGACGTTCTGTCGGATACTATTTGGTGTTTAAAATAAAACATAAGAGTGGCATAGTGAAGTAGGACCTTCATTTCTAAAACACTATGCTTCGTCTTATCTTTTAGATTGTGTTTATAATATTATCCCACATTAGATACCTTGACTAATAGATTAATATGTATATCATATGTGACTGCTTACTTGGCGTTTTTACTAAACTTCTTTAAAATGGTCGCTATGTAAAGCATCACTACCCAATGTTACCAGTAAAAAACCGGCCAAGTGTGTGTCGGGCCACACGCAGTAAGATTACGTAGTAGGTCTTAGTTAGTCAACTATAACTATGTAACCGGTGAAGCCTACTTTGCCGTGATAGTTTTCGAAAGTTAGTTTTTTTTTATTTTTGAAAGACCTATCTAACGATACCCTACATGAAGGGTTACGCAACAAAAAAAAATATTCATCCTCATTTCATGTGTTCGGGAGCTCCACTAAATTATTTTTTGTTTTTTATTTTTACCACTTTTTCGGCGTGATCAATACACATATCTATACTAAATTTCAGCTTTCTAGTACCAAGAGCCTCTGAGCTATGCCGCGAACAGACAGACAGACGGACATTGCGAAACTATAAGGGTTCCTTGTCGGACTACGGAACCCTAAAATAAAACTAATGTAACCAATCCAAAATAGGAAAATGGTCTAGCTAAAATAGTCAGACAATACAATACATTTTACAATACTCTTTTAATAGCGTAAGCTTATTTTTTTATCATATTCTGCATTTTTTTTTCAAATTCGTAGCAAAGAAACTCGAACCCAAATTCACGTGTTTAGAAAAATATTTTCATAATTTAGAATAGCGCCACCTTGTTACCCATGGATAAACCGTTTTATTTACAAACCATTAAGTTTTGTTCTAAGATATCATCCCATGCCCTGACTTATAGCTACTATTTCTATAAATTCCAAACTATTAGGAAATATTGTAATATAACATGAAAGAATTTTAATTTTGACGATTATCTCCGACCTACATGTAAAATTTAAATGAGGTATGCAATATTCTCGTTTTGAATACGCAATGTATTAAAAGAAATACATATTTAAATCCTAAAGTACATTTAATTATTTAGTAAGTCAATAACAAAATATATTTGTCCTGCCAAATTTAGATACACACATTTTAGATTATGACAGATTATGGATGATTTGGTTTGAAAACACGTTATTCACATCAAAAAAATATTTTATCCGCATGTAGTGCCGTTTTAATGTAATAATTATAATTCACCAGTCATCTTATCACAAATATAATAATTTATTTACATCGTAATGTGCTCGCTTTGAGTGACAGCGTCTACCCGTGACAGTGGTCACGGACGTACTGCCCCCGTCGCCCGGTGGAGCCCCTCCGTAATTTCAACTCAACGTTTTGACAAAAGCACAAAAATTGACGTAAATGTACGATTTAAAAAAAATATACGTATACAAAAAGACAGATAATTTACTTTTCTATAAAATGGTACAGGTTTCATTAAAATCAGCTTGATAAATTCTATGTAAAACTCAGTTTTTCTTCTGCGTTAGACCTAACTTCATGGTTTTTTTATACAATGTTATAAATACATAATTAAAAAAAACGTTATACAAAATTATCAAGCATATGCTCTAGTTTAGTATATATACTTTTCAAATCATGAAAGCAAGTCGTTAAAGCGTAATCATTAGCTTTAAAAGGGCCAAAGTCGTATATCGCCGCCTTAATAAGTAATTAAATAATGAGTAGTATCGACCTCTTGGCATCGCAATCACAGCTAACTGTGTTGGTATGCGACACTCGCAGCGTATTTAGGCCGTACGTTATGTATAGGATGTTTCTTTATTGATTTATCGATATCTATAGTACGGAAATTATTTGTTCTTATTAAAGTGATAATTTTGAAGTGTTAATAAAATAGTTTTATTAATAAAAAGGTAGGTTATATATTTTTTTGGTGGAAAAAATGTGGTTAAAATTATATTATGTCATTTTTTAAGTCAAATGAAGTCGGTGTTTGTTTTCAGAATGCACTTGGGATGGAACACTAAAATATCTTTTTAAATTAAAAATAATTTGGTTAGTGGGCTGAATTGGTAGGAATCGCTTAAAAAAATAATATTCTTAGCACTACGGTACGGGAATATTTTCGTATACTTTTGGAATGTTTTTTTAACCTATAGACATTTCGATTGTCTTTATCTTATATTTAAGTAAATAATACTTATGACTTAAGCTTAAAATTATATTCTATAATGATAATTTTACAATTATCTTTTGAGTTAGGTATAAAATATTTCTTCTATAAAAAAGATACATAACATTATAAATTCCGCATATTTTCATAAGTAATATAATCCGTTCGGTAATCCTTTTTATTTTATCAGTAATAGTGTTAATATAAAAATAAGATTACGTTTATATAAATTTATCAACTGCACACAGTGCTATCGTAATCAAACGCTTGAAGAGACATCGGATGGTATGTTTTATGGGTTTGTAGCGATACCATTGATTTTTATTCAGACCTTATTATATAGTGTCCTTTGGTGTAAAACGATCGCCGTCTATTGTTTTCGCCTCCGTGTCCTAAAAAGCTACCAAAATGTCACTTCGTTGAATGGACGCGGACGATAAACAGAAACCCCAAGAAAAGACTAGGTACCTAACTATTTAATTCACTGGCGTGGTTTTCCTTATTGTCTTATTAATAATCGACGGCAATGAAAATAACTAAAAGATAAAAATGCTTTCTACCTAAAAATAAAAGAAAATGTACGAGTTACCGCGGCCATGGAACGCAAAGGGTGAAGATAGTCGCAACATGGATGGGTTTTAGTCAGTAAGAGTCTGACACTCTTTTCTCTTTGACTAAAAGTCCACCGCTCCGCCCACAGCGAGAGGAGTCATTTGATGACTACCCATCCCTAAAAAAACGCCAATACGTCACGTTGTATAAAACAGAAATAAGTTTTTGATACAAAAAAGTAACACAAATACCCGCTACATTAATCACTCACTGTCCTCAGTTGTTCTAATGTCAACTGTAAGATAAGACGTATAACATAAATGCGTTGATAAGCTGCACATAATCATTTTATGTAATCATAAACGGATAGAAAAGTCAATTAAATACATACATGGGCTTGACATTGTGCGATTACGTGATTTTCAATCTAGATAATGGTATGCAAAAATCCTTCTGAATTATTAATACTATAGTCTGTACCAATCATCATCATCTGCCTAGCCTTTTCCCAACTATGTTGGGGTCGGCTTCCAGTCTAAACCGGATGCAGCTGAGTACCCGTGTTTTACATGGAGCGACTGCCTACCTGACCTCCACAACCCAGTTACCGGGTAACACGGTACCCCTTGGTAAGACTGGTTGTCAGACTTTCTGGCTTCTGACTACCCATAACGACTGTCAAAGATGTACAAATGACAACCGGGACCAACACCTTAACGTTCTTTCCGAGGCACGGAGGAGTCTCGCTATGACAAAGATGGTCACCCATCCACGGACCGACCGCGTCAAGCGCAGCTTAACCTTTGATCGGTCGAACCGTGCGGCTGTTACTTAGCCACGAGCTCCTCAGTCTGTACCAATCAATTTTACGAAAATTGTAAACAAAGTCGTACGTAACCTATTTTGTTCTAATTCTGCCACAGAAATTGACAAAATGGCGTAAGGATGGCGCATTTATTTTTTATTATTCATCTTTTTATGCCATTTTATTTATCTATAGGGGAAAATTGGAACAAATAGGTTATGATTTTATTTATCTTTTTCGTAAAATCAATTGTTACAGACTAAAAGTACTATCTGGCGTATTGTAAGTAGAAACATCGTGCAGTTGATTCCAATGGAAATAAATTATATGAAATACTAGTGACCCCGTCCAAGGTGTATTTTTTTATCGCAAAAATGTGCTTCGGCACCATCTTTTTCCTGAAAAACACAAAAAAGATATGTATATTCCAATCGGTCGAGTCATTTTTGTAATACGCCCGGCTATTGATTTTGATACACACATAAAAAATGTGGGGTAAGGATAGTATTTGCTGTTGTAGGAAGTCGGGGTGACCTAGTAGTGTACGAGTGTGCGGGGTCGAAACCGGGCAAGTACCAACGTGACTTGTCTGAAGTCATATGTACTGTCTAAGTATATCTTAAACGTCACTGACTAATGGTGAAGGAAAATCGTGAGAAAACCTGGACTTAAAAAGTCTGAAATCGCCAATCTGCCTTGAGCAAGCGTGGTGATCGATGCTGATGCCTTTCTGTCTGAGAAGAGGCCTGTGCCTACCAGTGGAGCAATGTATAGGCTGATGATGATGCTTAAAAATATGGTGGCATAGTATCAGCTCTACGATCATTTTCGTAACCAACTTAACATTTCTGAAACATTTATTCACACTTTAAAACAAAGGCTTTTTTTGACGTACTTTTTGCACAATTTATCTGTCACTTTATTTCTTTCGTCACACTACATAATATAAAAAGAAGATCTAAATCAGTCTACACTAGAGTTATCTTCACTCTCCCAAAACTGTCGTGTAATAAAAAAACTTCAAAAATAAAGCTCACCTTAATTCGATACTTTATAAAGTGAAAAACGACGCAGTTGACACACGGCGTTACTGAAATTAAAACGTAAAACTTTCACCAAAATAGAATCGACGATCAAAGAATCGGAAATTATTTTTAAACAGAACTGTCTCCTCTATTGACATAAAGTTGTCGTATTTCGAATGTTCAATTTGGCTGTATTTTTTTTAGAACATATTTTAATAATAACTTTTTTTACCAAGATTTATTCTTATTGAAACGCTGCTGGGCATAAATCGCTTCCGTGCTCTTACATACCTTTTTATCACAAGATTTTGATAAGATGTGCTTATCGTTAACATACTCATAATTCATTTATTATCAATTTTTGTTATCAAGTTAATTCATTAATCAAAGATAAACTAAACTAAAAATTTCACGAAATTTTTCATCCAGTATTTTACCAACAATGATAATATTCTGTCTTTACGAAACATCCTGTATTCTCATTGTGTCAATGCATATTATAAACTTCTCTACAGCCAATTGAGTTCAACAGATGTTTTCGTTCGCGACTCCACGTATTCACTGTTCTATTACGAAGTCGGTAAATTATCGCGCGCGCAGCTCCACGCATTTATAAGGCGGTCTATTTTCAAAAATGTGGTGTTTGTATTGTGTTTTAAAAAGAATTGTGTATTAAATATGAGTGCTGTGGATATTGAACATAGATTATTTATTGGAAATTTAACAAATGCGCAAAATTGTTTATTTTACAGCGGTCGCGGTGTTATAACCTATTTTTTAATGTTTTAATATTTTTTACATAAAACTCATTTTTTAACTATAATTTATAAAAATAATAAAAAATACAATTTTTTTTTTTTTTAAATAGTAATTTTATAGTTGTTATTTTATTTGTTAAAGTTTTTTCTGACATTGCTAAATAGAAATCTAATTAATATTCTTAAGTCATTCCAACCTAGTAGAAGATAATAAGGCGGCTCATTTTAATACAAAGACACTTTCATAATGTCTGTCTGTATGTACAATCTAACCTCGAGACATACTTGACAGATTTTTAATAGTTTCTCTTTTAGATTAACTGTTTTTTAATTAAGATTTTGGTTTATAAATATAGTCTAGATATCTTTGCTGTATCTTAATAGGCCACATTTTTTTTTATTATTTTTATCCCTTTTATGTTGCACCCCTAAATTTCTGAATGGATTTTTATTAAATACGGCATAGAACACAAACGCGAACCGAGGCATGCCTTATAGCCGGTTGGATTAAACTTCTTAGTATCATATAAGCTTTACACTGTTACGTATGTCACATAACTTGATATCGTATATTTATTTTAACAAGACAAAAAATCCTAGTAATATAATAAACGCGAAAGTTTATAAGAATGTATGTTTGTTACTACTTCACGCAAAAACTACTGAACGGATTTGGATGAAATTTGGTACACACATAGTTTATAACCTGGATTAACATATAGGATACTTTTTACCCGGGTGCGCGAAGTAGGTCCCTCGAGTGATACCGCGGGAAATAGCTAGTATAATAAAAAAACTTAGTGGTGTCATTCGTTTTGACAGACCTTGACTGACATTTCGTTCGTTCCGTTTCACGTATAAGTAATCGCATACTTGTTAGTATACTATACTACAATCCTGTTACATGACGTAATGCCTGCAGTAGAGAGTGTAGTAATTAATAAATGTCAAATAAATTTAAACAATAAATTAAACTTAATTAGTTTCAAACATATGCTAACGCAGATGTGACAATGTATTCGAAAAACAGTCGACAAGTGAACGTGTGGTGTGAAAGTTGAATTGTTCAACCGACTTTGTAAAAAAGGTGGTTATTGTTACTATGAATGAACTGTTAAACTGATATAGTGTACAAAATGTCCAAAAATAAGGAGAAGGATAGAAAATGCCCGCTTTTGTGTTGGTAAGTGTAATCTATACTAATATAATAAAGCTGAAGAGTTTGTTTGTTTGACCGATTTAAAAAAAGATTTCAGTGATAGATAGCCCATTTATCGAGGAAGGCTATATATCATCACGCTAAAATCAATAGGAGCGGAGCATCAATGAAGAATGTTTCAAAATCGGGGGTTAAAGTTAGCGATAGCCCAAAGTTACTATTCCACGCGGACGAAGTCGCGGGCAAAAGCTAGTCACATGATAAATGAGAAGCTTTTTGCAAGCTAACAAGCCGTGCTGTTATTGTGAGGTTAAGTAGTTTGCTGCGGTCAGTATTTGGATGGGTGACCAATGTTAACATAGTCTACACCTTGGGCGAAATAGTATCTGATTTTTTTTTATTTGCACCCGGCATGCAATTTCACGGTTTTTTTTACCCGTGGGAGTAGTCAGAAGAACCCACTAAAGTTTTATCACAATCGGTTCGATGGATAAGGAACCCATAGAGGACAAATAAACAAACGTTTTTTTATTCTATTTATACATAAATTAATTTCAGTTTCTGTTCTAATTTAGTATGAAAGATACTATACGTTTGTAACCCTAAGACAATATAGATGATAAAAACTAATGTGTTTACCATAAATTAACTAAACAGTTCCTGTACAGATAGACAGACTATCATGACTCATGTATGTATGTACTTCCATATAATTACGAGTGCAGCCTAATTAATATGTCAACATTATCTAAAACGAGACATGGACGTGTAGCGGATGTACTAATCTGATATCTTAATGTAGCTATGATGGTTTGTCAGCCTGTTTGTAGATGCTTAATCTATGTATGACGAGTTTGAATTTTATTTGCTGTTTTTTGGTTAATGTCCAAGTGTTTTTATTGTGACTTAAAAAATATAATTTCCAAAATTTTGTATGAAAAACTTCCATCTCGTATGACTTAAAAATAAAAAACTACATTTCCAAAATTTAAAAAATCTTTCATTGGTGTTTGAACTCAATCTATTTTTTTTTATTTCGACTAAACCTTTTCAGGCTCGTCAAATACTAGTTGCAAAATGAAAAATCTGAAAGCGAAATTTTGTCCAAATGCCGAAATATGACACAGTATTTTTTTATTTTATGTTTTAAACTACTCTCGCCATAAGGAACAAAACCTCATAAATTCCATCGATATTTTAGAAGAAAACTGCAAATTCTACCATATTTGTAGGAATTTCTACAGCTCACATACAATGACATCATCATTTGAATGGTACAGCACCCTTATTACGTACACAACAATCTAATTTCATTCCCAAAACAATTGCTTTCGTTTTGACAGTTCAATGATATACATTGCCTTGATATAACCATCGAGAAAGTATGTAAATTCTTAAACATATCGTCGTTGCGCGTGCAATACCGCGTAAGAGCAGTTTGTAAAAACCGCGGATCTGATTTTTCACTATAGTCCAGGCGGCAGGGAAAACTTAATATTTTAGCCATTCAACTGTAATTATATCGTCTCAACTTTACAGCAACTCCTTTGTGACAAATTAATTGTTCTACTTACATAAATTCTGCAGGTAAAAAAATAGTTAGTGCGATGTTTAATTTTTGCGCCTTTTTCTGTTACGCGGTACATATTTACAAACTGCTCTTTCGCGATTTTGCACGCCCAACGACGATATACAGCACTGTATATTGAATTTCATTGGCAAAGTCATATTAAGTGCGATTGCCATATGTTTCGTGTTTATAATGCTCTAACAATAGTATTTTCTGTTGCAGTTCCGGGTTAATGTCATCGTCCATTGAAGAGGTGAGTGTTTTGTTATTATTTTGTAAACAATGGCGTTTATCAACAGCAAATTGTCTCTAGAATTGACGTCAGAGATAGGAGCGAAATAAATTGACAGTTTCAGATGGCAAGTCACATATTTCTCTTTGAAATAGATATTTAGCGTAGCTTTTGAGATTTATTCATTTATTTTGAGAATTTTCTTTTCGCACCTGGATATAACCGTGTCCAGAGTCTCATCTATCTCCAAATTTCATCCAAATCGATTTAGCTGTATTACCATAAAATCATAACCAACTCATTACCCATTTATAATATTATAAATGCTCGTTAAATAGTTCCTTCGCAACGCGGGAAAAACCGCAGGAAAAGTCTAGTATTTGATAAGCTTCAGTACATTTGGTAAGCGACCTATCATGAACTTACAAACTAGGTTGAGATAACAATAAAACTTGTTTTTGCACTTACTAAAAATACCAACATCAAAAATACACATAAAAATGCAGGCGTTGCAAACATTTTTGTGGCTTCTCACGCAATCTGTTTGATAGTCCGAATATAAAACGTCAAAAGAAATAGAAGATTTCAACTCTTACTTTAATTACTTGAAATAGATAAAGATGGGACGAAGGAAATGTGCGGGCGGTGATCGTTCAGTCAACAGCTTCACACTTTGTAGATCTAAAAGTAATTGAGCATTATTATTATATTAAAAGATTTTTGACCTCTGCTTATGTGTCACTATGCGGGTAGTAGGAGACGTGAGTGACGAATCGTTGAATATCAAAATGATAGTTCCTTTTTTAGATTCTTTGATCGTGGAAAAAATAGGTTGGACGTATATTAAAAATAATCAAGAAACTTTTATGATACGAGCAATATTATATGGGTGGAATGAACCTAATTTGTTTTTGTACTCTGTAGAACTAACCTAACCAAATCTGTAAATAAATATGTTTTATTCAAGTTTACGAAAACCTTCTTACTATAGGAAACTATATCATAACGTTCAGTCCAAGACCTGTAGCATTTTAGCGTTATATATAAAAAAATACATCATATTATGTCATACATTCTAAAATTCTATGCTAGAATATACATAATCCGGATTCCGTGGACCTATTTACTCATGCTTTTTTTTTGTTTTTGAAGGCGATGTCAATTGAACTACGAATGTTACGTAATTAGGATGCTGATATTATAAAGCAGGTTTTCATTATAACGTTGAGATTAATATTTTGTTTAGAATTTCAAGATCAAATTAATGGACCATGAGCTAGTGACATCGGAATTTAAAGAAAAGAACGAACCATTTGTTTTTATAAAACTTCTATAATAAAATTGAATAAAAATAGAATATTCCCATCTCATTGTCACGGGTGTGAACATTAATAAAACTCCGCTATTTGTGAAAAAAATACAAAATATTTTATTTTTCTTGTGAATGAAAAGAATATAACATAATACAGCTGTTTTATTTTTAACGGAGTTGACTTTTAAACGTCACATCTGTATTTTAGCTACTCTTAAGATTGTTTTGTATTCGATAGATCTGTCATCTAGTGTTACTTGATGGTACCTTCAAAAGAGAAAACGTAAATAAATTTTTAATAACAGGAACACTTAAGTCTTTACTTGAAAGATTAAAACTTGAGAGGTTAACCTAAAAGTTTTCCCACCTGTCTCCATTCGTACTGTAGTCAATTTCAGGTTTTTCAGTTCAATTACTGGTCATTTTTCTTTACGATGTCTAAATCGATCGGTCCAGAGATTTTTTCTTTAAAAAAGCGTAACAATCAAACAAACGGAGTTACATTCGAATCTATATTAATAATAAGTGTGTTAGCATTAAATAAAAATTGGATTGACAACTTAATTTTGGACACGTTAAATTACGAAAAATCATCCCCAGTTTGAATATCAACAAAATTAATGTAAAATAATATACGACAGGAACATAGCCACCACCGGAGCGTGACGGCCTATAAAAATAACCGAACACCATATCCTAAAACCCATCAATTCTACTAACGAAGCACACAGACAGACAGACGCATATATAAATAACACCTGTTCGAGGAAGACAAACGGGCATTTCCCTTACAAGCGTACAGGACGAGGTAAATTACTGCTTCCTTCATTATATGCTAGTGGAATACCAGCTTTGATGCTCCTATTAATAAACTAGAAGGATGGATTAAGGATTCTTTATTTTATGTGGCTTGAGGTTTCCCGTGGAAGAAGCGGCTTTTAGCTGATGGTTTTATCCTTTGGGTTTATCTTTGGTTGAAAAGATTAAACACATCTTTGTATTCTCTCTCTTTATATTGAAGCAATCTTTTGGTATAATTCAGTAAATAATAAATATCTTTGGACAATTTCACACAGCGCCATCTAGCCCCAAAGTAAGCAATGCAAGCATGCTTGTATTATGGGTGCTAGCTTAACGGATATACTACTTATATATTTTTACAAATACATACATATATACATAGTAACACCCAGACCCGCTACAGAAATTAAAATTCATCATTTCAATTTCTGCCCGGCCGGGAATCGAACCCGGGACCCCATGCGTGGCATTCCGGCATGTTGACCACTAAACCACTCAAGTTGTCAAAAAATTCAATGGCTTTTTTTGGATGATAAAAAAATGACCCCTCCAACCGTGAGTAGGGCGGAAGGGAATGTCAGACTCTTACTAAAACGAAAAACAGTTGATGTTCCGGGGGCGGGGTAACTCTTTCGAACATCCCACAGCATCATTTAATGGCCTGGTATTTGGGAGGTATGTACAGAATTGCGTACACCCGTTTCAAGACTCACCAAATATCTTATTTAATAAATGCTCAATCTAACCTTATATTGGTTAAACATTTTTTTTGGGAATGTCCTAACATTTCATTTGTTTTTATCGCGGCCTTGTGAAAATGTTTAGGGTCTATCTCTATCGACTTAAAAGAAACAAACGGAACCCTGAAGATCAACTACTCTATGTGTTGATTATTGTAACATCTTAATTAATATCCTAACGTGTTCTTACAGTAGTAACATAATTGTCTATTTGCTTTTAAACTTAAATTCAATAGAAATAATGTTCAGAATCCAATGACTCAACTCAAGCTTACTTATTCCCATAACATTTTGCAATCATGTTATTTCCGTCTTCCAAAAAACTGTTTTATACACAAGATGTCTATCATCTAGAAAGAGATTAATCGGTGTTCAGTTTTGATCGGTAATGGCGTCTGTCCATCATCATGTAACAAGATGGTCTTCATCACATCCATTGTCCAGCACTGCTCCCCAGTCCGCTTCGCTGATGTCTTGGCAGACAGCTGATATGCCCCAGTGGGATGATTACGAAATAAACGCGATATAATTCATATGCTGTTTTAGGGTTCCGTAGGAAACTAAATTAAGGTTTGGTTTTATTTTGTGGATGTAAATAACACATAATTTTATATATACATTGAACTCTGTGTATGTTATCGTTAAAACCCGTGTATATTTAAAACGTGTTTCCCTTGTCTTGTGAATTTCCTGGTAAATTAAGATTAGGTTAAACTAGTTCTAACTAGACAAAGTGCGTTGTTTCGAAATAATTTAGTTAAAACTATAGTGACGGAAGTCAAAGTTCGTTGATAAAGAACTTGTCCTAACTGATAGAAATATTTGCCTAACAGTAAATTCTAGTTTTAACAAAGGCATCTAGTAGGAACTAGGAAAAACGCGTTTTAACTGAATACTGATTTTAACGGTAACGCATACATATATATATCAAACCTAAATACCCTTAATAGAACAACACCCACCCCAAACAGGATTTAGGTATACGCTTTAGTAAAAAAAAACCTTCCTGTGATAAAAGGTTACCCAAGAAAAAGTATTATCATTACTTACCTGTGCAGGGGGACCAAAAATATTTCTTTTCGACAGACTCCAAAATGCTAGTCAAACAGAAGAAATATACCAAATACTTGTACAGGGGCCGCACCACCACGTGTTTTTGCAATCACTATTCAAGTTTGGGAGCGTGACACAGCTATTAACGTCGCATAGCTCCATCTCTTTTTCATAACGAAAATAATCTTGTTTTGGCACGTCATGGTAAGGCCCCTGTTCTTACATTACGACCGAATTTCAAAACGGTTTGCCGATAGGATCAATTTGATCTGTTCTATTTCTTCCAGTACTTACAAATGTGTAATTTATTGTTAAAATAAATGCTTGCTCTGGTTTAGATTACAATTTCCACATCGCAATGAATATGAAGAGGTTCGGCATTGCAATACGCTACTAAAACGAACACATTTTACACAATTTGTTTACTTAATAAACAGATTTTTCTAATCGTTTCAATTACTCGTTTATTTATGTGTTGACTAGCTTTACGGCCGCGGCTTCGCCAGCGAGGGCTATACGAATTCAAACTAAATATGACAGTTTCATAAAACTTTAATGTCCTATTTCAATCCTTTAGGATATCATCATCAGCCTATATACTGTCCCACTGCTGGGCACAAGCCTCTTCTCATACAAAGAAGGCATGAGCATTAATCACCACGCTTGCTCAAAGCGGATTGGCGATTTCAGACTTTTTAAGTCCAGGTTTCCTCACGATGTTTTCCTTCATCGTTAGTCAGTGACGTCTAAGATATACTCTAGAAAGTATATATTACTTTTAGGATAAGAATTTAGAAAAAAATCTTTCTTAATGCACACTTACGACATTTAAGGAGCATTTGTGCAACATTTTATACTGCTACTAGCTGTTTCCCGCGGTTTCACCCGCATCCCGAGGGAACTACTTAGCGCACCCGGGTAAAAAGTAGCCTATGTTGTTCCTCAGGGTCTATTCTATCTCTGTACCAAATTTCATTTATATCGCTACAGTAGTTTTGGCGTGAAAGCGTAACAGACAGACAGACAGAGTTACTTTCGCATTTATAATATTAGTAAGGATAACCAGCGGTTTAGCTGTGCGTTGGTCGGTCAGTCAGTCAGCCAATCAGTTTCTTCTTTTATATATATAGACTAGCTTTCCGCCAGCGGCTTCGCCCGCTTTCATACAAAGTTTGACCCCCTTTTTCACCCCCCTTAGGGATAGAATTTCGGAAAATCCCTTCTTAACAGATGCCTACGTCATACAAAGAACAAACCCTCCAAGTTTCAAGTCTCTACAATGGTTTAGTCTGTGCGTTGATCCGTCAGTCATTCAGGACAAAGCATTTTATATGTATAGATAAAAGACTACAGAACCATTTGCGTGTATCAACGCACACTTCACAGTTTTATCTTACAGTCTGAATATTATGCAAGATTTTCATTCAAATTTAGAGAGTGGAAGCTGAAACCGTTGCGCAGATATCGACTTACACTTGAAACTAAAAAGCTTCTCTAATTAATGTCGCCATCAGAGAAATTTTATTAATGATACGTTCACGGAATCAAAGTCCCTTAGTTGAAAAGGAAACTAAAGGCCAGGAAATGATGTTGTTTTGTTATTATTTTAATATTTATGGAGGATCCGAACGCCGAATACATTGTAATGTAGGCAACGAATTAAAAATGATATTCTAATTCGTTGAATGTACGACAATATGTGTATATCTATACTCATATTTTAAGAGGAAAGATTAGTTTGTTTGTTCGTATGCTTGTTTGTAGGGTTTTAACTCAAAAAAATAACAAAAAAAATCTTTCACCGTTAGAAAGCTACATCTTTAAAAAAATTCCAGAAATAATTAGGGATCCCTACTAAAACTTGAATATTGTACCCAAGGTGTAAAAAAAGGGTCCACGCGGGCGAAGCCGCGGGCAGAAAGCTAGTTCAACATAAAAAATACCAAGAAGTTTACATGCTTACCTTTTTGTAAATTTTCGTTTGTTGCTCATATATCATGAAAGAAAACTTTTAAAAATTATAGTGTCATTTTACAAAATATTTAAACACACTAATATTGTTTTTACATAATATTTAACATAACCAGACTAAGAGGCATACGAATGAATTATTTTAAAGAAAGCTTTTTAACATACACCATTACAAAGTCACGGTCATAGATAATATAATTTATAAATCACCATTTTCTCTTGAAACTTGTCCAAATTTATTTTTACATCCAAACTACTTTGATCAAAGAAGTATACCACAACGACCGACTTCCTGCTATCATTTTTTAAATTTTAAAATAAGAAGGAGAGTTTAAAATTTCATAAAACGTGTAATGTTTTTCCGGTGGCAACTATTTTATAAGCTTGGCAACACTAAATTGTGTAAGTGAGTTTTGATTGGTTAAATATTTTATTTTATGGGCTCGCGGACTGATATTGTAGTTTTTACTTTATTTTTACGTAAATATTTATTATACTGATACATAATACTTTATTTGACAAGCAGATTGAAGAAAACTGTGGGAATGTTTTTGGGATAGATTATTCATCGATTTAGTAATAATAGCTTATGTAACTAACGAAAACACGATAAGGTATACCAGTACAAAACAACAAGCCGCTCCTACTTACTATGAATGCAATTCAATCACTTTCAAATATTTTAAGTTATCTTATCACAAAAATTATCACAATTTGCCGCCAAATTATCGACTTTAATGCTTTTAATACACTGGCAACTTTACAGTGCAAAGGTTCACTCAAAGTAGTTCTAAATAAATCGTAAAAGCCATTAAAGCAGTCCTTACGCTTTTGTTTACGACCAGTGACACTGAAGGTTGAAAAAAAAAGAAAATATAGTGATGCACGTAAAAGCGGTAAGTTTGATTATTTATAGTTGGAAAACAAAATTATTGTGGTATAAATTATGTCTTGTACTATTTTAATGAAGGTGAAAAAATGCAAATAAATACTTTATTATGTGAATCTAGGGCTGCCATCCGTCCGGGTTTCCCCCGGACGGTATTTGTCCTAGTTTACGTTTATTCCGGGGTCCGGGTGGGGTTCTCAAAGAGCATCCGGGAAATACCCGGGCACTTTTTGGATCCGAGTTTTACCTGATATCCGATCGCGATCGATTGAAAGATAACCAATAACTTTAAACAAATCATAAAAGTGTTCGGGGAAAAAATCAAATTCACTCAAATATCCTGGGTTTTTAAAGTCTCAGTCCGGAGTTAGCGATTTAGGTGATGGCAGGCCTATGTGAAACTAGCTGTTTCACCCGCGTCTGATTTCATACAAACCCTATTTTAACGCCTTAGAGGATGAACTTATAAAAATCCTTTCTCAGTTCACACTTACGTCACAAATTTCATGCTTCTAGAAGCAGCGGTTTAAGCTGTGCGTTGATTGATCGATCAATCAGCCAGTCAGTTTCTTCTTTTATATAAATAGATAATGTGCTGGTTTGTACAAAATTTTTGCAAGTCAAATCACTTAATTCTAGCGTTGACTATATACCTTATTACACTTGACTGTACATTGATAAATAGGTCTAGGTGCGGTTCTTCAAAACCTTTCAATGTAGATTCATCGAATCAGCTTGTACAGTATAATGTGAAGCCGCTCCTAGGATAATCAATTTAGATTTTATCAACTAATGCATTAGTAAATAGAGTTATTTAACCGAGCTTAGGAGGGCATGTGTCGCTGTCGGTCCTGCGCCTGATCTCTCCCCGGTCGTGTTGGATTGCCGACCCATCGGACTGTGAGAGTGAGGGAATAGAGAGTGCACCTGTGTCTGCGCAAGCGTGTGCACTATACTATCTCCTACGTACCTGGCTAAATCTTCATTGAGAGTTGCTGCCGTGACGTCTGGAGAGGTTAAAATAGATTATTATGGCCAGCTAAATAAATTGTTAGCTTTTTGTAACATTGATAAGTAATATAGCTAGACGAAGATTTTTTTTTTCAGATACAACTTGTATTTTCAGAAATAAGCGCAATTAAACAAACTCTTTATTAGTATAGGTAAATAGGGCCCGGATCCTTCGAATTCTGGGGTTGCGGATAATTTTTTGGTTAGGTCTTCTTCGTGGTGCGCAGGCACAAAGACTTAGCCGTTGGACCTGGGGTCGAGTGGGAACAACTTCTCATAGTAGAACATTCATAGTTTATTCGCGAATCAAAATTCAGTTATTTAAATTCTAATCAGCAGTTTTTCTTTAGTCAAAAAAAGTATCCAAAATATATTTCTAAGATTATTCCAGACACCTCCATCCCTCCAATTATTTATCTCATTAATTCAAATCAAAATGCGACGCAAGCGCACGCGTCCTCAGCCGGTATCATTAAAAAGCGATACTTTACTGTCAGAACTCGTAACGAGTTGAAATATCCACGTCGTGTAAACAGATTTAAGATTATATTTAATTTATTCTAGTTTAAGTTGTGAATGAATATAAAATGTGACACAATACACAACAGATTTTGAATAACTGTCCCACGCATGTGTTTAGTAAACAGGCGTATTGGCAAGAGTATCGTACGTAAATGTAATTTTTAGAACGTATGCAAGCAGCGGTAAAATTATTTATACTACGAATTTATTTTAAATCCTTTTGTGTAATAAATATGTACAAAGAAAAGTCTGAAAATATTTTCAGATGCATAAAACTTGGCCCCGAATTGCTTCCTGTATTAAAAAAACTGACACTGGAAGTCACATTTCGTGAGACGCAATTAACTTCTCAACCAATTTTCATTGAAATATCTTAACAAAAAAGAACCTGAAAAACAAAAGCTTCCTCAAAAAACTCATAACGGCGGTGTTTAACCGGGTGTAAATAATAAAATGTTAATTCACACTCTATCCCGCCCACGGATCAACATGACAAAAATAAACATTTTTAATTTTGTCTTCCTAACCCCGCTAGTACGACGGACGTGGACCGCATGACCGCCCGCGTCGTGGAATAGAGCGAGGCTTTTTAAAAAATAACAAAATAAAAAGTTACACGGTAGTCGGTGATCGAAATCGCGCGGGAAAGTTTGACGTGTGGACATTTTAAATATTGTGGATTTTTTAAATTGAAGTTTTGTGTTTTTGTGTTCAGTGTTTTTTTATTAAAAAAAGGACGATATGTATTGTAAATAATTTTAAATAATCGGCAATACGACAAAGGTATAAGAAATTAATAATAATAAACATCATATTGGGAGACAACAACAGAAAATGTGATATAATTTGCAGTTTCAAAATTGTAAAATACTCAATTTTGTAGTCACATGTAGTGTCAGGGAATATCTTTGATTGACTAATTGTACATTTTGATAACCTCTTGTATTAAGTAGAATGAGGCAATGGAGCGATAGGTGATAAATTACTCATTATATCTAGGCGTGTAGGTTCCACCAACAGCGAACTTTTTTTTTTGAATAGATGGGAAATCATCAAATGACTCCACCCGCTGTAGGCGGAGCAAGAGGGAGTGTCACACTCTTACTGACTAAAACCCATCCATGTTCCTTCCTTCGCCTTTTGCGTTCCAGGGCGATATTAACTTTTTCGAACGATCACGCAGACCAACAAAAAACGTGGATAATTCTTGCACATTGCTTAACCCAGACAATAAAAGGCAGGAAAAAGTGGAATTCTAAAGAAAAGTTCCTCCAGATATAGGAAAAACACAGCCTACTCTGGATATTTAAAAAAATATGATCAACTAGCTTCTGCCAGCGACTTCGTCCGCGTGAAATAGTGGTGCTCCGCTCCTATTGGTCTTAGCGTGATGATATATAGCCTATAGCCTTCCTCGATAAATGGACTATCTAACACTGAAAGAATGTTTCAAATCAGACCAGCGGTTC
This sequence comes from Pyrrhia umbra, assembly GCA_963891755.1. NCBI lineage: Eukaryota > Metazoa > Arthropoda > Insecta > Lepidoptera > Noctuidae > Pyrrhia > Pyrrhia umbra. The sequence goes on from OY982943.1 coordinate 7,198,887, forward strand.
CTGAGATTAGCGCGTTTAAACAAAATGACAACATTTCTTTTCACTGCTCTGCTCCTATTGATTGTAGCGTGATGAAAAGTATACTATAACCAGCTCAGGAGTATGACAAATAATTGTACCAAGTTTCGTTAAAATCCGTCGAGTAGTTTTTGTTTCTATAGAGTTTATACAGACAGACAGACAGACAGACTGACAGACAGACAGACAGACAAAAAATTTACTGATTGCATTTTTGGCATCAGTATCGATCCCTAATCACCCCCTGATAGTTATTTTGGAAATATATTTCATGTACAGAATTGACCTCTCTACAGATTTATTATAAGTATAGATATAGATTATTCTTATACAAACATTGGTTTGGTTCTTAAACAAATATTTGTATAATATAACTATCGGGTTGTGGAGGTCAGATAGGCAGTCGCTCCATGTACAACACTGGTACTCATTTGGTTTAGACTGGAAGCCGACCCCAACATATTTGGGAAAAGGCTGGGCAGATGATGATGTTGATCAATTATTCTTGTACAACAGTAACACAATACATCACTTCGCAGCCACGAATATAGTTTCAACCTCAAATTAAGATATAACTCACTCGGTTACGTAAAAATAAAGAAGCTAACAAATTCTAGCGCATATTTCATTGTAACTGACAGACAAAAGCTACACACGTAATCCACAAACATTTGAATGCGTCATCTCTTGAGAATACATAATCATTTCATTTAACACCTTTGCGAAAGGGAAATATGCGTTTTATGACTTTTGAATGAAGGTGTGTGGGTAGCTGGATATAAGAAAATAGATAGCGACTAGCTTTTTGTCAGCAGCTTAGCCCGCGTAGGTAAATTCAAATTAAAAATGACAGAGTTTCATACAAACTTTGCCCTTTTTCAACCCCTTATGGGTAGAATTTCAAAAAATCCTTTCTTATCGAATGTCTACGTCGTACAAGGAACACAACCTCCAAGTTTCAGGCTTCTGCGATCAGCCGTGCGTTAATCCTTCAGTAATTCAGGACAAAGCATTTTATATTCTATACAGAGATGTTGCTAAGCAGATTTGTCCCGCCAATTCTTCTTTTCAGCAGAAAGCAGATTTTGTTAAAATTTTACTGATCTTTTTATACTTCTTGGGCATCTCCATGAGGGCCGACATAAGATTCTAGTGGGACTACATGCATCACCTACTACGTTTAAAACATTGTTCATAAAGTGTACTTTTTCTCCTTCCATTTCGACAAGCCCCGGCCCTCTGTCCAGAAACCATCTCACCCACATAAACAACGCAATGCGTCATTCATTCAAAAAGCATTATAATTTACGTAAACACGGCGAAGGGAAACAATGTAGGCGTTACAAAGTTTAATGATGTTAGATATGAATGAGTAAAGGGATGCTTTCAACTCAATAATAACATAAACAAGATGCCTTTGATCTTTGATGTGTAACGTGCAACCAATGCACCGACCTGCCTTTTAAACGGTGATGATGAGAGAATGGTAAACTTCCATAGGAATTTGTAACGGTTTAGGAATGCTAAAGGTATTTGTGCTTCTAAAGTCAAATTGTATGCATTTATACTTACTTAAAAATAAAAAAATCTGACAGATAGGGGAATTTCAGAAAAAACGGCCCAGAAACTTCTTTTCAAGTTACTCTTTTTCAAAAACTACATTAACATACATTACTCACTGCAAATTTATGTATTGCATTGTGTGCATTGTATTGCGTAAGTCATTCTGGGACAATAGTTCATGTCTGCCCATGTCAAATACAGTGTGTCCTAGAAATTTCGTTTGCAACACCCTCGTCCAGCGTTAAAGTGTTCTCTTCATCTTGCAGACAAAAATTCTCCAGTCTTAGTTAATAGATTAAAAAAAACACTCAGAATTTATACCCTGTTGATCGATGAAAAGTTTGAACATTGAGAACATTATCAGCCTATTTAATATTAGTCTACTATTACATCTATAATATCGCGTTTAAAACTAACACGTCTTAATATCTTCACCACCTGACTACAGAATTTCTGATTTTACGATCATAAATCATCACCAAGATAAACTTCTCCAAGAAGTATTCTACCACCTGAATCAGCTACGTGATCCTAATTCAAGTCTATTTCAGTTTTCAGCCTTGTTTAAAGGTAGATGAATCGTCGGTATGCAAACAATAATAAGCGTTGTATGCAATGACGTGTGCGACTGATGATGTTTGACTGATAGGTCTAATGTGTTATGTTGTTTGGACTGTGTAAAATGGCCAGTAGGCTATCCTATTTTAATCGTACCAGTTCCTTTAATTGCTTTTGGGTTCAAACTTGAGCTCAAAGTGCTCTGACGACCGTGAGGTAAACGGGTTTTTGAGTGGGACGGAAACGTAATGTAGAACGCCCTCCGGCAAGATGAAGCGATGGTCTGCAAAAGATTACAGGCAAAAGTTGGGTGTGTCACGCTGATGACTGGGTTATATGGCACACGTTAGGAGAGGCCTATGTCTAACAATGGACTAATATATTAAATAGGCTGATGATTATAAAGTTCTAAGTGTCCAAACTCATCATCTATCAACAGAAACATATCCTGAAACTCTTTGTTGGTCTGTTACCTATCGAAATGTTTTATGCTAAACTATCCATTTAAGTAAGTCTATGTGCAAAACCTTCAAAGAAAACTGGCTTTTATTGATATTTATCGTCGTTTTTTGGTGAGAAGGGATGAGCTTTAGTTATCCTGGTGAAAATAATGGTAGATTTTTTTGCCTCATGATTTTAATTAACGACATTCACTCATCAAACATTCTTATCTGTACACTACGCTTAGCGTCGGTAGTTATTTCAAAAAGAGCATGAAGTATGCAGAATTCAGACAAAAATACACAAAGCTGAATAATAGCTCTAAAGATTTACGATCTGATTATAACAACTTACTTTCAAGCTTTTTTATGAAGCATCGTGTGAGACTGGCCAATTTCAATCCTGTATCGCCAACGAGTTATGTATTGTGAAAATTTTAGTTGAAGAATTCTTCAAACTTGCCACAGAACGTTTACCGTGAAATAATAGCCCAACTAGCTTATTCCCACGGTTTCCCCCGTGTCTGAAGAACTTCACGCAAGCGGATAAAAAATAGCCTATAGTCTGCAGAGTTCCAACTATCTCTGTACCCAAATCGTTCAGCAGTTTGTTTTAACGTTACAATCAATCAAACGAAAGAGTGTCAATGTTATCTATCTATACATATAAAATGCTTTGTCTTGAATGACTGACAGATCAACGCACAGCCTAAGCCGCTGATCGTACAGACCTGAAACTTGGAAGGTGTGTTCTTTGTCTGACGTAGGCATTCTATAATAATGGATTTTCCGAAATTCTACTCCTAAGTGGGTGAAAAAGGGAGGCCAAGTTTGTATGAAACTCTTTGTTTTTTCTTTGTTGAATACGTCTAGCCCACGCGGGTGGAACCGCTTGCGGAAGGCTAGTCTGACTAAATAAACCGCTCTCCCTCGTATTGACCAGTCCTCGTCAGGTCTGTTTGTAAAACCAAAACAAATGTTTAGTTTTCGCTTTCTACAGTTCACTGATACGTGTTATATCGCCATATGTCGTAAAGTCAATATTTGTCTACGGAAACAAGCATATGCAATTAGGAAGTCAAAATAAATAATGGTGAAGTTTCTTCGCGTCGCTTATGTATGATGTTTAACGAGAAAGGTTCTGAGTATGAATGTGGATGGGTATAAAAATAAGCAGGTCTAAGAATGGATGGATTATGGAAAAGACGATATGCATCAAAAACTAGTGAATATTTTTTATTAGGTACCACTGATACAGTTGAATGTACTTTTGTAAATGCAGGGTTAGATATGAGAGTTATGGTATGGAGCTAAGTAATAGCCGTGTGGATCGATAGATTACCGACCGTGCTCAGACTGTCGGTCCTGCGCGTGATCTCTCCCCGGTCGTCTCGGATTGCCGACCCACCGGACTATGAGAGTGAGGGAATAGAGAGTGCACCTGTGTCTGCGCAAGCGAGCGTGCCCTATAATATCTCCTGCGGACCTGGCTAGTGTTCGTTGACATTGGCCGCCGTGACTGAAGTCGGTCTGGAGATGATTATTATAATTATGAGGGTTACAATGAATGTGACAAATTCCATTTGATGTCACACTCGCTGGTCTGTCATTGTTCCCGTACACTTGCAACAGGGTTTACCTTAATGCGGCCACAACTAGTGTTTACACAGGCGGCCAATTTTGTACGCAGAAACAGCTAGAGGTTATTAAACTTCTAGCTGTTTCCCGCGAATTCACCCACATCCTGAGGGAAATACTATAAAAAGTAAGAAACCTATAACCATATATAGGGTCCCATCTATCTCTGTACCAAATTTCCATTTTAACGTGAAAGGGTAACAAACAAACAAACTCACTTTCGCATTTATAATATTAGTTAGAATTTTGTTTCTGTCAAGAAAAGGAAGGGATATATGGAAGAAAAAACATGCTGCCAACAACAAATGAAATGTTACAACGGCAGAAAATGATGCTGATGACGTATTGAAAATCAAGGTTTTTCGCGCGAAAACCAGAAATAGACGCAGCACAAACACATTGTGTCCAAATTGAAAACAAATGTTAGGTATAAACGAACAAAAAATTATTAAGAAAACACACGTCCGTACGATAGGACGATAATAGTATCAAGAATTTGTGACGTCATCCGAAACAGTCATCATATTCCGCTTGTAGGCGGTGTTCATTCTTTGCACAGGGCTGATTGTGTATTATGCATTTTTTTTCTGATGGGAAATCATCAAATGACGCCTCCCGCCGTGTGTGGGGTGGGAGTGGAGGTCGAACTCTTAACCGTCTTACGTATAAAAAACCTAATCTGAATTTTACAGTAAATTCGATTTTTTTTAAGGTTTTCAGGGATAAAATCAAACTCATTTTTAGATATATTATGTCATGGAATTATTTGTTATTAGTGTCGTCTACCCAATTACCGCTAACACATATTCCTGTGTACCTAAAATATGAACAAGGGAATTAATTCTTATGTCGTTTAAGTGACACTATACTTACTTTGTACTGCGAAGTCTAACGACAGTAGATTGCATCCTACAACTCTTATAAATGTTATGTGTAGTGTCTGCAAAAAAATCTGAATATATTCCTGAAAATTTCATCAGCGAAACAGCTAATGAATTAAGGCATTCTCAAGAACCGATATAATTACTACTTTTCTATTCAAGTTGTCCTAAAATATTTTGCATAACAGTACTATTAAAAAAACAGGTCAACCATACCTAGGTCATTGCCAATCTCTAGATCTAGTACATACGCAAGAACTAATAAAAAAACCAAGATGTCTCTCACAAGTCATAATCATAAACTGAGCTATAAAATTAAAATAAATTAGGGTGATATGACCAGTTGTTGGCCACTCGCCAACAAGCGTTAGATATGTTGATAAAATGATTTATTGCGTGTTTAGAATTATAAGTTATTGTCGTTTAGTTAGTGTTGTGGAGATGTTAAATTAATTTACTTGCATATTTTTTAATTTTGAAAATTATCAGAAATTTGATCAATGCAAATTTTTTTCTACGCCTAAAGGAGTAGTTACAGCCAAAGTCTATTAACCCCAGGAGATTTACTTCGCAAATTAAATATAAAATAATCCATTTAACTATCCACACTTCGGGGCATTTTGAAAGCCAACGTTCGCTAGATTCGCCCGTTAGACCTCGATTTTTCAACAGATTTCAAAATTTTATGATATTTATTAACAAAATTGCACTATTGCTTCCAAATTTAGTTTTTCTAAAACCTACACTTCAAGTTATCAATTTAAATCGGATAAGTTACTTACCGTTATACAGTCGCCAATCGGTGCTTCTACCTCAAGAAAATTACACAAACACTGTCTAAACCCCGACGCATATTAGACATAATTTAAACATTATTTTTCATACGTTTTGATAAACTGCGAAAAATAAATTTATGGTTCATATAAACGCAAGATATTTGCGTAGGTTGAGTATCGTATCGGTTATATTTGGAATCGCCCGCTAACCAGACGGTACGTCGCTAGATGAAAACTAAATAATCTTGAAGTACATATATTGAACCTTATGTAATAAATATATAATAGATTTAATGATATCGTTAGAGATGCTTCAAAATCAGTATATAAGACACTCTACTCCCGCTCCGCCCACAGCGGTTTTTTTTTTGTATGGCATCTCGCAGGTCAACCTAGAAGGTTGTTGACTGCTTAACCGGGCTTGCCTGTGAAGTGCCTTAAATGAATTTAGGGCCTCCAGCCAGGGCTTAACTTACAAAACTAAGCGACTACACGCTAAGGGCACCCCCTAGTGGGGTACAGACCTCGGCTTAGGGTGTCGCTGGGGGAGAACAGCAAGGGACAGGCTGGATCAGAATAGATATGATTTTTATAATCTGGAATTTTAAAGCTATTAGCTCAGCTCGCGGGCTGGCTCATCGAGCTAGAGTCGGGAGCCGCCCACAGCGGTGGACCATCGTTTGAATTTGCCATCCTTCAAAAACTAAAAAAAGCCATTGGGCCTAGCACGAACGAACTAATGTAATCGTAACGTTAATCTGAGCAATTTTCGATTCATAAATACAACCATATCAAAGCAATTCGCAGCTTCCAAAGATATGATAAAATTATCAGTAGCACGGAAGAACTTCATTTCTTCTTCATTCAAAAATCGCTTTTTGATACGACGAATAAGTTATTTTTCGAAAGTGATTCGTGCTAGGCCCACAGTATTCTAGAACGATACTCAAACGTAATCTCTGCTCACGACAGGCTAGTGTTTATTAATATTCTTCAAGTTTCGGCAGGTTAAAATCCGGCTGGTTTACGGTAGATGTTTGTATAATAATATTGTAAACACCGGGTTGCACGTCTACAGTTGTAAACATTCATATTTTCGCGTACCTAGCTCCACTTCGCTGAAAATAGTCGCAATATTATCAAAGTTCCTCAAAGTCCTTCAAAGACACATTCAGTCAAGGCATTTCATTATCATCATCATCGTCCAACTGCTGGGTAAAAGTCTCTTCTCATACAGAGAAGGCATGAGCATTGATCACCACGCTTGCTCAAGGCGGATTGGCGATTTCAGACTTTTATGTGCAGATTTCCTCATGATGTTTTCCTTCACCGTTAGTCAGTGGTGTCTAAGACACAGATAAAAAATATATGACTTCAGCCCAATGTTATTTTGTACCTATATAGCATAGCATATATCATTAATTGCTCCATTCCTTTAAAGGCCAAGTTTACCTACTAGATGGTTATATAATCGGCCCGTTAAACAAAAACATTTTTTTACCACGCAGCGGGAATTTTATTATAAACTTCTTGTTCAACCCTGGCTTGGTAATCGACCGCTTTAGGAATAAGAAACCTAAATGATAGATTATTATGCATCGTATGGTAGAAGTTTGAATTTATGCTAAACAGCTGTTTTCAGTTGATCGGACCGTTATCTCGTCGGTGAACTTGGGCTTAAGTATACAAGAGGTATTTCAAATTGATGTCTATCATGATGATCCATCAACAGTTCCAAAATCCCTTAGAAATTGGATGTCAAAATTGACAAAATAATATATTACTCAACACATTTACGACAGAACTATCAAAAACCATAAAACAAGGAAAAGTGTTATTATCTTAAAGATAATGTTGAAAGACACAAAACAGTAAATAAAGTTGTATGTGTATGTGAAAATAGTGGGACATTATGTCTGTTTGGTTGACTCTAGTGAAGAGTTCGCATTGGGGACTTGGGTGTAATCCTAGACCTGTGTTTGTAAGTATAATTTTGCTATTTAACCCTTCTACTGCCCAGATATTTTTTTCCCTGGAAAATCATCAGATGACTCCTGCCGCCGTTAGCGTGGTGGGAGACTCTTTATTGTCTAAAACCCATCCATGTTCCTTCCTTTGTATTCCGGGGGCGTGGTAACTCTTTCGAACATCTCGCAGCCCCGGCAGGACAACTGCCCAGCTGAGAGTGGTTTTTAGATACTTTAGCGCGGTGAAATTGAAAGTTCCTATAGGATTATTAGATATAGTCTGAAGTACATTCAGCTTCGCTACAATATTCAGACGTTTTTGTAGTAGGTAATGCCGGAACTTCTCTCAGATCTGTTGTTATAATTTTTTAATGAAAAAACTGAACTTTAATTGACAGTTTCGAAAAGAGGACCTACTATTCGTTGAATATATCTGTCCGTCAATCGAATACTGGAACAGTGGTGGCAAACAATTGAAGCTTCCAGATTCGTCATTAGAATAGAAACTCTGAAGAGCTCGTAGCTAAGTAACAGCCGCACGAATCGATTGATTGGCGCGGTCGGTCCATGGATTAGTGATCGTCTATTTTAAACCAAGACTCCTCCATACCTCAGAAAGCACGTTAAGTCATCCCGTCTGTCATTTGTAGTTCTTTGACAGTCTTTAAGGTTAGTTAGAAGCCCGAAAGTTTGACAACCAGGCTTACCAAGGAGTATCGTGGTAACTGGGTTGAGGAGGTTAGATAGGCATTCACTTCATCCTCCGGACATTCCCGACCCTCCCCCAATGGGGAGGACGTGAGGGGCCCGCCACCGTTGAGGCGGGCAATCGTCGAGGGGGACTGGACGTAAAGGCTACGCCGGTTTCCTAGTTCCCCTCCTTTCAGACGATTCGGGAATGCCGCTGGGTTGTTTTAGTAGGTATACCGGGCTTACCTGGGGAGTCCCACATACCCCCCATTCCCCTGGATAGGGGGTATGCGTAATGCATTTTTTCCCAGCGCAAAAAAATAAAAATAGGCATTCACTTCAGGTGAAACGCTAGTACTCAGCTACATCCGAGTAGACTGAAATCCGATCCCAACATTGTTTGGGAAAAAAGCTACACTCAAACTGAAACTTTAAATGCGTACAATATACCAGAATTAAACAAAAAAAATAGTTAATTTACGTTTTCAAATAGGTAGTTGTTTTTAAGGTGTTATCAACCCCATTTGCACGGTTTAAACTAGACCACTAATTCACTATTGTACTAGACCAACCTATTCTGAACAGAAAACTATGTACTATTTTTGTAACAGTAAACATTTTAAACGTTTAACGCACGATGATATTCAGTGAATAGCTAGGCTTAGTTTTTAAAACGATCGTCAATTTGGATTTGGAAGACGTTAAATCGATTCCGCGCTATCGATTGGATAATCCGATAATCTCGATTTATTTTTGGATATTGGATGTCGAAGGTTTTAGCCATGGCTACCACGCCATTAGAAGTTTATAACATTTTATTTCATACCAGCGAACTATGGCGTTTTTATGAAAACAACGAGATCTACCGGTTCCTATTGTATTTTCAAACCATCCAGGGACCCACTCAAAAGTACACTAGAGAGTAACTGCACACAGTACACTAGAGAAAAGAGAGTGTATGGAGTTTCTTGCCGGTTCTTCTCCATAAGACCCACTCCTTGGAACCGTGCAACTATCACCTATTTGAAATAAAAACATTTTGCATTTTGTTTTTTTTTTTTTTTGACAAAAAAATTCATCCAAATCCGTCAAGCCGTTTAGGAGTTAGGTGACAAACACGAGTACAGAATAATTATAAATTTATATAAAGATGTACGTATTTTGGGGGGCAAAACAAACTAGTCTGACTAAAGGGTATCGTGTTACCCAGTAACTTTGTTCTGGAGGTCAGACAAGCACTCGCTTTATATAAAATACAATTGGAAAAGGTTTTATTACGATTTCCTATGTCTATGATTCACCGCTTGTTAATCGCTCGTTTGTATGTTTGTCCACAGCTCCAAGTGAGGAATTCGCGCACCGAGTCCACGGAAGATGACAAGCGAAGTGATGACAGTCGCCCGCTCAGTCACGCCTCAGACTTTAGCAGGGACAATATTTGTAAGTACCTAACCTATAGACTAGCCCCCTAATTTCGTAAGTCAATATCTTTCAATTTTAGTTGCAATACCTTTTATTTTGACAGTTCAATGATATACATTGCTTCATTGTAAGCGTCAATTAAATAAACGTCCAGAAATATGCAGCGATGTATGTATAACTCCTTTTGATGGGTATGTCAATTGGATATCCATATTTACGTAATTAGGGTGCAGAATTGGCACTGCATTTGAATGACTTGGATCTTTTTCACGTGGAACAAAATTCAACCTGAAAATAAAATTTGGACGTCAAAGGACGCCCGACTTACGAAAAAATTTCAACATCCCCACCTAAATAAGCTGCGCATAAAAAGCATACGCGATACGCACACATACAATACAGTAGACACAAGGAGGGGGTGTCATGGCATCGCGAGCATCATGACGTATGCCGTCACGGCATACCAATCAGACTTACCCCCAAGTCGCGCTAGTAACGTTATACATCGAAAAGAACATCTTGAGCCTAACGTGATTGCACGATTGGTGCAGTGCAGCGATATACTCTCCGCCGGGAATGAAACCTGCAGTACACATCACAGCATGGGGGTATAATTAGTATATTTCCTGTGCAGTGTCGCTCAGCAATGCTCCCCGGCGCAGTCGGCGCGGCGTGGCCCCGTACAGCGAGTCGCAGCGACCCCTCACGCGGTACCTGCCCGTCGATAGAGATGATTTCGACCTGCGACGACACGTCGAATCAGCTGGTCAGTATACCATCCTTTGTAACGTCATAAGCTTCAACTACTACCACAAAGGCAATATTACTTTATTAGTACTTTAATTAAAATCGAAAAAAATATTTCAAAGCTAGGCCTTTGCAGCATACGAATAGTCAATAGTGGTTTGACTATTCGTCTTGACTATGCTGCAATAAGACTTTAAAAACTCTGTCTGTCTGCTACGCTTTTATGTAAATAGAAGCCGTAGTTGGGACAAAGACTAGACAGATGGTGACTATGTACAATAGGAGAGCCATGACAACTAATTATAATGATATTTGGTAATGGTAATGGTATTCGTATCGACAGTAATTTTTGAATGGAATCCACTCGCATCTTACGTCATCTCGTACGTCATCTTAAAACAAAAACTTACTTTGAAATGGCGGATATTAAAACTAAAAACAATTCCCACCTTTAAAGATTTTCTCTTGTATTCTGATTTCATAATCTTATGCTATGTGTTGCAGGTCACCAGATCGAGGTGTGTCCGTACGTGTCGGTGACGCCGACCTCGTGTCGAGGGTATCTACATAAGCTCGGAGCTAAGTTCCACACATGGTCCAAAAGGTGAGTCGACGTCTAATAAACGCAAACGCGCTACTGTAGGGAGATATCGTTATGCTGTGTGAACCATCTGTTGCTGGGGAGTTTGTTGCGCCACTTTTTCTTCCCAGCAAAAACACAGGAAGGTTTTGGGGGACGTTGGACGTTCAAAAAGTTCTAATTTGAATAAATGACTTTTGAATTTTCTGGTCACCTTCCCATATTTTAAGAAGTCAGATAGAGAAGTATGGAAGAAGATGACATGCTGTGCCGACCACAAATAAATTGGGATAAGGGCAGGCGGATGATAAAGATGAGTAGGGAGAAAAAACACAATGTTCTTTCGATATTTTTTTTGCTCCTTACAATAAAAACTCTAGCACCAGATTGCACCAAAAATTATGTCTAAATGGAGGATAAAATTGAATAATTTTGTTTTATGTCTTAACATTTATGATAGATGTTTACTTAATTATTATGTTTACGATGTGATTATGTGTCCTGTTACCCGGTAACTGGGTTGTTGAGCACAGATAGGCAGTCGCTGCAAGTAAAATACTGGTACTCACCTGCATCCGGTTTAGACTGGAAGCTGAAACTTATGTGATATTTTTTCAGGTGGTTCGTTTTCGACAGAGAAACGAAAACGTTCGTCTACTACTGGGACAAGAGTGAGAAGAAGCCCAGGGGAGGGGCCTACTTCCAAGTGAGTATACCACCTACCACCACACAGTACTATAGACATCATCGGCCTGTATATTGTCCCACTGCTGGTCAAAGGCCTCTTCTCAAAAAGGGAAGACATCAGCAATTATCACCACGTTGCTCAAAAATTGGCGATTTCCATTGTGAACCACTCTGTGTTTTAATGAAAACCGCATCAAAATCCGTTGCGTAGTTCTTTTAAACTCTAAACTCTAATCTAAGCGCACAGACGGCGAAAAGCTACTTTGTTTTAACCGACTTCAAAAAAGGAAGTTCTGTATTCGACCCGTATGTTTGTATGTCCACGATTCTATCAAAAACTACTGGTCCGATTTGAATAGGGCTTTTATTATGTAAATGCATATTTTATTCTATGTAGAGATGATGATGTCTATGTGGACACGCTACAAAATCACTTCACAGACTTACAAGCTCTTTATCATCCCCCAGGTAATAGAAGAAGTGTACCTAGACCATGGCAACACTTCGAAATCACCGAACCCCTTAACTACCTTCATTGTCAAGACCAGACAGCGTCGTTACTACCTCATGGCGCCTTCTGGTGAAGCAGCCAGGATATGGATCGACGTCATCTTCACGGGAGCGCAGGGGTATACAGAGTATCTAGAATGAGAACTTCCAGGGCTACCAGGAGAAAAAAATATAAAAAGTAGCCAAAAAAATCAAGGCGGTGTAAGTCGGATTGGTGACTGCGGAAATCTAGATATTTTTGCGTTTTATAGTTTTGGTTTACACCAAATAAAATCTAGGTTTTGTCTTGTCAAGTTTGGGGACTGCAAAATTCTAGACTTTTTAATTTCTACACTGTTTAACAGCTAAATAAAACCTAGATTTGTTTAGTGTAGTTTTTGGTGACTTAAGAAATCTAGAATTTCTAATTCTGTCTACACTGCTGTAAGCCTTTAATCTAGGTTTTATCCCGGCTTATTCGGTTAGATGACGTCATTTGTCACGGCCACACAAGATCTTAAGATTGGTTTTGAGGCGGTGACGCCATTGGTGAGTGCGATGTGCGTAAATATATCGGTTTATAAGAAGGCAAACTTCATATTAGAAAGATCTTTAATGACTATACAACATTATTATTTTCAGTATATATGGAACCTTAAAAGTCTTTGGTTCAGCAATTAATTGATTTCAGCAGCTTTTAAAACTTTATCATTTTTATGCGTATATTTTACTAAACTTTTAGTGATGATGATATAATATATTTAATGTGTCTTTCGTATAAATAAAAAATCATGTTGTATAGCTATTGACTGAATAATTTTCAAGTAATCTATTCGAATTAAATCTTTCTAACCGCGACTTGTTCACTTGATAAAGAGTAAAAATCAAAACAGATCCTCTACCTCCACAAAGCGTGATTTTTTTTTCTTATTTTGTTATATTATTATTTTCATTGGTATTGAATATAGCAGTTATTTCGACCAATTTGAGTGGAAATCTTATACTTTTTAATTCACGCTTCTAAAGGTCTGTTTACACGTCAGACGTGTCGACAAAGAGGTTACAATTCAATGCGTGTAAATAGACTTTTAGTTGGGAGGTATGTTGATTTGTTTTCTGTCAAATACATGAATATACAAGCGTGTCCTTAACTTATAAAAGGCTAGTACGCATGGACCTAGTACAGAAGGATGCGAAAAGGCTAGATCAACTGCAGGTAGCTTAGTAAAGAGACAATATATTACACTAAGAGTCGCCTAAAAAAATACATTTTTTGCTACATACTTCGTTAAATTGCCAAAAAAGGCTCGGTAATATATAATATCATTGTAAAAAACCCATTTCACATAACACCCGTCCATTATCAACTTTACCCAATAGTCACAAAGTAATAGTACTTACAGAAATAGCTAGCTAAAGTAGAAACTCAATCAGTACCATAGATTTTAAGTACATGTAATGAATTGTGTCAATTACTTATGTAGGTATGTGATGATGATGAATTTTTAATAAATGGTGGATGGCCATTTAATACTGATCATGTAGTGAATGCTAACTTTAACCAATTGTAATAATATACACGGACGAATTATTGAAATAATGGTGAATAAAAACACCACCTTGAAGTTGAAAACTTATATAAAAATTAAACATACGATTCTACACTTTTATTGGGTACTAAATGTATCTAAAATAAGGCAAAATGAATCGTATTCCATCAGGCATAAGTCACGATATCGCGTGGCTTGGAATATTTTATTGTTATACGAGAGTTTTATCTTATATAAAACATAATATACACGACGCAGTATTTTATCTATACATATATTTTGGTAAATATTTTTAATGAATGAAATGTGTCTCGATTTTAGCAATAAAACTATCAGCAATAGCCGGTTACGATGCGAAATTTTAGTCATTTTGACTGGTTGCTTATTACATTAACCGGTTACTGTTGATAATACATGAAAGTGCCAATTTTATATATTCATTATAAGGTACATAATGGCAGCTATTTTTTACAATGTATTATTCAAAATCGGATAACATTGGTGCCTTGTAAAAGACTGAATGCTATACAAAAATATGAAATCAAAATGTCTTACAATATCTGTGTAGTATTATAAACTTGCATGAAAAATAATAAGCTGAAAGAAATATTTTTCAAACAAATTAGTGTGTGATTTTGAATTTGAGTTTTATTCCAAAAAAGATCCTAGTTATGTATGAGTTTTTAAAAATGGAATAAGTGATTTTGTATGTATTGTTTATGTAAAATTATACTGGAATATATTGCATGGGTATTTTTAACTGAGATGAAAACTTTTTGTCTTTGTCAATTTTTTTTGGCAGTAATTAATTGCGATCTTAAATATTAGCACTCACTTTCATTCCAGATAGCTAAATTACCTGTAGTCGGTACCAAATAAAAATGTAAACAAAGTCGAAACTTATTCTGTTCTAATTCTGCCACAGAAACTAACAAAATGATTTTTGTTTATATTTTTCGTAAAATTAATTGGTACAGGCTATAATAATTATGGTAATAATTTTAATTGATACATTAATGCTTAGGCATTTTAATAGGTATCTTAAGATCGCAATTAAATCAATTGTACTTATATATTAGACTATCACCGCTGTTGAAGACTAAAAGCATTTTATATAAATACCTATTTATCACATAGAGTACATAAAATCACTGAAAAGTTTTTCTTTTTTGTGAGCTAGCCTCACAAGAATTGTAAAAGGAAAAATGCTTGTATAAATATATTTTTTATTTTTGTCATTTGGTGCAAATATTGCCATATGATTGCCAGGGTGCCAGATGCCAGGTGCCAGGTATGGTTGCTAGTGTTTACCATCTCGAAACAAGTTTTGTAAACACAATCTGTAAGGCAGGATAGAGTTATATTGCACGCTTAATGCAAACATGTTACCGTTTAGTGTATAATAAATGCGTTTAAAGCGGATCATTGGCTTATTTTGCATGCCTACCGCTTTTTTAGATGAAATAGCCAGATCAAACACTGTAATTAATATATTTTTCCAATAAATAATTTTACAACTTTTTTTATTTTTTTGGTCTGGCTATATAAGATTTTAAATATGGCAACTACAATAGCTGCCTCACAATACTTAGTTACTAATTTAAACTAATGAAATTATACAAAATTACCGTTTTATGTCGTAATTATTTATAAGTACAAAATTGTGATTACTTATCGAATCGTATTACCAGTGTAAAAAATCGTTTTATAGATTTGCAACATTGTATTTTCTTGCGTAGTTTAAAGGGCTGATACCAATTTTACTTTAGATTTAAGAGAAATAAATCACATTGTATTATTAACCTAATGAATTAAAGTTCATTTTATCGTAAACTTTGTTTTTTTTTCTGTTTTATATGTAACAACACCACTGCCCCTGGATGTTGTCACTTAAAGATACCTTTTTATCACTTCGTTTTAGCCTCAAATTATTCTTTCAATTACATGCGTAATAAAAGTAACAGCGTAATAGCGCCTTCACTTATTCAGGACAAGGAACATACTTATTATATTGGTGTAGCTTCGTCATATCACCTCATTTATTTTATGTAATTCCAACAAAGAATAGCAGGAATCTATCGCGATGTTTGTTAGATAAACATGTCAACACTCGAGCGCACACAATGTTGTAGTTTTAATTGTTTGTTGTGTGTTATTACACACAGAACAACCTGCCACCCTAAACGTATATACCTTATCTATTCCATTGTGGATAAAAATGGAATAAAATTATGCGAAAGTACTATCATTTTGTAATTAAGGTAGCAGTTACAAAATAATTTTGATAATTTATATTATTTATTTAAATAGGAACCCCAGTTTGTATTATGTACTCTGTGGTCAAACGTCAACAACAAACCGGTGAAGGGAGTTAACGTCACTTTTGACGTTAGCGTTCCACTTTAATAATTATTCGTGGACTTACAGAAGGAGAATTTTTATTTATTACCCAGAATCTGAATTGCAAAAGCTCAGTTCTTATTTCAGTACAGTAGTTGTTTAGTATTACCAAAGTTTACACGTCCAACACATCGCTCCTCATCAAACATCTCGCGCAAGAAAAAGTTTTGTTGAACAAGCAATCAGAAGGAACAAGAAAGGAAAATGGAAATTATCAAGAAAATCCAACAATTCATCAGCTACTGGTACGTTCGGTACCTTCTGGTAACTGAATTGTACATGGTTGAGACCTGGGAGAAGATCGTAGTGCGTATCCTTTTCAAAAACATACATAATTCTTTGTTATACCGTGAGTTAATCAACATCAACTTAATAACTCTACTACACCGGGAAATAAGGTAAACTTTGCTTAAATTAACTGCTTTATAAAAAGGCTTGATAAGGCTTAATATATGAAAACCTGATCAACGATAGTGCATTTATTCTTCATAATAAAAAAATCTTTACGTAAATTAATAAAGTTAACCCAAAAAAAATGGTCAAGCTCTGCCAATAAAGAAAAACAACCTTTCCTGTTAACATAATTAACAAGGCTTCAAAATAATCAATAAGTGGTTCATGCTCATGATTTCAAAGAACAATAGGGTCATTTCAAAGTTCTTCCACAATTAACACTATTTTTCAAATTAAGATTAAGGCTTCTTTTTTTCAACTTTAGAACCATAGCATAGAGTATTTAAAAGTTTTTTTTTATATATTTTCTTTTTTTTAAGCTACTACTGTTCTGTAATTATTTAAAAAGTAGACACAGACAGGTCATAAATTAAGGAGGCAAACTTTCCCCTACACTTTCACTTGCATCAGCATTTAAACCTGTTTTGATAATGCTTGTTTATTTTTACATGGTATTCAGTTAAGTATTGGAAAGGTTGGTCCTTGTATTGAGACAGAAGCCTTCACTTTTCTTTTTCTTCACAGAATTAAAATGTTTAAGTCATATTTTAAAATATAAATAAAATAATAAAGCTGCTTTACTACTATGCTATATATAGCTCATAGCACAACAATATCGCGCACCATACATAGCCAATAATATATAGTACAGTACAGTGTGAACGTATTCATAGCAATGTATGGTGCACAATATTGTTGTGCTATGAGCTATATGCTATTATATTATAGCATAGTCTGAAAGCAGCTTTAGTTAGGCTTGAAAATATTAGTCCGCATCACTGTCAATGAATGTAAGACTTCCCTCTAGCTAAGTAAGAAACATTCTTTAGTTTTGTGTGGGTCTCTGACTCATTTTTGATACCAGTAATACTCATAGATAAGATATCTTGATTGTGGTTATTCATAAATACTTACTGACTCTGTAATCAAGTAAAGTAACTAAAGCCGAGTTTACCTTTCTACTTCCACAAGCCAGTTAGGTTAGGTTCAGGCAGGCTGTTTTCCGCAACTCCACGATAAAGCGCGTATTTTGCGCCACAAGCCTGTTACCGGGTAATATTTATTTAAAAAATATATATTTTATTATTTATTTATTTTTTTATTGTTGCCCCACACTTAGAATTACTCCAGTATTCTGGTTTACAAACTTACATTATACGTACACACCCAGACTGGAACAATTTTAGTAGTCCCATGCGAGAATCGAACTCGCGTCGCCATTACGCCAAACATGCCCTTTGCATCGATACCCTTTGGTAAGACTGGTTGTCAGACTTTCTGACTTCGAACTACCCACAATGGCTGTCAAGAATCTTGAAATGACAGCTGGGACGTTGGCTTAACTTGCTGTTGCTACTAATGTGTTAATTAACAGCATTATAATAAAATCCTTAGCACCACACAGATATCCTGTTTGCCATAATCTTTGGCTTGTTCTGGTACTTCAACTACTCCATCATCGTAAGTGGCATCGCACAGCTCCGAAGCTCAACGACGCATGACATAGAACAGATTTTATGAGCAACCATAAACTATAGTTATGAACTCAAATTATTGTTAAATTATTATCTTGATATGATGCTGTAGCATAATTTTAATGACACCTTTTTGTTAATCTTAATCTTTTGGATGTCCTTTGTGTCCTCCATAGAAGTTGTCGATGATCAAAAGGTCAAATACTTCTATACTCTCTGTGGTAATAAGCATAGCGTCAGTTAAGTTCTAAAAGTGCGTAAGCAATTTTTGGTTGATTGGGGAACAGGAAACTAAAATTAAATGACTTACGCAATGTTAGAACTTCACTGACGATAGGTACCTATGGTAATTTGAATGGGATCAAGAATGTATGGTAAAGTTGAAGTCTGTAGATTCCTATATTTTTAATTCAATTCAATTCAAATCATTTATTTCAATTAGGCCTAATTACAAGCACTTTTGAAAGGCAAAAAAGAAAGAATTTAGTTGTATATGTGTTGTTTTTATACCTATATCATATATTTGCTCTTGTCGGAAGGAAACTTGGCTAACAAGTAAAACACTGTTGCAATTGTTTTGTCTCTAACACAATTTTTATCTAAAACTGTAAAGCAATTTAACTCTGAAAGTGTAACAAACGCTTTTAGGATATGCCAAGATGGTTTGTAATTTAGGACAAGAGCAAATAAATGAGGTATCCATTAATTAATGCTAATGGTAGGCTATTTACTCTGACCTAATTCAAAGATTGAAGTTGTTTGATTTTTAACTTTATAGTAAGATGAATAAGGTACACAATGTATAAAAAAGAAACTGTTGTATATCCCAGTAAAGGTGTAAAGAATTTGTATTGTGAATGAGTTAACTCTAACTAAAAACTTATTTTCAATTTATCTCAATAACAACAAACCTGGGTACTATATTACATATTAAGTACATAATTATGTGGCTATATGTATGTATACCATATGGTATATAATGATTTATAAAATTATCGCATTAGCTGGTACAAATAATGGTCCTACAATGTAACACTATCATTTTACTCGCGATACCCTGAAAATAGAATATTTTTGTAATAATATCCTTGTAAATAAATTAAGAAAATTAAATTTTCAAGCAAAATTATTATCTTTAGGCACTATATAACTTTGTTCACAATTAAAACACAGCACTTTTGTATTTTGTGATACTCAATGTGTTATTAATTAGTATTCAAATGCAAATTATGGAGTTTAATTAGCACATGAGGTAATTTTATTGTAAGTTATTTAAATGCATGTAATTTTCATTCCATGTTTATAAATGTTACCAAAATAAATGCTTTTAATTTATTGTGTAAATTAAGATTTTTTATTTACTTATGACATAATCACTATCTTGACTACTATTAAAAATGGTAAACCTATCTGTCTGTCACACTTGCATGATAAAACGGGTGAGCCGATCTATCTAGATTATGTGATAGTGAGCCTTAATTTCCATAACCCCTTGACACCAAGTTTTCCCTCTTCCATGCACAAAACAATAATCGACCGGTAACTTGACAATATAAACAAGAGCTTGATGATTTTTCCAATATGATATGCATACTGAGATCATCGCCAGTGGGAAGGAAACAAAGACAGGCGCAACCTACACACAAAACTTGGTAGAGTTGTTCCGCTATCTCAGTAAGGACTTCTGCAACATTATGAAACCCTGGTATTTTACGTAGTATTATTACAAACTGGTGGGTAGTTGAAAAACATCACACAGCTGACAGCGGTGTCTCTTTTATTTTATGATGCCCTAGTACTTTTCGTGAGCAAAATTAAATTCCGTGATTTTTTCGATAAATGTTGAATTATTATTATTGTGCCATCTCTCCTCAATGCGAATGGAACTTCTGCAATATTATGAAGCCCTGGTATGTTACATGGCATTTACAAAGTAATGGGTGGGCAAAGATATTACATATTATCATTGATATTATTTACGGGTGGGTAGTTGAAACATCACACAGCTGACAGCAGTATCTCTTTCATTTTATGATGTCCTAGTACTTTTCGTGACGCAACATTTCAAATGTTTTTTCATGTCCATAGTCGTAGTATTGTATTCTCTTTGATAGTAAGCGCAGGACGGCATGACAGGCCGGTGACATTCGTAAAATCCATGTGACAAATGTTTTTTTTCCTCATGAGTTTTTTAAATGTTTTTAGTTATTCTGCTTTCAGGACGAAGACAAATACAACAAATCAAAAACCATGAAAATCGGCCCAGCCGCTTTCGAGTTATAAGTGTTCGTACAAACCCGACTTTGTTTTAAATAATAGACAGGGGTCAAAAATAGAACGAAATAGGTTATGATTTTGTTTATATTTTTCTTAAAATCAATTGTTATAGAGTAGACTATAGACGACATTTGTTATGAAGATGAAACCTAGGTGTTTTACATTTTTGTTTCATTGCGCGAAGCATTTAAATCAAGATTCTAGTGAAACCGCAAAAAAAAACAAATAAAACAAACAAAATTCCTTTGCGAATTTATTGGATCAAACTTTGAGATAGCTTACACAGTAACCATTGGTGTTGCGGAACGATTCTGGTACTTTCTGAGACATTTTCTGTAAGTGCGCCAAACCATTACTAAACATGCCTTTAGAAATTTCAGTGGTCACCACCCCGGGGTCTGAAACCCAAGACTCCACCTCCTCATTCATACAAAATTCAACTTTAAAAAGAATTTTAGTAACCGAAGTTGATTGCAACTCAATCTTATCACTCAAAATTGTATCCATATTATTTCTAAGTACTTGCAATTCTTTATCCATCACCCAAATAAGCAGATATTGTTTTTTTGAAGCGGAAATTGTGCATTCGAGAACTATTTTACACATAACTGTATATTGGAAGCCAAGATTGAATTCTCTAGTCATATATTCTATTGTGTAAATAAAATCATCTGTGTGTATGTCTTGTACTGTCTTGTGGGCGAAAACAACTGTTTCGGAATTATTTTGCTGTAACTTCACTTCAGAATTGTATAGTTTGACGGTGTCCTTGTCTTTTAGCCCAAGCCATGCTAAGCATCTGTTGCAATGATAGACATCTCTTTTACAGTTAAATTTGTTAGTTTTCTCCGATAAAACGCTATTGTTGACGACGAAAAAGGTCAGTCTATACAAGAAATCAGTTTTATTTGGCTTGATAACGCCGTCTGAGGGTTGCGGGCAGTCCCCGTGGCCGTGTCCATGGCAAAACCACTCCGACATGTCCAAATTAGCCGTCGGTAGCTCTAGAATTCTGTCGAATTTCACACAATTCCCAGACACGACATTAGAACAGTTAGCGCAAGTTAATTTCAGTTCTTCGCCAGCTTTCACGTTTAATTTTAATATATTTCCTTTGGTAGGGTTATCAAAGTTGTTGGTGGATAACAATTCTTTATAAAAATTGCCACCATTCTTGGGTTCAGTCAGGATTCTGAATGATATGGTACTTTTATCTATTTTGAGACATGACATGGAGTTTGGTATGATCTGACAGTATTGTCGCACGGGTATCACACAGCTGACCTCATATTCATCCTCCGAATAGCTGTCAGAGAGGCTTTCAATCGAAGAGAGACTGTCTCTCCTCTTAGACTTATGATAATCGTCTTTATAATAATTAAGGACGATACAATTGGTTTGTATACTTATTTTCAAATTACAATTCTTGGTAAAATCGACTCCGGTCGTTATAAAAACGTTGCAACTCCTCAATCTGGAGCGTAGCTCAATGAAAATGTTTTTGATCAACATTTTGATTATTTTTTATACAAATTACACTTAAAAAGGACTATGATTACTTATCAATTAATTCAATTTTCTCGATATTGGGCTTAATTCTCTGGACATGTCCATTAGTTTCGAAGATATTAAATATGTTGTCCATTTCGCGAATGGTGAAGGGTAGTGATGTTCTCTTGTAGTAATCACCGATCATTTCGATGTTATCGATAACTGTATCGAGTAGGTGTGCCTTCTCTGCATAGATGCCGGGCGCCTCGTGGCGTAGGTACGTGAAGTGGACGTGCAGATGGTAGAAGGACGGCTGGTAATGGAAATAGATGCGCAGCTGTGACGATGGCACGTTGTACTTCTCGAATATCTTTTTCTGTAAAAAAAATAATAAAATATTTTAATATCCTTACTAATCCTTACTAATATTATAAATGCGAAAGTAACTCTGTCTGTCTGTTACGCTTTCACGCCAAAACTACTGGACCGATATAAATGAAATTTGGTACAGAGATAGAATAGACCCTGAGGAACAACATAGGCTACTTTTTACCCGGGTGCGCTAAGTAGTTCCCTCGGGATGCGGGTGAAACCGCGGGAAACAGCTAGTTTTGAATAAACAAAACAAATCTATCTCGTCCTAAAGAAGATGCAATAAGTTTTATTTCTATTTTACTGTTGCCACTTAAACTGGCATGAAAATATATGTATTCAATAAGCTAATACCCATATTAGAATTGCTAAACTCTTCCAGACACAAGTGTAGACTAAATTCACAAATAACTCAATATTTTATTGTCAATAAATGCAATACAATGTCAATTGACTAAAAAAGGTGTGAAAACAGAAATTATTCAGGAATAAATAAGTTAAGAAGCAGTATGATATATTTTTAGAATAAATATGAACCTTCCTACCTTGCCCTCGTCTCTAAGCCTTTTCAACAGAGGCAGGTGTGTGTCATCCAAGTCTCTGAGAGACTTGATCCCTCTCCGTCTAACTATTGCTAGTAAGTACAGAGTCTCCTTAGTGACCCCGTCCCATTTGAGGTCAGGTAGCAACACGAAGCCGTCTCGCTCGCACTTGTTGTCGTACACCACTCTGTCTTGCTCACTCTTGCCTTCTAAGATGTTGTACACCCACTGGAAGGAAGAGATGTCATCTTATTAACAAACTACCATAAAAGGAGGAGCCTCTCAAATCGGCTAAATTTTTTGATAAAAAAATATTGGCTTGGCATGGTCATATGTATAATTTTTTGTATTAAGCTTAAATAATTTATTCCCAATAACTGATTTGGCTGAAACATAGAATAAAGGCTTTAACTCTCTTTTTAAATATTTTAATACCCCAGACAATTTGTGTGTTTAGACAGAAAAATAAAATGTCGTCTTTTTGTGTTATTTCAGTTGCCTCGCATCCTAAAATTATTCCTTCATGTTTTTACAAATGTTTTATATTGTGACGTCAAGCCACAAGAAAAACGCCTCATGATTATTTCATGTCTTATTCATAAATAGCTGTTTTCCGTGTCTAAAGGAACTATTGAAGGTACCCAGATAAAAAGTAGCCTATAACTGTCTCCATGGGCCTATCTCCATATCAAATTTTATTTAAATCGGCTTAGTCGTTTTACAGGAAATGCGCAATAAACAAACTCACTTTCGCATTTATAATATAAGATAGGATTTATCTACGGTTGCCTGTTGATCATGAGAAACTAAATTCATCTATACCATATATATAAAATGCTTTGTCCTGAATGACTGACTGATCAACGCCCAGCCTGAACCGCTGATCATAGAGACCTGAAACTTGAAGGGTGTTTTTTTTTATGACGTAGGCATCCAATAAGAAAGGATCTTCTAAAATTGTACCCCTTAAGGAGATGAAAAAGAGGGGCAAAGTTTGTATGAAACTCTGTCATTTTTAATTTGAATTCGTATAGACCCCGCGGGCGAAGACACTGGCGGAAAGCTAGTTTCACAATAAATACACAATGAGATAAATACCCAAATACAGACAAAATAAATAATATTATCTTATATTGACAAAGCGCATAAGTGACTGTTATCTTATGCAATGTCAAGGAGGGCGAAATTTGGTTCAGTACAATGTTGCATTGTTGCATAATGCATTGTAGCACTTATCTCACACACGTGTCGCTGATAAGGCTATATGCAATACTAGCTACCGCCCCCTGTTTCTCTTACGTGATAAGGGAACTATTTCTCGCACCAGTATAAAAATTTTAGTACACAATTTTATCCAAATCGTTACAGCCACAAATAAAGATAGACTATACTTCATTTACAAAAGATGATTTGCAAGAGGTCCCGGGTTCGATTCCCGGCCGGGCAGAAATTGAAATGATGAATTTTAATTTCTGTAATGGGTCTGGGTGTTACTATGTATAATATGTATATCTATTTATAAAAAGTATATAAGTAGTATACCCGTTAAGCTAGCACCCATAACACAAGCATGCTTGCTTGCATTGCTTACTTTGGGGCTAGATGGCGCTGTGTGAAATTGTCCAAAGATATTTATTTACTAGCTGTTTCCCGCGGTTTCACCCGCATCCCGAGGGAACTACTTAGCGCACCCGGGTAAAAAGTAGCCTATGTTGTTCCTCAGGGTCTATTCTATCTCTGTACCAAATTTCATTTATATCGGTCCAGTAGTTTTGGCGTGGAAGCGTAACAGACAGACAGACAGAGTTACTTTCGCATTTATAATATTAGTAAGGATTTATTTATAAAAGATTCCAAAAACTTCCAAACTCTTTTTGCAGCTTACTCAACCGGTTTAGTAATCTGTGTGTGTGATCAATATCAGATTATTTTTATTATAGTGATTGATAATGGTTCTGAACTGAGGTTTAAGAACAATGGTTTAAAACACCTATTGTTAGATTACTTTGTTATGTATTATTTAAATTTTTAAATAATAAACAAACAGGCTTGGTAGTAAGACAGTAGTGTGGGTATGATGGTACAATTAAATAATCGAAGTATCGTTTTCATGTACTAAAGATTGCTGGTTGCATTGACTGACAAACTGATTGTTTTCAATATTTGAATTTACTAGCTGTCACTCCAAGGTTCCCCTGTTTTGGAGGTGAATTTTGAATCTGAGCTTATTGAAAAAGGGTGTAAGTAGAAAACAAATAAATCACTACATAGTATAAAACAAAGTCACAAAGTTGTCTGTCCCTATGTATGCTTAAATCTTTAAAACTTCACAACAGATTTTGATGAGGTTTTTTTTAATAGATAGAGTGATTCAAGAGGAAGGTTTTAGTATATTATTTGTCAAGTTTTTGTATCCATTGTTTAAAATATTGCGGGCGAAGCCGCGGGCGGAAAGCTATATAATATAAAATTACCTGTAAATTGAACTGTTCCTTCTCAATATGAGGTAACGTTAGCTTCTTGTACAGCTCGGGGGTCTCCAACACAATGTGCGTCTCCTGCTGACTGAACTTGGCAATGTGCTTCTCAGTAGCCGGGTAGATAATAGACGTCTTCACACCTGCAATGTGCAATAATTATAGCGGTTAATTTAATAGGATCTTAGGACAGCAAACATTTTGAAGGAATCTGTACTCTATTTATAATAAGATTAGACATTTAAACACCCTATTTTCAAATGATTTTAAGCTCTATTACTAAGGTGACATGACAAAAACAGATGCAGAATATATTTGTTATTTTAAACATTATTTTGCTTTCAACACCATCCTTATCAGTAGGGAATAGAACTCAAAATCAGTTGAATAAGGTGCAAAAAGAGTTTGGAAGCTTTTCTAATCTTTTTGTTAATGAAGTATAGTCTAGTAGTACTATTACTGGCTTATTCCCCCAGTTTCACATGCATCTAGAATCTAGAAGGAAGTACTTCACACATGAACTGAATAAAAACTTCTATGTTCTTCCTCAGACGTCAAGGTATCTTGATACCAAATTTCATCTCAATAGGTTCAGCCATAATCCCATAAAAGTATAACAGATGGACGAGTTACTTTCACAAAAATAATATAATTAGTAAGGAGTACTAGTAAAATTTAAATGTTATTCAAGAGATTAACTTAACAAACTGGTTGACTTTATGAAAGTCATGTATTCTTAAATTTATCTTAGGCAGTGCCAACCAACAATAAAAGAAAACAAATGTTATATATAATCTGGATGGTGTAAAACTGAGACTAGGCCTTTGTCCAGCAGTGGGACAGTAAATAGTATTGTGATAGAAACAAAGAAAACAGGAAACTATTTTAATCTTTTGAGAGTTATATAGAGAAAATAATGTTTTGCAATTTAAATAAAATTGCAAAACATTATTTTAGGACGAGAGTTGTTGGTAAAAAACATTAATTAAAGATATCCACCCTATTTCCTATTAATAATTGAACTTCATTAGAATAATGAGAATAGGTAGAACTTAATTTCAAATTAGAATTTGAATTCACACAAGAAGTTTATGTTACAACACAAAACTTATTTCCTGAATTTATTAACTCAAACAAAGGCAGCAAAACGTCATAATTCTTATGAAATTAAATAAAATTTAATTAGTATGCTTATCGTACCTTATCTGACCCGTAAGCCGACCAACGCTACGTAGTTTTGACTAATTAATGCTGGGAATTACCAGTTGACGAATTAATAGGAAAAAATGTACCATATGGTACAAAATTTGTGACGTAAGGAGTCACCGAGCCACAAACTGAATAAACTTATTGAATCTTACGTCGTGACTAGCCGATATTAAATAAATGTTTCACGAAAGGGTACCAAAAATACTCACGATTGCAAAAGGTGACTAATCTTAAAGTGAAACAAAAAGAACCTTGGATTTACCGTAGCCACTCACCATTTAACGATGAACGCGGGAAACACTCGTAATTTCTGTAAATATCGTTCTGGAAGAAAGTTTTCAGTTCCGTGTCCACGGAAAAGTAACCTTCATTGTTCAAATCCTCTTCCTTGAAAGCATTTTTCTCTAAAACAAGCAAAGCCACGCCACTTTTGTCTTTGAATTTCCCTTGCACACAGACAGTTTTCCTAAATGTATTATTATTTAATATCTTCTCTATTTCAAAGTCTTTTAGTTCTAACTTATTTTCGTTCACACGATTGTCATTTTCATGATCAATTTTAATTTTTTTACTGCTAGGTTCCGAATCTGACTTTTGGTTATTACTGTCGGACATTTTGTAAAAGAGTTGCCAGATGCAATTATTAAAGATATCTGAAATGAAAAATGAATCTGATTAATATCATTGTCGAATTCATGGCAATAAGCATACAAAATATTTTAATATACCTAAAAAGCATACTTTTCACAAATAAAGCTATTATATTCCGCGCCCTAAAAGAGCTACCTTTTGTTATTAATCCTCAATCATAGAGGGAGCACCCATCTTTTTTTTTAATATAAGACAAGGTTGCAAGTCCTCATTTTGAAGACAGTAAATCACTTTAATATCTTATCTTAATTATTAATCTTATCGTATCACCTATCATATGTTGCAAGTTCACTTCTTAGTTTTATTTTAAAGATACTCGCTATGTTATTATACAAAAACATAAACCCTGTTCATAATCACAAGAATTTGCAGCGACGACCGGTAGATGGCGGAGTAGGCAATATTTCTATTGCGGAGTAAAAATTATCGCTTTTATATTATTTTATAAACCTATGTTAATTTAAAACAGTCTATTTTCAGTTTTCAGTGCATACTCTCTGTATTAAATGATTACTTTGTCGTAGTCAGTCGTAATTCACGGACAAAGCGCCGCTGGTATATAGTGATGAATTGATCGCTTATCGTCCTGTCGCTCGTACCGGACAATAGGACAACAAATAGGTCCTATTCACTAAACCGACGCTTATAAAGGATGTTCTAAAATATATTATTTTTGTTAGATTAAAATTTCTGAAAAACTTTTATATTTTATGTATCTATACCTACATATAAAATGCTTTGTCCTGAATGACTGACTGACGGATCAACGCACAGCCTAAACCACTGATTGTAGAGACCTGAAACTTGGAGGATTTCATGGGGGACTGTGGGTAGTTTATTAAAATTCAGTGTTATAATAGTTCATCATCTGCCTAGCCTTTTCCTAACTATGTTGGGGTCGGCTTCCAGTCTAAACCGGATGCAGCTGAGTACTAGTGTTTTACATGAAGCGACTGCCTAACTGACCTCAACAACCCAGTTACCGGGAAACACGGTACCCCTTGCTAAGACTGGTTGTCAGTTATCTGGCTTCTGGCTGTAACGACAGCTTAACATGATTTCCGAGGCACGGAGGAGTCTCGCTATGACATAGATGGTAACCCATCCACGGACCGACCTGCCAAGCGCAGCTTAACCTTTGATCGGTCGAACCGTGCGGCTGTTACTTAGCCACGGGCTCCTCAGTGTTGTATTGTATAGTTATGAGAAATAATCACCCCAACCATTTGTCGTCGTGAGATCTAAATTTGGAAAACTCAATGGAAAGAATTCTGTGTTGATGTTTTGTTTTTTTTTTGTACGTTTGTTATTATTAGGATGTAATTGTCCTTGGTTTACATGGCACAGTGGATCAGCTAAAGTATCGTCGGTTTTATCATAACAAGATAAAAAAATTGAAATAGATTCCATATTTGTTTTTAGATCCAGTTGAAAACCAGCGTCAGGCACTAGCTGTCTGGCATAATGCTGAACTGGACCTATTTGGCACCACGTTCTTTTATTTTTTTAAATTCAATATTGTGATCGTCCTTTGTTGTGGCAATGAATGATTTTTCTTTCTTTCTTTCTATTTTGTAATAGGATTACCTTCCGCCCGCGACTTCTTCCGCGTGTATTTCAGAACTGGGCTCAGATATCGGCACATATTTTATTTACATTTTTAAATATTAATTCTAAAAAAAGAACGTTTATAAAATATAATATTATCTATGTAGTAAGTATTATAATTATTTTGTAGAATAGAAAGTAAAGTCGCCTTTTAAAATGTTTAGTTCAAACGGGAATTTGATCTTATATATATTCAGATCGTTTTTACCCATAGAGAAATTTAGCCTTTGTTTTTACCCGACTGTAAGGAAAGGGTTATGTTTATCGCGCCTATCTTTGTTTGTTTGTAATATTGTTTTTATACCCCGCTGTATACAGAAGATGGTCACATCTTCATAAAACGTGACCCTACACGCGACGGGGCCAAAGGTCGTAAGACTGATTTTATAGATACATTGTAAGTAGGCATTACTTTCTTTTAAAGAGGGATAATTTTGTTGAATAAATTTGATGTACCTATGTATAGATATCTTTAGTTAGACAAATAAAAAAAGAATCATCAAAATCGGTTCACTCAGTCGAAAGTTCCGAGGTAACAAACATTAAACAAAAAAAAAACATACACGCAAAAAGAAAAAAATATAAACACACATTTTAAAATTGGAATAACATATTTTCCGGGTGCGCGAAGTAGCTCTCTCTGGATGCAGGCAAACCCGCGGGAAACACCTATACTTCATTTACAACAGGATTAGAAAAAAAACTACCAAACTCTTTTTGCAGATTATTCAACCGATTTTGACTTCTATTCCGTACTGATAGGGGTGGTGTTAAAAGCAAAATAATGTTCACAGTAACAAATATATTCTGCGTCTGTTTTTGTCATGTCACCTAAGTTATAGAGCTTTAAATCGTTTGAACAAACGGTAAATACGGTGCGTTTAAATATCTGATCTTATTATAAACGGAGTGTAGTTGACTAATAAGATTTGGACAGGAAATATGCACTACACTTCGACGCTACCAATTTTCAGTCAGTGATACCGAACGGAAATCATTCATCATTTTCGTGTTCAAAATAATAAGTACCTAAGGTTTTTAGATTAAAAAAAATAGAGGGAAAAAGTATGAAAATTAATTTACGAAAGATGAGAGAGAGATTTATAGCTAGAATCGGATTTAGGCTAAGATTAAACAAAACAGAATCTTCAACTATAATCCGCTTATTTATTCTCTCTCTGAAGAAAAATACAGAGAAGGCATGAGCATTTGATCACCACGCTTGCTCAAGGCGGATTGGCGATTTCAGACTTTTTAAGTCCAGGTTTCCTCACGATGTTTTCCTTCACCTTTAGTCAGCGGTGTCCAACATACATTTAGAAAATAGGTAAAATATGACTTTGAAAAAGGTCATAATTAGGACTTACCAGGTTTCGAACCCGCTCATCCGCAGTCGAGGAGCAGGCTTTACTTCTAGGCCATCACGACATTACTCGTAAAAAACCGACTTCCAAAAAAAAAACTGAAAAGTAAAAAATAATTTTTGTTTAAACGCTTTACGACCAAAACAACGCTTTCGAAGTCGGTGTCTTGTAAGTTACTATTGTTAATATTTCGCCACCGACTTCGAAAGCGTTGTTTTGGTCGTAAAGCGTTTAAACAAAAATTATTTTTTACTTTTCAGTTTTTTTTTGGAAGTCGGTTTTAATTTTTTTGTAAAAAGCTTTTTTATTTTTTCGCTTTTCAGTGTCCTTTTTTATTTTTTCTCTTTTCAGTGTCTCGGTCTTGCAATCTTAACAAAATAAACACACCACTTTTTTAGGTTGTAATAAGCGTAAATAACGAAATCATCTAAGTATTTGGCATATCAGCAAGTAGAGATAAATCGTTATTTTTGATATATTTATAAAACGGCTGAACCGGTAGTGATAAAATTTAAATGGGACCACACGGGAAGCACCAGCTTTCAAATAAAAAAAGAATCATGAAAATCGGTTCACCCAGTCGCAAATTATGAGGTAACAAACATAAAAAAAAAAAAAAAAAAAAAAATACAGTCGAATTGATAACCTCCTCCTTTTTTTGAAGTCGGTTAAAAATAAAAAAATAATTATTAGAAATGAAATCGTATTTGAATAAAGTTATAAACGTAAAATATGTAATAGTTTGTTTACTTTTAAAATTTTATGAAATGGAATACTTAACATGATTATTATTTTTTTATTTTATTATATGTAGGTACTGATATTTATATCGATATACTGCATATTACTTTTAAATTATAACTACATGTTTAAGCCATATTTAACAATAAAAACATTAAACTTGCTTGGGTTCCCTAAAAAAAATATTTTTTTAAATGAGGATCCGTAACGTTTTTAGTTGACAATGCAGATTTGTAGAGCTAAGTAATCCTTAACATACAGTGCAAAAATTTTTGATCTACGATAAAAATTGACGAAGTTATGACCAAATTACTAGCGAAGTTCACCGAGCGGTCGCCGCGATAGCTGTGACGTCACTCCTACGGTTAGCCGTTGGCAGCAGTATGGCGCGCAGTGTTTTGTTTGATTAATTGTGACTTTCAAACAAATTAAGTGTCCGATTTGTGTCTAATTCACCTTTTCAAACATGTATTAATATTGTATAGTGCCAAAATGTACAAATACTTCTATTATTACCTTAGAAAAATTATTTTTAACGTGCCGAAAAACGCAAAACTTCTTCAAAATGGTATCCTGTTGTAAAGAGATGATTGATGATGATTTTTTCAAGCCATCCTAAGTAGGTACATACTGAATGAATTATTTGTAACAATGAACGAGGTGGCAAAAAATAGCCATTGAAAACCAATATTAAGGTTTCCGTTATAGATCGACAAGTATATAGGGAACTATGAACTAAATAAAGCGCAAGTTGGTTAAATAGCCATCCGCGAAATGATCCGCATAGGAATGAACGAAAACAACATTTGTTTATCAAGATTTCTGTACCAATACATTATATTCATTATTTTTTACACCTACCTACTGCTGCCTCCACACAATCACCGATGATCGCGGTGATTTGCTATACATTGCTGCGTTGGATGAAAAACTCTCAAGAGTTTTTGAGAGTTCACAGCAATGTACAGCGATTCACCGCGATAATAGCCGATTGTGTGGAGGCCTAAAGATTTTAAATCAATATCTTAACCACTTGCACGAAGGCGTTCGCGAGCCGTGATGTGGGACTTACGTCGCAGCGCAGCCGATTGTCAGCGCGTCTAAAATGCCGCGGATCTTTCCCGATAAAAACGTTTGCCAAAAGAAAAGTATTATAGCAATTTCAAAATAAAAAACACCATTGGTTACGTTAGCGTATAGAGAATAAACTTAAATAATATATATGCTTTAAACCTACATTTTCATACTTAAAAAAATTAAAAAACGTACACAAACCAGAAACCGATCGTAAACAAACAAACGGCACTCGACCATTTCTTTTGCTAAATTTATCAACTTGGGAGAATAAAATAGTATGAGAATTATACACCATTGTAACGTGTACATTATATAGAATAATAACGTAGATTAACTTAGAACTAGATTACTGAGATAATCAAATGTCACGAAAGAATCCACCTTTGGAAGATTATCTGACTGAGCTCGCACAAAACCAGCCTCTACTTTATTAATACTCATATTTTAGGACGTTTTATACTCAAATATCACAAAACACACTCTAACAACACTTTACGTAAAATAAATTGCCAAATATACTGACCAACCGCGTCGCAGCTCCGCCGAATAGTGAAATATGAATGCAGACTGCGCTCGGTTCCGTTGGAGTGACGTCACACGCTCCCGCGGACATTAATTTTTAGCGGCCGGAACGGCAAATGTTTATTACTTAATATCTTCATAAGTAATGGTCCGATTTCGATAATTCAAAAAGATATATCATTCTTGTGTCATAAAGAATAACATAGATACTAGTTTTATTGAATTTGCTATTACATTACTGATCCTCATTGGGTTCATTCATTGCCGAGCAAAGGCGGTGCATCATACAGCCACTTCACAACCTCGTTTCTTTGCCTCAAGGGGCAAGTAATATCGTAAATAAAGCAACTCGTTAGTGGCCAGTAATATTAGAAGTCGCCTAATTGTGTTTACAGTTAAATAAATAAAATAAAATTAAGGTTTTTGTGATTGGTCATACAGTGTTAAGGCCCATAATAATAGAATCCCGATATTCGATTTTATATTTTTAAATAATATTAAATAAAGAAACTTAACTTTAGAAATAAAATATTTCTTTTCTATGATTTTAATAAAAAACTATTAATTTAAATTAAATCTTTATTTCATTCCATTCGGTTCCAAATAAAATGTTATTTTGAAATTAGTGCTTGCGCCTTATTTATTCGTAGATTTTTTTTTATTTTTTCAATCAATTAGGTACGAGGTGAATAGGTCTGTAATATTTAGGAATTACAGAAATTGAAACCAGATACATACATATAAAGGTACCTTTAAGTAACAAAACAAATTCATTAATTTAAAATTAAGCACAGGAAGTGCTGAAATTAAAGTCAAGTATACAGACTTAATTATATTTAGATACTCATAAAATTAATAAAATACAACGTTCCTAATATTTTACACTAGTAAGAAATACCAATTAAAATATTGATTTAAAAAGTCCAAATATAGGGCCCCTTTTTTCGTTAATTGCTTTTAATGACATAATTAAAATATCTTTATTAGATCAGAATGTTTAAAATATCTATTGAATATGCAAATGTAATGAAATTAAAGTGCCTTGTACCAACCCACGGAGGTGTATAATAATATTGTCATCATAAATATATATGATTATAGTGATTGCTACAATAAAATCTTAATGAATTTAAATGATAAATTGTTTGCTGGTTACAGGGTTCAATAACTTGAGACAATTTCTGTTAGTTTGTTTAGTAATTTATTTTTATTGGAATTATTGGTGGAATAGGAACGATTTGAGGAGCTCGTGGCTATGTAACAGCCGCACGGGTCGACCCATAGAAATATAAATAAGCTACGAGCTTATATTAGCTACGTACGAGCACCTCAAAAATTATCAATAAAGATTTAATAACTATCATGTTCTTGATTCCATATGCATCTATCCCAAACCGCAAAAGCAGACGGACATACTTACTACTTTCGCATTTATATGTAGTCAGGATTACGAATTTAAAATTTAACAGCTTAAACTGAACTGTGCCTTAAAATTAATACGTAATTAAACAACAATTATCAATAATGAGTCGCTCCACAATACTCATCATTACACAATCTAGAAGCCTTTTCAAAAATCGAATTCATTAGTCATCGGTATATTATATCGATTTCATTCGATGCAGGTGTATGAATCGATTTAATTAAGACATTCGAGAGAGTTGCTTGTGCCACTTGCTTTTTTAATTATTATAATCTGGATTTTATTGTGTTGTCGAGTTATTTTTTATTGGTTTTTAGATGGTTTATTTAATGGAAAGGAAGGTGTTAAAATTGAAGTAGAATGTAGATTAGATTGGTATGGAATGTATGTAGATTGTAGTATCAATGATCAAAAGCCAGAAACTGACAACCAGTCTTACCAAGGGGTATCGTGTTAAAATGAATAATTTGGAAAGACCACGTATTTTTCTGCCAAAACGTCAAAGTTTTTTTGAATCTCAAGCCTTTGCCTTAGGACTGAGCAACCTTGACTAACAGTTGTAAAATTAAACTATTAGTTGACTTCCTTGTAAATACATACGATATGCAATAGTTCCTCTTCTTGGCTTAGTTCTGAGTACATCTTTCATTTGTTCTACTAAATTAAAGGTGATACATTAATTGACTGGATACTTATAAGGTTAGGGACACACTGGGATTCGTGTTAAGTTCTTATCCTGTGACGTCATAAGTCATAATACCTACCTACATAAATATGATTAAAATAATTTGTCAATTTCCCAAAACATTAGACGTGAATAGGTTGAAGGCTAATAAAAATCTATATCTCTTGTATTTACGCTAAAATAAAATTATTTCTTTTTAATTTTATTTCATGGCGATGTGGCGTTAAAACGAATATTTAGAAGTTTAATCCTTTCTTTGAATTTGAAGACTGCGATTTAAAAAATAAATAAATTAGTGGAATTAAAGCAAAACATTTGAATTCCAACTACAATCAGAATTGCATTTTCCAAGTTTCGAACCAGCATCACACTCAAGAAGCGGCCTCTTTAACCTCTGGGCCACCGCGACCTCTTAGGTATGTTACACTTCTGTAACACTAAAAATACATAACAGAAAATATTTAAAACAATGATGATCATAATAAAAATATTATAGTATTAAAGTTTGTAGTTTATTCTTCACCCTCATTGTGTCCCGTCCTTAAACAGTTAATAATCGTCGCGGCGTCGGGCGCATGCGCCGGCTATGACAGTTCCACTTCGGTTTCCCGCCAAGACGCGCGCGTTCGGATACACGATCAAATTGATTACTCGTTTACAATTTACGATTTAATTTCAATTAAAACTTTGTAATTGGTTTGTGGACTTGTAATCATAAAATAAATGGAGTAATGTCGAGTTGTAAATGTTATAATAATGATTGGGATAGGTTATTTTAATTAAAAAGTGTATCTAGGTAGTTTTTACGTCTCTAAGATATTGGCAAAGGAATAAAGTTTCGTAATTGGAGTGACCCGAAAAATGCGTTTTAACTTAAAAGTTTGTTAAAAAGCCTAATTAACTCCTGACCGCTTCATTATAGGCGGCAGAGCGTAAATCCTATAATTCCAACAACCGAAACACAGACAATACAAAAATAAAAGCAAAAATACTGAGGTTAGTCACTGTACATCCGTCCTCTTTACCATAGATTTAATTTGTTCCAAATTCAAATTTGATTGCGTTTTTTTCTTAATCTATGGACTTAATCAATAATTTATCATGATGAAGGCAGATTATTCTTAAGTAGAGTCATACTTATTTATTTTTGTTTTAGGAACATGATTTTTAAATTGCTTGTTAATGTAGTTTTATTGGATTTTGTAGGCAATAAAGAGGTAGGTAATAAAGAGGGAAATTACAAAAAAAAAACAGTATGTAGGTAGGTATCCGAATTATATTAAAAAAAAATTGTAGACTAACAAATAAAAAGGATTTATCTCTGTTTTAAGACCAAATAGACATTACTAATAATAAAATGAAGTGTTTGACATGCATATTACTGTTTATATTTACACAAAACTCAGTGAAAAGTGAGAAACCATTTAAAAGTATTCCAGTGACTGTAAAAACATATGAAAATGACACGGTTCTTCTGCCCTGCTATATTGACGAAAATGGTGAGTTGAATTTTCAATTGTTTAATTTTAAAAATGTATTTTAATATATTTTTTATTTCTATTTATTCATTTAAATCAGGCAAAATGGCCCATATAATATAATAATACAATACAATAACTATCGTAAAAATACTACTTATACGTTTTTGAGTATACATATATTATATATGCATTGACATAAATGTAATGTAGTTTTTAAATCAATGATTATATTCTTATATTAGTTCAAATACGAAAATGTAAAGTAGGTACCTAAAAAAACCTACGCTCCATTTTCGTTTCGTGAGAAAAAGACAGGTAGGTAGGTTGTATTAAAAAAAATACTTTATAATTTTGTGTATTTCACGTATTGGCTAGGTACGTTATTTAACGCAATTGCTAGGTTTCAAACCCGCATACTAGTATTTAGAAGCGGTCTTTTCAACCTCCAAGCCATTACGACCGACTCAATGTATGTGTCAGATGCAGCTGTTGGGTCAGAAAGTCAGATGTTCTGAACTTTTGTAGGGTCCAGTAACCATTTTTCGGACACGATTTTAAATTTTATCCAATTATGTGAATTAAATTTCTCGCTCAATCTTGTTGTCATTACGATTATGTATTTTAATAAACGCAACTTAACTCTAAAATCGCTTTTGTTAAATATTGTAAAAAAAACACTTTTATATTAGCATCCTTCTCTAAACGTATACGAGTGAAAGAGAAGGACTCCAATTCGATCCAAAAACAAAATATCGAAAAAAAAACTAAGATTCGAAGAGAAGCTGATAAAAAAAGTGTTTTTTTTTTTAAGTAAGTTAAGCTGGTAATGAGAGCTCTTTGCTTATCGTATCTATACAAAATGCTTTGTCCTGAATAACTCACGGATCAACGCACAGCCTAAACAGCTGATCGTAGAGACCTGAAACTTGGAGGGTGTGTTCTTTGTATGACGTAGGCATCCGTTAAGAAAGGATTTTCCAAAATTCTACTCTTAAGGGGCCGGAAAAGGGGGGCAAAGTTACAAGAAAAACTGTGTCATTGTTTATTTGAATTCGTATAGACAACACGGGCGAAGCCGCTAGCCGAAAGCTAGTAATAAAATATGCACGATAAAAAGTAACTAGCCAATGAAAAAAAAAAACAAAACCAGCTCTCAAAATAATCTTATGATGCCTAATTAACTCTTATAAAGACATAGAAACGTAAACATTTGTGATCTAAGCAATTGAATCCTTGTTCTTCCTTAATTGACTTACGATGGCCAGTAACCGGTGCTTTCACCCTTCGCCGTCATTAGCATTAGAAAAGGCGGGAATGCATTAAATAAATTAACCGAAATCAAGCATTTTGAACCTTAAAGTTATTGGTGTAAGGTTTTTATTTGAAATAATGTTGAATGTATTGTTTATTTTGTTACGTGTTGAAGAATTAAGTGCATTTTATCAAAGAAAACAATCTATTTATCGGCCATTTTGTTGTCTATGGAATGTTTTAAGAGCTATTATTGATGTCCGATCTGTCAATTAAATCAAAGATGGCGTTTGTTTTATTGGAGTAGATTTTTTTAAACGTAGACCTTTAAATATTAATTAGCGCATACCCTTTTAACTAAGTTATGTACTAATAATGCATTTATTTGTCAATCATTCGAAGTTGTTAGAGGGTAAAAACCAAAAACCTATGTAGTTATTATTTGTCAAAAAAAACACATAAATAATATCGTTTACTGCATATGAAGTGTAAGTCCGCAGTTTCACTCAAATCATAGAGAAAAAATACTTTTCCCAGGGCTCAAACTATCTCCATAACAAATTTTACCTTAATCGGTTCGCCGTTTTACCGTAAAACTTTTAAAAACAAACTCACATTCGTATTTATAATATTAGAATTAACTTCAGACATCCATCGGGTAATCTATTTGAGAACTTCACACGCTACGATTGCCCATTTCGATATACCAATTATTTATATGTACTTGTAAGTTATTCAAAACAAATACCTATCTTTATACACATATAATTACGTAATTATATATAACACTAAAATGTTTTTACCTGTTATTTAAACCACTCTAATTTTAGGCAACATTTGGCCGCGGAACTATAAAATTAAATGGATGATTACTTATTTGATCTCCTGTATAAGGCTGGTTACAGACAAAAAACTGGTCTTGTCAAAAAAAATATTATAAAGTGTTATGCCACAGATATATGTATATCTAAAAAGATAGGCGCGAAAAACGTAAACCTTTCCTTGCAGTCGGGCAAATAGATAACGCAAGTTCCATTCCATCATTTGTATGAAAACCAAGCGTATGGCTACTTTCTGTCACAAGAGTTTTGTTTAGCCGGTACCAATAGATTTTATGAAAAATGAAAACAAAGTCGTAACCCACACACTTGCGTCATTTATTTAGATAGGTACAGGTCTGTGGGTTATGTAGAGGCTTTTAGTAGTTAAATAGGGTGATAGTTAAAGAGTAGCAAACGGACAAACATATATCTTGATTATATCCTATGCCATTCCCCAATATTCAAGCTATGATCATACCAAAATTCACCTGAATCAGTTACAGACAAACAGAGCTTGTATACACAATCCAATAGTGAGCACTAATCCTAAACAACAGTATGTACAGCCCACATTTGATTATAACAAATTGCTCTCATAGATTACGGCTAAGTCTTATTACACACTATTGTTATAGTGATTTATAATTTACTATAATATAAACAAACACGCTATGGGCTTCATTTTTATAATCAACATATGTTGTTAGTTTGTTGTTAGATTAAATGTTTCTTTTTGGGATTGTTTTGATTTAAAATTAACATACTTTTACTGCATATTTTTGGATGTTTATCCCAGTGATACTTTCAACGAAACAATGTATATGGTATGGAACTATGAAATTTAAAGGTTTGACGGAAATGGCTTACGTAATTAGGGGGCTAGAGACAGTTATAGGCAATTTTTTATCCTGGTAAGTTAAGTAGATCTCAAGGGACACGTGTAAAATCGCGGACAAACTAGTTAAAATTTGAAAAAATAATTAAAAATGCACTTTTAAACTCGCTCCGAATCAAACACAATAATGTCCACAGATGTGCAACAAAACGGACGTCCTAACCTCGTCTTTTTGTATCAATTAATTACATAAACAGACTAAATAAGAAAAGAATTCAAAACATGCGACTGCGCATGTTTGCAGTCCATGACATCGTGACGTCATAACGAACACGAATGTCCGACAGTATTATTAATTTATTATGCTTGTTTTAAATGTGAAAGGTCGCAAAATCCTGCGGGATGTTCGAAAGATCGCGCCGTGTCGGAACGCAAAGGGCTGAGGAAGGAACATGGATGGGTTTTAGTCAGTAAGAGTCTGACACTAACTCCCGCCCCACCCACGGCAGGAGGAGTCTTTTGATGATTTCCCGTCCGTAAAAAACGGTTACAAAAGAGATGTGACTTTTTAACACCATATTTAGTATTAATTGTTGTGGTACTAACAACCAATAGATTTTATGAAAAAAATGTAAACAAAGTCGTAACCTATTTTGTTCTAATTCTGCCACAGAAATTAACAGAATGGCATAAGGATGGCAATTTGACAATTTCATGCTCTAAATATCATCATTCATCATTTAATGCCATTCTATTTATCTATATGGGAAAATTAGAACAAAATAGGCTATGATTTTGTTATATTTTTCGTAAAACTATTTCGTATAGACTATAACTTCTCTTACAGCAGAATACAGTTTCCTATCTACAACTTTTCCTAGTCTATAGTAATATAATAAAGCTGAAGAGTTTGTTTGTTTGTTTGAACGCGCTTATCTCAGGAACTACTGGTACTATTTGAAAAATTCGTTCAGTGTTAGATAGCCCATTTATTGAGGAAGGCTATAGGTATATCATCACGCTAAAACCAATAGGAGCGGGGCAACACTATTCCACGCGGACGAAGTCGCGGGCAGAAGCTAGTAGGTTATAACTTCTTTTACAGCAGTATACAGTTTCCTATCTACAACTTTTCCTAGTTTATATATATAATAATATATATATGTATATCTAATCTAAATATATATAAAACTCAAAGGTGACTGACTGACTGACTGACATAGTGATCTATCAACGCACAGCCCAAACCACTGGAGGGATCGGGCTGAAATTTGGCATGCAGCTAGATGTTTTGACGCAGGCATCCGCTAAGAAAGGATTTTGATAAATTCTACCCCCAAGGGGATAAAATAGGGGATGAAAGTTTGTCAATTTTAAACAGATCGGGCTGAGAATTCATATGGCCCACGCGGGCGAAGCCGCTGGCGGAAAGCTAGTTTGTAATATAAGTCATCAATGCCATGGAGATGTATAGGAAGCTATATAATAATTCTTGGTTCAACTCATTGACTAGCTTCCTTCCTCGTAGATATGCTAGGTAGGTATCATCTTATTGACGCGGCCCACTTAAATGGTTTGTTTGCGCGCTCACTACCAATTGGCCTATTGGAGTTTTTATAATTTGCCACAGTTCCTTTGTTGGAAATGCCGTATATCCGTATTATTTCGTAGAAGTTAGAGAAAAAAAAGCAATAATTTTTATCTCGGGCAAAAGGCGTATACATTTTTCTATGCATGAAAATCACAAATAATAATCGTGGGGTAATTACGAATGGCGATATCTTTCAACTTCAGCTGCCATGCCTCTCATTTTGACAGCATAAATTAAACCCCTACAGACG
Source organism: Pyrrhia umbra (assembly GCA_963891755.1). NCBI lineage: Eukaryota > Metazoa > Arthropoda > Insecta > Lepidoptera > Noctuidae > Pyrrhia > Pyrrhia umbra. Next base: position 7,239,889 of record OY982943.1, read on the forward strand.
GCTTAACATGCTTTCCGAGGCATGGAAGACCCTCGGTATGACAACATGATGGTATGGTATTCATGGACGAACTTGGCCAAGCGCAACTTAACCTTTGATTGATTGACCCGTGCGGCTGTTACTTAGCCACGAGCTCTTCTTCAATGATCCATCATTCATATCATATTTCCCTAATGTATCCTTAGTCCAAATAAATTACATTTTGTAACCCCATGAACAACTACTCTATTAAATAGAATGAACGAAATGAACATTCAATGAACGATAGTTCATGGCCTTAAAATTCAGAATTAAAAAAGAAATCAAAATTCAAAACATTTATTTAAATTAGACGATTTACAGGCACTTTTGAATTGTCAAATAATTAAGAGTCAGTCCGTTAGTCAAAAAAAAGAAAAATAGAAGCTATTTGCCCGTTCCAAAGCGTAGATTTCTATGGAGAAGAACGAGCAAGAAACTCCATGGTTACTCTTTTTCAACGTTTATTTTCGCTCCCTAATATAATATAAATTTTACAAACATATTTTAAGCTCTCAAATCATAAAACTCATTATTCTAAAACCGGTATTACTAACTTTACATTAAACATTTAATATATAAATGTGCCCCCATGTTTGTCGATAAATCATTGGTCACAAAAGCCATATATTTTTGTGTTCAACACGTCGCGTAGTAGGAAGATTAAATCGTGGCGTTCAGTAACGTGACAAAATGGACATGGCATTTTTATTTTAGTATGTCTCAATTTACGATTCATAAAAAAATATTTTCATTATTATTAATACTCAACCTTAACTTATATGTGTGGTAATATACTGTTAATATAAGTGGTTACTAAATAAATAAATATTAATTATTAAAAAAAAAAAGATTTTTTTCTTTGTATTGATTATCCTAATTTTGTAATACACAAAACAGACGAAACCGATTAAAAAATAAAACTCCAAATCAAAATCAAGAACTACCTAGCCCTACCTTTCTACATTATTTTAAGTTATTTTAAAATAATTATATTTGTTGTACGTCACGAGGCTGGCTTGGCGCATTAGCGCAAAAAGTCTGTTGGGATTATGAATGAGTGCTTCTTCATAGGATTAAAAAACGCGATGTCATTAATCATAACCAATTAATATTTCGTAACACTGTGTTTCTTTAATCTAATGCCGCGCATTGTTGGTCCAATTGTCCATCTATTATTATCTTGCCGAAAATATTGTTCTTGTTCTCTATGCGTAACTCAATCTGTCTATCTGTAACGCTTTCACGAGAAAATAGCCGAACTGATTTAGGTGGAATTTGGTAAGGAGATAGATTGAAACTTGAGGACATTCATAGACAATCTAGTATTAAAAATGTGAAAATATCTCTTATCTGTCTGTTACGCTATAAAAGTAATAAAGCGAAGCCGATTTAGATGGAATTCAGTATTGGTATAGATTGAAACCTTGGGAAGGTAATGGGAGAGTTTTTATCCAAATGCGTTTAGCATTTTCTTAAGTATTTGATTCAAACCGCGGGAAAAACCAAGTCCTAACTTCCTAACTAAGAAAGTGAGTTTGTTTAGCTTTCACGGTAAATCGGCTGAACCGATTTGGATGAAATTTGGCATGGAGATAGAATGGACCCTGGAGACAGTTATAGTCTACTTTTTATCCGGGTGCGCGAGGAAGTTCCCTCAAGATTTGGGTAAAACCGCGGGAACCAGCTGACGTAATTTTTTCTCGAAATGCCTTCTCCAATCTTTCCACGTTCCATGGTGCTCTTGTTAGCGGCATACGGCAAGAGGCAGGAAGCTGCGTAGATCACATCTTTGTGGGCCAATTGTGTGTCCATTGACGAAGCCCCTCGAAGCATGAGGCATTGTACTCCATTCCTCAGACTGGGGCTTCCAATATCCCAATATGTATGTTGAATTTTGAAGACGTAGATCAATACCATGTACAATAACAGTTGGTTGTAGAATTACTGATCCACAGAAGCACAGACTAATTTCGTGGAGATGCTTAACTAAAGATATATTTCAAAAAATATTTTTTTATTTTATGGATTTTGCTGGTTTTCTTAGTTGTTACATAGCTTGCAAATACTTCAATTCTTTCCCCCTGTTTCACTTGCATCTTTAGAGAAATTCTTCGCATACTTATACCCCAGAGTTCAAGCTATCTCCAATACAAGATTTAATTACAATCCGTTCAGCAGTTTTCTTGTGAGAGTTTATCAAAATTCTCAAAAATCAAAATTGATTTTTGTTTTTTTTTTATTTAATTATAATTATTTTAACTATTATTTACCTTCCAGAGGGCAAGCTCCGTGTACGTTGGTACAAGGACAAGAAGCTGCTCGGGGATAGCCACACGCCCCACGAGATCCTCCCGCCGAGGGTGAGGATGCACGCCAACTACAGCTTGCAAGTGGATGAGCTGCAGGCGGGGGATACGGCTGACTACACTTGTGAGGTAAGCTGAAATATGTGAGATGGTATAGAGACAAGAATCTGCTTGGATATAGCCACACGTCGAGGGTGAGGATGCACGCCAACACAGCTTGAAAAAGGATGAGCTGCAGGACTTACCAGGGGATATAGCTGACTATATTTGTGAGTTAGGGGATAAATTAGCTAGGACCGTCTTTAGGGACGGGAAATCATCAAATGACTCCTCCCGCTGTCGTCGGAGCGGGAGGGAGTGTCAGACTCTTACTGACTAAAACCCATTCATGTTCCTTCCTTCGCCCTTTGGGTTCCGGGGTCGCGGTAACTTTCGAACGATTCCACAGCCCCTTGGTAAGAATGGTAAGACAGCTATTTTTTGATTTTTGGCATAAAACATTGTATAACATACATTCCTGAATAACTGACGGATCAACGCACAACCTAAACCGCCGATCGTAGAGACCTGAAACTTGGAGGGTGTGTTCTTTGTATGACGTAGGCATCCGATAAGAAAAGATTTTTCGAAATTCTACCCTAAGGTGGTGAAAAAGGGGGGCAAAGTTTGTATGAAACTCCCACATTTTTAACTTGAATTCGTATAGCCCATGCAGGTCCGCTAGCGGAAAGCTAGTACAATATAAAAGAAGAAACTGATTGGCTGACTGACCGATCGATCAACGCGCAGCTGAAACGGCTGCTTCTAGAAGTATGAAATTTTACACAAATGTTCCTTAAATGACGCAACTGTGCACTAAGAAAGGATTTTTCTAAATTCATTTCGAAATAAGGGATGAAAGTTTGTACAATCTATACTATTATATAAAATGACAACCTCATACACTGAATGACTGACTCATCAACGCGGAGCCGAAATGGCTGGACCTAGAGTAATGAAATTTGGACAGGAGGTACCTTTTATGTCCTAGACAAGTAATAAGAAAGGATTTTTGGAAATTCCGACCCTAAGTTTATTAAAATAGGGTTGAAAGTTTGTATGGAGTAAGTTTTATTTCTTATTCGATTAAACTCAAATTTTGTAGGGACACTCTAAAATGAAAATAATTAAACACGTATTTCACAGTTTTTCAAGATTTAAGCCCTAGGGTGAAAAATTATGATTTTAAGTTTGTAAGAAAAAAAAATCTGTTTTAGCTTGACGCCAAAAGGTCTGAACAGTTTTACTTGAAATTCACCAAAGATGTTTGTTATGAATCGGTTCAAGTTTTAGGCTACAAATCATCACACTAAATATTATGGGGAATGAGCAGTGAGGTATTGAAATAAGTTTGTAATGGGATGACCTATCAAGTTTTTAAAATTACCTATATGCATTTTCGCTATTATCTTTGTCATGAAAATCATCACGCCCGTTTGTAAAGAAGATAAGCAGTAATTCAAATTAAAAACACGTTGTATTAGAATGTCAATTTTACCTAAAATGTCAAGGAGCGCTGTAGTGGAGGGGCTGTATTCATGATCATGCGAATCGGTTACATCGAGTTCAAATCCTACATATTTTTGTTCTTTTTTTGAGATTGGTATTTACTTATTTAATTTTTATTTTTTTGGTTGATATCACATTATAATATCTTTCACCTTAACGGCTTCAAGAATTAAGTTACGAATTTGTTAAAAGTAAGCGCTTTATTCCATGGTGATTAATGCCCATTACATAAGAGCGGGATAATTATAAACTAAAAAAAATTGCGCTTTCCATTGAATTTATTCTATTCCACACTTCAGAAATTAAGAATCTAGACAGTGCCGGTTTTACCCCCATCAGCGCCCTGGGCGAGATTTTTGCGGCGCCCCCTAACTGCAATTTAAACCCATACGGAAAAAAACAGGCTAAGTGCGAGTCAGACTAGCGCACCGAGGGTTCCAACATTTGGAAAGAATCGGCGTCGGCGTGATCAATACTGGAAAAGTTTTCAACCAGTGCGCATTTTTTTTAGTGGTTCGGTATCAGTAATTGAACACATTTCTATGTTTAGTAAGTAAAAGTAAGTAAAACGTAAGTAAAACATGGGCATAATCTTTTCGTAATAGCACTACACTGCCTAAGCATACAAGAACGAGCTTACAAGTACAATACGACTCAGCTCTCAACTCAGCTCAGCTGATATCTACACACAAGCCGACCGGCGAGTTTTAAACAAATTAAGTTCTTAAATGAATATTTTGCGCAAACGATAACTTTTTTTAAGTACTAAGACCTAATAAACTGAAAAATACATGTTTGTTAAAAAGTGTTGAAGTTTATTTAGACAATCTTTGCGCACTGGTTAAAAAAATCTTGTATACATATTGTACAGCTTGGCAAAAAAGTCTAGAAACGGAACTAATTTTTTTTATTGCTGGCAGCCCCTGGCAATTAATGTCGTTCTGTTTATATACTCTGTGGTTCTGTGTCGTTCGATGTAAACAAAGTTCGCGAGTTACTTATTTTTTTATTTCGAACATCAAAACGTTAACAAAACCACGTTATAATAAATAAAACCATTCGGACTACTAGCAAGAAAACAATTTATAATGTTTATAGGCGATATCTGGTCGAACATGAGGCTTAAACTCTTCTTTCCGATCTCGACGATATTTACCAAAGTACCGCCATTATGACAGGTATTTAAGAGTTTGTTTTGTTGTATTTAGTTGTATCAAGTGTTAATTTATGATCTCTATTTTGTTTTGAATTGCTTGAATACGAAATAAGTGAAATTTTGAACAATAAACATCGAGCATATAGGTTATGTTTACGTCTTGTCTTTGACACTTTGGTATAGCGCGACTACAATAGAATAGATACTTGAGTGGCTTGAGCCTTGATTCTTTGCAATATGTAAATTCGATTTCTACATAACTTTATCTATGAGTGTGATCACAAGATAATATAATACTTGTTATAATTAGCATTTAAAAATCACAAAAAAAAATAGACAGGTACCGTAAACTTTTTACGTTTAATATTGATAGAGGTTTAATCAATTTTTTTATCTTTATAGGAAGCACCGAACGTGCATTTCAATCTATAACCCAGTAGGAGTTCAAAAGAAATCATGCCAGCATGTTAACAAAATAGAAAAGGAGTATTATGAATTTAAGAAAGGGCTCGTACTTGGACATAAAACGTTTAGGAATCAATCTCCAACATGATAGCGCAGTGCCTTTGAATCTGAGTGTGACTCAGATGAGTTTATGGCTAGCTCTAGCCAAGACATGGATGTGGCGGGCGTGGAATATTTAGAGGAAGATTTATTGAAATCAAATATAATAACGCTATATTAATACGCCTTTTTTATACCCAAAAAAAAACTGTAAACACGCGTGTAACAATGTGCTTACATTATTAGTGCTTATAAGTAATTTGTATTCAGTTACATGACGTGAATACTTGTTATTACATTTTATAATACTTACTGATTTTAATTAATGATAGAAATACAGCTTAGTATCAAGACGATAGGATGGTACGCTATACGGTCGCAGCGGGTTGCCACACGAACGGTAAAGTGGCGCCCCTATTAATTTCTACTCTTTTTTGCCAAGCTGTACTAAAGAACGCTAAGCTATACCGTGGACAGACAGATAGACATTAGGTCATGGCGAAACTATAAGCGGGGTGTCCATTATAAATACCAAAAATAGTTCCCTGACTTTTCCCTGACCATTCTACCACATTTCCCTGATTCAATATTGTCGTCTTATGGAAAATATTATACTATTTTGTTTTTAACCAGAGTGTATACTTTTGACTATTTATGTTAAAAATTTAGACCATGTGCATAGGTAGGAAAATATATGTTATCTGTTTTTGGAGTTATAAACCATAAACAGTAAGCTAAGAGATCATCAGAGCAATATGAGTAAGAGCGCGAGCGAAGCGAGCGCGAATTTTTTTTTAGGAATATGAGCATCTATATTCTTAGGAATCATATTTGTATTTCATGACTCTTACATTTCCCTGAAAATCCGTGACCACCTACACCTATTGCTTCCCTGACTTTCCAAATAGTGGACACCCCGATTTTTTAAAGTTTTTCTAGTCGCCTACGGAACCCTAAAAACTGTAAATAATAAGGTGAGAAAAAGTCAGAGGAATAAGAGTTAGAGCGCGAGCGAAGCGAGCGCGAAATTTTTTAAGTAATAGGTATGAGCAACATAATAACCCTTACTTATATTATAAATGCGAAAGTTACTATGTCTGCTTGTTTGTCGCGTTGTCACGCCAAAATTACTGAACCGGTTTAAATGAATTTGGTTCACAGATAGTCTAGAGCCTGAGAAAGGACATAGGCTACTTTTTACCCGGGTGCGCGAAGGAGTTCACTCGGGATGTGGGTAAAACAGCTAGTAACAATGTTATAATAATTGAATGCTTCGTTTTTGGGGGGCCCCGTGACAATGGCGCTCCGAGTGCCCTTATGGTATAGACGATACTGGAGGGGCACCAACACGCCCATTCTCATTTGCCGGAAAATTGACGGCAGTTTTTTTCTTGTCAACTTTTGCATTCTAATGTCAATAACGCAGAAAAACCCGAAATTGATAGACATTTGATGAAAAATTCAAGAAAACTTTTGCTAAGCAAACTATATGTATGAGGGTAAGTAGGCCTCAAAGAGTGAGAGGATATAAAAAGGGCGCCTGCGGCGCCCCTTCAGATCCGGCGCCCTGGGCGGTCGCCCCACCTCGCCCTACCCTAACGCCGCTACTGAATCTAGAATTCCCTTTGCTAATAAACAAATCATAAAGCCACGGATGAACCTGCGTGGGGATTGTTGTGGCGTTAAATCCTCTCTTCGCGGAGTGGCTAAGGAGGCACCACGGCATCTTGACCTACCGCAGATCCAATGCCTACGCCTGACGCAGGTTCTCACTGGACACGGTTATTTTGGGAGGTTCCTGGATCGAATCAAGCGAGTGGAAATGTCGGGGTGTCGACACTGTGAGGATCACCTGGAGGTCACGGTGGAACATACGGTGGAGGTCTGCCCCACTTGGGCGGCGGCGATCTCTCACTTTCGGCCCTGGTTCAAACCATGGTCCAAAGAGAGTGGGAATAGGAAGCAGTCACCTTCTAATGCTAACCAGTCATGCTGGAAAAGGAGATAGCGGGTTGCGTGAGGGAGAGACAAATCTCACGCCCCAGCCACGTCATCAACATTTGGAGCCAGGAATCGACTCCAGGCCACTGTAGGTCCGGCCTGCAGACTTTGAGCAATAAGTGGCTAACCGTCCGGTAAGGATTAGGACGGGCCTAATCAGTGGGAAGACTCGGGACATGATTTTTCATTCCTAAAAGAAAACATTTTTTTTGCAAAAATAGAATGCAAATACACAATACCTAATTGGAGACACCGACTTCTAGAATGATGTCTAATTAGTTATTTTTAAATTTGTATTGTGTTCCAAGCCAGTTGTTTTTTGAAAAAAAGTTTTTCAGTTCTCTTTTTAGTGGCTCAGTTTGTAATTTAGATAAATTACAATATCCTAATGTCTAGACAAATGTTCATCACCTTTAATAAGGGTGAACTCTATCTGTCTGTTTTCTCCTTTAAAGCATAGAGGTGTGTTGTTATGTTATAGAACAGTGAAAACAATCACAGGCATACGATCGCAGCAATCGTGGTTCCTTTGCTATTAGTAATTGTAGAGTTCCATTGGTTATTTACGAAGAAATTCAACAGATCCCAATAATATAAATTGTACTAAAACCTTTCTTGAAAACTATGCATTTGAAGAACGACAACTCTCATCCAATTCAGATCAGTAGTTTTTGAGAAAATCGGGGACATACAAACACATGCATACCGGTCAAATACAGAACCACCTTTTTTGAAATCGGTTAAAAAACAAAGACTACCTACCCGTGCGAAGCCGGGGTGGGCCACTAGTATAATATAAAGTAAGAAATTCCTTGCAAAAACTATGAACCAACATTCACCAATCAATTGAACGGACATCAGTCTTTTGTTTTACAACAATTAATTGTAAACGTTAAAATAAAAAGTATTCCATTGGGTATAGCAATTAGTTTAAACTGATGAAAAGACGGCCGCCCTTCGATCTTAACTATTTTTAATTTGCTACTAGTGATGGGGCTTAATTATTTATCGATGTTATCGAGTATCGATTGACACGATTAAATATTGCTTTTGCATTTGTTAAAAGAAAATTATTTTCAAAATTATTTTGCATATCTATAGCTATACCGAGGAGCTCGTGGCTAAGTAACAGCCGCACGGATCAACCGATCAAAGGTTAAGCTGCGCTTGGCGCGGTCGGTCCGTGGATGGGTGACCATCTTTGTCATGGCGAGACTCCTCTGTGCCTCGGAAAGCACGTTAAGCTGTTGGTCCCGGTTGTCATTTGTAGATCTTTGACAATCGTTACGGGTAGTCAGAAGCCAGAAAGTCTGACAACCAGTCTTACCAAGGGGTATCTTGTTACCCGGTAACTGGGTTGTGGAGGTCAAATAGGCAGTCGCTCCATGTAAAACACTGGTACTCAGCCTCATCCGGTTTAGACCGGAAGCCGACCCCAACATAGTTGGGAAAAGGCTAGGCAGATGATTATCTATAGCTATACCGAGGTGCCATTTTGTGTTTAATAAAAGGAATAGGTTGTTCTATATACATTTTGTCACACAAAATAAGTAGGTCAACGGCATCGATGAAATCTTATATCCACCACATCCCGAAGCCTGACAAGTTTTTAATAGGTTTACCGTTGACATTATAGGTATATTATGTTTTGATTTAAAGATTTACGAAATTCCGTATAGAAAACCTCGCAGTCTATCCAAATGTCCTAAGCAATAGACTTATAATCCTATAATGATACATTTGAGTATTTTTTTTTTAGTTTCATTTCAGTATTTGCCAACATTGCCTACTATAAGCTGATTTTTAGTAGACTGATTGGTTTATAGAATAGAATAGTTTATTTTATCACTTGATTTTAACAATTTTTCTCTTAATCTAATACATGGATCTATTAATGAAGAATTTACTTAATACGTAGACTTTTAATTTACTTACTATAGTGGAAAAATATAATTCTAGCTTATGTTATAAATGCGAAAGTACAATGTTAATTATAATAATATTTTTTATGTAGGTCTATCAAAAATATTTAGCAAATTGAAATTGGAATAAATGAAAACATCGATAAAATTCTAGATCCGTCATGTTCCCCGCACTAGTAGCGATGTCCGTTTCAGTTTAGCTCTCGAGCTTGTTCAATTATGCAATTAATCAATTTGCTCTAACTCTTTTGTTACCGAGACCCGTATTTTGTAAGTGAGACACACAATGTTTCCAATTTTCATAAATTCGTTTTCATTGAGTAGTGGGCCTAACACGAATCACTTTCGAAAAAGTATTCGTATCGAAAGCGATTGTCGAAACATAAATACAACCATACCAGAGCAAAATGTATGTTTAAAATATGTAAATAAATAACAATATGTAGCATCCAAAAATATGATTAAAGTTTTAAATAAATAGTTTGTAAGAAGCGAGAATATTCCATTCAAAAATCGCTTTCGATACGAATACTTTTTCGATAGTGATTCATGCTAGGCCCACTGAACTTTAATTTTAGCAGGATAAAGGTACCTTAAGACTGTTGATTTTATGTTGGAGTTGGCTTCCAGTCCAAACCGTATGCATCTGAGACCAGTAACAAAGAGCGACTGCCTATCTGACATCCACAACCCAGTTACCGGGTAGCATAATACCTCTCGGTAAGACTAGTTAGTCTTTCTGGCTTCTGACTACCCATGACGACTGTGAAAGATGAAATGACAGCCTTCAGACTGTAGTTTACCATGAAGAACTCTATTCAATTGAGGTCTTGAGAGATTGACGCTTCGAGACCCAAAGGCAGGATATTACTTTGGCCATCCAAGCCTAGCTAGGCTTGGTGCCACGTGCTGGCTGCACTGCCACGTTGGATAGCTATCCAACGTGGCAGTGCAGCCAGCCTCTTGGGTACGCTCCCAGTTGACTGCGATGGGGAGGATTTATTTTTATAGCAGTAGTTTTCCATACATTTTTTTAGGCGTCAAATTTAAGTTTTATTGTAAACTAACTGTTTCCCGCGGTTTCACCTGCATCCCGAGAGAACTACTTAACCCATCCGGATAAAAAATACTCTAAAACCTTCTCCAGAGTCCCTTCTATCTCCATACCAAATTTCATCCACATTGGTCCAACCGTTCACGCGTGATTCCATCAAGGAAAATAGGGATTCATTTTTATATACTCTTACATATATATACATATATAGATAGATAGAAGATAGAAATGTATTATGTAGAGATCTTTAAATTTCCTTACATTTAGGTTTGTAAAGACGAAATTTGATCAACAACTACAATTACATGACCCACTTTCAGTACCTTTATACTCTTGAATTACCCAATTTTGAAAGTGCCGCAAAGCAAAAAACCGGCCAAGTGCGTGTCGGGCCACGCGCAGTAGGGTTCCGTAGTAGGTCTCAGTTAGTCGACTATAACTCTGTAACCGGTTAAGCCTACTTAGCCGTGATAGTTTTCCTTTTAAGTTCATTACATGTTCTACGTCTGCGAATTTTTTCACATTTCTAGGTACAGCCATTCAAAAGTTAGAGGGGGGGGTAACTCGTATCGAACAAAAATTTTTACTTAAAAGCTAGATATTTCGCAAATGGCACGCTTAGCCGAAAAATGGTCTTCACACACCCATAATATTTTTGAAAGACCTTTGTAACGATACCCCACACGAAGGGGTACGCGAGAAAAAAAATATTCATCCCTACTTTACATGTTTGGGAGCTACCCTAAAAAAAAATATTTTTCAAAATTTTATTATACCACTTTCTCGGCGTGATCAATATACATATTCATACCAAATTTCAGCTCTCTAATAACAAGAACCACGGAGCTATGCCGCGGACAGACAGACAGACAGACAGACAGACAGACAGACAGACAGACAGACAGACAGACGGACAGAGCGAAACTATAAGGGTTCCTTGTCGGACTACGGAACCCTAAAAACCGACCAAGTGCGTGTCGGGCCACGCGCGGTAGGGTTCCGTAGTAGGTCTTAGTTAGTCGACTATAACTCTGTAACCGGTTAGGCCTACTTAGCCGTGATAGTCTTCCTTGTAAGTTCATTACATGTACTACGTCTGTGATTTTTTTCACATTTCTAGGTATAGCCATTCAAAAGATAAAGGGGATGCTCGTATCGAACAAAAATTTGCACTTAAAAGCTAGATATTTCGCAAATGGCTCGCTTAACCGAAAAATGGTCTTCACATACCCATAATATTTTTGAAAGACCTTTGTAACGATACCCCACACGAAGGGGTACACGAGAAAAAAAATATTCATCCCCACTTTACGTGTTTGGGAGCTACCCCAAAAAAAAATATTATTTAAAATTTTATATTACCACTTTCTCGGCGTGATCAATATACATATCCATACCAAATTTCAGCTTCCTAGTAACAAGAACCTCGGAGCTATGCCGCGGACAGACAGACAGACAGACAGACGGACATGGCGAAACTATAAGGGTTCCTTGTCGGACTACGGAACCCTAAAAAACAGTTCTAAAATTAGTGTTGCCTTACTCCCTGTCTTATGCAAAAGGAAGTGAGTAGTTAGCTTAATAGGCGGTGTTTAGCAAAGGGGTAATTAATCGACCACCCTGCATCATCATGGTAAAGGTAGACGCGTCTGTCTGTTCATCACAAATATTTCGAAGGAATTTTGATTAAGAATAATGGTGTAGTTAGAATTTTAATTTTAATTAGGAAGATTTTTTAAATCATGAGATTTTTTTTGTTGGTAGTACTGGACCAATATTTTTAAAATCTACAAATGTCTACAATAAAATGTTACTTACTGACACCCAGTTTCGCTCGCATCCTAAAGAACCTACCTACTTCTCGCGTTTCGTTAAAAAATATTCTATGTCCTCCTCCAACAGAAATGTTCATCTTTATCGGTTTAGCAGTAACTGAGTTGTGGAGGGAAAACACTGCTGCCTACTCTGCTGCATCCGGTTAGACTGGAAGCAGACCCCAACGTTTATACAGACAGACATACAGACAGACAAAAATTTTACTGATTGCATTTTTGGCATCGTATCGATCCCTAATCACCCCCTGATAGTTATTTTGGAAATATATTTCATGTACAGAATTGACCTCTCTCTACAGATTTATTATAAGTATAGATAGATATAGATATTCCTGCCCGCGCCTAAATCATAATCATCATCATCTATTCAAAATTCAAATCATTTATGTCAACTGCACCATTTACAGGCACTTTCGAATAGCCCTCCCGACCCTAGCTCGACGAGCCAGCCCGCGAGCTGAGCTTAATCGCTTTAAAATTCCCGATTATAATAATCATATATATTCTGATCCAGCCTGTCCCTTGCTGTCCTCCCCCAGCGACGCCCTAAGCCGAGGCCCGTACCCCACTAGAGGGTGCCCTTAGCGTGTAGTCGCTTAGTTTTGTAAGTTAAGCCCTGGCTGGAGGCCCTAAATTCATTTAAGGCACTTCACAGCAAGCCCGGTTAAGCAGTCGACAACCTTTTAGGTTGACCTGCGAGATGCCATACACAAAAAAAAAAGCACTTTCGAACTGTCAAAGAGTCATGAGTCTATCACTTAGTCAAAAAGAAAGTAAATGCTATTTGCCCGTTCCAAAACGTAGATTCCTATGGAGAAGAACGGGCAAGAAACTCCATGGTTACTCTTTTTCTATTTTATATTGGTCCACTGCTGGACATAGGCCAGAGTAGCTCGTGGCTAAGTAACAGCTGCACGGGTCGACCGATCATAGATTAAGCTGCGCTTGGCGCGGTCGGTCCGTGGATGGGTGACCATCTATGTTATAGCGACACTCCTCCGTGCCTCGGAAAGCACGATAAGCAGTTGGTCCCGGTTGTCTTTTGTACATTTTTGTCAGTCGTTACAGGTATTTAGAAGCAAGAAAGTCTGACAGCCAGTCTTACCAAAGGGTATCGTGTTACCCAGTAACTGGGTTGTGGAGGTCAGATAGGCAGTCGCTCCATGTAAAACACTGGTACTCAGCTGCAACCGGTTTAGACTGGAAGCCGTACCCAACATAGTTGGGAAATGGCTAGGAAGATGTTGGACATAGACCTCCCCTTATATCTCACCCTTCTTCTCTAGCTTCTACATTTATTGGTAACAATGTGAATCTCTTTTTCAGATCATCAGGCCTGAGCCATGGGGTCCTATCCGACAAACACACTCTATAGAAGTTCTCTGTAAGTTTTTCGTCATTATTTTTATTATTTTTCCATTCATTATTAATGTCTACTTCTTCTTCTTCTTCCTGCCCTGTTCCTATGTTGTTGTTAATCTATTTGGGGTCGGCGCAATGTTTTTTTCGCTTCCATTCTTCTCTCTTAGCCGTCATACTATCATTCACTCCCTTTTTATTCACATAAACTTTCACGCAATCTATCCATCTCTTCTTTGGTCTTCCCCTCCCCTTTCGTCCATCTACATTCATATTCAATACACTCTTTATGGCATGTGTTGCGTCTCTTCTCATTACACGCCTATACCGTGACAAATTATTAATGTCTACTTCTTTCTGCTATATTATTCCTACTCCTACTCTATTATTCTGATTAAATTCGTTACGGGTTCCAAGACAGTTAAAATGATTTCTCTGGGACTCGTAGAGCTTCATTGCCTCTACGCTTTTCTGGTGGTCGCCACTGTTGATTCTGGCTTTCAAGAATTGCAGTGGTTGGGAATAGTGTAGAGGGCTTGCCCGAAAAAAAATAAAACATCTTCATGAATGATGAATTCTGGCTCGAACTATAGCTCTTCCTTTTTTTCTGTGTAAAAAAAACACGCTGTGCTGATCACAAATTAATTGAGATAAGCATAGAAAGATGGGTAAAGTTATCAAGTATGTCATTATATCAATCAGTATCATTTTTAGATTCCCCAACAGTCAAGACGATCCCCGATGATGGATTCCTGGAAGTACGAAAGGGGGACTACGTGGATATTGGCTGTGAGACCACCGGCACTCCGCCCCCTATCGTGGATTGGAGGAAGAATGTAAGTAGCCCGTCTTTCATGAAAACACTTCTTCAAAGAACTCTTCTCTCTCGGGTTTTTAGGTACCTTCCAAACACACCTTTCTTTCTTTGCCCTTTGGTATCCGAGGGTACGGTAACTCTTTCGAAAAATCCCTCAGCACAAGCAAACTCTAAATTCGAAATACCATAATATGCCTATAATAAATCCGGCACATCATTATCATCAGCTGGACATGGATCTTCAGCTCTTCTACTTCAATCCCACCTGCGGCCTTACGAATATCATTTATCATAATATCATCAGATCACTGTGCCGCAGAACTGATGACCGACTGGTTGAGTGGCGATCTCGTGTCGGCTAGCGTACTGTAGGGCGCCCTATAGCTTGGTAGGGCTATGGGGTGCCATCCGTCCGGGTTTCCCCGGATTTGTCCTAGTTTAGAGGACGTACGCAACGCACCCCGTTCGCGCAAAGAGAGTCACGTTTTGGGGCCGCGCTTTACCTGATATCCGATACCGATTGATTGAAAGATAAAGCATTCAAATTAACTCAATTCATGAAAAGGGTCCGGGAAAAAAACACTTGTGTTTTTATAGTTTTAGCCTGGTGTCGGCAATTTAGGTGATGGCATCCCTAGGGAGGGCGATGATATTCGTAGTTCAGCGGGCATGATGACGATACCTCTATGATGTCATATCCAGGGTGGACCAATGGCGCTCCTGGAGCACCGGTCCCGCATCAGGTTCAGGGCAGAGCATCGTCTGCTGGCGGGAGTGTACGAGTGCATCGCCAACAATGGTGTTGGGGAACCGGCTAGAGCTACCATCACGGTTGTCATACAAGGTTTGTTCTTGAAGTATTAGGCCCAAGTTCACCGACAAGATAACGGTCCGATTAACTTAAAACAGCTGTTTACCATAAATTCAAACTCCCAACTTTCAATGGGTAACGTACATTGATTTTTATTCCTGAAACGGTCGATTACCAAACCACGGTTGAACTAGAAGTGGGTAACACGAAAATTTCAGCTACCTGGTTAAAAAACCTTGTCGTTTAACGGATCGATTACGAAACCATGAGTCTGTGAACTTGGCCCTTAGTATTTCAATTTAACATCAGAGTAACTATTGTAACCAGAGTAACATTACAGTCCTTGTGTGACGTGATGTCCCGCATTTCAGGCGTTTCAGGACGCGTTTTTAAAATGCCACATTTTTCTTGGTATTAACAAAAAGGACACTTCGTCCGTAAAATATTTTTACTACGTCCGGTTTTTGTCGTTATCCGATTTCGACAAGCTAGTTTTTAGGCTGGCCTTACCAGTCGATAACTATGGGGTGGAATGTGATGCCGATTTAGATAAAATTTCGCATGGATTTAAAGAACATGAAGGTAGATCATAGGTACGTTTTATCTGGATAAAGAAGTTTCCTAAGAGTGTCAGGAAATACGAGAGATGTGACGAAGAGAAAACGTGGGAAACAGAAAAAAAAATAAAAAAATACTTCGTAATGTCGTTCATACGTCTTCAGACATCAAGTCCAAACACTATGAGAATCCCCACAGACCATAGACTTTCTATCGACCTATAGTTCTGTCGGTTTCTTAATCAGTATGAATGATCGGCCGATAGAAACTCAGTGGTCTGCAGACTCTTACAGTTTCCTGTACAATCAAAATATCGTTGTTTAGATGCGCCAGTAGTTACGTCAGAGCGCACGTACGTGCACACAGCAATAGGGCTCCGTGCGGCACTCTCCGCTCAGCTGGAGTTCGCGGTACCCCCCGCCAGGACCGCCTGGTACAGAGACGGCAGGCCTGTCAAGACTGATGACAGGTAAGTTTGTGCTCATGGTCAGTGGCGGATTAGGCCCGGGCCTAGGGCGGCCAGAAATTAGGGGCAGCCAATCGTGACAAAAAAAACACAGATAAAAACTGGAAACAACTTAAAGTACCTAAATATTCTAAAAGCTCGCGTACATGGTGGGCCGCAATCAGTGGCGGATCCAGGGGCGGGGGGGGGGCTAAGGGCTCAAGCCCCCCCCAAAAGCTAAGCAAGGAGAATTTATTATGCATTAAGTAAAATAAAATGTTCTGTGTTTTTTTTAGTGTTTCGCTTGATAAAACCTACCCTCACCAGAATCAAGCCCCCCCAAACCAAAATCCTGGATCCGCCAATGGCCGCAATAAAGAAAATTCATTATGTAGTCTATGTGTGGGAGAAAGGGTTGGCTGGTATTTGCAACAGGGCCTGGGGCCTAGGGCGATCAAGACTGCAAATTCGCCACTGCTCATGGTGTGCTATAAAAGCATCATAATCTTGAAGATGTCTACAGCAGAGGGCCTAGCACAAACGCACTAATGTAGTCATAACATTAATGTTAGCGTTTTTAATCATAAATACAACCATACCAAAACTTATGTTTAAAATGCATTAATAACAATTTGCAGCAATCAAAGATATGATTTAAGTCATCAATTTAAATGAATAGTACGTAGGAAGACAGACGAGTATATTTATTTCATTCAAAAATAGCTTTTTGATAAAAATACTTTTTCGAAAGTGACCATGCTTGGCTTTGGGAGAGCTCAGACCCTCTATCCAGGGCCTGGCGGATTTCAGCGGAATGAACTCTGAGGTCGGATTTAGTCTAGCGGCCTAGCCGAATGGTGACTAAAGCTGAATAAACAGCAACTCTTAAAAATCTACAAACGACAGCCGGGATAAAAATTTTAACGAGCTTTCCGAGGCACGGAGGAGTCTCGGTATAGATGGTCACCCATCCACAGGCCAAACGCCAATAGCTTAGCTTAACTATGATCGATCATTCAAGATTCCTTCAATAACAATTTCTTGATACAGGTAATTGTTTAGTTAGTTAATAGATTACAGAGTTGAATTACAAATTCATAATTGCAGGATAGTGCAAATGGTTCAAGATAATGTGCACCACTTAATCTTCCGCAACGTCCGGAAGTCAGACCTCGGGAACTACACCTTTAGGGCGGAGAACAAACTCGGCATGGCTGACTTGATGTTCCGACTTACTGGTGAGTTGACTGAAGCTTACCAGTTCTGGACAGACACTGTACCGGTTTTAGCCCTAAACCGTACCGGTTATAGCCCTAAACTTTACCGGTTTGGGGCATAATATGTACCGGATTTGGACCTAATTCGTACCGGTTTTTGGTTCTAAAACTCACAGGTTCTTGGGCCCAAAACTTACCGGTTTTGAACCTAAACTATATCTGTTTTAGACATAATTCGCTTCGGTTTTGGTCCGAAGCCGTACCGTTGGCGCGTAGCGTAAGATCAGCTTAACATGTGGTCTACCAGATTTTATGCCTAATATAATGTTATCCAGGTGTTCCAAACGCAGCTTCGTTCAAAGTAGACGCTGCTCTGAACAAGGCGACTGCGACCAGCTTCACACTTATCTGGGAGGTCGACTCCTATTCCACTCTCAATGGTAAGTCATTCGAGTTCTACCGTCTTTCTGTAATCTGAGGTTATGATCTATTACTACCACAGAAAAGGCATACATATTCACAAGATGACTATAAAAACATAAAATATTCGCTATAGATGAATTGGTCTCCACGCCGCTCCAACTAGATACCGCGCATCCTAAAAACAATAGATGCGTTGTTATTGAAGCGTGTGTAAGTGAACACAATGATTTTCTTACTTTTCTAGTTAACTGGCATTTTACTAGGGACTAGCATTCCGCCAGCGGCTTGCCCCCGTGTGGGCTATACGAATTCAAAAAAAACCGGCCAAGTGCGTGTCGGGCCACGCGCAGTAGGGTTCCGTAGTAGGTCTCAGTTAGTCGACTATAACTCTGTAACCGGTTAAGCCTACTTAGCCGTGATAGTTTTCCTTGTAATTTCATTACATGTACTACGTCTGTGATTTTTTTCACATTTCTAGATACAGCCATTCAAAAGTTAGAGGGGGGGGTAACTGGTATCGAATAAAAATTTGCACTAAAAAGCTAGATATTTCGCAAATGGCTCGCTTAACCAAAAAATGGCCTTCACACACCCATAATATTTTTGAAAGACCTATCTAACGATACCCCACACGGAGGGGTACGCAAGAAAAAAAATATTAATCCCCACTTTACGTGTTCGAGAGCTACCCTAAAAAAAAATATTTTTCAAAATTTTATTTTACCACTTTCTTGGCGTGATCAATATACATATCCATACCTAATTTTAGCTTTCTAGTATCAAGAACCTCGGAGCTATGCCGCGGACAGACAGATAGACAGACAGACGGACATGGCGAAACTATAAGGGTTCCTTGTCGGACTACGGAACCCTAAAAACACACCCTCCAAGTTTCAGTTCTCTACGATCAGCAGTTGAGGCTGTGCGTTGATCCGTCAGTCATTCAGGACCGAGCATTTTATATGTATAGATTATGTCTAAAATTATTTTAATCATTTGGAACCCCTTTCTTGCAACGGGATTGGCTCGGGTAAGCCGACTTCGGCATAGTATTTTGTTGCTGCATTTTGAAGTACACTGGCTGGCGGTATCTAGTCGGAGCAGCGCGGAGACTTTCATTTAATCTATGATATTCGACCTATTCATTGCTCATTGAATACCCCTGCGTGGATAATCTTAAAAGTTTCAGTACCCAGAAAACAGGCATGGCATATTAATTAAATATTTCTTATTCAGAGTACAATCTATGGTTACGTCCATACTACGGTCGGTTGGTGTCGCCCGAACCTGATGCCTTCACAACCGAGCCTCCCGCCAACCAGTGGAGCAAGATCGTGGTGCCCGGGGACTCTAGTGAAGGTATGATTTCTTGTTAAGTTTTGTGTATTTTTTTCAGACATAATAATATATATATATATATATATATATATATATATATATATATATATATTTCAAAACTACAGACACCTCCAAACTTAGAAGGTTTTATTTAGGGTTAGCTTTCTGGGCGTGGGCTATACAAATTCAAATTAAAAATGTCAGAGTTTCATACAAACTTTGCACCCCCTTAGAGCTAGAATTTCGAAAAATCCTCTCTTATCGGAAGCCTACGTCAAATAAAGAACACACCGAACAAGTTTCAGCGGTTTAGGCTGTGCGTTGATCCGTCAGTCATTCAGGACAAAGCATTTTATATGTATAGATACTGAATAGGCGGTTTAACAGATTGATTACAAATACATTTAAAAACTCAAATATGCGTTTAATTGTCCGTAAGGAATACCACGTACTTTTTCAGCAAAGCCAGTGCTATACTAACAAGTGACGTAATTTGCCAGACGTCTTTTGCAACATGTGCCAGACAGAGGGCGCACCATTGTAAATGCTTGTTACTTTCTTTATTCCTTAATTTACTGAAGCTTTTCGGTAATCTCTATTAATGGTTTACTTTTTTTATAAAACTAAAATAATCCGTTAAGTAGCCTATATGTATGTTAGCGAAGTATGGTAACATCATTTACCTCTTACCCCTCCCGCCGTGGGTGGGGCGGAAGGGAGTGTCACACTCTTACTGACTAAAACCCATCCATGTTCCTTCCTCAGCCCTTTCTATACCGGGAGCGCGGTATCCCCTTCGCACGTCCCGCAGCCCCGATGATAGCATTTTAAAAAAGTCTTGTATTCTTCCAGGGCCTATCCACAGCGCCATCTATACAGTGACAGGATTAACACCGTCTACAGTTTACGAAGCCATTGTTACGTCTAGAAACAGGTACGTAGCATCAGTTTCTTACCGGTTCTTCTCCTACCGACTTATATTTTGGAACCATGTAACTTGCAAGTTTGACTTCCCATAAGAGCCTGCAAATTCAATTTGAAATATATATTTTTCTTTTACTTTTGATAATAGGAGGTGAGGAGTGGAACTTCTAACGACTTTTTTTCCTTTTCAGATTTGGTTGGAGTAAGCCGTCTTCAGTTTTACACTTTGCTACGGAGCCAGGAGGTATGATGATTATCTATTTATTTCGTTAAATTACCAAACGCGGTTTCGATTCCCGCACGGGACAACTCAAATTGTTCCGGGTCTGGGTGTTTGCATGTGTATTGTATGTTTGTAAACGCACTCACGATACAGGAGAAATTCGTACAGCCTGTTGCATCAAAAAAACATCAGGTTACTTATACGTAAAACGGAAGAACTGTCATTCACGATCTGTCAAAATGGATGATAAAATTGAATAATTTTGCTATTTTTTTATGATTTTCATGCTTATATTTATAATAAATTTTTACTTAATTATTATATCTATGTATTAATAACATAAAACATATTAAAAGTGTTTTTATTACTGATATCATGTTTTGTTACTGATATCGTGTTTTTCTTTCTTTCTTTCTATAAAAAGTAATTTCTTGTTAATCAGCCAGCATCCGTCACAACTTTGCCCTTATTTCCCAGCTGGTAGAACGAAGCCATCAACAGCAGACTATTCAGATATAACTCCGATATTAGTGGAAACAGAGCCAGAACCGTACAACATAACTCAAGCTCAGATTTTCGAACGACTCAACGAACTGTCAAGCGGAGCGCGGGAAACGACATGTTTGACGGCCATCTTGGTTACAGGTTGTATTTTGATATTACTCAGTTGATTTTTACGTAAATAATGTTTTTACAATTCTCTTTCAAGTTCCACGCTGTTTACATGATACCTAATTGATAAGACCGATTGTTTAATTATTAAAATTCCATTATTATACAATTTATATTAAATTTTTCTCGGCGACTATTCTATAGATATAAAGATCTATAGAGAATAGACTATTAGCGGAAGTTAAAGCTTTTACTTGAGACAATTCCAGTTATCTTGTATATAGACCCCGGTGTTTTTCTTAAATTAATAACTATTAAGTTAAAGTCCTATGGTAATAAAATAAGTATTTATTCTAAAAAATATAATATTTAGAAATAGTTTTATAACTTTGAAAGTACTGTAAATGTTAAGTAATATTTAAGATTAATTAATTTATAACAATTTATAAATAATGTGTATCTTGCCAGATAATGCACGCAACGGAATTATTTCAGGGAATTGTAAAATTTATCATCTAACATAGTTCCTTTTACTCAAATGTAAATAATAAATATATTTTTTTAATTATAAAATGTTTTTTTTATGCTCTATGATAAAGTCGTTATATCATCATCAGCCTACACATTGTCCCACTGCTGGGCACAGGCCTCTTCTCATACAGAGAAGGCATGAGCATTGATCACGCGTGCTCAAGGCGGATTGGCGATTTCAGACCTTTTAAGTCCAGGTTTTCTCACGATGTTTTCCTTCACTGTTAGTCAGTGGTGTCTAATATATACTTAGAAAGTACATGACTTTAGAAGTCACATTGGTACTTGCCAGGTTTCGAGCCCGCACACTCGTACACGAGAGGCAGGTGCGTTAGCGTGAATTTATACTAGCGCAGAGTCGAAGCGCATCGAAGCGTCTATCCAAACCTGAACATAACAAATTCAACCTTAACTCCACAGCGTAACGCACACATTACTTCTGAGATTTTAAAAAACCACGCGGATTCTTCGGAATTCGCGCGTCTGCGCTTGAACAACGCTGAGTGGTGCGCGCGCATTCGCGCGTATCCATGCGCCAACTAGCGAACCTACGCGTCATCAGTCGGAAATTGGCCTGCGTCGGTGTTGATCACGACGCATATTCTGGCGAATACGCGCGCATTCGTGCGGCTTCGCTTTAGTTGTAAAGAATTTGACGCTTCGATGCGCTTCGACTCTGCGCTAGTATAAATTGACCCTTAACCACTAGGTCACACGACTACACTGATACTGCCACATACTAGAAGTAAAAGTCAATAAATGACAACGCATATTATGTACGATTATTTATTTCATATTTTTCAATACATTTATCATCATTTTTAAACAACCATATTAGGCCGTGCTTATGCACAGACCTTCTTTTACACATAACTTTGGTTTTTAATCAAATTTGATACCAATACGCTTAGAGACACTAAACACAGATACTTCATTTAATAATTATTCTTAAA
Organism: Pyrrhia umbra; assembly: GCA_963891755.1. NCBI lineage: Eukaryota > Metazoa > Arthropoda > Insecta > Lepidoptera > Noctuidae > Pyrrhia > Pyrrhia umbra. The sequence continues at coordinate 7,262,447 of OY982943.1, forward strand.
ATTTACTACAGTAAATATTTGTTAAGTCTCTTCATATTAACTAAATTTACTGATTGATTTGTGTATCAATCAATATGATGTTTTTATTTACGTTAAAAAACAGTTAAAATACATTATTTTTATAATTAAACATTGAATACATTTACTTATTTTGATACAATTTTAAATTTTTCACTTGTACGGAGTAACAAATTTTTACGAAAAAGGTTCAGGCGTTTGCTGTTAAGAGGTACAACACTGTTTACACCTGTGTTATTTTTCAGCCTGATTTTACTTATATATATTTAAAGAATTCGGTCCTGACGTATTCGCGCTCGCGATCGAATCGCAAACACAAATCGAAATATAAAATCTTTTGCAATTTTCATAAGTGAGCCCTCGTATCTTACAAAAACTTAGAAGATTTTATATTTGTAATTCTTAATCAAATAATATTGCATTTAAAATGTGCTTTTTGAATTTGTTTTCGAGTGTGACACCTCATAAACAGATAACCAGAACCATTTTCGCGAATATTTTCTTATTTATAAATATACAAAAACATTTTGGTCATTTTTTTTTCGAATTCAACTAACAAAAATAGAATGTGAATGATTTTGAAAAAAATACTGATCCATAGACTAGACAACATTAGCTTTGTACGGTGAAAAAATGTGTTTGTTTGTGTGTTTATAAAAACTTTTTTTTTTTACTTAAAATCTATAATGTAAACGTACATAATTATTTGAAACATTGATATTATATTTAATTTCAATCAACGGATTAATGTCATCTATACTTTAACACTAATAATAAATATGACGTTTTGTTTCAATGACATTACGAATATTAAAATTTACAATTCACATTAATTTTTAGTTAATAATAATAATAATTGTAGAAAAAATTACAACTTTGAAATTAAAAAAATGCCGCTGTCTAGGTAACAATACTACCCGTATTTTCAAATAATTCTATTTATAAAAGAACGCGTAATCTATAGTACAAATATTTTTAAAAAGTCTAGCCTAAATTTAAATAATTTTATTGAGAAGAAATTATACATTTAAATACAATTTTAAATACGAAACACTTATAATTTGAACTGAATCAAATTGTGTCTTATTTAAACTTAGGCTAGACAAGTAAAGAAGCATTAAAATGTTAAATATATAACAATGAATGGGATATGTTAACGTTTTGTATATCATATACTTTGTTATGATTACATCAATGAATAGAAATAGCATATATTCTCCACATACCAACTCATCGCAATTTTAACAAATCCAACCATTTTTAAATAACAACTTCAAAAATCAAAGCTAAGTTATGGAAGACAGAAATTGTAAACAAACAGATATTTAAAACATACATATTTATGGCACAATATTGTAACATTTTATATACTAGTGCTGGGTGTATAAATTAAAATTTAAAAAGCTAATTGTAGCCCAACACTATTCACATCAAGACCATGGCGAATTGATTGCGAATATAATTCGCTAAAACACCGAATACGTCTTACAGTGGCAACACCATACACAGCAACACTATAACTTTGACACTGGGTATAAAAAAGCGAAAGAAAAAACGTTGCCACCCCAAAAAATGTTCATGTGGTAACCACATAGTCACTTCACGTTTCCTCTCAGTGTTGCTATCATTAAAAAATGTCTTGCAACACTGGCCTCACTGGCTATAAGCCCACAATTCTTGCCTTATAAAAAAAAAGAATTAATACTATAGAGGTGTTAACATGTGTGTCAGATTTAAAAATACGTACATCTATTGGAAAGAAATCACTTTGTTTTTATGTTTATGCATGGTTTTATCTTGTGCATGTATAATAATAACACTTATTGCTTATTAATGGATGCTATCGGCCAAAATGGCGCTTTCTATCAAAATACCTCGACATTTGCAATCGCAATGACGGGGTTCACTATATAAGTTAAGCAGGTTACCGTTATAACGAACGTGTTTGTTCTATATCGGTTTTGAAAACGGTTCGATGTGATTGTTTTAAACTTATTTTTATACATCTGATGCATTTATTTCATGATAGTTCCTTCGTCTCTCAAGTTTTTTGATACACTCTCCATATTATTGGTGGAAAAGATTATTTGCTTGCGGATTTTAGAGACCAAATTTCTCTTTTCATATAACGAAATATACCAATTCCTGTGGTGATTTCCGATGCATATTTCAACATCGTATTATTTTGCGTTTCATCCATAGTCCCTATAAGATCCACATTTTAATCCACCAAGCTCTTTTCACGCTTGCTCTTCACTCTACCAATCTTTTGATTTCTATCTATCATTGGTGAAATCGTGTCCATTTTTGAAGCGATGAACGGCGCTGACCGCTTTTGTATATAAATATCTGCTGTTTATTACACGCCGAACGCCCGTCACCTAGATTCGATTGTTGTTAATGCGACTGCACTGTTTGCGTTTCATTATATGCATTCTACTGGTATGTGATGCTCTTGTTGATGTTTTTTTTCTTATAGACGTTTATAAAATGCATCTGTATGTTTTTTCTTATTTATTTTTCAATGTTTAAGCTTTCTTTTGCACTCATCAAGGGATAGTTCTCACAATGCTATACTGGCGTTTATATTTCATTCATATTTTAATGAGTTTGTTGAGTGTATTCTCGTCATATTCCTTTATACTCATAGTTCTATAGTTTTTCAAATTTTCTTCTTCATTCTTTGTTTTAAATACTCAGTACTACAAGTGCACATTGTTTATTTGTGTTGGTTAATAGTCCACCATTTGTTATTTTATGAGTGCACATTATTTTTAACATGTTTTCTACACTCAATTTGACAGGAATATTTTGAGCATCATAAAAATACCAATAGTATATGGTGATACCTAGCCTGACGTAGTTAGGTAGTTAGTCGCTAGGTGTAGTAGCGGTCGCTAGACATAGTGGCGGTCGCTAGGTGTAGTAGCAGTCGCTAGGTGTAGTAGCAGTCGCTAGGCGTAGTGGCGGGCGGTGCTGCAGCGGTGGCTAGGCGTAGGAGCAGTGCGGGGGGCGGCGCTAGGCGGGCGCGGGCGCGTGCAGGCCGCCGGCCAGGCGCGCGGCGCGGCCGCAGCGGTGCAGGCAGCGCAGCGGCACGTAGCAGCACAGGCACGGCACCAGCAGGCTCAGCAGAGACACGCCCATCCATCTGCAAGGGGATAATTGGTATTTAAACACCTTTTTTCTTCGGATGGGAAATCATCAAATGACTCCTCCCGCCGTGGGTGGGGCGGAAGGGAGTGTCAGACTCTTACTGACTAAAACCCATCCATGTTCCTTCCTCAGCTCTTTGTATTCCGGGGGCGCGGTAACTCTTTCGAACATCCCGCAGTCCCGAAAACAGCTATTCTAACAAATATTATAAAACAACGAAAGGCTTTTTTTTTATCCGCATGAGTTATGTAGCTCACTCGCGATGCAGGTGAACCGCGAGTAACAGCTATAGTGTATAAACTATAGATGTATTATTCAGTTATATCTATACTAATATAATAAAGCTGAAGAGTTTGTTTGAACGCGCTAATCTCAGGAACTACTGGACCGATTTAAAAAAAACTTTCAGTGTTAGATAGATAGCCCATTTATCGAGGAAGGCTGTATATCATCACGCTAAAATCAATAGGAGCGGAGCATCATTCAAAATCGGGGGTTAAAGTTAGCGATAGCCCAGTCTTCCACCCGGACTAAGTCGCGGGCAGAAGCTAGTCTATGGTATAGGCTGACCGTTTAGCGCAGGCGTCGTCGGGCGGCGCGCAGGCACACGGGTGCATCGCGAAGTCGCCCTCCGCGTCCGACATGCAGTGGTACAGCATGCACTGGAACAAGACATTTATTATTACTGTCTACCTATTGAAGTGGATTATTAGTTGTTTCGTCTACAAAAATATATGAAATTAATACCAAATTAATCGACTTTGTGGCATGGTTAGGGTTTCTTCCACCACTATTCACTATAGCCTGTACCAATAAATTTTACGCAAATGTAAAAAAAAATCATAACCTATGTTGTTCCAATCTTCGCAGTCGCACATCCTTACTTCCTTACTAATATTATAAATGCGAAAGTAACTCTGTCTGTCTGTCTGTTACGCTTTCACGCCAAAACTAATGGACCGATATAAATGAAATTTGGTACAGAGATAGAATAGACCCTGAAGAACAACATAGGCTACTTTTTACCCGGGTGCGCTAAGTAGTTCCCTCGGGATGCGGGTGAAACCGCGGGAAACAGCTAGTAGATAAGTAAAATGGCATTGCATGCTAAATAATGTTGAGAGCATAAAATTGATATAAATACGCCATTTTGTTAATTTCTGTGGCAGAATTAGAACAAAATTGGTTACGACTTTGTTAAATTTTTTGGTAAATTCCATTGGTACAGGCTATAACACTGACAACGAGTTGCACAAAAAAATTAGGTAAATTATCCTCATATTTTTAAAGTAAGATATATTTATAAAAGAAACGGAAGAACTGTTATTCAAGATATGTCATAATGGAAGATATATTCTGTTATTATTGTATAACTTTGCTTGATCTTAACATGATTTATGATATGCATACATAATTATCATCTACGTCTTGATACTTGATATGAAAAAACCTTAAAAGTATGCAAATGATTGATATCAAGTTAACGTAACTATACCTAAAGTATAAATGTTAAGAAGTTTGATGCAACACGCTATAAATGTGTTAAAAATATGTTTAAAAATAAGCATCACTCTTGTTTCTTTCAATCGTTTGTAGATAAGATTAGCCGTCATTGCGGAAACTCAGTCTGGAGGAATACATTAAGGTGAATAGTCCTATGACCGAGATTAGATGTGTCCTGGTATATTTTTTCTTTCTACATACTTGGGAGACCACCGCTGCTTATCCCACCAACCGAACTGCAGCTGACGTCTCCATAATAAAACTATCTTAAGCATCTTACGAGTTTTGCCCGGGAGGAAATAATTGAAGGAGCTTAGCTTGCAGTTATAATAAGAGGCATGTTTTTTTTATAATTGTTTGATAATGGCCGCGATTCTCTTGACACCATCTAAATTAAATTTAGTCTATAATTCTCTCTTTCCATCAACAAATATAAGAAAGGGATAGCAAACTTTTAACACTTGTCAAATTAGAAAAAAAATGTTTTCCATACAAATTAAACATCACGACGTAACATCTCGACTAAATTAACAAACCTGTACGAACAAAATGTCATCTGTCATTTAATTTGACAGCACTGAATTACTTGCTATCCTCTTCTTGTATTTCGCAATAGAAAAAGAGCATGATATTTTAAAATTAGTCGTGTCGTGTGTATGTCAGAATCGGCACCATTGTCTAAGTTTTCTTTAGTGTATTTTTCATTGGAGATTCTAATAAATAAATAAATATATTACCTGGGCGCACTTGATGCAGGTGACGCAGTCGATGCAGGAGCGGAAGCAGTCGGGGGCGAACTCGCACGCGCCCGCACGGTTCGCACTCTCCAGGTACCACTCATGACAGTGCCTGCAATGTACTAATTTTATTACATCTACACATATAAAACGCTTTGTCGCAATTATAATACTAATATTATTTGATCTGTGATTAGTTAGGTTGAGGGGTAAGGGCAACGTTATAAAAAACTCTTTCTCATCTGTATCATCTAATGTCAGTGAATCCTTCCTAATAATTAAATCACTGAACGAAATTAGATGAAATTTTGTTTACTCAGGATGCGAGATAAACTGCGGTTATTCTATCTTCTATACAATTAAAATGCTTTGTCCTGAATGACTGACAGATCAAGGCACAGTCTGCTGATCGTAGAGACCTGAAACTTGGAGGGTGTGTTCTTTGTATGACGTAGGCATCCGATAAGAAAGGATGTTGCGAAACTCTTCGCCTAAGGGGATGAAACGGGGGAGCAAAGTTTATATGAAACTCTTGTCATTTTTAATTTGAATTCGTATAGCCGCTGGCGGTAAGCTAGTTCAACATATAGAATGTCAATCCTTCTTCCTAGCTAATATTATAAACGCGAAAGTGACTCTGTCTGTATGTTACGCTTTCACGGTAAACCGACTGGACAGATTTGGGTGAAATTTGGTACGAAGATAGCTTGAAAAGACATAGGATAGATTTGACTTGTATACGTGAAGTACTTTTTGTCAGGAAACAGCTGGTTTTAAATAACCGTTTTTTTATTACAGTACATACATAGGCCTATAAATTTTCACTAGTTTTTTTAGTTTTTACAATAAAGAATTATCACTAAAATTGTGTGTTGTTTTTTTTCTATAGGCGTTTAAATATTTGTGAATTCATTAAAATTGTGTTCTTAAATTACCCTCAAGGACAATTAAACACTGACGGACTAATAAACTCCATCAATGTTCAACACGCACCTACCTTTGAAAAAAAATATTTTCACCAAGTATTCCAACGTTTTAGACTTTAAATTGAAAAGTATAGTTTGGTTCGTTAACTTCATAACAGCGTAGTATCATTATCCCTAAGCGTATGTTTGTATACTGGAAAGGGCCATTTTTTTTTAAACAAAAGCTTTGATGCTGTTTCTTTGTCTATGTATCTTATATCTATCGATAAAATGTACGCACCTGCATTTAATCCTCGCCTGGAACGTTTCAGCTGGCTTCTTGTCCGGCAGCGGCGGCGGCCCACTACTGTACCCACCCTTCTTTATCGAACCTGCAATCATTTACAACGAGACATCAGTATTTATTTATAGATAGAGGAGCTCGTGGCTATGTAACAACCGCACGGTTCGACCGATCAAAGGTTAAGCTGCGCTTGGCGCGGTCCGTTCGTGGATGGGTGACCATCTATGTCATAGCGAGACTCCTCCGTGCCTCGGAAAGCACGTTAAGCTGTTGGTTCTGGTTGTCATTTGTAGATCTTTGACAGTCTTTACGGGTAGTCAGAAGCCAGAAAGTCTGACAACCAGTCTTACCAAGGGGTACCGTGTTAGCCGGTAACTGAGTTGTGGAGGTCAGATAGGCAGTCGCTCCATGTAAAACACTGGTACTCAGCTGCATCCAGTTTAGACTGGAAGCCGACCCCAACATAGTTGAGAAAAGGCTAGTATTTATTTATCTTACTATCATCACTGAGGACATTCATCATAACGAAATCTATACTAATATAATAAAGCTGAAGAGTTTGTTTCTTTGAAAGCACTAATCTCAGGAATTACTGGTATGATTTGAAAAATTCTTTCAGTGTTAGATAGCCCATTTATCGAGGAAGGCTATAGGCTATATATCATCACGCTAAGAACAATAGGAGCGGAGCACCACTATTCCACGCGGACGAAGTCGCGGGTAGAAGCTAGTCCACGATAAAGGGGTAATTTTAAAGAAGAAATAAAAAGACAGTCTCACCGGAATCTCGTTTGAGCAGCGGCGGCTTGGTGTTGGGCGAGGACTTCTCCGAGCTGATAACGCCGCCCGCGCCTACTGACGGGTATGTGTACTCGTGCACCTGGAACATTGCAAAAAACTATTGAATTTCGTTGTGTATAGAATCTTGTTAATACATACAAAAACACGCCCTGAATAAATAGGTCGCATCCTATTTTGAAGTCGGTTAAAGTACACTTTTTTCTTTCGGATGGGAAATCATCAAATTAATCCTCTCGCCGTGGGGGTAGAAGGGAGTGTCAGACTCTTCTGACCCATCCATGTTCCGTCTTCAGTCCTTTTTATTCCGGGGGCGCGGTAACCCTTTCGAACATCCCTCAGCCCCGGCAGGCTATGGCCCTGGGAGAGGCCCCCGTCACCCCTACTAAACACGGTTAAAATACACTACTCCCCACTTTACGTTACAAATAATATTTATCAAATTTTATTTTACTACTTTGTCGGCAAAGAAAGAACCTCTGAGCTATGTCGCAGAGACAGACAGACGGACATAGCGAAATGATTAGTGGAATAATTCCTAGTGAAAAAATTCCTAGTGAAGTCGAGGTGGCCTAGTGGTTAAGGCACTTGCCTCTCGTGTGTGCGGGTTCGAAACCTGGCAAGTACCAAGTGACTGTTCTAAAGTCATATGTACTTTTTAAGCATATCTCAGACGTCACTGACTAACGGTGAAGGTAAACATCGTGAGGAAACCTGGACTTAGAAAGTCTGAAATCGCCAATCCGCCTTGAGCAAGCTTGGTGATCAATGCTCATGCCTTCTCTGTATGAGAAGAGTCCTGTGCCCAGCAGTGGGACAATATATAGGCTGATGATGATGATGATGAATGGGTTCTTGTCATGAATTCATGTAATGTGACTTACAGCAGACAGGTGTACGTAGGGACATCGATCAGGGTCCGAGTCTTCGACGTGCAGCTTGTCGTCGTACTGCGCCTCGTACTGCTTCAGCGAGTCTGGAACAAAACATATTCTAATTAAAATGTTATAAAACATTGTTGTCATTTTATGTTATTTAAAATGTATGCACCTTTACAGTGGAGGTCTAAGAGGGGAAATGATCAAATAACTATACATAGTGTCTTCTACTATCTAACTGATAGTATGTATTTTCAACTGAATAGTTTACAGTATATAGCAGTAGGTGTATAAGCTGTGGTAAAGCTAGATAACTATACTTAGTGTCTTCTACTGTCTAACTGATAGTAGTTTTAACTGAGTAGTGTACATTACAAAACACTAGTGTATTTGCAGTGGTATAGCTACATATCTATACTTATTGTTTTCTACTATCTAACTGATAGTAGTTTCAACTGAGTAGTATACGGTACCTGACAGTGGGTGTCTAAGCAGTGGTATAGCCACATATCTATACCTAGTATCTTCTACTATCTAACTGATAGTAGTTTCAACTGAGTAGTGTAGAGTACCTGACAGTGGGTGTCGGGGCAGCGTGATGGCGGAGAGGATGGGCGTCTGCGTGATGTCGTCAGCAGGCCGGCGGCGAGCGCGGCTGGCAGTGGAATTCTCAGAACTGGATCGCGACTCCGACGGTAGATTCAGACACTGAAAATTTCATATAAATCGGTTCAGCCGTTTTAACGTGAAAGCTTAAGATATTTACTTTTGCATTTATAATATTAAATATTAATAACATTATATCTATGTGTGATAAATTTCATCCAAGTCAAATCGGCCGTTTTTGTGGGACAAACATTTTACGAAATATGAAAACAAAATCATAATCTATTTTGTTCTAATTTTCTCACTTAGATAAATAAAATGGCATTAAATGTTAAATGATGATGTTTAGAGCAAAATAAAATAGGTTACGACTTTGTTTACATTTTTCATAAAATATATTACTACCGACTATAGTTTATAATATTGGTTAGGATCACAGATGTAGTATTATATTCATATATTATATTTTTCATCTCAAATTTCATACTAACATACCGTAAGTGAAAATTACTAATAATTGAGTCTTGTTGAAATAAATGGTATTATTATTATATCTTTAGTTAGTTTAAAACTCACCTCGAATATATTTTGTTCCTCATCGTCGTCTTTCGGCGCTGGGTTGTGTTTTTTGTACGCGTGAAGTGATGGCCACGCCCCACCCAAACCTATACAAATTATTAAATAATAAACAATTATTTAAAATATACAATATTTTAGACGAAAATAGCATTTTATTTGCAGAAGCTATACCCCCTATTCTAGCAGCAGCTATTCTTATCAATGACTGACATGGTTTTTATAGTAAAAAAGTCAGTAACTTTATCCATTAATTTCTGTTAATTATTCCAATTAATTATGGAAAAAGTTACAAACTTACAATCAATAAAATATAACCGAACGCTCTCATAATTAGAATTGTTTTAAACTCGGAACAAGAAATCTATAGGATTGTAAAAAAGCTAAAGATTTCCATTAATAATAAATAAATACTGATTTTTTTGTGTCCAAAATGTTTTATAGGACTGAAATCACAAAACATACATTTTGAAGATTAAGTTAAAAATAAACTTGCGTAAAATTATCCTATTTTTACAAGGCGTATATTAAAAAAAAGTACAAATATCATATTGCTACTTTTTAATTACACAGTTCTAGCAAGTCAAACTCAAAACTAATTTTTTTGTATTATTTTAAATAGGTTATGAAACGTCAAGCTAGTTGCACGGTTCCAAGGAGTGGGTCTTATGGAGAAGAACCGGCAGGAAACTCCATGGGTGATTCTTCAAAAATGTGCGGTTGGTTTTTGGACGCTGTTCGCTTCCTCACACGAATTTCATCATTACCAGGCGTATAAATTCAGTATTTACCTACATTAAGAGGCTATATCTATTTCATTATTTAACATAATAATTTTAAGCTTGTAGCTCTTAGCTTGTCTCTTTTACAATTTAAACGACAGACGGTGATGAGGGTAATGACGATTCGGAAACCAAACAGCAAAATATTGAAGATTCACCCCCATAGACACTCTCAATAATAAATGTTTACAATATAGTCTTCTGCCTACCCCACAAAAGCATTGCTTGATGATACTCTCAACACTCACCGTGTAGGAATCCAGTATACGGCAGAGGAGGCAAAAAAAAGCACATTAGATAAATTAGTTCCTCATTAATATATAGTACATACAGCGATAGTATATAGCGAGTACATAAGGCAGTATATAATGCGGCGAAATATAGATATTAAGCTTAAGGCGCTATCCACACAGTTCCGGGTCAGTGCTATCCGTGTTCCGAGTCGTCCGTGTCAGTGTTCCCGTCAGGGACGTGCCATCCGTCACCCGTGTTCAAACACGATGTCTTTATTTAACAATGAATGAATTAACAATAATTGCAATAGCGCTAGAAGAAGAAGCAGATCACTAAGAAGACTATCTGCCGACTATATAGCTGGCAAAACGTATATATTTATTGACGGATGCCCCTGACTGAGATGTGTGGACGATTTTGTACAAGTTGTATGTAACCGATTTTTTCCCCGTCTCTGACGGAACACGGCAGGGACGGGTACCCGGAAATGTGTGGATAGCGTCTTAGAAATGTATGTTTTTTTGACAAACTTGAAGACAAAATATAAATATGTAAAATCATAAAAATGGTAAAATCTCTATCGATAATAGAGGTGTTGTTTTTTGTAGTCATGAAACAAAACCTACAATCCTACCAACAAAATACATCTTTATGATTGATATAAAATTGAACAATGAAGTCCTTTTATAATAATAAATATTGTTTTGCTTTTTTTTCCCTTAAATAAAATAACCAAAATATAAAATATATTATAAATACATATTGTTAACTTTTATATAGTTTCACTTAAAAAAAAAAACAAAATTATTATTTTAGACAAATTTAAATTAAACTTCTTTTATTAAAGTAAAATAAAAAAATATTCCGCATGGTTTTAAATCTGACGGTATCACCTTTTTCACTACTTCCCACAATGCAGCTATAAATTCCCCATAAACATTCAGACCATTATTTACACACAAGGAGCCACACCCCAAGTCTAAGTTCAAACTGATGAATAAATAAATTAATTCTTCAAGCAAGTAATATATTACCTATGAGACTTGCACAGCCAAAGCTATAGAAAAGCCAGACAATCATTCTTCAGAAAATATTAATCCTAGGTTTTAATTTTTACACCTCATTGAAGGTAATAAAAACATCACATCAAGGTATGTTTTACTCATTAACAAAATGGCAAGTGTTATAATAATAGTTAATAATAGCTGTTTTCCATTATTTCACCCGCTCAGTACACACAAAATTTCATCCAAATCGGTCAAGCCGTTTTGGAGTTAGGTGACAAACACACATACAGAAGAATTATATATACTACCAGCTGTTTCCCGCGGTTTCGCTAGGATATTTTTAACGCACCTGAATAAAAACTACCCTTGAACCATTCCCAGGGTTCAAGCTATCCCCATACCAAATTTCGTCTAAATTGGTTTAGCGGTTTACGCGTGAAGAGGTATATACAGACAGACACATGTTCGCATTTATGATATTAGTATGTTTAAAGATTTTTTTTCCTTTATTGGCTAACCAACAATTGTTTACACTGAAAAATATTCAACCTCAATGTGTAACATTAATTAAGATTAGTTTTTACAGGTTAGCACTCCATGCGCCATATTTATGCGTTGCACGTGCAATACCGCGTAAGAGCAGTTTGTAAATACCGCGTACCTGATTTTTAACTATATTGCAGGCGGCAGGGAAAACTTAATATTTTAGCCATTTAACTGTAATTTTATCGACTAAGCTTTATAGCAACTCCTTTGTGACAAATTAATTGTACTACTTATATAAGTTCTGCGTCTAAATAAACCTAATTCAGGTAATAAATTAGTTAGCGCGATGTGTAATTTTTGCGCCTTTTTCTGTTACGCGGTATTTACAAACTGCTCTTTCGCGGTTTTGCACGCGCAACGACGATATACTATAAAATGTATTTAGTTTGCAAATATTTAAAGCGTTTGTAATCTACATCATGAAAGTGCAATAATTGGTGTACCAATCTAATACTAATATAATAAAGCTGAAGAGTTTGTTTGTTTGAACGCGCTAATCTCAGGAACTACTGGTACGATTTGAAAAATTCTCTCAGTGTTAGATAGCCCATTTATCGAGGAAGGCTATAGGCTATATATCATCACGCTAAAACCAATAGGAGCGGAGCACCACGTGGACGAAGTCGCGAGCAGAGGCTAGTTCTCTATAAAGTTTTAGTTACAACTTGACTTCGAAATTACCTGCCCCCCCCCCCCCTGAAGAATGACCCTGGAGCATACAACAAAGCTTACCGTCCAGCAGTTCCTCGATGGCAGTCCTGACGCCCTTGTCGAAGGCGCGAGCATCGGCAGCAGTCTGGAAGGTCAGGCCGAAACGCTTCTCATCCGTCACCCAGTGGTGGAAGGTCGGCATCACCTTATTGTACTGGAAGTCTTTTTTTATCGTGCATTCCAGGACTACCTGTAATGAGAAGGTGGATTGGCTAATAAGATATTTTACTTTACAGTGGATAATATATATTTACGTGGAGGAGGTCGTGGCTAAGTAACAGCCGCACGGTTCGACCGATCAAAGGTTAAGCTGAGCTTGGCGCGGTCGGTCTGTGGATGGGTGACCATCTATGTCATAGCGAGATTCCTCCGTGCCTCGGAAAGCACGATAAGCCGTTGCTCCCGGTTGTCATTTGTACATCTCTGACAGTCGTTATGGGTAGTCAGAAGCCAGAAAGTATAACAACCAGTCTTACCAAAGGGTACCGTGTTACCCGGTAACTGGGTTGTGAAGGTCAGATAGGCTGTCGCTCCATGTAAAACACTGGTACTCAGCTGCACCCGGTTTAGACTGGAGCCGACCCTAACATAGTTAGGTAAAGGTAGGGCTGCCATTCGTCCGGATTTCCCCGGATTTGTCCTAGTTCAGAGGGCGTCCGGGGTACATCTGGGCGGGTTTTCAAAGAGCGTCCGGAGAAAACCCGGACACTTTTTACCTGATAACCGATCCCGATTGATTGAAAGTTAAGCAATAAATTAAAACAAATAATAAAAAGTGTCTGGGGAAAAAATCAGACTCATTAAAAATGTCCTGGGGTTTTCATAGTTATCATCCAGGGTCGGCGCTTTGGGCGATGGCAGCCCTAATCATGAGCTAGTCTAGCGGTATGTGTAGATGTGGGTAGCTTACCATACTATCACTGATTCGCTTCCCGTGTATGAAGTACTCGTGCGTGGGTGCAGTAGCCGATGAAGATGTTGTGTCGCCATTGCTGTCACCTCCAGCTGAAATATTATGAACATGTTAATATTTTAACTAGGTTTAATAATAATAATAAAACTTTATTATCAGGCAACTTCGGCCCTTAGATATATATGTTACAGTTAAAACCCGTTTTAAGATATAACGCGTTTTCCCTAGTTAGAACTAGTTTTCACTAAATGCTTTTGTTGAAACTAGAATTAACTAGTGAAAACTAGAATTTACCACTAATATTTTTGATTTTAAACCTTAAACCTGCCACCCTCAACTATTGTTACCAGGAGAAACTGGATGCAATCTGGACTTTAGGGCTCCCCGACTCGGATAGGTTAGGTTAGAAGGGAATGGCGGGGTCTTGTGAGCGAGCGAAGCGAGCGAATGTGTGGTTATTTTTTTATAAACCACCTAGAAGTAGCGGGTCTTAACTGTAACATATATACCTTATAAACTAGCATATATATACTGTAATATACAAAACTTGTAGTTGTATATAGAAACTTAAATGTATGTAGTAAAAACTTCACTAATGCTTTCTGCTAGCCGCGGATGCAAATTGTGGGGAGGAGGGGGGGGGGGTCCCCATCAACCAAAAGTGGCCGAAGTGTTGGCCGAAGCCGAAGGTTTCAAACAAGCTCCAAAATTGAACGATCTATTACGATTCACGACCTACCAATGCGTATTTATAATTAAAATTTTCAGTGTTTATTTTTAGGAGGTTTGTCAATAAGACGTGTACCATTACGGGGGGGGGGGTCATTTCCCCCCTCGGACCCCGCTGCTTTCAGTCTGCGGCTTCGCACGCGTGGACATTGCGTGTGCGCCCTATGTTACTTGGTGAAGACATAATGGTGAAAGATTTTTCTAAATCAGTTGAGTAGTTTTTGAGCTAAATCTTAACAAACAAACAAATGTTGCCTGTCTATAATATCAGTTTAGATATCCCACTAATAATAATAATCTCTCCAGACCGACTTAGGTCACGGCGGCCAATCTCAATGTAGACTAGCCAGGTACGCAGGAGATATTATAGTGCACACGCTTGCGCAGACACAGGTGCACTCTCTATTCCCTCACTCTCACAGTCCGATGGGTCGGCAATCCAACACGACCGGGGAGAGATCAGGCGCACTAGTGGGTATTTAAGCTTCCTAAGTAGTGCGTTTGTTTGTTTAAGCTTTTTCGGTTTAACGGCTAAACCAATTTGGATGAAATTTAGTGCGGAGATAGATGGGTCTCTTACCAAGGGGTACCATGTTACCCGGTAACTGGGTTGTGGAGGTCAGATAGGCAGTCGCTCCATGTAAAACACTGGTACTCAGCTGCATCCGGTTTAGACTGGAAGCCGACCCCAACATAGTTGGGAAAAGGCTAGGCAGATGATGATGATGATGATAGATGGGTCTCTGGAGTCGGTCATAGACTTTTTATCAGGTTTATTTAACACGCGGGTGAAACAGCCAGTATTAAATATGCCGAAAGAAACAATTGAGTTTTGTCTCATAACACAAAATGCTTAGTCGGACATCGAACTCCCAACCGAAATCTAAAAAACAATGCGTTTGTTTGTGCCATTTATCTATTACATAAAAGTAAATGCTAATCACCTCGCCTACTAATTAATCACTATAATAAATGGGATCCATTGTTCTAAAACTAATATGCATTGAAACTAGTCGCCTTACATAGATCGCATTCATACGACTTTGATGTGTTGTAATAAAACATATTTATAGATATCACAAGAAACAATATACAAAAAAAATGTTATAATAAATGTTATATCAGTCTCCAGGGTTCCGTCTATCTCCATAACTAATTTTATTTTTATCGGTTCAGCAGTTGTACCGTGAAAGCGTAACAAACTTTCGCATTTATAGGTAATACTAGCTTCTGCCAGCGACTTTGTCCGCGTGGAATAGTGGTGCTCCGCTCCTATTGGTCTTAGCGTGATGATATATAGCCTATAGCCTTCCTCGATAAATGGACTATCTAACACTGAAAGAATTTTTCAAATCGGACCAGTAGTTCCTGAGATTAGCGCGTTCAAACAAACAAACTCTTTAGCTTTATTATATTAGTATAGAAGTATAGATTAGGATTTAGAAGTATTATAGTTATTCATTGTTTAACTGGGGTTTAAAGGAAAGAGATATAGGCAGTGGTGATCCGGGGGGGGTACAGGGGATACGACATCCCCGCCCCCTTTCGTACACGTCAAATTAACAAACTCTAAAAAATATCGATTTATGAAAATTTTAATTTTAATTACGCATTGGTAGGTTTATCGTAATATCATCATCATCTGCCTAGCCTTTTCCTAACTATGTTGGGGTCGGCTTCCAGTCTTAACCGGATGCAGCTGAGAACCAGTGTTTTACATGGAGCGACTGCCTATCTAACCTCCACAACCCAGTTACCGGGTACCGGTACCCCTTGGTAAGACTGGTTGTCAGACTTTCTGGCTTCTGACTACCCGTAACGACTGTCAAAGATGTACAAATGACAACCGGGACCAACAGCTTAACGTGCTTTCCGAGGCACGGAGCAGTCTCGCTATGACAAAGATGGTCACCCATCCACGGACCGACCGCGCCAAGCGCAGCTTAACCTTTGATCGGTCGAACCGTGCGATCCTTCAATTTTGGAGTTTGCTTGAAACCTTCGGCTTCGGCCAACACTTCGGCCAATTCGTGTCGTTGATGACACCCCCCCACCCCTCAATTTAATTGGCTGCGACCGCGCCTGACAATTTTCGCCTTTAGCATTTTCGAAAGTTGCTCAAACCTTATATTCCAAAAGCATCCTTGTAACAAACCTAGCATTTAGTAATACCTAACTGTCGGATGCATTAACGACATCTTTATATGGATGAGGCTACACCTACGTCATTATACTCATTGTGACATTTTCGTTTTTGGATGTTCTTTATTTTAAGATTTTAAAGTTCATCGAAATGGTGTCTTTTCTAATCAATAATGTTCTTAAGACTGATTTTTGGTGGCAGCGGCCGTAATGTCTTAAATACCGATCTTTGGTCACACCGGCCAAAAGTCAATTTTTTTATTTCAAATAGGCGTTGCAGGCTCTTATGAAAAGTCACACTAGTTGCACGGTTCCAAAGAGTAGGTCCTATGAAGAAGAACCGGCAAGAATCTCCATGGATACTCTTTTCAAAAGAGTAATGGTGATCACTATAACTCGGTTACATTAGTATAAGCTATAATGTCTTTAAAACCAAATTTTGGTGTCAATTGAGCCAATTTTATAGGAGATATTTCAGAGAACCAGGATAGACTAGCAATCTAGTTGCGAAGATCTTCATTTTGTTTTTTAGAGTTCCGTACCCAAAGGGCAAAAACGAGACCCTATCACTAAGACTTCACAGTCCGTCCGTCTATCTAACTGTCACCAGGCTGTATCACATGATAGCTAGGCAGTTGAAATTTTCACAGATGATATATATTTCTGTAAAACATATTTAAGACTCCAGACCCATACAACAAATGCGATTTTTTGATATACCCAGTGTCACTCTTACAGTAAATACGAAACTAACGACACCTCTCAAGCTAAAATCCATCGAACCGTTCAGGCTGCAGAGCATGCCAAACAATTATACATACTCTTGAAAAACATAACCTTCTTTCTGGCGTAGTTGGGTAATAAAATAGCTTGAATTTGGGCGGCCATTTGATTCTGTAAAAATACATGCCAAGGGGGTTAGACAAGTGGCAAAAACGCTAGAAGAATAGAAAACAAAATGTATGGGAATGACATTCGTTTACGGCTGTCTGTCATTCCCATACATTTTGTTTTCTATTCGTCTAGCGTTTTTGCCACTTGTCTAACCCCCCCAGGTGTTCTGATAGAACTTTTGCTTACCTGAGGACCTATGGGCGCGGGCTCGCTTCCCGACCATGACATCGGCGAGCCCGCCGCCGCCCAGCGCCACCCACCCGCCCGTGCCCTCGTCGCGACACATAACCTGTGCTCGCACCCGCACCAAATAGGCACTGTGGACAAAACAGGATAAATGGGTTAGATCATTATCACCATTTTTGCTTGCCCTGTCCTTAAAAGCTTCATCTGCCTGGCCGTTTCCTTGTTGGGGTTGGTTTCCAATTCTAGTCTAACTACTTTGATTTCTACCCCATTTTTGTTATTATTTTTCGGATGGGAAATCATCATAAATCTATTCACCGTGATAACTACATATATTTATTGAAACAGCGCAGAAAATATTGCGAAAATCAGTTCAGTCATGTTAGATTTGCAGTGACAGGTTACAAAGGTTGCTATTTTAGCCATCGTTTCGAAAAAAAAAATACTTGTGGATAATTACACTAAAATCAAAAATAAAAAAAACAAACTACTGAATGAAATGCTTGCGGACCAGTAAGTACATCGCTCTAAAAGTCAGTGTCACTAGGTTACGTTGTATGTAATTTGCCACCGACTGAAAACTGATGTAGAAGGATTTTTTTTTTCATTTCAGTGTTTTGGAGGTCAGTTGATGGAACTTTTAAATGTACGGGAAAGTAATGGGACTTGACAAAACCTATTCCAGTTACTAAGCAGCGTTGCCTATTGAAAAATCACGTTAGAATTAATCCTTATCAGCATTAGTTTCGCGCTGAAAAAAACGGGTAACTGGATAAGCCAATCAGAATGGTAGCTAAAGCTTTTAGTTTTTATGCAGAAATGCATTTTTGAAAGCTTATCTTAAATGATTGTCGACACGAATGAAGGTATTGTTTACTATTTTTTAACGCAACCAGATTAAGCATTACTGAGAAATATTATAAATCATGGCTCGTGGCTAAGTAAAAGCCGCATGGGTCGTTCGTTCAAAGATTTCGCGCTGTTGGTCGCTGCTTGGATGGGTGACCATCTATGTCATACCGAAACTCCTACGTGCTTCGGAACAGCACGTTAAGCCTTTGGTCCCGGCTGTCATTTGTCTTTTCGACAGTCGTTACGGACCAGTAGCCAGAAAGTTTGATCCCCAGTTCTAACCAAACGTATCGTGTTACCATGTAATTGGGTTGTGGAGACCAGATAGGCAGTCGCTCCATGTAAAACACTGGTGCTCAGCTGCATGCAGTTAGGATGGAAGCCGACCGCAACATAGTTGGGAAAAGGCTAGACAGATGATGACTAAAATTATAAGTGCGAAAATATATGTTTGTTACGCTTTCACGGTAAAAAGGCTAACCTGATTGATACTTAGGGAAGTATATATATACATATTATTGTGATTGTTTTGTCCGGGTGCATGTAGTACTTTCCTCAGGATGCGGGAAAAATCAAGGGAAAAGTTGGCCTAACCTATCGTTGTCACCAGAATTCTGCGAAAAATCTATAAGGAAATACGAATAGGAATCTATGCTTTAGGACTAAATACATTTTCTTATTAATTGGCTTATGGAGGAGCACTGTGTGAGGTTTCTATTAAAAAGGGAGGATCCTCCAGCCAGGCGGGAGATATTGCCAGGCGGGCTACTGCCCGATGGTTGATGTCAGGAAGTTCTATATATATATATATATATTAAGTGGCTTGCGAACTCTGCTTGCGCGATGTAGGAATCGTGCGTAAAATCTCATTTAGCAAGATAGGTGTCGCTACAGGCCAACTTTCGTCCGATCCGATTCCGTACTATCCGAAAAATAACAAATTATTTGGATTCAATTATTGATGTAATTGTTCCAATAACCGCCGCGGAAAAATAAATAAACGGAATAATTTAGATTATCGGCTTTTAGTTGTGCAAATAGATACGTCATATTTTGTGGTGAGGACGAAAATAAAATAAAAATATCCAGGCAAAGTTGGAGGATAAGCGATTATCATTGTTAATCTAAAAATATATCATAATGTTATGATTTTTTTTTAACTTTAGTAGTTTAATTCTGATTGCAGATAATACTTTGTAGCGCATTCGTAAACCGTACTATGGTATATTTTCAAGTATACCGTAGTGTTTGGCTTAAAAGGCGTATGAATTAATATAACTACTGGTTTCTGCCGGCGACTTTGTCTGCGTAGACTTAGAATTGGAGATTCCAGATGCCTGGATTCGCTGCGGGATGTTCGAACGAGATACCGCGCCCCGGACTACAAAGGGCTGAGGAGGGAACATGGATGGGTTTTAGTCAGTAAGAGTCTGACACTCCCTTCCACCCCACCCACGGCGGGAGGAGTCATTTGATGATTTCCTATCCAAAAAAAAATAATATGATGCCTGGATTCAAAGTTACCTATACGGTATACCTGATTATCAATTATGTGTGTACCCAATTTCATCCAGATTCAGCAGTTTTTGCTGTAAGTAGTATCAAACATGCACAAATCCTCACAAACTTTTGCATTTACAATATTACTAGCTGTATCCCGCGGTTTGAAAGAAAGAAAGAAACCATTTATTTTGCGCAAGCGCACACACAAGATAGGTACATAAATATAACACACAGTAAACACAACAGAAGGAGAAAAGAAATGAGAAAGAAGAAAAAAATAATAATAATAAAAAAAAAACAGTAGACAAAAAATAAAATAAAATAAATGAGCTAAAATACTGATATCCAAATGTCCGGTCCACAGTTTCGCAATATCGCGAGCGCCAAGCACTTTATATTCACCCGCATCCTGAGATATCTACTTCATCATCAGCCTATATATCGTCCCACTGCTGGGCACAGGCCTTATCTCATATAGAGAAGGCATGAGCATTGATCACCACGCTTGCTCAAAGCGGATTGGCGATTTCAGACTTAAAGTCTTAGATCACCTCACGATGTTTTCATCATTAATCAATTAATCATCATACTACCTCACGATGTTTTTCTTCACCGTTAGTAAGTGACGCTTACGATATACTTAGAAAGTACGTCGTACGACTTTAGAAAAATCACATTGGTACTTGCCAGGTTTCGAACCCACACACTTGTGCACGAGAGGCAGATGCCTTAACCACTAGGCCACCATGACAGTTATCTACTTAACACTCCCGAATCATAAGTAGCCTATGTGTTAATGAAGGTTACAGAGTTATTCGTGTACCAAATTTTATTCAAATCCATTCAGTTGTTTTTGCGTGAAAGAGTAACAAACACACATGTACACATCCCTCCTCAAATTTCACATTTATAATATCAGTATGATCAACCTCCAAAGTAAAATTAAGCAGTTTTTGTCGCTGTCCATACATGAGTCAACTAAAGAAGGAAATGGGCCATTACAAACGTCAGTGGGCGGGCTATGAAACCGGTCACTTGCAGCGTAATGAAATGCTAGCCAGACATTGATGCATCCGCGAAGCACTTGAAAAACTTTTACGAGATGTCTTTTTGATGGCAAATAACATGCAAGCAGAGCATTTGGGGGTGGGAAAACACCAAAAACAGGGGCTGTACCACCACGTGTTTTTGCAATCATTATTCAAGTTTGAGAGTGTGACACAGCTACTAACGTCGTATAGCTCCGTCTCTTTTTCATAACGAATAATCTTGTTTTGACACGTCATGGTAAGGCCCCAGGTATCTCCACCCTTAGTCTCGTTGTTCAATATATCCTACTAATATCATCAATACGAGTTTGTGTGGATGTATGTTTGTTACTGGTTCACGCAAAAACAACTGAATGGATTTGAATGGAATTTGGTACACACATAAGTCTATAATCTCGATTGACACATAGGCTACTTTTTATCCAGGTTCCGCGGAAAGCGAAACCGCTTATACCTTTCATCAATGCAAAATATTCTCGACAACAGAACAGACAGTACTGTTGTATCGATCCAGGAGGGTTTAACGTGTTCTCTGGAGCACGCAGAGGCCACAGAAGGGTCCTGATGCGCAAGTTACACCTCACCGCATCCAACATGTCAGCCCTAGCTTCGAATATAATATATATTCTGATCCAGCCTGTCCCTTGCTGTCCTCCCCTAGCGACGCCCTGTGTCGAGGCCCGTACCCCACTAGGAGGTGCCCTTACCGTGTAGTCGCTTAGTTTTGTAAGTTGTAAGCCCTGGCTGGAGGCCCTAAATTTATTTAAGGCACTCACAGGCAAGCCCGGTTAAGCAATGGAAAAACCTTCTAGGTTGACCTGCGAGATGTCATACAAAAAAACCGGCCAAGTGCGTGTCGGGCCACGCGCAGTAGGGTTCCGTAGTAGGAGTTAGTTAGTCGACTATAGCTCTGTAACCGGTTAAGCCTACTTAGCCGTGATAGTTTTCCTTGTAATTTCATTACATGTACTACGTCTGTGATTTTTTTTACATTTCTAGGTACAGCCATTCAAAAGTTAGAGGGGGGGTAACTCGTATCGAACAAAAAATTTCACTTAAAATCTAGATATTTCGCAAATATCTAGTTTTTAAGTGAAATTTAGATATACCAAATTTCAGCTTTCTAATAACAAAAACCACGGAGCTATGCCGCGGACAGACAGACAGACAGACAGACGGACAGAGCGAAACTATAAGGGTTCCTTGTCGGACTACGGAACCCTAAAAAAGGTAGCTGCGTATACTTTCTTTTACCAAATGAAGGACCATAGTGTATAATTAAGTTTCGACTAGCTTTCTGCCAGCGGCTTTACCCTGGGCTATACGAAATCAAATTAAAAACGAGTTTTATACTAACTTTGCCCCCTTATGGGTAGAATTTCCGAAAGTCCTTTCTTATCGGATGCCTACGTCCTACAAATAACACACCCTTCAAGTTTCAGGTCTCTACGATCAGCGGTTTAGGCTGTGCGTTGATCCGACAGTCGATCAGGACAAAGCATTTTACATATATTTATAGTTGACCAGCAGTTTTTTAACACCAAGTGTTTATTGCGATGTCACCTGCTTTTAGAAAAGATCTTCACGCACTAGGATAAAGAGTATCCAATATAGGTAACTTTCCTAGGTTTCAATAAATATCCATCCCAAATAACTTCAGCTGTTTTTATTCTATACTAGCTCATTCCCGCGGTTTCACCCGCATCCCGAGGGAATTACTTCGCGCAAACGGATAAAAAGTCCTATCCTAATCCTAATCCTATATTTCATCCAAATCCGTTCACCAGTTTTTGCGTGAAAGAGTAACAAACATACATCTTTCTTTCGAAACTTTCGCGTTTATAATATTAGTAGGAAATAGTAGTATACGTGCTGATTAATTGAATCACACATTACCAGTCGCTACACACCGGTGCGCAGGGCTGCGTCGACCATAGGTACTTTAGTTAGGTATTAGAGCAACACACTGATGACGCGTTTACGCGCGTGGTTGCAGATGCGTTGCTCCGCGCACCGTAGCGTGAAGCGTAGTGTGATCCGCCTCACATAGAAGCATGTCTTAAATCCCAGCCTCTTTGCCATACTGATCTGTAGAACACGTCTGGTCAAGACATGTATCTTACTGACCAATCGATTTTAGTCAAAAATAGTTAGTCTAGACTGCAGGCGGTCAAAAATGCACTATAATATTCAGAAACCATTTTATAGATTCCGTTTTAATTGGTAGGTCTTGTCCGGTACTCATTATAATGTAAACAGAGTCAATATGATAGCAATAACAGTAATTAAACTGATATTTATTGTCCCACAGCTGGGCCAAGGCATCATCTCATACAGAGAAGACATGAACATTGATCACGAAGCTTACCTAAAGAAAGGAAAAAAATAGTGCTTAATTTATTTATATTGTCATGTCCATATTATGCTAGCATGAATTTTGCTAAGATAGCTTTGATGTGGTTTTTATTCTTAACACATTATGGCGGGAAGGAAAATACATACTTTGACAGGTAAAAAAAGACCAAATAGCCATCACTGAAAAGACAGGAAAAGTGATGATGGAAACTAATATGTTACATTCAGAGCAGTGTAACTTCCAATTTGTGTTTAAGTACCTACTTTCAATCAATCTCACTTATAAATGCTGTTTAGCGTTAATCCGGACTTAAGTTAGTAGCTTAATCCTGGATTACGACTACATTACGAAGTAAGGATTAGATGAGAAATAGTTAAACTTCAGATAACAGGTTTTTATAAGTAAGACGGTTAATGTTTATGATTATAATTTTAAAGCTATTTCTAAATGGCTTATCACTATTGATTGCAGTAGGTAGACTAGTAGTGCTATTTTTTAAATACCCAATCAGCGCAGTAATCATTACAAAAAAAAACTTTTTTTTTTCTAATACCATTTCAGGTTTTTACCTGCATCCTAATTATGTAAAAAAAAAACAGAAGAACTTTAATATAAATCGCTGCACATGTTTTGATGTTTATTTTATTGATACTTTTTTCAAAGCAATGTTTTAATTGAACTGTTTAAATTAAAGTTATTGCAACTCATATTGAAAGATATTGACGTACAATGTTGAAAATAGATGGACATACCTTTTAAACGATTTCGACGAGACGAAATTAGTTATAACAATATTATTACCTATTTAAATTAAAAATATTGGCTACTAACTCAACAAGTTCCACATTGAATTCAACAATTTAATTCCTTTAATTATCTTTGTCTCGTTTTACACTACATGCTTGCTCATTTCACGTTTGATTTTGGCAGAGTGGTCGTCATTTAGCGACTTATAGCCATTTAAAAAAATAGAATAGTAGATTTTGGATATGGAATTAGGTAGCTGTCATGACCAATCAATTGACCCTATTGATATGATGCCTACGTCATACAACGAACACACCCTCCAAGTTTGGGGCTAGCGTAGGCTGTGCGTTGATCTGTCAGTCATCCAGGACAATGCATTTTATATATGGCAATAGGCTTGTCTACTCTAACATGGAAATACAATATCATTGGCAATATTTCCATATCTTTATAATGGTCAACTTAATGTTATTTTGGCCATACATCTCGAACATGCATGAGGATATCATTTTGTTAAATTATGTATGAATGAAACAATACAGAGAGAATGTTGTTGTTTTGATGTGTTAGTAGGGCTACATTTATTTTTTGTTATTTTAAGTAACCTAGAGTGATTGAAGCCTTGGTAAAAATAAAGATTCATCATCTGTCTGATAAGCAAATAGAGGGACATTATGTTCAAGTCTAACATCAAATATTTGCTAGAATAGAATATTCTTTTTTTTTGTGACAGTAAATTAATTTAATAATAATATCCAAAAGTTATCAAAAAAGGTTGACATAAGTCTTGTGCTTGATTGGTTTTAGTAATTTTAGATAATAATAATTGGAAGTTTCATATTTGACATCTGCTTAGTGTTTAAATAATAAACACTAAGCAGATGTCAAATATGAAACTATGTATAATAAAAATTATTGATTACTTGAATTACATGATAATAAATGATAAGAATCTAATAGTTGTCTGATTCCAATCTTAAAAAGCTTAAAGATTATGTCTAACTTAAAAAAAGACAAATTTATTAATTATTACCTAATGAACATCAATCAAACAGTTAAGCTTATTTTGTAGCCAATAGAACAATTTATAGTAGGCAAGTTAGAGCTAGCAGAACCACTTAAAAAAATGGTCCATCCAATAATCTTGTACCAACAATATTCAGAGCTAATTATTAATTAAGCAGATGTTACCTACATCGCGTCTACGACATAAAACCTCTATGTTTAATTATTATTTTTTTTGACACCAGTCACACTGGCCATTCATCCAACTAGTTTTTATTTGCGCGAAAAATACGCGAGCATTCATAACGCCCAATAAGTGAAACAATTCATTGAGCAGTACAGCTTGCTTGAATTGAAGTAGCTTCAAATGACCCCGAAAGGAGTTACCTACTTTAATTGTGAATGAACGACTACTCCATTGATTATAGCTAGCTACACGGGACACAGGGTTGACTTAAGGGCGGCGGTCGCCACTAACATGTATGCATTTTATCTATAACTTTAGCTTATAAAACCCACCCGTAGCGTTTATACACCCCTCTGCGAGGGTACAGAGCTTTATAAAACACCATAAATCACATCGCACATTCCATGAGCTATGGAAAATGGCCGGGGTAGAGCCCTACCTAGCCAGAACAGGGCGAAGCACGAATCACAAAAACTGAGTTACAGATACACCACTTACTTTTCAGATGCCTCGGTCATGATTCGACACGTCGAATATCCTAATTTCTACTCGCCACTTCACAGATTTCACCATTTTTATGACATAAATACATCAGATTCACTTACGAACCGTTCTTATTTCGGCCCTTTGTTGGGCCTCAGTGCGCTTGCGTCAATAAAACAGTCCGGGCGGGTTATTCAATGAACGCGGCGTGTTCGCGCGACAGGTGGCGTGTCAGTCGCGCACAACTTTGCTATCTAGCCTCGCGATTGGTCCGTTGAATGCTCTATCGCTTTTCCACCAATGACGTAGGTTGACACTCAATATCCACCAGTCACACCCCCTTCAGGGCGAAGAAAAATTAATGGCGGGCTTTTTAAAATATTAGGCTGCCGGTAGTAATTTTTTTTGACCGTTGCTCTGACCTTCTGGGGTTTGGAAACGCACAATAATTTTATGAAAATATCACTGTAATACGCACTAATAACACAAATTACACCGTATTCTCAACAAAAATCGCGATATTTGCGGCTCGCGGGCGGAGAGCGGAAGTAGGTCACGCCGGCCTCGAGGGTTCGACTGTTACTGAATGAAGCAAGGCTCGCAATGGGCCCATCCCCGTTCATGCACCGACCCATTGAAAAATAAATAGGTCAAATCATTGCAACGTGCCCTACATGCAGGTTGCCTGCACCATTCATAGGCGGCGCTTGCATACGGGCCCCCAAGATCTATTTATAGCTGCTCTATATTTGGGCAGGTCATTCGCAGCAAACGTAAATGCAGCCTCCGTAAAGTAGGTTACCTGATTTTCTTTGTTAATAGTCGGTGCAGTGACGTAGTTCGCGTTTGTCATGACGTAAGCAGCGATTTTTAATTGGCCAGTTAAATATTTTTTTTAAGATTTTTTTATGGGTCAAATATTTTATTGATAAAATTTATTAAACCCTATTATATGATAAAGTTGAGATATATGAATATTACGTATGTTATAGTAGAGGAAAAACATAGTTTAATTTTTGGTTTCTTTTTTAGACAAAGGATTTTTTAAACATAACCTTATTAAAATCTTACGGTAAATTGAAGTTAATCTCAATTAAATATTTTGTAAGGAAGTAATTAATGTTTTTAAATCTTTTACTATAATAACTAGGTAGATAAATTAGGCAGTTGCCACCTCTTAACCGTAAGAAAGTATGAAAACTACTAAGCCACTTCTTAGTGTACGTTACATCAAACTTCTAATTAAATTACCAATAATTGGATATATTTTTGAAGCCAATTTACCGAGAAAAATTTTTACGTAAGAATCCATACAAATTCTATTAGGCAAAATGCAAATTGGGAATCGAAAACCGACATTACTTTTTTTGGGAATATTTTTTTTTTTTTTTTTTGTAAATTGACCTACATCCAGATAAGCCGGCAGTAGGACAGAGGCTTGAATGACGTAGTCGCTGTTGCCAACCAGTTGGGTCGACTATTGACACAACTGGTTGGATTTATCAATGGCGTGCACCGAACTTGGGAATATTGAGTCGACCGTGTGCGGAGGACAAAGGAAAAACGATAGAAGAGGTAGTATTATATAAAAGCCATAAAAGTTTAGAATACCAGGCTCCATACCTCATCTCCAATCGTTATAACCGCCAATTACGTAGGTATTTTGAATTTGGAAGTAAAGTAAAAAAAAAACTTGAATATCGAACGTTTGTTTCCGCCCTTATTTGAGTTTAGTATCTTGACCCAAAATCGTCTTACTTACGTATGTACCTATAAAATGTGAGGCGCGCTGACAGATGCATATGTTTAATTTTCGCGTTAATTTAACGTATGTTTTTCAAGACAATGGCCGCGGGACGTTCGAAAGAGATACCGCGCCCCCGGAATACAAAAGGCTGAGGAAAGAACATGGATGGGTTTTAGTCAGTAAGAGTCTGCCAGTCACGGCAGCCGCCCACCCACGGCGGGAGGGTCATTTAATGATTTTCCAACCGAAAAATAAGACGATGAAATTAAAAAAATATAGGTGAAGCGCCGCCGAAATTCGGCAAGCTACATTCAATTTGCCACGAAAATAATTTATATCTTTCAAGAAAGTACCTATTTAAATTTGGTCGTTCCAATGGATTTAGTAGCTGCTAATGAGAATAAAACCCGGTACACGAAAACCTTAAGACGGCTGCAACTCAAAGGTCTTAAATGCGTTCCGACAAGCGAGAGGTCGGGAGTTCAATCCACACTTTGCCCTGCTGACGTCAACTCACTTCGAGCTGCTTGGTACAAAATAAAAATCGTAACATTACTTAACTGTTTTTTTAAACGTAGAATTATTTATTTTTCCCGTTAAAATGACTTATCAACTCGTCTGATTTCCATAAAGGGTCAGGTAGAGTAGAGGTGTAGTGCTGCAACGATTTGGCTACATAAATACGAATAAAATCTTAAAACAGTAGGAAGAGAAAAAAACAGCCAAATGCGTGTTAAGCCACACGCTATTAGGGTTCCGTAATTCGACTACGGAACTCTAAATGGGAATGTCACCCGAGAAATAACTCACAATAAATATAATTTGAATAAAAAAAAATGCATTTTATAACGAAAACCCTAGCCAAATCGGATCAGTAGTTTTCAAGATAATCACGGACATACAAACATCTATACATACGGTTTAATTAATTATCTGCTTTTTGAACTCGGTTGAAAAACAAAGAAAATTCATTTCAGTGTTGACCTGATAAATCCAGGCAGAAAATATTTCAGCTAACCTGTAGCTATTAAGTAGTTGTCGATCAATAATTATTATTATCCATATAAATATATATAACAATACGTACATAGCACTTATGCTGTGTAAAGGTTACTAGGTGAACTTTTGTGCAATGGCGCTCCTCAATTGACCATCGTGGCCCATCGTGTGGATGACAATAGAAAGTTTACGTAAGAAAAATAGAGTTTTGAAATTAGAATTACAAAAGTTCTCTTTTCAAAAAAGTTTAATTTTCAAAATAATATCTGTTTTTGTTTCTTTTAATTAGTTTTATGGCATTGCATAGTTAAATAAAAGATTTTCAAGCGAAAGAAACTAGTCTGTTACGTTCTATTTAAATTAAATAAAAGGTTACCTACATGGTTTTAAATTATGGTAACCATATAGAACTTTAGATAGTTTTTATCCGGTGCCTCCAGCAGTTCCTTCAAGACGGGTGAAACCGCGGGAAACAGCTAGTAATAAATATATTCATTGTATATTTTATGTAGGCAGTGGCGGTCCGAGGGGACATGACCCCTCCAAAACCGTACACGTCACAGTTGACAAACCTCCTATAAATAAACAATACCTGTATGATTTTTTTTATTGTTAGGTAATTACACATTGGTAGGTCGTCGATTTTGTAGTTTGCTTGAAACCTTCAGCTTCAGCCAACACTTTGGCCAATTTTGATTGTTGATGACCCCCCCCCCCCAAACTTGGCTACGACCGCGCCAGTATATAGGTCCTATTATTGTAGCAGTATATAGTACTACAGATAATAAAATAATAGTCTATAGAAAGATAGTCAAATTTTGTTCAAAAAGATTCAGTTTCGTGCAGTAATAGAACCTGCGACGCGATGCAAAGTAACGTTAAAAATATATATTTTATTTACTTTTTGCAGATTAATATCAAGAAATCCTAAAAATATTAATATCATATGACATTAATGACTTCAAGTTTATACGTGCCTTATTTGAAAAAAAAAAATACTTTTGACTTATTTGGGAAAGTAAATGAATAAGAACACATTTTACAAATAATTATTTTTATTAAATAATGTTTTTTTTTTCTCTGAAAAAGATAACAACTGTATACATTTCCAAAATGTTGCCTTATAATCACAATTATGTGATTAAATACTGAACCAGTATACAAAATGCAAAACTAACTTACATTTACAACAATAGTATCGGACTGATTATTTTTAGTTACTTATAAAAAAAAAAACTAATCACAAATAGAGACATCACCATTATCATCTGCCTAGCCTTTTCCCAACTATGTTGGGATCAGCTTCCAGTCTAAACCGGCTGCAGCTGAGTACCAGTGTTTTACATGGAGCGACTGCCTATCTGACCTCCACAACATACTCACTTTGCGGGAAAGGGACAGCGCAGCCTAATTTGATAAAAAAAACTTTACAGTTATAAATGGAACTTAATTAATCTTCTTTTTTTTCTATGTGTGCATAAAAAAAAACAGGCTTCATAGATTTTCAGTAAAAGTACATTATTTTGTCAAAAACCTGTCGGGTAGCCTATTATAATTAAATATATTGATTTACAACATTAACTCCAACAATTTTTTTAAAAAAAGTTCGTTAAAAAAACTCGGGAAAATGTAACAAGTTCAGTAATAAACATTAATATATTTCAAACTTATTACTAAATGCACAAGGTTAAAAATTGGTTGACAAAAAAGTTACTTGAGTACATAAGTAGATAGATGTAAAAAAATGCTAAATATAAATAATCTCTTATTTAGACAGTAGATCAGACTTTAAATTGCTTTCTGATTTATAACAAACACTTACTGAATGATTTTCATGAAAAAAAACCTAAGGAAACTTGGACTTTAAAAGTCTGAAATCGCCAATCTGAAACCTTAAGCAAGCGTGGTGATCAATGCTCATGCCTTCTCTGTATGAGAAGAGGCCTGTGCCCAGCAGTGGGACAATATATAGGCTGATGATGATACTTAAAAGTCTAACATCCTTATACCATGTATTTTACCATATCCGGTTGCAGCAAACTTTTTATTTTATACTTTTACGAATATCACAAAACATTATATCAGTAATAAGAACACTTTTTAATATGTTTTATGCTATCAATACATAGATATAACAATTAAATAAACTGATATCATAAATATATCGATGAAAAACATAAAACAATAGCAAAATTATTCAATTTTATCCGCCATTTTGACAGATCTTAAATGACAGTTCTTCCGTTTCACGTATAAGTGACCTGATATTTTTTTGATGCAACTATACTCCATTTACAATAAGATTAGACATTTAAACGGACCCCATTTACCGTTCGTTCAAACGATTTTGAGCTCTATTGCTGAGGTGACAAAACAGAAAACAGATGCAGAACACATTTGGTATTGTAAACATTATTTTGCTTTCAACACCATCCTTATCTATACGGAATAGAACTCAAGATCGTTTGAACGAACGGTAAATGGGGTGCATTTAAATGTCTAATCTTATTGTAAATGGAGTATAGGTGTTAGTTATTCGATGCGGCGATGATAATGTAGAAGAAGATATGTTAAACATTATCGAACTCTGGTATGGGACTCTTGGTGGCCTGGGCTATGGCTGACTTCGTTAGATCCTCGCCTTGGTTATTCACTGAGTTGAGCAGACGCTGCGAACATACAAAAATTAATTAGCTCAGATCATCACCTGCCTTTTTTCCAAGACAGCTTTTAAGGCACTGCAATAAAAACAAAATTTAAATAGGTACTAAGCCTATTATTTATAATAACACCATGTCTTGCATGGTAAAACTACCTCCGATTTGGATAATGAGTATATCAATGAAGGGGAAGTTCGTAATGTGCAGTTTTTCATTATAAATAAACAAAATAAGAACTAAAAATAATCCTAAATAGCAGGGACAGGGCAAAACTATAGATATATTGGCCCTTCCATCTTTAATCCTACGAGCCTAAACGCGCGGAAAAGTACAAATTTTAATAAAGTGGCTTTTTTTTTGTGTATGGCATCTCGCAGGTCAACCTATAAGGTTGTCGACTGCTTAACCGGGCCTGCCTGTGAAGTGCCTTAAATAAATTTAGGGCCTCCAGCCAGGGCTTAACTTACAAAACTAAGCGACTACACGCTAAGGCCACCCCCTAGTGGGGTACGGGCCTCGGCTGAGGGCGTCGCTGGGGGAGGACAGCAAGGGACAGGCTGGATCAGAATATATTATGATTATTATAATCGGGAATTTTAAAGCTATTAGCTCAGCTCGCGGGCTGGCTCGTCGAGCTAGGGTCGGGAGGGCATGGACAAGGTCGTCGCGACGGACCTCGGCGGCGAGGTCGATTAATAAAGTAGCAAACCGAGTTTCGTGCATAGAACTCATGACCCGGTCACATAAATAGAGATTTTCAGAATTAACTTTACAATTAAGGGAAAAAATGGCGTGATATTCGACCGTTCCTTTAAAGATTACTGTGAAATGTCCTTAAAACCTTTTTAACTTTTCTCCAGCCACGGCTTATTTGCAGATAGAGAATAAATAGTGAACAAAAGAAACCAAAATACCGACGAGTAAAAATAGATTATCCTCATATCAAAATATACCACAATAGTATCTTCGGGGGCGTCCATAAATTAAATTAGGTGATTTTTTTAATTTTCTGTCCCTCTCTCCCCCCCTGGTGAGATGTCGTGAGATTTTATTCAATCCCCCAATCTCACGTGAGATTTTTCAAAATGTGGGTTTCTTACGTAAACGCGTTGAATTGTTAAAGTAAAAAGAAAAAAAATGCTTCGTGCTTATTTACGACTAGTTACGACTACGCTTAAGATTAATTCTTAAGCATGTAAGTACAATCTGGATTAAATGGACCAAAATAGAATATATATTTTTTTGTTTCAATCATAAAAAAAAATTGCGTGATATTTGCCGAGACCCCCCCTCTCTCCAACGTAAGATTAGATGAGATTTGACTCGACCCCCTCCCCCCCTTAAACACCTCACGTAATTTATGGACGCCCCCTTATCTATGCATAGGTGGATGCTGAAACTTTTTCGCAAGATATATATTATAAGAGGCGTAAAAGATATGAAATTTTACCTCTTCAAGAAAAATACACCCATTTTCGCAATAAGCTCAGGAGGACACCGATTCCAAAATGAAGACTCATACAACTGACCAACAACCGTATTTGTCCCTGGTTGTATGCATCCATACAAAATTTTGGATCCCGGCGCAAAAACATGTCCCAATGATCTAGATAAAATATACCTTATTGTAGGAGAGATGATCAATATTGCTCTTAAATACATAAAACATTGTATGACGCACGAGTCTACGCAAGTTATTGAATTTTAATATGCCGCGGGTAGCAGGGCACAGTATGATAGCGTTTTTAGGGTGCCGTAGTCCGACAAGGAACCCTTATAGTTACGGCATGTCCGTCTGTCTGTCCGCGGCATAGCTCCGAGGTTCTTGTTACTAGGAAGCTGAAATTTGGTATGGCTATGTATATTGATCACGCCGAGAAAGTGGAAAAATAACATTTTGAAAAATATATTTTTTTAGGGTAGCCCAAACACATAAAGTGGGGATGAATATATTTTTTTCTCGCGTACCCTTTCGTGTGGGGTATCGTTAGATAGGTCTTTCAAAAAAATAATGGGTGTGTGAAGACCATTTTTCGGCTAAGCTAGCCATTTGGGAAATATCTAGCTTTTAACTGAAAATTTTCGTTCGATACGAGCATCCCCCCCTCTAACTTTTGAATGGCTGTACTTAGAAATGTGAATAAAATCACAGACGTAGCACATGTAATGAACTTACAAGGAAAACTATCGCGGTTAAGTAAGCTTAACCGGTTACAGAGTTATAGTCGGCTAACTAAGACTACAACGGAACCCTACTGCGCGTGGCCCGACACTCACTTGGCCGGTTTTTATCATTCAGGGCATATGGAAAACAGTTTGATGCATTTTGTCATTCGAGTTTCAATGCGAACTGTAAATTATGTATCAGGGTTTTTACTAGTACGTAATTTACCTTTAACGGAATCAATAAATCAGAACAAGTCCAAACCAAATAAAGTGGACCACCTTACTGATGCGCATTCCAAAAAATATAGGTCATTGAGAATAAAGAGCCTCTAGAATTGATTATCCCATATTTTTTTAGATTTTTTTTTATTAGCTTTTGCCCGCCGTTTCACTTGCGCCCCGAGGGAACTACTCCACACACCCGGATAAAAAGTAAAGCCTAAAACCTCCTCCAGGGTCCCCTCTATCTCTGTACCAAAGGACCATGGGCGGAATCGTCCCCACCCATCAACAGAAATGAAATGTGGCTCAATTGATACATCTTATCAAGCTGATGTTTTTTTACAATGGGGACGTTGCTCAAATGCATTGGGTTTCCTAGGGGGTTAGACAAGTGGCAAAACGCTAACGCTAACGCTAAATGTATGGGAATGACATTCGTTTACGACTAGCTATATGTCATTCCCATACATTTTGTTTTCTATTCTATAGCGTTAGCGTTTTGCCACTTGTCTAACCCCCCTAGTATCCTAACTTTTCTATGCAAATATTTCGTACACGATACAGGACTTGGTGATAACTGAATTTGATACTGTGTACTGTGTGTGGGCGGCGGTGTATTATGTGATGTGATACTCCATATTGGTGACCCCGATGTGATGATCATCAGCCAAATCTCATGTTGTCTCCATTCCAAATGGCAGAATAACTATTAAAACATCGGAAAAATAATAACCCATAGATCATCACCTGCCTAGCCTTTTCTTAACTTTGTTGGGGTCGGCTTCTAGTCTAACTGGCTGAAGAGTACCAGTGTTTTACATGGAGCGACTGTCTATCTGACCTCCACAGCTCAGTTAGTGGGTAACACGATAGCCCTTGGTAAGACTGGCTGTCGGTCTTTCTGGCTTCTGACTACCCGTCTGTCAAAAATCAAATATCAGCCGGGACCAACAGCTTAACGTGCTTTCCGAGGCACGGAGGAGTCTCGTTATTACATAGATTGTTATGGGACGGATACCTAAATCGAGAAATGATCTAAGCAAACCTTCAATACTTTTGAAAGACCTATCCAAAAACACGAGAAAAAAAATTACTCCCCACTTTACCTCCATGTAAAATATTTTTGAAGTACATATTTTCTAATTATAAAATAATTATTTATTCGTTTGTGAATATTGGCACAAAAGTTATAGTTTAAAACTTTATGGGCGTGTTTGCTAGACATATCTAGTGCTAAGATTATCTGACCTGAGCCGCGGACAGACAGACAGACAGCCATAGTGAAACTATACTTCCTTGTTGACTATGGATATATTATTTTTTCGGATCGAAAATCATCAAGTGACTCCTCCCGCCGTGAGTGGGGCGGGAGCGAGTCTCAGACTCTTACTGACCAAAACCCATCCATGTTTCTTCCCCAGCCCTTTTTATTCCGGGGGCGCGGTAACTCTTTCGAACATCCCGCCGACTATGGAACCCTTAAAAGCTTTGGTATACATTTTACTGCATCTAGCCCAAACTTGTGGTCGACTGCCAGTATAGAGAGCCGTACCACCACGTATTTTTGCAATCACTATTTCGGTGTGAGAGTGAGACACAGTTATTAACATCGTATAGCGCCATCTCTCTTTCACAACGAAAGTATGCCTGCTTTGACACGTCATGGTAAGGCCCCTGATTCACAGGGCTGTAGCTAGAGTCGAATTTAAGGTAGGGCAGCATTGATTACAGGTAGGGTGGAAGTAAAAATTTTATCATAATTGATCTGCCCTCGAAGCACGGGCTCCTAAATCAATCACCTATTGCTACATTTTATTTTATCTCAAACTATGAACAAACAATTTACTTAAATATAATAATTTATCTTAGTTTTTGGTATTTTTAGGGTACATCTAGCTTTTAAGTGCAAATTTCTGTTCGATACGAGCATCCCCCCCTCTAACTTTTGAATGGCTATAACTAGAAATGTGAAAAAAGTCACAACCGTAGCACATGTAATGAACTTCCAAGGAAAACTATCACGGCTAAGTAGGCTTAACCGGTTACAGAGTTATAGTCGGCTAACTAAGATCTACTACGGAAACCTACTGCGCGTGGCCCGACACGCACTTGGCTGGTTTTAAGGTATAGTATAGTGATTTCAAAGTAGCCCATTGCCCCACAATGCCCCCCCCCCCAACTACGGCCATGCTGATTCAGGAATAGGAAAGGGCTAGGCGGAAGATGTGAAGGTATACTTACAACATGCAGCAATCCATCGTCATTGGGCCTGCTCTGTGAGTACACTAGATTGATTTTAGTAGTCTGCACGGCCACTGGACTTTTTGAAGCTATATTTTCTGCTATTTCCAAAACAGCTTTTAAGGCGCTGAAATAATTAAACAAAATTGAATTACCTTCTTAATAGTAATATAGTCTGTCCATTTGATTTTACGAAAAATGAAAACAAAATAATAACCTATTTTGTTCAAATTTTCTCACATAAATGAATAAAATAGCATTAAATGATGAATTATGATGTTTCGAGCATGAAATTGATATAAATGCGCCATCCTTACGACATTTTGATAATTTCCGTGGCAGAGTTAGAAAAAATAGATTAAGACTTTGTTTACATTCTTCGTAAAATCAATTTGTACAGATTAGGGAATGCAATCTCGTTCTCGCGAGATCTCAGGATTTTTTTAGTCAGATTGATCTCGGACGAAAAAAGGGCGAGTTCTCGCGAGAACGAGATTGCACTCGAGCATAAAAACGTCTTATAATAGTCTGACTAATTGGTAAATTTTGTTAATTAATCTGTAATATCTAATAGATCTACTGAGTACATTGGATTGTCTTAACTTGGATTAATTTCTCTCTCACTGATGTACATGTGAGTACTACTAGTAAAAAAAAGACACACAAACAGCCAATCTCGCGAGATCTTGAAATTGGCGAGATCTCGCAGTAATCATAAACTCGCGGGATCTCTCTTGAGCCCCAATCTCGCGAGATTTGCATTCCCTAGTACAGACTATTGTCTGGTTATTTATAAATAAATCTTACGTGTCTTTATCAGGGAACACCTTGCTGACTAAACCGATTTCCTTAGCTTCTTTAGCGTCAAAGTTCCTGCCAGTGTAACACAGCTCTCTCGCCACTGACGCGTTGCCCACTATCTGGATATTAAACAAAAGCTGTAGTTAAGATAAACATTTTAATATTTTATTTTGTATGGCATCTCCCTGGTCAACCTGGAAGGTTGTCGACTGGTTAACCAGGTTTGCCTGTGAAGTGCCGTAAATGAATTTAGGGCCTCCAGCCAGGGCTTAACTTACAAAACTAAGCGACTACATCTTAACTAACCACTCACACGTGCAGGGATACTTTGATATCCAAAAAAAGGGCGTTGTACGTCCAAGGATATTTTTATATACATAGCGACATATTTTATAAAACCGACATCTATCAACAATAATGCGTTTAGTTGTGGTGTAAATTAATACAATCTAAATGTTATGTTTTTCTCCAAATTCAATATTTACACCTATTTTTAATACGTTAAATTGATTAGGTATTTAGGTCGGGACGTGTGAGTGGCTAATAGTATAATTACGAAAGTGAGTTTGTT
Source organism: Pyrrhia umbra (assembly GCA_963891755.1). Lineage (NCBI taxonomy): Eukaryota > Metazoa > Arthropoda > Insecta > Lepidoptera > Noctuidae > Pyrrhia > Pyrrhia umbra. The sequence continues at coordinate 7,299,658 of OY982943.1, forward strand.
TGTTTGATACGCTTTTACGGTAAAACGGCTGAACCGATTTGGATGGAATTTGGTACGGAACCCTGGAGATGATTACAGGCTATCCTATGTCCTTCCGCAGTATTTAAGCTATCTCCACACTAAATTCAGTCTAAATCGATTCAGCTATTTTTCAGTAAAAGTGAAACACAGAAACAGACATACGGACAGACAGAGTAAGTAAAGTATTTATGTTAATAGTAAGGATTTTTGTCGGATTGTCTCACCTTAGGCAATCTCTGCAATGTGCCTACATCGGGTGCCAAACCCACGTCTACTTCACGAACTGAGAACCACGCGTCTTCTGTGCAGTACCTGTAATTATATAAGAGATATTTTAAACCGACATCGAATAAAGAGGTAAGGATTTGACGGGATTTTCAAGTTCATGGCATCAGGAGTTCCTGAAATAATCATACATGTATTTATTTAAATATATATTATTATATTTATTTAAATATATATTATTATATTTATTTAAATATATATTATTATATTTATTTAAATATATTTAAGTAGTTCTTGTGCACTTGCCACTTATGTTTCCCCACCATCCAGAGGTTGACCGGTAGAGAGCGCCTAAGGCGTTAAGTCCGCCATTGTACAGTCAACAAATTTGAATTATGACCCACCATAAGGTTATATTCTTACATACATTCAAATACAATTAGGTCGACATTCGCGTAATCATACGTTTCCATGGTAACACGATATAAATTTATAAACATTTATTTGACACCAATTTCTGAGTGACTTTTTGACGCTGTCATTTTATAATCGAAATAATTCGTTCGAACATGGTTATGAAAAAGAAAATATTGTTCCAAAGAGTTTGGATTCAAAATATGATTACTAATGCTATATAGAAAATATTATCTATTGTAGTAATAACAAAGGTTAAAATTGCATAGATCTCTAACCCGTATTGACATAGCTTGCCTAATATTTAAAACGTCCTAAGTTAAATGTACTGTAAAGGATGGAAATCTTTGTTATTTTGACGGTTTCAAACGATTTATCGTCAAAGTGGGTCATGATTCAAATTTGTCGATTGTACATAGGTATATTGATTTATTGTGTGCAAAAAGTGTAAATAAATAAACTGTGATAAAACAGACAAACTGACGAAGACGTAATACTAAGGTTTTTTGTCATTTCAGTTCGGACGGAACCATAAAAAAAATGCAGTCGAATTGGGAACCTCCTCCTTTTTTTGAAGTCAACGTTATAACATTGGTTTCAATCTATCTCCATCCCAAATTTTATTTAAATCTGTTTAGCCGTTCAAGGTATCATACTACCATAGATTATAATATATCAGTCTTCAGGGTCCCATCTATCTCCGTACTAAATTTTATCCAAAAGGCTTAAGTCATTTTCAACTTATGGAGTGACCAACAGAAGAGATTCATTTTTAACCGACGAAAAACTAAGGAGGTTCTCAAGTCGACGATATAGCTATATATCTTGATCAATCTTCACAAAACATATAATTGCTAAAAATCTTACCTCATATCAGCGGCGGTGATCAAGTTGACTCCAGCACCGATGCACGCGTTGTGCGTCACAGCGATCACGGGCTTAACGCAATTTTCTAGAGATGTTATGGTGTCCTATAATAGAACAATTATTTTAAATTTGATATGGGATTGCTCCTGAATCATTTTTTAACCGACTTCAAAAAAAGGAGGAGGTTATCAATTCGACTGTATTTTTTTTTGTTTTTTTTTTTTTTTTTTTTTTTTTTATGTTTGTTACCTCATAACTTGCGACTGGGTGAACCGATTTTCATGGTTCTTTTTTTATTTGAAAGCTGGTGCTTCCCGTGTGGTCCCATTTAAATTTTATCACTACCGATTCAGCCGTTTTATAAATATATCAAAAATAACGATTTATCTCTACTTGCTGATATGCCAAATACTTAGATGATTTGATTATTTACGCTTATTACAACCTAAAATAAATAATAGTTTAAAAAAAACTAAAAAAACACGCTTTTATTGCTGACCGAACTAAAAAGTAGAAAATAATTCAATTCAGAGTAAAAAGCGTGGGGTGCATTTTCCTATTTTTCATGACTCTCCTCTCATAAATGGTTGCCGATAGAATAGGTGTAATAATTAAAATATCAAGCACCCCACGCTTTTTACTCTGAATTGAATTATTTTCTACTTTTTAATTCGGTCAGCAATAAAAGCGTGTTTTTATAGTTTTTTTTAAACTATTATTTATTTTCCATTTTTTAGTTCGGTCAGCAATAAAAGCGTGTTTTTTTAGTTTTTTTTTTCGGATTATTGCATTGTCATCAGCCCTTAACACGTGTGCAAAGTTCCAAGTTGATCAGACGTCTAGAAACCAGTGAAAATTAGGTTCAAAGATTCCGTTACATACATACATACATACATACAACCCGAGCTAATAAAAGCGTGTTAAAAAAGTGGTGTGTTTATTTTGTTAAGATAGCAAGACCGAGACACTGAAAAGCGAAAAATAAAAAAACTTTTTACAAAAAATTAAAACCGACTTCCAAAAAAATACTGAAAAGTAAAAAAATAATTTTTATTTAAACGCTTTACGACCAAAACATCGCTTTCGAAGTCGGTGGCGAAATACGAACAATAGTAACTTACAAGACACCGACTTCGAAAGCGATGTTTTGGTCGTAAAGCGTTTAAATAAAAATTATTTTTTTACTTTTCAGTATTTTTTTGGAAGTCGGTTTTAATTTTTTGTAAAAAGTTTTTTTTTGTATGGCATCTCGCAGGTCAACCTAGAAGGTTGTCGACTGCTTAACCGGGCTTGCCTGTGAAGTGCCTTAAATGAATTTAGGGCCTCCAGCCAGGGCTTAACTTACAAAACTAAGCGACTACACGCTAAGGGCACCCCCTAGTGGGATACGGGTCTCGGCTTAGGGCGTCGCTGGGGGAGGACAGCAAGGGACAGGCTGGATCAGAATATATTATGATTATTATAATCGGGAATTTTAAAGCTATTAAGCTCAGCGCGCGGGCTGGCTCGTCGAATCATGAATCTAGTCTATGTCAGAGGATGGGCTGCCATTACTGAAATCGCCGACTCCGGACTAGAACTTTAAAAATCCCGGACAGTTGAGTAAATTGGTTTTTTCCCCGGACACTTTTCATGAACTCGCCTAGTGGTTAAAGAACCTGCCTCTCGTGTACGAGTGTGCGGGTTCGATACCTGGCAAGTACCAATGTGACTTTTCTAACTTCTGACTAACGGTGAAGGAAAACATAGTGAGGAAACCTGGACGTAAAAGTCTGAAATCGCCAATCCGCCTTGAGCAAGCGTGGTGATCAATGCTCATGCCTTCTCTGTATGAGAAGAGGCCTGTGCCCAGCAGTGGGACGATATATAGGCTGATGATTATACTTTTTATGATTGGTTTTAATTTATTGCATTATCTTCATCATGGATTGGCGATTTCAGACTTTTTAGTGCAGGTTTCCTCATGATGTTTTCCTACCCCATTAGACAGTGGTGTCTAATATAGGTCATGCGATAAGTCACATTGGTGCCTGGTTTTGAACCTGCTCACTCGTACACGAGATGCAGGTGCTTTAACCACTGAGTCACCACAATTTAGACTAGATGACTAAAAGAAAATAGTGCTAAAAGGCTAAATAGATAATGACAACATTTGTGGATTGATGTGTACCTGTGCATATTTGATGAAGTTATAATGGAAGCGCGCCTTCCTAGCGACATCTTCTAGCTCGTCAGCCTCGGCTGCCAGTTGAACCAGGCTTTGCAGCTCAATGCCTGAAGTCAGGAAAACACGTTTATTAAATTAAATTTTATATTAATATTGTATAAAGATGGTCTTCAAACCTTACAGACAGACTGGTGCTGGGGAGTTTGTTGCGCCACTTCTTATTCCCAGCTAAAACACATAGGAAGTGGTGAAGGGCGGGCGTTTTGGGGGCTGTCTTTTGTAAATTTGACGTTCAAAAAGGGCTGATTTTCAGCCTAATTTGAATTAATGATTTTTGAATTTTGACGTGCGTCAGGCAGGGGTCGAATCTCTTCAACAGAGGGTAGATCGCAAGGGGTTTCATCAAGAGATGTCAGCATAGATGACAAAGCCCGCCCTGCAGGGCCATAGCCTCCCGGGGCTGCGGGATGTTCGAAAATAAAAAGGGCTAAGGAACGTGGATGGATTTAATCAGTAAGAGACTGACACTTCCTCCCGCCCCACCCGGGAGGAGTCATTAGATGATTTCCCTCCCAAAAAAAAGTCTTACATGTCGAGGAAGTGCAAGCAGGCCTAAACTTACATTAGGTACATAATAATATGTAGACTGTCTAAAATGTAATAGGATGTGGCAACACCAAATAATTTGAGATAAGTTGATGATGAAACGACTTACCACCAGTAAAATGCTTTCCTTGGCCTGATAACACTATAACTCTGCACTCCGGAATCAGGCTTAGGGTTGTGAAGCAGTTGGTTATTTCTCTGTAACGAAAAGACAGTATGTTATAGGAAGGGTATGATAGTTTTAATCCTGGTTCGCAAGGTAATTCGCTCAGGGTTATAAATGCGAATGTAGTTCTGTTGTTCATTAAGCATTAATCCTTCAAGACATCTGCTTAAAGTAGAAACTGATTGCAGATAAAAATAGAAGAAAAAAATAAATAAAAATAAAGCATTCACGGAATAACAACTAAACTGATATACATGAAATGTGGTTTGTAGATAGCTTAAACCCTAGGAAAGGTTAAAGGATACTTTTTATGCAGGTACGTGAGGTAGTTTCCTAATGGTTCGAGTGAGACCCCTTGAAGAATGCATGGTTATAAAATGGTGAATGGGATGTCAAATTTTTGTTTTGTGTATTTTATGTGTTTTCGACCAATAAATACTAAAATATTCTTTCTTTCTACGAACATTGTTAATTCTATAGGTACTTACTGCCACATAGTTCTGGAAAATGAGTTGGATTTTTTAGGCCTGTTTAATTCCACATGAAATACATGTTTCTTTGGTTCGGTTACAGCAAGGGTTTCGAACTGCGGTAGTTCAGCTTTAGTGAAGGTGCGTATTAGTATATCTGGAAATTTAAATAAATTATTATTTAATGTTTTCACTGCCAGTCATGTATATGTGACAAAGTCAAATGTGTCCAGATCCCTAGGGTCACGACTACATGACAGTATTGAAGAATTAAATTGTAGATTGATGTGAGCATGCTTTTGCATTCTTTATATGGTGTTAAAAGGGTTTACTTTTCCCCGCTTATAGAATATTTTTAATTCTTTACTTTAATTTTACACATTATGTCTAAATTTTTTGTCTGTTGTATTTTTTTGTGTGTGAAATAATAAATAAATTTTAAAGTTTGGTTTGAAAGTGGCCCTGAGATTAGCAAATTGGGCTTAAATCAGGGTTAGGTTGCCTCTACCATTACTGATACTGATTTTTAAATACATATACTATATGTATTTAATACACATAATATTCCATTCACACAAATGTATGTAATTGTTTTTTGCTTGTGTTAATCATTTTTAAAAGAGAAAAATGACTGAGATGTCCCACCAACCAAAGTTTTTATGTAACAGGTTATCTCTGAAACTGCAGAACTGATTCTGGTAAAGCTTTCACTAATAGAAAGTTTTATTTTTCTCAAGTGCTGTAGGATATGTGTTTATGTTTGTGTAAGCAACACGGGCCATGCCATGGGCATGGGGAAGCTAGCAAATAATATATATGTTTTACAAATTAGAGAGTATCTTGATTTTCATATAACAAGTTTGGAAATCACGATTTTAAATAATTGTATAGGTATCTATTTATAGAAGTTTACAACTTATTTATCTGTAAAGCAACAATAATGTTGATTGTAGGTATGGACATTGGACTGTGATAAGTTGATCTTCTACCTTATCATAGTCCAAAGTCCGATAGGACTCCATAAATTGCAAAAAAATACAATAACTAATTTTTTTTTGCAAAGCGATACAATTCTATTTATATCGTTCCCTAAAAAAACTATGAACACTAGTATTTTTAAGGATAAACCCATCATTTTAGAATACATAAAAACCCATATTAATAATTAAAAACAAAGCTATTTTACATAACAACATCGGAAAAGGCAATTTTGACAACAAATTAAGTACTTACTTGAGATAACTTTTCTAGGCTGGTTATACGCCATTGTTTTGAATAACAGAGACATTTTTCTTGTTTTTATATTCACTTTTATTTATAAAATATTAAATGACTGCCTCACGGCGGTTTAATAGCTTAATAAAACAAAAATCAAAGTCGGCCAAAGTCCAGTGATAGAAGATAGAAAAGAAAAACAAATGAATGTCACTGTCAAATATTTTGACGTTTCGATTAAGTTGCATTTTGTTTCTTCCACAATCATGTTTCGTAAACCGTAACGTAATATTTGTTTTTGGCAGTTTTTTTTGTTACTTTATAATAAAAATTAAGACAAATACCTGACAAAGTTTAATAATTAATTACCTTTTTTACATGTTATTGTGTGGACGTTTGGAATTTGCTTGAATATTTGATAAGAAGGAGTGGCAAATAAATAAAACGCAATTCAATATGATGTTTTTTGAACGCCTGGAACCCAGGCTAACAAATTGTTATTCTTAATAATTAAATATTACTAAGTTAACCAAAAGAAAGTATTATTAATTGAAAAGAAATGCCTGTTATTTCATTTAACTAACTTCTTCGCGCCTAATTAAATAGAAAATGCTATAATTTGCATTCTCACCATTAACGCAATATAAATTAATAAAACTATCTGCGAAATACAATAATTTTAATTTATTCATTGCATTTTATTAGGAAAGCTGTCTTAGGTTCCTTAAATAGCATCTAGACTTGAAAGTCGGTCCGCGGCTCGGTTGATGTCATGTTAGGATGTCGATTTGCTGAATAGGAAATGTTAATGGGGTAACCATGCTTTCAAGACGTTTTTGTTGCGTATTTTTGGGCTCCAATAATCTAAGTTTTTATCGCAAAAAGGTGTTCCTATTTTTTTTCTGAGAACCTCCTTATCTCTTGTACTTTGTATCAAATTTGTTAACTACCAGGCAATTAGATTTGTATAAATATTTTTCATACAATTTAACATGAATCTAGCTCTAATTTATTGTTGTATAAGTCTGTTTATTTAGTGATAAGTTAATAAATCGTCTTGCGCGAGGTAACAGTATCACCATTTTATTTCCAATTTTTGGTTTAATGAACATTTTTATTTACTTCTATAAGGTCTTTAAAGATTATTTTTTATTTTTTTTTAAATCATATGCACCGTCGCAAATTCCATATTCCAATTCAAAGTGCGCCGTATCGTCCAAATCTAACCGATTTTTGGCTACACGAAATCATGAGTCACTAGGTACCTACATTAGATATTTGACTCATACGTCCCTTTTTCGGTTCGCTGTCCCGCATGGCGTGAACGAATTACTAATTACTGTTTAATTGTATGGGATCGATCTACGGAGAGGCCCTTAGGGATATTGGCGGGAATTCCGTTGAAGTTAGGCAGCCATATTGCGTAACTGTCAAAAATATTTTAGTTTTTTAGGCACTGGTTTTATTTGTACGGCCGGTATGACTATCTTATATTTAAGTAAACGTTTAAAATTGCATAGGTACCTACGATTTGAATGTTTGTTACTCAATGATATCTAAGGTTACATACAGTGATTTGTTTAGGACTTAGATTAGGACATCGGAATATTTTTATCGCGATAACTACAGAGGATAAAATGGAAAATGGAGAAAATCACATTTTTACCTATCTATAAAACCGCAGACAACTGCTAGTACTAAGTACTACTCTTCATAGTCTCTTCCACCGTCCGTACGTTTAGATCTTTTAAACTAAACAACCGACTTTAATGCGTTTTTCATCAATAGACAGAGTGATTCAAGAGGAAGGTTTAATATGTATAATACAAGCATATTATTTGATGATTACCCATCCGAAACAATCTATAATATTTATAATATAAAAGAGCTGAGGTAGAACATGGATGGGTTTCAGTCAGTAAAAGTCAGATAATCCCTCCGGTGCCACCCATGGTGAGAGGAGTCATTTAATGATTTCCCTTTCGAAAAAAGGGGTATTTACTTATTACATATAGTAAAAACATAAAAATAATAAATTATACTAATATATTTAGGCATCAAAATATTCATCCGCATCGCTGTCAACGGGAATCGTGCCCAAAAGGCTGGCTGCATTGCCACGTTGGATGGCAATGCTGATTCTTTGACCGAAATATAGGCCAGCCCTTTGATCACGCGTGGAGTCTACTAAACGTTTGCCTATATCACGAAATAGTAGACGGGCACTTGGACCCCATGGCCCTAATGTTTCTACCCCAAACGGCTCAAATATATAATTACCACTAAGGTTTATATATTTGCGCCGTTTAAGGTTTTCTGCAGCTGCGGCAGCTGCACCAGCACAGCCCACCGTACTGGGAAGATGGGATGGAGCAAGGGTGTCGACACAAGTTGCATCCCACACCAAAGACCTTCCCATCTTCCATGGCATTACAGACATCCCATCCGGTCTCTTGCCGTCGTCGCGCGCCAAACCATTGGGTTCTAGAACGGCTGGCACCCCGGCGGTGACAAGAGCACGGCGGATGATGTCGTTAATGCTGGCATGCCGTGCTATGCGACCTGCGCTCTTGATGCAGGAAAGACCATGGTGACCAAGGCTGTCCACGGATTCGCCGCATTGGCAGCGGTGCGGAGCTCCACAGGGAGCGCCCAGGCGCAAGCATGTAGCGAGCCGAAATGTTGTATCACCCAGCATAGTGCCTATGTTGGGTGATGGAAGTGCGTGAAGCCAAAGACCTGACTCCCACTCTCCCAAAGCCAGAAGGCGAGCACGCTCAGCAGTGTTGGTAGACGTTTCAATAAGGTTTTTTCGTACCAACCTGCAAAGCGGCTCATCCCATTGTCTCTGGGAAGCGGGGTTGTCAGGTAAAGCTGTGTTTGGGCAAGCCATTTTCCAGGCGTTCATAGCATCAGTCAAATACGGCACCTCAGAGTCAACCAGCGATGGAGCTAAAATTTTCCTGGTTAAACTTTCAGTGCTGTAGACCGAGGATAAGAACGCCGGTAGACTAACACTAGAAATTTTGCGGACGCCGAGGCCACCAAAACGAATGGGAAGAGTAGCTTGAAGCCACGCACGGTCGTCCAAAGCCACATTAAATAATGACGTTAACGTGTTACGAATAATTTGGTCCACTTTGTCTAATAGATGCGGCTGCTTCCATAGAGGGGAAGAGCGGAGATTATAAATAAATTTTGGGCCAAAACAACAATATTTTAGTAAAGTAAAAGCCGAGTGTAAATTAATTTTGAGTAGTCTGTCCGAAATATCTTTAAAATTAGCTATTTTTGAGTTAATGAAATTTTCAAAACTGTCTTCCAAAATTGGGGAACCTAGGAGGTGCAATGAGCTTTTTTCAAGGATTTTGATTTGCGGGGCTATTGCATTAAATTTTGATAGGGTTGAATGTCTGTCGGTTATGTCAGGGAGGTAAATTTCACACTTAGAGAAGTTAAGGTCCAAACCGATGTTGCTGAATTTTTGTTCAAGGAAAATTAAATCTTTATAGTTTTATATACTTACTTCATCGAACGAGTATACTTCATCAAAAATAACTTTGTCACTTTATGTGATCATAAATGTCTGTTACTAAAATTTAACTGCAGTGAAAGTCTGATCAAGTTCCTGAGCGTTAGATTTAGAACGTCGTTTGTGGCTAACCACATTTGTGATAAGGAAATGATTACTATAATATCTAAACATTAACCATAGACTAATAGAATGGACAGACCATTCCTATGAGTGTCATTTTCCTGATTCCTGTTTTTTTATAGTAGAACGAGATAGGTACGAACATCACAACCATTATTATATTTTTTTTAGAGATGGGGAATCATCAAATGACTCCTCCCGCTTTAGGCGGAGCGGGAGGGAGTGTCAGACTCTTACTGACTAAAACCCATCCATGTTCCTTCTTTCGCCCTTGACGTTGCAGGGTCACGGTAACTTTTTCGATAATCCCACAGTCCCCACGTCACAACCTTGCAGTGTTTATAAGAAATGACAGACGGAAAAGAGACGTTATGGAGAGGTCGCTTTCTCTCTTTCTAGAGAGCTGTCAGTTTTATAAAGGTATTGCTTGGTCCATAGAATTCTCTAGGTCTACGTATAATGCAACGGGTCTAAGAAATACGATACGCCTTGTAATAATATCTATTTAAATAGCAAAAAGTTAACAAGTACGAATGAGTACTTCCGTTAAAAAAACAGCTTGTATTACGACTACTAATCAAGGTGCTTTACTAGATCCGCACTTCCATACTAATATATGTATTGTCACGTAGATCGGTAGGAAAGTTCTAGGTCGAATATTCTAGAACGAATATTCTAGATCGAACATCCTAGAACGAATATTCTAGATCGAAGATTCTAGAACGAATATTCTAGATCGAAGATTCTAGAACGAATATTCTAGATCGAAGATTCTAGAACGAATAATCTAGATCGAACATTCTAGAACGAATGTTCTAGGGCTAAGGCCTAGAATGGTATGACCTAGAATGATCTAGAAAATGCTACGCGACCACCATCTATTATCGAGTACTAGAACTATAAGAATGTTCTAGAACCATGTAGATTACCTAGATGTTCTAGAACTATGTAGGTTAACTAGAACTTTCTGGAAGTCGGGCTCGACATATAAATAGAGGGTGGGCAGCGCTGCGAGTTAGTTCGACTTTGAACGCGATACAGTGAACTTCGAGTGAACGAAGTAAAGAGTGATCAGTGAAACTAATTAGTGTGTGATTCTAATTAGTGAGTGGTTTTTATTGGTGTTATTGTCTTTGTGATTTGTGAAGATTTTAATAAAGTGTTGAAATTTGTGTATATTGGTGTAAAATTATTTATCCCGAACCCCAGCTCGTAACAATTTGGTGTCAGAAGTGGGATAAATTATGCCAGTATTACCGAAGGACGACACGGAAGGTATCCGTACCAGGAGTCAACGCCAGCAGGAAATCGACCAAAGGCGGTTTGAAGATTCTCCGAGACAGACGCCTGGTGGCACTCAGCCAACAACGGAGCCAGTCCCTGGAGTGTCCGGAGTTTCTGCAGCATCAGCAAATATGGACCTTTCTGCTCTAATGGCCATGCTGCAGGAACAGTCTCGTCAGTTGCAGGAACAGCTTAAGAAAGACAAAGAGGAACAGGCCCGCCGACAAGAAGAACAGGCCCGCCGACAAGACGAACAGGCCCGCCGACAAGAGGAACAGACTCGTCAGTTGCAGGAACAGCTTCAACGTGACAAGGAGGAACAGGCCCACCGACAAGAGGAGCAGATGCTCCTCATGAAAGATTTGCACGCGACATTTGGCAAGGACATCAAAGCCGTTAAGGAGACGATTCAGCTGCACGAGAACCGTATCTCCGAGGCCGAAATTCAGATTGCTGATGTGAAAAAAGCATTGGGTAATTTGAAAGCTGGAGACGGGACGGTAGTTACCACACCTTCTGTTCGCGGATTCAAAGTGCCTCCTTTCGACGGAACATCTTCCTGGTCGGCATATAAAATCCAGTTTCAAGCTGTCATGAAAGCAAATGGATGGACAAATGAGCAGGCCATGACCGCACTTACTTTGGGCCTTCGCGACGAGGCCTTGACCATATTAGAGGCACTCGGAAAAGAAGTGACCTACGAGCAGCTGCTGGAGGCGTTAGAATCCAGATACGGTGACGCACATCTGGAACATGTGTTTCGTGCCCAGTTGAAAGATCGTGTTCAACGCAGTGGTGAAAACTTGCAGCAGTGGGCCCTGGGTATAGAAAAGCTGGTTCGAAAGGCGTACCAGTCTGCGCCTGAGCTTATCGAGAGAACTCTGACTCAGGCTTTCATCGATGGCATAAAGGACCTGGAAGTTAGAGCTACTGTTAGACTTGGGCACCATGAAACGCTGAAGGACGCCTTGGCCCATGCGTTGGAGGTAGAAGCAGTGAGATACGATCACCGAGCCCACCGCATCAGGGAGGTTGCAGCGTCACCCATACGTGACCGTGCTAAATATAGCCCTAGATGTTACACGTGTGGAGAAAAGGGCCACCTGCGGTCGAGTTGCCCGAAGAAAAGCACTGCGAGCGAAGATAACATCCAGGAAAGACGGGCGGTTGATGTCACCGCCCAGCAACAGGGAAACGAGTAAACGCCAGGACCGCGGGGCGGGTGCTGGCTGGTATTATAGAAGCCCCAAGGATTTCGATCTCACAAGCCCATGATGGGAACAGCCTGATCATCAGAGGCGAAGTAAACGGAAGGCCATGTAAAATGACATTGGATACTGGAGCTTCTCGCACGGTTCTCAGTTCCCAACTAGCGAATCGTTTTCTTGGGGCCTTCTTTGGTAAGCATGACCGCGTAAATTTAGTGACAGCGACCGGTCAGCACATAGCCGTCCAAGGTGAGAAGGAAGTGAACCTAAAACTGGGTAACACAATTTACCTGCATAAGGTCATAGTTGCTGACATCGTAGACGACTGTATCCTTGGTTTGGATTTCATGCGACAGCACTGCTGTGAGATCGACGTCAATCAAGGAGTCTTGAAATGTGGTTCAGAAGAAGTCTTTATGGAAGGTGCACCATCAGGGGAAGTATACTGCTTGAAGAGGACTGCCCTTCCTCCCCGGTCGGAAACAATAGTCCCAGTTACTCTTCCACAGAATTCTGGGCAGAAAAATCGCTGTATGCTCATTGAAACAGTGGGCGAAAACCTTCCATGGAAGATGGCACGGACATTGGTAAGGGCTACCAATGTTGCAGCCGTACGCATACTGAACCCAAGTGCAGAGGAACAAGTTATAAAAAGGGGTACGTTGTTGGGTGCCTGCGAAGAAGTAGCTTGGATGCGTAAATGCCAAAGTCAGCCTTCTCGAAATAACATCCTGAGTGCAAGAGCTAACATGGCAAATCTTTTGGAAGACTGTTGTAAAGAATTATCTGAAGGAGAAGGGGAGAAGGCTAGGAAGATGCTTCTTCAGTACGCCGATATTTTCGCTACAAATGATGCTGACATAGGGAAGACTGGACTTGTTCAGCACAGAATTAATACGGGAAATCAGGTACCAATTCGACAGCGGCCTAGAAGACTACCAGTGGCAAGAGAAAAGGAAGTGGATACCATGATCGAAGGAATGGTAAAGGATGGAATTATAGAGCCTTCATCTAGTCCATGGTGTTCTCCTGTGGTCCTAGTAAAGAAGAAGGACGGCAGCATGCGGTTTTGCGTAGACTATCGTCGACTTAATGACATTACAAAGAAAGACAGTTATCCGCTACCCAGGATCGATGACACACTGGATACGCTGTCAGGAATGAAGTGGTTTTCCACGTTAGATCTAAAAAGTGGCTACTGGCAAGTGGAAATAGACCCTAAGGATAAAGAGAAAACCGCATTCTCTACAGGAAAGGGACTATGGCAATTTAATGTTATGCCATTCGGATTGTGCAATGCTCCTGCGACATTCGAAAGGCTAATGGAGCTAGTACTCACCGGATTGATTGGAGACGCCTGTCTTGTCTATTTAGATGACATCATCATCGTGGGCCGCACATTTGAAGACCACCTTCGTAATCTGGAGCGTGTTCTTTAAAAAATCCGAGGAGCCAATCTTAAGCTAAGTCCGAAAAAGTGCTCATTCTTCAGGAAGCAAGTAAGCTTTTTGGGACACGTGGTTTCGGAAGAAGGAGTGCAAACTGACCCGGAAAAGATAATCGCAGTCAAGGATTGGCCGGTTCCAAAAGACAAGACGCAGGTCAGAGCATTTCTGGGTTTGTGCTCGTACTATCGACGGTTTGTTAAGAGTTTTGCTGATATTGCTAAACCTCTTCACAAGCTTACCGAGGAGAAGGGATCCTTTTGTTGGGATGAGAGCTGTGACATAGCTTTCCAAGAGTTGAAGTCACGTCTGTGTAATACCCCAATTTTGGGCTACCCTGACACAGAAAACGAATTCATAGTTGACACAGACGCAAGTAATACTGGAATTGGCGGTGTGTTATCTCAACGGAAAGGAGATCATGAAGTTGTGATAGCTTATTTCAGCAAAGCCTTATCAAAGCCAGAACGAAATTATTGTGTCACAAGACGCGAGCTCCTCGCCGTAGTGAAGTCACTGCAGCATTTCAGCAAATACTTGCTTGGTCGTAAATTTCACCTGCGGACTGATCATGCTGCATTGAAGTGGTTGTTGCAGTTTAAGAATCCGGAGGGACAAGTAGCAAGATGGATTGAACTGCTACAAGAGTTTGACTTCACAATTGAACATCGCAGCGGGAAGTCTCACGGTAACGCAGACGCCTTATCAAGAAGACCTTGTCCTGGAGACTGCAAGCATTGTGTCAAGCATGAAGCTAAGGAATTACTTCCTGTCAGGATGCTAAGAACGGATATTAGTGATGAGTGGAAGGAAACCCTACACCAAGCTCAACAAAGCGACACAGACATCAAACCAATTCTCGAGTGGATTGAGGCTAATGCTCCTAAACCGAAATGGTGTGATGTTGCAGCAATGAGTTCAACCACAAAGAGTTATTGGGCACAGTGGGAGAGCTTAGTAATCCAGGATGGTGTTTTGTGCCGTAAATGGGAAAATACTCGAGGAGATCGCTGCCATCTGCAAATGGTCGTCCCGAAGGCAAAGGTACCAGAAGTTTTACAGCTCTACCACAATGGTTGTTCAGGAGGTCATATGGGAGTAAAAAGAACTCTCTTGAAGATTCGAGAACGGTTTTATTGGATCCATTGTCGAGAGGATGTTGAGGATTGGTGTCGCAAATGCACTAGTTGTGCGGCTGTAAAAGGACCTCATACACGTAGCAGGGGTGCACTGAAAGTGTACAATGTTGGAGCCCCCTGGGAACGAATAGCACTAGATGTCGCTGGCCCATTTCCTGAAAGTGACAGTGGAAACAAATATTTCATGGTTGCCATGGATTATTTCACTAAATGGCCGGAAGTTTTTGCTATTCCTAATCAAGAAGCTGCAACGGTTGCTGATAAATTAGTCCACGAAGTTTTCTGTCGCTTTGGGGTACCCTTAGAAATCCACAGCGATCAAGGAAGAAACTTTGAGTCTCAAGTCTTTCAGGAAACTTGTCGAGTGATGGGTACCCACAAAACCAGAACCACTTCATACCACCCACAGTCTGATGGAATGGTGGAAAGGTTTAACCAGACATTAGAAAGGTATCTGGCTAAAGTTGTATCAAGCAGACAAAAGGATTGGGACAAGCACATACAACCATTTCTCCTGTCATACCGAAGTGCAGTTCACGAGAGTACGACCGTGACGCCAGCCTTCGCGAATTTTGGAAGAGAGTTAAGGTTACCGGCAGATCTAATTACTGGTACCCCACCTGATACTCCACGCAACATAACAGATTATGCAAATGACCTGCGTAACAAAATGAATGATGTATATGAGCATGTCAGACAATCAGGCCAGCAGATGTCCGAGAAGATGAAAACTCGATATGACCGGAAGATGAACAATAGTGGTTTCGACGAAGGTTCACTAGTATGGTTGCATAACCCTGTGCGTAGCAAAGGGAAGTCCCCTAAACTGCAGGCAAAATGGGATGGACCATACCGAATCATGACCAAGATCAACGACGTCACCTACCGGATACGAAAAAATACGCGAACTGCGCCTAAAATTGTTCATGTCGATCGTTTGGCTCGATACTACGGGAATAATGATGCTCGGGACGAGCATCTCTTAGTGGGGGGCAGTGTCACGTAGATCGGTAGGAAAGTTCTAGGTCGAATATTCTAGAACGAATATTCTAGATCGAACATCCTAGAACGAATATTCTAGATCGAAGATTCTAGAACGAATATTCTAGATCGAAGATTCTAGAACGAATATTCTAGATCGAAGATTCTAGAACGAATAATCTAGATCGAACATTCTAGAACGAATGTTCTAGGGCTAAGGCCTAGAATGGTATGACCTAGAATGATCTAGAAAATGCTACGCGACCACCATCTATTATCGAGTACTAGAACTATAAGAATGTTCTAGAACCATGTAGATTACCTAGATGTTCTAGAACTATGTAGGTTAACTAGAACTTTCTGGAAGTCGGGCTCGACATATAAATAGAGGGTGGGCAGCGCTGCGAGTTAGTTCGACTTTGAACGCGATACAGTGAACTTCGAGTGAACGAAGTAAAGAGTGATCAGTGAAACTAATTAGTGTGTGATTCTAATTAGTGAGTGGTTTTTATTGGTGTTATTGTCTTTGTGATTTGTGAAGATTTTAATAAAGTGTTGAAATTTGTGTATATTGGTGTAAAATTATTTATCCCGAACCCCAGCTCGTAACAGTATATATTATAAACGGCGGATGGTCTGTCTACCACATTTTATGGGATGTCTGCTGAACCGATGTGGATGATATTCGGTAAAAAGCTTAAATACTAGAAAAGAGTTATTGCATGAAATTATAACTTCCAAAGATATATTATATGCACTATTACGTACTAACATTTACGCAGACACAGGTGCACTCTCTATTCCCTCACTCTCATAGTCCGATGGATCGGCAATCCGACAGGACCGGACAGAGATCAGGCGCAGGACCGACAGCTTTACGTGCTCTCCGAGGCACGGAGGAGTCTTCCTGTGTTACGAAAACGGTCACTCATCCATGGACTGACCGTCACTAGCGCAGCTTAACCTTGTTAATATATTGGTCCACGGCTGTTTCTTAGCTACGATCCCCTCATCTCATCATCATCATCATCCTCCTGCCCTTATCCCAATTTTATTAGGGGTCGGCGCAGCATTTTTTCTTCTTCCATACTCTTCTATCTGCCGTCATCTCGCTAGTAACATTCATTCTAACCATATCAACCTTCACACAATCCATCCATCCCCTACGATCCCCTCATCTAAACATATAAAATGCTTTGTCCTGCATGACTAACGGATCAACGCACAGCCTCAACCTCTGATCGTAGAGACCTAAAACTTGGAGGGTGTGTTCTTTGTATGACGTAGGCATCCGATACGAAAGGATCTTCCGAAATTGTACCTCTAAAGGGGTGAAAAAGGGGGGCAAAGTTTGTATGAAACTGTAATTTTTAATTTGAATTCGTATAGCCCACGCGGGCGAAGGCACTGGCGGAAATATAATTAATATGCGTATAAGAAGTATTATAGTAGTAAATGGCATATACGTTTTATATGCTAAGTCAGTCACGTAACTGCGTTTAGCGCTATACTAACTTTACAAACGGATTTGCTCGGTGTCAAATAAATTGTTTGACAAACTGCCGAGTGAAATCAAAAAGGAAATCAATGTCGGTTATTATATGGTTCATCATCATTATTACCCTATATATTGTTATTGTCCCACTACTGGGCATAGGCCTCTTCTCATACAGAGAAGGCATGAGCATTTATCATCACGCTTGCTCAAGGCGGATTGGCGATTTCAGACTTTAAGTCTAGGTTTCCTCACGATGTTATCCTTCAGCGTTAGTTTGTGGTGTCTTAGATATACTTAGAAAGTACATATGACTTTAGAAAAGTCACATTGGTACTTGCCAGGTTTCTAACTCGCACACTTGTACTTAACCACTAGGCCACCACGACATTGGTTTGTGGTGGTTTGAAATAATAGCTGCACAATCCTATCGTTGTAGCGGTCAGTGTCTGAATGGGTTACCATCCATTTCATTTTGATTTTTGGTGCCTAGATTGAGCGATAAGTTTGATAACCAGGTATTCCAAGGTATTATCGTGTTATCCAACTAACTGGGTTGTGGTGGTCAGATAGGGAGTAACTCCATGTAATTATAAGTATTCAGCTGTATTCTTTTGGGCTACAAATCGACCCCAACATGTTGAAAAAAGTCTACGCAAATGATGATATACCTGCTAATTTTCTTGAACCTTCAAATCAATCAAAAACTTATAATGCATTGGTGATCCCATACAAACTTCTTGGATGTTCATTCGTTCGTCTTTCATTCATTTTCTCAGACTCAAAGAAATATATATATTTCTTCTTATTTCTGATTCTTTTCTTTAATCTATTTCTGAGAACGAACAAAGAAACTTCTTTGTCGATATTTTAGAGACGGACAGACAGACAATATTATGTGTGTTTATGCGTATTTAGGCATGTAGGTTTACTATTTCAATACGGTTGATTTATTATTGTTGCTAAACTGTGTGTGTACTTATTAGTATGTGTCAGACCTTAGCGGTACCGAATTTGGTATGTAGAAAGCTTCGTATTAGTCACAGGTTGTGGTCTAAAAATAGACGATTAACAGTGTGTGTGGCCATCGCCTTGGATAATGAAATATAGGAACGTATAGTCTTCAAAAGATATACGCTAAGAAACAGTAGTTACAAAGATGGAATAATGATCAAAAACGAAAAACAGCATCTTCTAGCGTCACAATAACAAAAGACAGCCCCTAACCACTTTTTGTTCAAATGTGTCTTCCCACTGTGGACGGAGCGGGAGGTCTCAGACTCATCATCTGCCTATCCTTTTCTCAACTATGTTGGAGTCGGCTTCCAGTCTAATACAGATGCAGCTGAGTACCAGTGTTTTACATGGAGCGATTGCCTATCTGACCTCCACAACCCAGTTACCGGGTAACACGATACCCATTGGTAAGACTGGTTGTCAGACTTTCTGGCTTCTCCCGTAACGATTGTCAAAGATCTAGAAATGACAAGCGGGACCAACAGCTTAACGTGCTTTCCGAGGCACGGAGGAGTCTCGCTATGACATAGATGGTCACCCATCCACGGACCGACCGCGCTAAGGGCAGCATAACCTTTGATCGGTCGACCTGTGCGGCTGTTACTTAGCCACGAGCTCCTCAAACGGAGAGCGGGAGGACTCAGACTCTTAGTGACCAAAACCCATCCGTGATCCTTCCTTCGCCCATTATGGTCCAGGGTCGCGGTAACTCTTTCGAACATTCCGCAGCCCATCCTTCACCACTTCCTATATGTTTTTGTTGAGAAGAAAGAAGATAGGTAGGATGTTTTTTGTGTATTGCATCTCACAGGTCAACCTAGAAGGTTATCGACTGCTTAACCGGCCTTGAAATATAAGTAGGTATAGATGATGAAGATAAGATGTGTGTGTTGCTGGGGAGTGGCGTAATAAACTCCCAAGCAACATATATCTGTATTTTGGCACTGATTCAACCATACTATGACTTCAATGTGCCATTATTGTTTTTTGATCAGACTGTCAGGAAAGGCCTTTTTACTCTGTAACTACATCAATATTAACGAAATTTGACACAGATCCCAAACAGAAACCTGCCAAAGACATAAGATACTTAAATTTTTTTATCCTAATACCAGTGCATCATGGTTGAAATGCAGATAATACATTACGGCCGACGAGTCGTGGTTGAAGTTAGCCATTAGGCTGCGCAGAGCCATTTTTATTAATATCAAATCAAATCAAAATCTTTATTCGTGTCCACAATTAGCCTAAGTATTGGGTAAATGAGTCACTGTGTCCTGCCACTTCAAGTGGCATACAAATTTTAATTCTATAAATTTTTCTAATAATATAAAAGATAACATGAGACATTAGTATTATAGTAGTTCTTACAATTTAATAATTAACGAACAATATAAAATTCCTAAATAACTAAAATTAAATAAAATTAAAATGCACAATGTTTCGGTTAATCTTGTAATCTTGTCACTATCGTAAATATATAATTTGCTGAAAGTATGGAGGGTAGAGGTAAGGAGAACCGTCTCTGTGTATGAAAAAGAGTTCGTTATAATGCCTAACAATTACAAATTGCTCTTTAAAATAAGTAACGACCATATAGCTTCTTATAGGTACAACTCAGGTCGTAGTGTCAATGTTTATTTGAGAACAATTGCGTCATGCTACCGCTGTGCCTCACCCGTACTGATAACAACAAGGAATACTGATAAAAGGATATTTGTGGCATTGTAGCATTCAAGTTCTAGACGTTCTGGCTATTGCTATACAATTGGGTGGATGACACCACCTATCAACTGACATACTACTGAATACAAGACTTACTAACTGATATACTTTTTAACCGACTTTAAAAATTTTAACGGTTCAGTTCAGCCGTTTTCTAAATATAGATACCTATGTATTAAAATAACGGTTTTTTATTTGCGCATACGCCACTTACTTAGATGATTTGGTGATTTACGCTTATTGCAACCTAAAATCATTGATATAAAAACTATGTATATTTATGTATATAAGTCAATGCCTAAAATGATGTTTTGGTCGATAAGCGTTTAATAAAATTTATTTTTCTCTTTTCAGTGTTTTTGGAAGTTGTTTTTTTTTGTTAAAGTTTTTTTATAAGGTGTCCAAACGCGATTCTCTGTACTCGCATCCAGGACAAACACACACGAAGAAGCAACACAGTATATGCAACTTGCACACACACACACACACACAAAGGCATAGTCAAGAGTCACGGGGATGGGGCGTGATGGCATAGAGAAGCGTCATACCATTCGCCCTCACGGCATACGTGTAAAATTTCCCGCCAAAGTGCGCTACTATTATGTAGATACCTATTTGACACTATTTCATGCCACATCCGTATTTTTTTATGTTTCAATGTTACCAGTTAATCACCTCAAGGTTACCATAGATAAAATTACAACAATAGTAATTAAGGAGGATAACTAAATGGTTTCCATTACAACGTTTCATTAAGTGACGCTGGCAATGAATAGTATACTAATGTGGGAACAATTTATTTAAATGTCTTTAAGCTACCAACTTTACACGTGGCGTCGCCTGCTTTAGGTACGTAGAAAATGTAGTCTCATCATCAGCCTAGCCTTTTCCCAACTTTGTTGGGGTCAGGTTCCAGTTAAACCGGACGCAGCTGAATACCAGTGTTTTACATGGAGCGACTGCCTATCTGACCTCCACAACCCAGTTACCGGGTACGATATCCCTTGGTAAAACTGGTTGTCAGGCTTTCTGGCTTCTGACTACACGTAACGACTGTCGAAGATCTACAAATGACAACCGGGACCAACAGCTTTGCGTGCTTTGCCTCTTCTCATACAGAGAAGACATGAGCTATGATCACCACGCTTGCTGAAGGCGGCATGGCGATTTCAGACTTTTTGAATGCAGGTTTCCTCACGATGTTTTCCTTCACCGTTAGTCAGTGACGTCTAAAATATACTTAGAAAGTACATTAGACTTTAGAAAAGTCACATTGGTACTTGCCAGGTTTCGTACCAGCACACTCGTACACTAGAGGCAGGTGCTTTAACCATTAGGCCATCACGACTATTCGTGTTGATATTTTTAGGTATTTACGTTAGGTGCCTCATAGTTCCTTCGAAGGCAGATGATTTCATTCACATTTAAAATTATGAATGACTCCATTACTAAATACAATTATTATTGCAATGTGCAATAACAAGTGTTGCACCAAACACTAGATAACGCTAAGATGATTCTAGGAATGATTCTTATTCATTGTTTGTTTATATTGTGCTGAGATAATGATTTGAATGACATAATTGTCTTAGTATCGTTCAAACGCTTATCTTTTAAATTCCGAGTGGCTGAATGGTGAATACTTTGGTCTAGATTTGTAAGAAAAAGAACTGTCAATGTCAATTTTCCCGCGCAGTTTGATACAAAGTTGTTGAGAATTTCAGAGTGGTGTTTAAATATATTATTGTGCCTATATATTGCACGGGTCTCTCATACAGAGAAGGCATGAGCATTGATCGCCACGCTTGCTCAGGGCGGATTGGCGATTTCAGACTTAAGGCGAGGTTTCCTCACGATGTTTTCCCTCACCGTTAGTCAGTGACATCTAAGATATACTTAAAAAGTACATATGACTTTAGACAAGTCACATTGGTATTTGCCAGGATTCGAACCCGAACCCACGTACTTGAGAGGCAGGTGCCTTAACCACTAGGCTATCACGACATAACCACTAGGCCATCACGTTTAAATATTATCATAAAGAATTTCCCTCACGCAGTAAATCCTGACTAAGGCATAGATATATATATGTTACTAAAGTAACTAGATGTGCAATCACCAAGCAAAATGCGTGACATAAAGGTTATGACCAGTCATAATTCATGACATCTGTAACTTGGTAGCCAGCTTGAATCTATCAGAGTGACAGCAGGACGATTTTAACAATATGGGCAAATTTGTAGTAAATGTATGGGCAAATTTGTAGTAAATGCCATCCTTATCATACAGATGTCATGAACATTACGTTTCGGTTAATGTGAGAGAAATAGATATAATTTTATATCAAAATGATTACTAGTTTCAAAGCTACGTCTGCATTCCAAAAAAATGCTTACGTTTTTGTGACCGCGTAATGTTCGGGATTGCATCTCTATTGATATATCTCGATGCAACAAGCGATTAATTAAGAAAAAATAAATCAAACTAGCCTGAAAATGAGCATTAGCATTAGCTTTTTGAACGTCAATAAATTGTACAAAAGACAGCCCCCAAAACGCCCACCCTTCACCACTTCCTATGTGTTATTGCTGGGAAGAAGAAGTGGCGCAACAAACTCCCCAGCAACACATCTGTCTGTAAGGTTTGAAGAACCAGCTGATATGCAATATATTTATAATTGCAATTTTGTTTAAATATTACATTTAAGTCAGTAACTTTACCACATGTAGGGTAGCACAAACCCTTATTTATACCTGTTACGATCTTAGTTCATAATAATTAACCGCAAAAGAACTCTACAACAATACTAACCTACTTTCAGAATTTTTCCAACCGTAAACCTCAGAAAACCGTAAATAGCCGCTGCGCAGTAGAGCCTGTGAATCAGCCTTGCACCTCTAAATTTGTAACAAAGGACCCAGTTATGTCACCCGCCCATGTCACCCGCTATTTTCATTGTCTCAGGATGGTCCCCCAGCCCTGCGTGTTGCGGTCACACGTGACCAGCCTCCCAGATGCACTTCTATGACTAAGCTTTTCTAAGTCAGATACTTACTGACCTAGTAGTTTGCTAAAACTGTCTGTATGTCGCAGGCACTTCATTTTTATGTAGTACTAGCTTCTGCCTGCAACTTCAACCGCGTAGAATAACGGTGCTCCGCTCCTATTGGTTTTAGCGTGATGATATATAGCATATAGCCTTCCTCAATAAATGGACTATCTAACACTGAAATATTTTTTCAAATCGTACCAGTAGTTCTTGAGATTAGCGCGTTCAAATAAACAAACTCTTCAGCTTTATTATAACTACTAGCTTCTGCCAGCGACTTCGTCCGCGTGGAATAGTGGTGCTCCGCTCCTATTAGTCTTAGCGTGATGATATATAGCCTATAGCCTTCCTCGATAAATGGACTATCTAACACTGAAATAATTATTTAAATCGGACCAGCGGTTCCTGCGATTAGCGCGTTTAAACAAAATGACATTTCCCTTCACTGCTCTGCTCCTATTGATTGTAGCGTGATGAAAAGTATACTATAACCATCTCAGGAGTATGACAAATAATTGTACCAAGTTTCGTTAAAATCCGTCGAGTAGTTTTTGTTTCTATAGAGTTTATACAGACAGACAGACAGACAAAAATTTAACTGATTGCATTTTTGGCATCAGTATCGATCCCTAATCACCCCCTGATAGTTATTTTGGAAATATATTTCATGTACAGAATTGACCTCTCTACAGATTTATTATAAGTATAGATATAGATTAGTATATTAGTATAGTTAGTATAGATTAGTACAAATTAAATAGTCTTTATTTTAAAATAAATCATCTGATGATCTCTACCATTTTGGGGTCCGCTAATACCGTGGTGGCCTAGTGGTTAAGGCACCTGCACCCCTGCTGAAATCTGGCAGGTACCAATGTGACTTTTCTAAAGTCCTTTCATAGCTTAATTTCAAAGTGTATCTGGACACCATTGACTAATGTTGTAGGAAAAAGTCTGAAAGCGCCTACACGCGTCGAGCAAGCGTGGTGATCAATGCTCAAGTCTTCACTGTATGAGAAGAGGCTTTTACCCAGCAGTGGGGTAGTAAATAGGCTGATAATGACGATGTATGTTTATCACCAGTGGTTAATTACTGCTAGGCTCACAGTTCTGAAGCGTTTGTAGTTTTATGGGGAGTGTTGGCGTGATGTTATAATTTTTTTTGTTTTGTAAGCACCGTCAGGAGTTACGCTAGTTTATTTAAAGAACGCTGTAGTAATTGTAAGTGATGAGCTAAGAAAATAAACAATAAAATTGTATTAGGTATTGCATCACCGATGTGTATTATTTTTTAATTAATAGTCGCTGATGTGTCACCGTCTTTGAAAATAGGAGGAAAATTGTATGAAGGGTAGAGTTTGCAACAAAAATATCTGACAGTAAAATTTTCGGCGATGGGAAATTAAAACCTAGGTGACGATGTCTCACTTCCTTCGCGGCGCACTCAACTGGTATTTATCAACTATTATTATATTTATGTAAGCATTTTTAGGGTTCCGTACCTCAAAAGGAAAAAACGGAACCCTTATAGGATCACTTTGTTGTCCGTCCGTCCGTCCGTCGGTCAAGACCCTTTTTCTCAGGAACGCGTGGAGGTATGAAGCTGAAATTTATATCAATTACTCAGGTCTACTGTTCCTTGAAGCTGTGAAAAAATCAAACTTCTAAGCCAACGCAATCAAAAGATACAGCCGTTTATGCCGCAAATTTTCGACACTTGCAAGGGAATCAAAACCTACAGGGTGCTTCCCGTGAACTCAGAATCTTGAAATTTGGTACGAAGCAACGTCTTATATCATAGATAAAGGAAAAATTACGAAAACCATAAATTTTTAGTTACATCACATAATATATTTTTTTTTAATAATTTCAACCTTACTACCCATTTCCTCATAAACGCGTAGAGGTATTAAATTGAAATTCATACCAAATACTCAGGTCTATAATACCTTTAAGCTGTAACAAAATCAAACTTCTATGTCAACGCAATCAAAAGAAACAGCAATTTAAGCTGCATATTTTGAAACTCGCAAGTACTCGCAAGGGAATCAAAACCTAAAGGGTACTTCCAGTCGACCTAGAATCTTGAAATTTGGCATGAAGCAACGTTTTATAGCACACATAAAGGAAAAATTCCGAAAACCTTAATTTTTTAGTTACATTACAAAATATATATTTTTTAATAAATATAAACTTATTACTTTTTTCCTCATGAACGCGTAGAGCTATCAAGTTGAAATTCATATCAAATACTAAATTAAATCTAATTGCCTTTAACCCGTGAAAAAAAAGTCAACGCAAAAACGCAAAACGCAAAAGTACAACCATTGATACCGCATATTTTGAAACTCGCAACTACATGCAAGGGAATTAAAACCTAAAGACCCTCGATTGTCGTAATGAACGAACTTTGTAAACCTTGCAGGTTTGTACGGAACCCTCGGTGCGCGAGTCCGACTCGCACTTGGCCGGTTTTTTATATAAGCATTAAAAGTAATAAAATTATTTACAAACTAGCTTTTCGCCCGCGGCTTCGCCCGCGTGTACATTTTTTTTACACCTTGGGTTACATTATTCAAGTTTTAGTAGGGATCCCTAATTATTTCTGGAAATAAATATAGCCTATAACACTTCGTAAAGATATAATTTTTTCTAACGGTGAAAGAATTTTTTAAATCGGTCCAGTAGTTTTTGAGTTAAAACCCTACAGACAAACAAACAAATAAACAAACAAATCTTTCCTCTTTATAATATTAGTAAAGAAAACAACACACGTTAGGCATCAAAATATTCATCCGCATCGCTGTCAGCGGGAATCGTGCCCAAAAGGCTGGCTGCATGGCCACGTTGGATGGCAATACTGATTCTTCGGCCTTGATGTAGACCAGCTTTCTTTCTGATATTTATAACAGAAATTTGAAGACAGAAAATTTGCAAGGGTAGATAGATGGATCTTTGTTTGTTGCTTTTTTACCGAAAAACTAGTAAACGTATTTGGGTTGGCACACAGTTCATGTATCTGGATTTACCAGTAGAAAATAATGATATTCATTCTATGTTGAAATTAAACCCGTGGCATAGAAGTTGTTTGTTCAGTCACTGATTCAACTGTACTCTCATCCTTACCTTTTTTCGGATGGGAAATCATCAAAATACCCCCCCCCCCCCCTCCTACCGTGGGTGGGGCGGAAGGGAGTGTCCGACACTCACTGACTAAAACCCATCCATGTTCCTTCCTCAGCCCTTTGTATTCCGGGGGCGCGGTATCTCTTTTGAACATCCCGCAGCCGCTGCAACTCTCATCCTCGCCTAATATTATAAGTCTGAATAAAGCGAAACCACTGTAAAAAGCTAGTATTTCAATAAAATCGAAATATTTTTCTCCCGAAAAATATTATGGTTCAACATCATATTTTTCATGCTGTTCATGCTGACCGTGTCTTAGATAGTTCTATTAATTTAATATGCAAAGCACGCTTAGGCGCAAGGAAATAGGTGGTCCGACACCTGTCACGGCTGTCATTGTACTAACCGCTGTGCTTACTAGGAAAAGCACTCAGCACCTGCGCCTGCGCACATACAGCTTAAGAATATTCTCATTTGGCAATATTTATTATCTCTGCGAAAAATAGGACCTATTTAAATATCCATACATATAAAATGGTTTGTCCTGAATGACTGACGGATCAACGCACAGCCTAAACCGCTGATCGTAGAGACCTGAAACTTGGAGGGTGTGTTCTTTGTATGATGTAGACAGCCGATAAGAAAGGATTTCCGAAATTCTATCCCTAAGGGGCTGAAATAGGGGGGTAAAGTTTGTATGAAACACTGTCATTTTTATTTTTAATTCACTAAGGTTACGCTGGCGGCGATTTTTCAAAATTTCCGATCCGCCTTAAGCAAGCGTGGTGATCAATGTTCTTGCCTTCTCTCTATGAGAAGAGGCCTTTCCCCAGCAGTGGGATAGTGAATAGGCTGATGATGATTGATGACATTACGCGACACAACTACATAAAATACACTGCAGTGCATAAATATTGACACAGCGGATTGTTTACACATTAGGATATCCATTTACTAATACAATATTAGGTATATTTGTCAAGGCTAGTCCGCGTTTTTAAACAATGATTGTTTTGTACACAAATACTGTTGTAAAGAGATAATTACTACGAGTATAGTAGTCAATAATATATGTTTATGTATGATATAATACATTTTATTATGTAATTTTGATAATGGCCTTGTTGGTCTAGAAGTCGCATTATGCGACTGCTGCCAACGAAGTCTCTGGTTCGAGCGATAACTCTAGGAAGCAGTGAAGGGTGGGCGTTTTTCTGGGTGCTGTCATAATGTATTTTGACGTTTAAAAGTACTAATTTTATTATTATACCTATGCCTAGTTTTATATGACACACCCATTTGCTTTTCGTCTTATCTTATTCTGTATGTGTGTGACTGCACTCGAATAAACTGTTTTTCTTTCTCTCTTTTGTATTCTAATTTAATTAGTCTAATTTTAATAAACGTTTTTGAGTTTGAGTTTTGGAGTTTGATTTCCAGGGCTGGGTGGAAGCGCTTTGTGGATTTTGGAAGCCCGGAGTCAGGAAGATGGCGGTGTTATACGCCCGTGCCTGGGCACGTTAAGCCGTCGTCCCTGGCAGCTTTCATGATAGCAGTCGTTTAATTCCACATCAAATATAATATGTAATTGGTCTGTAAACCGTTTTAACATAATAAATAAATAAATAAGTCAAAGGCGTAACGAAACTCCTCCGCGCCTCGGAAAGCATTGGTCTCGGCTGTCATTTCTAGCCGGCAGTCTGTTGTTTATACTGGTTGGAGGAGCTCGTGGCTAAGTAGCAGCCGCACGCATCGACCGATCATAGGTTAAGCTGCGCTTGGCGCGGTCGGTCCGTGGATGGGTGACCATCTATGTCATAGCGAGACTCCTCCGTACCTCGGAAAGCACGTTAAGCTGTTGGTCCCGGCTGTCATTTGTAGATCTTTGACAGTTGTTATGGGTAGTCAGAAACCAGAAAGTCTGACAATCAGTCTTACCAAGGAGTATCGCGTTGCCCGGTATCTGAGTTATGGAGGTCAGATAGGTAGTTGTTCAATGTAAAACACTGGTACGCAGCTGCATCCGGTTTAGACTAGAAGCCGACCCCAACATATTATTGGGAAAAGGCTAGGCAGATGATGAATAGATGTAACTATATAGAGAGAAGAAAGGGCTCGATAAACAAAATTTTGATTAACGCATTTTGTTAACCCCCGATGCAAAAAGAGGGGTGACATAAGTTTAACGTCGATGTCTGTCTGTGGCATCGAAGCTCTCAAACGGATGGACCGATTTCGATGCGGTTTTTTTCATTTGAAAGCCAATTTCCTTGCGGTGGTTCTTAGCTTATGTTTGGTTAATATCTTTTCAGCAGTATAAGAGTATCAGCTCTTTTCCAAAATGATGTAAGGAATTTTGCGTAGGGGGTTTTTTAAATTTTGAAGATGGTTGGAGAGAAGATTTTAAAGGATATAAAGAGCCCATTGCCTAGCAGCCCAATTTACGCTAAAAGGCAATTTCAATGCAGATGCAGCCTACCTACATCTCATCTTGCACAAACGCTCAGACTAAGAACAAAATATATGTAAACGATACTAGTACTCCTTCGAAACTAACATTCTACACACACTTATAAATCTTTATGTTAAAATACCTTTCAAAACTTAGTATTCAAGTTATAACTCCCCAACTCCAAGTTACGGACGGACAGACAAATCTTTTCATAATTGCTAAACGAGATATGAAAATAAAAGATAAAAGAAAACAAGCAGAAACGTTTTCATTTATTTCGGTATTTCGAATCTGATGTGCATCACTGACTTTCACAAAACTATACGAAATTAATCCTTATTTGCACTCTTTTAAAGTACACTTTCAAATGTAAATTTCCTGTAAAGCTCAAAGCTCAGCGTGTCGATGTGTGCGTAAAGTTACTGCATTTAGATTAGTGTGAGTGTGTACGTGAATATGGGATACTGTTACTGTGTAGTGATGGGCGTTTGTTTTTTTTATCGATAAGGAAATTAAGTAAATAAATTTTGAGAGCATCAATCAAAGTTTTGTTCATTTTTATTATTTTTATTTTATAATTCTATTTTTCAAAATTAGATGTTAATCAGTTATGGTATTATAATAAATATAAAATGCTGTATAGTAATTTGTAAGTTTCAGATAATAAAGTGGATGAATTATTAAGATTCCTGTTATTTATGAAATTTAGTAGAATTATTAGTTCCCTGGAGTATTTTAAAGTACCTATATAAATATGTTTAAATAAATTATCGTTAGAAATTAGACATAATAAAGTGAATGAAATAAAATACTAGTGATCATTTATTTCATTTAGTTTCCTGGACTATTTTATTCAGGTTAAAAGAACATTAAAACCTCTCTATAAATTAGCTATTTCTTTCTAATTACAATTGGGTAAAAACCAGGGGTTACAATATATAATTCAGCACGTGTATTCATTACAATTAAATATATTTAAACAATAATAAAAATAATTAATTGTGTTTGAAAAATAGTTAGCTACTTTTACTTTTGAAAAAATATAAGGTATATGAACAATAATGGTGCAAACCTTTTTTTTTACCTACTTAAAAAAAACTTATTCTAATATTTACATTAAGGCGGCGATATACGACTTTGGCCCTTTTAAAGCTAATGATTACGCTTTAACGACTTGCTTTCATGATTTGAAAAGTATATATACTAAACTAGAGCATATGCTTGATAATTTTGTATAACGTTTTTTTTAATTATGTATTTATAACATTGTATAAAAAAATCATGAAGTTAGGTCTAACGCACAAGAAAAACTGAGTTTTACATAGAATTTATCAAGCGGATTTTAATGAAACCTGTACCATTTTATAGAAAAGTTAATTATCTGTCTTTTTGTATACGTATATTTTTTTTAAATCGTACATTTACGTCAATTTTTGTGCTTTTGTCAAAACGTTGTGTTGAAATTACGGAGGGGCTCCACCGGGCGACGGGGGCAGTACGTCTGTGACCACTGTCACGGGTAGACGCTGTCACTCAGAGCGAGCACATTACGATGTAAATAAATTATTATATTTGTGATAAGATGACTGGTGAATTATAATTATTACATTGAAAAGGCACTACATGCGGATAAAATATTTTTTTGATGTGAATAACGTGTTTTCAAACCAAATCATCCATAATCTGTCATAATCTAAAATGTGTGTATCTAAATTTGGCAGGACAAATATATTTTGTTATTGACTTACTAAATAATTAAATGTACTTTAGGATTTAAATATGTATTTCTTTTAATACATTGCGTATTCAAAACGAGAATATTGCATACCTCATTTAAATTTTACATGTAGGTCGGAGATAATCGTTAAAATTAAATAACATAACATTGTTACAATATTTCCTAATAGTTTGGAATTTATAGAAATAGTAGCTATACGTCAAGGCATGGGATGATATCTTAGAACAAAACTTAATGGTTTGTAAATAAAACGGTTTATCCATGGGTAACAAGGTGGCGCTATTCTAAATTATTACCAATGAAAATATTTTTCTAAACACGTGAATTTGGGTTCGAGTTTCTTTGCTACGAGACGAATTTGAAAAAAAATGCAGAATATGATAAAAAAATAAGCTTACGCTATTAAAAGAGTATTGTAAAATGTATTGTATTGTCTGACTATTTTAGCTAGACCATTTTCCTATTTTGGATTGGTTACATTAGTTTTATTTTTAGGGTTCCGTAGTCCGACAAGGAACCCTTATAGTTTCGTAATGTCCGTCTGTCTGTCTGTTTGCGGCATAGCTCAGAGGCTCTTGGTACTCGAAAGCTGAAATTTAGTATAGATATGTGTATTGATCACGCTGAAAAAGTGGTAAAAAAAATATATAATTTAGTGGAGCTCCCGAACACGTGAAATGGGGATGAATATTTTTTTTTTTGCGTAACCCTTCATGTAGGGTATCGTTAGATAGGTCTTTCAAAAATAAAAAAAAACTAACTTTCGAAAAGTAGGCTTCACCGGTTACAGAGCTATAGTTGACTAACTAAGACCTACTACGGAACCCTACTGCGCGTGGCCCGACATGCACTTGGCCGGTTTTTTACTGGTAACATTGGGTAGTGATGCTTTACATAGCAACCATTTTCGAAGTTTAGTAAAAACGCCAAGTAAGCAGTCACATATGATATACATATTAATCTATTAGTCAAGGTATCTAATGTGGGATTATATTATATACACACAATCTAAAAGATAAGACGAAGCATAGTGTTTTAGAAATGAAGGTCCTACTTCACTATGCCACTCTTATGTTTTATTTTCAACACCAAATAGTATCCGACAGAACGACGATTTTTGGCTAGGCCTAAGCCGATTAATAGGCAATCGCTTAATTCTTTGGCTAAAGACCTGATAAATAAAAAGGACTTGATCTTCTTTAATTTTTGGTCCAGAATTCAAAGACAGAAGAACTGGAAACGAAAAAAAAAAGTTATATTCAAATAGTATAATTAAGGTTCCGAACCAAAATGGTAAAAAGTAACCCTTATGGGATGCGACTTTCTCTGTCTGTCTGTCAGAGCTGATAATTACTTCAGGAATAACTAACCTTATCGATTTGGAATAATTGTTGAAATATATCGCAAATGGATAAAGTAGAAAAATACTACCTATTACTTTAGAGGAAAAATGGGGATTAAAATGACAAAGTGTAGTTTCTACGTCATCATAATTATGAAATATAAGGAAATATGAAGGCTTGATGTATATTCTAATATTTTTTTATGTTTTCTTCGACATCTTTTGGTATACGAATTAAATTTAAAAAAAACTCTCCGTAGTTTGTAAAACAAACATTCTGAAATAATTAGACTTCCGTACATTTTTCTCTTAAATGTTTTTCTTAATATGGTATTTCGACCATTTTCCAATTCCAAGGTTATGTTTGAATTCCGATGAATTGTAATAACAAAACTAAATGAAAATTGAGCTACTGCATGTCAATTTAATAATCTTTTTATAAAAAAATCCGTCAATTTTTGCGGTGAGTTTTTCTGATAAAATATATTATTAAAAACCTTATGTTAGTAATATAAGGTAAATAGATAAAGATCAAAAATATTTAAATCGGTAATTATAAATGATTTCAAAGTCAAAAATCGATATTGCATCTTTCTAAAAGATTATCGAAATGCCATACAATGGTAGGATTTTTTTCCATTACTTTATTTCTTCAAAAATTAATGAAACCGTGGAAAAGGGTCGTACAAATTTGGTGCTTGAAAATGTAACAGCTAATTCTCATTCAGACAAAGTCTATATCCGAATTTAGCACATTTATTTTTGCATTGATTTTTTGCTTTACGGCACTTTCATAATTGGGCCCAAAACGGGTGATATTCCATTGTTCATGATAGGTAAAAATTTAAAAAATCCTGATCATAATCGGAATCTTTACTATCCCACTTTTGGGTATGACATAGACATGCATTAGCAATAATTATCACGCTTTGGATTGGTGATTTCAGATCGTGTAGTCCAGGTTTCCTCACGATGTTTTCCTTCACCGTTAGTCAATGGTGTCTAAGTTATACTAAAAAAAGTGCATGTAACACTTTGGAATAGATTCGTAATTTCTAGGTTTCGAAGTTCGAATCTGCATACTCATAAATGAGATGCAGGTGCCTTAGCATAGAAGCCACAATGACTTTTTACTAATATGTTCGGTGTATCAACTTAATAATATAAATAAAACTACCTGCAGCTTATTTAAAATATTAACATCATTTGTAATACAGTCTCACTCACTTTTAGGTCTTTAAACGTAATAGATTATTCAATTTCGGTTCTGTTGCTGTCAAAACTTAGGCCAATTTTAACCAAAGCTGATGGTTTGGCCAAAGCTGATGATGCCAAAGGTTTGGTCGGACACTTTACAGGTGGATCAGAAATGTCGGTCTAATTAACTGGCTTCCAGGCTCTCCTTACAAAACTAATACGATTTTCCTATACAAGTGAAGATGAGCTGAAGTTATTTGAGAAGCAGATGATGCAGCAGATGTCGTAAAATGCAAATATGAAAAAAACTTGCGTGCATTTCTGTTAGAAGAGCTCAAAATGGACACCAATATGGCCTAAAAATTAACTCCTATGGTGCGATTTTGTCTGTCTGTCTGTCCATCTTTCACAGCGGATTAATTCAAGAATGCTAGTTGTCAGAATTTTTTCTTGAAACTTGTAATAATTCAGATCGATAAACATGTTTTGCAGATTAAAGAAATTGAAAATATTTTTGCTTTTCTGGCAAACGAAGTATGCAGTGGGGGTTGGAAATTCAAAATTAGTGTTTCTAGGTATTACTCAGACAGATGTTATTTGTATTTCTATTTTTATATCTTAGACATGCATATCAAAATACAATATGCGACTGTCCTTAGAATCTCTACATAATATTATGGTCACCCGTCAAAGTTCTTCAAAATATAAAATGACAAGCGTGCGGTGTGCATTGCGGGATCGCGGGGGGGAAGCTCAAGCTCCGCCCATTTGCTCAAGGTCATTGGCGGTAGTCGTCGTCTTAATAATACACACATTTTCCTATTTATGTATGGTGTAATTTTTACAAATATATTCTACCTTACGGTTACATAAACTTTATATCAAATCAAATTCAATAGTACATACTTCGGTTGGACCAAATTATCGAAATAAAACTATCGAGACCACCCCGTCACTAGTCACGCACACACAGAAAGACTTCGCAGTGGATTCAATGCGCGTCCACTGTGCTCGTTCGAAAAGCAACGCGTTGGAAAAATAAAAGTTTGAAAGCCGCCTCAGTTCAGCCCGAGAGCGCGGCAGTGAAGTCGCGTTGAACGATAACACACGGTATGTCGGCTAATGAATTTACTTCACAACTATTTTAACATACATTAATACAACTGAAAAAAAAATCGAGTACGTTCCCGTATATTTTTGGTGTCCCAAATTATTTTTTCATTTATAATCTGTGCTAAAAAAGTGTCAAATCTGCATATATTCAAATAATTTTAGTGACGTGACAGTGAAAAAAAAAAGAAATTAAAATACGGTGGATTCTTTTTGCGGTGCATTTTGTTTCGTCGCAGTTTATTTCTAAATGTATATTTGAGCGTTTTGTGTCTCAGTTGTTTATTATAGCGAAAGCGAAAATAACTGTGGAGTGGTAAGGGATTATTTTAGACTTAGCTGTTGGCTACGTACCTAATATTTTATTTTATATCTAGGTACTTTCTCTTGAAGATAAATGTATTTGTTTCGCCACGACCTTGATTAAACTATTTTGGGTTTAAAATGTCAAACACTTTTGACAGGTTTTTTTTATTTTGTATAGAAACAGATAAAGACATTAAGATATTCAAATGAATTAGCGAAAATAGATAAGTTATCGTTGATATAATAATATATCAATCGATATATATATATTTTATCATAATACGATATCTTGTATCATTTTTTCAGTATCATTATCGCACGGGGCCTTGAAGAATAATGTTGTTTGTTTTTTGCCAATTATGTCTCCTAATTTTCCGGTATCCACGAGACTTAGGAACTTTTTGTAACATTCGAATTAAACTCTATTTATTCCAATAAAGTCTATCTTGAAGAGTTGCAATAGTTGGTTCAAGGATATCCTAGTTATTTTTATATTTTTTGACCAAAAACATATTTGAAAATACGAACTTATGAGAGTCATTATTACAAAAACTGTAGGTTATTACTTACTAGTCCGTCTAAGTAGCAATAGGTGTCTACATTAGGTAACTCGATGTTAGAAGCAGTTAGCTTCAAGGTCTTTTTGTCAATAAATTTAACTTAAAACATCAAGTTTGTTGCATTACGTTTTTGTTAGAATTTAAAGTTGTTAAAATAATTTTGGTATGTTTTTTGTTTCATTATGTTTCAAATTCAGTACTTTGTTCTAAGTCAAGAACATTGATATACAAAGTAATAATTTCTTAATACTCGAGTCTTTGGAATTCCAAGAAACGGCCAGAGTTAGAAAACATAAATTTCACATCCGAATGTCGTTTAAATATGAACGGTGCTCTATGAATTTTATTACTTTCTTACGCAACTGTGTAAGCTACTAGTACTACTTCGATAGGCATGAATTCTTTATCAGATAAAGGCTAGACTGGTCAACGTAAAACGCGGCTTCTGTTCCAACTAGGTACTTGAAATTTTGCGCAATGTTTGGTAAACGGTAGGTTATTTTTGAAGATAAGTACCTAATGGGTGTATTTTTCATGGGTGATTAATTTATTTGATATATTTTGTGGACATATTCTTTATTTAAAATTTTAAAGAAAACATGTAATTTATAGATGGATATCTGCGTTGCAGCATAACTTACGAAATTTTGTTTTTCATACTTATAATTTTGATGATTTGCATTTTTATTATCTTTTCAAACACAATTTTTAAAACACTATGACACAAAATATAATATAATTTTTAAATAAAAAAATAATTCATGAAATCTTTAAGGAGGACATTTGTATTCCTCCTTAAAATAACTAAAAGCGTCAAATGAAGCTATAAATTACGCATATTCCAATGCGTGCCACCAATGTTTCCACGTTTTGCGTCCGCCGAAGTCGTTGACCTATCTTTCTAGCTGTCAAAGCGTGCCACTTACAAGAATAACGTTTATGTTTTTGTTATTTTCTCACCAAAAATATTTCTAGAAAATTCTTTAATCGTATCGCCATTAATGTGATATAAATCTTAGTCTTTTCCTTTCATCTAGAAGTTTTTTTTTTCAATCTGTATTATCTGTTTCTGTTAGGTATAATGTTCATAGAGCGATTTAATTCTTAGAAAAAATGTATTAATTAATTAGTCTGATTTTCCGTAATTATGATTCACATTCATTGGCAAGACTAACGTGGTGTTCATGTTATATATTCAGTTTATTTCCGCAATATTTTACATGGTATGGTAGACACCAAGTTTTAATATCGCTTTTTTCTACATGACCTCTTGCAGGGTGCTTCTAACAGCATTCGGCCTGCTTAACTGGTCAATTTTTAAGATCGCTGTTGCTTACGCAGTTTTTATATAAAAAAGGTAAATTTTGTGTAGCTTAATTCTTTTGAAATCCAATCGTGTCTTGAACTATGGTTCGATGAAGACGTAATTTCTCTCAAAATATAACTGAAAAAGCCAAATATTGTATAGGTATATTATACTCGTATATTGAATGAGAATCACTTACTCATCATTATCATTATTAACGGTCTTGGTCTACCCAAAGTATAGAAGGCCTCTTTTTCTTTCTTCATATGCTACAATTCCTTGGTATTTCACAAGTCTCTACGTCGTCAAAATGTAGTATGTAAATCCTTAGAATCCTCAGTTGGAAGGCTCGTTAATTTATAATCTAAGAATACAGATTTAAGATAAAAATACTCGTTGTACGAGGAAATTGCAAGATTTTCTCGTAATGATTATGATCTATGACTAATGTTAGGTATGCCTAGGCTCGGATACAATTACAGTAGCTATACTATTAAATTGAAGGCTAAATGCCAAACAGGGGAATTTAAATTATTCGATAGTTTGACATAAATCGCTTGTTGGTTTAGAAGGTTTAAACAGATCGTAAAGTAACAGTAAATTCATTTGTATTCTAGTTAGCTAGTAATTCGTGAAGTCTAAAACTGTTTATTATAATAATTAATTAATAATTGTAAGCTGTGCTCCTGTAAGCTGGTAGCTAATAACTACCTTACAGATAACTCAAAACTCATTTTAATGAAATACTTTGGTACCTAGTCAGTTATTTAGTTGACGTAGTGAATATTTCTCTTATAAAATAATAACGAAGAACATCGTCAAAATTACTCTCCATGGAACAGTGTAAAAGTTACTAACAACCAGTAGTTTTACACAGTCTGTCTACATCTCTTTTTCTAACTCTCCTATCGCAGCTGGAAGAGATTTCTTTAGATATAAGTAGTGCCTTTGTACTATACATACTTTCCTATTCTTTGTTTTATTCTTATACTAGCTGTTTCCCGCGGTTTCACCCGCATCCCGAGGGAACTACTTAGCGCACCCGGATAAAAAGTAGCGTATGTTGTTCCTCAGGGTCTATTCTATCTCTGTACCAAATTTCATTTATATCGGTCCAGTAGTTTTGGCGTGAAAGCGTAACAGACAGACAGACAGACAGAGTTACTTTCGCATTTATAATATTAGTAAGGATTCTGTATACATAAATTGTTACATAAACAGACTCAAGCGTGGATTTATTGCATAGATATTTTTGCAGTTTCGATACTGAAATGACATTTAAAAATCTCATTCGTGTTTCGACAAGACTTCATTAAAAATAATTTATCTTGACTATCTAATTAAATTCATCGATTGGTATCAATACTAAAAACACCACAGGATGTTTTTGCCTAGTATAGGTTAGTAGTATTACAGGCATATCGATTATTATCAACTGTTATTATCGCAGAGATAAGGAACAGATAACAATTTGAGGTCGAGAGCATAGAGTTTATATACCTGTATTAAACACGTTAGAATGATTACAAACTTAATTTTACAACTTTTTTTTTGTATTTTTAAGTTGGATTGAGGAGAATAGTTGACAGTAGGATAAATTAAATCTGTCATGACGTAATTTGTTATTTTGAGGTTTTCCTGAAATAGGGAAATTTGGCTACATATTACGCATGCCTTTAATATGAGATACACCAATCAGACTAATTAATTTTTCAATAATAAAATCGTGTCTTTAAATCGATACTTTTTACGACTTTTGACCTTTTATTATTTTATCATATTGTATCGACTTAACGTTTAATTGTGTAATCGTTCGTAATTTAACGACTTCATTAAAAAGTCTTTGGCTTCAAAGTTATTTTTATCACAATAAAACATGAACTTAAGATTTTGGGAATAGTATAGCTATCGTTATGTCAATGACATTTTCAAATTGGGAATAGTAGGTACCTATAGTATAGGTATCTATATCAAGAGATAACACTGATCAAACGAACGAGCATTTCTGTCGATATAATGATTATATAAAAATACAGATGACTTGTTAGTACATCGATACTTGTAAGAAAAACATGGCAACTAAATTTTAGGCTAAATAAAGTTACCATTATAATTAAAATTTTAACTCAATTTTCTTTCTTTGATCCAACTTACGAGTCTAAATAAAATATAATAATTAAATTAATAAAAAAATAAATTAGTATTCATGTTACTCTAGGAATGCACTAAAATAAACTTTCAATAGTTTCTTTTAGTGCAGTCATAGAGTATCTCTGACTTGCTCTTCTGAAAAGTTGTCAAAAGTACCTACCTACCATATTTTTCCTTGCAGGTGTGGACATGTTCTGTTATAAATTATGTATTAAATAAAATGAGTAAGAATAAAAAGTCTAGCATCTGTACAAACAGTTCCGTGTATTCGTGTTCGTCTTTTGTAATTATGCACATATCTAC
Organism: Pyrrhia umbra; assembly: GCA_963891755.1. Taxonomy (NCBI): domain Eukaryota; kingdom Metazoa; phylum Arthropoda; class Insecta; order Lepidoptera; family Noctuidae; genus Pyrrhia; species Pyrrhia umbra. Next base: position 7,338,398 of record OY982943.1, read on the forward strand.
CTACATTAAATTAGTGACGCAATGCCAACGTTTAAGTAAACAATTAAACATTATTTTTGCTATATATATTATTTTTATAATCAGTAGAGAAATCTAAAAGTATATTTATTGTAATGTCTCTTATTAAATTTAATGTCATAATTATTTTACCAATCGTAATTTAAATTATGATAATTTCAAAATTTGAAACTATTCATTAGCTAAATATTAAAAGCATATTACACAGATTTTTTTAAGTTTAAAAAGTCAAAAGAGAACCTAAATAAAATCGATCCATCTATCGATGAAATTGTCCCATCACTACTAAATGCTAAAATGAAAATGGCGGCTCGTAAAAGTCAAGGATACAGATAATAAATGTAAACACAATACTTGTTGACTTACAATAATTCTGCATAATACGTAGACATTTTCAAAGTGATATTTTACGGATTTATTTATAGAAAATGGCGAAATTTTTGCATATTTTCGTGTAGAGTCGAGACTAATTACATTGACCTTGGTTGTTTAAACACTAACGTAAGGTCATACGTAGGGACAGTATCTTTAGAAAGATACAATGTAGTATTTTAGTACTAGCTCTTTTCCGCGGTTTCACCCGCATTCCGAGAGAACTACTTAACGCATCTAGATAAAAAATAACCCCGTACCAAATTTCATCCAAATCGGTTAAGCCGTTTTATCGTGAAAGCGTAACAAACAAACCTACTTTTCCATTTATACTGAAAAGTTAGGGTTTCACAACTTTCATTCAAACATAAAGTTAAACACTATGACTTACCTAGTTTGTTATTTAGGCTCGCCATAAAAACAGTAAAAGGCAGAAGATAACCAAAATTGTGAAGTTTAAAAAATGGCCGAAAATTTCTCGAACACACTTCTCCAATAATAACGAAATTACCATTCACCGTGGTAAAATACCGTACAAAATGATACCAACAAAAAATAAACCTGCATAATTTAATATTATACGCCAAATTACGTGTCACGTTCATACAATTAATTATTTATTAATCCCATTATAAACGATTCGTCCTATTGAAATTTAAATTCATAGAGCAACTGGTTTTTTTTTCAAGGTCTATGTCACCCTTTTGAAAGGAGTCTTCACACCTTTTAACTTTTTTTTTTATTTTGTTCTCAAGTTACCAGTATTGTTTCGTCCCCTAATGTTTGCTAAATGATTTTTTTTCAAGGTTGCCAACTGTTAAAGGTCTCACGGTCGTCAGCTGGTCGTGTTTTAAATTAAGAACGGGAATGGATATGACTTTTGAAAATATAAATAAATTAATGCGTTATTAATCTTTAATCTCAGAATACATAATAATATAATAAGAAAATTATAACATGCTGATGTCTGTTATTATACATAATGAAGAAAAATATATGTATATATTTGTAATCTATTATAGCAGCAGAAAAAAGCCAAAACAATATTTCTTCGATTTTTTTTAATCTGTTTGTTGTTAACGCAATATGCAAAAACTTTAAAATCGATTTGTATGACATTGAAAAGCCTCCAAATAAAATAAGATAAAAAAACATAGTTATAACCTAGATCTTCAGAATGCGGGCTGCACGCGGTACGCCGCAGGGCACATAGCCAGTGTTCAATAAAACATATTTTTTTATTACACAGTAACCACAGATGTGGCAGAAAAAAAATTGTTCATATTTTGCTTTAACTATTCGCATCATCCATCAATTTGAATCATAGTTGAGTGCTAACTTCAATAAAAAATATATGTACCTAGTGGTATCATATCTATGAACGTGGATAAACACGTCGAGTGTATGTTTTATGTCAAAAGCACATTACTCAGATAATGTTACCGATCATTTAAATTATTCTGTTTACAGTAAATTAAACTATTTTTAACTAGCTGTTTCCCGCGGTTTCACCCGCTTCCCGAGGGAACTACTAAACGCACACAGATAAAAAGTAGCCTATAACCGTCTCCAGATTCCCATTTATCTCTGTACAGAATTTCATTCAAATCGGTGCAGCCGAAGTTATACAAAAAAACAATTAGTCCATCTCAGTACTTTACTCTCAAAAAGATAGGAAGTATTTAAACGCAAAGAAGGAATGTTAACATACATTTAAGACGAGTTTTTTCTTCAACATACAAATGGTAATCACCGACAATTAATTAAAATTTGTATTTAACCTCAATGCAACGAGAAAAGAAAACGATTATTATCATACTTTAATTAAAATTGTCCGTGTCCCAAAATTTTAAAAATTTTAAACGTTGGCATTCGAAAATGGCGGGCTATTTACAATTCAATTTTATGGAGACAATGGATGAATAAAATGTGTACCAATCAATTGACATACTTTTTATAAGCTGTCAAAATGCGATTCTCTCATAAATTTATGGGACTAGCTTTCCTCCAGCAGCTTCGCCCGCATGGGCTATACGAATTCAAATTAAAAATGACAATGAGTTCCATACAAACTTTGCCCCTCTTTTAGGGTTAGAATTACGCAAAATCGTTTCTTATCGGATGCCTACGTCATACAAAGAACACACCCTCCAAGTTTCAGGTCTCTACGATCAGCGGTTTAGGCTGTGCGTTGATCCGTCAGTCATTTAGGACAAAGCATTTTATATGTATAGAAAATTAGCAAGCTGTGATGTCTCTTAATTCCCAACTCAATTTACTATTTATTTAAATCGAAAATTAGTATTTTTTTCATAGCTGACATAAGGTGTTTTTTTAGGAGGTTTCGAGTTTGATATGTTGCTGCAAAGCAGCAAAGTTACAATTACCTACCAATTAAGCATTTAAAAATTTTTTTTTCATGTTACAATTTCTATACACACACCATAAAATGGAGTAGGGGTCCAACAAGAACCCATGTTTCAAGAGTCAAGAACGAAACCAGTTATGCTAATATTCCGTTCACTCAATATTCAATACTGGCCAGTGAATGAGTTGAGGTATTTCGGGTTCGATGTTCGAAATTCAAAATATAATTTTGTTTTTGTTTTTATGCATGGGAGTGAATGAAAGAGGGGCAGATGTTTGTTCTATTTTTAAATTGGTGATGATTGTATTTGAAATATTAGGGTTGGTACATTAGAAATATTGTGACGAGAACCGAAAAGCTATTTTATGATGGTTTCTTTTTTAAAGCTGGCACAATTTTACTTTACCATGAGTCACTTTGGCAAGACCATAATATATGACACTTGTGTCTCGTCTGTCTATCTATATTTTAAAGTTCAAAGACTTATAAAAACAAAAACAATGGCACCGTTTGAGAAACAGTTTGCAAAACCAACCAACCTATGGAATAATACTTTTACTTTTGATATCGGTTCACCAGTTTACGCTTTGCGTGGAAACAAACTAACATACATACAATATGTGTCTTGTTGTTAGTTTATATCAATTCTTTGGTTAAATAACACAGCAAAAACTATAATAAGAGCACAGACCACAATTTAATTCAACAATTCTCTTCTAAAATAGATAAAGTTGCAATAAATCGTATGCATTGAGGAGTTCCTTTATCATGAAAGTTGTTCCAGTGACCTGTGACACGCAACTCATACAACATATTTCATAATAACGATATTATGGCCATTTGGAAATTAATACGAACAAACAGACCGTGTTTTGTAATTCTTTTTAATGAGTAATGTGTGTTGATAAGGTATATAAAGGTTTATAAAGTAAGTTGTTTTATTAATGATTATGCTTAGGTTTGTAATAGATTTTATAATTACTATTTATTTTTTATAAAAAAAATCTAGCGTTAGTCTAGGTAGTCTAGGTCAAAATTGTGTTAGGAGAACTATTTTTTTATAAAGCTGTTAAACATAAAATATACATTTTTGTATTGGATAGAAGTTGTGGCAGCCCTAATTAGTACCTGATTTTAAAAATAAGACAAAAACCTCGAAGAAAAATTGCAAAACAAATGTTATTTTTTTCTCAATTATTTGTCAGTGATGTCCAAAGATATATTCAAAAGCAAGTTAAAATGAATTTGAAAATACGACAAAAAAAAACAATATTCGTAATTCAAAAGTCATTTAAGTATTCAAATTAGGCTGAAAATCAGCACTTTTGAACATCACATTTACAAAAGACAGCCAAAACGCCCGCCCTTCACCACTTCCTATGAGTTTTTGTTGGGAAGAAGAAGTGGCGCAACAAACTCCCCTGCAACTATTTACTAGGTTTCTAACCCTCGTACTAGAAAAGTGAACCTATTAAACATAGATATATATGTTACTAAAGTAACTAGATGTGCAATCACCATGCAAAATGCGTGCCATAAAGGTTCTGACCAGTCCTAATTCATGACATCTGTCACTTGGAAGCCAGTTTGAATCTATCAGAGTACAGCAGGACGATTTTAACAATAATATGGGCAAATTTGTAGTAAATGCCATCCTTATCATACAGATGTCATGAACATTACGTTTCGGTTAGTGTGAGAGAGATAGATATAATTTTACATCAAAATTATGACTAGTTTCAAAGCTACGTCTGCATTCTAAAAAATGGTTACGTTTTTGTGACCGCGTAATGTTCGGGATTGCATCTCTATGGATATATCTCGATGCTATTAAATGTTTAGGCCACCTCAATTTTAGAGTCAGGCAACTTATCAGTAAGACAATGAATGACATATTACTATCCCAAATACCACCTAGTAATTACTGTTTATATCTTGTTGATTAATTAATTAATTAAATACATAGTTAGGAACAGTGATAACACTATTGCAAATTATACTCGTTGGTTATCTCGTCCGAATATGATGAAGATAATATGTGTAGTCTCGGTTCGGCAGTGCGTGGCGTCACATAATTTTGAAGAAGATTTCAAAAAACAAAACGCACACTTGACATGTACGTACGCGCTCTCTGTAACTAGATTGTCATTCGGTTTTTATGTCAACAAGTGGCGTCATGTATTTCCTTTATTAAAATTGTAATTTAAATAATAAAGCGTATATATAATATACTCTGTGTGATAAAGTAATAAGTTATATAGAAAGGAAGTCGGAGAAGAAGGAAAGCAGACCAGTTTTATGAAAAAGATCGAGAATTACTCGTCGACATAAAAAGTTGTCGCAGTGGAGTGATCCATTTTTTTTTCGCAATGTAACTTGAGTGTTTGATGGCATATTTTACGTTTACCAGGAGTAAGATCCTGTTCTTATACATTACGTATAGGTAATCGCTACTTCAAGTGTGATTTCGCTTTGCACGTACCTAGTTGCAATCAAAAGTACCAATAACATAACCTCTAAACGACTTGCTTGACCTGTGGGGCGTTCTGCGGGAGCGCACGTGGTTTAAAAACGGCTATGTCGAGAGCTAACTAGCCTGTCCTGAGGGGTGTTCTGCGGGAACACACGTGGACTACGAAGGCTATGCTGTGAGCAACCTCTGGGGTGTTCTATAGGGGCACACATGGTTGGCTTTATATAATAGCCTTAAAGGGAAGTTCTGCGGGAACTTACATGGCTATATATGTGCATAACACACAATGCTTAATTTACTGCATGAATTATGTCCTAAGATTGTAGGACGAGTTTACAGTTCACCTGACATTCAAGAAAATAATGAGAATGTCCCCAAGGAACTGGTAAGGTATGTTAAATCATATACATAGGTGTATGGATGTTGAATTCCTAAATACAGTTGGTAATGAAACTAAGAAAAGTAAAAATAGAGGATGCATCATTATCTCATAAACATGAGGGTTGGTTCAATTAGCCTGGAGCAGTAGAATAATCAAGAACCAGTTAGCCATTGTTTTTTAATATTAAACATGGCAGGGAAGGAGAAAGACTGATTTGTTGAGAAGAGAGAACCATTAATTTAACCCATATGCTGCCTGAATTGCAGACTTAATAGTTTATTAATCTCTGTATAACATAACAAATGTTGATACATGTAAATGTATTGATGTAAGGTACATAATATGTTAAATGTACAAAAGCTGAAATTGTTTGTTGGTTATTGTGCACTCGCTATATTCAGAGACAATGGGATTTAATAATCTCCATACTGCTGTCAATAATAAATGACAATATATATATTTTTTGCAATATATAATATATGACAATATATAATTTGCATATGCACTCAGAGCCAGAAAAAGCTTCCCAGTTCGGTGAAATCACTGATCTATGATTACTGCAGAATCAGTCAAAGAACTGGACTTTTGTTAAGTCACAATTATGGTTTACTACAACACAGTGTAAACAGGTGTCTTGTCTACATTAAACATTTTTATATTCAAAATGTAAGCTTCAAACTAGTGGGGACCTGCTCGCAGAGAAGTTAAGAAGTGTGGTGGAGAGTCATGCAGAGCAGCTGAAGTGAACGAAAGGTGCTATCCAGATAGATGTACAGGTGGGCAAAATTAAATCTTAATTTTGTGTTTGAAACATATTCATCACGGATCTTGTTTCTTCTTGATTGGTTTGTGGTGTGGAATATAAATCCACTATTTTAAACCTTAATCTCACCAGAGCTACACTCCGGTGAATGAAACAACCTCTAATCAAGGATGTTTACAAATAACATTAAATGGAAATAAAAATGGTTATTTGGTATGTAGTTGTTAACACTACAGGAAATCACTATGTTTACAAAGTACCTACATATTGTTTAAAAAGGTTAAATGTAAACTATAATTTAAACAAATAAAATTCTTCTCTGTCATAATTATGAACAGTTCTTAATGGACCAAACTCAAACAAAATACATATATACGAAGTATATAATTTTTAATAAGAAATTATTTTCTTCACAATATTTAATTAATATTTCATGTATAAAATGCAGTATTAGACAACCTAGTCAACTATGAATGATAATTTTTCATTATCTTAACAGTATGATTAAAACAAGAACAATTCATTTTTAGTATGTATGATTTTCTTTTGAATAGAAAATAAATCATACCTGCCTGTGTTATTAAACCTATACACTGTAAAGTTATAGGTAGAAATATTTACTATTACCAATATATTCAAGTATTTATAGAAAAGATATGAATGTACAAAGAATAATGAACTAAAACTGATGAAAATGAGATAAGGATAATTCTACATTTTTTCATAAGAATTGAATACAAATGGTTTGCCTATATACATTATTTTATTCAAAAATATAAAGTTTTTTATAGTTCATAGTTTCTTCTAGAAAATTCTATTAAATAACAATAATAATTCTATTATTTAATATAAAGACACTGTTGTGCTTAAATGTTAAGCACTAATCAGCTAAATAGGCTCATCCTACAAAGACAATATCTGTGCAGATAAGAATTGTATCTCTCACACAGGCTGTAGATGGTGTTTAGTATTTTGTACCAATCAGATTGCTCATGAGTGTTAGAACTAGATCTCAACTCAGAAATAAAACGACGATTGTGTAGATATTCTTCGATATAATTCTTCAATCAAAAATATAAACGCTCTGTTCGACAGTTCAAACACAAGTGACTTGCGACATTTCAAAAATCAACTGTTACACTTATAAAAATAATGGTGGCAAAGGTATCAACTCTAAACAGCCAAACAATATTCATTTTATTAGTCGATAACTATTTTAGTGACGAGTATCTGTCAATGTTACCAGACGAAAATACAAAACTGTTTACGTGTCTGTGACAGCCGGCAGATACTTGTCACTGGTACAAATAATAACAATTAGATAACCTTCGTGAATAATAATACTGTTAGCTTTACAGCTCGGCCATCCTTTAATAAGTGAGTCCGCTCACTTCAAGAAAAGAAATATTCGAAAACTTACTTTAGCGTGTATACAATAATAAATCTATATATTAGTTTAGTTACATACTTATTATATCATAATTTCTAATTCAATCAATCTATGACATGTTATCATTTCTTTAACCCTAAAACTCTCATCTCGCATGATCCACTATGATAACAATTATCTGTGCGATATCTGTACTCGATACCATTCGTTTCTGCACTAATTGCTCATAGTCTATGCTCACAATAAAGCTATCTTAAACACATAATATATCTTGCACGGTCTGCTACGGTCTACAATCATCTGTACGATACCAGTTCATTGATACCATTCGTTTCTGTACTGATTGTTCATAGCCTGTGCTCATATTACTATTTCAATTTACGGTCATAATCTGTGCGGAACTATGTCAAAGTTCCATTCAAAATCTGCACGAATCATTCCAAGTCTCAATCACAATGAATTCCATATCGGTAATCTAATATTTAATACAATGCACAATTATACAAGATACGGTCAATCATCTTAATAATTCATATATTATTATTGTTCACATACATTGTTATAACAATAGCAACGTACTAAGTAACTAAACAATACTTAAAAGTTCATTAACTTTAATATTACTGCCTAAATCAATCTCATTACTCATTATCAGTTTCACTGTCGTTACTATCGTTTCCATTGCCATCGTCACTGGAATAATCATTAAAATTAAGCCAAGGATGAATTTTATCAATTGCTATTATGTTTTCGTATCGTTTGTTTCCTTTCCTAGTTAGTGGGGTGTCCTTTACTACGAACCTATCGTTGGGTAGAACCTTTACGATGCGGTACGGGCCCTGAAGTTTTGGTATAAGCTTTTTAGACCTACCTAGGTGCTCTTTATCAATGACTGTCCTCTCAATTCTAACAAGATCTCCTACATTGTATGATTTTGGTTTCTTTCTGTTCTTGTCAAACCTGGCCTTCGCCTTTTCCTGATCCTTATCGATTTTCTCTTTAGCATCAGACCTCAATTGCATCAGGTCGTCGCCACTAAGTAATTGAGTTGTTTCAGAAATCGCGTCTCCTAATATATTTTCTGATGTCGAAGTTAATTTGAACCCGAATAATAATTCCGAGGGACTCTTACCTGTCGCTTTACTCATAGTCGTATTCATACCTAATTGAATATCTCCTAAATAATCGTCCCATGTATTTTCATTGTTACCATGACATTTGGTGCTCAACGCATCAGATATAGTTCGATTAAACCTTTCGACCTGCCCATTCGCTCTAGGAGTGGCCACGGCGTTGAGTATATGTTTTACGTTCAATTTTTCTGTAAATTCCTTGAACTTCCTACTAGTAAAACACGTACCTCGGTCTGTAATTAACCTGGACGGAGCACCAAAGTAGCTAAAATACTCATTAAATATTTTAATTGCAGTTGACGTTTTCGTATCCTTCACGGCGCGTATGTTGACAAATTTTGTAAACGCATCTACAATAACTAAAATATACATGTTGCCCCTCCTAGAACGAACAAACGGGCCGAGATGATCCGCATGCAATGTATGAAATGGGATTTCAATTTTTTTGATGGGATGTAATAACCCTTCCTTTTGGCCTGATGGCACTTTATGGTGCGCACATTGTAAGCATGATGAAACATATTTTTTTGTAAATCGACGCATCTTCGGGAACCAAAATGTTGCTTTTAACCTACTCAATGTTTTGTCAAAACCGAAATGTCCTACATGGTCATGGTTCATGCGCAAAACTTGCCACCTAACACCCCTTGGTACCACCCAGCGAATTCCATCATCTAAGATACGGTAAACGTAGTCCCCCTTCAGCTGATAATTCTTTCGTACATCAGCGACGAATTTTGTTTCATCGTCGAGAAGAATTTCACGAATTCGCTTTATCTCTTCGTCATTACTCTGTACAGTCGCAATCCAATCGGTTGTCTCTGTTTGCAAAACATCAATTACATGTGTATTAGTCTCGTCAGTATGTTCAGTCACCGGAGCACGACTCAAAGCATCCACATGAGCCATACGTGATCCTGCCCTATATTCGATGGTACAGTCATACTCTTGTATCTGCACCCACCATCGCGCAATCCTGGGTATGAGGTCCCGCTTCGTCAAAGTAGTTCTTAACGCGTTACAGTCAGTTACTATTTTAAATTGTAACCCTAACAGATAAACACGAAATCGACTTAAGGAGGCAACGACAGCTAGCGTCTCGAGGTCAAAAGAGTGGAGTTTTTGCTCATCTTCCGAATTTTTCCGACTGTAGTAGGCCACGGTCCTTAACTGGTTGTCACTACCTCGCTGCATAAGAATGCCTGCAATGCCTATCTTTGATGCATCGGTATGTAACTCAGTCTCTAATCGCGCATCAAACAGTGCTATTATAGGTCGTTCTACGAGTTTTTCTTTGAGAATATTAAAAGCAGATGTGCATTCTGCTGTCCACTTCCACTCAAATTTGGATTTTAAAAGATTCGTTAATGGGGATGCTATTATTGCAAAGTTTTTGACGAATCGTCGAAAAAAACTTGCAAGTCCTATAAAACGTCTTACATCGTGTACGTTTTTGGGTACGGGAAAATTGGAAATTGCAATTGTTTTACGTGATCCGGGACGTATGCCATCTCCAGATACACAAGACCCTAGAAAATCTATCTCCTTTTGGAAGAAATGGCACTTCTTTAATTTGAGAGTTAGCCCTGCATTGGCCAAATGCTGGAAAACTTCCTCTAAACGTGTTAAACCATTGTCAAATGTAGTAGCGGGAATCAGGATATCATCCATATAAATAACAACGTATTTCAAGTCAGAGAGAACTTTATTCATTACTCTTTGGAAAATCGAAGGAGCGTTCGCTAACCCAAAAGGCATTCTTTTATACTGGTACTGACCGTCGGGTGTTACAAAGGCCGTGAACTCTTGTGAACCCTCTGATATTGGAATTTGGTAGTACCCAGATGCAAGGTCAAGACTAATGAACAGAGAATTGCCTGACAACCTATCTAATTGGTCGTCGATCAGTGGTAAAGGATAGTGCTCTTTACGAGTCTTGTTATTTAGGGCTCTGTAATCGACGCAGAGCCTCTTCTCACCTGTTTTTTTCTTCACAAGAAGAATAGGACTCGCGTAAGGTGAGTTAGACTCACAAACAATATCGGCGTCGATCATTTCCTTTACCATTGTTCGAACCAATTCACGTTCCGGATATGAGAGTCTATAAGGTCGGTAAACCACCGGCTTCGTGTCGTTCAGTTCTATTTCCATCTGCACTATGTTAGTATATCCTAAATCAGCTAAACAAGAGGAAAAACAACCTTCGTACTTCTTTAGTAGAGATTTCAATCTAAATATCTCATCATCAGATAAGTGACTGCCATAATTCAGGTCGGAACTCGTATTATGGTTACTAAAATCTAGCATGTTAATTTCAAAACCCTTTTCAGATCTGTAAACTCGACTGACCAATGTATCTTTATTTAGAGAAAGTAAGTGATCGCTAAAATTTTGGACTAGAAGTGCTCCAAGACTATTTTCAAGGTAGTATTCGCCTGGCAATAAGTAAAATTCCTTACCAGGGTGACCTCTTAATGAACCCCTGACATAAACAGACCCAGAGTAGCTTATATCAGAAAAAACCGGGATCATAGACATTTGTTTTGGTTGAATTTCAACATTAGTCTTAAGAAATAACCGCAATTTTTTATTGTCTTCCTTGCTAAAGATTAAGGAATTTGTGGTTTTCGTAATAATAATTCCAGGTTTTTCTGTAAAACTGTGACCGACTAACACGGGATATTTAATTATGCCATCTTCAACTATATAAACGTCAACCATCTCTACGATATTATTAATATCTATTTTTACACGCGCTATTCCTATTGGTACAACGATATTATTACCTAATCCTCTCATAACGGGTAACTCCCCTACTGTCCAACTAACTCCTAACAATTTTGCTACGCTAAATTGTATCAATGTGCACTGACTACCTAAATCTACATAACCTTTAACTGAAATATCGTTAACGTTTAGCGAAATAATATATTTCTCATTACTAGTGTCATCAATATCGACTTTCATAACTTTCTTTTCCGTACTAGAAGTATCTTTACTCGTTTCGTTGGACAGCTGCGGGCAATCAATCGTTACATGGCCAAGTCTTTTACAAATGTTACATCTCAGCAGCTTTTTTGTACACTTATTACTAAAATGACCTACTTCTTTACAGTTAAAACAAGTTATAGACGCACTAGACTGCGGCCTAGATGATTTTGAGTCATTCCCAATGAACTGTTTAGTATTCGGATTCGAATTGCTTAATGGTAACGTCTTTTTATCTTGGCTAATCTTAGATTTGTCAAAATCGCGACTTTGTTTAATAGACTGAAAGTAATTGAGAACCTCTTCTGGCTCTTGACACTTGGCTGCTTTAGCACCAAGTCTTAAGGAACGATCCTCAATGCCATAGAGCAAGCAATCAACGGCACGCTTCCCGAAAATCTCGCATCGATTCAACAGGTTTAACTTTTCATAATAATATAATTCTAATGATTCATTGTATTTCACGCGTTTATTTAACATTTCGGTAAGCAATTCTGCATAATCATCACTACTAGGAAAGGAATCAATTAATTTAATTTTCCACTCAGGCCACGAAAATGACATTGAAGGCAAGGCCTGGTACCATGTACGAGCAACACCCGCGAGTCTGGGCAGTGCATAGTGTATGACCTGATCATCACCCCAACGGTACAGCTTCGCACATTCGTCGACCTTGTTAAGCCACATGTGGACTGTCTGGCCCTTGACCATGGGGTCAAATTCAGGAATAACGTTACCTAACATCGGAAATTTATTGCCCTCTGGCTTCGCATCCGACAAAGATTTAATAAGCTCATTCAAAAATAACTGAGTTTCACTGTTAGCAAAAATAGATTTGTTTACCTGAACATTTCCGCGTGGTTCATCACTTACTGCGGTGTTCGGTGAGCTACTTCGGTCAGACGGCCGCCGACGGTGTCCGGTATGCCACTGCTCACTCCGCTTCCTGGTCAGGCTTCGGCGCGAAGGATGCTCGTCCTCACAGCTTCGTTTCCGACTTCGCTGACGCCGCCCTTCAGTCCGTGTTCGAGGTCGACTTCTGTCGTCCTGGTCACTCTCACTCCGCTTCCTCGTCAGGCTTCGGTGCGAACGATGCTCATCTTCGCGGCTACGTTTCCGATTTCGTCGACGCCGCTCATCAGCCCGTGTTCGGGGTTGACTCCTCTCGTCCTGGTCACTTGAATCGCTTGACGTACTTCTATGCCACCTAGGACGTTTCTTCTTACTCAGGCGATTCTCACTGGCTTCATTATTGCGACAACGCTTACGTTCCACACTCACAACGGGTGGAGTAAAACGGGACCGGCTCCTATGCGATTGATTACGGCCACGTTCCATATTAACTGATATTTTCCAAAACTTGTGGGTGTGTTGTAATAATCCCACTTCTGAGTTGTTAGAACTAGATCTCAACTCAGAAATAAAACGACGATTGTGTAGATATTCTTCGATATAATTCTTCAATCAAAAATATAAACGCTCTGTTCGACAGTTCAAACACAAGTGACTTGCGACATTTCAAAAATCAACTGTTACACTTATAAAAATAATGGTGGCAAAGGTATCAACTCTAAACAGCCAAACAATATTCATTTTATTAGTCGATAACTATTTTAGTGACGAGTATCTGTCAATGTTACCAGACGAAAATACAAAACTGTTTACGTGTCTGTGACAGCCGGCAGATACTTGTCACTGGTACAAATAATAACAATTAGATAACCTTCGTGAATAATAATACTGTTAGCTTTACATGAGTGATTGATTGAGGATGGAGCTCAGTCTCACAAGTCTTCTTAGAAAGTAGTTTTTACTTTGTTGGGATTCATCTGATGAACAACTAATATAGGTACTCACCTATTTTGAATGTGAAATCCTAATAATAATTTAACAAGTTATATGACTGCAGATACATGATACATTTAAATAAAGAATATACTCAAATTAAATTTACCAAGATTATTTTTCCTTCTTGACTAAATATCTAAGTACTTTCATTAAGAGGAGAGAAATATCTAAGTACTTTCATCAAGAGACTTTAATTAAGAAATAATATAGTAACAAAATTACATAAATTATTATCAAAAGAGATTCTTCCTTATCAGAAGGTTTTTTCAAATAATGTGATCGTATATCTGAGGCAATAAATGTTTTATGCATTCATTTAGCCTGAACTCATTATCTTCTAGTACGAATACATATGTTGCTGTTGTAATCTATGTTTGTCTATAGAATAGGAAGAAACAATAGACTATTTAGATAGACAGCTCAAAAAAGTTTTTTTTTGCTGAAATTTTTTGTGTCAATAATTGATCACTCATCAATGGTACTTATGTTGATGCAAACATCTTTTATATTTGAAGTTTTCTACGGAAGTCCTGGTCTTTAGAAATGAATATGCAAATACCATATACATAAAATTGAAATTGATGACAGGTAGACTTTTATGTTAAGAATTTATTTTTTCAAGTGCTGTATCAAAAATGATCTACAGTCACCAATACTTTCTACTGTGGGTACAATACTTTAACTAGTAAAAGTCATCATCTGCCTAGTTCTTTCCCAACTATGTTGGGGTCAGCTTCCAATCTAACAGAATTTAGCTGAGTACCAGTGTTTTTAGTAAAAGTACCTATAAAGTAAAATTACAAGTAAAAGACTATATTCCATAATACCTAATAAATATCCTTAATGTTACTAATAGAGGGAGTTTTCTCTTAGAATAACTTAATCTAGCTGGTAATCAGGATTAATTCTGATTTAAAGTTATATATAATACAAAATTATACACTTTAAGTACCTAGGTACAGTTCCAATTATTATTAAAGTAATAAAGTTTAAATTAACTGTCCAGAGAGACCTAAATATGTTAAAAATAGGAGACATAAGTTTATATTTAAGTTACTTTTTTCAAGTCCTGATAAAATATTTTTTATCCATAAGTAATATTTTTTGAAGTATTGTTATATATATTTATCTTTTCACTTGTATTTTCAGAGACACACACATAATATGTCTCAATTTTACAAAACAATGTGTAAAATTATATACATAAAAAGAAAAAAAAAAAAAAAAAAAAAAAAAAAGTATACGATTTTCCTGTCTTTTGGGTTTGTTAAACATTTCTATTCATGTTATCACAGAAACAAAGATTGCAAGCGATCTCTATAATACATAATAAGTTTATAGTATCATGATTGATGGTGGTCTTTATGGGCAAAACACTTAATTTATTTATTTTTTTCTCTTAATGTTTTTATTCTTCAATAGAATGTGAAGTATTGCCAGCTATTGCATATTTCTAAATAAGATAATGTGGTTAATAACCTAGCTATTTTTACTATTTAATATGCAACTTGAAATAGTTAGCCATAGGTCATTACAGGAATGTTCTTCACTACAATCTGCTGACTTGAGCCTAAAATTCAGTGTGTTCAGTTGATATAATGACAGACTTTAAAGTTTAGGAGTTCAGTTGATATAGATACTCACCGTGTACTAACATCAACTGGTTATATTAAAGGAACTCCCCTTATCCTTAATGATAATATGAGTTAGATTTGAGCCCTTAATCGGAACTCATTAAGCATGATAAAATTGTGTCTATTAAATATAATATTATCGACAAAATAAGTATCTATGTACCTATTTTAGTACATACAATTCGAGATATATTTTCACAGGGATTAATAATGGATAAATGATTAAATCCAAAAATATAGAATTATATCAAGAAATGGTAAAATAATATTATTGTTTTCAGCACGTTTGTTGCCCCAATGCATTAGTACATAATCAATGCATCGCGACAGTTGACGTGTTATTTTACAGGTTTATTGTTTTACAACATGTCTTTGAACATCTACACATATTATCTTCATCATAGAGGACGAGATAACCAACGAGTATAATTATACAGTCAAACGAACTTACCTGTAAGTGAAGTTCGACAGTAATTATACGAAGTTGTTATCTCGTCCGAATATGATGAGTCCCCCCCGACCCTAACATACCATGCGTTTGAGCATGGACCCTTTCTTGTTGTAAAACCAATAAAGTGCTATGAACTTAATGACAATCTAGTTACAGAGAGCGCGTACGTACATGTCAAGTGTGCGTTTTGTTTTTTGAAATCTTCTTCAAAATTATGTGACGCCACGCACTGCCGAACCGAGACTACACATATTATCTTCATCATATTCGGACGAGATAACAACTTCGTATAATTACTGTCGAACTTCACTTACAGGTAAGTTCGTTTGACTGTATAATTATCATTTACTAGCTTTCCGCCCGCGGTTTCGCCCGCGTGGACATTTTTTTTAAACCTTGGGTTACATTATTCAAGTTTTAGTAGGGATCCCTAATTATTTCTGGAAATAAATATAGCTTATGACACTTCGTAAAGATGTAGCTTTCTAACGGTGTAAGAATTTTTAAAATCGGTCCAGTAGTTTTTGAGTTAAAACCCTACAAACAAACAAATCTTTCCTCTTTATAATATTAGTATAGATACATTACTAACTGTACTTTGATTTTGATTGCTATTCATACTAATGAATGCGAAAGTGTGTCTGTCTGTCTCTTACCTCCTCACGCTTAAACCGCTGACCTGATTTAGATGGGTATGGGGATAGTTTGAACCCTGAGCAAGGACATACGGTGGTTTTTATCTAGGTGCGTTAAGTATGACCTTCGGGACGCGGGCTTAACCGCGGGAAAGAGCTAGTATTGTGTATGTATATTTCTTTACTCATGCCATATTATAAATCCGAAAGTAACTCTGTCTGTATGTTACGCTTTCACGGTAAAATGACTGAACCGATTTAGATGAAGTTTGGTACGGATGTAGATCGAAACTTGAGGAATCACTAAGGATAGTTTTTTTGATAGTGAGTGCAGTACTTCTCTCATGACGTGGGTAAAACCACAACAAACAAAACTATACTTCATTTACAATAACATTAAAAAAAACCTTCCAAACTATTTTTGCAGCTTATTCAACCGATTTTGAGTTCTATTCCCTACTGATAAGGATGGTGTTGAAAGCAAAATAATGTTTACAATAACAAATATATTCTGCGTTCTGTTTTTGTCATGTCACTTTAGCAATAGAGCTCAAAATCGTTTGGACAAACGGTAAATAGGATGCGTTTAAATGTTAACCTCATAGTAAATGGAGTAGGTATCCTTACTAATATTATAAATGCGAAAGTAACTCTGTCTGTCTGTCTGTCTGTTACGCTTTCACGCCAAAACTACTGGACCGATATAAATGAAATTTGGTACAGAGATATAATAGACCCTGGGGAACAACATAGGCTACTTTTTACCCGGGTGCGCTAAGTAGTTCCCTCGGGATGCGGGTGAAATCGCGGGAAACAGCTAGTAGTTGTATAAATTTGAAGTCAAACTTTCCTATCTGTTTCTTTTTACAGAAGAAGTGTAGGTGTTTATAAATGAGTGCTAGTTTGTTAGATAACAGCTGAAAATAGTGAGTCATGAGACGAAAATTAAATTAACACTCAATTTCGATACCGTCTGCTAATTTACCGCCTACAATTGGCATAGTTACTACTTTTGGTGTTGCCACTTTCTGTTTAAACTGTATCATCAGCCTAGCTTTTTCCTAACCATATTGGGGTCGGCTTCCAGTCTTAGCCGGATGCAGCGGTCGATCCATGGATGGGTGACCTCCGTGCCTCGAAAAGCACGTTAAGCTGTTGGTACCGATTGTCATTTGTAGATCTGATCCGAGTAGACAAAAGCCAGAAAGACTGACAACCAGTCTTACCAAGGTGTCAAAAGTAAAAAAAAAATACTTCACATAGGCCTACAAAGAAAGCACTTATGAACGGTCAAATTAGTTGCACGGTTCCAAGTAGTGGGTCCTATGGAGAAGAACCGGCAAGAAACTCCATGGATACTCTTTTCGGTGTACCGTGTTACCCTGTAACTGGGTTGTAGAGGTCAGATAAGCAGTCGCTCTATGTAAAACACTAGTATAGCTACTGTCGGTTAGACTGGAAGCCGACTCCAACATACTTGAGTAAAGGCTAGGCAGATGATGACTCAAACAGCTAGGAAAGGCTAGGCAGATGCATTAGGTGTAATTTCTTGATACAATAAATTGTAGACCCACTTCTCGCCACACAAGGTCACAATTATATCGACATTACAATTAATCTAATCGCAATTGTAGTAGGCACTTCATCCATGGAGACACCATCATGTCTGAAGGTCAAACCATGATCCAACCTTCAGTTTCTATAGTTCACGTCCCATTGAACTTCCCGGCCGTGACCCCCATGATTAATGGCGTTATAACAATTGTTTTACCACATGTAGAACTGTGGGATAGGACTGAGGGAATTCTATGAGATTCTTAGCTCTGTTTTCTAGAATTTTCTGTATAAAACTTATTCGAGATAGTTTTTAAGGAGGTTTTAATCATTTTTTGTAAAATTGAATTTCGAATTTCGGAGTACACTGACAGATGGACATCTAAAGTTGTCGTTATTTCAAAAATATCTCAAAATTCTAATTTCAAATAATGACTGGCTTGTCAGAAGTCAGTTGATATTTAAATGATCTAATTTTTAAAAACTGTTTTTTTCTAGGCGTTCCAGTACTAGCAGAAGTAAACGAGACCCTAACACTACATAGGCCAAAAATTTAATAATGACCGTAAATATTAAAGCAATTATTATAATATCTATACATATAAAATGCTTTGTCCTGAATGACTGACGGAACAACGCATAGCCTAAACCGCTGATCGTAGAGACCTGAAACTTGGAGGGTGTGTTCTTTGTATGAGGCAGGCATCCGATAAGAAAAGATTTTCCGAAATTCTACCCTTAAAAGGGTGAAAAGGGGGACAAAGATTGTATGAATCTGTGTCATTTTTAGTTTGAATTCATATGGCTAACGCAGCCGAAGCCGCTGGCGGAATGCTAGTGTTTTAAATAGCTCCATCTCTCTTTTATACTGGAATATGGTTCCACGTCTTAAAACCTTCCTCACCTACACTTTAAAACAGCTGATACTTCCAACTCCAAATTAAGAATTCACAACCCAAAGTCACGTATTTCTCACTAATCCGCCATCTCTTGCACACTAAAAGTGAACGTGACATCGGCTTTATTTGTCCGTCTGTCTGTTTGTCTATTTACTTTGACAGTTTGACCACGGTTCGGAGATCTAGTGACCTAAATACGTTGCAATCCTCGATTAGCTTGCCTTGTGACGTCATTTGACACTAATGTCAGAGTTTATTGTAGTTGGCTTTGACACAGAGTTATTTGCGAAAGGTTAAAATAATTATCATGAGAATGGAGATGCATTTATAACACTTTTTTTTGTCGGATGACTCCTCCCGTCGTTGGTGGGGCAGAAGGGAATGTCAGACTCTTACTGACTAAAACCCATCCATGTTCCTTCTTCAGCCCTTTGTATTCTGGGGGCGCGGTAACTCTTTCGTGTCTATATAAGACTAGCTGTTTCCCGCGGTTTCACCCGCATCCCGAGGGAACTACTTAGCGCACCCGGGTAAAAAGTAACCTATGTTGTTCCTCAGGGTCTATTCTATCTCTGTACCAAATTTCATTTATATCGGTCCAGTAGTTTTGGCGTGAAAGCGTAACAGACAGACAGAGTTACTTTCGCATTTATAATATTAAGTAAGGATAAGGACTAGAGAATCTGAACTGTCTGATATTCCCAGGTATGTCCCCTAAACACCATGACCTTGCCATGAAAAGGGCGTCAGTGTCAAACAGAATTCCATGCAAAACGTATCGTTATCTGTGCAGCTTACCGTATGCAAACATTACTAAGGGCGGATTCGACCAAACTGGAATAAATTTTATTCTCGGCGTAGATCTCTTATTACTTGAGAATAAATCAATTTCACGTTTAACCAACTACAATTCGAGGAATAACGATTCCATTCGGGAATAGTCACTATACCACCATTTTGCGTGGAATAAGAAGTTTATTCAAGGAATAATAAAATGGCGTCCTATTGACTTATGCTGTCATTTTAATTCACTGACATTTTAATTTAATTTTTTTTAATTTATTTAAAGGGCTTTGTCGCTTGGCAGTTACTTTTCTACGCTATAATACGACAAATTAGAGTTGACATGAGTAATGCTACAGCACCCTCCCGTTTGTAGAACAATTTTTTTTGGCCGCGTATTACATTCGTTCACATTCACTTCGCTATTCGTGAGTAGCTTATCCAAGTATAGCTATACACTAGATTGCATGGAAAAACGATTGATGATTTACTCGAGGATAAAATCGTGGTATATATTATTTTCCGTATAGTTATTCTTGTATAAATTCAAGTTTGGTCGAATCTACCCTAACGCAACTAGAGATAATCTTATCGATCGTGTATTCGATTCTTTTTCCATTTTACCACAACTGCAGTGATTAAAAATCGCATGTAATCTATGCATATAAAATACTTTGTCCTGAATGACGGATCAACGCACAGCCTAAACCGCTGATCGTAGAGACTTGAAACTTGGAGGATGTGTTCTTTCGCTCCGCTTGGTTTTAGCGTGATGATATATAGCCTATAACCTTCCGCAATAAATGGGCTATCTAACACTGAAAGGTTTTTTCAAATCGTACCAGTAGGTCCTGAGATTAGCGTGTTCAAACAAACAAACTCTTCAACTTTATTATATTAGTATAGATTCTGTTTTTGTCATGTCACCTTAGCAATAGAGCTCAAAATCGTTTGAACAAACGGTAAATAGCGTGCGTTTAAATGTCTAATCTTAAAGTAAATGGAGTATAGCATACTTTTAATATTTTACATGTTATCAATACATACATATAATATACAGAAATTCAGTTCCATTGGCTTATCACACAATTTTTCAAAATGCGAAATTTTCATTCCCCACACCACTGACAGGCAAGCAACCATATCCAAATTTAATTCCATAGCTCCAGCAATAAAAATAGTAGAAAGAAATTCTCTTCGCCTACTAGGGTCCCCAATCTTTGATGAGTCCTTTTCATCTTTTATTGAGGAAAAAATTCAAAATTTTAATGAAGTCTCAGAAAGATTATTCAAAATTAACCTTCATTCGGCATATACACTTATTTGATATTGTTGTTTCGGACCAAAATTTACATATATCCTTCGCTCCTCCCATCTGTGGAAGCATTCACACCTTTTGGACAAAGTAGACAAAATTATCAGAAACACCCTTTCTTCGATTTTGAATGTGGCACTGGACGACCGAGCCTGGGAGCAAGCCTCACTTCCTATTCGCTTGGGAGGTCTCGGCGTCCGCAAAATTTCAAGTATAAGTTTACCGGCTTTCCTCTCCTCGGTCCACAGTACTGATAGTTTAACCAGGAAAATTTTATCTTCCTCGGTGGTTGATTTTGAGGTACCGTGTTTGACCGATGCGGTGAATGCCTGGAAAATGGCTTGTCCCAACACGGTTTTGCCCGGTAACCCCTCCTCTCAGAGACAATGGGATGGGCCGCTCTGCAGTATTATACGGAATAACCTTCTTAATACGTCAAATAATACTGTCGAGCGTGCCCGTTTGTTGGCTGTGGGAGAGTGGGAGTCGGGCCTCTGGTTGCAGGCGATTCCGTCAGCCAGCATAGGCACTATGCTGGCTGACGCTCTAATACCAGCCGTATTAGAGCCTAATGGACTGGTACGCGATGATGGGAAGAGACCAGATGGTATGACGTTGTTGCCTTGGAAGATGGGTAGGCCCTTGGTGTGGGACGCAACTTGCGTCGACACCCTGGCTCCTTCTCATCTTCCAAGCACGGTAGGCTGTGCAGGTGCGGCTGCTGCGGCTGCAGAGACTACCAAGCGGCGCAAGTATAGTAACCTTGTGGGTAACTATACTTTTGAGCCGTTTGGGGTCGAAACGCTCGGGCCATGGGGTCCGAGTTCGCGTCTCCTGTTCAAGGAAATCGCGAAAAGACTGGTCGACACTTTGCGAGACCAGAGGGCTGGCATATTTTTTGGACAGCGAATAAGCATTGCCATTCAACGTGGCAATGCTGCCAGTCTTCTGGGCACGTTTCCGGGTGACAGCGATGAGGAGGAGTACTTTGACGCCTAATCTCATTGTTGCGCATGTCTGTACAGTTTTGTTTTATTTAATTTTTTATTTGTATATATATAATTTATTAAGGCAGTAGGTATATTTAAATATTGTAAATTTTTATAATTCTCTCTTATATTTGAATATAACTCATATTAAGGATTTTAAGGAAACGTATATCATAAATATTAAGTCGAAAAACATAAAATAATAATAACAAAATTAATTCAATTTTATCCTCCATTTTGACAGATCTTGAATGACATTTCTTTCATTACTTGGTGCAGCTGGGTGGCTCTCTAGATTTTAGTGTCTGAATAAATTAACTATAAATTAAGATCGAGCTATTCATTTAGCTGCTATTGTATATCCTGAAATGCTAATTTCCTTTCTAAAACCTTTGTTTTCGTTCAGATAGAACTCTCGTGATAGGTTAGACTTGAAAGAGGGAGGGAGTTGCTTGTGAAATGAGCTATAGAATTTGTGTTTTTGTAATGATTCTATACTTTGATACATGTAGTCATTTTATATTCTACTATCTTCTGCCCGCGACTTCGTCCGCGTGGTATAGTGGTGCTCCGCTCCTATTGGTTTTAGCGTGATGATATATATATATATATATTTATATATATTATAGCCTATAGTCTTCCTCAATAAATGGGCTATCTAACACTGAAAGAATTTTTCAAATCGTACCAGTAGTTCCTGAGATTAGCGCGTTCAAACAAACAAACTCTTCAGCTTTATTATATTAGTATAGACTATCTCCAATTCTACCCTGTTGTACCTATGCACATAAAACAAAAGCATACTAGCTGTTTTCGAACTATCTAAAGTACCCGGATGAAAAATAGTCTATACTTATTTCTATCTCCTCCATAGTTATCCAGAGTTATTTCTATCTCCGTACCAAATTTCATCCAAATCGGTTTAGTAATTTTACCATGAAAGCGAAACAAATAAACAAACTTGATTTCACATTTTACATTTAGTAAGGATTTTAAAGCAAGTAGTATACTAAAAAAACCGGCGTTCCTTACCATTATAAAAAGGGCAATAAATGGCGTTTGTTGTATGGGAGCCCGCACTAAATATTTTTATTTTGTTTTTAGTATTTGTGTGAAAATTTATGTGAAAATTTCAATAATCGAGCTATCGCGGTTCTTGAGATGCAGCCTGGTGACAGACAGCGAAGTCTTAGTAATAGAGTCCTATTTTTGTTCATAACTATTAGCCTACTTTTTAAATTGCGTTCGAAACATGACAGAATCCATTATAATCATACCAATTAACGACAACTTAATTTAATTTAATTCCTGAACTTAAATTACCAATAATTTTTTCACCAATCAGTGTTGAACATTGTAAGTTTTTGTAAAGAGCCGTTATTTTTAAAATTAGTGACATCCGTCATTTCGTACCTTTATCGTGAGATAGTTGATGAGGTACAAGTTATAAGTGAGAAAAAGTTTTATAAACTTATTAGCTTCTGCCCGCGACTTCGTCCGCGTGGAAAAGTGGTGCTCCGCTCCTATTGGTTTTAGCGTGATGATATAGCTTGTAGTCTTCCTCAATAAATGGGCTATCTATCACTGAAAGATTTTTTCAAATCGTACCAGTAGTTCTTGAGATTAGCGCGTTCAAACAAACAGACTCTTCAGCTTTATATATTAGTATAGATAGTAAGTATAGATTAATATTTCGGTCATAAAGGAAGGAAATGGAGTTTCTTGCTCGTTCTTCTCCATAGGAATCTACGGTTTGGAATAGGCAAATAGCTTAAATTTTTCTTTTTTTTGACTAACGGACTGACTCTTAATTATTTGACAATTCAAAAGTGCCTGTAAATGGTCTAATTGAAATAAATGTTTTGAATTTTGAATGAAAAAACTAAATATGGTAGGCTGAAGTTGGATGCGTCAAGCTGAGGACTGGTCGATATAGCACACGTTGGGCTACGCCTATGTCCGCTGTGGGCCAATAATAAATAGGGTGATGATGATGGTATGGTTGTATTTTTTCTTCAAGGGGTAGATAATCTGCGGAATATTCAAAATAGTTTAGTTTTAGTCAGTAAGAGTCTGACACTCCCGCTCCATCTATGGCGGAAGAAAAAAAGGGGAATACACGTATAATGATGTTGTTAGATTATTCTACCAACCACATTCTAATTATTATGCTTTCAGTACAAGCCAGTATTAATTCTCCTTTAACTAAAACCTCTAACAGCTCATCACTTGTACCAAGTCATCAATATTTATGAGTAAAGATATACGCAATAATCACGAAATAATTAAACCACCATGGGAACCATAGCTGCCGAGAACCGGTCCGTATGACCTCAAATTATGTTGCACCATTAATTTAAGTGAATTCGGTATAGAACAAAGGTTTAATGAAGGAATTGGTTCGCTAGATTTGTTTAGGAATTTTGGAGCCATAGTCATGTTGAAACTGTATTTGTGTATTGTCATTCTAGCATTTCTTTTAATGAAACCGTAGGATTATATACAATCTCCGGACCGATTCCGGTCACGGTGACCAATCTCAATGTAGACTAGCCAGGTACGCAGGAGATATTATAGTGCACACGCTTGCGCAGACACAGGTGCACTCGCTATTCCCTCACTCTCACAGTCCTCAAGGTCGGCAACCCTACACGATCGGGGTGAGATCAGGCGCAGGACCGACAGATATATTAAAAATGCTAAGTTTGACGATTATCATTTGATTTGACTCTTTTATTTTTAAAGGGTTATCTCTAGGCCCAAGCATATTCTACAGCGAGTCTTAATACCATCTTTATCTATCTAAAATAAGCTAAGTACCATTCCTAATAATTAATAACCCATCGCACAACCAGGAAGCGAGTACTTATGGCACTGTTGGTTAAAAATAACTGAGAATTTATTGGTTTAGCCCTTCCGTCGGTCCTCTTTGATGTTGTGAAGATGTTCTTGTGTCTTATTGTGAAGTTGAAACAGTATTTTTCGTTGTTGGTAATGTTTATTATTGTGAATGAAATGATATGGTTTCTTTATTGATTGGTTTATTGTTTATTGGCTTTTTAACACTGCAATACTCTTGTAATCCTGAGGAATCTGCTTCAAGTCATCATCATCATCTGCCTAGCCTTTTCCCAACTATGTTGGGGTCGGCTTCCAGTTTGAACCGGAATCTGCTTCAAGTATCCTTATTAAAACAACCCTAGGCCTACTCCAGGGTTCAAGCTATTTGGATAAAAAATATTTTCTATCTAGTTTTTCTCCATCTCCTGACCAAATTTCATCAACACGGGTTCAGCAGTTTTATCGTGAAAGCTTAACAGATACACAGACTGAGCTACTTTCGCATTTATATTCCAAGTAAAGATGTGTAAGCTACACAAAATTTGATTTTTAGTCACACTTTTTCAACCCATAATTTCATCCTTCCATAACATTTGCAAAGATCGCCAACCGTCAATGTATCTTATACCAAGATAGTATCCAGCCTGACCCTTTAAGGTATACACAGCAATAAATATAGCTGTCCGTCCGTGTCGTATCTACTGGACGTGTCGGCAGTGTCACAATGGCAGTCCACGGTATCTGTTGTTAGAATAATGTTTACATACACTGTTTTGTAAGCAGTAAATTATAGCTGTAAGCTGTCTTGCAATTAAGGAATGAGTTTGTGGATAAAAGCTTTGGTTTAATTAAGCGATTGATCCGGAGTTGATGTGTTGGTCGATGGATTAAAGTCTCCCCTATTAAAGTCCTCCTCTCTCTCCGTTGACAATGTTTTTACCGAGGTCGATCCATCGGTGGGTTGGTCATCACAGATGTCAAAATCGTAGTATGTATTCCTTGAGATTAGGCCAAGCTGCATTTTTGGCTCTGATTTACACTTATTTAGGTATAATAGAAGCGAAATGAGGGCTAAAGAACAAGCAACCAGTGATCTGGATATGTGCTTCAAGGCAAATACCAAAAAGCCCTGGTTCGAGCCATGGTCCGGAGCGAGAAGGAATGGGAAGTCGTCACCTCCTTTATCGAAGCAGTAATTCTGGAGAAGGAGGTAGCGGACCGCGTGAGGGAGCGACTGTCCTCAGGCCCAAACCGCCGCGAGACGACGCGCGCTTCAAAGAGGTGTCAGCAGAAGTGACGGGGCCCTCCCCCAGGGCCATAGCCTGCCGGGGCTGTGGGATGTTCGAAAGAGTTACAGCGGCTCCGGAATATAAAAGGCTGAGGAAGGAACCTGGATGGGATTTAGTCTACAAGAGTCGGTTCACTCCCGCCTGCACCACCCAAGGCGGGAGGAGTCATTTAGACAACAAAACACCGACCGAGGTATATGTATGCATATGTAGGGACCAAACAGGATGACAACAGTGCCCTGGACTTGAAATACCTTTTTCTAGTAGACCAAAAATGAAACAACATCGGATGTTTTTTTTTCATTTTGGTGTCGGTAGTCGTAGAGCTTTGAGTAGGGGATCGCTTCCCGTTTGGGGAGTTGAGGCAAATATTTGAATGGGATGTTGTATGTTTGTCTGTGTATACTACAGCGGGTTTTGAGTTGATATCTATGGGGACTATGGGGTAAATCTTGCTGTTGAATAAAATTTTTCGATTACATTTTATCCGGATCAATTTATCAAAATGTAAGTTACAAAGTATGTAATAACGACTTATTTAACCCCAAAAATAAGCCATAAAAGATCATAACACTACTAAAAATATATCGTCCACAAATAATGTGTATTCTGGCAATAAACTTGTTTATTGCTGGCTATAATTTAGATGGCAACACTTAAAGAGTTGGGGGGGATACCATTAAGGTTTCATGTTATTTGTTGTAGGTATTTGCATTTTGGATGATTCTCTGTCGTTTTTTTTTTGAGAAAAATTGTACTGGCTATGGTATGCTTAATGAAATTATTGTAAATATATCAATAAAAAGAATTTGTATAATTTTATTCGTATAGGTATATCAAAGAATCTGTTTTTTATTAGACAAGTATGGTACGAATATAATTTATAATAACTTAAAATTGAAGTGTAGGTACATATGCAATTATTTTGGTCAATAGGAATTTTGTCGAAATTTCGAATGAGTTTTTTGGGGAAACGATTGATATCCATGTTTTGGGTTAGGACTGTCAGATCAATAATAATTTGTACCAATTGATTTTACGAAAAATATAAACAAAAACATAGCCTTTTTGTTCAAATTTTCCCACATAGATTTAAAAAAATGGCATTAAATGATGAATGACGATGTTTAGAGCATGAAATTGACATAAATGCGTCATCCTTACGCCATTTTGTTAATTTCTGCGGCAGAATAAGAACAAAATAGGTTACGACTTTGTTTACACTTTTCGTAAAATCATTTGGTACAGCCTATAGTTTCTCTCGAAATCTTGCATCTTTGTTATTAGTCACTAAATTACTTAAAATAGCTATGTCTAACATTTATAATGTCTTCAAATATTTTATGTTAGCAATAAAATTAACGACTAAATCGGATTATGTTTACAACATGCAAATTTTATTGGTAGCCCTGTTTTTTATATCTTATAATTGAATTAACATATGGCTGAGAATTAAGACTTATGATTTCAGTTAAAATAACTGGTGTAGGTCGGCCATGATTGTTTTGGCTATATCTTTGCGAGTTTTGTAGCGATATAAATATTTATTTCGCTTGGCAACATACAAATTAAAAGAGTATTATATTTTTCAGGATTCACCAAAAGAAATTGAATTAAAAAAATATTTAACAAATAGTG
Source organism: Pyrrhia umbra (assembly GCA_963891755.1). NCBI lineage: Eukaryota > Metazoa > Arthropoda > Insecta > Lepidoptera > Noctuidae > Pyrrhia > Pyrrhia umbra. The sequence goes on from OY982943.1 coordinate 7,366,161, forward strand.
TCGTGGTGGCCTAGTGGTTAAGGCACCTGCCTCTCGTGTACGAGTGTGCGGGTTCGAAACCTGGCAAGTACCAATGTGAATTTTCTAAAGTCATATATTATGTACTTTCTAAGTATATTTTAGACACCACTGACTAACGGTGAAGGAAAAACATCGTGAGGAAACCTGGACTTAAGTCTGAAATCGCCAATCCGCCTTGAGCAAGCGTGGTGATCAATGCTCATGCCTTCTCAGTATGAGAAGAGGCCTGTGCCCAGCAGTGGGGCAATATATAGGCTGATGATGATTAACAAATAGGTACCATTATCGCATAGTTGTCACGTTATGTCTGTAGCAGGAATCACTTTCGAAAAAGTATTTGTATCGAAAGCGATTTTTGAATGGAGTATTCTCGCTTCTTACGTACTATTTATTTTAATTGATGACTTTAATGATATCTTTGGATGCCGCAAATAGTTTTTTATGCATTTTGAACATAAATTTTGCTTTGGTATGACTTTATTTATAGTTCGAATCGTTTACATTACGATTACATTAACGTGCTTTCGTAGGAAATCCACGTAATGAATGCGTAGTTCATAATGAACTTTTATAAAACCACTGCCACAGAAATGAAATGCACCCTTATTTTTTTTAACACAAAACGCAAGTTAACTAGGTATTGAAATACTTACAATTTAAAACGGGAACGTGCTCAAAAATGTTTCTTTTTGGAATCGCGTATTTACGAACGATTGTACAACGAACATCGTTCACGAATACAAGATTTGAAAACTAAAATAATTACCTTATTTCTAGGTTTATAATATTATTATTCTTTTTTGCAGATTTAAACGAAAAAGTGCCTAATTATCGAAGAAAGGAGTGCCTTCAGTGAAAGTGATTAGCCAGTGATTTTTTGATCAGTTTTAGTAATATATTTATTACTAAGTGAACCGCATAGTGTTTATATTTAAATTCTAAGTGATATTTAGAAGACCAGCACTATGGAGATAAGGAGATTAACCATCTGTATGGCGCTATTTGTGCTGGCGATCGCAAAATGTTCAGGTGAGTGTTTCATTAAATATTTATCTTCAATATATCTATGAACTTATATTATCGGGAAGAGCTCGTGGCTAAGTAACAGCCGCACGGGTCGACCGATCATAGGCTAAGCTGCGCTTGGCGCGGTCGTTCCGTGGATGGGTGACGGTGACGGTGAAATAGTTATGTTTAAAATATTGGACGTAATCTATTAAAGCAAGATGTTTTGTGTACGAGTGTGCAAGTTCGAATCCTGGCAAGTACCAATGTGACTTTTCTGAAGTCATATGTAGGTCCTTTCTGAGTGTATTTTAGATACCACTGACTAACGGGGAAGGAAAACATCGTGAACAAACCTGGACTCAAAAGTCTGAAATCGCCAATCCGCCTTGAGCGCACGTGGTGATCAATGCTCATGCCTTCTCTATATGAGAAGAGGTCTGTGCCCAGCAGTGGGACAATATATAGGCTGATGATGATGTTTTGCTACAAAAATATTGATTTGAAAAAATATCAAATCGAACTGAGAACCTCCTCCTTTTTGAAGTCGGTAATGTTTTATCGCGATCAGTATCCATTTTTTCTAAGCTTTTTCTCGAATGTCGCATCAACATTAGCTGTAAGAAAAGCAGTTATTCACCGGATACAAACCAAGTTTAACATGACCCATTGTTTATTTAGTTTTTCACGACACAAAAAATCTTCTAAAAACATATGACACAAAACAAACATTAGGCAGGTACCTATAATAAATAATTTAGCCCACTTAAGACAGTATCATCATCTAATAATGCCAATCATAATATACTAGCTTCCCGCCAGCGGCTTCGCCCGCGTAGTCTATACGAATTCAAATTAAAAATGACAGAGTTTCATACAAACTTTGCCCCCCTTTTTCACCCCCTTAGGGGTAGAATTTCGAAAAATCCATTCTTATCGGATGCCTACGTCTTACAAGGAACACACCCTCCAAGTTTCAGGTCTCTACGATCAGCGGTTTAGGCTGTTGATCCGTCAGTCATTCTGGGCAAAGCATTTCATATATAAAGATAGCTGCATCATCTAAAATTAAACAATACCAGGAAATTTAAAGTTCTTAGATGAGTAACAAACTAGATTAGTTTTCTAGGTCGTCGTGACTAGCCAAGTGTGTCATAATGACAGTACGAAACCCCGAGGTCGAGTTTTTATAGCAAAAAGTCTGGATATTTAAAAACGATGTTCGAGTTCCGATTATCAATTTGACAGATGTGATATTTATATCGATTTTAATTTCGTGTTGAATCGATACTAATGTTAAAGTACCGTTTTAGAATACGGGTGTTTCAGAGTTATAAAAAAAATAACAGGTGTTTTGTTTTTTTGCTAGGAGCTAATTATAGATTACTCATTCATAGAGAAGTTTTTTTACCGAACAAATCAGTGGCTCTTATACTTTGTCGAACCTTTTTTTAAATCGATACTAAAGTATAGATTTTGTCTTGAGTATAATATGCAGCCATTTCGTAGGTTGAATATAATCTTTTTTTAAGTAGTGCTTAAGTCTTAGGTACTGTAATAATGGACGATAATGTAAAACGTAATTTCATAGTAAGCACCACGCTTGTTTTAAAAAATCAAAATCATTTATTCAAGTTACAAATTTCTCGTGATCTACAATTGGCTGATTCGAACTTTGTTAACCAATCAGAACAATTCGCGCGCATTTTGACAGCTGCGTTTAGTTTTTTTTCTAAGAATGACAAGTAATAGACAGCAGGAGTATTTATGCCTTTAATGTGAAATATGTGTACTACTTTAATGCTTTACACAGCTTGATAAATGAATGAATCACTGATATATGGTTTTTCAGTATTTGTTCAAGGAGTCAGATACTTGAGCCCTGTTATTTTCACTTTAGAGTCCATTGCCCCGGTCGTTTATGAGTATAATGTATCACAGGGATAATATTTGCCGATTCAGGCAAATATTGTTAAAGGGAAGTCTAAAGTAGGCACTTTTATAAATAAATTTTTGGAATTAGTGAATTATCTGAAGTTTGTGGTGTGAAATTTAATGGAACTTAGACAGAAAATCTACCTTATTTTTTTTAAGTTTTAATACCTAAGATTTGATAAAAAAAAACAATGCCCCTAAAATAACAGACAAAAAATATTTTTTTTACTTTTTTAAAAAATATGTCAAACGTCAACTTCATACCACACAGCATAAAAATCTTTTTGTCATGATTTTAAGAAAAAAAAACAAAGTATTGTGGTACTTACAACATTTCTATTTCTATTTCAAAATTAGAAGTCACCGAAAAATAAAGGTTACAATAAAAGTGGTATTTTACTTTGCAGTTTTAACAACAAAAAACAAAGAGTTACGAAACTGTTGGTTGTGCCTATTTTTAGTAAGAGTCAACAACATCTTGAAGGTTGAGACAAGTTAATAATTCATTCGGCCGACCATTCAGACAATTTCTGAATGAATAATACGAATGTATGATGGACGAGCGCGGTTTTTTTTTCGTTGTGATTTTTACCATGGAGGTCGATAATATTTTTTTTCTTTATTATAACCCAATGAGATTGTAGTAAAATTCTGCAATTCTTATTTATTTAGGTACCAGTAGGTACCTTAATAGTTAGTAGTTTTATAATAAAAATAAGAAGAGTATTCATTAATTGCATTATGACTAAGTTACAAAATTTGGTAATATTGAGATAAATTCCAGGTGTCTATCAACAATAAAACCATTTTAATCAAGCCTACATTACATATTCTCCGTTAAATTGGATAAGCTAGCTAAAATTACAGCTATTCCCAGTGTAATTGTGGCCTATATTATCTATAATTTCTACCTAAAGCATTACAGCTCGACAAATCAAATAAAAGCAAGCTCACATTAAAGTTTAAGTGCAGTATTAACACAGATTTCCGTAACGGGACTCTAATTGCAGTTCTTATTGACAGCAGCTGTCAATTTAGACGTTTCGACGCCTGTCAAAATGACAGATGTCAACTCGAGGGTTCTTTAACGCGTGCGCAAGGGATATTGGTTTGTCGGGTCGTATGATTAGTTTTCTTTTTAAGTCCGATGTAGTAAAGAGAAAGGAATCTATATTATTTTGTTACTTGAAGGATAAGAACCAAGTTTTTTTTTATCGAGTAGCAAGTCACTTGATGTAGGTGGACTAAGAGCCATTATTATATCTGTCTTTGATAATTACACTGCCAGTAAGTAAATCCTACTCAGACTTTTTTGAGTCGGAAGTCAATTTAGTCAAGGCTAGTATAATTTGAATAGAGCTATTTGATCGTATTATCATAAACTAGACGACAGATATAGATTTTTTGTGTTTATGCGTCTGAATTTGATCGATCGGATTTTAAATTCATTCCTATCAAGTTTATTACAAGCAATGATGGATTTATTGTTTTTAAATTCAATGTCGTATTGCGCACAACTGGCAGACAATAGACCAGGGTCGATATTTTTTTAAACAAAAAAAAAATATCCTCCCGCCATGAGTAGGGCAGAAGGGAGTATCAGACTCTTACTGACTAAAACCCATCCATGTTCCTTCCTCAGCCTTTTATGTTCCGGGGGCGCGGTATCTCTTTCGAACATCATTTGATGATTTCCCATCCGAAAAAAAAAACAATGTATACAATAAAATCGCGAGGGAAAAACTACAGTCCAAATAGATAAACATTAACTTTGAACTGGTTAAAGATAATGTTAGTATTTAAACGTCCACTAAACAGGCGTAGTCTGTTTGTCTGTTTTACACGATAATTTAGCTTAAGTAAGTGTAGTTATTATTTATTTCAATTGCTATGTTTATTGGGAACTACGTGTTTTATGATGAGTAAACTCATTGGTTAAGTAAAGAACATGTGTTTTGTTTTCTTGGTCGTAGAAGCTTACTTGTTTGGAGGAGCTCGTGGCTAAGTAACAACCGTACGGTTCGATCGATCAAAGGTTAAGCTACGCTTGGCGCGGTTGGTCCGTGGATGGGTGACCATCTATGTCATAGCGATCTCCTCCGTGCCTCGGAAAGCAAGACAAGCTGTTGGTCCCGGCTATCGTTTGTACATCTTTGACAGTCGTTACGGGTAGTCAGAAGCCAGAAAGTCTGACAACCAGTCTTACCAAGTCTTATCGTGTTACCCGGTAACTGGGTTGTGGAGGACAGAGCTGAAGCCGACCCCAACATAATTGGGAAAAGGATAGGCAGATGATGATGGTCGTAGATGTTTACTTGTTATCAACGAATCATGCCTCGTTGGTCTTATTGGTCGTATAACGCTACTGCTGTAAACGGGGTCTCGGGTTCGAATCCCGGGCCGAAATCGCTTTGTGGATTTTGGAAAATGTCACAAAGCAGCCCGGAGTCAGAAAGTTGGTGGTGGTATACCCTCGTGTCTTCACAGCGCACAGACAGTATTCTTTAATGTCAGTTCTTCCGTTTTACGTAGGTGTAAGTAACCGCATATTTTTTTATTAATGCGAAAGTAACGATCTGTCTCGATAAAATGGCTGAATCTATACAGATGAAATTGTTGAAAAAATCCAACAAGGCATAATACAGGGCATAAGAATGACCCACCTAGAAGGCTGTAAGGTTCATAAAAGCCTTGTAAAAAAAGTTGCAATCAATCATGATGATAATTGGTCGAAAAAATGACACGTAATGAGGACATACATTTTTATTATCGCCATTACACTGGCGTGCAAATAAATTGTAGGTACCTGCGTTGCATTGTTATGACTTGATTATAGAGGGGAGTTTAATTAATTTGTTTCGTGTTACATTTAAGAATGGATTTTGATAAAAAAATACGTACCTTTGAAGCTGGCTAGTGAAGTTCGACAACTGAACTTAAAAAAATATTTTTGTTATTGTATTTTCTTTTGCAATTTTTTGGCCTCGAAAAAAATACAAGGAAAAAAAATCATAAAATTCCTTTTCTAAAATCAGTTAGACAGGCGTTATTTTCAATGACCTTTCATGAGGTTTTTAACTAGAGATAATATTAAGATATTATCTTCATCGGTTTTCTTATCATACTATATAATTTTAAAATTGTATTGCTTGAAAACATACTTAAATTCAAATCATTTATTTCAGTTAGGCCTAATTACAAGACTTTTGAAAGTCGAGAAAAAAAAAGAAATTCGTTTTTAGTTGCTCATTCCAAAAAGTATTTTCTTATGGAGAAGAACGGGCAAGAAACTCCTTGGTTACTCTTTTTAAATAAGTTAAAAATAAATAAATAAAAATGACATGCGAAGATCATGTAGAATCAAAACTGGAAACATAAATACGGAAAGATCTATGTATGTAGTTTTAACATTGCATTGCTTTTAATCGCGAGAAAAAGCAAACTCAGTTTTCTACAGTTCAAAAATTCAAACTTCAAAAACCATTTATTCAAATTAGGCTGAAAATCAGCACTTTTTGAACGTCAAATTTACAAAAGACAGCCCCCAAAACGCCCGCCCTTCACCCCTTCCTATGTGTTACTGCTGGGAAGAAGAAGTAGCGCAACAAACTCGCCAGCAACATTTACTGATATTGTTCAATACGGTTTTATGATTGTCCAGGTATATTTTACTAATTGTAGACCGGGTAGCGACGCCCCCCGGCTCAGGGTTCAAGAAACTCATCCAATTAATTAGCGCCGTATTATCGTCGCTACATTTGTTAATGTCGGTCGCTGTTAGAAGTTCGGATGTGGCATTCGGATTATTTTCTTGGTGCTCTTTTGTTTTGATAGTATTGTTTTGGTAGTATTGTGGTTAAATAGGTGACAGTTTAAGGTTTAGATTGTAATATAGACTAACTTTTTGCCAGCGGTTTCGCCCGCGTGGGATATACGAATTCAGATTAAAAATGACAGAGTTCCATACAAATTTTGATCCTGTTTTTCACCCCCTTAGGGGTAGAATTTCGGAAAACTCCTTTCTTATCAGATGCCTACGTCATATAACGAACACACCCTCCAAGTTTCAGGTCTCTACGGTCATCGGTTTAGGCTGTGCGTTGATCCGTCAGTCATTCAGGACAAAGCATTTTATATTTATAGATAATCATAGCTCAATCGACTATTCTTAGAAGATTTTATTTGTTAGGTAACACAAACATTTCACGAACAGAATACCGCCTCCAATTTAGTTCGTAAACTCAAGGTAACCATCAAAACGGGCTTGGCAGCGCTCATGTTTATCAGTCACGCACATTTCGTGTTTCACTCGAAATTCTTTTAAAACCTTTAATAACCAGTGATTAGTGATCACACTTAGCATAATTTGGTTTCGGTAAACAAATCGGTACTAATTAGATTTTGGTGATTAGGGATTTAGGACTTAGTTTGCTAATCTAGATAAGGAATTCATTAGACTTGTAGCTAGATTCACCGTCTCCAAAAAAGTTGAAATTATCTGTCAGATCCTTACTAATCCTTACTAATATTATAAATGCGAAAGTAACTCTGTCTGTCTGTCTGTTACGCTTTCACGCCAAAACTACTGGACCGATATAAATCAAATTTGGTACAGAGATAGAATAGACCCTGAGGAACAACATAGGCTACTTTTTACCCGGGTGTGCTAAGTAGTTCCCTCGGGATGCGGGTGAAACCGCGGGAAACAGCTAGTAATTCTATAAATTACGCTAAATAATATTTATTTTGCAAATAGGCCATAAAATAACGCTTGTAACATTTTTATAGGTAGATCAGGCCGGTGTTTCCTATCTGTCTACCTTGAGAAGAAACACCGAAACAAACTCAAGGGACACAGTCTCTTTTAAGATCCAGACATAATGTAATTGCATCATGGATGTACAATCTGAAGAATCCTATCCCGAAATGGCAAAAGGGGTGTAGGGAAATTGTTCGAAAGAGGTACCGCGCCCCCGGAACACAAAGGGCTGAGGAAGGAACATGGATGGGTTTTAGTCAGTAAGAGTCTGGCACTCTCTCCCACTCCCGCCTACAGCGAGAGGAGGCCATTGATGATTCTGGAAAAGCTATAAAGTGTAAAGTACACTCATCAAAACACGTAATTCTTTCTTCGTAACTATGGTAATTAAAATAACAGTTGACTAATTAATTAATGTTAATCAGAACATTTAAATTCTAGACTCAACTCTGAAGCTTGCATTGTCTTTGCAATGCATTAATTACAATTAGTTACAGGTTAGTACATAATACTGTTAACCTATTTATTTTATTACTTCTTTGTTATATTAACCATCAGCTTGTGTGTGTCTATGCAATTTGATATTGCATTTTTTGGTTAAGAGAGTCATTTGCGAAATATTAAGCTTTAAAGTGCAATTTTTTTTCGATACAAGCGCCCCACTCTTTAACTTTTGAATGGCTGAACCTAGATATCTGAAAAAATCACAGATATAGCATAAAAATTCAAAATTCAAATGTTTTTATTTCAAATAGGTCTTTGCTGGCACTTATGAAACGTCAAGTTAGTTGCACGGTTCCAAGGAGTGGGTCTTATGGAGAAGAACCGGCAAGAAACTCCATAGACACTCTTTTTAAAAGGAAATGTTTACAATAGTCTTTTTACAGTACAGGTTATCTTTGAGAAAGTTATACAATTCAAATGATGCTATACAAAAAAAAAATTAAATTACAATTTAAATTTAGCATATAATGAACTTAAAAGGAAAACTAAGTAGGCTTTACCGGTTACAGAGTTATAGTCAATTAACTAAAGCCCAGTAAAACGATACCTCTTGGTAAGACTAGTTGTCAGACTTTCTGGATTCTGATTACCTAGAAAGACTATAAAAGATCTACTTAGTAGGTTAGATTGGATGTCGTTTCAATAAGTTGGGAGACGACTTCTTCTTCTTCTTATCCTGTGGACTGCAGGTTTTTACCAACCTAAAAAGCCCTAGTGTCAGAGTTTTCTCAAATCCGCCTGACGGCCTCTGACATGAAATTGTAACAACTGCTATCAAGATAGCAGTCGGGGATGATGGCTTAACGTGCCCTCCCAGGCACGGGGGTATCATCATCAGCCTATATATTGTCCCACTGCTGGGCACAAGCCTCTTCTCATACTGAGAAGGCATGAGCATTGATCACCACGCTTGCTCAAGGCGGATTGGCAATTTCAGACTTAAGTCCAGGTTTCCTCACGATATTTTCCTTCACCGTTAGTCAGTGGTGTCTAAGATATACTTAGAAAGAACATATGACTTTAGAAAAGTCACATTGGTACTTGCCAGGTTTCGAACCCGCACACTCGTACACGAGAGGCAGGTGCCTTAACCACTAGGCCACCACGACACGGCACGGGGGTATAACACCACCAATTTACTGACTCCGAGATGCTTTTGTGAAAATTTCCAAAGTCCATAAAGAGATTTCGGCCAGACCCGGGAATCGCACCCGAGACCCCGTTTACGGCAGTCGGGAAAAGGCTAGGCAGATGATGACTTAATAATTATACAAAACTAGCTTTCCGCCCGCGGCTTTGCCCGCGTGGACATTTTTTTTACATCTTGGATTACATTGTTCAAGTTTTAGTAGGGATCCCTAATTATTTCTGGAAATAAATATGGCCTATGATACTTAGTAAAGATGTAGCTTTCTAACGATGAAAGAATTTTTAAAATCGCTCCAGTAGTTTTTAAGTTAAAATCCTACAAACAAACAAATCTTTCCTCTTTATAATATTAGTATAGATGTGGTCTATGCGATTGGGTATAGTTTTTTTACATTACATAGCTATTTAAATATTTGACTGCTAATCTAGAAATGTTGAAAGAAAGAAAGAAAGAAAGAAAGAAAATACGTGTATGTTCTAGTAGTTTATCAGTATGTTTTTCGTCACCGGAATTTCATCTTCCGTAACGTATTTGATTTGATAACGCACGGCATGACTGATAAGAATCACCTTGTTGGCTTCTTACAGTCTTTCTTTGCGAACATGACTTTATATCATGTTATTTTGTCATACAAACAGACAGTCAGTGTTTAAATTTATTAAGGATAAAAGAAATTTCATATCTGCTGGCCGCGGTCAGTCCATGGATGGGTGACCGTTTTCTTAACATATTGATTCCTACTTTCTAAAAGCTGTTTAATCACGCCTCATACTTAATAAGATTGTAAAGGGTTCATCTTTCAATTATGTCTAATGTTCTATATTCTATTAATTTTAATAAATTAATCAATTCAAAAGTTTGCGAGGATGTATGTGTGTATGTTACTCATTTACACCAAAAGTACCGAATGAATTTGGATGGAATTTGGTACACCTATAGTTTATAGCCTGAATTAACACGTAGGATACTTTTTACCCGGTTGAGTCAAGCAGTTCTCCCAGGATGTGGTCCAAACCGTGGGAAATAGCACGGTAAAACGGGTAAACCGATTTCGATAACATTTGGTATGGAGATAGCTTGGAACCTGAGGAAGGGCCTAGGATAGTTTTTATCCGGGTGCGTAAAGTAACCCCCTCAGGATGCGGGTGAAACCACGGGAAATCACTTATAGTTCAATTACGAGTTTACTTGTCTTTACCATGCACGGGATTACTGAAACCCTGGACTTTTGGGAGGCGTACGTGGGGCCGAAGCCAACAACAAGCCCTTTGAGACAATTTTAAAGAAATGATGGTGACACATGAGCGGCGATTGTCCCTAAATCATCTGCCCAGCCTTTTCCCAACCATGTTGAGGTCGGCTTCCAGTGTAAACCGGATGCAGCTGAGTGCCAGTGTTTTACATGGAGCGACTGCCTACCTGACCTTCACAACCCAGTTACCGGGTAACACGATACCCTGTGTTAGGACTGGTTGTCAGACTTTCTGGCTTCTGACTACCCGTAACGACTATCAAAGATCTACAAATGACAACCGGGACCAACAGCTTAACGTGCTTTCTGAGGCACGGAGGAGTCTCGCTATGACAAAGATGGTCACCCATCTACGGACAGTCCGCGCCAAGCGCAGCTTAACCATTGATCGGTCGAACTGTGTGGCTGTTACTTAGCCACGAGCTCCTCCATTGATTGTCCCTGTAGAAATGCACCAAGGGACAATTCTTGGTTTGTGCACGACCATTGCAAAACATGGAAAGATACTACTTGGACTATTGTGATGGGATGATAGTGGACCAGGTTATGGGGAAATATGAGAACCTATGGCGACGAAATGCCAGTATAATGTGAATGGGGAATCGCTTGTAGTTTCTTTACGTGTACACTTTATTATTACGACTAGCTTCTGCCCCCGACTTCGTCCGCGTGGAGTAGTGGTGCTCCGCTCCTATTGGTTTTAGCGTGATGAAATATAGCTATAGCCTTCTTCAATAAATGGGCTATCTAACACTGAAAGAATTTTCAAATCGGACCAGTAGTTCCTGAGATTAGTAGCGTACGCAAAAAAAGTAACTTTTCTGGTTGATTTCTTACACCTTGTGTCCGAAAAACCCAAATATCTTACGGAACCCTATTTTTTCCAAAATAAAATTTAGCCTATGTTACTCGTGGATAATGTAGCTTTCGAATGGTGAAAGAATTTTTAAAATCGGTCCAGTATTTTTTGAGCCTATTCATTACAAACAAACAAAGTTTTCCTCTTTATAATATTAGTGTAGATATCACTAGATATTTAGCAATCAGCCGGCTTGACGACATTCCCAAGCATACTGGTTGTCATCTAAGTTTTGAAATTAGGCACTTAATGGCGCAACTTGGACAATGTTATGATGGATAAGAATATGCATTCAGCGTGTGGGTGGAGGTCTAGTGTTTAGCTTCGCGCACCCAGTCTCTTGTGAGTTAATCAAGGTTTTAAACTATGTGTGTACAAAATTTTATTCAAATCTAATCAGTAGGATTTGCGTGAAAAAGTAAAGAAGTTACCGTGTAACACGATATTTCTTGATAAGACTCGTTGTCTACAAATGACAGCCGGGACCAACAGCTTTACATGCTTTCCGAGGCACGGAGAAGTTTCAGTACCTACGACATACATAGGTGGTTTCCAAACGCAGACTAACCTTTGATCGATCGACCCGTGTGGCTGTTACCTAGCCACGAGCCCCTCTATTAAACCCAAACGCAGATTAACCTTTGGGCGTACCACAAGGTTCTATTTTGGGTCCATTTTTATTTTTAATTTATATAAATGACTTACCATTTTATTTAAAATCACTTTGTGACGTTGTTTTGTTTGCAGATGACACCTCGCTAATTTTCAAAGTTGATAGAAATAGAGTACAATTTGATGAGGTGAATAGCTGTCTTTCACAGGTTACGCACTGGTTCACAGTAAATAACTTAGTGTTGAATGCTAAAAAAACTAAATGTATTAAATTTGCCTTGCCTAACGTTAAAAATCTTGGACCCAACCTAGTTATTGACGATGAAGTAATTGAGACTGTTAAAGCAACTAAATTCTTAGGCATAACTTTAGACTCAAAAATACAATGGGGTGATCATATAACTTGCCTCGCGGGTAAACTAAGCTCTGCTGCTTACGCTGTTCGGAAAGTAAGAAGTCTCACCGATGTAGCAACGGCTCGTTTAGTATACTTTAGTTATTTTCACAGCATTATGTCTTACGGCATTCTTATGTGGGGTAATGCTGCTGATATTGAAAGTATCTTTGTTTTACAGAAGCGAGCAGTCCGTGCCATATACCAACTTGGTGCTAGAGATTCCCTAAGAGAACTGTTTAAGGACATTGGTATTCTGACTGTGGCATCTCAATATATCTATGCCAACATAATATATGTAAAGCAAAATATAGATTATTTTAGTAAAAACAGTGATATTCATAATTTTAATACTAGAAATAAACATAAGTTGACCGCGACTTACCATCGTTTGCATAAAGTGCATGGTTCGTTTGCGGGGCTTTGTACACGCATTTATAATAAAATCCCAATTAATTTATTAGAATTGCCATATAATACTTTTAAAATTAAAATTAAAGAAAATCTTATCAAAAAAGCCTATTACAATTTAAACGACTATTTTAGCGATAAAAACAGATGGCAGCTGTAAAGTGGATAATATAAAAGTGTACACATTTGTATTGTAAATTCGGTGTATTATAATTTATATTGTAAAACAAATATGACAAATATATAAAGTTAAACTGTAATAGACAGCTGTGTTGCTGGGAAGTTTGTTCATCACTGCTTCTTCTTTCCAGCCATAACACTAGGAAGCAGTGAAGGGTGGGCATTTTGGGGTGCTGTCATAATGTATTTTGACGTGAAAAAGTGCTAATTGAATTAGCCTAATTTCAATAAACGTTTTTGAATTTTGAATTTTTTTGAATTTTTGACACGTGTGGTTACTTAGCCACGAGCCACTTACCGTGCCATTCTCAATATGTAGTTACATATCCGTATTGATTTAATCCAAGATAATTCCCCAATCAAAATCGAATCGCGCATTCATGAATCATGAGCCGACGTAAATCGAATGATTGATTGATGAATCCATTAAATTCTGAATCGAGTATTGTTTATATTGTAATTTCATTGTGTGTGGTAACATGTTATTACGGTTATAACGAATTAAATCGACCCAGATTGATTTTAATCTGCACTGCTTGAATTATTTAGTTAGCTTGTGGCTAAGTAAAAGCCGCACGAAGTTGGAAGTGTCAAGCTGAAGACTAGGCGATTTGGCACTCGTTAGGGTGGAGGCCTATGTCCAGTAAGACCAGTGTTGGGTAGGCTAGCAGGCGCGGTCGCAGCCAAATAATTGGCCATGGGTGACATCAACAACCAACATTGGCCAAAAATGTTGGCCAAAGTGTTGGCCGAAGCTGAACATTTCAAGCAAGCTTATAAATTGGACGATCTATTACAATTAACGACCTACAAATGCTTGCTTATATAAAGGAGTTTTGTCAATTAGACGAGACGTGTACAATTTGGGGAGGGGAGGTCATGTCCCCTGTGACCCCGCCCCCCCTTGGACCGCCACTGTAGGCTAGGCTGATGATAGCTAGGAACCTGAACAAGGATGAATATAGTTTTTTTTTCCGAGTGCGTAAAGCAGTTCTCTAGATGTAGTTAATGTATGCAAAAGTAGTGGCTATAGCTATAGTTATAAAGTTCAAATTAAATCCGAATAGGTATCTGAAGAGTGGCCTCTTTTCTATTATACGCGGAACAAGTTTGAGATTTTGTCGTGTTATCAATGTGTCGTAATATTGATAACATATCTGGGGCCCTTACTACACGCGTGCTGGGTGAGAACACGAGGCTAGCTAGTTAAGAAGAGAAACCGGCCAAGTGCGAGTCGGGCTCACGCACGAAGGGTTCCGTGTTTTTTTGTGAGAAAGAAAAGAAATCCATCAATATCTACTAATATTAGAAATCCGAACGTGTGTCTGTCAGTTCCCGACCCTAGCTCGACGAGCCAGCCCGCGAGCTGAGCTAATAGCTTTAAAATTCCCGATTATAATAATCATAATTTATTCTGATCCAGCCTGTCCTTTGCTGTCCTCCCCCAGCGACGCCCTAAGCCGAGGCCCGTACCCCACTAGGGGGTGCCCTTAGCGTGTAGTCGCTTAGTTTTGTAAGTTAAGCCCTGGCTGGAGACCCTAAATTTATTTAAGGCACTTCACAGGCAAGCCCGGTTAAGCAGTCGACAACCTTCTAGGTTGACCTGCGAGATGCCATACACAAAAAAAAAAAATGTGTCTGTCAGTTTGTAACCTTTTCACGCTTATCACTACATAGTATAAAACAAAGTCGCTTCCCGCTGTCTGTCCCTATGTATGCTTAGATCTTTAAAACTACGCAACGGATTTTGATGCGGTTTTTTTTAATAGATAGAGTGATTCAAGAGGAAGGTAAGTATATAATTTGTCAAGTCTTTGTATCTATTAGCTAAAATATCGCGGGGGAAGCCGCTGGCGGAAAGCTAGTACTTACATAAAACTGATATACCCAGTTGCACCAAAAAATATGCGGTTACTTATACGTGAAACGGAAGAACTGTCATTCAAGATCTGTCAAAATGGAGGATAAAATTGAATAATTTTGTTATTATTTATGTTTTTTTTTTCTAAACATTTATGATATTTAATTGTTATATCTGTATATTGATATTATAAAAAATATAAATTATCATGTTTTGTAATATTCGTAAAAATATAAAGTGTAAATGATACTAAGATTAGTGCAACCGGCTGAGAGTCTTCCTTTTACTTAGTTTTATTAGAAGAAAGAAAGAAAGAAAAGAAAGAAAAAACATTTATTGACACAACAAAGGACAATCACAATATTGAATAAAAAAAAAGGTACAAAAATTAAAGGTGTTGTGCCAAATAGGTTCAGTTCAGCATTATGCCAGACAGCTAGTGCCTTATTACAGTTTAACACGACATAATCACCTCGTTATCACTCACTAAATTCTTACTTTTATCTTTAATTCGTAGTAGTAGCTATCATCTTGCGTCACATCCCGTCCTCAACCCGCCATCTTGGAGACGCAAATATTGCAATGTTACTATGAATATCGTTATAATGTACTACGAATCTGTCTATCAGATTTCGAAAAAAAAATGTGAAAATGTTTACTTCTTATTCCCAATATATTTATAACTACCTCTCGCCTGATTCCGAGATAGATAATTATAATTAGCTCCATCCACCCTCTATCTCCGTACCAAATTTTATCCAAATCTGTTAAGTCGTTTTCAAGTTATGGCGCGTGACAGAGCTATTTCTCTTTGGATTCATTTTGTATAGTTACTAGCTGTTTCCCGCGGTTTCACCCGTATCCTGAGAAAACTACTCCGTGCACCCGGATAAAAAGTATCCTATGTGTTAATCCAGGTTATAAACTATCTGTGTACTAAATTTCATTCAAATCCGTTCAGTAGTTTTTGCGTGAAAGAGTAACAAACATACATACAACTTGTAGGATTTTCCAAGTCACTAATTCACTGTGTTTCAAAAAGAAAAATATGACCGACCACTGTTATTTCTTAAAATCACTTTCCGTCAAGCTAAATATACGACGCAGTGTGCAAATAAAATAAATCTCTATCGTACGAGTAATAAACGTCAAAATCGTTTGTTCACAATGAGCCGGTCGTTTGCGAAAACAATTCGCACCCTTTTGTTTTTTCAAGCACCGTGCTTTATATAAATGGCAGCGTTTACACCGAATGCGAATGCGAATGCGTGCGTAGATAAAAAATATTTTCAATTTTTACAAAGTAGGAAACTAAAATTTAAGTACTTTTTTATACCAAAATTATCTTGAATTTATTCTGTTTTATTGAGAACTCTATAAAAGAACTATCTATTATCCTGTATTTTTTTTATGAATTGTACTAAAATGAGACAAGGCTAAGTCTATTTTTGTACCTTTGAGCGTCGTAAAACATTATTACTGGTGATTCAGTTTGTGGTTTTACAATAAAAGCCAATTTATACTGTAGGTAATACATAGGTATTTGGTTTATTATCACGATATTGTTGAACATGTTAAAAACAATATCCGTGGAGTTTCTTGCCGGTTTTTCTTAATGGAACCCTCTTTTTGGAACCGCACACTTCTGTCACACTTTTTGTCACTGTCTTGAAATTTTACAATATACCAACCTGAAAATTAATCTTTAATTTTAAATAATGAATATCATCACTCCATTTTTTTTAAAATGTGCAACACCTTTTTTTTTACTAAAGTTACACGTCGGTGTAAAAGCCGCCATCCCACGTTGCAATGGGCATGGCCCACAAACGACAAAGGGCCAATATTTTTAGTGGTGACTCACTGTAGACTTACTTAAATCGGGGCTTAAGCACGTCGATGGCTTAAACTCGAGCCCTTGAGTAGTGACGTATGTATCGATAAGAGTTATGACCTATTAGATGTAAACCGACGTTTCACCCACATTCTGATAAACATAGGTACTTAACAAACAAAAAACCGGCCAACTGCGTATCGGACCACGCGCTATAGGGTTCCGTAACACTTTTTAGTTAGTTGACTATAACTCTGTAACAATTAAAGCCTACTTAGTCGTAATAGTTTTCCTTTAAGTTCGGCAAAAAGCCTATTTAGTCGTGATAGCATTCCATTCAAGTTTGAGAATTAAAAAAAAAAAAAGGTTTATTTCGTCAACTTTTACAATTATGACAATTAATCTTACGTGAAGACCTCCCTTTTAAGTATGAGAAATACCTGTGCTAGGAGGCTTAATTATATTATATATTAATAAGCTACATCTGTGATTTTTTTCACACATCTAAGTGCATCCATTCAAAAGTTAGAAGACACGCTGGGACCTAACAAAAATACGCACTTTTAAGCTTGATAATTCGCAAATAGCTCCCATAATTAAAAAATGGTCTCCACACATCTAATATTTTTAAAATACCTATCCAACGATAATCCACATGCCGGGATACACGAGAAAAAAAAGCCTCCACACTTTACATGTGGACCACAAAATATATATTTTTCTAAAGAATTAAGAATCTCTGAGCTATGCCGCGGATAGACAGACAGACATGGCGAAACTATAATGGTTCATTGCCTACTACGGAACCCTAAAAAAAACAGGCGAATTTAGACGTTCCTTTTTCGAAAACTTTTATCAAAATCCCCCAAGGTTAGTGATAGACAAAACAAAAATGGCCGTTAAAATGAAAAATGACTAAGTTTGTATAATTTATATTTGGGCTTAATGTAAACAGTTGGTTATGTGTAAACCAGTTTAAGTTGAACCGTTTTAGAATTAGGATATCGGTTCGTGGTTCGGTTAAAAATAACTGTAATATTTTGATTATGATTTTTATGTTGAAAGTATGTTGTTTGGTTTTCGTTCTGTGTGGTCTTTTAGAAATTCATATTTTTATACATTTACGCTATTTTCATTTCTTATATTACTTTCTACTAATATTTTAAGTGTGAATGTTTGTGAGGATGTATCTATACTAATATTATAAAGAGGAAAGATTTGTTTGTTTGTTTGTTTGTAGGGATTTAACTCAAAAACTACTGGACCGATATCAAAAATTCTTTCGCCATTAGAAAGCTACATCTTTATGAAGTGTCATAGGCTATATTTATTTCCAGAAATAATTAGGGATCGATACTAAAACTTGAGTAATGTAACCCAAAGTGTTAAAAAAAATGTCCACGCGGGCGGAAAGCTAGTATGTAGTATAAAGCTGTTTCCCGCGGATCAACCAGCATTCCGAGCTAAGTACCCGGTAAATAGTATCATAGTAAAAAGTATCCTATAACTATTTGCAGTGTGCGAGGTATCTCCGAATTTTATCTAAATCGGTTCAGCCGTTTTGCGGTGAAACGTAACAAATAAATAGAATCACTTTCGCATTTATAATTATTACTATCTGTTTCCCGCGGTTTCACCCGCATCCCGAGTGAACTACTTCGCGCACCCGGGTAAAACATATCCTATATGTTAATCCAGGTTATGAACTATGTGTGTACCAAATTTCATCTATATCTGTTCAGTAGTTTTTGCGTAAAAGAGTAACAAACATACATCCCCACTTTCTTACAAAATTTCGTGTTTATAATATTATTAGGATATTAGTTAGGATTTATTATAAAGACCGAATATAGTTCATGATAGTTTAGTTAAAACAGCCCTAAAGAAAAATATTATCAACGTCAAAACACGACATAATATCAATTAATACGAAAGTTTACATTAATTAATGAAAGGTGTTAACAAAACCCTTTTGTTTTGTGTTTTAATTACACGCTTACGTGTTTATTTTTCGTGTTATAATTAAAATATTACTTTCAGTGTTTCTTCATTAAAGTAAAAACGTTTTTATTAAATGAGCTTCATTGGTGAAAGATGTTTATGTTTTAACACACGTAAATAACTAATCGGTCAATTTTGACCAGTTTAAAAAGTAGGCATTTTTGTCTCCTGGGAAATCGCATAGTAAAAATCGATTCAGCAGCTTTGTTTGTCACGCTATCACGCTAAAACGGCTCAACCGATTTAGATGAAATTTGGTACAGAGATAGATGGGACCCTGGAGACGGGTATAGGATATTTTTTTTTTCCGGGTGCGTTGAGTAGTTTCTTCGGGATTCGGGTGAAACCGAGGGAAACGGTATCTCAAAAAAATAAACAAGATATTGTTCATAGAGATATTTATTGGGCTAGTTATTGCTTCAAATAAAATGTACTATCGCATCGTTATAAAGATTGTCTTGATATACTCTAGTTGTCGTAAGCCCGACTGCTGAGCTCCGGTCAGTGGTTCGACTCCCCGGTTAGCTTTTGTACATTATCTGTCGATTAATTTCGTAGAATTCTGGCGACACAATCATTTGTTTTTTATTCAATTAAAACTTAAAAATAATTAATAGTTGATTAATTAAGTACCTATTCTATTCTTCAGGGTTAAAACTACACCATTTTGCTATTAATTATACAATTAGACCGTGTTTTCTTGCGATAAGGTTATCGTAAGCGATTTTTTTGCGCCACTATTTGACGGTAGTTTTTTCGCGAGTTCAAAACAATACCATTGTTTGCTACAAGATCATTAAAAACGTGTTTTCGCTGAATTTCTTATCGGAAACTAAACTTCCTGTACTTATTTTGCTGAAAATTATAAAAAAAAGGTACTTAGGTAGGTATATCGTAGGTAACAAGAAGATAATGAATAGTAATGATAACGTTTTCTTACAAATAAATGATACTTAATTGATTATTATTTATTGATGAACGTGGCAATGCAGCCAGTCTTTTGGGCACGATTCCAGATGACAGCGATGGGGATGAATTTTGACGCCTAACTTCTGTTTTTTTTTCTCACTAACTGTAACCACCTTTTTCACCCTATTAGGGGTATAATATCGAAAAATCCTTTCTTATCGGATGCCTACGTCATACAAAGAACACATCCTCCAAGTTTCAGGTTTCACGATCAGCGGTTTAAGCTGTGCGTTGATCTGTCAGTCATTCAGGACAAAGCATTTTACATGTATAGATATTACTAATTATGTTAAATTGAATACCTTATTAATATTGTTTATTTATTTTGTTTTAGGTAACAAAACAACAGACACGTGATCAGCTCGTACGGTAATATGTAGGTATTATATTTCCAGTTTCCAAGTGGTATTTTTATCACCCGTGAGTGTAAAATACCATCCTTGGGAGGTTCGAAAGAGTTACCGCGCCCCCGGATCACAAAGGGCGAAGGAAATGAACATTGGGGGGTTTTAGTCAGTAACCGTCTTACTTATAAAAAAACTGTATTCTAAGGTTTAACCACGGGTTACGTAGTCCCTATTTTAAATCAAAATCGCGGTTTATCTTTTTGTTCACTCATAAACATAATTTAACAGTTGGTTATTTATGGTACGTAAAACCTCTGTCGCCACAGACTATTATCCAAATAATCGACTAAAGAACGAATGAAGACGTAAAAAATTCGATTTTTCATCTGTTGCAAATTTGACAAATAAAAAGATCTAGTACACAACTGGATGAGGCATCTTCGGGTACGCTCGTTTGGAACTTAACTGAATTGAAAACCTTATCCATCCCTTTCTAATACGTGATATCAAGGTCCACTTGGCTCAATCAATCTTTAAAATAAATGTGAAATAAAATATAATCAAGAAATTTCGCGACTCTTAATATTAGAAACAAAAAAAAGCAATTCTAAAGAAGAGTACCGCCCCTTGCGGGACACTAAAGACTTTGTAAATCAAATACGATACAAACTTGCATTTGAATAAATAATAAATAAAAATATTAATATTAACTTTGTGTCGTGGATCTATTCCAGTTGATATTTAGTTCCCTGGACAGAAAAATAACATTGCTTTGAAAAACATAAATGGTCGGAGGATCGTCTCTGGGGTTTTATCTTGATGTTAGAGAAGTTATTTTTTAATTGAAAACAGTCATACGTAGTATCGTATACTTTTACACTGAAATCAATCAGCTGATTCAAATGAAATACGCCATCTTGTCTCAAATCGGAGGTTGTACCACCTCGCGGCGGGGTTTAATTTTGACAGTTATTTATACCTGTGTTAACTTCGGAACAACGCTATATAGCATTTATGAGTGAGATTTTTGCTAATTCGTTGAGTAACAGCAGTGTAAAAATTATTCCGACTTTATAAGTAAGGCGGTAAGAGTCTGACACTTTTTCCCGCTTAACCTATAGCGGGAGGAGTCTGACACAGAGAGAGATTTGATGATTTCTCACCCGACAAAAAAAAACTATTTATGCATCATTAAAAATACAGATTGAATCCCATACATCACCTTGACAGTAATAATTCATAGACTAATACCATAAACGCTATGTCAAGGCCTCATTAGAGAATACTATCTAACAAACCTTCATTCGCGTGACACTAGAATTTTAATACTTCACAGCAATTAGTTTTATCGTGCGTGTAGCGGAGCGTGACAAAGATGGCGGTTTGGCGCGAAATTTGACATAACGCTACTAGTTGATTGTGAGGTTATGGTGGTCTGTGGCCGTAAAAAATAATTTTTGGTGTATTCACGTTACACGCTGTGAGTTTTATGACAAATTTGTCTGTTTTTTTTTTCTAGGGTTTTCTCAGATCTTTATATTATAAAAATGAATCTCTATTTCCCTTGGTCACGTCATCACGCGTGAACGGCTGGACCGATTTTGATGAAATTTAGTACGGAGATAGAGGGGACCCTGGAATAGATTTTAGGCTACTTTTTATCTGGGTGCGTGAAGTAGGTCCGTCTGGACGCGGGTGAAACCGCCGGCAACAGCTAGTATTACATAATAAAGAATAATGCTTGGTTAGTTTAGGCTAAACTTGAAGAATATTGAATATTTTTTCATCGAATGTAATGGTACGTAAAAATCTATTAAAAACGTGTCTATAAACAAACAAACAAAAAAATATATCATATCAATATTCATTCCCATCCATAGCTTTTGACTGGTAATGACCATAAAAAGTCAGATAACATTACCATCGTTCTGTAAAAAATAAATTAGTCAATATCTCAAGTGTCGGGTTGCACAATATTTCTGCGACGTCAAGAGAAGTCAGTGCTCTTGTTGGCATGAATTATAAATGACTCAGTAATTTGTAGGTGCATCGTTTATTGATACTTATTGCTTGCTGAGGTCAATGTCAATCAACACAAGGTTTTGTTTTTGCACACCAATCAATAACATTATTTGTTGAGTAGTACCAGTGTGCACAATCGTGTTTTTTCTTCTATTTACGCATTTAAAAAAAAAACATTTTATCATTTATACTTTTTCGAATATTACAAAATATGATATCAATAATAAGCATAAATTTAATATTTTTTATGTTATCAATATATATAAATATTAATAAAATAAACAAATATCTTTAAATATTAAGACGAAAAACATAAAATGGTGCCGATTCTGACTTACACACGACTAAACTAATTTTAAAATATCATGCTCTTTTTCTATTGCGAAATACTAGAAGAGGATAGCAAGTAATTCAGTGCTGTCAAATTAAATGACAGATGACATTTTGTTCGTACAGGTTTGTTAATTTAGTCGAGATGTTACGTCGTGATGTTTAATTTGTATGGAAAACTATTTTTTTCTAATTTGACAGGTGTTAAAAGTTTGCTATCCCTTTCTTATATTTGTTGATGGAAAGAGAGAATTATAGACTAAATTTAATTTAGATGGTGTCAAGAGAATCGCGGCCAATAATAGCCTAATTAATCAATTTTATCCTCCATTTTGACAGTTCTTGAATGACAGTTCTTCCGTTTCACGTAGGTAGTTACCGCCCATTTTTTAAACCGGCTGTTATAGAATTTGTTTATACGAATTAAAAGCTATATTTTCCCTGAGTGCTCTAGGTTGTTTTTATGAGCATGCAACAGGGGTAACTCAGTTTGTAGACGCTGAGAATGCTGTCCAACGCGTATTCAACAAAAAACTATTTTTAATTTGTTAGTTTTTTTAGTACAATCGACAAATTTGAATCATGACCCACTTTGACGATAAATCGTTCGAAACCGTCAAAATAACAAAGATTTCCATCCTTTTCAGTGCATGCCGCACTTAGAACGTTTTAAATATTAGGCAAGCTATGTCAATACGGGTTGGAGATCTATGCAATTTTAACCTTTGTTATCACTACAATAGATAATATTTTCTATAAAGCATTAATAAAAATATTTTGAATCCAAACTCTTTGGAACAAAAAATTTTTTTTTTCAAAACTATATTCGAACGAATTCTTTCGATTATAAAATGACAGCGTCAAAAAGTCACGTTTATAAATTTATATGATGTTACCATGGAAACGTATGTTTACGCCAATGTCGACCTAATTGTATTTGAATTTATGTAAAAATATAGCCTTATGGTGGGTCATGATTCAAATTAGTTGACTGTACATTGATTACATTTGTATGAAAATGTCTACGGTTCGCGGATAGAATTCTTGACTCGCTAGTGCGAAGCGAAGTTTCTTTTAAAAACATAGGAATGGAACTTCTTAATTCTTTGTCATATGGGTCTTTTTTAGCGAATTGTGTGTTAGTTATCAATTGTAATTAATTAATTGGCATGACTGTCGGCGCTTCCGCGTCTCAAGAAAAGTGAAGCCAAGGCCATGTGACTAGAAGCTAGACTAGTAATACGATGCTAGGAAATGAATCGAGTTACAGCGGTTTTGGGTTTTGACAATCGAATGATTCGTCCTGAGTTAGTATTTAATATTATCTATACTAATATTATAAAGAGGAAAGATTTATTTGTTTGTTTGTTTTTAGGGTTTAAACTCAAAAATTACTGGACCGATTTAAAAAAATCTTTCACCGTTAGAAAGCTACACCTTTACGAAGTGTCATAGACCAAATTTATTTCCAGAAATAATTAGGGATCCCTACTAAAACGTGAATAATGTAACCCAAGGTGCCAAAAAAAATGACCACGCGGGCGAAGCCGCGGGCGGAAAGCTGGTTAATGATAAAAACTTTGATATAGGTAGTCAGAAGGGTTATCAGAAAATCTGACAACCAGTCTTACCAAGGTGTACCGTCTTACCCGGTAACTGGTGGTGCAGGTCTGATAGTCGGTCGCTCCATGTAAAACACTGGTACTCAGCTGCATCCTGTTTAGACTGGAAGCCGACCGCAACATAGTTGGGAAAAGGCTAGGGAGATGAAAAAAAATCTATGATCAAGAAAAAAATGCTTTATCAAAGTGCCGTGAAATGATCGGTTTTTGTTTAGACATATTAATTACTGTTCTTGAGGTACTCTGAACGCGAAGAAATTAGTTTTTTAAGTTCATATGTATCTACTTTCTAAGTGTATCCTAAACACCACTGATTAACGGTGAAGGAAAACATCGTGAGAAATCTGGACTTGAAGTCTAAATTAATAATCCACCTTGAGCAAGCGTGGTGATCAATGCTCGTGTCTTCTTTGTATGAGGAGAGGCCTGTGCCCAGCTGTGGGACAATATATTGGCCAATGATTATGATGATGAAAAGTTTAAAGACGCCTAATATGTGCTTTGGCTGTAAAAATCGTAATGCTCGAAAAAACGCTCAAAATTTATCTTCGACTAGTCGTTCCCCGCGGTTTCACCCACCAATTACGTCACGTACCCGGATAAAAAATAGCCTAGAATCCTTTTCAGGGTCCCCTCTATCCCCGTACCAAATTTCAGCCAAATTGATCCAGTCGTTCATGCGTGATGCCGTGACCAAGGGAAATAAGGATTAATTTTTATATATACACAAGATAGATGACTCACATAACACTACCATCATCTGTGAAGTTAACCCCATAATGCTATATATATAACAAACAACCGTAAAATAACCGTATCGTTCGTCACTTAATACGTAACTAGGGTTAACGAAGCGAACTGTTGTCGAGGGGTTAAAACCCTTTAATATTAATGTGGGGTATAAAGTATTGAGCAGTGTGATAATGAGTGATAATTGGTGGTATTTTGTCGCACGGTACGGTAGTGCTTAGGTTGGCTATTGCGCTGTATAACAGGTTCGATTTCCACTTGAGGTAAATACTTTTGAATTAAGCAGTTTTTTGGATAGTCATTGTGCATACGTTTAATTTTTCCAAAATTATTTGATTTTTCGACACAACTTTCTCAGATATATCATCATCAGCCTACATATATATTGTCCCACTGCTGGGCACAGGCCTCTTCTCATACAGAGAAGGCATGAGCATTGATCACCACGCTTGTTCAAGGTGGGTTGCTGTTTACACAGACGTTTTAGGTCCAGGTTTCCTCACGATGTTTTCCTTTACCGTTAGTCAGTGACGTCTAAGATACACTTCGAAAGTACATTATGACTTTAGAAAAGTCATATTAGTACTTGCCAGGTTTCGAACCAGCATACTCGGACACGAAATGCAGGTGCCTTAATCACTAGGCTATAATACTAATAAAGTGTTATCTAATGTCCTACTCAAAATGTATTTCGTGTTAAAATGATTTGAATCCCTTTTTTATTTCCATAAACAATATTTTTCCTAACCCTATTTTTACTGCAAGACCACACAAAACCAAAAATAATATTTCCATCGCTCACCACTAACTGAGCACGCTTTTTATGAAAATCTATTTTTAAACTCCATAGTAGTTATTTTTAACACAAAAATTACCGTAGAATTAATTTGTTACACTTTGAATTCTTAACGGTAGTTTTTTTAAACAATCTGTCATGGGCGATATGTAGTCAGCTTTTACGGGTTAGTGCTTAAGGTAATGAGATGACAAAAGGGTTAAGATTGATGGTGAGCATTTGAAGGTTAAAGGGTTGGCTTATTAATTATACTTTCTTTTGTTTTAGTGACGCGTTTTTAATGTTTTGAAAACAAAGCCACGCGCTAGTTAATTTTACATTAACTTTTTAACTACCAAGTTACCAAAACTAATGAGTTATTGAGTTTATATTATCTATACTAATATAATAAAGCTGAAGGGTTTGTTTGTTTGTTTGAACGCACTAATCTCAGGAGCTACTGGACCGATTTAAAAAAATATTTCAGTGTTAGATAGCCCATTTATCGGGGAAAGCTATAGGCTATCATCACGCTAAAATCAATAGGAGCGGAGCATCAATGAAGAATGTTTCAAAATCGGGGGTTAAAGTTAGCGATAGCCCAAAGTTACTATTCCACGCCGACGAAGTCGCGGGCAAAAGCTAGTAGATATTTAATATCATTAACTGTTTATTCCAACTATAGATTTTAAAATGCTTTAATAAGTAAAACAAAAAATATATATAAAAGAATTAATTTCACCTTAAATCTCAAAATAAAAAAGTAAATACATTCCATCATCACACATAACTTTACTAAATACAATGAATTACAATAAAACCATAAATCTCTCAAAGATTACTCTAACGTATTCCCTAAAAATACCAATTCGTTCACGAACTTCCCCTAAAAATCACAGACTTTGACAGCAAAAAATACTTGATTGGTATGGTAATAGAAGCAAATAAAATATCTTTCTCCACCCCATAAAGTGAGCTAACAAGCTCCCCTAGAGTATCTTTGAAGGCGAACTTAACGAAGTATGTAGAAAGGTATGTAGCATAGCAAATGTGTTGCTAAGCTATGCGACTAAATATATCTTTGAAGTGGGCGCGTGGGCAAATTTAGAGTTGGTGTTGGGATAAGAGTATACATTGAGTCTTACTTAATTTATTTTCAGTGTATAATAAAGCATTATTCTATTCTATTATATAAGGCTACATTTAGACGGCATTATTTTTCTGTATACCGTACATGAAATTTCATTGAATAGAGCATTGATACTGTAAAAATATCAAATGGTTCAGTGTGAAACTACCAAAAATTTACATATTTATTTCTATTCGATAAAATATTGTGGGTGTTATACGCAATAAACTATGGCATCCTGTCTGAACGTAGTCTAAGAGGATAAATACGCATTTTTTTTTACAATAAAAATTTAAAAAATAATTAACAATGTGCCTATGGTCTTCCATTTATAAATGACATAATTAACAAAGAAAAAAATTAATGTTTTGATAGTCTGAAAAGCAAATCATCAAATCTTAAACTTGTCATGTAATGTAGTAAACTAATTTAAAGATGAAAGAAAAAAAAACATGTTTTGACATATCTTCGAACAATTCATTTCATTTGGAGATATTTCATACATTCTTAATTCAAAATAGCGACGTACCTAAATACCTTCTCAATTTTTTACTGCCTCAAACCAACTATATATATTTTTTTTTATAAAAGATTTGTGTGCGTTTGACTGCATATCACCTGATGGGAAGTGACGATGCCGTCGAGGATGGTACACGCAAACTCAAATAATGCCTATTCACTCTTGACTTGAAGACTCCAAGGTTATATGATTCAGGGAAAACTGAACAGGGAAATCTTTCAACATAATTCTCATCGCCCACTTTATAGCTCACTATATCTTTGTATAGCATATCAACAGCTACTCACTGACTCTTCGTCACTGAATCACTACACAAGAATGCATATCCAATCGACGTAAGTTTCGTGAGGGGGAATTGCATTTTTACAAAGATGTACTTATACATGATCGTGACGAATTTCATGAGGTTTCGAGGAATTATTTATTGTATTTTTACATCATATACATGATTTGGGGTCGAAAAAAATATGATGGGAGTTTTTGTAGTGTTTTGTTCACAAAAAAAGAATTGCCTCCACTTGAAGTAAGTGTGAAAATAGTTAAGTTAGCAAGAAGACTACATTAAAAGAAAACGAATTGTCATAAAAATTATAATTTTTTTTTGGAGAACGAATTCTCTATTTCTCTCACGCAAAATACTATTTTGTATGTGGAACTGTCGAGTTGCCCAGCTTTTAATGATGACGTCATTTTTCAATAGTGCTATCTTTTTCTAGCAACATATTTATAAACACTTCTAAATTTTTGATTGATATTCCATTAGTATTTCAAGAGAAATTTTGTTTAGGAATTATTGGTTACCTATTGGTGTCAACTATTCAATATCTATCTATAAACAAATAAAATGCTTTGTCCTGAATGACTGACGGATCAACGCACAGCTTAAACCGCTGATTGTAGAGACCTGAAACTTGGAGGGTGTGTTCTTTGTAAGACGTAGGCTTCCGATAAGAAAGGATTTTCCGAAATTCTTTCCCTAAGAAGGTTAAAAAGAGGGGCAAAGTTTGCATGAAACTCTGTCATTTTTAATTTGAATTCGTATAGACCACACGGGCAAAGCCATTCGCGGAAAACTAATAAATATATTTATAAACTTTCATAGAATTCGAAACGGCACTTACGCTAAAATACATATATATATGCTGCCGTTGATTTATGGTAAAATATTCCATGCTATTGAGGAAAGTATGAAGACGGTGAACTTGACCTGACCTTAAACCAACCCCATTGATTATGGCTTTCTCCGTTAAAAGGATATGTGTGTTTCAATAAATATCATGGTACTTACTGGCATTATTAATATACATAATAAATTGAGGAGGGGCTCGTGGCTAAGTAAATGAGGGGCTCGTGGCTAACACCAACAATCTATAGTCGGTAGCGATAGATTTTATGAAAAATGTAAACAAAGTCGTAACCTATTTTGTTTTAATTCTGCCACAAAAATTAACAAAATGGCGTAAGGATGGCGCATTTATGTCAATTTCATGTTCGAAACATCATCATACATCATTTAATGCCATTTTATATTATCTACTAGCTTTTTTAACACCTTGGGTTACATTATTCAAGTTTTAATATCGATCCCTAATTATTTTTGGAAATAAATATAGCCTACGGCACTTCATAAAGATGTAGCTTTCTAATGGCGAAATAATTTTTGAAATCGGTCCAGTAGTTTTTGAGTTAAATTCCTACAAACAAACAAATCTTTCCTCTTTATAATATTAGTATAGATGTGGGAAAATTAGAACAAAATAGGTTATGATTTTGTTTGATATTTTTCGTAAACTCAATTGGCTATGACTATATAAAGAACTGTAACTCCATTTAAACAGGGTTGGCTTGTAATTTCCCATCTCGTAGATATTTTTTTTATCTCATATAAAAGGCATTGCAATAAACTTTAATTGTATCAGCTCTCTACGGCATCCGGTTCGCGTAAATACGCGAGATAAAAAATGTGTTTCAAGTTTTCTCGGAAACTGGTGAGCTTAAGATTGTGCTGTTTGTAGTATCGTGTTGCGATGCTAAAAGAATGTTAGCTTTGATTAGTATTTGCGTGAATCACTCGTTTTATTAGGCACATTGCCTGATACTAGCAGACAATGGTGCCGATTCTGACTTACACACGACTAAACTAATTTTAAAATATCATGCTCTTTTTCTATTGCAAAATACAAGAAGAGGATAGCAAGTAATTCAGTGCTGTCAAATTAAATGACAGATGACATTTTGTTCGTACAGGTTTGTTAATTTAGTCGAGATGTTACGTCGTGATGTTTAATTTGTATGGAAAACTATTTTTTTCTAATTTGACAGGTGTTAAAAGTTTGCTATCCCTTTCTTATATTTGTTGATGGAAAGAGAGAATTATAGACTAAATTTAATTTAGATGGTGTCAAGAGAATCGCGGCCAATATCGTATTTTATGAGTGAGTTACAATCATATCAAAGTAGAATCATACAGCTTACCTTACTAGTTATTTTCACCTATATCCTGAGAGATCTACTTGACGATAAAAATCTGTCTCCAATACCCATCCTCAGGGTTTAAGGTCCATCTATACCAAATTTCATCCACATCGTTCTGGCCGTTTTCTTGAGAAAGCGTAACACACAAACAAACAGACTTTTGCATTTATGATTATTAGTAAACAAGGATATCTTTCAAAATTAGCTACCTAGTCATTTTCCATTAGTGTAAAGAATGTTCTAATCTTAATAGATGCAGATGTATATCAGTATTTTACATGGAGCGACTGCCTATCTGACCAATTTATTCGATAGTCCTTGACAAGGACTGGTTATCAGACTTTCCGGCTTCTGACTACCCGTAACGACTACCAAAGATTTACGAATAATAGAGATAGTTTAACGTGCTTCATGATCTAATTGTTGGTGGGAAATAGCATGGTCACCCATCCCATTTACGGGCTGACCGTACCAAATTTTTTCTATCGATCAGATATTTATTTCTGTGCCATGAACTCCTTTAAGGACCAAGTTATCCGACAGCTGGTTACGTAAACAAAAACGTTTTTTAACCAGGAAGCTGGAATTTTCGTGTTACCCACTTCTAGTTCAACCCTGGTTTGGTAATCGACCGTTTCAGGAATAAAAATCTCAAATAATACGTTACCCATCGAGAGTTGGAAGTTTGAATTTCTGGTAAATAGTTTTAAGTTAATCGCACCGTTTTCTTGTTGGTGAACTTGGGTCAAAAATGGAGTTAGCAGTCTTTCACAAGTCAATATCATGTTAAACTTAATTCTCGTACAATTTATACACAGCGGGATTTTGACGGCCCTTCAAAAACCGTTTTTACGCCCGCATAACCGAAAAACGAGTTAAGCGTTCTTAATTATAACAAATGATACTCACTCATTATACATATCCTTGTCTATTAATATATGTGAGAAAGGGACAGATGTAGCTCTGAAGTTTCGTGAGAAAGAATGTTTAAATAGTATTTATTGCAGTTTGTTTATGTTATAGTGCTTAGATAAGTTGAAATTAGATTCAATTGCATTCGTTTGTTTGTTTTGAATAAAAGTGCTTGAGTTTAAGAAGCTGATATGATACGCCTGTGACTTTTATATGGAGTGGTTGTATAAATAAATGTAGTTGAGAGCAAATAAATTAGGCCAGTCAAAAAAAATTACGATAAACTTGCCTAATAATTTATTTTGTTTAAAATTGGACAATGCAAAGGTGTTTATTAAATTTGTGTAAACGTTGTTTTTTTTAATCAACACAGACATATACTATTATTTAGAAAATAGTGAAAGGTGATCATTTTCACTTAAGTTCTCATTAATAGATTTTCCATGGAATTTTGATAACCTTAAAAAATTTACTAAGTTAATTTTTTGTTAAGATTTTTGTGTGCAATTATGGCCCGAATCATCAAAAAGTCCTTAATAATTTCAGTGAGGTTAATTTTATATGGGTAAAAAAAACTTTTTTACAAAAAAAAATGAACCGACTTAAAAATACTACAAATTGAAAAATTACTTTTATCTGGCGAATACTTGAGGACCAATACATAGAAGTAGATGTCTACCTGGTAACCTCCTCTTTTTTGAAGTCGGTTAAAATACATAATTATACAACTCTATCTCCCTACAAAATGGTAGCTACAAAATACGATTGATTTCTTCACTTCTATCTTATCAATAGGACTTCGGTAGTGACGGACAATCGATAGCCATAAAAATGAAGATATCGACTCCCCCATGAGAATTACAATCGGCCAATTAGTTTTATTCTATGGGTAGATTGAGGGGTGCACCGCGAAGGGGTGGTTCGTTCGATGTATTAATTTTTGTATTACTAAGGGACTGACCAAACATTTGCAAAATTAATTGAAAGATCCACTTAAATTATCTACACTGGGCAGCATTGAATTCTGGTCAGTTATGTCTTACACATAGTTGCATAAAAACATACTGTTTGCCTTTTACAAGGATTTAAAAGTCTTTTAGAGTCTGTTAGACTATAAAAATAAAAGTAAAAAATTAAAAAGTATTAAGTACTTGGCACGCTCCCAGATAAAAACTATCTCTTATGTCCATTCCCGGGATTCAAGGTATTTCCATATCAAATATCATCTAAACTGGTCCAGCCGTTTCCTTTAAAAGCGTTATAGACAAACAAAGTTACTTTCGCATTCATAATCTATACATATAAAATGCTTTTTCATGAAAGACTGACGGATCAACGCACAGCCTAAACCGCTGATCGTAGAGACCTGAAACTTGGAGAGCGCTTTGTATGACATAGGCATTCTATAAGAAAGGAATTTCCGAAATTTTACCCTTTGAAGGGGTGAACCAGGGTGGCAAAGTTTGTATAAAACTCTGTCATTTTTTAATTTGAATTCGTATAGCACACGCGAGCGAATCCGCTGGCGAAAAGCTAGTATTAGTAATATACCTAATAGAATGTTGAATGTTCAGTCAATGTTTCAAATTTCAACTATTATTTACACTGACTCATATCATATTAATAATAATATATAGTTTACTCATCAACGAGGTATGTTCATAAATAACTTACAAATGCCGATGTAGAAACTATCGAAGTTAAATATTTAACTGTCAAAGCGTTAACTGCCAAGTGTTGAGACGTACTTGATTTCAAGTAGTTATATTACGGTATAGGCGTTTGCACAGAGTGTGAATTATTCACGGTACTACCGCTTAACGGAGATTTTAGTATTGGAAAGATTACAATAAATTAAAATTTAGAATCTATACTTTAATATTATAAAGCTGAAGAGTTTGTTTGAACGCGCTAATCTCAGGAACTACTGGTCCGATTTGAAAATTCTTTCAGTGTTAGATAGTCCATTTATCGAGGAAGGCTATAGGCGATATATCATCACGCCAAAACCAATAGGAGCGGAGCACCACTATTCCACGCGGACGAAGTCGCGGGCAGAAGCTAGTTTTATTATAAGCTTGTCGCGGTACCGTATAAACACGACATTCGAGGGGTTGTCTGGGTTTACTAATTATAATTATTAATATTGTTATTTTGATGAATAAATGCTCAATGCTGTTCTATGTCATGGACCGAGTACAGTTCGGGAAAACAGTGAATACATTATTACACGGTGTATAGGAACCTATATGTATAAGTTACCTATTTACATAATTAATCGCCAATTTTCTTGTTGAAGTAAAGTAGGTTTCAATTGTAAACACAATTAATCAAGTGATTGATTGATAGATAGGTTGATTGATTGATAGGCTGACTGATTGATTTATATTGTTTAGTTTAATTTCTTTTGCATTCTCAAGGGCTTATAGTTTTTGTTACTTTATTTTTCATTTATTTTAGTATTTAGTTTTATATTTTTAAATAAAAGAAACATAACTACATATTTGTGACTCAAAAAAAATACTAATTAAATTAGTACTTTATCACATAAAAATATAGTATGACAGCATCCCAAAACACCCACCCTTCATTGCTTCCTAGTGTTATGGCTGGAAAGAAGAAGCAGTGATGAACAAGCTTTCCAGCAACACAGCTGTCTATTACAATTTACGAGTAACTTTATAATCTGTGTATAATAATTTTATTTTACAATAATAATAATCTACATAGAGTTTATTATATAACCCACATCAGAGCTGACGGTTATTTTAAGCGACTGTTTCTGTACATTTATCTAAACATATAAAATGCTTTGTCCTGGATGACTGACGGATCAACACACAGCCTAAACCGCTGATTGTAGAGACCTGAAACTTGGAGGGTGTGTTCTTTATATGACGTAGGCATCCGATAAGATTATCCGAAATTCTACCTCTAAGGGGGTGAAAAAGGGGGCAAGTTTGTATGAAACTCTGTCATTTTTAATTAGAATTCGTTTAGCCCACGCGGGCGTAGTCGCTGGTGGCACTATAAGGAATCAAATATTACTAAAGTCCCTTTGTATAAAGTTCGTATTTAAATAAATTGCATTTGAATAAAACGCGAATATAGCCAAATGTCTCTATTACCTTCCCTCGGAAACTATTAAAATTTATTGGTTGGTATATATTTCAATCTGCGGGTTCGCCAATTTATAGTGGGTTGGGGTAGGTCAAATATATCTAAATTGAGACTTGTCTCGGGTCATATCCCCTATGGCCATTTATGGCAATTGAATTTGCTCAATTTATTTACCGTTTTCGAAATTGCAAGTACAAATACTTACGTCTATTTGAGGATAGGAGCGTGAAGCGTCCGCCATTTGCAATTTAAAGCTAGGTGTAATGTTAAACAAAATTGTATTAAAAAGAACAATAATAATTGTTTTGTACTTACCTATAGAAATATATTCTTATATTGTACTAGTTAGAGTACTTGAAATTTACAACACCTGGAAAAGGTGTAAAGCTGAGCTGAAATTCTAGTATAAGATTCTTAAATATAACATTATTTTAGAACCTTATTAACCTTAGTAGGTACGCAAATAAATATTTTGAGTTTGAGATTGGGGTTTACATACACCACGACATCATACACCGTAGACTCAGTGTATACAGCGAGAGTCTGTGTGTTATAAAAAGAAAAAAATTTTTTTGCGTGCGAGTATGACATTTGAGCAGAGAGCATGGTTCTAGGTCAGTTATATAACCTCAATAAGGAACATTGTTCCTGACGGAGGACCGACCGCTTTCGTATTAAAAAAAAATAATGATGTCATTTTGTTTTAAATAAATATAATAATAATACTCCTTAAATATAATATATATATATAACAGGAAAATGATTTAAATAGCATTTTCTTTAAATTTACTATCGTGTACGTCATTAGTATTGTTTATTTAATAATATAATTTGCGTATGAGGCATCATGAGTAAGCTTGTCAATCAATCTATTTTTGAATTTTGAATGGAACAAAGTTTATTTACAACAAATTTTGAATGGGACAAAATGCGAATGGAATCACATAACGCTTGGGACGAAATGCGAAGTAGACAACTTGCGAACAAGATTAAATGCGAATTTCGCCAACTGCAACTAGGACATTATGCGAATGGGATTAATTAACCACGAAATTATGTCCTTTATAAGAAAAAAACTAGAACAAAGTCACGGCCAAATAGTTAGCTATCTATTAACACATACCTAGGTACAGTCAGCCAAACAATTCCTACAAACACTCCTGATTGTCACAACACGGTACCTGGCAAATGTTTGTAGACCGTTGTTTGTGCTAACCTTACTTGGTCAATAGGCTTATAGGTTATTTGTTTACTGAAACGAATGAAGGTCGGTTTGATACTAATTGGTCAATATTTGCGGTTTTGTGTATTCAGACTGTACTACGCGTGACTGGACTATGCGTTATGTCTAGCTCTATTTTTATTGCCACTTAAATTTTAAGCGAAGCTTATCTTAAGGTAGTAGGAGGAAAGTACTTTACGCAACCGGATAAAAAAATCCTAAAGAAAAAAAGAACACCAAAAATATTTTTTACCTTAAACAATGAAATCTAGCACCCCCCCATATTTTTTTTATGTCACCTATCTAAGAACACTTGGACTAATAAGATGGATCTAACATGACATTAATTAAAGAAATCCATCAAGTGGTTTGGAAGATATGAGGGATAAAGAATATTACAAACAAAGATAGGCGCGAAAAACATAACCCTTTCCTTCAGTCGGGTAAAAAGTTCCAACGATTAAGTCTATCCGCATACCAAATTTTGTATAAATCGGTTGAGCCGTTTTAACGTGGAAGTGTAACAAACATACTCAATTTCGCTTTTATAATGTTACTAAAGATGATGTAAAGCTTTATATAGTCAAGTTATGTTATGGTAAAATTTTCTCACGGTTAAACCCTCGAGGTGTTAAACTATAGTTTCAAGGCGTGTAATTTGTGTAACAGTTTAAACTAACTACCATACACATTAACGGGTGCAACCAGTTATCTTTGACTGGAATAAAAGCCGGTTTGAGAAAATTAATCCTGTGTATTGAAAATGGTGAGAAGTTAAATTAATTTTGCATATACCCATTTCTGATGTTTAGCAGTGTTACTACTTTGAAGAATATGTTCGTAGGTTTAATAAAGCTTTGTCGACACTACGACACCATATACCATACACTCGGTGTATATAAGCGTCTGTATTGAAATAGGCGTGGGACATTTACATCTGGTTGCACCGAAAAAATATGCGGTTACTTATACGTGAAACGGAAGAACTGTCATTCAAGATCTGTCAAAATGGAGGATAAAATTTAATAATTTTGCTATTATTTCATGTTTTTCGTCTTAATATTTTTGTGATATAAGTTTACTTAATTATATATCTATGAATTGGTAACATAAAAATATTAAAAGTATTCTAATTTATTATTCATATCATGTTTTGTGATTTTCGTAAAAGTCTAAAAGTGTGAATGATAAAAAATTTGGCGCAGCCGGCTGGTGTTTGTGTATCTGTCTGACATTTATGTCGCAATCTATGTCCTAGTGTAATTTCTACTTTACAGTTACGTGAGACATTTAGCCTTTGTCTCTGGATGGTAAAGCATCTGCAATCTCTTAGTTATTATAGACTAATTAGTTTCCCGAGGGTTTACCCGGGACCATAGAGAACTTCGACACGCATACCCTATTTCTTCCTAGTTTAAGCTATCTCCATACCAAATTTCCATCTAAATCGGTTAAGCTGAACGTTTAGACTTAGTTACTTACAGATTTATAATATTAGTAAGGATTCCAATTTTTGTGCTGGAATGACACTCCTTGTGTCTATTAATATTAAATTTTGTTTTTTTTTGTTTCAGGTAAATACTGCTGATTCATGAATACAGGTTATTGCGAAATGTAAGGTATGTTAGATTGTAAGGATTTTTCAAAAGAGTTACCGCGACTCTGGAAAGCAAAGTTCAATTGAAGAAACATGGTTGGATTTTAATCAGTAAGAGTCTAACACTCCCTCCCTCTCCAGCCACAGCGAGGGTCATTTGATGACTTTTAACCATTAAAAATAGTAATTGTAATATTGGTTATTTTTCGAAAAATCCAAATCAAGATTAGATTTAAAAACTGACGAGAAATTATGCTACAAATGAAGGAAATGAAAATGAAAAAAAAAAAAACTTTATTTACTCTTTTCAATCAAACATTTTCAAACAAAAGTACACTGACGGACTAATAAACTGCATCAATGTTCAACACACACCTACCTTTGAACAAAACATTTTAACCAAGTATTCCAACTTTTTATACAAATTTAAATTGAAACCTATAGTTTGGTTTGTTAACTTCATAACAGCGTAGTATCATTATCCCTAAGTCTATGTTTGTATACTGGCAAGGGCTATTCATTTTTTTTAACAAAAACTTTGATGAAGTTTCTTTGTCTGGGGGTATAGTATAAGTCTATAACATACCCGAGACGCGAGAGCGCGACACGTTAAACTATAGCAAATCAACTCCAATAGAGCTTATTGAACGTTTAGTTCCGCGTTCTTGACGCCACTGACTCATACAAACACATAATCATACATACGTATTGTTTAGTTAGCCGTGTAAATGATTACAGTTTATTATCCATAAAATCCATGTATGGAAAATGGATGACAGATAAACATAGATAATTTCAATTGACAGTTGTGTTTTTTTGTGGCAAAGACAACATGGCTGTACAGCCAATAGGTGAACTGCATTCCAATTGTACTTGTGATGCTGTATAAAATATATATTTTTTATACTCTTAGTTTAGTTAAGTAGTGAAGTTATTTTATAATTGCATTGCAGTCGACATAAGATAAAGTATTTATTTTTATTTATCTCTTACTCGTTAATGACTGGGCTGCCCATTATATTAGGTTTTAAAAGTCCTATTG
Source organism: Pyrrhia umbra (assembly GCA_963891755.1). Taxonomy (NCBI): domain Eukaryota; kingdom Metazoa; phylum Arthropoda; class Insecta; order Lepidoptera; family Noctuidae; genus Pyrrhia; species Pyrrhia umbra. The sequence goes on from OY982943.1 coordinate 7,403,771, forward strand.
TAAGGGAAAACATTGAACTATTTTTATGGACGGGACATCATTAAATTACTCCCCCCATTTCACTAGAAAACCTGGACTTATTAAAGGCTAAACTCGCCACCAATGGCAATTGACAAAATTGCCAAAAGACTATTGTAAACATTTCCTCTTGAAAAGAGTGTCTATGGAGTTTCTTGCCGGTTCTTCTCCATAAGACCCACTCCTTGGAACCGTGCAACTAACTTGACGTTTCATAAGTGCCTGGAAAGACCTATTTGAAATAAAAGCATTTGAATTTTGAATGAATTGATGTATCTTCTCTTTATAGAGTTTTCTTTGCCCAGCCGTGGGCTATTAAGACCAAAAATACAGTATCAGATCTATATATCGTAAGTTCAAAATCTACACAGATTCATTACAAAAATACGTTTTTTATGGTCAAAATTGGCCCAGCTCTGAGTGTTTGCGCATTTAAGAATGTATGTTTGTAAACGCGCCCACGTTACAAGAGAAATCCCAAGTGTTAACCAATGTTGATGCATAGTAAATCCACAATTACGCTACAGAAAACGAAAGCTCTAATTGTAAATTGTAACATTCGGTTAATCTTACACACATCGTAAAATTAATTGATGTTAATTCAATCAAAACGTATAACCACATCTGTAAAGTGGAAAACGTCAAAATATGAAGTCAGTGTGTCGGAGTTATCTAGCAAAAACTATGTTAATTCTAATTTAAGTGTACGACATCGTACACTCAGTGTTTACAGCGAGTGTCTGTGTGTGTAAACAGATGTGGGGCATTTAAATATTTGACACACGAAAATTGTCGCGACAGTCAGAAAAAATTTGGCGCTCCGACTGCGCCAATATTTAAAGAAATATTCAGAAATTTGCGTCATAATATCAGTCGTAGTGTAAACTTAGCTTAAGACTACGACACCAGTGTATACACTCAATGTATACACCGAGTGTCTGTGTGTAAACAGGATTGTCTTTAATTTTGAAATTTATTGTGACACGACAATACCGACAGCGACATCATTAGGAAGCTGTATTATATTAGTATAGATTACTGAGTAGAAGAAAATTACAGTAATGTTTGTCGAAATATGACTACGGCGCAGCTAATTAACATAATAAATATCTGATTAAACTAAGATAATTTTAACGGGCCGTTAGCGCCATATTTGATATGTGCATCTCTGACAGTAGGTTAAGGCGATACAACCGAACGTAGGGCTGCCAAAAGCTTTTGGTAAAATACCTTAGTAATCCTACTATGTATATTATAAAAGTTTCTAAGAATGTATGGATGTATGTTTGTTACTTTTTCACGCAAAAACTACTCAACGGATTTCAATGAAATTTGGTACACACATAGTTTATAACCTGGATTAATATATAGGACTTTTTACCCGGGTGCGCGGAGTAGTTCCTTCGTGACGCAGGTGAAACCGCGGGAAACAGCTAGTATTCTATAAAGTTTTACAAGAAAGATAAAAAACACTTTGGGTAAATAAAAGAAGTAACAACTAATTTATGTTTTATATTTTTTTAATAAAAATACTAGATTTTTACACACTTTATTTTAATATCTGCAGTTTAATATTTTTGCTTATCATATATTTGAACAGTATACAGGCACTAAAGTATAGTCCTACATATTATACGGCTGGCAACCCTAACAAGCCCTTAGTGAAAGTGTGTATTATCTTTGCTTAGTGATTAATAAGGAGTTTCTCTTCGTAAGTTCACTTTTGTAAGTGTTAATTACTCACGCCAGTTTGATTTAGAAGATACCTCACAAAATGTTTGGCGTTTAACCTAACCTTTTGTGAGGTAAGTGAAATAAAATTCGGTTCGAAAGATTAGCTAGTGGGCGGAGCAATAGGAATTGTTCTTTTGTAAAAGAAAAGTATTCATACCTATTCAGATTTTTGCATTGAGTTTTAATTTCGGTTGACTAATTAACTTAGCTTGGCTGAAGGCCTTAATTTAATTAATTAAATTAGGACCTCGCCTCATTGTCCGGTTAAGCAGGTCGAATGCTGTTAGAAGCACCCTGCAAGACGTGCCTAATGTAGAAAAAAAAGATTAATTAGCGAACTATGATACTCATCTTAATTTTGTCAATGTCGCATATTTAATTTGAGAAACCATTATCGATACAGTAGTTCAGTATAAGCTCACTGTCTTGTATAACTTTATCTCTTTTTCGCCCTGGAAAGTAGATCACGTTAACGTGTAATAATGCTTCTCAATATTTTTTGTTTCATTTTCTTTTTGTAAATGGTTATCCGCAAAACAGCTATTGTTGTATTTTTTTTTCAAATCGTTTGAACAATAACCAATTGATGTTTAAGTCGAGTGTACTCGAAATTTGGCCAATCTTTTGGCTTCAAAGAGTTCAATGAACCCAAATTAACAAAAGAAGTGCAACTAATACGGAAACAAAACAATTTTACATAAAAGGCAGTCAATATAAATGCCATAAAGCTCTTTACAAATCAAGAATACAGGAAAAATGCAATATTTCAAAAGGTAAAAACAATTAAAATCAACAGTTCGTCACGTGACGAGAATTCATTCAAATTTCGGGCGGCCATCTTTGTTGCGATGCGCGCGCATTTTTGTTCAAACGTCAAGAGATTTATGTCTCACTTCCGATGCATTGAGTTTGTTTTTTACTATTTTTTATACTATAACTCATTCTAAATAAGTAACACGTAGTTTTTAATTCGTGTTTGATTTATTTTTTACTGTTGTTTTGTTATTAATTACTCTTTGTAGATTCTTGCAGCATAATTCATAGTTTATGGATGATAATTCTCTTTGACTTGTAAAAAGCATTCTGTCTTACGGAGAAGTTTGGGAAAGGATTTTGTCTAGCAGTGCAATAGACCGACATACTGCTTATAAAGATATAATCATCTTTAATCTTGGTTTCTCACATGGTTCCGTAACTTGAATAGTTACCAACCTAAACTTTCCTGCTCGTTTTTGTTCTGAGATCGAATTAGGTTGGGGTGTGTTGCAATAATATGCTTCCTAACTTTAGATTTTCCACCTACTAAATACTGATATACTTACATACATTCGCCAATAAATTTGTTTAAGTACGAAAAAGTCCTGCCGGGGCTGTTGCTCGAAAGAGTTACCGCGGCCCCGAAATACAAAAGGCGTAGGAAAGGAGATGGATGGGTTTTAGTCAGTAAGAGTCTGACACTCCTTCCCGCACCACACACGGCGAGAGGAGACTTTTGATGGTCCACCCATCTGAAAAAAAAAGAAAATGATCCGGATCTAATATATTTTTTTCCAAACATTTTGTTGTAAACTGCAAATTATTTGAGCTACAGATAAAAACAAACTTGCATAAAGGCTAAGCCATATTCATTAGCCTATCTATTAACGATATATTATTGTAATTAAACGGTACGGCGCCAGCTTATCGCACTCACGGGTTAGAAATGTCACTACACACATTAGAAGTGTTGGTTTCACCTTGCGAGTAAGTAACATGACACTGACCTCAAGCGTGGGACCATTTTACGTCATTTAGTGAGATAGGCTTAAGGAATCGTGGGTCATAACAGCCCTATAGTCCAGGGCCAAGGTTGGGCTACGCTTGTAGGGGTCGGTCTGTACATGAGTGACCATCTTTGACATATTCAAACCTCTCCGTGTCTTAGAGAGTACGTTATTGTTGGTCCAATCTGTCATTTGAAGTTTTTTGATGTTTATTATGGGTAGTCAGACTTCTGAAAGTTTTACCAAAGGGTGTTACCCGGTAACTGGGTTATGGAGGTCAGATAGGCAGTCGCTCCATGCTCCATGTAAAATATTGGTGTTCGGACGTACACATTGGGTTGGCAGCCGATATTATTGTTGAGAAACCTAGATATATGAGTGAGATTAGCTTGCAGGATATCTATTTGTAAGTCGAATGGGCGCCAGAATAGGCAGGGCGCCAGCTTTGAACTTATACGCCTGTTTAAATGTTAAGCTCCGGGCGCCAGGATAGTTTTACTCTGACATGAATGTCAAACCGTGATTGATTGATTGACTCCTCCTATCAATTAAATCTCGATTTCTTTTTTCAATAGAGATACACAAAACTGGTCACTTTATTATATCCATTATTGTATTGTAATGTGTTTTAATGTGTCCAATTTTCTATTATGGTATACCTATTTTGGATAATAAAAATGCTAATCATTGAAACTTATCGCGTCACCAGGATGACGCGTCGCTTTGAATCGATATCAACAATCGATTCGGTCTCGCATCAATGAATCGAGTTACAATGATCGATTGGTATGCAAATCACCGTTTAGTCTATATTAACATAACCATTATGGTTTTTCCTAGTATTTTTTTATTACGTTGACTCATTATAGTTATTTTAACTTTATGTATTTTGGATAAATTAACACTAGCTCTTTCCCGCGATTTCACCCGCATCCTGAGGTAACTACTATACGCACATGGATAAAAAGTATCCTATAAGTTAATCCAGGGTTTAAACTATGTGTCTACCAAATTTCATCGAAATCCATTCAGCAGTTTTTACGTGATAAAGTGACAAACATTCATCTATCCTTCCAAACTATTTATACTACATAATATTAATTATTTGTAATGTTTTTTTTCTCTGTAAATGACAAATATGTAGAGGATTAATGGTAATTAATTTTAAACATATATTTTAGTAATTATTCAAGCAAACAGGCTAGGTCTCTGATGTAATTCTGTTTGTCATGTCAATTAACTAAGCATTTTTAATTAGAATAATATTGTCTGGTTAAGTAATACATAATTTATGATAAAACAACATAAAATTTACATGTTTTCCTGTTAGTCATACGTTTTATGTGAATTTGGCTTGAATTTAATAATAAGCTTTACTTTACGCTCGAAAAATGTAAGGACAGGGCAGACCTGTGTAGATATTAAAATCCTTACTAATATTATTAATGCAAATGTGAGTTTGTAACGCTGTCACGATAAAACGGCTGAATCGATATAGATGAAATTTATCATTGAGATAGATGGGACATTGGAGACGGGTATAGGCTACTTTTCATCCAGGTACGTGGGGTAGTTTCCTCAGAATGCGGGAGACGAACTTTCGCTGCCATCTACATTTTTTTTGTTTTAAAAACGGCAACATGAATTTCTTCTAAGTGCCTTTACAAACATACATTACACATGCACAAACACTCAGACGAGGAACAATTTTAGTTGTCTCGTGCGGGGATCGAACCCGCGACACGCAGTATAACAGCCAATTGCTCAGCCACTACGCCAATGGTGCCGTTAAAAATCTTCAATTAACCGAGGCAAGCGTAGCCTAACCTCAAAATTTAACTCTGCTATTATTCGCCACGACATCATAGATTAAACGCATTACTAAGCTTTAAATCCGTTTAACTATTAACTATTCAACACGCGATACCAATAACGTTATCTGTTCTCAAATAACTAAATAAGTAACTCACATCACGATAAGTTTAACTAAGTAGTTACTGAGAATTTTTGAGAACTTTAAGTAGGTACACATAGTTAAGGTATGTTGTCCAGTGAGACGGAGAAGCGATAATGAAGATATGCAATAATAAATAGTTAATGAATTACCTATGCTTAATTTTGTTTTAGAAAACCTGGAAACTTTAATTTTTCGGGTACAAAATACATACACATGTCATGTATTTTGTAGGATTTAGAAAACTTCTATAAAAATAATAATCCTTTTTTTTACGAACCAACAAAACTTCAATGTGCACTAAGAACTTTTATTTGGTTTTAAAACCTCAGCATAATTTGCTTGGGTATCGGTACTAACTGTTAATTTAGTCAAATTATCATCATACATACAATTAATATGTAGAGGAGTCGTGTTTGTGCGCGCTTATCTCAAAAACCGCTGAATAGACTTGGATGATATTTAGTTAATACATAGTTTATAACCTAGATTAACATATACGATACTTTTTATCCCGGTATTTGGACCCAATTTGAAGTACACGCAGATAAAGTTTACGGCTGAAGACTACATTATTTGCATTTAGATATAAAAATAAAAATGGCCTTTATTCCACTACATAGAACGTCTAAAACTTATTTAGTTATTAATTTACTAATACAAACATTTCTAATACATATATTATCTAGTACAAATAATTTAGTTATAGAACTGACCTAATTATTTAGCTTTTAAATCCTGATTCGTTGGTCCTACTATTTATAGCTTTATTTATTTATATCTTGTGAATGCCACAAACTTTACCAAGAACATATGAGTAGATGAAGCATGAATGTTCAATGTAGAGTCTACGTGAAAATATTCTAAACTTATGCCTTATACCCAAGACTGTGTCAATGTTGTTAACAATAGCGCAATTTCGATTTTTATTCGAAGAATTTTCGAAAACTTTTTGTTTTTTTTTTTTGTGTGAGATGAATTTTAAGTGGTTTTATTTGGCAAATGTCACACTGACGGCAGTATATTGTGATATTGATATTGTGTTATAGGTTTTCTGCCTAAACGAAGGTTCTTCAAACCTAAAAGAGAGACAGTGTTGCAGGGGAGTTTTTGCCGTTTTTATGTGATAATGGTACGGAGCCCATTGAGCGCAAGTCCGACTCGCACTTGGCCGTTTTTTTAATGCATTCATGAAATTTGTGCCACATCGAATTTCGCATGCGTTCTCCTTATGAGATCCTTCGCTGTAATTATGTTTTTAAAACTTTCCTTCGACATTCTTTTGACACGAACTAATTTATCGATGATTCACATTCAGACATTTTATTTATCGACTTTTTAACTCGGTCAAACAGTACTAAGAAGTCCTATCACTTGTAAGAAAAGCAATCGTACACTACATACTTTTGACGAACAAAATAAATGATAAAATTGTATAGTTATTGTGAGGCTCGTAGCTAAGTAACAGCCATGCGGATCGATAGATTAGTAAGGTTAAGCTGTGCTAGCAGCGGTCATAGATGGGTGACCATTTTCTTAACATAGCGAGACCCCTCCGTGCCTCAGAGAGCACGAAAAGCTGTCGGTCCTGCGCCTGATCTCTCCCCGGTCGTGTCGGATTGCCGACCCATAGGACTATGAGAGTGAGGGAATAGAGAGTGCACCTGTGTCTGCGCAAGCGTGTGCACTATAATATCTCCTGCGTACCTGGCTAGTCTCAATTGATATTGGCCGCCGTGACCGAAGTCGGTCTGGAGATTATTATTATTATAGTTATTGGAGATGTTTCAAAGATCTACAGATGACGGCAAGACCTAAAAGTTTTACGTCGTCATCATCAGCCTATATATCGTCCCACTGCTGGGCACAGGCCTCTTCTCATACAGAGAAGGCATGAGCATTAATCATCATGCTTGCTCAAGGCGGATTGCCGATTTCAGACTTTTAATTCCAGGTTTCCTCACGATGTTTTCCTTCACCGTTAGTCAGTAGTGTCTAAGATATACTTAGTACATATGACTTTAGAAAAGTAACATTGGTTCTTGTCAGGTTTCGAACCCGCACACTCGTACACGAGAGGCAGGTGCCTTAACCACTAGACCGCCACGACAGTTTAGTTAAAGTTTTACGTAATGTTATGAAATTGATGGAATCCACGGATTGACTGCGGCAAGCGTAGCTTAACTGTCAGCATTTTCGTATCTTGAGAATTCTCTAAACATTAGTTGTTAAGACTATTTCTGTTTCAATTATTTTTCTCATAGTAAGTAGTTAAATCACTATCATTTTATCAAGCCCGGTTAAGCAGTCGACAACCTTCTTGGTTGACCTGCGAGATGCGATACAAAAAAAAAGAACAAACATTTTATTTACCTATACAATTTTAAAACGAGTGAGTGAATGATTTCTTGAATGAAAGATGATTGACATGAGACGACCTCAAAAGACCGAATACTTTAGAGTGAAGTTTTGTTTATTTGTTTAAGTTTGAAATTCTCACGTAAGTTTGTAGAGTGATTTAGTATTGTTATGACTTTAATGGTGTGCGAGTTGTTTTGTATGGCGATTCTGTCGTCGCTTGATAAGATTGGCAGTTTAAATTTCTCCATGAATTTTTTTTTGTAACTTTTTAAGCTGTAAAATAAAATTGGGCATGCCTATTTTTTATTATTATGAAGACTATCATAAATAATGACAGCAATCCATAATATTATCATTTTATTATCTCTAAATATGAAAGTGTTTCTGAATGTCTGTACATTTAAACTGCTGAACGGATTTAGATGAAATTTGATATGGTTATAGCTTGAACCCTGGGGAAAGACATAGTTTTTATCCGAGTGCGTTAATAAGTTTCCTCAGGACGGGCGAAACCGTCGGAAATAGTTATAGTTACCTATAAATCTGAAAGTATAATTCTATCTATATAATAAAGTATTATACTCTATTTGTCTATTGTCAGTTACGCTTTAGCGGGAAAACGGCTTAATCTATTGTGATGAAATTTGGTATGGAGACAGACTGAAGCCTGGAGAAAGACATGGGTAGATAGGGTAATTTATATCCCAGTGCGTGAAGACAGGACGCGAGTGAAACCACAAAAAACAGCTAGCTGTGTCTATAATCCTTTAATAATTAACGTTATGAAACGTAACTGTAAGCTTCTAGTCAAAACAAAACCCAATCTAACACAAACCAAACACAGGGTGATGTTAAACACGTGAAAGAAAGTAATTAACATTAGCAGAGCGCCAACAGACGCATCCTGTATAGTTTGCTGGACAAACATTCGTGGCACACTTTCACTGGACACCCGAAATATGAGTGCAAATGTAGGGTGACCATGAGTTTGTTAGAAACGGGACAAATTCAGAAATTATAATAATTATAGTCTGTTCCCAGCAAAAACACATAGGAAGTGGTGAAGGGCGGGCGTTTTGGGGGCTGTCTTTCATAAATTTGACGTTCAAAAAGGATTTGCTGATTTTCAGCCTAATTTGAATAAATGACTTTTTGAATTTTGTTTTTTTTTTTAATATTATTCTAATGGTATACACGCGATAATTTTTGATATAGCTTGTAAGCGTAGGTAAAACACACGTAAAACAATGAAAAAGTCTTTAATCTAAAAATTAATGACTTCACAATATAATGAAAGGAATATTTCTTGGCAGGACCATTGACATTGTAAAATTTATATTATAAATTTCAAAAATAATACAGGTCAGATTATTCATTTAATATAATTATGTAGTTGTGTTGAGTTTATGTCTTAGGTTTCAAATTAAAAAAATATATAATTAGACACGAATCTTATATCCTTTTTGTTTCCTGCCATCAAACCGTTATCATTAAACGTCATAAAAAATAATTTTGTACACGACCAATACCTTAAGACAATGTTATATTCCATTAAATTCAAATACGCAAATATCTCATTTATCATAATGATGGATGGTGTCCTGAAAATAAGTTCATATTACATACTGACTGCACAAACAACGCTGGTTGCCATGGTAACGCGTCGCGTCGCGTTGGCGCCCTCGAAACGTGAGGGGCTTAGATAGCCACCCCTGAAAACTGAAGGGAAATAGGGGTTTACTGTAGTTGAGATATTTGGTAATATATTCAGTCGTATTATTATGTAAAAATAGCTTTCCGCCCGCGGCTTCGCCCGCGTGGACATTTTTGACACCTTGGGTTACATTATTCAAGTTTTAGTAGGGCTCCCTAATTATTTCTGGAAATAAATATAGCCTATGACACTTCGTAAAGATGTAGCCTTCTGACGGTGAAAGAATTTTTTAAATCGGTCCAGTAGTTTTTGAGGTAAAACCCTACAAACAAACAAACAAATATTTCCTCTTTATAATATTAGTATAGCAGTATAGATAATGTAGGTAAAGCGAAAAGATTTTTCATATAAATATAAAGATAAATAAGTACCTTATTAAAGGAATATGATAATTATTTGCACTAAATACACAGTCAAACAAATAAGAAAAAAAAAACAGCCAAAAAATTGATTAACTACTTTCAACATAATTTAAATGACAACCGTTTAAAGAAACAATATTATATTCGAATGACAACCCCATCTATTCGTAATTCGCACCTACATAACTATACATTGGAATATAATATTCATTATTATGTACATCAAAAGAAATCATTTGAAAACGACATTGGAAAATTAGTTAATATAGAAAAGATTAACACAATAGGTGGTCTTATGGCTAAAAGCGATAAAACAATCTACATTCCTGTATATTAAAATGAAACCTCTAAAATACTACCAAAATGGCCCTATTTTATACACGCCATCCCCAAAAAGAAATTTATCAAACCTTCATATTGATTATGAAGCGGGTAGACCTGAAATAGTTTGTACAACGGTGGTTTTTATTACAAGTTATGTGTGTCAGGGGTTGTAATAGCCGATAGTCCTGGTCACCCTATTTTATAGGGGCAGTTTGCTTATGTAGGAGTATTTTGGGAGTGACTTAATGCATAACTAGAAAGACAGTGTGATAAAGTTACTGGAAATATAGATAAATATAGATAGAACTGTTATGAAAATATCTGTAGCAGAAGAACAGGTAATGAAAACTGAATATTGGTTCGATGTTGCAATGATAGAGGATGTTGGAGTTTCTTGCTCGTTCTTCTCCATAGGAATCTACGCTTTGGAACGAGCAAATAGCTTCAATTTTTCTTTTTTTTGACTAACGGACTGACTCTTAATTTTTTGACAATTCAAAAGTGCCTGTAAATGGTCTAATTGAAATAAATGTTTTGAATTTTGAATAGATATTATATGTACTAAACTAAAGATATTTTTTGGAGAGAAATTATAACATTGAATGAAATAAACTGTTTAGTGGAGTGCCTGGAGCATTCAAAACCGTAAAACCTCGGATTAGAGTTATAGTGAATGAATTAATATGATCGATGTGGGATATTGTTTTTTAAACTATAAATTGCAATGTTTACCCATTTTTTTTTTGTGCTTATCATTGTTTCATTGTTTAAACAAATTATTATGAAAAAATAATGTTTAACCATATATTTTCACTTTAAATAGTATTTTTTTTATTTATATGTTAAATCTTACCTGAGTAGACATATAGGAACATTTTTCAAAGATACCTGTGTATAAAAATAGCAGTAAAGATCTCGAACAGTGGAGGGGAGAGCGGAGCGACAGCTACTATGTACAATGGAATTTCTCGGCTAGTTTAGTTGCAAGTAACACGTATTCTGTGAATAATGTGTTTCTATAACAGTAAAAACGTAACGTAGTTATTGAAAATTGGGGATGGAAGTATTCCAATAACATGTACATCCCAATAACAATGAATCAATTACCTGCTCCGGATAATTTATTGCAAATGTTATTTTGTAATTGCAAAAAGGGATGTGGAGCTGCGTGTGGATGCCGAAAAAGTGGTTTATACTGCAGTGTAGCATGTTTACAGTGCAGCGGAAATAGTTGTTCCAATACTTCATCTATTATACAGATAGATGAAGTAGAAGAAAATATTTGATCTAGACAACAATGTAATATACAGTAGAACCCGTTTAATACGATCACGCTTAATACGATTTCTCGCATAATACGCCATTTTTCATCAGTCCCTGCAACTTGAGACATGTTTTCATACATTCTTTAACGCTTAATACGATTCGTCATCCCGTTTAATACGCCTAACGCCAACACATATTACCTCTGCGGCAGCGGCCAGCGGCGGAAATAGAAGACCCTAATAGCAAGCGACCCTTGACTGTGCATGATGCAATTCTAAACATTGCAGCTGCTTGGGAAGCAATTAAGCCTGAAACCATTCAAAATTGTTTCAAGAAAGCAGGTTTCAGAAATAACCAGGTTGACGTCGTGTTGGAAGAAGAAGAACCCGTAATACTGCAGGGTTTTCCTGGATATTCTTCCATTGTACGAAATTCAATCAATTGAAGATCTTATTGAGAATGTGAATAACACACAAGAAGAGGCTGAAAGTGATAATGATCAAGAAGATGAGTCAACTCCGATTTTGTCACACGCCCAGGCATTATCAGCAGTTAATGATTTAAGACGCTATTTAACTTCTTTGAATCAAAGTGAAGACGCACTACAAAAGTTAAATTACGTTAAAAACTTGTAATTTCTAATGCCTCAAAATCTTTTTGTCAAACTAAAATAAGTGATTATTTTAAATAACGTGATAGATACACGGCACTTTATATAACGTACATAATTTTGAAATGTACAATTCAATACCTAATATTAATACATACGTATGTAGTAGGTCCGTTTTTTATTACCTTATATCCCGCATAATACGCTTTCCCGCTTTAAGACGCGTTTTTGGTTGAGTCCCTGTGAAATCGTCTTAAACGGGTTTTACTGTATTTAAATAAACAGATTTTGTACTAATTTTTTTTTTTCTTTTCATTAGTCGTAATTAATTACCTTATTTTTTTAAATGTACACAATAGAGTACGTTTCATTTATAATTAAACTGCCGAGAAATTTCATTGTACATAGCAGCTGTCGCTCCGCTCTCCCCTCCACTGTTCGAGATCTTTACTGCTATTTTTATACACAGGCATCTTTGGAAAATGTTCCTATATGTCTACTCAGGTAAGATTTAACATATAAATAAAAAAAAAATACTGTTTAAAGTGAAAATATATGGTTAAACATTATTTTTTCATAATAATATGTTTAAACAATGAAACAATGATAAGCACAAAAAAAAAATGGGTAAACATTGCAATTTATAGTTTAAAAAACAATATCCCACATCGATCATATTAATTCATTCACTATAACTCTAATCCGAGGTGAAAACCCCCAGGCGCTCCACTAGACTCACTTCAGTTGTTTTTCTGTAATGAGATGAAAAATGACAAAAATTACGACTTTATTATAAAAAGTACGAATATTATAATTATTTATGAAATAATAAGTAACAACAAGATAAATTTAAAATTTAAAAAATATCCATAACCCCAAAAAGCTGATCTCTGACACTGCTGGACCGATATTACCCAAACATAGCTAAGAACCACCGCAAGGAAACTGGCTTTCATATGAAAAACAGCGTCGAAATCGGTCCATCCGTTTGAGATCTACGATGCCACAAACAGATACACATAGACAGACAGATATCGACGTCAAACTTATAACACCCCTCTTTTTGCGTCGGGGGTTAAAAATTGGCTTAGCTTTACAAATGGAAAAAGATGCTGAATATTTAACATCTCTTCTCTCCTGTCGACTAAAGTTTTGAAAGACTCGGTTCCACAGCCAAGTTAAAAACATCACCGACTTTCTCAATCGGGTTAAAATATCACACAGTAATCTAGATTGATGGAAGTCATAGAATAGAGACGACTGTTAAAAAAAGACATCGTCCTAAACTGCTTCAAGAAATATCTTCGATTCCATCGAACCTCATAAATAATTTGTCAATATCCATGGAACATGCAATGCATAGTATACTAGACAAATAGGTGACATTATTTATTATACATACGGAACACGTTTCTACATATGAGCCGCCTACTATGACAGTAGAAAAGAATTGTATGCCGTGTTCGGGTCGTCTTTGCCGAAAATAATTTGTACGCAAAGCTGTAATCTATAAGCAATGTTTGATTGGCATGACAATACGACTTGTAGGCACATAAATATCTATCATAACTTAGAACAACTCGCTCTTTTCCATGGACTTACCCGCGTCACTAGAGCACTACTTAACGCACGCAGACAAAAAGTAGTCTATAAACATCTCCAGAGTTCTATCTATCTCCGTGTTTGATCCAAATCAGTTAAGCCGTTTTACAGTGAAAGCGTAACAAACAAACAAACTCACTTTCGCATTTAATATTTTCTGAGTTAGGATTAGGATTGGAACAAAATGTAGCAATTAAGAGGGATTTTGTATAAGAAATATTTAACGTTTTAGTATCAGGGGGGTTAGACAAGTGGCAAAACGCTAACGCTCAATGTATGGGAATGACATATAGCTAGTCGTAAACGAATGTCATTCCCACACATTGAGCGTTAGCGTTAGCGTTTTGCCACTTGTCTAACCCCCCAGAACTCTTGGTTTTACTACAATAAATTTGTTTGAAATCAATAGTCATTATTAGTTCAGCTGATATAATATTATCAGTTTCTCCTCCATATTTTGGAGCTTAAATTTCTGGCTTGATAAGCATATTGCTTCTTTAATTTATTATACTACTTACAGCAGCTAGAATATTACTCTAATTTGCAAACAATGCAATATTCCAGAATACGTTACAGCTGCCATAAAAATTTCACACTCCTTAAACTCCATTTCAGAAACATCATCATATCCAAGATCGGTATCTTTTATCAATCTAAGACAACAATAGGCTTTGCTAGGCCTCTATAGGGTTTATGACGTCATAAAGTTAAGCCACAATGGTGACCATGACTCACAAGCCCACGCACCGAACATGTATGGGAAATTTTACCGTAGGATTATACCAAGAGTCGTAAGATGGGTTATTCACTTGGAATAAGCGCCCTTTCTGTTCTCTATGATGACGTAAGCTGTAAGAAATGAAAATAGTGTTAGGAAGTGACTGAAAAAGCAAATAATTTATTAACAAAAGGGTTTGTGACTGATGTGATGATGTGTTGATTTTTGTCATCAAATATTTTTTTTTAAGTAAAGTAGCGGTATTTTTATTAATCCATCTACGTGTTGATATAGATCAATAGAGACATAATTAAACTGGCCTTATATTTTGATAAACATTATTTAGTTCGTCTTTAAATACAATTAGGTACCGTTGTGACATAAAAGAACATTTATTTGCTGTAGTGCATTAAAGCCGTTAAAATTGCCATTTTGTTCTAAAATAATTTAAATATTTTTAAGTAAGTGTCGGGAAACTTAGTCAAGCGTTAAGCATAATAATCAAAATGACGTCCAGAGCATACAAGAATTTAACAATGATTGTCAGAACTTTCTTAGCGACAGTACACCTTTCGAATTAAGTGACTTCTCTAAAGGTATTCTACAGCTCCATATAGGGAATGAAAGGATGCAATTCCGCTCTCTTCCTTGCAATTTAATGTCTAGCCTATGTCTAACGTCATTTAATACCGTTAGTTTTCAATCAAAATACAAAACGACACTGCACTGTAGACGCTGCAGTTACAAAGATACATTAAACATTTTTGTATACCTCGATGATTATGTTTCTGTTTTTCCACGACCAGTTATGAATGTTAATGGATAAAACAATAAGTCGTAAATAAGTGGGACAACATTCGACAGGAAAGTTTGTATGCAAAAATGAAGGAAGGAATGCTAATCAGTTCCTTTTTATTTTAATTCCTGTGGTTTGATTTGTGGGACAGATTAAGGATTTGTGTCATGAATATTCAAGTCAAAAAAGGCTATTTTTATGGCTTGCATATCATTTTTTTATATTCATATCGTTCCTTTGTTGTACTGACAATCAAAGGCCGGCCCGTCCAAGCTATTATGCACGGACGTAAGTTTGAAAATGGGAAGCGAGATAGTTAAGTTATTTCAGAATGTTACGATACTAACATTCTGGGCAACCGGTCTCTATTCTTCTAACATCATTTTATGATTTTAGTTTCACTCACTAGCTGTTTCCCGCGGTTTCACCCGCATCCCGAGGGAACTACTTAGCGCACCCGGGTAAAAAGTAGCCTATGTTGTTCCTCAGGGTCTATTCTATCTCTGTGCCAAATTTCATTTATATCGGTCCAGTAGTTTTGGCGTGAAAGCGTAACAGACAGACAGACAGACAGACAGAGTTACTTTCGCATTTATAATATTAGTAAGGATGTAGGTAGTCAAAATTGCCTTTGTCACCAAACATGTAAAATACAGGAGAACATTGTAACGAACGATTTTTTATTAGAAGCAGACATGAATTACGCGAATTTTCAACACTGAGGAACCTAAAATAATTTTACTAATAATACCGCAAAATCGATGTTATATGCCAAAAAGAATATGTAAGTGTCAATACGTACTTTGATTTTATACTTAAAAAAATCAGTATAAATATATTATTAGGTACTCTAATCTTCAGTTTCCGCACACGAAATTCCTTTGCTCAATCATATGGTACGAAAAAGCTCACTGCATGACGAAACAACATGGCGTCGACATCTGTCACGCATTTTGATAACAATCGTCATTAATCCGAATGTCTTCATTAAATTCATTGGGGAAGTTTTGGGGGCAGAAATAGTTATTATTTCAAATTATTATTAATATTTCTTCCGTTTAATGGGTATTATGACAATTTGATGTTTAAGCTACATTGTGTAACAAAGTGGCTGGGATGAAAGGGCGCTTTAGATAATGTTTTGCCTGGTCAAGGGTACAAAGGTATATTCTGACGACCACAGCATAGCGTGTTTTGTAATCGAAGTGTTTGAAGTCACAATGATATTAAAGTTGTCTTAGAAATAGATAGACAGTACATTAAACCTTTGGAATTCTCTGTGTCTATAAGAATGCATTGAATGACACAAAAATATTGTCAAATTTTTGATACTGATTTTTAATAAGAGTTGATCAATGTTCTTGTAGTGTTTACCTCATAATACTAAGGGTAGATCAGTGTGGCACGAATAAATATTAGCTCGTATGAACAGTGTCTTTTTCCCGCCTAACCATTGACAGTCCTTTCGACTGACCATAGTGAAGTCTATTCACTATGGTCAGCCGCGTCGCCGCGCTATGCATAACCAAGACGACATAATAGAGATACACTACAATTCGATTTTTGAAATTTCACCTTAATCATTTCAGAGCTAATATGGTTATTTTGCTTAGTGACTACAATAGTAGCTACGAGCAGATAATGCCACATTCTATTCAAGAAACAATACAAGCAAGACCCTCTCATACATTTAACATTAAACTACACTTTTTGTAGCTCCTAAAAGCAGGTGACTACCAAAAAGGTTTTCCTTCACAAACCACAAACTAGTTCGACCACGTCCAGCGAGAATTTATCCATCAGTCATCGTCCCAAAAACATGTACAATGACGTCACCAAACCAGTCGTATCGCGAATTTCCCGATCGTGCTCGCTAACGGTCACGTACCGTTAGGCAGGGCAGCTGTGCCATCAGACATTGGTACCATATTCTGTTACATATTGTGTGTGCGTCTGTATTGTTGGCGCCAGTTGATAAAGTCGTAGAGATTACGTGGATAAGTGGGTTTGGGATTTGTGAATCTCTTTGTATTGGTAGCGGCTAATTCATTTTTAATGGACGTGTAATAGATTTGATTTTTGTATAGGTTATTTAATATCTTAGCAGCGATCGTGTTAGTTTACATTTTTAAATTTCGATCAAAATTTTCAATAGTAGGAATGCAAATTATCGGAGAACCTGACTATGAAAATTACTACACACAAAATAGGGGTTTTTAAAGTAAAAGCTAATTTCAACAAAACAAAAAATCGATTTCATATAAATGAATTATTTGAAGCGATATTAAGCTCTGAGGACATTGAAACATTATGGCTAGAGGAACCATAAATGATAAAATGATAAATGATATTTATTATTCAAATAGCAAATGAATAGCAAACGAAATAACACTTTTACTTGTCAATTATTTTTTTAAAGATAGATTATCAAATTATCAAAACTTTATCGACCCAGGCTTTCACACTAAGCTGCCTTAGATACCCGATAATTAAAAAAAAAACAATGCTATCTGAGAACAATGATCATACTGTTAATCTCGTTCCAAATTTAAATACAGGAACTAATAATTAAGAAGGAGATGAGTTGAAAATTAAAACAATGCTTATTATAATGAGAATGATCTCTGATACGTCAAAGTCCCTTTATTATTCTGATGGGTGCCTAATTAAAACCTCTAGCCTGAAGGGATGCCATGACAAGCAACTAAAGGGCAGCCTAGCATGTATTTCATGTGTCATTATTGGCCTCCTTTGGAAGTGTGTTATAATTAAAATAATTAAATACATTGTGGGTTTTGGATCCGACGATGAAAGATAGTGTTCATTAATATTTATCATATCTATCTGTTGAAATTTTGAAATGTATTTAAAGACTAAGAGAGTGACGATTGTTATTCGTAGATATGTTTATGGCGTAGTTGCTTAATGTCGCTGAAACGTTAAGTTATTGTATCTATAAGAAATTTCATCCCCTTTGGTTTAGCCGGGGTCATGACTTACTTTTGGATTTTAAAAATATTTGTAAGGTTTGTTACAGAGTTCTAGCGTTTTCGCGCCTTCAACTTTACTGACATTGAAAGATTATCAAATAAAAAGAAAGTGATTTAGGTTTAGAAGAAAACAAACCGAGCTAACTAACTTAGATTTGTGTCCCTAATAAAACCTTAAAATACAGTTCTATAGATAAAAATATCACTTTTGAATGTATTACGAATTATTGTAGGAACGGGGCTTAGAGAAAAGGAAAGAATAAAATAACTGAATTTGGTAAAAAAGATAAGCCGAATTCCATACAAAAAGTTTGTATGATAAAACCTTTCACGCGTGCCGAGGTCTGATATAAATAATATTCAAATAAAATTCATTGTTTTATTCGAAAAGTTTTTGTAAGAAATGCTCCCTGCGGTGATCGAATTAGGGAATATCGTAAAATGACCAATTTTTTGTTTGTTGCATAACAAAAATTCTTTTGTTTCTTGTATCTGTCTGTAAGTTATTGTAATCGTGTCAACCCCTTGTCTTTTATGATTTAGTGGATAACTTAAAGTTTTTAAAATGTTGACGTAGGCTTTTGTGTAGCTTATACCAAATTTTTCGATGGTTTTTTTTTGATAACAAGGTTTTATTTTATGATTTTATTTTTGTTTGTATGATAATTTGCCTTTTCTACATAAATTCTCACTGTAGTGTTAATTTTAAGTGCATATTTGGTCTTAATTTTCGAACTTTATTTTTATCTATTTATTTTTCAAAATTATTATGAAGTTCTGAAACTATGTGCACAAGTGTTATTACCGTTTTGAGTGAAGGGCTAACAAGCTGATACTAATTACATACTTTGATATAGATGAGTGTACACTATCTTCAGATAATTATTACTCAAAGTGACAAGACTAATCACAAGTAGTCAAATGATTCACATGCTCACTAAAACACTGGGGCTGTGATGAAAGTGTTAATTATACCAATTAAATTTTAATTTATTGCCTGCATTTATAAAGACTAGTTCAGAAGTCCAACGTTAATGGGTAATTACTACCAAAAAAAGATCGTTGTCACATCTCATGGCGTTTTAGAATTGCCGTAAAAACACGAGAAAGCCATCAAACTTTAACGGGCATTTAGCAAGAGCAAGTCTCAGGCTTTTTTCAAGATAAAAACAAAGAATATCGAAAAATGACTTTCCTTCTTCGTCAAATGTAAAGTCTCCTTTGTGTCTTTACGTTTTAAGTTCAAAATCGTATGTGAAAATGTCCTCAAGTTTTTGTCAAGACCAATTCATATTATTTCTTTTTAAAACGTCGATAAAATCAGTACCAAACATCGAAGTTTGCCCATTTTGTATAATCTTTTAACTTTTTGGTTCACAAAAGAAACCGCGGGCTTTGTGCTGTTAATTTTTTCTTTCACAAATTCCACAGACGCGATACCTGATCGGAAGGCAAATAATCAAGGTGTTGCATACAAAATAACATTTTAAAGCTGAAGGGGTACAGTTTAGAATACTCTGCTTTTTAATTTTGACTTCAACATAGATTTCCCGCCTTATAATTTGGTGTGGCGCCATTTTGGGATATTTTATTCTGTTTTAAAAGGGTTTCAAAGGTTCTTTGTGAATTAGTGGCTCTTTGGGATATTACAACATTATTACGAGCTTAAGTTGGAGATAAAGAAATATATAGCACTGTATTTTGCTCCTGGAATTGTTTTCATAGGGACTTCAATTCTTATTTTCATGAACTGATCAGAGTTTGTATTAAAATTCTCACTCTCATTAAGATATCCAATATTGGACTAATTACTCTGATCTTTTATATTTATTTTCTATTAGTATTTAATTATTACTACAACAGAACGACCAGTCCTTTGCTTTTCGCATCCAGAATTTCGTCGATGTAAACTATACTATAGATACACTTTCAATATTTTTTTAGGGGCCTTTCAAATTATGTTATAATGTGCATTTATGTCCTTAAGTAGTTATAACATGGCGTGGCATGTTAGATATACAATGATTCTTTTATGGAAGTCGCTAAAATTATTTAAGAGGTTACCAGGTTATGTGGGCGGTTAAACAAATCAAGTTAAGATTAAGTAGTTATTTGGTTTGTTTGCACTACCACCTTGTATTATTAAAGGTGTAGGCAGACACGAAGTAAATATTACACATTACACCCTCTTGTATGTGATCCCGACGATGAGCTATGAATTATGATATGACCTATTAGTATCGAAAGGTTAATAACCTTTAAATAACCTTATATTTTTTTAAATAAAAGTTAGTTTTCCCAAATGACACCAATCTATTCCATTTGGAAGTCAAAATAATTCTATAATCAAAAAAATACAATAGTATTTTTTCTGTATGCCCCTTTTCTTAATAAATCATCCCTAAATTGGTCTTATAAAGTTTTACAATAGAATAGAATTTTATGTATTATATACACCACTTTTGAACTTAAAAAAAATATATTATAATTAAGATAGGTGCCCCAATCGACGGTCTTGTCGAAGCGACAATCATCATTGGTTTTTAAAATTTATAGAAATTTGTGAAAATATTTCAGTATTTATTCTAAAACAAAAGATATCTATGCAGAACAGAAATAAAAGAAAGAAATTTGTTGCATATATGGTGAAAAATAATTAAGAATCAGCAACACGACACTGCCTTAAAAGAAAAAATCACAGCATCTACGACATTTAATACCTTTCTCGCTTAACACAAGGGCCTAGAACCTTCCAAAACATTTACTTCCACGAAATGAAAAGAAAAAAGCACACAAAAGAACTCGGTACTGTAAAGGTAACTTCAATTGGTACTATTCATGTAGATTATAATGACTATAGAAAGGTACTTCGTGTGACCACGTATTCTTAACTTTGAAGGACATTCTTGATAATTATTTTCGTCTTCTGGGATTGAAGAATAGGCATTTTTGTTTTTGTGACCATTAAAATAAATATGTTGTGGTGTTAAATTTAGCATGCTATGTGCAGTTGGTCCCTACCTATCTGTACTAGCTATGACACTAATCAAGCCAAACTGTCGTATACCATTGAACTCATTAAAAGATCTCGTGTTACTTGAACATAATAGATTTATATTTTTGCATACTTCGTAAAATTAATTAAACAGCAGAAAAGTAACATGTTTAAATCATGAAAATACTATATTTAAGCTCACACTTAAAATGAAAACGAGAACAATAAAATGTTTGCATGATATCAACACATTAATATAAAGGGCACCATGAAAGCTAAACTGACATTCATGGTGCTGACCATAATTAATTAGAATTTCGTGCTAATTGCTATTAACATGAAGTTCTAATTAATTTTATCATGTCATCTATTTAGTGTTTACTTTTATGAGCAAAAAAATTATGTTCACGCAAAAAATATGGTAAATTCTTGTTGTTTGTATGTTAATTACATGTCCATGTTTATACGTAAAAAGTGTAATTAACGCTGTTTGCGTAAATAATTATTATTGAAAGGGTTTTAGGTTTTTAATAGACTTGTTTGACTGCAGTGTTGTACAGTGTGAATGATTACTTAGCGCCTTAGTCATTTATACTCGCGTGTTTACAGAACATTATTTCGATTACTGAATTTTAAGGGATTTTGAGAAATATAGAAAGTTTAACCTTAAAACTCAAAATTAGATAATTAATCATATTTTTGCTGGTTTAAAAAAAAAACAAATCTTTACTAAATGTATATAAATATTATTTTGGGTTATATCCCATGAATGGATGTTCCAATATTTATGATCTTTGTTTTGATAGATTTCTCTCCACAATACTCTATATCTCAATACAATACTCAAAAACTCTCCACGAAAAACAAAAAAATATCGGAAAAATCCCTATTTCGTTTTTGACTAATCAGGACTGTCTCTCGTCCCTCAAAATCATGGCCACAATACTCAGCACGTTCCTACCATAGATTTATGTACACCTTTACACGCACCCGTCCGGCAGGTGATGGACGCACGCGCATCTATTGTTGTTTGGGGCTCAGCAATAGAAACGGTCTGTCTGTATGAACGTTTGAGATGACCGGTGGCTGTGGGATGTGATATATGGTCTAATGTAGACGAGATTGAGGCTTGAGATGCGTGATGTGAGTAGATTAAGTTAGAAATGTGGGATTATAGATTGTAATCCCGGATATTTATTAATTTATTTGTTTTTTTTTTGATACTGAGCGTCTTGTGATGACAGAGATAATATTTAAAAACATAATAGATACTAATGCAGTTTTTTTTTAATATCTATCTTGGAATAACCGTAAATATCGAATTCTATAAAATCAGAGACATTTTCAAATCAATCCACTGCAAATACACATCCATAAAAACAAAAATAGAACCTTAAAAACTCATACAAACTTAACCATACAAACATTTCCCAAAAAAGAACTTTTTTAAATTCAAATTTTATAACCTGTAATATTCTAATTTAAAATTATGACTAAATAAACTTCTACCATGACCAATGGGTTTTTTGAATACCCTATAATGATACCGTGATACAAATAACCCAGGATTCAAGACCACCATAGATGTAAGTACTTATGGGTACAGTCGCACACAAAAATGTTTACCGTCTCTTTCTCTTTTTTTGTATGGCATCTCGCAGGTCAACCTAGAAGGTTGTCGACTAACCGGACTTGCCTGTGAAGTGCCTTAAATGAATTTAGGGCCTAGAGTCAGGGCTTAACTTACAAAACTAAGCGACTACACGCTAAGGGCACCCCCTAGTGGGGTACGGGCCTCGGCTTAGGGCGTCGCTGGGGGATGACAGCAAGGGACAGGCTGGATCAGAATATATATGATTATTATAATCGGCAGCTCGCGGGCTGGCTCGTCGAGCTAGGGTCGGAAGGGCAATGTTTAACGTCAAGATTATGCTACACTAGGATACGTGAACAGGATTCATCATAATTACTTTTGTCTAAAAAGTGTATTTGAAATTCTAATTGTATTGTATTGTGTGGAGTTAAGTTGTAAGACTTGTATTAGTTTTGTCTTTAAAAGAGTTTTTTAGTTAGAAATATTTTAAAGTCATTTTCGAATTGTTTGTTTTAACATTGGAAAGGAGGAAACGATAACCATTTATCGGTGAAATACCCCGACTTTTAGTTATTGAATAAATAGAAAACTATATGATTTAAAAGAAAAATTAAATATGTTTTGGAATGTGCAAATCAAGCCCTTTTATTTGATATTACACATGAGCTTGTAACTTTAGAATGTCGACTCCAATTTTAGCATTTTTCAACTTCATTCATTTGCATATTACATATTTTTGGACAATCGTACTTTATAACTGTTAGAAATGTCAAGTCAAGCATGAGTACATTTTGAATAATCAGCTGTGGTAGACAGACAGACGAAGCCGCACCATTAAGGTTATTATTTTACCATTTTCGTTCGGATTCCTAAAAAATGTGTTATGTTTATTTTTTTTCAATCAATTTTCATCTCGACATTACTTCGAGTATTAAGGTATATGTTAAAAAAACACCTCAACCATTGTTTTTATTATTTTAATCTCGACATTACTTCGAGTATTAAGGTATATGTTAAAAAAACACCTCAACCATTGTTTTTATTATTTTAATGACACGTAACCCATGAGTTATGGTACAAAACACCATAGTTCCGTTTATCAAAGATTTACGTGCTTTTAAAGTTACTTTTGAACACCTTTATGCCTCCGGGTATGGTTCAGTTAAATTTTAAGATAATTTTATACACTTTTAAGTTAAAGTTTGATGTTTTTGACTTAGTGGGTGGGCAGAGAAGTTTAGTAAAGATTATTTAAGTGTGATTCACACTTGTAACTACACTAACTTTTCTTGGGGTTTCACTCGCGTTCTGAGTCAACTAGATCGTGTACCCGGATAAAAAAGACCGTCTCCAGGGTTCTATCTATTCCCATGCCAAATTTCATCAAAATAGGTTTAGCCATTTTACCCTGAAATCAAAAGAAAAGAAGGATAAAATAATTAAAAGCTAAATTCTACCAAAAATATATAGGTATACCTTTCTCAACTCATCATCATCTGCCTAGCCTTTTTCCAATTATGTTAGGGTCGGCTTCTAGTCCTACCGGGTGCAGCTAAGCACCAGTATTTTACATGGAGCGACTGTCTATCTGACCTGCACAACCCAGTAACCAAATAACAAGACCCCTTATTAAGACTGGTTGTCAGACTTTCTGGCTTCTGACTACCCGTAACGACCATCAAAGGTCTACAAATAACAGCCGGGACCAACGGCTAACGTGCTTACCATTCTCAAGTACCTATTTATTCAAATTAGACTTTTCTATACAATCACTTCAAAAGGTACAAATGTAACAAAAAATCCGCGACAACATACCCAATAGAAAAAACCGCACAGACCGTCTGTCCGTTTACCTGGTTTGTTCTCGGAAACGGACCATTGGTATCGGATACACTTTGTGTATTCAAAATTTTCGGTCCGAAGGTGACAGCCGATAAATGGATAGTGGTGTTTTTAATTTCGTCATGGCATTAACAAAATCAATGTTTGAGGGTTCCGTAGTCGACAAGGAACCCTTAAGTTTCGCCATGTCCGTCTGTCTGTCTGTCCGCGGCATAGCTCAGAGGTTATTAGTACTGGAAAGCTGATTTTGGTATGATATTTGGCATATTGATTACTCCAACAAAATTGTAAAATAAAATTTTGAGGATTTTTTAGGGTTAAGTGGGGATGAATATTCTTTCTCGTATCTATATTAAAAGGTAAACTATCACTGTTATGTAGGCTTTATTGGTTATAGAGTTATACTCGATCAATTATGGAACCCTATTGCGTGTGGCCCGACACGCGCTTGGCCGGTTTTTTTTTAGGTTGGTATTGTAGAACGGTACACGAGCATAATAGTGTAGCTAAGCATACTATTACTGGCTAGAAAGATTGAGATAATATTGGTCTTATAGTGACTACCACTACACACTACCGCGACTGTTCAGCATAAGGTTTAAACCCGGATAGAAAAAGTATTCAATTTTTACAAATTATTATTTTATTTTTATTTTTTCGAATGGGAAATCATTAAATGTCTCCTCCCGCCGTGGGCGGTGCGGGAGACAGCATCAGACTCTTACTGACTAAAACCCATCCATGTTCCTTCCTCAGCCCTTTTCGGGGTCGCTGCATGTTTTGTACAGTCTGGAATTTCTACCTCTTTAGGGTCAACTAACTGGCATTATGCCAGTTACGTTAAAAAGTAGGTATGATTTTTTTATCAAAATCTACGACGAAAACTAATTGCTGATTTTATTTGTTCACAGGTAAGCGATGTTCGTTCGTCGTCTTGATTACATAATGACTTGAAGAATCAAACGAGGGAGTACATAAACAAACGCGTTTGTATATAATTAATTAATTTGCTTTAAACAATACCTATCATCAAATTAAAACTTCAAAATTTTTATCGGAATCGATATTGCCAAAGAAATAGACATACATGACTTTGAATATAGTTATTTGAGAACATTAAAGTTAAATTTTGTCGAAGAAAAGAAAAAAAAACATTTGCTCTCAATTCTTCTATCTCGAGAGTTCATTGCCCTCACTGATAATGAGTACAGTGAAACATTTCTCTGCACAGCTGATAGACTATCGAGATCAGAATCAAAAGCTCTTTTATTCACATAAGAGATATATTTTCCTTGGGTACTTTCTTAAGTGTAAATTACATCGACGTAAATAGCACCACAAAATGACAGTTTTTTTCAAGGGATGGGAATCATCAAAATGACTCCCGCTGTGGGTGAGACGGTGGGTGTGGGTGGGTAGGACTCTTACTGAGTAAAACCTCTACGTTCCATCCATCGATGTTCGAAAGAGTTACTTCGCCCCCGGAATACAAAGGGCTGAGGAAGGAACATGAATGGGTTTTCGTCAGTACCTAAGAGTCTGACACTCCCTTCCACCCTGCCCAAAGGGGTAGGAGTCATTTGATGATTCCCCATCCGAAAAAAGAGGCAGATAATGAAAGTGAACTTCACCTGTATACATTTGGGTCCAATCAACAAACAAAATCTTATTTATTTAATTAAAAAATAAATATATTTCAATCAATTGTGATTTAGACTGACACAACAAGGTTTTTATAATTTGATGCCTCGTTACGCATTCCGATCATTAATCAACCAGATTACATCTCTGCCAGCCTCTTACGAAGCTAGCGTGAAGTTTACGCATTAATTAACTTGTACGGTCAAGTTAACTGGAATTTGGTACAATTACTTTTGACTGTACTGGTTAATTTTTTAATCATAACTTTAACTATAGGATACTGCGGTAAATCTATCTATACATATAAAATGCTTTGTCCAGAATGACTGACGGATCAACGCACAGCCTAGACCGCTGATCTTAGAGACCTGAGACTAGGAGGGTGTGTTCTTTGTATGACGCAAGCATCCGATAAGAAAGGATTTTCCGAAATTATACCCCTAAGGGGGTGAAAAAGGGGGGCAGAGTTTTTATGAAACTGTCATATTTAATTTGAATTCGTAAAGTCCAGGTGGGCGATGCCGCTGGCGGAAAGCTAGTTAACAATAAAAATATTATTTATACTTAAAGAAAGTCATTTGAAATAACAACTAGACTTATTTCAACAAAATATCACTAACAGCCACGCTGGTGAATCGATCAAAGGTTAAGCTACACTTGCCGCGGTCGGTCCGTGGATGGGCGACTACAATATATTTCATAGCGAGACTCCTCTATGTCTCGGAAAGCACGTTAAACTATTTAGAGTAATAGATGGCTATCATCGTAGATCTTTGACAGTCGTTACAGGTAGTTAGAAGCCTGAAAACACAACGAGTGTTACCAAAGGTTCATATTTTACCCTGTAACTGGGTTATTGAGCTCAGGGGGATTAGACAAGTGGCAAAAACGCTAGTAGAATAGAAAACAATATGTATGGGAATGACAGATAGTTAGTCGTAAACGAATATAATTCCCATACATTTTGTTTTCTATTCTACTAGCATTGTTGCCAATTGTCTAACCCCCCAGATTATCACTTCTTGTAAAATACTTTCCGTTAAAAAGTGAAGCCACTAAAGTAACAATAAGGCTAGGCAGATGATATCTCGGCAACAATTTTGCAATCAATTAAAATTAAATAGGCCTCATCATGAATTCATTATCATAAATATTTATTACAATGTTACCTAACATTGAATAATATCACCCACACATGCATATATTAAGTGGAAACTGGTTGATAATACAACCAGTCTGAGAAAGTGTGAGTTTACTCTATGGAAAGTGAAAAGAAAAGCTTTTATTTATGGTAAGCGTAGACTTTGTAAAGACGCGGCATTTTAGTCACTTCTGTTTCGCGCGCTTTCATAGACGTTTAACTATTAGAAAATAATCTTGAACTCAAAGTTCGTTATGTTCTAGCATTTATTATTAAAGGTCCTAAGAGTAGCGAGTCATAAGTACTTTCTAAGTATGTCTTAGACGTCACTGACTAACGGTGAAGGTAAACATCGTGAGGAAACCTGGACTTAAAGTCTGAAAACGTCAATCCGCCTTGAGCAAGCGTGGTGATCAATGCTCATACCTTCTCTGTATGAGAAGAGGCCTGTGCCCAGCAGTGGGACAATATTGCTGATGATAATAAGCTATGTTAATGATAAATTGATGAAACTGTTTTTTTTAACCCCCGACGCAAAAAGGTGTTATAAGTTTGACGTCGACGTCTGTCTGTCTGTCTGTGTCAAACGGATAGACCGATTTCGATGCAATGTTTTTCATTTGAAAGCCAGTTTCCTTGCGGTGGTTCTTAGCTGTTTGAATAATATCGGTCCTGAAGTGTAAGAGTATCAGCTCTCTTCCAAAATGATGTAAGGCATTTTTATCCTTAGAACTAGATATTATTCAAAATGACTGGGCTCGGTAGGAGGTAATGATACCCCCCCCATACAACCCCGGTCCTTTTAAATAGTACGTATTTAATTTTAAGAAGCTAGCATCACACCAGGCACATCATCATCTGCCTAGCTAAGCCAATCGGACTGTGAAGAGAAAATTGAACCTAAGAAAAGTATAACTCAAGAAAGTATGTCAAAGAAATAAGTAAATTGTGTAGTCACAATCAATACTACCAACTAATAAAGATTGAAGATATAAAGTACAAGGAAGTGACGAACGAAAGAGACAGAAACACAATTCACACCCACCAGAAAAGGACAGAGCATCTGCAGTTGATTGCACTTTGATTGTGCGTCCCAGTTTTTTAATTAAAAAAGAAAAAAGCTTACAAACCAATGAGTTTTTAATATAGCATTTCTTATTTCCGTGACTGATTTTTTAATAACAATGTTGCCATCTAATAATAAATAGATAATCTCATTTTTTGATGTTACAACATTACGTAATGGGTTTAGTCATATTTTATTTTAATCTGGTAATAAAAAAATGTGTAGGCGGGATTATTTTTTAATGCTATAATGACTGCACTAATTAAAAAAAAACTTCGGAAAATGCTGACTTCACACAGTCACTAAAATAATCCTCACTTAGCCGTCTTTAGTCGTAACTACATCAAACATAGCTTAAATTACTCAACTATAATGTGGCTTTTGCTTATTAAAATACTTTTTATAAATCGGATTAGTTTTTTTGTGAGTTTATCGAGAAATAGTATGAATTGATATTTTGCGGTGCTGGTCATAACTTTTTTGATTTGATGATGAGAAATCATCATATGACTTCTCCCACTGTGGGTGGGGCGGGAGGAAGTGTCAGTCGTGTCAGACTCTTACTGACTAAAACCCATCCATGTTCCCTCGCCCTTTGTGTTCCCTGGCCGCGGTAACGCTTTCGAAAAATCCCGCAGCCCCATGTGCTGGTAACAACATAAGGATATATTATATGCTAGCTTTTCGCCAGCAGCTTTGCCCGCGTGGGCTATATGAATTTAAATAAAAAAAAAATGAAAGAGTTTCATACAAACTTTACCTCCTTTTCATCCCCTTATGGGTAGAATATCAGAAAATCCTTTCTTATCGGATGCCTACGTCATACAAAGATAACACCATCCAAATTGCAGGTTTCTATGATCGACGGATTAGGCTGTGCGTTGATCGGTCAGTCAGTCAGTTATTCAGGGCAAAGCATTTTATATGTATAGATATGCGGCTGTTATGAATCATCATCGTTTTAGCCCACTGCTGATCTTAAGAAGTCTTCCCATGACCTCTTCAATGAAATAAAAAAAAAATGAGATGACATAATTTCGAGCCGGAATTCTGCCTACCCCCAAACAGGAAAAAGACGAAAAGATAAAATACCTACTCACTATAGTCCACCACATCAAATCATCAGTCCATCTACGGAAGACAAAGACAAAAGACAAACGCCATACGAGTGAGAGGGATAGAGAACTGTCGGTAACACTTTGATGAAAGGGCTGATGCTATCTAATTCAAGAGAAGCGTCTGGGCCATAATTTTTATGGGTTTTTTTGAGCCATACAAAGGGTATTTTTATTTTGTATTGCAGTCACGGATCGTAATTTTAGACGGTATGGCCCATTGAGCTGCGTACGCGCATGTTAGACTTACAAAACTAGAGATATTTTCTACACTGCTAAACCGATTTTTATTGTTTTTCCTCATTAAATTATCCTTTACAATAAGTTAGATAAATTAAGTCAAAACTCAAAAACGTTTATTGGAATCAAATATTTCACGTCAAAATACATTATGACATCACCCCAAAAACGCGCCCACTCTTCACTTTCAGAAATTTCATACTTAAGTATGACTAGCTGTCTCCCGTGGTTTCACTCGTGTCCTGAGGGAATTACTTAACGCATCTAGATTAAAACTGTCCTAAAACCTTCCCTAGAGTTTCCGCTATCTCCATACCAAATTTCGCTTAAATCAGTTCAGCCGTTTTATGACCGTGATCAGGATTGTGAAAAGTTTAATACTTTAATATAAGGTTATAGCAATATAAGCAAGCAAGAGAACGTGTGTTCAACACGTTCTCTTGCTTGGATCTACTGACAACGAAGATTATTTAACCGACTTCAAAAGGGAGGAGGTTCTCAATTCGATTGGTATTTTTCATAGATATAGTTATTTATATTTCTATGGTATTTTTTATGCAGAGTATTATAATATACTAATGAACTCGACAGACCTTGTACTGTCCTAATTTTGGCGTTTTAATGAAAACGTCGACCTGGTCCAATTGTATTTTCAAACCATCCAGGGACCCACTCAAATGTGCACCAAAAATTTCATCCATATCCCTCAAGCCGTTTAAGAGAGGTTACACGTACAGAAGAATTATAATAATACTAGCTTCCCGCCAGCGGCTTCGCCCGCAATATTTTAGCTAATGGATACAAAAACTTGACAAATTATATACTAAAACCTTCCTCATTAATCACTCTATCTGTTAAAAGAAACCGCATCAAAATCCGTTGCGTAGTTTTAAAGATTTAAGCATACATAGGGATATAGGGACAGAGAAAGCGACTTTGTTTTATACTATGTAGTGATATTATATAAAGATAATATTGGCAGCTTATCAAAAACTCTGAAAGGGAATGGTAATTTGATAGCCAAGAATGCAATTTATCATTGCACTGAAATACTATGTCTTCTTGCTATGCCAACAATTTGCCAATCTTCATGGTAGGTGTAAATATTTGCAGCTTTATTATGAAACATCGAGCAATTAGGTACTATTGATTCTATAAAAGTTTTCTGTCTAGAAGACGATTGACGAAAACTATGTATTTATTAACGAAAATCCCATCCAAATAGGATCAGTAGTTTTTGACAAAATCGCGGACTTACAAACGTACTTACATACGAGTCGGATCCAGAACATCCCTTTTTGAAGTCGGATAAAAAATAGTTTAAACCGCCAACTTGCCTCGTGCTATCGTAGGAATGAATGCTTGAAAAGTCATATTTGTCCAACAGTGGGATAGGATCTGACAAAATCAGGTAGTTGTTCAATATTTGGAAAAAAATGTGTTGGCCGATTTTCTTTTTTTTTTGTAAGATTACTTTATATGAAGATAATTATAAAAAATCCCCGATATAAAATATGATGTATAAAACCAATTTTTAATTTCATCTCAACCTAAATTCCTTTTAAGATTAATTGAATAACATACTGAAAAAGCTTCCGTCTACATTAATATACAAATAACTAGTCTGTCCGTCTGTTTATAAATAACACGGGATTGCATAAGGCTGGAACCGAGCCAGAGATAATATGCACATGTAGAAATAAATGCATTTGGGTGTTTTATTTGATATAAAGTTTTATTAAGGTTACTGGTTAGAATGCCATTAAAATTATAGTACAACTAAAACTCAGTGATTTAAAAGCTATAACTGATCTGTAGGATTAAGATAGAGGAGCTCGTGGCTAAGTAACAGCCGCAAGGGTCGATCGAGCAAAGGTTAAGCTGCGCTTGGCGTGGTCGGTCCGTGGATGAGTGACCATCTATGTCATAGCGAGACTCCTCCGTGCCTCGGAAAGCACGTTAAGCTGTTACTCCCAACTGTAATTTCTAGATCTTTGTCAGTCGTTACGGTTGTTCAGAAGCAAGAAAGTCTGATAACCAGTCTTACCATGGGGTATCGTGTTACCCGGTAACTGGGACCAACGGCTTAACGTGCTTTGTTGGGCACGGAGGAGTTCAGTATGACATAGATGGTCACCCATCCACGGACCGAAAAACAGCTTGACTTTGATAAATTAACCCTCTATTACTGAACCACTCTAGACAAATGAAATACGAGTATACCTATTGACCATTAATTACCACTGCTATTAGTTCCAGCTGACCCATTTCGCTACTCACCCAATATGCTAAAAAGGCGTGATTGTACAACAAAAGGGCGTTACACACGTGTTGGTTACTAATAATTTATACGTATGAAGTTAATTAATGTAATTAGTGTCCCGCACATAGTACTTACTGGGTAAAGTGTAAGGGTGACCGCTTCCGGCGTATGTAGTAAGTTATAAGCTCACAGCGATTTTTGATGATACCATACTTGGTTTAAAAAAACGCATCCTATTTACCGTTTGTTCAAACAATTTTGACCTTTATTGCTAAGGTGATATGACAAAGAACAGGTGCAGAAAATATTTGGTAGTAGCTGTTTCAAAAAACACCTCAACGTTAAGAGCCGTTTCACAAAATCGCGCGCGGCAGACTCATTACTAGGCGCGCCCGCCGGCCAGTCAGTAGCGATAGGTACTGCGCGCCAATATAGACCATAGAAAGTTACTCGAAATATATAATAAAATTACATATTTCGTAAAAAAAATATTTTTATATGATAGCTTAATGATGATAGTTTACGTTGGTATATATTTTTTTCAAATATATATATTTTAAAGTAATAAATAACGCATGTTAAAAGCGGTGTTTTTTCCTCATCTTTCGTAACTTTGGTATTTTATTTAGTGAAAACGGAGATACGGAACAAAAAAATACAAAATAATGTTCCTACAAGAGCATATCTAGAATATTATGGGCAATTTTAAACTAGTGTATAGCCGAAGATAACTGAGATCTAGGAGTTTGAAATACCCCTTCCGAGCGTTTTACCAACGTAGTGGCATGAGAAATTGTTTATTATGAATATTAGACGCAATATTTAAAAATTGTACTAAATAATGTTTCAAATACATGAACAGGGCTATCTTGTGGTATTACCAAAAATATTAATAAACACATCTATTACTGAGATTAACGCCGTCAAAAAGTTGCAAAATCGGAGTTTTCTTACGATTATTGTAAAACGGCTCTTAAGCGTTATAATATTTCTCCACATTGGTACCATCTGGTAACGTGCCCAGAAGACTTGCAGCATTGCCACGTTGAATAGCAATGCTAATTCTTTGTCCTAAAAATACGCCAGCCCTCTGGTTTCGCGAAGTGTCGACCAGTCTTTTTGATATTTCATCCGGGATACTGGCAGATGATGATGATCTGGGATACTTTTCATCCGGGTGCGCGTAGTAGTTTCTTTCGGACGCAGATAAAACCGCTGGAAATAGCTAGTTTTCAATGAGAGACTTTGGCTTATTAGTGTCACTTGTCAAAAAAATCTGGATATTTCATGAAACTTTTTTCCAAAACAAAAACAACCGACTTCCAAACCACTGAGAAGAGAAAAATAAAAAATATTTCTGCTAAAACGTTTGTGGACCAATACATCGCTCTAGAAGTCGGCGTCTCTAAGTAGTACTGTTGGCAATATTTTGCCATCGACTTCTAGAGCGAATATACATCCGAATTGAGAACCTCCTCGTTTTTGGACGTCGGTTAAAAACTCGCTACAGCTTGTGGTTTTGTACCACAACCCATTTGCTCCCATGTCCCACAAACATGGTTTATTACGTCATCTCCGAGTATAATCAACTGTAACGTCTTCAAACAACGCGCCTTGATAAACTGTGCTCCGAAAAATAATACCGTCCGATTTAAGGCGTGTGAATTGTTTATATCGCTGGCCCCGGGCAATATAGTGAAAAACTACACTCATATCAGGCAGGTATATTTAAAAATCACCAAAGCAAAGAGTTCTTTCACAACATTTATTTTCATAAACATGAACGTCGGGCTCGACCGCCCATAGACCAACAACAACACAATCATGTATCGTACAATCTGTATCGAAATACGAGGCTTTTTGGCGGCCGTGGCGCCACTGTCAACCATTGGCATCAATCATCGATAATTTTTACAGGTATTTAAATCTACTAATAAAAGTAATAATAATTAAACAAAAAATGTCTCTTAATTTAAAGATATGTTTTAAGTAGTAATCTCCATAATTATCATTAGTTTACAATCGGCCATTCTGACCCAGCACGCGTCCCCGCGTGTAGTGGCAACAGTTACCACACAAACAACAAAAAATAAACTGAAAGTTAATTCACAATAAACTTTTCCATATTATCATAGCATAAAAAAAAACAAATCTCGTACACTAATCACAACGTATTCTTTAAATATAACATCAACTGATTCAAGCATAGCTTTTGAGTAACAACTGTAAGACGAAAATTACCTATAACCTTTAGAGAACTAATAACTTCACTCAAGGACAGCATCACCACATGGAATTGGTCTCGCCACAAGGGGTTGGCATCGCCACAAGAGGCTGGTATCGCCACAAGGGGCAAGCATCGCCACAAGGGGCAAGCATCGCCACAAGGGGCAAGCATCGCCACAAGGGGCAAGCATCGCCACAAGGGGCAAGCATCGCCACAAGGGGCAAGCATCGCCACAAGGGGCTGGTATCGCCACACGGGGCTGGTATCGCCACAAGGGGCTAGCATCGCCACTAGGGGCTGGTTTCGCCACAAAGGGCTGGTTTCGCCACAAGGGGCTGGTTTCTTTTATATCTATTTACTTATTATAAACTTATCTACCACATACATCCTTTAGTATTTCTTTACATAATAATAATAAACGATAACTTTACCTTCCTCTCTCTTACTCTTATAATTAGACAAATAAATTTGTAAATACATGACAAACATTTTATTCATCGTTGGTGCTACTATTATTATCGGAATCACTATTTATCGGATCGTTGGAAAAAACTAACCATGGGTGTATCTTATCGACCGCAAAAACTGCTTTATATACCGGTTTACCGCTTTTCTTAGTGATCGGAGTATCTTCAATTTCGTATCTGTCATTTTCGAGAACCTTAATCACCCTATATGGACCACTACATTTCGGAAGTAATTTCTTCGATTGTCCCGGAAGAACGTTACTTAGTTCCCTTTCTACGCGTACGAGATCCCCAATTTTATACTTATGTGCTAATTTACGTTTCTTATCAAATGTTTCTTTTTGTTTTCTTTGTTCTTCGATCATACGTTCACTAACATTCAATCTTAAATCTTCGCGATCTTCGCATTCATGAATTTCTGCCACTACCGAATTCATAGCGCCGTCTGAGGCACCTGTTGGGGCTATACCGAATAACACTTCAGCAGGCATTTTACCTGTAGCTTTGTTCAAAGTATTATTCAGGCCCCATTGAACTTTTGGAATCATTATGTCCCACTCGTTATCGGGCCGATCATTATTCATTGCAGTAAGAGAATCTACAATAGAACGGTTGTAGCGCTCAATTTGCCCATTGGCGCGAGGGGTTGCAACAGCGTTAAGCGTGTGGTGAATTCCTTTCTCTATAACAAAGTTGGAAAATTCCCGACTAGTAAAACTAGTCCCTCTGTCTGTGATTAGTTGCCGCGGTACCCCAAAGAGAGAGAAATATTCCTCGAATATATTTATAGTGGTTTTGCTTTTACAGTTTTTTACCGGTTTTATGTAAATGAACTTTGTAAACGAGTCTATAATCGCTAGAATATAGTTATTGCCCTTTTTACTTTGTGGAAATGGCCCGCAGTGATCAGCATGCAATACATCGAAAGGTTTATTTGGTTTTGGTATGGGATGCAGCATACCTTCTTTACGACCACCCGGTACCTTGTTGTGTGCACAATGTAGGCATGACATACAGTACTTTTTAATAAAACGACGCATGTTTTTAAACCAATAAACCTTTCGCACCCTATCATACGTCTTATCGAAACCGAAATGTCCGACGTCATCATGATTGCCTTTCACAATTTGCCATCTCACGCATTTCGGAACGACCCACAGCAGACGGACACTGTCTTCTTTTTTAACTACTCGGTATAATCTTTCATTTTTGATGGTAAAGTTAGTTTTTACTTCTACTATGTTATTACTCTTTGGATCCTTCAAGATTTCAACAATTCTTTGCAATTCAGTGTCTGCCTGTTGTACCGTCTGAAGCCACCTTTCGTCATCAACGTTAACATTGCCAACATCAACCTTAATATGGAAGACGTGATTATCGTCGTCCCGAGATGGTGGGTCTTTATTGCCTACTGGATGTCTGCTAAGGGCATCTACGTGTGCCATTTTCAGACCCTTTCGATACTCAATAGTGAAGTCGAACTCCTGCATAGCGATCCACCATCTCGCGACACGGGGTATCAAGTCCTTTTTAGTCATTGTACTCTTAACTGCATTGCAATCAGTTACGACTTTAAATTCAGCGCCTAGCAAATACACGCGAAATCTGTTCAAAGCCGTAACCACGGCGAGAGTCTCCAGCTCGTATGAGTGGAATTTTTGCTCTTCTGGCGAAGTTTGCCTACTGAAGTACGATATTGGCTGGAGACCCTTGCCGCTATCTTGAAGAAGAATTGCGCCTATCCCTAATTTACTTGCATCTGTATGAACCTCTAGATTGGCATGAGGATCATACAGAGCAAGAACAGGCCGACTCACTAGCTTTTCTTTAAGAGTGTTATACGCCGCCATTTGTTCAGGTCCAAATTTCCACAGCTCATTCTTTTTAGTCAACTGTGTCAGAGGTCTGGCTATGATCGAGAAATCTCTGACAAACTTACGAAAATAACTCGCCAGTCCGACGAACTGGCGAACTTCATGGACATTTTTGGGTACTGGGAAGAGTTTCACTGCATCTGTTTTGTATCTACCGGGTCTAATACCTTCACCACTAATTTCATAGCCCAGATAATCAATTTTCTCTTGAAAAAAAAACACATTTTTTTGGGTTAAGCGTCAATTTAGAATTCCTTAACAGAATGAATACTCTTTCCAGTTTGTCAAGGCCCTCTGTGACTGTTTTAGAAGGGACCAGCAAATCATCCATGTAGGCTAACACTAAATTTTGACCCACTCCATGCAACATGGAATTAATGGCCCTTTGAAATACACTCGGAGCGTTTGCCAATCCAAACGGCATGCGATTATATTCATACAAACCGTCGGGGGTGACAAACGCCGTGAGGTGTTTGCTCTCTTCTGCTACAGGAACTTGATAATAGCCCGACGCAAGGTCGAGACTTGAAAATAAGCTATTTCCGCCTAAGCAATCCAATTTGTCCTCTATGCGAGGTAAGGGATATTTATCCTTTAAAGTCTTTCTATTAAGAGCCCGGTAATCTATACATAAGCGTTTCTGCCCATTTTTTTTATTAACTAGTAAGACGGGACTTGCATATGACGATGAACTTTCCCGAATAATACCATTCCTAAGAAGATCCTCTATAATTTCTGAAAGCTGTTCTTTCTCTTTTAGCGACATACGGTACGGGTTATATACTACTGGTATATCATCTTTTAACTTTATAACCATTTCGGTCAAGTTAGTCCTACCAAGTTCAGTTAAGTTCACTGCAAAGCAGTCTCTATACTTATTAAGAAGCTGTACTAGGCTTTTCATTTCCGGTTCCGATAATTGCGTACCTACATTTACATCATCTAAAGTCTCAGAACTTTGAGTAGTCATCGCAGTGTATCCAATATAAGGCTCATCCATTTCATCATATTTCAACCCTCTGGCCATAGTCTGACCCTTTTCGACGAAAAGTTTGGTGTTTCCTAGATTTGTGATCATTATATATCCAGAACAGTTTTGAAAGCTATATAGTCCAGGTAACACCAAAAACTTTTTATCACCACAGTCGCGAAAACCTGATGGAACATATAGGGACCCAGAAAAATCTGTGAAGGTAACTATTTCTACTGGTGAAGTAGTACTAGGCTCAATAACGGTATTTAAACTTGCGTTAAGTTTGATTTTAGAGCTGTAATTATCAGAACCGTTCAGATTAGGTGCTTCGTAAAACTTTAAATCATTTGAGGTCTTATACATAACTATGTTAGGTAGTTCGGTAAATGTCTGACCAATAATCACGTCATAGGGCATGTAATAATCAGAAACCACAACAAACTCAACTTGAGCAGAAACATCGTCAACAGTTATTAAACCTTTAACTGTCCCCAACGGCTTCACACTTGAATTACCAAACCCTCGAAGATTAGGAATATT
Source organism: Pyrrhia umbra (assembly GCA_963891755.1). NCBI lineage: Eukaryota > Metazoa > Arthropoda > Insecta > Lepidoptera > Noctuidae > Pyrrhia > Pyrrhia umbra. Next base: position 7,441,961 of record OY982943.1, read on the forward strand.
TTCACCCTTGTAATAATTAACAAATATTTCCTTTGCAACACTTTCTTTCAATAGAGTACAGTTACTGCCCAAATCAATAAATGCCCGTTTTACCGATCCATCAATATTGACTTCTTTGTAAAATTTGTCACTATCTTTCTCACTTGATTGGATGTGCATAACGTTTTTATCACTAGGAGGGGCCGTTATTTGTGCAAGACCGGTGTCTCCTACGTAATCTGTCACATTTGTTTTGGTACGACAGTCTTTAGCTAAATGACCTACCCTACGACAGGTCTGGCATCGCTTCATAGGTTTAGTACATTTTGTCCTTATATGGCCTGCCTCACCACAATTAAAGCAAATAATGCTTGGTTTCGAGGAATCCGTGCTGCTGTTTGGTGGTTCTTGTTGAGATCCTAAATCTTTATTATTGATTTTACGCCTATTTGACACATAATTATCGCTCTGAGCCAAAGTTTTTAAATATGAAAACAGCTGCTCGGGTTCCTCAAAACGGCATGCATTTGCACTCATCCTAACAAACTTATCATCAATACCATGCACTAAACATCCTACGGCCTTCCGTCCTGATATCTCGCACCTATTGATTAATATCATTTTTTCGTAATAGTAAACATCTAATGGCTGACCTAGTCTACAACGATACTGCAACATTTTTTGTAGCATATCGCCATAATTTTCCGTTGATGGAAAAGCCGTTTTCAATTTTTCAGTCCACTGGCTCCACGTATACAACAATGAGGGTAGACCCTGATACCACCGTTTGGCCAGACCCGAGAGTTTAGCCAAAGCATAATGGCGTACTTGCGTATCGTTCCATGAGTATATTTGTGCACATTCATTTACCTTATGTATCCATGATTCAATATTTTGGGACCCGTCACTGGGATCAAATTCCGGTATCACGTTAATGTGGGTTGAAAACGCATTGTATGTTGGAACTTGTAACGTATTGCTAGCGACTACCAAGGGATCGGGCCCCACTTTATTATTACTTGCGCTTATCGTGAGTTGAGATTGCTCGGGCAATGGAGGAGTTCGCGTCACGGTTCTGTCCGTACTTCTTATTCGTGACGAATCTATTTTACTTCTACTTTTAGAATGATGAAGGCGTTTTTTGCCTTTCCTAGATCGCAATTTGGAAGATTTATGACGTTTATGAGATCTTTCGTCGCTGGACGTCAAGGAAGAAGACCGAGTGACACTACTCGAATGTCGGCGACGATGACGATGTTTAGATACATGCCTTTTACGAGACCTACTTCGTCTGTTGGACCCCATGGCTAGCAAGTTCGAGCGATTCAAAAATTAACAGTTAAAGTATCTAAATTGAAACTTTTCTGAAATATAAGTATTTATCTGGTATTTTAAAACAGGTAAATCACACAACTAACGGCTTAAGTTTTGTATAAAATTACACAAAAAAAACAACGCAAAATTACGCAAATGAAAAAAAAACACAAGAAATAATTATTTGGACAAAATAAATAAATAAAAAGAACTAATAAAACTATAAAGCAACTCAACACAAATAAGAGGAGATTGTATGTAACAAGTGTTCCTATTTTATTACACAAAATTATTCATCAAAACTAAAATCTAAATTATTACGAAAGATCAACGAACTATCGACTGTAGGTAAACAAATAAAGTTCCACACGCACGAACAGAATAACTCTTGAAGTAGGTAGATATTAATTGCAACTTAATGAAAACTATAACCAATAGTATTCATAACCGAATAGTATTTTTATGATATGTAATCAAATAATATTTTACTTTATGACATTAAATAATTATTCCGAACAAAGTTCGAAACGAACAACAAAAGGTAGGTATAACATCACGAGAATGCGATTATTTTGAACAAAATTATTCATACACTTTGACGAGAGTTTGATCTCCGTCCGACTATCTTCTGGTCTTTTATGTAACTAGATATCACGCACAATTAATACGGTGCACATTAGGTAAATACGTACTGACACACGCGTCTCTAAAACTTTACAACAATGGTGGTAACAATGTCTCAATACACTCACAGTTTTGTAGCGAGTCCAGCACATGGATTAATCCCTCACTTCTGATTGAAAAACTACACTCATATCAGGCAGGTATATTTAAAAATCACCAAAGCAAAGAGTTCTTTCACAACATTTATTTTCATAAACATGAACGTCGGGCTCGACCGCCCATAGACCAACAACAACACAATCATGTATCGTACAATCTGTATCGAAATACGAGGCTTTTTGGCGGCCGTGGCGCCACTGTCAACCATTGGCATCAATCATCGATAATTTTTACAGGTATTTAAATCTACTAATAAAAGTAATAATAATTAAACAACAAATGTCTCTTAATTTAAAGATATGTTTTAAGTAGTAATCTCCATAATTATCATTAGTTTACAATAGCGGTAAACACCGGTTACGCCCTTTTTAATGTTATTTGATTTTTAGCTTCCCTGAGTATCAATCTATCACTCTTATTTTTTTCAGATTTTTAAAATAATATTTCTCTAGAGTAAATTACAATAACAGCTTTATTGCATGGAAAATTCTCTTACGACTAAGTTATGTATTATTGCGTTACTCTAAGAAACATTACACAAAAAACCGGTGAACATCTTTACACTTAATTTCTAAACAAAGAATAACAGTAATAAATTTAAACGCGTTTTTTGGAAATAAACGTATTAAAATAAAATAGCGATAGTGGATGATACAGCTAAGATTTGGCTACAAAATTTCCGTGAAGAAGGTGGTAATCGGCTGGTACGCTCGAGATCTAAAGTGGAAATTACGTCGTATTATTTTCTTACATTCTTGAATATCAGTGGTCGGTGTGTTTATAAAGTCATTAATGATGTTGCAATTGAAACAGTATCGTCTATAATTTGTATTATAATTTTTTTCAGTTATTTCATTAAATATTTATACCATAACAATTATTTTTAAAAGGTTATATTGGTAAAAAAATTAGCTTTCATTTGACATTTTGAACGCCTGTGTTGGATCACTGTACGCTGCACTATAAACAAATTTGCTTCTTTTATTTTTCCTGTAAAATTCGATTTTGTATATTACCGCTTTATTGCCCAGGGCCAGCGATATGTATGTAATAAATATCTTAGAACTGATTTTTATTATCTACTAGCTGTTGCCCGCGGTTTCAGCCGCGTTCCGGGGGAACTACTTCATGCACCCGGATAAAATGTAGCCTAAAACCTTCTCCAGGGTCCCCTTTATCTCCGTACCAAATTTCAGCCAAATCGGTCAAGCCGTTTTCATGCTATGTCGTGACAACGGAAAACGGGTTTCATTTTTATATATAGATACATACATGTAAAATCCTTTGTCCTGAATGACTGACGGATCAACGCACAGCCTAAACCGCTGATCGTAGAGACCTGGGGGGCTAGACAAGTGGCAAAACGCTAACGCTAACGCTATAGAATAGAAAACAAAATGTATGGGAATGACATATAGCTAGTCGTAAACGAATGTCATTCCCATACATTTTGTTTTCTATTCTATAGCGTTAGCGTTAGCGTTTTGCCACTTGTCTAACCCCCCTGAAACTTGGAGAGTGTGTTCTTTGGGACGTAGGCATCCGATAAGAAAGGATTTTCCGAAATTCTACCCTTAAGAAGGGGATGAAAAAAGGTGCACAAAGTTAGTATGAAACTGACATTTTAATTTGAATTCGTATATCGGAAAGCTGGTAAGAAATAATTTAAATGTTGTGTAGCCCATGCTCATGCTACTTCTTTACTTTTACATTATATATTAGAAATTAACTCTGTCTGTTTGTTACTCATTCACGGTAAAACGGCTGAATCGATTTGGATGAAATTTGTTATGGAAATAGATTGAAACCTTGGACAGGAAATAGTGTAGGGAATAAAGCTTTAGGCATTTTATTTTAATTTGAAGACCACAAAAAATCGCGTGCTCTATTAATTATTATTTCAATAACTATATTAAAACCAAAACGTTTTGTAATGTTAAAGGAAATAAAAAACTACAATAATTAATTTAAAAGAACAAGATTTTCAATAAAATGTCAATAAAAAATATTATTAAATAAATTGAGGAAGTAAAAGTTATTTTCATCGTATTTCCTTGATTGTTTTTTAATGATTATAATATTATTATAGTCAGTCGTTCCGTAAGTCACTCGGTTAAACATAACGGTACACGGTAATCTGCCATTTGATTTATCATCATCATCATCATCTGCCTAGCTTTTTCTCAACTATGTTGGGGTCGGCTTCCAGTCTAAACCGGATGCAGCTGAGTGCCAGTGTTTTACATGGAGCCACTGCCTATCTGACCTCCACAACCCAGTTACCGGGTTACACGATACCCTTGGTAAGACTGGTTGTCAGACTTTCTAGCTTCTGACTACCCGTAACGACTGTCAAAGATCTACAAATGACAGGCGGGACCAACAGTTTAACGTGCTTTCCGAGGCACGGAGGAGTCTCGCTATGACAAAGATGGACAACCATCCACGGACCGACCGTGCCACGCGCAGACCTTAACCTTTGATCGGTTGACCTGTGCGGTTGTTACTTAGCCGCGAGCTCCTCTTGCTTGGTTTATTCTTCATCATCATCAGCCTATATAATGTCAGTCCACTATTGGACAAAGACCTCCTATAACATGTAGGTACCTACTATATCTCTTGAGAGCTTCTCATTATTAGTAAGGATTGCCACGCTACTTATCTTTAACTTAACTAACAGGATTCTATTACTAGAATCCGTTAGTATCTTACAGCACCAACGGGTAGATAGGGTGTCCTATTATTAGTGAGACCACAGGACATTATTGATTTGAAATAATAAATAACTGTCAGAGCGAGATATTTGCACTGCAGCTGGGATAGACGGCTCGAATACACGTGTCCATTTTTCAAAAACAATCCATCGAATTATTTATAATCTTTGCTTATATGTTATTGGTTATTGTTGACATCAAATAAGTAGGTAAAAATGCTTTATTTCTTTTCTGTACGTACACAATATATTTTTAAAGGCATGCTTTTACTTCGGCCAAAGGATTAGCATTGATATCCAACATGGCAATGCAGCCAGCCTCTTGGGTACGCTCCCAGTTAACTGCGATGAGGAGGAATTTTTGACGCCCTTTATTAGTTAGTAGTTTTCATTCCCAGATTACTTACCTACTTGGTGTCAGTGAAATATATGTTTTTTTTCCTTCTACGCAGCAATTCAGCATCTACTGCCATCTTACTGATAAATTTTTCACACAATCCATACATCTTTTCTCAGATCTTCCCCCTTTTTGTGTGTCATCATCCACTGTCCGTCTGTCACTCTTTAGTCTCACGACTTTCATACAATCTGATAACTCATATACAACACAAAATATTCAAAGCAGCTAACTTTTATTATTCAATAAAAGTTATTCTGAAACCATTACGGGAACACGGTATTTATTTTAAAATTAACCTTAATGCAACAATCACTCAATCTAACCACAATTTGTGTTTATTTAAATAACTTTTTATTATTACAAAAGCACAGGAAACGCCGGGCGATAGTCTTTGTATAGAACATTAAGCACTGGCATGTTATGACAATTGTCACAAGTTGCGGGAAGTTTAGTAGAAGTTGATAGGGTGACTGTGATTTTGGGACTATACGGATAAAATAATAATAATAATCGGATCGGAATCGGATAAAAAAAGTATATACAAAAATTAATCCCTATTTCCCTTGGTCACGGCATCACTTGTGAACGGCTTGACCGATTTGTATGGAATTTGGTACGGAGATAGAAGAGACCCTATAGAAGGTTTTAGGCTACTTTTTATCCGGGTCCGTTAAGTAGTTCCCCCGGGACGCGGGTGAAACCGCGGGCAACAGCTAGTCATAAATAATAATCATCGGGCATAGAAAGTAATATAGAGAAGTCGTGGTGGGGTCACGGTTACGGCACCTGCATCCCGTGTATGACCTGGAAACCTGGCCAGTTCCAATGTGACTTTTCTAAACCCAAATATACTGACTAACGGTGAAGGAAAACATCGTGAAGAAACCTGGACTGAAGAGTTTGGAACCGCCTATCCGCCTTGAGCAAACGTGGTGATCAATGCTCATCTTTAAGTAAAGATGTATTCATCCAGCAGTGGGATATTAGATAGGCCGATGATGATATAGTATAATAGGTGTTTTGTCTGTGACATTGTACAATATATTATTTTAATGATTAGCCCTATAAAACACTTTGACAGCTTGAAGTCGTTCAATCTCTGACTCCAAGTTAGTCGAAAAAGCACCTTTTTTTCTAATGCCTAAAAACTTATTGTTTTACTCATCATCAACCTATATATTTGTCCCACTGCTGGGCACAGGCCTCTTCTCGTACAGAGCATGAGCATTGATTACCACGTGCGCTCAAGGCGGACATTGTTTTACTATTCTCTGTTTTTGCTGATACTGAGTTAAAGGTATTTAAACTGAGATTTAAATAACTTAGTTACGTTATATTATTATTGTTTAAGTGTGTATTAGAAAACAACCTATCACTAGTGACGTCTTTATTCATTCAATGTCCATCCACGCGTCCTTATCGACTGACTAGAACAAGCGTTGTTTAATCTAAGTTCATTGACAGCAATCGTAGTTCGCATAGCAATCGCAAGTTTAGTTAAATAAAGTTGAAACATGGTTTTCCTTCCCGGTTCTTTTCCATAGCACCCACTCCTTGGAACCGTGAAACTAATTTGACCTTTCATAAGTGCTTTATTTGGAGCCTATATGAAAAAAAAAGACTTTTGATAAGGTAACAGTTTGATACAAGTTATTCGTTATTTGAATCGGAAAATTATAGTAAACTCATCAATCAAAGTCATAGAGGATTGGATAATATAAATATTTTAAGAGGTACAGATGTAAATATAGCAAGAGTATGCTTAATTATTATTAATTAGAAGTATGTAGGCTAAGTGGGTTGATGATCTGCTCTGTGATGATGAAAAGATGATAGAATTACATGAAGAGGAATTAAATAGGTCTGAAGAGAAAGCTTTGGACATGTCAAGAGATTTTCATTAAACTTTTAATATTGGTAGATTGGGACAGACCTCAAACACAAACAGATGACAAAATGGTATTTACTTAAAAAAAAACATGTTGCAACACATATGGGACATCTGATTGCAGATTAACAAACACATATTAATCAGCCCCTCATTAAAAAACAAAACGAAAGACACTCTTAATCATACACATATTTACAATTACAATTAGGATTATTTATTTAAATTCCACCATAACATATGGTCACCCTACACCACAATGAACGCAATAATGTGTCCACATTTGCTGGGCTATTAACTCCGGACAACGGCAAAGGTAATAGAGCGAAAATAGTTTATGAAAAAAAAAATAGGAAAAAGTTTTATTTGAATGCATAGGGCTTGTTAAAAAACAATTTGTGGCGATGCCATAGATAATTTTTGGGATATTAAAAATTTATTTAATTGTTTTCTGGTTGGGTCTTCCTGATTTTAGGGTAAAAAGCTTTTTATCGTTACGAGGTGAGAGAGTTCCATTAAAAATAATGACTCTTCACTTAAAATCAGATTTGTGTTAACTGTTATGAAAGGTGATTCAAGAATTAAAAAGTTCAAGTTATTTATTCAAGATAATACAGTTTGGCGATGGCCTCCCAATTCATACATGATTTAGATTAAATCTGATTAGGGCAAGTTTGAAGCTATATTTCATAATAAAATAAACTTCATAGAGCAATGATCTTAAGAGGATGCAGCTAAAAAGATACGAGATACTGTTCTAGATATTTTTCAGTACAATTTTATTTTGGCTACCCGTGATTAACTATTACTGTAGCCAACGGTTAAGCATTGCCATCTTAAGTGGCAATACTGTTAGCCTTTCGGCTACGCTCTCAGTTGATGGGCGGCGATGAGGAAGAGTTTTTTGATCATTTTTTTATTGCCCAGAAGTGATAGTGTAGATCACGACAATAAATACATTAGTCGTAGTGCTATATAAGTAGATGTACTAGCATAGAACAGAATTAGCGAGTATAAAATACAAAACTAAATAAAGTTTATGAAGAATGAAAGCTTTTGAAGAATGACCTTGAAATGCAGTCAAACAAAAATAATTTCAATGAAACACTTAACATAAAACATGAATGAATGAATGAATGGAAAGAATCATGAATGAATCACAACTTCAAACGGTAGGTACAGGAAAACCGCATGTAAGTAATTGCATTTAACTCTGACTGTGGTTTTCCTTTCAAGGAATTGTTATTTTATTATACAAGATTTTTTCTTGGCACCTTTCATTATTAATTTGCATTTATGATACATCTTGAGGCTTAATGAATCAGGTACACATTAAGATATTAAAAAGACCAGCATTTGTTTAAAAAAAATCATGATCAAGATTTTTTTAGACATAAGCGTGTACCTCCTATTTAAGCTTCGTAACTTTAAGTCATAATTGTCATAATCATCGGCCTATTTTAGTATGTTTTGAGTAAATGCCTCTTCTCCTACAGAGAAGGTGTGAGCATTGATTATCACGCTTGCTTTTGTCGGATTGGTGATTTCAGACTTTTTAGTTCAGGTTTCTTCACGATGTGTTCCATCGCCGTTACTCAGTGGTGCCTAAGAAAAAATTAAGTACAGGACTTTTTAAAAGTCACATTGGTACCAGCTTGGTTTTGAATCCTCGTACACGAGTTGCCTTAACCACTAGAACACCACGACTTGAGAATTTTAATGTAGGTACTATCTTTTATTTTCATCTTGCTTGCAAAAGTTCAAAATTAGCATCTAATAAAACGAAACCAGTATCCAGTCCGCCCTTCAACTCATCAATCTACGACCCAACATCAAAAACCATGTCATGACTGGTTAGTCATCACATCCCAGACACGAATTCACACAAAAATACCATGGAATCCGTATCTCCGCCATGGTAAAACCATCAAACAAAATATCTGGGCCAATAGTTCAACGCTCCGTAGAGATTTTTTTATCTATAAATTTTTCGCACTTCGCTCTTGAAGTTTGTAAATATTAGTTTTAGTTTATTTTCTGTTTGGGAGTCTGGAGTTAAGTGTGCTAGTCTGTTTCTGTCAGATATTATGGTTTAGGTTTGTGCTAGCTAAGAGAGTGACCTAATTTGTAATATTTTGGGCTATTTTTAATAGATTTAGGTTTTTGTAACTAAGTCTGTTTTTATAGCTCCTAGACTATGCTTTCTTAAATTTATTACTACAACAACAGCGGTGAATAAAATATCGTTTTTCATCGAGTACAAGTCAGTAATGTTAAATGTTTTGTAAATGAAATCTCTGTTTGCTATAACATTACTAATAAAACAACTTTTCTTTATCTTTTTACTATTTCTTGATATACTAAATCAGTTTTTATTATCTTCATTCTTAGACCAGTTTATCTCAGCATCATTGATGATCATATTGTTTTTTCCATTCTTCAACTTTATATTCTCTTTTCAATTGTTATGTCAAGTTCAATGTCATTTTCAAAAAATCTTGTTCAAACAATCAAATTGCATAATACTTTTCATTCTAGAAGTTTTACGTGGATTGCTATCTATCTTTGCAAAAGTGCAAATCTGATTATACTATCATGCAACTCTGGTTTTAAGATAACCCACTTCATACCTTGAAATTCGCAGACAATTTGGCTATCTAACATTGTAATCATATCGATATCAGCAAAGCTATGTAATATCTGTAACTATCCGTAAGTCCGTTAAGAATTGCATTGCGTGCATTCAGTAATCAAAGTCCTCTGTTATCTAGATTGTGGTTCTGTCAACGACCTAGGTTTATATTATTATTACTAACACCTACGGAAGAGATAGCAGGGTGACCTTATTTAAGTGAACCCTTTTCATCTATACTAATATTATAAAGAGGAAAGATTTGTTTGTAGGGTTTTAACTCAAAAACTACTGGGCCGATTTTAAAAATTCTCTCACTTTTAGAAAGCTACATCTTTACGAAGTGTCATAGGCTATAGTTATTTCCAGAAACAATTAAGGATCCCTACTAAAACTTGAATAATGTAACCCAAGGTGTAAAAAAATGTCCATTTGGGTGAATCCGCGGGTGGAAAGCTAGTTATTTAATGTAGTAACAAGCATATGACCTGATGGTAAGTGGTCAATACCGTCGTCTAAGAACATCTGCAATAATTAAGCCATAGCAAATGCATTTCCATTCCAAAAATAAAAACATATCTCAAGTGCTGTGTGCCTTTTAGGTACAACCTGATAACTGTTGTACTTGAAAATGATGACGTATTATGTATTTTGGATGTTACAAAATTTACATGAGTCAAATATTGGAAGGTTTTATCTTCAGATATTGATTTATCTAGAATAAAAGCGCCAGGGATCCATATCGTATATCTGATGTCTGATGAACTTGATGTTATTGGAGGGCATCATTTTTAAACGAGACTTTATAAAGAATTTACACCTAAACTTACTATGCGATGTCGGTGAAATTTTGAAATTTGTTTTACTATAAATACCAAGCTAGCTTCAATTAAACAATTGCTATGTAACGATAAACACTAGTTTTCAATACGAAATTGAGATTGAAACTAATGTAACAACTGGTGCATTGCCAAAACAATTATTAGGCGTTTATCACATTTTCCAAATTGATCTGTGTATATTTTCTAAGAGCTAGCCAATGAAAACAAAATTATACTATTAATTCGGCAATATATGAATTCCGATTGCTTTGGTCAGCTTAACTTTGAATATTAATCTAAAATTTTCTTTATTCAGATATTGGCTCTATTTTCGGAAACTTAATTTAAATTCCTTTTTCTTCATCACCAGCAGAGCATTCTTATACAGAGAAGGCATGAGCATTGATTACTGATGGATTGGCGATTTCAGAATTTTTAGTCCAGCTTTTGTCCCGATGTTTTCCTTCACCGTTAGTCAGTCGCGTTTAAGATATATTATATTTAGAAAGTACATCATATGAATTTAGAAAAGTTTCCAGGTTTCGAACTTAAACACTCGTTCAATAAACGCAGGTGCCCTAACCACTAGGTCACCACGACTCTTTATGTTTACCTTAACCCAAAATTCTTTCTCAATCTTTTTTGTGCTCCAATTTCATTATTTAGTCTTCAGAACAGATTGAAGGCACAAGTCTGGAATTCAATTTACATTTATAACTTGGTGTTCCCGACACGCTTCAGAGCCGTTACACCCATCTATTGACAAGGCCAGGTAAATAGGTCTTGTAGATTTATCGTCAGTTCGAACCTAATTCCATGGAGTGTCGATTCTAATATCATCATTTGCTTTTAGCACTCGTTCATTGGTTTTATCAAAGTGATTTAGTAGTTCGTTCTCATTAACGGAATTATCTTTTGAGTTAAGTTTTTTTCTTTCTGTATTTAATTTGGGTTTTGTTTTTTCTTCAATGGGTATTGGGTTATCCTAGACTTCTTTATAGTGTGAAGATTCATCATCATGATTATTATTCATCTTATAATATGTAAGAGTAGATATTCTTAAATACCAATGGATTTTATCGGTAATATTTGCAGATAAAATCTTGATGTTCACTTTCTTTGAATATATCGTAGCAATAGAAATATGATAATGGGGGTTAGACAAGTGGCAAAACGCTAACGCTAACGCTAACGCTCAATGTATGGGAATGACATTCGTTTACGACTAGCTATATGTCATTCCCATACATTGAGCGTTAGCGTTAGCGTTTTGCCACTTGTCTAACCCCCAATGTGTAGTTACATACATTTTCTTAAATAAACATTTAACAATGTAGATAACACGCCAATTGTTTCAGCAGACAATATTCTACAATAACCTACATTAATATAAATCTTAGATACACAACCTAATGCTATCGGATTTATAGATTCCGATACTGAATTACATGTTTTAATAGGAAATCTACACTAGAGTGGGGCTGACTACAGATTTATGTAGGTGATTTAAAACTAGATCAGTTTGTTCTTGACACACATGCGCTTGCGTTCATCTACTGTTTACTGGTTTTGTAAGCAATTCGATGTTACACTCTATGCATCTGTGATCTTACCGACTTTGGGCGTTTGGGGTTCAGCTTCATTTGTTTTTGTTGGTAGATTCTCTATCATTGTTTATTTAAGGTGATTGTCCTCTGTCTGAAGCTTTATTTCAATTAGAGCTTAAAGTACGATTGAAGATAATACGAATTTGTCTTTGTAGTGTAATTTATTGTTTGCTTTGTCTTCTATGTTAATTATGATGCAATCATTATTTTTCTAAGTAGAGAAAGAAAGAAAGCATTTATTTCTGGACACGCACAGGAAGTAGACGATTAGTAGTTAAAAAAATATATATATAAAGATACGACATTATACCTGTACGAGGCCAGAAAAGGCTCCTATTTCAGCATAATGCTGCAACATTTACCTAAATAAATCCTGCAACGGTGATCTTCCGATAGGTGACCTATTTAGTGATGCCAGGGGCAACAACGAATATACAATTAAAAACATAATATAAAATGAAAAATAAACGAATATATAATTACAACAGCTTGTGATGAATTCAAATATTTTGGTGGTTAATCCATATTTCGAGTAGCAACGAAGATGAATGACTTGATTTGTATGAGAATAGTCTATGGAGCTGAAAAGACATAAGATTTTTCCTGATTAAAAAAATACATGGTCTCTATAAAAAAGACCAATGGTGACAAACGATAGTCTGATATATAAAAACACAAAACAATAGATACTTAAGTAACAATACTTTTTAGTTAATTAATAATATCGATAGACGACCATAAAAAGTCAATTTCTAACGTAATTGATATATAAAGTCAATAATTTACAATTTGGGGGTCAAACTTGACCCCATAAAGAGGTCATGCTGCCCAGTGTACCGAAACGACATGTGCTTGGACAAAAAATGTTCCGTTACTGTGGATTCGTGTGGCCAAAATTTTGGGGGAAAAATTCGGACAAGGTGGTCAAAATTCCGGTCACGTGAGTTTTTAATGATGATTTTTACTTGTTATATATTTAAAATGTTTTGGATTAGATTGTATTAGGCAAAGCCTTTAGTAGGTGAAAAATAAGTAGGTAGTGGTACATTAAAACGCGACAGTCGTCGCATCCTAAACTACTAAACAGATAAAAATGGTTTGTGTGTATTACGTCACTTAAACTTGAAATTATCAAATGTCATGAATTTAAAAAATCTAGTTTTTTTCACATTTTCTCGAATTTTATTTCATCTATAGGTACTAATATTATAAAGAGGAAAGATTTGTTTGTTTGTAGGGTTTTAACTCAAAAACTATTTGATCGATTTAAAAAATCTTTCACCGTTAGAAAGCAACCTCTTTACGAAATGCCATAGGCTATATTTATTTCCAGAAATAATGAGGGATCCCTACTAAAACGAATGATGTAACCCAAGGTGTAAAAAAAAGTCCACGGAAAGCTAGTTTGTCATAAAGTGGTTGATTAAAAACAATATTTAAATCAAACCAAGGCATTACACATGTTTTTATATAAGATTAAGTAATAAAATTGCGTAAATATCAATAACGATGGCTTACAAATCTATCGCCTACGGTATCTACGAAGATTCATTCGGTGATGCTTACCGTACGAGTGGGTGGGTTAAGCTGGTTCATCACAATAACATCACAGACTTATTGTATATTCATTCATTATTAGACAGAAAACATTGAAAATCATGTAAGTGGTATAAGCTTAACATAATTTTGAATGTCAGATATATTTTTTTATTCACACTTTTATGTCACAAAATATCTACTTACAGTTTCATCTTTACTTGTATTACAAATGCAAGAATTAATCTGACTTTTACAGTTAAATCACTAAACTGATTGAGATGAAATTTGATGTAGGATAGAAGAAGTTATTTATTCAGGTTCATTGGAGGAAAAGGCTAAGAAAGAACTCATACTTCTAAATGATGTGAGCCATAAGCCATACACATGATATTATAAGCCATAAGCCACATTCATGCTCTTTTTTTCATTTTTTTTATTAAAAAAAAAACCGTAATCCCACACTAGGAATTACTCCTGTATCGTGGGTGTGTTTACAAACAAACATTACACATGCACAAACACTCAAACTCGGAACAATTTTAGTTGTCCCATGCGGGGAATCAAACCCGTGACACGCAGCCAATTGCTCAGCCACTACGCCAAACGTACCGTTTATAGCGCTTAATAATTAATTTGACTTAATACCTAATTAATTGAATCGAATTTTAATATGTGTACCTATTGCTATAGTATGTACCTACTAAAATTGATTTTAAGAAAAATGTAAACAAAATCATAACCTATTTTGTTTTAATTTTCCCATATAGATAAATAAAATGGCATTAAATCATGAATGATGATGTTTAGAGCATGAAATTGACATAAATGCGCCATCCTTACGCCATTTTGTTAATTTCTGTGGCAGGATTAGAACAAAATAGGTAACGACTTTATTTACATTTTTCATAAAATCAGTTGTACACACTATAGGATGAACCTTACCATGGTAGCTACAATTTAGGTCTATTTTTGACGGATATTATACATTATTTCCTAACAATATTTTTTATCTTTTGTTCCAGGTAAGGATTGTCCTAAATTAACGCTGCAACATACTCATCGGGCCGAATATCTTTATTTGCTGTTCACGCTTGACTGTACGTGGGTGTGCTCCGAGCTCAATTATTGGTAATAACGCTTTGTCGCCTTAATATGGCCAGTTCAGGGTTGTCACCCTTGGAAATGTGTAAAAAATAGAAGAGGTACGATATTACACAAAAAAATATGTATTGAAATAGGATCATGCTTATTTTATTGATCGGTATCTCGATCTAATTACTTTATTTGCATAAATTCGTGTTCCTAGACCAACTTACAAACTAGTTTTTTGTTGCAATAAGCTTAAATCATCAAAGTATGGGCATATGCCCAGATAAATATAGACCGTTATTTTTAATATATTTACAAAACGGCCGAACCTATGTTGATAAAATTTATATGGGATCACCTCTGAAGTATGACTCACCAAACAAAAAATAATTATCAAAATCGGACTACTCTGTAAAAAGTTGTGCGTGGTCATACATAAAAAAAATATTTACGAGTCGACTTGTAAGCCTCCTTTTTTTAGTTGATTAAAAAATAAATGAAATGGCAGTCAATTTTAAAACAATGGAAAGTGAAAGAGAGTTTCAGTTATGCAAAAAAAAAAATTTTTTTTTAATTTTTTTCGCTAGCTTGCCACCCCTACGTGTAATTCAAAATGGGCGTATCAAGTATTTTTTGGCGAGAACTAGTTTTTGTGCATTCATACAATTTGTCGGTCAGATCAGAACAAGTTTATAACCTCAAACTTGTGTTTTATCCCTTTTCGGGTAAGCACAAGTAGTGGCGGTACCTATTTTAGGGACAATGTTGTTTTATGGTTAAATCAAGGTTATTTTTAACCTTAAAAGACATTGTGATTAATACGAAAGTAAGTTTTTTTTTAATTAATTTGTGAGAGACATAGTATTGTGAAAGGTTTTGACCTAAAAAATATATAGTAGACTAGTTTTCCGCCCGCGGCTTCGCCCGCTTGGACAACGTAATGCTTTCCGAGGCACTTCATGGTCACAATACAATTCCGAGAGCTAAGAGACGTTTAAAACTCAAAAACAAATGACGTTTTTCTTTTAACAACTCGAGAGCGTATAACCACGTCCTCTGCCCATCCCCTTAATGTTCACGCCGTGATTATACTGACAAGACACGAATGTAATGTCCCATAAAAAAAGGAAATCAACTTGCAGAAAGTGTCCGACCTAATTTCTATGTGAAGTTTATCTTAAGGCATGCCTTTCCATTGACTCACGGGACGAAAAAGCGAGACGAAATTGCGCTTATCTTTCATACGATTGAATATATAAATAATCATTTAATCGATACGATTTTAACAGCGCGAGTAAGAGGGACGCGATGCGAAAGCGAGTTTGTTTGTTTATTACGCTTTCACGATAAAACGGCTGAACCGATTTGGTTGAAATTTGGTATGGAGATAGAGGGAACCCTTGAGACGGATATAGGATACTTTTTATCCGGGTGAGTTCTGTAGTACTTTCAAAAACAGCTAAATCGATACAAAACAGTAAGGTTTTTTGATTTTTGGTTCATGGCACAAGCTTCTCGCATCGTCGAAACAATGTGAACGCACAAAAGCTGCGTTTGCGCAACCCGTCTAACGTTACAGCACACATGTGCGCCGTATACGACTATAATATAAATTATTTCAGGATCCGCGCCAGCCGACCGACTCACGCGCATGAATCGAACGCTATTTCAAATACATATATTGTGCTGAAATTGTTTGTTTAAATGTTACAACTGGTATTAGTGAAGGTTAGTTATTAATGCTTTGTATATCGTTATTGATTCTGAAAAGCTAGCTTGTAGAGGACAGTATGAGTCATCATCGGCCTAGCCTTTATCCAGCAATATTGATTAAACCCAGCTGAGTAGACAAATGATGAGAACAGCATCAGTAGAGCACGTAAAACCTTTTCCAGAAAAGCATTTCTCCATTGCTCCATCATCAATCTGCTGGCTTTCAGTCTAACCCGGATGCAGCTGAGTACCAGGGTTTTACATGGAGCGACTGCCTATCTGACCTCTACAACCCAGTTACTAGGTAACGCGATACCCCTAGGTAAGACTTCTCACTATTTTCTGATTTTCTGACTAGTCGTAACGACTGTCAAAGATGTACACATGACGACTGGGACTAGCGGCTTATCGTGCTTTCCGAGGCACGAAGGAGTCTCGCTATGATATTATGGTCACCCATCCACGGACCGACCGTGCCATGCGCAGCTTATCTACGATCGGTGCAATAACTGTTTATTAGACAAATGGCGTTATGCATAGGCAAAGTTTGTGAGTTGGTGAGGTTGTAGGGGGACATGTCTGAATCTACGGAACCAATTTAGATAAAATTTAGAAACGGTAATAGGCTACGTTTTATCCGGTTGCGTAAAGTAGTTCCCTTGGTATGCGGGTGAAACCGCGGGAAACAGCTAGTTATGAATAGGAGGGTTAAACAAATAGAATAGAATAGAAATATGCTTTATTGTACACCAAAATTAAATTAAGACAAATACAATTTAAAACTAAAAATATGGGTACAACGGCGGTCTTATCGCTAAAAGCGATATCTTCCAGACAACCTTTGGATGGACAGGAAAGATAAAATATTTAGCTAAGGGTAGTCCGTGGTGTACAGCTATATTATATATAAATACTACCCTAAACGATCGTCTTACTATGGATATACGCTGACGCAAAAACCTGTAGCTATATTTAAAGCAACACAGTGTAAAAACGCTCACATCAGTCGTCAACGCTAATAAAAGTCCCGCAATCAAGATGTCAACTTAACTCCAATAATTATGATGTCGTACTCGTTAACAAATGAATAGCTACCAATCATTGGACGAAGACGAATCAATTTCTGTATGAGCTTCGCTGTTTAAGTCAATAATTGAAACACAGATAATATGAGAAAAGATCGACATAACATCTCTTCGTCTTTTTGTTTTGATTAGCATAGTAATTGATGGTCTTGGAAAATCTTACAAAGTGGTTCTTACTATGGTTATGGATATTAACTGATTATTTTTTATTGATATCAACTGATTATCAACTTTTTTAGACTTGAAAAGAGACCACGACTCCTGAGTTTGTTTCGGGATTTCTTCTCAGAGGAGTCAGCTAGGAAATGCCAGCGCCAGCGTTCTCATAATAACAAATCTATTGACGTGTAAAAGTGATTTAAATATCCTAGTTACAAAATAAATAATTTCATTTCATTTCATCATTATGGCTACCCGGTAACTGCATTTTTAGTTTTGCTTACTGACCTAATAAGTAAACGCATCGTTTTTCCTCAGAATATTTTTAAGTCGTGATGTCATAAATCTCTCATACAAATATATATGATCTCGTTTAAACAGGATGAAAGGAATTGTTTACACGACCTTGATGGGTTTAATTTGGTGCAGGATGCAATGTGTAAGCTATCGATCGATAATAATATCGGTTGCTATGTTTATTTGAGTTCTAAATGATTATGTATCGAAAATAGAAATGTATCAGAAAAAGATATACATCAAATTGTGCTCTGAGCTCTCGGGTTCAATTCCCGGGAAGGATTAAGTATGATTGAGTTTTTCGCTATTTTTTTTTTATATTAATTCGTTTTCAGCTGATGGCATGATATGGTGGACTAAGTCTCTTCTATAAAGAGAAGTCCAAACTCTTAGCTTGGATGAAGAAGGGAAATAATATCAGCAATACGGAGTTACAAATCAAAGTGATTCATGAATGAATACTTATTGTTAAATAATTGATATAATTAATAAATTATAAAGTAATATTATAATTGATCAATCTAAAAAAAGAGATCTTAAACAGTCGTTACCAGTCAGAAGCTAATAAATCTGACAACCAGTCTTAACAAGGGTATCGTGTTACCCGATAACTAGGTTATGGAGGTGAGACAGGCAGTCGCTCCATGTAAAACACTATAACTTAGCTGCATCCGGGTAGACTGGAAGACGATCCTTACATAGTTGAAAAAGGCAAAGCAGATGATAATGATCTAAGAAAGCAATATGACTGAAATTATGAGAATATTGCGTATGAAAATGATGATTCCAAAAACAAATATAACAGAATTACAACTACAATCTTTAACACACCACAAACAACCAATTGCATCTAATATCCTGAAACAAAAATACTTTTCAATCTTTGCATTCGCAGTGCGCAAAACATCAGTTTTATCTATACTTATAATAAATCTGTAGAGAGGTCAATTCTGTACATGAAATATATTTCCAAAATAACTATCAGGGGGTGATTAGGGATCGATACTGATGCCAAAAATGCAATCAGTAAATTTTTTGTCTGTCTGTCTGTCTGTCTGTCTGTCTGTCTGTATAAACTCTATAGAAACAAAAACTACTCGACGGATTTTAACGAAACTTGGTACAATTATTTGTCATACTCCTGAGATGGTTATAGTATACTTTTCATCACGCTACAATCAATAGGAGCAGAGCAGTTAAGGGAAATGTTGTCATTTTGTTTAAACGCGCTAATCTCAGGAACCGCTGGTCCGATTTAAATAATTCTTTCAGTGTTAGATAGTCTATTTATCGAGGAAGGCTATATATCATCACGCTAAGACCAATAGGAGCGGAGCACCACTATTCCACGCGGACGAAGTCGCTGGCAGAAGCTAGTAGCTAATAAAAGTCGATAATCATTTGTTATTTTAACGTTATGTTTATCGAATTTCGTAGCCTGATGTAACCGCTATTTCTTCCATGGCACTGTGCCAGTATGTCTTATACCATCCGTATGATAAATCCCGCATTCTCTTTTAACTTGCCTACGCAAATGTTCCTCAGACCTGATGCCGTCGTGTGACAGGTCGTTGAGCTCCCTAACATGTAGTTGAGCTACACGATGACTGATGCATGCGAGCCGTCTGTAGGGACAGGTCAACTCAAACCTGCTATGGATCTTTCTTCAAAAGGCCATTCCAGACATTGCCTACGCGATTACACTCACATTAATTATTAGATATCAATTGATCATCAAATTTGTTTGGATTTTAAGAGACCACGACCCCTGAGTTTGTTTCGGCATTTCTTCTCAGAGGTAGTCAGCTAGGAAATACCAGCGTGTTCATAATAACAAAACTATTGACGTGTAAAAGTGATTTAATTATCCTAGTAACAAACAATAAATCATTTCATTTCACAAAAAGCGTTGAACGCTCAGAGAAGCTCGCTTTTTTGCTGTCATCCAAGCCAGTCGCCTTGCAGTCTAGCTAGATTTTAATGCAGTTACTGTGTCGCCTTTCTGATTTAAAAAGGCACATATATTACTGATGTATGGGTTATGCGGAGAGATGAGGAACATGTTGTGAGGAAAGTTTTGAGCATAAATGTGGATGGCTATAGAAGTAGAGGAAGACCAAAAACAATGGATGGATTGTGTGGATGATGATATGGGTAGAAAGGAGGTTACTAGTGAGATGACGTGAGAAAGAGAAGTATGGAAGAAGAAGACATGCTGTGCCGACCACAAGTAAATTGGAATAAGGGCTGGCGGCTGATGATATTACTGATCTTGGTATTGAACATTTTATGATATTTTTGTCGATCGTACGCAGTTTATTGGGTTTACTCTGTGAGATCATGAACAAGGTCTTTTGCTGATTCTAGTGCTAGTCGAAGTTTTTCGTAAGAAAGTTCGTAAATAGTGAGTGTGTATCGAGATATGGATGTAAACTTTTTTACGCTTTCCTTGAGTGAAACTGGAACTTTCAACATTTCTTATGGATTCTAGATAGCCCTCCAGCATTGATTAAATTGAGTCCACAATGAACTTGAGCTTTTATAGGCAAGATTTTAAATCAGTTATGACTTCAACATATTCTGTTAGTTTTGGTGTCATTCACACATAATCTCTAATGTTTTTCTAAAAGCAAATTCTCTGAATTACACGTTCAATAAAAATATTTTGTAAGCTTCTTTCAGTTGATATAAAGATGACCACTATGTATATAAAATACTTGTCACAATTCTTAGCAGATATTTCCTAAAGGCAGTCGAAATAAAAGTTAATACTATTTACCATTAAAAAACCATTCACCTACATCTATTTTCAATGGTCAGAACCATGGGAATCAACAGTAAAAAGACAACGTATTTCTTAAACAATGGTCTATTACGAGCAACGACTGAACTCAAGTAAATTGTAAAATAAAAATAGTATAAAAATGTGTTGAACGGGCAGAGACGTGGTATGTGTGGGTAATGAGACCACAGAGTAGTGTGAGAGAACAGAGACGTATAGATGCATTTTTATGGCTGTTGGATTTTATTTTTGGCATCATTTCTATTTTGAAAGTACGTTATAATCCTGCAAGAGTGAACAGATTGTAATAGAGACAAAAATAATTAAAATATGAGTTTGGATAAAAAATAATCTAGCAGGTTTAGAAAAAGATAATAAAATGCTTGTGATATTATTATTCTTTGCATATCTTTATGATGATCTTTATCTTACGAAGTAGGATTTAGGGTTTTAATTCTAATTTTTTGTGTGTGTGACTTGGCTATCGCATTAGGTTAAGACCTGTAATAATAGTTTAAGGCATTTAAATAAATAAATAAATAAATATTTGTTATGTTATATCATGGAGTCTATCTGTTTTTTACAGATATTAATTACATTAAAAAAACTGTTAATTACCAATTAGAATTTTCTTCTTGATAATATCTAGAATCATGAACCACTTCTGTTATATGTTATATATAATATCATTTGAAAAATGAACGCAGTCTCTGTGCGATCACTACTCTGTGCCCACAGCCATATGTGCGAAGGAATGCATTTTACTACGCGACGAGCCTAACACTTGTGTTAACATTAACACGAAATAACACCATATTTGAATAAGTCAAATATGCATGTAATTATATGCTGGACAGGTTTTTGTATTAAACAGTACTTGTAGGGACTTTTGATGCTTAAATCTTTACTATATGGGGAAGGTCAGATCCCGGACATTATTCATAACTGGCTGTACTCCGCGTTTTTACTTGCATCTCGAGGAATCTACTTCATGCACCCGGGTAAAAATGTCCTTCCTTAGGATTCATGCTATCTCTATACCAAATTTTATCAAAATCGGTTGACCCGTCTTCCCTTAAAGCGACAGACAGGCAGATAGGTCATCGTCTGCCTAGACCTTTTCAAACTTATAATTGTTTGACCCGTGCGGCTGTTACTTAGCCACGAGCTTCCCTTGAAAGTATATTATAAATAAAACAATCTCTCCAGACCGACTTCGGTCACGGCGACCAATTTCAATAAAGACTAGCCAGGTACGCAGGAGATATTATAGTGTACGCGCTTGCGCAGACACAGGTGCACTCGCTATTCCCTCACTCTCATAGTCCGATGGGTCGGCAATCTGACACGACCGGGGAGAGATCAGGTGCAGGACCGACAGCTTTACGTGCTCTCCGAGGCACGGAGGGCAGGCTGAGCATAGAGAGGTCTCGCTATGCTCAGAAAACGGTCACTCATCCAAAAGTAAATGACCATCTCCCGGATCCTATTTCTCTGTACCAAAATTAATCCAAATCGAGTTATAGACTCTCTAGATCTTTTCTAAAGTCATATGTACTTTCTAAGTATATCTTAGATGTTACTGGCTAACGGTGAAGGAAAACATCGTGAGGAAACCTGGACTATAAAAGTCTGAAATCGCCAATCCGCCTTGAGCAAGCGTGGTGATCAATGCTCATGCCTTCTCTGTGTTAGAAGAGGCCTGTGCCCAGCAGTGGGACGATATATAGGCTGATGATGATGGTGACTCTCTAGGATGGATTTAATAATGTATTTGTCCTATCCTAAATGATAACATATAAATATTGATAGAACCTTGCCTTAATTTTTCAACACCTGCTGATATATTTTTTTTATCACAACCAATTCTTGTTAATCTATAATTGATAGCAATGGCACCATATATGGGATAAAATAATGACTTGCGCAAGATCTCAAGGTATAGACACCTAGATTTAAATGGATTCTTCATAGATAGAAATCGTTGATTGTAATGTAAGTTTTATTAAATCGATAGGCATCAAATATCGCTAAAGATATTTATGAACGCACTCGGAGAATATTCTTGTTAATATCATAATATATGTGAAAGTGCCTTTGTGTGATGAAACTTGCTATGAAGATAGCTTGAACCCTTTTTTTTTCGGTTGGGAAATTATCAAATGAATCCTCCCACCTGCCGTGGGTGGGGCGAGAGGGAGTGTCAGACTCTAACTGACTAAAACCCATTCATGTTCCTTCCTTAGCCCTTTATATTCTAGGGGCGCGGTAACTCTTTCGAAAATCCCGTATGCTACTTCTGGGTAAGCTTGCTCCATCGTCGAATAAGTCTCTGTCACCTCTAACCTAGATTACAGTCAAGAAAAAACCATGGTCAAACAACGACCATGAGAAGAACCTAACAGTGAAGATTTATTTCTCTCTCATTTTAGCTTCTCTAAGTCTGTAACATTATAAATATTAAAAATATCCCATTATACGTCTGTTTGTCCTACATACGTCTGTCCCAGTTGTAGTGTAAGTGTCACAGCCCCTATATGGGTGCTAGGCTAGTCTTTGATTTCTGTTCTTACCATTTACGGGTTAATAGTGAGGGCAAAAAATGTATCGATAGTTTTTACGATAAGATCTATTACAGTTTTATTTGTTAATACGTTTATTGAATAATGTATTTATGTGAATGCCGTACGTGCTTATAATTCAGGTGATTGTAGGTAGAGTGTTTTATATGAGGAATGGCGAATAAAATGTTTTTATGTAGGTATATCAAAAATAAAGAATATCGTCAATCTCATGTCACAAATCATTGTATAATAAACCTTTTATTTAGCCTACCTATACTTTATGTGTTACAATAAAGTTTTTTCAGCACTGAAATTAAATATCCAAGCTAATTTAACCGAAATAGATAGTTGATCGATTTTACTCCTGAGACGAGTAGTGTTACTAAATTTTTGCATGTGAAACTGCAATCTTGGAGTCTGGATTTTAGCCAAGTCGGTGGCAAAACAATTGTCCCGTTTTACACACAAACAACATAATGTGTGTTGTTTAGTCTTACCTGCTATGGAAAGTTTATACACAGACAACATAATGTGTGTTGTTCTATAGATAAGCTTCTGCCTTACCCGTTATCGGAAGCAGAAGTAAAGCTTTTTTTACGCTGACTTTCAGCTGAACTTGAAACGTTAAATGTATAATATTATGAGAACAATTAACTTTTATTTAACTAAATGTAACCATAAAATGTTTTAATACAAATTACCAGTGCAAAGTCATATAAACTGAATAGTAACAGTGTTTTCATTTTAGTTTTGTTATGAAATCTGAGAATGTGTTTAAAGTTTTTCTATGATTCGAAGTTTATATTAAAAATAAGCTGATTATTTAGTTCTAGTTCTCATTTATAGTTAACGAGTTTGAGGCTAATATATGTAGATGAGGTTTAGCGAGTTTTTTTATAGGCATTTGACAGTGTCTAATTCTAAATCAGAAATGCAATTACTTGTTAGCAAATTTATAGTATCATGTAGCATTGTTCAGATTTATTTCTAATATATTTACGCAAACGTGTAACTTTAATAAATAAGACATATCAAGAAATGTAATTATCAGCACTACTTTAATCTTAAACATAGAATTTACCAGTAAACAGGCACCTGCATTATAAAACAATATTAAATAAAACAAAAAAAAACCAGCAAATCAATTTAAAAAGGCAAAGTGAAAACAAAGCCTTGTGAGCTAAGTATATAATCAAAGTAAAAATTGGTAATAAAATAGATTAAATTGTTCGCTAATATCATAAAATTACATACTTTCGCGTTCGACCGACATTTTATTATTCTTTGTAAAACCTACGCTGGATTTTCCCTTTAAATTACACAGATTACCTGTTAATAAATTGGCAGGTAATATCGTAAATGGATTATCTAGATTATTGGGTAAAAATAACTTTGTTACCTATTCAATTTTATCAAGTAAGGCTCTTTTCTAGATACTTCTACGTCGATAAGGCAGTTTCTAGTTCAATGTTACTTTCAAAACTAATCATTCTAAAAAGAAATAGTCGACCAAGTGCTAGATACATTATTTTTTTTTCATATTTGTGATTGAGATGGCTTATAAATCAACTGGGTTTGTCAAGTTTTCTTTATAAGGATTTTTATTTATGATCGTATCAGTTACAAAACTGAAATGATTGTTGTTTCTTTAGTCAAGAATCAGGCAAATATGGCACCGATTATATATATTTTAAAATTAATACTGGCATTCATTTTAACCTTAATTTATTGCCAGCAATGAAAACCTCGATTTTTTGCCTAGAAATGATTTAGTTCACTTTCAAATTGCTGAGTTTTTTTATCGATAGTTTAAAATTCTACATCATCGCATCACTAGCAGCCTTGTCACCGCATCCCATATAAAATAAAATAAACAAGTACTTATTGCTTTTGCTCCTATATGGAAAAGTGGGTATTTTTATATTAATTGATCAATGAAAGCGATTTCTCTAGCAATGCAATGTGTGGGGTTTTTAAATTGCTTTGCCACTTACAAACTGTCGCTTGTGGAAGTGATCGGATGACATCCCATAAATGATGACTGAGGCAATGAGAAAATTCAAGTATCTTTAGTATGGAGTGATCTTTATAAACGAGCAAGTCGGAACAGCGTAGAGACTTTCATTTTTCTTTATGTAAAAGCTTCTTTCTACAAAATACCGCATTCATAACCCATCCGCACTCCACACATCGCTTAATCAATGGTGTTATCTATGCAGTCACGGTGGGCGGATCCCATTACGGCCACGTGCCATAACATATGGCCTGTTGCATATGTTACAAGTGTGAATTGAAGCGACTATGAAACTCTTTTGAGGTGTAAATTGGACGCAAGTTGGAGTGTGAAGATTTATTATTGATGATTTTTGGACTTTATAAGAATAAGAATATTTATTTGTATAAACATGTGTAACATTAGTACATATTCAAACATACAAATGTGGATGGAAAATTTAAATCAGAACGTTTCAACATGTTTTGCCATAATTGGCGTACACAATAATTTATAGAGACTAACTAATTAAATTTCAAAGTATTATGAGAGAAAAACGAAAAAAAAAAAAACAACAAAAATTAAATGTTAAACAAAATTAGAGAACATCATTTAAAAAATCTTTAGCACAGTAATAACACTTCTCAGTCAGTAAAAAGTTCTTTAAAAAGTTGTTGCTTGCTTTTAGATTTTGTGATGGACTAATAATATTGTAAATGCGATATTAACTCTGGCTGTTTGTAATGATTTAGATGACATTTGGTTTGGAGATAGGTTTAGAATTATTTTTATCTGGGTGACGTGAAGTAGATACCTAAAAAAACGGCTAGTTTACGAAAAATCAGCTCGATAATTTTAAATGTTTTTTTGGCATCCTAAAACGAACGGACACACACACATTCAAAAGTGTAGTGATGAATCTTGACTGAGTCACAATGAAAATCGTATAAATGTGTGTGAGACGTGGGTATGCATTTACACGTGAAATTGTAAATAAGAATCTTTTTCCGTTTGTTTTTCATTTACACGGTATGATGTGATGTACGCGTTTGTTTCCATTAGACTGTATAAAGAAGTAAATTAATACGCTGTTAATTTTTTAATATTATGTATGTATGTAAGGTATGGTGTTACCAGGTCACTGAGTTGCAGAGGTGAGATAAACAGTCGATTTATGTAAAACATTGGCACTCAGCTGCATTCGGTTAGACTAGACCCTGACTGAGCTGACCCCAATATAATTGGGAAAAAACTAGGCAGATGATGATTATGTAGGTATGTATTTATAATCTAAGTCACCCAAAACTTTAAACGATATGCAATGAATACTAAAAATGGTTTTGCTATCTACAAATTTGCAGGTGCAGTTTTAAGGAGTCATTTTATTTTCATACACTTTTAAAACGGTTATGACCAGCTGTGAAATATTATAATATCTAAATGTTATACTCAAATAATAAATTCTCAAAAGAAAAAAAATCCTTTTTGACATTTAGCGATTTTAACTCACAAATCACAATAAAAAAAACCACACATCTTTTCTCTTCTCATTTCTATTTTGCTGTATTCCTACCACACGTCACGACACCGAAATATCGTGACGTACACAACAATGTATTGGTACACTATGTACCTAATTTTAACGCATATGTTCACCTCCCGAAATACATGACATACTTTATGAAAAACTGTAACACGGTCAGTGCAGTAGTTCGCGGAATATCAGCTTATGTAATTATAATTAATTTTTCATGGTCCCTCTGGATTAACCCTTGGTTATAAAAAACAATGGTCCCCTAATAATTATTACGTATAATAAGGGAATAATCCTTATTAATATCCTAATTAATTTAGACTAATTTAGACGACCTGAGTGGTTTAGTGGTCAACATGCCGGAATGCCACGCAAGGGGTCCCGGGTTCAATTCCCGGCCGGGCAGAAATTGAAATGATGAATTTTAATTTCTGTAGCGGGTCTGGGTGTTTCTATGTATAATATGTATGTATTTATAAAGATATATAAGTAGTATATCCGTTAAGCTAGCACCCATAACACAAGCATGCTTGCATTGCTTACTTTGGGGCTAGATGGCGCTGTGTGAAATTGTCCAAAGATATTTATTTATTTTATATTTATTTATTTAATTAATATTGTTCTGTGAATTTGTTTGTGTTACAGAGATTTATAGATGTGGTACAGAGATCAATTGAAAAAAATAATAATTAAACCGAGTGCATCAAGTACTTCAGACGGGATTCAAGTGAAGTCGCATGGATTAACTAGTCAATTATAGTTGACAAAACACAACTTGCTTACAAATATACTATATTACCTTGTAAAATTCATGCTTTCTTATCGCAATATTCAAGCCTCTTAACAAATAAAGTATCGATAAATAATTTGTCAATTTCGATAGATTGTACAGCACTAACTTTTTCGTTTTGTATTGGATATTGTTCAACGATTTTTATTTTTATCGATTCAAATCATATACCTACACCAGATTATTTTAACAAAATCATGTGAAATTTGAATATTATTTTTAATCTTTCCAAAATGCTTCTAAAATAACGATTGAAACTGGAAATGAACCTACTTCCTCAGGAATCAAATTTCCAATCAGATGCACAGATCGAAACACATCAAAGTCTATGGTATTTATAGAATGCAATGCTTTCCGGCCGTAGACTAGATAGAATGTTGGCTCTGGGCCAACGCGGACATCGGTTGTCTATGGAAATAGATTCGGCTTGTACCTATTACTTGATTGTCTATGGTTTTTGTCAACCTGTGCTTAAAAAAGATGGCTTTTTTATTTGTGTCCTATTTATGGGCCTTAGTTCCCTGAAAAAAAGCATAAAAAAATAATAATATAAATAAGTAAGCTACGTGTCTACACAAAACAGTCCCATGATGCTACGAAAATACGAAGTAATTGTTTAATCAATACTGATAAAAAGTCCCTAATATAAAAATGTTGACTCATCTGTAAAAAAAAATACCCCTATATAAATATAATTGGCAACATTAAACGATAAATTACAAACCGACGTGCGAAAAAGAATGAATATTGCCACGTAACCCCAAACCGCTCGATAGTGAGTTATTTATGTATTTTTGCACCTGGACCGACAAAACCAATGGGGCGGTAAATAG
Source organism: Pyrrhia umbra (assembly GCA_963891755.1). Lineage (NCBI taxonomy): Eukaryota > Metazoa > Arthropoda > Insecta > Lepidoptera > Noctuidae > Pyrrhia > Pyrrhia umbra. The sequence continues at coordinate 7,470,476 of OY982943.1, forward strand.
AGGGTTGGATTAATCCATAATTTATATGTATGCTCATAATTTTGATTGCCGGGACTGTGGGATGGTTGAAAGAGTTTCCACGGCCCGGAACGCAAAGAGCTGAGGAAGGAACATGAATGGGTTTTAGTCAGTAAGAGTCTGACACTCCCTCTCGCCCTGCCAACAGCGAGAGGAGTCATTTGATGGTTTCCCATCCCTAAAAAAAGGTTACAGCTAGTAATATCGTATAACTTTATTCATGTTAAGTTTAGAAAATTCCGTGCTAGTCTCTTTAATCCAATGCTGACATTATAATCTAATCCACTTCTTTGATCGGTCGAACCGTGCGGCTGTTACTTAGCCACGAGCTGTTAGAATTATAGAAACTAGGACTAGTAATAATTTAGGCATTAGACATTATCGAATGATCATAACTGTATATCCGCTTAGCGCAAACTTGTTACTGACCAAAACCAATCCATGTTCCTTCCTCCAGCCTTTATCTGGGGTGCTGTAACTCTTTGAATAATCCGAGAGTACCGAAACCTTCACATCTACCTAAACCTTTGATAGAATTACATCATATTACAATCTCGTAAATATCAAGCTGTCATTATGTGTTTTTCTCAATTCGCCATGACACAATTAGATGTTTGTTTTTCTCAAATGTTTACTCGCTTACGAAGCGCTAAGTTGCTGTTTGTCGTACGAGGTCACGAGATTCACAAGTCTATAATCATTATTTGCATATTTGACTAGTATAATCCGTGGACTTGCTTGAGAATACTTTTATTTATTTTCATTTACGAGGAATAAGTATCTTATATTTCATCTATGATTAATATTGATTTTTACAGACAAAATAGAATTAGTGGTGTCTTGATAAAAATGAGATAGTGTAGTAATTAAGACAAAATAGGGTTATAATTATCTACCGAAACCAATGATCGAGGCGAAAGTTTCTCCCTAATAGTTAAATGAAGGGTTTACTACGTTTACCGACTTTATTTTGCTATTTTATCATCATCATCATCAGCCCATTGTCCCAATTCTGGGCACAGGCCTCTTCTCATACAGAAAAGATATTAGCATTAATCACCACGCTTGCTCAAGGCGGATTGGCGATTTCAGAATTTTTAAAGTCCAGGTTTTCTCACGATGTTTTCCTCCATCGTTAGTCAGTGACGTTTACGATTCACTTAAATACATAACACTTTAGATTTAGAAAGCGACATCTTTACGAATTGTATATTTATTTCCAGAAATAATTAGGAATCCCTACTAAAACTTGAATAATGTAACCCAAGGTGTAAAATAAAATGTCCACGCGAGCGAAGCCGCGGGCAGAAAGCTAGTATAATATATATTATACTTGGACAGGAAAAAACGTAGGAAGGTACTTCTAATTACATGTTCACGGTACCTATTAGTCGTTACGATTTCGTCCACTTCACAAACGCCCAAGTGTGAACCCTACTCAAGCGTACTTAAATACATAAAGCTATAACCCTTTACCAGCACAGCCACTAGCCACTTACATTAATAGTGACAGAGTGACAGATGACATCAGACTCCAGAAGAAAGGTGACGCAATTTAATACGTCGTAGTGAGAAACATGTGGATACGATTTAGCCAAAGATAATTAAAAGGACAGAAGTACCACTGAACGCAGTAATTTATATAGAAGTGACGTCTCAATTCTTCTTTCATGTCGGTATGAAATATGGTGATTTTTGGTACAGTTCCCAAGGTATTAGTATCGCCACTCGTGGAGGCTATTGGACATAATATAATAGCCACTTAATAGCAAACTACACAATAAGAAGATGAGATGATAGAAATCCTAGTATTACAAATTCGAGATTGATGGTATAAAATATTTGCAATATATGCACGCGGATTCGCTCCTCTCAGTCTAATCAATACCAAAGAAAATGTGTTTATTTTCGGTTTGAAAAGAATCTATGTTACTCCACAACTCATAAACTATCTCTATGCAAAAATTTTGCTTATTAAAACGAAAACAAACACACTTTCACATTTATAATATTTGACGACCTGAGTGGTTTAGTGGTCAACCAAATTACCACGCAAGAGGTCCCGGGTTTGATTCCCGGCCGGGCAGCAAGTGATTGTAGAGATTGAGTGAATTTTAATTTCTGTAAAGGGTCTGGGTGTTAGTATGTATAATATGTATGTATTAAATAAGTATATAAGTATTATATCCGTTAATATAGCACCCATAACACAAGCATGCTTGCTTACTTTGGGGTTAGATGGCGCTGTGTGAAATTGTCCAAAGATATTTGTTTATAATATTGTAAGTGAGTGCACAGACAGACAAACATAAAACCACTCAACCTTCTGTTTCTCTACATCTCATACAATTTTGCACATGTGTGTATGATTTATTCATTCAGTTACAAAATACACGATTTGTTTGTACAAGATCTTCGAATGTTGATTTTTATGATTTTTCTTGTATCATAACATAAAATATCTGATGACTAAATGTTGTTTATGAAACTATTGTATGAGTTTGATGAAGCAACAGCTCGTGAAACTCAATTTAATGGAAATTCATCTTGACTGATTTTATAAATGCGAATGTGAGTTTGTTTGTTTGATTTAACGATTCGATTTTGATGAAATTTGGTATGGAAATAGATGGGACCCTGAAGATGGTTATTAGCTACTTTTTAACCGGATGCATTAAGTACTTCTCTCGAGAAGCGGAAAATAGCTAGTACCTAACTTATAATCTATTTCTAGACATTTTAAAAACGCCCCATTTTTTCGGTCATTATTATTTTTACTACTTCGTAAAACCTTGTATATCATGATCTATCAATCTCTATTCTTTCTAAGCAAACAAGGGTCTTAGGTAGTCAGTAGCCCAAAACTTTGATAATTGGTCTCACCTTATATCACAAAGCTTTTCTAGTAGACACATGAATGATGACAAAATATTGAAATTCACACCAGCATAGGAAAAGGCTAGGCAGTTTACATAAACTGCCTAGCCTTTACTTGAAGTGGGTTACAAGAACATTCTTGTAACCCACTTCAAGTAAACTTGATCAGTTGGTAAATGATACTATAGAATAAGATCTAAGCACCATTACAGTTACTTACAATAAACTTAAGCATTTATAATACCAACAAACAAATGCTTGCTCTAAAATTTTCATAACCTAACCTAAAATTAAAAATAGGGTTGTAACAACAAATATATCGATACATTAATACAATCATTTGCTAATCCCACCCACATTAAAGCGAAAATCAAAATAAATACAACAAAAAAAATGCGAAATATTGACCTAATTCGGTGATTACACAGATCTAAATTTATAGACAAAACAAACTATCTGAAAATTTATCCGTAAAACAGATGGGTCTTGTATTAAAAACCAGTCAAACTTGAACTACAAGTCCCATATAAAATATATGCAGCTGAAGATCTATTTAAATTGGACATTACTTGTCTGTATGAATAGACAACCAGTGTAAAATGAGCTGCGAAACTCATAGTCATGAAGATTGTGAAAGATCAAGTGAAGCTGGTAGTTATTCCTAGTCTATTTTCATTGGGTTTACTTTTCAGAAATTAGGTTTTTGGGTTGAAATGTTGTATATGTTAGTGGAGCTATGAAATAGGTACTGATTGTGATTTTAATTCGTTTGTACCAGGTGGGAGGTTTTTTTTAGGGTACCGATGTTATCTCGCACATGTGAATAGAAAGTGACAACCTGTCTTACCAAGGGGTTGGGTGTTACCCGTTTACTGGGTTGTGGAGGTCTGATAAACAGTTGTTCCATGTAAAACACTGGTACTAAGCATCTATTGAAGCCGACCCCATGTATTTGTAATAATGCTAGGCAGATGACAATAGAAGTCGTGGTGGCCTAGCGGCTTAGGCACCTGCCTCTCCTGTACGAGTGTGGGAGTTCGAAACCTGGCAAGTACAAATGTGACTTTTCTGAAGTCATAATATGTACCTAGGTACTTTCCAAGTGTATCTTAAGCGTCACTGACTAATGGTCAAGGAAAACAACGTGAGGAAACCTGGACTTAAAAAGTCTGAAATCGCCAATCCGCCTTGAGCAAGCGTGGTGATCAATGCTCATGCCTTCTTTGTATGAGAACAGGCCTGTACCCAGCAGTGGGACAATATACAGGCTGATGATGATGAGATGGTAATATTCGTCTCGTCTGGCTGTAGAATCTAAATCGATTTAGGCGAAATTTGGAACGGACATACGTGGTCTTGGGAAGGCATGGGTACACGTAAGGTAATACCCTTACCGTCTTCTTAATAAAAAACCTGTAATCTGAAGTTTAGCCATTTCTTACCTAATCCGTACTTAATCCAGGATTAACCTACTAGCTAAAAAGCATTTATGAGTGAGATTTTTTCTAATCCGTTGCTTAGCAGCAGATTAAAAATTAATCGGGCTTTATAATTAAGACGGTTACTACGCGAGAGAAACCGCGAGAAATAGTTGATATATCAAAAGATGAACAATCGCGTCTCTAGTAGACTGATTTAGTAATAGTTTACACTTCCGCCGACCTATTTAACTTCGTGAATGAGATGCATACTAGACTATGTAATATATTTACATTACAGCACAGTTTCTGAACTGTGAGTGTATTGTTTTATGTTTTACTTATAGTCAGGATTGGGCAGTATTTAAATTACTTGTAATTAAAATACGTAATTGTAAAGTACTTCCTTAAGATGTAATTTGTAATTCGTATTTTAAATACTTGACGCTGAGGTATTTTGTAATTTGTATTTCAAATACTTGAGGCTTCAAAATACATTTTAACATTAAAATAAATTTAGCAGGTTTTCCTTGGCAGGTTTTATTCACTCTCCACCGAGAGGCGGTTTGTCATTTAAAAATCGAATGTTCATGAAAGGAAACTCTGGTTTAGTGATTAATTAATCTTGTTTTCCTCTACTTTTCATCCCGTGCTGGTCTAAATTTACTTATTTTGTATTTTGTAATTTGTATTTCGTATTTCAATTAAAAATAGCTAAAATACTGTATTTTGTATTTGATATTTCAAATACCTTACTTAAAAGTATTTTGTATTTCGTATTTTAATTACCTGCAATACCGTATTTTGTAATTTGTATTTCAATTAAAGCAAAGCATGTATTTTGCCCAGCCCTGCTTATAGTAATATCATAAGTTGTGTGAAAGATAGTTTTATTAATCCCCGACGCAAAAAGAAGGGTGTTTTAAGTTTGACGTCGATGTCTGTCTGTCTGTCTATGTGTATATCTGTCTGTAGCATCGTAGCTCTCAAACGGATGGACCGATTTCGATGCGTTTTTTTTTCATTTGAAAGCCAGTTTTTCCTTGCGGTGGTTCTTAGCTACGTTTGGTTAATATCGGTCCAGCAGTGTAAGAGTATCAGTTATTTTCCAAATGATGTAAGGTATTTCTGTTAGGGAGTTTTTGAAATATCCTTTATATTAAGACTAACTCCTTCACGTTCCGGGATAATCAGTATCCAATATGTTAATCCAGGTTATAGCTAGTCGCCCATGTTGACGTCGCGTATGACGCGCGCCTCAAAGAGATGTCAACATAATTGACGGGGCCCTCCCCCAGGGCCATAGCCTGCCGGGGCTGTAGGACGTTCGAAAAAGATACCGCGTCCCCGGAACACAAGGGATGAAGGAAGGAGCATGGATGGGTTTTAGTCAGTAAGAGTCTGACACTCCCTACCACTCCGCTCTCGGCGGAATCATTTCCCATCCCTAAAAAAAGGTTACAGCTAGTAATATCGTATAACTTCGTCTCTTTAATCCAAAGCTGACATTATAATCTGGACGTGATACTTAATCTACGAACATCGGTAGATTAAAATCACACGCAACTATAGCCCCAGGGATTGCATTAGTTTGCGAAATCCGAGTACACAGAATATACCCTGCCGCCCACGTTTACTATGTATGTTGTCTCGTGAGAACTGCAAACAGACAAACATGGGGTAATCTTATTAAGTAGTGACGTCATACTCATTTGAGCAGAAGGTTCATCATCATCATCATCATCAGCCTATATATTGTCCCACTGCTGGGCACAGGCCTCTTCTCATACAGAGAAGGCATGGGCATTGATCACCACGCTTGCTCAAGGCGGATTGGCGATTTCAGACTTTTTAAGTCCAGGTTTCCTCACGATGTTTTCCTTCACCGTTAGTCAGTGACGTCTAAGATATACTTAGAAAGTACGTATGACTTTAGAAAAGTCACATTGGTACTTGCCAGGTTTCGAACCCGCACACTCGTACACGAGAAGCAGGTGCCTTAACCTCTAGGCCACCACGACTTATTTATCTATCGAGCAGAAGGTTAGGTCTGTTAAATTTTTGCACGCCATCGGCTATTACAATAAGACACATTTACGACGATTGAGACGATTTGGGCTTTGTAATGGCAAATTAGTTGACATCCCATTCAAAATTCGAAGATTCGAGAAGCGAATTTGACAGATAAATAAAAAAAATGTTGTGATAAAGCAGTTTTTATTAAAAAAACCGGCCAAGTGCGTGTCGGGCCACGCGCAGTAGGGTTCCGTAGCAGGAGCTAGTTAGTCGACTATAACTCTGTAATCGGTTAAGCCTACTTAGCCGTGATAGTTTTCCTTGTAATTTAATTACATGTACTACGTCTGTGATTTTTTTCGTATTTCTAGGTACAGCCATTCAAAAGTTAGAGGGGGGGGTAACTCGTATCGAACAAAAATTTGCACTGAAAAGTTAGATATTTCACAAATGGCTCGCTTAACCAAAAAATGGTCTTCACACACCCATAATATTTTTGAAAGACCTATCTAACGATACCCCACACGGAGGGGTACGCGAGAAAAAAAATATTCATCCCCACTTTACGTGTTTGGGAGCTACCCTAAAAAAAATATTTTTCAAAATTTTATTTTACCACTTTCTCGGCGTGATCAATATACATATCCATACCAAATTTCAGTTTTCTAGTATCAAGAACCTCGGAGCTATGCCGCAGACAGACAGACAGACGGACATGGCGAAACTATAAGGGTTCCTTGTTGGACTACGGAACCCTAAAAAAAGGAGATTTTATGTTTCAGAAACTTCATCTTTAATCTGTCACCAATTTATAAGGTTCGTCAGTATAAAAGAAAAATGAAGTGGATTTTCTGCATGTTTACTGTATAGTGGCATCGATGTGGGCGTAATTGATTTGAGCACTTTAGGTAATTGGAGATACAAAGCTTTATAATTGGCATTTTGGGCCTGAAGAGCTACTCAGGGATTTCGTTAGTTATCAAGAAAAAAGATTCCTTGATAACGTTTAATTACTATCGAGAGAGAATCTGTGTCTTTATCTTAGATCTAGAATTAAGGCTGCTCATTAATTAATTATGGTTATAAGTAACCAGTAAGTAAGTTGTAGAATATTTTTCACCTGTTTATATTTTATACCAGCTAACGTCGAGGCTTCAGCATCGATAGATTAGCAAGGTTAAGCTGCTCTAGCCGCGGTCAGACCATGGATGGGTGACCGTTTTTTAACATAGCGAGACTCCTTCGTGCCTCGGAGAGCACTCTATATTGTGAAAGCTTAACAAACAAACAAACTGACTTTCGCATTCATAATATTAGTTATCGGAAAGCACGTTAAGCTGTTGATTCCGGTTATCATTTATAGATTTTTGACAGTCGTTACAGATAGTCAGAAGCCAGAAAGTTCGACAGTCAGTCTTACCAAGGGGTATCGAGTTACCCGGTAACTGGGTTGTGGAGGTCAGATAGGCAGTCGCTCCATGTAGAACACTGGTACTCAGCTGCATCCAGTTTAGATTGGAACTTAGTTGGAAAAGGCTAGGCAGATGAGTCATCTACGATAGTCACTCTAAAATTTTTGTAGATAAAGTTTTTTTACCAGACTGTGTGCTAAGGAATTTTCGCTGTCAGGAGTTTATCAGTAGTGACTGACAGGCGAGAAACCGGTGTCAATCTTCTTTATATCCCTTTGTCAGAACTTTAGGCTTGGGTGGTCTAATAAGGAATGTAGAAATAATGACTTAAGCATGGCTCACGGCCACTTTGAGAGAAAATTAGCAGTTGCATCGATGTTTTTCTTAAAGCAGTTTTTCATAACAATCGCATCTTTTTGGTAGAGTTTCAAAAGTTTTACGTTAATAAATAACTGTCATTTTGGCAGGCCTGCTAAGGTAATGGTAGGTAATTTAATTTTTTTGGATCGGAAATTATCATATGTACGAGTTCTTCGGAGTATTCATTAGAAGTATTTTATAACTAGTTTTCTGCTGGGATATACGAATTCAAATTAAAAATGAAAGAGCTGCATACAAACTGTGCCCCCCTTCTTCACCGTCTTAGGGGCAGAATTTTGGAAAATCCTTTCTTATCGGATGCCTACGTCATACAAAAAACATATCCTCCAAGTTTCAGGTGTCCACGATCAGTGGTTTAGGCTGTTCGTTGATCTGTCAGTCATTCAGAACAAAGCATTTTATATGTTTATATTGATTTACATACGTCATCTATACGTTTTTTTATGTTTAACTTATTAAGTATTAGTAAATTAATTGTTTTTTTATTACTTTTCAGGTAATCAGAAATCCTAGTTGGTAGTCTACATCTTCAACAGTTGTATCGTAAGTAAATACCTAGACTAAGTTTAAAATATTGCCTCAACTTAATTTATTGTGTATTTATCATTAAATTCATTATTAAAAGCCTATTAAAACTAATAGGCTACTAGCCTCTAGATTGTATCATCACGCTATACAATAAAGGGACCAGGAAGCGCCTAACTCCACGATCATGTGCCAAAGAGTATGTAACAAATGAAGTATCATCTAGTCATCTAGTGGGTAGTACGTGGACAGTAAATAATTGGGAATTTATAATAGTTAAAATAATTTGTTTAGATGGAAATGCCATTATTTAAATAATTTAGAAGATACTGTTACAAATTAATGGGGATATTTTTTATTAAAACAGTAGATATATTCTTAAAACAACCAACACATCCCCTGTTTCCCATTCCCTGTTTCTTTTGTAGTAATATTATTTTATTAGTGATTATTTTTTTCATCATGATAAGGATAACACAGAAACACTTGAAGGAGCTCCCTTTCCTAGCCTTCAGAAGATAAGAGGTAGAACAATGATATATGTATATCCTATATGCTCGGTCTAGGGCGAAAAAAATATATTTTTTTTACTTTTACCAACCGCTACAGAGCCGCAAGCCCCAAAATGGAGTCAGAGTTCAGAATTTTATATGCTGACGGATTAAGCTCCTTGTAACTATTAGAATTTCATATAAGACTGAGCCCTCCATTTGCTCTTCAATCCATGCCCCTAACCCTACATACCTTTGCGTATTAATATCCAATTCATCATAGTAACTACATTTCCCAACGAAGATCCCACATGATGAATATTAACTACAATATTCATCAATGACTGGCTTGCATCATTATTCTGTGAGCGTTGAAAATTTGAATATCCAGAAACAATAGACCTCTCCTTTCTAACTCGTACTACGATACCAGAGATCAAATTACACTAGCCACCTTCTAATTGTAATTTATTAATTACATAACCATATTTATCAGACCTTTGTCTACATTAAAATTATCTCGTAAAAGAGGTCTCGTTATATTGGAATTAACCTACACGACCAATTTAAAAAGACCTCTATGTACAAATTGATAGTTTTAAAACATAGTTCATTATTAACTGGTTATCTTTTACATAGATAGTTATCTACCGCAGGTGTAAATACATTGGTAACTAAATGATAGTGAAGCGTATGATTATAATAATTTATTTAATATTCAGTAGGGTTAGTCGGAAAAACTATCGGTACAGTATGACTAAGATTTTAATTAGACGAAGGGATGGTGGGTATATCTTTGTTGGACTGTCTGTGGTACGCAGACAAAGAGGCTACAATCACTACAGTACGACCAGGAATATGTACAGGCTACCAAGTATATTAGAGTTTTGAGTGACGTCTAGGCTAGTGAAGGGCAAGTTTTTAGTCGATTAAGTCTATGGTTATTACTATAAATAGGTCAGATATGAATTTCAATTATCACTACATAGTATAAAACAAAGTCGCTTCCCGCTGTCTGTCTGTCCCTATGTGTGCTTAGATCTTTAAAACTACGCAACGGATTTTCATGCGGGTTTTTTTAATAGATAGTGATTCAAAAGAAAAGTTTTAGTATATAATTTAACAAGTTTTTGTATCTATTAGTTAAAATATCGCGGGAAAAGCCGCTGGCGGAAAGCTAGTTTATGATAATAAGTAATTAAATTTGTTAATTATCGGTTTTCGTATCAACTTATAATCAGCGAGATGAATACTGTTGTGGGTTTGATTCCCGCAAGACACAAATATTTCTGTGATCCACATGTAGGTATGTTTGTAAACGCATTGCTCATAAACTTACATTTTAAATACGAACCGTGTAATCTTTTGACGTATGAGATGACAGTTGCTTCATTACAATCTAGCAAAATAAATAAGAGCTTATTCTGGTTGAAATAAATAAATTAATTGCGTGAACACTTGCCAATGGGGGCAAGGCTCCGCTCTTTAGCGAAAAGCATTATAGCAAGCTTGAAGCCATTAATCAGAATTATTTGAACCGTCTGACAACCTTGTTGGTGCAGCAGTTAACTGCTACGACAGAGCACGAAGCTCTGGGGATCGATTCCCGGATCATGCAGTGTCTATAAGATTTCCTGTTTGTTTGTGTCTTACCAAAGGATTTCGTATTACCCGGTAACTGGGTTGTGGAGGTCAGATAGGCAGTCGCTCCATATAAAACACTGGCTCTCAAGCCGACCCTAACATAGTTGGGTAAAGGCTAGGCAGATGATAAAATGTGTTTGTGCCTTGACTGGCATTCCTTTGTGTAGCTTGTCTTAAAATTCAAATTAATCCTTACTAATATTATAAAAGCGAAAGTTTGTATATGTATAGATGTATGAATGTTTGTTACTCTTTCACGCAAAAACTACTGAGTAGATTTGGATGAAATTTGGTACACACATAGTTTATAACCTGGATTAACACATAGGATACTTTTTATCCAAGTGCGCGAAGTAGTTCCCTCGGGATGCGGGTGAAACCGCGGGAAACAGCTAGCATGCAGGGAATGAATAAATAACTTTTAAGTAAGCACTATTATCTTCAAGTACCTATTTTTATTTAATTATTTCCTTATCCAAATAGTTTCCATTTTCAACGATAACCTTTATGATATTTTTGTAGTAATTAAATATTGTCATCAACACATGGAAATATGAGTCTTCTCATTAAAAAACTTTGTGTGTTTGCTATAAACAAGATGCTAGTTTTCTAACCCAACAATGGACGCAACAACAAAGCTTGATTCTTCTGACATTTCAATTGACAAATACCGTTAAATTCTCAACAAAATAGGAAGATGACTCAGCACAAAATCTATTCCCATCATGGAAAGCGTCGAGCATCTGTGAAATCAATTAAAATAATTGAATCGACTAAAAATAACATGGCTTCCTTTGGCGCGACGATTGACAACGTGACTTTGTTTCCCGCCTAAAACTACTCACAAAATTATACTCAAAGTTAATCGAATAAATTTTAGTCGATTCTCAACTTTAACGAACAAACCATAGAGCTTTAGTAAGTTTTGGAATTAAAAAAAGAAATTTTGTACCATAGAGTACGCTCCCTTTCTTTTGTTAGTAGTGATGTGGCTAAAAATAAAACCGAATAAATGTATCGGTACAAATCTATCGGTGTTTTGAGGTTGGAATGTTTCTTATTACGGGGATCTTTTTATAGTTACACCGAATATCCGGTTGTGTTTGTTCGTTGCTTCTTAAGTTTCTCAAAGGGTGGTTTATCTGGACATAGGGCAGTGACTGTAAACTTTCGATATTGCTGGAGTATTTTGGTTTAAGTTAACTAACTAGTGCTGGCACCTCAATGGATTAGATACATTTAATTGAGACAAGGTATAAAATAAAATGAGGAATTTTCTCTTCCTTTGTATTAATTTTTTCAATCCTCAATCTAACCTTAGCCTAAGCCTTGTCAAATAAACTAGCTTTGTTCTCCATACAGTATACTCTTATTCGAATGTTACCACAGTTAAAAATACATTTCAATAAATCAAACAATTATAAGCTCTCGCGGGAAGTTTGTCTAATTATGTTTTGTTATAAAAATACTTCATCCTGTCTTTAAAAATTTGTTCACACAGTTCATGTTTTTCGTCGGAAGTTAAGTATTAATGTCAGTGTCAAGAATAAGTTAAAATCACAGAAAACACTTTTTTTAATATTCGTTGTACCTATAGATTTTAAATTACTTAGTAAAAACATTAAAAATAATAGCAAAAAAAATTAAGAATGAAAAAAAAAACAAAAAATAATAGTTTAAAAAAACACGCTTTTATTGCTGATCGAACTAAAAAGTAGAAAATATTTTTTAAATAATTCAATTCAGAGTAAAAAGCGTGGGGTGCATTTTCCTATATTTTCATGACTCTCCTCTCATAAATGGTTGCCAATAGAATAGGTGTAGTAATTAAAATATCAAACACCCCACGCTTTTTACTCTGAATTGAATTATTTAAAAATTATTTTCCATTTTTTAGTTCGGTCAGCAATAAAAGCGTGTTTTTTTAGTTTTTTTTTTTCGGATTATTGCATTGTCATCGGCCCTTAACACGTGTGCAAAGTTCCAAATTGATCAGACGTCTAGAAACCAGTGAAAATTAGGTTCAAAGATTCCGTTACATACATACATACATACCTACATACATACATACATACAACCCGAGCTAATAATAAAAGCGTGTTAAAAATGGTAAAGTATTAGGTAGAAATACGATATGCTCTTATCTATAAATGTTACAAAAATATAATCACAGATTAAATAAGTATAGGTTTTATTATTATTATTAATTCATATTATTATACTATGATAAATTATTATTCCATTTGAATTATAATACCAAATTTTATCTCAATTGGTTCACCTGTTTTTAATCGTAACAAACAGACGTACCATCACATTTATAATAATTATAAGTGAAGATTGGTACTATGTCGATAAATAATACCAACATAATAATACAAACACAAACCAAAAACAGTACGCGAGAGAAAAAAGTCTTAAATGGTATCGATTGTTCGTAGAACGATCACGGCGCGCCCTAGTTAGGTTAATAACCCTCTAACGAAAACAATATGGGCTCAGCGGCCCTACCATGACGTTTAAAGTAAGATTATTCGATTCTTATTCTAATGTGGGTAAGAGATGGCGCTAGACAACCTTTATAGCTCTATCTCTTTCTCACACTAGAATAAGAAAGTAACAATCTTACTTTAAACGTCATGGTAGGGCCGCAGGAATCTGATAGAATGCCACCGTTTGACTCTGAGAAAAGGGTTTAAAATCATTAACGAAATTAGTACGTATTTTTTTTCTACATGAGCTCTTGCAGGGTGCTTCTAACAGCATTCGACCTGCTTAACCGGACAATGTGGCGAGATCCTAATTTAAAGCAGATACGCCATTATGCAGCTAGAATAGAGCTAAAATTACATCGGTAGGTGACTCCTAGTCTTTTTTCTATACTAATATTATAAAGAGGAAAGATTTGTTTGTTTGTAGGGTTTTAACTTAAAAACTACTGGACCGATTTTAAAAATTCTTTCACCGTTAGAAAGCTACAGCTTTACGAAGTGTCATAGGCTATATTTACTTCGAGAAATAATTAGGGATCCCTATTAAAATTTGAATAATGTAACCCAAGGTGTAAAAAAAATGTCCACGCGGGCGAAGCCGCGGGCGGAAAGCTAGTCAATTATAAAAAGCATACAATGTCAAGATCTCAAAGATAATTTTAATTTAATTAGTGTACTATTACTTATTCTGTGCTACTATCACGAAACATTTCGTGTGTAAATACGTCTGGCAGATTTATTACTAAATGCTTCAAGCGTCTGGCATTCCTATCTTTAGTATTACTTAGTTTATGGATATTGTAAAACACCAAACATTTATTTGAAAACACTAATAAAAAAAATAGCAACCTATTATTTTAGAGGCAGTTACATAAAGCTGGCTTGCTGAGTTAGGATAGGCTATTTCAAAGTTTTAAACATAAATTCTTAAAGCAAAATTTTACGTTCAATTTTCTATTTTGCCAGGTTTGAAACCATAAAAGGTGGTAAAGTTTGTTAGTTTGTATGTAATGGGTAATATTTGGAATTACTAGACCTATTCTAGAAACTCTTTCACTAATTAATAGATTTTTTCCCCTTAGAGCTGTTACGTGAACACAACACGGGAGACGCCGCAAGCAAGAGTTGAGAAGTAAAAAAAGTTTTTATTCAAAAAAGTTTTTAGGTACTTACCTATTACAAAACTGGCTGCTCGCCCCAGCGTCGCATGGGTTTTTTCTTCACTTTTCTGTACAAATTTTAAATTTTTTTCTTTCATAAAAGCCTTGTCCTGACTATTACAAACACAACGAAAAAGAATTAGTCGAATAAGTGCAGCCATTCTTAAGTGAATAGTGATGCGCTTACACACATTTTACAATTGATGTTTATTAAAAAATATAGATTCATAAATTGTATTAATCAAAATAAGAACACTTGTGGCCAATTTCATTACATCTGTATAAGTATCGGTTACACTTATCTAACAAATAATAATAATAATGACGTTTTAATTATAAATTAATCTAGCCGACTATTCCTATTCATAATAGATGAAACAGGTCCTAAAACTTCCATTCATAAATTCAAAATTGGAACAGTTTTTTTTACCGCGTGGCATAGACAAATTAATGCTTTTATACTAAATTGGATACCAGTTAATCAGTCCCTTTAATTATTCTAATTGAATAAAATGGATTCCCATTTACTTTTACTACTTCATTTCTAAGAAACGATACATTGCTTGTTAATTGGATATCTTCTACTTTACAGGTATTCATTAATTACTAATGAATTTATTATGCGGAGGCTTTGAGGGGAAGGTTTTTCTTTCTATTCTTTTACAATTCTGACGTCGTATTAGTCGATTATTTAATAGGATTCTTGTTAGAAAATTGATGAAATTTTGGAATTAGACATGATGCAATGTGCTTGGGCTCTGAAGTATCAGTCATGGCTCATATGCATCTATTATTTTTACAAATAAATGTTTGTTTGTATATTTTCTATCGCACACATGATTTATGTCAAATCACTAGTGAGGGGACAGTTTTTTTGAATATCACTTTTTTTTTAAATATATTTTTACAAAAATTCTTTCCTTTATTAAAATTCCAATAAGTTAAGGTTTTAATTACACTTCTAGTATTCAGGAATCCATATAAAAATATCGAATCTAACAAGATCTCGTTCAAATTCTTTTAAAGTAACAAAAAGATAAAATAGAAAGTGTCGTAACCCAACGCTTATATTTTATCATTTGGATCGCGAGTGTGGGTGTTCTATTCCTTATAGATTTGGTATCTTGAATGCGACTAGACCAGTTTTATTAACGCCTTCCAAGGAAGATTCTTCGCCCACAACGGCACAGAATGAAATTGTGATTCCGACTTTCCAAGTTTAGCTTGTTTTTTAGAAATTTTGATTGGAAACGAAAATGGGAACTTTGATCAGACTAATAGGAATTGTTAACTGTATCATTAAAAGTTTTAAATAGACTTTTAGTCGATTATAAGAAGTTTTAATCGATATTAAGTGAAGGAAATCGAGTGACATTACTCCTGAAAAAAAAAGTGTTTTAGCAAGAATCGTATTATATTTTAGTAAGCTTGGTTACTTTTACAGTATTAATTTGTATTAAACGAGAAAACAAAAAAAAAGTTCATACCACGCTCCGTTACACGCAAGCGTATCATTGTACGTTTATATACCTGTATTTCCCGCCAAAAACTAAAAAGCCCATGTCTTCACTTCTGGGTCAATTCCACAATTAAAATGCCCCGTCATGGTGTTAATGTGTTAAACAATTCTAATTTTAATCTAAATATGCGTCAGCAGACCGTGGAAGTACAATTGTTTGATGTTAACCTAAAAAAATAGCGTGTTGGGTTACTTGAACTACGAGGTTGGGTAAGAGTTTGTATGATAACGAAATAAGTAGGTAC
The DNA here is from genome assembly GCA_963891755.1 of Pyrrhia umbra. Classification (NCBI taxonomy): domain Eukaryota; kingdom Metazoa; phylum Arthropoda; class Insecta; order Lepidoptera; family Noctuidae; genus Pyrrhia; species Pyrrhia umbra. Next base: position 7,486,674 of record OY982943.1, read on the forward strand.
TGGTCTTGTTAATTTACTTGGTATTTCGAAACTAAGAATACCACTTCAAGATAAAAACTATGTGCAGTTTGGAGCAGGTACCAATCATTCATTTGGTACTAAGTTACTTATTTTGGATGACGCAAACTTTTTTCTATCCTAACTTCTTAACTAATATTAAAAATACGAAAGAGAGTTTGTTTGTTACGCTTTTATGTTAACACGCCTGAACCGAATTGAATGATATTTTAAATAATAATAATAAATATCTTTGGACAATTTCACACAGCGCCATCTAGCCCCAAGGTAAGCAATGCAAGCAAGCATGCTTGTGTTATGGGTGCTAGCTTAACGGATATACTACTTATATACTTTTTTTAAATACATACATATTAAACATAGTAACACCCAGACCCGTCACAGAAACTAAAATTCATCATTTCAATTTCTGCCCGGCCGGGAATCGTACCCGGGACCTCTTGCGTGGTATGTTGACCACTTAACCACTCAGGTCGTCAAATTAGTCATATTTAGTACAGAGATAGATAGTACCTGGAGACAGATGGACAGATGGACTTTTTATGGGGTGCGTTAAATAGTTCGTTCGGAATAAATGAAATAAATTACATAGCAATGCAATATTAAAAATACACAAGTCTACCTTATAATATAAATGATTAGGTATAATTTAATTGATATTAAAAACATTTATGCAATTCGCCAAAGCGTATACAACCACAAAGTACTTCGCTTTTGGTAAAGCTTTTAGATCAAAAAGATTAAAAAAAAATGTATAATCCAAAAGAATTTATAACATGTCTAAACAATGATAAATGAAGGTATATTTATATTTTCATAAAACTTCCTTTACTTGTTAAGTTCTGTTCAAAGTGATTAGTAAAACAAATAAATTTATCAATGAGTTACATCCCTATTTCCTTAGCCCTGACAGACAAACGACACGTTGACGACAGACAGAACGTTCACAAAAATAGACAATGCCTTTCGTAATCTTTATTAATCGTTGACAGAATTTTTGTTTAAGTTTTCATAATTTTATATTATTATTATTTGAAAGATGTTGTTATAAATCTGTCGATTTTTTACTTCAAAGAGCAAAGGAATTCTATTTTTTAATGTCTCTACATTTTTACGGAATAGATCCATTTTTATTTTTCATCCATTTCGTAACGTGCATCAGAAAAGCAGTATAATATATAGACGCGAAAAAAAATGTTTAATCAGTCAGTGGACAAAAAATCTAATTAAAAATCTTACAAAAATAATATGAATCCGTTTTACGATAATCTCTTCTATTAGATAGTCCCTTCCCTATTCGAAATACAGAACAAGACATTGTCTATGATATTTATAACCTAAACCGCTTCAGGGAAACGTTGGGTCACAGGAATGCGTGACATTTCCAGAATAGCCATAATATTTATATAAATGAACTCAACAAATATTTCTATATAATCTTGAGATTAAAGAAAGTTATAGAATATAATTATTATTCCGCCCGTGTTCTTTAAATCTTATTATGTAAATACAGCGATTAATTTAAGCTTAAGGATTGCTAATTATGAACGGTATTTAGTTTTGATGTGTTTCCTATAATTATATGCCCTTTAGTTTCTTGTACAACGGTGTTATTCAAACATCCGAAATATTTATTTGTAAATTATACAAATATTTAGGTATATGCATTGCAGTAAAAACAAAAAAAAAAACCCTGATTAATTTGACCATAATTTATAATGAAAATAGATTTAGCAGATGCTACAAAACTTAGGTACTTTAACCGTCATAAACTAACCACTTGCTTACTAATGACTTCTTAGTAACATCTGAGACGTCCCCTCCCTATCCTCATTGTCTATGACAACTGTAACACGTAATCTCAAGATTCAAATCAATTTCATTTCATTAAAATTTCGACTTTCACAGTGCGAGCCCGCATGTTTCCGAATACTTTCATTACACCAATTGAATGAGTTTTTTGACCTCAATACACAAAAGGGATGAAGTTTTAATCGTGTCAATCGAGATCAAACATCGATTACGATTTATCGATTCAATATTGTCATTGGATGAATGGATGGTTGTCGGTGCCGGTTGCGAGGAATGAGGATAAAAATAGTAGCGAGAAATAAAAAATATTTATTGTTTTTTTTTTTCAATTTTGTTCATGCTAACTTTTCTAATAATCTGATAAGCGTTAGATATTTCGCGTATTTTTGTAGTTTCGAAAACTTCGGGCTTCAAAGGAGTAGTACCTTAGTAGCAAGTTTAGTTTAGTATTTAATAACTAAGTAGGTACTTGAACCCGACATGCATTCATTATTTTTATTAATGACCGTCCAATATATTACACATACACCAGATAGTGTAATTTGAAGTGCCTCTTTAAAGTCAAGTAGCTAAACATTTTTAAGTGAACCATTTATTCTTTTGTACTAACAGCTGGGTGGGCTCGAATAACAAAAAGAACAATGACGTCATCATTACGAGAGAACTGTTTACACATTTACAATAATTTTCGAGGTTAGAAATGGCGGGCATTCTTTCGTTCTATTTTGACGCCATGTTGGGGTTAATGACCTGGGTTCGCGCGTCCCGTTCACGGGGAACGCTACTCAAACGAGTTAGTTGCATTTTGCATTCTGTTTAGTTATGTTTAAATTAAATAATTGGAACATTCCTTGTGAATGTTGTTTGTTTTGATTTTTAATTGATTGAATGCTCATGTACAATTATAATTCATATTGTAGCGTAAAATAAAACATTATTATAGCCATAGTCATATTGGAATCAGTTCTATTTGGAAATAACCTAGGATAATAATGGCTGGCGCGTCTATTTAATAATGTTTTTCTTGCATGCGAGACTGCATGGTGTTTTATAAGCGTCTGGCCCCACGCAAATCGTAAAATTGAATCAGCTAATGGAACAGTGTCATTAAATTAAACTGTTCTTGCATGAGACAACATGCATGTTAATTACTTGAATTTCGACGTAAATAATGTGTTTTTGAAATAACTCGAGGTTTTAAAAAGGGTGAAGGGTTGGTCATTGTTTACAAAGGAAAATTGTTGAATAAAATTATTTTTTTTACGATGTTCAGTCTGTTGTAATTTTAATTAAGGCTTTTAATCAATGTTGCTATTTTATGTGGCGATGCAGGAAATGTTTTGGGCACGACACTCATTGACAGAGAAAAGGATTAACATTTTGATGTTCTTTGATTTTGATGACCTTTCTTTTTCATACCTATATTTTAAATTTATTTTTGCAATTTTAGCCTTGCCCTAGTCGGATAAGATCAGGAATATAAAAAATGCTTTAGAAACTATAATGACTATTGTCTATTAAACGCTATTTACTACATAAATAAAGTATTTACAAAGTCCTTGAAAGTTTTTGTCCCTAAATACACATCTGCCAATTAAAATTAGTTTTTCGACTATATCGCTAACCTAACCTTGACTTCGTGAACGAACTCTTTATTGCCGAATCTAATGAAAAAAAAAGCCGAATCTTCACCAAACTGTAAGATGGATGTCATTGAATTTAGGCAGTTACACATCTGCCAAACATTTGTTAGTAAGGGAACAGAATTATTACGCAATTTTGATAGAAGCAACATGTGATTTTTTAATGTTTTATTATTAAGACCACCACTTCGCTTCCTGTAAGCGCTGAAGGATTTAACTGTAATTCCCCCCCCCCCCTCTTTAGCTAGGTGGGGCGATGATATTCGTAAGACATTAACAACTTTTGTTCTGAGAAATTGATTGATGATTTTGTTCTAAATTCGCAAAAAACATCACTTCCCATACAAAATAGTCAACCAGCTGACGACTTTTGTATGGGAAATTAAATATTTATTTTATTTTATTTATATCGTTAGAAAGGTCTTTCAAAAATATTATTGGTGTGCAAAGACCATTTTTCGGTTAAAATATTTAGGTTCGGTTCCGAAATATCTAGCTTTTAAGTGAAAATTTGAAAATTTTTGCTTGATACCCATCCGAAGGGGATGGTTGTATCGAGCAAAAATTTTCACTTTTGAATGGCCTCTAACTTTTGAATGGCTGTCCCTAGCGATGTGAAAAACAGATGCAGCACATGTAATGAACTTAAAAAGAAAACTATCACGGCTAAGTAGGCTTAATCGGTTACAGAGTTATGGCACGTTTGGCACTTGACGGCACGTTTGGCGTAGTGGCTGAGCAATTTGCTGCTGCGCTGCGTGTCGCGGGTTCGATTCCCGCACGGGACAACTAAAATTGTTCCGGGTCTGGGTGTTTGTGCATGTGTAATGTATGTTTGTAAACGCACCCACGACACAGGAGTAATTCCTAGTGTGGGGCAACGTTTAAAAAAAAAAAAAAAAGAGTTATAGTCTACCAACTAAGACCTACTACGGAACCCTACAGCGCGTGGCCCGACACGCATTTGACCGGTTTTTATAGCACTAGTTAGGATTTTCTAAGAACAGAGACGCCAATACTAAGTCCAACTCAATGAGGTAACCACAGCCTGTCACAGTACGATTAACTATCGAAGCCAGCTTCCAGTCTAACCAGATGCGGCAGTAGGTCTCTAGCAACTGCACGACCGCAACCCAATTAGTTCGGTACACCGATATCCTGTGGTTAGACGATGGAGGGTGGAGGTAAGCAGAACGATCTATTATGGGGGACAAGTAGGTGTATAATTTATACATGTAAAATGCTTTGGCCTGAATGACTTGACTGATGGATCAACGCACAGCCTAAAGCCCTTTTTCTAGGGTTCCGTAGTCCGACAAGGAACCCTTATAGTTTCGCCATGTCCGTCTGTCTGTCTGTCTGTCCGCGGCATAGCTCCGAGGTTCATTTTAGTAGAAAGCTGAAATTTGGTATAGATATGTATATTGATCACGCCGAGAAAGTAGTAAAATAAAATATTAGTAGCTCCCAAACACGTAAAGTGGGGATGAATATTTTTTTTCTCGCGGACCCTTCGTGTGGGGTATCATCAGATAGGTCTTTCAAAAATATTATGGGTGTGTAAAGACCATTTTTCGGTTAAGCGAGCCATTTGCGAAATATCTAGCTTTTAAGTGCAATTTTTTGTTCGATACGAGCATCCCCTCCCTCTAACTTTTGAATGGCTATTCCTAGAAATGTGAAAAAAATCACAGACGTAGCACAGAATGATTTTTTTTTTCGGATGGGAAATCATCAAATGACCCATCCCGCCGTGGGTGGGGCGGGTGGGAGTGTCAGACTCTTACTGACTAAAATCCATCCATGTTCCTTCCTTAGCCCTCTGTATTCCGGGGGCGCGGTATCTCTTTCGAACGTCCCGCAGGCACGGCAGGGAAATTATACCCTTAAGGTGGTAAAAAAAGGGGGCAAATTTTGTAAGAAAACTCGGTCATTTTTTTTAATTTGAATTCGTATAGCCCACGCGGGTGCGGTGCTGTTACAGGGTATGGTATGAATGTCGCAATTAATATTTTTTTAATATACCCGGTGGACAACTATAGCTCCATCTTTACTCCACACATTTTGACGGACACTTTTTCATACACAGAGACAGCTCTCCTTTCTTCTACCCTCCATAGGTTAAACCAACTAACGAACAACTTGTAACGCGATAGGTGACTTAAAAATTTAAATATTTCAGTCACAGCCAAAAAAAATGAGTAACTAAATACAGCCACTGTTTTGTACGACTTTTTGTTACTAAAACAAGGTCACTAACAACGAAAATAAAACTAAAATGTCTTTGTTTTTTTGTAATCCCGAAAAGCATGTACCTCGTTCGAAGTTACGGCTTTATAATCCTTACGTGACTAGTGTTGTCCCGTTCGCTCTTACAGGAGTCGTGGGCGTTAGATAGGGATGGAAGATTGGTATTATAAATCCGAGACAAACTGTAGTGTTCATTCACATAGAGTCACTGCACCGCATTCTGCAATAGTGTTGTTACGATTATCGATATTTTTGATGTGATTTTCGGTTTTAAAATAAAGGATCTCACTGAATTACTAATCGTCATTAAGAGTATTTAGAAGGAAGAATAAACCGATGTTTACTTAAATACTAAAGCATATTAATCATCAACATCATTAGACTATTTAATATTAAACCAGCCAGACAGTCTGACAACTAATCTTACCAAGGGGTATCGTGTTACCCGGTTACTGGGTTGTGAAGGTCAAGTAGGCAGCCACTCCATGTAAAACACTGGTACTCAGCTGCACGTGGTTTAGACTGGAAGCCGACCCCAATATAGTTGGGAAAAGGCTAGGCAGATGATGAGTACATCGCTGTTATCCAATAACATGCCCTAAATACCGCATTGCTAAGTTAAATGTCAAAATAAATGCTCGAACTTAATCAGCTCATTAACTTGTATCACAGCGAATCGATAAGACATCTCTACTAATCGAGTAGGTAATCGAGTAGTTAGGAAGTCCGTTCCGTTAATCGCGAATTGAATATTCAATCGATTGAGCCGTGTTTGTGCTGTAAGCAGCTCAGTCACGACTAAACTATTCCTTTGAGACTTATACCTAAAAAGCTATTTATAAGCACTTTGAGGTAATGTACTTCTAGTAAGGAAAAATAGGTTGATAGTCATATCAAATCTATACGTACCTGTATAGTATTAATAAAAAGAGTCCTTCATGGACCCCAGTCCTCATTTTGACGTACTTTTTTGCGAGCTTTGTGAATTCAAAATTCAAAAATAATTTATTCAAACTAGGAAAACCAAATTATCACTTTTTCAACGTCAATTGTACAATTGACAGCCGCGGCAGTTTTGCTGGGAAGAAGAAGTGGCGTAAGAAACTCCCCAGAACAAGTAAAAAGTTTAAAGTCCTCAAAAGAAAAAAAACTTTACCTGTTTGAACTTTAGCAAATGCTAGACAGTGATATTTGTTATACTGAAAATGCTTTCAGTCCCACAAATGCATTATTATTTTATGCCCATTTTACTATAGTTTTTACTTTCCATGGTGGTGAAAAATATTTGTGTCAGGGATATAAAAAGCTTGGTTTTTATGACCGCTAATATAATTTAAAATGTCAAAGCATTGAGTGTTGAAGGTGTAAAAATGCAGTCTTTAGGTGCATATTAAAAAACTAGGTTTATTACGACTGCGGTATTTTCAGCTTTGCAAAAATAAAAAAAAACTAATAACCCTCTTTTTGTTCCGCAGTCGGATAAAAGTCGAGCTAGCTTATATGTCGAAAATAAATTTGAAACAACCCTCCTTTTTCATAGCATAAGATTTTTCCTCTTTGATTTTCCGAAAATCTTCAAAGTTAAATGACATTTTAATTCCATACTCTAATGAAAGAAAGCAGTATGATTTTGTAGGATTCCGGTAAATCGATAGTAAGCATAACCCAATCGAGAGACAATTACGTAATGCAGTAACGTCTAAAAACTCATTCGCAGCACCAGTCGATATTACGCTATCGATATACCAAAAACAATCGACACATTCCCCCATCCTTAGCACGTCGGGATAGCGAACCGGTTACCCGGTTCAATTGGCACACAATCCTTGTTTTTGCTTACACCCTGTACCTTGATGTTTATATAACATACGTACATATATGGGGAATATATTTCATTCATAGATTAGATGAATGAGTTACACAGTAGCCTGGTTTGGTTTTTTCTATAACTTTTTTATTCTACTTCCTATTTCGTTTTCTTACTTGAGGAGCTCGTGGTTAAGTAACAGCCGCACGGTTCGACCGATCAAAGGTTAAGCTGCGCTTGGCGCGGTCGGTCCGTGGATGGGTGACCATCTATGTCATAGTGAGACTCCTCCGTGCTTCGGAAAGCACGATAAGCTGTTGGTCCCTGTTGTCATTTGTAGATCTTTGACAGTCGTTACGGGTAGTCAGAAGCCAAAAAGTCTGACAACCAGTATTACCAAGGGGTATCGTGTTACCTGGTAACTGGGTTGTGGAGGTCAGATACGCAGTCGCTCCATGTAAAACACTGGTACTCAGCTGCATCCGGTTTAGACTGGAAGCCGACCCCAACGTAGTTGGGAAAAGGCTAGGCAGACGATGATTTCGTTTTCTTTGCGTAACAGAGACATACTCTTATTTCTATGCTAGCTGTAAACAATTTTTCTTTCTTTCTTGTAAACATAAACTTTAGTCTACACTGTGTCCTTTCTATATCCATATTTCATCGAAATCGGTTCTGCCGCTTTTTCGTGAATGTGTACCTATCAGATAGTTACTTTCATTAGCACTTGTAATTAAGTACAGTCAGGAAGTAAAGATTATTCTTACTTACTATTATAAATATGACCGAAATACCGTGGTCTATGGCGTTCTAGAAGTATGGCTTTCTATCTGTTTATAGAATCGGATCAGTAGTTTTAAAGATGGCACCCTTCAAACTAAACAAGCAATTTCATTTCTTCAAATGTAATACAATTTAATTTTAACCATATTTTATCGTCTTCAATTTTAATTTGAATTGAATATTTACCTAAATAAGTAGTTTTTCGTTAACTTTCCCAGAAAATTAAAACTACAACCGTCAAATTAATTGGAATTCACATCCATATAATACAACAATGATAATAATATTCCTCTTACAAACATCGTAAAAGATATTAGTGAGGCCCAAAAAAAACTCTTATCACTTATAAAAGTGTTATCATGATGAAATGACCATAAAAACCTCACGATTTTATTAAACACACCACAAATCCTTTTGTCAACAAACTGAGATATCGCTCGGTAACAATTTTGGGAAAAAAAATGTTAAACAACTTTTTCGTGTCGAGTGTACTCCGCTCGGATCTTATCGAAATTTCGTTTGAGATTCATTGGAAAAAGGGTTATGTTTTTATTGTATTTATATAGTAAATATATATATTTTTTTTATTGGTTTACCAACAATTGTTTACACTGGTTATGACATATAAAACAAGCAGAAACAGATAAATGATAGTGTAACAATCACTTACAGGTAAACTCAGCATGCAATATCTATAATAGAAGCCAGAAAGTCTGACAACCAGTCTTAACAAGGGGTATCGTGGTACCCGATTACTAGGAGATCAGATAGACAGTCGTTTCATAATATACAAGACTGGTCTGTGGCTGAATTCAGTTACACTGGAAGCCGACCCCAAAATAGTTGAGAAAATCCAAAAAAAAACCTCCAATTTTATCCATATTAGTTAGTCCTGCAGATTTTGAGTAAAAGAGAAACAAATATCAATCCATCGATATAAATTTTCGCATTTACAAAATTAGTAGGATAATACAATCATCATCATCATCAGCCTAATTAATGTTGGTCTCATATTGGACATAGGCCTCCCCTAACGTGCCATATCACCCGGTCTTCAGCTTGACGCAAAAATCTGCCTGCAACCATCGAGATATATCCATAGAGATGCAATCCCGAACATTACGCGGTCACAAAAACGTAACCATTTTTTAGAATGCAGATGTAGCTTTGAAACTAGTAATCATTTTGATGTAAAATTATATCTATCTCTCTCACACTAACCGAAACGTAATGTTCATGACATCTGTATGATAAGGATGGCATTTACTACAAATTTGCCCATACATTTACTACAAATTTGGCCATATTATTGTTAAAATCGTCCTGCTGTACTCTGATAGATTCAAACTGGCTTCCAAGTGACAGATGTCATGAATTATGACTGGTCAGAACCTTTATGGCACGCATTTTGCTTGGTGATTGCACATCTAGTTACTTTAGTAACATATATATCTATGCCTGCAACCTTCGCAGATGTCTGGGCTGCGGGTTCAAAAGAGATACCGCGCCCCCGAAATACAAAGGGCTGAGGAAGGAACATGGATGGGTTTTAGTCAGTAAGAGTCTGACACTACGGCGGGAGGGGTCATTTGATGATTTCCCATCCGAAAAAAAAACCTTTCGCAGATCGTCACACCATCTTGCCGATTAATACAATATTATAATAATTTTATGTTGCACTAACAGCTTTAATCTCTGCCAATACTCTCAAATATATAGGTCCACAGACGTGTAACGACTGCACTTTCTGAAGCACTTAACCTGCTTCTCAGAATAACAACAAATTGAATGTTCATCGGTCATTCCATTTATAACAGCCAATGAATGAAATCCATATATTCTACATTCAAATGTCATCGGCGGCGAAAATTGATCGCCATTTTTTTTACCGTCTCATTCTCAATTCAAAATGAAAAAAAACTTCTCAATATGGCTACAAGATGTCACTAGTTAAGGCTGAGGTGAGGATAGTTTTTTCAGGAATGGGAAATCATTAAATGTCTCATCCTTCTGTGGGCGGAGTGGAAAGGAGTGTCAGACTCTTACTGACTAAAACCCATCTATGTTCCTCCGTCCTTTACGTTTCAGTGGTAATTCTTTCGAACAATCCGACAGCCCCATATCTAACTCTATATTTCCTGATGCCCACTCGGGTAAAATCATTACAAGACCGATAATGGTGCCGATTCTGACTTACACACGACTAAACTAATTTTAAAATATCATGCTCTTTTTCTATTGCGAAATACAAGAAGAGGATAGCAAGTAATTCAGTGCTGTCAAATTAAATGACAGATGACATTTTGTTCGTACAGGTTTGTTAATTTAGTCGAGATTGATGTTGATGTTTAATTTGTATGGAAAACTATTTTTTTCTAATTTGACAGGCGTTAAAAGTTTGCTATCCCTTTCTTATATTTGTTGATGGAAAGAGAGAATTATAGACTAAATTTAATTTAGATGGTGTCAAGAGAATCGCGGCCATTGTCGGCAGGGAAAATTGCGTCTTTCCTATTGGAAATGTGATACTAAATAAATAGATACATGAATTCAACCATGGCTAAGTTTAAAGTTCAATAATATTATCTCTTTTAACCGACTTCAAAAAAAGGAGTTTCTTTATTCGATCCGTACGTGTGTATGTACTACTATACATGTTTTTATGTCCGCAATTATCTCAAAAACTACTGCTCCGATTTGAATGGCGTTTTCGTTGTCAAATGCATATTTTTCAAAGAAAGTTTTTTATCTTTAAAGTTTAAATAAAAAAACATGTCTATATATTATGTCATGTCCATTTTGTTTGGTGATAAAACGGAATTATTACTGTGTGACATCGACTTAAAACTGGGTTATAGAGCGCTATTCATGTCCTATTATATTTTTAAGACCAATAGAAGTGTTTATGGTCCTATTTATAGCATTTGATTAACCTAGTTGTGACGAGCAATTGTAGCTATTCGCTAGGTCGCTGCACTGTGGGAAATTGTTAGTTTACATGCATTTTTAGCCCACAGCTCATAAAATTCTGCCTTCAGCAGAATTCAAACTTCGCGCATCCGCATAAAGGGGGATGTTCGAAAGAGGTACCGCGCCCCCGGTATAAAAAGGGCTGAGAAAGGAACGTGGATGGGTTTTAGACAATAAAAGTCTGACACTCCCTTCCACTCCACTCACAGCGGGAAGGAGTCATTTGATGTCATCCGAAAAAAAAGGTATAAAATATAGGTGTACCATATTTCTTCAAAATTCATTCAGTAATTTTTGGCTTGAAAGCGTAACAAACATGCATACATACATCCTCACTAACTTTCGGATTAGATAGGTTTAAGATTTACCTGGACTGCGGTCCGTGGATGGGTGACCATCTATGTCATAGCGAAACTCCTCCGTGCCTCGGAAATCACGTTAGTCTGTTGGTCCCGGCTGTCATTTGTAGATCTTTGACAGTCATTACGGGTAGTCAGAAGGCAAAAAGTCTGACAACCAGTCTTAACAAGGAGTATCGTGTTACCCGGTAAACTGAGTTATGGAAGTCAGATAGGCAGCCGCTCCATGTAAAACACTGGTACTCAGCTGCATTCAGTTTAGACTGGAAGCCGACCCTAACATAGTTGGGAAAAGGTTAGGTGATGATGATGATGGCTGATGGCCAATATGTACCCTGCTTACCTTCGAACTGTAATCGTGAAGTAAATAAAAGGTTCTAGAACCTTCTAGAAGTCCATAACAGCACCATGACAATACATAATACCGTAATTATAGTTTGGTATCGTTTGAGCGCATCGGAGTGCATGTCACTACAGATCTTAACAGATTTTATATATTATGACAATGACTTGGGACCGACTGGTTTGTTCCACTTGCTACTTGAATATAGCCCCTTAATATTAAACGTTAAAATGACTGAGGTTTCCGTGTGCAAAAGTAACGGTGCTGTACTGCATCTGAAAAAATAATTAAAAAAGATATTCTTAATTTTTTTATTTATTTATTTATAGCTTTATTTTATCCCATACATTCATACGTTCTTACATTCATTTTACATATTTGTGCATTGTATTCTTTTATTTATTTATTAATGTTACTAACATTTATAATTATTTTAGTTTGAGTACGTAAAGTTAGTATTGTTAGGTGTAAGAGCCGCCTTTTGCGGCGAAAGTCAGTGATAATCTTCATCAGGGGTTTTTAAACGCGCGCTTCGAAAAAATTGTCAGCAAAAGTGACGGCGCCCTCCCCCAGGCCATGGTCTGCCGGGGCTGTGGGATGTTCGAAAGAGTTTCCGCGCGTACGAGAAGAGCTGAGGATAGAACATGCATAGGTTTTAGTCGTAGTAAGAGACATACACTAACTGCGGGAGGATTTGATGGTTTCCCATCCGAAAAAATGTTTTTTTCACACTCGACATGAAAGAAAAAAATGTCAAATTCACGCAAACAAAATTAAATCACCTAAACCGATATTGATCTCTTAGTAACTCAACAAAACAAGTAAAATGTGTTATGTATGAGTCATTTAAATAAATAATGCTAACTCATCTATTTCCTATGCACTATGCGCCTTTACTTATGAGCCTATATGCAGCATACCAAAGATATTACACATAGGTTTGAGTCATGAGATGAATAGACAGAATCACCCATGATTAGATTACAATTTATTAAACACCAGTTTCTGCCTGCGACGTCGCCTGTGCACGTGCACAAAATAGCTTATAGTACTCAAGAATAATGTAGCTTTTCATTAGCGAAAGTATTGCCAAAATAGTATTAGTAACTCCTACGCTCATACACACTTTACAAATATTTCTATCACATTAGTAAAAACTAACCCTTTTATTTTTTTTAACATATTATTTATTTATTCATCATCCAAGAGTTCATATATTAATTAATTTAAACTACTTAAGGCTAAAGATTAAAGACTACTACTACGACATACATATATGCTAAAACAAAAAATATAAAATACAAAAAAAAAAAAAACACCTAAACACCCTTTTATTTATATCTATACTAATATAAAAAGCTGACGAGTTTGTTTGTAGGGAGATATCGTAATACTGTGGCTTTACCCTAAAAATATAATATCATAATCAGACAATGAAGATAGACATTGTGAGGAAATCAGTTTGTTGAACCAAAGTTTTTCGCGTTCTCTACTTATTTAGAAATTTTATAAAAAACACATTACAAACTGAATGCAAAATGACATGCTTTTATTAGTGTAAATAAATAAATAAATTTCTTTAAACAATGTTATGTATCGTAAAGTTTTGCTACCGTCAACAATAACGTAAATAAATAACCCTGTATTTGTAATTTTGTACCAAATCATGCATGAATGCAAGCCCAGTCCCAAGAGGAGCATACCACATAAATGACGCATGCATTTGACTCACGAGATGATGAGACTCAATTGAAAAGCTGAACCAACCACGTTTGACGAACTGACTCGCCGATGACTTTGTGTGTGGTGCAAGTGTCGAATTCGAAGCGATTTTGCAGAATATTTTAAGGATTTTTATTGTCGATTTGTTCTTTTGAAACAACAGTGAGCTTTGTCTCAGAAAAATGTTGCTTCTATATTTGAATAATTTTCCAATAGTGAGTGGGATCTATAAAAATGTATCTTCAAAGCTAAAATAATTACCTAGTGTCGCATTTATTATGTCATTGAGGGGCTCGTAGCTAAGTAACAGTAAGAAATGTAACTTAAAGATATTAAACACATATGCATAATTTCTGATTTCTCATTCCGATTCCTTAACAACTTAGAAGGTAGGTAAGGCTATGTATTTGAACATGGAAGAAGATTTTTCTTAAATTTCATAAATGACCAGTATTAAATCGCTAAACACCTATGAAATACACTGAACCCTATCTCGCTCACGCGTTACAATTCTAACTTAAATTGCTCGAATAAAAATGCATCGACACTTATAAATTTTACAGTTAGAACGGAGGAGATAAGAGGGAATGAGTTATGCCCAACGCTGGACAAAGGTTGTCCACAACTAGATTATTGGTATTAATTGCGACAGCTGTCGAAACAGTTAATTGTTTTATGTAAAACCGACAATTAGCCTGTTCTTGGTAATCGCTCATTTGTGATATAAAGAATGACTAACTTTTCGCGCGTGTGGGCTATACAAATAAAAAATTACAGAGTTTCATACAAACTTTGTATGAAACTAGCCTTAGGGGTAGAATTTCGGAAAAACTTTTTTTATCGGATCGCCTACGTGACACAAAGAAGACACCCTCCAAGTTTCAGGTCTCTACGATCAGCGGTTTAGGCTGTGCGTTGATCCGTCAGTCATTCAGGACAAAGTATTTTATGTATTGTATAGATGAAGCGCTATGATGCTTGCGGCGTGTAGATTTTAAAGATAATAATTATATTACAAGAACTAGATGACATTATCATTTTTTTACAAAAACTAGGCGTTACCAATCCTTTCAATATTATATGGGAAAAAAACTCTGTCTATCCATCCTGGTAATATTATAAATGCCAAAGATTGTGAGGTTGGATGGATGAATTTTTGTCACTCTTTCACGTAAAAACTGCTGAATGGATTTGGATGAAATTTAGTACACACATGGTTTATTAGAGTCACTCATAGGATACTTTTTAGCCAGGTGCGCGAAGTAGTTTCCTTAGGATACAGGTAAAACTGCGGGAAACAGCTAGGCAGACGTATTTTCACGGTAGACACGCCGCGTCTCATCGCCCTTTTCACCTGGCTCCTAAAGATTATAGCGTGATGCTAAATAGCCTATAACCTCGGTAACAGAAAACAATTATCTCAAAATATTCGCATACCATATGTAGATAGCCAATAGATAAAATATCTATTCAAACAAGTTTCGTGACAGAGCCTAACTATCTAGACTTTAGGCGTAAGTAATGCCTAGGCATGATTTGGTGCTTATTTCGTATGATCATTTTTAGTGTCTTGTTTTTCATTTATTGTTTAAAACTGTGTCAAAGCTATGAAGAATTCTATCAACGACCACCTGTATCTTATCTATACTTATAATAAATCTGTAGAGAGGTCAATTCTGTACATTAAATATATTTCCAAAATAACTATCAGGGGGTGATTAGGGATCGATACTGATGCCAAATATGCAATCAGTAAAATTTTTGTCTGTCTGTCTGTCTGTATAAACTATAGAAACAAAAACTACTCGACGGATTTTAACGAAACTTGGTACAATTATTTGTCATACTCCTGAGCTGGTTATAGTATACTTTTCATCACGCTACAATCAATAGGAGCAGAGCAGTGAAGGGAAATGTTGTCATTTTGTTTAAACGCGCTAATCTCAGGAACCGCTGTTCCGATTTGAAAAATTCTTTCAGTGTTAGATAGTCTATTTATCGAGGAAGGCTATAGGCTATATATCATCACGCTAAGACTAATAAGAGCGGAGCACCACTATTCCACGCGGACGAAGTCGCTGGCAGAAGCTAGTTTATTTTAAAAGAGGTTGCGGGATGTTCGAGAGAGTTACCATGGCCCCGGAACGCGTGGAAAGAACATGGATGGGTTTTAGTCAGTAAGAGTCTGACACTCCCTCCTGCTCCGTCCACAGTGGGATGAGTCCTATGATGATTTCCCATACTTAAAAATAAGGCTATGTTATTACAAGCGTATTATCAGCCGCTAACTTTGAGTAGGCTAACTGGTAGTCTTTTAATAGGAAAATATACAGAAATATATGTGTTTCCACTGGTTTCACTCGCATTATGAGGGAACTCACCCGCAACCCGAAATATACATATACAACGTGTAAAAAAAATAAGCAATAAAATTTAAGCGGGCTACACATTCGGTGATAACAAATCTTTTGAGCAGTATTAGGAACTGAAAATCTTATGGGATCTTATAGTTTTAAAACAAAAAGAATTAACAGTTTTTGTTAAATAAAATAGGTTACGGCCCTAAAAATGGGTTAATAAACTCAAATTTGAAGATCAATAATGCCGAGTTTATAAATAAGTTACCCCTTATTTTCTACCTATTCGTCAACTAGCCTAATAAGCCTATTAAAATTTAGTGAAAAAAAAATATGAAAAAAAAAAGTTTACAGATTTAATAATAAGATTTTGTCAGTAGCATCTATACTTGATATATGTACATACCCTTAAATATTATTGCTTATTTTTTTACACATTGTATATAAAAAAATCGTATGTCCTTACCACTATATACTACTATATCCATATCAAACTCCTTCCAAATCAGTGCAGCTGTTGTTTACCATGATAACAGATAGACATAATTATTTTCAGATTTAAATAAAAATATTGTTACGAATTTTCTTTTAAAATTCAAACTGTTTCATTAAAATTTATGATTGTATCTTGTTTTTAATTTATTTTACTAATGATTACTTTTTTAATTGTTACAGGTAATTTACAAATCCAATTAATGGAATCACAACACACGGTTACAAGGTTATTAGAATGGCGGTATGTAATACAAATATAATAAAAAAGATAAAATGTATATGTATTTCAAAAGTCATATATCGAAAATATTGAAGCAATAATTCAAAATTATTTTTATTTACTTCATGGAAAATTACAATTTAATAACTAGAAAAAACAAATACGATTTTTTTTATGTTACGGTACCTAAAATAAATATAAAGCTAAAACTACAGAACCAATTTTTGAAGGGTTTACTTAATGCCACAAGGAACTCTAAAACCAATAATTTATATCGCACCGCCGACAAATAAAAGTCAATTGGTTGTCTATGGAAGATATACAATCTATAGTTTGACCCAATCATCCGGGGAACCCCCGCTGGGTTCCGCGTGATGATTTGGCTCTATTATATTCTCTTGTGTTATCCCATATTATTACACTAGCTTTTTATATCGTGAGAATAATTTTATTTTACACGTAACTATTTAAATCTAAAAAATATCAGACCCGTTTGCATCAAAATTCAATTCTATTATGTATACTATCACTACATAGTATAAAACAAAGTCGCTTTCTCTGTCCCTATATCTCTATGTATGTATGCTTAAATCTTTAAAACTACGCAACGGATTTTTATGCGGTTTTTTTTAATAGATAGAGTGATTAATGAGGAAGGTTTTAGTATATAAGTCAAGTTTTTGTATCCGTTAGCTAAAATATCGCGGGCGAAGCCGCTGGCGGGAAGCAAGTAATATAATAAAGCTGAAGAGTTTGTTTGAACGCGCTAATCTCAGAAACTACTCGTACGATTTGAAAAATTATTTCTGTGTTAGATAGTCCATTTATTGAGGAAGGCTATAAGCTATTCCACGCGGACGAAATCGCGGGCAGAAGTTAGTAATTTTATAATCTAAATTATCAATGATTAAATTGTGCATTTTAAAAATAAAATTTAATAAAAGGATGGTGTTGAGGAGCTCGTGGCTAAGTAACAGCCGCGAGGGTCGATCGATCTACGCTTGGCGTTGTCAGTCCATGAATGGGTAGCCATTTATGACATAAACAAATAAATGGATTATGAATTATATGAACATCTATATTATCTTTCCAGAAAAAATGATGATCTTAGGACCAAAATAACTTATTCCTCCTAACGTCCAATACGACAATATTTTGCCAGCACAAACTCCGAACAAAATTGGCCATCTTGGCCTCATTAAGGCAAAGGCAAATTTGTTCGACACTATAAACATCATGACAGTTTTGCGACCAGGACGGCTTGACCTTTTCCGACCTAGTTTTTGTGCAAATAATTACTTATCTACCTAGTGTGGTTTAGGAAAGTTTTGGAATTAGGTAGAACATGAGAGCTCATGATAAAGCTACACTTGCCTCAGCTGATTTATGGATGGGTGATTATCTATGTCAGACCGAGGCTCCGTGCTTCGTAAAGGACAAATGCAGGAGTCGTTTTTTAGTCTCTGTAATAAAAAAAAATGTTGTCTAAATCGGTTTAGGGTACATTCGACCAAACCTGAATTTATAAAGAATATGCGGAAAATAATATATACCACGATTTTATTCTCGAGTAAATCATCAGTCGTTTTTCCATGCAATCTAGCGTATACTTGGATAAGCTACTCACGAATAGCGAAGTGAATGTGAACGAATGAAATACGCGGCCAAAAAAAATTGCTCTACAAACGGGAGGGTGCGGAAGCATAACTCATGTCAACTCTGATTTGTCGTATTTTAGCGTGGAAAAGTAGCTGCCAAGCGACAAAGCCCTGTAAATAAATTAAAATAAAATGACAGTGAATTAAAATGACAGCATAAAACGATAGGACGCCATTTGATTATTCCTGGAATAAGCTTCTTATTCCATACAAAATGGTGGTATAGTGACTATTCCCGAATAGACTCGTTATTCCTCGAATTGTAGTTGGTTAAACGTGAAATTGATTTATTCTCGAGTAATAAGTGATTTACGCCGAGAATAAAATTTCTTCCTGTTTGGTCGAATCCGCTCTTAGACATTTTCCCGTGAAAGAGTAACAGATAGACAGACAGTTACTTTAACATTTATAATATTAGTGAGAATTTACTCTATTTATGTTTCGAATAACTTAAGTCGTATTTATCATGCTTCTTCTATCTGACTGACTAACTAACGATCAGCGGTTTAGGATCAACAGCCTAAACCGCTTCCGCCAGCGGCTTCTCCCGCGTGGTCTATACAAATAAAAATCACAAAGTTTCATACAAACTCCCCCCCCCCCTTTTCACCCCCTTAGGGGTAAAATTTCAGAAAATCCTCTCTTCTGAGATGCCTACGTCATACACACGAAGAAGAACACACGCTTCGAGTTTCAGGTCTCTACGATCAGCGGTTTAGGCTGTGCGTTGATCCTTCAGGACAAAGCATTTTATATGTATAGATTGAATCCATCGAGATTACATTTCATTCATCCAGTCATAAATCATACCTATGACTAACAGATTAACATAGCCCTAGACCGTACTTAGGTCATCCTAGAATATTCCAGACCTAGATTATAGGTCTGTATGATGTCATTTTGTTTTATATGCTGCCCACAGCGGGAAGTAATTCTAGACATCATAAAATAATTTTATGTAGGATAATATGTTGTCCTACTTTTCTGAATTGTAGCCTAAAATGGGGAGTTTTTTTTTACTTATCTCTTCACTAGGAATTTCTCCTTTAACGTGGGTTGCGTTTACAACCACACAGACACGGAATTTTAGTGCTGCCATGCGGGAATCGAACCCGCGACACGCAGTGCAGCAGCCAATTGCTTAACCACTACGCCAAACGTGCCTCGTTTGTATTTACGGTTTCCGGATTAAACCGCTAAACTGAAAATAAGTCTGTCTGTCTGTTACGCTGACCAGAATTAGATGAATTATTTGGCATGGAGATGGAGATAGTTTGAACCTAAAACCTGAATTTTTACCCGGGTATGTGACGCAGTTCCCCCTGGATACGGGCGAAACCGCGAAAAAAGTATAGAAAAGAGAAAAAATCCGTTGCGTAGTTTTAAATATTTAAGCATACATAGGGATATAGGGACAGAGAAAGCGACTTTGATTTATACTATGTAGTGATTTATTTCAAACCATGCCAAACCAATGACCATCATTAAAGACTAAAATCTCTCACAAAAAATGTTTATACGAAATTATAATGTACCTACTAAACATTTACAAATTCCATGCAAAGTCCTCCCAAATGTCATACACGTGTGGAAACCAGGTCATGGTTACGGAGTAAATAGGCTTCCCATGTACATGTATGTTTGCATGTTTGGGGAACTAGTGACGTCATAGGTGCTGTAATCTGGGCTGTAATAGGGTGACACATGCACCATAAACTTTTTTTAATAACATCAATTGAGTGTTGCTACGGTAAAAATATATTTAAATATTAATATGCAGCTAAAATCATCACCTGCCTAGCCATGTTGGGGCCGGGTTCCAGTCTAAACTGGATACAGCTGAGTACCAGTGTTTTACATGGAGAGACTGCCTATCTAACCCCCACAACCCAGTTACCGGGTAACACGATACCCCTTGGTAAGACTGGTTGTCAGAATTTCTGGCTTCTGACTACCCGTAATGACTGTCAAAGATCTACAAATGATAACCGGGATTAACAGCTTAACGTGCTTTTCGAGGCACGGAGGAGTCTCGCTATGACATAGGTCATCCATCCACGGACCGACCGCGCCAAGCGCACGTTCGACTTGTGCGGCTGTTACTTAGCCCCGAGCCTTTTAGTATGTTGCTTAAATGAAATTCTTCAATGAAATCAATGATTTTTACTGCAGTCCATTAAAATATTATATTATGTTTGTAAACTAAAAGAAATCCTGATTTCTGTTATGGTGTGTTTAAGCTGTTCTATTGTGAAAAAGAGATCATTTCACGTGTATACATATCTGTCTTATTCTAACGCTGGAAAAATGATAGCTGAATCATCATGATACGGTTGTATTATGTGACCAAACAAAAGAATGGATTAACCGGTAATTCTATAGCAATAAAAATCCACAAATGCTAATCTTCCCACATTTAGCAGCATAATAACAATTAACACATATTATATCATCAAATAGAACCGTCACAGCTCGCCTTAACCCAGTTCAAAAGCCATTGTTGCCATATAAAACAAATGAATAACATATAAATCTACCAAAATCGTCTTAACGATATACATGGCCGTTTTAAAAATACTACCTGCCAATAAAAAGCCTATAAAACCAGCAATGAAGAATGAAGGAGGCGATAAAATCTATAAAAGTGTTCAAGCAGGGCTGGCTGTAAAATGCAGCCATATGCTGCCGGGATTATTTTTATTTATTTATTTCTTTGATGACCCTGAAAAGTCTTGAGTAGTTTTTTATTTGTTTAAAAGACATCATCATTAATATTTTTATGCTTTTGATTTGTAGTTGAGAGTAGGGAATTATTATTTTTAGTCATTCTTTTATATAATGTCCTATTGCAGGCACAGGCCTCTTCTCATACAGAGAAGGCATGAGCATTGATCACCACGCTCGCTCAAGGTGGATTTGCAATGCCAGACTTTTTGAAGTCCAGGTTTTCTCACGATTATTTTCTTCACCGTTAGTCAGTGATGTCTAAGATATAGTATTTAGAAAGGAAATAATTATGACTTTATAAAAATCATATTGGTACTTGCCAGGTTTGGAATCCGCGAAGACCCAGACCATTAGGACTGAAAAAAGCTTTAAATCACAATGGCATATCTAATGCTTAAAAAATGTGCACCTAAAAAAACCAGACTATTCCATGAAATCATTGGGAATAACCAACGTTATACTAAGTAAATGATTTGTCACCACTCTTAATAAAATGAAGGACGCTCATCGGGATAATTCCAGGCGCCATTTTGAATTCTGACGTCATTTTATAAGTGTGAGTACACATTGCCGTACAAACAAGAAAGTAGGTTTTATGAAGTGGGAGAAAGTGAGTGTTAGATTATAAATGGGTCGGATTAGTTAGCTTCTAGGTCATGGGAATTAGTGCGTTTTGTTTTATGGTTGTGTTAGGAGTTATGGTAGTAAAATAGTGTTTAATATAGGCAAGTTCTTAGTAACTGTGATGGGAATTGTCTTGATAACATCACGCCTGCTTTCTTAGAAGTGTTAGGCAGTTATGTTTATGTTCAATGAAATTGGGGGTGAGCCGGGAACAGACACAAACTCCCGCCGTGGGTGGGGCGGGTGGGAGTGTCAGACTTTTACTGACTAAAACCCATCCATGTTCCTTCCTTAGCGCTTTGCATTCCGGGAGCGTGTTTACTCTTACGAACATCCCGCAGACTCTGGTGAAAATTTTACTTGAGTTTAATTTAGTTAATTTGTATTAGAAAATTTTACGCACTTTGATGTCGTTCACATTATTTTAATAGTTTAAGAACTTAAGAATGTTTATACCATATGCTCAACCAACTAAAATTAATTACATAATAAGTTCATGTATTTTCACAAAATAGTAGTAGTAGTAGCACGGGTAGTCAGAAGCCAGAAAGTCTGACAACCAGTCTTACCTAGGGGTATCGTGTTACCCGGTAACTGGGTTGTGGAGGTCAGATAGGCAGTCGCTCCATGTAAAACACTGGTACTCAGCTGCATCCGGTTAAGACTGGAAGCCGACCCCAAAATAGTTGGGAAAAGGCTAGGCAGATGATGATGATTTTCACAAAATATGATTATATCTATCAAGTTCCAGAATAATAGTAAAATAGTTCATGTTTATGTAATTTTAATTAAATATGACCTTTTTAGTATTAGATTAGGGAAATGATCGCCACGCTAAACGCTAATTAACATCTGTATATTACAAAGTAATTACATAACGAATTAGTCGATTATGCAAAAAATAATAGCTCATCACATCACTATTATGCATATACACTTCTCATCAAAAAAATCGAAACACCTCGCAGTTTATGATTTGATAAGGATTATCAGAAAAATGTGTATATTTAGGAATAAATGTAAAATGTCATTTAATAGTGAGTAGTATGAGGTTTTTAAATCCTAATGTTATTGTTCTAAATTCAAATTAAGTCTTCATAGATTTCGTATTTTGTATAATGAGTAATTTTTACCCTGTATGGAATATGAAGGAAATGGGTAAAACAACACGCGTAAATGAAAAAAAAAATTAAGAAACGTTTATTTAATAACTTGTATTCCCTCCGCGAGCTCTTATTACTGCTTCCATACGGTTCTTCATCGATCGGATGAGAGTCACGATCACATGTTGTGGTATATTATCCCATTCCTCTTGGATTGCATTTTGCAGCTGGCTAAGTGTTTCTGGGGCTGGATCTCTTGCTCGAATTCGTCTCTTTAATTCATCCCATAGATGTTCAATGGGATTCATGTCCGGGCTTCTTGCTGGCCATACCATAATGGAGATACCGACTTCGGTAAGATAATCTCGTACGACGCCCGCGGTGTGAGCTCTAGCATTGTCGTGCATGAATATGAAGTCGTTGCCAATAAAATGTGCATAGGGCATCACATGAGGTTCAAGACACTGTTCGATGTACCGATGAGAGTTTAGTGCAGGCAGCCGTGGCCCAGACACAAAGGCAAGTTCTGTCTTACCGTCGGCGCTGATTCCTCCCCAAACCGTCCACGAACCGCCACCATAGCTGACCTTTTCTTCAATGCAGCATTGTGCAAAGCGTTCTCCATCTCTTCTGTAGACCTTGTTCCTTCCGTCGTTACCATACAGCATAATTTTACACTCATCAGAAAACAGTACTTTGCTCCACTGAAGGTATGACCAAGTTAGGTGCTCGCGTGCAAAGTTAAGGCGCGCTCTTCGATGGTCTGCAGTTAATTTCGGCCCATTCGCTGGCTTATGCGGTGCCAATCCGCGTTCCTTCAACCTTCTTCTTATTGTAGAGTCACTTACAGCTACTCTTCGTACAACGCGAAGCTGCTGCTGCAGTTGAAAAGCGTTAAGGCGTCGATTTCGTAAAGAAGTTGTTACAATAAATCGATCATCTCGCTCAGAAGTGACCCGATTCCTGCCAGATCCTGAAACGGCGCGTGAACGAACCAGTCTCCCGATAGCGTTTGTAGACTCTATGAACAGATGATAAGCTTAGATGCAATCTTGCAGCCACAACACGCTGACTAAGTCCAGAATCCAGCAATGCCACCACTTGGGCGGCTTCTGCGGGCGAAGTATCCATATGTTTTAGAAAAAAAAGTTTTTTCAGACGTCCCAAAGTCACAGTAAATGAAATAAGAAACAAAAAGTTTAAAGACAAGCGCTAATTTTTAGTTTTTAAACGAGAAACGTACTCCAACCCTAAATACACATTTGTCTCAAAACAGTGATTAATTTCATTTATAGGATAAACAAATGAAATTCTAATTTCGAATTTTGATTTTTTTCTTCTTACTGTAATGACCAAACTGCCAGCTACACAATAATGTTTTTTTTTTCATGGAATTAATTCTCTTTTGTAAAAAATTAGGACAAAAACAATAAAAACGAAAGTGTTTCGATTTTTTTGATGAGAAGTGTATTATCATATTTTTTTTGCATTACTAATTTGAAATATCATGCTGCGTTTAAATATGATCGAGTTTATAGTCTAGTACTGTCGCTAGAGTACTGGAATATTTACGATGCGACCCAATAGAAGTAGAATTAAAAGCTAAGTAAGTGGCTCTTCGTGATCTTATCGGCTTGAATGCTACTTCTGTTTTATCAGATAAACAGAATCAGTACATAATATATTCATTTTCTAGGGTATTTTTATGCAAAATGAAGTGAGCTTAAATCCATACGGGCTTCATTTTGAATCGATACACGTCAATTAACACCAAAGTTTTGGGTGTAAGTATGCGTATAATCAAAGCATATTATTTTGAGTTGTGCCAATTAATCGCTGTTAACAAAATACATTATTAGAGGGCAATACAGTTATAGTTTTTTTTTTTTAAGAATGGGAATCATCAAAAAACCCCTCTCGCCGTTAATGTCAGACTCTTACTGACTAAAACCCATCCATGTTCCTTCCTCAGCCCTTTCTATTCCGAGGGCGCGGTATCTCTTTCGAACGTCCCGCAGCCCCGGCAGGAGTACAGATAGTACAAACGCCAGTTAAAGTTAGTATGCTAGCGATATACCATTTACTCCCCTAATGCAAACGAGCCTCCATTGACCTCATCATAGAATTAGGTCAATAGTAGTTAGGAAATTGTGTCATTGGACCGAGTTTATGGAAAAAGAATTTTTATGACACCAATTAATGTATTTCGCATAAAGTATTATTGGCAATAAATTACAGGACGTTAACTTAGGGAGTGGAATATTTTGGTCACTAACCTTTAGTATATTATAGTGGCGGTTCCCCCCAAAATCGTCCAACATTTCGGCAAGTTTTGGTTGTTGATGAAGTTGATGTTGTTTAGCGTTAATCTTCTATCTATACCTACTTATAATAAATCTGTAGAGAGGTCAATTCTGTACATGAAATATATTTCCAAAATAACTATCAGGGGGTGATTAGGGATCGATACTGATGCCAAAAATGCAATCAGTAAAATTTTTGTCTGTCTGTCTGTCTGTCCGTCTGTCTGTCTGTCTGTCTGTCTGTCTGTATAAACTCTATAGAAACAAAAACTACTCGACGGATTTTAACGAAACTTAGTACAATTATTTGTCATACTCCTGAGCTGGTTATAGTATACTTTTCATCACGCTAAAACCAATAGGAGCGGAGCACCACTATTCCACGCGGACGAAGTCGCTGGCAGAAGCTAGTTGCAAATAAATATGATCGTTTCTGGGGGCCCCCGTAAGGATGGGGCCCCTGGACACGAGTGCCCTTATGGTAAAGACGGTCCTACACGTATGCCCTTCCTACGGAAGTGCTAATTTCGTATTCAATCAGTCGGATCGTCATTTCCATCGTCATTTTTATTTCCGTCACTCATAGCTGATTATTAATTTACTAATAATAGATCTGACGATAGATAATGACGTAACATAGTGTATGACGTGTTTTGATGGTCATAGGATCCATTTCGAATTCTAAAGCTACATATAAAATGCTTTGTCCTGAATGACTGACGGATAAACGCACAGCCTAAACTGCTCATCGTACACGCCTGAAACTTGGAAGGCGCGTTCTTTGTATGACGTAGACATCCGATAGGATAGGATTTTCTGAAATTCTACCCCTTAAAGGGGTGAAAAAGGGGGTGGGTAAAGTTTGTATAAATCTGTGTCATTTCTAATTTGAATTCATTTAGCTCACGCGGGCGAAGCCGCTGGCAGAAATCTAGATTTAAAAGTCTGAAATCGCCAATTTGCCTTGAGCAAGCATTGCGATCAATGCTCATGCCTTCTCTCTATGAGAAGAGGCTTTTGCCTAAAAGTGGGATTATAAATACGCCGATGATGATGACACCTTCCAAGAATCAATTAAAATTTGTCGCCTATCTCTGGCTGTGTCAAAGAGGAAGTGACGAACGTAAAAGCTGACATTGCCATCTAAATATTTCGTCTGTTTATTATTAGTTTTACTGCGGAACGGTGAGGTGAGATCACCATGGAAGTGTCGGAGAATTTTGTTTATAGTTAGATTCGTAATTCGGTGTTTGACGACGACTTCTTTTTACCGACTTCAATAAAAGGAGGGTCTATATTCGACCTGTATATACATACTCGTATATATGTATATCCGGGTTTTTCTTTATCAGCTGAAGTTGAAGGTATCAAGCAAGATCTATTACGATTAACGACCTATCAATGTATCATTACAATTAAAATTTTCATAAATTGTTTATTTTTAGGAGGTTTGTCAACTAGACGTGTACGATTTTGAGGGGGTCATGTCCCCTGTGACCTCCCCCTCCCAGAACACTACTGCTACTAACAGAGACTAGTTAATCTACTAATTAGTATAGCCTAGCGTATTAATTACTTCGACCTTTGTCACATCTTTCATGCCTATTGCGGTTTATCTCGACTCTAACCCATGACTCACAGACATCTAGTAATTATAGTTACTAGTTACTAATGATAACAAAGTCTTAACCCATCCTGTTTGTATTAGAGATAAGACCACATATTATCTATCTCTTAACGTCTTGCCAAGTTATACGAGTACCTAACTATCATCATCTGCTTAGCCTTTTTCCAACAATGTTGGGGTCGGCTTCCAGTCTTACCAGATGCAGCTGAGTACCAGTGTTTTACATGGAGCGACTGCCTTTATGTAGTACCTCCACAAGCCTACCGGGTAACACGATACCCTTTGGTAAGACTGGTTGTCAGAATTTCTGGCTTCTTACTACCCGTAACGACTGTCAAATGACTCCCGGACTAACAGCTTAACGTGCTTTACGCGGAGGAGTCTTGTTATGACATAATGATTTCCTACTGGGGCTGCGGGACGTTCGAAAGAGATACCGCGCCCCCGGAATACAAAGAGCTGAGGAAGGAACATGGATGGGTTTAGTCAGTAATAGTCTGATACTCCCTTCCGCATCTACGGCGGGAGGGGTCATTTGATGATTTCTCATCCAAAAAAAAAAGCCTAAATCAAGTGACCCACTTCGCTGTTACTGAGCCACGAGATCCTCCCATATACCTACTGGTAATCACCATTATGTCTGCCAAAATGAATGGACCTATTCATTAAACGCCCATCAAATAGAATTTCATAGGAAACACCCAAATTATGGCAAATCACATAAACTTTTATGCATTACAGTAAAAAAGCCATAAATATCCGGCTGACATAAGGAAACGTCCTATATTCGGGCATTTTCAGGTCAAATTTGTGCATGGAAAGTAAGGCACCTGTCTCTCGGGTACGAGTGTGCGGGTTCAAAACCTGGCAAGTACCAATGTGACTTTAAAGCCATACGTACTTTCTGAGTATATCTTAGGCGTCTCTGACTAACGGTGAAGGAAAACATCGTAAGGAACTGTAAAAGTCTGAAAACGCCAATCCGCCTTGAGCAAGCGTAGCGATCAATGCTCATGCCTTCTCTGTATAAGAAGAGGCCTGTGTCCAGCAGTGGGACAGTCGAGACAATCTGTATACTTACTATATTTAAAAACAATATTGTTGTTCGTAGGTACTTAACTAAGGTTTTCATAGCGTGTCAGTATGGCTGTCTCAACTCTCAAGTAGGATAAGTAAGCAAACGGTCATAGTAAGCTTTTATTTGACCGATCGTCACCTGTTGAGGCAGCGTGCAACGTCATAAGCGAAAGCGTTTTTAATTTATTAAAAAAAAATGTGACGGAAAACCTCAATCGCTTTTTTTATTAGTCCAATGATTCCTTCTGCTGTGGGCGGAGCGGGAGGGAGTGTCAGACTGTTACTGACTAAAACCCATCCATGTTCTTTCCTTCGTCTTTTGTGTTCCAAGGCGGTAACTCTTTCGAACTATATAGCAGGTCATCCCAATAAGTTTTTGGCTAAATATTTCATTGATTACATATATTTATGTCATAACACAAACATACATCTGCAGTTAGAGTGTGGAATCTCATATCTTTTAACAGTAAAATTAAGTTTGTAACTCAAATTCATGTTTTGGTTATAGCAATATTTTTGACTCTATAAGAAATAAATGAAGGACAGAGGGCGGATACGAAACTCAAACATAACTATTAATTTATAATACCTCTAATATTTGTATATTGTACCTCAATATTTATACATTTGCTAGATGACCTGGTGTATACGTATCACCTAGGTACATGTATCTTTCTAACCGTCTAAACCTTGTCTTGACTACGACAAACATTTCAAAATCAGCTAAATCAACCTAGCCGTTCTCGAGTTCTACCGAGACTAACGAACATCAATTATTTTTTTTATATATAAGATTGTCCTTTTATATTTTTGTTTGTAAGTAAATAAATATATAATATGTATACGCTATTTCTTGCATCTTGTACCACGCGATCGTATATCAATATTTGACTTCAAGCGATAGAGGTAGGTGTTACCCATAGTCGGTGACAGACGAACCCATTCTGTTTGATTGGTCTACATCTACATGATAAATACGATTCTAGGTGAAGGTTATTTTAGTACGTAAATAATATAGTATGCAGTTTAACAGCCGCCCACACCGATCGATCAAAGGTTTCCCATTCCTTTTTTTTGGGATGGGAAATCATCAAATCATCCCGACGAGGGTGGGGCGGGAGCGAGTGTCAGACTCTTACTGACTAAAACCCATTCATGTTCCTTCCTCAGCCCTTTGTATTCCGGGGCGCGGTATCTCTTGCATGCCTCGTTAAGCTGTTGATCCTGGCTATCATTTGCAGATCTTTTACAGTCGTTACGGGTAATCAGAACGTAGAAAATCAGACAACCAGTCTTACCAAAGGGTTTCGTATTACCCGGTAACTGGGTTGTGGAAGTCAGATAAGCAGTCGCTCTATGTAAAACACTGGTACTCAGCTGCCTCCGGTTAGACTGGAAGCTGAGCCCAACAAAGTTAAGAAAAGGCTAGGCAGATGACAGCAGTTTTGTACGAATTAAATGCAGGAATCGCTTGCTTACTATAAATGCGGAAGTGTATTTGTTTGTTACGCTTTCACGGTAAAACTACTGAACCGATTTGGATAAAATTTGGTAAGCACATTGGTCGGACCTTGGAAACGGTTATAGACCACTTTTTATCCGGGTGCGATAAGTAGTTTCTTTACAACGCGGGTGACAGCTAAAGTTCAATACTAAAGTTTATGAAAGTGATTACTTCCTGTAATAATATTTTTAGAACTAAGCAGAACTTGACTCGAGTGTTTCATTGAAACTTATATTGTATGTAAGTACTTGACATTTAAAGTGTAACGATAAAAACAATGTACCTACACAAATATACACTACTAGCTTTCCGCCCGCGGCTTCGCCCGCGTGGACATTTTTTTTACTCCTTGGGTTACATTATTCAAGTTTTAGTAGGGATCCCTAATTATTTCTGGAAATAAATATAGCCTATGATACTTCGTAAAGATGTAGCTTTCTAACGGTGAAAGAATTTTTAAAATAGGTCCAGTAGTTTTTGAGTTAACACCCTACAAACAAACAAATCTTTCCTCTTTATAATATTCGTATAGACAAGCAATTTCCCGTGGTTTCACCCGCATCCCGAGGGAACTACTCCGCGTACCCGGTTAAAAAGTATCGTATATGTTAATCCAGGTTATAAACTATGTGTGTACCAAATTTTATCCAAATCTATTCAGTAGTTTTTGAATTGGCTGCAGAAATCATTTGCTTATTATAAATGCGAAAGTGCTATTTCCTAGTTTTTACGCTTTCACGGTAAAACTACTGAACCGATTCCGATGAAATATGCTATGGTGATAGACAGAACCCTGGAAACGGTTACAGCTAGTTTTTATCCGGGTGCGTGAAGCACTTTCTTTTCAACACGGGTAAAACCGCGCGAAACAGGTTGTACATAATAAAATTGCTAATCCTAGCTTAACTCTTACCACAAATAATAACGCACACATAAAATACACTGTAAGTACAAGATAAAGGAACAAGATTATAGTGATGACGTGCGCAGGAGTCGGTTTGTTGAACTTGGCTCTTGTGAGGTGCTTTCGAGATTCGATAGCGAATGTTCGACTATCGAGAGTTTTCTTGGTGTTATTTCTGGAATACCGTCGTTAGAAATTCTTGCTAGATAATAAATATAGTTTGGTTTGCCAAAAGTCTTTAAGGTTTTAATTCAATTGAATTACGAGAGGATTTATACTCCATTTACTATGAAATTAGACATTTAAACGCACCCTATTTACCGTTTGTTCAAACGATTTTGAGCTCTATTGCTAAAGTGACACGACTAAAACAAAATGCAGATAATATATTTGTTATTGTAAACATTATTTTGCTTTCAACACCATCCTTATCAGTACGGAATAGAACTTAAAATCGGTTGAATAAGCTGCAAAAATAGTTTGGAAGTTTTTTTAATCTTATTGTAAACTAGCTTCTGCCAGCGACTTCGTCCGCGTGGAATAGTGGTGCTCCGCTCCTATTGATCTTAGCGTGATGATATATATAGCCTATAGCCTTTCTCGATAAATGGACTATCTAACACTGAAAGAATTATTTAAATCGGACCAGCGGTTCCTGAGATTAGCGCGTTTAAACAAAATGATGACATTTACCTTCACTGCTCTGCTCCTATTGATTGTAGCGTGATGAAAAGTATACTATAACCATCTCAGGAGTATGACAAATAATTGTACCAAGTTTCGTTAAAATCCGTCGAGTAGTTTTTGTTTCTATAGAGTTTATACAGACAGACAGACAGACAGACAGACAGACAGACAGACAAAAATTTTACTGATTGCATTTTTGGCATCAGTATCGATCCCTTATCACCCCCTGATAGTTATTTTGGAAATATATTTCATGTACAGAATTGACCTCTCTACAGATTTATTATAAGTATAGATAGATGAAGTATAGTAATAATGAATACTAGCTAAAACTTTAAGTCGGTGCGCAAAAAATAACAAAATCATATTTCTTTCTATGATTTATATTTTTTTTATATCCAACTGCCTAAAGATGTAAATATTTTTTTTCTTAAGCTGTGAGAAAATCGCGTAGAAAGTAATGACAGATCTTTTTTGTGTGTTTGAAGTACGTTTTTGTAATATTAGTTTATGCTTTCCTTTCTACAATATCTCTAATTGTACTCATATTGTTTACAAGCAGTAATTTTAACAACACTGTTTCTTTTAAGATAGATATATTTCTTTATAGAGGTGTGTATCATTAAACTTAAGATAAACTCAATTAATGCCCTCATTTTCTTATTTTTTTTGAAAACTAACTCATCATCATCATCATCATCCTCCTGCCCTTATCCCAATTTTATTTGGGGTCGGCGCAGCATGTTTTCTTCTTCCATACTCTTCTATCTGCCGTCATCTCGCTAATAACATTCATTCTAATCATATCAACCATAATCATATATATTTTAGAAAACTAGCTAAAAGATCTTTATTACAGTCAAATATGGAGTACTCTTTAATGCCTGGTTTTGTTCAGTTTTTATTTTATTTTGTTGTTCCTGAGACCCAAAGGCTGGCTTTTATTTTGGTCAAAAGCTAAGCATTGCCATCCAACGTGGCAATGCCGCCAGTCTCTTGGGTACACTCCCAGTAGACGGCGATGAGGATGAAGCATAGTTTTTTTTTATATAATAAATCGGACGCTTAATAAAGACTTTAAACCCTAAATATGACTATTTGAAAAGTCACAAAAAGATCAATTTTGTAGTGTTTTCGTTGTCTAAATAATAAATTCGATTGAAACTTGAAATACCTATCAAAAAACAAGAAAACAGGTAAGAAGATAAAATTAAAACAAGTAGTTTGTTGATCAATCCATTTTAAACATAAACTGTAATTGGTCATCCCTTTTTGGACTACAAAACATAAACTTCGCTATCTTAAAAAACGAAACAACTCTATCGACTAAGTCGAAAACCACAACACCTTCTAACCCCCAATTTATTACCATGTCAAAAGTCCCCGCGTTCGGCTACGACCACCCAACATAGAACCCTATAAAACACAAAAATATCCCCTTTATTTTCCTTATTTTTTGACATGAGGGGAGGAGGGGAGGCCTTGGTTAACTGGTGACTTTTTTCCCACTTCTTAAAGGAGATTTATATGAGTAAAAGACGTGGACTAATGCGTTGAGGCGTGAATGTTTTTTAGATGCTTTGTTATTTTTGTAGGAATATTCTTGTTGTATATTGCGACACTGTCGTAGAACAAAGTCGGATCTACAACATAGCTACTTTACAGGAGAGCACTTTAAAGTTTTGATTTTCTTTGGAACGTATTGGAAATACTACTTTGTTCGTTTTAATATCTCGGAAAGTATCAGATACATAATCTTTTTTCTTGCATATATCGATAGATTATGTTTAGTTGAAGCTGATTTTGAAAAAATCACAATTTCACTGTATTATCACATCTGACTTTGTTCTACGACAGTGTCGTTGGTTCGGATTGTCTTCATGCTTAAGATATTGTGTTATTGTTTTTATGTCATACATATATTGTAGGTTCCTTCTGGAATTTATCAGTGTCAAAATTATCATCAAGCTCGGGCTAGTCTTTGCTAAAAAGCTAGGGAATGGCTTTCAGTCTAGCTAGATGCGGTTCAAAATAAATTTGACGTAGATGGTTAAAGGCTAGGCAGATAAGATAGCCTCACCTTTTCTTTCTCATCATCTCTCTCATCTTCTTATCTTATCTGCCTAGCCTTTTCTCATCCGTGTTGAGCTCAGCTTCCAGTCTTAAAATACCGCAATTGAATACTAATAATTTAAATACATATTTTAATACTAGCTATTTCTGCGGTTTCACACACATCCTTAGAAAACTACTACATGTACCCGGATAAAAACTATCCTTTGTCCTTCATCAGGTTTTAATCTATATCCACACAAAATTTCATCCAAATCAATCTAGCCGTTTTCCCGTCAAAGCGTATCAGACAGATAGAGTTACTTTCATATTTTTGAATGAAGTAAGAAATGATAATTCTCTTCTTAAAGCTTTTATCAAATTTCTAGACGATTTGTGATGTTCTAACCATATTAATAATAATCTGATCTATCAAAAGGGCTTACACACGTAAAGACATCATCTATAACTACTTATTTACATAATCCATGAGTCATGCGCACACGCAGCTGTTAAAATAATTTCCTCTCTATAATTAGATGTTATTGCCGCAGACGGTACGCCTCCTTTCACTGCCCAGCTCCGTTTTGACACGGCGTTATATTTAGAAGTCACTGTATGGAATACTAGATTTTTGGTCTGTTTTTGAATCTTGATTTCAGACTGATACGCAAAGTTCTCTTTGATGTCCTCTGATCTTTATCTAAAATTGGAACTGGCTCTTTGGTGTAGCGCTTAAAAGTACGTTTACTGAGCACGGGGTTAGGGGTTCGTTGCCCATGCAAGGTAAAAGATAATTGTTTTTTTTAAGGTGATATTTCCAAACTTAAATTGGAGTTGGATTGAAGTTTTTGAGTTTGTTTCTTGCAAACAATAAAACTATCTTCTCTCTTTATACATAATATTAGTATAGATTATTACTCGTTAAACGGAACGCAAGTAGGTTTTAATAATGAAAAAAATATTCCAATTTTTCCTGCCTCAAACGGGGAATTCTTTTTCAATAATCGTAACTTATATTATAAATGCCAAAAGTGAATTTGTTTGTTACACTTTTACTATACAAATTTGGTACGAAGATACTGGGGATCCGGGAGACAGTTTTTTCGGATGGGTTATCATTTAATTACTGACTAAATCCCATCCATGTTCCTTCTTCAGCCCTCTGGGTTCCGGGTCGCGGTATCTCTTTCGAACATCTCGCAGCCTTGGAGGAGACGGTTATCCATGCCCTCCCGACCCTAGCTCGATAAGCCAGCCCGCGAGCTGAGCTAATAGCTTTAAAATTCCCGATTACAATAATCATATATATTCTGACCCAGCCTGTCCCTTGCTGTCCTCCCCCAGCGACGCCCTAAGCCGAGGCCCGTACCCCACTAGGGCGTGCCCTTAGCGTGTAGTCGCTTAGTTTTGTAAGTTAAGCCCTGGCTGGAGGCCCTAAATTCATTTAAGGCACTTCACAGGCAAGCCCGGATAAGCAGTCGACAACCTTCTAGGTTGTCTAAAAAACGAGGAGACGGTTAGACTATTTTATGTCCAGGTGCGTTGAGGGAATACACCTAGTCCGAATATATTTCTCACAGATTTCCAATACAGACCCGGTAAATCAATGGCCGACGAATGAATGCGAAGCTTCCGTGATAATCTGCCATTAATAACGACATATTTATGGTGGCAGCCACTGTTTAATTCGTCTATGCTCTATACTCTATGGCAATTGGGTCATGGACTAACGAATTCGTCTGGACGACCTTTTTAATTATTAGTTGCAATTAATTCGCAACACTGGATGATGTGTTTTTGTTTTTTAGATGGCTTATCTTGTTTTATGATTATCATTAATTAAGCAGTACTGAGTAAGCGCTGTTAATCTTATCATCGGCGTATTTACTGTCCCACTGTTGGACAAATGCCTCTTCTCATACAGAGAAGGCATGAGCATTGATCACCACGCTTGCTCAAGGTGAATTGGGGATTGCAGACTTTTGAATCCAGGTTTCCTCACGATGTTTTCCTTCACCGTTAGTCAGTGGTGTCTAAGATACGCTTAGAAATATTCAAAGTTCTAGATTTTGCAAATAGACCGTCCATTGTACCACGCTTACTTTATGTTTCATTTTTAGTCTGACACTTTATTAACTTGGTGTAATAAAAAGAGTAATCAAAAAGATGACCCCCCCAAATTGCACACATCTAGTTGACAAACCTCCTATAAATAAAGAATAAAAGAAAATTTTAATTGTAATGACACAGTGGTAGCTCGTTAATCGTAATAGATCTTCCAATTTTGGAACTTGCTTGCAACCTTCAGCTTCGGCCAACACTTTGGCCTATTTTGGTTGTTGATGACCCCCCTTCCAAATATTTGGGCTGCGAGCGCGCCTGAGTAATCTATCTATCTCTTTTCATGAATTTTTATATGTATTAAAACCAGGAAATAGTTACATCATCTAAGTATAAAGGATGCGCTCCTATTCTTAGTTTTGCATGACTAGGGTTTTAAGTAAGCGGAACCCACTGACGAGTCGTGTAAGTAGGCTTGTAATAAAATGAATTATTTCCATACTAATTGAGACAGGAATAATGGATGGAATACAAATATAGCCATATAGCCATTTGTGTCAATGCATTTTAAAATGGAGAAAAATATATTTTCTCTCAAGTTTTACAACATTGAAGTATAAATACCGATAAATGGAAAAGTTATTTCTACTAGTCTACCATTTACATACTCTTGGCTACAGTGGCGGATCCAGGATTTTGGTTTGGGGGGGCTTGATTCTGGTGAGAATAGGTTTTATCAAGCGAAACACTAAAAAAGCACAGAAAATTTTATTTTATTTTCCTTGCTTAGCTTTTGGGAGGGGCTTGAGCCCCTTAGCCCCCCCCCTCTGGATCCGCCACTGCTTGGCTACGTAAAAGTCGATCCATCACACGTTAAGCTACGCTTGGCGCGGTCAGTCATTGGATGGGTGCCTATCTATGTCATACCGAGACTCATCCATGCTTCGGAAAGCACGTCAGACCGTTGGTACCGGGTGTCATTCATTTATATACTTTTGCCTATCAGGTAGTTGGAAACTAGAAAGTCTGACAACCAGAACTATTGTTCTTTACAAATTCGTGCACTCGCATAAAAATATCCTATAGGTATATCAATTCAAATTATCTCTACTAATATAATTAAGCTAAAAAAAACTCTTCTGTTTGTTTGAACGCGCTAATCTCAGGAACTACTAGTACGATTTGAAAAATTCTTTCAGTGTTAGATAGCCCATTTATTGAGAAAGGCTATATGCTATAGGCTATATATCATCACGCTAAAACCAATAGGAGCGGAGCAGACGAAGTCGCGGACAGAAGCTAGTAAACTATAATCATGTGTACCAAATTTCATCAAAATCCGTTCAGTAGTTTTTGCGTGAAAATGTACCAAACATCGTCAAAAAAATTCGTATTATATTGGTCGGATTATGAAGTATCATAATTTTAACAATTACCATGGGCTAGTTAATATGCCATGGATGTACTGGACAAGCTGTGTCGCCGACATATTGTCCCATTGGTATTCACCATGGACACCATAGGCAAGACAGGAGTAGTCTTTGTATATTAATTGATGGGACTCTGTGGAATAGCCGTATTTACTTTTGAAGATGGAGATTATTCGAGATTTATTTGTATGAGATGGGATTGGTTGAGATATACCTATGTATGGAATTACATGAAGGGATGAGATAAGGAATTATATAGTTCTTGATTTTTCCCGTGGTTTCATCCACATTCTGAAGAAACACTACTTCATGGACTCAGATAAAAACTATACTTTGTTCTTCCCCAAGTTGAAATCTATCTCCAATCTAAATTTCATCTAAATCGGTCCAGCAGTTTTATTGTAAAACACGAGACAGACAGTCTGACAGAACCTTTATCAATTTTTTTCGGGGTTTTTTTCAAATATATATATCACGTATAAACCTTGTCCTAATATGTAGGACCAAAATTAAACAGCCCAAATCTAGTGTACTTATTAACGGTAAAGTTTGATAGTTTGTTTGTAATGGGTATAATCTCTAGAATTAATAAGATGAATTTAGAAATCATTGCTCTAAATCCGAGGTTATCTACACTAATATTATAAAGAGGAAAACTTTGTTTGTATGTTTGTAATGAATAGGCTCAAAAACTACTGGACCGATTATAAAAATTCTTTCACCATTAGAAAGCTACATTATCCACGAGTAACATAGGCTAAATTTTATTTTGGAAAAAATAAGGTTCCGTAAGATATTTGTAATAGATAGAATGATTAATGAGGAAGGTTTTAGTATATAATTTGTCAAGTTTTTGTATCCATTAGCTAAAATATCGCGGGAGCCGCTGGCGGGAAGCTATGTTTTACATGCACAAAATGCAGGCAACGGCAAGACAATACCTAGTTTTGTCTAAACCAGAATATAGCTAGCTTAATCCCCTCTTAAATACCCACATTCCCAAATAGGCTAATAAAACAGATGTTTAGTACTGACCTATAATCCACTACCGCAAAACTGTCCGTCCGTCCGTTAATAACACTAATTGATATGCCCCGGTTTCGCCCGTAATTACATTGTGAGCGCTTCCTTACATTAAGCTATTATACTTGCTATGTAAATATCATTGTGCAGTTGTTACGAGTAGTCAGAAACCAGAAAGTCTGACAACCAGTCTTACCGAGGTATCGTGTTACTCGGTAACTGGGTTGTGGAGGTCAAATAGGCAGTCGCTCCATGCAAAACGTTGGTGCTCAGCTGCATTCAGTTAGACTGGAAGCTGACCCCAATGTAGTTGGGAAAAGGCTAGGCAGATGATGATGATGATGTAAATATGCTGTGTAGCGCTCATAACATGACTTCACGAATACTTTTGTCGAAAGATTAGACAATAACGAGAACTTTTGGCTAAGAAACATCCACACGGGTCGATCGATCAAAGGTTAAGCTGTGCTTGGCGCGGTCGGTCCGTGGATGGGTGACCATCTATGTCATACCGAGACTCCTCCTTGTCTCGAAAAGCGCATTAATGCATTGGTGGCGATTGTGATTTATTGAAGATCTTTGATAGTCGTTACGGTTAGTCAGAAGTGAAAAAGTCTGAAACTACGAAAACACAGTACCTACATAGAATTGAATCCTTGCTAGTATTTAAAAAGAAGAAGTAACTCAGTCTGTCTGTACGCTAAGTAGACTGTACCTTAAAGAAGGTCAAAGGCCCTTTTTATCCGAGATAAACCACTAGCTGCTTCCCGCAGGAACTCCCAAACCCACCAGGATAAAAAATAGCCCATAGCCGTCTCCAGGGTCCCATCTATCTTCGAACCAAATTTCATCCAAATCGGTTTAGCCGTTTTACTGTAAAAGCTTCACAAACAAACCAACTCACTTTCGCATTCATAAAAAAATATTAGCTAGGATATAAGCGACACTGCGGAAATCCACAAGCTTGCTAGAAAATCCATATTTATTCCCTTTAAAGCTAATATAATGCTAAAATGTGTCTTTAATTCTAAAGATAATGTCTTTTACTGCCGGCAGATGTCAGCACAGTAGCGGGCATGTCTGCGCGCGCGCATTGTAACATGTTGCTCCCTAAATGGTAAAGCAAACGGAGTTCAATTGGAATACAATTTTAGAACTATTGCTGGTTAAATACGAGGTATCGTGTGGTATAAGTTACAAGATGCGAGCGATTGGAAGAGACAGGCGTTTTTATACTTGTTCCGCAAAAGCAAATTGTACATATCATTTAAAAAAAAAAACATATAAAGATAGAAAAATGTCGTAGGATTCTGCATGCTAAAAAAATACTAAAACTGTTTTAAGTCATGTTTCATAAAATAATAATTTATTTTTTTACGAATATCACAAAACATGATATCAATAATTAGCATATTTTAAATCCTTTTTTTTTAATTAATACATACATAAATATTTAGATGAAAAACATAAAATTATAGCAAAATATTCAATTTTATCCTCCATTTTCACAGATTTTGAATGACAGTTCTTCCGTTTCATTTTATTGCAACCTGCTGTTTTACCATAACAGATTTTTTTATATTTTTTGTTTAATTTTAATTCAGTTATCACTAACATTGAACAAAAAAACTAAGACATTAACGCTACATGCTTATAACATGTACCACAATACATCTATTTACCAATATAACGGTCTCAAATAACTACAGTATGTTAACTAAAATAGGTTTTACTTAGCACTAAATCACTTTATTGGGCCACCACGTTGCTCTTAAAGGCTTGTTCCCATGCTGTCCAAAAACCATGAACAAACATTTTGGAATTTTTGTGTCAGATACGAAAGATTTGGGCCACTTGGTAATGAACCATTTTGAATGGTTCGTTGTATTCTATAAGTACTTTAGAATTAACAAATGTCTTTTAAACTTAACCCTTTACTTGCCATGTCAGGTACAGGTGCCTGACGCTAGCGTAGGTTAGGCCTTCAAATTATTTGGGATGGCAGTGTATGTGTTAATAGTATATTAATCAATTATATTATGCAGCCTATCATCAGATTTTTGACAGTGGTTACGGGTAGTCATAAGCCAAAAAGTCTTACAACCAATCTCACCAAGGTGGAATCGTGTTACCCGGTAACTGGGTTGTGGAGGTCAGATAGGCAGACGCTCTATGTAAAACACTGGTACTCAGCCTATTTCAACATAGTTGGGAAAATAGGTAGATGATAAATAACCTATATTAATGACGAATTATCTATGTTGTTGCAGATGCCCATTCGATGCACCGGCGGCAAGCTATAGACGATGTATATGATGACCCCCTCCTAGGAGACGAAGCCACTGACGATGACGCTCTAAATGATACTGACAATAATGGTGGTAAGTAAGACTTTTAATTATAATCTATACTAATTAATATAGGAGCTTGTAGCTAAGTAACAGCCGCACGGATCGACCGATCAAAGGTTAAGCTGCGCTTGGCGCGGTCCGTGGATGGGTCAACACCTTTGTCATAGCGAGACTCTTCCGTGCCTCGGAAAGCACGTTAAGCTGTTGGTCCCGGTTGTCATTTGTAGATCTTTGACAGTCGTCACGGGTAAAAAAGTTCAACTTCATCTATACTTAATGGTAGGGGAGCCCACGATGCTAAATGGGGATTTACTCGAGCGTCATAGAGACCTATTGGGATGCAAAGCTTAGATGATAAGAAGAAAAAAATGTTATATAATGTATCGTTTTCATCGGTGGGGGGAGCAGCTATAGATTTTCAAAAATGTAAAAAAAATCTGTTGCATGGACATAATCGAGCGCGTCAGATATTGATAGCATCAATGTCCTACGTATTTTTAAGAATGTATGTATGTTAATCTGATCGTTTGCATGATGGGGGTGGTCGTACGTAAGGGTTGAAAATGAAAAAAAAAATAATTTAATCGAGCGCGTCAGATTTTCTAAGGGGGTGTTAAGTGAACCTAAAAAAACGCTCTCAATCAATAATCTGACGATTTCGATGTGACGCAAACTCGTGGCCATTATTATAATGTGCAAAAAAAAATCGCCATTTTGAAATACTCGAGCGCGTCAGATTAAGATATATATGGTTCATCTTTATGTCCTAGACGTGCTGTCTCATAATCTGACGATTATCTAGAGGGATTCGCCTAATCTGACAAAAAAACATTTTTATTCAAACCATTGGACTTAATTAATTGAAAAACTTAGGAAATAGCATGGAAATAAAAACGTGTACGTTTGTTAAGTAGAATACTACAAGCATTCTCGTATTTATAAGAAAATATTTTTTTTAAATGCTCAAAAAAATATATTTTTTTATAATTAATTGATTAATTAATCATCATCTTCATCAGTAGAATCATCTTCATCTTTTTCGTGCTCGAACAAAAAAAAAGACGTAAACGAAAAGCCAAAACGTTGGAAATACTGTTAATAATATTATGCCACGAACGAGTCTGTTCTGTGTCATCAGCTGTGAAGGCGTCATAGCAACCGAAACCAGAGTAGGGACGGAGTGAGATAGTAATAGATAGAGAAAGAGTGAGAGGGGAATAGAAACGCGGAGAGGATAATCATCATCACGCAGCTGCACGCATTAAACTTTATCGACGAATTTTTGTTACTTCGGCTTGTGGAAATGGTCAGATTATATATTTTTCGTTATCCTTGAATAATTTACTACAAAATAAAAAAAAATTCAGCCACGCTCGAGAATGTCGAGATGACGTTTTTTTTTTACAACTTTTCCGCCCTCCCCTTTCTTTGCGTCACTCTCAAATTGTCAGATTAGTGGAATATACACTTTTTAGCATGTAATTAACTCACCCTACCTTAATCTGACGCGCTCGAGATTGTCTGATGATCGATTTTTTTTTACTAATCTGATCCTTTATCCTTGACGCGCGTCCTTATATATGGGGCTCATATTTGGTGGAGGTACTCAAACGGGTACAAGGTATCCCCCTGTATATTAATCTGCCGCGCTTTAGTAAATCCCGAAATCCCTACTAGGGCTCCCCTACCATAATTTACAATAAGATTAGAAAAACTTCCAAACTCTTTTTGCAGCTTATTTAACCGATTTTGAGTTCTATTCCGTACTGATAAAGATGGAGTTGAAAGCAATATAGGTAATGTTTACAATAATAAATATATTCTGCATCTGTTTTTGTCTGGTCTCCTTAGTAAAAGAGCTTTAAAGCATTTGAACATACGGTAAATAGAGTGCGTTTATTTATCTAATCTTAAAATGGAGTATAGTCATCCCTAAAATCCCTTACATAAAACTGTTGTTTTTTTTCCAGAACCACAGCCACAATTAATACCAGCAGTCATAGAGACGAATGCCACCCATTATGAGGTTAAAGCTGGCGATGACGTCACATTGGAATGCAAAGTCACCCCTGAAAGTAAGTACATCAATCCTATTACTATGGTCGGTACCAAAAAATTTCATGAAATATGTAAACAAACCCGTAACCTCATCATCATTATCATCATCCTATATATTGTCCCACTGCTGAGCACAAGCCTCTTCTCATACAGAGAAGGCATGAGCATTGATCACCACGCTTGCTCAAGGCGGATTGGCGATTTCAGACTTTTTTTTAAGTCCAGGTTTCCTCACGATGTTTTCCTTCACCGTTCGTCAGTGACGTCTAAGATATACTTTGACTCGTTAGAACTCGTAGCCTATATTGTTCTAATTCCGCCACGGAAATTAACAAAATGGCATAAGGATAGCGTTTACTATGTCAATTTCTTGTTCTTTAAATTATTTATCTATCAAAATCAAAATTCATCATTTCAATTTCTGCTCGGCCGGGAATCGGACCCGGGACCTCTAGCATGGTATTCGGTATGGTTACCACTAAACCACTCCACCAGGTCGTCTATCTAGAGCTGCTATGGACCAGAAAGGAGTCCATCTCCTTCTAGGTCTGCCACGATGTCTTTTGCCATTCAATCCCACCCACTGGGGCGTTAGTTTGGCACATAACCGGTGCTTAAGTCATACACATCATAGCATAGCATGCAAAAGGTATATTCAAATTCGAACCGACTGCAAAAAAATGCATCCTACAAACCAAAATATAAATTGATTTATGCACTAACATAAAAACATTTCATTCTCCCGTTCCAAATACAAAATAATAACAGCCATCATTCATTGCGCAGTTAAAAATGTTCATAACAAAATGGCGGCGCTTCCGGCTGGCGCCAAAACGCGTGCGCAACGTCCGGGTAACTGTCAGATGGTTAACGGACGGATTTGGCTATCTTTGTAATATTAAGTGCAATCGTAAATGGTCATGTCCGTGTGTCTGTCACGGTGTTAGTTATGTTTTATTGCCAGGAAGCGAACCTGGTACACCAAAACGGGCAGACATCTTGGAATCGTAAATGTAGCTTAGTAGCTAGTTATTTATTTAATTAATTAATGTAAAAGGTAGATGTTCTTTTAAAACAGTTCTAAACTAAAAAAAAATGGTATATATATTTTCCATATAAATATAAATAAAATGGCATTAAATGATGATGTTTATAGCAAGAAATTGACGTAAATGCGCCATCCCTACGATATTTTGTTAATTTCTGTGTCAGAATTAGAACAAAATAGGTTACGACTTTGTTTAATTTTTTCGTAAATTTAATTGGTACAGACTATACCACTTATAGTAAAAGTATCCTACCTACTTGTACCTATCGTATTATAAAATCAAGCAAACATCAAATAATTACCCTCTCCTTTGACGACCTGAGTGGTTTAGTGGTCAACATGCCGAATACCACGCCAGAGGTCCCGGGTTCGATTCCCGGCCGGACAGAAATTGAAATGATGAATTTTAATTTCTGTGACGGGTCTGGGTGTTACTATGTTTAATATGTATGTATTTCAAAAGTAAATAAGTAGTATATCCGTTAAGCTAGCACCCATAACACAAGCATATTCGTTGCTTACTTTGGGGCTAGATGGCGCTGTGTTAAAGATATAAAGATATAGGTATAAAAAAAAACCCTCTGCAAACATTTTGAACATTTTCACTTATTCTAAGAGATTTTGTATCGTTTTTTCAGAAGGCACGGTGGTCGCGTGGTTCAAAAAAGACAGCCAGTACTTCATGGGAAGCATAAACTTACACCCTGAGGAAACCCGGTACTCCATGTAAGTATAAAATCAACTTTATATCATTTATCTATACTAATATAATAAAGCTGAAGCGTTTGTTTGTTTGAACGCGCTAATCTCAGGAAATACTGGTACGATTTGAAAAATTCTTTCAGTGTTAGATAGCCCATTTATTGAGGAAGGCTATAGGCTATATATAATCACGCTAAAACCAATAGGAGCGGAGCACCACTATTCCACGCGGACGAAGTCGCGGGCAGAAGCTTGTACTTTATACTTTTACGAATGTCACACAATTTGATATCAATAGTTAGCATACCTTAAATATTTTCACTTGCTTCAAAAAAGGAGGTTGTGTATTCGACCCGTATGTATTTATGTTCGCGATTTTCTCAAAAAC
The DNA here is from genome assembly GCA_963891755.1 of Pyrrhia umbra. Classification (NCBI taxonomy): domain Eukaryota; kingdom Metazoa; phylum Arthropoda; class Insecta; order Lepidoptera; family Noctuidae; genus Pyrrhia; species Pyrrhia umbra. Next base: position 7,530,783 of record OY982943.1, read on the forward strand.
TACAGACGCGATTTGGACGAGGATTTCAACAAAAAATAAGAAGAACCAATGCAAACAGTTTTCTCATAAAAATATCTTTCATCTTTCAGTGTGGATAACACCAAGGACTTGAAGATCAGGACTGCCCAGTTGAGCGATAGTGGAGTGTTCAGATGTGAAACTATTCAGAAAGAGCCAGCCGGTGTGAACCACACGCTGCTCGTCACCCAGCCGCCTGTTATCATTAGTAAGTATACATATATTAACCCTCATTCACCTCTTCCATCATCAGCCTATATATCGCCCCACTGCTGGGCACAGGCCTCTTCTCTTACAGAGAAGGCATGAGCATTGATCACCACGCTAGCTCAAGGCGGCTTGGAGATTTCAGACTTTTTAAGTCCAAGTTCCTCACGATGTTTTTCCTTCATCGTTGGTCAGTGACATCTAAGCTACACTTATGGCCAAGATCACTGGCAGATGGTTACGTAATCGGCCCGTTAAACAAAAACGTTTATTAACCAGGAAGTTGGAATTTTCGTGTAACCCATTTCTAGTTCAATTCAGTTTGGTAATCGACCGTTTCAGGAATAAAAATCTCTAATAATACGTTACCCATCGAAAGTTGGAAGTTTGAATTTATGGTAAACAGCTGATTTAAGTTAATCGGACCGTCCGAATCGGGCTTTAGAAAGTAGGTACATATGATTGTAAACTCCATCTCTTTCTAGCACTGGAACTTCAATCAGTTTAACGTGACATGGGATCTAAATGTAATGAAATATCTTATTTTCCAGACATGTCGGCATCGAACGGCGGCACTGTGGCAGTGGGTAGTGACCTGATGCTTACCTGCCTGGTCACGGCGTCTCCCGTGCCCACCGTGCTGTGGTCTGTGTCCAGGAAAGACCGCCCTGTAAGTAGACTATGAGAACTAGCGAATCCTTGTACTTGCTTATATTGTACCGCGGTTTCACCCTCGTCCCGAAGATACTGCCTAACGCACCTGGATAAAAAGTACCCTATAATCGTCTCTAGAGTCCCATCTATCTCCTTGCCAGATTTCATCCAAATCGGTTCAGCCGTTTTACTTTGAAAGCGTAACAGTCTGAAAAAAATCCTTTGATTTAAAACCAGCTAATTTCCGCGGTTCCGCCAGCATCTTGCGAGAACTACTTTGCGAACCCGGATAAAAAGTATCCTATATGTTAATCTAGATTATAAACTACATGTGTGTCAAATTTCATCAAAATCCGTTCAGTAGTTTTTGTGTTAAAAAGTAACAAACTGACATCCATACATTCTTACAAACTTTCGCGTTTATAATATAAGTAGGATGTGGTCTCGTTGTTTATAATAATCTCGATTACAGAGATTTTTGTTCTCTAGAGTATAAACCTCTTCTACAATGTATCGAAATGTCATTCACTAGCATTCACAAAGGGCTGTTTCTAACGATTATTTATTATTAGACTCAGCATTTCCTTTCCTTGTTATAATAAGAACAAAACAACATTAAGTTTAGACCGCCGCCATGCTTTCTCAGAATCTGTTACATAGATGCGTATCGTGTTTGTTTTACAAATGTATGAATGTTACTAGTATGTTATTAGTAAATTAAATGTAGTGTTGGCTAGAAGGTAAAGGAGAAGCTCGTGATTAAGTAACAGCCGCACGGTTTAACCGATCACAGGTTAAGCTGCGCTTGGCGCGGTCGGTCCGTGGATGGGTGACAATCTATGTCATAGCGAGACTCCTCCGTGCCTCGGAAAGCACGTTAGGCTGTTGGTCCCGGTTGTCATTTGTAGATCTTGGGTAGTCAGAAGCCAGAAAGTCTGACAACCAATCCTACCAAGGGGTACCGTGTTACCCGGTAACTGGGTTGTGACATGTGTGCAACAAAATCCAACTCCAAAAAATCCCTCGTAAACGCACTTACTATATCTATTTATCTCTTTCCCTCTTACAGAATGAACGTTTGTCGGAAAAGGACGCCGAATTCCACGTCGAAGGCAACCTTTACTCTATGCTTATCAAGAACGTTAAAAAGGAGCATTCTGGACAATATTACTGTTATGCTTTGAACAAACTCGGTAGCCACCAGGCGGAGACTAGCGTCGTGGTTAATGGTAAGTCCTTCATCTCATCCTAATAGCGGGTTTTACTTTAGCCGGTACCAAAAGATTTAATGATAAATTTTTTATGTCGTAACCTATTTTGTTCTAATTTTGTAAAAGAAATTAACAAAATGGCGTAATGGTGGCGCATTTATATCAATTTCATGCTTAAAGCATGCAAGTTAAGCTGTTGGTCCCGGTTGTCATTTGTAGATCTTCGACAGTCGTTACGGGTAGTCAGAAGCCAGAAAGTCTGACAACCAGTCTTACCAAGGGGTACCGTGTTACCCGGTAACTGGGTTGTGGAGGTCAGATAGGCAGTCGCTCCATATAAAACACTGGTACTCAGCTGCCTCCGGTTTAGACTGGAAGCCGACCCCAACATAGTTGGGAAAAGGCTAGGCAGATGATGATTATACATAGTACCTAAATAAAAACTATAGGTCTAATATTGGCGCGTTTTTCTTTGCAGGCAAGCCCATGGTGCATGTAGCGAGGACAGTGGTAAACTCTGCTCTTCAGATCAAAGCTGTTCTGCAGTGCGCTGCCCATGAGGAAGTCAGGTAAATGGCCAGTCTTATATAGACTTCTATATGTTAGTAAGTCGTGGTGGCCTAGAGGTTAAGGCACCTGCTTCTCGTGTACGAGTGTGCGGGTTCGGAACCTGGCGAGTACCAATGTGACTTTTCTAAAGTCATATGTACTTTCTAAATATATCTTAGACGTCACTGACTAACGGTGAAGGAAAACATCGTGAGAAACCTGGACTTAAAAAGTCTGAAATCGCCAATCCGCCTTGAGCAAGCGTGGTGATCAATGCTCATGCCTTCTCTGTATGAGAAGATGCCTGCGCCCAGCAGTTGGACAATATATGGATTGATGACGATGATGATGATGTTATCAGCCATTCAAACAATATTAAAACACTAGCTATTTCCCGCGGTTTCGCCCGCTTCCTGGGGGATCTACTTCTCACACCCAGATAAAAAGTATACTGTGTCCTGTCTCAGTTTTCAGCCCATTTTTATACCAAAATTCGTCTCAATCGGTTTAGCCGTTTTCAAATATACAGTCATTCAAGATCTGTCAAAATGGAGGATGAAATTGGATAATTTTGCTATTATTTTATGTTTTTTGTCTTAATATTTATGATGTATGTTTACCTTTATTTATTTTTATCTATGTATTGATAACATAAAACATATTAAAAGTGTTCTTATTACTGACTAGCTTCTGCCAGCGACTTCGTCCGCGTGAAACAGTAGTGCTCCGCTCCTATTGGTCTTAGCGTGATGATATATAGCTTATAATCTTCCTCGATAAATGGACTATCTAACACTGAAAGAATTATTTAAATTGGACCAGTGGTTCCTGAGATTAGCGCGTTTAAACAAAATGACAACATTTCCCTTCACTGCTCTGCTCCTATTGATTGTAGCGTGATGAAAAGTATACTATAACCATCTCAGGAGTATGGCAAATAATTGTACCAAGTTTCGTTAAAATCCGTCGAGTAGTTTTTGTTTCTATAGAGTTTATACAGACAGACAGACAGACAGACGGACAGACAGACGGACAGACAGACAGACAGACAAAAATTTTACTGATTGCATTTTTGGCATCAGTATCGATCCCTAATCACCCCCTGATAGTTATTTTGGAAATATATTTCATGTACAGAATTGACCTCTCTACAGATTTATTATAAGTATAGATAGAAGATAGATATATAGATATCATGTTTTGTGATATTCTTAAAACTATAAATGATATAAGTTTCATGCAACCGGCTGTAATTTTTTTTACAGCTTATAGCACATCAGTTCAAAATGTAGATCTTAATCATTATGCCTCTGATTCCAGGCCACACATCCGCTGGTACAAGGACGGTGTGCTGATTGAGGACAGCGCGACCCAGTACGTCATCAGCACCTTGGGATCCCACTCCAATCTGACTGTGTCCCCCACCGCTGACGAAGACTTCGGCACCTTTACTTGTGAGGTAAGACTCCACCAGAAACACAGAGAATGGCTTTGATGTTATGTTAGGGGCTCGTAGCTAAGTAACAGCTATGTGGATCGATAGATTAGCAAGATAAACCCCGCTAGCTGCGGATGGGTGACCGTTTTCTTAACTGGCGAGACCCCCCGTGGCTCGGAGAGCACTTTACGTGCTGTCGGTCCTGCGCCTGATCTCTCCCCGGTTGTGTCGGATTGCCGACCCTGAGGACTGTGAGAGTGAGGGAATAGAGAGTGCACCTGTGTCTGCGCAAGCGTGTGCACTATAATATCTTCTGCGTACCTGGCTAGTCTTCATTGAGATTGGCCGCCGTGACTTTAGTCGGTCTGGAGATTATTATGTCAGACTACCTTTTCTTAATGTGCTTCAGGAAAATCTACGGGCTTTACCGTTCCAAAGTTTAAAAAAACATTTAAACTTAGTTTTGATTGGTTAATGGAACTTAGTTTAATATATCTTAAATGCTGATTTTTCTCGTGACTTCAGTGACAATTCCGGAATAAGTGCTAAAAATTAGACATGCAAAAAAAAACGGTTTGCATTAAAACTAATTCAATTTATAAGCCAGAAAAGCAAAGTCACAATCGAAACAAAAACATTGATGAAATCGGCTTTATGGAGATTTAAATAAAAGTTTAAGCATGCCTTACAAGTGCTTTTGTAGAACATATACCTGTCTGCCTTCATGCTTTAACTTCAAGCTTAAGATCAATTTTCTTTATTTTTAAATTAAATCTAAATTTCAGGCTGAAAATGATTACGGTTCGCACAACCGTTCTATCGAGCTGGTGCAGAGCCCGGTGATTGAAGACATGGATGTGGAGGGACCTCGGATGAGCTGGACTGTGCACTCACATCAACCCCTCGAAGAGATGGAGGTGCAGCTGAAGTCTAACGGCGAGGTATGGCATGACGTTTCGGAAACAGCGAATTATTGAAGACTCACCCTTTTATCGATGTTTTCTTACGACGTTATTTTTTTCTAGGACGGTGAATGGACAACCCTCAATGTTCCCCTGCCAGAGGGCTCACACCACCGGTACGATGTCAGCTACACCCTTGAAGACAAGCAGCTCCAACCTGGTGAATACTTGGCCAACGTCAAGGTTAAAAACACCAAGAGCTGGGGGGGTACCAACGAACCTGTTGTTGTTACTATTCGTAAGTATTTTTTGGAAATTTCCATACGTGATCAACCTTTTTAAACCTACTCCAAAAAAAGGAGGGGATTTTTTTTTCTTTTTAATTTCATTGAATTGATTTTTATTTAATTTTAGTTACATTTTACAAAATTTTCTTTTAACAGTTACTTGTTTTCTTTGCTATTTTTAATATATTATTTTATTTTTGTGATTATTAACATGTTTTATTTTGCTTTTTTCTTTTGTTATTTAGAAGATCCTCAGTCGCTGTACATCCAGACTGCTTCAGGTAATTTTTATTGTTTGTTTTTTATATTATTTTTGTGTTTCCAATAATAAAAAAAAACTATAAAAAACATTTTTGACAAAAATATATTTTTAATGTTTTTTTATGTTTGTTTATTTCCAGTGTACCGCCAAAACAGCTCAGCCCATTCCATCCGACCAGTCTACACAGCGTTAGCCACTATCCTGATGTATCTTCTTGTTCGAATGCTTTAAACTAACTAGCATAACTTATTTATTGTTATCAAAAGTATTCGATGTTTATCCGAGACAAAACGATGTACCTAAATAAGCTGTTAAAAAAATAAAACGCTTTAAATTTGCTCTTGGTTAACAAAAATAAGAAAAAATAATTCTTTAAAATTGTTTTAATAAGTTTTTTTGGTCTGGCAAGTTTAAATACTTATTGAATTGAATACAGTTTTTTTGTTTGTTTTGTCTCCGTTCCATGAATTTTCATTATATTTTATTGTACAGAATAAATGGTAAGGAAAATTAATTTTTATTTTAGCGTAAGTGAAAATTTTTGAAACTTATGTAAAGCGAAGATACTTAAAATTTTGACATCTAAATAAAAAAAACTCTTTCTTCGACTAAATACCTGATTTCGAAAAGATTCTTTCGAAAATCTTTGCTTTATTTTCCAAATTGTAACGCAGCATTTTAAAAAGTACGCAGCTTTTAATTTAATTAAGTTAATTTGATTTGAAAAATGACAGCACCTTCAACGTTTTAGTAATGTAAATATTTATTATTAAAATTCATTATTATTATAATGTAACACTGAATTAACATTAATTTTATCTTTAAATTCTCGTAATTTACTTTCATTTTTAGAACTGTATCTTTTTTGTTCCCTAAAATTGGAAAAGAAATCTGCACTTTAAAAAGTATTTAGTTTGTCTTTTAGTCTGCTTTAGTAATTCTTTTAGTTCATTATTTTTAGTCGATTTTTCTCACATTAATATAGTTTTTTAATAGGTAAATATTACCAAAGTGTAATTAAGATCACATTAGTTATATATAAGCTTATGTTAATTATGTATTACAATAAATTACATGCTTATTAATTATTATTAAAAAAATATTTAAACAGTAGATTAAAGTACCAATCGCTTTTGATATTTGTTAAAGACGGTCACACTAAGATGTTTACTTCTATTTTAATATTGCTAATGCTTTCTGTGTAAATGGTTAAAAAAGTACAATAATAATACATAGTTTAAATGATAATAGTGGCTTCTAGAGACAAGTATGGCTTTAGGGAAAATATTTCATTTTTTAGCAAAAAAAAAAATTAATAAAAAGTATGCACTTACGCCTTTATTCGGGGGATTTTTTGAGTTTTTTTCTTCTATTTATTTTTGTTTCAAATGTATGCACTTCCTAAAGCTAAATTTGTCGATAGTTTTAATAAAATAAATAGTGACTAATATGTACAAGTCAATTTAGCTGCCATAATAACTTTGAACGCCCATTATTTTAAATATTTCATAATAATTCACACAGTATATACAAAAAAAAAGATTGGAGACTTCGATTTTTATTTTTTATAAATTAAAAAAAAATACTTCTAAAGAATACCTTAGTCTGTTAAATTTAAAAACTGGGTATATATATGCATTTTCAAAATTATTTAGTAAGAAAAAAAATGCCTTAAGAAAAACTTTTCTCATAAACGCGTTCAAGGTGTTAATCGAAATATTAATAAGATTTTTATTACCAGTTATAAATGTAGATTATAATTACAATGTGCCTGTAATTTATTACATTAAAACAATAGTTCCATACAAGGTGCTTAGTTCATTAAACATAGAATATCACATTCTTCCATTTTTAACTTAAAATATTAGTAAAAAGTTTTACCTACTAGTCTTATTTTGTATTACAGAACGATTTTTAATAAGTAAATTACCAGTAGACATAGTTTTGGGAAGTCCAGAATATTACGAAAAAAATGTACTTTTTGCGGCTAAAATTGTTTATTAAATTAATCGTCCTTAGAATTAGTGAAAAAAGACGATTATTTTCAATCAAATATTTGTTTAGTTTTTAAACATTATTAATTGAGAACTATTATACCAGTGAAATAGGATTAATTTTAAAATGTCACCGCAAAATGAAAATCAGCATCCGATTTTTTTAGGGAATTGGTGGTTACATAACTATTTTTTTTTACATATATAATTATTACATAATTACATGATCGAGAAACTGGGTCTGAATTTTTTTTTTAAATTAAAATTAAAATTTTAAAACAATTTTACCTAGTGATTACTTAAAAAATGGGGTAAAAATATAACCGTAAGCGCTTCATCATTTTCAACCCTAAATCGACATGTAATAATCAAGTACAATAATCGATAAATCTTTATCGATTACACATTTAGTCGATGTAATAAATCGATAATATTGTATAATATTATGTTCACGTAATACTGTGCCTTCTTTATATTAAATCTGAAAGAAGGTGATATATTTTCTTTAACGAATAAACGATTAATGTTTGTAAATATAATTAAAGTGATTGTTTTATTTTTGTTTCCTTAATATAAGAATAACCCATCATCTGCCTAGCCTTTTCCCAACTCTTTTGGGGTCGGCTTCCAATCTAAACCGGCTGAGCTGAGTACCAGTGTTTTACATGGAGCGACTGCCTATCTGACCTCCACAACCCAGTTACCAGGTAACACGATACCCCTTGGTAAGACTGGTTGTCAGACTTTCTGGTTTGACTACCCGTAACGATTGTCAAAGATATGCAAATGACAGCCGGGGCCAACAGCTTAACGTGCTTTCCAAGGCACGGAGGAGTCTCGTTATGACATAGATAGTCACCCATCCACGGTCCGACAGCGCCATGCGCAGCTTAACCTATAATCGGTCGACCCGTGCAGCTAGTCTACGCTTTCACGGCGGAACTGCTAAAATATCTTCTAAAGGTATGCCTCCTGGGCTGTGGGATGTTCAAAAGACCACCTCGGCCTTGGAATAAAAAGGGCGAAGAAAGGAACATGGATGGGTTTTAGTCAGAGTGAGAGTCACACTTCCTCCCGCTCCGCCCACAGCGGCGAGTCATTTGATGATTTCTTACCCCTCATATAAGTATAATCTATCTATATCTTCTATCTATACTTATAATAAATCTGTAGAGAGGTCAATTCTGTACATGAAATATATTTCCAAAATAACTATCAGGGGGTGATTAGGGATCGATACTGATGCCAAAAATGCAATCAGTAAAATTGTTGTCTGTCTGTCTGTATAAACTCTATAGAACCAAAAACTACTCAACGGATTTTAACGAAACTTGGGACAATTATTTGTCATACTCCTGAGCTGGTTATAGTATACTTTTCATCACGCTACAATCAATAGGAGCAGAGCAGTGAAGGGAAATGTTGTCATTTTGTTTAAACGCGCTAATCTCAGGAACCGCTGATCCGATTTGAAAAAATCTTTCAGTGTTAGATAGTCCATTTATCGAGGAAGGCTATATATCATCACGCTAAGACCAATAGGAGCGGAGCACCACTATTCCACGCGGACAAAGTCGCTGGCAGAAGCTAGTAAAATAATATAATAAAACTATGCCTCCTTACGCTCTGCCTTACCTCTCGAAGAAAACAAGCGTGGTGATATGTTATAATAATCATAAAAAAAATAATTTCAACAGTTTTATAATAAAGCCCGGTTCACTTTTTAAACGTCTGATTAATAAGGCTCATTTCTGAAACAGCACATGACATTAAAATCCACATTGATTCATTTTCGTTACTATTTTTCACTCAGTTTTGAATAGTGACCGACCCATCGGACTATGAGAGTGAGTGAATAGAGAGTGCACCTGTGTCTGCGCAAGCGTGTGCACTATAATATCTCCTGCGTACCTACCTAGTACCTAGTCCTACGAAGCGGTTAGTCTACATTGAGATTGGACGCCGTGACCGAAATTGGTCTGAAAATTATAAACATGTTATATTGATCAATGAAGTTTTGTATTACGATGGTGTGTCCAAAAAGAAATTTAAAAAACATCGCAATGGTGACATTGACAGTACACGAATTGTAAGTATATTGTCACTGAATTTATTCATGGATTATTGTTTAGTTCTCTTGAAACACAACCACACGGCGATGTGCTGCCTCCGAAAAACGATAAAAGCGATTGCCAAATAAATATTTACTTAACCCTAGGTCAAGTTATCTAATAAAACAACGTGTTACAATTAACTTTGTGTTCCTTAAACACAACTCTGATAAGAACCACGAGAAGTTTATTTTACAATTATATTTAATTTTTATTAATTGCTTATCTCTGCCGACTTCCACGCGTAAAGGAGTCTACCCAAAAGTCTACTATTCTAGGTATCAGTGGGGTTAGAAAAATGGCAAAAATGATAGTAGAATAAAAAACAAAAATAATGCTTATTTTATACTTGTAACATTTTTTTTAACAGTGGGTTTAACAACCTCATTTTGGAAACAACCTCGAAAACAAAGATGAATAAAAATATTTTGATATACATTCAAAATTAGATAACAGGGGTCATTTATTTATCCAAAAAATAATTTGGTATCGATCTATAATCATCGGCAAAATACATACAGAACCAACAGTATTGAAAACTACAAGTATAAAAAATGTGTGTTCTACGCCATAATTGAATGAACATCAACACGATTTATGGTTAAACAGCTGTGCCGATTTAGATCAAACTTAGTACGGAGATAGATGAGACCCTTGAGATGATTATAAGGGTATTTTATCCGGTTGCGATAAGAATATAATGCAAGCTAAGTGCAAACTTCGTCAATGATTTACTCCCGGGCGAAAACTCGTATGATGCTTAAGATGGGTTTATTATGAAGCCTGGTGAACGTCAGCTGCAATTCGGTTGGCAGCGGTTAGCAGCGGGGGTCTCCCAAAGATGGAGAAAAAATAAATTATTCAGTCATTTCGCAGCTGACGTTCACCAGGCTTCATAATGAACCTATCTTAAGCATCTTACAAGTTTTCGCCCGAGAGGTTATTGGTCATCCAAATCTGTTCTAGAAGCTTCTGTTCTGGTCTAGAAGCTCCCTCGTGACACGGGAAACTCAATATATCGTGCCTCAAAAAGCACATTAAGCTGTTGGTCGCGAAAGTCATTTGTAGATCATTAAACCTCGTTTTAGGTAGTAGCCAAAAAGTCTGACAACCAGTCTTACCAAGGAGTATCGTGTTACCCGGTAACTGGGTTGTGAAGGTCAGATCAGTCGCTATATGCAAAACACTGATACTCAGCTGCATCCGGTTAGTCTGGAACCGACCCCACGTAATTGGGAAAAGGCTAGGCAGATAATAAACAAGATATAAAAGTCTAATGACCTAACCGATGATTGACGTAAATAAAACAAGGAACAAACCGATGTTTTTAAAATAAGAACTGATAACTTTTGTTAATATTTCACCTTTGACGGATAAGCAATTTTATATATAAGTAAGTATATTGAGAGTGTCTGTACTGTCGTGTATGAGTCGTAAATAAATAAGTTGAATTATTTTGCCCAAGTAATCGATCTGGGGGGTTAGACAAGTGGCAAAACGCTAACGCTCAATGTATAGGAATGACATATAGCTAGTCGTAAACGAATGTCATTCCCATACATTGAGCGTTAGCGTTAGCGTTTTGCCACTTGTCTAACCCCCCAGATCCCCAGAAAATACGTTTTTCTGTTCTACTAGCTTTTTTACACCCTTCAGGGTAGTATTTTGGAAAATTCGTATCGGATGCCTACGTCATACAAGAAACATACCCTCCAAGTTTCAGGTCTCTACGATCAGCGGTTTAGAAGCTTTGCATTGATCCGTCAGTCAGTCATTCAGGACAAAGCATTTTATATGTATAGATGATACCTATGTGAAAAGAAATGGTTTTTTTTTTTCAGTAGAATCACATTGTCTTAACTCCAACACTAAAAAAATGACTGCCCTCTCAATTACCACAGCAGCATTATAATCCCAGGATTTTGGAGAGGAGAGGAGACGAGAGGGTATGTCCACGTTATGATCCACGAATCCCGCGAAATGGCAGACAGCATGCGTATTTAAACATTTAGGCCCCGAGCCAGTTAGGCCCGGGGCCTAAATCTAATCATAAATACGCTTTGCCATTAACATGAGTGAAAAAAAAACTTTTTTATAAAAATAGAACTAATGCATCGTTCTAGAAGTTGGTGGCGAAACAATAACGATTGAAGATCGTCACGATCATCATCATCATCGTCACGATGATCATCATCATCATCATCATCATCATCAACATCATCATTATCAACATCATCATCATCGTCATGATCATCATCATCATCGTCATGATCATCATCATCATCGTCATCGTCGTCGTCATCATCATCATCATTGTCACTATCATCATCGTCATCGTCATCGTCGTCGTTATCATCATCATCGTCATCATCGTCACGATCATCATCATCATCATCATCATCGTCGTCATGATTATCATCATCCTCATCATCATCATCTTCATCGTCGTCATCATCATGATCGTCATCATCATCATCATCATCATCGTCGTCATCATCATTATCGTCATCGTCGTCGTCATCGTAATATTCGTCGTCATCATTATTTTCATCGTCGTATTCATCATTCTCGTCATGATCCTCGTCGTCATTCTTTGTTGAATATTTTTTTTGCTTTTGTATTTGTTGCATGATAAGGTTTAGAGTAAAGAAAAGTACAACATATTTTTTGTAGGATCAAAATAATTAGGCTGTTATGATATCACAATTCATTAAAGGTGTCATTTGGCTTCGGCCCCACGTTCGCATCCCGAGGGTCCGGGACTCCGTTATCCCGTACATGGTAAAGGATGATAATAATTAAAAGTAATATTTTTAGGGTTCCGACGCAATCCTACACGAAGTAATCGAATTCGAAGCTGATGCTTTGGTTCGGCATTATTTTTATTGAATTCGTACATCTATTTTATTCGTTTGTTTGACAAGTTTTTCTTCCTTGTTCTTTTTTCCAAAACTTTTCTTCGATATACGTTTGTTTTTTAATTTAAATGTCAATTAAAATATAATAAAAAATATTTGAGGTAAGCTTTACAATATAAGGCGCCCCTGACCACTGAACATCACTGAGATCGTAGCAAGCAATTCAAAATTGAAGTAAAAAAACACAATTGAGTATTCTTGATGACTGTATTAATTACAACTTTAAATCATTTTTTTCATACAATTGTATATTATACAAAAGTATTTAAATCAACACTCACATACACACACATACAGATCACATCGGATTATTCAATGATTGGTTGAGGCTCTGACTACAGAAAAACTATCTAATAATTTTTCATAGCACCAAATCAAACAATTATGAATTTTATATTCAAGTACATAAGTATCATATCTATTAAGAAGAAAATTGGTTACGACTTTGTTTACATTTTTCGTAAAATTAATTTGTACAAACTATATTACAACTATCCATAAAACTAATTTGATTACAGTTGTGGTGGCCTAGTGGTTAAGGCACCTGCTTTTCGTGTACGAGTGTGCGGGTTCGAATTCTGGCAAGTACCAATGTGACTTTTCTAAAGTCACATGTACTCTCTAAGTATATCTTAGACACCACTGACTAACGGTGAAGGAAAACATCGTGAGGAAACCTGGACTTAAAAAAAAGTCTGATATCACCGATCCGCCTTGAGCAAGCGTGGCGATAAATGCTCATTTCTTCTCTGTATTAGAAGAGGCCTGTGTCCAGCAGTGGGACAATATATAGGCCGATGATGATGATGATGATAAAATTAATAATCGCCACCAACAGATATGATATCATAGAAATCGCCATCAGAGCCGGATTCAGTTAAATTTCCTTGTTTTATGAGAGTATCTCTGCTATACTTCATTTCGAGATGTAATCCGTATATATTGAAGTAGGTACCAGGTATCATGAGTGATAATCCAAATATTATCATGAAGATGCATTTTATGAGTCTCCATTTAAATCTTCCCAAGCCAGGGTACTCCCAATCCAGAATTAACTCTATGAGAGGGGGGTATATGAACACAACTGGATTGGTCCAAAATGATCCAACCTGAAAAATAGTCAAGTGCGAGTTCAGACTGGCGCATGAAAGGTTCAGTACCATTATCTATCTATATATATAAAAATGAATCCCTATTTCCCTTGGTCACGGCATCACGCATGAGCTGCTGGACCGATTTGGATGAAATTTGGTACGGAGATAGAGGGGGACCCTGGAGAAGGTTTTGGGCTACTTTTTATCCGGTTACGCGATGTAGTTCCATTGGGACGCGGGTGAAACCGAAAGCGGTAACAGCTAGTCTATAATCATTTTCAACTTTTTTTTTTCGATATTTTCCTTTATTTGCGCTATTGTGTGATTCTAGATCAACGGGAACTATCATATAGGTTTTCGACCTACAAAAAAGTCTGAAATCGCCAATCCGACTTGAGCAAGCGTGGTGATCAATGCTCATGCCTATTCTGTATGAGAAGTGGATATTAAATAGGACGATGTTTACCTATGTGTAAAAAACTTACAATTCCCATTGTCCTTGTGACATTTGGCACTGCAAACGCAATGAGGTCTATGACAGCTACGTGCAGACCCCTATAGAGTCTCTCCCAAAACCAATAGTTCGCTTGCTGGTGCAGCCTTTTAATATAGAACCACTCTATGTCGAAGCCCGCGTAGAAAGTCATCGCGATAATGACGTAGAGCAGCAGGCATAGGAACACTTTCAGCTGAATTGGAAAGCTGAAATGAATTAGTAGATAAACCAGCAGAAACAAAGAATTTTCTAAAAAACTTTGGTAAGTATATACCTACCTACTATATGTGAGGAGCTCGTGGCTAAGGAACAGCCGCACGGGTCGATCGATCAAAGGGTTAGCGGCTACGCGGTCGGTCTATGGATGGGTGACCATCTATGACATAACGAAATTCCTCCGTACCTCGGGAAGCACGTTAAGCTGTTGGTCCCGGTTCTCATTTGTAGATCTTTGACAGTCGTTTCGGGTAGTCAGAAGCCAGAAAGTCTGACCATCAGTCTTACCAAGGGGTGTCATTTACCCGGTAACTGGGTTGTGGAGGTCAGATAGCTGCATCCGGTTAGACTGGAAGCCGACCCCAACATAGTTGGGAAAAGGTAAAAAAAGAAAAAAAGAATATATATATCACACAACTCTACATATTATTTGAACAAAATTGTATAAATAATAATAATATTGTTTATACTTAATTAAGATTTTATTTGTATTGTTTAATTTTTAATTTTATTGTAGTGTATTAATTATATTGTACTAATTAGAGCCCTCTAAATTTGCAACGCCTGGAAAAGGTGCTAGGCTGGACATAATTATGTTATATTTAAGAACTTGTAACCCTAGTGTGCAAATAAATATTTTGAGTTTGAGTTTGAGGCTAGGCAGATGATAACCTACCTATATATATTTATATGTTGCATGGAAATGAGGATACTAGGAACTTCACGAAATCCAGATACCATAAAATTCTATCTCTATTAGAAATTTTGTCCCAATCGGTTAAGCAACAATTTTAAGATAAAATGAAGATTACTATTTTCCGATATCGTTCCATTTTTGCCTAAAAAAAATAAGTACGAGTCTAAACGTAAAACAATATTACTCACGGTGAAAACGGAAAATGTACAAGGATAGGGGTGAAGCAAAGCTCCCCATAGTGCCAGTAGCCAAAGAATCCTATGGTCATCATCACAAACGTCACGATAGGCATGGCTGGAATAGAAGCTTTAAATGTAATGAAATATTTTCCTCCCACGCCTCCCGTGCCCTAAGTCACTCCCACGACTGAGACGAATCTAATGACATCACATAATGTTGAAATTCGTCAATCGGTTTAGGCGGTGTTAGCGTACGAAAGAACCATATGTCCCATGTCGAACTACTGAGACGAATCTAATGACACCACATACATATTATGTTGAAATTTGTCAAACGGTTTAGACTGTGAAGCGAGCCAAGCGGAATAAGATATACAAACAAACATAATACTCTAAAAAGGTATACCATGAGGTATCTTGGTCGTTCTGCATTTGTTTCCAACTTTCAGTGTCGAAAGTCGTGGTGGCCTAGTGGTTAAAACACCTGCATCTCGTGTACGAGTTCGAAATCTGGCAAGTAGCAATGTGACTTATCTAAAGTCTTAGGTACTTTCTAAGTCTATAACACCACTGAAGGAAAGGTGAAGGAAAACATCGTGAGGAAACCTAGACTTAAGACTTCCGCCTTGAGCAAGCGTTGTGATCAATGGTCATGCATTTTCTGATCGAGAAGAGGCCTTTACCCCGCAGAAGGATTCTGAATGGGCCGATGATCATTGCAATGTCTAGACCATTGATTTTGCGAAAATTTGTAATGGAGACCATTCATATCAAAGTTTCTAAGCAAAAAAAAAACATATCTTACCTGTGCAGACGACATAATGAAATTTCTTCGGTCTATCCATATTATTTTCTATAGATAAAGCCATAGAAGCAGTTTCGGACACAAATATGCATATACCAATTAATTCAAACAAACCATTCGCTGATTTAAAACCTGGTCTGTCCCAAGGATTACCCTTGGCATTTTGAAATGCATACCATACTGTTATGACGAGGACTGCAACTGTGACAAAATAACTATTTTACATGAGGTCCTGGGTTCAGTGTCCAGTAGGGCTAGACAAGTGGCAAAAACGCTAGTAGAATAGAATACAAAATGTATGGGAATAACATTCGTTTACATCTAGCATCTGTCATTCAATGTCATTCCCATACATTGCCCGGTTAAGTAGTCAACCTTCTAGGGTGACCTGCGAGATGCCATACAAAAAAAAACATTCCCATACATTTTGTATTCTCTTCTACTAACGTTTTTGCCATTTGTCTAGCCCTACAGGTCAGTTAGATCCACACATCCGTGGAATAAATGCAAATTTACACTTTGCTGCGGCCGTTCCGTGGATGGGCAATGATTTTTGACAAGCCGAGACATCTCCATGTGAAAAAAACCTTAAATAGTTGGTCCCGGCTCTAATTTGTAGGTCTTTGATAGTCGTTACGATCCAGAAGCCAGATACTCTGACAACACTACCAAAGTATATCGTGATACCCAGTAACGTGGTTTTGGACATGAGATAGACAAACGCTCTTTGTAAAATACTGGTCATTTGAGCGGCATTATCAGACTAGAAGTCGATTCCAATGTAAAGAAAAGGCTAGCCAGGTGGAAAGAATGTTGTAACTTACAAGAATAAATGACAGCAATCAAAGCAAACGGGGCCAGGTATTTTAGATTCGTCACCATACAGACTACAGCACAAGGCACCATGAGGGATAGTATGTACACTTTGAGGGGGGGATCTCCTTCATCGCTCAGGGCTTCGGTTCCTTCCACCAACTCCTTCAAATTCCTTCCAATCATGATCACAAACACGCAGCATGACGTGTAGCAATGCATTATCAGCGTCATTTCCACCAAGTACCTAGAAAGTGGGATAATCAAAAGATTTAAAGGTGATTAAATAAAAAAATATGATGTGACAAGTTGTGATGACCTAGTGGTTAAGGCACTTGCATCTCGTGTACGAGTGTGCGAGTTCAAAACATAGCAAGTACCAATGTGACTTTTCTAAAATCATTCTGTACTTTCTAAGTCATAGACATCACTGACTAACGGTGAAGGAATACATCGAGAGGAAACCTGGATCAAAAAGTCTGAAATCGCCAATCCGGCTTGAGCAAGCGTGGTGATCAATGCTCATGGCTTCTCTGTATGAGAAGAGGCCTGTGCCCAGCAGTGGAATAGTAAATAAGACAAAGATGATGATGTGACAATTTTGTAATATGTTGTGCTAATATGAATTAAATAGAGACCCATGTTGCGTCTAATGATATGTTTACAACGTTCATTTACGATAATATTAAACCACATTCTGCCGAAGAGAAAAAAGGAGAAGATAAGGTTGGAGATAAATAAATAAAATCAATATGAAAAGACGAAAGAGAACATACCTGAAAGGCCTCGCACATTTGCGCATCCAAGGCCATTTAGAGAGTAGGAATGTAGCCTCAGCTACATCTTGATACGATAATTGTGGATGTTGTATGCGTCCGTACAACTTTTGAGCAGACCATACTAAAATCTAATCAAACACATACGTAGTATTTTATTCAAAGAATAATAAATAGAGGGTATAATTTTTGGTACGGTAGTTATAAGATCAGGGCCTGCAGTCTCGACATTGATAGCGATGTCATCGCAAACTACCGATCGCTAAATATTAACGAAAAAATTCGGTTGCCGTAACGACGATAACGATAAATGCAAGTCTCGACAGACATCGAACATTGAGATAGCGAACAAAATCACATCACTATGTTGACTTTGCGCTGTCGGTACACTTACGAAAATCGTATTTATAGTGCGGAGATTTTATTGTAAAATATTGGCAGTTAACAAAAATCTTTATATTAAAGGGAAAATTGGGGGACAAAATATTCTCAATAATTATCTTTCTTTGAAAATTGTACAGAAGATAGGTAAACCTTATCATATTAACACTTTTTTTGCAACGAAACGTGTAAATAGCTTGAACCGTTTTTAAGAATACAGTTAAACAAAGAACATAATAGTTCGCGTCCTTGCAACACAGACGTTGAACATGACAAACTTTATGTCTCCGACTGAAAGACTCGTTTCTATGGTCATGATGAATAAATTAAAAAAATACATGACAAACTGTCAATGTCAAGTTTGTTTGTTCAAAAAATAGATTGAATCCGATCTGTTATAAATACTGATAAAAAACTGTTTTCCGATGTTGGGGGACAATGGCACAGGCGTAGTGTATGCTCATACCTCAACTGGCGTTGTTGTCTGTCCAACACAGACACCTAAAAAACAAACTTCAGCCACCAAAGCATCTTTCAACGATACCCCTGGCTGAACGATGAGCATTTGTATATTTCCACTCCGGTCCGCACACTCAAGGCATTGATTCTTTAAAGGAGGCATCAACCATGGTTCCATCGGATATCCATCATCAGTTACAAGAATAAACATAGAAAGTACTTTCAACTGCCAAATGAGAAACCTCTTCTAGCCAGATTATAATGTATATTTATTATTATTTACTAAGCAGCCATGTACTTCACCTTCACCTACACACTTCCTGGAAATAGCATTCAGTGGCACCTTAACGCACCCGTGTAAAGATAACCGCCTTGCAATAAGACTAGTCTGAATGTGATGGTATAAGAATCTTATGGGAACAGTGGCATGCGGTGTTGTGTCAGTGATACGAGAGCTTGGAGACGGCACCCAGGAAACCCGCAGACGTCACCTACTAAAAGGATAAGAGTCGTAGTTAGACATCGAGGGTGGTCTGAAAATGAGGTTTTTCCCCCATGGGGTTAGGACCACCATTATGGTGTATAAAGATCAAGGCGTCATAGAAAACTTAGAAAACTTTGTTCCAGGAGAGATGAACCTCACCAGAAGAGTTTCCAGGCTACCATTACTCGACAAGTAGAGCCGCACGGCGTCTTTGGGCACATGGGTCTAATTATTATTTACTGATATTGTGTATGTTAGACTAAGGTACATATGTATTACATTTTCGGATAGGGGACTTTATTCCCTATCTCATGATATATAACAAGTGTATTTTATGTAAACTACTGACGAATAAATACAAGCCGCAGAGTTCTACAGTTACATCGCGAAACAAAGTGTTTTATTGCGTCTGTCCCTTGTGTCTCCCGTTTCCTCGGCTGCCAATGTGGTATCCTATCTGATATGATATCTTGTGGTACTCTGTCTTGCTGACTCTTCCGACTACGCATTAAAGGGTGCGTGGGGGCGTGGTGCAACCAGCGCGAAGAGTTCGGGGTTTGCCGAGTGTTGTGTGCAAACGCGACAGAGGCGAGTCACGGCTCGCCGTGTCAATCATGCCCCATCGATGAAACTGCTGTGGAGCATTTCTAAACTGTTCTTTAAATGCACACCGTTCTTCTTGGATCATGGGAAATTTAAGGCGGCGATATACGACTTTGGCCCCTTTAAAGCTAATGATTACGCTTTAACGACTTGCTTTCATGATTTGAAAAGTATATATACTTAACTAGAGCATATGCTTGATAATCTTGTATACCGTTTTTTAAAATTAAGTATTTATAACATTGTATAAAAAAATCATAAAGTTAGGTCTAACGCAGATGAAAAACTGAGTTTTACATAGAATTTATCAAGCGGATTTTAATGAAACCTGTACCATTTTATAGAAAAGGTTATTATCTATCTTTTTGTATACGCATATATTTTTTTAATCGTATATTTACGTCAATTTTTGTGCTTTTGTCAAAACGTAGAGTTGAAATTACGGAGGGGCTCCACCGGGCGACGGGGGCAGTACGTCTGTGACCACTGCCACGGGTAGACGCTGTCACTCAGAGCGAGCACATTGCGATGTAAATAAATTATTATATTTGTGATAAGATGACTGGTAAATTATAATTATTACATTGAAAAGGCACTACATGCGGATAAAATATTTTTTTGATGTGAATAACGTGTTTTCAAACCAAATCATCCATAATCTGTCATAATCTAAAATGTGTGTATCTAAATTTGGCAGGACAAATATATTTTATTTTTGACTTACTAAATAATTAAATGTACTTTAGGATTTAAATAATAATATGTATTTCTTTTAATACTTTGCGTATTCAAAACGAGAATATTGCATACCTCATTTAAATTTTACATGTAGGTCGGAGATAGTCGTCAAAATTAAAATTCTTTCATGTTATCTTCTATCTATATTTTCTATCTATCTTCTATATCTATCTTCTTCTATACTTATAATAAATCTGTAGAGAGGTCAATTCTGTACATGAAATATATTTCCAAAATAACTATCAGGGGGTGATTAGGGATCGATACTGATGCCAAAAATGCAATCAGTAAAATTTTTGTCTGTCTGTCTGTCCGTCTGTCTGTCTGTTTGTCTGTCTGTCTGTCTGTATAAACTCTATAGAAACAAAAACTACTCGACGGATTTTAACGAAACTTGGTACAATTATTTGTCATACTCCTGAGATGGTTATAGTATACTTTTCATCACGCTACAATCAATAGGAGCAGAGCAGTGAAGGGAAATGTTGTTATTTTGTTTAAACGCGCTAATCTCAGGAACCGCTGGTCCGATTAAAATAATTCTTTCAGTGTTAGATAGTCCATTTATCGAGGAAGGCTATTATAGGGTAAGGTTATATATCATCACGCTAAGACCAATAGGAGCGGTGCACCACTATTCCACGCGGACGAAGTCGCTGGCAGAAGCTAGTGTTATAATATTTCCTAATAGTTTGGAATTTATAGAAATAGTAGCTATAAGTCAGGGCATGGGATGATATCTTAGAACAAAACTTAATGGTTTGTAAATAAAACGGTTTATCCATGGGTAACAAGGTGGCGCTATTCTAAATTATTACCAATGAAAATATTTTTCTAAACACGTGAATTTGGGTTCGAGTTTCTTTGCTATGAGACGAATTTGAAAAAAAATGCAGAATGTGATAAAAAAATAAGCTTACCTACGCTATTAAAAGAGTATATTGTAAATGTAAAATTGTAAAATGTATTGTATTGTCTGACTATTTTAGCTAGACCATTTTCCTATTTGGGATTGGTTACATTAGTTTTATTTTTAGGGTTCCGTAGTCCGACAAGGAACCCTTATAGATTCGCAATGTCCGTCTGTCTGTTTGTTCGCGGCATAGCTCAGAGGCTCTTGGTACTAGAAAGCTGAAATTTAGTATAGATATGTGTATTGATCACGCCGAAAAGGTGGTAAAAATAAATAAAAAAAAATAAAATAATTTAGTGGAGCTCCCGAACACGTGAAATGGGGATGAATATTTTTTTTTGTTGCGTAATCCTTCATGTAGGGTATCGTTAGATAGGTCTTTCAAAAATAAAAAAAACTAACTTTCCAAAACTATCACGGCTAAGTAGGCTTCACTGGTTATAGAGTTATAGTTGACTAACTAAGACCTACTACGGAACCCTACTGCGCGTGGCCCGACACGCACTTGGACGGTTTTTTACTGGTAACATTGGGTAGTGATGCTTTACATAGCAACCATTTTCGAAGTTTAGTAAAACCGCCAAGTAAGCAGTCACATATGATATACATATTAATCTATTAGTCAAGGTATCTAATGTGGGATAATATTATATACACACAATCTAAAAAATAAGACGAAGCATAGTGTTTTAGAAATGAAGGTCCTACTTCACTATGCCACTCTTATGTTTTATTTTCAACACCAAATAGTATCCGACAGAACGTCGATTTTTGGCTAGGCCTAAGCCGATTAATAGGCAATCGCTTAATTCTTTGGCTAAAGCCCTGATAAATAAAAAGGACTTGATCTTCTTTAATTTTTGGTCCAGAAATCAAAGACAGAAGAACTGAAAACTAAAAAAAAAAAAGATATATTCAAATAGTTTATTTAAGGTTCCGAACCAAAATGGTACAAAGTAACCCTTATGGGATGCGACTTTCTGTGTCTGTCTGTCAGAGCTGATAATTACTTCAGGAATAACTAACCTTATCGATTTGGAATAATTGTTGAAATATATCGCAAATGGATAAAGTAGAAAAATACTACCTATTACTTTCGAGGAAAAATGGGGATTAAAATTACAAAGTGTAGTTTCTACGTCATCATAATTATGAAAGGGCTTGTTATGAAGGCTTGATGCATATTCTAATATTTTTTTATGTTTTCTTCGACATCTTTTGGTATACGAATTAAATTAAAAAAAAACTCTCCGTAGTTTGTAAAACAAACATTCTGAAATAATTAGACTTCCGTACATTTTTCTCTTAAATGCTTTTCTTAATATGGTATTAAAACTTTGGAATAGTCAGATCCGTAATTTCTAGGTTTCAAAGTTCGAATCTGCATACTCATAAATGAGATGCAGGTGCCTAAGCAAAGAAGCCACAATGACTTTTTACTAATATGTTCGGTGTATCAACTTAATAATATAAATAAAACTACCTGCAGCTTATTTAAAATATTAACATCATTTTTAATACAGTCTCACTCACTTTTAGGTCTTTAAACGTAATAGATTATTCAATTTCGGTTCTGTTGCTGTCAAAACTTAGGCCAATTTTAACCAAAGCCGATGGTTTGGCCAAAGCTGATGCCAAAGGTTTGGTCGGACACTTTACAGATGGATCAGAAATATCGGACTAATTAACTGGCTTCCAGGCTTTACTTACAAAACTAATACGATTTTCCTATACAAGTGAAGATGAGCTGAAGTTATTTGAGAAGCAGCAGATGTCGTAAAATGCAAATATGAAAAAATCTTGCGTGCATTTCTGTTAGAAGAGCTCAAAGAGGACACCAATATGGCCTAAAAATTAACTCCTATGGTCCGATTTTGTCTGTCTGTCTGTCCATCTTTCACAGCGGATTTATTCAAGAATGCTAGTTGTCAGAATTTTATCTTGAAACTTGTAACAATTTAGATCGATAAACATGTTTTGCAGATTAAGAAATTGAAAATATTTTTGCTTTTCTGGCAAACGAAGTAAATATGCAGTGGGGGTTGGAAATTTAAAATTAGTGTTTCGAAGTGTTACTCAGACAGATGTTATTTGTATTTCGATTTTTATATCTTAGACATGCATATCAAAATACAATATGCGACTGTCCTTAGAATCTCTACATAATATTATGGTCACCCGTCAAAGTTCTTCAAAATATAAAATGACAACCGTGCGGTGTGCATTGCGGGGTCGCGGGGGGGAAGCTCAAGCTCCGCCCATTTGCTCAAGGTCATTGGCGGTAGTCGTCGTCTTAACATAGCTTTTCATTAATAGCCAAAGTCACAACATGTATTACTGGGTTTAGTGGCTTTTGGCTTATGCTACAATCCCACTCCAAGCCAACAAGTAGTTGGTAGCACCCACTTGCGTAAAATCGAAGTGCCTTCGGTATCTATTAAGAAAATAATTAGAAGTACTTAGAGACTAGAAAAAATCAAGAAATATTATTTAGGCATGGAGCCTAGACGACTTGGGACTCCATAAAACGTCGGTAACGCCGAATAGATTGGCGAAGTTCACCAACAAGCTCATGAAGCAACCTAAGAACCAATGCTAACGATCGTAGCGATCACTTATCGGGCTGCCAAAAATGGTCGCTAGGAAATTCGATAATATAACGATAAATCGGTATCTTAGCAACAATATTTGTCATGTTTGCGATGACAGTCGATAGCTTTGGCAGTAGAGACTACCAAAAATCGTTGTGATCGGTTCGATAGCACGTAGCGACCGATTTTTGTCGTAAAGTCATCGCTATCAATGTCGAGACTGCAGGCACAGGCCATGCGTGAAATATCGCTTTTTTTAGGGATGGGAAATCATCAAATGACTCCTCCTGTTGTAGGCGGAGTGGGAGGGAGTGTCAGACTTATAAAGTCCGATTAATTCTTAATCTGCGGCTTAGCACCAAATTAGCAAAAATCTCACTCATAAATGCAGTTTAGCGTTAATCCAAACTCAAGTTAGTAGCTTAATCCTGGATTACGACGTAAAGTAATGATTAGGTGAGATATGGTTAAACTTCAGATTACAAGTTTTTTATAAGTAAGACGGTTACTTACTAAAACCTAGGAAGAATCACTGTTTCTGTGTCATAATTACATATCATTAAAGTTATCTCAAAGGCTTCTTTTTCTACGTTTGCCTTCCAAAGGGACCTCTAAGACTCTGTAGTCCCGTCCATGGAAATACATACAAGATACTCACACAAACACAATAACTGACTGCACACGACAATATGATGTTTACTCCTAGCGAAGTCCATATGCCACAAGCCATGTAACCACCATGAACAGCCACAGATCCGGACCCCACTGCAAACATCAGCATATGAACTACCGATGCGATGATACTGTAAGAAATAGAAAGAAAAAGTATTTTAATGGATCCTTACATAAAATAATGGTGTGTATGCCTAAGAATTCCATGACCTCATCACACCGCCCTTCTACCATCGGACATCTAGACGCACTGCAAGTTACCATCCCTACTATTGTTGCTATTCCTCCAATTCGTACTAAGCGTTTCCAAACGTCTTTTATAATGCGCATAGCAATGGAGTGTAACTCTCCACCTTTTTTTTCGGATGGGAAATCATCAAATGACCCCTCCCGCCATGGGTGGGGGAGTGTCAGACTCTTACTGACTAAAACCTATCCATGTTCCTTCCTCAGCTCTTTGTATTCCCGGGGGCGCGGTATCTCTTTCGAAGGTCCCGCAGCGGAACTCTCTACCTGCGTCTGTGTTTTCGAACGCATTCAACCCTAATCCTTCAAGTTAGAGTGAACAGGCTTCTTCTGGGTAAGTTCGCTCCATTCGTCGACTTTGTCTCTCACCCCTGACCTAGACTACAGTCAAGAGCAAACCCATATCAAATTTAAAAAAAAAACGGCTGACCCGATTTGGATGAAATTTGGTACAGATATAGCTTGAATCCTGGGGAAAAGACATTCTACTGTTTTATCTGGATAGGTGAAGTAGTCCCCTCAGATTTTTTAGCTTTCTAGCTATGACACTGCTATGAGCGGGGTGTAGAGTTACATCCTGAGGCCGACATTATAGTATTAAAGTTTTTTTTTTCAATTTCCAAAGCAGCCTGGACTCAGGTAGTTAACGGTGTATCAATCCATCAACCCCATCCCCCCTCACCCATCAACGTCCATCAACCCTGAGTGCTACCTTGATAGCATTCGTTGTTACAAATCCATGTTAAAAACCGTCAGACGAATTTCAGAGAAATCTCTGACACTAAAACAAGCAGCCTGGAGTCAGATAGTTAACATAACACTGTTAACTAGTTATCCCCGTGCCTGACGAGTTAATCCATCAACCCCGAGTGCTACCTTGATAGCAGTCGTTGTTACAATTCCATGTCAGAGACCGTCAGGCGGATTTGAGAATAGTCTGACACTAGGACTAGTTAGGTTTCTCAACCTGCAGCCCACATGATGATAAGAGTTTCGATGAAGAAAGATGAGCTCATTTATTACTAAAATTCTTCGTAAAGAAGTAAGATATTCATACATACCTGTTAGGATTAGTGAGATTCGTTCTAGCTAAGCGATAGTCGTAAGTCATTGCATCCTGGGGCTTTTTTCTTTGCCTAAACCTTGCTGGTGGACCAAAACCACCGAAATAGCTGGGGATCTGTTGAAAACGATTTAAAGACAGTTAATTTTAAAGTTACCGAAAAGTTTTTTGGACAAGTAGCTCTCCGCCAGCGGCTTCGTCCTCGTAGGCTATACGAATTCAAATTAAAAATGACAGAATTTCATACAAACTTTGCCCCCCTTTTTCACCTCCTTAGGTGTAGAATCTCGGATAATCCTTTATTATCGAATGCTTACGGCACACAGAACACACCCTCCAAGTTTTAGGTCTCAATGATTTTCCCTCCAAGTTTAGCCTGTGCGTTGATCAGTCAGTCATTCAGGACAAAGCCAATATTAACTTACAGCCATTTCGGGTTCGGTTTCGGTTTTCGGTTCTGGTTTTTTCCTTGAAAACTTTTTTTTCAACATCGTTTATGTAAAAATGTGTTGAGAAATAAATATTATTATTAAAAGTGTGTTGTACAAGAAAAAACAGTCAGAACATGCAAAGTTTCTCTTCAAGATTATTTCTTGATCTAATACAACTTTAGACCTTTCAAGTTGCTTTTTTAACCGACTCCTTAAAAAAGGAGATTATATCTTCACTAAGGAATCACTCTGAAACAAAATACAATGATTTTATCATCATATTACCCGAATACTTCCATTTCTACATAGGAACATGTGGCTAAGTGACAGCACAGGTGGATTGATCAAGGTTAAGCTCTGCTTGCCGCGGTCAGCCCAGGGCTGGGTGATCATCTATATCGTAAAGACTTCTCAGTGCCTTGGAAAGCACGTTAAGCTGTTGGATCGTATGGGTATCAAAAGCCAGCAAATCTGACAACCAGTCTTAGTAAGGGGTATCGTGCTACCCGGTTATTATCTACTCAGCTGCTTCTACTGACTAAAGCCAACCCCAACCTAGTTGGGAAAAGGCTAGGCAGAAGATGGTCTGCCTGGCCACCTAGACTTGCCATTTCAAGCATTGTCACAGCCTTGCAATGCCACTCTCCAAAGGATTACCGAGTCCTGAACCCACTGAAATATATTATCTAAATACATGTCTGTGCCTAAACCGGTTTATCTTGTAAGAAACTTCAAGTACTCAACCTGAACTTTTCAGGAATAGAATTTATAATAGGCTATGCTATCAAGTCCCTCAACACCACTACTTTCACTCTTACTGACTAAAACCCATCCATGTTCCGTCTTTAGAGCTTCGCATTTCGGGGAGGCGGTAACTCTTTCGAACATCCCGTAGCTCTGGCAGGCTATGGCCCTAAGGGGGGGACCCCGTCATCTATGCTGACATCTCCTTGAGTCGGGCGAAGAACATAATCGCGCTATGTCGACACGGGCCTGATCCTTACTGGACGGCGAGCCAACCATAGCTCACTGTCCGCAAGCCCATGGTGGCCGAGAACCGTCTCACGGCTCCCGACGCCCTTGGTGTCTCCCACGGCGGAAGAATTTCTAGTCACCGGAAGCTTAGAATACTATAGGGAAATGGTATGAGATAGACACATGTAAAATACCTGTGAGAACCAAGTCGTTTTATATTTATAAACTGCAAAAAATCATATAAAAATTAAAGACAAAATTATAAAACCCGACGCAAAATAAATAAAATTATAGACAAAAGGTTTGACAGCTCCACTGTAGAAGTTGTCACAAATATCATAGATGTTTATAATCATTGAAGGAACTCAACCTATTTCATTTAGCTGTTTCACACGGTTTTTTCATCACCAGCCTAGAGGAAGAACTTGAAGAACTCGAAGAAGAAGATGTCCAGGACAGAGCGAAGTGGAAGAAGAGAGTACGGAAAGCGGACCCCGTCACGAGACAGGACAAACGCTAGGAAGAAGAAGAAGAAGCCTAGAGGAAGAACTTCGTGTACCCGGATAAAAAGTATCATTATCTGCCTAGCCTTTTCCCAACTATGTTGAGGTCGGTTTCCAGTCTAAATGGGGTGCAGCTAAGTACCAGTGTTTTACATGGAGCGACTGCCTATCTGACCTCCACAATCGGTACCCCTTGGTAAGACTAGTTGTCAGACTTTCTGGCTTCTGACTACCCGTAACGACTGTCAAAGATCTGCAAATGACAACCGGGACCAACAGCTTAACGTGCTTTCCGAGGCACGAAGGAGTCTCGCTATGACATAAATGGGCAACCATCCACGGACCGACCTCGCCAAGCACAGCCTAATCTTTGATCGATCGAACGTGCGGGTGCTACTTAGTCACGAGCTAAATCTATTAATCCAGCCTATAACCAGTTAGTCTAAGCCTGGATTAAGGCATAGGATAATTTTTACCCGGGTGCGCTAAGCAGTTTCTTCAGGATACGGGTGAAACCGCGGGAAACAGCTAGTATTCAATAAATATGTCATAAATGGTAAAATGTCTTCTGTCATATGTCATATATAAATATTTTTTGATGACAACTGATATCTACAAGTGTTATTAATCGATTTAAATCAATAATTCCTAAGTGATTATCAATAGAGTAATCGTTATTCATATTAAGTTATTATTTAATTTATAAAATTAAAAACAATATTTAAATTAAACATTTACAATCAAAGAAAATTATTATTAACATTCTTAAGGCGTTTTATCAATAAATAGATCGAATTTTGGTCACGGCAGCCAATCTCAAAAGAACATACCATCTGCGCAGAACATATATATATGTACTCAAGTGTATCTGCAGAGAAAGGTGCACTCTTTATTCCCTCACTCTCATAATCCGATGAAATGGCAATCCGACACGACCGGGGAGAGATCAGGCGCAGGACCGACAGCTTTACGTGCTCTACGAGGCACGGAGGGGGTCTCACTTTGTTAAAAAGACGGTCTGCTATCCGTGGACTGACCACGGCTTGTGCAGCTTAATCTTGCTGGTAGTTTAGTGATCTACCCGGCTGTAACTTAGCTACTAGCTTTGAGGCTATAAATTTCTTATTATTTTCAGCTCATAAACGGAAGTCATGGATCAAACATTGATGGTAAGTTTCCACTTTAATACAAAAAATATATAGATAGAGTTCAAAATATGCTACATCAAATAACACATGATATTTAGGCGTCAAATAACACATTCTTCTTTGATGAAATAAAGGACATGGCCGGATTTTGTATGGAGCTGTGCCCTAAAAAAAAATCTCATGTACATTGATAAACAGTACGTCATATTAAAGCTTACAGGTTTGTTTTTACAATATTTTAAGTTTTATGATCAGAGAACTTGACAGAGATACGTAAAATATGATACAAAAAAATAAGTGCCTAAACATTTTGAATAGCAATAATCAACGGTTCTGAGTTTTATAGGCGAAACTAAACGTGAAATATTTTCAATGACTATAAAGGCAGTTTCTTCACTAGCCGACACGATATTTCACATCGATGTTAGTGCATCTGTAAATATCTTATTTTATAAAAAATATACAGAATACTCTCTAATTCGGTGTTCCATACATTTTCATAGAATTGAAGGCTCTAGTGAAGAGCCAAAATACCAAGTAAAACTTACTGAGTAGTAGAGTTTTCAAACGTCTTTATAGGCAAGCCATGATAGAGAAAAAGAGCTCGTCACCTACAAATATTTCTGGATATTATGACTTTCTCATAGCGACTTTGCAAAAAACTACCTATACAATTTGATAGACAATAAAACACTAAAAAGTCAATTGAGTTTTTATTTAAGTAAGATTCTAAAGCCTATTCATCTTCAAAGATCAACAAAACGCTATCGAGGAATGAGGCTGGTGCTGTTATATTTGCTTGATACCTGGCCCAGCCCAAATACCATAACAACGTCATGACATGGCAACAACACCCAACTGTCCGATTTCCAACTAGGCAGCTACAACAATAGCCTAAAATGGAATCCAAGGGGTTGGGGCTAGATGGCTCCCTGTCAAACAAAATATAAGAAAAATATTGTTTCCGGCTTATGTGCCGTGACTTTATTCTCCCTCTCAAAAGATAAGGGCTATTTCTACACACTTGTGCAATCATGTTATGCGCATTTTGCAATTCTGGACACACTTCCACTTCATAAATGCCATTATTTCTAACGTGTTCTCCATAGTAGGAACGGGCTTGCTTACAAACAAGCCTAATATACACAATAGAATAGTAGAAGCGTAAACGAAAGTCCGGTATACGATAGCGTGGGGTCAATTTAAAATATTCAGAACAGTAAATACGTGATATTATGATCAACGCAAGACTGTAGTAGATATTGATAGTTTTTTTGGTTTTTAATTTAACGCGCCGAAACCTAAAACGTCAGAATTGTCAAAATTACTCTTGGACATTTGGATACACACTCTTGAGTATATTGTCGATGCATAATGCGTAATGTGAGCGGTATGATGACGAGTGGCAGCTCGAAAAATGGTGTCTGCCATAATCATCAAACAGTTGATTTTTATAAGTAGGTATTTACCGTAACAATACAATGCTAACATTCATGGATTTTATATATTTTAGTATGACCTTCAGGCGGGCATCAGATACAATGTTTGTCTAATGCATGTATCCAAACGCAGCCATTTTATTCAATGACAAAGTCAAAATAAAAACCACACAAAGACAATTAACAAACATATTATTTTCGTATATTTTCTCTCAAGTTCTAGAGAAATATAATTAATGCGATTAATTTTTATTTATTACAGAAGTAATTTTCATTATTTAGCAGTTACTGTACATTTATGTAAATTCTGAGGGCAGGATCCGGCCATGTCCTTTGTGTACCGTTACAAGTAACAGTTACAGTAACATGATTTGTATCTGGTTACGGTCAGCTCGTTGCAAATCACACGCGTTCCCCTTGCGCTCCCGCGTACCACATACAAACATGACTTATGGCAACACAACATGTAACTGTTACAGTAACAGCTCGCTAAGACTACCTCGCTACAGCGAACGATGAGGTAGGATTAATAGTCCTAGTAGACATTTTCGGCATTGTACCCTTTTTTTCGTATGGGAATCATCAAAGAACTCCTCCCGCCGTGGATGGGGCGAGAGGGAGTGTCAGACTTACTGACTAAAACCTATGTTCCTTCCTGAGCCCTTTATGATCCGAGGGCTTGGTAAGTCTTTGGAACATGCCGCAGCAGCACGGTACCCTAAAAATGATTAAATATAAATTATATATATTTATGATACATCTTTATTTAAAAAAGAACTGACTTCATTACAGATCCCCAGTTACTTCGGCGGCTATGGACCACCAGCTAGATTTCGTGCAAGAAATAATCCTGTTGATGCGAAAAAATATGACTATCGTACAAACAGAACGTTTGTGACATCTCCTAATACGTATGTCTTTCGCTCTTCCCTATATCATATCTTAGATTGTCTTAGATTACCTTCAAATCCAGTCATATGTACAGTACTAACAGTAGGCCCCCTTTTTAGGGTTCCGTAGCCAAATGGCAAAAACGGAACCCTTATAGATTCGTCATGTCTGTCTGTCTGTCTGTCTGTCTGTCTGTCTGTCTGTCCGTCCGTATGTCACAGCCATTTTTTTCCGAAACTATAAGAACTATACTGTTGAAATTTGGTAAGTAGATGTATTCTGTGAACCGCTTTAAGATTTTGACACATAAATAGAAAAAAAGCAATAAATTTTGGGGGTCCCCATACTTAGAACTGACACTCAAAATTTTTTTTTTTATCAAACCCATACGTGTGGGGTATCTATGGATAGGTCTTGAAAAATGATATTGAGGTTTCTAATATCATTTTTTTCTAAACTGAATAGTTTGCGCGAGAGAAACTTTCAAAGTGGTAAAATGTGTGTCCCCCCCCCTGTAACTTCTAAAATAAGAGAATGATAAATCTAAAAAAAATATATAATGTAGATTACCATGCAAACTTTCATTGAAAATTGGTTTGAACGAGATCTAGCAGGTAGTTTTTAAGTAATCAGCAATTTTCCTCTACAAACAAACTTAATTATGCGGTCGGAAAAATACAAGATAATTGCGACTTTATTGCGTATTTTTTCTTTCCTATGGCCGGAACTCTCGGTGCGCGAGTCCGACTCGCACTTGGCCGGTTTTTTATTTATTTTTTCGGATGGGAAATCATCAAATGACCTCTCCCGCCGTGGGTGGGGCGGGTGGGAGTGTCAGAATCTTACTGACTAAAACCCATCCATGTTCTTTCCTCAGCCCTTCGTATTCCGGGGGCGCGGTATCTCTTTCGAACGCCCCGCAGCCCCGGCAGGCTATGACCCAGTGGGAGGGCCCCGTCGCTCATCGCTGACAACTCTTTGAGGCGCGCGTGGAACACGAACGCGCCGTCGACGCGGGTCTGGTCCTTGCCGGACGGTGAGCCACCCATAGTTCACCGTCCGCAGCCCCGCGCCTGCGGTGGCCGGGAGTCACCTCGCGGCTCCCGACACCCGTGGCGTCTTCCGCGGCGGCTGGGCCGTGAGGACTGTCGCTCCCTCACGCGTTCCGCCGCCTCCTTCTCCAGCATAACTGCTTTGCAGAAGGAGGTAAGGAAGGAGGTGATCAATGCTCATGCCTTCTCCGTATGAGACGAGGTCTTTACCCAACAGTGGGATAGTAAGAAGGCCGATGATAGAATAGAATATTCTTTATTATACACACCAAACAAAGACATGACATTTGAAAATATATTTCAAAGGATGGCACAAAGGCCGGTTTTATCGCTAAAAGCGATATTTTACACACAACTTTTGGAAAGATTGAGTTATTCAAATCATCAAGGGGGTTAGACAAGTGAATGACAGCTAGTCCTAAACGAATGTCATTCCCATACATTTTGTTTTCTATTCTACTACCGTTTTTGCCACTTGTCTAACCCCCCAAATGTGACTCAAACCTTGATATGATGATGACTGTGTTCTTTTGATTCTCTAGTATAACAGAATCTATACTCCATCTGCTGATGACTGGCCTTGGAGGTGGTCTGGTGGTGTTACACGCAGCGTACATGGAATGTGGTATATGGACATCACTGGGCGTGAACGTTATTCTCGCTGTCATCATCGGCTACTGTGCCTGTGTGAGTTTTGTGATGTCATAAGAAACATCGTATTCTAAATTCGAAATAGGAGCTTGTTGCTCAGTAACGATCAAGGTTGAACTGAGCTTGCCCCGGTCGGTCAATGGATGGATGATCATCATTATCTTACCAAGTCCCTTTCGGAAAGGTATTTTATTAAAAGCTCATTGACAGTCGTTACGTGTAGTTAGAAGCCAGAAAGTTTATCAACTAGTCTTCCAAAGGGGTATCGTTTTAACCAGTAACTGGGTTTTTGCTCGTGATGGGGATGTTAGGACAAGCAGAGCAGGAGCGACTGTTACGGCACTAAAAAACTTAATGACGAATAGTTCCTAATAGAAGGTACAATTCATCAATAAGATTTAGTATCATTTCTGTTTAAGCCTCCAAGAAAAGCAAACCTAAAGACATATTTCTTAAATTGATGAAAAAGCCTTTAAACATGAAAAGAAGAAGATTTGAAAGTTAACCCTTGTGTTGGAAATATTTTTAAAGTAATGTGACCAAATTTTTAATCATACATCACAGATCCTGGTCTGGTCAGCGCAGAAACTGTACGGACGAGTCATGATGCCTATCTTAACATACCCTGACATCATTGAAGCTGCTACATTGTTGTCTCCATGGCCTAAGTTTCGGAAAGCGGCCCGAGCATTTAGGCAAGTAGACCAGTCCTTGAGCAGCGAAAAGACCATTTTGTGACCGTACTTCTGATGGTTCATCATAATTTTTTGAAGGGCTTTTAAGAGGTGCTAGCTGTTTGATATGGAATTGTCTGTCTATCTGTCCACGGCATAGCTCAAAAATGTTCATTGTACTAGGAAGCTGAAATTTGGTATGGATTTGTTTGTTGATCACGCCGACAAAATGGTAAAAAAAAAACGATCAATTTTTTTTTGGGTATCTCCCACCGTAGCTCACATGTAAAGTTGGTGATGAATTTTTGATTGATAAACATTTCTCATTTCTGATTAATAAATAAACATCTAAATACCCAAGCTAACAAATTATTAGTAGGATTAATTATAATCGATTAGAGACAAAGGACTATCAAAAGCAAAATTAATATTTCAGGTACATAGTCGAAGGCACACTAATGATTCACCTATACGGTTCTTGCTGTGTCTTAATAATCATGATTGCGAGGAATTTGAAGGAGTTGGTCTCAGGAGATAGTACTATCTGCGATGGTGACGGAACTCCTCTCAAAGTGTTCATCTTGTCACTAATGGTGCCTTGTGTCGTCATCTGTATGGTCACCGACCTGAAGAGTCTGGCGCCTTTTGCGTTGATCTGTGACCTGTTTGCTGGTAAGTACGTTCCAAAGTATGGTCTTCTTATGAAAATACTAACTGATCTCTCTGGTTTCACCCGCATAGTGAAGGAATTGCCCAGATAAAATGTATCCTATGTGTGAATCTCATCTGCCTAGCCTTTTTCCCAACTGTGTTGGGGTCGGCTTCCAGTCTAAACCGGATGCAGCTGAGTACCAGTGTTTTACATGGAGCGACTGCCTATCTGACCTCCACAACCCAGTTACCGGGTTACACGGTACCCCTTGGTAAGACTGGTTGTCAGACTTTTCTGGCTTCTGACTACCCGTAACGATTGTCAAAGATGTACAAATGACAACCGGGACCAACAGCTTAACGTGCTTTCCGAGGCACGGAGGAGTCTCGCTATGACATAGATGGTCACCCATCCACGGACTGACCGCGCCAAGCGCAGCTTAACCTTTGATCGGTCGAACCGTGCGGCTGTTACTTAGCCACGAGCTCCTCGTATCCTATGTGTGAATCTAGGCTATAAACTAAACTTGTACCAAATTTCACCCAAATCCGTTCAAGAGTTTTTGCGTGAAAGAATAACAAACATGGATGGACCATTCCACAAACTTTCGTATTTATAATATTAGTGAGATTCTACATTAGTAGAACAATTCTATTTCCAGCAAAGCTGCGAAAAATCAGATATGCGGTATTGGCAAACTGTTCTTTCACGGTTTTGCACGCGAAACGATGATAAAGTCATCATCCGCCTAGCCCTTTCCCTACGATGTTTTGGTCGCTTCCCAGTCTTAATTGAAAATAACTGCGTACCAGTGTTTGCGTACCAGAGGACTAGGATGGATGATGTACAGGAATGGACAGGCCTCTACTACCGCGAGCTTCAAGACATGGCGGAAGACCGTGAAAGATTTCACTAAGTGGCTCAACTTCATTAGCCCTATGAAAATGATGACTGCCTATCTGATCTCCACAACCCACTTACTCAGCAACAGCATATAAAACTAAAGTTATATTACATTTCCAGTGGCTCTCATCCTCGTAACCTTATGGTATGGGTTTCACGACTCAGCAGATAGCCCATTAGACAGAGTGGGGTTCCGGAGTGTCTTGGGATTATTCGAATTTATAAGCGTTTGTACGTTCGTACTGGAACCAGTCAGCTACGCTTTACCTGTTGAGAATAATATGGAAGAACCGAAGAAATTCACTTATGTTATTCTAGCTGGTTAGTTTGGCAATATTCTTTTGTTCAAATCAATTTTTTTAGGGATGGGAAATCATCAAATGAAAAAACCCTTCCCGCTATGGGCGGAGCGGGAGTCTAAAAGGTGGGTTTTCCATTTTTTTTCGGTCTGTGGCCGCGGTAACTCTTTCGAACATCCCGCAGCCCCGTGTTAAAAGTATCCAAATTCAGGATTTTGTCCTCACTAACTGCTACAGTTAAATCATCATCACTCTTTTCCCTATCCTTATTAATTTAAAGTCACAAACTGTTATATTTCACTTTTCATTAATAACCACATCATTATTCGCAGTATCTTCTTCATAAAGAGTAGTAACGAAACCTTTTACTAAGTCTCTGCTGTCTATCCGTCCGTCTGTCTGTCACTGGGCCTTATATATTGCCCTCTGGTCTCACTAAGTCTTTACGATATTTTCCCTAATGGAGACGTGAACTAGGACCCCATGGCCTAAGCGTTTCGACCCTAAACGACCCAAAAGTACCAAGTAGTAGTAAGTAAGTAAGTAAGTATAGTTACTCACAAAGTCAGAATATTTGCGCCATTTGTTGGTCTCGGCAGAAGTAGCACCTGCAAAGACGACTGTTCTAGGAAGATGACATGGTGCCAGGGTATCGACGCAAGTTGAGTTTTTAACAATATTACCTACTTCAATGAGCAGTTCTGGGGGGTTAGACAAGTGGCAAACACGCTAGTAGAATAGAAAACAAAATGTATGTGAATGACAGATAGCTAGTCGTAAACGAATGCCATTCCCATACATTTTGTTTTCTATTCTACTAGCGTTTTTGCCTCTTGCCTAACCCCCCTGTTATTTCCAGCGATGCCGATATACACTGCGGCTATGATGATAGTGGGCTTCGTTGGCTACTGGCATTATGGGTCATTTTCCGTGGCACCCATCACGGTGCACTTTCCATTTTCCGCGTAAGTATAGATAATAATATAAAAAAAAATGTGACCAGGGGCCTACTCCTAATTGGCTGTGTAATTTGGCTGACTAATATATATTTTTAGTTTAGCAATATTTCGTCTCTCAGTATTTCGCAGCTAAATTAGAAAGCAAAATATACATTGATACTTTTGAAGTGCAGAATTTAATCTCTAAAAACACGTTATTTTTTCCAAACTTTTTAGGATGGTATTATTTTAAAAAAGAACCACTCTGAAAATGTTGGAAAACATTTCAACTAGACCAAGGTATAAACATCCCTCTCTTCGACCCTAATTTCCTTAGGCCGTTTCGTAAAATAACCAAATTTTTTTTTCAGGTTTGCAGTAACTCTAAAAGTGGCGTTATGCATAATTCTCTACGTGATATATGCGATGTGTTTCTACGTAGCTTTCGATATAGAATGGTTTTATCTGAGAAGGAACCATCAGCTCTCGAACTACTGGTTCTGGGAGAGACTGTATAGGCTGCTTCACGTGGTGGCACTCACTCTCATATCGTATGGTCTACCTAATGTTACTAGGATGATGGGGATCGTAAGTTTTTGTTGGATCTCTTCTTTATTTTAAAAGTAGAAGACGAAGGGACTCATTTTTCAAGCAATTGTGTGCCTGCTTTTTTTTTCACCCAGCTGCCGAAGTAGGGCAGGTCAAACGGGCTTGCCTGTGAAGTACCTTAAATGAATTTAGGGCCTCCAGCCACGGCTTAACTTACAAAACTAAGCGACTACATGCTAAGGGCACCCCCTAGCGGGGTACGGGCCTCGGCTTCGCTGGGGGAGGACAGCGAGGAACAGGCTGGATCAGAATATATATGATTATTATAATCGGGAATTTTAAAGCTATTAGCTCAGCTCGCGGGCTGGCTCGTCGACCTAGAGTCGGGAGGGCATGGACAAGGTCGTCGCGACGGACCTCGGCGGCGAGGTCGATACGAACGCGGTCTGTGTTTGTACAGAGTGCTAGTGGACCTACTGCTCTCTTGGAAGAGGGTTATAGCATCATCGGGTATGGTGAGAGTATGCCTCGGGCCGTAGGGGTTAAGGTTTTAGAGCGTATGTCGGTATGTATGTAGCGAAAGTTGGGGCATAATGGGGACGCTAAAGAAATCAAAAAAATAATGATTATTAAATAATTTACTTCAAGTAACAAGAGTCATACCGACCGTACTTATTAAAAACCTGTAATCTAAAGTTTAACCATTTCTCACCTAATCCTTGACGTCGTAATCCATGATTAAGCTACTAACTTAACTTCAGATTAACGTTAAACAGCATTTATGAGTGAGGTTTTTGCTAAACCGTTCCTAAGCAGCAGATTGAAAATTAATTGGACTTTATAAGACGGTTATATTGATACCATTTGTTATTACAATCCATGTCAGAGGCCGATAGGCCGATTTGAGAATACTCCGACACTAGGGTTTGTTAGGTGATTAAAACCTGCAGCTCACACGTTAGGAAGGAGAAAAAGCAAACGAATGAAAAATACTTAGATCTGAGAACTGGCCATCACGAGCAAAAGACCTCAAGAGACGTCTTACATTCACGCTCCTTGGCGGTTCTCACCATGAGTCTGTAGGGACTATTACTATTACTTTTAGGGACTATTACTATTAGGCACTATTACTATTACTTTTAGGGACTATTACTATTACCTTTAGGGACTATTACTATTTCTTTTAGGGACTATTACAATTTATCCTTTTCTTACAGCTCGGCGCTTTCAGTACCAGTCCTGCAGTCTTCATTTACCCCCCATTTATTGAGCTGCTAGTAGACTGGGAGTACCCTGGGCTAGGTCGTTTCAAATGGAGGCTTATTAAGTTCATCGCCATGATGTTACTAGGACTAGGCATAGTTATAGCTGGAAGCTATTACAATACTTTAGGAATGATTATTGAGCAATCCTCCAATTATATGAATAGACCTAATATGACACTTACTCCGGACGAGGAGACTGGAATGTTTTCGTATAAAATTTTCTACAGAGATCTTGGTAGAAAAGATATTAATTATAATCTGACGTATAATGTCAGTAATGATTTACCAGTGTATACTAACATTAGTTTCTCGCCATTGAAAACTAGTCATGCTATACGTAATTACGATTTTTCCAGTTTGCTACCTTATAACATAACTAACGATTTACCTTTTCATATTAATAATATGAGCGTTTTGATAAATAATATTTTACCTAGCTATAATAATTTTAGCGCTTTAATAAATAATACAGTCAATAATTTACCTCGTTATAATAATGTCAGTGCATTATTAAAAATTTCAACAACTATTTTGCCTAATTTTAATAACCTCACTGCAATAAATAACACGATAACTATTTTACCTGATTATAAAATCAGTGTGTTGTTAAATAAAACAACGACTTTTCTACCGATTATTAATAATTTTACACTGATACTAAATAATTATACGACTATTATGCCTTATTTTAATAATGTCACTATTTTAGTTAATAATGTAACAAATATTTTACCTAATTTTAATAATGTTAGTGTAGTACTTAATAAAACAGATAATGTTGTTCCTAATTTTAAAAATATAAGTTTGTTTAATCTAACGACTATTTGATAGGATTTTTTAATTTCTTAAGTGTTTTAGGTTAACGGATGCGTATTCATGTATTTGGTATTAATTAATTATTACATCGCTACATTATTATTTAATAGTTTGTCCTTTTATGTACGCAAAATGTGATCTTGATTAAATAAAATCAGCGAAAAAATTAATCTGTTTTAATTTCTCAATGGTGCATACAAATTAGGTTTAAAAATCTAAATATATATAAAACTCAAAGGTGACTGACTGACTGACTGACTGACATAGTGATCTATCAACGCACAGCCCAAACCACTGGAGGGATCGGGCTGAAATTTGGCATGCAGGTAGTTGTTATGACGTAGGCATCCGCTAATAAAGGTTTTTGATAAATTCTACCCCCAAAGGGATAAAATAGGGGATGAAAGTTTGTATGAAACTTCGTCAATTTTAAACCGATCGGGCTGAGAATTCATATAGCCCACGCGGGCGAAACCGCTGGCGGAAAGCTACTTTAATTTAAAAACTTGATTAATGATTTTGTAATAACTGTGTGGATGAGAAGTTTGTTCATCATTCTTCTGCCTTAAGCCTTATCACTAGGAAGCGATGAAAGGTGGATATTTTTGGGGTGCTATCATGTACCTATTAATTGTATATGTATTTTAAAGTGAAAAAGTACTTATATAATTTCGATAAATGTTTGTTTTATTTATTTTTTTCGATATCGATGGAATTTCTATCTAACCTTCTTCGAGAGGATGTATTTCTGTATGTTTGTTCCTCTTTCAAGCAAAAACTGCTGAATGGATTTTTATGAAATTTGGTGCACGCGTCGTTTATAATCTGGATTAACACAGGATGTCTTTATCCGGGTGCACTAAGGGCCAAGTTCACCGACAGATAGTTACGTAATCGGCTCGTTAAACAAAATCATTTTTTAACCAGGAATCTAGAATATTTGTGTTACCCACTTCTAGTTCAACCCTGATTTGGTAATCGACAGTTTCAGGAATAAAAATCTCAAATAATCCATTACTCATCGAAAGTTGGAAGTTTAACTTTATGGTAAACAGCTGTTTTAAGTTAATCGGACCGTTATATTGTCGGTGAACTCAGGTCTAAACAGTTTCCGGATAAGCAGGTCTAGTAAACTGCTAGTCACTCATAAATAAGGTGTAAAACAACAATAACATGTAAGTAGTTCAAAATATTTATTTGTTCTTTATTTTTTCTAAACAAACCCCTGGACTAAAGCTGCAATACAGAGGCCATATTGGCTGGACTTGCACCGACTTCAACACCATACGCCATCTGAGAACAAAACGCTAAATAAAAAACACTGGGTGCCTCCCTACCTATACTCCATCTCATCTGCCTAGTCTTTTCCCAACTATGTTGGGGTCGGCTTCCAGTCTAATACGGATGCAGCTGAGTACCAGTGTTTTACATGGAGCGACTGCCTATCAGACCTCCATAACCCAGTTACCGGTTAACACGGTACCCTTTGGTAAGACTGGTTGTCAGACTCTCTGGCTACTGACTACCCGTAACGACTGACAAAGATCTACAAATGACAACCGGGACCAACAGCTTAACGTGTTTACCGAGGCACGGAGGAGTCTCGCTATCACAAAGATGGTCACCCATACACGGACAGACCGCGCCAAGCTTAACCTTTGATCGGTCTAACCGTGCGGCTGTTACTTAGCTACGAGCTCCTGCGAACCTACCTATACCTACCATCTATACATATAAAATGCTTTGTCCTGAATGACTGACGGATCAACGCACAGCCTAAACCGCTGATCGTAGAGACCTGAAACTTGGAGGGTGTGTTCTTTGTATGACGTAGGCATCCGATAAGGGCTGCGGGACGTTTGAAGGAGATACCGCGCCCCCGGAATACAAAGGGCTGAGGAAGGAACATGGATAGGTTTTAGTCAGTAAGAGTCTGGCACTCCCTTCCGCCCCACCCACGGCTGGCTGGATCAAATGACCCTTTGATGATATCCCATCCGAAAAAAAAGGATTTTCCGATTTTTTTGTATGAAACTGTCGTTTTCAATTTAAATTCGTATAGCTCACGCGGGTGAAGCCGCTGGCAGAAAGCTAGTTAAAAATAAGATTAGAAATTTAAACGCACCCTATTTACCGTTTGTTCAAACGATTTTAATCTCTATTACTAAGGTGTCAAGACAAAAAACAGATGCAGAATATATTTGGTATTGTAAACATTATTGTGCTTTCAACACCATCCTTATCTGTATGGAATAGAACTCAAAATCAGTTGAATAAGCTGCAAAAAGAGTTTAATATTTTTTCTAATCTTATTGTAAACTAGCTTCTGCCCGCGACTTCGGCCGCGGGGAATAATGGTGCTCCGCTCCTATTGGTTTTCGCGTGATGAATACGTGCCTATAGCCTTCTTCAATAAATGGGCTATCTAACACTGAAAGAATTTTCAAATCGGACCAGTAGTTCCTGAGATTAGTAGCGTACGCAAAAAAAGTAACTTTTCTGGTTGGTTTCTTACACCTTGTGTCCGAAAAATCCAAATATCTTACGGAACCCTATTTTTTCCAAAATAATATTTAGCCTATGTTACTCGTGGAAAATGTAGCTTTCGAATGGTGAAAGAATTTTTAAAATCGATCGAGTAGTTTTTTAGCCTATTCATTACAAACAAACAAACAAACAAAGTTTTCCTCTTTATAATATTAGTGTAGATGAAGTTTAGTACCTAATGTTTGCAATTTCGCCTCATCATCGTGACCACGGTAATGTTATCTATCAGACATTTGCTGATAGTCATTGACCTGGACCTTAAGCATTGCCGCTGTTAGGTCATGGATGGGTGACCATTGTTTATCGGGACCCCTCTATGGCTTGGACACATGCTGGACGGGCAAAGTTTTATTGCGGTTTTATAATGTGAATGGTTTTTAGTAGCAACCTTTTATTTCGGATGGGAAATCATCAAATGACCCTTCCCACCGTGGGTGGGACGGAAGGGAGTATCAGACTCTTACTAACTAAAACCCATCCATGTTCCTTCCTCAGCCCTTAATGTTCCGGGGGCGAGGTAACTCTTTCGAACATCCCGCAGTTTTTAGTAGCAACCTGGAATCAGAATTTTTGGCCAGATGTGGTGTCAGTCATGGTGGCGTAGTAGTTCAGGCACCTACGTCTTCTATACAAGTCTGCGGGTTCGAAACCTAGCCAGTACCTACCAATGTGATTTGATTTCAAGCCCTAGTGTCAGCGTTTTCTCAAATCCACCCAACAGCCTCTGTCATGGAATTATAAGAACTGCTAACAAAATAGCAGCCGGGGACGACAGCTTAACGTACCCACCCAGGCACAGGGGTATAACACCACCAACTTCCTGACTCCGGGCTGATTTGTGAATTTTTAAAACCCACAAAGCGATTTCGGCCCGACCTTTAGTAACCCCGTTCACAGCAGTCGCGTTTCCTATCAAAATACCAACAAGGCAGTTGCTGATGATTATTGATGCAGAACTTGCCTATGGCTGTCTAATCTGACGTAGACCGGGGCGGTGACCGTCCCATTGAGGGCGATATCAGACCAGAGCCGCTCAGCTACCGCCGCCGCTCGTGGCCATAAGTGGTAGTCCAAATTACCTGGAACAAGTTGAATTGGAAACCAGTTATGAGTTCTTCGATTAGTTCAAGAATACTCTTAAGTTCGTGTACAAAATCAAGATACGAGCACTACGTCAAATTCCCATAAATCAGTCTCAATGTATTCACAAAAGGTGTTAGTAATAACAATAATAATGAACTCCGGAACTGACAGATAAATTTGAAAATTACACTAAAATAGCCTTTATTTTAAAGAGAATTTTGTGAAATGACTTTTCAGAAACAAGGAGTTATTTTGCCGAATTAACACAAGTAAACTTATATCATAGAATCTTACTAATGAAGATTTGTATATCTATGTATGTTTGTGACCCTGTCACGCAAAAACTTCTAAATGGATTTTGATGAAATTTGGTACACACATAGTTTATATCCTGGGTTAACATATAGGATACTTTTTAACCGGGTACACGAAGTAGTATCCTCAGGATACGTGTGAAACTGCAGGAAACAGCTACTTAATTCTTACTAATATTATAAATGGGAAAGTAACTGTCTATCTGTCGCGCTTTCACGCCAAAACTACTGAACCGATTTAAATGAAATTTGATACATAGACAATCTAGAGCCTGAGAAAGGACATAGGCTACTTTTTACCCGGGTGCACGAAGTAGTATTCTCAAGATGTGGATGAAACTGCGGGAAACAGCTTCCTAGTAACTTATAATCATATAGGTATCCAGAAGTTGGATTGTGAAGGTTATTTTGACTATCTATCTATGTTAAATACTAATATTCTGCAACATCCACTCACACTAGGATTTGACCCCCATACTAGTTAAATAAAGGCCGATCATGACGTCAAATAACTTGTATAAGGTTGACCCCCAAAAAGCTTATTTGAATCCTACTAATGTTCTCACTAACCGGTATCAACTATATCAGTCCAAAGTATGGCTTCCCCCCCCTCAATGGTGAACACCTCAATGTTCCGCCATGACTTCCAGGAGTACATATCCTGCCATGTCCTGTTGACAGAAAAAAAAATTTAATCTCATTATCTGTACTTATAAAAAATCCGGATCTAGAATTCAAATATTTAAAGAATAAGATCCGGCTTCAGAGATCCGTTTGACGAAGAACTTTAGCCATTGTTTGCTGTTTTACTTGCGTCCCATGGGAACTACTACTTGTTGAGAGAAACACTACATGCCATGGGGTCTACTCTAACTCAACGAAAGCGCAGATTCGATTGAAGTTTCTTACGTTTCCTAATGGGTTTAGAGCGGTAAGGTGCAAAAATTATTATATACTAGCTTCTGCCCGCGACTACGTCCGCGTGGAATAGTGGTGCTCCGCTCCTATTGATTTTAGCGTGATGAAATATAGCCTATAGCCTTCTTCAATAAATGGGCTATCTAAAACTGAAAAATAATTCAAATCGGACCAGTAGTTCCTGAGATTAGTAGCGTACGCAAAAAAAGTAACTTTTCGGGGTAATTTCTTACACCTTGTGTCCGAAAAACCCAAATATCTTACGGAACCCTATTTTTTTCCAAAATAAAATTTAGCCTATGTTACTCGTAGATAATGTAGCTTTCGAATGGTGAAAGAATTTTTAAAATCGGTCCAGTAGTTTTTGAGCCTATTCATTACAAACAAACAAAGTTTTCCTCTTTATAATATTAGTGTAGATGAATAGTGTAAGTATATCTGTTCAATACTAAATGAACATATAATGTGTTGCCAATTTTTAATTGTGCTTTGCCACACTGACATTAGAAATTGGCAAAACCGGGGACATTTCTGCTCTCTTTATTTTTTTGTTTTTTTCTATATTTTGCACTTGTGCTCAATTTTTATTTTGTATTAAAACTATTTTAAAGTTCACACGCAATTCATTGAAATGTACCTATAGAGCATCAGATTGCACCTTACCGCACAATAAAAAAAGTTATCGTCTATTCTCGGTCGTTCCGAAGTTTCGTTTCGGTGAATTAAAGT
Organism: Pyrrhia umbra; assembly: GCA_963891755.1. Taxonomy (NCBI): domain Eukaryota; kingdom Metazoa; phylum Arthropoda; class Insecta; order Lepidoptera; family Noctuidae; genus Pyrrhia; species Pyrrhia umbra. Next base: position 7,575,337 of record OY982943.1, read on the forward strand.
AGACCCTCTGATACCTTAAATACATACTGTATATAGGTATCCCATCCAAATGATCACAAAAATACAAAAAAAAACAATCATCAAAATTGGTCAAGCAGATAAGGAGAAGAATTACAAACATAAACGAAACTGTATTGGCGAAAATATTTTCAGCAGTCTTCGATAAAACAAACAAACTAACAACCTCTTTATAATATTGCAGTACATATGACGTACACGATGATGTCATAAACGGACAACCGTTATGCCTAAAGCGATTGTATATTGTGTCGTGTGTGCATAAATTGTTATCTATGGGAAAATATTGAGCACGTCTGAACTGGTCTACCTTGTCACATTATTATACGGTATGTATAATTGTGCACTAATATAGAATAATAATTTATGTAGTTAAGTATGTACGGAGCATTAAAAAAAATTTTTTACGGATCACGAAGCGTCAAAAAATTAATGTCTACAAAGAGGTCTATTTTAAACAAAATCGAATTCTGAATGCAATTAAATATACTAGCTGGCCATACGAATTTAAATTAAAAATTACAGTGTCAACACAACCGTCAACACAAACTTTACCCCCCCTTTTTACCCCTTAGGGATAAAATTTCGGAAAATCCTTTTTATCGGATGCCTACGCCGTACAAAGAACACACCTTCCAATTGCCCTGTGCGTTGATCCGTCATTTAATGGATTTCGTGCAAAATACAACCAACTTCAAAGTTACTTAAAAGAGAAAAATAAATTTAGTATCTGCTGAAACAGCAAATAATAATTCTCAGATAAAATCTAAAAGCCAAAGTCTGTTTATGTAGCTAGTTTCGCAAAATATAATTACCGGAACAACTCGCGTCATGGTATGACACTACAACGATCCCAATTTAGCCAAGGTTAAGTAAATTAAAATTAATAACTAATTAGAAATCAATTAAGGAAATCCCTGTTTATTAAGGACAAAAGTCTACATATCCTTTTTTTCAGATGGGAACATTAATCATCAAATGACTCCTCCTGCCATGGGTGGGGCGAGAGAGTGTCAGACTCTACTGACTAAAACCCATCTATGTTCCTTCCTCAGCCCTTTATATTCCGGGGGCGCGGTAACTCTTTCGAACATCCTGCTGCCCCAGCAGGCCCTGGGGGAGGGCCCCATCTTGATGTCCTGGTCAATGATCGACTAGGATTGGTATGGAGATAATTGAAAACTAGAGCAGAATAAGATCTTAATCCATTTTTTAGGGTTCCGTAGTCGACATGTCCATCTGTTCGCATGTTCGCAGCATAGCTCAGAAGTTATTAGTACTAGAAAGCTGTCATTTTGTATGCTAAATGATTACGCCGACAAAGTGATAAAATAAAATTTTGATAAATATATTTTCTAAGGGAGGTCCGATACACGTGAAGTGTGAATGAATGTTTTGTCGCGTATTGTTTCGTGTGGGGTAGCGTTAAGTGGGTCTATCAAAAAAAAATTTTGATCTGTGAAGACTATTTTTGGTTAAGAGTGCCTTTTGTGAAATATTTAGCTTTAAAGTGCAAAATTTTGTTTGACACGAGCTTCCCCCTCCCCTTCTAACTTTAGAATGGCTGTACCTAGATATGTGAAAAAAATCACAAATGTACTTACCATATACATATAACGAACTTCAAAAGAAAACTATCACGGTTAAGTAGGCTTTACCGGTTACAGAGTTAAAGTCAACGAACTAAAACGTTTTACGGAACCCTATTGCGCGTGGCCCGACACGCACTTAGCCGGTTTTTTTCCAGGTTGCATAAAGTAGCTTGGTTGGAGGTGAAAACGCGGAAAACAGCTAAATTCTTACACATTCAATTAGTTTTAACGTTCAGCATTTTAGTGGAGATAAGAAACATTAAAAGATGATGTAAGTTATGTTCAATTTGTCTAAGGCGCAGGGCAGAGGTTATGGCCCTTCAGATTGGTCTGATAAATAAATTTCGTGGGTATAATTGAGGTCAGTAAAGACCCCTTCAGACAAGCTATTTATTCATATACCTCATCAAATGCCACGGCATGTAGACACGCAATAAAGTTTATTTAGTTAACACTCTATTTCAACGTACACAGTGTTCATATTTGTACGCTAGGATTGTGTTTTAGTCTTCTCAGTTCTCACCTGTATTTGATACATCTTTGCTTCTTAATCTCGCAGGAGAGATCCCATCTACTTGAATGTATGACCTTGAATCGACTTAAGAACTGATCCGAAGGGTTTGGCTGCCATTCTGTTAGTTGTACTCCATATCTGAGGACAAAAGACAACAATATTCATCATCATCAACTGCCTAGCCTTATCCCAACTATATTGAGTCGGTTTCCAGTCTAAACCGGATGCAGCTGAGTACCAGTGTTTTACATGGAGCGACCTATCTGACCTCCACAGCCCAGTTTACTGGGTAACACGATACCCCACGGTAAGACTGGTTGTCAGACGTTCGACGACGTGCTTTCCGAGCACCGAGTTTCGTTATGTCATAGATGGTCACCCATCCACGGATCGACCGCGCCAAGCGTAGCTTAACCTATTGATCGATCGACCCGTGTGGCTGTTACTTAGCCACGAGCTCCTCTAAGAACATAATCAAATATGTACCAAAAAAATATACGATTCCAGGCTATTTATACGTGAAACGAAATCTTTGGATCACATTTTAAAAATAATATAAATATATAATAAATAATATATAAATAATATTACTTAAACTTGAAGCACAAATTTATGGTAGTGGAGTATTTATCTCAGTACATATTCTAAATAATATTATTATAAAAATCCTACCTGTCCCAAGTCCTAGCTTCATAGTCCTTCGTCAAATGCGAAGTATACCAAATAATAGGTAACTTTGGCAAGAATCCTTTGTTAGCCAGCTTTAGTCTCTCCAAAGCCTTATCCAAAAAACCCTCCCTCTCTTCAACTAGAAAAAAACAATTAGCCAAAGAAAACACGCTATCACTTAAATGGAAGACATCTTCAATCTTCGTCATCTCCAAAATTTCTGAATAAATAATCTGTAGAATATCAAAAACCGAATCCTGTATGCCTAATCTTAGACAGAGAACATTGTTGCAAGTGAAATTTCTGTTCTTCGTTGGGCATGTTGCTTCGGGTATCCAAGACCACGCTCTTCCTACGGGACCCGGCGCCGTTACTTCCAAAAGAACCCTTATTCCACGGATCCCAGCTCTTTTAACAACTGCTTTTACGTCGTCTTTACTGTAAATTAGACTTCTATCATAAGACCCATATTCAAAGAGTTGCGGAACGGCAGGTAAGTATAAAGGAAAACTGGTTACATCAGAGATTCTCCAGTGAAAAGTATTTAGCTTACAAGATGCCATAGCATCTATTGTTCTCATGATATCTGGAACTGGTATGTAGTTTCTCCCAGTGTCTATCATCAGACCTCTGTATTTGTAGCTGGGAGCGTCTTTGATGACTATGTTTGATAAAGTAATAAGGTTACCGGTTGTCTGGTCCAATAATATCAACTGGCTTAGAGTCTCTAACGCATGTCTCATTCCACAAAACGATGCTGATAACAGCTTTATTGTCACTTGGTTATTCAAAGTTTCAATTTTAATCGTGTAAGATTCTTCTGTATCCAGCCTTATTCTGGGATCTGGGTCTGTCTCCACATCCATCTGGATATACATCTTTTTGATCAGCGTATCTCTTGTTAAATTCAGACTTCTTGTATCCAAAGTGTACCTTTCTAATTTCGCCATATCTCCAAGAAAGAGTTTGAAGGCTTCGGCTAAATATAGATGAACTGCTTCTGAAGGTACTGATTGGAATTTGTATTCCAGCTTGCTCGTAGCTAAGACTACAATCTTTTTACTGTAGTATGTGTATCCTATGGGGTACGGCCATAGTTGAGGTCCCATGCATAGCAAAATGCATCTACTCAATGAAGTGTACATATATTCTGATGTGGGCTCAAACACTTTTTCACAGAGACCGCTCTTGCAAACGTAAGAATTCATGTGGAACATCCTGATAAAACTAAATTATATGAAAAGAGATGAAAGCAAATTAATAATCCTAAGATCATAAATAATCTCAACAAGGTGGCTAGTCGACTAAATTTCAAAATCAGTGGTTTAATCGTGAAAGCATTGCAATTTAACAGACTGAGTTACTTTCGTGTTCACAGTATTAGTAATGTTGAAGTCATTTTCATATTACCTGGCTTCCTGACTCGCACCCATTCTGAACTCTTCCATTTTATCCTCAGTAGACGTGGGAGTGGGCTTACCACGCCATGGAACTGACGCCAAGATAGCTGTTATTATTATCAACATGACTACCACTGACATTATAAGGTAGATCTTCCAGTTAAACTTGAATGGTAATTTTGACCTGATAAAAAAAATGATTGAGTATTAAATTCATGATCAATCAGTGAAGATAAGCTCCAGGATATAGTTGAAGATGATCTCCAAGATGGGTGGGTGATCATCTTTATCTAATATTTAAAAGTCGTTCTTATCATCAGCCTCTATATCATCCGACTGCTGGGCACAGGCCTCTTCTTATACAGAGAAGGCATGAGCATTGATCACAACGCTTGCTCAAGGCGGATTGGCGATTTCAAACTTTTAAAGTCCAGATTTCCTCACGATGTTTTCCTTCACCGTTAGTCAGTGACGCCTCAAATATACTTAAAAAGTACGTATGATTTTAGAAAAGAAATCTGTTGTTGTTGTTTTAGCCACGCCTTTAAAACCTTAAAGACGTTATATTTCATTTTCGTCCAGAAATTCTACTGTAGTCTCTGTCTAATTAATCACCTTCCAGGTCTCCATTATTTTATACTTATCTCTTTTTCTTCATCTGCGTACGAACATTTAATCATACTGCTAATTTTAGAAGCAATAAAATCAGCGAAAAATCTTAAGTCTATTAAGATTTGTGTAAATATAGAGAAACAGATTCTTCTTGAAAACTTACGGAAAATTTCTGTTATCGTCTTTCCCTCTCATTTTATCAGCCCTGTCTTCTCCGTCCTGCAAGTATATCTCGGTCATTGCTCTTGCTTCATCATCATTGCATTCTTCTAAGGAACTTCCGGGGTCTCCACAACATGGACCGGATGGACTGCATCTACTGCAAGCGCAATTTGGCTGGCATCGCCGTTCTGATAAAAGATGTAGTAAATACATTTGTGTATATCTCTCTTTGCTCTCTTATTTCGCTTTTGCTATCTTTTTATAAGCACGTATAAAAGCAGCCTTGACGAATGTATAGCCAGAATAATGTTACTAAAGCAACTAGATCTGCAATCACCGAACACAAAATTGAATTGAATTGCGGGCCATATAGGTTGAGCCCACAGACATAATTCATGCCATCAGACAGCTTGACTTCAAGTAATGTCTGGAAAAACTGACTGTCACCATCTTTGTCGAACAGATATCACGTACATAATGTTTTAGTTAGTGTGAAAAAGAATAAATAGAAGTTTGCGTCAAAGTGGTAATTAGTTTCAAAGCTTCGTATACATACCAAAAAATTGGTTATGTTTTTTTGACGCTTAATGTTCGGGATTCCATCTCTATTGTATATATCTCTATGATTTTGGCTATCTACCTTAGTCCATAACATCAGTATAAATTTTAATTTGGAAACCAAGATGTTTTATTTTAGTTCCAAATTAAAATGTATATCCTCTCCACTCACCATCTGCATCCATTCTGCCATCATTCTTCCCATAATGCTCTACATTAAGTTGTACCTTAGGAGTATTGTCAAAAGGCTCTTTTTCACTCACATCAGACTTGGAACCATAATTCACTACATAATCAAGTTCTGAATATGATGAAGTATCAGTTATGACTGAAGGTAATACAGTCACTGAAGATTTGAATTTTAGAGCATTGAATTTCTTTTTCATGCTTTCAGTTGGTGATGGTTCAGAAGCCATGGAGTTGATGGAGGGCTTTTCTGGTGATGAGCATGGATCAGACGTATCAGACTGGGCTATTTTGAGTTTTGGAGACTTTTGGTCCGGGCCGGTTTTTTTGTATGTTCTTGGTCCTGGTTTTACTGCATCGCAGGCATCTGGATATTAGAATGGAGTTAGAATGTTTTTTCAATGAGTGGTATTTTCTTCCTAAAGTAAGTCGAACCCAATTAGAATGAACCTAGTTACTCTTGCTAGTAATAGTAATTTGGCTACAGCCAATAATCTAGAAACTATGAAAAAATAGCATTAATATGTATAATGATGTATAAAACAGTTAATTTTATTTCAAGCACATAATAATATAAAAACCATCCATCAGAACCGAATATACCTACATAAAAAATATTGTTTTCACCAGCAGCTTACAAAATAGGCATATTTGGTTTTGAAAAAAAGTCCACCCTCATGCTTGAATAGCGAGCATTTTAACTTCCAAACAATCTTAAAATTACATTGCATCAACATTTAGACTACCAAAATTTCTAACCTTTAATAGCGCACTCAATATTATTGGCCGTGACTTCCATATCCGACAGTCTCTCACAGAACTTCAGTATCATTTCCTGCTCATGCTTGTCTAGATTGACGCAAATGTCGCTGTCCACCATGCCTTCTATTGAACTAACGCAGCAATGGAACAGCAATATTGTATTCATGATGTACATCTTCTTCGGAATATCTTTTATGTCCCAGAAGTATCTAGAATGAACAAAGATTACTAGAGGAGTCATCATCTTTAATTCTTCTTCTATCTGACCTGTTCCCAATCTGTTTGGAGAGTATTATGTTTTTTTGTTCCATTCTTCTCTGTAAGCCTTCATACTATGATTTATACCGTTCTCATTCATATCATCCTTCATGCAATCCTCCATCCATCTCTTCTTTGGTCTAGCTCTCTTCCTTAGATTGTCCAAGGAGTACTCATCATTCCTTTAAATTGTGTTGTGCGTCAGATATCTAGTTGCAATTCAACCTCACTACGTTTAAACAATGTTAATTTATTCATATACATTTAGGGGATTAAGACTGGATTGGAATTTAATTTGTAATATTTTTGTATGGAATTGTATCCGGTTTCACCATCCCCAAAAAAATACCAATTATTTATCTAAGAGATATTTTTAAAACTAATTCGTTATGAATTTATCTAGAATCTCCTCCCTCGCAATGATGACATCTCTTTGAGAAATAGGTACTATACCTGAGTCTTAAAATCGGATACTTGTACTTGATAAAAGGCTCGATATCATCAGAACACAGTATGGCTCTGTCGATTTCATCAGCGCAAATATCCTGCTTATATTTATTTACGACTTCAATCAAACTTCTAGCGTTCAATTCCTTTACGGGAGATTTTGGGTGGACACATTTGTTGAGCTGCAAAAAAAAACTAATACTATATATAAATTAGACAATATCTCTGCCTGTCTGTCTGTCACACTTTGTCGGGAAAACGCCTGAACCGATTTGTGACATTTTGATAATGTAGAAAGATTCTGATCGGGAAGGACATACTATTAGGGTAGTCTTTTTCCTTTTTTTAGGGTTCCGTAGTCCGACAAGGAACCCTTATAGTTTCGCTCTGTCCGTCTGTCTGTCTGTCTGTCTGTCTGTCTGTCTGTCTGTCTGTCTGTCTGTCTGTCTGTCTGTCTGTCTGTCTGTCTGTCCGCGGCATAGCTCCGTGGTTTTTGTTATTAGAAAGCTGAAATTTGGTATGAATATGTATATTGATCACGCCGAGAAAGTGGTAAAATAAAATTTTGAAAAATATTTTTTTTTAGGGTAGCTCCCAAACATGTAAAGTAGGGATGAATATTTTTTTTCTCGCGTACCCCTTCGTGTAGGGTATCGTTAGACAGGTCTTTCAAAAATATTATGGGTGTGTGAAGACCATTTTTCAGTTAAGCGAGCCATTTGCGAAATATCTAGATTTTAAGTGAAATTTTTTGTTCGATACGAGTTACCCCCCCCTCTAACTTTTGAATGGCTGTACCTAGAAATGTGAAAAAAATCACAGACATAGTACATGTAATGAAATTATAAGGAAAACTATCACGGCTAAGTAGGCTTAACCGGTTACAGAGCTATAGTCGACTAACTAACTCCTACTACGGAACCCTACTGCGCGTGGCCCGACACGCACTTGGCCGGTTTTTTTTGTGTATGGCATCTCGCAGGTCAACATAGAAGGTCGTCGACTGCTTAACCGGGCTTGCCTGTGAAGTGCCTTAAATGAATTAAGGGGCCTCCAGCCAGGGCTTAACTTACAAAACTAAGCGACTACACGCTAAGGGCACCCCCTAGTGGGGTACGGGCCTCGGCTTAGGGTGTCGCTGGGGGAGGACAGCAAGGGACAGGCTGGATCAGAATATACTATATAGTTTTTTTCCGTGTGCATGCAGTAGTTCCCTCAGGACGCGGATGAAACTAATGGAAACCGCAAGTATATATAAAACATCACGCCAGTGTCCTCAATGGGAAAGGCAGTGGTGTCCCTATAGTACACCCAAAGATATGTCTAAGTTCTGCTTTTGAGAAGAATACCTTGTTGGTCTTTTTTCGAATGGGAAATCATCAAATGACTCCTCCCGCCTTGCCTACGGTGGTTGTATCAGACTATTTCTGACTAAAACCCATCCATGTTCCTTCCTTAGGCATTTGGCGTTTCGAGGCCGCGGCAACTCTTTCGACCATCCCGCAATCTACCTGGTTGTAAATGCTGATGAGGCCTTGAGCTCTATTCTAAGGTATTTTTTCGGGCTTTTATAGATGCCAGTAATTTAAAGACCAAAGAATCCTAATATTTACTAATGTTATCACAAATACTAATCTTCATAATTACAGATACTCGTTAGCTATCAAATTACTCTTGCGTTCTATCACTGGGGTCACTTTTGTGCTACTAAAACATTGATGCAAAACTAAGATTTTTTATTTATTTGGACAAAATTTGGCACGGATACAGATGGGATCCTAGAGGCAGTTAGAGACTACTTTTAATCCACGTGCATTAAGTTTCCTTGGAAAGTGGCTGACGCCACGGAAAAAGCTAGTTTTCTATTAAAAAAACAGTACCCAATTCAATAAAAGTTGAGTCCAACGCTTCTCAATGATTTCTAACTTGCAGTCCGAACAAGACGTGTCGTCTGAATACATAGTTATTTAATTATCATATCAGCCATACATATAAACATAAATAAATTAAAAACAACGACTGTCTTCGTCTTGTAAAATAACACAAAAAAATCACATGACATCTGAAGAGTCTATGCCAACAACTCAACTACTGACAGCTGGATTAAAAAGGATATCAGAAAAGTAGGTTTGTAGAATTCCGTAGACGTAGATATTTACTGACTAGCTTGCGTCCGCTAGGTCGTCTGTGTGTTCTTCGAATTATTCGAAGGATTTAAATATTACGGACTTTTTAATTTAATGGACTAGATTTTTTTAATTTAAGGGCTTTTTTTATTTTTAGGGCTTGTATTTTTTTACGTTTTTTGACGCTGGATATTTTTGCAGACACCAAGACGAAAAAATATTTAAGCGATAGGGTAATGATTTTTATGAGGATTTTGTTCCACCACTTCTTATCACAAAAAAGAAATGTGCCTAGGACAGTCATTTTAAGAGCTTGTTTTTTGATCTTGAAAAGGTGCTGATATAAATTGCTATTTTATTTTAACCATCCTCAATTTTTGATGGCTATAAATAAGCCTAGCCTATTGCCAACAATCAGAAGCGGAAATGATTTTAGTCTTGAAAACTTCTTAATCAACAGCTGACCTATTGGGCGGAATTCTAAACACAAATAAAATACTATAGCTGATAAGAATATTATCACAAGCCAGCCAAGCTTTGCCTCGTAAACTAAATATGTTACACCACAATTTCACTAAAAACTTTTTGATAACACTATCAAGAACGTAGTTACAAAAATGTTGTATAACTTTTAATTTGTTTCACACTATTCGTAGTTGCTTGTGCTAGAGGAACTTGTGGCTAAGTACGCACGGGTTAAGCTACACTTGGCGCGGTTGACCCGTGGATGGGTGACCATTTACGTCATACAGAGTTGTTCCAGGCTGTTATTTGTAGATCTATAACAGTCGCTACGAGTAGAAAGTCTGTAAACCGGGTTCGAAAAGTAGATAGCTTTTGTCTTACCCGGTAACTGGGTTGTGGAGGTCAGATAAGCCATCGCGCTGTAAAACGAAACTTCCCTATGTACTCCCCAATTTACAAACTATCTCTATACCAAATTTCATACAAATCAGTTCAACCGTTTCCTGTGAAAGCGTAACAAACAGACTGTTGATTTCTTTTATATTAGTAAGGATTGATACCTGTAGAGCAGATTATTTTGTTGTATGCTCTTCATGCAATATTCACTCAATAAAATTCATTCAGAAATGTCATGCAATATTCACTGTTTACATATTATTTCATAACAATAAAAATTATTATATAAAAGTAACAATATTAATTAACTTAACGAGTTTTCGATTTCAATTAAAGTTAAAATTCCTTTTTAATTGCTACTCATTTACCCCCCTGTGGCTATTGATATCATTAAAAATCATTTATTTGTATAATCATTAGATAATAATTAAATACATATTTACTTTTTAGTACCTAATCCTTGCTGTGGGATGTTCGAAAGAGTTACATGGCCCACGGATAAGGTTGCTAGATTGCCGGGAATTCCGGAAAAGTCCCGGTATCAGTAATTACACCTTACTATCCCAAAATTCATGAATACTAGTTTTGTTCCACAAAATTTCGCTGCCACGGGGCGACGCAACAAGAAAATAATGCCGCGGCCTGTAGATATGTGTCGTCGATCGTGTCAAAAAATTATCTTCAACGAGCAAAAAGAGATTCAGGGGTTTTAACGACAATCAGTCCAACAGCCAACATTATTAGTTTGATTTCGACTCTAAATCTCCAACTTAGTTTGTAACCCCAAAAATGTCCAGGCAAAGAAAGCCCGTATCTGGCAACCCTACCCCCGGAATACAGAGGGCTGAGAAAGGAACACGGATGGGTTTTAGTCAGTAAGAGTCTGACACTCCCTCCTGCCTCGCACATGCGGGAGGAGTCTTTTGATGATTTCCCATCCGTTTTTTTAATCTAATCTTCTATATCTATCGATACTTATAATAAATCTGTAGAGAGGTCAACTCTGTACATGAAATATATTTCCAAAATAATTATCAGGGGATGATTAGGGATCGATACTGATGCCAAAAATGCAATCAGTAACATTTTTGTCTGTCTGTCTGTCTGTATAAACTCTATAGAAACAAAAACTACTCGACGGATTTTAACGAAACTTGGTACAATTATTTGTCATACTCCTGAGCTGGTTATAGTATACTTTTCATCACGCTACAATCAATAGGAGCAGAGCAGTGAAGGGAAATGTTGTCATTTTGTTTAAACGCGCTAATCTCAGGAACCGTTGGTCCGATTTGCAAAAGTCTTTCAGTGTTAGATAGTCCATTTATCGAGGAAGGCTATAGGCTATATATCATCACGCTAAGACCAATAGGAGCGAAGCAACACTATTCCACGCGGACGAAGTCGCTGGCAGAAGCTAGTCCCTAATAAAGATTACATTTTCTAGTAGGTAACTACATTTGTAAAGCTTCTAACTTGGCAATTTCTTTATATATTTAATTCGTATTCTGACTGTTATTTACATTTTCATTCTTCTTCTTCATATCCTGTGGACTGCAGGTTTTACCAACCAAACAAGCCATAATGTCAGAGTTTTCTCAACTCCGCCTGACAGCCTCTGACATGGAATTGTAACAACAACTGCCAGCTCTCAAGATAGCAGTCGGGAACGACAGCTTAACGTCCCAGGCATGGGGGTGTAACACCACCAACTTCCTGACTCCGGGCTGCTATGTGATATTTTCTGAAATCCACAAAGCTTTTTCGGCCCAACCCGAGAATCGAACCCGAGATGCCGTTACAGCAGTCGCGTTATGCGACTAGACTAACGATCTTTTTCATTAATTAGTTATGGATTTCAATGACTTCGTGGCTAAGCGATCAAAGGTTAAGCTACGCTCGGTGCGGTCGGTCCGTGAATGGGTGACCATCTATCTCATAGCGATACTCCTCCGTGCCTCGGAAAGCACGTTAAGCTGTTGGTCCCGGCTGTCATTTGTAGATCTTGGATTCGTTATTCGTTACGGGTAGTCAGAAGCCAGAAAGTCTGACAACCAGTCTTACCATGGGGTATCGTGTTACCCGGTAACTGGGTTGTGGAGGTCAGGTCGGCAATCGCTCCATGTCAAACACTCAGCTGCATCTGGTTTAGACTGGGGTCGCCCAACATAGTTGGGAAAGGGCTAGGCAGATGATGATATCAGCCGTATCTAATTCGAGTAGGTTATGGATTTCAATTAAAAGAAATACGGTCTAAAACCCAATACTTGACATTAACAAGAAAATGACAAAAGATTTATCATTTAATTCATAGAAATGTTATAGAACAATAGTGTGGCCTCTAGTCGCATGCCTCAATGGGTCAACAGACCAGTTATTATATAACCGACCGTGAAATAATAAAACTAGTAAAAAGTGATTGTAAAAAAGTGTATTGCAAAAAATATCGGTCAAGCTCAATGTTTTGTTTTAGGGATCGTTCAGAGTTAGGTAGAAACGTTTTGTTTTAAAATTCGTAGGTAAATCAACTGGTCAATATGTTGTGTCAGTTTTTTTGGCTGAACGTGTACAAAATTACACTTGATGACAATAAATTTGGGACAACAACTGTGTACGAATAATCAAAAAATTTAATACTATGTTTATAAAGAAAGGCTATACATACATACATATATATCCTTGAATGCGAATATAAGTTTGTTTGGTTAAACCAATTTAGATGAAGGATGATACCAGGATTTGTTTGAAATCTGCCCCTCCCATAATAGATACGTTTTTAGTTAGGTATTTTATTAGGGAAGAAAGAATTTTCGGATATTGTTAAAAGCATAACTCTGAGCGGACTAACATTTAGGTTTTGACATGATGGTAACACCAAAATAAGAATCCTTCTTTGGTATGGACATAATATTGATCAATAATCATATCTGCTTATGATACAAATTCGCTCGTCGCAATCTAAACAAAACTTAGGAATGTTGAAAGTATCTTGATATTGCCATTAAAAAAAATCACACACTTTTACGTTATATTGCACACGGAAGCAGTTAAAATGGGTCAGTTACAAAGTCTTAAGCCGAACGTCCACCGCCGGTAGTTTTTCATACATGTGCGTCCACCGCAAACTATGCGAGCGTATGTATACAATGCGAGCTAAGCTAAACTAACTCAGTGTAGCCGGCGGTGGACGTTTGGCTTTAATATTTTTGGAACTAAGTATGTTTATTTAACGAGTTATTATTCTCTTTGAGAGGAAACTACATTACACATTCGGTTCAGCAGTTTTGTCCTTAATCTGTAACAGATGGACAGACAGACAGAGTTACTTACGATTTTTTATAATTAGTTAGGATAGGCTATAATAACCATTCACCACTCAATGTCCTTTTTCATCAAAATATAAATGGATTGCGTGAAACTTTTTATCATTTATGCGACATTAAAAAAATATATATCAATAATAATTAGCATACTTTTAATATCTTTATGTTATCAGTACAAGGATATAATAATTAAGTAAACATATCAATATACATAAAAGAAGAAATTGACTGGCTGACTGTATGAAATTTTGCACAAATGTTCCTTAAATGACTTATGTGTGTACTAAGAAAGAATTTTCCTAAATTCATCCCTTAAGGAGCCTAAAATAACGGAAAAAAGTTTGTACTTACCAGTTTTAAACCGGATGCGGTTGTAACCGCGATCTTATATCTATACTAATATTATAAAGAGGAAAGATTTATTTGTTTGTAGGGCTATAACTCAAAAACTACTGGACCGATTTTAAAAATTATTTCATCGTTAGAAAGCTACGTCTTTACGAAGTGTCATAGGCTATAATTATTTCCAGAAATAATTAGGGACCCCTACTAAAACTTGAATAATGTAACCTAAGGTGTAAAAAAATGTCCACGCGGGCGAAGCCGTTGGCAGAAAGTTAGTCATCTATATATTTAGATGAAAAATATAAAATAATAGCAAAATTATTCGATTTTATCCTCAATTTTGACATATGAATGACAGTTCTTCCGTTTCACGTGTAAGTAACCTGATATTTTTTGGTGCAACCGGGTGATATGGTGAATGAATTTTATCAAGTCAGGCTTACTTGCATAAACAATTTTTTGTATTTTATTTTATTTACTAGCTCTATTCTGCACATTGCACCGCGCGCGTACGTTTTTCTTGCTGCTCGGCTCCTAATGATCATGGCGTGATGTTATATACTTTATAACTTTCCTCTAAAATAAGGTATTTGACTACCAATCAACATATTACCAAAATCTAATTATGTACTAGCTTTCCGCCAGCGGCTGCGCCTGCGTGAGTTATACGAATTCAAATAAAATTTGACAGAGTTTCTAACAAACTTTGCCCCCCATTTTCACCCCCTTTAGGGTAGAATTTCGGAAAATCCTTTCTTATCGTATGCCTACGTCATACAAAGAACACACCCTCCAATTTTCAGGTCTCTACGATCAGCGGTTTAGGCTGTGCGCTGATCCGTCAGTCAGTCAGGACAAAGCATTTTATATGTATAGATTAGAATTTATAGAAACAGCAATTTTACACAGCAAAGAAAAAGAAATAAACTAATAATAAACTTAAAACATATAATAATGAAAAAAAATGTTAATTAGTAGGATTATTCGTTTTATTAATTGCATCAACAAATCTTAGAAATTGTTTATTAAGTAAACATTTGAAGACGTATGCTTTTGTTTCGTAATTATTAGAATTTTGTTTCAGCAAATTGAAGTAGGTTATATTACACGTGAGAAATACATCGTGTCAGTAAAATTGCAAGCATATTTTAAACTAGATGTTTCACGCGTTTTCACCCGCATTCAAAAAACTACTGCGCGTACCCGGATAAAAAGTAACCTAAAAGTTAATCCAGGTTGTAAACTACGTGTGTTCCAAATTTTACCCAATTCAATTCAAATTCAAATCATTTATTTCAACTAGACCATTTACAGGCACTTTTGAATTGTCAAAGAGTCATAAGTCTGTCAGTTTGTCGAAAAGAAAGTTGAAGCTATTTGCCCGTTCCAAAGCGTAGATTCCTATGGAGTAGAACGGGCAAGAAACTCCATGGTTACTCTTTTTCAACATGTTTTACAATGTTCGTATATACATCAATAATGTTTTTTTTATGTGAGAACGATGTAAATGTTAACATTTAACAATTCTAATATGCTAATTCTTGGCAATTTAGAGATGACCAGCCTCATCTGACAGCGCCCGTTCACGAACTTGACTCGTGCATCAGCACCGCTTAACTCAACCAAAACCGTTAAGCAGTTTTTGCGTGAAAGAGCAATGAACATACATCGTGCATCCGTACAAACTTTCGCATTCATAATGTTAGTATGATTTGGTATGTTATTAAGTAATATTAAGCAAATTACAACAATTTATTTAAAACTACTTTATCTAATCCTACTCTAGTACTTACAGCTGTTTTGACAAAAAAAAATATTCTTAAACCATGCAAATTATCGGCCTATAATATTTACAATCCCACTGTGTAGCCTTTCTGGCTTCTGACTACCTGTAACGACTGTCAAAGATGTACAAATGACAACCGGGACAAACACCTTAACGTGCTTTCCGAGGCACGGAGGAGCCTCGCTATGTTATAAATGGTCACCCATCCACGGGCCGACCGAGCCAAGCGTAGCTTAACCTTTGGTCGATCGACCCGTGCGGCTGTTACTTAGCCACGAGCTCCTTACGAAATTATAATTTATTATTCACATTTTCAATATCAATGAGCTATCGTTGACAGCTCTTGTCAAGGAAAACCCAGTAACTGACAATTACGATAATAAGATTTCCCATTGATTTATTTTTCCTTATAATTAGAAAACAATTTCGTAATGCAAACGGAAGGTTTAAATCACACTTTGTAATCGTTTCAGAGAAAGTATAATAGGCAGCCTTCACCTAGAAATGGGAACTATTATTTCTGGTACCTAAGCATTAAACTTTTAACTTTATCGACGTTAGTAAATTAAGTAGCTCCCATACACGTAAAGTGGGGATGATTTTTTTTATTTCTCATGTATCCCATCGTATGAGGTATCATTGGATAGGTTTTAGCTGGCTAATGGCTGTTCCTAAAAATGTGAAAAAAATCGTAGACGTAGCACTTATAATGAACTTACAAGGAAAATTATCACGGCTAAGTAGGCATTACCGGTTATAGAGTTATAGTCGACTAACTAAGACCACGGAACCCTACTGCGCGTGACTCGACACGCACTTGGCCGGTTTTTTTGAATTCATAATAGCCTATGCAGGCGAACCCGCGGGGCAAAAGCTCGTGCAATAATAAGTATATTCAAGCCCATTCAATATTTCTGAATTCAGGTCATATAACACTAAAGATGAAAATGATATCCTAGCCTAGGTACTATCATATTACAAAATGAATTACACCAGCCCAACCACTGAGCAATTGCAACACACCTGCGGTTAGGTTAACTTACTATACTCAAATATCACAAATCTGTTATTTAGAATTATTAACTAACTAGTTCCTTCCTTGTCTAGATATTCGTCCAGATAAAGACAACCACTATACCCATTCCTGCCGCAAAGCAGTGCCGATATTACTTTTTTTTTTTTGTGTATGGCATCTCGCAGGTCAACTTAGAAGGTTGTCGACTGCTTAACCGGGCTTGCCTGTGAAGTGCCTTAAATAAATTTAGGGCCTCCAGCCAGGGCTTAACTTACAAAACTAAGCGACTACACGCTAAGGGCACCCCCTAGTGGGGTACGGGCCTCGGCTTAGGGCGTCGCTGGGGGAGGACAGCAAGGGACAGGCTGGATCAGAATAAATTTTGATTATTATAATCGGGAATTTTAAAGCTATTAGCTCATTTCGCGGGCTGGCTCGTCGAGCTTGTCGATATTACTGTCTTCCAGTTTAGTTACGACAACTATACTCACATATCACAATATCAGTTACTTCCTTTTCTAGAAAATTCTTCAAAAAAATCCTATTAATGCAAAAGTTTGTGAGGAATTAGGTACAGTATGTTTGTTTGTTGCGCTAGCCACTCTCGGCCCGTGGACGGGACTTTTTTTCGGATGGGAAATCATCAAATGACTCCTCCCGCCGTGGGCGGTCAGGAGGGAATGTCAGACTCTTACTGACTAAAACCCATCCATGTTCCTTCCTCAGCCCTTTGCGGTCCTTAGTTGCGGTGACTGTTTCGTACATCCCTCAACCCCGGCAGGCTATGACCCTCGGGGGGGGGGAGGAATGAGTCTACCATCTACATCATACCGTGACTCCCCTGTGCCTCATTATTGAACTCTTTACGTTTTTAAATATTTTACTTCATTTTTTTCAAGTCACAACGATTTTTTAGTACCTACCTAAAAGTTTTCTTCAGTAACTATATATTAAAATAGAGATTTCTTTGAGAAAATTAATAGTAATTTACTACGGAACCCATTTCAGATATCCAGTGCACACTTAACACAACAAAATGGTAGTTTTTTTATAAATATCATTCGTATTATCTCACGAATAGTTATGACTCAATAGTTTTTTTAACTTACTTCGAATTTGAACGCCATGGCATGTAAACATTTACTTGTGGTTTTTAATTCTATTATGGCTAAGTTTTTGAAGTTCACAAAACTGATTATTACGTATTAAACTATAGTTGTTTATTACCTATTCATTAAATTGATTGCATTAAAATTCATATATATAATTATCATTTATAGTTTGACGAATGTCACAAAACTTAATATCAATAACAAGCATATTTTTAATCACTACATAGTATAAAACAAAGCCGCTTCCCGCTGTCTGTCTGTCCTTATGTTTAGATCTTTAAAACTACACAACGGATTTTGATGCGGCTTTTTTTAATACATAGAGTGATTTCAGAGGAAAATGTTAGTATATATAATTTGTCAAGTTTTTGTATCCATCGGCCTTAATATCGCAGGCGAAGTTGCTGGCGGAAAGCTAGGCATGGTTTACAGTACATATTAGGCTAACTAAAAAGCTGACTTAACGGAATTCTTTATACTTCAGACGTTCTTCAAACGTTTTAAAGATACAAGTGCACGCACGCAAACAGACAAACAGTCGGAGGGAAACTCATAAATACCTTCTTCGTTCTGTCGTGGGTCCTCATCGTTATATTTTACGAAGCAACCTGAACTTGACATAGCATCGTGATTTTACGGTTCAGCAACTGCAGTCTCGAATATTCTCATAGGTACTAGCTATTTCCCGCGGTTTCACCCGCGTCTCGAGGGAACTTCTTAACGCAGACGGATTATAGTAGCCCTTTACCGTCTCCATCATCATCCATCATCAGCCTATATATTGTCCCACTTCTGGGCACAGGCCTCTTCTCATACAGAGAAGGCATGAGCATTGGTCACCACGCTTGCTCAAGGCGGATTGGCGATTTAAGACTTTATTTTAATCCAGGTTTCCTTACGATGTTTACCTTCACCGTTAGTCAGTGACGTCTAAGATATACTAAGAAAGTACCTATGACTTCAGGAAAGTCGCATTGCTTGGGTTTCGAACCCGCACACTCGTACACGAGAGGCAGGTGCCTTAACCACTAGGCCACCTCGACTCCTGCCGCCTCCAGGGTTCCTCTATCTCTGTATAGGGCTGGAGGATTGTTTGAACGAGTTACCTCAGCTCCGGAATACAGAGGGTGAAGGAAGGAACATGGATGGATTTTAGTTAGTAAGAGTCTTTTTTTATGAGAATTCATCAAGTGACTTCTGCCGCCACGGGTAAGGCGGAAAGGAGTGTAACTCTTTCGAACAACCCACAGCCCCGGCAGGCTATGGCCCTGGAAGGGGGCCGCATTTATGCTGACAGCTCTTTGAGGCGTGCGTGGAACATCTCCGTACCAAATTTCAACCAAATCCGTTCCACCGTTTTACTTTTAAAGCGTAACAAACAAACAAACTCACTTTCGCATTTATTATAGTAGTATGGATTTTATAACACCTCGTGCCAACTGTCACGCTCAACCTGTAACCGCTCATGCATGACGATTGGGTGAGCAAAAAACCCTTAGATCTGTCTGCTATTGAAATATTTGTCAAATGAATCATTCTTGAAGTTTTCGACTTATTTGTCTATGAGATAATATTTCTATTTACCTGGATACTTGAAGCCATCTGGTCGTTGGGTTACTTGGTCGATGGCGACTGTGACTTTCTATAGTTCATATTTATACTAATATTATAAAGAGGAAAGATTTGTTTGTTTGTAGGGTTTTAACTCAAAAACTATTGACCGATTTTAAAAATTCTTTCACCTTTAGAAAGCTACATCTTCACGAAGTGTCATAGGCTATATTTATTTCCAGAAATAATTAGGGATCCCTACTAAAATTTGAATAATGTCACCCAAGGTGTGAGAAATGTCCACGCGGGCGAAGCCGCGGGCGGAAAGCTAGTATTATTATAATGGCGATGCACAAGCGACTGCTGGTCGTCGGCAACCGGTTGACAGTGCGTAATGGCTCTTAATCATGACATATGTACTCAATGATTACTATCAAAAAGCAGTCAGACTAAACTAAATTTATCTAAAGTAGTCACCATTTATTTTCATGCGGTTTTCCTATATAAATGTTATTTCCCTTTTCTATAATACTATTAAGTACATAATAAAACTATTTACATAATAGCTTTGCTGTTTCATTATCCTCAAAACATTTAGTGGCAGACGTCACGAGCGTCACAGACGAGTATAGAATCCAAGGTTTGATGATCAAGTCTGGAAAATTATAATAATTATTTTTTCCCGTGGTTTCTCTCGTCACTCGTCTCCTTGTCAAACTGTGAAATTGATGATGATGATGACGATGATGATCATGAAAATCAAAATTAAACTTGGTAACCGTGTCACCTGGGGGGTTAGACAAGTGGCAAAAACGCTAATAGAATAGAAAACAATATGTATGGGAATGACAGATAGCTAGTCGTAAACGAATGTCATTCCCATACATTTTGTTTTCTATTCTACTAGCGTTTGTGCCACTTGTCTAACCCCCCTGAATATTTTTTTTAGAAGTGTGAGTGTTTTATTTAGGTTGGCTTTAAATTATTTACAATATATACATACTTAACAATATTTAATATTATAAATAAAAAAACTATAATATTAAAATATTGCGTCAAAAAAATCATCCTCATCGCCGTTAACTGGGAGTGTACCCAAGAGACTGGCGGCATTGCCACGTTGGATGGCAATGCGCATAAGCTAGTTTTTGACCAAAATAAAAGCCAGTCTTTGGGTCTTGGGTCCTTTTTTTAAATATACTCGTAACAATCTGAGTAGGTATTTAGGTACAGAACAATTAAAAAAAGTTTCCTGAATAAGTTTTTTTCCCGTGAAATTTTCTTATACAAAATTAACGCGAAAAATATAGTACGCTACAGTACGAATGATAGTCATATTTCATAGGGATATTTTCGCGGGATAAATACTGTTTATTTCCCATGCACTGATTCATGGGTTTTCATTTTGTGAGCATTTCAAAAACACTCGTCACTATTAAGTCGTCAGTTTCGGAGTTGTTCTTAAACATGAAAACAAACATTACTCATAGGCACATGACACTACTCTTCTAAGAACTCGAAGAGAATGATTGAAAACTAACTGTTGCCCGCGATTTCACTTGCGTTTCGAGGAAACTACTTCATGCACCCGGATAAAAATAGCCTAATACCGTCTACAGGATTCCTTCTATCTCCGCACCAAATTTCATTCAAATCGGTCCAGCCGTTCACGCGTGATGCCGTGACCAAGGGAAAGAGGGATTAATTTTTATATATATAGAATAAGATTATATTCAGTAAGTATTTATTATTATTTTAGGGTTTTTTAAAGATCCATAATCAACAAGAAACCCTTATCATTTCGCAATTTCGCTCAGAGGTTTTTACTAAAACCGGAAAAGTAGTACAAAAAATAATTTTGTTCGATTTCATGGCCCACGTGTTTTGAAAGTATAATTGGTTAGGACAACATGGGACTGACATACCTACGCGTAGAAGACCCATGAACAGACCCAGAACTTGAAAGAAAAACTATTACGATTAAATAAGCTTTATCGGTTACAGAATTATATTTAAGCAACTAAAACATAATACGGAACTCTTTTACGCGTGGCTCATCACGCACTGGGCCGGTTTTCTATACTAATATTATAAAGAGGAAAGATGTGTTTGTTTGCAGGGTTTTAACTCAAAAACTACTGGACCGATTTTAAAAATTTTTTCACCGTTAGAAAGCTACATCTTTACGTATCATAGGCTATATTTATTTCCAGATAATAATTAGGGATCCCTACTAAAACTTGAATAATGTAACCCAAGGTGTAAGAAAAATGTCCACGCAGGCGAAGCCGCAAGCGGAAAGCTATTCTAGTTTCATAAAGAGTTACTTTTCAGTCATTTCGCAGGTTTATACAGAGGTTATCATTTTTGGTACATCGACACTTAATATCACGCAGAATAATGCTCTCTTGACCAGATAATTAGACATTATTATAAACATACGCGCTGGAAAACTACGTAACCTTGTCTGTATATCTGCTACGTTTTCAGGATAAAACGGCTGAACCGATTTAGATAAAATTTGATATGAATATAACTTGAACCCTGCGATAGGACAGAGGATATTTTTAACCGGGTGCATGGAGTATTTTCTACAGCACGTAAGTTAAGTTTTCAGGATAAAACGGCTGAACCGATTACAATGAAAATTAGTATGGATATAGCTTGAACCCTGCGAAAGGACAGGGGATAATTTTTTCTCGGGTACGTGAAGTAGTCCCTTCAGGATTCGGGTGAAACCGTGGTAAAAACCCTAATATTATGAATGCGATCGTGACTATTGTTTGTTAAGCTTTCACGATAAAACGGCTCAACCGATTTGGATAAAATTCAGTACGAAGGTAGATTGAAACCTGCGAAAGGACAGAGGATAATTTTTAACCGGGAAGTACTTTCTACAGGACGCAGGTTAAACCGTGGTAAAAACTTTATATTTTTATAAGTGCGATTTGTGTCTGTTTTTGTTACGCTTTCACTATAAAAGGGCTGAACCGATTACGATGAAATTTAGCATGGGTATAGCTTGAACCCTGAAAAAGACATAGGGTAATTTTTATCCGGGTGCGAGAAGTCCTTTCTACAGGAGGCAGATGAAACCGCGGGTAAAGTTAGTAGCATGTAAAGTTACGAGTGGCGTACACGTGGCGCCTTTATCTTTTCTCCTAATGGTCTATTACACAACTGATAACAAACTATACCACTTTGCTGGGGACCGCGTGCTTGATCCATTTCTCTTATCAAAGGGTTCACGTTACGAAATTCATCTCATCACGTGTCTTTCTAGGTCTAAGAACGATATTTGTAACATTGTTTAATATTGTGAAACAGGAATCAATTCATCTATCTATACACATATAAAATGTTTTGCCCTGAATGAGTGACGGATCAACGCACAGCCTAAACCACTGATCGTAGAGACCTGAAACTTGGAGGGTGTGTTCTTTGTATGACGTATGCTACCGATAAGAAAGGATTTTCCGAAATTCTATCCCTAAGGGTGTAAAAAAGGGGGGCAAAGTTTGCACGGAAATTTGACGGATGTCTTTTACGCCGTCACGGTAAAACAGCTGAACTAATATAGATGAAATTTGGTATAGAGTAAGCTTGTATTCTGGACAATCTGAAAGTTTTATCCGGGTGCGTGAAGTAGGTAGTTATTTCAGGATACGGATGAAACCATGCGAACTAGCTAGTGTTATTTCATACATTACAGATGTTTGAAAATCTTAATCTCATGAATATTTTGTGTAATGCAATACACCAATTTGTTTTTAGTTTAAGTTCAAAGTAATTAATCTGGTTCCATGTTATAGGTTCAAGCACTGTTTTGTTGATAAAAATGTCTTATATACATAGGCATATGTATTAGTAACTATTTCCCGCGGAATCACCCCCTTTTTTTTCGGATGGGAAATCATCAAATGATCCTCCCGCCGTGGGTGGGGCGGGTGGGAGTGTCAGACTCTTACTGACTAAAACCCATCCATGTTCCTTCCTCAGCCCTTCGTATTCCGGGGGCGCGGTATCTCTTTCGAACGTCCCGCAGCCCCGGCAGGGTGGTGTCACCCTTGAGTATACTACTCCGCGTACCCGGATTAAAAGTGTCCTATGTGTAAATCCAGATCTAACTATCTACTATCTATATCTATCTATTATATAAAAATGAATCCCTCTTTCCCTTGGTCATCGCATCACGCGTGAACGGCTAGATCAATTAAGCTGAAATTTGGTACGAAGATAGAAGGGATTCTGGAGAAGATTTTAGGCTACTTTTTATCAGGAAATAGCTAGTCTACTATAAATTAAAATCACGCTACATAAACTCGTGGAAGCCAACGCAGACTGCGACCTATTGGTGGATAATTTATGGTTAAATGCCTGCATTTTTGTGAGGCTAATATTATTTAATATTATAGTTATTAGTTTACTTTTTATATATTATTTTGGTTTATGTAATTGGTTTCTTAAAGCCGTGTAAATCAAGTAAATAAAACCTACTATACTATATATAACCTAACTAGCTTTCCGCCAGCGGCTTCGCCCGCGTGAGCTATATGAATTCTCAGCCCGATCGGTTTAAAATTGACAGTTTCATACAAACTTTCATCCCCTATTTTATCCCCTTGGGGATAGAATTTATCAAAATCCTTTCTTAGCGGAATACTACGTCGTAACATCTACCTGCATGCCAAATTTCAGCCCGATCCCTCCAGTGGTTTGGGCTGTGCGTTGATAGATACTATGTCAGTCAGTCTGTCAGTCACCTTTGAGTTTTATACATATTTAGATATCCCTCATCTTCATAATCCTCGTCCCCTTATCCCAATTTATTTGGGATCGGCGCAGCATGTCTTCTTCTACCATCCTTCTCTATCTGCCGTCATCTCACTAGTAACCTCCTTTCTAGCCATATCATCTTTTACACAATCCATCCATCGTTTAGCTCTTCCTCCACCCCTATTGACTATTATGTATACCAAAATCACATACATCCATCCAGTAGTTTTTGCTTGGAAGAGTACCAAATATACATACCTACATACATTCCTCAAAAAAAACGCATTTATAATCTATGTAGGATATATATAAACACTTAGTACCTAAAGAGAAGTGGTGTGCAGATAGGCGGTCTTAATTGTAATGTAATAATGATCGGGCGCTTTTTATAAAACATATTTATTATTTTTTTGTTTGGAAACATTATTAATTATTATTATTTTATTTTAAAAAATAATGATAGTAGTACGTAAATGTTTTTTTATATATATAAAGTGATAATGAATTTATATTAAGTAAAATATATTATATTGTTAATTTAAAAGCATACTCGTAGATAGTACTGAGAAAAAGAATAAGAAAATATCTGAACCCATTTTTGTGTAAAAAATTACAGTCAAATATATATTTTACATTTTTTTAAGGTAAGTTCTAAATTAATAAAAATATATTTTTAATCATTAGGTATTTGTAAAACAATATATTTAGCCTAGATTTTTTTTAAAATAATCTTTGTAGGTACTTGGTTATACATGGCTTAGTAAAAATCTAACTGATATTGAAAATTGCGAGTTTGTTTGTTTATTGCTTACACGATCAGGGTAAAACGACTGATTTAGAATAGGTACATTTGGTATGGAGATAGATGGGACCAACCATATTGACAGTCACAGGCTTTTTCGGGTTATTTGTAGATATTTCACCATCATTACGGGTAGTCAGAAGCCAGAAAGTATCGTAGTACCCGGTTAATGGGTTGTGGAGGTCAAAAAGGCAGTCGCTCCATGTAAAACACTGGCACACAGCTGCATCCGGTTAGATTACATATCTTGCTTACATAGATTGCTGATCCGTTTTTCGGATGGGAAATCATCAAATGCCGATCCCGCCGTGGGTGTCAGAGTGTCAGACTCTTACTGACTAAAACCCATCCATGTTCCTTCCTCAGCCCTTTTTATTCCGAGGGCGCGGTAAATTCCGGAGGCGCGGTAATACAAGCCGACCCCAACATAGTTGGGAAAAAAGGCTAAGCAATTTACGATGATGTGGATAAAGTTTCCTCAAGTTCCATGTTCCTCAATATTGGCAATCACGTTTCCACTCGCGTGCTCCGTTTATCGGTTGCCACTCGGGAACAAAGGCCAAGATAAAAATATTATATTAAAAATTTAAAACCATCTAGCACTACTCTATTAATTAGCTAAGATAAATATGGCGCAATAAAAAAAATACATTGTGTAACAAAAAAAATATTACTATCAACAAAACTCCGAGTTAACACTACGATTCTTACACAATGTTAACTGTAGCATAAAAGTCGTATTTTTTGTATAAATATAAGAAACATTAGAGTCGCAGCGATCATTTAGGCATACGTCGCTGTCGAATCCACAGCTCCGTTGTAATTTTTAATAAATTATAACCTAGTCCTTTAAGAATCAAACAATTATAACCATTCTCCTTTTTTTATCGATCGTGATTACCTTGGCTGTATAAACGTAGTTGTATTGCACCAGTTGGCGCCAAAGCGAAGTGTCAAAGTGACGTTTGAAAACGCGCGAAATTAATTCTTCTTTTATTTTAATTTCATTTTTTAATTCGTGACAATGAGGGAGCTTAACGGAGTTTCTGCCACGGTTGAGAACAATGGAGTTATTGTGGCCAAAAAGAAGACCGAAAACGGCAACAGTGAGTTTTTCTTTTATTATTATAATTTTTATTGCGTTTTATTCTTCATCTGAGGAAAATTTAATTTTATTGTGTACTTGAATCTGTTTTATTGAATGAACGTACTAGTTTGTAATGATATTTTAGGTTAAGAAACATAATGTTGCGTGTTCATAATGAGTTACAATTATTTCCGAAGATACTAATTGATACTATCATTACTTTTTAAATAAGAGATAAGAATACGGAACAAAGTCCTTAAATCAACTATATTTTTTTTAATAATTACGTTTAAAAGCAAAAAATAATAATTTTAGTATCGTATTTTAATCAATTAAATCTTAATTTTATGAAATAACTTAATATCTAACAGTTTAGAGTAGCAAAACTTTACTAAAAAATAATAACACTTTGCCTCTAAGCGAATGTAAATATTTTAAATCACGTAAATATTTTTTTTCTCAATTATCTTCCTTACTTTAGTTTTTTTTTTTTGGAAAGAGGGCTTTTAGCCTGAGTCAAGTAAGCTATTGGCTGAATAATACCAAAGACTATCTCATAAGATTAAAAACATAGCAGGAAGGTATTTAGTACTTAGTTTATATATTTTATCTCCTAAATTCTAGCTGATAACACTTAGTATCACCGCCACGAGCGCCAATCACGTGCGTTCTGATATACCAAGCATGTCTGATTGGATTACAATGAACCCAGCTATCTAGATAAGTTAAATACTTAACCACGTGTTTAGGTATTTTATTATATAACTGGAATTGTTTTTTTTTTTATGGGATATCTCTAAATGACTCCTCTTGCTGTGGGCGGAGCAAACCTAGCACAGGGGGTGGACAAACCCTTTTCCTCCAATGTCTATGGATTTGACAAGAGTGCGAAATGGAGAAAACTCGTTTTTCCACCCACCGTGCTAGGCCTACAGCTAAACTAAAGTATTTTTTTTCTACATGTCCTCTTGCAGGGTGTTTCTAACAGCATTCGACCTGCTTAACCGGACAATGAAATAATAAATCTAAAACTAAAACTATATATAAAAGTGTCACTAAGTGTAGACTAAGTACAGACAACAGGATGTAACAAAAACATTAATGTTTAATCAATACATTGTCAAGATATTATATCCGGTTAATACAAAGTAATTTTTAATTACTCATAGGAATTATAATTATTGTTCATATCCTACTTTAATCGATATAGAATATTAATTAAATACGTAGCAATCGATCGCCACTTCTCGGTTATAAATATTTCCATATTTGATATACAGGATGTTATCGGGTTACGGTTACGGATACTGTATATTTTATATAGGCATATAGGTACTAAAAATAAATCCCGGTTTGCATATATTTTTTTTTATTTATATCAAATTGGTAAAAACTGTTTTTTTAGCCGACTTCAAAGCGAGGATGTTTTCAATTCATCGTTTTTTTTATGTTTTTGTTTTGTATGTTTTTTTTTAGCGTCTTCTAATAAGAAGAACACATTCTTCTTATTAGAAGACGCTAAAAAAAAACAAATCGGTCCAGCGATTTGTTTTTTTTTATACAGCTTGGCAAAAAAGAGTAGAAATTAATAGGGGATCCACTTTACCGTTCGTGTGGCAACCCGCTGCGACCGTATAGCGTACCATCCTATTGTCTTGATACTAAGCTGTATTTTTATAAGTAATTAAATCAGTAATTTAATCAGTAAGTATCATAAAATGTAATAACAATGTATTCACGTCATGTAACTGAATACAAATTACTTACAAGCACTAATAATGCAGCAAAGCACTCCTGTGTTTTCAATTTTTTTTTGGGGTAAAAAAAAGGCGTATGAATATAGCACTATTATAATTGATTTCAATAAATCTTCCTCTAAATGTCCCACGCCCGCCACATCCATGTCTTGGCTAGAGCTAGCCATAAACTCATCTGAGTCACACTCAGATTCAAAGGCACTGCGCTATCATGTTGGAGATTGATTCCTAAACGTTTTATGTCCAAGTACGAGCCCTCTTATAAATTCATAATACTCCTTTTCTATTTTGTTAAAATGCTGGCATGAATTCTTTTGAACTCCTACTCGGTTATAGATTGAAATGCACGTTCGGTGCTTCCTACAAAGATAAAAAAAAATATTAAACCTCTATCAATATTAAACGTAAAAAGTTTACGGTACCTATCTATTTTGTTTTTGTGATTTTTAAATGCTAGTTATAACAAGTATTATATTATCTTGTGATCACACTCATAGATAAAGTTATGTAGAAATCGAATTTACATTTTGCAGAGTATCAAGGCTCAAGCCACTCAAGTATCAATAGTAATCTATTCGCGCTATACCAAAGTGTCAAAGACAAAACGTAAACATAACCTATATGCTCGATGTTTATTGTTCAAAATTTCCTTTATTTCGTATTCAAGCAATTCAAAACCAAATAGAGATCATAAATTAACACTTGATACAACTAAATACAACAAAACAAGCTCTTACATACCTGTCATAATGGCGGTACTTTGGTAAATATCGTCGAGATCGGAAAGAAGAGTTTAAGCCTCATGTTCGACCAGATATCGCATATAAACATTATAAATTGTTTCCTTGCTAGTACTCCGAATGGTTTTATTTATTATAACGTGGTTTTATTAACGTTTTGATGGTCGAAATAAAAAAATAAGTAACTCGCGAGCTTTGTTTACATCGAACGACACAGAACCACAGAGTATATAAACAGAACGACATTAATTGCCAGCAATAAAAAAAAATAGTTCCGTTTCTAGACTTTTTTGTCAAGCTGTATTTTCCGTAGTCTTGTTCAATAATAATAAAAAATATGCCACTTTTTAAAGGCTCTTAGGACTCGTATTTGTAGGTAATTAATTCATTGATTATAATATTAAACAATTACAATCTACTACCATTTAAGCATTGTCAATTTAGGTATAATTTTATCATTTTTATTTTTGGATTTAGACATTCAACCCTACTACTTTGATTACCAAATTCAAAAAATCTCATCTCAAGTCTCGTGTTAGATAAGTGTGGGTCTAATTGTTTTTTAATTAGTATACAAAAAAAAACTCAAAAATGGCCAAAGTTCATATCGTTTATTGTATGATGTTACATTCATAAATTTAAAATGATTTATGAATACAAGAAAAAAATAAACTCCGATAAATAGAACAAAAAAAACCTATTTAAGTGAAAGTTCGTTACTAATGTGAAGGTCTGTGAAATTCAAAATAGTCACTTTTTATAGGTTCTCTAATACTACTAAGTTTTGATCATACTTAAGATCCAGATTTGAATGAGGTTTTTGTTACTCGACTTATAAAAAAAAACTCGCATAAAAAACACAACGCATGATAAATTAGTTAAAATAATTTCTGGAATCGGTTGAGTACCTAGTTTCAGATATTTTTCGTCACAAACAAGCTTACCACTTCACTAATAAATTAAATATAAAATGTCAATGTGAGTTTGTTTATTTTTTTCAATTCGTTATCTTTTTTTTTAATTAAAATTCGGTATGAAGATACTACATGGTAACCTAGAAACCGTTATAGGATACTTTTAATTCAGGGGCTGTACCACCACGTGTTTTTGCAATCACTATTCAAGTTTGAGAACGTGACACAGCTACTAACGTCGTATAGCTCCGTCTCTTTTTCATAACAAAATAATCCTGTTGTGCCACGTCATGGTAAGGCCCCAGGTCCGTGAAGTAGTTCTTTCAGGACGCGGGTGAACTACGGCAAACTGCTAGTATTTATTCATATTCTATATTCAGTACTTTTTTAAATTAAAAACCTACATTTATTATTCCAAAAACGTATTGTTTTTTTATAACTTATATAGATTTATTCATCCTAAGTTTATACTACTAATATTAAAAATGCGAAAGCTTGTGAGGATGTATGTTTGTTACTATTTCACGCAAAACTACTTAACAGATTTTGATGAAATTTGGTACACACATAGCTTACAATCTGTATTAACACATAGGATAATTTTTATTCGGGTGCGTAATGAAGTTCTCTCAGGATGTGAGTGAAACTGTGAGCAATAGTTAGTCTAAAATAAATGACGGAAGCGAATTCAAACATGCGTTTAAAATTATATCTATCTTTGAAAAGGTCAAGATATCAAAAACGCTTGAACCTTTTTATAAACAGATATTATTATTTTTAATCACTGTTCATACTTCAATTAACTAAAATTGCTCAACATTCGCCACTTTATGTCCAATAAAATCACATTACATAATTAAATTAAATAATTGATAACACTTTATTTACAATTCACCGACTTATCATTTATTTACTTCTAAAAACATTTATCTTTTCATGTTTAATAAAAAAAACCTTATCTTCGCCTTGATTTATGTGCGGACAAACAGTTTTTTTAATCATTTTGATGATTAAATCGTTAGTTTGTTTCAATAAAAAGATAGTTTTTTTTTTCCTGTAACTAATTCCTTTTTTTTCGTTTAATTTTACAAAGTAGCTACAATCTGGCAATATTAAGTGTATACGTAGAATTAATAAACAAAAACTTTTATATGCAAAAATAATACACGACTTTAAAAAGCATTCCGTTTAAAACGAAACTTTTTTTTAATTAAAATTATATATATACAACATTGCTGTAAATAACTTTGTTTTCTTTTTGCAAATAAGAGAAAAGCATTATTTTATACAAATTCAAAGCTAGATGTTATTTTTCCTAAAAAATATAGGTTTTTTTTTATTATTATTTTTAACATTTTTTACTAAAAAATAATAAAATTTATGAATTCTGGATAGCCTGACTGAAGAATAAAAGCCTTTATTTCAGTTTAATTCTAGGTTACATTAATTACTTTAACTTAAAACAATGTGTTGAAACTGATCTTTGCATGATAAACCATTTTCCGGCCAGTTAGTAGTGCCACCCGGTACGGTCTAGTAACTCCAAGGCTGACTGATGATTAATATAGGCAATTAACTTGTTCGCTAACTAGTATGGTGACCATACATTTAGAAATTATGGGACAAAACATAAAAAAAACTGTAGTATTTTTTACATGAGACAATCGTAAAAAAACTTTTTTTTCTACATGGCTCTACACACTTTTTTTACAATTTGCGCATACAAAAAATATTAGTTAATTCGTAGACATAAAAAGTCATTAGACCAGTTAAAAGTATTTATTCGGTAGAAGAAGTTGTACCATACGGGTTCTTTTTTTAATATTTTTGGAAAGAATCCTAAAAATCATTTAAATTCAAGTTCGAATTAAAGGTCATAAACTTATTTCCATACGACACTAGTTAAGTAACTGCTCTTTTTTTTTCATAAGTTTGACGTAACTAAACAACAACAACAAAAAACACGCTGTATACAAAACTAACTCGCAATCGCCTTGCCAACGTATTGTATGCATTATTTGCTCCAATGATTCATTCATTGCCATGATTTAATTTCATTGCCAAAGTAAAATAACTATAATGCATTGTGATTTATTAACAAAAAAGGTAAAATCCCAACTAATATTATAGTATGTAAAAATTGTTTACTTCATTGTTTTATGCTGTCACAGTAAAATAGCTTAACCAATTTTGATGAAATTTAGTATGGAGATAGATCGTGCCCTGGAGACGCTTATAGGCTTATCCAAAAAGGAATCAGCTAGGTATAAATAAAATACCACTACACAGGGTAACTTCCTAGTAGTTATGGGGCAATGTGTTATTTTTCTATATCTAATACATAGAAAAAGGGTTTAAAAAAAGATTTGAATCAGAAAACAAAATGTTCGCTTGCTTTTTTTTTCATAACAAGAAACAAAATGTAATTAAGGAAAGTCCGAAAAATGTTATCAACATGGTCACCGCAACAGAATTTAATAATCCGTTAAACTAATTAGTGTTTATGTCTTTATTCAATTCAATATCAGTTTACAACTTGTATTTATGTATACAGGGAGGATAACTATGTAAAAAAAAAATTTTTTTTTTTCAATAGCTTTTAGAAAAACATTTATTTTTCCATATTTTTTATCACGCAAATGTTTAAAATTTTTTCCCATCGAAACTTTTTCGATGCTCAAAATATTTCATTTGTACTGTCCATCCAAACTGTGACTTTCTGTGACCGCTATAATTAGAATACTGCCGTCATAAGAAGAGAAGCTGTAATTACCATTTTTTTCGATATTTGGAATTAGGGAGGAGCTCGTGGCTAAGTAACAGCCACACGGGTCGACCGATCAAAGGTTAAGCTACGCTTGGTGCAGTCGGTCCGTGGATGGATGACCATCGATGTCATATCGAGACTCCTCCGTTTCTCGAAAAGCACGATAAGCCGTTGGTCCCTGTTGTCATTTGTAGATCTTTGACAGTCGTTATGGATAGTCAGAAGCCAGAAAGTCTGACAACCAGTCTGACCGAGGAGTATCGTGTTACCCGGTAACTGGATTGTGGAGATCAGATAGGCCTTTCATATTTAACTAAATATCGAAAAAACATAGTGACAGCCGTTCTTCTTATGACGACAGAATAATAAAAAAATGCGCTTTTGTACTACCCTCTACATACGAGTCTGACCCACACTTTACCGGTTTGTACGTAAAGGAATCGAACCTTCAAAATCGAGAACAGCAGCTAATCACTCGACCATTGCTTTAGCTATGTTTTAAATTCTTTGTTGATGACGCATTTCATACTGTTCTAGTTTTAATTAAAATTATAATAATCAACAAAATAATTGCAAAATTTTAATATCAAAACTTTTGGGTCAATAAATTGCTTGGAATACAATATTATGATATTGACGTCTATGAATATGTTTTAATAATATACTTACATGATATTGTAGTGTCAGCTTTTTGAAAGACTGAATACATTTTTCTAACAAAATATGATGTTGCAAATTCGTATGCGTAAAGTATTCAAATGCCGGTGTTTATCGTTTGTTTTTAAGTCTTATAATTTACGACTAATAATATACCTACCTACCACCAGATCATGAAAAAGTTTTTGCTAATTATACCAAAAAAAATTAAAAAACGTAAAAGTGTTATGTTAAAATTTCTTAAATTTTAAAGAGGGAAATAAAGAAAAACAGTTCATTCACGCAAAATGACTCACATATATATATATATGTGTGTGTTTTTATTATATAAAAACAATTATCATAATAAAATACCTAATCTAAAATTAGAGCTAACATGGAGGCAAAAACAGAAAAAGCCTTTTTGTTATTCCAAATGTCTAAATTGACCGGACTAGCCTATTCCTAACAATACTATGATAAAGAGACTCACAGGATGACTATTATTTTTATTAAAAACCCAATAAAACTTTATCTAACTTAAAAATCAAACCTCTTATTGGCCAATCACACTTTTAACCACCAACCCATCTAAGCTGTAAAAAAAATGTATAGTTAAAATACTTATGACTTAGTTAACTTAATGCTTGAGAACAATAACCTCTTTGTGGTTGTTGGTTAGCCGTTAGTTTAATATTACTAGTAATACAGTAACTTAACACCTTACACTGATATTGCAAGACATTGGTTAGCGGTTTAAAGTGAGTCCATAAGAGTAAGGTTAGAATTGTGTCGTTTGATTTTGAGGTTTAGCTATCATAGAAATTATTTGTCGATGTAGCTTATAGTCTGTTTTGTAGCTGTCATTTAAGTAGATATATATTAGTTTTTTGATTTCATTGTCTGTCTGTTTTAGCTATACGTCACAAAAACCACTGGAACAATTTCGATAAACCACTAAACAATGTTTAAAGAACATTTTTTGAGTAACCAGAAATCCTGGCATGTAAAAAAATTATTAAATTAAGTACTACTTAAAATTTACAAAACAGGTTAAAAGCAATTTAACCTTTGTATTGCAATACTTTCCACAAGATAACAAAATGTATAAAGATTATACCAACTATCTTGTGTGACTGACGGATCAACGCACAGCCTAAACCGCTGATCGTAGAGACCTGAAACTTGGAGGGTGTATTTTTTGTATGACGTAGGCAACCTATAATAAAAGATTTTTCAAAATTCTTCTCCTAAGGGGGTGAAAAACGGCGTCAAAGGTTGTATCAAATTCTGTAATTTTTTATTTGAATTCATATAGCCCACGCGGCCGAAGGCGCTAGCGGAATGCTAGTATATTATAAAGTAGCTATAAATTATGAGGAGAAAGACTTCTTTCTTTTGAAGCGTCTCCGGACTTCTATCGTTGTAGAAGTCGGTGTCTTAGAGGTAACTGCTGTATTAACTCTCTCCACAGACTTCTAGAGCTATTTTTTGAAGTCACTTAACAGAAGCAAATCCTTTAATACCATGATGACAGTTCCGACTAGACAGAGATTTATTGCACATACATATACATAAATACATATACAAAGACAGTACACATACTCCCCATCTTTTAGGAGCTTATGTGGGATGGGACAACACCCTCTCACTTTACGCTCACTTGAACATTCTAGCTTGGGGTGTCCATGAATTAATATATTTTCAGGACAAAGATTTAAGAAAAAAGTTGTTGGTCACATTTTTTAACAGAAAAATATACATATAAAATGCTTTGTCCTGAATGACGGACAGATCAACCCACAGCCTAAACTGCTGATCGTAGAGACTTGAAATTTGGAGGGTGTGTTCTTTGTATGACGTAGGCTTCCGATAAGAATGGATTATTCGAAATTCTACCATTGAGGGATTAAAAAAAGATGACAAAGTTTGTATGAAACTCTGTCATTTTTTATTTGAATTCATATAGCATACGCGGGCGAAGCCGCTTGCGGAATAGGTATGAGACTTAAATTAATAGTGTTTGAAGTATATTTTTTAATAGTTTTTACTACACTAGGAATTTCTCATACGCACGTACACTGACCTAGAAGAAATCTGTAGGTCATATACTTATACATACATAATTACTTGTAATTTGATTGAATTGATACGCAAAGCAACAGCCTATCGATCAACCACTACGTCAAACGTGTCAAACAAACTATTATAATAAATACGAAATGAGTTTGTTTGTTACGTTTTTACGCCTAAATCGCTGAACCAATTTTGATAAATTTTGGTGCGAAAATAGATAAGACCCTGGAGACGGGAATAGGCTATTTTTTTTATTCTCACACAGATAAAAGCTAATTAGTTCCATGTAAAACCAACCGTCTTTTTTGAATCTTTTACATATATACGTCTGTGATTACTGTGGTTTCACGCTATTATCTTGTATACTTGAATAATAAAAACCATTCTCTATCCTTCTCCAAGGTTCAAGCTATCTCCGTACTAGATTTCATTCAAATCGGTTCCCAGTTTCGCCGTAAAAGCGTAACATACCGATAGAGCTACTTTTGCATTAGTAAAGATTTAACTTCCGAGAGTTTAAACCAAAAGGCTTACTGCATATCAACAAAACGCAACGTAACGATCCACAAAAACAGGTTTTTCATTAAACTACTTGTTATGTTACGACTTAAAAACTGTTGCCAGTCGGTCACTCAATGTCTTTGCCAAGGTCTTAGCAATAAAAACCTTGTCTTGTCAATTGATTGCCAAACTGCATGGCGATGTTGATAAGAATAAATTGTATTTATAAAGTAATTGTTGCATGAGCACTATAGATAGTGTTTGTAAGTGATTCTGAAAGAAATATGAGAATACTTGCTGTTTCACACGCATCTCGAGGAAACTACTTCAAGCACCCGGGTAAAAAGTATCCTATATATTAGTCCAGTTTATAAGCTATCTGTGTACCAAATTTCATCCAAATCCGTTCAGTAGTTTTCGCGTGAAAAAGTAACAAAAATTCCATACATTCTTACAAAATTTCGCGTTTATAATATTAGTATGATTAGTGGGATAGGACTCATTCTGCCATCAAAAGAAGAAAGGGCGTAGCTAACATTTTTATTATTATATTGAGTTAAATACATATTCGTAATCCAAATCTTTTCCTGATGCCAAATAAGTACTTAACTCAATTTCGAAAAAGAAAATAGTTTTTTACTATGCGAAACGCCCTTTTTTACTATGACGACAGAATTGTTTCCTGCAATTTTTAAAATAACCTTTTTTTCGGATGGGAAATTATCAAATAACCCCTCCGTGGGTGGAAAGGGAGTGTCAGACGCTTACTGACTAAAACCCATCCATGTTTCTTCCTCAGTCCTTTCTATTCCTTGGGCGCGTTATCTCGTTCCAACGTCCCGCAGCCCCGGCAGGCTATGGCCCCGTGGCACTTACATCTCAAAGTATCCTTCAAAACATTTTCGTCATGGTCACCCTACACTAATCCCTATTCGTATAAAATTACATTTAAGAACTCTTGAATTCTTTGAACCTTTGTGCAAACTAGCCTAAGTGTGCCTTCTAGTATACTGACCTATATAACACACTAGCTTCCTGCCAGCGGCTTCGCCCGCGTGGACAATTTTTTAACACCTTGGGTTACATTATTGAAGTTTTAGTATCGATCCCTAATTACTTCTGGAAATAAATATAGCCTATGACACTTCACAAAGATGTAGCTTTATAATGGCGAAAGAATTTTTGAAATCGCTCCAGTAGTTTTTGAGTTAAATCCCTTCAAACAAACAAATAAATCTTTCCTCTTTATAATATTAGTATAGACTAGCTTTCCGCCAGCGGTTTCGCCTGCGTGTGATTTACGAATTCAAATTAAAAATTACAGTCTCATTCAAACTTTGCTCCCCTTTTTCACACCCTTAGGGGTAGAATTTCGCAAAATCCTTTCTTGGTATATGCCTACGTCATACAAAGAATACACCCTCCAAGTTTCAGGTTTCTAAGATCAGCGGTTTAGGCTGTGCGTTGATCCGTCAGTCATTCAGGACAAAGCATTTTATATGTATAGATAAGTATTTATACATATACTAGCTTTCTGCCAGCGGCTTCGCCTGCGTGAGCTATACATCTCCAACAAATGTCATTATAATTTAGCTAATGGATACAAAAACTTGACAAATTATATACTAAAACCTTCCTCTTGAATCACTCTATCTGTTAAAAAAACCGCATCAAAATCCGTTGCGTGGTTTTAAAGATCTAAGCACACATAGGGACAGACAGCGGGAAGCGACTTTGTTTTATACTATGTAGTGATACTAGCTTTTTCCCGCGGTTTCACTCGCATCCTGAGAGAACTACTTCGCGCACCCGGGTATAAACTATGTGTGTACCAAATTTCATACAAATCTATTCAGTTGTTTTTGCGTAAAAGAGTAA
The DNA here is from genome assembly GCA_963891755.1 of Pyrrhia umbra. Taxonomy (NCBI): domain Eukaryota; kingdom Metazoa; phylum Arthropoda; class Insecta; order Lepidoptera; family Noctuidae; genus Pyrrhia; species Pyrrhia umbra. The sequence continues at coordinate 7,612,568 of OY982943.1, forward strand.
CAAACAAACATACGTAAAGTTCAACTTATGTTTACGATTCACGCAGATACATTAATGAATTAATTCTCGTTATGAGATCTTCCAGTTTTGATAAGGTAAAATTAAGTTCATTGTTGCATATACGATACCGGGTCGAAGGTTCATAGATCGGTTTCAATCAAAATTCCAGCAATTTCACTATATAATTATACGTCTTACGAATTGGTAAAAAATATTATACTACTCCTTACAAAGCAAATCTAGCATTTTATATTTTTTACAACCATTTCTTTTTCATAATAATTATGGTATTTATAAAACGTTTAAAAAGTATTTAAACGACTTTCTTTCACGACTGTACATTGTACAATACCTCATCTTCTGATGTACGATAAAACCAGGTAAATGGGTTTCGCGTCTCGGGAAAATTATAATTGTTTGTTGTGAATCCCCCTCAGTGAGAAAGTACGGGCTTAACCAGTCTCCTTTTATGGCCGAGTTTGACTAGATTTTGATGCGTTATAAGGATAATTTTTAGGTACTGGGGTTTTTGACTTTAATTGAGGTATGGTAGTGATGACGACTTTTGAAAATCTTGATGCCGTTTCTTCAATAGTCGGATAACTTTTATCTGATGAATAAATATGTCAGTCTGACAGATTTTGTGAAGAAAATATGTCAAATTATCATATTTATTCTTTACTAAAAATTTATCTGACTGTTGAAAAATCAGCCCTTATTTTTTATTATTTATAATATTTTTTCACTGTTACTTGAATTAAATAAAATTTCTTTAACTCGAATTAAATAAAAACTTAAAATACAGTTCTATCAATCATCGGAAATATACAAGCAAAAATAGCCTCTAAATTTAACAACTTCAAAGAATTGACTACGGAAATTAAAACCAAGGTAATTCACCGCAAATATGTCTAACCTGGGTTTTTACCCCACCGAGCAAAACTTAGGTGACAATTAATACTTTAAATATGACTCAAACGCCTTGGGAAACCCCATTAAAAACATAATTGCATATTTTTTTAGTAACTAACTTAATTTATTTAAAAGAAAGTATTTACATTATTTACATTACGAAAAAAAATAATAATTGCATATGAATTATTGATCTTACTAGCCAATTTGATTTACGAAAGCTTTTCTTGTTGACAGTGACAGCTGTCATTTTTGACGTTTCTATTTTCACGCACGAAATGATAATTTGTTTTTTTTTCATTCGTCATTGCTCACGTTTTATTGTCGATGGTTTCATTGATTACTGAAATTAAGTGTTTGTGGTTTCCATTCCACGTCGTATAAACAATGTGAAGTACCTGTTCAGGTTTTCCTGTTGGGTCTTTCCTGAGCTGAGAATTGTGACTGTGCAAAGAGATATTTCTAAAATATACCATACCATAAACCATAAAAGTATAATTAGGTACCAACTTTATAAGTTCATTTCGGACGCCACTAACGGTTAAAAAAAACGAAACGGAAACCTGTATTCATACTAAAAATAGGTCTATAATTCCTTATCCTCCTTGAACAAGCATGGTGATCAATGCTCATTCCTTCTCTATGTGAGAAGTTCTTTGTCCAATGAGAAAAATAAATATGTTTTTTGTACGCGTAAAAAATGTCAGTCAAATATAATAATAATACTAATTATGATAAGATACTCATTGACGTGCAATTTATTTCTTACATAATATTAATTATATCATCTGAATGAACCCATGCTATTAGTTAAGTGCCTACGTCAGATTTTTTCTTTGATAAAAAAATATTTAAAAATAGAAACAATAGTGGCCATTTGTCATGGAATTTATATCGGTTCTGATTCACGTATTTGGTTAAGAAATAATTATTATTTACTAGCTGTTTCCCGCGGTTTCACCCGCATCCCGAGGGAACTACTTAGCGCACCCGGGTAAAAAGTAGCTTATGTTGTTCCTCAGGGTCTATTCTATCTCTGTACCAAATTTCATTTATATCGGTCCAGTAGTTTTGGCGTGAAAGCGTAAAAGACAGACAGACAGAGTTATTTTGGCATTTATAATATTAGTAAGGATAATAAAGAAAAGTACCAAATATCCTAATTCGTCATTACTATTTACTTTATTATTATTAATTCATCATCATCAATTATCCCACTGTTAGGCTTTTTGCTGCCTCTTCCGATACAGAGAAGGCATGAGCATTGATCACCACGCTTGCTCAAGGCGGATTGGCGATTTCAGACTTTTAAGTCCAGGTTTCCTCCTTCCTTAATGTTTTCCTTCACCGTTAGGCAATGACGTCTAAGATATACTTAGAAAGTATATAAAATATATATAACTTTAAAAAAGTCACATTGGTACTTGCCAGGTTTCGAACCCGCACACTCGTACACGAGAGGCAGGTGCTGTAACCACTAGGCCTCAATCACTTTTTTTTCCTAACTAATATTAAATGCGAAAGTACTTTTTCTGTATGTTACGCTTACACGGTAAAACGACTGAACCGATTTGGATGAAATTTAATACGGAGATTGAGGGGACACTGGAAACGGTTGTAAATTACTTTTTATCCGGGTAGGTGAAGTAGTTCTTTCGGGATGCGGGTGGAACCGCGTGAAACTGCTAGTAATAATGAAATACGTATGGCTTGCAGATTTAGTAAAAAATATATTAATTGAATCATGTTATTTTATTCATAATTGCTGTTATATTTGCAATTTAAGTAGGTTAAATAAGACATGTGACTTGAACATCAACGTGCAAATTTATTTATGCTTACCAAAATAGGATTTCACAATTACAATTACTGAACAGTTAAAAAGTGACGTACTTTCTTTTATTAAATACTAGCTTTCCACCCGCAGTTTCACCCTTGTGGTCATTTTTAACACCTTGGGTTACATTATCCAAGTTTTAGTAGCGATCCCTAATTATTTCTGGAAATAAATATAGCCTATGACACTTCGTAAAGATGTAGCTTTCTAACGATGAAAGAATTTTTTAAATCGGTACAATAGTTTTTGAATTAATACCCTACAAACAAACAAATCTTTCCTCTTTATAAGATTAGTATAGATTAAATCATGTTATTTTAATTATAATTACTGTTATAATGCAATTAAAGTAGGTTAAATTAGCCATGTGACTTGAACATCAACGTGCATATTTATTTATGCTTACCAAAATAGGATTTCACAATTACATTTACTGAACAGTTAGTAAAAATTATAAAGGAGGCCACTTTTCATTTTATATCAAATATTATCTATCAGTTTACCACGGTTTCACCCGTCTTTTAAGAGAACTAAATTACCCGGATAAAAAGCCTATAACCGTCTCCAGACTCTCATCTATCTCCGTACCAAATTTCATCCAAATCGCTGTTTTATCGTGAAAGCATAACAAACAAACAGACTCACTTTCGCATATAATTTTAGTTAAGTTTAGGACTAACTGTTTCCCGCGGTTTCACTCGCATCCTGAGGAAACTACTTCACTCACCCAGATGAAAACTATCCTATGTCCTTCCTCAGACTTTAATCTACATCCACACCAAATTTTATCTAAATCGGTTCCGCCGTTTTACCGCAAAAGCGTAATAAACAGACAGAGTAACTTTCGTAACATTTACAATATTAGCACCTACCTATGTAAAGATAGATTTGTTTTAAAAGCAAACATTTGTAATCATGACGTTAGCAAAATTATTATAATATTCAGAACAGCGATGACGTACAACTATCACAAACATTTTCTTGATGATTAGGTATTATTTTGTGTCATGTGTTTTTTTGTTTTACCTTGTATGAGTCATTGGTTCTAATGTTGGATTAAAAGTTAAACAAATATTATCCGTAGTAAGCATAACGTGACCATTTTTGACGCATTTTTTTAATAAATATTTTTTGACAATTTTATCTCTCAATTTGACATCAAAACCTTTTTGTTTACCGGGTTGTTATTCTTAACAGTTCATAGAAATGAGGGGTGAATTTGTCGAATAGTCAGAAACAGCTTTATAAGAAAATATTTATGTTATTTATTTTCTGCATGTAAGTAAAGAAATAAAATAAATATTTTTCCAGCTTTTTTAAATAATTTCTAGCCAAAAAATCACGGACATACATAATTATACGATTACGCGTCGACTACCTATTGACGTGTAAAAGTGATTTAAATATCCTAAATGATTTCATTTCATTTCACTACAGAACCTTCTTTTCTGAAATCGGTTAAAAATAGTTTCTATGTCCAAAATTATTGACAAATATTTTTATCACAAATATTGACTGCTGTAGGTTAACTAGGTATTTGATTAATTTAAGTTTCTTCTATCTCACAATTCCCAGTTTGAGACCTGTATAGTGAGCGATAATGGGACCAGAAGACCAGTATATTTTTTATATATATTGAAAGTTTTTTTCTTGCTAAAAATCTTTTTTATTGCACATTTAATTTTGCTTTTTAAAATCATTGTGAAATTTTGTCTTGCTAATCGCCACTCAACGCTATTTGGTTTATTAATATTGCTACTAATTACTATCTAAACTGTTGAGTTATTAATTAATTATAGAGAAGTTGCTAGATGTTGCATCATTTTTTTTTCGAACTTTCTTGTCAATATTATGCAATTATTTGATATAAAAAAATATTATTAGAAATTGAAGATTTATTCCTTAAAATCGTTGTTAACGATAAATATCTTATATTACTGTATCTGATAAAATAATTATTAAAAAGAAAATTATTTGTACATCTTTGACTGTCGTTACGGACAGTAGACAGAAGTCAGAAAGTCTGACAACCAGTCTTACCAAGGGGTACCGTGTTACCCGGTAACTGGGTTGTGGAGGTTAGATAGGCAGTCGCTCCATGTAAAACACTGGTACTCAGCCGCATCCGGTTTAGACTGGAAGCCGACCCCAACGTAGTTGAGAAAAGGCTAGGCAGATGATGATGATACTTTTTATCCAGGATGCAGACGAAACCGAGGGAAACCGCTAAATAAAAGTTAATATTACATCGCGTCGGCTAGCAACTAAAACTACGATCCAATGACCTCTACAATTTTAGGAAGCAATATTAAAGATACTTTAATTTTAATAATAAAGCAAAGTCCAGCGGATGCTGAACCATACCTACTTGTTATTAATAAATCTATACATTAATATAAATAAAAATTGTTTGTATGTATATGAGGATTTATCTTGGGAACCACTGAACCGATAACGAAAGCTGTTTTCTTAATCAAATTCGTCTATCTTTGAGTGACATTTATTAAAGACAGATTTATTATAAGTATAGACTAGCTTTCGTAGCGTAGGCTATACTAATTGTAATTAAAAATGAAAGAGTTTCATACAATCTTTACCCCCCTTTTTCCCCCTTTAGGGGTAGAATTATGAAAATTATCGGATGCCTACGTCATACAAAGAAAGCACTCTCCAAGTTTCAGGTCTCTACGATCAGCGGTTTAGGCTGTGCGTTGATCCGTCAGTCATTCAGGACAAAGCATTTTATATGTATAGATAAAAGACTATCAAATCGAAATAGAAATGGGTCATCATCTGCCTAGCCGTTTCCCTAATAAATTGAGGTGAGCTTTCAATCTAACATTACACAGCTGAATTCCATAATTCTATATGGAACGACTGTCTATTTGACCTCCTCAACCCAGTCATTATTTTTGAATTTAACAATTTTCACATTAGATTTAAATTTTTCGGTCTTCTGGTCACCGACTACACCTCTAAAAGATCTACTGCTTCACCGCTTAAGATGCGCCAAAGTAAAGTCTCAGTATATATGTACGGTCACCCATCCAAGGACAAACCGTAGCAAGAGTAGCTTAACCTTGATCGATATAACCAAAAAATATGAGGGTGCTTTCCAAATATGACGCAGACGATAGCCACGCCGGGGTCAATAGCTAGTTATTAAAAGCTATATTTGAGATAGTCAACAACCCAATTTGATTGGTATCAGCTACCGGTATTGGTGAATTTATGTTAACTGTAGTTTTTATTGACTTCTATTTTAACGAACCATCGGAATATTTTATCTCGATCACGGAAATAATTTTTTTCTACGTTGCATTTTTAGTTACCCTTAAATACGATTAGTATGGGTAGCAAAAACAAAAAAATTAAGTCTCTAAAATCATTAGAACAAGCAGATAACAGTCCCTATTTTTTTACTTTTTTTTATTATATTTTTCGTTCTGCCCCGCCGATTTAGCTGTCTCTTTTGAAAATTTTGAGGAATATAACCCCACCTCGACCTATTTATGCAAAATTAACTATTTTATCTTTGCATAATCCAACAACGAATGACGAACACAGATGATATTTATTTTTATCGAATATGCAGGATTTTTTATTGCTTGTATGAAATAAAATTACTAAAAAAATAATGTTAAGTAAACTATTGAAATAAACTTTATGTTAAAACATACATGCAAAAACTATGAACACTTGTAGAAAATATCTAGATTTTCTCATTCTGTGTGTTACAATTTATTCACTGAACAGGGTAGATTTGAATATAATTTCACTGAAGGGTAGCCCGAGAAAAGAGACGGGGTAGTTATATTCTTGGAAAATTATAAACTTCAAGCAAGGCCACACGCCTACGTTTGTATACATATGTAAATCGAATCAAGTAAAAGTTTTCTCAGCGAATAACAATTATTTAGTTTATCAAAACATTAAGCTGAATGTATAATTAATTAATTCATTATCTACCACCCTCCCAATTAATTAAAACAGAGTACATTTAAAATCGATGATAAACTAATCGCAGACAATACCTTCATTACCGTAACAATTAACAAACGATTCTCAAATCGATTCATCAAAACGGGTGCGAAATATCGATACACTCATTCAAAGTAATTATCGATTCCCAAGTTTTGACGCATGCGTAGTAATCGCAGGCGAAGTACAAATAACATCTGTTGAATGTAGCTTGACACCGTCAGTCAGCCATAGTCTTGTGTCGCGATACCTCGTGCGCACAAATTTATATTTATTTTCCGTGTTTTCTGTTATTAAAAAAAACCGCGAACCGTAAGTAGAGATAGAATAAATTATTTTAATTTTATTACGTCCGTTTTGTGCAGTTTTTTGTGATTGTTTTGTTGTTTTTTTTTTGCGAAATGTGAGTATGAATTGTGTCATAAACAAATAGTCGTTCGCCTTCGTATATCGCGATTTATCACGAGTTATCAATGTGATTTACTTTTTATATCGTTCCGGTTCCGGTAGAACGTAGGTCAACTTTTGACCTAGGCTTATAATGTTTAGTTACTTTAAACTGCATAATGGTTATTTCGTATCGGTAAACAATCGCGTGTTTAAAACGATTAAAATCGTTCAAGGATTGTTTGCGTTACGTTTTCATTCATTATTATTTGTGCATAATTATAAATGTTATCTAATGATAATTGATAGTCCTAGGTTTCTATCAGAAATTATTTTTGTATGCACTTTACGTATTTGACATTTGCCATTTTGGCGCAACAAAAAGCGTCGGAAAACATTAATATTTTAGGCGTTTCATGCTTTACCTATTTGTTATAATGTATTGAGATAGTATTTCACCCATTTTTTTTTAATTTTCATTCACACGCATTACAATTATAGTTTCCTAATACGACAATGCAGTTAACAAAAACAAAAATTATTCACTACATAAATATTAGCAAGTCTAGCACTTATGTTATTTAAGCAAATATGTATATATATACAAAGCTTTAAACCTTATTATTGCTTCATAAAAAATAGGCATTTCTAGTTAAACTTTCACGTAATTGGTACAAGTATTGGTTGTTTTGTGTTATATAGAAAAAAAAATTGCAACATAGTAATTTTCATATTAATCTCCATACACGGTGTTGAGTAGGTAATTAAAATTTAGATTAAAATATCGTTAATCAAGGTTACACCTTTATTAATTAGGACTTTAAAGATAAGAAGTACTTCTTTTATTGTTTATAATTTTAAACATTCAAGATAAAATATATAGTACTTAACTATAGTTAGTTAACTGTGGTGCGTTTAAAGCGTTGTTAACGAAAATCACAGTTTATGCAATTAGCAGTAAGGTCAGCTTACTTAGTAGTTAAAGTTAAATTCATAGCGTTTTTAGTGATTGTTGAAACTTATAAGGAACACAAAGTTTTTTTGCCTCTGCGATTAATCTCGAGGGAAAAACGTTTGCAATTATAACAATTAACCCTTATATAAAATTCAAATTAACAAAAAAAAAGAATTTGATGGCATGATTAATTCCCAATATTTAAACCTCAGTCCTTTTGCAGGTTCCAAACAGTTTGTTTTACACGTTGATTATTTTTTTTGTAGTCGTGTTCAATCCTGGCAGGAATAACTATATATAAAAGAGACAGTTAAAATAAAAATAAATACATTTGTAGATAATTATTCGTATAATTAAAGTACAATGTTATTCCCGAATTAAAACCGTTACGATGATACTATTAAGTATCATAAGATAATCTTTGATCATTATTTAAACATCACAGCGTAAAATTAATTATTATCAAAGGGAAAACCCAATTTACACTTTACCTGATCAAATAACGGTTAAGTAAAATCTCAAGTTTTAACCAATAAGGATATTTAGTAGGTAAAAATAAGTATAGAACTATAAAAATCTTCAAATCAAGAATCGTTTCAAATTGTCAAAGACCTTCGAAAAAGATTTAGTTTATTTTTTTTTCTCATATTGACGATTGTATAATGTCATTAGCTAATATGGTGGTATTAATTCAATCAAATCAGTATTCATGCTAATTTTATTTTAATGTAGTCATAAGTCAGACAGAATCAGACTTCGATTTTCTTTACCTACAAAGTCAAATAAATTAACATTCATTTTCAAAAATGTTTAGTTTTCAGATGACGATATTATGAGTCCCTTGCCAACTAGTTTTTATATATATATGTACACTCCATACTTTGAAAGTAAAATCTGGCTTCATCAAACTTCGATTAAACTTAAAAGAAAAATTCAAAATCAATCGTAACTAATAATAGTCCCTAAATAAACGACAACTCTTTGGCTTCACAAAATAAATCGGAAATTAACAAAAAGCCAGTTTTCAATATACATCAAATCATTGTAATTGAAATCTCCGACCATTTCGAAAACAAAAGAAAAAGTTCGAGGCCTTTAATTTACTTTAGTCATACTAATTGATTTTACTAAAAATGTAAACAAAGTCGGAATCTATTTTGTTTTAATTCTGCCACAGAAATTATCAAGATGGCGCATTTATGTTAATTTCATGCTCTAAACATCATCATTTAGTGAATGATACCTATCTTTTCTATCTATGTGGGAAACTTTTAACAAAATAGGTTTTGATTTTATTTATATTTTTCGAAAAAAACCAATTCGGACAGACTTTAAATCGATAATTTTTGTTATAAATTTGAGTCCCTACTTTTTTGCTAACGGTACTGGGTCGGAAAGGACACGCGTTCACTTTTGAAGCAAGGACGCTAAGTACTAGAGCCAGAACGATAGCGTATTAATTATTGTTATAATTCTGTCGTTACTTTTAAGTGAAGGGGAATTTGGTTTGATATAAATTTGAGGCTGTGAGGAGCTCGTGGCTAAGTAACAGCCGCACCGGTCGAACGATCAAAAGTTAAGCTGCGCTTGGCGCGGTCAGTCCGTGAGTGGGATCATCAATGTCATACCGAGACTCCTCCGTGCCTTGGAAAGCATGCAACTACTTCTATGTTCAACATATATATAGACGGACAAACAGAGAATTGGTTTTGGATGTATGATATCAATATACCTACAGAAAATTCGCATAATTGTGCAGATTTTAAAAAATATTTTCCGCCTGTATTATTTATCGAAAGGGCCACGGAAAATGGCCTCATTTACCTTTTTCCATGGGTTTATCCTTAACCAAATATATTGTGTGATAATTATTCCATAATCTGTGTAGAAATTATAAAGTCAAAATTGGCTGTCACAATTTTCCCGGTAAAACACAATATGATTAATCTGTTCTAATTTTAAATCAGCGTCAAGGCAACGGAACAAAAACATAAATCCTCATTCAGATCCTGCATTAAATTAAAATCTAATATAAATTATTATTAAAACATAGTAATGTGAGAAAAACCATATAATATATGAGGTTGCAAGCTTCGAGTTTTTATTAACATAATAAATAACATCATCACTGTATTGTGTTGATATGTAATTCGACAAAAACTTTTGTATTGCGCGGGAAAAATGACAGATGACAACAAGTTTTAGGGGTCCTTAGACAAAAAACCATGACATCCAACATTTCTTTTTTTTGTATCAAAAATCTATATTTTATTTGAGCAGTTTTTTTTTACAATTATACAAAATTTCATCAGAATCAAAACAGTAGTTTTCCCGTGAAAGCTTAGGAGATAAACGGACACAGTCTATTAATCTATGCTACATATTTCTATAATCATACCTATTTTGTCACATAGCGACATTGATTGATTTATAATATTTTCTTAAGTGTGTTAAGGACATCTTCTAGTCTAACCAGACGCCGTTATAAAAGACTAGCTGTTTCTCGCGTTTTTAACCACCATCCGAGGAAACTGCTTAATGCACCCGGATAAAAAGTAGCCTATGACTATCTCCAGGGTCTCATCTACTTCCATACAAATTTTCATCCAAATTAATTCAGCCGTTTTACGGTGAAAGCGAAACGAATAAACTCACTTTCGCTTTTATAATATTAGTAAGATTATGTAATAACTTAAAACAATCCTTCATTTTACTTGTATCAAAGTACTGTTATTAAGTTAACTCGTGCCAAGTAATTGCATTTGAACTATGAGTGAAAGCGCAGTTTGACAATAAAAGCCGTATTAATTAATCCACTTATGAAGTTAGCAAGTTCAAAGTTTAAGTCTGTGTGAAATGGAAGCACGTAAAAATAATAACTTTGAGGCCAATTTCATAACACTACCAACCAATTTCCTTATATAGGTAAAATAATTGATCATTTAAAAACAATTATTTGTAGTTTTATATGTAAAAAAAAACATTTTTTCTCATCCTTAGTAGTTTTTAATGCGAAAACAACTTCGTCTGTCTGTAACGCTTTTACAGCTAAAAAGCTGAACTGATTTGGATTAATCTAAGATGGATATGTAGATTGGACTCTGGGAAATGACATAGGATATTTTTATATCAGAGTGCATGAAGTATTTCTAGTCTTTCATTGCTCTTAATTTTTTATAGTTTAAACCCGAATAAGGAAAAAATAAAAATTCTAAGAAGTCAAATCGTATAGTCTTTGTAATAAAGGTTATTTTCGCGTACTTTTTATGATGAATATCTCTCCAATAATTTTGCTAAGTTCATTTACGTATAGTTAATTAGTTATTAAATTAAATTGCCTATTATAATTGTTTTAGTCATATCAACTACGTAATAATACGTACTAAATAATTTTATTGTTATCTTTATTCCATACGGAACCTTGTCTAGTCTTAAGCTGGTTACTCAGTATTTTTTTGTACGAACCTAATGATGTGCATCATTATTATCAAGCAAAATGATTCTTGGACAACCATTTATTTTATTGTTTTGTCACTAATTATGACAATTCCTAGTAGTAATAATCATTCTGTTGAAAAATACAGTCAGTTTTTTTTCTGAACCTGGCAAGTACCAATGTGACTTTTCTAAAGTCATATGTACTTTCTAAGTATATCTTAGACGTCACTGACTAACGGTGAAGGAAAACATCGTGAGGAAACTTGGACTTAAAAAAGTCTGAAATCGCCAATCCGCCTTGAGCAAGCGTGGTGATTAATGCTCATGCCTTCTCTGTATGAGAAGAGGCCTGTGCCCAGCAGTGGGATATTATATAGGCTGATGATGATGATGATGATGATGACAGTCAATTTATTAAATAACCTAGTTCATTTTCAAATATCATCGTCAGCCTATATATTGTTGTTTTATAACTCCTTTCAAACTAACTAAAAAACTTAACTTATATAAAATACTAGCTGTTTCTCGCTGTTTCACCCGTTTCCTACTTAACTAGTTCGCGCACCCAAACGAAAAGTGTTACTCCAGGTTATGAACTATGTGTGTACCAAATTTCATCCAAATCTATTCAGCAGTTTTTGCGTGAAAGAGTATTTAACATGCATACATACATCCTCACTAAGTTTAACACATCACTAGGATAAGTAGGAGTTTAGTGAATCTTTTGATAAGTAAAGTATCTTTAGAATCACGTAACAAGTAGTTACAATTATTACCCCTATTACACATTGACAAACATTTCCACTAAGTTATTTATAGCTAAGCCTATTCATTCAACGTTTCTGCTTAAAAATTTTGTAAGTTTCAAGTATTTTCTTCACTTTTTGAACTTTATTTGCAATCCTTACGTACTGTGATCAATGTGATACTTAAAATAGATTTTGATAAAGTATGATGTAATTAAGTTAGTATTAAAAGTCGTGGTAACCTAGTGGTTAAGGCACCTGCCTCTCGTGTACGAGTGTGCGGGATCTAAACCTGGCAAGTACCAATGTGACTTTACTGAAGTTATTCCCGACCCTAGCTCGACGAGCCAGCCCGCGAGCTGAGCTTAACCGGGCTTGCCAGTGAAGTGCCATAAATTAATTTAGGGCTTCCAGCCAGGGCTTAACTTACAAAACTAAACGACTACACGCTAAGGGCACCCCTAGTGGGGTACGGGCTTCGGCTTAGGGCGTCGCTGGGGGAGGACAGCAAGGGACAGGCTGGATCAGAATAGTATATGATTATTATAATCAGGAATTTTAAAGCTATAGCTCAGCTCGCGCTCGAAAGCTGACCTAGGACAAAAAACAGATCGGCTGCTGATAGTCCTAAAGTAAATAATTCAAGAGAAATCAGCGAGCCAACAATAAAAATACCGAAAGTAGTGGTTTACGCGATTAACCTAAAACTTTATGTTAACAAACGACACTAATATTAATTAAAATTCTTAACATGTCCCGAATGCCTATGCCGACTGATTATAGAGATTGTATAAGAGGCTAGCTTATTGCCAGCGGCGTCGCCCGCGCGGGCTATACGAATTCAATTCAAAAACAAATTTCAGCTTTCTAGTATCAAGAACCTCGGAGCTATGCCGCGAACAGACAGACAGACAGACAGACAGACACACAGACAGACAGACAGACAGACAGACAGACAGACAGACAGACAGACAGACAGACAGACAGACAGACAGACAGACAGACAGACAGACAGACAGACAGACAGACGGACGGACGGACATGGCGAAACTATAAGGGTTCCTTGTCGGACTACGGAACCCTAATAGAGTTTCATACAAACTTTGCCCCCCTTTTTCACCCCTTTAGGAGTAGAATTTCGGAAAATCCTTTCTTATCGGATGACTACGTTATACAAAGAACACACCCTCCAAGTTTCAGGTCTCTACGATCAGTGGTTTAGGCTGTGCGTTGATCCGTCAGTCAGTCAGGACAAAGCATTTTATATGTATAGATGAGCTAGAAAGATTAGAGATGAGCGTTGTTTCTCTTGTTGTATAAGGTACGAGTTTTGATAGACAGATAAAAGTATCCATTTTCTGTACGTATATACGATATACGACAGCCTTACTAATATTATAAATGCGAAAGTGAGTTTGTTTGAATTTTACGCTTTCACAGCTAAACCGATTAAGATGAAATCTGGTATGGAGATAGATAGGACCCTGGAGACGGTGACAGGCTAGTTATTATCCATGTTCCTTAAGAAGTTTGCTAATTTCCTGACTTCGCGTCAAATTTTGGAAAGAAAAAAGCCACATAGCCCTGTCTGACCAACCCGGAATTCGAACCCAAGACTGACGTTCATAACAGTCGCGTTTACAACCACCACACCAACGAGGCAGATCAAAAATTTAATAGACTTCTTAACTACCATGTAGAGCTTAAAATTTGCAATAGTCTAATAACCGTAACAATAAAAAACCGGAAACTAAAAACCGCACTTCACTAATAGGAAGCGAACCTTGATTGCGACCTCAACTTTCATATGTAGGTAAACGAACCGAAAACGTAACAAGGTTGCATATCAAGATACCGGTTGTTACCGGTTTTTGGATATCAGATCAATATCTCAACTCTAGAGTTCCTTAGAGGACATTTGAAAAGCCCAAAACAGTGTGCAATATATTTATGTACTTATTAAAAAGTTTAGTTAGAAAAAATGTGTTGCTATTACATAAATATTTTCTTATGTCTGTAAATTCTATCTATATATCAAAATACCACGCTAAAACTTGAGAACTACTTAACCGATTTGGATAAAATTTGGTACGGGGATAGACAGGACCCAGGAAACGGTAATAGGCTTTTTATAACGGGAGTTTATAATAATATTTAAGATGCGCCAAACCTGAAACAACTGATACTGATATTTTTTATATATGTGTATTATCAATAGATAAAAACGATATTAACTTTTCCTATTTAATTTAATTTTGTTTTTTTTTTCTGTTTGTGTTGAGTTTTTTCTTGTTTATATTTTCATTTATTTTGTAAATACATTTGTTATACCTTACGAGGCTGGCTTGGCGCAATAGCGTAAAAAGCCTCAACCAATAAATGATTAAAAAAAAAAAAAACTTTTCCTATAAAATTCTGATCATTATTACCCAACATTTTGACCAACTATTTGCCATAAACTTACACCCAATCCTAAATCTAATTCGACCAACATTGGAAGCAAACATTTGCGTAACAATTGGTGATTACCTACGTCACACCAGTAAGCAATTATTGCATAATAGTACTTTACACTTTTGCACGTGATAGGTACAATTAAGGCATTGCACTTCGGCTTAGTAACTGCAGACAATGCAATTTATTCTATTTAGTTAATTTCCACATTAAGCCTAAATAAAAATGCATTGTTTGCAACAATGGCGTGTTATTTCAAGGCTTAGATACCTACTATATAATATTTTAATTTTATTTGTCTTAGTTTTTATAAATATTTAAGTACCTATAAACTTATTCTTAACTAGCTGTTTCCCGCGGTTTCACCCGCATCCCGAGGGAACTACTTAGCGCACCCGGGTAAAAAGTAAAGTAGCCTATGTTGTTCCGCAGGGTCTATTCTATCTCTGTACCAAATTTCATTTATATTCATTTGTCCAGTAGTTTTGGCGTGAAAGCGTAACAGACAGACAGACAGACAGACAGACAGACAGAGTTACTTTCGCATTTATAATATTAGTAAGGATAGTAAGGATTCTTAGTGCATAGTACGGAACCTTTAAATCACATTGGTGCTCTTAAAAACGAATAAACATATACCACTAACAAATTGTGTCTATAAAAAGGATATTTTTGTTAAAATTGCTGTTTATTTTTGGATCCTCACACCAAAAATAGTCTTAATTGGAAATGAGAATCCGAAAATACATTTGCAACGATATTTATCCGGAAAAAATTAAACTGACGAAATAACAATTTCATTTAATAACGAATTGATATATGAAGGCACGGGTTATCATAGCAATAAATTAAGTCACAATTTAAAATAGATAACCCAGAGGTTATTTGCCTTATAAAATTCACTCAGTCGCTCAACAGAAATTGCACAAAACGGACGTATTACAAATTCAAAATAAGAACTCCAGTTTAAATTTCGAAAAACGAATTTTTAGTAAAATCAAAATGGCCGCCGTCAACGGAAAGGATTCAGACCCGATTGTGCCGCCTTCGTCTTTGATCAGACGAGTGAGCTCTCGCTCTATAAGGAATTCCATTTCTGAGGAGAAGGAAAATGGTGATGGGCCAATCAAGGGTTCTTTCGTCAGTAAATACAAGAAAGCTCCTGAGGCGTTAAAGAGTTTCCATTTGACTGATGCTGAGAGCGAGCTGGAGGTACCTGGGACCCCAATGACACCTAGAACATCCACTACCCCTGGTTTGTATAATTGGACAATGTTATTAATATTTCGTGTGCAATTTTTATAACGTATTTTTATCATCACTATTTTGTGATTATTTTTTTATACTCATAAGTAAAGTGTTATTATTTAGTACGTTCAGTTAGGTACGAAAATATATTTAGAGTGTTTCAGCATTATATCGTCTGTTTTTCGTATAAAAGAGATCGTCTGATAAATTACTTAATCTACTAGATTTGAATACAATTTATCTTGGAGATAGTTTGAATACTGGGTTGGGATAGCTAGATGTAAACTGCCTGCGTGCTATAGTTCTGCCTATACACTTGACAAGTGCAAGCATGATCATACTCAAATCCATTTATACTCAGGAAAACAAATTTTGTTTTCCTGAAGAGTGTAGGTACTCAGTTAGAGAATTACTTAAAAAACAGCCATCACAAATTTTATCATAAGCTCGTCGACATTGAATGAGTAGTTGTCCGGGTTTGCTAATTAAAATTATTAATGTTTTTATTTTGATGAATTAATGCTCTAGAAAGGTTCTTTGTCGGGAGTAGTATATAACATACCTTTCGGGAAAACAATTAATTTCAATTACTCACTGAGTATATCGACATACACACTTCATAAGAGACCTTCACAGTTTCACAGAATCAAAGATTCTATGGTTTCCTACCTAAAATATTAGCACTTATAATTGAAATGTTTATTGTTCTTGAGTTTATATAACAAGAACATGTGATGTTTGATTTGAAGGCCTTTAGACTGAATAATGATCTTTAAACTACAGACAGTTTTTTTTTTGTGTTATCTCAGGTCCTAGGTCTTTCAAAGTACTTCGATTATAACAGATGGTTGCGTAAAAAACAATAATAATATTACTGCTTGGTATAAGGTAAGCGGATTCCGTAAAAATATATGTCAAACCGATTGATTTTGCTAGATATTATTTGCTGTTTTTAACCGACTTCAAAATATTGAGGTTATGTATTCGACCGAAGTCGGTGGCGCAAAAACACTAACGATACCTAATTGGAGACACCGACTTCTATAACAATGTAGGTATTAGGTAATTTTTAATTTATAAAGTTTTTGAAGTCTGTTTTATTTTTGCTAAAAAGATTTTTTACGTTTACCATTCACGAGGCAAGAAAACTTATCCGCATCCAGAAATTATAATATCTTACTAAATATAATGAGAGCAAAAAAAACTAAAATATAATAAATATAAAAAATATATATATTTTTATTTTATTATAAAAGAATTTTGACAACAACCAATCTTATTTTGTACATAATGTAGGTAAAATAAACATTATTTAAGTGTTTTGAAAATAGTAGTACCTTTTTGAATAGATTTGAATAGCCTATGTAATTCAAAAACAGAATTCTATGAAATATGTATGAGAAGAAATAAATATGAATCAATTGTCTTCATGTATAATTTATTAGCCTTTGGTTGCAATAACAGATATTCGGTACGGATGTTAATAGAATACATCTTCAGATTTGAAGGAAAATATATTTTAGAATTGTGTTCAAAATTCATAAAATTTAGCACGTAAGTAGGTGCTAATAGAATAGCCAGATAACCTATTTTTCAGACTATCAGAAAATGACTATCAGAATCTTACTGAGGGAGTGTCAGACTCTTAATGACTAAAACCCATCCATGTTCCTTCCTTACTCTTTGTGTTCCTGGGGTGCGGTAACTATTTCGTGGATCCCACAGCCAAAGTACCTTAATTGAAAAGGATACACTATACTGCTATTGCTTATATTCAAAATATATTTACTAAACTAGGTTTCCGCCAGCGGCTTTGCCCGCGTGATACAGACTTTTTCTCCTTTTTTCACCCCTTTTTGGGCAGAATTTCGAAACATCCTTTCTTATCGGATGCCTACGTCATACAAAGAACACATCCTCCAAGTTTCAGGTCTCTACGATCAGCGGTTTAGGCTGTAAGTTGATGACAAAGCATTTTATATGTATAGATAGTACATATACTTATGTATTTTTGACTACACACAATTTTAAAATAATCAAAATTGAACAGTTTGGTCCATTCAATTTTGATAATCTTGTTAAATTTTAACGATTAAGTTAAATTTGAACAATCTCTTATTCAAGGTAGGCTTCAATGATTTTTTTTAATAACAAACACGTATCTCTATCTAATATTTTATGAACACGCAACAAGACGGAATGATTGCAACATCCACTGTTTGTTTTATGTTTCTAATTAAGCGGTACAGTCTGCAAAAAAATCTGTGCAACTTCGAAACAATATTGCATAATATTATTAAAATATTTGAATCTCATCCGCATTCCTTAAAAATATCTATCATTATTATTAATAAGATATCAGTTTTTTTTTTGTTTTGTACGTAACTTAAGTTTTACTTACAAGTAACTTAACCAAGTACCAACATTATGGTATTATTGACCATTGTGTAGAAATGCCGTAAGAATCAAGTGACAGACATCAGCACAGTTTTTTTTTATTTAATACTTATGGCAATTTCTTCATAAACCGGTATATACAATACTTCTTTTCAAATGTAAAAAAAAAAAACTTAAAAAAATCTCCAAATTTCTTCCACTATACAATCTTCCAAAACAGACGTCATCTAAATAAATCTAACATATCATGTTTCTTTTGTCTCCAGGCCACGAGAACTGCACATTCCACCATGACCTGGAGCTGGACCACAGGCCCCCCACCAGGGAGGCACTCCTCCCCGACATGGCTAACTCCTACAGACTCCTGCTTACAGGTAAATATCTTACATCGACAAAGAAGACCAAAAGACCGTCTGCCAAAACTTTTCCTAACATTGTGAAGGTCGGCTTCTACTGCTGATTACTAATATTTTGTATGGAACAGCTGCCTATCTAATCATCACAAAACCAGTTACCCTTTGTAAGACTGGTTGACAGACTTTCTGGTTTCTGACTACCAGTAATGTAATGATTTTCGAAAGAGAACTAAAACAGTTTAAAGAAAAGAATTGTCACTCATCTCGGCCTGATCACAGCAAAAGTAGTTTAGGCAATAAATCATTTTTCAGATGGTATCATTGTAATAACATTTTCTCAAATATCTGCTAAACAACCAAAGAGAGTTAATATTTTAACGGACTTCATTTCAACATATGAACTAATATTTTCTTCTCTTCAGGTCTTGGAGAGGACCCAGAGAGGGAGGGTCTGCTGAAAACTCCTGAGCGTGCCGCCAAAGCCATGCTTTTCTTCACCAAGGGTTACGACCAGAGCCTCGAAGGTATGCACAAAGACGAACCAATGATACAAGTAGTAAACTAGAATTTAAGTATTAATATGTAGTAGTATTAAACTAGAAAAAACTACAATTGTTCCACACGATAAACCACCAACCTATTCATTGAACATTATTAGCTGTTTTGACTACTATTTACATTCATGATTGTATCATAATTTCCTGGGTGGTTAGGTTAGTATAAAAAGTCTAACAAAATGTATGGGAATGACAGATAGCTAGTCGTAAACGTATGTCATTCGTATACATTTTGTTTTCTATTCTACTAGCGTTTTTGCCACTTGTCTAACCCCCCTGATATTATAATACATACATTCCATTCACATGGAAATCTATTTTTTGTCTCAATAATTAAATTGCCAAAATATGTAATTACAGAGGTTCTGAACAACGCCATATTCGACGAAGACACTGATGAGATGGTCGTGGTTAAGGACATTGAAATGTTCTCAATGTGCGAACATCATTTAGTGCCGTTCTACGGCAAGGTGTCCATCGGCTACCTGCCACAGGGCAAGATCCTTGGTCTGAGCAAGCTGGCTAGGTAAGGAACCAATATTTTAAATCAATCTATCTTGTGTTAGGCTTAGAAATTTGGTAGGAAATGAGTAGGAGAAGGACAGAGAGCTAATTTTGATGAAGGGAGTGCACTAAAAAATACACAAAAAAATTGATGTTTTGTTTGAAAGTGGAAATTAAAAGAGAGTCAATGATGGAGTGATGGCTGACAGGGAAAATAAAAGAGAGATCCACAATGCATGGACTCCAAATTACATTAGACCTAGGGAGGAAGACATTCAAAAACTAAATTGCATAATATTCAACCGTAATCTAGCTAAAGTGTGTGCAAATAAACAAACTGTCTATGTATACGTCAGAGAAACGAGTATGCGTCAATGGTTAATGGATAATATACAATCTGTAGCCCTTATAGCTATGTTTACAAGAGCACAGAAAGACTGGAACAAGTCCTTAAGACCACAGTCAACATGAAAGAGTTAAAAATGCAATTTGACTAGCCTCAACCTACTAAAGTAAGCATTGATAGTGAAAGTGATTTTAAATCAAATACACAAGTATTTGAGAGCAAAAGTCTTGTTTAAACCAAAGATGTTTCATTCACTGATAATGAAGGAAGTTTTTTGGTTGAAAAAATAAGTTGAACCTATATTTTTTCAATTCATAAAATCACCTACATTAATATAACTTATACTTAGTTCAACTAGACCAATTTATTTATTGTTTAAATACACACATCTACTACAACTTTTTTATCCAAATCCTAGCCTACAATTTCAATTTCTTAGTTTTCCACCAATTTCATTACCTTCTCCTATCTTACACAATTCATCAGACTTCCCTCTCAACTTGTCTCTCTCGAACACTACTTCACGAATCTCTTCTACATTTTCAGAATCGTAGAAATCTTCTCTCGCCGTCTCCAAGTTCAAGAGCGTCTGACCAAGCAGATCGCTGTGGCCGTGACACAGGCCGTCCGCCCAGCCGGAGTAGCTGTCGTCATTGAAGGAGTGTAAGTATCCCTTGTCATCTCAACGTTCATCTACGTCATTTAATGGCAAACACTATCAGTCCACCTGATGGTAAATGGTCAACGCCATCTATAGATATAAATATACAAAATCCGTACCATATAGATCAATGTTTACTAGTTATTTTTTTTTAAAGAATTGATAGATGGCGCTACTGCGGCAGATCAAAAGAGACCTTACGATCGGTAGATCATAGAAATCGGGTAAATTTAGGTCAATATTTACTAGGTAGTTTATTAAACAAAAGCTAGATGTCGCTACTATCAATAGCTCTGTGGTCAAGTTTTAAATTTCCTCAACAGATGGCGATACTTGTAGTATTTAATGTAACTATTTTAAAGTTTTTCTATTGTTAATATCGGAAGGTTTAGTAAAAACCATAGCCAATTAGCAAGATTGTCGATGAAGTTAACTAGTTTTTTAAGTAATTTTATTCATGGAAGTTTTATTCATGTTTTTTTTTGTCGATTTTACAGGCACATGTGCATGGTCATGCGAGGTGTCCAAAAAATCAACAGTAAGACGGTGACGTCAACCATGCTGGGAGTCTTCCGTGATGACCCCAAGACGAGGGAAGAGTTCCTCAACCTTGTGCACTCCAAGTGAGAAAGCGAGATTACGATTTTGCAGTTGAATCGTCCATAATATTTTTTTTCGTCTCTTATTTTTCTCTTCTTGTCTCAGAATCTTTTCTATTTCCAATTATCTCTTTGCTGAATTTCTTACGTATTTTTATGTTTTTTTATTTAATTTTAAATTATATAAAATATTATAAATTTCCTTTTTTGTTTCTTAAAGAAAAAAATATTACGGACGTCCAACTTCGTGCGTGGTTTATTTAATAAGTTATAAATTAAGTTATTGCTTTTTATTGCTCTATTTTGGTAATTTATAATTACTGATGAACAATTTAATGTAACTTAAAAGCAGCTTTTATTTTCGTTCCTTTTTTCTTACTTTTTTTCTTTCTTTTGCAATAATAATATATAAAAAATAAACAAAAAACTGCTACAACAGTATTTACTACAACGAAAATAGGTATTAATTTCTCAAAATAGACAAACAGATACTGCCTTAGTTTAATAGCATAATTAAATATTTTTTTGCATCTCTTTATTTTGTTTAGTTTATTTTACTTTTTAATTATTTCTTGTAATAATTAAATAGCACCATTTTCATTTTAAATAAAAAAAGATACATGACAATAAAATAATGACAAAAGAATATTTATTAATTTAACTTAAATTTTAGTGGGGAATGTGATAACAATATATATTGCCCAAACTTATCACATTTTCCAAAATAAAATTATATTTTAATAAGACATTTAGTACAAAAACTAATTATTAAAATAATTTATAAAAATTGTTGAACGTTTTTTGGACCGATTAGATTAATTTTTAACAAAAATCTCAAGCATAAAATGGCTGATGTTTGACATTTTTGTAATATTTTTTTATTTGTTTCTAGTAATGTAATAAAAAATGCTAAGAGCCGATGATGTTGCCTTATAATGTGAATGTACGAATTTTTGATATGTTTTAACTATATCATGATTTTATAAATAAATGTTTTTTATTTTAAGTTAATTATGCTTTTTATTACACACCTCTCAACACACCCAAAGTTTATCAATCAAACAATAAAACCCATTTAAATACGTCAAACATTTTCAAATTTTACTTCCATTTATTAATAACTCGTTACCGCAACAAAGAAAAGAAAATGCTTGAGTAAATAATGCATGTGCTTCTCAAAAACCCTTATTTTTTTTAAGTTTCCCACCCCTCTATTCTGTTTAATTTCAAAATACATATTATAGGGTAAAAAAAATATTCAGTACTTTTTTTTGATAAGCACCTCGTACTGAGAACAAAATAATTACTTTTTTTCCCCAATGAGGAACAGTAATGTAATAGCAAATTCAATAAAACTAGTATCTATGTTATTCTTTATGACATAAGAATGATATATCTTTTTGAATTATCGAAATCGGACCATTACTTATGAAGATATTAAGTAATAAACATTTGCCGTTCCGGCCGCTAAAAATTAATGTCCGCGGGAGCGTGTGACGTCACTCTAACGGAACCGAGCGCAATCTGCATTCATATTTCACTATTCGGCGGAGCTGCGACGCGGTTGGTCACTATATTTGGCAATTTATTTTACGTAAAGTGTTGTTAGAGTGTGTTTTGTGATATTTGAGTATTAAACGTCCTAAAATATGAGTACTAATAAAGTAGAGGCTGGTTTTGTGCAAGCTCAATCAGATAATCTTCCAAAGGTGGATTCTTTCATGATATTTGATTATCTCAGTAATCTAGTTCTAAGTTAATCTACGTTACTTATTAGTAATCTTAAGATATTGATTTAAAATCTTTAGGCCTCCACACAATCGGCTATTATCGCGGTGAATCGCTGTACATTGCTGTGAACTCTCAAAAACTCTTGAGAGTTTTTCATCCAACGCAGCAATGTATAGCAAATCACCGCGATCATCGGTGATTGTGTGGAGGCAGCAGTAGGTAGGTGTAAAAAATAATGAATATAATGTATTGGTACAGAGATCTTGATAAACAAATGTTGTTTTCGTTCATTCCTATGCGGATCATTTCGCGGATGGCTATTTAACCAACTTGCGCTTTATTTAGTTCATAGTTCCCTATCTTGTCGATCTATAACGGAAACCTTAATATTGGTTTTCAATGGCTATTTTTTGCCACCTCGTTCATTGTTACATATAATTCATTCAGTATGTACCTACTTAGGCAGGATGGCTTGAAAAAATCATCATCAATCATCTCTTTACAACAGGATACCATTTTGAAGAAGTTTTGCGTTTTTCGGCACGTTAAAAATAGTTTTTCTAAGGTAATAATAGAAGTATTTGTACATTTTGGCACTATACAATATTAATACATGTTTGAAAAGGTGAATTAGACACAAATCGGACACTTAGTTTGTTTGAAAGTCACAATTAATCAAACAAAACACTGCGCGCCATACTGCTGCCATCGGCTAACCGTTAGAGTGACGTCACAGCTATCGCGGCGACCGCTCGGTGAACTTCGCTAGTAATTTGGTCATAACTTCGTCAATTTTTATCGTAGATCAAAAATTTTTGCACTGTATGTTAAGGATTACTTAGCTCTACAAATCTGCATTGTCAACTAAAAACGTTACGGATCCTCATTATAGTAGGTT
Source organism: Pyrrhia umbra (assembly GCA_963891755.1). Taxonomy (NCBI): domain Eukaryota; kingdom Metazoa; phylum Arthropoda; class Insecta; order Lepidoptera; family Noctuidae; genus Pyrrhia; species Pyrrhia umbra. The sequence continues at coordinate 7,636,575 of OY982943.1, forward strand.
CATCATTGGCCTATTTACTATCCCATTGGTGGGTAAATACCTCTTCTCATACAGAGAAGGCATGAGCACTGATCAACACACTTGCTCACGGCGCATTGGCAATTCCAAACTTTATAAGTCCAGGTTTCCTCACGTTGTTTTCTTTCACCGTTAGTCAATGATGCTTCTACCAGACTTTTACCCAGATACCTGGATACATTTTATCGTATTTGATAGTTACGAGTATGTACCATATTTCATTCAAATCCGTTCAGAAGTTTGGCGCGAAAGAGTTACAAGCTATCCATCGATACCTTTACGTTTATAGTATTCATTTCCTAGCTGTTTCCCACGGTTTCGCCCATATGCTAAGGGAACTACTTCGCACACCCGGTTAAAAAGTATCCTATGTGTTAATCCAGGCTATACACTATATGTGTGCAAAATTTCATCGAAATCCGTCCATTAGTTTTAGCGTGAAAGAGTAACAAACATACTTACATACATACATCGTCACAACTCTCGCGTTTATAATATTAGTAGAATCCTAGAGGCGTTAAAACGCCTTTGCATATAGATAGGTATTTAAAGTTTTTACACACAGTTTAGGTTTAGGAAATTTTCATCTACATTCATTTATCATTACGCTTTTCTCACTATAGGGTAGCCAGAATGCCATACCAACCTGGGTTGACTCCCTCCAAGACCGGCAATGACGAAAATTGCTTAAAAAATCTAGCAATGTTTTCATCTAAATAAATAATTATATTGTTGGCATATCGTTTCATTTCATACTAACTTCTAACGGCGACATTCATCATCATCTGCCTAGCCTTTTCCCAACTATGTTGGGGTCGGCTTCCAGTCTAACCGGATGCAGCTGAGTACCAGTGTTTTACTTGGAGCGACTGCCTATCTGACCTCCACAACCCAGTTTACCGGGTAACACGATACCCCTTTTTAAAACTGGTTGTCAGACTTTCTGGCTTCTGACTACCCGTAACCACTGTCAAAGATTTACAAATGACAGCTGGGACCAACAGCTTAACGTGCTTTCCGAGGCACGGAGGAGTCTTGCTATGACATAGATGGTTACCCATCCACGGAACGACAGCGCCAAGCGTAGCTTAATCTTTTGATCGATCGACCCGGGCGGCTGTTACTTAGCCACGAGCTCCTCCATTATCTCCGTAATATGCAAGCGCTTGTGCACTACAATATCTCCTGCGTACCTGGCTAATCTACATTGAGATTGACCGCCGTGACCGATGTCGGTGTGGAGATTTTTATAAACTACTAGATGATGTTGTAGTTCGTATCACCTACATGTATTCTTACCGTTTAAACCTTCCCTGGAGCCGTACCACCACGTATTTTTGCAATCATTATTCAGGTGTGAGAGCGAGACACAGCTATTAATGTGTCTCCTTTTCATAATTCAAAAATCGTTTATTCAAATTAGGCTGAAAATCAGCACTTTTTGAACGTCAAATTTACAAAAGACAGCCCCCAAAATGCCCGCCCTTCACCACTTCCTATGTGTTTTAGCTGGGAAGAAGAAGTGGCGCAACAAACTCCCCAGCAACACATGTCTGTCTGTAAGGTTTGAAGAACCATCTTTATACAACATTAAATAATTGTAAAAAAAATACATTTAATTAGGTAACATTTTTACACATGTTGACTAGCACACTCCATTAGTAGTACCTATATCCAAGAACTCAAGCAATGAATAACTTAAATATTTACTCTTGTTTAAAAATATAACTAAAGCCTCCATTAAGTGAAAAATAGGAAATAAAGGGCGTGCTCACCTACATGTGCAAGGTTGGGTTGTAATCGTGTTTGTACAACATGACCATGGTAAACTAGGACCACACCATTTTTATCTAGAATTTAATGAAATAAACGTTGTCAGCAAGACGACCAGGCACCGCTAGCAGCACCCGTTCACGAGTATAACGCAAGGATCAGCCATCGCCTCCCTCGCCATCTTTGAGGGAAGGTGGCGACCCGACCCCCGACGCTACCGCTAGCCATGCCGTCTAAGGGAACATGACGTGCTTGCTGCAATTTAAACAAAATAATAACTAATGAGTGTTGAAGTCACTAGTAATCCATATAGCATACTGCAATACAAATCATTATTTAACAAATAATGAGTGTACTATGTCAATACCATCAACAACAATGAATTTAAAATTAAAAAAAAAAAAATGTCAATCAATATAAAGCTATAATGATAACCTGAAGTTGTCTTGCGTTTAACATAGCGACCAACTACTCTTATCATTCAAATAATCGTTAATGCTATAATATGCCTTCTGTGAAAGGACAGATTTAACTTTTAATTTAAATGCATTAAACGGCAATTCTAATAAAGATATTGGAAGTTTATTGTAAAAGCGGATACCTAGCCCCACAAATGACCCATGAACCTTGTGAAGCCTGTGAATAGGTACACAAAGTTTGTGTTTATTTCTGGTATTGATATTGTGGACATCACTTTTTTTGGTGTACAGGTGTATATTTTGCCTAATGTATAATATGTTGGCAAATATGAATTGCGATGCCACAGTGAGAATACTAATTTCTTTAAAAAGCTCTCTAAGCGAATGTCAAATCTCATAACAAAACTATGCCTGCTTTGATACGTCATGGTAAGGCCCCAGGACTACAACAAACATTTCATAACCAAAATCAACAAAATCGGCCCAGCCGTTCTCGAGTTTTAGCGAGACTAACGAACATCAATACATTTTTATATATGTATAAGATGTTTGTACCAAATTTCATCCATTTTTTTTTCGTGCAAGGGTAACAAACATACAAACCTTCGCATTTTTATAAATTAGTAAGTTTTATATTCATATTATTATATTTTATAACAGCTAGTTTCATCATAATTTTGATACGAAGCGATCACTACAATATTATGATCAATATTCAGAGTATTAACTTGAGTTTCACAATAATCTACAGACGATTATGACCTCTGACACTGGACTTATCGACTTATTACATTTTCTGACGAAGTCTTCAAAGTACAATACAAACTTACAAGGAAAACTATCACGAATGAGTAGGCTTAACCGGTTACAGAGTTATAGTCAACTTGCTACGGAACCCTACTGCGCGTGGCCCGACACGCACTTGGCCGGTTTTTTCATTGGCTTTCTGCACTTCTTCTCCATATAAACTTGAATTATGCCAAAACTCACTATTTTCTGCACGCAGTATTCATAAAAAGGTATCCAAAGTTTTGGCTTCACATATTAATATTACTTAAAGATAATACGAGTATACACTAGACCGAATTTCGGTTACAATTTTAGTCTAGAATACGTTACCGCCAGGCGTTACCACCCGCTTTTTCAGTTGTGGCGCATTAACAGCTTTAGTATTTTATCTCGGCACCCTAGCTAGTTGAGATAGGTTACAAAAACCAAACCTTGTTAAATGCGAGAGCCTCACACTGCCCCTGTTAGCTCTCTACGGCGCACCACGGCCAAGCGGCACACAGTTCGGGAGCCCCTGACATATACAGAACAAGGATATGCGCAGACACAGATGCACTCTCTATTCCCTCACTCTCATACTCCGATAGGCCGGCAATCCGACCGGGGAGAAGTCAGGCGCAGATCCGACAGCTTTACGTGCTCTCTGAGGCACGAAGTGTGTCTAAAAAACGGTCACCCAGCCAAGGACTGACCGTGGACTTAACTCTTACTAGACTACAACGATACTTAACATGTCTTGATAAAATGATGAAGAATTGCCAGTTTATTGCGACCTCTACTACTGTTTACAATATTTTTTTTTATTGATAACTCATAGCACTTTATTTCTTGAAAGGCTGAATCACAGGCATGTACCTATCTAAATAAATATAATTGTACCTATAGTACACGCTTAACGTGTCACAAAAGGTTACTTTAGTAACATATGTAGGTATATGTCTATGCACGAAAGTATTCACAAAAACCTTCGATGTGTGAACAGAATTAATAAAAAAACAACATTTGTCGTAGTGTAAACTTAGCATTAAAATAACAAAAACTCCACAAATCAACTGGATTCCTCAGAAATAATCTATACTTATAATAAACTAGCTTCTGCTCGCGACTTCGTCCGCGTGGAATAGTGGTGCTCCGCTCCTATTGGTCTTAGCGTGATGATATATAGCCTATAGCCTTCCTCGATAAATGGACTATCTAACACTGAAAAAATTTTTCAAATCGGACCAGCGGTTCCTGAGATTAGCGCGTTCAAACAAACAAACAAACAAACAAACTCTTCAGCTTTATAATATTAGTATAGATCTGTAGAGAGGTAAATTCTGTACATGAAATATATTTCCAAAATAACTATCAGGGGGTGATTAGGGATCGATACTGATGCCAAAAATGCAATCAGTAAAATTTTTGTCTGTCTGTCTGTCTGTCCGTCTGTCTGTCTGTCTGTCTGTATAAACTCTATAGAAACAAAAACTACTCGACGGATTTTAACGAAACTTGGTACAATTATTTGTCATACTCCTGAGCTGGTTATAGTATACTTTTCATCACGCTACAATCAATAGGAGCAGAGCAGTGAAGGGAAATGTTGTCATTTTGTTTAAACGCGCTAATCTCAGGAACCGCTGGTCTGATTTGAAAAATTCTTTCAGTGTTTGATAGTCCATTTATCGAGGAAGGCTATAGGCTATATATCATCACGCTAAGACCAATAGGAGCGGAGCACCACTATTCCACGCGGACGAAGTCGCTGGCAGAAGCTAGTAATACATATAAAATGTTTTGTCCTGTATGACTGACGGATCAACGCACAGCCTTAACCGCTGCTCATAGAGACCTGAAACTTGGAGAGCGTGTTCTTCGTATGACGTAGGCATCCGATAAGAAAGGATTTTCCGAAATTCTAAGGGGGTGAAAAAGGGGGACATAGTTTCTTTTTTTTTATTTGAATTCGTATAGAACATGCGGGTGAAACCGCCGGTGGAAAGCTAGTTTACGAAATAAAACTTGACCAAAACTAAGGTCGTATTATAATATTGTGATGTTACAAACATTCCGATAAGCAGCTAATTAACACCCAGTTATCTTGTTGAACTTTATATTTAACTATGAGTTTATACTGGCAAATTAGTTGGTAGTTATCTATCACACTGAAACCACGTATTAAGGTAAGATTTTATTTTTTTAATGCTATTTATTTTTATACATAATATATTGTTACGGTAAAACCAGAAATTTAACAACTCTAAGTCGGTAATGTTTTGTGATCTTCGTTCGTTTCGAACTTTTAAATTTTAATAAAATCATTTTCTATGTTTCGACATTTTTCTGTTTTTGGTAAAACCTACTATTTATGGAGGGGATGGTGGTAAAAGTTAGAAATTAACAATTATCACAGAACATTTTCGACTATTACCATAAAGAGTTTGGTAAAACTCATGTTTTTCTGGTATATCTTATGATTAACCGTAGTTCTGGCTTTTACCGTATCTATACTTATAATAAATCTGTAGAGAGGTAAATTCTGTACATGAAATATATTTCCAAAATAACTATCAGGGGGTGATTAGGGATCGATACTGATGCCAAAAATGCAATCAGTAAAATTTTTGTCTGTCTGTCTGTCTGTCCGTCTGTCTGTCTGTCTGTCTGTATAAACTCTATAGAAACAAAAACTACTCGACGGATTTTAACGAAACTTGGTACAATTATTTGTCATACTCCTGAGCTGGTTATAGTATACTTTTCATCACGCTACAATCAATAGGAGCAGAGCAGTGAAGGGAAATGTTGTCATTTTGTTTAAACGCGCTAATCTCAGGAACCGCTGGTCTGATTTGAAAAATTCTTTCAGTGTTTGATAGTCCATTTATCGAGGAAGGCTATAGGCTATATATCATCACGCTAAGACCAATAGGAGCGGAGCACCACTATTCCACGCGGACGAAGTCGCTGGCAGAAGCTAGTAATACATATAAAATGTTTTGTCCTGTATGACTGACGGATCAACGCACAGCCTTAACCGCTGCTCATAGAGACCTGAAACTTGGAGAGCGTGTTCTTCGTATGACGTAGGCATCCGATAAGAAAGGATTTTCCGAAATTCTAAGGGGGTGAAAAAGGGGGACATAGTTTCTTTTTTTTATTTGAATTCGTATAGAACATGCGGGTGAAACCGCCGGTGGAAAGCTAGTTTACGAAATAAAACTTGACCAAAACTAAGGTCGTATTATAATATTGTGATGTTACAAACATTCCGATAAGCAGCTAATTAACACCCAGTTATCTTGTTGAACTTTATATTTAACTATGAGTTTATACTGGCAAATTAGTTGGTAGTTATCTATCACACTGAAACCACGTATTAAGGTAAGATTTTATTTTTTTAATGCTATTTATTTTTATACATAATATATTGTTACGGTAAAACCAGAAATTTAACAACTCTAAGTCGGTAATGTTTTGTGATCTTCGTTCGTTTCGAACTTTTAAATTTTAATAAAATCATTTTCTATGTTTCGACATTTTTCTGTTTTTGGTAAAACCTACTATTTATGGAGGGGATGGTGGTAAAAGTTAGAAATTAACAATTATCACAGAACATTTTCGACTATTACCATAAAGAGTTTGGTAAAACTCATGTTTTTCTGGTATATCTTATGATTAACCGTAGTTCTGGCTTTTACCGTAACATTAATATGTCGCTTTAAGATACACTCGGGGGAATTGATTTAGAGACAATCAAAACATTGCTAATATTTTAAACCTTGTTTAAATGTGTTTCTTATTTTGTTACCTCTTCATTGTAAAACGGCTGAACCGATTTAGATGAAATTTAGTATGGAGATAGCTTAAGCCCTTGGGAAGGACATGGATATATTTTAATCCGGGTACGTGAAGTAGTTGCGATAGGATACGAGTGGAACCGCGGGAAACAGCTAGACTTTATGATAAAGGTGGATGTTATTGTACGTGGGGCGTTTTTTTACCTTAAGTGTATGTAAAGCTGACCAATTGAGTATAATAATATAGAAAAAAAATAAAAAATACTATTCTAACCACAGATACGAGTATCTATGCGCTCAGAGTGCGTCAAACCAATTTCCCGCAGAACAAAACAAAACCAACCTATATTATGATTACGAATGCGAGTATGTTTCTTTGTTACTTCTTCACACTAAAACGGCTGAACCGATTTAGTTGAAACTTGGTATGGAGATAGATTGAATCCTGAGGAAAGTTATTATGTTTTCATCCGGGTACAGAAATAAGTAACTTCAGGTTGCGGGTGAAACTGCAAGACACAGCTAGTGCCAAATGAGTGTGTTCGATTTTATTTCTATTTGCTTCAAAACTTTACTTATTAAATTGGAAGTTATTTTGAATAACAATAATAGTTAAATTCAAAGTCAAACGTAGATAATTCAATGTTAAAGATCAAGAACTTCTGACGTATTATATGCGTTCGGTTATTGTATTCTAACGTACGGATAGGTTTTAGTTAGTAAGAGTCTGATACTCCTTCCTGCCCTAACCACGACGGGAGAAGTCATTTGATGATTTCCCATCTGAAAAAAAGAGTGTTCTCTATCACATATCTGCCTAGCCTTTTCCCAAACTATGTTGGGGTCGGCTTCCAGTCTAAACCGGATGCAGCTGAGTACCAGAGTTTTACATGGAGCGACTGCCTATCTGACCTCTACAACCCAGTTACCGAATAACACGGTGCCCCTTGGTGAGACTGGTTGTCAGACTTTCTGGCTTCTGACTACCCGTAACGACTGTCAAAGATGTACAAATGACAACCGGGACCAACAGCTTAACGTGCTTTCCGAGGCACGGAGGAGTCTCGCTATGACATAGATGGTCACCCATCCACGGACCGACCGCGCCAAGCGCAGCTTAACCTTTGATCGGTCGAATCGTGTGGCTGTTACTTAGCCACGAGCTCCTCTAAAATGGTCCTCTCTATCTCCATACCAAATTTTATTCAAGTCAATTCTGCCGTTTTACCATGAATGCGTAAAAAATAAAGTCACTTTCGCATTTATAGGAATACTAGCTTTCCGCCAGCGGCTTCGCCTGCGTGGCCTATACGAATTCAAATTAAAAATGATAGAGTTTCACACAAACTTTTCCCCCCTTCTTCACCCCCTTAGGGGTAGAATTTGGGAAAATCCTTTCTTATCGAATGCCTACGTCATAGAAAGAACACATCCTCCAAGTTTCAGGTCTCTACGATCAGTGGTTTAGGCTCTGCGTTGATCCGTCAGTCATTCAGGACAAAGCATTTTATATGTATAGATAGATATCATTTAGGATTTTCTTATTAATTTCTTTTTAATATTTAACATTATAAGCTTACACGTGTATTCCGATTTAAAGTAATAGATAATATTTGAATGATAACATTTTTTTTTTAGATATCTATCAGCACCAAAGTATTAACTATTTTAGTTCGTAATCAACATTAAAGTTCTAGAGTTCATTTGATAACTGAACCAAGATAATAGCACAGAGGTAAAGTTTATCACTCATGTTTATAGTATTAACATTATTATATTTTTCATAATCTACACTAAAATTGTCTAAGATACACTTAGTAAGTAATAACCTTCGAAAACTTACATTGGTACCTTCTCTGTATGAGAAGAGGCCTGTGCCCAGCAGTGGGACAATATTTAGGCCGCTGATGATGACAATAAAATAGTACAAAGAGGAAAACTTTTTAAGTTTGTATGCAAGGTTAATCTCCAAAACTGATGAATTGATAAAAAAAAACTCACTAGTTGTTTATTTTGTTTGATACATACAAGACAGTCTTGGGATTCTGCTTTTTTGGAATTTTCACCTATTTCATTCATTTGCCTAGCCTTTTCCCGACTATGTTGGGGTCGGCTTCCAATCTAACCGGATGCAGCTCAGTACACTGGTAGTGTTTTACATGGAACGACTGCCCATCTGACCTCCACAGCACAGTTACCGGGTAACACGATACTCCTTGGCTAGACTGGAGTCAAACTTTCAGGCTTCTGCCTACCCGTAACGACTGTCAAAGATCTACAAATGAGTCCCGGAACCGTGTTTTCTCTTTTTGTAATTTTGAAATTAAAAAAGTTGTTTTTTAGCCTGTATGAACCGTGTCTAGGATCAAGTCTAGACTAATCTAGGGTATTCTAGAAGTAAATCTCCCTAATATATATAATATATTTATATATATCAATTAAACTAGTCTCCTAGATAATTTGCATACAAATGATGATCCCATTACAAGTAATCAAGTAGATATTTCATATTCAGAAGTTGTGAAAACGGATTCTCATGCATAAATAAATAATAATTCATGTTATTAAATACATTTTAATTTAATTCCAGGTCTCAACATGAAACTTCTAATCTTCTTCACGGCATCTCTCCTAGTGGGGTTAGCGTATTCCGCTCCAACCTCTAACGATGACGACGGGCCCGTCGTCGTGACTGCGGACTTCTTCCCTGACTCATTGGCAGTATACACAGCTGAACACGACATCGTCAAACTGCTGGTACCACTTAACGCACTCAACTTTGATGACGACTCCGATGATGAAGATGAACTGGCTGGTTCAGACTCGAATGCCCTCATTTTCTTTGTCCAAGCTGACATCAATGAGAAGGGCGAACAAGTAGACCAAGGTCTGTATATACTGAAGTCTGGTAATGCAACCAAGTTACTGGATCATGGTAGGGATGCCGCAGCAGCTAATGATGATACCAAAACTGCGTACTTCGCTACTAAAGATGGAATTTACAATTACAACGCCAAGGAAAACAAAGCCGAGAAATATGGCACACTTACTGATGATCTTATTAAAATCGCTAAAGTCAACGGCAGTGATATCCTATACGTGTTGACCGCTGATCAGATTCTGTACAAAGTCACAGAAGAAGGTACGAAGAAGGAAAAACTAGACAAGATTGTCAACGCTAAAGATATTATTTTGGATTACCAGAACAACTTATACTACTACACAAATGATAACAAAATCTTCGTTTTGGTTGGCGATGAAGTCAAACAGATTACAGGTATCCCCGAGAACCCGGCTGCTGTGAAGATTATTAACCCGCCTTTCGTCATTGATAATGGCGTCCCTGCTATTATTGACAACCAATCTTATATTGTTTACGAAAATGGCACCGGTGAATTAGGAGATTTTCAATTCCAAGTGAAGCCTACTGCTTATGCGATGGAGGGTACCCTGATCCAATACTATGCTTACAACAAAAAAGTTTATGAATACAACGTTCTTTCTATCGTTCTTGGTGAATTGTTGTCAGAACTCAAGGGATACTTGGAAGATAAGACTGATTCCATCCAAGATATTGCAACAAGATCACGAAGTGATTTACGCGCTTAAATCCAACTTACTGACATAACAATTCATAATGAACGACAGAATAAATTATGCATTTATCGAAATGACATAAAAACTAAATTGTGTTCTGTTATTAGTCAAAATAACAGTCTATTTATAGTATTTCAATAACGTAAAAGCATTGTCAATAACAATCGAGTATTTAGATGTCATAGAAGTGAATTAATGTATCCTATCCATACAATGTAATATAGCAAAAGATGATGATGTCTCAACCTATAGTTATTGTTATAACACTAACTGTACGAGTCTAATACTTAAAATAAAAAGTAGTAAAAGTATAACCTTTTGCCTTTCTATTCTATTCTATTTCTATTCTATTTCTATTCGACAAACACTTTACAAGTATGTCATGCCATCACCTACCTTCATATTTGAATTTCCAATCCTTGAATTTGTCAATTTGTACAAATCAGCACTACATCTTTCAGTCTAGCTGTTCGCTTCCATAGGCAAATGGCGATCGATTGAGATGTACATAAATAAAGATGTTATATTATTCAGTATGATCGGTGTTTGAGCAGATTAAGGTGACATCCTTTAGTATGGAGATAGAATGAAACCTGGGTAGTTTCATCCGGCTACATGTAGTAATTATACCCAGAAATATTTTCAGATGAATTACCATTTCCCAAAATGATTCCAGCTAGTAATTGATGTCAAATAAAGTTCAATTTGACATCTGAGTGTTAATAGCAATCGTAATCGCATACGAAGTAAGACACACTCAGCTTAGCTTCACTCTAAGGCCGTACCACCACGTGTTTTTGCAATCACTATTCAGGTGTGAGAGCTTCTAACGTCGTATAGCACTGTCTCTTTTTCACAACGAAACTATTCCTTCTTTGGCACGTCGTGGTGATGTCTCTGATCCTTCAAAAGCAGCGATGATTACTCAGAATCATTTTTAATACAGCCATCACGATAATAAAGGTAAATAAAATCAAACTGTCACAAAAATATGAGTATTTAATGATTATGCTCACTTTATGTAAATTGAATTAATTATAAATGTTAGTATTAAAATTAAATTTAATAGAAATTCTAATATACTGAATGCAACAGCGAACACATACAGCACAGATATTGCAATGTACAATGACTTTTTCATTCATTTCAGCAGTATTCCTAAGGCGTGGTGCATATCTGCAATACTGCACGCACCTCTATGTATGTCTAGTGCATTCTATATAGCCGAAACTGCATCGCATTTATCGTAAATTGATTGTAAACTTGATCAAGATCTAAAAAATCACTACCCATCTCTAGCGAACCCAAATATAGTATCTTTGGCAGTCTCGATGATTGACATTATAATTTTTGTGACATCTTTCGGCCACTCCGCAGCCACACCAAACATCGACCTAATTAGTACCTCCATTACATTAAATTCGTATATCTTACCATTTAAAGCAGCTACTAAATATAACGCAGCATCTACACTGAAAGCTGATGGCCTTTCTTTTATGATCAAATCTTTTTTCTCATATGTACCGTTTGAATACAAAATGTACAACACTCCATCGCCAAAGAATGGTATGCAATTTTCCATAATAAACGCTGGCCTCAATAGTTTTATATCTCTGAAATCTTCTATAACACTTGCTGTTAAACTTAGTACATTGCCGTCTGATTTAATAATATGGGGCATAAGATCACCACATGATACATAATAAATGTTATTAGAAGTATCCAAAACAAACTCTAACGCACAACCTATGCTTTGCATCCTAGTTTTAACAGTTCCATTCTTTTCAATTTTGTAGACTTTATGTTCAGAATTTAGAATGTAAATAGCATCTGTTCCATTGGCTTTTTGAAGTTGTATTATATCGTCCCTGAAAGGACCGAATTTCTTAGCTGAAAGAGTATCTGGATGGTATTTGTAAAGGCCGTCTTTTGCTCCGAAATAAATTGCTTTGTCAAAGCTGTAATCGGCTGTGCAGTCTCTTCCTCCTTCTAGGATTTCGTAAGCAGCGAATCCTTCTAGAACGTAGATACAGCTACCTCCTTCTGATTTAGGATCTGCTACAGTAAAAAATATGGAAGGTATGTCAGAAGACTCAGCTTGTAGATACTTCTGGCCGTCTGCTGGTACTAAGAGTTTGGTGATGTTGAATGCTGATGAGAAGATAATCTGTTCGTCTCTGAACATGGTGGTGTTTTTTGGCGTGTGTTTCACGAATTTTGTCGTCGCGCATAATGTTATTAAGAATGAAGTCAGATATATTGATCGCATTTTCGGTGATTCTGGAAAGAAAAACAAATATTTTTATTCTCCTCATTATTTTTATCAAATTCAAGATGGGCCTATGTATGATGGAAAGCAAAATCATTGCGTATTTTCCTATAATATTCTTTAGTTGCATAATCAAATCATTTCTTCTCTCTTCAAAATAATACCTACATATAGTTGTAACACCAGCAAATCCGTCAGAAAAATCTACGAAACCAAACCAAAGAACCTAGACCGAAATACCATGAATTCTGGAGTGGAGCTTCCTTTGGAAATGCCAGCAGACCCTGACCGACCCTGGCATACATGTAACGTACCCTAGTTTCACCTTGCATGTGGCCAGTTATACAACGAATGCACGCGATAATTCGACGGAGCGTGGAAGAAAATTGTGGGCGTGCGCATTGTGCTTGCACGTCAGGTGTTTTTTAATAAAAGCGGAAATACAAAATGGCTATTTGTTTTTTATTATTCGAAATAGTCTGTATTGCTTTATTAGAAGCCAAAATACAAATGAAATATATAACAATCATGGAGTTTCTTGCTAGTTCTTCTCCATAGAAATCCACGCTTTGGAATGCCGTCAATAGCTTCTTCCTTTTTGCTCAACTAGCAGACTCTTTGACTATTCAAAAGCGTCTGGAAATTGTATTATTGAAATTAATTATAAAAAGTTTTTTTTTTATTTATATTTAAAGATTAAAGATTGCCAAGCTCTTTTTACAATGCTCCTAGCATTATGAATTTAGTTGCAAGAGAAAGAAAAGCACGTTTGAAATATGACGTGATTAATTAAAAAGCTGAATAACGCAATTTTTTTTGCGTTTTATGCTTTTTATTGATATAAACGTAAAGATGCACATGCACAGCGGATTTTTCAGTTGTACTCATGACAATTAGATTCTGCAAAAATACTAGCAGTCTCCAGCATTGCCACCCGCAACCTATGGGAATTACTGCGTGTACCCCGACGAAAAGTATATCCTATGTATAATCCATTCCGTAGTTTCCTCCTCACAAACTTTCGTATTTAGGTATAATATCTGTAGGCAGGCGCGGTCGCAGCCAAATATTTTGGGGGAGGTCATCAACCACCATTATTGGCCGTGGTGGGGACCACTAAAATTGGCCGAAAGGTTGGCCAAAGCCCAAGGTTTCAAGCAAGCTCTAAAATTGAACGATCTATTACGATAAACGACCAAATAAAATTTTCACAAATTGTTATTTTTAGGAGGATTGTCAATTAGATGTGTACGATTTGGGGGGGTCATGTCACTTGTGACACCTCCCTCCCCTTGAACCACCACTGTTTGTAGGATGTCAATACAAACATCTATAGTGATGAGTAAAAAGCGGGCTAGTAGTCAAAAAACTAGCACCGAGAATACCTCTCTATAGGAACCAATACGGTAGAATGGAAACGCACACCAGACTTCCTTCCGCAACTAGATATATAGCACTAAACACAACAATAATAAACATTTACTAATACAACACAAACAGACATACAGACAAATTAATTAAAAGAAAGTAAAATTAAAAAAATTGTTTTATAATAGATAACGTCTTATAGTTTGGTAATTATTATTTTTCTATAATTATTTTGTGGTGTTTAGTGATTTAATTATTTGCTATTTTTGTGTTTTTTTTTATTAACCAAGCGAACTGTTATTTTTTCAAGTGTGTTTTTAAAAACCAGTGATTTTTTTTGGTGATGAATTGCTGATATATGTTTACTTGATTATTAATTTATTTTATTTGGAATAACTAACAATCACATAATAATGGTACACAAATATGAAACTTAAAACTAAATCGTTATTCACAGAATACAATTATGAAGTAGTTATTATTACGCCAGAGAATAGTTTTGTAGTTAAAGTTAAAAAGAAATATAATTATTAGGAATACAGTTAAAAGTTGAAGTAAATTAATTACAATGTTTACAATAAAAAAAAGAAAGAAAAAAGCGGTGTGAAAATTATTATTCAAGAAAGTTTTATGTGGAAGTGCGCTTATCTACTTAAGAGAGAGACAACATTTCTAAATATACTATGTACGAGTATATTACATTTTTAAATATTTTTACAAACAATATATATATATATATATATATATATAAACATTTAATAATGTAAAAAAATAGTACCCCACCAGTAACGAGACATGGTCCAAGCTACCGGCGGTCAGGGCTCTAGAGAAAGGAACCTCCTGACGATAAGAGCAGTGTCAAGGAGTACTGCTTCCTGCATCAAGCCCTTGATCCAGCTGCCTAACGAGAGCCTCTTTAGGTGTTAGTCGAGGCTCTTGGCTAGTAGTCCATTGGCCGAAACGACTATCGGCACAATTACTGCTGAATCCACATGCCACATATCGACAACCTCGTGTGCCAATCAAGATAATTGAGTTGTTTACCGAGTGATGAATTTATTATTACCAGCTCGTGGCTAAGTAACAGCCGCACGGGTTGGTCGGAAAAAGGTTAAGCTGCGCTTGGAGCGGTCTGTCTGTGGATGGGTGACCATCTATGTCGAGCGAGACTCCTCCGTACCTCGGAAAGCACGTTAAGCTGTTAGTCCCGGCTGTCATTTGTAGATCCTTGACGGGTAGTCTGAAGCCAGAAAGTTTGACAACCAGTCTTACCAAGGGGTATCGTGTTACCCGGTAACTGGGTTGTGGAGATTTGATAGGCAGTCGCTCCATGAAAAACAATGGTACTTAGCTGTATCCAGTTTAGACTGGAAGCCGACCCCAACATAATTGGGAAAAGACTAGGCAGATAATGAGTAGTTAAAAGCACTTGCATCTCGTGGAAGCAAGCACCACTCTGACTTGTCTATAGTCATATGTACTTTCTAAGCGTATCTTAAACACCACTGACTAACGGTGAAGGAAAACATCGTGAGAAAACCTGGACTTCAAAGTATGTTATCGCCAATCCGCCTTGAGCAAGCGTGGTGATCAATGCTCATGCCTTCTCTATATGATAAGAGGCATTTGGTGGGATAGTAAATAGATCGATGATGAATGAAAAGGATCAGCGTTAATTAGCAAATAATAGTTTTATCTAAAAGTTCATTAAACCGGGAAGTATTGGTGAACCTCAATTAGATTTGTGACCACGTTTAGGGTTCCTTACCCAAAGGGTAAAAACGGGAGCCTATTACTAAGACTTCACTCCCGTCCGCCTGTCTGTCTGTCACCAGGCTGTAACTCATGAACCGTGACAGCTAGACAGTTGAAATTTTCACAGATGATGTATTTCTGTTGCCGCTATAACACAACAACGCTATAATACTAGAACCGGCCAAGTGCTTGTCGGGCCACAGGCAGTAATGTTCCGTAGTAGGTCTTAGTCGACTATAACTCTGTAACCGATTAAGCCTACTTAGCCGTGATAGTTTTCCTTAGAAGTTTATTACATGTGCTACGTTTGTGATTTTTTTCACATTTCTAAGGACAACCATTTAAAAGTTAAAGGGGGGATGCTCGTATCGGACAAAAATGATACATATCTATATTGAACTTTAACTTTCTAGTATTAAGAACCTTTGAGCTATGCCGCGGACAGCCAGACAGACGGACATGGCGAAACTATAAGGGTTCCTTGTTGACTACGGAACCCTAAAAAAGTTATAATATCGTGTCTAATGTTTTTTTTAACACAACAATTGTACGGAACTCTTCGTGTGCGGACCGACTCGCACTTGGCCGATTTTTCGTACATATCCGTTGACCCTATAGAAGTGCATTCAACTCTTAGTGTAGGACAATGATAAAAGACCAAACATAATTGATATAAATAATATTATATTACTATTCAAGTTAATGTTGACAGTATCTGATTCGATTTCTTAGCAGCAAGTTGTGAGTTAAGTAAATAAGATTAAATAAGTAGGTAAGTGACTTTTCTGTGACATTTAGATAAATTAACTTAAATACTCTATTAATAGATAATTTGTTAATGATTTTTCGACCGCAATCACAGTGATGACTTCGCAAAACAAGGTGCCTGGGACTATCTGGTTGTTCTAGGGACTGTCTCGTCATTCTAGGGACTGCCTTTTTATTCTAAGGACTGTCTTGTTAGCCTAGGGACTGCTTTTTTTATATAGGGACTAGATTGTTAGTCTAGGGACTGCCTCGTTGTTCAGGGACTGCCTCGTTGTTCAGGGACTACCTCTTAAGTCTAGTAGTCGCAAACGCGGATGCTATGAACAAGGTCTCGTGTTCGATTCCCGGGTTTGTCGATTTGGCTTTTGTGGGCTTTTCACAAAGCAGCACTGAGTCAGATAGTTGGCGGTGTTACAGTCGTTAAGTTATAGTATTCAGCTGCTACCTTAATACCAGTCTTTGTAATAATTCCATGTCAGATGTGATCAGGTGGATTTGAACAAACTCTCACACTAGAGCTTGTTCAAACTTCATCTACATCAGGGGGGCTAGACAAGTGGCTCAAACGCTAGTAGAATAGAAAACAAAATGTATGGGAATGACATTCGTTTACGACTAGCTATATGTCATTCCCATACATTTTGTTTTCTATTCTATAGCGTTTCTATAGCGTTTTTGCCACTTGTCTAACCCCCCAGTTCAGCTGTTTTACTATGACAACGTAACAAACGAAAAAACTTAGTTTCACATTTATATACTATCGTAAATGTTTGTAGTAACACAAAACTGACCCCAGTGATAAAACGCAAGGTTAATTTTGTCAGCTAACGAGTATTCTGCAATTATAAAGACCATGTTGTATGTAAATAAATTTATATGATATGTTATGTTTTATTTATATACATAGCCTAGTATACCATCAAATATTCCCTGACATCTCTCGGATTTTTTATAGTTGAAATAAATACCTGTATGCCTTCATCTTAATAATACATATACAACAAAGTCAGGTTAGTTCGAACACTTATAACTCGAAAACGGCTGGACTCATTTTCATGGTTTTTGATTTGTTGTATTTGTCACCGTCTTGCAGAACAGTACCTATGTCATATAAATCGGAAAAAAAACACGAACAAAAGAAACCTGATTGAGCGGTACGGAGTTCACCGGGCTGGCTTGTAAAAAGATATAACCTACAAACAAAACTCATGATTGAATAATATTTATTTAAAATTAAACTATCATTTATACTTTACAGATCAAAATGCTGCTTCTGCTGCTCCTGGCGGTAATAGGACCAGTTTACTCAGAGAACTGCTCATACATATACGATGGAATGGCATATGACAGATCAGCAATTCTCACAATAAAAGGATTACCAACCAATTTAGTGTTCAACCCCTACAACCACGATCTTCACTTCACATTAATAGACTTGGACAGTTTACAAAACGATAATGTTCAAACTAAAATGGAACAATATCTGTTAAGAGGTAATCAACCAATAAAAATCGACAATGTTAACGGACAAGCTGCAGCCGTTGATGTGAATAAGAAAACAGTTTATATAGCAAGCGATGATGGACTAAACTTCTTAAATGCTAGCGATAAAGCTCAATTCCTTAGCCACAAAGACGAAGACATAGTACAACTGTTCAAACCACGCCACAACGAAGACTTGTATGCAGTATTTTTCCCCGAAAACGAGGTATTTGTGATCGACGTACAAAAAAACGAGAAGAGAAAAGTTGAGAATGTACCGTGCGCTTTCATTTTAGCCGTTGATGATAAGAACAATATTTACTACGAGTGCGATTCTAAGTACGTTAAAGTTATGTTAAAAGGTTTCCAAGAGCCTATAGAGTTTGTTGGCATATCTAAAAATGCTGCAAGAGCTGTAGCTGTTGATTATTTGAACAGAGTAATTTTGGCTACGAATGATGGCTTGTATTGGTTGAAATCTGATAATGTTATTCCAACAAAACTTATGGATTTAGACTATGTTCCTTCTGGAATAACGTTTGATGAAGAAAATGTATACGTATCAACTAACGGTATTATCTATAAGTATAGCTCGAGTGAATGTGAAACTGAAGTTTAAATAAATGTTATCGATGTTGTTATTATGTTTTCAATCGATGTTTTATTGATAGTGTAACACTAGGTATTACTTGTAGCGACACCTATATCGCTACATGAGAACGAGGGCAAGATTCCTAAATTGCACAAGCAGAATTCGCAAGCCAGTTAGTCTATATAGAGCTTCTCGACATCAATCATTGGTCAGTAGCCCGCCAGGCAATATCACCTGGCAGAAGAATCCTCCCTTTTCAATGGAGAGACCCCACATAGTGTGCCTTCATAACGTCATCTCAGCTTCAGTCAAATATCACTCATTCTATCCTTCATACAATTTTTCTATCTATATATCGATCCACAATCGTAGGACTATGAGTCTTTATACCATCACAGTATTAACTACATGAGAAAATTAATTACTTATCTGTCTACTAATGAAAAAAAACGTCTCTTTCACTCCATCAACATGTACGTTCGGATATGATAACAATTTGCTACTTAAATTTTCAGTGATGAAAATTGTAGTAGCAATGTTCATTCAAATGTATTCACGTGGCAAAGGTTAAGGCAAAGGTGAAGGCAAAAATCAGCAAAAGGTCACTGAAGATCAATGAAAGAATCATCATCAGCCTATTTTGTGTCCCTTCTAAGATAGACTATACCACAAGACCATTATAATTATCATATTTAGAAACAAAAGTAGTCTGATATCTTATTCAAGGATTTAGACAAAATCTTTAAATCTAACTGGATGCAGCTGGGTGAACATGGAGCGACTGCTTATCTGACCCCTACAACCCAGTTACTGGGTAATGTGATACCCCTTGGTATGAACTGGATTCACACTTTCTATCTTCAGACTATTTGACTGTCTACAAATAACAGCCAGGCCCAACAGCTTAACATGCTTTCCGAGGCATGGAGTAGTCTCGGTATGATATAGATGGTCACCCATTCACGGACCGATCGCATCAAGCATAGCTTAACCTTTGATCGATCAACCCATGCGGCTGTTACTTAGCCATGAGCTCCTCTTTCAGTAACGGTAACGACTTATTACGGTTTTTTCAGAGTAGACAGTGATATAATTCACAGCAATACTTTACAAGGACTTTTAAGAGAAATTGGGACAGGGCATTTCACATCTTCTAGATAAAAATAACTACAAGTTTTTTTTCTACATGACCTCTTGCAGGGTGCTTCTAGCAGAATTCGACCTGGGGGGTTAGACAAGTGGCAAAACGCTAACGCTAACGCTCAATGTATGGGAATGATATTCGTTTACGACTAGCTATATGTCATTCCCATACATTGAGCGTTAGCGTTAGCGTTAGCGTTTTGCCACTTGTCTAACCCCCCTGCTTAACCAGACAGTGTGGCGAGTTCCTAATTTAATTAATCACCCAAGCCTACGAGATAATTTCATAAATAGAACATCTTATTGATACTGACTGCCTCGTTGGTCTAGTAGTCGCATAACGCGACTGTTATGAACAGGGTCTTGGATTTTCGGGGTGGGCGGAAACCACTTTGTGGGTTTTTGAAAATTTCCCAAAGCAACTCGTAGTCAGAAAATAGTTGGTGGTCGTGCCTGGGAATGAACGTTAAGCCGTCATCCCCGTCTGCTAGCTTGCAGTCGTTATTACAAATCCATGTCAGAGACCGTAAGGTGGATTTAAGTAAACTCAGACTTTAGGACTTGTTAGGTTAATACCTAAAACTTGCAGCCCACACGATAAGAAGAATAAGATCTTATAAATAAAGGAACCGGTTCCAAATTTTACTGACATAAGGATCTAAGGCTATCCAAAAGATACTCATAGACTATAATTAAGAACTCAATTAGAACTTACATAGCTCCAAGACTCCACAAGACCAGTACTTCCAAAGGGCTGTGAACTAATGACTAGGTTTCTAGCCCATCTTAGGAATATTTTTTTCAATGAATGATGAGATCCTTCAATGATGATTACACAAATTACATCACTATTAGACAAGCGGAGTTTATACACAGGATGTTTGAATTTTAAGACTGAAAATTTAAATATAGGGTACCCTTGAGTAGGATTTACGATTAGAGGAAGAAGATTGAGATAAGGATGAGGATATTGATTCGAAAACAGATGATGGAGATGATCTTGAGAGAAGTTTCCAATTCCAATAATAGGCGTGGACAATATGGCAATAGCTAGAAACTGCAATTTAAAGCAACGTGTTAATTTGGAAATTAGTTTTGAAAATACAAAAATGATTTCAAGGGGAAGAGCAAAACATTTGGGTAGACGGACAAACAGTTTGAAAGAAAATCTATAAAAAATATGCGCAAATACAAATGATTGCTGTAACCTTAAGATCAGCCAAACTCTAGATTATTGATATTTATGTCTTTAATATTTTTTTTTTATTAAAGACATAAATATCTACTAGGCCCACCTGGCACCTGCAATGTTTTTGACATTGCAGATTCATTACCTTCCCTGTATTTGCTCAACCAAAGCCGTGTTATCCTCTGATCTACATCTTTCCTGAAAGTAGAAAGTAGGCCATGAAGGCCAGGGTGATGAATTTCCTCACCTGCCGCCTGACGCAAGTCCTCACTGAAAACCGTGGTTTCGGGAGGTTCTTGCATCATATCTGGCGGGAGGAAACGCCCTGGTATCACCATTGTGAGGATCGCCCGGAGGACACGGTGGAGCATATGGTAAAGGTCTGCTCCACTTAGACAGAGTACCGCCCATTGGTGAAAAGGTTGATGGATTCTGCAATCTCAAAACCAAACACCCCATATTACTTATCCAGAATATAAACACGGTACATGTTTACAAGCACGGCGGACACATGACACAATGGCAGATGTTTTATAAAGTGTTCAAAGTCATTCATGCCACCACCATTTCATAACAAACGAGCAGCGAAGACGGACGGACAGGTATATTTTATTATAATAATATTTTAAGTTAAATAAGTTGATTCATCAATATTTAGTTATGTGTTAAAGTGTTTCTGTGAATGGAAAATTAGCTGTTGAGGAAGTTGCAAGAAAATTTGTGAATATTGATTTCTTTAGTGTTGTATGAGATTCACAGTATTTGTGGTTGTCGTACAAAATTTGCTACGGGTAGCCTGAAAGTCTGACAAAAGGTCAGTCCTTTGAATATCGGTATTTCCTAGTTCTTGCTGGATTGGAAAGATCAAAGCTCTTCTCTTCTAATATATTGTTAAAATTCTGCCACATCTCCATCTGTCTTTCATTCTTCAGCCATTCACCAACATATCGTACTTATCTCAGTGATTGTCGCACCAGCTGATCGTTCAAGGTTAAGCTATGCCAGCCACAGTAGGTACATAGATGGGTGACCTACCATTTCATAAGGAGACCCCTCCGTGCCTCGGAGCTGAACGTGTCATTTATGAATCTTTGACAGTCTTTAAGTCACAAAACAAGATGTTCGACTAATAGTCTTACTACCGTGATACCCAGTAACTAGGTTGTAGAAGTCAGAAAAGCAGTAGCTTCATATTAAAAACTGGTGTTCAGCTGCATCCGATTAGATTCTAAGTTGATCATCTAAGTTGGGACAGGCTTAGACAAATGACCTACTGACCAATTGCATTCTACGTAACGTCCATTGCAACTTTTACTTCCAAATTACACTACAGTGGTGAGTTCGATTCTATTAAGATCTTCCTCATTTCTAGTTCCGTCGATAAACGTAATTTTGTTATGTATAACTTGAAAATAACAAAATATTTGGAACAGTAGAGCATGATCTGAAAGTTCATATTCGTATGTTCCATCCGATCTCTCAAGTCCTTCCAAAATACAAACCATCAGTCAGGTTCAAATGCTACCTTAACCTTCCTTTAACACCATCATCTGCCTAGACTTCTAACACGTTTTCGTCAAACTAGATGCAGCTAACCAGTGACATGGAGCGACTGCCTATCTGACCTCCACAACCCAGTTACCGGGTAACACGATCCTTTTAGGAACAACACAGAGTTTAGAGTTAGAACTGCCCCTCCTCCTTCTTATTATAGATTGGGAAGAGATCTTTAGAGTGCTTTGGCCTAGTGACCTGAACATTTCATTTCTCATACAAAGGTGATAACAATGAGTTCTATTGTACTCTGTTGATTCGAGCAGATACTGCACTCGTCCTATGCTAATAGGGTCAATATAATAACTGTTTTGAGAATCTATATAAACAAACACTATTGTTGCCATTAGTCGGTCATTGTGACAAAATGAATCATTTATTTTGTCTGTCATCATTTTAAACAATAATTTATGCTGTCATATTAATTTGTTGGTATTGCATAATATTTATATAACTGCATCTTTTAGTTTTAGTATCATGTCTGTTATTTATTAAACAATTGTAAAATGCTTGATCGCTCATGATCTATCTTCGTTGATTTCTAAATGGGACTATCATTATCATCATCATCATAAGTCTTTTAAATTGATCCACTATTGGACATAGGCCTCACCAAACATATGCAAAATGGTTTTTTTTCTCAATGTCAGATCAAAATTTTACTACTTTATCTTCAGTGGAATTTGTTGTGAACCTGACAAAGGTCTTTAATCGTTCAAAATTTAGGATTTAGTGAAGAAGTTATTGGGTAAGGTGGTCTGCAGCGTCTACAGTTGCAAGGTGCATTGCTGGTTCATCACCACTAAGATTTTTTTCCTGCAGCCGACCTGTCTTTAGAGTTTTTTTTTATTTGAGATGAGTTTGCTCTTGACTGTAGTATAGGTAACAGAGACAATGTCAACGATAGAGCAAGCTTACCTAGAAGAAGCCTGTACATTTTATCTTTATAGAGATTAGGGTTCAATGCCTTTCGGAAACACAGACGCAGGAAGGGAGTTCTGCTACACTAGATTTAAATGAATTGAGTAGTTACTTACTATCGTCAAAGCAAATCTCTGGTCCAGTAAAACGGGTATGTCGATATTTATTCCTACCCTAAGACAGAAATTTCAATGAATTCAAAACAAATTCAAAAATTTATATATTTTAAATTTTTCTTTGTCCACAGATACTACAAACGGTTGTCATGAACCTAAGCTTACAATGAGGAGCCTGACATATGTCCTGCCAATCATTGCCTTACTTTTCAATGGGTACAAAACAGAAAAATGTGAAAGAATCAAAATTGGTAACGAGTTCTACAAGCGACAGTTGATCGCTACTATCGATGGGTACCCAACAGGAATGGTCATAGACCCTAGAACTGACCACATATTCTTCATACTACATAAAAGGAATTATACTAAAGGAATTCATTTGCTTAAGCATGGTTCTTTGGGGATTAAAGAACTGCCTGTCTCCGATGAATTACTTGGACAATGCGTAGCCATAGATACTACTAACAACGTAATATACATAGGCACTAATCAAGGACTTGTGACCTATGATTATTCAAGAACAGAAATAACTGCAGAACGACCAATAGGCGATGATGATGTACGCAGTATCTTCATCGATAAAACTGACAGTCA
Organism: Pyrrhia umbra; assembly: GCA_963891755.1. Lineage (NCBI taxonomy): Eukaryota > Metazoa > Arthropoda > Insecta > Lepidoptera > Noctuidae > Pyrrhia > Pyrrhia umbra. The sequence continues at coordinate 7,660,704 of OY982943.1, forward strand.
AATGTATATAGCTACTGGATCGAACCATGAAATATTTCGATTCATGAATGGTTCTGCGGCTGTAAAAAGATATGAGAAGATTCCTAAAGCCTACAGCTTTATTTTAGATAGTAAAGGAAATGCTTTCTACGAATACATTGATGGCAGATTGTATTTCTTTTCAGTGGATCTATATGAACCTATACAATATAAAGGTTTTACTAGAGAATTGAAATATATTCTGCAATTGAACAATAATGATGAAGCCATTGTCGCTGTAAAAGGGTCTTTGTTTAGACTCTTTACAAAAAGCATTCTTCCGGTGAAAATAGGACAGCTTGGTTTTAAAATTACAGGATTAGCTTTTGACCATAAGAATAATATCGTTATTGGTACTAAAGGAAAGATTTACAGGTATAAACCGATTGATACAAATGACCCTTGCCCCGCCGATGATTACTTTATGTCCAGCATTTAAATGATTCGTGATGAAAATGTGAAAATAAGTTTAGTTGCTCGAAGATTTGAAAGTGTCCGGGATTTTATTATTATTATTATTTCTGGCATCAACATAATTATGGTAGAATTAATAGAGTGTAGCTGTAAGCGTTTCAACTTTGCAATTGTTTTCCACTCCACGTCCAATTAATTTTAAATCTGCCGATTAGCAAAAATCTCACTCAAAAATGCTGTTTAGCGGTAAACCGAACTTAAGATACTTGCTTAATCCTGGATTACGGTGTTAAGTAGGGATTAGGTGAGAAATGGTTAAACTTCAGATTACAGGTTGTTTATAAGTAAGACAGTTAATGGATTTAATTCAGTATTTTGTTTAATTATTTGAGCAACTAAATTTGTTTTAACGTCAAAATTGGAAAGTTACATTGATAGCAATCTTGAAAAATGAATTAGTTACGTGTGCAGTATCAAATTATGTTATTAATTAAATACATTCGTTAACTGGTAACGCTTTAATTAAATTGGAAGATTTTTCCTAGATGAAAAAACCTAGGGCATCGAAAAAATAAGTGTAAAGTTCTTGTTTAAATTTTTGGGAATCTTTAGCTGAAATGGGATTCTTAAATGGGTGCTGCCACTTTTTTATTTAATTGACGATTTTTTGATACAAGTTTTTTTTTATATACTTTCATAATGTAAAATGCTCTTATTAAAATATATTTGAATCAGTTTAATACTTCGAAAATTTTTGAAACTATAGCGGGAAATATTATAATTATTATTATATAAACATCAATGTAACTTCTTTAATTATGACATTTCAAAGGACAACGATGGTTACCGTGAATTTTGCCTCTTTTCTAGGTTAGAACAAGCCGAGACATATTGTTATTTTTAATTTTTATTTATTTTATAGTCGTTCCAATTGATTTTACGAAAAATTTAAACAAAATTATAACCTATACTGTTCTAATTTTTCCACATATATAAATAAAATGGCATTAAATGATGAATGATGGTGTTTTTTATAAACTGTATGGAAGTAACATAAATGCGCCATTCTTACGCCATTTTGTTAATGTATGTGGCGGAATTAGAACAAAATAGGTTACGACTTTGTTTACATTTTTCGTAACATCAATCGGTACAGACTATAGTTATGTTTACCTGTCACTTAGCTTGTAGTTTTTTTACCTACACTTTGCAAATTAGTTAACTTAAAATAAATATAGGTGAAATCTCACCCTTATTGCACTTGTAAAAAATGCCACAAGCAATATTGTTAATTATTTTATTTCGGAATTACTTATATTTATGTTATAAAGTTTTTATTACGTTTTTTTTTTATTATTTTCAGTTGTTATTATTATTTAGAGTCCACCAAATAAATGCTTATTTTCTTACAAATAAATACTATTTATCTTTTATTGCTCACCTTACATTATTTTATTTAAATAGAAATATCTTTTGTGGCAAAGATTGTGCTATCTTTGAATGTATTGCTCTAAAATACAAGAAACTAAATTAGGTGATAAATAATAATAAATAAATATCTGTCTTCACAAAACAATGATTATAGACAACACACACATACGTAAGCGCCATCTGTTGTGAACTCACTGAAGTAATCAATGAAAGTTTGTAATAATACAAACTAGGTGGCGCTACTCTCCACACTGCTTATTTTTACAACATACCAATAAAAAAGGTATTTATACGAAAGTTTATTTATCAAAGAGAACTATAATGAACATAATATCAATTAGGTAAAATAAAAAAATCAAAAAAGAATAAATACTTTGGTAAGTACTTCAGTAAAAATCAAACACCTACGAACTGATATAACCCTATTTACACATGACTTTCAGAAATAAATGGTTGACAATACTAAATTAAGGTATTACAATAAAAAAAAACATTCACAATTGGCAAAATGGAAAACCAAAAGATTTGGGCTCGTCCGGGATTTGAACCCGGGACCTCTCGCACCCTAAGCGAAAATCATACCCCTAGACCAACGAGCCGCTGTCAAAATGTTTCAAATTATAAATCTAATGCTAATATAAAAATAATATCACGGTAAACGTCATTACATGTCTACACTTGATTGGTTGAGAGTCGAAGCATCCGATTAACCGACTTGAAATAAAAGAAAGACTTTGTAATAATTGTTAAGAGATTTTGAATGTAACAAAAATTAAATTTAAAAATTACTCTTGAATGGTAACAGAAAAAACCTAACAAAATCCTGACAACCGGACACTTTTTAATTAGCCGGACACGCGACCAAAAGACCTGAATATGACCGACTTTATCCGGACGCCTGGCAACGCTGCCTAGACTGATAGACTGGGTATTATGACATGCAATAACTGTGATTTAAGAGCGATTCAGTATTTCAATAGTCTACACTAATATTATAAAGAGGAAAACTTTGTTTGTTTGTAATGAATAGGCTCAAAAACTACTGGACCGATTTTAAAAATTCTTTCACCATTCGAAAGCTAATGTAGCTTCACGAGTAATTCACGAGTAACATAGGCTAAATTTTATTTTGGAAAAAAATAGGGTTCCGTAAGATATTTGGGTTTTCTACCACTATTTCACGCGGACGAAGTCGCTGGCAGAAGCTAGTAGTCCATAAAAAACTAAAAAGATGTTCTCATTCAACCGAGCGTGGTTAATTTTGATTATTTCGAAACACGCAGAGTCACTTACTAACATTGTAGTCTGTAACCACGAACGCACTAATCTAATCGTAACGTTTCAATGTAAGCTATTTTCGAATCATAAATACAACCATACCAAAGCAAAATCTATGTTTAAAATTCATAAATAACAATTTACAGCATCCAAAGATATGATTAAAGTCATCAATTAAAATAAATAGTGCGTAAGAAGCGAGTTTATTCTATTTAAAAATCGCTTTCGATACGAATACTTTTTCGAAAGTGATTCGTGTTAAGCTCACTGACATTACACATTATCATGCCAATAGAATTGTTAATTTAAACTAAATATTAATATTTAAACTGTTTCTATGATACATACATACAGATTTATTTCTCTTCTATTATATACTAGCTTCTGCCAGCGACTTCGTCCGCATGGAATAGTGGTGCTCCGCTCCTATTGGTCTAAGCGTGATGATATATAGCCTTCATCGATAAATGGACTATCTAACACTGAAAGAATTTTTCAAATCGGACCAGCGGTTCCTGGGATTAGCGCGTTTAAACAAAATGACAACATTTCCCTTCACTGCTCTGCTCCTATTGATTATAGCGTGATGAAAAGTAAACTATAACCAGCTCAGGAGTATGAAAAATAATTGTACCAAGTTTCGTTAAAATCCGTGGATTAGTTTTTGTTTCTTTAGAGTTTATACACACAGACAGACAGACAGAAAAAAAATACTGATTGCATTTTTGGCATCAGTATCGATCCCTAATCACCCCCTGATAGTTATTTTGGAAATATATTTCATGTACAGAATTGACCTCTCTACAGATTTATTATAAGTAAGATAGATAGATTATAAATCTATACAAAGGTTGTCTGTAAAAGATCGCTTTTAGCGACAGGACCGCCTATTGTGTCAACTTTTTTTTCGAAACCGAACTCAGGACCTCACGCTCAGTAGTGAACGCTAACGCCATAATGAACAACAAAGCAACGTCATAAAAAATCAAGAAAAAAACATTATATAAAATATATAACTAAATAATTATTTATCTAATTAAAAATCTAAGAAAAAAACCCAACATAGCAATGTATTTTAATTTAATATTTTAATGATAAATTTTAATTAGTTAACGACCCTCGTAAACTGCAGTTATTGTCATTAACTGCGCAATTTAATTACGCAACGCCAATAATAAGGCTACTTATCCATTGTGCCGTAACATTTATCTCGCGCGCTCAAAATGGTGTGTGTCAGTGTATAATTTATGATGGCTTTTTTTATTAGACTGATTTATGTTAATTTTTGAATTATACTGTTAGTTCCTCTTTCCTGGTTAAAATAATGATATAATATTTATAAGTTAAAGTGTAAGTGTTACGGTAACTGAGTAAATATGCCGTTATTTATTTATTTATTCTTTTATGTTCGAAATCTGGCAAGTGTCAATGTGACTTTTCTAAAAGTCATACGTACTTTCTAAGTGTATCTTAGACACCACTGACTAACGGTGAAGGAAAACACCGTGAGGAAACCTGGACTTAAAAAGTCTGAAATCGTCAATCCGCCTTGAGTAAGCGTGGTGATTAATGCTCGTGTCTTCTCTATGTGCGAAGAGGCCTGTGCCCAGCTGTGGGACAATGTATAGGCTGATGATGAAATATAAACTTTGAAATAGTGGGCTGCGGAATTGTTTGAGAAAGAGTTACAGCGGCGCTGAAACACAAAGGGCGGAAGAAGGAACACAAATGGGTTTTAGTCAGTAACCGTCATACTTATAAAGTTGGATTAAGAGCGTTTACGCTGTCCATGCGCAAAAACAGTAATTTCAAACGTGTTTAATACCATCAACCAGTTGTACTACAAATATGTTAGTTACTAATAACTTTAGGAAATTTCACTGTTTAAATAGTTAGTTAAGAAAATATTTCGATTTATAGAGTATTTATGAATTCTATCAAGATAACTGATCAGAGGTTTTCTTAATTTCCCCATACAGCGTATGTTTCGATGCCTAAAACTCATGAAAATACAGGGAAACGTAGTTTAAAAAAAATAATAATCAATTACTTAAATCGTCAAGTAAATAGTTAGTTGAAAATAGTTTCCGATTTAGCGATCAAACAACAAGAAATTAAAAGTCAAATAATGTCAAATATCCAGAAATTCAGATGATTTTTTCATCGATATATCTTCTTTAATTTATTATCATAATGGCTTTTTATTATAGAATAAAGTCTTCTTTAAAACATCTGCTTTGAAATTTTAAATAATTTAGTGTAATTATTTTTCTATGAATATTTGAAATCTATTATAAAACACTGCGCGCAAATCAATTCAAATCAGACCGCCACGAGGCTTTCCAGAGTGAGGACGTGTCGCTCGATGCTCCATCCTGACCTGCGTTGACCTTTGCCGTACGTACAAGGATAGCGGACGTTTATAGTGTGATAGAAAAGTCTTGCTACTTTGGTAAGTAAAATATTTTATTATTATTTTCGATGATACACTTTTTTAGTGACAACAAATTATATTTCAGACGTAATGGGAAACAAAACCAAGTTATTTTTAGCGAAAAAACGACAACGCAAAAATGAAGAAAATATGGAAAAAGCAAGTGCTAAAAGGTTGGTAGGTATATCTATGTTATACTAGTTCAACGATCGGCTTCGGCACCCGGTTATAACACATATTTTCGCATATTGGGGGTAATGTAATATGGGTTTTTTACTTGAAACAAATGATTATTTATTCGAATTAATACTAATTATACTATATATTATAGATGTTAGTATAATTAGTTTAACCTAATCACGTATTCGACAAACAGTTTTCTTGGTAAGGCAAATATCTTTGATTTGTGTCGTGATGCATGAATACACTATTAGATCACCTGAGCAAGGTTTTATTTCGGTAAGGCCTGTCAATCAGGACAATTGAAACTTTATTTCTATGTCATAAATGTCTCATAACGAGCCTTCGTGAGATAAACCTACTTTTATTTTTTACCTACCATACATATAACTATAATATATAACTGTATTTAAAATCGAGTTGTAATAAATGTAAATAACATACTAATAAAAGAATCCCACTACTAAATGCAAAAAAAACGAGTTAATGTTGCTTTAAAATGGACAATGGCTATGGGGCTTGGGCTAAAAATAAAATAATTATAATGAATCCTGCCAGATATCAAGATTTAGCCCAAAAATCAGTCCTGAAAAAACAGTATTTACTTCATCAACTTTCGGCTTATATCTCGATATTTATAGGACAGACAAAATATTGTTTTTGAGAAGATCTTTCAGCCCAATCAAATGGCAAGCTTGTAATCAAACTATTATTTATGAATTCTCTTTTCCTAAGCGTGTTTTATTTACAATATTTTCTTTTATTTAATTACTGCTTCCTTTCAGATAACAAGGCTTGTGCGCTTACTGGTATATGGTTTAACTTCAGGCAATGTAAAAAAAAATCAAGTGATGAATAAATTATGGCAAGAGTTGAGTGTGAACACCAAAATGAAGAAGAGGTACTTTGAACGCTTTTTTAAAACAGTTTGTTTTACTTTTCACGTTTATATAGGCGATCAAACTGTTTTAAATATGTTATAGGAACACTTCCTTGGTCCATCTGTCTGTCTATCACTCTATCAAGCTTTCATCATCAAAACCTATGGTTACTTATTGTAAGAAAAACTAATTCAAAAATTGTAAAAAGAAGGCAAAAAATTTGAAACTTTTAAAAGAAAATAATAAACATAAGTAGATCCGTATAAAGTGTTTTATTTTATTAAAATTAAAACAAGTAAATTAATAAAAAAAATAAAAAAACTCGACTGCGATTATAATTTTAAATACCTACCCTATAGTGTCACTGTCACGATCAAGACAAATTAATGACACTTAATATACATATATATACACACATACATACGTACGCTCTAAAAACATAACCCTCCTGTCGCAATCGGTAAAAAACCGGCCAAGTGCGAGTCGGACTCGCGCACCGAGGGTTCCGACCATTGGAAAGAAAAAATACCCAATAAAGTCGCAATTATCTTGTTTTTTTACGACCGCATAATTAAGTTTGTTTGTAGAGGAAAATTGCTGATTAATAAAAAACTACTTACTAGATCTCGTTCAAACTAATTTTCAATGGAAGTTTGCATGGTAATCTACATCATATATTTTTTTTAGTTTTATCATTCTCTTATTTTAGAAGTTACAGGGGGGGGACACACATTTTACCACTTTGGAAGTGCCTCTCGCGCAAACTATTCAGTTTAGAAAAAAATGATATTAGAAACCTCAATATCATTTTTGAAGACCTATCCATAGATACCCCACACGTATGGGTTTGATGAAAAAAAAATTTTTGAGTTTCAGTTCTAAGTATGGGGACCCCCAAAATTTATTGCTTTTTTTCTATTTTTGTGTCAAAATCTTAAAGCGGTTTACAGAATAGAAAGAAAGAAAGAAAGAAAGAAAAAGCATTTATTTCTGGACACGCACAGGAAGAAGACAATTACAAATAATAAACAAATAATAATAATAAAACAAAATAGAAGAGAAATAAAAAATAAAAACAAAATTAGATTAAAATCATTACATTATACCTGTACGAGGCCAGAAAAGGCTCCTATCTCAGCATAATGCTGCAGCATTTACCTGAGTAAATGCCGCAACGCTGATCTTCCGATAGGAGACCCATAAGTGATGCCACGGGCAACAACGAATATGCATACATACATCAAATAAACAATATTAAATATATACATAAAAAATAACACTAATTTATAAAATGTTTATTGGCCATACGCGCTCCTAGATCACTTGTCTGTGCCTCAAACCATAAACAACTAAAAAATTACAGTTTGTCTATGGCATAGCAAATTTGACAAGTGAAAGGACGCGGGCGCCGGACTGTACTAATGGCGGACAGACAACTTTAAAAAAAGTGAGATCAGCATACATCTACTCACCAAATTTCAACAGTATAGTTCTTATAGTTTCGGAAAAAAATGGCTGTGAAATACGGACGGACAGACAGACAGACAGACAGACATGACGAATCTATAAGGGTTCCTTGTCGGACTACGGAACCCTAAAAAACATATATCTATAAATCATTACTATTAGGAAGGTTCAATAAATTATTGCAGAATTTAGTTATGTCTAAATTTCGATCTATAAATTCATGTTTATTTATTTATTGCACCATGTTGTTTACACTTGCAATATTATTACTGACTACTTATTTTATGTACTTACTCGCATCCGTTAAATTTTTTTTCTAAAATAATTCACTCGATGGATCAAAATGGGTATGTTTGCCTATAGCGCGAGAGAACGCGCCAGCGCTACGCACACAGTCACATTCGCTTCTATGTGAGTAAAACTTGCGTTAAAATACCTATACTTGACATCGTGCGCTATGCGTAAACGCTCTTAATGTATGATTAGCAAAAATCTCACTCATAAATGCTTAATTTAGCGTTATCTAATTTTAGCGTTAATCCGAGCTTAAATTAGAAGCGTAATCCTGGATTACGGGCCTAAGTAAGGATTAGGTGAGAAATGGTTAAACTTCAGATTACAGTTTTTTTATAAGTAAGACGATTAGAGTCTGACACCCCCTCCCGCCGGCCCACAGCGCAGTGGGAGGACCACTAACAATGAATACCATAGTGAACACCAACCCCAATAAATCACAAAACGAGTTCCCAGCACAATTTACACTAACTTCGTTTTTCTTTGTTTTTAAAAGTGAAATTAGTCTCCCATGGCTAAAAAACTAGATTGTGATCGACATAAAGGCATTGTTGCGATTATCGGTCAAGAGTGAGTCGCGCCGTGAGAACGTGAGTCGTTCAAAAAACGTTTTAAACTTTATCGATGTTCAAAGACCTTATGTGACGTAATGACGTCACTGGTTTTAATTTTTGTTTATTTTTCGAGAATGAAGGATTTAATACAGAGTGGGTTTTTTAGGGACTTTAGGTATGTTTTGCGAAGCGAGGGTTGGTTTTCTTTTTTTGCATTTAAAATAACTCTTCTAACTTCGTAATTAAAAATTCCTATCCATAATGATATCAAAGAAACTCATACAATAAATAATTGAATAACTACTATAAAATAAATATTAAGTAGAGGTGGCATGCCACTGCTGAATGTAAAGTCTTAGGTTCAATCTCAGACTCGATAATTTTTTTGTTGGATTTTCAACTGAGACTAGTCTGAATAATTTTCATGCATTAATTGAGATTTAGTAGGATCTAGAAGGAACTTTTGGAAGAGGTATCGCGGCCCTGGAACGCAAAGGGTGAAAGAAGAACCCTCCCACTCCTCCCAGAGTAGGATAAATTATTCGATGATTTTCCATCAAATAATAAAAATAAGAACATTATTAATGAAACGTGGTTATTTTAAACCCTTTCATCATATTGAATAAGTACGTATATAATTATTAATTATGACAAAGATGATGTTGACTTTATTTAACCAACTTTTGTTACAAAAACAATTATATTATATAACATTAAGATTAATTTACAGTCTAAAATACTTTAAAAAAGTTATTTAAAATTGTCTGCCTGTATAAACAATACAGTGTTACATAAACAAATTAATGAAGTTATTAAAAAAACTAATTGTAGCCTTTATGCAAAGATATCAAAAAAACTTAATAGGCAACTTTACAATTAGAACATTCACTTGGTAATTTTTCCCATAACATACATTGCTGTTTTATATAACCTACATATATATTATTTTATAACAAAAACAGCATTGGACGTGAAACATCAAGGACCGTGCACTAAGCCTCCCTACCACGTATAACCTTAACATTTAAATAATAAACAAAATTTCTAAATTTACAACATCCATTGCCGATTTAATTCGCCAAGTTGAATCTCATTGTAGTAGTAAAAGCGTAATGGAATGTATACAAAACGATAATGTAAGCAATTCGAAATTAGAATTTAGTGATATCCACCTCCACACACGAGGTCGATGGTTTAAAACGAAAAACAAACCTCTGAACGGCCAGTACCTATTTTATGCTACAACGAGGCTGAATACTTTTTGCTCAGTGCATTAAAAAAAATATATCGAACGTGATTTGAATTTTTAAAAATAGAACTGTAATTTGGTGAATCAGTGAATTGAGGAGTTTTTTTTATTAAGTTCGTTCTCACATGCAGTGGATTTATTATTCGATGTAAGTTTTTATTATAAAACAATATTTTTAAAACTTTATTTTGTTTATTTTAGTTTTAGTAAGTGATAAAAAATATTTTCAATGTCCAAAAAAACAATGAAAATAGTTTTTGGTAATGGTGTAGCTTATTTAAAATTACGCGCCAATTAGTTGAAAAAAAACATTTGAGTTGTCAAGTAGTTCAAATGTTATATTTTTAGAAATAAATAATATCAATTTAAATCTTAATAAACAAGGTTATTAAAAAAAACTTTATCTTAACTAAACTTATTAACCTACATTATTTTTTCCTCATTTTAAACAATGAATTACACTATAATATAATTTTAATTAATATCTAAGAAAAATCAATGCTGATTAAAAAATCTTGACCTTAATTTTACGATTATTAATTTAACCATAGACTCGCTAACTATTATTAAATTATAAATGCGAATGTGACTTTGTTTGTTTGTCATTATATCATAATAAAACGGGCTGAACCGATTTAGATGAAATTTTGTATGGAGATAAGTTGGAATCCTAGAGACGAGCGCGTGAAATAGTTCTTTCAGGACGCGGCTAAAACCACAGGAAATAGCTAGTAAATAAATAATAATCATCTGCCTAGCCTTTTCCCAACTATGTTGGAGTCGGCTTCCAGTATAAACTGGATGCAGCTGAGTACCAGTGTTTTACATGGAGCGACTGGCTATCTGACCTCCACAACCCAGTTACCGGGCAACACGGTACTCCTTGGTAAGACTGGTTGTCAGATATTCTGGCTTCTGACTACCCGTAATGATTGTCTAGTAATTAAATAATAATAAAAAAAATTCAAAAAATTCCTTAGTACCTTAGTAGCAAAGCCTTTCTCAACAATTAGGAAATACCAGTGACAACTTTGAATCATACAAAGTTCTTATTCGTCACTTAAAGTTCCCGGTAGCTACTAAGTTTAAAGTTCTGAGAATAATTTTAAGCCTACATAAAATTTATAAACAAAATTGTGGCAAGCGGATGTCTGTACATTAAAGATATTGAAGAAAAACCGGCCAAGTGTGTGGCGGGCCGCGCGCAATAGGGTTCCGTAGTAGGAAATGAAATGAAATTATTTATTTTGTAACTAGGATATTTAAATCACTTTTAGACGTCAATAGATTTGTTTATATGAGAACGCTGGCGCCGGCATTTCCTAGCTGACTACCTCTGAGAAGAAATGCCGAAACAAACTCAGGGGTCGTGGTCTCTTTTCTTTTCAGTAGGTTTTAGTTAGTCGACTATAACTCTGTAAACGGTTAAGCCTACTTAGCCGTGATAGTTTTCCTTACAAGTTCTATATATATATATATATATATATATATATATGCTACGTCTGTATTTTTTTTAGATCTATCTAACGATACCCCACACTATGGGATACACGAGTTAAAAAATCTGAAAAAATCATCCCCACTTTACATGTTTGGGGGCTACCCTAAAAAAATCTATTTTTGTACATTTTATTTTACCACTTTATAAGCGTAATCAATAAATATATTATCCATACCAAAGAACCTTTGAGAGAAGCCGCGGACACACAGACAGACATGGTTAAACTATAAAGGTTCCTTGTCGACTACGGAACCCTAAAAACTCAAAAACGGGGACTTTATTAGAGCAACAGAAGCCAGACTTATTAGTCCAGGTTTACTCACGATGTTTTCCTTCACCGTTAGTCAGTGGTGTCTAAGATACACTTAAAAATAACACAGAGAAATTAATATGGAAATTCTATTTTATATTTATTACATTAAGAGTGAGTGCTGCTAAGAGTGAGAGGAGCTCGTGGCTAAGTAACAGCCGCACAGGTCGATCGATCATAGGTTAAGCTGCGCTTCGCGCGGTCGGTCCGTGGATGGGTGACCATCTATGTCATAGCGAGACTCCTCCGTGCCTCGGAAAGCACGTTAAGCAGTTGGTCCCGGCTGTCATTTGTAGATCTTTGACAGTCGTTACGGGTAGTCAGAAGCCAGAAAGTCTGACAAACAGTCTCACCAAGGGGTACCGTGTTACCCGGTAACTGGGTTGTGGAGGTCAGATAGGCAGTCGCTCCATGTAAAACACTGGTACTCAGCTGCATCCGGTTTAGACTGGAAGCCGACCTCAACATAGTTGGGAAAAGGCTAGGCAGATGATACATTAAGAGTGAGTCTTTTAAAAGCGACTGATTAAAGAGTTGATTTTTTTTTCTTGAATAATAAATACATATGTATACGGTTGCTAATTTTCCCTCCTAAAACGGTTAGAAATTCTATCATTAGTATAACAACCGTTGACGTGAGAAAAAGTTGCGAAACACGTGTTTATACTAAATCCATATTACAGTATGCTGGTTACGATTTAACGGTAAAGCGGCTGAAACTATTTTGATGAAATTTAGGATGGAGATAGATGAGAATCTTTTTTTTTCGGATGGGAAATCATCAAATGACTCCTCTCGCCGTGGGTGGAGCGGGAGGGAGTGTCAGACTCTTACTGACTAAAACCCATCCATGTTCCTTCCTCAGCCCTTTGTATTCCGGGGGCGCGGTAACTCTTTCGAACACCCCGCAGCCCCGGCAGGGTAGAACCCTGGAAACCGCTATAGACTACTTTTATCCGGGTACGCTGGATAACCGCGCTAGTATTAATATAAGATTAAAATTAACTAAACAAAAAATTATAAGTCACTAAGTAAATACTAATTAATTTGAAATCACTTTTTTTTGAAAGTATAAAAAGTACGTTTTTAATTATAAATTCCTTCAGACCGCTACTCTTTTTGCGTAGTCTTATATCCATGTTATGAACTACATGTGTGTACCAAATTTCATCCAAATCCGTTCAGTAGTTTTTGAGTGAAAAAGTTACAAACATTTTTATACATCTTCTCAAACTTTCATATTTAGAATATTAGTTAGGACAAATTGTTTCCCGCAGTTTAACCCGCATCCCGAGGGAACTACCTAGGGCACCCGGGTAAAAAGTATCCTATATGTTAATCCAGGTTATAAACTATCTGTGTACCAAATTTCATCCAATTCCGTTCAGTACTTAGTTTTTGAGGGAAAGAGTAACAAACATACATTCTTGCAAACTTTCGCGTTTATAAGGATTCTAATCAATATCTTTTTCAATCTTCATACGTCATATTTGACTACATATTCTACATAATATGTATGTACCATACATGCAACCAATACTGATGTAATTCACGATCTTTCGACATTCACAGGAAGTGATAGATTAGTGCGTTATAAGATTATGTGAGTTAATCTGGTTTAAAGACATTTAGGCCATCGAAATAATGTTGATAGATAGATTAATCGCAAGATTTCGATCGAATCTCAAGAATTGAAATAATATTAGCTGACTTAGTTTCGTACTGCCATCTTTTTTTCTGTTAGCTTTTATTAAAAAAAATAGTTTTATACAAACCTTCTCCTGACAAAAACGAACTCAAAAAAAGGATTATCTAATTTGGCGCAGTCGTTCGGAAGTTATGCGCGTAGGTACAATCGACAAATTTGAACCATGACCCACTTTGACGATAAATCGTTTGAAACCGTCAAAATAACTAAGATTTCCATCCTTTACAGTGCATGCCGCACTTAGGATGTTTTAAATATTAAGCAAGCTATGAAATACAGGTTGGAGATCTATGCAATTTTAACCTTTAGTTGTTATCACTACAATAGATAAAATTTTCTATAAAACATTAATAATCATATTTTGAATCCAAACTCTTTGGAAATATTTTTTCTTTTTCAAAACCATGTTCGAACTCTTTCGATTATAAAATGACAACGTCAAAAAGTCACTAATTCTATGAGAATAAAAAGTAATCTGTTTATAAATTTACTAGCTGTTTCCCGCGGTTTCACCCGCATCCCGAGGGAACTACTCCGCGCACCCGGGTAAAAAGTATCCTATATGTTAATCTAGGTTAAAAGCTATATGTGTACCAAATTTCATCCAAATCCGTTCTGTAGTTTTTGCGTGAAAGAGTAACAAACATCCATACATCCATACATCCATACATCCATACATACAAACTTTCGCATTTATAATATTAGTAGGATATCGTGTTACCACGTATGTTTACGCGAATGTCGACCTAATTGCATTTGAATGTACGTAACAATATAACCTTATGGTGGGTCATAATTCAAATTTGTTGACTGTACATACATTTCAGCGATTTTTTTTTTTTTAAGTATGTATGTTTTTCCGTGAACCAGTATATATAGATATAATATTATAAAGAGGAAATATTTGTTTGTTTGTAGGGTTTTAACTCAAAAACTACTGGCACAATTTAAAAAATTCTTTCACAGTTAGAAAGCTACATCTTTACGAAGTGTCATAGGCTATATTTATTTCCAGAAATAATTAGGGATCCCTACTAAAACATGAATAATGTAACCCAAAGTGTAAAAAAATGCCCACGCGGGCGAAGCCACTGGTGGAAAGCTAGTTTAAGTATATAGATAAATAGATGAAAGGAAAATATTTAAAAAAGATATAATAGAATTGAATTAAAAAAATTAAAATAAAAAATGAATTAAAATCCCCGATGAGATTGTAAGGACTAAACCGATTTAGATAAAAGATGCATAAGAACCACCGCCAGGATTCGAACGCACACACTTGTACACGAGATGCGGGTGCCTTAACCACTAGGCCACTTGCTCTGCTTACAAAACAATTTCACCGCATCGCAATGGATCCCAAGACCTCTCGCTCGCCGCAACGCCCTTGCCGCTGGGCTGTCGCCAATTAATTTTATTGATCATAAACTTAACCATTAATATAAACATGTACGCTTAAGAGCTTATTGCAACGAGTACCGAAGCCAAGGCGTACAACTTTCGCTTCAAGAATAATATAGCGTTTTGGAAAAGGCGCATCCTTGCACTTAGGACAAGGTAAGAATGTAAGCGGGTATTACTATTCTATACATATAAAATGCTTTGTCCTGAATGACTGACGGATCAACGTACAGCCTAAACCGCTGATCGTAGAGACTGAAACTTGGAGGGTGTTCTTTGTATGACGTAGGCATCCGATGAGAAAGGATTTTCCGAAATTCTACCTCTAAAAGGATGAAAAAGACGGGCAAAGTTTGTATGAAACTCTGTAATTTTTTTATTTGAATTCGTATAGTCCACGCGGGCGACGCCGCTGGCGGAAAGCTAGTATAATATAATAATCTGTGTCTCATAACGCGACTGATTGATTCCCGGGTCGAGCCACGATATAGCCTGGAGTCAGGAAGTTGGTGGTGTAATACCCCCGTGCCTTGGAAGGTAAATTAAGCTGTCAGCTGGCAGTTGTTACAATTCCATGTCAGATGTCGTCAGGCGGATTTGAGAATACTCTAACACTAGGGCTTATTAGGTTGGAAAAACTGCGGCCCACACGATATGAAGAAGAAGAAAATCTCCAGACCAATTTCGGTCTCGGCGGTCAATCTCAATGAAGACTAGCCAGGTACGCAACAGATATTATAGTGCACGCACGCTTGCGCAGACACAGGTGCGCTCTCTATTGCCGGGGCTGCGGGACGTTTCGAAAGGAGGAGATACAGCGCCCCCGGAATACAAAGGGCTGGCTGAGGAAGGAACATGGATGGGTTTTAGTCAGTAAGAGTCTGACACTCCCACCCGCCCCATCCACGGCGGGAGGGGTCATTTGATGATGTCCCATCCGAAAAGAAAATAAAGGTACCTACACTCTCTATTCCCTCACTCTCATAGTCCGATGGGTCGACAATCTGACACGACCGGGGAGAGATCAGGCGCAGGACCGACAGCCTTACGTGCTCTCCGAGGCACGGAGGGCACGCTACGAGTATGTCAAGAAAACGGTCTCTTATCCACGGACTGACCTTGGCTAGCGCAGCTTAACCTTGCTAATCTATCTGTCCGCGCGGCTGTTACTTAGCCACGAGCCCCTCAATCTATATCGACTTCTAATTACTAAGTAAATAATAAAGGAAATTGCATGGTTAAATTCGCATAGATCCGCTACCAGTGGGACCTCGGCCGATATGTTACAAGGCCTATGTAAAATGTCACCACCTACCTTTAGTCTTTACTAAGCTTTTGTTCAATTACTTCATAAAGTACTAGTCGATTCCCGCGTTTTCACCCGCGTTTTAAACTCTTTCGTGGACCCGGGTCCCATCTATCTCTGTAGGTACCAAATTTCATCAAAATCGGTTAAGCCGTTTTCCTGTAAAAGCGTAACAAAGAAGCTTACTTTCGCATTTATAATAAGTTTTTTTATAGATATGATTTTTCCTGTAATATTTAGGTTAATCAATCAACTTAAATAATAGGTATCAATAGTTAAGTTAATTGAGTATTTACTTGTTATAGGTATAAAGGTGTGTGCTAGCCAACATGTGGCAAAATTATTTACTACTAAAATTATTATGTTAAATATGATAACTACCTATTTTTTTTAAATTAATATTGTATAAACGGTTCTTCAAACCTTACAGACAGATATGTGTTGCTGGGGAGTTTGTTGCGCCACTTCTTCTTCCCAGCAAAAACACATAGGAAGTGGTGAAGGGCGGGCGTTTTGGGGGCTGTCTTTTGTAAATTTGACGTTCAAAAAGTGCTGATTTTCAGCCTAATTTGAATAAATGACTTTTGAATCAGTTAGTAATTAATCAAACGCTAACATTTTAATGTTTTGCGAACGGAGAGTTCATTTTTACCATTTTATTTCAGAACCCAAACCTTATCACTCATCTTGTAGTCTGACGAGGTGTTTAAGGAAGGAATTTAAACATTCTAGTCGCTTAATTAATATGCGTAATTGCCAAAGTCCACCCATGATTGCTTAACTTAAAGAAACAGGCGAAGCATGTATCTATGTTTTGCAAAATGCATATTTAAGTGAGCTTGTAGGCGTGGGTTTTGATCTACAGCCACGTAACATTGATTTATTTTCTCTGTAAGATCATATTCTACAGAGAAACTAAATCTATACTAATATAATAAAGCTGAAGAGTTTGTTTGTTTGAACACGCTAATCTCAGGAACTACTAGATCGATTTAAAAATTCTTTCAGTGTTAGATAGCCCATTTATCGAGGAAGGCTATAGGCTATATATCATCACGCTAAAATTGATAGGAGCGGAGCATCAATGAAGAATGTTTCAAAATCTGGGGTTGAAGTTAGCGATAGCCCAGTTACTATTCCACGCGGACGAAGTCGCGGGCAGAAGCTAGTTATAACTAAACTGGCTTTTTCCCGCGGTTTCTCCTACATCTCGAAAGAACTACTTCACGCACCTTTTTCTTTTTATTTTTGTATGGCATCTCGCAGGTCAACCCAGATTCTAGGTCCTAGAAGGTTGTTGACTGCTTAACCGGCCTTGCCTGGGAAGTGCTTAACTAACAAAACTAAGCGACTACACGCTAAGGGCACCCCCTAGTGGGGTACGGGTTAGGGCTTAGGGCGTCGCTGAGGGAGGACAGCAAGGGACAGGCTGGATCAGAATATATATGATTATTATAATCGGGAATTTTAAAGCTTTTTTTTAATTGGCTCAGCTCGCGGGCTGGCTCGTCGAGCTAGGATCGGGAGGGCATGGAACTTCACGCATCGAGATGAAATAATCCAGGCAATAAACTATATTCACCTTACTTATAAAAAACCTGTAATCTTCAGATTTAATCATTTACACCTAATCCTTACTTAACGTCATAATCCAGGATTAAGCTACTAACTTAAGTTCGAATTAACGATTAATACTAAACAGAATTTATGAGTGAGATATTTGCTAATCAGTTGCTAAGCGGCAGATTAAAAAATTATTGGACTTTACAAGTAAGACGGTTAGTGTACCAAATTTCATCGAAATCCATTCAGGAGTTTATTTGCGTGACACATCACTACATAGTATAAAACAAAGACGCTTTCTCTGTCCCTATATCCCTATGTATGCTTAAATCTTTAAAACTACGTAACGGATTTTGATGCGGTTTTTTTAACAGATAGAGTGTTAATGAGGAAGGTTTTAGTATATAATTTGTCAAGTTTTTGTATCCATTAGCTAAAATATCGCGGGCGAAGCCGCTGGCGGGAAGCTAGTCTTGTATACAATCTGGATTTACACATTTAATCACGGTATCTATCCATTCTGAGGATCTCGTGACTAAGTAACAGCCGCATAGGTCGATCGATCAAAGGTTAAGCTACTCTTAGCGTGGTTGGTCTGTGGATGGATGAACATCAATCTCATAGCGAGACTCCTCCGTGCCTCGGAAAGCACGTTAAACCGTTGGTCCCGGCTGTTATTTGTAGATCTTTGACAGTCGTTACGGGTAGTCAGAAGCCAGAAGGTCTGACAAACAGTCTTACCAAGGGGTATCGTGTTACCCGGTAACTGGGTTATGCAAGTCAGATAGGCGGTTGCTCTTAGTAAAACTCTGGTACGCATGCGGTTAGACTGGAAGCCGACCTACATACTTAAAAAAAAGCTAGGCAGATGATCTATACCCATTTTGGATGACGAAGTCAAAGTCGAAGGCAGAAGTCATTGTATAATTTTATTATCTTATCGTTCGTAATGTTTTGACAGTAAACATTATGTCCAAATGGTCAAAGCCTGCCCGTAATACGAAATGAAGTGAGATCGAATCTCAGGTGGACTGGAAGTGAAGAGCGACCATTATATTACGTCATGACATCATTTCCGGTTGCGTCACGATGCGAGTCATTCGCTTTAGTTTGGTAGGGTTGTCACAAATTGTATTTTAATTTACTTTTTTGAGAATTATTTGAGGTGAAATCTTTTGATGAGATTTTTTTTTAAATTGTATTGGTAATTCTATAATTTAACTGTGTTTCATTATGTTTATCTCTTTCAATCAGCAATACTGGATATAATGAAAATACAGGTAGTGTTTATTAAATGCACAGGAATTATTTATAACGAGTTTTTCTTTAAATACTCTTTTAATACAATAGTCTTTTGAAAATACAAGCACAATGATAGCTAGTGTTAGACTAGTACTCCACTGCATCTGATTAGACTGGAAGCCAACCTAAACATAGTTGACAAAGGCTAGGCAGATGATGATGTCTGATATCTCTAGAAACATAATATAGTGTTATTTTTTAAATTAATTCATCAATGGATCTAAAAATACAATATTGAAAATGATAATAATAAAAAAACACGCGCTCAATTAAACACTCATAGAAAAATATATATATTTTATAAACTACAAATGTAACATTATTTTTCCTTATAAAAAACGAATACATCACTGTTTAACTCAACAAAAGGAAGGAAGGCGAAACCAAAAGGAAGAATAATTATTTTATTACGTCAACTACAGTTTGTGACAGCCCTAACCAGAAAATCTAGTTAAAAACTGACTACCTGTATAAAACATAACACGTTCATCTCACTGGGTCAAGTTATCTCGTAATAAAACCGTAATAAAAACATTTATAATGACTCTCTAATGTATGATGATGTAAAGTTATACGATTAGCCATTATATACATATATACGGGTGGGTAACCAAGTGTGTGTGTGTGAACTTTTGACACGAAATATATCCAATCAATCTGCCTAGCCTTTTCCCTACTATGTTATAGTCGGTGGTGTTTTACACATAGAAATATAATATATTATATCTATGGTTTTACATGAAGCGACTGCCTATCGGACCTCCACAACCCAGTTACCGGGTAACACGATACTCCTTGATAAGACTGGTTGTCAGACTTTCTGGCTTCTGACTACCCGTGACGATTGTCAAAGATCTACAAATTACAGTCGGGACCAACAGCTTAACGTGCTTTCCGAAGCACGGAGGAGTCTCGGTATAACATAAATGGTCACCCATCCACGGCTCGACCGCGCCAAGTGTAGCTTTACCTTTGATCGATCGACCCGTGCAGCTTTTTACTTAGCCACGAAATTGATCTTGATGCTCCACTCCTATTGGTGGTAGCGTGATATTATACATATAGCCTAGCCTTTCTCAATAAATGGACTATTTCTGAGATTAGCACGTTCGAACAAACTCTTCAGCTTTTTAAGATTAGTATACACGGTGTAATTTAATTCACTGTTTTTTCCGAAAGCAAAACATTTCTTTATGACTAAGTCAAAAGTATTTTTTAGAAAATCGCGGGCATACATACATACGGGTTGAAAACAGAACCTCCTTTTTTTGAAGTCAGTTAATAAAAATAATTTTAAAAAATAGGCAATATTAATTTTATCATATGCTTGTTGCGGTACCGTATAAACACGACATTTAAGGAGTTGTCCGGGTTCGCTAATTATAATCTATACTAATATTATAAAGAGGAAAGATTTGTTTGTTTGTATGGTTTTAACTAAAAAACTACGAGACCGATTTTAAAAATTCTTTCATCGTTAGAAAGCTACATCTTTACGAAGTGTCATAGGCTATATTTATTCCCAGAAATAATTAGGGATCCTTACCCAAGGGAAACCTTACCTAAGGTGAAGCCGCGAGCGGAAAACTAGTTATTAATAAATTTATTTTGATGACTAAATGCTCTAAAAATGTTCTATGTCATGGACGGAGATTACGGGAAAACAGTGAATTTAATATAGGTACACAGTATAGATTAATTTAAAGACTAGCTCGTGGCTAAGTAACAGCCGCACGGTTCGACCGATCAAAGGTTAAGCTACGCTTGGCGCGGTCGGTCCGTGCATGGGTGACCATCTATGTCTTAGCGAGACTCCTCGCCGTGCCTCGGAAAGCACGTTAAGCTGTTGGTCCCATGTCGTTGTCGTTGTCGGTTGTCATTTGTACATCTTTGACAGTCGTTACGGGTACTCAGAAGCCAGAAAGTCTGACAACCAGTCTTACCAAGGGGTACCGTGTTACCCTGTAACTGGGTTGTGGAGGTCAGATAGGCAGTCGCTCCATATAAAACACTGGTACTCAGCTGCACCCAGTTTAGACTGGAAGCCGACCCCAACATAGTTGAGAAAAGGCTAGGCAGATGAGGCAGATGAGTATAGATTAATTTACTTTTCACTGCTTACTTTACTTTACATAATAAGTAAAGTATAATAATAATCCGAGTATTGTTCATTGTTCGTCATTTCTCAGGTGACGAGGCTGTGACATAATATATTACCGCAGTTTTAACATTGTCAGGGAGAAAGCTATTATATTGTGTGGGGGTGAGCAGAATGCTAGCTTAGTTTATATAATGTTAGTTTCGCTGAAAGTGTTAAGATACCGGAATTTAATGTAGGTAACCTTTTTTTTTGGGATGGGGAATTATCAAATGACCCCTCCTGCCGTGGGTGGGGCGGGTAGGAGTGTCATACTGTTACTGTTTTACTTATAAAGACCGATTTATTTTTAATCCGCTGCTTAGTAATGGATTAGCAAAAAATCTCAATCTTAAATACTGTTTAGCGTTAATCCGAATTTAAGTTAAAGCTTGATCCTGGATTACAATGTTAAGTAAGGATTAGGTGAGAAATGGTTAAACTTTAGTTTACAGGTTTTTTATAAGTAAGACGGTTACTGACTAAAACCCATCCATGTTCCTTCCTCAGATTTAGACAAGTTTAATTTAATATAAATAAATTTTCTTTCATACATTTTTACGCCGTGTTAGTAATCTTTTATAATATTTTTCAGTTAACCGTGACTAATAAGTCTGTAATCAAAGCAAAAGTCTTCCTATTCGGTATCTCAAAAGACTTATTTTATATAAAAAAAACTCACAACTTTCGAAAAATATCAGTTACCTACTCTATTACAAAATTAAAATGGACAAAAAATATATAAACTAGCTTTTATCAACATTCTATATCGAGAAACTTTAAACTTAAAAATGGCGACTCATAATCCGGAACTTAAGTTTAACAATACGACTGTAAACGCTTGGTCATAGACTATCGTAATATCTGTCAATAGACAATACGTTTACGGAATAATTCTTTGTTTTATACGGTTACGTATTACGATGAACTGGCAGAATGTAGTTTTGAACACCCAAGAAGCATATTTATACATGGTGCAATTTAATTCTCTGTTTTCCTGATAATTTAAAATATAAGCAGGCATTACTAATTTTGTCATAATTTTGTCGCGGTACCGTACCCATTTAAGGCGTTGGCGCATCATCAATAAAAAAAAATAGTAGGTACCGACGTAGAAAGCGAGTACCTACCTATATTTCATTCACAAATTGCTTTCGATACAAACATCATCATCGGTCTAGCCTTTTCCCAACGACGTTGGGGTCGACTTCCAGTCTAACCGGATGCAGCTGAGTACCAGTGTTTTATATGGACGGACTGCCTTCCTGACCTTCACAACCCAGTTTACCGGGTAACACGATACCCCTTGGTAAGACTGTTTCTCATACTTTCTGGCTTCTGCCCGACTGCCCGTAACAACTGTCAAAGATCTACAAATGACAGCCGGGACCAACAGTTTAACGTGCTTTCCGAAGCACGGAGGCGTCTCGGTATGACAAATATGGTCACCCATCCACGGACCGACCGCGCCAAGCGCAGCTTAACCATTGATCGGTCGATCCGTGCGGCTGTTTCTTAGCCATGAGCGCGCTTTCGATACGAACACTTTTTCGAAATGGTTCGTGCTAGAAGTTCGTGACATAGTAACAGCCGCGGTCGATAGATCAAAGATTAAGCTATGCTTGGCGCGGTTGGTCGTGAATGGGTGACCACTATGTCATAACAAAACTCCTTGGTCCCGGCTATCATTTGGAAATCCTTGACAGTCATTACGGTTAGTCAGAAGCCAGAAAGTCGTACAATCAGTCTTGCTATGGGGTATCGTGTTACCCGGTAATTGGGTTATGGAGGGGTACCGTGGTACCCGGTAACTGGGTTGTGGAGGACAGATAGGCAGTCGCTCCATGTAAAACACTGGTACTCAGCCGCATCTGGTTTAAACTGAAAGCCGACCACAACATAGTTGGGAAAAAGCTAGGCAGATGTTCGTGCTAGTCCCAGAAATCCTCTAAAAATATAGGCAGACAGCTTTATTTAACCATAGATTTTCTATACCTAAGCTATTTATTTACCATGCAGAATAATACCTAATAGTTATTATTAATGGTGTATCTCGAGTTAGTCATTGTCCTTTACAAAGTGAACGTAAACCACGATCATGAATAATTGCGTCGCCAATCGTGTTTAAGGCTGAGATGTGTAAAGGTCTGAATTTGTAGAATTCTAGATAATATTCGTTAGAACATAAACTTTAAGCTGTTATAAGACCTGCGGGACGTTGAAAAGAGGTACCGCGCCCCCGGAATACAAAGGGCTGAGGGACATGGATGGGTTTTAGGCAGTAACAGTCTGACCCTCCCTTCCGCCCCACCTGCGGCGGGAGGGGTCATTTGATGATTTCTCATCCGAAAAAAATAATGTTATAAGACTCATTCATCATTAACATTGTATACTTTTACGAATATCACAAAATATGATATCAGTAATTAGCACACTTTAAATATTTTTTTATGATAGTAGATATAATAATGAAGTTAATATCTATACATATAAAATGCTTTGTCCTCATTGACTAACGGATCAACGCAAGGCCTAAACCGCTGATCGTAGAAACCTGAAACTTGGAGGGTGTTTTCTTTGTATAGCGTAGGCATGCGATAAGAAAGGATTTTCCAAAATCCTACCCCTAAAGGCGTAAAAAAGAGGGGGAAAGTTTGCATGAAACATTTTTAACTTGAATTCGTATAGCACACGTGGGCGAAGCTGCTGGCGGAAAGCTAGTCAAAAAATAAATAAGAACTTAGAACTTTCATCCATTATGAACAAAAGTATTTATTAAACACCCATTTTATTTCGTCCACGTACGTAAACACATAACCATTCCACTTTTCACATCGGCAAAGGCTTTCGTCATGATGTCACCAGTTACGTCACGCGTCAACAAACTCCACGCGAAATCTAGATAGTACAGTCGCCAAGAAAAGTTCAAAGTTACAAAACACAAGATATTTTGTAACAACTATCTAGTCAGAAGAAAGGGTACAATCGCGATGAGCATGTTCCCACGACGTTACTTTCAATTACGCTTTTTGTTGTAACTGTACTGATGTATCGATGAAGACTTTATTGCACGCGAATCAATTAAAACTATAGCGATGAGGTATAGTGGTTATACGTAACTAAATTTTTTGCCTGCTGGTTAAATATTTTGTGTCGTCACACTAAGTTTAAAATCTCGCCATCAAGCTAGAGGACTAAAAGTTATGTAGTAAAAAAAATATATTTTTCATTAGCACATTACAAAAATCCAAAAATAAATTATTCAAAAAAAATCTTGCAAAATTGTAAAAATAAATAATAACCGCACAGGCAACTATATTTTCGAGCCGTTTGAGGTTGAAACTGAGTCTGACTGCCTACCTTCTTCTGGCTAGTTTTCTATCAAACTTTGGCTTTTATTTAAGCCAAAGGCTAAGCATTGCCATCCAGCGTGGCAACGCTGCCAGTCATTTCGATACACTTCCAATTGATGGCGATGAGGAAGAATTTTTTGACGCCATATTTTATTTAGATTTTCATTTTGTTACAATATTTCTGGTTTCTTTTTCATGTTTGATACTGTAAATTAATTAAAAAATAATTATAGAAACTAAAAACCGTCTACAAGCAAAATCGAAATGAAAATTAAAACCTCCTCCCCCCCCTCCCCCCCGTGCTACGCCATTTAGTGTACCGTTAGGATATAATTCTGATATACTTGAAAGATTATAATAAAGGCCGTATTTATACCTAAATTGCTCAATCCTTCAAAAATACGTGTGAAACCACTAATTAATAATTCCCTAATCTCCTGAGAAAATGTTATATTAACGAGATATGATACATATCAGGGCCATATTAGCTTTAATTAAGTAAAATCATTACTTAATAGTTACTTAGCGAGCTAAGTGACTTTTTCGCAATGTCGTTTAATTATGTGTTCGTTAATATGCTAATTGATTAAGTTATAATTAAGTCGTTTTATCAGGATGTTACTTGAGTGAATAAGTTATTTAAGCTATGTATGTTTGAACATATAAATCTCAAAAACTACCAATCCAATTTTATCAATCCTTACACTGATCAAAAGCTAATGAAATAGTCTATATCTTATGTCCAGGCAATTAGAAACCTCTTAGCCAAATTCCACCCAAATCCGATCAGTAGTTTTTGCAAGAAAGAGTTAAGCTAGGTTTACACTACGACACCATACACCGCACACTTAGTGTATACAGCCAGTGTCTGTGTCTAAACTGGTGTGGTACATTTATCGTGACACGAGAAAAGTGTCGCGACAAAGAAACTATCGAAGTGTGAACAGTAAAATGTATTCTAACATTTGTGTCGAAATTTCTGTCGAATTATATACTTTAAAAAAATCTACAAAACACTTCCACGTAAAAAAATGGAAAGATAATAAAAGAAAATACTTGTAATTTATACTACGAACATTGACTCGATAAGTTTGCACAAACAAAAAAACATTTGAACAAAAACGAATCACTAATCAAATCGATAATTTTCAATAAGTGTTTATTTAATATGGAGCTGTCAAGATTAACTATCATAGACAATATTGTGACAGCTTCTACAATATTATGATTATTAAGTAACGTTACACCTATTATGCGCTTGCGCCGGATGCGTAAAAACATACGGGAATATAGTTTGCGCGGACACGCGTTAACTTTCTTTTCTTTTGAATGCATAAGATTTTTACGACATATTCTTTCTTTGTAATCTTTAATAGAAGATGAAAGTAATTGTATAGAGGATTTTATAGTTTATTTTCTACGTAATAAAATTTCATTTCAATTGTTTGTGTAAATGTAGTTGCGTCGTTTCCTTATTGGGGTTGTTTTGTTTGTTTTATGTTTTTTTCTTTATTAGAATAGAATAGATCTTTTTTTGCTAGAAACACGGTGCATTTTACAAAGATGTTAAATTTGTTATACATGTATCATACTAAATGTCTCACAGTTAAATCGGTATGCAAATTTTAAACTTATTATTATTATATAATTAATAACAAAACAGTTTAGTCTACAAAATGATTGAAAAAAAATACCACTTTAAAATTAAATAGTGCTTAAAGCAATTTCAAATTTACATTGTGTTTAACAATTATAAATTTTAATATCAATATATTATTTACTATTTTACATTACCTATTATTTTACATTTACAATTACAAATTTAATTAACTTGTACAAAATAAAAATACATTTAACGTGTATATTGAAATTAAAAATATACTTAGGTATAATATTGACTTTGAAAGTAATACAGTCTCTCTGCTATGTACTGATAATTAAAAAGTTAAATTCTGTTTGATCAAGACTTCGAATGGTACTACGGGCACTCGTGACCCCCAAACGGTAAATAGTTTTTGTCTGCAGAGTGGCTTTCAAAATATTTGCGACAGAGCTTAAAAACTACAGAGTCTTCTCTGTAGTAATACCTAATAATTAACCTAATATTTTTTAATACCAATTTAATACGGTAAAACATAATTAAATACGGGAGAGTTCAGATATTTTAGAATGTTATGATTATGTTATACTAGCGGCCCGTCCTGGCTTCGCACGGGTTCAATGGTGAAAGAATTTTTGAAATCGGCTCAGTAGTTTTTGAGTTTATTCATTACAAACATACACACAAAAATACAAATCTTTCCTCTTTATAATAGTAGTGTAGATTATGATATTTATTTATTTAATATAAATAATAATTATGATATTTTAGAGAAAACTTAAATAAATTCACAACTCTCTTTGAAGTACAGTGATGGTTTAACGCCACGATTGGCGTGTTAGCCTCTGTGTGTCGCGGGGTCGCTTCGCCAAAATTGTTCTGGGTCTAGGTGTTTGTGCAAATTTAATGTATTGTAAACAAACCCCCTATAGAGGATAACATT
The DNA here is from genome assembly GCA_963891755.1 of Pyrrhia umbra. NCBI lineage: Eukaryota > Metazoa > Arthropoda > Insecta > Lepidoptera > Noctuidae > Pyrrhia > Pyrrhia umbra. The sequence continues at coordinate 7,688,028 of OY982943.1, forward strand.
CCTAGTTAGGTGACCCCGCGTTTTATTAAAAAAAAGTGCAGACTTAAGGAATTTGATAATTTTGGTGAGTTTTTTTTAGGTCAGTTAAAAAAAATATATGCTACTATTCAGAAAAGTTATTCAAGCATTAGTTTCCAATGCTAGTTTTCATAGAAATCACAGTATCAACAAATCAAGATTATTTACTATCTAAGGAAACCAAACTTGATGGTAACTCTTAAAGAAATTGCTAAGGACGTGCCCGCCCAAGGCAAGCATCCGTGTGTTTCCAAAACAGACGAACGGACATACAAACTGGTTCTGTATGTATGTGCGTCAGTGAAAGTATGAAGTCATAGACCATGGTCATTGCGCCTACGGTACTGTCGACACCTCAAGTTTTAAAAGTGAATAATTACTTTGTATTTTTCCTTTTAATTTTTGGTGTTTTTTTTTTACCGAGAAAATTAGAATTCATAGTGGGTAAAGCATTTGGATGATTGAGGTTGACTGTGGAAATGTCTCATGCATCGTTAATGAATTGTAAACTCATATTCCACGCTAACCATGACACTTTTTTTTATAAAATTACCATGTTCAATCAATTCCCTAAAAAGACCACGTCATTTGAACCGTCAACAAGCAGTAATAAAAAATCGTCTTTAATACCTTTTCTTCCGACTGTACACAAAGCTAATAACCACTTAAAACAGCTAAGTAACTTTTAACCTCATAATGCAGTAAGTTGCAGGTTGAAATGGGTTTAATGTTTTTACATAACATATTCTAAGCACAATTAATTATATTATTAAAATTAACATAATCATAGTATTATGTTATTTATTAGTTACGAAAGAGAATTGTGAATGTTTGCCCTGAGACCTAGTCAGATCTGATAGAGACTATACCTTATTTATCTATATCTATACATATAAAATGCTTTGTCCTGAATGACTGACGGATCAACGCACAGCCTAAACCGCTGATCGTAGAGACCTGAAACTTGGAGGGTGTGTTCTTTGTATGACGTAAGCATCCGATAAGAAAGGATTTTCTGAAATTCTACCCTTAAGGGGATGAAAAAGGGGGGCAAAGTTTGTATGAAACTCTGTCATTTTTTATTTGAATATATTTTCGAACTTTAGTTGCAAGTAACACGTATTCTGTGAATATTGTGTTTCTATAACAGTAAAAATTTGTTTTTTTACCCGACTGCGACAGAAGGGGGTTATGTTTTTCGAGTGTATGTATGTCCATTTCTTTGGCACGCCCTATAGCCCAAACGTCTGGACGGTTTTTGACATATGAGGTGTCGTTCGATTTGTCTAAATTGTAGTAGTGACATAGGCTATATAGATTTTCAAACTGGCGCCAAATGGCGGAATGGGAGGGGGAGTTGATTTTTTTTTCCGTAGCAATATGGGTATCAAATGAAAGCTAGTAAAAAAAATAAAAATAACAATAAGAACAAAAATATATACATTTTATTACAACTTGAGACATGTTTTCATACATTCTTTAACGCTTAATACGATTCGTCATCCCGTTTAATACGCCTAACGCCAACACATATTACCTCTGCGGCAGCGGCCAGCGGCGGAAATAGAAGACCCTGATAGCAAGCGACCCTTGACTGTGCATGATGCAATTCTAAACATTGCAGCTGCTTGGGAAGCAATTAAGCCTGAAACCATTCAAAATTGTTTCAAGAAAGCAGGTTTCAGAAATAACCAGGTTGACGTCGTGTTGGAAGAAGAAGAACCCGTAATACTGCAGGGTTTTCCTGGATATTCTTCCATTGTACGAAATTCAATCAATTGAAGATATTATTGAGAATGTGAATAACACACAAGAAGAGGCTGAAAGTGATAATGATCAAGAAGATGAGTCTACTCCGATTTTGTCACACGCCCAGGCATTATCAGCAGTTAATGATTTAAGACGCTATGTAACTTCTTTGAATCAAAGTGAAGACGCACTACAAAAGTTAAATTACGTTAAAAAACTTGTAATTTCTAATGCCTCAAAATCTTTTTGTCAAACTAAAATAAGTGATTATTTTAAATAACGTGATAGATACACGGCACTTTATATAACGTACATAATTTTGAAATGTACAATTCAATACCTAATATTAATACATACGTATGTAGTAGGTCCGTTTTTTATTTCCCTATATCCCGCATAATACGCTTTCCCGCTTTAAGACGCGTTTTTGGTTGAGTCCCTGTGAAATCGTCTTAAACGGGTTTTACTGTATTTAAATAAACAGATTTTGTACTAATATTTTTTTTTCTTTTCATTAGTCGTAATTAATTACCTTATTTTTTTGAATGTACACAATAGAGTACGTTTCATTTATAATTAAACTGGCCGAGAAATTTCATTGTACATAGCAGCTGTCGCTCTGCTCTCCCCTCCACTGTTCGAGATCTTTACTGCTATTTTTATACACAGGTATCTTTGAAAAATGTTCCTATATGTCTACTCAGGTAAGATTTAACATATAAATAAATAAAAAATACTGTTTAAAGTGAAAATATATGGTTAAATATTATTTTTTCATAATAATTTGTTTAAACAATGAAACAATGATAAGCACAAAAAAAAAATGGGTAAACATTGCAATTTATAGTTTAAAAAACAATATCCCATATCGATCATATTAATTCATTCACTATAACTCTAATCCGAGGTGAAAACCCCCAGGCGCTCCACTACAACTAAAAATCGGGTTTTCAGGGCTAGCTAAAATAAAGTATTTTTCAGAAGTCATGTCTTGAAATTATTGGTGTCGAACTATCCAATTTATGAGTAACTGTGACACAAATATTATCGAAAGCCATCATTTACAACCAAACGAGATGAATGTATTAAAATAAAATAATCATCAATAATATAAAAATTAGGTATTCATAATATTTAAACATCATAGTGTGGTAATAGGTATAGCAATAAATTATTATGTGGATACTAGTCAAACTATTTAGGTGAGAGGTACGGGAGATATTAAAGTCAACTATCTTACGAAAACGGTCACCCATCCATGGACTGACTCTAGCTAGCGCAGCTTAACCTTGCTAATCTATCAATCCGCACGGTTTTTACATTTCTCTGGAACTCGTCGAGCTACATTGTCTCGGCGTTTTCTGGTGGTCGCCACTGTTGACTCTAGCTTTCAGGAGTTGCAGTGGTTGGGAATAGTGTGGCGGGCTTGTCCCAACAAAAAATCAATCCAACTACATTAAACAGCAATAACTTATAAATAGCTTATATACATATTTATAAACATGATTAAGAATGTAAGGAAACCGGAGCAAATAGGATATAACATTATGTCATTAATTAATATAAATATTATGCTTCATCAGCTGGTTACGTCAATTCAATTTGGAACAGATTCTAATACGTCAATCCTCTTTAAAAGTGACTGCTTTCTTAAGTTAATAGATCACTTTATTGTGACATTTACTTCCTGATAACGTAAAAAGTATAAACATAATGCAACGTCATCATATGCCTAGCCTTTTCCTAACTATGTTGGGGTTGGTTCCAGTCTAACCGGATGTAGCTTAGTACCATTGTTTCACATGGATCGATTGCCTATCTCACCTCCACAACTCAGTTACCGGGTAACACGATACACCTCCACCTCCACCAGTAACGACTGTAAATCTACAAATGATCAACATTATGTGACGTATGATTTAAAAATGGCTACCCAACGTCTCCTTCTTCTAACGTGTCAATAATAAATTAAGCTGTCAACCCACCCAAAACTGAGCAAGATCAAACTTAACATAATTTATTTTTTGTTTCAGACAAAATGCGGCACACAGGACAAGTAAAAGCTGCAGTAATATTACTAATACTACATATCACAACAACTAAAACTGCTAAAAACAGTGCACCATCCGTCCACGAGGTGATCAATGAGCAAGCAAGAATAGACGACAAGAGACCTCTACCTTACGGAAACCCTTTAGCAGGAAACTCGCAACAAAATGCAAAACTCCATGCTCAGCATCAGCAAGCGATGTTCAATGCTGAAAGGATACGACAACACCGAGCACAACTCCAACGATGGAACAAGGCTCCTCAACAAGTTGATAGTTACATGAAAGCCTACCACGAGTCCCAAGAAAACCACCAACTAGCTTTAGAACAAATGCAAGCTCCACAGAAAGATAAGAAACCTAAAACAAGACAAGAAAGAACTAATCCAAGAAGCAGAACTAATCTTGATCCGATCAAAATAACTAGAGCTGATGCAGTTGATAAAAATAGAAATCATAGATCATACGGTTCAGTTTATTATAATGCACATCAAAAACACAAAATTAATACATCTCCAGGCCCCACTTATGATCAGGGTGTAACAATTAAACCTAATGGAAATATCGGATTAAATAATTTGGAAAAAGAACACACTGGGCTGTATACAGAAATATCGCCAAGTAAGACTCAGTATGTTTACCCGAAACTGTACAATCAAATGCACTCCTACCAGTCCGCTGAAGATATACATGCGTTGAACACTTTACTCACAAAATCGCCACAAGAACAGATAACGGAATTGAACACACTGACACAAACAAAAGAATATGGAAAAGATATTCTTCAAACGCCCATTGATTTATACTTTTACCTAAATAACCCTAACACAGCGGAAGACAATAGCAAATATAATGTACAAAATGCCTACGTTGCACCATACGCAACTGGGTATGCAAATTACGCTGACCACAAACCAATAACGGAAGAAGTTGATGACATAGATGAGGAGAAAGCTGCCGAATTACAAAAGTACCAACCGCCAGCGCCAACACCTATACCTCATATTTTCGAAGACCCCACTACTACCAAGAGCAATTATTACAAAATTGAAGTGGAACAGACTGTAAGTGGGAATAAACATGGGAAAAATATTGAGTTTACCCCTCAACATAAGCCTAATTATGCAGCATTGACTTATGAGAAACCTTTGAACTTTTATACTCAAGAACCGAGCACAGAAGGGGTAAAATATCTTCAGTCCCAGGTTTCAGGAGTACAGCATCTATCTCAAGATGGCACTGGAGTCTCAGCATACGGAGACGATGATGTAAGTATTAAAAAGCTTAGGACTAAACGTCAGTTAGACACAGAGTTATTTATTTTGGATAATGAAACTACTCCTACACAAAAACCTTTACTTGAAAATGAAATTCAGTTTAGTTCCAATAATAATAAAACTTCAAAAGAGTTTAATGTATCCTTTGACGATTTTTTAGTTCCTAATAGTAGTGTTATCAGTTCTGGTAATAAAATAATAGTGAACGCTACTGATAGCAATGAAAGGTTACCTAAAGCAGATGAATGGAAACGTTATAGAACCTTCGATGATGACCACCCTGCTGGAGTAGCCAGAGATTACGACTATTATGACGATGATGGCAACAAAGATTATTCTTACGAAGGTGATTATGACGCAGATGATGATTTCAATCCCCCAAATATAGATTATCAAGCACAAAACCATTTAAAACTACCATCACCATTCTCTAATCCCAACAGACTAAGAAAACCGACTAACAACCAAAATGTTGACTCTCAAAATGCTTTCTCGAATAGATACGCTAATTTTAAACATCCCAACTACAACGAATTCCATTCTGAACTAAGCGACGACTATGGGCCACCCAGCACCAGTTACGGATACCCTAACATACAATATGGGCCACCCAAATACCATTTTCGAGGGTCAAAACAGTATGGACCCCCAACTGGATACCCAGAAATTTCTAGCTTGATAGATTCTTTAGAACCTGTGTATATGTTGACGGAATCACAATTGAAAGATATTGTAGGGCCGAGGCATGTAAATGTCCAACATTTAGATGTGTTCCAGTATTCTGCTATGACTAAACCTAAGCATAGATATCCTAGAAGAATTAAGAAGCATAGACAAAGTAGAAGGCCTAGGAAGTTAGGAAAGCTTCGTAAGTTAAATAAGTTAGTGCATTATTAAAAAGTAAGGTGTTGTTGAAAATAAAGTATTCTAATATATTACAACAGTTTCGAACGCGTTGTTTGAACAAAAGTTTAAAGGTTATTTATTATTCTTAGTATGTATCGAATATGGCTACTTTCTTGCCCTAATTATAGATAAGATGATACTATAGTATGCCCAGACTAAGAGCTTTAACCATAATCGAATTCGGCTTTCAATTTAGATACAATAACTGAATGGTAAGATTTTTTGTTTTAGAAATTATGCCGAAACGATGAGTTACCATATCAAAATACTGCCATTGAAATATGACGATTAAGTTTTAAGTTATTTTAATTTATAGTTAAGTTTAAATTAAACTATTTAATGTGTTATTTAAATTAAATAAATTATGTGACTTGCAAGAGTTCTTATTTATTATTGACGTCGGCGCGGCGGCGTAGAAATAAATTGAAACTGGGAGTAAGTTATGGGATAAGTTTCAAACAGTTTTTCATTCGAGATACGATGTAACTGCGAAAAACACGTACAGAACCATTTATATAGAAAACTTTTTTTATTTTTTTATGGCAATTTGTCTACGAAGACTACGGAAATTTCTGCTAAAGACGCGTAGGGTCCTAGTTCACCGACAAGATAACGGTCCGATCAACTGTAAACAGCTGTTTATCAAACTTCCTTACTTCTACCATACGATGGATAACCTATCATTAGGGTTTTTCATTCCTAAAACGGTCGATTTACCAAGCCGGGGTTGAACGAGAAGTTGACAACACGAAAATTCCAGCTTCGTGGTTAAAAAACGTTTTCGTTTAACGGGCTGACTAACCTAACCTAACCATCTGTCGATGCTAATGGCCCTAAATAGTTCAGGTTTTTGTCAAATTACATAACTGTTAAAAGTAGGTTCCTCATAAATAACTACCATGATTAAATGTCAACTGGCCAGTCATTCTGTCAGCATTTTCTATTTGTCTCAAAGATACTTGAATTGTGAAATTTGTGAAATTAAACAAGTGCTGTCTAATATATTCAATGAATAGCTTACTTAAGATGAGACGAAATAGTAAAGTCATTATATTTTGTGATGTAATATAAGAAGCCGTGGTCGTATAGGTATAAATCTCTAATATGAATGTGAATTCGAAAACTGGCAAGTACCAATGTGACTTTTCGAAGTCATCTGACTTTCTAATAAGGGCCAAGTTAACCAGGAAGCTGGATTTTTCGTGTCAACCCTGGTTTGGTAATCAACCGTTTCAGGAATAAAAATCTCAAATAATACGTTACCCATCGAAAGTTGGAAGTTTGAATTTATGGTAAACAACTGTTTTAAGTTAATCGGACCATTATCTTGTCGGTGAACTTAGGCCTTAGTATATCGTGGACACCACTGATTAGTGGTGAAGGAAAACTTCATGAGGGGAAACTTGGACTAAAAAGTCTGAAATCACCAATCCATTTTTTTTGTGCAACTAGGTGTTAATGTTTCTAGTATACTCTCATGGCTGTTTGTCTTTTATGAGAATAAATGATGTAAACCTAAATTAATCTGCTTAATTATCGCTGTAACAAACATTATACGACTGGATTTGTAAAGACATGATTTCCGGAAAACCCCGGAAAGCATTTAACAGTCATTTCACGGTAAGCTGGTGAAATGATGCTATCTATTAGCTGGAAGAACCGCCAACACGGAGTAACGGACCCCTTTCTATGTCATAAAAATTAAATATAATGTATTTCCGATACTAAACTGTTGCAATAAAGTCAAGTTAATAGAATATCTAATATCTGGGGGGTTAGACAAGTGGCAAAAACGCTATAGAAACGCTATAGAATAGAAAACAAAATGTATAGGAATGACATATAGCTAGTCGTAAACGAATGTCATTCCCATACATTTTGTTTTCTATTCTATAGCGTTTCTATAGCGTTTTTGCCACTTGTCTAACCCCCCTGTACATTCTAATGCTAACTTCCTAATTATTTCTCGTATTATAAATGCGAAAGTGAGTTTGTTTATTTGTTTGTTTGTTACGCTTTCACGGTAAACTGATTTGGATGAAAACTCATACGCAGATAGATGGGACCCTTTTTTTAGGGGTGGGAAATCATCAAATGACTCCTCCCATTGTTTGGGCGGAACGGGAAGGGAGGGTTAGACACTTACCAATTACTGACTACAACCTATCCAAGTCCCTCCCCGCGCGAAAGGCCTGCAGCTTGGGTAAATTAGATCCTGAATACGGCCATAGGCTACTTATTATCCTGGTGCGTTTAGTTCTCTTGGAAACCGTAGTAGCAAGTAATAATTACTTCAATGCCTTGGTCATTAAGTTTCTTATTACTAGCTCAGAGTTGAAAGAAACTAAAAACATTTATTTTAGGACACGCACAGGAATTAAACAATGAGTAAAAATCAAAGAGTGACTGGTTAGTCTACCTGTACGAGGCCGGAAAATGCTTCCATCTCAGCATAATGCTGCAGCAATTATTATAATAAATGCTTCTTCTTCATTATGTGACATCCCGTGACTCGGAGATTAAGTAAAGCCTGGACTATGAGAGAGAGAAGAAGAGGAATAGAGAGTACCCCTGTCATCAGTCATTTTTTAACCGGCAATCAGATTCCTGAAGGACTTCACTCACGCACCCAGATAAAAACTATTCTTCATGTTTGCTCACTTTTCAATTTCCATTCCAAATATTCCTAGCTCGACGAGCCAGCCCGCGAGCTAATAGCTTTAAAATTCCCGATTATAATAATCTACACTAATATTATAAAGAGGAAAACTTTGTTTGTTTGTTTGTAATGAATAGGCTCAAAAACTACTGGACCGATTTTAAAAAATCTTTCACCATTCGAAAGCTACATTATCCACGAGTAACATAGGCTAAATTTTATTTTGGAAAAAATAGGATTCCGTAAGATATTTGGGTTTTCTACCACTATTCTACGCGGACGAAGTCGCGGGCAGAAGCTAGTCATATATATTCTGATCCAGCCTGTCCCTTGCTGTCCTCCCCCAGCGACGCCCTAAGCCGAGGCCCGTACCCCACTAGGGGGTGCCCTTAGCGTGTAGTCGCTTAGCTTTGTATGTTAAGCCCTGGCTGGAGGCCCTAAATTCATTTAAGGCACTTCACAGGCAAGCCCGGTAAAGCAGTCGACGACCTTCTATGTTGACCTGCGAGATGCGATACAAAAAAAAAACCAAATATTCATTTGAATCTGTGCATCCGTTTTACCACGAAAGTGTTACAAACAGATACGACAGTCACCTTCGGATTTATAAAATTAATACCTACTTGGACTTATCCAATATCCTATATTTTCACAGATCCAGTACGCAGCGAACTACGAATTCGGTTACCGAGTTCGTGACCACGAAACTGGCAATGATTTTGGTCACCAGGAGGCCAAGTCTGGTGACAAAACCCGAGGGTCTTACCATGTCCTCCTGCCTGATGGTCGGCTTCAGCAAGTCAAGTATTCTGCTGGACCAGACGGGTTCCATGCTGATATTTCCTACGACCATCTACATGGCAATGCTTAGAATAACTGTAGTATCTACGTTTCTGATGTGGTTGTGAAAAAGTGATGTTTGAATCAAAAATTGTTTCATAGTTTCGTATATTTGGTCAGTAAAAAACCTGTTTAATAGGTTTCGATTTTTGGTTGTTAGAAATGTTGTGTTGTATTTAGTTTTATCGATAGCAAGTCAATCGATATTAGAAATGTAAATATTAGATGTTAAACTGTAAATATTTCTTTATGTTATTTATTAAGTTATTATGTCTGTACTTAAATATTTTTTTGTACATAATATATATACAAAAATGATATGTTTAAAATAAAACACGAAACAATAAAATTATATTTATTTTAAAAACACATTAAAACCTTATGCACTAAAGTATAATTAAGATGCAGAATATTAATTAAGCTCTGTGAGAAATTGTTTTGTTTCAAAAAGAAGGTTATTATTAACAAAAGTATCTCAAAACATTAAGTTATTTGTCGAATAAAAACCTGAGTAAACAATAAATATTACAAAAAAATAGGTATACAACCTCCTTGGTCCAACCAGGCTGTATGTTAACGCTCCAACGCCTAAACTAATATGGCGCCAAAGAAAAACACCGCACGTCATTTTATACAATATGGCGGGTCGAGGAAACGATAGAACAAAAGTTGCAAATGATATAATGGAAGTGAAAATAGAAAGCGTAGTCATATGTCATTGCGCGCGAACGACATTACTTAAGATTATGTAACGGTCCATATGAGGAAATTTAGTGATAATTTTTGAAATATGCTTTTAATTTTAATCATTAAATCTAGAGAACCGCTCCATTTTCGCACTAATGCAATGTTGATTTTTATTATATAGATTTTGTACGCTGATATATTTAGAGGAGCTTGTGGTTAAGTAACAGCCGCATGGGTCGATCGATCAAAGGTTAAGTTGCACTTGGCGCGGTCGGTCCGTAGGTCTATGTCATAGCGAAACTCCTTCGTGCCTCTGAATTGGTCCCGGCTGTCATTTGTAGATCTTTGTCAGACAGTCGTTACGGGTAGTCAGAAGCCAGAAAGTCTGTCAACCCGTTTTACCATAGGGTATCATGTTACCCGGTAACTGGGTTGTAGAGGTCAGATAGGCAGCCGCTCCGTGTAAAATACTGGTACTCAGCCGCATCTGGTTTAGACTGAAAGCCGACCCCAACATAGTTGGGAAAAAACTACGCAGATGATGATGAATTAAAAGATCTAAGCGAACAGGCTTTGGGTATCAAATAGGCAGTCGCTCCATGGAAAAACAATGGTATTAGATAAGCAGGATCCGTTTAAGCTGGAATCCAACCCCAACATGTTGGGAAGGCTGAGCTAGGATTATGATTTCGAAAGTACCATTAAATAAAAGGGAAAAAAGGGGCATTTTTCCATTTACTACCTATCTATACCTACTATAATAATATTATAAAGAGGAAAGATTTGTTTGTGTTTGTTTGTAGGGTTTTAACTCAAAAACTACAGGACCGATTTTAAAAATTCTTTCACCGTTAGAAAGCTACACCTTTACGAAGTGTCATACGCTATATTTATTTCCAGAAATAATTAGGGATCCCTACAAAAACTTGAATAATGTAACCCAAGGTGTAAAAAAAATGTCCACTCGGGCGAAGCCGTGGGCGGAAAGCTATCATAAATACTTAGAAATTCTGCACAAAATATTCCAATAGCGCTTTGCCTGACCTGGGAATCGAACCTAGGACCTTACGCTCAGCAGTCGCGTTTACAACCACCCAACGACCCAGTGTAAAAAATAATACGTTATTTATTTCATATATATACACATTCATTGTTGTCAGTCGTAATAAAAAATACATTAGGTGTTCTTTTTAATCTACTGTAAAATAAAATACAATCAAAGGAAATGATTCAGCATTATTCTTGTTACTAATTTGCTGATCAATTGCTGAGGACAATAGCTTGCAAACCTTGATAATGTAGTTCAAGGAATACATAAATAATTGGGAAAAGGCTAGGCATATAATCCGTACTTTCTTACTAATACAGTTGCGAAAGTGAGTTTGTTTGTATGTCACGCTTTCACGGTAAATCGGTTGAAACGATTTGGATGAGATTTGCTGTGGAGATAGACGGGACCCTTTTTTTCGGATTGGAAATCATCAAATCACCCCTTCTACCGTCATCATCTGCCTAGCCTTTTCCTAATTATGTTGGGGTCGGCTTCCAGTCTAAACCGGATGCAGCTGAGTACCAGTGTTTTACATGGAGCGACTGCCTGTCTGACCTCCACAACCCAATTACCGGGTAACACAGTACCCCTTGGTAAGACTGGTTCTGACTTTCTGGCTTCTGACTACCCGTAACGACTGTCAAAGATGTACAAATGACAACCGGGACCTACAGCTTAACGTGCTTTCCGAGGCACGGAGGAGTCTCGCTATGACAAAGATCCCATCCACGGACCGACCGCGCCAAGCGCAGCTTAACCTTTGATCGGTCAAACCGTGCGGCTGTTACTTAGCCACGAGCTCCTCAAATCACCCCTTCTACCGTGTCAGACTCTTACTGACTAAAACCCATCCATGTTCCTTCCTCAGCCCTTTGTATTCCGGGGGCGCGGTAAAACTTTCGAACATCCCCCACCTCGGCAGGGTAGATGGGACCGCTTTATTATGTTAATTTTAATCTGGGCACTTTCAACAGCTAGTTGAAAAATAAAACATTAAAATGAATAACTAAGTATATATGTATTTATTTCACTAATCAAGAGTATTGTTATATAATACTTTTAAACAATTTTAGTATAGATACAATATGCCTATATTAATCACAATTATAGTTAGTACAGCTTTTGACAACAAGTTTGTTTATACAAAATGCTTTGCAATCAATCGTAGCCATTGTTCGATTAAACTGGCTTACCATGACCTTAAAATAAGCAGTACTGCTAACCTTATTTCACATGTTTTAGCCATATCTCGTTGAAACTATTTGAACAATGCATAGATTTATTATACGAGCGTTAGATCGGCAATGCGAGAGAGAAACATAGTTACTCATGAATTAGAGCGAGATAGACGAGACCATTCACGTACACGCTAGCGGCCTGTATCGGCCCAACACCAGTTGTGAACGAAACATTATTTATTATTTTTATCCGCTTAATTTTATCTTTCTCGCGTTTAAAAGTGCAAATTTGGTGTTAATAGACCCAAACAATTATGGACACGTAAGTGTGCAGTATCTGGTTGCAGTTCACCTAGGAAAGAAAATGCAGGTTACCCCATACAAAATTCAGTGGGGGAATCGCGTTTTGACAGCTCATCAAAATTATGTCAATTAATTGCTGGTGTCTAAAACCCAATTAAGAGAATGTCTATCTATTTCTAACTATAGCAAGCGATGTCTATGACGACAATACTGCCAGTGTTAGAAGTTAAGTGAAAAAGTAAGTGGTGTAATGTAAATTGATCCGAATTAATAAAAAAATATGAAATAGTTGAACTGATTGTAGAACTTATTGAGTTAGCAGGAAATTTTAAGGTCATGGTAATTAAATTGTCCTATTTTCGCCTATCGTCAATCTGTCATTCAATGAACCACATAATTAAATTGAACACATACAATATGTGATTTAGGTATATAGAGTAAAAAAAATTGTAATAAACAAAACCGCTCTTGACCTAAATAGTTACTATTTAGTACGAAACTTACTATTAACGTTAGAAATTCCCTAAAATTAACTAAACTCTCAATTAGTCGATATTTCTTTAACAAAGTTATTGCTATAAACCCTTATGAAAAAAAATACAAATGCCTACCTAAACGATTAAATATTCAGTTATTATTTCTTAAATTATGCCTGTAAAACGTATAACCGATTTAAATCGAATAAAAACGTCATCACACTGCAGGCAATCGCTAAATTAATCGACTAAGCAAATCGTTTCGCAAATAAACTTACTATTTTAATAAAATACCAATATTTTCTTCTATATTTTTTCGTCTTATCTATATTTTTTTTAAATGGACTTAATTATGCTCACACTTATTTTTATACAGAGGTAAGCAGATCGCGTTAAAGTTTTAATTAAGTGCACTCTGAACGCATTGGTTATGCAAACAATATTATATTTTAGTCAAATTACACTATAGCGTATATACCGAAGTTTTTAAAAGCTTCTATGGACAAATCAATCTCTATAAGTATGGTCACGAGTGTCTGATGTTACTGGCATAGTTATCCTTACTAATATTATAAATGCGAAAGTAACTCTGTCTGTCTGTCTGTCTGTTACGCTTTCACGCCAAAACTACTGGACCGATATAAATTACATTTGGTACAGAGATAGAATAGACCCTGAGGAACAACATAGGCTACTTTTTACCCGGGTGCGCTAAGTAGTTCCCTCGGGATGCGGGTGAAACCGCGGGAAACAGCTAGTACTATATATATTTACTAGCTGTTTTTCGCGGTTTCATCGTTCGTAATTTCGTAACATCGTAATTTCATCAAAATCGGCTCACTGGTTTAGGCGTGAAAGCGTAAAAGACAGACAGACAGAGTTACTTTCGTATTTATATTAGTAAGTATTAGTATATTAGTAAGGATAAGGATTTCCATAATTTAAGTCCTTTTAGATCATTCACAACGTAATTGGCCAGATTCATAGATTTATTATACTCGCCTTCGATCGGCAATGCGAAAGAGAGGTATTCATGCGTTAGAGCGAGATAGGTAGACCATTCGCGTACACGCTAGCGGCCTGTATCGGCCCAACGCCAGTTGTGAACGAAACAAATCCCGCTTATTTTTTTATAATCTCGCGTTTAAAAGTGTTAGTGTGGTGTTAATAAACGCAAACAATTACGGTTACGTGTGCAGTACCTGGTTGTAATTTATCTAGGAAATAAAATGCACGTTAAACGCACACTAGTGTTATTTTTACTGACTTTATTACTATCGCTCTATCTTACCGCTAGTATAATAAATCTATGGCCAGATTACGACTGTCATGCTAATGACCAAATCATAATTAACTCCGATCAATGTCATCAGCTTTTCTCAACTATGTAATTAGCCATAATTATCATACCATTTCCATAGACAGCGTAAGATTGTTTTTTATTGCTGTATTTTTCGGTACTAGAATCTTATATCGGTACTAGAATATTATATCGGTACCAGAATATATCGGTATCGGTGAAATATCGGCGATAATGCAAATTGAAGCTACCTATAATATCTATTAAATACATAGAATAAACTATAAAATAATCTAACTAAACGAAACAATGAAATAATGCAATTAACCTATTTATTTATGTGAGAGTAAGGAAATATATTTATGTATTGTTGATTATTTATTTGAAACAATATGGGTTTCGTAAAGTAATTGACTAATATAAATCCTAGACTTATTTGAGTAGGATTTAGTAGAATATGTAGGTGAAATTATATTAAGTTACAGGAGAGATAAATGATTCTATCTAAATATTCCGGTTAGTTAAATAATATGATACAGCGAATAAGGTATGTGAATATATTTATTTTTTAACTTTAGCCGTTAAATGTAAAAAAAACGTAAAATATAAACATAATAATGGATATTAGACACATATCAATCATACTAAATAATTTATAGATTACACAAGTAATCGTTACTTTAAAAAAAACATATTTAACCATTTATTCACTTAAAAAAATCTTGAAATTAATTATCGGAATATTATCGTTCTTAGATATCGTAACGATAATTTAACGATACATTTATCATAGCGTGGTCAAATAGGTTTTTATACACAATATCCTACACAGTGAGTTTGGGAAATAATTATGTAGGTTTTTAAATATTTTTTTTTTACCAAGCACACTGCGTAAATAACATACTCAAATGATTTACACTAATTTTGAATAATCCTTAAATAAAAAAAGAAAACTACAAAAAAAAAAAGGAATAGGCGGACTTTGACATACATACTTAAAATTTCAATCGGTTAAAAAAAGTTGAACTAAAATGGCGCTGTTATGAATATATGTTTTACTTCAAAATTTAAACTTTTGATATGCCACGCATTAACTACATAACTGCTACTTTTAGTACACAAACAAAAATATCTATCTATCTATTAAATAAAAAATAATCCCTATTTCCCTTGGTAATCACATCACACGTGAACGGCCGGACCGATTTGGCTGAAATTTGGTACGGAGATAGAGGGGACCCCGGAGAAGGTTCTTCCGTGGAGAAACTTCCTTCGGGACGCGGGCAACAGTTAGTACTTAATAAAATTCTGTTTGAGGGATATAGACAAATATGAATAGCGACAGAATAAGCCACGATCTAGATTACAGTGCGAAAAAGAGACGGTACGATTCAAATTGTATAGCTTCATCACTCTCTGGCACTGATATTTGAACCACTATAACATGTCATAATACGTCTTCAGCACTTATTTTAAGCTGGATTTTGACCTTTATGATATTTCAGCGGCAATTTCAAAAAAATAATTCTTGGGCGATTAAAGATATTTTTTAAGAATCTTTTGTCTACAGCAGCTATACTCAACCTGCGGCCCACAGGCCGCGTGCGGCCCGCCGGCCCTTTGTGATTGGCCCAAATTGAGTTACAATATTGTAAAATATTTTTAAATTTCGCGTCCATCAGATAAACTGTGGGCCCACCGTGTAAGTAAAATAGTTAAATAAAATAGGTCACTAGTAAAGAGGGCCGTATCAACATTTCTGAGGAAAACTTAATAAGTTTTTTTATAAAAACCTAAAAAAAAGTCTTGCGGCCCGCGACACCATGACCGAAACGTTTTTGTGGCCCCATAATAAAAAAGGTTGAGTATGGCTGGTCTATAGGGTCGGAGTTATTTAGCCAACGAATTGATTTATTGAAAACATATAGATAAAGATAATATTATACACAGCAAAGACACTTATAATACTTGAACATATATTTTTATACCTAAAAGGCACTGTTTGGCTTCAAATGCAAATATATCTGGCAGTGTTATTCACAAGCTATTTTTTAACTGACAACCCCATTGAAGTTAATGATAATCCTATACCTATATTATCCTAGTGTTGGCCAAAGTTTTTAAAGGAAATCAATTTATTACTGCACTTTATTTTCAAAAGATTACATAATGTAGCTACTATTTTTGAAAAATAAAAAATATATGATTATTAGTTTATATACCCAAAAGCAGCCGTGCTAAATTCTAGTGTATTTAAACTCATTTGAGTTTAAATACACTAGAATTTAGCACCGCGTAGCATGATAACAGACGCCATTTTGTCAACTTTTTTTAAAGAAAAACACAACAGTCAAAATCTTCTGTCAAAAATTTAGATATACATAACCCGACTTGATTTATGACAAACAAACTGACAACCTTCCTGAAGGCAATTGGTTACCGTCTCTTTTAAAAATCTCAAAAAACTATGACTTTACAATACTTTACTAAATTTAAACAACATTTATAACCCAAATTTCTTCAGCATGCGATAATTTTATACCTATTTCTTTGAATAAAATAACTAATTATTGCTTTATATTGCGATTTACTGAAATTTAAAATAGTTTATATACAATATATAAAATGATACGTCATTCTGACGATTGAAGCGTCACTATGACGTATAGAAATGGCCGAAATAAACAGAATTTGCGTAACAAGCTTTTTGGCTGAAGTATATTTTTGTCTCTTTTTTACTTTTGTAATTTGACAGTTGTGTGACAAGGACAGAGATACAGCATAGAAAAGTGCTAGTAAACATTTATTTATTTCAGATTAAGTTTGCCCTGTGACGCCGCTTGCTGTTGATTTACGCACCAATATTAGAAGTGTAAATTTGTACACGAAATTTAGATGAAATATCTATATAAACTAATTAGTAATTACAAATGTTTGTAACTTATTTGTACTTACATTTTTAGCGTCATCATTTATTTTAAATTATGCACTAATAATGTCAGTTACTTCGAAGAAAAAAAACATTAGTTTTTTTTTGTAAAACCGTTACGGACCTTTATAGTACACGCTCTAGCGATGTAGATACCAGTGCGAAAAAGAGATGGCGAAATTCGTCGTGTATAGCGCCATCTCTTTTTTGCACTGGAATTTAGAACACTACAAAGTGTCACAATACGATACCGGATAATCAAATCAAAATCTTGTTTAAAAGGCGTAGAAAGATGACATTTATATTTGGAAATCATTTTTTTTTATCTTACAGATTATTCTACAACATCGTCTATATAGCAAAATGCACAATTTGTATGTCTGTTATATTGAACAAAATACCAATTGAAACACGACTTATATTTGTTTTGGAAACCTGTGTCTAGTCCAATTTCAATTTCGTCCGATTTAAAAGTAAACCTTACATTCCAATACGCGTTTAATAACATATCATACCAATCCAATTTACGTCTCTGTGAGAACGCCTTAAGGTTCAAATTCGAACAACATTTAATCTAATTTCTGCTTTTTACTATCAGGTACGTTAAGTTCAACGCCGTTTAAACCTAGAGGGCGCTTTAGCTTGCTTTCAAAGCTCTTGGAAAGGTTACTTAAATGTCTTATTTCGTTTGTAATACCCCTTATTTTGGCAATGGTGGACTGCGACCTCGTTTTTGGGCTCCTATTGTCCATTGAAGTCGATGGCGACGGGCTGAAGCGGCTGTCGTCCGTCTTTTGAAGTTTGGGGGGAGGTTCTGAATCATCTTCGGAGAGACTGGGAAGCTTGATCAGAGGTTTCCGAGGCTTCATATTTGGCAAAACTAGAAAAAAAAATGAAAAATACAACCGACTTCCAAAACATTTAAAAGAGAATAAATTTAGTTTCTGCTGAGAATCACTCTGGAAGTCGGTGTCTTACACTAAGTTACAATTGTGTGTGTTTTTGCCACCGACTTCTAAACCGATGTCTCAGCAGAAACTTAATTTATTGTGTGAGTGATATTTCCGAAAATGAATACGTAATGTTGATAAAGTTCACAATTTTTCACCAGTTTACAATCTTACGAGTAAGATTACAAACTAACGGTACTCAGTCTTACGGTGACATTTACGTAAAATTGTATAAATACATATAATATCTTACGTTTATTATTCCTCTTGGAGGTCCCAATGGGTAGAACGGACAGGTCCAGCTTGATCTGGCTGGAGAAGTGACGTAACGGCTGTGATGACGTCGTCGCCACTTCACCGGCAGCACTCGCTGGAAACATTGACTTTGATTTCACGAAAAATGTAAACAAAGTCGTAACCTATTTTGTACTAATTCTGCCACAGAAATTAACAAAATGGCGTAAAGATGGCGCATTTATGTCAATTTTATGCTCTAAACGTCATTATACATCATTTAATGCCACTTTATTTATCTATGTGGGATAATTAGAACAAAATAGGTTATGATTTTGTTTACATTGATTATAAAGAGTAATTACTGATATTACTGGATGGTAGATTTTTTGACTCGGCTCTTGCAAACAGCTTTTTTAACCGACTTCATAAAAATAAGGTTATCAATTCGACCCGTATGTTTTGAGACGTATTATCTATTATTCAACTAGCTTTTTTCCTTTGCCCGACTTCCTTCATGTTAACGATCAGTATTTACAATTAGGTCCATATAAAACATATCTGTTAATTGAGGTACACTATTTGTTTGCCAAATTTCATTCAAATCCGTTTAGAGGTTTTTGAGTGATTGAGGAAGAAAAATCCAAACAAGTTTGAGTTTATATCGAAATATGCAATTTCGGCGTTATATGTCCTCAGTATTTTTACACTGCATTGTACTTACCAGCAATGGCCTTACCGCCGACAGCTTGATTAGTGTGCGTGAGTTCGCTGTACTTTATATCGCACTCTTCAATACGCTTCTTCAAATCAGCTGTGAAAAATAATTTTATATCCGAATATTGTCGAACAAAAAAAGGTTAATTTAAATCCGTCGCGTGTCATACGCACTTAAAACTATATTTCTTTAGATATTTTTTTACTGATATTAACATTAAGACTATTAAATTATACTCCATTTATGAGATTAGACATTTAAACGCACCCTATTTACTGTTTGTTCAAACGATTTAAAGCTCTATTACTAAGGTGACAAGACAAAAACAGATGCAGAATATATTTATTATTGCAAACACTATTTGCTTTCAACGCCATCTTTATCAGGACGAAATAGAACTCAAAATCGGTTGAAAAAGCTGCAAAAAGAGTTTGAAAGTTTTTCTAATCTCATTGTAAGTATATAAAACAATGCTGTCAATATTTAATGTGTACCGGCATGGCGTTTAAAGTGCTGTAACATTCAGAAAAAAAAAATATTTAGCAAGAATTTTATGAAGCATTTTTTGTGTAGTAAGAATGTTAACACAAAAAAAACAGGTTATAGAGGTTCTTCTTACCAATAGAAGCATCCTGATCCTTCTGTCTCTTGGTGAGCTCCCTGATGGTCTTCTGTTGTCGCCACGCCACTTTCTTGTACTCCATCATCTGTTACAGCATCCGATCAAACATTTAAACCAAGGACTTCCATAGACGGCTAACAATAATGAGCTCACGACGTCTATAGACTTAGACAAATAATGTTCAAAAAATACTATTATCAACAGCCTATATATTGTCCCACTGCTGGGCACAGGCCTCTTCTCATACAGAGAAGGCATGAGCATTAATCACCACGCTTGCTCAAAGCGGATTGGCGATTTCAGACTTTTTAGTCCAGGTTTCCTCACTATGTTTTCCTTCACCGTTAGTCAGTGACGTCTAAGATACACTCAGAAAGTATTCAGCAATTCAATTACACAGTGTATATTAGTTAAAACAATACTTCCCTTATCGATTAATATGTTGCCCCCTCATCCGTAGCGAGCAAACCTCAAATTCCCAAATAACATTTAAGGGTTAAATAAAAAGAACTATCTAACCCGTTTGTAGAACTTCTTGTACTGTGACGCGAGGTAGAGCGACAGCTTCGCGTTGAGTATGGAGCGCCTGCGCAGGTGGATCATCTCCTGGCGAATGGCTAGCGGGGCGAGCACCGCTGATGGAAGACATCGATCTTTTGTGAGTATAATGAAAAAGTTTATGATAAAGACATTTGCACAGCAATAAGACAAAAGTAACCCCTATAGTACACCCCCACCACCGGGACTGCGGGACATTCGAAAGAGATACCGCGCCCCCGGAATACAAAGGGCTGAGGAAGGAACATGGATGGGTTTTAGTCAGTAAGTGTCTGACACTCCCTTCCACCCCACCCACAGCGGGACCCCCACCTGAAGGATTTTGATAATATAATTAATGGTGGTAGAATATCACTGTATTAGTTTTTTAAACTTACTCAAAAGTGCCAGCGACTACGACAGGATATTTGCTTTTTAGTTCGATTTTTCCAGTTAGTTTTAGTTTTTTAAACTCATCATCTGCCTAGCCTTTTCACAACTGTGTTGGGGTCGGCTTCAAGTCTAAACCGGATGCAGCTGAGTACCAGTGTTTTACATGGAGCGACTGCCTATCTGACCTCCACAACCCAGTTACCGGGTAATACGGTACCTCTTGGTAAGACTGGTTGTCAGACTTTCTGGCTTCTGACTACCCGTAACGACTGTCAAAGATCTACAAATGACAGCCGGGACCAACAGCTTAACGTGCTTTCCGAAGCACGGAGGACTCATCTGCCTAGCCTTTTTCCCAACTATGTTGGGGTCGGCTTCCAGTCTAAACCGGATGCAGCTGAGTACCAGTGTTTTGCATGGAGCGACTGCCTGTCTGACCTCCACAACCCAGTTACCGGGTAACACAGTACCCCTTGGTAAGACTGGTTGCCAGACTTTCTGGCTTCTGACTACCCGTAACGACTGTCAAAAATGTACAAATGACCGGGACCAACAGCTTAACGTGCTTTCCGAGGCACGGAGGAGTCTCGCTATGACATAGATGGTCACCCATCCACGGACCGACCGCGCCAAGCGCAGCTTAACCTTTGATCGGTCGAACCGTGCGGCTGCTACTTATCCACAAGCTACTCTTTAGTTCTTTAAACTATTTTTTTTATATATTTTAACTTTAGCTGAATGTTTTGACTCATAGCTTTGAAAAACATGAAGCATACATGTTTCCAAAAAAATTAACATAGTTCTTTTACAGTGCAATTAAGTAAATCTTACCATGGGAAGGTCTGGGCGCAGGCTGCACGACTCCCTGCTGAAGTCTCTTCCTAAAGGCCGGCGATATCTTGTCGTCAAAATGTTCTATAGCCATGCTGGATATATCTCGAAGTTCCTGCAACACCTCGTGAGCTCGCGGCGGGGTAGTCGACGTCTCTACTATTGTAAGGACGCGTCTAATTTCGTCTATAACCTGTGGACAAAGTTTAACGATAATCGATACCAATTGATTTTAAGAAAAAATAGCTGTTTCATGCTATTTCACCCGCGTCCACCCGAAAATAAACGTAGCCTAAATTACTACTTATTACATCAGCTACAGCTTGGCAAAAAAGAGTAGAAATTAATAGGGGCGCCACTTTACCGTTCGTGTGGCAACCCGCTGCGACCGTATAGCGTACCATCCTATCGTCTTGATACTAAGCTGTATTTCTATAATTAATTAAAATCAGTAAGTATTATAAAATGTAATAACAAGTATTCACGTCATGTAACTGAATACAAATTACTTATAAGCACTAATAATTTAAGCACTCCTGTGTTTACAATTTTTTTTGGGTATAAAAAAAGGCGTATGAATATAGCGTTATTATATTTGATTTCAATAAATCTTCCTCTAAATATTCCACGCCCGCCACATCCATGTCTTGTGTAGAGCTAGCCATAAACTCATCTGAGTAACACTCAGATTCAAAGGCACTGCGCCATCATGTTGGAGATTGATTCCTAAACGTTTTATGTCCAAGTACAAGCCCTCTCATAAATTCATAATACTCCTTTTCTATTTTGTTAACATGCTGGCATGAATTCTTTTGAACTCCTACTGGGTTATTGAAATGCACGTTCGGTGCTTCCTATAAAGATAAAAAAATTGATTAAAACTCTATCAATATTAAGCGTAAAAAGTTTACGGTACCTATCTGTTTTTTTTTTTGTGATTTTTAAATGCTAGTTATAACAAGTATTATATTATCTTGTGATCACACTCATAGATAAAGTTATGTAGAAATCGAATTTACATATTGCAGAGTATCAAGGCTCAAGCCACTCAAGTATCAATATTATCTAGTCGCGCTATACCAAAGTGTCAAAGACAAAACGTAAACATAACCTATATGCTCGATGTTTATTGTTCAAAATTTCACTTATTTCGTATTCAAGCAATTCAAAACAAAATAGAGATCATAAATTAACACTTGATACAACTAAATACAACAAAACAAACTCTTACATACCTGTCATAATGGCGGTACTTTGGTAAATATCGTCGAGATCGGAAAGAAGAGTTTAAGCCTCATGTTCGACCAGATATCGCCTATAAACATTATAAATTGTTTCCTTGCTAGTACTCCGAGTGGTTTTATTTATTATAACGTGGTTTTATTAACGTTTTGATGGTCGAAATAAAAAAATAAGTAACTCGCGTACTTTGTTTACATCGAAAGACACAGAACGACATTAATTGCCAGCAATAAAAAAAATTAGTTCCGTTTCTAGACTTTTTTGCCAAGCTGTACCTGCCAATAAAAGTCCCGTTAAAATCGGTCCAGCCATTTCAGAGATTAGCCGGAACAGGCAGACAAATATTGAAAAAATGATATTTTGGTGTATGTACCGTATATATATTCATATACATGTAGTAAAAAACGGTTATTTCAATATTACAAACAGACACTCCAATTTTATTTATATGTATAGATATAAACAAAGTCGTAACCTATTTCGTTCTAATTCTGCTACAGAAATTAACAAAATGGCGTAAGGATGGCGTTTATGTCAATTTCATGCTCTAAACATCACCATTCATCATTTAATGCCGTTTTATTTATATGAATGGGAAAATTAGAACAAAATAGGTTATGATTTCGGTTACATTTTTCTTAAAATCAATTGGTACAGGCTATAGTAGACCTATGAAGGTATAGACGTCCAAACCAAAAGAGTTCTTAAATGCGAAAGTGTTACAAGCCAAATTGACCCATGTGGTTTTAGTAATATGGTTCCGATTTGATTTGAAGTTCTATATTTAGATTAGGATAAATATTTGTCGTGATTTTTAATGGATTAACCTTGACTACAATTCCTTGCAGATCTTTTGATTTGTAGAGAAGAACTACCCACACATATTACATATTGTAATTAATGTGTTCTTTGGCTGGCTCCCTTTTCTTTGGCTGGAGTAGCTATTTTCTTTTGTTAGCTATTAATTTTATTTTATTTTTCATGATCTTATTTGATTTCCTTTATTAATTAATTGTAGTTCATATTTCAATTGTTCTACATTGCACTCATAGACAAATTATCATCATCATCAGCCTATATATCGTCCCACTGCTGGGCACAGGCCTCTTCTCATACAGAGAAGGCATGAGCATTGATCACCACGCTTGCTCAAGGCGGATTGGCGATTTCAGACTTTTTAACTCCAGGTTTCCTCACGATATTTTCCTTCACCGTTAGTCAGTGACTTCTAAGATATACTAAGAAAGTACATATGACTTTAGAAAAGTCACATTGGTACTTTCCAGGTTTTGAACCCGCACACTCGTACACTATAGGCAGGTGCCTTAACCACTAGGCCATCAAGACTTATAATATAATGAGAAATATTTTTTAAATCAATTTACACGAACTAACCTTCCCAGGTATGAAGCAGCAGAGCCCGTTGTCTATGAACTTAGAATACGTCATATTGAGCATAGAGATGCGCGTTTCAATAGAAGTCAGAATGTCACAATGGCGGGACAGATGGTGATATCTGAAACATAACGGTAACAATTAAAATAATCCTCTTGTTTATCGTGTCATATCTCCTTAAAATTGGGTATTTGACCGTATCTTTTTAATTAGAAATCCATAACCAATTAAAGAAAACATAAGCATCAGTAAAAATATGTATAAACTATCTTGAAACTGATCAAGTTATAAGCGTTTAAAAAGTAATTGCTAGAAAAAGATAGCACTAACATAATATGACGTCATCATGTAAATATGCTTAGTAAAGTACATAAGCTGTTTCACGCGAGAATGACGGGAAATCCCCTCTTAAGCACATCTAGAGCGTGTATCTATTTTCATTAAAATTTATCTCTCACACGATATTAATTCTTGTGCAATCTTACAGTAAAATTCTAGTACAATTTGCCTAGTCAAATACCCAATTGAAGATGTACCGATCGACATCAATCTGGTTGAGCGAGCTGGTTGCTGGGTCATCTCTCCGGCATCTGTGATCAGATCGGCATAGTTTGATATTATGGTGAATGAACAGATGAACTCTGGATCTTGATGCAGAGCGCCTCTCTTTAAGAAAACGTCTAGAATTTCTTTTTATTAAGCATTCTTAGGAGACGTTGTTATAGTGTTATTAAAACCTACTTTTTTTATCCTTACTTCCTTACTTAATATTATAAATGCGAAAGTAACTCTGTCTGTCTGTCTGTCTGTTACGCTTTCACGCCAAAACTACTGGACCGATATAAATGAAATTTGGTACAGAGATAGAATAGACCCTGAGGAACAACATAGGCTACTTTTTACCCGGGTGCGCTAAGAAGTTCCCTCGGGATGCGGGTGAAACCGCGGGAAACAGCTAGTTTAACATAAAGGGAGGAAAAATCTATCAAATATCGATGATGGATTGTTGAACAATCAAAATATATTGCATGGATATAGGCTGAAAATCAGCACTTTTGAATGTCAAAATTATGAAGAGACAGAACATAAACACCCTTTATCACTTTCGGTGTTGCCAGGAAAAAGAAGTGGCGCAACAAACTACTTAGCAAGCAATGAATTGTAAGAGTTGGAGTAAATGCTGAAATGAAGGATTGAAGGGAATAATTTGAAAAAAATATGGTGTTTTACTGTGTATTTTTTTACAAATCCATCACCAATGAACGATAAAATAAGCAACAATAAAAAATCTGATGATTTCATTAGATCTTTACAAAATAGTTCCCAGTGTTTAAAAAGTTATAAAATTATATTACCATATACATTATGCAAGTAGTAAAAAGTACGTCACCATTTTAATATCTCTAGTAGTTTCTAGTACGATACTCATTAACCCGTATCGTGCGACAAAGACAGAAAATTCCCCCTCCAAAACTACTTTAGCCACTTACTTTTTCTACAACTTATTTGATAACACACTTAAAGAGTTCATATATCTGTTTTGACTAGTAGTAAAATACTCAACAAGTATTTTACTTAATTATTAAACTTATTTTATTTTTTTATTATTTTATGTTGATATTTACAAAGAAAGACCAGTCATGGGCGCAAATAAGAATATTTTAGGGGAGGACCAATATTTGTCTATCTAATGAGAAAAATGTGACTATTACTAGGTCCATATTTTAGCCAATTGTGCCTTTTTAGAACCATCTGGATGCTTAATTATTCAGTAGAATAATAAATAAATACCCTAATATTTTTATTTAAATTTTCTTTTATGGCCCTCTCAGCACCTCTTTATAATCTGTACCAGTTGATTATACGAAAAATATAAACAAAATCATAACCTATCTTGTTCTAATTTTCCCACATCTATACTAATATTATAAAGAGGAAAGATTTGTTTGTTTGTAGGGTTTTAACTAAAAAACTACTAGACCAATTTTAAAAATTCTTTCACCGTTATAAAGCTAATATTTACGAAGTGTCATAGGCTAAATTTATTTCCAGAAATAATTAGGTGTCTCTACTAAAACTTGAATAATGTAACTCAAGGTGTAAAAAAACATGTACACGCAGGCGAAGCCGCGGGCGGAAAGCTAGTAGATAAATAAAATGGTGAATGATGTTTAGAGCATGAAATTGAAATAAATGTGGCAATCCTTGCGGCATTTTGTTCATTTCCGTGGCAGAATTAGAACCAAAAATAGGTTACGACTTTGTTTACATTTTACGTAAAATCTATTGTTATGGACTATAGTAACTTTGCTACTATTTTAAATATGATTCTGATCTGACAATCCCTCTAGAGTCCATACACTTGACAAATACTGTTTTTTTTTTACATTATTACCTGCGTTCTGATTCTCTTCTAGGAAGCTGTGCCTTCACACTCTTGAGGGCCATGGCGTGCCGTCTCTCTATCATCATGAAGCCCCTATTCAACATTCTCATGCTTATCTCGTTGAATGCTCTGGAGACCTGGAAATGTATTGTAGTTTTCTTAGAAATTACAGCTGTTTTTGAAGAGTTTGAGCGAGGATGGAGTTACAGTACTTCTATATATTGCCTCTTATGCTATGTACCAAGGCTGATCAAAAATATATACTCTGGCTACTACTGACGTATACTGAAAATTATTTTGAAAAAAAATTGTTAATAATTCTGAGATTTATTGATATTGTTGATCTCACCGTTTTCTTCTTAATTTTTAAAGCAGCTTTATTTTAGAAAACTATTACTAAGGACATAAATAGGTAATATGATTGTATTCATAATGTGATTATTTTATAAATTAAAGAAGTATTTTTTTCTTTACAGTAACTCAAAATCTTAGTTCTAAAATTATGGGAATTAGGAAGTGGTGAAGGGCTTTTTGAGGGCTTTCTTTCATAAATATGATGTTCAAAAAGTGCTGATTTTCAGCCTAATTTGAATAAATAATTTTGTTTTATTTGAATTTTATGTAGCCTCTTGGGTACGCTCCCAGTTGACCGCAATGAGGAGGAATTTTTTGACGCCCTGTATTAGTTAGTAGTGTAGTGTATATATATATATTTTTTTAGCTATAGTACGGTTTTTTGTTAATATGTAAAATACCCTACTAAATAAAGAGAAAATAAATTACAAGTGATTTTCGTAAACAAACATTTTATGTTGATTTGTTTTGTTTCCAGATTAGATGTTACAAATTATTTCATCAGGTTTCAATAATACCATAATAATTATACACCAGCTATTTGAAGTGTTATTGTACTATAATCAGCAAATAGCTCTTAACAGTACATAAGTTATCACAGAGTGGAACATGTTATTTGCATACATAATTATTATTATATATACATGTATGTACCTTTTTATATGTTTGTATGTGTTTTGCATTATTATTTCCACATCTTGATAGTTTTGTAGTGTGATTTTAAATTATTAATGGAATGATTTTGTTCTTTTTTTTTTCATTCTCACCATAAAGTTGTTTTTTTTTTGGTTTGTTTGATGTAATGTTTTGTTTATGGTAAAAAAATATTTGTTAAGAACTTATTTTCTACAAGAATAATTCAGTTTTTTCTTGACTTCTTGATTACATTTTCAATGTTTAATTAGCAAAATTATTAATAGCATAACAAAATTGATCACAATTTAAGTGATTCGTTTCAGTGTACAGTTATGTGTAATAATTTAAACGATAAAATTGCATCATTAACTAAGTATGACAATTATTAGGCTCTGGGCCTGGCGTGTATTTTTTTTAGTAAGTAACAAAAAGATAAAAAAAAGAAATTTGAAATCAATGATCTATTGCAATATGTATCTATTATCGGACGGAAGAAGTATAAACATAGAAGAATTCACATCACCAAACAGTTATAAATAGAAAGATAAGTACATAATAATAATAGCTAGGTACGTGAAACGCCTAGAACATTATTGCGATGCGCTGAATCTAGGTACCTACTCGTTACGTGAATATTATGAACTGAGATTCATGACTATAACTTTCAGTGATTGCTTCTCTGATTTAACAAGCTCGTTTCTATTAATAAAATGCATGAATGATCACTCACCAATCTATTCTTTGCGATTTCATCGTAGGATAAATACGAGAAAATGTTTTCAATCATAACAACGGGAAGCCCCAGTAGATCCATTGTAACTTTCCACAAACATCCAATTCAATAGCACAATATTATGTATCGCAGCCACACGTGAAAACTAATATAATTGCAATGTTTACACATTTAAATTAAAACAAAGTGGTTATAATTCGCGACGTTTCTTTGGATTCCGTCATGATGCAGCGCGTCTATTTCTTTCGCACTTTCACGCAATAAGTATGAGTGAAAGAGAAAAAAAAACACCATGAATTAAATTTGACGTTTGCCACAAACGCTATCGTGCTTCACTCCAAAGCGAAGATACTAACGCCATCTCTCATTGCTTTAATAAAATTTAAGTACAAAGGAAATACTAGACTTGTGTTATTTTATGTGTAAAATGAACAAACAATGCATTCATTCGATCCAATAACTTTAACTATTGCTTTGAAACCTTCACTGATGATTTTTTTCATTTGATATGTTTAAAAATTTTATGTGATAATCAAAAACCAAGTTGTCACATAGACCGAAAGATGGCGTTTCTATTGACTCATGTATCTTCACGCTAGCCAATCTAAAATTGGATCAGCGTTGATATCATCAAGAAAACTAATTTAATGTTTTCTGGAGAATTATTGTTGCAATACAGTTTATTTCCGTTATATATAAAATTGCATGATGTAGATACTCAAGCCTTTTCGCTATTTTTATTTACAAATAAAAACCAGAGATATAATTTTAATTTCGCTTTAAGGTGAAACATACGGTCTGTTCCCGGCCACTTTCCCGCTAGATGGCGTTGAAGTCAATGTTTTTAGTTTATTTGAGTTTATTGTGTAATTGGAACATATTAAGTCGTCGGAGTAGCTGTGGCGGTTCGCGGATTTTACACTTTATTTAACTGGGTCATTTCCTTGCCTCAAAATCCACCCAATTCGACAAAAAAGTTGCAAAATAACATTGTCCTTGAACATAGTATTTTTTACACACACAGACGTGGGCGAGTGCCTAGTCCTTACGTTTACGAAAATTTATCACTAGATGGCGCTTTTTCTGTATGGGTGTAGGCACAACTACAGAACGCCACCTTCTACGATATTTATTATGTACGATGTACGATTATGTGATAAAAATAAAAGTTATATTTGTGGGCATAAACTATTTAATTGATTTATAATTTTAGGAAATAAATAATGAAAAAATTATGTAAAATAAAACGCAGTTTACTTTATTATCTCACACTATTGAAATTATTTTTCAAATCACAAGTAATTGAAGTAACACATGCCTATTCAATCAAAACTAATAACACTGATGAGTTGTAACATAACCAATTATTACAAAGACAACATAACTCGTAAGAAATTACAATTCATAAACAAGAGATAACAACAAATCTAAAACACGATTTAGTATGAAATATACAACTATGATGTAGATTCTAAACAAACTACTACAAAAATACAATTAAAACAAATCATTGGACTTGTTGATTTCCTCCTCTTCAGAGTCTTCTTGTCTTGAAACCACTGCTACACGGCTGCTGCAAAGAAAAATTACTTTATTTAGTATACTAGTTACTTTTTGATGAATATTATTTACCATTCACTTCAAAATGTTATTTACCATCCATCTCCAAAGCTGCTCAAAAATCAACTTTACTTTTCTTGCTCGAATTTCCAACTGATGATGAAAGACGATTTTTCACTAGAATAACATAATAATATATTTTAGACATTGAAATTGATAATTTATAAAGTAAATAAAAAGTAATAACCTTTGTACATACTGGTACATACCATTGAAATCTATACCTCTCCCATTTTTTTGAACATGTCTCAATGTTTTCTAGCAGAATAGTTTTCAAAAAAGTCTAAATAAATGATTTATTTAGACTTTTTTGAAAACTTTTTCATCATATTGCGGATACATTCATTATCTTGAAAAACTTCTATCACAGTCAAAGGTGCCTGAACCTGAAATAGTTTTTGATTATAGTAAGAAAAAAGACACTAAAATAAATTATAATGTGGAGATCCACTGATCTTGAGATAACTAAACAAATTTGAATTGTTCATATAATATTATACCTTGTAAAGTGCACTGCTATAGTTTTTTACTACATGATTCATGCATTATTGCACTTTCTATTTCAAGTTTGCAAACGCAGAGGAGTCTCCGTCTCCAATAAAACTCAAATAGCGACGTTGATGTAATTCTTCAGTCTTTTGAAAGGGCTTCCACAATACTTTCTGATTCCATAACTGTAGACGGTCCAGTGAATTTTTTGCAGCAATTATGTGCTTTCATATCCATGTTTCTCCTCTCATAATATTGACATGTATAACAATATTTGTTTTTAACACCAAGAAATAGATACTTCCTACTATCTTTACCAATAATGCAGGCCTAGAAATGAAAAACGACACTTGTAAATATTGCACAAAATAAGAAATAACACACAAAATAATATAAAGAACCTTTTTTAGATTAACCTACCATACCAGATGATAAATCAAAGTCATACCCGATCTTTTCAACCATCCTCCATCTACATATAAGTACAGTAAACAAATGGAACACCGTCTGAAGACACATGACCTTTTTGAATAGCAATTGATCTTTCTTGTTCACTAGCAGTTTTAATTTCCTCTATCAAATGTTCAAACCACACACTGCCCAAGATTTTTACAACACGTCGAAATTTATTAGTTGACAGTGTTGGAACATCCTTATGACTTGTTATGTGTGCTGCTTCAGTATACTAGAGCTACCAGAATTGACAGTTGCCCAAACAAATGCAGTGTTTATTTTATCAATGCTCTCCGTACAATGCCTCCAAGCTTTATGACTTATCGCACATACTGCACGTGAAAATTAATTCACTTCGAAACCCATCAAGTCTTTCACTAACAAATTCAATTTGCGAAGATTCACACATATTTCGATGTCTTTTCAAAAGGAATGCTCACTCAATTACATGCTTCAAGTCCAAAATGCGATACCCAGATGTCTTAGATAAACATTTATTTGGAGCAGTTTCGACAATCAATTTGAAATGAATCAGTTTCAGTATCAGCTTGCGGCCAATTAATCTCAAAAGAACAACAAAAGCGCATGTTACTTTTAAACACTCAATATTTGAATAAAATGTAATAGTATTGTAATTCACAACCATGTAATGAAAGTGATCGCAGATCACAAAAGAATACAATACAATACAATACTGCACAATACTACTGAGAGATAATCCAGATCATAGATAATACAATAATTCTTATTTGAATTTTAGGTTTCGTTCGAAAATTAAAAAGTCTAGAACAACAAAATGTAACAGTAAAATTTTAGTTATCTTTTACATCAATGTTGTCTTTATATTCCTGGTAGACGTCGCATAAGAAAAAAAAACTGTATTATAAACAATAAACTAAAATAACTATAAAAATAATTATACGTTTATTTGATTGAACCTTCGTTCGGAAGCCTGTGTTGCTCGAAGGATTGAACGCACCAGACAAATTTTAGGACGCGACCTTGAGCTTCTTGGTACTACATAATAAAACAAAATAATAATAATGTGCGTCTGTCTGAAACTTTTTGCAAAATTCGTAAAAAGTGTTTTTTACGTAACCCGGCAAAACCATATTTTGAAAATGTTTATTAATTTTCTTTTGTGACTAGGTACCTACTTTGGTAGCTTACCGATTTATAATAATTTTATCCAAAAAAATAAAAATACATTAAAATAACATGAAACACTGACTTAGTACTCAACACCGACTCATACGGCATAGGTAATTAGTATTGTGACGAGATTTCAGCAAATCACGGGCCAACTTAATTAATTACTATATCTACCATAAATTACAATATATTCTATTAAATTGAAATCAAAAACATACTAGAAATATTCCAATTTGAATCAATGAAAATGCATAACATACAAAATATAACACGCAAGAAATTCCGCGCGCAAATCCTATCGCGGGTCAATTGAGAATTACTTCAGAATGTATTTTATAACAGTCAAACAAGTGATAGAAGTTTGGCAACGCTGTTTCTTCGTCAATGTTTGAAGGTCAAGTCTAAGTTTGCAAGAGTGGCAGCGTCGCTTATATTACCTACCTACGCAAAATGGTTTATGTTGCCAAACAACAATAATTATGATGTAATAAAATAAAATTGTAAAATTTGTCATCTAGGGTCTACAGTTTTATGTTATTTTATTGTTTTTTTTGTTTATGAATTGCAGAAAAGGAAATAAATAAATATTGTACATAAGAAATTGATTCATCATCTGTCGCCATCTAGCGTGCTAATGTCTAAACTACGCTTTTGGTTTGCTTGTCTATTCTATCCTATTCTATTTTTGTTTATGGCAAAAGATGTATGCTAAGTAATCGTCTAAGTTCATGCTAATAATTGATAGATATAATTCAGATGTAAATTCGTGCGATTTGTGTAGTTTATATAAACATATGAATAAATGAATAAAAATGAATATAGTTCAACTCTGCACATGTTTTTTTATTTTTTTAACGACGAATTTATCACTTGGTTATTAAACATCGCAGTTATTATTTCTTCAAATGTAATCATTAGTTTTTTAACTCTTACCTTAGATTTGCCTATAATTTCTATTCTAAGATAAATTGCCAACATAAATGGACAGTCTGATGACTCCTGAAGTCCCAAGAGATAGCTTTAGGCCGATTGACATCAGCAAGTGAGATAAAACAAAAATCGAATTCAATGTAGGTAATTAATGTTAATTGCGACTACGTAATAATATCAACATTTAAAATTCGGGAGGGAACGTGACAAGGTCATTGCTCTGTCATTCAGTGAAGCCACGTGCTTAGGTTGTGTTTACAGAAGAGCGGGCGGGCAGCGACGCGGGTCAGTGAGTAACGTTTTGAAATGTGTAAGTATACACGGAGTTATTTACTGTTTTCTGTGGAAATATGTGCTCAGTTAATTTCATATATAATATAAAATTCATTAACTTTATTTAATATTTTAAATTATTTTTAATACTTAGTCATATATGTAGTATGACTAAGTATTAAAAATAATTTTAAAATATCTTAAAAAATAGGCATACCGTATAAACACGACATTTAAGGAGTCGTCCGGGTTTGGTAATTAACTATAATTATTAATATTTTTATATTGATGAATAAATGCTCAAAAAAAGGTTCTATGTAATGGACTGAGTACATTTCGGAAAAAAAAACGTGTATACTTACGGGATGACAACTGATAAGAAATTAAACCATAAGTAATAATTATCATCATAAATATATTTTACTATAGGACCAATCCTGAAATCAACTGTTCCATATTTTTCGAGGAAAGGTAGATGTGGTTAATCCATAAATTGTCACTACCCCTTTTTTATCGGTTTTACCACTTTTCTAGAAGATGGTAACTGGTAACAGTTCAGTCAGAATAATAGTAGCCGGCTGAAGTACACAAACCCTGCCTTTCCTGGGAAATGACTTTGTAAGAGTAAATGTTTTACCGCGAAAGTATAACAATTAACAAACAAACAGACTTTTTTATAATAATAGCAAGGATTACACACTTGTCTCTCGGGTAGTAGGTACAAACTTTCCGTCAAATGGGCTATAGTCTTCTAAGTGAAACGCTAAACGCGTCGCCACGCGGTCTGCTGCTGTGACCGCAGCCTAATCACGTGACACGTTATCTATGATGAGAAACGTGAATGTGACTTTATGATCGTGTCTGACACAGTCTAGAATTCGCGAGTTAACTTAGTAATAATAAATTAAAAATGGTGATTTCATCCTGCTAGCATAACATGTTATTCTCTCTCTTATGAGTTTATAAATAGCTCAAGTCGTGGTATTTTCACCACTAAGCTAAGCTTGTTTTTCATGTCTTGTTTATTAAGAAACATTGCTCCACACTGGCCACACTAGGAATTTCGCCCGCGTCGTGGGTGCGTTTACAAACATACATTACACATGCACCCAAACCCGGAACAATTTTAATTGTCCCGTGCGGGAATTGAACCTGCGACACGCATGCGCCAACTGCTCAGCCACTGCGCCAAATGTGACGTCAGGGAGGCTGCCTATGGTACACCAACACATTCGAAAGACAAGATTTCTTGAAAAATATTGACCAATGATTTACCAATGACCGCTATCCTAACATAAAGCGAAAAAAACTTTCATTACTACACTTTCAACTACAGAAACGATTTAGACGAAATTTGATAGAGAGATAGCTGAAAACCATAGAAGGAAACAATTTATCTGAATACTTAATTAAGTTGCACCCTTATCAAGGTCATGCCTATACATATACATACCATACTCCACTGCAACAATCAGCTTGGAAAGAGATGGTGTTATACATCATGTATAGCTTTATCTCTCTCTCTCGCACTGAAATCTAAATCGCTATTCGCTTCAACATAGTACTCTTGCTTACAGTGTACTGTATCCTAATGAGGTTGAACAAACAAAAAAAAACACAAACCTAAATAACACCAAATACTTTAATAATAGTAATAAAAAGATTAATAATTAACTGAATGTTGGGAGATCACAGTGTTTTTTCCTAACATGGAACCTCAGTGATGTGTTATATTTCGTTGCAAACGGACAAACTTCACATTTAAACCGCTTCTCCGTTGAGTGTTTGTACTTGTGTTGTACAAGGTTAGCGGGCAGTATCGTTGCGTAGTCACATTGATCACACATGTACCTTTTCTTCCCGGTTTCATGAGCTTCCTCATGGTATTTCAGGATGTATTTATTCATAGTTTGGAAGGGACATTGCGTACATTGGAGTTTGACTCCTTGATCCGCATGTTTCCTCTTATGCTTCTCCATAGCACCTTCGTAGAACGTTTTATATTTACAACCGGTGTAGTCACAATGTATCGTTTCAGCGTTCTTATGCCTCAACATGTGTTGTGTCAAACTAACTCTAATATTCGTCTTAAATTCACAGTATTTACACTTCATTTCCGTATCCGTGTGAAGACTTTTTATATGTTTCTGTAACTCGTTGCCCGGTATAATTTCTCCACATATCTGACACTGTGTTTCTTCAACGTTGTGATGGTTGGCTTCGTAGTGCAACTTTAGCTGTTCCCAAGTTAAATATGTGTCCGGACACTTGGTGCACTGGAAATGATCTTTTATATCCTGGTCTTCCTTTTTAATTTCTATCATTCTCTCTCTTTCTTCCTTGGTCAAGTCATCAGCCTGACCATGAACAATATCTATGTGTCGACATAAATCGAATTCGTCCTTAAAGGTCTCACTACATTGTTCACATTTTTGCATCTGAGCATTAAAATGATTAACATTAGGGTGCTTAAATAATATGTGGCGTCTATAACTCTCTTTAGCTTTAAAAACTTTTTTGCAGTATCTACAGGTGTAAGATACTTTTAAATGCACTTTCATAAAATGCGGTTTCAACTGTCGCTTGTCGTGGAAGCCTTCGTTGCACAGATTGCAGAAGACAGTTTTGGGCGAGTCGATCTTGTGGGTACATCTTAGATGTTTCGCTAAGCCACCTTGTGACGCGAAGATCAGTCCGCAGATATTGCACTCTTTTATCGTCTTTATGTGTGAGTGGTTGAGATACATCTCCCGCGTATCGAACTGTTTATTGCACACTTCGCAGTGCGATCCTTTGTCATGTTTCCTTCGCACATGCCTCTTCAAACTCTCGATCTTGTCGTACGACAAGTTACAAATCCGACACTTCAATCTAAAGTCTTCCCTCAACGCATTATGCTTCCTCCTCATGTGGAGTTTCAAGAAGTTCACCGAAGAAAAGACTAGAGGGCATTCTTTGCACGTTATCTCGCCAGTCTCCTCATTTTTACAGTTCTCCAAATAATCAGGATTGTCTTTATTCATGCTACCTTCTGACACGTGATGTTTTCTTTGCACGTGTCTAGCGTAAGTTTCTCTTTTGGTGAAAATCTTAGGACAGAAGGGGCAGTTGTACCATTGATTAATTTCAGGTTTCTGATGATTTGAATGTTTACGTTGTATGTGGACTATCAAACTTCTGTACTTATCGTAGGTTAGTCCGCAGTCGTCACAGACGTGTTTAAATGACTCTTGGAAGGCTCCGTGTTTCCTTCTCATATGCATCCTTAACCGCGTCATGCCTTTGAAGACTAGGGCGCATATATCACAAGTCCTTTCTTCGCGGTCATCAGGCAAGGAGTCCGGGCCATGTTTCCTCTTGATATGGGCAACTAAACTGTTCTTCATTTCATAGGACATGCCGCAGTAATCACAAACGTGTTTGAATGACTTTCTGAAAGACTTGTGTTTCCTCTTCTGGTGCATCCGGAGTGTTTTCTGAGATTGGAAGACTAGATGACAGACTTTGCAGACGTGTGTTGGGGCACGTTCAATGGGCAGTTCGGTGTTGTAGGGGTACACTTCTGAGCCATCGAGCTGTCGATTCTGGTTGATGACACTCTCGAAGGTGAGTAGGACGGCCTCGTGGTTGTTTGGCTCTATCTTCACGGATGGTTGCTGACTCTCCTCGCTGTTGGGGCCTTCCACCAGGCCACTGTCACCAAACTGGAATTTGGAAAACATGTAAATTGAATTAAAGCGAATAACAAAGGTTCTTCAAACCTAACAGACAGATATGTGTTGCTGGGGAGTTTGTTGCGCCACTTCTTCTTCCCAGAAAAAACACATAGGAAGTGGTGAAGGGCAGGAGTTTTGGTGGACTAGACAGATTCCAAAAATTATGACACTGTTAGGTTCACTGACAAGATAACAGTCCGATCAACTCAAAATAGCTATTTATCATAAATTCAATATTTTACGATGGATACCTTGGGCCTTACCATGACGTGCCAAAACAAGATTATTTTCGTTATGAAATAGAGACGGAGCTATGCGACGTTAGTAGCTGTGTCACGTTTTCAAACTTGAATAGTGATTGCATAAACACGTGGTGGTACAGCCCCTTATCATTTGGGTGTTTTATTCCTAAAACGGTCGATTACCAATCCGGGGTTGGACAAGAAGTGGATAACACGAAAATTCGGGCCGATTAGCTAACCTTGTGTCGGTGAATTTAGCCCTTAGAAAGCTACGTTATCCCAAGGCTGTTTTGTTTGCATACAACACAGGCGACGCCGACGTCTTAAGCTAGTCCATACTAATTTTACAATTGCGAAAGTGTGTCTGTCAGTTACCTCTTCTTACGCTTAAACAGCAGAACCGATTAAGATTAAATGAAGGTATAGGAATAGCTTGAACCCTGGGTAACATAGAATAGTTTTGTAGGAACACAATGTACAGTCAGCGTCAAATAGATATTGACACTCAGGGTATTCAAATAAATAGACGCCACCAAAAAGGCAATAATATCGGTACAAACAAAGTTTCCATATTGTTGTCAACACTATAATCGCTCAAAAGGTCTAAACACAATTAAATACCTATGCATGAATGAAGATAATAAGAAAACCTTTTTTTTCTAAAACATGCTAGTTTATTTTTCATATGTGTTCCATATTTTTGAAAACTTAGAATGCTTGGATACCATTGACGCGATGACTGTTACCATAGTTATGGCAGTTTGATTGAACTTATCTATATGACATTGAACATGAACATTTTGAGCGACTATAGTGTTGACAACAATATGGAAACATTGTTTGTACCGATATTATTGACTTTTTGGTTCCGTCTATTTATTTGAATACCCTGAGTGTCACTATCTATTTGAAGCTGACTGTACTGAGACGGACTGCTGACTCATGGGTTTGGCGTACAGGCGCGCGGCTGTATTAGCGAATAGCGCGGCGCAGCAGTCGTCTCCCCGCACCCAAACAGTTCGGTCGAAATTATTTTGTAATTAATTATGTAATCTGGTACCAGTAAAATAAAAAAATCTCATCATGTATCCCTCATTGAAGAACAACCAGCGATATAACCTACCCCTACAGTTTATTCCGGGTTAAAGTAATCTGCGAAACCGCGGGAAACGTCTAGTCAAGTATAAAACAAAGTCACTTCCCGCTGTCTGTCCCTATGTATGCTTAGATCTTTAAAACTACGCAACGGATTTTGATGCGGTTTCTTTTAATAGATAGAGTGATTCAAGAGGATTTTTGCATCCATTGGCTAAAATATCGCGGGCGAAGCCGCTGGCCAAAAGCCAGTATTGTAAAAAGCAAAGCAATCAAATAGAATATGATAACAGTATTACGTTCTGTGGTCCAGTAAAAAGCATTAGTTTTAATACAACGCATAATAATAATATTATAATTTCACATAGCGGTAGTTTTAACGGTTTGACACGCCCAGTGGACACAGTCGGCACACTAACCGCTCAGCGTATCCAAGTAACGAGAGAATCAGTCACAACTGATTCACTACGACACTGATGTTTGTGCCTATTCTATGTCATGGGAGGAAATCTTAAATCTTTATAGGAGACTAGCTTTCTGCCAGCAGCTTCGCCCGCGTGGGCTATATGAATTCTCAGCCCGATCGGTTTAAAATTGACAAAGTTTCATACAAACTTTCATCCCCCTATTTTATCCCCTTGGGAGTAGAATTAATCAAAATCCTTTCTTAGCGGATGCCTACACATAACATCTACCTGCATGCCAAATTTCAGCCCGATCCCGGTTTGGGCTGTGCGTTGATAGATCACTATGTCAGTCAGTCAGTCAGTCACCTTTGAGTTTTATATATATTTAGATTAGATTGGATTTAGATTAGACTAGCTGTGTCCCGCGGTTTCACCCCGCAATCTGAAGAAGTTCATGCACGCTTCACGTACCCGGATGAAAGCTATCCTGTTTTCTTATTGTCGTGTATAGGTTTACTAACCCAACAAACCTAAGTGTCAAAGTTTTTTTCAAATCGTTCTAGGAGGCCTGAACGCTATCAAAATAGCAGCCGGGGACGACAGCTTAACTTACCCTCTCAGGCACAGGGGTGTAACACCGCCAACTACATGATTCCGGGCTGCTTTATGAAATTTTAAAAACCAACAAAGCTATGTCTGCCTGACCCGGGAACATTACCCGAGATTCCATTCACAGATCAATGTTATAGCAGTTATTTTATAGAAGAAATACTTACATCATTAAAATCCAATTCCACTTCTATGTCTTCTACTTTAATTTTTACTTCAGGATCCAGCAAACTCATAGGTTCAATCTTGCCACCCATCTTGTCATCTATATCCTTGAACGGGTCTTCTTGCAGCCGTTTCTTCTTCTTCTTTTTCTTCTTAATTTCATAAGTCATCGGCTCATCGGGTAAAAATGAGGTAGGATCCTTTCTTGAATCATCATTTTCTATCTTAACTTTAACTTCTTTTTTCTCATCATATTCTAATTCACATTCAATCTTAATGTTTAGATCTGCCATGTTTACTTAGCTAGAATTAACCTGGAATAATAATTATTATTCTATTAATAAAAAAAAAATGTATCGATAAGTGACCTCTATTCTGTAAGTAGGTTAAATGTGACACTTTTACTTCTCATGTTTATTAAGTCTAGATAAGGCAGGTTTTTTAAAAGCCAGCTATTTAAAAAAATACTTAAGATAGTCAAAGTCCAAGCTCTAATTTTAATCTGAGTATACTGAGATATGAATTTGAGAACAATAACATAACATAAAATAACAATAAACAATCAACAAACAAGGGGCAAGCGGGTTTTAGAGTGAAGACCACAGCTAGACAAACATAGTGGTGATCCAGCAAGATGGAGTGACATGACAATAATATGGTGAAAGACTGTCGGCAGAAGTTGGGTTTAAACCAAAGACATGTGTTACAGCACATTATGGGAGGCATATGACCAACAGTGGAGCTCGTGGCTAAGTAACAGCCGCACGGGTCGACCGATCGAAGGTTAAGCTGCGCTTAGCGCGGTCGGTCCATGGATGGGTGACCATCTATGTCATAGCGAGACTCCTCCGTGCCTCGGAAAGCACGTTAAGCTGTTGGTCCCGGTTGTCATTTGTAGATCTTTGACAGTCGTTACGGGTAGTCAGAAGCCAGAAAGTCTGACAACCAGTCTTACCAAGGGGTAACGTGTTACCCGGTCACGGGTTGTGGAGGTCAGATAGGCAGTCGCTCCATGTAAAACACTGGTATTCAGCTGCATCCGGTTTAGACTGGAAGCCGACCCCAACATAGTTGGGAAAAGGCTAGGCAGATGATGATGACCAACAGTGGACAAATATTAAATAGGCTGATGATGTTGATGAAAGTAAGACGTAAAGATAATGAATGAAGTTAATTCAAACTATTGTTTAGACATAAGTATTCTGGTAGTGAAAAATTCTTGGTGAAGTTACACACTAATTAAAAAGTTGTCTTGGCTAATACCAAGATCTGTATTCCTGACTCAAGCCTAAATAATCAATTCAAACGGCTTCAAATATAAAATTCAAAAATTATTTATTAAAATTAGGCTGTAAATCCAAAACAATAGCCCCCAAGACGCCCCCCCCCCCCTTTCACCACTTCTTATATGTTTTTGTTGGGAAGAAGTGGCGCAACAAACTCCCCAGTAACCATGAGTTGTATGCTTATTTTTTTTTAATTCATTGTATGTACAAAACTAGTTTCAACCAATCAAATGTCTTCTAAACTATGCTTAAGACACAATGAATGAATGAAATGGTTAAATATAATACTAACATAGTATTATATTATACATTTTAAGGGTATTATTATACTATGTGTTTATTCCACAACAAAGGTGATGTTTGATAAAAGTTGTAATTACAAATGACCATTGTTCCTTAAAGCCTTTAAGATATTTAGTGAAAGGAAAACAGAAATAATAGCTTTTTCTTTCAATTTGTTGAAACAAAATTCACTTTTTTTTTATATATTTATTTATACCGACAGCTATCTATCTATCTAAATATATCAAGCACAGTCAGTTAATTACACCATATTGTAAATAAAGATATTCTTTTATGATCTTTGATTTATTGGATTTGTATCTGGCCCAATTAGCAAATAACTTAAAAAAATGATTAAAAAAAAGAGTGCTTTGATATTTACCAGTTCGGTTAGAATTTTATAAAACACACCCTTAACTTTTCACGTGTTTATTACTTACCCAATAAACTAGATAAACTACATAAGTGAAACTAATAAGATTTTTTTACCACTCCAAAGACAATTAAATGAAATTAACTAAAACTTATTCATATGAACACTAAAACATGAAATACATTAGAGATAATACTATAAATAACGCTTTACATGTTCAAGGACGAGCCAAAGATTAAATATATAAAAGAAATAAGTACATAAAAATAAGTTTAACTTGAAAACAAAGTTCTATCGAACATTACGGTAAATTTACCCAAGAGGAGGCTATAACTAATTGCAGCGATGGATTATAAAGGTTATTCATGTCGAATAACGGATGATATAGCAAAATACACGTCATTTAGTCATAAAACTCACCTAGTTTATCTCTAACATAACTTTATCACCGAAAATTCACAACTTAA
This sequence comes from Pyrrhia umbra, assembly GCA_963891755.1. Classification (NCBI taxonomy): domain Eukaryota; kingdom Metazoa; phylum Arthropoda; class Insecta; order Lepidoptera; family Noctuidae; genus Pyrrhia; species Pyrrhia umbra. The sequence continues at coordinate 7,730,039 of OY982943.1, forward strand.
GTTACTCTGGCCGTAACTTTACACTTCAATTTCATATGTTAATCTAAAGATCTTATTCTACTATTCACTACACATACATTACCGACACCTTTGTGCTAAAAATCAATAATTTTATATTATAAATCATTATGAAAAATGGCCAAAGTGGCCTTTTTAGAGATTATTGACGTTTATAAGTTTGACATTTATTACAGTGTTGTCCTCCCAAAAACAGTTCTGTTTATTTTCGTAATAATTAATTTATTTCTATTTGTTCTCTCTTTCATGAATGTTGTTCTTCTCCGTTGTTGTTGTCTTAAATTAGTCAGTTTGAATATTCATAATACAAAAGTAACTTCGTTAATTTCCTTTCCTTTCACAAATAAACGGCAGTACACATATTTTTATCCCACATAGCAAAGTCCATATTTTAGTAGTTTTGTTCCCTTAGTTCCTTCAGAACGTGTCGAACGTGAAGTGTGAACGTGAAGTGTGAATCGTGATACTAAAAAACAACAGTTAGGAAACAGCTAGTATTTGTATAATCCTATATTTAAAGAGGGCCAATGTAATACCAATAATCTTTGTTTGAACAACCTGCACATAATATTGATGACCTCGCCTCTCAATAAACATTAAGTACCTTGCTTGACTGGTTTTCTTTTTGCACTTCATATACATCAGAAAACCCAAAATTATCACATGCCTCTGCTAAAGAAACAAGATGCTAGAGAAACAACATTTTTATAAGAAAATTTTAAAAAACCTGTCAGTGTTTTCAAAACGTATCCAAACCAATTATCACATTGTCAAAGTGGATGTTTTCGGTTTCATCTTCATCATCATCATCAAAGTCGTTCCCCAATAGATTGGGGATCGTGACCATCATCAGTCCTTGGCAGCATTGAGGTTGGGCCGGGACAATTTTCTCCAAGTGCTCTTATCAGCAGCAGTTTTTCGGTTTCACAACGAAAAAAATAATGTCAGTGTCAGACAATGTTCCTTGTGTCAGACTGTCAGATCAATTTCCATTAGAATTCGCAATAATTTTATAACCAAACAAAATATAAAAAAATAAATATTTCTTGATTATGTACACGTAGTTACATAATGTTTCAGTCTGTTCTAAAACGTTATTTAACTGTGCAAAAATTGAAGTCATTCAAAGCACCAGTTTCTACACAAATAAGAAGAATTCACGTGACTTCAAGTATATTTTTCTACATCTATTTACTTATGTTTGTTTTGTGAAAATATAAATTTATTTACGTATTTTTGCAGATTTATGGCACGGGGAATACGAATGGCAGGATCCAAAGTCGGAAGATGAGGTGTAAGTTCTCTTAAAAGTGTAATAGTTACGCAAAACGTTTATCAAAACAATTTAAGTTTTATCGTAAAGTTCGAATAAACATTACGTGTAAATATCATAAAATACTTTGGATATAAAACGTGAGTTTTTTTGTTACAATTTCAGTAATTAAGGTATGATAAAGTGTAACTGATAAATTTGTTTTTCTTTTCAGTGTGAATATAGTGTACATAGATAAAGATGGTAACAAAATAAAAGTGAGAGGCAAAGTAGGTGATAATGTTATGTATTTGGCTCATAGACATGAGATTCCTATGGAGGGTGTGTATATTTATCATAAATTAAAAAAAAATACTACTCTAGAATAATTTCTCGGAAGTTGACAAAAAACTTACGATCAGGATATATCTTAAGTTCTACACATAGAGTTGAAAATTGCATGATCCAGATATGCCTGACCAGTTGACAACTTGACTATGGCTTTATAAATATTTTTAATTGTTTTTACAGGTGCATGTGAAGCGTCTCTAGCCTGCACAACATGTCATGTGTATGTTCAACCAGAATATTTTGACAAACTACCCCCGTCTGAGGAAAAGGAAGATGATTTATTAGATATGGCACCATTTTTAAAAGAACATTCTAGATTAGGTTTGTATAAATTAATTTTATAAATAAGAATAAAACTAAACAACCCTCATTTTGTAGTCATATGAAACTAATTATTTGAACCAGATTAATAAATAATTATGTGCTTGTGAAGTTATAAATTGTGCAAACATAATTGGTTCAGTATTTTTGATTGAGCGAGGAAACAAACTTGTATTTACGTAATTTATGTTTTAACTATTTATTCAACATAAATAGAGACACACCTTTACAACTCCCTCTCTTTTGTTGTTGGCTATTAAATAATATAATGTGTAAAAAATAATTTTAGACCTAAAAACCTAAACCGAGAAAAAAATCTGCACATTTTTATAATATTTTTTTATCATTTTTCAGGATGTCAAATAACTCTCACCAAAGACTTGGAGGGGATAGAAGTAGAGCTACCAAAAGCAACGAGAAACTTCTACGTAGACGGACACAAACCGAAACCACACTGACTTGCGACAGCTTTTACATTGTAAGCTTAATTATAAACAGAAAATGTACATTACTTCTTTTAGGATCACTTTCAATTGTAACTGAGTTGTTTTAGGAGGGTAGTTGTAATATTTTTTAATAATTAATGGCTGCTTGAGTTTTCTCTCATCTACTTTTATACTCATTGATATATAAAAAACCCAAGACTTTTACTTTTATTTTATTGGAGAGATTTTACTTTCAATAAAAGTAATGCTCGAAAATCTCGACAAACACTCTTCAATCATACCTACATAGTCTTATAGTTATGCTACACACATATATTTTTGCAAATTCAACCTTACGCAAATTGAATTAAGTCTCATTTGAATGAGCGCACAATTTTGAATGTTGCGCTCATTTTATGCGGACGCTTTTGAGACGTTGCGTGTGCGTCTTGGGTTTTTCATATATCAGTGTTTATACTTATATATTTTGCCCAATTTGCATCAAGTAAATGAATAAGCACTACATTATTACTAAATTTAATAAGAAAAAGCTAACCCTTTTGAGGCAGTCTGGTAAAAAAAAAGTAGGATATTCTATGCTTTTATGGGTTTAACTAAACAACATTTTATAAAACTTGCATGTCAAGTAATTTTAGAAATTTATTCCTGTTCTAGCTAATGTTAAAAAAAAAACATGTATATTATAATATCCAAAATAACTGGATTTGTCCAAAATTTGGTACGTTTTATTTAAATTCCCATTCAAACAACTAATTTAGCACAATAACAGTTTGTCGATTACTATACTATGAATGTGTGGAAGATTACAGATTCTCTATCTTCTACTGCTCATAAGTTTTTTGGTAAAAATGTGTGCTAATCTGTTACTTGTCATTTTCATATGGGTCTTTTTACAAATGCAAACTCCTGTAAATAGCAATGGGATTCTTTTGGCGCGCATTTACACACTTGGGCGCCAAAATGGTGCCGACGGAATTATTAGAGAAACGAAATTAAAATTAATGATGTAGTTTTCACTTTCGTTTTCAGACATGTTTAGGCTAAAAAAGCTGTACTACTATTCACTAGCGTTCGAAACTTTCCTGCACCCAAATGCAACTTAACTCCAACATCAGTGCCCATTAATTAAATTTTAAACTTTAAATAGGTGCATACAAAACTCAAAATACAGCGAATAAGTACTTCAAAATGCAGTACAATGAAATGCAATAGAATCATAGATATATATGTATATATAGTAGCTTGGAGCATAATGTAAATAATTTAGTTAAGAATTTGTTATTGTTTTTAACAAAAATGTTGTACAAAAGTTGTATGAAAATAAAACAATTTATCATTATTTGTGTGCTAGTTTTAATTTGATAAGGTACCCTTGGAATACAAATAAATTAGGAAATTAGTCTTAATATAAATGGGGATGATTCATAATTGTAATACTGCATTATGTGCTCCCCTAATCCTGACTTAATATGTCTTTTAAATAAACTTTGGCACTTATTGTACATACTTTTCACCTTCACTGACAATACTATAACCACTAAAGCTTAAAACTGTGAGATCAAGTTCTCAGGGCCCAAGAATAAGAATCTAGAAATCTTAAACTAATAGCGTAATGTATAATAAATCTTAATAATAGACGGAGCAAGCATATGGAAAGAGGAAGCCGGGCTGGCCCCGTACCACCTGGAGGCGATCAGTTGAAAAAGAGGCTGCATCAACTGGTCTCGGCTGGAAGGACCTCGAAGTCGCCGCACAAGATCGCAAAAAATGGAAATCTCTTAGAGCCCTATGTCCCTGATGAGGTACCACAGGATCGCATCATCATCATCAATAGACAGCACCGGTGGGACGCGGTATGAAAGAGAGTGGAGCCTCCCTTCGCCCACAATGCCTGCGGTAGTACCGGTCGGTATTTTGCGGCATATCAAAGGATTTGACTCCCTATTAAAATTAATTTCACATTTATGCTAATAGTAAAAAAATCTTAAAACTTAGTTCTCACACTATTTCTTCTGTGACTGTCCATATGTTTTTTTAAACTTTGTTTATAAACTGTACAGTAACTGCATTGATCGCAGTATATCATATTCTTCTCCTTCTCATGTTTCAGCCGATGGCTGTACAGCCCTGACATAGCCGCACATCGGTAATCACAACCGTTAAAGCTACACACATACGGTTTATCATTTGTGTGAATATGTTCATGTATTTTTAAATTCTGTGGATGATAAGTTGTATATTCACAGTAAGAGCATTTTTTCAGATCCCTATGTAAATGAGTATTCTCATGCTGTTTGAAATGTGAAATCTTTGATGTACTGTACCCGCATTTTATACAGAAATGTTTTTTCTTTACACAACAGTTGTGTTTGTTAGTTACATGAGAGAGAATTTCAGTGTCTTTATTGAAACTCGCGTGACATATGGAGCAAGATTTCTTTATATTGTTAATATTGTGAGTTTTCAAATGTTCTTGCAGGTACAAAGTATCTTTAAATCTTTTCTTGCATATGTGACATTTTAGTCTTAATCTTCTCATTTTGTTTATTGCTGTGCTCTTCATGCGGGCGTAGTTGTCAAAATGTTTAACTTTAACATGATAACACAAACTTTGGATTGATGAATAGGAGTGGTCACAAAATTTGCAGAGATATCTTCCGAAATCGTTGATAGATTTAAACCAAGCTTCTTCATTTTCCGATACCTGAAAAATATTTTCAATTAAATTTTATAATGGTGGCTTAAAATCTACTAATATTATTGTTTGTGTATTATGTAACTCATTTATATGCAATAATTACTGAACGGATTTGCATGAAATTTGGTACACACATAGTTTATAACCTGGATTAAGACATGGGATACTTTTTACCCAGGTGAGCGAAGTAGTACCCTTAGGATGGGGGTTAAACTGTGGGATACAGCTAGTACATAATAAAAAAATAATATACTTGGGTCAATCAACTTTTAAGTGTACATCAATGAGAAATTTCATATTTTTAATTTTATTTGTATTTCTTTATATTTTAACATATTTGCTGTAGATAATTATTTATATTTTAAGAATTCACATAGAGCAGAACACTATTTTTAAATAAAATAGTAAATTTGACTCCGAAATCAACATGACTCTACTAAGATAGTCCCTTGGACAACTAAACTAAATAGGCTTCTGAAACATTTAAAATTAAGTCAAATTATAAACGGTCACTTTATTCTCACTTAATATAGGATGGATTTTAATTTATCTGCCATAAATAAATGACGCGACTTTTAATTTATAAGTTATTCCCAATAATATTGTCTCTTGGACAACGACACACTTTAAATGTAACGAACTTTTCATTTAAGTTGTAAAATAATAGTTGAAACGTGATATTTAACAGTTTATGAATTCACTTTTAATTGTTACATTCATATCTGAAAATTTTGTAAACCTTACTGTTTTTTTTAAAGTAACTATGACGATAATGTGTCTTTAGAAGACAGGGACAAATGGTTGTCCAGTGGACATATACGGTTGTCCATAGGACATACTCGGGGGCCAAAGGAGATACTAGGATTGAAATCGCCTGTATTTGTTCTTTTAAGGTAAAAAAAAACAACAATATGACAATAATTATCAGTTTTATTATATTTTTTTACGAAAGAATCTTTTCTCTTTCGCTCAGCTAATTTCTCCGGGTCTGCTTTAAGTTTTTCTCTCAAGCGTCTTGATTTTTCTTTTTCCGTCAAACCCATTAGATATCTAAAAATAATTTAGAATAGAGGACTATTAGACTATAAAAATATGTTAAGTAAGTAACACACGTCAAGAAGTACAAAGTTGAAATTGGTCAAAATATCAATCTAATTTATATTAAACAATAATAATAAATGCTCTAGTCCTTGTAAGAAGCTCTTCAGTGACTAATTATTGAAAGAAAAAGTATTGCTTCATGCTAATCCTATCATTATTGTCCTATGGACAACCAAAATGTCCCACGGACAACGGTTTTGGTTGTCCAAGTGACTGGTTGTCCGAGTGACATTTACCAGTCTTTGCGCTCCCTGTTAATAAATAATTATATTTTGAATTAGGTCTTACGCGCAGTCAAATATACAGATTAAATAGAATATATTTCACTTTAATTTATTAAGGTATATCAAATATTTACGTTTTTGTGCTGGTTGTCCGGTGGACACACAATAAAGCCAACCACTCTTTCAAAACACTCTTGGCCGACTGGGGCCGCGACAAAGATGAAATCAAAATCGCGGCTGGATGAGTGTTGTCACCAAATGAATCGACTTGCTCTCAAGGCACTGATCACGCAATTTGTGTTTTGGTTTCGGAACTTTTTTGCCGTTGTCCGGTGGACGTCATGATAATAAAATATATTAGGGACCAAAATGAACATGTAAAAAACTCGTTAAAATTATGATGCAAACTAAAATCTATATGCTAGCATCATAGTAGATATTGTAATAAATAATTATGTACAAGCGTAATTAATTGCCATATAGTATTTTTTTGTATAAATTAATGTTTCATAATACTAACCTACTGGGGGACAAACAATAATACACTTAATTACATGTTTTGTCACCCGGACAACCATTAAAATTCCAGTATAATAGTGATTTATTTAAAATAATTTACTCGTATCTTTGCTTAATATTATGATAAATGCGACATATGCCAACAAACTACTTAATTTTCTTTAGAACTGCGATTATTGGTCAGGGACAAAACATAGTACTCACAGGACAAATAAAAGTTGATTGACCCACTTACATCAGGATACTTATTTTCATTGTTTTCTAGGGTTTCATGGTTGTTGAAGTCCTCGTTTAAATTGTTTGTGACCTGGAATCACAAGATATAAAATTAAAAAGTTACCTTAGTTTTAAGTTTAGGCGGGCTGTTTTCCGCAACTCCACGACAAAGCGCGTATTTTGCGTGAGAAAAGTTACCTTATTAAAATCAAAAGGGATTAGTAGGTACTTTTAAAACTGGTCAGCTTATTATGATTATTATTTATAGCCTATTAAGGATTCTCCTAACTGGCTATTTTTTCTTCAACTGTGTTTACGTAAATAAATACATCTGTTTTTTGGTCTATTCGAAACCGTTCATTATCAAGTTTTCCAGCAGATTTTTCATAATAACTAGGCCACCTAAATATACACTAAACTCTTAAATTACATATTTTAAGTTAATTAATAAACAAGATATTACTAAATAATGCCTATCTTAGAGCCTAAACGAATACTTTTTATTTGTAGACTATTTTACTATGAGCGTAAGACAAAGTTGACGATATCTATTTGGCTGTGTGCCAGTATTTTCTTGATTACATTACTGAAATAGTGACACACAATTACAGTTTAAAATATGATTATTTATACGATATTTTTATATCTTTTTTATAGTTTTTAGAGTTACTTACAAGCTGATTTATATTTTCATCAACATATTTGGATGTTGCGGAATATTCTAAGGCACGTGTATTCTCACATTCTTCATTCAAAGGGTCGGTTTCATTCGTCTCGAAAAACTCTATTTTTATTTCCATCTCTTCTTCATTCTCACTCATTGCTTCTTTGTAGTTGGAAGCAAAAAATATGGAATTATTTAAATGATTATCAACAAATTCAGACAACAACAATAATTATGACATTTCGGCAGGTCAACAACCTTTTGATAGACAGTTTTTGGCATTACGTAATTAATAAAATAACTACTAAAATCAGCTATGTGGCTAGTGTCTTAGAGAAAGAAAAATAAATAAGTACTTTTTGTTTGAGTTGTTATACAAAACACTATTTTTATTAATATAATAAATTGTCATGTTTGGTTGGATAATTACATGAAGAAATTTACTAAATCAGTAGTGGTAGTTTATGTATGGCAATCCAGCATCTGCGCGTCCCGCTCCTCATTCGTTCGCGACTCAATAGATTTCATTCGTTCAATCAGTCTGCTCGGGACCGCCGTAGAAGGAGGTATTGTCGGTTTCGTTTCCAACAAAACGCGTTTCGGTGTGATTTGTGTTTTGTTTTGTGGTGCACGATGGCTTACAACGGTAGTGGTGGCAAGAGACTGTGTACAGGGACCGACCTGGACGTCGAAAGGGTAAGTAATAATATTTATGTACACAATTGTCAAACCTATATCTACGTAGACCCGACGAAAATGGCCGTGTTTTGTACATTTCCCGTGCCATGTCCGTGTTTCAGTCACGAAACGCTTTTGCAACAGTAATTGTAATCTTCCGATTAATGATAAAGATAGTTTGTTGACTGATATTACGTTTAGTTTACGCGTCTTGTCATGATCACGTTACGTTGTTGATTTCTCGTTTTGAGGTTACGTTTTGTTGACACATGATTAAATAAAAAAAACTGTGGGTACAATTAGAATTATTTTTCTGTTTCGATCTATAAATTTGTCGCTAGCTCGCTAGGGATTTTTTCTGGTTGCGACATACACGAAATATACGAAAATAGCTTGTTCCCCAGACACGTCAATTAATGTGATTGACATCGCTCGGTCATTAGGCCTTTTGGTGTTCTTGTTCGCGGGAAACAGAGGTATTTCCCGTTTTCTAGGTCGATAACAATACCACGGTGGCTTCAGGTTGTTTAGTCGATTTGAAAACCCAACTAATTTAAAAATAGGAAACTAATTATGAAGCTACAATATTTTTTCCAATCTGTTTCTTTTTCGCCGGTAACGCCACGCGATTTTATTGACGATTCCAATTTTAAACGTTTGGTTTGTATTCGTGTGTGGTAGTAGTGATGGTGAGTGAGTATCTTGATGATTTTATATTTCCCTGGATTTTAGCTCTGTTTTAAACGAAGTTAGTGGAAATCAAAAAACCTGAAAAGGATAGTTAGGTAGACAAACTGGTAATTCTTATCAAACATAAAAGTAATCACGAAAATGTTACCTAGTCTTAAATTATTACGATGCAATAATTTTTATGGCGGATTTGTTATGATTAAATTCTATTCAGAAGTGGGTAGGTATAAATGAAACATTTTGCCTCACAAGGCGAAGTAAAAATTAAGTCGTGTACCTATTTACCTAAAAACTTTGAAGTACCTACCTACGTTCACAATTTTATCTTGTTTGTATTTAAATTAATTTAATAAAATGAATCGCCGAAATATTATGTACGAGCGTAACTTTCGAACGATTGCAACAAATCGGATTTTTTTTTAACAAAGATTGTATAATAAAAAAAAATACAAAATAAGGAATCCTATAAGGAATTTCGCCTATTCAAATTTCGCCGGGTCAGTTAGTGTGATTTATAAATTAACGGTTTTTGCAAAACATTAAAAAGTAATAGTTCGATTTTTAAAATGTCTTAAAATAAATGAGACATCGGCAAAATGACGTGTAGTTAGATTTATGGCTGTTTGATAACTGGGCATGTTACGAGATCAAAGTGTACTAAATTAATTTACGATCATAAAATGTTTATTGCTACATTTATTACGCCTGTTCCCTATTTTGATTGAATTCGGTAGATTCGCCATGTCACTTGGATAGGCAGGGAGTTTCAAATTAACAACGAAAGTTTTTTTTTACGCGAAAGAGACATTTGTACCTATTTTTAAATTCTAGAATGACACAAAAATAAACTAATTAGCCTAGGTTCATACCTAATGATATTTTAGTGAAACTAAAGCCTAGCAAAGAGTTTATTTTTTTACCTCACTCATGACAGTATTTTTTTTGAACTATAACCTTTTTCAATTACGTACCTACACATTATTAAAACCGTGATCATAATAAGTCTATTTTTGCCTACTCAGTTTGTTTTGACTAAAGCAACAAAATAAACCATCAAAAAATTGTAATTAATTTCAAAATTCCGAACTCAATTTGTTTTATTACTCACTAAAGTTCACCTAAATGATCTGTGTATCTCTTCTCTATATTATTTTCATTCAAACTTCAAAGGTGTTAAAATACTTTGACTACACTTTGAAGATTTTCAACAATTTAAATTAATTGCGTTGATAAGTGAACATTAATATGTCTCCTTTTGTATAAAACTAAACTAGCTTTTACTCGAGGAATGACTAGGAATTTAGGTACTTGACTCACAAAAAATAACAGATTCAGCAGTCTTAGGTTGCACATCGCATTCACAGTAAATTCGAACTTTTTTTTCTAAATTCGCTTTTTGCAATTCTTCTCCCGTTTTAACTAAGCTAAAAATCACACTCTTTCGTGCGAGCAGTATTCGAAAAAGGTATAAAATTTTCGCATTCCGTATTACTAAATAGAAGTTAGATCCTCTTACCCAGAAAATAGTTTTCAGATTCGATCCAGTATTTTCAAGCATTACCTTACCCTACCTTAGCCATGACCATACTAACAACTAAACAAACTTACCTCCTCATAACAAAACTAAGATAACATAAATAGTAATTTACGGACATGATTTTTGACACACGTAAAAACTAACAATTGCGGTTAATACCTTTGCTTGTCAGAAAAATAAATGTACAGCTCTATGGTTTTGATTGACACAAGCGAGTGATTAACCCATTCAATGCTGTAGCGTGTATTCGACACATTTTTGATTCGCTCCACGATGCATAACGTGTCGCTTTTGGCCACTATTGTCGTATTTATGTGTTGGTAATTTAATGCTATTTTATCAATTTCATTTTTTTTATCGATTTTATTTTGGTTCTCACCGCACGAGCTTACCCAGCATTTTATGCGATACATCGATATAAAGAATTCTCGATGTATCGGACCAGAATATCGAGGGTCGTTTATCCCTGTATCGAGTTTGCTGAGGGAATAATTCCATCGGCAAAAATATTTTATGGCTTTTTTATCGCGTTATGAAAGCCTTTTAAATAGTGTAGGCGGTAGAAATATTTCCTTTGCCGTTCAAAGATTTCTACCAAACGTAGAATCACAAACAAGATGTGTTTTCATTGGAATTCTATTTTTGAAATGTTTAGTCTGCTCGTTAAGAATCGACTACATAAACTTTGATAGACAAAAATGGAGTTTTCTATCGATCTATATTACGTATCAGTTTAATTTTTATTATAATAATAATGTAATAAGCGTCAAATGAACAACGAAAGTCATTATTTATTGTATTGCTGGTAGTTCCTCGAGCGTTCGTCTCCTGAGGGAATTACTACGCCTACCCGGATAAAAAAGTAATATCCTATATGTTAATCCAGGTTATAAACTATGTGTGTACCAAATTTCATCCAAATCCGTTCAGTAGTTTTTGCGCGAAGTAGTAACAAACATCCATCTATCCATCCACCCTCACAAACTTTCACATAATAATATAAGTAGGACTATTCTTAGTTAGACTCGTTTCCCGCGGTTTTACTCGTCCTTTGAAGGAATTACGCACCCAGATAAAAATTATCCTTTGTCCATTCCCAGGTTTCAATCTCAGTAGCTTTCCATTAAATTTCAGTAGGGCTAGACAAGTGACAAAAACGCTAGTAGAATAGAATACAAAATGTATGGGAATGACAGATAGCTAGTCGTAAACGAATGTCAATCCCATACATTTTGTTTTCTATTCTACTAGCGTTTTTGCCATTTGTCTAGCCCTACAGTTGTCTTATGTAAGTGTTACAGACAGATAGTTACTTTTATATTTAATATTAGTAAGGAGTGATGTCATCGATTTTGTGTTCGCGATATCCAATCTGGATATTTGCTTTATTATATTCAGATTGGATTATAATGTTTGTTTTACAGTAGCCCCGTTCAATTAGGTTAAAATGTAACTGGACAATTGAACATTCTAGGAATTACAAATTAATGGTGTAAGCGTATCCTGTACATTTTTATCTTACAGTTAAACACGACTATTTTATTGTAATATAGGCAAAGTTCTTATCAGAACGATCTTAATATTTTTTATTTCCTTTTTTTTAAGGCTTTAAAAAATTATAAGTATTCTAACATTATTGGCGAACTTTGTTTTTTTTTTTTTTTTCGTTTTTAATCTATTACAGTTATTCCGCTATTCGGGACGGAGACAAATACAACAAATCAAAAATCATGAAAATCGGTCCATCCGTTCTCGAGTTATGTGTTCAAATAAACCCGACTTTGTTTTAGAAGATATGTGTATATTATATTTCAATCAATCCACTCAAAACTTCATTTCTGAACTACAAATTTATACCTACTTAAATTTAAATTTTCAAACTTCAAATGTATTACTTGATATTGTATGTAATATTTCTTAACGAATCACGAGCATCATCCAAAGAAGTATTTCGGTCCATTTCAGACACCCTTGTTTCTAAAAAGAACGAAAAGTTAGGTAAAGCTACACAAAACTCAAGCGGATATAATTGCCAGCGAAACATTGCTTGTGCCAGCAAAAATAAAGCAAAACTAATGTATGCAAACGTATGCACACAAAAACGATGAGCGAAAATGTATAAAAAAAAAGTTTATTTACAGTCTCAACGTCTATGACCGACCCGACGGTCAGAAGGTTAAATAATAAAATTAAAAGTAGTGGAAATAAAGAGAGTATTTTTAAATATTCCGTGTCATTTTTCTAAGTTGGCAATCTCGATCAGCGATGTGTCATCCATGCCGTTTAAAAATGGAATGTTATTATTATTTGGCGGGAATAAAAGTTGCATTAAAATTTAATCGTTTCGTTTTAAACCTTATTTATTGGGGTTGAGCGAATGATAATACGTACTAAAATGTTCATTGGATTGATTTAAACTATTGGCACATACATTTACGTTATTATTATTGCCAATTCAATAAGTCGTTAAGCACACTTGAGAATGCACTCTTAAGATGGAATGTTTATGAAGATATTTTACATTAGTTTGTGGTATAATTTCGTACCTAAAATAATAATAATGAAGTGTCACTATGCTTATTATTGCTAATAATGATTGTGATCCTAATCTTAAGAAACAATTGTTAAGAGATGTTTGTTTGGGAAGAGTTTGTTTGTTACGCTGTCACGGTAAAACGGCTTAACCGATTTGGATGAATAGAATATAATAGAATATCATTTATTGTACACCATAAGAAATTAAGACAGACACAATTTAAATTATGGGTACAACGGCGATCTTATCGCTTAAAGCCATATCTTCCAAACAACCTTTGTATGGACAGGGAAGACAAAATATTCTACTAAGAAGAAATGTGGCGTGAAGATAGGTGGAACTCTGGAAACGGTCTAGGCTACTTTTTATCCGGGTAGTTTTTATTCGGGCAGCTCCCTGGAGAAGCGGGCGACACACATAAGTATATCCAAACATTTCTACTAATCAACACAAAAGTTATTAAAAAAAAACTTCTAAAAAAAACTTAGCATGCAATCAAGAGTCAATATATTACCCACAAACAAGATTCGAGGCATAATTACATAAATCTGTAAGCCGCTGCACAAGTTGTGGAACTTCTATGATTAGAGATCGTAACAGATGACGGCTGTTACAATTAATTGATGCCACCACATCTGCGACGGGTATAAGGATCCAAATTGAATTGAAACGCGTAATAAATTTTGAATTGAATTGAAACTCACTTTCGCATTTATAATATTATGTGGACGTGGCAACACTCGATAAGTTTTTGCAGTCACCCAGAAAATAACGGAAAAAGCATAAAAAAAATGTTTTAAATAAAATAAAAGAAAGTATTTCAAATTCGACGCTCGTGTTGAACAAAGCGGTAACTAGTTATGCTAATTTGCCAATTTTAATAATAAAATTCGACTCGCCAATATGCGCATGATTGGGATCTAACAGTACTTTTTTTCTTTAGACTTTCTAGTTGTTCTTTATATGAACTGTTTTGATATAAAAATGTGTATAAAATAACGAATTAGTTGTTAAGCGAAGTGTCCACTGGCAATAAAATTTGGGGAAGTTGACTTGCGCAAGTGACTTGACTACCAACGTGTAAACGGTCGTGCAAGTTGACTTCTGCAAGTTTCAGTGACTTGCCGAACTTGCTGCAAGTCGCACGTGTATAGAGAGCACATGCATATAGAGAAATTACAGTCAGTGGAAACATTTGTCAATTGATTTCTGCAAGAAATTGTGGAAGTTACTTGCTAGTGGACACTTTTAGCTATTATCGGGTCGTTCCAGTCAGAATAGCGAGCTAAATAAATGTATGCGATGACTTGTCGCGCTTTCGTATGAATGAAATAAAAAGCAAACGGTAACATTACAAATAACTCATTGCTCGGTCTCGTTGCGTGTGTTTTGTTCTTTATATTTGTCAAGACGAACGTGCGCTTGCGCCGCAAGAAACATCACTTTACAAAAGAAAATGCATAAATCACCAAGATATATTTAACTGTAGTTGTAATTAACAAATAAACGTTAAAAGTACAAGTTTCTATTACACACATTAATATTGGAGCGTAGACAGATTTAAATTAACTGAAATATATTTTTTTGTCAAAAGTTTTGCAACTGTAATTCTGCCGCAAAAAAGTGGATTAGTCGGAAATAAATCAGTTTGCACGCATTCGGCGCTCGCGCATGTCTTTAATGTAAGACAGAGAAATAGATTATTGCAGAATGTCTACTTCACATGATGTTATTTACCTGTTAATACTGTTTCACGCACACATTGACAACGAAATGAAACAACAGTATTGATAATGTAAGGAATGAGTGTTTTGTTTCACTTTTCGCGTTACTGTCCATGTGTGAGTAATTGATCATTCCCTGCCTCAAGGAACTATTTTCCTCTTTATTTTGTGATAGAATTGTGGTTTGTCACGCCGCCGTCGGCAGACTGTGATTTTCTTTCGGCAAACGTCACGCGGCTGACATTTCCGAATGAATCACGCGCACACACTCTGCCAAGGGGGCGTGCCATCACGTCTACGAGCCAGATAGTTCGGTGACGCTATTGGGCGATGTCCGTTTACAATAGTAACGCCCTTTTCGATTGTGACCGTGTTTGAATTAGGAATTTGGGTGTTGCTATGCTAAAAAAAGAAAATGGTAGCAATTTAAATAAAGAATGACATAGTTAGATCAAAAGTGGATGATGCGAATTTTTGGCAAGCGAAAAGGACTTTAGTACCTATAATAATTAATAAATAAAGAATAAGTAATTATGAGATGAAAAAAATGCGTCCGACATTTCGTAACTAGCCGTCTGTTGGCGCCAAAACTAATTTTCTTTTGTCTCCGGCGACGACAATTGGTAGAATCCGGTGCCAATGTTTTAAATCATAGTCTTGGAATGCATCCTAAGAGTCTAGGGAAATAATTACTGTGTTGAACTGTTCAAAGATGAAAAACTCATGAGTCATTCTGCTTTGGAGGTGTGTTTTGAGTTAACGATGGCAACATTGAGAGTTTTTTTTTAATATCTAAGTTCATTGACAGTGGCAGTTTTGGCGCGTCCTTAATTTTTTTTAAGCTTTAATTATTTTTAGATTTTTTAAGGTATTTATATTTTTGTAATTGTTGTCCTGCTGAGAAAATGCCTCTTCATGTTGAGAAGAATGAAGAATTTACTCTGTGATCGTCACGCAACTATTTTTATTTATCTATAACTAGCGGTTTCCCGCGGTTTCACCCGCATCCCGAGGGAACTACTTAGCGCACCCGGGTAAAAAGTAGCCTATGTTGTTCCTCAGGGTCTATTCTATCTCTGTACCAAATTTCATTTATATCGGTCCAGTAGTTTTGGCGTGAAAGCGTAACAGACAGACAGACATACAGAGTTACTTTCGCATTTATAATATTAGTAAGGATTCAGCAAGAATTAAATTTGAAGCGGTGCTTGAGTATCAATCATGTGTGTGTTACATACAGTGTCATACCGTGATAACCGGTAACTGGGTTGTGGAGGTCAGATAGGCAGTCGCTTCATGTCAAACACTGCACCCGGTTATATTGGAAGCCGACCTTGGGCTAGGCAGATAATGTTTTCATTAAGTTCTGTAATTATTTAATGTACAGACAAGAAATTATTTGCTTACGTCATGCAAAATGGCTAATGAATAACTCAAGTTGACATAAAACCGTCCCCTAAAATGTTTGATTAATAAATGTCTAGGCGTGGTTTGTCCATCAAATATTATATACCTTAATAGGCACCGCAAATCAGTCCTGCCCTACATCGGTGGAACTAGAACATTTGATCAATACACCAACCTTGGGACGCGGCAATGTACAGAAATCAAATTTCGATTCAATGGATCGATTATGTTTTGAGGTTATAGGGATGTTCGGTATCGATACTGTAGTGATGTCATGTCTTTCATGTATGTTTCTATTTGATAATATGATATCCTATTAAGAATAGTGTGTAAACTAGACTAGAGAGTAATGATTTTGGGTGGGGTACAAAAATATTTCAATCAATTATATAATTAATACCATCACAGTCTGCTTCTCAACTTATTGATTAATTTATGATTGGTAGATCTTTCGGATGAGACTATCTGCCAGATAGGTGTAATCGGAACCTTTCGGAAGACCATCACTCTAATAAAAGCTAAAAAAAAAAATCTGCATTAAATTCCAAAAATATAGGTATAATATTAGTTATGACATTATATTTTACTTTAGGCATTAACATTGATAGTAAGTAACATTGTTGCAAAATATTAGTACAAAGTTTAGAATATTTCCTTGATAATAAAAAATGTTGCCAAACTAAAAATAATGGTAGGAACAGTTCATTCAAAAAACATGTACCATCCCTATTCGTACCGTGTATGAAAGCGATAAAGCATTGAATGGCAAATTATTCAAGTGCTATCTAAATGAAGCTACGGGCAGCATTCCGTACGTAAATAATACGTAGCTATGAGATAGTATACACTTGTAGGAATTTAGGTGGATGGTACCTAGATGGAATGTATTAGATTGGTAAAGCCGCATTTTCACTAGGAGACTAGGAGACTCGACACGAAATTTAAGTGTCCCCCAGATGATTTATTTCTGTTGCCGCTATAAAAACAAATACTAAAAAACAGATTAATTTTTTTTTTTTATTATTGATAGGTTCGCGTTTGACCACTATCTCACCTGATGGTAAGCGACGATGTGGTGGCTCCCATCTTCTTCTTACTCGGTCCCTCACTGCTGAGGATCGCGACCACATATTTGT
This sequence comes from Pyrrhia umbra, assembly GCA_963891755.1. Taxonomy (NCBI): domain Eukaryota; kingdom Metazoa; phylum Arthropoda; class Insecta; order Lepidoptera; family Noctuidae; genus Pyrrhia; species Pyrrhia umbra. The sequence goes on from OY982943.1 coordinate 7,747,557, forward strand.
TTCCAGCGGGAGCGGTCGTACGCCGCGTGTAAGGCTCTGTGCATGCTGCCGCCCACCGCCTTCTTGATTGGATCAGACCATCTTGTAGGTGCCTTGAGCACGTCTCCCATTTATTTGACCCAATATTATCTGCTTCTCCATACAGTGTTTTGAAGTCCGCATAATATATCCGAAGAAGCTTAGGGCCCGATTTTGGCAAATTGCGGAAAGCCTTGTGGTGATGTTGAGCTCTTTTAATATAGACTCGTTGGTTCCCATACCATATTTTATAAATAAGGTAAGGAACCCTTCGTGCGCGAGTCCGACTCGCACTTGGCCGGTTTGTTTCCTCCGGTTTTACCTGGCCCCTTTTATCCCGTTTGAACATTATTCAGCATTATGATAAGCAACGCTATTAAATGCCCATTATTATTATTTTAAATAAATTATCACAATATTGATATTCCACATTATGTGAAATCAAATAGGAATTTATTAAACTTGGATGCAGTAAATAAATGTAATTGGCCTATAGTTTTTGCAATTTTCATCATCCGTTTCCTGTTATTGTCAAAAATTTGCGAATATAAAGTGTCACATGAAACCTGCTCCAAGAGAAATTTACGTAAATTCAACTATATTTATTCAAGGAATATTTTGCACAATAAACAAAAAAATAAACATGCAGGCTAAATACAACTTCTCTATGAATATAACCTGCGTAGTAATAAGATTATTTCTTGTTTGTATACCAAACTCAGTTGTCGATGTTCATTTTACTGTATCATCTACACATATAAGATGCTTTATCCTGAATGACTGACGGATCAATGCACGGCCTAAACCGTTAACCGTAGAGACCTGAAACTTGTAGGCTGTGTTCTTTGTATGGCCGTATGACATTCGATAAGAAAGGATTTTCCGAAATCTACTCCTAAGGAGGTGAAAAAGGGGGGCAAAGTTTGTATGAAACTATGACATTTTTATTTGAATTCGTATAGCCCACGCGGGCGATGCCACTGGCAGAAAGCTAGTATTATATAAAACGTTCAGTTTGGCAGGTTCATTTGAATGCGAATCTTCCGTTTGAAGCCCTCTCGACATGCCATCGGGTATAAAATATAAACACCGTTCAATTTCGAAACGTAAACCCAGAAAATAAAGTTGAAAATCGCACGACCATACAATATTATTCAACGGAAGAAATATTGTCTTTGAAAATACTTATGTTCGAGCGAAAGGAATATTTTTAAATCTTGACAAAGTAGTGGAAACTGTTGGTTTATGGTATAGGCATGATATAGTAGGAAGTTTGGGTAATAAATATGGAAATGAATTTAATAAATAAAAGTGCAATACAACTTATGAATTTGAATGAATTTGCACTGAAGTCTTCAGACTAGGATTTCTGTTGAAATATCTTAATATGTACAACAAAGTTTAGCTTCTTACTGGAGAGTTTTTTCGTAGAAATACCAGCCCTAGAATAATTGATATAGAGTCCCTGTAAGATCTTATCGCGAATGTGTGTTGTGGGACCCAAATTCCCGACGTAGCTCATAGAATTAGCAAGATGAAGCGGCAGGGGACTGGTCATCGGTTATTCAAAGTCGGTAAAGGGTTTCTTGAGTGGAGACTACTAACCAAGTGTATTGTAGGACACTTTCCAGCAAGGTAGGAGTGAAGATCCGCAAAAATCTTCAGATAGTAGTTGGATACGTAAAGGACCAGATGACACGGCACACGTTAGGGCAGGCCTATTTCCAATAGTGGAAAACTATTATATAAAGATGATGACGATGTTGATGGTAGTGCAATAGAAATTATAGATACGTCTTCATAGATTCAAATTCAGCTACAGAACGATAATTCCTTTGATATTTTAAATTATTTATAGAAAGCAGAATCATATGGGCCGTTGATGTAAAAAGAAACATTCCACATCATAAGTCATAGTCAGACATAAGAACTGGATAAAAAAATCTTAATCATTGATTTGTTTTGAATGCTAGCTGTAATAAACAAGGTTATCTCAATCTAAGTCTCAATTAGTTTTAGCTCGTTTCTTATTGAGTCATTTTCTTGTAATCCATTGAATTGTCAGTCATCACATCGTCAATGAAGAGTTTTTGATGTAAGTATAGTTTTTAATGACATTTTTTTTTAATAAGTCATTCTCTTGTCTTTATCCCAATGTATTTGTGGTCGGAACAGCTTTACTTCTTCTCCCATACTTCTCCATTTGACGTCATCTCACTGGTGACCTCTTTTCTAGCTATATCATGTTTCACACATTGTTTTATAAGAGTATGATAATATATTTGTCACTGAAGCCGACCGAGAGCCTCCTAGTCTAGTGTGAGGAGCGTACTTTGGATGTCCAATAATATAAAGAGTTATGGTGAGGTTTTTTAGATGAAATTTCTTAGTAGCTGTCTGCCCAGTGTCTTAATTTGTACCCACTGAATGATATAGCATAGTTTTTATGCCGATATGGGAAGAATTTCCCTCAGGATGCGAGTGAAACCATGGGAGACAGCTAGTTTATAATATTAATATGATTCTCCACAAAGACATGTTGTATTTAATCATGTCACGAAGTATTTTATTGTCCATATAACATCCGGGAACAAGGTATTAAGATTTTAGTGCATTTCAAATGGATCAATGTGTGGATTCTTGTTCCTAAGCTCGCAGCCAAAACATACAATGTTGCTCATGGTGTATTGCTCAACCATTATGTCATAGAGTTAGTATACAATAAATAGTTCGTAGGTATGCAGAGAGATGATGAATTTGGATTATAGCTTTTAGAAATTGTTTGAAGAGGATAATAGTAATAATACGCTAGGCAGTGTAATAACGTCAGATTATGAGATGCGTGACGATAACACTGATATGAGCTTACCATATGGGTTTTATGTCCTGTCGGGATCGTTGTAAACGAATTACCAATATTCGAATTTTCGGTATTTACGAAATCTCAGATATTTCTTGCCTGGTATAAGTTTTAGGTGTCTACGACTTTAGTTTTGAATTTACATACATTCTTTTAAAGGGCCTGGAAACCTCAAACGAGAAAAAATTAAAAATACGAAATGCTACGTATGAATGTATTTTTTATAAACTTTTTCGGGGGAATGCGAAAACTGGTCCTCAAAGCTCCAAAACGAATAACCAGAAGCTCCAATAACGAGAAATGGTTCAGATTCAGACCAGGTAAAGCGTGCATTTGATTTTTCATTTTATAATTATGTTAATTAAGTAAATTAATTAATTTTTATGTTAACGTGAGCTGTGTTGGAATTCCTTCGGCGGTGGGATCCATATTTCGCAGATTTCTACCGGATAGTACTCAAATGTTGTCAATAACAAAAACGATAATTTAGGATAGACATTGATCATGAGACACTTCACCAACGCACTCAAATGAAGCATGACACATAAGCCTACACACAAATTGTGGCAAATAAACATATAAAATAGCAAATAAACATAAACATACACGTAATGACTCATAAAAGGTATGCGGGATAAATTTAGCGGGTACATGTCGCGCTCTGGGCAGCTCTGGCACGTATCACGATGTAAGCGCAAGCGCAGCTTTGATGTTTCTTGTTGAACACTCGATTGTTACTGGTTTATTGACGGGAAGGCTAAGGGAGCTTCTGGAAGTATTGGATAATGGAAAGCATGAAACAGTGTATTACAAAAAGTAGTCATTGTCTTTGTTTATATGGCGATTAACGAGCAGACGCTCTACCATATGAAGTGGTTGTAAACGCTAATGGACTTCTAAATACCACAAGCATCAAAGATGCCAACCCAGATAAATAGCTCAAATGTTTCATGTTCTTGTGTTACACAGGGATCCTTACTTTGAACCAGGAACACAGGGGCGGGATTTGAGGCAGAACTGGGTTATTACGGAGCTAGTACTTCCCCGGACGTACAAGCTAGGATATGTTTCGCAAAGATTTTCTGCAAATACATCTAAAGGATTATGGTCCAAAAAATACCGAACATTTAGCAAAACAGAATCCTCTTTTTATGCAATATGTGACTGATTTTATCAGCTCCTCATTACCAACATACTAATTACGAAAACCTACAAAAGTAATCAACTCATGATTGATGACTGATATTAAAAGTCAATGGTCAATTTTGTACAGTGGACATTTACGGGCCTATAAATGAAGGATATTAACATCTATCAATCAATACTTGAACACTGGTTTCATTTTAATTAGAATGTAGGTTTTAAGATCGTACCTAAAAGATAAAGCTATCTTTTTCCAAATTGGAAATATAAATATCTGAAATTGGATTGTACATGAAACGAATTCAGAATTCTCTCCTTAGCCGATGGCTCCTTAGACGGGACAGTTTTTATTCATCAATATCAATCTAGAATTTGGGATATCTTAAAAATCCCTTTGCTTTGATCAGAAATGCTTCTCATTCAAGTCTCTTGAGTCGGATTTGTAATTTATAATAGTCTTGATTTTATTCTTATTTTGTATATTAAAGCCTATATCCAGATGGCGATTAGAATTGTTATCTAGGCTTCAAACGAAGACCGTACCTACATTTACAGAAACTCCATAGTAATGTAGATTTGCAGTGGAATTGCCGTCATTGTTTCAGTGAGTGATATATAAATATAGATATAAATATGAATAGCAACACAACAATACAAGAATTTGCACAAGAATTGGAATGAGAGAGATTCACTTAAAGAAACAACGATCAGGAAATAGTAGCCTGTTCTCTTTGATGTTAGTCAGAAGAAATCTCGAAACACTAGGCCAGCTAAATCAGATGATGCAAGTCTAATCGTCTTAGAGCTGCGGATGAAGCCCAATTGTACAGAACAAAGAAAATGGGATGCGTACTAGTATCTTAAGTGCACATTAATTTCCTTGAGCAGAAGCAAACGAACCAATCGCAACCCAACATTCTTAAACCTAGTCTATGACTAACTAGCTAGTTTGTAATACAATGATTTCTTAGACTGTGGATAGATTCATAACAGGTCATAAATTTAACGATTAAAATCTGAGATTCTCAAAGTGGGAGTATACTCAGTGGTTCGCAATTCAAGAGAAGAAGCTGGGATCGCGACTAGATTTGTCGTGGTAGGTGACTGTCATGGATACGAAGATAAATAAGAAAAAGGGCTCTATCATATTCTTGGTTAAATAACAAAACATTCAGTTTAGATACTGTAACTACTTTCAATAAAACTATAACTTTGTTTTCATCTATAGCAGAAAAAAAAAATCTTAGTCTAGGATTTAACGGCTGTCTAGGAAACTGAACAGGGGTACAAGGTTGAGAAACCATGCTTTATACATTGATTCTACATTGTCAGAAATATTAAAGAAGACATAAAGTTCGACCGTAACTCCATCTTGTACCATAATGTCTTGTTTACGAGGCGTGCGTCTTGCAATCTTTGATGGTGCATTCGGAATCAAATGATGTATATTTAGGTCAATATCTCGATTGTTAGCTAGTTTGAAATGCCTTATTACTTATACACCATAATTTTGCTACCAGCAAACATACAAGAGACTAAACATACAAGAGACTGCGATCCCGGATATGTGAAGCATTGATTTTTTAAAGATCTTTAATGACACCAATACTTGCACATTACAATTTATCTGTCATTAAAAAATAGACAGTATCTTAATTTGATAATTTCCCATCTATGTTAGGTTTAGGATCAGATAAGATTAAACATTTTGGAAGTTATTGCAAGATAATATGAATGCCTAAAGATAGATTAGCACAGAATTTAATTTGTCAATAGTACAATAGTCTATCGTAGGTATTCAATTGAGGTCGAATATAGACGGAAGCTGCGGTATATTGCTAATTGTGATCGTAATTATTCGGAAGGAAATGGTTACAGCTTAGCTTGATTGATAATTGCTGGTGTAGTACGCACGGCTGGTTATGAATGAGAATGTGATATAAATGGAGCTGAATAACGTGGGATATGTAACGATATTCGTCTAGGAAGGAAGAAAAGTCAAAATTTTCTCATTTGCCACTGACACGCAGAAAAACTTTTTACTGTTTTAAAATCGTGGTTCTTACACGACTGAATATTTTTGAAATGAATATTTTTAGTTCTAAAGAAGGATTTTGACTCTTCTCTCTCGAGTCGATACAAAAGAAAACATCTGATGACGTAATTGGCTTAACCACTTCCTCTACTCCTGGCCAAAGAACAGCATTTATTTAGGAAGTCTATTGTTATGGCAAGTAGCCTTGGATAAGTAAAGGGTCAATGCACTTGTGTAACAATAATTAAAACAGATACGATAAGGCACCGGCATTTCCAAGGATGAGCCTAATCTAAAATATAAAAATGAATCGCTGAATGTGTTGCTAAGCGCAAATCTCGAGAGCAGCTGAACCAGTTTGGATCAAATTTGGTACAGATATAAAGGACCCTGGAGAAGGTTTTAGGCTAATTTTTATCCGGGTGCGTGAAGTAGTTCCCTCGGGACGCGGGTTAAACCGCGGGCAACAGCTAGTGTGTAAATAAATGTTTTCTCTGTTGCATAACCAGTCAAGCCGTTATGCCAAACACATATTTGCAGTCCGTTGTATGTGTATTTCGAAACGAATCTTCAAAAACAAGATGATCTTTGATATTTGAGTGATTATCGTTATCAATCTAGATTCTGAGATATGTTTCCTGATATTTCAATCGCAGCCCGATGGCACTGCGTCATGGCAAAAAATTATCTTGTTCTTTCTCCAGATTTCTATCATCATACCAAATTGTATTTAATTCGGTTCAGCGGTTTAACCATACATTTATATTATTAGTAAACATTATAATGCAAAAATTGGTAGCACAGCATTTGTTTGTAGTCTTTGTCAAGTGCCATCAACCTCTCACCTTTTTTTAATTACTGATGAGATTGAATCATTTGATAGCTCAAAATTAATAGCTATAATTAATTAGATAATGAAGTTGGCATTTGCACTTTTATTATAGTTAGGTAATTAAGTATGACAAGACTTTTATGGTAATAATATGGTGAGTCACACGAGAATTTTCATGGAACCATTTTCGATGCTTACTTGATTCTGATAGGGACTAAGACAAAACATTTAGGTAATGAATTGGTAAAGCTTTTGAGACTTCTGGACTGAAGAAAAGCTAGGAGAAGACAAAGAGAAAATGTATGAACAGGTCTTCTAAGGGAATGTACATGGTACAGGTACATGATAATTATAAAGATGAAATCGCTAGGAAAGAGATGACAGTTGATAGTATGGAAGGAAAATAGTAATTCTTAGCACATGCACTTATAATATAGAGTGATTTATTAATAAAAGTCTCAAATATTTTTTTTCATATCCATAAAATATCTTAGTTAAAAATAACCCTAAAATTCCAATGGCAAGTTTTGATGCTTCAAACTATGTCATAATGATCCATAACAATTTCAATCGTTTCCTATGCCGATATAACTAGCTCGTACTCCGGTATTTGCTGGCATACACTGATAGCTATTCATCATAATCTGAGCTGAGATGTTAAATCCGTTACACTGTTTACTTTGGACTTGCATCCAGTCGGATTTAGACGCATCTTCAATAGGGTTGCCATCAATAGCTATGGGTTTATTCGCAGTTTCAATATCATCATTATAATCTGCTTATTTACTATCATGCTGTTGAGTAAAAGCCTCTTCTTATACAGAGAAAGCATGAGCATTGATTACCTCGCTTGCTCTTGAAGGTGGATTGTCGATTTCAGTCTTTTTTAGTCCAGGTTTCCTCACGATGGTGCCTAGATACACTTACAAAGAACATATATGACTTTAGAAAAGTGATATTAGTACTTGCTAGGTTTCGACCCCGCACACTCGTAAAAGAGATGCAGGTGTCTTGACAACTAGACCACCACGATATTTTTAACTCGGTATTTTTTTTACAATTTTAATTGCATCTTAAATATTTTAGGTATCTTAAGTCCTTTCTCAGCGCACAAGTCTAGACCACACGCTGATGTCATAAGGTTTTGGACGAACCATTAATGGTGGTTGGGAGTCACATACCTTTTATTTTTAGTGCTAGGATATGCCAATGTTCTGTGAAACCCATTTCCCTTTTAATGCACGATAGGAGTCCTGAATTAATCCTGGATTTACTGCTCAAAAGCCTATATTTAAAACCGATGTGTCGTTAATATTTCAACTGGAAACTTTAATAAACCTCGATCGAGTTCCAATAATTGGGACCTGTTAAATTCAACGTGAATTTCTGTTTGGTATGTGTCACGGAATCCGTTCCGATTAATGTTCCAATTTCGGGGTTAAGTTCAAGTTCAGCTATGAAGAGTTTAACTGAAAAGGTTAACATTTTGTTAACGTTTCTTGCTGAGTTTATAAAATCGTAATATTAAAGCTTAATTGCATAACATACAATTTTTGTCTTTTCGAACGATTGGCCAATTTTAATGACAATTTTTTTTCTTCTTTTTTCTTTCTTTCTTCTTTAATGTAAATTAAAGAAGAAAGAAAGAGAGAAAATAAATTATTCTTAAGAGAGTTCTTATTTTCTGCAATGTTAGCGCGGGCCAAAGTTTCATCTAAATTAGTGTATACCCGCTCTTAACGTTACCTTACTCTATAATCTTATTCTCTAAAAGTGGTTTTACCCCTATTACTATGTAGGTTAACACCAAGATCTACCCAAGCAAAACTGCAAGAGGAAGCATACTAAGAACTATCTGCTTCATCCTACAAAATATCAGCTTTTCCAACAAAATCAATAACACCTTATAAGTCTCTAGGTCTTAGAAATCTAATTTACGATGCACACACGGAGATAGCTGCTTTGCATAATACATAACCTCATTTGTCGTTACTAAGTCAATATAAATTGTTCTATTTACAAGTCTTAAGAGTAGTTCTAGATCTAAACTCTGTTAGGCGTTTAATTTAGTTCAGTTCAAGTTCATAATGTATTCTTATTGAATTGCAGAACCTTAGAGTTAGTACGTTTCATTAGTTTAGTTTCGATTATCCATGCCTTCTTTAGATGCTATAGCATATTCACCAGCTGGTATAGTCAAATCCACAAATTAATAAAAAAGACAATAATAAAAGCATTAAAAAATTATGACCTCATCTAGATTTTTGGCAGCCCTATAAACTAATAGTCTAACATCATATGCGACGATGATGCGAACAGATGTTTTTTTTTCCATCTTAACATACTAAAATCTTGACATTTAGAATGCAAAGTTTTTTTTTATCACTTGTTTATAATTATAATTTACGATCTTATGATTCTTTCAAAAAGATTAATGGCCGCATATTTATTATTTTTATGTAAGCTTGAGATGACAGATGTTGGATCTAGGAGTGCTTTCCGAGTTGACATGTCGTAATTTAGACAAATCGTGTATTGTCCTTTTATTGTTAGTAAAGTTGTATGGTTGAGTGATCTAGTTTTATAGTGTTGGGTTCCGTCTGTATCCTACTTCCTACTAATATTATAAATTCGAAAGTTTTTGAGAATGGAAGTATGGATGCTTTGCTTTAACTACCGAATGGATTTAAATTAAATTTGGTACACAGATGGTTTATTTCCCCGATTAACACACACATAGAATTTTATACTTGTATCCGGACCCAATCCGTGCAGACGAAGTTGCGAACAGAAGCTAGTCGTACAAATCTTCCATAATTTTGAGTAATCAAAACATACAAATAACATAAATATAGCAGCTAAAAAGGTACCTTTAGGAGTTTATTTGCTATCATTATTATCAATAGTATTTTCGAAGCGAATATTGTCGTTTCGGATTACTAAATTTTACAATGGATTCAAATTGGATTGTCTTTTGAGATTTGTACCCAGTCAATCCCACTTCATTATTTTTTATAAACAGCCACAGGCTTCGTATCTCTCAGGAACTTTTTAAATAGAACTCGACATAATTTACATAACAATATACGGCTGTAATATTAGAAGGTAGGGGACACATTGTTTTGACAGACGAACACGGCGATATTATAACATCCCTGTTTGCGGAACCCTAAAAGGCTCGTTTCTCTTTGTTTTGTCCTTCACTTCTTACTTACATTATCCTGGATTATGTGTCAAATCTACTTTCTGCGTAGTGCTGTGATTTATGATAGCTATTTCATTCCCGGTACCTTCATTGTGTGGATTATCATGCGTTATATTCTTAAAAAGGCATTGTTTTATTTGTACTGTGACAGCGTTTTTTTCTTTTTCTATTATGATTGACTGTGATTCAGCAAAGACAGGTATCGATCCATAACTTACTGTGCTATTAATATTGTTATGACTAGTGCTCACGGCAGTATTCTTTGAAACAGGTGCTTCATTCAACTATTCAAATGTTTTACTAGTTGTATCAATTGTTGTGTGATGCGCAACTTTAAACAAATATCTATTACTAAGACTAACTACTGCTGTCTTCAGCAAAAACAGAATAAGATTTTGTTACTTTACTAAATGCAGCATTAAGAACCTTGTCATTAATGTTTCTATTTATCTGCAGAAGCTTATGCTATTCGATGCCGGACTAGTATATAAATCAGTTATTCTTGGTACTGAATAAATAAAAGAAGATTTAATGCCAGCCAATAGCAAATTTCAATCAAGCAGTTCCTATCGTCCAAATCCGATACTTTAGAAGCGTTTAAATAGTTACTGATTCTTGGATCGCCACAAAACCGCGCTTGCGGTGGCTAGATCTGTTACGTAGTTACAGATCTATTATTTAACTTCGATATTCTAAAGATAGCCCAGCTTTCTGATAGCCTATTGAGTTTAATCTATCGTCTAATCTCTAGCCCGGTCAATACTGGATTGCCTTTCATGGTGTAATCGCTGTTAACGAGACTACTTATGTCTCGATAGATCTCTGATGATATTTGGTTTATCATGAAATCATAAGTAACATCTTAGAGTCGATCTGGATTGAGTTCTTGGGCCGTGGCACTACGTGTTTTTGCAATCACTATTCAGGTGAGAGAGCGAGGTACAGCTAATGACGTTGTATAGCGCCGTCTCTTTTACACAACGAAACTATTCCTGCTTTGGCACGTTATGTTAAGGTACCTGCTCCAGTTGATGTAACAGGTCTGCTTCCAAATGGCTTATCACTGTCAAACCTATTAGCAAAATACAAACATAATGACTGGTTATCGGTTTTGTTAAAATTCTTAGTTATAAAGATATCACACCTGTAAGAATACCATCGTAAAATACTCAGTCTCCTGGTACTTAGTTTTTATTTACCGCATACCTACCTAATAGTAATAAGAACGAGCGTTCATTCTCCGTGCCAATTTAGTTCGTTTCTGAGTAACAATATCATCTGCCCGTCTGGCCGTTCCGTCCGTCTGTCATCGTCCATTATAGATGATTGAACTTTCATACGTTTTGTTACATCTACTAATAACTAACGGCCATTTGTTATTTTTATTTGGATCGATAGAAGGTCATTTGTAAAGGTGAAATGTCAACAAAATATTGTCTTATTTTAGGCTTGTGTTTAGTGTGGATGCCAGTTTCCGTACGTGACAGCCGGAAGGAATAGATTTAGTAGGCGAAATGCTGCTTACCTGTTATTGTTAGCTGGGAATGTGCGAATAGTGCGGAATATTTCGCTGTTTTCAATAGCTACCTAAAATAGTGTCTATATTATAAAATCATCTGTGTCTATGATATAAAATCATGTGTCCGTGAAACAAACAATTTTGGGTCTTCTATGTGTTAAGTCGCCATAACTAACCTCAAATTATATTAAGTCAAGGCTTATTAAAATAATATCGTGAAAACAAGAAACCAAACTAACTAATCACAGGATTAACAAAATTGGATTAATTAAAATTCCAAAACAGATAACGTCGTCCAGATAAACTTTTTTTTAATAAATCGCGTGATAACAGGAGTTGAAAGAACTGAATTAATATCATACTGAGCAGACGGAGTCGTATTGTAAATACCGGAGCATTTGTCGCGGGAAGTCCGCCATTACGTTTACAATACCAGCCTGACACGATATTTTGTCACGAAAGGTATTTGGAAGTAACCACTCCGTAGTTCTATGCTTTAGTACAAGTGTCTTTGTTCAAGTTTACATTTGGAACAAAAAAGATGAAGAATGTAATGACACGAAAATAAGTTCTTGGGCTTTTGTGTAATAGTTGTCACTTGAGACCAGTTTTGTATAATGACTACTGGTAGAATAAGCCACACGCAACTTGATATTGCGGTTTCTGAAATCAATTAAATAGATTTAGCAATTTGTCTTATTAAGACTAAATTATAATCTGTAAAACAAAATCATTCTGTCACACTTTTTTCTTCACCAAAGTCGATTATTGCCCCTACACATCATTGAGCATATCCTCAAGCAATGTCACACATATATGTCAGCAATCAGCGCTGTTCAAACCGTTCAAAGTCGCATATCTCGATCGCAAATCGGATTTCAGGATCACTGAAAATGTTGTCAATCAGATGGTGTCTATTCTACTATGTTATTTTCCCTCCCTACGACATAGTTTTTAAAAGTTGAGATACGTTAAGATGTAACGGATTTGCTGTTGTATCCTAATGACAAAGCTAGAAATAGGAGAGTGAAACAATATTTAGAGAAAAACCTTTAAGAAGATGTCTTTAGTTATATCCAGGTATAAGCAGGAAGAAAATTTTCGCACTATTGATTTTATTGCAAAATACACTGATTTTTATCGCCATCTGTAACAGCTTAAATGCAAATGCTCTACGATTGAGAAGCTGAAGATAATTAGTTTCTTATGCGTGTGATCATATTTTAATCCAACTTGTCATAATTTGATAAATGCCGTAATTATCGGCTTACTTATGTAAAATCTCATTGAACTGATTGGGGTTTTTATCGATCAACTGATATTGCTAATCATTCGGCTATGAACTTAATTCTTTGCTTTCAATAAACACCAAAGCTACAATTCCCTTCTAACGGATATATCTAAAAACTTTCGTAACTGTAACAACGGTATTGATTATACAATTTAGGGAAAGGCTGATTGAATTATTTAGCTGATTGTTTGATTAATAACTACTTTTTACCGTTCCTTTATGTTGTTTGAATTTCTCAATTTGGTTATCGTTAAGAATTTGGAGGTAGGTTGATTAATGATCAAAATTATTTTTGGATTTGGAATTTTTTTGTTAGTTTTCTTTCAAATGTTTTGGTTATGGCATGTAATTATTTTTTATGTTCATATTTTACTCATGTATTTGCTTCGGATAGTTGCGATGCCAACAGCATTATTCATAGTATTGTGCGTAGAAACGGCTCATCATTAAAATAATAATACAAGAACGACCGTTCCATATTGTTTTCAGCTTATACATGATTGCAAGAGGTCCATGTGACCTTCACCAGACGTCGTAATGGAGGGTCGTCCCACGTTTCCAATTTCCGGATCGGAGAAACGAGAAATAGTCCAGTAAAAATATTTTGTTTCAATGTTATAACAAGCAGACAACAAAAGTCTATTTTACAGTCACCGGGGCGGGCTTTTAAGGATCCTTAATTAAATTTTAATTAATCATAGCGGCCGTTGACCCGTTTTCATCCGTTATAATTAAGTATTATCGCCATATTCACATTTAATTCCAAATTCATTAGATATTCTTGACGTTAGATAACCTATAATTACAGTTAATTTTGAACTCTTACGTCAACTGTAAGCCTTAATTTTATTTCAGGGTGTCATTAAGACCTTTCTATATAGAACTGTGATTAACAATTTTGGACTACAGTCCAAAATTCTGCAAGATGTTGTTACATTTTGCTAGGTCTTAGACCAAATTATGCCCTTATTATTGAAAGAAAAAGTCACCAAACCACTCAGTATTGTCATTAGCTAATCATAAACCTCGTTCTTCCAAGGAAAGATAAACCACTCAAGATAACAGACATTCACCAAGGAAATATCCACAAAACAATCCCTCACACATGATATAAGATGTCCTACCCTACGGAAGGGATAATACTCCGTCCCTATTAGGTCACCCATCCGTTCGGCGGCCGGCTATGTATCTTCACGCTAATTGTACCGTGTCACGCGATCTTATGGCTTTAAAAGGGATACAAATATCCGGAACAGTGTATTGTTAGGCTGTTTGTGTTTGCTCATAAATTTTGGAGGCTGTATTTTGAAATTTTCTGCCACATAAACAAGACTGATAGGACAGAGAAAATTCAATCTGTTATTCTTATTGGAATTCATTGACCATTCGCTTTTTGAATAAGTTGTAAAAATATTATTTAAATCGATATTTTTAAATTTCGGTCATTCGGAGCAATATGTTTTTTCTTCCCTATCAACCGTAACGTCATCATTCATTCTCTTGACCTTTGGGTCTGTTTGTCCCTCTTCATCAATCGGTCCGTTCATTATAGTTATCGAACATCACTCTTTCATTCTCTCATGTGTTTCACATCTTGTATTACTTAAACACGCAAAGCCAAGTATTGATGAAAATATCATCATCATCAGCCTATATGTAGTCCCACTGTTGGGCACAGGCCTCTTCTCATACTGAGAAGGAATGAGCATTGATCACCACGCTTGCTCAAGGCGGATTGGCGATTTCAGATTTTTAAAGTCCAGGTTTCCTCACGATGTTTTCCTTCACCGTTCGAAAGTACGTAGAACTTTATAAAAGTCACATTGGTACTTGCCAGGTTCCGAACACGCACACTCGTATACGAGAGGCAGGTGCCTTAACCACTAGGCCACCATGACTATTATGATAAAAATATACAAGCCAGTAATCAGAGTTTTCAAAACATTGGCACATGATAAAAACGATGCGACAATTTCTTACAAAATCCATCCAGACTGCCAGTTTACAAAACGTGCAAAACGGCTCAATGAAATGCAAGCACTACCACACATTTTCGTACCGCAATACAAAATAAACAAGCATCAAATGACTATTTATACAAACATTCCCTGCCCACGCGCATATAGATTTGATGCGAGACATCGTAATTACGTGTTACTGCCGCTAGATGTCACTGTTCCACTGTGTTAATCTTTTGAACGTGTGATATGTGAAAGTTAGTCTTGTCTGTTTGTCTGTCGAAGATTTTCCTAATTGGCTAAAGGATGTAGGCCACGTCGGATGTACGATTGCATATTATGTGTTATATAATTAATTTTACAATGTTATTTCATGATTGGCGTACCTATACATTTTCTTGTAGGTGTTTTTATTTTGTTCTAAGTTATGCACGTGGTTTTCTTGCTATCAACAAACTGAAAGCTCTGGAAAGTTTTATTTGTCCTTGCCCTGGTCGAGTTCTGTGCCAAATATGAATAATTAAAAAAATATACAATGTCAAATGTCTACTTTAAATCATGTATTATCATTGTGTGTGTCGTGGTGGCCTAGTGGTTAAGGCACCTGCCTCTCGTGTACGAGTGTGCGGGTTCGAAACCTGGCAAGTACCAATGTGACTTTTCTAAAGTCATATGTACTTTCTAAGTATATCTTAGACACCACTGACTAACGGTGAAGGAAAACATCGTGAGGAAACCTGGACTTAAGTCTGAAATCGCCAATCCGCCTTGAGCAAGCGTGGTGATCAATGCTCATGCCTTCTCTGTATGAGAAGAGGCCCAGCAGTGGGACAATATATAGGCTGATGATGATTATCATCTGGGCTATGGAAGTCAGACAGGCAGTCGCTCCATGTAAAACACTGATATTAGCTGCATACGGTTAGACCCAAAGCCGATCGTAACTTAGGAATAAAGCTAGGCAGATAATAAATATATCCTAAACATCCTTACTCCTCATCTTATAATCATCTAATACGTTTAATAATACATTTCAAAATAAAACCTTCAGTTGAAAGTTACGGTACACAACGTTAAGTACGTTACAGGTTTTCAAATATTTATCTTTCGGTTAGTTTGTGAATTTAATTAGCACAAATATTTAATCTACAGTCTTAAAATGAAATTAAGATATGGTATTAATGAACACATTTATGTTTATCAATTAGTAAGAGCTTGAGAACTCTTTTATATCTCAACTAGCTGTTTCCCGCGGTTTCACCCGCATACCGAGGGAACTACTTCGCGTATCCAGGTAAAAAGTATCCTATATGTTAATCCAGGTTATAAACTATGTGTGTACCAAATTTCATCCAAATCCGTTCAGTAGTTTTTGCGTGAAAGAGTAACAAACGTACATCCATACATTCTTGGAAAGGTTTGCGTTTGTAATATTAGTAGGTTATACGAAGTTTAGGATGCATGAATAATCTACTATTCTTTCAAAAAGATTTTTGATATTCAAGCAGGCACTGCCACGGGAATAGCTAGTTTTACTTTTTAAATTAAGTGGTATTCACCGTGCTAGGTAGTTAATCCTACTACTATTATAAAGGCGAAAGTTTGTAAGTATGGATGTATGGATGTATGGATGTTTGTTACTCTTTCACGCAAAAACTACTGAACGGATTTGGATGAAATTTGGTACACATATAGCTTTTAACCTAGATTAACATATAGGATACTTTTTACCCGGGTGCGCGGAGTAGTTCCCTCGGGATGCGGGTGAAACCGCGGGAAACAGCTAGTTGGCTATAAATGGTTTTACCGATCGTTCTTAGAACGGTTTTCGTAAGTAATTGCGATCTCATTTGTTTGTATGTATTTTTTGATTTTTTTGTGTTATGTATTTTTATATTTAAATGTTCTTAAAATTAAGTTGTCTGTCTGTCTACCTGTATGTACTTAAGATTTATCTAAGTCTTGTTAAGTTTTAATACGATTGTCATTATCTAAGCTGGGAGTGAAATTAGGTTTCGCTTGCCCATTGTAATGAAAAGAGCGAATATTTGCTACCTTTGGTTATTAATTTTGTTGCGGTCAAAGGACCGTCTCTTCATCGACAATTTCTTACTTTATTACCCACTAGCTTCTGCCCGCGACTTCGTCCGCGTGGAATAGTGGTGCTCCGCTCCTATTGGTTTTAGCGTGATGAAATATAGCCTATACCCTTCTTCAATAAATGGGCTATCTAACACTGAAAGAATTTTCAAATCGGACCAGTAGTTCCTGAGATTAGTAGCGTACGCAAAAAAAGTAACTTTTCTGGTTGATTTCTTACACCTTGTGTCCATCATCTGCCTAGCCTTTTCCCAACTGTGTTGGGGTCGGCTTCCAGTCTAAACCGGATGCAGCTGAGTACCAGTGTTTTACATGGAGCGACTGCCTATCTGACCTCCACAACCCAGTTACCGAGTAACACGGTACCCCTTGGTAAGACTGGTTGTCAGACTTTCTGGCTTCTGACTACCCGTAACGACTGTCAAAGATGTACAAATGACAACCGGGACCAACAGCTTAACGTGCTTTCCGAGGCACGGAGGAGTCTCGTTATGACATAGATGGTCACCCATCCACGGACCGACCGCGCCAAGCGCAGCTTAACCTTTGATCGGTCGAACCGTGCGGCTGTTACTTAGCCACGAGCTCCTCCTTACACCTTGTGTCCAAAAAACCCAAATATCTTACGGAACCCTATTTTTTTTCCAAAATAAAATTTAGCCTATGTTACTCGTGGATAATGTAGCTTTCGAATGGTGAAAGAATTTAAAATCGGTCCAGTAGTTTTTGAGCCTATTCATTACAAACAAACAAAGTTTTCCTCTTTATAATATTATATAGTGTAGACAAATATTTTATTTTTCTAACCATTTAAATTCACTTTAATTTATTTGCACAGCTGTTATATTTATGAATAGTTTCCACGTGCAATGAATACCATAAAATTTCAATAAAATAATCAGCAACTGAAATATTCTCTTTGCACCCAACTGGAATTCTTTATGCGAAATTTCCATAAATATCTCACCCATAAAAAGGCAATAAATGAGTGACTAATACAGTTCTTGAAAATCTCAGGGAGCGTTTACATTTGCGAGAGAATGTAGTCCAGTACTGGCGTGATAGTGTAGCTTAACTAATTGAATACCATTTGATTTCGTTATCAATAAATATGGAACAGAACCTACCCTTTATCGTCTACTAAAGAAATAAGGATAAATGTCGGTATATATACGGTTACTTCTTAGTTTCTCATACATAACTGGATACTATCAGCAATCTATTCAGAAATTGATGCGATTGTGTTGTTACTAATCAGCAATGATTCTTTGAGTAATCATGTGGGAGGTAAATTTTATCTGTTCA
Organism: Pyrrhia umbra; assembly: GCA_963891755.1. Taxonomy (NCBI): domain Eukaryota; kingdom Metazoa; phylum Arthropoda; class Insecta; order Lepidoptera; family Noctuidae; genus Pyrrhia; species Pyrrhia umbra. Next base: position 7,765,823 of record OY982943.1, read on the forward strand.
CCTATATTTGTGTCGGAAACTAGTAAATAAATCCTTTGAAAAAGGTGAAAATATATAAAGCTGTTTCCCGCGGTTTCACCCGCATCCCGAAGGAGCTACTTCACGCACCCGGGTAAAAAGTATATGTTTTTCCTCAGGGTCTATTCTATCTTTGTACCAAATTTCATTTATATCGGTCCAGTAGTTTTGGCGTGAAAGCGTAACAGACAGACAGACAGACAGACAGACAGACAGAGTTACTTTCGCATTTATAATATTAGTAAGGATAGTAATGTAATGGTTTCGAAAACGACAGTGAATCAACTAGCCTGTTCACTCGACCAATGTAAACGCATTCTTACCCGTATTTCGTCCGTGGGTAGATGAAAGGGAGAGCAGCTGGTACAGCGAGATTAGTCACGAGCTTCGAGGTGGTGGTAATTCTGTCCTTTAAATGTATTTGTATGCTATTTTGTACGTTTTCATTGGGGGTGGATTTAGTGGGCAGTGTGATTCTATATTTGTATGGCTTGGTGTTTGCGAGCGATTTGATTGAAAGTTTATAGTCTTGTTTATAGGAGTTTGAATATGAATAAGAAATGCTGCTTTATTTGCTTGCTTACTTTTCAATGTTTAACGAAACATCTTTCATTTTCTGTATATAGGAGACTAGCTGTTTTCCGCCGTTTCACCCGTATTCGCGCACCCGGGTAAAAAGTAGCCTATGTCATTTGTCAGCCCTAGCTAGACGATCTGTGTACCAAATTTGATTTAAATCGGTTCAGTAGTTTTGGCGTGAAAGTGCGACAGACATACGGACGGACAGAGTTACTTTCGCATTTATAATATTAGTAAGGATAGTCAACTAAAACAATTAGTAAGATGTTTTAATTAAGACTAGTATGTATTTGTATTATTATCGTATTACACACTGTTGCTGTGTTCAATCTTTCTGTCAACCCTTGCCATCTTGTATTTCTATTTTATTTAGTTATCGCTAGCCATTGTTTAGCTATTATATTATATTATATTGTTTACTTAGATTAGACCGATTTGGCTTAGTTTTGCCCCAAAATGTTTGTATCAGTCCACAGACAATTAGAATTTTATTGAAAAAAAAAAAAGTGTCCTGGAAAATGTAGATCGCTTTTTTCTATGAAAACATGACGTTTGTCGGGTCGACTAGTCTTCACTACATAGTATAAAACAAAGTCTCCTCCCGCTGTCTGTCCCTATGTATGCTTAGATCTTTAAAACTACGCAACGCATTTTGATGCAGTTTTTTTAATAGATAGTGATTCGAGATGAAGGTTTATAATTTGTCAAGTTTTTGTACCCATTAGCTAAAATATTACGGGCGAAGCCGCTGGCGGAAAGCTAGTGAAATATAAAACTGATTATTTCTGGACATTTGTAATTGAATTATTACTTTACCATTTACTTGTAAATCAGAGTATCTGAACCAACTCAAGTGGCACTAATCTATGTAAATAGTAAGTGGTGCGAAATACGTTCGCAATCAAAGAGCATTGCTGAATAGATTGCACTAATATGTGTGATATTGTGTGCATCGTGTTTAAACTAGATAGCTGTTATTTTTAGAAATATTTGTTACTAGCTTCTGCCCGCGTGGAATAGTGGTGCTCCGCTCCTATTGGTTTTAGCGTGATGATATATAACCTATAGCCTTCCTCAGTAAATGGGATATCTAACACTGAAAGAATTTTTCAAATAGTACCAGTAGTTCCTGAGATTAGCGCGTTCAAACAAACAAACTCTTCAGCTTTATTATATTAGTATAGATTAATAAACTTAAAAATACTGAAACTTATAACTATGAATAACTCTAATAAATCTGTACAATAATAATCTATACATATAAAATGCTTTGTCCTGAATGACTGACGGATCAACGCACAGCCTAAACCGCTAATCGTAGAGATCTGAAACTTGGAGGGTGTGTTTTTGTATGACGTAGGCATCCGATAAAAAAGGATTTTCCGAAATCCTAACCCTAAGGGGGTGAAAAGGGAGGGCAAAGTTTATATGAAACTGTCATTTTTTTATTTAAATTCATATAGCCCACACGGGCGAAGTCGCTGGGTGAAAGCTAGTCATTTTGAAGAGCTGTTGCATTATTGATTGTACCTTTGTACACACTAGTGCAGTTAGGACGTAATAAGAGCTATGTTCCTGATTAGAACGTATTCACATTATATGCGCAATTTAATGATATACGACAAAGTCTCAATCACTCATATGTATGGGATTTTTAAATAAGGAAATTTAAATTAGCTTTTATACCATGATCTGCTATTATTTGTGGTTCATATCTTTAGGATATGACTATCTGCGGGATGTTCGAAAGAGCGCCTCCGGAATAAAAAGGGTCGAAGAAGGAACATGGATGGGTTTTAGTCAGTAAGAGTCTGTCAGAGGCCTCCCGCCCCACCCAGCTGTGGATTGGTGTATGCTGATGATGATAGCGATGCTTATACTGCTTAATTATAAAGCATTCGTGTATAACCTTTGGCCAGAGGTTTCAGCAAAGCAAACAATGTTTTTGTCTCTGTTGAAAAAAACCACTACCTACTTGTTCAACAAGGTACAAATAAAAACAAATGATAAAAACTTTTATTTCTTAATTCATTCGACGTGTCATTTGTAGGTCAGGCAGCGTCTTTTGGGGTAACTGAATATTAATTTTTAACCATGTTATAATACAAAACCATGGGAAACTCGCATTTAGACTTTTTGGACGGCGCGCTGGGAAAATACTCCAAAATTAAATAAACTGTACATTATACTGGATAAAATATTACTTTGAATTTTTTATGGTGAAATTCCCATGGTGGTTCGCAGTTAATTGTGTTAACTGACAGTTTCGGCTGTTTTGTGTCACTCTAACCGTCAGCTTTTGTTGTATAGTTAAATTTAACTAGATGTTTTTTGTTACAGGTATGTTATAGCTGTTTGATCCTGTATAATCCTACAATCAGCTGAAGAATGGGGGGGGGGGTGTTACCTTTAGCTGACGACGCTATAAGTAAGCTAAAGAAGTGTGTGACTGTGTGTGTAGTTGGAAGTGGTTTCTGGAAGAGGCTTTCAATATATATTTTGTTAAAAAAAATATTGTGTCTATCGAAATTTAATGGTATCTCATCCCAGTGCACCACATAATATATGGTACACGGCGACTGTTCAATTCGTCTGCATGGCGGAAAGTGAATATGTTAAACCCGCAAAAAAAAATAGAAGTGATGTTACCATTCCCGACTTATTACTAGTATTTAACTATTATATAATTTGGCAACTAATACATAGCCCGGTCAAATTAGACCAAAAAAATAGCAACAAGCTGAATATTGGTGTATATATGTCGCACCGAATGTCTAATTTGACCGGACTAATAATAAGCCTATGATATTCTCATTCAGGTAACCTCTATGTAAGAGAGCCAATCATTTTGTTAAAACTTTGTTCCGCGAAAATTTTCACTCACCATTTTCTCTTACCTTATTTAGAGACGAAGTCGTGAAACAAAAAAAAAAGTAAAAATACTAATGATAAAATGAAATTGTGGATTAATATTCAGAATATAATATTATATCTTTTAAGGACAAATTAACGCTGCCTCAGTAAAACTCAAACCTAATAAAATGAGTCGAGACTTCATTAATCAAACACGGCCAGTTTAAACAGAAATATCGCGACCATAAGATTGATTGTCACCCTACAATAAATAATGGCCTTGTATTTATTTTGCGCCGCCGTGTCATCTTGTCTCTCCCTTTCTGCTCCCTCCTGATGAAAAGGGACAGGCTGGTTTCGATCATCATCATCAGGCCGAGTCAGTCCACTGCTGGGCAAAGGCCTCTCGAATGGCATGGCACTGACCTCGATCTTCAGCTCTCCTCCTCCAATCCCTGCCTACTGCCTTACGGAAATCATCGCTCCACTCAACTACCGAGAGCCCTACACTAAGCTTGCCGAAAGTTTTACTTGCTATCGTATAAATATGTGTCGACTAACACCTGGACTTCCCAATTAGGTCCAGATCCCGAGATAGAAACTCAAGTCCGTTCAGTAGGTTTTTCGTGACAGAGTAACAAACTATCCTCAAATACTTTTGCATTTATATAATGATAGGAGGATAGAAATATTCATCATCAATCAGCCTATATATTGTCCCACTGCTGGGCACTAGCCTCTTCTCACTCAGAGAAGGCATGAGCATTGATCACCACGCTTGCTCAATGCGCATTGGCGATTTCGTCTATTAATATAGGGAATTGAATCAGCTGTACCTAGTAAAGGAGCTCATTATTGAAAAACAATTAACATAGGTCAAGTTGATACAATCAGTTGTTCATGACTTCTTGATCTAACTGATAGTTCTCAACTTATAAACCCATCAAAGAGTGATTTATAAAAAATACATCGTACACAAAATACGGTTTACTGAATGCTCTGTAGTTGACTTTTTGAGTTAAGTAGAGAGATAAGCATCGGATAATCTAACTTAGCCATTGTTAACATCGATAATAATGTGTACATAAAGACTATAAAACAGTACCCTTGTCATGAAATACAGTAACTACTAATCATGAAATTCAATCCTTACTAATATAATAGATGCGAAAGTAACTCGTGTCTGTCTGTCGCGCTTTCACGCCAAAATTACTAAACCTATGTTAATTGAAATTTGGTACATAAATAGTCTAGAGCCGGAGAAAGGACATAGGCTTCTTTTTACCCAGGTGCGCGAAGAAGTTCCCTCGGGATGCAGGTGAAACCGCGTGAAACAGCTAGTTTGTACATAACATTTGTGATGATCTATAGACAATCACAAGTAAATCAGAATGTAATAATTGATTTTTAGGTACTGTAGAGGTTCTATGAAATATATTAGGAATTAAACCTTATTGGGTAAACTGGCCACACAATCATTTGAAATTAGAATGAAGGAAAGTTAGTTAGCAGATTTTTATATTATAGAATGTCAGTAGAGTTAAGTCGATCCAAGATCATGAAATAAAGCTAAAGTCTTTAAAGTATTTCTTTGATTTAATCTACGATACCTCCACCTCTGACTACGCAATCCCTACAGTACTATTTAATTTAAGAAACAGACTATGATATTTTTTCCTGACCGTATTATCGTCGAATTTAGGAAACTTATACGATATGTACAAGTTTGAGAAATAAAGTCGGCATTAGTAACAGATTCTGTCATTACCTTCCATCTAATACATCTAAAGATACAGTCACATGAAAAATAGATAAATAAGGAAAACAAAGACTTCTAAGTAGTATCCCTACTTCTTTTGCACTTTTAGTGTCATCATCACCAGCTCTTATCAATCCACTACTGGACATAACTCCCTCTCTTCTTTGAGCTCGATCTTCAGCTCTCTAGAAATGCCTGCCCGCTTTTTTAAGGATATGAAATCATTAACCGACTCCTCCCGCTGTGGGCAGAGCGTTAGGAAGTGTCAGAGTCTTACTAACTAAAAAACCATCTATGTTCCTTTGCTCTTTACTTTCCAAGGTCATGTTTACTCTTCCGAACAATACCGCAACCCCGGCAGGCACTGGCTCTGGGGTCTACGTTTGGGTATGGATTCTTAAAAGGACACTGACTATTGATATAGTGTTTAGTTGATTCTAGAACGTTCCTAGACAACTACACGCTTATTTGTCCAGTTTCAAACGTAATAATCTATTTACAAGACCACATTGCACAAGCACGTATCCGCTTGGTTTGATGCAAATAGCTTGACATCAGTCAGCGCTGTCAGTTCGTGTCAACCCCTGATTTATGACCGACCGGTACCAGTAACGATGTCACTCTAGTAGAAATAGGAATCCTTACTAATATTAATATATGCTTAAGTTTATCTGTCTGTTGATCTTTCAGGGTACAAGAGAAAAAGTAGGGGCCTTTGTCTCCAAAATACGTAATTGTCCATGCTTCTAGGCTTGCTGGGGAAGAAGCAAGGAAGTTATTATGCGTGAATTTCCCTCAGGCTGAGAGCCAAACCGCGAGGCACTGTAACTGATATGTAGGTATCTATTTTTGGAGTAAATAAGAAAAATCCAGCAGTATAGGTGACCCCTGTTGTAAAGGTGACTTTGTATGTTCAAACACATGATGCTACCGCCAATTGGCCTGTCACTTGTAATTATTATGGTATATATCGACTACCTGTACCAATTAATTTTACAAAATAGATTACGACTTTGTTTACATTTTTCTTTAAATGTTTCTTCGCTATTTCTCCAGCAAGGCGTATTTGGGGGAAGATAACTATACTATATGTCAATTAAGAACATGGTGTATCTTGTATGCAAAGTTTCAATAGAATCTGTTTAGTAATATTTGCGTGAAAGAGTAACAAGGCAACCTGAAATAGTCGTTTTAGAACAAGCCAATAACACCTACCGACAACTCTTGATCAACGAGGTAGCCTACCATAAAAGATATCACTCCATTTTATATGTCAACTTTAATATTGCTAACACATCAGTTTAAACCATAAACATAAAATCACAATATTATATTGTTCTTCACAGATCTAGATCAATCGGTTAACATCTAGGTCGTTGAATTCTAGTCTAGTAGCTATGAAACCGGTTCACAGTGGCCACACCTGGTCGAATGATTGTGATGGGAAATATATATAAGTATGCTTAGGTATAATACCATAATGGAGAGATGTTTTAGGTATCATTAATTTTTTGTTCACAAAAATGATTTTATATAAATTATGCAGGCTTTTCTAGAATAAACAAAAGGCGGTTTTTAGAGTTGTTTTACAATTCTTACTTCTTGTCAGTGGTACCAATAAATAAGGTGTAAATATCCTCTACGTATGTGAAGAGCCTCCAGTGGTGTCACAAAAGTCAAAAAGTTTTATTTCATGTAGACCCATTTCAAATACTTATAAAACGTCAAAAAAAATAACCTAGGTGCATTTCCCATGCAGCAGTTAGGCACGGTAAAACACTGTAGGCTGACGATTCCTAACATCACATTGTGCTGTAATGGATGTGCCACACACTGATCAGCAAAAACAATAGCTGAAGTGACGCGGAATCAGGATTTGTAGCAATAGGCATATATATCAAATTTGTTCTCTCAGGGAAGATACGATGTGTCATAAACTTGTTATGAGTTTAAAAGAGCCTTTCTCTATTCCAGTCGAAACTTAAATCTATCGCAGCATTGACCTTCAAAATACTTGAAGTTTTAAAAAATAACCAAAAAAGCTTCATCCTTATATGCTAAAACCTAGAATGACTAGATTACAATCTAAACAGGATGGATAATATGGCTATGTCTACATAGAAACCAAATAACGAAAAGTTGAAAGCACATTACGTATTTGCTTTGACAAATTCCTTAAGGCATTGATGACGCTCAAAACACGGTATTCTGCGAAAAATGTAGGGAATCTAATTTGGAAATTCCTGCCCTCGTCTGTAAACATCCTAAGTCCTAGACATCTAGTTAAAGACCTATCGTCTTGTCAATGCTTTTATTAATTGCATTGGTACCTTTTGTCACGGTTATCCCTATAGGTATTTTCTTTTAGGAGACTGGAATAGGTGAAATTGTTGTTTTAAGAAGCGGAGTAATTGGAGATATTTTGACTAAGAAATGTTGTACCAGGGGGCCTAATCCAAATCACCGAAAAGAAACTTCGGAACGATCGCGAATAGACGATAACTTTTTTGTGGTGTGGTAAGGTACGATCTGATGCTCTGTTCAAAGAGGGATGAACTTATACAACCCATATATAACAATTGTTTGAACCTTATCACCCTAAAATTCACAAGAAAAGGTTCCGAATTTCAAGCGAATCTTCGTTTTCGTTGAGTTAGAGTAGGCCTCCAGGGCCAGGGGCTGTACCATCACGTGTTTTTGCAATCACTATTTAAGTTTGAGAGCATGACACAGCTACTAATGTCGTATAGCTCAGTCTCTTTTTCATAACGATAATAATCTTGTTTTGGCACGTCATGGTAAGGCCCCAGAGCAGTACACAGTGCAATGTAAAACTTTACAGTCAACTTTGACTCGTAATTGACATTGATTGAGTGACATTAGGTTCCCAGTAATGTTACTACTGCCCCGCTGGTCTAGTGGTCTCAAAACGAGAATGCTGTGAATGGGATCTCTGGTTTGATTCTCGGGACGTGCTGAAGTCGCTTTGTGGGTTTTTAAAATTTCACAAAACAGTCCGAAGTCAGGTAATTGGCCGTGTTACACCCCCGTATCTGGGAGAGCACGTTATGCCATCGTCCCCGGCTGCCCTATGATAGCAGTTGTTGTTTTAATTCCATATCAGTAAAGAAGAAAAAGTACTAATTTAATTAGTCTAATTTTAATTAACGTTTTTGAGTTTGAAAGGCAAAGACTGCGACCCACGTTCGAAATTGAACGTAACGATTTTTGTACTGTACCACGTTTTTAGTGTGTACCTTCCTACTCGAGAATATATTGTGACATTACAAGAGATATTTAAACAAACCATGATCTTATACAATGCCAAGTTTCTCATAGTAATGCGTGCCAGGTCAGAACTAATGACCTTTTTTTTTAGTTACCTTTTTTTTTTTACAAAAAAAATGTGTTGACCTACTGTAACATTTTTTAATGTAGCTTTAGTATGCAACTGTCTTCACATTGCAAATATTTTCTCCAGTAAAAAACTTGACTGAACATGACAATACATACGACAATTGTCAAAGAAAGAATAATTTATTGTTTTCCAACTCGTGGACGTAATCAACTTGACCTACTGCAATGGTAATTAATCAGCTGGTCGGACAAGCGAGCTGGCAGTTTTCATAATTAGTGACGCGCTGGTGTCGGATTTTTGACAAATGTCCCCGCCCTAGGGATGGGACGTGTCGACTGTCGAGTTTAGTGTTTGAAGTTAGGTTTTAGATGGTCTGGACGATGTTTGTTTTGTTTGTAAAATAGTAATAGCATTGGGTTTTACTTTAGGCTAGCATTCCGCCAGCGGCTTCGCCCGCGTGTGGTATACGAATTAAAATTGTCAGAGTTCATACAAACTTCGCCTCACTTTTCCAACCCCGGGGTAGAATTTCAGAAAATACTTTCTTATCTGATGCCCGCGTCATACAAAGACCACACCCTCCAAGTTTCTCTACGATCAGCGGTTTAGGCTGTGCGTTGATCAGTCAGTCATTCAGGAAAAAGCATTTTATATGTAAAGATTTTAAATAAGTAGTGGTAACAATATTTTCGAAATTTTGCTATTATGGCAAACCGACTTTTAAATTCACGGCATTTATGTATTCCTTTAAAAGTTAAAAACGTGCCGTAACGTAAATAAAGATGGATTTTTTTTTATACGAAAACATTTACTTGTAGGTCATCATCATCGTCAGCCTATATATCGTCCCACTGCTGGGCACAGGCTTCTTCTCATACAGAGAAGGCATTGATCACCACGCTTGCTCAAGGCGGATTGGCGATTTCAGACTTTTCCTCACACGATGTTTTCCTTCACCGTTAGTCAGTGACGTCTAAAATATACTTAGAAAGGACATATGACATTTGAAGTCACATTGGTACTTGCCCCGTTCGAACCCGCACACTCCTACAAGAGATGCAGGTGCGTTAACCACTAGGCCACTGGCTTCTGACTTCTTCAAGACTTCGTACTTGTAGGTACGAAACAATCTTTTCCTATAAGACATTTTATCGCTAGTTCCGCTTCTAGTACGATGTATCCCAGTAGCCTCGCTCAAAGGTATTCTTATTATGTAGGTATATTCCGCGTCTTGGACTTGGTTCAACTTGTAAACAATTAGCTGGTAGATAAACAAATTTATCAATGGCGTCTGTTTTGAATTTCAACCTGTCTAGATTTTATCTCAAGGAGTCGTGAGCAACTTTGTTTTAATAAGACGTAGTGGTTTTAAACGTACTTTGATTTGAAGTGTATGTTTTTAGTATTCTTATTGCCCTAACTAGTATTATAGTTGTGAAATTAATTATGTCTGTCTTTAATGTTTCACTATATAGTATAAAACAAAGTCGCTTCCCGCTGTCTGTCCCTATGTATGCTTAAATCTTCAAAACTACGTAACGGATTTTGATGCTGATTTTTTTAATAGATAGAGATTCAAGAGGAAGGTTTTAGTAGGTATATAATTTTTCAAGTTTTTGTATCCATTGGCTAAAATATCGCGGGCGAAGCCGCTGGCGGAAAGCTAGTTCTTGATAAAATTTATAGATACAATTTGATATGGAGATTGGACGTAGCTTGAACTCAGAGAAACATAGGGTTTAAATCTGGATACATGAAATAGTTTCAAGGAGCTCGTGGCTCAATAAAAGCTTCGCAGATCTATCAAGGTTAAGTTGCGCTTGCTGCAGTCGCTTCGTGGATGGGTGACCATCTATATCATAAAAAAACTTTGTGCCTCTAATTAGCTCGTTAAGGCGTTGGTTCCGGTTGTCATTTATGCAACCAGACTCATCAAGGGGTACTACTGTAACCGTGTTACCCGGAAACTGGGTTGTGGGAGTCAGATAGGCAGTCGCTCAATGTAATGCATTGTAATTCAGCTGCATCCGGTTGGACTGGAACCTTATCCCAAGATAGTTGGGAATAGGCTACGCTTATGATGATGATGTCAGAAAAAGCTAGAAAATAATAAACTAAAATATATACACTCACTAGCTTCCCGCCAGCAGCTTCACCCGCGTGAGTTAAAAAATGACCGAGTTTCATACAACATTTGCCCCCCCTTTTTCACCCCCTTGGGGGTAGAATTTATCAAAATCCTTTCTTAGCGGATGCCTACGTCATAACATCTACCTGCATGCCAAATTTCAGCCCGATCCCTCCAGTGGTTTGGGCTGTGCGTTGATAGATCACTATGTCAGTCAGTCAGTCCTGAGTTTTATATATATTTAGATTTAGATTAGATTGTCAATCTTACTCTCTCATTCTATAAACATTTCACCAGTCAATAATACTGAGTAAATTTAATCCCGGTTGTGTATTTTTCCTCACATTTCTGCTTGTCATGGCTGGGGAGGTTTTTACGGTTCATCAGACATTTCAGATGTTTTTCATCGGCCTTTTTTTCAAGCCGTGGTTATAATTTGCAACGGGAAATGGGTGGAAAAACTAGTAATGTCAGTTTCGGTGGGAGGAAAAATTCTGATGAATAGGGAAGATGTGTCATCATATTTTATTTATTTATCTATACTAATATTTGACGGCACGTTTGGCGTAGTGGTTGAGCAATTGGCTGCTGCGCGGCGTGTCGCGGGTTCGATTCTCGCAAGGGACTACTAAAATTGTTCCGGGTCTGGGTGTTTGTGCATGTGTAATGTATGTTTGTAAACGCACCCACGACACAGGAGTAATTCTTAGTGTGGGGCAACGGATTTCTTAAAAAATAAAAATAAAAAAAATAAAGAGGAAAGATTTGTTTGTTTGAACGCGCTAATCTCAAGAACTACTGGACCAGTTTATTTTTTTTTTCAGTGTTAGCAGAAACTAGTTTATTTATAAAGAGTATGATTGACGAGCTTCTCCCCGCGACTTCGTCCGCGTGGAATAGTGGTGCTCCGCTCCTATTGGTTTTAGCGGGATGATAATATATAGCCTATAGCCTTCCTCAATAAATGGGCTATCTAACACTGAAATAATTTTTCAAATCTTACCAGTAGTTCCTGAGATTAGCGCGTTCAAACAAACAAACTCTTCAGCTTTATTATATTAGTATATATATACATAAAGAGTATAATTGATTTATACTAGCGCTATTTCACCCGCATCCTTAGCGAACTTCTTCGCACCCCTGAATTAAAGTATCCTATGTTATAATATATCCAGTTAATAAACGTGTTTTACCAAATTACATACAAATCCATTCAGCTGTTTTTGCGTAAAAGATTTACATACATATATACAGTTTCATCATCGTATACGTTCGCATCATATTTTTTAAATTGTATACTACTTAAACAATTTGAAGAACTTGTGGTTAAAGCTTCTCTTCGTCAAACTTCTCATTAAATCTCTGAACCCATTTACTTGAATTGTAATCTCCTGATAAGAAATAAATCCATTTCATCAGTTTACTGTGACCGTTCCAGACGTAGACAGATACAAGGAGCGTTTCAAATCGTACAGCCTATCAAAAGGCATGGATTATTTAAACAATTGACTATCGAACATTAGACAATGTCATGAAAACCCGACGCAAAGTCGAACAGCCCATTCTGCACAAAAGATATTATTCCCTCCATAATCTCAAATCTGTACAATACTGAAATGCCATTAAGATTGCTCTTAGCCTGAATAGCGTTACTGAATATTATAAGGAATGTAATAATAGTACATTTGAACGATTTACTGACAAAGTGTGGCCCCGAGGGCGGCGTGGAGTGATCCGTTGTGTGCTTGATGTTGTCTGGCTGTTTGTAAGTGGCTGTATCATTTTACGAGGCTACAAGTTAACATCACTTTCTGTTATAGTTATCGAATATTGTGTTATAGTAACACTATGCCTGTTTAATATTTTTTTTTAGTTTATATGCATCTGTGGTTAATTCACTTTAGGCAAGCACATACAGGGAGCGAGGATACTGAAAAAAAAAAACGCAAAAAAAAAGAAAAAAAATTTGGTTCTCCTGGAAGTCGAAACCAAGACACCATGTTTAGTTCTAAGCATTTCAACAAGTCATTCGACAGATTTTAACATAGGTATTCTGAGTTGTCTTGAAATTGACCTCAAGTTTCGTGAAAAGCCTCGCCACTTTTCCGACTTATAATTTAGTTCCAAAAAAGTCAATACGGCTAAAGTAATTTATAGGGATAATACGCGTGAGGACCCCTGAATGTATCACCGAAGGATTACGAGGGTTCCGTACACTAAGGCAAGTTTTAATGAGGTTTGGGGGTTCAAAATAAGGGACAAGATGTCTCGTTTCGGTTGCTGTGGTTACGAGTTATGTTTTGCCAGTGTTCGATAGGATGGTAAGATTATATTATTATTGTCTTTGATTTTAATTTAATCTCTTACTTTGGCCAAAGGCTAAGCATTGCCATCCAACGTGGCAATGCCGCCAGCCTCTTGGGTACACTTCCAGTTGACGGCGATGAGGAAGAATTTTTGACGCCATATTTTAGTTAGATTTATATTAGAATATATTTATACTTACTATTTTTTATTTTTCATAATGTAAATACTTTCTGTTAATAAATTCTTATTGTAGCATCTCTTAAGGTGCGTACAGATAAAGTACCTTGTTGTGTAACTTGTGTTTTATAACACTCGTATACTATTCTATTTTTAATTAAATGCATAGCTAAAACATCCAAAGAGTTGCTTAAACATTTAAGTAGAAAACATAGAAGAGAAAAAAACCGACAAAACCAAAAACATTAATTTGACATACAAAATCCATAACTTTCATCCCTTACAAACCAATATCCGAATTGCTTTTTTACCCGACTGCTTCAGAAAGAGTGTAATGTCTTGGAGAATATTGCAGTAATTATCTACAAGCCAACAGGTCGTCGGCCTCATAGTTTCACGCCAAACAATAAATTCTTCATGTCACTTTGAAAGTGTTGCACAAAATCATAAAGTAACCGTCAAAAACATTCCACAGGCATGATTATCTAAAAACTAACAAACACTAGATGTATTTTTATAACGCAAATCAAGAATAGGTACCGATTTCATAAACTAAATTTTAAAGTTTCAATGTTTGTTATTCGATTACGCAAAAACGGCTGAACGGATTTGAATAGAAATTGGCATACAGACAGTTTCGTAAACTGGATACTTTTTATCCCTTTATCTGGACCTAATTCGATGTCCACGCGAAGCTTTATTATTTTTGAAATTGCATTTTACTTCCAGAAGTAATCCATATTTCTAACATGCGAACTTTGTACCGCCCCTTTTTTTTGATATTTTTCCGATGTTTTAATAGTTATTGGGCTATTCGGAACGGAGACAAATACAACAAATCAAAAACCATGAAAATCGGTTCAGCCGTTCTCGAATTATAAGTGTTCGAACAAACCGGTACCGACTTGGTTTTATATATAGAGCTAGATTAAAAAGTACTACTAAACTATAGTTCGTCAAACTCGTTAGTTAAACAATTTATTTATGAAGACATGCGTACCTACTGCGTAGGCCTTGAAACGATAAAAAAATCTTCTAATAAAATATACTTTATCCTACAAAAAGAAGTGAATGAAAAGCTAATAAAAAGAAGCCATTCTAGGCTCACTCCCAAGTAAAAGTTTACTGGCCTTTTGACCAAATTGAAAAGTTACTTAAAAATCCTACTCCACATTGAAACTTTTTGCCCCAATTTGTCTTGATCCGACAAATTTAAATTTCGAAAACATTTGCTCCAATTAAATGATAATCTTTTTATGACATCGACCGATGGGATTGGTGAAATGAAATCGCCTTTCTATCAAAAGCTTATCATGCAGAAATTGTGATTGCAGGTTTGAAAAAAAAAAAGATTTGATACTGACGAGTTGCATCAGATAACTTTGTTCATCAGCGAGATTGATATTGATTTATGTATTGCATGGAGATTTTTTTATTATTACAGCCAGCTGGCTTCGGGGTACTCTTTGAAAAAGGACTTTGAGACTTGAATTTTGAATAAGTCTCGATATTTGATTTCTTAACAGACTTAACTAACTTTTTGTATTATAACTAGCTTTCCGCTAGCGGCTTCGTCCGCGTGGACTATTCGCATTCAAATAAAAATATCAGTTTCATACAAGCTTTGCCCCCCTTTTTCACCCCCTTGAGTGTAGAATTTCGGAAAATCCTTTCTTATCGGATGCCTACGTCATACAAAAAACACCCCACAATTTTCAGGTCTCTGCGATCAGCGGTTTAGGTTGTGCGTTGATCCGTCAGTCATTCAAGACAAAGCATTTTACATGTATAGATAGATATTTTTCTAATGCAGACGAAAGAAATAAAGCGATTCATAAAATCACACTGTTGTACTGTAGTAAAAAAAATCGTAATCATTTATTTTTCCTTACTCCAAATATGTATTTAACTCAATATCGCAAAAAAAAATAGTTACGAACTTTATTTTTATGGCGGCAGTATAGTACCTACTATTGATCGCAAGAGTATCCTCTTTTTTTTTGTTTAAGGAATTAAATAAATAACAGACAGACGGAGTAATTTATAAATTTTAACTTTTAAAATTAAGTATCCTAAGTTTTCTGAATACGCTCGTTTTATGCTGCTGAAAAGTATTCGTAATTAACAACACATTACACTAAGAAAATATATGTTCTGTAAAAATATTCCCCGAAGTTATATATTTAGACAGGAAAGGCGCAAGAATACCCCCATTTCCCCCCCACAAAAAACAAAAGCTTCCAACACCAGATAGTGTCCATCAAGTGGATTGATTTTGTTCACACTCAAGTACCTCAATATTGACGGGCTAGCTTTTTCTTAAAGGAATTGTTTTTATTTGATTTTCTCAGATATCTTTTTAAGGGGATCGCGGTACTTCATCAATGTGTCAAATTACGATTTACGTGATACAAAAAATAATACCAATACCAAAACAGTTTTATTTTCAGTTATTACATTTATGAGGTTCAATCAATCAATGAAGGCTGAGTTTATCGCAGTCCACTGCTGGACAACCCAAAAATAGCCAGTGAGATTCCTACCTTTCCTCTCTAAGATCAGGGGCCTACTCTAATTCAACGAAAACGAAGATTCGATTGAAATTCGGTACCTTACCTTGTGAATTTTAGGGTAAGGTTCAATTTTTTTTATATATGGATAGTATAAGTATATCTTTGTACAGAGCATCAGATCGCACCTTACCGCACCACAAAAAAAGTTATCGTCTATTCTCGGTCGTTCAGAAGTTTCTGTTCGGTGAGTTAGAGTAGGCCCCCAGCTCAGATGTGTCTAAAAAGCATCGATTTTATGATACTCAATTTTTTTAAAGATATTACAAACTAGGCTGAAAATCACCATTTTTTGGACGATAAGTTTATCCGTCCATCATCCGTCACCACTTCCCATGTCGCTCATTTGGAGAAACATCGACGTAACAGCTACTTTTAAAATTTTACAGGAGGGCTATTTAAATTGAATTATATCTTTTGTAATGAGTTACCGGATAGTAATGAAGACTCCTAGTTTACTGATAAATCGGCAGAAATCGATTGATTTCTTTGTCTCTTCTAACGTGAATACACTTTCTGCAGTACTTTGTAATATTTAACTCATTTTTGGAAAACATACATTTACGTCGATGTTTTTGCTGGCAACAGAAAGTTAAACTTAGAAGAATTTAGCATCTCAAACTCTTCTCTACGTATACCTTAATATTGAACATCTAAATACACGTATCATTACAACAGTTACATCACTAGCAACATGCTTGCCACTGGGGTAACGTTAACTAATCCGACAATCGCATCCGAGCTGTGCCGGCTAATCAGACGCGCAGCACGTTTGATTGGCTTGTACGGCGCTTGATTACGTAAGTTGTATATTCTTACTTATATTTATAAACGCGAAAGTAACTTAGTCTGTTTGGATTGGATGAAACTAGCTGTTTAACCCGCGTCACGAAGGAATTACTGGCACCTGCATAAAAAGTAGCTTATACCCGTTTCCTAGGTAACATCTACCTCCGTGCCTCTTGAATTCGTTCAGCAGTTTTATCGTACGTCAATATAAATGCGAATATGAGTTTGTTTAAAACTCACATTCGCATTTTGTATTATTTACTGCATATTAAGACGGATTTTTTTTCATTACTAAAAGCGCAGTACTGTATCCAATCAGACGTGCGGCACTTAATATCAGGAGCTCTTTATAACCCGTCCATCATCATTTCTTCCTTCACTCAAGATGGAGACTTTAGGAGATGGAGCTATTCCTAGAATAAAGAAAGCAAAATAAAACTTTACAATCCCGCATCCAATTTGGTAAAAAGGAACACTTACCGCGAAGCTGTTTGCTAAAGTACACCCAGCAACACTTAATCATCACGATCCGTAGTTACGCGTACATAAAACGGGAGAAACTTGTTATCACTATCGTACACCCGCGCTATGGGTGTAGTTTTCACACGGAGGAAAGATTAAATGGAGTGCCCATTCATACGATCTTTCCCTGGGAGTCTTTAACCCAAATTCGTTTTAGCAATAATAATACCGTAGTACAGAGGGATCACGATTTTTAGAATTTGTACACAAAAAAAAATTTTGTGAGAACCAAAAATTATTACAATTTATTTTGCCACTTTGATATGTCCAATGTAGTTTAATCCAACCCATTTTAAGCATCGACCGCTAATCAGAATCTAATGAATAGACTTGCCGTTAAAATGTTGCCGGTAGGATCTGAATAAAATATGAACTGGATATTGTAACATGATTTTTTTAGTTTAATGTCCTTCATAATAAGCTTACTTTTGAGGATGAGAAATCATCAAATGACTCCTCTCGCCGTGGGTGGAGCGGGAGGTCAGAGTGTCAGACTCTTACCGACATCCATGTTCCTTCCTTCGCTCTTTGTGTTCCGGAGCCGCGGTAACTCTTTCGAACATTCTGCAGCTGCATAATAAGCCGAGGTAATACAGTTGTTTAATGACTTTCATTGGTGTTTGATCGCGTGAATTACTTATTACTCCATTAACTCTTTACTCTGTGTCTCAGTGCTAGTTTAGTTTTTCAACAGTATTCCCTCTGTCGAGATAGCAATGACGAGGGTTTTTACAGGTTACAGTTCAGATTTTTCTTACCTCTACGCCCTTTTTTCACCTATAGGGGTGAATAAAGTTTTCAGCAACACTGACTACCAGTTGAAGGAACCTTTTAAAGTAATGGGTGTAAGTTTTGTGTATCTGGCAAGCGAGGGGTTGTGAGTACCTACGATTGATGCGTTCGTAATGTTGTACTTAAATTCTCTGGCACAATATACGTTTTACGCTACACATGATACGAATCATTTGTGAATAAATAAAACACAAATAGTTATACATTAGAATTAGCAGATGGCCTAATGACACATTCTTGACACATATTGTTTTCTACGACATTTGTTAATGTTTCGTATAATTTTATTATACGTTTCCGTTATTTTATCTGTTTTTATGTTTGTATGTATAATTTATTGAATAGATCATGTAAAAGTTTTTTTTTATTTAGAAAAGGATGCCGTCTGTTTTACTTTTGTTGTTAATCAGCTGTACCCGTCAATGTCTACTTTACTTTTTAAAGATTAAAAAAATGTTTTAAATAAAAAAGAGCAGCCAAATATTTAGGTTAGTGGCCTAATTAAAATCTAACTTATTAATGCTTCGTGATTACCCCAGAAAACGGCATAAATTATTTAGTTTGCTTGATTCAGATGACTAACTGAGCTACCATCAAATTCAGTACCTACCTAAAATAAAATTTAACGGAATGAATTAAGCTTCTAAAATCCTTTAGTGTTTTTTTGGAATATGCATGATCAATGATAATCCTACTAATATTACATACGGAAACTATCTATAATTACCATGTCTTACGGCCTCTAATTGCAAAATAAATTATTGATACACTAGCTTTCCGCACGCGGCTTCGACCGTGTGGTCAATTTTTTACGGGTTACATTATTCAAGTTTTAGTAGGGATCCCTAATTATTTCTGGAAATAAATATACCCTATGACACTTCGTAATGATGTAGCTTTCTAACGGTGAAAGAATTTGTAAAATCGGTCCAGTTGTTTTTGAGTTAAAACCCTACAAACAAACAAACAAATCTTTCTTTTCGAAAATCAAATAATGTACGATCATCACATAATGTTCACACACGATTTCCTATAACATCAGATTTCTCAATCGATAGTAGTAACAAGTGAATCTTCACCGTACCATATTAATCATAACATAATACAACATACCATTCGCTCAACGGGCCGTGGCTAAACATTCGGATATTTCAGTTTCCTCCATAAATCATTGCGGCAGGTGCAAAAAATGTTAACCACATTACGTATTTATACCTGTTTTGACGTTATTCCATATTAATGAGCCGATAGTAGCGATAAAGGAAAATGTTTTGTTTAAATTCATATATTATGGGTTTCGTATATAAAACATATGTGGGCAGGCGAATCAGATTTTCAGACCAGCTAGGTAAGTCAAATTTAGTTTGGCCGAAAATCGACTTTATCTACACGGTGTAATAATGTGTTTAATTCAGTGTTCCCGAAAAGTATGTATTTAGTTAATGAATTTCTACATGACTAAGTACCAAAAATAATTTAAAAAAAAATCAAAAAATATGCATTATTTATTTTAGAGTTGTCAGAGTTTGTTAATTTATAATCTAATTTAAATCTAAATATATATAAAACTCAAAGGTGACTGACTGACATAGTGATCTATCAACGCACAGCCCAAACCACTGGAGGGATCGGTCTGAAATTTGGCATGCAGGTAGATGTTATGATGTAGGCATCCGCTAATAAAGGATTTTGATAAATTCTACCCCCAAGGGGGTGAAAAAGGGGGGCAAATTTTGTATGAAACTCGGACATTTTTTAACTCACGCGGGCGAAGCCGCTGGCGGGAAGCTAGCTGATAATATTTTTATTTTGATAAATACTTGCTCTAGAAAGGTTCTGTCATGTTCCAGAAAACAGTGAGTTCAATTATAATGTTTTTATTTAATGATTAATTTCAGATATTTCAAAATAAACGCTATTAATTTGATATTAATAGTACAGATACTATGTCGAACTAAGTCATTGTTTTATGGCAGCATAAAGTTGAACAACTAGAACGTATGCGTGCCATCGTAGACCGAAATAACGGTGACTATAGTTACGACTAATTGAAAATTTTGTACGAAACCCGGATATTATGTTTGTTCACGGTTTGTCGGACGATAAGTTTAAGTCAATACTAATTACGTGGTTCACTAACAGGCGATAGGTATCGGTTAATTTATTTGGTAGATAATTTGCTAGATAAAGACTGCTACATTGGTGTTGGGGTTGTTATTCTGGAGTCGTGGCTTGAACAAAGTGATGTTTGAGGTTTTTTTATGTGGGTAACTTGCTAATGACGATTGGTTTCGTATTATCAAGGGATTGGTATCCCTTGATAATACGTAATTCCCTATTTTTATAGCAAAGTCGTGGTGGCTTAGTGATTAAGGCACACTTCAGGCACATTTCGTGTACGAGTTTGCGAGTTCTAAACCTGGCAATTATCACTGTGGATTTTCTAGTCATATGTACTTTATAAGTGTATCTTAGACGTCACACGTCGTGAGGAAACCTCGACCAAAGGCTAATATCGCCAATCCGCCTTGAGCAAGCGGGGTGACCAATGATCATGGCTTTGTATGAGAATTGGCTATTACCCAACAGTGCGATCAAAAATAGGCCTATCATGATGGTGATGACATCCATGGCGCACCTTGGAGGAAGTCGTTGCTGTGACGCCAAACGGCACGACGCGCCATGGCGTTTGCCGTCCCAGCCCTCCAACGCTGGCTTGTATATATGCGTGGCGCTTGTATCGTGGCTATACTTCTTAGCGTCAATGTGTGAGTGTGTTCGAGCTGTGTGCGTGTTTTCGACGAGTGCTTTTTGAAGCGTGACATACGTAGGGCGTCCAGTGACGGCTTTATTTTTTTACAGCATTATTTTCATTTCTCAAAATGTAGTTTTACAGTTAATAGATAAGCAAGCGTATCATAGTGATAGCATGTTCAACAACTATCAAAGATTCACTGCATACGATCTGTATGGTAATGTAAAAGCTGAAATTGTTACAATTTAAAGCTTCGAACAGTTTCGCCTGTCATGTTCACGCGATGTGATGTGAATGTTTCAGTTAGCCTGGTTTTGGTTTTGTATAGATTTTAACTCCCGTTTCGCTTGCAGCCAGGTGTAGTACATACCAGTTTTAAAGTGTTATCTTATCATTACTTTTTAAATACGAGGATTTTTTTAACAAAACCACCCAGTTCTTTATTGTAGATTGTTTCTCGCAGATTCATGCACCCGGATAAAAAATAAAATAAATGACTATGTCGTTACCTAGGTTTCAATCTATTTCCATGACAAATTTCATCTAAATTCGTTCACTGGTTGTACTAAAAAACTAACAACACACAGGCTGGTAGATATTTTCTACTATTAGTAATTAACTAGCTTCTGCCCGCGACTTCGTCCGCGTGGAATAGTGGTGCTCCGCTCCTATCAGTTTTAGCGTGATGATATATAGCCTATAGCCTTCGCCAATAAATGGGCTATCTAACACTGAAAGAATTTTTCAAATCGTACCAGTTGCTCCTGAGATTAGCGCGTTCAAACAAACAAACTCTTCAGCTTTATTATATTAGTATAGATATTTAAAAAAATGCATCCTTATTACTAAATACTACATAGTTTAGAATGTTAAGATCCTTTTACTTGTATTGTAGCCGCCTAAAATATTCAGTCAGTTAAATCCAGCTCAAACGATCAGTCAGTCAATGTTCCGAATGGTAACGTGCACTGAATATGAATTCCGTCTAGAATTGTGATAGTTTCGGATCACGGATGTACGGATGTGTCACGGATGACGTCAAATGTTTTGTTTTCATTTCCAATTGTGTTAAACAGACACATTGTAATTGTATATTTTTTTGTAATTTGATATTAATGAATTATTTTCTTTAAAAAAAAATAGGTCTCACAAAGCCCGTGTGTATTTTTAATCGCAAATGTAGCTCTTTTCATTATTCTTTTGCACTATTACGTATCTGTAATCGCCCAATATAGCCACTTGCATGACATGTTCATATAAATTCAACAAGTACTTGACATTTTTACTTAAAAAAAAAAAACTACCTGATTTTACTTATTATATGTTGCTGGGGAGTTTAATGAGCCACTTCTTCTTCCCAGCAAAAACACCTAAGAAGTGATGAATAGTGGGCGTTTTGGGGGCTGTCTTCTGGAAATTTGACGTTCAAAAAGTGCTGATTTTCGGCCTAGTTTGAATAAATGACTTGAGTTTATAGGTCTCACGCTTTGACCCAATTTAATCCTCTGTTCCTTCATTTCTTGATCAATCAATCAGTCTACGCTTATTAATTAGTTTATACGAAACCATCGGCACATTACAATGCTTTTGATGCCTACTTCACTAATCAACGTATATCAGCTCCAATCAATCTGTTATCGCGATGTTCCATAGTAGCTCTGTTCCAACGTACCCACTTCATTATAAAAGCTGTAATATGCCTCATTATCAGATAAGCCTCTTTATGTATGAACATATTTACATATTCAAATTTTCTAGTTTCAGCGAGGTAATCTTCATAATTTTATCTTAACAGGTTTTTTTACATATTGAGTGAAGTTCTTTTTTTTTTGTGGACTTGCTTTTACTCAGTTTTACTATCTTCCGGGACCAGCCTTTTTTTTGAGTAAAAAAAATGATAATATCCTGTGTGTTAATCTTTTTAGCCGTTCTTTGATGGAGTAACAAACATATAAACTTTCACTTTTATAGTATTGGATTAGGCCATTATTTGTGCCCTCCCCCAGGGCCATAGCGTGCCGGGGCTGCGGGACGGTCGAAAGAGATACCGCGCTCCCGGAATACAAAGGGCTGAGGAAGGAACATGGATGGGTTTCAGTCAGTGAGAGTCTGACACTCCCACCCCACACACGGCGGGAGGAGTCATTTGATGATTTCCCATTCGAAAAAAAAGGCCATTATTTGTAGCTGTTTGAAGGTAACGGCTTGTATGGGGAAGCCTAACCACTGTACAGTTTTTTATCACCGAGCTGGGTTTTTGTGTATGTATTTATAGGTTCCGGTGTAATTATGATGCCATGGAAACACTGGTCTGCTTATTTGCCATTTAATTTCATCAATAATATCTCTAAAATACATATTACCATGAAATATTCTCACACTATCACACTTCTGATCTATCTAAATTACAACATCTCTCATAGTTATCCTAAAATGGTCAGAAAGCGCGCCAAAGAATCACATGCTGCAATAAATTCTGAACAATGCCAAAATCCTAATCTTTATTGCCCACACTTACAGCTCTGCCTACCCTGCTAGACGTACTTTAAGACGGCGCCAGCGCCGATAAATACGTCCTAATCGACACGCGTAGGATGTAACAGATTTTAACGGTTTCAAGAATACAAGTAAAACAATATTGCTGAGGTATTTGAAGTTTCCTTTTGATCCTTAAAAGCCAAGCATTATTCTAAATCTTTTGTGCTAAACTTGATTCTTCCTTCATCATCATCATCAGCCTATATATTATCCCACTACTGGGTACAGGCCTCTTCTCATGCAGAGAAGGCATGAGCATTGATCACCACGCTTGCTCAAGGCGGATTGGTGATTTCAGACTTTTTTAGTCCAGGTTTCCTCACGATGTTTTGCTTCACCGTTAGTCAGTGGTATCTGGTATCGAAGATACACTTAGGAAGTACATATGACTTGAGAAAAGTCACATTGGTACTGCTACTCGTACACGAGAGGCATGTGCCTTATCCACTAGGCCACCACAAATTCGATTCTTCAGTACGATGGTATAATAATGTTTACCAGTTCAAATCATCTTCTTCAGGTTTTACTAACCTATCAAGCCCTAGTGTCGGAGTTTTCTCAAAACCGCCTGACTGTCTCTAACGTGGAATATATGAAAATAGAGAGCTGTTGACAAACTTAAAAATACTGCTGTATAGTGGTTGATCGATCGGCTTCAGCTATACGGGCCGCGAGTTCGATAACCGATATTTGTATGGCTTACAATACATACGGGACCCGTATTTGGGCCCTTTATAGAGAGTGATGGCGCTATATAGTACATATAGCACTGTCCCTTTTATGCATTAGAATTTAGATCATTATCAGTGTCACGGGCTTGTTCAGGCTGTAAAATAAAAATGGCAATTCCTAGTGTGAGGCAAAGCCCCTAATTTTAAATCTACATTATCGTCTTAAATGTATACTTGAATTGTATTAAAATAATAATGACTTAATTCTAATCAATCCAGTTTAATTTACGATCTTTATTCTTTTTTTTTTTAAGGAAACGTGTGTGAAATAGCCGTTTTAATGTTATGTTGTTATTATAATATTGTTTTAAGATAACAATAGGTTAGATCATCATGCAAGGTCAAAACGGGTCGTTTGTTTTGAATGAAGTTGTTGTGTCAATAGACAAGCATTTATTTAAATTAAGACATTTTATTCGTTAATAGACTAGATAACACTTAAATTATTATAGACTATCTGTTTCCCGCGGTTTCGCCTGCGTCCCGACAGAACTACTTAACTAACACACCCGGATAAAAGAAGCATATAACCTTCTCCTGGGTACTAAATTGGTTCAGCCTTTTTTCCGTGAAAGCGTAACAAACTAACGAACTCACTTTCGCATTTATAATATTACTAGCTTCCCGCCAGCGGCTTCGCCCGCGATATTTTAGCTAATGGATACAAAAACTTGACGAATTATATACTAAAACCTTCCTCATTAATCACTCTATCTATTAAAAAAAACCGCATCAAAATCCGTTGCTTAGTTTTAAAGATTTAGGCATACATAGGGATATAGGGACAGAGAAAGCGACTTTGTTTTATACTATGTAGTGATACATACTAGCTGTTTCCGTGAAAGAGTAACAAACATACATTCATACAAACTTTCGCGTTTATCGTATTAGTAGGATAGTAGGAAGATATGTTTTTCCACACCCTTTTAACAGTTGAACCGATTTTGCAGTTGGTTTTAAAAGCAAAAACATATTTACAATACCAAATGTTTATTACAACTGTCCGTTGTCAAGTTGATACCATAACAGAAGTCAATACAGAACATCCTTTTTTTGAAGTAGGTTAAAATAGGTTGAATTAACCGTACATTGTGTTTTTTATTGAAAGTTGTTTTTAATGGAATAGAGGTTTACCAGAGTTATAATAGACGGCCATTTCAATAGTAGCTAGTGTAACTTCTTGTTTCACAAAACTAATTACTTATGGACATACAATTGTTTTTTTAAATATAATACCGTGTGGCACCGTGCATGTAATAACAGCACACCGTTTTATAATAGAATTTTTGTCTACACTAATAGTATAAAGAGGAAAACTTTGTTTGTAATGAATAGGCTCGAAAACTACTGGACCGATTTTAAAAATTCTTTCACTATTCGAAAGCTACATTATCCACGGGTAACATAGGCTAAATTTTGTTTTGGAAAAAATAGGGTTCCGTAAGATATTTGAGTTTTTCGGACACAAGGTGTAAGAAATCAACCAGAAAAGTTACTTTTTTTGCGTACGCTACTAATCTCAGGTCCGATTTGAAAATTCTTTCAGTGTTAGATAGCCCATTTATTGAAGAAGGCTATATTTCATCACGCTAAAACCAACAGGAGAGGAGCACCACTATTCCACGCGGACGAAGTCGCGGGCAGAAGCTAGTTTTAATATAATTTATTAAGTCGTGACATTGGTATTACAAATTAGGAGGAGTGAACATTTTTGCTTTCAATAAGTACCACCACCACCGAATGTATTTAATATTATTTTAGTAGATAAGATACCTAATATATATATATGTACACCATACCTTAAACTTTCATCGTCGGTGTAGTTATTAACTGAGATACTTTTCATACAGAGAAGATACATTGGCAGGTAGAAAATTCAAGTTTCTTCGCATTGTTTTTCTTTCTGATCGCACGCCTTGAAGTTGACACTGAGTAATAACATACTCATCATCTGCCTAGCCTTTTCCCAACAATGTTTGGGTTGGGTTCCAGTCTAAACTGAATGCACCAGTGTTTTATATAGAGCGACTGTCTATCTGTGACCTTCACAACTCATTTATCGGGTAACACGATACTCCTTGGTAAAAAACATTATATTTATTTGTTTATACGTTTCCTAGACATGCATATCTCTCATACAAAATCTTTATCTTTCATCTGTCAAGCCCGATCATGTACGAAGCATTAGGTTTTATCCCGAATGTTCGAATATCCCGGCTTTTTCCATTAGCGATAGATTGATATGGACTTGTGATCTATTGTCGGATTACATCTAATATACCCTTTTTATTGTGCTTGTGTAATATGTAATTCGGTCGGATTAGGTTGGTGGGTTTTTTTGCACCCTTGTGTATACACTAGGGGTCATTGAATTTGGGTTAATGTCTTAATATCATTGATAATATGAGTGGTGATGTCTATTATTATATATATATGACTATTTGGCAATACTTTTCACGACCTTTACAAAACTTTTCTTGTTGTTGTGTTTAATTTTTTTTTTAATTAATGCATTTGCCCGCTATTTTGATGCAGGCATTTCATTGTAATATCCAATTCAAAATATGGGTTAGATTTAGACAAAAAAAATGAGTTTGATAGTTCATGGAAATACGTGTAGAATACCTAATTGACTTTTTTTTTAATACTTTTTTAATGTCCCGAATTTAGTGATTTCGAGTGTAAGGCTAATACAATGTGTGGCTCGATTGAGTTGTACAGCTTAGTGTTGTGGTCGATACGTAGATTATCCGTGGAGTTAGGTACATCTATCTGGGTTAAGCCTGGTTGTAAGTCGTACCTAATGCCCCAGTCTTTTATGCCTTTTTGTCTCATAAACTTATTAATTACCTAGATGAAATTGGAACTTCATTTTCTACTAGGTACCTCCTACATGTATACCTATACAAAAGTTAAAACATTCGCTCCAATTTTTGGAGTCGTTTCTTCGAGTCTTTGATCTGCTTAAATAACCTGAATAAAGCCTGTAACCGTCTCCTGGATCCCCTCTATCTCCGTACCAATTTTCATCCGAATCGGTTCAGACGTCGTTACGTCAAAGCTTACAAACAAACAACCCACTTTCCTATTTACAATATTAGGTAGGAAGACTTCAATCAATCTCAAAATAAGAACTTCATTTGACTATAGTTCTACAATACGGAACTAAGCAGAGTTAGCACAAACGTTGCACATTTCGTACAGAGTGTGATTGGGTCTTTATTTCACAGCGTTTTAAATTGCAGGTGCATCCACATGTGTGCCCAATCAACAGTTTTAGTCTCGCAGTGGGACAGTGTGACGTTCTTGTTAGTTTTATTGGCCAGTCGAGGGGATAGCTGTGGTGGGATTACGTCGCTCAAAGAAAGAAGACATATGAATTTTCAAATTAATTTATTGAAATGGAATAAATTTGTGATAAATTAATCATTATATATATAGTCTTAATTTGCTGGTTGGTTATTGATTTGTTTCAGCTCATCAAATTATAATTGTATACTAGCTTTCATACAAACTTTGCCCCCCTTATTCACCCCCTTAGGAGTGGAATTTCGGTAAATGTTAGTTTCGAGCGTATGGCACTTGTGGGCTGCAGCTGAAAACCAGCGTCCGGTGGCCAGCATTACTGGTCATATGGACATTATGCTGAGCTGTGGCCTTGTCCTTTGTTTCTAAACCCTTTCTTACCGGGTGCCTATATTATACAAAGAACACACCCTCCAAGATTCAGGTTTCTACGATCAGTTAAGGCAGTGCGTTGATCCGTCAGTCATTCAGGACAAAGCATTTTATATGTTTAGATTTGTTTTTGTTTTAGGTCCTGTTATAGGAACTCTCCTGTAAAAAGTTATAAGCATTTAATTAAAAACGGATTTTTTTTTCATTACAAATATACACGTAAATTGACTTTTTTATTTATAAATAAGGTAATAAACTCAATCCAAATAGGATACCCAATATTCACGGACGTCGAGCTTCCTAAAAAGGCGATGAACTGATGTCACCAACTAAAAATAAAAGTTGGAATACTAAAAAGGTTCCTAATAAAATATCTGAGTTATTGCTATGGTTTGAATGTTTCCTGAATGGATTGCTTTGTTTATACTTAAAGTATTAATGTTATAAACTAGCTTAGACCCGTGACTTTGTGTGATCTTATACACCAGGTCAAAAACAGTATTGTATGTGTATACTGTATGTCACCTAGTTGCACAAAAAAAAATCAGATTACTTATATGTACGTGAAACGGAAGATATGTCACATAAAATTGAATATTTTTTTGAATTCTTTTATGTTTTTCGACTAAATATTTATGATAATGGTCTATGTATTGATGACAAGTTTTAAAAGTGGTCCCTAATTATTTCTGGAAAAAAAATATAGCCTTTGACACTTCGTAAAGATTAGCTTTCTAACGGTGAAAGAATTTTTAAAATCGGTCGAGTAGTTTTTGAGTTAAAACCCAACAAATAAACAAATCTTTCCTCTTTATAATATTTGTATAGACATAAAAAATATGCATAATATTGATGTCACGTTAGATATTGGTAAAAGTATAAATGATAAAAAGTTAAGTGCAACCGGCGAAATTACATCTAATTTCATTCAGTAATTTTTGGGTGATAATAAAGACAGACAGTAAGAACTGATGGCTTCTGTTGTTCTATTAATGATTTCCCGCGGTTTCACCCGCATCCCGAGGGAACTACTTAGCGCACCCGGGTAAAAAGTAGCCTATATTGTTCCTCAGGGTCTATTCTATCTCTGTACCAAATTTCATTAATATCGGTCCAGTAGTTTTGGCGTGAAAACGTAACAGACAGACAGGCAGAGTTACTTTCGCATTTATAATATTAGTAAGGATTGGGGGGTGTTTATTAGTATTTTGTTCAATGTATTTAATTATTTGAATTTTTTACTTAAACTTCCCACCCTGATTCTCATTGGTCCAGCTTTTAATGTAACTAGCACGTCAAGTGGTGTTCAAGCAACAACTTCACATTGAGTGCATTCGACTGCACTGAATGCAACCGAAATCAATGCGTTTAACGTTCATTGATTGCAATGAAAACCCTCGAACTTGTGATGGGAATTAACGAAGTGGTATTGAGTTTTTGATTTAATTTTGTTTTTTTAATAATGTGAGGGTAGTTTGAATTCACTTGTAAATAAGTGTTATTATTGAAATAATTTATCAGAACATTGTCGGCTTATTCACTATCTCACTGAAGGGTAAAGGCCTCTTCTCATACAGAGAAGACATGAGCATTAATCACCAGTTCACCACGCTTGCTCAAAGCGGATTGGCGATTTCAGACTTTCTAGTCCAGGTTTCCTTACGATGTTTTCTTTCACCGTCAGCGTTGCCTAAGATATAAAAGGAAAGTACATATGACTTTAGAAAAGTCACAGTGGTACTTGTTAGTTTCCGACTCACACACTATGACTTCCGGACTTTTCATTTTCCGAAACGATTATATTATTAGAACAGACACTGATAAAATCCTTTCTTTAAATGTGTTAGTATGCTTCTCTAAAACTGATAAGTAATCATCTTATATCACTATCACTACATAGTATAAAACAAAGTCGTTTTCTCCGTCCCTATATCCCTATGTATGCTTAAATCTTTAAAACTACGCAACGGATTTTGATGCGGTTTTTTTAATAGATAGAGTGATTAATGAGGAAGGTTTTAGTATATAATTTGTCAAGTTTTTATATCCATTAGCTAAAATATGGCGGGAAGCCAGTATAACATAAAAGCAACTATACCATCTCAATAATATTTCATGTTCTAAACCATCTCTTTGACGTACTACTTACAGATACTATTCACCTCTTAAACTCTACCAGATAACTACCAGGTCGACGACCCCTCGAACGTACGCCAACCCACACAAGTTCACCACCACTCAATACCTCAACAAAGCAAAACAGCTAAACACCTGCGTTCTTGACTGTACGCGAAAAACTTTAAAGATAACTTCTTCTAGTATTTTTATGTCTTCGCTACAATAAACTTGATTGTAATTTATTTGTACTTACAAATAGATATTGTAGCTATTGGAAGAACGGTTTATTTTTGGTAGAATGCTATAAACTTTACCGTCTGCCCGTCTGTCTGTACAGCTTAGTTTAAAAAGATTCCGCGGTTTATTTTTATCTATATATACAAGTTTGTTTTGTAAGGCAGAAGTAATGCGATTGGCTTGTTTTCTTTATTGTTTCGGTGTTGTATTGGGTGGTTTTGAGGATATTTTTTTGCATTTAAGAAGTGGGCGACTTATGTTTTATTGAGGCAGCGCTGTGTATGGAGTTATGGCTTGAAGTTACCTTAAAATTGAATGACTGTTTAAAGTAAAGATCGGTCATGTGGTTTAAGCAAATATTTGACGGATAAAGTATTTTGCAAGGGTATGATACTGGTCTCGGCTGGAAGGACCTCGAAGTAGCCGCACAAGATCGCAAAAAATGGAAATCTCTTCTTAGAGCCCTATGTCCCTGACGAGGGACCACAGGATCGCATCATCATCATCATGATACGTTTTAGTGCGCATAGTAGTCCGTTTTATGGGTCGTTCTGTGCCTGATACGTACATAACAGTCATGGCATGTTACGGTGCGTCTAAAGGTGTAGACACCTTTAGAGGAATCTGGAAGGAAGATTAAGGTTCTCCACTAAACGGGATTAGGGACGACTGGACATGTGCCTTCTAATTAGTAAGCCATCCATCCAATCCTATGTCTTACAGCTTTCATTACCAACAAATCAGTTGTCACAACATATTTTCCATCAATTTTCCTCCTCCAGTAATCGATACTAAGATAACAACCCGATACATTTAATTTCTTGCTCTAATTACGTTTTCCGTTCATTTTAAAACGGTGTACAGTTACGAGTTTCCGGGAACAAACTGATTCGTATCCTACACAGGAACCACGGTGTTGACCAGCCGACCGACGTGCAAACACATTGGCCGCACCACGCTCTATTTTGTTCGCCGCAATAGACTAGTTTGTGTCGATGGCTTCATTTGTGTTTCTGCGTCATATTTTCTATCCATCATCATCCGCCTGCCCTTATCCCAATTTATTTGGGGTCGGCGCAGCATGTTTCCTTCTTCCAGACTTCTCTATCTGACGTCATCTCACTAGTAACATCCTTTCTAGCCATATCATCTTTCACACAATCTGGCCATTGTTTTTTTTTGTCTTCCCTCTACCTCTATAGCCATTCATTTTCGTATTCGAATTTGAAATTTAAAATAACAAAAATAATGATTGCTTATTGAAAAAAAAAGAGGGTACGCATTGTAATGGTTTTCGATAATAAACATTTAGTCGAAAATGTTGCATGAACTTTAAAAGTTTAAATCCTATACATTGCAGTCCAAAACCAAGTTTTGTTTTTTTTTAACGACGCGTAAAAATCAATGTACCAGCACAATAGTGTGGACAGATATTAATGGTTTTATTCTATTAGGTATTATCAGACAGGCAGAACTAAGAGGTAGGAAATAATTAAAATAATGTAACATGTATGAGGAGGAAATTGAATAACGCGGATATTATGTTAGTAGGTATTTCTTAGGAAAATTTCTCACGATGTCTTTTATACTGATCTTAATTGACTGTATGATAGATCAGCAATATTGATTTCACTTTACTGCATCAGGAAACTGCTGTTCTTTAGATTATTCTACCCAGATAAAGAGTACCAATTGATGTCTAATTTCTGGACATTTTAAGTTCTGTTTTGTTCCGACTTTTTGGGTCCAAAAAATTCCATTTGAAAAAAAAAAAAAGAAACGATAATGCGAAACGATCGAAAAAGGGACATCTTCGTTTGGGAGATTCACTTTCTTATACTCAACTCCTTGTGAAGGATATCTCTCACAGTATGTAGACTTTAATCATGAAGTACGAGTAGGACGATCACCCTACAAGAAAGAGAAAGATTGACATCAAGAGTGAGACATACAGGTTCAAGATCAGCTTCAGTTAGGCATGGTAGAAGATCGCTCTACTTTTAGCCTTTCTTCATGGATAACCAATTGCATCTTCCATTTCATTAAATTACCTCTTGCTCATAATTTCATTGTAACACAAAACCGAAACATCTTAAACACCAAAAAGTTTCCAACAAATTCTTGAGAACTATATAAAAATAAATTCCATTTTAGCCACTTGACTGTTGCAATATTCGGAAGTGCCACCGAGAATAGTTCACGACCTAACTTTGGCGTGTTTTTAGACGTCTAGACTGCTCCTCAACTAAGTGGCGTCTATTCGTGTTGTGCCAGAATATGTTATCAATCTCATACTGGCCGGAATTTGGAACGTTTATAACAGGAGCTCATGAATTGGGTCGGATTCGGATACAGGTGGGTGATGCTTTGTGACCGGAATTTCGATGCTGTGGGCTATCTTTTAGACCATTAATCAAAGCTATGTGAGGTTTGATAGTGAGAGAGGGTGTGGAATGACCCACAAACCGCGTTCCTTGTATGTCATACAGAGATTTTGTTATGGTTTACGTCTGTACATCTTTAGTACGTATGTTTTTGTTCCGTCTGAGTTGTCCAAATGTTATTGCGTAGCTGTGAGATTCATTGGTAGTGATTTTGGTTACGTAGTTTTTCTAGAATCCCCACGAGTGTGCGGATTTCACAGATAAGGCAGGAATGCCAATAGTTGTAAATGTCTAAAGTTTTTGTACGTGTCTGTAACTTTTATGACCGTAATTTTCTTTGTTCTTATCAATATTTTTCGATTAGTAAATGGCGTAATTTTAACGTAGGAGAAGCGCAAACAAATGCCTTTATGTCCGTCCTCTTTATTCTATTTCCTCCATAAGATCATCTAAGTCTGTCTCACACATTAAATCGAGGGTAACAGGTACAATGTCGGAATTCCCACGAAGTTTAAATATGAAGCAGCACACGACGATATCCCGCGTACATACAATGTCGCAGACATAACACGGTTTAAAATTAAAATACAAACAGACCATTATATTGTGTAGTCCAAACATCAGGTACTTGACATTCCAACACTAGTTTACATCATCCACGTGGACAGCAACATTCTTACTAATATTATAAAAGCGAAAGTAATTGTTTTCTGTCTGTGTGTCACGCTTTCTAGCTTAAAATGTTGATAGGAGTGTGTGAAATAGTTCCGTTTCAGGATATGAGGTAACCGCAGGAAACAGGTATAAAGTTTATTAGATATATATTTAGGACTAATGCGATTATCTGGATAAAGAGTACCCCTATGTCCTTTCTTTGGCCGAGGACAAGGCTTCGCCCAGATTAAAAAATAAATTTAGATATTATGAGTGATATATAAGACAAGTTTCTAATTTACTATTGAGTGAATTGACGTCATATTACCAATTCCACGTGCCCAAAGCCGCGAACAGAAGCAAGTTTTAATAATACATGCATTCACTGATAGATACAACACAGATCTTATGAATGGAGAGCGATAGATGCGTCCGTCAAGGTCGGCGGCCCGAGCCAAAATAAACATTTTCATTGATGAATTATTTTTTTGAATCTCACGCACTTTTAAATGTTGTTTTTTTCGAATTACCCACGTTTTATAAGATGAATTGATTTTGCGGTTACATTTGAGTTGTGTGTAATCGTTTGGTTAGTACAAATGAAAAATGTATGTAATTCTATAGATAATGTTCTATCTGTTTTAATTTATGATTTGTATATTTTTGTTGCAATGTTTTATGTGTAGTAGGATTGAGAATGGTTATTTATTGCAATCACTGTTCCTGTTGTTAGATATGAATCAGAAAAATATGATGTTATAGAGGTGAGTGACCTGTAAATATTTATACTATACAGTATGCCTAATAATTTTGATGTGTGCGTCATTTTCTTCAATTATTTAACTTCTTATTTATACAATAAAATTGAAAATAATTTTACCGTTCCATAAAAATAACTCATAATCAAATATAAATATTACTCTTCTAATATGTGCTATACTTTTTTAATCAGTGTTGTCAGAAACATAAGCAGCTAAAAACTACCAAATTCACTCATTAATGATTTCTCTTAAAATGGAAAAGATTTATTAAAGTAGGTATTAAATATCTATAGTAAAGTTTACACGTGCCTCGATCATGTCAACACTTGGATCGCTGCTTACCTCACAGGGCTAACGTAAACATAATCAGTAACTGTCGAAATAACCTGTGTTGCGTTTTGGTAGTGTTCAGATATTATTCTATTTGTGATATAAAGGCTAGCGTCCACCAAGGCGGGTCGGGTCGGGTCGGAACACAACGCTAAAATTCGCTTGCCTATGTTTTTACCCACGACGCAAAAAGAGGGGTGTTATAAGTTTGACGTCGATGTCTGTCTGTCTGTCCGTGTGTGTCAGTGGCATCGTAGCTCTCAAACGGATGAACCGATTTCGATGCGGTTTTTGCATTTGAAAGCCAGTTTCCTTGCGGTGGTTCTTAGCTATGTTTGGTTAATATCAGTCCAGCAGTGTAAGAGTATCAGCTCTTTTCAAAAATGATGTAAGGCATTTTTACGTAAGGCGTTTTTTTAAATTTTTAAATTATCTTTTGTATGATATAATAGGCCATTCGTGACGGATCATAGTGGCACGGCCCTATCCTATTCACCAGTAATGGACGCTACGCTTTACGCTAATATGCTTTAGCGGTTCTATAGTGTGATCTAGGGATGAGTTTCATCTGAACATCGAGGTTGTATAGTCTAATTGATGCTAGACGTGTCCTCGTAGCGAAGAAGTTTGAATCTCAACAGCGTAATTTAAATGGCAACCGCATGAAATCGTAAGGCTTTAAAAGAGAAATTTTCAAAGAAAGAATGTTTTATTGTCGCAAACGATAGATCGTCACGTGGCAGTATACAAAAAAATCGTGTCAAGATTTTAGCTTTTTGTCTTTGGGTGTTGATTGACGAACCGAGAAAATTCTTACAGCATATTTTATAGGAAAATCTTTAATGTGAAACCTATATTCTCAGTCTTCTTTCTGACTTGTGTTCAGCCTTTTACTGGCCATGATCTTTACTACTTTATCTATTGTATTCCTTTGTCTGAAGCCTCGTGTGTGCGTTAAATCGCAAATGTTCAGCTTGTTTAAATGGCAACCGCATGAAATCGTAAGGCTTTAAAAGAGAAATTTTCAAAGAAAGAATGTTTTATTGTCGCAAACGATAGATCGTCACGTGGCAGTATACAAAAAAA
The DNA here is from genome assembly GCA_963891755.1 of Pyrrhia umbra. Taxonomy (NCBI): domain Eukaryota; kingdom Metazoa; phylum Arthropoda; class Insecta; order Lepidoptera; family Noctuidae; genus Pyrrhia; species Pyrrhia umbra. The sequence continues at coordinate 7,800,947 of OY982943.1, forward strand.
TCGTGTCAAGATTTTAGCTTTTTGTCTTTGGGTGTTGATTGACGAACCGAGAAAATTCTTACAGCATATTTTATAGGAAAATCTTTAATGTGAAACCTATATTCTCAGTCTTCTTTCTGACTTGTGTTCAGCCTTTTACTGGCCATGATCTTTACTACTTTATCTATTGTATTCCTTTGTCTGAAGCCTCGTGTGTGCGTTAAATCGCAAATGTTCAGCTTGTTTATCGTATGTTCTCATATTGAGATACTGTGCAGGAGTTCTTGCGTTGTGTGTGTAAATTATATTAAATACAAACTTGCTATGCTTCGCGATTTTGCCTGTGTGTTTAATAGTTTTTTTTTTGTTTTGGGAGTTTATTGTTCGTTATGTGCGGTTAAATCCGAATTAATGTTATGTATAGTTTGAGAAATATATTCTCTCTTCAGTTTTCATAATGTAAAAACACTGGTACTCAGCTGCATCCGGTTAAGACTGGAAGCCGACCCCAACATAGTTGAGAAAAGGCCAGGCAGATAATGAGTTTTCATAATGTTGTGAATCAGAGATAAATTCATTTAGCATGTGAAAAACGAAAGAGGACAAACAATTTGTTAAATAAATCATGTTACTTAGCGTAATCTAAAACTTATTCTTCTATTTTCTCTAAAGGCAACACTTGATACGTAGACAAATCCTAAAATAGAAAACAATCCGCAACTTGATCTCATTTTGAATTTAAAATATATGCTAATATCAAAAGCGAACTAGTACGTTCTCTGTTACGGAATTAATTCTCGCGAAAGGTATTAAGTATTAAGAACATGCTTGAGACTGTAGCTAACAATTACAAGGTATTATGAAGTGGTGTCTGGAACCTTTTGAAGGGTACCTTTTCAGTGTTGCTATGTATAATTTTATTGTTTCTACTAATTTGGTAATTTTCTGTTGTTGGTTTGGAGTCTTAGTGAAATGAATAAATTTCTAGGAAGCCTCTTCAAAGATGGGCATAGAATTTAATATTCTAAATCATAAATAGACATTTCAATCACATACTGATTTTTTTTAGTACGCTCACTGATATGATACAAAAAGATAAGATTTTTTTGTCAATATTAAATTGATTTAAAAAATTCATAACTGAAACCAACCAACCGAATGTATAACTTACATAGACATTTTGATTAAAAAAAAATATTATCCCATAATCAAACCTAAAAAACTAAAAAAATATTTCCAAAAAATCCAAAAATAAATCAGTTTATCTTTCTTTCCGTCTTTCTGAATCAGAATCCGGTATATTTCCGTTGATGTCACTTGAACAGGCATTGGCGCCATCAGGAATTCAGCTTACGCTGTAACCGATAAGAATAGCCGGGCCGGCCGACATCAATGGAATAGGCCAAGGTTTACAAGTTCTCAACAGGTACAATATAATAGGTGTAGCGCTTTGTGATAACATATTTGAAGTTTTAAGATTCACCAGATTAGAATGACTAATTTCTAAAAATCTGTAACAAACAAATTCAGTTACAATTTCGATTTCTGAAGTGTCAATGGCAAATTCTAACATACAATTTTTTTTTAATACTGCTATGACATTGACTAGATGAAAATATAATCAGCCAAGTTCTCACACGAAAAGATAAACACTCTTATTCATAAAAACTCCATTCGTCATAAGCCTCTTTTAGCTATTGAAGTATTTTGATTAACTTGACAGATAAGGACAAAACAGTTGGATAGCTAAATCGCTTTGTTAAACGAATAGCTTTATTATGAACTAGCGGCCCGTCCCGACTTCGCACGGTAGCCTATGTTACTCAGGGTGAATGTAGCTTTCCAATGGTGATAGAATTTTTGAAATCGGCACAGTAGTTTTTGAGTTTATTCATTACAAACATACACACAAAAATACAAATCTTTCCTCTTTATAATAGTAGTTTAGATAAGACGGTAAGATGATAAAATATATACATTACATACGTCATAACGTAAATCAGTGTGACCTCTGGTGGTATTTTTAAGTTTAGGAATAAGCGAAGTGTTAATAAAATCAAAAGTTATAATATATGGTCTTCATTATCTTGCACTGCGCTTAATCTAGTAAGGAGCTCATCCTGTGTTTGTTTCTTCATACTTTACTTCATTATTTTTCATCTCAGTTATCTCTGTTTTGATCATCCTTTATTTTTATATATACATTATCAATATCCGCTCGAAATTTTCCTTCATTCTTCCAATATAAAAATGTCGGTTGCGCAACTTTAGATTTTATGTCGACAGTCAAAGAAGTTTGTTAAAATAGAATGCACCAACACGTTAGATATAATAAAACATTCATACAAACAATAATTTTATTAACACATCAACACCAGATCAAAGGTATCACATTAAAAACTCAATCGAACGCCTACGTCATAGTATTCATAATTCGAAAATACTAATCAATCATACGAGTTTACCGAATTCTCGTAGTAACAATGTTTGGTGACGTCATATGCCACGAGCGCTATGGGCATCACGGCAATGGGAACCTCGTGATTCCCAAAACCGTGACGTGTTTAAAAACATGGAATAACTCCTCCTTATGAATCAACAGTGCTTTGCCGTGCGCCCGGTATCAACAACTTGGATGAAAGCCAACTACCATTTTTCAACGTAAGAACTGACACGGACGGGACGATTTTCCGGCGTTTTTTTCCCGCATGATGGAATTTTGACGGGAGTCGCGTGATTGCTGTCACAATTGTGAGGTTATTGAACTGAGTAATGATGGAGTTTTAGTTGTGTGCCAGGTATTTTTGGGTGCGTAAATTGTTTTCATAATTCTGAGGAGTTTTAATTGTTTTTGTATTCATAGTTGTTGAAAAACTGCGTCTTGTTTCAATGCTAAAATTTATTTTTGTGCCAAAAAATGCTGTGTCTAATTACAATTACTGTAACTCAATTTCAAAAATAATTTATACAATTAAAAACATACAAAAAATATGATAAATACAAAAAAATCGCACGATCTGCAGCAATCTTTATTCTGCATACGCTCCCAATCACTTGCGTTTAGTAAAGCGACTTTATAGTCTCCCACACATTGCGTTTAATCGTGATGTTTATTACTACTTTAATGTTTTCCTCGACTGTGTGTCATGTCCTCAGTTTTCTTGAACACGCGGAGACGCGAGAGGACGTTTTTTTAATACGATGCATTTTATGAAGGAGTTTTATTTGCACATTAATGTGATTTGATTTTTAGTGCAGTTAATATTTTTGATCGGTCGTTGAACCCTGTCTTTGATCTTTGCTTTAAGGTCATACTAATCTTTGGGATGCTTTTTGTGATCATCTAGTTTTTTATTATTACGTATTAGTTACTTGTAATAATATTTCTGTCATTCTCATGATTATGTAAGCGTTTGAGTGATTCGTATTTGCTGTGTTCATGATTTGAATTAAGTATTGTCATTAATCTTTTTTTTTTTCCTGTAATAGTGTTTTGCCATTGCGGCTCTTGTACAGCTTATTATTTAATTTATGATAGCAAAAAAAAGTACAATTGTGTTTAGACTTTTTTGTTGTCTTACAGAAGAAATCAATTTGTGCTGGATATAAATCATAATCTACATTATGGTATAGTGCTTAAAATAAAAATATTTTTCCGAGTACAAAACTTACGCAACATTTTAAGCCACCTTTCTTTCTTTAATCTTTCACATTCAAATTTCAGTGAGCCATGAAACGGTGTCATGTGTCACTTAATGGCAATTAATTTGTTATTCTTTTTAAAACATCTGAAGATTGTATTTCGTTCCGTATTATAAACGCATGACTATTTCACCTATTCATAGGTGGGCAGGTGGGTAGGTGAGCATCATTGCAAGACTATTGCAGCTACATACTAAAATCTTATTTATTACTTCAAGTTGACTCATAGAAGTGACAAATAGATCATGCGTTTTCCTCTTAGTAATATAGGAATAGAAATAAAAAACAATGCTATGCTGAGTTGAGTGAGATATACGATACATGCATTTGGGTTGAGGTATATTTTATTTATACATATAAGATGCTTTGTCCTGAATGACTGTCGGATCAACGCACAGTAGATATCTGAAACTTGGAGGGTGTGTTCTTTGTTTTACGTAGGCATCCGATAAGAAAGGATTTTCCGAAATTCCATCCCTAAGGGGATGAAAAGGGGGGGGGGGCAAAGTTTTTATGAAACGCTTTAATTCTTTATTTGAATTTGTATAGACCACGCGGTAAGATCTGTAGATAGTAACAGTTGACGGAGTGGGCAGTGGGCATTAGCCCACTAGTGGCCCATTGTTGACCATTGATTGTTGAATGCATTTGATCTCATTTTTTTATATTTACCGAGTTTTGAAATGGGTGTGTTGAGTAAGATTTTGTCTTTCGTCTTTTTTTAAAGTCGCGAATCGATTTATAATTTTATTTATATTTTTTTTAAGACACATGGACAACAAGACAAGCCTTACAGACTTACTTATTGCTATAAATCAAAAACTCCACATTTTCTTTCGAGTTAAGACAGCCCAAGCATTTTTAAAACAACAAGTATCTAAACTGGTCGTATCTCATCAAGTCTACTTCAACTTAACACTATCCTTAAAGCGTACTACGTTCAATAAACGTCTATAAAATGACATTTACTACGCAAATAAACCGTTAGAGATATAAACGTTAATTTTCTCACGATGCATTCGCTCTGAGTAATATGGATATTACAACTTGCCAAGGGGAAATGTTCTTTAAGCTCGTTGCAATAAAGTTGAATGACACCTGTTTAGTATTAGTAGTGTGTAATTATGTGTTCTTGTAGTTTTCTTGGTGTTTTGTTTAAGCGTTTAAGAAATAAGTGGTTGACCGTGGTTTTAAACATGTCTGGATAATATCTAATCATAATCATCTGCCTAGCCCTTTCCCAACTATGTAAGGGTTGGCTTACAGTCTAGATGCAGTTGAGTGCCAGTGTTTTAGGAGAGACTGCCTATCTGATCGCCACAACCTAGTTACTGGGTAATACGATACTCCCGATTCGAACTGGTTATTAGACTTTCTGACTTTTTTCTTGGTAACGACTGTCATAGATCTACTAATGACGGCTTGGACCAACACCTTAACGTGCTTTCCGAGGCACAGAGGAGTCTCAGTATGACATAGATGGTCACCCATTCACGGACCGTGCCAAGAGAAGGATAACATTTGAACAATCGACCCGTACGGTTTACTTAGCCACGAGCTCCTCGTGAATGATATCAGACATAAACGTACGCTGACTAAAGTGTCATGGTGGCCTAGTGGTTAAGACACTTGCCTCTCGTATGCGAGGATGCGAGTTCGAAACCTGGCAAGTACCAATGTGACTTTTCTAAAGTCATTATTTACTTTCTACGTATATCTTAGATCTCACTGACTAACGGTGAAGGAAAACCTCGTGAGGAAACCTAGACTTAAAAAGTCTGAAGTCGCCAATCCGCCTTGAGCAAACGTGGTGATCAATGCTCATGCCTTCTCTGTATGAGAAGAGGCCTGTGCCCAGCAGTGGGACAATATGTAGGCTCATGATGATGATTCTGACCAGTGTCATGGTAACAAAAAACCGTAAATGGTTCAGTACTTCTTAAAAAACCAAATGCTGAAGAAACGCTAAAAAAACATATTAAATAGGTACAGAATCTACGAAATCATCTTTTCTTAGAATTCAGTGAAAAAGCTAGAAAATAATTTAAAAAGAAAACAAAACTGACTTCTATGATTTCTTTCATGTAAAACTGGCAAATATTTATTTTTTATCACATAAAGGTAGATTTTTGTTAGAGAAAAACAGTTCACATTTTTTAGGATTCTGTCCTCGATACTCGGAAATTTTACTCGTACATCGAATCGTCCTTTATATAGACGAATACGCTTCAGTTTCACGTATTCTTCGTGTTCTCATATTTGTGTAATATGACACGTTTTTCAAATGAATGCTTTTCAACCAATTGCCTTTTTATGGACAGAAGTTTGAGTTCTTTAGTAAAAAATCGTTATAGAAAGAGAAGAGTAATGCATTATTATTAATCTGTCGTAATATAATTGCACTCGCAAATGGTTTTAATAAACGAATAGATTTATTAAAGACCAGGAAAAGAAAAAAAAACATGTTCTTCAAACAGTCATGTTCTTAATATTATGACCTTTTTTCTTATAATAAAATAGATCATAATAAATTGGATAGGGGCTCTTTTATCTCCCTTGAAAGCAGAAGTAAACATGATATCTATTCTTGAAATTGGAACAAAGAATGAGATTTGCTTTGCGATTTCATAGACCTATATGCTTTATTCTACACCAAATTCAGTATACCGAAAAAGACAATTAGAAAACATACTATTTCAAATAAAATTAAGGCTCCAAACTGCGGTCTTGTATCTAAAACAATCATCAGACAACCCTAAGGAGTTACATGATAGACAAAATATTTAATTTACCATAATTTTCCCAACAAATTCTTAGACAAGAAACCACTAACAAAACACATCTAACTAAAAGCAACTTTTCTGCTCTAAATAACGACTCAAGATGCTCAAATCCCAAGAAAAACGTATTACCAGAATCCAGTATGACATATGAACGAAATTACAAGCGAATGAGTGACTCAAAGGTAAAATTAAAACAAAGTTCGCCTATGTAAATATAATGAGAGTGAAATCCGTTTAGGAGCTTACACAGGGCTGTTGCTCTTCATTCAGGTGGAATAACGTTATTTATACAGGAATTTGGAAGCGTTTGTACGTTAATTTGCGGAGTTTTGTAAGTAATCACATTTGTAGGTGTAAGCGCCACCAAGTTTGGCCTGGAATTTGATTTATTTTTAGACGCCATCAGTCTCATTATTCGACACTTATGTATGTATGTTTGTATGTCCAAAACAACTGATACTATCTACTGTCCCTACGTTCTTTCTCAGGTTTTTAACCCCCGACGAAAAAAGGGGGTGTTATAAGTTTGACGTCGATATCTGTCTGTCTGTGGCATCGTAGCCCTCAAACGGATGGACCGATTTCGATGCGATTTTTTCTTCATTTCAGTTCTTAGCTATGTTTGATTAATATCGGTCAAGCAGTGTAAGAGTATCAGCTCTTTTCCAAAATGATTGAAAGTATTTTTGCGTAGGGGATTTTTTATTTTTTTATTGAATACTTGTTACTTGTTTCCTTACTAAATTTCATCTGAAAAATATGGAAACAAAAAACCTATTTTACTGTGGCGTCCACATATAATTTGATATAAGGCAGTAAGATAACATCTCTGCTAATGCTGCAAGCCTTGACATCAAGTTAGCTTAGCATCTGATTAATCTGTGTTGAAGACATAAACAAAGCTTCCGATGCAGTAATTAGCTCTCCTAAATCAACGGTAATCAGGTTCTAACTCAAATATGTATGAGGAGCTAACGAGCTCTCTATAGAATACATAGATATATTGTACGATCAGTATAGACTGTGGGCCTAGTAGGAATCACTTTCGAAAAAGTATTCGTATGTATTGTTTTGTGTGTATGTGTATTTCTCACATACTATTTATTTAAATAGAGAAAACAATATTCTTACTTTGGATGTTGCCAATTATTTTTGTTGCATTTTTAACATCAATTCAGCTTTAGATTTATAAATGAACTGCAAATTTTCCGCAATCTATCAAGCTTGAAATCCAGACCACCTAACACTCAAAGTGATGCACACAGATGTTTTAATTGCACTCATATTTATTATAACATATTGTATGAACACGGAAATGTACCAGTATGCGAGATTAAAGAGATCCCATTTAAACTAGGTCATACGTTCCAGTATTAAATGAACAATTATAATATTTTTTAACCTGTACGTTGCACAACTATTGACAGAAGTGGGCTAGGGTATCGCAATATGAATGGGTTTTATATTGTATTAAAAGATTTCGATATTTATATATAGGTCGCTGGGAATAATGGATTGCCTATGAAGATAAGTAGGTAAGTTTAAATATGAAAATAAATTCTTTCGTAATGAGAAATGTTGAATTGTATGGAGGAGCTCGTGGCTAAGAAACAGCCACACGAATCGTCAAAGGTTAAGCTGTGCTGGATGGGTGACCATCTATGTCATAGCGAGACTCCTCCGTGCCTCGGAAAGCACGTTAAGCTGTTGGTCCCAGTTGTCATTTGTACATCTTTGATAGTCGTTACGGGTAGTCAGAAGCCGGAAAGTCTGACAACCAGTCTTACCAAAGAGAATCGTGTTACTTGGTAACTGGGTTGTGGAGGTCAGATAGGCAGTCGCTCCATGTAAAATACTGGTTCTCAGCTGCACCCGGTTTAGACTGGAAGCCGACCCCAACACAGATGGGAAAAGGCTAGGCAGATGCAATGTTGAACTGTATCGAAAAACGATATTAGGATACTAATTCTTCAAGATTTATTCGACGTCTTTTCGCAAATACCTTTTATCTTAAGATCACTGCTTATCCTTATCTACTAGCGGCCTTATCGTTTTTTTGTTTACACTTCCCTGAAGAAAGTAGTTTCCGTAAGATATTTAACATCGAAAATAAGGCGAATGCAAGGACGCTACCAAATATTTCATTCTGGGTCGAAAGCAAGAAATAAATTAATGCAAGTATTGATTGACTAGCATCTGCCTGTGTAGACTTAGAATTGGATCTTGATACCTGGGTATCCCATGTGTTAGTCCAGGTGTGTACAAAATTACATCATAACCTGAAACACATAAGAATCATTTTTATACGCGTTCGCGAAGTAGTTCCTTCAATATGCTGGCGAAACGAGCAACAGCTAGAACCTGCCAAACTGAAAGATAAACAATCAGCATCATCATTTAATTCAATCTAAAGACCTCTCCAAACGCGAAATAATCACAAAAGCCGTGTTCTCATTTAGCTAACAATGCTAAATCAATCACATTTATACCATAGCCCTTATCGTTTCCAGCGGCCTTATCGTTTTGCTGGCTAAAATTAATTAAACGTAGTTCTGTACAGCGCTTTGTTTCCCTCCAACTTGGTCATTTGCGATATTCTTCATAAATTGCGGCTCATGACATAAGCGAGAGCGGGTGAATTTTATTAAGATTACAATTCTCATTGGCATTTGCAAGGTTGAAGAGAAGAAACAAGAAGAGCTTGTGGCTAAATAAAAGCCGCACGGGTCGATAGATCTAAGTTTAAGCTGCGCTTGGCCCTATGCTCCGTGGATGAGTGGCCATCTATGTCATACCGAGACTTCTCCGTCCCTCGAAAAGCACGTTAAGCCGTTAGTCCCGGCTGTCATTTGTAGGTTCTATCAACTCATTTCGCTTTTCTTGCTGTGCTGTCCCGTTTTTAGAGCACTAAGATGAAAGTTACTGTTAAGTCCATATCGATGAAAAGTTATCGTGGCCCCGAAACACAAAAGGGCGAAGGAAGGAACATAGAGAGGCTTTAATCAGTGAGAATCTGATACTTCCTCCCGCTTCACTCATAGCGGGAGTAGTTATTTAACCTTACCTTTCGTGCCCACTGGGACAAGCACGTCTGCTATTCACCATTCCAATTTTATTTCCAAGAAATCGCTAATGTCTCCTCCCTTGCACCACTCACACACAGTTGAAAACTTTCGAATCTTATTGTGCTCGCCAGTTCCACCAGCTTATTGGTATTCGTCAGAGTTTCTTAGATATTACTTGTACTATTTAATTATACTGAACTACCGTATTGAATGTCGAGGCTTTCAAGGAAGTGAAATATATTATTATAGAGTTCATTTCGTTTAATAGGCCCTTATAGAACTTTCTACCTTTATGGTTTGTTATGAGAGTAGATTTTATTTACTTACGAGTAGGTTGTATGTTTTAATTTTTTTTGTTTAATTAATTTGACTGTTCTTGCGGTATTGATGTGGGCTTTCTTACAACCATTGTAGTTAGCAAAATTACTAGCATAGTGCTCGAGATGTTCGAAAGAGTTACCGCACCCCCGGAGTATAAAGGACTGAGGAAGGAACCTGGATTGGTTTCAGTCAGTAAGAGTCTGACACTCCGTTCTCCCAGAGGCGGGAGAGAGAGAAATCATTTGATGATTTTACATCCGAAAAAAATTAAATAGTGCTACAGGTGTTCCTAGCACCTACGTTAAAGGATCTACTACGTAGGAGGCCGCTAAGTATACCTAACAGTCGTTCTCATACTAGCTTTTTCCCGCGGTTTCACCCGCGTCCCGAAGGAAATACTTCGCGCACCCTGATAAAAAGTATTCTATGTGTTAATCCAGGTTATAAACTATGTGTGTACCAAATTTCATCCAAATCCATTCAGTCGTTTTTGCGTGAAAGAGTAACAAACATACATCTATGCAGTCTTACAAACGTTCGAGTCTATAATATTAGTACGACTTAAATTATGATGAATCTGATGACCTTATCAAGTCTCGGAGAATCAGTCCCAGATTCCAAAACGATCCAAAATTTTTACACCTATACCATAGAAAGTATGATGTATGTTAATAGCACTTACGATTTTTGAAGATTGAATTGATGATGTTGTACTATCGATTTGCTCCTAGCATTATAGGTATCAAAACAGGCTAGACTAGAATCTATGTGAACGGAATGCTATGACCTCGAGTACCTTGCAATAGTGCAATGCAGAACGCGTTCCATGAATCCTAACGTTCATCACTTAGCTACCAATTTGTACGATATTAGGTTCGGTGCACACATATCTGGATTAATTGTATAATGAGTGTTTGTTTGTTTGCCCCTAAATACAATCTCTGCTATTAAACGCACCGATGTCAGAAAATATTACTATAATATAAATCGATATTAGTCCTGAATGATACACGCGAGCCGAAGCTACTATTTTTTTTTCCAAATTATAATTATATCCCTAAAAATCATACATTTTTTGCGGGATAAAGTGGTCTTCGGCCTACAAAATTTTCTCAATGCAAACGCAAATATCTATGTCTATCTGTTGCTCCACGCTGCTTAAAGACAAAGACAAATAATACAAACATTTCCGCATTTATAATAGATATTAGTAGAACAATAACTTTAGTATCCTATTCCTAATTAATTTTATGTCTGTTTTGACACGAAATTGCTTTACTAAGAAAGGCAGTAATCCGCATGAATAAAAACAGTAGGCGATCATTCGTAAGCTAACCCCATAAATATTCCTTCCGGAGCTGCGGGATGTTTGAAAGAGTTACTTCGCCCGCGGAAAGCAAAGGGCTAAGGAAGGAACATGGATTGGTTTCAGTCAGTAAGAGTATGACACTCCCTCCCGCCCCACCCACGGCAGGAGGAGTCATTTGATGATTTCCCACCTGACAAAAACACCATAAATACTTTACCCTCAAATTATGGGCAACCTACTAAAACCAAATGATAGACGATTTGTCTATTCCATAAACTACCGTTATTTACAATCCTCGCGTGACCCGAACCGATACAGTAATAAAAATAAAATTCAATACCATCTAGTCTTTTATGCTTAAAACTTTGTGCTACCATAAACTAGGCGCCATAAACGCCTATTTCTCAAACATAACACTATATTATAGGTCCCGGGCGGCTGTTATAAAATTGTGCCGAACTGGAGACAGTGTAAATTGTAAATCAGAGCCCCCTAGTGGATGTTAGTGGCGTTATTTAGCGCAGTGTGTCGCCAGCCTTAAATGTGTTCGATTATTATTTTATAGTGGAAGGTAGTTTTTTGTTTGTGAGGTTGTTCAGAACTCCCTGTTTCTTCACGTATCCAAATAAAAACTATTATTTGTTCCTCTTCAGTGTTCAAGCTATCTCTTTATCTAGCAAATTTCATTGCATCAGTTCAGCAGATTTCTCGTAAAGGCGTAAAGTATGTTTGAAATTTTACGTTTATGTAAAACGCCCATTTTTTCCTAAAGCATTGAATTTCAAAATGTATGATTGAACTTGAACTTCAGTCGAAGTTAACCTTGGGTAATTCGGCCAAGGCTGGGAAGGCTTTTGCGTAGTTTACTTATAGGTGTTCATCATGAACTATGTGTTTATCACACAGTTCCAATAGCAGTTTCCCGTTGTCTAAACTCGCGTCTCGAGGGAACTATGTACTTTACGCGCTTACTTACTTTTTAACCGGGTGCGTCAAGTATTTTCCTCAGAAATCGAGGAAAACAGTTATCTTCTATACTTATAATAAATCTATAGAGATGTCAATTCTGTACATGAAATATATTTCCAAAATAACTATCAGGGGGTGATTAGGGATCGATACTGATGCCAAAAATGCAATCAGTAAAATTTTTGTCTGTCCGTCTGTCTGTCTGTCTGTCTGTCTGTCTGTATAAACTCTATAGAAACAAAAACTACTCGACGAATTTTAACGAAACTTGGTACAATTATTTGTCATACTCCTGAGCTGGTTATAGTATACTTTTCATCACGCTACAATCAATAGGAGCAGAGCAGTGAAGGGAAATGTTGTCATTTTGTTTAAACGCGCTAATCTGAGGAACCGCTGGTCCGATTTGAAAAATTCTTTCAGTGTTAGATAGTCCATGTGTCGAGAAAGGCTATAGGCTATATATCATCACGCTAAGACCAATAGGAGCGGAGCACCACTATTCCACGCGGACGAAGTCGCTGGCAGAAGCTAGTTTAATAATAATTCATTCTTCATTCATCTTTTAGGAAGATCATAATTTAATTCATAAGTACCTTTTACAGACTTTCTTTCACCTCTCGTAAGTAGTCGAAAATCCATCGCTGACGCACCTAATCTGAATAAGATACAAAGGGAAGTGCTATTAAAACGCTATAAAATCGTCTTCGCCCCTAAAAATCGTAACTCCTGTCGCAAAAGGGTGCCTTTTTATTCTCTCCGACATCACTAAAAAGGTTCTTGTTAGTACCCCTTCTGGCCAATCGGGTACGGCTATCTATATATCTGGCTTTTGGTAATTTTCAAAGAGTCGTCCCCGGAATGTTTGAATAGGTTTCTAATAGACTTTGATCGATATGTTGTTATACTTTTTAATTGAATAAGCCCTTTTTGATTATTATTGTTGCCAGCGGCTTCGCCCGCGTGGGTTATAGGTACGAATTGAAATTAAAAATGACAGTTTCATACAAACTTTGCCCCCCCCCCCTTTTTTCACTCCCTTAGGGGTAGAATTTCGGAAAATCCTTTCTTATCGGATGCCTTCGTCACACAAAGAACACACCCTCCAAGTTTCAAGTCTCTCGGTTTAGGATCCGTCAGTCATTCGATCAGCGGTGTAGGTTGTGCGTTGATCTGTCAGTCATTCAGGACAAAGCATTTTATATATATACAGTATAGATTTGACTTTCTTATGATGTCATGAGTTTTCAAAGGCAGGTTATCTTCTTGGAAGATACATTTAGTACGGGTAATTTTTTTAATAAAAAAATAGTGTTTCAGTTTTTATTCAAGCAACAATGTAAATGTTAGTGCTTCTTAAATCTTTAGATTGTACGTAAAACTATCATAGTAATAGTTAGTTCGTATTTTATATAGCGTGAACCTCTGTCTCGTTTATAGCGCCCTGGTACTTTCGAAACTTTGACACTAAAACGTCTGCACGAATGAGCGGTATTTTGATTGTATTTTGTTCTTTATTACGTTCGTTGGTCTTTTTAGGTTTCGTGGACACGCAATGTTTTTGACTTCTGCATCACATGATTGCCTGGTAGTTATGTTTGTCTGTTAGTGAGTAAATCTCTCCCAATTTTGATGATTACGATAGTGCAAATATTTTGAATTAGCGGTTTCCGTCTCCATAGCTATCTCCTGACCATTTTATGTAAATCGGTACAGCCGTTTTACAGTGAAAGCGTAACAAATAAACAACATATAAAATACTAGTTAAGAGGTTTAAATGACCTGACGTTCTATATGAATAGACTTCTTTTAATTGTTATTTTTTCATTGTTTATCACTCGATTCGAACGCCATTGAATTGTCTCTTCCACAATATCGAAACACTGCAATATTTTGCAATTATAATATGACTGACACACTGGCGTATCAAAATAAAACAGCCAGTCATTTTGTCGGTGCAAAAGGATTTATTTTTATCAAGAACAGTCACGAGTCTCTGTACAATGGCTATACGGAACCAATGCTCTGTGAATAAATATTGATAAATGAAGAGTTTTGTTGAACGAATCACGCTTCCTAGTAGGGTTTTATACAAATGGCTAATCGGTCAGCGAATTGCAGTAATTTTTATGTATATTTAAAGTCTAGTGTTCAAAATGTCCAACTTAAAGGAAGTTTTGATGTAAACCATGTAAATAAATATTTAGCGACTCGTATGCTGTGACGACAAATGGTACGACGCACGCTTATCATTTTTGTTTTCTAACCATAAACCTTTATTCCGTTTTATCATAATAAATTTATAATATTTCTTATTAGTATAGCATGAAAAAAAAATTAAGCCTATTTGATCATGAAACGATAAATTAACAATGCCTTTTTTTTGTTACAGGTAAGTCTACAAAAGCTGATTACCACCCCTTCCCCTGGAATAGAAGAAAACCTCTAACAACCCTTGTACACCGACACGGTAAAATTTATACCCCCCATAAATTTTGCGAGAAAAAAATCTTTCAACACAAAATAATGTCTTGTTTCCCGCATTATGTTATATAAGACATATATATTATATAAAATGGCAATTCGTAAAGGGATTCCCTTTATAGCGACAGATAACACGCTACTGAATACAATGTGTTTTTATTATTATTTATCTTTATTATACAGTATGTTGTCAAACGAAAAAAGTTGACGTAGGTAATAAATAGATATAATTTAGTTAGGGAACTATTTTATATAGTCTATGGTTTTGGATAAAAAGGCGGGAAACGGACTGTCAATTATAATATTCTTGGGTAAAACGATGGTCGACGCAATTTGTAAGTGCAAATTATATTATTTACTTTAAGCGCACAAAAGTTTGCCTATAACCGTCTTACTTATAAAGAACCTGTAATCTGAAGTTTACCCATTTCTCACCTAATCCTTACTTAACATCGTAATCCAGGATTAAGCTACTAACTTAAGTTCGGATAAACGCTAAAAAGCATTTATGAGTAAGATTTTTGCTAATCCGTAGCAAATTAAAAATGAATCGAACAGTCTCCAGGATCTGTTTTCTAACCAAATTTCATCCACATCTGTTCAACCGTTTTACCGTTAAAGCGTAACAAACAAACAAACAAACACACTTTCACATGAGACGTCAAAACATTGTTATTCAAATAAGGGTGTAATTAAAGCAGCCTAACTTAAATCGAGACGGTTAATTATGACTCAAATCTGTTAATTATTACACCACGTTACTGTAAATGTAATTAGACATTCGATCCTACTACAAATTAATTAACATAAACGCTAACGCCTTTATCACGCATAGTTGTAACAATTCTATAATACAATTTTCCTTAGAAACCGTTTTCTGCGACTTTTTTAATTATACTTTATAAGTTACGCTTTCAAGTTGTTAAACTTTTAATTGATTGGATAGAGCTGTTGTTTTGAAGAATTTTGATTTTCATTAATGTTGTGAGGAAAGTTCTGAGCATGAAAATGAATGGCTATAGAAGTAGAGGAAGACCAAAAAAGATGGATGGATTGTGTGAAAGATGATATGGCTAGAGAGGAGGTTACTAGTGAGATGACGTCAGATAGAGAAGTATGGAAGAAGAAGACATGCTGCGCCGACCACAAATAAATTGGGATAAGGGCAGGCGGATGAAATGCTTTTTACTTGTAATATATCATACAATTTTCTTTCCGTGGTAGTGAATAAAATTACTTTAATGTAATTCTAGTTTACAATTTATTGTAACAATTAAATAGTATTAATTATATGTTGAGAGACATTTGTAGATCTTTGACAGTCTGGGAGGTCCGATAGGCTCGCTCCATGTAAAACACTAGTACTCAGCTACTTGGTTAGACTGAAAGCCGACCCCAACATAGTTGGGATCAGACTAAGAAGATGATGAGACTGGCAGATATTGAAATCAGAATTTAGTTAACGTGTTCTATGGCTATTTGAATATAGAATATTTGAATATATATATAGTTCTATGTGAATGTGATTGATTAAGATGTATAGCAGCAAATAGACAATAGGTTACGACAAAAATATTACTAAGATGATGAACATACGATAATAAATCATATTTATATCGTATGTATTCATTACCCATATATTTTTCCCATACCATAAAAAAATGTGTAAGAGAACAATATACCTCATTGATATTCTAATTAAAAACATTCACATGTTTTTATGGTAAACTGTACCGAGAAAAAACATTACTTTTCTTTGGTAGTCTGGTAAAAAATACTACCGATAATTAGTTTCTTAAACAGTTTCAAACATTGCTAAATTTCTTGTGAATAAAATGAGTTATGTGCATCATTGTTAAATATATAGTATTCCATTTTATAGTCCTTGCAATAAATCTTTTTATTATAAGACATACTAACATTTATAGCTTATCCAGTTTAGAGTACAACAATAAAAATATATCGCTAAGTTCAGATATAAAATTGTTAAACCCGATACCATTTTAAATTCGGCACACAAAACCGTCTAAACTGGAGCGCGCTGTATATAGCGTCTCGGCGGTTTTACGACACATAAAAGTTTTAGTTTTAATCGGCCGTTTACTGTTTTTTTTAAGCTGTCGTTTGTAATGAGTAATGTAGTTACTTTAATTTTTATAGTTTTTAATTTCATGTGTGTGTGTGTGTGTAATTATATGAGTTAGATATTAGGTTTTTTTATAGTTTATGTTGTAAATATTAATTTTAGTATTATGTTACACTTAATTCTTAAATTATAAACTAGTAGCTTTTGATTTGTTAATAATTTTCTTGCATGAAGCACAAACTTAGTTTAAAACCTGTATTTATAAATAGAGTATTCTTTATCTAAACTTAATTCTGAAGATCATGCAGACGAAATCGCGTCGAATTAGTATTATAAACTCACTTTTTTTTTGATAGCATATAAAATAATTTTGGACAGTATTAATTTAATACGTATTGACAATAATGAATACCAATGCTCTCTGCAAATCTACACAACCAACGATTATTTAAACCACAAAACTTAACCCACAGATTATTTTCACTTACCAGCATAACGCATTCATGATTTTACGACACGACGATCGGTTCGATGTTTATATGTTTATTTATTAACCCTTCATTGGTTTACGACTAAATTTTAACGATGCCACCGAGCTGACGATCGATTTGACTGTGTACGTTTAGTGAAACAAATTGATGTACGTACGAACTAGTTCGTACGAGAGTACGTAGAAGTAATTAGCAGATATGGAGAAGTTATAATTATTACAATTAGAACTACTTTACCTTTATGCAACCGGATTAAAAGAATGATATACCCTTTTCTAGGCACCAATCTACTTCTAAACCAAATTTCATTGCAATAGGTTCAGCTGTGAAAGTGGAAAAGACAAACAGAGTTACATTCGCATTTATACTATTAGCTGTTTCCCTCGGTTTCACTCGCGTCTCGAGTGAATTATAACAAATACTAAGATAGACATCAATGCTCTAGGTATCAATGTACCTCCATTTCAAACTTCATCTAAATCGGTGCAGCTGTTTTCCAGTGAAAGCGAAACAGACAGACAGACTCAGTTACTTTTGCATTCACAATATTGGTTATGATTATAACTTTTTTCCCCAATAAGTATTTTCATTTTACAAATCTAGGTTTCCTTCACCGTTTGGTTTCTAAGATTAACTTTACAAATAGTCTCTCTCGACGAAGTAATCTCCCGGTCTCAAGACGTTAATGTTTATATACCGATCTTTTATTTGATACCGTTGCCTTACTGGGGGTTGAGATAAGGGGTGTTGTATTTTTCGAAAAGCTATTTTTGTCTGGACACTGTTTGGGTAGTGTGCGTGGGTTTGATAAGGGAGTACTGCTGGGAAGATATTGTGTTTGTTTTCTTTTGTTTTATTGGTTAAGGTGGATTCAATGCCATGACACTTTTTTTTTTATTTTCGTAGCGAAAGTCACCAAATGACTTCTCACACTATGGGTTGTGGGAGTGTCAGACTCTTACTGAATGTATCCTACTTAGCTCTTTGTATTCCGGGGGTGCGGTAACTTTTTCGAACATCCCACAGATGCGATGAGACTGAAAGAAAACTTCGTGTATAATTATTTTTTTTCACCCACTTAAGGGTGTGATAAGTTACTTCCTAATTTAAGAAAACCTGCTACTATAAGCAGGTTTTCTTAAATTAGGAAGTAACTCATGAAGCGTAGATTTTTTTGCGAATTTGTGACGTAAAAGTTAGAAGGCTTTTGAGGCTCCAAACAAACTTGTCTATAAAACAAAACCGAACCCAACATCGAGTATTACATACGATACAATGAAACAGCTGACAGTTGACAAAGCATTTCCACGTACTTCCCTCACAAAATCCTCACAACAAAGACGTAAATATATATCCTCATAACAGGACAAAAGAGACGAGACCTCGTTGAACACGACTTTAAATTCCACGGAACACGTAGTCTTCCCGATATGTCATCCGATACGCGATAAAGCTCCCTTCTAAATCAACGTTGTAAACACGAAAAACATGAACCGATATTAAATTCCTAGCTGTGAAATATTGCCCGTTGCAGCGGTTTAAAATTGCCCACAGGGCTGGGCAATACGGTATGCCCATACGATGTTTCAGTCATGGGCCGAGGGAAGTCAATCGACCTAAAATTTTTACGGAGTTCGAATAAAAACCGGTTTTTGTTTATAAACGGAGTTTGGTGCTGGAAAAATTTGGTGTTAGGAATCCTGCAATCGAACGTGGAACGTTTGAAAAAGGAATAATATTTTTTTCTATTTCAATTTTTTTGTTGTGGTTTTTTCGCGACTAGATTTTTACGGTTGGAAAATAAATTGAATTAAATGTTTTTACAATATTTTTATTTGATTGACGTTTCGTGATAAACAACATGATGTATCCTATGTATGGTTTTATAATTTATAATGATGAACAACTATTGAATACAATGTTGTTGATTTTCATATCATTATGATCTCAAATTATTCTTGAATTACGGAAATTCCTTGAAAAACGCACGCAGATAAGTTACATTGTAAAATGTATGAGAACCGAAATGAAATTTTCTTTAAAAATTCAATTTAGCTTGAACCGTTTGCGATCAAATGCAAAAAGGCAGGATATCCGGTCACGTTTATCGGACGGACATCATTTATTACCGGTTTAAAAATGGAACGTTTCCATCTTAGAGTGGCAACCCTAGATCGGCACGTGCCACTGGTTGTTCAGTAACGTATGGTTTGGTTATTTTGATGTACCTTAGAAGTTTTTTTTATGCTTTGAATGAATGTGTCTGCGTACTTAGTTTTTAAACAACTTCAAACAAGAATTTAACAAAAAAATTAAAGAACCCTTTTCGCAAAAGTCCCTTTCATCATTTTGGAAAAGAGCTGATTACACTGCTGGACCGATATTAACCAAACATAGCTATAACCATCGCAAGGAAACTGGCTTTCAAATGAAAAAAAAAAACGCCTAGAAATCGGTCCATCCGTTTGAGAGCTACGATGCCACAGAAAGATACACACACAGACAGACATCGACGTCAAACTTATAACACCCCGCTCTGCGTTAGGGGTAAAAAGGAGAAATTTTATTGTTTAAATACGTATATTTGACAATAATAGCTCTGAAACAGGACCATCTTCCTGATAATTCAAAAGTACCTTTAACTGGCATCAATAAAATAAATTATTTTAATTAAAAGAAAGTATTTACATTATTTACATTACGAAAAATAAAAAAAAGTAAGTATAAATATATTCTAATATAAATCTAACTATATTTTAATTCTATTTTATTTGCAAATAAAGATTCTCGAATTCTCACACTGCATTTACTGCAATATATGTATGTCCATAATTTATGAGTCATTGATTAACCATATCTTACCTGAAATTTTAGAAAATTACAAAAAAGTTTTAATATTCAACCAAAGAATATTTTATCCATCGAAAATAAATTTCTTACAAAAGAAATGCAAGTGACAACCCTACAGTGGAGGTCTTGCACCGGGTGTACACTTGCTTGCAAAATAAATAACACATGTGCAACTTCATATAACTGGGTTATGTTGCACTCGATACGATTTTATATAACAATTTTAAAATTAGAACAACATGGACACTCTACTGGTCTTTGTTAAGTGCAGTGGATTATGTTCGTATATAATTACTTTGTTTTTACTAATAATATTATAGGTGCGAAAGTAACTTTGTTTGTAAAGTTTTCACTGTAAAACGGCTGAACTAATCAAGATGAAATTTGGTATGGTTTACCTGTTGCTGTTTCCCGCAATTTTACTCGCGTCCCGGGAGGACTACTTAACGGATCTGGATAAAAAGTAGCTTATAATAACCTTCTCCAGGATCCCCTCTATCGCCATGCCAAATTGGTACAAAAGTTTTTTTGTGACAGTGTTACAAACAAACAAACTCACTTTCGCATTTATAATATTACTTAGCATTTTTCACATACATATTTAATACTAGCTTCTGCCAGCGACTTCGTCCGCGTGGAATAGTGGTGATCCGCTCCTATTAGTCTTAGCGTGATGATATATAGCCTATAGCCTTCCTCGATAAATGGACTATCTAACACTGAAAGAATTATTTAAATCGGACCAACGGTTCCTGAGATTAGCGCGTTTAAACAAAATGACAACATTTCCCTTCACTGCTCTGCTCCTATTGATTGTAGCGTGATGAAAAGTATACTATAACCATCTCAGGAGTATGACAAATAATTGTACCAAGTTTCGTTAAAATCCGTCGAGTAGTTTTTGTTTCTATAGAGTTTATACAGACAGACAGACAGACAAAAATTTTACTGATTGCATTTTTGACATCAGTATCGATCCCTAATCACCCCCTGATAGTTATTTTGGAAATATATTTCATGTACAAAATTGACCTCTCTACAGATTTATTATAAGTATAGATAGATATAGATAAGTGTAACCCTACCCACGACTAATAAATTGCCATTTTTAATTGCATCTAGAAGCAGCCCTGACAGTCCTTGTACCAAGCACTTACGTGCAGAATAAAGTGCCCCTGTATTGTGATCATATGTCCCCGATATCCGGTTTAGTTTTGCCCTAGATACGTGGCTTACAACTGTTCCATCCTTTTATTTTCTTTTTTTTTAACCATATTTTTTTGCTCGTAAGTGTAATTCAGAATTTGCAGTGCTAAAGAACTAACAAGATTTTCTCATTAGTCGTTGGTTAGTTGGTAGTACGCGCGACTGCTAAGCTTTTGTGACCTATTGGGATCGGCTTCCAGTCTAACCCTATACGCTCGAGTACTAGTATTTTTTATATGGAGCGACTGCCTATCTGACCCTCACAACCCTGTTAATATGATGCGTTTTTCGACTGACAAATATCTCTATTTAAAAGTGTAAGTAAAAGTTTAAGAATGGACTCTAATTTTAATGAATTTCTGATCATGTTAAGATATGAGTAGCCTTTTCCAGCTAGACAAAAATGTATGTTAGGTTTTAGTAAGTTTAACTGAATATTTTGTGAACTGTCTCTTTAACTTCAATTGACTGTAGCAATACATGAGAAGCGACTGTTTTTAAAAAAACAAGATCTAAAATCCTGTCTAAAGATAGACACTCATCCCAAAACACTACTTAAGCCAACGTAACCGAAAAATATAAAATTACCACTCGACTGTTTGTTTAAGTAAAAGTTTGTTAACTAATTTAATTAGCGTCTCGCCGACCGCCTCCAGGGGACCGACTTTATTTCTTAATTTACGGTAACTGTAATTAAAGTCTATACTATATTTAAACTTGGCATATTGTTCTAGGAGTTCCCGTTAGTTTTAGAAGTTGGGAAACTGTCAATGATTTTCTTGTTTGTAACCTCCGACGCAAAAAGAGGGGTGTTATAAGTTTGACGTCAATGTCTGTCTGTGTGTGTATCTGTCTGTGGCATCGTAGCTCTGAAACAGATGGACTGATATCGATGCGGTTTTTTTCATTTGAAAGCCAGTTTCCTTGCGGTGGTTCTTAGTTACGTTTGGTTAATATCGGTCCAGCAGTGTAAGAGTATAGCTCTTTTCCAAAAATGCCTATATCCGTTCAAAAATTTCATCCAAATAGATTAAGTAGTTATCAAGTTATGGCGTGACCAAGGGAAATAGGAATTTATTTTTCTACATTATATAAGATTATACATTTTAGAGTGCTTTAGGTCTATTGTTCCATCGATTCCCTCTAAAATACACTCAATATTGAACCTTAAAGCAAAAAAAAATCTACGGATAATGGTCCAAATTTCCACATATAAACTTGATAGTACATTTAACGAGTGTATGGGTCACATTGTGCCCCAACATATTTACGCGACCCCCGGGGCATGGCTGTCAATTTTATGATACCCCATCACTAGGAAATAAATTGGATTTCAGCCAAACAAACTGGTTTGTGCAGCGTACTATTAGGTGGAAGTTCTTTTTTATTACTAGGTTTGTCCCACGAGGAAGTCCTAGTAGCCTAGTGGTTATAGCACCTGCCTCTTGTGTATGAAACCTGGCCTTTCGAACAATTTTTAGGGTACCGTACCTTAAAAGGTAAAGAAGGAACCCTTAGAAGATCACGTTCTTGTCCGTCTGTCTGTCCGTGCGTCACCACCTATTTACTCAGGACGAGTTGAAGTTGATATTAACAAATATACTG
This sequence comes from Pyrrhia umbra, assembly GCA_963891755.1. Taxonomy (NCBI): domain Eukaryota; kingdom Metazoa; phylum Arthropoda; class Insecta; order Lepidoptera; family Noctuidae; genus Pyrrhia; species Pyrrhia umbra. The sequence goes on from OY982943.1 coordinate 7,823,797, forward strand.
AGGTCTATTGTAGTCCCTATTAGGTGTAATTTAGATTTTCGCGAAATTGTGAGTGCTAAAATGTACCTTAATTTTCATTTTTTTTTTCTGAAGATTCCCTTAAGTACTTTTTTTATCTATACGATTGTTCTTATCTATGAAAATAACTCTTTAGATACCTACGTATGAAGTACAATTTATGTTGATATAAAATAGTGGAGTGCCTGGAGCATTCAAAACCGTAAAACCTCGGATTAGAGTTATAGTGAATGAATTAATATGATCGATGTGGGATATTGTTTTTTAAACTATAAATTGCAATGTTTACCCATTTTTTTTTGTGCTTATCATTGTTTCATTGTTTAAACAAATTATTATGAAAAAATAATGTTTAACCATATATTTTCACTTTAAACAGTATTTTTTTTTATTTATATGTTAAATCTTACCTGAGTAGACATATAGGAACATTTTTCAAAGATACCTGTGTATAAAAATAGCAGTAAAGATCTCGAACAGTGGAGGGGAGAGCGGAGCGACAGCTACTATGTACAATGGAATTTCTCGGTCAGTTTAGTTGCAAGTAACACGTATTCTGTGAATATTGTGTTTCTATAACAGTAAAAATTTGGTTTTTTACCCGACTGCGACAGAAGGAGGGTTATGTTTTTCGAGTGTATGTATGTCCATTTCTTTGGCACGCCCTATAGCCCAAACGTCTGGACGGTTTTTGACATATGAGGTGTCGTTCGATTTGTCTAAATTGTAGTAGTGACATAGGCTATATAGATTTTCAAACTGGCGCCCGCAAATGGCGGAATGGGAGGGGGAGTTGATTTTTTTTTCCGTAGCAATATGGGTATCAAATGAAAGCTAGTAAAAAGAATAAAAATAACAATAAGAACAAAAATATATACATTTTATTACAACTTGAGACATGTTTTCATACATTCTTTAACGCTTAATACGATTCGTCATCCCGTTTAATACGCCTAACGCCAACACATATTACCTCTGCGACAGCGGCCAGCGGCGGAAATAGAAGACCCTGATAGCAAGCGACCCTTGACTGTGCATGATGCAATTCTAAACATTGCAGCTGCTTGGGAAGCAATTAAGCCTGAAACCATTCAAAATTGTTTCAAGAAAGCAGGTTTCAGAAATAACCAGGTTGACGTCGTGTTGGAAGAAGAAGAACCCGTAATACTGCAGGGTTTTCCTGGATATTCTTCCATTGTACGAAATTCAATCAATTGAAGATCTTATTGAGAATGTGAATAACACACAAGAAGAGGCTGAAAGTGATAATGATCAAGAAGATGAGTCAACTCCGATTTTGTCACACGCCCAGGCATTATCAGCAGTTAATGATTTAAGACGCTATGTAACTTCTTTGAATCAAAGTGAAGACGCACTACAAAAGTTAAATTACGTTAAAAAACTTGTAATTTCTAATGCCTCAAAATCTTTTTGTCAAACTAAAATAAGTGATTATTTTAAATAACGTGATAGATACACGGCACTTTATATAACGTACATAATTTTGAAATGTACAATTCAATACATAATATTAATACATACGTATGTAGTAGGTCCGTTTTTTATTTCCCTATATCCCGCATAATACGCTTTCCCGCTTTTAGACGCGTTTTTGGTTGAGTCCCTGTGAAATCGTCTTAAACGGGTTTTACTGTATTTAAATAAACAGATTTTGTACTAATATTTTTTTTTCTTTTCATTAGTCGTAATTAATTACCTTATTTTTTAAATGTACACAATAGAGTACGTTTCATTTATAATTAAACTGGCCGAGAAATTTCATTGTACATAGTAGCTGTCGCTCCGCTCTCCCCTCCACTGTTCGAGATCCCTACTGCTATTTTTATACACAGGTATCTTTGAAAAATGTTCCTATATGTCTACTCAGGTAAGATTTAACATATAAATAAATAAAAAATACTGTTTAAAGTGAAAATATATGGTTAAACATTATTTTTTCATAATAATTTGTTTAAACAATGAAACAATGATAAGCACAAAAAAAAAATGGGTAAACATTGCAATTTATAGTTTAAAAAACAATATCCCACATCGATCATATTAATTCATTCACTATAACTCTAATCCGAGGTGAAAACCCCCAGGCGCTCCACTAAAAGATATTTGCACAATGCATTTTAAACAGCTGAATATACAAATTAGTATGTCTTTGTTGGTGTAGATGTCTGGGTACCGTAGGTATCACCTAGGCATTGTTATTAATTACTAAATGCTTACCCATTGTCAATAAATATATACCTATCACTTAATAATGTGTTTGTTATAAGCCCAAGTTCACCGAAAAGTTAACAGTCCGATCAACTAAAACACCTGTTAATCATACATCTAAAGTTCCAAGTTTAAATGTATGATAAACTATTATTTGATCTTTTTATTCCTGAAACAGTCAATTACCAAGGTTGAACTAGAAGTGGATAACACGAATATTCTAGCTTCCTGGGTCAAAAACCTTTTTGTTTAACGGGCCGATTACGTAACCATCTGTGGGTGAACTTGGCTCTTAATGTGTTTGTTTAAGGGTCAAGTTCATCGACAGATGGTTATATAATTGGCCCGTTAAACAAAAACGTTTTTTAGCCACGAAGCGGTAATATTCGTGTTGTCAACTTCTTGTTCAACCCTGGCTTGGTAATCGGCCGTTTTAGAAATAAAAAACCCAAATGATAGGTTATCCATCGTATGGTAGAAGTTTGAATTTATGCTAAACAGCTGTTTTTCAGTTGATCGGACCGTTATCTTGTCTGTAAACTTGGGCCTTAGACTCTGGGAGATGTTAAACAGTTGGTCTTTGTTATCATGAAATATCAAACGAATGTCATTACTTTCCTTGTTGGTCTAGTGGACGTAACAGCTTCAGTTGAGTATGAGGTCCTGGGTTCAATTTTTTCTACGAGTTTCTTGGTAGCAGTCTGGAGTCTTTGTTTTTAATTCATGACAATCATTTTACCTGAATGTCATGGCATATGTAGATATAATCGGGTTCTGCCTTCGACTCCATCTGCATGGTCTTCGTAGTGGATCTATATAAGAAGATGGAAGGTATCTTATGTGTTAAAGCAGATCACAAACTAGGCGTGTTCTTAATATCAACCAAATCTGTTCATTAGTTTTGGAATGGATAACTAACATACATTAAAAATATACTTCGCATTTATAATATTAGTAAAATTTTGCAAAATGTTGGTGTTGTTAAAATTATGTCATATATGACACCAAGGTGCGCCTTTTCTAACAGAAATTAATCTCTAATACTTTACCTACTGGAGAATCGAAACTAGAACATCGCAATCAGCAGTCGAGCTTACGACAACCCGATTAACAAAACCGAACACAAATCTCTTCAAATCCAATGATTTGTGTTCAAAATCAACACCGCGGTTGTCCCGGCCGTGTGATAATTAACAGTTTTATTGCACTATTACTAGAATAAAGAATAGCTCCGTGACACCCACTCAGTGAGCGAGCGTGATGATGAATCACAAGGCCAATCACTATTAATTTATGGTGCAAAATAATTTACGAACTAGGTTTTGTATTAACTAATATGTTTTATTTTCTTGAAGGAACTATTTAACGCACTTGGATAATAAGTAGCGTATAACCTTCTCCAGGGTCCCGTCTATCTGTATACAAAATCTCAACCTAATCGGTTTTGCGGTTTTGCCGTGAAAGCGACGAAACAAAGTCTGTCTGAATTCTCTATAGGGCTTGCCTCTTCATTTAGAGGCACGAACAAGTTTTTCACGGTAAAACGACTAAACAGATTTGGATCATATATGGTATGTAGATTTATGGAACCCCCTTTTTTCGGATGGGATATCACCAAATGACTTCTCCCGCCATCAGTGTCAGACTCTTACTGACTAAAACCCATCCATGTTTCTTCCTCAGCCCTTTGTATTCCGGGGGCGCGGTAACTCTTTCGAACATCCCGCAGCCCCGGCAGTCTATGGCTTTGGGCGACCCCGCCATTTATGTTGTCAGTTATTTGAGGTGCCCGTGAAACACGAACGCCTTTTCGACACCGACCTGGTCTGCAGGCGCGCGCCTGCGGCGGCCGGGAGTCGTCTCACGGCTCCCGACGCCCGTGGCGTCTCCCGCGGCAGCTCGGGCGTGAGGTCAGCGAAAGACGTTGACGACGCGGCCCGCCCCCTCCTTCATCAGCATGACTGCTTCGCAGAAGGAGGTGACAGCCTCCCATTCCCCCTCGCTCCGGACCATGGTGAACTATGGCCTGAACTAGGGCCGGACGCGAGAGGTCGCCGCCGCCGTTTATAAACCCTGGAGACGCTTATGGACTGTTATGTTAGGAAGTGAGAAAAATCGCGCAAAACAAGCAGTAAATATTAGTTGCAATGGAAGATGGTCATAGCAAGAGAAAATCCTTCTTATAATCTGTGATTAACATCTGTCAGTCTAATGACGTAACAATTTGTCACGTGCGAAAGTATTATTGTATCCCTTGCTCTCTCCCACCCACCTATTTAGAGAAATAATTTGAATCATCAGTTTCATGACCAATTTACTATTTGATTTATTAACAGTTATTTTTATTTAGGTTTTATTTTATGTGTTGGTATGTTGTTCTATTTTATATTTGTGAATTTTTTTTCATGATTTTTGCATTCCATGCGTTATTTATGGTTACTTTTAGCTGGAATTGCTGTTATAAAATATTCCATCTATTTTGGTGTGTTTTGATGTTTTGTTTTAGTGAAAAGTACTTCGCCCGCGTGTGCTATACGAATTCGAATTAAAAATGTCAGTTTCATACAAACTTTGCCTCCCTTTTTTACCCCCTTAGGATCGGATGCCTACGTCATACAAAGAACACACGCTCCAAGTTTTAGGTCTCTACATCAGATCAGCGGTTTAGGCTGCGCGTTGATCCGTCAGTCATTCAGGAAAAAGCATTTTATATGATGTTAACAAATATTATAATTATGTGATAGTAAAACTAGTGGTAGTTTTGTTGTACACAATTACCTATTAAAGTATGGTTAAGTAAATATAAAGTTGATTCTGTTTTTTTGAAAAGAAAAAGAAAGATATCACCATTTTCTTGATCAGACATAAATTTCGAGTTGATAACAGAAAGGTGACCCTAATGTAGTAGCTAATAATAATTAAACAAACAGATTCTGTTTGTGTAGTTATTATTGCTATGAGCAATAAATCTTAATAAAAATCTTTCAGATACAAAATATATATATGTATACTAGTAGATGGGTAGTACGTAGATACTTGATCATGCTACAGAATACATCGATTCAATTAAAACAATCCTAGAAAATTAATTAACATTTCTCCTGTAATTAAATACGTCAGTAAACGTGAAAAAAAAAAGAAATATACATTCATTTTTCAACAAAAGAAAATTTGTTTTCCTTCTATGAAAAAGTTGAGTATTATTCCCCGAATCCTGGCTTTCAATTATGATACACAAATTGAAGTGGTTGCTAAGCTCTCCCCCCACCTCCAACTATTATCCGTATTTCAATCTATTTATATTAAACCTATATCTAAGCTTCTTCTTCTTATCATGTGGGAGGTTTACTAACCTAACAGTCCCTTAAGTCAGAGCTTTCTCAAATCTACCTGACGGCCTCTCTTTTTTTCGGATGTTTTCGGATTGGAAATGGTCAAATGACCACTCCCGCCGTGTAGTGTCAGACTCTTACTGACTAAAACCCATCCATGTTCCTTCCTCAGCCCTTTGTATTCCGGGGGCGCGGTATCTATTTCGAACATCTCGCAGCCCCGGCAAGTGCCTGACGGACATGGAATTGTAACAACGACTGCTATCAAAGGTAGCTGCCAGGAATAACGTCTTAAGTACAGGGGTGTAACACCGCCAACTGCCTGACTCCGGACTACTTTGTGAAATTGTAGAAACCCCCAAGGCGATATAGTCCCGATCGGGGAATCGAACTTGAGAACCGCCGAGACGAGGCAGAGGCAGGCACGATCTATTTAAATCAACCTATATCCGAGCGTTTGTCTGTAAGTCGCGTTCTCGAGATTGAGTTTAAAAATAAACGGATCACTATTTCCAATTAATTGTCGGGTATTGCTAATGTTATTGCTTGTAGACAGTGGTAGACAAAGTTTTATTTTTATGACGAGTTTTATGGGGTTTATCGGACTATACTGGAATGGCAAACGATTGTGTCTAAATCTGTACTTATACTTTTTATAAATGTAATGTTTTTGTCAGTTTGCATGTTACGCTTTCACGGTAATATAGCTGAACCGATTTCGATTAAATTTGGTACGCAATAAAAGTAGCATCATTAGTTTTTAGTGTAACTTAGAGTGATTTTCAGTTTACTTAATAAATATTGATTTAAAACTAAATCTTGTTTGACTGGCAAACCACAGTCAAGAAGAGGACGTAACACTATAACCATTCCATTTCGGTATTCTCATCCGAATCGGCTCAGCCGTTTTACCGCGTAACGAACAAACGAACTCACTTTCTCGTTTAGGATGAGGATATTGTCTTGAAAGGCAAAGCCATTCCCTCATTTAAAAACCTTTATCCCTTACCGTTTCTGGCTAAGATAATTATCTTAGTCATCCGCCATTTTTATCTGAACCTGCTATTCGTAGTTATTTTTAATCATCTGCCTAGCCTTTTCCCAACTATGTTGGGGTCGGCTTCCAGTCTAAACCGGATGCAGCTGAGTACCCGTGTTTTACATGGAGCGACTGCCTATCTGACCTCCACAACCCAGTTACCGGGTAACACGGTACCCCTTGGTAAGACTGGTTGTCAGACTTTCTGGCTTCTGACTACTCGTAACGACTGTCAAAGATGTACAAATGACAACCGGGACCGACAGCTTAACGTGCTTTCCGAGGCACGGAGGAGTCTCGCTATGACAAAGATGGTCACCCATCCACGGACCGACCGCGTCAAGCGCAGCTTAACCTTTGATCGGTCAAACCGTGCGGCTGTTACTTAGCCACGAGCTCCTCCTTTGAGAGTTATTTTTAATATATAAATAAAATGTGTGTCAACTTCATTAGACCGACGTAGTTTAAAAAGTTAATCTAGACATAATATTCTTTAAAAATCTCTCGTAAAACCATAGCCGTCTACTATACGTAGATAATTTGGCAAAACTTTGCAATAAAACGTATAGTAAATTATGCGAATATTTTTTTAACGTCTCACTACTCTGTGCCAAGTGAGTAGTCGGCTCTAATCTGTTTTATTACTCTGTGTTTATTTGTACTGTTCTAATTTATCATTTCTCAAAGTTGAGTTATTCTATATTGATAGGGATGGAATTGAATTTATTGATGTTTTTAAGCTATATTGGCGAGACCAGTTTTCTTTGGCTAGCGGTTGTTTTGATTAAATTTACGAAGATTTCTTTTAATTAGAGGATTTTTTTAATTTAGCATTGAATGACATTGTTGTTCGTTGACCGGTTATACATAATTGAAAGTCCACGGAATAAGACCAAAAAAATATTCCTAAATAATAAATACTTAAAAACAATTATGATACAAAATACCTGAGTTCTAAAATGGAAGTTATTCGAACTAAATTGTATATTTCACTAGCTTTTTTCCGTGGTTTCACCTGCATCCCGAAGGAACTACTCCGCGCACCCGGATACGAAGTATCCTATGTGTAGATCCAGGTTATAAACTATCTGTGTACCAAATTTCATCCAAATCCATTCAGTAGTATTTGCGTGAAAGAGTAACAAACATACATCCACACCCATACGTTCTTACAGACGTTTGTGTTTATAATATTAGTAGAATTTAGGCCTCTGGACTGTTAGAACTCTGGAACTACTGAACAGATTCTGATCATTTTTCAGCTACTAAATAGTTAATAGATTCATCTTTTTATAGACTAAGCTAAGTTTAGACTGCGATAAAAATGCGACATAAATGTCAGACATATATCTATGCTGTTCGTTCACACTTAAACGTATTTCCTAGTATTGCCGCTGTCTTGACACTATCGTGTCACAATAAATGTCACCCTCCACACTGACACTGGGTGACACGGCAGAACACAAGTGACTCCGTTGTATTTTGTCTGGAAAAAAATAAACAAAATCATAACCTTATTTGTTCTAATTTTCCCTCTCATATCAATAAAACGGCATTAAATGACAAATGGTGATGTTAAGAGCCATGTTGTTAATTTCTGTGGCAGAATTAGAACAAATTAGGATACGACTTTGTTTACGTTTTTCTTAAAATGGATTGGAACAGACTATTACTAAATTGATAACTGTAATAGACATGCAATTAGTCGATTTGCAGCAAACATGTTTATTTTAAATGATTTATTGTGGAAATGCGTGATGATAATAACTTTGTACCGATAATGCATTAGATTTTATATTCTACGGGGTGGGTAAATATTTATTGAATCCTTACTAATATTATAAATGCGAAAGTAACTCTGTCTGTCTGTTTGTTACGCTTTCGCGCCAAAACTACTGGACCGATATAAATGAAATTTGGTACAGAGGTAGAATAGACCCTGAGGAACAACATAAGCTACTTTTTACCCGGGTGCGCTAAGTAGTTCCCTCGGGATGCGGGTGAAACCGCGGGAAACAGCTAGTAGAAAATAAATGTATACAATGAAAACTAGGGAAGGATATATTTAATTCGGTTGCGTGAGGTAGTTCCTGGTCTGAATGTCTGAGTGAAAGCACTAAAAACAGTTTGTGTTGTACATAAACTTGGTTTTATCCTCTCTATCTTATTATTCTGTACTAGCTTTCTGCCAGCAGCTTCGCCCGCGTAGTCTATACGAATTCAAATTAAAAATGTAAAGAGTTTCATACAAACTTCTTCACCCCCTTAGTGGTAGAATTTCAAAAATCCTCTCTTATTGGATGCCTACGTCATACAAAGAACACATCCTCTAAGTTTCAGGTCTCTATGATCAGCGGTTTAGGCTGTGCGTTGATCCATCAGTCATTCAGGACAAAGCATTTTATATGTATAGATAAATGTACATTATGTACGCGCATTACTTCCGACCGACTGCACCAAATTGAATAATTCTTTTTTTGTGTTCGTTATTGTCATTATAAGGTTTGTATAATATATAAAACTAGCTGTTTCCCGCGGTTTCACCCGCGGCCCGCTGATAAAAAGTAGCCTAAAACCTTCTCCAGGTTCCACTCTATCTCTGTACCAAGTTTCATTCAAATCGGTCCAGTCGTTCACGCGTGATGCCATGACCAAGCGAAATAAGGATTCATTTTTATATAATAGATAATATGGCAGTACAAAGTTCGCCGGGTCAACTAGTACTTAGGTCATAAAATATTTCTGTATAATTAAATGTTTTTCACAAACCTCCTAATATTCTCCAATTACACATATTAGTAATGTTAATAGTTCTGAAACGCCATTAACGCTTCATTTATAACAATAACTAACTTGCCAGTAACCCCTTATTACTTAACAAACTGTTTCGACTTACCTTCTCGTAATATTAGTTAGAGCCAATTTCACCGACAAATGGTTACCTAATCGGTCCGTTAAGAAAAACGTTTTTTTAACCTGAAGCTGAAATTTCTGTGGTACCCACTTCTAGTTCAACCTTGGTTTAGTAATCGACCGTTTCAGGAGTAAAAATTTCTAAAGTGGGAAATTCGAATTTATGGTAAACAGCTGTTTTAAGTTAATCGGACCGTTATCTTGTCGGTGAATTTGGGCCTTAAACTATTAAGGTTCTCACTCACTGGGAACTTTTGCCTGTAACATAACAGATTGGAGTGTTACATTAATGAAGGAGGAAAAGCTAGAATTACATATTGTTACTAGTAATATTTTGATACAGTTTGTAACATCAATGTTTTTTTGTGCGTACCTTTGTCTTATACCTTACCAATGTCGAATTTGCTGTTATTTATTTGTTACTAGCTCTTTCCCGCGGTTTCACCCGCGTCGCGAAGGAGCTACTTCACGCACCCAGATAAAAAGTACCCTAAAATCTTCTCCAGGGTCCCCTCTATCTTCATACCAAATTTTATTCAAATCGGTCTAGCCATTCACGCGTGATGCCGTGAGCAAGGAAAATAGGGATTAATTTTTATATATAGGACCTAGCTAGACCTAGATTAGTACCAGCTTCTCTTTTCTCCCTCATATAGTCTACATAATGAATTTTCTTTATTGTCACCCACCGTAATGTACGCGTGCCTTTAGAATATTCAGTATTTATTTTTATCAGTGAATTTATTGTCACGATTGGCCGCCCTTGCCCAGGCCTACTGAGTCTTAAGGCAAATATGCCACCGACCTTAATACAATCTATACTAATATTACAAAGAGGAAAGATTTGTTTGTTAGTTTGTTTGTGTGTTTGTAGGGTTTTCTAAAGTCAAAAGTATTTTTTTTTATTTCAAATAGGCCTTTGCAGGCTCTTATGAAAGTCACACTAGTTACACAGTTCCAAAGAGTAGGTCCTATGGAGAAGAACCGGCAAGAAACTCCATGGATACTCTTTTCAAAAAAAGTTTTAACTCAAAAACTACTGGACGAATTTTCAAAATTCTTTCACCATTAAAGCACGTACCGAAAGCTACATCTTTACGGAGTGTCATAGGCTATATTTATTTCCAGAAGTAATAAGGATCCCTACTTAAACTTGAATAATGTAACACAAGGTGTAAAAAAAAATGTCCACGCGGGCGAAGCCACGAGCGGAAAGCTAGTGGAATATAAAGTCGTGAGAAAGAACGAGCATTTTGGTTTTTACTTTAAAAAAAGCGAAGATTTCAAATGAAATCTCATAAATAGTTAAATAAACATGATATTGCGAAGAATATTACAATCTCCCTATAAAATGTATCATATCGTTTATCTTGCTGCATTTATTTATTCAGCGTCTATATTAAAGGCTGCTGAGGAGCTGAGGTTTATTTGAAACTTTATTATACTGTCTCATTGGTATATTCTTATTTTATCGTGTAATAATCTGCCTATCTTCTATCTATATATATATATAAAAATGAATTGCTGTTCGTTAGTCTCGCTAAAACTCGAGAACGGCTGGGCCGATTTAGATGATTTTGGTTATGAAATGTTTGTCGTAGTCCAGGGAAAGTCTATGCAGACGGAATCGTGGGCTGAAGCTTCTCCTAACTAATATTACGAATGTAAAAGTGAGTTTGTTTGTTTACGCGGTAAAACGGCTTGACAAATTATAATTGAATTTGGTACGGAGATAAATGGGACCCTGATGTCGGTTATAGGCTAGTAATTCCCTAAGGATGCGGGTGAAATTGCGGAAACTAGCTAGTACTTTATAATTCCAACATATTTAATGGATAGACAATCATTTTTTTTAATATACTACCTAAAAAGTTTTTGTTACAGTAGGTACCTAATACAAAATTAAATGAGTTCATCTTTTGTACATATCAATGTAATATTTCAATAATTTCAGCAGTCAAGTCACGCCTCGCAAGTTTAATTTACGACTGTATCATTGAAATTTTGTTACTTGCATGGCAAATATCAGAGGACTTATAAATCGAAACGTCGTGATACAGGGTTGGCACGCAACTGATTTTATTTTATTTATAAGATACAAGTTACTAAACGCAGTGTCGCTCGTGTTTATTGTAAATTTTGTTATCACTTGTAGTTTTCACAAAATATGTTCACTTCATAGTCCTAAATATAATACATTATTAACTGTTTCCTGCGCCTTTACCCGCATTCCAAGGGAACTACTTAACGCACCCGAATATTTTTTTTATCCAAATTGGCTCAGCCGCTTTTCCCTGTAACCGTGACAGGCTTTCGGGGGTGGGGGAGGGGATATGCAGTAAAGATATTAATAAGTGAAATATTTTCAGTAATTACAGACATTTCATTGATTTCTAACTAACAGACGATATATAACATTGGTATACGGTTTGTTGATTTTAGAAAATTTCACAAAGCACACTAGGGTCTGGGAGTTGGTGGTGATATACCCCCGTACCTGGGAAGGCACGTTAAGACGTGGGGTTGCTACCTTGATAGCAGTTGTTGTTATAATTCCATGTCAGAGGCCGTCTGGGGGATTTGAGAAAACTCCGGCTTTATAGCTAGGTACGACCTGTATCTCACACGATAATAAGAAGTACTATAGACTGCATTTACGCGTCCATCCATGTCTGTACAGACAGACAGACGGACTTTCTTCCTATGTAATTAGTGAGATCTACGTCACTTTTTGATCTCAGCATAGTTTTGACAACTGTTGATGCTGTTTAATAAACATGTCGTTAGTTCATGTGTGTATGACGCTCAGATGTGAGGATATGACGTTTAAGTTTTGACAGATTCACTCAGTAGTGTCAGCTGATGTGTTGAGAGTTCATTATTTATTTATGCAGACTGAAGATTGGTTTAAACGTATTTTGATTTCAATTCCGAGACACTAAACAAGAGGAGTGCTCAAATGGTTATTTTTTATACGTAGTACATAGTTTTTCTTTTGACACGAAATTGATTTAACTACTGTGAAACAATGGCCATGTATCAGATATGACTCATGGGACAGGGACGTTATTAAGGATCAATATTTATGTAAATAGGTACTAATTATTCAGTTTTATCCAGATTTGATTTCAAAATTAAATTATCAATAACTGTCTGCAGAACATTGAGACGATGTTTTTAGCAGCAATTTTGAAATTTTCAGAAAAAAAAATCTAAAAAAAGAAACTGTGATCTTTAAAAGCGTGGCAACCCTACACATGTGCATAAATAAAGAAACCTTTTCACTCTCTAGGGATTGATAGTAATTCTTCTGGACCGTTATGTATGTATGGATTGGCTGATTATGTGTTTGTTTATGTTACGTCTATGTACTGTAGTGATTGGAGCCTTGGTTTATGCTTGCATGTAATTGTAGGGAGTAGGAGGGTCGTGTTTTGTTTTTAAAATGAATCTCAGACTGATTCGCCTTTTTTTCTGTAAAAAAATTTTTTTATGGGAAATGGTTTGGTTGGTACGGGTTATTATCTCGATATTTTCCAGAATCTTAAGGACTTTTTTTCAAAATTTTGGATAAGAAATATATCTACCAGATTCAGTCTTTAATGGAATAACAGAATCTGTATGAAATTATCTTGTAGATAAGAAAACCAGTAGTGAAACTGGCCTTAAATGTAAAAAAATCATTTTGGCAGTATGTCCGGTAAAAGTTTTTTTTATTGTTTATGTACGACGATTATTTATGTACTCTATTTTGTGTGCTATGTTAGTTATGACGAAAAACCCCATTAGCGTTGAGGATATTTCTAAAATTCATTATCATTGAATAAGAAGGCAAAAACACTTAAAAATAAATCTACACCCTATTCTTTCCCCATTTTCTTCAGTTTCCTTTATGCTAGGAGTTCCAAAAATATGTTAATGGAAGGACAAATGTACTTCATTAATATTAATAAACATTACAATTAAAATCGACCCTCAAAGAGGCACTCCGAGTCTCATTAGTGCTCAAGACTCTCGCGAATTTTATCATAATTTCTTATTCAAAAACTTGCGTACACTTCTGGTGCTCTGAAGTTGGCTGAAAACGCTGAAATTTCAGGATTTTATTTTTTGTCTTTGTACTTTTTATGACCGGGACAACCCTATATTTTTTTTGTATGTGCGTGTAATCACACACATTATAGGTATTAAGTATTACTTCTACCCGTAAGGTAGATAAATTGTTAAAATACATTTTCCCATTTTTGTAAATGGTACCTAACTACCCCAAAAATAAAGTACTTATTTTAAAAAAGTGTTTTTTGTTTTAAACTTTGTTTAAAAGCTGTCAACAAGTAGTTTAAAATTAACTGATGTATAAACAATTACACAATAAACGCGTCAAAACTATGCAGATCCATTATGAAATCCAGAAAATAAGAGCAAAAATATAATTGCCGAACGTGCCTTGGAATGATTCCAGCGAACCTTTTTGCACACCCTTCAGAAGTACTCCACGTACACATCAATAAGTCCCTGAAATGAAAACAAGCTACGCGTAAGAAACAGGGTCACAAAACGCCCATTTTCCTCACTAAAATTGACCTCACAACGTGGAAAAACGAAAACCGTACATTTTGTTACCCTTTGATCTGTAAAGGTCACGTCTCATTCACCGTCGTCCTAAGTAAATATAGACACAATAGGTAAAATATTCTTAAAAGCGAACTGTAGTCTGTGAAACTGTTTGTTCTCTTTTCGAGCGTTAAGGCCTGGTTCAGACGGATGACATAAAAGTATCTAAAGGATATAAACTAACACCCTTTCTGTAGACTAATTTTAGCCCACATTGTCGCCTCGACAGAGCATTATATAGAAAACTTTCCGTTGTCGACGTCACGTATAAAGCTTGGCTTCCCACGATGCGTGATATTGCAGACAGACGGACAAGCCTGTACCACGCACCATGGGAAGATTATCGTCCGTTGTAGAATGTAGTTGCGGACAGTGTCTGTCGCGGTGCGCCCGATTTGCGACGAGTCACTTACATTACATGATACTGCGGACGGGGCGGGCCAGCCTGCCCTGTGGACAGGTGTCTTTACACTCACATAATTACAAAGATTTAAATGAATTTATAGTTTAATTCCAGATATGATTTAATTATTAATAATCAATTTACTTATATACTTATTTAGGCATCATCATTATCGGCCAATTTACTGTCCCACTGCTGTATTTAGGTAGATTTAGATAGATAAATCTAATTTCTAAAGTCATTCGAATCAGAAGTTTTCATCACATTTGAAGAAAATATCCTTTTCAATAATACACAGTATTGATAAATAATATTGAGGAATACAGAAAGTGGAAAGCTAATACTCCCGAGTTTGTAATACCTTTGAGGATCATCATATTAAGTGTCAGCTGGTCTGTACCTATTTGACAATACATTTGTCAAGGGCGCTGGGACAGACCAAGTATTTGCTTTAATAGAAGTATGTGTACACGGGGTCCTTGAAGCAAGGAGACGGCTCAAACAACCCTTACAATTTTGCTCAATAAGTGTTGGTCAGTCAAAAGGTGATGAGCGATTTAGAGTGGCCATGTGTAATACGTCTGAAGCATCCTGTACATCCAGCCCGTCTTTTACGTTTCTACCCAACGGCCTAAGGAAGGTAATTGATTTGAATTGAATCCAGAACCTGAGCTGCTTGATACTGAGAAATTTCTGATTGTAAAATACTGATTTAGGAATTGAACTCATACTTAAGCTTGCGACCACTGAACACAACTAGGCAGTAATCGTAGTAGAAGAGCTCGTAGCTAAGTAACAGCCGTGCGGATCAATAAATTAGCAAGGTCAAGCTGCGCTAGCCGCGGTCAGCTCATGGATGGGTGACTGTTTTTTTAACATAGCGAGACCCTCCGTGCTTCCTGCGCCTGATCTCTCCCCAGTCGCGTGGGATTGCCGACCTATAGGACTATGAGATTTAGGGCATGGAGAGTGCACTGTGTCTTTTACTATAATTTATCTTTCTTATTACCGAAATTGGTCTGGAGAGATTATAATTATTGTGATTGTAGTAGAATCTCATCTACTTTATCATGGACACAGAATGCAAAATATTCTACCACAAATACCTACTAAAAAACAACAATAAAAGTCATTCGTTCTAATAGTTTGAACAATAAAATATAACAATAGAACGGTTACTCTGTATTGGCACAGTATAACCAAGTGTGAATGATTGACACAGTCTAACAATATGTTGATCGCAACCGCTCTACGAGTTAACACGACTGCAGTTTATCCGATTGGAAAATATCCATTGAGGTTTTATTGTAATGTTTTTGTTCAACTGGTCTGTTAGTGGTTTCTGTGGTGTGATTTTTTTAGTACTTTATTTTTTGGATTGTAATTTTTCTTTACCGCCTCTTTTACTACTTTACGTGCAATTGTTAGTTTTTTTTATGGGCCAAGTTGCCTTAGGGCGGATTCGACCAAACTGGAATAAATTTTATTCTCGGCGTAGATCGCTTATCACTCGAGAATAAATCAATTTCACGTTTAACCAATAACAATTCGAGGAATAACGAGTCTATTTGGGAATAGTCACTATACCACCATTTTGCGTGGAATAAGAAGTTTATTCAAGGAATAACAAAATGGCGTCCTATTGACTTATGCTGTCATTTTAATTCACTGACATTTTTATTTTATTTTTTTAATTTATTTAAAGGGCTTTGTCGCTTGGCAGTTACTTTTCCACGCTATAATACGACAAATTAGAGTTGACATGAGTTATGCTACTGCGCCCTCCCGTTTGTAGAGCAATTTTTTTTGGCCGCGTATTACATTCGTTTACATTCACTTCGCTATTCGTGAGTAGCTTATCCAAGTAAAGCTATACGCTAGATTGCATGGAAAAACGACTAATGATTTACTCAAGAATAAAATCGTGGTATATATTATTTTCCGCATAGTTATTCTTGTATAAATTCAGGTTTGGTCGAATCTACCCTTAATTAAATAAATAAAAAAATAAAAGAGAAAAGTGAAAAGTGTGTAAAATTTCAGGAATTTCGAAAAAGATTCCAAAAAATCTTCTATGCTTGTAGAATTTGTTGCGGCTGTTTGTCGTTAGTGTTTAAGGAGTATGAATGTGATAAGAAAAATAAATAATAGTCTATTTACATGTGCACATTCCTTTGGGTGTTATCCTTACTAATATTATAAATGCGAAAGTAACTCTGTCTGTCTGTCTGTCTGTTACGCTTTCACGCCAAAACTACTGGACCGATATAAATGAAAATTGGTACAGAGATAGAATAGACCCTGAGGAACAACATAGGCTACTTTTTACCCGGGTGCGCTAAGTAGTTCCCTCGGGATGCGGGTGAAACCGCGGGAAACAGCTAGTAAGAAATAAATAACAAATATTAATTACTGTCACGCTACGGTTATATTGAAATATGTTCCTGGCCCCAACTTGATCCACATTCGTCATATTCCGATATCTTCATTACCGACGGGTTTATTGAAGTTAATATTGAGGATCCCAAAAGCATTTTTGGAAACAAACTAATTCGTTATTTTTTGTATACCGAAGAAAACTAAACTATAAACATTCAACATTTCAATTTAGACCTTAAAAATTCCATTATTCCTTCAGTAAAAAATATAGAATCAAAGTAAATAGAGGGCTTTTAAAAACTCAGACGTTGAAAGTAACGATAAGGTAGTCAAGGTGAATGAGAAGAGGACAATGAACGAAGGAAAGTTGGGGGAATTATATTTATGGATTATCAGCATATTCACGAAGGTAAAGAATTTTTCAGGATTCAAAAATTGCTGTATATTACAATTCTCAAATTAAAAAAAGGTCCTGTTATTGTGGGGTGCAGGGAATATTTTTAAGTAAGTAAATATACGACACGTTCAAAATAAATGTAATTATCTAAAGTTCTTTTACAACTTTCGCACATAAAAAGAAAAGTGTTATCTATGGTTTTTGCGGCTTCCCCCGCGTTGATAATTAACTACTTGACACACCCATATGACAAAAAATCATATCCTCTTTCCAGGTTTCAATCTATTTACATACCAAATTTCAGCTAAATCGGTTGAGCCGTTTCACCGATGAGAGTTACTTTCGCGTTTTTATCGTAATTAGCTGTTCCTACGTCCCGCACCCGGACAAAATATATCCTATAACCTTTTCCTTACCTCAATCTATTCCCAAACTATACCAAATTTCGTAAAAATCATCAGCCGTTTTACCGTGACTACCTAACAGACACACCTTAGCATATTTTCAAACATTAGTAAGAAAGCTCCGGTAACCTCTTTAACACCGTTCTCGAGAGCCGGTTCAATAATGACGCTGGGATGAGATAAGCGGATTGGTGACCGATCTATAATACCATTAGTGTCCAGGTGAATGGCGCGGCTACTCTCCCGACCTAATCCTTTAATCTGTTCTTATGATACCTGCATTGATTGTCTAGATTCTAGACTATTGGGAATTCTAAGCGTTGAAATGTAGATTTCGAAGTGAATTGTGGTTTGAGTTTAAATAGTCTCATGAATTCATTGTAGCATGAATTCTTTATCGCGATCAGCATGGGCGCCGGGAACGGGCGTAAGGATGTGCAAATGCACCAACCATGCCATGAAAGAAAAATTAACAAAAATATTAAAACATGTTTCTTTTTTTCCTAGGCGGAAAAATACTTAGGCGTCTAGGTTGTTGTCAAAAGGACATTTGGCTATAATATGGAAGCGGGTCTAGAAACCCATGACATAGCTGCATGCATACATAAATAATTGCATGCACCGCCGTGACTATTCCTGCCGGTGCCCATGGCGACCTAGATTACCCTTGGTAAGGCTGGTCAGACTTTTTGGTTTCTAGCCATACGTAATAGCACCAACCGTAGAGCTACAAATTGTTGAAAACATATTTTTTTTTTTTTTAGTTACATCTCCAATCTGATCGGCAAGGACCCTCGTCTTAACTGCTTAATTGATTTGTATGAAATTTTGCATTTCGGCAGACCAAAGACCATCACTGAAAAAAACACTATGTTACTAAAAATACTTTTTCATTAAAGAATATAATCAATTTCTTTGATTAAATGTGTCACTAATTACAAAAGCTTCTATGCTATCTTATCGTACGATTCTGAGATATTAGTCCGTGTAATTAATTAATAGGCGCCAGGTAATATTGATACCAATAACCAGTGATATAAATGGAGTCTAGTCTATTTGTAGATGTAATAAATTATCGTGACCTTACCACAGTATTCAGTTTGGTTTCTCCGAACAGAAAAATATGCGATGATCTAGAATAGTCAGGCTGCACTTTCTTATACAAGTCGAGACGGATTGTGAATAGTAGGAATCCTTATTGTGCTTCTAATATTTTTTTAGAAGAAGTATCTGGGAAGACTTGACCAAGAATCCGAACTTTTTTTATTCAATGCTGTCAGTATGATCAGTTGGTAGTATTGTGTTATAGTTAACGCCGAATTAGGCAAATTAATTTGATGTTTCCTCAAATCATAATCTGCTTTTGAAATAAAATCTACAGTCTCACACTTTTTGCTAAGTAATAATCTCTATACATTTAAGTTGAAGAGTTTGTTTGTTTGTTTGAACGCACTAATCTCAGGAACTACTGGTAGGATTTGAAACAATCTCTAGTTCAGTGTTAGATAGCCCATTTATTGAGGATGGCTATAGGCTATATATCATCACGCTAAAACCAATAGGAGCGGACCACTATTCCACGCTGACGAAGTCGCGTGCAGAAGCTAGTATTCTTATATTTGGAATGAACTTTAGCTGTTATCTGCCACTCCTATAGGCATTAAACTGGTTTTCCAAATATCGAAGAACAAAACATTTGCTTCCCCCATCGCTTTCATCGTCAATTTATTTCCGCTGATACAATTAATTCTTTAATCCCCAATATACCTTCATTAAAACAGTCTATTGTCATCCGATACTCCCTAACAAGATTACGTAACCGGCTGCCAATAACATCTTACTTATGTTTGTTTGAGCGCAAAATACTCGGGAACACGCGTATTGTTTGACAAAACACCAATTAGTTCCTTGTAAGCAACCCAAATAAGTTAAATAAACAATCTTGTAACGACAATAAATAGAACGTTAGTTTACCTAGTATTTTCAACAGTAAACTTGTTTACACTTACTGAAATAGATGGGGCTAACTTGTTCTCGCAGCTTCGATTTGTAGTTCCTCGTTCTTGCCTTTATGTCAGCCCTTATCTTCTATACATATAAAATGCTTTGTCCCGAATGACTGACGGATCAATGCACAGTCTAAACCGCTGATCGTAGAGACCTGAGTCTTGGAGGGTGTGTTCTTTGTATAACGTAGGCATCCGATGAGAAAGAATTTTTCAAAATTCTACCCCTAAGAGCGTGGAAAAGGGTGCAAAGTTTGTATGAAACACTTACTCACTTCGTATAGCCCACGCGAGGGAAGCCGCTGGCGAAAACTTAGTACCAATAAGATTCTAGCAATACAGGTAGACGAAATAGATGTAGTTATTCCACGTAGGAATTCTTTCAGAGGAAGTTTCGACAGCAACAAACTTACTACAGGTACTATTACTATACTTATGTATGTTATTTCATAAATACACGGTCTTCCACCGTCTACTTCCCAAAGTTCTCTTATAAATATAAATAAATATCTTTGGACAATTTCACACAGCGCCATCTAGCCCCAAAATAAGCAATGCAAGCAAGCATGCTTGTGTTATGGGTGCTAGCTTAACGGATATACTACTTATATATTTTTACAAATACATACATATTATACATAGTAACACCCAGACCCAATAGAGAAATTAAAATTCATCATTTCAATTTCTGCCCGGCCGGGAATCGAACCCGGGACCTCGTGCGTGGCATTCCATGTTGACCACTGAACCACTCGGGTCGTCAAGTCTTAAGTTTTAATTTCTTTTTACTATTGGACAAACCAACGATTTTAGAACTGACTGTAAACTGTTTAAAATCTATTTATTTAGTTTTCCTTTTAGTCAAAACAATTTAACTAAAAGGTACGCAAGTTGGCGCCCTGCGCTATTAAGATAATACTGATAGCTAATGTTAATACATTGCGTATTATCTTAATAGCAACCGGGTAACCGACATAGCCCGAAGAATAGCAAAACTTAAGTGGCAATGGTCAGGGCACGTCGCTCGTAGAACCGACGGCCGCTGGGGCCATCGAGTTCTTGAGTGGCGACCACGCACCGGACGACGTAGCGTGGGTAGGCCCCCCACAAGGTGGACTGATGACCTGGTGAAGGTCGCTGGAGTCCGCTGGATGCGGGCGGCGCAGGACCGGTCAGTGTGGCGTTCTCTAGGGGAGGCCTATGTCCAGCAGTGCATGTCTTTTGGCTGATGATGATGATGATGATGCAATGTATTATCTAAATACCGCATTCAAAAACATTGAAATGCTTAAATATAGGGCGCTGAAATATATCTATTTCAATCAAGGCGCCAGGATAGAACGTAATCCGAATAATGTTTACATTTCAAGCACGTGAACTTACACGCATAGCGTTGAATATATCGACGAACAGTAAGTAGTAATAAATAAATAATATGACAAGCAGTTGAAACACATATAAAACTATTACGGAAACGCGCCCACACCAATGAATGGGTAAAAATAATAGCGATCCGATGAAATATTGCTGTATCGTTTTTATTCCACTTCAGAAAACCGCTGAGAGATGTATAACGTATTTTAAAACTAACGTGTCAGTTGAGAGATGGGGGTTATTTCACCTTTATATTGTTGATAGCACATTTTTTTATAGAATATGATTCGCACCATTTCTGTTTAATTATATTAAGCCCGGGGATTGTTGTCCGGGGCTGCGGGACGTTCGAAAGAGATACCGCGCCCCCGGGATACAAAGAGCTGAGGAAGGACCATGGATGGGTTAGTCTGTAAGAGTCTGACACTCCCTTCCACCCCACCCATGGCGGGAGGGGTCATTTAATGATTTCATATTCGAAAAAAAAAAGGGATGTTATTTTTCGAATTGATTTATATACATAGCAGCAACTCTCATATGGGTGGCTTATAATATCTTATCTTTTTACCTTCCTGGTGAAATAAACGTACCCTTTATGAACATTTGTGACTAGGTCTTTTGCGAATATACCATTATAGGTTGGAAATTAATTCAAAAGTTCTCCCCGCAGTATCAAGCTATAAAGAAATATTCGAAAAAGGTTAAAACATTTGAACCATTGAAAGTCAATATTATTATTACAGTTTCACCGTGAAATACTGAAAATTCACAGTAAATTGACGTATGTGAAAATGTTATTCGGACAATAATAATTGTACAAACGGATTTTAAGGTAACAACTTATTGCGATTGCTGTTTAATTGGATTAATTACGCCACATTAATGAGAGTTAATTCGTCAGATAAAGTTTTTATGTGAATACGTAAACGGGCGCAATTTATTGGTACCAGGAAAATGTATGTGTATGTTGTGAACTGATAAGAATTAAATAGCATTATTGGATTCCATTTATTTATTGCTGTTCAAAGTGAATAAATTGATAGAATATATGATACGTATTAGTTTACTAACCAATCAGTTCAGAAAAAAAACTGGTAACTGGGATTTTTAATTAGTAAGAGTATGACACTTCCTTCTGGTTTGCCCACAGCGGGTCATTTGATGATTTCCCATCCCTAAAAAACTCAAACTCAAAAACGTTTATTGAAATTAGACTAATTAAATTAGTACTTTTTCACGTCAAAATTTATTATGACAGCACCCCAAAAACGCCCACCATTCACTCGAGAAAAAAGTTTGTCATCTTACTGCATCAAATCAAAAAGTCTATTTAGGTATATTTATTTTGGTTGCATATATATAGCTTCTTATTTCCCTTGACAATAGACAATATGACAGGAATTCCTTTCACCTTCCATTATTTTACAACTGAAAACTCTTTTCCAAAAACACGTAAGTACCTGTAAGCTGTTCTTACAAAACTAAACAATATATTTCTTTATGAAGTACCCTCAAATAACTGACGTGCAAAACAAAAGGTTCTTGAAGCCTCTAAGTATTTTCATCAATAGGTTTCAGGAACAATTTGCTGGAAATATAGATAAATATTGAATTCTTTAATAATAATTTTCTTTCGAGTTAATTACTCACGATTGATTGTTTGACTTCCTACTACTGTAACATAAACTCTGTAATTATAAATTATTTTCTACTTTTTAGTTCGGTCAGCAATAAAAGCGGGTTTTTTTAGTTTTTTTAAACTATTATTTTTAGATTATTTTTGGCTCTGGTTTACATAAGGCTTACTTTAGTAAGGTTAGATTGCGTGAAGGCTGGTCTGAGTAGTAGTAAAGAAATTACATTTCGCCTTGACCTCATCATCGTCAGCCTATTTAATATTGGTCCAATCTTCGAATGGTCAACAACTGTGAAGACGGAGACCTGGACCCAAGTTGGACATAGGCCTCTGTTTTCAACTTGTCTTAAAATCTTAGCTTGAAATCATCAAATGACCCTCCCGCTGCGGGTGGGGCGGACGTGAGTGTCAGACTCTTACTGACTTTAACCCATCCATGTTCCTTTGTAATCCGGACGCGCGGTAACTCTTTCGAACGTCCCATAGACACCTGGAGATGACATAGGATAATTTTCAGCTATCAAGTAACTAGGTACTTAATGTCTGTGTGACGCACAACTACCTACTAACTTGATCACAGCGTGCGTATGTCGTTGTGCAAAACGATAATATCGTTAATTTCAAATTTTTTTCTGTCCCTGAACTAAACATTTTCAGCACATATAACTTCATTAATTGGGTCTTTGGTTTTGCACATAGTGAACTAAAGAAACACTCCACACATCCGTGCTACCGTCACCAAAAACTTCAATTATAAGTTTGGCCTGAGTCTAGCTTAAACTTTAGCAGCCCTTACTTAATAGTGAAGTTTGAAGGCTACTTTTAGAGCTCTAACTTTAAGTTGTAACTTCAATCGCCGTGCGAGGAGTTACGTATTCGTAAATAAGTAATTTTGAGGAAAGCTTTTAAGAGTGGTTTTGCTGAAGAGCACTTTTCAGGGAAACATGAAAATATATTGTATATTCATTTGTAAAATAATACTGCTCAGTATAGGTTCATGGGATCGATTCCCAGATCACTCTATATACCATAAAAATAGCAATAGACATCTTAATGTTATATCTACAGCGAAGTTACGGGAGATTAAAAATAGTTTCAAGAAAAGTTGGTAGATAGTCAGATAAGACATTTATTTAGATAAAAAATAAAACACAAAACTAGAAAAACATGGCACTGTGTTTGAATTGGCGGAAGCATATTACCCCCAGATAATTGTAAAATTACTGAGAAATGGACTTTAAAACAATTTAATTGCTTTTGTATGAGTCTTATTTCAAGAAAGCCACATATGTATAGCAAGCAGACATTTTACAAGATTCTTTTTTAGTCTAATTCCTAACCAATATTATAAATGCGTTAGTCAGTTAGTTTGATAAGCTTTAACGGTGAAACCGCTTAACCGATTTGGATGAAATCTGATACATAGATAGAGGGGACCCTAGAGACGTTTTTAGGCTTCTTTTTAGTCAGGTGCCTTTACTAGTTCCCTAGGGACGCGGGTAATAAGTTACTCATCAATAAAAAACTCAAACTTTCAGGAATCCAGGTCAATGCTAAGTTCTTCCTTCAACTATATACTACTAGCTGTTTCCCGCGGTTTCACCCGCATCCCGAGGGAACTACTTAGCGCACCCGGGTAAAAAGTAGCCTATGTTGTTCCTCAGGGTCTATTCTATCTCTGTACCAAATTTCATTTATATCGGTCCAGTAGTTTTGGCGTGAAAGCGTAACAGATAGACAGACAGAGTTACTTTCGCATTTATAATATTAGTAAGGATAAGGATAGAAAACTAGGCCACATCTCATTCTTCAAAGCTTCATATGAAACCCTTTGTTATAAGATATACCACATGCACTCATATCGTCGGATAATGTTCAAGAATTTAATATAACATGCGTGCATTCACGTTCTTGTATGAGAAGCGGACTGCTATGTCCTTGTGTGTAGGATTTATGGGGCGTATGGTGTGAGTAAGATGTAGACATATTTAGAGCTATTAAATGTTACTATTGCTGTAGAGAAATATCTCGGTTTTGTAGTCCTGGGTTGAGTTTTGAGCTTGTAAGGTGTGATAGAACCAATGACGTAATCACTACATAGTATAAAACAAAGTCGCTTTCTCTGTCCCTATATCCCTATGTATGCTTAAATCTTTAAAACTACGCAACGGATTTTGATGCGGTTTTTCTTAATAGATAGAGTGATTAATGAGGAAGGTTTTAGTATATAATTTGTCAAGTTTTTGTATCCATTAGCTAAAATATCGCGGGCGAAGCCACTGGCGGGTACCTAGTATATAATAATATAGACTCGTCATTCCCCAACATAATGGCTCTTAAAAACAGCGATAATACTGAATTGCTATATTAATAGACGATCGGCCGGTTGCATCAAAAAAAATATGCGTTTACTTATACGTGAAACCGTGAACTGTCGTTCAAGATCAGTCAAAATGAGGGATAAAATTATTTTTTTATGCTTTTCGTCAAAATATATGATAAATGTTTTCTTAATTATTTTATCTATGTTCTGATTAAAAGTATACTAATTATCGATATCATGTTTTGTGATATTCGTAAAACTATAAATGATAAAAAGTTTGGTGCATCTAGCTGTATATGTGTACGCGCGAATAAAGGGAAAGAAAATAAATGACATCGTATGGTGTACCTGTTGTAAGAGAGAGATGACTATAAATCGCTTGTTACATTGCGATTGATTGCTGCATGCTAATTAGTCAAGCTGGTCAATGGAATTAGGTCAATTATGTAATGTGTATTGTGGTGAGAAAATAAACGTCTATTATTATTAATTACCTTCATTTCATGTTGCCATTTCTGAGCGCGGGCTACGCATCTTTAGTTCATTATATCATTGGATAGAACGTCATTGAATGCAGAAAGGGGGGAACATTTTTTATTGTTCCTTTTATCTGACTGGTAAAGGCGGGTAATGATTTAAACACGATATAATAATTAGTATACTTACCTTTCCCAAAGATTTTTGTTATGCGTTGCTTCATACGTTTAACTGTGTTAACACAATGTAGGTTTTTAAAGCTCCATGGTTACAAAATATAAGTTCTGAGAGAACCATGACATTTCATGTTCAACATCGAATTCGTGTACTTAACAATCATTTCAATAATAGTAGTTGACTCGCTCAATTGTAAGCCACACAGTGTAAAGTACAAAATAGTCCATGTGTTTCGGAAAATGTTCCAATAACGTGCACTCAAGTGTTTCACAAACCACACCGCGTGGCAATTTGGTGGATAACGAAACGTAAATCTACGCAGCGTTTGGTAATTGCTGCCGGCCGTAATAAAAACGTTTTGTTTCGATAAAAATATGGAATTTATCGGTGAAATTGTATGGCATGTATATTAATTTGAAGCCGACAATTTGGATTGCATAAAAATAGCCTTTGCGTGTGTTGTGAGGAAAACTGGGCTTTAAAAGTTTGTAATCGTAAATTCGCCTTAAGCAAGCGTGGTGATCAATGCTCATGCCTTCTCTGTATGAGAAGAGGTTTTTATCCAACAGTGGGTCAGTATACGCCGATGATGAATGGCGATACTTGTATGTACGATTGATGCACCC
Organism: Pyrrhia umbra; assembly: GCA_963891755.1. Taxonomy (NCBI): domain Eukaryota; kingdom Metazoa; phylum Arthropoda; class Insecta; order Lepidoptera; family Noctuidae; genus Pyrrhia; species Pyrrhia umbra. Next base: position 7,850,144 of record OY982943.1, read on the forward strand.
TGGGCAGCTTATTACTAAGATATCTTATGTCTACCACGGCTTCAGCTATCTCTTTTAGTTCAAGCTGAAAAACTCCTTAATTAATTCACACCTGTTAATCCCAAAGAGGCAGGCAGATGATTTTTGCCAGTTATCATATTTTGACAGTTATCTTTAAGTCTATCATGGGAAATGTAGAAGGGAGAGATGAGACTGGGCTCAAATTCAGACTTCAGGCTGCTATTGATAAAATTCAGTTGAAAACCTGCTTAGAAATCTGAACTTTCAACCTTTAAACCAACAGCCCTTAATAAGTTATTTTGACAGGAAAGTCGATACCTAATTTTTGGGCCTAAAGTACTTTACATAACTTCTAAAACTGTTACGAATACCTGAATGTAAAACCGACTGATATTTAATTAAAGTATCAAATTAAAAGCGACGCCCACCGCATTTGAAATTGTCACTATTCCCAGTTGAGCGGGAGTCGGACGTCATACGAGGGCTATTTGTTTTACGTCCTGTAAATTTACGGGTCGGCTCCGTAGGACTCTGTTATATAGTTAATTAAATTACGTTTTAAGGCTTGCGAAATAATTGGAATTGGTAATTATTATTTTCTATACAGACAGGCATTCGGGAGTAAATTGGGGGCTGTTCCAAAAATCTTTAAAACCACCGAAATTAATAGTTACCTATATTAAAATAAACTAATAATTTAGTTGTCTGTTTGTTTATTAAAACAAATACATATATTAGTAAATGTCATGATTTCGAAGTTACCTTTTTATTTTTGTAACTGATCCAGATAGTGTGCTTTCAAGTGTAATAATGGGTGAATTTACAAGTATCTTCATACATGTAGATAACAGCAAAATAATAATATGTCATGTACATTATATTTACAGTGTCGGGAATCAAACTGCCTCTATGAAATAGAAGCGATGAGCTTGGGTTTAGAACTCATAATTTATGATTTTTTTTACCTTAACCGCTTACCCTTAACCGCTGTTTAAATTTCTTGCTTCAATAACCTATTTCTCCTTAGATTTGCTTACCAGAGATAGGTTTTTGACAATAGTTATTATGGCCCTTATGTCAAAAGTCTATCTCTAGTAAAATTATCGGATAGATAGGTAGGTCTGCAAAATAGTCATTCTGTATACTTTTATTTCTCTCTCACAGACTACAATCTGGATCACCACCTTGTCATAATACGATTTTAGCAGTAATTGAAATTTTATCAACTAAAAATATTTTATCAACCTCATCTCTCGCTCAATGGGAAAGAAAACTCTTACTAAAGTATATCTGGGCTTCGTTCACCGTGTTAATTGCAACGCGACTGAACAGCGTCACTAATTAGGGCACCCTTTCATCAACACCCTTGATTGAGGCCGTCTTGATGGAGATATGCGCGTAAGGCTTTTGTGTTTAAGTGAAAGGGGGGTTAGAATGCAACCTGCTTTTATTTTATTGTTATAGAGAAGACTTTTGATTTAGAAAAAAAAAATACTTCTGGAAATGTCAGGCGAAAAACCAACAATAAAAATAAATTACGTACGATGAATACGTAATGTGAAAAATTAAGTACTAACTGGCAAGGGTTCGAACCTGCACATTTGTACTTAAGGTGCAGACCACTTGGCATCTAGACCATCACGACCTATGATTTTTTTTTAAATACCAGTACGTAGCTCTGAAAAATAATACAACTAGAGATGTGTATCTATATAGATAACGCAAGTCCCGTCATTTGTATGAAAACTAAACGTGTCATGTTTAACTGTATGACTTCTTTTTGTGACGTCACAAGAGCGTTTTAGTGATTTCTTCATACTAGCAAACATTTTTAGTAGTTCTTGCAGGTCAATACGGCACAATGATGCATTTTTCTAGCTTTTATTTTGACGTCTTGTGCCAATACTGTAGAGCGTGGACTAAATCAAACGACTTAGGTGCAAAACACTCATATGTCACATGCTTTTATTTCGCATGGGAAATCATCAAATGACCGAGCCATGGGTGGGGCAGAAGGGAGTGTCAGACTCTTACTGACTGAAACCCATCCATGTTCCTTCCTCAGCCCTTTCTATTCCGGGGGCGCGGTATCTCTTTCGAACGTCCAGCAGCCCCGGCAGGATCTATCACACGCTAAATTTACATATTTGTGTCATCTATTTAGATATATAAGTCTGTGAATACAACAAGGGACATACAATTAAACTACAAAGACTGTATCAAACGGCTACTACTCCGGGACTGTACACTATACCGACCACTTAGATACATATTTTTAGCCACAACGAATGGCCGCCGAGCATTTTTCTGATATGTTTATTAGCGTTAGTCGTTACTGCAGTTATACAAATGGAACTGAATGGAGTTATTTCTGTGATGCTCGTTTGTAAATATAATTTAGATAGATCGGTTTTAGTTTGTGGTTTTTACTTTCTGTAGTAAATATTCATTTTTGTTTCATATTTCACGTATTGTTACTGCAAATAAATAAATATTAGATAGTCCATACTACTTACCTACTACTACTTAAAGTACCCTATAACTTTTTCCAGGGTGCCATCTTAACTCCGTGACAAATTCCATCTAAATCAGTTAAGCTGTTTAACCGACAAAGCGTAACAAAGAAATAGTTATGATAAAATCTTAAAATCTATTATATAAAAATGAACCCCTATTTCCCTTGGTCACGGCATCACGCGTGAGCGGCTCGATCAATTTGGCTGAAATTTGGTACGGAGATAGAGGGGACCCTGGAGAAGGTTCTTCCCTAAAGAAACTTCTGTCGGGACGCGGGTGAAACCGCGAGCAACAGCTAGTCATATATATTAAATGTATTCCAACACCTTCTTAGCTTGGTGGTCTTCATATTAAATGCCCTAATGACTGTATGTGTCAACAATGTCAACGCCATAACCAGAAAGCCCTAAAGCGATGTTTGTAACGAATTTACTCGGTACTATAGTGTGACGTCACGTCAGACTACCCTTCTGTACCGTCGATGCAAATTGCAATCCTTGCCCAACTATTTACAAAGATGTAGAGTTAATTACAGTGACGGTGTTTGTGTAAGTAATGTATGTATGTATGTGAAGAGATTTTATTGGTGAATTGTGATTTGAAGATTAAATGTCTTAAATCTTAGTGCCATTTCATTTTATCGGCACGAACTATAAGCCTGGCTGTTTTATTTTGTTTTTATACTAAGTGTATCAATGTCTTAATCAATTAACTATCAATGCCTTCTTTCAAATGTTTCAAGGCGTGATTTAGGCGGACAAAAAGCTGATACCATATGTATACATAAAAGTGAAGGCTATTTAATTTGGCTATAATGCCACGTACTGCCATGAAAATAATAATAAATGAAATTAAACTAATATAGTGATCATTCTTATTATCTGTGTACCTATATAACAAAATAATAATATGCTCCATAATACTCAATATAATATACCTTTCCCTTACACTTCTATTTTTTACAGAACATCAAAAATTTCAACTCCGTAATACAATCAGGTACTGTATGCTTAGTGCGAGTTTTTTTTACGCATCGAACGCGTTTACTTTTACGCCAATTTGTATGGCGCTGGGTAAGCGCCACCTAGCGTCATACGTGAGAATTAAATTTTGTGAGTGTCAGTTTTAAAATTAACGCCGTCACTAGTGACGATCGTATAGCTCTCGAAAGTGAGGAACGTTTCGACCACAAACGCTAACGTTTGCACGTTTATCGCGAGTGCGAGTTACAATTTTGACAGTTTTGACAGCTCGAGTTCGAAACGCAGTCACTTGCGAGCGCGTAAAGTTGTCACTTAATATTTTGTTGTGAGATCGTTGTGAGAGTGGTGAAATAACAAAGTGATTTAATTGAATTTCATATTGTGAATAAGAATTACAATGGCATCTCGTATGTATTTCGCTTGGAGGATGTTTGACACCGCAAGAACACAAGATGAGCGTAATCTAACATCCTTTGGTCGTGCAAGAGCACGTAACTCGAGCAATCCGCCAAGAGACCTTCCGGAGGCTGAATTTAAAAGAAGATATCGGCTTCCCAAGACAGCCGTCAAGTTTTGTGCCGAGAGCTGAGGCAGCTTTCTGGTTTAAAGTTTTCTCAACGGGTATCCTTGGAAGATAAGGTAATGTATGATCAGTACTTTTGAAACACACTTTTTTCCACCTGCCCCTGGCACAATGTGCTTATTTTCTATGAAAATTATTATTTTAGGTACTCACAGCCCTGTTTTTTTTATGCAACTGGGTCTTACCAGCGCTCAGTGGGAGTTTCTAAAAACATCTGACAAAAAATGTGCAGTGTCTACATTGAAGAGGTTACCAAGGCTCTGACACATAAGAACATAGTAAGAAAATATATCCCGTTTCCCATTTCTTCAATTTCTAGGCAAGCAATTACCCAAAGCTATGGCCTACATGATTTATACATATACCATTGCAATAATATCATTATAATTTGAAATGCACATAAGTTTCTTGTTTGTTTCAGATTTTGTGCCAAGTATGGAATACCCGGAGTAATTGGGTGTATTGATTGTAGCCATTTTAGAATGTTTGGACCTCTAAAAGATGAAGAACATCTGTATTATTGCCACAAGCACTATCATTCAATAAAGGCTCAAATGGTAAATAATAATTGGGTATGATTTATTCTTACCTGCATAGAAGTATTTTATTTTCCTAACTGTATATGTTTTACAGATATGTGATGGATTTAGGATTGGAAAATGAAGAACATGAAATCGATGAACCTCTTCCCACAGAGACAGTCATAGGTGGTTCAACGTCTGAGGAAGGGTTCAAAGGGAACAATCAGTTAGAAGACTTGATCACATTAGTTTTAAAATACCTCATAATCATATTATTGTATTTAGCATATTTTGAGTCTCTGTTAATTATTTTCATCATATATATTTTCTTCATAAATTCAGTATTTTAGTATATAATTTTAAAATTGCATATCACATGTGTGAGTAGGAATCATGTTCCTATTATAAGCTATTATTTTTTAGATATATGAATGTATCTTGCTGAAGAACCCTTAAAACGGTTGAGAACTTTTTACTGTTATTTAGTTTCTTTAATCATAAACTAGACGTCTACATAAGTTAAGGCATTGTAATAAGTGACTGATTGGTCTAGAATAAAATGATGAAACACTTGAATAACAATATTATCTTGTTTTCCTAACCCAATTCAGACCTTAAGGCTTTTCCAACTATGTCGAGTTTGGTTTCTAATAAAACTTGGTGATGTTAAATACCAATAGTACTTTTATAGGTATAGAGCAACTGCTTGTGTAACATTGCACACTGCATACTAAGTAAAATTAATAATACTTAACATCACTGGAATGTTTAGACTTTGCAAGAATAAATACCTAGTGAGCTCATAGTAAAATGAAGCTAAGCCACTTTAATATGTAATAGAGGAACAGAATTAAAAGACCAAATACTAAGGTTTGCAATACTTTTATTATTTTCATTCATTTTTGAAATTATGGTTCAAACCGGGAACTTTCTTTAGCTATTTTTTTATAATACTTACAAATTATTGGACAAATATTTACAAACTTAATAATAACAAGTTAATTCAGACATGGGAAAAAAAAATCTTCACACATAACACCTGCTTTAGTTAAGCTCAATATAATCAGTCAATTGGTTCTTATCATTTGCTAGCATTTAACATAGACTATTTAGGTACATAAGATGAGTGAAAACCAATATAAGTCCGAAATTAGGATTATCACAGAGGAGTTGGACTTGATCATAGTTTCAGCTTTTAAAGTAACATAAACAGTTAACAAGAAAACACCTACAATTTGTAGAATGTAAATTGCATCATGTGGAATACCAAAATATAAAACCTGAGTGACACAATTTGATAAAAATTAAAAGTTGTGCACTCAAACATAATGAATTAGCCTCTTGAACTAAATGTGAACATTTTTTTGACCCCCTCATAAGAAACAAACATAGGAAACACTTCAAGTTTTTGCTATCGTCACTAAGCGAGATAAGCGCGAGTCTGTACTGTTGAGTGTGTAATAAATATATTCTAAATAAAATAATAATATCAGCTAACTGACCTATGGCTAGCTTTAAGTAAAGGCCTTTACTTTAAAAAGAACTTATGGAACCAAGGTAACAAATATTATAACTAATTAATCTTTACGATATTTATCAGCTAGTTTTTCCAAAACATTCACAACTCTTCCGCCTATTGCTTGCCAGTCCCTCCGAGCCTGTACCTCCATTTCCCTTGTTCTATTCTGCTCTCTTCTCAATTCGACGTTGTCTCTGTGCTGCTGTTCTTTGAAATTTCTCCAAAACGAATCAGCTAGGAGAAAGTGTTGTGCTGCCTGCTCAGTGTGTGCTGGCCTCGCTTGTCTACGAGGTGAACCTCGAGTTCTCTTTGCACGACGGAGTGGTTTGCACAGATGGAGCAAGCTTGGAGATGACGGCCTAGTTGGGGAGAGCAAGCCCGTCTCTATAAAAATATAATAAAAGTAATTAGGTAAATATTGTCAACAATAATTGTTGTCTTCAAAAACAAAAACAAACTAAGTTTTACAAAGCTCACAGATTGGATCACAAATTCACTAGACACCAAATTATATAAATTACACTTACTGCTCCATATATTTCACCAATATTTCAAATTGGGACGGACTAGTCTTCATTTTTAGCAATAATATTAAAACTTTATCCAAATCACAATATAATACAAACTTTTGTAAACACGTCAAAATAAACGTCTAACTTGTCGTATAACCACGACTAATTGAAAAGGCAGTCACTTCTATTACGAATACAATATGCAAATGTCAATTTATTTAGGCGGATTACCAACGTTCATTCGTTTGTCGTTCACCATTCGTCACTTGTCACGGTGAATAAACTCCAAGCGAATAGTAAACTCTAACAAAACTCACACTCGCAAGTTAACTACAGTCGATGCGTTTGACGTTAACTCGATTTACGCGATCGAGGCGTTAATAGATTTTTTGTATGAAACTCGCACTAAGCATACTGTAGTCACATCTAGCATAATACCTACGTCTGTGTAAGAGATCCGTTTAATTAAGCTCGGACCCAAACCTCGGTGTCGTTATGTTTGAACTATGTAACTGTTTTGTTGCTTATTAACTTTAGGGGGTGGCTCTTGTGTAGGCTGATAGTAGAACAGATTTGGCCTCGGTTATGACGTAGTAGTGTGTAAGTGGACCTGTAATCCTAGAAATAGAATTGTCTTAAGGTATCTAGACGTTGATAATAATATTGTTGGTAATATTTTTTTAATGAGGAGCTCGTGGCTAAGTAACAGCCGCACGGTTCGACCGATCAAAGGTTAAGCTGCGCTTGGCGTGGTTGGTCAGTGGCTGGGTGACCATCTTTGTCATAGCGAGACTTCTCCGTGCCTCGGAAAGCACGTAAAGCTGTTGGTCCCGGTTGTCATTTGTAGATCTTTGACAGTCGTTATGAGAAGTCAGAAGCCAGAAAGACTGTTAACCAGTCTTATCAAGGAGTACCGTTGTTACCCGGTAACAAGTCTGATAACCAGTCTTATCAAGAGCTACCACCGAGGTAACTGAGTTGTGAAGGTCAGATAGGCAGTCGCTCCATGTAAAACACTGGTACTCAGCTGCATCCGGTTTAGACTGGAAGCCAATTCCAACATAGTTGGGACAAGGCTAGGCAGACGAAACCCAACAAAATATTACCTCATTTTTTAATAATTTTCGACGGACGGACGGACTAGTATTTTTGTTGGAAACACTTATTTCTGCGTCGATTTGAGATCAAAAACTGTGATTGTTTAGCTGTCTTTCTTTGTTATTATATTCAACGTGCCTTTCTTTTGTTCTTATGTTACAAACTTTTATTTAACTTGCAATGTATGTATGAAACTATGTATTCTTCAAAATTACTTGAAGCAGTTCCTGTGGCCCGAATAGTCAGTTTTTTTTTTCGAAAATCATCTTCGTGTCGTGTGGGCTACAGGTCTAGTATCCTAACAAGCGTTAGTATCAGAGTTTTCTCTAATCAAACTGACGTCAGTAATAATAGTTTAGCAGTATATTACTGTAAAGAGATTTCAAACGTTTTAAGTAGGTACTGTATATATACAAACACACTACAGTTCATGCGGTTTTAGAAAAACATACACAATAAAATGACAAAAGTACACACGGTCTTCATAGGAGCTCTCGTGCAAAAACGTTATAAAATATTAACTCACGCCGCCCTAAAACACATTATATATTTCACCAAAAAAATATTTTTAGACACTTCTGCGTAAAAACGCTATGGAAATAAATGCTCTTTGTTCTAGAATGATCTTAATTTCTTTTTTTCTTTTTCAGGTACGTACTGACGTCATTAATGAAATATGGCGGGAGTTTTTTTTTAAGAAAAGTAATTGTGGTCGCGGCAGACCGGAATACTGGTGAGGAAGGTTTTCCTTTTTGTAATAACGAAATGCTTTTAGTTCGATGATATTCCGACTATTTTTTATCCTTCAATGCCTTATTTTAATTTGTCTCTCGTTGAACGAAAATGTTTTCGTAGGCAATTGTTCTCTGTGTGAATTAAAATAGGAATACGAATAAACTATAACAGGATGATAATAAATATATTAAGACGTCATGCTCCCTGGTCGTTGAGGTGCCAAAATATCAAGCATAAATATGTGGTGTCAACTGCAACAAATGACTTTCAGTCATTTTTCCAAGTGTTATATTTGACTCAACTGACTAATGATGAAAGAAAACATCGTGAGAAAACATGAACTAATAAAAAAGAAAACTTAAATGTTTAATCCACTCTAAGCAAATGCGGTGATCAATATTCGCGCATTATTTGTTCAAGAAGAGACTTTAAAGTGAGGACTCTGAAGTGAGACAATATATTGACCAATATTGTACAAGAACATAACATTTCTCCTTATAAAACAATTACAATTCACAATCAGCTTACAATATCCGAGACGCGACGTTAAGTTTCGAGTCCCGAAAATGTAGCACAGTAGATTCCTTAAGAATTCTCAACGTTACAAGTGCGAATGGGTGTTATTTGTTTATTACGTTTTCACGGTAAAAATGCTGAACCGATTTGGATGAAATTTTGTACCGAGATAGAGTGGTACTTTTACCGAGTGAAACAGCCAGTCTACAATAACCCAGTCACGTCTCACTAGTAGTCAGTCCTAAATAAAACTACCCCAAAATTTCCAAAGGCCTAAATACACAAAACGCCAAACTACCCTCCAGCTAAAACGTCCTCTCTTAGCAGGTGATAAATAAATATTATCTCAACTAAACTTTACCGTACCATATATCGTAACAATGGAATTAAACCCGAAACAGTTTACCTTAAAATAATCCCTATTATCTTCTCTGAGGACTTAACCAGCGCGATGGTTAAGGTGTGTTTACATTACGACGGATCGAATCGGTATGTACAATGAGTGATAGTTCATCGTTTGCTTAGGAATGTTCGAAAGAGCTAAGGACGAGAAGGGCTAAAGAAGTAACATGGATGGGTTTTAGTCAGTAAGAGTCTGACGCCCCACCCACGGCAGAAGAAAGTCATTTGATGATTACCAACCTTTTTAAATGGTAGACATTGTTTACTGCGGTATGTTCGAAAGAATTAACGCAAAGGAAGAATCATGGATGGGTTTTGAGAGTAAGAGTCTGACACTCTCCCATGGGTGGGCCACTGCGTTGGAGTCATTTGATGATTTCCCATCTGAAAAAAAAGTCATTGTATAAGATTGAAACGGTTCGCTAATAATTACGGTTGGTTGTGTGGTCAGTGTTTTGGGGTTTGGGTTGGTTTTTAATTATTAAATTTAAATAGGGGTTAATTACAGATATTTTATACTTTGTTTAGGAAGGACTTTACAACGTGTAAAGGCCTAAAATAATATACGGAATTTGTATTTTAATTTAAGCATTTTGATGTAGCGAATGCAAATTCTAGTAGTAAGTAGTAAACGGAATTTTGGAACTGGTTATGTAATTGGTGCTATTAAAATGTATTTTTGACACTATTGAGTAACGATAAAGGAAAACATCTTTAAGGAAGGAATTAAAACAGTTAAAAATTGGCTATCCGCCTTGAGCAAGCGTGGTGATCAATGCTCATGCCTTCTCCTTGCTCAGCAGTGGGACAATAAAAAGGCCGATGTTGAAAAACTTGTTATGTATCTGAGTGGCAAAAAATACCGGTATGATAATTAAATTTAACCAATTAAAATTATCTAAAAAAGTTTTAGTTTGTATACAGCAAAGAACTTACTGCCGATGTAGAACAATGGAAATACAGACAGTCTTTTTTCACACATATAGTTTACGTTTTTGCTATATTATTTATGTAACATAAAAAACGGCTTTATAAATATTATCGGCGATATTTCTTACCAATAATTTTAGCTTTTTAATTTTTATCCGAAGTTGGAAAATTATAATTTTCCCAACACGAGTGTGATCTTGCCTTAACCAGCCCTTTTAAGGGAGACCATTAAGGTGATATAATATTACAATCGTCGCGAAATAAACCTCCGTTATCTCTGTAGTTACGTTATTATGTTATTATTTATAACCTCGTTACGTTAGTTATTCTGATAAATTTAACTGCCTCGTTAATTGTCGAGTTTCTGGGAAGATGTTTGTTAGGAACGTGTGTTTTTGAGTGAGTTACGGTTATTTACTTAGTTAAAGTTGAACCTCTTAATTCATTGGAAGAGGACGTTTTTATTGGTATAGTAGACGTGTGTAATTTGCGTAAATAGAATTTCTTTACAAAAGTCGCGACAAAGTTGATACCCAATTGATAAGAATCAATTACACCTTCCGAATAGTGTCTGGCGTCTCGCCGCGTCTTTCTTTCTTTAGTCTGTTGTTCCATCCCCTCATAATAATTGTCATTTATCCATAGGCCTAAATTGGAAAGGCCTTTAAAACCCTCAAAAGGCCTCATCAGTTTTGATCAGCCTCATAAAAGATGGCGTACACAAAGGCTCCCAAAACGGACTATCGGATAATCTTATTTTTTTGTTCGCTCAATGAAATCCGTTCTGCACAAGCTGTATCAGCTATCTGGACATCATAAAAAGAAGACAGAAGTACATAAAACAAGTAGATAAACAGTTATTCTTCTACTAAAGAGGTTAAGATATCGCAGTGTTTTTTTATTTGTTAGAATTGGCCATTGAATCGTGAATTCAAGGAAATAGAAGAGATCTGTGTATCGCTAGTAATTATGTATGTTTTTTTTTTTTATTAGTTTATTTAAAGTTACTATTAAATGGCGCGTTCGTGTTCCACGCGCGCCTCAAAGAGCTGTCAGCAATAGCGACGGGGCCCTCCCACTGGGCCATAGCCTGCCGGGGCTGCGGGACGTTCGAAAGAGATACCGCGCCCCCGGAATACAAAGGGCTGAAGAAGGAACATGGATGGGTTTTAGTCAGTAAGAGTCTGACACTCCCACCCGCCCCACCCACGGCGGGAGGGGTCATTTGATGATTTCCCATCCGAAAAAAAAAAAAAAAAAAAAGTTACTATTAAATAATACATGTATCACATAATTTACAAGAAAGTCTCAGTGAAAGCTCACAGAAATTAAAAAATAAATACCTACTAGATAAAAAAATACTAAATAATAGCATTCTAAAGAAAACCTTTTAAAAATAACCAAACAACAAAATTTTAATTAATATTTTTAATTGACATTATTTTGATTGACACATTTGACTTCAGAGTTGTGTGTTTATATCATACTAGCTTTTTCTGCGGTGTCATGTGCATTCTGAGGAATTACTTAGCCTTCCCTGATAAAAAAAATCTATGTCGTTCTTCCTATCTATCCATCATACCAAATTGCATTTAATTGACTTTTTATATTGAACTAGCTTCTGCCCGCGACTTCGTCCGCGTGGAATAGTGGTGCTCCGCTCCTATTGGTTTTAGCGTGATGATATATAGCCTATAGCCTTCCTCAATAAATAGGCTATCTAATACTGAAAGAATTTTCAAATCGAACCAGTAGTTCCTGAGATTAGTAGCGTACGCAAAAAAGTAACTTTTCTGGTTGATTTCTTACACCTTGTGTCCGAAAAACCCAAATATCTTACGGAACCCTATTTTTTTCCAAAATAAAATTTAGCCTATGTTACTCGTGGATAATGTAGCTTTCGAATGGTGAAAGAATTTTTAAAATCGGTCCAGTAGTTTTTGAGCCTATTCAATACAAACAAAGTTAGTAGTGAATAGGCTCAAAAACTAGTAAGCTTACAGACGGACAGACAAATTTATTTTTGCATTTAAAATATTAGTAAGGATTTCCAATAGTACTTCTGTCTACACCTTGTTAGTAACACGATTGAGTTACGCCTCCGCTAGCCGAAACAGATCCGTTTTGTACAATCTGTACTGTTTAAATGGACGGAATTCTTCGGACATCGATAAAAGTATTGTCCGTTTCGCCTCTTGTATGTTTGGTGCGAAGTGAGAATTGTTCGAAATCGACAAAGTCGCGGTGAAGACTTGTCGAATTGGCGTAACGGTTGAATGAGATTTTAGATTTATAGGATTAAAAGGGGATTAGGTTCTTTTTTTCAGTTGCAGTCCGTAAAAATTAGGCTGCAAATCAGCAATTTTTGAGCGTCTAATTTAAAAAAGACAGCCCCATAATGTCCGCCGCTCACCACTTCCTATGTGTTTTACTGGGCGCAACAAACTCCTCAATAACACATATCTGTTTGTAGTACGTAGTACTGTTTGTAGTGTTTATGTAAGTAAAAGATGGTTATAAACTTGCTCCCAATCACTAGTAAAACTACTAGCTGGTTAAATGTGGATGTCCTTACCTTAATACTTTCACCTCGTGCCTTTTATTCTATGTGGAAAATAGATGACATGTATTAGAATTCCATAACTTTTCCGCAATCACTTTAAACACCTCTATTATCCTACTAATATTAAAAATGGTAATGTTTGTAAGCACGAGTATGTTTATTTCTCTTTATCGCAAAAGCTATTGAACGATTTGCATGACACACATTGTTTGTGTTGTAAATAAACATGGCTTTATCTTCTATCGTTTTATTCTAAACTAGCTTTCCGCCTGCGGCTTAGTCCGCGTGGGCTATACGAATTCAAATAAATATGACAGAGTTTCATACTAACTTTGCCCCCCTTTTTCACCCCCTTGGGGGTAGAATGTCGGAATTTTTTTTCTTATCGGATGCCTACATCACACAAAGAACACACCCTCCAAGTTTCAGGCCTCAACGATCAGCGGTTTCGGCTGTGCGTCAATCCGTCAGTCATTCAGGACAAAGCATTTTATATGTATAGATATAGATAAGACATATTATAGTTTTTAATCTGGATTTTATCTAGATGAGCGAAATAGTTCCTTGATGCGGGTAAAACCGCGAGAAACAGCTAGTAATATTATCTTCCTCCATAAAATACCCAAGATGTTTAAACTATACAGTCCCGTACAAACATGGACCTCATAATCATATCTCGGTTAAAACCGTAAAACCGTACGGCCAGACATCGTAACCGTTTAAAAACGTTTAATCAACAATCTTGAGAGGTGTGATAACCGTAATGGCGGTCGTAATCGAAAACCGTATTAACAAGAAAATGGTATTTACTTTAAGAAGTTACGGTTATTCTTGATACGGTTTTATGGCATGTTCTGGGTTGGATGGTTGTGTACAGGCTGTATCGATAATTATATAGTTTAAAGTGTGTAGTAGCTTATCAGTGTGTTGACGCATTTTAAAAGCCTTCATGAATGGCGTTACTAATGTGCTATCGTTATAGCACGATAGGACTACAAATACTCAATTAATACTGTATGTATGTTTGGTACTTTTTCACTCAAAAACTACTTAACGGATTTGGATGAAATTTGGCACACAAATAGTTTATAACCTGGATACGAAGTTGCCCCAGAATGCGGGTAAAACCACGGTTATTAACTAGTACTCAATAAAAAGTTACAGTTAAGTTTGAAAATAAAAATCTTCAGCAAACGTTTTATTTGATACCGCGGTGTTTAACCTTCATATAAAGGATAACGCGCTGATCTTTATACACGACGTAACGACTGCGACACGATGCAAGAGCAATTCTATCCTACTAATATTTATAAATGTGAAATTTTGTGAGGATGTGTGTGACATCAAAATTCATTATATTATCTTGTTACTAAATTGGTTTTGTGGTTTGAGCGACTACACTAGCAACTGTCCGTCTTTCTGTCATAATATTTGTAACAATAGGGTATATGAACAATCGTGTGTTATAAAAATACCCCAAAACATAACCCTAACATCTTGTTATCTGCCAGCAAAGGTCTGGTACACGCGATCGACGCAGCACGGTAGGGTTGCCACTGAATATATTATTAAATTACTACTTTTTTTCCTACATTGTACTATTTCGTTATCTTCACGCTTTGTCCCTTGTAAAGAAGGTCCGTGTTTATTTAACGAAAGGGTAGTTTTCCCTTGTTTTGGTGTAGTTTTGTTAGGCTTTAACTAATATTTATGGAAAGAGTTTATTGTTTGCATTTTGAAATGGTTATCTTTGTGTTGGTCGCCGGTACTTTTGAGAAGGTTTTTTTTTTCTTAGACGTGTGACGTCGATCAACCTTTGAAGATAGACAGTGCCAACAATGGGAAAAATCTAAACTTTAATCAATAAATATTCCTAATCTTCAAGATATTCTTCTGATACTTGTACATTATGTTGTGTGCATTCGACATAATGTAGTAAAGGATGCCCCCCAGCAAGAGTGGGGATCTGCGAAAGACTGCAAGCAGAAGTTGGATGATTCAAGCTGAAGACCGGGCGATAAGACACGTTAGCGGAGGCCTATGTCCAACAGTGGACTGTCATTAAATAGGCTGATGATGATAACAATGATGATGATACTACACAAAATAAAAACAGCAATCCTATAGACCATTTTCAAACTAACAATAAGCCATATCCACTAAATAAATGCTGATACTCTCAATTACCCAAACAAAAGCACCTGTGCAAATTAAAATTAATACACTACTTAATAACACTATCAAATTACTGAGAATACCGGACACAATTAAGCTTAATAAACCCAAATAGTTTCCACCGCGGTTATAACCTCACTTAATGGAACAACCTAGCCTTTTGGTGATACGCAAATTTTAAATCAAATTATAGCAAATGGAGTCGCGGTATGTTGTGACCGCAATACGGCGGTTATGACGTTTTGGACACGGAAAAAGTGGTCCGGGACGGACGTAATCGGTTTAAACCGGGTCCACTTTTTGGTTTTAGGACAATATGGTTTCTGTGGGCGAGTGAAAGCGTTCTAGGGAATGCTATTTTTGATGAATGTCGGAATTTTACGATGAATTTACAAAAATAGTTTTTGCTGACCTAGGAATTTGGTCATCAAAACCTTTCGTGGGAAAATAACTTTATTATGAAGGATTAATAAAGGTTGAAGTGATGCGTAGCAGAATAGCTACTTATTATGACTACGCTACGTCGTAGCAATAGATTGGCTACGTCGTAGTATAAAAGATGGAGATTTGTGTTGAAAATTTTATCGTAAAATTTTGAAACGTAGTTTTTACCTTGTTTTCATTATAACTAGATTATCTATATGAAATTTATCCAGCCCTGACCATCATCTGTCTGCCTAGCCTTTTCCCAACGAAGTTAGGGTCGGCCTCCAGTCTAACCAGATCCATCTGAGTACCAGTGTTTTACATGGAGCGACTGCCTATCTGACGTCCACAACCCAGTAACCGGGTAACAAGGTACACATTACTAAGACTGGTTGTCAGACTTTCTGGCCTCTGACTACCCGAAACGACTGCCAAAGCTTTTCAATACAAATTAATTTGGCAAATAAACAGAACATGACTTGAATGAAATTGTATAAATATCGAATACTTTTTTACCAGTAAAATGTAGGATTTCTACTTGGTAAGCTAGTTTGATAATAAAACAGTAAAAAGCAAATGAGCACGGTAACGTTATCAACGGTATGACGTCATCCCGTATTGCCGCGCTCGTATGTTAATTAAAACCATATAATAAAGTTGGGCCGCCATTTTGACGACGGCGATAATGGCTGACAGGGTTGTCACTTGCTCTACACCTGTGTTAAGCTGGTAAGCTGGTGTAACTGATGTGTAAAAATAAAGAAAAATATTTACATAGTAAAAAATATTTTATTTCTTTCTTTGTTAAAGCTTCGGTTCTGAAAAGCGAAACAGTTAATGTTTTCCAGTATAATGAAAGTGGTATTAGATGTTTTTTTATAATGTATCAGTATTGTGGCTTGGGTTTTTCTTTTAAAATGTCTAAAGGCAATGTAATAGTATTTAATTTTTTATGCATTATCTATACACAAACTAGTTTCGGACTATAATTTGAACAAGGACGCACACAGATGAACTTTAAGCATCAAAATAAGCAAAAACCTTATAAAAATAGGCACTATTCCCTTTCCCCAAAAACACAATGAACTCAACAGAAAAAAAAGAATACACAAAACAAACAATAAATATTACAACAGCGCGCGATAGCCCTAATGGGAGCAATTTTTACAAAGCGACGCACAGGTGTGAACTGCGCGCTGATTGGTCGGCTTTTATTTTGTACAATTGTTTTAAAATATACCTATATGTATGTGAAGTTTGTTTTGATATGCTGGCACAGGGGTAAGGGGTCGGTTGTATTAAGTGTTCATTGTCTAATATGGGTGCATGGCATACATAATTATCTCGTTTGCAAACATCATATTTCGTGCCACCAATTAAGAGCTTAGAATTAATTAAGTGTAGTAAAGTCTTAAAACTCGTTGATAATAGTTCGGTATATCCATTTAGATATTCATTTATAGGGCAGATATTTAGAAATAGGTCATATTTCGTTGAGAAGATAGACTGATAGTGGTTATTTATTTATACAGCATGGAAGACTTACAGCAAGATAAAACACAATTTTAATTTTGAACAGTAATCGGAAAGCCAATAACATGAAGACTTGTTAGTTAGTGTACTCGTTTAAAACTAGAGTATTAAAAAAGAACCATGAACTTACAATTTGCCAAGCAATCAAAAATAAGCCAAAATTAAGGTATCTAAGGGCCAGTTGAGTTATCTGTATTAATTAAAAGCGTTCTTATAGGTATACAATAAAAATCATGAAAACATTTTATACTGACTTGCGAAAACTAAATACTACTGAGACTGAGACTAAGACAGCAGGAAGAAATAACTTAATATCTTAGCCATTGACTGACATCCTACAAGATTTAATACTATTGTTGTGTATATATTTTTTTTAAATAAGGACATAAAATGTTTGGATTTCTTGAGAGACTCTCTGCTCCCTCTTATCCTGTCTCCTATAATTTCTTTTATAAAATTTGCTGTGCCCAACAGGGTCCATAATTGATTCCATGTATTAACATACCAACTGTTGTAATTTACTCATTATAGAATGCAATAAAGTATTGAGTAAAAGAGCTTCCTAAATTGAACAATGATCTTCACACTTTGCTTTATTTTTGAGACCTATCCAACGATATCCCACATGACGGGATATATGAGAAAAAAAATATTCTTCCTCATTTGACGTACTTTTAACCTAGAAGACATATTTTCAAATCAAAATTTTATTTTACCACTATGTCGGCGTGATCAATAAGCATATCCACACAAAATTTCAGCTTTCTAGTACAAAGAACCTCTGATCTATGCCGCGAATAGACAGTCAGACGGACATAGCGAAATCAGGCTTCCTTATCGACTTCGGAACCCCAAAAACGGAAACCACACTTCGTTGTCAGTCTGTCTGTTAAATACTGTCATTTTAACCCCATTTTGTGAAACTTTTTAAAGTAAATCGAAACATTTAAATAAAGACAATCAAGGTTAAGAAATCCTGTGCGCGACGCCTTTGCACTTTTTTCTATTGCGCGGTATTTTCAAACTGCCCTACTTGGTTTTGTACCCGCAACGATGCTATGAGTGTTGAAAACCAGCTATTAGTAAAATGCCTCCAAGCAGACTATAAACATTGCCCCGCTCAGGAAAAACCGCGTAAAAGTAAGATGAAGATAATGCCCGCAACAAGAGCAATAAATAGCCCGGAGCAGTAAATGGGGATAAATCGGTGACACCCGTTCATGTGGAGAAATATACATACTATATAATAGAGGCTGTTAGATCTGGGGGGGATATGCAGGAAAATGTTCGTGAAAAGGAGTAAAAAAACCTCATTTTTTACTCTAGCATATTAGACGACGATGAAAGAGAGACATTGTGGTCGATGGATTTTATTTATTGAAACGTTATGTTATACGGAATTAGCCAGTTCCTAGGCTGTTTCCGTAAAAAAAGAGTAGCCTATAAACGTCTCCAGGATCCTCTCTATATCCATGCCAAATTTCATCCAAATCAGTTCAGCCGTTTTACCGTGAAAGTGTAACAAACAAACAAACAAAACCACTTTCGCATTTATAAATCTTAGTTAGAATATTTACAGAAATCATGATGATGTTGTTTCTTATTACACGGTTACTGGCTTGTGAATGATTGCCTATTTGACTTCAGATAGGCAATTGCACCAGGTAAAAAGTTGGTTCTCAGCTGCATCCAGACTGGAACCTGGTACCAACATAGTTGCGAAAAGACTAGGCAGATGATAATGATGATCTGGAAAGATGATGCGTGTGGTGAGGCGAAGCGGGAGTTGTATGTATGCAGCGCAATTTACGTGGGTAAAATGTGAAAATCTCCTCCTTTTTGGAAGTCTGATAAATGAGCTGTGGGAATATGGTTACCTTTGCTTGACGGAATAAAGTAGAAAGAATTTAACTTTAGTAAACCCCACAATAATAGAAATTTCTTTTGCCCTTTTATTAATTATCTTTAAAGTGAAACTATTGTTCACTATTGTATTATATAGGTACTTTCTGATCCTCATACAGAGCAGTTCCCGGGTAAAAAAAAACAAGATAAATATATATGCAAGATACACTCGTCATCGCGTTTCGACATATATTATGGGTTGTTTAGGCTGGCCTTCTATACGTCTATACTTATCTAGTTTGTACGTAAACCATCCTAAAGATATCTCCTTCGAATAAAAGTGTAACCCTCTTAGCATCCCTTTTTCTTATCCCACGCAATCAGGAGGGGTCGCCGTCAATACTGGGCATTATAGGGTTAATACAGATTGCAAGTACATGTGGAACTACACTCGCTTGTGTTTAGACATGAGTGGATATTGCATTTGAAGGTAATGGGGTGGTACGGGGTAATACTATGTGTGAACAGGTTAGAGATAATGTTTGGTACGGGAATAGGTATTGGTTATGGGTTTTTTTTTAGTCTGTGTTTATAGAGTGATAGACACTATAAAGGTTTACATACCAATCATAATATATGTACTACTTAGGTACCCTATCCTAGTAATATTGGCCATAGCCTGCCGGGGCTGCGGGACGTGCGTAAGAGATACCGCGCTCCCGGAATCGAAAGGGCTGAGGAAGGAACATGGATGGGTTTTAGTCAGTAAGAGTCTGACATTCCCATGGCGGGGGTCATTTGATGATTTACCATCCGAAAAGAAAACCTAGTAATATTATAAATGTTAAAGTTTATGAGAATGAATGTATGAACGTAAGAGGTTGGTTATAAACTGTGTGGTACGTTATAATTGCGAAAGTGAGTTTTTATATCTTTTAATTTTCAACACAGGAAAAGTCTAAGCGAACTAGAATCAAAATAAAATTACAAACCTCAAGAGTCAACACCCTGTTACTTATTACTTCAATAAAACCCATTATAATATTAACGAAGTTGATGTAAATTTACTCGGGAAAGTGCTTTTTGTTAAAATTTAATCACCCACGCGGCTGAAAAAATATTTTTTCATAGTAAAGGTTAAGAAAATTCCATTCGACTTCAATTTGTAAGGAAATTGCTGACTTGGAATAATTGTAACGTAATAATAAAATTTTAATCGTCAATTGTGAGTTTCAAACGTAGTATATGGTTTATTTTGATCATTGTAATAATCTAAATATGTATAAAGATAATTAATATTTTGTAAAAACCTTAATATTGCTACAACTCAGAAAATATAATCTTAGCCTCAGACATAGCTGCATATCTACATACGAGTAGATAACGTTAGTTCCGTCATTCGTATCAAAACCAAGCATGTCACTTAATTTCTTTTTCTGTGACGGTCTGTTCTGGCAAACATTGATATCTATCTATCTTCTTCTATACTTATAATAAATCTGTAGAGAGGTCAATTCTGTACATAAAATATATTTCCAAAATAATTATCAGGGGGTGATAAGGGATCGATACTGATGCCAAAAATGCAATCAGTAAAATTTTTGTCTGTCTGTCTGTCTGTCTGTCTGTATAAACTCTATAGAAACAAAAACTACTTGACGGATTTTAACGAAACTTGGTACAATTATTTGTCATACTCCTGAGATGGTTATAGTATACTTTTCATCACGCTACAATCAATAGGAGCAGAGCAGTGAAGGGAAATGTTGTCATTTTGTTTAAACGTGCTAATCTCAGGAACCGCTGGTCCGATTTAAATAATTCTTTCAGTGTTAGATAGTCCATTTAGCGAGGAAGGCTATAGGCTATATATCATCACGCTAAGACCAATAGGAGCGGAGCACCATTATTCCACGCGGACGAAGTCGCTGGCAGAAGCTAGTAGTATATATATTTGCAGCTCAATACGGCACAAACACAGTAATTATTATAGCTTCTACGAGTAGTTGACGTGAAAACGGTTAAGCATAGACTTATCAAACGTCGTTGAAGGAAGAGTATACTGTACTTTTTTTTGACACACTCACGTCACTTATTAAGATACATTTCTGTGACCATAGCAAATTAAGTCTAAAAATATATCGTATCTTTTTTACCTCTTAAAAAATGATAAATTTTACAAGTCAATGTAAATGAGAAATATTAGAATGAAATCACGGTAAGACATTTCTGCTTACCACCGAACCAGCATCAATTAGTCTCATAATGTATATGTCTATGACACTCAATATAAGAATATAGCTTCTGCCCGCGACTTCGTCCGCGTGGAATATTGTCGCTCCGCTCCTGTTGGTTTTAGCGTGACGATATATAGCCTATAGCCTTCCTCAATAAATGGGCTATCTAACACTGCAAGATTTTTTCAAATCGTACTAGTAGTTCCTGAGATTAGCGCGCTCAAACAAACAAACTCTTCAGCTTTGTTATGTGTATAGATAGATTAATGTACAGTTGCTTAGAAAATCTGTTTACAAAAACCTGTCTATAATTCCCAAATCAATATTGAAGAAATTAATGAAGAAACAAGATTTTCTCCCCCATTTTCGTATTCAACCCTAAAGCGGATGAAAAGGAATAATGGCCGCTTGTTTTGTTGCCTTTTTTTGTTTCTTTCCACCCCTCCCTCTTAGTGGCTGGAAGTTGAATCACCTCGCTGCCTCCTATTACGGGGATCATTAGATTTTTGGCCCAAATTATTTCGCCATGATGAAACTGTGAGCTTTGTTATTTTTTCTTATTCTGATGAGATAGTTAATGGTTTTTTTTTTGTTTTTATAAAGGGCTTGTCGTTATGTTTTAATTTGCGGGAGAATGCTAAATTGATTTTATGATTGAGTGGAGTACAGGAATTGAATTATATTACAATGATGATTCTTCTTCATTCATTTATTTCACATAATATTTACATTTTTAAATCTATACTAATATAATAAAGCTGAAGAGTTTGTTTGTTTGAACGCGCTAATCTCAGGAACTACTGGTACGATTTTAAAAATTCTTTCATGTTAGATAGCTCATTTATTGAGGAAGGCTATAGGCTATATATCATCACGCTAAAACCAATAGGATAGGAGCACCACTATTCCACGCGGACGAAGTCGCGGGTAGAAGCTAGTATTTGATAATTTATCATTGTAATTTACAAGTAACCTCATATTTTTTTGGTGCAACCAGCCATTGGTATTACATAAGTTCTGAAGTACATAGTAATGATATAGAAAAAAAATCGAATCGAACCAGCGACACTTTCCGCTGTAGCCATTATTTTAACCTTGCCTGTCAACTGCACCTCTGTCAAATAGACTCAGATTATAAATCAGAAAGTCTGTGAGGATGTATGTAAGTTTGTAACTCTTTCACGCAAAAACTATTGAATGGATCTGGATGAAATTTCTTTGAAACTCTTTTTTTCGGATGGGAAATGATCAAATGACTCCTCCCGCCATGGATGGGGCAGGAGGGAGTGTCAGACTCTTACTGACTAAAACTCATACATGTTCCTTCCTCGCCCTTTCTATTCGGGAACGCGGTAAGTCTTTCGAACATCCCCCAGCCTCTGCTGGTATACATACCTACTTCTACTGCAACGATTAACTGAGTTTGCTGCGTTTCTTTCTCATTTCTTTAGCCTTACTCACATTAAGAAATTGGTAATGTGTGTTGGTTTTCAGAACTGCTATTGGCCTTTTTAAGATCATACTACCACATTTTCTGACCACTTATTCTCAATTATATTTTGCACTTACCACGTTAAAAAACATACCTTATCGTCACTTGAATAAGGTATATTTCAACAGAATAATGAATACCAGTCACTTACAGGGTCAGGATTTCTTAACAGCCCTATTAATATTGATTGATTTGGATGAAATTTGATGTACACGTAGTTTATAACCTGGATTAACATATAGGATACTTTTTATCCGGGTGCGCGAAGTAGTTTTCTCGGAATATGCGAGTAACTCTGGGAAACATCTAGTACTGAATATAAGTAACAAGCTTACACTATATTCAAGAATAGTACTCACTAAATAATACACACAACAAACACAAATTAAGATAACAAGAAAACAATAAATTGCATCTCGAATAACTCGTGTAGTCACGCGCAAATTTACACATGTGTCACTGAAAATGAATCACCCCACAAACTATTCTAAAACTATATTTCTCTACACTCACTATATCTTTCAGGGGAACATTGGTGCCTATTCTGACTTACACACGACTAAACTAACTTTAAAATATCATGCTCTTTTTCTATTGCGAAATACAAGAAGAGGATAGCAAGTAATTCAGTGCTGTCAAATTAAATGACATATGACATTTTGTTCGTACAGGTTTGTTAATTTAGTCGAGATGTTACGTCGTGATGTTTAAATTTGTATGGAAAACTATTTTTTTCTAATTTGACAGGTGTTAAAAGTTTGCTATCCCTTTCTTATATTTGTTGATGGAAAGAGAGAATTATAGACTAAATTTAATTTAGATAGTGTCAAGAGAATCGCGGCCATTATTTGATGTTTTATACGGACATATATTGGTTGGCGACAATTTGCCGTCTTTTGACATCGGTATTGCTGTAATGAACGCATTCAGTGTGTACACCGCCTTAGGGTAGGGTTGGCGAGTGTCTTGTTGAATTGTAAAATGTTTTTATAGTATTTCTTTTTATTTGCAATTTTTTTTATTTATAATTAAAAATGATACGTGAATTTTATAATTATTACTTTAACAAAGAAAAAATTAAAACGAAATGTTAAAATAGATTACGCTCGCGCCAGGGATGCGATTTGAAGATTTTGGAAAGTTTATTTTAATAGGGAATTAAAAAAAAAATGTTTGTATTAACAACACTATTAAAAGTATAAGAAACATCATTCTCGCACAATTTTACAATCATTGTTTGCTTTAAAAATTCTTTAAAAAGATAACACAAAAATAGATTAATATACATATAAGCAGGTGATGTAATATTTATCACAAATTTAAACCCTCGTGGTTAAAGCGTAGGTGTTCCCTTCGGTGATGCTATAAAAGTCATCCACAATCACCATTAATTTATTTATTCTTTCAAAAATATTTCCCCGGCGAATTTACAACAATAAAAACTTGACAGCCCTGTGTTACACTCGCGAGCAAGTTGTAAAATCATGTTTATATTTTTATGGACTATAAAGCGAAGAAAAAAATTCTAAATTCAATGTCTTATTTCTTGAAGCAATCGAGTGGTACATTTTTACAGTATCATATTTAATTGAAAACGACAAAGTTTTCTTTTATATTTTTAATTAAACTTATAAAATGAATATTTTTAAAAATTGGTTTATCAACCATAATCACTATTGATATATTTTGTTTTATTATCAATTATATGCGTTAAATTAAATCGTTATTTAAAAAGGTGGAAATTAATCGTCTGTGTAATCGATTTCATAATCGATTATTTAATTTACCTATGTGTGAAATTATGTTTGAGGAATCCTAGATGAATAATAATTAGTAACTGATTATTCGCGGGTGACGCAGGAGGGAGTGTCAGACTCTTACTGACTAAAACCCATCCATGTTCCTTCCCCAGCCCTTTGTATTTCGGGGGCGCGGTATTCTCTCCCGCAGTCCCGGCACGTATAAATACCTCCTACCACTGCTGCGCTCCTTTCTCATTTCTTTTATCTCACTCACATTCATCCATCTGGTAATGTGCGTCGGTTTTCAGTACTGCTCTTGACCTTTTAAAGATCATACTACCACATTTTCTGACCACTTATTCTCAATTATATTTAGTCCTTACCACGTTAAAAAACATACCTTATCCTCACACAAATAAGATATATTTCAACAGAATAATGAATACCAGTCACTTACAGGGTCAGGATTTCACAACAGCCCTATTAAGTCGAGCCCGGAATATTCTATTGTTTTCCTATTTGCCAGCCCTAGCCGCTACATTAGGCTGTCAACACACAAAATGACTGACATGCAGCGGCCATTGTTCGCCGATTATGTTTGGTATTATTAGCAGGCTGTGAACGGCCTTATAGCGTGTCAAAATGGCTAACTTGAATGAAGGCCTTTGAAATTTGTATGGAATGTTGGTAAATTGTTAGAGACCACAGTCTAGGAATGGTTGCGGTATAGGAATCTTTTTTTTTTTTTTTACATGAAGTTTTTATTTAAAATAGCAATGTTTGTTAGTTTAGAGGAAATCTTGTAAGCTGAATTAGATCCATTTACTCGGACGGCACGTATGGCGTAATGGCTGCGCAATTGGCTGCTGCGCTGCGTGTCGCGTCTTCGATACCCGGAACAATTTTAGCTGTCCGGTCTGGGTCTTTGTGCATGAATAATGTATGTTTATAAACGCACCCACGATACAGGAGTAAGTCCTAGTATGGCTGTATGAGGCAAAGTTTAAAAAAAAGAACTTATCATGTGGAGTTGGAAGTCCAGTAATATTATAAATGCGAAAGAAAATTTGATTTTTTATTTTACCGGGTGCGG
Source organism: Pyrrhia umbra (assembly GCA_963891755.1). Lineage (NCBI taxonomy): Eukaryota > Metazoa > Arthropoda > Insecta > Lepidoptera > Noctuidae > Pyrrhia > Pyrrhia umbra. Next base: position 7,875,566 of record OY982943.1, read on the forward strand.
GGCTGAGTAATAAACACCTCTACCACTACTCCTTGTATTATTATCTCGAATCTTAACATTTCCACACAACAATGAAGAATAAGAAAAACTACAAAACATTAACATAAAAAGGATTTAATAAAACCTTCAGGAAATAAGTCTAAACCAAATTAACCCAATGAAAGGGTCAAAAATACAATAAGGGTACCAAAGAGCCAAGGGTCAAGTCGACACGAGTTTCCAAGTGACCAACCCCTTGGGGGTACATACAAAATACTAAATGAACTACTGTAGTGTGACTATGTGCAGGGAATGGTTAGGGATAGTCCTTAAATCAAAAGGGAAATAAATATTTAGCTGTCTGTGTGAGCTAAGAGGTTTAGGTATTTTTTTTTTGTATGGCATCTCGCAGGTCAACCTAGAAGGTTGTCGACTGCTTAACCGGGCTTGCCTGTGATGTGCCTTAAATGAATTTAGGGCCTCCAGCCAGGGCTTAACTTACAAGGGTTTAGGTAAATGAAGAGGTTTAAATACTGCAACAATGTATACAGGAATCTTTCATCATCAGCCACTATATTGTCCCACTGCTGGGCACAGGCCTCTTCTCATACAGAGAAGGCATGAGCATTGATCACCACGCTTGCTCAAGGCGGGTTGGCGATTTCAGACTTTTTAAGTCCAGGTTTCCTCACGATGTTTTCCTTCACCGTTAGTCAGTGACGTCAAAGATATATTTTACCGACTTTAGAAAAGTCACATTGGTACTTTCCAGGTTCCGAAACCGCACCCTTAACCACTAGGCCACCACGACTGTTATCGACAGGAATCTCTATGTTGACTAAAAAAATACGTTTTGAGTCTAAAAGTTAAACTGACTCCCATATTGTGGCTGTAAGAGAATTTCTACACTTTAGTAGCCTTTCGCAGTCAAATCTCAAAAATCCTATATCTTATAGTTATTATTGTTTCTTTGTTCAAAATCGTTAAACACGTTTACTTAATGTGGCTTTTATTGCCGCCGTCTTCATTGTTATTTGAATAGAAAGTAAGCAAACCATATCTTTATACTACAGTCTCAATCATTAATGTTTTCTTTGTTCTTCAAATAATTCCTAGTATGAATACAATTGACGTAAAACTTTATAACCGTAGTTACGATATTTTCTGTCGGATATGTTTACAATCTTGGGTTTTGATTAACTTTGTCGTATTTCCCTAGAGGAACCATCAAAATTTGAGGTGTACTGGTATGGCGACATAGTATTTTGATACGAATGAATATGATCGCGGAAGACAGACACAGGGCATGAGTTATTTCCGACTGTGTATTTAGTTGGGTTGTCCCTATTTCATTTTATTTAATGCAGGTGAAAATATTCATGATCGTATGGACAATAGACGGATGTGCAACGAGAATAAGGCTGCGTTTCCACTAGAGTTGTGCGAGGATGCGTAGCGAGGAATGTGTTTGTTAAGAACCAATGGAATCCCTTCGTTTACCTAGCCTCGCTCAATGCAGCGATTCTATTGGTTCTTAACAAACACATTCCTCGCTACGCATCCTCACACATCTCTGGTGGAAACGCAGCCTAAACCCGCGAATAAAAGCTAGTAATATTAAATAAAAGGCAGAATGTATGTACATAGAGAGTACAAGTTGTATACGGACAACGAGACTATGTAAAGTATATCTAAAAACCATGCCTCGTCTACTTTTATGGTATGGCTCATCTACGCCTCGCGCAAACTACAAGCAAAAAGTTATTACGCTAAAAAGATAAAACCTTGTTGTCTCAGTAACGAGCTGTACGATCATACCAACACAACATGCCTCCAAGCGATTATTTCAGGACAATATACTAACTGAAACAGCCTGCAATCAAGTTAATCCGGCTTTCCCAAGCATGACCGCAAAACACCGTAAATGTCAACAGCGTACACCGACTAAATAACACGAAAGAATGCTCAAATATTAACCCACTTTAAAATGAAAAACACAAAAGGAAGAAATGGAAAAACCTCGGGGATTTTCCTACATACCCAGGTGCGTCACCCGGACATAATGCCCGGATACAAAAGAATATCCCGAAGCAGTCCATCCGCAAATCCCCGGAAAATTTTAAGACGCCTTTAAAAATAACACTGTCCGGTCTCATGTGGTTGTTGTGGTGACCCTACTCGCCGGCAGGGACTTTGTAATCCGTCTTGAGTGTAACATTTTTATGTTATTATGGACACACTAACTTGATTTTGTGTACAGTGCTGAATACGTGTTTTTCGGGTATCTCGAAATGGCATTGTTAGTATTTGGTATTAGAAATTCTTAGACGCTTATTCGTATAAACTCACGTCTGGTCCCCAGAGGGTTGAGAGAAGTTACCTTTCTCAACACACAATACCGGACAATAACGAAGAAAAACATGTGTAAACTTACAATACTAAGTAAGTGGTGGTGGCCTAGTGGTTAAGGGTTCAAAACTCGGCAAGTACCAATGTGACTTTTCGAAGGCATATGTGTACTTTCTAAGTCTATCTTAGACGTCACTCCCAACGGTGAAGGAAAACATCGTGAGGAAACCTGGATTAAAATTCTCAAATCCCTAATCCGCCTTGAGCAAACGTGGTGATCAATGCTCATGCCTTCTCTGTATGAGAAGAGGCCTGTGCCCAGCCGTGGGACAATATATAGGCTGATGATGATGACACTTATAGTAACAATGTTAATAATTGATGCTAAAGAAAAAAATGTTTTTTGTCAGTAGTACTTTTCTATATTATGCTAATACTTAATCCAATTGAAACACACTCAGGTTAAATTCTAATTATACTCAGGTTATGTCTATAGACTATAGATAATTACGCAAGCATAATTATAAAACGTAAATTTGTTTTTCAAGGATCAGAAGCCACAGTAATGAAATAAAATCAATAAATTACACTAACCTCTGAGCATCAAACACCCGTTAAGACCTAATCATAGTAAAATAATCCTTATTTACTACCAATATATTTTAATTTTATGCGCACTTAACACATTTACGTCTTTATTAATTTTGATACAGATCGTTAATAGGGTTGTCAAAGTGTAGTTGTTTGTTTTGAATAGTGTCTACTTGGCTATTTCGACGCATAGATAAATTTGTCACGTTAAACGTGCAACGGGTGAACTTGATTTATAATTTGCAATTAATATTCCTTAAGCTTTGCACTGTTTAATTACGCGAGTAAGTTATTTGCTACTTCTAATTCAAAATTACAATAAGATTCGCCAAATGTCGTGTTTTATTAGGCTCAATATGAGCATTCAAACATCCGGACTTACTTACGGACACATTAGGATACCCCTCAACTGTAAGTTGGCAATCTCCTTCACTCTTTACATCCATAATAATAATTTACAAATCGTTTGCGCCACTCAAATCTGCATTGACTCGTATTTTTAGTCGTTAATATGTCGACTGAGACATCCCTGATTGCTCAGATGACATAGTTATCGCTTTTATTTGGGACTAGCTTTTCCCGCGGTTTCTTTAGCGTCCTGAGAGAACTACTTTTAGCACTTTGATAAATAGCCTATAAACCCGTCTATCTATCTCTATTTCGTTTAAATCGGTTTAGCAGTTTTTTACGTGTAAGTGTAATAAACAAACAAGTAAAGTTGAATCATTATAATGTAGTGTGCAGGTGCAAGGTTTTACGTAGATATTTTTGACCACTATTTAGGATAAGTTGTCTTCGTATGAGCAATGTACTGCAAGATATATAGGGTAATAAAGAGGAATACCGCTGAAAATATTATGTTAGGATATTATTTAATTGTTTGTTTAATTACTTGTATTAGTAGTACTTAATATATAGTTCGATGTCAGTTTGTAACGCCAATTTATAACCGTTTCGGCCTTGTCGAAGGTGTATCGACTTAACTCGTTAACTCGTTAATTTGTCGATGGAGACATCCTTGATTTTGCTAGGTTTAGGTAGAATATATTGCAAAATTATTTACTGTATGCAAGTGCAAAGATTTTGGTTAGATACGTATTCATTTTATGACACAGTTGTATTTTAATACATTAAATATTCCCGCCATTTTTGACAGCTGTCAGATAACTCATTTTATTGAAGCTTGCGAATAAAATGTGAGTGTAAATAACACATATCCAAGTATTTACAAATAGTTGTCGCCTTTTGAAAGCTTTATCGCTTTATTGAATTGTTGAGATGACAGGCTTATTGCATTAGATCGGAGTAATAATGAGTTTTACCAAGCAGTAGAGTGTTACCGGGTTTTTGAGGTCAGGTCAGAGAACAAAACAAAACTCACAGAATCAGCACGCTGAAGTGGAAATGGGCCAGCCATGTCTGAAGATGGACCGACGGTCGATGGAGCAGGCAGGTATTAGAGTGGAGACCACGTTTAGGCAAACGTAGTGTAGGACGCCCTGCGGCGCGATGGACCGACGATGTAAGGAAGGTAGCAGGCAGCGGATGGATGCAAACTACTCAAGACTGGGATGGTTGGCGCTCTTTGGGGGAGGCCTACGTTCAGCAGTGGACGGCGATAGGCTGATATGAGGAGGTCAAATAGGCAGTCGCTCCATGTAAAACACTAGTACTCAGCTACATCCGTTTGGACTAGAAGCCGACCCCAAAATGGTCGGGAACTGGCCATATCTGCAGATGATGATGAGATATAATTGTTTTGTTAAATACTAGCTTTCCGCCCGCGGTTTCACCCGCAGCCCGAAATAACTACCTAAGGCCTAAGGCCTATAATCGTCTTCAGGGTCCCCTCTATATCCCTGCCCAATTCAATACAAATCGGTTCAACCGTTTTAACGTGAAAGCAAACAAATACACTTTCGCATTTATCATAATTATTAGTAAGAATAATTGCATAATGATAAGTTGCATGTCACTTATAACATTTTTAATCTGTAAACTTGTCAATTTGCTATTTTGTAGTTTTTATTCGGCACTGTATAGTAGTATTTTAGTAATTTATATAAAATTTATTTATCCGCTCGACTAATATCGTGTTGTTCATTAGTCATTAATTTGTCGGCGGCACCATTTACGATTGTTGGTCTGACACACATTATTGTACATGTAGATGTCAGAATTATGAATGGGTATTCTTAGTAAATAGAAATTTGGGGGAAAAGCTTACTAGCTAACTAAATAGACAGTCGCATTCAGCCGCTTATTCTTAGTATACTCACCTTGAGTTTTCTTGATAGTGTACGGACCTTAGTTTTGGTGTGAACGGAGATATGATTAATATACTTCTTAATTTTTAATTGTGATACAATTTAAATATTAATCATTAAAAACTATACATATTTCTCAGAATTAAACTCGTATTCATCAATTTATTAATTAATAAGCTTTTAAATTCGCGTTGAAAATATAAATAAAATTGATATTAATTAAATTAATACTGAATAGTAATTTATTAATTGCCGTAGCTCGTTTGAGTAATTAAATTATTTCACTCCTTTATACCTTTTGACAATTCGTAATACTGTAGAATTTAATTATGAAGAATTATGAACTTTTAATATGCATATTTGGAAACAGGCAAAGATCGTCAGTTTGTATATAATGAAGAATCTCTGGAACTAGATTCTAGATAAATAAACGGCGTGCAAGTAAACGTTTTTATTGCAATTGATTAATAATTAGGTACAGAACCAATTTGTACATACTTCTGATAATATCCTCCAGGTAAAATCTCAAAAGAGACCAGCCATCTGCACAAAATATTACAGTGCACAAATGTGTGCGCTGACACAGGTTCACTCTCTCTTTCCTCACGCTCAAAGTCGGATGGAATGAAAATCCGACACAAGGGGGGGGGGGGAACAATTTCGATTCCGAATTGTATGATGAAAATATTTTTAATTGTTTTAATATTACCCCAAAATATGAGCCGCAGGATTTATCTTGGATTATGAGATCATAATCATGAAAAACTTCCTCTTTTAAAATCACTAAGATTAAGTGCTGAAATAGGGATTCTGTAAAGTAGGTCAAGTGTGAGCCGAGATTAATATTGATTAATGTTGTTTTTGTTTTGGTTTTTGTACTTTTACCGTAAATAGCCTCGTACAGTAATGAGTAGCCGATGGCGTGATGATGATCGTACGTCAATAAGTTTGTTCCTTGGTACAACTTAAATTGCTGAATGTTAAACGTTTTCAACAAATGATCCTTTGATTAATCTCATCCGAAGAGTTACATAAAGTGCGTTACATGAAGATCGAGATAAATACGGTTTAGCGTACCACATAAAAAATGGCATGAATTGTGTCTGTGGACTCAACCTTTATGGCACGCACCGAACACAATGTTGGGTGATTGCAGATCTAGTTACTTTAGTAACATATATATCTATGATTGTATACATAAGGTTTTCCTAGAGAGAACCCAGACCTTATTAACACTATCCATATTGCGCGACAGATGTTAAGGGATATTGCTCTTTAATAAATTTGCCCCGAAGACGGCTGGGCCCAAACAGGGACTCCAAGCTGTTACTAAGAAATTATAATCCAATACCAATTTGCCCAACCTGCGAATCGAATCTTTATTCCACCGTCATGCATCCAACTGGTAGACAAACAAAGCAGTCAATATTTACAATTCCAAAAACACGAAAACTTTCTCTTCCAGCACTCAACCCCAAAACACGAGTGTAAAACAAAATATAAAAATTACCCCCGACTTGTTACATTTGAAACATTTTTGCCACAAGGCCGTGGGACTAAGCCGCTTGAAACTCATCCCTCCAATTAGTTGACGTGTATGTCTGAGCGTACACGGATTTTAATTATTTGCATTTCAGGATGATGGGGGTTAAGTTAATTTTTTACTTTTTGTGAAAACATGTAAAAAACTGGATACGTTGGATGACCTACAAAGGTTCATGGTTGAGATTAGCAAAGACCACGGAAGCATGGCACAAAGGGGGAGAAAGCCTATGACGCCAACAATGGGAGGGTTTTTAATTAAATAAGTTGTCAAAGAATCCGATAGCCTGGCGTAAAATAGTTCCCGTTGAATATAGACCCCTTTATTAGGAATTGTTTTGCAGATAGCTATCCAACAAAACGCTGTCTATTCATCTATAACACTAACAATATCGCTTTAAGTGTTACGACTACACCTGAAAGGCGTCACTGTTCTTTAGTTCATGTTAAGCTTAATGCCTGTAGTGCTTATCCTGTTTGCCGATATTTATGTCTTAGTGTTGGTCTATCATCTTATACCAATCCTCAATTAACCTGAACATATTTCGTACTTCCATCATCTTCAAATTAAACTCAAGACCTTTCAACAGGAACCGTGCTTTTCCCTTCAACCGATACAAATTTCAACCCTTTTTCTAATTAAAAACTCGCAAGCAACAATAAACTCAACCCGTCAACCCATTTTCCTATGCCATTGTGAGCTAACGAGTCTGCGGGTACTTTTAAAGTAATTTCTCGTGTACTTGTAGGTACTGTGTACTTGAAAATTTCATATTTGTCCAAAGTAAGCCTTTGTGGCTTGTACGTCAAAGTGTTGCTTAAGAGGTATAAGAGTTTTAACTTGTTTGACGACGGCTTGAATTGCGGATGTGAGATTTTTGAATAGCGAGGGTATTGTCTTTTATTTCTCTTAGAAATCTTTTCTATATTATAAAAAAGGAGCTTAGTGGCTAAGTAAAAAGAATCACAGGTTAAGCTAGGCTTGGCGCGTTCGGTCCGTTGATGGGTGTCCATTTATGTCATACCGAAACACCTCTATGCCCGAAAAGTATGTTAAGCTTTTGATCCCGGCTGTCATTTTGTAGATTTTTAACGAGTAGTCAGAGGCCTGAAATTCTGACAACCAGTCTTATCAAGGGGTATCATTTTATACAGGTCAGATAGATGGTCGCTCCGCGTAAAATACTAGTACTCAACTGAATCTGGTCAGACTGGATGCTGACTCAATTATAGTTGGGAAAAAGTTTGTCAATCAGTCTTAATTCGAGCTTTTTTAATAAATTATGATTAATTAATTGTTCTTTCAAATTCAAACATATTGTTCAACATATTGCGCTTTCTTTGTACAACTCCGACGATGCGTGTAAATCATCTTAATTAAGTCTTAGACACAAGTGTGATACACTCGTGTCAAAGATTTACAAATTTAATGTATTTATCTCCTTAATAAACAACAGAATTTCGTGATATTCAGGCTAAGTCAAGCGCAGACTTTGTTATGTAAACAAAGCATTATTTATTTCCGACAACAACTCTATTTTAACTCGAGCCCGCCACATTTTTACGAACAGCCCAAATTTCTGGCCTACACAATTCATCACGCGCAATGTACGGACGAGGGGGTAAGTTGTCATATGATTTCAACCCCTCCATGTTAAATTAACGGTTCGTTTGCGATAATTTGTACGAGTGTATGAAATGACAACGGGGTTTTTCCGTACCTTTTTTGTTTTTATTCAGGTTTTTTTTTGTACAATGACCTGTCAGAATGATAATTAATGAGTGTGTGTTTTGCAGGCAGGTTGTTTTGTTTTTATTTTTTTGTGGGTTTAATGGAGCGATTGAGTTTGTGATTAATATTGTATGTAGAACAAAACGATAATTCGTTTGATTGTGTCTTTTTTTTGTAATGACGTGGCTATTATCAATCCTATACAGCTGAAAAAATGTTGCTGAAATTAGTATTTAATATCTACCTCTATTTATAGGTGGAAACGTTGTTATTAGGCCAGTGCTTTTAGCCTCTAAAAACGGTAAAAAGTGAATAAAATAATAGTAGGATGAAACTAGGAGAATATAATAAAAATGATAGGAAAAATTAATTACGGGTGATCTGAGGTCGGGAAATCTCAATTTCGCTCAAAACTACAAGTCTTATGAAAAAAAGTTAAATAGCAAAGTTGTAGGTAATAAAAAGATCTACAACTTTTTTATTGACAATTTTTTCACATAACCTCAAAATTTTCTCCTCTGATGGTATAAAAAAATATTTACATTGCTATGGTAAATGTTCTCAGAAAATATAAAGAAACGCTACGAAATAACAGGTAGTAAGGCCTAGACCGGGTTAAATTATTTGCGTAGATGCCTATTTATTGCTATTTTAAGATAACTTATGTATCTGAGTGACCTACGGAACCACTGGCACTGATGTATGTATATAGAATTGTTAAGCTTAATAATCTCACTGGATATCGTGCACAATAAATATGAAATGTTCTTCCCTTCAAACAAATTTTCAGCAAATAATACTAGTCTATATTTATTTTGCCCACGATCCAATATTCCTATTTTGTAAATCCTTGCATTAAAGTGCTCGCGTATGCACAACTTAAGCCGCCCTCATAAATACCGATACGAAATAATAATGCTAAAATTAAATTCAAATAAAACTGAAAACGCACTTAATATTCCTTCATGTAATCCCAACAGACGGCATTATTCAATATACGAAACATCAAAATTAAACCTTGCATCAAGCTGAGTAAAGTTGAGAATTCACTTATGTATGGTATGGTAGTTGTTGAAGCGCAAACATTGAAATTAAACCTTATTTCATACATGATACAGTGGATTGTTAAGTACAGTTATATGGATGTAAGCACTTCTATGATGCAAAGGAGAAGAATTCGTAACACTTGAGGCATAAGGTCGAAATTTATTTTACGCAATCGCTGTATTGTAAGATTGGTGGCGAACGCCACCGAAGCGGCAAATTCAAATAAGGAACTAAGGAGTTCTCGTTAAGGTAAAGTTTCGTGGGACTTCGGATAGTTTCGGACCAGTTTCTGTGTTCTATAGTGGGGGCGATTTAAATTCAAATGACTATGTGCCTTTCTATTTGTGACTTGTTGACTTTGATAACGATCGGGAAACCTAAACCATATTGGTTTAGGTTTACGTTTCATATTCATATTTATTGAGCAGCTTTAAATTATGTTTTCTTTGTACAACCAGATATAAGACGGTTTAAATGGAAAACCTGAAAGAGATCGTGTTTGTTATTGACTTTGCTCGTGCAAATATTAATAAATCCAAAGCAAATTTTAATGCCGTATCAATATTTCTGTTGGAAATGATACGAATACGCTATTTAAGTATAGACATCAAAGCAATGACTTTACATCGCTTATACCTTATACTTTGTTTGGCATAAGAGATTAATAAAAGGTTAAATTATATTTGCATACTCAGCTACATCCAGTTGGACCAGAAGCCGACCCTAACAAAGTTGGGTAAAGCTAAACAGATGGTGATGATGTGACTCTAAATAGCAATCCTTTCTTTGGCCATCGCGATAGTTCACCTGGAGGCAAGTGTGATCACTTTTGACTCTGAAAATTTGAAATACCAGAGGCATCGTAGATTCGTTGTCACCGGGAGACAAAGCTGACAGTCTGATGTCCCGGCACTCATACCCTGATGATGTTGTCCAGTTAGGAATATAATTATAGTAAAACTTTTATTGTTCAAAGATTATTGACTTACGGATAGGGAACACTGTCACTGAAACTAGGTTACCCTGTGCTATAAATAACACATTTTATAAAAATGACATATTTTATATTTTACAAAATAAGAAAACGTAACTAAAACATAGTCAAAAGTTTTTCCTTGTACCCCTCAACTAGAAGTGTACCCAAGAGGCTGGTATCATTCTCACGTTATGATAAAAATGCTTAGGTTTTGGCCAAAATAAAAACCAGCCAGGGTGACCCAAACCCTGCCAGGACTGTGGGATGTTCGAAAGAGTTACCGCGCCTCCGCAATAAAAAAGGCTGAGGAAGGAACATGGATGGGTTTTAGTCAGTAAGAGTCTAACACTCCCTTTCGCCCCTCGTCCTTGGTGGGCTGGCGGGAGGAGTCTTTGATGATTTCCCATCCGAAAAAAAGCCTTTGGGTCATGGATCAACAAGCCTTTGAAGACTTTATTAGATGTACAAGCTGATTGTTAAATGCCTAATAAATCACACCCAATCACATTCCCTCTCCATATTTCGTGCCAAGATCTTAGCCCGTCAATGAATAAGTAGGCTCTTGAATCAGAAATTTAATATTCGGACCTTAAGCAGCTATCGTTTATCATAAATAACAAGTGATCCGTTTTAATGCCGTTTACCGAAACTGTTCATAATATTGTGCTGCGTAAAATAATCGCATGCATAATTCATGGCCGTTGGAACAGTACCATTCTGTTACTTATTGCCGGAGATTGATGGCCGTTTAGCTTTTTAGCCGTTTTGTAAATTGTTCGAGTACTGCGTATTATTTGGTTCAAGATTTGTGTTTTTGGTGATGTGTTATTTTTAATCTATGTCGGTTTGCAGCTGGTACTGTAGCCAGAGACGTTGTAGCAATCCATATCCCAGTGTGATGCGTGCAATTCGTTATGTATCTGTACATATAAAATGCTTTGTCCTGAATGACTGACGGATCAACGCACAGTCTAAACCGCTGATCGTAGAGACCTGAAACTTGGAGGGTGTCTTCTTTTTATGACGTAGGCATCCGATAAGAAAGGATTTTGCGAAATTCTACCCCTAAAGGAGTGAAAAAGGGGGTAAACTTTGTATGAAACTCATTTGAATTCGTATCTTTAGACCACGCGGGCGAAGCCGCTGACGGAAAGCTAGTAGCTTTATATCTCTCTTGTGCCTTATGCCAGCTGGTGGTGCTGTCTGGGTGTTTTGATTTTGAACCCCATCCTGATGATTAAGCCTAAAGCTAAACTTTGAGTAGTTTTAAAGGGTTAGTTCAGAACATTCAAATGGCGTACACACAATTATCTAATCTATTTTCGATTCAAACTAAATAAGGAATCTGCTTTGGATTCCGGGCGGGTAACTGTGAAATTAGGGCTTTAACTATGTTACATTGGGAGTCTGTTTTACCTTCAAATTGTATCGGGTTTAAAGCTCGTGTGGCGGCCTTGGGAGATAAGAGATAGCGGCTGTTTTAGTAGAGAGTATTGTGTACTGAGTGTTATATATGGGCTATAAAGTCAATTGTAATTGAAAACGTTAAGAAAAACAGATTGTAACGTCTGGTTTAAGTGACAAAGTGTTCAAAAAAAAAAACAACTAGACCATTTACAGGCACTTTAGAATTGTCAAGGAGTCATAAGTCTGTCAGTTTGTCAAAGAGAAAGTTGAAGCTATTTGCCCGTTCCAAAGCGTAGATTCCCATGGAGAAGAACGGGCAAGAAACCTCATGGTTACTTTTTTTTTTTTAAATCGTCGATTTATTTAACCAATGCAAACTTTTTATTGACACTGTCTAGTATTTCAAACCTTTACAGCTTGGCACAAAAGAGTAGAAATTAATAGGGGCGCCACTTTACCGTTCGTGTGGCAACCCGCTGCGACCGTATAGCGTACCATGCTATCGTCTTGATACTAAGCTGTATTTTTATAATTAATTAAAATCAGTAAGTATTATAAAATGTAATAACAAGTATTCACGTCGTCTGAATACAAATTACTCATTAGCACTAATAATGTAAGCACTCCTGTGTTTACAATTTTTTTTTGGGTATAAAAAAAAGGCGTATGGATATAGCGTTATTATATTTGATTTCAATAAATCTTCCTCTAAATATTCCACGCCCGCCACATCCATGTCTTGGCTAGAGCTAGCCATAAACTCATCTGAGTCATACTCAGATTCAAAGGCACTGCGCTATCATGTTGGAGATTGATTCCTAAACGTTTTATGTCCAAGTACGAGCCCTCTCATAAATTCATAATACTCCTTTTCTATTTTGTTAACATGCTGGCATGAATTTTTTTGAAGTCCTACTCGGTTATAGATTGAAATGCACGTTCGGTGCTTCCTATAAAGAAAAAAAATTTGATTAAACCTCTATCAATATTAAACGTAAAAAGTTTACGGTACCCATCTATTTTTTTTGTGATTTTTAAATGCTAGTTATAACAAGTATTATATTATCTTGTGATCACACTCATAGATAAAGTTATGTAGAATTCAAATTTACATATTGCAGAGTATCAAGGCTCAAGCCACTCAAGTATCAATATTATCTAGTCGCGCTATACCAAAGTGTCAAAGACAAAACGTAAACATAACCTATATGCTCGATGTTTATTGTTCAAAATTTCACTTATTTCGTATTCAAGCAATTCAAAACTAAATAGAGATCATAAATTAACACTTGATACAACTAAATACAACAAAACAAACTCTTACATACCTGTCATAATGGCGGTACTTTGGTAAATATCGTCGAGATCGGAAGGAAGAGTTTAAGCCTCATGTTCGACCAGATATCGCCTATAAACATTATAAATTGTTTCCTTGCTAGTACTCCGAATGGTTTTATTTATTATAACGTGGTTTTTTAACGTTTTGATGGTCGAAATAAAAAAATAAGTAACTCGAGAACTTTGTTTACATCGAACGACACAGAACGACATTAATTGCCAGCAATAAAAAAAAATAGTTCCGTTTCTAGACTTTTTTGCCAAGCTGTAAGTACGTTTGTTGGACTTCACTCAACATAAACATAAACTTTCTATTCAATAATAATAACTGTTAATATCATAAATCAAGTAATGTCAACCAATTTGTCAACTACCCGCTAAAGTTTATGTTTCAACCCCCACTTACCCCTCAGCGTAGTCGAGTCGCGATGATGAATATTCATACGGCGCATTATTACGCTTGTTTAGTGTAACAGTAAGTTGTTTGTAGCAATTAATATCGCGAGCAACTAGCGCCATTTTGTTTTCGGTGTAAGACACGGCGATGGCTGGGAAGGGATGAAACAGTTTTATCGAAAGTTGAAACATCATTAGGCAAAATAGGGTTATTTTTGTTAATGAAACGCCAATCCAGAAGCTGCGGTTACCACTTCTACATGAGATTATTATTTGATATCTCACCGCTGGGCAAGAGTTGCTTTTCATAAGTGATGACTTAAGCATTGATCACCACGCTTGCTCTATATAGGCATATTGGCGATTTAAGATTTAATTTTTATACTTCCGGGCTTGTTTTACTTCATAACTATTTTTTTTTCATAACTAGCTTCTGCCTGCGACTTCGTTTGAGTGGTCATATATACCGGGATAAAAACTATTCTACGTATGAATTAATCCAGGCTATATACTATATGTGTTTACTAAATCTCATACAGAGAAGGCAAGAGCATGGATCACCACGCTTGCTCAAGGCGGATTGACGATTTCAGACTTTTTAGTCCAGGTTTCCTCACAATGTTTTCCTTCACTCTGAAAGTTGTTTCGAAAAGTCACATTGGTACTTGCCAGTGGTATCAACCCGCACACTCTTACACGAGATGCAGATACCTTAACCACTAGGCCACCACGAAAACGATTCTTTTTTGTCATATCCAATCCCAATTCTTGTTCACTCCGTCTACAAACTATCTTAGCGTCACCCGTCACCTCTTGCTTGCTAAGCGCATCTAATGATTTACACTGGAGTGACGGCCGGCAAGCGAGGCGGCCATTTAATTGCACCGCACGTCCGGACTATGATCTATGTCCCGACGATAGTCTAACGTCGGCGTATTTGTGAACTCATTACCCGATAGAAATAGACCGACTCGTGCGTCGGTAATCCGCTATTTGCATAGCTGTCAGTTTTGATTGTCAAATGTTGCGGTGGATTTGAGAGTATTGGCTGCTATACTTGAGGACTATGAATTTGAGTTATTTTCGAAATTCTCATTAGTATTATAAACGCGAAACTATCTCTCTATCTGTTTGTATGGTACACTTTCACGGTTGCCGAACGGATATAACTAAACTTGTTAGGTTATGTGCTCGAAGGATCAAGTGTTGGAATAATAGTAAACACTGCCCAAGCCTAAATTTTAAAAGTTATATAGTTCCTTTTTCCGCCGATTGTGGCGCTCTTGTATTCTGTCCGCCACCTTGAACTTGTAAAACTTATTGGCAATATACGTTTGTTAATTTATTCTACTTTTGGCATATTCATTTTTCGTAGCATAGTTATGGACACGTTCACACTGTACTGTTCTATATATTATTGGCTATGTATGTTGCGCGATATTGTTGTGCTATGAGCTATATATTATAGCGTAGTCTGAAAGCAGCTTCAGTCAGTTAAAATGTTGATTAACAATTAGTTTTTTTGTTATTTGCAGAGTAATGGCAACAGCTATATGGCTGGCGAGCCGCGGCGCAAACGTGAGCCGCCCGCCCGACCCAACCACATACTACTCTACACCATCATCAACCCCGCCTATCCCATCACTGTGGTGAGTACACACGACGTTTTAATCTTAAGATATTATAGCACTCAAGTAAAACGTAGCGAGGAACTCGAACTCTTTGAAAAATTGATCTTTCGGCTAAGTAACAGCCGCACGGGTCGATCGATCAAAGGTTAAAGCGCGCGCACTTGGATGACTGACCGTCTTTGCGATACCGAGACTGTTCCTCGGAAAAGCGCTTAAGCCTTTAGCCCATGTTGTCGTTTGTAGATCTGTAGCAGTCGTTACGGGTAGTCAGAAGCCAGAAAGTCTGACAACCAGTCTTCCAATTCAATTCAAATCATTTATTTCATTTAGGCCTAATAACACACAAGCACTTTTGAAAGTCAACAAAAAAAAGAATTGAGTTGGCCATTCCAAAAAGTAGTTTCCTATGGAGAAGAACGGAAGAAGAGGTATCATGTTATCGTGGGTTCTGGAGGTAAGATAGACAGTCCATGAAAAACACTGAACTGCATCCGGTTAGACTGAAAGCCGATACAAATATTGATGTGAAAATTAGGAAAAGACTATCTAGATGATGAAAACAATAGTTATGACATAATCATACCAGATATTAAAAAACAAAAATGTTCATAAAATGAAAACTACTGGGCCAAACCATGAGAAATTTTTATGGGACCAAATGGCAACTATTCCGCATCAAACTAAAGAATCAAGTAAATCGGATCATAAATCTCAGCGTAATCGGTGCACATACATAAAAAAATACCGATCGAATTGAGAACCTCCTCCTTTTTTTGAAGTCGGTTAAAAATAGTAGGTATACAAAGCAAATTTTTGCTATCTCCTCTAGCCTAAATTTAATATTCATGAAACTATAAAAACGATTCTCAAATATTAAAACGTGTAGGTATGTACAAATAAACCTCAGATTGAAATCTTCACGATCAATATTCAATTTGGGCTCAATATAAAACCAATTACAACATCTTGTATTTTGACTAGAAAAACAAAATAACTCGGAGAAAGTAATGAAGCTAAGTAAATACCGAGATGTTGGAAATGAATCGGTCCGTAGTCCGTACGTGATCCCGGTTTGTCGATTTCTTTTGCGTTATACGCGCGTTACCGTGTCGTAGTCGTAGACAGTTAAAATGTGTTTATTACTTTAGTAAGTGATTTTTTATCTCCGTATACTTTTAAAGGAGTATGGGTTTTTTGGTCTACACTTCCTCTAGCAATGAATGATACATCAATAGAAAGGTTATTTTATCTATACTAATATTATAAAGAGGAAAGATTTGTTTGTTTGTAGGGATTTAACTCAAACACTACTGGACCGATTTCAAAAATTCTTTCGCCATTAGAAAGTTACATCTTTATGAAATAAATGTCATTGGCTATATTTAATTCCAGAAATAATTAGGGATCGATACTAAAACTTGAATAATGTAACCCAAGGTGTTAAAAAATTGTCCATGCGGGCCAAGCCGCGAACGAAAAGCTATGTAGAATATTTTCTACATTTTTACTACACCTCTTGTCATTTGTTAGTATTTAAAGAGTTAGCAGATATTTAATGAAAACATTTAAAAATCGCATTATTGCTAGTTATCGTGCTCTAACTCCTAAAGTACTAACAATTGGTATAAGGTATGCTAATACGAAATGTTGCACTTAAGAAGACCTTTCAAATGATATACGACTCGTCACTAGAAGAGGTATAGACGAACTCTCAAACATTTTGCGTATTCTCATTTAATTGTACGTTTTTGTATTGGGGCTTTAAACAAAACAGTACAATGGTGCCTATTCTGACTTACACACGACGAAACTAACTTTAAATATCATGCTCTTTTTCTATTGCGAAATACAAGAAGAGGATAGCAAGTAATTCAGTGCTGTCAAATTAAATGACATATGACATTTTGTTCGTACAGGTTTGTGAATTTAGTCGAGATGTCACGTCGTGATGTTTAAATTTGTATGGAAAACTATTTTTTTCTAATTTGACAGGTGTTAAAAGTTTGCTATCCCTTTCTTATATTTGTTGATGGAAAGAGAGAATTATAGACTAAATTTAATTTAGATGGTGTCAAGAGAATCGCGGCCAATGACTGCTTATTTTAGTTACAAGATTAAAATAGAAAAAAAAAACTTATATCACAAGATGTACTGAATTGTCATTTTATATTTGTTCTTAGCTTCTGCCCGCGACTTCGCCCGCGTGGAATACTGGTGCTCCGCGCCGATTGGTTTTAGTGTGATGATATATAGCCTATAGCTTTCCTCAATAAATGGGCTATCTAACACTGAAAGAATTTTTCAAATCGTACCAGTAGTTCCTGAGATTAGCGCGTTCAAACAAACAAACTCTTCAGCTTTATTATATTAGTATAGATTTAGTGCCAAATTTGAAAATTATTTGTTCGGCTAGTATTGAACCGGCTACACACAGCTCTGAAGCCAACACCTAAGCCACTGCACAAAAACGCATTATTTAAACAGCACCTACTTTTTTTACTCTCATCAAATAATATAAAAATACACGTTAAACAATAAAAACTTGAACAAAGAAAACGTATTAAAAACTTTTCTCACATTTCTTCTTGTTATAACTGAAGTCTTACATCAAGTGGCTAGCCGTATTGTTAGTACAGACGTAATTTACTTTTAATAGCGCGACAGTATGAAAACTTGCTAACATTCAAACTTGTGGATTGCTGTTAGATTGCAAGAGAACGAGATTAAAAATATTAATCTAGAACTTAAGAATTTTGTACTGGCTAGTGGAGTCGTTAAAATATCTTAACTATCCCTAATTCTAACTAATATTCTTTATCCGAAAATAAGTTTGTTTCTTACGCTTTTACTGTAAAACGGCTGGACTGATTTGTATGAAATTTTCTACGGAGATAGATTAAACTTGGGAAAGTAGTTTCCTCAAGATGCGAGTGAACCAGCGGGAAATAATTGGTACTAGATATTATGCGCAAACTGGATGTTTTCCACGGCTTCGTCCTGAAGGAATATCACGCACCCTGATGAAAACCCCCTATAACCGTCTCCAAGGTGCCATCTATCTCCACACCAAATTTCATCTAAATCTGTTCAGCCATTTTAGCGTAAAAGCGTAACAAACAAATAAACTAACATTCGCATTTATAGTGTTAGTTAAGATCTTATCTCGCAACTCCATGTACCATCTCAACATATGACATATCCTCAGCCTCTTTATCTACATACAATTCACTAAACAATAAGCACAAGTCGACCCCCATTTGCAACTTCACGCTATCAGTTAAAGGAGTTCGGCAAAGATATAAGTATACCACGCCGGAACAATTTTAAGTTGGCCGTGTACGTCGCCATTATACGCTCTATGAAACTTCAAATGCGGTTAAACTTAAACTTTGACTTGATATGCGAGGAAGGATTGGTTTTTGGAGTAAGACTTTATGTACTGTTTTTGGTGAATAGTGAATGAATGAAATGTTCTTATACCCATGTATACTTCATTTATTATGAGACTAGAATCTCAACAAACTCACAAAAACTCTCAACTCAAAATCGGTTTAATAAGCTGCAAGAGTTTGGAAAAGAACTAAACGTTGTTTGGATGCTTACAGATATTATATCTGCGAAAGTTTGCGAGGATGTATGTTGGTATGTTTGTTACTCTTTTACGACAATACTGCTGAATGGATAAAGATTTTTTTTTCGTTTAAAAACCTTGCCCCACACTACGAAAGTCTCCTGTATCGTGTGTGCGTTTACAAACGTGCACAAACACCCAGACCCGGAACAATTTTAGATGTCCCATGCGGGAATCGAACCCGCGCCACTACGCCAATCGTGCCGTATATTTGGGACACACATAGTTTTAAATGTGAACCTCAATGACCACATAGGATTCCACTTTTCATTATCTCAGGATCCGGGAAAATCGCGGCACGGCTAGGACTTAATATCATATAGAAGCACTTCAAAAGGAGGACCTCGTGGCTAAGTAACAGCCGCACGGTTCGGCCGATCAAAGGTTAAGCTGCGCTTGGCGCGGTCGGTCCGTGGATGGGTGACCATCTATGTCATAGCGAGAGTCCTCCGTGCCTCGGAAAGCACGTTAAGCTGATGGTCCCGGCTGTCATTTGTAGATCTTTGACAGTCGTTACGGGTAATCAGAAGCCAGAAAGTCTGACAACCAATCTTACCAAAGGGTATCGTGTTACCCGGTAACTGGGTTGTGGAGGTCAGATAGGCAGTCGCTCCATGTAAAACACTGATACTCAGCTGCATCCGGTTTAGGCTGGAAGCCGACCCCAATATAGTTGGGAAAAGGCTAGGCAGATGATGAGAAGTACTTCAAAAACCTCGTACAAACGACGCACGTTACACAATATATATACGGCCATTTATCACTCTTGAACCAGCAAAGTTAGCGTCGTATACTTCTTATCTAAATCCCCAATTTTGAGTCGCGAGACTATAAAACTGAAGCGCCCAAGTCTGTTACCATATGTCAGGCTGATATCTAAGGAGTTTCACACAGGGAAGTTTGTTCTATATTCAATTTCGGCTCAATCTTAAACCATTTACAACATCTTGTCTTTTGACTAGAAAAAACAAAAGAAAAAACAGAAGAATTGAAATTGAAGGAAATTAATTGGTGTGCAATCGTACGTCATCGGAGAAGTTCGCTGTTTTTTTATTAATGTTCTTCAAACCGGTTTCTCTCACATGAGATTTATGGAAGAAAAAGACAGGCTGCGGCAAACCCATACCTATAAAATGCTTTGTCCCGAATGACTGACGGATCAACGCACAGCCTAAACCGCTGGTCGTAGAGACCTGAAACTTGGAGGGTGTGTTCTTTGTACGACATAGGCATCAGATAAGAAAAGATTTTCCGAAATTCTACCCCTAAGGAGATGAAAAAGTGGGGCAAAGTTTGTATGAAACTCTGTCATTTTTTATTTTGAATTCGTATATCACACGCGGGCCAACCGCTTGCCGAAAGCTAGTTTTATGATAAAACTTTGTAGCTCCAAAACACAATGTCATAAGATTTTAACTCCACTTTTCAAACATCTCGAAAGACATTCCACTATAGCAAGACCCTTAGAATTCTATCGTCCATGCTTCTCCACTTCCATAGTGTTACCAAGTCGAAGTAGTTACAGTTTTTATGGACACTTTACAAGTTGAGGCCGTTACGTACAATTGTAAGTGGAATTGTTACGCTGTAACTATTTATCTAGATGCTAGGAGTTTTTGTGAAGAAATAATAAGTTTTTTTTTTTGCCAAAAATGTTTAGGGAACAATTACGTCTATGGAATACATGCGATTAACCTTTCTTGAAACTGAGAAAATCCTAACTAGTATTATTAATGCGAAAGTGAGTTTGTTACGCTTTTACGGTAAAACAGCTGTACTGATTTGGATGAAATTTGGAACGTAAGTAGATGGGAATCTGTATATAGTTTTACTTTTTATTCGGGTGTGTTTAGAAGTTCCCTCAGGACACGGATGAAACCGTGAGTAACGGCTAGGTCACTGATAATTCGAAACCAAAATATCGCTTGTTAAAGAGGTATTCTGAACAAAAAAAAAGTTGAAAAGGTTGTCTAGAAGAAATCTACTGAAGAAGCTGAGCACGATAAGACCGCCCATTGTAACACTGTTACTGTATGATACTTGTATTTTGTCCATTATTTTGTGTGCAATTCAGAATATTCTATTCTATTCTCTAGGACATTAGAAATTTTACGAATTTTCTCTACAGAAGCGAAAATTGCAAGAATCCCGTAAAGCCAAACACGCAACTAAAACCTATCTACAATAGTCCAAGTATAACCCCCCAGCGGCTCGGGGGTAACAAAAGCACATTACCATACAAAACAAACAATACTGTACACTAATTTGAGCCTCAATGGTACGCAACGAAACGCCGCGACCTGTTGCGTTTTGAAGCCACGCCACTGTACACGCCATTACACTTACTAGCAATGGAATGGGATAGTTTTTGAACTTTGCCACTTTTGACCCCACGTATGCTTGAGCGGGGGAGGGTTGTGATTTTCATTGTGTTTGTTTTTGTTTATAGTGTTGTTAGGGTTATGTTGACCGGAGAGGTCAGGATGCCAATTTATTTTGACCTTAGATATACTTTTACGCTACATGAAATCGGTAAATTTTCAAGATAATGACACAATTGTTTTTCTTATTGTTTCTATTTTCCAGAATAAAAATATAGTGTGATTTGTAGGTCGAGTTTTTATTGAATTGAGGGCCTAATTAATTGCTTATATCGAAGAGACAGGTATTCTATTAAATGATCTAAGATTTGGTTGCCTAAATTCATGATGCCTTTGAAAGAACGGTAGGATATTCTGTGGTTCCATAACTAAATAGTGAACCAACATTTTTTCGGATGGTAAATCATGAAATTACTCATCCCGCCACCGTGGGTGGAGCGGGAGGGACTGTCAGACGGTTACTGACTAAAACCCATCCATGTTCCTTCCTCAGCCCTTTGTATTCCGGGGGCGCGGTAACAAACCGATTACTCTTACATAATAAGCAGCCCAATATATCAAAAAAGCAGGCATTTGTTAATTCAACAAGAGGACAGGGTCCAAGCTACCCTTAAGCTGTCATTAGTACGGAAACCCCCAATAATACATGGTGTAAATATACAGCATCATCAGCGACAAGAACTCCGCAATCCCTATCAATCTCCAAGACCCCACTCTCCGTAATTACAATATTATGGAAAAACTTCCCTCATACATTACTGCTGTCGACAATTTGTCATAGCGAGAAGTTACCGTGGTATAGAAACAGACATGTTGCTGTGTTTTAGTGTATAGAACTAATCGATCATGGGTTTGATGCTCGCTTGAGGAATTTGTGTTTAGGAGATGGTACACGTATTAAATCAAAAATTAAAAAAAAACCCCTACGCAAAAATGCCTTCAATCATTTTGGAAAAGAGCTGATACTCTTACACTGCTGGACCGATTTTAACCAAACATAGCTAAGAACCACCGCAAGGAAACTGGCTTTCAAATGAAAAAAAAAACCTCATCAAAATCGGTCCAACCGTTTGAGGGCTACAATGCCACAGTCAGATACACACACAGACAGACATCGACTTCAAACTTAAACACCCCTTTTTTTCGTCGGGGGTTAAAAACAAGAGTATGTCAGTAATTCATAAAAGTTGTACTAATATTATAAATGTGCAAGTTTGTAAGGATGTACGTATGTATGTATGTTTGTAACTCTTTCACGCAAAAACAACTGAATGGATATGGATGAAATTTGGTACACATATAGTTTATATCCTGTACTAACACATAGGCTACTTTTTATCCGGGTGTGCGAAGTAGTTCCTTCAGTATGCGGGTAAAACCGCGGGAAACAGCTAGTCCCAATATAAAAGTCAGCTTGTCCCAATATACACTGACGGACTAATAAACTGCATCAATGTTCAACACGCACCTACCTTTGAAAAAAACATTTTAACCAAGTATTCCAACTTTTCATACAAATTTAAATTGAAACCTATAGTTTGGTTCGTTAACTTCATAACAGCGTAGTATCATTATCCCTAAGTGTATGTTTGTATACTGGAAAGGGCCATTCAATTTTTTTTAAACAAAAACTTTGATGCAGTTTCTTTGTCTGGGGGTATAGTTTTGCTTTATGAAATGTATTGTTTAGTCTTCTTTACTGTTTTACCTTTAAATAAAAGATTTTTTTCTACGAAACAATCTTAGACTTTGTTCCCGATTCCAGTAAATAGGTATAAGGTAGGATTTTAATTATTGACAAGAAATTCTACGTAATAATACTTGTACTCAAATGTACACTGTTATCTTTTATTGTTCTAGCTTCCAAATGTTTACAAAATTATGGGAATTTAGTTTTTAATTAAGAGGACTTCAGGTATTTTAACGTATTGAATAGTGGGTTACTTTTCTTTCACATCTACCTGATACAGACATATTACTAGCAACAATACATTTTTATAAGGGTAATAAACGATTGGCTTAGTGATTAATTTTATTGCGTCGGTGTTGTAGGTCCAAAAATTAACCAAACACACACATAGAGAAATTAACAAACAAGCTTTAAACCTGGTATCAAAAATCGTAACCTAACCTAACCAATATTATAAATTCGAAAGTGAGTTTGTTTGTTTGTTACGCTTTGATGCTAAAACGGCGTAAGCGTACCCGATCTGGATGAAATTTTACACGAAAATAAATGAAATCCTGGAAACGGTTATAGGCTATTTATCCGGGTGCATTAACTAGTATCTTCGGGACACCGGGGAAACAGTAGGAAACAACAAGTTAAACCTGTGTAGTCTTATCTTTATCTTTACAAAAAGTTACAATACGATTTTCACCCATAATAATGTACGAAAATACTCCGTGTATACAAGACTAACTTTCCTCAATATAACTCCCAAGTTGTTTCACATTGAATTACGCTAGAACGAACTTGTTTCGCTCCCTATTTTATATACGAGTATCTCGACACTGTCGTAGAACAAAGTCAGATGTGATAATACAACAAAATTGTGATTTTTTCAAAATAAGCTTCAACTAAACATAGTCTATCGATATAAGCAAGAAAACAAATTATATATCTGGTACTTTCCGAGATATTAAAACGAACAAAGTTGTATTTCCAATAAGTTCCAAAGAAAATCAAAACTTTAAAGTGCTCTCCTGTAAAGTAGCTATTTTGTAGATCAGACTTTGTTCTACGACAGTGTCGATCTAATCTGGGATTTTGTCATATACAGTATCATAAAAAAAATACTTCATTTATTTTTTCGGATTGGAAATCATTAAATGCCTCCTCCTGCCGTGGGTGGGGCGGAAGTTTCAGACTCTTACTGACTAAAACCCATCCATGTTCCTTCATCATCCTCCCTATAGCTATATCATACAGAGAAGGCATGAGCATTAATCACCACGCTTGCTAAAGGTGGATTTTTTAGGTTCAGGTTTCCTCACGATGTTTTCCTTCATCGTTAGTTAAAATAAATAAAATAAAAAAAAACAGAATATTCGTATATGACATTGTTCTCATTACACATAAAGGCACATAAATGTACACACCCGTATTACTTTCATTTTTGCAGGCCCTTATTTCTAAGGTAAGGTTTTCTTGTTACATGGAGCGTTAGAATTGTCCTTTTTATACGCTTTCTAATCTTTATTTTTATGTAACGACTCACCTTGACGATATTTTGAGGGCTACAGTGTCCTCTGGGGCTATTTTAAGAGGTCTGCTTACTATCTTAGTAGAGGGACCATAAAAAGTAATGGCTTTATAAGACTAATGCTATATTTATGTAGGCCGTTTTGTCTAACAGAGGTTAGATCTGTTATTTTTAATGGTGTTTAATTTCCGATATTTTGGGCAATGCAACACAAGCAGCAGTGGTCAGTTTTCTGATAAAATGCAAAAAAATATATACTTATGGTCACATTTATGAAATACAAGCAACTTAAAAATGTTTTATTCAATTTGATAAATTAATTTTTGTCACAAAATATTTTTTGATACTGACCCAAATTCCCTGCTCTCGTGTGTAAAATAACTCGAAAGTCCATCCACGAAATCTGTCAGTCCATTCTCAGTCCATCAAAGTTGGGAACAGTCATCAAACTATCTGCCTCGCCACAATAGGCGCTCCAATAAAACTTGGCGAGAGCGAACTTGTATGAGATGTTGGCCATACATTTTATTAGCTCATACAATACGGAGGCGCCAAGTTTTGTTGCTGATGTTACTATTATAGGTTTACGGTCGGGTGCATTGAAATTTGATTTACTTTTGATGCATGTCTGCATCTTATGGTTGATCTAGACTATTGTACAGGTAAAGTTGCAGCATTATGCTGAGATAGGAGCCTTTTCTGGCCTCGTACAGGTATAATGCAATGTCTTTAATATATATTTTTTTCTAATTTTTTTTCAACTATCTACTAATAGTCTCCTTCCTGTGCGTGTCCAGAAAAAATGCTTTTTCTTTGTTTTCTTTCTTTATTTCTTTAAAAAATGTATGTATCTTTGGAACTGCAGGACTGATTCCGAAAAGTCTTTCATTAATTTAAAGTTGCGTGTCGGCAAACATAGTGTAGCAGCTAGGTGGGGCGATGATATTCGTAAGGCCGGGCAGGGATTGGAGGAGGAGAGCTGAAGATCGCGCTTAGTGGTGTTTCATGAGAGGGCCTATGTCTAGCTGTGGACTGACACGGGCTGATGATGATGATGATGGTTGAATGCTATATTATTTATCTTTAAGTGATTGCCTTAAAAAGAAAGCTAGTACATATTCTCATAAAATGAACGGGTATACCGTAACACGTGAGATAAGTCTATAATCAGTGAGTTTTACACCCGCTTTTACGGCAAACGCGTATATTTTATATGTTTTAAGATTCCATGAAGACGTAGTTTTTGATGAAACTAGACTCTTTATATAACCTATCTTTTCCTACATACATATAAAATGCTTTGTCCTGAATGACTGACGGATCAACGCACAGCCTAAACCGCTGCTCGTAGAGACCTGAAACTTGGAGGGTTGTGTTCTTTGTATGACGTAGGCATCCGATAAGAAAGGATTTTCCGAAATTCTACCCTTAAGGGGGTGAAAAAGGCGGGAAAAATTTGTATGAAACTCTGACATTTTTTATTTGAATTCGTATAGCTCACGCGTGCGAAGCTGCTGGCGGAAAGCTAGTATTATATGATATTAAAGGTTCTTTGCTCGGTACGCGTTGGTCAACAAATTGACAATTTGTTTCGTGTACATGCCTGGCTATATTAGTAGTTACTTCAACAATGTAGAAACGGTTACTGAAGAAATAGTTTCCATTATTGAATGGAACCTTTACCACTTAGGACTCTCTCCAGTACTGAATTATTAATCTATTTCAGTACCTAAAGCAATGTTCAATGCCTACGCATACCAACCGACCTAGGAAGAAAATTTATATTTTAAGCCTGGGTCAGCTTAAGTAGGAAATGTATTAAGATCATTTACAAATTCATAATATCTGGACGTATAATATAAATAGTAACAAAATTCCTTCCTTTCGGAACTAAGAATGCAATATGTCTAGAGAGTTGACATTGATCTATATTATTTATATTGACATATTGTATTTGATTCGAATATCTCAAAATAAATGCAATGAACAAGAACTTCTTATATTTTTATTCGAACAAAAATCTATCTATGCACATCAAAACGAAAGCTTATCTATCATCCATCTCTTTGTATTATTTTTTTGTGACTACCTTCACAATTCTATTTTTTTACTATTGGTGGAAACTTTCAATTGGCCTCCCTTTATGTGTTCTAAAATAAAGTTCCCTTTATGTGTTCTAAAATAAAGGTGTAAGTTTTATAAAAAATAAAATAAAATATTTTTGTATTCTAATAAAGTCAATATTATATAACTTAATTCACTAATAATTATTATAAATGAGTATAGTAAGGATGGTTTGAGGAATGAGACATTGATGAAAACAAAGGAAAAGATTATAATCGTCAAGGAAGAATGTATTCCTACTCCTGAGAAACGCTTCTGTACTCAGCACATTTAAGTCCATTCAAAGCCTAAACCCAACAGTGGGCACATAAAAGGCTGATTACAAATATAAAGTAGACACACTAACCCTCCAGCCCATTGGGAACATTATCATCATATTAACACGTAAACGCTCATCGATAGAGCCTCCCTGACCGACTTAATAGACAGCCATTATGGATGTAATGAATATTGCAAAAGACATCACGCTCGATGGACTAATAGGATTAAGTACTCCTAAGGCTCTTGTAAACATCCAAAGACGTATCTACTATAGGTATCATTAAATGATAAATCTATATCTATACTAATATTATAAAGAGAAAAGATTTGTTTGTTTGTAGGGTTTTAACTCAAAAACTACGGGACCGATTTAAAATTCTTTCACCGTTAGAAAGCTACGTCTTTAAGCAGTGTCATAGGCTATTTTTTGTTTTAGTAGGGATCCCTAATTATTTTTAAAACTTGAATAATGTAACCCAAGGTGTAAAAAAAATGTCCACGCGAGCGTAGCCGCGGGCGTCTCAATATGACTGACTAATAGATCAACGCACATCAGTCCTGTATAAAAGTTAGGTATACACTGGTACTCGGGAAGAAAGAGTTTGTTTAACATGATTGTGATATTTTTATGAGATTTCCTCTCGATGGAGCGCGCCACAAGTTGTCAGAAAGTTTCATCCATTTTTATGTCGGATTGCGATTGACACGAAGTCGGAAAGAAATGTTTTATTATGTCCAATAAATTCCTTTAAGGCGGCGATATACGACTTTGCCCCTTTTAAAGCTAATGAATACGCTTTAACGACTTGCTTTCATGATTTGAAAAGTATATATACTAAACTAGAGCATATGCTTGATAATTTTGTATAACGTTTTTTTTAATTATGTATTTATAACATTGTATAAAAAAACCGGCCAAGTGCGAGTCGGACTCGCGCACCGAGGGTTCCGTACAAACCTGCAAGGTTTACAAAGTTCGTTCATTACGACAAACGCGTAGAGGTATTAAATTTCAATTTAATACCTCTATGCGTTTATGAGGAAATGGGTAGTAAGGTTAAAATTATTAAAAAAAAATATATTATGTGATGTAACTAAAAATTTATGGTTTTCGTAATTTTTCCTTTATCTATGCTATAAGACGTTGCTTCGTACCAAATTTCAAGATTCTGAGTTCACGGGAAGCACCCTGTAGGTTTTGATTCCCTTGCAAGTGTCGAAAATTTGCGGCATAAACGGCTGTATCTTTTGATTGCGTTGGCTTAGAAGTTTGATTTTTTCACAGCTTCAAGGGACAGTAGACCTGAGTAATTGATATAAATTTCAGCTTCATACCTCCACGCGTTCCTGAGAAAAAGGGTCTTGACAGACGGACGGACGGACGGACAGACGGACAACAAAGTGATCCTATAAGGGTTCCGTTTTTTCCTTTTGAGGTACGGAACCCTAAAAATCATGAAGTTAGGTCTAACGCACAAGAAAAACTGAGTTTTACATAGAATTTATCAAGCGGATTTTAATGAAACCTGTACCATTTTATAGAAAAGTTAATGATCTGTCTTTTTGTATACGTATATTTTTTTTTAATCGTACATTTACGTCAATTTTTGTGCTTTTGTCAAAACGTTGAGTTGAAATTACGGAGGGGCTCCACCGGGCGACGGGGGCAGTACGTCTGTGACCACTGTCACGGGTAGACGCTGTCACTCAGAGCGAGCACATTACGATGTAAATAAATTATTATATTTGTGATAAGATGACTGGTGAATTATAATTATTACATTGAAAAGGCACTACATGCGGATAAAATATTTTTTTGATGTGAATAACGTGTTTTCAAACCAAATCATCCATAATCTGTCATAATCTAAAATGTGTGTATCTAAATTTGGCAGGACAAATATATTTTGTTATTGACTTACTAAATAATTAAATGTACTTTAGGATTTAAATATGTATTTCTTTTAATACATTGCGTATTCAAAACGAGAATATTGCATACCTCATTTAAATTTTACATGTAGGTCGGAAATAATCGTCAAAATTAAAATTCTTTCATGTTATGTTACAATATTTCCTAATAGTTTGGAATTTATAGAAATAGTAGCTATAAGTCAGGGCATGGGATGATATCTTAAAAAAAACTTAATGGTTTGTAAATAAAACGGTTTATCCATGGGTAACAAGGTGGCGCTATTCTAAATTATTACCAATGAAAATATTTTTCTAAACACGTGAATTTGGGTTCGAGTTTCTTTGCTACGAGACGAATTTGAAAAAAAAATGCAGAATATGATAAAAAAATAAGCTTACGCTATTCAAAGAGTATTGTAAAATTGTAAAATGTATTGTATTGTCTGACTATTTTAGCTAGACCATTTTTCTATTTTGGATTGGTTACATTAGTTTTATTTTTAGGGTTCCGTAGTCCGACAAGGAACCCTTATAGTTTTGCAATGTCCGTCTGTCTCTCTGTTCGCGGCATAGCTCAGAGGCTCTTGGTACTAGAAAGCTGAGTTTAGTATAGATATGTGTATTGATCACGCCGAAAAAGTGGTAAAAATGAATAAAAAAAATAAAATAATTTAGTGGAGCTCCCGAACATGTGAAATGAGGATGAATATTTTTTTTGTTGCGTAACCCTTCATGTAGGGTATCGTTAGATAGGTCTTTCAAAAATAAAAAAAACTAACTTTCGAAAACTATCACGGCAAAGTAGGCTTCACCGGTTACATAGTTATAGTTGACTAACTAAGACCTACTACGGAATCCTACTGCGTGTGGCCCGACACGCACTTGGCCGGTTTTTTACTGGTAACATTGGGTAGTGATGCTTTACATAGCAACCATTTTAGAAGTTTAGTAAAAACGCCAAGTAAGCAGTCACATATGATATACATATTAATCTATTAGTCAAGGTGTCTAATGTGGGATAATATTATATACACACAATCTAAAAGATAAGACGAAGCATAGTGTTTTAGAAATGAAGGTCCTACTTCACTATGCCACTCTTATGTTTTATTTTCAACACCAAATAGTATCCGACAGAACGTCGATTTTTGGCTAGGCCTAAGCCGATTAATAGGCAATCGCTTAATTCTTTGGCTAAAGCTCTGATAAATAAAAAGGACTTGATCTTCTTTAATTTTTGGTCCAGAAGTCAAAGACAGAAGAACTGAAAATGAAAAAAAAAAGATATATTCAAATAGTATATTTAAGGTTCCGAACCAAAATAGTAAAAAGTAACCCTTATGGGATGCGACTTTCTCAGGCTGTCTGTCAGAGCTGATAATTACTTCAGGAATAACTAACCTTATCGATTTGGAATAATTGTTGAAATATATCGCAAATGGATAAAGTAGAAAAATACTACTTTCGAGGAAAAATGGAATTTAAAATTACAAAGTGTAGTTTCTACGTCATCATAATTATGAAAGGGCTTGATATAAAGGCTTGATGCATATTTTAATATTTTTTATGTTTTCTTCGACATCTTTTGGTATACGAATTAAATTAAAAAAAAAAAACTCTCCGTAGTTTGTAAAACAAACATTCTGAAATAATTAGACTTCCGTACATTTTTCTCTTAAATGCTTTTCTTAATATGGTATTTCGACCATTTTCCAATTCCAAGGTTATGTTTGAATTCCGATGAATTGTAATAAGAAAACTAAATGAAAATTGAGCTACTGCATGTCAATTTAATAATCTTTTTATAAAAAAATCTGTCAATTTTTGCGGTGAGTTTTCTGATAAAATAATTATAAAAAACCTTTTATTAGTAATATAAGGTTTTATTAGTAATATTAGTAATATAGGTAAAGATAAAGATCAAAAATATTTAAATCGGTAATTATAAATGATTTCAAAGTCAAAAATCGATATTGCATCTTTCTAAAAGATTATCGAAATGCCATACAATGGTAGGATTTTTTTCCATTACTTTATTTCTTCAATAATGCATGAAACCGTGGAAAAGGGTCGTACAAATTTGGTGCTTGAAAATGTAACAGCTAATTCTCATTCAGACTAAGTCTATATCCGAATTTAGCACATTTATTTTTGCATTGATTTTTTGCTTTGCGGCACTTTCAAAATTAGGCCCAAAACGGGTGAATTTCCATTGTTCATGATAGGTAAAAATTTTAAAAATCCTGGTCATAATCGGAATCTTTACTATCCCACTTTTGGATATGACATAGACATGCATTAGCATTAATTATCACGCTTTTTCAAGGTGGATTGGTGATTTCAGACCGTGTAGTCCAGGTTTCCTCACGATGTTTTCCTTCACCGTTAGTCAATGGTGTCTAAGTTATACTAAAAAAGTGCATGTAAAACTTTGGAATAGTCAGATTCGTAATTTCTAGGTTTCGAAGTCCGAATCTGCATACTCATAAATGAGATGCAGGTGCCTTAGCAAAGAAGCCACAATGACTTTTTACTAATATGTTCGGTGTATCAACTTAATAATATAAATAAAACTACCTGCAGCTTATTTA
Organism: Pyrrhia umbra; assembly: GCA_963891755.1. Taxonomy (NCBI): domain Eukaryota; kingdom Metazoa; phylum Arthropoda; class Insecta; order Lepidoptera; family Noctuidae; genus Pyrrhia; species Pyrrhia umbra. The sequence continues at coordinate 7,906,929 of OY982943.1, forward strand.
AAATATTAACATCATTTGTAATACAGTCTCACTCACTTTTAGGTCTTTAAACGTAATAGATTATTCAATTTCGGTTCTGTTGGTGTCAAAACTTAGACCAATTTTAAGCTAATGGTTTGGCCAAAGCTGATGCCAAAGGTTTGGTCGGACACTTTACAGATGGATCAGAAACGTCGGACTAATTAACTGGCTTCCAGGCTCTCCTTACAAAACTAATATGATTTTCCTATACAAGTGAAGATGAGCTGAAGTTATTTGAGAAGCAGCAGATGTCGTAAAATGCAAATATGAAAAAAACTTGCGTGCATTTCTGTTAGAAGAGCTCAAAATGGACACCAATATGGCCTAAAAATTAACTCCTATGGTGCGATTTTATCTGTCTGTCTGTCCATCTTTCACAGCGGATTAATTCAAGAATGCTAGTTTCAGATTTTTTTCTTGAAACTTGTAACAATTCAGATCGATAAATATGTTTTGCAGATTAAAGAAATTGAAAATATTTTTGCTTTTCTGGCAAACGAAGTATGCAGTGGGGGTTGGAAATTTAAAATTAGTGTTTCGAAGTATTACTCAGACAGATGTTATTTTTATTTCTATTTTTATATCTTAGACATGCATATCAAAATACAATATGCGACTGTCCTTAGAATCTCTACATAATATTATGGTCACCCGTCAAAGTTCTTCAAAATATAAAATGACAAGCGTGCGGTGTGCATTGCGGGGTCGCGGGGGGGAAGCTCAAGCTCCGCCCATTTGCTCAAGGTCATTGGCGGTAGTCGTCGTCTTAAGCGTCTATGGATGAAGTTTGGATACTCTAAATATCATCTGCCTAGCCTTTTTCCAACTATGTACAGCTGAGTTGATACTCAAATACACTGATGTGTTTTACATGGAGCGACTGCCTATCTGACCTTTAAAACCTAGTTACCGGGTAACACGATACCCGATAAAGACTGGATGTAGGTACCTACTATAGTCTTTACCAATTGATTTTAAGAAAAAAATATATATTATATAACCTATTTGTTCTTATTTTCCCACTCATATAAATAAAACGACATTAAATGATGAATGGTGAAGTTTTTGTTGATTGCCATAAATGCGCCATCTTTACGCCTTTTTGTTAATTTCTGTGGCAGAATTAGAACAAAAAATAGGTTACGACTATAGAATATACCCGTAACGACGGTCAAAGATCTTTAAATATCCGAGACTAATTGTATAACGTGCTTTCCGAGAAATGGAGGAGACTCGGTATGATATAGATGGTCACCCATCCACGGACTGAACGTGGCAAGCGCAGCTTCACCTTTGATGATCAACCCGTGCGGCGATAAACACGAGCTCCCTTTGAGCATGAAATCGAGTATATAATAACAATATATAAAAACACTTTCATGCTTCCTCGCTTCTAGCACAATATTGCACATGACACGAGCGAGCGATGTTGTGTGGACAAAGGGGTGTAGCCGACGACAAATAATTTCATTCACCATTGATTACTTCTAGAATAGTCCGTTTGAATTGTGTCGCCTTTGAAAACTGTTTTTTTTATACAGTGAGCTGGTGAATCTTTTCGTTATGATTAAGGGTACTGGTTCGAAAGAAAGTGTTTTTTCCTATATCTAATAATACAGTTTATGTAGACAGAAAATAATACAAAAAATATGAAAGGCACTGCTTATTTCTACGGAAATCTCTTTAAGTAGATCTGGTGGACGTACCACCACGTTGTTTTTGTGGTCGCTATGTAGGTGTGAGAACAGGACCCAGCTACTAACGTCGTATAGCGTTGTCTCTTTTTCACAATAAAACTATTTCTGCTTTAGCCGGTCATGGTAGGGCTGCAGATGTCTTTTTATTTTCTTAAAGGTATCTCTTTTAGGATACCTTTTTATGATATTAAACTCGTGTATATCGTTAGTTTGAGTATAGATAGTGTCACTAATTGAGAGTTGTCATAAATTTTATAGAATTTAGTATTGTAATGGCAATTGATAATACTTACTTATCTATAAACAGCTAGGTGTAACTCATGAGATTTGTAAAACAATTAACAAATTACTACAAATCAATGATTGTCTCATAATATCACCTTAGTACCTGGATTAAGACCAAAAAAAATTACTGTGAGAAGGCTAAACTTTCTGACTTAAAATCATAACTTCATATGTACTTATACATAGCCAATGGGACTCAATAACTCTCTCTACATATCTACCGTAGTTGTAAAAAAATATTCATAATCTCGGTACACTGTTCATTTAAAGAACATCTGAAGTCAGAACAAGTGCACAAGAAGTATAAATATTAAACACACAAGAACTCCCCACAGTAAAAAGTAATAAAGTCGCTTGTAAACAATAAAAAGTTCATATTTCTTTTTAAACAACACTTAATTTTACAAAGGTTTACTTGTAAAAACATAACATAACCGAGTAATGAAAGATCTGGGGCCTTACCATGACGTGCCAAAACAAGATTATTTTCGTTATGAAAAAGAGATGGAGCTATACGATGTTAGTAGCTGTGTCACGCTCTCAAACTTGAATAGTGATTGCAAAAACAAGTGGTGGTGCAGCCCCTGAACTTAACCCCTTGCAGTTTGTTTGATCCTTAACTTTTACGGTTACCTACACTCGCGGAGTTTATCCATTATTATATACAACATTAGACACAATATTATAACCTTTTTTAAATATTGTATAGATATAATGAAATGCGTTGCTTTCTGAAATTAAAAGAAACAACATTTAATGTTCATATTTCCGACTAGCTTCTGCCAGCGACTTCGTCCGCGTGGAACAGTGGTGCTCCGCTCCTATTGGTCTTAGCGTGATGATATATAGCTTATAGCCTTCCTCGATAAATGAACTATCTAACACTGAAAAAATTATTTAAATCGGACCAGTGGCTCTTGAGATTAGCGCGTTTAAACAAAATGACAACATTTCCCTTCATTGCTCTGCTCCTATTGATTGTAGCGTGATGAAAAGTATACTATAACCATCTCAGGAGTATGACAAATAATTGTACCAAGTTTCGTTAAAATCCGTCGAGTAGTTTTTGTTTCTATAGAGTTTATACAGACAGACAGACAGACAGACGGACAGACAGACAGACAAAAATTTTACTGATTGCATTTTTGGCATCAGTATCGATCCCTAATCACCCCCTGATAGTTATTTTGGAAATATATTTCATGTACAGAATTGACCTCTCTACAGATTTATTATAAGTATAGATTAAATAAAATATTATAACTATTAAATTTATGTTGACACATCAGTTGTCACAAATCAGAATCTTCTAAATTACAAAAGAACGGCCTCCTAAGTAAAAGAGGTCGTTCAAAATAGAATGCATTGAATTAATGTAGCGATTATTATTTTACACTAGCTTCTGCCAGCGACTTCGTCCGCGTGGAATAGTGGTGCTCCGCTCCTATTGGTCTTAGCGTGATGATATATAGATGCCTTCCTCGATAAATGGACTATCTAACACTGAAAGAATTATTTAAATCGGACCAGTGGTTCCTGAGATTAGCGCGTTTAAACAAAATTACAACATTTCCCTTCACTGCTCTGCTCCTATTGATTGTAGCGTGATGAAAAGTATACTATAACCATCTCAGGAGTATGACAAATAATTGTACCAAGTTTCGTTAAAATCCGTCGAGTAGTTTTTGTTTCTATAGAGTTTATACAGACAGACAGACAGACAGACAAAAATTTTACTGATTGCATTTTTGGCATCAGTATCGATCCCTAATCACCCCCTGATAGTTATTTTGGAAATATATTTCATGTACAGAATTGACCTCTCTACAGATTTATTATAAGTATAGATTACATCTCCCCCCCTCGGAGAGAAATAATTGCGATTCGTAGTGCACGAATTTTTCACTTACACACCAATTACTGGTAGGCCAGTGCTTTTAGCCTCTAAAAACGGTAAAAAGTGAATTAAATAATAGTAGGATGAAACCCATTGGAAAAGGAGGAGAATACAATAAAAATGATAGGAAAAATAAATTACGGGCGATCTGAGGTCGGGAAGTGGGGGGAGGGGGGGTTAAAGTTAAAAAAACGGTTTATCTAAATTTCCGACAAAACTACAAGTCCTATGAAAAAAAGTTAAATGGCAAAGTTGTAGGTAATAAAAAGATCTACAACTTTTGGATTGACACTTTTTCACATAACCTCAAAATTTATGTGAAAAATTCAAAAAACCAAGTTTTTGGTTTTCTATTTTTATCTTTTACAATAATTAATTTTTTATCACGAAATTTGGTGAAAACTTACCTTTTTATGTCCCAAACACACTGTAATTTATTTGATTTAAAATGATTATTTTTTCACCCTTATTTTGACTTAATTTCGAAAAAAAACCCTAATTTTCAATCGAAAATTCTCGTGTCAAAATATCACTTTTTTTTAAAAAGTCGGCTGTCTTTTTGTTCTTTGAAATCTCTACTTTCAGATGGTATAAAAAATATTTACATTGCTATGGTAAATGTTCTCAGAAAATATAAAGAAACGCTACGAAATAACAGTTAGCAAGGCCAAGATCCTTCTAGCAACTCCCCACTTCTCTATGAAATACCTTTTGATGAGCTAAAAGGTATTTCATAGAGAGGTCCGAGGTTCCGTAGGTCACTCAGATACATAAGTTGTCTTAAAATAGCAATAAATAGGCATCTACGCAAAAAAATTAAGCCGGTCTAGGCCTTACTACCTGTTATTTTGTAGTTTTCTTTATATTTTCTGAGAACATTTACCATAGCAATGTAAATATTTTTTTGTACCATCTGAAAGTAGAGATTTCAAAGAACAAAAAGACTACCGACTTTTAAAAAAAAAGTGATATTTTGACACGAGAATTTTCGATTGAAAATTAGGGTGTTTTTTCGATATTAAGTCAAAATAAGGGTGAAAAAATAATTATTATAAATCAAATAAATTACAGTGTGTTTAGGACATAAAAAGGTAAGTTTTCACCAAATTTCGTGATAAAAAATTAATTATTGTAAAATATAAAAATAAAAAACCAAAAGCTTGGTTTTTTGAATTTTTCACATAAATTTTGAGGTTATGTGAAAAAAGTGTCAATCCAAAAGTTGTAGATCTTTTTATTACCTACAACTTTGCCATTTAACTTTTTTTCATAGGACTTGTAGTTTTGCCGGAAATTGAGATAAACCGTTTTTTTAACTTTAACCCCCCCTCCCCCCCACTTCCCGACCTCAGATCGCCCGTAATTTATTTTTCCTATCATTTTTATTGTATTCTCCTCCTTTTCCAATGGGTTTCATCCTACTATTATTTTTTTTGTTTTCAAAAGTTAAAAGCACTGGTCTATGGTGATAGTTTTGTAATATGGTAGAGGTTTGATTCTACTTTCTTGTGTCCGGTATCAACTTCATAGATCGAATTTGAAATCTTCTTCAAAATTGTGTATGGTCCAATCCTCAATTGATCCATTTTCTTTCTATTTATTCGATTTCCATTTTCGACGTAGACTTTGTCTCCTATTTCAAATTTGTATTCTTCTCTATGATGGCCAAATAATCTTTTATTGATATTGTGAGATTTAATTGTATTTTCAAATGCTAGTTTTCTGTCTCTTTTCAGATCTTCGTTTGTGCATCTTAATTTCAATTCTTGTGGTAAAACATTCACATGATATGATAATGGTATGGAACCCTTCATACGCGAGTCCGACTCGCACTTGGCCGATTTTAGTATTTGTTGTTATAGCGGCAACAGGATTACATCATCTGTGAAAATTTCAACTGTCTATCTATCACGGTTCATGAGATAGACAGACAGACGGACGGACAGTGAAGTCTTAGTAATAGGGTTCCGTTTTTACTCTTTGGGTACCGAACCCTAATAAAAAACACGGTCAAATGCGAGTCGACCTTTGAAAATAGGGTTCCGTTATCTGTCTGCATATTTTGGATTTGAATTTTCAGTTTTATTTACAAAATTATAACCGATCTCTGCCCACGGAATCCCCACATAAAAGGCCAAAATATTTATTGTATAAACGAGATTTTAAAACAGTTTTTTCCCATGGAAAGCCGGTTTTTATATAAAGTTTATCGGGTTTTGCAACGTGCTGCCGTGTTTTCTATCGATCTGCTTGCTTTGTGCGTTTTTTTAACGGACCATAGTTGTTCCAGTGATTGTTTTTCGAAGTCTGGGGGGTGATGTGATTTTGAACACGAAACATTGAAAATTTTGGTGTTTTTTGAGAGTGTTCTTTAAATGATTGGTTTTTGTCTTGGTTATTACAATCTACGTTACTTGTATGAAGAATTCAAGACTACGTAAGGGTTGAGTTAACGTGTGCCAAATATTGTATTTATTGTACTAGCTTTTTCCAGGGTAGTTCTCGGGTAGTTTCTCCAGGGTAGAAACTTCTCCAGTATCCCCTCTATCTCCGTACCAAATTTTAGCCAAATTGATCCAGCCGTTCACGCGTGATGCGATGACCAAGGGAAATAGGGATTCATTTTTATATAATAGATTGGAAAAACTATTAGAACCTAAGTAACCATTTACTTAATTTATCTAGTTCGATCGTAAGTACAGACGAAGAAAACAAGGAAAAAGTTAGTTTATAGATATGGGGATTTTGAAATGTAAAAATGTGTTGTTGATAAGAGTCGCTTTATCCATATTGAAGGATTAAATAACTCCTTTTGTTGTAGCATCATAGTAACGATAGTTAAGTTAAAGTTAACGTGTCGAACCGTCTACTTGTCGACCTTATTAAATACGTTACGTTACGATAACTTTACCTAAGTTCTATTATGGATGCGCTCCATACACATTCCAAGTTAATCTACGTTCAAAACTGACAGTATCTTGTCTACTTTACTTGAAATACTTAGAGTATCGGTTTCCGTAGTAGTTGTGGTGTTAAGTAATCAAACGTACCGCTGTTTATCGCCTTTTGTTGCGATCCGTTTCGGACCGCTGGGTTCTGTGCATTGTTTTAGTTCACGGAGTAATAAATAAATGGAGTGCTTACGTTGTAGCGTTATTTTTAAAGACTGACAGAAAGGGACAAAACAGTTCGAAGGCTAAGCTTAGAAGATGATAGTTGATGGCTTATAAGATGAATAAGAGGGTATAGGTGCTTTACTTCTTAGTTATTCAAAGATGTCATAGGTAGTAAAAAATAAAATCGATATTGCTTTATTAAGACTTGATAACTTGGAACCTGTCTTGTCTCCTTTGCTTTCATATTGTTTTCATACTTAATGGGCTCTAAAATATTGTGTTATACACAATAAACTGTTTTATGCAGTGTCAAGACCTTCTTAGTTCTTAGCAACGAAACTGCTAAGAAAGGGATTTTATTAGTAGTTGCATATTATAGCTCTGCCTTCTTCCTACACTGGAGTACTTATAGTAAAACTCTTTATGATGCTATGGGCGTATAACCATTAAAAAAAACACTAAATGCCCACTACAAAAAGATATGTCTTGTTGATCCATTTACTACATACTCCGTGGCTTATTGTTTCCGCTCGGCCACAGCGCTCGCCTAGCCAGCTCTCGTTCGAGTTACAATCGAAAACGTTTAGTAACGCGAATGCATTTGAGTGATGAGTTTTCTTTTGTTTTAGCATGAATTGTTGCATATTTTAAATTGATTGTTTTTTGTTTATCATTTCAGTCATCGAGATATATACATATAAGAGATGCAATCCCGAACATTACGCGTCAAAAAAAAGTTTTTTTTTTGTAATTTTTGAATTTATTATATTTGAATCTAGTTACTATTTTGATGAAACATTCTATTTATCTCTTTCCCACTAACCGAAACATTATGTACGTGACATCTGTTCGACAAAGACGGCGACAGTCAGTTTTTCCAGATATTCAGTTGAACTCAAGCTAACAGATGACGTGAATTGTGGCTGGGGGCTCAAACATGCACGCTATTTGCTTGGTCATTGCAGATCTAGTTACTTTAGTAACGTTCTATTTCAATGATTTCAGTCATCATGTTTTCTAACCAGTAATTGGAGTTTTTGAAGAAGCCCCGATATTTTCATTTCCGATTAAATCCTTCTCAATTTCTCATTATACCCATTTTTTATAGATAGGGTAACTCTATCGAACAATGATTATACTTATTTCAAAGGCGACTGTTCAAACAACAAACGTTGTTTTGTCTTTCCTATAGTATTTTCTTATTAACTTACACTTAGCAGGTCGTATCAGATTGATCAGTCAGCAAATTGCAAGCTGGCCTACAGGCTGTTCAAAAGAGTTACCGCGCCCCTGGAACACAAGAGGCGAAGGAACGAACACGGATGGGTTTTAGTCAGTAAGAGTCTGACACTACCTCCTGCTGCACACCCTAAAAAAGGTCTAACCTGATAATTATCAATCCTAACTAATATTTGAAGAATGTGATTTTGTTTTTTTTGTTGCGCTTTTAAGGCAAAACGGCTGTACCAATTTGATTAAATTTCTCTCAGTATGCGGGTGAAACCGCGGGAAACAGCTAGCATTTCTTTCTTTCCTATCTTGAATATTGTCGTTACTTACTGAAAGCGTGATACTAAGCACACGACACAATACTCACGTCTTTCCCTGAAAACGTCTACAAATTTCATATTCAGGTGATTTTCTGAAAATCTTACCTCCAAAATATTCTTAAGTACCAACGAGATAGCATAGAACCAAAACCACATTACCGAAAATATCCATTTTATAGCCCGAGTTCCCGATAACAAAGCGGTTAAGATAAGCAGACATCTTAAATATTAAGCACGCTTGTACTCAGAGATTCAATACTTTACTAGTGAAGGGATAAGCCCCGGGATTCCGTGTACCGGGATTATTTGGTGGCTGTATCTGTTTGGTGTGTTCATGCCGTTGTGTGTCGGGTATTGTGTGTGTAAATATTCCATGATTAATTTGTAATCACGTAACACATTTAGGTATTTCATATACTTACATACACTTATCTGGAGCTAGGTAGTGTTCTTATCTTTTACTATTTTTTTATTGTATTTGCATGAAGGAAAATAAGTTTTTTTGTACCCAATTTAGTAGTAAAGTCTAGTAGTTCTAAAGTCGTATGTGCTTTCTAGTTGTATTTAATACGTCACTGACTTAAAGTGGAGGAAAACATCGTTAGGAAACCTGGACTTAAAAAGTGAAATCGTCCATCCACAAGGTGGTCAATGCTCATGCCTTCTCTGTATGAGAAGAGGCCTGTGCCCAGCAGTGGGACATTATATAGGCTGACGATGATGATTAATTTAGTTTTATTCCACAGCTAAAACTCTTTTCTTCTTCGTTTTGTTTTTATACTTGAAAGAACACTTTTGGGTCTTGGTCTATAAGTGCCGTGTATCATCAAAATAGTTAACTTCACCGTCCGAAAGATTGCATTTTGTCACCATGACGATAAGAACTGTCTGCATGTTATTTATAGCAACGTCTTATGAACTTTCTCATCGCTTACAAATGGTAACAAACAACAGTAAGTTCGAGGACATCCAGTTTGAATTTCCGAGTACCTACTTGTGAGTTGTGCGACTTAGAATAAAAGTTCCCGGGATGAAGTCGTTTTGTAACACTGTGTGCTTATCCCGGACACCGGACGTCCGGCTAGCGACGTATCTTTGAGAGCTTAGAGCGAATGTACAATTATTGTGTTGTCACTTATTTGTGAGTTGGACAGTATTTTATATGTATTTCAAGGCTTATTGGATTCATCAATGTAGTAAGAGGGTGAATCTGTTGTTGCTGGGGAGTTTGTTGCGCCACTTCTTCTTCCCAGCAAAAACACATAGGAAGTGGTGAAGGGCGGGCGTTTTGGGGGCTGTCTTTTGTAAATTTGACGTGCTGATTTTCAGCCTAATTTGAATAAATGACTTTAGAATTTTTGGATAGTCATTACCCTCATCGCCGACTGTCGTTTAAATTGTATAATTTACAAGCTTAAAATTATTATGTTAAATAATGAAATAGATAATAGCCTCTTAATGTACGTAAATATTGAATTTTATGAAGATTTGAAGATTCAACCAAGATCGAGTTATTTTATAATTTACGAAATTTGTCGATGGCGTTGCTCGTGTTATACGCAGCTTAAAGCATAGCTTAACATACTTCTAGTCTAGTCATATTTTTACTAGAAAAAGTTTTTTTTTAATTGAATTAGATTTTGGAGCTTACTTCCTACATATAAAACAAAAGATATTCCTAGATGAGTCTTAAAGAACGGCAAGCTTTTAGTAATCTCATAAAGTTTCAAAATAAAAAATTCTAGCCACGTTTTAGTCTAATTTTCGCTCCGTCACCGCCTTGTAAAAATAATGCTTACTCCAACAGAATATTTCAAGTTACTTGCACGTAAAAATAAAGTTCCCAGATTGAAGTCGTTTCGCATCACTATCTGTGTGCTTATCCCGGACTCCGGACGTCCGGCTTTCGACGTATCTGGGAGCTGGTATTAGGGAGTGTTAAATTATTATGTTCCTACTTTGATGTGCCGCTTATCGATAATGATGTTGTGATGTTGTCATCAGTATAAGCGAATAGGTTGAGAAAGGTAGAGGTCGGGTTTGTACTTAAAAGGGTATAAGCTGATATTTTGCTTGGACCGTGCGGGATCTATTGCTACACGAGGTAAAAGAATTAGTGCCTAGAATTTTGTGTATGTTTTGTAAACGCATGTAATGTACAAGTGAAATGTCTAGTGTGGAGCAAACATGTTTTTTTTTTCATTCTTAATGTGGTGAATATTACAAACATAATTCCTTTTTATGGCCATTAATCTAAAAATATCATTATATTTGCAAAAAAAATTACAGGCACAAAAATAGGGAGAGATTTTTTTTTAGGATCATAAATTTATTTATAGACTTATTATAAGTAGGATTAACAGTTTATTTATATCAAACAAAATAAATTCTACCTATCAAAAAACATCTAAGTTTTAAGTAAAAGATAAATGAAATGTATGCTAATCACATTATCTACGAGTTCTTTCATCTGAAAATACACATCACTTTAAAAGTAAGAAAATAAAATAATTCTGAATGCTGAAAACTTAATTTGATTGAAGTCATTCTGACGTAGCGATGACAAATTGTGAGAAAATATTATTTACCAAGTTAGAGATAGTTCGGTCGTCACCCCTGAGTAAACAGCTGACGTTGTAAATGAGTGTCTGTTTGTTCATGCTATTTATATAGGAGAAGCTCTTTTTCGTCGCAATTCTGGAAAAAAAAAATGAAGTATTTATTAAAATATTTAGTTTGTAGGGTTCCGTACCTCAAAAGGGAAAAACGAAACCCATAAGATCATTATAAGATCACTTTGTTTTCCGTCCGGCCGTCTGTCTGTCAAGACCTGTTATCTCGGGAACTCATAGAGGTATTGAGTTGAAATTTAAACCTTATACTCAGGTAAACAGTCCCTTGAAGCTGTGTAAAAATCGAACTTCTAAGTTAACGTAATAAAAAGTACGGCCATTTATGCCGCAAACAACGTATATTTCGAGACTTTCAAAGGAATTAAAATTTATAGCGTATTTTTTACATTATTCAGTGTAAATCTACGATTTTTGGATTTATTTACTCAAACTACAAGTTTTCTCTGACGTTTGAACTTCTTAATGCACCCGGAAAAATCCGTATTTACATGAATCTAATACCACAAACAGCTGAAAACTGAAAAATAACGTGTAATAAGTGGTTGACATCAGTCACGCACATTTATAAGGTTTCTTTCAAACCTGTAAGACTTCCATATTTACCTATATTTGTTTATTAACTGAAGTCTGAAGCGTTATTTTTATATATTGCTAGATTTACTCTACGACACCGTACACCGTACTCTCAGTGTATACAGCGAGTGTCTGTGTGTTAACATGTGTGAGACATTCATTGTGACGCGAGAAAAGTGTCGCGACAGCGCGCTGTAGGAAACTGCAGCCTTACCATGACAAATGCCAAAGCAGGAATACGTTCGTTGTGAAAAAGAGACGGTGCTATACAACGTTATTAGCTGAGTCTCGCTCTAACATTGGAATAGTCATTGCAAAAATACGTGGTGGTGCGGCCCCTGTTGGAGTGTGAACAGTATAAAAAAGTATTCTGGACTTGGCTTAAAAATTAAGGCGTTAGTTCGGGGAAATTTCTTATCGATTTGAATATCGTCACTTACTAGTTAGATCCTACCCTCGAACCCAAAAAAATCGAAACATTTCAAAAATATAATATTTTCTAATATCATGCTATACTTCTACCATTTATCGATAAAGTAATTGATAATCACAATTTTACTAGTAAAAACTTAGTGGGGTTGTAACTTCATTATTTTAACACATTTTTGTGTACTTTACGCACACCAACTGATGCAAAAAATCCTTACTAATATTATAAATGCGAAAGTAACTCTGTCTGTCTGTCTGTTACGCTTTCGCGCCAAAACTACTGGACCGATATAAATGAAATTTGGTACAGAGATAGAATAGACCCTGAGGAACAACATAGGCTACTTTTTAAGCGCTAAGTAGTTCCCTCGGGATGCGGGTGAAACCGCGGGAAACAGCTAGTTATCATATACTTTTATTTACAAGAATTTGGATGACAGAGGTCGAAAATAATCTCTATTTGGTCTTAGGTCAACAAAAAAACCCCCAGCTCTCCTATAAATTCAAACATAAAAATGTCATTGTAACTATCTTGATAACGAGATAAGTTCACAACTATGTATGATAACTAAGTGAATTAGCCGCGGCTGGGGGTGGGCGGGGTTGAACTTCGAAGGGGTGAAAACGACAAAGTTTTGCTATCACCGTATCGCGGTAATAGACTCAGATTATGGTAATAGTTTGGTATTAATGTTATGGGATGAGCTTATGGTGTTTGATTTGATGTTGTGTTGCTAAGTCATCGCTTAGAAAAATAATGTTAAAATTGTTTTTTGTCAAGTACCAATGTGACTTTTCTAGTCATAATATGTACTTTCTAAGTATATTTTAGACGTCACTGACTAATGGTGAACTAAAACATCGTGAAGAAACCTGGACTTAAAAAGTTTGAAATCGCCGCCTTGAGCAAGCGTGGTGATCAATGCTCATGCCTTCTCTGTATGAGAAGAGGCATGAATGGTCCAGCAGTGGGACAATATATACATGGCTGATGATGATGAAAAGCCAATTTAAAATTATTTTTCTGACGCAGTTATGTTGCACTGCAAATAGGTATTAAAATAAAAATACTTTATTTTGCTCAAACTCTTGGTATTGTACTATTATCAATAAGGAAAAACGATTTACTTAATAAAATCTGCTTTCACGCCGTAAGTAAATTATATACCTAAGTAATTTCGTTTAGACCTTCAGCTGAAAATGGGTAATGGATAAAACTTGAAGATCCTTCAGCAATATTTCCTCTCCCTTCAATATTTAGGTAAGCGAAGGCTTCACCTGCCACTTATCTTGGACCTTTTTACGACTTGATATTTTCTCTGGATCTCAAAATATTCAATAAGCTGATAGATGCTTAGTGCTTGCCATCCCATTTCAGGTGCTATCAGTAAAAAGAACTTTCAACGAAATCACTGATAAATGATAGGGAGAAATCTAACAACGTGGTTAATATATGTAGGTGTTTTTTCATTATAAAAATTAACTCTCCCTTTTAAAATAGCTTTAGCCGACTTTTTACGAAATATTTTATAATTCACTTTACTTTTTATCATCATCATCACCTTCCCAGCCTTTTCCTAACTATCTTTGGGTAAAACCAATGTTTTACATCGAGCGACTGTCAAAGATCTACAAATGATAATCAGTACTAACAGCTTATCGTGCTTTCCGAGGCGTGGTGGATTCTCGGTATGACAAAGATGGCCAAACGTCCACGGACCGCCAAGCGTGGCTTAACCTTTGATCCATCAACCCGTGCGGCTGTTACTTAGCCACAAGCTCCTCTATTATCTTTTATTCAATAAAAATTTGTTACAACAAAACATCAACACACTTTTAGGCGCTATCCACACATTTCCGGGTACCCGTCCCTGCCGTGTTCCGTCAGGGACGGGGAAAAACACCTCCGTGTCAGGGGCATACGGATCGTCAGTGTCGGACGCACGGACGCTCTGACATGGCTATCCGAGTTTTATCTAGGTACATTGACAGCCGTTTAATAATTATACGTTTGCCGGCTGATAGTCTTCTTAGTGATCTGCTTCTTCTTCTAGCGCTATTGCAATCATTGCTAATTCCTCATTGTTAAATAAAGACATCGTGTTTGAATACGGGTGACGGATGGCACGTCCCTGACGGGAACACTGACACGGACAACTCGGAACACGGATAGCACTGACACAGAAATGTGTGGATAACGCCTTATATTAAGATACTGTGTTTTTATAGTTAATTCAACAAACTCGTAACGAGAAGGAACATCCCCTCATTTCATCCCTTGTCGTTAATGAGCTGGAGCTTATAACACCGTAATATTGTGACCCCTAGTTATAATGAGATCCCAAGTCATACACGAGTACAGGTACCTCTCGTATACAAAGGGTTCTTCGCTCAAACGGTCTATTACGGAATGAAGGAGTATCTTTAGGTCCAGAGATAAACCTGCAAACCACTACCGACTAACGAAGGTTTTAATCAGAAACTGAGATGTAAGGATGGGTTGTTTTGACTTAGAAATCATAGTTTAATCAGCATAGAAATGACATATGAGTACATAGTCACATTTGACTGATGATAACTCACGTTCCCTCAGACAAACAAACACCTTTTCATACAAATGTTTTACTAAATGGTGGTTCAATTTTTAAGCGTTTTCTAGACGTTATCAATCAATTTTTGTATTTATAGTTAGTTTTTTCCCGTTCGTTCCTGCATTTTTTTTCTCGGCTCCTATATTTCATAGCGTAATGATATAGACATGCATCGTCAAGAATTGGGCAATGAAATTCAAAAGAAGTTTTCAAATAAACTAGTAATTCCAGGGATATGTGTTTAAGCAAACAAACAAACTCTTCGGCTTTATATATTTGATTATATTAGTACAGGGGCTGTACCACCACATGTTTTTGCAATTACTATTCAAGTTTGAGAGCGTGACACAGCTACGAACGTCGTATAGCTCCGTCTCTTTTTCATTACGAAAATAATCTTGTTTTAGCACGTCATGGTAAGGCCCCAGGTCCTACTAATTATTTTAAATGCGAAAGCTTGAGGATGGATGTTTGTTACTATTCTACGCAAAAACTGCTCAATGGATTTGGATAAAATTTAGTACACACACAGTTTATAACCTTGATTAACATATAGGCTACTTTTTATCTGGTTACGCGGAGTAGTTCCCACAGAATGCGGGTGAAACCGCGGGAAACAGATAGTATTTATAATGAAGTTCATCAATAAACATTTGCATCAATACGAAGACATAATACCAATGATCACCAACAGGTGTATTAAGCGCATAGCTAGCTATCAGCCACCGCTAATAATGTCTCATGTTATAATTAGTGTGGCGGGCAGCAGTGTTTGTGCCGACTGATAGCGTTATGTGAGCACTATTGTGCGTGGTATCTGCGAGATAGTGATAGCATGAGCTTGTCAAAGTTTTGTTCGACGATTGAGCAAATCGCTCAAAAAATAGGTACAACCTGTATATATTTATCCTTTTTCATTACTAACTGAATGATTTTGTCCGTTGTGCCTTCACGGTAAACGGCTGAAGCGCTCTGGATGAAATTTGGTATAAAGATGGATAGAAACCGAAGGAAGAATAATAAGTTGGTCAATTTTATTTAGGGATCCAGATGTTCAGGTATTAAGCAATTTCATCTAAACCGTTTCAGTCGTTTTACCGTGAAAACGTAACAAACAAACGCACAAAGGTAGGTATGCATTTATTATATTATAAGTAAAGTATATAAATTAAATCAGTCGCAGAAATCATATTTTTAGTTTGTCTTCAAACTTTTTTTTTCATTCATTCATTCATTTCATTTTGAAAAAAAAAGTAATCAATGGTATGGATTGCATAATTTTTATCTTAGTTTTAAGAATTTTAGTTGCTAAGTCTTATTATGTAACTGTTTTTTGTCCCTATAAATGAATAAATTCCCCGTTTTGATTATCACTAAACCATATCTCGAAGACCTACTGACTCCCTAAGCCTAAATAACCGTGAAGATATACCCAATAACGTTGATATTATAAATTAGTGTGGACATGTAGCGCTGTATCTAGTCGGGACAGGCCACCATTATGTATATTGAGACGATGAGACCGTACAATACTGGATTATACGAACCAGATAGTACGAGCCAGCGGTACTCAAATGTTCTAGAAATTCTTGACTTCTTCTGCAATAAAAGTTTTCTAAATTAGGCATTATTTTAATGAAAATGTGTCATCATCATTTGCCTAGCCTTTTGTAAAACTGTCTAGGGTCGGCTTATATTAAATATTAAAGCTTTTACTAGTGTTTAATGAAAATAGGGTATAATACTGTATAGTATATGAAAATGTATAGTGTATGAAAATGTATAGTGAATGAAAATGTCCAGCAAGTATATGAAACCTCATTTCGATCAGTGGTAATCCAGGAGCTTTTGTAAACAGTCACAAACAGATGTTAAAATTATTTGTTAATTAGAAAGTAATTTAGAAAATTCCAAATTTCAAAAACCAGTCAGTTGCTCATTTTCTATTTTTAAGACTTTTTGACTCAATATCGCCCAGCGTCACTTTGTTCAATTACATAATATTTGTCCCTCAGCTGTACAGACTTCAAAGTTTGAAGTCCACTGTCTCTGTATACAATGGCGGTACTAAGCGTCAAAGCGTACGACATCTAGCTCTGCGATCGGGGATAATCGTGATCAGCTGCACCTTGTTCCACGTACATACGGTATATGTACAGATACTGTGCGGTATGTACCTACAGTGCAGGTACATCTCTTGTATTATGTGCGGGGAAGTGCTGCGGTTGTGTACTAGTGCGGCGCTCGCGTTATTTATATATGAAGCCTGTTTTGTTTAGAGATTCTGTATAGTGGATTTTTAGAGTCGGATCAGTAGTTTGAAGAGATTATGTCAAATTTAATAATTTTATATTTGAACTAGCTTTTCGCCAGCGGCTTCGCCCGCTTGTGATATACCAATTCAAATTAAAAATGACAGAGTTTTATGCAAAAGTTGCTCCCCATTTTTACCCTTTCTTTGAAAATTCTTTCTTATAGGATGTCTACGTCATATACAGTCTTATTAATAAATACAGATTAGAGCAAGAGTAACTTTACTCCTAAGTGTAAGCTTGAAGTTATGAAATTCAGTATTAATAAATATGGAGTAGGAAGGGTGTAGACTACATCGACTTTACACTAGGAAGTAAAGTTAATCCTTGGCGGCCCGTAGTTTAACGACTGAGTAAGCATAGGGTAGCCGTGTATTTTGATTTCATAACTATTTTATCTACATTTATTATTTTATATTATCGAATTATGGAAGCAAAAGTTTCGATGTTTATTAAAAGGATTCAGAACAAAATTGGAAGATATAAAACTGTATATTGTTGCATTGGCAATACTGCACAATATTGCAAAGCACAGGCAGGATATAATTAAGGGGGTAGAAGATGACGCCGAAGTTATCCCAGTAACACAGGCAATACACAACTCCCTTAAGGTCACAGCACACATATCAACTCGGAGAGGGATCGTCACCGTATCGCCTTGAGCCGTTCAGTATTGTTTGTATGAAACTCCCTACTGCAACGCACACTAATCGGAATCGTAACGTAATCGCCTCGCCTCGGAACAGGCTCCGAACCGCGATGCGGTGCGTGGTCAACTTGCAGTTCCCGCGCTTACGGCTCATCGTCCCTGCGCATACGTCTCTCTGTACCCGAGTTCATATCTCTTCGTCCACCCTTGCCCCTGTCCCCTGCCGAACGTGCCGCCATTCGCAAGGCAACTTCCATTCGTGTTGCGCGTGAGTTTTATTGAATTTTTAGGATAGATTCAAACACAAAATAACGATGAAAAGGGAGAAATTGCCGCGAGCCGTAAGCGCGGTGTCGCCAAGCCGTAGCCGAGTTGACGTACAGGAGCTGCTGATACGCTTTGGTTACGTGCATACGTCAGGTTGACGGCGAGGCGAAAGGCGATACGGTGACGATCCCTTTCCGAGTTGATATGTGTGCTGTGACCTTTAGAGGTAATTTTGAACGGGTAGCATTTATTAATGTTTTTCTTTAAATTAACATGATAATTACACATGCATTTGAATACAAATCTTATTTTATTTAAATAAAAGATTTGAGTTTACAATCAGGTTTTATTTTTAGAATCTACAGAACATTAAACAAGGCTTATATAATAATAACATTGATTATGTATGTTCTCTTTCTATTATGGCAGATTTTAATTTTGCCCCATGTGTTTGCATCTTAATTAAATATTCTTCAGCCATTTCCATCAGTCTCGTATGCTCTACTTCCTTTAACATTTTGCTTGGCTTAGCATTCCATTAACATAGTCCTCATGGTTCTGTAAATAATTAATTTTATTGGTTGTGTGATACACAAGAGTAGATAACTTTAAAATAAACAGCAGGTATAAACTTACCTTTCTGGGCCTTATATCACTATTCATTATATTATTATTTAATGTTCGTTTGGTTGACACTATTGTGTCATCTTCAGAGATCTGTAAGATATTATTGGTTATAAAACACTGTAGATTTCACAGACATACAAAACTGGTTAAATCTAATAAAACAGATGAATTTAGAGGATCTTTATCCATAAAATTACTGTACTGATATACAGTGGGTAAGAGTTCCCAGCAATCTATCTCTACACAAAAACAAGATCAATCTGATACTTTTACGACATGAAAGAAGGATAAACAAACAACATTCATGTGTTCACAGGGCATTCAGTAATCCACACGAACAGAACTACAGGCAAACCAAAGTATTACATAGATAGACCATAATTGATTTGATCAAAATCTTTGGTATCTTACTTTTTGTGTACTTCTTCCCATGCTTTAGATTTTAATTTGTTTGTATTGGTATCTAGGGATTTATTCTCAATAATTTGCGCATATTCTTTAAGCACTGAGCGAAATAATTGCTGAAACAGTAAAAAACAGTATAAATAAATAACACGCGCCACGGTAGTAATAAAGTCCACGCAATTACTATCAATATGATTTACCATTTCTTCATCCCGGTTAATAAAAATATATATTAATCTCTCATACTGCAAAAAATATATTTATAATTTTACCAAAAGTTTCAAAACAAACTGCTAATTTTCTTGTCATCTGTCACGTTGACAATATGCATAGAGAATATAATCACTCTTTTTACTTTTAAATTAATAGTATTGCCATAACATTCGCATTGATGCTGGTGTAACCAATGTATTGGTTCGCCGAGGGTACTCGATGTTTATTAATAACGTTCTGATTACCAAGTTAATACTTTCTTACTGTCAGACTAGCGAATCCAAATGTAACGTCAGATAAGCTTTGGAGTATGCGATTTTTATTAATAAGACTGATAAATAATAATAATAATAATAATAAATGGCTTTATTTCAGACAAAGTCCATATAATGTTAGTACTTACAGAAAACCTTAAAGCTATTGTTAGTAATAAATACAATAAAGTAAAATAAAAGAAATAAAAACCACACAGGAGCACCGGTTTATGCCAAGCCTTGGACGCGACCACCCACAGTATGCAGTCGCATCCAGTGTCGCCACATCGGCGAGTCCCAGCGGTCCACTAACACTTTCAGAAGGCTGTTCGAGCTGGCCCGCATGCGCTTCATAAGAGACGCGCAGCGCTTCCGCATAATGGCATGGAAACCATCTACGCATTTCTCCGCAAACATTGCTGAGGCGCTGCAGTGGCGCGGCAGTCCGAACAGCACCCTGAACGCGTTATTATATTGTACTCGCAGGGCACTGTATATACGCTGCTTGTACTTAGTCCACAGGCTGCACGTGTAAAAAGATTGACAGAAGGCCTTAAATAGTGTCACTTTCACTTGTTCAGTACACCGTGCAAACCTGCGAGCCAGCATGTTACAGCGCACAGACAGCGCCCTGCGTTCCCTCTCCAAATCAGTATTGTCACTTAGATCTTCTGAGACCCAGTGACCCAGATACTTAAACTGCGAAACTTTGCTTAATCTGGCACCACAAAGATACAAAGGAGGCATATTTT
This sequence comes from Pyrrhia umbra, assembly GCA_963891755.1. NCBI lineage: Eukaryota > Metazoa > Arthropoda > Insecta > Lepidoptera > Noctuidae > Pyrrhia > Pyrrhia umbra. The sequence goes on from OY982943.1 coordinate 7,927,200, forward strand.
CATAGCATTTTTTGCCAGACTTAAACACCATCACTTCACTCTTCTTTACATTGTATCTGAGTCCCTGGGTGCGTGCATACTCTTCGCAAATCTCTAGCAGTCTGCGCATGGCACCGATCGACGGGCTCAGCAGCACCATATCGTCCGCATAGCTGATATTATTGACGCACTGTCCGTCTATATGGCACCCTATGCCTGTTCTGCTGAGCTCGCCGATCAGCTCGTTCATGTATAAGTTAAAGATACGAGGAGAGGTTAGCCCCCCCTGCCTCACCCCGCACTCCAACCCATACACGTCCGAGTATGAATCTGCCCACCTCACAACATTCTTTTGACTCAAGTACCAATATTTTAACATTGCAACAATATCGCGTGGTAAATCTGTTTCATTTTTCAGCTTTTGCCACAATATATCATATGACACCAAATCGAATGCCCTGGACAAGTCCAGGTAACAGGCATAAACCGGTGTATTTCTGGCTGTATAATACTGCACAGTCTGCTTGAGGCACAGGATGGCACTCTCAGTAGAAAGACCTGGTCTAAATCCAAATTGCGCATCATGAAGTTCAATGTGCCTGTCCAGGTATTTATCAAGCAGACTGTCCAGCACTTTTGCTATCACAGTAGCAAGCGAGATGGGTCTGTAGTTGGCCAGGTCTGAGACATCCCCAGTCTTGTTTTTTATAACTGGAACAACCACAGTATGTGTAAGTTCATCCGGTAGGTAACAATGACTCACACATAAGCTGAAAAACATAGCAAGTACCCGATACAAATGAAAGCCAGCATATTTCAAATGCTCAATGCTGAGACCATCATGACCAGGGGACTTACCTCGGACCATTTTACGAATTACGGCGGCAACTTCCCCGGCACAAAATCTAACAGTAACATCCCCTGGCGTGATCTCAGCACCGCAAGCCAGATCAGTCGAGCTTACAGGAGGAGATTCCACCCTAAAATGACGCTGAAATAGGTTGGCAATATCACCAGGAGCATGCACACCCCCAACGCTCACAGGTAGACTCGATTTCGGATTCAATTTATTTGTCTTTTTCCAGAATTTTCCAAAGTGTTTATTCGAATGATGTTGGGCAATTATATCAAGCTTGATTTGTTTCTCGTTATCTTGACAAAATTTTACTCGCGATATAAAGAACACACCCTCCAAGTTTCAGGTCTCAACGATCAGCGGTTTAGGTTGTGCGTTGATCCGCCAGTCATTCAGGACAAAGCATTTATATGTATTTAAATCAATTCCGGTTTTCTTCTACTGAAGAAACTCCTCTAAAATTTACCAACATTAAAAATATTCGATGTTGTTTCGATTTTTCAGTAACCTAATATTGAAAATAATTTCTATAAAATAAGACAAAAAACCTTCTCCCTAAAAACCGCGTCCCTTATTTTAATTGACCTTCACAAAAAAGGCTAAATATAAACTTTCAAAAAATATATTTCTTTGCCTAACTTTTTCTTTGGGCCTTAATTTTTTCCGGCTAATAGATTTTAACGACGTCGCCCGTTTCAGTAGATAAAGGCAACAGTTTGTTAGTTTGTATTTTATGTTTTTATTAAGAACTGAAGCACGTTTTCAGAGCGTTATTCACTGTCTGATAAAGTTAAGCTTCAGAATTAGAACTGGACTTTATTACGTTACGAGATGATTTCTGTAGTGTGTCTAAAGCTAGGTTTATTCTACGACACTACACCATACACTCAGTGTATACAGCGAGTGTCTGTGTCTCAACAGGTGTGGGATACGAAAGATGTGTCGCGACAGCGGCATCACAAAGAGTGTTGTGACAGCATAGACATTTATGTCTGACATCGGTGTCGCAATTTCTAAAGTAGTCTTTACTTAGCTGTGCGTATAAAAACGTTTGTCTCCGCGCTTTTTGTTTGGAACGTGAACATTTTTGAGATAAAAACTTTATTAAATCTGATCTCATCTAATCTAGAACTTGGTTTACCTGTGCCAAGTTTTGTCTAAATTCGACCAATAGTTTCTTCTTGAAAGACATACAAACATCAGTACATATATAGGTACTTCTCGGCTCTCGCTAGGGCATCCACCGCATTTCTCCCGATCTCTCGATTTGACACAAAAATAAGAAACCCAACACAAAAAAACCGGCCAAGTGCGAGTCGGACTCGCGCACCGAGGGTTCCGACCATTGGAAAGAAAAAATACGCAATAAAGTCGCAATTATCTTGTTTTTTTCCGACCGCATAATTAAGTTTGTTTGTAGAGGAAAATTGCTGATTACTTAAAAACTACCTGCTAGATCTCGTTCAAACCAATTTTCAATGGAAGTTTGCATGATAATCTACATCATATATTTTTTTTAGTTTTATCATTCTCTTATTTTAGAAGTTACAGGGGGGGGGACACACATTTTACCCCTTTGGAAGTGCCTCTCGCGCAAACTATCCAGTTTAGAAAAAAATGATATTAGAAACCTCAATATCATTTTTGAAGACCTATCCATAGATACCCCACACGTATGGGTTTGATGAAAAAAAAATTTTTGAGTTTCAGTTCTAAGTATGGGGACCCCCAAAATTTATTGCTTTTTTTCTATTTTTGTGTCAAAATCTTAAAGCGGTTCACAAAATATATCTATTTACCAAATTTCAACAGTATAGTTCTTATAGTTTCGAAAAAAAATGGCTGTGACATACGGACGGACAGACAGACAGACAGACAGACAGACAGACAGACAGACAGACAGACATGACGAATCTATAAGGGTTCCGTTTTTGCCATTTGGCTACGGAACCCTAAAAATACCTCTACCACCCACCCCTTCTCATAACACTTTATATAGGGTTCAAAAAATGACACCAACAATATTGATTGTGGTAACTACTACCCCTATGAGGTAGTGTAGTTTAGAATATCAGTAGTAGAAATAAAAAGTAAAATAATTGAAAAATATTTTTACTAAATAGTAGTAGTAAAAATAAGTTTATAGTAAAAGTTATTTTCTCAGTTAACCAACAAATATCGTATCAGTAATACACACTGCCCCAATTATAACATTACACTCTAACCCAAATAGAAGATATCATGCCATACGCATAATTAAATAATTACTTCTAACATGCAATTGTAAGTACCAGGAATACATAAACGGATGGAGTTGTTCGTAAGCTGTGAGCATAAAATTTTATAGCGCGTTGCCGCTCCACTAGTTCTCGTTAGTAGTTTTAGTATCCGATATAGGAATATGTTTTCAATGATAATTGTGATGTTGGATAGGAATAGATCTGTAGCTTTGTGATACATATTATTTACAGGTTTTGGTAGGTATATTATTAACTAGCTTCTGCCAGCGACTTCGTCCGCGTGGAATAGTGGTGCTTCGCTCCTATTGGTCTTAGCGTGATGATATATAGCCTATAGCCTTCCTCGATAATTGGACTATCTAACACTGAAATAATTATTTAAATCGGACTAGCGGTTCCTGAGATCAGCGCGTTTGAACAAAGTGACAACATTTCCCTTCACTGCTCTGCTCCTATTGATTGTAGCGTGATGAAAAGTATACTATAACCATCTCAGGAGTATGACAAATAATTGTACCAAGTTTCGTTAAAATCCGTCGAGTAGTTTTTGTTTCTATAGAGTTTATACAGACAGACAGACAAAAATTTTACTGATTGCATTTTTGGCATCAGTATCGATCCCTAATCACCCCCTGATAGTTATTTTGGAAATATATTTCATGTACAGAATTGACCTCTCTACAGATTTATTATAAGTATAGAAGATATTGGTAATTATTAGTATTATATTCCTGAAATTAATAAAATTGGTGTGGTGTTTATCGTTAAAATTTATCATTTGCCTACCATTAAATTGTCAAAGAATGGCGAGTCCGTCAGTAAGTAAAAGTCTTCTGTCATCGTAAATTATAAAAAAATGACAAAAAAATATATATTTTCACAAGTACTTCGATAAAACTTTCATTAAGTACGACTTAAAAAATACTCTTTTTTTTAAAGATAATTTTATAATCGGATGTCATAAAAGAATAGTATGCGATTAACGATCGCTCGTTTAAAATTTTATGCAGTTTTAATTTTCTCCACGTTTTCTGTGCACTCGTTTTATTTTATTTTATGTGACATTCTAAAATTTTATTTGTTTTAAATTGTAGCCCGTAATTTTTTGACGAATCTTTTTTTTTCTGACTTTTTTACGGTAACGTTAATGAGTAATTTAATGCCACTTTGCCGCTTCACACTTTTTCTATCTGCTACTGACTTACGCAAAATGTGAAATTTGAGAGTTGAACGGAAGGATTTCTTACTAAGAAAGTGCGAGAGTGAACAGAGTCTTCAACCTGTTTTTTTTGTAATTATTTTAGCTAAAATTTTAATAAGTTTATTTTTTTTAAGTTAATCTTTAATCTTCACCTTAATAATCTCACAGTTTATATGATAAACTAGCTGTTTCCCGCGGTTTCACCCGCATCCCGAGGGAACTTCTTCGCGTACCCGGGTAAAAAGTATCCTATATGTTAATCTAGGTTAAAAGCTATATGTGTACCAAATTTCATCCAAATCCGTTCAGTAGTTTTTGCGTGAAAGAGTAACAAACATCCATACATCCATTCTTACAAACTTTCGCGTTTATAATATTATATTATCCTACTAATATTATAAACGCGAAAGTTTGTAAGAATCTATATGTGTACCAAATTTCATCCAAATCCGTTCAGTAGTTTTTGCGTGAAAGAGTAACAAACATCCATACATCCATTCTTACAAACTTTCGCGTTTATAATATTAGTAGGATTCTTACAAACTTTCGCGTTTATAATATTAGTAGGATTACAAATCGGATTAATAAAACAAAAAAAAATAGGCGAAATTTCCGTACATACAAACTAAAATCCGGATTTCGTTTCATATCATAGATAAATCAATCGTAATCCTATTAAATTTATCGCACCCAATGGCTTAATAAAGTGCATTACCGGTTTAAATACAGCGTGTTCACAGTTCGCGCATAACTCACGGGTAAGCTGCGTTTATTCACAGATATAGTTAATTGCTCTAAACGCGAGCACCCTTTGTAATTGGGGTATGTGATTAAGCCGTTAATGTATTAAAATGTGGTTTATTATCTTAAATAGTTCCTGTAATTCTAATTACTCCATTATTATAGTAGATTTCTGGCCGGTTGCACCACAATTTTTATCGTTTATACTTTGACGAATATCACAAAACATGATATCAATAATTAGGATGACATTGTTAAAATAATTTTTGAGATCCCTAATATATATTATTATTTAGTACTAGCTTCTGCCAGCGACTTCGTCCGCGTGGAATAGTGGTGCTCCGCTCCTATTGGTCTTAGCGTGATGATATATAGCCTATAGCCTTTCTCGATAAATGGACTATCTAACACTGAAAGAATTATTTAAATCGGACCAGCGGTTCCTGAGATTGGCGCGTTTAAACAAAATGACAACATTTCCCTTCACTGCTCTGCTCCAATTGATTGTAGCGTGATGAAAAGTATACTATAACCAGCTCAGGAGTATGACAAATAATTGTACCAAGTTTCGTTAAAATCCGTCGAGTAGTTTTTGTTTCTATAGAGTTTATACAGACAGACAGACAGACAGACAGACAGACGGACAGACAGACAGACAGACAAAAATGTTATTGATTGCATTTTTGGCATCAGTATCGATCCCTAATCACCCCTTGATAGTTATTTTGGAAATATATTTCATGTACAGAATTGACCTCTCTACAGATTTATTATAAGTATAGATAGAAGATATGTCATAAATATTTAGACGAAAAACATAAAATAAGAGCATAATTATTCAATTTTATCCTCCATATTGATAGATCGTTGTTGACAGTTCTTCCGTTTCACGTTTAAGTAACCGGCTATTAGTCTTTTAAATAATTTATTAATATGTACGTGAAAACCAGAGGACTCTAATTCAAATACTCATTTATTCAAACTAGGTTAAAAATCAGCACTTTTTGAATGTCAGTTTTACAAAAGACAGCCCTTTACGCAGGAAGTTATATGTTTTTGCTGGGGAGAAGAAGTGGCGCAACAAACTCCCCAGCAACACATATCTGTCTGTTAGGTTTGAACAACCTTCGTGTATACAATATTAATTTAAAAAATGAATAATTTCAAGCACTACAACTTTAGTCTAATGCACGAAAAATGAAGTGTCCTAAAACAGACATAAATTTACTTAAAAGGTCAAGTCAATTAATACATACAACTTATTGACTCAATCCCTTACTTTTGTAGGGACCTACTCAAACCAAATATTGTTGTATGACACTTTTGAGAAAATATCATATAGTTTATACAAATTGATTATAAGAAAAATGTAAACAAAATCGTAACCTATTTATTTAAGTAGCGTAAGGATGCGTTTATGTCAATTTCATTCTCTAACTAAATAAATTCATAATTTAAAGCCATTTTATTTATCTATGTTATAATAATAAATGCTATAGTGATTTTGTATAATACGCTTTCACGGTAAAACGGCTAAACCGATTTTGATGAAATTTGGTACGGAGATAGATGGTACCCTGGAGACGGTTATAAGCTTCTTTTATCCGGGTGCATTAAGTAGTTCCTTCCGGACGCGGGTGAAACCTTGAAAAACAGCTAGTCTTCCTTTAAAGCAATTAGGTACAGAAGTCGCACTCCTTGATTACAACTAACCCTTCTCCTAAACACATTAATTCTTACAACCTAATTTGTTTATCAGTACTGTAAATTGTGTAACAAGAAAAATATAGCGGCAACGTGACAACAAAGAAATGTGTTTAATTAAACCCCCGGTATTAACGGAGGAGGGATCGCTGTGGCTAGAAGACTTGTTGTAATGATAAGGTGCGAGTTATAAGCGGAGGCGGGGGCGGGTAACTTGTATCGAGATTCGAGATATATTGGTTAGCGAGTTATGAGCGGCAGCGGTTTGGGGATCATTCTTTTTACTTATATTATTTTTAATTATATTATAAACTAGCTTCCCGCCAGCGGCTTCGCCCGCGATATTATAGCTAATGGATACAAAAACTTGACAAATTATATACTACTAGCTTCTGCCCGCGACTTCGTCCGCGTGGAATAGTGGTAGAAAACCCAAATATCTTACGGAACCCTATTTTTTTCCAAAATAAAATTTAGCCTATGTTACTCGTGGATAATGTAGCTTTCGAATGGTGAAAGAATTTTTAAAATCGGTCCAGTAGTTTTTGAGCCTATTCATTACAAACAAACAAACAAACAAAGTTTTCCTCTTTATAATATTATATACTAAAACTTCATTAATCACTCTATCTATTAAAAAAAACCGCATCAAAATCCGTTGCATAGTTTTAAAGATTTAAGCATACATAGGGATATAGGGACAGAGAAAGCGACTTCGTTTTATACTATGTAGTGATGTGAAAGTTTGTGAGGATGTGTATATGTATGTATGATTGTACTCTCCTACGGAAGATCTACTGAATAGATTTGGATGAAAATATTATTATGGAGATAGAGGGGATCCTGGAGACGGCTATAGTCTACAGCAGTTCCCTTGGGACGCGGTTGAAACCGTGGAAAATGGCCAGTTCTACATATATCCAGACAATTTTATTAAAACCAATGAAAACGAATTCGACATGAGCCATTAATTTGCAATTCAGTGCATCTATTGCAATAAATGTCAGTTTAAACATATACTTATGTAGTATTTTGTCAATAAAGCTGAATGGTTATGCGGTACAAAATTGGATTTGTTGTCATTCGCAAAGGTGATTAACATCCACATTTAATTTCCTAAATTAAAACAGTGTACATAATTGAGGGTTTAATTTTTACGAGCCATTGTTTTTGGAGTAGTCATTTAGTTTTGTTTATATTGATCAAATTAACTGGCTATTGTTTATATTGTTAATTAAAATTTGTCGTATATTTTTAGTAACAATATTTTTTTACCAGGTTGTTGTCGTGTTCAGTCGCTCCATGTTAAACAGTGGTACTCAGTTGCATCTGGTTAGATTGGAAGCCGACCCCAACATAGATAGGAAAAGGCTAGGCCGATATTGTTAACTTAAAACCATATTGTGAAGTATTACATCAGTAATAGTTTCGTACTTAAATAAAATACATATTACCTAATATGATATGATGTCCAACGCTCAAACTTTTTGTACTAAGATTCTGAGCTGAGCCGCGGACAGACGGACAGATAGACAAAACATTGCGATACTATAAGGGTTCATTGTTGACTACGAAAACCTAAAAACTATGCCTGAAAAATCCAAGTACCTTTTACTAGTACTTCGAAATTTACTCATGAATCGCTTGAATATTATCCCTTGTACCACAACAAAACCATTATCAAGGAAATAGTAAGAAAGCAATTAGTTAGCGACAAACGCTGCGAATAACTGAGAGTTTTGGACTAATAACATTGTAGCGAGCGTTCCCGTAAACATCTACAAAGTAAACTAGACGAAGTGCTCGGTTTTATTTGTACCGGGTATTGACAAATACTGCTTGGGAACGGTTAAATATTAAGGGCCGAGTTCACCGATAGATGGTTATATAATCGGCTCGTTAAACGAAAACCTTTTAAACCACGAAGCGGAAATTTTCTTGTTCAACTCCAGTTTGGTAATTGACCGTTTTAGAAATCGGATCAACTGAAAACAGCTGTTTACTATACATTCAAACTTCTACCATACGATTGATATCATATCATTTTGGTTTTTTTAGTCCTAAAACGGTCGATAATCGACCGAACCAGGATTGAACGAGAAGTGGGTAACATGAAAATTCTCGCTTCCTAGTTGAAAAAACCTTTTTTACGAAACCATTAGTCGTTCAAGATGCTTATATAATCGGCTCGTTAAACAGGAAACGTTTTTTAACAACGAAGCGGGAATTTTCGTGTTGTCAACTTCGTGTTCAACCCCGGCTTGGTAATCAACCGTTTTAGGAATAAAACACCCAAATGATATGACATCCATCGTATGGTAAAAGTTTAAGTGTATGGTAAATGGTTTTCAGTTGATCGGACCGTTATCTTGTCGGTGAAGTTGGGCCTAAGAGTAAGACAATCTACGATGTGCCGTTAACTTTGTCTTCAGTTCAAGAGCAGTTTGCACTTAACTGTTATGTCATACGGCTAGTTTGTTGTTTTTCGAGGAAATTTACGTGTTTTTAAACGAATTTTGTCGTCTCCTAGAGAGAACCCGTCGTATTGCAACTTGCAATGTCATTTTATTACGGAGTGTTGGTTCTTTAACTATTAACAGAACATCCTTACTAATACTATATTTTTTTTTTTTAAAAACTTTGCCCCACACTAGGAATTATTCCTGTGTCGTGGGTGCGTTTACACACATGCACAAACATCCAGACCCGGAACAATTTTAGTTGTCCCGTGCGGAAATCAAAACCGCGCAGCAGCCAATTGCTCAGCCACTACGCCAAACGTGCGGTCTGTTTTCGAATGTGACTGTCTGTTTTGCTTTCACGGTGAAGCGGCTGAACCGATTTGAATGAAATTTGGAATGGAGATAGCTTCAAGGTACAATCTATCTCCATCCCAAGGAATGACTTAAAACTGAATTGTGTAATGACACTGTCTGTAATAAAACATTTTCCATACCAAAATTCTTTTGAATTGTTTAAGCTGTTTTGCTATGATAGCGTTACAAACAAACAAACTCACATTCCCATTTATAATCTTAGTTAAGATTCAAACTTCTATTAATATTTCATCGTTATTATTTATTACATATTTTACGACTCCCAAGTTAACTGTTTAGCTCGTAAATCTTATAATATACTAGTTAAATATGTTATTATTTAACTGATACAAGTTGATCGTTAATAACGTCAGTAACGCTACTATGAAGCATCATTACCATTAGCGGAACGTCTCCTTCCTACTCAGGATTTTTGATTTAGGGCCACGAGATCAGCGGTTTGGCTCATGAGAGGAGTAAACTGTATTATTTGTTTCATTTTTTTTTTTTGAGTTCTCATAATGTTTGGTACTCAAATGTTTTGTAGTATTTCTCAATTTGTGCTACGTTTAATTAACAACAATAAAAAAATGTGATATTATGTATAATGGCTCATGTGTTAATTAGCTATTAAGCAAAGTTCCTAGGTAAGGTGCTTTTAGGTATCGCTCTCATGGAGCGTCAATTTTCACAATAGAAAAAATGCCCATATTAATGAATTCTTAATCAAATCACAGCGAGACTATGGCAGTTTATTTTTAACGGTAAAACCACCACACTGAGTTTGATGTTTTCTATGCTACATTTCATGTTTTAAAACTCTAAGACAGACAACTTAAACCCCAATTTAAATTGAGCGCTCCCGTTCTCCTATACTTTCTATCTATAGCAATGACTTCTAAGAATTCAACTCACGTTTAAAATAAATTCAATTCTAAAACCGCAATTTCCGTGGCCCCGCACCGTCGCAAGTAGGAATTCCTAACAACGTTCGTCGTTATCACATGCCTGTAGGCGAGTGGGGGGTGTATGGGGGGGAGACACTCACCTGGCGATACCTACCTGTCTAATGATGAGGTGGCTCTTTACAAATATATTTTAATAGCATTGAAAGAAAAAAGGAAAGTTTTTCTGGATGTGGGAATATTTCAAGGTTTGGGTGGAAGAAAGCTTAGATCCACGGCTACGCCTACGTTGTGTGCATATATAACATCGCCCACATGTAGAACTTGAGGATAATATGTAGCTTTAAACTCTATTCAGTCGCCCTGTTAAAAACTTTTAGAAAACACAAAGGTTTTACATAACCAACCGTAGGAGTTTAGGTAGCACGAATTATAATCTTTTTCAATTGATTTAAAGAAAAAAGTAAACAAAGTCTTGACCTATTTTGTTCTAATTCTGCCACAGAAATTAACAAAATAGCGTAAGGATGGCGCATTCATGTCAATTTCACGCTCTAAACATCACCATTCATCATTTAATGCCGATTTATTTATAGATGTGGGAAAATTAGAACAAAATAGGTTATGATTTTGTTTACATTTTTCTTAAAATCAATTGTTACAGACGACGTACAGACTTTGGTAACTCTTCAAGCTCTTCAAACACTCCAATTAGATCGTAACACGTTGATTATACGTATAAATGGTGGTATAATAAAGATTTATCGCTTACAAGCTATTATAGGCAGCCATTAACGGTAACAAGTATGAAATATACGTGTGTCGATAAAGACGTGATGGGTAGTTACAATTTGAAGGTAGTGTGAAGGAACTACCGTCCTTTTGGGTTCGATGTTGTTGGATAAAGGTTACTATAATAAACTAGCGACACTCCCCAGCTTTGCACATTATGCGCGTATTATACATAATGTATGAACCGACTACCTTCTGTCCGCGACTTCGTCAGCGTGGAATAGTGATGCTCCGCTCCTATTGGTTTTAGCGTGATGATATATAGCCTATAGTCTTCCTCAATAAATGGGCTATCTAACACTGAAAGAATTTTTCAAATCGTACCAGTAGTTCCTGAGATTAGCGCGTTGAAACAAACAAACTCTTCAGCTTTATTATATTAGTATAGATATACAGGGGGAGCATGTTATCCGGTAACTGGGTTGTGCAGGTCAGATAGGCAGTCGTTCCATGTAAAACACTGGTACTCAGCTGTGTATGTTTAGACTGAAAGCTGACACCAACTAAGTTAAGAAAAGACTAGGCAGATGATGATATATATGTATAAACCTTCCTCTTGAATCTCTAACTATTGATGAAAACTGCATTATAATCCGTTGCGTAGTTTAAAAGATCTAAGCGTAAGACGGTGGGAAGCGACTTTGTTTTATACTATCTGAAGAATGACCCCTTATTGTTAAAATACAAGGTTTCAACACAATCAGAGAATCCGTCGCCTTGGTGCGCTTTTTTAATCTGAACTGTCCCACTGCTGGGCATAGCTATCCGCCCGTCTCCAATATCCTGCTCTGTTTTTGCCTTGCCTGGACAATCTGTTTCAAACCCATCCGGGTTATCATAGGACATAGTTACTCTTTATTATTTAATAAGATTGTTAAACTCAATATCCTTCCTTTTCCTTAGTCGGTTAATTATTTATTTATACTTAATCTCTTTTGTTTTTCTTTACAGGTAAGTTGGAGTTTCATACTTAGTGCGTCGTCCGAACACCAGAATTGAAGCGTGTCTCTTTCATCACGTGTAAGTGAAACTTAATGTTCCTATCTGTACATATAAAACGCTTTGTCCTGAATGACTGACGGATCAACGTTCAGCCTAAACCGAAACTTGGAGGTAGAGACCTGAAACTTGGAGGGTGTATTCTTTGTATGACGTAGGCATCCGATAAGAAATGATTTTCCGAAATTTTACCCCTAAAAAAGGGGGGCAAAGTTTGTATGAAACTCTGTAATTTTTTATTTGTATTCGTAATTCGTATAGCCCACACTGGCAGAAAGCTAGTGATTACTAATATTATAAGTCCAACGAATGTAACTCTGTCTGTTACGGTTTCACGGGAAAATGGCTAAACCGATTGAGATGAAATTTGGTATAGAGGTAGACTGAAGCCTGGAGAAGTACATAAGGTCGTTATTATCCGACTACGTGAGGTAGGATAAGGGTGAAATAACAGGATACATTTAACCTCATACAAAAATATAGGAAGTGATGAAGGGCGGGCGTTTTGGGGGCTGTTTTGTAAATTTGACGTTCAAAAAGTGCTGATTTTCAGCCTAATTTGAATAATTAATTTTTGAGTTTGAATTTGTGGTCGATATGTGTGTGTATATACAAAAATAAACATACACATAAAAGCATATCGTCAACGTGTTCGTGGATGTACATATCAAATAATTCTACCCATAGATTTTTATCCCGACAATTTTTATTTCAAAAGACACTTTTAATATTAAAACTGAAAACACACAACAAATTGCTCTAGAGTTTTAATATGAAATACGTTAAGCTTATAAATCAAGGAGCCCCGCGAAGTATGTTAAGGGCGAACTAATAAAACGCGAAGTTTTCGTATCGTGCGAGTTACGTGCGAGTGTGCGAGTGAAACTCCCTCCAGGCTATATGTACAGGTGGTTTGTTAGCTGAAGTTTTTTTTATTGAAATACCTTTTTATAGATATTTGAACCGACTGCAAAGACAGTCGTTTATGTATTGTTTTTTTGCGTATTATCCTTACTAATATTATAAATGCGAAAGTAACTCTGTCTGTCTGTTACGCTTTCACGCCTAAACCAGTGAGCCGATTTTGATGAAATTTGGTACAGAGATAGAATAGACCCTGAGGAACAACATAGGCTACTTTTTACCCGGGTGCGCTAAGTAGTTCCCTCGGGATGCGGGTGAAACCGCGGGAAACAGCTAGTCTGTAATAATTTAATCTATGTATACTTACAAGCTGCTGCTACTAGCAGACCGGGCTATTTGGTTCTGTCTGTTTTTCGTGATTTTTCATAAATTTTAATTTTGTTTATTTATTTTTAAAACATATTAATTACATTTTTAAATATTTTGACAAACAATATAAAAAAAAAATACATTGAAAAATATATATTTTAATAATTATTATCCTATCGTACTGCTTGTTTTACGTGATTTTTAAATTTTCAAAAATTATTCTCCTATTCGGGGCGGAGACAAACTCAACTAATATTTTAATTGCGTTAGTGGGTTTGTTGTGTAAAGCTTTCACGCTAAAACGGCTGAACCGATTTGGATGAAACTTGGTATGGGGATAGATGGGACCTTAGAGACGGTTATATGTTAATTTTTAACCAAGTCCGTGAAGTACTTCCCGCGGAACACGGGTGAAACCTAACAAAACAGCTAGTATTTTATGAATTACTAGTTGATCCCGCGAACTTCGTACCGCCATATTTTTTTCTGATCGATTGTTTAAAATTTTCTTTTATATTTCTATAAAAGATTATTTAAACTTATCCCGACAATAATGAACACAAACAAAAGAATTATCTAATTTGGTGCAGTCGTTCGGAAGTTACACGCGCACTTATGTACATTTCGGCGATTCATTTTTATTTAGATACATAGATGAAATAAATGCATGTAAAACTCACAACTAACTCCCACTCTCATAGACTACATATCACGGACATAAATATCCCACAATGTACAGCTAGTTACCCAGCCTTAGTTCCCGTGTGTCCCATCCGCCGGTTACTTACAGGGTGTTTAATTTTAAATACCCGGCGCGCCGCGCCTCGCGATATTTTAATTACAAGCTACCGATAAATTATATGGGCGTGCCAGCCGACCGACTCGGTAGATAATAGATACACTTTAATTTTGTCAGTATAGCTTTTTCGTTTATTTACACTTGTTTAGTTAGAATTTTGTAAAACCAACCATCATCAAAAGGGGACTCTTACTGACTTAAACCCATCCATGTTCCTTCATCAGGCCTTTTTATTCCGGGGGCGCGGTATCTCTTTCGAACGTCCCGCAGCCCCGGCAGGAACCAGGCTTATTCTAATTTCATATTATATGAATGTGACTTAGATTATTTGCTGGGGAGTTTGTTGCGCCACTTCATCCCAGCAAAAACACATAGGGAGTGGTATAGGAGGGCGTTTTGGGGGCTGTCTTCTGTAATTTTAAGTCTAACTAGCTTCTACCAGCGACTTCGTCCGCGTGGAATAGTGGTGCTCCGCTCCTATTGGTCTTAGCGTGATGATATATATAGCCTATAGACTTCCTCGATAAATGGACTATCTAACACTGAAAGAATTATTTAAATTGGAGCAGCGGTTCCTAAGATTAGCGCGTTTAAACAAAATGACAACATTTCCCTTCACTTCTCTGCTCCTATTGATTCTAGCGTGATGAAAAGTATACTATAACCATCTCAGGAGTATGACAAATAATTGTACCAAGTTTCGTTAAAATCCGTCGAGTAGTTTTTGTTTCTATAGAGTTTATACAGACAGACAGACAGACAGACAGACAAAAATTTTACTGATTGCATTTTTGGCATCAGTATCGATCCCTAATCACCCCCTAATAGTTATTTTGGAAATATATTTCATGTACAGAATTGACCTCTCTACAGATTTTATTATAAGTATAGATTTGAACAAATAATTTATTGCTTTTTTTACTCGGTGGGAATTGACATCGCTGCAAGTTTATCCACAGCTCATTAGCACGTGCCATCAAGTAGATAGACCCAGCATCCATATTTTTCCCTCCAATATCATCATCTTATGCCCGTCGCGATAACGGCAGCTTGTTAAAACTTGCTTGTTCAAACTTTATGTCTGATTGCAGATACGAACTTGGAATAATTTACCTTTTCATAGACCTATTGGTTTCGAATCCAAGTGTATCTTTAAAGGTAAATTGGAAGGATACGTTTAGAATCACGGTTTGAATTTGTAATTGGTTCGTGGAGTTGGAATTGGTCGGTTCAGTTTACTTGTAATGAGTTTGTTGTTAAAAGTAGGGCTTGAGTGAGTGTTGGAAAAGGTCAAAGAGAAAATTTGTTTCATATTTTTCTATTAATAAATAGTGGTAGCCTAATGGTTTAGGCATCTGCATCTCGTGTATATGCGAGTTCGAAACCCGGCAAGTATTAATGTGATTTTTCTAAAGTCATAATTATGTACTTTTTAAGTGTATTTTAGACACCACTGAGTAACGGTGAAGGAAATCATCGAGAAGAAATCTGGACTTAAAGTCTGAAATCGCTAATCCGCCTTGAGCAAACGTGGTGAACAATGCCCATGTCTTATCTGTATGAGAAGAGGCCTTACCTCAATAATGTAAATAGGCCGATAATAATTATGATGTTAATTAATAGATGACCTAGAATATATTCAAACAATCCTCATTTACATATGGTAAAGGACACACCTCTATGTTAAAATCACTCGGGTTTTGGTAAAATAAACAACGAGTTTATATTGTGGGTCAAAAGCAAACTCAAGTATCTAGGTACTTTTAAAATATTGATCGGGGACAAAATAAATATATGAAGATGGAAATAGCCAAAAGTTATTTTTACATTCACGTGTCAGATCCAAAGATAACCTCGAGTCACATTTTCTGATACGAAAATATTTTTAAAACTTTCTAAGAATCAGAGAGGATGTTGCTATTCCAACTTCTTGAAATTTTAAAAGCATTTTAAACAATTGCTTCCAAAAATATCACCGAGGTCCGGTGCGGCTTGTCAAATTTGACAGCTGTCAAGTGTCAGATTTGACATGTGTCATGTGAGGGCGTCGGATGTCGTTATGCGAAACTATATAGATAATTATAACTCGGTTCGCTTTTGTTGTTTGGTATAGTTACTTTTGAGATATTTTTGATATGTTTTATTTTATCTTGAGATTTCGAACTTCATTACAGGTTATTTTTTTAGAAGGACAAGGAATCTGGATTTTGAGGAAACCGTACGCTGCGTTCTTTTTTTTTATAAACACGTGATTTTACTGGCATCTAAAAATATCTTTTTAAACAGCTACGTTTTTATCCTTAACAAAAATACTCATCTAAAAATAGAATTAGCAATTTCAAATGTTTAATTAGTCATTTGCGTAATAAAAACAATTTGTGAGATTGAAGGCTTTTTGAAAGAAGCACCGTTTTTCCTCGTTCACAAAACAGTGAGAGCTGAATGAAATACTTTATTACGAATGTATGTAACACTAGCTTTTGCTCGCGGCATTGCCCATGTTATTTGCTAACCAAAAGATAGCCTCCCAGTGTGGCTTTCTAATACGTAGTTACATTTTTTTTTAATTCGTCAGTGTTTTCTAAAACACACTCGAATTTTAAAATTTCTAAAGATTTTCTCTAAGAGTACCTATATAATACAAAATTAGCTTCATGTTATTACTAGCTGTTGACCAAATTTCTCTCGCATCGTGAGGGAAATAATTCACATACTCTAAGTTTTAAATTACCTTCATACCATCTTGAGAGAAGAGGAGATGAAAAGAAAAAGAAAAAAAAAAAAACAAAACTGGAATAGATTTCCTTATGTCAAATGTTAAATGAAAAATCCAAATGAAAAATACTTAGGACTAAATTCACCGACAGATCCTTACTATATTAATATTATAAATGCGAAAGTTACTCTGTCTGTCTGTCACGCTTTCACGCCAAAACTACTGGACCAAATGAAATTTGGTACAGAGATAGAATAGACCCTGAGGAATAACATAGGCTACTTTTTACCCGGGTGCGCTAAGTAGTTCCCTCGGGATGCGGGTGAAACCGCGGGAAACAGCTAGTGGTAATATAACGGCCCGTTAAAGAAAATGTTTTTTAGCCACGAACTGGAAATTTTCGTGCTGTCAACTTCTCGTTCAACCCCGGCTTGATAATCGATCGTTTTAGGAATAAATAACCCAAATGATAGATATCCATCGTATAGTAGAAGTTTATAGAATAGATAGAATATAGTAGAAGTTAGCTAAACAGCTGTTTTCACTCGATCGGACCGTTATCTTGTCGGTGAACTTGGGCCTTAGTAATCATTTTCTTGTACTGAAACCTATCAGTATCGGTAAACAAAGTCTCTCGTAATGAAAACCTATCAGTATCTATCAGTAAACGCAGTCTAAAAATAAACATAACCATTACCGTTAAAGCTTACTCACACTCCTGCAAATACAAAATCCGACTCCATCTTTCATATCGCTACTATTTTTAAGACGACGACTACCGCCAATGACCTTGAGCAAATGGGCGGAGCTTGAGCTTCCCCCCCGCGACCCCGCAATGCACACCGCACGGTTGTCATTTTATATTTTGAAGAACTTTGACGGGTGACCATAATATTATGTAGAGATTCTAAGGACAGTCGCATATTGTATTTTGATATGCATGTCTAAGATATAAAAAATCGAAATACAAATAACATCTGCCTGAGTAATACTTCGAAACACTAATTTTAAATTTCCAACCCCCACTGCATATCTACTTCGTTTGCCAGTAAAGCAAAAATATTTTCAATTTCTTTAATCTGCAAAACATGTTTATCGATCTAAATTGTTGCAAGTTTCAAGAAAAAAATCTGACAACTAGCATTCTTGAATTAATCCGCTGTGAAAGATGGACAGACAGACAGACAAAATCGCACCATAGGAGTTAATTTTTAGGCCATATTGGTGTCCACTCATCTTCACTTGTATAGGAAAATCGTATTAGTTTTGTAAGGAGAGCCTGGAAGCCAGTTAATTAGTCCGACATTTCTGATCCATCTGTAAAGTGTCCGACCAAACCTTTGACATCAGCTTTGGTTAAAATTGGCCTAAGTTTTGACAGCAACAGAACCGAAATTGAATAATCTATTACGTTTAAAGACCTAAAAGTGAGTGAGACTGTATTACAAATGATGTTAATATTTTAAATAAGCTGCAGGTAGTTTTATTTATATTATTAAATTGATACACCGAACATATTAGTAAAAAGTCATTGTGGCTTCTTTGCTAAGGCACCTGCATCTCATTTATGAGTATGCAGATTCGAACTTCGAAACCTAGAAATTACGAATCTGACTATTCCAAAGTTTTACATGCACTTTTTTTTGTATAACTTAGACACCATTGACTAACGGTGAAGGAAAACATCGTGAGGAAACCTGGACTACACGGTCTGAAATCACCAATCCACCTTGAAAAAGCGTGATAATTAATGCTAATGCATGTCTATGTCATACCCAAAAGTGGGATAGTAAAGATTCCGATTATGATCAGGATTTTTAAAATTTTTACCTATCATGAACAATGGAATATCACCCGTTTTGGGCCCAATTATGAAAGTGCCGCAAAGCAAAAAATCAATGCAAAACTAAATGTGCTAAATTCGGATATAGACTTTGTCTGAATGAGAATTAGCTGTTAAATTTTCAAGCACCAAATCTGTACGACCCTTTTCTACGGTTTCATGCATTTTTGAAGAAATAAAGTAATGGAAAAAAATCCTACCATTGTATGGCATTTCGATAATCTTTTATAAAGATGCAATATCGATTTTTGACTTTGAAATCATTTATAATTACCGATTTAAATATTTTTGATCTTTATCTTTTTACCTTATATTACTAAAATAAGGTTTTTTATAATATATTTTATCAGAAAAACTCACCGCAAAAATCGACAGTTTTTTTTATAAAAAGATTATTAAATGGACATGCAGTAGCTCAATTTTCATTTAGTTTTGTTATTACAATTCATCGGAATTCAAACATAACCTTGGAATTGGAAAATGGTCGAAATACCATATTAAGAAAAGCATTTAAGAGAAAAATGCACGGAGGTCTAATTATTTCAGAATGTTTGTTTTACAAACTACGGAGAGTTTTCTTTAAATTTAATTCGTATACCAAAAGATGTTGAAGAAAACATAAAAAAATATTAGAATATGCATCAAACCTTCATATCAAGCCCTTTTATAATTATGATAACGTAGAAACTACACTTTGTAATTTTAATCCCCATTTTCCTCGAAAGTAATAGGTAGTATTTTTCTACTTTATCCATTTGCGATATATTTCAACAATTATTCCAAATCGATAAGGTTAGTTATTCCTGAAGTAATTATCAGCTCTGACAGACAAAGTCGCATCCCATAAGGGTTACTTTTTACCATTTTGGTTCGGAACCTTAAATATACTATTTGAATATATCTTTTCTAAGGGTTACGCAACAAAAAAAAATATTCATCCCCATTTCACGTGTTCGGGAGCTCTACTAAATTATTTATTTTTTTTATTTATTTTTACCACTTTTTCGGCGTGATCAATACACATATCTATAATAAATTTCAGCTTTCTAGTACCAAGAGCCTCTGAGCTATGCCGCGAACAGACAGACAGACGGACATTGCGAAACTATAAGGGTTCCTTGTCGGACTACGGAATCCTAAAAATAAAACTAATGTAACCAATCCAAAATAGGAAAATGGTCTAGCTAAAATAGTCAGACAATACAATACATTTTACAATCATTTTACAATACTCTTTTAATAGCGTAAGCTTATTTTTTTTATCATATTCTGCATTTTTTTTTCAAATTCGTCTCGTAGCAAAGAAACTCGAACCCAAATTCACGTGTTTAGAAAAATATTTTCATTGGTAATAATTTAGAATAGCGCTACCTTGTTACCCATGGATAAACCGTTTTATTTACAAACCATTAAGTTTTGTTCTAAGATATGATCCCATGCCCTGACTTATAGCTACTACATATTTCTATAAATTCCAAACTATTAGGAAATATTATAACATAACATGAAAGAATTTTAATTTTGACGACTATCTCCGACCTACATGTAAAATTTAAATGAGGTATGCAATAATCTCGTTTTGAATACGCAAAGTATTAAAAGAAATACATATTTAAATTCTAAAGTACATTTAATTATTTAGTAAGTCAATAACAAAATATATTTGTCCTGCCAAATTTAGATACACACATTTTAGATTATGACAGATTATGGATTATTTGGTTTGAAAACACGTTATTCACATCAAAAAAATATTTTATCCGCATGTAGTGCCTTTTCAATGTAATAATTATAATTCACCAGTCATCTTATCACAAATATAATAATTTATTTACATCGTAATGTGCTCGCTCTGAGTGACAGCGTCTACCCGTGACAGTGGTCACAGACGTACTGCCCCCGTCGCCCGGTGGAGCCCCTCCGTAATTTCAACTCAACGTTTTGACAAAAGCACAAAAATTGACGTAAATGTACGATTTTAAAAAAATATACGTATACAAAAAGACAGATAATTAACTTTTCTATAAAATGGTACAGGTTTCATTAAAATCCGCTTGATAAATTCTATGTAAAACTCAGTTTTTCTTCTGCGTTAGACCTAACTTTATGATTTTTTTATACAATGTTATAAATACATAATTAAAAAAAACGGTATACAAGATTATCAAGCATATGCTCTAGTTTAGTATATATACTTTTCAAATCATGAAAGCAAGTCGTTAAAGCGTATTCATTAGCTTTAAAGGGGCCAAAGTCGTATATCGCCGCCTTAAAGGGCGCGACGCGAACCAGTGTGGTATGGCGCTAATAACTGTGAAATTGATAGTCTTTGATGGTGCTCCGAGCTATATTTACGTAACTGGAGTTTGAAATGGATTTTATGTTTTATATTATGGAGATTGGAGGATAAAAGTAAACTGAAAAAAATATGAAGCGTTCAAGAAAAAGTTTTCTGATAAATCTGTGTAAGCGTCGGATCAGGATTTGTGTTAGTAATGATTATGTACTAAGGTAGATTATTGAGTGTACTTAAAATTGATTGGTGAATGTGAGGACACTAGTATAGTACTATAGTAGGGATGCGAAATCATCAAATGACTTCTCCCGCTGTGGGCGTCTAAAAACTTGGCCATCGTTTCGATATCGTATTCCTTTTCTTATAGAGTTATCAATTGTAGATTATCTACTTGGCTAAGCCTGCAGAGTTTCATAGACTATGTTTTTTTTAAGCTATTGCATAGCTTCTATCGCGGGCCTTGAGCGTGGAGACCGAATCCAGAAATTCCGTAACGAAAACAAAAACCTAACACCCCCCACTCCGACCGGCACAGCGGTGATACTTTTTAGTTTTGCCAGCTATCGATGAATAACAGAACCTTTAATGACTTTTTGACATATCATGCTTGTCTCTTTAGTTCAGCAACTAGCCTCTAGGTGGCATTGGTTGTATCGGCGTTATTTATTTATATTTAATTATAATTGCATAAGTTGATCAAAAATGCTATGCAATAGCTTTACCGCGACAGTCCCCGAGTGCTACACGTCTTTTTTTTTGTATAAAAGATTTAAGTGCGTTTGACTGCATCTCACCTGATGGGAAGTGACGATGCCGTCGAGGATGTTCACGCAAACTTAAGTATCAAGTTTTGTATGTATATAATAAGCGACGCCGAGGGTTAAAACTTGTGCTTAAACATTCTCACAACAAAACTCTCTGACCAGTGACCCTTCGTTTGAAATTCATTCAACTCGACTGGCACTGGATACGTTCAAACGAAGCACTTGCTAGCTCCAGCAGTTCTGTGGGACGGTTGATCAATGTCGTTATTCCATCCAATGTATTCAAGTAGTCTGCAGGATCTTAGTACAGTCGCTTACAAAAGTTGTACAAGTTATTCAAATAAAAGTTTTTCAATTATTTTAATTATTAATTTATTACATTATTATTAAATTTTAAATTAAATTAGTATTTCAAATATTAAATTATATTTTGTCTTGTCTGTTTTCCACGGTTTTACCCGCGGGAGCTATTTAACCCACTACAAAAAAAGTAGCCTATAACCGTCTCTCTATTTACGTTCCAAATTTCACTCAAAACGGTTCAGTCGCTTTACCGTGAAATCGTATCAAACTTATTAGTTAGAATTATAGTACCGTGTTGTTCTAATCTATTTTGAGTTCTATGTTCAGTCTATTTTGAATATTTCTGAAGGCTCAAGACCATCTGTGTACCAAATTTCATTGAAATCGGTTCTGTAGTTTTGGCGTGAAAGCGCGACAGACAGACGAGAGTTGCTTTCAAATTTATAATATTAGCAAGGATTAAAAATACTTGTTTACAGAACTGTACCTAGTTCAGTTGAGTGTACCTATTCGGTGGCAGCCTCGCAGTCGAGACCACTATCCTAGCTGTTTATTTTGTCAGACATCTGTCCGTGTGCCGTGGTCCAGACAAGTGGAATATTTTACGAACACCACTGACTGATCCGAGTGGTAGTGATCTGATTAAGTTGTTGAAGGGGATGATTTAATAATAATATATTGTATACTAGATGACCCGGTGAACTTCGTACCACCTACATCTATATTAACTTTTCTCACCGTTTAAACCTTCCCTGGACTACGACAAACATTTCAAAACTAAAATTAGCTAAATCTGCCCAGCCGTTTTCTAGTTTTAGCGAGACTAACGAACATCAATCCGTTTTTATGTTATTGATTTAAGAAATGTTGGTTCGATATCCCAGCCCAGAGTATTCTTTATTTATTTTTTCTGGTTCTCACAGGTTTTTTTTATTATTTTCTGCAGTACATAAATTTTTTAAGGTGCACCCCTTCTTGTCCATGTGTTTTTTGCAGACTAATATTATATTTTGTACTCCTGCTTATACACACATATTACAAATGTTTGTACATAGTGTGTATTGTGCCTATATATGTATGTGAAATAGAAATAGCAATTTTTTCTCCATCTCCCTCAGCTATTGCCCCTGGTAAATATTATAGAGTAAAAACTAGCTTTTGTAGTTCTTGTCGGAATGAATACGGTACTAACTACTCAGGCCTCTACGCAATATTCCTAACTTTTGCAACAACAACTATAGTTAATAAGAAAGTTAAAAAGAATTACCGACCGACATTATTATTAAACTTTGTCATTTAGCTTCTATTACAGACAGTTAATACAGATTTTCATTAACAAAATGAAATAATTTCCATTATAGAGTAATAAAATGGCGCAGTACATCGCAACGCGCGTCTCGGGAACGCTAAAATCACGCTTAATCATGCCACAGAGTACAATAAGGCGATGACAGATCGCCGCGGTACAGTGTTATAAGCGAGAGTTTTTATTTTATCTGTCACAGGGAAAGTACAAATTGTTTTAATAAATTGTACCTTTTTTAGGTGGTTAGGGTTTCCGACAATTGTCTTTGTAGTATATTTTGTAGAAAAGAAAATTCATATCTGGGTTATTCATCCAAAAAAAGAGAAAAAAAATTTTTTTTTACAAAAATTCTGAAGATTATTCATAATGTCAATATGACAGCAAACATGTATAGTTTTATAGCCAGTGAGTAATCTTAAATTATTTCATTCGTGAATTAAGTATTCGTGGCGGCTTTGCGTGCTTAGTTACCTCATATTTACATACGATTTAGACTTTTACACCTACTACGCGTCATTTCCACTATTTGAATCGTATAGCATGCAATCCGTACGTACTTAGATATGCTGCTGCTGCAGGTGTCATGTTACGTGCATTTGATATTAACATGCAACGCTTAAACCCTACCTCCGTATTATGCTCGGGTGTGCTGCAATGTGAGTTCTATCTAAACTAATCCAGATGATATTTATGCTGTTTAATTCAAAGCAATTTGAACAGAGTTTTAATTTAAAAAATCATACAACAATCGCGCGAAAAAATGCGAAAAATTATCTATTCTAATATTATGAAGAGGAAAGATTTGTTTGTTTGTAGGGTATTAAATCAAAAACTGCTGGACCAATTTTAAAAATTCTTTCACCGTTAGAAATCTACATCTTTACGAAGTGTCATAGGCTATATTTATTTCCAGACATAATTTGGGCTCCCTACTAAAACTTGAATAATGTAACTCAAGGTGTAAAAAAAAGTCCACGCGGGCGAAGCCGCGGGCGGAAAGCTAGTTATTTTGAATTTGTCGAGCTCAGCATATGTATTGACAATGAAAATCGGTCAAACCGTTCTCGAGTATAGGTTTTCGAACAAACCCGACTTGTACTTGACTTGTTTTATTTAAATTGGTAGATAATTCAAAGCAATTTGTACAGTTTTTAGGGTTCCGTAGTCCGACAAGGGACCCTTATAGTTTCGCTCTGTCCGTCTGTCTGTCTGTCTGTCTGTCTGTCTGTCCGCGGCATAGCTCCGTGGTTTTTGTTATTAGAAAGCTGAAATTTGGTATGAATATGTATATTGATCACGCCGAGAAAGTGGTAAAATAAAATTTTGAAAAATATTTTTTTTTAGGGTAGCTCCCAAACATGTAAAGTAGGGATGAATATTTTTTTTCTCGCGTACCCCTTTGTGTGGGGTATCGTTAGATAGGTCTTTTAAAAATATTATGGGTGTGTGAAGACCATTTTTCAGTTAAGCGAGCCATTTGCGAAATATCTAGATTTTAAGTGAAATTTTTTGTTCGATACGAGTTACCCCCCCCCCCCCTCTAACTTTTGAATGGCTGTACCTAGAAATGTGAAAAAAATCACAGACGTAGTACATGTAATGAAATTACAAGGAAAACTATCACGGCTAAGTAGGCTTTACCGGTTACAGAGCTATAGTCGACTAACTAACTCCTACTACGGAACCCTACTGCGCGTGGCCCGACACGCACTTGGCCGGTTTTTAATTTAAAAAATCATACAACACTCGCACGAAAAAATGACAAAGATTATTCTTTATAATTTGTCAAGCTCAGCGTATGTATTGCCATCTTAAAAATGTAATAAAAATCCGCCATTTTGGAACGCCTTGGCGCGAAATCACGTCGTATAGCATCATAAAAGTGTTGAAGTTTTGACAGATAACCTAGCTCTACTGTGGCACAACGAAGCAGCTTGTTTAATCTGTGGTAAGATTGCGTTTAAAGGTAGAAAGAAATAAGATTGCTCTATTTATTTTTTCGCTCAAAAAATGTTTTTTAAAAGAAATGTTTCTGTTTTTTTTTCCTGTTTTCTTCAACAGATACGAGGTTAACTAATTAACCACTTCAAAGAACGCTTCGCTGTTAGTTTTTTTGCTCTTTGCATGGTTAGAAAGACCTGTTTAAGGTGCTGACATAATATCTCAGTAACCGTTTGTCGACACCTGCAGGAGCTTGGCTGACTGTTGCATATTATATCTACTAGTGGCTTACCATGATCCCATAAGCAAGACTGCTGACTTAATTAGATATTTCGAACGCTCGATAATAAACGGACTGATTAAGGTTGGGAGCCGAAAAGAGTCGTAGCATCATAATTATTGAAATGTTTGCCGGGATAAAGAAAAGGTGCGTACAGATTCTGATGAAGTAACATGTTGTATAACTTGTGTTACATATTCATAATATTTATAAATGTTATACAACATAACATTCAGTATCTACATTATTGAAACATGTTATATAACGATATTTTATAACATGTTATGTTATATAATACACTCGGCGTCACAAAAATCGCACCTCTTTGAATATGAGTTTTAAGCATGCCCCGCCATCAAGGAATCAATTGAACCCAATTAATACTAGTATCAATTGAAAGTATATTTAATGACCTTTAATTTAACAATAGTTAGAATTCCCAAACACATCAAATCTCATTAGCACGTAACGTTAAACAAAATGTTGTCAAAATACGCATCACATCATCCACTAATTGCACCCCTCTAGAAGGGTATAAAACGGGCGACCCGGGTTAAATGTGAGTCTCGGCCAACCTCAAGCGGGTTCCGCCTCCGTCCCAAGTGAAGCCGGTCGATCCCGACTTCTCAGAATCGCCGGCCTCGCCACCTGACTGCCATAAAGGCCCGATCCCTTCTAAGAAGGCGGCCATTGTCTCGACACCCATTGTTGTCGCGACAATGGTCGATACCAATAAATTGCCCGTTTCCCGGTCGTCCATTGTTACCGGAACAATGGCCGCATCGCAGCTGCAAAACGCAGCTGCGATCAATGATACCGCCGCGGAGGCGATGGACATCGCTCCCTCTCGGTCCCCCTCTCCCCAATTCTCTCCGGCGGAGGATTCCTTATCCTCCCAGCCCTCGTCCGACGACGACTTCATCCCCGTCTTGGGTGCTAAAAAGCGCAAGAAGGGGAAATCGTCCAAGGCCAGTAAGGCCAAGAAGGCAGGTACTGCGACCACCGCTAACCTTCCCTCTTCAACTCCCGCTCCCCTCCCGACCCCAGCCTTGCAAGACAGGCGGCCTTCCAGCCCTAGTGCTAGCCCTCAAGCTGCTACAAAGCAGCAAAAGAAATCGCCCATCCCTCCACCTTTGATCATTCAAGACAAAGGTAAATGGACGGATGTTTCTAAGATGTGTGTTGCCCGTAAGGTCAACTACACATCGGCTAAGAATACCCAACAGGGTATTAAAGTACAAGTGCCCACGTCCCACGACCACAGGGAACTAACTAAAATTCTGAAAGGAAGTCATATTTCCTTTCACACTTATTCCCTACCTGAGGAGAAAGAACTCAGAGTAGTTATTAAGCGTGTCCCTAAAGAGATCGAGACAGGAGATATCCTGGAAGATCTCCGCTCCCAAGACGTCCCCGTTAATGCAGTCCATCGCATGCACCGCGCTAACACGCGTGAAGCATACGACATGGTACTAGTCGTATGCAATCCCTCCGAATTGTCTCGGCATCCAGTATTCGGTGTCAGATCTGTATGCCACCTCAGTGGCATAATTATTGAAAAACCCTACAAGGGCGGTCCCATTGGGCAGTGTCACCGCTGCCAACTCTATGGCCACTCGCAAAAGCACTGCTATGCGAAACCCAGGTGCGTCAAGTGCCTGGGCGACCATAGCACTGCTGATTGCTCGCGACCAAAAGATCGCACCTTATGCACAGAACCTCCCAGTTGTGTGCTATGCGGTCAATCCGGTCACCCGGCTAACTACCGAGGTTGCCCCAAAGCCCCTAGACTTTCTCCCAAATTGGCTAAGCGCGCTAGTGCCCGCCAAAAGAGGGAACATCAACCCATGCCGATTCCATCGGCATCGATGCCAGAGCGCCTCAGCCCACAGAGACCCTCTCCGTGGAACAAGCTGAATCATCAACGCTCATTCCCCGCGTTGAGAACTAATCTCAGCCAATCCGTCCCTTCACCTACGGATCCCTCCATTTCCACGCCCACACAGGCTGTCGCTCCCCCGACAACCTCTATTGTAGCCATCAAAGCTACACCTCCTACCCCTGCCCCCGCTCCCTTACCCCTCATCGCACCTGCCGCCGGTCCCAGGACCCAAGGTAAGGTGAATGCCTGCGCTATCTTAGCGAAGACCTTTTCTGTCTTCCTAACTGATAGAGCGCAAGAGATGGCTAAACTAATTGTAGAGAACCAAGGAAATGTCCTCGGTCTATTCAACGTGCTCGCGGCGTTCCCGGACGTCACTGAAGCAGTAGGCGCCCTTACCTTCAATTGATTTCCTAATGGATCAAGAAGTGTGCAGAGTCAAACCCCGATCCCTAAAGTTAGGCTTCTTTAATGCAAATGGCATTTCAAGTCAACGTGATGAGATCGCGACCTTCCTTCGCGATCATCACCTTGACATCTTCCTCGTGCAGGAGACCTTTTTAAAGCCCCACAACCGTGACCCGTCGATTGCAAACTATCGCATGGTTCGTAACGACAGAACTCGCTGTCACAAGGGCGGTACCCTTATCTACTACAAAAAGGCACTGCACTGCATCACTATGGAGCCCCCACCTCTTTCGCATTTAGAGGTCTCAATCTGTCTACTAGACATGTCCGGTCATCAGCCTATCCACATTGTCTCGGCTTACATTCCCCCTTCCTCCTCGGAGAAAATCAATTTAAAACCTGACCTAGAAATTCTTCTTGGTCTAGGTGGCTCCGTTATCATAGCGGGCGATCTCAATGCTAAACACATCGCCTGGAATAGCCACTCGAACAACTCGAGAGGCAGACAGCTAGAGAGTCTTTGCGACCCTCTTAACTTCGATATCGTCGCCCCGATGTATCCAACTCACTTCCCTCCCAACCCGGAGCACCGTCCCGATGTCCTCGACATAGCTCTACTCAAGAACGTAAACCTAGGTTTACGCTCAATTGAGACGCTACAAGAGCTCGATTCCGACCACAGACCGGTCATCATCAACCTAGGCCCACGGACGGGACCTCGAGATCCAGATCATCCCCCGCCAACAAAAGTGATAACGGACTGGAGGAAAGTAAGGGAAGGCTTACAATCCAACGAGTCCAGTCACTTGAACCGTATCCCCGATAAAATAGTTACATTCGATGACACGATGACCGCGGTCGGCTCGTTCGGAAGTCACATACAACAAGTCCTGAACGACAGTTCAAGGCGGGTTCCAGCGGAGGATGACCTCCGCTGGAAACTGCCGGACGATGTACGTGCACTAATGACCGAGAAGAACGCGGCTATCCGTGCTTACGACTCTTTTCCCTGTGATGCAAATCGTGCTTATATGCGCTATTTACAGCGTGCTGTAAAGAAACGCATACATGAGTTACGCTCTGCCCGCTGGGACAAGATGTTGAGCGAATTGGAACCATCTCATCAAGCCTTCTGGCACTTGCAGAGGAAGTTAAAATCCGATCAAGTGGCCACCATGCCTCCCCTCAATCGTCCAGACCAGTCTGTCGCCTTCTATGACGACGAAAAGGCCGAATGCCTAGCAGACAGCCTAGAGACCCAATGCTCACCCAGCACTCTGCCAGTCGATCAGGCTCACCTCGATGAGGTGAAGGCTGAAATCGAACGCAGATCTGCTGCAACTCCTCCCTCAGCTGAGACTTCCACCTCAATTGCTGATACCCCCGACGATGACCCCTTACCCCCTGTAACCCCAGAGGAGATACATGAGATTATCAAGAGGTTGAAACCCAGGAAAGCCCCCGGCCCGGATGGAATCTCCAATAGAGTATTCCAACTGCTCCCAGCCCAGCTCATAGCGCTCCTAGCAGCCATCTTCAATGCCGCTATGAGCAATAACATTTTTCCTGATGAATGGAAAACCGCCACAGTCATTGGCATTCCCAAACCCGGCAAACCCAAAGCCGAGCCCTCCAGCTATCGCCCTATAAGTCTTCTCAATGTTATTGGGAAGATTTACGAGCGGCTGATCTATAACAGACTCAAAGCCTTTGCCGAGGCTAAGAGACTCATTCCTGATGAGCAGTTTGGTTTTCGAACCAAGCACTCCTGTGTCCAACAAGTCCACCGCATCGTCGAGCATATCAGTGTTGGTTTCCAACGCAATATGATGACGGGCGTACTATTCTTCGACGTAGCGAAAGCATTCGACAAAGTCTGGCATGACGGCTTAGTATATAAGCTGTACAAATTCGGTGTGCCCGACCGTCTCGTGCTCATCATTCGAGACTTTTTGTCGAACCGCTCGTTTCGCTATCGTATAGAGGGAGCACTATCCTCCCCCCACCCTATTCGAGCAGGGGTCCCACAAGGCTCCGTACTCTCCCCCCTATTGTTCACGCTGTATACCAGCGACATTCCCAAAAATAGTAAGGCCCAGTTGGCTCTATTCGCTGACGATACGGCTATTTACTACACGGGTCGCAAACCCGACTGCATAACCCGCATCCTCCAATCTGCCGCCACCGCCCTAGGCAAGTGGTTCCGCAAATGGAGAATCGAAGTCAATCCCGACAAGAGCCAGGCCGTTCTCTTCTCGAGACGCACTCGCACTACCGGCTCCACCCCACCCCTCAAACAGATTGAAATGTTCAATCGCCCCATCCCATGGAGCGACAAGGCCAAATACCTGGGCGTAATCCTCGACAAGAATCTCACGTTCGGTGAACACATAAGGACGGTGCGTTCGCGCGCCGCCTTCGTTCTCGGACGCCTCCATCCCATTCTGAATTCGCGCAGCAAATTGCCTCTCAAGTGCAAATTGCGCATCTATACAGCGTGTATCCGCCCCATCATGACCTATGCTAGCGTAGTGTTCGCACACGCAAAATCTTACCGCCTCCATAGGATGCAAACCCTTCAGAATCGTTTCATGCGTAGGGCCACAGGAGCCCCGTGGTATCTTAGAAACGAAAATCTCCACCTTGACCTCAAACTGCCTACCATAAAGCAGTTTATGAAACGCGCTTCAAAGCGCTACTTCGACTCTGCCGAAAAGCACACCAACCCCCTGATCGTATCGGCTTCCCATTACACTCCCTCCCAGATTAGCTCGATTCGCCGTCCGCGGCATACTCTCACGTTCCCCGACGACGATATCACCCTCCTCCAAGAGAGTAATAGGGAAACCAGTACAGTAATTCACAAACACAAACCGCCGTCATACCGTCCTCGCCGCCGAGGCCCGTCGCGACGTCCCCGTCCATTCTCTCCCCGACCCTTGCTCGATGAGCCAGCCCGCGCGCTGAGCCAGTAGCATAAAAAGTCCCCTAATAATAATAATTATTGTTATGATCCAGCTAGTCCCTAGTTGTCCTCCCCAGTGACGCCCTAAGCCGAGGTTCGTTCCCCACTAGGGGGAGCCCTTAGCGCGCTGTCACTTAGTTTAAAACTTAGTTTTAAGCCTTGGCTGGAGGCCTTAATTTAATTAATTAAATTAGGACCTCGCCACATTGTCCGGTTAAGCAGGTCGAATGCTGTTAGAAGCACCCTGCAAGAGGTCATGTAGAAAAAAAAAAAAAAAAAAAAAAAAAAAATGTGAGTCATTCGCTCTCCAACCGTTGAAGTGAACACACGTGAACAGCTACATTAAGAAAAATACCCCTGAAGATGGATACCACTGCAGATGAAGCCGCTCAAGTCATTGCACTACTGCAATCAGGGATGCGGCAATGTGATGTTGCTCGGCAACTGAACTTGAGTCGATTTTCCGTTCGACGAGTGTTCCAACGGTTCCAAGAGACTGGTGGCTATATTCGAAGACGTGGATCTGGAAGACAACGCTGCACATCCGAAAGAGACGATCGCTTCATTGTTTCGACGTCTTTACGAAATCGGTTCTCCAATGCTGTTGAGCTGCAACAACAACTCCGATCAGCTCGCAGAACTTCTGTGAGTGTCTCCACGGTTAGAAGAAGGTTGCGGGAGAAGAAAATTGCAGCTCATAGGGCTGCTACAGGGCCAAAATTGACTGCACAGCATAGGAGAGACCGGTTACAATTTGCTCGGGAACATGTGGATTGGACAATCGAACAATGGAGGACTGTGCTCTTCTCAGATGAGACAAGGGTTTGTCTTTTCTGTAACGACAGGCGTAGGAGGGTGTACAGAAAGCAAGGGGAACGATTCACACATGCCTGTATTCAAGAGACAGTAGAATACGGGGGTGGCTCGTGCATGTTCTGGGGCGGCATGTCAATCGACGGCAAGACGAACCTTGTGTGCGTTTCTCGGACTGGAGGTGCTCGCGGGCAAGGGTCGCTGACTGCTCCTCGGTACATAACAGAGATCTTAGAGGAGCACGTGGTCCCTTATGCGGGTTATATTGGCAGTGGGTTCATGTTAATGCATGATAACGCCCGCTGTCACACCGCATTAATTGTAAGGGACTACCTGCAAGAAGTTGGGATACCTGTTATGCGCTGGCCAGCGAGAAGTCCAGACCTGAACCCAATTGAGCACCTTTGGGATGAACTGAAACGGCGAGTACGGGCACGGGATCCTGCCCCTACCACGCTTCAGGACCTCCAAGATGCCGCCGTAGCAGAATGGGACAACATTCCTCAGGAGACTGTTGTAACATTAATTAGGTCCATGAGGGAACGCATGGAAGCAGTTATCAGGGCTAGGGGGGGCAACACTAGGTTTTAAGTTGTTTTTAAGGACTCTTTTGTATATTTTTTTTTGTTGTAAATAAACATGTTTTAGTCATTTGCATAATCAACTTGCTTTTTTTTATTCCCTGGTAAACAAAAACGAAATCTTTTGTTTTATTCTTAAATTTAAATAAATTACCTTTCGAATGATACCCCATAGTCATATGTCTACCATTGATTAATAGGGTTAAAATGACTTTGAAAAGAATTCTTGATGAGGTGCGATTTTTGTGACGCCGAGTGTATATACAATTGTACGCACCTTTAGGCTCTTATCACAGAAATAAAGTGTGAAGTGTAAAGTGACTTTGACGCTTGGTTTTCATACAAATACGGAAATTACGTAGTCAGTCACTACGGATACATTTTTTACGATTTCCCTAAAAGTAGTTCTTAGAATTAGGTTTTAGTTTAAGGGTACCTACTAAAACGGGCCTCCTAATTATGAGAAAAAGGTACCTTTTGGTAACACTTAGGTTAAACAATATTAATACACGTATTTTATATATGCTTACCGCCGTTTTACCCTCGTCCCGAGGGCACATCTTAACGTACCTGAATAAAAAGTAGCCTATCACCGTCTGTTAGGTTTCCTCTATCTCCATAACAAATTTCATCCAAATCGGTTCAGCCGTTTCACCGTGAAAGCGTAACAAAAACAAACTCTCATTTTAATATTAGTTAGCAAGTAAAGATTCATTACGCTAAATGAACAGACAAACAGAGCTACGAACCAGTGTAGTGTTACAATAAAACATATTTACAACAGCCTATCAGACATTCAGCGGCGACCTAGTTTTAAAATAAACTGCATAATGTACTCGCTGCCTTATTATGGAAATATTAACGGTAGCGGTGTGTTGCAACGAAATGTCGTTTTTATATGTTGTTTGAATTAGCTGTGTCCTATCATCATGCCTTTTTGGATGGGACAATCCGGTATCTCAACAATAATGTTCAGGAGCTCTACTGTAATGTCACCATCGGCTTATTTACTGTCCCACTGTTGGGAAAGGCCTCTTTTCATACAGAGAAGGCATGAGTATTATATAACCACGATTGGTCAAAGCTCGAAAAGCAAAGAAATTCGTGACTTCAGACTTTTTAGTCCAGGCGATGTTGTCCGTCACATTTAGTGGTATCTAAACACACGTTGAAAGTACCTACGACTTAAGAGAAGTCACACTGGTATAATTAAGGTTTTCTTCTTATGGTACAAAAAAAATATTTTCAATATTTGTTTTACAAAAAAAATATTGAAAATATTTTTAAAAAAATATTGAAAATATTTATATATTAAAAATATATAAAATATTTTCCAATTGGAAATCCATATCAATTATCCTCCTCCTTGGGATCCCGGAGGGGTGGGCATAGAGACTGATCCCACGTTCCCCCAGTGGCCTATTGCCATGGCGCGAGTCATCAATACCCAACCTAATTCATTCGATATTAATATAAATTAGCAATTTATTATACCAGCAACATTTTGTGGTTTTTCCAATTATTTTAGTGGTAACCGATAATGATGTTCGGTGAAAATCAAATTAATATTTTGATTAGCAAACTCGCCATGAAAGATTAATTACGCGCTTTGTTATTTACATTTATTTGTTTGATGGAAAACCTGTTAGTATTAATTAATACTTACGTTAATCAACCGTGATGTGTTAAGGAACACGAGAAAAGGTGGAAACTCACAGCCTTTAAATTATGTAACAGACGCCCATAATAAAAATTATTATTCATCAATATAATATTAGTATCATCACGCTACAAATATGATTTTACTAGTAATTAGTTCCAATTGTTAGATAGTAATTTCCTTCATTTCCGACTAGACATGCAATCTTTTCCGATTCAAAATCATTACCAGTCACGTGTGATTGTTTTTTAATCAGGAAATCGCGTGCGTGAATGATGCAACGCGCCGACGCGTCCGCACGCTTGAGCAGCCACGGCGAAAGTGAGCCGATTTTATAATAATATGGATGTGTCATGAGCTAACGGAGGGTATTTCCGGTGTTTGATGTCGGATTATTTGTAAATGGTTGAATTAGATGTTTTGTATGGAATCTTATATTTTAATATTCCGTTTAATGCTCGTTAGTTTTTGTTGGTAAATTCGGTATGTCTTTGGTTAATTATCGTAGACACTTATATATTTTAGTTTCTTACTGACTTTCACTCAAATCTAGTAATAACCTGACATAATACACAGGTATAATAATTAAATTGGATGGATAATAATTTTGATCCCCTGTCCCCTGAACTAGAACAACAGATAGCAGGATTTCAGTCAAACCAATAAAGATTTTATTTCAACTTAGCCTCAGAACCGTACCACAAGTAATTATCTCGCAATTATCTCTTCAGTCGAGTATTGTACCTATCTAATTTCAATTCCAATCAATACACGAACTAAGGGGTTATTTTTAGTTAAAGTTCAGTGGAATTATTTCCACTAGCAAGTTTCCAGTAGCGCCATACTGTGACCTTTAGAGTGGCACTGCACGTGGCCGTGTAATTAATCTCAGCTATGGCTTAAAGTTTCCTTCGAGGCAGCAAACGGAACTTTCTAGAATACAATTTTTGTTATTTCGTATGGTTTTAGTTTTATTTAACTTTTAAGTCTTGAGTTATGAAGGTCAAAGATATCAGTTTTTTGGTCTACAAAAATTTTGTCATAAATATTTTAACGTCGGTGAAGTTCTAACATTGCATAAGTCTTTTTTGGGGGATTGGGGAACTGGGAACAAAACTTAAAATGACTTACGCACTGTTAGAACCTCACCGACGATTTGCAATAATATTTTGTTATCTAATAGACAGATAGTGTCTATTCCATTGCCGCCACGGTATTATTTCGTTCCGTTCTCATGGAGTCGAGTTGAGCTACAAGCATGATGACTTTATTTAGAGATGAGAGATCATCAAATGACATCCTTCCGCTGTTAGGAGAGTTTCAGACTCTTATTGACAAAAACTCATTCATGTTCCCTCCTTCGCAAAAAATCCTTCGCCTTGAAAAAATCCGCAGCAGGAAAATGTAGAACGCTTCAATGCAAAATGATTTTAATCGCAACCAAATTAAGCTTACATTCAATTTTGCATCGTTACACATGTTCTATAAGTAATAACTTAACTTCAAATTTTCAACAATATCGCCAGGCTAAGCCTTCTATCACCAACTTCTCCCTCACAAATAATTCTAACGTTAAGTCAATCTCATTACTGATAAAAAAGAGTTCCTGACGACACGATCGATGGCAACAAGTCACCACAAAATAGAAATGTGCAGAAGGCCTGTTCCACACAACGAGCGAAAACACGCACAGATAGACAAATATGTACGTACAAGGATGTAGCGACACCTATCTCGCCACATGAGAACGATGTCAAGTGTCCTTCATCGCCTGCGGGTTGTTCGAAAGAGTTACCGCGCCCCCGGAATATAAAGGGCTGAGGAAGGAACATGGACGGGTTTTAGTCAGTAAGAGTCTGACACTCCCACCCCACCAACGGCGTGAGGAGTAATGATTTCCCATCCGAAAAGAGTCTTACATCGCAAGCGAATTGAAACATAATTATACAATTTCCCGACATCAATTCAAGTAAAAGTAAGAATTAAGTAACGAAGTAAGGATTTTAATATAGCTTTTACATATACATGTGCCTTATGAAACCGACCTTCTAGACCTGTCTACTCATTGACGTCACATTTGAGGAGCGTGCGAGCGAGACAGCATGTTTGACTTACATGAACGGATCCGTTCCACAGCTTATTAAATGGAGGGTAGATTTCAATCGACAGTCGCCAAACATTGCGCTCGTGACGGGCTTAGGGATGGCACCGATATTTGAGTTGGTTTTAAATATGATGCTGAGGTTGTTGGATGAAGTAGACTCTTCAGAATATGTGGGGTTTGTTGACAAAAAGATAAAGATGAGATTTTCGAACGGGTTATAGTTTTTCAATCATTGATTTTATTTTTGCACACTGTATATGATGCAAGTATGAATACGGTTGCTTAAATTAAAGAGTTTCGGAAAACTGAAATAAAGAAACCACAATGCCTGCATTCCTTGAAGGGGTAAGCAGAGTAAGCAAGAATAAGACTTTGTTATAAAAGTCAAGTTGTTTCCCGCGGTTTTACACGCATACCGAAGGAAGTACTTAACACACTCGGGCTAAAAAGTATTCTATAACTATCTCCAGTGCCCCGTCTATCTCTGTACCAGTTCAGATAATTTGGTCCAAATCGGTTTATCCGTTTTACCGTAAACAACGTAACAAACGAACTCACTTTCGCACTCTCAGATCTTACATGCAGACTTCTCTTTAAAGTACTGCATGCTCTTCCAATTAAAAAACTACTGCAAATCCAGTTATAATAATTTACAATTATCCACTTGAACTCCACGTAGAGTGATATCATAAACTAAAGATCGCAATAGCAGATTTCAAGCAACCTTAAAATACAATAGTGTAAGCCGTCGTAAAACGTATCATATACCAAAATTGGATACCTAAGATCCATTAAACTGGATATACGAAGAACTGTAAAAGAGGAATGCACTTGGATTGATATAAACTTTATATTACTATTAAAGAATATTACAAGAAAAATAAGAAAACAAAACAGAAATGTATTGAGTAGCTCAGTGACAGTCACAAGTCGATCGATTAAGGTTACACGCCACTGTCAGTCCGTGGATGGGTCTATATCATACCGAAACTCCTCCGTGCCTCGGAGAGCACGATAAGCTGTTGGTCTCGGCTGTTGTTTGTAGATATTTAGCAGTGGTTACAGGTAGTCAGAAGCCAGAAAGTTTGACAACCAGTCTTGCCAAGGGGTAACACGGTACCAAGAAGTTTTTTGCCGTTCCTCTCGCGCGCGCGCCTCAACTAGATGTCAGCAGATTCAAGTAGCCCTCCCCCAGGGCCAGTGCCTACCGGGACATTTAAAAAGAGTTGCTGCGGCCCTGGAACACAAAGGGCAAAGGAAGGAACATGGATGGGTTTTGGTCAGTAAGTCTGAAACACGCTTCACCCACCGCGGGAGGAGTCTTTGAATGATTTCCCATTGGTAAAAAGGGGGCATCCTTAATTCCCCTACCCTAGATTGATGTCCTCAACACATATCGGAGGTTACGAGTTAAAAGGTCGGTTTGTTCGGCGCGTCCGGATTTATTTTTTGTCGGTAAATATTTTCAAGGAATCAGTTTCGTGCCCGGATATGTAACGCGAAGATATTTCGGAGATTTCGGTCGTTTTCCCCTAAATCCTAGTGCTATGTGTATGAATTGTCAATTTTGTTGTGATTGTTGGTGGACTTATCTGAATGGTGTGGCTATATTTGAATTTCTGGGTGACAAGAATTTTCTTAGAGTAAATATTTTAACCTTTTTCAAATGATATGTAGGAATTCTATTTTCATCTAGAAAACATGGGGCACGGGGCTGCGGGACGTTCGAAAGAGATACCGCACCCCCGGAATACAAAGGGTTGAGAGGTAGGAACATTATGTATGGCTTTTAGTCAGTAAGAGTCCCTACCAACTGGCTCACTCATGGCGGGAGTGTTCATCTATATCTATACTTATAATAAATCTGTAGAGAGGTCAATTCTGTACATGAGATATATTTCCAAAATAACTATCAGGGGGTGATTAGGGATCGATACTGATGCCAAAAATGCAATCAGTAAAATTTTTGTCTGTCTGTCTGTCTGTCGGTCTGTCTGTCTGTCTGTCTGTCTGTCTGTCTGTCTGTCTGTCTGTATAAACTCTATAAAAACAAAAACTACTCGACGGATTTTAACGAAACTTGGTACAATTATTTGTCATACTCCTGAGATGGTTATAGTATACTTTTCATCACGCTACAATCAATAGGAGCAGAGCAGTGAAGGGAAATGTTGTCATTTTGTTTAAACGCGCTAATCTCAGGAACCGCTGGTCCGATTTAAATAATTCTTTCAGTGTTAGATAGTCCATTTATCAAGGAAGGCTATAGGCTATATATCATCACGCTAAGACCGATAGGAGCGGAGCACCACTATTCCACGCGGACGAAGTCGCTGGCAGAAGCTAGTAAGTCATAAGATAATATATCCGCGGGAAACAGTTAGGAGCCTGTAAAGAAATTAAGTTTATTTACCTGATATCTTAATCTGAACTTAG
The DNA here is from genome assembly GCA_963891755.1 of Pyrrhia umbra. Lineage (NCBI taxonomy): Eukaryota > Metazoa > Arthropoda > Insecta > Lepidoptera > Noctuidae > Pyrrhia > Pyrrhia umbra. The sequence goes on from OY982943.1 coordinate 7,965,763, forward strand.
ATGTAACACTTGATTACGGATACAGGAATCAGGTAAGTACTCAAGAAAAGATCACAAAAGACCACCCTTATAACTCAGCCAATAAATAAAAAAGTACCTACACGCTTCACCCACGTGCGGGTCATAAAAATATTTTACTACCCCCACTTTGAACTACGTCATATGTACCTACTATTGTTCTGCAGTTTGGGTTCCGTGGTTCAGTGGTAATGTTGGTGCCACGTGTAACAGTTATTAGTTGCACGGGTTCCGTATGTTCGATTTTTATGGGAAGTACTTTGATATTTATTGACGTGATGTGTGGGTGTTTTATGGGGTTGTGGTGTGCATGGCAATAGTTGTTACCTACTCTTCCTTTGGCAAATTTTGTATACTCATAAAAAAAGTGGAATAACTATTCCAGTTTTTTTTTTTTTAATAATTATACCAGAATTTTTTCACAATTCTTGTCTTAATGTCTTTGTAACAGCATACAGTTACGGTCTGCCGATTTTTATAATTATAATAAATCTTAACATAAGTATATAGATTAAGATAATAATGTACAGGTTTTAACTGCCAAAGATAGCCATGACGTGCCAAAACAGAATAGTTTCGTTATACAAAAGAGACGGTGCTATACGACGTTAGCAGCTGTGTATCGCTTACACACCTGAATAGTGATTGCAAAAACACTTGTAAGGTACGGCCCAGGTCTTTAAAAATGTATTCGGCTATTGAAGTTTCCATATGACCTATTTTGTTCGTTACAAAGGCTGCAAATATGGTATGTCAATTTTTTGAGAGAACATTCCTCTGGGTTTCAACTGCATTGTCTTTCAAATAACAAATATTGCCCTTTAATCAATTCTATCATCAGAACATTATCAGTTCCCCTGCCTCTCCGCTATAAGTACTTGTTGAACCTACTTTAAGCACTCTCACATTTCCATTAAGGTTACATTAATAAACAGCAGTGTAAAAGCTTCCAGAGGCTTCTAAAACAAAAATACACAATCATTTTACATTTACGTGTATTTTTTTTTAAATTATGACGTTAAAAAACCGCCTTGGTAAACACGGTTGCGCTTTTGTTGAATATTTTATTACACTCCACCTTGGCTTTGTGGATGTGGTTTTTGGCACTTTTTGGGGGGGAAAACGGACTAAAAGGATGAAAATAAATATGAAAGTTGCTGGTTTGCTTTGCTTGATGCTTTGATGTCGGCAAACGTTGGTAATTATGTCAAGGGGCTGCAGTTTTGGGCGTTTATTGTCCGTGACTTTTGAGTTTTTTGTGTTCAAGGCCACGTTTGACCTACGTCTGTACCGAAACTTTTGACCGTCTTATTGAGGCCTTATTATAATTATACGGTGGTCGGGCATGTATCCGAACCGTGAACGAGTACGAACTTGCTCTCTTGAACTTTTTTGAAAAGCCTATTTGAAAGAAAAAGTTGTCGTCTTTGTCGGTCAAAGTACTAGAGCTAATTAGTATGGGTCAGTTTACATGCTCATACATATATATAATTTATGCCAGATTTGATCTTTAAAAATAAAAAGGAAAAAAAAAGTTTAAGCTGCGCTGTCGGTCCGTGGATGGGTGACCATCTATGTCATAGCGAGACTCCTACGTGCCTCGGAAAGCACTATAAGCCGTTCCCAGTTATCATTTGTACATCTTTGACAGTCGTTACGGACAGTCAAAAGCCAGAAAGTCTTACAACCAGTCATACATAGAGGTATCGTGTTACCTAGTAACTGGGTTGTGAAGGTCAGATAGGCAGTCACTCCAAACAAAACACTGGTACTCAGCTGCATCCGCTTTAGACTGGAAGCCGACCGCAACATAGTTGGGAAAAAGCTAGGCAGATGATGATGTTTAATGATCTAACGTGATTCTAATCTGTGAATGTGTGACAAAAACAATTTGGGTGTTTTTCAAGATGTGTAAGCCTCGTTTCGTTTTAAAGGCGTACACGTCTCAAAGCACTGTGTCACGCCTGTTCGTTATATCAAAGGCTTTCACATAAACCATATTGATATAATAAAGATTTGCAATAAACTTCGCAGCAGTTTGTTGAAAAGTCACGCGCCGTAGTTTGAACAAGCGCATGATTGAAATCTCTTGTAATAATAGCGGTAAAACCGTTGTGGTTATACTCCGTAATAAACTGGTGTTTGTTCTGGTTTAGATAAGTAATAAATAGATGGGTAGTTTTAATTATGTTTTTTGAAGCTGAAGATAACAGGGAGCCTACTCTAACTCACCGAAACGAAACTTCGAACGACCGAGAATAGACGATAACTTTTTTGTGGTGCAGTAAGGTGCGATCTGATGCTCTGTACGTAGAGGGATGTACTTATACTATGTATATATAACAATTGTTTGAACCTTACCGCCCTAAAATTCACAAGAAAAGGTTCTGAATTTCAATCGAATCTTCGTTTTCGATGAGTTAGAGTATACCTGGGATACTTAAGGTCTTCAGATAGATAGAAATACACCAAATAGACACTAATGTATCCTACCATGGTGTGACCATATGGAAAATTATGTAAATGAGTATCTTCTGTCTTTGTCTTACTGTTGTAGTTTGACAGTTGCGTGACAATAACAGAGATATAGCTTAGATTCATTTCGGCCTGTTTTCTTCAATTTCTTCAACCAAAGATTTTAGCAATTTCAGGAGAGGAGTAAAAAATTGACACTATTCTCAAAGCAAATGTTTCAGTCTATCTCCATGCCAAATTTCTTCCTAATCGGTTCGACCGTCTTCCCATGAAAGCTTAACAGACAGAGTTACTGTCGCTTATAATATTAAAGTAAGTATGTTTAAGTATTCGACATAAGGACTACGAAATGTAAATAAGAGAGAAAATACAAAGAAAAATACAATTGAAGCGCACCCCAATCTCAAGTACCAACGTATTAATGTTGTCAAACAAGATTATTTAATATGTACCTTCGTTACGTTTTCATAACGTCTTGTTAAAACTCAGGACAATGAACGCGCGGTGCACCTGGACAAGGCAGTCACAACACAAAAAAATCGCAGAAAATCAACCCTTTACTTAGAAAGACAACAGATTTAGTTATATATCGTGAATGAGGGTTCGACCAAAATATTTTAGGCATGGTAAAGCATTGTAAAAGCCCGTCTTATTCATAATTAAATTTAAGAATGTATGGATGTATGTTTGTTACTATTTCTCGCAAAAACTACTGAACGGATTTGGATGAAATTTGGTACACACATAGTTTATAACCTGGATTACCATATAGGCTACCTTTTACCCGGGTGCGCGAAGAAGTTCCCTCGGGATGCGGGTGAAACCGCGGGAAACAGCTAGTGAATAAAAAATTGCGACTGAATACGAGAGTTATATCCATATTCAGATATCAGTCTTTCTGGCTTCTTACGTGTTCTCTGAGAGAAGGAAATGTCTCGATTGGGCGAGAAGATATATAGTCACAAACTGACGGCACGTTTGGCGTAGTGGCTGAGCAATTGGCTGCTGCGCTGCGTGTCGCGGGTTTGACTCCCGCACGGGACAACTAAAATTGTTCCGGGTCTGGGTGTTTGTGCATGTGTAATGAATGTTTATAAACGCACCCACGACACAGGAGTGATTCCTAGTGTGGGGCAACGTTGCATCGTACTTTTTTTTATAGTCACAAACTCCACTTAGGAAGTCCATGTAAAGATATATATTTTCGTACGTCGTTCGTAGTTGTCTTTCTGCTATTTGTTTATTTCATGCCTAGTCTAAGTCACCCCTCATTAAAATAGCTACAGTGGAACTTTTGGCACTGTACACTGACCGTTCTTGTGTGTTTATTTACGGGAGGACGATGGTCAATTTTACTTTTTAGTTAGTGACGTAGCGTTATACCTGTTTTACCTTTGCGACTTTAAAAAAAGGGTTCCGCACCATGGTGCAGGATTTACAAAACTATGTGTGGTGTGGAACCCTTCATGTGCGGGTCTGAGTCGCACTGGACCGGTTTTTTAGAATTTGTTATAGCGGCAGCAGAAATACATCATCAGTAAATTCTAAAACTGTCTAGCTATCACGGTTCATGAGGTACAGCCTGGTGACAGACGGACAGACAGACAGACGGACGAACAGTGGAGACTTAGTAATAGGGTCCCGTTTTACCCTGTGGGTACGAAACCCTAAAAATTACATGAAAAAATCCAAAAATATTGTGTCCAACCAGAATATTCAACCCGATCGTTAGCAAAACTGCTTAATATGAAATTCAGGGTTTTTCCATGAGCAATTTATTATTCTCTCAGTCTTCATTCATCTTTTGAAGTCTGATTCGTTCCCAGTAAATAGGCAATAGGATAAACCCCCTATTAAGATGGGCCTTTAATATATTATCTGGCGAAATGCAGTACTCTACGTTTTAGACAAAATAGGCGTTGTGTTGAGAGGAGCTCGTGGCTAAGTAACAGCCGCACGGTTCCAAAAGGTTAAGCTGCGCTTGGCGTGGTCGGTCTGTGAATAGGTGACCATCTTTGTCATAGCGAGACTCCTCCGTGCCTCGGAATACACCTTAAGCTGTTGGTCCCTGTTGTCATTTGTAGATCTTTGACAGAAAGTCTGACAACCAGTCTTACCGATAACGTTACGGGTTACCCAGTAACTGGCTTGTGGAGGTCAGATAGGCAGTCGCTCTGCTGCTTTCGGTTTAGTCTGGAAGCCGACCCCAATATAATTGGGAAAAGGCGTTGTGTTATGTTCCTTCAACTGACATACAGTTGTCTGTAAGTAAACCGTCATTACCTTTATTAAAAAATATCCTTCCCATACCTCGTAACCGCCCCGTGTCGTCGCCACACCGCCCCGACCCTTATCACGGATCACGACTCACGCTAACACGTGTCGTGCCCGTCACGTTCCCGTCACCCTGTTAATGCCTCGTGTAGTTACGTCATCACATACAAAGTAGATCATAGCTGTTAGTTTATATGACGTCACTATTCTTGTCTACGGGTGTGGACTAAAACACGGTATCTGGCTTACAGCAGATTGCGCCAAGCTTTTTATCATTTATACTTTATACTTTTACGAAAATCACAAAACTTGATCTCAAAAATGCATACTTTTAATATTTTTTGTGTTATCAATAGAGAGATATAATAGTTAAGTAAACATATATTTTATCCTCTACTAGCTTCTGCCTGCGAATTCGTCCGCGTGGAATAGTGGTGCTCCGCTTCTATTGGTTTTAGCATGATGATATATAGCCTATAGCCTTCGTCAATAAATGGGTTATCTAACACTGAAAGAATTTTTCAAATCGTACCAATAATTCCTGAGATTAGCGCGTTCAAACAAACAAACTCATCAGCTTTATTATATTAGTATAGATTTTGACAGATCTTGAATGATAGTTTTCCGTTTCACGTATAAGTAACCGTATATTTTTTGATGCAACCGGCTGTTAATTAATTAATTAATTACGAATAAGCGTATGCTATGAAGAAATACGCCTGCTTAACCTTCCGAGGAAATGAGTACGACAGTGATGGGGAAGTCGCACCATAAAAATACTCTCTATAAATTATGACCTACATTTTAACTACGATCTAGAACAGATCTTAGTTCGTAAATACAGATTAGCGGTTGAACTTTAATTAGTTAAAGATTTGCCTTCGAGTGAGCGCGGTTGTGTGACCTTGTTACACATGTTGGCGGTGGTAACTAGGTCCCGATAACTTCTAATAGGATTGAGAATTGATTTCGATAATTGACTTGCAAGAACGTTTTCCTATTCTATGTTATTTTTACATTAATGTGAATGAGAAGTTACCACGTGTTAACACTCAAGAAACGATTTACCCTGTCTTTTTCCTCAGAATTGTTCTTAGCGAGAGTGTCTGTTGAATTTTTACACGAAAATTATTAATAACATTTGATAGTTGTAATTACTATTTAAAACTTATTTCTAGTATATTATTATAATTCTATCTAATTTATTATTATTTGACGTTTAGTAGACTCCACGCGTGATCAAAGGGCTGGCCCATATTTCGGTCAAAGAATCAGCATTGCCATCCAACGTGGAAATGCAGCCAGCCTTTTGGGCACGATTCCCGTTGACAGCGATGCGGATGAATATTTTGATGCCTAATTATATTAGTATAATTTATTTCTTTTATGTTTTTATTATTGTATATTTAAGTTTGTTTGATTATATTCAATGCCTTTTTTGCGGTACAAACTGTGCTAAAATTGCTTGCACTAAGAGAATTTGATTATATATATATATTTTTTTAATAAATTTTAAATATAAACTAATGGTATATAATCATCCTGTCTTCTTACTTTTCGATTCACATAATCTGATTCCTTTATTTATTGTTGCAGGTATGTACCAACCCCTATTTCCGCCATCACAGTAAGTTAAGAAACTCGATTCTTCCACAATAAAACACCCTGAATATAATATCAGTACACAACAATCTGGCCTGCCGCGCAGTCAAGTGCAGGCCGGTCTAAGTTCTAAATCTTTAAAGTTGGACAACTTTGAGATGCTCCTAACAAGTTGTGAACTGCAAGCGGCGGATGCTGCAATGCCTTTTATATAATCGTACATTGGATGGGAAGATGCTTGTGTTTTGTGAAGGGCATTTGAAGATGCAAATGATAAATTCTACTGAGGCTGATTCAGAAGAACTGCCTTCTGAATCAGTTTTTTTTTTTTTTTGTGTATGGCATCTCGCAGGTCAACCTAGAAGGTTGTCGACTGCTTAACCGGACTTGCCTGTGAAGTGCCTTAAATAAATTTAGGGCCTCCAGCCAGGGCTTAACTTACAAAACTAAGCGACTACACGCTAAGGGCACCCCCTAGTGGGGTACGGGCCTCGGCTTAGGGCATCGCTGGGGGAGGACAGCAAGGGACAGGCTGGATCAGAATAAATTATGATTATTATAATCGGGAGTTCTGAATCAGTCTCAGTAGAATTTCCTTACGGCACGTATTGTGAGGAGGTTCCTGTCTTTGAAGTCCTAAACGGCGGTAGCTTGAGCCCTGTTCCCGATCATCCGATATCGGAATCTATTCTTGTTCTTTTATTTTTGTAATATTTAAAAATGTATTCAATAAGTTATTGTGGATTTGAATGAAATTTTATACACACATAGTTTGTAACTTGAATAACACTTAGGTTACTTTTTATTTGGATGCGCGAAGTAGTTAGTTTACTGGGCCATAGCCTTTACTGGGCTGCGGGATGATCGAAATTAATACCGCGTCCCCGTAATATAAGGCTGAGGAAGGAACTTTGGTGGGTTTTAGTCAGTAAGAGACTGATACCCGCGGCGGGAGGGGTTTAATGATTTCTCATCCGAAAAAAGGCGTATCGTATTCGCAACAACTTGTAAGCTATACAAGCAAGTGTAATCACCCTTTAACACAGTTAGTTTAAACTTTATAATTATGAAGTAAACTGAAAATCACTTCAGTGCTCAGTTCATTAAGCTCGCAGGTGTTCTAAAAGTTTTCACTTTACTTGCGATCAGTTAGCGACCCAGTTCTCGTAGTTATACATCTCATAGTTAATGCTCTGTTGAATTGATCTCTTTTGTAACGGTAAGTTTTAGATTTTAATAATTACTGTTTTCTTCGATTTAACTCGCATCTTAAGAGAACTATTTCGCGCAGCTGGATAAAAACTGTCTATAGCCTATAAACCCTCTTCAGTGTCGCCTCTATCTCCACACCAAAATTTCATCTAAATCGGTTCGTTGAAAGTTGCTTTGTAGTAGGTCCCCGTGGCCAAAATTTTTGAGTAAACAGGCTTTTATGTTATTTACTAGCTGTTTCTCGCGGTTTCACCCGCATCTCGAGGGAACTACTTAGCGCACCCGGGTAAAAAGTAGCCTATATTGTTCCTCAGGGTCTATTCTATCTCTGTACCAAATTTCATTTATATCGGTCCAGTAGTTTTGGCGTGAAAGCGTAACAGACAGACAGACAGACAGAGTTACTTTCGCATTTATAATATTAGTAAGGATAATATAGATTATTCGTTTTGTTACCTACTTAATTTTAAAATTCTATTCCAAAATTCTAGAAACATCTACTAAAAAAATAATAAAAAGCTGAAACTCCGAGGTCTCATACATATTTCTTTTATTCGTACTTGTGACAAGAAAAAATACATGGCGGACAATAAATCCGACATGTGTTATGTATTCCTAAGTTATGCTGATTTGACGCACATTGTGTACTAGTGAGGTGTGTCAATATGTAGAGATGGGATGTATCTATCGATATTTTTTTATCGATAGCACATTTTTATCAAGCCAGAACGGCTGATAACCAGTCTTACCAAGGGGCATCGTGTTACCCGGTAACTGGGTTGTGGAAGTCAGATAGGCAGTCGCTTCAAGTAAAACACTGGTACTCAATTGCATTCGGTTAGACTGCATGTCAACCCCAACATAACTGGGAAAAGGCTAGGCAGATGATAATGATGACTTGTTAGGTATGTTTCAAGTTTAAGTCTCAAATTTAGTTACATTTTTAAACTTTGTGTCTCATTTATAAATTGAATTTAATATTTTATACGCCCTAAGTTGATTTTTGCGTGAGATTTTTTTATCAGACAGGCTGTGAAAAGTAGATAGACTGAAAGACAGTTGGAAAGCCTGAAACGTTTTTATTTTCGACTACGGACCCTTTATATTTTATTTTTCGGATGGGAAATCATCAAATGACCCCTCCCGCCGTGGATGGAGCGGGAGGGGTGTCAGACTCTTACTGACTAAAACCCATCCATGTTCCTTCCTCAGCCCTTTTTATTCCGGGGGTGCGGTAACTCTTTCGAACATCCCGTGGCGACTACGGAACCCTGAATCTCCTAGTTACGACTAAGTGCTGTAACATAAAAGCTCTTATAATAATTATGTGAAACTTTTATCTAGTTCTTTTATGTTTGCACTGGCTCGGATGGTTTTGTTTTTATCTGACTTCAAAAAAAGGAGGTTCTGTATTCGACCTTATGTATGTATGTATGTTTATTCCGCGATCTTCTCAAAAACTATTGATCTGATGTGAATGGGGTTTTCATTATTTAAATAAATTTTTCAAGAATGGTTTTCTAGGTTGCAAACAATATTCTTTGGCCATCATTATAATGTCTTATTTGCATCAAAACTTATTCAATAATTCAGAAGTAATCGATAGCTGATGATTTTTAAATGTATGTATAATGTAAGAATTTTATTGGAATTTCGTAACAAATATAATAAATAGACTAGCTTCCCGCCAGCGGCTTCGCCCGCGTGAGTTAAAAAATGACCGAGTTTCATACAAAATTTGCCCCCTTTTTTCACTCCCTTGGGGATAGAATTTATCAAAATCCTTTCTTAGCGGATGCCTACGTCATAACATCTACCTGCATGCCAAAATTCAGCCCGATCCCTCCAGTGGTTTGGGCTGTGCGTTGATAGATCACTATGTCAGTCAGTCAGTCAGTCACCTTTGAGTTTTATAAATATTTAGATTTTGAAATACGTTTAAATAATTTCAAACTACGGAACTTTCTAGAGTGATTTGACGTTATTATATTTTCACTCACCAATGTAATATATCAGATTAAATAACGTATTTTATTCATGGCCAGTTTTGCCTTCGGATAAGTACCGAAAATTATGTGCCAGATAATTTATTTGAAATGATGAATTAAATAATAATTATTCTTATTAGCCTGTGGTGACCCCCTTCAAGGCAAAGGCCTTCTTTTTCCACCTCTATCTACCTTGAGCTGGTAAGGACCAGTCTATGCTGAAAGGGTCCAGCTTCCCCTGGCGACCAAGATTATATTAGGTCTACGACAATTCAGAATACTTATTGTTATCTTGTATACCTTAATAGCATCATATTGTATTGTATATTTTTTCAGAAAACTATTGTAACCATAATATTGTAAACTCAATTTTTGAAAAGAGTATCCATGGAGTTTCTTGCCGGTTCTTCTCCATAGGACCCACTACTTGGAACCGTGCAACTAATTTGACTTTTCATAGTGCTAATTTTATTCCTATGGAGAAGAACGGGCAAGAAACTCCATGGTTACACTATCGATACCATAGGACCATGTTCATTAAATAATCGAACAGCAAGCAACAATTTGAAATTGAATAAATTAATACCGATCAGAATCTGATTAGCTTAATCGATTCTGTTAGAATTTCATGAGCAAATCTATAATCGAATACATAAAACATTATCTTAGTACATCCGTTTGAATTGAAAGCGTTCGATTTCTGGCTTATTGTATATCGAATCGAAACACGAATTGCTTTAAATCGTAAATAAATAATCGAAGTATTACTTGGCGTTCGTGTTTAAAACTATGCGTAAATATAACATTTTAAATTCAAGGACAAGTTAGCTTTCGATGAGTAGATTTTTTCGAAAAAAATATCTCTAGGCAGGGACAGAGTTATCGAATCGCGATATTCAGATGTTTTCTTTTCACGATTTTCCGTTTTTCTATAAATTCGCTAATTATTTTTTTAACCTAACGTTTAACGTTGCCCCACTTTAGATTTACACTCGATTTTATAATAAACTAACGACTTTTACAATTCTAAGATGACAAATCCAGGATAGTCATCACCCCTCCATAACTTGTCAAACATAAACCTTAATTCGTGATCATAATCATATCAGCATATCGCCGTCCACTACTGAACGTATTCCTCCCCCAAAGCTGATTATTGAGCATCTCGAAATTGCCATAATTTGCATTTTAAGTTGTACTTTAATAACATTAGATACGATTCAGATAACCTGTACATTGTTCTCACATCTTTTTTATACCAAATGTAAAACAAATATTGTAAACTAACATTTTGAAAAAGAGTAACCATGAAGTTTCTTGCTCGTTCTTCTCCATAGGAATCTACGCTTTGGAACGAACAAATAGCTTCAATTTTTCTTTTTTTTGACTAACGGACTGACTCTTAATTATTTGACAATTCAAAAGTGCCTGTAAATGGTCTAATTGAAATAAATGTTTTGATTATTTATTTTTTTTGAAAGAGTGGAAACCATGTTGATATTGGGTTAGTCTCATCCATCCGCCGCTCGTCACCTTCTTTAAATCGGTCAATCAAATCTTAAAAATTGATTAAACATTAAATCGATTCCATTGTAAACACAACATCGATACTATCGATAAAGCGGCTCGGCAAGCTAACATAACCCTTATCCAGCGAGACTTGTTGAACTTATATTCGTTTTGAATTATTCAGTTGTTTGACCCCTTCCCCTATAAAGGGATAAACTCCCGTAGGGGTCGCCATTTGTCTATGCCTGGTTTTTTTTTATTGCGTCGCACGTTCCCGCGTTTTGATTGATGACGTACTTTGTTTATTATGCTTTAGTTTTGGGGTGAGCAGAATTCTAAGCGGTTTGTCACCTGTGTTTCTTCTTGAGTGACTGTCATGCTTTCTTTTTTTGTCGGTGTTTTACGGAATAAAAAATGACTATTTTGTTTTTCAGGCCATTTATCTTCATTACGATATCACTGGTTTTTAGTGCGTGTTAGTCATTGCTGACTAATAAAAAATTAATTCTGCAAATTGAATGATATGAGATCGTACATAATTGTATCTTAATCAATTTTATGATGTTTCCACGGATGGGTATAAAGCCTTAGTTTTCTGAAAATACGTACTGATAATCTATTTTCTTCTTACAATATTTTAGGTGGTCAATATGCCTTTTCATTTTGTTACCAGTATTTCCTAGTTTAATAAAAGATTTACTACGCATTGCACATTTACTGTGTGACTTAACCATGAACCATGAAAGAAAAATACTTTGAGATTGAGTTAACTTACAAATAAAAAAACCAAACCAATTTCCCCCAACTAAGAAATAAGTTAAAAATATCTCAACACAAACTTCCCAATCTGAACAGGTAATCTCTGCTATGGGAATTGACAATTCCCATTGAATCTGCCGGCGTGGATTTTGTTCGGAATAAGTACCGCTTGTTTTTGAGGGTTAAACAAACATCATCTTCATACTTTTATCGGATCGAAACAATCACTGGGAAAGGCAGGAATGAGATTGAATATAAACTTGTTGATAAAAATTGTTACGGTTATACTGTGGGCAGACGTGCTAAGTAACAGCCGCACGGTTCGACCGATCAAAGGTTAAGCTGCGCTTGGCGCGGTCGGTCCGTGGATGGGTGACCATCTATGTCATAGCGAGACTCCTCCGTGCCTCGGAAAGCACGTTAAGCTGTTGGTCCCGGTTGTCATTTGTACATCTTTGACAGTCGTTACGGGTAGTCAGAAGCCAGAAAGTCTGACAACCAGTCTTACCAAGGGGTACCATGTTACCCGGTAACTGGGTTGTGGAGGTCAGATAGGCAGTCGCTTCATGTAAAACACTGGTACTCAGCTGCATCCGGTTTAGACTGGAAGCCGACCCCAACATAGTTGGGAAAATGCTAGGCAGATGATGATGACTGTGGGCAGACGTGAGGGTTTCTCGATCCTTTTTTAGGGTTCCGTAGTCCGACAAGGAACCCTTATAGTTTCGCTCTGTCCGTCTGTCTGTCTGTCTGTCTGTCCGCGGCATAGCTCCGTGGTTTTTGTTATTAGAAAGCTGAAATTTGGTATGAATATGTATATTGATCACACCGAGAAAGTGGTAAAATAAAATTTTGAAAAATATTTTTTTTTAGGGTAGCTCCCAAACATGTAAAGTAGGGATGAATATTTTTTTTCTCGCGTACCCCTTCGTGTGGGGTATCGTTAGATAGGTCTTTCAAAAATATTATGGGTGTGTGAAGATCATTTTTCGGTTAAGCGAGTCATTTGCGAAATATCTAGATTTTAAGTGAAATTTTTTGTTCGATACGAGTTACCCCCCCCTCTAACTTTTGAATGGCTGTACCTAGAAATGTGAAAAAAATCACAGACGTAGCACATGTAATGAACTTACAAGGAAAACTATCACGGCTAAGTAGGCTTAACCAGTTACAGAGTTATAGTCTACTAACTGAGACCTACTACGGAACCCTACTGCGCGTGGCCCGACACGCACTTGGCCGGTTTTTTCGGATGGGAAATGATCAGATGACTCGTCCCACCGTGGGTCAGACTTATACTTACTAAAACCCATCCATATTCCTGCCTTCCTTCCTTTTATTCCGGGGGCGCGGTATCTTTTTCGAACATCCCGCAGCTCGGGCAGGCCATGGCCCTGTGGGAAAGGCCCCGTCACTTTTGCTGACTTACTCTGAGGCGCGCGTGGTACGCGAACGCGCCCTCGACACCGGCCTAATCCTTACCGGACGGCGAGCCCCCCATAGCTCGCCGTCCGCAAGACCGTTCCCGTTGATCATTGGGCATTATCACAGAATACATAATAGTACAAGTACAGAAGAGCCACTTTGAAAAGTCATCTAAAGAAATATAGACTTTAGCGACGATACGATTAAGTTCAATTCAGATCGCGCAGCGCGTAATTACCTACGCTTATAGTTGCCTAGAAGTTGCGTCTCTTTCTAGCGCGTAACGCTTACCTTTTCTAACGAAAACAGGGTTGTCTCCTTTTAAAAAATAAATCAATCTAAATACTGAATTACCATTTTTGTAGTACTCTAGAAAACAAATGACTTTCAAAATAAAAACTTAAGGTAGGTGTTAACAGTACTTTAATTCTAATACATTTGTGCATACATACCTACTTACGTTTTCGATACCTTCACGAAAAGAGACACAGGCCTTATATTACTCAAATAATGTTGAATTACGCCGCCTTACTATTCATATCTTTGTCAACAAAAGACGTTTCAAATCGTATCACACGGTCACCGGAATGACTTAAGATGCAAACAGATTAGTCCGGGAACTCGTTCCTAAAAACTTACGAATAATTGAAACTAACAAATGAAGTAGATACGTATATAATCAAAGGAACAAATCTTGCGCGTACATCACTCACGGCTCGCGCGTGAGGCCCCAGTGACTAGCCGTCTCGGATAGGCCGCTGTGCGTAGGTACATTTTTGATACCTACACGGGGAGTGGGACAGGCCTGGCATTATGAAGAAATATAAGGATGGGTCGCTCAAGAGAAACGATCGCTAGTGAGCAACACAATGATTTATTTTAATTTTATCTGAGCACTGCTGTGTTGTCTTTACTAAAGAAGTCATCAGTTGCTTATTTTAACTTTGTTGGGGTCTCCTCCCAGTCTAATAATCCTTATTTCACACATCTATTTCAGCTAATTTATAAGTGCAACAGACAGACAGACAGAGTTTACATTTGCATTTATAATATTTTACATAGGTTCACGATACCCTCTTGTATTCATTTCATGGCGCCGCTACAAGTGTCGGCTCACGTAGAAAATGAGAAAAAATGGCCGCCCGGCGTTGTCATAATAATGTATACCCTTGGGGGCGACGTCGGCATTTTACTAAATTATGAAGCGAAGATTAGAATTTGGATTTTCTTGATAAAACTTTCTTGTAAAAGGTTATTTTTCAAAGTTTGAATAAGTGATGGCTAAGATTTATGTAGCATTTTTTGTATCATGTGTTTTTTTTTTTTTTGTACATCGTCGTCAAAATCTTACATAGAAAGTGTTGACAACACCAATCTATACTAATATTATATAGAGGAATGATTTGTTTGTTTGTAGGGTTTTAACTCAAAAACTACTGGACCGATTTTGAAATTCTCTCACCGTTAAAAAGCTACATCTTTACGAAGTGTCATAAGGCTATATTTATTTCCAGTAATAATTAGGGATCCCTACTAAAACTTTAATAATGAAAACCTTGGGTTAAGGTGTAAAAAAAATGCCCACGCGGGCGAAGCCGCGGGCGGAAAGCTAGTATACTTATTTATTTTTAACTGATTCTATTGGCTAACGGTGAATGAAAACATCATGAGGAAACCTGGACTTCAAAAGTCTGAAATCTCCAATCCGCCTTATGCAAACGTGGTGATCAATGCTCATGCCTTCTCTGTATGAGAAGAGACCTGTGCCCGGCAGTGGGACGATAAATATGACGATGACGATGACCTTTCTAACCACACAAATATATAGGCAGGTAGATATTAATTATAACTATGTATAGCAAATTTCAATTATAGCCAAGTTACAGTTAAGTTGAACCCTATAAACGGCAAGTTGAGAGTTAATACGACTTCAAACACAAGTTGTTTGAACTAACAGTTATGATTGGTTTCCTTCATTCTTAACGTTGTTAGAAGGACTTTGAAATAAAATTCTTTTGATTACTGAAGTCTAAAAAAAGGGGAATATTAATACCTGTATGACATCTTGTTAAGGCAATTTTATTTTATTTTATATCGTTTTCAGTGAGGACTTAAAGGCTCCCCCACACAGGCGCGTTATTATAGGTCGATAATATCGCAGGCGTTATTGCGATATCTGTTTTCAGTACATTTTTAACCGACTTCAAAAAAAGGAGGAGGTTCTCAATTCGATCGGTATTTTTTTTTTTTTTTTTTTTTTTTTCTATGTATGTACACCGATTACGCTGAGATTTATGATCCGATTTACGTGATTCTTTTTTAGTTTGATGCGGAATAGATGCCATTTGGTCCCATAAAAATTTCACATGGTTTGGCCCAGTAGTTTTCATTTTGTGAACATTTTTTACATTTTTGTTTACATCGATGACGTAATTGTTTCGGAGTCGATTTATATTTTCCGTTCCCGTTTCTTGATCTATATTGTTTAAAGCTGCACCTTTCGTAGGCCTACCCATAGCTACTTAAAAAAAAACTATTTAACATATAATTATGACAATAAAAACAACGAAATGTTATAGCCTTCCTTATGTAATCTATAAAAATCCTGTAAAAAATACTGTAGTTTACAGAGCAACTTATTACAGACACTAAAAAGTAAAAAATAAATTTAAAAAAACTACGTTTAAAAAAACCGACTTCAAAAAAAAACTAAAAAGTATTAAAAAAGTATAAAATAACTTAATAAAGATTTAACACAAACCTAATACCTTTAATATTAATAAAACACCATTATTTGTATGTGTTACCTATTGACAGGTTTGAAGTCGGTGCCAAGTCCTAAACAAAATGAAATTCCTAAAGATTAACCTACGTAAATAAACTTAAAGAACAATGTGAATTAATGTGAAACAGATGAAAACTTTTTAATACCTGAATGAGTAACACTATTACATTTGGCTTGGCACCGACTTTAAACCTGTCAATAGGTAGCAAATACAAATAATGGTGTTTTATTAATATTAAAGGTATTAGGTTTGTGTTAAATCTTTATTAAGTTATTTTATACTTTTTTAATACTTTTTAGTTTTTTTTTGAAGTCGGTTTTTTTAAACGTAGTTTTTTGTATTAGGACAGTCATGTAGTTACACACTGCTGCGATAATAACGCCGCAATGGAAGTAGGACGTTGCGTTTCTCCGTCCTGCGATATTCCGATATGAGTTCTAGAATGTTTTGTAGCAGGACGCAAACGATCGTACACACACCTGCGATAATAACGGCGCTCTCTCGTAAGAATGTCGGACGATAAAAACGCAGCTGTGTGCAAGGAATCAGGACGCATTATCGCAATACCGCATGCGATATTATCGACCTATAATAACGCGCCTGTGCCTTTACTTTTTGCTACCAACTTCTTCAACTAACTCGCTGTATCGCGCGGTTTCTCCCGAGTAGTGAGAGAATTATTTGGCTTATCCAAGTAAAGAGTATCCTGTAATCTTCCCCAGGGTTTAAGCTATCTTCGTACCAAATTTCATCTAAATCGGTTCATCCGTTTTACCTTGAAAGTGTAACAAACTTAATTCCGCATTTATAATATTTGGACGCCAGTTGAGAGTAGCATATATGGCAGCTTAAATTAACAAGAACTAAATTAAAGATTAAAAAAATCCCCTACCCAAAAATGCCTTTCATCATTTTGGAATAGAGCTGATATTCTTACGCTGCTCGACCGATATTAACCAGACATAGCTAAGAACCACCTCAAGGAACCGCATCGAAATCAGTCAATACGTTTGAGAGATACGATGCCAAAAACATATACACACAGACAGACAGACAGACATCGACGTCAAACTTATAACACACCTCTTTTTACGTTGAGGATTAAAAACAAAAATCATCAGAAATGGCATACAAATTGAAAATACAGGGTGACTTCGCAAAACGACATTTAAGTCCACAGAAAATTCCTTTTTATATGTTCAAGAAAAATACCAATTTCAACTCGTTGAGAAACGCGTTATGTCGCTAACTTGTTGAATACGAGGACCGGGCGACGCGGTGTGAAATATTAACCCGCGGCTTGCGTGCGACCTGACGTTTTTAACCACATCCTTTATTTGACAAGGGTACCGACAGAACGGTTGGTCTGTTAATAATGAAGTGGTATTTATTATACATTATGATTGATTTCAATTAGAGATAAGATATTATCACGCCTGTTAATGTGAAGGGTTAGGTATGTATAGTTAGTTATTTTTAAGTAGTATTTATGTAGTCCATTTAATAATATGAGCTACTTCTTCTTCTTCTTCTTACTTTCTTACTAAATATTATAAATGCGAATTTGCGTTTTTTAACAAACAAACGGCTGAACGGTGATTTGGAGGAATTTTGATATGGAGATAGATGGAACACTGGAGACTGTTGTTAGAATAGAATAGAATATTCTTTATTATGTACACCAAAAGAAAAATATATGACATTGGAAAGTTAGTTACATAGGGTGACACAATGGGCGGTCTTATCGCTAAAAACGATCTTTTACAGACAACCTTTGGATGGATTTATGATAAAAGAAGTAATGGTGCTGTAGGTAGTCCATGGTGTACTGTTTACATAATGTACAGATATAATACTAATATGCTCGAATACTTACTATACATGCATAGATAAATAATATAATAATAACATACATACAATATATCCTTTCCATGAGGGATCGAGTAACAACAAAAAAAAAACTGATTGAACTAATTACATTTAAGAGGATTTTTTTTAAGAAGACTTTTTATCCGGTTGCGTTAAGTAGTTCCTTCGGGACGCGGGTGAAACCGTTGGAAACAGCTAGTAAAAAGATGTATTGAGAAATTATACAGAGCGAGTGAGCACTAAGTGTTCCGTACCATTATCTGTATAATAATCATGATTGTTGTATGGCCCCTCTTAAATATTTCTTTTATTCTTATTATTTGTTGTTGTAGTGGCAACAGAAATAGATCATTTGTGAAATTTTCAACCGTCTAGCCATCATGAGATACAGCCTAGTGACAGACAGACGGACGGACAGTGAAGACTTAGTAATAGAGTCCCGTTTTTACCCTTTGGGTACGCAACCTTAAAAATAAAATACACAGCCCGATCTGGGAATCGAACCCAGCTACCCAGCCGCTCTCTATTTTCTGTCTAATCCTATACATGTTACCTCCGGGGAATATTTATCGCGTCATACGTTTAAAATTTCGCTTATATGTTATGATAAAACGGCTCCCTCACGATTTAATGGGCCCTTTCATACAGGATGGAGTGTAAGCGGTATAAGTGGTGCTTATGTATACGTAAGTAGGTACTGCCTGAATGGGGACACACTTCAGTCTTTTAGTTTGATTTTGAAAGGTTTTTTGGGTGTATAAGGTTACTAGCTTCCCGCCAGCGGCTTCGCCCGCGTGATTTAAAAAATGACCGTGTTTCATACAAAATTTCCCCCCCTTTTTCACCCCCTTGGGGGTAGAATTTATCAAAATCCTTTCTTAGCGAATGCCTACGTCATAACATCTACCTGCATGCCAAATTTCAGCCCGATCCCTGCAGTGGTTTGGGCTGTGCGTTGATAGATCACTATGTCAGTCAGTCAGTCACCTTTGAGTTTTATATATATTTAGATTGATAGTAAGTGATTTTCAGGCTTACATTATAGTGACGTGAACTTAGTTTTGTTGGAGCATTTTCAGCCCACTTAATATTATTGGTCCACTTTTGGACATAAGGCTCCCATAACATAGGACCGGGGCCATGTCATTGGCATAAGCTCTATGCTATATTTCTATCAAATTCGCTTAAGTAGTTATCAAAGTGTTAAGTAAATTGTGTCAAATGTCTAATATATTGTTTTTTTTGACGTTTACGAATATTTTATTGAGATACTTGGTCTTGAAGAGTATTTTATGGCCGCTACTTGTTGATAGAACGCAGAGCAGACATTAACACGTTATAAAACTTAGAGTAACGTTTGTACTCTATAAATACACAGTAAAAGGTGAAAATAATGAATCTTTAATTACATTAGAAGCCTCATTATTAACGACTAAGCAGTCCACACATTATTCCTTTAGCAGCCAATTAATTTTCAAAAGATAAACATGCACGCGTAAACTCATACAAAATTCCGGCCAACTTGAGCTCCACACTGTATCTAATTAATTTTCCAACATTTAAAACTTTCATATTTGTTGAAGAGAGACGTGTTTACACTGTCAAAGTTAAGCGTCGAATGAGAATTGCCGAGCGTTTCGCGTTTAAATTTGAATTTAGAACGTTCACGGTAACCGACGACGTTTATGAATGCGTTCCGAAATTAGCCTTTTAATAGTCCTCCTTTGTGTTGGGATCAGGGATTCTATTTAGAAATAAATTATGTTTATTTCGTTCAGGATTAAAGGGAATAACGTGTTTTTGTAGCAATGTGTGGGAAAGGTTACGGTTCTTTCTATAAAACGTTGACTTTGATGATGAATATAGAAATAAAAGTTTATTTGGCTTTGAAATTAAGTATTGTTTTAGTTGAGTGAACAGTTATTTACCTAGATTTATTATGACAAGTGTAATTTTGGAATAGTACTCTGAAATGAAAATGGAATAATAAATGATGCATTGGACTGGAATGGCACGATTTTATGTTGTTACGGTTTAGTATTTGGATTTCAAATAATGTGGTTTGTTTATGTTTATTTGGTGGGTAAATACTATGCTGGGCTATCACCTACGGCATATTCAAATATACAAATGTTTATTTAAGTATAATTTTTATAGCTTATCAGTTATATTTTGTATGTCGGAGAATTGTTGTAAGGTATATTTTTCGTAGTTTTTTTTTTAAATATTTGCAAAAACATCTGAGATAACTTTCAGAGGGTTTGCACTGAGATAATAAAGATTGAAAAATTATATGTAAATGCGAAAGTGTGTTTGTTTGTTACGCTTTCACAGCTAAGCCGATTTAGATGAAGTTGGTACATAGATAGAGAGGACCCTGAAGACGGTTATGAGCTACTACTTATCCGGGTTTAAAATGACCCAATAGTCATTTTTGTTTCTTTATTCGAGGGGTAATTTCGGGAAGGGACTTTTTGAAAAAGGATCATTTTAGGAAGGGGGCGTTTTGGGAAATGGACATCTCGGGAAAGGGACATACTGGGAAATTGACATTTTGGGGACGGGACATTTTCGAAAAGGGACTATTTGCAACCAAGGGACATTTTGGGAAAGGGACATTATTAGCCTGAACGGTTTTTGCGGGATACAACTAGTCTATACATAGATTGTATATCTTTTCATCTGACGACGCAAGTCACTGGAGTAAACTGGGTTAATATGCTCATAAAGCAGTTACTGCGTCGCCTTGAACTTGCAGCTCGGCGACGAATAAAATTACCTTCGAGTGGAACCAGCGAACTCGAATAAATGTATAAAAGGAACCCGGATGTTATATTAAAATGTTGTCTTAATCAAAAAGACGTTCTCGTAAAGGAAAATGAAATTTCCTTGTCTCTGTATTATGTAAACCATAGATTTATTATGCTAGCGTTATAATTATGTAGGTACTCGTGTGTGAGCGAGATAGAAAGGCAAGATCACTCGCGGCGTGTATCGGCCCAACGCCAGTTGTGAACAAAACAAATCCCGCTTATTTTTATTTAATCTCGCATTCAAAAGTATAAGTTTGGTGTTAATAGACGCAAATAATTATGGTTACGTGTGTAAATAATTATGTGCACCTGGTTGTAATTAATCTGGGAAAGACATGTAATTTTTTAAGCATTTTGTATGTATAGAAAGTTTATAAAAACATTGTAAAAACTATAATTCGATTTCTACAAAATCGAGTATTCTTTATTTAAATTTCTTTTTCAAACTTTTATTATTTATTTAAACCTGAATATCCGAAAACGAAAAAGAAGTCTTAAGTACAATAAGGGTATTATTTTGAAACGTAATTTTATAATATATGCCCAATCATCATTGTACTATTTACTGTCCCACTGCTGGGCAAAAGCTTCTCATACAGAGAAGGTATCTACGACTATTGATAACCACTCTGGCTCAAGGTGGCTTGATATTTATATTAAAGGTATCTATAAAAATGTCGTTACATTTTAACTATATATTTCGTAGCATGAGAAAATATTCGAAGACTTTAAAATACCTTAAAACGTACCAAAACCGAGAAATAAATTGTTACCGAATTAATTAAATTACTCAGAATTAAAAAGCAATTAAGATTCAAGTAAAACTAATAAAGATCAAATCGATTAACTTCAAAGTTAACCGATCTAACCACCAATCTAACTGCCACAAAACAGTTTGAAACTCACGCCAACGTTGCACAAAAGTTTGTCAAACGTTGGCGGTATGACCAACGTTTGGTCAAACGTTCATTTGGATTCATAGCTGTGAGCAGTGTCTTGGAGGCTCAATCTTGGCTGAGCCCGTCCGCTTTTGTGGCCGCGTAAATGGTGGGGGTGGGGTCCCAGTGTTAGCGGGTGACAGAGTTAACGTAAAAATATTTTTTCTCTTCTATATTATAAAATGCAGTTCATTATTAGCTCTGTATGTGTTCTATTTTTAATAAATTTAAAAAAGGATGAGGTTGTCAATTCGGATGATTTTTTTAAGTTTTTATAACTGCATAATTTAAAACAACGCTATTGTGTTAGACCATAGTTTGCATAAAACTGTGAATATAAATGTTATTAGAAAACTACCTGACAACAGCGTCGTTGGCCTGTTCAGGAAACATTCATTCTGTGTTAGCTTGAATCACAAATCGTCTAATTCTCGAGTCAACGTTTTTATCCAAAGGTTAAGGCCGTTTTTTTTTTTCAAAATAATAAGATTTTTTTGGTTTCTTAATTGTTGTTTCTTAACTTTTCTATAATCAACAATATAAAATGGTAACTTGTATAATATTTACATAATTACTTAAACTAATGTATGAAGGCTAAAATCGAGTCTTACTTCATCCGCCCCGCTAACAGTGAGACCCCGCCCGCTGTCTCAACTCGCTCGCGGTCATGTGTACATTGAAGACGCTTTGACTTTGCTGTTTGTATGACCGAGCATATCGTGGCCTCCTTATGTGAAATATTATATCTTGGAAAGTGCTACTTTATAAAGAAAAAGGTTTTTTTTCTTTTTTGGGGAAGGTTATTTTACACAAATTAGTTTTCTAAGTGTAAAAATATTCTTGTTCCTTTAAAACAATATACTACCCCCACCAATACACAATGGATAAACAAAATCGTATTTTAGAAAATTTACTGTCTAGTCCAATTCGTAGGTAATATGCTACGAGAAGCGTAGCTGGATTAGCTACGACTCAGGCGTGTACTACGGCAAGCGTAGCTCGCGTTGCATCGTTATATTCGTTATTGGTTTGCTACGCCGTAGCAAGTTTACCTTGCTTGTCGGGTAGTTTGGTTATTAATATGAATACATAGTATGTTTTATTAAAATTATCAAGCTACCTTGACAAAATTATCCTTATTTTATAAAAAGATAAAGAAATAAAAAAAGAATAAAAACCAAAATTATTCTTTTTCGTTTTTGGATATTCAGGTTTAAATAAATAATTGAAAAAAATAAAAAAATAAATAATAGTTTATAATTAATAAATATAGTTTTTACGAGATATAAACTTTCTTACTTAAACGAAAATCTAAACTCACAATACGCGTTAAACCTAAATAAATAAAAACAGATTAACTTAACTCCATTGTTTGTTTAGGTTTAGTCCGTGGCTCCTAGTTCCAATAAAACCTAGGATTTATATAGCCTTTTGTAGACCACAGGGGTCGAAAGTTATAAGTTCCATTACCAAAATAAACTTAGTACATAGGCACCTACTTTGATTACTTTGTGGGTCCGCGTCAGATTTTCTAAGAAAAACAAACAAAAAAGGTTTTATTTTTAACCGACGAAAAAGACGGAGGAGGCTTTCAAGTCGACGCGTATATTTTTACAGAGTAGTCCGATTTTGATAAGTCTTTTTTTGTTTGGTAAGTCATACTTCAGAGGTGGTGCCATATAAATTAGCGTCATAGGTTGAGCCGTTTTCTTAACCCCCAAAAGAAAAAAAGGGTTATAAGTTTGACGTCATGTCTGTATCTGTCTGTGGCATCGTAGCTCTCAAACAAATGGACCGATTTCGATGGAGCCAGTTTCCTTGCGGTGGTTCTAAATTATATTTGGTTAATATCGGTCCAGCAGTGTAAGAGTATCAGCACTTTTTCAAAATGATGTAAGGCATTTTTACGTCGGGGGTATTTTACTTTTTTTATTTATCTTGTTTACGATCGTTTTTAATAATCTACCTATCCATAGATGTTATTACTAAAGATAGAATTTCTACATTAAGTCCATAAAATGTATGTCGAATAACTATCTTTAGTAAGCAAACCTAAGTATAGATATATTATTGAAAATAGCTGTTACTTAACAGTCGAAATTTATTTGTAATGGACATACGATAAGTATTTATATTTGTTTTTATTTTGTTGCAGGTATGTACAAGGTTTGGTTTTCATGCGTTTAATAAGAAATATCAATTTGGTATGTATGTATAAGTAATAACAAAAAAAAGAGGTTTGTTTGTCCGCTAATTCTCCTAAAAACAAATAAATGACTTGTAATAGTGATATCATATCCAATGTGTAAAATAAATCATTTTCATTTCATTAAATAATATAATTTCTCATTAAAAAGTAGTAAAAAATAATCATTTTAGAAGTCTTGTAAACAGTGACAATAATTAACCATTTATAACGTTATTAAATTATTACGTTGTAAATAAAACAATTAAGATCGAAATCGTAATATTATAACGTAATTACAAGAAAAAACCTCGTCAACTGGCGGCCAAAAAAACGTAGCGTCAAATCGTCGCATTAGGGTTATCGTGCCATCTCTAACAATTAACAAGACAAGAAATTGGGTGACACACCAAAAAAACAGAGGGGAGAGGAAGGAAGGAATTCGTTTAGATAACTATCTGGAATTTAATGAGCCGGCCTGCGGTGTTGTGTTGTGTTTTAATTTTCGTTTCGGTGGTCGTTTATTTTGGCTTGCATTGTATAAATTGATGATTATTTTTTTATGATTTTTACTGTGTCAGTAGTATTGACGTTTACAATAAATGATGATTTTTTACGACAAAATTTAGATTTTTGTAGTAATTACTAAAAGTACACGTTTTTCATGTCTTATAACGTAAAAATGTCTTTGAAAATATTCAAAAATAAAAATAATAGGACAAGTTATGTAGAAGGCGGTTTTTAGCAATAAAACAATTGTTAAAAAAATCAAATTGTTTTGAATTACTGGCTCACTTTTTTTCGTACTTTACGCCAATAAAACAGTCAGATATTACCCTAAAGATTAATGTGAGTAACTTATCTCAATACACTGAACTGAAACTTGAGTTAATCTCAGAAACTTAAACCGACAAGTGTTACACTTTCATTAACTTAGTGTAGGCACTAATTTACATGCAAATAGGTGCGTGACGTCATCACCGATGACGTCACAGTTTGCGGTAGGCGAAGTTTTGTCAACGTTGTTGCGATTAGTGGTTAATTTAAACTGTTCTCACGGTTTATCGACTCTTGAACTGGGTTATGTTATGTTTAGGAATTGCTGAAAAATGTAGAAGGCGTTTTATATATATAATTATTGACTAGCTTTTCGCCAGCGGCTTCGCCCGCGTGGGCATACGAATTCAAATTAAAAATGACAGTTTCATTCAAACTTTGCCCTCCTTTTTCACCACCTTAGGGGTAGAATTCCGGAATATCTATGATGCCTACGTTATACAAAGAACACACCTGTCAAAATTCAGGTCTCTACGATCAGCGGTTTAGGTTGTGCGTTGATCCATCAGTCATTCAGAACAAAGTATTTTACATGTATAGATTATTATGATTAATGATAAACAAACAGTATGTGGAGAATCTGTCAATTATACTCATTATTACGTAAGGAAATATTAATCATTGATACTCTTTTTTTGTATTCCAGTAATACGATATAATTACTTTGTAATCTAAGCTACTTAAAAATACAATCTTCGGATTCGGAACGGCTGGATACATTGTTATTCAGCTCTCGTCAATCGGCTAGCTATAAACTCCGCTACGTTACACTTCACGCCCGGATTATTGGCCGCCATTTTACCAAACGAGATTACCAAATTTTGACTTAATTATTTTATTTTAAAGCAATTGAGGAGGGGTTCTTGGTAAATTATATTATCGAGCCTTTGAGTGATTTGATTGTAATAACTAGCTATAGATCTAGGTTCAAGAAATTTGTACTAATATTTGGATATTTATACTCTGACTGCCTTTCCGCCAGCGACTTCGCCCGCGTGGGCTATACGAATTCAAATTAAAAGTGACAGAGTTTAATTCAAACTTTTCCCCCCTTTTTCACCCCCTTAGGGGTAGAATTTCGGAAAATGATTTCTTATCGGATGCCTACGTCATAAAAAGAACACACCCTCCAAGTTTTAGGTTTCTACGATCAGCGGCTTAGGCTGTGCGTTGATCCGTCAGTCATTCACGACAAAGCATTTTATATTATACATTTTATATCCTTGAAATCTTATTACATCCTACAACTGTTTCGTATTTGCAATACATTGTTTTAAAACAAGCTATAAAAAGTAAGCAATCATTATTCATTTCTTGTCAACGTACAGACGAATTTTCTCACAAACCTCTACGGACTGCTTTTAAAACCAATTTAAACCTTATGAAACTTAAATGTGTTTTTTTTTTGCAGAAACTTTTTAATATAGATACCTACTTTCTGTAAGTCCAAACAGAATTAAACTCCGCAGAAATGAAATTAACCCAGCTAATTCAACTTCCATATTAAAAACGAATCCTCAGGGATATTATACAACCTTTGTTCACAAGCCTATGTTTTTTGGACATGACAAGTGGCGTCACACGAACGCCCAGCGTTATTACCCGAAGGATGGGGTAATTTGAATAGTATTAAAACTAGTGAAATTAAAAGCTAATGGAACGTGACAGAGGTGTTTTGGTGTAAAGGAACGTTAATTCGAAAAAGTTGTTTTTTTAGGTGCTTTTTGTTTTTATGTTGTGTCTAGGATTTTTTTACAACGAAATGATAAGATTAACTAGTTGTGGCCCACGGTTTTACTCGCGTTTCGAGGAAACTACTAAACGTACCTGAATAAAAATTAGTCTATAACTGACTCCAGGATTCCTTCTATCTCCGTACTAAATTTTGTCTTAATCGGTTTAGCAGCTTTACCGTGACAGCGTAACAAACAAACTCACTTTTGCATTTGTAATATTAGTTAGGATGTGATCCGAATATACTATTTAAAACCTTTTGCAAAATATGCATTTAAATAGTGAAAACCCCATTCAAATCGGATCAGTAGTTTTTGAGAAAATCGCGGACATACAAACATACATACATATCCTTTTTTGAAGTCGGTTAAAAAAGCCTAAATATGGTCAACCTACATAGTAAGTACACAATTTGTGGTCACCAAACACACCCTTGACACGAGTATCATTTTAAGCCATTAGTTATCGACGCCCGGCGCCTGAAATTGTCAGTTTAATCTATAATATAGCCTAATTAATTAGTAGCTGAAATTATCCACACACCGGGTGACTATGTTGTTGCGGTATGCAGGACTTTCCTGAATTTATTTAGGTTGTTGGGTGTATGTTTAAAAATGGCGTTGTTTGGTTAATGAAGGCGAAATAGGTTAAGTTATAAAAGGCTTGATGATGAAAAATATTTTTTCCAGCAAGCTTCGTCATTTTAAAATATATTTTTTTAAGCGAGAAATCCGTAATGCTTTTCTTGCCACCGAAGTAAAACTTTTAAAATCAGTTATGGCTGTGGAAATGAAAAACCTTTGTAGGCACATTTTAACTAAATAAAAACACTTATCGCGGTTTTATGTTGATAACAAAACATGATGAATCGATAACATTTCCACTACATCCCCATCTTACAGGAGAAAATGAGTTAAAAAGGAAATTAGAAAATAAATCCAGACTAGCATTAAACTTCGAAAAATCTCATTTTCCGTTCAAAAGTTTCCACGTTTAGCGGTTACATCGATAGTGAGCCCGCTGAGACTCATAATTGAGACGAATCCCGCCATCTCGTACACCGGGACCGGACCGGGCCGGACCGTCCGGGAACGTGCCCGGACGCTCATGTATTTATCATTTAATAAATAGTTGTAGCCAAGTTTTAATTAGCGACTGACTAAACAGGTTGGTCGTTTAGTTTTGAGATAGTTACTGACGCGAGTTTGTTGGATAGTGAGTTAGTGATATTGATTACGTATTTATTATGGTCATGTTTCCCTAATAAAGTGTACTTTGTAACTTTATATTTTTTCTAAGGTTTCTTCGAGTTAATACTGCGATAAGTTAGAGTATATTATATGAAGCCGGTGCTTGTATTTAATCTGTTTTGGTTAATCTACTACAGAAAAACTTTCTCTCACGTTCTGCTTGATATTTTGAAAGCTGGAAGGCTTATTTTAGAAATGCTTGACAGTTCTAATTCGTATAGTTTAAGTATGAACCACAGTACGGAATAACTAAGTCTATCATGCAAGGTATAAACTTATGACATAGGGTGGCCTTTTGCCGAAAACGTAGATAGTGGAATCTACGTTTTAACCAAGAGGATGCGTCATACAAATTTATATCATCATACATTTTCTACAACCTGCTGTATAAATTCACAGAATAATATTTTATTTGCCAACATAACGCCAGTTTCACTTCACTCTCAAACTCTAGCAGCGATATAAAAATCATAGAAAACCCTATGAATATAAAGTACATTTATTGTCAAGTGACTCGCCCCAGTTGGAGGCCCGTTGACACGTGCGTCTGTTGTATTATTCAGTTCGAACGAGACTTTTCGTGCGTGATGTTTAGTTTTCAGTTCTATACAGTATAAGAGTTTGGGATCGCTCGGAGGATAGAGGGACAGACGTGAGGATGACGTACTTTGTTGTCCTGGATATTGATATACGTGCCCTCTTTTGTTTGGGAAGGTAAATATTTTGTCAAGGTCAGCTGTTTTGTGTCCTGTTATCGAATGACGATAGGTGTTCTGATTCAATTTGTGATTTTATCCCATATTTTTTTAGGGAGGAATGGGAAAAGAAAAGTAGAGATCTCACCCATGCAGTTATGAGGGAGATCTTTACCCAGTAATCTGACAATATGGATTTGAATAAAAAAATGAAATCGATTGGTAAAAATATACTTACGACTTAGGATGGGGTCACCGCCAGAAATCCACCATTTTATTTATAATTTTAATATTTCATTGGGGTAATTGACAATAACTGTAGCTACTTTGCCATACATCTAAACCAGTTACTGTATACTGTATAGTTACATCGACTCCAATAAAGGCCAAACGCCACATGTTTGTCTCTTTCCTAGACGGATAACGAACCGAATTCATCGTCGTAGCTCCTAGCCGTATTGACAATTGGACAGCACTTGCTACCAGGATGTGTCGGACGAATCAGAGATATTCACCGTATAGTATGGTACGTCTAGCGTCCGGCACGGTACGTCTAGCATCAAGTGAATTTCGACAATAAAGACGTCTTTATTGGCAGGTATTAGGAATCGAATTCGAAGGTTCTAGAAAATGTAGTAGTGTCAATATGATTAGATCGTAAAGCTATACTGCCGTCATAAGAAAAGATTTTTTTCAAGATTAGTACATATTTGGAATTAGGAAAAAATCTGATTACGAGTATGTATTTAACTCAAAAAAAACGATAGTTACGGCCAGTTTTTCTTATGATGGCAGTATAGTAATTCTGCCTTTTTTACGATGAGAAATCATCAAATGACCGTCGTGGGTGGAGCTGGAGGAAATGTCAAACTCTTATTAACTAAAACCCATCCCTGTTCTTTCCTTCATCCTTTGCGCTTGTATGGTTTTAACTAGATTAGTATCTAGTAAAAAAACATTCTTCAGGTTAGTGTATAGCTTACTACTCCAATCACAAATGAAAGGGGATAATTAGTTGTAGGAAGATCGGATGAAATCGGGACAGTCCTCACGCAAAAGTTGCAAGCATTGCCACCCCATGTATAACGTCGGATAAAATTGATAAATTTGATACCTGTCCCGATATTTCGCGAGATATTTCTTTGTAGATTTGTAAATAAAATATATATATGTATTGTAACAGCCGTCAGAAATATTGAAAATAGCAAGCGTTTCTGTGAAAATGAAATAATGGAAGGGAAATTTTATTTTTCTTGTTGGCAAAATAGTAGAAATCACTTTTACATTTTAGAATTTATTGGTTTTATTGGATTCGTTTTCATTTGGTTCAGAATTGCAACTGATATCTTTTTGGTTTAGTCATGTGAAAATAGGTTAAGGTACTAATTAATCTATCTTTATTCTATATCCTATTTTTTTTTTCTTTTTGGACAATTTCACACAGCGCCATCTAGCCCCAAAGTAAGCAATGCAAGCATCTTGTGTTATGGGTGCTAGCTTAACGGATATACTACTTATATATTTTTATAAATACATACATATTATACATAATAACACCCAGACCCTATTTCACTACATGGTTTAAAACAAAGTCGCTTCCTGCTGTCTGTCTGTCCCTATGTATGCTTAGATCTTTAAACTACGAAACTGATTTTGACGCGCTTTTTTTAATAGCTAGAGTGATTCAAGAGGAAGGTTTTAGTAAATAAGTTTTTGTATCCATTGGCTAATATATCGCGGGCAAAGCCGCTGGCGGAAAGCTAGTACATTATATATGCGAAAGTTTGTGAGAATGTATGTTAATGTTTGTTACTCATTCACGTAAAAAATGCTGAATGCATTTAGATGAAATTTGGTAGACACCTAGTTTATAACCTGGGTTTACACATAAGATACTTTTCATCCGGGTGCGGTTAGTAGTTTCCTCAGAATGTGGGTGAAACCGCGAGACACAGCTAGTATGAAATAATGTAGTAAACGGAACTTATTTACCTATATATAGAAATTCTTTGAAAATACCTATTTTCCACGAGCGTGTACATTTCTAAGAAAATGTTCAGGGAATGTCAATTAGGGCGTATTATTATTTGTATCTTAAAAATGTGGCCGCATTTTATTTTACCTTTATTTATTATCATTTGCATATTTTATCGCTATAATTGCTAATTTAGGCTAATTCTCGAGACGTATATTGAAATAGTTGTAAATAACATAGTAGAAATACCCATAACTAAATTGTAATGTGACGGAATGACTGTGAATTACGCAAATGAGAACAAAACTAATTTGTGAATGTGAAAATATTATGCTATGGTTAGAATAGATTTGTGGTAGATTTCGAAAAAATAAGAATATAACAGCTTTTCTTAGTTTTATTGCTCTTCCTACCTCAACCTTTTCACATTAGAAAAATATAAAATAGTTCATATCAATTTAAAAAAATACTTTATTATCTACTGTGTTCGAAAATTCTAAACTATATATACCACACTGTTTATAATCTAACGTATTAATTTTCGATAGTTTATAATCTATCCGTGTCAAACCGTCAAATTATGAACGAACCTTGATGAGGAAAATCATTATGCACATATTTAATTTGCGACGACGATAATTATGTTACGAAGATAAATGCTTAATTTACGCGTTACTTTATATAGATTTTTTTTTGTAATTGTTCACTTATTCAATAGAAAATACATGCCCATTACGTTTTCACAAGTAAGAATACCGAAAAATCTTTCAAACTTAGTTCAAATAACTAGAAATACATAGTTCAAATAACAATAACAAGAAGCCCATTTGTGTATAAGTTGTATTTTTAACTCCGCCATATTTATTTATATTTGACATTTCAGGTCGGCTCTGAATATTCTTATAATGAGTTTATTTCGGTACACCATTTCATTGGCGCGTGAAGTTTTGAGAAATAATGTTTTTGTAAAAAGGGAAATTTTATTTGTTTGGAACTAAATTTAGGTTTGAATTGAAGCTTTTTTATTTGTATGATGTTAAGAAATAATAAAAATGGTGTGGGTAGCACAGCCTTTTCCAAATATTATAATGATCGTCGCCGTTATCGTTGCCTAGTGTTTACCTGCATTTGGTGTGCAGGTTCGTATCCTGGCAGGAATCAATGTGAATTTTCTAAAGTCATGGTTATTTACTTTCTAAGTATATCTTAGACACCACTGACTAACGTTAAAGAAAAAAACCGGCCAAGTGCGTGTCGGGCCACGCGCATTAGGGTTCCGTAGTAGGAGTTAGTTAGTCGACTATAACTCTGTAACCAGTTAAGCCTACTTAGCCGTGATAGTTTTCCTTGTAATTTCATTATATGTACTACGTCTGTAATTTTTTTCACATTTCTAGGTACAGCCATTCAAAAGTTAGAGGGGGGGGTAACTCGTATCTAACAAAAATTTGCACTGAAAAGCTAGATATTTCGCAAATGGCTCGCTTAACCAAAAAATGGTCTTCACACATCCATAATATTTTTAAAAGACCTATCTAACGATACCCCACACGAAGGGGTACACGAGAAAAAAAATATTCATCCCTACTTTACATGTTTGGGAGCTACCCTAAAAAAAAATATTTTTCAAAATTTTATTTTACCACTTTTTCGGCGTAATCAATATACATATTCATACCAAATTTCAGCTTTCTAATGACAAAAACCACGGAGCTATGCCGCGGACAGACAGACAGACAGACAGACAGACAGACAGACAGACAGACAGACGGACAGAGCGAAACTATAAGGGTTCCTTGTCGGACTACGGAACCCTAAAAACCGTGAGGAATCCTGGATTAAAAAGTCTGAAATCGCCAATCCGCCTTGAGCAAGCGCGGTGATCAATGCTCATGCCTTCTCTGTATGATAAGAGGACTTTGCCCAGCAGTGGAATAGTATACAGGCTGATAATGATTAGAAAGATGTACTAGAGCGCGTGCGAGCCTCACTAGGCCACCAAGATCTTGCTTAACATTAAAAACGCAAAAGTAACGTAGTCGGTTTGTTCGTTAAACTTACACGACTAAACCGCTGATTCAATGTCAATAAATTTAGATATAGATATAGATTGAAACCTGGAGAAAAACATAAGATATTACTTAGCAGAGTGCATGAAGTCGTTCACTCAGGATACGAGATATACTGCAGAAAATAGTAATTTCTCCACTACAAGAAACAAGCGACATTACGAAATTAAACCGGCAACACGTCCGTCCAACAACAAACGTTAGAGCGTAATGACGTCATCCGACAGTTTACGACGTCACCGTTGACCGGAATGCGTCGGAGTGCAGGTGTGACGGGAACTGGGTTAATTGTTTATGTTTATATATATACACGTGTGTGAGATGTTTGTGTGTGGGCTGTGGAGGGTTATTTTGATAAGGTTAGGTAGCTTTATGATGGCTGTTATAACGTTTATGGTATATTTCTCTGTGGTATATTTTTCTCTGAGGAGGAGCTCGTGGCTAGGGTTACCAGGCCTAAAAAAAAATAATCCTGCCTGGCAAGTCCAAAAATCCTGATTTTGAAAAAAAAATCCGGCCATATGTATAAAATAAAAATACTATTATTTAATAACGTTTTTATTTATTCTTATATTTTTGGTTGCTAGCAACCGCTTTCAAAAAGTTGGATTTGCCTACTATTTCACTGTGAAATTGTTCGCACGTCACGTGTTTGTAGTTGTATTGCGTAAGCAATATTGCTCTCACGGACTCCACTGAAAGTCTATTTCTTTCCTTAGTCCACTGAGCAGTCATTAGAGAAAAGACTCGCTCTACATTTGCGTTGTGTGGCAAAATACTAAAGAAATACTGGCAGATCTTCAAAAACTCTGAAACTCTTGAGCTGTCGTTAATTGTATTAAAAAAAATACACCATTGCTTATCAGCAAGCTCTTCATAAAAATCGTTCTGTTGAGTGTTCAGAAAATTCTTGAGCAGACAGAACTCTTCAAAGAGTTTCGCGTCATCTATAGGAATTCCTTTGTCCCTTAAAAACACTAGAGCGTCTGTAATTTTTTCAAATTGTAGATCCTTCTTTAAACTTATCCATTCAAAGCATTTGAAGGACTGAAATGGTGTTATCCAAAGGGATATGTAGTTGATGCATTCTTCGTACATTCGCTTTATTTCGCTATTTATTCTCATTTGGTCAGCTTCGGCAATGTTGCGTTTCTCAAAAAGCTCTCGTACTTTTAAAGGGATAAAATTTTGCTCGATTCTTTGATTGAGTGACTCTGTCGTACTATTCAATGCACAGAGCACTTCGGCGATTGAGTTTTTCTCTCTTTCGAGAGAAGCAATCCTTGCATGAAATATAGCCATTAAAGAATGCAGATAGAACAAGTATATTTCACTAGTTTCATTTTCGAAAAACTTTTTAATCAGAACAGGCACTTTTTCTGTCGTTGTGAAAAACTCTTTCAATGGCTCGTATAGTTTAAGAATCCTTTCTATAGCTGGAAATAGACTTAGCCATCTCGTCTTGCTGTGGTAAAGAAGTTTTTCATAGTTTATGTCGATGTAGCTGCACAATTCTTTGAGCTTTTCTGTTCGGATAGTGTATACCGAAAAATGATTAAAGATTTTCATCACTAATGATTCTGCGTCAATCTCTAACAAATCGGTTGCGTGGCGTATTGCATTATGTAAGATATGAGCAGGACATCCAACACCTACTATTTCTTGCTCTAGGTGCCGGTTCAAATGGGTGATAACGTTGTTTCCCTCATTTCGTGTAACACCTCCAAAGTTGACATTAGCATTATCACCCGTAAAAGAAACACATTTGCCTTTCAAATTGTATTTATCAAGAGTCGCAAGAAGATAATTTGCAATAGTCAAAGAAGTCTCATTTTCCAAAGATGTTAACTCTAGCATCTTGCTTTCCATGCCAGTCTTCCAGTCAAAATATTGAATGATTATCGGAAATATTTTATCAGCATTGTGGTTACTGGCATCGGTTGAAAACCCGAAAAATACTATGTCTTCAAGTTTTTCAAGAAGGATTTCGATAGTATACGGCGCGATGACATTATTAATAATAGCCTCTGTTTTGGTCCTCGCGCAGGCAAGATTTTTTGCCAAATCTGAATCTTGAAACAGTTTTTTTAATAACTGCGAAGTACAGTCCATACTTTTGTATGATTGGTGGTGTTTAACCACATGAAAAGCGAGCGTGGCATCAACAGCACTACTTTTATTAACTTTTTGGGTTACAAAAGAATCAATCTTACTTGTACTGGCACACAATCGGTTCTTCTTGAGGTGCTTTTCCGTTTTCAAGTGTTTTTCTATGTCAGCTCCACCTTTGTATCCAATCGATACAAAAAAATCACAAATAGTGCACTTCACTTCTTGCTCATTCCTGCCATCAGTAAAAGAAGGATATTTAGATTTTAGCACATCCGTGAATTTGCACCGTTTTTTATTTGCGGAAGCCATTGTTGTGAAGCACGCGACGCAAACACAACGAAATAATGCAACCAATCATTCAATTAAATTAAGTTACGAGAGTGACAAAGACGCAGTTATTAGTGTTTGTTTACAATAATTATTTGCGGTGCGAGGGTAGCGGGGCGCGGCCACCCCCCGCCCGCCCGCTCTTGGCCCTGCATCGCGCGTGCGCGGCGCGCGCGCTGTTTTGTCCAGCCAGTGCCGCTCCCATCGCTCAAGCTGGAGGACGTGTATGTTAAAAATTCGGTCTGACGTAAAATCCGGGCGGAGTCCGGTCTAAC
Source organism: Pyrrhia umbra (assembly GCA_963891755.1). Classification (NCBI taxonomy): domain Eukaryota; kingdom Metazoa; phylum Arthropoda; class Insecta; order Lepidoptera; family Noctuidae; genus Pyrrhia; species Pyrrhia umbra. Next base: position 8,000,890 of record OY982943.1, read on the forward strand.
ACCTAAAAATCCGGTCAAGACCGGCTTTATCCGGTCAGATGGTAACCCTACTCGTGGCTAAGTAATAGCTGCACGGTTCAACCGATCACAGGTTAAGCTGCGCTTGGCGCGATCGGTCCGTGGATAGGACGGTGGTCCTCAGATGGTCACCCACCATCTAAGTTATAGCGAGACTCCTCCGTGCCTCGGAAAGCACGTTAAACTGTTGGTCCCGGTTGTCATTTGTAGATCTTTGACCGTCGTTACGGGTAGTCAGAAGCCAGAAATTTTGACAACCAGTCTTACCAAGGGGATCGTGTTACCCGGTGACTGGGTTGTGGAGATCAGATATGCATTTCGCTCCATGTAAAACACTGGTACTCAACTGCATCTGGTTTAGACTGGAATCCGACCCCAACATAGTTGTGAAGAGGCTAGGCAGATGATGATATTTCTCTGCTTCGTGATAAGTACAAATATTTATTTTATGGAAATATCTTTGTGGAACTGTAACAGGGTTTTATTCGTAGCATTGAACTAGTACTTAAATATTTTATCTGTTCTGTCCATCCAAAGGTCTGGTAGACATTGATTTTAATTGTATCCAATATAATTTATTTTGACGTACCCATAAAAAAGCTTATTCTAGTCTACTCTGGAACTGTTTTATTGGATAGCTCGCTTGATGTTTTTAACTGAAAAACTAAGTGTTGCGGTTGAACCACAAAGCAATCATACAAATTGCCATTAGCATAAGCATTTAAATTAGACAATACCATTCATACCAAATTATACACGCAACAACAAACCGACAGAAACGATAAAATATCCAAAGAAATTTGACATCGAACGAATGAAACGGCGATAAACAATTATGCAAACGAGACGTCCGCACCGCGCGGCTGACGGAACGCAACTGATCATATCTCGTCACGCGACCGTGCTGCCATGTGCCTATCACCTGTTTTAGTATTGAGTTGTTTTTTTTTTTTAATATTGGCAGGGTATTGACCTCGTGATTGACAGTTACATCGTGACTGAATTTAAATGGCAATCTTAGATATGCCCTAGCCCTAATCTCAGGAACTACTGGTCCGATTTGTTCTTTCAGTGTTAGATCGCCCATTTAAGGAGGAGGAAGCTATATATTTCCTATATATAATATGAGCACACCAATGAATTAATGAATGGGTGAATGAATGTTTCAAAATCAGGGGGTTAAAGTATGGGTTAAATATTTATTTATTTAAGTTTACTATTCCACGCGAATGAAGTCGCGGGCAGAAGCTAGTTAAAACATAAACATTTAAATAAATGAACTCGCATTTTATCAGTTTCAATACAGTGTATGTCCACGCCTCCCGCCCAACTGGCGTGACGTCATCCGCTTTATACCTACCGCCACCTGTAGTGGACGTTATTGTACCGTAAAGTACCGTTCATGTGGAAAGCTGAATAAAATACATAGTTAGTCCTCTTGCTATACTCGCTGATATTGTGCTCGTTATTTTTAATAATATATAGGTAAATTTATTTAAAAACTCCTCCTTACTCCTGTGTAGTGGGTGTGTTTGCAAATATACATTACCTACACATGTACAAACACCCATACCCGGAACAATTCTAGCTGTCCCGTGCGGGAATTGAACCAGCTAGCTGCGCAGCAGCCAATTGCTCAGCCACTATGCCAAACGTGTAGTCAATGATGGTTCATTTCCTATATTATTTTTTCATAATTGTGTCAGAAATTTAAGGAGATCAAAGAGTTGATGCAAAAAGCTGTTTTATTATTCGTGTTAAAATTATTATTTATACGATTTAGTGAAATTAATAAAAATACCCACATGTTTTCAAAACATGAGTTTTTTTTAGTAAAATCTCACTTTTTAAACGAACCTTTTTGCTAGGTAAAACGATTTTTTAGTTAAAACATTACACCGTGTCGATGAATTTATGCACAAAAAAATGTATCACTCGGAATCGTGTAAGCCAGTTTAAATAAAGTTGTTTTTTTATAAAACCAACAGTACGAAAAACTAACAAGTTTGAATATTTTTTCACGCAAACAAGCTGAAAAGCAAAGTCTAACTTTGATAAATAATACTTAAACAAGAGTCTGAAGATTTTATTGACACAATATTTATGGAATCCATATTTAGTAACACTTAGAAAAGTGAAATTATTTTTTATGATATTTTTTTAATGCGATCTCTGAATATTTAAAAACTCGGCATTAATTTTGTCATAAACTGGCTCCTACTAATGCTTATCTATCTCCATACGTTTATTTTAATCGGGTTAGCTGTTTTTAACCCTTGACGTCGATGTCTGTCTGTCTGTGTGTGTATCTGTCTGTGGCATCGTAGCCCTCAAACGGATGGACCGATTTCCATGCGTTTTTTTTTTTTTCATTTTTAAGCCAGTTTCCTTGCGGTAGTTCTTAGCTATGCTTGGTTAATATCAGTCCAGCAGTGTAAGAGTATCAGCTCTTTTTCAAAATGATTGAAGGAATTTTTGTGAAGGGGTTTTTTAAATGTTTAATTTAATACTTGTACCATGAAAGCGTTACTAACAAACCGACTCACTTTCCCATTCTTAATATTAGTTAGGATGGTCTGACACGGGTACAAAATGTTATCCTCAATTTAAAATCACCATAAAAAATATGCAACTTAATAACAAAAGAGAAAATCTTCTGAGGGGACTCCAAATGGCCCATAGAATATTATAGGCTCTAAAAACCAAAGGCCCGTCAAAATGTAAAACGATAAACAAGCGTATGTGGCAGTCACTAAACCGGTATTGGACATTTCGTGTAATGTCTACTTCCCTCGTTACGTTTTCCTGCTGAGTTGTGAGATTATGATAATGTGTTTTTAGATCTTTTTATATCTGGTTGTTGTGTAAAATTTAGATATTATGATTTTTTTTATTCGCTCACTGGTAAAATATTTCAACTTATTTCTTTCTTCTCCTTTTTTTTCGGATAACTATGATCCATCGTATTAGTAAACAAAATGTATATTAATAGTAATAACATATTAATAGTGTTAGTAGTTCAAATACAACAGAAAAGACAAATAAATATTATTGTGAAATTATTGCTCTAAAAGATTTTGCTTGCGTTAAATTTTGTATTGCATTTATTTCGTCTCGTTTTAAACGTAACCTATGCCAACCAATAGTAACGTAGGTCTGTTTGAGTTATTTTAAGTGATTCTAGAACTCTTGAATACCGTGGGGTATTCCCTTCTTCAAGTATTAATGTATAAAAATCAAAATCAAAATCAGCACTTTTTTTGATTCAAATTTACTTGAGACAAACCCGTCTTATACCACTTCCTATGTGGTTTTACTAGGAAGAAGTGGCGCAACAAAATATAACACCTATATATGATAAATATATGTTTCAATATTTACATGGATCAAAATTAGATATTCATGGCAATTCATGCATTATGCTATCTCACGTTTGCATCAGATGGGAGGCCGGCTGCACCGAATGTGTTTGTAACACGAACAAACCTCTGCTTCTATATTCAGTAGCTTATACAAGCAGGAATTGACTTGAGAGGTGTTCAGAGCACGTCGAGTTTCAGTGCATGGAAATTGGATATTTGTGATTGAAATTGAACGTTTGTTTATCGATCAAACGATAACGGGTCAACCAATTTTGGATGTAATTTGACTTGGGTTGAGACATATTCTGGAAGTTTTGATTGTACAAGAGGTTTCACCTCGGCTACGGGGAAAAGTTAATGTATTGTTATAAAGTATTCAAACATACATATATATAGTCAGTGAAGTTCTAACAGTGCGCAAGTCATTTTATGTATTGTTCCCATTCCCCAATCCACCAAAAAATGACTTACGCACTGTTAAAATTCACTGACGATATGCAATTTCCATAACTACAGGACCAAATTAAGAAATTTGTTAATATAAACACTAATATTATGTCTGGACCTTAAAAGAGACTTTGACCCTTGAGTTTGTTTCGGTGTTTCTTCGCAAGGTAGTCAGATAGGAAATACCGGCCTCATCTAGCTTTTGATTGACGTTTAAAAGTGTTATTTTATAACCTATTTGCAAAATAAATATCATTTATCATTAATAGTTATCCTTGAGTGGTTTACGTTTATGTCTTAAGTTAGTTATAGCACGTGCAACGTCGTAGACAGAACTGCAAGAAAATGCCTACTCGACACTTCCTAAATTCTAACTAGTATTATAAGTATGAATGTGGATTTGATTGTTTATTTGTTTGTTACGCTTGCACAGTAAACGGCTGAAAGGATTTACATGAAATCTGGCATGGAGATGGGTCGGATCTTTGCGACGGTTATATGCTGTTTAACGTGAAGTATTACCTCAGGACGCAGATGAAAACGGGGGAATAAGCTAAGCCTAAATAACCATGACTACTAGAGGTGGTAGAACAGTAAATTAACAGTAAATCTAACGTGCATTTCACTTAACTGATCCTGTTATCAAGTTAAATCCCTCATTCCCTCGGGCGTTTGCGTTTAACGCGAACTTTGGGACTAACTAAGATTAGTTCGCGTTATGCATAGTTAGAATTGTAGATGTTATGGAAATAATTGATGGTCTGTTAATGCGAAATTGATTATTTACCGTCTTGTATTTTTTTCATATTTAGCAGGTGAAAATTATTAATTTAAAACCTAGAAGAAAGGACCTATTTTTTGGGCGTCATTGCATCTAAATACAATGAGTGATCTAAAATTAAAGAAATACCTACTTAAAATGTATTCGAGGGTTTTCTTAGATTTTTGGAAATCAATAGAAAACTAACCTAATTATAATTGCCTATGTGAGATTGTTTATTTGTTTGTTGTTTTCTACGGTAAAACGGCTGTACCAATTTTATGAGGTGTTTGAATATAGCAAGCTAATTTTGTTTTTTTTTTGAGGTTTTGCCAAGCCTATGCATTTTTTTTCTTATTTAAAACATCTAGAATAATTCATCGTTAACAATAATTAAATTTTATTTCTTTAACTCCGTAATAAAACTAAACATTTAGTTAAGTTTTACTAATGTAATTCACTTTATGTTTACCAACTTGAACTGCAACATTGTAAGTTTTAAAGACGTCTAGTACTCAGTAAGCGAATAATGTTTACTACTTCAAGTAAAATATCAATGCTCTTAATTTACGTTTTCTCGTTAAGTGAAATACTAAGTAAACAGTTTGTAAGTTAAATTAAATGGCTCGATGAGGGATGCAACAGTGTAAGTTTGTAATCTGGTAAATTGAAAGAAGTTAAAAGTTCTATGCGAGTTTGCAGCTATAGTTTTAGTTAATGCTATCATATAATGTTATTTGTCACCTTACAAAAAACAACTAAAAAGTTTAGTTAAAAAAGTAAGTAGTAATTTTAGTTTTCATATCTAGGAATTATATATACTACAGATGGTTAATTTTATATCATTATCTACCATTCTATTCTACAGTCGATTCATTATAATCATCATCAGCTTATTTCATGTTAGACTACTGTTGCACATACGCCATCCCCCAACATGTGCCATCTTATCCGTCAACCCTCTCAATCATCTACAGCTCAAGCTCTTAATATAACATGAAACACAAACATTAAAAATTACATACAAATGCACACAAAACTCCAACATTTTAATAAAAATCTTTATACCGATACGATCTCAACGATTTTCACCTAGAAAGGTGAAACTCAACGCTGCATTTATGCCAAAATCGTAACGTTTTGAAATTTCCAACACAGTAAAAGGAAATAAGAATACATACAAAATTCCAATACAAATAGTCGGGACGAGTTGCAGGTGCTGTGAAACACAATATAAACGAATACGCAAGTCGCAGACAATAAATCAACATCGGACATTTCGCTTAACGTCTAGTTCAGTTCGGCTGTCCCCCCGGGGGTAAATCCGCGCTGTAGTTACCCCGTCAGCAAATATATGTAACGGAGAATGTGAGTTTTGTTGGAATCTTTTTATTGGCTTACTTTTTTAGCTATATGGTAAAGTAAAGAGTTAGTTTTATGAATAGTTATTGATTTATATATAGTTGGCTTAAAGGTCATTATGAGGGAGCGATTCTTTAAAGATTTGTTTAGAGTGCTAAACTTATGAAAAAATAATATTTATTTAAACTCATAAAACTATGAAAAAGTTTATTTTCATTCAATTTGTTTAATTAATACCAGAGCTCTTTATATAGAAAATTATCAAGCTGTTCACCTTTAGTTTTAAGTTGGCAGAGCTATTTTATTCTAATAGTTTTAAGTTGGCTCTTCTGCCGAACTTAAATCTATTAGAATATGTAAGCCTAAGCAAGGCTACATAAGTTACAAATCTTAAAATAATACAGGATACAACTAACAAACTAGAAAGTAGCAGACAATATATCAATACTGGACATTTTGGTTAACGTCCAGCCTCGTCGGCAACGCATGCCCCCGGGGAGTAATAAAACATCGGGCCATTGTAACAAAAACTACCCGAAATTCTCAAATAATTCATTTCGAAAATTTTATTCAAAATTTTGTGTGTTATATTAAATCGTCGACGCAAGGTTAGCAAAGTGGTTAGAAAATACGAACGCTTCTTGTTTCCGCTTCGATTCCTATACGACACAATTATTTTTTTGGTCCGCATATTATTGAGTGTTTGTCGAGAGTGTTCTTCTATTTCTATTATTTTAAGCAATAACAAGTAGATATGAAACAAATTTCCCGTTTCCACTTAAAATGAAAAGTGTTACGATAGCAACATTATTTTATTGCAATAATAAAATTGTCAACCACTTGATATTCATGTTTTAATATTACCAGATAACAGAAAAATATTACATTATTGTACCGTTGCGGGGGCAAGTGTAGAGAAACCAGAAATATCCGTTTTTTTTTCGGTTTCCCTGGAAGCTTTGCGGGGGTAAGTTGTAAGATAATGATTGGGGGTAGCCTTTCTTCCCCTTTGACATCGCAAAATAGATTTTCCCTCTCGCCAACTGAGCGGGAGATATTAATTCTATTTTTTTATATTTATGATGACATGTTTCTTTGTGTTCAGGTTTTGAGAGTCGTTGACGGATTTTGATTTAGATTTTTATATTATTAAATATAAATACATATATAAATCTGGTATAGAGTTGAGGGTCCCCTAAAAATCAATTATTCCATTTTTTTATAAATGTATTTTTACTATGTTATTATTTATTTTAATTTAAAGCTATTAGGATCTTAAAGTCTGAAAGAAACGAATACATCTTCGTGTGCTGCCTTGAGTGCTTAACTTTTAAAGCTCGTGGAACTTTCTAATTTGAGACTCTGCAGCGTTAGTTTTTAGTTTGACGGAAAAAGTTCATAATAAGATATACAGGAAAGTGAGTTAGTAGCGTAAGATGGAGTGCCTTCAGCTAATCAATCATGTCCAAAAAGGACATGTACTTACGAAAGGCGGAGCTGAAATTCTAAGTATGAATTTTTATGTTTTTTGTGAGAACAATTTTCTTTCTTAGATTATTATTGAAGCTTCTGTTATTAATTAGATTTCATATGCAAAGGTATCAGATCCTGAGAGATTATAGTAAGTATGAATTGGGACAGGTAAATAAAAAAAATCTTAGGACAAGGGTTTTTTTTCGATTTGTTGTTTCGGCAACTGCATCACGTTTAAATGCGTTAATATGCGCCAACTTTTTGCTTACTCATAAATTTATTTTATAGTTTAGATATTTCAAGACCTATTATTACTCTGAAATTAAAAAAAACCTAATTTTAATGTGTTGTTGAAATAATAATAAAAAATGTATAGAAAAGTGTATTCATATTATGTCCATAGCTAAAAATTAAGAAAGAAAACAACATTGCCAACATAGCCAAATAACGAAAAAAAACTTGGAAGTAAAAAAAAAATAAGTCTGTTAAAAATCAGAGTATCACAACCTTACCCACATCGTATCTAAAATGATATTAATGTAGCACTTACGTGGGTCGCAGATTTCAATACCATCGTTATCCTCAAGACCCAATCCTAAAGATCCAATGACCTTATAAATGCTTCTACTGAAAAACACGTGTTCCCCCATATCAATATTCTGAACGTTCACGCGCTCAAGGACAAACTCTAGCTTTTTGTTTCGCAGGAATTCACGTTATTGCTTAAACGTCTGAACGTCTAGCATTCTTAAACAATTGTTTAAGGGCTATTGTTTTAATTTAAAATGTCTTCTCTTGTTACGTTTTGTTGCACGCGTACTTGAAAGTGGTTTTGGTGAAAATTGGGGATTTTAGTTTTCATAGCAATTTTCTTTCTGACTTAAATTACTAGCGGCTGCAATGCGTTGCAATTACACAGTTTTTTAATTCTCGGGAGTACACAGTTTTAGCACAATGGTTTGAATGGTTAAGTATATAAAACATTTATTTTTATCTAAATAGATAGATTAAAAGCACATTGCAAAGATATAGATATATGCGTTTTAGATTTCACAAAGTGGCGTCCTTGTATATTTACGTAAGTGACAATAAACGTCTTCCATAAAAATGAAGTAAGCTGACTTCCAATTTGTGACCGTATAACAAAACAGGAAAAAATAATTTACCATTGGAAACTGAACGACAATCGACCAATACGATTCCTCTCTGCCATCCCTAGACTTATTTCCGTTTCCAAGTACTTAATAACGCCTCATTAATGTCAGGGAGGGGCATTTTTACCTCGTTTCCTCTCCATGCGAGAGGGAATGAGCCTCTGTTTACCTCCCTCCCGTTCAACTTCACAAACAATTGTTTGTGCACGGAGTAATTAAAAAAAATGCTCTTTGCTCTTTGTGGTGATGCGCAAGGCTTCAGGCGTTTTCTGAAGCTCGCTGTGCTGGAAACAGTTTTCCAACTTTTTGCGTTTTTTCTTGCTGACAGCGGCAGAAATTCGTTGGCGTGTCTCTGGAGGGTCAGAGAGGTGTTCTCATGTTACACACGTTTGATCGGGACGGTTTTCTGTGCGCTGTGTGTGTTCGATAGAAAAGGATAGGATATTTCTTACTATATAGGTAATATACATATACTTCCATATTTTTTTCTTACCACCTAAGCATTGTGGAATGCAATAAACTATTGAGTATAGGCATTTGGATAGCTTCTGTCCTTTTAGTCACTTTATGCGGAAATACTCCGATGTCTCAATTTTTTTAGTGACATTTCAATCAGAAGTGAATCTACATCTGCTACTTAAGCGATGCCACTTCTTTGTAGTGTAGCGTTAGGAAAGTTAAGTTAAACTTAACTTCAACTTAAAGTTGACGCAAACAGAACGATAAAGTACTTATTTCAAAGAAAAGTTTGGGTTTTGACATCTCATAAATTACTAGTTACTTCACCGAGTTAAAAATCTTAAGTACAAAGTTATGGCACGTAACTTAAAACTAAGATTTTTAAATTCGGTTTTTTATTTCTATAATTTCCGTTATACTTGCAATCGTACTCTGGACAAAAAGTTGTAGCCATATTTGCTATAATTAGGCATCCAAAATACGTCCAAGGAAGAAATCGCTTGGCTTTTTTTCTATTTGTCAAAGTTCACAACATGACTACGACATCTAATAATCCCGTGTAAACAGATTTTTTTTGATACCAGCTTCGGTTTGTTTTTTTTTGTACATTTGTGTTTTCTCTCGTAAATAGTAATAGTAAGTAGACATTTTACTTCCATCGTTTTCGCTACAATAGGATCGCGTAATATTTTACAAAAAAACTGGATTCACACGCGTTCGATCGTTAAGTAAGAGTGATTGGCCCAAGTTATAGGCGGAGGCGATTTATATATATTTTTTGCTTTCGTTTAACTCTTTGTTGAGTATTCATTTTTAATGTCTGACCAACGCTTAGCTAGTTGGTAAGGTCTATTATTGATAAAATGATGATTTTATTGGTGCAGGTAATATTGCATAGAAAACACATCTACAAGCATAGAGACTCGTGGAATATTTCTACAGTGGCGTACTTGGTAATGGAATTTGTTCAGAAAGTTCTGAATAGGCTTCTGCAATTGAAGTTCACTTGGAACGACTATAAAGTCATATTTTAATACACAAATGAGAAGGTAAATAATGGTTTTCACAAACATGGCAGTAATTTTTTAGACCTTGAGCAAAAACATTACACAACTATGAAATGTACTATGTATACTTAATATAACCATATCAAAAGTCTATAATATATTAAACAATTTTTAAGTCCCAACTCTTAAGTCTTGTACCATACGTCAAACACACGGTTTTTCCGACAGTCAGCGCGAAAACTTTCACCGCACGTCTTCCCGAGTTTCATTGCACCTAGCAAACGTACTTCAATACTAGTCAAACCAATATCAACCTTAACACCTTCGACATAGAGTCTGTTAAAACTGCAGCTCTTTATATGCACAAATCTCTATCTACTTAAAATTTATGTAAGGAAATATAGGGCTTATTTTTATTGCGTTAAGGTTGAAATGTGTTCTGTAGGTGTTAGATTACACGGAAGCGAAATGCGCATGATTATGCTGATTAGATATTCATTTCTTTTCTATTAACTTGTTGGGTCTCAAAGAAATTCTTCTTGTGACGTAATGCGTAGTGATTGTGTTTAATAATGGATGCAGTTTGCGGTTTTTCGTAGGATTTTAATCATTTTGTGTAACAGTTAACGTTTTTGGTGAGTTTTTCGTACTCACGCCGATTTTACAGAGTAAAGTTTATCTACTTTAAAGTAAGATAAAGTTATATAAATATATACCAATAAAAAATAAATGAATGTGATAAACGTTTGCTCCTTAGAAGTCACTGCTTTCCTTACACAAATGAATAAGTACTATAATCGTACTTATATTTCTTAATGAATTGTAGTATATTTTAAAAGCTCTTGTATAATAATGTACACATGCCTTCAAATGGTAAGGCAGGAACGAATGAAAAAAATCCAAATTAATTAATAAAATAATCAACCCAAGTACTACACCATGTATCTAAACACAACCCAAAACTAGTCGTTCTTGTGTGTCGCACCACGTCATCAATATTCATCCAGCTAGCCGTTCGAACCGTCTAGAAGGGTGCAGTTAATCAGCCGTGCCGAACTACTGGCGGTAAATTAAGCCGTTCAATTCCGGACCGAACCGCTTCGGAGCGGCTCGAAGCGGTTACAACCGGATAAATAGGGTTGGCGCACACCGGCTCTTGAGATAATGGACTGCGGTCGGTTAGTGGAGGGGTAATGTCACGGCGTTGCGACGGCAGTCATGTTGAAGTTATGGGGTTTGATATGGGGTAAGGTGGGGGTAAGCATAAAGATGGCACTTACTGTGGAGTATGACAAAGATATATACGCCTCGCCGAATTTATTAGTTTAATCGTTTGAGTATGATGTAGAGATATTATGAAAGTAAGAAATAGGTTTTCAAATTACACAGCAATCATAAAAATATTTTTTTTTAGATTAGTCTTTTTGACGAATTTCTAGAAATTTTAATAATAGGTAGGAAGAGCATCAAATGGCTCTTTTGTTATTACATTATTATTCTGACTTTTATTTTGAAAACTAGCTTCTACGCGTGACTTCGTCTGTGTTTCAAATTGGGTCCAACCATCAAAATCTCTGCAGTCGAGATTAGCATGCACAAACACAACTACACTACAGATTTATAATATGTATGATGACGAAATGGTGACTTAGCAAACGATCCCAAATAAATTTCACCAAGACTAATTGCTTCCATGATTCCCATTTACTCTTCTAAAACGAAATACATGATGAGAAAAAAATACTCGGCGGTAATTAGTTTTACCGGCCAGTGTGCGCCGACCCTAGCTAGCGGGACGGTCCTTTCAATGCAATCTCTTAAACGTACGGAACCAGTACAGTATGGCGTATCAGTCGAAACATACGGATCGTTTAAATCGTTTACCGTTTAGCTACTGTAAATTCGTCCTCTGCTATTATTACCGTCAAAGGTTCGGATAATATTTTTAGCGTTATTTTTAATGTAACTGCTAAGAAGGAGGGAACTCTAAAAGTGGGACCAGTGACCAAAAGCTATGTGGAAACGGACTGTCATGGTACCTGATGTCATGCTGAAAGGTTCTGAGCATGAAGGTGGATGGCTACAGGTAGAAGAAGACCAAAGAGACAATGGATGGATTGTGTGATAGATGGCATGGCTAGAAAGGATGTGACTAGTGAGATGACGTCAGACAGAGAAGTATGGAAGATGAAAATATGCTGCGCCGACCCTCAATATATTGGGAAATGGGCTCTTTATAAGATAAAAAGTTACATAAGAATTTCTGTATCGATAGCTCTCGCTTGCGACTACTAGACTTGGCCATCACGTGAGCAGTAGGCTTTTTTGCTTAAATAACCTTCTAAATGAAATAACAATTCAAACATAGATAACGGAGTCTACCTCCTGTACCGTATCATACCATAACCTAAAATCCTTATATTAAAAACTGGCCAAGTGCGTGTCGGGCCACGCGCAGTAGGGTTCCGTAGTAGGAGTTAGTTAGTCGACTATAACTCTGTAACCGGTTAAGCCTACTTAGCCGTGATAGTTTTCCTTGTAAGTTCATTACATGTACTACGTCTGTGTTTTTTTTCACATTTCTAGGTACAGCCATTCAAAAGTTAGAGGGGGGGTAACTCGTATCGAACAAAAATTTGCACTGGAAAGCTAGATATTTCGCAAATGGCTCGCTTAACCAAAAAATGGCCTTCACACACCCATAATATTTTTGAAAGACCTATCTAACGATACCCCACACGGAGGGATACGCGAGAAAAAAAATATTCATCCCCACTACGTAAAGTGGGGATGAATATTTTTTTTCTTTGGAAGTTACGTACGTAAGTTTGTTTAGTTAGGTTTGGGAGCTACCCCAAAAAAAAATATTTTTCAAAATTTTATTTTACCACTCTCGGCGTGATCAATATACATATGCATACCAAATTTCAGCTTTCTAGTATCAAGAACCTCGGAGCTATGCCGCGGACAGACAGACAGACAGACAGACAGACGGACATGGCGAAACTATAAGGGTTCCTTCTCGGACTACGGAACCCTAAAAAGTATGAGAGTATTGCCCAGTAGACCGTTCCGTCGCTGACCAACACCGCAGCGTGCCATGGCGGACCGTCAGCAATGAGGATCAGTAATGTAATAGCAAATTCAATAAAACTAGTATCTATGTTATTCTTTATGACATAAGAATGATATATCTTTTTGAATTATCGAAATCGGACCATTACTTATGAAGATATTAAGAAATAAACATTTGCCGTTCCGGCCGCTAAAAATTAATGTCCGCGGGAGCGTGTGACGTCACTCCAACGGAACCGAGCGCAGTCTGCATTCATATTTCACTATTCGGCGGAGCTGCGACGCGGTTGGTCAGTATATTTGGCAATTTATTTTACGTAAAGTGTTGTTAGAGTGTGTTTTGTGATATTTGAGTATAAAACGTCCTAAAATATGAGTACTAATAAAGTAGAGGCTGGTTTTGTGCGAGCTCAGTCAGATAATCTTCCAAAGGTGGATTCTTTCATGACATTTGATTATCTCAGTAATCTAGTTCTAAGTTAATCTACGTTACTTATTAGTAATCTTAAGATATTGATTTGCCTCCACACAATCGGCTATTATCGCGGTGAATCGCTGTACATTGCTGTGAACTCTCAAAAACTCTTGAGAGTTTTTCATCCAACGCAGCAATGTATAGCAAATCACCGCGATCATCGGTGATTGTGTGGAGGCAGCAGTAGGTAGGTGTAAAAAATAATGAATATAATGTATTGGTACAGAAATCTTGATAAACAAATGTTGTTTTCGTTCATTCCTATGCGGATCATTTCGCGGATGGCTATTTAACCAACTTGCGCTTTATTTAGTTCATAGTTCCCTATATACTTGTCGATCTATAACGGAAACCTTAATATTGGTTTTCAATGGCTATTTTTTGCCACCTCGTTCATTGTTACAAATAATTCATTCAGTATGTACCTACTTAGGATGGCTTGAAAAAATCATCATCAATCATCTCTTTACAACAGGATACCATTTTGAAGAAGTTTTGCGTTTTTCGGCACGTTAAAAATAATTTTTCTAAGGTAATAATAGAAGTATTTGTACATTTTGGCACTATACAATATTAATACATGTTTGAAAAGGTGAATTAGACACAAATCGGACACTTAATTTGTTTGAAAGTCACAATTAATCAAACAAAACACTGCGCGCCATACTGCTGCCAACGGCTAACCGTTGGAGTGACGTCACAGCTATCGCGGCGACCGCTCGGTGAACTTCGCTAGTAATTTGGTCATAACTTCGTCAATTTTTATCGTAGATCAAAAATTTTTGCACTGTATGTTAAGGATTACTTAGCTCTACAAATCTGCATTGTCAACTAAAAACGTTACGGATCCTCATTTGTCGGCAGGAATATTTTCACGGGTACGATACGTTCTAGTAGACGTAGTCCGTTGTATACGTCCCCTTGTGCTAATGGCCTAACTCTTTACATCTGTCTCCTGCTTGATACAGAGCGAAGTGGAAACTATAACTATTCCTAGTCCTCCACTATTATTTTCTGATTAAATTCGTTGCGGGTTCCAAGACAGTAAAAAAAATACATTTCTCTGGGACTCGTCGAGCTTCATTGCCTCGACGTTTTCTGGTGGTCGCCACTGTTGATTCTGGCTGTCAGGAGTTGCAGTGGTTGGGAATAGTGTGGCGGACTTGTCCCTTAAAAAAGGCGTAGTTCGATTCATGGCTCTTTCCAAGCTGATACTTTCATAGCACGTTCATAGACGGTAAGGTATTGTGGGTAGACATCTTTGTAGCTTCTTACACTAGAAATATCTCAAACGGATAAGTAAGAAATATCTCATCTCAAAGTTGAAATGACTCGGCAACATTGACTTGATCTCGTTGACATAGCCTGCGCAAACAAGACTACCTTTCGACCACAACCCTCAGCTGAAAGATATTAATATCCTTAAGCCCTTATCGGCTGCTGCAGAGCTAAGAAAAATCACCTAGCACCCTGTTGCTGGTGATATAAAAACTGGTTTGTTAATAAATGAACTTAAGCTTTTCTTGTAGCGTTTTGTAGATGAGTAAGCGAATTGAAACTGGTGTGTTTTTTTGGTTTGAGCTGCTTTTTATGAGACTATCTGTTTATACTGGTAATTCAGATTACTACTACATGCACTTAAAAATAGTTACCTTTGTCCTACCCTAGGTTACAATCTATCTCCATACTTAATTTCGTCTAAATCGGTTCAGCCGTTTCGGAATAGACAGACAGTTAATTTCGGATTCATAATCTTAGTAAAGACTAGCTTCTGCCAGCGACTTCGTCCGCGTGGAATAGTGGTGCTCCGCTCCTATTGGTCTTAGCGTAATGATATATAGTTTATAGCCTTCCTCGATAAATTGACTATCTAACACTGAAAGAATTATTTAAATCGGACCAGCGGTTCCTGAGATTAGCGCGTTTAAACAAAATGACAACATTTCCCTTCACTGCTCTGCTCCTATTGATTGTAGCGTGATGAAAAGTATACTATAACCATCTCAGGAGTATGACAAATAATTGTACCAAGTTTCGTTAAAATCCGTCGAGTAGTTTTTGTTTCTATAGAGTTTATACAGACAGACAGACAGACAGACAGACGGACAGACAGACAAAAATTTTTTCTGATTGCATTTTTGGCATCAGTATCGATCCCTAATCACCCCCTGATAGTTATTTTGGAAATATATTTCATGTACAGAATTGACCTCTCTACAGATTTATTATAAGTATAGAATAGATGAGATTAGCGCGTTTAAACAAAATGACAACATTTCCCTTCACTGCTCTGCTCCTATTGATTGTAGCGTGATGAAAAGTATACTATAACCATCTCAGGAGTATGACAAATAATTGTACCAAGTTTCGTTAAAATCCGTCGAGTAGTTTTTGTTTCTATAGAGTTTATACAGACAGACAGACAGACAGACAGACAGACGGACAGACAGACAAAAATTTTACTGATTGCATTTTTGGCATCAGTATCGATCCCTAATCACCCCCTGATAGTTATTTTGGAAATATATTTCATGTACAGAATTGACCTCTCTACAGATTTATTATAAGTATAGAAGAAGAAGATATATTTCATGTACAGAATTGACCTCTCTACAGATTTATTATAAGTACTAGCTTCTGCCAGCGACTTCGTCTGCGTGGAATAGTGGTGCTCCGCTCCTATTGGTCTTAGCGTGATGATATATAGCCTATAGCCTTCCTCGATAAATGGACTATCTAACACTGAAAGAATTATTTAAATCGGACCAGCGGTTCCTGAGATTGGCGCGTTTAAACAAAATGACAACATTTCCCTTCACTGCTCTGCTCCTATTGATTGTAGCGTGATGAAAAGTATACTATAACCATCTCAGGAGTATGACAAATAATTGTACCAAGTTTCGTTAAAATCCGTCGGGTAGTTTTTGTTTCTATAGAGTTTATACAGACAGACAGACAGACAGACGGACAGACAGACAGACAGACAAAAATTTTACTTATTGCATTTTTGGCATCAGTATCGATCCCTAATCACCCCCTGATAGTTATTTTGGAAATATATTTAATGTACAGAATTGACCTCTCTACAGATTTATTATAAGTATAGAAGATAGATAGAAGATATAGATGAGAAGCGTTTGTTTTTTAAATATCTCAGTCTCGTTTCATCGCTTGGGGTGTTGTCTACCTTGAAGAGGCATTACTTCTATTGTAAATGCGAAAATCTGTTTGTCTATAAATCTATCACAGTCGAACGGCTATTCAGACGTATTTAGAAGAAGAGTATGAAGCAAAATTTAAACCTTGGGCCATAATATAGACTACTTTTTACAAGGGTACGTGAAGAATTTGCCTAAATATACGAGTGAAACCGTGGTATAAGGCTAGTTGTTACTTATATATTTTAACATTTTTAACGTTAAAGATTCTCCCAGGACTATTAACCGCTCAATTAAACTCCAGCCGAGTTTAGTGAAGAGCTTCAGATGAATCAATAATGTTATTACTAAACGTTAACCAGCCGTTAACTCCTAGAAAGCTCTTTACTATTCAAATAGGGCTATTAGAATTTACACTATATTATTACAGTAAATAACCTTCATGGGTGGCAAGCTATGTCGTACCGAGACTCCTCCGTACCACGGAAAGCACGTTAAGCTGTTGGTCCCGATTGTCATTCGTAGATTTAAGTAAAAGTAAAGTAGAGATTTAAGTAAACGAACACAGTTCACAGAAATAACAAATATCGATACTATAAACAAAAGAGAAATTAAATATAAATCCAAATCGAGGTTGGTAAAATATGGAGTACCTCAAGGGAGTGTTTTGGGTCCGTTATTATTTCTACTCTATATTAATGATCTCCCCAAAAACACTAAACATCCAACTGTATTGTTTGCTGATGACAGCACAATTATTGTTAAATCAGATAATTCTTACAACTATGAGGAAGAGGTAAATAACACATTAAGACAAACAATAGACTGGCTTAACTGTAATAATCTGCTAATTAACTTAGAAAAAACTCACATTATGCATTTTGAACAAAGATTTAGGAAAAATCATATACATGTAAACTATAACGGAATATCTGTTTCAGAAAAAGATGACATTAAGTTTCTAGGCTTATTGATAGATTCTAAACTTACATGGAAATCACAGGTAGAAGTCATTTGTAGTAGAGTAAACAGCTTCTCTTACGCACTGTATAAATTATCAAAATTTGTGAATCGTGATACGGTACTTGTAGCCTATCACAGTTATGTAGAATCTATTATGCGATATGGTCTCATTTTCTGGGGCAATTCAACGGATAAAGAACAAGTATTTATAGCACAAAAGAGGTGCATTCGTGCAATATGTAACTTGCACCCTAGAGATAGTTGTAAACCGCTCTTTCAGTCGTTAAATATTCTTACATTTCCATCTCTTTATATCTATGAGGTGGGGGTGTTTGTAAGAAGTAACTTACAATTATTTACAATAAAGCCCCCAGCAGATCCAAGGTTAAGGAAAAGGGAGTCTAATATTCTAAGAATTGAGCATAGCAACACTGCCCTTTTACGGAAAAGCGTTTATGAAATGGCTCCAAGAATATATAATAAAATACCTCATGACTTAAAAAAACAAAATATAAATGTCTTTAAGAAAAAGCTGAAAGACCTGTTAATAAAGAAATGCTGCTATTCAATAAGTGATTTTTTAGAATGATTATAAGTCATATAATTAATTTAGATTTAAATAAATAACAGTATTATATAATTAATATAGTTTTCGAAACAGACTGTATAAATATGTATAATAGAAGAAATAACTATAATTACAATAGAGATTAATAGTATTATATATAAATATAATAGAATAAGAAAGCCAAATAATTAATATAAATTATAAAATAAAATATAATATTATATAAAGGTAAGCAGTGAATAGATATTAGTGATGGAATTAAATAGTATTATATAAATGTGATAGTATTACATACATAATAATCGGTTAATTAAAATTAATAATAATTTATGTCAATAGAATATAAGTACCTAATTATCTTTTAATATAATTTTCGTATGCCTACAGGCACAATGTAGCGAACTTCCTATAACTCTAACACCTTTTGTATTGTACACCTGCATTGACGAATAAAAATATTTGTATTTGTATTTGTATTTGAGATCTTTGACAGTCGTCACAGGTAGTCTGACTACCAGTCTTGCCAAGGGGTATCGTGTTGCCCGGTTACTGTGTTGTGAAGGTCAGATAGGCAGTCTCTCCATGTAAAACACTGGTACTCAGCTGCATCCGGTTTAGACTGGAAGCCGACCCCAACATAGGAAAAAGGCTAGACAGATGATTTTGGAGGTAATAGCAATTTAATATCAGTTAGTTTTACACCCCTTACCGGGTAAAAAGTGATATGTATAAAATTATACTTGCTATTTCTCGTATTTTCAGCCGTATCCTCAGGACCTTTAAGCACCCGGATAAAAAGTTTTCGGGGTTTTTGCGTGTTCACACAATAAAGAAAAATTATATTCAATTCAAATCATTTATTTCACTTAGGCCTAATAACAAGCACTTTTGAAAGTCAACAAAAAAAAGAATTTAGTTTAATATGTGTAAATAACAGTTTGCAGCATCCAAAGATATGATTAAAGTCATAAATTTAAATATATACTTATGTAAAATACAAGTATATTCCAATCAAAAATCTTTGACGATACGAATACTTTTTCGAAAGTGATCGTGCTAGGCCCACAGAAAGCTTGATTTAAATTGTTCCGATATCCTTACTAATATTATAAATGCGAAAGTAACTCTGTCTGTCTGTCTGTTACGCTTTCACACCAAAACTACTGGACCGATATAAATGAAATTTATACAGAGGTTTTTATAGAGAGGAGGAATTTATAGAGAGGTACAGAGATAGAATAGACCCTGAGGAACAACATAGGCTACTTTTTACCCGGGTGCGCTAAGTAGTTCCCTCGGGATGCGGGTGAAACCGCGGGAAACAGCTAGTAAACAAATAAATAAACAAGAATGGAATCCGCGATGCGATGGTAAGCAGTAGGTATATCAGCCACTGCGCCACCATGTTATCTTTAATTGAATACTCTCGCTGCGATCTCAAACAGATTGAGACTAACTGAAGTTCAACTGTGCGTATCATTGCCTCCTGGGGGTTAAGTTTTATCGTAGTGTGAACATGATATTTCAGATACTGTTAAGGTTAAAATGTTTGAAAATAAAATTAACACTATTCATCATCTGCCTAGCCTTTTCCCAACTATCTTAGGGTCGGCTTCCAGTCTTTAACCGGATGCAGCTGAGTACCAGTGTTTTACATGGAGCGATTGCCTATCTGACCTCCACAATAGGGAACACGGTACCCTTTGGTAAGACTGGTTGTCAGACTTTCTGGCTTCTGACTACCCGTAACGACTGTAAAAGATGTACAAATAACAACCGGGACCAACAGCTTAACGTGCTTTCCGAGGCACGGAGGAGTCTCGCTATGACAAAAATGGTCACCCATCCACGGACCGACCGCGCCAAGCGCAGGTTAACTTTTGATCGGTCGAACCGTGCGGCTGTTACTTAGCCACTATTATAATATTATACACTATTATTATACACTATTATAATACAATTATCACGCCTGTATTCCTTTGAAAGGGTAACCAGAGAAGCTAGTTTGGGCTGCGGAAGAGTTTCAGTGGCCCTGAAACGCTAAGATGTGAAAGATCACACGGAAGGGTTTAATAATCGGTACCGATGGATTTTATGAAAAATGTAAACAAAGTCGTCACCTATTTTGCAATTTCTAATTCTGCCTCAGAAATTAACAAATTTCCATAAGGATGACACATCTATTTCAATTTCATGCTCTAAACATCGTCATTCATCATTGAATGCCATTTTATTTATCAATGTGGAGAAATTAGAGCAAAATAGGTTATGATTTTGTTTAAATTTTTCGTAAAATCAATTGGCTTGACTTCAGTAGGAGTTTGAAGGGGGTCTTTTGAAGATTACCAATCCAAAATAGGAGAGCTAAAGCACTCAGTTCGGTCTAAATCGGTGGCCAAAATACAGATAACAGTAACCTATGTGAATATCAATTTCATAGTTATTAGTAGGATAAACGTATTAACGTCGTAAAGTCGTGGTGGCCTAGTGGTTAAGGCACCTGCTTCTCGTGTACACCTGGTTCAGAACCTGGCAAGTACCAATGTGACTATTCTAAAGTCATATTGTACTTTCTAAGTATATCTTAGACGTCACTGACTAACGGCGAAGGAAAACATCGTGAGGAAACCTGGACTTAAAAAGTCTGAAATCGCCAATCCGCCTTGAGCAAGCGTGGTGATCAATGCTCATGCCTTCTCTGTATGAGAAGAGGCCTGTATAATATAGGCTGATGATGATGAAACGTATTAATAATAATAAATAGGTAAAAAGAAAGAGAGAGAAATTCGTTTGGCTTAACGCTTTTCTTACGTGACGATCCCTCCCAGTCAACTCCCGGTGGAAGTTGACAAGTTGCGTTCTAGAACTTTATTCCACAGATGTACTCAAGCGAACGTTTTGTTGTTTTTTCTCCCTGAGATTTTTTTCTAACAATATTATATCTGTTTGTTTCAGGTAAGTCCTTATTTAATGAACTACGGTACGGAAGTGTCTACAACGAATATAATCAGAGACTAACTGTTAATAAGTTTAGATGGCAAGTATAGTCGTTGACAGAAGTAAGTGACACTTGAAAATAAAGTATGTTATATTTACTAACATTGTAGCCATTTTTGGAGTATTTTTTATTTATGAAATTCGCAGTCTTTTATTTAAATTTTTATTTTACTATGAGTTATCCGTTTTTGCATATAATATCACTACAGTTAGTAAATATCAATTTTTTTTTCAACTTCTTAGACTGATATCATTGAATCCTATAACATCCAGACTCGTTACATTCAAGTTGTAAAAAGCTTAAGATTTTCTCATGCATTTTTCCTGTTTTACTTTCATTAGTGTTTCCCTTCTGTATTCCAAACAGCTTCTCGAATTAAGCAACACTCTTGACGGAGTTCATCTCTTTGAGAAGTCATAAGGCTGGGGTGAGATTGTTCGCGGTTAGCGTTTTGAGATAACAAGTTGAGAACAAGTTTTTTTTTTCTCATTTGTCCGATGAGAGAAGTTATTATTTCTGATTACACATTAAAAATTAGAAATAAAAATTTAATTCAAATTGAAACCCAACTTATCCTAACAAATATTGTAAATGCAAAAGTAAGTTTGTTTGTTTATTACGCTTTCACGGTAAAATAGCTTAACCGATTTGAATGATATAAGATATGGAAACAGTTGTCCCATCAATCTTTGAAGACAAGCAACTTTTTATCATGGTGCGTTAAGTTATCCAGTAGTTCCCCGAGTGAAACGGTTGAAACAGCAGTAAACAGCTAGTATTATATAAAAAGAAAAAATTATCTGGTGTCTCTGGCTAAAATTTAAAAGAAACATGGTTAATGTTAAGTTGCACCCTAACCTACTAATATTATAAACGCGAAAGTTTGTAAGAATGTGTGGATGTATGTTTGTTACCCTTTCACGCAAAAACTACTGAATGGATTTGGATGAAATTTGGTGCACAGATAGTTTATAACCTGGATATTTTTTATCCGGGTGCACGAAGTATTTCCTTTAGAAACCGCGGGAAAAAGCTAGTTCTAAATAATGTAACGAATTATATGTGGATGTAATCACTTGAAATATTTTTTTAAATCTTAAATCGCTCGATAAACATCCTGCCCCGCTCACGCCTCCTCTCGCTTGCATTCTGACCAACGCCTTACCAATAAATGCCGCCCACTTAACAGTCCAATACGCCGTCAATGGAAATAAGATAATATTTTCCCTATTTTTATTTGAGCGTCTCGCCCCTAGCGAAGCTTCAGTCACCCCTCTATTGTGATATAAATTGCGTTTTCTTATTTCTGCTATGTGTACTAAGCTGTGCCTTATGCTTTAGTAAAAGGGGGGGATAGTAGATGGAGGACTCTTTTGTGAAGTGGGTATGGTATGGTAGTACTATCAACCATCATATAATCTGTATCTACCGCTAAGCAGTGCCAGTGTCATTACAGACACGTGACACATTTCAACTTTGTCTCCATCAAATGCCTAACCTTTTCCCAACTGTCTTGAGGTCGGCTACCAGTCTTAACGGTTGCAGCTGGGTACCAGTGTTTTCTGGAGCGACTGTCTGTCTGACCTCCTCAACCCAGTTACCGGGTACCACTATACCACTTGATAAGACTGGTAGTCAGACTTTCTGGCTTCTATACTAGCTGTTTCCCGCGACCCAAGGGAACTTTAAGTAGTTCCCTTGGGTTGCGCACCAGAATGAAAATAATAAAATAGCCTATAACTGTCTTTAGGGTCTCCTCTATATTAATACCAAATTTCATCCAAGTTAGGTCAGCTGTTTTGTCATGAAAGTCTAATAAACAAAATCACTTTCGCATTTATAAAATAACTAGCTTTCCGCCAACGGCTTCGCCCGCGTGGACATTTTTTTTACAGCTTGGGTTACATTATTCAAGTTTTAGTAGGGATCCCTAATTATTTCTGGAAATAAATATAGCCTATGACACTTCGTAAAGATGTAGCTTTCTAACGGTGAAGGAATTTTTAAAATCGGTCCAGTAGTTTTTGAGTTAAAACCCTACAAACAAACAAATCTTTTCTCTTTATAATATTAGTATAGATATTAGGATATCACAACATCAAACAAGTGTTCCAAAGAAACATTTTTCGTTATCTTCAACGTTGTTGGTAATCATTTATTATTATAATAGTATTCATCAGCGCGCTGTTATTAATCAGATTGCATTGTGTTGTCTATTTCTAGACACGGTGCTTGTTGTGGTAAAAGGCATAAGCGGTAGCGTGCTTGTAAAAAATCGTAAAAAATAAATGGGCTATCCAACACTGAAAGAATTTTTCAAATCGGACCAGCTGTCCTGAGATTAGCGCGTGCAAACAAACAAACAAATCTTCAGCTTTATAATATTCGTATAGATGCTATTATATTATAGCGTAGTCTGAAAGCAGCTTAAATCGATAACATTATCTTATCGGTTTCAAAATTTCCCATTGCAGCTTAGTCTTTATATTAATGGCAAATATTCGGATAACTGTACTACACAGGATGTAGACCGATTAATCTGAGATAAATAAATACGTAACTAGTGAAAATATGTTATCGTTTATTTAAAGGATCGAGACTTACTCGTATATATTTTTTTTTCTTCTTTGAGAAGTTCTTGCGTAACTCTGTCTGTATATCTGTCTGTTACGCATTCACATGAAAATGACTGAACCGGTTTGGATGTTTGTCTTCAAAGTAGCGACTAAAATCTATCCCTCTCTCTCAAAATTGCAGCAGCAGATGTATCCAATCGCAGAAGCTGCTGCAACTAAAGAGAAAGCAAATACAACCGCTCCAAAACAGATACCATCCTGAAACCAACCAATTCAATAAAAAAAAACTAACTTCAACCATAGAAGAGGAGCTGGTGGGAGTGTCAGACTCTTACTGACTAAAACCCATCCATGTTCCTACCTCAGTCTTTTGTATTCCGGGGGCGCGGTAAGTCTGTTAAACATACCACAGCTCACAAAACACGCTGCCTCTTATCACTTACACCACAGCCACGCCGCGATGCATCGCCACAATCCGACCAGTATACTGCGTTGCAAACAAAAGTGCCCAGTTCAATTCGACTAATGGAGGGAGATAAGCTCCCTCGCATTACCGCTCCGCTGTACCGTACACTTCGGGCCGAAGTGTGTGCTCAAGGTATGATAATGCATGCAAGTGTACGGGATTGTGTGATGTTCAGGGTGAATACAATGTCTGGATTTGACAGGATGGGGTAATGTATCTTTTTTTGACAGTCGGAATATGAATATTGTAAAATAAAGAGAGCAGTTGACACATTTTAGATGTGACAGAGTTTTGGTGCAAATTCAACTGTTAAATAAGTAGGGTGACAACGTTAGTTTTGAAAAGGGACAATTCCATATACTCGTTGAAATTCATCACTTGCTTGCAATAAATGTCTCATACTACCTTCTCCATTCGGCGAAGCTTGTGTGGTCTATCCCACAAGAAATTAAAAAGAAATAAAACCCAAATATTGTCATGGTAAAACGACTGAATGAATTTAGATGAGATTTATTAATAGAGATAAATTGAAACATGGGGAAAGACGTAGATTTTTTTTATTCAGGTGCGTGAATTAGTTCAAAAAATTCAAATCTATACTTCCAACGATACTAGTGATTTAACTCGCGCTAATCTCCTGGTAACACATTCCGTACAAATGCAAAGCACGTCCGCACGCTCTGAGTGCCGGGGCTAGACTGACGTGATTCGTGAATGGCACGTTATGTGCGTGCGGGTAGTTTCAGATATTAGTCGCCTTTGTGGCTCTTAACCCGTTACAACGGGAATTCCTAATTATCCATGGATTGTTTCTGTAAGTTTTAGCCGCGTCCCGAAGAATGTAATGTCATGTATCTGGATAGAAAGGTTTATAACCGTCTCTAGAGATCCATCTATCTCTATACAAAATTTTATCTAAATTCGTTCAGGATTCAAGGTTCCTTCTATAAGTGTGTTCACATTGTTTGGTATCCTCTTTAATCATGGATAAGCTCTTACTTTGCCCCCGTTAGCAATAAATATAAGCCCAGGTTAGTAAATTCATATCTTTACAATAATTATAGCGACCAAATTACCTATATCACTAAATATAGCTATCATTACTCTTATCGCACGTAAATGTTTACATATTATTGTAATATAACTGAGACCCAGATAACGCTATCTCTTCCTATCACAAACGGAAAAATATTCTAGTATCAGTATCAGACCGACCTCGGTCATAAATACACGAGACTATAACAAAGAAACTGGAATTAATATTACCAATTAAACTGACGACAGAAGAAATCGAAAGTAAAGAAGAAATCAGATTTTGAACCGTTGGCAAAGAATACAAGGATCAAAATGGATTTCACAAATAAAGTAGTGATTGTGACGGGAGCCAGTTCAGGAATCGGTGCAGCATCAGCGATTCTCTTCGCTAAACACGGAGCCAAACTCACTCTTATCGGCAGGGATGAACGAAGACTTCAGAACGTTGCAGAAAAGTGCCAGGCAGCTAATAATGGCATACCACCTCTATGTCTTAGATTAGACCTTACAGCAAATGGGAGTTGTGCTGAAGTGATAACCAAAACAGTTGCTACATATGAAAGAATAGATGTCCTAGTGAATTGTGCGGCTAAAATGCTTATGGGGTCCTTATTCGATGACAATATTGATGCATTTGATGAGATGATAGACATCAATCTTCGCGTACCATACAAATTAACACACTTGGCGTTACCACACCTAATCAAAACTAAAGGTAACATAGTCAATTTGCATGTGACGAAATACACAAAAGTTGTACACGGTTTCTTGCCGTTTTCTATCACAAAAGCTGGTTTGGAAAAGTTTACTAGATCAGCTGCAGTGGAATTGGCATCTGAAGGCGTAAGAGTGAATGCTGTCCAACCTGGTTTGACGAAGACTAATATTCTGGCTAACCTTGCAATGGGTGAGGATGAAATGGAGTATGCATACGGTGTCTTGGCGAGTAAAATGAAGATCTTGGATCCTGAGGAAGTGGCTAAGATGGTGCTGTTTGTTGCTAGTGATGTTTGTCCCAATCTGAATGGTGCAGATATGGGTCTTACTGCAGCCTCTTCGTTTTTGTGAATTTGTGAGGATTGTGTAGTACTTCTACAGTGAAGAACTAAAGACTTAAATGAACTGTGTCATAGTGTTGTGGAATGAATGTATTGTTTTGGTCGGATTGATAAGATAATATGTTACAAATACTATGTAAAATGTTTATTTGAATATTTGTGTGTTTTTGGATAATATTGATGGTGTTATCAGAAACTTGTATTCTTTCAAATGTCAATAACACGATTTTAGCGTTGGTTAGTTGGACTCAATATTTTTTGACCACGTTTTACGTTTGGGTACCTGCGTTAAATGGATTGAAATCCACGTATAGATCTAGTAGTGATGTTATTTGAGGAATTTTGTCTCTTTTTGCAAGAAAACTAACCCCGTTTACCATCCGTCCTCTTTTTTAAAGTCTGTTCAAAAGTTATCTCTCATAATCGTATATAAAATGTTACAATAATTCTGTCTGCTGTTACACTTCCATAAAGCTAAATCGATAGTTGAAATTTGGCATGAAAATAGGTTCAAACAGCTGTACCGGTTCTGTAAAAAAATATTTTGATGTAAACCTACTATTTGTAATTAATTAATTATCTAAATTAATAATAAATAATAAAAGCGTATATCACTCTGATGTTTTTTTTTTGTTAGGAGTTGTAGAAAGAAGTTTCTTTATCATACAAACTTATCAGTTTATATTATTACTGTAGATAGATTACTATGCGTTAAATATTACTGAGATACATTGTGTCGTATATCGTACCTATCGTATCAAAAACAACCACAAAATTCACTTCAATATCCTGAAAGCCAGCTCCACCGACATCATTGATATGCAGCGCTCGTTCGACATTGACGGACAGACAGACATTGACAGTACCGCGATTATAGACGCAGATTACATTACCTTATCGAGAGCCACCGCATCTGATGGGATCACTGGATTACTGGTCTGGTTAGCGTCGAGATTGACCAGACATTGTTAGAATTAGCTGGATCATTTGATTTAGTTTTAATGGTCGTTTCAGTGATTATAATTTTAAATCTATTTAATAAAGTTTTTTTAGGAGTTCGTGGTAAGTAACAGTCGCATGGGTCGACCGATCAAAGGTTAAGCTACGCTTGGCGCGGTCGGTCCGTGGATGGGTGACCATCTATGTCACAGCAAGACTCTTCCGTGCCACGGAAAGCAAGTTATGCTGTTGGTCCCTGTTGTCATTTGTAGATCTTTGACAGTTGTTACGGGTAGTTAGAAGCCGGAAAGTCTGACAACCAGTCTTCCCAAGGGGTATCGCGTTACTGGGTTGTGGAGGTCAGATAGGCAGTCGCTCCATATAAAACACTGGCACTCAGCTGCATCCGGTTTAGACTGGTAGCCGACCCCAACATAGTTGGGAAAGGTCTAGGCAGATGATAATGATTTAATAAAGTTTTCTGTTACCAAAACGTGTATGTACTTAGTTTTTTCGCGTTTATTTAAATTATGTTCTCGTCTCATGGTTAAGGAAAATGTACCCATTGGTATCGCTAGGTAGTGTTGCAGTGTTCCTGTGGTTGGTGCAGCTGTAAGTTCAGGCACTGACACAGCTTCTGAAATTGCAGGTTTTTACGTCTGCGACCACCATCAATAAACAACAGGAAATTTATTATCAAATAACAAAAAGTGCTTTAAGTGTGCTTAAAATTTATCAAACTCGTGAGCTGATTTCGTAATCACAGTTATGTAATCAATAAGTATTATTATATTACACCATATCTATTTTGCAAACCCATTTGTTATCATTTATCGATGGTACTTACACTATTAATAATTATTATTTCATATCAGCTCATGGGAGTTTCCTCAATATTATTTGAACTGTCACTATTTTAGTATGATTCCGGTGCGTGAAGTAGTTTTCTCCCGAGACACGGATGAAACCGCATGAACTAGCTAGTATTCAAATAATAATAATATTATTCTTTTAACCTGTATTATTCGCTGCTGGGTCCTTAGAATCGGTCTCTAATCTATACATATAAAATGCTTTGTCCTGACTGAGTGACGGATCAACGCACAGCCTAAACTGCTTATCGTACATACATAGATACCTGGTTTCATACTTGCAAAATTATTATTTTTGCACTTCAAGGTTCATTATTAATATCATAATATAGGTAAGTAGGTACATTGTACGTACGTAAGTTTAGAATTAAAAAGTGACTTAGCTTTTTTATAATTTTTAACTAGCTTCCCGCCAGCAGCTTCGCCCGCGATATTTTAGCTAATGGATACAACAACTTGAAAAATTATATACTAGAACCTTCCTCATTAATCACTCTATCTATTAAAAAAAACCGCATCAAAATCCGTTGCGTAGTTTTAAAGATTTAAGCATACATAGGGATATAGGGACAGAGAAAGCGACTTTGTTTTATACTATGTAGTGAAATGTATTTTGGACATTGAGGCTATTAAGAATAAGTAGGTAGGTACTGACTGTTGAGAGTATTTGCCAAATTTCTGGTAAACCCCCCAGACATTAGCAAATTAATGCTTAGTCATAATGACTTGAAGAATCAATTATTTAGGCTGATAAAATCCTTTACCACTTATCTGCACCTTTTGCAATATCCGGGGGTAAAGTCGTAGGCAAATAAAAAAAATGGTAAAGTAAAAACTATTGACGAAATTATCAACATTTTTGAAAGACATATCCACACGATAGGATACATGAGAAAAAATATATTCATCCCCACCTTACGTGTACGGGAAGTACCCTAAAAATATTTTTGAAAATTTTATTTTACCACTTTCTAGTCCTCAGGTATACCGCGGACAGACAGACGGACATGGCGAAACTATCACTGTCCTTGATGACTACGGAACCCTAAAAAGAGCGTTTACAGAATTTCAGTATCAATTTTGCTTCTAATGAAAATGAGAAAAACTCTAGAGCAAGTTAACTTCATCAATCTTCCCCCACCACGCCCGCTGTTATTAACAAAATAGCTTTTCGCAATCAAATAAGTTAAACTTTGAATGAGCGGCTTCTATCTTAAGTTTAAACTTTTAATCAACTTGAGAACATCAGTCTGACTAATGCACACGAAAAGTGAATTGGAGGTTAAGAAATACAATAGATAATTAAATCAGAATAAGTTCATGAAAGAATCAGCCTATTTATAAAAAAATAATAGTTATTTGTACTGATATGTAATTTTACTGCACGTTTTGCATAAACTAAAATAGCTCCGGGTCTGGGTTTTTATGCATGTATACGAAATGTTTGCGAATGCACCCACAGTACGGGAATAATTCTTATTAATGAAACAAACGTCGTGGTCGCCTAATGGTTAAGGCACCTGCCTCTCGTGTACGAGTGTGCGAGTTCGAAACCTGACAAGTACCAATGTGACTTTTCGAAAGTTATACGTACTTTCTAAGTATATCTTAGACACCACTGGCCACTGACTAACGATGAAGGAAAACATCGTGAGGAAATCTGGACTTTAAAAGTCTGAAATCGCCAATCCGTCTTGAGCAAGCGTGGTGATCAATGCTCATGCCTTCTCTGTATGAGAAGAGGCCTGTGCCCAGCAGTGGGACGATATATAGGCTGAAGAAGATAAACAAAAAAAAAAAGAGAAAAAAATAATAATTAAGAAACACCGAATCAATGCATACCTACTAGTGCAAACAGCGCTCGATTTTCTTTCACGCAATGATAGGAAACTTAAAATTAATTTCAGAAACACTATTAAGTATGCTGTCGAACTAAAAATAGAAAATGAATCAGTGTAAATCAAAAATCACCCATAAAACTTTTTAAAACCATCTGTTGCTTCACGAAGTACCAAAATATTCAAAATAAATCATTCCCATAGTTATCGTCAAATCATACGTAGGAAAACTCCGCACCAAGTCAAAGTACGTACAATTCAAATGTCAGGGCTATGTGTGAACTGACGATAATTTAACGATATTTTCTTTTTTAGACATTTAGTCGGCATTCCACCAGTTTCTTATGCGTTTTGAATATCATTTCATATGGATTGATGACATAATGTGAAAGTATAACAATACTAGTTTTTTTCTCTTTAAAAGTAATTTAAAATTCTTGCACGATGACTAATAAAAATCTTTATGAGTGTGTTGTCGGCGAGTTTCTTTTTTATCTTTTTAATGTGTAGTAGTTTATAATCTATCAATCTATTACATCTTTTTATCAAACTCGTGTATAATTAGTGTGCTCATTCTTATAAATAAATAAAGCACCTATCGCTATAAGCGTTGTCATTGGCACTACGTTGACTTAATTTACGTTATTCTATCTTAATTTAGCTAGGAAATAAATAAATAAATTTCTATCCTTTGTTTTATATTCGTTTCAAAATAACATCATGTGTCATCCAGATCATGATACAAGGATAGGCTTATGATGACACCTGTAGTATCTGTGGCGCTGTACAATAATACTGATCGATCGATTATGACTGGCGAAAAAAATTGCCTGTAACAAACTAAAATTACTAGTCATATCTAAAAGCAACTTTGAATAGAACTTTGGTGTTCTATTTTTTAGACTATTTATGATGAAGATGATATCCTTTTATTGTCGGCAATACTCCAATAATGCGTAGCTTTTTCCATAAGAGCTAATTTTTACCTTTGTCTCTTCCCAAGTTAGGCCTAATGGGAAAAGCTAGTTACGCGGTATTGCAGTATCAACGATGTTATGCCTCAGATAAAGAGATCTCAAAAAGTGACATCTCCTTTTTTAAAGATCTCCCAGATTATCAAATGACTCCTCCCGCCGTGGTTGGAGTGGGATGAAGTGTCAGATTCTTACTGACTAAAACCCTTGTTTCTTCTTTCACTCTTAGCGTCCATTAAGTTGATGCAGCCTCTTATTAAGTCTCTAATAATCCTGTAACCGCAGCCTATAATAAAACATTGTAATCTAGAACAGATTTTCGACGAAATGTTTTAACAAACTCAATTAAAGCAACACTGTTGTTCCAGTTTTTATGCACGTTTCGCCTGTTAGTGGTTGCAGTAATCGTTAATTTTAGTTTACCAAACTCACAATATCTGGAAGCAATAAATTTTAGTTCTTAGATACATTAAATATTTGAGTGTGTTTATTTATTGAAGAGAAGATTTAGAGTATTGTGAGTTTATACGTATTGTGTATTAAACTAAAATATTATTGTAGCTAATATTTTTTACTACTAGCCCAAACTCATTTCATCCTGTCTAACTTTTATTGTACATATGAGCGAAAGTAAGTTTTTTACGCTTTCACGGTAGTATGGGTAAACCGATTTGGATGAAATTTAGTATGGAGACAGAAATGTCTGTTAAGTCTATCTGGACATTATGCAGTCAGACAATTTTGCAATTAAATGCTAAAATTGTACGTATAAAGAAAAAAGAATGAAGCTAATCTGATCACTCACAGTTTAACAGATCTCGGATGTCAAAACTTTTGATATATTTGATCCGAAAACTTATCTTCAAAACGTTTTAATATCGTTCCGGTATCGTTTACCAACATACTTGTTCCAGCAAACCTATCAAAACCCAATAACTTTAGCGGTCTGTCAGACACGGATCGATTTACAACCATATCACATCAATCATACGGTGTATTATTGAATGGCATGCGCCTACAATCGCTGAAGCTTGCTCACGAGCTTGGACTGTTGCCAAAATCGGGGTACCACTTTAGTTGGACTTTTAGACGGGTGTACATTTTGTTGTAAACTGTACTTCATGCTTTGAACTTTTAAAGATTCAGGGGCTCATCATTGACTGGTTATTCGGCTAGTTAAAAATGCTCAGTTACTAATAGTCTTTGTAATTTATTAGTTATAGTTGTATCGCTTTGTAAAATCTTAAAATTCCTTCCTTCTAGTTTGTTTACTTGTTTTACTAAATTTTCTGTTAACCTGATTAATTGTGTAGACGTTTTGTTTTTATTAATGGCTTCGAAATGTTTTCTGCAATTGGATGGGAAGGTTAATAAAGATAGAATGGCGTTAATTTATCAATAGCTGGAGGTTACATGACAGGAATAAGTTCGAAAACTAATTAAGATTTAATTAATATTCACAAACTGAACCAATAATATGATCCACATCCTTTATTTCAATCTTAATATCAACCTATGTTTATGGTTAATTACTCCATATTTACTGCGGCTTTTCACTGCACACAATTATATTAAAGTTTTATTGGTCGCGTGGTTATTTCGATTGTAAAATATGTTTATATACCTCCAGTCTGCAGTACAATCATAACTTTATGTTATTATTCTATGACATTGTCATTTTAATACCACTTAAACCACTAGTCATATTTTCAAAAATAGATTTTTCATTTAACCTTTTCCATCGCAGTAACTGAATTCATACGTTCCGTATAAAATAAAAAGTAAACAATGGAACTCTATATTGAATCAAATAGATTGAACACATTGATATGAAAATAAAAAGTTAAATCGGGCGGGTAGTCGGCGAAAAGTTTAAATTTCCGGACGCGCTGGCTCGCGGGCGTCATTCTGTGATCGACACTCGGCCAGGCAGGACGTGTCGCGGAAATTAACTTTAACGTTCACGCGTATCGGATTGGCGTGATAGTGGAGTAAAAAAATATGTTTTTTCAATACACTATCGTGCCAATCGGATTGCAATTCTGCAATCCTGCACTATATACATTTTCGTATTGTTTTTCTTGTTTTGACGTATCGCCGGTAAAATTTAATTGGATGTTTGTTATTGCCAGTTCGTGGGAGACTTTGTAAACAAGAGTATCACATGACAAATGAAACATCATTAATTAACTTTCATTTTCTATTTTCCTCGAGATAAACTTGTTAATTATAGTTATTAATATTTACAACAAAAACAACTTGTCTTCTTTATTGACAATTACTAGTTAGGGTACATTTCTTTGTCTTAAACTATTGCAGTTTTAGGCTCAACTATTCAATCATAAACATAACAAAAAGAAAGTATATTTCTTGGTACTTTAAAACTGTTGTTCATGTTGACTTCTTATGATATTCCAAGATATTTGTAAGTCAAGTCCGGTCGTAAGATGTTCGTGTATTATTTCCAGTGCAAATACAATTTACTAGTAGTGACCTTAACCTAAGGGAGAAAGCGTGTTTTCTCTCAACTGCTATGTAGGTACAGTCGGCAAATAAGTCTTTTAACACTTTCTAATGTGGAAAAATATCTTGAGCTTAAAATTATCTTGGAGAATGTATTTTTTTATATAAATAAGCTTCAAGCGCATGCTGATGAACACAAGGCCGTGTATTCGGTTCTCAGCCGTTGCACTATTGACGTGAAATCATGGAGTGGTGATTTATTTAAAAGTAAGTCAGCAGTCAGTCTCGGTCAACGCATCGTCTGCATTTTTTTATAATTTTTATTTCGGAGAAAGAACAGGGGCCGGACCACCACCTGGTTTTGCAATCAGTTTCAGTGAGAGCGAGACACAGCTACTAACGTCGTATAGCACCGTCTCTTTTTTACAACAAAACTATTCCTTCTTTGGCATGTCATGGTAAGGCCCCAGGACTATAAATCGCTTAGCGCCTTCCCGAAATGTGTTTGAAAAGGCCTGATAACCGAGGGTTGATGACATCCCATATAAAGCAAAACAACCCTATAGATATATCACACTTCATTCTCAGAAATATGTAACGACTAGCTTTTTCCCGCGGTTTTACCCGCGTCCCGAAGGAACTACTTAGCGCACCCGGATAAAAAGTATCCTATGTATTAATCCAGGTTATAAACTATTTGTGTACCAAATTTCATCCAAATGTATGACGCAGTTTTTGCGTGAAAGAGTAACAAACATACATCCATACATTCTTACAAACTTTCGCGTTTATGATATTAGTAGGACATGTTGTAGGTTTCAACGGGTTAAACCTTTTGATACAAATAGTATCTAGTACCTATTAGGAAGCTGTTTTAATGTTTTGTGTAAGATGTGTAGTCGACTTCTCTAGCCGACTGTACACAGGTAAGATGGCTTACTTGAAACTATCTAGTTTGTGATAGTGCGCTCGAACGTAATGACTATCGCAGCTATTACCAGCGTAGTGTGCACCAAAATCATACTGTAGTCGTACCAATAGATTTTATGAAAAATCTAAACAAAGTCGTACTAACCTATTTTGCTCTAACTCTGCCACAAAAATTAACAAAATGGCGTAAGGATGGCGCATTTATGTCAATTTCATGCTTTAAACATCATCATTCATCATTAAATGCCATTTTATTAATCTATGTGGGAAAATTAAAACAAAATAGGTTATGATTTTATTTATATTTTTCGTAAAATCAATTCGTATACAGACTATACCGTAGTGTGCACCAAAATCATACTTAAGGAAAGGTTTCTTGCCATCTATGGAGTAAGCGAAATGTGTGAGACAGGTATGTTTATTATGATATGCTTTTATTTGAGGAGGAGCTCGTGGCTAAGTAACAGCCGCACGGTTCGACCTATTAAGGGTTAAGCTGCGCTTGGCGCGGCCAGTCCTTGGATGGATGACCATCTATGTCATAGCGAGATTCCTCGGTGCCTCGGAAAGCACGTTAAGCTTAGGCGGTACGGACGGTACTATGGTCGTGTATAGCTCCAACTCTCTCACAATGAAGTCTGCATATTTAAGGGGCTGTATTAATATCAATTGTGTGAATTTTAATTGTTTCGTTGGGTAGTAGTGACAAGCTCGACTGCTGTGTGAGATCTTCAGTGCGATTCCCTAACTAAAGGAATTTTTCAAATCGGTCTAGTCATTTTCGAATAATCGGGGAAATTAGGTACATAAAAAAAATATTCTATTGAAATGCCTCCTCCTTTTCAAAATTCTGTTAAAGCCACTAAAAATGCTTTAAAACAATCTTTTATAAGAGAAAACTTAATTTAAAGAAGTGTAAACGTGTTGCATAGAATTAATTTGCAAAATAAACAACACAAAATGAAACCCACTTCATTATTTAATGCGAAAATTTGCACAAAACGAATACATTTAACAAGTCTTATTTATCTAAAGATAATAAATTAGAGTTGTTAATACCACTAATACCGGAATTATCATCTGACAGCTCCGTAATCTATGTAATTAGGGTGAACAAGACAGATAACTTTATTTAAAGAATTATTGTTTAATTTTAAAACATAAATGTCTATTAGATTTTTCGGGCCGGCTGCCTGTTTTCTTACGTCATTCGAGTACAAATTGTGTGGCCAGTTGCATCGGATTTTGCGTTTACTTCTTCATATACAAATCTTTTAGGTTGTTATTACTTTATGCTTTTAGAGGAGCTCGTGGCTAAGTAACAGCCGCACGGTTCGACCGATCAAAGGTTAAGCTGTGCTTGGCGCGGTCGGTTCGTGGATGGGTGACCATCTTTGTCATAGTGAGACTCCTCCGTGCCTCGGAAAGCACGTTAAGCTGTTGGTCCCGGTTGTCATTTGTACATCTTTGACAATCGTTACGGGTAGTCAGAAGCCAGAAAGTCTGACAACCAGTCTTACCAAGGGGTAAGTACCGTGTTACCTGGTAACTGGGTAATGGAGGTCAGCTAGGCAGTCGCTCTATGTAAAATACTAGTACTCAACTGCATCCGGTTAAGACTGGAAGCCGACCCCAACATAGTTGGGAAAAGGCTAGGCAGATGATTACTTTATGCTTTTTTTTTAAGTTAGTCTGTAGGTCGGTTAAATAGTAAAGTAAAGGTATAAGCTATTTTTTTAAACTAACTAGCTGTTACCCGCGGTTTCTCCCGCGTCCCGAGGGTAAAAAGTAGCCTAGAACCTTCTCCAGGGTTCCCTCTATCTCCGTACAAAATTCCAGCCAAATTGATCAAGCCGTACACTCGTGATGCGATGGCCAAGGGAAATAGGGATTCATTTTTATATAATAGATATGTATATAGATTCGTTTATTTCCTTAGTATTCAGTAGAATTATATACTACCTGTTTCCCTCGGATTCGTCTGCATCCTTAAGGAATTACTTCGCGTTCTCAGAAATAAAGTATCCTATGTGTACCAAATATATGTATCATCATCATCATCATCATCATCAGCCTATATGTTGTCCCACTGCTAGGCACAGGCCTCTTCTCATACAGAGAAGGCATAAGCATTAATCACCACGCTTGCTCAAGGCGGATTGGTGATTTCAGACTTTTAAGTCCAGGTATCCTCACGATGTTTTCCTTCACCGTTAGTCGTTGACATCTAAGATATATGTATGTGTGTACCATATTAAATCCAAGTCCATTAATTAGTTTCTGCTTGAAAGAGTTAACTTGTTAGGTTAGTTAAAACCTGCAGCACATATGATAAGAAGTCGAAGAAGTGTAGAATAGTAACAACAACCATACACTCATACCATACGTCCTCAAAAACTTTTCGAAATCCCACTCGTATTATAAACGAGTTTAATCGAATCAAAAATAAAACTTACTCCATACAATCTTTCAACCCCATTTTAATATACTTAGGATTGGAATTTTCAAAAATCCCTTCTTATTACTTGTCTAGGAAATAAAAGGCACCCCCTGTCCAAATTTCATTACTCTAGGTCCAGCCGTTTCGGCTCTGCGTTGCTGAGTCAGTCATTCAGTGTATGAGGTTGTCATTTTATATAATATATATTATAAATTATAAATATACTAGTGCGATTTCGGAATTGGACATAAATATTTTACCCCCTTTTAATATTTCAAGAAGATTAATATGACGTACCGACTTCTATCATAACTTGAATCACATGATCTGAGTACGTAGTCTCTTAATACAATGTAGCGTATTTAATACTTTAGAAATTCATGTTGTTTGTTTATCTATATACTAATATTATTAAGACGAAAGATTTGTTTGTTTGTAGGGCTTTAACTCAAAAATTACTGGACCGATTTTAAAATTTCTTTCACCGTTAAATAGCTACATCTTTACGAATTGCCATAGGCTATATTTATTTCCAGAAATAATTAGGGATCCCTACTAAAACTTGAATAATGAAACCCAAGGTGTAAAAAAATTGCCCACGCGGGCGAAGCCGCTGGCGGAAAACTAGTACTTGATATAAACATGGTCTTTCGCTTCCTAGGATGAGGAGCAGCCAAACTTGAGGATTGACTGAATCCCTCAATCAAACACCGATTTTGTTTAGATCTGTTACGTGGGTACTTTCTGGCCTCCAGCCAATAGTACTGTCTGAGTTTACGTCAGTATTTAAAAAAAAAGTTTCATGAAATCAAATAACATTGTAACGTTTACTACGATTAAAGATTAATCTATCTATCTATACGTATAAAATGCTTTGTCCTGAATGACTGACGGATCAACGCACAGCCAAAACCGCTGATCGTAGACACCTGAAACTTGGACGGCGTGTTCTTTGTATGACGTTGGCATCCGATAAGAAAGGATTTTCCGAAATTCTACTCCTAAGGGGGTGAAAAAGGGAAGCGAATTTTGTATGAAACTGACATTTTAAATTTGAATTTGACCATGCGGGCGAAGCCGCTGGCGAAAAGCTAGTTCACTATAATTTCCAAGCTGTACAAGTCAGTGCAGAATTATTAGCACGCCACAATTTATGAATTTCGTGTAATTATTTCTGCAACTTAATATTAATTGAAGACGCTCAGCACTATACAATTCAGTGCAAAATTATTGGCACACAATTATGTCACATAATTTGTAAAATAATTGATGTTAGGAATTGCAACGAGTATATCGTTTCTTAGTTGCGAATTTATTACAGATATAATGATTTGTAGCAAAATGTTGAGCATTGTAATAATTTAGTAATGTTCCC
Organism: Pyrrhia umbra; assembly: GCA_963891755.1. NCBI lineage: Eukaryota > Metazoa > Arthropoda > Insecta > Lepidoptera > Noctuidae > Pyrrhia > Pyrrhia umbra. Next base: position 8,039,135 of record OY982943.1, read on the forward strand.
GGCATTCTGCCAGGATTCACTCTCGATTAAGTCTACGCCATTTCACTGGGGAGTGTGCTATCAATGGCTAGTTTTTGGCTCTAAAACAAGTTTTCGCAACATTTTCGCGGTGTAAAATTTGGGTTGAATTTTAGGTGAGTAGAGTGTAAAAAATAAATACCGAATTGATAAGCTCCTCTTGCCAGTTACTTTTTATCAACTTATTAATGCACAATTACGTATAGCTTAGTAAACTTTAGCTCGTATTTTAGGATTCATTGTAATAATTAAAAAGACTTATTTTATAAGTAGTAACAGCTGAAGAACCTTTTAATTGTTTTTTTACTGTAAATTTGGTGCATCATACTATTGTAAAAGAAATAGTGACATTAAATTATAAAAAAATATTTTTTAATAGACAGCTGTTGAGAAGTTTGTTCATTACTCAGCGGTGAAGGGTGGGCGTTTTTCGGCATGCTGTCGTCAAGAATATTTCTCATGAAAAAACATTACATATCACAAGGTATAATTAGTCTAATTTCAATGAACATCTTTGAGTTATGAATAAAGTGTATTTTAGAGCACTTTTTGTATTTTACTCCTGAATTTATTTAGCGTAGTGCGGCGTTAATTTCTCACCGTCTTATTCATAAAAAAATCTACTTTGATAAACCTATTTTAGTTAGCAAACTATTTTGTTTTCATCTGTCAAGTCAAAATGAAGTTTGACAGAAAGGGACAAACAGTTCCATATGTCAAAGAGGCTTACAAGACGAAGGGCGTTATTATGAATTATTATATAGGTTAGGTATACAAACAATTGCTCATTTTGACATAATATGTTAACTATTAAATGTACAATAAACTCCATAACTACCAACAAGTAAATAAGAATTCGGCATAAAAAAAGTATCTTTTACCATTCGTAAAACAAGTAACCTTGACATGTTTAAAGCACTTTTTAAGAAAAAAGCCCCCGACTCAGCTACGGAATAAAGGGGAAGCTCCATTATACCCCTGCAAAGGTTTTCAGTTCTGTCCCTTTCATGAAGAAAACTTAAAAATTCGCTTTATCATTTTAATGATGTACTGAGCAAGAATTGTGGGTATTGGTTCGTTGAAATTGTGACTGGTATGGAAAGAATTTCTCGTTTTATTGTTCAATACATACCAGATATAAAACATATTTGAAACTCTTGCCAACCGCTAGTCCTAAACATGTGTTCCTAGATTTGCATTCAGCTGTTTAACTCGGTCTCATCCGCATCTTGAGGACAATACTTTACGCATCCAGATTAAAAGTATTCTATATCCATCCCCGGGTTTCAATCTATCTCCATACCAAATTTCATCAAAATCCGTTTTGCCGTTTTACCAATAAAGCGTAACATACAAACAGATAGGTAGAGTTTAATTTTGCGTTTATAATTATGTTTTAATACCAACCAGTCTTACCAAGGGGTATCGTGTTACCCGGTCTCTGGGTTGTGGAGGTCAGATAGGCAGTCGCTCCATGTAAAACACTGGTACTCAGCTGCATCCGGTTTAGACTGGAAGCGGACCCCAACATAGTTGGGAAAAGGCTAGGGAGATGATGATGATGATATTCTCATCTCAATTAATAATTTCGTATACCGAAAAACTACAGCGAAGTAATTCTTATGGCTATACCGAAACATCGCAAAATTGTTTCATCATTCACTAAAAGGTAGCTCATAATATTGATAACAAAATAATCAGCATACCTACATTTAGGTAAGTAAGTATCTATCTGATAAGTTTTAAATCATAATGCAGATGTTCGAATTGGAGCGTAAATACAATTAATCAATGATTGTTTGTTGCGAAATTCACTTTAATCTCATATCTTAATGCCATTCATATGGCTTGCAAAACCTATAACAGGAAAGTAATTGAGTAATATATTTTGTTATCCGGTATTTAATTTTAAGGGCTATCTTGGACGCTTCGAGATTGTTTGAAGCAGAGCTAAAGACGAAGGAAAGAACATGGATAGGTTTTACTCAGTAAGAGTCTGACACTTCGTCCCGCTCCGTCAAATTATAGACAAGAATACTAATATAAAAAAGCAATTGAAGAGTTCCATTGCCCGTCTCCAAAGATCTTCATCAGATTCTAATATGCTATATACTATAAGCTTCCTCGCAAAATATGCATTTAAACAGCGAAAACCCCATCCGAATCGGATCTATAGTTTTTGAGAAAATCGCGGACATACAAACATACATACATATATTCGGGTCGAATAAAGAAACTCCTTTTTTTGAAGTCAGTTAAAAAAGATGTATTTTTTTTTAGTTTAGTATACAGCTTGCGTTATGTCATACCCCGTGATTTGTGTGGTACATATTAATGGTCGCCAGTGTACGCTTGTATTGTGTTTTGTTTTTAAACGTTCGGAGTTCTGCTATTAGATGTCGCTAGCTCGGATTCGAATTTCAAAATTTATGATCGTTGTTAGATAATAAGAGTCATTAGTACTATTAAAATAGTGATAGATTATTGCTGTATAATTTCTTTAATTAGGACCACGTTTGTTATTGGGTCGCGGAAGTGATTTCAATCATTTTATATCGGGCAGTTAAAGTGAATGCTAGCATCATTCAAAGGTGTTAATTTTTTACTCAATTTTGATGGGCCTTAAAAATGAGATTTAAGGAGTTTAATTTTCATCTTTCTTACTAAAGTATTCTTTAATTTTTTATTTAATGTTTCGAAAGTTAATAAGTGTTCTTGTGTTTCAGCTTTAGCGTATTTACTGCCGGTTACAAAAAAATGAGTAAAATTTTACTAGTTTGTAAAATTTAATGTGATTTAGAAAAAAGATACGGAATAGAATACTGCTTTTTATTTTATCTTCTTTTACAACGACCTAATTATTGCCCCACTACTGGCTTCTTTTTAACCGATTTCAAAAAAAGGAGGTCTCAATTCGTCGGAGTCTTTTTTTTACATTATGTAGTGTCAAAACATTAGCATGTTTTGACGTTATATTAAGTAAACAATACTTTGAATGCTATATTTAATGGCGTTTATTATGACATTTATCAGTGATAAAAGTCTGTCATCATTATCAGTGATAAAAGTCTGTCATATTAAAAGTCGCACACGATGTGTATCAACCATTCTTCCTAACAGACCTGTTAGCTTTGAGTTTTTAAGTTGCACTCGTGACGTCAGATATACGGCAGCAACAAAGTCCCCCACAGCACATACTAGCAGCAATAAAATCCCTTATTATTGATTAAAAGAAATCTAGGAATAAATTCCTATTAATCATTGTACAGGATATGAAAGTCTGGTGATCAGTTGGCAGGTGACGAGACAATGGCTCTGGTTTTATTTAGGGGCGATATTTAGAGTGTGCCAAACTAAGTGGGGCAGAATGTTAGTCTTCGGGAGGTGTGTGGGCCGAGCGATGGGCGGTAGCGGATTTTGAGATTAATGACTTATAAAAAAAATATTTATTTTTTCCTTTTAGAAATTACAGGAAAACGAATTGATTGCAAAAAAAATTAGTAGTAATAAGTTGGGCTTCATTTTGATTAATGTACCATTTTTTTAACATTAATGTACCACGTATTACTTTATACAGGGGTAATTCTTTGCCTTTCTTAAATAAACGAGATCTATGCACTTTGCTTGTACGTTAATTGTATTTATTTTATAAAGAGGTAAAATTTGCTGGGAATGGAAGATTCATAATCATCATCATATCAGCCTATCGCCATCCACAGCTGAACGTAGGAATGGATGATTATTTAAAACTGATAAACCGATTCCAAAATTATTTCACCATAAAAAAAGCTTCTTTATTCCCGAGTTTTCTAGACTGTGTTTCATGTGAGTATGAAGCGAGCAACGCCGCGAGCATAACTAAGTTAAATGTCGAAAACAAAAATCACGTTTTTTATGCTCAACTGCTGAAACCGATATTATTAAAATTAAAACATAAACCGCTTCGCTGTCTCCTCGCCCTAGCTCCACATACCTCTCGTCACACCACGATGTACGGGAACATTGTTATGTATTATTACATTGTCTAGTGTCACATTATTTTGATTATAATGTACCGTCACTGATATAATGCGCGTGATCACTGCCAAACTGGTATTTGGAGCGAGGAAGTGAAAGATATAGGGATGTCGCTAATTGTTAATTGAGTGGTAATTAGTTTCATAATGCAGTGAGTATTTTTGTTAGTTTTAAATAGATTGATTTGCTTAGTTATTTATGGTAGTAGAGCATTGAAAAAAGTGATGCAATTTTCTAATAGTATGAGAGTTGAATTCATCAACTTTAACTCGACTCTCTTTCTCATCATAACAGGGACAAAATATTTTTGCGCATTTTTAAGAACAAACTTAAAAAGTAATTTTAATGATTTTTTACTAAACCTTTTAGTTCACCTGTTGCTTTCGTGTTTACTTAAAATTAAGAGCAGAGACATATTGAATAAATTCTTATTCCGATAAAAATATATTCTGTATATGTATAAAAACAATGCCAATATTCATTGTTTTCATACTAAAATACATTTTTAATACACACACCATTAGAAATAGGTATGTACTGCATTTTAATAACCCTATAGGTATGTTTTATTATTCCAAATAAAATGCTATTAAACAATTTGTGCTTTTGATATCATCATCATATCTACAATCATAATTCAAATCCAAGCTAAGAATTAACAAATCGCTATCGCTTATGCCCTAAACCGCAGCCAATCAAAACATTTAGCTTTATTTAATCACATTGTCTCCACCGCACGTGACGAGTTGGACGCGCGTAGCGGACGTGCATTATTCCAATTATAATGACGTGTCTCTATGTAGTGCAGTCGCTACCGCTTGTGACTTGTGCTAAAAGATTTTGTTTGGTTATTTTGATATTGGTACTACACCTAAATTAAACATACATAGACATTAGACATGACTGATATTGACTAAGACTGTATATTATAGCTATGTAGTATATAATTATCATCTGCCTAGCCTTTTCCCAACTATGTTGGGGTCGGCTTCCAGTCTAAACCAGATGCGGTTGAGTACCAGTACTTTACATGGAGCGACTGCCTATCTGACCTCCACAACCCAGTCACCGGGTAACACGGTCCCCTTGGTAAGACTGGTTGTCGGACTTTCTGGCTTCTGTCTACCCGTAACGACTGTCAAAGATCTACAAATAACATCCGGGACCAACAGCTTAACGTGCTTTCCGAGGCACGGAGGATTCTATGACAAAGATGTTACCCATCCACGGACCGACCGCGCCAAGCGCAGCTTAACCTTTGATCAGTCGAATCCTGCGTCTGTTACTTAGCCACGAGATCCTCTAGCTATGTATAGTATATATTCCTAATTTATTGCTTTCCAAATCCTAATTAATATTATAAAATAGACGTAGTAATATTCCACCATGTCTAAGATATACTTACCTAGTTTCTTTTTACCTCTATGTTAAACAAAAACTAAAGATACCTTCCCAAAAATGTCCCTCAAACATCTTAATCTATACTAAAATAATAAAGCTGTAGAGTTTGTTTTAACGCGCTAATCTCAGGAACTACTGGTACGATTTGAAAAATTATTTCAGTGTTAGATAACCCATTTATTGAGGAAGGCTATAGGCTATATATCATCACGCTAAAACCAATAGGAGCGGAGCACCACTATTCCACGCGGACGAAGTCGCGGGCAGAAGCTAGTTTAGTTTCTTATATACGGTGAAAACTTCAGCCCTTATTAAACTGAAGTAAATTTTCATGAGTGCTCACATCTTTCGTGTTGATAAATAAAGTTTTTATGAAAATAACTCTGTATCTCTTTGTTACAGGTAAGGATATGTGCCTGTTGGATTTTAAGCTTCGCCCAGCAACAGGGTATTCAGAAGGTTTAGTCCTATTAGTATTATGGAGACAGAGGAGACAGAGGGCGCCACCTCATACAGTAAACATCGAGCTCCGTATTTTTTATTATTTAAAAATATCTAAACAGTGTTATATCGTTTGAAACTAAACAAAATTGCATGACATTAAGTGTAACCTATATGTGAAAGTGTTATACAAACTAAAAAACTTCAAACAATTAAGATATTATGTGTTTTGTGCATTAAGAATACAAAGTGTTAAAAACTGTGCTAAATGTCTCAAACTTACCGCGTAATACAAAATAAAATCAACTCTTGAATTACAATATTAAAAAACAACAACAAAATCAAAAAAGTGCAAGAAAAATATAAAGTATGAAAGTGACAATAGTGAACAAAGAACGTTTCGAAAAAATACCTATCTCATTAGTCATCGTAACGGTTTTACTAGCTTAAAACAGTAAGGGACGAATAAATTTGGTTACATTCGCAACCGACCAGTTGGATCTGTGCGCTACAGCGCCGCTTGCTAATATTGTCGATCTGAGTTCGAACCCTGCAAACTGAAGTTCTTTTTGTATGTTCTTACGACATTACATAAAGTAATAACTAATTGAGAATAAGTTGTGCAGACGGAATAGGAATCCTACCTACATTAAATAATTTAAAATGGATTTCCTACAAAATATCACATTTCGTCGTCATCGTACGAAGTCTGACTCGAATGCAAACGATATTAGCATTGGAACTAACGAAACATTAGACGATACAACAAACAGCTTACCTGATTTGTCAAATGATATAAACGACTCAAACCTTGAGTTGATTACTAAATTGAAGCAGCAGATTGATAAACTTAATACAGAATTGGATGTTGCACATAATGAGATTGAAACTTTATCACTTGAAAATTTAAATCTTAAACAATTAAATGACGAATTAATGAAAAAAAATGATTTATACAAAAAAATATCGTGTAGTCCTGCTAAAAAACCTTTAACACCAAAAAAGAAACTACAGATACAGAAGAAATTAACACAGACAGAATCACCAAATAATAAGTTAACGGGCAAGAACCGTTCACCATCGATGTCAAACCAAATACCTTCACACCACATAACGACGTCAAAAACAACACAAGTGTCATCTAAAAATAGCAAGATTTGTATTCTGAGTAGTAACAAAAGGAATAACATACGTTCAATTGCTGAAGATACGCTTACAGAACGAACTAATATCTGCCACTACCTAATGCCTCATTGTAAGACTGAAAAACTGATATATAACATAGAAGCCAAACTACAGGACTTCACTATGAACGACTTTTGTGTGATCTTATTAGGTGAAGAGGATTTTGCCACGACTAATGATTATTTCAGTTTGATATATGAAATACGAACAACATTAGAAAAAGTAAAACACACGAACGTCATTATATGCACACCTACTTTTAAGAATAGCTACTACGTAAACTTATTTAACTTTAGAGTAGAGAATTTTAACAATTTGATTTATCTTGACATATTGGAACATGAACATGCATATTTATTGGACTCTAATAAAAACCTGACAAATGATTATAAAAGCTTTGATAGACGTACTGGAAGGATCACAAACTTTGGCATGCGTATAATATTTAATGACATCAATGAATATATAAATGCCATAAAATATGAAACTACGGAAAAGGAGCTGGAGTTTTTTCTCCAGTAATTTTATGTACATACTACATCAAAATATAGCGGGATTGATAAATAAATCAGAAGTACTGTCAATATGCCTGGATGAACTGATGGAGAGAAACATAGAAGTTGACATACTATGTATCACCGAACATTTTATGATGGCTGGCTATGAGAGGTATGTAGTTATGCCAAACTATTCATTAGCCGCGAGTTACAGCAGGAACGACAAAAAAAGGGGTGGTACTTGTATTCTGGTGAAGAATGGAATCCAGTGGAAAGAAATACCAGAGGTCAAAAATTTCACGATATCGGGGTTATGTGAATTTTGTGCCACGGAACTTGTTGACTATAAGACTGTCATTGTATGTGCTTATAGGTTGCCTAAAAAAAAAGTAGAATCATTAAATATATTTTTTTGTAAATTAGAATCCATATTAAAACTACTGAATAAGAGATGTTACAAGCGAATAATAATTGCCGGTGATTTTAACATAAACATATTAAAACACGACAGAGCTTCAAGAGAATTTGAATACTTATTGTTGAATTACAATTTGTCTTTAGCGTTAAAAGAACAGACTAGAATTGCTAGTAAGACTTGTCTGGATAATTTTGCTCATAATTTTAAAAAAGGTTGTAAGACGGAAGTGTTAGAATTTGCTTTGTCTGATCATAGCGCTCAGTTGATGAAGTTTCCGATTAAGGAGATGCCAGTTATCAAAATGTATCGCAAACAAGTCCGCGATTTCAGTACTGAAAATATTATAAAATTTAAAGAATGCCTCGCGAACTATTCTTTTTCCGACATGTACTCTATTACAGATGCAAATGATGCGTATAACTGTTTTGTAGATAACTTTAAATTATTTTATGATCTCTGCTTTCCTTATAAAACAATCATAATACGTGTTATAAGGAAAACCAAATGGATATCACGTGGACTGAAGAAATGCAGTGCAAAAAAAAGGCAATTACTATGGAATTTGAGATTGAATCCATCAAGCCAAAACAAAATTATATACCGTAATTACTCAAAGACATTAAAAAAAATTATTAAACTCACACAGCGCGCTCAAAATAATTACAAAATTAAGACATCTAATAATAAATGTAAAAGTACATGGAATGTAATAAATAATCGAAGATTTAACATTCCTCGGGACAGCATAACTAGAATAACAGTCAATAATAATATAATTACAGACCCGAAAGAAATTGCGAATGCCTTCAATAATTATTTCATTGATAAAATTCAACCCATATTGTGTCGAGGAAATAATGTATCGAAAAAAATGTTAGGAACAACTGACTCAATCTTTGTAACATCTAGTGTACCAAATGACATTTATAAAATTATATCTGGACTTAAGAATACAAATAGCGTAGGATCTGATGACATATCGACTAAAATAGTTAAAAAAGTTAATCAATACATTTGTGGACATCTTAGTTATATTTTAAATTTATGTATTAGCAATGGCGTATTTCCAGATAATTTAAAAATATCTATTGTAAAACCTTTGTTTAAAAAAGATAAAAAAGAACTTATAGAGTGTTACAGACCAATAGCATTAGTACCAATATTTTCAAAAATTTTTGAAAAATTTATTCATCATAAAATATATGGCTACCTGGAACACTGCAAGTTATTATGTGATGAACAAAAAGGATTTAGGCAAAGTAAAAATACTAATTTAGCAATATATGATTTATACAAAAATATCCTTAACAACGTTGATAACAGAACACCTGTATGTACAATTTACTGTGATATGACGCAGGCTTTTGATTACGTTGACCATTGCATACTATTCAGTAAATTAGAAACATATGGCATAAGAGGAAATGTGCTAAATTTAATAAAATCGTATCTTTCTGATAGATTACAGGTTACTAGCATTTCAAAAATAAATATAAACACTAAACAGGAGATCACATATCGATCCAAACCGCGTTCTATCACATTTGGTGTACCACAAGGTAGCGTCTTGGGTCCACTTTTATTTATAATCTACATAAACGATCTGCCAAAATATGTAAACCATCCGATGTCCCTTTTTGCAGATGACAGTACTGTTTCGATTCAATGTAGATCAAAGGAGCAGTATCAAGACGATATAAATAAATGCTTAGCGTCAATTGTTCAGTGGTTAGATAACAATAACCTTAAAATAAACTTGACGAAAACTGTAATTATGCACTTTAGCCAGAGACCTCGGTCACATAACCTTAACGTTAGTTATAAAAATAAGGACATACACGAGGTAGTCACCGCAAAATTTTTAGGACTAACCATTGATAAGCAGCTTAACTGGAAAGCACACATTGAAGAACTATGCAAAAAAATTAATAGCTCAGCTTATGCTCTACTAAAAATAGTACCTATTTCCAGTATTGATACTGCGATTACTGCCTACCATGGCATAGTAGCTTCGGTATTAAGATACGGGATCATCTTTTGGGGAAACTCCACCGACAAAAATATGGCATTTAAAGCACAGAAGCGCTGTATTCGTGCCATGTTTGGTCTCAAAACCATAGACAGCTGCAGACCTTATTTTATCAGGCACAGAATCCTGACACTTCCTTCCATATATATCCTTGAGGTGGCCTTATTTGTTCACAGCAATCCTACATACTTTCAGCGCCTCTCAGATGTAGTGAAGCGTAATAGGCGATACAATAATAATAATAAATTGTGTGCAAACAAGTCAAAAACGGGTCTAATGGGTAAAAGTTTATTAAGTTTGGCACCAAAAATTTATAATAAAGTCCCGGATGAATACAAGACCTGCCATAAAACATTATTTAAAACTAAAATGAGTAACCTCTTGGCCAGCAAGTGTTACTATAGTACTGAAGAATTCTTTGAAGACAGTTTGACATGATTTTATATACCAACTTTTATTATATTTTATTTTGTATTTTTTTTTTCCAATTAGCTTTTGTATATTATAGTATTTAATCCAATTAAATGATTTAAGATAATTAATGTAATGAATTTGACATATAATTAATTTAAGTTTATTAGTGGACTGTGTGTTTATTCTGTTCATATGCCTCAATTGGTAGATTTTGGTGAAACACATTTTATTTAAGACCTTATTTACCTACCCAAAATGTAATGAACAAATAAATGATTTATGATTTATGATTTATGATTATAAATGTGAAAGTATCTCTGTCTGACGATAAAATAGCTGAACCGATATTAATGCAATTTACCATGAAGATAGTTTAAAAAAAAAATGTTGCCCTCACTAGGAATTACTCTCTTTTTTTTTTGTGTATGGCATCTCGCAGGTCAACCTAGAAGGTTGTCGACTGCTTAACCGGGCTTGGGAATTACTCTCGTATCGTGGGTGAGTTTACAAACATACATTACTCATGCACAAAAACTAGTTGTCCCAAGCGGGAATCGTACCCATGACACGCAGCGCAAATAGACTATCGAATCCGATCAGGACAAACAAACAAACATTTTTATGTGTAGAGATAGATTTTTAACTTATTTTTAATTCAACGTCCCTTCAAAGCGTTTCTACTATGAATCTCTTGTAATATTTTGTCTATAAATGTTTTCTTGTCCTATCTTCTCTCATCGTCGCCGTCTATCATAGCGTCTCTCTCTGACACAGCATCCAGAGCACTTGTGTAATGAAACATTGACAAACCACCACATTATCGTGTTATATTTACCCTTTTTTTCGGATGGGAAATCATCAAATGACGATGGGAAATGATCCCGCCGTGGGTGGGGCGGGTAGGAGTGTCAGACTCTTAATGACTAAAACCCATCCATGTTCCTTCCTTAGCCCTTTGTATTCCGGGGGCGCGGTATCTCTTTCGAACGTCCCACAGGTTATATTTACCCTGCGTTATATATTAAACCCTCTTATTCATACACACCATTCGTCTTATAAACCTCTTTCAGCTACATGCTTTGTCCTTATCTGTCCATACTTCACAGAAAGGGACAAACTGTCAAGTCGATAGCTAAAAGAGCCTCATAAGACGAATTGCGTTATTATGAACTAACTTTCCGCCAGCGGCTTCGCCCGCATGGGCTAACAATACGAACATAAATGATAAATAACAGGGTTTCATACAAAATTTCCCCCCTTTTCACCTCCTTAGAGGTAGAATTTCAGAAAATCCTTTGTTATCGGATGCCTACATCATACAAAGAACACACATTCCAAGTTTCAGTTCTCTACGAACAGCAGTTTTATAGACAGTGCGTTGATCCGTCAGTCATTCAGGACAAAGCATTTTATATGTATAGATAAGATGGTTAGAGAAGTCTAAATACAGTCATATTATTTCACAATGAACAAAAAAAAACATATTTAAATAACCTGATCAATATTAAAAAAAAGAAGAATGCAATAGTCAACATCCAAACAGCTTTTTTATATAAAGATACAACACCTGTCTTATGTAATGTAGATACCTACCTGTATCTAAATTTACTTCAAGGTCTCAAGCAAGAACATTAACAACTAAATCGTACCCAAATTCTTAGAAGTCATTTAATGAGTAATTGAGTTTGGTACATAACTGACCTCGCCTACTTATGTAGTAAATCAATCCATCTGTCGCGTGAGTATACGACCATCGTCTTTATCACCTTCGGAATAAAGTTCATTATACGTAGTGAGTATATTGACTACTGAGTACTACAAAATTGTGTTAGTCGGTATATTACTTTAAATGTCTGATTGATATTTCTATTGAAGCTGATAATTCGATATTTTCAATGATCCTAAGTAATATTATAAATGTGAATTTGTTACGCTTTCACGGCAAAACGGCTGAACGGATTTGGATGAAATTTAGTACACACATAGTTTATAACCTGGATTAACACATAGGATATTTTTTATCCGGGTGCTTCGCGTAGTTCCCTCAGGATGCGGGTGAAACCGCGGAATACAGCTAGTTGCTAGCTAGTTAAATGCGAAATTGAGTTTGTTTGTTTGTTACGCTTTCACGGTAAAACGGCTGATCTGATTTGGACGAAATTTGGTGCGGACATAGATAGGATCCTGGAGACGGGTTTAAGCTACTTTTTATCTGGGTGCGTTAAGTAGTTCCTTCGGGACGCGAGTGAAACCGCGGTAAAGCTATAGTCTATAAATCAATCATAAATATTTGCTGTACACAGATCAGACTATAATTTATTCCAATATTGTGAAAGAATACAATTTCCTGTACATTATTAAAAATAATAGACTATCTATAGTGGTCATAAGTGTGGTCTCGCGTGGCCCTGGGGTAGATACCCAGGTCGCTCAAAAAGCTTACTGAGAATTAATCCCGGAGTAAGTTTCTTGTTTATGCGTATGGGTCTGTTACACCTTTGCTCCATCCTTCCAAGAGAACAGCCCTTAGGTTATTTTTATTGTTATAAATTTTATAGTCGACTAGCTGTTGCCCGCGGTTTCACCCGCGTTCCGATGGGACTACATCACGCACCCGGATAAAATGTAGCCCAAAACCTTCTTCAGGGTCTACTCTATCTTCGTACGAAATTTCATCCAAATTGATCCAGCCGTTCACGCGTGATGCGATGACCAAGGGAAATAGGAATTCATTTTTATTATATGTATAGATACCAGTTAATACGAACTTATAAAATAGTATTTTTGGGTTGTTGATTATTAAAATACTAAGGACTAATATGATAGTTCGACTTTATTTACAAAATTGGTCAAACTGTCACATTTATTCAGTGGATAAAAAATATTTGACTCTTTAAAAATCAGCTCTAAACTCTTTGGAGTAATACACGCTACCCTGTCAGTGTAAATAAAATAAATTATCATACCTAAATTAATGAAAAACATCCACATTTATTTCCATAATCACACAGACACTTATTGCACAATAACATCATAATTATACATCTAAATCACGCCATTGAAGCTGCAGCATCAAATATAATGTCCGAACCATTCATACTAGGGAACACGTCACTAGCCGTCAAACAAATTAAAATGGCTATCTCTTTAGGATCCAAAATCTTTCCATAAGACGATGTTTCTTTAATTACACTATTTATTTGATCCAGCAATTCAGGATTATGAACGATTATGTTAGCCAGAACATTCGTCTTTGTAGGCCCTGGACTGATTGAGTTAATCCTCACTCCCTTTGGCGCCAGTTCAAAGGCAGCTTGCCTCGAGAACATTTGCAAAGCTGCTTTTGACACCGTGTAACCCAACATTCCGGGCTGCGTACGCTTTGACATCGAAGAGCCTATGTTTATTATGTTCCCCTTCGTTTTTATCAAGTGCGGTAAAGATAATTGCGATAAATGGTACGGTACTCGGAAATTCACGTTCATCAGATCGTCGAATACTTTCATTGACTGGTCGCTGAGGTATGATATCGCCATTTTTCCAGCACAGTTGACTAGTATGTCTAATCTTCCGTATGTATCTACTGTCCTCTGTACCACTGTTTCGCAGACTCCTTGGTGGGCCAGGTCTAACGGTATCCACAATGGAACGACGTTGTTTATTGATACGCATTTGTTTACTGTCTCAAGGAGTCTGATCTCGTCGCGTCCCACTAACGATAATTTCGCTCCGTACCGGGCAAATGCGATTGCTGTTTCTGCTCCTATACCAGAGCTTGCACCTGTTATTATCGCCACTTTTCCACTAAAGTCTATTTGATCCATTTTGGTATAATTATCTTCAACTGAATTAATTAAAATGTCTTTTGTGACTTTGTTTATCGCGTTTTCCTTATTAACGACTATGCGTCCGTGTATGACGGTGTTCACTTAAATACTGATAAGTTTATCAGCGTTTATCAGTTGTCGCCTTATTTTGTTTACTTGTTTGAGTTATAACATTTTCTGTATAACTGTTATAACCTTGAATAGTTTATGTAATTTTGTATTTATTATCTCTATGTTATGACTTATCGCAATATTGTTGCCGTAGAATGGAAGATCTAATTTTAAATTTCTCTCTGTCTGGCTAATTCTAACTAATGAATGCGTTAGTGTGTTTTTTACGATTTCACGGTAAAACGGCTGAACTGATTTGGATGTGATTTGGTACGGATAGATGTGACCCTGGACACGGTTAAAGGTTACTTTTTATTTGGGTTAAGGAGTTCCCTCGGAACGCGAGACAGCCATCACCTATAAATTAATGGGATCATACTTACCTCTTGATAAGGTTATTTTTCTCGGGTAAAAGTAATTTTAATTGCATCCATAAAGTAATGACCTGATTTCTTTATCTTACAGGGTTGTGCCTTACCTCTTAGTAATGATAACCCTACAAATGTAATAAAGAGCCAAAGTTTCCATGACCTTTCGCATACATGAAAATTTAAAGCCCCATTTTGTATCATACATGTGAGGCATGATTCTCATTCCCACATTTGCGAAGGCCAAGATTTTTTGCGAAAATAACCTGAATGTACGCGACCGCGAACACTGGGGCTTACAAACAATGCTTAGGTTTTCATCAGCGGCATACACGAAGATTTTTGTTGTTTTCACAAGTGAATATGGGCTTCGTATTGTTTGTGGAACTATGCCTTCAAATGAAATGTGGAATGTAGGTGAATTGGTATAGTACTAAAGTTTTGTCAATTGATCGTAATTTAAATGCAGTTAGATATTTTGTTTTAGTGATATGTATTGCAGCCTATTATAATCTTAATTAACAAGTTGAACGCCGCGCTGCAGACACAAAGCAAAAACTATAGTTTGGAGGTCACCGGTGACCAGCATGGCAAAGGTTAAGCTTAAAGGTGAAAAGACTGACAAGAAAGGATGTATTACCTTCACCCCTAGGAGACAAATGACTTACAACTCATTTTTTTTTTGGAATGGGAAATCATCAAATTATTCCTCTCGCTGCAGGCGAAGAGGGAGGAAGTGTCACCCTTACTGACTAAAACCCATCTATGTTCCTTCCTTCGTTCTTTATTTTCCAGGGCCGCGGTAATTCTTTCGAACAATCCCGCAGCAAATAATAACAAGAAAATAAAGCTGACGTATTTCATCTATGGTTCTAAAATCGTTAAACGTGAATATCGTCGATCTAGACTTCTCTATGTGTACGTCATGACACTGCATTATTTTCTACTATGTCATCAACAGCATCATCATCATTGACAGCGTTGCTGAGTAAACTTCTTAGTGTCATGACTTCAATAGTTTTGAAGAGTAAAGTCAATATTAACGAAATAAAAAATATAGGAGATATTTCAAACACCAATGGTATCAAAAAATCTCCAGCAATAAGAGTCATGTTTTTATAAATAAACAAACAAAAACATTACCATACTATATAGAAGCTATAAAAACACATGTTTATGAATAACAACAACATTGTAAGGTACTTGTGTTACCTCAACATTAACACGACAGTCTTAATTGCGTCATAATCGGTTACCGTCATCACAATATTATTGTACAGGTTTTCCTCATTCGGCGTTTGTGACTTGACGAGTTTGAGTTGTATTTTTATAACTGTTTTTAAATTTGTAGATGTGACTCATACGTCCACGCTCTTACATAATGATCGAATCAAATATTTTGTTAATTAAAATTTCAAAGGCCTCCAAAATTATAACCGACTGTTCTGGTATATTTATTTTGATTATCTTCATTAAATTGTGGGTTGATTTTACTCTGAGTTGTAGTTAAAATAATTGTAATTCATGTTGAATTGTTGGTTTCCCAAACAATTGAACCGGTATGTACAAAATCAGCTGTTTTAATGTCAATGTCGCAAAATCATGTCATGGGTGGATTTTAATGTATGCAATGGATTCCAATTAAAACGAAATCAGTTACAAAATAAGAATATAGTAATACTGGAGACTTTACTCCAGTGAGTTTTATTGTAATAACAAACACGGTTGCTTACCATTTGTTATCGTTATGGTTTTCTATTAAATCCATTTGTGTTTAAGCTGTTTAAATCAGCTTCAACATTAATTTGATTTAAAACTTTAATAATTTTCAACATTCTACACACTGTATATCACGATGAAAATCTTGTCATGTTTGTTCATATTATTGTCACATTTTCACTAAATGTTGCCAGATGCAGCTCCATCAACTACTAAATTAGCACCCGTGAGATTTGGAGAAATATCACTCGCAGCAAAAAGTATTACTTTGGCTACCTCTTCAGGCTCAATTATCACATTGCTAGGTACAGTCTGAGCAAGTTTCTCATAAGCATGATCCATATCAGTTTCCTGGACATTTAAATTACCCAAAATATTCGTTCTCGTTAATCCTGGACGAACAGCATTCATTCTTATACCTTCGACAACCAATTCCAAGGCACCCGCCTTCGTAAATCTTTGCAGTGCATCTCTGACCATTGCGAAATGAAGGAAACCAGGTCTAACTGCCGTTGGAGTTCCGAACACGTTCACGATATTTCCTCTAGTCTTCCTCAGATGCGGCGTGCACAGTTGAGTCATTTTGAAAGGCACTCGAAGATTAAGAGCGACAATATCATCGAAATTCTCCATTGTAGTGTCAAAGAGCGAGGTTACACTCACTTTTCCAGCACAGTTGACGAGTATATCGATCTGTTTGAACGCCTCCAGGGTTTTTCTGACGATTTCCTCGCAATTTTCATCGACTGTCAAGTCGTAAAGGAGACATAGAGGTCGTATTCCTTTGGCCGCCTCGCACTGATTTGCCACACAGTGTAATCTTGTTTCATTTCGTCCTACTAGCGCGAGTGTAGCTCCATGTTGTGAAAACAGCTTGGCAGTGGCAGCGCCGATGCCGGAACTTGCGCCGGTGACGATAACAATTTTGCCGGTAAAATCCATTCCACGGTACTGTGTGTGATGATGGCTGCCGTACGACTGGCGACGTGAGACGCTCGTGGTTCGAATATTAGCAGACAGGTTTCTGTTGTTGATATATATTCGAGTTCTCAAAGTTTTTATTATTCTTTAACGATTTTTTTTTCTTTCTTGTATAATGTGATTAGTTTACTCGTAGATGTTTGAGTATTTAATAGTCATCGTGATTAAGATTCGTTCAGCTTTTTTTTTTAATGGGCATGAGAGCGACTTGTTTCCATGGAAATAATTTTATTTTCAGATAAACTTGATTCGTGAAGTAAATTGAAATGCGTAATGCTTCAATCCAGAGAAATTAACATTTAAATAAAGGATTCTGAAAATCTGCATAGTTAATTTCATTAAAAAGTACTTTTACGCAGCGGTTTAAATTTGCTTAATGCGCCATTAAATATAAAATTTACATTGCAAATTAAATATGAAGATGTTGGCTTCTTTTGATTTAAATGTTGTAATAACACTTGAAAACACAAATGTATCTAGGAATTAAGGGTATCCAAGTATATTCTAAAATACAGGGTATTTTAAAAAATCCAGGATAAAATACTATTGCACAGTTGAAAACTCACTCCTAGACCATATTTAGCTTTCCACATTGTTAGTGTTTTCAAACTTTCGGGAATGGACTCGAGTTCCCGAAACGTCGGGAAATGTATAAAGTTAAATACACTGAAATGCGTAAAACTGCATGTGAACTAGCATCTGGGATGTGTCCGGAGCAGAATTTCGAAACTATTGTTTAATGGTAGATTTTTCCTTGTTTATATCAGACAGGCTTTATAGCTCGCCTGGTACAACTAAGTAATATAATCAAAACATCATTCCCATCTCTGGTTATTATTTGAAGTCGACAGAGACAAAATCCGGTCTAACAGCACCAGTATTACCTAGTATGTCAGATGACAGTAGATCTAAATAACACATTTATATGTATGACTAGCTTCTGCCAGCGACTTCGTCCGCGTGGAAAAGTGGTGCTCCGCTCCTATTGGTCTTAGCGTGATGATATATAGCCTATAGCCTTCCTCGATAAATTGACTATCTAACACTGAAAGAATTATTTAAATCGGACCAGCGGTTCCTGAGATTAGCGCGTTTAAACAAAATAACAACATTTCCCTTCACTGCTCTGCTCCTATTGATTGTAGCGTGATGAAAAGTATACAATAACCATCTCAGGAGTATGACAAATAATTGTACCAAGTTTCGTTAAAATCCGTCGAGTAGTTTTTGTTTCTATAGAGTTTATACAGACAGACAGACAGACAGACAGACAGATAGACAAAAATTTTACTGATTGCATTTTTGGCATCAGTATCGATCCCTAATCACCCCCTGATAGTTATTTTGGAAATATATTTCATGTACAGAATTGACCTCTCTACAGATTTATTATAAGTATAGATCTACGCCATATTTTGGAAAATACTAGCATATAAAATTTAATTGGAAGCGTATTTTCCAGTATCTACTTATCTTGATGACTTATTCTTGTCTTCTATCTATAGAAAACTGGTGATAAATGATTAGCATCTTTTTTCTTTTACTTCATTTCAATAAAAAAAAAACTTTGAGTATATCTGCCTTAATAGACAACACCTGAGCTCAGAAACTGTGGTACCTGCGAACGTCCTTCACCTCCGCGTGTTAAAATAAACACGACAGAACGCCAGTCATCATGAGTACAATCGACAAATTTGAATCATGACCCACTTTGACGATAAATCGTTCGAAACCGTCAAAATAACAAAGATTGCCATACTTTTCAGTGCATGCCGCAGTTAGGACGTATTAAATATTAGGCAAGCTATGTCAATACAGGTTGGAGATCTATGCAATTTTAACCTTTGTTATCACTACAATAGATAATATCGACACTGTCGTAGAACAAAGTCGGATCTACAAAATAGCTACTTTACAGGAGAGCACTTTAAAGTTTTGAGTTCACAATTTTCGGCATAATATTTTTTGTAATCATATAAATGAAAAAAAAATTAGCAATAGCCTTTTGGCTCTTATTAAGGGTTATTAATAGATAATGATATTAAAAAAATCTTTATTAAATAAAAAAAATGCCTTCACATGTAACAATCCGACGTTGTACTACGTAGCTTAGGATGTTTCTTGTGACTTTCCGACGTTGTTCTACGGAAACTACTACGACGTATGTATACATGCCACACTGTTCTATGGAGTTACATAAAAATTTGATGTCGTAGGTATATTATTTCTAAGTATATATAAAAAAATATTGATATGTATAAAAAAAACTTTATTAAGAACTATTATACACACACATATATTATTTATTATACATTATTTATTCTATAATATCAAAAATATTATAGAGAGAAACATAAAATTACAATCAATACTTTTATTTTTAATTCAAATATATTTTGAAAATTTCTACATCAAACAAATCCCTAGGTTATTAGAAGTCGTAATATTAATACATAGTATGGCTCTTCATCAGTCTTAATAGGTAACAAGATAATCAGTCAGAATCAGTTTTAAAAGATTTTAAAAGTAATTTAAATAATAATAATAATAATCATTTATTTGCATAAATAAGGTACAGAAAGTTGTCAACATAAATTAAATTGATCTCTTATTCTGCCTTTAATTTCGGCGTGCAAATAAATCAATTTTCATCACAATTGAAATCAATCATAAACACAACATTATTTATCACTGCTATCCCTAACAGACAAAATAACTATAGATATAGTATGAGTATTTACCTAGTTGTATAAAATTATTATAAAAAAAAAAATACATTTTAACTTACAACATGATTATAAACTTTTATTATGGTACTTAAAGAAAATAACAATTATTATTAAAGAAATTAATCTTGAAATACTTAAAAGCATTTCCAAAAAATCCTAACAAAAACAATAAAAACAACGCCAAAAATATATTAATGTATGTAATTATTGCACTTGACCCAAAGCTGTCTAAAATCTTATAGGTAATAAAAAAACAATTAATTTTCATTCCGAATCAAATGAATCACATGTTATCAACTTAAAATGAAATGGAATTAAATCTATATAGAAATGGTAAGAAAGGAATTTTTATAAAGTCACTCTCCATCTGTATCACTATCGTTGATAATAAGACCACGATTATTTTATAAAAGATAGGGATTTGAAATAAAAGGTATGTTCAGAAATAATTATTCTAGTGTTTTGCACATATGGAAAAGGTCGTTATATTTTTATCTTTCTATATTTATCAAACTTTTAGAAATAGGTTCCAAATTAGGTAAAGGTGATGAGTATCTGGTACTAGATCCAATAACTAGTTAGCTATTAGTTCATCGTAGTATTACTTTCTTTGAGATTATATTTATAATATAATTTATGGGGCTCATTTTTTTTAACATGGACTTCCTCTATCTGCCTCTTCTCTCTTCCTATATCTAATTTTTAACCCATACATTTAATATCAACTTTATTTTAAAATTGATTATAAATGTCTGTCCAAAAAAATCTTTTACTCAATATTCTTTGCTTGATAATGATTTGATCACTGGTGGGAAAGCCTCAAAACTCGTGTTGGCATAATCTATGCCAAGAAGTGATGATCGACTCGTAATTATTTGAAAATTCAAAAGTGCCTGTAAATGGTCTAATTGAAATAAATGTTTTGAATTTTGATTTTATTGATACTTAAATTTACTATACTTAAGTTAATTTAATTTAAGTGTTCCTCACCATCTCCAAATATAACACATATACATTCCTGCGCTACTTCGCTTAACTGATTGGCTATGTCCTGGATATCTATATATGTCTATATATGTCCTGATCCTGGGAGCCTACTCTAACTCACCGAAACAAAACTTCGAAAATACCAAGAATAGATGATAACTTTTATTGTGGTGCAGTACCTAAGGTGTAATCTGATGCTCTGCACATAGAGGGATATACTTATACTACCCATATAAAACATTCATAAGAAAACAAACGAAACATCAATCGAATCTTCGTTTTCGATGAGTTAGAGTAGACCTCCTGGTAGTAATGGTGATTCGGATTTTTCAACCCCGGACCTGCAACGTAGTAAAATATTTAAAGATACATGTTAATGGAATAAATAAATATAAATAAAATAAATCGGGTAATTTATACGTGTTTTATTGGCGTTTGAACATGCTGAACAAAAACCTATGTGATATTATACCGAAGTACATAGTTAGTTCTCAATATGCTACATCAAAAACGTCGTAAAATTTCGAAGAATAACGTCGGATGTGCACAAGCAATCCATATAATTGAATTAAATTGAGAAGAAAAACGAAGCATAATTACATACGAGGTCTGAAAAATCAAAACCCAGAAAACAAAAATATAAATTACGTAACGAATGTACATAAAGCAAACAGCATTAAAAATAATTTTATCTAGTAAATTATTTATTTTTAAATTCCGAAGAACACTGTCGGTTGTTATGATACGATATGAAATTTGAATATTCCGGCATAAAATGTCAACCAATGACTCAAAAACAATAAACTCGAAAATAATAGTACTGTTAATCATCACAATAAATATTTATAAATTAACTTACCAGAATTATGTGCATTTTCCGTAGATTTTCTTAAAATACTAGAGTGCTCCGCGAATCGCTTTCTTATTTCTTCATTATTTATAATTAAATTTAATATTTTTTGTGATCCTGTCATTTTTCCACGTCGATTTTAATACAGAAAGTAAAAAAAAAATACATAAAATAAGCAATAACACCCAAATCAATCGTCAATCATATTGTTGATAAGCACCACCGCTTTCCGTTGAACATCGCCGCTTGTGACGAACAACACACGGCGCGCGGCGCTGATACCCAAGCGACAGAGGCGCTATTGACCTTACGACGATGTTCTTTGGAACGTATTTGAAATACAACTTTGTTCGTTTCAATATCTCGGAAAGTATCAGACATATAATTTTTTTTCTTGCTTATATCGATAGATTATGCTTAGTTGAAGCTGATTTTGTAAAAATCTCAATTTCGTTGTATTATCACATCTGGCTTTGTTCTACGACAGTGTCGATATATTCTATAAAGCATTAATAAAAATATTTTGAATCCAAACTCTTTGGAACAATTTTTTTTTCTTTTTCAAAACCTGTGTTCGAACGAATTCTTTCGATTATAAAATAACAGCGTCAAAAAGTCACTCATAAAAAGTTTATAAATTTATATCGTGTTACCATGGAAACGTATGTTTACGCTAATGTCGACCTAATTGTATTTGAATCATGTAAGAATATAGCATAGGTGGGTCATGATTCAAATTGGTTGACTGTACATTCAAACTACAAAATTTTGGAGTTTGCCCCCTGACTGGTCACTATTGGACTTCAGACTTCTGATGTAGTATGCCGTAACGAGCTCATTGCCCTCACAGCACCGTCTAAAGTTTTTTTTCTAATATGATAATTGGGTTATGCTTTGGTACTCTGAAGACTTTTTATGGCGTGGACTTTAGAGTGGTATTTTTAGAAAACCGGTTTTAGTCGTAGAAACCGTGTTAGAGATCCGAAGGTTGATAATGTTGTGGTATTTCCCATCGTGCAGAAGTTAATGGAGGAAATAGCTGGAGCCTGTTTTGGGAGGTGTTTTTTAATCAACATTAACAGAGACCGCCTGGTTATTGCGCTGCTCAAAGGTCTTTTCTCATCAAAACGCTTGCTCATGGCTGTTTATCGATTTAACGTCCAGATTTTCTTACTATGTTTTCCTTAACCGTGTGCCGGTGGCGTCGAAGATGAACTTAGAAAAAAAACATGACTTCGGACATCGATACTGCCAGGTCTTCGGTCCGCATGCTCATTATTCAGAGGCGGGGTCCCTCATATCCAGGCGACCACAATATTTCGTCTGTTAAGATTCAAAAATGCTATTCTATGCTAATGCTAGAAATTGGGATCAATTAAATTGTCTTTTAAGTCAGTTCCTTGTGATTGCTTCTATAAGCATTTCTCAATATATGCTCTCTCCAAACTGCTCTGTCCTTGTACTAGATGTATTTTTCAATAAGTTAAAAAGGTCCTGAAATATCCTGACTGTTTCTGTACGCTGTTCAGACTGTCTTTGCCGCCTTCAATCTTTGGGCCACTAAACCTTCTTTATTGAACTCCTTCCTGCCTCAAAGAACATGACAAATAGCTGGCCTTTTTTTAATGTATTGGGATCAGACCTCAACGCCTTAAGTAGGCTAGGCGGATGATTCACACATTCTAATTGCAGCGCGAGATTTATATTTAGACCAAACTTTTTTGCACGTGTTTATTTAAGAAACGTGACTTAGAATAGGTAAGGTTTGTATAAAGAATTTTTGTATTCTATGTGAGTGAAATCAAAGTTCATAATATTAAAACAAGTTTTACAAAGTATGAAAACGAGTTTCATTTAAAAATAAACCTCGTTTGGTAACACTGGGGAAACCCCTTAAATCTCGTTGTTTAAACTACCAATCCTAAAATAAACCACGAGATTATGAATACGAATTCTGAATTCAAATGGTTGAATTAAAAGAAAAAAAAACATTTAAATAGTAACACAGCTAAATTCGCGCACTATTTTATCTACCAATGGCAGTTGGACCATAAATCAGCCAGTATTGCTGAGCGAGAGAATTGTGACGTCATACAGTCCCTAAACTGATCGGGAATTTATGGCTTTCAGTATTGACGGGTAGTTTAGTTTTTGCTGGATGGTCGGCTCAAATTAATCTGCATGCGGAATGAAATTGAGAAATGAACTGGTTGGTTATGAAGGGTCGTGAATATTTACTTCTAATATTATAAATACGAAAGGTTTGTTTGTCACGCTTTCACGGTTAAACTGGCTAACGGATTTGGCTAAAATTTGGTACGGAGACAGATGGGACCTAGGAGAAAGTTACTTTTTATCCGGGCGCGTTAAGTAGTTCCCCCAGGAAGCGTGTGTGCCAATCACGTTCATAATTTAGCTTAGGAGTTTTTGATTCTTGTACTTCTTTCCGTGATATTTTCTTCACATTTTTCGTGCTGTTTTCAAGAATAATTTAACGGTTAAAAGTAAGGATGGCAACAGATGAAAACATTTTACTCAGGTCTGAACCCAATTCTATAATTTCACAGACATTGGTGCCGATTCTGACTTACACACGACTAAACTAATTTTAAAATATCATGCTCTTTTTCTATTGCGAAATACAAGAAGAGGATAGCAAGTAATTCAGTGCTGTCAAATTAAATGACAGATGACATTTTGTTCGTACAGGTTTGTTAATTTAGTCGTGATGTTTAATTTGTATGGAAAACTATTTTTTTCTAATTTGACAGGTATTAAAAGTTTGCTATCCCTTTCTTATATTTGTTGATGGAAAGAGAGAATTCTAGACTAAATTTAATTTAGATGGTGTCAAGAGAATCGCGGCCAATGTACCCGTAAAATGCTCTATTTGGTTTTCGTTTACGCTGTAAAATAGCCCAATGTTTCAAATATTAGACTTGGCAAAAGCCTGAAGTTCCAACAACATCACCTAACTGCAAACGACATTCCATATACACATCCGTTTCCACTTGTGGCCAGAAACCGCGACGTTTGCACTTGGCCCATTGTTGGCCGAAGCCGACGTGAGGCCGAAGCCGGCGTGAGGCCGAAATTCCGCCCATTAGGGAAAGCCGCGCTCTCTCGGGTTGAGTTAGACTCGTATTTTTGTGCAAGCGTTGTGGTCTAAGAGTTTGCAGTTTTAGTTGTTACTTTATTTACAGTTGAAAATTCAAATTATTTTAAAGAAAACTATGCTCAGATATATTTCAAGTATTTTTCGGAGAAAATACCAAAATCTCAAAAAAAAAACAAAATAAAAAATTTATTTAAATTTATTTCCGATCGTGTGTCAATTTCATTGGACAAATTTAAACAAGGTAGGTAGATGGACTTGTATAGATGAAATTTGAAACTTGACACGTCTAATTACACGATTTACTTACTAAGTCTACAGACAATTACACGGTATAATAATATGGCACTTTTCAACTTTCGAGTGACAGATTACGACCTTGTACCAGATCCGTCATAAAAACAACCAGAAAATTTCATTAAATTAATAAAATCTGTCCAAATATTTCAAGTGAAAATTAAAAAAATGGCCGCCCGCCATTTAAATGTCACAGCTGATGCATTTATGTTAATTAGTTTCATTAATAATTTCACGTGATATTAAATTACGTTTGTACAAAACGATCACATACGAGGGTTGTGATTTTTCACAACATGAAGTTCCGAGCGGCACAAGATTGTCATTTTAATAGTCGGTTTTCATTATTTAAATATCACAACGACAAAATTAAGCAAATCTCCCCACTACCCCCCATTCTAATACTGTAAAAAACTTTGAAACTTCTCAGTATTTTCCCCACGATCTGTAACTACGTGCTCATAATCAAAATTCATCAGGCGAACTACAGAATTACCAGGCCGGCGGCCATTTTGTGCTTCTTACTAATTTTCCCGCGAATACTTAACAACAAAGGGTTGAATGTTAAGTTTGATTGTGGAAAGTTAACAAAAAAACATCAATATGGACATTTTCTTTAGATACAAGTGGAGAATGGGAGATTTTTATCAAGTTTATTTAATTTACAATATACAGGAAAAAAAAAATTAACCAGTGCGCAAACTTTGTCAAAATAAACTTAAACACATTTTAACCAACACGTTTTTTCCAGTTTGTAAGGTCTTATCGTATATGTATTAAAAAAAAGTTATAGTTTACGAAACATATTCATTTAAGAACTTAATTTATTTAAAGCTCGCCGGACGGCTTGTGCGTAGATATCAGCCGAGTCGTATTGTACTCGTGAGCTCGCTCTCGCATGCCTAGGCAGTGCAGTACTATTACGAATAGATTATGCCCATGTTTTACTTACTTCATAATAGGATATCAGTGAAAAAAAATTTGAACAAAACATAGAAATGTGTTCTATTACTGATAACGAACCACCAAAAAAAAAATTGCGCACTGGTTATTTTTTTTCCTGTATGTATAATCCCACCAAAAACATTTTCATGTAAAAAGTTGCCAAGACAAGACCAATGACTCACACTGTCCAAAGGTTATCAGATCTCATGAAGAGCTAAGCTTCAAACTCTATCGCCCTAACTCTACAAGGCCTTGCTTATCAAACTCTATACCTTATTCAAAATATGTGATTTAGCCATTTCGCAACATTATAAGGTGAAAAATTTATCCACTGTTCATTCCTTTTTTATATTATAACGAAAAGATAATATATGAATATGAACAGTCAGATTTTCGAATGAGATAAAAAAAGGTTTACAAATGTGTCTGTTACTACCAAAACTACCTAATCGAAAATCTGACAATTTAATTTAATCGTATAAAACAACTGATTATACTATCCTCTAACTAAACCACCAAACTTATGGTCGTTTTCAATAAGAGATAGAATTTTTACATAAGTTTCATACCTACAACTAATGTCAAAAACCTACATTTAGTAAGTAAAATCTTCGAATAGATAGATTGAAAATGACCGATTATCGATTCTGAATCGCCTAAAACCGAAAACGAAGAATAAATTAACTCCCTCCACATTCTTCTGTCCTAAAATATCCGTTTTCTACATATTTTATTCCGAACAAACGACCCGATTATTTAATATTACCCCCATTACGTTATAATTGTTTTGAGTTGTTACCCCGGGGCACTTAATTTTGTGTCCGCTAGGGATGGGGAAAAGTTGAATAGTCGACTAAACTGACTAACTGTTTTTTGGTCGACTTTTTTATGGAATATTTGGAGGTGTTTTTAAGTATCTTATTGTTGAGTAATTGTTTAAGGTTAAGCTAAATAAATAAAATGAGATCTTGAAAAACGTTCGTATTAGTAAAGTTACTTTTAAGCTCAAGTAGAAATTAGATCAAAACAATCTAATCAATATCTTACAATTTTCTAACACCCAGTCCCTCTTGTTAATTCGTTTAAAAACATTATTATTTATGAGGAAGTTCGAAAATAAATTTAACTTCGCAATTTGTATGCAAAACTGGGGGTGACAAAACTTCCTAATTTTGTTATCTATGTTTATTACTTTTCGTCAAACAAATGTTTGTAAACAAATGTTGTTACATCAGTGAAGGGTAGCGAGATAGCTGCTGATGACTATATGTAAGGATCAAAATTCAAAACGGATTTATTCAAATTAAGCTGAATATTATCACTTTTCGAACACTTAGATTGACAAAAAGACCCTTCACCACTTCTCGGTATACTGCCCGGTCTTCAGCTTGAGGCATACAACTTCTGTCTGCAGCATTTAGCAAATTTTAGGATTATTTTCTTTCTTAAATACAAAAAAATAATTATCCAATTTGATGCAGTCGTTCTGAAATTATGCTCATGCGCGTACATACATTACGGCGATTAATTTTTATTTATGTAGAAGATTAAAATTTTAAACTAGATATCTAAAATGTTTAAAATATAGAATGAAAAGCTATATGTATAGTTTCAAGCTCTGTTCTAAAACGAGGTAATTTAGTACAGGAAGGGAAAAAGTTTGCCGTCTCGTCTCTTTGAAAGCTCGTGTAGTGTAATTATCGTGCTTAGATCTTATAGGGGAGTTGAGCAGTCGTGCGGGATACGAAGCCACTTTAGTCTTCTTTAATACGTATAGGTATGTATGTACAGTTTTTTAAGAGGAAAGATTTGTTTGTTTGTAGGGATTTAACTCAAAAACTAGTGGACCGATTTCAAAAATTCTTTCGCCATTAGAAAGCTACATCTTTATGAAGTGTCATAAGCTATATTTATTTCCAGAAATAATTAGGCATCGATACTAAAACTTGAATAATGTAACCCAAGGTGTTAAAAAAATAAAGCAAAAGAAAGATTTTATCCAACCTTGGGATAAAACCTAATACGCCTTGCTTAGTAATTATGCTTCAGATCACTCATCCAATGACACAACCACAATAATAGAAATAATTGCAACGTGGGGTACAATTATGATGTGTTTTTCTTGTAAACTTCAAATTACTATTCCGTCGAAGCATGACATAAACGAACTAAAGTACACTCGCTTATCTTCAACCTCGTAATCTCGTGTGGGTGAGCAGAATTCCAAGCAGGAATCACAGTAAAAATCGCCATTAAAGCTAGTAAAAGCCACTTGTGGGCGAAACGTGTGGGGACTGGAGATGACAATTTTGCAAGTTTCATAGTCCTCGTGTAAATAGGTCAGCCTAGTTGCAGATGCTAAATAATAGGTCGTTTGCATCAAACTCTTCATCATTTATACAAACTTTTATGTATCTCTTACTAATTTTATTAAGAGGAAAGATTTGTTTGTTTGTAGGGTTTTAACTCAAAAACTACTCGACCGATTAAAAAAAATTATTCACCGTTAGAAAGCTACATCTTTACGAAGTATCGTAGGCTATATTTAGTTCCAGAAATAATTAGGGATCCTTACTAAAACTTGAATAATGTAACCCAAGGTGTAAAATAAATGTCCACACGGGCGAAGCCGCGGGCGAAAAGCTAGTGTTACATAACTTAATATTATTTATTTTTAAGTTTTTTTTTCTATGTATTGAAAACGTAGATATAATAATTTGGTTAAAGCATATCATAAATCAAGTCAGTTTAACATGAGACGAAAAATATAAAATACTAGCTTTTTCCTGCGGTTCCACCCGCGTCCCGAAGGAACTACCTCGTGCACCCGGATAAAAAGTATGCTATGTGTTAATCCAGGTTATAAACTATATGTGTACTGAATTTCATCCAAATTCATCCAGCAGTTTTTTCGTGAAAGAGTAACAAACATACATCCATAGATCCATATTTTTTTAAAAACTTTCGCGTTTATAGCAAAATTATTAAGTTTTATCATTAACCTTGACAAACCTTCAATGACAGTTCTGCCATTTCACGTATAAGTAACCGTATATTGTTTGGTGCAACTGGATGTTGGACTCTCTAAAGAACTCAGCAAGAGTTTTCCTTCTCTGCTCAGCTCTGTTAAAATTTAGAAAGTACCGGACATTTTAGTGCCTCCATGTTGACGTTTTAGTATGCGTAAAATTTACTGGTGTGTGTAAAATTACAGCTAGTAATTTTGTTTTATTGTGCATTAATGTCAATGTGTGTAATTTTTGTTGTCCATTATGTTCTGAAATGATGTATCGCAGAGTTTTAGATACAGGTATTCTGTTTAATATGTCTACGGTAAAAATTAAAAATATACCTACTTGATGGTGAAAATTCAAACTTGATTATCAATTTCTTCGTAAAAGTTCAACAACCAATTTTACAAGCCCAAGACATGCTATTCCAAAAAAATCAACTAAAATAAAAATATTAGTCGAAATCAATTAGTCGATACCCAATTAGTCGTCGTGTCCCATCACTAGCGTTGAGTGATTTATTCGAGCCCAAACAATAGAAGGAATTTGAGTACGTTTTACAACTAATTACAGTCGAGTTGTTGATTTATATTTGTTTAATATTTATTGGGGGTAGGCCAGGGTTGTACCGGCTTCTGATATAGATGTTTTGTTAACTTCCAACATTTTAATGGGAATATTTTCGAAGTGATTTAGATTCTAAGCGTTCGGTTATTCGAAGGTTTTCGTATAAATCATAGATTAATGTATATGGGTTTGTTGTATGTCGGAATTTTTTGCACCCGAATTATTGCATTGGCAATAAGAATGACTAAAAAAACGAAAAAAAAATCTAAATAAATTCTAAAATTCGAGCAAAATTTAAAAGTTTGTGACTTTTTTATTAGCTTTTTCCCGCGATTTTACCCGGGCCCTGAAGGAACTACTTCGTGCACCCGGATAAAAAGAATCCTATATGTTAATCCAGGTGAAATGTGAGACGAAATTTCATCCAAAACTATTCAATAGTTATTACTTGGAAGAGTAACAAACAAATATCCTTACAAACTTTCAATGGTAGGATTTAATTGTCTCTAAAATATCCAAGTTCATAAATAAAAATCGAGACTATAAAACTCCTTGAAATCATAAACCTAGCTAACACAAACATGGATTCTACCCTTCAAGCAGCTTGAATGCTTTAAAATCACCGCTTCATTCAGCTGTTGACTAAACAAACTAAAATCTTCCACATTCAGCTCTTTCGCCGAGGTTTCACGGCAAACATGGAAAGCGCCCGCGATTTAGCGCTTCTGAGATCAAAAGAGGGCGGGGTGACAACTAAAAGAATGCTTTACGGACAGTCCTATTATATTTTTTATTATTAACCGACTTAAAAAAAATAAAAAAACTTTTTACAAAAAAAAATAGAAAACCAACTTCCAAAAAAAAACTGAAAATTAAAAAATAAATTTTATTTAAACGCTTATCGACCAAAACATCGCTCTAGAAGTCGGTGTCTTGTAAGTCACTATTGTTAGTATTTCGCAGTTTTTTTTTTGGTCGATAAGCGTTTATGGCTTAGTTGTTTGATAACATATTCAAGTTTAGTACAAAAAAAGGCCTCCCCACTTCTAAGGATATGATAGGACTGACATACGCTATGTGTAAAAGCCTTTATAGGGAGCCCTATAGGGAGCCCGCATGGAGGTAGCATAACGCTTTATGCGTTATACGCTATATGTGACGATTCCTTCAACTTTTATCATAGGTGCTAAAGAAATCTATACATACATATAAAATGCTTTTCCCTGAATGGCTGACGGACGGATCAACGGACAGCCTAAGTCGCTGATCGTAGACACATGAAACTTGGAGGGTGTGTACTTTGTATGACGTAGGCATCCAATACCAAAGGATTTTCCGAAATTATACCCTTAAAGGGAGTGGAAAAGGGGCTGTTTGTATGAAACTCTGTCATTTTTAATTTGAATTCGTATAGCCCACGCAGATGAAGCTGCTGGCGGAAAGCTAGTAAGTGAATATAGAAAAAAAACCTCAAATTTTAACACCTACCAACCACAACACCACCAACGACATCTATAATGTGTCTAGTCCTTGTTTCTGACAACTACAGCATCCCGTGATGCAGGATTTATGTTAGATAGGTGATTCACGCTTCGCGAAATAGCCTATCTATATTAATATTATGAATGTAGTTTAGCTACAAAAAGTTAAAGCGATTCGTCATGCAATAAAAGAGCATTAGCTTGTCTAATCATGATTTTGCATAAATTTATTATTTTGTTGTTTTTCCTTAAAGCCAATTCATATGTTTTTTTATTCCGATAAAATCTCAATCTTATTAATGTATTTACAGGTGTTTTCCCAAAAGATAAGGCAACGCAAAGTGTAAAAAAAGTTTTTAAAAGTTCTTCGATTCTAGTGGGAGAAAGAGACGGTCCTATTTGTTTTACATATCATCTCTTGCACTTCAAAATTGTATACCTGGATAATTTTAACAGCCCTAGTAATGTTGTTTAGATTGTAACTAATTTAGATTGAAATTTCATGACCACTTTTATTAAAAAAACTCCTAACAAAATATCTAAACAAGTTCTTCATGAAAATTATTTTCAAACAAAACAGTTTCTGGTGTCCGGCGTTTTTTTCAAAAGACTTGGTCACGCAAAGGCTGCCGTAGCAAAACATTTGGGTCTCGTTTCGCTCGGAGCACGTTTTTCAGGCTCTTTGATACCTCACGCAACACCACTTTTGCTACACTTTGGGCACTTTGAGGCACCAAGGACTCTTTGGGGATAGTTAGCGCAATCTACCAGAATCGAGGGTAGTTTAAGAAGGAAGGGATCTTGAATAAGGTCATTCAAAACTAGTGTTGTAAATAGGGAAGTACGAATATCTGTTTGTGACTTTTGCGGGTAAATTACTAACCGAATTTATGGAGAAGCTGCAGCTGCTGACCACGTGGTCTTGGGTCCCATACCCAGGTTGTTTAAACTAATATTCGGTTATTTCATTCCTAATAGCAAAGTCATGACTTATAGGTCTGGAGTGTTGCCATAGGCTCGTGTCCTACTACATGGAATTTTAACATTACTGACGAAATTTACTTACTAATAGATACACTTACCTCCAACAAGTTGGAGAAAAACTGTTGTCGTACTAGGCATAGTCATCCCTGCGTAAAAGGCAGACTAGCTGCAGATGCAGAGAAATATGATGGTGTATGGGAACCCGCGTACTAGGCGTCCACGCACTATCGTCATGTTCGTCTTTATTTCGCAGCCGGGCTATCAGTATCTATCAGTATCAGCGCGTAAGGGCCTTACATGAACAAATTATTCTTTCTGTGAACCAAACCTCAATCTGCAAAATTTCATATTTCTGCAGAATTTCATTTCAGCTATGATCGCGACCACTCGTGTACAGGTAGTCGTTATTTTCAGTAAAGAAAATACCTGTTGTAAAGAATGGTTAAGAGCCAATTAGTAGCCCATTGTGTACGATGTTATAAGGAGCAATTAACAAACTATTCACGATAAATTCTGGGAAAGAGGATTTCATTGAAATGCTCTTCACAGGATCTTTGGAAGGTCATTTTCTTACCGTATTCATAAACAAAACTTGCTGAGTTAGAAATTTCTCATAGTGTCTGTAGAGGCTCGAGCCGATTCGGATAAAACTTGGTATGGAGATAGCTTGAAGCGTGGGGAAGAACATACATATTTTAATCCACGTATATGAAGTAGCTCTCTTATGAAGTAGAGCTCGTGGCTAAGTACCAGCCGCACGGTTCGACCGATCAAACGTTAAGCTGCGCTTGGCGCGGTCGGTCCGTGGATGGGTGATCATCTTCGTCATAGCGAGACTCTTCCGTGCCATCATTTGTAGATCTTTGACAGTCGTTACGGGTAGTCAGAAGCCAGAAAGTCTGACAACCAGTCTTACCAAGGGGTATCGTGTTACCCGGTAACTGGGTTGTGGAGGTCAGATAGGCAGTCGCTCTATGTAAAACACTGGTACTCAGCTGCATCCGGTTAGACTGGTAGTTCTCTCAGGATGTGAGTGAAAATAGCGAAAAAAAATCCACACTTCTAATTTTGTTGTCCGTCTTTTATATACTTCTGTCATTGTTTTGTGTCCACCTTCGCATAAATGCTTTTCTATTCTATTCTATTAGCTAGTTACAATACAGATATAGAAATTTTCCATGCAGCATTGTAACACAGATTACTAGCGTAATAAATCTTCAGTGAGCATGTGCGAGCGGGACGGTTGTAAGGGTGCCCTCGCAGCCGCTGGGAATTTATTATATTATCTCTTGGTCAGGGATTAAAAATGTACGGAAAGAAGAATTAATGGCTAATCGTGTGCTAGGAGAATAGGTTTAAAATACTTGTAACCTGTTTTACTTACCATATAATGCAGCTTAGCTTGAGGGGCTCGTAGCTAAGCAACAGCCGTGCTGATGGATAGATTAGCAAGGTTAAGCTGCGGTCAGTCCGTGGATAGGTGACCATTTTCGTAACATAGCGAGACCCTTCCGTGCCTCGAAGAGCACGTAAAGCCGTCGGTCCTGCGCCTGATCTCTCCCCAGTCGTGTCGGATTGCCGACCCATCGAGCTATGAGAGTGAGGGAATAGAGAGTACACCTGTGTCTGCGCAAACGCGCAAACGCGCAAACTATAATATCTCCTGCGTACTTGGCTAATCTTCATTGAGATTGGCCGAAATCGGTCTGGAGATTACTCATACTAGCTTCTGCTCTCGACTTCGTCTGCGTGCACTCAGAATTGGGTACTTAGATAAAGAAGATAAAGTAACCTGGGGTTTAATCCAGTTTGTAAACTGTGTGTGTACTGTGTACCATATTTTATGGTATATAGATAGATTTATGTTTTTTTTTTCGGATGGGAAACATCAAATGACTCCTCCCCATTGGTGTCAGACTCTTACTGACTAAAACCCATCTATGTTCCTTCCTCAGCCCTTTTTATTCCGGGGGCGCGGTAACTATTTCGAACATCCCGAAGCAACATTTTTTTTAATGCTTGAAACTTGGCCTTCGACTTTAAACCAACGTTCTAATTGTGACATAGATGTAAATAATTTTGTCATGTGCCGCTGACTTCCAAACTCTGTGGTAACCGTTGTGGTATGTCGAATTACTGACTACCACGGTCCGTTGTGTTTAATGGAAATTGTTGATTGTGTTCGATTCGCCTCAGTGCATTCATGTGACAAACATGACCGATGATCGTGTGGTGTTTTTAATATGATACTAGCTGTTTCCCGCGATTTCTCCCGCGTCCCCAGGGAAGTACTTCACGAACCTGGATAAAAAGTAGTCTAAAATCTTCTCCAGGGTTCCCTCTATTTTCGTACCAAATGTTATCTAAATTAGTCCAGCCGTTCACGCGTGATGCCGTGACCAAGTGAGATAGGGATTCTTTTTAAATATAGATAACTAGCTCTTTCCCGCGGTTTCAATCGTACCCTGGAGAAACTACTTCGCACACGCGGATAAAAAGTATCCTATATGTTAATCCAGGTTATAAACTATGTGTGTACCAAATTTCATCCAAATCCATTCAGTGGGTTTTGCGTGAAAGAGTAACAAACATACATACTAGGCTCAAAGGTGATTTTCACCTAGTTGGGAAAAGATAAAAGCGCTCGATCACTCTTTAATAAATGGGCATTTTTTTCAAGTATTTGATGTAGGCGTTATAAAGCTCTTCTATTAAGGCTCAAGTTCACCGACAAGATAACGGTCCGATAAACTTAAAACAGCTGTTTACCATAAAATCAAACTACCAACTTTCGATGGGTAATGTATTATTGAGACTTTTATTCCTAACTAGCTGTTTCCCGCGGTTTCACCCGCATCCCGAGGGAACTACTTAGCGCACCCAGGTAAAAAGCCTAGTAGCCTATGTTGTTCCTCAGGGTCTATTCTATCTCTGTACCAAATTTCATTTATATCGGTCCAGTAGTTTTGGCGTGAAAGCGTAACAGACAGACAGACAGAGTTACTTTCGCATTTATAATATTAGTAAGGATTACCAAACCAGGGTTGAACTAGAAGTGGCCAACACGAAAATTCCAGCTTCCTGATTAAAAAACGTTTTTGTTTAACGGGCCGATTACGTCACCATCTATCGGTGAACTTGGCCCTTAGACCCTTAAAATCTCTCAAAAGCCCTTCATATTAATATTAAGATATGTAAATAATCTCCACACACCGTGACGTCATTATGCACTAAACCTAAGTGCGTGTTCAGACCGCGCGAAATTTATGCGTTTGTCGCGCGTCCCGGCGTTTCCGCAGAGAGACGGACGGCCCGCTAATGCACGTCCCACGGATAATTTACGCGTTACGCGCGATTTGCCGGCGTAATTATATGTTGTGGGGGTTTAATTAGTGTGGTAAGTGCTTTATAAAGTGATCAGCGGTTTTTTTTGCTGCGTTTTTCATGCGTTCAAAGCAGACTGAATTTAGTATCTGGGTGTCTAGGCTGTTTTGTTTGTCTTTGTGATCAGTTAGCCCAGCATGAACTTAATTTTTAAATGCAATATACTCGTTTCTTACATACTAACTAAGCAACCATTTGCCAGCTTAATTATATGTTGTGCGGGTGTAATTAGTGTGGTAAGTGCTTTATAAAGTGATCAGCGGTTTTTTACTGTTTTGCTTGCGTTCAGGGCGAACTGAAGTTGGTATCTGTGTTTCTAGGCTGTTTTGTTTGTCTTTGTGATCAGTGGTGGTTATCATGGATGTAATTTTTTTTAAGCTCGTTTCACACGTACTATTTTAAAAATGAACTCTGCTGACTGTAATTGTTAACAGTAACAAATAAGATCCGGTTTGTTTTGATTGGTTTTTCAGGCAAAAAACGTATTTTATGTAAATCTCCATTAATCAAATATAAACCTTATATTGGAATTTTATCCACCGTAAAGTTCTATCGCTTTGGTTTTATAATTTACTGATTAAAAAGTATTTGTTTTGGTAACAAAACCTGAAAAACATTAGTAACCCTAATAAATAAAAACACTATTCGTCTAATAAGCCTATTTTAGCTATCGAACTGTTTTCTTCTAATCTGTCAAGTTAAAAAGAAGTTTTGACAGAAATAACAAAACAGTTTCATAGCTAAAAGAGGCTTATTAGACGAATGGCGTTAAAATGAATGAGATATATGGTTTTTGGGGTGCTTTCATATTTTGACGTGAAAAAGTACCAATTTAATTAGTCTAATTTCAATAAACGTTTTGAGTTTGAGTTTAAGAGGGAGGGCAAAATTAAAATACGTTATATTTATTGAAATATTAATCAACTTGATGGACTTTCTATGGATAGTATAAATATCAATCCATTAACAATCGCAATATCAATATTTTAGACTCAATACATCGCAATGTTTTAAAACCTTTTGAACAATACGTAACATGTATATCTTGATTAATACATTCAGACGGAATGTACACATATTCCATAGTGTATATGTTACTTAGATGTTTGAGCGCACAAAGAATCCTTTAAAATGTTCTTCTAATCTAGTTGATGGATTAGTAGGGTCCGTTTAGACAGAACTAGAAATAAACCTAGACTGAAATACACTAGACCAAAGATGGTAGTTTTATTCACAAGAGAAAAAGTTAAAAACAAATATGTACAAACTCAATTATGCGGTTAGAAAAAAAAATACAAGATATTGTACCTAAAAGAGTAGTTTTTTTTTTCAAAAGTTCTGGACTTCTTGCGAGAGTTCAACTCGCACTTGACCAGTCCCATTTAATTCAGATAGTCTGAAAGCTCCTTTACAGAACAAATAATGTGATTGTACCGTTTGAGTAACTTTGTACGAGATCCCGTTGTTAAGCGAGATTTTAAGTTAAAAATCTTCTATTCAGTACAAGTTTGTAACCACTTCTTTTCTTCAGATGACTCCCTCCGCTGTGGGTGGAGCGGGACCCTAGCTCGACGAGCCAGCCCGCGAGCTGAGCTAATAGCTTTAAAATTCCCGATTATAATAATCATAATATATCCTAATCCAGCCTGTCCCTTGCTGTCCTCCCCCAGCGACGCCCTAAGCCGAGGCCCGTACCCCACTAGGGGGTGCCCTTAGCGTGTAGTCGCTTAGTTTTGTAAGTTAAGCCCTGGCTGGAGGCCCTAAATTTATTTAAGGCACTTCACAGGCAAGCCCGGTTAAGCTGTCTCGCAGTTCAACCTAGAAGGTTGTCTTCTAGGTTGACCTGCGAGATGCCATACATAAAAAAAAAGGTGGAACGGGAGGGAGTGTCGGACACTTACTGACTAAAACCCATTTATGCTCCTTTCTCAGCCCTTTGTACTCTAGGGGCGCGTTATCTCTTTCGAACGTCCCACAGCCCCAGATTAGTTGGTCCTGAAATATCCTGAAATAGTCAGCTGTGACAGACGAACAGACGGATAGACAAAGAGACGGACATGGCGAAACTATAAGGATTCCTGGTTTTCTTATTACGCTTTGTCTTCTTGTTTCTACCATCTTCAAAACTGTTATCCCTTTCAGTCTTCGAAACCAGTCTCCGCCGTTCTTTCCTCGAAAATTCCTCAACACTCCAATACATCATTCAGACTGTCCCATTAACAATAGCACGAGCTCTGCCCACCCCACAATGCACATACATTTCCTCTATGACGTCAGCCGGCGCCAATTCATCACGCAGCCATTGAGTGTTGGTGACGGATCGATGTTGCAATTTCCTGCCGCTAGGTGGCGCGGTACCGATACCTTTTTGTTTTGAATGTGGAACGCGCATCAATTGATAGATGACCAATGGGTGTTTGAGAGTGAATGAAAGGTTTTGTGATAGGGTGGGATGGGTGATTTGTCATGCATTGTCGGGACGTAGTTTTGTAGTCCTATTGTCTCTAGTTTATCTATATATTAGATTGTGAGTTTGTTTGTAGCTTTCACAGTAACGGCTGAACAATTTAGATGTAATTTCGATTAAAGGTAAATTGAAACCTGGGGCAAGACATATGGTAGTTATTATCCGAGTGCAGGATGTAGTACTATAAGAAATACGAGAGTTAGTTTAGATGTTTGTTATTTTTTCACGCAAAAACGACTGAACGGATTGAGATGAAAGTTGGGACACCCATGGTTTAATAATATGTTTAACCTGGAATTACTAGGATACTTATTTCTTCTAATAAAGAGTAATCCTATGGTTAATAAAGTAAGTTTGTTTGTTTATCACGCTTTCACGGTTAAAAGACTGAACCGATTTAAATGAAATTTGTTACGGAGATAGATGAGACCTTAGAGATGGCCATAGGCTACTTTTTATCCGGGTGTGTGAATAAGGGTGAAATAGTGGGAAACTGCTAGTATTAATATACACAAAGGATTCAAGTTCTCAGCATCTGGCATCTCCATGATATTAAATTTATTTAGCCGACACTTAACTGTCGCTACCATAAACATGATATCCGTTTAATTAAAACAGCAACAATGTTACAGTAATAGGTTGTTAGCCCGTCCTCGGTACTTAATGAACATACAGACACTATTTATGTGGTCATAAAGCTATATGTATGTATATAATAATAGCGAACAACGTACAATGATGGCTTGAATTATGGGAAATCGGAGATGAAGCGGTGGTCGTATTTTAAACTAGCTGTTTTATCCGTATCCCGGGGGAACTACTTATCGCACCCGGATAAGAAGTAGCCTATAACGGTCTCCTAGGTCCCAACTATCTCCGTACTAAATTTCATCCAAATCGGTCCTGCCGTTTTCCTGTGAAAACGTAACAAAAAACTCTATCTTGCATTTATTATTTTAGTTAGGATTAGATTGAGGGGCTCGTGGCTAAGTAAAAGCCGTGCGGATCGCTAGATTAGTAAGGTTAAGCTGCGCTAGCCGCCGTCAGTCCATGGATGGGTGACGGTTTTTCTAACACAACGAGACCCCTTCGTGCGTCGAAGAGCACGTAAAGCTGTCGGTCCTGCGCCTGATCCCTCCCCGTTCGTATCAGATTGTCGACCCCTCGCACTATGAGAGTGAGGGAATAGAGAGTGCACCAGTGTCTGCGCAAGCGTGCGTGCACTATCTACTATTATACTATATACTATACTATATATACTATACCTCCTGCGTACCTGGCTAGTCTTCATTGAAATTGGCCACCGTGGCCGAAGTCGTTCTGGAGATTATTATTATTAGTTACGGAACGTTTGGCAATAGACCACAAAACAATTTCAATCCTCCCTTTTAAACGTAGAAACTTTTCTACCGTATTCCTCTGCCAGTCACGTTCTAATGAGCAACTTTGTCCCCTATCCCTACAACCCTTTCATCGCCAATTTCGTGGCTCGACATTCAGAACTCGGGCCATTCATTCCGATCGTGAGGCTTGAACTAAAACTTGTGGGCTGATTGAACTTTTGCTTACACTTCAAAAACTTCCGGGTATAGTTTCAATTCAGTTTGATTTGGATTACTGAGCGTTGTAAATATATATATCACAAATGATTGTGGTGACGAATATGTCATAGTTTCTTTACATGATAAAAGTGAAATGGTTACTCCTAGACTGGACTGTTTTCGAGGAAACTACTCCGCGTCCGGGTAAAAGGTATCGTATGTGTTGATCCAGGTTAATAACTATGTCTGTAAGAAATTTTATTCAAATCCAGCCAGTAGTTTTTGAGTCAAAGCGTAACAAAGAAAACACGACACGCACAGGAATTAAACAATGAGTAAAAATCAAAGAGTGACTGGTTAGTCTACCTGTACGAGGCCGGAAAATGCTCCCATCTCAGCATAATGCTGCTGCAATTATTATAATAAGTGCTGCAGCGCTGGTCTTCCGATAGGAGCTCAAACAATCTCACTTTCGCATTCACAATGTTAGTTGGGATTGATGAACTTTTTGGCTGTATGGAGTTATTCCCTCAGGACGCGAAATAACCGCGGGAAACAGCTAGTCGAGAATGTGTTCCGTGTAAAAATTGAGTAGTTGATACCACCAATCTATTGGTAAACTTCTTTTAAGTTGTGAAAACGCGTTTCTTCCTTAGGTTATCCGGCAATAACAAACTGTGACGTCATCATTTTTTTTACTTGTAGAATAGAATAGAATAGAATATTCTTTATTATGTACACCAAAAGAAAAACATATAACATTGGAAAGTTAGTTACATAGGGTGACACAATGGGCGGTCTTATCGCTAAAAGCGATCTTTTACAGACAACCTTTGGATGGATTTATGATAAAAGGAGTAATGACGGTGTAGGTAATCCATGGTGTACTGTTTACATAATGTACAGATA
Source organism: Pyrrhia umbra (assembly GCA_963891755.1). NCBI lineage: Eukaryota > Metazoa > Arthropoda > Insecta > Lepidoptera > Noctuidae > Pyrrhia > Pyrrhia umbra. The sequence continues at coordinate 8,079,828 of OY982943.1, forward strand.
CTTATTTACTTTCTAAAGCAACTAAAAATCAAATTTGACAGTAAATTCAAAATTAATCTGGCTTTCAGGGATATAATCAAGTGCATCTTAAGCATGCAAATGGTTCAACTTAGACAGTCTTAGAATTTGACCACCTTTTTTCCCGAGAATGTAAAACAAACATAATTTAGTTATGGTTGTTTTAAATTAATATTCAGAAAAAACTTAGAAGAAAATTTCGATATGTATGAAGTTACAAAAACTTTGTGACCACTGAGATGGCTGTTCTTTGGTTTATTATAGGTACGGATACGTACTTCGAATTGTGAACTTTTATCAGAAAAGGGGTCAAAATATGCAAAAGGTTTTGAAGTTATGGAACTCTTTAGAACTTTATTCTTTTTGGGTGTGAATTTATTTTATTTTGAAAGAAAGAAAAAGAATGGTACTGAAAACACTGGCATAATATGTTATAAAAAGAAGGGTTTAGTAAAAATATATCCTCTGGTTGCTATGAAACGCTACAAAACAAAAAATGACAAGGCAATGGCAAAGAACCCTGGAAACCAGCTATTTCACTTGTCTCAGGACCAGTCCAACAGGTAAGATGTCGTGCCAAGAGAAATACCATCAGTCTGCTGCGTTGGGCGTGGAGAGGCGACACGTTGCCAAAATGTACCGACTAACTAGCAATTATGTCGCGAATTGTATTGTAACATCCACATGACTATCTTAACTGGTCAGCATGAGGTCTTGGGTTTTTTGGAGAGTAATGAAGTGGAAATTCACAGTAGTGACCTTTTTTGAGAAAAATGGGAAATCATTAAATGACTCCTCCCGCTGTGGGCGGAGCGGGAGACAGTGTCAGACTCTGTCTAAAACCCATCCATGTTCCCTTTGCATTCTAGGGCCGCTGGAGTCTCAATTTGCGTCCAATTAGGTATTTGACCACCAACTAAAATGTACTAAAATGCTATTTTATTAAGAAGATTCCATAGAAACAAAACGAAGTGTCGAAAAATTAAGTAAATCAATGTTAAAATAAACAACATCCACGCTTTAAAGTTTTTGGAAGGGGAATTCTCTATCCTTGTCACGCGAAACATAATTTGTTCTAGGAAATGTCGAGTTATACAGCGTTTTGACATTATGACGTCATAATTGCATCGTGCTCTCTTTTTCTAGCAATTACTTTTTAAATGCTTATAACTAGGCCGTTTTTTAAGATAATGCATTCCTATTTTCACTGTTGTTAATCTTTTCGTTCATAAGTTATGTATTTCTAATAAAAAAAATACAGTCAAATAACCAATTGATAGCAGTAGACTGACCAAGGGTCATCGTGTTACCCGGTTACTGGGTTGTGAAGGTCAGATAGGCAGTCGCTCCATGTAAGACACTGGTACTCAGCTGCATCCGGTTAGTCTGGAAGCCGATCCCATATTTGGGAAAAGGCTAGCTATGATGACTATTTTAAAAACAATACATAATCTATCTTCTTCTATACTTATAATAAATCTGTAGAGAGGTCAATTCTGTACATGAAATATATTTCCAAAATAACTATCAGGGGGTGATTAGGGATCGATACTGATGCCAAAAATGCAATCAGTAAAATTTTTGTCTGTCTGTCTGTCCGTCTGTCTGTCCGTCTGTCTGTCTGTCTGTCTGTCTGTCTGTCTGTCTGTCTGTCTGTCTGTATAAACTCTATAGAAACAAAAACTACTCGACGGATTTTAACGAAACTTGGTACAATTATTTGTCATACTCCTGAGATGGTTATAGTATACTTTTCATCACGCTACAATCAATAGGAGCAGAGCAGTGAAGGGAAATGTTGTCATTTTGTTTAAACGCGCTAATCTCGGGAACCGCTGCACAGTGGGCTGAAACGGGCCGGTAAAGGACTTAGCATTTAAAAAAAAAAAGTTTATTTTTCTGAAATTTTAAATATTGTGTTGGATTTATCTATCGATTATAAGTAATTATTTCTATGAGGGTTGTTCAGATAACTTAGTATTTTCGGAGTTATAAATATCCAAAGTAATTTTTGTATGAAGCAAAAGAAAAAAATGTGAAAATCTCGAAATTCTCAAATTTTCTCAAAGAATTGACTCTACGTATGCATAGTATGTATATTTGTCCTATTTTAGCGCCTATTCTCGGGTTGCGATTTTCTGCGATTTGCGACCAAATCGCAAAATTTCAAATTTTGTTCTCTATTCCACACCACCGTTTTTTTTTGTATGTAGTAGTCTCCCCTTAGGCCTAATCCACTAAGGACTAATAAAATAAATAAGTAAAAAACATAATCACCACTGGTCACTGCACTGTTTTAATTTAATCACTGTCAAGGGTATCCACATTAACGAATGCAAAATGTTCGTATTCGTCATCATCAAATGTTTCCGCTTGTTCAATTACTAATAAACTTTGTGCTTCTACTGACAAAGTTTTATGTTTTCTGCGAAGTTTGTGACGTTTCGCTGAGATGAGTGGATCAGAGCTGGTCAATAAATTATTTAAAATGTCTTCATTTGTAGTTTTTCTACTGCATTTCCTGGAATGGTGTTGGCGGTACCTACGAAAGTCTTTATTTCTAGCTTCAGCAGCTTCTTCAGATAGCTGTCCAATTGGTATTAGACCTAAACTTTCAATAATAGCTGCACCATGCATAAGGACTTTATGAACACTTGAAGCATATAATACCAGCTATATAATTCCAAATACAGTTGCATGGTCACTTGAGCATATTCGTGAGATTTCGCTGTGTCAATGTGGTAACCTGATGAAGTTGCCTCTAAAATGATTGCAAATCGCCTTATTAATTCTTCACTAACACCAGTTATCTCAGCAGTCATGTTTGGATTTGCAAAAAATCTTCTAGCAGTATTTCCGTCATTCGTGGAGCCGTGCCCATGTTTAACAACATCAATCAGAAGTCTCATTCTATTTTTAAAAGCGTCTTGTATGTCTTCCTTTCTTCTTTCCATGATGCACTTGTTGTCTCCCTTTACTGTCCATGTCTGTATCGTTAATCTGTAGGCTATATGCAGAATGCATTCCATCATTCGTATCCAGGTATGCAATGATGACAATCCGTATTTACAGAGATCTGGATCAGTTGGTTTTGATGCAATTAAGGGCAAATTATTCATCTCTGTTGGAGTGGCTTTACAAATGTCGCATCTCTGAGAAGTATCACATAAAATTGATGTTTTAAAAGTACGTGCGAATGCAACCGAACATTCCGTAGGTACCCTATCGTTGCACCAATCACGTTACGACACGTCATAACTTGTTGTTGCGCTCGCGCACTCTTATCCCTTGATTCCCGGAAATAAGTCTCAAAACAAATTACGTCATACCTACCTATGGTGGTGGAAAATGTCGAACATTGTTTTTTTTTAAAGAACTAAGTAGGTATTGAGGTTTTCAGGCCGTTTAGTATACATTATTTTCAATTTCAATTTAATTGGAATAAATTGCTTAACTAAAATAACATGACTCTTCATACAAATTTGATATGGCTATATCTCCGAAAGTACTCGTTAAATTGAAAAAAGTCAAAGAATAAAAACGTTTTAAATTTATGCCTAGATACCAAAAAAATACATTTTATCTCTTAAGACCCAACTTTGTAATCCCAGCCCACTGTGCGCTGGTCCGATTAAAATAATTCTTTCAGTGTTAGATAGTCCATTTATCGAGGAAGGCTATATATCATCACGCTAAGACCAATAGGAGCGGAGCACCACTATTCCACGCGGACGAAGTCGCTGGCAGAAGCTAGTGTACAATGTATTCATAAGTACAAGACTTAATGTAAATGTTTCAATTAATGTTCCAACTCGTACAAATACCAAAATAGATAAGAGTTAACTTATTGTTAATTCTAAAGTATCGGTTAACTGCACCCGGAAACCGCGAGTTAAATAAACGGGATTATATAGATCCGTTAAGTGCTGGGGATTTAAACTACTTAATGGTGAATACCGGCACTCAGTCCTTTGTGGTATGAACAGGAGCTGGTAGGTATTGTTCGTTAATTTATAAGTTTCTACTTAATAAAAAAACTGTTTGTATGTATACCCTAATAATATTATAAATGTGATAGTCACGATGTATGTTTGTTTGTTACTCTTTCAACGAAAAACATAACCCTCCTTCTGTCGCAGTCGGGTAAAAACTACTGAACGGATTTGAATTAAATTTGACACGTAGTAGTATATAACCTGGGTTAATACATAAGATAAATATAATTAATACACTATAGATGGCTCAGTAAGTCTAGTCCAGAAATAGGCAAAATAAATTGTACGTTTCCAAAAATAAAATACATTTTAGCATACTTTTTGCGACGAAATACCTAACCTTTTTTCTCATATAAATAATGATATTTGAAATCATATGTAATATAAATATTTCTTCATTTTTATTTTAGGATGTAGATTGCATTTAGCTTTGACACATAAATTGTAAACGTGAATACCATATAGCTACCAAATAGACTTCCTACCTTGCCATTTTTTCAATTTTGATTCTACATTATCTTCGCATATAATTTATTTTATGTATATAAGAAAATTGTAAAAACTTATTTGAAAAGAGTAACCATGGAGTTTCTTGCCCGTTCTTCTTCATAGGAAACAACTTTTTGGAATGGGCAACTAAATTCTTTTTTTTGTTGACTATCAAAAGTGCTTGTTTTTAGGCCTAATTGAAATAAATTATTTGAACTTAATTGAATTGAATAAACATGTCAAAACCTAATTCGCCCAACTCATTAGCTCAATTTAAAAAGTTAACTAGAACGTTCCAAAAAGTTTTCAACCAGTTTTTGACTGAAGTTGGGCCGACGCGGTCAACGCGAACTTTTAAGTCCACGTTAAGTCGTTTTAAGCTGAGTAATACGCGGACTGTCTGTTACAGAGTGTGTCTGAATGCTGCTTGTTTTCGTTCCTATTTTTTTTTGGGGTTTGAGTGAGTGGGAACCACTTTTGAGTGGTTTGAAAACTGATGTATTCGACATATCGGTGTGGAAATAGAGTGTTGTTTTAATACTTTAAATATTAGTAGATGCCAGCTTTTCAATGAATAAACTTACTTAAATTCTTTTAATTAGACTCTAAATTGGTGTCATAATAAATAGTGCGCTTACGAATAATGTAGTAAGAGCTTATTACAATACATTATTTTTACCTAAACCATTGATTTAGGAATTACTAGGCATTTAAACTTAAAAATATGGAAACTGAAATGCCTAATAAATCTTTGGATTATCTTGTTTACAGAGGCCTGTTTAAATCTAAACAACATTCGACCTAAACGTGGTTGTTACTAAAATCTCTACCTACCCTCAAGAAAACCAACATCAACAAGTACCCACAAAGTTTCACCAGAAGGTCTGCTGCGCCCTCACGTGCCGTACGTGATCCAAACGAGATTCAAATTTAGAACACGAATCCGATCGAAATTCAAATCGGGACACCCTATTGGATTATGGACGACCAATCGTGTAGCGACGTTGCATGTGTGTGACGTTACAAAGCCTTTGGTTTAACGGTATTTTTTTCGAAGTTTGAACTTTTTTTAGTTCCTTTATAAATACAGTGCGTTGGCTGAAAATGGTGTTTAGTTGCACCTGTCGCGTATACAAAAGGATTCCTCCATAGTAGATAAATGTAGCAAAAAACCGAATTTACAATCTTTTTGCACTGTTTGTTGCTCAAACAACCATGTAATCAAGCGCTATCTGCTAGATTAGCTTTGTTGTCATGTTGGTTTTATATTTACGTCATACCACCATACATAATCCATAAGTTACATCAATTCTATTCTTATAAAATGCTTTGTCCTGAATGACTGACGGATCAACGCACAGCCAGCTGATCATAGAGACCTGAAACTTGGAGGGAGTGTTCTTTGTATGACGTAGGCATCCGATAAGAGAGGATTTTCCGAAATTCGACCCATAAGGGGGTGAAATAGGTGGGCAAAGTTTGTTTTAAACTCTGTCATTTTTAATTTGAATTCGTATAGCCCACGCGGGTGTTGCCGCTGGGCTATTATATCAGTCAGCCTTTATAACAGTAGTCCACTGTCAGATATAAGTCTAAACTAACGTATGCCATATTGTCCGGTCCTCAGCTTCACTTGTGTCATCTTCTGTAGCCATTCACAGATCGTCAGTCCAACTTCCCAGAGAGCAACAAACGACCCTCTATTTGTCATAATACCCTCGATTGGCCACTCCATAGTTTAGCGTCAACGTTTGACGCGACGTGTTGTGACTAGTGACGCTGATGCACTTAAATGTCGCTACTGTTCAGGGTTGTCAAACACTTCAAAGTCTTAATTATATTGAAGTAGCCATGACAGTTGTCAATAGGTTATAAAATAGGTTCGTAATGAAATTATAATTTCTTGCTAAAAATAAAACTCTGTGTAAAATGAAGCACAACTAAATTATTCATTAAAATCTGTTTAAATTACTTCTTTAAAATTACAATGAAGGCTAAATTTACTTTGCTACTATTTTTCTCTCAATTGAATACCTTATTAAGTTTGTTTTGGGAAGAAGAAATAGCCACATCTTCTTCCCAACCAATATCTTCATAAGAAGTGGTGAGCGCGGGAGTTTGATTTGTATTTTTTATCCGGCTGCCAAGGAAGAGTTATGTTTTTTGACACTCAAAATGTGCTTAGTTTCAGTCTTTGAGATTATGCTTTGAATAATGCAGTTCCAATACGATTAAATGCGCTGACATACAAGTTTCCCGAAGTATAAAGGTAGCTAGTGTTACTATACCCATAACCGATCACCAATCTTCCCAAAAACACGTGACAGTTAATAAAACAGAGCGCCAAAATATCTTTGTTTAATATCTCAATCAATCAGTACCGTGCCAAAAATATTTTCGCGCGCTCCAATCATAGTACGCATGCTGTAAGTTCAGCAACCCTGTTCCCAGTAAATGTGACTATTGTTTTATTTAGAAAAGCGTTAGCAACCCTTTGATGTACACGTCAGTTTTGATTGACAGTAACTGTTTTCTGATCGTTAATGTAAACGTTTGATATTTTATATTCTTTTTATGAAATGAAATGTGTTGGGTTTGTGGTGTTCAAATGGATTGGCGTTGTTTTTGTATTTGTGATTGGTTATTGTGATTTTAAATTTAAAATCAGAATGCTTGCTGTAATATTTGATATCTGGCAGTTTGTCTTCTTTGTTACCGGTTATGAGTTAAATTTCAATATGAGCTAATTTAAGCATGGTCGAAAGAATATCTTTAGAGTCATTCTACATGCTCAACTGGTAGGTTAAGTAATTGTGAATACTCACATTATATCTTTCGAAGTTTTTTTGAGTGTTGATAATCGCAATTGATGGTTTCCAATAAGCATACATTTTTCAAAAAGAATTTGAAAGCAAGAGTTAGAAATGCCTAATAAAATGTTCTTCACATAACCCAAGTAAACAAACCAGCCGCAATTTATTCTAAAGATATTCAAAATGATCTATACCCGGATATCCCTCGTGAGCATAATGCATCGCCATCCGATAGCGCATGCATTAACCCTAATGCATTCTAAATAGCGTCGCGACGTTCTCTTGTAAACTTTAAGGAAGCATTGTAGGGTTAGACAGACGTTTTGACATGTGCCGATAATGAATTGGGAGCATTTGAGAGTTGAAATTAGTTATGTAAATGTCACCGATGTGAGGCATTTGTCCCATCGTCTGCAATTGCCGAAATGCTAAAATTTAGGTGGTGAAGACAAAATGTTGCTTTACTAAGTTAATCCGTTTTTTTGGGTTCCGAGCAAAATAGTAATAAGGAACCCTTATGGTGAAGCTTCGTCTGCCTGTCACATCTGATTTTTTCAAGAACGATTAATCAGCAATTTTCTTTGACAACCCGAAAATCATAGTAATTGTTTCACTCTACTAGGCAGAATATCTAAAGCTATATATCCTGTAAGGGACTTGGAATTTGTGAAGAGTTCCAATGGTCCTACAAAACTACTTACATCCACAAAGACCTTACCTGCCTATAAATATGACAGATATAAAACGTGGAACTGAAACCGCACGTGCCATAATTTCATCGATCAACGCCCACAGGATAGCATAAATAGAATACATTCGTGATACCCAGCAATACCCACTATGTTGTACATAATATGAAAACGATACCGTTCTTTATGCAAAAATACTTCCATACATATTCACAGTTCTGCCAGTTGCGAAAATATATGAGACGATAAACAAACAATGACAAGGAGCTAAGAGCGCACTTTGGATATATTTCTGTCTTTGTCTAACTTTTATGAGTTACGCGAGAATGACAGAGATATAGTTAAGTCAAAGTACGTCCTGATTCGGTCGTTTTTCTAAATATAATGGTTCCTTGAGATATTATAAAAAATAGAGCAAAAAAAAACAATTTCTTTCAAAAAAATATGCCTCACTTTCCATAAAATATCCTACATTACAAAACTTAGACACATTTGTCTTAGTTTTCCCTAGACAGCAAACTCCAAACCAAGTTTTCTAGGATATATTGCTCGCTTGATTGACGGCACGATATTACTACCATATTTCATGCTGCATTTTATGGCCCATCCGATTAAAAACTTTGAAACAGCATTTCGTAAGGGCGATGACGCAACATATTCGTATCGGGAAATAATAAATTAATTAACGGAAAACCTCGTAAAAGAGCATAGTTTTCACACTCAATAATAAAATTTGGCAGGTAATTAAAATAGGAAAAACGTTGTCAAAAGCCAACGTGTAGTTGTGAAGGCGAAACAATTTGCCCGCCGATGCGTGCCCGTTTGACGTTTAATTATTGCAACGGGTAAGATGAATTGGCGCCCAACGTGGGACCGGCAAAATCGCGCGTTATTCGTTTTTGTTTCATTCGTCGATTTGACGCTGTTTGGTATTAAGTGTGACTGTGTTAAGTATAGTAACTTACTGTGTCATATTGGACATTTTGTTATATCTCTCTCTTGTGATAAATGGTTTACTGCCAAATAAATTATGAACAGATGAATCATGACATATGTGATCAGTTGTTGAAGTCCTCTCGAATTCGAATTACGACTAGTATTTCGGCTGTATACTCGTTTTCATTTATACCGTAACTAATCACAAAAGCCGACCAAGCTTAGTATTTCACGGAGTACGCGTTCTGTTAAATCAACCGTTTATAATAGAATATCGGAAAAGCCATCAAATAGAGAATCTATTTTATGTCGATTCGTACCAGTTTGACGTTTAATTATTGCAACACGCAAGATGAATTGGCGCCCAACGAGGGACCGACGCAATGTTTTGACGGGAATGGAATTGTAATAATTGTGTTTTGATGTACTTTTCAGTAAATATCGACATAGCTTTCCATTTCTCCTGTCATCGTTAGTTACTCGTATTGCTTTTTACTAGTTGTATTAAAAATTGAAGAGGAGAAAGTTGTCAAGTTTTTGTAATAAAACGTTAAATTCTATAGCAAATATTTAAACGGAAATATGTTGAGTAAAATAGTAATGCCTATTGGAAACAATACCGGAACGTGAACGTAACTCAGAAAGCTTGAAATCCGATTAGCACAAAGCTTTCTGCTATCGATATCGATGTTCTTGTATTGTTGTAACATATATCACTGATACTATTTCTGGGAAAGCTGGGTGGGAAGCTATTTCCAATTTTGAAGTTTGTACTCGTGTTCTTACTTATATTAAAAATGGGAGTGACTTTGTTAGCTTTGAAGGACTACGTAAAGCAGCTGATGCGATTTAGATGAAATTTGGTGGGATGAGCTACGAGTTTGAACCATAGGGAAGGTCATAATATATACGGATGCGTCAAATCATTTTTGGAAGCAGGAAGCAGGCGAAACCGAGGAAAAGAGCCAGTGACATGGTTTTCTTCACCCGTCTATTTAGGAATAAAAAAGTTCGTATTTTTATTACTTTGTCAGGACGATATGAACGATTCGATTTGGTTAAGATAAAAACTCAGTTATTATTGCGTTTGACAAAAGTAAATCATACCTACTTCAAAAGAATCAGTTTTCTATAACCTTTAAAACAACTACCATATTCAAATAAAACTGTTTTCTCATAAAACAAGAATGTAACTGAAAATCCTTTACTTAAAACAGAGATTCCCAGTTAAAACAATGCAAACGGATATACATAAAACATACGAGATAGCGAGAGGATTTAAATTCAATTTACTGCAAGTTCGACTACCCACTTTGTGTGCCACTTATATTTAGGTTAGGAATGCATTTGCTGCTGAGTCTTGTGGATAAATCAGTCTTAGCACTAGTAATCTTCTTTACACTTGCCACATGCCGGAAAATTTCTGAAGTTAGTCTTGCAACTCACTTCAAACTTCTTGTGTCAACTTTCTCGTGGTCTCATTCCGGGTATTAATTATATTCCCTGGGTAAAAAGAATCTTATGTCATTCAGAATGATTGTAGCAATCTACTAGTCAAAGAATTTTTAGAACCGTTTCTGGAGTTTATCTATCAGAAAATTATCAGATACTTTTTTACATATCCATGAATCCAATGAGACATAACTGTAATACTGAATGGTTATGTCTTCAACTGTAGCAGACCAGTAAGCACTTAAACCAGGTCATATGTAAATCTTGTTAAAATAAAAGAGGAGTTACTCAAATAAGGCTAGCATACATAAAACATGTAAGAGACGGACGCTCGTGAGACTTTCAATCCGATTAGCGACTACCCACATTTTGTAGCTCTCGTAGCTACGCTCGCAAGTGGCATTGATTGTTTATTTCCTATTCCTTTTGGTGGCTAATGGTCGACTTTGTCATTGATCCTCTCGGAGAACTAAGGCTTACAATTCAGAAGTCTGAATGGTAGGTACATTTTCGGTTGGGAAGTCCGGGAGTTTCTGTTGAGGTTTGTATTAAAATCATAATTTCTGGCTGGTTGTTCTTCTAGTAGGATAATTTGAATTGACATCTTCTTAATGTCCCTCACTTGTATTTTTGATGTTTACATAGAAACACCTTTTTAAAAATGAAAAAGTATTACTATTGTGTTACTTGTCGTGCTTAATTTTATCCAAGGCTGCGCCTATACTCTCGTACTCTGTTCATAATATAACAGTTTCGACTCTTACTGACTAAAACCCACCTAAGGAAGGAATCCTTAGCCTTTTGAATTCCGAGGTCGAGGTAACTCTTTCGAACATCCCCCGGTCTCGGCAGGCGAATGGTGGGTACTTGACCAATGCTTTTGCTAAATGCAATACGGCCGAATCTACGTTCCAGCGAAAACTAGTTATATGCGAAAATCCTTCTGATTTCAACGCTCAAAGTTGATGTAATCTTTTTGGTAATAAATATTTCGCCTGGATTAGGATGAATGTGGACAATTCAAACCAAGGCATATTAACTTTAATACCTATTTGTGATTAAGTTAATAAGACACACGACACCAAAGTAACAAGTTAATATCAAGTTTTCGACAAAAACTGGACTTTGTATAGGCACTATTAAGTCTACACAATGTCTTCGCTATATTTTAGATAAAAGAAAGTTCTTGGTATATAGGGATATATTAAAAATAAAGCCTTAAGTTAAATATGAAGCGTGTGCGATGGCTCACATCCGGCCGTTCTCGCTCACAATCGGATTAGCCGCGTTTTGCAACTACCCACATATGTAAGAAATATAGGTATGTATATAAGTTAGCGATGTAATTACCATTGATTACTGTTTAAGCTTTTTCTTTCTGAATCTTTTCAATGTTCATTGATGTGCTTACTAACTTTAATTTCTGTCTTTTCAGGTATGTAAATTCGGGTTATTAAGAAAATCTTCAGTTGTGAGTAAAATTCATAATAGATATAGTTCTTACGGGGACATGCTTGCCAATTACGAATTAAAGGTAAATAACTATGGTATAAATGATCCCTAAGTAATCTAAGGTCATTTGCATCATCACTAGAGAAAAACATTACATGACCGCCCGTCATATTAAAGTTTCATGTTTTAACTACCACGGAGGACTTCAAAAAACCCACCCTTAACCATCAGCAAATCGTCTAGAAGATTGAAATCTTCAAACTTGCAGCTTCAAGTCCATGCAAAAAACGTGTAAAACACCAATTTGTGCATTTCTATTCATCCCTGCCAAATTTCTCGTCTCCTAATTCAAAAACCCGAGTACAAGAACTCAGTGTGAAATTTTCATGAAAGCAATTTCCCTGTAACGAACCACCAGTTTCGAGAGAAAACTGAAACAGATAAGACACTCTATCTGTTGTGTCTTAAGTTTCTAATTAAATTTACATCAGCCTGTTATCTCGGTGCATACCTGATGCAGTCATTTTAGATCTTATTTGACCTGCAATAGAGTTCTTTTTCCTTTGTTTTACTGCGTTCCGCTGGTGTCGAGTAGTGGTGTTAGGGTGGGGTCGTTATGTGGTATGGCGGAATTAATTTATTAATATTTTAGTGGAGTGTTATTTTAAGATATGAGTGTAATATTTGTAGTGGGTTTCGAGGTTGTGGAGTAAGAAGATGTTTGTTAAATGAAACTTTATTGGTATGTGCTGTATATAATGTAGTTAATTTTCTTACTGACTCTTTCTTTAATAGAATTATCATAAAAATATATATTAGATAAGAAATTTTGCTAGTTATGTTTTCTTAGGCTTTTACAACATAGGCGAGTTTATGTTAATTAAAAAAATCCAGATGGGAAATCTCAATATTTCTGCCCGACCTTGGAAGTGAAACCAAAATTGGTACCAACGAGCCACGTTTATTAAAACACCAACAAAAAAAATAGTATTTTTGTTAGGCCATAAAGTAGTCGAAATACAACTTGATGTTTATGAGACGCCAAATTACAAATTGCTATTTGAAATAAAGACTATTTTCGCGTATTTCAATGTATCTGTCAAGATACTTCAATTGGGGTAAAACTAGTTTGTAACTAAATTAGTAATTGCAATTCCCCTCCCGCTTACACTGGGACTCCGCCTCACGAAAGATTGCGGATCTAACTAAGTTTAAGTAGTTTATTTTACTTGATTTAAATTTTGGAGTCGTCACCAAAGTGATGACAGGGGACTGTGCACTTGTTTTGTAGTGCATTTGAGAATATTTTAGAACATTCTTGAAATTATTCAACACAATTAGATGGTTGTGAATTTCGGAGGAGCTGAGATGTAAATTAATGTTGCATTATGTGCGCTTGTGTTTGTAATTAATTTTGTTTGTATGTGTGTGTGTGTTAGGGGATTAGAATGTGTCTTGATTGAAGATTTTGCGCTGGTTCCTTTGTGTTGGATTTGTATACAGCGGCTGTTTTATGACATGTTATAGCGATTCAGATAACAGTGTGTAAAAGAGACGGTGTTATTTGTTCTGTAGTGGTCTGTCTTTTTCGCGTACTGAAATCTGGATAGCCTATTGTTCTAGTAATACGTAAGGTAATACAAGATCCAAAATTATTCAGTCTGTTTGAACCGATTTAAATATATTTGGTATCGAGATCGAAGTCGTGGTGGCTTAGTGGTTAAGGTACCTGCGAACGAGTGTGTGGGTTCGAAACCTAGCAAATACCAATGTGACTTTTCTAAAGTCGTATGTACTTTCTATATATATCTTAGACACCACTGACTAACGGTGAAAGAAAACATCTTGAGTAAACCTGGACTTAAAAAGTCTAAAATCGCCAAACCGCCTTGAGCAAACGTGGTGATCAATGCTCATTCCTTCACTGTATGAGAAGAGGCCTGTGCCCAGCAGTAGGAAAATATATAGGCTGATGATGATGGAGATATATTATTGGAACCTGGGAAAGGACGAAAGATAGCTTTTATCCAGGAACGTGAGTTGCAAGCCTCAAGATGCAAGCGAAACCGTGCATACACTACTAGTTTAGAATATACCCTCTTTTCAGCAGTAAATTGGCTAGTTCATTCAGCATACGGACGTAAGACGCTCACAGCTCGGCTACAATTTCCAATGCTACCAAATTGGAATATACAATGTATTCGCCTTGTACTTCATTGCTACTGGCCTCCACTACTGGTCTCCTTAATTTGAACGGGTTGCGGTCGCTTGGTGTATTGCATTTATTTATAGTTAGGATAGTGGAGTGGTTGAGTAGCTATCCTGGCTTCTGATCAACAGGATATTTTTATCCTTACTAATATCCTTAATCCTTACTAATATTATAAATGCGAAAGTAACTCTGTCTGTCTGTTACGCTTTCACGCCAAAACTACTGGACCGATATAAATGAAATTTGGTACAGAGATAGAATAGACCCTGAGGAACAACATAGGCTATTTTTTACCCGGGTGCGCTAAGTAGTTCCGTCGGGATGCGGGTGAAACCGCGGGAAACAGCTAGTATCCTGTATTTCCCAAATGTTGTCCTGCGTAGCCTTTTCTCAACTATGTTGGGGTCGGCTTCCAATCTAAACGAATGCAGCTGAGTGTTTTGCATGGAGCGACTACCTATAAGACCTCCACAACTCAGTTACCGGGTAACACGATACCCCTGTGTAGGACTTATTGTCATACTTTCTGGCTTTTGACTACCCGTAACGACTGTCAAAGATCTACAAATGACAGCCGGGACCAACAGCTTTACGTGCTTACCGAGGCACGGAGGAGTCTCGGTATGACATAGATGGTTACCCATCTATCTGTTTATGTATTGTGTGAAATGCACATATTTGTGTAGTATATATATGTACGTATTAATTGTACACTTATTTTCTGTCCTCAATATCGTCAAATCTCTCGATCTATGTAAGGTTTGCTGTAAGAGAACCCAATCTGGATTAAGCTCGCTTTTGTACATATTTTCTCAAATGTAAGTTGTGTAATAATAGTGTATGTATACAATAAAGTATAATATAAAATGCTTTGTCCTGAATGACTGACAGATCATCGCACAGCCTAAACCGCTGATCGTAGAGACCTGAAACTTGGAAGGCGTGTTCTTTGTACGACGCAGGCATCCAATAAGAAGAATTTTCCGAAATTCTATCCCTAAGGGGGTGCAAAAAGGGGGACAAAGTTTGTATGAAACTCAGACATTTTTAATTTAAATTCGTATAGACCATTCGGGCGAAGCCGCTGGCGGAAAGCTAGTAACCTTTAAAGCTATAGAACGTAATGCATCTGTTCGTTGCTGCCGATTTGAAGCGCTGGGATACAGTGGGTGCCGCCGACGACCAAATTAAAACTAATGGCTCTCAGAACTTTAGTGTGCGGTCTTATCTAACCAGGCAGAAATATGGACACCATGAATTGAGTGGTTTTTGAAATATTGGATGGTTATTGTGATTTATTGTTTAACAAGTATTAAATTTAAAACTTAAAAAAAAACGCCTACGCAAATATGTCTTCAATCATTTTGGAAAGGAGCTGATACTCTTATACTGCTGGGACTATATTAACCAAACATAGCTAAGAACCACCGCAAGGAAACCGGCTTTCAAATGAAAAATAATCGCATCGAAATTGGTCCATCCGTTTGAGGGCTACGATGCCATCCTACTTGAAAATGCCTGGTTCAATTAGGCAATTATTAAAACAGCCGTAGTAGACCGAATAAGTTTTTTTTTATGGTAAGTAGAACTGGTAGAAATAATAAAAAAGTGCTAGTGTATTTTTCTAAAAACTAGACTAACCAGATAAACATAAATATAAAGCCTACAGTTTTAGTAGTATTATTCCTAATAACCTGGTTACCCTATCGTTGTTATATCAGATGACGCGGTCGCGTCCTACCACTGGATCTTACTTTATTGGTTCAGTTAATGGCCAAAGCCTGGAGTTTTAGCCGGGACTTTCAGTTTTCTAAAACAATTTGAATACTATAATTTTGGCGCCCGTGTGGTTGCCTAAGTCCACACACATGTAGCGTAGTTGGTTTAGACTAGCCACAGTGAGATAAGTTTATTAGTATGGTTAATGGACGAAGACTGGAGTTTTAGCAAGTCCGAGCTATCTCTAGTATTGTAAAGATAGTGGTTTTTTGTTTGTATGTGTATGTAGGCAGTAATATTCCAGATTTTTTGAAAACGGTAAAACGGCTAAACAAATTTGGAGATAGAGGGGATTGCAAAGATTGTAATATACTTGGCGAGGCTTATACCCGCGTCCCGAGAGAACTACTCAACACAGCTAGAAGTCGGTGTCAGAATACTCAGTAATTTAGAGACACCGACTTCTAGAGCGACGTATTGGCTCACAAGCGTTTATATCCTATTTTTCTCTTTTCAGCATTTCGAAAATTTGTTGAATTTTGAACTTAAAAAAAGTGTGAAATCGCCAATCCGCCTTGAGCAAGCGTGGTGATTAATGCTCACGCCTTCTCTGTATGAGAATAGGCCTGTGCTCAGCAGTTGGACAATATATAGGCTGATGATATGATATATTTGAAGAATTCTTATATATGTATATACATAGTATATTCTTGACGACCTGAGTGGCTCAGTGGTCAACATGCAGGAATACCACGCAAGAGGTCCCGGGTTCGATTCCCGGCCGGGCCGAAATTGAAATGATGAATTTTAATTTCTGTAACGGGTCTGTTACTATGTATAATATGTATGTATTTAAAAAATATATAAGTAGTAAATCCGTTAAGCTAGCACCCATAACACAAGGATGCTTGCTTGCATTGCTTACTTTGGGGCTAGATGACGCTGTGTGAAATTGTCCAAAGATATTTATCTATTTATTTATTTTTATTCTTTGCCCCACAGTGCTTTCTCTAATACACACTTTGTGTAATTGTCTGTTATTTCCAACAGAACAGCACAAGGCTTCACGAATAATGTGCCACTCTAAAGTAAGACTACTCACTGTGTCCAGCAACGACCGTGTTGTTTATTGGCTAGCTTATAACGAGAGATGTCGAATGACCGTGCTAGTGTAGCCCATTTCATAAAGCTGGGCTTTTAATTTGTGGTGTTGTTCTAATTGTTGTTGCTTTAGAAATGTTTGTTTGTTGTGGTTTTTGTCTGAATTTCATGTATTTATCTAGCGATTTTTCTCTGAAGAGTTAAACAGAGGTGATAAATAATTATTTATCTATTTTAGGCAAATGGGTGAAAGTTAGCTCTTTTATAAGTTTTTTAAGTAGATTCTAGTGTCCTGTCTCTCCCATTGAGAAAAAAAATGCCGAAACAAAGCTCAAACAGACAGACACATTAGAAATGTTTGGTAAACCACCCACATTTTGAATAAATTGTACTTTTCATCGCACAAGTTGTAATAAAAGTTTCCAAATTGACGTAGCAACATAAATACTATTGCATGTAATTTCTGAAGTTTTGCATGAGCTTTGTGTAAAATTTTACCAAAATCGAATAAGCTGAACTCTGAGAACTTTTCGAACAGACAGACTGACAGAGTTCGCTGTATTCGTTGCAAAAGTTTGGATTGTAAAAATTAAGGTAGGTAGCCTATTAAAATAAACCCAAAACTCGTAACTTTAGGTAAACGGCCTTTATATTAATAAAAAGCAGAAGTTTTTATTAAAAATCGCATATTTCCTGAATGTTGTAGACAGATGTGATTAATTATCTGCTTTTTGTGGAAAGGGGACGATTACTCTCGCGAGTTATTTAAAAATGTCTTAAAAAAGAAAAATTGTTTTCATGTTAACTGGCAACACTAACGGTGTTTTTAATAAGTAGGCCATTTTTATTTTTATAGAGGCATTGTTTATGTTAACGGCTGAGGGTCAAAGAAAAAAAAACTGGTTCAAAATAAAAGCTCACAGTATTTCCAAAAAATAAAATCCTTAACCTCGTTGGTCCAGGTTTTGATTATGATTTCCTAGGCTAGCAGTGTTGTATTTCAAACTAGAAGTTTACAGTTTGGATGTTTGGTAAAAATAAGGGTAATATTATGTTAGGAGTCCTCAAAGAGGAGTTCTCCAGAAACGAATTAAGTGATTACGATAAAACCTTTGAACTTAGGGCTGTCACAACCAAAAAGCGACTTGCTGTATTTTTTTTTTCTATCATTAAAAATACCCGGTGAACAGTTTAATATCCGGCTACCATCTGATCTTCGATATTCTTTCAATCTATCGACAGGTTTATTTTGAAGAACCTTATTAAAAAAATGTAATTAATAAAATTGTTTTCGGTAGCTTGGGATACTCCTTTATTTTTATAACATTTTACGAAAAAAATGGATGGTTAATTAGTGGAGTTCCTTGTGATGAAAAGTGTTATCGTACGAAATGATTTATTAATCGACGAAAAAAAGGAGGAGATCAACGCGTATATTTTACAGAGTAGTCCGATTTTAGTAATTTAGGTAAAGATAAAGATATTTTTATTTGCATTAACATGAGTGATATTACAGTACATCTAGAGCGGTGCATTGGTGCAGTAACGTTTATACTATAAAACTTAAGTTTCTCTTTTCAGTATTTTTGGAAGTTGATTGTATTTTTTTTAGTCTAAGTTTCTTCATAAAACGAAACATAATTTCGGACGCCATTTTGTGCCATGTCAACTTATATCGCTACCGCAATAATATTTTGACTCGATAAATGACAATATTTTTACGACTAATCCACAATAAAATAATCTTTATAGTCTTAGTGATAATGCTCATTATAGCGTACATTTATTACACATATTCATTCCATATCGATTAGGTTTATGGTCGAATTTATGGATATGATTATGGTTTAGTTGTCTATGGATCGGGGGAAAATGTATCTCAAATAGATTATAGGTCTAATATTTGAGAAAAAAAATTATTGTCTTACGATTCTATAATATAACGTGTCATGTGTTGTTTTCGTCAGCATTTTAGGTTTTTCCTCCGTTTTGTAATCTGACGAGTAACATTATAAAATAACGGTACCTACTCACAGTCGTAAGGTGACTTAAATATCTACTGAATGTTGAAGTTCAAGTTGTTTTGTTGGTGAATAATATAAAGATCCACATGGTTTTACCCGGTTCCTAAGGGATGTCCTTCCCCAATTTTCATCTCTACTATACCAAATTTCGTCTAAATCAGTTTGGCCGTATTACATTACAGAAAGTTTTACATTTGAGTATAACAGACAGACATAACAGACAGGATATAAGTACCTCGTGAATACGTAAGGAAATGACGAAGCATATCTTGAAATATGAAATCACAGCCCGCTTTTATAAAATAACACCGTTGAGAGGTCAAGCGATTCCCTCGCATGACTTGCAATAGTTGAACCTTTTGCAATGACGAGCCTCTTTCGACAGGAAAACAAAGTGAAAATTAATAGGAGATTCTTTAAGGAAATTCCCAGATGGTAAATAAATCAAGTATATATTATATTCTTAAAGATTATAGAATTGCTTTCAATGAAATTATACTTACAGATAGATCTTAAAAATGTGTCATTTAATTTAATATGTGTGATTCTAATATTAAAATATTGCGTCAACCTCATCGCGGTCAACTGATGATAACGTAATCATTATACCTAAGTTCGATCGATGGGTTCCCAATTCAGAATTTACCACTTAATTTAGTCATATTTGTCAAAATTATACATTATACATATTCCGAATATTCCGAGTTTCTTACTTTCCAAATAATAAACTTGGGCAACCTTCATTACACCAGAAACCATATTGCAAGTTATTCAAAGGATCGAAAATGTCGAATTCTAAAGTCCAAAATTAGACACTGTTCTAGTTCAGACATTAATCGAAATCCTATTAAATGTTCCTGTCTCATAATGCTGATGCATCGTTTATTAATACAGCTCTCTGTTAGAAAAGCTAACATACTGAACGTCTGTCTGTCTGTCTGTCATCTAAACATAGAAATGAGGAATAATTGATGTTAACTAATGCTTGTATTGTATATTATTTTTATGAATTCTTATTATTAGGTAATAATCAAGTTTAATTAATAATTATTGTAACTTAAGGTACAAAAGGGAAAAATTAACTTTATTTTGTAATAGGGAAGGGCTTATTTTCGAAATAAAAAGTATATTAGGACAGACGGACAGTGAAGTCTTAGCAAAAAAACATTAAAATTTATCTACCTTTAAAAAAATATCTGAAATGTCAGCCAGTCTGTACATCAGTGCAACATTGTATTACCAGCAATAACCGTGCACTAAATGTCTCGGAACGACTGCACTGGTTTATTGCATTACAGGGGGGTTAGACAAGTGGCAAAACGTTATCGCTAACGCTAACGCTCAATGTATGTGAATGACATATAGCTAGTCGTAAACGAATGTCATTCCCATACATTGAGCGTTAGCGTTAGCGTTAGCGTTTTGCCACTTGTCTAACCCCCCAGAAGTGTCACTCCAACGTCGTATGACGTCGCCGTCGTGACGTCATCATGAGATTTATGTGTAGTGTTCACAAAAGGTGTTATTGTTGTACATTGTAATTTTTACTACTTGTAATTTCGTCTAAAGGATAATGAGTTGTCTTAGATATCAAATCCTGGCTGCGGGATGTTCGAAAGAGATGTCGCGCCCCTGGAATATAAAGGGCTAAGAGAGGAACATGGATGGGTTTTAGTCCGTATGAGTCTGACACTGCCTTCCGCCTTACCCACGGTGGGTTTGATGATTTCCCATACGAAAAAAATAAATAATAAGATATCAAATTCTTATTAAGACTTGATAAAAGGAAGGTTCTATAGTCGACCTGTATGTATGTATTTTCTCAAAAACAACTAATCCGATGTGAGTGGAGTTTTCGATACCTAAATGCTTATTTTACAGGAAAGGTTTTTTAATTTTCATTTTCTATTCTGTTTTTTTTTCTTTGTAATTGGAGAGGAAAATATAGCTAAGTAAGTACTTAGCTATAAGTATAGAGTGCTCCTGCCTGAACAGTGGATATATTTTGCTTGTAATTAGGAATATTTCACATGTTTAATACAGCAGCCTTTAATTTATAAGGGAATCCAATAAAACGCAGTAAAACAATAATATTATACCATCCAAATTTAAAAAAAAATAGCCTCTACAAAAATAATATTAGCAATTAATTTTTTCCGCGCACCTGTCCTTATTCCAACTTTAATCAAAACAATGTATTCACAGTCGTTCTCAAACTTTGCGACATACGAGCCCCCGATGACGTCATGCGCGTCCCCAGTGACGTCACAACATGGCTGCCAGCATCGCCATTTAATATTTATTGTCACCAGTTTCGTGTTACATTGGCCGTGCGTATGATAAAGTGTATTTTGTTTTGTAATTTTTGTTTAACATTTAGGAACTACTTCTTTCTTACCCTTTTGGAAAACAGGAAAAAAATATTTTCGGTGTCAGGATAATGTTTTTTTGATTATAAAGACGCAGTCGTTCTTTTTGTTTCGTGTTATTTAACGCGTCTTTTTATTAACATCCGGCGCAAAAAGAGGGTGTAAGTTAGACGTCGATGTCTGTCTGTGCGTGTATCTGTCTGTGGCATCGTAGCTCTCAAACGGATGGACCGATCTCGATGCGTTTTTTTTTTCATTTGAAAGCCAGTTTCCTTGCGGTGGTTCTTAGCTATGTTTGGTTAATATTGGTCTAGCAGTGTAAGAGTATCAGCTCTTTTCCAAAATGATGTAAGTATTTTTAGCGGGATTTTTTATTTTTTTATGTTATGAACTTAACGCTAGATCATATCAGATTCTTAAAACGAATTTAAGTGTAGTATTCTAAATTACCGTTTGAATAAATCTTCAAAGGTGTATTTTTATGGACTCTTTCACGCCTTTTGAAGATTAAGAACGAAAACAAAATTATTTTCCAAAACGAGTTCCATACCTTTATCCAGAGGGATAAAGGTATGGAACTCGTTTTGGAAAATAATTGTAATAATGGAAAATAAAGCGGGAAGAGTCCCGCTTCGTTCCCGTTCACAAAATTAATTGCTCACTTTGAGAACCACAGTCCCATACCTATATTAAGAATAAAAATCGCAATCTAATATTCCCTCGGATGGTGCTAATTTATTCAGAATATTAAAACGTATTTATCACACAGATTCTCAAACGCCCCATTTCTAATATATACCTCTTATTAGACTTCCTTTTGCGGAATATTTTTTATGTGGAATAACTTTATTAGGAATGATAATGAGTGGGTATTGATTGGGTGATTTATTAAAAGATGATTTGAATTTTTTAAGGTTTTCCTGTGATATTTTTTAAGGTGCTGAAATGCGAAAATTCTTCGATGTTAATTTGTGCTTGCTGCGGTCAGTCTTTGGATGACTGTACCGTATGTAGACTTTATAGACCAGATGAATCAATAGGTTTGTCCCCCAAAATTCCTAAAATTTGGCGACTGATTTGATGATTTTTTTTCAGCAGGGTAGGTTGAAACACCGGGTCAAAAGTTACTTTACTACTATTACCGAATAGTTGGGGTCTGATGTGAAAAATGGTTTTTTTTCTTCGCATTTAATCACATTGGAAGGCGACTAAAACCTAGTTGAGAAAAAGGTAGAAAAATTAGGTAACAAGTCATTTAGTCTAGTCAGCTCAGGCTTCTTGTATTCATCACAGCTGTCACCAATTGTCGACTCATCTGAACTGAACGAATGAGTGACACAACTTTTTACACTAGTTCTCTTGAAAATGGCTCTTTCAGCTCAATTGTGATTGATTAAGCCCTATCAATCAGTTCGATTGATCGGCGTTAATGTTCGGAGGGATTGCTTTCAATCATTATGTTGGATGAAAAGGATATTTATGTGATATTTTTGCTGAGGGAAGTAGAAGCGCTTGTTGGTATTTTGAAATTTCTTTTGGCCTTATTTGCTTCAGGAAGTAAAATGCATATTCTTGGCTTGTTTTCTTCAAATTTTATCCTGAGTACTAGCTTCTGCTCGCGACTTTGTCCGCGTGGAATAGTGGTGCTCCGCTCCTGTTGGTCTTAGCGTGATGATATATAGCCTTCCTCGATAAATGGGCTATCCAACACTGAAAGAATTTTTCAAATCGGACCAGCGGTTCCTGAGATTAGCGCGTTCAAACAAACAAAAAAACTCTTTTGTTTTTTTTACTTTTACTCTAGGGATGCGGATGAAATCGCGGGAAACAGATAGTATTTTATTTTCAAGTCAATAAACAATGAAAACTGATTACGAAGATACGAGTAAAATGCCTGCGTTTTATTAGTTCTGAAACTAAAAGCACGTATTTCCTACGCTGCAGTTTTACAACCAAAAACATTTGTAAAATGTAATTTATATGGAACAAACGACAAATTATCACTTGGCCGCGTAGTCGGAAAGTTGCCAATACGACTCAATTGCTTTTACGATACGTGCTATAAAGCCACCGATTAAATAATGAATGAAGCGATAACTTGCAAAAACGTGTAAAAAATATAATTTGGCCGTAATAACTAGATCGGTAAATAAATAACTACTGGTTTCCGAGGTGTCACCCGTGTCTCGTAGGAATAACTTGACTTAGCCGGATTGAAAGCATCCTTTAACCTTCCCCGGGGATCAAGCTATCTCATACCAAATTTCATCTTAATCTGTTCAGCCGTTTTAATGTGAAAGCTAAAAAAACAAACTCCCTTACGCATTTACAATATTAGGATTGTTACATCATTATTCATACCTAGAGTGCGTTATGAGACATCAAACTCACATGGACATGCACGAGAGAGAAGAAGCTATACAGGACGAATAGCACCGTCCCTTTTTCGTAAAGAAATCTAGATCTTTATAATGTATGATACCAAGGCTACAGTAGTACAGGTTACAAGCTCAGGTATGAATAAAATGTTTACCAGCGTGTGTCATTTGGCATCTATGCACAAATATGAAAGAACTATATGTGGACACTCCATTTGTTCGTTAATCTGTGGATGAAACGCTCGATTTATCCGACAGTAATGATATCCCGTATTTTAGGACAAACACACGTTACGATCATTGTTATTCGCGTTTTAAAGAACTCTCAGTTTTGTTACATTTTATTGTATTGCCCTTTTATTTGAGGACTTGCTTTCTGCCAGTGGCTTCGCCCGCGTGGTCTATACGAAATCAATTTAAAAAAACACAAAGTTTTATACAAACTTTGCCCCACTTTTTCAATCGGATGCCTACGTCATACCAAGAACACACCCTCCAAGTTTCAGGTCTCTACGATCAGCGGTTTAGGCTGTGTGTTGATCCGTCAGTCATTCAGAACAAAGCATTTTATAATATAGAAAGACACCTATGGTTAATAAAAAAATATATCAATACTTAAAACGTTAAAAAGAAGTGTTTATTATTACACGGCACGAGTAACGGAGCAATTGGCTAATGCGCTGTGTAACGCGGGTTCGATTCCCGCACAGGTCAAATAAAATTGTCCCGATTCTTGATATGTCTTTGTAAATGCACCCAATATACATAAGAAAGTTCTATTGTGGAACAGAAAAAATACATTTAAATCGTGCGACATCTAAAAATATTTATATAAAAGGTACCTAAACCAGTATATAAGATATTCCAAAACTGAAAAATAGTAGGTAGGATATGCAACTGAGGAGCAAAGGCGATGCATCGTGACTCGAGTACCTACACACTAGCATAGTATATGTATGTTTTCATAAAAGGAGGCGATGCGGCGTGAATCTTGAAATCCCATCCGTACCCTGTCTTGAAGCACAATAAACGTGCAGCTTATGGGTGAGCTGGCTTAAGTCATAAGAGGTAGCGATTTTATATAATTCTAGTTATTTGTTGATCTTTGACAGTCGTTACGGGTAGTTAGAAGCCACACAGTTTCGTTATGCCCTCATAAAAGTCAGGTCATAATATACGACCCATACAAAAGAATAAAATATTTTTCATGTTAATGTAACATTTGTTTATTCTTAGTTTTGTTTTCTTTAATGGTTTTTCATTAGGCTTTTTCTAGAAATGAAAGACGGTCTTATGTAAAAAGAGTAGGTAGAAGTTTTGATGGTAAATAAAACACTTATTAAATATCATCCTCATTTTACGTTATTGGAAACCGTTCGCGGGGTTTGGATTTTGCAATATGAGGAAAAATCATTTTCCGTTAAAGAATCAGTTAATGTTATACATACGTTTCGTAGTTCTTGCTACTTTTCCGCTCCCGCCTCCGCCTGTGACTTGCGCAGCGTGGATCACACAGGAGCGGCCGCTAATGTCACGGGGCGACGCTCGCCCGACTTCTGACAACTACTTGTATTGTGATAGGCGTACTGTGTAGCGACAGGCTCTAGTATAATTTAACAGTTCTAGCAATTTTCTTGAAGTTTCACGCTTTAGATTTTTATTTTACCCTTTCTCATAAACAGTTGAGTAGTGAAAAAAATATTTGAACTTAATTCTAAATATAAGCAATAGGAAATTCTTGCTATCTTTTATGAATGGATTTTACAGTCAGTCACAATTAATCTGGCCTAGTCAGAAATATTTTTTATATATTTTTTTAACTGTCTGTATAAATTATATATACTAAATATTTGTTTTATGAATATAAAAAAACAAACGACGCTCCTTTAAAAAAAATACTGATGCGGATTTATCGCTCTTCAGTGTACCTACTCAAAAAAGATGAATATTCACGTTATAGGTATTGCACAATATTAAGAAACTCTTCACCGAATAAAATTCACGATTCTCCAAACAAACGAGGAATTACTAACACACGACTAGAACGAATAATAAGTTATGAATACCAAATCATAATTCATAGCAGCCCACGTGGATTCATAGCATTCCGATCCTGACCACACTCACGCCACTGAAACTGAAACAATTAAACACACACGTCAGTCCTAATCTTGGAACAACAAAAAACTAATCCATGTCTACCAGAGTTTCTACTAAATCAACTGGCGGGGTCGCACGTTTAAAAAGACATTAATATTTGTCGCTGGTTCACTTGTGTTGGAAATAAATATTGTAGTGTTATTCTTTGTGGAGTTGAAACGACAAATTATGTGGTTTATTGAAATGAAAACAATGTTGTTGTAAACCAAAAACATGCAAAAAAAAGTCAAATTAATGAGTTTGTATCATAAGCGGCCTATTTAATGTCACTTCTTATGAGCATTGATCATCAGTCACCAGGCTTGCTGAAAGCGGTTTGGCGATTTCAAACTTTGCAGCCCACGATGTTATCCTTCGCCATTAGTCAGTAGTATCCAAGATACACTTAGAAAGAACATAATGGCTTTGAAAAGTCACATGGTATTTGCCAGGTCTCAAATCCGCACATGCGAAAGTTCGGTGCTGGTAGTAACTTTTAGGCTACCAAGACTATGATGGGTGATCTCTGGAACCACTGGACTAGAAATTCTTTTGTTAATAGAAAATGATTAATCTCTCAGGGTTATGTTTTATGTATATACAACATAGCAGAATCTGTGGACAGAAGTCGGTTATTACAGAAATGTAAGGTTCAATGGAATTATAAGTGAATTTTTGACCATCCATTATTATATCCGTCGATGTAATTAATCCAAAAGTGAATTCTATCGTCACATTTTCACTTTTAAATGACTGAATGTGCCAGTATAAGGTAACCTGAAGATCGGTATATGATCGTGCATAAAAAATCCAGTCTATCTATTTCAGAAGAATCACAAGACATCTACAAATAAAACATTGATTTATCAGTTGCTTCAACCCTACAGAGTTCGTAAAAACCTAAACTAGTTATGAGATTGAAAGTATCCAAAACGTTTACACTATTCCCCATTGATGTTCCAATTCCAAACACCGTAAATAAAAGTTTGAAAAAGCATAATCACAATAATAAAGCTGAAAGCGAAACCAGTAAATCGGACGCCGATAAAAGTGAGGGCAATCGATATTGCGTAGGTATCAAGTGCGTATCAAACGGGCCGGGACTAGAATAGTCCACAATTAAACCAGCAGCTATTTTTGACAACGACGAGAAACAGCCCGTAGGTATGTGTGGTCCAATTTATAGGCGATAGCTTTCTGCCCGCGGCTTCACCCGGGTCGACAATTTTTTTACACCTTGGGTTACATTACTCAAATTTTAGTAGGGATCCCTAATTATTTCTGAAAATAAATATAGCCTATGACACTTCATAAATATGTAGCTTTTTAATGGCGGAAGAATTTTTAAAATTGGTCCAGTAGTTTTTGAGTTAAATCCCTACAAACAAACTAACAAATCTTTCCTCTTTATAATATTAGTATAGATAAGCGTTGTAAACTTTTAGATTACAATCCTACTAGCTTTTCGTTGGTATCGCAGGTGGATTTCCAACCTTAGCAAAGCTATTAATAACCTAAAAAATATCAAGTTTGTAACAACTAATTACTGCTGAATCTCAAACTATAAGCCGCTCTTTGCCTATTGTAATAGAATAAATCAACATCCTCATCACATCACACAATCATTACAAAAATTGACTAAAAAAAAACAATTTAATTTATATTTAGTATTTTCAGGCACCACTTTCTTTTTACAATATTAAACATTTATTTCACGTACCGGTTGTGTCCCATTGTAGGCAATAATCTTTATCATAATTATCTACACAGTATAATGTTTAAAATAACAAAAAAATAATAGTAAATTCTTTTTCTTAGTGATTTTTTTGTCTCATCAACCTTGGTACAAAACTCGGTCGCCGCTAACTTGTACCACACGCAAACCGATAGCGTTCATTGGATTCCCGAGACAAACACTGAGTACAACATGCCAGCTATCAATCACTAACTAAACGAACTCGTTTCCTGGTGTCCATCGCACGCGTTACCAATCACGGTTCACTGAATTGAAATCACGGGTTTTGTTTTTAAGTAGGACGTTGGTTTGAAATGGATAGATAGGGCATTATAATATATTTCATCTAAACATATAAGATAATCTAATACTTAGAACCTTGCAACTAATGTGCACTTTCATAGCGTATAGTAAAATTGTAACAGACCAATGCCTGTATTATTACATTATATCTATATATATATATAAAACTCAAAGGTGACTGACTGACTGACATAGTGATCTATCAACGCACAGCCCAAACCACTGGAGGTATCGGGCTGAAATTTGGCATGCAGGTAGATGTTATGGCGTAGGCCGGTAAGAAAGGATTTTGATAAATTCTACCCCTAAGGGGGGAAAAAGGGAGGCAAATTTTGTATGAAACTCGATCATTTTTTAACTCATGCGGGCGTAGCCGCTGGCGGGAAGCTAGTATATTAATAATATAAAAAATTGATAGCCAGAAGTTTTGTTTTTTTTGTCTATCTGTATATGCAGGCATCATACAAAAATGCTAAATCGATGTGGATGAAATTTGGTCTACACATTGTTTAGTAACCTGAATTAACACATACGATATTTTTGTCCGGGTGCGGGAAATAGCTAGTCCTTGCTAATCGAATCCGAAAGAAAGATACTTTAAGGGAAAAACGGCTGAACCAATTGAAAGGAAATTTCGTATGATGATAGTGCGAAACCTAGAGCAGGACATATGATAGTTTCTATCCGGCTGCGCGAAGTAGTTCCTTCAGAATGCGAGAGAAAACGCAGAAAACAGCTAGTTTTATTATATTAGCAAAGATGTCCTATATGTCTTATTATTTGCGTGTTACAGTTCAATCCTGTCATGACCACGGCCTAAGAGCAATATATATGGATCATACAGTCCGTCCAGACCATTGAACCGCGTGCTCATCAGCCGCCATTTACCACTAATATACAACGTGACGATATAAAGGACCTAGACACAATAGGACAAGAAGATTCTCAAACAATCGATCGAGAATTGATTGATTAACTTACCGCCAGAGGTTTCGCCCGCGTGGCCTATACGAATTTAAATTAAAAATAACAGACTTTATTACAAACTTTGCCCCCCTTTTTCATCCCCTTGGGGGTAGAATTTCAGATAATCCTTTCTTATCGGATGCCTACGTCATACAAAGAACACCTCCAAGTTTCAGATCTCTACGATCAGCGGTTTAGGCAGTGCGTTGATCCGTCAGTCATTCAGGACAAAGCATTTTATATGTATAAATCTCACGACTATTGTAGCAGGGCTAAGCAGAAGTAACAGTGAGTCGTGGTGGTCTAATGGTTAAGGCACTTGCATCTCGTGTACGAGTGTGCGGGTTCAAACCCTGGCAAGTACCGATGTGACTTTTTTAACGTCGTATGTACTTTTTAAATCATTATTATAGGATATTTTATGGGCACTCGAACCCCATGCCTTAAAGTTTCAACCACAAACGGCTCAAGTATATAATTAACTAGCTTTCCGCCGGCGGCTTCGCCCGCGTGGACATTTTTTTTACACCTTGGGTTACATTATTCAAGTTTTAATAGGGATCCCTAATTATTTCTGAAAATAAATATAGCCTATGACACTTCGTAAAGATGTAGCTTTTTAACAGTGAAAGAATTTTTAAAAATCGGTCCAGTAGTTTTTGAGTTAAAACCCTACAAACAAACAAATCTTTCCTCTTTATAATATTAGTATCTAGATAATGAATTAAAAATTAAAGGTGTTTTTTTGTATAAAACCTATATATTTGCACCATATATAGGTTGATAATGAAATTGTTCGAAAGCATTTTAAGTTGTTTTTTCTCCTCCACATAGGGTTATTACTTTTGCATCTCCGAGCAACAATACCTTCCGCGTTACATGTTTAGTGCTAAAAAATTCAACAGCACCCTGTGGTGGGCTACCCTACGGGGTGGTGCAGCTAATTTATTTAACAACCGACCGCGCCCGAGAAAAGTGTGTATTGTGTGTTTAATAATAATTTGTTCAGCCCGTGGTTTGGGTGGGTGCTTTTATATGTTACGATTTGTTGTGCTACGATTAGTCGTGTGGTCGAAATTTGGTTTAATGTTATTTCGATGGTTTGGTAACAAATACATAAGACACTTATTTAGCTATATATTATATATTTCTATGTGATTTTGTGCCTATAATAGGTATAAATCTACAAGCTATTAAAATCTACAAGACAATTGGACTTCATTAAAATCAATATAAATGAACGATTTTTTTGTAAAAAAGGAAAATTTATCTTTAATGCAGATCAACTTACCTGTAAATAACGTAAAATGTATAAAAAATGTGTTAAAAATAAATCAAGTAAATAGAAAATTTAAATAATATAATATTGTTTTTTTTTCACATTTTTTTTATTTATTGATAAACTAGCTTCTGCCCGCGACTTCGTCTGCTTGTAATAGTGGTGCTTCGCTCCTATTGGTCTTAGCGTGATGATATATAGCCTATAGCCTTGCTCGATAAATGGGCTATCTAACACTGAATGAATTTTTCAAATCGGACCAGTAGTTCCTGAGATAAGCGCGTTCAAACAAACTCTTCAGGTTTATTATATTAGTATAGATTTCAAATCGTACCAGTAGCTCCTGAGATAAGCGCGTTCAAACAAACAAACTCTTCAGCTTTATTATATTGGTATAGATTAGTATAAATATAAATTTATCAACTTCACCGATCATATCGTATCCACATCGTGTCGTACCCCTTAAAAGTCTTAAGTCGTCGAGACCGCGGATTACCCTTAAATAATAGAAAGGGATGCTTTATTCCGATTCGTTAGCTACCCTCCGCTAGTCCGAATGACCAGGCTGGGCTATTTGTTACAGCACTTGTACAGTATTCATGTGGGTTTGATGCTGTTGTGAAAAATATCTACAGACGAGTGGACAGGACTGTGATCTATATCAGCTGAATATAACCTGCATGGGAAAAGAAAATCTTAGATACATTGATACATATAAAATGCTTTGCCTTAATGACTGACAGATCAACGCACAGCCTAAACCGCTGATCGTTGAGACCTGAAACTTGGAGGTTGTGTTCTTTGTATGACGTAAGCATCCGATAAGAAAGGATTTTCCAAAATTTACCCCTAAGAGGGTGACAAAGGGGGCAAAGTTTGTATGAAACTCTGTCATTTTTAATTTGAATTCGTTTATCCCACTCGGGCGAAGCCGCTGGCAGAAAGCTATCATTATAAAATTTAGCTATTTTTTAATTATAAAATTTCTAGGCCTTTTTTGCCTGTTTACGTATCATCTTGAAATAGAGCATGATATTGAAATGTTTGTGATAGTGTATGTCCCGTATTTATAATATTAGTCCCAATACAATACGTGTACCACCATTCGTTCCTCAAACAATGTGCCTCGCCCAGCATGGATCATTATCTCCCATAGAACTATACTGTATTTATGATTGTATCAATATTTAGTGGGCTGGCTCACTAGGAGGCACTCAATAAATATATTGCGTGGGAAAATATATCTGTATTTCGGTATGTTTACTGTTCTATTCTTTGTCGGCATAACATTGTATCTAATGTATATTGAATAAATATAAAAGTAATCTCAGTTTCTTTTCGAGATTGAGCTGACTTCAATATTAATGTGCTGAAGAATCATTGTACAATCGACAAATTTGAATCATGACCCACTTTAACGATAAATCGTTCGAAACCGTCAAAATAACAAAGATTTCCATCCTTTTCAGTGCATGCCGCACTTAGGACGTTTTAAATATTAGGCAAGCTATGTCAATACGGGTTGGAGATCTATGCAATTTTAATCTTTGTTGTCACTACAATAGATAATAATATTTTCTATAAAGCATTAATAAAAACATTTTGAATCCAAACTCTTTGGAACAAAAAAAAAAAAATTATATCGTGTTACCATGGAAACGTATGTTTACGCGAACGTCGACCTAATTGTATTTGAATGTATGTAAGAATATAGCCTTATGGTGGGTCATGATTTAAATTGGTTGACTGAGTGTACATTGATCATCCTAAGGAAAGAAATTCGAGCACCCGGATTAAAACGATTCCATGTCCTTCCCTTGGTTTTAATCTTTGTTCAAAACAAATTTCATCTAAATCGGTTTACCGAAAGTGTTACAAACAAACTCACATTCGCGTTTTAAATTTAAATTGCTAGAACAAAAGACAAAAAAAATGCAGGAAAACGTCTACACAATTTAATTATTTTCATGCCAATTCTGACTTGGTCTGTGTCGATACAAGAACCATTGATTTTTTCGGATGGGAAATCATCAAATGACTCCTCCCACCGTGGGTGGGGCGGGTAGGTGTCAGTCTCTTACTGACTAAAACCCATCCATGTTCCTTCCTCAGCCCTTTGTATTCCGGGGGCGCGGTATCTCTTTCGAACCTCATCCGCGGATGAATAAGACAGTAAGTTACTATTGTGTGTTTTTTGCCACCAACTTCCATCGAAAAAGCTTTCTGTATTTAATTATTTTTTGATTAGAATTTTATCCGGGTCTTTGTCCATGCAATAACTATATTGTTATTATTTCGCATCCTCTAATTAATATTCACAAGAGTAAACTACAAAACCACAGAAGCTGAGTTATTTACGCGTAACTTGAGCCTGCAGTTAATTATTTGACTAAAAGATCTGGGTACTCGTCAAACATTAATACTGAGGCCTATGGGATTGTGGGTGTCGGGTCGGGTGCCACTGTCAGCGAGCTTAAGGTGTAAGCTTTTGAATAAATTAAAATCCTATCCTATTAGATATTTCTAATAATGTTTATATACTGTAAATATTAATAAGAGGCTACATAACTAAGTAACTAATCGTGGCTAAGTAACAGCCGCACGGTTCGATCGATCAAAGGTTAAGCTGCGCTTGGCGCGGTCGGTCCGTGGATGGGTGACCATCTATGTCATAGCGAGACTCCTCCGTGCCTCGGAAAGCACGTTAAGCTGTTGGTCCCGGTTGTCATTTGTACATCTTTGACAGTCGTTACGGGTAGTCAGAAGCCAGAAAGTCTGACAACCAGTCTTACCAAGGGGTACCGTGTTACCCGGTAACTGGGTTGTGGAGGTCAGATAGGCAGTCGCTCCATGTAAAACACTGGTACTCAGCTGCATCCGGTCTAGACTGGAAGCCGACCCCAACATAGTTGGGAAAAGGCTAGGCAGATGACTGTAAATATTAATAAGGTTTGTTTGTTTGTAAAGAAAAATTGTCGATTACTTTGAAATTATAATAATATGAATAAACTGTAAGAACAATAGTTTCTTTTTCCGATAAAAAATAAAAATAAATCCTAACTAATATTATAAAATATGAAAGTGAGTTTGTTTGTTGTTTATGCGTTCACTGTAAAACTGCTGAACCGATTTCGATGGAATTTGGTAAGGATATAGATAGGACTCAAACAGAAAGACTTGTGTATTTAATTAGGATCAAATTACAGACAGTTTTTCCAGACATTCAGCTGAAGTCAAGCTGACAGATGACATGAACTGTGGCTCAAACTTTTATGGCACGCATTTTGCTTGGTGATTACAGATCTAGTTACGTTAGTAACATTGTATCATCATCATCAGCCTATATATTGTCCCACTGCTGGGCATTAATCACCACGCTTGCTCAAGGCGGATTGGCGATTGTATTAGTAACATTGTATATCAATGATTTTATTGCAAACAGAGTCGTCGTATGTATCTCAATTTTTCTCGTATAAAAATTATCTACGAAACCTCTTTTAGTAAATATTTTACGCTTCACTACTGGTTTTTAGGGTTCCGTAGTCATCAAGGAACCCTTATAGTTTCGCCATATCCGTCTGTCTGTCCACGATATTGCTCAGAGGTTCTTAAGAGTAAAAGGCTGAAATTTGGCAAAAGATTCACAGACGTAAAACGAACTTTTAAGGAAAACTATCATGGCTAAGTAGGCTTAACCGGTTACAGACTTATAGTCGATCAACTAAAACCTACTAAGGAACCCTATTGCGCATGGCCCGACACGCACTTCGCCGTTTTTACTTGTAACAAATCCATTCTTGTAGCTTACAATTTTAATGAATCCAAAACCGATGCGGTTCGCTATACCCCCGTTACCCTAAAGACCTCTAACCACAAGCTCGATAGCTAATACCTTATGTAAAGCGAATAAACAGGGTTTCTAATAAATAAATCAAAATGGACGCTGTTCCTTTGCTTCTTGACTTGATTAGGTTACTTTAGAATCAGCTTTGAAATTAATAATGAATATTCAGATTTCTATGTTGACTTACCAGGTTAAGCGTTATTTTCTCGTCGGCGTTTTATTTTCTTTTTTTTTCTTTAAAAAAACCTTGCCCAACACTATGAATTATTCCTGTATCGTTGGTGCGTTTACAAATATACATAACACATGCACAAACACCCAGACCCGGAAAAAAAATAGTTATCCTGTGAGGTAATCGAACCCGCGACCCGCAGCGCAGCAGCCAATTGCTCAAAAACGACAATTATTATTAATTGTCTTGATCTCAGTACATCGTGAAAATCCGTTCAAGTCGTCAGCAGTAGAATTCTAACTATCCTAACTAATATTAAAAAAAAACGAAAGTAAATCTGTTTGTCTCTCCATTTTCGCGGGAAAATGGCAGAACCGATTGAGATGAAATTAGGTATAAAATGAAGGTCATAGTTTTTATCCGGGTGCGTAAAGTAATTCCTTTAGGATTCTGGTAAATTCGCGAGAAACAGCTTTCATAATAAAAGCGGCCATATTGAAAAAAAACAGCCAGTGCGGTGTTTCAACCAGCCCTAACTGCAACGTACCGGGACCTACAACTCTTCTCGTCCTTACCGCTTCTCGCTAGCAGTGTGACCCCACCCTGACCCTCTAGGGACGGCTCTTAATACCAGTGTGTGGTATACACGAGATTGCGTGTGCGTTTTATTGTTGTTACAAAGTTTTTGAGTTAACGACTCACAGAACTACATACTCATGTATGTTTTATTGTAGTTTTTACTATTTTTACACGTGGTCGGTTTGAAGTTTGGAGATTTATTTGGACTTGGATAGGTTACTACGACATATTTCGTGGTGCCCTAGTGGTTAAGGCACCTGCATCTCGTATACGAGTGTGCAGGTTTGAGACCAAGCAAGTACCAATGTGACTTTTCTTTCGTACTTTCTAAGTGTATATTAGACGTCACTGACTAACGGTGAAGGAAAATATTGTGAGGAAACCTGGACTAAAAGTCTGAAATCGTTAATCCGCATTGAGCAAGCGTGGCAATCAATGCTCACGCCTTCTCTGTATGAGAAGAGGCTTTTACCCAATTGAGAGATAGTAAATATGCCAATGAATGACAGGTACTTGTCGAAATTTGACGTTAATTAAGTTTTTTTTAGATAGATGAAGAAGAAATTTTAGTTTTCAGCACTCATCCACATAATTTTTAATTTTGTCTCAAATTCGAACATAGTTTTTTTTAATTGTTGTCATTCTGTTAGTGAATTTTTAAAATATTTTAAATCAGTTGCTTCAGAACCTCCTTATAATATTACTTACAGAAATATAATTCCTAAACCTTTACATTTAGTTCCATCTGACAGAATGTAATTATGCTAAAATCTTTGAGAAACAAGTCGTAAGAGAATTCTAATTAATTAGTACCTACATCAAACAGACAGTGAGGATATTAGACAGAAAGATTACGAGGGAACTGAGCTGAATCTAGATTTTGTAAACGTCTAAGCCTAGCTCTGAATCGCCGCGAAGTATCTACAGTTGAGAGCAGAATTAAGGTCAGCTGGAAAAACCTTAATAACACCAAAGTCGTGAATACTATCAGGGATATAGGGGGAGGAGATCGTAGCTAAGTAACAGCCGCACGGTTCGACCGATCAAAGGTTAAGCTTCGCTTAGCGCGGTGGGTCCGTGGATGGGTGACCATCTATGTCAGCGGTCGGCAACCTTTTGGCAAGCAAGGGCCACAAGGTAGCAAAATAAACTATAGGCGGGCCGCACTTGTGATATTACCCTAGATTCTACCTGATATACCTACGTATAATTTCCCATAGAAAAACCGGCCAAGTGCGAGTCCGGTCACGCGCACTAGGGTTCCGTAGTAGGTCTTAGTTAGACGAGTATAACTCTGTAACCGGTTACGAGAGGCTTATTTAAAGGTTTAGCTCCCCGGGCCAGTTAGCTTTCCCGCCCCATTAACAAAAATGAAAAAAAATATGGAAAAATAGAACCTAACCAATGGATCGTTCTTGAAGTTGGTGACGAAAAAACATAAAACAATAACGATTGGAGACACCGACTTTTAGAACGATGTATTAGTTATTTTTCAATTTGTAGTGTATTTTTAAGTCTGTTTTATTTTGCAAAACAGTTTTTGTTTTTCACTTTTGAGTTTTTTTTGTTTGTTGCATGATAATGTTTTGAGTAAAGACCTATAAATTGTAGTATAACAAACTGTTAAAAGAAAAGAACAGATGAAGGCGCGAGCGAAGCGAGCGCGTATTTTTTGGGTCACAATAAAATAATGATATTTTTTACTTTTGAGTTGTTTTTGTTTGTTGCATGATGATGTTTGAAGTAAAGAACTCTTAAATTGTAGCAAAAAGTAAATGTGAAAAGAAATCGAACAGTTTAAGGCTCGAGCGAAGCGAGCGCGATTTTTTTGTAGGATGTATTTTTTTCTTGTTGCATGATAATTTTGGAGAGAACTCAAAATTGTGGCAAAAACTAAATTTTAAATAAAATAAAAACAGTTTAAGGCGCGAGTGAAGCGAGAGTGATTTTTTTGTAGGACCACAATAAAAAAAATTACAAACTATTAAATACAAAATAAATACTTTTGAGTTGTTTGTTGCACGATAATAGTCGAAGTAAAGAACTGTAAATAGTAGAAAAAAAAATAGGGGCAGTTTAAGGCGCGAGCGAAGCGAGCGCGAATTTTTTGTAGGATCACAATAAAAAAATACTTGAGTTGTTTTTGTTTGTTGCATAATAAGGTTTGGAGTAAAGAACTCAAAATTGTAGCAAAAACTAAATAAGATTAGTTGAAGGCGC
This sequence comes from Pyrrhia umbra, assembly GCA_963891755.1. Classification (NCBI taxonomy): domain Eukaryota; kingdom Metazoa; phylum Arthropoda; class Insecta; order Lepidoptera; family Noctuidae; genus Pyrrhia; species Pyrrhia umbra. The sequence goes on from OY982943.1 coordinate 8,116,712, forward strand.
GAGCGAAGCGAGCGCGATTTAGATTTTTTTTAGGATCACAATATTTAGGCTGATATGATAGGATGATCAAATTTAAAAAAAAATCTGAACCTCGCCGCCCCCCGCAGCCTGCCGCCCCGGGCCATGGCCCCCTTGGCCCTATGGTAAATACGCCCCTGCAGGTTACGCCTACTAAACCGTGATAATTTTCCTTGTTAGTGGATTACATGTGCTACGTTTGTGATTTTTTTTACATTTCTAGCCATTCCAAAGTTAGAGGGAGGGGGGTGCTCGTATCGAATCGGGGGGTGCTCGGCCGCGGGTTGCCGACCGCTGATCTATGTCATAGCGAGACTCCTCCGTGCCTCGGAAAGCACGTTAAGCTGTTGGTCCCGGTTGTCATTTATACATCTTTGACAGTCGTTACGGGTAGTCAGAAGCCAGAAAGTCTGACAACCAGTCTTACCAAGGGGTACCGTGTTACCCGGTAACTGGGTTGTGGAGGTCAGATAGATAGCCGCTCCATGTAAAACACTGGTACTCAGCTGCATCCGGTTTAGACTGAAAGCCGACCCCAACATAGTTGAGAAAAGGCTAGGCAGATGAGTTTGTTTGCTTGAACGCGCTAATCTCAGGAACTACTGGTACGATTCGAAAAATTATATCACTGTTAGATACCCCATTTATTGAGGAAGGCATAGGCTATATATCATCACGGTAAAACCAATAAGAGCGGAGCATCACTATTCCACGCGGACGAAGTCGCGGGCAGAAGCTAGTTTAAAATAATATTAAAACTATCATCTTCCCGCGGTTTCACCCGCTTTCTTCGCGATCTTTATTTTTATGAATCTAAATTTCAAATTATCACGAAATTTCGAAGTATAGTACATTTCTACTTGACCCTTCGGCTAAAACAAGCGTGATGTTTTAAAAACAAATATTTTCCCCAAATCCCCAACTAACCGGACCTTATCTAAATCTGTTTACAGTACTCGCTTCTTGTTATCCCCCCGTAGTCTAGTACTTAGGCCACCCTTTAGCCCTAACTGGGGGTGGCATCAAAAATTCAACCCCAAATGTAGGGGGCAGTCTGAAGGTTGGGGTTTTACTTGAAAATTTAATGCTTTATTTCTGGAAAAGTTGCTTTTTTCAGCGATGAATTTCACTGTGGCTTTTTTAGAAGGACACGGTTGGTTTAGCTGATTTAGCTGATTTTTTGTACTTCTTTGGTCGGAAATATATCTTGGTTTATAGCTGGGGATGGTCAGGAAATAACTGTTTTTCATTTGTTTTCGGTGCTATTGTATATACATCTGTTTGTTCCACTACGAAGATTTTCTTCAGTACATCATATTCTTTTTTTTTTTTTTTATCATTGGACAATTTCACACAGCGCCATCTAGCCCCAAAGTAAGCAACTAATATGCTTGTGTTATGGGTGCTAGATTAACGGATAAACTACTTATATACTTTTTTTTAAATACATACATATTATACATAGTAACACCCAGACCCGTCACAGAAATTAAAATTCATCATTTTAAATTCTACCCGGCCGGGAATCGAACCCGGGACCTCTTGCGTGGTATTCACTTATGTTGACCACTAAACCACTCAGGTCGTCTCTCTTAATATATCTTATTAATATTCATATAAAGCGATGGTATAATGCCAAGTAAATAAACAAAACGAAATGCCCGACGTAACAGGTGACGCTACTTATTTTTACGTCGTAAATCTTTTACCTCGCACACGTCCGTGCCGTAAGAGTTAAATCCTAAAAATAAAATAAAAACGCCTGCATTTCCCCCACTCCAGCTTACTAGCTTAATAGCCTTAGTGTCTTTTTGTTTTTTTTTTCATTCGTGTCGTAGCTAAACGCCAGGTTAATCCTCACTCAGACTGAAATAAATCGCAGCGATCACCTTGCAGCTTACACTTTCAGTCTGTCTAGTTTTTTGCCTAGAATGATACGATGTAAATGTGATTGAGCTTTAGATAAATCGAGCGGAAGACAGAACGGTTTTTTGTGTAAGCAGATTTTTAAATAAGTAGTCCTTTTATGTACTTTGACGGATTGAAGTAGCTCTGAGATTTTAGCGTTCCGTAGTCAAAGAATTCCTGTCTACTAGCTACGGAACCACGCTCCCCGATATTTGTGATATGTTTCACTAATATGAAATTACGACTCTCATAATGAATTAACAATCTGTTTTGTCTATCTTTTCAGGTATGTATCCCGTTATCATCGAATACTGAAAATTATTTCTCGTAAGTAATTAATATCCTGCAAGTATCAATCGAGTGTTCAAAAGCTCGAATTAAATAAACAATTTTCTTAAACAACTGCAAAAAAATAAAAAAAAAACAACATTTCAATTACAAAAATGTGGAAGAATATATAAATAAAAGCAAATGACAAATTGCAACCATCTGACTTGCCAAAATACACCACGCGAGTATTTATTGCAATGGAACCGGTACTAAAATAAGATGCGTCTACGCATCCCTGTCCGTCAACGGTGCGCGAGTGACGGAAATAGACGGACGATGACGCGACAGAAATAGTTGTACACGTGTCATTTGTCGCGCCGTTGTGTCCTGTCGCGCGCGACAGTGTCGTGTGAGTCATCTGGGTTGCTAGGTGTAAATAATTGGAAATTGTGTTTGTTTTTTTTTCATTCATACATTTTGGTGCTTCCAATATTTCTGATTTGTATGTTTAATTCTTATTTATTTGAATAACTCGTGATGACCCACTACTGGGCACAGGCCTCTGTTCATACAGAGAAGGCATGAGCATAGATCACCACGCTTGCTCAAGGTGCATTGGCGATTTCAGCCTTTTTAAGTCTATATATGACTTAGAAAAGTCACATTAGTACTTGCCAGGTTTCGAATCCACACACTCGTACACGAGAAGCGGGTGCCTTAATCACTAGGCCACCACGACAACAATTCGTATGGAAGAACGATTATAAAAATAGTACTTGGGTTACAATAAAAAATATATTAATTATTTTTGTAATTTATCACGCTGGCAACCCCGTTACTCACGCACACACGCGCGTTCGCCCACAACGTCAACTTCAAACGTAGGACACGCAGTCTCGTCTGGAATTCAACATATTCCGTGTATTTTTAATTTTCCTACGTTTCTAGCCATAAAATTATACTTTTGCGGTGACATTTAGAATATATTTTATGTTGTTTTATAGCCCAGTCATATTAGGTAAAAAAAGGGGTCAACCTCGGAATGAAAGATAATAAGCTGCAAATTGGTATGAACCTTTGTTTTGTCATTCTAAATGTTGTCTCAAAAGTCACAATCGTTATCGTGTCCGCGTCTCAAGATATTCAAGGTCAAAGGTCACAAAAATCGGTTTTTCGCGAATATCTGGCTTCCTATCGGTTAAATGAGATTTGCATTTATTATAAAAGTTGTAGGCTATAAAATTCCCTACAACTTTTGTTTAAACTTTTTTTTCATACGACTAACCGTTTTGAAGGTAGAGCGCGAAGAGTGCACATCGTACAGTCATATACGGCCTAATGCAAGGTCAAGCGTGAGTTATGGTTATCAGTACGTTATAAAGTCAATTATTTACTTGGAAATTATAATTATTAAACAATGCCTATTATTTATGTACTAACTATTAATTATTTATATTTAATTAAAGTAAGTAACTTGATTATTTATATATAATTATTCATATTTAACTATTTAAGTATAAAATATTATTAATTCTGGATTATATATTTTAGTTTTATTTTAAGTTAAAATGATAGTAAGAGTATATATTTTACACATATTTTTATTTATTATTAAATACGGCATAATATACATTTATCAAAATGTGAGTTCAAATATCAAAAGTATCTTTGTTGATTTTAATTGTAATGAAATTGGAAATGGAAGCTAATTATCTTCTTCTTCTTCGTCGTCTTCTTCTTCTTGTCGCTCAAAAATGTTCGATTCATTGTCATCATCCTCATTATCTGTCATGTTCATCTCCAAACCTTCCAGAATATCGGGATCATATGTATTTTCTTCATCGGGATTACTTGGATACAGTGAAGCGTTGAGGCAAGCTTGTCCGTTGCACTGGCCGCAAGCTAAAGAACATTGTAGCCCTGATTTTCTGCATCCACAGCGGGAACCACAACCATTTTTGCAATTGCAAAATATTACGTTTAGTAGTTCGGCTGGTGCTGGAGGTAATAACGTTCGTAATAATTATATATAAATAATCAAGTTACTTACTTTAATTAAATATAAATAATTAATAGTTAGTACATAAATAATAGGCATTGTTTAATAATTATAATTTCCAAGTAAATAATTGACTTTATAACGTACTGATAACCATAACTCACGCTTGACCTTGCATTAGGCCGTATATGACTGTACGATGTGCACTCTTCGCGCTCTACCTTCAAAACGGTTAGTCGTATGAAAAAATAGTTTAAACAAAAGTTGTAGGGAATTTTATAGCCTACAACTTTTATAATAAATGCAAATCTCATTTAACCGATAGGAAGCCAGATATTCGCGAAAAACCGATTTTTGTGACCTTTGACCTTGAATATCTTGAGACGCGGACACGATAACGATTGTGACTTTTGAGACAACATTTAGAACGACAAAACAAAGGTTCATACCAATTTGCAGCTTATTATCTTTCATTCCGAGGTGAAAGCCCTAATATGACTGGGCTATTAGTATTGTGTGCGTTGATTCAACTTGACAGTTTGGGGTCGCGGTAAAATTAGTTTACGGTTTGATAGGTTAATTTCTGGTATTTCGAATTAGGTTAGGTATGTTGTATTTCTAATAAGTCGCGTTTTTCTCCATTAATAGTACCTATGAAATCACAGGGCAGATTCTCAATACTCGATATTTTTAAAGCTGTGGGCTCAATACCATGAAACCATACATAGTAAAAGATTTGTGATTTAATTCACATTAGTACATTAACCATTGTTATTTTTTGTTTTTTTTGAAAATTGACCTTTCTCAAAAATGGTAGATGGATGGGTTTTAGTCAGTAAGTCATTCCCTCACGCCCTACCCGGCGGGAGGGGTCATTTGATGATGTCCCATCCGATAAAAAAAGGACGTAGGGTACCACCATGTGTTTTTGCATTCACTATTCCAGTGTGAGAGCGAGACATGGTTACTAACGTGGTATAGCTCTGTCTCTTTTTCACAACGAAACTATTCCTGCTTTGGCACGTAAAGCTCCCAGGTCACACATAAATATATTTAAACCTTTTTTCAGTAAAAAAATATTTTCAATAGCTAATATTTGCAATGCACTCGTGACCTACAGCGATTGAGACGTGCAGTCTAGACAAAACTATTTTAGCTGCAATCAATACCACCAGACGTCCGCTCCTAAATTTGATACTATAAAAGCTTTTTAGTTCATACACGGTAGCCATCTAGTTACTTATTAAAACGGCGCAGTCCTTTGAAATTACCTATAATAATTTTAAACATAGTTGTAGTTTTCCCTCAGAAATGGCTGACATTAACGTTCATCATCTGCCTAGCCTTTTCCCAACTATGTTAGGGTCGGCTTCCGGTCTAACCTGTTGCAGCTGAATACCAGTGTTTTTAAAGGAGCAACTGCCTATCTGACCTCCACAACCCAGTTACCGGGTAACATGATACCCCTTAGTAAGACTGGTTGTCAGACTCTCGCTTCTGACTACCCGTAACGACAACCGACAACCGGGACCAACAGCTTTACGTGCTTTCCGAGGCACGGACGAGTCTCGCTATGACAAAAATGGTCACCTATCCACGGACCGACTGCAGCTTAACCTTTGATCAGTCGAATCGTGCGGCTGTTACTTAGCTACGAGCTCCTCTTACTGCTGACATTAACGTTATGATAACATTAGTTTGTCTGTGCCTGTCTGCATCATACTGACAGGTATTTCAGAATTCTCATTCGCGATCATAACGCCCAGGTGGTTCTCTATAACAGTTTTGAGACGATTACACCTGAAACTGAAAAGCTACCCTAAAAAGTAGGGCAATAATAAATTTAATACACCGCTCGCATTTAAATGGACATCCGAGCAAAACTTTGGATACGACCATCCAACGTTAATACGCTTGCAAACATCTTGGAATTGTAAAGTCTTTACGATAGGGTAGTAAGATACGCAGAAGGGCTAGTTCATGGAAAACTTGAAAATAGGGTAGCGCCACTGTAGAAGACACACATAAAACTGCCCACTTTTACGCCACATAATTAAATTTGTCTGATAGGTATTATATAATATATAGCTTCTGCCCGCGACTTCGTCCGCGTAGAATAGTGATGCTTTGCTCCTATTGATCTTAGCGTGATGATATATAGCTTATAGCCTTCCTCGATAAATGGGCTATCTAACACTGAAAGAATTTTGCAAATAGGACCAGTAGTTCCTGAGATTAGCGCGTTCAAACAAACTCTTCAGCTTTATTATATTAGTATAGATAAATGATTTTGTAGCCATGTTAGACATGATTTCTGTGGCGGAATTAGAACAAAATAGGTTAAGATTTTGATTACATTTTTTGCGAAATCAATTGCTATAGACTATAGCTTTCCGCACGCCGCTTCGCCCGCTAGGACTATACGAATTCAGATTTAAAATATCAGAGTTTCATACATTCCCTTAAGTATGAAATTAGAAAAATCTATTATTAGTGCATACTTACGTCAATTAGGAAATATTTATGCAAAAACACACTTATAGAACCAGCGGTTTTAGCTGTGCGTTGATCGACCAGTCAGCCAGTCGGTTTTTTTTAATATGTAGTCAGAAGATAAGTGTGACTTCTGTCTTATCGCTACTCTATGGCACAGAATAACAAAGTAAAGCTGGATTTAGACAAAGCGGTTTTCTTAACTTTACTAACAAAAGGTAAGAGTATATAAGGTGAGTGCTTACGTTTGTAGTGTTTTCTTAGTTTTGTTTATATCTTTATTTTTGGGGACTTTGTTAAGACGACGGACGCGACTTTAAACTCTTGGGGTTCCTTTTAGAAAACTGCTTTTTTAAATTGCAACGAGAAGGAGGACTTGGCTTTCGTTGCGATACTAAATTTTTATGTAAGGCCGACAACATTTTAGTCAAAATACCTCTTAGGAATTTCTTCTCTTGTTTTTTACGTTTTTTTAATGAAAATGCAAATTTGCTGATTATTGATGACTGCAACAGCTTAATATGCATTCTGAGGAAAGGTGGGGTTGGGCCCCAACCAACCATATCATGTATAAAATTGATACTCGGCCACCCATCCACGAATGGACCGCAGCTAGCGTAGCTTGAACATGTTGTGTTACATGTTACTGAGTCTTCAGTAACTCGTCAGTGGTCATCGAATATGGCGGTTCAACTTTACTATACAGTATTGACTTAATATAAACAAATAATTGAAGACTTGAAACATCTCACTCCAAGACATTTTGACTATCCTTACTAATCCTTACTAATATTATAAATGCGAAAGTAACTCTGTCTGTCTGTTACGCTTTCACGCCAAAACTACTGGACTGATATAAATGAAATTTGGTACAGAGATAGAATAGACCCTGAGGAACAACATAGGCTACTTTTTACCCGGGTGCGCTAAGTAGTTCCCTCGGGATGCGGGTGAAACCGCGGGAAACAGCTAGTAGTCTATATACTCGTATATAAAAATAAATCCCTATTTCCTTTGGTCACGACATCACGGGTAAACGGCTGGTCCGATTTGGATGATATTTGGTACGGAGGTAGAGGGGATCTTGGAGAAAGTTTTAGACTACTTTTTATCCGGATGTGTGAAGTAGTTCCCTCGGGACGCTGATGAAACCGCGGGAAACAGCTAGTTAACTATAATTATGTTAGTAACGAATATTTTAAAAAGCGAAATTTACTCTGTATCTGTTAAGTTTTCACGTTTAACAGTTTAACTGATTTTTTTTTATGGGTGGGAAATCATCAAATGACTCCTGCTGTGGGCGGAGTGGGAACAAGTGTCAGAATCTTATTATACTGACTAAAACTCATCCATGTTCCTTCCATCGCCTTTCGAACAATCCCACAGAATGTATAAAATATTTTTCTTCCTTTCTTTCTTCTTCTTTTCTTTGAAAGGTATAGAGACAGATTAAAATCTATAGGATACTTTTTTTATATTTATTCAGGATGCGAGTAGAAGAGCTGATTGATAGATAAATCCCAAAAATTACCTTTATTCATGTGTCAAAAACGTCAATTTAGTTCACGAACTTCTTGCGCCAACTATACTTTAGTTACCTCACAATATCAGGTAGCTTAATAAAGCCAAGTTTAAACTTAAACCACCCACGTTATTCCCGGAGCACTCGCGGCCGAGTTACCAGCACATTAATATTTAGCGACCAACGATACATCATTCCTGACGCTAAACTTGAAAGTTTGAGTAACTGGTAGTAATTTTCCAGCAAGATTGAGAGCCGGTGGTCTTAGCTGGCAAGTTTTACTCGTAAAGATTGAAATTGTCAGTCGTAGTGGCTAAGGCTTTGGTACTAAATGATTGGTGAAGTTAGGCTTCACTTGTCGCGGTCAGAATGTGGATGGGTAACCTCTGGTTGTGATCTCTTCATGGTATGACAAGCGTTTGTGTTGGATTGGAAATCTACTGGTAGGACACCAATAAACCAGTGAAAAACCAAGTATTGGATGCACTAAAATAACCTTTATTTCAAAGGCAAGTTGGTTGACGTTACAAAAACTGACTGTCTGCCTAATTTTGGCATCAATTGAGTTTAAAATATTGATATTTAGCTATCTTAAAATTAAGGGGAGTTCGTTTCAACACAGTAAAATATTGGTCAGAGATAGGGCTGTTCTAATCATATCCGTTTGAGGGAGTGTCGAGTGGTTCGCCCATGGAAATGTGGCAGTTAAAAATGGCATGGCGCCGTCCGATTAGGAATTAAGCCAGTACCTTAAAATTTGGGGTCAAATATTTTTTTCCGGAATGTAAATATAACGCTCTTTGTACATATATAACCTCCTCCACTTTAAACTAATAAAAACACCTGGATTAATATCACTCTATGCAGTTCCAATATAGGCAGGCAACTTCAACACAAACTATCATTTTCCACTAAGCAAGTTTGCCGGGAAACGAGTCCGGAGTCCGGACTCTGGGATCCGGGCTCCGGTCGTGGCATCCGCAACACTAGCCGGAGTTCCCCCCTAGTTTATGTTGTTGCCACAGACTAAGCATGGGGTTTTATGTGTACACTAGAAGTTATGTTAGTTTGTTGTTCATGGTCGTGTGTCAGATGGGAATTGTAGATTAGTTTTATGTAGGTAGGTATGGATGGTTAGTGGTAGTTAGTTTTGTGTCATAATCTGTTTGGAGAAGTAAAAATTTGAGCTGCGGGATGTTCGAAAGAGTTACGCCCCCCGTAACACAAAGGGCTAAGGAAGGTACATGGATAGTTTTAGTCAGTAAGAGTCTGACACTTCCTACCGCCCCACTTACAGCGGGAGGAGTTTTGCTATTTTCCCATCCGAAAAAAAAAGGTAAACATTTTTGAGTTTGTTTGTAACGGGTACACACGAAACATCAACATCATCGGCCTATTCACTGTCCCACTGTTGGGTAAAGGCCAATTCTCATACAGAGAAGGCATGAGCATCAATCGCCATGCTTGCTCAAGGTGGATTGACGATTTCAGACGCGTTTGCGATGTTTTCCTTCACTGTCTAAGATACACTTAGGAAGTAATGTCCTTAGAAGTCACATTGGCACTTGCCAGGTTTCGAAACCGCACACTCGTTCACGAGATGCAGGTGCCTTAACCTACTCCACCACGACTAGAAACAATGAACTGATTGCAAAAAAAAAACACTAATAGAAAGTTAAATACGCTATCCTTGAGATTATAGGCTGTTTCTAGTGTATTACGGGAGATGAGAATTAAAAATAATGTACAACTATTCCAGAATAATAAATTTTCTCCTGGGTTCCGTTTATAGCTAGACGATTCCATCTTCAAACCCTGTATAGTCGGGTTCAACCTAAAATTTCATCCAACTGGGAATTTTAAAAATTTCATACACATTTTTATATCCATTCGGCCATCAAATACTAAATGGCTGGACGATTTCGGGAGCCACAGGATTTTTATTACAGTCCGGGTTTTATCGTTTATCGTCGGACGGATCCGGACGAATCCGGACGTCCGAGTATTCAATATGTTAGAACCGCGAGGGAATTGGGAAATTCGTTTGTATGATTCGTCTTTAAGATGTATTGCGTCTTGCTTTGAAGATAAGGATTTAGAGGTACCTATATTTGGGGCAGTTTGGATATTTTTAGATTTATGTTTATTCTGGATTTTTAAGATGTTTTATTTATTTAGAAATCAGAAAGAAATAGCAGAGTTATTAAAAAGATCTCTTTAATCAAATAAATACCTATGTTTTTATTTTTTTTGTATGGCATCTCGCAGGTCAACCTAGAAGGTTGTCGACTGCTTAACCGGGCTTGAAATAAATACCTAAGCATTAATCTTTTGTATGCCAGAAGCGTAGATCCGCACAAGACTCAATTAATTTCTATTATCTTTAATATACGGCATACAAAAGCTTAAATCACAAAGACCACTACGTCGCTCTGAAAAAAGCAGTTGATAGTGCTTTTGGCATTTTAAGACTTTTAGGAAAAACGAAAACCCTATCAAAATGAGAAAACAACATACAAATATACATACTTGTAGACAAAATAGAACAGAACTTCCTTTTTTTGGAGCTGGTAAAAAAAAATTTTAGCACCTTAAAGTAACTCAAAGGAGTTAAAATCACATAAAAGGTTAAAAGTAACCGTCTAGCAACGCCGCCTAATTGAAATAATGAAATACTTGTGTGAAAATCTATTAATCTAATAGTATTTTACAGTATAAAACTTTTGAATTTTTGATATAACCGGTTGTTTGTTTCCGTAACTTTTATTATTTCTGTTTTCAGAATACATAAAAAATATAGGAAGTTTAATACAAAAAAGTACACTCGCAAACAAAACACAATAGCAACGCGTTATCCAATTCCTTCGCAATCAGAGAACAATTTTTAGAATCGGCCGTTGTGTATAAATTTTTCACACATTTTCGGGGGGTCGGCCTGACTGGCGCGTTTCGTTCTCACTGTACCATTGTTTCATTTCAGCGCGATTAAAAAATTCACGCACTACGCCCAACTGGGGCCCGATAAAGTATGATTAATAAATAAATGTTGCTTCCAAATATTTTGTGCGCGATTGTACTTTTTGTGTGGGGAAATTGGCGATTGGATTAGATTCGATGCTTAAAAATTTTAGATCTCTCTTTTGATTTCTACTTGGTGGGACCTCAAAGGAAATGGCGTGATTTTTTTCTTGGTTAGATAATAATAATACATAATTATTATTTATATCCTATGAGTTTTCTGAGGTTTTCGTGACCCACTGACTGTTTTGTTGTTGTTATATATAAAAACAAATCTTTCCTCTTTATAATATTAGTATAGCTAATGATGACATTAAGCCGTTGGTCCCGGCTGTCTTTTAACATCTTTGGCAGTCGTTACCGATAATCAGAAACCAGAAAGTCTGACAATCAGTCTCACTAATTGGTATTATGTTACCTGATAACAGAGTTGTGGAGGTCAGGTAGGCAGTCGCTACATGTAAAACACTGGTACTCAGCTGCATCCGGTTAGACTGGAAGCCGATCCCAACATAGTTAGGAAAAGGCTAGGCAGATGATGACGGCTATTTTTTATTCATGGTCCAATAAGTACCTAACCCACATTACACAATGATATCTCTACCCCTTAAAAGGAAAACTCTCGCATACCCCTCAAAACTAAAAGAACTCAATTTTTATTCCCACTGAATTCCCCTACGTTCATCCCCCTAGGGGACGGATTTATGCATATATTTCTGAACGCCGGCTAATGTACCGACAAATTGTGTTTATATGATATGATGTGGAAGTAGCTCTGCTTATGTCGATACTAATTTGGGTCGAACATGGAAAGGGTAAAATTGTGTGAGCAACTACAAAATGAAGGAGAATTTTTGCTTAGACTTTACTGAGATAGAGCACGTTTGCTATATGCATACATGAAAATATGTTAGAAATATTTAACCGTAGACTTTGGCTTTTTTACAACAATTTTACTTGCCTTTTCTTATTTGTATAATCACAGCTCAGTGGGAAGAAAAAAAAACACATAAAATACGCTTAAAATAATTGGGCATCAAAATTTTCCTAAAAAACGGTGAAGACAAAAATCGTTAAGAATTTCTCCTAAAAATTCCCATTTCCTAAATAATCAAACGGCCCACGTGATGTAGGCACTACGTCTATCAGTTGTAGAACCATAGCAGTTAATTAAAGACTCATTATGTAGAACTGAAATCCTAATTAGAAACTCCCAAAATGTAAAAAAAAACTAGAATGAACAATTTTAACATCGTGCCTAAAGAAACCATAAGACGTGACAAATTATAACAACTCAAGTTGGCTAATAACAAATTCCTTCTAATTTTCGCAAGAAATAATAAAAATCTTGAAGATTTTAATAAAATATTTGCATTGTAACAGTTGGTCTGTCGACACTAAAAAATCTTGCTAACCCATATTTCAGAGGCGAGAAGATTAAGGAATTCAGGATCATCGCATCCATTAGGACTTACGACTTCTTAACATTTGACAAAGGACCCATCTATCTTACTTATTACAAAAATCCTTCAACAAGTAAAAAAAAATAGCAAAAAATTATTTTTTTGCAACCTCTATAACTTTTATAGTCTTTACGATAAAGATGAAATTCGTTTGGCACGTTTCCAATGTAAGTTTGTAATCGTAAATCACAATCGGCTGACGCATAGCTAGCTCTGTGAACGTCAAAACATAGGTCACAGATGTGTAAATCAAAGATTCCACGGAATGTGTCAATTTTATTTTCACACTTCAAGCCTTATTTTTAAAGGAATAAGAGTCATGTTCGCGTGTTTTTTCGTTACCAAATGATATATTGAAGTTTGTCGTTCCAACATCTGTTGACGGGGTAATTATTAAATGCGTTTACGAAGCAAGTGTTCCGTGGATTAGTGGTGACATAATGTTACATGTGTATTTGTCGCGTGCCATGTCTGTGTGTTGGTGACCCCGTTTCCTGGTGATGGGGAGCGCGGGTGTGGTTTCACTTTGACGAAACTATTTTAGAACCTATTTTAATCCTAAGGGATTGTGTATCTTTTTGTGCATTTAAAGTGAAATTTCATTAGGTTAACGAGTGCTTGCCACGGTCATTTTATGGATTCATTTCACACTTCAAAGTCGCACATTGAATTGTCGTTTAGTCACGGGCGCCCTACAAATATTTTTATCATTTTTGGAAGTCTAAAAAATAGATTTTGCCTGCTTCTTTTTAAGTCCAAATTTCCTCACGATGTTTTCCTTCACCGTTAGTCAGTGACATCTGACATACACTTATAAAGAACATACATAAGAAAAGTCATATTAGTACTTGCCGGTTTTCGAACCCGCACAGTCGTACACGACATACAGGTGCCTTAACCACTAGGCTACTACCGAACATAAAGGGCGCAAAAGGGTTCAATTAATCGCGTTGCCGAAAAGTCAAAAGCGCAAACAATCAAAACACAAAATCCATTTATGAAATTAATCACCATAATCGTTTAGAAACCCAATAAACAAAACTTCCAGCACTCCTCAAAAACGACTTAACATTATCTACTTTTAACGGGATAGAATTTTAGACATACCAGTCTTACTTACGATTCAAAATCCAGCCAAAATTTCAATGCCATAAAGTTCAAATCTTCTTGAGTGCGTACTAGGGTTGATCCACAAACAATATCAAAACGTAATCCGGACCCTTAGCTCTGTGTCGATGCCAAGTGCTGGTAACGACAGACCCTCATTCGTCAGGGGGCGTTTTAGCCAAGTTTCGAAGTAACAGATAAGTTTACAACCATAATCCTTCGTTTTAAGCTTGATTTCAAAATAATTTGGATAGAAAGAAGAAGTCTATTTAGTGGATAATTCATTGAATCTAAATCTAATCCTTATCTAAATATATATAAAACTCAAAGGTGACTGACTGACTGATTGATATAGTGATCTATCAACGCACAGCCCAAACCACTGGAAGGATCGGGCTGAAATTTGGCATGCAGGTAGATGTTATGACGTAGGCATCCGCTAAGAAAGGATTTTGATAAATTCTACCCCCAAGGGGATAAAATAGGGGATGAAAGTTTGTATGAAACTTTGTCAATTTTAAACCGATCGGGCTGAAACTTTGCATGCATATAGCTACTATGACGTATGCATCCTCTAAGAATAGGATTTTGATAAATTCCACCCCTAAGGGGATAAATAAGGGATGAAAGTTTGTATAAATCTTCTTAGATTTTCGACTGATTGAACTGAAATAAAAGATTGGAGCTACTATGATGAAGACGTCCGCTTAAATAGGATTTTGATAAATTTAACCCCCATGGGGATAAAATAAGGGATGATGGAGGATGTAACTAATTTTTTACACATGCTAAACAAAAGTGAAGCCGCAAAAAATATACCTAATTAATAATAATACTTCTTAACGCGAGCGAAGCCGCGGGCAAAAGCTAGTTTATCTATATATATTTAAATAAATCCCTATTTCCCAATGGTCATTGCATCACGCGTGAACGTCTGGATCAATTTGGCTGAAATTTGGTACGGAGATAGAAGGGATCCTGGAGAAAGTTCTTCCTTGGAGAAACTTCCGTTGCGACGCGGGTGAAACCGCTGTCATCAGCTAGTATGTTAAATCAAAGACATATACAATAAATTAAACTTCTAATATTATTAAAATAAATATCCATTATTTCATTGTACCTATTGTGTTGATGTGTTATTGTTGTTGTACCAAAGGTTTCTTTCTTTCTGGTGTTTCATCATCATCGTCAGCCTATTTACGCCTCCCCTAATGTCTGCCAGGTCCCCCGGTCTTCAGCTTGACGCATCTACCTGCAGTATTTAGTAGATCGTCAGTCTTACTTGCCGAGTGATGTCTTTTGTGCCATCTTGTGTACCCAAACCCTTCCATGGTTCTAAACCTAAGCCCTTCAAACCACAGCATGGTTTTTTTATACTTTTTAACCGACGAAAATTACGAAGGAGATTTTCGAGTTGACGTGTATCTTTTTTAATGTATTACTACGCCTAACTTTTTACAGAGTATTCCGATTTTGATTTTTTTTTTGTTTGGTAGGTCAACCTTCAGAGATGGTCCCATATAAGTGGACCAATTCATCGCTCTAGAAGTCGGTGGCAATACTAACAACAGTAACTTAGAGACACCGACTTCTAGAGCGATGTATTTGGTCCACTAGCGTTCAAATATATATATATATATATATATATATTCTCTTTTCAGTATTTTTGAAGTCGGTAGATTTTTTTTCCGTTCTCTGGAGAAGGACTTACTTATAAAGAAAACAAATATTAAAAATCTAAGCTTAATATTTCAAAGCCACATTAAATCGTTGATGAATTACAACAAAAGCACAATAAAACAAAATATTTGAACAACTGTATAAGGAAATACACAAATGGCCCTCATATATCATCCGTGACCCTAATATCTATTGCGAACAGAAAAAAGACAAAGGCATGGGAATTATTAGCGCATCAATTACGTATTTTACCCTATTGTGACAGCCCTGGTTCAGAGTTTGGGTTGTCACAATACCCTATCTCATTGCTCAAGTAATTGCATTTTTTATATACAAGATTCGAATCTAATTCAGTTTTTTTTTTATTTGAAAATTAATAACTGCTTATTTCTGTTTACGGTTTGGATCAGTTTTAGTGCTAAGGAATGTGAAACATTTTTAAAGCAACTTTATCAGTTCCTTGATAACATTTAAGGAGACTTTATTTGTATGTTTTTGTCGCATTTTATATACACAGAAATTCACTAACTAAACTAACAAAGAACAATTAAGAAACTCCAATAAAAATATACTCCCCAAAATCATATTGCGGCTACTAACAAAAAAAATAAAAACTTACTTTTGTACAAGTGAATCAATTTGGCACGGCCTCAGCTAACCTGTGGAGCCTGTGTACCGACAGCAAATTAACTTAAGTGCTATGCCAATTGAATTTTATTTGTTGATTGTACCACTCGCGGTTTCTCTGTCAAAATAGTAGCTTTAGAGCTGATACGCAAAAAAATACAGTGGAAAAAATGGCCGCCGAAACAAATTTTTGTATTGTTTTTTTTGGGAGAATTGTGGTGATTGTGCTGTTTTTTTTGTAAATAACAGTGAAAAAATCTATTGTTTTAAATTGCAAAGGTGAAAGTTTTAATTGTTATTGTATGAAATGGTTTTTTATTTGAACCATTTTAACTTTTGTAATTGTTTTTTTTTATTGTTGAAGCCAGAATTGGGGAAAGAGAAGATTTGACACATCAAATAAAAAAAATATGTTAAAATTTACTTTATTTAAAATCAAATATTAAATATTTATTAAACGATTTCACTCATACAATCAGTAATAAAAATTGCTTAATTTAGTTCAATCCACATTTAATCTAAAATAAATTAATTGTATCTTCATTCTATTGCTATCGGTACATCAAGTCCAAGATACATAGGATTTTCCCGTACTCTATTCTTTTATTTCCTTGGCAACATCTATACTTATAATAAATCTGTAGAGAGGTCAATTCTGTACATGAAATATATTTCCAAAATAACTATCAGGGGGTGATTAGGGATCGATACTGATGCCAAAAATGCAATCAGTAAAATTTTTGTCTGTCTGTCCGTCTGTCTGTCTGTCTGTCTGTCTGTCTGTCTGTATAAACTCTATAGAAACAAAAACTACTCGACGGATTTTAACGAAACTTGGTACAATTATTTGTCATACTCCTTTGATGGTTATAGTATACTTTTCATCACGCTGCAA
Organism: Pyrrhia umbra; assembly: GCA_963891755.1. Classification (NCBI taxonomy): domain Eukaryota; kingdom Metazoa; phylum Arthropoda; class Insecta; order Lepidoptera; family Noctuidae; genus Pyrrhia; species Pyrrhia umbra. The sequence goes on from OY982943.1 coordinate 8,133,712, forward strand.
TCAATAGGAGCAGAGCAGTGAAGGGAAATGTTGTCATTTTGTTTAAACGCGCTAATCTCAGGGACCGCTGGTCCGATTTAAATAATTCTTTCAGTGTTAGATAGTCCATTTATCGAGGAAGGTTATAGGCTATATATCATCACGCTAAGACCAATAGGAGCGGAGCACCACTTTTCCACGCGGACGAAGTCGCTGGCAGAAGCTAGTGTATAGTATTTTTGTTGTTTTATTTAGTACGACGATATTTTAAAAGCAATATGAATGCTATTCATATAATTTCTTTTATAAGCACAATACTCTTACTAAATTAATGTATTAATTTCTCAAGAAATTATTTTTTTGACTTTTAATCAAAACTAGCTTTTCGCTAGCGGCTGTGCAAATACGATGCAATACAAACTTTGCCTTTTTTCAACCCCTTAGGGGTAAAATTCGGAAAATCCTTGCTTATCGGATGCCTACGTCATACAAAGAACCCATCCTCCAAGTATCAGGTTTCTACGATCAGCGGTTTAGGCTGTGCGTTGATCGTTAGTTATTCAGGAGTTTTATATGTGTAGATTTTGTCGTAGAATCAAAAAGTGATCGTCAAATATTCTGTAACTTATAGCGCCAACTATACAAGAGTAGATAAACTACAGTTTCATCCCCCAACTACCCACCTGACTCAGACGATATCATCCATCCCCGCCTATCTGCTACGCAAATATTACTTGAGATGTGTAGGGTAACCATGAGATATTGAAAAAAATGGGACTGACACTATGTAGGTTTTTAAGGTGTTGTTATTGAATGAGTTCATGTGTTTTGCTAGAATAGTTGGTATCAAACGAATTATACAAAATGTTAATTGTGTTTCGGAGTTCCTTCGTGGCCATGCTACTGTAAAACAAAACGTATTTTACCTCTAGTAAACATATACAAAAAATCATGTCGTTGTAGCATGTTTTCTTCTTCCATACTATCTGACGTCATCTCATTGGTAACGTCCTTTCTAGCCATATCATCTTTTACACAATCCATCCATCGTTTGGTCTTCCTCTACCTCTATAGCCATCCACATTCATGCTCATAACTTTCCTAGTGTTACTTTCATAGTGTTAAAGATCTCAACCTAAATTTATTTAAAAGAAAATTATTTGATCTCCTAATTAATAACTGCTACTACTCTACCAAAGACTTTCTGGAGGATAAAAACATTGATAAAGTATAATAGATAATAAGATTATTATGTAATTAAGTTAATGATAAAAATATTTGTACACCGATTCGGTAGAATACATGATACCATAATATAATACTATTAACACCTGTTGTACTGTATTCTGACAAATAAATTATTCTTTCTTTCTTTCTTTCTTTCCTCACATGTTCCTCATTCCTCCGCATAACATGCCCATACAAACGGTTTCCACTTATCTTTGCGTTTACCGGTGCTACTTGCAGAGTTCCTCTTATATGCTATGTTTTGAAAAACAATCGATATATTATGTTTTTTTTATTTGTATTGTCGTGTTACAAAGTCATGGTCACCCTACTATCAGCCGCCTGTGAAGAATAACTGCGGACCTAGGCGGGAAGTCTTGGCGTGAGCTCGTTTTTTATGCACCCACTACAACGCGAAAGCAGACATGCATTACACATTATTGGGTTTTAAAACTATAGTTACCACACAGTAGAAGAACCTTTAACTATATTAGGTCTACGACAATTCAGAATATTTATTGTTATCTTGTATACCTTAATAGCATCATATTATATTGTACTAGCTGTTTCCCGCGGTTTCACCCGCATCCCGAGGGAACTACTTAGCGCACCCGGGTAAAAAGTAGCCTATGTTGTTCCTCAGGGTCTATTCTATCTCTGTGCCAAATTTCATTTATATCGGTCCAGTAGTTTTGGCGTGAACGCGTAACAGACAGACAGACAGACAGAGTTACTTTCGCATTTATAATATTAGTATAATATTAGTAAGGATATTAGTAAGGATAATTTTCTCAACCATAATATTGTAAACACAACTTTTGAAAAGAGTATCCATGGAGTTTCTTGCCGGTTCTTCTCCATAGGACCCACTATTTGGAACCGGGCTACTAATTTGACCTTTCAGAAGTGCTTTATTTGGAGGCCTATGTGAAATAAAATAAATAAAATTGACTTTGAACTTGACATAAATTGAAAGTAGTAAAAATAATTAAAAAAAACTATACTCTATTTATCACATACATGTAATAAAATTGTAACAGGCCTATGTCTGTACATAATACATATTATTGAAAAAAAAAACGAATAAAGTATTTATTACACCATCAGAAACAAACAAAACAATTTTTAGTTTTTTTTTATGTCTGTCTTTTAGTACACACATAGTAACAAACATACATTAATACATACAGACTCACAAACATTCGTATATATAATATTAGTAGAATATACTATGCTCATACTTAAGAAGCTCGCGTTAACTTCCATGCCAGCACGACACCACCCCATTATCCTAAACTACAAACTTAACCACGAAATTTGACAAGATCACCGTACCGTAAAGCCTTCGGTTCGACTCCCGGGCGCGTGTCAGTTAGGCAGCCAATTAACTAACAGTTGCAGAGTTCTAACTTCGCGTATCCTCAAAGGTAGCGTCTTCGTTCCCGATGCATTGTGTAATTGGGGGTGAGTTTACTAACGTGTAGTTAATCGAGTCTGTCTTGTGGTTAGTTTAAACTGTTCATGAGTAATTGATAGTTTATGGTGGGGAGGTACGGGTCTTGTGACGTCATAAGTCAGTAGTCGCTACCGTCACTATTTATGAACGTGGTGGACTGAAGATCAGATGACCAAGGAATGGATTGTATTAAAGACGATATACCTAAAAAGGATAATGAATACTAAAATTATACGCAGTTAAAGATGTATGATAAAGAATGACAATATTAATTGATCTTTAATTAAAAGGGAGAGCTTGTTCTCTTATCCTGATTACATAAGAGATAAGAAGTATGGGATGTTTCTAACACTTTTCGACACATTTTGTAGACTATGTCTGTCCTTAACGGGACCTCGGGTTCTATTACCAGGTTGGCCATAAACCGTTTCTTTCTTTTCAGCGACACTAATTAGCGGTGAAGGGTTTTTAAGGTGATGTTCTAAAATTTAAAATAATTCATTAATTGCAATAAATATATTTTAAGTTATGTTAAGATTCTTACCTCCATGATAAATCCACTGGACTTTTATTTCGGCATTCATCAGTTGCGTTCGTCATACAAAGAACACACCCTCCAAGTTTCAGGTCTCAACGATCAGCGCTTTAGGCTGTGCGTTGATCCGTCAGTCATTCAGGGCAAAGCATTTTATATGCAACCTTTAAATCACGCCAAAAAACCTCACTTAAAATTCTCCAACGTCTAATTAAATTGAAATCAACCACGTACTACAAACATTTTTACACCAAAGAATGTGAAAAACTCCGAATCGCCGAAAACCGTTTTGTACTACGGAATTCCCATAAATATTTCCTTGTGTAAGATAGCGAATTAAAAATTTATACCTGTTAGCGAAAAAGCGCCTGAAGCGGCCCGTGTGGTTTTAATTATTACAATGTTGAGCTCGTGGGGTAGAATGAATTATTACAATTAGCTTTTTATAGGATGGATTTTATTGTAGTACTAGCACTTTGTCCGCGACTCCGACCGGGTGTGCGTCGGTAAAAAATAGCTTGAAAAGTAGCCTAAAGGCTGATCCTGTTTACAAAACTTTTTAAGCTATTGCATAGCTTCTATCGCGGGCCTTGAGCGTGGAGACCGAATCCAGAAATTCCGTAACGAAAACAAAAACCTAACATCTCCCACTCCGACCGGCACAGCGGTGATACTTTTTAGTTTTGCCATCTATCGATGAATAACAGAACTTTGTATGACTTTTTGACATATCACGCTTGTCTCTTTAGTTCAGCAACTAGCCTCTAGGTGGCATTGGTTGTATCGGCGTTATTTATTTATAATTAATTATAATTACATAAGTTGATCAAAAATGCTATGCTTTACCGCGGCAGTCCCCGAGTGCCACACGTCTTTTTTTTTAGAAAATCCCACTAATAATATTATAAATGCGAAAGTTTGTAAGGATGTATGTTTGTGACTCTTTCACGCAAGAACTACTGATCGATCAAAGTTAAACTGAGTTTGCCGCGGTCGGTTTTTGGATGGGTGACCATCTATATCATATCAAGGCTCTTTCATGCTTTGGTAAGCACGATGAATTAATAGTTCGACAGATGCAATTCTTACATCAATATTTTATGCTTTCAGACTACATGCTCTGCTTACCCACATAAGGTAACATGTCTAGCGTATATCCTCAACAATATTGTATTCAAACAATTTTATTTAAACCAACGAGCAATCTTGCACCGCTTCCAGACAAAATTGTTTCAGCCACTTCAGTCTCAACTTGCAGAATATTGAAGCGAATTTATATTTTAAAGTTGAAATGTTAAAGCACATTTTGTGTTGTTGTCTGATTGAAGTTTGTGCATTTTTCATTTGTGAATTGAAGTACAGTGTATTGCAAAAATATGTATTCACTTAGCTAAATTGGAGTAAAATGTTTTTTTTCTCACAGTTTTTATTGAACATAGAAATTATTAAAATCTGCCCGACGCTAAATAGTCAGGATAATGTAGCTTCCTATTAGTGAATAATTTTTGAAATGGATCCTCTTGTTTCAGAGATTAAAATAACAAATTTTACTTCTTTATATAGATATTACATATTAGTATAGACAGATAAATAGCATCTATGTTTTAATTTTTAAATATTAGACAACATAATTGATTTTGTCAGCAAACATTTTAAGATATCCTAATTTTTTCCCTTTCAAATAAAATAAGTTGATTGATTTGTGGCGGGTCAACAACAGTTAAATAGTACAGTGTAAATACGACCACAATTATTGACTCACTTTTAAAAAATATTTTAAAGAGGTATTTTTTAACGAGTGTGTTTTTCTAAAACTACACTTTATGTAATATTTGAGAGAGTTCGCTTTTTACTCGTATTTCCATAATGCAATGCTTTTAGTCTTTATTTTGGCAAAGCCATTTTTGTACCTAAAACACCTCTACTTTCTATTAACCAAATTCTCAAATTTATTTATTAATAAAATCCGTTCAAAATATAGTTCCGTTATAAAATATTGCATTACATTTTATAAGTTTTTTCTTTTCTAAATATTTGTATTCTTATATCCGCCATATATCCACTATAGTTACTACTAAAGGGAACAAAGGATACCCAAGCAATATCAACACGAAAACACTCAGTACGCGTACGGAATATTTTTTTTATTAAAACTACCGCCGCCCGCCGTCTAATGTCAAATGCAAAATGTTATTACGGCCGCCAGTGTACGACGATTTCAATTTCAACAAGTGGGTAGCAATATTGCGCCCCCACTGTATGTACACTGGCGTGCATTGTAAAGTGGTGATAGATTTTATATTGGTTTTGCTAGATAGTTTATCTCTTTTTTTTCTCTTGAGGATAAATTTATATGATTTCTTAAGTTTTTTGCCATTGATTTATAGAGAGTGTTTAGAGTTAGAGAGGGAAAGAAAGAGACTTAACAAGGGATGGATAGATAGTATTTGAAGGGGTGAAAGGCAGTGGTTGAGACGCAAATATGAAAGAAAAATAATATGGTTTTCTTCTTGATAAATAATCATGATGGTACCATTTCAACGCGTCTGTTCATAAAGACTTTAGTTTTACCTGGTTACTGGGTTGTGGAGGTCAGATAGGAGTCGCTCCATATATAACACTGGTCCTCAGCTGCATTCAGTTGGACTAGAAACCGTCCCCAAGAGTGTACCAAAGATTTTTTTCTAGTAACATTTTATTAAACAATGCGACATATCTCATGCTATTGTTGGCAGCATAATCTAATTTTCACGGTTGGCATTCGAACGAAGACAATTGTCACGCCCAATATCCTCTCGAACCGAAGTCAGAATAGATTGACATTATATTTTATTAGCTTTTATTATCTAATGCTATCAAGATGCTGTAAATAATATTTATTGCGCAGACAACTCAAAACATTAAATCTAAACTATAATAATAAATAAAGCTGAAGTATTTGTCCGTTTGTTTGAACCCGCGAAACGTACACTACTATACTTCATCTATATCTTCTATCTATCTTCTTCTAAATCTATACTTATAGTAAATCTGTAGAAAGGTCAATTCTGTACATGAAATATATTTCCAAAATAACTATCAGGGGGTGATTAGGGATCGATACTGATGCCCAAAATGCAATCAGTAAAATTTTTGTCTGTCTGTCTATCTGTATGTCTGTCTGTATAAACTCTATAGAAACAAAAACTACTCGACGGATTTTAACGAAACTTGGTACAATTATTTGTCATACTCCTGAGATGGTTATAGTATACTTTTCATCACGCTACAATCAATAGGACCAGAGCAGTGAAGGGAAATGTTGTCATTTTATTTAAACGCGCTAATATCAGGAACCGCTGGTCCGATTTGAAAAATTATTTCAATGTTAGATAGTCCATTTATCGAGGAAGGCTATATATCATCACGCTAAGACCAATAGGAGCGGAGCACCACTATTCCACGCGGACGAAGTCGCTGGCAGAAGCTAGTTTACAATAAGATAAGAAAAACTTCCAAACTCTTTTTGCAACTTATTCAACCGATTTTGAGTTCTACTGATAGGGATGGCGTTGAAAGCAAAATAATGTTTACAATAACAAATATATTCTGCATTTGTTTTTGTCTTGTCACCTTAGTAATAGAGCTTGAACTCGTTTGAACAAACTGTAAATGGCTAGCATTTAAATGTCTAATCTTATTATAAATGGAGTATAGTAGGATTAGAAAAACATAAATATTTGCTTATGATAGCCTAATTCTTGAGGAAGGTTACAGGTTTCTTAACACCATGCCTCCCTTCTTAACATCATCATCTTCTATCCTCTTTTTAAAGATGAAATCATCAAATGACTCCTCCCGCCGTGGGCGGAGCGGGAGGGAGTGTCAGACTCTTACTGACTTAACCCCATCCATGTTCCTTCCTTCGCCCTTTTCATTCCAAGGGCATGGAACTCTTGAACAATCCCGCAGCCCATGCTAGCCTTAAGAGCCGAGTAAAAAGAAAAAAGTTGGAAGAAGAGCTAGGTAAAAACTAAAAAATAATAATAATCCCCAGACCGATTTCGGTCATGGCAACCAATCTTTATGACTAGCCTACAACGCAGGAGATATTATAGTTAACAAGTGCTTGCACACATAGGTGCACTCTCTATACCCTCACTCTCATAGTCCGATGGGTCGGCAATCCCACACGACCGGGGAGAGACCAGGCGCAGGACCGACAGCTTTACGTGCTCTCCGAGGCACGGAGGGGTCTCGCTATGTTAAGAAAATGGTCAGCCACCCATGGAATGACCGCGGCTAGCGCAGCTTAACCTTGCTATTCTATCGGTCCGCACGGCTGTTACTTAGCTATGAGCTCCTAAAAAAAATAGCGTGGACGGACGATGCGTCGCGGTGTGCGTTGGGCGCCTGAAATCGGCACAGTTGTCAATAATATTAATTTTATTACTTTATTCATTGACGTGAATTTATGGTGAATATATTTGCGACTGTGTCTACGATAAACCTAGATTTAAATGTCTTTGATTGTGGTCAAAATAATATATTGCTATAAACTATGCATTTGAAGAGATATATACCTACTTATTTTGTCGTAGGTTGAAATTGTCAGTTAATTTTTTATTAATTTTTTATATTTAACCCTTTGCTTGCCATGTCAGGCACAGGTGCCTGATGCTAGCGTAGGTTAGGCCTTCAAATTATTTGGGATGGCAGTGTATGTGTTAAATAAACTCACCATCAATGCCTTTTTACTTGATATGGGTTTTCTGTTGACTCTATATGTGGAGGTGATAGAGACAAACTTGACATTGGAGAGAGAAGAAGCCTGCTTACTCTATTCATTTCCCAAAGATTCTTATGGTTGGCAATAGTCTAACCTATTGCAGCTGCAGATCAATATTCTTAACTAGCTTTCCGCCAGCAGCTTCGCTCGCGTGGTCTATACGAATTGAAATTAAAAATGACGAGAGTTTCATAAAAACTTTGCCCCCTTTTTCACCCCCTTAGGAGTAGAATTTCAGAAAATCCTTTCTTATCGGATGCCTATGTCATACAAAGAACACACCAAGATTCAGGTCTCTACGATCAGCGGTTTAGGCTGTGCGTTAATCCGTCAGTCATTCAGGACAAAGCATTTTATATGTATAGATTTACACTGTCCGTCTGAAGATTCAACCAGTTAATAATTACATAATTACTAAACTTACCTATGATTTACACTGTCAGTCCATCATAGGTAAGTTTAATTACACATGAGGCCAAAATTATTAACCAAACGTTTGTATGTTTGTTTCAGGATGTCATACACACAATCAGCGCGCCACACGGACAAGTCCAGAGGATCGTCGTGTTTAAGAAAAACGGTGTACAAGCCATGGTTGAATATCCTTTTCAATAGCAGAATATTACGTAGATATTAATTAATATTTAATTTCATTTTTAAATATTTATTTTGAAAGTAAAATTAAAAAAATATTTTAAAATATATAAATATAGGAATCTACCAATCTCGGGAATAGGGCCCAAGCTTCATTAATATTTAAGTCGTTTTTATGAAAGTAAAAAAAATCTTTTAAAAATAAAGAAATATAGGGATCCACCGATATCGGGAACAGGGTCCAAGCTACCGGTGGTTAGGGCTCCAGAGACAGGAACCTCCTCACTATACGTGCCGTATGTGAGAACTGCTCTCTGAATTATTTATGTATATATATATTAATTTTATGAATATTTTTTTAAGCTAAATTTAGATTTCGACGAGATAAAATTACTTAAACGTAGTAAAGTTATTTATTCAAATAAGGCTAAAAATTTGCAGGAGTGTTAACTTATGGAAGTATTTTATAGAAAAGTGATATTTAAATTCGCTCCTGAAAAGTCTAGTTCGTAACTACTGTGGTTCAATGTTTATTATTAACTTCTCTACCATGCACGGGACTACGGAGTCCCGGATCTTTGGATCTAAGCAAACCCTCAATCGAATTTTCTGTGACATTACACAACGATGTATTTATTCAAATTAGACATATTTTTTTCAAGCTTTGGTAAATCTGACCCTCTTAAAATATTTTACTTTGTCCAATTAATTTTATTTAACTGTAGCAAAGACAAACTCAATATAAATAAAAAAGTAGCAAAGCATACACTCAGATTCAATAATATACAATATAGGATAATGTGTTTGTATTCAATCTCTCTGGTTAAACGGAACGAATACATTAAAATAAGATCGTATATTTTTCTTTACCTTGATCGAGGTGCGACTGTCAGCGGACGTAGTAAGCAAGCGAGCGGAGTGGGGAGCGATTTGCAAGAATAATGTTCACGCAAACTACAAAGGGCTGAGAACATGGATGGGTTTTAGTCAGTAAGAGTCTGACACTCCCTTCCGCCCCACCCACGGCGGGAGGGGTCATTTGATGATTTCCCATCAGAAAAAAAAAGTTATGAATATTCGCAAACAATAAACAAGTTACATAAATCCTAACTAAAATCGAGTTTGTTTGCTTGTTACGTTTTCACAATAAAACGGCTCGACCGATTTGGATGAAATTTGGTACGAAGACAGAGGAGGCCCAGGAGACGGTTATAGGCTACTTTTTATTCGGGTGCGTTCAGTAGTTCCCTCGGGACGCGGGGGAAACCGCGTGAAACAGGTAGTCTGAATATAATTATGGTTCATTTTGAATTGTAAAATCGTTGTAACTGGCAAGAATTCATTAGTTTTGTATGTCATTGCTGATACTAAAAGCTTCTAAAGTCTAGGGAGATTGATAAAAGTAAAAGAAAAAAAAAATAAGCCTATTCCAAGCAATAAGTTGTACTAATATTAAAATCGCTCCGCTTATCGCTCGCACTGGCAACGTAGCTTCAATCTTGGGATGGCCACGGCGTCCCCGTTCTGTAACCCGTAAAACTTCACATAAATAAACACATTGTTGTGTTATATTCCTCCTTAGTACTTCTTCATAGTGGCGATACTAAAGGGGTTTCATTTTATGCCATTTAAATTCAAATTCTTATTATTTACTAGCTTTCCGCCAGCGGCTTCGCCCGCGATATTTTAGCTAATGGATACAAAAACTTATGACAAATTATACACTAAAACCTTCCTCATTAATCACTCTATCTATTAAAAAAAACCGCATCAAAATCCGTTGCGTAGTTTTAAAGATTTAAGCATACATAGGGATATAGGGACAGAGAAAGCGACTTTGTTTTATACTATGTAGTAATTTAATATATTGTATTATAATTAACTGTACTGCGTAAACATAAATCAAGACAGAGATATTGAAAAAAAAAATTTTTTGAATCAATTCACAGTAAAACGGCTGAGCCGATTTAGATAAAATTTTGATATAGTGATAGATTGGAGGTATTCCTCGAAGCGCCACCGTTTTGAGTAAACATGGGTGCGCTTCAAGGAATAAAATTTTAATATTTTTAATTGTTATCGGAAGCGCTACTAAAAGGTGCGCTCCGAGGAATAATAAAGGTGCGCTTCATTAGGTGCGCCTCAAAACGGTGGCGCTTCGAGGAATACCTCATAGATTGGACCCAGGAGATGGTTATAAGCTTCTTTTTTATCTAGGGTGAGTTAAGTAAAAGCGGTAAAAGCTAGTATTGCCAAACAGTTAGTCTGACAGTATTATTGAAAACAGCTCAGCAGTTTCTGACATTAACAGCGGGAGCCAATAAACATACTAAGATGTTTAGCTAATAAAATAACTTTATGTCCATTCTGTTCTGATATTTTTACGACTAGAAAGAGCTAATGTGTTCTAAATATCTTGTTTTATGTTATTGAGTGGCAAATAAGCTTGCATGCGGTTTATCTGATTGCAAGTGGTCAATGCCACCTAGTAACTATAAAGATACTGATTAATAAGTTCATCAATCACACTAGCTGTTTCACGCGTTTTCACACGTGAAAACGTCCCAAGCGAACTACTTAACGCAACCAGATAACAGCCTCCATCTCCCAGTCCTACCTATCTCTATACTAAATTTCATCCAAATCGGTTTAGCCGTTCTACCGTAAAAGCGTAACAAACAAACTCACGTAAGCATTTATTATATTAGTTAGGATTCGACTAATTAATCTTAGTATAGTAATTATTAAGTAGTTTAATCTTAATTACATGAATTTCATAAACGTTTTTTTGCCCCACACTAGGAATTACTCCTGTGTCGTGGGTGCGTTTACAAACATACATTACACATGCACAAACACCCAGACCCGGAACAATTTTAGTTGTCCCGTGCGGGAATCGAAACCGCGACACGCCGCGCAGCAGCCAATTGCTCAGCCACTACGTCAAACGTGCCGTTTAAAAAGTACCTACGTGTATAAATTTTACGATGTTTGTAATAGCATAGTTTATGTACGGACATAGAATTTTATGGGACATTACGTGGTTAAAATATGACGGTTCTAATTAGTAATTAACTTCTTCGAGTTATCTGATGGGTACAACATAAGCATGAGCGCAATTAAGTGGCGACCAATTATAATTAAGTATATTAATTTAATTATACTAAAAATATGTTTAGTAATAATATCTCCAGACAGGATTTCGGTCACGGCGGCCAATCTCAATGTAGACTAGCCAGGTACGCAGGAGATATTGTAGTGCACGCACGCTTGCACAGACACAGGTGCACTCTCTTTTCCCCCATAAGCCAAGGTGTAAAAAAATGGCAACTCGGGCGAAGCCGCGGGCGGAATCTACACTAATATTATAAAGAGGAAAACTTTGTTTGTTTGTAATGAATAGGCTCAAAAACTACTGGACCGATTTTAAAAATTCTTTCACCATTCGAAAGCTACATTATCCACGAGTAACATATGCTAAATTTTATTTTGGAAAAAAATAGGGTTCCGTAAGATATTTGGGTTTTTCGGACACAAGGTGTAAGAAATCAACCAGAAAAGTTACTTTTTTTGCGTACGCTACTAATCTCAGGAACTACTGGTCCGATTTGAAAATTCTTTCAGTGTTAGATAGCCCATTTATTGAAGAAGGCTATAGGCTATATTTCATCACGCTAAAACCAATAGGAGCGGAGCACCACTATTCCACGCGGACGAAGTCGCGGGCAGAAGCTAGTAGAAGATAAACACAAAACATTGAAACATCTCAATACCTTCGAGATACCTCAACCGATTGACGAAAAGCTATAAAAATATCATCGTTTTCACAGATCTATTATAACCATGACTAATGTTGTCGTTTCATATTATTTTTACTTGAGAAATTATTTCAGCGATGCGCCCGAGTTGGTGAGCAGACGTAGCTTTGATAATGGGTCGAGTTTCAAAGAGCTTTTATTTGTAAGCAATGGAGTAATTCATTTGGTATTTCATGTGTCATTCATATCATTACTAGCTTCCCGCCAGCAACTTCGCCCGCGATATTATAGCTAATGGATACAAAAACTTGACAAATTATATACTAAAACCTTCCTCATTAATCACTCCATCTATTTAAAAAAACCGCATCTAAATCCGTTGCGTAGTTTTAAAGATTTAAGCATACATAGGGATATAGGGACAGAGAAAGTGACTTTGTTTTATACTATGTAGTGATATCTGGAGCTCGTCGCTAAGTAACAGCCGCACGGTTCGACCGATCAAAGGTTTTTCTGCGCTTGGCGCGGTCGGTCTGTAGATAGGTGGCCATCTATGTCATAGCGAGACTCCTCCGTGCCTCTGAAAGCACGTAAAGCTATCCCGGTTGTCATTTGTAGATTTTTGACAGTCGTTACGGGTAGTCAAAAGCCAAAAAGTCTAACAACCAATCTTACAAAGGGGTAGGTACCGTGTTACCCGGTCACTGGGTTGTGGAGGTCAAATAGGCAGTCGCTCCATGTAAGTCACATTGATAGTTTCAATATGGTATTTGCCAGTCAGCTTGTTTATATAAAAACAGCTGAAAGTAAGTTTTTCTATTCAATATCTCAATTCGCAGCAAAAATACCAATACGAACAACAGCTTTATTCAAAAACTTCTGGGAACTCTATTTTAAAATGGCATCAGAGTATTTGATAGCTATTAATAATATAAATAAACGCGACTGAAATCTATTTGATTTACGGCTGAAATTGTTACGACTCGCCTGAAAAAAATATTTAATATGAGTTATTGGAAACACGTGGGTTTCTGACAGGGCGCTTATCACACCGTAGCGTAACTATAACAAAAATAATACGAAATTTTTGTTTTATTAAAATGTCTGATATCAATTATACTTGTCTATTCAAACTAATATCAGAATCTATTATAAATGCGAAAGTGAGTTTATTAGTAGCGCTTTCACAGTAAAATTGCTGAACCGATTTAGACGAAATTTGGTATGGAGATATATAGGATCCTCCTGGCGACTGCAATAAGCCTTTTATCCTGGTGCGTTAAGGACGCGGGTGAAAACAACTTGTTTGAATAAAAAACTACAGAAGTTCTCTTTTTTCATCAGTTAAAATAAAAAATAACATTCATTTTTGTATTAAATACATTGTACCTTCAAGTTAATATAAATAAAAAAAACATACGATTTCAGCTACAGTTTTTCCCTTAGACTTAACACACGTTTCAGCATTACTAGCCAATAAAAAAGAAAATAAAAAAAACTCGCAACATTTTCTCATTCAAATCCTATGTTATATTCCTACGTTTTCATTTGACATTGTAAATCACGTCAGATTTATTATTCAGCAGTTTGTAAGCGTTTGACTTGTAACACATGTAATCATTACTAACACGTTCGTCTAATTAATGTGTGACCATGTTACGCGTCAGTGTAATACAAGGAATGTTATCGTAAACACGAGGAGCATCGACCCACGCGGACAATAAAATCGTATTTCTAACAGGTTTCATTAATAACATTTCGGTTAGATAGGTTTTTTTTTGTTATGAAAATTATGGCACGATTGGCATAGAGCAATTTTGCCGTTTAACTCAAACTCAAAATATTATTTCAAATAGGTCTTTGCAGGCACTTATGAAACGTCAAGCTAGTTGCACGGTTCCAATGAGTGGGTCTCATGGAGAAGAACCGGCAAGCAACTCCATAGAAACCCTTTTCAAAAATAAATGTTTAAAATAGTCTTTTTACAGCACAGGTTATCTCTGAGAAAATTATGCTATTCAAATGATGCTATAAAAAATATTAAAAAATTAAATTACAATTCAAATTCAGCAATATAAATAATGTTGCTAGTAGTTTTCTGGTCGCCAGGGAAGCCACCTGTGCAGAAAATAAGTTGTTAACGCCACGCATCCTTGTCGTCAATGAAGTCCTGAATTTTATAATAGGCATATGTCATTAGAAGAATTGCCGTATGTAATAACGAATGTAATAAATAAAATTGACGATATTAATTACATATCATAATCAGGAATATATTCGGATTACGAATATGTGTTTTACTTAATATCGAAAAAAAAAATTTAGCTACGCCCTTTCTTCTGACGGCAGAATTTGCTGCTGCGCTGCGTGTCGCAAGTTGGATTCCCTCACGGAAGACAAATTGTTCCGGGTCTGGGTGTTTGTGCATGTGTAATGTATGTATGTTTGTAAACGCACCTAATACAGGAGGAATTCCTAGTGGGTCGGAACGGTTCATTTACATAATAAAAACACACATATCCAAATGTTGGAGATTTGAATTTCGAAAAATGTTGTATAATTATTAATTCTAAATGTTTCCCCCCAATCTGCTCAGCAGTTTTACCGTGAAAACCTAACAGACAGTCAGACTGTTACATTAATACCTCAGTTTCCCGCGGTTTCATCCTCATTCCGAGGGAACTACTCCACCCGGATAAAAAGAATCCTATAATATGTTAAACCAGGTTATGAACTACTTGTATACTAAATTTCATCCAAATACATTCAGTAGTTTTTGCGTGACAGAGTCACAAACTTTCGCATTTATAATACGAGTATTAGTAAGGACTAGCTTCTGCCCGCGACTTCGTCCGCGTGGAATAGTGGTGCTCCGCTCCTATTGGTCTTAGCGTGATATATAGCCTATAGCCTTCCTAAATAAATGGGCTATCTAACACTGAAAGAATTTTTCAAATCGGACCAGTAGTTCCTGAGATTTGCGCGTTCAAACAAACAAGCTCTTCAGCTTTATTATATAAGTACTAGCTGCCCCGCGCGACTTCGTTCACGTGATATGCAACTCCTACCCAACTCCTACCCAACTCCTACCCAAGTCCTACCCAACTCCTACCCAACTCCTACCCAACTCCTACCCAACTCCTACCCAACTCCTACCCAACTCCTACCCAACTCCTACCCAACTCCTACCCAACTCCTACCCAACTCCTACCCAACTCCTACCCAACTCCTACCCAACTCCTACCCAACTCCTACCCAACTCCTACCCAACTCCTACCCAACTCCTACCCAACTCCTACCCAACTCCTACCCAACTCCTACTAGACATGTGCGCCGATGCTCATTTAACCGGCGGCGGCGTCCAGAGTCAAATTTGTCGGCGGCGGCGGCGTCATCGGCATAATCGGCGTGGATGGTCAAAATAAGTAAAAGACGTGTCAATCCATATTAAACTTTTTATTTATTCACTTACGGTTTACTTGACTTATAGTCCTATGTCCCCTAGTTGGGGCAGAGGGCCACAGTGCTCCGCCATCGCGTCCGGTCTTGAGCTTCGCGCTTGATCTCACTCCACGTCCTGCCTATAGTCGCCGCCTCTGCCTCTGCGATGATCGTCCGCCGTCAGGATTGTTTAGGGCGACCACGTTTCCGCTTTCCTTGGGGATTCCAGTCTAGTCTTGCCTCGGTATGTGATCGGGGTCTCTCGGATCGTGTGGCCGATCCAGTTGCGACGTTTGATCTGCTGGTCGATCGGTGTCTCACCGCAGCGTTCCCACAGTTCGATGTTGGAGATTTTTATCGGGCCAGTAGATACCGAGAATACGAAGAAGGCAGCGATTGACGAAGACCTGGAGTTTACGCGAGATGTCTTTTGTGGCTTTCCACGTCTCACATCCGTACAGCAATACGGTTTTGACGTTGGACCGGAATATCTTGAGTTTAACTCTCCTGGTCAGTTTTCGCGATTGCTACACAGGACGGAGTTGTGCAAAGGTTGCTCTCCCCTTGGCAATCCTCGAAGTGATGTCATCTTCGGTCCCTCCTGTTTCTGACACAATACTGCCGAGGTATGTAAATTTGTGGACCCTTTCCACCCTTTCTGTACCGATAAGCAACGGTAATGAGCACGACACTCCGCATCTCATTTCCTGGGTCTTCCGGATGTTAATTTTTAGTTCCGTCTCTTTAGCCTCTCGCCGTAGGTCGTCCAATTTGGCTTGCATGTCGGCGCGCGTGTGGCTCAATAGACATAGGTCGTCAGCATAATCTAAATCTTCCAAGACGTTGGACACTTGGACAGCCCCCACTCTATGCCGCGGCGCTTGGTTTGGTGTTATTATTCATGATGCTATCGAGGACGACAAGGAAGAAGAGAGGCGAAAGGAGACACCCTTGTTGCACACCCGCATGGACCTGTATGTCCTCCGAGACGAGGCCGTCGTGAGCCACCCTACAAGAATATTTCCCGTAGATGGCCTTAATTATGGTCGTGATCTTCTCGGGGACTCCAATTTCACGAAGCCGGTCCCAGATACAATTCCATCGCAGCGTGTCGAAGGCTTTTTCGAAGTCCACAAAGGTCAAAGTACATTTCCCTCTGCCATTCTGATGCCTGTTCGAGGATTATGCGCAATGTGTTGATCTGGTCAGTGCACGATCGGTTGGGTCGAAAGCCAGCCTGCTCTTTGTGAAGAAGAGGTTCGACGGCCCCCGACAACCTGTCCAGGATGATCTGGCAGAGCACCTTGGAAGGAGTCGAGAGCAAAGTGATACCTCTCCAATTGCCACATTCACTCAGATCTCCCTTCTTGGGGACGGTGATAAGAAGGCCTTTGTTCCAGTCGTCGGGTAACTCTTCGGCTGACCAGATGTTCCGCAAAAGGGGCGTCAGCGCGTTTGCAGCGGTGGGTACGTCGGCTTTTAGCATTTCCGCTGTGATGAGGTCGAATCCCGGGGCTTTCTCATTTTTTTAATTGCGGATAGCCTTCACTACCTCCCTCTCTGTAGGAGGAGACACATCGATGTCCAGGTTTTGTGTGGGCAGGCTGGCAGCAGTTATTATATTATTGACACGTTTAATCTAAAATACTATTTGAATTTTGACGCCGATGACGCCGATGAAAAACCCGGCGGCGTCGGCGTGGCCAAAATGACCGGCGGCGTGCGCCACGCCGATCGGCGCACATGTCTAACTCCTACCCAACTCCTACCCAACTCCTACCCAACTCCTACCCAACTCCTACCCAACTCCTACCCAACTCCTACCCAACTCCTACCCAACTCCTACCCAACTCCTACCCAACTCCTACCCAACTCCTACCCAACTCCTACCCAACTCCTACCCAACTCCTACCCAACTCCTACCCAACTCCTACCCAACTCCTACCCAACTCCTACCCAACTCCTACCCAACTCCTACCCAACTCCTACCCAACTCCTACCCAACTCCTACCCAACTCCTACCCAACTCCTACCCAACTCCTACCCAACTCCTACCCAACTCCTACCCAACTCCTACCCAACTCCTACCCAACTCCTACCCAACTCCTACCCAACTCCTACCCAACTCCTACCCAACTCCTACCCAACTCCTACCCAACTCCTACCCAACTCCTACCCAACTCCTACCCAACTCCTACCCAACTCCTACCCAACTCCTACCCAACTCCTACCCAACTCCTACCCAACTCCTACCCAACTCCTACCCAACTCCTACCCAACTCCTACCCAACTCCTACCCAACTCCTACCCAACTCCTACCCAACTCCTACCCAACTCCTACCCAACTCCTACCCAACTCCTACCCAACTCCTACCCAACTCCTACCCAACTCCTACCCAACTCCTACCCAACTCCTACCCAACTCCTACCCAACTCCTACCCAACTCCTACCCAACTCCTACCCAACTCCTACCCAACTCCTACCCAACTCCTACCTTTTTTTTTTTATCCTATGTCCTTTTCCTGGTTCCAAGCTGCCTCCCCTCCAATTTTCAGCCAAATCGGTTCAGCCGTTCTCGAGTTATAAGTGGTGTAACTAACACGACTTTCTTTTATATATATAGATGTAGATAGATTGTTCAATTAATAAGTAATAATCGTAACAACAGTTATAATTTGTAATCTCATATTCTAGGCACGGATCTGTAGAAATAGCATTAAAGTAATAAAATCATTGTTTAATTACTTTTTTCCAAAGGGACTTTTATTCAAATCAGTTGGAAGTTTTCACGCAAATTGATATATAAGTAGCGACGTCTGTGATTTTATGGTGCGGATATCTTAAAGAGCGGTAGCGATTTTAAAACAGTTAAAAATAAGCTTGTTTACGTGCGGATTCGAAACCTGGCAAGTACCAATGTAACTTTTCTAAAAGTCATATGTACTTTCTAAGTATATCTTAGACGTCACTGACTAACGGTGAAGGAAAACATCGTGAAGAAACCTGGACTTAAAAATCGCTAATCCGCATTGAGCAAGCGTGGTGATTAATGCTCATGCCTTCTCTGTATGAGAAGAGGCCTGTGCCCAGCAGTGGGACGATATATAGGCTGATGATGATGATGATGGACTGTTGTCTTGTCGGTGAACTTGGGCCTTAACCTCTAGGCCACTACGACTATATAATGCGTTACCTATACAGTCGAACCGTGGCTCTCCATATTTAGATTTAACTAGGTTCCAATAATTAAGTATCCCTCCCAAACGAGGTTAATCAGGCACTCTGTGGCTAACCAATTAATTTATTGGTTTAGTTATAGCTTAGGTCGGGATTTAGCACTAATGGCACATATTAAAATGGATAGAATGTTAACTTTTGTGTTGAAATCCTTATTTACTTTCGTTCTTTACTAATATTGTAAATGTGGAAGTAACTCTGCCTGTCTGTTACGCTTTCACGGTAAAACGGCTGAACAGATTTAGTTGAAATTTGGTATAAGAGATAGATTGAATCCTGAGAAGGTTTTAGGATAGTTTTTTATCCAGTTGCAGGGAGTAATTCGCTCAGGATGCGGTTGAAACCGTGGAAAATATATCATGTATCACCAAATTACATCTAAATTGGATCAGCTGGCTGTGGGTGGAGCGGGAGCGAGTGTCAGACTCTTACTGACTAAAACCAATTCGTGTCAATTCATTTGTCCGTCGCGGTAAATCTTATGAACGATCTCACAGCCCATGTTTCTAGACCATACAAAGTTTTTTTGCCTTCACGATTAATAAATTCCGCTGCCGCCTATGACAATGGTCTAACCCTTATCTTTATTACATAAAATGGCTTTCGTTTTCAAGATATTTGAATAATACCGATGTCGCCTAGACTTAATCGTTCAATAACATTATGAGGAACGTAATCTGATTTTAGTATCTTCAAAGTTTTGTCTTCAAAGGAGCTAGTAGACGTTGGATGGGTTTTGTCCGCGATAGAGATTTAAATAACACTTACAATGTCATATTATTACCTTATTAGTGAAATTAGAGGATGCTGGCATACGTGGCTTATCCCTAAAATTATTCGAAAGCTACCTCACTGATCGGAAAATGTGTGTTAAGGTCGACGCATACATCAGTAATGAAGAAGTTACAGTTTTTGGAGTGCCTCAGGGGAGTGTTTTGGGACCAACTCTCTTCCAACTCTACATAAATGACTTCTGTAAGTTATCTTTGACAGATGCACAAATTTTCACATATGCCGACGACACGGCGGTAATTATTTATGGTGACGACTGGGACCGAGTCAAAATGACATCAGAACGGTGTCTCGAAACTATAATAAAGTGGTTGAAATCCAATCTGCTTACTCTTAATCTGGACAAGACCAATTTCGTGCCGTTTAATATACACCCGAAGATGGCTGCCCCCTCAACATTTACCGTTATTGCCCACACATGTAATACCTCTGAATCATCGTGTGCTTGTATGCCTCTCAAAGGAGTAAGCAGCGTCAAATATTTAGGTGTTATTATTGATAGTAGACTGAACTGGTATATGCATCTAGACCAATTATCTACGAGAGTCAGAAGGCTGATTTATATTCTCAAGCGACTGAGAAACGTTGCTGACTTGTCCACACTCCGGATGGTGTATATGGCTATTTGCCAGTCTGTCCTCAGCTATTGCATACCAGTTTGGGGAGGAGCAGCCAAAACCAGATTTCTAAGACTGGAACGAGCTCAAAGAGCTGTCCTGAAAGTGATGCATAAAAAACCAATCATATATCCGACAAGTCAGTTATACAAGGACACGAATGTACTCACTGTAAGGCAGCTCTTTGTGCAACAATCAGTCTTAAAGACACACGGCAAATTACCCCCTCCCAATAAAAATCGTCGTCGAAATAAACTCCTTCCTATAGCTGAGATACATAAAACTACATTTGCAAAAAGGCAGCACTATGTTCTGAGCACACTTTTGTATAAAAAAATCAACCGCAAGCTTGATCTTGTTGAACTTAACAAACATAAAGTAAAAAATAAAATACAAGATTGGCTTAAGTATCAGGATTATGATGCAACAGAAAATCTCCTCAACTGAGTTTGCTAGAACTAACCAAATTGATTTACCAGTCTAATACATATTTCACACACACACACACACACACACACACTCACACTCACACTCACACTCACACACACACACTCACACACACACACACGCACACACACACACTCACACACACTCACACACACACACACATATACACATACATACACACACGCACACGTACACAAACACTAATTTTTTTAATTACCTTACTTACCTTGGTTTAAGTTTTATAAGTTTTTATTTTTATCTTTCTTCTTTTGTTGTTCTGTAATCACCAATTGGTATAAAAATGTAATGGGAAGGAACTGTCTCCTGAGATACAGGCGTTGCCTAGTTCAGGAGGCAGAGCTTCATAATGACAGATGTTGGTTCAGAAATAAAGAATTATTATTATTAAAGAAATTATTATTATTAATATTTTAGTTGTGATAATAGTTTTGTCTGTCTGTTAGTTCGTGAAAAAGTCGTGGTGGCCTAGTGGTTAAGGCACCTGCCTCTCGTGTACGAGTGTGCGGGTTCGAAACCTGGCAAGTACCAATGTGACTTTTCTAAAGTCATATGTACTTTCTAAGTATATCTTAGACACCACTGACTAACGGTGACGGAAAACATCGTGAGGAAACCTGGACTTAAGTCTGAAATCGCCAATCCGCCTTGAGCAAGCGTGGTGATCAATGCTCATGCCTTCTCTATATGAGAAGAGGCCTGTGCCCAGCAGTGGGACAATATATAGGCTTATGATGTTAGTTCGTGAAGTATTCAAGGATTTTTTGACATATTTGATTTATAGAAGTAGGTACTAACAGTTTCCCGCGGTTTCACCCGCATACTGAGGGAACTACTTCGTGCACCCGGATTAAAAGTATCCTATATGTTAATCCAGGTTATAAACTATGTGTCTACCAAATTTTGTCCAAATCCATTCAGCAGTTTTTACGTGACAGAGTAACAAACATTTATCTATCTATCCATAATACTAGTAAGACTGTTTTTAAGCCTAATTTGAATAAATGACTTTTATTTTACAAAATTAAACTGCGCGTTTAATTACATTCATTATTTTACGCTTCAGAAATGTCCCTGAAAAAATTAGCACTGCTCTTTTTGAAAGAGATCCTCGTTTTATAGTGTATGTTTGTATGGCACTAGAATGATACACAGTACTTATTGTTAAAAATATTTTATCTGGGAGTTTATTGCACCACTTCTTCCCAGCAAAAAACATTGGTGGTTTTCAGCTGTCTTATGCAATTTTGATGTAAATGTGATTTTCAGCCTAATAGGAATTAATTGAAATAAGCCTTTGTATAATATTTTCTTTCAGTTTTTTTTTATAATTAATATTTGTGTAGTAAAATAAATATATATTTTCTTACTTTAGATAGGAATAAAACGTAAAAGCCTTGATTATATAATTGTAATATTTTCCATGTACTTTCCGAGTGTATTTTTGTAAAGATATCTTGTAATATTTTTCGTGTATTTCCTGAAGTTATTTCCTTAACTCTTGGCCACAAGTTTGAAAGCGTGGAATCGGCGACAAGAGCCAAAGAAGCGCTACACGGGTGCGACATATACTCGGGATGCTGCACATTGAAAATTGAGTTCGCAAAGGTGAGTGTACCTATCTTACTTATTTAACCGACTCCTAAATAGGAGGTTCTGTATTCGACCCGTATGTATGTATCCGCAATTTGCTCAAAACTGCCGATCCGATTTGGTTTGGGTTCTCGCTATTTAAATGCATATTTTGCTAGGAAAGTTTTATTGATATGAGTTATATTTTTGACGCTATTTGACGTAGAGAACTAATCCATCGCTCTAGAAAAAACATACATAAACGCGTCGACTTGATAACCTCCTCAGTTTGTTTTTCGTCGGTTAAAAACATAAAACTTAGCACTCGACGAAAAATACTGAAGCTTTGTTTAAAAAAACTTGGCGTGAAAGCTCCTTATTCAACGACATCATTTTGTTATCTCGTAAAACCACGCACGTCTAGACGTTATAAGGTAGCTACGCAATTATCGTCCATCGGTCAGTAACTCTATCCGTCAGGGGGCGCTAAGTGAGCTCTCACGAACAAAACGTTTACACTAGAGTAAAGTTACCGCGCCTTGGAAGTGGTGACGAGTTTTTGGTGCCCTCACCCTATCGATTTTTTTAAGTGACGTACGTTCGGATACGTTTTATTTTTAAATGTTATGAGTTATCATTTTTAAATTGTATCTATGTGTCTATCTATACATATAAAATGCTTTGTCCTGAATGACTGACGGATCAACGCACAGCCTAAACCGCTGATCGTAGAGACCTGAAACTTGGAGGATGTGTTCTTTGTATGACGTAGGCATCCGATAAGAAAGGATTTTCCGAAATTTTACCCCTAAGGAGCTGAAAAAGGAGGGCAAAGTTTGTATCAAACTCTGACATTTGTTATTTGAAATCGAAAGCTAGTCGTCACCTATAAAAATAATAACATAAAAATCGAAAATCCCTATCAATTTAAATACCTAAATACTTTTTTTAAATCAATACGATACGGAACCAACTAGCCGAGTCAGAAACGACACACAAAAGTAACGGTGCTCCTGCAAATTTTGCTTACTCGCCCCTTTTCGTTGTGAGAGGAAAATTTTGCGAGGAATAAAAAAAATGGCCGCTGCACCGCCCGGTGTCCGGGGAGCGGTGGAAAGTATGATAGGACTGTGAGGTGACCATGTATTTTATAGGATAGTCCTATAGTGTTGGAATCTATACTAATATTATAAAGAGAAAATATTTGTTTGTTTGTAGGGTTTAAACTCAAAAACTACTGAACCCCATTTTAAAAATTCTTTCACCGTTAGAAAGCTACATCTTTACGAAGTGTCATAAGCTATAATTATTTCCAGAAATAATTAGGGATCCCTACTAAAACTTGAATAATGTAACCCAAGGTGTAAACGTGCCTTCTCTGTATGAGAAGAAGCCTTCTTTTGCAGCAGGGCAGTGACAGACTCATAAGGCAGTGTCTTATTTCTGAACCAGTGGTCCTTTCTATTTTGCCTAGCCTTTCCGCAACTATGTTTGGGTCAGTTTCCAGTCTAAGCAACTACAGCTAAAAACCAGTATTTTACGTGACTTCTACTACCAGAACTACACAAGCAACTTATTGGTTAACACAATCCAAAATCAAAACCCTTGATGAGACTGGTTGTCAGACTTTGACTTATTGACTGCTGACTTCTCTTTATAATAAACTAGCTTTCCGCCAGCGGCTTCGTCCGCGATATTTTAGCCATTGGATACAAAAACTTGTCAAATTTATATACTTAAACCTTCCTCTTGATCTATTAAAAAAACCTCATCAAAATCCGTTACGTAGTTTTAAAGATCTAAGCATACATAGGGGCACAGACAGCGGGAAGCGACTTTGTTTTATATTATACTATGTAGTGATGTAAAATATCCAGGACTATCCCTCCTTATTCCGAAAACTCATGGTCCTCCTACCTAAGCGTTAGGCAGGAGCTTCATTTGATAGCATTGTTCGAAATGGCCCATCTTTTTATTCAGTTTCCATTATCCATGGGAAACGAAGGGAGAGATGATAATACTCACATCACTACAGAGTATAAATGTATGCTTAAATCTTTAAAACTACGCAACGAATTTTGATGCGGTTTTTTTTAATAGATAGAGTGATTAATGAGGGAGGTTTTAATTATATAATTTGTCAAGTTTTTGTATCCATTAGCTAAAATATCGCGGGCGAAGCCGCTGGCGGGAAGCTAGTTCCTTACAATCACATTCGTTTAGGGTTTTGACAACGGTAGATGTGGTATTAGCAATTATACTGGGTTAAAACTTATGGGGAAAATTACGTTGGAAGGGTTGAAATTAGGGGTTGAGTTGGTCAAGTCAAGTTTAAAGTGGGATTGTTTGTTGACAAGTAAATAGAGTTTTAGCTTTAACTTTTAAAATAGTTTTATTTGTTTGTTCTTGTTATGTAGAAGGTATCAATTAAGAATATGTTCAACCATGAAGAGTTGATCAGAACCTTTTATAAGTGTAGTAAGTCATACGGTAATCTCCTATCTATACATATAAAATGCTTTGTCCTGAATGACTGACAGATCAACGCACAGCCTAAATCGCTGAGCTTCGAAACCTGAAACTTGGAGGGTGTGTTCTTTGTATGACGTAGACATCTGATAAGAAAGGATTTTTCGAAATTCTACCCCTAAGGAGTGAAAGTGAAAAAGAGGGGCAAAGTATGTATGAAACTGTTACATTTTTTATTTGAATTCGTATAGCCCATGTGGGCATAGCCGCTGGCGGAAAGCTACT
Source organism: Pyrrhia umbra (assembly GCA_963891755.1). Lineage (NCBI taxonomy): Eukaryota > Metazoa > Arthropoda > Insecta > Lepidoptera > Noctuidae > Pyrrhia > Pyrrhia umbra. The sequence continues at coordinate 8,158,908 of OY982943.1, forward strand.
TATGCCAATCAAACCGCATCTCATACATAATTGTTTAAATGGTATTAATAATTTTAAGTTTACTTTTCGTTACGCTAATAAATAAAACGCTAAACACTGGTACTCAGCTGCATCCGGTTTAGACTGGAAGCCGACCCCAACATAGTTGGGAAAAGTCTAGGCAGATATTTTCGTTACGCTAATGTATTAAGCTTGAATCAAGTAAAATCATCCAGCCAGTAAAGCTTAAGTGCTGAACCTAATACGCGACATTTAAATAAATAAAAAATTGAAAAATAAAAGCCGCTTTTTATACGAAACAGTATCAGTAACGAACAGCGCTACAGTCCTATTTAGCAATTCAGAAAAATGAAGATTTCGCCAGTTTACCGACACGCGCCGGGGCCGGCAATCCAATAAAAAAAGTTCCAATTCGAATTTCGAACGGGAGCTATTTGCTTGACAACCGCCGCACTGTTTGGACGTGTGTCGCGATCGCAAGGATCGGAAAATTTCCGTTAAATTTTGTATTTTCATTTAAAATTGGTGTCGTATACGTTACAGAGTAAAGAGGTTTTATACGTTGGCTTCGATTTTTAAATTTGAATAAGCTCTGTAATGTTTTTTTTGTGTTGGCTTTTATCAATACCAGTGTTTGCGTACACCATTATTCTGTGAAGCCTGCCTTTTTAATATTCGTCCAACAAATTTATAACACCCATTAATTTATCAGCCGTCATTCTTTTCACGGTGAAGTATCAGATTATATTCAGTTTCATTCATGCTGTTTAACACGCTTCTAAATAGAATCACTCTATTGTATTCGTCTTTTCATAAGTCACAATGGGAGAGCACGGCTTTTTTACAACACTGTGACGACACTATTCATTAATCATTGGCCGTAATATTAACGTGTATTGGTATTGTGTTGACAAAATACTGTTAGGTTACAGGGGGTTGGGATTTGGGATAAAATTGGTGGTCATTATTATTTTTTGGCAATTGATGTAGAAGAATTTTAGTACTCGACTAGCTTTCCGCCAGCGGCTTCGCTCGCGTGGGCTATGCGAATTCAAATTAAAAATGACAGAGTTTCATACAAACTTTCCCCCCCTCCTCCCCCTTAGGGGTAGAATTTCGGAAAATCCTTTCTTATCGGATGCCTACGTCATACAAAGAACGCACCCTCCAAGTTTCAGATCTCTATGATCAGTGGTTTAGGCTGTTCGTTGATCCGTCAGTCATTCAGGACAAAGCATTTTATATGTATAGATATAGTAACTTGTATAGGAAAGTACTATCATCATACCAATGTAAATAAAGGCATATTAGACATTTTAATTTTATCTCAATATTTCAATTTATCTGTGTAGGAAAAGACCTTTGATGCTTCTAGTATTTCAGATTTCATAGACAGCAATGAACGCCTCTCTGATCGTTTGTCCTGAACTTGTTAATATAATCCATATAAATATTGTAATTACGTGTAGTCAGAAGCTAGAAATTCTGACAACTAGTCTTACCAAGTTGTGGAAGTCAAAAAGCTAGTCGCTCCAAGTAAAACTTTGATTGACTTAGTCTGGAAGCCGGTTACAAAATAGATAGGAAAAATAATTATAAATGTGAAACTGAGTTTGTTTGTAACGCTTTCACGGTAAAACGACTGTACCGACTTGGTTGATATTTGGTACGGATTTAGATGGTACCTTGGAGACGGTAATGAGCTAACTTTTGTCCGGGTGTTTTGAGTATCTCTCTCTGGATACGGGTGAAACGTCGGGACACAGCCAGTAGTCTATCTATACATATAAAATGCTTTGTCCTGAATAACTGACAGATCAACGCACAGCCTAAACCGCTGATCGTATAGACCAGAAACTTAGAGATGTGTTCTTTGTATGACCTAGGCATCCGTTAAGCAAGGATTTTCCGAAGTTCTAAACCTAAGGGGGGGGGGGGGAGAGGAGCAAAGTTAATATTAAACTGTGTCAATTTTAATTTGATTGAATTCGTATTGCCCACGCGAGCGAGCCGCTGGCGGAAAGCTAAAAAATGATTCTCCATAGACGATTTTGTTCCATTTTAAATCTCAAAGCTGACCACGACGCAAGCTTTGGCATCGTCTGACCTGTTGTAACATGTCGCTAAAAGCTCTCATGCTTCAAGAGCTCGCTGTAAGATGCCTTGGATGGATAGGGTTGCCAGATACCGAATTAGTAACTTTGCTCACTACCCGTACCTGGAATTCCTTAATACATAATATTAAGGATTTCCTAATATAAACGATATATGGACAAGCCACCCAGACAAAAAGTAGCCTATAATCGTCTCCAGGGTCCCCCTTATCTACATAACAAATCTCATCCAAATTAGTTTAGCAGTTTTACCGTGAAAGCGACACAAATAAACTCACTTTCGCCTTTATAGTATTAGTTAGGATAAATGGGACTTAAATTAATACTCATTTTAATGAGCGACTTTTACCCACGCACGAGATTAAGCAAAAAAACTATATTATATTGTACGTCTTCATGTCATCACCATTATGCCTTTATCCCTTTAAAAAATACATTTTAACATTCATGTCAGGTGACACGGTTTAACACCTTTCAAAGAAAAAATAAACAGAATATAATAACTTTCTGGCACGTGGCACCCCTTACAATTTGACCCTTACACAATCGATCCCTTCCGTACACAATATAATAGGGTTGACAATCGCCGCTAAACGTTATATTATTGTGACACCCCTCGTCATTGTACTAATGGCAATTTAAGGGGGTGCATGGTATTTTGTACAGATTTACATTTTAATACACCGATGACCGTTTATTATGGTCAAAAATAAAAAAAATGTTATTAATTTTATTAGCAATTATTATTATAAGATATGCAATTTTTTGTTAGTGGCAATGTGTTAAATCTATTTTTAATAAAAATAATACGCTATATTTAGATGTGTGTTTTATGACTTAGAAATAACATAACATGCTCTATTGTTAGTACCGATTCTATAATATTTACAAACATATTTTGACCCCTTCTAAACGTTAAAACAAAAAATCTTTCCTATATTTTTTTATGTCACCGAATTTTGGAACTAAATATTTTCCTACCTACCTTTGACAAAATTAGACATGGGCAAAAATCTCTTATTCCAAAAAAAAATGCACAATAATTAAACTATTACCCCATGAAGTATTTATTCGCAGCATTTATGTTTTGCACCCCTTAAAATTCAACTCGCATACCAAGTAAAAACGATAAACGGATAACATTTAAAACATGAAAAGCGGGTAGAACGAAAAACTCGACTATTTAACATCCGATTAAGTTGAAATAAAAAAAAACTCAGTCCGCTTCGGTCCGCAGACACGTAAGCTTGTCGGGGAGTTTTAGAGTTCCGTGGTAAATTTAAAAAAATATATATTACTTTGGTTTATTTATTAACGACAAAGAATTAGCATTGCCATTCAACATGGCAATGCTGCCAGTCTTCTGGGCATGTTTCCGGATGACAGCGTTGAAGATGAGCACTTTGACGCCTAATCTCATTGACGCACAATAAAACTATACAGACATGTCATGTTTTGATAGTTTTATTTATTTAAACTTGAGTAGTGATAATTTAGGTATTATCTGGTATCTAGTCAGACTTTACGACACAAAATAATTCAGTTTACTTGTAAATTACCATAGAATTTAATAAGAAAATAAACGAAGATTAGAAAGGTTTTTTTTCCCATAAAACTACATATCAAATTCTCTCGGATGTTAATCTCACTTGATATGTATTACGAATTTATAAATTTTATTTACCAAGTTCGGATAAATAATTTGAGCTTCAACAACCAACGAGAAAATACCGTAATATATTTTGTATCAATCAACATATTTCTAGGATACGAGTATAGGCCTAAAATAAGTTGTCATTATTTATCGTCAAAACTCCAAAATATAATAAACCTTTCCTTGCAGTCGGGTAAAAAGATTCTAGGACTAAATATTTTACAAATGAAATGAAATTATTTGTTTTGTAAATAGGATATTTAAATCACTTTTACAAGTCAATAGTTTTGTTATTAAGAGAACGCTGGCGCCGGCAGGCCTAGCTATAAGAAGAAATGCCGAAACAAACTCAGGGGTCGTGGTCTCTTTTAATGTTCATACGGAACCTTCCATATTTGTTTCGTCATTTTTCTTTCGCGTTACAAATGGGGCATGCAAGAGTAACAAGTTACCATTCTAAATGAACTCGAAACGTTGCCGACCCCTGCATACGAATAACTTATTTTTAGCATTTAAACGTTTTTACGTTGAATGTGACTTAAAACTTAAAAGATTTGTGATGTTTTATTTTTTTTTGTTTCTCACTGGTACTGAAAATGTTATTCGGTATGCAAATGGTGGATTTTGAAAATATTTTTTGTATTTTTTTATTTTCTACTGAATATCGAGTAAGATAAACTCCGATAGCCGCTCTAACATTATATTTAGGTAATATTTAGCTTCTAGTCTTAGGTACTAAAAAGGCTGATTGCCAATTACCAATATCTATACGTGAGTATATAAAAAGTAGTGGTGGCCTAGTGGTTAAGGGACCTGCTTCTCGTGTACGAGTGTGCGGTTTCGAAACCTGGCAAGTACCAATGTGACTCCTCTAAAGTCATATGTACTTTCTAAGTATATCTTAGACGTCACTGACTAACGGTGAAGGAAAACATCGTGAGAAACCTGGACTTTTAAGTCTGAAATCGCCAATCCTCCTTGAGCAAGCGTGGTGATCAATGCTCATACCTTCTCTGTATGAGAAGAGGCCTGTGCCCAGCAGTGGGGCATTATATAGGCTGATGATGATGATGATGATGAGTATATTGACATACGCAGTCATTGCCAGATTAAACCGCCGGCAGACTTTTGGGTCGCCTCTCGCAACAAGATAAATGTCAGCCTCTAGACTAATATAACGTGCTTTCAAAGATACATCTTGAACTTCTTCTCATCGTGTGGACGGCAAGTTTACTGACCTACAAACCTCTAGTGTTATAGTATTTCTCCATGAAACTAGTTTGCCTGAAATACACAGTTCAGACTTCATATAGCGTATCCATTCCTTATGTATACACATAAAACGCTTAGTCCTGAATGACTGACAGATCAACGCACAGCCTAAACCGCTGATCGTAGAGACCTGAAACTTGGAGGGTGTGTTCTTTGTACGACGTAGGCATCCGATAAGAAAGGATTTTCCGAAAATGTACCCCTAAGGGGGTGAAAAGGGGGGTAAAGTTTGTATGAAACTATCATTTTTTATTCGTATTTGAATTCGTATAGCCCACGCGGACAAGCTAGTATACCTACTATAAAACGAAAACAGCACAAAGATCCCCTCTACACAGTGAATAGCGATACATATAGTTCCCAGAGCGAGCCATTTCCCCCTTAAAGCGCTGGAGTGCAAAGTACCTCTCGCGGTAAGCGGTAGCTTGTCTCAGTCTTTGTCATACAATCGGATGCTCGCAGGGGTACGGTAGGCGGGGAGACTTGTCGTATCTGTTATGTTTTTTCTTTACATAGAGTCTAAGACTAGTCAGGGGGTGGCTCCTGTGAGCCTTTAAAAAAGATTTTAAATTAGCTGGACCCTAAAAATAAAATAATAATCGCGAAATAAATGATCTTCAGATTTGAAATCTAAAGATAATAGATCAATTTTGACGGCACGTTTGGCGTAGTGGCTGAGCATTGGCTGCTGCGCTGCGTGTCGCGGGTTCGATTCCCGCACGGGACAACTAAAATTGTTCCTGGTCTGGGTGTTTGTGCATGTGTAATTAATGTATGTAAACGCACCCACGACATAGGAGAAATTCCTAGTGTGGGGCAACGTTTCAAAAAAAAAAAAAGATCAAACCTACCCTAAATGATTCCCGAATCGGTTCAGCCGTTTTTCGCCAAAGCTTTACAAACAAACTCACTTGACGCAACCAGATAACCGTCTACAAGGTCCCATCTATCTCCGTAGAAATTTTCATTCAAATCGATTAAGCCGTTTTGCCTTGAAAGCGTATCAAACAAACTAATAAACGAATAAACTCAGTTTCGCATTTATTATATTACTAGCTGATTCCCGCGGTTTCACCCGTATCCTGGGCGAACTACTTAGCGTACACGGATATAATGTAGCTTATATGTTAATCCAGGTTATAAACTATGTGTGAACAAAATATCATCCAAATACATTCAGTAGTTTATGCGTGAAAGAGTAATTATCTGCCTAGCCTTTCCCCAACTATACCCCCAGACAAAGAAACTGCATCAAAGTTATTGTTTAAAAAAAATTGAATGGCCCTTTCCAGTATACAAACATACACTTAGGGATAACGATACTACGCTGTTATGAAGTTAACGAACCAAACTATAGGTTTCAATTTAAATTCGTATAAAAAGTTGGAATACTTGGTTAAAATGTTTTTTTCAAAGGTGCGTGTTGAACATTGATGCAGTTTATTAGTCCGTCAGTGTATGTTGGGGTCGGCTTCCAGTCTAAACGGGATGCAGCTGAGTTCCAGTGTTTTACATGGAGCTACAGCCTATCTGTCCTCCACATCCCAGTTATCGGGTAACACGGTAACCCCTTGATAAGACTGGTTGTCAGACTTTCTAGCTTCCGACTACCCGTAACGAGTATCAAAGATCTATAAATGACAACCGGGACCAACAACTTAACGTGCTTTCCGAGGCACGGAGGAGTCTCCCTATGACAAAGGTGGTCACCCACCCACGGACCGACCGCGCCAAGCGCAGCTTAACCTTTGATCGGTCGAACCGTGCGGCTGTTACTTAGCCACGAGCTCCTCTTATGCGTGATAGAGTAACACTCGTATATAAATTCTCACTAACTTTTGCATTTATAATTTTTTTAGCATAAGTTAAGATTTTAGGATACACATTTGTGGTATTCAAAAGCTATGTTATCGTATAAGCGCATTGCGTTGCTGGTCACGCTAGGTGTTCCACAAAACAATAGACGCTCGTTCGAATCCCATGCGTAGCCAACAAACATAAAATTTCTATAGTTTTTGGCAAGATGTCATTGTTAGGCCATAAAATGAGCGAAGCGTATGACATACATATGGGTCAAATAGGAAGCCTCCTTTTTTGAATAAAAAATAACGTTATAGCATTTTTTTTAATAAATGGTTATTTTTAACCGACTTCAAAAAAAGGAGGAGGTTATCAATTCGACTGTATTATATTTTTATTTTTTTTATGTTTGTTACCTCATAACTTGCGACTGGGTCAACCGATTTTCATAATTCTTTTTTTATTTGAAAGCTGGTGCTTCCCGTGTGGTCCCATATAAATTTTATTACTACCGGTTCAGCCGTTTTATAAATATATCAAAAATAACGATTTATCTCTACTTGCTGATATGCCAAATACTTAGATGATTTGGTTATTTACGCTTATTACAACCTAAAAAACTGGTGTGTTTATTTTGTTAAGATAGCAAGACCGAGACACTCAAAAGCGAAAAAATAAAAAAGCTTTTACAAAAAAATTAAAACCGACTTCCAAAAAAAAAAACTGAAAATTAAAAAATAATTTTTATTTAAACGCTTTACGACCAAAACATCGCTTTCGAAGTTGGTGGCGAAATACTAACAATAGTAACTTACAAGACCCGACTTCTAGAGCGATGTTTTGGTCGTAAAGCGTTTAAATAAAAATAATTTTTACTTTTCAGTTTTTTTTTGGAAGTCGGTTTTAATTTTTTTGTAAAAAGCTTTTATTATATTAATTTTCGGAAGGTCTCGTGCTCAATGTTAATTAATTTGTTTTATTTTTTCGTTATAAAATGTGTCAGATTGTTACCAGTTTTGTTTTTAAATTAATCATTGTATAATTGAAATACGAAGCGAACCTATAATATTTGTAACTATTATATTGTAACTTTTCTCAACAATTATAGATTTTAAACTCGTGAGTCTTGTACTTTTCTATAAAATACTTGTGACGTTAACCGCGCCCGCTTCTGCCTATGAAAGCCCGCTGGCTTTATAGTCCCATACAAAAAGGGTTGGTGCCAGTTCACGCTACAAGACGCAACATATTGAAATAGCATGCATGGCGATGTAAAACTACCCTCAATTTTATTCGTAAGGGTGGAACAGGGTTTCCTTGTTATCAGAACAAAAACGTTTCACGACTATTCTACTTATGTATTATCATTGTATAGGTTTTTGAAGTCAATAGATAAATGGATTACTGTAATCAAATTGATTTCTTAGAAAATTATAGTAGATGTGTAATTAATGGTTGATACAGAACCACGTTAAACGAAATTAAATATATATATTTTTTCTTTTCATTACAGCCTGAAAGATTGAACGTGTTTAAAAATGACCAAGACAGTTGGGATTACACATGTAAGTACCTTTTTATATTCTGTTATGTTATGAACTCCTGGTACTTATGTTGATTGGGAATTTTACTTACAACACTTTCACAAAACATACATTGCGTTATATGCTTAAAAGTTATATCCTCTTGATGTTAATTCTACGCAATGTATATCATTATACTGTGACAGACGAAAGCTCATATTGAAATAATAAAGGTGTTGCAGAATTAGGGTGCTAATTAATTTCTTGATTAAACTATTTATGAATCTGCTCCCACTTAAAAAAAAATCTTATATAAAATATCAATGTATAGATTACCTAATCCCTTACCAAAACTCACAGATAATCCGACTATGACGAAGCAAAAAGAGGGTTATGATTTTTGGTTAAATAGTTCAAGTATTGAAGACTAGTTTCTGCCCGCGACTTCGTTCGCGTGGAATAGTGGTGCTCCGCTCCTATTAGTCTTAGCGTGATGATACATAGCCTATAGCCTTCCTCGATAAATGGGCTATCTAACACTGAAAGATTTTTTCAAATCGGACCAGTAGTTCCTGAGATTAGCGCGTTCAAACAAACAAACAAACAAACTCTTCAGCTTTATATATTAGTTTCAAGTATTGAAGATAAGACTAGTAAAGCAAATTAGAACATTGGGTGTGTCATACCGCATTTTAAAAACAAAATGGACCACCCGTTCCTGAGAAAAACGGTGGTAACACACGGACAGACAGACGGACCTTTTGAGGTACGGAACCCTAAATAAGCCAAGTAGAGAATTACTGCTACCGTGTTTAATTCGCCGTTAGCTTCGAGGTAGTGTAGAGTAAGGTCTAAAGAAAAATTCGACGCATAACTTTTTGTATAACACATATGAAAATTACGTGTAGCAACGCACAGTGTGTTCAAGTAATGCGTTCCTACGTATTTTTATATATTTTTTTTACATTAAAGGCAATATTATTTATATATATTTTTTTATTTGTATAAGTTGTTGTGCTTATAATGTATATCTTTTGTTAGTGAATAAGAGTTTTAAGGCATGTCCGCTTTTATTGCATGAAAGCTGTGTAAATGTTGTATATTTATGTAAAACAGATTATACACTCCGTACAAATTATACAGATAATATTAATCTATGGTGAAGTTTAAAATAAACCTTAAACAGTAGTATTTAGATTTACGTCTTTATCTGTGGCATTTTTTTCCTTCATCCTTACTTTTGGATTTCTGCAATTTTATATTCTTTGAAAAAAAATTAGACTCAAATCCTCACTCTATTCTTGAAAATTAACTAAAACTTTTGCTCATCCAATACCCAGACTTTAAAACAATTAATTTTTAATTTACGTTCAAAATAATTGCTCGGTCGTAAAATCTATTTCTCCATTAAAATGAGTGGCTGTTTCATTTTAATATTAAAGGAAATCAACTTAAAACTCTCACAAAAGGCGGTTAGCACGTCTAAAAGACGCCTTTTCATATGCAAAAGAACCGGATTTATCCGGTTACCGCCAGCTCTGAGCAACAACAAGTAACCGACTCGAAAGACGCCATTTTAGAATTGTAAAGTTTGAATTTTAAGTTATTTTTTTTTATTACAAAGGCCGGGAGCTCGTTTCATTGTTGCGTTCTTAATTTAAATTTGACGTCTCGGGTAAGGTTCTTTTTTAATTTCTTATGCTGATTTGGCAAAGGGTGTGTCGGCAGATGGTGGATGTTTTGAAGGTTGCCAGGCGTATGCTTAAACAACCAAACTACCTAACAGAAACATAGATAACCTGAAATAAGATAATTAGTGAATAAAGTTGGTATATATTATTTACTTTTCTAATACAAAAACTTTCTCATGAAATAATTATGCCTTTAGCTTTAAGTAAGTTAAAAAATCTATTGCATGTCCCCCCAGAGTCCTCCTGCGGTTTAATGAAAAAATTACCTCAAACAAGAGCAGAATTTATGACTCAGGACATAACTACTATAAAATTACTACGATGTCCTTGTATATAGGACAGACAATCGAAATATCACATGTCTATGAATTAATGGTTCCCATTCCTCGTTAGCAAAAGATCATTTATATTTGAACTATTGGAAATCAGTAGAGAAAACACATTAGGAGCCGTAATACTGTGTTCCCAGTCCCACTGATGGGTCTGTCATACAGAGAAGGCATGAGCATTGATCACCACGCTTGCTCAAGGCGGATTGGCGATTTCAGACTTCTTAAGTCCAGGTTTCCTCACGATGTTTCCTGTCACCATCATACCGGGCTATCGAAAATATTGTGAAGGGCGGGCGTTTTGGGGACTGTCTTTTGTAAATTTGACAGTGCTGATTTTCTGCCTAATTTGAAGAAATTACTTTTGAATTTTTGAATACACTAGGTATACTTACATAGGAGTTTAGAAAAGTCACATTGGTACTTGCCAGGTTTCGAACCCTCACACTCGAACACGAGATGCAGGTGACTTAACAACTATACCACTTCTCATTTATGCACTAACGAACGTGAACTACTTATAACGCTAGGAACACACAATAAATTTCCCCTCTTAGCGAAGAGGAGCGTGTTCTAAGGAAATTGCGATCGCCGCGTCGTTTAGTGAAAGTCGCCCGCGGCGACCTATGGCGCACGACCTATACAACTAAGAATATCAACTCAGAAGGACCAGCCAATATTGATAACCAGTCGTTTAAAACAGTTGGACACGATATACTAACTGTTATTATAAATGCATACGCAGTTCTGTCTAACGCATTCTCAGGAAATGTCGGGCACGCAGGTGTATCTGCAACTGCCGACTACCCGACTCTGGGCTGCTTTGTTGTATTTTTAAAAACCCACAAAGCGATGTCAGGAACTAGTGGCTAAGTAACAGCCGCACGGGTCGATATAGCCAAGGTTAAGTTGCGCTTGACGCGGTTGGATGGGTGACCATCTATGTCATATCGAGACTCCTCCGTGCCTCAGAAAGTACGTCAAGCCGAAGTCCCGGTTGTCATTTGGAAATCTTTGATAATCGTTACGGGTAATCAGAAGCCAGAAAGTCTGACAACCAGTCTTACCGAGGGGTATCGTGTTACCTGGTAACTGGGTTGTGGAGGTCAGATAGGCAGTCGATCCATGTAAAACACTGGTACTCAGCTTCATCCGGTTAGACTGGAAGCCGACTCAACATAGTTGGGAAAAGGCTAGGCAACTGAGTGACTCTCTTGGTTGTCACTGAAAATTCATGGGCTCATGTTAAAAGGGTTCCGTTGGCTTTGAAGAGTTGGTCTTCTGCGCTTTCTTGTGTTGTGCATGTTTTATCTTTAGAAACGTGAGGATTGGATGCTTAGAGCCGGGTGCTTAAGTAACTAACTAAGTACTAACCTGGCGGCTCTGCACAGATTATTCAGATAACTTGTGTGGCTAAATATTTAGCTTACGGACTTTTTGTGTAACGAAATAGGTGGCAACTAATAAAAAAGAGTTCTAGTTTAATTAATTACTAGCTGTTTCCCTCAAGGTACACACCTGGATAAAAAGTAGCTGACGGCCTGGAGACGGCTATCAGATCTATATCCGTACCAAATTGCAAAAAAGGACGTAAATTAGGACGCTTCATGCATTAAGCTCACTTAAAAAGGGTTTACTCACATGATGACTTTTGCACGCGTGCCGTCTGTCAAGACAGGATTTCTTTAAGATGTCATGGTGCTTCCTTTTGGTGTAGTCTTACATTTTTCACTCACATAATTCAACTTGTCTTAATATTCTGTACTTCAAATCACTGACTTTCGAGTCCAAATAGTCAATTTAATTTTATTGAAAACAGATGGTTTCATATACACGTATACATATAAAATGCTTTGTCCTGAATGACTGACGGATCAACGCACCGCCTAAACCGCTGATCGTAGAGACCTGAAACTTGACCTTAATCTTTGTGTGACGGAGGCATCCGATAAGAAAGGATTTTCCGAAATTCTTCCCCTAAGGGAAAAAGAGGTGCAAAGTTTGTATGAAACTATGTCATTTTTAATTTGAATTCGTATAGCCCACGTGGACCAAGCCACTGGCGAAAAGCTAGTTTAACATGCAGTGACGTGCAGGCATATATTTGCAAACCCACAAACGAAACGAGAAAAAAAATTACTCAGAGACACCTTTTTTTTGAAAAATATCTCTCTTAAGTGAAAATACAAGAAAAACCTCTTGCAGAAAAACAACTTAATTAATCATGTCTTTGTAATGCAGAAAATCGTTCACAAATACTCCATCGCACCTATTAATCATCAGGCTAGACTCAAAACTTAATAGCCAGCGATGTTCGTAATGGCTGGAATGCTTCAACTGCAAAAAGGAATTAAGATTGCACGGAGATGTAATTAAGGAATGAGTTCTGTAGCAAAAAGTATGGTTCGAATTCGTTGTCGATTTAATTGGGGTTCAGATGTGATAGTTGAATAATTTACGTGTGAGATAAGCAAGCTGAAAGTTATCAGAGTGAAGATAGTTAATTAAAATTAGGTATCTTTAAATCTTCATCTATATGATCAGAGATATGTATAACCTCTATGTCCAAGTGTGGGCAAATATTAATTAAATAGGTTGATGATGATAATGCCAGTAAGAAATCGTAATTGGAAATAAAACATCCAGTTTAGAAAGATTATATGACAAAATAGCCCACACAATTTCCAAATTAAATTTTGACAAGACTTTTACCTCTTTTCCAATCAAACCATCAAAAACTTTCTTCCTAATAAATAAAACAAAAGGCTTTTAACTCATCTCTAGCATGCGGAACCCTAAAAATCTCAGCGGGGAGTGCCAAATGTTGATGCATTTTGCATAAATTTTCACTCGTGAATTTTAAATCACTTATCGGAACGCTGGTTCCCTTCGGACTATGGTAATCGTATTTTTCCCATCAATAAATGGAATTTTTGAATGAATGGAATTCGGAACGGTACGGTTGTTTTGATTGATAATTGGGTTTATTGATGTAAGAGTGGGTTGCATTGAAAAGTTAAGTTGAGGTGGAAGTTTTTGCAAAATATCCTAACCTGGTACCTATTTCCCGCATGCTTAAAGGGAACAACTACTTCGCGAACTAGGGTAAAAAATATACTAGGTGGTAATTCAGGTTATAAATTATCCCTCTTATTTATAATAATGCCAATCGTCTTATAAGTCTGTTTTGTCCCTTTCTGTTAAAATTAATTTGAACCTGAAAGATAAGGACAAAACAGTTTGCTAGCTAAAATATTACATTAAGCGAATAACTTTAAGTTTATTACGAACAAGACGGTGTTTCATCCACATCTTCATAAAATTTCGCATTTATAATATTAGTGGGACCTACTCTAGATAGAAGAGATTGATACAATATGTTCACCATTAACCGGTTAAAATTTATCTGAAATAATACCTACGAGTTCAAAAAGTTTTCTACATATAAAAATGCACCAGAAAACGACAACCGAATTACAAGAACATCTACTCCGAGCTACACACCGACAACTGCTTCATCTAATTCCCACATCGAGTTCTCTCGTACAAAAGGAACAGTGTTAGTTGCACTGAATTGCGTTAGGGACTCTATCTGCACTGATTTTATTATCAGCTTCTACTTGTCGATAGATATCAGTACGAAGATTTTTCACTTTATCATTCTTTGCTGCAGTAGTGTCGTCAATGTTTAAACTGTTTAGGTCAGTATTAACACTTTTCTATTGTAATTTGTAGATCTTTGACAGTCGTTTCGAGTAGGCAGAAGCCAGAAAGTCAAGCAAACCAGTCTTGCCAAAGGATATCGTGTAACACGTTAACAAGGCTTCAAGTAAAATGCTGGTACAGAGCTGCGTCAGGTTATACTGGAAGCCGACTCCAACATAGTTGCTAAAAGGCTAGGCTGATGATGATGTTGCGATTGCGATGGAGTTTCTTGCCGGTTCTTCTCCATAAGACCCACTCCTTGGAACCGTGCAACTAACTTGACGTTTCATAAGTGCCTGCAAAGACCTATTTGAAATAAAAACATTTGAATTTTGAATTAATACGTTTCTATAGAGAGAGAGCAATGAGTGTGAAAGTTTTAAGGGCTCAAATGATTATTAGAGAACCTTCATTCATCATGATATGTAATTTTAATATCTCCATTTTTAATATCATAATGTTCAACTTGTTAACGGTTATTAAATGCACACAATAAATAATGCACTTAAGTATTCATCTCATCACTATACACACTATGAACAAGCTAAACCTTTCGAAAATATAACTTTATTAAAGTTCCATAATTAGCATTTAACTTTTTAAGTAGTTATGCTATTAACAAACTAATAGCTTGTCATTTTTTTGTTTCTAATTGATTAAAAAAACCATCACGCATATCTATCTCAATCAAAATGAACGGTAAAAAAAATTAACATTATTTTTTTTAAAGCTATTCGAAAGCTTTAAAAAATTCAAAAGTTTTAATGCACTCCTATTAAATCGACAACTTTGGCAATTTCGAAATCAAACGGAAAGTTTATCAAAAGAAATTCGACGTTGCTGAAGAAGATTTTATATTATGCGAATGAAAAAGTTATTTTCGATGCAATAAAATCTACTAGAAGTTTACAATGTACCTGGTTTTCTAAAGAAGTCTGTATAAAAAAGGTTGGCTCATGGCTCATGGCATTGGCTTATCGGTATTGACTCATGAAAGGGTGAATATTTAAAAGGGATAACGTTTATTGAAATAACGATCATACAGATTCAGTGACAAGAATGATACCCTATATTGCTTAGATTTTTATCATCTCGGATTTAAGGTCTATTTTACGAAGTCCAGGTTAGGTCCTGAATTAGCGACCTTGAGCGGTACGAAGACATCCATTTTATCTAAACTTATATTACTAAGGTCATTCTTTGGTATAGAATTCATAAATTTCTTATTTTTCAAAAATCACGAAATCCTATTTTATTCTTGACTGTGATATAGGCAATATTTCATATGGACAAAAGCTAGCGACGCCGATAATTTGGTAGAAATAAATTTATAGAAAAATCTGCTATTATTGTGAATTTCAATAAACAATATATTTTGACAAAAAAGACTACCTGTTACTGATTCTCCCTTAACCTTAGTTCCAAGACTTGTTTTGAAACACATCTTCCACTATACAACTTTTCCTCAGAAAAGAGAAAACACCACGTCCTTTCTGACTTTACAAGACCAGGTAAGTCTCAAAGCCCTAATGCACACTTGCATTAGACACAGTAAAATAAAACAGCATCTCTTAATCTCAGTGTGCGCATCGCCTAAGTCGGTCTTGGCTCGACGCACGGCGGATGGAGGAAGCCCCTCTCGGGTCGTTAGAGCAGTCATTTCAGTAATACATTGTTATATGTATCGCTAGTTTGCAGGAACTAGCCGCGCTCCAACAAATCTAATGCATAAGGTTTTTCTCGATATAAAATCTTGGTGCCCAACGTGGGACTGGAAATGTTGCATTTTATTACAGATGGGAATGGGAATTTTATTTTGTTTCGTGTTTGTTTATTTTGTTGAGTTGCTTTTGGGGATAATAATGTATTTTTGTACTATTTTCGTTTGTTTATAAAATTTGAGTTGAATAATATTTCTACAAGTTACTTGTTTCTTGCCTTTTGGAGTAAAAAACTAGTAGCAGCTATCCTATGATGATATGCGATAAAAAACACATTATTTCAACATCACAACACACTACCAGTTATTCTTTTCTACTACATAATAACGACAATACAGCTGACACTTAGTTTTTTCGCACGTCGCCTAATAGATATTAATGAATGAATTAATAAGATAAAATGGAGATAGGGGACTGCAATAATATTCATAATTGCCTATTGAAAAAGATTATGACGCTTTTAGATAATGTACAAAAGATGACTACCCTCTTTTTAAATAAGAAGATATAAATTCGAAACAGATCGGAACAGGGAATAGGGTATTGGGATACTTAAGTAGTTTTCTAGTGAAACTCCAATTGGTATTCGCCCACTTAAGTTTCAAGGAAAGATAAAATAAGCATACTCTTTTAATGTAAGCTGAGAGCTGCATTGTAATTCAAATTCAACTTGAAATATACTGCCAGACTTCTTTCGTTTTTCTTCGAGGAATTTATAATTAGAACAGCATGTTCTTTATGCCCAGTTATTGTAATTTTTCGGTCAGTAACAGAGGATTAAAGACTTATTTAGAGCCACGCATATTTATGTAATTTACTCCCTTTGGCTAGTGCATTCTCAGGGATTAAATTCAAAACACGAATTATGATAATCTTAATTATCATAATTATTTCAGCATTGCATTAGATGCGGTGCTAAATTGAGATCAAGGAACAAGGTTATCGTTGTACCTAGAAGCGTTAACCAATCCACACCCAACCCTTTATTAATACCTGTGCGCATTCCAGTCTCAAATAACTCTGATACACCTAGTATTTACGAAACAAATATATGATAGCACGATAAATCCAGGCAGTGCTGAGTGCCGAACAAATATTTTGATCAGGCATCCTATACTTCGTTCAGTAAACAAGACCGGTTGCCAACTGTGCTAGTTATGATTCTACCTATGTTCTGGCCTAGGAAATATGTTTGGCCTGAAGATATAGTAGAGAAAGGGTTATTTTATGCCTTGGATGAGGAGTGTCTTCATTGAGTCTTCAAATTCGCTCAACTAATTGATTTTTTATTTCATATAGGCCTTTGACAGGTCTTATGAAATGTCAAACAAGTTTTACAGTTCCAAGGAGTGGGTCTTTTGGAGAAAAGACGACAAGAAACTCTATAGACACTCGTTTCAACAGGAAATGTTAAGGATAGTTTTCGATCACGTTATCTCTGAGAAAATTATACTTCATCTTGCTAGTTTCTTCTTAAGTGAAAATAACGTGAAGAGTCGAGGTTTGAAGTATCGCTGATGCTGTGTCTTTATTTGGCGTGTCGTTGTAACATGCTTCTGTATTTGATGCAAAAAAGTCTACATTTCATAATCCTGTCACTGGTTTTGTTGAAAGAACCATGTTCAGCCCAGATTGTGTGTCGCGTCAAGAGGACTCTTCGGTCCGACTCTGTAAGTAATTCAAAAGATAAGAACCATGCGCTCATTAATTAAACTTAATTAAAATTCCCTCTCTTCTTTAAGACGGTAGTAATACTGTACTCTGAAATGATTAATTGCGAGTGGGTAGTTAGCAGAATTTATGCGCTGTGCTGAATATTTAAATTGTTTTAACCACTTGGCGTAATTTAAGTCCTTTTAAGATCACGAAGGCGAAACAACGTCAGTATTCTGTTTACTCAGGTTAAGATGAAAATCTTCACAGACAAATTATCTTCTATGTCTATATAAAATGCTTTGTCTTGAATGACTGACGGATCAACGCACAGCCTCAACCGCTGATCATAGAGACCTGAAACTCGGAGAGTTTGTTCTTTGTAAGACGTAGGCATCCGATAAGAAAGAATTTTCAAAGTTGGGCAAAGTTTGTATGAAACTCTGACATTTTTTATTTAAATTCGTATAGCCCACGCGGCCAAAGCCGCTGGCCGAACGCTAGTACTTTAATTTCTCCTGCTTTGTGGTCCAAAATTCGCATATTGTCTTTATCAACCTCTTTGACGTGAGTCACTGTGACTGACCAAAATGCTTAAATATTTCAGCCAATTCTATTAACTTCGTTAATTCGTAACGAAATAACTAAAATTTTCAGATATTGAATATTGAATTAATGCTTAAAATTATTATTTTAATGTAGTTATTTTTGAAATCTATTCAAACGTTAATGTTAATGCAATTGTGATTGCAAAATTCCACATTTTATTCCGACTGTTTAGCTATAAGCTCAGCAGAAAATTTCAAGCCAATTTATAGCTTATCTCCTAGAAATTTCCTATCTACCAAGCAAAGTACATAACCTGTAACTCACATAATATCTAGACTAGACAAACCTGTAAATATGTTGAGATAACACAGTGTGTGTATTTCAGCAGCCATTTTGGAATTATTCCAAGGACTTAACAATTGGTTTCCGCTTCTTTGCTTTTCGCATTTCTTGGCGGGTACTTGTTAACTGTTGTTTTGGTAGCTGTGGGTATGTTTTTGTTGTATCATGGTCGATGGAGCAGGCTAGTATTAGAGTGGAGACCTCGTTTAGGCAAACGTAGTGTGAAACGCGCTGCAGCACTATGGACCGACGATTTAAGGAAAGTGGCGGGCAGCGGATGGATGCAAGTTGGGACCGGGAAGATTGGCACTCTTTGGGGGAGGCCTAAGTTCTGCAGTGGATGGCAATAGGCTAGATACAGTGGCGTGCAGTTCATATAGGCAAAAAGACACTGCCTACCCTACATAACTCAGAAAATATTTACTATCTTTATTTTATTTTAATAAGTATCTAATATTTTATCTCACGAGTAATTACTATCAATAAAAAATCTTGAAACTTAAATCAGCTCCACCTGTCGAATATTGGTGGTATTACGAAGAATACTCGCGATACATTTCAACAACACAAAAAAGTTTGCGCGGTACTAGGGCGCCCCTAGCGAATCTAGGCAGAAAACGTGAATGCCTCATTTCGTGCAATAGTATTTGTAAGAAGACTCGTAGACATGCGAATACAATGCAGTGTGCGTTCGTATAAATATTTTGCACACATTGACACAAATTACGCACACAAATAACAAAAAAGGCAATGTCTTAATTCGATTTATACGACGGAAACATCGGTTCGGAAACCTTCGGCTATCGACAAGGCCACAAGAGACGGTGGCCGATGTTTTCCGAACCGATCTACATTATGATGTATAAAAAGTAGCAAGTTTTGACTTTCTTATCTCTAAGTAAACAACATTTCTTTTAGTCGTATTTTTTTTTTCTGTGACGTGAGTTTCGCGCGCGTCGCCATTGTTATTGTTTATCTGACTTGTTCTGTGCTAGCGAATATTTCTTAATATTTTAATAATAGTGAGTTTTAAGCGTTGATAATAGTGTGAAATGGAATATATTCAGTGTGAAAGTTGTGTAAGTGGTGACAGAAAATTAAAAATTATGAGTTTTTAACACTATCTTTCGGAGAAAAAAAACAAGTGATCGCGAAAGGCCGTTGTACACCAGATTTACAATTAATACAAGCTAAAGGTAAAGTCAATCGTAAATTCAATACAAAACAATTCGATTCATATTATTAGCTCTCGGATTGCATACACGCTATTTCCCTTGCCTACTATTTTACACACACAATAAATTAATAAAACCGTCTGAAACGACGCAGGTTTCAACTATTCATATTTATCTCCTACGGTAGCCAAAACCACGAGCAATCTGACTTAGAAGCTTCCGTACACTTGGAAAAAATCGTATTGAAACACGATGAAAGTCGATCGAAACCGAAATATTATTCAATCACTTTTGATATTGTTTGTTTTTGGAGTAAACATGAGCTCACTTTTCGTGAAAGAATTTGTTCCTGAATGTGAATATGGGAAGTTATTAGGAGAGGTCAACTTTCATGCGAAATACGACGGAGTTATGGACAACTATTTATGAAATTCGTTCTTAGGTCGGTACTCATGTTCGAGATTTTTAAATCAAATCTGAATCTATGATTATTTGAGGTGGCAAATTACATGCATCATTATTTGATCGACAAGACGACGAACCAAAACGGAAAGGTATTTTTGAAAAGTGGGTACCAAAGCCAGGCGGGTGTCACCCGGCGCGGCGGCGCATTTCACGGGCAGGCGTACCTATCGTAGTATCGAAGGTCGCGCGCCGCTCGGCTCGCACGCTTTGGCTTTTCTGCCTACCCTGCCTAAAATCTCTGTGCACGCCACTGGCTAGATATGATGATGATGATGATTTAGTTGTATGATAACTGTTGTGGGTAGATAGTATCGGGTGGCATGAGATGGTTTAGATAAAGAATGCTGAACTGTATATTTTAATATAATGAACTCGAGTGATCATTAACAGATTTAAGGTCTTTAAAATTTGTGTGATTTGGGCGAAGGATTTGTATTTCTAGTCTAACTTCCTGTGGGTTAGTACTCGACCCATGATTATGTTGTAGCTTAGTTAAATAATAAAAATGCGAGATAGTCGCTTCAGTGACAATAAGTCAATGTACAGTAATGATAAGATACTAAGTTCTACATTTTAGGTAGTTTATTCTAAGGGGTTCCAATAATTCTTGGAGTAAATCATAATTAGGGCTGACTTCCTAAAAACTAAGAACAAGTTTTCCAAAAACTATACAAGAATTCAAAATCAAAATCGTAAAATAATTTACACGATCACTCCAAACCACAGAAACTTCAATGAATAGCGTCCAATTCTATTCAGCGTACGTTACGTTCTAGGAAGGTAGGTCGGCTGGTTGAGGAAATTGCCTGGCCATCCTGACCCTATTGTGTGGGTCCCGCCAACGGCTTAATGGCGGCCGTGACGTCACGCGTCATGGCGGTGTCAGGGCTCGGAAGTGCCATTTGTTTTTTATGTAAAAGGCCTGGCTATTGTTTTGTGTACGTAATGAGTGTGCGTTTGTTGGTTATTATGTATATTGACTAGCTTTTCGTCAGTGGCTTCCCCCGCGTGGTCTATATGAATTCAAATTAAAAATGACAGAGTTTCACACAAACTTTGCTCCCCTTTTTGACCCCCTTAGGGGTAGAATTTCGGAAAATCCTTTCTTATCGGATGCCTACGTCATACAAAGAAAACACCTTCCAAGTTTTAAGTCTCTACGATCAGCGGGCTAGGCTGTGCGTTGATCCGTCAGTCATTCAGGACTAAGCATTTTATATGAGCGGAAAGCTAGTTATTAATAAACCAAGACTTTATTAACTTCCTTCAGCATAATATTACAAACAGAATTACTACTACCAATTTATCGGGACACAAATATTACCACAAAGGAATAAGCAGCAATTGGTGTAATATCCTTAAATCTTTCCCATGTAACCGCCTTGTTAGTTTCTTATACAAAACATGTAATTCGTAGTCAGTATGTATATAGTTTAGGAGAAATACTGATATTCAAGCATATCTGGTTAGGCTGGGAACCGACCCTGTGTAAAAGAAAAGGCTAAAATGACTCTTAGGGTATTATGTTAAGACTTGTATTCTTTCAAATAGTATACATCTTAAAGTCTATCAGCCGATTGCAACAAACTATTTATCGATTATACTTTTACGAATATCACAGAACATGATCTCAATAATTAGGATTATTTTAATAT
Organism: Pyrrhia umbra; assembly: GCA_963891755.1. Classification (NCBI taxonomy): domain Eukaryota; kingdom Metazoa; phylum Arthropoda; class Insecta; order Lepidoptera; family Noctuidae; genus Pyrrhia; species Pyrrhia umbra. Next base: position 8,180,556 of record OY982943.1, read on the forward strand.
TATTTATGAGATCAATACTTATAATAATTAGGTAAACATAATGTCATAAATATTTAGACGAAAAATATAAAATAATAGCAAAATTATTCAATTTTATCCTCCATTTTGACAGATCTTGGATGACAGTTCTTCCGTTTCACGTATAAGTAACCGCATATTTTTTGCTGCCAGCTGTTCCTGTCTTATACGCTTTCATGGGAAAACGGCTTAACCGATTAAAATGAAATTTGGTAAGGAGATAGACTGAAGTTTGGGGCAGGACATAGGCTAGTTTTAATCAAGGTGCGCTAAGTAGTTTCCCGCGGTTTCACCCGCGTCGAGTTAACTACTTAAATGCACGCAGATAAAAACGCTCTACACCAAACTAACGAACCCGTCGAAAAAGGTTCAGCCGTTTTATAATTAATTTGTCACAGATAGACAGAAAGATAGACAGAGAGTTACTTGAAATTCTGTCCATCCTATAATGTGAAGTGTCTGACTGCCTCGCTGGTCGCATAGCAGACTGCTATAATCGGATAGTAAACGGAATCGCATAGTAAACGGGTTCTCGGGTTAGATGCGCGGGTTGGGCCGAAGCGCTTTGTGGGGCAAGAAAATTTCACAAAATAGCCCGGAGTCAGGAAGTTGGTGGTGTAATACCCCCGTGCCAGGGAGGGCACAGACGTTAAGCCGTCCTCCCCGGCTGTTATTTTGATAGCAGAGTTTGTTTCAATCATGCCAGAAGCCGTCAGGTGGATTTGAGAAGACTCTGACACCAGGGGGCCTACTCTAACTCAACGAAAACGAAGTTTCGTTTAAAATTCGGAACCTTGTCAATTTTAAGGCGGTAAGGTTCAAACAATTGTTATATATGGATAGTATAATTACATCCCTCTTTGTACAGAGCATCAGATCGCACCTTACCACACCACAAAAAAAAGTTATCGTCTATTCTCGGTCGTTCCGAAGTTTCGTTTCGATGAGTTAGAGTAGGCCCCAGGACTTGTTAAAAAACCTGCGGCCTACACGATAAAAAGAATGAGAATGTGAAGGGTAGACATAGCTAAATTTGCTGAAAATGCATGTAGTGGCAACTAAATGGACGAAAATAAAACATTTCTCCGTATACGCGATACGGACGCTAATATTACGATACACACAACCTTTTAGTTTTCACAACTCTCTAAAAAAAATAAAAGGAGTATTTTTTTTTACTAAAAGATCTTATACAAAACATGTAATTCGTACTCAGTATGTATGTAGTTTGGGAGAAATACTGATATTCAAGCACATCTGGTTAGGCTGGGAGCCGACCCTGTGTAAAAGAAAAAGCTAAAATGATTCTTAGGGTATTGTGTTAAGACTTGTATTCTTATAAATAGTATAACATCTTAAAGTCTATCAGCCGATTGCACCAAACTATTTATCATTTATACTTTTACGAATATCACAGAACATGATCTCAATAATTAGGATTATTTTAATATTATTTATGATATCAATCAATACATAGGTATCCTTACTAATATTATAAATGCGAAAGTAACTCTGTCTGTCTGTCTGTTACGCTTTCACGCCAAAACTACTGGACCGATATAAATGAAATTTGGTACAGAGATAGAATAGACCCTGAGGAACAACATAGGCTACTTTTTACCCGGGTGCGCTAAGTAGTTCCCTCGGGATGCGGGTGAAACCGCGGGTAACAGCTAGTAATAATTAATTAAACATTTATCTTAAATATTTCGATGAAAAACTTAAAATAATAGCCGCATTATTAAATTTTATCCTCCATTTTGACAGATCTTGGATGACAGTTCTTCCGTTTCACATATTATCATGAATTGTCAATAATTTTTTGGTGCAACCGGCTGGTTTGTTAATCTTAATTGATTTATCATTTTTTTTTCTTAAAAGCTGTGTTTGTACTAAACTCGTGCAATTCTTGCTCTGTTTGTGCCAAGTATTGTCCGATTTTAATAAATCTTTAATTAATATGGAAAAAAACTATTTTCTTAAATCCAGTTGCCAAATTCACAAAGCATAAATCAAATCGAATATTTTTAGCTATTGGCATGTTTTCAGGATGTTGGTATTTTATTGCTTACGTAGTCAATTTTGTGATTAACTAATTGTACTAGTTTTAAACTTCGGTTTTATTAGGTAAGAGTCATAGTCATGCTATAAGCGAAGCCTTGCAATCGGCTGGTGTATAAAATTTGCGTTTCAGTCGTCTGTTTGACATCGCTCGTTCTATATTGATTGTGATGACTTTTCTATTGTAAAATGTACGTTTTTTGACATTCGATTTTGTAATAAAATATTAAGTACACCAACGATTTTCCTCCAAGGAACTCTTCACACTATTTACAATATCAACACACTACTTACTTCAAATTATCCTATGGATAGTTTTTATACTTTCCCAGTATTTAATTTATTGCCATACCAAACCCTAACTAATCGGTTGAGCCGTTTTTCCGTGTGTGCCTAACAAACAAACAGACAGATAGACAGAGTTACTCTCCTATTTATCTCGTATATATAGTTTCACTAGCTTCCCGCCAGTGGCATCGCCCGCGTGGGCTATACGAATTCAAATTAAAAATGTCAGTGTTATACAAACTTTGCCCACCTTTTTCACCCCCTTAGGGGTAGAATTTTGGAAAATCCTTTTTCATCGATTGCCTACGTCATACAAAGGACACACCCTCCAAGTTTCAGGTCTCTACGATCAGCGGTTTAGGCTGTGCGTTGATCCGTCAGTCATTCAGGGTAAGGAATTTTAGATGTAAAGATGTTGGCGGGACTAGCTATCCGTTCTTAACGCTCGTGTGTAGACAGCATTAGTATTCATGGCTCAACCTTCCTTAGGTCGATATTGACTGCCACTATCCTCAATATTTTATTCAATTATATGGCGAAACCCTTCTCTGTTGTTCTGTACCAACGCTTTAGATTGCCCTCAGTAAATAGAATTTAATTAATGAATAGCCTTGTAGTCTCGGGAGGTGGGAAAAACGGGAACAGTGCTAGATATTGCAGGTTGTATTGTAGGGTAGTTGTTAAATTGATCTGGTTTATCTAGGTCAATGTGTAGGAATTTTACGTTAAATAGGACCCTTTTTTTTGGATGAAACATTGATGGAAATTTATGTTTTATCTTGGTTTTTGTCGCTAGTTTCGACGCTTGATCTAATTCTTTAGCTTTTAACATTTTCATCATGAAACGTCCAATGCTAGCTGTTTCAGCTGAATTTCATCATCGCAATCGCCACAGTGACTTACATACCTCCAAAACAAAACCCAATTAAGCCCTCATTAGCGCTTAATAATAAAATCTCCATCTACCGTCATTTTGCAAACGAACAAAATCAGAGGATAAAGTACCCGAGTGGAATTGTTTCCTCAGAAGCATGGTAATTAACACATACATACATGTGAGGAACAAACACGCGGGTGGCGGAGCGTACCCTTTTAATTAAAATAAAATATTTCCGCACACAGTAATTGACGGCGCGTATTGGCGCCCAACGTGGGACCTCTCATTATTTAAGCTGCTAGAGAATCCGACTGAATATTTGTAAATGTAACATTTAAATAAAAAACATTGGTCAGGATTTCACTGATTTTAATGTTTGGAATATTAAAAGTCTTCTTTTTTATGTACCTAAAAACCTTGCAGATTTACGCCATCACTGTGTGATCAGCTATTATAGGGTAATATTAACGGATAATTCCCAAAATAGTTCAATAAAGCATAACCCTAAATACGTTGAAATATGTTTATGGCTCTTTTATGACCAATATTTTCAGAACTACGACTGATAAAACCCCTCATAACTTCAGCATGCAGATTTACTTGACTTATTGTTGTTTACGAAAAAAGAGTAAATGGCGATTGAAGTTTTAACACGAACGAGACTCGCAATTTTAATAAAGGCCACCAGCGCCACCAATCTTTCGAACACAAAAAAAAAACACTTCAATAATGAACCAACGCAGCCTTATTAAAACTTATAATGAAACAACGTCTTACAACGAATTCACGGGATTTTTTTCTCGCGAAAACTTTGAATGAAAAGTTAAAAATAAATCAACACTTCCTGTGAGGTAAACAGATAAAAAGTTGAAAGGCTTTTCTGCTAAGGGCTTGCGTACACTTCTGTTGTTACAGTCAGGATTTTAGAAACCAGAAAAATATAGTGGACTTGGTTCTTTTTGTGTAATCACGATTTATAATATAAATCTATTTTAACTCTTTCCAACGGCTTAAACCTTCCCTGGACTACGACACACATTTCAAAACCAAAATCAGCTAAATCTGCCCAGCTGTTCTCGAGTTTTAGCAAGACTATAACAGCAATTCTTCATTATGATCTTACCGCCATTATTCCAATCTATCAAGGGGACCCCGAATTTTGATGTCTTTTCTTTCATTTTTCTTTCATAGATATATCTCTATCAGCCATCGTTTTATTGAACTGTAGTGATTCTAATTAATTTGGATGGGATCTCGAGCAGCTGTGACATTTTTTTTTGCCTATAGCAATGGGTAGTTTTTGCGGGTAGAAATCTTCTATACCTAGAGAATAATGTGACTGACTGACAGATACCAACAAACCTAGGCCACAGTTTTACGATATCTCCCTACAGTAGCGCAATGAATGTACTTACGCGGAGATACGGCGGGAGACTCGCGGGGAGGCGGGCGATGTCAACCGCGTCCCGCAAACACGCTTACTTTGCAGGACGGAGTGCGAGGTGCAGACGCGGTCGTGTTTTGCTGAAAATTGTTTCGCTTCGTTGTTATTTTATTTTCCATTTTTTAACAACCTTAGCGTATCTACTTACGCGTTGCGCTACTGTAGGGAGATATCGTTATACTGTGCCTAGGCCTCGATGTCTTCGAGACTTGTTAAGAATTTTGGAGGAGGGTAGGATCTAAGGCAGATTTTTTATTCTATCCCAAGGGGGTGAAATGGAGATAAGTAAATTTTGTATGCCTTTTCACCAGGGTGCAACTTAAAGGTCAAGATTTTCTAAATAACTAGCAAGGTCTAGTGTACATTTGATTCCGTCCGCCAATATGTCCCCTACTTAATATACTGGAGTCGACACAATTGACCAGAATTCGATTTCCACCCGCAGGGAAATCAAGGTTTTCAGCATTGTGTTAGCTGCACATATATTTGAATATTTTGTTAATATTCTCTTGGCATATCATTATTTACTAAATAAATAGGCCTGGGAACATTTACCAGTATTGAGGGATGAAATTTACGATTTAAACGCTCAGATTATCTCAACCATCCATTTATACGACAACACAATCTGTTTGCGCAACTGTATTAATCTCTCTTTAATTCAATAAGAACAGCTGACAGTTTAATTCAATAAGTAAACAATCCCATTAACCTTCAATTCAACATTTGATTTGCTAATTGAACCTTTTAAAATGACTTTTACTATATCAATTTCGGAATTCAAGAGCTGATCGAGCGAGAATTATAACCTTTTTATTTGATTTTTTAGCAAAATATTTTTTTTAAATTGGTCCTGTTATTGCAGAGAGCACAGCCTAAACAGTACAAACAAACGTTTTGTTTTTTTTTTGAATGCAGCAAAGGGAGAAACCAAATGAGTTACATCTACCTTTTCCTTCGAAACCGCATAGCCAGGTTACCTCACCTCAAAGTAAAACCGTATAGATAAGTCACCCAATTTATATTCATTATGAAACCGTCCCCAAAGGGTGCTCCCTCATTTCCTAATGGTATTATTTATTTGAGGTCAACCCCATGCGGCGTGAAGCAACTCGACCCGTCGTCACTTTTTAAGGGTTGACTAGGTATAGAGAAATATTGTTTTCTTAGGACCTCCGACCTGGAGGATAAGGTAACGGTTGATGCTGTGAAGGTTTTGTCATTTATGTGGTAATTGAAGGTGAAAATTTCATAGTCAGGGATGTGGTAATGTTTTCTTTTTCTATAAAATAACGTTGCTCCACACACTAATAATAATACGAGGAACGAGGAATAACTCCTGTATCGTGGGTGCGTTTACAAACTTCCATTACACATGCGTAAACACCTAGACCAGAAACAATTATAATGACAGAGTTTCATACAAACTTTGCTCCGCTTAGTCACCCCCTTAGGGATAGAATTTCGGAAAATCCTTTCTTATCGGATGGCTACGTCATACAAAGAACACACCCTCCAAGTTTCAGGTCTCTACGATCAGCGGTTTAGGCTGTGCGTTTATCCGCCAGTCATTCAGGACAAAGCATTTCATGTGTATAGATTGGTGTTATCTACCCAATAATATTATCCTACATCTTTAAAAGCAGATTTACTTTATCTCAAACTTAGTCACGTATATCTTCGTCCCATTCCTCAAGGGAGGAGGGACAAGGACATGAAATGTCCTGCCGATGTAGCGAGTCAATCGCGAGCTCTCTTTCTTTACCGTCACGTATTATATAAGGGGGACTGGGGGACTTAAGGGGGGTGTAGAAAAATACTCGTCCCATGAGAATGACGGGTGTTAAATACAGGGCCGTCAGCTTTTAAGGGTTGATTTTGATAGTGTTCTATTGATATAAGGGGCTGATTGGATTTAGTATTGTAATAAAAAAAGTTGGTTTTCGATTAAAGACGCGAAGAAAATGCATTATTTTTCAAGTTATTACGTCCTCGTTACAAAATCAGGTTTAGGGTTCCTAGTTCCAAAATTGGTAAAAAGAAAACCTTAGGTATCACTTCAGTCTATCTGGCTGTCTATCCATCCGTCACAGCTCATTATTTCAAGAACTAGTAATGCTATCGACTTGTAGAACAGTTATACAAAAACTATTATAGCGAATGAAAAAAATATACGAATATCCATACCTTAAATTCATAAAAGCTCAAATACTAGAAAAAAAATAACAAAAAAAGATTACTTAATTCTGCATAAAATATTCGTAATATATATTTTTTGTATTTACACACACAGTTTTATACCCAAAAAAAATCCAATGGATAATATTATTAAAAAAAAAAACAGTTTGTCTTATGACTCACAAACGACTTTCAAAGTCCAACAAACTAACAATCTATAATATCTTTCTATTCTGTACGATATAATACTCAACAAAAAAGCAATTATTACACATAATTTCGATATGTGTCACTTGTTACAAACACACGTCTTAGACGATCGATTGTACTTACATAAATACATACATCATAGTATGTATGACGAAATGTAGGTACGGTCAGCAAATAAAACTTGTCCACGCTAATATTAATAGGAGGTAAATTTGTATCCATCTGCCTAGCCTTTTCCCAACTATATTGGGGTCGGCTTCCAGTCATAACCGGATGCAGCTGAGTACCAAAGTTTTACATGGAGCGATTGCCTAACTGACCTCCATGACCCAGTTACCGTGTAACACGATACCCCTTGGTAAGACTGGTTGTCAGACTTTCTGGCTTCTGACTACCCGTAACGACTGTCAAAGACCTACAAATGACAACCGGAACCAACAGCTTAACGTGCTTTCCGAGGCACGGAGGAGTCTCGCTATGACATTGATGGTCACCCATCCACGGACCGACCGCGCCAAGCGCAGCTCGACCTTTGATCGATCGAACCGTGCGGCTGTTACTCACCCACGAGCTCCTCTTTGTATTATTTGTATATATGCAAAGAGTAATCTCTAAAATGACTGGACTGATTATAGAAAATTTTCAACCAAAGGAAAGCTGAAGATAGGGTGAAATGACACACGTTAGGGGAGGGCTATGTTCAACAGTGGGCGCATATTAAGTAAAGAAAGAAAGAAAGAAAAAATGTTTATTTGTCAGACTTATTATGATGATGATAAAAATAAAGGTCTATTATTCCTGAGTAGTTTTTTTGCGGTAAGCACATTTTAAGTTAAACAAACTACAAGTATCTGAAAAACATTATAAATTTAATAATACAACCGTATGTTTCTGTAAAACATTATTTTAGTAAAACAACTTCAGTATCTTGAGGGTTTTTTGCTGACCCTACTCAAGGAACCGTTATTTACACTTTTTTTTGTTAACCATACATATTCGTCACTCTCATTGTATGGAGCATCGTGTTACACTTACGGTATCGATAAAATAAAATCGGGTCAGTTGAGACAGTGAAAAAATTGCGTGTCGTGTTCCTAGGTAGAATTTATTGCAATCTTACTGATATTCGATATGTTATTAGTCGACAATAATATTCTAGCAAAATTATTTGTGGCGCGTTTTTGTTTAAACCTTTTGTAGTTTTTGAGCTTTCTGTAAATTATGACAAATAGTAATTTTAATAAAGCTAGTACAGCTTTCCGCCCGCGGTTTCGCCCGCGTGGACATTTCTTTTACACCTTGGGTTACATTATTCAAGTTTTAGTAGGGATCCCTAATTGTTACTGGAAATAAATATAGCCTATGACACTTCGTAAAGATGTAGCTTTCTAACGGTGAAAGAATTTTTTAAATCGGTTCAGTAGTTTCTGAGTTAAAACCCTACAAACAAACAAATCTTTCCTCTTTATAATATTAGTATAGACAATGTTAGCTATACACATTTTTATTATAATTATACAAAAAAATAATATTATATTATTTGTAAACTTTGCCCTACACTAGAAACGAATCCAATACCGTGGGTGCGTTTATAAACATGAATTACACATGCACAAAAACCGAGACCCTGAAAATTTACAGTTGTCTCGTACGCGTATCGAACCTGCGACACGCAGCGCTGCAGCCAATCGCTCAGCCACTACGCCAAACGTGTACCACATAATGTCTACATCTAAATCCTGTCTACCCATTTAAATCTTGAATATAAATTAACCCAGGTCTAACAGACCGTACTACAATGTTATCTCGCCCGAAACCGATTGATAGAACATGAGGGGTTAGGTTACAAATAGAACCGCGTTAACTCAAGTGCGGGTAGGAAATACCTCAGCGCTCGACGGGTTGAAGGGCTCTTGTTAAGCTCTTGAGGGTTAAAACTAACACTTGAGGGTTAAGTGATGGAGTAGTAGGTTTATTGTGATTGAAATATATTTTTCTATAAAGAAAAACTATTTGTATAGGTACCTCGGTTTCATCCGCGTCAAAAAATCCTTACTTATATTATAAATGCGAAAGTAACTCTGTCTGTCTGTCTGTCGCGCTTTCACGCCAAAACTACTGAACCGATTTAAATGAAATTTGGTACACAGATAGTCTAGAGCCTGAGAAAGGACATAGGCTACTTTTTACCCGGGTGCGCGAAGTAGTTCACTCGGGATGAGGGTGAAACCGCGGGAAACAACTAGTATTCTATGGCCCAAGTTCACCGACAAGATAACGGTCCGATCAAATGAAAACAGCTGTGTAGCATACATTCAAACTTCTACCATACGATGGATAACCTATCATTTGGGATTTTTATTCCTAAAACGGTCGATTACCAAGCCAGGGTTGAACATGAAGTTGACAACAAAATTCCCGCTTCGTCGTTAAAAAACGTTTTTGTTTAACTGGCCGATTATATGACCATCTGTTGGTGAACTTGCCCGTATGTGTTATAACCGTCTTCTGTATCCCGTCTGTCTTCATAACAAATTTCCTCTAAATAGGTTCAGCCGTTTTATTTTGAAAGCTTAAAAAACATACAAACTCACATGCTATTTATAATATATCTCATTTATTATATAGTCTTTTTTTTCGCATGGGAAATCATCAAATGACCCCTCCCGCCGTGGGTGAGGCGGGTGGGAGCGTCAGACTCTTACTGACTAAAACCCATCCATGTTCCTTCCTCAGCCCTTTGTCTTCTGGGGGCGCGGTATCTCTTTCGAACGTCCCGCAGCCCCGGCAGTATTATATAGTCTAGGCTTTTTGATTGGTCTGTGAGGTTAAGCTCTACTAGACACGGTCAGACCATGGATGGGTGACCAAGATATTAACAACAATGATAGCATACCGTGCTTGCATGTTCTAGATCTATTTTTTTTAAAGCTTTGTCGCTCTATTTTTGCCTTTAATTAGTAAATTACTATAATAGACATGTTTGTTTCTTTAATCTACGCTTTGGGCATGTGTTAATATATTTTTTTCTATGTTACCATAAGCAAGATAATTACAATTCTGACTCAATAAGAATACGGGGAATTTTATCTGCTTTTTTCGGCCATTTTTTTGTGCTTAGTTTTAAACCCCAATGCAAAAGAAAAGGTACACTCGATAGCAATAATTCTGGGCGAGTTATAATTTAAAAAATAAATGTTGCTTTAATTTAGGTATGAAAATAAAATAATTTTGAGTAATTTCGTATTTTTTAAATTAGTTATGTAATTAAAATTTGTATAAATTCTTGGTTTTGCTAAGAAAAAAATCTTTCTTTAGCTGTGCTTTTTCTGATAAAGTTCCCACGTACGTAGGTACACGAAACACCTTATAATATTCAACAGGATCAACACATTTGAGCTTCGTCAACCACGGTACGTACTGCTTATCACTAATACTTGCAACCTGAGAATAATTACACTGATAAAGAAAATCGTTTTAATTTTAACTTCTGTATTGTACTACAAAGTTTTGTGACTGCATTGGCGTAAAGTATGTATGTAGAAGTGGTTCATTATTTCTGTCCTAATGTGTAATTGATCTTAACACTTTTTTGTATACGAAATTAAATTATACTACTCTTTGAATAAAGAATTGATGATCTCATTTTTTTTAGTGGGGTAGCAAGGTTTTTTAAAATAATTGGGTAAGGGTTAGGATTTGATGCGTTTTTCGTTTAAAATAACATGCTAGTTGTTTTCAAATCAAACCAAGAAATAACTGGGTATATATTTTTAAGCTAGCATTTTCACTTGCGCTTAGAGGTAGGTACTTAACAAACCTGGATAAAATCCGGGTTTCAATCTATCTCCATACCAAATTTCATCAAAATCTGTTCAGCCATTTTCCCGTGAAAGCGTAATAAACATCACGATAGTAAATGTACATTAACATAAACAGGAGGACATTAATTGAGATTTAATTAATTTACAAAATGAAGCGTGGTGATCAATGCTCATGCCTTCTCTGCATGAAAAGAGGCCTGTGCTCAGCAGTGGGACAATATATAGGCTGATGATGAGATGATGACAAAAACCATAGCTTTGACTCAAACTTAATAGCAACATGCTTAAGAGAATATGCATTTAAGGCTGAGTACATACTAAACGATGAATTGCTACACGCACAATAATTGCGTTTTTTATATGAACCGCTGAACACGTCGACAATTAGTTGCGTGGTGTGTACCCAACCTTAGTCAAGATAATTTACTTCGTGTTCAACATAATATTTCTTATGCATCCACTATACCGTTTTATATATATACTTCTAACATACATAAGTACACTCTCTGAATAAACCAAGTTGACCGCTACATCGTCGCGGGATAAAACCACAAAAATCAGCATGATTTTGTTTTTTAACCGCGATTTTTCTAATAATTTTCCAAGGTTTAATTGCAGATTAGATTTCATCACACTTTTAATCTTTTCAGCTACTTCTTTCAGCTTTCAGACATTAAGATACATTTTATTTGAATCTGCTATTAAACTTTAATAATATTCTAACATTTGCGACTGTAATGTCCTGTTTGACAGAGCCGCGCGTCGCAGTCTCACGATTAAAAGTCGCGCGACTAAAAGTTGCCGGCGATTAGCGGTCAGCTTCAAACTTCGACTGTACTACCTCAGTTTATAATATTAATGTTATTATATTAATAATATCTTTCATGCACATATAAGACTAATGACAAACACACTCTGAAAAAAAATAATTATGATTTATTAAAATTTTACATTTTGTATATCGTTCTGATCACCGAACAAACAGACAGCGAAATCAAAAAACACAGACACATTTGTCTCAATCACGATATACAAAGCGATCTTTGGAACTTTCGAGAAAAGAATTTTTGATTTTTTGTTATGTTTATTTTTTTTTGTAGCTTTTTCTGTAATAAAATTGGCATGCACCGTTAACGCTACGCGTGGTGACCATAGATAACGTTTGTTGAGATTTTTTTTTGAGAAAGAAATAAAGAGTGTGTTCGTCTTTTATATGTGCAGGGAAGTCACGGGTGTGGGATGTTGAGGGTGGCCGCGGACTCGTCCCATGACCACGGTGAGTCTTAGATTTAGATTTTTATTTTCTAATATTTAAGGCCAGTATTAGAGGGTGATGCTCAGATGTGAACATCGATTTGAAAGGACAGATATGTTGAACTACCCACTATCAAAAAGCTAGCACAGAAATTTGCATCTGCTAGTTTTTCCAGCTTTTTTCCCTAGACCTGTATAGCAGTAAAAAATTGTTCAAAATCGACGTCATTACTGAGTATCGTCCCAGAAAAAAAATGTTGTTATGCTAGCACGTCGAGATTTTTTGCTTTGGCAATTAGGTTTACATTTTTGCTTTAGTATATTAAAATCACTATCTAGTATCTGACATATTTAGCAGTGACTACTATTTTTTTTTTGTTTTTTTTTTTTATCTAAAATCAATTTCAGTAATGTCTAAAATTGCTCTATTTGTTTATTTGAGTTAATTGAACTAACACAACAATTTAAATATATTTTATGAGCGATATACTCAACTCGCCGCCACTTAAAGTGTCCCGTCTGCCACAGATTAAAAAGAAACAATGTAAATATTTTTTATCATAGTGTAGTTAAACTGTTCAGAGATTCAAATATCCATTGAACAAACTCTTTACTTTAAGCTCTTTCAAGACTATATTGCCATCTTTTTATTTATTATGTACCTACACCTAATAATAAATTCTTCCTATCCTAACCTAATTAAAATTTATTGCACGCTTACTACGAAAAAAGAACTAAAATGCTGCTGCCAATGAAACCAATACCTAGAAACAAAAAAAAACTTAGGTAGGGAAAATCAAATCACAATCAATACAGTAATTTCATTTATAGCTTGACATATGGACAGAGTAGCTAACTGCATACTGTAATATGCATGAGTACGATGCATGGTACATTGTAACAATGCCACCATGCAAACATATGCAGTAGTCTAACTAAAGAAATTTATTTTAGAAGTAAATGATGAACTGTCGAGTTTTTTATCGTGATGACGTCATATTTCAATATCAGCTATCTCTTTCTGGCAATTTCTACTAATATTACAAAATGCGAAGGTTTGTGAGGATGTATTGTATGTTTGTTTGGTACTCTGCCATGGAAAAACTACTGAATGGAATTGAATGAAATTTGGTACGCACATAGTTTATAAACTGAATTAACACATAGGATACAGTCAGAATAGGATAAACAGAATATAGTCAAAATATCAATGGGCCAGACTTCGATTTCCACTACAAAAAACACCAGCTCCTTGCCTTTTTTTCGGAAGGAAAATCATCAAATGACCCCTCCCGCCCTGGGTGGAGCGGAAGGGAGTGTCAGACTCTTACTGAATTAAACCCATCCATGTCCTTCCTCAGCCCTTTATGTTCCGGGGGCGCGGTAACTCTTTCGAACAGCCCGCAGCCCCTTGATATGGAGGGAAGTGGAAATTATGATTATTCCTACTCCTCCACTATTATTTTCTTATTAAATTCGTTGCTGATTCCAAGTCAGTAAAAAAGAATCTCTGTGACTCGTCGAGCTTCATTGCCTCGGCGTTTTCTGGTGGTCGCCACTGTTGATTCTGGCTTTCAAGAGTTGCAGTAGTTGAGAATAGTTAGGCGGGCTAGTCCCAAAATCGACACCCCATAATCCCACTTGCAACCGCTAAACAGTAACTTCTTCCTCAAAACCGTTGGACCTTCTCCATTTTCTCCGCAACGCGCCACAAGAAGGCCACATCCAAACATAGACAGTATTGATTGCAAGTCGATTGAATTACTTATAACCATTGTAGTGGTGGCGCACTAATGGAGCGACACCGTCTCACGAGGGCCCACTCGGCCCACTCTGTGTTCTATGTGTCTAAGAAAACACATTTCGCCCCCATCTGGAAGGTCCAGCACCTCGTTTGGACATCACCCTGTGGTGTGGGGGTGGATATCGAAGTGTCCTATGAGGTCCCATGTGAGTTTTGTGCGGTTAACTGCTGAATAATGGTTAAGCAAAATAATGTCTAAGCTATTGTTGTAGAGATTGAAATATATGTAATGAAATAGACGCTTATCAACTACGGTGTGTGAAGCAAGTGCAATTTTATGCGATTAATACCCTTTTTTCGGTTATTTTTTTGTACAGCTCTTGTCTGTTTTAAGGTCTCAAATATTTTTTTTAAATAATGTGTATGTTTTCTCTGACCTCGTATATTTTATTTGTAAGTTGCATGGCTGCATGAGTGACTCTTTTTGTACATTTTTATTTTGCTTCGAAAATGTACTTCATTTTCGGGCTTTCTTATTTAAGCAAATGAAAATACAGTGCACAAAAAATATTTACTGACGAAAACTCTCCGATGCATAATTCAGAAGTTTTGGTATTCATTATTGCAATATTGAAAACCTTTTACGGCAACGCGGATTTGCTTTTAAATGTGGAAACGATTCGAATAAGTTTTCAGAGTCCATACTAATAGTTTGTGGCATTTTAGTGGCTCTTCAGAAACTGATTTAAAAAAAAGAAACAAAATCTAAAATTGCGATGACGTTGTCATTTTGACGGCTCATCCACAGTATTACGATATCTCCCTACAGTAGGGCAACGCCTATGATGACGCGCGATGCCGCCGCCAGCGTGAGTAGATACGCTAAGGTTGTTACAAAATGGGAAATAAAATAACAACGAAGCGAATAAATTTTCAACAAAACACGACCGCGTCTGCCCCTCGCGCTCTGTCCCGCAAAGTAAGCGAGTTTGCGGGACGCGGTTGACACCGCCCGGCTCCCCGCAAATCCTCCGCCGTTGCTCCGCGTAAGTATATTCGTTGCGCTACTGTAGGGAGATAACGTAATACTGTGGCTCATCTTGGGATTCCGCTCTCAGACGCCATATTTGAACTTCAAGTGTTGCCAGTATGAATACGGCTTAGGTATGTTACGGGCTTTATTATCCAGTCTCAAACAAGTTTTTAGGTAAATCTTCCTAGTCAAACAATAGCCATCAGAAACAGCGTAGTCTCCCCAAAAGTATGCAGAAGCCTGAATAACAAGATGCTCCTAAAACCAGTATGTCCTTAATTTTTATTTTTATACTTTTTTCGTTGTCAGACCAAAAGTTTATGTAGAGAAGATTTATTTTCACTATGGCTCTCAGCCTATACCTGGTGGCTACCTCCTACCAGATCCTGCCAGACTACGAGAGTGGATCCAGTGATGTAATAAGGGTTTTGCTAGTTATTAGCCCGTGTCAGAGATATTGCCACTCGACAGAGCCACTTGCAAGAAATATCAGAATCACCTTCTGACTTGAATATCTCCCAATACTCACAGACGTCTGAAGACTCTGATTCACCTTGTTCTGCATGCCCTAATAGACACAGCATACTCCTTGCAAGGCTTCTCGCTTATACCTGTCCTGCAGATGATAGTAAGTGGATCTTTATCGTTTCCATTATGTTTAAACTACCCAGTCAGCAAGATAAAATTGCCTCTCACTCCCCAGAGTGCTCCGGACGTCCTTTTTCGCCACGTGTGGAGGCTGTTTTATCTCACCCAAAACCCTGAGATAAAGGGCGTCTCCAACTCACAGATATTACCTTCGTCTCGCACCTCTATGACACTACAAAGAGAATCTTAAGTGCAGCAAATAGTAACCAACTTTTAGTCTGACAACGAAATACACCCTCTCCTCGAAAACTCGAAACTCGAAACGCTCCTGTGCTCTCCGAATCCTGTCTCAGCTTCAAGTATATTGATGGTAACAATCATATTTATCGTTTATTCTCAATTGTCCTCAGTATCGGAAGACGTGCCACCAGTACAGAGAAGCGCGCCACTCCTACAGTCTCCCCAGTATACCGGCGGAAGACCACAGCCTTACAGTAAGTAGTGTACATATACCAGTATACCAACATTTGGAAGAGATTTTGGAACTAGTTGGTGGTGAGACCATGTACTCTGTGACGCTCCATGTTTTAGGATAGCTTCTAAAGGCTGATCAATAGAATGATTAACGCAGTGCAATGCCTTCATTTTATTGATCAGTTTTTGTTCTGTGAAGAAAATGAAAATGATGGTATCAGGTGAAAGGTAAGTGCATTGTGGTAAACTTGTCGGTTAGTCTTTTGTATTTAAAGAAAAGGAGACCATATTTAATGTTTTGGTTCCCTTGAAGGTTTGTAAAAATGTAATCAATAATTATTTAGGCACCCTCTTATCCCAAAAATACTTACTTTATAAGAGCAGTGTGTCTTTTTCTTCAATAAACGTCATCTTCAAACTCAAAAACAATGGCTGCCATGACAGCCATAGAGTGTTCCTATGTTTGTATTTTACCTGATCAATGACAATACCGTTAGGGAATACAGAGGCAGTATTATGATAGGTCATAGTTATTCTGATTTAAGCACAAGAGAGAGATGAGGAATGGTTAAACTTCAGATTACAGATTTTTAATAAGTAAGATGGCTACTGACTCAAAAAATATACCCTTCATGCACATTTCACCACCCCATATTAGAATGTTCCAAAAACCGTGTGCAACGGAAACTTCTCAAACTATTCACTAGGACGGGGAGCGGCAGAGCTCTGAAAACTTTCGCAAATCGTCTAACTTTTGACTAGATTGTCACAGTTTCCAGAATGTTCTACAAAATGAGCAGAGGGTAGTCCTTAAACGCGGGAACTTTAAAATGTATGCTATATTAGATAAGAACTCATGAGATAAAGTCGCAAATATCAATGAACGTCACGTTTTTAAGAATGTTTCTGAAAGTGAACGAGAAAAAAATATTTTTTAATTTAAAAACCCCCTACCAAAAATGCCTTACATCATTTTGGTATATAAGTACTCATCACTGAGTTATGTAACTAGCTAGCTAGTTATAAGTTTCCTACTGTGTAATTATATTATTTTGCCCATGCGACCAAGAACACCCCGAGAATCGAACCCACTACTTATGCTCAACAGTCGCATTTAGCAGCACAATAGTCACATGAAAGTACCATTTAAAAAAACCTGACTACTCGACAAATCGCCTCACAGTATAGTCCTTGACCGTGATGAGAATCCATCCCTTGTATACGCCATTTTGGTTGCCAAACAGCGTACGATGAATCCTGAACATTGAGCAATCAAACTTAGATCTATTTCACAGACTTAGGACCTGTCACAAAGACAGCGGATTGCGATAAGCGGAAGCGGGGAGTTGAATAGCTTCAATTCACTAAAATTCATTTTTTTTTAGACCATGGTACATCTACATATTCTACCAGTAATCGCTGCGTTAACTGGTAACCTTAATTAGGTTCTCTAACTTACATTGTTTGTCACTCATGAAATTAAAAAACTTAAGTTAGCAAAAACATAAATTATCTCTCTCCAGACAGTCTCGGCAGCCAATCTCGATGAAGATTAAGTAAGGCAGCAGATATTATAGTGCACGCACGCTTGCAGACACAGGTGCACTCTCTATTCCCTCACTCTCATAGTCCGATGGGTGGGCAATCAGTTACGACCGGGGAGAGATCAGACGCCGGACTAATAGCTTTTCGTGCCTCGGAAGGCACGGAGGGTCTCGCTATTAAGATAACGTTCGCTCATGGACTGACCACGGCTAGCGTAGCTTATCCTTGCTAATTTATCCATTCGCACGGCTGTTACTTAGCTACAAGCCCCAGTGCGCTTCGAGGGGGAGAGTCACATGGGACATGACCCCCCCAATATTGTACACGTCGAATTGACAAACCTCCAAAACATAAACAACTAGCTGTTTCCCGCGGTTTCACCCGCATCCCGAGGGAACTACTTAGCGCACCCGGGTAAAAAGTAGCCTATGTTGTTCCTCAGGGTCTATTCTATCTCTGTACCAAATTTCATTTATATCGGTCCAGTAGTTTTGAAAGCGTAACAGACAGACAGACAGAGTTACTTTCGCATTTATAATATTAAGTAATGATAGTAAGGATAAGGATTTATGAAAAATTTAAGTGTAAAATAACACATTAGTAGGTCATTTATCATAATAGATCGTTCAATTTAGGAACTTGCGTGAAACCTTCGGCTTCAGTCAACACTTCGGCCAATTTTGGTTATTGATAACCCCCCCAAAATATTTGGCTACGACGAGCCCCTTTCTACATGACTAAACAAATAATCCAAATAAACGATTCCTCTACCGCTCGCGCTTCATCTATAGCCCGTACTTTACACAAAATATCCACGTCTAGTAATCCAACTGCCCGGAAAGTGTCCAAACCCGTCGATGCTGTCGGCTTACTCAGAGTTTAAGGCTTCTAATACCGCCGGCTTTATCCGAATGCTAAACTTTATACGGGTTGATTCCCGTTCTATTTTCATATGACGAGTTTTGAATGAAGGTTCTCGTGGCTCTTTTAGGGGGTGAACTAGTCTCGTGACTGGATCACAGCTGCACTAGTTGATTGTTCCACTAGTTTCAGCAGCATACCGAAGTCAATATAAGGATGGGTATCTAATGATTATACTCCATTTACTATGAGATTAAACATTTTACCGTTTGTTCAAACGATTTTAAGCTCTATTGCTAAGGTGACATGACAAAAACAGAATGCAGAATATATTTGGTATTGTAAAAATTATTTTGCTTTCAACACCATCCTTATTAGTACGGAATAGAACTCAAAATCGTTTGGACAAACGATAAATAGCGTGGGTTTAAATGTCTAATCTCATAGTAAATTAAGTATAGTTACGTACAAAATAATCAATATTTTTCCATTGTTCACCATATCCCAGTCCAGTATCATCCCATCATAATAGCCCAAGTAGTATCTTTCCAAGTTTTGCAATAGTCCTGCACAAACCGAGGATTGTCCTTGGGTGCATTTCTATAGTGTATACAGGGACAATCGCCGGCCATGTGTCACCATCACATTTTAATAAAGTTGTCTCAAAGGGCTTCCGCGTGTTGGCTTCGATCCCCCACGTTCGCCTCCCAAAGGTCCGGGACTCTGAGACCCGTGCATGGCAGAGTTACATTCAAAACCTCCTACACTTAGGAGTGATAATTAAAAAGTGTCTTCTTTCTGTCCTTATGTCGAAGATGGCGATTTTCTATTTAAAAATAACATGTCGGAAAAGAAAATTATACATTTTAATAAAACTGCAAAAAGATTCTGTTTATAAATATAAACTATGCTCGTCCCTTCTCTGTATGAGAAGGGCTTTAAATCTTCAAACCACTATTTCAGTGTTTCACCAATGTTTAAAGCAGCAAGAAAATATTTTACATTTAGCAGTTTTGGTATCTGCTTTTCCACAATTTCAACAACAGTACAATCTGTAATATGTAGCAAAAACAAAACGAACCATCACAAAAAATGCACAAAAATATGCACACGAAATATATCAGCGAACGTTCTCATGCAAGAAAAGCGCTAAAATTGTGTGAAATTCACGAGTTTTGCATGCATATCTTAATTTATTCATCTTTTTGGTGGAATTCGCGGATAAAACATTCGTCCGACGAATTCTTAGTGATAGGTAGAAGTTCTAGGGCCGCAGTACAATGAACAATCCCCTAGCCCTGGATATATCTAGACCCTAGAATAGAATACACCAAAAGAAATTAAGACAGATAAAATCTATACATTTAAAATGCTTTGTCCTGAATGACTGACGGATCAACGCACAGCCTAAACCGCTGATTGTAGAGACCTGAAACTTGGAGGGTGTGTTCTTTGTATGACGTAAGCATCTGATCATAAAGGATTTTCCGAAATTCTACCCCTAAGCGGGTAAAAAAAGGGGGCAAAGTTTGTATGAGACTCTGTCATTTTTAATTTAAATTCTTATAGACCTCGCGGACGAAGCCGTGGAAAGCTAGTTTTAAACTAAAATTAAGGGTGTAACGGCGGTCTCATCGCTAAAAGAGAAAAATACATAATTATATACCTTAGTCGGCTACTATGAAATTCCATAAATAAAACACTCCCATAACATTTTAAACTTCGCGTATTTTTAAGAAAGGTGCAAAAATATAAACGGCAAAAGGTTATTCATGCATACATATTTAATCCCGAAAATAAAGACGAAGAAAATTTTCAAAAATACTCAGCCAGGCACCAAACAAGATAATCTTCTTGTAACACTATAAAAATATCGTAAAACCTTTGCCGAGAAAGATAAAATTTTGCGCGAAATTGAAAAATTTCATGCATAAAATATGTCAGAACACACGTTACCAAATGAACCGTTCGTTTTGAATAAAAGCGAAATTTGTTTTAAACGATCCACGAATGGCGCTCAATCCGGCCTCGGCGAGGAAATTGAATTCAAAACCGCACTTTTTTGAGATTAAAAGGGTATTGGATGGTTCTATCTGTGATGGTGATTCCATTCAGAAGTCCAAATGTGAAAATTAATATGAGGTAGTAAGCGGCAGTAAACATATCTCCTAATGTTAGTCTTATACCACCAATCTCTGAGAGATGTCCATGTAAATAGGATTTTATGAAGAAATAATTTAAATGTATGTAAAACAGCATAATCAATATTTTTTCATGTCGCTTTTTGGCGTCAAGTTATGCAGTAAAATATTGACTATAATCCATTCTAGTAGATTCTCCTTGAATTGTAATATTTCATAACGAATCCATCCAATTTATAAATAAAAACTGTGGAAAGAAAAACATGTGCATATAAAAACAAAGTTCAACAAATCTCATCGTCTCCTATAAAAACACACTAAACTAGAAGTCTTCAAAAACGAGCGTAGATAAAAAGAAGCTAGTCATTTAAAAGCGAGAGAGTGAAAGGCGTCCGTCCCCGTTGAAATCCGGTGGCGGAATGGGAGATACGCCGCGTACCGTCGGGAATTGCAATAACGTCCAGGGTTGCAAGGCGATAAAATTTAAATGCCGCAGCGCTGGCAATACTGTTGAATGTAACTGTTAAACATAATAATATTGCAACGTGTGTTTTGTTGGAAATTAGATTCTGGCTAACTGGACTATGTGTAATGTTTGTACTAATTATTATATTACGATGGATCTGTCTGCCAGGCGATTGTGACACTTATACTATGTTTTTTAAAGTTATTTTTTGTATCCACACTTACTAGACTTTTTTAACCCGCTGGCTTATCTTGAAGATGCCGTTGCTTTATAGTTATTTTACCCGTGGTTCGCTTACAGAATAGGAGAATAGAAGAGATTTTCATGTACCCGAATATTAAAAGAATCATAGAATCTTATCCAAATCGTCTTTGCTACACTGTGAAACAGATTTCACTACAATGGATTCAGCAGTTTATTTTTGTCATCAAAACATGTATTTTTTTATGTGGACATATACTTACTTATTCAGTTTCCAATGATTTTGTAATTACTATTTGAAGCAGTATGAAAAACCGCCATTTTTATATTAAATAACTACTATAGGAAATATAAATAAATAGTATGATTTAAAGTCGACTGTATTCGAACCAGATCTTGAACACGTTAAATTCTATTTGCCATTAGATGTTAAACCGAACACCGTAATTAAGAATAATGCTATGCTGAGTATAGAATTTCTCATAGTGTCTAAAATAGCCAGACTTTCAATGAACAAAAAATAGTAATTAATTACAAATATGTCTCTAACTTAATATCGAAAAGAAAAATAAGTTATGCCCTTTTTTCTTATTATGGCAGTATTATTCTTGAATACGTGTGTTAGCCTTTACCTTTTAACCACATAGTACAACAACAAAATGCACACAAAATCGATAGGGAGGCACCCCTAGTTTGGTCTGACGTACACCGGTGTTGCTACCGCTAAATAATTCATAAGCCGCCAGCTCGCTCGTAGCGTGGCCTCAATGATTTTCTTGCGTATGTATATCGTAGTTTGAAATGTTAAAGGGAATATGCCGTAATGTTGTGACTTGAGTAAATTTTTAAGCTCCTTAAACTGAAAAAAAAACATTTTTATTTGAAAAGCAACGATATTGGTTTAATTAATCTACGGTATCCTAGATGTCGCATATCAGACATTGAAAATAGAAACCGAATATATTAGGCGTTTATTAAAAATGTCCACCTTGTTGGTTTAAAAATAGGAAAGGTCTTAAAAGAATATACAAATAATATGAATCTAGTACTATGATAAGCAGCATAAGTTTGACTGTGTTGAATTTTAGAAAAAAATAAAATGAGAAAAACACTCAAAATAAAACATTTACAAATTGTCTAAACTTTGGTAAAGGTCGAACAAACATTGAAGGCGATGAGGAAGAATTTTTCAACGTCCTATTTTAATAAAAACTAATAGCCGGTTATACCAACGTTTTATCATATTTACTTTTACGAATATCACAAAACACGATATCAATATTTAGCATACTTTTAATATTTTCTATGATATCAACATATAACATACACATTTAAACGAAAAACATAAAATAATAGCAACATTATTAAATTTCATCCTCCTCTTTTGACAGATCTTGAATGACAGTTCTTCCGTTTCAAGTATAAGTAATCGCTTATTTTGTTTATGCAAACGGCTGTATGATTTTACTATTTCTCTTGGAAGAAATATAACACTACATTGATACCCTTTTCTCACCTCTACAATAGATTCCCAAGGAAAAGGATACGAGATACAATCCACATTATTTCAGAATACGACCCCTATGAGAACAAGATTGCAGAAACAAAGCATTCGTATAACCAAACGCACAGAAATCTCAGTGCTAATAAAATATTCAATTGTTTAACCCTTCTGTTTGATAAAAACCAAAGACTAGACGTGTCTCGGGGTTTCACCCATTTTCGCCTATTCTTGGTCCATCACGACCGCGCTTTTTTATGGGACAAGCCCGCCACACTATTCCCAACCACCGCAACTCCTGAAAGCCAGAATCAACAGTGGCGACCAAAAAACGTCGAGGCAATGAAGCTCGACGAGTCCCAGAGATTTTTGTTTCTTTTTTCGGTCTTGGAACCCGCAACGAATTTAATCAGAAAATAATAGTGGAGGAGTAGGAATAGTCATAGTTTCCACTTCCCTCCATATCAAGCAGGAGACGGATGTAAAGAGTTAGGCCATTAGCACAAATGGACGTTTGAAGCCCAGTTGCCTAGCACCACGGAATATGCGCTGTTACACTTGATTCCAGTAATAGGTATGGCAAAAACGCTTGAATGCACGGAAATTTGTTCTGGTTTCCACAAGGTCCTTGTTGTTACTTGCGTTCTATCTATCTTTTAAACCGACTTCTTTATATCTTTTGCTCGGCTCCTTGATGTTAAATAGCCTATAACCTTCTTCAAGAATTAGGCTTTAAAAAGAATATAATTTTGCCTGGTTTATTGTTTAAAGTCTTCTTTCATTTGTGTGTGATGGTTCTTCGGACATAACAAATCCAACGTGCACTTCCAGATATTAATGATTACAAACATCTGCCTAGCTTATTCCCAACTATGTTGGGGTCGGCTTCCAGTCTAAACCAGATGCAGCTGAGTACCAGTGTTTGACATGGAGCGACTGCCTATCTGACCTCCACAACCCTGTTACCGGGTAACACGGTATCCCTTGGTTAGACTGGTTGTCAGACTTTCTGGCTTCTGACTACCCGTAGCGACTGTAGAAGATCTACAAATTACAACCGGGACCAACAGCTTAACGTGCTTTCTGAGGCACGGAGGAGTCTTACTATGACATTGATGTCACTCATCCACGGACCGACCGCGCCAAGCGAAGCTTAACCTTTGATCGGTCGAACCGTGCGGCTGTTACTTAGACACGAGCTCCTCAGAGATTAATGATTACAAACAAAGAAAAAAATAGAATCTTTAGTTTCATACATACTAGCTAAATCCCGTGGTTTCACTCGCTTCCTGAAGAAACTACTTCGCGCACAAGGATAACAGTAATGCCTATAACCGTCTTTTGGGCCCTATCTATCTCCGTACCAAATTCATCCAAATAACTGATTTAGATTGGATGAAATTTGTTTTTACCGTGAAAGCGTAACAAACACACTTTTGCATTTGTAATTTTAGATAGGATTAGGAAGTTACGATTGATAGACAGACAGACGATGTGTCCCAATCCTTGTTTAACACAGCCCTACTAAAACGGAGGATGTATGGAAAGGTTTTCGCTCACACCTGCTTGTGTGTCGTTTAAATATGTATGGGGACAGTTTTACCGCTTTTTAGGGCTCCGTACCCAAAGGGTAAAAATGGGACCCTATTACTAAGACTTCACTGTCCGTCTATCTGTCACTAGGCTCTTATGAACCGTGATAGCTAAACAGATAAAATATTCACAGATGATGTATTTCTGTTGCCGCTATAACAACAAATACTAAAATTGGCCAAGTGCGGACTCGCATATGAAGAATTTCACACCATGCATAGTTTTGTGAATCCTGTACTTTGGTACCCTTCATGTGCGGGTCCGACTCGCACTTGACCGGTTTTTTCATCCACCTGTGTTGATAAACATTCATATATGGTATGGTGGGTTCAGACGGGCTTTTCATTTGTCCCATGAATTGATTATTCCTAAAGTTAGATCGAGTGACCCCAGATTAGACAGGTACGGTTAAAACAATATTCTTGTGTAGGTCGTAATTCAAATTTTACTCAAAAAAACGTCAAAATTTCTTATACACTAACTATTTCCCGCGGTTTCTCCCACGTCCCGAGGGAACTTCACGCACCCAGAAAAAAGTAGCCTAAAACCTTCTCCAAGGTCCCCTTTATCTTCGTACCAAATGTTATTCAAATTGGTCCAGCCATTCACGCATGACAACCAAGGGAAATAGGGATTCATTTTTACCCGACTGCTAGAAAAGAGTTATGTTTTAATACACATATATAGATCACAAATTCAAATTGAGATTCAAATTTAATGTATCTTCAGCTTAAAGTTGTCATTTCACATTTTCGTCTGAACGCAGCTTTATATAAACTGAAATAAAAATTGTCTCGCTACACAACGAATGTGGACACAGTGGAATTGGAAAATATTATACCTGGTAAAGCATTC
Source organism: Pyrrhia umbra (assembly GCA_963891755.1). Classification (NCBI taxonomy): domain Eukaryota; kingdom Metazoa; phylum Arthropoda; class Insecta; order Lepidoptera; family Noctuidae; genus Pyrrhia; species Pyrrhia umbra. The sequence continues at coordinate 8,205,712 of OY982943.1, forward strand.
CATACCATTATATTTACTGAGATATTTCGTTTTGTTTCTATGTCTAAAGCAGCATTTTTCGGTATTGCTTTCACAATTTCGTGTAAAACACAATTTTCGTTTCTTCCAGAAGCAGTCAATAACACTCGTCTTAGCTCATAAATCATTGTTAAAGGGAACTTTAATGAAATGCTTATTTACATTTCTAAAAATTTTCCATCATCTTCAATTGTAATATTGTTGCTATTTTAACACTTGTAACTAAGGATTCGTTTTAAATTGTTCTTATATTTCTAACCATTGCCATTTCATTTTCCCTGACCTTAGAAAACACAAAGGTATTCATTATAACCCCATAAACAGCAAACACAATTTTGACATTAGCAAGAACATTAAAATACGTATTATTATATTACGCTACGGTTGTATGCGTCAACCACGAGTAAAACGAACGCTTTTAAACAATTACGCGCGTAATGGCGCCCCATAAAATGTTTATTGATATCCGGTAATGGGGTTAATGTTAAATTTAAAGTGCATTAATGTTGAATTGGAACATTTTTGGCGCTGCGAATATTGGTGGTGAAATTTTAAAACTTTTACGTACGTAATTGGCGCTTCACAACTTAAAAAAAGCAATATTGAATCGGTTAAAATAAAAGCACGGCTGCTAATCGTTTGGTCCTCATTTTTATATTGTGGTCACTACGCATCTTTGGAACACATTGAAAGAAATTAAAAGGTCAACTTGATACTTTATAGAATTCATAGCTCAAACAATACATTATATTAACAGTTCAAAAATCTTCATTATAACATCAAGAACCAATACCAACCACCACACGACAACAACACTTGGATAAAACCACCAAAGATTCGGATTGATTAACCGGCTCACCAACAGATGCATCGACCACCGCTCAGCCTACTACCAGATCTTGCAGCGAAGACTCCTGCAGCCAACACAGCCAGCATTCCTGCGAACACTCGCAGAACGGTGTGTATAGACCCCGATTGGACCTAAAACCCATTTGGATGTGTAAAACTGCTAACTTTCCCGTTGAACTTATACGAATGTGATTTAGACGTGATTTCGTCTATGTAGACGATAGCATGATATTTAGTACCAGCTTCTGTATGGAAGGATTGCATTGTCTTACCTCTTTTTATATCCTTTAAAATAATAAAATTTTAAACCAAATCTTCGCAAAACCTGGCATTGTGACTTTTCTAAAGTCATACGTATCCTAGACACCACTAAATAACGGTGAAAGAAAACATAGTGAGGAAACCTGGACTGAAAAGTCTGAATTCGCCAATCCGCATTGAGCAAGCGTGGTGATCAATGCTCATGCCTTCTCTGTGTGAGAAGAGGTCTTTACCCAACATTGGAATAGTAATGGGCCGATGATGATGATGAAATCTTGGCGTACAGAAGTTTTATTTGATAACAAACTTATTTGAAGATTATCATTTTTACTAAGATACTCGAAATCATTAATCATTTTATGATTGCCTCTTCCTTTTAACTTGAAATGAAACACTTTTCAATCTTCATCAGTCATAAAGTTTAATTTACATTTACGTAAAAAGATATCTTCAAAAAAGGGTGTTTGTATGTTAGTTACTAAAATGTCGTGGACTAATGTTGTTATCCCAATAACTTCTCTTTCCGTAATCACAAATTGTAAACAGTACATGGTACATCAAACTGTTACAGTCAATTACACCATCGATTCCTTAGCAACTAATTATTTCATAGTTAGATTTTACACAAACCAGAAACTTTTATATTTTAAGAGCATGTGTCACTACATTTTTGAAATTAAATGTCAATGATTGAATTGAAGTTTTCAAAATGTCCCTATTTGTGTTACTGATTTTATGTTAAATTTAGCTACGTTAACCATGTCCGATGTTTCAAAATTAACTTGATTTGCACGAATTTACTCAACAGCAATATTTTACATTTCATTTATTTTTATATTTATCACCATAATATAATTAATATAAGTTTTACATTCATTTAAGAAAATCTACATCACTACATAATTTGAAATTGATAAGACATTATTTATTGATACTTTTATTATATCTTATAACATTAGTTATAATGACGAGACTAAGATTTAACCTTCTATTAAAGCTAAACCTTCATTTGTAATATTCTTTTCATCATACTTTGGTCATAAAACAATCGATATTGATTTCATAGACTCGCCTTATGATTCTTTTGGATGTAACACTGGTATTATTTTCACTGTATCATCCGATACAACAAATTCAACAATAGTAGCTACAATTTTTTCATCAACATCTATATAATTCTTAGCTTCGTCAATAACATAGTCATACATAGCTTACCGTACATCAATAATATTGTAAAACACACATACTTATATACAATAAAATACATTGTTTACTACACTCGACTTTCATTTGATACCTACCCTGCATGACGATAGCACTCGTGTGTAATAGCTGAATGGCACAGCATCTTGATCGCACTGTTGTGAAGAAAAATTGGTGTTCCTTCTTAGTTTTAAGACAATTTGAGTTCCTAGGATAGGACCCTTCCTACAAGAGTTCGTCTACGTGGATGACATCATAATGCCAGATATAGTAGCGTGAAGATTTTACTGTGTTTCTCCTTTAAGGGTACTAGTAAAATTACTATTTTAGTGCTCCCCGTGAACTGCAAGGAGTTAGCTTTGCAGTACAAGGTTGTGGGTAGCACTGCACTTGATGTAGGGAAAGTGTCACTTATTGTAATTTTCACGTCTCAAACCTCTCTTCATATGTTATGGTTAAAAAAAACGGTGTTCTATTATGAAAAAAGAGTGTAAAACTGTCACCGCGGTAGACGGAGATGGCGGGATGTGCTGGACTCCTTCAATATAGACTGGTCCTTAGCAGTTCAAGATAGAGAGAGGTGAGAAGAAAGTAGGGAGGCCTTTGCCCTGCAGTGGAACAACACAGGCTTATAATATGTTATGTATCATGAAGCAATGAGAGTAATGTAGCACGTGTTAAGTTTGATATAACTATTTTGTTTTCTTGTATACGCCGACTTTCTAGCATTCCTTCACTAGTATATGGGAATTATTCTATTCTACTGTTTCTATTTGAATATACCAAATGAAGATTATCTAGGTACTGATCTTAACTGATTCAATACAATTTCACGCGTGTGAACGATAAGGATAACCGTAATGAAAGTTTAATTATTTGAACCAGCGAATCCTTTAGTTATGCTAATTTAAACTTATAATGAAATACAAATTATTTAAAACCATTTTGGATCTCATAAATTTAAATTTCGATACAATACTAAATAAGTCTTCACAGGTTGCCGGAAAATTTTGTCTTTTAATGGTGTCCCATGCTTGTCTCTGTCAACTTCAAATATTGATTTATTTGCTTGCTTGTATTAACGCGAAACTTCCAATTTTCCCCAGATATGGACTACGGCAGTGGTGGGCCTCCCCCTCCAGGTATGATGAAGGACAGACACGGGCCCCCGCCACCGCATCATCCGGTAATTATCTAGCTTTTATTTATTACTAACTAGCTGTTTCCCGCGGTTTCACCCGCATCCCGAGGGAACTACTTCGCGCACCCGGGTAAAAAGTAGCCTATGTTGTTCCTCAGGGTCTATTCTATCTCTGTACCAAATTTTATTTATATCGGTCCAGTAGTTTTGGCGTGAAAGCGTAACAGACAGACAGACAGAGTTACTTTCGCATTTATAATATCAGTAAGGATTGTGCTCACGTTTTCAACCGCTTTCAAAGTCGTGTACGAGTTTGCAGGTTCGGAACTTGACTTTTCTTAAGGCATATCATGTACTTTCTAAGTATATCAGAAGTCACTGACTAACGGTGAAGGAAAACACCGTGAAGAAACCTGGACTTAAAAAAAAGGTCCGAAACTGCCAATCCATGAGCAAGCGTGGTGATCAATGCTCATGCCTTCTCTGTATGAGAAGAGGCCTGTGCCCAGCAGTGGGACAATATAAAGGCAGATGATGATTATTTCAACAGCATCCTTCGGGATTCTTTTCATAGGTTTCAATTAAAATATTTAACGAATTTCCATCTAAATCTAGGCCTAAAATCAGCACTTTTTGAATGTCTTTACAAAAGATAACTCCAAAATCCTGTGTCTTCCTATGTGGTATTGCTGGGAATAAGAAGTGACGCAAGAAACTTCCTAGCAATTTAATTAAGTCGTTTAACCGCAAAATCTTAAACAGACAGACATAGCTACATTCGCATTAATAATATTAGTATGGATCGGAGGGGTTGATGGTATCTAAAAGTATAATCAGAAGCAGTGAAAAACTATCGGTCTGTTCGAAATGCTTTCACTGTCTAATGGTTGAGCTGATTTAGATGAAATTGATTGAAGAACCCTGGGGTAGATGTAGAATATTCTCCGGGTACATTGAAGAAGTTCTCTTTGACGGCTAGACTTTCCCAAAATAAAGTGTAAAAATTTTAATTAAACATAAAGCAAGATTATTTTAGTCCCTCTCTGTATCAAATATAAACGATAAATTGATTAATTTGCTCATATTTTATACGAAGTCCAATTGAAAGTAATGAATACCGAAATGGAATCGATTCGTATTAATTGATATTGTTATCGAACGCGAATCGTATTTATGGCGTCAACAGGCCCATTTTCATTTGCTTAATTGATGATAAAAGCAATAAGATTTATTGCTATAATGATTCTTGTAAGGAGCAGACAAGTGCTCAATAAGAGATATTTTTAATACAAAAAATACTGTTTCTTCCAGCGTGATGGTCGTGGGTATGGTCCCGAAGGTTACGGCGGCGAGGGTTTCGTCCCGCCCCCGCCCATGCATCACCCCTCCATGCCGCCACAGAACCAGGTAATTACATCCCATTTGGGGTTCGAGATCATAGGGGCATTGAAATGTACAGAGACTTTTACGATCTCGTCTATAATTAACTCGTATGAAAATTAACTAAGGTCCCATTTAAATATTTTTTTATAATTTATTTTCTGAACATTTGAATTACAAAAAATATTTTAACGAACCAGTCTCTCTCATCTCCTTCTAAAAATTAGTTCGTAAATTTAAAAAAGCTGTTCTAAATTCAAATGAACTCAGTTTAAATTTAAATGAACTTATTCTAAATTCAAATGAACTCATTTTAAATTTAAATGAACTTCTTATAAATTTTAATGGACTTCTAAATGTAAACGAACTGTCACTACTAAACGAAGCGGATGTGTTGTCTGGTACCACTAAAGTGTCCCCTGCTGCCGCAGGGCGGTCCCCCGCAGCAAGGCGCCGTCATGATGGTGTACGGGCTCGACCCCCAGACGGTGAATGCGGACCGGCTATTCAACCTGTGCTGTCTCTACGGAAACGTTGTTAGAGTAAGTGATTTTTTTTTCTTGTAATCCTACCAATATTATAAACGCGAAAGTTCCTAAGAAAGTATGTATGGATGTATGTTTGTTACCCTTCCACACAAAAATTACTGAATGGATTTGGATGAAATTTGGTACACGGATAGTTTAATACCTCGATTAACACATAGGATACTTTTTATCCAAGTGCGCAAAGTAGTTCCTTCGGGAAGCGAGTGAAACCGCGCGAAAAAGCTAATAATAAAATAATTTTGACAACAGTTTCTTACTTTTGGAATGATTTTTTTATACAAACTTTTATCCACTATTCGCCCGTAACTGGGTTGGCGTAAAAGTGATTTTTATCGTACGCGAAATTTGAAAAAGGCCTTTCCAAAATGTCATGCCTAATTCGCTGATAGCTACAGTAAGATGTCGATATTTTACCATGCTTCAGTATCGAACGTAGATCTGGATTCAACCAATAAAACAGCCGTCAAAATATGCTTATCACAATATCTACATTCTAGAATACATATAGGCTTTTAGTACTTAACAGTCAGTCTTAAAGATTATGTCATACAAGTATTATCTACGTATTTATCTGCTGCTGAGCGATCTTTTATTCCCGTTATTTTTGGTCTATGGTGAAAAATCTACCCAAATTCAATATATATAAAAATCAATGCCACTTTTCGTTGTAATTTTAGAACGAGCTCACCTATCCAAACAAATGTTTAGGCTTTGTTCGGACTATTTAGTAGATGGTTTATGTGAAGTTTGCACAAAATCGGTCGAGCGGTTCATCTTTAATTTGAATTCATATAGCCCACGCGGGCGAAGCTGCTGGCGGAAAACTAGTGCTACATAAAAATGCTTGTTACAATTCCAGATAAAATTCCTGAAGACAAAAGAGGGCACCGCGATGGTGCAGATGGGAGACGGCGTCTCCGTCGAGAGATGTGTCCAGAACCTAAACAATGTCACCGTCGGTGACTACACGCTGACACTGGCGTAAGTAGCCTCGTCATCATCGTCATCAGTTACCAGTTATCTGGGATCAGAGCAACGTGTTTCTTGTACTTTCTATACCTCCTCTGCTGAATTTATTTACAGAAAGTATTAACATTATGTACTACTAGCTTCTGCCAGCGACTTCGTCCGCGTGGAATAGTGGTGCTCCGCTCCTATTGGTCTTAGCGTGATGATATATAGCCTATAGCCTTCCTCGATAAATGGACTATCTAACACTGAAAGAATTATTTAAATCGGACCAGCGGTTCCTGAGATTAGCGCGTTTAAACAAAATGACAACATTTCCTTTCACTGCTCTGCTCCTATTGATTGTAGCGTGATGAAAAGTATACTATAACCATCTCAGGAGTATGACAAATAATTGTACCAAGTTTCGTTAAAATCCGTCGAGTAGTTTTTGTTTCTATAGAGTTTATACAGACAGACAGACAGACAGACAGACAGACAGACAGACGGACAGACAGACAGACAAAAAATTTACTGATTGCATTTTTGGCATCAGTATCGATCCCTAATCACCACTTGATAGTTATTTTGGAAATATATTTCATGTACAGAATTGACCTCTCTACAGATTTATTATAAGTATAGATTATGAAAACTTTAAAAACAGCATAACTATTCTAATATAAAATTAATAAATAATAAATAAATAATAAATAAATAAATATCTTTGGACAATTTCACACAGCGCCATCTAGCCCCAAAGTAAGCAATGCAAGCATGCTTGTGTTATGGGTGCTAGCTTAACGGATATACTACTTATATATATTTTTATAAATACATACATATTATACATAGTAACACCCAGACCCGTTACAGAAATTAAAATTCATCATTTCAATTTCTGCCCGGCCGGGAATCGAACCCGGGACCTCATGCGTGGCATTCGGCATGTTGACCACTAAACCACTCAGGTCGTCAAATTAAACTAAAATATATATAATAGCTTACACCTTCGCAAAACAAAAGTATGAAGTGATAATTGTAACCAATATTTCGCATATTCCAGTTTCTCAAAACAAGCGTACCTATCAGAGGTGATGAACCCGTACCCGCTGCCAGACAAGAGCCCCTCGTTCAAAGACTACGTCGGCAACAAGAACAACAGGTTCCTAACGCCTGCCTCCATACATAAGAACAGAATACAGCCGCCTTCCAAGGTAAGGACCCTAAAAAAAAGTATCCATGGAGTTTCTTGCCGGTTCTTCTCCATAGGACCCACTTTTTGGAACCGTGCACCTAGCTTCTATTCTTGACGTTTTATAAGTACCTGTAATAGGTCAAACTTTGACTTTGAGGAACCACTCCTGGTGTTATTATAGGGTTAGTAGACGATAAGACCAGTAAATCAGTAGACCGAGATAAGTATGAACATCACTTGAGAACGGCGAGACCAATTTGGCAATAAGAAGTGTGTGTATGTGAAGTAATCTAAATAAGATTTAAGTGAATATTTTTTTTTAGATTGTAGCCCGAAAATTTTACGAATCAGAAAATCAGAAAGTGATTTTTTTTTGGATTTTTTATTACAAACAAAATTAAAATTTGTCTGGTTAGATTGTAAACATACACTATAGTAAACATAACTTTTGAAAAGAGTATCCATGGAGTTTCTTGCCGGTTCTTCTCCATAGGACCCCCTACTTGGAACCGTGCAACTAATTTGACCTTTCATAAGTGCTTTGTTTGTAGGCCCATGTGAAATATTTTTTTTTGACTTTTGACATTAGATAAAAACTATTTTAACAAATATTCCCTACCTGTCCTAGGTGCTACACTTCTTCAATACCCCCCCTGACGTGTCAGACGAACAGCTGCTGCAGGTGTTCAAGGACTACGGAGTCACGCCCCCTCACACCATCTCCAAGTTCCCGCTTAAGAGCGAGAGGTGAGTACAGCCTCTTGAGTAGTTCCACCTACTAGTAAGGATTAGGTGAGAAATGGTTCAACTTCAGATTACAGGTTCTTTATAAGTAAGACGGTTATTGTCGAACCAATTTACAGAACAGCAAAATTTGGCATTGTAATGGACGAATTAGTTAAACCTATATTTAATCTCTGATGGCCAAAACATTGCAGATCATCATCAGGCCTCATGGAGTTCCAGAACATCTCGCAGTCAGTCATGGCGATCATGGCGTGCAACCATGCAACCATACAACATCCAGGTAAATATAACACCATCATCTGCCTAGCCTTTTCCCAACTATGTTGGGATCGGCTTCCAGTCTAAACCAGATGCAGCTGAGAACCAGTGTTTAACATGGAGCGACTGCCTATCTGACCTCCACAACCCAGTAACCGGGTCCCATGTCAGTGTATCCCATCCCTGCTTTTATAATAAATAAATATCTTTGGACGATTTCACACAGCGCTATCTAGCCCCAAAGTAAGCAACTAATATGCTTGTGTTATGGGTGCTAGCTTAACGGATAAACTACTTATATACTTTTTTAAATACATACATATTATACATAGTAACACCCAGACCTGTCACTAAACCCGCGCCCGGCCGGGAATCGAACCCGGGACCTCTTGCATGGTATTCATGGTATGTTGACCACTAAACCACTCAGGTTGTCAATTTTAATGATCAGCTGTCTGCATTCCCTTTTCGCCTTCCGTAATTCCTCTTACCCTTCACGTTTCATTCCACTCATCATTCATACGTTCCGTTCCGCATAGATTATACTTTCATAATTAATTCTACATTTATTAAAACTATTTTATTTAACAATTTCAGGAGCAAAATTCCCGTTCGTAATGAAGCTCTGCTTCTCATCGTCGCGGCAAATCGGTCAGGGGAAAGGCCAGAATCCAAATAAGAGTCAAAATCAAAACCAGGATCAGAATAACCAGAGACAAGGCCAAAACAATGGAATGGCCGAACACGAATACTAGTAAGAAATTAATTCACTAATGTATAGGAAAGAAAGATTATTATAAATATCAAAGTGTTTAAAAAGACATGTAAATTTTTTTTAAAGGTGATGGACCAATGTTGTATCGGATTGATATTTTAACTGGCAACCCTAGTTGTCGTATTGTGCATTAGTTTTCGTTGTTGGCAAGCCAAAGATTAAGTGTTACCAGCGTGGAAAAAATTATGTTAAGTTTTTCGGTTATTTGTAGTTTATGCAAGTATTTGTCTGCACAAAGTAGTTAGGGGCAAATATTTTAGTCAATGTTGATGATTCTCAATCTCACGATATCCTGCCATTATTTTTTTTATTTTTTTTTCGAAATTTTCTACTTACCTATGTGTATAGAGTTTCGGCCTAATATTAATGCGGGCTCCTAAATATTTTTACATAGGCTTATTTATATTTTTCTCTCTTTCTAGTCAAAATTTTATCGCATAATATTTCAGACTGACCCGGTTTAAAAGGTTTTTTGAAAATGATTTCCTATCGAAATGTCAATGTTTCTCAGTCTTCGATAGTAGGGACCATAGATTTTAATATTGATCATCTCTATATTTGCTTGTTTTTTTTTTTAAATTAATGTGTGTTTGGACAGATGGAATCTGCTGAAAAATTACATTAGTTTACAAATTTAATAGGTAGAAATGTTTTTTTTTTTTGTAAATTAAATTTCAAAAATGGATCTAAAATCTAAAAGTAACTATGTCTGTGTGTCTGTTTTGCGCTAAAACGGCTGAACTGGTTTTTTTTTCAGTAGCAACACAGAACCCGGTAGCAATAACCTCCCTATTTTTCCATGGGCCATACAAACCTCTATTTAAAATATTGTTTCGCTGATCCCACCTGTCTAAACAAACTATAAAATTTAATATGAATGCTTTACTTAATATTCGTAAAAAAACTTTCCTAATGAATATGATTGTTTAAAGCAAAAATATAGAGATGTCAGCTTTTATACAGTTTTAATAGATCAAAGTATAGCAACATAATACGAATAAAAACAATGTTACCATTTTCTGACTTTAAATTCACACTGACTTTGTCCAGCTGCGGGACACTTTATTTGTCCCACAGCTGGGCAAAATCACAGGAAAATTGATTTTAAATCATTTTAGTGTAAAAGCATTGACTACGGAAAAATAACAATAACTTTTTTAAATTTCCTCCAACATTTACTATATTTTTCACTCTATCTTTCTATTTGCTAAAAAGTTGCTATATTTTGATCAGCAAATTATTTTGATGGAAAAAATATTCTCTATTCTTATAGTAAAAGATTGTACACATAATTTCCTAAAGTTTTAAAATGATAATTTTAAAACATTTTCTAACGTAACCAAAACTTTCTTAAAAAAAATCTATACCTATGACAAAAAATTGACATCATTCTAACAAAAAAAAAAACTTCTTTTATTTCGTCATCCAAACTGCTTTTTCGTTACTTGACTTATCTAAGCCAAAAATTAAGCCAAAGTCTATTGAGGAAGTAAGAACTTAAATATATAAACATATATATGTATAGAGAATACTGTTGTATATACATAATGCAAGAGTGCTGTTAAAAATATTTTGCATCGGTCCACTGCTGGGCTTAATGTTGGAGAAAAATTGTCTTTTTTGTCCACTAGATGGCACTAATTTACTAAATAATTTAAAGTACTAAAAGTATTTAGTAACCATTGTTATTTATATCGAAAATATATTACATGTTTTCCCACAAAAACTCCAAAATTAATCCAGCAGCTATTTGTTATAAAAGTACAATCAGGTACTCAAGTGTCATGTTCAATAAAAAATATATTAAATGAGTGGATATAAAATGGCAGTGTTAAATGTTTAAGAAATTTTAATTAGTTTATTTCCATTTTAATTGTTGGCGCGAGATTTAATTTTGACATGACTTGTGTAATAATTTTATTTTGGAAATATTTTAAGTTGATCAAATGCTCTGTTTATACCGAAATATAAATCATTAATCACACTTTTTCATTGAATTTATGAGTTTTATTTAAAAAGATGAATTCTACGTAAAAACAGGAGGATTTTTAGTTCCTTTTTGTAAATAAATTATATATAAAATGTGATTTTTTAATTGATATTAAAATTGTTTATTTAAAATAAAATCGTTTAATATCACGGAACAATTTCTTAAATTGACTTTAAATTTGAGTTACCAAAAATTTTGAAATATGTAGTTATATTTTGCTGGATAAATAGAGAAAGTACAATTATTTTTGACAAAAATGTTAAATCATGCTATGTATTTTTTATATGTATCTAAATCTCGCGCTGGCAAGTAGTAAAATAGTTATTAAATGTATTTATTGAGAGGAATGACATATCTTATGTGGATAATAAAGCGTATTATGTGCTATGTCAATTTATAAACAGCTATATATATATACACACATGTAGATATGTATAAGTATATCTCTTGTACACTCGTGCACAACACCTTATATATTTTGTGTGACAACACAACGCTTTTAAGCTTAATAATGATAGATTTGTACTTAAAATACGCTGAATTAGATTTGTAGAGTAAAATAAATATTATTGTAAGATTTTAAGCCTGTTGTGCCCGATTGTACAGTCGCTTGTCCGATCGGAAATGTCAATTTCTTTTTAAGTTACGTCTAGCGTACGTCCGTATGTGTATAATATGCTTCGAAACTACATATCACAGTGACAAATAATAATATTAGAGAGTTGTATAAAAAAACACTTAAATACTACATGTCTTTTTCACTAAGTCACTTTTTTTGCTCAATTTTTAGTTTTTTTTATTTGTTTTTCTTTTATTTTTATATCTATTCCTACTTATTGGTCGACAAAACAATCGGTTAGGTACTGAACATCTCACAATTTTGCCTTCTACCGAGTACTTAAAAAATATATTTATTAAGTTTTTTTTTCTACTTAACACTTTTCATAACTTTTTTAATCTCCCTTAAAAGTAAAATACCTTCCCAAGTCTATTTCGGACTGAACGCTGGAAACGAAACATTCAATTCTCACTTAAAACTATTTGCTTCTAGCTAACGGCGATGAGGTGGCGCACATACACACACATATCAAGACGGACGGCACACACACACACAGCACACCACTACGCGTGCGGGGGGGACATGGGGGGTTGCCGTTCCAAAAAAAAAACGAAAAATTCACCCGCATTCACATTGACCTATATTCGGAAAGTTACCACTCAAATCGGGAGGCGGGCGAATTTTTCGTAACGGCAACATTTTGAAATAATTCCTTATTTTTACAATTTGTGATCTAGATCACTCTTATAAAGACATTAACAGTTAGTTTTTTTAATATAATTTTAGACACAGTAACATGTTTTTTTCATATTATTACACATTATTACATTTCCATGTTTTTTTTCTTTGTTTTCTTTTTATTTTATTTAGTGGGGAGCGATGCTCCGTTGAATGCATCTGCATTTCGTTTATGGACTTAGCGGTTTAGGTATCGATTAAGTAATATTCCCATTTAATTTGATTAATTAGCTTTTAGTTACTTATTATTTTACCAGTGCTGTTTTCTTCCTTAATATATGGATTTTGACGAAATTGTGACGATTGTCGAAAATGGCACTGTTTCCCGTTTTAGTGAGGAGTTTTAGTGAAAAAAAATATGATATTAGTTTGTGAGTAATGTTGATACAGTACTTGAGTTTTCTTTCTTGTTCCCTTTTCTTGTGCGCGCGAAACGGACAAGGAAAAAAATGTCCGCGCGCATTTGTAATTTACCTAAAAACTTGGTTGTTTTGTATAACGTGACAGTTGTGAAATGTACAAGAAATAAAGAAACTGAGGTATATTAGAGAAAAATTGTTTTATTTTTGGTTTTTAATAGACCACGCTTATGTGCTTGTTTCTTAAGTTTGCACCAATTTTGTTCACAGTGGCGATCTATCGACCATTTGAAATGTTTTAAGAACCAAAAGTATCTAAATGTAAGAAATAGTTTAGCACTCTTTAGGTTAGTAGTAAGTGTCATTGCAATGTCAATTATATTCGATTAGTGGAAAAAAATGAAACAGTAAAGTTTTCTAAAAATTTTTCTTAAAAAATATAGCGATGATTCGACTTAAAATTTGAGTAATAAGCCTTGCACAAGGATTTAGAGATAAGGTCAGATGATATCGAGGACACCATAATCGCGCTGTTTGAAAAAAATATCTTTTTTGTTTTTTGTGTCTAGGAATAGATGTTTGTATGGTGTGACCTTGTGGTAGCTCGTCTATATAACTGTTTATGAATAGAAATACTTAGTATCCTTTACTTTAAATTCCTTTGCAAACCTTCATAGTGTACAATTACTAATGTCAAATTACATAAACAGTGTTATAGCAAGCATTCGACTAGTCCTAAATATAGCTGAATTAATGTTATCAGGTAAATAGATGCATATCTTTTTCTCTAGGAATATTTTGAAATGGAAAAAAAAACTAAATGTTCTAGTATTAGGACCTCTATGTCGTGATAGCTTACCTCTTTTGTGTTGAATGTACAGAGAAAATATAATAAAAAAATGTTTTTTTTTATTGTCAATGTTTTATATTTACGTTGTTATATTACTGACGAAATGACACTATTCTACTCAAATGAACGCAGGTATCATTATTACACATTGTTTAGATACTAAAATTGACAGAAAAATAAATAAAATAAAATAAAATGTATAATTCGACAGCTGCCAGTTTTATTGTCTATTCGCGTAATATCGCTAAAAGATGCTTGACAGAACACGAGAAACAGCACAGTGGCACAGTGAATATATTGTATTTTTCTTTACATTTTAGCCTACATTTTATTGGAATTAGGTCTTGTAGTTACATGATAAACATTAAAATACATGTCAACACAACAAACTCTTTCATTTCCAAACACTACCATTCTACTGTCATACGAAAACGGCGTATATTCCTCGCAAACGGAGAGCACTTACGCCCTTTTCAATTTTGACGGTAACAGAAAACACGGTGACACAGATTTAAACCTTTAAAAAAAATCTTTTTTTTTAAACTTGTGATGGCGATTGTACATTTTACTTGCCTACATGAAACTATACCTAGCTTTTAATTTTCTCAGGAAACGTCATGAATGTCTCATATTTACTAATAAACGAGCTATTTCTCTATGACCTCTTGTCAATTAAACTACTAAATTAAATCTTAATAATTAAACTGACGAATTACCCCAGCGATTTGTTATTTCTGCCTATAATCGGGGAGATTTTTGAAATTTGCAACCCTTTTTTACCCCTTTCATAGATTAACAAGAAATCTGCTTGAAAATACATGAAATTGCTCAATTTCACTTTTAGCCAATTATTAAAAACTCAAAATGCTGATCCTTCACACACTTATATTGACGCAATCAACATACTTAGCTTGCGCTACGACACGCAGGAAGTTACTATTGAATACTGCATCAATATCAAATTAGACTCACAAAAACAGATCTTAAAATTTGTTTACTAAAATTGCTTAAAATGCTGATTTTAGAAATACTAGCTAGAAATATTATAAGATATTATTTTGTAAGATTATTTATATGAATTGATAATAACAGTAGAAAGTTTCAAAATGCATAATTACGTAGATACAACATACTTTACTTAATTCTACTTTCCCTTGAGAGAAACTCAGCTTCCAAATTTCACTTAAAATAAATCATATTACAGGAATAAATATTCCTATACCAGGAACAAAATATTGAATTCAAGTACAAAAATAAGGAACCTATTTCTTGCACAAATATTATTCACTAAGTATAACTTACTACTCTCTACGATTTCAGTACTAAAATTGATGCAGTAACACTTTAGTAACGTGTCCTAAGTATGTCACAGAAATGCATTGCAATATTTTTGCACTTCACAAAATAATTTTAAAAGTAAATTAATGTAAAATATTTTAAATTATGGCGAGAAAAAAAATATGTTGATATGTAAATAGTAAGTATATTGTTTTAAAATCTCAAAAATATTAGTTTTTATTGTAAATTTTTAGATTTATCAGAAGATTAATTATTATTATTATAAAGAGCTGCACTCGAGACGCAAGATTGTAAAATTGTATAGAAAAAAATAAATAATGTTTTTGATTAAAACATTGTGTTATTTATTACGAATTAAAAGCATAATTTACCAAGGATAACTTAAGGGTTCGATCCCCATTTCATCCATGTTCAATAAAAAAAACTATTTAAATACCTGTGACGACCTAAGTCCTATTACCGAAAGGATTAGATTTGAGTTGGTAAACAGAATCACTATACCTAGGTACCGCGAAATGGTCTTCTATTATGTCAAGATACTTTGATGCAGGATTTGCAAGTTAGGTTTTTATAAATGAAATTGTAATTTTCATGCAAATCGCACTGCGTGCGGTCAATATCGGAAATAAAAGCCATCCCAACCATCCGTCTTCGACGTATTAAACCTTTTTCATAAATATCGAATTATTTAGACCACATCTTGCTTTGAAAAATATAATTATCTACTACTAATTCTTCTGGAATGTGCTAAAAAGTTTAAAAATGGCGCCTTTGCGTTGACAGTATCAATCGAATCAAGTATCATGATATTTTAGTCTAGGGCAGTAAAGCTGTGAAAGAAATTAGTTTTTTGCCGATAACTGATGTTTTTAAATTAAAAATAAAGTTTTAATAAAAGCTAAAGTTGTTGTAATGTAAATACTTGAGATTCACAGAAAAATAGTTCTCACAAATATCATTAGATGGCGGTTGTGTCGCCGGAAGTCAGGTTAATATAAAACAGAATATTCAAGTTATTTTATTTAAACATTTATGTACGAACAAAAAAAACTTATTTAAATAAAAATACGTTATTATTAGGTACACCCAATAAAACTATTTTTTCCATGAGCGAAAGGCACTGACTTTCTGTGACGCATTTATGGAAAATGGCTGAACATGGGCTGAATGAAACCTGGAGAAAGTCATAGTATATTTTGCATGGACGGATGCAGGTAAAATCTCAGAAAACAGCTAGTAAATAATAAAAGGTAGCGCTGTATTTTTTTTTTAATCTTTAGTTAACACTATGTTTGAAATGAAGTCTTATGATCTGAGTTCCGGACTACAAAAATACGACTGCCCCCACGAAACAGGGACTGGATTGAAAGGAACCCCACCACCTGTCTTATGTGTATCCAATAGGGCAACTGCCACCAGGGTTAACACGAGGCTGGACAAATGCCTTTTCTCCACCCCCTGGAATCCGTGTTAAAAAGATACCGTGTTTGTCCACCCTCAATGCCAGTCTTGTTGGTTAGGATTTATCGTGGCCAGTTTGGTGCTCACGATCACAAGTTCCCTGCTACAGGCTTTCTAAACTGTTATGTATATTTAGGTTAAGTGGGTAGTAAGCAATTTGTTAATAATATGATTGTTCCCACCGCCGCGCCAGTCTGCGAATATATTCTGTGCTATTGAGACGTACATTGTTTTATTCCGCTCCTAGCTGACAAGTACCTACCTCTAACATATTTCTCAATTCAACACAAATTGTACGAAGATCTGCAGCGAACAATTTCGAGCCCAAATCAAATTGTTTGCTGCAGATGCTGGTTGGTCTAAACTTGTACAAGAGACGACTTTGAAGCGGCCACAGCACACCGGTGGCCACTTGGTACGTATTATTATTAAACCATTTTAGAAGAAAGTCTAAGATGGTCAAAGATTTTTAAAGGATTGTAGAATTCTTCTATGCAATAGGGGAAATTAAAAAGTAACTCTTACTTTACGGTTTCATGGTAAAACCGCTGAACTTAGTAAAATGAAAGAGCATTGAACATTGTTGGCGAAGGTGTCATGCGGTCAGCTATTTCGAAATAAAATGTTTGGCAGCGAGTGACGAAAAATAAACAGGAATCTTTAATTTTTTCTGAGTATTAAGTTCATTATACTTCAAATAAATTTATTGGAGGACAACGTCTGCAGCCGATGCTAATGTGGTGATCAGAAATTCGAGACCGACACAGCCTCAGTTATGAGGCTACGACTAAGAAGAAGAAGAAGTAACTATGTGCAGGTTGTCGCTGAGACTCCAAGTCCGATCAAATCAAACGGTCGAGTAGACAAAATCTATTCATATTCATATTCATATTCATATTCTTTATTGCGTTCCATAATGTACAGATAAGGTGTTGGTATATAAAAAGAGTAACAATTATGGACCCTGATGGGCACAGCAAATAGTAGGAGAGAGGAAGACGTGGTAGATATAAAATATTTAGGTAGTATGCTTTCTTGTGAGGAATATCGTAGTTTATTTATTTTTTTAAGTATATTTTATATATTATTAATATCTTTTATTTTAATTTATTAATATTTATTATTATATCAATTAATATTTATATGTTTTATATTAAATATGTTTAGGGTTGTTTATTAATTTTATTATATATTAGCTGTTATTCTAATAATTTTACGCATATTCATTTATATTTATTTATTTGGTTATCAGACATATATTCATTAATTGTATAGTAAGCTTTATTTATTAGTATTTGTTTAAGATTGTTCTTGAATCTAATTTTTAAATTATTATTAATGAAATGCTAACAATACTCAAACATTTCCTTTTCTACTTTAATACTATATAATACCAGTGTTCTTCTTAGAAAAATAATAAAAAAGCAATTATATTTTTAGTTTAATTTCGTTTAGATTTTTTTTACTATTGGCCATAATAGCTGTAATCGAGAACAAATCTACCGGAAACAGTTGTTAAGCGCCTCTAGCGGCGAGAAATTGAACAAATAATTATTAAAAACGTAATGGTGGCTGCTTGCGGTCCATTGCTGACAACATTATTATTATAAAACCGTATGAAAACCTTCAAAAACTAATAAAATACCAAATAATTTCTGGAAAAATTGGCCAGGTATGTAGATTTCAGTGGTTTTGTCGTGATTTTTCGTAATAATTATGATTCTTTAATGGCTGGAGTATCAAAATGGCGTCCATTTTATGTTAAATACCAAAGAACACGATTTTATTCAACTAAAACTTAATGTTTTTTTCTTGTATGGTGGTACTATTTTTGAATTAATTGCCAAGTGATAACGATGTAAACATTGATAATACTTTGTGATATCAGAGAAATGAATATCAGGTCATCTAAATTACATAAGATGAAATAATGAACTCTTGGTCCATTTAAGAAATCATTAAGAATTCTATTGGTGTTAGTTATGTTAGCTTTTAGATTTGCAATCTATAACTGACAGACATAATTCGGTCGGTGGGTCATCTTAGGGGCGGATTTTCGTTTATCAATTTTCTCATAAATTAGATTATTGGCAGTTTTGAGTGCTTTAATCGCTGATAGGAAAAGGTTTTACAACTTATTTACCACCTGCAGCTTGGCTACATGCAATGTTAATTCAGTTAAAAATATAGTCAACTTCGAAAAGTCATCTTAAGTTTAGCATATTGTAGGTTAGTAAAGCTTACAATAACATTATTATACATAGAAATTCTGTGAAATATAAAAAAAATGCTACAAGAATTTCATCTAAAAAATTATTAGTTACGCTACAGATATGAGTCAGTGGGTCATTTGAAAACTTAGAAAATTGACCACTTTTTATACCCCACATAAATATTAATACTAACTATATAGGTAGTTATTGTCTAGTTTTAATTTAAAAGTACCTAATAGCAGATGTTCTATGACTTAATGGTTATTTAAAATTCATCTCTCTAAAAAGCAGCTTTATTGATGAGGGTAGGCTAAAAACTCATGCCGTCAGCTATGATAATTTATAATTTTATGATGTGAAGCCATCCTCGGACCAAATAAACAATTTAGACCGAGGGCTGTTAACAGTGAAAAGAAGACAGCACTTAAAAATTACAGCATAGTTAAAACATATCGCAGCCCCGTTGCAATACTGTCACTAAAGCAAAAAGTTATTTTTTCAGGAGAAGTATTTTAAACTTATGTATCCTATAAGTTGATGACACTTATCGATTTAGGGAGATGGATAGGTTATATCCTGATGTGTTCTTTTAATTTGTAAGATTATCGAATTAAGTGCAGAAGAGCTTGACAATTTATGACATTTTAGCTCATTTTTGTTAATTTTACATAAAAATATTTTACATAAGACAGTGTTGTACCAAGGGTGCGATATCCTAATAATTTTGCACATAGGTACACCTCTCCCTTAAGAAACTATGGTATATTAATATGCTTATTTCGATCAATCAATCTTCATTGTTTTGTTTGCAGCACTATGTCTTCAATTTTTATTTGGTCTGAGATGTGTAGTATACGCGTAGCAATGAGTAGTTTATCTTTTCCAGTCCTATCAAGAGTGAGACCTTTACTATACCTTTATAGTATCCTAATCTGTAAATTAATGTCATTTTCAGCATGAATAGTAATCAATGCTGTTTTATCTGCAACAACCGGGCCGGCCTCTCGTTGAGAAATGCTACAAGCTTGTTTGGGGAACATGTAAGTATTTTTGTTTTATTTTTAGTAATCTCTTCTATCAATGGCTTACAACATATAAAATGTTTAATTACAATATAGACAGAAACAAAGTATTCATGCCTTAATTTGTGTTTAAAATAATGTTTTCTATTGCAATTCCAACTTAATATTATAAATGTGAGTTTGTCATCCTTTCATAGTCAACCAGCTGAACCGATTCAAATGAGACTTGGTATTAAAATAGCTTTAACCCTGGGGAAGGATATAATAGTCTTTATCTTAAGTAGCTCCCTCGGGATGCGGTTGAAACTGCGAGAAGCAGCTATGAATGCTTGGTGGTACTCTATATAAGGCTTCCGTCTGTTTAAATATCTCCCCACACTAGAAAGACAGACACCCAGACCTGGAACAATAGTAGAGCGTCCGTCGCACACAACACAGCTGCCAATGAGGGCTACCGCGCTTAAATTCGCCGCCAGAGGCGCTAGCGTAGAGTAAGGTCTCAAGAAATGTCAAATGTAAGAGATCTTTCATTGAGACCACTTTTATCGCGGATTTCTACAAATTATTGTTGTTTATGGCAAATATTGTGCTATTCCTGATTGATAATGGCAGATATGCTTTACAGCTGAATAAATGTTAGTTCTTTACACGAAAAGCTCAGAATAGGTGCAAAATAAATGGGCTTGAAAAACAGTTAATTCGAAGGTAGTTGTAGTAGATACTATCTACATGTGCCAGTGTGTTTACTTCAGGGTATTTTTCTATCAAAAGTTTGTATTATAGAGTTTTGAGCTGCTTTTCTGTTGACGCACAAGACCTTACTCAACAGTGGCGCCATTTGGTGACCGCAAAAACGATAGCCCCCATTGCACAGCCATTATGCTAAAATTCAACGGTTATTATTTTTTAATGTGGCAGGTATTCAAATTTTAAAATGTATATTTTCAGAACACTTTATCATCAGGCAAGAAGGTGTCAGAAGTTGTGGGCGAGATAATAAATAAACCAGTGGTAGAAAATCAAGTGCATACTAACATACTATGCAAGAAATGCTATAAGACATGCAATGAATATGACTGTATTCTAGTGAGGTGAGTTGAAACTGTTTTTAACTGACTTCATAAAAAGGGGGATTTTCAATTTGACATGTATGTTTTTAATGTTGTTGGAATTTAATAGTATATTAGTCTAGAATATGGTCCTTCTTAATGTGTGTGAAGCTTCACAAGTGTATCACTATATAGTACATACACATAGTATAAAACAAAGTCGCTTTCTCTGTCCCTATATCCCTATGTATGCTTAAATCTTTAAAACTACGCAACGGATCTTGATGCGGTTTTTTTTAATAGATTAATGAGGAAGGCTTTTTTAGTATATAATTTGTCCAGTTTTTGTATCCATTAGCTAAAATATCGCGGGTGAAGCCGCTGGCGGGAAGCTAGCAATATATATATTTATGTATGTTTGTCCGCATATTTCTCGGGAACTAAATGTCAGATTGGGACCATTCATTGTGTGTGATTTCCATAGATGACCAAACCTGTCTTGTGTGACCTTTACTTTTTGTTTTAGTAAAAATAAATTGTATTTTTTTACAGATTACAAGCTATAAAGAAAGAATTATTAGAACAATTCAAATTGTCATTACCTAATCACAATTTAGACTATGAAAATTATGAGAAAAATGTATGTAGCCCGCCGAAACCAAAACCGATTATTGGAAAGAAACTGGTGTTACCAGCGTCAAAATTACAGCCTATACCGCCAGATTTATTGCTGAAAGTGGGGAAATTAGCATCATTCTCTAAACCTAATATAATTTTACCACAGATGAAGGTAAGAATCTAATAATAGTAATTGAAAAATAATGTTTTTATTATCACACTACTAGCCCAGACCTCTTTTCATACAGAGAAGGTATGACCAGAGATCATTAGTGTTTTTTAAATGTAAAGCTCCCAATAAGTTTGATTTTTTCTGATATATTCTACCATCATTGTCATATTTAAAAGAGGCGCCCATTGGTAAAGCCTTTTTAAAAAAATCGTTAATTTTTGAGTTTGCACATGCGTACAGATAGACAGACCGCTGGGTAAGACTAGTTGTCAAACTTCCTGGCTTCTGACTACCCGTAACAACTGACAAAGATCTACAAATGACAGCCGGGACCAACAACTTAACGTGCTTTCCGAGCCACGGAGAAGTCTTGGTATGATGGTTGAGTCACCCATCTACAGACCAACCGCGCCAAGTGCAGCTTTACCTCTTATCGATCCACCCGTGCAGCTGTTACTTAGCCACACAGACAGCTCGTCTTTGTATTTGTATATGCAAAGAGTAATCTCTAAAATGACAAAGACTGATTATTGAAATTCTTAAAGCTTAAAGCTTTAGCTTTCCCTTAGAAAGCTGAAGGCACGAGCTCCACCGAAATAAAAATACTAATTATGATTTTTTCTACTTGCAGCCAACCACAGCATCAACTTTAAACCTAAAAGTTACCGTCGGATCCTCAGTTCTAACGCAAACTATCAAAACAACGACCAGTAAACCTGTAGAAAAGTCTAACATAGATTCAGACTCTATTCTGACATCTTTGACAAACGCTTTACATGATGACATTGATAGTATAG
The DNA here is from genome assembly GCA_963891755.1 of Pyrrhia umbra. Lineage (NCBI taxonomy): Eukaryota > Metazoa > Arthropoda > Insecta > Lepidoptera > Noctuidae > Pyrrhia > Pyrrhia umbra. The sequence continues at coordinate 8,228,165 of OY982943.1, forward strand.
TGACAACTTCAAATAGTATGACTCAAAAGAATTCAATCCTGAGCTTCAATGTCAATTCGTTGCCCAAAGACTTCCTCGCTGGAGCTGTTTTGAGGAAGATTGATGACAAGGATGATGATGATGATGATGACAAGGGGGATGGGACGACTGATGATCATCCCATGGAGATTGATGAAGGTATGTTTTTTTTACTTTTGGAATAAAGGCTTTAGCACTCGAATTCGCCGCTAGAGGCGCCAGTTAGCCCTGTTAAGCAGTCGACAACCTTCTAGGTTGACCTGCGAGATGCCTCACAAAAAAAGAGGTGCTAGTGTGGAGTAAGGTATCAAGAAATGTTAAATGTAAGAGATCTATGACTATGAACATTTATTGCGGATTTCTACAAATGATTGATGTTTTGCAAATGTATATCCCGCTATATATAGATATCCCCGATATACCCCGCGGAAATAATTAAAAAATTCTCCTCGGCAACTAATAATTTTTAAATTTCAGATTGTTTATCCGTGGTGCCTGTAACTACATCTGAAGGCGGCAACTTAGTGCTTAAAGTCGAAGGACTGCAGGTAAACTAGAAATCTAACTTTTTTTTTCTTATGGGAAATCACCACATGACCCCTCCCGCCGTGGGTGGGGTGGAAGGGAGTGTCAGACTCTTACTGATCAAAACCCATCCATGTTCCTTCCTCAGCCCTTTGTACTCCGGGGGCGCGGTAACTTTTTCGAACATCCCGCAGACCCGGCAGGACCTAGAAATTTAGCTATATTATAAATGTGGAAGTGAGTTTGTTACGCTTCCACGCTTTTACGTTTGGATGACATTAGGTATGGAGATAGCTTGAACCCTGGAGAAGGATGTATGTCCTTACTCCTTATTTTTTATCCGGGTGCATCAACAAATACCCTCAGCACGCGGTTGAAACCAACACACAACAGCTAGTCTATATTATCTATCTATTATTATCTTTATGTATATATTTAAAAATTAATCCCTATTTCCCTTGGTCATGGCATCACGCGTGATCGGCTGGACCGATTTGGATAAAATTTAGTACGAAGATAGAGTGGCACTCGACAGAAAAAGACTATTGTAAACATTTCCTTTTGAAAAGAGTGTCTATGGAGTTTCTTGCCGGTTCTTCTCCATAAGACCCACTCCTTGGAACGGTGCAACTAGCTTGACGTTTCATAATTGCCTGCAAAGACCTATTTGAAATAAAAACATTTGAGTTTTTGACAGGTTTTTTTATATATTATTTTTCCAGACCAAATCTCAATCGTCTCCAGAGGTGAGTGAGTACCTGAATGTAGACCTGCCCTCGCTGGACGGCACTGAGGGAGAAGTGAGCGATGCCCAGAAATACATCCTGGGCAAGCTGCAGATACTCAACGAGGGGGACGAGGAGGATGACGACGAAGAAGGGCGTAAGTCACCCCTTACTTGTGTTGATCTTGACTGTTCTGTACTTGCTAGCTGAGCTGAGAGGAGCTCGTGGCTAAGTAACAGCCGCACGGTTCAACCGATCAAAGGTTAAGCTGCGCTTGGCGCGGTCGGTCCGTGGATGGGTGGCCATCTATGTCATAGCGAGAAGGGGTATAGTGTTACGTTGGATTATGGAGTTCAGATAGGCAGTCGCTACATGTAAAACACTGGCACTCAGCTGCATCCGGTTAGACTGGAAGCCGACCCCAACATAATAATATGTAGTTGGGAAACGGCTAGGCTGATGAAGATGTGTGTTCCTATTTCACTATTTTAATAGATCCCTATTAATTTCAGACACAATAGTGGTGGACAGTGAGAATGGTGAGATACTCCGCATGGTGGCCGGACAGAAGTTCATCTACGAAGGAGGGGAGATCTCGCTGGTGATGCCAGATGATGACGAGCAGCCGGAGGGAGATGGTGATCAGCATGATAACGGTGATAGCCAGGGTTGGTGATTTATTTTGTTTTAATATTGGTTAGTAAGACTTAGAGATAAAAAGAAATGCATTTTGACGACACTTCTGGCGTAGCGGCTGAGCAATTGGCTGCTGCGCTGCGTGTCGCGGGTTCGATTCCCGCACGGGACATCTAAAATTCCGGGTCTGGGTGTTTGTGCGTCTGTAATGAATGTTTGTAGACGCACCCACGACAGGAGTAATTCCTAGTGTGGGACAAATTATAAAAAAAAAGAAATGAAAACCCCATCTGAAAATCAGATCAGTAGTTTTTGAGAAAATTATTAGTGTACTTAATCGTTTGAATAAACGGTAAATAGGGTGCGTTTAAATGTCTAATCTAATCTTATTATAAACTAGCTTCTGCCAGCGAGTTCGTCCGCGTGGAATAGTGGTGCTCCGCTCCTATTGGTCTTAGCGTGATGATATATAGCCTATAGCCTTCCTCAATAAATGGACTATCTAACACTGAATTTTTTTTTCAAATCGGACCAGCAGTTCCTGAGATTAGCGCATTTAAACAAAATGGAGTAACTTCTCCCGTTTTCCCAACATTTCCCTTCACTGCTCTGCTCCTATTGATTGTAGCGTGATTAAAAGTATACTATAACCAGCTCAGGAGTATGAAAAATAATTGTACCAAGTTTCGTTAAAATCCGTCGAGTAGTTTTTGTTTCTATAACGTTATACAGACAGACAGACAAAAATTTTACTGATTGCATTTTTGGCATCAGTATCGATCCCTAATCACCCCTGATAGTTATTTTGGAAATATATTTCATGTACAGAATTGACCTCTCTACAGATTTATTATAAGTATAGATAGATGGAGTATAGTTCCTAGACCTATGATTTTCTTACAGATTCAAACGACGAGTCGCAGATAGAGCTTCAAGTTTCGGGAGACGAGGAGACTGCGAACGCTATCATTGCTGCAGCCCAAGAACAAGGTGTGTTTAACCTTCGATTTAATATTTCTAACTATCCTTACTAATATTATAAATGCGAAAGTAACTCTGTCTGTCTGTTACACTTTCACGCCAAAACTACTGGACCGATATAAATGAAATTTGGTACAGAGATAGAATAGACCCTGAGGAACAACATAGGCTACTTTTTACCCGGGTGCGCTAAGTAGTTCCCTCGGGATGCGGGTGAAACCGCGGGAAACAGCTAGTTAATACATATATATAAATGTATTAATGTTCATTAGTCTCGCTAAAACTCGAGAACGGCTGGACCAATTTAGTTCATTTTTGTTTATAAAGTCAGATTTTTAATCTGCTGCTTAGCAATAGATTAGCAGAAATCTCACTCATAAAGGCTGTTTAGCGTTAATCAGAACTTAGTTAGGCCCAAGGTAACTGACAAGATAACAGTCCGATCAACTCAAAACAGCTGTTTACCATACATTCAAACTTCTGTCTTTTATTCCTAAAATGGTTCTGCTTAATCCTGGATTAAAACATTCAGTAAGCATTAGGTGAGAAAAGGTTAAACTTGAGATTACAGGTTTTTTATAAGTAAAACGGTCGTAGTTCAGGGAAGGTTAAATAAAATTGTAAAATATTTTTTTTTGTATTCCGTTTAATTACAAAATTAATATTAATTATTTTTTCCCGACAGGTGGTGCGTTTATAAAGGTGGAGTCTGGCGAGATGTACCGCGTGAAGTCGGTGTCGAGCGCGGGCAGCGCCGACAGCGACTGCGGCGACGCGCTGCAGATCGTCGCCTTCGAGGGCAACATGTTCAAGTGCCTGCTGTGCGAGAAAAATAGTCAGTTACTCTTCATCATCATACATCATCAGCCTACTTAATATCGGTCCACTGTTAGACGAAAAAAAATCTGATTACCAATCCGAAACGGCTGGACCGATATTGTCGGGACTCTGAATAACTTATACTTGATGTTATAAGGGCGACTTTTATTTTAGAAAAATAATTAAGGTCCCATTTATAAAATCATGCCATTTAGAATTTCCTTGAAATTTTAAAATGCGACCCCAACATAGGAAAAGGCTCGGCAGATGATGATGCCTAAAAAAACTTTTAACTGAATTCTTAAGCATTGTGACGTAGGTATTAGTGAATAAATAAATATATGTATGCGCCTGCGACTCACCCGCTCGCCCATTACATTAACAGACGTCGAGGGCGCGGAGGTGTCGCATACGCACTAACCGTCTTATAACGTCCGATTATTTTTTAATCAGCTGCTTAACTACTGATTAGAAAAATCTCACTCATAGCGTTTAGCGTTTATTCAAACTTAATTTAAAACTCAATTGTTTTTATTTCAAATAGGTCTTTGCAGGCACTTATGACACGTCAAGCTAGTTGCACGGTTCCAAGGAGTGGGTCTTATGGAGAAGAACCGACAAGACACTCTTTTCAAAAAGAAATGTTTACAATAGTCTTTTTACAGTACAGGTTATCTCTGAGAAAGTTATACAATTCAATTGATGCTATATAAAAAAATCATAAAAAATAATGAAACAATTAAGTTACTAGCTTAATCCTGGATTACGATGTTAAGTAAGGATTAGGTCAGAAAAGACTGTTTGGTATTTCCTCTTGTCCTCCATCCATCCAAAGGTTGTCTGTAAGAAATGGCTTTTAGCGATAAGAATTTGTGTCACTTATTTTAATTACTATAATGTCAAGTTTTTAAGTTTAAAAGTGGTGTGTGGTAAAGAATATTCTATGGTTAAACTTCAGATTACAGGATTTTTTTATAAGTAAGATGGTAAGAGATTATTGTTGTGTTGTATTAATATATACCCCCAGACAAAGAAACTGCATCAAAGTTTTTGTATAAAAAAAATTGAATGGCCCTTTCCAGTATACAAACATACACTTAGGGATAGTGATACTACGCTGTTATGGAGTTAACTAACCAAACTATAGGTTTCAATTTAAATCTGTATAAAAAGTTAGAATACTTGGTTAAAATGATTTTTTCAAAGGTAGGTGCGTGTTGAACATCGATGCAGTTTATTAGTCCGTCAGTGTAGATGTGTCCCCGCAGAGGAGCCCCCCACGGAGTGCGAGGCGGGCGGCATGATGCGGCACCTGAAGTCCCGGCACGACGCGCGGCTCTACCTGTGCGGCTGCGGCGCCGTACTGCGCAGGCGCGGCCAGCTCGCCACGCATCTCGGTCAGTACACACACTTCTCTCTTACTCTTCTCATACAGAGAAGGCATGAGCATCGATCACCACATTCTAGCTCGACGAGCCAGCCCGCGAGCTGAGCTAATAGCTTTTAAATTCCCGATTATAATAATCATAATTTATTCTGATCCAGCCTGCCCCTTGCTGTCCTCCCCCAGCGACGCCCTAAGCCGAGGCCCGTACCCCACTAGGGGGTGCCCTTAGCGTGTAGTCGCTTAGTTTTGTAAGTTAAGCCCTGGCTGGAGGCCCTAAATTTATTTAAGGCACTTCACAGGCAAGCCCGGTTAAGCAGTCGACAACCTTCTAGGTTGACCTGCGAGATGCCATACACAAAAAAAAAAAAAAATCGATCACCACGTGCGCTCAAGGCGGATTGGTATTCGAAATGCTATAGCAGAGTGCCTAACTGCAGGTGGAAATTAGTTAGTTTATATTACTGAAACACAGCTGATCGTCACAGACATTTATTTAGAACGACAACTCATTTCAAAATTACTGTTGATGTCATGTGACAGATTACTTATAACCCAACGGCCAGTAAGAGCCTACAAGAAGTATCAATAACTCCATCAATTTGCGATTTCAAATTTTTCAAGTTCAGCCTACTGTAACCATCGAGATATATCAATAGAGATGCAATCCCGAACATTACGCGGTCACAAAAACGTAACCATTTTTTAGAATGCAGACGTAGCTTTGAAACTAGTAATCATTTTGATGTAAAATTATATCTATCTCTCTCACACCGAAACGTAATGTTCATGACATCTATAAGGATGGCATTTACTACAAATTTGCACATACATTTACTACAAATTTGCCCATATTATTGTTAAAATCGTTCTGGTGTCACTCTGATAGATTCAAGCTGGCTACTAAGTGACAGATGCCATGAATTATGACTGGTCAGAACCTTTATTTTGCTTGGTGATTGCACATCTAGTTACTTAAGTAACATGTATATGAATGGTTTGAGTATGTCCCGCAGCCAGCCACGCGAGCTCGCTGAAGCCGCGCGCGGGCCGGGGCGCGGCACACCGCTGCGGCACGTGCGGCAAGCTGTGCGGCAGCCGCGCGCTGCTGGCCCAGCACGCCAACCTGCACTCGGGGGCGCGCCCGCACGCCTGCGCGCTCTGCGGGAAGGCCTTCGCCTCCAAGTACACGCACCAGGCCCACCTGAAGACCCATGCCGTGAGTGCTCGCTACTGTTACTCGCCCAGCACGCCAACCTGCACTCGGGGGCGCGCCCGCACGCCTGCGCGCTCTGCGGGAAGGCCTTCGCCTCCAAGTACACGCACCAGGCCCACCTGAAGACCCATGCCGTGAGTGCTCGCTACTGTTACTCGCCCAGCACGCCAACCTGCACTCGGGGGCGCGCCCGCACGCCTGCGCGCTCTGCGGGAAGGCCTTCGCCTCCAAGTACACGCACCAGGCCCACCTGAAGACCCATGCCGTGAGTGCTCGCTACTGTTACTCGCCCAGCACGCCAACCTGCACTCGGGGGCGCGCCCGCACGCCTGCGCGCTCTGCGGGAAGGCCTTCGCCTCCAAGTACACGCACCAGGCCCACCTGAAGACCCATGCCGTGAGTGCTCGCTACTGTTACTCGCCCAGCACGCCAACCTGCACTCGGGGGCGCGCCCGCACGCCTGCGCGCTCTGCGGGAAGGCCTTCGCCTCCAAGTACACGCACCAGGCCCACCTGAAGACCCATGCCGTGAGTGCTCGCTACTGTTACTCGCCCAGCACGCCAACCTGCACTCGGGGGCGCGCCCGCACGCCTGCGCGCTCTGCGGGAAGGCCTTCGCCTCCAAGTACACGCACCAGGCCCACCTGAAGACCCATGCCGTGAGTGCTCGCTACTGTTACTCGCCCAGCACGCCAACCTGCACTCGGGGGCGCGCCCGCACGCCTGCGCGCTCTGCGGGAAGGCCTTCGCCTCCAAGTACACGCACCAGGCCCACCTGAAGACCCATGCCGTGAGTGCTCGCTACTGTTGCAGCAGACGCAGGACCGACAGCACCACGTGCTCTCCGAGGCACGAGCATCGAGCTATGTTAAGTAAAGTGTCACCCATCGATGAACTGACCGCGGCTAGGACAGCTTAACCTAGCTAATCTATCGATCCACACAACTGTTACTTAAGCCCAAGTTCACCGACAAGATGACAGTCCGATCAACTCGAAATAGCTGTTAATATAAATTTAAAATTTTATCCTACGGTGGTTACCTTATCATTTGGATTTTTTATTCCTAAAACGTTTGATCACCAATCCGGGGTTGGACAAGTAGAAACACGAACATTCCCACTTCGTGGTTAAAAACGTTTTTATTTAACGGGCCGATTACGTAACCATCTGTTGATAAACTTGGCCCTTAGCTTAGTCCCTCCCTCAATTCGGAGATCATCACTGGTATACTGTGTTCCCAGGTCCGGCCTCGTCCCTACAAATGCAACCAGTGCGGCAAATCGTTCCTCACTCAACAGAACCTCAACCAACACGAGAAAACGCACTCCGGAGTCAAGGACTTCGTCTGCAATATATGCAGTAAGTACATATTTCTAATAATTTGTTGATTTTTAACCGATTTTATAAAAAGGAGGTTATGAATTCGACCCGTGTGTTTGTAATATTGTTATTCAAGTTTTGTTTAATGTTCAGGGACTGTGATAAATTTAAAGACTTTTGTACATGGATGGATAGTCTAACTTAATCCTGCATAGTTAAGATTTTATAATAAAACTAGTTTTATTAACAATAATCCTGAGAGTACTGCTTCGCACGGATAAAAAGTAGCCTAGCTACTTGCTACAGCTACGTGTGCGTGAAGCAATTCACTCAGGACGCGGGTGAAACCGCAGGAAACAGCTATAATATTTTGTTGTTTGTTTGTGTAGACAAAGCGTTCAGCACGCAGCACAACCTGGAGGTGCATGGCGTGGTGCACTCGGGCAACAAGGCCTTCGTCTGCAGCGTCTGCGGCAAGGCCTTCGCCCGCCGGGCCGAGCTGCGGGACCACATGCGCATCCACACCGGTACGTAGCGCAGCCACGCCGGCACGTAGCGCAGCCACGCCGGCACGTAGCGCAGCCACGCCGGCACGTAGCGGCTCGTAGCGCCGGGCCGAGCTGCGGGACCACATGCGCATCCACACCGGTACGTAGCGCAGCCACGCCGGCACGTAGCGCAGCCACGCCGGCACGTAGCGCAGCCACGCCGGCACGTAGCGGCTCGTAGCGCCGGGCCGAGCTGCGGGACCACATGCGCATCCACACCGGTACGTAGCGCAGCCACGCCGGCACGTAGCGCAGCCACGCCGGCACGTAGCGGCACGTAGCGCCGGGCCGAGCTGCGGGACCACATGCGCATCCACACCGGTACGTAGCGCAGCCACGCCGGCACGTAGCGCAGCCACGCCGGCACGTAGCGGCACGTAGCGCCGGGCCGAGCTGCGGGACCACATGCGCATCCACACCGGTACGTAGCGCAGCCACGCCGGCACGTAGCGCAGCCACGCCGGCACGTAGCGGCACGTAGCGCCGGGCCGAGCTGCGGGACCACATGCGCATCCACACCGGTACGTAGCGCAGCCACACCGGTACGTAGCGCAGCCACACCGGCACGTAGCGCAGCCACACCGGCACGTGAGCAGCCACACCGGTACGTAGCGCAGCCACGCCGGCACGTAGCGCAGCCACGCCGGCACGTAGCGGCACGTAGCGCCGGGCCGAGCTGCGGGACCACATGCGCATCCACACCGGCACGTAGCGCAGCCACACCGGTACGTAGCGCAGCCACACCGGCACGTAGCGCAGCCACACCGGCACGTGAGCAGCCACACCGGCACGTAGCGCAGCCACACCGGCACGTAGCGCAGCCACACCGGTACGTAGCGCAGCCACGCCGGCACGTAGCGCAGCCACACCGGCACGTAGCGCAGCCACACCGGCACGTGAGCAGCCACACCGGCACGTAGCGCAGCCACGCCGGCACGTAGCGCAGCCACACCGGCACGTAGCGCAGCCACACCGGCACGTAGCGCAGCCACACCGGCACGTAGCGCAGCCACACCGGCACGTAGCGCAGCCACACCGGCACGTAGCGCAGCCACACCGGCACGTAGCGCAGCCACACCGGTACGTAGCGCAGCCACGCCGGCACGTAGCGCAGCCACACCGGCACGTAGCGCAGCCACACCGGCACGTGAGCAGCCACACCGGCACGTAGCGCAGCCACACCGGCACGTAGCGCAGCCACACCGGCACGTGAGCAGCCACACCGGCACGTAGCGCAGCCACGCCGGCACGTGAGCAGCCACACCGGCACGTAGCGCAGCCACACCGGCACGTAGCGCAGCCACACCGGTACGTAGCGCAGCCACGCCGGCACGTAGCGCAGCCACACCGGCACGTAGCGCAGCCACACCGGCACGTGAGCAGCCACACCGGCACGTAGCGCAGCCACACCGGCACGTAGCGCAGCCACACCGGCACGTGAGCAGCCACACCGGCACGTAGCGCAGCCACGCCGGCACGTAGCGCAGCCACACCGGCACGTAGCGCAGCCACACCGGCACGTAGCGCAGCCACACCGGATAAACTACGGACTAAAGTACCTCAAAAACCTGGCAATAATTATTAGGTTGTTATTATTCTTGCAGGTGAGCGTCCATTTTCATGCGACATCTGCGGAGCACGCTTCACCCAGCGCTCGAACCTGCACTCGCACCGCCGTGCGACCCACTTCGACGACAAGCGATACCACTGCGACCAGTGCCCCAAGCGCTTCAAGCGAAGGAGGTAACGTTACTAGTGCTACACTCAGCACTCGAACCTGCACTAGGTGCTTAAGCATTGAAAAATATCTAATTATTCAAAAATTATATTATAGGTCTATTTTCTACTTGCCTTTTTTCGGATGGGAAATCATCAAATGACCCTCCCGCCGTAGGTGGGGTGGGGAGTGCCGGACTCTTACTGACCAAAACCCATCCATGTTCCTTCCTCAGCCCTTTGTATTCCTTCCGGACGCGCGGTAACTCTATCGAACATCCCGCAGTATTTTTTTTACTTAGGTAGTTAATTGCCCTGAAAAAAAAGTCATGGCATATTTTGAGCTTTGTGCTTTGATAGCTCATAAAAAGTATGGCAACTACTACATATAGCCTGTACCAATTGATTTTACAAAAAAATGTAAACAAACTCATAACTTATTTTGTCCTAATTTTCCCATTAAATGTTGAATGATGATATTTAAAACATGAAATTGACATAAATGCGTCATCCTTACGCCATTTTGTTAGTTTCTGTGGCAGAATTAGAACAAGATAGGTTACGACTTTGTTTACATTTTTCGTAAAATCAATTAGTATCAATTATAATTAACAAGATGCTGTGTATCTCGTCAGGTTGCTGGAGTACCACATAAAGGCGACGCACACGGGCGAGCGGCCGCTGAAGTGCGGGCTGTGCCAGATGACGTTCGTGTACCCCGAGCACTACAAGAAGCACGTGCGCACGCACTCCGGGGAGCGGCCCTACGTCTGCGAGGTACGTACTCGCCGGGGAAGGTAGTTCGCTCCCCCACGACGCACTAAGCCGAGGCCCGTACCCCACTAGGGCGTGCCCTTAGCGTGTAGTCGCTTAGTTTGTTTGGAAGGTTAAGCTCTGGCTGGAGGTCCTAAATTTATTTAAGGCACTTCACAGGCAAGCCCATAATCGGGTGATTTAACATTCCCAGACTCAAACATACACAAAATTTAATTCAAATCTGTCTAGCTGGTTACGGGCTAGACGCTCAGTGCCAGTACTGTGCCTCGCATCCGCTGTACTGGAAAAAAATCGTGGTACACGCTGATCTGGCTTCAGAGAACCGCATCGATGAACCGGGCCATTGTGGAGGGATTGCGCGCTCCTACAGCCCCCTTATAGGTCCAGATCTAGGTCTATTGGACGATGAGGAACTGCAATACCGTCTGCGAAGTGCAATGTTGGTCGTGTTGCAGATCTGCGGCAAGTCGTTCAACTCGCGCGACAACCGCAACACGCACCGGTTCGTGCACAGCGACAAGAAGCCCTACGAGTGCGTCGCGTGCGGCGCCGGCTACATGCGCAAGCAGCTGCTCTACGCGCACATGAACACCAGCGTACGTAGCACCACACACCACTACACATGCTACATCATGTCCAGCATGTAATGCCCACTACTACATAATGCTCACTACATAATGCTCACCACAAAATGCTCAGTACACAATGCCCACGCGAAATGCTCAGTACATAATGCCCACCACAAAAAGCTTACTACAAAATGTCCACTACATAATGCCCACTACAAAATGCTCACTACAAAATGCCCACTACAAAATGTCCTCTACATAATGCCCACCACAAAATGCCCACTACAAAATACACATTACTTTGAGCCCATTACATAATGCCCACTACATAATATTCACTACATAATGCCCACTACATACAAAAAATACAAAAAAATCAATATTTCACTTAGAATATGCTAGAATACTGAAGCCTCGTTTCAGTGTAATATTACAAAAGCGTGCTAAAAACAGCATTGGACTATTTTTCAGTACTCTGTATGAATATAATAACAACATGTATTTTTTCACAGGGGCATTTGGCGGAATCGATAGTAGTCAACCAACCGAGAGTTATCAAGGTGACTGAGAATGTAAGTCGGCGATTTTTATCTCGATAAATTGCTTTATCTTTAAATTCAAATTATTTATTTTTTGTTTGAAAGACTCCCAAATTAAATCCCTTAAAAAATATTGTGAAGTCGTTGGCAGAATACTCACAACAGTAACTTAGAGACATCGACTTCTAGATCGATTATTGGACAACCGTTTCAGCAGAAAGTATTTCTTTTTTCTGTTTTCATGGTTTTGTAAATCTTAAATTGTTTTTTTTTTTTATATTATTTCAGAGCGCAAACACTCAGACAACGGATGTTATCAATATGGAATCGAACACTAGTAAATTTGACGCGGTAAGACAAACATTATGCTACTTATATTATAAATACGAAAGTTTCTCAGTATGTAGGTATGTATATCTTTCACGCTAAAAGAAGAAGAAAAAAGAAAGAAAAACAGATTATTCGCGTGCAGTGACACACATAAGAACATAGAATAAGACGAAAAACAAATATGTGTATAATCTAAAACTAGGCATAGGTATAGTAATAAAACTATACACTACGCGAAACGGCTAACGCTCAGCATAATGCAGTGGCCCGGGCACAAAGGCACCAGTTCACGGCGCTGGTTTTCAGCGTTAACCGGCAAAAAAACTACTAACTAAAACTACAGAATAAGTTTGGATAAACCTAAATACTGTTTACTGTTTACCCTTGCAATGCGGGTAAACCATTGAATAGCTAGTACTTTTTTAAATGCACTTCGCGTAACTCTTTTGTTGTAGAAGTCGGTTGGCTTTTATTACTGAAAATACAATAAAAATATCTTTTTTTTTTTCAGATATTTGAAACCAGTGAATTGGAGGCTAGCGTTAACTCTGTCGGTAAGTACTCTTTTTCTATATCTATACTAATATTAAAAAGAGGAAAGATTTGTTTCTTTGTGTATTTGTAGGGATTTAACTCAAAAACTACTGGACCGATTTTAAAAATTCTTTCGCCATTAGAAAGCTACATCCTTATGAAGTGTCATAGGCTATATTTATTACAGAAATAATTAGGGATCGATACTAAAAAAAAGTGTAAAAAAAAATGTCCACGCCGGCGAAGCCGCGAGCGGAAAGCTAGTTTTTAATAATTTTATAGGTAAACCGCCATAAGCGCGGCTTTTCTGATGTTCTGTGGGACGCGGGGCGGGTAATACACGATACGACACAATTACCGATATTAAAAGATTTACTAGGCTTTCTTAAGATTTAACCTTTTGAACGCCAATCACTAGTATACAAGTTCAAGATTTTCGTGCCCTCAGCGCCACTACAAGTAGTGTATTATTACTACTTATCTTGATTAGAAGTAATAATAGTATAAATAAATGTACGACTTTTATAGTGTGACGCTGGAGGACTCATCTCGTATTATATAAGATGGGCGTCGAAAAGGTTAATAAAACTCAAATCACTAGCAGTCGTTAAAATTCCATGTCAAAGGACGTCAGGCGGATTAGAGAAAACTCTGACACTAACAGCCGGTTGCACAAAAAAGAATTGTGTACTTATACGAGAAACGGAAGAACTGTCATTCAATATCTGTCAAAATGGAGGATACAATTGAATAATATTGCTATTATTTTATGTTTTTCATCTAAATATGTAGGGTACATGTTAACTAAATTATTATATCTATAAAAATAAAATAAAAATTAAAGGTATGCTAATTTTGATAAAAAGTTATGTGATATTCGTAAAAGAATAAAAAATATGATAAAAATTTTGGTGGCTGTTGCCATTGTTAGTACTTGACAGAACCTGTTGTTATAAAGAATCTTATTAATTAATATTTTAATTAATTGTAATCCTATTTTAGTGAAAGCAGAGACTGAAGTGAATTTAGAAGATGCCAAGTTTTTCATAACAGATGACAAGAAGTTAATATTACAAGACAGTGGTGAGTAATATTTACTAAGAACTAGATTTTTTTGCAACTTTCATAATCATCTGCCTAGCCTTTTCCTGTTTTGTTCGGCTCCCAGTCTAACTAGATGCAGCTGAGTACCGGTGTTTTACGTGGAACGACTGCCTATCTGACCTCCACAACACAGTTACCGGGTAACACTATATTTGGTAAGACTGGTTGTCAGACTTTCTGGCTTCTGACTACCCGTAACAACTGACACTCTCTACTAATGATAACCGGAGGAGTCTCGGTATCACAGATGGTCCCATCCACGGACCGACAGCGGCAAACACAGCTTAACCTTTAAGCGATCGACCTTATGGAATTTCTCCATAGGACCTACAATTTAGAACCGTGCAACTAGTGTGACTTTTCATAAGAGCCTGCAAAGGCCTATCTGAAATATTTTTTATGACTTTTGACCGGCGGCTGTTACTTAGCCACGAGCCCCCTGAGAGAACTATTTTATTCACCCGAATATAATATAATATACATTCTATTCTGTATTATTACATTTTTTCTTTTTTCTTACATTTATCAATATCATTGTTGTTCATAGCTGAAACTACAACTCAATATAAATTATTTTTTAAATATTTTTACAGATAAAACGACATTAAATTTGATACAAGAAGGGGACGAGTCCACTCTACTAACTATACGTAAGTTTTATTCTTATTTAATGTACACTTAAAACGATTTGTTGGAACTGGATTTTCACATCGATTTAATTTTAATATCAAGCTATGATGTCACATATTTACCAACTCAATTGACATTTCAGTTCGAAGCATTGTCATTGAGTAACTAGACTAAAAATCTCCAATCCGCTTTGACCAAGCGTGGTGATCAATGCTCATGTCTTCTCTGTACGAGAAGGGGCCTGTGCCCAGCAGTGGGACGCCGATGATAATGACCGAGTCCGAGGTGATTGATATATTTCTTTATCCAACAGATAACATAGGGGAGAGAGCGGAGGGCACCATACTGGAAGCGGTAGACGCGGATCAGCTCGGTGAACAAACTGAGGCAAGTTATATAGTCCAAAATATAATTTATTAGAAGAAAATAGCTAGAGCCAAAAGCATTTATCCCAAATCAATCAATCAATCATTCCAACACAACAATGTTAGTTCCAGTCTTTCCACATTCATATAGATCCATGATCCATGATCCATGATCCACCTTACAAACTTTTTGAAGTTACAGCTGTTTGTAAAAAGTTTAAATAGTTGCTGTAACTTAAAGCAATATATACTTACCCCCAGACAAAGAAACCGCATCAAAGTATTTGTTTAAAAAAAAACCTTGGCCCTTTCCAGTATAAAAACATACACTTAGGGATAATGATACTACGCTGTTATGAAGTTAACGAACCAAACTATAGGTTTCAATTTAAATTTATATAAAAAGTTGGAATACTTGGTTAAAATGATTTTTTTTTTCAAAGGTAGGTGCGTGTTGAACTTTGACGGAGTTTATTAGTCCGTCAGTGTATAATGAAAATGTTTATTTTCCAGATTGTTGCTAACGACGAGAACGGCGGTATGGTCCGGCTGATACAAATCAAGCTGCCGGACGGAAACAATGGATGGGTGGCAATTAACCGCTGAGTCAACTAGCCCGGCTGTTGTGGACGACAGACAACTCCGATATTATCATATAAGTGACTATGACGTCATCCTAATTATGCATTCTAATACTGTAAATTCCAAAGTTACTATCTGTTAAGTTTTTACTATAAAATGGTTGAAACTAGGCCAACTTGGAGGGTGTTCTTTGTATGACGTAGGCATCCTATAAGGATTTTCCGAAATTCTACCCCTAAGGGAGTGAAAAAGTCCAGCAAACACCTATGAAACTGTAATTTTTTATTTGAATTCTTCGATTCAGCGGTGGAGGCTGCTGGCGAAAAGCTAGTGTTTAAATATATTTTTTGTATTTATTTTCTACAAGACTGAATGAATTTACTTATTTTGTTTAATAACGTGACTAGAAATTATATTCCTGTAGGTTTAAACGATACGAATTAATGGCAAATTTTAACAAAATGTAATAAAACTGTGTATTGTGTAATCTTTTAAACTGTAGCCGCAAAGCGGTATTACTTACTGTCAATAATGTAAATATACTTGTATATTGAAGTTATGTAAATATCCGGCAATGTATTTTGTAAATATAATGTATATTGTGCATACAATAAAATAATTTTTATATGATCGAAATTCCAGATTTTTTATTTAATACTTCCGATAGTAATTTGCTCGAAGAGCAAAGCAGAGCGGCTGACACTCATAGTGTAGTTGCTGAAATTCATAGTGAAGTTGCTGACACTCATAGTGAAGTTGCTGACACTCCTAATAAAGTGTCTGACTCTCGGCTAAGTTGGTGACACTGTTAAGTGAAGTGGCTGACACCTATAGTTAATCATTCATTCAGTTTCATTTTCAATTTCTTTTTCATAGCTAAGTTGCTGACACTCTTAGTCAAGTGTCTGACACTTATATTGAAGTTGCTGACACTCATAGTGAGGTTGATGACACTCCTCAAAATGGCTGACACCCAGTGAAGTGGCTCACACTCAAAATGTCACGTTCCAGTTCCCGTTCCTGACACACATAGTGAAGTGTCTAACATTCAGTGAAGTGTCTGACACTCATAGTGAAGTCTCTGACACTCATAGTGAAGTTGCTGATAGTGAAGTGTCTGACACTCATAGCGAAGTTGCTAACACTCATAGTGAAGTGTCTGACACTCATAGTAAGTGTCTGATACTCATAGTGAAGTGTCTGATACTCATAGTGAAGTGTCTGATACTCATAGTGAAGTGTCTGAAACTTATAGCGAAGTTGCTGACACTCAAAGTGAAGTGGCTCACACTCAAAATGTCACGTTCTAGTTCCCGTTCCTGACACTCATAGCGAAATTGCTGACACTCGTAGTGAAGTTGCTGATACTCATAGTGAAGTGTCTGACACTCATAGTGAAGTGTCTGACACTCATAGTGAAGTGTCTGACACTCATAGTGAAGTGTCTGTCACTCATAGTGAAGTGCCTGAAACTTATAGCGAAGTTGCTGACACTCGAAGTGAAGTGGCTCACACTCAAAATGTCACGTTCCAGTTCCTATTCCTGACACTCATAGCGAAATTGCTGACACTCGTAGTGAAGTTGCTGATACTCATAGTGAAGTGTCTGACACTCATAGTGAAGTATCCGACACTCATAGTGAAGTGTCTGACACTCATAGTGAAGTGTCTGACACTCATAGTGAGGTTGTTGACACTTGTCGAAATGGCTGACACTCGTCGAAAAGGCTGACATTCAGTAAAGTGGCTCTAACTCAATGCGAAGTGTCCCACACTCAAAATGTCACGTTCCAGTTCCCGTTCCTGACACTCGTAGTGAAGTGTCCGACACTCATAGTTAAGTGTCTGACGCTCATAGTGAGGTTGTTGACACTTGTCGAAATGGCGGACACTCAGTGAAGTGGCTCACACTCAAAATGTCACGTTCCAGTTCCCGTTCCTGACAATCGTTGTGAAGTTGCTGACACTCGTTGTGAAGTTGCTGACACTCATAGTGAAGTGTCTTACACTCGTAGTGAAGTGTCTGACACTCATAGTGAAGTGTCTGACACTCATAGTGAAGTGTCTGACACTTATATTTTAAAGATGCTGACACTCATAATGAGGTTGTTGACACTCATCGAAATAGCTGACACTCAACGAAATGGCTGACACCTAGTGAAGTGGCTCACACTCAAAATGTCACGTTCCTGACACTCATAGTGAAGTGTCTGACACTCACAGTGAAGTGTCTGACACTCACAGTGAAGTGTCTGACACTCATAGTGAAATGTCTGACACTCATAGTGAAGTGTCTGACACTCATAGTGAAGTGTCTGACACTTACATTAAAGTTGCTGACACTCATAATGAGGTTGTTGACACTCATCGAAATAGCTGACACTCGACGAAATGGCTGACACCCAGTGAAGTGGCTCACATTCAAAGCGAAGTGTCTGACACTCAAAATGTCACGTTCCAGTTCCCGTTCCTGACACTCGTATTGAAGTGTCTGACACTCATAGTGAAGTATCCGACACTCATAGTGAAGTGTCTGACACTCATAGTGAAGTGTCTGACACTCATAGTGAGGTTGTTGACACTTGTCGAAATGGCTGACACTCGTCGAAAAGGCTGACATTCAGTAAAGTGGCTCTAACTCAATGCGAAGTGTCCCACACTCAAAATGTCACGTTCTAGTTCCCGTTCCTGACACTCGTAGTGAAGTGTCCGACACTCATAGTGAAGTGTCTGACGCTCATAGTGAGGTTGTTGACACTTGTCGAAATGGCGGACACTCAGTATGTCACGTTCCAGTTCTCGTTCCTGACAATCGTTGTGAAGTTGCTGACACTCAAAGTGAAGTGTCTTACACTCGTAGTGAAGTGTCTGACACTCATAGTGAAGTGTCTGACACTCATAGTGAAGTGTCTGACACTTATATTTTAAAGATGCTGACACTCATAATGAGGTTGTTGACACTCATCGAAATAGCTGACACTCGACGAAATGGCTGACACCCAGTAAAGTTGCTCACACTCAAAATGTCACGTTCCTGACACTCGTAGTGGAGTGTCTGACACTCATAGTGAAGTGTCTGACACTCATAGCGAAGTTGCTGACACTCCTCGAAATGGCGGACACTCAGTGAAGTGGCTCACACTCAAAATGTCACGTTCCAGATCCCGTTCCTGACACTCGTAATGAAGTGTTACACTCATAGTGAAGTGTCTGACATTCATAGTGAAGTGTCTGACACTCATAGTGAAATGTCTGACACTCATAGTGAAGTGTCTGACACTTACATTAAAGTTGCTGACACTCATAATGAGGTTGTTGACACTCATCGAAATAGCTGACACTCGACGAAATGGCTGACACCCAGTGAAGTGGCTCACACTCAAAATGTCACGTTCCTGACACTCATAGTGAAGTGTCTGACACTCACAGTGAAGTGTCTGACACTCATAGTGAAATGTCTGACACTCATAGTGAAATGTCTGACACTCATTGTGAAGTGTCTGACACTCATAGTGAAGTGTCTGACACTTACATTAAAGTTGCTGACACTCATAATGAGGTTGTTGACACTCATCGAAATAGCTGACACTCGACGAAATGGCTGATACCCAGTGAAGTGGCTCACACTCAAAATGTCACGTTCCAGTTCCCGTTCCTGACACTCGTAGTGAAGTGTCTGACACTCATAGTGAAGTGTCCGACACTCATAGTGTCGAGGAACAAACCTCGACATGCAGTCGCTCGCAGCCTACAAACGAGCGGCTGAGTCACCGGTACGTGTTGGGACTCCGAGGGGAGAGAGAAGAGCGCGGGAGGCAAGCAGCCAACCACCACCTCCCCACTACCACTACCACGAGCACTCGCTTCTACTTGGGACCACCGCAAGCACGCGCGCGACGACGTTTCTTAATTCCTTAAATTATACCAGTGCAAAATACAGTCCACTTTTATTTCTATCCGACCTCAAACAGTGTGGTCCTTCGAGCCGGATCTTTTCTTTATCAAGGTTTTTATAAAATCAAAGCTTACTCTTGCCGACCCCTCCTTTTATACCCCTTCAGACATAGACATTCTTTTAAATGCAGACATATTCTGGGACATTTTAGGCAAGGAATCTATTGCGTTAGGAAAAAATAAGCCAACGTTACGCGAGTCAAGGTTAGGTTGGTTAGTCACTCGACATATTACAATGACACCACCTTCTTCTAATTTATGCCTTTTTTCTCAGGGTGATTCTGATCCCGATCTTACACGGTTTTGGGAATTAGACACGCTTGATTCACAACATTCTTTGTCAGTAGAGGAGAAAGCTTGTGAACAAAGTTTTTCCACCCATACTTATCGTAATGACGAAGGGCGGTTTGTAGTGACCATGCCTCTGAAACGCGATCCTAAAGTTTTAGGCGATTCATTTTATATGGCTAAAACTCGATTTCTCTCATTAGAGCGACGTTTCAAACGTGATCCAAAATTTAAAGAAAAATATTTAGCATTTATGAGAGATTACGAGTCTCGGGGACATATGACCGAAAATAAAGAATGCTCGCCTAGTTATAGTGGTGTTGTTAATTATTATTTACCCCATCACGGAGTCATTCGTGAGTCGAGCACTACTACGAAGTTACGTACCGTGTTTGACGGCTCCGCTGTCACCACGACCGGGGTTTCCTTGAACGACTTGCAAATGATTGGTCCAACCGTTCAAGAAGATCTTTTTTCTATTATTTTACGTTTCCGACAGCACAAATTTGTAGTGTCCGGAGATATTGAGCATTTTTACAGAGCTATTAAGATTAATCCCCAGCAGAGGTCACTACAACAAATAATTTTTAGGTATGATTTGTCTCAACCATTAAAAACTTATACCTTAAATACACTTACATATGGGACGACATCAGCGCCTTACTTAGCTACGAGATGTCTATCAAGTTTGGCTACAAGTGTTGATGATATTCTCAATAATGATGTATCTCATCCTCATGATGACGTCAAATATGCAATAAAACATGACTTTTATATGGACGATTTTTTAAGTGGCAGTTCTACGGTAGATGCTGCAATCAAGCTGTGTAAAGGTGTAATTTTGGCGTTATCGGCCGCTAAATTTCATCTTAGGAAATGGCAGTCTAATAATTTGGAAATCTTGACAGCCATTTCTAGTACTTATTCGTCTACTATTCATGAATTTACCGATTCTAAGTCAAATGTATCTAAAACCCTAGGTTTAAGCTGGCAGTCTAACTTAGATACTTTATCGTATTCCATAAACATAGACAATAGTAAAAATATAACTAAAAGACATATTTTGTCGGTAATTAGCCAGATCTTTGACCCGTTAGGTTTGGTGGGGCCATGTGTGGTAGAGGCAAAGGTCATCATGCAAAAATGATGGATAGAAAAGTATGCATGGGATCAAAAATTGCCCAATGAAATTAATAATTTATGGATTTCCTTTGCTCACAAATTACATTTCCTTAATAATTTAAATATTCCTCGTTGGGTTGTCTGTGACAATAGGGTGTTTCTTCGAAACATAAGTTTTGACGGTTTTTTACGAATAAATGGCTAAAATATTGATCCAAATTTGACGTTACGTGTATATCATATGTAAAGTTAAAATTTCTATCGAGGCCTAATAATTAATTTGATGTTTAGTATTAAAAATATATATATATTTTGTCAGAAAACAGCTGAAACTCATTTACCTGGCGCGTCCAAACTCCGATTTTCTATACTATTGTTGTGATATGTTACGATTTTGACGGTACTTAAACTTTTGTATTCATCTGAATCGATATTTGAATAATTGATGTATTTAGTTACATTATCAAATTTACTGAAACTTAATTAATATCTGAGATAATTGAAGTTTAAAAGTGTCCACACCAAAAATCATCATTCATCTGGGCACGTCCATCAAATTGTCTACCGCGTAACATTGTGTGAGCGCAGGATCGATGAGCAGGGGGCGCGCGCAGTCAGTCAGTGGCGAATGTTTTAGCTGGAGAGTTTCGCGTTGTTAGTTTCCCGGCCGACGAAAATTATAACGAAAGAGTGTAATCTGGACTTTGTAAGGTAAGTTGCATAATTAATCTGTCAGACTCTATGCTTGTATTTATAAGGTTCAGGTTTTGTCTTTCATTTATATTACGTGTTTACTATACTTCTTCCCATTTGGAGAAGTTGAAAATGGCTAATATTATAAATAAAAAATATAAAGCCATTTTAACGACAAAATCACATTGATCTGGTCCTAATTCATCTGATTTCATCTGGCTCAATTAAGCCAGATGAATCAGTATAGTGCCTAATGAATGAGTATTATGTATTGATATGTGTTTTTTTTAAAGAATTCATCATCTACCCAATGCCAAAATAAAAAAAATAACAAAAGAAGAAAGATTACGAAAAAAGAGACTGCTGAAACAAAAGATACCAACGAATAGAAGAAAATGAAAAGCTATGGGAGGATTAGCAAAAAAAGAACAGATATTCTTACCTACATAGAAAAGAAGCAACTATCTATAAAATAAATGAATCCAGGACAGCAACCGGTACAAAGGAAGAGATGCAGAAAACAAATCAGATCCTACTACTTGAGAAAGAAACAAGAAAATCGAACACTTGCCTATCTTAACATGAACACTCCACCCTCGAGCCCCATTATTGCGCGTAATGCCGGTCCTTTGCCTGTGCTAGATCCAATTCAAGAAGATCGCTTAGTCCTTCAATACTACAAAGAGTTACAGAGTCACCTTCACCTGGGCCATCTATCTGCGGACTGCTGCACTTCAGAACCCTACTGAGAGTATGGTATCTGACAAACCAGCGAATGAAACCATCTCTATTCGTAGTTCTGCGTCTTATTCATATCAGCTAGTAAGACAAATGCGCTATAAAAAGCATAAAAATTCAACACTTCAACATTTGTTGCAAGTGTTGAATTTTTAATTTTAATCATCTGATTATGACGACTGATGAGATGAGGATGAAGACTCATTTGATTATATTTCAAGATATTGTGAGACGGATAGATTAAGAAATGATTATTTCAGTTCCTATTTATTTTAAGGGTTTTTTTTAAATACATTTCGATCTCAATCGTTAATGTTTTAGACTGTTTATTCAATCGTTATTTCAGAGGTGATTGTTTCAGTTCCAAATTGTTTTGAAGGGTATTAGGATTAACTAGTTTTTGTTAATTCATCGTACATAAGTATAACAGATATTCTGTTGTTTTTGTTTTAAAAACTAACGGTTTATTGTTTTCTTATCTACTATGAATTATCATTGAAGTATTTTTTGTTTCTAACCCATTTAATTGTCCTAAAACTTAAATAAATCAGCCTTTTTTTTATAAAAGTAATTCTGATTTAATACTTCATTGCTTTTTAATTATCCCTTGGGGCTTTTTTACAATTATTAAATAACTTTATAATAATATGTGGAATTTTACTGGTTAGAATCTCATTATCCTGGCATACCTCTAATTCGTCTGATGTGCTCATTAGTCCGAGTCATATAACGTGTAAACATATAGCTGTACCATAGTGCCTCCGATATATAACATTATTTTTTTTACATTATTTATGTTAATCCTTTTTTGCATTTTCTAACTCA
The DNA here is from genome assembly GCA_963891755.1 of Pyrrhia umbra. Classification (NCBI taxonomy): domain Eukaryota; kingdom Metazoa; phylum Arthropoda; class Insecta; order Lepidoptera; family Noctuidae; genus Pyrrhia; species Pyrrhia umbra. The sequence goes on from OY982943.1 coordinate 8,251,103, forward strand.
ATTTTTCAAAAAAGCCAGATGAATTAGTCAAAAACCCTCTTTCTCGAAGAAACGCCCAATAGCCAAAAAATTGAAATTCATGTTTTTACAGACGCATCAGCGAATGCATACGGCGCTTGTTTATATGTTAGGTCCACTGACCCACAAGGCCACATTCATGTGCAGTTACTTGCATCAAAAAATAGAGTAGCTCCTATAAAACCCGTTACCATTCCACGACTGGAGCTCTGTGGTGCTCTTGTAGGTGCAAGACTGTGTGTTAAGTCCGCGGTTACCTTAAATATTAATTCATGTCATTTCTGGTGTGACTCAACCGTAGTCTTAGGGTGGTTATCGTCGCAGCCTAATCAATTTAAGCACTTTGTTAATAATCGCGTTAACGAAATACAAGAAAAAACATCTGGTAACACTTGGCGATACGTTCCTTCTAAATTAAATCCAGCAGATTTAGTCTCGCGTGGTTTATCAGCGGACCAATTAAAAGATTCATTATTATGGTGGACCGGGCCTGACTTTTTAAAATTAGATGAATCTCAGTGGCCCAAGTTTCCAAATTCAAATTACAAAAATGATGAATTAGTACAAGAGGAAAAAATATGTCTTTCTACAAATAAAATACCTACTCCTAATAATAATCAATGTTGCAATATAATTTCTTATCTTATACATAAATATTCTAATTTCTATAAATTACAAAGAATCATTTCTTATGTACTAAGATTCATAAATAATTTAAAACATAAAAATAAATTAGACAATCTGACCAGTAGTCTTAGCCATTTAGAATTACAAAATTCATTACATATTATAGTTAGTCACGCTCAGTCTGAGATGTTTCCGTCTGAGTTTCTTAGTCTTAGGTCTGGGAAGGCTCTTCCAAGGAAGAATAGATTGCTGTCATTGTCACCATTTCTTGATGAAAATCACGTAATTCGTGTAGGCGGGAGGTTGGATAACTCACCGTACTCATATGACGTTAAGCATCCTATGCTACTATGTAGCAATCATCAGTTAACAAAATTAATTTTTCATACTTATCATATTAAATTATTACATGCCGGGCCGCAATTATTATTATCAAATGTACGACAAACATATTGGCCTCTCAAGGGTAGAAATTTATCTAAATCTACAGTCAATAAATGTTTAAGATGTTGTAGGTATAAGGCTCAAACCAATCAACCCCTAATGGGCCAGCTTCCCCATAGTAGAACTAATTTAGAATTCCCCTTTTTACACTGTTGCGTAGACTATGCCGGGCCGGTGCTGATAGCCGACCGCAAGGGTCGAGGTTGCAGGCTCTTGAAATCCTACCTGTGCATATTTGTGTGTTTTTCTGTTAAGGCCATACACTTGGAGCTTGTTACAGAACTTACTAAGGAAGCTTTTGTTGCCGCATTGAACAGATTCATCGCTCGAAGGGGGAAGCCGCAAAGCATCTTGTCCGATAATGGGACGAACTTTGTCGGTGCATCTAATGACCTGCATAAATTTCTTACTGAATCAAACATTCAGTTTGATATAGCCCAGGAAGGTATAGATTTTAAATTTACTCCTCCATATAGCCCTCACTTCAATGGGATGGCAGAGGCGGCTGTCCGCTCGACTAAGCATCACCTTAGACGGTCACTACAGAACATACATTTTACATACGAGCAGATGGCTACATGTCTGGCACAAATTGAGGCTATTTTAAATTCTCGTCCACTCACCCATCTTTCAACTGATCCCCTCGACTTCACAGCTCTTACCCCTGCCCACTTCTTGATAGGATGACCACTCACGTCAAATCCACATCCACAAGTATATGACAGAGACATAACAAGCATTGACCGTTACAAGAGAGTCGAATATATAAGGCAGCATTTTTGGGCCCGATTCCGGAACGAGTACATCTCTACTCTGCAGCAGAGAACGAAGTGGCTTACGTCATCCAACAACGAGCTCAAGCCTAATGATTTAGTCCTCATTAAGGATCACGCTCTTCCACCCTTATTGTGGCCGCTTGGGCGGATAGTAAATGTTTATCCTGGCGTCGATGGGATCAATCGTGTTGCTGAGGTCAAGACGAAAAGAGGCATAATCCGAAGAGCCTATAATAATCTTTGCCCTCTTCCAGCTCAAGATACCTAGCTTCATCCTGGGGGGAATATGTCGAGGAACAAACCTCGACATGCAGTCGCTCGCAGCCTACAAACGAGCGGCTGAGTCACCGGTACGTGTTGGGACTCCGAGGGGAGAGAGAAGAGCGCGGGAGGCAAGCAGCCAACCACCACCTCCCCACTACCACTACCACGAGCACTCGCTTCTACTTGGGACCACCGCAAGCACGCGCGCGACGACGTTTCTTAATTCCTTAAATTATACCAGTGCAAAATACAGTCCACTTTTATTTCTATCCGACCTCAAACACATAGTGAAGTGTCTGACACTCATAGTGAAGTGTCTGACACTCATAGTGAGGTTGTTGACACTTGTCGAAATGGCTGACACTCGTCGAAAGGGCTGACATTCAGTAAAGTGGCTCTAACTCAATGCGAAGTGTCTCACACTCAAAATTTCACGTTCCAGTTCCCGTTCCTGACACTTGTAGTGAAGTGTCCGACACTCATTGTGAAGTGTCTGACACTCATAGTGAAGTGTCTGACACTCATAGTGAGGTTGTTGACACTTGACGAAATGGCGGACACTCAGTGAAGTGGCTCACACTCAGTGAAGTGGCTCACACTCAAAATGTCTCGTTCCAGTTCCCGTTCCTGACACTCGTAATGAAGTGTTACACTCATAGTGAAGTGTCTGACACTCATAGTGAAGTGTCTGACACTCATAGTGAAGTGTCTGACACTCATATCGAAATGTCTGACACTCATAGTGAAGTGTCTGACACTCATAGTGAAGTGTCTGACACTTACATTAAAGTTACTGACACTCATAATGAGGTTGTTGACACTCATCGAAATAGCTGACACTCGACGAAATGGCTGACACCCAGTGAAGTGGCTCACACTCAAAATGTCAGGTTCCTGACACTCGTAGTGGAGTGTCTGACACTCATAGTGAAGTGTCTGACACTCATAGTGAAGTTGCTGACACTCCTCGAAATGGCGGACACTCAGTGAAGTGGCTCACACTCAAAATGTCACGTTCCAGTTCCCGTTCCTGACACTCGTAATGAAGTGTTACACTCATAGTGAAGTGTCTGACACTCATAGTGAAGTGTCTGACACTCATAGTGAAGTGTCTGACACTCATAGTGAAATGTCTGACACTCGTAGTGAAGTGTCTGACACTCGTAGTGAAGTGTCTGACACTTATATTTTAAAGTTGCTGACACTCATAATGAGGTTGTTGACACTCATCGAAATAGCTGACACTCGACGAAATGGCTGACACCCAGTGAAGTGGCTCACACTCAAAATGTCAGGTTCCTGACACTCGTAGTGGAGTGTCTGACACTCATAGTGAAGTGTCTGACACTCATAGTGAAGTGTCTGACACTCATAGTGAAGTTGCTGACACTCCTCGAAATGGCGGACACTCAGTGAAGTGGCTCGCACTCAAAATGTCACGTTCCAGTTCCCGTTCCTGACACTCGTAATGAAGTGTTACACTCATAGTGAAGTGTCTGACACTCATAGTGAAGTGTCTGACACTCATAGTGCAGTTGCTGACACTCATAGTGTCTGTCACACACAGGTTCTAGTTCAAGTTCAAGTAAAGTTGACCCTCGTAGTGAGCCGCTCAACACTCATAGTTAAGTGGCTGACATTTAGGCGCCATCCACACATTCCCGGGTCAATGCTATCCGTGTTCCGAGTTGTCCGTGTCAGTGTTCCCGTCAGGGACATGCCATCCATCACCCGTATTCAAACACGATGTCTTTAACAATGAAGAATTAGCAATGATTGCAATAGCGCTAGAAGAAGAAGCAGATCACTAAGGCCCAAGTTCACCGACAAGATAACGGTCCGATTAACTTAAAACAGCTGTTTACCCTAAATTCAAACTTCGAACTTTCGATGGGTCACGTATTATTTGAGATTTATATTCCCGAAACAGTTGATTACCAAACCAGGGTTAAACTAGAAGTGGGTAACACGAAAATTCCAGCCTCCTGGTTAAAAAACGTTTTTATTTAACGGGCCGATTAGGTAACCGTCTGTTGGTGAACTTGGGCCTAAGAAGACTATCATTGTCAAATCCGCCCCTAAGATAACCCGCCGACGTCTGCTAATAAAAACTCTTATGTCCTTCCCCAGGGATCGAGTTATCCATACAAAATTTCATCTAAATTAGTTCAGCTATCATAACATAGAGAGTCTTGATCTATCGCATATAATATCTAAAGAAAAATTAGATTTCATCGACAGTTCACAAAGCAAAACAAAGGTATAAATAAAAAAAACGGCAATTTGGATCATATAAAAACGAAAAATAATTTAAAATTTTCACACACCCGCACCACGAAAAAAATAAAGCACTTACCGATAGCCGAAGTTTTAATGTATTTCCAGTCCAAATGGAAAAAAAAACACGTTTAAACCTCACAATATCTGCACACAACACAAATCACGAGCTGGGATATATGATCACGGTACACGATAATCTATACTAATATAATAAAGCTGAAGAGTTTGTTTGGTACTGGTACGATTTGAAAAATTCTTCAGTGTTAGATAGCCCATTTATAGAGGAAGGCTATAGGTTATAGGAGCTGAGCACCACTATTCCACGCGGACGACGTCGCGGGCAGAAGCTAGTCGTAATATGATCGGCAAGGTAGACACCACTGCACCGTACGCGCGCGCAGCCACAAGTGAGAGTCATCGGGTAGTAAGTCAAACGCCCGCTGGTTTGACATTTTGTATTACTGGAGGGTGTCGTGTTTCCCAGTAACTCGGTTGATTTAGTACAAAAGTAATTTAATCATGAAAATATTAATTTAATTATGAAAACATTTAATTTCATTGAACAAGAACAATTGAATATGACTAATACTCTTTTAATAAAAAAATTGTGGCTTATATTTAGGCAATATTACAACTTTTTAGTAAAATTGTGATCAATAGCATCCTACTTAAAATACAACAAAAAAAATAGCCTTTTATAATTTTCTTAATTAACTTTTTCGTGTCATACCTTTTAATAATATAATAATAAATTCTTTATTCAGATAACAAGATCCAATGTGTAGGAATTACAATAATGACTTATAACTATTGTTAGTAAAGTGACACGATATTCAAATTTATTTTATCACCGTCCTCACCATCTTTATTAAAATGGGAGAGGTAATATCCTCGCCTATCATTTTCAGGATGCTGTTGCCAGTCTCTCGTATTCTGCTTAGCAAAGATGTGGTTTTTTTGCGAATCACCTCATGAAAGCCCCTGGTTCGATTCTGTACAAACATTTCTGAAGCACTACAAAAACGAGGCTTTCGCAACAGCATCCTAAAAATATTTATTTATATATAGATTATATATATTTTAGTCAGCAGTGTTTTTTCCAAGCTTATACACGGAGTGATGCGAGGACTCCAACAATGCCTCATACATCTAAGGGCCATGTTCAAGTAATCTGCCTGTTAAATAAAAACGTTTTTTAACCACGAAGCAGGAATTTTCGTGTTATCCACTTCTTGTCCAACCCCGGATTGGTAGATGACTGTTTTAGGAATAAAAAACTCAAATGAGAGTGTTACTCTTGAAACGAGGAAGTTTGAATGTATGGTAAACAGCTGTTTTAGTTGTACGGACTGTTAAGTTGCCCGCGAACTTGGGCCTAAATCGGTTCAGGCATTCAGAAGTAATGGTGGTAAAAATAAATTCACATACATACTCAAATGAACTCTAAAAACAGAACACTCAAACCCTATATGTATTCATTTCTGTGACTTACTCCCATAATCTATACATATAAAATGCCTGATGAATCCTGAATGACTGGCGGATCAACGCACAGCCTAAACCGCTGATCGTAAAGACCTGAAACTGACGATGTGTTCTTTGTATAGCGTAGGCATCCAATAAGAAAGGATTTTCCGAAATTCTACCTCTAAGGTGGCGAAAAAGAGGGGTAAAGTTTGTATGAAACTCTGTCATTTTTAATTTGAATTCGTATAGACCACGCGGGCGAAGCCGCTGGCGGGAAGCTAGTCATAAATAAAACAAAAGAAGAAACTGATGAAAGTGAAAGTTTGTATGAATTTCTGATATTTTTGCCGAAGTTGTTGGCGAAAAGTTAGTCATAAATAAAATTGGGTAACAAAACAAGAGGATACATAAATTGAAACATAGATATATATGTTACTAAAGTAACTAGATGTGCAATCACCATGCAAAATGCGTGCCATAAAGGTTCTGACCAGTCATTCATGACATCTGTCACTTGGAAGCCAGTTTGAATCTATCAGAGTATAGCAGGACGATTTTAACAATATGGGCAAATTTGTAGTAAATGCCATCCTTATCATACAGATGTCATGAACATTACGTTTCGGTTAGTGTGAGAGAGATAGATATAATTTTACATCAAAATGATTACTAGTTTCAAAGCTACGTCTGCATTCTAAAAAATGGTTACGTTTTTGTGACCGCGTAATGTTCGGGATTGCATCTCTATGGATATATCTCGATGAATTGAAATAAATGAAACAAATAATTTTACTTGTTATATTTTTTTATAATTTAACTACATAAAAATATACAATTTACATGTTTAATCACTTCCTACGTACTAATACACATTTCATTGCTTATTTATGCAATTTCAACAAGCGGAGACTTAGTACTTTATTAGTATTTACATTTACTTACATATTACATTTGACATCATTAATAATGTTAAAAGCTTTATTCATATAACTTTCTATAGTAGTTTAATTACCTACATCAATTATTAATAACATGATTCAAGAAAATCAGAGAATAAATTGTTTTGTTTTTCAATCTTACACAATAAGAACTTCAAAAACTTCATAATCATGTGGATTTCAGAATAAATAATTGAAGTTACATATTTAAAACAATTTATCGAATTGGTTAAAAATTCAATTTCATTTCAAGTTTGATTAAAAATGAACTTTATGTGAAAGAAGTCAAGGTCCTTAATTTCGGAAATAATACTTTTAGAAGCTCAAACAAACTCATAAATACTTAAAATTAATAATGCTTAACACTTAGATAATATGTATTACTAAAACAAGATCTATTTAAGGACAATATTTAAAAATATGATGTTGAATAATTGCTATGAATATTATTTACTTTAAACTATATATATATATATGTGTAGGTACTATTTTTTTTTCGAGAACTGTGCACGAGTATTGTTTTTACTTAAAACTGTCATGATATTGATTTTTACCCAGTTTTTTCAGATCAGGGTTTTTGTCCAAAATGAATAAACCAAACAAAAAGGTCGTGGTGGTCTAGTGGTTAAGGCACCTGCATCTCGTGTACGAGTGTGCGGGTACAAAACCTGGCAAGTACTAATGAGACTTTTCTAAAGTCATATGTACTTTCTTAGTATATCTCGACGTCATTGACTAACGGTAAAGGAAAATATCGTGAGGAAACCTGGACTTAAAAAGTCTGAAATCATCAATTCTGCCAATTGTGTAACTAATTTTAAGTCTAAAACGTTTGGTGTACATAATGCTCATAATATTTTTCCTTTCATTCGTATACTAGATACAAAATAAAACTGAAGATTTTTGCAACTTTCCATAAAAGCAGTTTTTATAGTTAGGTCAGTCTAATACTGATCGTGTGATAAATTATACTATGGATGTTTAATGTAAAATAAACAAATTAAAAAGTCAGTACAAATGCTGTTGAGTAAAATAATAAAATGCTCGACTTACTTAATTGCCTAGTTGACACCAGTAGGTAACAAATAATTCTAAGACACAGTTTATCTAGACAATCCCCCGATAACAGAAAATAAGAATAATAAGAAGAATAAATATGAATTATAAAGAAATTAGGCATCAAAATATTCATCCACGTCGCTATCAGCGGGAATCCTGCCTAAAAGGCTCTTTGACCGAAATATAGGCCAGCCTTTTGATCACGCGTGGAGTAGTCTTTATTTCACGAAATAGGTAAGCGTTTAGTCGATAAATTCTGAATTTTCTTATAAAATTGGTATTTAAGTGGGCTTAGAACTTATAAATAGTAAGTGAATTGAGTTAGGAGATTCGTGACGTCACAATTTTCTATTGCCACACGAAAACTATCCAGCACAGCTAATAAACAGTGTGTCAATAGGGAACATTACTGCAATGTTCTCCCGCTAGAGTGCAGCACTAGCACAATCAGTAAACAGTTTAAAACATAGATTTACTATACTAGTGTTAAATCGGCAATAGAGTCAGTAGGGCGAGACCAAAAAAAGTACACTAGTGAGCGTGTAACGTGCATTTACTTTCTTATACTTCATTTATAATAAGATTAGAAAAACTTTCAAACTCTTTTTGAGATTGTATATCTTGCGGCGAATGAGCGAACATCATTAGAGTCAACTTCAAGCTAACTGTAATTTATTGATATCGAAATAGTATTTCAGTATTGCATAGAAACTAGCGCCACCCCAGGCACCGTTAGGAACTAGTTTTGTATACTCCATTGGTTTGTACCTTTGTCTATGTAAGTTTTCTTTATTGCTTGTGGTTGTAGAAACTTTTTCGAGAATACAGAAGCGTGTCCGTAACAAAAACTCTGTTCGTTTTATTTTACAATAGGTTATGGGCCCAGATTGCGCATTTTAGCTAGGGAAAGTCGTATTTTCCAGTTTAGCTCAGTTTTTTAGCGTAGGTCGCGATTGATAAACTGCAAAAATCATGTCGACGAACTACTTGGTAAATGTACCGAAGCTAAAGGGGCGAGAAAATTATACGGAGTGGTGCTTCGCCGCGGAGAATTTTCTGATCTTGGAGAACATGCAGCATTTCATAAAGCCTGTTGCCGGGAAGATTACAGAAGCCGCTGATGATGCGAGGACCAAAGCTAAATTGATTCTCACAATCGACTCAAGCTTGTACGTGCACATAAAGGACGTCAAAACGTCGTTGGAGCTGTGGAATAAGCTGCGAGCATTATTCGATGATTCCGGTTTCACTAGACGTATTAGTTTATTGAGGAATCTAATATCGATTCGCCTCGAAAATTGCAGTTCCATGACAAATTATGTGACACAGCTAGTGGAGACTGGACAAAAGCTTAGTGGAACGGGATTTCAGATCAGTGATGAGTGGATCGGCTGTTTATTACTAGCTGGTTTAACGGAAAAATATTCGCCGATGATTATGGCGATTGAGCATTCCGGGATCGCCATCACCACCGACGCCATTAAATCTAAGTTGATGGATTTAGAAGAAAATAATGGCGGCGACGCTAGCGGGGCATTTGCAACCTTCAGAAAAAACAAAAATAAGGTTGGCAGCACTGGTCAAGGCGGAACCAAAGACAACGGACATTCTTCGCAAATGTCAAAGTCAAAGAAAGTACCGCGTTGTTATAAATGTAAACAGACCGGACATTATCGCAATCAATGTACAATTGAACGAAAACAAACAAACGCATTTAATGCCGTTTTCTTAAATGGCAGTTTTTCAAAACATGATTGGTACGTTGACTCAGGAGCGAGCGCACACTTAACCTCAAACGAAGACTGGATTTTAAACATCTCGACAGAACATCTCATTAAAGAAATTGTTGTTGCGAACGAAGAAAAGCTTAGTGTGAAGTGCTCGGGTGACGTGCAGATTGCGACGGTTACTGACGACAGTGAATATGACGTGACTGTTGAAGGAGTTTTGTGTGTGCCGAAATTAACCACAAACTTACTGTCTGTCAGTCAGTTGGTCAGAAATGGTAACCGTGTCGTGTTTACTACCAGTGGGTGCAGTATTTATAACCGAAATGAGCAGTTGGTTGCCGTGGCGTCATTGACAAATGGTGTTTACAAGTTGAGAACTTCCAAAAGCACACTGGCCGCAACGTTTATATCTGTAGATACATGGCATCGAAGATTAGGCCATGTAAACAGCATGTATTTAAATAAAATGCCTGACGCAGTAAGTGGCATGGAACTTAAGAAGAAAAGTGATATTTCCAAATCGTCATGTGTTGTTTGCTGTGAAGGCAAGCATTCACGCCTTCCTTTTGGACATGAGGGTTCGAGAAGTGGTGAATTATTGGGCATAGTTCACAGTGATGTATGTGGTCCAATGGAAAACGCTTCGATTGGTGGGTCCAGGTACTTCATTTTGCTTATTGATGATTACAGTCGGATGACCTACATATATTTCATGAAGCAGAAAAGTGAAGCACTTCAATGTTTCCAGGATTACAAGGCCAAAGTAGAGAACCAGTTGAACAGGAAAATTAAAGCACTCCGCAGTGATAATGGCAAGGAATTTTGCAACAGAAGTTTTGATGATTATTTGAAGAAAAGTGGCATTTTGCATCAGAAGTCAAATCCTTACACGCCTGAGCAAAATGGCCTTGCGGAGCGTTTTAATCGCACAATCATTGAGAAGGCGAAGTGTTTATTATTTGATGCCAAGCTCGGCAAGGAATTTTGGGCGGAAGCATCAAATACAGCTGTCTACCTGCATAACCGTACTGTCCTTCCAGCATTGAATGATAAAACACCATATGAAGTGTGGACAGGATGCAAGCCTGACATAAGTCATTTGCGAATTTTTGGCAGCCGTGTCATGGTGCATGTGACAAAGGAAAAACGCCAGAAATGGGACAAAAAGTCAGAGGAGCAGATACTTGTGGGCTATCCAGAAGGTATAAAAGGATATAGAATTTATAATCCCATCACCAAGAAGGTCAGCACCAGTAGAGATGTTATTATAATGGAAGAAGTGTCTATGCCTGTGACAGAAAGCAAAGAATGCAATGAAGAGAGCCTAGATTCAGTGGGGGACATATCCTCAGGTGACTTAGAAGATACTGTGATTGAGAGTTATGTTGACAAGTCTGATGTGACATATACTCCGAGTGACTATGAAGATGCTGAATCAACTGAATCAGGTGCATCGGAGCATAATGAAAAACCTGTTAGGCTACGGAGGAAACCAGATCGGTATGGATATACAAATATGTGTGCTGATGCTACTGTGGAAGCGTGGGACAATGCTGGTGACCTGACTGTGCAGGAAGCATTGGCAGGGCCAGAGAAGGAGCAGTGGTTAAGTGCAATTAGGGAAGAACTGGGCTGTTTTAGTGAAAATGATGCATGGGAGTTGGTAGATGCTCCAAGTGCAGGAACTGTAGTGAAGTGCAAATGGGTTCTTAAAAAGAAATATAGTGATAAAAATGTGAGATATCGTGCACGGTTAGTCGCAAAGGGATTTACCCAAAAATGTGGTGTGGATTATAACGAGACATTCTCTCCTGTTATAAGGCATTCAACCTTGCGCTATTTGTTTGCATTAAGTGTACAGTTAGATATGGACATAACCCATCTGGATGTCACTACAGCATTCCTCAATGGTCATTTGAAAGAAACTATATTTATGCAGTTACCTGAATGTTTTCCTATTGTTGATTGTAACAAGGTTCTTAGATTAAAAAAGGCAATTTATGGCCTAAAACAGGCTTCTCTAGCCTGGTATGATAGAGTCAATGAATCTTTATGTAAGTTAGGTTATGTAAAGAGTAAGGTAGAGCCTTGTGTATTTATAAAAGATTGTCATAATGGTAAAAAGGTGATAGTTGGTCTGTATGTGGACGATTTCCTTATATTTTCAAATGTAAAGTCTGAAACTGATAGTTTAATTGAAGCCTTAAGTGCTAGGTTTAAAATTAAAAATCTTGGTGATGTAAAACAGTACCTAGGCATGAGAGTTAATGTTGATAGGAAGAACTGTGTTGTTACTCTTGATCAGGAACATTATATAGAGCAGTTGATGCAAAAGTTTAAGATGTCAGATTGTCGCACTGTGGAAACACCTATTGAATGCAAATTAAATGTTGAAAAGTCTAGTGTGTGTAAAGATAATATTCCCTATCAAAGGTTAATAGGATGTTTAATGTATTTAGCAGTGTTGACTAGGCCAGACATAGCATACTCTGTCAGTTATCTATCACAGTTTAATAATTCTTATTCAGATGTTCATTTTACTTATGTTAAAAGGGTTTTAAGATACTTGTATAAGACTAAAGGTTACTGTTTAAAGTACTCCCAAGGAACAGCAGATTTGGTTGGCTATGTGGACGCCGATTGGGCGAGTGACGCGTTAGATAGGCGCTCATATACTGGTTTTTGTTTTCTAAAAAGTGGGTCAGCTGTTTCTTGGGAAAGCAGGAAACAACGCACAGTGGCATTGAGTAGCTGTGAAGCGGAATATATGGCTTTGTCGGAATCGTGTCGAGAAGCTATATATTTGCGTAGATTGGAAACAGAAATAGTTGGGTCTTGTAATAAAATAATTTTATTCAATGATAGCCAGAGTGCGTTGAAACTTGCCAATAGTCATCAGTCACACAAGAGGTCCAAGCACATAGATGTGCGTTACAACTTTATAAAGGAAGTTATTGATGATGAGATTGTTGAAACCAAATATGTTGGAACCTCTCAGATGCCTGCTGACTTATTGACGAAGGGTTTGTCAAGGGCAAAACATTATAAATTCATGGAGACTTTAGGACTTGTCAAAGTTTAGTTGTCTTTTGTTTTTTTTATTGGAGTTGTAATGTTTTGAGTTTATATTTTTATTTTTTATTTCGATATAGTGGGGGTGTAATTTATTGATATCGAAATAGTATTTCAGTATTGCATAGAAACTAGCGCCACCCCAGGCACCGTTAGGAACTAGTTTTGTATACTCCATTGATTTTGTACCTTTGTCTATGTAAGTTTTCTTTATTGCTTGTGGTTGTAGAAACTTTTTCGAGAATACAGAAGCGTGTCCGTAACAAAAACTCTGTTCGTTTTATTTTACAATACTAACATATTTTTGGTATTTTATTTATCTCAACATTGGTAACACAATTTTATAATAGTCAGGTAGCTATTATTAAAAAATAAATAAACTAAAATTACAAATTAATAATTATATAGAACGTAAAAAAAATAAAGTATTTTTTGGTAGAAAAAAAAATAAAGTTTTTTTTTTGGTAGAATAAAAAATAAATAAATAGCCTAGCCTTTTCCTTACTATTTTGGGAGCTTCCAGTATACCTAAATGCAGCTGAGTATCAATGTGTTACATGGTGCGACTGCCTATCTGACCTTTGTGGAGGTCAGTTACAAATAACACGATACTCCTGGGCAAGACTGGTTGTTAGACTTGACTTTTGACGACTGTCAAAGATCTATGATTGACAGCCGGGATCAAAGGCTTAACGTGCTTTACGAGGCACCGAGGATTCCATATAATATCGACCCATCCACGAACGGAAAGGAAATCATAGATATAAATGTTACTAAACTAACTAGATCTGCAATCACCGAACACAATGCGTGCCATAAAGGTTGAGCCCACAGACATAATTCATGCAATTTTTTTATATGGTACGCCACACCGTATTTTTCCTGGGATTACTATTGCCATCCTTATCATACAGATGTCATGAACATTATGTTTCAGCTAGTGTGAGAGAGATAGATATAATTTTACCTCAAAACGAGTACTAGTTTCAAAGCTACGTCTGCATTCTAAAAAATGGTTACGTTTTTTGTTACCGCGTAATGTTCGGGATTGCATCTCTATTGATATATATATCTCGTTGGTATAAATAAATAAAAGCATAAAAAAGAGATGAAATGTGTTTATAAACATATGAGTGTTATCACCTCCAAAATTGCTGTTCTATTGTTATAACGTTACATATTAAAATTTATTTTGGAATACTTACTAATAATAATAATACTAACATATTGTGTTATCACTACTTATATGCATTGACTTTTTCTTTATATATAGAACTTTCTATGAGACTAGATATTAAACTAAATTATCATAATAATATTTATTAATTAACCGACTTCAAAAAGGATGTTCTCCGTTCGTCTGTATGGCTTTTTTACACACAGTACAATAAATTCAATATAACTGGAATGGTTAGAATGGTTTTCCAAACAGTCGCGTAGATAGGTGTTATCATTCATCATCTGCCTAGCCTTTTCCCAACTATGTTGGGGTTGGCTTCCAGTCTAAACTAGATGCAGCTGAGTAACAGTGTTTTACAAGGAGCGACTGCCTATCGGACCTCCACAACCCAGTTACCGTATCTCATTTGGTAATTTAGTAGGATAGTAATGAATGCAATAAACTATTTTCTAAAACCTGCCATATGTCAAGTAACAATAAGAGTCAAACTTGCTTGAATAAAGTGGTAGCAAGAATATTGATGAGAGTTTAATCATTTTATCAGAGAAAATCAAAAGAAAATCGTATCTATAGTGAAGCAAGCAAGAGCCACTTTCGAAAAATTACCTAATCGTATGGTTTTTTTTAATGGAATAAAATACTCATTTCTAACTTATCATTAATTTCATATTTTTTACATGCTACGAATTATTCCAGGATACTTTTGAAACATATTTTTTTTAAGGAAAATTCTTTCGAAAGTGTTCTTTTCGTTCAAATTACACCCACAATGCATTTTGGTATGAAAATCAATTAAAAACTAACTTAATAATAGATTTTGGTTCGCACTAAACTATTGTGTGCGTTTAAGTACCAATGTTAAAGGCACAACCACAGTGTTTCGATAATAATTACCAAAATATATAAAATCATAAATAATTAATAATAAATTAATTAATCAGATACTTAAAATATATTTGAGATTTTTTCGAGAAAATTTGCAAGTTTCAATGCCTGTCTAATTTTCGTGGACTACAAAAATACATTATGAAAACTGAAAAGGCACTAAGTCCTACATACAATTTTTTGGACAGCATTGAAATATACCCAGACAGAAACCTATATTTCATTTACAATAAGATTAGAAAAACTTCCAAACTCTTTTTGCAGCTTATTCAACCAATTTTGAGTTCTATTCCGTACTGATAAGGATGGTGTTGAAAGCAAAATAATGTTTACAATAACAAATATATTCTGCTTTCTGTTTTTGTCATGTCACCTTAGCAATAGAGCTCACAATCGTTTGAACAAACGGTAAATAGGGTGAGTTTAAATGTCTAATCTCATAGTAAATGGAGTATAGTACTTAATAAAATACAAATAATGTATGTTTAAGAAAAAAGAGATTTCTCTTTCGAGTTCAATGTCAAGGTTCGTTGTTAAAGCAAGTGTATTTCTTTTAATTAGTCATCATCTGCCTAGCGTTTTCCCAACTATGTTGGGGTCGGCTTCCAGTCTAACCGGATGCAGCTGAGTACCATTGTTTTACATGGAGCGACTGCCTATCCGACCTCCACAACCGAGTTACCGGGTAACACGGTACCCCTTGGTAAGACTGGTTGTCAGACTTTCTGGCTTCTGACTACCCGTAACGACTGTCAAAGATGTACAAATGACAACCGGGACCAACAGCTTAACGTGCTTTCCGAGGCACGGAGGAGTCTCGTTATGACATAGATGGTCACCCATCCACGGACCGACCGCGCCAAGCGCAGCTTAACCTTTGATCGGTCGACCCGTGCGGCTGTTGCTTAGCCACGAGCTCCTCTATTTCTTTTAATTAGTGTAAAGATTAATTAAATAAACTGTACAAAAGCATTTGAAATATGTTAACGTTAAGAATTTGTAGAGCATTTTTCTCGTATACAAAAAAGGACGGCAAAACTGTGCTCTCAAATTCTTTAGACAAGCATTTTTAAATGATGACGTCAGTAATGTCAGTAGTGCTATCTTTTTCTAGCAACTGCCTTATAAACGCTTATAAAATGGCAAGATTTTCTAAGATACAAATTTTTATTTATCGGCATTTTTTAAAATACTTAATACACAACCAAAAATAAATTTTGAATTTCAACCAACAAAATATTTATAATAAATTACAGATCTGAAGTAGCTGTCTCTTTCTGTTTTAGCCGCTAATAAGATTTTTCGTTATTGTTTTTTTTTAATAATACCCAATTACACAACCAAAAATTAAATTTTGAATTTCACCAAACTAAATACTTATAATAATCACAGTTTTTATCATCTGCCGTCTCTTTCTTTTCCATGTGCTAATAAGAGATAACAACACTTTTGTTTTAGTTGAACAACGCATTAAGCGCCAATATGGCAGTAGTTTACTTCGATTGTAACAGCCGGGTACACCAATAAATACGATATTACAGATTCGCTTTCCATCAGAATGTAGACTAATATAACAAAACTGAGTTTGTCTGTTTGAACAGGCTGACCTCTAAAATTAATATATATATGCAGAGCCTGCATGAGGGATGAAGAAACAGCGGCACATGTGCTACTAGACTGCCCTGAAACCGCCATAACAGGGCTAAGTACTTCGGTAACCCAGGTACTATCCAAGAGATAGTCAGCAGACCCAAGCACCTGCTGGCTTTTCAAGGAGTTGGGGTGGATCGAATAAAATCATCCAATACACCCTCTCACGTAAAATACGCGCTTTGTCGTGGAGTTGCGGATAACAACACGCCTTAACCTAACCTAACCTTTCCATCATCATCATCTGCCTAGCCTTTTCCCAACTATGTTGGAGTCGGCTTCCAGTCTAAGCCGGATGCAGCTGAGTACCATTGTTTTACATGGAGCGACTGCCTTTCTGACCTCCACAACCCAGTTACCGGGTAACACGGTACTGCTTTAACGGTAACCTAACCTAACCTTTCCAAAAAATAGGTAATATGCGTGTGATTCTAATACAGATCAACATTTTTTTTAAACTTCATTTCATCAGAATATGTATGCGTTAACATTTTAAATGTCTATTTCTTTTTAATTAAGAAAATAAATATTAAAAAGTCCAAAATATTAGTGCGAAATTCAAAGTATTGGTCGGATGTGACGTAAAAGTCTACAATAACATTTTATTTATTGTTTTTATAGACTTTGTCGTCACACCAAGCGTGCCGAAATGTCGGCTGTTTTAAGTGCTCGTATCGGTCTGCTATTTTTAATATAATATTATGTATTTTTTTTACAAACTTTTTGGCTCTGGATATATTTCTACAATAACGAGATAAAGCTATACAATTAATTTAAAAAATATATACATATGTATATAGAATCACGCATACCAAATGCTAAATATTATTTTTTTCATATCTGACTAGTGATTCTAAAGATTAGCGCGTACAAACAGACAGTTCTACAGCTTTACATATTAACATATATTTATAATACATTAAAGTATAAAAACCATTAAATTTGGATGCAAACAGCCGTTATTTTTTTAGACATAGGTATTTGTATCAGTTTGATTGGCTGGAGCTCTGCTTACCCTGTTAGTCAGCGTGGGGGACATAGTCCTTACAGTAACAGTACATGTTTAAGTGTGGGTGTGTTGCACTTATACAGCTGGGTTCATCTCCATACCTGTGGCGAAATTGAAATGCAATTATATAAATTATTATTTTTTGAACCGAATTAAAGGGTACAGATGGCTTTTTTGGCTATTGTTTAATGTTTTCTCTGTCGCTCATCTTTTTTCGTCTTTTAATCCTTACTAATATTATAAATGCGTAAGTAACTCTGTCTGTCTGTTACGCTTTCACGCCAAAACTACTGGACCGATATAAATGAAATTTGGTACAGAGATGGAATAGATCCTGAGGAACAACATAGGCTACTTTTTAGCCGGGTGCGCTAAGTAGTTCCCTCGGGATGCGAGTGAAACCGCGGGAAACAGCATTTTTTTTATAAATTTGTATTACAATAAATACTCACGCATTCGTTCTGGATATGTCCCGGGTGTTAATCAGGAACCTATCTTCATTCATGAGGTACGTCATCGAAGCTTCGTAGATACCATGTCCCGGGCCGACTACCACCTGGAATAGTATTCAAGATTCACGTTAAAAAAATATGCATAAATTATAAATAAAATATCTTGAGACAATTTCACACAGCGCCATCTAGCCCCAAAGTAAGCAACTTATATGCTTGTGTTAAAGGTGCTAGCTTAACGGATGTACTACTTATGTATATAACTACTTATATACTTTTTTTTATACAAGTGAGTTTTAAGTACAATACAACAATACATAATATAATAAAATTGTACTAGTAGAAAATCTGTACATTGATTTTTTTTTGTGGAATCTGTGTGTCGCGCCAATAATATAATTTTAAGATTTTTGTATGTTTGCGTGTTTATCTGTTTGAGCTTCACGCCAAAACGACTGAACAGTTTTACTTGGAATTCACCAAAAATGATTTTTTATGAACCCGGTCAAGCTTTAGGCTATAAATTATCACGCATAATATTATAGGGAATGAGCAGTAAGACATTGTAAATAATTTTGTTTCGGGATCCTCTACCTATACTCCATTTATAATAAGATTAGACATTTTAACGCACCCTATTTACCGTTTTTTCAAACGATTTAAAGCTCTATTATTAAGGTGACAAGACAAAAACAGATGCAGAATATATTTGTTATTGTAAACAATATTTTGCTTTCAACGCCATCCTTATCAGTAGGGATTAGAACTCAAAATCGGTTGAGTAAGCTGCAAAAATAGTTTATAAGTTTTTCTAATCTTATTGTAAATGAAGTATAGTTAAATACAAATCATACCTTCAATTGATAGTTTTCCTTAGTTATTTTAGGTTGGGCACCAAACTTGCCTACGTAGCCATCTGCATCCTTAGCGGCTACGAATGACAGCATCCGACTATTCGGTCGCTGGCTCATCACCCACTGGATCTCAGTCAGCGTGCGAGGAACACACTTCGACCTGGAAAATATTAAAATTGCGTCAAGGTTAACCGCCGCGTCTCACCGTTCGCGCGCGTCTGATGTTGCAGGCGGATCGTAGCGGGGCGGAGGGGCATCGGTGGCATCGATGTCTTTGAATCTGGATTTCTCATCACCAAATCGGCTGTGACGTCATAGTAGGTGTAATTCCCGACTATAATAATCATATATATTCTGATCCAGCCTGTCCCTTGCTGTCCTCCCCCAGCGACGCCCTAAGCCGAGGCACGTACCCCACTAGGGGGTGCCCTTAACGTGTAGTCGCTTAGTTTTGTAAGTTAAGCCCTGGCTGGAGGCCCTAAATTCATTTAAGGCACTTCACAGGCAAGCCCGGTTAAGCAGTCGACAACCTTCTAGGTTGACCTGCGAGATGCCATACAAAAAAAACAGTAGATGTTTAAAGTCGGCACGTTTGGTTTCGATACAAATCGTGATACCAACCAACGTGGCAATGCTGCCAGCCTCGTGGGTACACTTCCAGTTGACGGCGATGAGGAAGAATTTTTTGTCGCCATATTTTAGTTAGGATTATATTAGAATATGTACTAGCTTCCCGCCAGCGGCTTCGCCCGCGATATTTTAGCTAATGGATACAAAAACTTGACATTATTATATACTAAAACCTTCCTCATTAATCACTCTATCTATTAAAAAAACCGCATCAAAATTCGTTGTGTAGTTTTAAAGATTTAAGCATACAAAGGGATATAGGGACAGAGAAAGCGACTTTGTTTTATACTATGTAGTGATTTATACTTTATTTTTTATTTTTTTTCTAATGTAAATTCTTTCTGTAAATAAAGTAAACCTTTTAATCGTGATGCTTGTGTTATCTAGTCTATCTATATCTGTGATGTAGGTATTACCTTTGACCCTCTGTTAGTCCGTTGATGTGCTTCATGAAGGCATCAGCAGTCCTGTGCACCATGGTGCTGTCTGTGACATTCTTCCAGTTGACGCAAGCGCACCAGTGGGGTTCGATACCTGCTTCGCTGCACGATCTGTTCTTGGGAATCTGTAATGTGATAATATACTATAAGTATACTAAAACGATAACGAAAAATCCCATCCAAATCGGATCAGTGGGTTAGGAATCGCAGACATATAAACATACATATATACATACGGGTCGAATACAGAACCTTCTTTTTTGAAGTCGGTTAAAAGGTAATGGAAATTCGGTACCTAGGTAATGATATAGTCATACTACATTCATACAAGCTTTAAGTAAAATGATCGAAAAAAAGAACAGTCTTTTCCTTGCTAATTGGGCAAAAAGACAGACAAACATTTTATAACGCTCACACTTCACCAATTTTTAGGATTCCATAATCAACAAGGAACCCTCAGTTTCGCCAGGTTGCAAACTGGGAAAGTATAGTAGAAACTCGGGGAAACAGCTAGTTACGTTATATTGTAAGCAGTACCAATATAATAATTGTTTCACAATTTATCGACAGTTCACAATCTCGCGAGATACTTTATAAACTAACGGCGTTCATAACCCTACGGTGACATTTGAAAACACACCACTTTTTTAGGTTAATAAGCGTGAATAATCAAATCATCTAAGTATTTGGCGTATGCGCAAGTAGACATAAACCGTTATTTTCAATATGTTTATAAAACGGCTGAACTGATGTTGATAAAATTTAAATATTTAAATGGGACTACACGGGAAGCGTCAGCTTTCTAATAAAAAAAGAATCATCAAAATCGATTCACCCAGTCAAAAGTTATGAGGTAACAAACATAAAAAATAAAAAAAAACTAAAGTCGAATTAAGAAACTTCTCCTTTTTTTAGGAGTCTGTAAAAAATGGTAGATATTTACCGGTTCCAGCAAGCTCAGTGCCCTAGGAAGATCAGCTCCGGGCACCTTGTAGACGTTCCTGTGCTGTCCCCAGTCCAGCGCGTCCAGCACGGTGGCGTGCACGTCGTGCGGCGTGCTCAGCACGTGCGCGTTGTCTTCCAGCTGCGCCTGCACCCGGGGCCGCGCGCGCACCAGCCGCGACGGCAGCCGCAGCGCCATCAGAGGCAGGCGCTCCTCCAACTTACCTTGTATAGTGTCTCTAACATTCGCATACCTGGAATTTAAAGACTGTTTTCAAGGACTTGTCCAGAATTTTTGACATTTTGTCATTGTTGAAGGGTATCGTGTTACCCGGTAACTGGGGGTATAGTGATACCCGGTAACTGGGGGTATCGTGTTACCCGGTAACTGGGGGTATCGTGTTACCCGATAACTGGGAGTATCGTGTTACCCGGTAACTGGGGGTTAAATGTTTATTTTTATTATAAATATGTATTTAAAAATGTATTACTTATATAATATATTGATACAAAAACGGTAAATTTATATATTTGGATGCTTATAAGTGAAATATCGATAAGAAATATAATACGTATTTTTTTTACAACATAATTTTTTTACAACTCTGCTTTAGGATATTTGTATTTTTAATTCAACAATGCGTTACGATTACCTGCATTATTTCGTTCGTGTTAAACTCCACAGGATGCATGGTGTTCCAGATTAAATTCGCAGTAGTTATCAAATAACAAAACGTCGACGACGCTGCGCGTGGGCGCTTGAGTGTTTAAATCAAATAGTTTGTAGGTACTAATTTAATATTTCCTCTGTACCTACCAACGCGGCCACTCACAGGCACAATTAACTACCAAAATTCCAAATTTTTATTTCACATAGGCCTCATAAAGCCCTTATGAAAGGTCAAATTAGTAGCCCGGTTCCAAGTAGTGGGTCCTATGGAGAAGAACCGGCAAGAAACTCCATGGATACTCTTTTCAAACTTGTGTTTACAATAATATGGTTACAATCATATATATATAAAAATAGCATAAAATGAGCGAAACATTCAAAATTGTGCGCTCATTTCAAATACTATCGCGTGACTTATTAAAAACAACCTTAAACCAAAACCAACCAAATTTTTAAATGTCTAATCTTATTGTAAACTAGCTGTTTTATACACCCGCGTTCAACCGAAAATACAAATACAAATACAAATAATTTATTTCCATAAAAATATTCCCACAATTTTTACATAAATATAGCACCTTACTCAAACATAACCGAAAATAAACGTAGCCTAATTCACTCCTTATTACATCAGCTACCTGCCAATAATAGTCCCGTCAAAATCGGTCCAGCGATTTCAGAGACTAGCCGGAACAAACAGACAGACAAAAATTTTAAAAAAATGTTATTTTGGTGTATGTACCGTATATATATTCAGATACATGAAAAAAAAAACGGTTATTTCAATATTACAAACAGACACTCCAATTTTATTTATATAGGTGGTGGCTCAAAACCGTAGTTGGACGATAAATTGTGCCTTCGACCAATGTAATAAACTAAATATGCGTTGCCCGCGCTCAGAAGTGACATGATGAAATGAAGGCAATTGACATAATTCCATTGACCAGGTTAAAGCATGCAGCAATCAATCGCAACGTAACTAACGATGTATAGTCATCTCTTTCTAACAACAAGTACACCGTACAATGCCATTTATTTTCTTTCCCTTTCAAGTATTAATGTAGCCATAACAGTGTTTTGGTGCGCTGTTTTTGGAAGTCGTCATGTTGGGGAATGAAGAGTCTATAATCTATACATATAAATAAAATTGGAGTGTCTGTGTGTAATATTGAAATAACCTTCAACTTTGGTAAACATTCTGTTTTAAACAATAGTTGCTTTCATTTACAATGTACTTACATAGTAGTAAGCTTCGTGTGTAAATAGCAGATTATTTTGTGAACGAGCTCTTTGAAAGAACTAAATATAAGCACCACACACGCCTTTATCTATACACTAGCTGTTTCCCGCGGTTTCACCCGCATCCCGAAGGAGCTACTTCACGCACCCGGGTAAAAAGTAGCCTATGTTGTTCCTCAGGGTCTATTCTATCTCTGTACCAAATTAAAGCATCAAAATCGGCTCACTGGTTTAGGCGTGAAAGCGTAACAGACAGACACAACAGAGTTACTTTCGCATTTATAATATTAGTAAGGATAGCTGCGCTGTGGTCATAATATAATGACAAATAATTTTATTTAATATACCTATAGAATACATTAGGTATATGAACAACTAGCTTTCCGCCAGCAGCTTCGCCCGCGTGGTCTATATACATTCAAATTAAAGATGACCCGCTCGACCGATTTTGTGCAAACTTCACATAAACCATCTACTAAATAGTCCGCACAAAGCCTAAACATTTGGTTTGGATAGGTGAGCCCGGTCTTGAGTTATAAAATTACAACGAAAGAAAGAAAGAAAGAAAGAAAGAAAAATTTATTTGCTTAGAATGTAGGTATTACAAATCAGATGTTACATTTTTAAAAGTATCCTTGTACATTCTGCCCATAAGGCGTGCAAAAATAATTGCAGATTTAAACAAACCAAACTACAAAATAATTACAGATTGTATTTATAATAACTGTGGCTTTTGAAAGAGTTATCAGCATTACAGTAATACATTTATGATCTTAACAAAAAAACGTAAATATGTTTTCAATTAGGTAACTTGTCTATTTACAACGAAAAGTGACATTGATTTTTAGGGTTCCGTAGTCCGACAAGGAACCCTTATTGTTTTCGTCATGTCCGTCTGTCTGTCTGTTTGTCCGCGGCATAGCTCAGAGGTTCTTGATACTAGAAAGCTGAAATTTGGTATGGATATGTATATTGATCACGCCGAGAAAGTGGTAAAATAAAATGTTGATTAAATAATTTTTTTACGGTAGCTCCCAAGCACGTGAAGTGGGGATGAATATTTATTTTCTCGCGTACCCCTTCGTGTGGGGTATCGTTTGATAGGTCTTTCAAATATTATGGGTGTGTGAAGACCATTTTTCGCCTAAGTGAGCCATTTGCTAAATATTTAGCTTTTGAGTGCAAATTTTTGTTCGATACGAGCATCCGCCCCCTCTTACTTTTGAATGGCTGCACCTAGAAATGTGAAAAAATTCACAGACGTAGCACATGTAATGAACTTACAAGGAAAAGTAGGCTCAACCGGTTACAGAGTTATAGTCGACAACTCCTACTACGGAACGCGTGGCCCGACACGCACTTGGCCGGGTTTTTTTATATATATTGATTAATAATGTTCAAAGGTATACTCTATTTTCCCGCTTTATTGATAACAAAGACAGTACAAATAAGAATTGGCCTTGAGCGGTAGCAACAAATAAGTACCTACTACTAATTTTAATATAGCTAGCTATATACAGATATTTAGTTCGACATGGTTCTAAAAGAATTGGACTGGTGTTGTCATGTTGGAATGACAATGTTTATGATACCAATGAATACCATATACCAAGTAAATCATGTTTTGATAAACAGCAATTTATTAATTCATCATTTACATCACAATCTATACTTAATATAATAAAGCTGAAGAGTTTGTTTGTTTGAACGCGCTAATCTCAGGAGCTACTGGTACGATTTGAAAAATTCTTTCAGTGTTAGATAGACCATTTATTAAGGAAGGCTATAGGCTATATATCATCACGCTAAAACCAATAGGAGCGGAGCACCACTATTTCACGCGGACGAAGTCGTGGGCAGAAGCTAGTAGGTAATATTTTAAAATTGGAAACAATAAAATGTGTTATTTAAACATTTACAGTCATTTAGAGGTTAGTAATGTAGTTATATAGTATAGTATTTGATTGCGTAGTCAGAGGTGGAGGATTCGAAGATTAAATCAAAGAATACTTTTCAGACTTTTGCTTTATTTCATGATCTGGAATCGACTTAACTCTACTGACATCGTATTCATATAAAAATCTGCTAACTAACTTTTCCTTCATTCTAATTTCAAATGATTGTGTGGCCAGTTTACCCAATAAGGTTTAATTCCTATATATATTTCATAGAACCTCTACAGTACATGGCTCACAAGCCGAGACCCACCAAATTATTAAGTAGTCACAAAGGCCGATGGATATCTACAACACCAGGGGCATTGCAGATCATCATTGCCCTTTTCTAACTATTTCGAAAACAAAATCTAGTATATATCAAATACAGCTATATTTTTATTTGATAAGATGGTGGCTATTGTCTGTACCAATGATTGTAAGAAAAATTTAAACAAAGTCGTAAACTATTTTGTTCTAATTATGCCACAGAAATTAACAAAATGGCGTAAGGATGGCGCATTTAAGTCAATTTCGTGTTCTAAACATCACCATTAATCATTTAATGCAGTTTTATTTATATGAGTGGGCAAATTATGACAATATAGGTTATAATTTTGTATACATTTTTCTGAATATAACTATAGTTAGTTCACCTGTCAGCCACATTTATAAATAGCCATGACGGACTATATCTACAATGTGTCGGATATGAGTCAAGTATAACTTTACCCAACCATAGACTAATAACAGTGCGACCAGTAGACCTTTACCAACCATAGACTAAAAACGCAGTGTATTTTTATTTTTCAGTGTTTTGGAGTTCGGGTCTTTTGGGTTTTGTATTTATTGTCTATACCTACCAATTTTATTATTTTACGAAAAATATAAACAAACTCATAACCTATTTTGTTCTAATTTTCCCACATAGATAAATAAAATAGCATTAACTAATGAAATTGACGTACATGCGTCATCCTTACGCCATTTTGCTAATTTCTGTGGCATTACGACTTTAACGTTTTTCGTAAAATCAATAGGTACTAGTTTTTTTTTTCTCTTTTCGAATTTCGACCCATTATAAACTCAGCATGAATGCGTGTACTTAGAAAATATCGTAAACTCATCTAGCAACACAAAATTAATAACAAACGAAACAAAAAATTAATGTGAGTTTGTTTGTTTCATACGCTTCTACGATAAAACGGCTCAACCAATTTTGATGAAATTTGGCATGGAGATAGATGGGATCCTGGAAATGGCGCGTGAAGTAATTCCCATAGGATGTGATTGAAACAGCAGGAAACAGTTTTATTATATTTATAAAACCACTCCATTGAAATGCTTTCGTAAATAACTCCACACGAAACAAATATTGGTGCCGATTCTGACTTACACACGACTAAACTAATTTTAAAATATCATGCTCTTTTTCTATTGCGAAATACAAGAAGAGGATAGCAAGTAATTCAGTGCTGTCAAATTAAATGACAGATGACATTTTGTTCGTACAGGTTTGTTAATTTAGTCGAGATGTTACGTCGTGATGTTTAATTTGTATGGCAAACTATTTTTTTCTAATTTGACAGGTGTTAAAAGTTTGCTATCCCTTTCTTATATTTGTTGATGGAAAGAGAGAATTATAGACTAAATTTAATTTAGATGGTGTCAAGAGAATCGCGGCCATTGTTTGGCTCACAAAAAAGCTATTCGTTGTTTATTATTAAACATGTTTTAATTCCCCCGCCGTGCTGCGAGGGGAAGGGAAAAATGGGGAATAACCGGCCAAGTGCGTGTTGCGCCACACGCAATAGGTATCCATAATAGGTTCAAGTTGGTCGCCTATAACTCTGTAACCGGTTAAGCCTACTTAGACGTGATAGAATAAAATTATGCAGTTTAAAACTTGATATTTCACAAACGGCTCTCTAAATTAGAAAAAGATCTTCACACATCAGCTTTATTTTTGAAAGACCAATTCAAAAATACCCCACACGATGGTATACACGAGAAACAAAAATAATATTCATCCCCACTTTATTTGCACTTAAAAACTAGATATTTCGCAAATGGCTCACTTAACCGAAAAATGGTCTTGACACACCTTTAATATTTATAAAAGACCTATCTAACGATATCCCACACGAAGGGATCGCGAGAAAATAAAATCATACGTGTTTGAGAGCTACCCTAAAAAATATATAAATTTCATAATTTTTATAAATCTTGCACTAAAATATACTGGACACACTTTGTATAAATAACGTTGGCTTAAAAGACTTGGCTCCAAGTCAATTCACAAAACAAAATGGAAGTTTCGAGTACAGAATACGGGAAAATCCCCAACTGTCTATGCGTGCTGCAGGCATGTTGTGAAATCTAACAAAGTGTATAACGTATAATTGATGAGGATTTCATTTTAAATGACAATTATACTATTCATATACAAAATATTTTCCTATTAAGGCCCAAGTTCACCTACAAGATAACGGTCCGATCAACTGAAAACAGCTGCTTAGCATAAATTCAAACTTCTACCATATGATGGATAACCTATCATTTTGGTTTTGTATTCCTAAAACGGTCGATTACCAAGCCGGGGTTGAACAAGAAGTTGACAACATGAAAATTCCCACTTCGTGGTTAAAAAACGTTTCATTTAACAGGCCGATTATATAACCCTGTTAATGAACTTGGCCCTAAGTAGGTCAGTCTGCAACATTGCACTAATATTATGTTGCATTATTACATATTGCATATTTTTTTTATAACTCATATTAATTTAATTGCTCTTTTTCATTGCCGAACTTGTTAATTAACATGCTTATTGTAATTGTTAACTAATCACAACAAAAATTAAACAACAGCCGCTCTTAACTAGTGCAAAACGAAAAAAAGGCAAATTCTAAATACCTACAAATATTAATTTATTGTATATAACAAAAACGCGTTAATAGTAAATTTAAACAATTATTTAAAAAATAATTCATAACTGTTATTTTTTTATTAAAATAAAATTTAAATTTGCACTAAAATATACTGGTCACACACTTTGTATAAAAATAATGTTGGCTTAAAAGACTTGGCTCCAAGTCAATTCACAAAACAAAATGGAAGTTTCGAGCACAGAGTACGGGAAAATCCCCAACTGTCTATGCGTGCTGCAGGCATGTTGTGAAATCTAACAAAGTGCATAAAGTATATATTGTTTAGGTTACGGTTTTAAATGACAATTATACTATTCATATACAAAACATTTTCCTTTTAAGTATGTTAGTCTGCAACATTGTACTAATATTTATGTACTATGTAATTATGCATTATAATATTAGCATGTCGCCAAAGGAGACGCTTCGTGGAAATTACGATCACCCATCCACTTTCATCACATTTACTTTGAGTACCTAGTTGTTCTTAATTCACGTGTTAGCGTACCTAAACCTAAATAAATACTACTAATATACTATAAGCGTATAAGGATGGAAGGATATTTATTTAGAAGTCTTACGCACAACATACTATACTCCATTAACTAGAGATTAGACATTTAAACACACCCTATTTACCGTTTGTTCAACCGATTTTGAGTTCTATTCCGTACTGATAAGGATGGTGCAAAGCAGAGCAAAATAATGTTTACAATAACAAATATATTCTGCATTCTGTTTTTGTCAGGTCATCTTAGCAATAGGGCTCAAAATCGTT
This sequence comes from Pyrrhia umbra, assembly GCA_963891755.1. Lineage (NCBI taxonomy): Eukaryota > Metazoa > Arthropoda > Insecta > Lepidoptera > Noctuidae > Pyrrhia > Pyrrhia umbra. The sequence goes on from OY982943.1 coordinate 8,279,371, forward strand.
TGAAGAAACGTTTAAATGTTTAATCTTATAGTAAATGGAGTATGGATAACCATGTATGGTATGACATAGATGGTCACCCATCCAGGGACCGAACGTGCCAACCACAACATAATCTTTTATCTTTAGGTTCCGTCGTAACTTAACCACGAGCTCCTCAAGAAACAGCATTTGACTTTGCTTTAACTGAAATTTGCATCCTCATTTCAGACAAAAGATCCGCGTATTTAGGATATAGTGAGAATGTCTTATTTCTTAATCTGACTGCGACCAGACGCGTGCTCTTACGAGGATATAAAAAGCGACCATTGGACGATAGCGTCGGCATTCAATAAAGTTTAAAACGAGAGTGCAGCGGTTTGTTTATTATTTAATTAAATAATATTTGTAGTTCAAACAAAGGAATAATTATATCTGTAAGTAAATTGAGTATATATTTAAATTAGACATAAGTTTCAGGCAGTTTTCGACAGATTAAGAACAAGGTAGCTAAACGAATTTTATTCTACAATAGGTAATATTTAAAGATAAAATAATAATTTCCAATTATTCTGAAAACGGGCGTAACTCGTATAGTTGCCGGCAAATAACTTGGCCAGATTTGAACGTAGTTGGAACAAGTTTGCGCATGTGCACCCAGTGCAATCCAAAAGTAACACTTTCAATTCTTGTCATTACACTATCGTCTATTGTATTAATATACTTTTAAACATTTATATGTAGAAAATAGTTAGAGAAAAGAGAAAAACTACTTACAATTTTGGCCAAGTTATTTGCCGCCTACTATAACTATATTTTTGTTTCGATGTTGAGTTAAGTACATACCTACCTATTTGGAATCAGGAAGAAAAAATCTGAATACGAAAATGTATTTGACTGAATATCGAAAATAATAATTCAGTTTTTCTTCTTATGGTACTATTATAACAAAAGCCAAAAGCTTTAATAGGTATCGGTTTTTTTACAAAACGACCTTCAAGACTTAGCCCTGGACGTCACAAGGGGTCGGTGGGTCATCTTAGGGGTTGTATTTACTCGACTACGGCTACGCCAATGGGACTGGTTATGCTTTTGCGGACTGTGTGTATGTATGTGTGTATTTTATAAATGTTTAAGGTAGAGATAAAATTAAATTAATTGTCCACTCCTGGACTCTCACCGTCTTATAAAGTCTGATTAATTTTTAATCTGCTGCATATCAACGGATTAAGTACCACAAATCTCACTCGTAAATACCGTTTAGCGTTAATCCGAACTTAAGTTAGTAGCTTAATACTGGATTACGTTAAGTAAGGATTAGGTGAGAAATGGATGAGTTAAACTTCGGATTGCAGATTTTTTTATAAGTAAGACGGTCAGGGATTAGGCTACCTCCGTGCCTAATTTAACCTCAATTGGTTTAGCCGTTTTATAGTGAAAGTAAAAGACATACAGTTAGTTTCGGATTTATAATACATAAATGTAATAAGGATTCTTTAGATTTTTCAGTTTAGTGTAAATTATTTATTCATACTTTATTACTTACACTCCATATAAAGTAAAAAAATAAAAATCATCATCATCTGCCTAGCCTTTGCTCAACTATGTTGGGGTCGCTCCCAGTCTAAGCGGGATGCAGCTGAGTACCAGTGTTTTACATGGAACAATTACCTATCTGACCTCCACAACCCAGCCGGGTAACATGGTACCCCATAGTAAGACTGGTTGTCAGACTTTCTGGCTTGTGACTACCCGTAACAACTGTCAAAGATCTACTAATGACAACCGGGACCAACAGCTTAAATATTAAGAGAATTTATCGGAGAAGAGAATTCAAATAAATATAAGATCAATTACTAAGAGTTAAACCAATGCTAAAGTGTTTTTAATATAAATATATAAGTTTTTAATTAATGCATATAATTTTATTTAAAAAAAAATTGCCAGTCTCTTGTAGCCAGTCTCTTGGTATGTCTGTTTGTTGCGAGTAATCTCGTAAACGGCTGAACAGATTTTGATGGACTTACACTGACAGATAGCTCGTGTTATAAAGAGTAATTTAGGCTGGGTACTTTCATTTTAGAAAAATCATTAGGGTTCCATGCGAAAAATTGAAACCCTTGCAATTTAACAGGTTTTATTAGCTGCTAGTTTTTCAATATCAGTGTTTTTGAAGTTGGTTTATTTTTTTTGGAAAACTTTCAATTTCTGCCTACCCTCTCTTTAGAAAAGATGGCGTGAGTTTATGTTATCTGTGTATGACTATGTATGTGTATATGAACAGGGTTGACTATTGACATCTAAATGTACCTACATCCAGCAAGGTCCACACCGACTGGCTTACATTGTAGGATAAAATGAAAGATAAAAACCGGCCAAGTGTGTGTCGGGCCACGCGCTATAGGGTTCAATAATATAGATTAATTGGTCGTCCATGAGTTTGTAACTGGTGAAGCCTAATTAGCCGTGATATTTTTTCTTTATACACTTACTAATAAACTGCATCAATGTTCAACACGCACCTACCTTTGAAAAAAACATTTTAGCCAAGTATTCCAACTTTTTATACAAATTTAAATTGGAACCTATAGTTTGGTTCGTTAACTTCATAACAGCGTAGTATCATTATCCCTAAGTGTATGTTTGTATACTGGAAAGGGCCATTCATTTTTTTTTAAACAATATCTTTGATGCAGTTTCTTTGACTGGGGGTATATATAATTTTGGAAACATTTTATGCCGCAAAATTTATATGATTAAAAAAAGTATTTTGTAAATTACTTTTTAAATGGCATAAGTGCAAGCAAAGTTTGTACTGTCCTATTAGAACTAGTTGCACACCGCGGCATCGCCTGCGTTTTCAATACCACAGGTTTTAATTTTTTCGGACGAGGTCCTGAAGGCTGCTTAGGCGAGAAATGAAACACTAGGTACATACAAGCGTCTATTTACTCGTGGACGACTCAAACAAAAAAAAAAAATTCTACATGACCTCTCGCAGGGTGCTTCTAACAGCATTCGACCTGCTTAACCGGACAATTAAAACAAAAATTTTTTTACAATATTTCTTAGCTTTTTACTGGTAACCAAACCTTAGCGTGATTCAGAAAGTTGAAAAAATCTAACAACGCCATCTAGGCGACTTAGCGGAACTAAAATAATAAACTAAACATTAAACTTAACATAAAATCTTATTGGTGTGCATGTTTAATCCGGACACCTTTTCTGACTGATCAATTTTGAAAAAGATGATATCTTTGTTTCAGAAATCAAAATGAGGATTATGCAATTCCCAAGTTTAATTACCAGAGAAGAATCAACGGTACGTCACCTAAAAAACTGTAACGTCGTGATCGACGGACAGAACTTTTTTCATAACATGTATGAAAAAAGCGGGATTAATTTTCTTTTTAGCTGTGAATCGAATGAGTTCGCTAAATATATGAAAAGTCAATTAGCAATGTTCAAAAAAGCTGATGTTAGATGTTACATCGTACTCAAGGGAGGAGATACAGACATCGAAAAGAAAATCGAAAAGTTCAAAAAATTTGTTTTTGATTTAGATGCAAACGACTTTGTACCACCAGTGTTATTGAAGGATACAATGGCGCATACAGTACAGGACATGGGTTTGCGTCATGCTTATTGCGTCACGGAGAGCAAAAACGAGTGTGTCGCTTTAGCTCAGAAGCTAGGATGTCCCTTAATTAGCTTTGATATCGAATACTGCTTCAGAAAATCCCCTTATATACCAAGCGTCACCCTGAAGTTCGACAAGGCAACGAACTCTATTGTATGTCGCCAGTACAAACTTGAGGAATTTCTCCAAAAACACTCCATGACTGAAGAGAAGACAGTTATATTTGCAACGTTATCTGACACTACAATATTCCCACAAGGTTTTTTCGAATCGTTATTGAAAACTTGGGGTGTTTCAAATGATTTTCTGCTCACGCAATACAAACAGCTTATTGCATGGCTTTCGGGCCACACTGAACAGCAAGCTAGAGATGACATTTCGAAGGCACTAACAAACGAAGGTGACGAAAACAAATTCTGGTTCAATTATCAAAGAATATTGAATAATATGCGGCAGAGTGACGCTGGCCATACAACGGACTATCTTATCAATTCTAAGCTTACAATAGTGCGACAGGATCCAGCATGGTTCGAAAAAGGAGTGGTTTCAAAACATATACCCGTAATATACGTCAATTTGTACAAATGGCGAGTTATAGAAGGCTCCTGGTGCACTGGTACAACCAACGACCTTCTTATGTTATCTATTGAAGTCATTAAATACGCATACAATTTACTGACAAATTTTAGAGGAGATACTATCAAAGTTTATCAGGACGCCGATAGTTATATGGAGATAGATTGTGGAGACTCGAACGTTCGGAAACCGGACTACGAGTGCAATGTAACTGTGTTCGAGAACGGTTGGGACAGAGTAACGAGTATGAAACTGTTTGAGCATTTTTTGAACGTGAATAACATCGATATTGCAGTGCTAGATAAGGTGCCAGACGACGCTGCCATCTTGTTCATATCACTTGTTTACTTCGCTCGCAAAAAACAAATGGAGAATCAGAATGTAACAACTGAAGTTTATGCGATGTTGCTATCGTACGTCATCATTAATTACGTCATCGATAAATCAGCTTATAAGAGACAAAAATATAATTTAAGAGAGATGGATTGTTCGGTAGCTAGTGATGTAACTGCTAGATATTTCAAGTCAAGGAATGTTGAGAACAGAAAGCTTTTTGATGTAGAACCTCTTCAAAGGATGGATGAATTGTACTACTGTTTGCAGCATATGAATCACTTGAACACTCTGTGCGGTAAAGCCTACCAACCTGCATGTTATATCAAGATACACAATGGCACTTTCGTTTACAAGGTGTTCTGCGAAGCCCGCGACATGGACTGTGATGATTTTCTTCACAAATTATTGGAGAAGGCTCCGTCAGTTCTGTTGTTTGTGAACAAACTTGTAGGAGCGTACAAAGAGCTTTTGAATCATAAATAGTTTGCGATTCGGAATTCCGAACCTTAACTCTAAGTAACTTAAGTTTGATTTCATAAACTTATTATTGATTTTATTCTTGTTTTTTTTTATTCAGATATAATCATTTTTTTTTACTGTATGACTTTCAGCAATACAATTTGCCGCTACTTATGTATAGGTATCAACACCTTTCTTTCTTTCAATATCAATCAAATCAAAATTTTTATTTGTCGTTTGAAGCTTAAATGCAGCCAAAATGAGCCTCCTTTTTTGAAGTCGGTTAAAAAAGAGCAAGCATGCCATAATTTTTTTTTGTTTTTTTTTTTAATATTTTGTTTATTTTTTTTAAACAGTTTTTTTTTCTTTGTTAACTAAAATAGATGTTAAGGTATGATTAAGACATTCATCATAATTTTACTAAGTCGTAGTAATTAATCGTTAATATGAGCCACATGTTTTTGGTGACATTTTTAATCAATGACTTTCAATCATTGTCAATTAATTTTTATATCGCTATTTGACAAATAAAAGTAAATCTTTTGTAATTAAATGTTTTATTCCGAATCTAATTAAAACACTTAGTGTCCAACTACATCGAAATCGGATACAGCAATGACTATCGAAAACGTGAAAGTAATTCTGTCCGTCTTAAACACGGTAAAACGACTGACCCAATTTTGATGAAATTTGGTATGGTGATAGAATGAAATCGAGATAAACAGCTAGTTACATTCATATTATTCTAAACGTGTGTTTGTCACTGAACTCCTCCTAAACGGCTGGACCGATTTCGATGAAATTTTTGGATATTTTTGAATGGGTCTCTGGATGGTTTATAATCTAATTGGATCCAGTAAGCTGCGCTGCGAGTGCGAAGGAAAACATTTGTCAGATCCATATGTCTACACTAATATTATAAAGAGGAAAACTTTGTTTGTTTGTTTGTTTGTAATGAATAGGCTCAAAAACTACTGGACCGATTTTAAAAATTCTTTCACCATTCGAAAGCTACATTATCCACGAGTAACATAGGCTAAATTTTATTTTGGAAAAAAGTAGGGTTCCGTAAGATATTTGGGTTTTCTACCATTATTCCACGCGGACGAAGTCGCGGGCAGAAGCTAGTAATGTATATATTACTTACCTCGGTCCATGATCACCCATGACGATGAATAGCGTGTCTTCGAAGACGTTCCTCTCCACCAGGGTCTGGAGGAAGTTCACCATGGCGTCGTCAGCGACGGAGATCATGTTGGCGTTATCGTGGGTGATGTCAGCGATGAACGTGAAGCCGAAACGCTTCCCATCCAGACGCATGAACTGTCAATTGTACAAAAGATTAAAAAAATAAAACCGACTTCCAAAAGAAACTGAAAAGTAAAAAATAAATTTAATTTAAACGATTATCGACCAAAACATCGCTCTAGAAGTCGGTGTCTTGTAAGTTACTATGTTAGTATTTCACCACTGACTTCTAGAGCGATGTTTTGGTCTATAAGCGTTTAAATAAAATTTATTTTTTTCTTTTCAGGTTTTTTTGGAAGTCCGTTTTTTTTGTAAAACGTTTTTTTTTATTTTTCTCTTTTCAGTGACTCGATCTTGTTATCTTAATATAAACACACCACATTTTTAGTTTGCAATAAGCGTGAGTAACCAAATCATCTAAGTATTTGGCGTATGCGCAAGTAGACATAAACCGTTATTTTTAATATATTTATAAAACGGCTGAAGTGATGTTGATAAAATTTACCACCACGGACCACACGGGAATTCAGCTTTCTAATAAAAAAAGAATCATCAAAATCGATTTACCCGGTCAAAAGATATGAGGTAACAAACAGAAAAAAAAACATACAGTCGAATTGAGAACCTCCTCCTTTTTTTTGCAGTCGGTTAATTATTACAAAAGGAGGAGCTCGTGGCTAAGTAACAGCCGCACGGGTCCATATTTTACATGGAGCGACTGCCTATCTGACCTCCACAACCCAGTTACCGGGTAACACGGTACCCCTTGGTAAGACTGGTTGTCAGACTTTCTGACTTCTGACTACCCGTAACGACTGTCAAAGATGTACAAATGACAACCGGGACCAACAGCTTAACGTGCTTTCCGAGGCACGGAGGAGTCTCGCTATGACAAAGATGGTCACCCATCCACGGACCGACCGCGCCAAGCGCAGCTTAACCTTTGATCGGTCGAACCGTGCGGCTGTTACTTAGCCACGAGCTCCTCATAAAATAAGAATAAAACCTACCTGATCGGTAATATTCATCATCAGCTGGTACTGTGGTGTGTCCCCTACACAAAACTTGGACCTGGTCTTCTGCCACCACTTCTTGCCGCCACTAGACTCCTCGAGGTAGAAAGACCGGAGGTAGTGGTCTGCTGGCTGGTGACGGAACCCGTTGAACCTGTATTGGAAGGTTCCTATCCAGGGCATGTCCTCAAAGTAGGCGGTACGGTACCTGGAGAACAGTACAATTGACATTCAAAAACTCTTACAGCTGTTTCATATCAAACAAAAAATATCAGGTTACTTATACGTGAAACGGAAGAACTGTCATTCAAGATCTGTCAAAATGGAGGATAAAATTGAAGAATTTTGCTATTATTTTATGTTTTTCGTCTTAATATTTATGAAATAAGTTTACCTAATTATATGTCGTATATCTTTGTAGGACTGATAGCATAAAACATATTAAAAGTGTTCTTATTACTGATATCATGTTTTGTGATTTTCGTGAAAGTATAAATGATTAAAAGTTTGACGCAACCGGCTGTTTTGGTTTATGGGAAGTCCTGAAATCGTCCTCCCGCCGTTAGTGGAGTAGGAGGGAGTGTCAGACTCTTACTGACTAAAACCCATTTTTTTATTAAGGTGGATGCTCCAGGGTAGCCCGCGAAATTTAAATTTCCGTAAGTGTTTTACAATTTACAGCTCGATATCAGATACCATGATGATAAAATATATATTCGCGGTAGTGAAATGTATTTGTTTACACATCAATACTTGTTAAAACCATCCACATAGCTCCGCAATTTAGTGAAGATCTACAATGTACCAATTTAGTAAAAACTTGACGTTGTAAAACTTCTCTAAGTTACAGAGTTATGTTGATGGTTTTAATAAGGATAACTGTATAAACACATACATTTATTTACAGCGAATATATATTTTATCATCATACAATCCGATATCGAGCTGTAAATCGCAAAAAACTTACGAAAATTTAAATTTCGCAACGCAAAAGAGGTTGTTATAAGTTGGACGACCTGAGTGGTTTAGTGGTCAACATGTGAATACCACGCAAGAGGTCCCGGGTTCAATTCCCGGCTGGGCAGAAATTGAAATGATGAATTTTGATTTCTGTGACGGGTCTGGGTTTTACTATGTATAATATGTTTGTTTTAAAAAAAAGTATAAAAGTAATATATTCGTTAAGCTAGCACCCATAACACAAGCATATTAGTTGCTTACTTTGAGGCTAGATGGCACTGTGGGAAATTGATCAAAGATATTTAAGAAGATATATCTGTGTGCCTGTCTGTGGCACCGTACCTCTTAAACGGGTGAACCGATTTGGGTGGGGTTTCTAATTCAGACGGTGAACGAGTATATTTAGGTGCACTGCACTCATCTGTCACATGCGAAATACCAGACATTTGCGTTGTATTTAGATACATATCTGTGGTCATCGAGATATATCAATAGAGATGCAATTGCGAACATTACGCGTCAAAAAAAACGTAACCAATTTTTGGTATATACTTAGACGTAGCTTTGAAACTACACTAACGGACTAATAAACTGCATCAATGTTCAACACGCACCTACCTTTGAAAAAAGCATTTTAACTAAGTATTCTAACCTATAGTTTGGTTCGTTAACTTCATAACAGCGTAGTATCATTATCCCTAAGTGTATGTTTGAATACTGGAAAGGGCCATTAAATTTTTTTTAAACAAAAACTTTGATGCAATTTCTTTGTCTGGGGGTGTAGTAACCACTTTGATGCAACATTCTATTTATCTCTTTCACACTAACCGAAACATTATGTACGTGACATTTATTCGACAAAGACGGCGACTGTTAGTTTTTCCAGACATTCAGTTGAAGTCAAGCTGACAGATGACATGAATTGTGGCTGGGGGCTCAAACTTTTATGGCACGCATTTTGCTTGGTGAGTGCAGATCTAGTTACTGCCTGTGGTACAAATAGATGTCTTACCCATCTTCCTTGAGCTTGTAGAATATGAAGGGCATAGAGTCCAGGGTGCCGTTGGTCTTCGACTTCTTCCTAACATCGGGTAACTCCAATTCAGTCTTGCCGGTCAATATGGGGAACAGGGCTGCTGGTGTGCCGTCCCCGACAATGTTATAACTGGAATATAATAGAATAATATTTATTCGATAGCGGGCACAACACAGCACAGAACGACAGAAGTATCCTCAAGAAAAATCTATACATATGAAATGCTTTGTCCTGAAAAACTGACGGATCAACGCACAGCCTAAACCGCTGATTTTAGAGATCTGAAACTTAGAGGGTGTTCTTTGTATGACGTAGGCATCCGATAAGAAAGGATTTTCCGAAATTCTACTCCTAAGGGGGTGAAAAAGGGGGGCAAAGATTGTGCGATGTATACATATATTAAAATGTTACATACCCATCAAGAATCGTAGCTTTGACAGTATTCTTTAAGTATTCGTAACTCCTTGGCATTTTTCGTATGAAGCCGTTTTTGGAAGTCGAGTCGAAGCCGAATATGAGCACGTTGAGGGTGTCTTCTCTGTACGGCGGGGGAGGCTTGCGTTCCACTGACTTGCGGAACCCTAAAGTGTAGCCCACCCATGTTGAGCTCAGGAGACTGAAAATAAATAAAAACAAATGTAACAAAACGTTATTTAACGGTAATGTAACGAAAGATAACGTAACATACTGTAACACAAGATAAAGTAACCCATTCTAACGCAAGATAACGTAGCATACTGTAACGCATGGTAACGTAACATACTGTAACGGTAACGAAACGGTAACGCAACGTAATGTAACCGCAATAAAAATTTACGATAACGTAATGTTATGGTAACATAAACGTAAGCTGTAACTGTTCAGTTGAGAAGCTCGTGGCTCAGTTCTAGGCGGACTAGTAAATCGCTCAAGGTTAAGCTGCGCTTGTCGTGGTCAGTCCGTGGATAGGTGACCATTAATACCTATAGTGTGACTCCTCCGTACTTCGGAAAACACGTCAAGCCGTTGTTAGTTCCGGCTGTCATTTGTAGATCTTTGTCACGCGTTACGGGTAGTCAGAAGCCAGAAAAATTCTGACAACCAGTCATACTAAGGGTTATTGTGTTACTTGGTAACTGAGTTTTGGAGGTCAGATAGGCAGTCACTCCATGTAACACTGGTACTCAATGACGTCCGAATAGACTGGAAGCAGACCCCAACATAATTGGCAATATGCTGATGATGAGAGGTATTATAAAATAGGTAGAAATTAATGTAATAAAATTCGATTACAACGCACACACCCGAAATCTTCGAACATTCCCATGTATCTGAAAAGTAAACACAAATAAATAATACGAGGATGAGTGATTATGCGTCTCTAACATTTTTAAGTTAAAGAGCCACAATCCTCTCGGATAAAAATCATTCTATGACTTTTCCCAGGTCTCAATATCTCCATATACAGTGGCGGATCCAGGATTTTGGTTTGGGGGGAGGGGGGGGCTTGATTCTGGTGAGGGTAGGTTTTCAAGCGAAACACACAAAAAACAGAACATTTTATTTTGCTTAACGTTTAATAAATCTCCTTGCTTAGCTTTGGGGGGGGGTCTTAGCCCCCCCCCCTGACCCGCCACTGTGCATATATCAAGTTTTATCATAAACAATTTAGCCGTTTCACTGTGATATACAGAGTTATACTATAATATTATTAAGCAAGGATATTTTTTGGTGTCCTCACCTTTTTTCGTGTGTCCCGGTACATTTCACTTTGACATGGTCACTCTTGTCGAGTATATAAGCCTTGTCGCCGACGACCTGCGTCGGCGGGCCGAGGTAGTACTTATAGTCGCTTTCGTATATAATATCTTGGTATTTACAAACTACGTTTTTGGTTACTGCTAATATTTCCTCCACTACCCTACATTCAGAGTGCTGAAAAAAAAAATATATGTATAAAATTTCAAGCACTCTTGTTACAGGCGATTTTTCATTCGTCAGATCACTTTTATCTGATGAATACATAATGTGAGTTTGACGGGTTTTATAAAGAAAATATGTCCATAAAATAACATATTATACTTAAGTTAAATGTTATGTGACTATTGCAAAATTTGCCTTTAAAGGACATAATTTATCTGGATAAAGAGTACGGCTTTTTTGGATTTAAATTTATGTGCATAAAAACTTCATCAAAATTGCTTCAGCTGTTTAAGCATGAAAATGTAACAAACAAAAAGACTATTTTGTTTTTATATAATTTTGTATTTTTAAGCTTAAGCAACCAAACTTGTTAGTAAGACAATGGTAAACCCTCTTTGTATTAGCTTTCAAGATTCAGGCTTGCCTAGTTTAGGACTAATTTGTAAAACATATTTTGTGTATTTATAGAAAAATAAAAATTCACATTATTTTTCTTATCAAAACAGACAGATAGAGAATTTTTACAATTCAATTTTATTATTAGATAATAAGATACTGCAAGCACTAATCGAATATGAAAAAAAATAGTTCACATTTCTGTTCTGAATTTAAAAATACTAATAGAGAGTGGAAGAGTGTAAAAAGAGTTGTCAATAATGCCTATAATTGTCCCACTGCTGGGCACAGGCCTCTTCTCACATAGAGAAGGCATGAGCATTGATCATCAAGTGCGCTCTAGGCAGATTGGCGATTTCAGATTGTTTAAGTCCAGTTTTCCTCACGATGTTTTCCTTCACCGTTAGTCAGTGATGTCTAAGATATACTTAGAAAGAACAAACGACTTTAGAAAAGTCACATTGGTACTTGCCAGGCTTCGAACTCGCACACTCGTACACGAGAGGCAGGTGCTTTAGCTACTAGCCACCAAGACTTCTGTACCTATATACACCGTAAATATATCACTTACGACCTTTTGTTTTTGCACTAACCACGAGTGAAAAAAGACGTATCTACATAATTAAAAAACTTCACTTACGGCATTTTTTCTCACAAACAGTATAAAATGATGAACTTACATAGCACCGCACCCAGTCACTCCCTTTGCACATGACTGGAGGGACAATTGCATCAAATTGCATCACCTCCTTCGCAAAAGGATCTAAGTGAGGTATCTCACACCCACTCCCTTTATCTTCTCTTAAGGCTTCCTCGATTCTGTTCTCTATAAATCTGATAGTATTTTTTTTATAAATATTATGTTAAATGAGACGGTAAACCTTTAAAAGGGGAGAGGAGCCAAGATAAAACTTTTTTATTATTGACAAAAAAAACAGTTTCAATAAAAAAAAAAAAAAAATATTTTAGATTTTTTTGAAACGGTTTGTGTTTAATTATATGAATAAATAAGTGAATTAAATGAAAATGACACTAAGCTAATGTAGGTATCCGAATACCTACACAACTTTAAAAAAAATTGAAATCGTCAATAAATCATCCTGTATACAGAAATAAGCAAGCCCAAAGGTGCGTACATATTATGTAACAAAACATGTTATAAAACGTTTTTATATATAAAACATGTTTCAATAATGTAGATACTGAATGTTATGGTGTATAACATTTGTAAATATTAATTACATGTAACACATATTGTTGTATAACACAAGTTACACAACATGTTACCTTATCTGTACGCACCTCAACATAATACATATAGACATAATCAATTTAGAAAAGAAAAACGAAACTTATTTATAAATATGTACAAAAAAATATTGCATCAATAAATATAAAAATAATAAATTCAAAAGTTTATGAGGATGTATGTCTCTTTCACTCAAAAACTACTGAACGTATTTGAATGAAATTTGGTACACACATGGTTTATAACCTGGATTAACACATAGGATCTTTTAATAGTCTATGATTTTTATCCCGGTATATAAGACCACACAGAAGTCGCGAGCTGAAGCTAGTATAAAATAAATTTTATTACGCATCTATACAGGGTGTTATTTGACCAATTTTCAATCATTTTTTTTCTTTCATAAATAAAAAATCTATGGTTAGCATAGTATGTTATTACTAGTATTTTATTTAAGATATAAGCAGCATGCACTGTAGAATTTAGTTTAGCAAGACAATGCACATGCACAAAGCGCATACAATGTTATGCGGACAATTTCAACTTACAAAAAGCATATTATTGTAAATATAAGTTAGACATGAAGATGAGGAGCTCGTGGCTAAGTAACAGCCGCACGGTTCGACCGATCAAAGGTTAAGCTGCGCTTGGCGCGGTCGGTCCGTAGATGGGTGGTCATCTATTTCATACCGAGACCCCTCCGTGCCTCGGAAAGCACGTTAAGCTGTTGGTCCCGGTTGTCATTTGTAGATCTTTGCCAGTCGTCACGGGTAGTCAGAAGCAAGAAAGTCTGAGAACCTATCATACCAAGAGGAATCGTGTTATCCGGAACAATTGGGTAGTGGAAGTCAGATAGGAAGTCGCTCCATGTAAAACACAGGTACTCAGCTGCATCCAGTTAAGAAAGGCATATTTCTATCGATATAAAAAAATCTAAATGTTTATTTCGTTGCCGTCCATCAAACAGTACAAACACAAATAATATAATACTAATAAAATGCACCTTTAAACTCCAGTTATTTATAAAGATAAAGCGTTTATAACCAAAACATGCAAGTCAAAACTATCATGCAAGGTTTACTTACTACAATCTACTTACTCAATCACAGAGTTTCTGAAAAGATAAAACAAAAGTAAGGAAAAGAGAAGTTAAAACATGAAAAAAAAACATGCTTCGAGCATTTGCATCACACACCGGCTTTACAGGCAACATTTGCATATTTGTCAATAAAAAAAACATTTTTTAATTAAAAAATGTTTTCTTTATTTAAAAAATGTTTTTTTTTTATAAAAAAAAATTCAAAGTATGCTTAAAACGAACCGCAAAACTCGTATTTTCTTTTTAATTTGACATTTCAAAATGTCATTGTTGAGCTGTCAAATTAAAGCCAGTTTTAAACTGGCAATTTTAGAATGCCATACAACGTATGCGTAGTGAATATGGAGTTATGAAAAAAAACATTATTAAAGTTTTTGAATCACTGGCATTGCTATAAATCATTTTTGTTTTAGATTGATGTTTTCTGGTGTAAAACCGTTTTTTTTATATGGCCAATAGATGCGAGAGAGTCAAGTGAAATACAAGATTTTTAATATTTTTTTTACTACCGCTGAAGTTTTAATTGACTAAAGTCTCTCTGTAATTATTAAAAATAAAAAGAGACAAAACAAATGTAGCATGCACATGCAGCATCAGACTCCTACTTTCGGTGTGTAATGCACTAAAATTAATAGAATACAATCTTAAGGCTGATTTCACCGTTCAAAAAAAAGTAAAAAAAACGTCAAAATCAAACGTAGACCGAGTTTAATAAATTCTTTATGGCTAAAAACGAAGTCAATCGCGTTAACTGAGTTTAGTTTGAATAAAACAATATTAGTTTAATGGTGAAACCGGCCCATAGAATAACGCACGTGGGAGCAATAAAACCGGGTCAGTTACATTTTTTTAACATGGCAATATATCTTTGAGGCTCGCAATACACGATAGCAACACTCAAGTAATTTAACATTAATAGCGGTTTAATTGCTCCCAAGTGTAATAAAACCTTAATAGTACGTAGAGTTACACCAGAATCATTTACTTTGATTTTTTAAACCAATACATTACTAATCGTTGATTTGAGATTAAGTCCGATGACTATCATTGCATATAATCGTAAGCGTGACGATCATTAGATCGTATTTCACCGTATTATGAGACAAATTCAGACAATCAAAAATTCATATAGTTTGGAATAGGAATTCACACAAACAGGAAAAAAATACACAATTTGTTAGAAAAAAGAAAAAGTGCAACACTATGCTTTGACTGTCATTCAAGTCGTTTTTTAATAATAACGTATTAACAAATGTTTAACCGAATGCCCAGTATATTTTATAGACGGAAAAATAAAAAACTATTTTTTCTTTCAGGATTACATTTAAGACATAGTATGAAACCGTATTTGCACAGGCATCAATAATCGCCTGAATTTAAGGAAAAGATCGTGAGCACACGCTAAATTATTAGTGAAATTTCTTGTTCAAAATGACCATAGGAAATCGTTAGGCGGCAAATCGGATTAAAAATTTATACATGGAGCTGAGCTGTTTAGGATTTATCAGCTTTTCCTTTAGAATGTTATTGAAATTAAAATTAATTATGAGTTTAATAAATAACAAATTGCCATAATTTTTACGCATGTGTTGTACGCAAAAAAAAAACCAACCAAATCCAACATTAGGCGTTCTTGAAATTTTTGTTAGGCTTCAAAAATAGTGTAGTTATTTAACGGTTTATGATTAGGATGATGGTATTTCCAAACTTTAGGCATTATAATTAGTTTGCTAGGATTTGACCTTGAAAATTCGAAAATTTCGTCAAAGAATTGGTAAACATCATTTGTGCAGTACGAACATTGTTAGGCACTACGTCAATCTTACCGCTTAATTATAGTTTTTAATTTGGTAATAAATGATCCATCAACGATTACAACTTGCATGTTACTGCTATATTCCAAACTGCAAGGTAAATTATTAGCAAAAACATTATTATTGAGAATTATGTACAATCTGTACCTAGTTATCAAAAGAATAATAAAAAAATAAAATTTCGACTTGTCAAAAATATCATTGGTTAATTTTAGGTTGGAAACCAGCAATTTTAACGTCAAAACCTAAATTATTAACTAAAATATTATGTTAAAAATGTGCCGGTGTTCATGTTTTTTTTTTTTTGAAAATGTTCTGGTAAAATATAAAAAAATCTCCATTAGCTGTTTTATATTGAAAATCTTTCTTATTTAAGTTATTACGTACTCTCATATTTTTACTAAACATGTTTGACCTATAATTCTAGACGTATAAATACTATTTTTTTATTACGTATGTCAAGACTTACGTTATACTATATGCTCAGAATTCCAAGAAGGAAATGCCTGAATTCTAGTTATAGCCTCCAAGATTATTTTATGGAACTTTTTTTTTCTTAAATTAATATCACCGTTATCATATAAATTTACCTATCAACTTCAGGTTCCTCTGACGTTGTTAACTCATAGTCGATGTAAAGTAAAGAGTCACTAGAACCCAAAATAGTTTAAATATAGTATTACAAAAATATTCAATATCTAAGAATAACAAAAACATTGGAAGTCCGACAAAAAAGTGTTTTTTTTTGGAAAGTCTCATATCGATTTCTTTGCCTGAAAATGACATTCAAAATAACGGAAAATACGTGTAACGTAAAAGTTAACTTTTTAAAGCTATGTTACTTCCCTTTTAAACCTATGGAAACAGTAAAACAAAGTAAAGTAAAGAAAAGCTCTATCTATACTCTTCTATCTTCTGCATACGGCCAACTCTACCCCGTTTAAGCTCTGTAGTAAACATAATGCTATTTCTACTAACATATTAAATAGGAAAGAGATAAAAAAATAAACTTATGACAGTTTTCAGTTTTACAGATACGTATTCGATAGAAATAAAATAAAAATATCCTAGGAAAGAGTGAACATATAGCATAGCGTGCAGCGGAAAACTATCGTTGTCTCTTTCTAACGCTATGTGTAATAAAATACGCCCAATGTAGTGCTGACACTACATTTGTTTATTCGCCTAATGATTAAACAAATCAAATCAAAATGAAAAAAAGATATTGTATAAATAGAGAGTGAACCCTATGTGTAGTTGGATAATGTGCACGTTATAATATTCGAATGGCAGAAATACTGGTCCAAATTTACCAGATAAACTGTTCATCTCGTTATAATACTAGTACAGTATGGTATGGTAATAGATACAGGGTAAAGAAAGAAAAAATAAATTACACAAAAGCGCCAAAAAATTACATTCCCTTTGACGTGGTCAAAAATGCAAAAGCGTGCTCATGAAAGAATTGACTATTTTTTTTTCAAACTTAAATAAAAGCCTTTTCCCACGAAAGCAGGAAACTACAATACTATGTAATCTATACAAATAAATATAACCAGAACCATATATAAAACATGTTATCGACATAATAGTTAAAACCCAAAAATTGCCGCCAGAATTCCTCAAGATAAATTGACAGATCAAAGACAAGTTTGCAATTTGACATCTTAGAAACGTCAACTGTCAAGTTACATCACTCATTCTGGCGTCAACTACGGTGAAATGAAACAGTGGTGTTCCCAACGTACTATTAGATAATTGGCGACATAAAAATTAGCACATAAAAAGCAAACTGTATGAAGAAATTACAATGTTACTTTGAATTAATAAACGTAAATTATTTTTGTCTTATTTCAAAAAGGTTATTACAAGTACGAAAGTAAACCTGTCTGTCTGTTGAGGTTTCACGTGTAAACTGCTGAACTGATTTAGACTGAACTCTGGGGAAAGCCAAACATTTTTGGTAATTTTATTATTCGGTCACTCTGACACGCAACAACTATGAAAACTGTTAAAGGGCCCTAAGGAATAAAAAATATTATAATTCAAAGTAACATTGTTTTAAAGCATGCTTGATATTAAAAGTTATTGATACCAATAATAAAATAAATTAATATTTGATTAATATTATTACCAACAATAAGAAAACTTTTAACGCAAACTTTAAGTGTGACCATAATATATCCACCCTGTATAATAAAAAAAAACTGCTTAATGGCATCAATAGCTCTAATTTTTTTTTTAAAAGCCGAACAAAAATCCCCTTACCTGTTTTTTAAATTAACATTTGTTACTTTTTTAGACTTTCTAACCACAACCGTGCTGCTTGCATTACTGTAGCTTGTTCTATACAGAGATAGAAAATAGGTAGACAAAGAACAGAAAGAGAAAAAGCATGCCACTACGTGGGAGTATGGATATGACAAGGTAATCCCCGTTTTAGGATGTTGAGTAGACCATACAAAAAATCATGCGAGACACACACATAAGTAGTTATACAGAAAACTATGTATTTCCATAAGCGATAAGTACAAGTTATTTGAAATGGAAAAACAATCATTTTGATGCAAGTTTTTAATATTATATGTATCGCCTGCTGGTAGCTACTGAAATCAGTGCGGATTATTATAAGTAATGAATTTATTTTTTTAATGTAATATTTATTATCATAATATCCCAACTGTTTGCCTATAGCTAAGCATATAAATCTTCTCTACCCACTCACATAAATTTCTTTAAAGAGTACAAGAAGCTATTCGGTGCTTTGAAGAAAACTGAATACAAGTTCGGCATTAGCTTGTCTTATTCATACTCTAAGAAGTAATAAAATAATCAACTTCACAGAATACAAGAGTTACTAATAAAAAAATCCTTAGTTATCGATTGAACATTTATAATTATCAATACTAAAGGTAGTCTCTTAAAAAAAAGAAAAAAAAATCATTTTTTTTATTAATTTTCATTGTAATTAAATTTTTTATTGATTCTTTACATTTATAAAAGTTAAAAATATAAATGTATGCATGTACATTAATAAAATACCTAATTGGTTTCTTTTTTAATTATTTTAAGAAACTGTTAATAAGTCCTAGCCATATTATGTCAAAACAACATATTTTATTATGTAAAATAGAAACCTATTTTACAATTATTATACAAAAATAAAGTTCGTCCATTTTATATTAAATATCATAGATTATAGAATTTGTATTGTGTGACGATGTCATATTGAAGCGAAAAAATCAGGTAGTTACAAAAACATGCGCATTGAAAAAAAAAGTAAGGCTACACACACATCTAGCAACAAAAATAAAAAAATAACCCGAGCCCTCGACCGAAGCATTAGGTAATCGTCACTATATAACGGACTAATGCAATCGTAATGGGTTACATATACCATTTTTTAATTAAAAATACAACTATCTTAAAGCAAAGGAGTTATTCAAAATTTAATAATCACATATGAATAAGGTGTTTAATTTCAATAGATATTATGTGAATAAAGAGCAAATTAACATTACGTATAACGGTACAAAGTAGTGCATTCGTGCTAGGCGCCCCCTAAAACGATTATGTTCCCCAGCAACGCAAAAAAAATTGCTCATGATTTTTGAATGATAACAAGCCAGCCCGGCGAACTTCGTACCGCCTAAATTATTTTTTTCCTTTTTTTTTCTACATGACCTCTTGCAGGGTGCTTCTAACAGCATTCGACCTGCTTAACTGGACAATGCGGCGAGGTCCTAATTTAATTAATTAAATTAAGGCCCACAGGCAATTTTTTTTCGTTATTTTTTCGATGCTTTAATAGTTATTCTGCTATTCGGAACAGAGAGAAATATAACAAATCAAAAACTATGAAAATCGGTAAAGCCGTTTTTGTTTTTATATACATAGATATAGAAGATAGATAGATAGATGTCATGTTTCAAAAAAATAACGAACGCAAAAAAAATGATTAATATAAATATTATTCTTTCAATGAAAAATATGTTTTGAATAATATCGCAATATTTAATATACAAGCAAGGATTGTATATAAAATAATGTATTGTTACATTCTTTTCTATCGTCATGACCTAAAAGGGCGTAAGTGACCTTTATGGACGATGTAGTTTATACCTTATTTATATTTGACGATAGAGTTGCGCTTCAGCCTTTATTAAACTTATGTTTATCCGACTACGGCGAAGCAAAAAGAGGGTTATGATTTTGACCATATCGGTCAAAATCATTTTGACCGATATGTATGCATGTTCTCTTATAATTTCTATTATAATTTGACAGATTTTGTATGGTTAAAAGAGTCTTGTTTCTAACAGAAATGCACTCAAGTCGAAAAAAATCTTCCAGATAATTCGCATTTTTTATTCAAAATGACGTTTGCAAGATTTTAGAAACATCACGTCGCCTAATTCTCACTTTAACTTGTATATGATAATAATAAAGCCCGAACTACGGTAAATACTAAGGAGGAGGGGGTGTGTCGACCCCCCACCTACCACTTTCCAAGATTAAATATATCGTGTGAGGATTTGCACTCTTGTACTTGCAAGGATTTCAAATTAATATCAGTCTTCCAAAAGTCTGAGGGGGGTGATTCCTAGGCACCACTAAAAATAAAAAAATAATTAAAAATACAGCCGACTTCAAAAAAGAGAAAATTACTAAAAAAACAGTAACTAAAAGACACCGACTTCTAGAGCGACGGTTTGATTTACAAACAGTACAGCAGTCAGTAAATTTATTTTTTCTCTTTTCAGTTTAAAGGTCGGTTGTATTTTTGTAAAAAGTTTTTTCACAAAAAAAGTTGTTAAATCTGAAGTATTGCTGGGAAATCTTAGTATTTACCGTAGGTCAGTCTGTTACTGTGTGTACTGTACACATGCACAAATGCGTCGAAGAGACAGTGAATAATTTATTGATATTAAAAATGAATATTCTAGCTTATACTTAATTAGCAGATAATTTTAAAATCAATACTACAAGGCTACTGAGCCACATGGATATTTCTAAAGCCTAAAGCGCGCAAAAATCTATCGATTCAAACATACAGCCCATTTTTTTATAAAACTAGGAATCTACTCAACTAATAAGCTGAATAAAATACGTCTAATTAATCTATAAACGATTTTAATTACGTAATTAAAAAAATCTACGGTACTTGATTAAAAATCATACCTTTGACATCTTAAAATTCGTGATGATTTACCACAAGCTCAAAATAAGCAGGCAAACATTATATTATGATACGTTTATAACAGTACTTATTCCAGTGTGCAAGAGAGACGGAGCTATACAGGGTTAAAATTACCACTCTGTATCACGTGTCATTATACACCTTTGCTAGATTGATTTGACATACATACATAGTTTTTTTTGTGTATTCAACGGTTGAGCAGAAACACATGTGTCAAAACAGCTGGCCTGCCTATTGTAAGCTCATAATAAAGCACGTTTTGAAATCTTCAAAAACAATTCTTTTAAAGGCTATTTATTAATGGGGAGTTATTAAAAAATAATAATATTAGAGTAAGCTTAAAAAATTCAAACTCGGTTTAAAGCGAAATCGAATTTAACTAATGATTAAATCTCATGTTAAAAAATAATGCATTTTTTGAGTAATTTTAATCAGCTAACGGAACACATTGTCAATTTTTAAATCAATTAAGTTCTTTGAAAAAAGAAAAGAAATCAGAAACAAAAAAAAACATAATAGTTAAAGTAAAACGTAGTAACACTTACCTCCTAGTTAAATCCAAATCGGGTTCCCTTTGCAAACTGTCATTTAAACTTATATAGTATATTATACAGAGTAAAGTTATTGTAAATATTATGAACTGGTTTCTGCGCGATCGGTACCATCTTTTCACCATCACTGACATCTGAAAACAATTAAAAAAGGACTGTTAATCACGCGTCTTTTTTATAATTAAAAAAAAATAATTCTGTTACATTTATTTTCTGAGAAAAAAAAAACAATGTCAATAATTTATCCCTTATACATGAACAAAAAAAATCCCCAGGGTTATAAGCTCAATACCAAATTCCATCTAATTTAGTTGAGCCGTTTTACCGTGAAAGAAAATTCGCATTTATAAAATTAGTTAAGATTATTTAACAAAATGAAATGTTACCTTTATTTGTAAAACTGTGCAATATGCCATTTTAAGAAAATTCTAAAATAAAACTAACTTTATAAACGTACTGTAAAAATGCGTTGTACATAACGTAATATACAGAGTGTTGTTAAAATCTAGCCATAGAGCTATTGAGGGACGACCTAGACATCTTTCTTACCGATGGATAGCAAACAGAATAAGTAATCCATTATTTAAATAGCAGCAATTCTGGTAATTTTGGGAAAACACGCTAAGGACCATTTTTTGAACAATTAGTTAATTAGAATCAGCTGTGTACATAAAAGACGTAAAAAGTACTGGAGATATAAGACTTTGAGAAAGTCATTAGTTACACAAATACAGTAAAACTAAAAAAAATAATTAAGTGACTTATGAGGTTATGAATGATGACTGATTGTTACAGTTTCAGAAAAAAAACATCAAAGATTCCGGAGATTTCTGGCGAGGACGTCGCCGTCGTTGCTAAGAAATAGAAATACCGAAAGCTATATTAGAGTAAAAAAAATCAACCTGTATAGTACAATAAATAATAAATATATTATTTTCATTATCGATAAGGTCAGTGGCAGTAATAACATTTGCTCGTAAACATCACATTTTATATTTCATTATAAATAAAATACAATAATATGAATGTACCACATGGTTACTGGATGACGCCGGGGCTGCGGGGTGTTCGAAAGAGACATCGCGCCCTCGGAATACAAAGGGCTGAGGAAGGAACATGGATGGGTTTTAGTCAGTAATAGTCTGACACTTACGGCGCGAGGGGTCATTAGATGAATTCCCATCCGAAAAAAAAAATGGTTACTGGATGGCAAGAAACATTGATTTTGACAAAAAAATCTAAAAAAAAAATGCTCGTGGCCAAAAACATTTTTTTTCACTTACAATGTTTTTAAAGTATTTTTTGTATTTCAGTATATTCGTAGTATTCTGTTCCACAATTTAAAAAAAAAGATTTCTTGAATTTTCTACCGTACCTATGTTTTTCTGTCACAGACAATTTCAAAAACGTTCTGGGTCGAGGCGATCTCGAATATAATGTATATTAATCAAATTAAATAAAAAGATCATTAGATCACATATTTAGCAACTTACTAATAAAATGCAAAAGTTACTCTGTCTATCTATATTAGTTAGAAACTTAACAATTCGTTGTGACGGCCATTTTACACAAAGCCAAAAATGCTAATTAATATAAAACTTAATTACAAAATTAATCATTGATTGCAAGCATCCCGTGTAATAGACAATTACCCTTTTGTTCTTTAACTGATGACGTAATTGTGAATAACTTTACTATCTAATGTTAATACAAATGTGTCAATGGGCGTGAATGACTGGATAATGCAGCATACCGATTGCATATGTATTTATATATATGACATGGTATTGTCAGACATTACAATATAGAACAGAAGTACCTCTTACTTATTAACTAGCTTTTCGCCCGCGTGGGCTATACGAAATCAATAAAAAAAATTACAGAGTTTTATACAAACTTTGCTCCTTTTTCACCTCCCTAGGGACAATTTTTGGCAAATCCTTTCGTATCGGATGCCTACGTCACACAAAAAACACACTCTCCAAGTTTCAGGGCCTCTACGATCAGCGGTTTAGGTTCTTTACACATACACAAACACCCAGGACCCAGAATAATTTTAGTTGTCCTGTGCGGGAATCGAACTCGCGATTCGCATTGCGGCAGCCAATTGCTCAGCCGCTACCCCAAACGGACTGTATTTGACTACCAACCAACATACTACTAAGATTCTATCCATTCCATAGAAACAAAACGAAATGACGAGAAATAAATTCAATCAGTTAAAAAAGAAAAAAGATGCTATGAAAGTTTTTGGAGGGAAAATTCTCTATCCTTGTCACGCGAAACTTCATTTGTTCTAGGTATTGTCGAATACACAACGTTTTAAAATGATGACGTCATATTTCATAAGTGCTGTCTTTTTCTAGCAAAAAAATTTTTAAACACTATTTCATTCGTATTTATTTTCATTATTGTTTATTTTTTATGTTAATTGGCAATGCATTTCTAATTTAAAAAAAAAACAATTTTAATGGCACGCCATAGTTTTACGTAGTACAGGTACAGGGACAGTAATATTTTCAGCGCTGTATATGGAGTTGAAGTCGTAGTGGCCTAGTGGTTAAGGCACCTGCTTCTCGTGTACGAGTGTGCGGGTTCAGAAGCTGGCAAGTACCAATGTGACTTTTCTAAAGTCATATGTATTTTCTAAGTATATCTTAGACGTCACTACCGGTGAAGGAAAACATCGTGAGGAAACCTGGACGTAAAAAGTCTGAAATCGCAAATCCGCCTTGAGCAAGCGTGGTGATCAATGCTCATACTTTCTCTGTATGAGAAGAGGCCTGTGCCCAGCAGTGGGACAATATATAGGCTGATGATGATACGGAGTTGTGTTTCTGTGTCCATCGTTTATAACTTAGCTTTATTATCATTCATGTACGCCTACTTTAAAACATATGTGTTTTTACAATAACCATGTGGTGCACGATTGTTATCAAAGCACTCTAGGCCCGCCCCGATTTTTTTCATAATTTTATGAAGAATAGACATTTCGCCATGTTGACATGCCAATTGTTTTTGATACACGATAAACACTTTTTACTAAAAAAAAAGTAACTAAAAAAGCGAATGACAATGAATGAATGACGTTTTACCGTGAGTGTGACAAACAGACAGAATTACTTTCGCATTTATAATATTAGTAAGGATTGAAACTCAATTACATTTTTGACACGTTAATTAATGCAATTAGTCCTACTAGTTAACAAAATTATAACGTTTGCATTTTCCTTAGGGATAGGAAAAACATGACCTTAGCCGCTACAAAAATTACATAAAGTTTTTAATAGTAAATAAAAATAGCCGGCTGCATCAGATTTCATACTAAAATTATCATTATTGTAATCTGTCTATCTATCTGAATCTGGATAAATTTATAAAACCGGCCAAGTGCGAGTCGGACTCGCGCACAAGGGTTCCGTACCATTATCTCTAAAAAAGGGCAAAAAAATACTTTGTAAATTACAATAATAAACAGACGGACAGACAGACAGCAAAGTCTAAGTAATAAAAAAAAAGGGTCCCGTTTTAACGGAACCCTAAAAATGAATAGCCGAAGTGTATGTACGCGCGCATAACTTTCAAACGACTGCACCATATTAGATAATTATTGTTTTATGTTCATTATTGTCCGAAGAAGGTTTGTATAAGAAAAAAAATACAGGATTTTTTAAATTCTCAAAATATAGCAATGCGAAATTCGCCGGGGTCCGCCAGTTACATAATCATGACCCAAACTTGATATCAATTATTTGTATTTTTATTTATTTTATAAAGACATAATACTTCATTAACAATAAGATTACAAAAATATACAAACTCTTTTTGCAGCTTATTCAAACGATTTTGATATCTATTCCGTACGAATAAGGATGGAGTTGAAAGCAAAATAATTTTTACAATAACAAAGATATTCTGCATATGTTTTTTGTCATGTCACCTTAGCAATAGAGCTCATAATCGTTTGAACAAACGGTAAATAGGGTGCGATTAAATTTCGAATCTTATTATAGGTAGGTAATTAAAGATAAAATAAGGAAAACGGATATCACATAATTATAGCATAAGAGGAAAAATATAAAACAAAAGCAAAATAATTAAATTTTATCATCCATTTACAGATTTGGCAGTACTTCCGTTTCACGTATAAGTAAACGCATATGTTTTAGTATAACCTACCATTAGGAACATAGGAATAGGACACAGAAATCTACGCTTTGGAACGGGCAAATAGCTTCAATTTTACTTTTTGACTAACGGACTGACTCGTAATTATTTGACAATTCAAAAGTGCCTGTAAATGGTCTAATTGAAATAAATGTTTTGAATTTTGAATTAATCACTACATAGTATAAAACAAAGTCGCTTTCTCTGCCCCTATATCCCTATGTATGCTTAAATCTTTAAAACTACGCAACGGATTTTGATGCAGTTTTTTTTAATAGATAGAGTGATTAATGAGGAAGGTTTTAGTATATAATTTGTCAAGTTTTTGTATCCATTAGCTAAAATATCGCGGGCGAAGCCGCTGGCGGGAAGCTGGTAGTAAAATAAATCGTATAAATACCAAAATTCTGTTGTAAATAATCCTAGGTTGCTTGTTGCGCAGTCTGAAGCTGAATTTCACGCTCGATGATCCCAATCGGCTTCTGATCTCTCCAGCTTTAAGTTAGCTGTAAAAAACAAAGAAAAAAGCTATTAGTAAGCTGTTTCACGCGGTTTCACCCGCGTCCCAAAGGACCCGGATGAAAAGTACCCTATACCCGTCTCCAGCACTAATTACAACCGGTCGCACCAAAAAATTATCAGGTTACGTGAAACGGAAGAACTATAATTTATTTATTTAATTAATTACAACGGTTCAAAACCAATTACTTACAGTAAAAACTATCATTCAAGATCTGTCACAATGAACAATAATAATCTATACCTACTAATATAATAAAACCGAAGAGTTTGTTTGTTTGTATGAACGCGCTAATCTCAGGAACTACTGGTATGATTTGAAAAATTCTTTCAGTGTTAGATAACCCATTTATTGAGGAAGGCTATAGGCTATATATCATCACGCTAAAACCATTAGGAGCGGAGCTAAGAGCGAGAGCAAAATAATAATAAATGTGGGGCCCACACATAGAAAAATTGTCGAAAAAGCTCAGCTCTGCAGCTTACGCAGTGAGAAAAATTCGTAATTTAACAGATATTGAGACCGCGCGCTTAGTTTATTTCAGGTATTTTCATAGTGTGATGTCTTACGGCATTCTGTTGTGGGGGAATGCCGCTGATATTCAAACTATTTTTGTTCTGCAGAAAAGAGCTATTCGATCAATCTATAAGTTAAATCCCAGATACTCGCTTAGAGAAATGTTTAAAGAAATTAATATAATGACTGTTTCATCCCAGTACATTTATGAAAATCTATTGTATGCTCATAAAAATATTAGTCTATTTACAAAATACAGTGATGTCCATAATATTAATACAAGGAACAAACATAGACTAGTTGTTCCTGCTACCAGGCTCCAGAAAATAAGTAGGTCATTTAGATGTCAATGTATACGCTTTTACAATAAAATTCCTAGCGACATTCAAAACTTAAGCCTTAATAAATTTAAATCGTTTATAAAGCAAAAATTATGTCATAAAGCTTATTATACTGTTAAGGATTACCTTGAAGACAAAAAAGCATGGGAATAAGCTGTTTCAATATTTACACCTACACAGCAATATACACATGGACATGTAATGATTCCTAATGATTATTAACTTATTTTTTTATTATTATTTTTTATACACAATGACATTATTTACCTACTGTTTAAAGTAGATGAAATTATTTGAGGTATTCCTCGAAGCGCCACCGTTTTGAGGCGCACCTAATGAAGCGCACCTTTATTATTCCTCGGAGCGCACCTTTTAGTAGCGCTCCCGATAACAATTAAAAATATTAAAATTTTATTCCTTGAAGCGCACCCATGTTTAAAAATAGGGAAGAGAATGAAGTAAACGTAATAAACGTACGTAACGTCTCTTCCCTATTTTCGGGAGCGCTACTAAAAGGTGCGCTCCGAGGAATAATAAAGGTGCGCTTCATTAGGTGCGCCTCAAAACGGTGGCGCTTCGAGGAATAATAAAGGTGCGCTTCATTAGGTGCGCCTCAAAACGGTGGCGCTTCGAGGAATACCTCAATTATTTGTATTGTAAATGTGAGAACAATGTGAACCTTTTGTTATTTTTTTTTATTTTATTTCATTTAATATATTAATTGCGTCTGGCAGTTTGAGTAATTAGTGCGGCCTACCCAAATGTCCTCTCTGATGGTATCGTTCGTTGGATTGTTAAGCTCCTAAGTTGCTGTTGAGTTAAACGAAGACCAACACTTGCGTGTCATTGATTGGACAGGTCCACTCAAATTTGTATGGCTCTTTCTTTAAAAGGTCATTTCAGACATGAGTCCACATTGTTCTCCCATATTGCAATGGTTATTAAATGTCTGGACGTTAAAAGAGACAGTGACCCTTGAGTTTGTTTCGGTGTTTCTTCTCAAGGTAGTCGGATAGGAAACACCGGCCTCACCTAGCTATAAACAAAAATATGTTTGACGTGTAAAAGTGTTATTTTATAACCAACTTGCAAAAATAAATATCATTTATCAATATTTTGAAATATATTTTTTTAGGGTAGCTCCCAAACACGTAAAGTGGGGATGAATATTTTTTTTCTCGTGTACCCCTTCGTTAGATAAGTCTTTCAAAAATATTATGGGTGTTTTAAGACCAGTTTTAAGATCATTTCGGTTAAGCGAGCCATTTGCAAAATATCTAGCTTTTAAGTGCAAATTTTTGCTCAATACGAGCATCTTTCATCACCCTTTAACTTTTGAATGGCTATACCTAGAAATGTGAAAAACTATCACGGCTAAGTAGGCTTAACCGGTTACAAAGTTATAGTCGACTAACTAAGACCTACTATGGAACCCTACTGCGCGTGGCCCGACACACACTTGGCCGGTTTTTTTATTCTTAAAACGGTGGGTTACAAAGCCGGGGTTGAACAAGAAGTTGACAACATGAACATTCCCGCTTTGTGGTCACCAAACGATTTCGTTTAACGAGCAGATTGTAAAACCATTTGTCTTGGCCCTAAGTGTAGGTTTCCTCACGATGTGTTTCTTCACCGTCAGTGACGCACACAAACTCGCGGATTATGACACTCAATAATAATTATGACACATTACTGATTAACCTGCAAATCATTATCCTCCTAGGAAAATCCGGATAATAACATGTTACATCAGTTGTTTCTTGATTTTATTGTAGCTATTTGCCGCTGTTTTACCTGCTCGGAATGTTGCCCTATTTCCTTCTTCAGATTTAATAATAATAATAAGAGTTCATGCCCTCTACGTATATCTGACCCACAGACTGCACGTGTAAAAAGCTATTTCCATAACAAATTTTATATTAGTCAGTTGAGCAGTTTACCCGTTACATTCCATTCATTACATTGGAGTCACTTCCGCATTTATAATACATATTTGTTATAAAATAATGAAATGATAAATGTCATGGTGGCCTAGTGGTTAAGGCACCTGCCTCTCGTGTACGAGTGTGCGGGTTCGAAAACTGGCAAGTACCAATGTGTCTTTTATAGCCATATGTACTTTCTAAGTATATTTTAGACGTCACTGACTAACGGTGAAGGAAAACATCGTCAGGAAACCTTGACGTAAAAAGTCTGAAATCGCCAATCCGCCTTGAGCAAGCGTGGTGATCAATGCTCATGCCTTCTCTGTATGAGAAGAGGTCTGTGCCTAGCAGTGGGACAATATATAGGTTGATGATGATGTTGTGTTCTGGAGTGATGATCAGCGAAAGGCTGCTGGTAGAGGTTTGATGCGTCAAGCTGAAGACCCGACGATGTGGCACACGTTAGGAGGGCCTCCCCTATGTCCAGCACTGGACCAGTATTAGATAGGCTGACCGAAATCCATTCATTAGCTGGTTCTGAACATCTTTTAAGATCTGCCTAGCCTTTTTCCAACTATATGAATGCAGCTGAGTGCCAGTGTTTTACATGGAGGGAATGCCCATCTGACCTCCATAACCCAGTTACCGGGTAACACGGTAACCCCTTGGTAAGACTGGTTTTCAGACTTTCTGGCTTCTGACTACCCATAACGACTAGTTGATTACCAAACTAGGGTTGAACTAGAAGTGGGTAACACAAAAATTCCAGCTTCCTGGTTGAAAAAGTTTTTGTTTAACGGGCCAATTACGTAACCATCTGTTAGTGAACTTGGCCCTTATTCTAATTGGTATATTAATCACTCATTAGTTTAATACACCTTAATTAAATGTAACAATAATTTTGAAGGTTATTTTGCAAGATAACATAGGTAGCTATCTCAAAATAGTTTTGGACACACATAATGTGTGATATGAATGTAATGTTTTTTTGATTTACACATATTATAAATGGTTATTACTATAAAATTTAATTGATTGCAATTTCATATCAGTAAAGTTCAACAAAACAGTTTTCATTATAGTCAATTTTTTAAAATTAAAATCTTCCATACAAGTGACCATTTGCACTTCTAATTTTCTCAAGCCCGGTTAAGCTGTCGACAACCTTCTAGGTTGACCTGCGAGATGTCATTAAAAAAAAAAAACTTCTAATTTTCATTAAATTGTTACATGGCAAGGTAAGCCGCCTGATTTAAATAAATAAAATGGATTCATATAAAGAATTGTTTTAATCTCACAACCTTTGGAAATCAGGCATCTTATTTATTCAAAGATGTTTAATAAGCCTGATGACAAACATATGAAAATAATCACTTGATAACATTAGGAATATCTGAAATTGTCTGAAGTCTGACTTCTCAAACTTCTCCAAAGTTATAGCTACCGAGAAGTGGTGTTACTGTGCGGTAGCTCGGAGAGCCTAACTTCAGACCTTTCCAATTATGTCTAACATACAAGTTCACCGACAAGATAACGGCCTGATCAACTGAAAACACTGTTTACCTTAAATTTAAACTTCTACCATACGATAGATAATCTATCATTTAAGCTTTTTATTCCTAAAACGGACAACAGGAAAATTGCCGCTTTGTGGTTAAAAAAATGTTTTCGTTTAACGGGCCGATTATATAACCATCTGTTGGTGAACTTGGCCCTTATTGTTATGTCCAATAAAACAATAATTAAGTAACACTGCTTTATTTCGTAGATAAGCACTAGGTAGGTTTATACAGATAATGAAAATCAACCATACTTTAATCTGTGGGGTAGTTAATTAGTATTAATCTTATTTGACAAGAAGATTTCTATCTAAGTACTTTTACATTATTGATACACAACACTAAAAGATAGGAATTCTGTCTTAGATATATTGACGGTCCCTACGTACAAAAGGACATGTCGAAAATGGCTTTTTATTGTACAATTGGCTTAAGATTGTCCATATGCATATACCTGTATAAATATTTTTTTGAATATTACATATTTATCGTCATTTACAAATCGTATATGAGAACAAGTTTTATATTTACAATGAATAAGTGGACAATCTAAAGCAGCTATACTCTAAGTGTGTTCCGCGGAACCCTAGGGTTCCGTGATACCTCTGTCGGGGTTCCGTAAGAATTTAGAAAAAAAAATCAAAACACCTCTCTCTGGTCGCTCCGCGGCTGCGCGGACTCCGCGGCCGCGCGGAGACAAAACGCTATGAACGTTACTTATTTATTTATTTGTATTTGTAGAAACATGTGTTACAATAGCTGGTACAATATATCATAAGTTTGGTATCAACAATTTTATACTTGTACAACCCGTTCGCTCTAAGTTTGCCGTTCTGTGGAATGCGCGTACCCTCCCCCACGTGACAACAAAACTTATAATGTGTCATAGTTTTACCCAAATATTACAATTTTTATTGTTACAATTAAATAAAAAATATTTTTATATTAGGTTTGGTGACGCTACTTTTCGAACGTCATACCTATCGCCAGCGGCAAACTTAAAACGTGCGGGTAGTATACTTGTGAGCGCGTAGTCTCTTTATTAAAAGCCGCCTCTGAATTAGACGCTATAGTTGTCAACAAGCGACTTTCGACTCTAACTTCAAAGGATAAAGTCGATATTGTTTACAACGCAATTTTTAAATTTCTGTTTTTATTTTTGCTTTTTGTTTATCAAAGGTGCCGACTCGAGTATTTTCGAGAATATTTGAGATCGAGTCTAGGACTAAGTATAAAAGCGTCGCCCGTCGTCAGTTGACGATTAGCGTTCGGAGCGATAAGTTACTGCCTACTTACAAGCTCGCTAGCGAGAAACTAGTGTTCATTGTTTTACTGCCTGCTGTATTCTGTTGTCTCAGTTTTGTACATTTGTTCACCGTAGGTACTAAATTTAGTCTCTTATACGCAGTAACGATTGTGGATTATTTAAACCCCACTATCCTGACGTGTAACATTATAAATAAAGAAGAATGGAACGTTGGCTTAAAGGTGTTAAACGTGTTGCAACAACATCTTCTAATGACGCTGAATGTTCAAAAGCAGTGCGCGCGGAGAATATAGCAACCACCGATTCAGAAGATGATGCCACGACGTCAAGCTCGACGGTTTCAAAGACGAAAAGAAGGAAGTATGATGAATCTTATATCAGTTTCGGATTTGTTGATTCCAACGGCTCACCTCTCTGCATGCTCTGTAGTAAACTGCTTCCTAATAGTTCCATGGCACCTGCCAAATTGCGCCGACATTTAGAAACTGTACACCCCGAGTCTAAAGACAAGAATAAAGAATTTTTTGTTCGCAAAAAAGATCAGTTATTAGAAAGTCAAAAAAATATTATGCATGTAACACAAACTATCAACGAAAAGGCCACGGAGGCATCATATTTAGTTAGCTATCGCATTGCACAAGCAGGTGAAGCGCATACTATCGCTGAGAAATTAATAAAACCATGTGTATTAGACATAACAAAATGTATGCTCGATGAAAAATCTGCAAAGCATCTTTCTAATGTTCCGCTATCAAACGATACTGTTTCACGACGAATCCATGATCTGGCAAGCTACGTCAAACAAGAACTAGTTACACGTCTACAAAATACACGATTCGCCTTGCAAATGGACGAGTCGACTGATGTCGCTGGTTTGGCTATCCTGCTGGTTATTGTGAGATATCCATATAAAAGTTCTTTTGAAGAAGACATGCTTATGTGTTCATCGCTGCTTACAAACACTACCGGGGAAGAAATTTTTAATAAAATAAATATATTTTTTGAAGAAAATAATCTCAGTTGGAACAATTGCATTGACATTTGTACAGATGGGGCCAAGGCGATGACAGGTAAAACAGCAGGAGCAGTGTCACGAATTAAAAATAAAGCGCGTAATTGTAGTTCCAGTCATTGTATTCTGCATAGACAAGCACTTGCGATGAAGCAAATGCCGTCTAATCTAAAATTAGTTATGGATGAAGCGGTAAAAATAATTAATTTTATCAAATCACGACCACTACAATCCCGATTGTTCTCATTATTGTGTGAAGATTATGGCAGCAAACATAAAACACTGCTGCTCCATACAGAAGTGCGATGGCTGTCTCGGGGTAAAACTTTAACAAGGCTATTTGAACTTAGAGCCGAGTTACAAATGTTTCTTTCAGCAGATACTTCTTTTAATTTGAAGGACCGTTTGTATGATAAAACTTGGTTGTTCCGATTGTCTTTTATGGCGGATATCTTTCAAAAACTTAACGAATTGAATTTATCGTTGCAAGGTAAACAGACAACAGTGTTTCAGGCCTATAATAAAATAACTGCTTTTAAAAGAAAATTAGATTTTTGGATCATTTGCATTGGTAAGAAAGAAATAGAAAGCTTTACGTTACTCAGTGAGTTTGTTAGCGAAAACGACTCAGTAATGTTTGAAGATGATGTATTTGAATTGGTCCAATATCTCAGTTCGATGCGCGCATCTTTTGAAAAGTATTTTCCCGACGAACACAATACAAAAATTAAAGTGAATTCATGGATTCATAATCCTTTTTTACCCAACTTGGAAAAGCCTGAAAACATGTCAAACGAGATATATGAATCTCTTTTAGAAATGTCATCAGACACAAGTATGGAGTCACTGTTCAAAACGACGCCTCTCAATGATTTTTGGTGCAGAATCCAAGATGAATATGCAATGCTTGGCCAAATGGCTCTGGATATTCTGCTCCCGTTCCCAACTACATATTTGTGCGAAACAGGATTCTCTACCTACGCAGCCACGAAAACAAAATATCGCAATAGACTGGACGCCGAAGCTGATATGAGACTCCAACTTTCTTCCATCAAACCTGATATCAACCAATTGATGAAAAATAAAAAACAGTTTCATACCTCCCACTAGTTAGATTTTTTCTTTTTTAATGTTTTCTATTGTTTTCGTTGCCAAGTGGTGAAGTAAATAATAATTAGTAACTGTTAGATTGTACTTTTATTATGCTGATTAATAAAAAATACACTTATAAAAACAATTGTTTTATTGTAGGGTTCCATCAAGTATTTTGCTTCCCAAAAGGGTTCCGTCATTTAAAAAGTTTGAGAACCACTGATCTAAAGCCAATTGTGCAATAAAAAAAAACTGCCATTTTCGACATATCCTTTTGTATGTAGGGACCGTCGATATTATTGTGTGCAATTTTAACATATTTACAAGGTCACTTTCATTACTGTTAGTTTGACCTTACAGATAACAGTAAAAATAAGATAAACCAGACAAAAGTGGATTGAATGTCATGCTATTTTAGGCCCAAAGTCTGACAAGCAGTCTTATCAAGGCATATTGTGTTACCTGGTAACTGAGTTGTGGAAGTCAGATAGGCAATCGCTCCATGTAAAACACTGATACTCAGCTGCATCTGGTTAGACTGGAAGCCCAAATTTAGTTGGGAAACGGCTAAGCAGATGATGCTCTCTTAGGGCCAAAATTAATAAGCTGTCTATTGGTAATTGCTTACTAAATAAAGGACAACTTAATATTATTTTGGCCAAATACAGCATCTTGAGCAAGCAAGAGGATTTTTGATTTTGGTTAATCTATATATAAAACAAAGTTGGGTTCGTTCGAACACTTTTAAGTCGAAAATGGCTGGACCGAGTTTCATGGTTTTCGATTTGTTGTATTTGTCTCCATCCCGAATAGCAGAATAACTATTAAAACATGGGGCTAAAAAAAAAGATGTTGCGGTACGGAGTTTATCAGGCCAGCTTGTTTTATATAAATGGAATTAAATTAAATAAGGCTAGACATGTTTTATGTAATTCCTCATGAAGCTGGTTTAAAAATAATGATTTTGAAAAAATAATGAAAAAAGAATTTAGACACTACTTAACATTAATTTAGAAGCTTGGCTAATAACAGCTCCAGATAATAAAATACTTTCCTGCGAGTTTGAGGAAAAAGCAGTCTCTTATTATGTCAATAGTAATCTATGCTTGTAAAATAAGTAATTATTAATTTAAATTAATTGAATAATTAAAATAGTTTTTGTTAATGCTTACCTTATTTTCATTGAATATATACCTACCTAGTTTTATTCAATACTGTAAACACAACAGTGTTAATGATATTTAAAAAAATGAGGAAAAATGCTGAATTTTGCGAATAAAAATACAAACATCTGAATTGATAACCTCCTTTTTTTGAAGTCGGTTAAAAATGGTAACTACAAAAAAAAATACGTAGGTCCTAAGATAGGGATAATACATAATTCTTATATAAAACATATTTATATTTAATTACTGCAATAAATTGAGTAACTATTTAAAAACTTACCAACAACAAGTTCGTTGTTATCTGTAGGAAGTTTTGTAAACAAATCTTTTTACTCACCTCAGTACTATTTCGAATTATATGTTTAAATAAAAAATACTGAGTATGCAGCAACCCGGAAACTCTGCGCCGATTACACAAATACACAATGAGATTCACTTTTATTCACAGTGTACGGTTATTTTACAACGTTGTAAAGCCTAAATAGTGGTAAACATAAACATTTAAGACCGCACTCGAGACCACTGAATTATTATTACTGAATTATCGATAACAAAATGTAGAAAACAAATCAATCGTGCTTCTTGACAGCACTTTGACATGTGACTGGCTAGTGAAGTTTACGGAGACCGCTATGCAATTGCTATACAGTGCAATTTTAGGTACTCTTTGTGCAATATTTTCATTTATTTCATTATAGTTTTAAATGGTATTATTGTCCAAATTTTTAGTTGTAGGACGATATTCAGATAGGTTATATGCCTCACTAATTTCTCTGTTCGTTTTCTTTTTAATGGAAACAACGACTAAACGCATGCACTTTGCATAAAACTTACAAACGCTATTTGTAAACTGAAATCAAAATTTAGCTAAATGCAATCAATGCAATGCAATTATTCTGAATATAACATTCAAATTCATTCAATTCTCAATATGATTGCTTCTGATTAACTGCTTTTCCAGTTATGCTCAAATAAGGTAGTTAGGTTAAACAGTTGAGGTAGACCAATGACAAAATACGATATTAAGATTAAACGTGTTCGCAAAAAGGAAACTGTTTAATCAAACCAAGGTTATCATTAGGTAAAGAGCATAGGACAACAATATTACGACTTGTCGTAACACCTGATACAGTGTAGTTAGGTATATTATATTACGTACAACATGCGTTTATGTCTACGTACATAAGTTGTTAGACCTTAGTTTAATGGAAAATAAAGAGAATTTATATCCCAACTAGATGTTTCCAGCGGTAACGATGGCGTCCTGAAGGAGACTAGACTAGGTACCTACTTCACACATCCTTTTTTTTTCGGATGGAAAATCATCAAATGACCCCTCCCGCCATGGGTGGGGCGGAAGGGAGTGTCAGACTCTTACTGACTAAAATAAAACCCATGTTCCATCCTCAGCCCTTTGTATTCCGAGGGCGCGGTTTCTCTTTCGAACGTCCCGCAGCACAATGTCTAAAGTGGCTTTCTCTTATTACAATTCCCTTATTTAAGATTTGGAAACCTGATTCAGGGTAGTTTAATAATTCCTTAAGGGAAAATTGCGTTTTGAGAGCTCATAAAAAAGTATGCCAATTCATTGGTGGTTTACTTTTGTGATGTAAAATTAATTGAATGAACAAATTGAACAAGTATTAATGCCTACTTACGAGTGGTTTGTTTTTAATTATGTTTGGCACGCACGGTTAGGTACATACCTACTTAGTATGACTCGTCTCTTGGGAATAAAGTCCGCTTTAATATCTATAAATATAAAATGCTTTATCCTGAATGACGCTACCTACATCGTATCGATTTCTTACAAATTATTTCATAATATAGGTACTCTCACAATATGTGAGGAGCTCGTGGCTAAGTACCAGCCACACGGGTCGACCGATCATAGGTTAAGCTACGCTTGGCGCGGTCGGTCCACGGATGGGTGACTATCTATGTCATACTAAAACTCCCCCGTGCCTCGTAAAGCACGTTAAGCTATTGGTCCCGGTTGACATTTTTATATCTTTTGACAGTCGCTACGGGAAGTCTGAAGCCAGAAAGTCTGACAATCAGTCTTATCAAGGAATATCTTGTTACCCGGTAACTGGGTTGTGGACAGATAGGCAGTCGCTCCATGTAAAACACGACCCCAACATAATTAGGAAAAAGCTAGGCACATGATGATTCGACTCACAATATGTGGGGTTCATGCAATATGGTAAATAAATGAGTCGAAAATAGGCTCTAAATGTAATTACAGGTGCATGAGACATTACAGTTTTGTTTGACATGTCATACAAGCAAGTGCCTTTGTTATTGCAAGTGTTCATAGGTGACATTCATCAGGCGATACCGTCTGCTTGTTGTCAATTTACATAGAACACACGACAGCGACTCCTTGAGAATTTCGATCAGCGCCACTTACGCCAATTAAAACGGAAAAACATTTTCGCATTTGCGTTTGCATGTATTCGATTTTTGACTTACATTTTCGAATAGAATTTTCCGTGCCTGGGAAAGATCCCTGCTATCATTCCTGGTTGTCAAAAGCCAGAATCGGATAAGTAGTCTTAATTCTTCCAAGTAACATTGGCTTGAGACTTGGAAGCATATCTATGCTACCAAGTCTCGGAAAGGTCCCGGATTAGTTGTAGTAGAAGCCAGAATTTGATTAATAACAATGTATAACTTTGTATAACTTTGGTACTCAGCTGCATTCATTTAGCCTGGAGAAGTCGATCGACCCCAACATAGGTGGGAAAAGGTTAGACAGAAGATGATGATAATTTACAAATAGACGTAAACTGCTAGGTTTCCTGGTGTTTGGGCATTTTTAGCCTAGTTTATTTGGTCCGCAAGAAATACTGGCTAGGGGTTTCTGAGTGAGTTGGTTATAGGAGCTGGGGTGCTAGGAGAGCCCATGGCTCCGTAACCCTCACGCAACTCCATCAATAGCCCACAGTCCTTGCTGTCATAACATCTTTGACAGTCTTTGCGACAGTCGGAAGCCGAGAAGCCCACTACAACTATTAAAAGAGTACCGTGGCAAGATTTTTAGGATGAAAATCATCTCGCTGTAATTGGAGTGGAAGGAAGTGTCAGACTCTTACAGACTAAAACCCATCCGTATTTCTTCATTTGCCCTTTGAGTTCCAGGGTCGAGGTTACTGGGTTGTGGAGGTGAGATAAGCAAACGCTTCATGTAAAATATTGGTTAAGCTGTATGCAGTTCACATCTTATAGTTAGGAAAAATCTTGGCAGATAATGACTTTCCTTGTTCAAATTGTGGACTTTGTTTATCTGTCTGTTACGTTTTCATGATAAAACGGCTAAATCAATTTGGATGAAATTTGGCATGGCGATAATTTGTACCTTGAGGAAGGACATAGGAGGAGTTTTTATCAAGTATTTCCCTCAGGTCGCGGGTGAAATTGAGGGAGACGGCTAGTCAATACCCAGGGCCGTCTTAACCCTATTGGGCGCCGGGGTGCGTAAATGAACCTGCGCCCCCCTTGCCAACCAAACCTTATTTTGTGTGTACCATTACATAAATAAATCACTTCTGCCCGGTACTTCGTCTGTGTGTTTGTCGCACATTCGCTTATAACTCCATCATCGTCTATAAGCCCCTTTTCTTATTTCTTAAGTATTTTTGTTGAGAAAAGGCTGGACACATGACATCGTTGATAGTTAATAACGATTTTTCAGGGAAGGGTTTTGTATATAATATAATATGATCTGATGAAGATTTTCAGAGATAGGCCATGGAACTCTTCAATTATAAACAGCAAGGAACCCGCGATTGCTGCGAACGTATATTCCATAACATAACGCCTCTAAACTTTAAAGGGGAAAGCAGATATTTCTTTCTTCTTCTCCCTTATTACATATGATGGGTACTAGAAATTAAGTTGTTTTAAATTATATTTTGTATATTTTCGCCTTCAATTTCTTGAGCGATGTATTAGTTATTTTTATTTTTTTTCAAAAAAAGTTTTGTATTTCTCGCTTTTCAGTGGATCGGTTTATAATTTATCTAAATTGGAATAACCTAATACTTAGTGGTCATCACCTTTAATAACGATGTAGGTACCCTATAACTCTGGTTTCTCCTTCAGAACTTAGAGGCGGTATGTATAGAAAGGGGAAAGCGATATATAGGCATGTAATTGCAGCAATCACGGGTCCTTTGCTGTTAGTTAAAAAGTTCCATAATCTATCTCCGGAGATCTTAATAAGACCCTTATATGCTATATACTAAAACTTTCCTTGAAAATATGCATTTGAATAACGAAAACCCCATTCAAAGCGGATCAGTCACATTTGAGAAAATCGCGGACATACACAAGCATAAATAAGGGTCGCCACAGAACATTCTCTTTTAAGGTTGGTTAAAAAGCAAACGTCACGTAGGTATCAAAGGGCGCGTGCCCGATTTATAGCCGTAAGCTCTTAAAATGTGCCGCCTGTACTTGTTGGCATATAATATATTTAATTCATTTAACAATAAGATCTAAATTGCCTTTCACATTACAAGTCACAAGGCAAATATGCCGAAAGTTACATTGTAAACAATCTGAATAATGTTTATAAATTTTTGTTAAGTAATTTTTAAAACTGATTTTACGCATGGTACGATTCAGACGATCGACTTGCGCCCCCTAAGACCATGCGCCCGGGTGCCTCGCACCCCTTGCACCCCCGGGTAGAGACGGCCCTGTCAATACCAATACTAAAGGTAACAATCGTTGCTATAGATGATCAAGGTTATGGTGTCGTAAATTATGCAACTCTATACATGTCGTAATACCAGCCGCAACAACTTTCTCCACTACGCTAGCCGTAGCTACTTATATGGTGGTTTAATTCGGCAATGAAGATGGATGAAAGAAAACAGAACCCACAACCCACCTACTACTCACTATCTACTACCTACCTGCATTATTTATTATTTGGAATTAGCATTGCTATTCAACGTGGCAATCAGCCAGTCTTCTGGGCACGTTACCAGATGATAACCATGTGGAGGAATATTATGAATTTATGATGCGTAACCTTGAGGTGTGTTTTTTAATTTATATTTATAGTTTTAGTAGGTACATGGTGGAGTCGTAGTAGTTATAAATCTTTTTAAAGCCTGTAAATATGTATATTATTAACTAGTTTATGTCCGTGATTTAGTCTGCGTGGAATAGTCGTGCTCCGCTCCTATAGGTTTAAGCATGATGATTAGCCTATAGCATTCCTCGATAAATGGGCTATTTAACACTGAGAGAATTTTTAGAATCGGACCCGTAGTTTCTGAGATTAGCGCTTTAAAGCGAACAGTATCTTCAGCTTTATTTATTAGTATTTACATAGATTTAAAGCGCCTTAATCTATT
This sequence comes from Pyrrhia umbra, assembly GCA_963891755.1. Classification (NCBI taxonomy): domain Eukaryota; kingdom Metazoa; phylum Arthropoda; class Insecta; order Lepidoptera; family Noctuidae; genus Pyrrhia; species Pyrrhia umbra. Next base: position 8,319,763 of record OY982943.1, read on the forward strand.
TCGGAGCAAAATCTCTTTCAGTCACAACAATAAGTAATTATTAACCTACGTCTTCTTATTATCACTTATGATGATTGCTTTCTCTCAAATGTTAAAGGAAAGGTAACGAGATATTCTGCTGTTTTTTTTTCATGTAATTAGGTGTCATGGAGGCGTAGAGGTTAACCTACGCCTTAAGTACAAATGCGCTACCGGGGCTGCGGGACGTTCGAAAGAGATACCGCGCCCCCGGAATGGAAAGGGCTGAGGAAGGAACAAGGATGGATTTTAGTCAGTTAGAGTCTGACACTCCCTTCCGCTCCACCCATGGCGGGAGGGGTCATTTAGATAGATAGATAAAATATTCTTTATTGTACACCATTAGATAACAACACAGGAAAATAAAAACAAAAAGGCAACAGTACAATAGGCGGTCTTATCGCTAATAGCAATATCTTACAGACACATTTAGTGATTTCCCATCTGAAAAAAAAAGTACAAATGCGCAGGTTCGAAACCTGGCAAATACCAATGTTACCTTTTTAAAGGCACATGTCATAAAGATAAGTTTATTCGCAAATATGGGTACAATACAGGTGATGCAGATACATTTTTGGTTCAGCCATATTTTGCCATGATGGCATGCAAATTTTAATCACAAGTAGTAGTAGTCATGTAGGTACTTTCTAAGTGTATCTTGGATAGGGCTGCCATTCGTCCGGATTTCCCCGGATTTGTCCTAGTTTAGATGGCGTCCGGGGTGCGTCCGGGCGGATTTTCAAAGAGCGTCCAGAGAAAACCCGGACACTTTTTACCTGATATCCGATTAATTGAAAGGTAAGCAATAATTTAAAACAAATAATAAAAAGTGTCCGGGAAAAAATCAAACTCATTCAAAATGTCCGGAGTTTTTATAGTTTTAGTCCAGGGTCGACGATTTGGGTGATGGCAGCCCTAATCTTGGACAACACTGACGATCGGCGAAGGAAAACATCGTGATGAAACCTAGGCTTAAAAGTCTGAAATCGCCAATCCGCCTTGAGCTAGCGTGGTGATCAATGTCCATGCCTTCTCTGTATGAGAAGAGGTCTTTGGCCTTGATGGGAAAAACAGGTTTTCCTTGAATAATTATTTCAGATTTATTTGGAGCCTTTTTTCATACACGTATCTGACGTATCTACAATTATTTTTGTCAATGAATACTGGCTAGCGGAACTCTGGCGCAAACATTCGAGATAAACAAAAAAAAATAATGATTATCTTTTTCCGCAATCAAATCGATACCTATTATATAATTTTCTACAACAAAACTAGTGGCACATGTGAGCTAGAGGTCTGAATACTAACAATGTCATGGCCTAATGGCCTTACGTATTGTCGATACAGCAATCTGTATAATCTGTGGTCAGTACGAATCAAACCTTCGCTATGGTCACACGTGTGTTACCACCGCCAATTTGAAAACGACAAAATGATTTACGTAAGTTTTTTTTTATGTTCATTATTTTGTTTTGTTCTTAATAACCAACCATTTGTTGTCTTCAAATGGTGTTTTCACTTTGAAAACTAAAGATGGTAGGGCAAAAGTTTATGACGCACAAAAGTTATGTTTTGTATTATGTATGTTTATGTAATCTTTTACATGGTGCTCTAAAACGAATGGACGCGAATCTTTATATATAGGTATATAAAAATTAATCCCTATTTCCTTTGGTCATCGCATCACGTGTGAACGGCTGGATCAATTTAGCTGAAATTTGGTACGTAGATAGAAGGGACCCTGGAGAAGGTATTAGGCTACTTTTTATCCGGGTGCGTGAAGTAGTTCCCTCAGGACGCGGGTGAAACCGCGGGTAAAGGCTAGTTTCGAGCTGAGCTTTAAAATTCCTGATTATAAAAATCATTTATATTCTGATCCAGCCTGTCCCTTGCTGTCCTCCCCCAGCGACGCCCTAAGCCGAGGCCCGTACCCCACTAGGGGGTGCCCTTAGCGTGTAGTCGCTTAGTTTTGTAAGTTACGCCCTGGCTGGAGGCCCTAAACTCATTTAAGGCACTTCACAGGCAAGCCCGGTTAAGCAGTCGACAACCTTCTAGGTTGACATGCGAGATACCATTAAAAAAAAGAAACTAACCCCGGTATACCATTATTTATCATGTTGCAACATCGGATTAATCGTATCGAACGATGGCCTTTTCACTAATGCGATCCAACATACACCTATTGTCCGGTATTCGAGTACGCATCACTGAATACTACAAAAGCAGGGTATTACCAAAGTAGGTTACATATTTTAGTCAGTAAATAGCTGTTTTAATAATAGTGAATACTCCTTGTGAAGACCTTCGTCATTACTAGAAGTATACCTATAGCCTGTATAAATTGATTTTGCGAAAAATGAAAACAAAATCATAACCTATTTTGTTGTAATTTTCCTACATCTAAATATATATAAAACTCAAAGGTGACTGACTGACTGACATAGTGATCTATCAACACACAGCCCAAACCACTGGAGGGATCGGGCTGAAATTTGGCATGTAGGTAGATGTTATGACGTAGGCATCCGCTAAGAAAGGATTTTGATAAATTCTACCCCCAAGGGGGTGAAAAGGGGGGCAAATTTTGTATGAAACTCGGTCATTTTTTAACTCACGCGGGCGAAGCCGCTGGCGGGAAGCTAGTAGATAAATAAAATTGCATTAAATGATGTATGATGATGTTTAAAGCATGATCCCATTTTGTTAGTTTCTGTGGCAGAACTAAAACAAATTAAATGATTACGACTTTGTTTACATTTTTCGTAAAATCAATTGGTACAGACTATAGATACCTAGATATTTCTGCAAAGCATTGTGTGTTCTAGCTTGAAAGGTATAAGTGCTAATGTAACATTCCAGCTTCGTTTCTAGAATGAAAACATATTTATACACGCTTTGTTTAATGATGGGAAATCATCAAATGACTCCTCTTGCTGTAGGCGGAGCAGGAGCGATAAATCAGTCTTTTCCTGACTAAATCCCATCCATGTTCCTTCCTTAGCCTTTTGTGTTCCGGGGGCGCGGTAACTCTTTAAAACATCCCTCAGCCCGGCGTTACAGTGGCACCTATACCGTTCAAATTGCCACAGCAACGCTATGCAACAAGAATAGATATGGGGGTAGAAACCATGAGGACAAGTTCCTCTACAAACAGCTCTACTTAATTACGTTAGGAATCACCCATCAGTATATTAAGTCAGTCCACTGTCGGACGGTGCCCTTTCTCACAGCTCGTCACTGAACCTGATCTTCAGCTCTCCTCCTCAAATCCCTGCCCTCTGCCCTATAAGTTTCAAATCGTAGAAATAAGAATATCATTAACAATAAGCAGTATTGAAGAAGTATTGTTTCTCTTTTCAGAAAACGTTACTGCTGCTAATCACAACCCTGATTTCATCGGCGTTGAGCGAAAAATGCATCGGAATAGTCTTCAACAACAAATGCTATGAAGTAGAAATCCTAAAGGAAGGGATAAACAATATCCACCAACTAATTCTGAACGACAATGATAACACATTGTATTTCACATTCGATCAAATAGCCAGAATACCAATGAGAGGCCTTGGATTCTTCAACTTAAACACCAAAGCAACTGGAGTCATTGATGGTATTAGAAACGCTACTGGTTTAGCTATTGATCAGAGAAGAAATCGAATATACGTCGGTGGCGCTGACGGACTGTTCTTTTTAAACGATAACAAAGTTCCCGAACAGTTACCCGTGCAAGATAATATACACTATCTTTTCTTTAAAGATATCATTTTCTTTATTAATAGAAGAAGAGAAGCTTATAGATTCGACTACGGACTTGTAACTCCTTTAGAAGAGGTCAAAGGTATTGCAGTAGATAAATTGATTATTGATGATGAGTACAACATGTTTTTTTTGCAGAATAGGAAATTATCTAGAGTTAAATTAGGGACCAGAGCAATTAATACACATGAAAGATACACTGTAGATGCTATTACAACTGACTTTAATTATAAACCGTTTGTAAGTACAACTAATGGTGTTTATGTATATAATAAATATAAGTATGCGTTAGATAGAGTTTCGAATATTGTTGATTTGAGAGAATTAGTTTTTAATAGACAAGGAGAACCGATATACGTAGTTGTAGATAATATAGTTAAACTTAATAACCCTATTCCTTATATAAGAGATTGATAAGATATGAACAATAATAATTATTTATTTGTAAACAAATTCGTTTTATTGCCTTGGCATTTTTATTGGGTCAATATCAATATTAAAATATGAACTGATGTGCTTTCCGATCGGTAATGAATACATTAAATAAAGATTCAAAATCAAGTTTCTAAGTGATGATATCTGGAAATTCTCAATGGATTCCACTAATAGAAAAGTACATTATCTCAGATTGCTATAGGCTGAAAACTTCGCTAGAGTTTTTTTGATGTTAGAAAGACACAAAATCTTTAATACAGGACCAGAGTTTTATTAAAAAAACAAGGAGCATCCAGCCTTGCAGTTTAATGGATTTTAATGAAGATTTTTTCCAAGAGCCATTTTGTCTGTTGGCTTTATCGTCATCAGCACTATTTACTTTCCCACTGGGTAAAGGCCTCTTCTCACACAGAGAAGGCATGAGCATTGATCACCACGCTTGCTCAAGGCGGATTGGCGATTTCTCATTTTTGTTGTCCATTTTTACCTGGGGATCTTTCCCTTCACCGTTAGTCAGTAGTATTTTAATACACTTGGAAACTACAAGATGACCTTAGAAAAGTGACATCGGTACTTGCTAGGTTTCGAACCCGCAATCTTGTAAACGAGATGCAGTGCCTCAACCACTAGGCCACCATGACATCACCACCTCCCAAAATGATTCAACACATAATTTATCTCACGGAAGATTCGGTCAATAAACGCAAATACGCGGATAATTTCGGTGTTATTATAATAATTATTTTGCCTGTGTTGGAGGTGATCTTTCATGATTTTGTTCATTGATAAGCAGGTTATTATATAGTTCCGCCTCGCCAGGCAACTGACGTTTAAAAGGAAAATACGCTTTACATTGTAAATTACGTATTTGCTGTGGGGCATCAGAATCGTGACGATGTATATTCCGCAGTTTTTAAAACCCAGTTTAGATAGATCCTCCCCCATTCTTCCTGCTGTTTCCTCCACCGTTTTGCTGTGGGTATTCAGTTAAAATTATTTGTCTGGGACTCGTAATTCATTCGTTCATTGCCTCGACGCTTTTCTATTTCTATTCCCAACTATGTATTTCGCCCATACCCATAGATGTATTATTTTACTACCGTTTTATAATATACCTATGATTTCGCCTGAAAGCACTATAAATACGACAGAGACAATAGGACCTCTTTGAAGTCTGCTACTTCCTCCTCCTTCAACCTAACCTCTTTGATAATTTTCACACTTATCTATTAAGAATCTGTGGATGATCTTTCTTTGACAATTTTACAGGATTGAAATGAATAACAAATATATTTTAACTCGAAAATGACTAAGGTAGGTTCTATAGATTTAAATTGATTATACGTTTAATCATGGTAGGCATACGGTCGGTGGGTCATCTTAGGGGCGGACCTGGATAAAACTTTCTACTGATAAAGCGTCAAAGGATTGGAGACTGATGTCATGCTGTGATTGAGTGGACTGGAAGAAGGGATCGGCTTCATCCTTGAGTGGTCCGCTTGTACAGGTACCTCCCCTACCGAATGTCAGTCCATCTTTTGCCGGCAGCCTTTCGTAGATCGCCACTCCATATTCCCGGCCTTGTCCTTAACTTACTAGGCTTGCCTAATCCTTTTCATTGTGAAGTACCGTTGGGCTGAGCGAATAGCCGTATTCTTTCCAGATGTTACCGTTTTCGAAGATGCTATGGCGCTCACGACGCCCAGTACTTGGCGTTCTCATGGTAATGATGATAAGCCCCATAATCTTCTTCGCGATGGACCGGGCTAAAGTTATCATTGAGGATTTGAGTGATGCTAACAGGTAACCAAATAAATTCCTGTCAGGCTTAAACGTTTAATAATAATCTCCAGACTGATTTCGATCATGGCGGCCAATCTCAATGAAGACTAGCTAGGTACGCAGGAGATATTATAGTGCACAGCGCTTGCGCAGACAAAGGTGCACTCTCTATTCCCTCACTCTCATAGTCCGATGAGTCCGACACGACTGGGGAGAGATCAGGCGCAGGACCGACAGCTTTACGTGCTCTCCGAGGCACGGAGGGGTCTCGTATGTTCAGAAAACGGTCACCTATCCCCTTTACATGAAGTTAAAACATAATTGTTAAATTGTGGTCATGCTATAGCTCTTTCCTAAGTCTTTTTGAAAAAAAAGCGTATTGATAAGTTATTCAAGTCAAAACTGATTGAGCAGTATTTATTAAGGCCTTCGAAATACCAACCAGATAAACACTACCAGAAGTTAAATCCTCCAAGGTTCTCCAAAGGCCCTGGTGGAGGCCCTAAATTCATTTAAGGCACTTCACAGGCAAGGCCGGTTAAGCAGTCGACAACCTTCTAGGTTGACATGCGAGATGTCATACAAAAAAAATAATAGTTCTCCAAAGTTAGCCAAAAGTACTAGAACAGTATTGAAACTTACTTCCTCTGTAAAAATATTATGGTTAATAATTTATTTACTTCAAGGCTAGTCCAAAAGCGCCTAAAAGAAAATGTGGAGCAAGAAAAAGGCACAGGCTGCAATATGCCACAACTGAATCCATTTTCAGAAGAAATTGCAAACTTTAGCCGGAATCTACCGATCGTTAGATGTCATGGCTTAGACTGGGTCAATTGCTTTGTAAGTATGTTTATATCTACTAATAATCTATACATATAAAATGCTTTGTCCTGAATGACTGACGGATCAACGCACAGCCTAAACCGCTGATCGTAGAGACCTGAAACTTGGAGGACGTGTTCTTTGTATGACGTCAACATCCGATATGAAAGGATTTTGCGATATCATTATCATTTCTGGCGGAAAGCCAGTGCTTAGCTCGCGTGGGCTATACAAATACAAATTACAGAGTTTCATACAAACTTTTCCCCCCTTTTCAACCCCCTTAGGGGAAAACATAATAAACAATATGCTTACGCCTACATACAAAGAACACACCCTCCAAGTTTCAGGTTTCTACGGTCAGCGGTTTAGGCTGTGCGTTGATCCGTCAGTCATTCAGGACAAAGCATTTATTACAAATGCTTTGTCCTGAATGACTGACGTATAAAGATAATAGTATTCCTTTCTTAATTACAGAAGTCTGAATGCAAAGTTTCGAAAGAAATTCTGAAAACTACTAAGGAGGTTGTCTGTATTTACAGAAATATTATTTACGTGGATGATCGAAATTTTTACCTAGACCGTCCGATGAAAGTTTTAGGAGATGAAATATTTGCGTTAAATAGAAGCGATCACGTCAAAATAGAATGTACTGGCAAGTCTATTAATAGGTAGGTTTATATTCACTAATATTAGAAAGGCTAAAGTTGGTGTGTTCGTTTTGGCAACCAGCCTTACTAAGGAGTATCGTGTTACCCGGTAACTGGGTTGTGGAAGTGAGATAGGCATGTAAAACACTGGTACTCAGCTGAATCCGGTAACACTGGAAGCCGACCACAACATAGTTGGGAAAATGCCTAGATACATGATGAATCCAGACCCTTTATTCTTTTGACCATAGGATCTCCGTTTACCATGCTTTCAGCCCAGGAGCACGAACCCACTGGACAGGCTACAAGGCTGGTTTCCGACCAGTCCCAGCTGAACCAATTCCTCCAAACCGCAAGGATTCCTACAACGTGATGATCCTGTGTTTCGACTCCACATCCCGAAATTCTTTTATAAGAAATATGCAGAACAGTTATAAATATTTGACTGATAAACTGAACGCTGTTATTTTGAACAGGTAAGTGATATTTGAAACAGATATCTCGTGGAGAATTGATCGATATAGTGTTCATGATTGATGAAGATTAATTCCATGTCAGAGGCCGTCAGGCGGATTTGAGAAAACTCTGACACTAGGGCTTGTTAGGTTAGTAAACATGCAGCCCACACGATAAGAAAAAGAAGATGAAGATTAAATTAATTCTATATTAAAGTTTATATGAGTTGGCATTTAATGGGAAATCTTTATAACGACTTACGTCTCTAAAAATCTATGTAACCGAATATATTCTTAGTAGAGATAGTATTTTGACATAAGGTCCATTACAACTAATGTCAAATCCTATCTCTTATACAGATAAGTTATTGAAAATAGCCGTTAACCGATGCCAGATTTTTTTACTGATAGAAAGCATAATTACTCCTGAGTGCTATAGGCTCTTTTACGTCTGCTTTAAATATAAACAATGTCGCGTAAAGAAGCTAGTATTTAATATTTTCTAAATGAATAATATATATATTATGTCTGGAAGAAGTCGCTGATCGCGATTAGACCGCCCATTGTACCACTTTTACTGAATGATCCATTTTTTTTCTGATCCTTTATTAATTTGGTTTTCAATAAGGAGTATATCTATCTATCTATTATGTTCTACAAATACCTGTACTAGAATTTTGTAGTGCTCTTCTCAATTTTCAGTTACAATATCGTGGCTGATGGTACGACAGGCGCTCTGTACCCCATCTTAACAGGCAAACCAGAGGAAGAACACATTTATACAAAGAAACGAGGGACGAGGAAGAAATACGTGTATGCTAAGAAGTTTATATTCCATATGTTGAGAAAATACGGGTAAGTTTAAACAGCATCAAAATTGGGTGACGACTGTATCTCTGACGTCCTTAACCCAGTTACTAGGTAACACGATGGGAAATTATCAACGACTCCTCCCACTGTGGGTGGCGCGGGAGAATGTCAGACTAAACCCATCCATGTCCCTTCCTTGGCCCTTTGCGCTCCAGAGCTCTGGTAATTCTTTCGAACAATCCCCCAACACGATATTCCCTTGATAAGACTAGTTGTCAGACTTTCAGGCTTTTATTTACCCTATTTAGGATCTACAATGACAGTACGCTCAATAAGGAATGAATATTCACCACGGAACGTCCGCTTCATGCTTAGCTTAACCTAGTCCAATCGATCCTGCAGCTCTCACTGACCCAGAAGCTCATCTCAAAACCTTATGTTTAGTTGCGATTTTTTCTCAGATATCGTACAGCATACTTCGAAGACATGCCCTGGATAGGTTCTTTGCAGCAGAAGTTCAATTGGTTCAGAAAACAGCCGGCAGACCATTACATTCGGACGTTAATGCTGTCCGATGTCAGTCACGGAAAGAAATGGTATCCGGGCAGGCATTGCATAGGAGCTACTCCACAGTACCAGATGATGATGAATTTGGCTGATGAGGTACGTTATGGAAACTGATTTTGCAATGATTACCAGAAAGGGTGAGAGTTTTTATATCTTATGGTGCTAAGGAGCGGACGGTCAAAGTCATCGCTGGTGTTATCTTAAAGGCAATGATGAATATGCAGCATATTCAAAGAATTTAGATTTCTGTTACATTTGAGCGTCCCTCCTCTATCTTCTGAATAGTTGAAGAAAATTTACAGACATAGCATATACCTACGAGTATGTATGACAAACTTACAAGGAAAACTAACACGGCTAAGTAGGCTTTACCAGTTATCATGGACACGCACGAGGGCGGTTTTGCTTCTAATATTATAAAAATGTGGAAGTCTACGATTGTGAGATTAGAATTTGTCAGTCTATCACTCCTTATCCTAAAAGGATTTAAATGTTATTTGTAACTCAAAAATACCTGGATTCGTATCAACATAAATACTTTTAATCCCAAAAAATATACGGTTTTACCTTCCTTAGTTAAAATAGATAAAAAAGACGAAGATAAGCAAGTTTTAAATATTTTTTTCTTACTTCTAAATTCTAGTTTCTCCAGTTAGACGGCAAGAAGTTCTGCTTCACCTTAATAGTAGACAAGGATTATGAGAACTTCACCGTGCTTCCCACGGCTGACGAGACCTTGCTCTCGTTTCTAAAGACCCTCGCTGCAAGGAAGACGCTGGAAGACACCCTTGTTTTGATCATGGGGGACCATGGATCTAGGTATGGAGAACTTGTATGTTCTGTATACATATAATGGTTTATAATAGAAACAAATAATGTTGATGAGGAGCTCGTGGCTAAGTTACAGCCGCACGAGCCAACCGATCATAGGTTAAGCTGCGCTTGGCGCAGTCGGTCCGTGGATGGGTGATCATCTATGTCATAGCGAGACCCTTCGTGCCTCGGAAAGCACGTTAAGCTGTTGGTCTCGGTTGTCATTTGTAGATCTTTGACAGTCGTTACGGGTAGTCAGAAGCCAGAAAGTCTGACCACTAGTCTTTCCAAGAGGTATCGTGTTACTCGGTTACTGGGTTGTGGAGATCAGATAGGCAGTCGCTCCATGTAAAACACTGGTGCTCAGCTGCATTCGGTTTAGACTAAAAGCCAACCCCAACATATTTGGGAAAAGGCTAGGCAGATGAATAACAAATGATGTCGTGTCGCACTAGCAATTTATCCTGGTTCATAGCTAACAAACATGGATCTTATTTGATCAAATATGACCTATTTCCACATACATTTCGGCCGTCAGTCATAGTTTAGCAATGCACCGGTTTGAAAGGTTCAGCATTTCAGTTTTAAGAAACAACTAACCCCTCTTATTACTAGATATAGAGCTCTCTCATTCTTCACCACAAAGACCTACCCACATCTTCAGTAAAACCAACTGCATACTGTATTCCACTTCAGGTATTCATCAATCCGGGATACTTACCGAGGCAAAATGGAAGAACGCCTGCCTCTAATGGCTATACTCTTACCGCAAAGACTAAAAAAGCTCAGGCCTAAAGCCTCCATGGCCCTGAGACATAACCAGGATGTGCTGACGACCCCCTTTGATATACACGCCACTATTTTAGATGTACTGGACCTTAAGAATAAGAGTAATAATCACAAAATACCCGGAACTGATCTCCTGAGAGCCATAAGTTTATTGGATAAGGTAATTCTATCTAGTTTTTCCTTCTTTAACAGTATAAATCAGAGAATAATAAATGAGAAACCACGTTCCCAAAAATCAGGCCTTTAGCACGAAACTCCAGAATAAAGTTATAATCTTTGTCACTTGATGGTTTTCATAATGATCACAACTATTTGTAACAAGACTATTCTTCTCCATAGGACCCACTTTTTGGAACCGTGCACCTAACTTCTTTTCTTGACGTTTTATAAATACCTGTAATTGGTCTACATGAAAGAAAACCTACTTGACTTGACTTGATCCTACAACTACAGCTACCATGGCTTATTCCTTCCAGATTCCTACATCCCGTTCATGTGGCGAAGCCGGTGTGATGCCGCATTGGTGCGCTTGCTCCAAGTGGTACAATGTCTCCAGGAACGACCCAATGTACGAGCAAGTATCTCAAGTGCTGGCCGAATACATCGATAGCGTCAGCCAAGAAATGGGGTGAGTCTGGTGCTTCAGAATAGAACACATCGCTTACATCTATACTAATATTATAAAGAGGAAAGATTTATTTGTTTTTAGGGTTTTAACTGAAAAACTACTGGACCGATTTTAAAAATTCTTTTACCGTTAAAAAGCTACATCTTTACGAAGTGTCATAGGCTATATTTAATTTCCAGAAATAAATAGGGATCCCTACTAAAACTTGAATAATTGTAAAAAAAAAATTGTAACCCATGGTGGAAAAATGTCCACGCGGGCGAAGCCGCGGACGGGAAGCTAGTTAGGAATACTCTTTTAAAACTGGTTCGTACAAGGCCTCCAGTCCTGCTACCATCTTGCTAACTGGATATTATTCGATATGAGCTAGCTATTCTTTTAAGTAAGTAGTAGCTGATGCTCCTTTCTTTGGAGTTTTTACCAAATCATTCATTAGTCTTGCATTTCTCTGGGTTAGGATCGTCTTTCAGTCTACCTAGAACCAGTTTTTTAGCGTTGTTAGCGTGTCTATCATCTGATCAGACGAGCTACTGCATAGTGCATACTGATATTCTTACGTTATCCCAGTAGTCAGGCTTCAGACATCCGTGACGTCATAGATGTTCATATTACCCTAAACTAGACAGTCTTTTTATGTTACTTGATGGCTCAACAACAACCCTACCATCTTTTCAGCGATGTATTGAAGTTTTTTTGCCGTCCCAAAGACAAAATTAATATCTTATGGGATCCCTACTACCCTTTAAATCAGTACACAGCAACGCTTTGCGGGAAAAATGGGTACCTTGATAGATCTTTCCCAGCCAAGTTCCTTCACAAAAAGCTCAAATAATACTCGATAGTAAGTTTTATGTATTTACCAGGTCATTGTGCGCAGAAAGGCGTCTAATATCAACGGAATGGGTGCTTCACCAGCGTGCTAAAGACCACCTATCCAAAATTAACTATTTTAACATCAACGAATTGAACCATTTCAATAAACATAGTTCGACGATGAAGACACTGGATGAATATTATCAAGCCAAGGTCACTAGCCTCTTGTGCATGCATGCTTTGTTCAAAGTATCAATAAGATAAATGTCTGATCGTATGTAGCGATGTATATTAAACTCCTTTGGGAAAGATATCCGGTACCATCTTAGTTTTTAAATAATTGGGGGGGGGCACGTTTTCAGTCGTGTTTGTATTCCCAGGTTTCCCTGATTAAGATTCCATGAAAAATGAATGTATGATTCCCTTCCTGCACCAGATGTTTCGGCGTCTGGATGTTTGTGTAATACATCATTATCTGCCCATTTACTATCCCACTGTTGGGTAAAGGCCTCTTTTAATTCAGATGAGGCATGAGCATTGATCACCACGCTTGTTCAAGGCGGATTGGCGATTTCAGACTTTTTAGCCCCTGTTTCCTCACGATGTTTTCCTTCGCCGTTAGTCAGTGAAGTTTAAGATATACTTAGAGGTATATTGTAACTTTATAATTTGGTTGACCTAACGTTTCAGATAATAATGAGTCCAGGAAAAGGTGTGTTTGAAGGCACAATGATCTACAACTCAGCCGGGGATTATTATATGATCACTCAGAGGGACATATCTCGAGTGAGCGCGTAAGTATTTTCATTTCATATGTAAGTCCTATTGTAATCAGTTAAGTAAGGGGCTCGTAGCTAATTAACAGTGCGGATCGATAGATTAGCAAGGTTAAGCTGCGTTAGCCGCGGTCACTCCATGGCTGGCTGACCATAGCGAGACCATACCCCTCCGTGCATCGGAGAGCACGTAAAGCTGTCAATTCTTGCGCCTGATCTCTCCCCGGTCGTGCCGGACTGCCGACCCATCGGACTATGAGAGTGAGGGAATAGAGAGTGCACCTGTGTCTGCGCCGATTCCCGTACGGTTCACTGAATCACGGTTGAACGATACAACTGTACATAGAAAGCACGGTTCGCCGATGAACGATTGTACGAAAAAATCATTGACCGATACCATTATTCACAGAAAGCACGATTCGCCGAAACAACCCTTCAACGATAGAACGTTTGACCGATATCACGACATGCCGACACATTAGTTCACCGAATCACGCTTGATAGAAATAGCGATTGACCGAAAGAATTTTTTACCGAAAGCAATCAGAAATACGGAAATACAATCGGATAACTATTTAATTTATCATGATAATCTGTAAAGAAGATAGGGTAAACAAGATTGAGCGCGCCCCCAGGTCATCCTCCAGGGCCATAGGCTGCCGGGGCTGCGGGATGTTCGATAGAGTTACCGCTCCCTCGGAACGCAAAGGGCTGAGGAAGGAACATGGATGTCGGTAAGAATCTGACGCTTCCTTCACCTCACCCACGGCGGGAGGAGTCATTTCATGATTTCTCTCCCGAAAAAAAAGAAAAGGGATGAATAAATTATTTTTAAACTTCTTATTGTGTTTCAAGCTACTTTTATCTTCGGCTGCGTTTCTGTATACTTATGAATCTTCTTTCAATTTTCGTGTACAACAGATAATCATGATAAATTAAATAGTTATCCGATTATATTTCCGTATTTCTGATTAGAGATCAAAGGTGCTTTCGGTGAAAAATTCTTTCGGTCAATCGCTATTTCTATCAAGCGTGATTCGGTGAACTAATGTGTCGGCATCGGTCAAACGTTCTATCGTTGAAGGGTTGTTTCGGCGAATCGTGCTTTCTGTGAATAATGGTATCGGTCAATGATTTTTTCGTACAATCGTTCATCGGCGAACCGTGCTTTCTATGTACAATTGTATCGTTCAACCGTGATTCGGTGAACCGTACGGGAATCGTCTGCGCCAAGCGTGCGTGCACTATAATATCTCCTGCGTATGTGGCCAGTCTTCACTGAGATTGGCCGCCGTGACCGAACTCGCTCTGGAGATTATTATTAATAAGTTAATTTCGATATAGCATAGCGCATAGTTTGAAAGCTAGTAATAGCCAATTTGACTTCTTCAAAATCAATTCCTTAATTTCCCTCGGATGTAACTGACGAAAGGTGAAGGAAATTGTAAAAAAAAAGAGGCTTATAAATGTCTTGAGCAAGCGTGGTGATCAATGCTCATACCTTCTCTGTATGAGAAGAGGCTTGTGCCCAGCGTGGGTTAATAAATAGGGCGTTGTTATTGATAACTACTCAAATCATTAATGTTTTCAGATATGGAGAAGAATCGGAATGCGTGCGCGCTACGCACCCTCACTTAAGTAAATACTGCTTTTGTAAAGACAGACTTGCCAACAATACAATAAACAGAACATTTAATAACGAATAATAAATACTGTCAAATGAAAGAATTGTTTTTAAAGTTTTTTGTAAACCCTACACATTTTGATACGTCGTCGCAGTATTTCTATCCTAGAAAAGTAATAAGTACGCTTTATTTTTTGGGGATAGGAAATCATCAAATGACTATCCTCCCGTTGTGCGTGGAGTGGGAGGGAGTTCATGGTCCTTCCTTCGCCTTTTGTGTTCTAGTGTCGCGGTAACTCTTTCGAACAAACCAGCAGCCCCATTGTTTTTTTCATGTAATTTGATGTCTCAGAATTCTCAGAAATTTTAGTTACCGTCATCATCATCATCATCAGCCTATATATTGTCCCACTGCTGGGCACAGGCCTCTTCTCATACAGAGGCGGCATGAGCATTGATCACCACGCTTGCTCAAGGCGGATTGGCGATTTCAGACTTTTTAAGTCCAGGTTTCCTCACGATATACCTTCACCGTTAGTCAGTTACCGTGTCTAATTAAAATATTATAATTGTGGGGTTACTGCATAAAATATGTAGGTAGGTAGTGTGTGTATAATTTTATAAAAAGTCGAGATAATTTTGTTTAAAATGTTTAATAGAAAAAAATACTGATAAAAAATACTTAAAACTAAGTTTCATTCGAGTGCTACTTTCTGTAGTCTTTAATATTCTAGGTTTGTTTTGTATAAAAATTTAATCTGTACAACAGTGGGTTAATTTTAAACAGGCTTATGATATTGAAAATTACAAAAGGTAATTAGTTTATTTTCATTTTGTGTTAATGAAATAATTATTTTAAGTAACCTTTTTAGAAACAGACAGACATGTGTTGCTGGGGAGTTTGTTGCGCCACTTCTTCTTCCCAGCAATAACACATAGGAAGTGGTGAAGGGCGGGCGTTTTGGGGGCTGTCTTTTGTAAATTTGAAATTCAAAAAGTGCTGATTTTCAGTCAAATTTGTTTTTTTTTGTATTTTTTACAAATCATACCTAGAATTATCCTACTCTCTTACTGTACAAATGGTAACTATATTTAAAAGGTACACTAAAACAACAGTCGTTGGCAGTGGTAACCATATGGTTGACGGTTAAGTTAACTCAATGGTAACCGGGGGGTCCGTATGCTGTCGACGGTTGCTTGTAACCTTGGTTGCCATGGAAACCGGTTAACGAACCGCTGAAGTCACTGGGAGCTGGGGCGTTGTAATTGTAACCTCCTGTAAAAATCCATACTTTAATATTATAAATGCGAAAGTGTGTTTGTCTGTCTGTTAATTCTTCACGCTTAAATTACTGAACCGACTAAGGCCCAAGTTCACCGACAAGATAACAGTTCGATCAACTCAAAACAGCTGTTTGCCATAAATACAAACTTCAGTGTTACGATGGATACCTCATCATTTGGGTTTTTTATTCCTAAAACGGTCGATTACCAATCCAGGATTAAATTAGAAGTGGATAACACAAAAATTCCAGCTTCCTGGTTAAAAAACGTTTTTATTCAACGGTTAAGCCGCTCGCTGAACAGATGAAATTTCGTATACAGATAAATTGAAATCTGAGGTAGGCATTTTTATCCTGGTGCGTTACGGCACGCAAATTTCCACAGGATGCGTGCAAAACCGCGGTAGATAGCTAGTTATCTACACATATAAAATGCTCTGTCCTGAATGACTGACGGATCAACGCACAGCCTAAACTGCTGATCGTAGAGACCTGAAACTTGGAGGGCGTGTTCTTTGTTTGACGTAAGCATCCTGTCAGAAAGGATTTTCCGAAATTCTACCTCTAAGGGGGTGAAAAAGGGGGGCAAAGTTTGTATGAAACTATGTGATTTTTAATTTGAGTTCGTATAGCCCACGTGGGCGAAGTCGCTGGCGGAAAGATAGTAGTTATGTATATAAAAGTACTCACCTTGTCTGTTGTTGTTGTAAGTAGGTTCTGGGTATTTAGCTTGTCCCTCATACCGTACGTCTGCGTGGAAGCCGGTCTGCCAGTCCGCGTGGTATGTCACTGTCAAACGAAAATCATCATCATCATCAACTGCCTAGTCACTATCCCACTGCTGGGAATCAACCTCTTCTCGTACAGAGAAGGCATGAGCATTGATGACCACGCTTGCTCAAGGCGGACTGGCGATTTCAGAGTTTTTAATCTAGGTTTCCTCACGATGTTATCCTTTATCGTAGGCAGTGACGTCTAAGATATACTTAGAAAGTATATATGACTTTAGAAAAGTACAAGTTCCAAGTAGTGGGTCCTATGGAGAAGAACCGGCAAGAAACTCCATGGATACTCTTTTCAAAACTTGTGTTTACAATTAGCTAGTATAAGTATTTAAGTCATCATCATCAGCCTATATATTGTCCCACTGCTGGGCACAGGCCTCTTCTCACACAGAGAAGGCATGAGCATTAATCACCACGCTTGCTCAAGGCGGATTGGCAATTTCAGACTTTTTAAGTCCAGGTTTCCTCACGATGTTTTCCTTCACCGTTAGTCAGTGACGTCTAAGATATACTTAGAAAGTACATATGACTTTTAGAAATGTCACATTGGTACTTGCCAGGTTCCGAACCCGCACACTTGTACACGAGAAGTAGGTGCCTTAACCACTAGGCCACCACGACTTTTGTATTTAAGTAAGTATTTAAGTATTACTTACCAATCTGCGTGCGTCCGTCAGGTAGCTGCACTCTATATTCTCCACGAACTACATTTCCATCAGAACTCTCTTTGCGATCATAGTCGTTGCCAGATTGAGCATCCTTCACCGAGTAACCAAACTCGTAAGATTTGGGCTGAAATCAAACAATATCTATGTCAATAATATTCATTTTATTATTGAATCTATAGACGGATATGAATTCATAACCGAAATCCAATTAATTTTTTATCTGCTCTTTAGCTACGGATTAGCATAAATCTCACTCATATAAACTTAAGTTTTAGCAGCTTAATCCTGGATTACGACGTTAAGTAAGAATTAGGTGTGTTATTACTTCAGATTACATGTTTTTTGTAAGTAAGACGGTTACAAGTTAGTAGGTACTGTACGTATGACAAGTGACCTTATATCCGTATTCTAGCTTAGATCTTGTCTTGAACATAAATTTGAAGCCATTCGATTGGTTGTCGTTCTGTAATAAGGATCTTAGTATTCTCTTTATTTACATAGAGGCTGATTTTGTGGAGTTTTTCGCCTAGCTATTCCAACGACAGACAAAAACCTAAAAAGGTTTAACCTATCTATGTTATGTAATATCATGTTCTTATCATCGTTATCTCATGGCACACCACTGAGCTCGTTCTTAAGCACTCCTCCTCCAATCCTTGCCAGCTGCCTTACGAATATCATTGCCCTACGTAGTTATCAATTTAGGAAGTCGTATTTCCCAGCTTCAACACCAATAAAAAATAATGAAGGAATGTTACAAATAAAAGTTCCAGACGCTTAAATCAGTTTAAACACACCACTAATTCGTGCCGTAGCAGCTTAACAAGCTCAATTAGTTCTCACATAAGATACGTCATGTTAATCCCTCCACATGAAACGAACGACCTCTAAACGTGTTTACAACAATTTGCTCATTTACGCGACGTCAGCTGAGCACGCGGAGTCATGCAACCATAAAAAACAACACAAAAACAAATAGAAAACCTTAATACAGCTACAGAAGAACTAGATTTCAATGAAAATAATGCATCAAACAGCATCAACGAAGTTGGTAAAACTAAGATAAGTAATCAAAACATTAACAATGCCAGTAGTGAAGTTGATTCAGTTTGCATCGCACGCTCAAAAATGACCTGCAGACTTTTATTTGTCGCTATACTTATGTGTGTGGACGCGAAATTGACGATATACTTAACTGATACGCCTATCACGAGGATAGGGACAAGAATTTACAGAAAGGAACTACTCACAGATCAATATCAGAGCCCTAAAGAACTAGCTTACGACTCTTCTAGCAGAAATCTGTTTTTCATGTACATGGACGATGTGACACAGAATTCTAGACGTGCTTATGTTAACGTAGTGACGAAACAAACAAACAAAATCGAAGGGATTCAAAGAAACAAAGCTACTGCAGTCGACTCCGAATCAGGTGATGTGTATTTTGGATCCGACGACGGATTATACAAATATGATGCACTATACAATGTTGCTTCAAACATCGGTTTGTACAACATGAATATATTCAAGATAGTCATAAGAAATAACGAAATGTACTTAATTGATGCTAATGATCACATGATTTACAAGATATTTAATGAAGGCCAAACTGCAGTTAGAGTTGGGAATATGAAGACAGTAATGGAATTCGATGTGGACAATGAAAAAAATATACATACAGTGACAATGTGTGGTGTTTTCTGTGCTTACAATAGTCAGGAGGTTGTGAAAAATAAGGATTTGAGAGTTGTTTATAACTTTTTCGTTGAAGGTGATAAGACTTTTGGTCTATCTGACGATGGGATCCATGAGATTAATTGTTTTAATGGTACTGCGAGAAAGGTAGCTAGTATAGATTTTATACCTACCAGTATGATCTTTGGAGACTACGGCGATATATTTTATAGTATCGATAATTATATTTATAGGTTAAGGCCAATTAATTCTTATCATATTTACAATATACGCACTAAGCAGACTTGATGTTAGATTTCAATGTTTGTTTATTAAACTTCTCATCTTTATTTAGTATTATTTTGTTATCTAACTTCTAGTACAATGAGGTGAACATTGTTTGTTCATATGTTAGTTTATCCTAGGAACTACAGACCCAACTTTAAATATTTCTTTCAATAATGAAAAGTTTTTTTATTCTAGAGTGCTTTAAATATAATTTGGATGCGATCAAAGATGGCTATAAGCGTTGATCAATTTTGAAACTCAAATTCACGTAGAAGTGGGTGTTTTTCAAATACAACAAGAAACGCCAAATATTGAAGCTAGTAGGTAATTAATAAGTTCATTATCATATTCTTGACATTGATGTAGGTCAATATCACTTTGCAGACTAACAAATAAATTTACCAAGATACAATATTTCTAGACTCTTATTAATTAGCTGAAAAGTTGAAAAGCGTTTAAAATAGCGCCCTTCAAGGAACTTGTTTAGATCACATTAATATTTGAAACCCTTTCTATCTGTTTGTTGATAATTTTGATGATATTTTATCGATTGACACCTAAAATATTTCTTGCTTAACTTTTAAAACTAATCCTTCAATTATGACGTTTAGTAACCGACCATTAAGAAGATTTTCCAAAATTATTGTCTCAACTGAAGACCTACTTAGTCGGTTGGTCTCTGACGAGCTAAATGACACTTTCTAATTAGCTTCATTAGCTGAGGAATGCTAATCTCCAAGATGATGTCACTGTACCATATTCATTTAAATGAGTTAGTCAGTGGAGCTACTTATCTTTATGTTTTTCTTTCAAGACAAGTGCCGTATTGGAAAGTTTTAATTTTATGAAATTTTTGTGTGGAAAAAAAACGAAATCTTATTAGATTTTTCATCTCTCACTCTGTTGTCCGTCTGTCTGTTAAGAAGACCCTTTTTGCAGGACATTATGCTTAATTTTTATGGCGTGATCTTTTTTTTAAATACCATGGAAATTTACATTGTTATTCGCAACGCAGAAAACTGCGATGATAATTATGCTGCGGTAATTTCGTGCGGCAAGCAAGGCATCTTATAAAACGTCGTAGACTAGTTAGTAAGGGACGCGACATCACTAGATGAGAATCAATTTGAGAGTTCTTGCGATGCTTTGTGTGAACTTGTATTAATTCTACAATACGTCGTCGCTTCGAAGTTTCCTGTTTAGGCCCTTAGCAGGAACAGCTATGATGATCTGCTGGTTTACTCACCACTTCATTCTCATGGCCATGTCCATGATCATGCCCATGTCCGTGGCCTCCATTATTATAGTTCTGAGATCCAGATCCGAAGGTAGGGGGCAGGTAGTTGTTGCTTGGTGCCGTGAAACCTGTAAATAAAATTAATTTTAAGCTTCACAAAATGGTTATAAAGAAAAGAAAGAAAAGAAAAGAAAGAAAAGAAAAAGAGAGGCGCTCGTGGCTAAGTAACAGCCGCACGGGTCGATCGATCAAAAGTTTAAGCTACGCTTGACGCGGTCGCTCCGTGGATGGGTGACCATCTATGACATAACGAAACTCCTCCGTGCCTCGGAAAGCACGTTAAGTTGTAGGTCCTGATTGTCATTTGTAGATATTTGACAGGCGTTACGGGTAGTTAGAAGCCAGAAAGTCTGACAACCACTCTTACTAAGGGGTATCGTGTTACCCGGTAAACTGGGTTGTGGAGGTCAGATAGGCAGTCGCTCCATGTAAAACACTGGAACTGGACTGGAAGCCGACCCCAACATAGTTGGGAAAAGGCTAGGCAGATAATGTGTATTCTGAAAGTAACCGAAGCAAAAGCAGCTTTAGCTGTTAATTGATCGTGTCGTTGTAAATTAAACCTTTATACCCTTGCTTTTAGTCAGATTCTACCATTCAGTCTGTTGGTTTAATCATCATCAGTCTTATTTACTTTCCTACTGCTGGGCACAGGCCTCTTCATATACAGAGAAGGCATGAGCACTGATCACCACGCTTGCTCAAGGCGGATTGGTAAATTCAGACATTTTAGTCCAGGTTTCCTCACGATGTTTTCCTTCACCATTAGTCAGTGATGTCTAAGATATACTTAGAAAGTACGTAGTAAGTAGTAGATGTTTTTGCCCAGCCGTGGGACAATAATTATGATAATTATTGACGATAGCATCAACCGGGCACAAAGACTTAGGCTGCTACTGAGAAATTTTTACCAAATAATGGCCTTACCCGGAAATCGAAACCAAGACCTCTTAATAGGCAGTATAGTACAGTATAGCCTACGAACATTCGACCCAAAGAGCAGTCAATGTGAAAGTTAATCTTT
Source organism: Pyrrhia umbra (assembly GCA_963891755.1). Classification (NCBI taxonomy): domain Eukaryota; kingdom Metazoa; phylum Arthropoda; class Insecta; order Lepidoptera; family Noctuidae; genus Pyrrhia; species Pyrrhia umbra. The sequence continues at coordinate 8,341,517 of OY982943.1, forward strand.
GCAGATTTTTCATCCTACATCAATGGTGGTAGATGGTACCTGTGGTAGGTGGTAAGTAGTTGTTCGTTGGGGAGTTGTAGTTGCTGTGGCTGGTGGGCTGCTGGTAGTTATACCCTGACACCGGAGGCTCGCAGGTTGCTACCGCTGCCAGAAGCATTACCATGAAGATCTGAAAACAAAAGGAATAGTGCTTGAAAATCTTTGTCTATACTTCTTGATAAGATAAAAATAATGTCTGGAATTACTGAAACGATTCCAGAAATTTCTTTACTCAACTATTATAATTTTGTCGCTAAAAGAAATATCTATCTCCATTTAAAATAACATAAGAAAGAGCGTTTAGCTAATGGATACAAAAACTTGACAAATTATATGCTAAAACCTTCCTCATTAATCACTATCTATTAAAAAAAACCGCATCAAAATCCGTTGCGTCAGTTAAAGATTGAAGCATACATAGGGATATAGGGACAGAGAAAGCGACTTTGTGTTTTACTATGTAGTGATATAGATGAAGTATAGGTCTACATATACAGAGTGACCGACAAGCCCTCTCACTGACCGACATGCATAATTAGTAATGTATTCGCCAAGCTAATTCCCACGTAATGAATAAAGTCACTCCCATACTCCCATGGCGTGGTTGCCCAACCTGGTCTCTGGGTTATGCAATAATAAATTCATGTATCTTTAAATCAGATTGTTGAAGAAATGATGGGAAGATATTGTAAGGCTGGTACCTATCTACCAGGTCTGAAATAGTTACCACGGTCTTGGAATGCAAAGGGCTGAGTAAGGAACATGGATGGGTTTTAGTCAGTAACCGTGTTACTTACTTATAAAGTGCGATTATTTTTAAACTGCAGCTTAGCAACGGATTAGAAATATAGCAAATCTCGAATCACTCATAAATGCTGTTTAGCGTTAATCCGAGCTTAAATTAGTAGCTTAATCCTGGATTACGACATTAAGTAAGGATTAGGTGAGAAATAGAGAAACATAGTTGGGAAAAGGCTCGGCAGATGATGATGATATGGAGGGAAGTGGATTTTTTTCCTGCGCTATCATTTCCTGATTAGTTTCGTTGCGGGTTCCAAGACAGTTAAAATCATTTCTCTGGGACTCGTCGAGCTTCGACTCGACACTTTTCTGGTAGTCGCCACTGTTGATTCTGGCTTTCAGGAGTTGCAATAGTTGGGAATAGTGTGGTCCCAAATATACATAATATAAATAAATAAATAAATATATTTGTACAATTTCACACAGCGCCATCTAGCCGCACAGTAAGCAACTAATATGCTTGTGTTATGGGTGCTAGATTAACGGATATACTACTTATATACTATTTAAATACATACATATTATACATAGTAACACCCAGACCCGTTACAGAAATTAAATTTCATCATTTCAATTCCTGCCCGGTCGGGAATCGATTTGGGGCCTCTTGCGTGGTATTCCTGCATGTTGACCACTAAACCACACAGGTCGGCAAAGTCGGCAAAGGCATTTAATTATTGTTTAAGCGATAATGTGCAATCATTAATGGGTAAGTACATTAGTACCTGACCACCAAAAAAAACAAAAGAACTTTCACCCAATTGTTTTTATTCATTTTAAAAATGTTGCCAATCTATTATTTAGTACAACACGCATATTTATTATTAAACAATAGGTACTATCAAAACAAACTCTTTTGAAATCGAATATAGAATAGAGGAAGTTGGACTTTCATGGAGTTTGTTGAATTGGGTATATTTCAGCTTTTATAATAAAAATATGACAAAACTTTAGGCGAAGATTTCAATTTAATTAAAATCCTGCCAGCCTCTTAGGTATACTTCCAGTTGACGGCGATGAGAACGAATTTTTTGACGCCATATTTTAGTTAGATTCATATTAGAATATTTATGCTTTAACATTTAAGTATGAACAAGAAAGTATTCCTGAAATTATCGTATGAAAAAGGGCATGCCACGGCAGATTTTTTTCTTGCTTTTTGCGTTTCGAGTTTTCCCAAAGTCTGTATTGTCAATTAGTGTTTTTTTTTTTTTAAATATGTTTTTGAACTTGGCATTTTTTTTAATACACATTTATATTTTTACACTGTTGCACAACTCTTTATTAATTATGTTTGTGTATCTAATTAACTAAATAATCTAATAATCGTTGTAAATTGATCAAATAATGCCTTCTCAGTTAAAAGTTTGACGTTCGAAAATTTTCATATTAGCTTTAAACAGATGAATATAGAAGTAAAAATAATTAAACAAATACAAGCGAAGCTGCAGTACAAAGTAGTTAACTTCAAAGACAATAGTTCTCATGGTAGACTGGTCTCGGAACATTTCCTTTGTTGTTCTTGTTTAAACATGGGTTCATATGGAGCGTGCTTTTTAGTACTTATAGGTAGGTAAGCAGTAGAGAATGACATTGTATTGTAAAACATAATTTGATTAATTAATTTATTGATAGACAGCTTAAACTTAGCTTAAATAGCTTCAATTAATATTCCATTAGGACTAACTGACAGACTCATTATTCTTTGACAATTCAAAAGTGCCTGTAAATGGTCTAATTGAAATAAATGATTTGAATTTTGAATTTTTTTGAATTTTTGAACAGCTGAGTTTGCTGGGAAGATTGTTCATCACTGCTTCTTCTTTCAAGCCATAACACTAGGAAGTAGGAATCAGTAAAGGGTGGGCGTTTTGGGGTGCTATCATAATGTAATTTTGACGTGAAAAGTACTAATTTAATTTGTCCGGTTTTTAGTTTCAGTTTAAGTTTTGTGTTTAAGTTTTGTATTTAAGTTTTGTATTTAAGTTTTGTATTTAAGTTTTGTGTTTCAGTTTTGAGTTTAAGTTTCGAACTTCATGTAGAAAATAAAATTTAACGAATGAATAAAATTTTAAGGAATTTATATAAACCCTCCATGTAAACCCGCCGCAACAATGATGGGCGTCCCAAAGCTATTACAACAAGAATTATATCACCATTAAAAGTGTGCTAAGTGATGCGTTTGCGCAGGTACTATGTCTATGTAGGCCAAATGAGAGGGTATGTATACTTTTTTCTACGAAATAATCACACGGGCTGCAGTTTTACTAACCTGATAAACCCTAGTGTCAGAGTTTTCTCAAATCCGCCTGATGTCTGACATGGAATTGTAACAACAATTGCTATCAAGGTAGCAGCTATTTTTCTATACATATAATATAATTGTGACAGACCGATATGTCTGTCTGTACATTATAGATATTGAAATAAAACTATTATGGGAAAGTCTTAGAGCAGCGGTCGGCAACCTTTTGGCAAGCAAGGGCCACAAGGTAGCAAAATAAACTACAGGCGGGCCGCACTTGTGATATTAATTACCCTAGATTATACCTACGTATAATTTCCCATAGAAAAACCGACCAAGTGCGAGTCAGGTCACGCGCACTAGGGTTCCGTAGTAGGTCTTAGTTAGACGAGTATAACTCTGTAACCAGTTACCAGAGGCGTATTTAAAGATTTAGCGCCCGGGCCAGTTAACTTCGCCGCCCCATTAACAAAAATGAAAATGACTTTTAGAACGATGTATTAGTTATTTTTCAATTTGTAGTGTATTTTTAAGTCGGTTTTATTTTTGCAAAACAGTTTTTGTTTTTCACTTTTGATTTTTTTTTTGTTGATATGATGTAAAACAAACTGTTAAAAGAAAAGTACAGATGAAGGCGCGAGCGAAGCGAGCGCGTATTTTTTGGGTCACAATAAAATAATGATAATTTTTACTTTTGAGTTGTTTTTGTTTGTTGCATGATGATGTTTGAGGTAAAGAACTCTTAAATTGTACCAAAAAGTAAATTTTAAATAAAATAAAAACAGTTGAAGGCGCGAGCGAAGCGAGAGTGTTTTTTTTGTAGGATCACAATAAAAAAAATACTTTTGAGTTGTTTGTTGCACGATAATAGTTGGAGTAAAGAACTGTAAATAGTAGCAAAAAAAAACCAGGAACAGTTTAAGGCGCGAGCGACGCGAGCGCGAATTTCTTGTAGGATCACAATAAAAAAATACTTTTGAGTTGTTTTTGTTTGTTGCATAATAAGGTTTGGAATAAAGAACTCAAAATTGTAGCAAAAACTAAATAAGATTAGTTGAAGGCGCGAGCGTAGCGAGCGCGATTTTTTTTTTTTAGGGTCACAATAATTAGGCTGATATGATAGGATGATGAAATTAAAAAAAAAAACGTAACCTCGCCGCCCCTCGCAGCCTGCCGCCCTGGGCCATGGCCCCTGGTAAATACACCCCTGCCGGTTACGCCTACTAAGTCGTGATAATTTTCCTTGTTAGTGGATTACATGTGCTACGTTTGTGAATTTTTTCACATTTCTAGCCATTCAAAAGTTAGAGAGAGGGGGGTGCTCGTATCGAACAAATAATTCCCACTTTACATGTTTGGAAGCTTAAAAAAATATTTGCCGTGCCCGACACGCACTTGGCCGGTTTTTTTTTACCTTGAAGCCAGCGTATTTCATTAATTCGTGAGTCGGTGGCAAAATACTAACAACAGTAGCTTAGAGATACTGACTAACGTTTAAATGAAACTAATTTTATTTACTCTTATTAGTATTTTTGGAAGTTGGTTGTATTTTTATTTAAAAATAGTTTTATTAAATAATATAGGGTAAAAACTTTTTTACCAAACATTCGCGGGCCGCAAGTAAGAAGTCCGCGGGCCGCATGCGGCCGCGGTTTGCCGACCGCTGTCTTAGAGCAACAGAAACGAAAAAAAACAATTTTTAGAATTTTTGTCTGTATGTCAGTCTGTGTGTACACACTCACTGTACTGGTACTCGAACACTGGTACTCAGCTGCATCCGGTTAAGACTGGAAGCCGACCCCAACATAGTTGGGAAAAGGCTAGGCACAAAATCTTCTAAATGGATTACGATGAAATTTGCTGCACACATAATTTTTAACACATAGGCTACTTTTTATCTCGGTATATAAGACCACACAGTCAAAGTCGCAGTCCGAACGAAGCTAGTCCTTACTAATATTATAAATGCGAAAGTAACTCTGTCTGTCTGTCTGTCTGTTACGCTTTCACGCCAAAACTACTGGACCGATATAAATTAAATTTGGTACAGAGATAGAATAGACCCTGAGGAACAACATAGGCTACTTTTTACCCGGGTGCGCTAAGTAGTTCCCTCGGGATGCGGGTAAAACCGCGGGAAACAGCTAGTTATGTATAAAATCACTCAGCTGATGACAATGGGTATATAAGCGGCAGTAAATAATACATACATATATAGGTAATTACGATATTACAAAACAAATCCAATTGCTCTCATGTGGCCAGTGGCTACACGACAAATAATTGAGCGAGCCGCGTTCGAAATAGTTTAAATAATAGATACTATGTGTTACACTTCGTAAATTGTGTATTGCAAATATTTGATTATATACCTGAACACTATAATATGTGTGTGTACATGTTGAGGTATAATAAAATACGTCAGACACATGTAACACGTTGGAGCAATAAAAATGAGTCAGTACCCATTTAAAAATGTTATTATTTTTTAAACCAAATTTTAGAATAATATTATTATCATCTGCATTATTATCAGACGGGTTTCAAAAAAGCTTTAAAAAGGCAAACCTTTTTTCCAATTATACTGAGACCTAACCATGACGTGCCAAAACAAGATTATTTTCGTTCTGAAAAAGAGACGGAGCTATACGACGTTAGTAGCTGTGTCACGCAGTCTCTGGTCACGCTCTCAAACTTGAATAGTGATTGCAAAAACACGTGGTGGTACAGCCCCTGGGGTCGGCTTCCAGTCTTGGGAAAAGGCTAGGCAGATGATGTCATACTAATACATAACATTATTTATATATTAGTATATAGATACATGTTAAATGAATAAATAATTGGCAAATAAGTATATGTAGTTTTTGAACCGTAGAAAATTGAGCAAAGTAGAATTTGAATACTGTTTTCAGTCACAGGCCATTTCCTTTGAAATTTTTTGAAAGTGTAGAAAAAGTATGTATAATGTAAACTAGTGATCTGTCCCGGCTTCGCACGGATTTAACGTATCTGTTTATTGTGTTTTTCATACACAAATACTATACAATTTTCCGACAGTTCTGGTGGATTTTCACAAAATATTTCATACCAAAAATTTGCATAGATACTGAACAAAAACACAAATAGAACAGTTACAATTATCGTTCTCGAGTACTGTATTCTATACTAGATTTTCCCGCGGTTTCATCCGCATCCTGAGGGAACTTCACGTAACAGAATAAAAAGTATCTTATGTATACCCCCAGACAAAGAAACTGCAACAAAGTTTTTGTTTAAAAAAATTGAATGGCCCTTTCCAGTATAAAAACATACACTTGCGGATAATGATACTACGCTGTTATGAAGTTAACGAACCAAACTATAGGTTTCAATTTAAATTTGTATAAAAAGTTGGAATACTTGGTTAAAATGTTTTTATAAAGGTAGGTGCGTGTTGAACATGGATGCAGTTTATTAGTCCGTCAGTGTATGTATTATTATAGTTATAAACAATGTGTATGTGTAACGTAACAAACGTACCTACATACGTACATCTTCACCTTCTTCTTTCCTAGTAGCTATCCTGAAGACATGAACAGGTGTTTGTATAAGTCCCCTATACTCTCATTTTTAAGATAAGACATTTAAACGCACCGTATTTACCGTTTGTTCAAACGATTTTAAGCTCTTTTACTAAGGTGGCATGACAAAAACAGATGCCGAATATATTTGTTATTGTAAACATTATTTTGCTTTTAAATCCATCCTTATCAGTACGGAATAGAACTCAAAATCGGTTGAATAAATTGCAAAAAGAGTTTGGAAGTTTTTCTAATGTTATTGTAAATGAAGTATAGGTGTATTAATATCGTCTATAAATAAATAAAAAATATTACAATTAGGTATGTAGGTACTTACCTTATAATGAACCATTGTAGATAGATGAAACACCTGCAAAAGACAGAAAAATTAAAATAAATACAAGTTGTTTTAGCCTAACCAAAAAATTTACACTTATAAAGAAAAAAAACCGGCCAAATGCGTGTCGGGCCACGCGCAGTAGAGTCCCAGAATACGTTTTAGTTCGAAGACTATAACTCTGCAACCGGTTAAGTCTACTTAGCCGTGATAGTTTTCTTTTTATTGTGTTACCCAGTTACCGGGTTGTCGAGGTCAGATAGGCAGTCGCTCTATAAAAATCATTGATATCAGCTGCATATGATTAGACTGGAAGGAAATCCTACCCCAACATAAATGAAGAAAGAAGAAAAGGCTAGGCAGATGATGATTATGACATCTTTTAATGTTTGTATTGCAATTCATGTTTAGTTTACGCGTTAAGACGAAGGTGGAATAGGCGTTATAAAAAAAAACTGCCTAAATATTTAAAAATTTATAAGTAACTACAAAACCAGAAATAAGTATTTTCACACCTCCTAAATCTAAAATCTTATCACTGGTCATCTCCCAACATCCACCATCCCATCACACACAATGGCCCACAATGGCCGACTCCCACGCAAGATGGCGATCTAATCTGTTATGTAAGTTCTTAGAAAATGCGTCCACAATTAAAACAATTACATAAAAGTTTAGGGGAAGATTTATGGTGATCAGATTATGGTTTCCCAGACTTTTGTGTAGTGTTTACGGAAATTTGTTAATTATGTGGTAAGTACTCTTAATTTATGGGGGTAATTATAGTGAGGAAATGTGCTATAATATAATCTGTACCGATTGAATTTAAGAAAAATTTAAACAAAGTCATAACCTATTTTGTTCTAATTCTGCCAAAGAAATTATGCGCCACCCTCACGCCATCTTATGTATGAGGATGGCGCATTTATGTCAATTTCATGCTCTAAACATCATCATTCATCATTTAACGCCATTTAATTCATCTACGTGGGAAAATAAGAACGAAATAGGTTATGATTTTGTTTACTTTTTCGTAAAATCAATTGGTAAAGACTATAGGGAGGACAGTTACTAGTGTCTATTAAATGTTCACCCTCTCAGAGGGTCGTTTAGACCCTTTCTCAGACAAAAAGCTTGATATTCTCAGGTCATTAATTATCGTATTTAAAGCTTCAAAAATTCTCTTTATCATAAAACTAGCTTTTTCCGACGGTTTCATCTGTGTCTCGATGAAACTACTAAACCCACCCGGATAAAAAGTAGCATATTATTGTCTCTAATGTCCCATCTGTCTCCGTACCAAATCTCATCCAAATCGGATCATTCGTTTTATCGTGAAAACAGAGCAAACAAACTCAGTTTCGCATTTATAACATTAGGATAAAACTGGTATTAAAGTTTTATTTTAATCTTAATTAGTATTTATCATGTCATATATTATTTATACTTTCACAAATTAAAAGGACAGCAAAATTTTGAAGATAAAGTTAATACTTAAATTAAACTGACCCGTTTATTGCTCCTTGAGTGTAAAGATTAATGTTCTTCGGACTGTCATAATTTAATCCAGAAACTACATAAAATTATATTAATTTATCAACATTAACTGACTTGACTACGAAAATTATAAATGCAAAAGTTTGTGAGGGAGGATGTATGTTTGTAACACTTTCACGCAAAAACTACTAAAGGCATTTGGATGAAATTTGGTACACACATAGTTTATAACCTGGATTAACACATTAGCATAAAACTGTGGGAAACAGCTATAGCCGGTACCAATAGATTTTATGAAAAATGTAAACAAAGTCATAACCTAACACAGAAATTAACAAAATGGCGTAAGGATGGCGTATTTATTTCAATTTCATGCTCTAAACATCATCATTCATCATTAAATGCCATTTTATTTATCTATGTGGGAAAATTAGAACAAAATATGTTATGATTTTGTTTATATTTTTCGTAAAATCAATTGGTACAGCCTATAGTCACACATAATGTGTGACATTGCATATTTATGAATTAACATTTGCCGTTGAGTTTCCTGCGCCACTTATTCTTCCCAGCAAAAACACATAGGACGTGGCGAAGGGCGGGCGTTTTGGGGGCTGTCTTTAGTAAATGCTGATTTTCAACTTAGTTTGAATAAATGACTTTTGAATTTCGAACATTGCATAGGTATTTATGAATTAATTATGAATTACACTACGATAGAAGTAGCGACACAAGTGTCAGAGTATTTTTTTTACAATGTTTACCCTTCGGAAGTTGCTTTTGTGATGCCACTATGGTATGGTCAGTGAAGCATATGTCCAGGTGTGGACTTTTTCTTTAAAAAATAGTTATTTTGAAATAACTTTAGACAACCAATGCTAAGTCTACAGAGCAATTATACTAAACCAAATCACTAAATAATAAGAAACACAATTTTTACCTGGTTAAAAAAGACACACCACAATTTAAAAACAATTTAAATAATAAAAAGTCACTATTTTTATTTACGTCAAATAGAAATGGCGCGCGAATTTGAAAATAGAATGGAACGCACTGCCCCAGTTCTGTAAACGCACTGATACAGTTTATGGTCCATGTTGTTTTTATATGCGTCTATGTTGAGAGCGCATCTTCATACAGCCTCTATTGTTAAAAAATACGACCTTGTTTATTTTTTATATCGATACTTACATATCGATTTAATTTTATGCTCTAATTGATTGACGTGTAACTTGGTAATTATTTTTATGCTACCACTAATAAAAGCATCTTTTAGTTATTGGTATTATTAAGTATTTGACTAGATATGTAGTCGATTTACGCCCAAAATTAATACAGAATATAACAGTAGATTGCTTATTTAATAAAGAAAATATTTATTTTGTCATTGTTTACTTTGAATGTTACGCCTATATACTTTAACTAGCTTCCGGCTTCGCCCGCGATATTTTAGCTAATGGATACAAAAACTTGACAAATTATATACTAAAACCTTCCTCGTTAATCACTCTATCTATTGAAAAAAAAACCGCATCAAAACCCGTTGCGTAGTTTTAAAGATTTAAGCATACATAGGGATATAGGGACAGAGAAAGCGACTTTGTTTTATACTAAGTAGTGATGATGCAAATTCCTGTAAACAAATCTATCTGAAATAGGTAGGGTCGCAAGCGAACCTCACACTCGAATGTCGGCGTGAGATTCAGGGTTCTATTCCCAGATCGGGAAAAGTGAACTTAGTCCTTCTGAAATTACCAACTCCGAATAATACTTCCGAATTCATTGAATACTGAATTCGGAAGTATTTTTTAGGAGCTATTTGAGTGCGTTTGTTAACACCTCACCCAAAGATTATAATAACTTTGCAGGAACCTGATGTAGAGGGCCTATGCTCACGGAAGCTCAAATAGTGACTATATTACTAATCATATTTTTAACCGACTTCAAAAAAGGAGGTTCGTATGATTCGTATATCGGAGGAACCGAATGATTTTCTCAAAAACTACTAATCTTTAATTTGACGGCACGTTTGGCGTAGTGGCTGAGCAATTGGCTGCTGCGCTGCGTGTCGCGGGTTCGATTCCCGCACGGGACAACTAAAATTGTTCCGGGTCTGGGTGTTTGTGCATGTGTAATTAATGTTTGTTAACGCACCCACGACACAGGAGAAATTCCTTGTGTGGGGCAACGTTTTTTAAAAAAAAAAGAAAAAAAAAACTGATCTGGATGGAGTTTTCGTTATTAAAATTGATATTTTTCAAGAAAGATTTTTGTACTTGTACCTATACAGCTAGCTACTTGAACACCGATTAATTACTACTTTTTATTTATCATATATTAATATTAACTGTGAGTCTAACTGTTTTGATTTTATAGCTAAACTGTAATGTTACATACATATATACAATAACCGCATAAGTTTCTCTTCTCATTGTGATAGGTTCGGTTACATGCCATTTTAATTTTACCCATTTTATTTTTATTTTTGGCGTTGTAATTGTAGGTACCTACCAGCAATCAATTTGATAGAATAATGAAAACTTAACACGCGAACTACCTACCTACATCATAAAAGGGCACTTAGGGCTCTTTAGCTGAGCGATTGACTGTTGCGCTGTGTGTCGTTGGTTCGATTTACGCAAGTTACAACTAAAACTGTTTCGAGTCTGGGTGTATTAATTTAATTATTCGTAAATTGTTTCTAGGCAACCTAGAGAGTGATATATAGTCTGATCCAATTGATTTTAAGAAAAATGTAAACAAAGTCGTAACCTATTTTGTTCTAATTCCGTCACATAAATTAACAAAATGGCCTAAGGATGACGCATTTATGTCAATTTTATGCTCTAAACATCACCATTTAATTTTGTCATTTAATTCCGTTTTATTGATATGAGAGGGAAAATTAGAACAAAATAGGTTATGATTTTGTTTATTTTTTTCTTAAAATCAATTGGAACAGACTCTAGAGTCTCTAGATTACCTAGATTTTCTATAGGTAACCTAGAAACAAAGTTTATGTGTTGTGTGTATTTCGCCATTAACTTCTAGAGCGATATATTAATCTACAAGCGTTACAGCAGATGAGCAGAGTAAATATTTTCTTCTCTTTTCAGTATTTTGGAAGCCGGTTGTATTTTCTTTAATCATTCTTTTAGGGTTCCGTACCTCAAAAGGTAGTCCGTCCGTCTGTCTGTCCGTGTGTCACCACCGCAATTTTCACAGAGACGGGTGGACCTAGCAAGTTGAAATTTATACCAGATACTGAGGTCTATATAGTCTCTATTAGGGACTGTCCATTAATCACGTGAGGCTCGAAAGGGGGGAAGGGTCCATAAAAAATCACGAAATATCACAATGGGAATTGGGGGTGTAGTTTTATATCACGTGAATGTATTTTTGTCCCCCGAGTCAACAAGTTAAAAAGATATGGGCATTTTTTTTTTGTAAACGGAACTAGGATAGGTTTGTTCCCAGACTGCGTAGGAGACATCTGATCTTAGAACCCACATGATTCGCCGTACGTGGTGCCTAAGAAGCTGAACGACATTCAAACGGCACGTCCATAAGATATGATGTGAGGTCATATTCTTGAAGGTTACTGATTGCCATCATGGACCGACAATGAATCATAGCATTGTCGAAGTTTTGATGTATAATTGTTGGTTTCCTGCAAAGAAAATGTGTTGTACCTGCCAATATTTACTTATATCATACTAGTTTTCCGCCAGCGGCTTCAGCTAGACGAATTCAAACTAACAATGACAGAGTTTCATACAAACTTTGCCCCCCTTTTCACCCCCTTAGGGGTAGAATTTCGGAAAATCCTTTCTTATCGAATGCTCACTTTATACAAAGCACATATTTCAGGTCTCTACGATCAGCGGTTTAGGTTGTGCGTTGATCCGTCAGTCATTCAGGGCAAAGCATTTTATATGTATAGATGGATAGTATCAGATTCAAAAGCATAGTTTTTTGTGATTTATATCGACTGCCTCATAAGTCTTAATGTCCGCAAACGTTACTGGATCGCTCTGGGTCGATTCCCGGGAAAAGACAACAACGCTTTGTGGCTTTTAAAAATTCACAAAGCAGCCCTGAGTCAGGTAGTTGACGGTGTCACACCCCGGTAATGGCCCTGGCTGCTACCTCTACAGCAGTCGTTGTTACAACTCTAGGAAGTTGAGGATCCAGGACTGCAGGATTGTTCAAAAGATTTACCATGACCCTGGAACACAAAGGGACATCTGACACTCCCTCCCACTCCACGCAAAGCGGAAGAAGTCATGGCCGCGGAGGACCCTACGGCATTATTGAAGCTCATGCCGTTTACAGTCACGGCAATTTCAGTCTTATCCTCAAAGCGTGCCAATAGATATTTCGCAAAAAATACGTGAGTACCACTTACAAGTAAATGCATGTATTCTTGAGAAACTGATGTAGATGTACCTAGATCTCTGCTCACCCAATTAAATACAAACGGTGCACTTAAAAAGTTACTTCGAATGGTAACCGTGACTCCTAATTAATGTATTACAATAGAAAAGTATGCCAATGATCGCAGTAACTCCGAAGAGCTATGGTCTCTTGCGCAAACGATGTACCTATCAAACTTTGATTTATGGAAGGTACTTGCAGGGGCGCCAAACTACGTACAATTTCTTCATCGACTCGTAGATCATCATAATCTGCCTAGCCTCTTCCCGACTATGTTGGGGTCGGCTTCCAGTCTAAACCGGATACAGCTGAGTACCAGTGTTTCACATGGAGCGACTGCCTATATAACCTCCACAACCCAGTTACCGGGTAATACGGTACCCCTTGGTAAGACTGGTTGTCGGATTTTCTGGCTTCTGACTACCCGTAACGACTGTCAAAGATCTACAAATGACAGCCGGGACCAACAGCTTAACGTCCTTTCCGAGGCACGGAGGAGTCTCGCTGTGACTTAGATGGTCATCCATCCACGGACCGACCGCGCCAAGCGCAGCTTAACCTTTGATCGGTCGACCCGTGCGGCTGTTACTTAGCCACGATCTCTTCCAATAACTCAATGTATCTCAGCAAAATGTTGCAAGCCCCAGCATCGTGCCCGTAATGATCCAAGGTCGCTTGTAATTGCTCTGATGATGGCTGATAGTGAGCACTATCTCCGAGCAAATTGGTACCAAATCTGTTATTAGCTCATCCACTTTTTGTTTTTAAGTTATTAGGTACTCATGGGAATTATCAGATCATTGCTATTATCGTATAATCGGTTTCTAGATTCATCATCATCGATCTAGTTTTTATTAGGATATTTTCTTTTACCGGTAGACAATGGTGTCCAAGCATTGTGAAAGATATACTTAAATTACATATGAGTTTTATTTCATAATAAAATTTACAATTTCTTTATTGTAGTAATTTAATATAATGTTTCAAAAAAATCACATTTGGCAGATATGCTTTCGACTATCAGCACATCCATCCTACGGGACGTTCGAAAGAGTTACCGCTGTTTTTTTGGATGGGAAATCATCAAATGACTCCTCTCGCCGTGGATGGGGCTCTCTCGAACTCTTTCGAACATCCTGCAGTCCCGGCAGGCTACGGCCCTTAATTCTGCTGATATCTCTTTGAGACGCGTATGGAACACGAACGGGTAGTCGACACGGGCGGAACGGCAAGCCACCCATAGCTCGCTGTCCGCAGGCCAGCGATAAAAAAAGGGCAGGGAGATAAATCTCGCTGGTCTCTGATTACCATCTCTAGGGAAGGTACCTGGTACATACTTCGCTTTAAGAAATATCGTATTCTAATACCCGTGAGAGAGGCCTTGAAATCGATAGAACTTAACATCACTCTTGACCATTGATTGCATCATAATATAATTCTAATTGTAACACCACTTTTGTATTTGTACAAATTCCTTAACTCGCCATTGTGGAGTATGTGAAAATTCGCCTCGTTTTCATGTAGCTAACGGATTTTTTAATAGGGTGGCCGTTTAGTACTTAACTCTTGCTTAATCTAATGAGTTGCTTAGAAAAGGAAAAGATGTTTATCTTTGTAAATAAGATCGCACACGTAATAAGGCCTTATCTTTTTATTACGATGTTTTAATTAGGTATGGTTATTTCTTGTGTCACAATCACAATAAAAGTTCCGCTAATGGTGTTGTAGAGTAAACCTAGCTTTTCTAGCATCCAGATTTTCTAGTAGCTTTATGTCTTAGGTTCATGGCACCATCTAGTTGAGGAAAAGTAACCTTATTGGTAACTATATTTTTGAGCCCATCGGGGTTGAAACTCTTGCTTGGCTTGTTGACACTTCCCGTGACCCAAAAGCTGGCTTTTACTTTGGCCAAAGGCTAAGCATTGCCATCCTATGCTGCCAGCCTCTTGGGTACACTTCCAGTTGACAGCGATGAGGAAGAATTGAATTAAATTGAAAAAAATAATTAATTGAATTAAGTATTTTTCATACGGTAAAAATATGTTTTAATCTTTTTATTTGAAATTTCGACATAATATGTTTCTTTCGTCACATATGTACCTCAAAACTCAGCCTGGTAACGACTAATAACATGTAATTTTAACTCTATTTGTACCAATATGAGTAGGTACCTAATTACCCAAATCAGTTCAATTCGCAATTGCAATATTACGTAACTGCGATTGTGGATATTAATTCATCTCATTGCGATGGGTTTAATTGTAGTTTTTATTGATAATATTGCCGTAATAAGTATAGTTTTGAAAATGGTGTTTAAAACAAAAGTGCTTATTTTTTTTGTTGGCTTCTCGCAGGTCAACCTAGAAGGTTGTCGACTGCTTAACCGGGCTTGCCTGTGAAGTGCCTTAAATGAATTTAGGGCCTCCAGCCAGGACTTTACTTACAAAAACTAAGCGATCACACGCTAAAAGCACCCCCTAGTGGGGTACGGGCCTCGGCTTAGGGCGTCGCTGGGGGAGGTAAACCAAAAGTGCGCTAAATTCAGCTTTGAAGCTTTATGGTGTCTCTGGTTTGATTCCCGCATGATATGTATAATGTTTTGTGCGACGGACGTACCATGTGTCTGGAGGTACCTAAAAAAAATTGACTAGTCTTTGATAAATTTATTCCTTGCTCCCAGGGAGTTACCTGGTAAAATAACAGGGTAGGAAACTCCCTACTCTGTTATTTTACTAAAAATAATCTATCCCGAAAAAACTGAATATTAGCATTTTCCTCATTAAATCTAATAAAAAGATGCAATTTTTTTTTAACAATTCCTCTAAGAGAAATTGGTTTTTTTCTGTTACCGACGAGCCTATCAAAACTAAAAAGTCTTTATTCATAGATTTGTGAATCGAACAAATTGACAATTTAATTTTAATATAAAAATAATTTAATAAATTATTCTATGGATTTTTATTTTCTCGCAATCGTAGTGAAAAGTATAGTGTAACTTACTGTAACACACGGCGCTGCAAGCCCATTGTAACTCGGTTTATAGTTACTAAAGTAAAACTATCTTGTACATAATATAAAAGAATGGGTCATTTTAGCCCCTTGTATATATAACAATCTAGTTAATTCAACGTAATTTACAAATGAACGAAATTCTATACTCGATAACGAAGTACGATAATGGCTGACATCTCTCCTCCAAGGACCCATAGACCACGTTCGAATTTCAAACTACAAAGCGCGCCAAGTTTCGACATTATGAATAATGTTTTTTTTTTAAACAGATCATATTGTTAGATAGCTGTTTAGGGGCCTAATAACAATTAAATTTTGTTTATGAAATACATAACTATAATACATATAAATATTTTTTTTGGAGTAAGATCCTATTACTTTGTAAAGTAATGGTATATCTCCGGGGCTGCGAGATGTTCAAAAGAGTTACCGCGCCCGCCCCCGGAATAAATAGGGCTGAGGAAAGAACATGGATGGGTTTTAGTCAGTAACCGTGTTACTTATAAAAAACCTGTAATCTGAAGTTAAACCATTTCTCACCTAATCCTTACTTAACGTCGTAATCCAGGATTAAGCTAATAACCCCAGGAGTAATTTGATGATTTCCCATCCGAAAAAAAAAACTGTAGGAATATCTATCAAAATAAATCGTATTTAAGTATTTCTTTTGCGATTTTGGCCGATATTCTTGAACTTAGGAACATATATTACATATATTATTTGCATAAAGACTGCGATAATTATTATTAATTCACAAAATCGTAGACCAAAACTACTAAAAAACATACAAGTAATTGATACCAATTTAGCTATTTTATTACAATTCCGTTTCCCGTACGTCTGAATGTTATTCTTCTTATTTAATTAAGAAAAAAATTATGTCTTAATTAATAATACCTTTATCTGCGTAACAAAAGGTTTGACTATTAAAAATGATTAGCTGATATGAACAATGACACCTCAATTAAACTACATCTACACTAATATTATAAAGAGGAAAACTTTGTTTGTTTGTAATGAATAGGCTCAAAAACTACTGGACCGATTTTAAAAATTCTTTCACCATTCGAAAGCTACATTATCCACTAGTAACATAGGCTAAATTTTATTTTGGAAAAAAATAGGGTTCCGTAAGATATTTGGGTTTTTCGGACACAAGGTGTAAGAAATCAACCAGAAAAGTTACTTTTTTTGCGTACGCTACTAATCTCAGGAACTACTGGTCCGATGTGAAAATTCTTTCAGTGTTAGATAGCCCATTTATTGAAGAAGGCTATAGGCTATATTTCTTCACGCTAAAACCAATAGGAGCGGAGCACCACTATTCCACGCGGACGAAGTCGCGGGCAGAAGCTAGTATAATATAAAATAGATGATAATACGAACTCCGTAGCGCCCGCCAGATTATTCTGTTCTTTTTTTAAAATTTATTTTAAATACAAACCTTGTTCTGACAATAACGAACACAAAAAAAATAATTATCCAATTTTAGATTTGGTACAGTCGTTCGGGAGTTATGCGCGTACTTAAAGGTATATTGACGATTAATTTTTATATAAACGTGGATACTGATTTGATCAAATATCCAAATTTGATCGAGGCTAAACATGATTAAGCTACTAACTTAAGGAAAACAGCATTTATGAGTGAAATTTTTGCTAATCAGTTGCTAAACAGCAGATTAAAAATTCATCGTACTTTAAAAATAAGACGGCTACTGAGCTACGAGCTTCTCCTAAATACATTGTTTACAAATGTTATTGTTTCATTAACTTTGAAGTAGGCGGTGAAGGAGTGATGTAGTGGCTAGTCACGCCCAATGAATTTGATCATAATTGAACATGATCAATCCGCTACACTTGATGTCTAAACTGACGGTGACTGACAGGTAGAATAACATGATAATAAATGACATCACATGATAAAGACGACATCAGAAGATCCACCTTACTGTGTATAGTTTTTCATTTAGGGCCGATTTGTCAATTGTCAGATAACTTTTATCTGATGAATAAATATGTCCATTTGACAGATTTTGTAAAGAAAATGTGTCAAACGTTTTAATGTGCTGCTTAGCGGATTGGCAAAAATCTCACTCAAAAAACTTAAGTTGGTAGCTTAATCCTGAATTATACATTAAGTAAGGATTAGGTGACAAATAGTTAAACTTCAGATTAGAGTTTTTTTATAAGTAAGACGGTTACTGACTAAAACCCATCCATGTTCCTTCCTCAGCCCTTTGTGTTCCGGGGGCGCGGTAACTCCTTCGAACGATCCGTCAACTCTGTTTGCACCTTACGTAGTCTGTCGAAACTTTTTAAACCTACTGATCTTATTTGAATGGCTGTTATTTTATTTACAAACACTGAGTACAGGCCCACCCAAAAGTACGTATAACTTCTACATTTTTCTATATGGCTAAACATATTAAACACACAAATAATAACAGCTTACTATTACGTCACGATGCTATCCATAGAGTCCCATAGAGCTATCAAAATCTTAACAGACTCGACCTTGCTTTCTTCACAATAATAAGCAGATACATCTCATTACGACAATCTCGTCAAATGTATATAAAAACAATAAACAAAACGCTTATTGTATTTCTTTTAAAGTGACGCAAGCTGTAAGCGCATAGCGTGTTTCTAAATCATTCTTAGAAGATCTTAAGGTAACATTTATCAGGTTTTCTAAAGTCATAACCATGCTTGAAAAAATGTTTGCTCTTGCATAACCAATGGTGCATTTTAACATGTTACTTTTTTAATTTATTTTCGGTTTCACCCGCCCCCCATGGTCCCCTTTATCTCCGTACCGAATTTTATCCACATTGGTCCAACCGTTCTTGCCTGATGCCATGACCAAGGGATATAGGGATGAATGTTATAGGTCCAGCCGTTAACGCGTGACCAAGGGAAATAGGAATTCCGTTTTATATAATAGATATAGATGCCCTTTCTTCTTATGACGGCAGAATAGTTCTAGCTGTCTCCCGTAAAAGTAGCTTTTAACTGTCTCCAGGGTCCCCTGTATTTATCCCCTGCGCGGGGCTGCGGACGGTGAGCTATGGGTGGCTCGCCGTCCGGCAAGGACCAGACCCGCGTCGACGGCGCGTTCGTGTTCCACGCGCGCCTCAAAGAGATGTCAGCATCGTTGACGGGGCCCACCTCCAGGGCCGTAGCCTGCCGGGGCTGCGGGACGTTCGAAAGAGATACCGCGCCCCCGGAATGCAAAGGGCTGAGGAAGGAACATGGATGGGTTTTAGTCAGTAAGAGTCTGACACTCCCACCCGCCCCACCCTCGGCGGGAGGGGTCATTGGATGATTTCCCATCCGAAGAAAAAAAAAAAGGGTCCCCTGTATCTCCTTACAAAATTTCATCCAAATCGGTTTTAGGCTGACTACTTATCATCGAGGTGCGTTAAGTAGTTCCTTCAGAACGTGAAATTAAGAGAGAGAGTTAATCCTTACTGCCTACTTCTTACAAGCTCGGTACCTATAGGTCTTTTGCAAGTCTGCACCCGCTATCGCTGCCGCCTATAGCTTAGGTCGCTGATGGAAGACACCGGACACAATCGGACCATAATTGCGATCCGCTGACCTTGCTCCAAATCCCGTAGCGTATTTGTTCGTTCACTAGATTAGGTGGACTGTGCAGAGGTGGGAATAGGCATAAAGGTATTTAGCAATTATATATCTATACTAATATAATAAAGAGGAAAGATTTGTTTGTTTGTAGGGTTTTAACTCAAAAACTACTGGACCGATTAAAAAAAATATGTCACCGTTAGAAAGCTACTTCTTTACGAATTATCATAGGTTATATTTATTTCCAGACATAATTAGGGATCCCTACTAAAACTTGAATAATGTAACCCAAGGTGCAAAAAAAATGTCCACGCGGGCGAAACCGCTGGCGGAAAGCTAGTTAATATTAAAGTGCTAGAGTTTTTCCACGGTCTCACAGGTTTGAAGGGAGTAAGTTTAGCCAGATTTTGGTATTAGCTGCATGTGTGTCATCTACATCTGCCTAGCCTTTGCCTAACTATGTTGGGGTTGGCTTTTGGTCTAATTGGATGCAGCTGAGTACCAGTGTTTTACATGAAGTGACTGCCTATTTGACCTCCACAATCCAGTTATGGGGTAACAGGGTACCACTTGCTAAGACTGGTTATCAGCCTTTCTGGCTTCTGACCGTAACGACTGTTAAAGATCTACAAATGACAGCCGGGACCAACAGCTTAACGTGCTTTCTGAGGCACAAAGGAGTCTCGGTATGATATACCTACATAGATCTCGTCGTCCAGACAAACCGCGGCACACGTAGCTCTTTAAACCAGCAAATTTGACCTCGTGTGGCTGTTATTTAACCACGGTAGATAGGTACAAAGTATACGATAAAAAACTTTTGTCCCATCTTCAGATAAATTAAAAATCTTTGACAAAAACCAAAACCACAGAATAATAATAAAACACATGGTGTTTTCCTATCTGGATCACTACGTCTGTGTGTGGGCAAACTTTTGTAATTACGACGCCATGATGCAACGTATTTGAAGCCATATTGTTCCTATTTAAGTTTTAATAGCCGCCATCTTGTGAACTTGGGAAGGTCAAAGGTTTGAAAGCAAGGAGATCTGTTGCTTCATAAAATTGCGCTTGTAATTATCGAAAGGTATAAACAGTGATGTATAAGTACAATTACGTTTCGATTGTATACATTTTCCGTCATACTTATAAAAAATCTGTAATCTGAAGTTTAAGCATTTCTCGTAATCTAGGATTAAATTACTAGTTTAAGTTCGGATTAACGCCAAACAGCATTTATGAGGGAGATATTTGCAAATCTGTTGCTAAACAGCAGATTAAAATTAATAGGACGGTATAAGTAAGACGGTTTAAGTCTTATCTAAAATCTTCCTAGATACTTTCAAGCCTGTTCCAAATTATATTGGGGGGGTCCAGTCTAATCGGATGCAGCTGAGTACCAGTGCTTTACATGGAGGAACTGCCTATCTGACCTTCAAAATTACTGGGTAACACGATATTCTTTAGTAAGACTGATAGTCCACATTACGCATTTTACGACTGTCAAAGATCCACGATGATCCATAAATGACAGGCGGGTTAACGTGCTCTCCGAGACGAGAAGCGTAGGATTTCGCTTTAAATTAAAACCGGCCAAGTGCGTGTCGGGCCACGCGCAGTAGGGTTCCGTAGTAGGTTTTAGATAGTCGACTATAACTCTGTAACCGGTTGAGCCTACTTTGCCGTGATAGTTTTCTTTGTAAGTTCATTACATGTGCTACGTCTGTGATTTTTTTCACATTTCTAGGTACCTACATCCATTCAAAAGTTAGAGGGGGTGCTCGTATCGAACAAAAATTTGCACTTAAAAGCTAGATATCTCGCAAATGGCTCGCTTAACCAAAAAGTAGTCTTCACACACCCATAATCTTTAAAAGACGATACCCCACACGAAGGGGTACGCGAGAAAAAAATATTCATCCCCACTTTACGTGTTTGGGAGTTACCCTAAAAAAAATATTTTGTCGGTTCTTCTCCATAGGACCCACTTGGAACCGTGCACCTTGTTTCTAGCTTTTGAGGTTTATTAAAAACGTGTAATTGGTCTACATAAAATAAAAACCATCATCCTTTGATTTTGGCTTTAACATAGACGGTCACCCATCCAAAGACCGCTGTTAGCTTGGCTACCACAGTTGCTGTCACAAAAATCTGTATTTACCGCCCTCTATCGGTTACTAGTAAAACTATTGTATTAACTCCGGGTGATTAGATTTATTTATAAAACGTGGAAATAAATGCTAAAGAGGGTTATTTGTGTAATTAAATTCATAAAAAAATTATCAGTGAAATGTTTTTGTATTTAAAACTGATAAATAAATAGCAAAACTATTTCTAAATAAATAATATAGTTAAAATTTCAAACAACGCCATCTAGCGTCGAGTAGAATAACGACACTGCTCATGTCGGCTCTCCTTTGTTGTGAAGACACGAGTGCCGGCACGTGTCGGCTTTCTTTTGAAACCTCTTGATAAAAATGTAGCTTTACTTTTAGAGGTCGCTAAAGTAATTTACGGATTTCGCTTCTCTGTTGGTTATTAGTTACTAAACCTGTGTTATTTAGCAAGAATATTGAATTGTAGATTTGTAAATATAAAACTGATGTAGGTAATTAAAATGTCTTTCATTAAACTATATGTTTAGAGTTGGAATTTTAAATTATAAGTTAAATTGCACTTTATTCAGTGATTAATTACTGAATAAAAAAAAGAGATAATAGTATTTAACAAAAAATAAAAATTTAACAATGACTGTAATCGAACTTGTTACTACTGCAACATCTAACCACAGAACATGTACGGTTGTCGGCATCCTTTGTGCGGTGCCGAAAGGCCAAACAATATTTTGTTTTGATTTCATTTCGACGGCAAACTTTGCAAAGTAAACACGTGCTTGTTTATTGAATGTGCTCTATCATTGGTAAGTTGTCTATTTCTGAATCTTTACTTGAATATTTTGTGTTTTTCGTATTTATTTAATTAATTATTAATTGTCAGTTCCAAGGTGATGTTTTTTTGTTTTATTTTGATACAAAATTTCGCAAATCTCATTACAAACTTTAATATCCCTACCGAGTTAACAACGAAATTCATCTTAAATAAATACAATTATAGTAATTGAATAAATAAAGCAAGGTAAACAATATTTATTGCAATATAATATAATTAACAATTAGTTAAATAGGCATGTTGACTGACAATAGATTACGGTTTTTAGCTACTTGATGTTATTTATTATATTGTGTCTTTAAATATTGATTTTATTATTAATTCCGAAGTCATTATTTATAAATAAGTTACCTTAGGATTAAAGGTACCTAGCTTGAGTATGTAGGTAGGTAATTAATGTAATAGGAACTTTGTTGAGAGCAAATTAATAGTATTCCTATTAAGGAATAAAAATATTTCGAAATAAATTGTTATTATTATATATTTAAAATATCAAAATTTTGGTTGAAAATCTTACAAGAATCTAATTCGACCATTTTGACCATGTTTCGTGTGACGTAACATCCGTCAAACTTTCAAAATGGATGATTTGATTTTTTTTTCTTTACTCAAAATGTAAATATTGTTGATTAATTAATTTATTCTATTCTGGTTAAATTTCAGGCCCCAAAATGTATCCTACGAAGAGTACGTATGATTACATGACTGAAATTAATCGTCTGTTCTCTCGGAATACAGAAAATGGTGAGCAAAACAATTTAACAATTTCATCTTTTGTCTAACAAGATTGTCTTTCGATGGTTTCCTTTACGTGGATCAATAAACATTTTTTCAAAGATTATTGAGTCTTATAAACTTCAAGCGTTTTGGTCATGTTCTAAATAAATCTAATAATCATAAACAAATTGTTTGTAAACAAATTAATCTGATTAGTTTGCGACAAACAAATGAATTTCGAGTGAGCTATTCATTTTCAGGCTAGTCTAAATTTATGTTTGCTTACTCTATTCCTATTGTAGATACCAAATTAGTATTGCCCATGTAACCAGTAAACATTATAATAAAACCCACCCCTAAGATAACCCACTGACTCCTAGAAATTTGGATAAATGATGCATTAATTAAAAATATTTTCAAATTCCAGATGCCTATCAATTTCCAAACGTGATGCCCAACCCGAATCTATCATCACCATTCCGGCAATCAACACCAGCCAACCATTCATCAAGCTCGGCTGATTCCTTGTCTCCTGACTCTTTCCCAGACCTGTCACATCGGTCAGACCCTGACAGACAGGCTTTTGAGACTCCATTTATTGTCAGGCGCCAACGGCCTATTGTCGGAAGAAAAATATTTGACAACCCTGATTGTGTGCCACCACCTCCGAAACCAGCTGTAAAGATGTTTGAACATGACAATGAATTCCCAAATTCAATATGGCAGCCAGATGACCACCATCTATTTCCACCAACACCACCCAGTATCAGACTTGAACAGAAGAACTACACTCAGAACATATTCTATGAATTATTTCCCACAGAAAAGAGGGAATTTGAGTACAAGCCACCAGTACCTACATTATCTCCTATATCAAACTACACTCCAGCTTCACCAAGGTTTTCCCCAACATTACCAAGTCCACCAACGTCAGTAAACCTTGGCCGTCCACATATGCCACCAACATCGCCTTTCAGGATGCCTCGCCGGCCAACATTTGGCCCAAGTTCTTCAAGACACCAAGAAATGAGGGCGTCAAAAATGTGTACATTTTGCCGTAAGAATGGGGAGACTCCGTTGGTGTACATGACCCACTCAGTGAGGGAGAATGTTGGTAATCAGAACATTGTGACCTGTCCCATTTTGAGGTCCCATGTTTGTTCAACCTGTGGCGCTTCTGGGGACAATGCTCATACCATGTAAGTATTTATTTATTTAATATTCCATTGCCTATTCCATCCTTATCCTTACTAATATTATAAATGCGAAAGTAACTGTCTGTCTGTCTGTCTATTACGCTTTCACGCCAAAACTACTGGACCGATATAAATGAAATTTACAGAGATACAGAGATAGAATAAACCCTGAGGAACAACATAGGCTACTTTTTACCCGGGTGCGCTAAGTAGTTCCCTCGGGATGCGGGTGAAACCGTGGGAAACAGCTAGTTGCCTATAATTATTATGACATGTATATCTGAGGGTTGTTTGGCCAACTACAATACAGTTTACCATTTCAATACTAAAAAGTGCTCAAACCCAAAAATGAGTTCAAACTATCACTATAGAATGCTTGACCACTCATAACATCACAGAAGTATAATGATTCTAAGTGCCTAAATCAATCTTTTGATGTCAGGGGGCATTAAAACATAGAATAATTGATTTAAATATTGTTATTTTATAGTTCTGAACATTTTCCAGTGAATAGTTGTTTAAAAACTCTTTTCTTTTTTCAGCACATACTGCCCAGTTCTTCGAAGCAACAACAATGGCCAACCACTCCAGTCCACAACAATTACTCTTAAAAATACGAGAATCAAGAGCAATGGTAGGAGAAGATTTTAATTTATATATTCTTTTCATATACTAAACCTTTTAAATGACAAAACCAAGTAAAAAGTGCTAAAGAATTGCTAGATAATAGAAATAATTATTATTTTATGTGATGTTTTGATCAGAATGGTCTGGCATTATTATATAAGCCTTGTACAACAAGTGCTTTTTTATCGCAATAAAATGCGTGACCCTCTCGATTCGAGAACTAGGTACTCTTAATATTGTTTTTTCTTTATCAGTCTTCTAGATGGCTTAAATAGATAAAATAATTTTGACACTCAATCTACACCCTAGTACAAAAATTGGTTTAACTAAATAGTCATAAAGGGTTTAATATATATAACTAAAAAATTAAAGAAGTCGAGATTTTATTGTAAGATTCTGAATTTAGTAAAGTATTATTTAGTGTAGAAGAGAACATCTCTTCTGCAGAACAGCGAATTTACTCTTTGATGTAACAACATCAAAGAGTAAATTCGCTTTGTCATGTATGTAACCTGGTTTAGTGGTCTCAGTACTAGTTTTAAATAGAAATAATACATGTAACACAACAAATACAAGCAGATAGCCATCAGATTGCATTAATTACGCCATAATAATTATAAGTACTAACTACATAGTAGAATGTGACAATGATCTCATAAGAAATTACATATTAATCATTTTACAAGATCTCTATTGAAACCTGATTTACTTTAATTATGTCTGCTCAAATAGTTATAATATTATCACTTTAACTTTGCTGACTATAATCATGTTTTAAAAGAATTATATTGTAAATTTAATGACTTCATTAACAATTTTATAATAATTGACATTGTTTTGACTAATATAGAAAATTAATACAATCACCGTTTTTGATAAACAAGAGTATTTAATAAATTGAGTGCTTAAATAACTTATACTTCATTTCCAATAAGATTAGAAAAACTTCCAAACTCTTTTTGCAGCTTATTCAACCGATTTTGGGTTCTATTCCCTACTGATAAGGATGGCGTTGAAAGCAAAATAATGTTTACAATAACAAATATATTCTGCATCTGTTTTTGTCTTGTCACCTTAGTAATAGAGCTTTAAATCGTTTGAACAAACAGTAAATAGGGTGCATATGCCTAGGGTTTAAATGTCTTATCTCATAATAAATATAGTATAGACACTGTAATCATTCTCTTAGGTAACAAAATATTCATTAATAGACTTCTTATGATACTAAAGAAGCACTCTAATTATTGCATATTCTATTCTGTCTTAATAATATATAAATAATGTTTAATTTCTATATATTCTTTTTTTAATGTTCGACGATTATATAGCATCATTATCAATCATGTTTTGTTTTTACTTTTTGACAGCTATAAGCACTTTTTTAATCTCGTTTTAACATCATGGTTTTTTCTAAATATTTTTTCTTTATGATCAATTTACATCTGCTTCAATACTTAAAAGTATAATGTTAGATGTAACTAACTGACTGACTGATTTATAATAATGACTGACTATTATTATAGGATGATCGTCCATAAAAATTTTGGATAACTTGTAGAATATGTTTCCTCACTGTTGAAATTCTTAATTTTTTTCAACAGTGTGCAAATATACTCTTTAAATTCTATTTTATGGGGTGCGTGACCCTCATAATTATTATCATGTAATTCTGACTTGATTTTAAATATTTTCTTGAATAAGTAACATGTAGACTACAGTTCCATTCTGTTGAAAATCTTATTTTTTTGCAACAGTGGAAACATACTCTTAAAATTCTATTTTATGTGGTATGTGCCCTCATATTTTCATGTAATTTTTTGTCGTCTTTTTTTTATATTGTTACACATTTGAATCCTTATATTTAATGTTAAGGTATAGGACTGAATTTCCACAATGTTATGTATATTAGGTGTGTATTGCAGAATAAATAGATCTTTTATTTAGATTTGAACTTCATAAGCTAAATCTAATTTCAAATTGTGCTTGAGTTGAGTTCTGTACTACTGACCTAAGTATTGCATTGTATGACTGATATTAAAATAGCATAATAGCTTCTAAATTTATTATGATATCAGCAAGCTTTTAAACCAAGAGCTTGTTAGGGATAATTCTTCTAATTGAAAAACATTTACGTCGGTTAAATTGAAAAATTACGTATTTCCAAAATTTTCGAATACAATTTTTTTTCATCAAAATTATTAACTTAATTTTAAATTTTATTAAATCTTTTTGATTTTTTATTGGAAATATGGCCTTTTTTCATTTAGCCAGTTTTGTCAAGAAAGTCATAATTTAAAATGTAGCCCATGTGCTAAACTTCAGGCAGATAAAACTGTATTTTTTATGTTTTAAGAAACATTGAAATTCTTGTTTAATAGTACTGAAATTCCACTAGGTAGTACTGTTATTTATTGTTCCTATTTTTTTGTTATATCTTGTATGAAACTTGTACATGTAGGAAATGGCACTGTTAGTGCTGCAACTTCAGATATTTTAGTGCCTTTTAATAATTTGATTCTCTGATATGAAATTTTAAGACAATAATGATTTTGGTTTATGAACTATGTAATGTCAAAGGTCTCGTGTAGACCTTATGGGTTTAGGAATAAGATTGATTTTTGCATTTCTTTAATAATTATGGTTATGAAACCGAATTTATTGTTCCTAGTTTTTAAGGCTGATTTTAGTACAAATGAGTTTATTAAAGAGTTAGGAGAGTTTTTGTTTTATTTTGTTTGCTCAATTTTTTATACCTAATTGGTATGTTATATTGATGGTTTTGTTATTGTAATAATTTCAATGTTTTCAGAGACTATCTGGCTATTTTAAACATATTTTTTCGAATAGAATGTACCTACACATTTGTACTCCCTTTTTGCAGTCTTAAAGTTAAAGTTTATTGATGATATTTGTTAAACGTTATTGAAGATGGTTTTGTTAGCATTTACTGTCCTAAGATTATTTTCTAATGTACACTATGTACGTATTTTATGTATTTTAAAGCTTGTTTACTAGTACAGTACAAACTTATTCGCATGTTTTGTAATATACTTTTTTAATTAATGTTTTCTTTTATTTGAGTCTTATCCTTGTTATTATACAAACATTACATATTATTATATATACCAAACTACTTGTTAGTTCATCAAAGGAAAACTTTGTGATCATAGATAGAGGGATTTACACAGTATACCTTCGTCTGGGCCTGCATAAAATTTTCAGATGCGTACACTACCTACTTAATTATTCACTACCTACCTAATTATTATCTGCTACTAGCTTTAGTGCTAAGAACCCATCATTGCATCAAGGCATAGGTGAAGATCCCATTACCGACGTACTGCAAAGTTTGAGCTTACAAAAACTGCATTTATGAAAAGACTAAAAATATCTTCGAAATCATTGATACCATTGACAGTTACTAGTTTTGCTGTAGCCATAATTAGTTGTCAACTACTCCCTCGTCTTGGTAGCCTTTGATTATTTGATGAGAACCTAGTGATGATGACCCACCAGACTCGCTACAGCAGCAGACAAGGAACGACACCCAACGCCATCTAGTGACTACCGATTGAACAAAAAAATTTACGAATACAAGGTCGGGTTACGTTAGTTTATCATCGGCTGTATGATTATATACCTAGCTAGTACATAGTTCGCGTCAGTGATATTCAAAACAACAATGCTGCAAGTTCAATCAAAGTAAAGCAGGAAGTGAAAATAGTGCGACGCGTGTAATATCAGCTAAAAGTGCCAAACTATTTTTAGTTCCGTGTAATTTGTGTTACCTACTTGTGATTATCTCCAACCAGTGCATTTATACCTGCTTATTTGGTTTTTATAAATTATTGTGTGAAAATGGATGCGGATAATTATAACAACGGTGTTTTTATCGACACGGAGAATTTGCCGGTGATGCGGCTATTAACTCCATTCAACACCGATTTGTGTGGAATGTATGGCAGGTATGTGGTTAAAATTTAAAATTGAAATAGGTATGTGTACATTAAAAATACTTTGTGTAAGAAATATGTGCAGGTGCCTATAAATAACAGGTGAACTAATATTTTTACATCATCGAAAATCCTTCAGATGTGATTGTAATTAACTTCACAAATGCTCCACTTACCTCTTCTTTGTCAATGTCAATGTCAAAGCAATGTCATCACAAAATTCACAACATTCGAATGTTTTCCTATAAATAAATAAACATCCATTCGGTTATGGCATAAAAAAATAATTGACACGATAAAAAATGAGTTCGCCGCCACAAGTGCAGTCTCCCCCGAAACCGGGTTCCCCTGGAGCGCCGCAGTCACCAGCCAAACCAGCTTCACCGACGGCCCCGCTTTCAAAGACTGCTTCGCCTATAGCACAGCCGTCGCCAACGAAAGTCAATTCACCAAGACCTGCATCACCTATAGCCAAATCGCCACCAAATGCTTCCGAAGCCGTTATCAATGTCGCTAATGAAGAAGATGAAGATTTTTATACAAGACCTGACTTTATTTATGGAGGACCGTTTATCGGTGTGAAGAAACCTTCCCCATTTTTGGATACTGCAACGCCGATGAATCTTCCATTGCAGGGGACGTTTAAAAAGTATGTATTATTTTGTTGGTCAGTGAGGAATTCCTTTGCGTAAAATGATAACAAAAAAAAAACAACTGTCTACGCTCATCAGCTGATTATTTCCCACGCGAATCATCGTAACCATAAACCCACAAAGACTGTATTATATTATAACCTTTTTAAATCGAACCTTATCGGTTTCTTTTTGAGAGAAAATGGAAAATTATTTTCTAATAAAAATCTCATTGAAGAATTTTAATATCACATGTTGATCAATAAAATATTGTATAGGTACAAATCAGGTAGATTTTAAGTTATTTAATGAAAATTGAGCTGAGATATAGAAAGAGCATAATAATATTATTATTAATGCCTAACACCCACTTGTTTGTGGAATTTCTATAATTATTCATAGTGGTAATTTGTAAGAATGATATCCTGTCTGTCTGCCTGTCTACCATTTATTACTAATCCTGACTAACAAATCTATTTAAAATAAATAAGTATTTTATTGTAGTATTACGTTCAATCTGAACCACTTTAAACTACAGGTAAAATTAAAACTAGGTTTTATTCTATTTACTAACAATACTAGTTAAGACAATAATTCTTCTTATCATACGAGATTATTAACATTGATGTGCAGTAATTAAAATGAAACAATAGCAGTAATAAAGTAATAATCATTGCAGTAATACTCGTTAAACAGTGCAAATCTAATCTTATATATAAAAATGAATTGATATTTGTTAGTCTTGCTAAAACTCGTGAATGGTTGGGACATAAAGTTAACATCTTTCCTTTAAACAAATTACTAGACTTAGGTAATATATCCTATTCTATAAAAACAACTAGATTTTCCACCACCAATTAACGGTGAATAAAAAGTCTGAAATTGCCAATCCGCCTTGAGCAAGCGTGGTGATCAATGCTCTTGCCTTCTCTGTATGAGAAGAGGACTTTACCCTTTACCTTGTAGTACAGTAAATAGGATGATAACAATTTATTTTAATTGTATATGAAAAAAACCTTCCTCTGTATATTCATATTCTTATTTTAAAGAGTTGCTAATTTTAAAAGGTGAAAAATGCAAAAAATTATATCCCATCCTAGTATATTAACCTTAATTGCTAATAAAAATAGAAACTACTCCAAAAAAAAAAGTTATATTAAAATATTCGTCGATTTTATCACTGATCGTCCCTTGGTAGTAGGTATTATTTTTAGCTTCATGTATGAAGAAAATACCTCAATAAATCAATCGATTTTATCCTTTAAAGCCTACGCAATAAGAGTCCAAATCGTGTACATCAAGTTTATTTAGAATCGATGTTATAGTAATATGAACTTTAAAGCGATTATTATAAAGTTGAGAGTTAACACGAATGAATATTAACATACGATGTTGTAATCATGTTTGTGGAATCCAGTCAATAATTTTAGCATTTCTCTCAGAGCCCGGATAGCTCAGTCGGTAGAGCATTGGACTTTTAATCCAAGGGTCCAGGGTTCAAGTCCCTGTTCGGGCGGTATCTTTTTGCGTTTTCTTTTTGTTTTTGTGAATGTTTACTAATTTTATTTTCTATTTTTTTTCATTTTTACATTTTTTTATATCATTATAATAGTTGTGGTTTGATATCGGAAAATTTTCTTGTAATTTTATGGCAGTTTTTGTTAAATATATTTTTTTAGACATATATTTTATTTCTTATTTCAGGAGTTTCGCATTTTATTCGCTGAAGGAGAGGCTGCCAGTGATTTTAACTAAAATCATTGATTATCTTTCAAGAGAAGGAACCAAGATAAGAAATTCTAACTCAGCTGTATGTATACTAATGTATATCTCAATATTATATTATTATGTAATATCTTTGATCTTTAGTAAAATCATTTTAAAGTTGAAGAAATTATTAATGTTTCTTTATTTACTAACAAACATGACAATGCAATGCATTGTTTTTCAAAATTGCCCAGTTTCATCACCTCCGGATAAGCACTGATTAAACTTATCTACCAGATAATAGTTACAAATTATGAAAATTAAATAATCTAGCAGAAAATTCATCCAGATGTGATGAAAAAACTTAATGTCACTTAGACTAAAATTAAAATCACAGAAAAAGGCGCCAATCCCGTTACCATGGTGACGGCTACTATTTATTCTTTATTTAATTTGTTCACAGTCGGAGGAAGACGTTAGAAACTTTATGCAATCCGTAACTAAATTGAAAAATGATCTAGTAACAAACAAAACATACGACCATTTGACACTAGACACTCCTAATGCTAACAAATGGAACAGCTGGATCGACGACCAGGAAAACAAAAAGTATTTCAACAATACTTGGATGTTCACCGAGTGTTATGTCTATCGAAAGCTCAGGGAAGGTTGTGAGTTAACGTGAGTAATTTAATAATAAATTTAACACTAAATATTAATACAATAATCCTACAATTCATACTTGTAAGAAAAATGCCATGAATTCATTATTTGTAACAGCGCCATCTAGTGTGTTAGCTTGAAACTAGTTTAGTGTTATTTTCAATCAAAAGATGGCGCTAAATTAAATATTGATCAGATGTAGTAAAATAGTTTAGTTAGTTTAAATATTTATTTATGAAACAAAAATATCAATTAGATCAAATAGAAAAATAATAAGCCTTTAATTAGCTTGATAAATTTCTACTCAAAAGTTCTCAACTCCACCGCTAGATGGCGTGTATACAAATTTTATATACAGAATATATATAGGTACTAAATTTTGTTGTTTATTTTCAGTAAAGGGCTAGCTAATTTCGATTACTTTGAAGAACAAAAGAACGTATCATTCGATAATAACTTAGAAATAATGTGCATAGTAGCCGACAGGATGATAACTATGATAAATAAATCGGACAAGGAGAAACGGAAAGCCGACTTTGTTACCCTTTTAAAGGTGAATTATTATTATTATTTTTTATCCTATCTATACAAATAAAATGCTTTATCCTGAATGACTGACGGATCAACGCACAGCTTAAACCGCTGATCGTAGACACCTGAAACTTGGAGGATGTGTTCTTTGTGTGACGTAGGCATCCGATAAGAAATGATTTTCCGAAATTCTAAGTCAAAGAGGGTGAAAAAGGGGGCAAAGTTTTGTATGAAACTGTCATTTTTTAGGGTTCCGTAGTCCGACAAGGAACCCTTATAGTTTCGTCATGTCCGTCTGTCTGTCTGTCTGTCTGTCTGTCTGTCCGCGGCATAGCTCCGAGGCTCTTGATACTAAAAAGCTGAAATTTGGTATGGATATGTATATTAATCACGCCGAGAAAGTGGTAAAATAAAATTATGAAAAATATTTTTTTTAGGGTAGCTCCCAAACACGTAAAGTGGGGATGAATTATTTTTTTCTCGCGTACCCCTTCGTGTGGGGTATCGTTAAATAGGTCTTTCAAAAATATTATGGGTTTGTCACGACCATTTTTCGGTTAAGCGAGCCATTTGCGAAATATCTAGCTTTTGAGTGCAATTTTTTTAAATTTGAATTCGTATAGTCCACGCGGGCGAAGCCGCTGGCGGTAAACTCGTTAAAGTATAATATTACTAGCTATTTACAGCGATTTAATTTGGGTCTTGAAAATCTATAAAAACTAATGTTATTCAGGCTTTTCAATCCATATCCATAAAAAATCAACAAAATCGGTTTAGCCGTGTCTTTTTGAAAGCGCAACGGACAGAGTAACATTCACATTTATAATCTAGTAGAAGACCAGTAGTTCCTGAGATAAGCGCGTTCAAGCAAACATACAAGCAAACTCTTCATCTTTATTATATTAGTATATAGATTCTATAGGTCCACAGCTTAAACCGTTTAACGGTTTTCTTTCCATTTTCAGATCTGTCTATGGGCTAATAAATGCGACCTATCCTTGTCTTTGGGGTCTCAAGTGAACCTGGTGCAAGCGGCTAAGGATGCCACGGAGAAGTTGAGGCTGAACCCCCCTCCTCCCCCTCCACCCACTAAGGGTAACAAGGAACCAGCCGCCGCAGCACCCCTGGTTGTTAGCTCCGACCCCTTTCAGATGGTTCTGGATTTGAAAGACAAGGTATAACGTTATTTTTGGACTGCCGGGGATGCGGGATGTTCGAAAGAGACACCGCGCCCCCGGAATACAAAGGGCTGAGGAAGGAACATGGATGGGTTTCAGTCAGTAACCGGCTTACTTATAATAAACCTGAAGTTTAGCAATTTTTCATCTAATCCTTACTTAATCGTAATCCAGGATTAAGTACGGATTAACGCTCAACAGCATTTATGAGTGAGATTTTTGCCAATCAATTGCTAAGTAGCTGATTAAAAATAAATCGGATTTCATAAAGTAAGACGTTAAGAGTCTGACACTCCCTACCGCCCCACCCACAGCGGGAGGGGTCATTTGATGATTTCCCATCCGAGAAAAACCGCTCTTTTTTGACTACTTAATTTTCGTACTCTTTCAAAAATTTCATAAATTCAAAGAAAATATTTCAATTAGACCATTTACAGGCACTTTTGAATTGTCAAATATAATTAAAAGTCAGTCCGTTAGTCAAAAAAAAAAGAAAAATTGAAGCTATTTGCCCGTTCCGAAGCGTCGATTCCTATGGAGAAGAACGGGCAAGAAACTCCATGGTTACTCTTTCCTACTTTTTTGCTATTATTAATTTCGTTGCGGGTTCCGTTAATATAATAGATAATTTGGTAGCCTAGGGGTCGCAGGTAGATGAGCGCCTACACCTTAAGTATGAAAGTGCAGGTTCGAAACTTGGCAAGTACCTATGTGAGTTTTTCAAAGTCATGTTTTGTATACAACACTGACTAACGGTGAAGGAAAACATCGTGAGGAAACCTGGACTTAAAAAGTCTGAAATCGTCAATCCGCCTTGAGCAAGCGTGGTGATCAATGCTCATGCCTTCTCTGTATGAGAAGAGGTCTGTGCCCAGCAGTGGGACAATATATAGGCTGATGATGATGATTGCTTAATATTGTTTTAATTTTCAGTTAATAGTTGATGACACTGCTAAGATAGCTGATCAAGTAGTGACGAAAGCTGAAGCCATGTTGAAAGCGATAAATGCAGTAAGTATTAATAACAGGATAAGAAAAGTTATAATAAACTAGCTGTTTCCCGCGGTTTCACCCGCATCCCGAGGGAACTACTTAGCGCACCCGGATAAAAAGTAGCCTATGTTGTTCCTCAGGGTCTATTCTATCTCTGTACCAAATTTCATTTATATCGGTCCAGTAGTTTTGGCGTGAAAGCGTAACAGACAGACAGACAGAGTTACTTTCGCATTTATAATATTAGTAAGGATAAGGATTTTATTAAACACCTATAAATAAAAGTTGTATTATAAATATTAATAGCTTATAACTATCTCCAGGGTCCCATCTATCTCTATACCTTTCATTTAAACCGGTTCAGCCGTTTTTACGCTAAAGCACAACAAACAAACAATAAGCAAACTCACTTTCGCATTTATAGTTAGGATGCAAAAGTAACTGTCCGTTTGTCTGTCTTTCTGTCTGATACGCTTTCACTTGATGAAATTTGGTATATGGATAGTTAAAAACCTGGAGAAATACATAGGGTCAATATATGGGTAGTTTTTATCCGGGTGTCCTCAGGAACAGCTAGTCTATGGTATTAGTACTATAGATAGTTAAGTACATACAAGAGGAGCTCGTGGCTAAGTAACAGCCGCACGGTTCGACCGATCAAAAGGTTAAGCTGCGCTTGGCGCGGTCGGTCCGTGGATGGGTGACCATCTATGTCATAGCGAAACTCCTCCGTGCCTCGGAAAGCACGTTAAGCTGTTGGTCCCGGTTGTCATTTGTACATCTTTGACAGTCGTTACGGTAGTCAGAAGCCAGAAAGTCTGACAACCAGTCTTACCAAAGGGTACCGTTTTACCCGGTAACTGGGTTGTGGAGGTCAGATAGGCAGTCGCTCCATGTAAAACACTGGTACTCAGCTGCATCCGGTTTAGACTGGAAGCCGACCCCAACATAGTTGGGAAAAGGCTAGGCAGATGATGAGTTAAGTACATCTCTACTTCAAGCTTTGGAGCATAACAATCGTGATATTAATATTTATTTGTTTAAATTACAGAATACTACGTTTAAGTTTAAATGCAGTTGTCACAGATTGGCTACTGCAGCCGGCGTACCAGTATGCAAGGAAGATGTGAGTAACCAAATATCATATATCTATATAAATAATAATATATTCATGTATGTGTATTGCATAAAAAATAACATTAAACAAAAACTTTGGCATGTGTAAAAGAAGAAAAAATCTTATCCCCTCTCTGTTTAAGGTCCCCCCACCTCCAGAAGTTCCTAAAGAAGAGGAGAAGGACAAGGAAGCTAAAGAAGGCAAAGAAGAGAAGAAAGAAGAAGCTCCTAAACAGATACCCTGTCCCGCTAAGATGACTGTGCCTCAAGCTGTAATGTTTGGTGAGTATCGGCGCAATGGCTTAAAGTATCGGCAATTTATCGGCGCAATGGCTTTAATATCGGTAAAGTATCGGAGCTATGGCTTAAGTATCGGTGCTATGGTTGGAGTATCGGCGCTATGGCTTGAAGTATCGGTGCTATGACTTAAGTATCGGTGTTACGACTGTAGTATCGGTGCTACGGCAGTAGTATCGGCGCTATGGCTTAAATATCGGCAAAAAATCGGCGTAATGACTAAAATATAGAAAAACACGCTGAAAGCCGCTATAGTTATATTCTATATATATATATATATTAATATAGTGTATATTGTCAACAGATATCGTTTGTGACAACGCTGGGTACGAACTGTTTGCCGATCTATGTCTCGCGCACTTCTTGGTGGCTCAGAAAATTGTGCAGAAGGTGAGAATAATCTAAAGTCTCTGTAAATATCATCTGCCTAGCCTTTTCCCAACTATATCGGGGTCGGCTTCCAGTCTAACCAGATGCAGTTTTACATGGAGCGACTGCCTATCTGACCTCCACAATCCAGTTACCGGGTAACACTGGTGGTTGGTAAGACTGGTGGTCAGACTTTCTGGCTTCTGACTACCCGTAACGACTGTTAAAGAGATATGATGGTCATCCCAGACACAACTGACCTGGACTTAAAAATCTAAAATAGCCCAAACTGCCTTGAGCGCACGTGGTGATCAATGCTCATGCCTTCTCTGTATGAGAAGAGGCCTGTGCCCAGCAGTGGGACAACAATATAGGTTGATGATGATGATAAAATTCTATTTTGTTTCCAGGTCAGGTTTCACGTTAAAGATATGCCGTGGTTCATATCAGATGTGACCGTCAAAGATTTTCGGTAAGACTTTATTAAATGGAGAGGTTTAAGGCTCAAGTTCAACGACGAGATAACGGTCCGATTAATTTAAAACAGCTGTTTTAAACCTCACTGCTGTTACCATAAATTAAAATTTCCAACTTTCGATGGGTAACGTATTATTTGAGATTTTTATTCCTGAAACGGTCGATTACCAAACCAGGGTTGAACTCACTAGTGGGTAACACGAAAATTCTCGCTTCCTGGTTAAAAAACCTTTTCATTTAACGGGCCGATTACGAAACCATCAGTCGATGAACTTGGCTCTAAATAGTTTTCATTCCCATAAGAATTAAGAAGTATGAAAAAAAAAGAGATTTATGATGGCACGTTTGACGTAGTGGCTGAGCAATTGGCTGCTGCGCTGCGTGTCGCGGGTTCGATTCCCGCACGGGACAGCTAAAATTGTTCCGGGTCTGGGTGTTTGTGCATGTGTAATGTATGTAAATGCACCCATGATACAGAAGAAATTCCTAGAGTGGGGCAATGTTGTTTAAAAAATTAAATTTAAGTAAAAAAAATATGTAGGTAACCTAAAATGATTTTTGTCTATTTTTTCTTTTTTTATTTCTGTTCTTTTTGAGTAAAAGTTTGATTATTTAATTTAGGTATGTATTTGTTTTAATATACTTATTGATATTGTTTATTCTAGATACGTGATAGACGCGTGCGCAAACAGTAATTTCAGTAAAGAGGCGTCATCGGGTAAGTAATAATCAATGTTTTTTATAATTTATTGTTCATAGCTTGTATCATACCTGAAATCTATACTAATATAATAAAGCTGAAGAGTTTGTTTGTTTGTACTGGTACGATTCGAAAAATTCTTCCAGGGTTAGATAGCCCATTTATTGAGGAAGGCTATAGGCTATATATCATCACGCTAATACCAATAGGAGCGGAGCACCACTATTCCACGCGGACGAAGTCGCGGGCAGAAGCTAGTATAAAATTAAATCAAGCGACCTCCAAAAAACTGAAACGAGTTTTTTTTTGTAGACTAATAATTAAGACAAGTACTTACATCGCTCTAGAAGTCGGTGTCTCTAAGCTACTGTGTGTGTTATGCGTGTTTTGCCGCCGACTTTCAGTCTTTTAGAAGTACCGGTTGGTTTGTTAAAATTTTTATTTATCGCTTTTGACTGTCTCGGTCTTATCCTATCTTCCTATCTGTAATATAGACGCGAAAGTGAGTTTGTTTGTTCATGGTAAAACGGCTGAACCGATTTGGATGAAATTTGGCACACAGATGACACCCTGAAGACGGTCATAGGCCGGCTGCGTTCAGCAGTTCCTAAGTTAGTTATATATTTCATAGAAACACAGCAAATGACATAGGGCAGGTGTATCCGGGAGCTTGTTTTTGTTTTTTTGTATGGCATCTCGCAGGTCAACCTAGAAGGTTGTCGACTGCTTAACTGGGCTTGCCTGTGAAGTGCCTTAAATGAATTTAGGGCCTCCAGCCAGGGCTTAACTTACAAAACTAAGCGACTACACGCTAAGGGCACCCCCTAGTGGGGTACGGGCCTCGGCTTAGGGCGTCGCTGGGGGAGGACAGCAAGGGACAGGCTGGATCAGAATATATATGATTATTATAATCGGGAATTTTAAAGCTATTAGCTCAGCTCGCGGGCTGGCTCGTCGAGCTAGGTGTATCCGGGTGCGTAGGGAAAAATCTCCACGGGAGACAGCCAGTATAAAATATGGCGTGTTCTATCAGGTGCTACGGAGGGGGAGGGGGGTGAACCCAAGATTATAAAAGCTGATAACTTGAGGACTCTCGGACAGCAGTGGAACCAGTATCTCACTGATGGAGTATTTGTGGTTATGGTGAGTGGGGAT
Organism: Pyrrhia umbra; assembly: GCA_963891755.1. Classification (NCBI taxonomy): domain Eukaryota; kingdom Metazoa; phylum Arthropoda; class Insecta; order Lepidoptera; family Noctuidae; genus Pyrrhia; species Pyrrhia umbra. Next base: position 8,380,295 of record OY982943.1, read on the forward strand.
ATTGAAATAATCTATACATTTACCGTCTTACTAATAAAAAAACCTGGAATCTGAATTTAACCATTTCTCGCCTAATCCTTACTTAACGTCGTAATCCAGGATTAAGCTAGTAACTTAAGTTCAGATTAACGCTAAACAGAATTTATGAGGGAGGTTTTTGCTAATCCATTGCTGAGCAGCCGATTAAAAATTAATCGGAGTTTATAAGTAGGGTGGTTATGGTACTAGCGACCCGCCCCGCCTTCGCATTCGGGTGCAATGTAGATATCATACAGTCTGACAGAATGAACGAGAGACTTGCTCTAGGTCATGATTATTACTACCAAAACTAACAACATTTGTATTGTTCTACGAGCTTGTAAAATTGGTAAATAAAAATAATTCACTTCTCATAGAAAAGTCGTCAGCTGATCGATCAATTTGTATCATCATTATTAGCCTAAATATTGTCCCACTGCTGGGCACAGGCCTCTTCTCATACAGAGAAGGCATGAGCATTGATCACCACGCTTGCTCAAGGCGGACTGGCGATTTCAGACTTTTTTAAGCCCAGGTTTCCTCACGATGTTTTCCTTCACCGTTAGTCAGTGACGTCTAAGAATACTTAGTATGTACTATACATATGACTTTAGAAAAGTCACATTGTGGGTGCGTTTCAAACATTCCAACCCGGAACAATTTCAATTGCCCCACGCGAGAATTGAACTGATGGTTTTATTCGCCTATTATTTCAGGCTGAAGAGTACTGGACCTACCCTCACCTATACAAGGACATGAAGAAGTACGACCCGAACCTGTACCGTAAGCTGCAGTATGCCGTCGCGATCATGTTCAAGGGAGACCTCAACTACCGCAAATTATTGGCCGATAGGAACTGTAACCCTACCACTGGCTTCGAAGCTGCTTTGCAAGGTACGTGTATCATAGATCATCGTCTGCCTAGCCTTTTCCCAACAATATTAGGGCTTAAAGTGGCTTCGAGTCTAAACTGGATGCAGCTGAATACCAGTGTTTTACATGGAGCGACTGCCTATCAGACCTCCACAACCCAGTTAATAGGTAACACGATACTCTTTTGTAAGACTGGTTTTCAGACTTTCTGGGTTCTGACTACCCGTAACGACTGTCAAAGATGTACAAATGACAACCGGGACCAACAGCTTAACGTGCTTTCCGAGGTACGGAGGACTCTCGCTATGACATAAATGGTCACCCATCCACGGACCGACCGCGCCAAGCGCAGCTTGACCTTGAACCGTGTGGCTGTTACTTAGCCACATTTGTGGTAAAAATCAAATGCTCTTCCAAAATGATGTAAGGCATTTTTAAGTAGAAGGTTTTTAGGGTTCCGTAGTCCGACAAGAAACCCTTATAGTTTCGCCATGTCCGTCTGTCTGTCTGTCCGCGGCATAGCTCCGAGTTTCTTGATACTAGAAAGCTGAAAATTGGTATGGATATGTATATTGATCACGCCGAGAAAGTGGTAAAATAAAATTTTGAAAAATATTTTTTTTTAGGGTAGCTCCCAAACACGTAAAGTGGGGATGAATATATTTTTTCTCGCGTACCCCTCCGTGTGGGGTATCGTTAGATAGGTCTTTCAAAAATATAAAAATACAATTTTTTGGTTAAGCGAGCCATTTGCGAAATATCTAGCTTTTCAGTGCAAATTTTTGTTCGATACGAGTTACCCTACCCTCTAACTTTTGAATGGCTGTACCTAGAAATGTGAAAAAAATCACAGACGTAGTACATGTAATGAACTTACAAGAAAAACTATCACGGCTAAGTAGGCTTAACCGGTTACAGAGTTATAGTCGACTAACTAACTCCTACTACGGAACCCTACTGCGCGTGGCCCCACACGCACATGGCCGGTTTTTTTTAATTTTTAATTTATCTTTTTGTTGTATGCAGGGTTCATCCCGGCGCCTATAATAGCGGTGCGGACGGTGAAGGCCGAGCTGATCTGCGGCCTGCCCAAGGGCAAGTGGGACCAGCTCACCAAGATCGACGAGAAGTGGATGCAGAGCGGAGACTATGGGTAAGTGACGAATAAGACATATTTATTCTGCGACGTTATGGGTATTCAGAAGCCAGGAAGTCTGACAACCAGTCTTACCAAGGGCAGGGCTGTAGCTAGAGTCAATTTAAGTAGGGCAGCATTGGTTACAGGTAGGGCGGAAGTAAAAATTGTATTATATTTGATCTGCCCTCGAAGCACGGGCTTCTTAATCAATCACCTATCACTACATTTTTTTATCACAAACAATGAATAAATATTTTAATTACATTTAAGAATTTATCTTAGTTTTTGGTATTTTTAAGGTATTGTGATTTCAATGTAGGGCATTGTCCCACAATGGTCTCCCCTACCTAGCTACGGCCGCGCCAAGGGCTATCGTGTTACCCGGTAGTGGTTGTGGAGGTCAGATAGGCAGTCGCTAGTAAAACACTAGTACTCAGCTACATTCGGTTAGACCGGAAGCCGACCTCAACATAGTTGGGAAAAGGATAGGCAGATGATGAGTAAAGTGTTTTTTGGAATGGTTTTCACACTTCTATAATATTTCTGAAGACCTATCTAACGATACCCCACACGAAGGGATACGCGTGAAAAATATTCATGCCAACTTTACATGTTTGAGAGCTACCCTAAAAAAATATTTTTCATAATTTTATTTTACCACTTTGTTTGTGCGATCAATTTACATGTATATGTATACTAAGTTTCAACTTACTAGTACCTAGTCCCAAGAACCTTTGAGCTATGCCGCGGACAGACAGACAGACAGACAGACGGACATGGCGAAGCTATACGGGTTCTTTGTCAACTACGGAAGCCTCAAAAGGAGGGGGTCGTATTTGGGGCGTATAGTATTTTTAACCAACTTTCAAAACAAGACGAGGCTGTCTATAATCTATATTTAGCAGAGTTTTTGTATATATACTAGGGTGTTTAATATTTTTTCCAATATTTTATGCAATTTGCAGTGTGATACAGTACTGTCCCAAAGGCGAGCCGCTCAAGGTATCGGATCGTCCGTGCATCGACTACTGCGAGACCTGCTTCGGAGTTATATGTCCTGAACACACGGACATGTGATCATCTGTGAGTACCTTCATATCACCTATCTTTAGGTTTTTACCTTACACTGACAATGGATCCAGGGCTGCGTGACGTTTGACGTTCGAAAGAGTAACCGCGCCCCCGGAATACAAAGGGCTGAGGAAGGAACATGGATGGGTTTTAGTCAGTAACAGTCTGACATTTTTCCGCCCCTCCCATGGTAGGAGGGGTCATTTGATGATTTCGAAATTTATCATCGGCCTATGTTCTATCCCACTGTTGGGCAAAAGTCTCTTCTCATACAAAGAAGGCACAAGCATTGATCACCACGCTTGCTCAAGGTGGATTGGCGATTTCAGACTTTCAAGTCCAGGTTTCCTCACGATGTTTTCCTTCACCATTAGTCAGTGATGTATATATAATATAATACATACTTTTTTATATTGACATAAACTGTCTGTGTTTTTATACCTCGAAATATCTATAATGATGTCTCTCTCTCTCTTTTCAGATGTCGCACGAACTCATTTTTTGTTGTTTCTATACAAAAAAAAAAAAACAATATTTTGGCACAGTTGGCTTCTACACCTGTTTTAATAAATAAATCTTAATATATTGTATTATTATTTTTTGTTTACAAATTAAACCAGTTTTGAATCTTTTAATGTGTTTTATTCTGTCAAAGATCATCATCATCAGCCTGTATATTCCCACTGCTGGGCACAGGCCTCTTCTCACACAGAGAAATGCCTTCTCTCAAGCATTGATCACCACGTTTGCTCAAGGCGGATTGGCGAATTCAGTTTTTTTATTTCGTTTTCTCATATTTTACTTCACGGTTAGTCAGTAATGTCTTATACTTAGAAAGTACATAATATGTCTATAGAAAAGTCACATTGGTACTTGCCAGGTTTCGAACCCGCACACTCGTACAGGATACACGAGATGCGGGTGCCTTAACCACTAGGCCACTACGACATTCACTCAGTTTAAGATAATAAAGAATATGTGAAATGTAAAAAGAACTCTATTGTAATGAAGATAAGGTTTAACAAAAACAAAGTAGTTTTTTTTAATCATTTATTTACAAAATAATGAGTTACGCGATCTAAGTAAACTAATATTTAATATAATAAATAGATAAATAGCAATAGCAAAGGATTTTCATATTATAGGTACCTACGTCGTTTTCTTTTTCTCGTCCGACATTATTTCTAGTTTATGTAAAGAAAGATAGCATTTTAGTAATGCTTATATATTTTTTTGTCATTGGAATAACTGGCCTGTCAAGTCGTTAATATAAAAGTTTTCAAAATAATAACAATATTTGTTAATTTACAATAAAAAGTAAAGTTATTTTTCTAAACAGTTTAAAAGTTAAAAAAAAAAATACAATAGACAAAATAGTATTTTTTTAGAGAAAGAAGGTGTGTTGTAAATAAGTAAATAAAAAATATATTTATTTCGCCATTTTGTTTTTCTAAATACTACATTCTAAGTAAGCGTTTTGTACAATAATCTCGTAAATGACTCGTATCCTTTAAATACAGCGTTAGTCGTCGTCAAAAAATAAGAAAATCAATAAAACATTGTCAAAAACGAAAATTTTACTTTTCTATGCATTTCGGCTACTCAAAACAGTAGCCTTGATTAATTATAAATATAATCCTACCACAACAAATTAACTTGTTCTAAATACGGCACGAATATTAAAAAATAAAATTTTCGTTTTCCACATAACCTCGAAAGCTTTCCCGCCAAAATGCAAGCATAGATAAAATATATCAATTGTCAAAATATTAACACAGTTTCACAATTTGTATATTTTATCAGGTCTTATGACATCAAATTATCAACTATTTACTCCCTTAAAAACAACTTTAAACACGCCATTTAAAAACAAAATCACAAAAAATAATTGATAAATCAAATATCATTTTACAGTCCTATAAAAACGAAAAACTATTAAAGGGTTTATTTCACCAACCTATCATAAATATTCACTATTTTTTATTTCCATTTCACACATGTTATGTGACACATAATGCCAAGATTTTTAATAATGACATTTTATTTATAGGTCACATTTACCTTATCTAACGCTTTCTATTAGTGATATATTGATGAAATAACTCTTAAAGCCAGATTGATCCACTATTCATATGGAATAATCTGGCAGATAACGTTAACCGGCACTTAAAATAAGATGGTAAAACTTCCTATTAATATTTTTCGTATTTTTAAGACTGAGACCTCTTTCTGTAGGTGAACTTTTAATAGCCTTGTCCTTGGTAGCCGTTGTAGCCAGACTGGCTATTTCTGTCATAGCCTCCCTGGCCTAAACCAGTGTCTTCGTAGGAGATCTTCGGCTTGTAACCGTCTTGGTCAGCTTCGTATTGTACAGTCTGTGAATTAAATTATGATCTTATAACGTAAGCCGAAGATATGATGAATGAAGATATGTAGAAGGGAGTGAGTGACAATGCAGTTGCTGATACAAAAATAATAAAACCCTATTAAAGTTGGTGGCGAAAAACTGATTAAGGCGAAGAGAAAAGTTACATTTTCTCGAATTATCGGGGCCGATCACCGGATCAAACAAAAAGCAAATCATTTTTTTTTACACATTTTTTTTGTTTGAATAAGCGTCGGATTAGCAAGTATTTCTGGCATTTGATAATCAATTCTTAAGCCAGATATTTCACATCACTATAACCCTTAAAACCCGAGCAAATATCAAAATACATCCAAAGGTTGTCTGTAAAAGATCGCTTTAGCGATAAGACCGCCCATTGTGTCACCCTTGTAACTAATTTTCCAATGTCATATGTTTTTCTTTTGGTGTACATAATAAAGAATATTCCATTCTATTTTAAATAGATAAAAATGTCAAAAAGAAAGCTAAGAGAAAACAAAATAAAACCGCCGGCGGATAAAACCGAGGGGCAAAACTAGTCATGTTCCCAAGACCTAGTAGACCGGCTCACCTGTTTCCTGCCATCAGGTAGAAGCACGTAGTAAAGTCCCTCAGCCCTGTCTCCCTGCCTGGACTCGCGGTGACCGAAGTCATTACCAGACTGCTCGTCTTTCACCATGTACTCGAAGTTGTAGTTAGCTGGTTCCTGAAATAAAAGCACACATGTAGTTTTACCACTTTCTGGCTTTCCTCATCAGCTCGTGTGAGTCCTCTGTTGGACAAAACCCTCCTATACACTGATTATAACAAGCTGCCTAAATGTATCCTTGATCTTACAGATAAAAAAGTTTAAAAATGTTGTGAAATTAACACTAATAAAAAGGGCTTAGGATGCATGGCGTTAATAATTTATTTTCTGCTTAGGTGGCTTCCCTGGCGACCAGAAAACTACTTGAAACATTATTTATATTGCTGAATTTAAATTGTAATTTTTTGTTTCATTATTATTTTTTATCTTTTTTGTATAGCATCATTTGAATAAAAAAAAAAAGACTATTGTAAATATTTCCTTTTGAAAAGAGTGTCTATGGAGTTTCTTGCCGGTTCCTCTCCATAAGACCCACTCCTTGGAACCGTGCAACTAGCTTGACGTTTCATAAGTGCCTGCATATACCTATTTGAAATAAAAACATTTGAGTTTTGAGTTTTTTGATCTCAATCTTCAGCTCTCCTCCAATCCCTGCCAGGCCTTACGAATATTGCCGCTCCAGCAAGCCATAGGGCCCTACACTACATTTGCGGACACGTGGTTTCCTCTCCAGAACCAGTCTGTCAAAATAGCAATCATTTTCTTAACATAACGGCAGCCAGGTGCCACATTTCCAGATGTAGAGTTAGAAAGAAAGAAAGAAAAAACATTTACTTATTTCAGAACACGCACAGGAATTAAACAATGAGTAAAAATCAAAGAGTGAAAGGTTAATCTACCTGTACGAGGCCAGAAAATGCTCCCAACTCAGCATAATGCTGCTGCAATTATTATGAGTTAGAGATTATCGAGGATCTCGAAAGTAGGTTTTGGGACTTGCCGTCGGCCTTGGAACAAATCTGCAGCCCTCTTCTCATGCTAATACAGGTTCTAAACCGAGCTAGTATCGATGTGTCTTTTTGCATGTCACATTGAGTTTCTAAGACTTCCTTGAACTCCATTGAATTGTAGCGAGAAATATCGTTTGGCTTTGATAAAGAAGATTAGCAGGGATACCGCCAGTTACAATTTTTCTGATGACGCGTCGTTGGGTTTCCTCGACACATAAAAAGCAAATGATAGATTCATTCTAAGGGTTCAAAACTTACCCCGTTGCTGCCATCGTTACTGCCATATCCTCCTGCACCAGGGGGTAGGTATTGGCGGCTCTGCTCCTGACCTCTGAACGAGCCTCCGAGAGAACCTCCTTGAGAGTGGCCTAAAAATTAAACAAAAAATAAGCACATCTTGCCTAGCCTTTTTTTCCGGACGGGAAATCATCAAATGACCCCTCCCACCGTCGGTGGGGCGGGTAGGAGTGTCAGACTCTTACTGACTAAAACCCATCCATGTTCCTTCCTCAGCCCTTTGTATTTCGGGGGCGCGGTATCTCTTTCGAAAGACCCGCAGCATCTTGCCTACCCTAGTGGTTGCATGTATTAAGCTGACCATGAGTTCGGGTTCTATTCAAAAATGTCTAACATCAGAACTCATCAAGTCACTTCAAATATAAATCCAAGTGCTTTCTTACAAAGATAAAAATGCAAAAACCGGGACGGTCCTAATCCGTACTTTATTTGGAAATCACTCTCTCGTATCTAGCATTGGAATGTTACTATAACATATAAACGTGTTATAATACGGTCCCAGATCTAGAATCTATATTGTTCAATTTCTTCCTAATTGCGATAAGGATCTACGATATACATTTAGATTATTTGTTAAGTTACATTGTATGACTTATGCGATACACTTTCTTGCCGCTACGGAGTAGTCAGAAATTGCAGACTGGATGTAAAACGTAAAAGTAACAGCACTAACTGCCATTTATCAGTAGCTTATCTGTCCTAAGATTCGCTTACTAGAGATAGGTTTTTGACATTAGTTGTATGGATCTTATGTCAAAATTCTATCTCTAGTAAGGAAATCTTCGGATAGATAGCATATTGAAAATGGCCATAAATCAATAACTTATCTGTCCTTAGATTCGCTTACTAGAGATAGGTCTTTGACATTAGTTGTATGGATCTTATGTCAAAACTCTATCTCTTTTTAAGAAAATTTTGGGATAGATATATATTATTATTGACAATGGCCGTAAAACAACCACTCCACCATTTGACCCCAAAACCTATTTAAATTTAATACATTTTTATAAGTTTGCAAACTGACTTCGATGTCTAAATAGTTAAGGATTGAATTGCTCTTGAAATAAATTAAAATTTCCCACATCATACCCTAAAAAATTACCAAACGAAACTAACCTCCAACACCTCCGAATCCAGGGGCACCATACTGTTGAGAAGGAGCATTCGCTGATGGGGCTCCATACTGCGAAGAGGGGGCACCATACTGGGAGGAAGGAGCTCCAAATTGTGACGAAGACCCTCCAAACTGTGACGAGGGGGCTCCATATTGGGATGATGGCTGGCTACCTTGACCAGGGGCGCCGTACTGGGTCGACGGGGCGCCGTATTGAGTTGAGGGCTGGTTGCCCTGACCAGGGGCGCCGTATTGGGTAGATGGGGCGTTGAACTGTCCTTGGGAGGAATGGGGGGCTCCGTATTGGCTTGATGGGCGACGGGAACCACCGCGTGAGGATCCACGACTGCTGGAATAAAGAGAATATTGTAGCAGCTCTGTGCATCAACGCTCAGCCTAAACCGCTGATCGTAGAGGCCTAAAACTTGGAGGGTGTGTTCTTTGTATGACGTAGGAATCTGTTAAGATAGGTTTTTTCGAAATTCATCCCTTAAGGGGGTGAAGGTGACAAAGTTTGTATGAAACTATTTTTTTTTTATTTGAATTCGTATAGCCCACGCGGGCGAAGCTGCTGGCGGTGAGCTAAATAGTCTATAAAAATATTAAATTTTATCATCACGCAAAATCGATTGTACTATTTTAGATAAAACTTTTAAAAATACATAAAATCACATAGGTTAAAATATATTTTATTTCATCTATTTTGTGACCATTCGGTCATTTATACATAAGAAATAAAAAGGAGTTTTTTTTAAATTATAGCATCTACTAAGAAAATAAAGCCAACCCTAACATAGTTGGGAAAAGGCTAGGCATGATGATCTACTAAGAATAAAGTTACCAAGATTACCTGAACAAAGCATCAGTCTGCCTCTGAAGGCCTGGGGCTCCGGGAGTACCGTACAGCTGCGAGGGGGCTCCTCCTCCGGATTGAGGAGGGAGGTACCTGTTGTCTACTGGGGGCTCCGCTAAGCAGACCACTGCTAGAGCACTGATGAGGAGGATCTGAAGATTAAAAAAGTTGATTTATTACTGTCATCCTACTTCAATGTAAAAAAATATTTCTGGGTAAGAAAAGTAATACACATAATTTACTATAATAATCTATAATAAATAATAATAAATATCTTTGGACAATTTCACACAGCGCCATCTAGTCCCAAAGTAAGCAATGCAGGCAAGCATGCTTGTGTTATGGGTGCTAGCTTAACGAATATACTACTTATATAGTTTTTAAATACAGCTACCCAGACCCGTTACAGAAGATAAAATTCATCATTTCAATTTCTGCCCGGCCGGGAATCGAACCCGGGACCTCTTGCGTGGTATTCCGGCATGTTGACCACTGAACCACTCAGGTCGTCTTATCTATAATTATCTATCTATATCTATGTATATGTATAAAAGAAAGTCGTGTTAGTTACACTATTTATAACTCAAGAACGGCTGAACCGATTTGGACGAAATTTGGTACGGAGATAGAGGGGATCCTGAAAAAAGCCTTTTAGGCTACTTTTCATCCTGGTTTGTGAAGTAGTTCCCTCGGGTGAAACCGCGGAAAACAGCTAGTTTACTACATATAATTAATCTAGATTAGGTATATAAAACAAAGTCAGGTTTGTTCAAACACTCATAACTCGAAAACGGCTGGACCGATTTTCATGGTTTTTTATTTGTTGTATTTATGTCCGTCCCGAATAGCAGAAACATCTCATCATCATCAATATTCAAACATCGGAAATATAAGGAAAAAAAAGAAGTTCGCCGGGCCGGCTTGTTTACTAATAAATGCAAAAATAACTCATGTTTTTACTGTAAAATGTTTGAACTAATTTAGATGAAAAAAAATTAAGAGATAGAGAGATTAGAACAGTAATTCCTTTTATGATATCTACCGGGGCTGCGGGACGTTCGAAAGAGACACCGCGCCCCCGGAACATAAGCAAAGGAAGGAACATGATTGTAGTCAGTAAGAGTCTGACTCCCACTCCGCCCACAGCGGGGAGAGTCATTTGATAATCTTCCATTCTTAAATTTAAAAAAAGGATGTGACTGAGACCGCAAGAAAACAGTCTTATATATATAATTGAAATGAGTTTTAAATAACTTACCTTCATGGTTTTGAGGTATTTCTTATTTTCCTTACACGAAAATGTTAACCTGAAAAATATAATTGTTTGGTTACAACACGTTTATCTACTAATATACTAATACGAAAATACCGCTGTCTGTATGCCTGTCACGCTCACGGTAAAACGACTGAAAGTCTGACCGTAAGTCGTGGTGGCTAAAAGTTTAAGGCACTTGCTTCTCCTGTACGAGTGTGCGGGTTCGGAACCTGGCAAGTACCAATGTAACTTTTCTAAAGTCATATGTACTTTCTAAGTATATCTTAGACGTCACTGACTAACGGTGAAGGAAAACATCGTGAGGAAACCTGGACTTAAAAAGTCTGAAATCGCCAATCCGCCTTGAGCAAGCGTGGTGATCAATGCTCATGCCTTCCCTGTATGAGAAGAGGAAAACGACTGAAGTGATTTAGATGAAATAGCTTGAGTTCTTTGGTTCGGAAATAGCTTGAACCCTAGGACGTAAGATAGTTTTTATCCGGGTGCGTGAGTAAGTTATCCATGGGAAGCAACTAGTATTAAATAATAAGTAAAAGCATAAACTGTAACTACACAAAGAAAAACAAAACCAAACCTTCACAAAACACTTCACTCAAAAACGGTTAAATTCAAAAATTTAAATTTGGAACACCGCACGAGAACGGCCGATGTAGCCCGAATGATGATTCGTATTGATTCCCGACCGCTTATATACTGTAATGTGAGTGATTACTGATTACATGTAATGTATGTACATCCTTACGTGCATACATACGTATATTGTTTATGTGTGCGTGGAGATTGGTGCATCTGCTTGAGATGGTTAGAATGTTGCTCTACTTATAGTTATTCATTAAGTTTAGGTCATTGCCAATTCGGTGATTTACCACGCCCATGGGGTAAGGTAATTGATTTTAATTAGTGTAATTTTTGTATGTGTTTGTTAAGAAAGACTTGCACCAAACTTTTTACCATTTATACTTTATAATTTTACGAATTTCACAAAACATGATATCAATAATTAGTGAGTTTTTGTATTTTTTTATGTAATTAATACATAGATATAATAATTAAGTGTATACATATCATCGAATAATAGTATAATTATTCAATCTTATCCTCCATTATGACAGTTCTTCAGTTACACGTATAAAGTAACCGCATATTTTTTTGTGCAACTGGCTGTTGGTGTTTTTAAGATTTTGCGGTACTTAATTCAGCTGGTTCTTTGTATGGAGATTATTGAACACTGCTAATCATCTGCCTAGCCTTTTTTCCAACTATGTTGGGGTCGGCTTCCAGTCTTAACCGGATGCAGCTGAGTACCAGTGTTTTACATGGAGCGACTGCCTATCGGACCTCCACAACCCAGTTACCGGGTAACCCGATACCCTATGGTAAGACTGGTTGTCAGACTTTCTGGCTTCTGACTACCCGTAACTACTGTCAAAGATCTACAAATGACAACCGGGACCAACAGTTTAACGTGATTTCCGAGGCACGGAGGAGTCTCGCTATGACATAGATGGTCTCCCATCCACGGACCGACCGCGCCAAGCGTAGCTTAACCTTTGATCGGTCGAACCGTGCGGCTGTTACTTAGCCACGAGCTCCTCAACTTACATTCACAATATTACTAGAATATTAAAGTAGAGCATACAGCCCAGCGTTGCAAGTACACTCTTCTAAAAGCTATAGCTGAAGGTGTGCTCCACTTCAAACCGAGCTAGAACTTAAACACTCATGTTTTACAAGCCTAGAACATCTACACTTACTGTACACCTACTTATAGCCCACAATATAAGCAGAGATCTGCCCTACTAAAAGCCTCTATACTAATATTATAAAGAGGAAAGATTTGTTTGTTTGTAGGGTTATAACTCAATAACTACTAGATCGATTTTAAAAAATCTTTCACCGTTAGAAAGCTACATCTTTAGGAAGTATCATAGGCTATATTTATTTCCAGAAATAATTTGGGATCGCTACTAAAACTTGAATAATGTAACCCAAGGTGTAAAAAAAATAATTTTATCTTCATCTATATTAAATACTAGCTGTCTCCCGCGGTTTCACCCGCGTCCCGACGGAACTACTTCATGCCTAAAACCTTCTCCAGGGTCCCCTCTATCTCCGTACTAAACTTCATCCAAATCGGTCCAGCCGTTCACGCGTGATGGCATGACCCAGGGAAATAGAGATTCATTTTTGTAGAATTATGTAAACTGTACATTAATTACCGATTTGAGATAGGATTTTTCACTCGTAATGTCAAAATGCTATATTTCGTATACAAATAAAAAAAAATGTTTTTTTTTGGCCCAAAAACGAAATAAAAAGCTTTTTTTTGTTGCTTTTACAATTATTTTTTTTTGTTTTCCTAAGAAATTTCTTGCTTTCTTTATAATGGCTGTAACTGAGTTGCAAAAAATATTTAAGCTATGGCAAAACACCCACAACAGAGAATTAGAGACACCGACTTCTAGAGCGACTTATTGGTCTACAAGCGTTTCAGCTGAAAGTAAATATATTTTTCTCCGTTCAGTGTTTTGAACGTCTATTGTATTTTCTGTAGTGAGTGACATAAGCTTTTTTAAATATGTTTGCGACCAAAGACGGCTGGGCTGAGAGCGTTTTAAAATAAATAATCTTTGACAGCCCTTACGGGTAGTCAGGTAGCCAGAAAGTTTGACAACCAGTCTTACCAAGGGGTATTGTATTACCCGGTAACTAGGTTGTGGAGGTCAGATAGGCAGTCGCTCCATGTAAAAGACTAATAATCAGCTGCATCCGGTTAGATTGGAAGCCGACCGTAACATAGTTGGGAAAAGGCTAGGCAGATGATGATGATTAATAGAATAGCTTTTTCATGAAGGTTAAAGATCTCATAACATACATAGGTCAAATGTGCATTGATAAGTGATAACGTTTCCTCACTGCGTATTCGCGATAACAGACCATAAGATCTATATTTACTATAGCCCAAGTTCACCGACAAGATAACGGTCCGATCAACTGAAAACAGTTGTTTAGCATAAATTCAAACTTCGACCACTCGATGGATATCCTATCATTTGGGTTTTTTATTCCTAAAACGGTCGATTACCAAGCCGGGGTTGAACAAAAAGATGACAACACGAAAATTCCCGCTTCGTGGTTAAAAAACGTTTTCGTAATAACCATTTATCGGTGAACTTGGCCCTTAGGGCCAATGGGTTATGGTAGAAGTTTGGATTTATGCAAAACAGCTGTTTTCGGTTGATCGGACCGTTATCTTGTCGGTGAACTTGGGCCTTAGAAGTATTTTTTTTTTCTTATGTACACATTTAATCATAATATTTATTTTTTCGGATGGGATATCATCAAATGACTCCTCCCGCCGTGGGTGGGGCGGGAGGGAGTGTCAGACTCTTACTGACTAAAACCCATCCATGTTCCTTCCTCAGCCCTTTATGTTCCGGGGGCGCGGTAACTCTTTCGAACATCCCGCAGTGCTAGAAATAAAGAGTTTTAGAGGGGGTCATTCAATTTCATCTAATTAGGATCCGCCGTTTTTCCGTGAAAGCGTAACAAACAAACTCACTTTCGCATTTATAATATTAGGGATTAAGTTATGGAAGCATAGATCTTGTCTTGAGCATTTTGCAGCCATTTAATCGGTTAAAACTTATTTTGAGTACCTAGCTTTGATTATTGTAATAAAGGGACATTTTACAATCTATCTGTACATATAAAATGCTCTGTCCTGAATGACTGACGGATCAACGCACAGCCTAAACCGCTGATCGTAGAGACCTGAAACTTGGAGGCTGTGTTCTTTGTATAACGTAGGCATGAGTTAAGAAAGAAGTTTCCGAAATTCTACCACTATTGGGGTGAAAAAGGGGGGCAAAATTTGCATGAGACTCTTTTTTTTTAATTTGAATTCGTATAGTCACGCGGGCGAAGCCGCTGGCGGAAAGCTAGTGAAATGATATAATTTGCCCAATCCAACAGGCATTAATATTTAATCTAAGAAGGCAACAAATAAATCTCTTGTTCATGTGTCTCTTCTATCTTCGAAGTTTATACAGCTAAAAATCTGAAATAATTTGAGTTGGAGAGTGAGGAGCTCGTGGCTAAGCAACAGCCGCACGGGTCGACCGATCAAAGGTTAAGCTGCGCTTGGCGCGGTCGGTCCGTGGATGGGTGACCATATTTCTCATAGCGAGACTCCTCCGTGCCTCGAAGGATGTTGTCATTTGTACATCTTTGACAGTCGTTACGGGTAGTCAGAAGCCAGAAAGTCTGACAACCAGTCTTACCAAGGGGTACTGTGTTACCCGGTAACTGGGTTGTGGGGGCCAGATAGGCAGTCGCTCCATGTAAAACACTGGTACTCAGCTGCATCCAATTAAGACTGGAAGCCGACCCCAACATAGTTGGGAAAAGGCTAGGCAGATGATGATGACACATCTATATTCTATATCTATTATATAAAAATGAATCCCTATTTCCCTTGGTCATTGCATCACGCGTGAACGGCTGGATCAATTTAGCTGAAATTTGGTACGGAGATAGAGGGGACCCTGGAGAAGGTTCTTCCTTGGAGAAACTTTCGTCGGGACGCTGAACTGAAACTGCTGGCAACAGATAATAATTATATAGATTTAAATATTACAAAAAAAAATGTATCCATCACAATATTACTAGCAAAGCTTTCAAAACTAAATTCTATATTTCCATTTTTTTTTGCGAAGGCTCCTTTTTAATTTCCCTTCATACAGAACCCTCTTTGAGCGTGTGCGACTCGCACTTGGCCGGTATTTTCTAGCCATCTAAGTATAGAGCTAACATTTTGGAACTAATCATATCATCTTTAACATTATTGTCTGTAGTTTGCACGAGTAAAGTCGCGATATATATCTTGTATTATTATAGTACTTACCTGTAAATTCTGAATTCGTAATAAACTTCGGAGACAGGTTGCATCTGTCACGATCATGAGGGAATAGACAGGGCAGATACTCAATCTAAACACACGTAAACTGACAAACAATTTTATACTCTAACAGTATAGATTTAAAGTCGAATTTAATATGACAAACTTGGTTTAAAAGGTTATAAACATAAAAATTTGCAATGGAAAAACAACTTTGTGCTGTTGCCATTAAGAATCGGATTTGAGTAAAAGTGTTATTGCACGTGGTTTTGCGTAGGCGTTTATTGGTGGATGGCGTCAACAATTTAATTTCAAAATTGTTGAAAGTAGTCCTGTAACGTAGAGACTGCCTCGGAGGTCATCGGTTCGATTCCCAAATCACGCGAAATGTGATGGAATTTTTCAATCTGGAATCTGGATTTGTAACCGTAAAATCGCCCCTTCTTCTGATCGTGTGGGATGCAGGTTTACCAACCTAACAAGCCCTAGTGTCAGAGTTTTCTCAAACCCGCCTGACGGCCTCTGACATGGAATTGTAACAACGACTGCTATCAAGATAGCAGCCGGGGACGACGGCTTAACGTACTCTCTCAGGCACGGGGGTGTAACACCGCCAACTACCAGATTCTGGACTTCTTTGTATATTATATATTCTTTGTATATGTGATATTTTTAGAAACCGGCAGTGATTTTGGCCCGACCTGGGAATCAAACGTGTTTGCGACCACCAGACCCTAGTACAATCCTTACTAATATTGTTAATCCGAAAGAAACTCTATTTGTCTGTTTGTCTGTTACGCTTTCACGGGAAAACTGCTGAACCGATTGAGATGAATTTATTTTTATCCCCTTCCACCCTACCAACGGCGGGAGGGATCATTTGATATTTTTTTTTTTTTAAAACAACCTAATTCTAGGCAGCTACATTTCTTAACTTGCGTAGCATATGATTTATAGATCGGCGCGTACGCAACGGATCGTGATGATCTGAATCGTGACGGCTACTGAGAGGTACATGTTTAATTGAATGTATTTTTTTACTTATTTCAATAATCTAGTTGACCTAATGCAAAGTTGGCTTGCGTAAATAAATTGCAGGTCATTCTGTTAGCAGAAAAGTAGTTTATATACTAATTTCTTTATTAGTTCTTATTATATATCACTACATAGTATAAAACAAAGTCGCTCCCCCTGTCCCTATATCCCTATGTATGCTTAATCTTTAAAACTACGCAACGGATTTTGATGCGGTTTTTTTTAATAGATAGAGTGATTAATGAGAAAGGTTTTAGTATATAATTTGTCAAGTTTTTGTATCTATTAACTAAAATATCGGGGGCGAAGCCGCTGGCGGGAAGCGGGCTAGTAATATAATAAAACAGTACGTGTATTTGACACCTAACTCCTACTAAATGCTTAATTTTTGGTGTACATTTGAATGGATTCCTAGATGGTTTGAAAATAAAATTGGACCCGGTAAATGTACGTCGTTTTCGTATAAACGCAAAAAATTAAGCTATATTGTAATTATCAATAGAATATTCTGTTTATATAAAACTATAAGCTAAAATAGGTTAGCGCTAGGTAGGAGCGTACCCAAGACGCTGGCAGACAGCATTGCCATTTTTGATGACATTAAAACCAAAATTATCTAAGCCTTCACTAATTTAAATCCTACTCCAATTTCGAAACTTAGTAATTACCCACCTAATTGAATAGTTACTAATTAACATAAGTCGTGTAAAAGTAATGAATCGATAAAACGCATATCGATTCCGATTTGATTGCGATAATCGAATAATTTCGCGTAATACACAGAGATGCGGCGGCGCATCGTGATGTCCATTAAATTGTTGCATATTAGCACGCTTTAGCTATTACGGGATAGACAGAGTGATAGGTGCCTCGATTTGTAAAGCCAAGTACTTATTAGCAAGCTGTTACTGTAACTGTTGCATGGTATATTCATCTACACTAATATAATAAAGCTGAAGAGTTTGTTTGTTTGAACGCGCTAATCTCAGGAACTACTGGTACTATTTGAAAAATTCTTTCAGTGTTAGATAGCTCATTTATTGAGTAAGGCTATAGGCTATATATCATCACGCTAAAACTAATAGGAGCGGAGCACCACTATTCTACGCGGACGAAGTCGCGGGCAGAATCTAGTAAATAATAAATGCAAAAGTTCGAATGTATGTCTGTTACTCCTTTTCGAGGAATATTGGTGAATGGATTTGGAAGAATTTTGGTATACACATAGTTTGTAACCTGGATTAAGACATAGGATACTTATTATCCAGGTGCGGTGCATAGTTCCCACGGGATGTGGGCGGAACTGCGGGATACACATAGCTCATAATATGAATATATGAACTAGGTGTATGTCTGTGCGTGGTTTGAGACTTTTTTCGAGCGTTGCGCGCGCTATTCACAACAAGCCGACGATAAACAGATACAAATTATGTTACAGTAACCGTTGCACGTTTACAGTGACCAAAATACACAGTGTTCGCGAGCCTGTTGCGAGCGCAACACGTGCGGCTCGCAGTGAGCCCATGTTTCACACCTACACATTAGAATTTCGTTACAGTATCTGTAACAGTAACAGCTAGCTAATAAGCACCAGGCTGAACGGAATCAAGCACGATTTTAGATCTAATACAATTTTACTCAAGGATTTTGACTTTCAGTTTCGTTGATCTACGGCCATTTTCTACCTATCTATCGATCCGTAGATTTCATAACCAGAGATAGAATTTGACATATTATTATGTAAAAAAATTACCTTATTCTATATTACGCTTTCGCGGGAAAATGGCCGAACCGATTTAGACAAAATTTGACGTGGAGATAGACTGAATTTAAACCTCTGGAGGGACAGTAGTTTTTACTCGATCACGATTTCCGCTGACAGCGATGCGGACGAATATTTTGATTTTGTTACTTCCTGTAATTTTTATCATTAGCATAGGCTGATATTATAGTATATTGCCCCACTGCTGGGCACAGGCCTCTTCTCATACAGAGAAGGCATGAGCATTGATGCGCTTGCTCAAAGCGGATTGGCGATTTCAGACTTTTTAAGTCCAGGTTTCATCACGGTGTTTTCCTTCACCGTTATTCAGTGACGTTTAAGATATACACTTCTCATCAAAAAAATCGAAACACCTTGCAGTTTATGATTTGATAAGGATTATCAGAAAAATGTGTATATTTAGGAATAAATGTAAAATGTCATTTAATAGTGAGTAGTATGAGGTTTTTAAATCCTAATGTTATTGTTCTAAATTCAAATTAAGTCTTCATAGATTTCGTATTTTGTATAATGAGTAATTTTTACCCTGTATGGAATATGAAGGAAATGGGTAAAACAACACGCGTAAATGAAAAAAAAAATTAAGAAACGTTTATTTAATAACTTGTATTCCCTCCGCGAGCTCTTATTACTGCTTCCATACGGTTCTTCATCGATCGGATGAGAGTCACGATCACATGTTGTGGTATATTATCCCATTCCTCTTGGATTGCATTTTGCAGCTGGCTAAGTGTTTCTGGGGCTGGATCTCTTGCTCGAATTCGTCTCTTTAATTCATCCCATAGATGTTCAATGGGATTCATGTCCGGGCTTCTTGCTGGCCATACCATAATGGAGATACCGACTTCGGTAAGATAATCTCGTACGACGCCCGCGGTGTGAGCTCTAGCATTGTCGTGCATGAATATGAAGTCGTTGCCAATAAAATGTGCATAGGGCATCACATGAGGTTCAAGACACTGTTCGATGTACCGATGAGAGTTTAGTGCAGGCAGCCGTGGCCCAGACACAAAGGCAAGTTCTGTCTTACCGTCGGCGCTGATTCCTCCCCAAACCGTCCACGAACCGCCACCATAGCTGACCTTTTCTTCAATGCAGCATTGTGCAAAGCGTTCTCCATCTCTTCTGTAGACCTTGTTCCTTCCGTCGTTACCATACAGCATAATTTTACACTCATCAGAAAACAGTACTTTGCTCCACTGAAGGTATGACCAAGTTAGGTGCTCGCGTGCAAAGTTAAGGCGCGCTCTTCGATGGTCTGCAGTTAATTTCGGCCCATTCGCTGGCTTATGCGGTGCCAATCCGCGTTCCTTCAACCTTCTTCTTATTGTAGAGTCACTTACAGCTACTCTTCGTACAACGCGAAGCTGCTGCTGCAGTTGAAAAGCGTTAAGGCGTCGATTTCGTAAAGAAGTTGTTACAATAAATCGATCATCTCGCTCAGAAGTGACCCGATTCCTGCCAGATCCTGAACGGCGCGTGAACGAACCAGTCTCCCGATAGCGTTTGTAGACTCTATGAACAGATGATAAGCTTAGATGCAATCTTGCAGCCACAACACGCTGACTAAGTCCAGAATCCAGCAATGCCACCACTTGGGCGGCTTCTGCGGGCGAAGTATCCATATGTTTTAGAAAAAAAAGTTTTTTCAGACGTCCCAAAGTCACAGTAAATGAAATAAGAAACAAAAAGTTTAAAGACAAGCGCTAATTTTTAGTTTTTAAACGAGAAACGTACTCCAACCCTAAATACACATTTGTCTCAAAACAGTGATTAATTTCATTTATAGGATAAACAAATGAAATTCTAATTTCGAATTTTGATTTTTTTCTTCTTACTGTAATGACCAAACTGCCAGCTACACAATAATGTTTTTTTTTTCATGGAATTAATTCTCTTTTGTAAAAAATTAGGACAAAAAAAATAAAAACGAAAGTGTTTCGATTTTTTTGATGAGAAGTGTACTTAGAAAGTACATATGATTTTAGAAAAGTCACACTGGTACTTGCCAGGTTTCGAACCCGCACACTCGTATATGAGAGGCAGGTGCCTTAGCCTATAGGCCACCACGACTTCTTTTATGCTTTTTAGATATCGTAAATAGATAGTACTAGCTTCTGCCAGCGACTTCGTCCGCGTGGAATAGTTGTGCTCCGCTCCTATTGGTCTTAGCGTGATGATATATAGCCTATAGCCTTCCTCGATAAATGGACTATCTAACACTGAAAGAATTATTTAAATCGGACCAGCGGTTCCTGAGATTAGCGCGTTTAAACAAAATGACAACATTTCCCTTCACTGCTCTGCTCCTATTGATTGTAGCGTGATGAAAAGTATACCATAACCATCTCGGGAGTATGACAAATAATTGTACCAAGTTTCGTTAAAATCCGTCCAGCAGTTTTTGTTTCTATAGAGTTTATACAGACAGACAGACAGACCGACAGACAGACAGACAGACAAAAATTTTACTGATTGCATTTTTGGCATCAGTATCGATCCCTAATCACCCCCTGATAGTTATTTTGGAAATATATTTCATGTACAGAATTGACCTCTCTACAGATTTATTATAAGTATAGATTAAATGTAAAAACTAAAATGTATCGTAATCTTTCTAACATTTTGTGGATAGGTGTTAAAATCTTAATTGAGCAATTCTATAACTAAAATAACTATTTTCAGTATCGGCTAACAAGCTGATCTCATTACTGTTTATTTGAGTAACGACCAATTAAGTTCTACCTAATTACTGTCGGGGTTCAAACCATAAAGTTAAGACGACCAGTTAAAGTTAACTGCGGTCATAAAACATTTGCGGGTCGGCAAGGGAAAGGATGTACATTTTCAATGAGATAAACTCATTGAATCGAGATGTGAGACCTTGCTCTCGATTGGTGGGATACCGATGTATCGATTACCTACGGTTTGCTATCGACTCGATTGTCATAATAGCGACTCGTGCGCGGGTTGTGAAATCTGATAGACTGTTAGTGTTGTGCTGTGTCGATGTCGATTTTTATTTTGAAAATAAATTGGTTGTCGTTTTTATTGTTTTGCTTTATAAGAAAATGTATTTATCTTCATTTCGTTGTAATTTTATTAAATTAGAAGAAGAAAGCATTACGTACAAACATGCAAGGGCTCCTAGCATTTAGCCCTTAACATAATTATTTGAAATATTAATCTGTCAAAGTGTTATCGGCATCCATGGAGTTTTTTGCCGGTTCTTCTCTATAGGATCTACTTTTTCTCTTAGCTAATTTTCTGGACGTTTTATGAGTATTTTTCAAATACCTATTTTGAAATGGGTGTAGCATGAAAGAAAACCTTTTTGATGTGGACTTTAATATTTGAATGGTTATATTTCCATACGTTTGGATAGATTAAAAAATAGTCAAGAATAGTGTAATTTATTTTCAGTTGTTTTTTTAAATTGAATTTAGAGTATTTGTGGTTTAAGAGATAACCCCCCACCAATTCCTACCTAACTAACCCATATTTATTTTTACCGATGAATGTTTTTATCGATATCGACATTTAAATTTATCGATAAAGCACAGCAAGCCATAAGTTACAGTTTTGATTTTGATAGCACGAATCAGCCTTGTAATAATTAGGCGTTATTCTTTGCATAATAAATAATACAATTTGTATTATAAATCTTGTACGAACAAAATGAATCATGTTTCTTGATTTAAACTAGATTTGAATGGAAGACTTATGAAATCGTAGAGCACGTTATAAGTAAGTTAAAAAATGATAATAAAAAAAATCACGACTGTCGCATCAAAAAAATAATTACAAACTGTTACAAATTGACTGCTTTGTCGGTCTAGTGCAAGCATAACGCGACTGCTGTAATCGGGATCTCGGGTTCGATTCTCGGGTCGGGCCGAAATCGCTTTATGGGTTTTAGAAAATTTCACAAAGCAGCCCGGAGTCAGGAAGTTGGTTGTGTAATACCCCCGTGCCTGGGAGGACACGTTAAGCCGTCACTATTCTGATCCAGCCTGTCCCTTGCTGTCCTCCCCCAGCGACGCCCTAAGCCGAGGCCCGTACCCCACTAGGGGGTGCCCTTAGCGTGTAGTCGCTTAGTTCTATAAGTTAAGCCCTGGCTGTAGGCCCTAAATTCATTTAAGGCACTTCACAGGCTAGCCCGGTTAAGCATTCGACAACCTTCTAGGTTGACCTGCGAGAAATGGCATCTCGCAGGTCAAAAAAAAAAGTTAAGCCGTCGTCCCTGGCAGTTATCTTGATAGCAGTTGTTGTTACAATTCCATGTCTGAGGCCGTCGGGCAGATTTGAGAACACTCTGACACTAGGGCTTGTTAGGTTGGTAAAACTTGCAGGCCACATGATAAAAAGAAAAAGATACAACTTTTTAGGGTTCCGTTGTCAACAAGTAACTCTTACCGTCTTACTCATAAACTCAGATTAATTAATTAATCTGCTGCTTAGCAACGGTTTAGGAAAAATCTCACTCATAAATGCTGTTTAGCGTTAATCCTAACTTAAGTTAGTAGCTTAATTCTGGTAGGTAAGTAAGGATTAAGTGGGAAATGGTTAAACTTCAGATTACATGTTTTTTATAAGTAAGACGGTTATAGTTTCGTGTCCGTCTATCTGTCTGTCCTCGGCATAGTATTATATAACATTACACTTGTATGTTCATTTGTGTATCAATGCTCATAAAATGGCAACAAAATATAATTATAACACCATGTTTGTACGCGGCTGCGCAATATAGGCGCAAGAGTTTTGAAGCATCAATTTTCTGCTATTATATAGTTAGAGGCCTAAAATCATGCGAAAATTTCGACCGTGAGATGAAATGCAATTTGCATTCCAATGTACTTAGATGCAGGAGTACATGTTCATGTGTTTTGGACATTATACGAGCGGCTTCGATTATATACATGTCTAGATGGAGCGTCGCGCTACAATCATAACAAAGAAAACGAGGCAACAATTTCAAACATGTGTGCGTGCAGGCGTCGTTTTAAACTGTGCGTATACGTCTCTGTGTGTGTAAATAATGATAACAGTTACTACAATTCTCCCATAAATCACATAAAAATAATAGACTTATTAAATACGACAAGGTTTACCGACGGTTACGTACTGTACTGATCGGCGGATAAGCACTTGTGAGCAAATCGTTGGCTGACACTTTTTGACACGTTTGCGCGCACTTGACGCTCCATCTAGACATGTATATAATCTAAGACGAGCGGTTGCAATAAAATAATATGTTACACATTTGTAAAACGAATTCGTTATCTGTGAGCACGAATCACTTTCGAAAAAGTATTCGTATCGAAAGCGATTTTTGAGTGGAATATACTCGCTTCTTACGTACTATTTATTTAAATTGATGATTTTAATTATATCTTTGGATGCTGGAAATTGTCATATATGCATTTTAAACATCAATTTTGCTTTGGTGTGGTTGTATTTATGATAAGAAAATCGCTTACAATTACCTACATGAGTGCGTTCGTCCTAGACCAACTGGCATGTCTGTCTGATACGCTTTCCCGTTAAAACGCCTGAACCGATTCAGATGAAATTTGGTATGGAGATAGATTGAGAAATGGGGAAGAATAGAAGAAAGAAAAAAGAAGAATTTTTATCCGAGTGCGCGAAGAAGTTTTCTCAGGATATGAATAAAACCGTGGAAAACAATACTAACAAATATTCATAAATGGCAAATGTCAATCACCTAAATGACTGACGGATCAACGCACAGCCTAAACCGCTGATCGTAGAGACCTGAAACTTGGAGGGTGTGTTCTTTGTATGACGTAGTCATCCGATAAGAAAGGATTTTCCGAAATTCTACCCCTAAGGGGGTGAAAAAGGGGAGCAAAGTTTGTATGAAACTCTGTCATTTTTAATTGGAATTTGTATAGCCCACGCGGGCGATGTCGCTGGCGGTAAGCTAGTTAAATAATATTATGAAAAATGATCCACAAAGTGTGTCAGTAAGTCAGTGACGTCATATTGGGATGCTTCCTTCACTATAATTGGTACTTTGAGTGTGTTTAGCGTGTGTTGTGTAACGTAGGATCGTGCGCAGGCGCCGCGCCGGTTTGAATATCGATCAGTTAGGTGCGGCGGTGGTACAAGTTAGGAGCGACTGCGGTTTTTTTGTTTTTTAAGGAACATAAACAGCACAAAATTACAAAAAACATTACAACACCAGTAGGCCAATTATATGTCCTCACAGTTACTAACATAATAAAATATATAACTAGAGCAACTAATCTAGACACAAGAACAATGAGTTTATCGGCAAATCCTCATCATCTACCTAGCCTTTTCCCAACTATGTTGAGTTCAGCTTCCAGTATAACTGGATCCACCTGAGTCGACCAGTGTTTGACATGGAGCAACTGCCTATCTGATCTCCACAACCCAGTTACCCGGGTAACACGGTACCCTTTGGTAAGACTGGTTGTCAGACTTTCTGGCTTCTGACTACCCGTAACGACTGTCAAATATCTCACATGACAGCCGGGACCAACAGCTTAACGTGCTTTCCGAGGGACGGAGGAGTTTCGCTATGACATAGATGGATCCACATAATACATCTTCTTCTTCTATCTATCTATCTATCTATACTTATAATAAATCTGTAGAGAGGTCAATTCTGTACATGAAATATATTTCCAAAAGAACTATCAGGGAGTGATTAGGGATCGATACTGATGCCAAAAATGCAATCAGTAAATTTTTTGTCTGTCTGTCTGTCCGTCTGTCTGTCTGTCTGTCTGTCTGTCTGTCTGTCTGTCTGTCTGTCTGTCTGTCTGTCTGTCTGTCTGTCTGTCTGTCTGTCTGTCTGTCTGTCTGTCTGTCTGTCTGTCTGTCTGTCTGTCTGTCTGTCTGTCTGTCTGTCTGTCTGTCTGTCTGTCTGTCTGTCTGTCTGTCTGTCTGTCTGTCTGTCTGTCTGTCTGTCTGTCTGTCTGTCTGTCTGTCTGTCTGTCTGTCTGTCTGTCTGTCTGTCTGTCTGTCTGTCTGTCTGTCTGTCTGTCTGTCTGTCTGTCTGTCTGTCTGTCTGTCTGTCTGTCTGTCTGTCTGTCTGTCTGTCTGTCTGTCTGTCTGTCTGTCTGTCTGTCTGTCTGTCTGTCTGTCTGTCTGTCTGTCTGTCTGTCTGTCTGTCTGTCTGTCTGTCTGTCTGTCTGTCTGTCTGTCTGTCTGTCTGTCTGTCTGTCTGTCTGTCTGTCTGTCTGTCTGTCTGTCTGTCTGTCTGTCTGTCTGTCTGTCTGTCTGTCTGTCTGTCTGTCTGTCTGTCTGTCTGTCTGTCTGTCTGTCTGTCTGTCTGTCTGTCTGTCTGTCTGTCTGTCTGTCTGTCTGTCTGTCTGTCTGTCTGTCTGTCTGTCTGTCTGTCTGTCTGTCTGTCTGTCTGTCTGTCTGTCTGTCTGTCTGTCTGTCTGTCTGTCTGTCTGTCTGTCTGTCTGTCTGTCTGTCTGTCTGTCTGTCTGTCTGTCTGTCTGTCTGTCTGTCTGTCTGTCTGTCTGTCTGTCTGTCTGTCTGTCTGTCTGTCTGTCTGTCTGTCTGTCTGTCTGTCTGTCTGTCTGTCTGTCTGTCTGTCTGTCTGTCTGTCTGTCTGTCTGTCTGTCTGTCTGTCTGTCTGTCTGTCTGTCTGTCTGTCTGTCTGTCTGTCTGTCTGTCTGTCTGTCTGTCTGTCTGTCTGTCTGTCTGTCTGTCTGTCTGTCTGTCTGTCTGTCTGTCTGTCTGTCTGTCTGTCTGTCTGTCTGTCTGTCTGTCTGTCTGTCTGTCTGTCTGTCTGTCTGTCTGTCTGTCTGTCTGTCTGTCTGTCTGTCTGTCTGTCTGTCTGTCTGTCTGTCTGTCTGTCTGTCTGTCTGTCTGTCTGTCTGTCTGTCTGTCTGTCTGTCTGTCTGTCTGTCTGTCTGTCTGTCTGTCTGTCTGTCTGTCTGTCTGTCTGTCTGTCTGTCTGTCTGTCTGTCTGTCTGTCTGTCTGTCTGTCTGTCTGTCTGTCTGTCTGTCTGTCTGTCTGTCTGTCTGTCTGTCTGTCTGTCTGTCTGTCTGTCTGTCTGTCTGTCTGTCTGTCTGTCTGTCTGTCTGTCTGTCTGTCTGTCTGTCTGTCTGTCTGTCTGTCTGTCTGTCTGTCTGTCTGTCTGTCTGTCTGTCTGTCTGTCTGTCTGTCTGTCTGTCTGTCTGTCTGTCTGTCTGTCTGTCTGTCTGTCTGTCTGTCTGTCTGTCTGTCTGTCTGTCTGTCTGTCTGTCTGTCTGTCTGTCTGTCTGTCTGTCTGTCTGTCTGTCTGTCTGTCTGTCTGTCTGTCTGTCTGTCTGTCTGTCTGTCTGTCTGTCTGTCTGTCTGTCTGTCTGTCTGTCTGTCTGTCTGTCTGTCTGTCTGTCTGTCTGTCTGTCTGTCTGTCTGTCTGTCTGTCTGTCTGTCTGTCTGTCTGTCTGTCTGTCTGTCTGTCTGTCTGTCTGTCTGTCTGTCTGTCTGTCTGTCTGTCTGTCTGTCTGTCTGTCTGTCTGTCTGTCTGTCTGTCTGTCTGTCTGTCTGTCTGTCTGTCTGTCTGTCTGTCTGTCTGTCTGTCTGTCTGTCTGTCTGTCTGTCTGTCTGTCTGTCTGTCTGTCTGTCTGTCTGTCTGTCTGTCTGTCTGTCTGTCTGTCTGTCTGTCTGTCTGTCTGTCTGTCTGTCTGTCTGTCTGTCTGTCTGTCTGTCTGTCTGTCTGTCTGTCTGTCTGTCTGTCTGTCTGTCTGTCTGTCTGTCTGTCTGTCTGTCTGTCTGTCTGTCTGTCTGTCTGTCTGTCTGTCTGTCTGTCTGTCTGTCTGTCTGTCTGTCTGTCTGTCTGTCTGTCTGTCTGTCTGTCTGTCTGTCTGTCTGTCTGTCTGTCTGTCTGTCTGTCTGTCTGTCTGTCTGTCTGTCTGTCTGTCTGTCTGTCTGTCTGTCTGTCTGTCTGTCTGTCTGTCTGTCTGTCTGTCTGTCTGTCTGTCTGTCTGTCTGTCTGTCTGTCTGTCTGTCTGTCTGTCTGTCTGTCTGTCTGTCTGTCTGTCTGTCTGTCTGTCTGTCTGTCTGTCTGTCTGTCTGTCTGTCTGTCTGTCTGTCTGTCTGTCTGTCTGTCTGTCTGTCTGTCTGTCTGTCTGTCTGTCTGTCTGTCTGTCTGTCTGTCTGTCTGTCTGTCTGTCTGTCTGTCTGTCTGTCTGTCTGTCTGTCTGTCTGTCTGTCTGTCTGTCTGTCTGTCTGTCTGTCTGTCTGTCTGTCTGTCTGTCTGTCTGTCTGTCTGTCTGTCTGTCTGTCTGTCTGTCTGTCTGTCTGTCTGTCTGTCTGTCTGTCTGTCTGTCTGTCTGTCTGTCTGTCTGTCTGTCTGTCTGTCTGTCTGTCTGTCTGTCTGTCTGTCTGTCTGTCTGTCTGTCTGTCTGTCTGTCTGTCTGTCTGTCTGTCTGTCTGTCTGTCTGTCTGTCTGTCTGTCTGTCTGTCTGTCTGTCTGTCTGTCTGTCTGTCTGTCTGTCTGTCTGTCTGTCTGTCTGTCTGTCTGTCTGTCTGTCTGTCTGTCTGTCTGTCTGTCTGTCTGTCTGTCTGTCTGTCTGTCTGTCTGTCTGTCTGTCTGTCTGTCTGTCTGTCTGTCTGTCTGTCTGTCTGTCTGTCTGTCTGTCTGTCTGTCTGTCTGTCTGTCTGTCTGTCTGTCTGTCTGTCTGTCTGTCTGTCTGTCTGTCTGTCTGTCTGTCTGTCTGTCTGTCTGTCTGTCTGTCTGTCTGTCTGTCTGTCTGTCTGTCTGTCTGTCTGTCTGTCTGTCTGTCTGTCTGTCTGTCTGTCTGTCTGTCTGTCTGTCTGTCTGTCTGTCTGTCTGTCTGTCTGTATAAACTCTATAGAAACAAAAACTACTCGACGGATTTTAACGAAACTTGGTACAATTATTTGTCATACTCCTGAGCTGGTTATAGTATACTTTTCATCACGCTACAATCAATAGGAGCAGAGCAGTGAAGGGAAATGTTGTCATTTTGTTTAAACGCGCTAATCTCAGGAACCGCTGGTCCGATTTGAAAAATTCTTTCAGTGTTGGATAGTACATTTATCGAGGAAGACTATAGGCTATATATCATCACGCTAAGACCAATAGGAGCGGAGCACCACTATTCCACGCGGACGAAGTCGCTGGCAGAAGCTAGTACTTATAATAAATCTGTAGAGAGGTCAATTCTGTACATTAAATATATTTCCAAAATAACTATCAGGGGGTGATTAGGGATCGATACTGATGCCAAAAATGCAATCAGTAAAATTTTTGTCTGTCTGTCTGTCTGTCCGTCTGTCTGTATGTCTGTCTGTCTGTATAAACTCTATAGAAACAAAAACTACTCGACGGATTTTAACGAAACTTGGTACAATTATTTGTCATACTCCTGAGATGGTTATAGTATACTTTTCATCACGCTACAATCTAAAGGAGCAGAGCAGTGAAGGGAAATGTTGTCATTTTGTTTAAACGCGCTAATCTCAGGAACCGCTGGTCCGATTTAAATAATTATTTCAATGTTAGGTAGTACATTTAACGAGGAAGGCTATAGGCTATATATCATTACGCTAAGACCAATAGAAACGGAACACCACTATTCCACGCGGACGAAGTCGCTGATAGAAGCTAGTAATAAATAAACTTTGTACTACACATTAGTAACTAATTGCGAAAACATTTAAAATGGGCTTATGATTTGTATTCTTTGGAATCATTTTTTTGTATAGCTGTAAGTTTTCGAATTTTATAAAATAAAAATAAAATACATACAGCTATGACGAAAAGGAAATTTTAGGATTTCCACTATCCATTGTGTATAGGTGCGTACATATATGACATAACATGTAATAAAATGTTGAGGAGCTCGTGGCTAAGTAACAGCCGCACGGATCGACCGATCTTAGGTTAAGCTGCACTTGGCGCGGTCGGTCCGTGGATGGGTGACCATCTATGTCATAGCGAGACTTCTCCGTGCCTCGGAAAGCACGTTAAACTGTTGTTCCCGGTTGTCATTTGTACATCTTTGACAGTCGTTACGGGTAGTCAGAAGCCAGAAAGTCTGACAACCAGTCTTACCAAGGGGTATCGTGTTACCCGGTAAACTGGGTTGTGGAGGTCAGATAGGCATTCGCTCCATGTAAAACACTGGTACTCAGCTGTATCCGGTTAGACTGGAAGCCGACCCCAACGTAGTTGGGAAAAGGCTAGGCAGATGATGATGATGATGATGTAATAAAATGTTGTTATATAACATGTTTCAGTAATGTTGAGACTGAAAATTATGTTGTATAACATTTGTAAATATTAACACAACTTGAAATATAACACAAGTCACATAGGTACCATGTTACTTAATCTGTACGCACTTTAATACACGCATTTCATTTCGGAGGACTGATGTCTATACTTTACAAGATACCTTAGTAGTTTAAAAACAAATACAATTCTTCCAGTAGTGTGATCTCTTATAACTTGGCCCATACAAAACAAATACTTGTAATTTTCTTCTGTCACGATATTACTATCATCTTTTAAACGAATAACTTGTTTATTTATAATACATATACTTGCAAACATAGCGATTTGTTACTTTTACTAATTGCTCGCGTGAAAGTTTGAACTGTATTAAGTTTAAGCAGGAAAAAATCGATTGCTTAACCGGGACTATTAAAGTTGATAATGACCGTCTGACGGGTTAAGCGACCCAAAGACTGTCTTTTACTTTGGCCAAAGACTAAGCGTTGCCATTCAATGTGGCAATGCCGCTAGCCTCTTGGGCACACTCCCAGTTGAGGATGAGGATTATTTTTTGACGCCATATTTTCATTTATCATCATCGGCCTACATATGTAACACTGCTGGGCAAAGGCCTGTTCTCATATAGAAAAGGCGGCATTGATCACCACGCTTACTCAAAGCGGATTAGCAATTTCAGGCTTTTAAGTCCAGGTTTCCTCACGATGTTTTCCTTCACCGTTAGTCAGTGGTGTCTAAGATATACTTAGAAAGTACGTTTGACTTTAGAAAAGTCACATTGGTATTTGCCGGGTGTCGTACACAAGATGCAGGCGTCATAACCATTAATTTAATTGTTACAAACATTTTTTTTAGATTTAAGATTATATGCCAGTAGAAGAGCTCGCGGCTAAGTAACAGCCGCACGGATCGATCGATCAAAGGTTAAGCTGCGCTTGGCGCGGTCTTTCCGTGGATAGGCGACATGAAAGCACATTAAGCTGTTGGTCCCGACTGTCACTTGTAGGTCTTTGGTCTTGACAACCAGTCTTACCAAGGGGTACCGAGTTACCCGGTAACTGGGTTGTAGAGGTCAGATAGGCAGTCGCTTCATATAAAACTGGTACATAGTTTGGAAAAAGGGTAGGCAGACGATGAATATTATATGCCAGTATTTAAGTACTTATGTTTCGTAAAATTGTTTAGACGAGGAAGACTTGTGTGATAACTATGTCGGCTGTCGTTAGAGCCAATAATGTTCTCAATTCTCATGTTGTAACACTGATAGTTATTGAATAATTATTTATCAATTTATCAGTAGAATAAAGCGCAAATAAAGCGGCCGCGCTTGGCTAGATGCATCAATATATTGCATCTTTTTACAGTATTTAAAATGACTTTAGTAAATTGATGGCTAGTTTCCCAACCTCTGGAAAAGTACCAGTTAAACTTAACTGTCAGATAACTTAATGAGAATGATGTTTCAATTGTGAATTTATCTGGGAGATACCTCTTATCCTGGAATTGACAAAACAGGCTATAATTTTTTGTTGATTGAGAATTGAAAAATGAAAATTTAAATGTATTTATTTCAAACTAGCTTCTGCCAGCGACTTCGTCCGCGTGGAAAAGTGGTGCTCCGCTCCTATTGGTCTTAGCGTGATGATATATAGCCTATAGCCTTTCTCGATAAATGGACTATCTAACACTGAAATAATTATTTAAATCGGACCAGCGGTTCCTGAGATTAGCGCGTTTAAACAAAATGACAAAATTTCCCTTCACTGCTCTGCTCCTATTGATTGTAGCGTGATGAAAAGTATACTATAACCATCTCGGGAGTATGACAAATAATTGTACCAAGTTTCGTTAAAATCCGTCGAGTAGTTTTTGTTTCTATAGAGTTTATACAGACAGACAGACAGACAGACAGACAGACAGACAGACAGACGGACAGACAGACAGACAGACAAAAAATTTACTGATTGCATTTTTGGCATCAGTATCGATCCCTAATCACCCCCTGATAGTTATTTTGGCAATATATTTCATGTACAGAATTGACCTCTCTACAGATTTATTATAAGTATAGAAGATAGGTCTTTGCAGGCACTTATGAAACGTCAAGCTAGTTGCACGGTTCCAAGGAGTGGGTCTTATGGAGAAGAACCGGCAAGAAACTCCATAGAACTCTTTTCAAAAGGATATGTTTACAATAGTCTTTTTACAGTACAGGTTATCTCTGAGAAAGTTATACAATTCAAATGATGCTATACAAAAAAATAATGAAAAAATAAAATTACCTACAATTTAAATTCAGCAATATAAATAATGTTTCAAGTAGTTTTCTGGTCGCCAGGGAAGCCACCTGTGCAGAAAATAAGTTATTAACGCCACGCATCCTTGTCGTCAATGAAGTCCTGGATTTTATAATAGGCCCTTTTTATTAGTGTTGATTTGACAACATTTTAGAACTTATAATTCACAAGTGAATGTTTTTCGTGCAAATATAAATGATAGACGCACGACTGTCACCTATATCTCTGCTTATACCCGTAACATCACGACTGGGATTGGTATGTGAGTTGCTTCATAGAATTATTGTCATAGCTACACTCTAAGTAATAGTCCTTGCTAATATGAATGGGAAAGTAAGTTTATCCGTTTGTTTGAAACGCTGTCGTGGGAAAACGGCTGAACGGATTTAGATGAAATCTATACTTATAATAAATCTGTAGAGAGGTCAATTCTGTACATGAAATATATTTCCAAAATAACTATCAGGGGGTGATTAGAGATCGATACTGATGCCAAAAATGCAATCAGTAAATTTTTTGTCTGTCTGTCTGTCTGTCCGTCTGTCTGTCTGTCTGTATAAACTCTATAGAAACAAAAACTACTCGCCGGATTTTAACGAAACTTGGTACAATACTTATAATAAATCTGTAGAGAGGTCAATTCTGTACATGAAATATATTTCCAAAATAACTATCAGGGGGTGATTAGAGATCGATACTGATGCCAAAAATGCAATCAGTAAATTTTTTGTCTGTCTGTCTGTCTGTCCGTCTGTCTGTCTGTCTGTATAAACTCTATAGAAACAAAAACTACTCGCCGGATTTTAACGAAACTTGGTACAATTATTTGTCATACTCCTGAGATGGTTATAGTATACTTTTCATCACGCTACAATCAATAGGAGCAGAGCAGTGAAGGGAAATGTTGTCATTTTGTTTAAACGCGCTAATCTCAGGAACCGCTGGTCCGATTTGAAAAATTCTTTCAGTGTTAGATAGTCCATTTATCGAGGAAGGCTATAGGCTATATATCATCACGCTAAGACCAATAGGAGCGGAGCACCACTATTCCACGCGGACGAAGTCGCTGGCAGAAGCTAGTTGGGTATAAATATAGATTGAAACCTGGGGCACGAGATAAGATAGTTTTTATCTGCGTGGGTGTAGTAGTATGTGCTCAGAAATCGAGAGAACCCGCAGGAAACATAGTATTTTTAAATACTTATAATTAATGACTTTTCTATGGTCATATAGGTATATACTTTCTAACAGCCTATTGCAATAAAAAATCGGTCAAGTGCGAGTCGGACTCGCGCACCGTGGGTAGAATATTATCCGACCTTTGACCTTTGAATAGAATATTATCTTCTTCTTCTATACTTATAATAAATCTGTAGAGAGGTCAATTCTGTACATGAAATATATTTCCAAAATAACTATCAGGGGGTGATTAGAGATCGATACTGATGCCAAAAATGCAATCAGTAATTTTTTTGTCTGTCTGTCCGTCTGTCTGTCTGTCTGTATAAACTCTATAGAAACAAAAACTACTCGCCGGATTTTAACGAAACTTGGTACAATTATTTGTCATACTCCTGAGATGGTTATAGTATACTTTTCATCACGCTACAATCAATAGGAGCAGAGCAGTGAAGGGAAATGTTGTCATTTTGTTTAAACGCGCTAATCTCAGGAACCGCTGGTCCGATTTGAAAAATTATTTCAGTGTTAGATAGTCCATTTATCGAGGAAGGCTATAGGCTATATATCATCACGCTAAGACCAATAGGAGCGGAGTACCATTATTCCACGCGGACGAAGTCGCTGGCAGAAGCTAGTACGCAATAAAGTCGCAATTATCTCGTTTTTTTTCCGACCGCATAATTAAGTTTGTTTGTAGAGGAAAATTTCTGATCACTTAAAACTACGATACATAGAATCATAGATTTTTTTCCCTGTAGTATTTAGGTTAATGTCTGTCAATCATAATTATTTCAGATTTTTCCCTACTACTAACGAAACAGAGAACATCGTGAGGAAATCTGGACTTAAAAGTCTGAAATCGCCAATCCGCCTTGAGAAAGCGTGGTAAACAATGCTCATGCCTTCTCTGTATGAGAAGAGGCCTGTGCCCAGCAGTGGGATAGAGAATACGCTGATGATGATGATAGCTGAAGTTTCGTCAAGTTCGAATTGCAGTGCAGTCTCATCGACGCGTCGCCGCCATTGCGCAAGCTGCGCACGCGCATCACGTTTTACTTTAGTTTAGACCAGGGGTCTCCAAACTTTGAAGCCTTGGGGCCATAATATTATTTTCGGTATGTTGCAAGGGCCATAACAATTTTAATTTTTCTGCCCACCTAAGCAAAATTACTATTGATTGTGTATTGTGACACGTAACGACATCTAGTGTCGAGTAGTGATATTATGTACTGTTCTAGGTACTATCTATTTCGGCTACATATCATTCTGTGTTTTCATTCTCTTCCATTCAACTTATCACAGCAATAGTAACAACAGTAAAACATTAGCTGTCGTGGGCCAGATTGATGACACTAGTCATAAGCTGTCGCGGGCCGGATTGATGGCAGTGGCGGGCCGGATTTGGCCCGCGGGCCGTAGTTTGGAGACCCCTGGTTTAGATGATATTTACTTTAGACCGGGTCAGATTTATGAGACTCTATAGGTACTCCATTTATAATAAGAAATTTAAACGCACCTTATTTGCCGTTTGTTTAAAAAAATACAGAATCGCTAATCCACCTACAGTTTAAGAGTAATAAAGTAAATTTGGGGAGATCGGTATCTAATAATATTCGTTGAAACAAAAAAAAAACAGAAATAATTCATCACTTTGTTTATTGTAGGCATTTATCTTGAATCACAGTCTAAAAAAGTTAGTAGTAAACTCGATCAAATGTTGGGTAGCTGACTATTTTTTTTTTAATTAACTATCAACTTTAAATGGCATAATGTTCTATTTATATGTAAATATTGTAATTTAAAATGTTTAAATCATAACATAAAAATAACTATTGAAAAAATAGTCAAATTAATACCTACCCAACAAAGCAAAATTCGTTATAAATTCATTTTATTATTACATTATTATTCGTCTCTTTTTATATTAAAATAACAACATTTAATAAACGAAAAAATATTAATAAAATAATAGGCAGACTCAATTTTTAAGGGGGTTTACACACGAGCGGGGAAACGCTGCGTTTTGACCGCTCGGCGGGCCAGCCGCCGGCGAGTCTTTAGATAATTGTTTTAAACTAAGATAATAAAATCTTATATTAATATGTACCTTCATTTAGTCTCATATGTTTTTTGAAAATAAACACAGATTTGATTGTAACACAAATATTAAATTTTCACATTTCAATTTGTACATTAATATATTTTTAAGTAACTTTACAATAGTAGTGTTTTATGTAGGTAATTAAAAGAAATCAGGGTTCCACATAAACAACAGTAAAAAAGTTTAAAAGGAGTGTTGACATATAACATAAATATTTATTTAAAAAAATGTGCGTTAGACAATTGGTTAGTAATACTTACTAATTGAAGTTTTGAAACTTTGTAATTCAAAAATAATATATTTTATGATTTTATAAAATGTGCGGAACATTGAAAATTTGAAATTGTATTTGACTCCAAAATAAGGCAACGTAATTTCACGATTAAATTTCTGTTGCAATAGAGGCTATTTTAGCGTACTTTTACCGACTCATCTATCAATTAAATTCACCAAATTTTGGGATCAAATTCACCTCCTTCTTATCTATTCACATAGTAATACTTGAAGATACATAAATTTGCAAATATTTTGCTATTTATTTGGATGGTTTCTATACAATAAAACAAAATCTTTACACTGTTTAACAACAGGTTATACATTAAAATAGTAAGACCAATTTTTACCCATAACTATTCCTAGCCCATAGGAACAGGGTAAAGAAAATAATTCCTACATTCGTCTGCAAAATTACAAGAAGCGTAAAAACGTTTGACAACCGCAGCGTTCGACGGCGTAGTGTGGAACAGCCCTAATTATAAAAACTTAATTATTATCAGGA
This sequence comes from Pyrrhia umbra, assembly GCA_963891755.1. Taxonomy (NCBI): domain Eukaryota; kingdom Metazoa; phylum Arthropoda; class Insecta; order Lepidoptera; family Noctuidae; genus Pyrrhia; species Pyrrhia umbra. The sequence continues at coordinate 8,416,248 of OY982943.1, forward strand.
ACATCCAGTTAAGTATACTCGACGCTTTGTGTGTTTGTTTGTTCGTCTATCCGGCCTGGAACAATATTAAATTTTATGTTAATAATTTATTATTCTACTAAATGTAGAGCTCGTGGCTAAATAACAGCCGCACTGGTCAATCGATCAAATTTTAAGCCGTTGATCGTAGAGATCTGAAACTTGGAGGGTGTGTTCTTTGTATGATGTAGGCATCTCATAAGAAAGGATTTTCAGAAAGTCTGCCCCTAAGGGGGTGAAAAAGGGGAGCAAAGTTTGTATGGGGAGTTTGTTGCGCCACTTCTTCTTCCCAGCAAAAACACATAGGAAGTGGTGAAGGGCGGGCGTTCTGGGGGCTGTCTCTTGTAAATTGACGTTCAAAAAGTGCTGAATTTCAGCCTAATTTGAATAAATGACTTTTGAATTTTGTATAAAACTATGATTTTTTTTACTTGAATTTAATTACTTTAATAATAAAACTTACTTTAGCAGGATAGACGAATGTCTTCGCGAGCTGTGATCCAAAAATGTTGGTGGCTTGGCAGGAGAACTCGCCCATGTCGCTCCAGCGGAGAGAGGATATCACCAGCTCGCCTGACCGGAGCACCTGGAGATTAGAGGGTGATGATCAGTCTATGTTAACCAGTGAGCGGTGATTATTCAGTTTAGAATTCTGCTAAATTTTGCTAAAATATCATCATCATCAGCCTATATATTGTCCCACTGCTGGGCACAGGCTTCTTCTCATACAGAGAAGGCATGAGCATTGATCACCACGCTTGTTTGGCGGATTGGCGATTTCAGACTTTGAAGTCCAGGTTTGCTAAAATATACTTATGCAAAAATAAAGGCGTTTATTTCAAATAAAAAAATTGATTGATTTCACGTGTCAGAAATTTCAGAATAGGTACGTAAAATAAGAAATTATATAGTGAAAGTGTGGTATTATATGTTGGTATAGTCTTTACCAATTGATTTTACGAAAATTTAAACAAAAAATGTAAACAAAGTCGTAATCTATTTTGTTTTAATTCTGCCACGGAAATTAACAAAATGGCGTAAGGAGCATTTATGTCAATTTCATGCTCTAAACATCATCATTTATTGCCAGTTATATGGGAAATATAGAACAAAATAGGTTATAATTTTGTTTATATTGTTTCGTAAAATCAATTGGCACAGATTAAACTATAAAAATTCTATAACCCAAATATAAAAATGTATGCAACATATTTTGTGTATGTTTTTTAGTGGTTAAAAAAATGTTGTCTTACCTTCATTCTCGGGTCCTTTTTAATAACTGCACCTTTGTTGTCCCTCCACGTGACGTGGGGCTTGGGGTGACCTTTGACCTTGCACGGCAGCACGATGTTGTTCCCTATGGTGTCCACGTACATCTCGTATGTGACCACTATGCGCGGTTCTAGCGGGAACAGCTTCGCGCGCTCTGTTAGCACTGTGCTGCCATCTGTTGTGGAGTAGCGGAATTAGAGATTGGAAATCGTTTTTTTTGTGAAATTGTTTCTGCACTTACTGGTAATTTTACAAAGGGATATAGTAATAAACAAATTATTAAAAAATACTGTTGTATCCTACTAATAACTATCATCCGGATCAGGCCAAAATCGCTTTATGGATTTTGGAAAATGTCATAAAGCAGCCTTCAGTGGCGAGGGCAGTAGTCCAAGGGGGGGGTCACAGGGAACATGACCCCCCCAAATCGTACACGTCCAATTGATAAACCAATCAATCAATCAATCAAAATTTTAATTGTAATTACGCATTGGTAGTTCGTTAATCGTAATAGATCGTTCAATTTTGAAGTTTGCTTGAAATCTTCGGCTTCGACTTCGGCCAGTTTTGGTTGTTGGTGAAAATAAAAATAAAATAACTATATATTACATTTTCTTACCTGTACTATAAACAACGGTGGTGGCCCTAGCAGTCTTAGTGCCCGCTGTGACGAGGCAGGTGTACACGTCATGGCCCGACGTCCGTGTCACCAGCAGCGTCGAGATGACCCGCGCGAGAGAACTCGGATTACTGTCTATTAGTTCATTCGATTCTACGTCGTACTGGAAGAGAAAAAGAGGTTACTTGTGCTGCCATCTAGTGACCAAAAGTATTAATATTATAGGAAGTGGTGAATAGTAGGCATTTTGAGGGCTGTCTCTTATCTATTTGACTATCAAAAAACCAGCCAAGTACATATAGTCAGTAGTATGTCAGGCAGCAAGTATACAAGATACGAGGGTCCCCCTACCCTCGTATCGAACAATTTGCCTGTTAAACCTAGATATTTCGCAAATGGCTATCTTAACCGAAAAGTGGTCACAGTATTGAAAGATCTATCCGACAATACCCCACACAAAGGGTTACATGAGAAAACAAATATCATCCCTACTTTACGTGTATGGGTAAAAATATTTTTTTTAGGGTAGCTCCTTAAAAAAATATTTTTCATAATTTTATTTTACCACTTTGTTGACTTGATCAGCATACATATCCACAAAATTTCAGCTTTCTAGTACTAAGAACCTCTGAGCTGTGTCCTGGATAGACAGACAGACGGACATAGCGAAACTCGATGTCCATATCGACTAAAGAACCCTTAAAAGTAAAAAGAGACATTGCAACGCATTCCGGTTGCAGTTAGTAAAATTATAAATTCTTACCTCATAAACCGGCGCGTCGTTTTTAAACCAGTGTATAGATGGCGACGGGGCGCCGACAGCGTCGCACGTTAGTTCTAGCACCTCGCCGCTAGAGAGCGCGTACGTCGCGTGAGGGCGCTGCGTTATCGTAAGGAAGCGACGGGCTCCAGACTGTTGTTTTGGTGGGGCTACTGGAAAACAGTAATAGATAATTAATTAGAAAACTTATTATAACTACTGTTTTGTTAATTTGGAGCTCGCCTAATTCGCCTCCATTTAATTGCGTCCTAATTTACCAAGTAGGTAATTTCTAAAAGCAATAATAATTATTAAAAGCTTTCAAAATGCTACTAAAAACCTTTTTACAAATGTAATACATTTTAGATTTGTAAAAAGGTACATACATTTACATTTTAAACACATTTTACACAAATACATTTTATTATATCTACTTATTTTAAATTAATAAAGTTTTTTTGTAAGGACATAGTCTAAAGCTACTTGACAAAAGATGGCGCTACTGATATCAACTAAAGTTCTCTTTACTTTTCTTTTTTGAGTGAAAACTTTGACAAACGTCCATGTACAAAACCTTACATGTTTATAATAATTATGTGTATATTAGGTAGGATTGGTAGAACAATTTAACACCAATGTTAGCAGAATATGTGTTGCTAGGGAATTTGTCGCGCCTCTGGAAAATTGTGAAGGGTGAAGGTTTTGGGGACTGTCTTTTTTATTGACGTTTTGAAAGTGCTGATCTTCGAAAATAGGTTAATCTATCTATGTATAAATAAAAATCATCACTCGAGAACAGTTCAACTATGTTTCCTATTTTATTTTTCTGTTTCTAATGGCTACGACAATGTTTGCATAAAAAAAAGTTTTCAGGAATTATTGCACACGTCATGCTAAGCTATACTTACTAATATTAAAAATGCAAAAGTGAGTTTGTTTATTTGTAACACTTTCATGGTAAAATGAGAAAACCGATGCGGATGATTAGTATGGAGATAGAGGAGATGCTTTTTTATCCAGGTTCGTCAAGTAGTTCCTTCGAGACGCGAGTCTAATTGCGGGCAAAACTAGTATAGTAATAAATAAATAATTAATGTCTTACCTTTATTGTCAATGTTATTATCTATTTCGGACAGTAGCCTCATATGTTTGTTGACATTCGCCGAGCGGCCGGAGCCAAGCAAGGCTGTCGTCGCGAACAGAAGGACCAGATACATTGTGCTAATAAATAACTATATATAATACTGCAGAGATTCAATTATACGAGCTATCTGAAACAAAAGAAAAAAATACATTAGCTAATATAACAAAAAATCTTTTGTTTTGACCGGACTGAAAACTATTAGTAGCTGTCTGAAAGACATCATCTGCCTCATCATCAGCCTATATATCGTCCCACTGCTGGGCACAGGCTTCTTCTCATACAGAGAAGGTATGAGCATTGATCATCACGCTTGCTCAAGGCGGATTGGCGATTTCAGACTTTTAAAGTTCAGGTTTCCTCACACGTAACAGGAGCTAAATAAAGTGTCAATTATTTTTCAGCTATTTTCAAACTTAAAAGCTTCTGTTTAAGTTTCATCATCATCATCACCCTGTATATCGTCCCACTGCTGGGCACAGGCTTCTTCTCATACAGAGAAGGCATGAGCATTGATAACCACGCCTGCTCAAGGCGGATTGGCGATTTCAGACTTTTAAAGTCCAGGTTTCCTCACGATGTTTTCCTTCACCGTTAGTCAGTGACGCCTAAGATATCCTTAGAAAGTACGTATGACTTTAGAAAAGACACATTGGTACTTGCCAGGTATAGAACCTGCACACTCGTACAAGAGAGGCAGGTGCCTTAACTACTAGGCCACCACGACATTTTAACAAATAAAAAAAAACATCTGCCTAGCCTTTTCTAATGATGTTGGAGTCAGCTTAGACTTCAACCGAATGCAGCTGAGTACCAGTGTTTTACATGAAGCGACCATCTGAAATTCGTCACGATGTTTATTAAAAAAAGACCCCATTTCTGGCGATATTTAACTGTAACCATACAACCACCTTGCTGATGGACTAACTGAACTTGACCATAGCTTAAGCCATTCTTACAAATATACATGTTTCCAAGAAATTACAAATTTGAAAAGAAAAAAAAAACGGAACGTCAATTTTATACCTTAAGACAGATGCAAAAAGTCTCTTTCACATTGCCGTTTTTCCTTTTAAAAGCGAGATTTCTTATCTTATCTCCGTTCAATGCAGTTCACAGAAAGTACAGTAGTTTCTGAGATATGAACGTAAAATTTTTTGTGGTTGAGAATTTTTTGGGAGGTGTGGCAAACGAATAAAAAAAAGGTGTCCCAAGCATGATTCACTCTGCAAACACGTTGAGAGGCAGTAAAGTGTCCCTTTAAAAGAATTTTTATGTCTGTCCTTCCGGCTAGCAACCGCTTTTAAGTTAAATTAGGGTGGTATTCACAATTGGAGTCTGTGTAAGACTTTTTTGTGTATTTTTTTTATGTGGATTTAAATATGTTTTTATCACTTTTTTAACAATTATTTCAGAAATATTATACTCTTATCGCAAAATATATATATATATATGAAAAAAAATATAATTCTTTGGATTCTTATTTTTTCTGGGCGTCATAAAAATACATTTTTTTTACACTTTTGCAATTATTGGTAAATATAAATTAACTAAAATATTACCTTGCAAGTATCAGCAGAATTGTATGATAACCAGTAAATATAAATAGCTCAAAATATCATACAAATTGCAAGTTTCATCATGAAACTCAAAAGTGACCAAAACACAGACAAGCGATAACTCGAGACTACTAATGAGTACTTTGACGTATTTTAAACGACGCCATTGTTTGCATATCACAGTACATGATTAAATTTATCAATGAAGTGTATGGCGTCACACGGAGTTCCCCGGAAGATAAACTTAGGCTTAAAACTTCCTGTTTCATATTTTATGGCCTAATAATTAAAGAAAAAAAAATGGCGCCCGGTTCATATTTTTTTATTAATTAAAATATAACATTTCGAATGAATTGTACAATTTCACATATTATAACGGGTGTAAAAGTAAAAAAAAACGATATTTTTTTTTAAATTTTAAATTCAATTATAAAAAAACTGACTTTGAAAATGTGATCAAAACTAAGGAAAATATTAACAGAAAACGCAGACAATCAGACAGGCAGTCAGCAGACAACCCAATCGAATTCTAAAAACATGTATTCGAACATTTTTAGTAATAATTTAAATACGCTCGGACGGTAACCGGTGCGCTCACCCCAGCAACACATTATCTGCTTCTTTATCGCAATCTGCACGTGTCGGCACAGGAAGTAAAGATTGTAATAGTTAAAGTTAACTGCCGGTTTATTGGTTAAACTGAATTTTTAAACTCTTCTTTTTGACAGTCTTTTTTTGGCATGAAATTTTATTTTTCATACAAATACGGAAGAGGTTACGAGTTCGTTAACTTTTTTCATTTGAAGTGTATTGAAGCGATAGAAAGACTTTTAGTTAAGTGTATGTTTTGAGTATTCAGGTAATACAATATTACGTTTAATTCAATTAATTTACTATATATTTATTAGGATTACCAACAAGAAGTCAATAATTATGTAGTATAAAACAAAGTCACTTCCCGCTGTCTGTCCCTATGTAGGTATGCTTAGATCTTTAAAACTACGCAACGGATTTTGGTGCGATTTTTTTGATAGATACAGTGATTCAAGAGGACGGTTTTAGGATTGGCGGCATTGCCACTTTAGAAGGCAATACGTATCTTTGACCCAAAATTAAATCCAGCGTTTGGGCCACAGGAAGAGTCAACAAGTGGTTCGGCTATTTCTTCGAAAAGAAGGTGAGCGCATGGTTATATAAAAATTAACGTCTCTCGCTGATATTAAGAACATAATGTCAGTTAGGGCTAGACTTCCAGAAAAAAAAAACACTTCCTCCAGCTGTGGGCGAAGCAGGCGGAAGTGTCAGACTCTTACTGACTAAAACCCATCCATGTTCCTTCATCAGCCTTTTGTATTCCGGGGGCGCGGTAACTCTTTCGAACATCCTGCAGCCCATCAATCACCACTGCCTATGTGTTTTTTGCTGGGAAGAAGTGGCGTAACATACTGACAGTTACACATATCTGTCTGCTATGTTTAGTAGCATATTAGGCTGACTTAAACTTAAATAGTATATCTTAGGCGTCAATGACTAACGGTGAAGGAAAACATCGTGAGGAGTTTAAAAGACTGAAATCACCAATCCGCCTTAAGCAAGCGTGGTGATCAATGCTCATACCTTCTCTGTATGAGAAGTGGCCTGTGCCTAGCAGTCGGACGATATACAGGGTGATGATGATGATGAAACTTAAACAGAAGCTTTTAAGTTTGAATAGCTGAAAAATAACTGACACTTTATTTAGCTCCTATTAAGTATTATAGTGCCTAACTTGAAGTCTTTTATACATAGAAAAACATGCTTGTGTTGTATTTTTGTGGAATTCCAGGGGAATTTTCCTAGATTTTCTGGATACGTACAGATAGATATACATACATCCTCATAAACTTTTGTATTTATAATATTAGTAAGTAAAAAGGTGTGGGAAAGATGTATGTATGTTTGCTGCACTTTTAGGCAATAACTACTGTACGGATTTGGATGAAATTTGGTACATACATAGTTTAAAACCTGGACTAACACATAGGATACTTTTTATTTGGTTTCACGAAGTAGTTTCCACGGGTTTCGGGTGAAACCGCGGGAAACAGGTTGTACTATAAAAGTTTTGTATATTAACGGTAATTCTAGAGCTACTAAAACGACTCTAGAAATTTCTTCACCATCATAAAGGTACTTTATATCAGACTATTACAATATAAGCACTTTTGTGTACCTATATCTAATACGAACAATGCCATGGACAAAAGCTAGTCTGGCATAAAAGCTATATATAGTCTGTTCCGATTGATTTTATGAAAAATGTAAACAAAGTCGTAACCTATTTTGTTCTAATTCTGCCACAGAAGTTAACAAAATGGCGTAAGGATGGCAAATTTATGTCAACTCCATGCTCTGAACACCATCATTCATCATTTAACGTCATTTTATTTATCTATGTGAGAAAATTAGTACAAAATAAGTTATGATATTGTTCACATTTTTTTTTTGAACAGACTAGTCGCCAGATTTCTATAAAAAAAATCATATAAAATTAGGCCAATATTTAATGTAATTTTTTTGACTCATATATCATTGAATGGAATTCCCTATCTTTGCCCCCAAGTCACGTAAAACAGATAAAATTCTTACTCGCAAAGAATCCTAATACGTTTTACAATTACATAATTATAATGATAGCTTTATGATTCATGTAGGTACCTATGTGTCACATTTGAGTGTCATCATCAGTGAGTTACGAATTACTATAAGTTTTAGTTACACTACGTTTGAGCCGTGGTCGCCACTCAAGAATCCAGAATTTAGACATCAACAGTTATAAAAGTAAAGGTTTAAGTCTTACAAGCTTCCCGCCAGCGGCTTCGCCCGCGATATTTTAGCTAATGGACACAAAAACTTGACAAATTATATACTAAAACCTTCCTCATTAATCACTCTATCTATTAAAAAAAACCCGCATCAAAATCCGTTGCGTAGTTTTAAAGATTTAAGCATACATAGGGATATAGGGACAGAGAAAGCGACTTTGTTTTATACTATGTAGTGATTACCATTCATAGGTACAAAGTAGACTTGCAGCCGTTCTGTTTTTCATCTTAATATTTATGATGTACCTATGTTTATTTAATTAGTATATCTATGTACCTATTGATCTCATAAATAGTAGTAAAATCGTCCTAATCATTGAGATCATGTTTTTTGATAATCGTAAAAGTATAAATGATAATAGTTTGGTGCAATCGGCTATTAGAGGAGCTTTTGTGAAAATCTTGGTAGAATAACCTTAAACGATGTTGCTTGCTTCCGAAATTCTAGCCCTAAGGGGGTGGAAGAGAGGGGTAAAGTTTGTATGAAACTCTGTAATTTTTTTAGGGTTCCGTAGTCCGACAAGGAACCCTTATAGTTTCGCCATGTACGTCTGTCTGTCTGTCTGTCTGTCCGCGGCATAGCTCCGAGGTTCTTGATACTAGAAAGCTGAAATTTGGTATGGATATGTATATTGATCACGCCGACAAAAGTGGCACAATAAAATTTTGAAAAAAAATAATTTTAGGGTAGCTCCCAAACACGTAAAGTGGGGATGAATATTTTTTTTGTCGTGTACCCCTTCGTGTGGGGTATCGTTAGATAGGTCTTTCAAAAATATTATACGTGTGTGAAGACCATTTTTTTTAATTTGAATTCGTATAGTCCAAGTCGCTGGCGGAAAGGTAGTTTGCTTATAATATACTAGCTGTTTAATCAGTTTAACCTGCATTCTAAGATAATTCTCGTACCCGGATAAAAAGTATTCTTATGTGTTAATCTAGATTATAAACTATAGCTTCGCTTATCGCCCGGGGCTTCGCTCGCGTGGACCCAATTTTTACACCTTGGGTTACATTATTCAAGTTTTAGTAGGGATCCCTAATTATTTCTAGAAATAAATATAGCCTACGAAACTTCGTAAAGATGTAGCTTTCTAACGGTGAATGAATTTTTAAATCGGTCCATTAGTTTTTGATTTAAAACCCTACAAACATAAAAAATCTCATTATTGCTATTTATTCTCTTTAGAATACTTTTCAACAAGGAGTTACGACCTAAGTGACATACTAACATCGCGCTTGTTTTCTGCAAAGGGGTAAGCAGAAACGTTTTAAACATTCACGTTTTGCAAGTTATGTTCAAGTACCTTGTACTACAGACATCCAAACGTGCTCTAACTCCTAAAGTACTAATATTGGTATAAGGTATGTTAATACGAAATGTTGGACTTAAAAAGACCTTCCAAATGATATACGTCTCGTCACTAGAGGAGGGATAGAGCAACTCTCAAACATTAGTTAGTGTGAAAGAGGTAGTCAAAAATACATACATTCATACATTCTCACACACTTTCGAAATTATAATATACTAGCTGTTTCCCGCGGTTTCACCCGCATCCCGAGGGAACTACTTAGCGCACCCGGGTAAAAAGTAGCCTATGTTGTTCCTCAGGGTCTATTCTATCTCTGTACCAAATTTCATTTATATCGGTTCAGTAGTTTTGGCCTGAAAGCGTAACAGTCAGACAGACAGACAGACAGACAAAGTTACTTTCGTATTTATAATATTAGTAAGGATTAGTAAGGATGTAGGATAATTGATGTAAGTCAAAAATTCCATCCATTTCGTGCGCCTACGCATAGTTGGTATTTAAGTTTTTTTTTTTTATTTAAATTATTTTACTTTACTAATATAATATTAAGTATTAATAGTTTAATTACTTGGTTACTACTTAATTAATTACGATGACGTGAATGACATAATCGTATTAATTTAGATAAAGTTTTGTCATGTTTTTATTTAGATTTAGGATAAAAACTAGATAAAAAATCAATTAGTGCATATTTATAATATTAGTACCTATGTCATATTAATTAGGTTCATCCATAACAGCCATTATTTTTCAAAATTGTATTTTTATAAAGACTACATGACCTCTAAACTTTCCGAATTAACTAACAAGGAAAATTTCATGATTTTCATTGTGAAATAAAATGCAAAGTTATTCTAAACTACTACGAACTAAAATAAAATTAAGACAATAAAAAGTCTAGAAATAAAATAAATAGGTAAATACGATAAAATAGTGATTACACTACAATTAAAACAGTAAATAAAATAAATACCTGTCAAATTTCCCGCCACGCGTATCCGTCAAAAATCTCACTTCAAAAAATATAAATTAAAAAAAATATATCAAGTAAAACCACGATCACAGAATCGGAATAGAAAAAAAATAAAGAATCAGTTCTAATTTTGAAATTTGAATCACTAAACGCCTTGTTCCACGAGCCGGGTAAACGCCTTTTCACACGAGACCATCGGTCGATATGATCGGTGAATGAAAACTGATATTAGTGAACAGAAACTTATATAGGACGTTGCGGGAGCGCAATTGAATGGCGCCATGAAAATTTTAAATCGCACGCGTCCTGACTTTGTAATGAACAAAGAAAGTTCGTTGCGTTACTGAATTTCAATCTGTATATAGGATTTATGCGATTTCCTTTGCCCAACATTTTTGCGCATGCATATCGAATCTTTGCTTGTTTTTTTATACTTGTCAATGACATAAGTGCAGGAAATTATTATCTATGAAAAAACCCGGTGTAAAAAAAAAACAGTATCTAGTAGGAAAATAATATTTTTAGATGATACCTAGAATTTAATAAAATTATAATAAAAAACGGTTACTTAAAATAAATATGGATAATTGCATTGATTTGATACCTAAACCAAATGTTTTAAATTACATTAACAAAATATTATTTAGGTATCTAAAAAAACAGTATGCAAAGAAAAGCTATTCCTTACATATCTAAATAAACGAACCGGTGACGCATTAATACAATATTTCATATTGTTTCTGTAATATTGCGAAATTAAAAAAATACTAAATGAACGTCATAGTTGTCTCAAATAATAAATAACTTTGAAAAAAAAAAACAGTACAGCTATTAGAAATAGAAAGAAACAACATAATATAATAATTAGCATGTTTACTGTATCAATGCTGGGCCTGTCATCATAAAGTGAAAGCTTAATTTTACTAAAAACTAGCTTACCAACGAATTCAAATAAAGATCACAGATTTTCATAAAAACTTTGCCTCCCTTTTTCACCCCCTTAGAGGTAGAATTTCAGAAAATCCTTTCTTATAGGATGCCTACGTCATACAAAGAACACACCCTTCAAGTTTCAGGTCTCTACGATCAGCGGTTTAGGCTGTGCGTTGATCCGTCAGTCATTCAGGACAACGCATTTTGTATGTATAGATTTTATTTCCAAAAGATCACTAATATAAAGAATGGAATGTTTGCACAATGCACATAATTTCAATTGATTTCACATTCGTAACTAATGTGGTATGCGGCGATAATATAAGTAATCAAAATCGAAACGCATACTTTGTCGTTCAGCAAATTATCGATGAAATAACTCCCGTCTGTTACCACCCTAAAGGCTTGTTTCACAACTCTCCAAAAAAAAAAACGAAAATATACTAACAAAACGAATGACATATAACGAAACATGGCTTAATTTGACTCGTTAAAAAGGGTAGCTAAAGTATCTAGTTGCTAGACAAAGATAGCATGAATAAAATATCACGTCATCATGTCAAGACGCTGAGTAATTTGACAGTTCCTAGTACAAATGACATTCCGCATGACAAAGATAAAGAATCCTCCGATAATCCGAATAAAGAATAAAGAAAAAGAATCCTCCAAAAAAACTGAAAAGTAAAAAATAATTTTAATTTAAACGCTTTACGACCAAAACATCGCTCTAGAAGTCGGTGTCTTGTAAGTTACTATTGTTAGTATTTCGCCACCGACTTCTAAGGCGATGTTTTGGTCGTAAAGCGTTTAAATTAAAATTATTTTTTACTTTTCAGTTTTTTTTTGGAAGTTGGTTTTAATTTTTTTCGCTTTTCAGTGTCTCGGTCTTGCTATCTTAACAAAATAAACACACCACTTTTTAGGGTTCCGTAGCCAAATGGCAAAAACGGAACCCTTATAGATTCGTCATGTCTGTCTGTCTGTCTGTCTGTCCGTCCGTATGTCACAGCCATTTTTTTCCGAAACTATAAGAACTATACTGTTGAAATTTGGTAAGTAGATGTATTTTGTGAACCGCTTTAAGATTTTGACACAAAAATAGAAAAAAAACACAAATTTTGGGGGTCCCCATACTTAGAACTGAAACTCAAATTTTTTTTTCATCAAACCCATACGTGTAGGGTATTTATGGATAGGTCTTCAAAAATGATATTGAGGTTTCTAATATCATTTTTTTCTAAACTGGATAGTTTGCGCGAGAGGCACTTCCAAAGTGGTAAAATGTGTGCCCCCCCCCCTGTAACTTCTAAAATAAGAGAATGATAAAACTAAAAAAAATATATGATGTAGATTACCATGCAAACTTTCATTGAAAATTAGTTTGAACGAGATCTAGTTAGTAGTTTTTAAGTAATCAGCAATTTTCCTCTACAAACAAACTTAATTATGCGGTCGGAAAAAAACAAGATAATTGCGACTTTATTGCGTATTTTTTCTTTCCAATAGTCGGAACCCTCGGTGCGCGAGTCCGACTCGCACTTGGCCGGTTTTTAGGTTGTAATAAGCGTAAATAACCAAATCATCTAAGTATTTGGCATATCAGCAAGTAGAGATAAATCGTTATTTTCGATATATTTATAAAACGGCTGAACCGGTAGTGATAAAATTTAAATGGGACCACACGGAAAGCACCAGCTTTCAAATAAAAAAAGAATCATGAAAATCGGTTCACCCAGTCGCAAGTTATGAGGTAACAAACATAAAAAAAAAAAAAAAACATACAGTCGAATTGATAACCTCCTCCTTTTTTTGAAGTCGGTTAAAAATAAAGGGTTCCTATCGGAAGACCAGCGCTGCATTTATACATACATATATTCTATATTTGTAGCAGTATTATGCTGCTATGGATAAAGGAGCTCGTCGCTAAATAACAGCCACACGGGTCGTATCAAAGGTGTGGCGCGGTCGGTCCGTGGATGGGCGAGCATCTCAGACATAACGAAACTCCTCCGTGCTTCAGATAGAACGTTAAGCTGTTCGTCCCGGCTATCATTGGCAGTCGTTACGGGTAGTCAGAAGCCAGAAAGTCTGACAACCAGTCAGTATCGTGTACCCGTAAACTGGGTAGGCAGTCGCTCCATGTAAAACGTTAAACACATAGACTAGAAGCTGACCTCAACGAAGTTGGGAAAAGGTTAGGCAGACGATGTTGCTATACATAACTCGCCCTTAGCAACCAAGACATATATAAACGATCTGATACCAAGTACAGTTGAATCATCAGCATCATTGCAACTGACGCTGTCCACTGCAATGAATGATTATTGCCATAATTGCATTTGCATCAAGCACAATTTAGCTTGTGCAGTATCAACTCGAGCTATGGTGTGCGTTCAACCAATTGTGTATCATTATGACTTTGTTTCTTAAAGAGGTAGGCAGATATCTGAACTATATTTATCACTACCTTGCTCAGTTGGATACAATAAAAACGGTCTTTCCATTTCGGTTTTTAAACGACGAAAAATAGAGATTCTGTATTCGACCCGTATGTATGTTTGTATGTTCGCGATTTTCTCAAAAATTACTGATTCGCTTTGGATAGAGTTTTCGTTATTAAAATGCATAGTTTTTAATTAAGGTTTTAGTATATAATATATTAGACCCGCGATTGTGTGTGTAATTATTCTAAGACTGTGAACCAATCGGATAAAATTTATTATGGAGATAGATAGGACTTTCAAAACTGTTACAGGCTTATGATCCCGGAACTTAGACAATGGGAAATAACTATATCATAACCGAATCCCGTATCATATTTTGAACAGACATACTTTCAGATCTCGAGGTGCTCGTGGCTAAGTAACAGCCGCACGGGTCGATCGATTCAAGGTTAAGCTACGCTTGGCGCCGTCGGTCCGTGGATGGGTACCGTCTATGTCATAGCAAAACTCTTTCGTGCCTCGAAAAGCACGTTAAGCTGCTGGTCCCGGCTGTCATTTGAAGATCTTAGACAGTCGAGAAGCCAAAGTCTGACAACCAGTCTTATCATGGGGTATCGTGTTACCCGTAAACTGGGTTTTGGAGGTCAGATAGGCAGTCGCTCCATGTAAAGCACTGTTGCTTAGTTGCGTCCGGTTTAGACTGGAAGCTGACCCCAACATAGTTGGGAAAAGGCTAGGCAGATATTGATATATAATGTTACTAACGTAACTAGATCACCAAGCAAAATGCGTGCCATAAAAGTTTGAGCCCCCAGCCACAATTCACGTCATCTGTCAGCTTGACTTCAACTGAATATCTGGAAAAACTGACTGTCGCCGTCTTTGTCGAACAGATGTCACGTACATAATGTTTTGGTTAGTGTTAAAGAGATAATAAAGAGATAAATGGTTACGTTTTTTTGACGCGTAATGTTTGGGATTGCATCTCTATTATATAATTTGTATATATCTCGATGCTTTCAGATCTCTGTCATAAGAGCTTTGTTTTCAAGAGGCTTATATGGGTTGCCAAGCCTCGTCCTTGGTTGCCCATCTGTCGGGACTTTATTCTAGAACGTGGGTATTAACATATTTTTTCATGATAATGCACAATATCGAGGCCATAACCCTTTAATGGTGAACGGACACTTTGTACCGGAAGAAATTTTTTTTTATGAAGTAAAATAATGATTAGGAAAGTGATTTTTCTTGTTGGTAATACCATGGTATGGGATATTATGGGCCTTAATTCATGAGTATGAGAGATTGATAAATAACAGGTTTCCTTAAGAGATTGTCAAAAAAATTTTTTTGTTAGTGATTGGAAAATAATCAACAATATAACGTGTATAGCGATATATAGCAAATTTTCTATAAAATGTATGTGTGTGTATGAAGTAGTCAAGTAAGTAAGTCGTGGTGGCCTAGTGGTTAAGGCACCTTGTATCTCGCCACTCGTGTATGAGTGTGCGGGTTTGAAACCTGGCAAGTACCAATGTGAATTTTCTAAAGTCATATATGTACCTACTTTCTAAGTGTATCTTAGACTCCACTGACTAATGTTGAAAGAAAACATCGTGACGAAACCTGGACTAAAAAGTCTGAAATCGCCAATCCGCCTTGAGCAAGCGTGGTGATCAATGCTCATGCCTTCACTATATGATAAGGGGCTGTGTCCAGCAGTGGGACAATATAGGCCGATGATGAATGATGATTTCTTTCTTAAAATTACTCTTTTATATGTTATTTTTTTTAAAGAAGATGAGGTCAGTGTTTCTATCTGAAAAACTCCAAAACAAACTCAAGGGTAAATACCAGATTTCAGGCGTTTACGATAACGGTAACTGTAAGACAAACTTTAACTAAACAAAGTATTATGATTCTAATTTCCATAAATAGTCCTAATTGGACTCATATTACGAAAACCTTAGTTTTTATTAGACCACCATAATATCTAACAATGTCTGTTAAATAAACACTGAGTTTCAGATTAATTTTCAGCTTGCGATGTAATTAAAATTTTGCCAAAATAACTTTTAAATTTCCAACGAAATTAGAATTGACGGGTTTAAATCTAAAAATATGTGACCCTGTGTGAAAATTTTCATAATCTAATAAGTTCTTCTACTAACAGACCTTAATTGTGGGTAGATGGTAACTTTTAATTGAAAGGATCTAAATTTAGGCTCTTCCCTTTTTGTTAGGATATGAATGGAAAATGAATAAATGTCGTGGTAGCCTAGTGGTTAGGGCACCTGCCTCTCGATTACGAGTGTGCGGGTTCGAAACCTAGCAAGTACCAATGGACTTTTCTAAAGTCATATGTACTTTCTAAGTATATCTTAGATACCACTGACTAACGGTGAAGGAAAACATCGTGAGGAAACCTGGACTTAAAAAGTCTGAAATAGCCAATCCGCCTTGAGCAAGCGTGGTGTTTAATGCTCATGCCTTCTCTGTATGAGAAGAGGCCTGTGCCCAGCAGTGGGACAATATATAGGCTGATGATGGTGATGAATGGAAATATGGTAATGATATGGTAACTTTAGGTGAGTGATCATATCGTTATTAAAAGGCAAAGAACATTTTGAATAATTTGAATTACAGAAAAATTATGAATGATAACAATGAATGAATATTAAGTAGGACTAGCTTTACGTTACCGGCTTCGCCCGCGTTGGCCATACGAATTCAAAATAACAGGTTTTCATATCCAAACTTTTCCCCTTTTTTTACCCCCTTAGCGGTAGAATTTCTGAAAATCCTTTCTTATCGGATGCCTACGTCATTCAAAGAACACACCCTCCAAGTTTCAGGTCTCTACGATCAGCGGTTTAGGCTGTGCGTTGATCCGTCAGTCATTCAGGACAGAGCATTTTATATGTATAGATGTGAATACTGAATTAAGTTTTATATATAAGACTGAAATGAACAGTAACTCCAGTCGTTTACGATTAAATGGAACTGTCGGTGAGAACGAAACGAATGATGAAACAAAATAGTTGAAAACCAATCCCCAAAAACTATTAGGTACAGTTTAGTAACAAATGTTATGTTATGTAACATTTGTTGGCAATCCTTAAATAAATAAATAAATAGTCCCATGCCATCATTAAAGGGTTAACACAAACCCAAAGACAAGCTCTGTTCGCGCTCATACCGGGTGGGCACCGATTTCAAAATGAAGTATTCGATTGACTTACAAAATAACAATCGTTGATAATCGATTACGTATTCAAATGACCGGCTGTGCAGAGCGGATTTAAAATTTATTTTAAATAAATAAATAAATCTCAAATCGCGATATTTTTGCTGATTTAATTAATTTTGTTCCGTTTTGACGTCGGTAACAATATGTTTTTGAATTTTGGTCCTAGGAGACGCAGTTTTCTTCAACGATTTAATCTTAGATTAAGGAAAGTCTGCACGCTGCTCCGACTAGATATAGCCAGTGTACTTGTAAAATGCCGCAACAAATACTATGCCGAAGTCGGCATGCCCGAGCCAGTCCGTAGCCAATCCCACAAGAAAGGCCTCCCGAATGATTTAAACAATTTTAAACATAAGTTTAGTCTGTGAAAATAATCTATACTAATATTATAAAGCGGAAAGATTTGTTTGTTTGTAGGGTTTTAACTCAAAAACTACTGGACCGATTTTGAACATTCTTTCACCGTTAGAAAGCTACATCTTTACGAAGTGTCATAGGCTATATTTATTTCTAGATATAATTAGGGATCCCTACTAAAACTTGAATAATGTAACCCAAGGTGTAAAAAAATGAAAACGCGGGCGAAGCCGCAGGCGGAAAGCTAATAAGCTAATAAGAAAAACACTGTGTTCACTTACACACACTACAGTAATAAGTTGCCGCATTCACGGAGCTATTGTTTTTAGGAAGCGCGGTTTCAAATCGGAGCGGCGCGGGGACTCTTATTTATCCATGGATTTAATTAATCAACAACGTTTTTTGATGATATAAATTAAACGAAAATATTACGCGCGGATTCTAATTCGTGAACCTCGAGAAAATTTACTATTAATCATATTACCTATACTGTACTGAACTGAAAGAAAGCAATGGGCAATATATCTATAGAATGTTGTTGTGCCAATCAATTATTTAGACAATGCAATGCGTATCCGAACTCTTTTCGTTCTTTGTGGAAGGTTCGAGAATGTTTTTAAATCAACAATTTTGAATATCCATATAATATTAGGTTATAATGTTATAATGTTATAATATTATAAATTATAATATATATATATATATATATATATATATATATATATATATATATATATATATATATATATATATATATATATATATATATATATATATACTGATTATAATATATATATATTATAATATATACCATATATATATATACCAACTCGGTAAAGGATCTTCAATAGAAAAAAAACTCGATGTATGAAATATTCAGCTACCTATATGATAATAAGTAGATATCGCTCATGAATTCACAAAACCTTTTTACAAGTCTAAGCTAAGCATATTAGCCGGATATTGTCTAGAATTCGTTTCAATAATTACCCATACATAGATGTGTTTTTCTGTTCAAAGTTCACTCATCTATGTATGAAATTGATACTCGCTTCCTTTATATTCATGATATAATACATTCTAGGTACTCTAATAATCAAAAGGAATCCTAACACTTAACCTAAAAAAATATCCATGGAGTTTCTTGCCGGTTCTTCTCCATAGGACCCACTTTTTGGAACCGTGCACCTAGTTTCTAGTTTTGACGTTTTATAAGTACCTGTAATTGGTCTATATGAAATAAAAACCTTTTGACTTTGACTTTAACTAATATTATAAATGCGAAAGTGAGTTTGTTTGTTTGTGAAGCTTTTGTGGCAAAACGGCTGAACCAATTAAGACGAAATTTGGTGCGGAGATACTTTGAATGGCGAGGTATCATAATCATAACTATAAATAAATGCGAAATTTAATTTGGTTGTTAGGTTTTCACGATAAAACGGCTGAAACGATTTTAATGAAATTTGCTACAGAAATATATGGGAGCCTGGAGACGGTTATAGGCTATATTTTATCCGGATAAATGCTCAATCCTTCAAGATCCGGGTGAAACCGAGGAGAACAGCTAGAAAAGTAATTAAGTTTTTGAAGTAAGATTCAGTCCCGCTAAGTTTCTAGGCGGGAAATCCCGCCAAAAGTGGGATACCTGGCAACACTAGCTGTCAGCTGGTTTGTCATCAAAATAGACCAATTTCTTACAAGGAAAATGTCTAAAATAATTCTCCCTGATTTTTATGAACAAGGTCGATGATATTCCTATATTTCTTTGTAACGGTCATATGTCAGTCTTGCATCAAATATTCTGAATAACTTTAGTGTGACATCTACGCGATATCGTAGAACACCTACTTAGGTATTCTATTTACATAATATTAAGTTTTTCTACCATATAATGACATATTTTTTTGTCTGTGCATATTTTATATGGATGTATTTTTTTGTTAACAGCAATTGTAAAATATCAGGTTACTTATGCGTGAAACGGAAGATCTGTCATTCATGATCTGTCAAAATGGAGGATAAAATTCAAAAATTTTGGTATTATTGGTATATTAAGCTTTGTATGTATAGAGTATTTTTTGTTCGATACGAGCGTCCCTCTCACTTCTGAATGGCTGTACCTAGATAGATAAAAATAATTACAGATGTAGCATATATATCAAACTTTAAAGGAAAACTATCACGGCTAAGTAGGTTTTATCGGTTACAGAGTTATAGTCGACCAACTAAAAAGTATAACGGAACCGTACTACGCGTGGCCCGACACGCACTTGGCCGGTTCTTTCAATATTGTTTTAGTTAGCAATGACATAAATATCTATTAATTAAGTCTAATGAAATCATCAGTCTTGTAACTGACAGTCGTGGTGGCCTAGTGGTTAAGTCACCTGCCTCTCGCGTACGAGTGTGTAGGTTCGAAACCTGGCAAGTACCAAAGTGACTTTTTTAAAGTCATATGTACTTTCTAAGTATATCTTAGATGTCACTGACTAACGGTGAAGGAAAACATCGTGAGGGCACCTGGACTTAAAAAAGTCTGAAATCGCCAATCCGCCTTGAGTAAGCGTGGTGATTAATGGTCATGCTTTCTCTGTATGAGAAGAGGCCTGTGCCCAGTAGTGGGATAATATACACTGATGATGCTGATGTCACTGTATACGGTGTTTTGATTTTCACCCAATCACTTTTAATTCAGTACAATTTATAGCCAATTTTTTCGCATTATTTCCGACCATTGTAATTCAATGTTTAAAACATAGTGCTAACAGCAAAAAAGCCATTGAAAGTAATTCAAACATTCTATTACATTTCATTGAAAGTAAAAATTATGATAATGTGCAAGGGAAAATGTATTTTTTGGCACGTTTCCAATGACCAACTAGAGTCACGTGTCGTGATCACGTTAGAACGAATATCTTAAGTGTAAATGGAACTTTTAAGTAGGTCTTTCTTTCTAAAAAAAACCGGTCAAGTGCGTATCGGGCCACGCGCGGTAGGGTTCCGTAACACGTTGTAGTGCGTTGACTATAACTTTGTAACCGGTAAGCCTTAGCCGTGATAGTTTTCCTTTAAAGTTCGTTATATATGCTACTTCTGTGAATTTAAGACCTATAATGTTTTTGAAAGACCTATCCAATGCTAACTCACACGATGGGATACATGACAAAAAAATATTCATCCCCACTTTACGGGTATGGGAGCTAGCCTAAAAACAAATATTTTCCATAATTTTATTTTACCACTTGGTCGGCGTGATCAATATACATATCCATACCAAATTTCAGCTTTCTAGTACCAAGAACCTCTTAGCTATACCGCGGACAGTCAGACAGACGGATATAATATAATAATAATATCTTTTTGGACAATTTCACACAGCGCCATCTAGCCCCAAAGTAAGCAATGCAAGCATGCTTGTGTTATGGGTGCTAGCTTAACGGATATACTACTTATATATTTTTATAAATACATACATATTATACATAGTAACACCCAGACCCGTTACAGAAATTAAAATTCATCATTTCAATTTCTGCCCGGCCGGGAATTGAACCCGGGACCTCTTGCGTGGCATTCGGCATGTTGACCACTAAACCACTCAGGTCGTCAAATGAATGGATATGGCGAAACTATAAGGTTTCCTTGTCGACTACGGATCCCTATAAAGTAGTCTTTACCATGTAGAAATATGATTTTTGTTTCTTGGAAGTTAAAGTTTGTTTTGCTAGTTTTATATTTTTGCGGTCACAAAGCCAGTCCGTCGTGTTTCCAGCTAAGCTAATAACTTTATCCTATCGTGTCATCTTCTACTAATATTTTAAAACGAAAGTAACTGCATCTGTTTCTTAGGCTTTTACGTTGAAATGGCTGAACGGATTCGCATGAAATTTGGTATGGAGATAGCTGGAACCTTGAGGAAAGACATAGGTTATTTTTTATCCTAGTGCGTGAAGCAGTTTCCTCGCGAAATGGAGTCTTAATCTTGAAAGTCTGATAACTACAGTCTTACCAAGGTGTTTGTGTGACAATAACTGGGTTATGACCAGATAGGCAGACGCTCCATGTAAAACACTGGTACTCAGCTGCGTCCAGTTAGACTGGTAGCCAACCCCAACATAGGAAATGGCTAGGCAAATGATAAATGATATTTTCTTAAAATCCGAATATAAGTCCTGGAACGACTACAATATCTTATAGACTATTATATACGATATTGTTAATTCTTTGGGATTAACACGGTTAAACAAACACACTATACAACTTTATATACATAAGTAAAGATAGAAATGGTATCTTTAGAAGATGATCTACCGTTTTCTATCGATTTAAAAGTAAATCATTTTTTTTCCAATAAATTTGCAAGCACGTGTAGAAAGTCACGTTATATTTTACAAAAAGCCGCGTGTCGTTTGAAATGCTACCTAATATTACAAGTAAGATAATACAGTTGTAAGAGAAACTATTCGAAAATTGGCCTTGTGTTTGTGTGGGATTTGAGTATCCATACATAATGTAACTATACCTACTTCATAAAATATAAAAAAAAACACCTTAGAAAGTCAGAAAATCCTCAAAAAGTGCAAAAAAAACACTGAAGGTTGGTCTTAAAAATAATTTATTTTAAATACCTCTATTTCTTTTAAAAAATACCAGCTTAAGCTGACATATGTAAGAGTGGTGGGTTTTTTTCAGATGGGAAATCATCAAATGACCCTTCCCGCCGTGGGTGAGGCGGGAGGGAGTGTCAGACTCTTACTGAGTAAAACCCATCCATGTTCCTTCCTCAACCCTTTGTATTCCGGGGGCGCGGTATCTCTTTCGAACATCCCGCAGAAGTGTGGTGGGTGAGTGAATAAGACTAAGTGAGTTTATTTTTTACGCTTTTGGAGTGAAACGGTTGAACCAGTTTGGATGGGTAAGGCGATAGATTGAACCCAGGAGAGGGTTATAGACTTTTTATTGAACTGCGGTAAGTAGCTAGTTATATATTTTCTTTATTTCTATTTACGAGATTTTTGAGAAGATTTTTTTTGCATTTTTAAGAAACGAAAATTTTTTTTTTGTTTTTACTTTTTAAGGTTTTTTTTGCGAAACTACAAAAAGTTTATTTTATTTTATTTTTACGCCATATTTTTGGGTGTAAACAGATGTTATGGTGGCCTGATTTTCCTCGCCATTAGTACAGATTTTTCCGTGAAGTAATAGAATGTTCTTTTTTCAGTAAACTCATGAATTTTTCAGCATCAAAAACTATCGACTAGCGTATTTGAACTACTTTTTCAGTGTACCAAGTAAGGTCATCCTTACATAATGTTTACACATCACATGCATGGAAAACGTGTGTTAAACATTTTTCATATGAAAATATTCATGGAAAAAATGTTGCGCAATTTCTGTCTTATTTTAATATTGTAATTGGGTAGACCATTTTTTCATTGTTTTCGTTGGAGCAATGAGAGGCAGATCTTTAAGTAAATATTAAAAAAAACGCACCTGAAAAAATAACTTTGAATAAGGACTGGGGTACACCAGAAATGGTAATTTTCACGTTATTATTATTATTTATAATATACTAGCTTCCAGACCGCGGCTTCGCCCGCGTGGACATTTTTTTTACACCTTTGGTACATTATTTAAGTTTTAGTAGGGATCCCTAATTATTTTTGGAAATAAATATAGCCTGTGACACTTCGTAAAGATGTAGCTTTCTAACGGTGAAAGAATTTTTAAAATCGGTCCAGTAGTTTTTGAGTTAAAATCCCTACAAACAAACAAATCTTTCCTCTTTATATAGACTAACTGTTTTCCTTGGTTTTACCCGCGTCTCGAAGGGACTACTTAATGCATCTGCATAAAAAGTAGCATATGTCCATCCATGATACCATGGATGGATTGTGTGAAAGATGATATAGCTAGAAAGGATGTTACTAGTGAGATGACGTCAGATAGAGAAGTATGGAAGAAGACATGCTGCGCCGACCACAAATAAATTGGGATAAGGGCAGGCGGATGATGATATACCTACCGAATTTCATATAAATCAGATCAGGCGTTTCGCAGTTATGATATTGAAATAGAAATAAAAGCTAAACTAAAATAGAGCCTAATAAGCCTAGAATATTCTTCCTTATCACCGTCAACTGAGAGCGAATACAAGAGACTGGCAGCATTGCCACGTTGGATGGCAATGCTTAGCGTAATTCCATCATCTGCCTAGCCTTTTTCCAACTATATTGGTGTCGGCTTCTAGTGTGAACGGATGCAGCTGAGTACCAGTTTTTACATGGAGCGACTGTCTATCTGACCCCACAATTACCGGGTAACATGACACCCTGGTAAGACTGCTTGTCAGACTTTCTGGCTTCTGACTATCCATAACGACAGTCAGAGATCGCCGGGAACAACGGCTTAACGTGCTTTGGGCAGGCATATAGGAGTCCCGGTATGATATAGATGCAAACCCATCCACGGACCGACCATGCCAGCTGTTGTAGAACTCAAGCGGCTGTTACTTAGCCACGAGCTATTCTTAGCTTTAGTCAAACTCTGAAATTAATTATTGATAATTGGCGTATTATACACCTATAACAATGAACTCCTTATTAAATACTGTTGCCTTTATTTACTGCTTAATTAAAGTATTAATAAGTACATAAATTTATTGATTTATTTTATGTTCAAAATGATAATAATGTCAACGATGTTTTTCAGTAAAGCAAATAGATTTAATTATCACATCATATTACATAATAACGACCCGTAAATATATAGGAAGTCGCCATTATTTTTAACGATCAGTTTTAAATCCTATCAAGGATAATATTTTCAAATAATAACAGCTATCCTTTCTATACTTAGTAATATTAAAATAACTCAATCTTCTTTTGTCTGTCTGTGTTACCCGCGATATCATTCGCACCCTGAAAAAACTTCTTCACGCACCCGGATAAAAACTATCCTTTGTCTTTCCTCAGGTTTTAATCTATCGCCATACAATATTTCATTAAAAACGGACCAGCCGTTTTCCAGTGAAAGCGTAACATAAAGAGTTACTTTTGCATTTTTAATATAGTAGGGTGTTTCCCGCGGTTTTACCCGCATCCTGAAGAAACTACTTCGCGGACCCGGTTAAAAAGTATCCTATGTGTTAATCCAAGCTATAAGCTATATGTGTACCAAATTTCATTCAAATCCGTTCCCCAGTTTTTGTGTGAAAGAGTAACAAACATACATCCATCCGCACAAACTTTTGAATTTATAATAAACTAGCTTACGCGATATTTTAGCTGATGGATACAAAAACTTGACAAATTATATATTAAAACCTTCCTCTTGAATCACTCTATCTATTAAAAACACTTCAAAATCCGTTGCGTAGTTTTAAAGATATAAGCATATATAGGGAGAGACAGACAGTGGGAAGCGACTTTGTTTTATACTATGTAGTGAAGTACGATTGGGATATTGAGAAATGGGAAAAGTAAGCATGTGAATATTTTTATCAAGTATGCTCCAATCTTAAAAGTCCTCGTAAAAATTTCTGGAATTTTGCCATAAGTACCTACCAACCATGTGTCACCTTGACCGTGTTTTCATTTGAAAGTAATATGTCTGTCTGTGGAAAAACGTATTTTAAATACGCATCGATTCGAAGAGGTAGATATTAATTTGAATACATCGAATAATCATTTAATCTGGAAAGGTCTGTTTGTATTGATTATTGTCCTTCAAATGATTTGCATAGTAGGTATCGATACTTGGGGCTCGTGCCTAAGTAACAGCCGTGCGGATTGATAGATTAGCAAGGTTAAGCTGCGTTTTTTTTTTTTTTTTTATTGAATTGGTTGATTTTGTTTTTGGGTCTTTGATTCGCATTTTTTCATTAATAATTATCAATCTTTTGATGCAGCAGCTTCCGCGATTTGATACGTTAGCTGCTGCAACAGTTTAGATGCCAAAAATATGATCGCTATTTGGGATTTAGTAGCAAAATATAATATATATAATAATAAATAGATAATAATATTAAATACATAGAAGTGACGGTTACTCTATCACGTAGCCGCGGTCGGTCCGTGGATGACCGTTTTCTGAACATAGCGAGACGCCTCCGTGCCTCGGAGAGCACGTAAAGCTGTCGGTCCTACACTGATCCCTCCCCAGTCGTGTTGGATTGCCCACCCATTGGACTATGAGAGTGAGAAATACTTCTCTCTCTCTCTCTTTTCTCGCATAACATGTTATTTTGTTTTTGGAGGTAAGAACAGTGGGACTATTCTCACTCAACGAAAACGAAGATTCGATCGAAATTCGGAACCTTTCCTTGTAAATTTTAGGGCGAAAAATTATATGGATGGTATAAATCTCTCTTTGTACAGAGCATCAGATCGCACTTAATCGCACCACAAAAAAAGTTATCGTCTATTTTCGGTCGTTCCGAAGTTTCGTTTCGTTGAGTTAGAGTAGAGGTTTTAATGTCCATGATCACCCATCCGTGGGCACACCGCGGTAAGTGCAGCTTAACCTGGCATATAGCGGTTATTATGTCGCAAGACCCTCGGAGCGCATTCTACATAGTAATTAATATGACTGGGGCATAGATAAATGTTGCACTAATTCCTAGAACGATTAATGAGAAGTACAGACGGTAAAAATGTATTGTTGTATTTGTTTAAAACTAGCTGTTTTGCTTCGTTTTCACCTGCATCTCCAGGGAACTATTTAACGCTCGGAGAAAAAAAATATTATTCTTAACTAGCTTCTGCCAGCGACTTCGTCCGCGTGGAATAGTGGTGCTCCGCTCTTATTGGTCTTAGCGTGATGATATATAGCCTATAGCCTTCCTCGATAAATGGACTATCTAACACTGAAAGAATTTTTCAAATCGGACCAGCGGTTCCTGAGATTAGCGCGTTTAAACAAAATGACAACATTTCCCTTCACTGTTCTGCTCCTATTGATTGTAGCGTGATGAAAAGTATACTATAACCAGCTCAGGAGTATGACAAATGGGGTGCTGGGGCAGGAAACCTCCACGTGTGCCCGGGAACTGGAGTTCCCTTATGGACACGTCCGGGGGGAAGGCCAGTTTTCCGGGACGGTGCATCCCGGGGTACGGGCGGCGACTCCCCATCGGGATTGTTTCCCCGAGGGGTTTCGGTGCCCGTATGCCAATATCCTGTCGGGGGGGGCCCAGGGGCGGCCAGGGTTAGGAGAAAGGAGGAAGGAGCACGGCGGACCACTCCTCGCGTGCCCCTCTGAGTAGCAGAGGGAGCATGGCGATGGAGGAAGAGCGGGCTCGGTGTGCACTAACCTGCCACCGGGTAGGCACGTTTTGCCACCGCTACAAATCTCGTAGCCCTGGAGATCGTCAAGGTCATGTCTCTGACGGTCGACGGGGGTCGAGGGTCTTGGCTTAACCGCCCGGACCGCGAGGAAGATAACCTCTATAAAAAATTCCCCAAACCTCCAAGCGGCGGCGCACCGTGAGGGAGGTTGAATGCTTGGCTGGTGGGTAGCTCTAGTCTTTAGTGCGAACCGCGCAAATTGAGCAGGTACCCAAAGTTTTTACTCGTGGGAACTGTATGGATAATAAAACTAAAAAATTTTTAGAAGCGGAGAGGGAGAGGGAGAGGTGGGACGATGAGTCGGAGTCCGACGACGCGTCCGAGGAAGGCAGCGTGAGCTCAAAGAGCTCCCGACGCGAGGCTGCTGCGGGGAACTCTAAGTTCCTCCGCAAGCGGCCCAGACCAGAAGACGACCGGGGGTCGTCTTCCGACGGTGGACTGGCCTTGGCCAAAATCCCCACCAGCAGGCGGGGTAAGGGCCAGGCCAGAGGCGGGGGGCGGGTGCTCACCGCCAAGGAGGCCGCCCAGCGAGCAAAAAAGCTCGCTGAGGAGGGCCGTCACCCCGGGGGGACCATACTCCTCTCGGAGCCCTCTGGTGGTGAGCCAGACGCTGCCGGCGGCGCCGCTACGGGGCGCAGGGCCGGATTTGAGGAGGCCGTGTCGGCCGCGCTGAGGGAGGTGGCCCTCAAAACAAAAAAGGCCTCCAAGTTGAGGGCCATGGGCGCGGCCGGGGCCTCCATAATGGCGGCGGCGCAGGCCCATTTTGCGGGGCCTTCGCAGGAGGAGGTGGAAGGTCTGCGGGCGGAGGTTGCCCGTCTGGCGGCCACCACGGAGCTTCTCCAAAAGGAGAATGGGGAGCTCCGTGCCGAGCTGGCTGGACTCCGGACCGCCCCCCGGGAGGCGCCGCAGGGAGGGCGCACTCAGAGTCAGCCCCTGCCTGTGGAGAACCAGGTTTTAAACCTGGTCCGGCAGGAGCTGGCTGCCTTCCAGGCACGGTTCTCCGTCCTGGAGGGCATCGTTCTGCGTCCCCCACTAGCAGGGGGCAAGACGGCCTCCTATGCGGCCGCTGCGGCTGCGGCTGAACCCGGACCGTCCCCGGTGAAGTCGGCTCAGAGGAGCAAGGCGGCCGCGCAGACCGCGAGGGCCCCGGCGCCGCCGGCGCGACGGCCGGCCCCGCCGCCGCCGGCGCGACGGCCGGCCCCGCCTCCCCCGCCGCCTCCAAAACCTCCCACGGCCGACGCCGATTGGCAAGTGGCCGGGGAGAGGAAGGCCAAGGCCAAGGCGGCCAGGTCGGCCAGAAAGAAGGCGCAGAGGCGGCGCCGAAGGGAACGAGGCGTCGCGGCCGCGCTCCGCGCCCCGAAGTCTGCGGCTGTAGTTGTCACACTACAGCCAGATGCGGTACAGAGGGGCGTGTCGTACCGCGACGTGCTCGCCAAGGCGAGGGAGGCGGTGGACCTGGGTGAGCTCGGCATCACCGGGGGCCTCCGCCTCAGGGTGACGGCAACCGGGGCCCGCATGCTGGAGGTCCCCGGTGCGGCGAGTGGCCCGGCCGCAGACGCCCTGGCCGAAAAGCTCAGGGCGTCCCTCAATGCGGACGAGGCCCGGGTGTCCAGGCCCACCAAATGCGTAGACATGCGCATACTGGGCCTGGACGACTCGATCACGGAGGCGGAGGTTGTGGCCGCCGTCGCTAGGATGGGGGGGTGCCCGGCGGAGGCCGTGAAGGCGGGCACCTTGCGCCCCGACTACGCGGGCATGCGGACCGTTACGGTCAGCTGCCCGGTGACGGCGGCCAGAACCATTGTGGAGGGTCGGAGGCTTTTGGTGGGCTGGGTGTCGGCGCAGGTCAAGCTGCTCGAGCCCAGGCCTCTGAGGTGCTTCCGTTGCCACGTGGGTCATCACGTGGGCGTGCGGTGCACCTCGGAGGTGGACCGCAGCGGATTGTGTTTCCGTTGCGGTCAGCCCGGCCACAAGGCCGGCTCTTGTGATGCCACGCCGCACTGCATTGCATGTGCGGCTGCTGGCAAGCCGGCCGACCACCGGGCGGGGAGCAAGGCCTGCGCCCCACCCGCCAGGAGTAAGGGGAGGACCTCCGCCACCGCCGCTGCCACCGCCGCCGCCGCCGCCTCTGTCACCGCCGCCGCCTCTGTCGCCGCCGCTGCCGTCATACCCGCCGCTACGCAGTCGCCGGCTGCAGTGGCGGGGCCCTTACGGAGGGCTCAGGAGGGGGCTGAAATGGAGTGCCAATAACGGCCCCATTACGCCTCCTCCAGGCGAACATCAACCACTGCGCCAGAGCTCAGGATCTGTTGCTCCAGAGCATGGCGCAGTGGTCGATCAATGTCGCCGTGGTCTCCGAGCCGTACTTTGTCCTGCCCCGGGATGACTGGGTGCAGGACCTTAGCGGCTCGGTGACCATTATTGCGTCGGCCGCCGCCGGTACCCCGTCCCTTGAGGGGGTCAAACAGGGTCAGGGGTGCGTAGCAGCACGGTTCGGGGACATGGTTGTAGTGGGGGTCTACCTCTCCCCGAACCGAACTCTCGCCGAGCTCCACAACTCCCTCAGGGAGTTGAGTGTCGTCGTCGTCGGATACCGTTCCTTGCCCGTGCTAGTGCTCGGGGACTTCAATGCCTGGAATCTGGCTTGGGGTTCCCGCTGCACGAATGCGCGGGGCAGGATGGTGGAGGACTGGGCTCTGGAGACAGGCCTGGTCGTCCTAAATCGGGGTTCTGTCCCCACGTGCGTGCGGATGCGGGGCGAGTCTGTGGTGGACATTTCGTTCGCCAGCCCCGCTCTGTCGCCGCGTGTTATTGACTGGCGCGTTGTGGAGGGGGTGGAGACCTACTCCGACCACCGGTATATCCGGTTCGACGTCTCCGCCCAGACCTCAAGTGCGCCGGTCCGACAGGCCCCGAGTGGTCCGCGGTGGGCGCTGAAGCAGCTGGACCGGGAGCTCCTCCTGGAAGCCTCGATCGTGCAGGCCTGGGTGTCATCACCGGTCAGGCCTGCCGACGTCAATGGCGAGGCGGAGTGGTTCCGGGAGGCCATGTCCGAGGTGTGCGACATGGCAATGCCCCGAGTCCGGCTGGGACGCGCCCGGCGTCAGGTGTACTGGTGGTCGCGGGACCTGCAGTCCCTGCGCGAAGCGTGCGTCGCCGCGCGCCACCTGTACGCCAGGCATCGCAGGCTCCGCATCCGACCCTCGGATGCGGAAGCCATCGAGGCGGAGCTGTATGAGGGATACAGAGCAGCGAAGGCTGCCCTCCAGGAGGCGATCCTGCGGGCCAAAGAGCTGGCCCGTAAGGAGATGCTGGAGGCTCTGGACGGAGACCCGTGGGGGCGCCCATACCTGATGGTGCGGGATAAACTCCGCACCAGGGGCCCCCCGCTAACCCAGAGTCTCCGGCCCCAGCTGTTGGAGGGCGTGGTGAGCGCTCTGTTCCCTTCGCAGGGGGAGCATACTCCCCCGCCCATGGCTCCGCCGCTTGCGGTGCCGGAAGCGGACCACAATGACGACGACGACGTCCCCGAGGTGACCGGGGTGGACCTGAGAGCGGCGGTGGGTAGGCTGAAGGCCAAAAACACCGCCCCAGGGCCCGATGGCTTACCAGGGAAAGCCTGGGTCCTGGCCTCAGAGGCTCTCGGGCCCCGACTGAGGGGCTTCCTGAGCGCATGCTTGGAGAGGGGCCAGTTCCCGCTTCGTTGGAAGGTGGGAAAACTGGTCCTGATTCGGAAGCCGGGGCGCCCTGCGGACTCCCCGTCCGCATACCGGCCCATCGTACTGCTCGACGAGGTGGGCAAGCTCTTCGAGAGAGTGATTGCAGACCGCCTCGTCGGGCACCTGGTGGGAGTTGGGCCGGATCTTGCGGACAATCAGTTCGGTTTCCGCAAGGGGCGCTCGACGGTGGACGCCATCATGCGCGTGGAGGCCCTCGCGGCGGGGGATGCGGTGTTTCGGGGTGGGGTCGTCTTGGCGGTGTCTCTGGACATCGCCAATGCGTTCAACACCCTGCCCTGGAGCAGCATTGGGGAGGCACTCCGGTATCACCGGGTGCCGACCTACCTCTGTCGCGTGGTCGGGGACTACCTGACGGACAGAGCCGTCATCTACCCCGGTCACGACGGGGAATGGAGAAGGCGAGAGATATCGTGCGGTGTTCCACAGGGATCGGTCCTGGGGCCGCTCCTGTGGAACATCGGCTACGACTGGGTGCTGCGAGCCGACCTCCCCAGAGGCGTCAGCGTAGTGTGTTACGCTGACGACACGCTTGTCCTGGCGCAGGGGGGGTCGTACCAATTGGCGGCCGACGCGATGACACGCGGGGTTGCAGCGGTCATCGATAGGATCCGGCGGCTGGGTCTCGAGGTGGCTTTGCACAAGTCCGAGGCCATGTGGTTTCATGGCCCTCGGAATAAGCCACCCGCGGGATTCCAGCTCATGGTGGGAGGGGTTCACATCGGCGTCGAGTCGACGATGAAGTACCTGGGACTTGTCCTCGACAGCCGGTGGAACTTCGCGGAGCACTTCCGACGTTTGGCTCCCAAACTGGAGAGGGCCGGGGCCGCCTTCAAGCGGCTCCTGCCCAATCTGGGGGGTCCAAACGCCTCCTGCCGGAGGCTCTACGCGGGGGTCGTGCGATCCATGGCCCTTTATGGGGCCCCGGTGTGGGCGGGTTCAGTGGCACGCCGAGGTGCCCGGTACCTGAACCCGCCCCAGAGGACGATGGCCATTAGGCTGATCCGGGGTTATCGCACGATCTCCCGCGAGGCGGCGGGCCTCCTTGCCGGATTGCCGCCGTGGGATCTGGAGGCGGTGGTCCTCGCGCGCCTGTACGAGTGGCGCGCGATGGCCCAACGCCGGGGCGAACCTCCGCTGCCGCGGCAAATCGCGGCTTGGCGGACGGAGCTCCGGCGTGATCTCATGGCGGAGTGGAAAGAGCGACTGCTGCAACCCAGTGCAGGGCACGCCGCAATCGCGGCGGTAAGTCCCCTCTTTGAGGAGTGGCTAGAGAGACGCCACGGCGTCCTCACCTACCGCCTGACGCAGGTCCTTACCGGGCACGGTTGCTTCGGGAGGTTCCTGCACAAAATCGGGCGGGAGGTAACGCCCGGGTGTCACCATTGCGTAGATCGCCCGGAGGACACGGTGGAGCATACGGTGGAGGTTTGCCCCGCTTGGGCGGAGCACCGCCGTGTCCTCGTAGGGGCGATCGGCGGCGGCGACCTCTCGCGTCCGGCCCTGGTTCAGGCCATGGTCCGGAGCGAGATGGAATGGGAGGCCGTCACCTCCTTCTGCGAATCAGTTATGCTGGAGAAGGAGGCGGCGGAACGCGTGAGGGAGCGACAGTCCTCACGCCCCAGCCGCCGCGGGAGACGCCACGGGCGTCGGGAGCCGCGAGACGACTCCCGGCCACCGTAGGCGCGGGGCTGCGGACGGTGAGCTATGGGTGGCTCGCCGTCCGGCAAGGACCAGACCCGCGTCGACGGCGCGTTCGTGTTCCACGCGCGCCTCAAAGAGCTGTCAGCAATAAGCGACGGGGCCCTCCCACTGGGCCATAGCCTGCCGGGGCTGCGGGACGTTCGAAAGAGATACCGCGCCCCCGGAAGACAAAGGGCTGAGGAAGGAACATGGATGGGTTTTAGTCAGTAAGAGTCTGACACTCCCACCCGCCCCACCCACGGCGGGAGGGGTCATTTGATGATTTCCCATCCGAAAAAAAAAAAAAAAAAAAAAAAAAAAAAGGAGTATGACAAATAATTGTACCAAGTTTCGTTAAAATCCGTCAAGTAGTTTTTGTTTCTATAGAGTTTATACAGACAGACAGGCAAAAATTTTACTGATCGCATTTTTGGCATTAGTATCGATCCCTAATCACCCCCTGATAGTTATTTTGGAAATATATTTCATGTACAGAATTGACCTCTCTACAGATTTATTATAAGTATAGATTGCACACATTTTCTTTTTTTTACACATTGGATACATAAAATTCATATTGGGTTCTCTTACAGCGAAAACTATATTTATATGGTTCGAGTTATCTCCATACCAATTCTTGGCTGGAGGCCTTAATTTAATTAATTAAATTAGGACCTCGCCACATTGTCCGGTTAAGCATGCCAAATGCTGTCAGAAGAACCCTGCAAGAGGTCATGTAGAAAAAAAAAACATACCAATTTCAATCTAAATCGATTCAGCCGTGTCCTCGCAAAAGCGTAATAGATGGACAAAGTTACTTTCACATTTATAAGTATTAGTAAATAGAATAAAAATCAGTGCAGTGGTTGCGTTCCTTATCTGGTGCATTCGCGCAAAAAGCCTAAAAAAATGATTAAAAAAAAAGTAAGAAAACCTACTTTTTTAGGGTTGAGAAAACATTAAATAACTCCTCTCGATGTAGGCAAGCTGTCTCTTTTAAATAGTCAAGATATTACAGTGTTTAATTGCATTACAGTAAATAATTTGGAAAAAAAACATGGGATGTTTTAAGTGTCCACGGATTCAAAGATGGAAAATTTTATTTATCAGCCAGGCCACATATCTGATTTGTCGACGGTACCGAAGAATAACGTTGGAAAGGTTAAGGAAAACGGTCGGATATGCCTACGTGACGCAGCGCGCGTAAAACCATAGGCCTAACAGTCTGTGGTTATTAACATCTTGGCACGAGACCGGTGACACGTATCGCAGTTAAATTGGCCGGTTAAATATAACTATAGGTTGTATCGTAAGTTAATTGATGTTGTAATTAATGTGTTAACGCTGAGGTACAATTAATTGGTGTGGTCTAATGCGGAATATTTTTAAGACATAAAAATATATTTTTGTGTTTGTTACGCTTTCACGATAAAACGGTTGAACCGATTTCGATAAAGTTTGGTACGAAGATAGAAGGGACTCAGGATACGGTTATGGGCTACTTTTTATCCAGGTCCGTTTAGTAGTTCTCTCGGGACGCGGGTCCAACTGCGGAAAACAGCTAGATTTAATTCATCATCATCATCAGCCTATATGTCGTCCCACTGCTGCGCACAGGCCTCTTCTCATACAGAGAAGGCATAAGCATAGATCACCACGCTTGCTCAAGGCGGATTGGCGATTTCAGACTTTTAAAGTCCAGGTTTCCTCACGATGTTTTTCTTCACCGTCAGTCAGTGCCGCCTCAGATATACTTAGAAAGTACGTATGACTTTATTAGTAGCGCTTATTGTTACATTAGAGCTTTTTACTGCAACTTAAAACGTGGCAAATTCTAAGGCTTATTTTTTTAACTTAATTAAATAAGATCTCTTTATAATTGTCAAACCTACTTCAAAAAAAAAAAAAAAGTTGCTATTTAAATAAGTCGTGATGGCCTAGTGGTTAAGGCACCTGCCTCTCGTGTACGAGGGTGCGGTTTCGAAACCTGGCAAGTACCAATGTGACTTTTCTAAAGTCATATGTACTTTCTAAGCATATCATAGATGTCACTGACTAACGGTGAAGGAAAACATCGTGAGGAAACCTGGGCTTGAAAGTCTGAAATCGCCAATCCGCCTTGAGCAAGCGTGGTGATCAATGCTCGTGCCTTCTCTGTATGAGAAGAGGCCTGTGCCCAGCAGTGGGCCAATATATAGGCTGGTGATGATGATGATTTATAAAATATGTACTAGCTTTCCGCCAGCGGCATCGCCCGCGTGGGCTATACGAGTTCAAATTAAAAATGAAAGAGTTTCATACAAACTTTACCCCCCCCCCCCCTTTTCACCCTTTCAGGGTTAGAATTTCGGAAAATGCTTTATTATCGGATGCCTACGTCAGACAGAACACACCCTCTAAGTTTCAGGTCTCTACGATCAGCGGTTTAGGCTGCGCGTTGATCCGTCAGTCATTCAGGACAAAGCATTTTTATGTTTTGAAATAAACATGAAATCGTTTTGTTAATATTGCAACTTGTTTTATGTGGAAAATCATCAAATCCTCACGCTGTGGGCGGAGTGGGAGGGAGTGTCTGACTCTTACTGACTAAAACCCATCCATGTTCCTTCCTCAGCCCGTTTTGTTCCGGTGACGTGGAAACTCTTTCAACCATACC
The DNA here is from genome assembly GCA_963891755.1 of Pyrrhia umbra. Taxonomy (NCBI): domain Eukaryota; kingdom Metazoa; phylum Arthropoda; class Insecta; order Lepidoptera; family Noctuidae; genus Pyrrhia; species Pyrrhia umbra. The sequence goes on from OY982943.1 coordinate 8,451,174, forward strand.
CGTTTCGTTTCTATTATTGAAAGCATGACCATTTGTATGGAATTCAACTGAAAATATACCTGAAAAAGAGCTAGGTCGATGATGTTAATAAAATGCAAAAGATACTATCAGAAAATTCCGCAGAAAACTTCAAATAAAACTTTCTTCTTTCCACAGCGCACAGAGTATGAATAAGCTGTAGATCACGTTTTAATACAGCTCATTCGCTTTTCAGTTTAAATTTCATCGACAATTTTCAGTTGTTTTTTTTGTAGATTATCACTTATCATTATCACACGTGGTAGAAGATTGGTGATCTACGAGTATACATATAAAATTCTTTGTCCTGAATGACTGTCGGATCAACGCACAGTCTAACCCGTTAATCGTAGGTAACCTTAAATTTGGAGGGTATGTTCATTGTTTGACGTAGGCATCCGATAAGAACAGATTTTCCAAAATTCTAGGGGGGGGTTAAAAGGGGTACAAAGTTTGTATGAAACTCTGTCATTTTTATTTGAATTCGTATAGCCGTCGGGGGCGAAGCTGCTGGCGGAAAGCTACTTATCAATATTTTCAGTGTAAATAAAATAATGTGACTTTGTGGGCAATCAACAGCCAGAAAGTCTGACAACCAGTCGTATTGTGTTATCCGATAACTGGGCTGGCCATAGCTTGTATCATTAATACTCACCCACCAAAACTAACACAAATTAATTAAAATCAATCACTTGAAATTTAAAACATCGTGGCATGTTTACATTGAATCTCTCAACGCCGCGTGCGCATACACCAGAAATAAAACAATTAATTGGCGATACGTTTATATTAAACGTACCTAAGTTTATTTGTTTTAATGTAGATAGTATGTTGGCGTTGACGGTTCTCTGGCTCCTGTCTGCGAAGTGATCGTTTATTTATATCTATTGGTGCGGTGAACCTGCGGATAGAACTCGTGGGTTACGGTGTGACCGATCTTCTTGAGATTAGAGATCTTTTTTGTGCCAACGTGAGTACCTATAGCTATTAGATTGGCTTTTCTTTCGGATGTGGCTCCTCCCGCCGTGGGTGGGGTGGGAAGGGAGTGTCAGAGTCTTACTGACAAAAAACTCAAACAAGTTCCTTCCTCAGCCCGCAGCCCCGAGATGCCGGGACTGTGGGCTTGTTTGAAGGAACCGCGCACCCACAAAGAGCGAAGGAAGAATATGAATGGGTTTTAGTCAGTAAGAGTCTGACTCGTTCCGCCTACATCGAGAGGAGTGATTTGATGATTTCCCATCCGAAAAAAAATAATCAAAGTTACCACTTTTTTTCATTTCAACATCATAGCCAGCCACTCCTCAAAGAGAGGACTTATCGCCTCAATTATAGCATTCGGGATTAATAACTATCCTATGTCCCAGGTCTCAATCTATCTCCATACCCAATTTCATCTTAATTTGTCCAGCCGTTTGACCGTGAAGCGTAACAAAGAGTCAAGTTCGCAAACATATGTGATACTAAAGATGTTATTAGTACATGATTATATTTTTTACTAGTGATGAGATTTACTAAAGAAGCTTCTGATTAATTTATCCTTATCTTTAAACAGTTTATCTTCAAGCTAGTCTATGATAAATAAAGGTCGGTGACCTTTTATTTCAGGTGCCATATCTAAGTGGGTACTTCCTAGATTATCGAATTATAGAATTGGAAGTTGTAGTAATTATCTTTATATTTATCAAAATACAATGAATTACATTTTGATCATAAATAATTAATTAGTATATGTAATGTATTTTTAATGTGTTAGGAATGTTTGTTTTAATTCGAATGCTAGATATTTCATAAAAAAAATGCATTAGCTTTTCTTATCGTGTGAGCTGTAGGTTAACAAGCATAAAAACCCAAGTGTCCGCTGTGTTTTCAAATAAAAAAAAATGTGAATCAGCTGGTCTGAAAGTTATTATTTTCTGGGATTGAGTAGGATTTCTCACTTTCAAATAAATAAATAGACAAAATATTAGAGAAGATAGGGCTTGCTACACAAATTCTATGACAAAATTATGTTTGCCACTTTATGAAAGGTGACCATAGATATAAATGTTACTAAAGTAACTAGATCTGCAATCATCGAACACAATGCGAGCCATAAAGGTTGAGCCCACAGACTTAATTCATGCCAATGTTTTATGTGGTAGCCATACCGTGGCGCCACACCGTTTTCTCGGGGAGAACTATTGCCATCCTTATCATACAAATGTCACGAACATTATGTTTCGGCTAGGGTGAGAGAGATAGCTATAATTTTACATCAAAATGATTACTAGTTTCAAAACTACATCTGCATTCTAAAAAATGGTTACGTTTTTGTTACCGTGTAATGTTCGGGATTGCATCTCTATTGACATATCTCGATGGTGGTGACAACAGCCCAATCCCACAGAATTCCTAACATGGCCATCCTCACAATCCATCTTACCCAATAATAAAACCTAAATTTAGATGTTTAGAAACGCACCAACGATTCAGTGCACTAAAAATGGCCGTCAGACTTTAGAGACTCAATTTATGAACGTAATATTTTGAAAACATCCACTAATTTTACACCAGGAATTCGAGTTCAGGTATTCCGGGAATGGTACGATTCTCCGAATTGGTTATTAGCGTGTTTTATGTGGGAGGATGACGACCCGACCCCGTGGGCTGTTCCTGCCGTAGAATAGACCATTCTGTCCATACACGGGCCGAAAATCTATTTAAAATTCTTTGGGGTCAGTTGAGGTTGTCTTCTGCTAAACATCTCTATCAGCGTCAATCATTAAACCTCTTTCGAGCGAAACGACAGAGAAGAAGATGTTTGTTACTTCTACACGCAAAAACTACTGAAGGGATTTCGATGAAACTTGGTACACACATAGTTTATAACCTGGATTAGTACATAGGATACTTTTTATCCGTGTGAGCGAAGTAGTTTCTCCAGGACTCGGGTGAAACTGCGGGACACAGCTAGTCCTTTACAAATGTACGTTGTAGTATTTTTTCCCTATAATTTGTATACTGCATTGGGTGGGTTCAAAGAATCTCATGTTTTAATAAAAGGTCATGCAATATGTATCTTTCCATGTAACCTTCAATTTTTCATCGAACATTTTAGTTTTTTTTTCCTCAATGCTAATATGTAAGTATTTATAGTAAGACTAGTCGTTTCCCGCGGGTTTACCCGCGTCCACCCGGATAAAACCTTGTCCAGGATCCCCTCTATCTCCGTACCAAATTTCATCGAAATCGGTCCAGCCATTCACACGTGATGCCATGACCAAGGGAAATATGGATTCATTTAATTGTATACTAGCGGTAGCCTGCGGTTTCACCCGCGTCCCGAGAGAACTACTTCACGCACCCAGATAAAAAGTAGCTTGGAACCTATTCATATTCATATTCATATTTTTATTTGCATTCCACAATGTAGAGAAGATGTTACAGAATGGCTTAGAGCTAAGTAGGTACAATCGTGGACCCTGTAGGGCACAGCAAAATAAAATTAATCTTACATCTAAAATTATAAATAGGCATTAAAACAATCAGAAAATATATAAAATTAATTAACGTTACTATCTAAAATTACTAAAACAATAAAAAAAAAAGGTATATAAAAATTCAACAACTAGGCCTAAAAATTAAACATCTTTTTTCGTATATATAGGAACTATAGAATAAAATATAAGTAATAAAATAACAGGCATTTGGTACAATATGGACTAACATAACAGGACTATGATATCGGAAAGTGTGGAGTGTTTTGTGTATTATGTTGTGTATAGGCAATATAGTTATCATTCATGTATTCATTTATTGAGTAGTAGGCTTTGTTGATGAGGATGTTCTTGAGTGCGCGTATGAATTTAGTTTCGCTTGTTTCATTTTTTAAAGAGTCTGGTAATTTGTTATAAATTTTAATGGACATTACATAGGGGCTATTGGTGTGAAGTGTCATGTGTGAAGAGGGAAGCATTAACATGTTCTTGTGTCTAACTGGCCGGGTTTACCCGCGTCCACCCGGATAAAACCTTCTCCAGGATCCCCCCTATCTCCGTGCCAGATTTCATTCAAATCGGTCCAGCCGTTCACACGTGATGCCATGACCAAGGAAAATAGAGATTAATTTCATTGTTGTCCCGAGGGATATACTAAATGCATTCAAATAAAAACTATTTTAAATCTTTCCCCAGGGTCCGAACTATCTCCATAGAAAATTTATCAAAATCGGTTTAGCAGTTAAAGCGTGAAAAGGCAACAGAAAGACACACTAGTATGGACTAGCTTTCCGCCAGCGACTTCGCCAACGTGGGCTATACGAATTCAAATAAAAAATGACAGTTTCATACAAAATTTGCCTCCCTTTTTCACCCTCTTAGGAGTAGAATTTCGGAAAATTCTTTCTTATCGGATGCCTACGTCATACGAAGAACACACCCTCCAAGTTTCATGTCTCTACGATCAGCGGTTTAGGCTGTGCGTTGATCCGTCAGTAAGTCATTCAGGATAAAGCATTTTATATGTATAGATTTATTTTTACAAGTGACATTAGTAGCGTGTATACATAGTTTAAATATAGTTATAATCTCTGCTTCTGACAAGGTTTTAGCGAAAAAAATCCTCTCAAAATTAAGTTCTATATTTAGAAAATTATTACATTAACCGATGTGAATAATTTGAGCACAAAAATATTCCTTCTCCATTTCTTCAAGGTTGTAATCGTGACAAGATAGCTTTTGCAATAATGTGAATAAGACTTCAAATCAAATTATTTACTTCTCAGAAAAGGATGGCGCTACTACAGTGACGTTTTTAGGGTTCCGTACCGAAAAGGTAAAACGGGACTCTATTACTAAGACTCTTCAGCCTATATATCGTCCCACTGGGCACAGGCCTCTTCTCATACAGAGGCAGAAGGCATGAGCATTAATCGTCACGCTTGCCCAAGGCGGATTGGCGATTTCAGACTTTTTAAGTTCAGGTTTCCTCACGATATTTTCCTTCACTGTTAGTCAGTGACGTCCGTTTATTATTGAGGGTGCGAAATGACTGCCCTTTGGTCTAGTGATCGCATAACGTTACTGTTGTAAACGGGGTCTAGGGTACCATTCCCGTGTCGGACCGAAATCACTTTTTGGATTTTGGAAAATGTCACAAAGCAGCCCAGAGTCAGGAAGTTGGTGGTGTTATACCTCCGTGCCTGGAGGGAAAGTTAAGCCGTCGTCCCCGGCTGCTATCTTGATAGCTGGTAATTGATGTTACGATTCCATGTCAGAGGCCGTCAGACGGATTTGAGAAAACTCTGACACTACGGCTTGATACGTTCTGCGGGAAGTTCGAAAGAGTTACCGCGCGGAATATAAAGGGCTGAAGAAGGAACATGGGTGGGTTTTAGTCAGTAAGAGTCTGACACTCCCTTCCGTCCTACCCACAGGGTCATTTGATGATTGTCCATCCAAAGAAAAGGGCTTGTTAGGTTGGCAAAACCTGTAGCCGATAAGATGAAGAAGAATGCAAAATGTCAGATACTAGCAGTACTCCTACTTTTGAGTTCATGGTACGCTTTTAGGGTACGCAAAACATAGAAGCGAATTCTATGACTGAGTGACCCGGACCTATACGAAGCTCGATCGATTTTTTCGCACAAAGCATGACAAGCAAGAATATTTTTTACAACAAATCTTAATACAGTTCAAGGAGTTTATTTGCCCATTAAACGTAATGCGTAACACTATCGTTTTTTTACGTATTCGTAATTAGTTATTTGTAAAAACAAAGCTAGGTACATCTACCTACAAGTTTTTATGAAAATACGTCATTGTATAAAATCATTGATAGTGTTTTAGACTTTGGTCTGGAGTCTAGAGTACAGTTCAAGGTTTCTTCTCAAAGTTTTATTGAGTGAGATCTTTGTATGAAGATGGTTTGTACCGAGGTGGTACTAAACAATGAAATATCCTAACTAACAATTCTATAAGCGAAAGTGAGTTTGTTACGCTTTCACAGTAATATGGCTGAACCGATTGGGATGAAATTTGGTATGGAGATAGAGGGGACCCTGGAAACGGTTATAGGCTTACGACTTTTTACCCAGGTGCGTAGTTTCCTTGGACGCGGGTGTGTCCGGGAAAAACAGATTGAGGTTGTATAAAGAAAAAATATTTTAGCCATCAGCAGTGGCGTATTCATTATCCCATTACTGGACAAAGGCCTCTTCTCACTCAGTGAAATCATGAGGATTGATCACCCAAAATATTACAGGTAAGCAAAGACCATTTTTCGATTAAGGGAGCCATTTGCGAAATATCAAGCTTACGTTATATGATGTACATTACCATGCAAACTTCCACCGAAGATTGGTTTGAACGAGATCTAGTTAGGGCCAAGTTCACCAACAATGTAACAGTCCGATTATCCGAAAACAGCTGTTTACCATAAATTCAAACTTCTGTCTTACGAAGGATACCTTATCACTTGGGTTTTTTATTCCTAAAACGGTCGATTACCAATCCGGGGTTGGACAAGAAGTGGATAACATGAAAATTCCCGCTTCGTGGTTAAAAAACGTTTTTATTTAACGGGCCGATTAGGTAACCATCTGTTGGTGAACTTGGCCCTAAGTAGTTTTTAAGTAATCAGCTATTTTCCTCAACAAACAAACTTAATTATGCGGTCGGAAAAAAACAAGATAATAGCGACTTTATTGCGTATTTTTTCTTTCCAATGGTCGGAACCCTCGGTGCGCGAGTCCGACTCGCACTTGGCCGGTTTTTATTTATCGCGTAGTTGCCTACTACGTCGTAGTATGTAGCTAGATACTTAAAAAAAATGTATTTTAAACTGTGAAGTGTGACATTTACTTACTGATAAGGCAGCACGCGTTTGGTGATCTCTTATCGCAGTGGTTCAGGGTCCCTACGGCGTATCTTAGGTCAATAGTGAGATATAAGTTACTGTAGTCGCCGATAGAATTACCTTCGAATAATTTTAAAATGGTCAAAGTTACTTGTGTAACTTGTGCATACTCGTGCGCATGCGTGTGTTAAACTAGCTATTTCTCGCATCCCGAAGGAAAATCTTCATAAAAAAACTACTCTATGTTATTCTCCAGAGTTCAGACTATCTACGTAATAAATTTTATCGAAATCGGTTCAGCCGTTTTGCCGTGAAAGCTTATCAGACACACAATTATTTTCACATTTATAATACTTGCTGTTTCCTGCGGTTTCGCCCGTGTCCTGAGGGGCTAAAAATATTTGCTTATCTTCATAGCAAATTTTATCTTAATCTGTTCAGCCGTTATCCGTAATAGCGTAATAGACAGACAGAGTTGATCTCTGATATTAAGAGTCTAAGGATGGCTTTGGTACTGGTAGCTCTCCATCGCAAGACTCCCCTCGACTTTGGACTTGAACTGAGGATGTCGAATTGTATATCTATACATATAAAATGCTTTGACCTAACGGATCAACGCACTGCCTAAACCGCTGATCGTAGAGAACTGAAACTTGGAGATTGTGCTCTCTGTATGACGTAAGCATCCGATAAGGAAGGATTTTCCGAAATTCTACCCCTAAGGATGTGAAAAAGGGGGGCAAAGTTTGTGTTAAACTCTGTAATTTTTTAAATTTGAATTCGTATAGCCCACACCTGCGAAGCCGCTGGCGGTTAGCGAGTATTTAATAATTAAAAGCGAGTACCTATATAATATTACATTGAAAACAAAAAAGTGATAGTATAATATACGTTTACGAGAATAAATCACACGATATGACATCAACGTATAGTGTGAATGAATCCTGCTATCATATTTATTCAGTTTATCTCTAATAAGAAGTTCAAATGATTTATTGTAGTATTTAGATAAGAATAAACGTACAGTTTATTCATGTCGGTACACGTTTGACAAGTTGTTATCAGTTTGTAATATAACTGAGATATTTTACTGGGGAATTAGTAGCGACAATTCTACATCCAAGCTTAAATATCAGGAAGTGTGTGAGTGGGCGTTTGGGGGCTGTCAGAATTGGCGATTAGATGAGTATTAAATTCTTCTTCTTATCGTGTGGTTTACTAACCTAACAAGCCCTAGTGTCAGAGTTTTCTCAGATCCGCCTGACGGCCTCTGACATGGAATTGTAACAACGACTGCTATCAAGGTAGCAACCGGGAACGACTTAACGTGGCCCTTACCGCCAACGACTTGACTCCGGGCTACTTTGTGAAATTTTAAAAATCTACGATGCGAATCCCACCCGAAGAATCGAATCCGAGACCCCATTCACTTGACCAACGAGGCGGTCTATCTTCAAGTAGAGATACACTGATGGTTTTAATCCTAACTTATATTATAACCGTCTTACTTTCATAAATCCTGTAATCTGAGGTTCACCATTTCTCACTAAATCCTTACGTAACCCAGGATTCACGGTAAACAGCATTTATGAGTGAGAATTTTACTAAATTGTTGCTTAGCAGCAGATTACAAATTAATCGGATTTTAAGTAAGATAGTATGTGCTGGAGAGAGTTTGTCTGTTTTAAAGTTTAACTGACTTGGTATGTTGGTTTGAAATAGCTTGAACCTTGAGTAAGGTCTAAGAGAGTTACCCCGGAACACACAGGGCGAAGGAAGGGACATGGATGGGTTTTAGTCAGTAAAAGTCTGACACTCCAGCTCCACCCACAGCGAGTGGAGACATTTGATGATTTTCCATCCCAAAAAAAAAACCGTCACACCTTAATCAAATGACTCCTATTTGATGATTTTCTAAAAAAAAGAAGTCCCTCACGCCTCAATTGTCAAGGTGCCCCCCCCCAGAAAAACAGCAACAGCAACCCCCCGGGAAACAGCTGCTACGTTGCTTATCCAAAATTGAAAGCCATTAATAAATCACAAGTCTGTCAAATCAATGTTAATCTCGCGAATAGGTCCAAAAATACATCTTTTGTTTACAAACCACTAATCTAGACACCCATTATATTGTGAACACAAGGCTTTGTGTGTACAGTATAATAGATTATAATACGTTTGTTATTATGCGTGGGAGTGACATGGCGATCATCTAAATATAGTACAAATATAATAGAGTATATATTAAGTAGGTGTATGGGGGAGCTCGTGGCTAACTAAGGGTCAATCGATCAAAGGTTAAGCTGGCGCGGTCGGGCGTAGATGTGACCATCTATGTCATACCGAGACTTCTCCGTGCCTCGGAAAGCACTAAGCTTTTACTTTCGGCTGCTATTAGCAGATACTTGACAGTCGTTACGGGTAACCTTCCAAACATCCAAACAACCTACCAAACCTTCCTTAGAGTCTTACCATGGAGTATCGTGTTACCTGGTAACTGGGCTGTGCAGGTCAGATAGACAGTCGCTCCATGTACAATACTGGCACTCAGCTGTATCCGGTTTAGATTGGAAGCCGACTCCAACATAGTTGGGAAAAGGCTAGGCTTCTGAACTACCCGTAACGTCTGTAACAATCTACAAATGACAACCGGGACCAATAGCTTAACGTTCTTCTGAGGCACGGTTTTACTATGACATAGATGATCATCCACGGACCGACCGCGCCAAGCTTAGCTTAACTTTTGATCGATTGACCCGTGCGGCTGTTACTTAGCCACGAGCTCCTCATCCTTATGATCATTAATAAATATTTTGATTGATATATTAATATCTTAAAGTGTCTTAATTATAACTAGCTTTCCGCCAGCGGTATCGCCCGCGCGGGCTATATGAATTCAAATTAAAAATGTCAGAGTTTCATACAAACTTTGCCCCCCTTAGGGGTAGAATTTCGGAAAATCCTTTCTTATCGGATGCCTACGTCATACAAAGAACACACCCTCCAAGTTTCAGGTCTCTACAATCAGCGGTTTAGGCTGTACGTTGATCCGTCAGTCATTCAGGACAAAGCATTTTATACATATGTATAGATGTGACCTTTCGTAAGCGTGGCTTAATCACCAGAAAATGTTCTTCTACACAAAATATCAATTTGTCGTACTATTTTTGGAACAAAGAGTTTGTTTAGTGAAGAAGTGTTTCTGAATTACAGGTGATTGCTAGCGTTTTATTTATAGAATTTGTTGTAGAAGTTTCAATGTGGTTTTGGCGTTTTTAACGGAACATTTTTTTCTTTGACGTGATCGTAGATTTAATTTTTATATGTTGAAAAGCATAAAAATGTCTTTGTTATTTAATGAATTTTTACTTTATTGCAAGTTTTGACATAATTATTAAAGACTTTTACAAATTCGATCTAACTTATAGCGTTACGTTTTATTTTTGGCACAATACAATTTAAATATTTTTTTTGGTGTTCATTAGAATGATACGGTATTAAAAGTTTATTTAAATGAAATATTTATTTTGGATACTCCTCTAGGAAGCTTTGTACCCGCGAAAATCCTGGGCCAGTCATTAGTTTTAGATAAAATTCACTACTGATATCACATCCAAAATGTATTTTAATATAGTGGCAATGTTGCGAGCGTATTGCGCACACTAACGGTTGACGGCAATGAGAATGATTTTTTTGTTGACGCTATATTTGAAAGAAAATCCTTATCAGAATATTTTTTATTAGTATATATTATATATATATATACCTACTCAGTTAAGAATATATGTAATGTAAATCATATTTTGCTTATATACGGTACATATAAGTTACTGTTAAGTTTCAAAAACAAATTTATGATTTAATTCTAGGAAAAAAACAATGTCCGAAAAATCCGTTTCACCGCAACATAGAAATGCTGATCCCGGCACGGCGTCTATTGCATCAGCCATGAATGGGCATTACGACAGACGCGGAATGTGCTTGATCGAGGGGATAGTCTCGCACCAGGTCACGTGGCTGACGGATAACGAACCGTCGAGATAGTAGGTCTACGGTCTATTTTAATGTAACGATAACATTGGAGTGATAAGATTTTTAAAATAAATGTGTCCACACCTATTTTAAGGTTTATTTTGTAAGGGCGGGCATTTTAGGGGCTGTCTTTTGTAAATTTGACGTTCAAAAAGTGCTGATATTCAGCCTAATTTGAATAAACGAACAACTATACACGATTCCGGTTATTTTGAACGTAATATAGGAGATATACAAAACGTCAGATACCGTAGTTTACCCGCAACACAAAACCGCTGAGCGATACAACGCATGGATTGCATCAGTTGTGAATGAAGGACGTTACGACAGACAGACGCGCTATGTTTGTATATGGGGGACTGTCGTACGATATCACATGACCGATGGCGAGACGATGGCGGAGCTCCATTTTATCAGGAACTAGCTTTCCGCTAGCGCTTTTGCCCGTGTAGGCTATAATTCAAATTAAAAATGACGAACTTTCATACAAACTTTGACCTCTTTTTCACTCCCTTAGAAGTAGAATTTCGGAAAATCCTTTTTTATCGGATGCTTACGTCATGCAAAGATCACACCCTTCATGTTTCAGGTCTTTACGATCAGCGGTTTAGCCTGTGCGTTGATCCGTCAGTCATTCAGGACAAAGCATTTTATATTTATAGATAGATAGATTAGCGATCCGCACCGGTTGTGTTCGTAAATTTTCTACTATGATATGATACATATAAACCTTCTTCTTGAATCACTCTGCCCTCCCGATCCTAGCTAGGCGTGCCAGCCCGCGAGCTGAGCTAATAGCTTTAAAATTCCGGATTATAATAATCATATATATTCTGATCCAGCCTGTCCCTTACTGTACTTCCCCAGCGACGCCCTAAGCCGAGGCCCTTACCCCACTAAGGGGTCCCCTTAGCGTGTAGTCGCTTAGTTTTGTAAGTTAAGCCCTAAATTCATTTATGGCACTTCACAGGCAAGCCCGGTTAAGCAGTCGACAACCTTCTAGGTTGACCTGCGAGATGACTTACAAAAAATAAAAAAAATGAATCACTCTATCTATTGCCGAATACTGCATTAAAATCCGTTGCGTAGTTTAAAAATTAGTTAAATAGTAAAGATTAGTTGGAATTAGAATTCATCTTTAATAAGCGTAAGTGTTACCAAACTTTTAAATAGGTATTATTTTATTAGGTACTATTTATATTGGTAAAATAAATAAATATGATGATTCATCGGGGTTTTTAATTGGTTGTCATGGAATTTTATTGATCCTAAAAGCAGTGATATAAGTTTGACAATTGGTTTTAATTAAAAAAAAGTCATAAAATACGTAGGTAGGTAGCTACTTTCTTACCATGATCTAAGGTAGGTAACTAACTAATTAAAGTCGGGGAAATACAGTGGTGAGATTATTTTAAGAAACTTTTTATTAATTACTAGCTTTCCGTCCGGCTTCGCCCGCGTGGACATTTTTTTTACACTTTGGGTTACTTTATTCAAGTTTAAGTAGGGATCCCTAGTTATTAGAAATAAATATAGCCTATGTTACTCGTGGATAATGTAGCTTTCGAATGGTGGAAGAATTTTTAAATCGGTCCAGTAGTTTTTGAGCCTATTCATTACAAACAAACAAAGTTTTCCTCTTTATAATATTAGTGTAGATGTAGGTAATTACAACTTTTTGTTAGTCGTGACTAAAAGTTTTAGCTATGTTTTTTAATTTTATTTTCTACTAGCTGTTTCCCGCGGTTTCACCCGCATCCCGAGGGAACTACTTCGCGCACCCGGGTAAAAAGTAGCCTATGTCCTTTCTCAGGCTCTAGACTATCTGTGTACCAAATTTTATTTAAATGGGTTCAGTAGTTTTGGCGTGAAATCGCGATAGACAGACAGAGTTACTTTCGCATTTATAATAGTAGTAATGATTTAGTTGTATCCGTATTTTGGGAAAACTTCTTTATGTACCCGGATTGAAAGTACCCTATGTCCCCAGGGTTCAAGCTACTGTAATACTAAATTTCATCTAAATTAGTTCAGCTGTTTTGCCGTGAAAGCGTAACAGATAAAGTTACTTTCAGATTTTTAACATTAGTTTGAATAAGGATAACGTCACTTACCAAAGTCCAAAAATCCACTCACGAATTATTTATTATTTGTAGATAGGTACTATTTTATCACAAAATCTAAAGGCAGGAACACATTGCACGATAAGGCCGCGTACACACTCATAGCAATCGCGTAAACCGTACTGGAATCGCTTTTAGTACATATCATTTCTTTTATATGATTGAAGGAAGGCGTGAGTCATACAGCTGTGATGTTCAAAGTTTTATTTTTATTTAATAAAAAAGAAACTGTCAGTCATGAAAATAATATGTCAAATAGCTTTAGTAAAAGGCATTTTATTTATTAACTAGTAGTTTCATACTAAATTTCACGTAAATCGGTACAGCTGTGTTATCGTGAAAACTTAAAAACTGATAGAGTTATTTTTGCAATTTATATAATTAGTAAGATTACCATATAACACACACAAAACTAAAAAAAATACGTACAAGATTGACATAATGCTTGTTTCTGTCATTGTTAATTATTTTTTTAATTGCTGGGGAGTTTGTTGCGCCACTTCTTCCCAGCAAAAACACATAGGAAGTGGTGAAGGACGCGCGTTTTGGGGGCTGTCTCTTGTAAATATGACGTTCAAAAAGAGCTGATTTTCCGCCTAGTTTGACTAAATGAATTTTGATTTTTTAAATTAAATAGTAACTTATATTAACCTACATTTAAGCTAGTTATTTCTTGAGGTTTTACTCGCATTTGAAGGTTTTTATATTCACAGAAAAGTGTGTGCCTTTTGTAGTAATTTGCTAATTAAGCCCTTACATTTGATACTTAAATCATCATAATTATTTGTTAGTTCATGTCTTTACGACTTTATGTTTTCGAGAGAGTCATATTCAATTTACTGAAACGTCACATAATCTTTAACTGGCGGACAATCTAAACGATTCCAACGACACTTCATTTGTCAAATTATGATAAGTAGTTCAAAAGATAAGAGTGAACATACAAACCTACATACAGACCAAACAAAATGACCGGGGCTGCGGGATGATCGACAGAGTTACCACGCCCCGAAATAAAAAGGGCTGAGGAAGGAACATGGATGGGTTTTATTCAATAAGAGTCTGACACTTGCCCCTTATGATTTCCCATCAGAAAAAAAAGACCAGTCAAAATCATAACCCGCCCTTCGTTCCACCATAGTCGGGTAAAAATTGCATGTACCTACAAATTTGAAGGAACAAACCCATTCGAAAGATGCCAAATTGTAAAAGGACCATTAAAATTAGTCGTGTTACGCAAGCCGCAGGATATTGCCCATATCCCTTCGCCGCCATTTTGGATTGACCCAATGAGTGGCAATGACAAATGTCAAATTTAGCCTTGACCTTAACCGAGTTCAAGATCAACCTGGTAATTGGTAAATTGTCTTGGAAGCCGCAGGGTTTACGAAGCTAAGGTCCCGTAGACTATATTTTTTTTAGTGAGATGAGGATTAGTGGCTAAGAAACAACCTCACGGTTAGAAAGAAAGAAAGAAACACTGACTGCCTATCTGACCTCCACAACAAAGTTACCGGGTAACACGATACCCCTTGGTAAGACTGGTTGTCAAACTTTCTGGCTTCTGACTACCCGTAACGAGTGTCAAAGATCTACAAATGACAACCGGGACCAACAGCTTAAGGTGCTTTCCGAGGCACGGAGTAGTCTCGACACATGACATAGATGGTCACCCACCCACGGACCGATTGCGCTAAGCGCAGCTTAACTTTTGATCGGTCGAACCGCGCGACTGTTACTTAGCCACGAGCTCCTCCAAAAACTACTAATACTAAGGAAAACTAGCGAATAGTCAGAAGTTAATTCAGTCTAGCCCTACTTAGTAAATAGGCATGATCATATTTTAAAGTCTGAGTAGTTAAAATCTGGTTAGAATGCCTCGTTGTTCTAATAGTCGCAAACGAGACTACTGTGGACGGGTTCGACTCCTAGGATGGAAATCGCTATGAGGTTTTTATGAAAAAAAACGATAAATAAACCCGGAGTCAGATGGTTGGCAGTGTTACACCCCCGTGTCTGGGAGGGCGTTAAGCCGTTGTAAGCAATTGTTGTAAAATTCCATGTCAGAGGCCGTCAGGTGGATTTGAAAAAACTCTGAGACGAGGACTTGTTAGGTTAGTAAAAACCTGCAGACTATACGAGATAAGAAGATGTTAAAATAGTTAAAATGTCATCATCTGCTTATTCTTTCCCAAACTAAGTTGGGGTCGGCTTCCAGTCTAAACCGGATTCAGCTGAGTAGCTGTTTAACATGGAGCGACTGCCTATCTGATCCACAACCCAGTTACCGGGTAACACGGTAGAATAGAATAGAATAGAATAAAATAGAATAGAATATGTTTTATTGTACACCAAAAGAAATGAAGGTAGATACAATTTAAAATTAAGATATGGGTACAACAGCGGTCTTATCTTACGGTATAGTAGTCGGCACGTAACTTGGCCAAAATTCTAAGTAGTTTTTCTCTTTTCTCTAACTATCTTTTACATATAAATGCTTAAAAGTAAATTAATACAATAGACGATAGTGTAATTCCAAGCATTGTAAGTGGTACTTTTGGATTCCACTGGGTGCACATGCGCAAACTTGTTCCAACTACGTTAAAATCTGGCCAAGTTATTTGCCAGCAAGTATACCTCTTGGTAAGACTGGACTTGGACATCTTATAAAAATAACTGATGTGCATTGACTATATCCTACCGTAAGGCATGCAAAACTAATAGCAAACATTGTACCTACAAATAGAAATATGTATTAGTAATAATGATAAGTAACATAGGTACGAAAATATCCAATGTTTATTTTAACTTTCTCCTTCATTTTTAAACCCCTGCAGTCGGCCATGATGTTACGTCATTACGTCATTAATTTAAAAGAGTGCGCCCTTGAGTTTTATTTACATCCCGTGTTAAATCATATTATCATCTCGATTGTACCCATCAGTTATTGTTAAGCCAATATTATGAAAGAAATTGTCGGTGGTTATGTGTATGGAATATATATAGCGATAATATTATGTGCCTAAGCAAATTGCCATTTTTTTATTGCAGCTATCATTTTAAAGCTCCGACAGTATTTGGCTGTCTATCAATCTCTGTACCGATTTTGATGAAATTTGGTATGGTAATAGATCAATCTTTAGGATGGAGATACGGTGTTTCCGCCCACAGGTACTTTTTATTCGTGCGTGCAAAATTTCCTCAGGGTATGAGTGGGGTAGTGTTTTGAAAATATTGTAGTGTTAATGGTCTAGTGGCAGACGCGACTGCTGTGAGAGTGATATCGTTCTGCGAGTTTTAAAAATGTCACAATACAGCTCGGAGGTAGGTATAGTCTATACCAGGGGGGTTAGACAAGTGGCAAAACGCTAACGCTAACGCTAACGCTCAATGTATGGGAATGACATATAGCTAGTCGTAAACGAATGTCATTCCCATACATTGAGCGTAAGCGTTAGCGTTAGCGTTTTGCCACTTGTCTAACCCCCCAGTTGTTTTATATACCAACTTTTATTATATTTTATTTTGTATTTGTTTTTTTCAATTAACTTTTGTATATTATAGTATTTAATCCAATTAAATGATTTATGATAATTAATGTAATAAATTTGACAAATAATTAATTTAAGTTTATTAGTGGACTGTGCTGTGTTCTGTTCATATGCCTCAATTGGTAGATTTTGGTGAAATACATTTTATTTAAGACCTTATTTACCTACCCAAAATGTAATGAACAAATAAATGATTTATTGATTTTACGAATGTAAACAAAGTCGTAACTTATTTTGTGTTATTTCTGCCACAGAAATAACACAAAATGGCATCAGGATGGCGAATTTATGACAATTTCATGCTCTAAACATTATCATTTATCGTTTAATGCCATTTTATTTATCTAAGAAAACTAGAACAAAATAGGTTATGATTGTATTTACATTTTTTCTTAAAATAAATTGGCACAGATTATAATTAAGTTAGGATTAGGTGGGGGTGGTTTCTGCAACTCCACGATAAAGCGCGTATTTTGCGTGAGAGGGTGTATTGGGTGAATTTATTCTATCCACCCCAACTCCTCGGGAAAAGCCAGCAGATGCTTGGGTCTGCTGACTATCTCTTGGATAGTACCTGGGTTACCGAAGTACTTAGCCCTGTATGTGGCGGTTTCAGGGCATTCTAGTAGCACGTGTGCCGCTATTTCTGCCTGATGCAGGCTCTGCATAAGGGCTCTCTGTAACTCCTATAAGTAAGCTAGGTAGTTGACGATGTTACACCCCTGTGCCTGGGAGGGGTAGGTTAACGGTTGTTTTGTTAGTAGTGGTTGTTACAATTGTCAGAGACCGTCCGCTGGATTTGCGAAAACTCTGATATTAGGGCTTGTTACGTTAGTTAGTTTTTCGGAACAAACACCAGTGTAGATATAAACTTAAAAAGCAAAAGCTTATTTCACATCATCAGCTTATATATTGTCCCACTGCTGGGCACAGGCCTCTTCTCACACAGACAAGGTATGAACATTGATCACCACGCTTGCTCAAGGCGGATTGGCGATTTAGGACTTTTTAGTCCAGGTTTCCTCACGATGTTTTCCTTTCCCGTTAGTCAGTGACGTCAAAGATATAATTATGTAGATGCTGATATAGTCTAATCAAATACTGATGTTTACATTTTTCTTAAAATAAATTGTTACAGACTATAAATAGCGAAATATGCATTAAAATTTTTAATTATAGTTTACTAGTTTTATAAATACTTAAATGAAATTAAATAAAAAAATAATTGAATTAAAATAAAACTTTGACAATCACTGTTCGAAAATTAAATTCGAGAGCACGTGTTCATCCGATCACCTTCAGACGCATTCCGAACAAAAACCCATGTCTTAAATCACTCCATGTCTTGAGGACCCGTCATTAAAGTAATAAAATTATCTTTTATACAACGATAATGTAATTTACGACCTTTTCATACAAGAGAATTTAAACCTTATGTCAAAGCAAAAAGGTTAAATCTGAGTGTATGGTTTTAAGTCAATAATTCATAACTCAATTTTAGTAACGGCGATTAGAATTACGTATTAAAAAGTATAATGTTCTTGTAATTCGATTTTTAAATTGTCGTAATAGTGTTGTTTGTAACGGTTTTTTTATCGATGTGGTTTAGGTAGCATAGTAACAGAAAATAAAGAATCATAAATATGGGATCGATTACAACTTGGAATATTTTTTTTGTGTGGCTCAAAAATTATCCGATCTATTTGTTGATAAAAGAATAAAAAAAATGCATTCAATTTATGTAGAAACAATAGAATCATTAGATCTTACAATCTTACAATCATTTTTCTACTTGTATCTCCCCTGGTATATCATAATAGAATTTTACTAAGCAAGTGCCAAGTACCTACCTTTAAAATTATTTCGTATCAATTATAATATTTCTTCTTATTTTCCAGCCTGAAAATAATTTAATTGATAAAACTTTTAGAATTATTAATGACGAGTTAGTTAATAAACATAATAGCATTGATATCGATAAAAAAATATCCACTCACATCCCTAACCACAATATTCTCGGTTTCCTAAAAAATAATTACCAAGTAATTATCAAGACTGTTATTTTAATACCATATTTAATATATAAACAAATTTTTGAGTTGTCTTAAAGTTTATAATTATTTATAGTTTTTATAATTAATATATTAATTTTATAATTTAGTTTTCAATGATATCATCTCCTTTTAAGATACTCACTGACTAGTAGGGTGATAGCAAATGAAATATGATACTGACATAATTTTAACCTTATTCTAAAAGCCCTAAAGGTTATATTTAACTGATTACTAAGCTCACCATTCTTTTTCAGTTTAAGCCTTCTGCTGTCATTATCAAAATATTAATCTAAATTGTAATTAAATAAGTTTGATCATAAGTGAGCGTTGGCCTTTATTCTAACTATGTTAGGGTCAACTTTATCTAGAGTTCTAGATTATTCTGTAAATCATTGTAGGTTGTAATGTCAACGGATCATCCTTACTATATAATATTATAAATGCGAAAGTAACTCTGTCTGTCTGTTACGCTTTCACGCCAAAACTCCTGGACCGATATAAATGAAATTTGGTACAGAGATAGAATATACCCTGAGGAACAACATAGGCTACTTTTTACCCGGGTGCGCTAAGTAGTTACCTCGGGATGCGGGTGAAACCGCGGGAAACGGCTAGTCCTTAATAAATTACAAGAATTATAAAACTATCAAGGGTTGTGATTACATAAACTGATGTAGGTTTGTATGTATCACGTAAAATAATTGTATTTTGTTCGCCATAAACATTTGCCTATTTCATTATGTTTAACTCCTAGTTTTTTTTAATAGTGGTTAGGCGCAAAATATAGTGCATGCATCTTCTGTAAGTGATGGGGTATTTAGACGTAAGTTTGGAGCGTGTTCTTATATATGTAATAATGTACTTATTGTTGAAGAGCCAAATAAAAATAGTCATTAAAAAAAGTGCCATCTTCATCTTTAAAACGAGTCTAAAAATACATCAAATCTTGTATTTTGAATTAAGACATCTAAACTATATAAATTATAAAAATAGAACATTAAGGAAACATAAATAAATGCCTCTCTTGAGATATATTTTTAGATATTAAGAACTACTACTTTTTATTTAGGTATAAAAACGCTAACTAAAAGGAAAAGCGATACCAAATATATGACATAAGCCATACCGCAAAAAATACGTACCCAAAAAAGACATTGAAACCGCAAAGACTAACAAAAAATAAAACAAAAAAATAACACTCACCTTTTAAAAAAAGAATAAAGAAACCAAACAAAAAACCACCAACTTGTCAAATATAATTACGAAATAAAAACTTTTTGATTACACAACATCACTGTCAAGAAAGCTTGGCATAACGCGAATGAGTCAGAGCGGCGACGTTTAAAAAAAAACGAAGAAAAAACATGGTGGACAAAAAGAGCGCGAAAAAAACCCGCAACTGGCAGGTGTAGAGGAAACGATGAAGGACGTGAAAGTACATCTTTAAAGTGTTATTAGAGATCAAATGATGTCGTTTTTTTAATACAATATATATTTGGGATAAGCTTCCCTTCCTTATAGAGTCTCCTTACATATTTTATACACCAACGCCTCAAATATATTAGTAAAAAGCTTCTGCATTGTAAAATAGGTGTACTCTTTAATAAATGAGTTGCCAACCATGTATTTACAAGACCCGCGGATCAATTCGTCCATTTTCGAACCCAAACGTTCATACCCAAACCCATGAGCATTGATCGCCACGCTTGCTCAAAGCGGATTGGCGATTTCAGAGATTTTAGTCCAGATTTCCTCACGATGTTTTCTTTCACCGTTAGTCAGTGGTGTTTAAGATAGACTTAGAAAGTACCTACATATGACTTAAGTCACTAGGTTTCGAATACGCACTCTCGTACACAAGATGCAGGTGTCTTAACTACTTAGCTTATATCTAAACTTAACTTCTGAGCTATAAAAGCAGCACCATTTAGCAGAGTTGAGGATTTCTGACTACTCGTAAGGATTGTCATTTCAACCCCATTACAAAACTTGCAATTAGAAGTTTAGTGTAGTGTTATAGTAACAAAATATGGCCACTATAATGCTATACGAGCGACCATATAATAAAACTCTAGCCTCATTTGTCAAACTACCCATATAATAAAAGACCATATAATAAAACTCTAGCCTCATTTTTCAAACAAATTAAAGCAACGACTTAACGTACTTTGCAGTCATCCATCCACGGACTGACCGCGGCAAGCACAGCGTAACATTGATCAGACGACGCGTGCGGCTGTTGTGGAGCCACGAGTTCTACTTCAAAACCATACATCTAGGTTTATAGGGTGCCATATTCTAATGAAATTAGGCCGTCACTTGAACGAAAAGCAGACAGAAGAGGACGTAGATAGGTGATGTGCAGGAGTGGACAGGCCTATGCTACCACGAGCTAAAAGACGCGGCGAGAGACCATGAAAGATTCCACCAGGTCACCGTCCCATACATACATAAAAAATGCTTTGTCCTGAATGACTGACTGGCGGATCAACGCACAGCCTAAACCGCTGATCGTAGAGACCTGAAAGTTGGATGGTGTGTTCTTTGTATAACGTAGGCATTCGATAAGAAAGAATTTCCCGAAATTCTACCCCTAAGGGAGTGAAAAAGGGAGGCAAAGTTTGTATGAAAGTTAAATATTACCTATGGAACCAAAACCAACCATACTCATAACCTTACTAGACGAAACATTTCTCCGCTGCGCAGTAAAGTTATTTATTTTTCGGAAAAAAAAAAGTGAAATAAAAAAGTGTTGGAGGTGTAATATGACGTAAGCTTCTCGGAACTTGTTTCTTGTTGACCTTACTACGTATAAAGATTGATGTCTGTCAGTTTGTCCGTCAATTAAATGATCGCGTTGCCATTCTAGAAACTAAGTTGAAAAAAAAAACTTTAGTTAGGATCTTAATTCGTTAAAAATAGATTCTTAGCAAGTCTTTATGTAAAATTATAATATGACTAAAACACACATATACAAATTGCAATAAGTCATAAAATATAGCGATGATATTCGTGTAAATTTTAGAAAAAATACTAGTAGACATTGAACAATTAGAATTACATATGTATTTGACTACCAACTGACCGAAAATACAGTAAAATTCTATCTTATTATGAAGATTCCATAAAAAGATAATGAAGTGTCAAACAAAATTGGACATAAGACTTTAACCGACTTCAAAAACGAGGAGATTTTCAATTCGATTGTTTTTTATATTAGTTTCCTGCACTACTTCTCCGTATAAACTTAGACTATGCCAAATCTTACACTCTTGCGTGCGCGCATAATACTTAAAAATAATCCAAACTTTCCGAGGCACGGCAGAGTTTTGATATGAAATTTTAGACACATCATAAATATCATCACATTACAGAAAGGTTCATTATTGCGAAACGAACTTAACATACCTTCAATATTTTAACAAGCAAACCCAGTAGCATAAGCTAGTGCCATCACCTTGATCTTGACCTGTTTTATTTTTTGTCAGCAACTTGGAGTTCGTCAAAGAAAGAACAAAAAAACGTTTGGAAAGCCAGACACGCCCGTGGTAATTATGCAAAAACTTTCTTAAATGCTCTTTTTACACTCGTGTATCGTTTTTTGAACGATAACCTTGATGGATAAGGTTTCTTGGTAGTGGTTGATTCACTTAAGTACCATTCATGATGTCAGGTTTGCGCTATGGAAAATTTCTTTAATTGTTAAGTAGTTATTTTAAAAGTTCCTCGTTTAAAGGATTGTTTGGAAAAAAAATGGATCGTGGCTATGTAAAAGCCGCAAGGGTCGATCGATCAAAGGTTAAGCTACGCTATGAGCCGAGCGGTCAGTACTCTATGCCTCGAAAAGCACGTTACGCCGTTGGTCCCGGCTGTAGATCTTGTTACGGGTAGTCAGAAGCCAGAAAGTATGAAAGCCAGTCTTACCAAGTGGTATCGTGTTACCCGGTAACTGGGTTGTGGCGGTCAGATAGGCAGTCGCTCCATGTAAAACCCTGGTACTCAGCTGCATCCGTTTAGATTGGAAGTCGACGCCAACATAGTTGGGAAAAGGCTAGGCAGATGTGAATGATGTTTGGAAAAATGTGCTGCATGGACTGCGTAAATACGACATGGCTAGAAACAATGAGACGGCTAATTGGTTTTTATATATCATTTAATTGGTTTCAATGACTGTTATCTGTGTAGAGCATGATTAAGATATCACTACATAGTATAAAACAAAGTCGCTTTCTCTGTCCCTATATTCCTATGTATGCATAAATCTTTAAAACTACGCAACGGATTTTGATGCGGTTTTTTTAATAGATGGAGTGATTAATGAGGAAGGTTTTAGTAAGTATATAATTTGTCAAGTTTTTGTATCCATTAGCTAAAATATCGCGGACGAAGCCGCTGGCGGGAAGTTAGTTTGAATATATTAGATATATTTATATATATGATGATTTATATAATGACTGTCTCATCATTTTAGTGGTCACATCATGCGACAGGGTCTCGGTTTTAATTCCCGGGTTGAACCGAAATCACTTTATGGGTTTTCAAAAATTTCACGAAGCAGCCCGGAGTCGGGAAGTTGGTGGTGTTATACCCCCGTGCCTGGGAGGGCACGTAAGCCGTCCACGGCTGTTTGATAGCAGTTGCTACAAATCCATGTCAGAAGCCGTTAGGTGGATTTCAGAAAACTCTGACACTAGGGTTTGGTATGTCGATAAAATCTGCTGCCTACACGATAAGAAGAAGAAAACATATACTTAACTAGCTTCTGCCCGCGACTTCGTCCGCGTGGAATAGTTGTGCTCCGCTCCTTTTAGTTTTAGCATGATGATATATAGCCTATAGCCTTCCTCAATAAATAGGCTATCTAACACTGAAAGAATTTTTCAAATCGTACCAGTGGTTCCTGAGATTAGCGCGTTCAAACAAATAAACTCTTCAGCTTGTATAGATATGAATATTTTCTTTAATCAAAAGGAATAAGTATAGAAAGCAATTTCTTCAATTCCCAAAAGGAAAGCCAAGTAAATTATGTAAATGTTATACTGACGTGCTAGAGGATATAGGTCAGGTTGTTGCATTTTATACAGTGCACTTTGCATTTGCGTCATCTGAGGAATACGCTAAAGCATTGGTTAGACAACTAAGATTATGGACTTGGCACATTTTTTGCTTCTCTGTTCATTTGCATTTTTTTTCGGATGGGAGATCATTTAATGACTCCTCCCACCGTTAGAAAGAAAGAAAGAACATTTACAACAATAACAGCCGGTTGCATTAAACAAATATCAGGATACTTAGGCCCAAGTTCACCGACAAGATAACGGTCCGATCAACTGAAAACAGCTGTTTACCAAAAATTCAAAGTTCTACCATACGATGGATAACCTATCATTTGGGGTTTTTATTCCTAAAACGGTCTATTACCAAGCCGGTTGACAACACGAAAATTCCCACTTCGTTAAAAAACGTTTTCGATTAACGGGCCGATTATATCTATCGGTGAACTTGGCCCTTATACGTGAAACGGAAGAACTGTCATTCAAGATCTGTCAAAATGGAGGATAAAATTGAATAATTTTGCTGTTATTTTATGATTTTCGTTTGAATATTTATGATATATGTTTACTTAATTATTATATCTATGTATTTATAACATGGAACATATTAAAAGTGTTCTTATTACTGATATCATGTTTTGTGATTTTCGTAAAAGTATAAAGTATAAATCATAAAAAGTGTGAAGCAATCGGCTGTAAATGTTTAGCTAGTGTTAGATTCAACTTACTAACTAAAGTCCATCCATATTCCTTACCACTTTGAGTTTTAGGGGGTGCGGTAATTCTTTCGAAAATCCCACAGCCGTGAACATTTTAGAACAGTGGGCCTAGCACGAATTACTTTCGAAAAAGAATTCGTCTCGAAAGCGATTTTTGAATGAAATATATTCGCTTCTTACACACTATTTATTTAAATTAATGACTTTAATCATATCTTTGGATGCTAAAAATTGTTATTTATGTATTTTTAATATAAATTTTGCTTTGATATGGTTGTACTTATGATTCGAAAATTACTTACGTTACGATTACATTACTGCGTTTGTAAATGAATTCATTTTGAATTAGTGTCATTTACAGAATGAAACATGAAAAATGATATTTTGTTCTAATCATAAAACATATTATTATGACGTCAACAATTCTTCCTCACCATCGTTAACCAGGAGTGTAGCCAAGAGGCTGGCAGCATAGTCTTCGACCACTGACTTTTTAAAATAAAAGCCTGTCTTTGGGTCACGGGAAGTGTCTGGCAGCTTGGCAATCAAAACACGACCCGAGAGTTTCATCCCCAAATGGTTCGAAAATACCTTGTGGATCTGATTGATATCCCATCGGACTATGAGAGTGAGGGAGTAGAGAGTGCACCTGTGTCTGCGCAAGCGTGCGTGCACTATAATATCCCGTGCGTCTTCATTGAGAATAGCATCAGAAGTCCACACTCACAGTGGTCTAACCACACAACTATAGTCATTGTATCAATCACCATACTTTAAGGGATAGATAATTCTAAACTTATTCATTTTACAGTTAGCCCGTATTGAGAGGAACGCTAAACAATTTAAGCAGGTACTGCTATAATCATTAGGTATATTCCTTGTATATATTTCCTTGAAAAGTTAAATAATACTAAGTGGAACTTTGTTAATTTTAGGGGCCTTTTTTAAGGCTTTAAAAATGGAGGTTCTGTATTCGATCCATATCTAATATCATACTAATATAATAAAGCTGAAGAGTTTGTATGTTTGAACGCGATAATCTCAGGAACTATTGGTACGATTTGAAAAATTCTTTCAGTGTTAGATAGCCCATTTATTGAGGATAGCTGTAGGCTATATATCATCACGCTAAAACCAATAGGGGCGGAGCACCACTTTTCCACGCGGACGAAGTCGCGGGCAGAAGCTGTGTATGTATATTTGTATAACCGCGATTTTCTCAAATACTACTGATGATGGAGATGATTTGGATGGAGTTTTTTTCAAAGCTGACGATTGAGAATGTTTTAAAAGCTTAATGTTTTTACCTAGTAAACAAATAAAAGGTTATAATGACCAAGTACACGTGCCATGACACTATGACACAACTGTGTCCATGCCAGTGTTACGTCGATTAATTGTCATCCATTAATACTTTACGCGTGTCATGCCAATTGATGGATAATTGTCCACGTGTATGAATGAGCCGGGTTGAGTGCTTACTCATAGATAATGAGGATCTAGGTTACTCTTTTTAAAATCCTAACTAATTTTATAACTTAGCTTTCCGCCAGCGGAAATCGAATTCAAATTAAAAATAACAGAGTTTCATGCAAACTTTCCCCCTCTTTTTCACCTCCTTAGGGGTGGAATTTCGGGAAATCGTTTCTTATCGGTTACCTACGTCATACAAAGAACACACCCTCCAAGGTTCAGGTCTCTACGATCAGTGGTTTAGGCTGTGCGTTGATCCGTCAGTCATTCAGGACAAAGCATTCTATATGTATGTTTAGATAGATAGATTAATGTGAAAGTGAGTTTGTTTCGCCATGTCCGTCTGTCTGTCTGTTTTTGTCAGCGGCACTCAGAGGTTTTTAACCCAACACGACGGAATACACGACAAAAAAAATAAGGAACCGTAAAAAAAATATTTTTCAAAATTTGCTAGTAGAGCAAGCTGAAATTTGGTATATTTTACATATTTTACGGTTCCATATTTTTTTTTGTCGTGTATTCCGTCGTGTTGGGTATCATTAGGTAGGTCTTTTAATTTATTCCTTCTATTTGCGAAATATCTCATATCATAGATTTAAAGTGCATATTTTGTAAGGTTCCCCTTGTTGAATGGCTGTACCATACTGCGGCTGACGTTTCGTAAGTGACTGCAAAGACCTATTTGAAATATTTTTTTTATTTTGAGTTTTGAGCATGCATTTTGGTTAAAGTTATTCACAATGTTCTCAATTAAATAAAATAGTATAGTGGCATAGTTAATGTGTCCGAGCGTTACAACTGTTTTTTATAATAGGCGGGTGACGTGCCAATTTAACACTTGTTAATTAATAATCTTTACATCGATAACTATTATCGTGTATTGTTTCAATATTTAAGGTGTGTAAATATTGGCCTTGCGGTCTTTCGTCATTAATGTATCTACGTCATTAAATCCTATTGTTTATAACATTTAATAGTTAAATATCCACTGAGCCATTTCATGATTATGTTGGTGTTGATTACCTCGTTGAGGAGCTCGTGGCTAAGTAACAGCCGCACGGTTCAACCGATCATAGGTTAAGCTGCGCTTGGCGCGGTCGGTCCGTGGATGGGTGAGTATCTATGTCATAGCGAGACTCCTCCGTGCCTCGTAAAGCACGTTAAGCTGTTGGTCCTAGTTGTCATTTGTAGATCTTTGACCGTCGTTACGGGTAGTCAGGAGCCTGAAAGTCTGACAACCAGTCTTATCACGGGGTACCGTGTTACCCGGTAACTGGGTTATGGAGGTCACGTAGGCAGTCGCTCCCTGTAAAACACTGGTACTCAGCTGCATCCGGTTTAGACTGGAAGCCGGCCCCAACATAGTTGGGAAAAGGCTAGGCAGATGATGTTGGTGTTGATTACCAGAATAATTTTCCTATATAAAAATCTTTATATCACCAAAAATATGTCTAATAAGCTGTTCTGTACCTAACACACGATGATAAAAAGTAACCTTTAACCGTCTCCAGGGATCCTACTATCTTAGTACCAAATTTCATCCAAATCAGTTCTGCCGTTTTACCGTGAAACCGTAACAAACAAACTCACTTTCGCATTTATAATACTACTTACTTAGAACGGTCGTAAGTACGACTGCTGAATACGAAGCCCTAAGTTTGACCCGCACTTGACCACATAACCAGTGACTTTGTAGACTGTCTGGACTGATACCGTGAAATTTTCTACGTAACAACGTAGAAAATTTCACGGTATCAGTCCAGAGTCTGAACTTATGCCGAGTCGATATAAGGCTCATCGTTATTACATTACACTAAGGCATATTGGACACCACTAACTAACAGTAAAGGAAAATATCGTGAAGAAACCTGGCCTTACAAAGTCTGGAGTCGCCAATCCACCTTGAGCAAGCGTGGTTATCAATGCTCATGCCTTCTCTGTATGAGAAAAGGCCAGGCCAGGCTAAATTTAAATTGTAATTTCATTATTTTTTTGTATAGCATCATTTGAATTGTATAACTTTCTCAGAGATAACCTGTACTGTAAAAAGACTATTGTAAACATTTCCTTTTGAAAAGAGTGTCTATGGAGTTTCTTGCCGGTTCTTCTCCATAAGACCCACTCCTTGGAATCGTGCAACTAGCTTGACGTTTCATAAGTGCCTGCAATCACCTATTTGAAATAAAAACATTTGAATTTTAATGAAAGGCCTTTGCCCAGCAGTGGGTCAATGTATAGGCTGATGATTAAAGCATATTTCGCTTTAAATGCTATAATGTACCTATCAATCCCTTCTAAAATAAATAAACTATAATTCGCTGTCACCTCTAAAACAATCTTGACATCGTTTAGAAATAAGTTAACCATATACCATAAATTCAGCCTAAAACTTATATGTTCACGTTTAAAACAAAACACGGTAAGCAGAGAGGCAGGTGGCTGACACCGTGACTTCGAAAACGTGATGTCATGTCGCAAGAAGTCCAAAGTTTCAAGGATTTCTTCAAGAAATCCAAGTTATGAATAATAGATTCTCTTGAAGTCTGACTATGGGCCTATTTTGGAGGTCAAAATCTAGAATGGCTGTTGCTATAGTGACTGGTCACTTACAAAGGTCAAGCGGTCTCGCTTTTACGTCTTCACGGCCTTTTCATAACTACTATTATTGTAATCCTAACTAGTCTATATCTATACTAAAATTATAATAAAGAGGAAAGATTGGTTTGTTTGTTTGTTTGTAGGGTTTTAACTCAAAAACTACTGGACCGATTTTAAAAATTCTTTCACCGTTAGAAAGCTACATCTTTACGAAGTGTCATAGGCTATATTTATTTCCAGAAATAATTAGGGATCCCTACTAAAACTTGAATAATGTAACCCAAGGTGTAAAAAAAATGTCCCACATTACCCTTGAATGACGGCTATATTATACACTAGCTTCTGCCAGGGACTTCGTCCGCGTGGAATAGTGGTGCTCCACTCCTATTGGTCTTAGCGTAATGATATATAGACTATAGCCTTGATTTCTGTGTAGCTTTAACCATTAAGGTTGCACACGCGACGGAAGCTAATAAATGGAGTAACTTCTCCCGTTTTCCCAAAATTTCGCTTCACTGCTCTGCTCCTATTGATTGTAGCTAGATGAAAAGTATACTATAACCAGCACAGGAGTATGAAAAATAATTCTACCAAGTTTCGTTAAAATCCGTCGAGTAGTTTTTGTTTCTAAAACGTTTATACAGACAGGCAGACAGACAAAAATTTTACTGATTGCATTTTTGGCATCAGTATCAATCCCTAATCACCCCCTGATAGTTATTTTGGAAATATATTTCATGGCCTCTCTACAGATTTATTATAAGTATAGATAGATAAAACCAGAGCGACACCACGGTCCGAAGCTAGTACATAACAAAACTATTTCAAACGCAACATTAGGAATAGTTTCGTCAGACGTGGTTCGCGTCACGCGACTAATAAACGCCAAACGGCTCATGATGTCAGATGTCAATTGCTCGTGCAGTTTAGACTGCATGGCGACTGCAACTGAAGTGAGTTGCTCGTATGCAATCAACGTGTGGACTTTGTATCTTCGGTGGGCGTGTTACACAGTTGCGATTTTGTCGCGCGATTTTTAGTCGTTTAGTTATCTATACTAATATAATAAAGCTGAAGAGTTTATTTGTTTGAACGCGCTAATCTCAGGAACTACTGGTTCGATTTGAAAAATTCTTTCAGTGTTAGATAGCCCATTTATTGAGGAAGGCTATAGGCTATATATCATCATGCTAAAACCAATAGGAGCGGAGCACCACTATTCCACGCAGACGAAGTCGCGGGCAGAAGCTAGTCAGAGATATCTCTAAATTTAGTGATATAATAATATATATACAATATTTGGTAGAAACTGAAACTAGTTCTGAAAATTAGAAAAATTAAAAACATTTCGACGACCTGAGTGGTTTAGTGGTCAACATATCACGCAAGAGGTCCCGGGTTCGATTCCCGGCCGGCCAGAAATTGAAATGATGAACTTTAATTTCTGTGACAGGTCTGGGTGTTACTACGTATAATATGTATGTATTAAAACGTATATAAGTAGTGTATCCGTAAATCTAGCACCCATAACACAAGCTTACTTTGGGGCTAGATGGCGCTGTGTGAAATTGTCCAAAGATATTTATTATTTATTTAAATATGATTGTGATTTAGTTTTTATTTATTTTATAACATTTAATTTACATATAATTACAATACAATAAAAAATTCTTATCCCAATGACAAAGGGACAGGATCCATGCTACTGGTTGTCATTTGTTAATCTTTGATAGTCGTAACGGGTAGTCAGAAGCCAGAAAGTCTGACAGCCAGTCTTATCAAGGGGTATCGTGTTACCCGGTAACTACGCTGTCGAGGTTAGACGGACAATTACTCCATGTAAAACACAAGCTGCATTTGGTTAGACTGGAAGCAGACTCCAACATAGTTGGGATAAGGCTAGGCAGATGATAATATGACTATATGAAGTTAGTTCAAGTAACATGACATTGGAATTATGATGAATTTGTAATATTATAAATAGTTTAGTTCCGCTGAAGATACCGTGAAATCGTTTTAAATTAAGTGATTACATTTATTCAAATTAGGTTAAAAATCAGCACTTTTTGAATATCAAATTTACAAGAGTCAGCCCCCAAAACGCCCGCCCTTCACCACTTCCTATGTGTTATTGCTGGGAAGAAGAAGTGGCGCAACAAACTCCCCAGCAACACATATCTGTATGTAAGGTTTGAAGAACCCTCGTTTATACAATATTAATAAAAAAATGGGTAATTATACATCCTTCCAAAGATTATTAAATAAAATAAAAGCACTATTATTAGCTAGTCGTACGATTAAAACTCAAAGTCGTGAGCGTGTAGCGAGCCTTATAAGTTCGCCTGGCAACCGGGAGGACGCCAGGCAATGTTCTCGAGGGAACGATGAGATAGATGCTAATATATAATATGTATGTATGTGTGTACGTATATCTCGTCTGTTCTGTTATATCTATATATAGATAGTTTATATACTAGCTGCTTTATTAGTAGCAGCACGACTAGCATGAGTACCTCGGTTCAATACCTAGGTCAGGCAAAATTATTAGATCTATATACTGCTTAGTAACAGAGGAGCGGAAAGGTTAGACTACGCTTGGCGCGGTTGGTCCGTGGATGGGTGACCATCTATGTAATACCGAGAGACGAGATTACTCTTGGTAAGAATGGTTGTCAGACTTTCTGGCTTCTGACTACCCGTAACGACTGTCAAAGATCTACAAATGACAGCCGGGACCAACAGCTTAACGTGTTTTCCGAGGCACGGAGGAGTCTCGCTATTACATAGATGGTCACCCATCCACGGACCGGCCGCGCTCACGAACCGTGCGGCTGTTACTTAGCCACGAGCTCCTCAAATATATAAATATTCGTTTATTTATAAATCTAATCTTAAGTTATTCTGTTTGTTGTTTTCGTAAAGGTTATTGCGTCTATTTTTAACCGCTACCTAGAAGAGACGAGAAGAAACCCCCCAGGGTTGGAATACCTATGTACTTTCGCGTAGGAGGCGGTGAGTGAGTGGTTAATTAGATAGGTAGCTGCCATAGATTATATATAAAAGTCTTCGCAGCTCCGACTAGCATTAGCGAATATCCTTACAAACAAACAAACCTCACACTTCCATTTATAATATTAACTAGCTGTTTCCCGCGGTTTCACCCGCATCCCGAGGGAACTACTTCGCGCACCCGGGTAAAAAGTAGCCTATGTTGTTCCTCAGGGTCTATTCTATCTCTGTACCAAATTTCATTTATATCGGTCCAGTAGTTTTGGCGTGAAAGCGTAACAGACAGACAGACAGACAGAATTACTTTCGCATTTATAATATTAGTAAGGATTAGGATGACTAACAACCGGTTGTACCAACAATTTTATCATTTATACTTTTACGAATATCGCAACACATGTTATCAATAATAATTAGCTTAATTTTACTATTTTTTTTATGACACCAATACATAGATATAATAATTAAGTAAACATACACCTATCATATAAATATAAAGTGAAAAATCGTAAAATAATAGCAAAACTATTCAATTTTATCCTCCACTTTGACAGATCTTGAATGACAGTTCTTCCGTTTCACGTGTAAGTTAAACCGCATTTTTTTTGGTGCAATCTGCTATAAGGATTCTCTTGCTAGGCCCTCTATCGACAATAGCAGCAAGTTCACTCACAACCAAAAGTCGATAAACTCTAGAACATCGATTAAATCACTCGCATAGATTCGATTATGCGCATGCGTCATAGTGACGTATGTCCCGGCCTCGACATACATTAAAAACGTGCGCCTGATCAAATTCTGTTCCGTTCCACGTTTGAATTGCTCATTGTGACTTATATAGGGGGTAGGCAGAGACACTAAAGAATGGAATTTACTAGGTAATTAAAAAAGAATTGGGGAATGAATATTTAGGGAACTACGTGTTAATATTTTTTCAAAATAGACATCCATACAGATAAATTAAAGAAGCAAAGCTTTAGCTGAATACGATCTAAATTGGTACAGCCGTTTCTATATCTTCTTCTTCTATCTTCTATACTTATAATAAATCTGTAGAGAGGTCAATTCTGTACATGAAATATATTTCCAAAATAACTATCAGGGGGTGATTAGGGATCGATACTGATGCCAAAAATGTAATCAGTAAAATTTTTGCCTGTCTGTCTGTATAAACTCTATAGAAACAAAAACTACTCGACGGATTTTAACGAAACTTGGTACAATTATTTGTCATACTCCTGAGATGGTTATAGTATACTTTTCATCACGCTACAATCAATAGGAGCAGAGCAGTGAAGGGAAATGTTGTCATTTTGTTTAAGCGCGCTAATCTCAGGAACCGCTGGTCCGATTTGAAAAAATCTTTCAGTGTTAGATAGTCCATTTATAGAGGAAAGCTATAGGCTATATATCATCACGCTAAGACCAATAGGAGCGGAGCACCACTATTCCACGCGGACAAAGTCGCTGGCAGAAGCTAGTAGATAATAAACAAGATTTCCGCCAGCGGCTTCGCCCGCGTGCTCTATAAGAATTTAAATAAAAAAATGACAGAGTTTCATACAAACTTTGCACTCCTTTTTCACCCTCTTCGGGACAGAATTTCGGAAAATCCTTTATTATCGGATGTCTTCGTTATACAAAGAACACAGCCTCCAACTTTCAGGTCTCTACGATCAGCGGTTTAGGTTGTGCGTTGATCCGTCAGTCATTCAAGACAAAGCATTTTATATGTATAGATTTTAGAATTTTGGTTTAATAGTTTTTCTACCAATGACCGACCGCAATTTTCACGGGATATTTTTTTACCATATCTCGCAAAACTACCAATATATTTCCCGTATCATAAACGATTCCGCCCGCGGCTTCGCCCGCGTGGTCATTTTTTTTACACCTTGGGTTACATTATTCAAGTTTTAGTAGGGATCCCTAGTTATTTCTCGAAATAAATATAGCCTTTGACACTTCGTAAAGATGTAGCTTTCTAACGGTGAAAGAATTTTTAAAATCGGTCCAGTAGTTTTTGAGTTAAAACCCTACAAACAAATAAATCTTTCCTCTTCATAATATTAGTAAAGATATTCAAAAGATAATAGGTAGGACCATTTACACGGTTATTCAAAAGATAAAGTTGTCTTTGCCACCGGTGTGTTTAAAGATAAGTACACATCGGCGTGTGATTTTCACGGGCAAACCACGCCTACGGAAATAGGTGTGTTTCGTACACGTAACACGCTATTTGCTCGGCTTAAACACGATAGAAATGTGGCATGATTCTTGTTGTTTGATAAGATTAATTATGTCAATCATAACGGTTTTTCAGCAAGGCTGAATATCATGTCAAATGTTGTATATGAAGCAACTTATTTTTCGGATGGGAAATCATTAAATGACTCCTCCCGTCGTCGCTGAGGCGAGAGGGAGTATCAGACTCTTACTGACTAAAACCCTTTCATTTTCCTTCCTCAGCCCTTTATGTTCCGGGGGCGCGGTATCTCTTTCGAACGTCCCGCAGCCCCGGCAGGCCATGGCCCAGGGGGAGATATGAAGTAACTGGTAGTCAGAAAGCAACAATTCTTATATTTTTATTCGGTCAGCCCAAGACAGTAGTAAAATATTATTACTATCCTAATTTCCGAACTAATTTATCCTTATCCTTACTAATATTATAAATGCGAAAGTAACTCTGTCTGTCTGTCTGTTACGCTTTCACGCCAAAACTACTGGACCGATATAAATAAAATTTGGTACAGAGATAGAATAGACCCTGAGGAACAACATAGGCTACTTTTTACCCGGGTGCGCTAAATAGTTCCCTCGGGATGCGGGTGAAACCGCGGGAAACAGCTAGTAATATATAAATGGGTATGTGAGTTTGTTACGGTTCTCAGTAAAGGTAAAGTAAGTTCCTAGCTAGTATATAATATATTAAATAATTAAATAATATATTATGTACTAGCTAGGAACTCAATATATTACATACTTAGTAATAGTTCCGTGTTTATATAAATTATCAATGTGCCTATAACTATAAAATATACAATCGGGAAATCCACATTATTTTCAAATTAATCCTGTGTAATCTACAATCTGTTAATATATAGACACTATATAAATGTATATAGATATATTATATTGGCTACAGTTTATGTCATAATACGAACTATATATCGACAAGTAAATTGCGAAATAAGCCTTCATATTAAAAATATCATTTTAATAAAGACAAATTGAATGAAAGATTCTGACGAATTAAGAACCTGCTACTTTTTTTAATTCGGTTAGGAAGAGTCAAGTAACTTTTGTTCCTAATTTTCCGTGCCCGCCCTTCACCACTTCCTATTTGTTGGGAAGAAGAAGTGGCGCAACAAACTCCCCAGCAACAAACAAACAAGGGTATCATGTTACTTGGTAACTAGATTGTGGAGGTCAGATAGTCGCTTCACGTAAAATACTGGTACTCAGCTGCGTCTGATTAGACAGGAATCCGACCCCAACATAGTTTAGAAAGGGTAGGTAGATGAAATACAGTTTAGAACCCAATCCTCAAAATCTAGGTCACCAACCAACGTTATTAAGACACTCAATCTGCAGATACTAACGCCTGTTAAAAGTAGATCCACCACTGCCAAGGTAGATAATACCAATCATCATCATCTGCCTAGCCTTTTTCCAACTATGTTGGGGTCGGCTTCCAGTCTAAACGGGATGCAGCTGAGTACCAGTGTTTTTACATGGAGCGAATGCCTATCTGACCTTCATAAGCGGATAAGACGATACTCCTTGGTTAGACTGGTTGTCAGACTTTCTGGCTTCTGACTACCCGTAACGACTGTCAAAGATCTGCAAACAACAACTGGGACCAACGGCTTAACGTGCTTTTCGAGGCACGGAGGAGTCTCGCTATAACATAGATGGTCACCCATCCACGGACTGGCCGCGCCAAGCACAGCTTAACCTTTGATCGGTCAACCCGTGCGGCTGTTACTTAGCCACGAGCTCCTCATGTCATGTTAAAAGTAGATAATAAATTGATTAAACAGTATTACGAGAATACTGTGGTTAATGTAACCATTATTGCTAGTAATAACCGAAGCGCACTGGTTACTATCATAACGGGTCAAGCCACCCGGTCGTAACCAATTTGAGGGATTTTAGGTTCAGCGTCCAGTTTTTGCGATGCGTAAAATATGTGAAGCTATTATGGAGCGACATGGTATATTTTAGGCGAGGCATATGTCGGGCTGTAAGGCAATGTTAGACTGACGATGATGATGATATGTAGGTACCTAATGATGATGATGAAAATAAATTATGGGTGTTGAAAGTTAAGCCCGTATTAAAAGCGACATTTTGAAAATTGGCAAGCACCAATGTGGCTTTTTAAAGTCATCATGTACTTTTTAAGTTTACCATTAAAGGCGGCTTTATTTTATTAAGTAAACGTCGTGAGGAAGAAAAAGAAGAAGAAGAAGAAGAAATAAAAGATTTGTAAAGGCCAGTGGAATGTTGCAATATAGTGAGGCTGAGTATTGAGTAGTTGGCTGCTGCGCTGCGTTTCGTGAGTATGATATAATTTTTTCCCGGGTCTGGGTATTTGTGCATTTGTTATATATGATTGTAAACGCACCCAACCATAATACAAGATAAATTTAGTAGTAGTAGTAGTAGTTTTTTTTATTGTAACAAAAATAAAACAATGTATTTATGACAAGGCACTTATTTAAAATGTTGGCGAGGTTCATAAAAAAACAAATCCTACCCTATCTTATATTGGTTCCGCATAATCTAACAGCCTAATAAGCTACTCGTAGCATACTATCACACCTGCGGGACGTTCGAAAGAGATACCGCGCCCCCGGAATACAAAGGGCTGAGGAAGGAACATGGATGGGTTTTAGTCAGTAAGAGTCTGACACTCCCACCCGCCTCACCCACGGCGGGAGGGGTCTTTTGATGATTTCCCATCCAAAAAAAAGGATACTATCGCATATCTACGAGTGTAGTTAATACCTAACAGAAATAATACAGTGACAGACTGGCGTTATAACAGCTTAGTTAAACAGTCGCGTCATAGGCCTAGGGTCAGTTGAATCATGTTACAACTATGCCTGTACTACTAACAAGAATGGTGACCTGTAACAATTTAAGACTGACTTACCAGGTAACACGATACCCTTTGGTAAGACTAGTGAAGTCGTGGTGGCCTGGTGGTTAAGGCACTTGTCTCTCGTGTTCGAGTGTGCGGGTTCGTAACCTGGCAAGTACCAATGTGACTTTTCTAAAGTCATATGTACTTTCTAAGTATATCTTAGACGTCACTGACTAACGGTGAAGGTAAACATCGTGAGGAAACCTGGACTTAAAAAGTCTGAAATCGCCAATACGCCTTGAGCGCCTAGTGTCTCACTACCTTTCACACTGACTTTCTGACTACCTGTAACGTTTGTCAAAGATCTTGGTCTCAATTGTTAGCTAGGTTGTTATAGCAGCCACAGAAATACATCATCTGTGAAAATTTCAACTGTCTTGCTATCACGGTTCATGGGATAGAGGCTGGTGACAGACAGATAGACGGACGGACGGACAGTGAAGTCTTAGTAATAGGGTCCCGTTTTTACGTTGTAAATGTCTATAGGTCACCTTGCACAAACCTCCACTGAACTTATCGCTTTCTCTGTGTGTGAAGGCTATTTCCGACCGGTATTGCTAGGCAGTTATTGTTCCTAGACAGGAAACAGATGACGGAAGATAATACTACTTTATAACTAAACTATGTCTGCCTGAATTGTCCTAGACGCTTATAGGTCCTACATCTGATAGGTCATACGAGTGTGCGAGTTTCACCTTCGTTCCTAGGGAACTACTAACGCAACCTTGATAAAAAGTAGCCTATATCCTGCTCGAGAGTATTATTTATCTTTGTACCAAATTTTATTCAATTTAGTTCAGCCGTTTTACCGTAAAAGCGCATCAAAGAAATAAGCGAAAACTCACTTTGTATTTTATAATAGACTAGCCGTTTCCCGCGGTTTTACTCGCATCCTGAGAGAACTACTTCGCCCATCCGGATAAAAAGTATCTTATGTGTTAATCCAGGTTATAAACTATATGTGTACCAAATTTTAACCAAATCCATTCAGCAGTTTTTGCGTGAAGGAGTATCAATCATACATAAATTGATACATACATACAAAATTTCGCTTTTTTATTAGTATTAGTAGGAAATAGTATTACTAGGATGTTAGGATTAGTAAGGATAACATGACAATACATTACATTCCTACTAGGCATTATTTAATTTTTTTTCGCATGAGAAATCATCAAATGACCCCTCCCGTCGTGGGTGGGGCGGGTGTGTGTGTCAGACTCTTACTGACTAAAACCCATCCATGTTCCTTCCTCAGCCCTTTGTATTCCGGAGGCGCGGTATATCTTTCGAACGTCCCGCAGCCCCGGATTCCTACTAGGCCTAAGTTCTACTTTAACTTCCTAAATAACTGGTCGACAAAGCCATGAACACAAAGCTGTAGCAAATACAATATACACCAGTAATACAGTTAAGCATTACTATTGGCTATATAATGAACATAATGGCGACAATTGTTAAGGTATGCAGACATTGAAATTTCTTCCTCATCCGGTGGCCAGCCTTTGGTGTGGCCACGCAGTCAGCGATTGTGAAACTAACGGGTATTTTAAAAGCAAGGAGGTTGACATAATAAAATCATCTCTTCTATCTCTCGCCAATCTCAAAGAAGACTGGCCAGGTACGCTGGAGATATTTTAGTGCACGCACGCTTGCAGACACAGGTGCACTCTCTATTCCCTCACTCTCATAGTCTGATGTGTCGGCAATCCGATACGACCGGGGAGTGATCAGGCGCAGGACCGACAGCGCCACGTACTCTCCGAGGCACGGAGGGGTCCAGCTATGTTAAGAAAACGGTCACCCATCAATGGACTGATCGTGGCTCTAATCTATCGATCCTAAGGG
This sequence comes from Pyrrhia umbra, assembly GCA_963891755.1. Lineage (NCBI taxonomy): Eukaryota > Metazoa > Arthropoda > Insecta > Lepidoptera > Noctuidae > Pyrrhia > Pyrrhia umbra. The sequence continues at coordinate 8,489,633 of OY982943.1, forward strand.
CTGCCTTAAAATAGTTTTATTTTCGATTCATAATTCTCTTACATAGCCACGTTTACATTCCAACCGTGTTTGCAAAAGAATGGAAAATGGTTGAAAACGGTGGTTTAAAATACACCATTATCTAAGTATAAGTAGAGGAGCTAGTAGCTAAGTAACAGCCACACTGGGGGATCGAACTAAGGTTAAGCTGCTGATGGGTGACCATTTATATCAAACAGAGACTCCTCCGTGATTTGGAAGGAACGTTAAGCTGTTGGTTCCTGCAGTCATTTGTAGATCTTTGGCAGTTGTTACTCAGCTGCAGAACATAATTGGGAAAAGGCTAGGCAGAAAATGATGATGATCTTAGTATAAGCAAGAGTATTTTTTTCGGAATAAAAAATCAAGAAGATTGTCATTTAGGCTACAAAAAAAAAGAAATAAGAATGTTTGAATTTCCTTCAAGTCTTTATTCGACTGTGATTGACTGATTGTAAAGGCTTATATAATAGTTGTAATAAACGTGCACTAACCGCCGCGAACCCGCTCACTCTGTGGCCCCACTAAATAGCGGGTATGTGACATTTTTATTGCAGACACAATTGTGTATCGCGCTATGTATGTCAAGTGTTGCGATATTTTATCGCAAGCCACGTGCTGTTAAATCGCTTTAGTAAAATATTTCTTTGATTCCTGTCTCGTTATCATATACACTCATCTGCCTAGCCTTTTCCCAATTATGTTAGGGTCAGCTTCGTGTCTAAACCGGATGCAGCTGAGTACCAGTGTTTCACATGGAACGACTGCCTATTGGACTTCCACAACCCAGTTACCGGGTAACACGGTACCCCTTGGTAAGTCTGGTTGTCAGACTTTCTGGCTTCTGACTACCCGTAACGACTGTCATAGATCTACAAATGACAGCCGGGACCAACAGCTTAACGTGCGGAGGAGTCTCGCTATGACATAGATAGTCACCCATCCACGGTCCGACCGCGCCAAGCGCAGCTTACCTTTGATCGGTCGAACCGTGCGGCCGTTACTTAGTCACGAGCTCCTCTTATCATATACACTATATAATATATATACATAGAGTATTCTTTCTATCTATCTATCTACACTAGCCGACGACCTAGTTCGTCTAGTAGTTGAATAACGCGATTCCTGTAAACGGGCTCTCGGGTTCTATTCTCGGGTCGGGCCGAAAAAGCTTTGTGGATGATTTTGGAAAATTTCACAAAAAGCAGCTCAGAGTCAGGAAGTTGGTGGTGTTATACCCCAGTGGCTGGGAGGGTGCGCTAAGCTGTCGTCATCGGCTGCTATCTTGATAGCAGTTGTTGTTACAATTCCATATCAGGCAGATTTGAGAAATTTCTGACACCAAGGCTTGTTAGGTCGGTAAAACCTGCAGGCCGCACGATAAGAAGAAGACTAGTATTACTCTATCTGTATGTCACGCTTTCATGGTGAAACGGCTGAAACGATTTAGATGAAATCAGGTATTCTGAAAGACTAAAACTTATAGAAGGGCATAGGATAGTTCTCATGGCTGCTATCTTGATAGCAGTTGTTGTTATAATTCCATGTCAGAGGCCGACAGGCGGATTTGAGAAAATTCTAAGAAGATACGTAAGTACCTACTAGCTAATTTTTTCAGCTGTTAGGTATTAAGTAAAGGTTGGTATATGCCGGTTCCACTAATAATAAGGTTGTTCTCTCTCACTCCTTGTCGAGATATTTCAGTCTAGTGAAAATTATTTACCTTGTTTACCGACTTCCAAAACCTCTTCCTAGGTTTTTAATTCTGATGTTTATATTTAAGGGTTCCGAACTTAAATAGTAAAAAGGAACCCTTATGGTTTCACTTCGTCTGTATGTTCCAGCTGATTATTTCAGAAACTACTCATGCTATGGACTAAAAAAACTTTTTTATAGAATTATTGCCCACACGTATTGTGATGTGTGAAGTGTCCACACGAATATGCATACTGATCACACCGATAGAGGGGTAAAAAAAAATTTGGATTAAAATAATCTTAGGGTATCGTCGTGTGGGGTATCGTTAGATAGGTCTTTCAAAAATATTATGGAAATTTGAAGATATTTTTTCGGTTAAGTGAGCCATTTGCGAAATATCAAGCTTTAAAGTGTATATTTTTGTTCAATACGAGCGTCCCTCTAACTTTTGATAAGCTTTATCTAGATATGTAAAAAAAGTAGTTTATATACCGAGCTTCAAAGAAAAACTATCACGGCTAAGTAGGCTTTACTGGTTACAAAGTTATAGTCGACTAGCTAAGACCCTCTACGGAACCCTACTGCGCGTGGGCCGACACGCATTTAGCCAGTTTTTTTTCCAAAATTAGCGTGTTAGTCACCAGTACTACGCCGCCAAGTTATCTACGAAGGTACACGCGCCATCCCAAATGGTTCTTCCCACGGTCATCCTGATCCAAACGGTCTATTGTCCAGCTTCCGTATGACGCATCCAATGGCCATCGGAATGCTAGGACGTAGAAGCTTGAACTAAATTATTTAACCAGTTCAATGCGATCGGGTGATCGGAAATGTTTTCTAGTTAAGTCTAGTCCTAGTACTTCCTAACTATCCTATCCTAACTAATATTATAAATTCAAAAGTATGTTTATTTGTTTGTGGAACGGCTGACTAATTTGGTTGAACTTTGATACGAATATAGATGGCTAACGTATAATGTTATAAATGCGAAAGTTAGTTTGTCTGTCTGTTCTGTTTACTGTAAAACCGCTAACACGAATTGATATACACAATATTTTGAAAACTGGGGAAGAATACCGTGCAATTAATTTGATCTTTCAAATCAAATCAAATCGTTTATTTTTAAGAGCATTTTTGGAAATAAGTTATCTATACATACGAGTATAAATAAAGCTGAAAATAATGCAAGAGAGAACCAAAACCTTAGTACGCGAGTCTGACTCGCATTTGACCAGCTTTTTTGGTCGTGCAAGCAAAAACATAGCATAAAATAGATGCTGCGGGATTATCTGGAAGATTTCCGCAGCTCCGGAAATCTGACAAGTCCCGTTTCGCCCACAGCGGGAGGAATCAATTGATGATTTCCCATCCCAAAAAAACAGTATGGCACTTATGATGACGTAGGCACCTCATCATCTGCCTAGCCTTTTCCTAACTATATTGGGGTCGGCTTCCAGTCTAAGCCGGATGCAGCTGAGTACCAGTGTTTTACATGGAGCGACTGCCTATCTGACCTCCACACGTAACACGGTACCCATTCGTAGGACTGGCTGTCAGACTTTCTGGCTTCCGACTACCTGTAACGACTGTCAAAGATGTACAATTGACAATCGGGACCAACGGCTTATCGTACTTTCCGAGGCACAGAGGAGTCTCGCTATGACATAGATGGTCACTCATCCACAGACTGACCGCGCCAAGCGCAGCTTAACCTATGATCGGTGGACCCGTGCGGCTGTTACTTAGCCACGAGCTCCTCGACATGACATAGGCCACTATATAGAAAAGAAAGAAAGCATGCCAAAAAATAGGGTGTTTCAAATCACCCAGGTCTTAGAGACCTTCGGCTGCTACTTAGCCACGAGCTCTTCGACATGACATAGGCCACTATATAGAAAAGAAAGAAAGCATGTCAAAAAATAGGGTGTTTCAAATCACCCAGGTCTTAGAGACCTTGAACTTCGCTTTGTAGTAATAACCGAGATTGGGGCTTCCTTCCGAAGACTGCGCAATACTATAACTAGTTATTTCATCAGCATTTGGGGCAGGATGTTGTTATATACGATGACAATATTACGTCGCAGTTCCTTGTGCGAAAATGCGTAGAAAACTTGTACTTGTAGAATGTACTCTAGCTGTTTTTCTCGAGTCCTGTGAGAATTACTTCACGAACCCGGATGAGAATTATCCTATGCCCTTCTATAGGTGTGAGTCTATCTACATATTAGATTTCATATAAATCAGGGCAGGCGTTTTACCATGTCAACGTCAAAGTCAAAAGGTTTTTATTCCATATAGACCAATTACAGGTACTTATAAAACGTCAAGAAGAGAAGCTAGGTGCCCGGTTCCAAAAAGTGGGTCCTATGGAGAAGAACCGTCAAGAAACTCCAAGGATGCATGAAAGCGTAACACACAGATAGAGTAATAACAGTTATACTAGTCCTCTTCTTATCATGTGGACTGCAGGTTTTACCAACAAGCCCTAGTGTCAGAATTTTCTCAAATCCACCTGACGGCCTCTGACATGGAATTGTAACAACGATTGCTATCAGTATAGCAGCCGGGGACGACAGCTTAACGTACCCAGGCACGGGGGTATAACACCACAAACTTCCTGACTCCGGGCTCCTTTGTAAAAATCCTCAAGCGATTTCAGTAGGTATCAGTTTGTCAGAGATGAAATCTGATTGCGTTGAAACAAAAAGGCGTATTACTGCGTTGTGTGGGCTCAATATTGAATTATTTTAAATGTCTTGCAATTATTATTTTTTTAAATAAACACTACTTTGGCGTAATTCTTCCGATTTTTTCCATTTATATGTCAAATTAAAAATTGAATATTTGGTTAGCTCCAGGTATGCCTTTCGTTTCCTAGCAACACATAAATTAACTAAAAATCGAGATATTCCGACCAAATCTGTCCGCATTCCAATTTTACATAAATCGATTTAACAGTGATTACGTCTCGATATAATTGCCGTCCACGATTAAAAATTTAATCGTTATATCTAAGTAACGGTTTTATATATTTTTTCTTAGTAACGATTATTAAATTCCATTGATGGGTTCAATTTTTTTGGTTATTCTTTTTGAGGTTCCGTACCTCAAAAGGCAAAGCTGAACAATTTTAGCATCACTTTTTTGTCTGTCTATGTTCAAGGCCCTTTAAAGAAAGAAAGAAAGAAAGAAAAAAACAAACCAACCTACAGTGGGAGGGAGCAAAGAGTAAAGTAAGTATGGAGGGAGTGTGAGACCTTTAATGATTTCCTATCCGAAAAAAATAAAAAAAATAAGAACTACGGACCCCGGATCTGTAAAAAAGCAAGGTTGTTATTCATCGCAGTAAAATATTTTTTCCTTCCACAGTACGGAATCCTCAGTGCGCGAATCTGACTCGAACTGAGCCGGTCTTCTTTCTTACATCCGTAATGTTAATGATTATTTGATTATTAGGTACGTACAGTATGAATGTTGGATGTTTTTTTATCTAAACGGATGCTGCGAATCCGCGTTCTCGGTAACATTAAGATGAGTAGAAGAGACGGTCGTTAACCTCTAAATCTTGGGTTTAATGATGTTCAGGTAAAGAATGTGCTTTAGTAATTTTAGTTTAGAAAGTATTTATTTGTAATTTTTGCACGCAAGAAAAATACTTAAGTATGGCGAAGGTTATTCATCGTCTGCCTAGCCTTTTCCCAATTATGTTGGGGTCGGCTTCTCATCTAACCAGATACAGCTGAGTACCAGTGTTTAACATGGAGCGACTGCCTATCTGATCTCCACAACCCAGTTACAAGTAACACGATACCGCTTAGCAAGACTGGTTATCAGAATTATTAGGCTTTTGATTACCTGTAACCACTGTCAAAGATCTACAAATGACAGCCGGGACCAATGGCTTATCGTGCTTTTGAGGCATGGAGGAGTTTCGCTATGACATTATGTAGATGGTCACTGTGGCAGAAGAAAGAAAGAAAAAAGAGCCACGAGCTCTTCACGCTTTGGGTACCTCATCATCATCCACCTATTCACTATCCCACTGCTGGGCACAGGCCTCTTCTCACACAGAGAAGGCATGAGCGTTGATCACCACGCTTGTTCAAGGCGGATTGGCGATTTCAGACTTTTTAGTCCAGGTTCACGATGTTTTCCTTCACCGTTAGTCAGTGGTATCCAAGATATGCTTAGAAAGTATATTTGCCTTTGATAAAGTCACATTGGTACTGCCAGATTGCGAAGCCGCACACTCGTACACGAGATGCAGGTGTCTTAACCACTAGGCCACCACGACTGGTCCCTACGGAACCATAAAAATTATGCTACATTTACAGATAGTTATGCTAGATTTTCTACATCGTAGAAATTAAATATTAAGTCTCCTTCTTACTCAGCAGTCTAAGTATCGCTCAGTGTTGATGAATGAAAACATAGTTTTTCTAATGAATCGACAAAATAGCGCATGCATTGTATTTCGTAATACTTTAATAAGTAGGCAATGTGCGTATGTAGTACTATTTCTAGTAAAAAAAATAATAATATCGAGGTCATTTGATCACGCGATTAATGTTTTTATCAATCAACTTTTTAATGGTACAATAATGAATGAGACTTACTGTCATCATCTGCCAAGCCTTTTCCCAACTATGTTGGGGTCGGTTTCCAGTCTAAATCGGATGCAGCTGAGTACTAAAGTTTTACATGGAGCGACTGCCTATCTGAACTTCACAACCCTTGGTCTTAGACTTTCTGGCTTCTGACTACCTGTAACGACTGTCAAGGATCTACAAATGACAACCGGGACCAACAGCTTAACGTGCTTTCCGAGGCACGGATGAGTCTCGCTATGACAAACAACGCAGACAACAAGCAACCATCCATCCTCACAAACTTTCACATTTATAATATTAAAAGATAGGTAGGATCATCTGCCTAGCCTTTTCCCAACTATGTTGGGGTCGGCTTCCAGTCTAAACTGGATGCAGCTGAGTACCAGTGTTTTACATGGAGCGACTGCCTATCTGACACACAACCCACCGTGTAACACGATTAATAGGTAGGATGATAAAAAAAAAACCAAATCTTTTTAAACTAGAAGGTGACCAGCCTTTTAACCCAAACATTCGGCTTTTCGGTTTAAAGAACTGGCAACTCTACGCATAGTTGCTCCTACACTAGAAGACGTACCTACTATAGCCTTGATCTGCTTCCCAGCGGTCATTGCCCCGCGCCGTCCAATGCAAGCGACCTTGTGATTCGATCTCAATGGTTCAGATTGCCTGATTGCTCTTATGAATGGCCGAAAATATTAACCTACATATACATATTGCAATTTCGATCATATGTAGGAACATGTGACTTGTTAAATAAGACATGTTCCGGCTTATTTAAACTGGTTAAGGACTTAAAAAGTCTGAAATCACCAATCCGCCTTGAGCAAGCGTGGTGATCGATGCTCATGACTTCTCTGTATGAGAAGAGGCCTGTGCCCAGCAGTGGGGCAATATATATAGGCTGATGATGAAGGATATTTTTTGTTAAGAATTACAAAGTTAAAATAGCTGGTGGCTAAGTAACAGCCGCACGGGTCGACCGATCAAAGGTTAAGTTGCGCTCGGCAGTTGGGTGTAGATAGGTGACCATCTATGTCATAGCGAGACTCCTCCGTGCCTCGAAAGCACGTTAATCTGTTGGTACCGTTTGTCATTTCTAGATCTTTGACAGTTGTTACGGGTAGTCAGAAGCCAGAAAATCTGACAACCAAAGGGTATCGTGGTACACTGTTTTTTTTTTCGGATGGGAAATAATCAACTGACTCCTCTCGCTGTGGGTGGGGCGGGAAAGAGTATCAGACTCTTACTGACTAAAACCCATCCATGTTCCTTCCTCAGCCCTTTTTAATCCTGGGGTGCGGTAACTCTTTCGAACGTCCCGTAGCAGAGTCACTGATCCTGAAGTCACTTAAATTCTAACATTATAAATGCGTAAGTAAGTTTGTTTGTTTGATACGCTTTCGAGATCATTTTACTTCGGCCAAAGGCTAAGCATTGCTATCTAACGTGGCAATGCTGCCAGCCTCTTGACGACGGCGCTGAGGAAGAACTTTTTGATGCTATATTTTAGTATTTTTTTATTGGAATATTTATACTATATTTTTTAAGTTTTCCTAAAGTAAATACTTTCTGTAACATTATAAATGCGAACGCCTAGTTTGTTTATAACGCTTTCAATGTAAAACGGCTGCACCGATTTGGATGAAATTTGGTAAAGAGAAAAATGGGTCCTTGGAGACGGTTATAGGTTACTTTTTATCCGGGTGAGTTAAGTAGTTCCCTCGGGATGCGGGTGAAAACGAGGGAAACTGTTTGTTTTTAATAAATAAGAAGTTTGTAATTTGAACTCTGTGATACTTCAAATTATTTCAGTTAATTTCGACGCCAATTAGGCAGATAGGTTATCTATACTGCCGTCATAAGAAGAGAGAGCGTAACTAATTATTTTTTTGGATATTCAGTTAAATACATATTCGTAATCAGAATCATTTCCTAATTCCAAATATGTACTTAATCAATCAATATCGAAGAAAAATTGGTAGTTAAGGCCTTTCTTCTTAGGCCCAAGTTCACCGACAAGATAACAGTTCGATCAACTCAAAACAGCTGTTTAACATAAAGTCACACTTCTGTCTTACGATGGACAACTTATCATTTGGGTTTTTTATTCCTAAAACGGTCGATTACCAATCCGGGGTTGGCCAAGAAGTGGATAACACTAAAATTGACGCATCGTGACGTGAAAAATGTTTTGTTTAACGGGTCGATTAGGTAATCTGTCGGTGAATTTGGCCTTTAGATATAACACATAAACGGTAATTGACTAAATAAATGGTAATTTGCATAAAATTCCCGATACCGTTGGCGGTAGAATTAACAATAATTATTATCCAAGTGAATACTAATTGTATTTAATTATACTAAAAATAAACTCAAACGGGTTACTTCGGAAGTATAAATTAATCTTTATCTTAGAATATAAATAATGTAGGGTGGTTCATTAAATTTGCTTTTACAGTAATACGAGTATTATTTTTATATTTTTAGTATCATCATTTGCCTAGCTTTTCCTGACTATGTTGGGACCCAACCCAACCCAGGAGTAGAACCCAAGATGCATGCTAGGTAAGTACTAATATTTATTTTTAATTTTAATTTTGAACATTTTTTTTTTTCTATAATTTTTTTTGCCACGCTTGGCCTTACTCAGCGACTACAATTCTTTAATTTGTATCATTATTTTTTTTGTTAATTTGAGAAAAGCATTTTGGGTTGCATTATAGCGTATATTTTAATGTATATGACATGTAGACAAAAATGTATAATATATGTAGCATATATGTAGCTGTTTGTTGTTCCATTTGAATAAAATTAAAATAAAATTTTCATAATAAAATTGCTTTAAATCAGTAAGATCCTTGAATGAATCACCTGATTTAAAGACTTGTAATTATTTAGTTAAAGTCTAGACTCACGAGCATGAAGGTTAGGTTGTCTGTGACGTCATGGACTGACTAGTGACTAGGAACTAGACGAGACTAGCAAAAAGTACTAGCTTCACAGTTTTAGTTCTAAGAAATATGGCAAATAACTTGGCCAGATTTTATCGTAGTTGGAACAAGTTTGCGCATGTGCGTGCACCCAGTGCAATCCAAAAGTAACACTTTCAATGCTTGTCATTACACTATCGTCTATTGTATTAATTTACTTTTAAGCATATATGTAGAAGATAGTTAGAGAGGAGCTCGTGGCTAAGCAACAGCCACACGGGTCGACCGATCAAAGGTTAAGCTGCGCTTGGCGCGGTCGGTCCGTGGATGGGTAACCATCTTTGTCATAGCGAGACTCCTCCGTGCCTCGGAAAGCACGTTAAGCTGTTGGTCCCGGTTGTCATTTGTACATCTTTGACAGTCGTTACGGGTAGTCAGAAGCCAGAAAGTCTGACAACCAGTCTTACCAAGGGGTACCGTGTTACCCGGTAACTGGGTTGTGGAGGTCAGATAGGCAGTCGCTCCATGTAAAACACTGGTACTCAGCTGCATCCGGTTAAGACTCGAAGCCGACCCCAACATAGTTGGGAAAAAGCTAGGCAGATGATGATGAGTTAGAGAAAAGAGAAAAACTACTTACAATTCTGGCCAAGTTACGTGCCGACTACTATACCTACTTTTACATCTAAGAAAGAATACACACGCATAATACTAGATTTTTCCCGCGGTGTCGCACGCACCCAGATAAAAAGTAGACTAAAAAAAAATTCATCTAAATCGGTTTAACCATTTTTACTTTTTGAACGTCAAGTAATCAATTTAACGAGTGTCATATTACCCACAGCTTGACGTATCCAACTTCCGCCAATATATATTCAACTCTTTGCATAAGGAGATAGGATACATAAGAAGGTAGGTATATACCGACTGCACAATTGAAAGGTAAAAAAAAACACACCCAAATCGGATCACCCGTTTAAGAGCTACGACACCACAGACAGACACACATAGCGGGGTTAATAAAAAAAACCTTTTTAATTATCGTAACTGCTAAATCAGATCCGCATCACTCAATTACATTCATAAAACCTCAGTTTACAGTCATCTTTAAGCCAGTGATGCGATGCGATCGATAAATTTTCAGGTTCATCGATATCGATGCTGCTCCTTGGTATAATAATTAGCCTTATTACTTTTTTTATCTACTAATTGTCTATTTTCTGTGCGTGTCTAGAAATTAAAGGCTTTTTTCTGCTCTGAACCACAATGCTCTCTTAGTATTAGAATATCGACTAACTATATAGTTAACTATTTTTCTTAAAAAAAACTAAACTATTATGTATACTCAAGTGAATCGTTTAAACTGAATCGATAACTCAACTGATTTAAAATAACTCGAGTAACATCACTAGCTTGAACAACTTAAGTACCATTAACTTTTATATTTTTAGTATACAAGTACAATAAATGTATTTTACCACCGATAACTTTAACCGGGATTCTTTTAAACTGAGCTTAACTAAGTGAAAGTCACATCTTAACTGGGGCAGGCGAAATAATAAAAAAAAATACATTTGTACATTTATAATTGCTTTAATTAAATGTCAAGTGATTAAGGGAATGACAGCCTATACTTTAATATACTTAGTAACTTCTACCTGCCCAAGTAGCTCGTGGCTATGTAACAGCCACAAAGGGCGACCGATCAAAGGTTAAGCTGCACTTGGCGCGGTCGGTTTGCGGATAGGTGATCGTCTATGACATAGCGAGACTCTTCCGTGCCTCGGAAAGTATATTAAACCGTTGATCCCGGTTGTCATTTCTAATCTTTTACAGTCGTTACGGGTATTCCGAAGCCAGAAAGTCTGACAACCAGTCTTACCGAGAGGTATCGTGTTACCCGGTAACTGGGTTGTGTAGGTCAGATAGGCAGTCGCTCCATGTAAAACGCTAATACTTAGCTGCATACGGTTAGACTGGAAGCCGACCCCAACATAATATTTGAGATAAAGATGACTAGCTTCTCTCGCGACTTCTTCTGCCTGGACTTTAAAGCAGTACACTTTTCGATGCGATCAGTTTAGAGGCAAAAAGGCTATAAGATTTGGAAGTCTATGTGTAAGGAGTTTCGCGATAATACAAAGCGCTTTTTTACCTGTAGGTACTGTAAACACAGTCTTAGCTACTTACTAGCTCTTCGCCAGCAGCTTCGCCCGCGTGGGCTATACAAATTTAAATTAAAAATGACAGAGTTTTGTAAAAACTTTGTCTCCCTTTTTCACCCCCTTAGGGGTAGAATTTCGGAAAATCCTTTCTTATCGGATGTCTACGTCATACAAAGAATACACCCTCCAAGTTTCAGGTCTCTATGATCAGCGGTTTAGGCTGTGCGTTGATCCGTCAGTCATTCAGAACAAAGCATTTTATATGTATACAATTTGAATGTGACTTCAAGATGACATTCAAGCTGTATCCATTTATGGTCATATAGGTTTAATATATCAATGGCGATAATTAGAAACACAATATACAGTGTGTCTATTGTCATTGAAGACGATAATTTTGTAATAAAACTCAGCAAAGGTCCAAGACACGCTTAGAAACTACCTAAGATAGAAAAAGTCACATTGGTACTTGCCAGATTTCGAACCTGCAGATTAGTACTTAGGATGCAGGCGCCTTCATCTCTAGCCACCACTTTATCATTAACTAGCTTCTGCCAGCGACTTCGTCCGCGTGGAATAGTGGTGCTCCGCTCCTATTGATCTTAGCGTGATGATATATAGTTTATAGCCTTCCTCGATAAATGGACTATCTAACACTGAAACAATTTTTCAAATCGGACCAGCGGTTCTTGAGATTAGCGCGTTTAAACAAAATGACAACATTTCTCTTCACTGCTCTGCTCCTATTGATTGTAGCGTGATGAAAAGTATACTATAACCAGCTCAGGAGTATGAAAAATAATTATACCAAGTTTCGTTTAAATCCGTCGAGTAGTTTTTGTTTCTATAACGTTTATACAGACAGACAGACAGACCGACAGACAAACAGACAGACAGACAAAAAAATTACTGATTGCATTTTTGGCATCAGGACCGATCCCTAATCACCACCTGATAGTTATTTTGAAAATATATTTCATGTACAGAATTGACCTCTCTACAGATTTATTATAAGTATAGATAGATATAGATAGAAGATATCAATGTTTCGTAAAGCTACGTTAACCGTGCATTCTATATTCAGTGTAGACAGCGAGTGTCTATGTTAATATCGTTTAGGTTGCAGGTTTTACTAACCTAACCTAACAAGCCCTAGTGTCAGAGTACTCAAATCCACCTGACAGCCTCTGACAAGGAATTGTAACAATAAATACTATCAAGCAGCCGGGGACGACGGCTCTTCCATACACGGGGGTGTAACCCACCAACTTCCTGACTCCGGACTGCTTTGTGAAAATTTCTAAAATCCACAATTTCTGCCCGACCCCGGAATCGAACCCCGTTTCGTTATGCGACCACTAGTCCAACGAAGCAGTCAACTAGTCCAGCGAGGTGTGCGTCATTTAATGTAATTAGACGGATGTATTGACGGCACTTTTGGCGTAGTGGCTGAGCGATTGGCTGCTGCGCTGCGTGTCGCGGGTTCGATTCCCGCACGGGACAACTAAAATTGTTCCGGATCTGTGTGTTTGTGCATGTGTAATAAATGTTTGTAAACGCACCCACGACACAGGAGTAATTCCTAGTGTGGGGCAACGTTTTAAAAAAAAATGTGACACAAAAAAGTGCAGCAGCATCGCAAATGAATTCTGACATTTGTGTCAAAATTTGTGTCGTAGTGCATCTAACGCTTAGTTTCTAGGTCATTGATCCCGGAAGTTATTATGTAATTAAAGCTGTCCCATGACTAATGCGTCTTCCTACTATAACATAAGTACTTCAGCTCGAAGGTCAACTCTAATCGCCATTAAGCTTAGGTTTCCACGTGTCCAGTTTTTGTGCTGTTTAAAAGGACAAGGACTTTTCTACGGAAGGGAATTCATCAAATTACTCTTACTAAAACCTATCCATGTTCCTTCGCTCTTTGTTTACCGGGCATGATAAAATGATAAATGATATTTATTTTGCAAATCCTTACTTATCCTTACTTCCTTACTAATATTATAAATGCGAAAGTAACTCTGTCTGTCTGTTACGCTTTCACGCCAAAACTACTGGACCGATATAAATGAAATTTGGTACAGAGATAGAATAGACCCTGAGGAACAACATAGGCTACTTTTTACCCGGGTGCGCGTTCGCGTAAGTAGTTCCCTCGGGATGCGGGTGAAACCGCGGGAAACAGCTAGTAGGTTATAAAATAACACTTTTACACGTCAAGCGGTAACTCTTTCGAAAAATCCCCCAGCCCTAGAGTCAAGGACTTTTTTATCGATAGGAAATTATTAAATTACTCCTCCAGCTGTGGGCTTAGCGGTAGGAAACCCATGCATGTTGCTTTTTTTGACCTTTGTGTGCCGGGGGCGCGGTATCTCTTTCGAAGTATTCCACAGCCCCATCAGGCACTGGCCCTGGGGGTGGGCCTCGTCAACTATGCTGACATCTCTATGGGGCGCGCGTGGAACGCAAGCACATCAAACTTGAATATTAATTAACGCTATCGAAGTGCTCTGACAAAATTAATTAGGTATATCTATACTTCCCACGTTTAATCAAAATTAATTTATCTTTTTAATTATATAATAAGAGAATAAGAATAAGAAACTTTATTTGCCAGAAACATGGTATGGTATTACAAGATGTTACAGTATTTAAAATTGTTTCACATGTCTCGCCGTTTAACTGGCATGCAAATATTATAGGTACGAACATTATTATTATGTGAAGTTATAATTAAAATTAAATTTACTATTTACTATATTAACCTTTTTGACAAACATAAAAAAAATAAAAATAATTATATATATGTAAATGATAAGATATGTATACTGATATATTTATCAGTTTTAAGGCGATTTGCATTTAGTTTTATAGATATAGTTAGCGAAGTAACATTCACTTTTCGATGTAGCTCAGAACGGTATAACAGTTTCTTATTAGTAACACTTACAATTCTAAAAATAGATGGTCAAAAAATACAGTGGTTCAAGTCTCGCCGACATTCGGAAATCCTAACAAAATTCTAATAAACTTAGTTTCAGTCAACTCATTTCACGGATTGCTTTAGATTAACTTAAAAACACGCGTAGCTATAACCAATAGGGTTAGAAAAATACTCACCGTATCGATGTATGATGAAACACGAACGAAAAACACACAATACGATTAATTTCGAATTAAAACTCACTTTATAAAACTACTTTATAGCGAAATATAAAAAATGCTGTATCCTATTAACCATTAACATCTTCAAAAAGTTTTTTAATTAATATACTTAATGTAAATGTCCAAATCAATACACCAAACGCGACGGATCGAGAAAAAATACAATAAAAAAAATATTACGATTTAAAATGACACGCACACATAAAAAACTGACACGTGACGTTTCACAAAATAGTGTTGTCCAACATCGAAAAGTTTTATCGTATCGATAACAGGTACGTGTATTGTGTTCAAGTGCGACTTACGGAGTGAGGGACTAGTGTTGCGCCCGCGACTTATCAGTGACTTAGTCTGTAGTATCAACAATGTCAGTTAACGATTGCGCAGTTGTAAAGTTATATCGATTTTCGATGATTACGCATTGCGGGAAATCGGACGACAGGCAACGTGGGAATTGGCTGAATAATAAACAAGATTCTTTTAAATGAATTTTATTGTTCCTTTTTTAAAAGTTTATTAGTTTTAGTTCGTTCACCTGTAAAGATTTATTGTATCTGAGTAAAAGTTAACTGTATATCTCCAAGGTTAAACCGATGGAATTTGATGTTAATCATAGATTACTTTTTATTGTGAGATTACTCGGATATGTATAAAAATGTTATACGATGATAAATCTTTATAAGCGTATAAATATATGAACCCAAAAAAACATAATAGTCCTTTTTGAGAAAAGTCTTGTAAATAAATTAAATATAATAATTATTTCTTTTACTGCTTATTAATTACTAGCTTACCGCCAGCAGCTTCGCACGCGTGAGCTATACGAATTCAAATTAAGAATGACAGAGTTTCATACAAACTTTACCCTCTTTTTTCACTCCCTTAGGGGTAGAATTTCGGAAAATCCTTTCTTATTGGAAGCCTACTTCATACAAATAACACACCCTCCATGTTTCAGATCTCTACGATCAGCGGTTTAGGCTGTGCGTTGATCCGCCAGTCATTCAGGACAAAGCATTTTATATGTATATCATAGATAGAAGATAGATATAAATGCGAAAGTAACTCTATCTGTTCAAATGTAAATAAATCGACTGAAATAATTTAGATAAAAAATTGTCTCAAGACAAACAAACAAACAAAGAAAGGACATAGGATACTCTTCATGAGGGTAAATACATCAATTAGTTCTATTAGGATGCGTTTGAAACCGCGGGAAAAACTAGTATTTTTTTTAAAACAAAAGAATGTCATATTACTACCCTCCTTTTCAGCTTCATTGATAAATGATATTTATTTTGCAAGTAGGTTATAAAATAACACTTTTACACGTCAAACATATTTTTGTTTATAGCTAGGTGAGGCCGGTGTTTCCTATCTGACTACCTTGAGAAGAAACACCGAAACAAACTCAAGGGTCTTTGCAATTAGTTCATAAGTTCTTAGAACACAATACCTGACCTATCCCAACACCGTAACCATTCCGAAGTCTTGCACTTTACAAACGTTTGCTAATTAGGTCAACGGTAAAATTCTTAGTAAAACCTTTGTTGCTACGAAGCAGTAACTAACTTAATTAATAACTTAGGTAATGTTACAAATCGATCATATATCGTGGCGACACGATTCGATTTCTGAGAATTTGGCGGCACGTTGTCATTTCGTGTTGCTAGTTCGTCAATTTAGTCCGAAGGCTTAGAAATGTGAAAGACATCGAATTAATTGGCACAGCACTATTTTTTTATCGATTAAAAATATTTTTGATTTGTAATGTCGAGACCTCATCTCAACATAGCTAAAAAAATATATAGAGCAAGGGTTATGCAAAGCTGATTATGTAATTCCAGCACATCCACGTTTTGCGAGATAGGTTTAAGTCTGATGCGAAAAGGGACAATCTTATTTATCATCATCAGCCTATACTATTGTCCCACTACCAGGCACAGGCCTCTTATCATACAGAGAAAGCCTGATTTGGTACGTCATGGTAAGGCCTCAGAAGTCGTGGATTCAGCAAAAATGATATTTAGAACATTACTTTCTTAGCTTATGCCTGTGATCTCGTCTGTGTGGATTTTGAAATAGATCCTAATACCTGAATATAAAGTAATCTATGTGTTAACCAAGGTAAACTATCAATGTGCCAAACCTCATGCAAATCCATTGCGCCGTTTTTGCGAAAAAAAAAATTTTCTTCAATTATATATATTGCCTAGTAGGAAAACGTTACAAACATACATTATTACCTTAGCATATTATATTCTTATTGAAACAGTAATTTGGTCGACACTAATCTAGGTCTAATTAACCGGTTTAAACTGGATAGCTATCGATATGACTTAATTACAACGATTGGTTTACAAAAAGCATGACGGTTTAATCTACACATATAAAATGCTTTGTCCTGAATGACTGACGGATCAACACACAATCTAAAGTTAATCGTAGAGACCAGAAACTTGGAGGATGTGTTCTTTGTATGACGTAGGCATTCGATATGAAAGGATTTTCCGAAATTCTACCCCTAAGAGGCTGAAAAAGGGGGCCAAAGTTTATATGAAACTCTGACATTTTAAATTTCAATTCGTATAGCCCACGCAGGCGAAGTCGCCAACGGAAAGCTAGTCTAATAATTTATTTTACAAACTAGCTGTAAGCTGCGGTTTTTTTCGTATTCTAAGACCCTAAGAGAGCTGCTATATGTACCTGGATAAAAATCCATTGTCCTTCTCCAGGTTTCAAGCTATCCCCATGCTTAATTTCATCTGAATCGAAATAATAGTTTAGGTATACGTAGTGCCTCTTATCTCTTTTTTATATATGGAAATAATGTCTGTCTGTCTGTTAAACTGTACGGTAAAACGGCTGATTTAGGTGAAATTTGGAAATTTCACAAATGGATATAGATCCCTCTCCATGATAAAACGGAGAAACCGATTCACGTGAAATTGGTATATCTGAAAAATATGGATAAATGAATATAGGATAGTTTTTATCTTGGTGCGTTAATAGTTCCCTCAGCGTGCGAGTGAAGCCAGGGACTATAACTAATACTGTTATAAAGGCACATTTTATTAAAATCAGCAATATTTAATACTCTTAGCTTAATCAGCAATCGATTTCATATTTCTTTGCAAATTCGTTCAATGTATTGATAGCAACTGCATAGCTTACTAGTGACTACATTATAATTTCTTCGAAAGAAAATTTTATTTCATAGTGAATTTAGAAAAATAGTGAAGTGTAGTGTGTTTTATCGATAAAAGTATATCGATATAAACTTATTTGTGACTGTATATTTTCTTTGGTGCTAGTGAGGATGAAAATATCGAATTAAAAACAGTTTTTTTTTTCTGTTCTGGATATAATTGATGTAAGTAACTAAATATTAGTCTATTTTCACTTTAGACCATTCTTGTACCATCCATTTTTATTATGGTCACATGTTCTGCGATTTTAGGACATAGAGCCTATGGATCTATCGCAAGCCGTAATAATGCAAGCATTGCATTAAAATGGGTGTGTTTTAAATGAAATAGAATATACCTACATAAGCGTCAATCGAGTTTTAATAAGAAAAAATACTTTATATTTAAATAGTTTATATACAAAGATGTAGATCACGCTTTGTTTTCACTTACTAATAAAGCTAAAACTACGAAATAAATAAGCTTTTTTAAGGCTACGACTGACTGCCTCTACTGACTGACTGGTCTAGTGGTGGCATAGCGGGAATGCTGAAAACGGGTTTGATTCCCTTGTCGGGCCAAAATCGCTTTGTGGGTTTTAGAAAATGTCGCATAGCAGCCCGGAGTCGGGAAGTTGGTGGTGTTATACCCCCGTGCTTGGGAGGGCACGTTAAGCTGTCGTCCCCGGCTGCTATCTTGATAGCTGGCAGTTGGTTGTTACAATTCCATGTCAGAGGCCGTCAGGCGGATTTGAGAAAACTCTGACACTAGGACTTGTTAGGTTGGTAAAACCTGTAACCCACACGATAAGAAGAAGAAGAAGAATGGGAAATCATCAAATGACTACTCCAACTCTTGGCGGAGTGGGAGTGGTTCAGGCGTATCAGGGTTAAAGTGGTTAAAGCACCTGCCTCTCGTGTACGAGTGTGCGGGTTCGAAACCTGGCAAGTACCAATGTGACTTTTCTAAAGTCATATGTACTTTCTAAATATATCTTAGACACTACTGACTAACGGTGAAGGAAAACATCGTGAGGAAACCTGGACTTAAGTCTGAAATCGCCAATCCGCCTTGAGCAAGCGTGGTGATCAATGCTCATACCTTCTCTATATGAGAAGAGGCCTGTGCCCAGCAGTGGGACAATATATAGGCTGATGATGAATCTCGCAGCAAATAATAAAACCCTGATAGACATTACTACAGAAAAAAACATTGATTCTGAGTACCAGAGTTGTTAAATTAACTACAATATTGATAAACCTTTAAGAAAAGTGGAATAATTAACATAAACACCTAATTAATTAATTTTAACAACAAAACTTTTTTGAAAAATGAATCCATATTGACGACCTGAGTGGTTCAGTGGTCAACATGCCGGAATACCACGCAAGAGGTCCCGGGTTCGATTCCCGGCCAGGCAGAAATTGAAATGATGAATTTTAATTTCTGTGTTGGGTCTGGGTGTTATTATGTATAATATGTATGTATTTAAAAAGTATATAAGTAGTATATCCGTTAAGCTAGCACCCATAACACAAGCATGCTTGCATTGCTTACTTTGGGGCTAGATGGCTAAATTGTCCAAAGATATTTCCCTTGGTCACGGCATCACGCGTGAACGGCTAGACCAATTTAGATAAAATTTGGTACGAAGACAGAGGACCCTAGAGAAGGTTTTAGGCGTGAAGTAGTTCCATCGGGACGCGGGTGAAACCGCGGTAAACAGCTATTTCACAATAAATATCACTGTTACAAATTTACTATATATAAATGTTTGCATGTCACAATAATTGTGAATAAGCGTTATGGATCTGTATAATTTACTAATTTTAAGACCAAAACTTATATGGCAAATAAATTGAATTGAACCAACATAATTATGCAGTCTTTAAAAAACCAGACAATCGCACTTTCCATCATACATTTCCTTGCCAAAATACGGGAACCCTCAGTGTAGACCCCGACTCACACTTCACCAGTTCCTGTACGACTCCAATGTCACAGTACGTCCTTCCCTGTCGTACAATGACGCGCCACAGACATCATCGTGGCGTATAAGTAGTGGGCGTCTGTCCCAGCACTAATGTTTCACTGACATGGTATAATAAGTGGTTTCCTTTAGACTAGTCGTCCTACGGGTCTACGATGACTAGCATTTACGTACTAGGTATAAATGTTAGCTAAGTGGACAGTTATCAGTTATCTGGAGGCATGGTAGTACCCCCGCCCATAGATATTATGAAAAATGAAAAAAAAATCGTAAACTATTTTGTTCTAATTCTGTCACAGAAATTAACAAAAGTTATGATTTTGTTTACCACGATTTTCTGAAAGTATTTACGAAACGACGAGCTTCTAATCTAAAGTAATGAAGAGAAAAGAAAGAAAGAAAGAAAATGTGTTTAATTACGTGATTGGAGATACATACATATACACAAAAAAATACAAAAAACTACTGATACATAAGGGGGTAGTATGCGTCACAAACACGCAATACGGCCCTCGCTAAGCTTAGTAATGCTGTGACCCTATGCGAGACAAAGTCCCAGCGCTGATTTTCAGCGATAGCCGAATACTGACGTGATGACGTCAAATCGGTGATGCAAATAAATATAACATAAATAAATACAATATGTAAATATTAATGTGTGCACAAAGAGAACTGACTATTTTATACAAAATGATTAAAATAATGATGTAATGAGATATCTATTTGAGCTAAATTTGGATGGGGTGGAAGGGAGTGTCAGACTCTTACTGACTAAAACCAATCCATGTTCCTTCCTCTGCCCTTTGTATTCCGGGGGTGCGGTATCCCGGCAAACTTTTAAGTGCTAATATTTGTAAAATTCGGGCCCCCCTCTATCTTCTGAGTAGCTGTTCCTAGAAATATGAAAAATAAATCATAGACCTATAACATATTAGAAAACTATTAGGTACAGCTAAGTAGGCTTTACCGATTACAAAGGGATCGACAATTACGGGACTCTATCGCGCGTGGCTCGACACGTGGTTTTTATCATAGGTATCAATAACGAGATCCTTATGAATTAATAATAGGCGATATCACATTTTGGTACCTAGATAGTTGACGAATTATGACGTCACTTGGACTCTGACTTTGACACCGTGGGAAATCCCACCGATGACGTGCTTGATTATAATCATCTTAACATGATCATTAGGTCATGACTCTTCTAATATTTCATGCATGATATTTAAACTAATAAAAAAAATACGGTAATTTTTGTACATAAAAATTATAAAAAAAAACTGTCAAGTTTTCGTTTGGGTTCCGTAGATTTTTTTTTTAAATTTATTTTTGCATTTGCAAATAGTCGATGCAAAAGATAGGCATAGTTCTTAGTTTGGTCATAGCTCGGGCAAAGCATAATTATGGTTTTTAGTAGCAACACACAGATTTTAAATGTAAGCCACTTCTTCCCAGCAAAAACACAGGAAGTGGTGAAGGGCGGGCATTTTGGGGCTATCTTTTGTAAATTTGACGTTCAAAGTCTTTCGGACTTAATTAGCATTTTAGCTTTTTAAGCATACATTTAGATACTTTCCATAGGTTGAATTTAATTGACGTTGTGCTTGAGTCCTGAGTCAGCTTCTACGTAAGTTTTTCCTCTGTAATAAACTGGAACTTTACATAAAAAACAAGTTCTTTGTTGCGGGAAAATATCTGTTTATAAATGTGGCTGCGGAATGTTCGAAAGAGTTACCGCGCCCCCGAAATATAAAGGGCTGAGGAAGGAAAATGGATGGGTTTTAGTCAGTAAGAATCTGACATTTCCTCTCGCTCCACCCACGGCAGAACGAGTCACTTGATGATTTCTCATCCGAAAAAAAGGTGGGATGTTGGTGTTTTTTCAATGAGCGAATGGTTTGATCAGTACAGTGTGAGGAACCCTAAAAATAAAGCATTTTAAGCTGACGCCTGTTATGACGCACGTGGTGTTGACTACGTTTGAATGTAGGTATATGTCTATCTCCTGAATGATTGTTTATATTAAAGCTGCAATTTTAAGAATTGCATGCTATCTGACGTCACAACCAACGGATATGCAGTAGGAAAGCGTACCGATATTTTAAAACAAGTTGTCACTAGACTAAGCCAAGAATAACTTGGCGAATCTGTGAAGTCAAATATAAAATTCTCTTTGCATTAATTTCACGTCTTATATGACAAATTACGACGCACGGGCTGTCCGCCATGTCTAACTAACTCCGTGCCTCAGAAAGCACGTTAAACTGTTGGTCCCGGCTGTCATTGGTAGATCTTTGACAATCGTTACGGGTAGTCAGAAGCCAGAAAGTCCGACAATCAGTCTTACCAGAAGTATCGTGTTACCCGGTAACTAGGTTGTGGAGGTCAGATAGGTTGTCGCTCCATGGAAAACACTCGTACTCAGCTACATCCGGCTTAGACTGGAAGCCGACCCCAACAATGTTGGGAAATGGCTAGGCAGGCAGATGATATGACAAATTATACCGTATAATTATTTATAGTGAAGAAAATTTCTTGAAATTAAATAATAATTACAATAAAATAAAATATTCATTGCTTTAAGGTGGTTGTTAAGTCAACATTATATGTATATAATTACTTTACGTCTTTAACCTGCAATGTTTTAATCGTGGATGACCTACGACACAGGTTTTCCTAGTGTAGGAATCCACTAAGTCACCAAATTGACTGTATGGACTTATGTCACATAAATTATTCACAACAATATTGTACATGCAACTTAGATGAAATAAAGAATTTATTATTATTTCCTTTATTTAAACTTCATACATATTTTTTTCATTTTTAAATATTCATTATATAAAAAATATAAAAAAAACATTTAAAAATATAAAAAATAGGGATCCACCGATGTCGGGAACAGGGTCCAAGCTACCGGTGGTTAGGGCTCCAGAGACAGGAACCTCCTCACAATACGAGCCGTATCAAGGAGAACCGCCTTCTGAATCAGGCCCTTGACCCAGCCGCCTAACGAGAGCCTCGCGAGATGTTGATCGAGGCTCTTGGCCATCAGGCCATTGGCTGTCACGACTATCGGCACAATGACAGCAGAGTCCACATTCCACATGTCGACAACCTCGTGCGCCAAGTCGAGATACTTTATTTGTTTCTCTTTCTCGGCTTTCACGAGATTCTCGTCATGCGGAATAGTGACGTCGACAATCATTGTGCGGCGCACTAATCGGTCTATCACCACTATGTCAGGCTTATTGGCTACAATAGTCCTGTCAGTGATGATAGACCGATCCCAGTACAACGTGACATGGTCATTTTCCAGAACTGGGTCGGGCGCATACCTATAGTACGGTACCTCAAGATCCACGAGTGATCCTCAAGAATTTATTATTATTATTATTATTATTTACTTACTCATATCTTTGATGACGTAAACATTTAAAACTGACCCGAATCTATTGCTCCAAAGTGTACTTTCTTTGTAACAAATATAAGCATACTTTCTATGTTCACTGTAATTACAGTATACGAAATTGTGCCCTTCATCATAAAAGAGAAAGTTTAATTAGTAAAATAATTCTTAAGTGACGCTCATAGTTATTTTCAAAACAAAACCATTAAAGGTACTATACTATTTTGGGCCTGTGGTTTTACCTACGCGTAATTTTTATTACTACACTAGCTTCCCGCCAGCGGATTCTCCTGCGTGGGCTATACGAATTCAAATAAAAAATGACAGAGTTTCATACAAACTTTGTCCCCCTTTTTTAAAAGGCTAACTCTTAGAAGTAGAATTTCGGAAAATCCTTTCTTATCGGATGCCTACGTCATACACACCCTCCAAGTTTCAGGTCTCTACGATCAGCGGTTTAGGTTGTGCGTTGATCCGTCAGTCATTCAAGACAAAGCATTTTATATGTATTAATAGATAGATGTGGGTAGGGATGTATAGGCAGTCGCTCAATGTCAAATATTGGTGTTTTTTCGGATGGGAAATCATCAAATGATTCCTACGCCATGGGCTTACTGACTAAAACCCATCCATGTTCCTTCCTCAGCCCTTTGTGTTCCGGGAGCGCGGTAACACTTTCGAACATCCCGCAGCTGACCCCTGAATCCAACATAGTTAAGAAAAGCCTAGGCACATGGTGAATGATTCATTGTCAGAACCGTTCATAATATTATCTCTTTCATTCCTTTGAAGAAATATTCGGTTAAATTCAATATCACATGATATTACAGTCCAATAAGCATTCTTCGAGTCTAGTGCTTCCATTCTATATTAAAAATCTATCTTAGATAGTATTTACGCACGTTTAAACCGATTTACAATATAGGATACCTACCTGTGAGAATAAAAAAAGTAAAATTGGTGTTGTTGAGTTAACTCGCAGTTAATCTGTAACTATTTGAGTAATAGAATTTAGATTTATTAATATTGATTTATTTAAAAAATTACTAGGTAGCTCTTGTCCGTGGTTTCGCCTGCATCGTAGCGGAACTAGTTCGCACAATAAGATAAAAAGTACCCTATGTATTAATCCAGGTTATAAACTACGTGTGTACCAAGTTTCATCCAAATCTGTTGAGTAGTTTTTACATAAAAGAGTAACAAAGATACATCCATCGTTATACTTTCGCATTTATAATATTACTAGCTTTCCGCCTGCGGCTTCCCCCACGTGGACATTTTTTTTTATACCTTGAGTTACATTATTCAAGTTTTAATAGGGATCCCTAATTATTTCTGGAGATAAATATAGCCTATGCCACTTCGTAAAGATGAATCTTTCTAACGGTGAAAGTATTTTTAAATTCGGTCCATTCGTTTTTGAGTTAAAGTCCTACAAACAAACAAACAAATCTTTCCTCTTTATAATATTAGTATAGATAAAATAGAACTATATTATATTCATTATAACTTGCATCTCTACTTATCTCAAAAGAAAGTTGAAGGTAAAATTTATATAATTATATAGAACTTTGTTCTTACTGTAAATTATATTTATTTACAGAAAAAAACTAGACATTTCTAAAAAATTATGATTCGTTGTATGTCAGCACTTCTACTAAATTGTTCCTTTTTTGCCATTCGCTAATGATCTCAGGAAGTAGGCGATTTTATATGTATTATTTCAATACTAGTGTCTTATTTGGGTTTTCTTGACCGTACTACAGAAAATTATTTTTGAAAAACATTCCAAAATATGTGTTAATTTGCGAAATATGTGCAAAATGTTTAGTTTTTTTTTTAAATTATTAATGCGGTACGTAACAATATTATTTCTGAACCTGTATTGTAAACCTTTATTTTTGAAAAGAGTGTCTATGGAGTTTCTTGCCGGTTTGTCTCCATAAGACCCACTCCTTGGAACCGTGCAACTAGCTTGACATTTCATAAGTGCCTGCAAAGACCTATTTGAAATAAAAACAATGAATTTGAATGAATTTAAACTTTGGTCCTAGGAGACGCCACTTTCTGCAATGATTTAATCTTAGATTAAGGAAAGACTGCGCTGCTTCGACTAAATAAAGCCAGTGTTCATGTAAAAATGAGGCACCAAATACTATGCCGAAGTCGGCATACCCGAGCCAGTCCGAAGCCAATCCCGTTGCAAGAAAGGCGTCCCGGATGATTTAGGTAGAAATAATCCGGAGTAAAATGCCAGTTTTTGTAGTGAAACTGCGTAAAAATAATACTAGAAAAGTAAGAAACTGGGATCAGGGGCTGTGCCACCACGTGTTTTTGCAATCATTATTCAAGTTTGAGAGCGTGACACAGCTACTAACGTCGTATAGCTCCGTCTCTTTTACATAACAAAAATAATCTTGTTTTGGCACGTCATGGTAAGGCCCCAGATCAGTTACACTCTAAATATGTTGACGCATTCACGGGGTTATTGTTGTTAGGAAGCGCGGCTAGTCGGAGCGGCGCGAAGACTTTTATTAATCTTTGCAAAATAGAACACCTAAAAATGGTATTCTGATATTGAAACACACAGACGATCAGACAATTTATTAGTAGTTAGCACGTTTAAATACGACGCTAAGACATACACATATGATTGCAGCACCATATTCCGACACTCATTAAAGTTATTATCAAGATATTTAGATATTTCCCGTCAAACGTAATAAGTAGGTAGGTGCATTTTAGCGTTTATTTTTATTTCTTATTATCCAGTAGTTCCTATAAAGTTTTATAGGTATACCTACTAATCCCCGGTTTGTGTGCTGTGTAGAACTATTGCAAAACACGGAAAGATACTTGAGCTATTGTGATGAAACTATAAAAACTTATGGCGTCTGCCGAAACAATGTCATACATAAATGTAAAAAATATTTTTTGCAAAAATAGATCCGACTTCAAAATCACTACAAATTGACAAATAACTAACACTTACGTTATTCTAGAAGTCGGTGTCTCCAATTAGGTATTGATTTGTGTATTTTCGCCACTGACTTCAAGAATGATGTATAGGTAAGTTATTTTTCAAAAATCCCAGTTTAATAAAGATAACTCTATCATCTCATTTCTCCTTAAAAGGTTAGAGGCGTGATGTTAGGGATTGCAGCAATCACGGGTTCTTTGCTGTAAGTAATTTGATAGTTCCATTAGCTATCTCCGAAGAACTTCATCAGATCCTAATATACTACTACTCACTAAAACCTTCCTTGAAATATATGCATTCAAATTACGAAAATTCCATCCAAATAAATGATCATACTGATAATTTATTTTTAGAAAATGGCAGACATACAAACATATTATCATACAAACGTATGGTCATAGAAATATCTTCAAGCATACAGATCATTATCATCGGCCTATATATTGTCCCACTGCTGGGCACAGGTCTCTTTCAATACTGAGAAGGCATAGAGCATTGATCACCACGCTTGCTCAAGGTGGACTGGCGATTTCAGACTTTTTAACCGACTTCAAAAAAAGGAGGAGGTTATCAATTCGACTGTATTTTTAGTGTTCCGTAGTCCGACAAGGAACCCTTATAGTTTCGCTCTGTCCGTCTGTCTGTCTGTCTGTCTGTCTGTCTGTCCGCGGCATAGCTCCGTGGTTTTTGTTATTAGAAAGCTGAAATTTAGTATGAATATGTATATTGATCACGCCGAGAAAGTGGTAAAATAAAATTTTGAAAAATATTTTTTTTTAGGGTAGCTCCCAAACATGTAAAGTAGGGATGAATATTTTTTTTCTCGCGTACCCCTTTGTGTGGGGTATCGTTAGATAGGTCTTTCAAAAATATTATGGGTGTGTGAAGATCATTTTTCGGTTAAGCGAGCCATTTGCGAAATATCTAGATTTTAAGTGAATTTTTTTGTTCGATACGAGTTACCCCGCCCTCTAACTTTTGAATGGCTGTACCTAGAAATGTGAAAAAAATCACAGACGTAGCACATGTAATGAACTTACAAGGAAAACTATCACGGCTAAGTAGGCTTAACCGATTACAGAGTTATAGTCGACTAACTGAGACCTACTACGGAACCCTACTGCGCGTGGCCCGACACGCACTTGGCCGGTTTTTTTTTTTTTATGTTTGTTACCTCATAACTTGCGACTGGGTGAACCGATTTTCATGATTATTTTTTTATTTGAAAGCTGGTGCTTCCCGTGTGGTCCTTTAAAACTTTACTATGTAACTACAAGACACCGACTTCTAGAGCGATGTTTTGATCGTAAACCGTTTAAATAAAAATTATTTTTTACTTTTCAGTTTTTTTTTTGGAAGTCGGTTTTAATTTTTTTGTAAAAAGCTTTTTTTTAGGTCCAGGTTTCCTTACGATGTTTTCCTTCACCGTTAGTCAGTGGTGCCTAAGATATATTTAGAAAGAACATAATGACTTTAGAAAAGTCACATTGCTACTAGCCAGGTTTCGAACCCGCACACTCGCACAAGAGAGGCAGGTGTCTTAACCACTAGGCCACCACGACTTTTCAGCATACGGATATATCAACACTAAATAGGCATGTGCTAATTTTATCTAAGTAAAGATAATTTATCTAAAGTGGTTAGATTAATTAGCAATGCTATGAGAATTGGTTTTGTGTGTATATCTTATTTTGTCAGCTTTTGAGTTTGCGACAGCACATATGGATAAATTTTGTATAGGTTGTTATGGCTGAATTGTCTGTTAGAAGTCAGGGATCTGAAAACTTCGAATCCTTACTAATATTATAAATGCGAAAGTAACTCTGTCTGTCTGTCTGTCTGTCTGTTACGCTTTCACGCCAAAACTACTGGACCGATATAAATGGAATTTGGTACAGAGATAGAATAGACCCTGAGGAACAACATAGGCTACTTTTTACCCGGGTGCGCTAAGTAGTTCCTTCGGGATGCGGGTGAAACCGCGGGAAACAGCTAGTTTAAAATAAAACTTTAATATTTTTTCATAGGAAACTATACTCCATTTACAATAAGATTGGAGATTTGAACGTACCCTATTTACCGTTTGGTCAAACGATTTAAAGCTCTATTCCTAAGGTGTCATAACAAGAACAGATGCAGAATATATTTATTATTGTAAACATTATTTTGCTTTCAAATGTTTTTATCAGGACGGAATAGAACTCAAAATCGGTTGAATAAGCTGCAAAAAGAGTTTGGAAGTTTTTCTAATCTTATTGTACACTAGCTTCTGCCAGCGACTTCGTCCGCGTGGAACAGTGGTGCTTCGCTCCTTTTAGTTTTAGCATGATGATATATAGCTTATAGCCTTCCTCGATAAATGGACTATCTAACACTGAAAGAATTATTTAAATCGGACCAGTGGTTCCTAAGATTAGCGCGTTTAAACAAAATGACAACATTTCCCTTCACTGCTCTGCTCCTATTGATTGTAGCGTGATGAAATGTATACTATAACCATCTCAGGAGTATGACAAATAATTGTACCAAGTTTCGTTAAAATCCGTCGAGTAGTTTTTGTTTCTATAGAGTTTATACAGACAGACAGACAGACAGACAGACAAAAATTTTACTGATTGCATTTTTGGCATCAGTATCGATCCCTAATCACCCCCTGATAGTTATTTTGGAAATATATTTCATGTACAGAATTGACCTCTCTACAGATTTATTATAAGTATAGAAGAAGATATAGATGAAGTATAGGAGTTTTATAATATTTGTTAGGTAGTAACTCAATGGTAAGGTAGGAGCTCGTGGCTAAGTAACAGCCGCACAGGTCGATCGATCAAAGGTTAAGCTACGCTTGGCGCGGTCAGTCTGTGGATTAGTGACCATGTATGTCATAGCGAGACTCCTCCGTGCCTCGGAAAGCACGTTAAGCTGTTGGTCCCGGCTGTCATTTGTAGATCTTTGACAGTCGTCATGGGTAGTCAGAAGTCAGAAAGTCTGACAACCAGTCTTACCATGGGGTATCGTGTTACACGGTAACTGGGTTGTCAGGTAGGCAGTCGCTCCATGTAAAACACTGGTACTCAGCTGCATCCGGTTTAGACTGGAAGCCCACCCCAACATAGTTGGAGAAAGGCTAGGCACATGATGATGAGGTAGTATTGACTCAATCGAAGATGGCGAAGCAGTGATCATTTTATGATTAAAATCGTTGTAAAATTTTGTATTTTTAACCACAGCAAGTAACAACACAACTAATAACTTATACTATACTACTATATTTACTAAAAATAAAAATAACACTAATAATGAAGAAACCTCTGGAGATATTGCGAAGAAACGCTAGATCTAATCCAAGGAGTAAATTGCTGCCGTATTCTTGTAAAATTCCAAGAGATTTGAATAGCACAGTAAACAAGATATCCTAAAATTATAAATGCGAAAGTGAGTTAGTTTGTTTATTGGTTACTTACTTAGAAAGCGAATACAACTTGAAAAGTCACATTGGTACTTGCCAGGTTCCGAACCCGCCCACTCTTGTACGAGAAGCACGTGCCTTAACCACTAGGCTACCACAACATTCTGTATATGAAGGGCCATGACCCAGCAAATGAATGTTTTATATATAGGCCTGTTCATCACGAGAATGACATCCACACGGTGTATAGTCTGTGGTCACAGATAACATATTGCGCGGAGAAAACTTCCATATAAGGCGGTAGACGGAAATTGGACTTGCCCGCGCACCGCGCACGGCGCACCCGCGGACTTCGCATTTTTACATTGGACTGTTCGGTTCTATTTTTTATTTTTCTAACACATTTGTAATCGTAGTATTATTTCAAGTAAACTTTATATTATGAACAAAAGTCTTCATTATTTCACGCATCATAGTTTACGCCCCTACAAGGCCCATGATAAAACCAGACTACAGGATATAATTACTTTCCCAAATAACCAGTCATTTCTTCACAGCTCTATAAATAGAGATAATTGTGATTATATATATCATAGATGTCAATAAAATGGAAGGAGTTTCCGTCGGTTCATTTAAAAAAAAAATAGTTTAAAAAAACTAAAAAAACACGCTTTTATTGCTGACCGAACTAAAAAGTAGAAAATAATTCAATTCAGAGTAAAAAGCGTGGGGTGCATTTTCCTATATTTTCATGACTCTCCTCTCATAAATGGTTGCCAATAGAATAGGTGTAATAATTAAAATATCAAGCACCCCACGCTTTTTACTCTGAATTGAATTATTTTCTACTTTTTAGTTCGGTCAGCAATAAAAGCGTGTTTTTTTAGTTTTTTTAAACTATTATTTATTTTCCATTTTTTAGTTCGGTCAGCAATAAAAGCGTGTTTTTTTAGTTTTTTTTTTCGGATTATTGCATTGTCATCGGCCCTTAACACGTGTGCAAAGTTCCAAGTTGATCAGACGTCTAGAACCCAGTGAAAATTAGGTTCAAAGATTCCGTTACATACATACATACATACAACCGTGTGTAACATAAAAAGCGTGTTAAAAAAATTAGCTAAATTGTTGTTGGCTATATCGTCATCATCATCAGCCTATATATTGTCCCACTGCTGGGCACAGGCCTCTTCTCATACAGAGAAGGTATGTGCATTAATCACCACGCTAGCTCAAGGCGGATTCAGACTTTTTAGTGTAAGTTTGCTGACGATGTTTTTCTTCACCGTTAGTCAGTGTCTAACAACTTAAAAAGTACATAATTATAACTTTAGAAAAGTCACTTTTTTACCTGCCAGGTTTCGAATCCGCACATGAAGATGCAAGTGCCTTAACCACTATGCTACCACAACTATTGTTGGTTATATACCTTTTGCCAGAAGAAAACAAAAAAATGTTTTTTTTTTCTGTTAGTCTGTATGCTTGTCTTTTTATATAAGGTCCATCTATTCATACTCGAAATATTTTAAACCATGCATCTATAAGTGGTAAAGAAACCATAGAAACGATTTTTTATTTTTATCTAACCACATTTTTTTTCCTATTAAATAACTTTAAATTACTTGACACACATAAAAAATACTGACTCCTTTTTATTTTACATCCATTACGCTAGTTTCTTCGTAGTATTCTGTCAATGAAGTGGGCGGCGACATGGTGACGCCATAGGACGGCGCGCGGCTTGATCACACGCATACACACACACGGTCAAAAATGATAAAAGAGTAGGTACCGAGAGAGTTTATTATAAAACTACCTTATTCCTGCGGAACTAATTACCGCACCCACATAAGCTGCTGAATGGTTTTAGATGAAATTTAATTTAATTCCTTCGGGATGCGGGTGAAACCGCGGGAAACAGCCACTTTGCATCTATAACTCACTAGCTTTCCGCCAGCAGCTTCGCCCGCATGGGCTATACGAATTTAAATGAAAATAGACAGAGTTCCATATAAATGTTGCCCCCCTTTTTCACTCCCTAAGGGGTAGAATTTCGGAAAATCCTTTCTTATCGAATGCCTACGTCATACAAAGAACACACCCTTCAAGTTTCAAGTCTCTACGATCAGCGGTTTAGGCTGTGCGTTGATCCGTCAGTCATTCAGGAAAGCATATTTATTTCATTACGATTATATTCATGCCTATCGTTTGGGTGTAGCGGAACTTATTGAGCCGCATCCAGTATCGTTATAGCAACGTGGTTCTGAGCTATATACAGGCTGTTGTTACTAAGTCAACCACTGTTATCCGTCACAATTACAGTCCTTCTCAGAAACACCCCCTGTACTGATCAATGCCCTCTCTTCTGTAATTACTCACTTTGTTCTATTAAAATACTTAGTTTATTTCGTGGTTCAATAGAGAGTAATCAGGATAAAATTACTTATAGCAAATAAGACTTCATTATTCAAAAATAAAACGAATTATGTATGTACCTAATAATTGGGATCCCGGACAGTAAAACGGCTGAACCAAATTAGATACAATTTAGTTCCCTCAAGACGCAGGTTCAGGACCTGGTAACCAGCTAGTTCTATCCTACTTAATATTATGAATATGAAAGCGAGTTTGTTTTTTTTGTTACGCTTTCACGTTAAAACGGCTCAACCGATTTGGATGAAATTTAGTACGTAGATAGAGAAGACCTTGGAAACGGTTATAGTCTACTTTTTATATGGGTGCTTAAATTAATTCCTTCAGGGCGCAGGTGAAACCGCGGGAAACAGCGAGTGATCTATCTATACATATAAAATGCTTTGTCCTGAATGACTGACGGCTCAACGCACAGCCTAAAACGCTGATCGTAGAGACCTGCAACTTGGAGGTTTAGTTCTTTGTATGGTGTAGGCATCCGATAAGGAAGGGTTTCCCAAAATTCTACCTCTAAATGCGTGAAAAAGGGGGGCAAAGTTTGTATGTAACTCTGTTATTTTAAATTTGAATACGTATGTATAGCCCACGCCCGTGCCTCGGAAAGCACGATAAGCTGTGTCATTTGTAGATATATGACAGTCGTAACGGGTAGTCACATGCCAGAAAGTCTGATAACCAGTCTTACCAAGGGGTATGGTGTTACCCAGTTACTGGGCTGTGGAGGTCAGATAGGCAGTCGCTCTATGTAAAACACTGGTACTCAGCTGCATCCGGTTTAGACTGGAAGCTGACCCCAACATCGTTGGGAAAAGGCTAGGCAGATGATGATGATGACGTATATTTCTTTCTTTCTTTCTTTCTTTTTGTTTCTTTCTTTCTTTCTTCTTTCTTTCTATAGCTCACGCAGGTGAAGCCGCTGGCGAAAAAGTAGTATTCTATATAAATATAAGTTAAATATATCCCAAGTTTTCCGTCATAAGCAGACTTATTAACTAACAAGATGTTTGGTCAAGCCTCCATTATCTCCCGCTGGGAGACAATTGTCTATGTCCAATATAATTAATCTGTGGACAGCAGATTATTGGTATTGATAGCTTTATAATAATGGGATGGACGCCATGTTGTTTTTGTCTTAGATAAATAAAACAATAATCAAGGAATTAGGAAATTAAGTGACCCCCGCGTCTGCCAATATATTTAGTTGATGTAGATATAATAAGGGTTTAATTAAAAACAATTAATCAATTGAAAGATCAGCCTGGCTTAGTTTTTCAGGAGTTTCGTAAATATCAATCAATATTTTACCTAACAACTGCTGACTGATACCTAGTTAAAATTTTGTATGTCTCTGCCATTCACGGGACTACAGAGTCCCGAACCTTTGCGAAGGAAAACGTGGGGCCGAAGCCAACACGCAGAAGTTCTTTGAGCCAACTTTAATGAAATGTGATGGCGACACTCATGGCCGGCGATTATCCCTGTGAACACCGTAGACATGCACCCAAGGACAATCCCCGGTTTGTGCAGGACTATTGCAAAATGTAGAAAGATACTTCTTGGCAGTTCTTGGGCTATTATGATGGGATGATAGTGGACTAGGATATGGCGGACTATGGGAACAATACAATACAATACAAATACTCTTTATTGTACACCAATTACAAATACAGATCAAAGAGAAATATAATAATTATGTAGGTACAATGGGCGGCCTTATCGCTAAATAGCGATCTCTTCCAGACAACCTTTGGATGGACTTAAACAGAAAAGATAGATAACGGGTAGTCCGTGGTGTACTAAATACTTAACATAAAATATAATAACACAAAAAATTATAGACATATGTAAATGCATAAAAAAGAAAAGAGAAAATAAGAATAATCTTAATCTATTGACAGGTAATGTGCTTTGACCATTTTTTTAAACAATGCCAAAGACTGAGCACGTCTTATTGACACAGGCAACCCATTCCACAAACGAGTAGCCTGCACTACAAAGGACTTGGCATAAAATTTTGAGGAATGCGGTGGCATCTCAAGGCTTAAATTTTCCGATGACCTTAAGCATCTAGTATGTGTGTCATGAAGGAACTTGAATCGTTCTTTGAGATAAGAGGGGGAATTTGGATTAAACAGTATGCTGTAAACATACTGGGAACCTATGGCGCCTGCCGTAACAATGTAAAATACACACGTAAACATGGCAGGCGGAGACTCGCCAGCTTACTAACCGGGCCCTCAGAAATGGTCGCTTAAATTGCAACAAATACCTAATTTTTTAATATTAATAAGAAGCTTTTTTCCACGATTTCATCTGCGTCTCGATTTAATACGCACCCTAATAAAAAGCCTTGTCTATAACTGTCTCCTGGGTCCACTCTATCTCCGCAACGAAATTTCATACAAATCTGTTCAGACTTTTTACTGTGAAAGCGTAATGAACAAACCAATTCACTTTCGCTTTATAATATTAGTTAGCATGCAAACGGAAAGTCTGTCTGTTTGTACGAAGTGCTTAATCGCCAATTTAGATGAAATTAGCTATTTCGAAAGACAAGCTTAGGACAATACACATTTTGTTCCATGGGAATTAGGATTTTTAGCGGGAGAAGTATGGTCATCCATCAATACGCTGACCGCGGCATGAGTAACTTTACCTCGAAGACCGATCAAAGTAGTCTTAAACTTTATTTTGTACTAGCTTTCCGCCAGCAGCTTAGCCCACGTGGGCTATACAAATTCATATCAAAAATGACAGAGTTGCATTAAAACTTTGCACTTTTTCACCCCCTTATGGGTAGAATTTCGGAAAATCTTTTCTTATCTGATGCTTACGTCATACAAAAAACACACCTTCCAAGTACCAGGGGGGTTAGACAAGTGGCAAAACGCTAACGCTCAATGTATGGGAATGACATATAGCTAGTCGTAAACGAATGTCATTCCCATACATTGAGCGTTAGCGTTAGCGTTTTGCCACTTGTCTAACCCCCCAGGTCCCTACAATCAGCGGTTTAGGCGGTGCGTTGATCCGTCAGTCATTCAGGACAAAGCTTTTTATATGTATAATTTCAACGTTAAATACATATTCAAATTCTCGTACCTATATTAATAATCCCCATTTCAGTTGCAGGAAAATATGAAAATTTTCAACAACAAAAAAAAAGACGCGACTCTAAGTTATCGATTTGAAATTCAAAACATTAGTGATAAATACAAGACATCTAATGCGATACGCTTCACATTAACATCAACATTATTACAATTTCAAATATCTAGACATCTTTTAGCGTTCCTTTTGTTTAATGGTTTATGGTAACCCTAAGGT
The DNA here is from genome assembly GCA_963891755.1 of Pyrrhia umbra. Classification (NCBI taxonomy): domain Eukaryota; kingdom Metazoa; phylum Arthropoda; class Insecta; order Lepidoptera; family Noctuidae; genus Pyrrhia; species Pyrrhia umbra. The sequence goes on from OY982943.1 coordinate 8,524,958, forward strand.
TGACTGGTAGAGAATGTGAATGAGAATATTGTGGCATTAAGGGCCAAATTCACTGACAGATAGTTACCTAATCGGCCCGTTTAATCAGTAAAGGGTGATCCAAGTCAGGTCCTATGTGGTAATCCAGGTTTTAAACTATGTTTGTAACAAATTTCATCAAAATCTATCCACCAGAGCCGCGTCGACGGCGCGTTTGTGTTCCACGCGCACCTCAAAGAGCTGACAGCAAAAGTATAGCCTGCCGGGGCTGCGGGACGTTCGAAAGAGATACCGCGCCCCCGGAATACAAAGGGCTGAGGAAGGAACATGGATGGGTTTTAGTCAGTAAGAGTCTGACACTCCCTTCTGCCGCATCGACAGCGGGAGGGTTCATTTGATGATCTCCCATCCGAAAAAAAACTAAATCCATCCAGTACTTTTTGCGTGAATGAGTTACAAACATACATACAGCCTGACAAACTTTGGCATCCTTATTAATATATTATTAATGCGAAAGTGAGTTTGTTTGTTTGTTACGCTTTCACGGTAAAGCAGCTGAACCGATTTGGACAAATTTCGGTACAGAGATAGATAGGCCCCTAGAAAAGGTTATGGGATACTTTTTATCCGGGTGCGTGTAATAGTTCCCAGAAAATGCCCGTGAAACCGCGAAAAACAGCTAGTCGAGCAAAAATATACGTCTTACGTATGTACGTTATTCGTAAAAGTAATGTCAATATACGTTTAAAATGTCAAAAGAAGTTTAAAAATAGTTGAAACAAATATCTCCTGACCTGAATGTAGAATTCGTTGACTCCAGTTCAAAGATCTGAAAGTTCCCTGAACCTATTCCAGTTCGCTAGCCGAGAGTCCTTGCTTATGTAAAACATGATTGAATGAAGATAACTTCAGCTTCAGAATGAAAACTGTATGTATTTTAAACTGAATTGAAAGAAACATCTTTATTTATAACAGGACTAGCTTTCTGCCAGCGACTTCGCCCGCATGGGCTATAGGAATTCAAATTAAAAATGCCAGGTTTTCATACAAACTTTGACCCCCTTTTTCACCCGCTTAGGAGTAGAATTTCGGAAAATCCTTCCTTATCAGATGCCTACGTCATTCAAAGAACACACCCTCCAAGTTTCAGGTCTCTACGATCAGCGGTTTAGGCTGTGCGTTGATCCGTCAGTCATTCAGGACAAAGCATTTTATAAGTTCTTCAGTCTGATTTCGGTCATGGTGGCCAATCTAAATGGAGACCAGCTAGGTAGGCAGGAGATATTATAGTGCACAATATTGTCCTTTGTGATAGTCCAGGTTATAAATTATATGTGTACCAAATCCCATACAAATCCATTAAGTAGTTTTTGCATGAGAGAGTAACAAGATGCATATCTCCTTTTTTTTCCTTTTATTATCTAGCTTCCCGCCAGCGGCTTCGCCCGCGATATTTTAGCTAATGGATACAAAAACTTGGCAAATTATTATACTAAAAACTTCCTCATTAATCACTCTATCTATAAAAAAAACCGCATCAAAATCCGTTGCGTAGTTTTAAAGATTTAAGCATACATAGGGAAATAGGGACAGAGAAAGCGACTTTGTTTTATACTATGTAGTGATTCGAAGGATTTTTTTACATAACAAGTAGACGCTTTTAACGGTTATACTAGGTACTAAAAATATTTTAGTTCTTACCTTGATTTTTATCTGTTTTATTAACGTAATAGTCAGATAGGCAGTTATCAATGTGAAATATTGGTACTCAGCTGCACCCGGTTAGACTGGCAACGTACCCTAACATAGTTGGGAAATGGCTAGGCCGATGATGAAAAAGAAAATCCGTGGCATTTTCAGAAACTTCTGATAGTACAGCGATTTATTATTTTTTATGTATTTTAATATATCCATGAATCCTGAAAAGATCATCATCATCTGCCTAGCCTTTTCCTATGTTGGGGCCGGTTTCCAGTCTAAACCGGATGCAGCTGAGTACCAGTATTTTACAAGAAGCGACTGCCTCTGACCTATATAACCCATGTCAGTTACCGGGTAACACGGTATCCCTTGGTAAGACTGGTTGTCAGACTTTCTGGCTTCTGACTACCCGTTACGACTGCCAAAGATCTACAAATGACAACTGATGAACATTAAGGAAGCTTTAAGTGACATCATAAAACAACCGGGACCAACAGCTTAACGTGCTTTCCGAGGCACGGAGAAGTCTCGCTATGACATAGATGATCCATCCACAGACCGGCCGCGCCAAGCGCAGCTTAACCTTTGATTGGTCGACCCATGCGGCTGCTACTTAGCCACGAGCTCCTCGCCCTCTATGAATCCTGAAAAGATAACAATCATTATTAAGAAAGTAAAAAAATAATATTTTATACGGAACCAACAAGTATTTAAATTCAGATTCTTCACTGATGACACTAAATCTTCCGCAGACGACAAATGCCCGAACATTACTGGAAATGGCCACTCCAAATGTCAGACGTACGTTGACTATTCTAGGATTTGACACTTACATTTATATATCCCTGATGGATCGACGAATTAAAAAACATTTGAACATCTGCTTCAAAAGATACGTCATCAATTTTTGCGCACATCTGGTATTTACCGTGTAATGAATTCATTGACAATAACATTAAGCATTAGACAAAACATTATAGTCTATACTTATCGATTTTACGAAAAATATAAACAAAATTACAACCTATTTTGTGCTTATTTTCCGATTTTAAAAATAAAGTGGCATTAAAAGATGATTATGTTTAGAGCATGAAATTGACATACATGCGCCATTACGCCATTTTGTTAATTTCTGTGGCAGTATTAGAACAAAATAGGTTACGACTATGTTTACATTTTTCATAATATCTATTGGTATCGAACTAGCTACGATAGTTATATCGTAAACTAGCTAGTTTTATCTCTCGGCGTCGCCCGTGTAAGATAAGAGTCAAGATTCAAAACAATCTATTTCAATAAGACCTTGGCTTTTTGAAATTCAATAAAATACATCAAGTTAGAATAAAGGAAAATTGAATTTTCCCATTCCAAAAAGTAGTTTTCTACGGTGAAGAACAGGCTTGAAAATTCATTCCATTCCATTAATACACCCTGGTGACAGACAGACAGACGGACGGACAGTAAAGTCTTAGTAATAGGGTCCCGTTTTTACGCTCCGGCTACGGAACCCTAAAAACAATTTCCTAGAACAAGAAACCAACCAAATGACACATACAAAACTTAAGAAAAAAAAACCGTTATTTAAATGAAGTGAGAATACTAATAATGCCGCCATTATGACAGCTCCTCTCAATATTGCGTCATATTAATTATACACCTAGGAATTCCATCACGACAAATGACTCATTCACCAATTCGCCGTATTTCAAGAAAGGCGTAAAAAAACTACGAACGCATTTTTTTACAACTCGCGACAGCTAACATATATCTCAAACGGGCCTACGATGTCGCTTAAAGCTTTCTTAATGTCAACCATATTTTGACACTACCCCGTGTCGCTAGTTGATATGAAACTGTTTAAAAGTTACGTCGAATTCCATACATTTTGTACTTAGTTCCAAATTTCGCCACGTCTCAAGTTATAGTGGTTAATACATAAGTGTTAAGGTTGAAAATCGCTCAGCTTGACATTTCTAAATCCGCTGATCTTTTGACTCGTGTTAGCTATCACGTAGGGAAAAAAATTGATTACTATCGGGCGAATGAATGGCATACTTGTGCTACCGCGTAATAAAAAATACCTGTTGGTTTGTGATATCAGGAACTAATCTTACGTTTACGACGAAATTCATGTGTTATCTTAATCTAGGAATTTGCGATTATATTAAATTCAATCTCAAACTTTTATCAGACAAAGCAGGTGTGATTTTTGTAGTATGACATTGAAATAGACGAACTTCAATTATCGTCAAAAAAGTTCCCGCCAATTTTAAGACACCTGTCAAAATGACACACCTTTTTTTTTATTCGAACGCCGGTCGGCACACGTTTGAAACTGCTAGCTATTAGATCATAAAACTGTTTTCTCGAAAGTCCACAAAAACTTTCAAAAGGAGGATTTAGTAATGTTGACAAAAAAGTAAAGATAAAGTTTTTAAGTACCTTGCGTACGTGACTGTTGATGCGTATCATAACGCTAAGACGGTAGGGGACTGACCTAGTAGTTAATGGCTTGATGTGAAACACTTTTGTCTTTCAATGGAATGGATTAATTACAAAAAAAAAAATACAAAAAAAATGGACCAGAATGACGCAACTTTTTTTTCCTCGATGACAGTGTTCTGAGAAAGTAGGTACTGTAAGATGTTTTTTAAATGCTTCAATATTTTTTTAAGTTATTTCAATTTAGGTTGTTTAAAGGTGTATAAAAATCTTTTCTTGAAGTCATAATTGTCCAAGTTAACTTAACGCTTCTGCGATACTTAATCAATAAAGGCCAGATTCGAGATTTTTTTTTCTTTTACCTGTCATTGTCATTAAAAAAAAACATTAAGTAGGTATATAAATCTAAATGAATATTACATCATTTGGATTATCCTAATTATTCTCGTTTTTTTATTAAGAATTAAAAATAATCTTCGGTAAAAACCTAATGCCTTCTCGCCTAGTGACGAGAATAAAAATCTAGGATGACCCCATATAAAAACTTATAATTAGCCTGCAATAGCCAAAAATATGCATTAGGTACCTACCTAATGGGGAAAAGTATGATGACCGGGAAATTTTAAGTTACGTAATACATAAGTTTTGTATTTTAATACATAATTGCAACTTACCTATATATATCAGATTAAAAAAATAGGTACCTACTGCATAATAATTGAGAATTTAGTATTTTCTGAGATTAGCCTCTATAGAAATAATAATAATACTTAGTTCCATGGAAATATATAGTTCTATAGAAATTAATATAATAATAATTCTTGAGATAAAAATAAATAAATAAATCTTTATTTTAAGTAACAAGACTCAATGGGTTAGTAACAATGTTTACTTAGGAAAAGCTATCTTCGCTAGTTTAAAAATACGGTTTTTTTTTATTTACAAAAGATTTTCTGAAATCTGAAAGATTTTCTAAATCATGCAAGCTCATAGACAAATAGATAAAAAAACATAAAACTTTTTTTTTAAAATACACCAATACATTTAAAAAAAACATTCTCATCGCCTTTAACTGGGAGCGAACCCAAAAGTCTGGCAACATAACCACGTTCACAAAAGTTATTACAATGATCACTGTGTGTGACAACGCACTGTTTTTAAGAAGTAACTTTAAAACTTCACGAAGAGTTACAATAAAGACTGTTTAAGTAAGTCCCTGGACAGCTGCCAGGGTTGTATACTGACATCACCCGCCTCTAAGCCTTGCACTTACTATAATGAAAAGTTCGGACGAGAAATAATGTTTTTTTTTCTTTTACTAGCTTCCCGCCAGTGGCTTCGCCCGCGATATTTTATCTAATGGATACAAAAACTTGACAAAATATATACTAAAACCTTCCTCATTAATGACTCTATCTATTAAAAAAACCGCATCAAAATCCGTTGCGTAGTTTTAAAGATTTAAGCATACATAGGGATATAGGGACAGAGAAAGCGACTTTGTTTTATACTGTGTAGTGACACGGCACAACTTAGTCTCTCTCTATTGCAATTGAAAAATTATATTGGATACACTTTAAAGGCATTTTTTTGCTGCTTTTCGTTAATTTGTGGAATAGAATTTTTAATCAGGCGCGGATTATTTTTGTTAGTTCTACTTTCTTTTAATTCCTTTCCTTTTTTAGGGTTCCATAGTCCGACAAGGAACCCTTATAGTTTCGCCATGTCAGTCTGTCTGTCCGCGGCATAGCTAAGAGGTTCTTGTTACTAGAAAGCTGAAATTTAGTATAGATATGTATATTGATCACGCCGAGTAAGTGGTAAAAGAAAATTATGAAAAATATTTTTTTAGGGTAGGTCCCAAACACGTCAAGTGGGGATGAATATTTTTTCTCTTAATAATATGTGTGTACATTATTTTGGTAATTTAGCTTAGCTAGGAATCCGCGGTTTGGCCTGTTTACTAACTACTTCTAAATAACTACTTCACGCGCCAGAACAAAAAGTATCCTATATGTTAATCCAGGTTATAAACTATGTGTATACCAAATTTTATCCAAATCCATATAGCCGTTTTCGAGATTAGCGCGCACAAACACACATACTCTACTTAGCTATTATATTTCATTATTATTGACCGTTTTATAACCCGGATTAATATATGATATTTTTCATTCTGATATTTGGACCCAAATCATAGTCCACGCAGACGAAGTCGCGAGCAGAGGCTTAGTAAATAAAAACAACCATTATTATCATAATAAAAGCCAAAAGCACGTATCACGTTCTACTTCCTAGAACGCATATCATGGCGAAGTTTTTCGCCATCAAGGAAGCGTAGTTGAATTATACTGTGACGAGAGGATCCGAACATTCTCTTGGAGTTCTAACGATTCCTAAAAGCCTGTAATGCGGCCATGACACTTATGATATTAAAGTCAGCTGATACGTCAAATAACAAACGTCTATAAATATAAACCTAACTATATGTATCTTAAGAGAAAATATATTTTAGGTCTTGTTAGAGTATTTAATTATACGGGTATTCACATAAAACAAAAAAATATTTTAATAATATACAGGTACTATTAATACTATCTAACGTTAATTCCGAAAGTCTCTACACTATCTGTCTGTCTGTTATGCTTTGACGATAAAACTGCTGAACTTATTTAGATGTAATTTGGTACGGAGATAGAGGGGATGATTAAGCTAATACCTAGGCTATAATATCCAGAGATTACCCCCTAGAACCTCAGAAACTTACAAACATTACCACTTTATAATATTAGTACCTATAGATAAGTAAGAATAAGTAGGAAGGATATTTTTCTCAGAATACTACAGTCACCTATGATGATACCATCTTGATGAGTCAGGATCATCAGCTATGAGGAACAGGATACAAGAGGTATACTGTTTCATGACATACGTAGATACTAGTTTAGATAAGCTGTAGATAATGTTAAATATAATCTATCATCATTGCGAACTCGTAGTTTGCGTAGTATAGCCAGTACCAAAAGATTTTATGAAAAATGTAAACAAAGTCGTATAATTCTGCCATAGAAATTAATAAAACGGCGTAAGGATGTCGCATAATACATATTACGAGTATGTCAATTTCATACTCTAAATGTCATCCTTCATTAATTAATGCAATTTTATTTCTATACTAGCTTCTGCCAGCGACTTCGTCCGCGTAGTAATAGTGGTGCTCCGCTCCTATTGGTCTTAGCGTGATGATATATAGCCTATAGCTTTTCTCGATAAATGGACTATCTTACACTGAAAGAATTTTTCAAATCGGACCAGCGGTTCCTGAGATTAGCGCGTTTAAACAAAATGACAACATTTCCCTTCACTGCTCTGCTCCTATTGATTGTAGCGTGATGAAAAGTATACTATAACCATCTCAGGAGTATGACAAATAATTGTACCAAGTTTCGTTAAAATCCGTCAAGTAGTTTTTGTTTCTATAGAGTTTATACAGACAGACAGACAGACAGACAAAAAATTTACTAATTGCATTTTTGGCATCAGTATCGATCCCTAATCACCCCCTGATAGTTATTTTGGAAATATATTTCATGTACAGAATTGACCTCTCTACAGATTTATTATAAGTATATAGATATAGATATAGATAAATAATATTTTTATTGGAGTAGCATTTTTTTTAATGCTTTATCCTGAATGACTGACGGATCAACGCACAGCCCGTAGAGACCTGAAACTAGGTGGGTGTGTTCTTTGTATGACGTAGTCATCCGATAAGAAATGATTTTCCGAAATTCTACCCCTAAGAGGGGTCTAAAAGTTTGTATGAATTTGATATTTTAAATTTGCATTCGTATAGCCATGCGGGCGTAGCCGCTGGCGGGAAGTTAAGAAGTTTCTTTATTATATTCAAATAAATTTTGATAATATTAAGAAAAAATATAATTAACATAATAACACGTAAATAAAATAATATCTACTAAAATAAACAAAAAACACGCAATTTTTATTTTAAATTAATTTAATTCCCGTATTCCTTTTTGTAAGTACAAAAGTACAAACCTCTGGAATGTAAACCAAACTGTTTATCAATCTATTATCGTGTCACGGCTGGAGGCTCGTCCCGACGGCGTGCGCGTGCGCAGCTCGGGCCGCGTGACGTACGTACATTGCACAATAGGCCCGACGGATGACTACATGCCTCGTTATCTTGATTCACAGAGATAAAATGTCGTAAGGCGCCAAACTTCCGATGGTACGATCGAAATAGCAAAAAAAAACCGGCCAAGTGCGTGTCGGACTCGCGCACGGAGGGTTCCGTAATCTATATATATATAAAAAATGGGCAAAAAAAATGGCAGTTTTTGTATTATATCCCTTAAAATATTTATTTTATTTTGTTTTTAGTATTTATTGTTATAGAGCGCCAACAGAAATACATAATTTGTGAAAATTTCAACTGTAATAGCTATCGCGGTTCTTGAGATACAGCCTGGTGACAGACAGACGGTCGGACAGACAGAGAAGTCTTAGTCTCGTAAGGGTCCCGTTTTTACCCTTTGGATACAGAACCCTAAAAAAGGTGGCTTAATTTTTTTTTTATAAGGAAAACGTTTCGAACTTTTGACCTAACTGTATTTTATGTTTTCTTTATTTAATTACTTATTTCATTTCATTAAAAAGCTTAGGTAGGTCTTGCAGATATAAAGCTTAAAATTTTATGTAAAACTGACTGATTGCCCGGGAGAACTACTTAACGTGCCCGGATAATAAGTAGCCTATAACAATTTCCATGGTGACAATTATCTCCGTACTAAATTTCATCCAAATCGGTTAAGCCGTTTTGCCGTGGAATCGTAACAAACGAACTCACTTTCACTAGGCTAGACAGGCTATATTTTAGCTAGTTGCTAATTTGTAAGTTAAACGTAAGTGCTACCCAAAAAGTTCGCGAAAATAGCCTTTATTTTAAAGAGCAGAGAGAAAATTGTTGGTTGCTGATAACCTCCCTCCTATTTTATACACTACGAAAATGATAAGGTTGATTAAGACTGGCATAATTAAGTCAAATCCGCAAAGATCAATAATAATTAGAAAACACAAGGAGATCTCATCGTCTCTCTCTTTCATTTTGTACACTTCTTTAATATTATGTTTTATTTTATTTTAAATATTTGAAAATAAAATTAATATGTACGTGAAATGAATAAAAATGGAATAAAAGCGAAAGCTTTTTGCAAAAAAATACAAGAAAAGAAAACTATTCAGGAATTAACAACCCGATGGGTTTTTCAGAAAATCTAAAGCTCCCAAAAATATTTTCAGTCCACAAAAAAGCCATAATAAATAATATACATAAATTCACATGTTTATAAAATACAATAAATAAAGACCTACTTTAATATTATAAAAGCGAAAGAGTAAAAGAAATAACATATTATATCCTCACAGGAAATGTATTTCTTTTACTCTCTCACGCAAAAAATACTGAATGAAATTCCATGAAATTTAGTACACACATAGTTTAGAACCTGCATTCACATATAGGATACTTTTTACCCAGGTGAGCGAAGTAGTTCCTTCAAAATTACCGCCAAACAGCTAGTAATAAATATATGCACTGCACATAGATACCTATAAAGGGTCTGCACATAAGTCTCATGAAAAAATGGCCCATTGTGTAAAAGCCCCATAGCATTCATAGTTGCCATTCAATGAGGTAAATAGCCATAAAGATAAAAGATACCCCACAGATGTGCGGGAATACCCAGGTTCTGAGATATTGTAGTAATTCTCGGACAGATGTAATTAAATCAACTCGGAAAGATTTTTATCTTAATTTTTAAGGCTAAGGGGAAAATTTTAACTACTTATAACCGGGAAAATAAATGAATTTATAAATTAGATTATGGAAAATTTTAATGGAAAATCCTTTTAATTTTTTTATATTAATTTCGGTTATTATATCAAAAGAAAAGCATATAAATTAAGTAAAACAACATTGATATGAAAAGAATTCCTAATAATCGTGTTACTAATAAAAAAAAACTTATACCTAATTCATGCAAATTTTGACACAAATAAAAACTCTACACATTCGCAAATCTAAAGCCTTACTTAAAATGTAAGCCTGAAATGTGTGTAAAAATAAAAAATAGGATCAGAAAATATTTGCACACACTATTCTACATCAGGGCCTTAAAATAATAATGGTTGAATATTTTTTGTTAACATATTATAAGCAAAACAACCACCTTACGTAACTATATTAATAAAATAAAAACACCATTTAATAACGACAGCAACCCATATTTCTATTTTAAAAAATGATAGTTTTTATCTATAAAGAAATTCATTTACTTACTTAAAAAAAGAATTTCACAAATCATAAATGAAATTTTAAAAATTAAATATCAGAAATTAATTTCCACTACCAGCGAACTAAATAAACATCAGCTAAATGAGAAAAAAAATCTCCCGCGTTTAAGCGATTCTGTGGCCGGTGTTAATCCAGTCGACCGTCCGAACCATATATAAGGGGGGTTGCTAAAGGAATTGTCCATACTCCTGTGTGTACTCCCAAACCGATAACAGCTCAAGAAATTTTGTATTTTTATATTTTATCGTGTGTTTTGTGCGATCGAGATTAATATCTAAGGTTAGTAGTTTTATCGATTAATCTGTTTTAATTTTACGATTAATTCCGAATAATTTTTAGATTTATAATAATTTTGTTTGATATTTTTTTTGGTGTCTTGAATTCGTATTTAATGGAACTTGCATCACAGAAATAATAAATTATATTTTTTTTCTCATAATATTTCGAAAACTAAAATCGAATGAATCAAATAATATTTACACACACAAATAAATATATTAATATTTAATTTTACCGGCACTTTAACTTCACTTTTTTATCATTTTTTTCTTGCACAGCACCGACGGTATATTTCCTTAATAAAATCATTTGGAATAAAGTGACACCGGTTTAAAGTGACACGGCGCTTTCAACTGGCGATTACTCGTGGGCACTAAATTATGACTAACTGACGAACACTAAATACGTCAACTGGCTAACCGATGACTGACATAAACCTGTATAAATCAGAGAGATAACAAAGAAACAAATTATTTGAATAAAATAATTATTTTTAAATAAAATGAAAATTCGGAGACAGAAAATTCACGTGGAAATTTCTCGCTTCTTAATCGTAATTGAATTATTTTTTCAATTCATCTGCGATGAAATAATTATAATTATATAAAGATATTATAATGATTAATTTTACATTATCTTTAATTCTTTTAACTTTTTTTTAATGGATTTGCCTTTTAAGTTATACGTAGGATATCTATCTCCATCTATTTTTTTTTAATAAAATTAGAATACTAAAGAAATTATATCAGTGCGTTTCTTCTTTTAAATATTCAAGTTATAATTAATTAAACATTTTAATTGAGTAGCATACGAGTAAAATGATAATATATGATAATAATTTATACGACAAGAAAATAGTCTAACTTTTCATACATCAGTGAAATAATATCCAAATATTTCTAACATAGTAACAATAATTTTCTTTTTACAATATAAACATAAAAAATCAATTGTATGAAAAATTACATGAAAACTGCTTAGTCGTTTTTTTGTTGCGTTCGTAAGTTTGTATGAAAGAAAACGTTGTTGGAAAAACCTTCGGAAAAGTTTATTCGCTTTTATTCGTAATACCGGGTCGGTTCACTAGTCTCAATAAAATGCGTAATCGATAAAAAACGGAAATGAATGAAAATCTTTGACAGCACTTATCAATTTTCCTTATTGACTCAAATTTTCACGGAACTATGTATTAAAGTATAAAAATAGATTTTGTCTCATGCAGTTTCGTGTAACGTTATAATTTATTTATATACCTTGTCTAGACGGTTGCTTTCTACATACTAGCGACGCGCCTCGGCTTCGCACGGGTGCATTTTTTCACGTACAGTCAGACACAAAGACGACTTGGGTAATTTTTATGCTATATACATAGATCTGATGTCTACTGTTAATTGCAATATAGGCAAGTCCAGGGATTCTCCAACTGTGGGCCGTAGGGATCAAACACGGGTCCTATGAAGCCCTATTACTGTTTTAGATTTCGTGGCTACATACCTAGTTTTATTGTAGCCTATTTCGACTGACTGGAGCATCGAGTTTACTACTAAACCCGTAATAGCTCCGTGAAATGAAAAAGCTTGGGAACCCCTGTTTTCGGATGGGAAATCATCAATTGACCCCTCCCGTCGTAGGTGAGGCGGGTGGGTGTGTCAGATTCTTACTGGCTAAAACCCATCCATGTTCCTACCTCAGCCCTTTGTATTCCGGGGGCGCGGTATCTCTTTCGAACGTTCCACAGCCCTTGAGCTTGTACCCCTGGCTTAGTAGTCACTGGCATGACTCTTAAGCATGGAGTCCTAAGCTCGGTTTTCCATGTTTTTCTTCTTTTTGAAGTGTCGCAGGTTTAATAACCTAACAAGCCCTAGTGATAGAGTTTTCTCAAATCCCCCTGACGGCCTCTGACATGGAATTGTAACACCGACTGTTATCAAGGTAGCAAGCAGCCAGGAACGATGGCTTAACGTCCTCCGAACAGGGGTATAACACCACCAACTACCTGACTCTGACTTGTAATTTTAATATCCCACAAAGCGATATCGGCCGGAACTGTGAATAGAAACCGAGACCTCATTAACAGCAGTCACGTTTGCGACCACTGGGAGAGAGGCAGTTATTCTCAGTATTAGGTCGTAATCTGTATTGATGGCTAAATAATGAATAATGACCAAATAATACATGGGATTTAAACATAAACATGGGTGTGTTTTATACCTCTGCCTATCTCATACGGGAAGATAGGCGTGATATTATGTTATCTACGTCATATTCCTAATCCTAACATAAATAATACTGTTTATTTACATATATGTAATCTTATTTATATGACTTAACTGTCACGTTTTTGTCACAGTTATAAATAATATTTATAATATGATATTCAATCATCTAATATAATAATATATTATTTCCTTTTTTTTAACTAAATCATTATTGCAAATGTTATTTTTTTTATTTTATTATCTAACTATTGAAGACTCTTTGCTTCCACTATATAGCTTCAAACAAAAAAAATATAATTGTAAAATGTGAGTATCATGTAACCATCAACATATTGCCTACCCAATAATAACTATTATTTTGTAATGCCTGTTGTCTGGTAATAGAAGTCTGTCATGCTCACTCAAGTGTCCTACTGATGGTGGCGATGTGTATCGGGTCATTAAGTTCCCTTCAATATGGTTGAGCTAAGTGAGGCTGATGCGCTCGTCATACTCGTGAACGGGTGCCGTCAGTCGGGACTGGTCAGCTTCTAGCTGCTATGGCAATCAATTTAGGCTTTTCCTACTTTGCTTTTCAGTTTTTTTTTTCTTTTCTCTGCAATGCATTGATCTACATGATCCTCCCTTTAAACGACTACTTGTAAGAAGAACAATTAATTTTAAAAGAGTATCCATGGAGTTTCTTGCCGGTTCTTCTCCATAGGACCCACTTTTTGGAACCGTGCACCTAGTTTTTAGTTTTGACATTTTATAAGAACCTGTAATTGGTCTACATAAAATAAAAACCCTTTGACTTTGACTTTGACTAACATACTAATATTATATTTATATATACTCGTAAATGCAAAAGTTTGCGAGAATGCATGGATCTATGTTTGTTACTCCTTCACGTAAAAACTGCTGAATGGATTTTGATGAAATTTGGTACACACATAGTTTATAACCTGGATTAACACATAGGATACTTTTTACCCGGGTACGCGAAGTAGTTCCTTCAGGATACGGGTAACATCGCGGAAAACAGCTAGTCTATTATAAGTGCGAACATGAGCTTTTTGTGTTACACTTCCACGGTAAAACGGCTGGTTCGATTTAGATGAAATTTAGTACGGATATAGATAGCACCTTGGAGACGGTTATAGACAACTTTTGATCCGGATGCGTGAGGTACTTTCCACAGGACGCGGGCGAAACCGCGGGATAAAACTAGTATGATCCATTATCCATCGCTTATATAAGTCGTCATCATACGATGACATAGTATTACCATTATCAATTGTTATCAATTAAGGTATGATTTGAATGGACGCTCGTCTTAATAATCTACTTATAAGTGCCATTCAGACCTTGGATGGGACCCCACTGTTGAACAAAAACCTATTCTATAATCCTACCTAATATACCAAATGCGAAAGTGAGTTCGTTTGTTTGTTACGCTTTCACGGTTAAACGGCTGAATCGATTCGGATGAAATTTGGTACGGAGATAGATAGTACTATGAAGACGGTGATAGGCAGTAATTGCGGTGTCTTAGGTCCAGTAGAAAACCAGCGTCAGGCACTAGCTGTCTGGCATAATGCTGAACTGGACCCCTTATTTGGCACAATATTCTTTTATTTTTGTTTATTTTTTATTCCCTATTGTGACTGTCTTATGTTGTGTCAGTAAATGGTTTTTTCTTTCTTTCTTTTTATTCGGTAAGTTAAGTAGTTCTCGCAGGACCCGGGTGCTATCCCACCGTTGCCTTTTTACTATCCCACTGTGGAGTAAAGACCTCATCTCATACAGAGAAGGCATGATCACTGATCATCACGCTTGCTCAAGGCGGATTGGCGGTTTCATACTTTTTAAGTCCGAAAAATGAATTTAATTGTCTTGGAACCCGCAATGAAATTAATCAGAAAAGAATAGTGGAGGAGTAGGAAAAGCATAGTTTGCTTTTCCCTCCATATTAAGCCCTCCCATATCAAAATTCCTGTGTTAGAAAAGAGTTACCGGTTTTAGTCAGCAAGAGTCTGACCCTCCCTCCCTCCCCGCCCGCGGAGGGATTCTTTTGATGATTTCCCATCCATGATAAAGTGGTAATTAAACAACCTTACTGATATTAAAACCAGGAAGCAATTCTATCTGTTTATTACACCATCACGAAAACCACCAAACAGGTTTAGATAAAATTTGATATGGAGGCAGTTTAAACCCTGGAGAAGGATATGGGATATTTTTATTTGCGTGCATTAAGTAGGTACTTCTTTCAAGATGCGAGAGAACCCACGGTTAACAGCTTGTGTGTATTATCTAAAACATATCACAATTTATATGAACATAGTTTCCATATCCTTATTGATCGTAATCAGTATTTATTATAACTATGTGTTTAGTCTATAACCGTCTTCAAAGTCCCATCTATCTCCGTACCGAATTTCATCCATACCGGCTCAGCCGTTTAACCGTGAAAGCGTCACAAATGAACAATCACACTTTCGCATTTTTAATAGGATAAGGATTAATTAATCAGTGTCAGATTGTATCGATTCAAATACGCACGGATATATCGATTACAAATAAATGAATGCTATCTCTTGTTTTACTTATTTAATTTTATCATTAAATTGAAACTTACGTTTCCGTGTGAACCATCAATATTTACATATGCAATGAAAAAATATCTTGAGTCAATCAAAAATACTGTAGAATAGAATACACTAAAAGAAAAACATATGACATTGGAAAATTAGTTACAAGGGTGACACAATGAGCGGTCTTATCGCTAAAAGCGATCTTTTACAGACTATCTTTGGATGGGTTTACGAGAGAAGGTGAAGTGATGGTGTAGCTACTTATGTGTAAAATTTTAGTCATTAGTAGTCAATCAATATTGGTTTTATTGAAAATCCTGTTAAACTACACATAGATCCTTACTAATATTATAAATGCGAAAGTAACTCTGTCTGTCTGTCTGTTACGCTTTCACGCCAAAACTACTGGACCGATATAAATGAAATTTGGTACAGAGATAGAATAGACCCTGAGGAACAACATAGGCTACTTTTTACCCGGGTGCGCTAAGTAGTTCCCTCGGGATGCGGGTGAAACCGCGGGAAACAGCTATTAACTATACATATAGGTACATGCTTTGTCCTGAATGACTGACGGATCAACGCAGAACACTGCCTAAACCGCTGATCGCAGAGACCTGAAACTTGGAGGATGTGTTCTTTATATGACGTAAGCATCCGATAATAAAGGATTTTCCCAAATTCTACCCCTAAGGGGGTGAAAAAGGGGGACAAAGTTTGTATGAAACTCTGTAATTTTAAATTTGAATTCTGAATTAGCTGGCGGAAAGCTAGCAGATTAATAAAAATCTCACTTAAATAAATTTATGCTAGTTGGTACAGTTGTTTGTTCACTATCTATATATTTACTGTCCCACTACTGGGCAAAGGCGTCTTCTTATAAAAAGAAGGCATGGGGATTTATAACATTTTTATAAATCCAGGTTTTTTCATAATTTTCCTTCACCGTCAGTCAGAATAATTATACTTAGTATTGTAGTTACAAATATATCTACTTACGCACCTAATAAACGTAGATAATTGTAACTGTTTAATTACCGTATTAAAGTTAAATCTTCGCGAGAAATCTTTGAATCTCTTTACCCACGATCAACGGATCACACACATGTTTCTTGTAAGGAAATCTAATGCAAGCCATTTAAACACTACAACTACTAGCTAACTACTTATATATTTTACTGTAATATTATACTTAAACTTGAATAAGTTGAATTATTTTATTATAACCGTATTTTTTTAGGTCTGAGTCTGACGAAAATCCTTTTCTGACTGTCTTTTGTTAAGTCAGTCGCAAAAAATACAAGAATAGTCCCCCAATTAAGCAACATTTTATGAATAAAAATATCAAAAAAAGTAGAACCTATTTTAGTCTATAAATTAAGCTGTAACCAGGTTTAATCGACATTTCTTCTAAAGATCTATCCTTTTTATAATAAATAAATATAATTAATAATAAAAAGCTATATTAATAATACCCAGTCTTTACGTCATAAACCTAAGTTTTCAATATTTTATCTCTTTCAGGCTGCAATCAAATACTCAACTAGCGACATCTATTATCGAATAGCAACAATGATGACTTCACTTTCGCTACTCGCCGCTCTCCTAGTGTCGCTGCTGTGCACTGTCGCGAATGCACATGTTGCAGACAGCAGAAAAGCATTGGATAACAATATTCAACCTAATGGTAAGTTTATATTAAGGTCCAAAATTAATTGTACTCATGTAAAAAAGCTTATTTCAAAATTACTACAACTACATACTCTTTTACAACTATATTGGGGTCGATCTTCCAGTTTAACTAGATGCGTTCTAATCCTCTTATTTATAATAACACGTCAAATCTTATAAGTTTTTTTAGCTATCAAAATGTTTTGTCTCTTTCTGTCGCACTTCATTTTAATTTGACAGACAAAGACAAAACAGTTTGATAGCCAAGTAAGATGAATGGTTTGAATTATAAATAAGGCAGTAAATATGTACCAGTATTTTAGTTGGAACGACTGCCTATCTGACCTCCACAACCTAGTTATTTTGAAACACTATAACTCTTAGCACGAGTGGTTAAAAGACTTTCGGGCTACCGACTCCAGTCACACAAATATGAAAAAAAAATACAGTCGGGACCAACGGCTTAGGATAGTTTTAGAGGTAAATTGATGAAAACCCATCTACGAACCAACCGCAACAAACGTAGCTTAACCTTTAACGCTAATTTCTATATACCTAACATGTTTTTTTTTTAAATAATCCCCAATCCTTTAAATAGGGTAATTACAAAATGAGGAATAAGCATGTATAATGCAAAAAAACGGGTTAAAATATTAAAATCGTATCCAAAAGGCGCCTATATGAAGTCATCACTATTTTCAGGAAATTACACAAAGATGTATTCTGAATGTTTTGAATTTCATGATTTCCCTGTCGCCATGTTGACAGTTTTGATCTTTTGGAATAAGCTCGCAGTTATTGGTTTAAAAATTAAACGTGTTAGATTACTAATGATAATAGTCAAAACCTACGGTTGATTTGCTTATATATATGTAAATAACTTTATTAATCTACACTAATATTATAAAGAGGAAAACTTTGTTTGTTTGTTTGTAATGAATAGGCTCAAAAACTACTGGACCGATTTTAAAAATTCTTTCACCATTCGAAAGCTACATTATCCACGAGTAACATAGGCTAAATTTTATTTTGGAAAAAATAGGTTATGTAAGATATTTGGGTTTTTCGGACACAAGGTGTAAGAAATCAACCAGAAAAGTTACTTTTTTTGCGTACGCTACTAATCTCAGGAACTACTGGTCCGATTTGAAAATTCTTTCAGTGTTAGATAGCCCATTTATTGAAGAAGGCTATAGGCTATATTTCATCACGCTAAAACCAATAGGAGCGGAGCACCACTATTCCACGCGGACGAAGTCGCGGGCAGAAGCTAGTTTTTAATAAACATGGGCAAGCTTTTTTTATGTTCCAAATTGCAATTCGACAGCTCTGATAGACAGACATGCGTTGTATCTATTAGGTTGTATATGTATCTATTAGGATTCCTTTTATCATTTTGGAATTGAACCTTAAAAGGACTATTAGATAAAGTTTCTAATTTTTATTTCCATTCTTAAATATACGATCTTATTTTACCCAACAAAGTCTTTTAAATATCTTGTTGTTCTAAAACACAATTTCATAAAATTACACTACATTAGATTAAAGTTATCATGATGCCGTATAAAACAACACGTTGCCAATTGCAAACCCAAATAGCGCCTCAATATTTTAAAATTCAAAATGTCACGTAACAAAATTCATTCCTCAAAAATTGTCCGACATTTATATCAAAATTTCTAAACTCATATCAAAATGGAAATATCACACGGCAACAAAAAAGTTTTGAACAAAAAACTGTTTTATTCAAATGTGGGCAAGAGTATTATGAATACGTTAAAATGTTCTTATGAAAATTACAGATTATACTTTATAATGGTTGGTCTGTAGACTGAAGGAGTTTGCAATTCAATCGATCGATCGGTTCGAACCGTACGCTATATGTCTGTTTAAGCATTTTATACATCTGGCCATTATTTTTCATAATATTTGAATGTGAAATTTTTATGTCTGCTCCCAAAATAGCAATGATTAGATTTTTTTGTCAGCGTTTTCCCTGTGCGAGAATTTGCCAGGGTTTTTTAGAGTTAGGTCATGTTTCAGTTTAAAAAAAAATGATTATTTGAAATATTTAACAATTAAATAGTTTTTATAGAATTGAATACCTTGTATTTCAAAGTGCTAATTATGATACATGAATTAGTTATTAGACAGGAAACAACTTAGCGCCATTTGCCACTTTGTCAATACTTGTCGTTATAGTCAAACATGGCCGCTTAGGTATATAAAGTTAAACATGATGAAAGACATGAAATAACCAATCCCTATTGATTGCATGCAAATTATCCCACACAAAAATGAATTAATATTCTCGTCTATAAAATAATACTGACTTTGAAATCTATTTCCCAATTTGATCCCTCAGAAAAGTCCTCTGCAAGACTTAGATCTTCTCCAATTCATTATGTAGTTAACGCATCCAGCTTCAGACCGACTTTCTCCGTCAGCCTTAGTCAGTCAGACCTTCCATAGAAGTCTGTAAGACGCAATGTCTCGAGCTAGCAACGAGCCACCCTCTGCTCTGCACAGCTTCTGTTTCGGGTGCAGGGTGGAAAATCTCATGAAGTTCCTTCGCCTGGGCAGTGGTGAAGTCCCCAATGTTAGGGGGCCGTAAGAATCCAATTTTCGCAGTCCCGAACTGGTACCAGCCCGTGGTACCTGACCCTCCTCCAGCTCCTACCTCACATCTACCCAGATTATGTATAAAAACTCGTCTTTTCTATTCCAGTGGTCACACCCAGAAGACGTCACTTACGGGATATGGTGCGCATCAGGAATGCGCCCCCGGAGACGGTGCAGTTCGAGCCAGGGACCCGACTGGTGCTCCAATGTGATGTGCTCGGGAAACCAGCCCCGACGGTCCAGTGGCTGAAGAACGGAGAACCTATTGTTGATGTGAGTTCATGAATTAATTTAGGCTTTTTGGATTTTTTACAAGTCACAGAAGCTGTTATAGGTACTGATGACTCCATTTTTTTAATGGGAGATCTTCAAATGACTCTTCCCGCTGTGGGTGGGGTGGAAGAGAGTGTCAGACTCTTACTGACTTAAACCCATACGTGTTCCTTCCTCAGACCTTTTTGTTCGGAAGGCGTGGTAACTCTTTCGAACATCCCGCAGCTGATGACCCCATTAAGACACTATTAACAAATTACTATTATCAGTAGTTGGAACATCCAAGACAAAAAGCTTTTTTTTAATCAAAGGATCCTTCACATGCTAAGTATAAATTGTCCTCAGATGTAAATATAAAGAGGGAAGGGAAATTAGTACTCGGAATCAGCTAAGACAATTTTAAAAATCACTTCAATTTAAACTGAACATTAAAAATTGAGAAAAAATGTTTTATTCTTTAATTTTCAATCAATATAGGTATTATATTAGCCATTATATCATATAGATTTTTGTATAATCTTGTTTTACAGTATGAAGTGGAAAGCAATGACATACTGCCCGCTGACCCGTCAAGCTTCGCTCAAATGGTGAGCAAGCTGATTGTGACGTCATCGTCCAACGGTGACGTGTTCACGTGTGTGGCGACCTCTGCGCTCAATCAGAAAACTGCATCAACTACTGTTCTTACTGTTGAAGGTACATCTCAAATAGAAATGTTCAATTAAAGTACATTTTAAAAACATGCAATTCAAAAGTTTAATTTAGCGCCATCTAGTAGCGCGTAGTAAAACTTGTTGTTTTGCTACTTGACAATAGATGGCGTTACAAGTTTCAAATATTGAGTTGCTAGTTTCATAGTATTACAACTATTTTTAATCAAGTGTTAGAAATTAACAGTTCATTGTTTATTTCTTTCCAGAAAGCGAAGAAGAGAACCTGCTAACTCTTCAGAAGCTGTTTCGTATGCCGACCAAGCCGGTGATCACGTCGTACTACACGAATATATTCCAGAACATCGGTTCCGACGTGGTGCTGCCCTGCCGGGTGGACAGCACCAGCAAGTCGCAGGTCTTCTGGCAAGACAACAATGAAGAACTCATCTTTGAAAACTCCAGGATGCGGGTAAGAAGCAATTATCTACCTATAGTCGATAGCAATAGATTTTACGAAAAATGTAAACAAACTCGTAACCTATTTTGTTGTAATTCTGTCACAGAAATTAACGAAATTTTGTAAGGATGGCGCATTTATGTCAATTTCATGCTTTAAACATGCATTCATCATTTAATGCCATTTTATTTATCTTTGCGGAAAATTAGAACAAAATAGGTAATGATTTTGTTTACATTTTTCGTAAAATCAATTGTACAGACTTTTCCCTCAACTATTATTTCTAGTATAATTTAGAACACACTTACTTAATCCCCCACATCAAATTCAAATTTGATTTTTTGTATCGAAAGTGACTCAATACATTTCGCCACATAACGTTGTCGTGCAAAAATTCATGACAATACAATATTTGTAAATATGTAATAATATAAAATAGTAAATATTTAATAATAATAATAAAAATTAATAAAGTAATAATAATTCTACGCTGCGCTTCTGAAATGCTAAGAAGGACAAAAGTTTGTTTTTAAAAATTCATCGACCATTCTTCTAGAATAGTTTTGTGTGGGTACCGTCTAATAAATATTATTTATTGTTAAATTATCGAATATTATCTGTTGTCCGCGGTCTCACTGGTATTATTCTTAAATAGATAAATATATACCCATCCAGGTAAAAAAAAATTCATGTCCTACGCCGGCTTTACGCCTATCATCATGATAATATCATGATTGACCGTTCAGTGAAAGCATTTCAAACATTGAATAATAGATTCTCCATGATAGGTTCTATATAAAACCTAGAGTTATGAATAACCACATTATTATTGATTAAATCTATTATGTTCTGTATGTGTGTTACTGCACGCGAATAAACTGTTTTTCTTTCTTTCTTTCTTCTTCTTATTATTGGATTAATATGCAAACAAATGTAGGTATTTTTTGTTTGTTCAAAGATTGAGATAGAAATTTACATAATTTTAATTTCGTATCTAGAAAACCATCATTAGGTACCTATACTTACATAACTATTGTTTCTATAATCACAATCCTTAATTTAACCATTTTTCTTCCTCTCCAGGTGCTGCCATCTGGCGATCTGATCATCACCCCTCTCCTATGGGCCGACATGGGCAACTTCACATGCATAGCCAAGAATATGTACGGCAAAGACACCATGACGACCTTCATGTACCCCCTGAGACCTTCCAAAGTATAAAATGGTGAGTCATCATCATCATCTGCCTAGCCTTTTCCCAAATATGTTGGGGTCGGCTTCCAGTCTAAACCAGACGCAGCTGAGTACTAGTGTTTTACATGGAGCGACTGCCTATCTGACCTCCACAACCCAGTTACCGGGTAACACGGTACCCCTTGGTAAGACTGGTTGTCAGACTTTCTGGCTTCTGACTACCCGTAACGACTGTCAAAGATCTACAAATGACAACCGGGACCAACTGCTTAACGTGCTCGGCACTCGCTCGTGCACGGAGGAGTCTCGCTATGACATAGATGGTCACCCATCCACTGACCGAGCGCGCCAAGCGCAGCTTTACCTTTGATCGATCGAATCGTGCGGCTGTTACTTAGCCACGAGCTCCTCCTAAAGTATAAAATGGTGAGTTATCATGTTAAATGAAATATCAGTTCGTCTCGCCTGATCTCTCGTGGCCGTATGACTTATTGGAATATGAGAGTGAGGGAATAGAGAGTGCACCTGTGTGATAAGCGCTTGTGCACTATAATATCTTTGCGTACCTGGCTAGTCTTCAATTTGATTGGCAGCAGTGACTGAAAATCGGTCAGGAAATTATTAATATTAGACTCCATAATATTTGCAAATACACCCACTTCAATCACTATATATTATTACTTAGCTGAGTTGTTGACAATAGATATCTATAAAATTTGTTATGATTGATAAATCAACTCGGTGAAGCTGCATTAGCTGCGGTCATTCCATGGATGGGTGACCGTTTTTCTTTAACTTAAGTATATTTATACTTCAGTTTAAGTTCTATTTAGGACTGATGATATTTATGTTGTTTTTTTTATTTGTTTCAGAGCATAAAAAACCAACTGTTTGACCAGAAACGTTACCCCGCCGATTTAATCTCGATGTTCCTATTATTAAGTGACGTTTAAGTATAACTTAACTTATTGTTAGCCCTTAAGTTACAATGTATACAACAAAGTAATATAAGTACTTAATATAAATTTATTGAAAACGAGGTTATATTGTACGCCATTATGAAATTCAGCCGTTTGTTTGTTTAGAATGGAATCTGACTTATGAAAAAAAAAGTATAAAAGACAACTTAATTTTTTCAATAGAGATTTTTTTTAATATGTAGTTACAGAAAAAAAATTAAACAAAAAAAAATCATGAAAAAATGTTTTTTTTTTCTAGAAAAACTATTTTAATATGGTTCAGGGACTTATTGAAATAACATAATCAAATGCAACTTATTTTGTTTTTTTTTTGTTTTTGTATTTTTGTCTGATTTTACGACTGGATTTAACTTTATTTAAGTTATTTTGTGATTTTATTTTTTAAGATTATTTTGTAAATACATACATTATGATATTATATTAATATATATTGTATAGTTGGCAGACTTCACGCTATAAATAAAAAAAAAAAACATTTTTTTTATTATGATATCCAATTTACTTATTTAGTCTTGCCGTTCTTATCAAAATATAATTAAAAAAAAACAAAGAATTCCTTTGTTTTTTTAGTACATTGTTCCATAAAAAAAAAGTTTTTTTTAAATAAGATTAAATAAATGTGTCTACATCTCTTCTCTGCCGACTGTACTTAGTTTTTAACGTTAATGTGAATACATACGATCTCTGTGATTTTTGAAATAAATGTTTTATTATTACACAAGTTTATATTGTTTTTA
The DNA here is from genome assembly GCA_963891755.1 of Pyrrhia umbra. Taxonomy (NCBI): domain Eukaryota; kingdom Metazoa; phylum Arthropoda; class Insecta; order Lepidoptera; family Noctuidae; genus Pyrrhia; species Pyrrhia umbra. Next base: position 8,549,120 of record OY982943.1, read on the forward strand.
TTTAAGGGTTAAAATCTATAAATAAAAAAAAACAAAGTCCGTGTCGGGCCACGCCCACGCCTTTTAGTTCGTTGACTATAACTCTGTAACCGATTAAGCCTACTTAGCCGTGATAGTTTTCCTTTGAAGTTCGTTATATGTGCTACATATGTGATTTTTTTCACATATCTAGGTACAACCATTCCAAGTTTGAGTGGGGGGAACAAAAATGTGCACTTTAAAGATAAATATTTCGCAAATTTAAACCGTAATGATATTTCGGAGAACATATTTTAAGATTTTAGATTGTAATCATTATAATAATAATGTTGTCGCAACACCACATTGGTTAGTTCGAAGGTCCCTGAGGTGGCTGCACCAATTCTCGGCTCGACACCTTTCTAATAGGTAAGCGATGGTCCTTTGAGTTCAATGAACGGCCTGAGAGCGTGTGGTAATCTGATGGGTTCCTACTGCTTAGGAATCTTATATATGGACTATGTATAACATTGTTTTTAACCGAAATTAAACAGGGAGTTCTCAAGACGGCATTATTTTTGTCTTTCATCTCTTAACGTAATGTATTGAAAATTGATGTTCGTTAGTATCGCTAAAACTCGCGAACGGCTGGGCCGTTTTAGCTGATTTTGGTTTTGAAATGTTTGTCGTAGTCCACAGAAGGTGTAAACGGTAAGACAAAGTTAAAATAGATGTTATTTTTTGTCTTTATTATTTACTAGCTGTTTCCCGCGGTTTCACCCGCATCCCGAGGGAACTACTTAGCGCACCCGGGTAAAAAGTAGCCTATGTTGTTCCTCAGGGTCTATTCTATCTCTGTACCAAATTTCATTTATATCGGGCCAGTAGTTTTGGCGTGAAAGCGTAACAGACAGACAGACAGACAGACAGAGTTACTTTCGCATTTATAATATTAGTAAGGAAGTAAGGATAAGGATATAGTAAGGATATTAGTAAGGAAGTAAGGATTTTCCTTTAATTTTTCATTTAATATAAATTAAACCTACCTCAATGAATGCCATCACAACCTAGGCCCCCAAGATACAGGCTCCGTCTACTTTGGGGACCACCGTATCAACTAAATTGGTATAAAATTAAATAATGTAATTTTAACTTAACAGATAAAGACAAAACAGTTCGATAGCTAATAGAAGCTTAAAAGACAAATAGAGTTATCTATCCTAATATAATAAAGCTGAAGAGTTTGTTTATTTGTTTGTTTGAACGCGCTAATCTCAGGAACTACTGGTACGATTTGAAAAATTCTTTCAGTGTTAGATAGCCTATTTATTGAGGAAGGCTATAGGCTATATATCATTGCGCTAAAACTAAAAGGAGCGGAGCACCACTATTCCACGCAGACGAAGTAGTTTTGAATAAGGCGATTAGTCTTTTATTAAATTTTCATATTGCGAGTGTTGTATTATTTACAAGCGCTTTTAGTAAGACAGTTATATTTAAGTAGCCAGCTATAAACGCTTTAAGACAAGCAATAAAACAAAACAATAGATACTTACTTATAGGAATAAGAATGTGAAATTTTGTACTTACATAAGCTTGGAAAGGTCAAATGATTGACTAGCTGTTTTCCGGTTTTATCTGCATAATGAGTAGTTTTTACAATGTTTTAATAGTTAACTTCCAAGTTCACCGACAAGATAATGGCCCGATCAACTGTAAACAGCTGTTTAGCATAAATTCAAACTTCTACCATACGATGGATAACCTATCATTTGGGTTTTTTATTCCTACGAACGAAAAGTTGACAACATGAAAATTCCCGCTTCGTAGTTAACAAACGTTTTAATTTAACGAGCCGATTATATAACAATCGGTCGGTGAACATGGCCCTTACCGGGACGGAGACAAATCCAAAAAATCAAACATCATTAAAATCGGTCCAGCCGTTCCTGAATTATGAATGGATTAACTTACCCTTTTTTATATTCATTCTAAACTCGCTTTCCGCGGTTTTAACCGCGTCCCGAGAGAACTACTTAACGCGAGCGTATAAAAATTAGCCTATAACCGTCTCCAGAGTCCCCTCTATTTCCATATCAAATTTCATCCAAATCGGTCAAGCCGTTTTACATGGCAAGCGTACTAAACAAACTACCTTTCACCTTTATAATATTACTAGCATTTCCCTGCGGTTTCACCCGCGTCCTGAAGGAACTACTTCCCGTACCCGGATAAAAGGGATCCTATGTGTTAATCCAGGTTATGAACTATGTGTCTACTAAATTTCATCTAAATCCATTCAGTAGTTTTTGGGTGAAACAAAATCTTTGACATTAGTAGTATAGTATGGATATCTAATGTACCTATACATTATTGTAAACGAAAAATGGAGTGGTCTCAATAGAGTTATAAACTAAACTAGCTTTCCGCCCGCGGCTTCGCCCGCGTGGACATTTTTTTTTACACCTTGGGTTACATTATTCAAGTTTTAGTAGGGATCCCTAATTATTTCTGGAAATAAATATAGCCTATCACATTTCGTAAAGATATAGCTTTCTAACGATGAATTTAAAATCGGTCCAATAGTTTTTGAGTTAACACACTACAAACAAACAAATATTTCCTCTTTATAATATTAGTATAGATAATAAATATAAACTAAATAAATGCAGACTTAGTGACTTCAGTCTTCTGAACCAAGTCTTCTTCTCTGTCGTTTCTCTCTTTGCAGAGCGTCGTGATCACTTTGAGACGTCCACGCAGTTGACCATATACATATAGCTCTCTGTACGATCTCCCGCCATCTATCTCTGAACCAAGCAGTTCTTCATCAAGCGTGTAGAATTCAGAGTGAACAGCTCCAAGTCGGCGCAGCGGAAGAAAGCCGCGCCTTCGCCGATAGCAAGCCAAGGCAACAGTCGGAGGAACTAACGCTCACAGGAATATGAGAGCCGTGGAGACGGTAATATTATCATCTGTCTGCCTAGGCCGTACCACCACGTGTTTCTGCAGTCGCTATTCAGACCACATTCAAAGATTCACTAGGACCCATCATCTGCCTAGCCTTTTCCCAACTATGTTGGGGTCGGCTTCCAGTCTTAACAGGATGCAGCTGAGTACCAGTGTTTTACATGGAGCGACTGCCTATCTGATCTCCACAACCCAGTTACCGGGTAACACGGTAGGTACCCCTTGGTAAGACTGGTTGTCAGACTATCTGGCTTCTGGCTACCCGTAACGACTGTCAAAGATGTACAAATGACAACCGGGACCAACAGCTTAACGTGCTTTTCGAAAATCACGGAGGAGTCTCGCTATGGCAAAGATGGTCACCCATCCACGGACCGACCGCGCCAAGCGCAGCTTAACCTTTGATCGGTCGAACCTTGCGGCTGTTACTTAGCCACGAGCTCCTCACGATTCTTAACCTCAGATTCACTACGACCCATTAAACGTAAATTATATTCCGTGGTGCTAGGCAACTGGGTTTCACCCAGTTGTAAAAAGTCCCTTTGTGCTAATGGCCTAACTCTTTACATCTGTCTCCTGCTTGATACGGAGGGAAGTGGAAACTATGATTATAACTACTCCTCCACTATTGTTTTCTGATTAAATTCGTTGCGGGTTCCAAGACAGTAAAAAAAAAATCTGTGAGACTCGTCGAGCTTCATTGCCTCGGCGTTTTCTGGTGGTCGCCACTGTTGATTCTGGCTTTCAGGAGTTGCAGTGGTTGAGAATAGTGTGGCGGGCTTGCAGTCACTATTCAGGTTTGAGAACGAGCCACAACTACTAACGTCGTATAGCACCGTCACTTTTTCACAACTATAATATTCCTGCTTTGGTATGTAATGTTAAAACCCCTGGTCAAAATTATTGGTGTTGTCTTGTCACTAATTAAATTTAGTTACGCCATTAGAGACAAGTGTGGTGATCAATGCTCATGCCTTTAAAATTTTATTAGAATCTTTGTTTTCGTTGAGTTAAAATAGGCTATGTTTATCCGTATAAACATAACAAACAAATTATATTTTAACAAACTCACATATACGTAAGTAGATATATAAGGATTAGGTAACTATTGTAACGTAACTGCATTATTATATCTCTAACAAAATAATAACTTAATGAAAAACTTTCTTTTCCAAACATGCAAACAAAAATATACAAATTAAAAATTACAAAATAATTATAACCAAGTCGGCTCCTTTGATCTCCTGTCGTTAAAACACGCGGCCTGACCGGGTAACATTTGACAAAGGCTAAGTTTAACCGAACGATCACATAACTGCAGTTAACTGCATGTTTAAACTTATTGACGAATTGTGTGTTTTGGGGTCAGTACAGGAGTTAAAGGGGTATGGTAGAAATATTAATTTAATGTTAGGATGGGTTCGAAACCTGGCTAATAACAATGTGGTTTTTATAAAGTCATATAATGTACTGTCTCAGTATATCTTAGATACCGACTAAGCGAAGGAAAACATCATGAGGAAACCTGGACTTTAAAAGTCTGAAATCACCAATCCGCCTTGAGCGCACGTGGTGATCAATGCTCATGCCTTCTCTGTATGAGAAGAGGCCTGTGCCCAGCAGTGGGACAATATATAGGTTGATGATGATGGAGTTCTATGACGAGGTAGTTCGAATGTTGAAGTGCCCGCGCCTTTTCAACCATGTTGGGGTTGGCTTCCAATCTAATCGGATGCAGCTGAGTATCAGTGTTTTACATGGAGCGACTGCATCTGACCTCCACAACCCAGTTACCAGGTAACATTATACCCCTTAGTAAGACTTCGCTATTTTGCTTAGCCTGGAAATCAAACCTGTGAAGACTCACTCAGCAGTAGTCAATCTTCTTGTTATCGTGTGGGCTGCAGCTTTTACCAACCTAACAAGCCCTAGTGTCAGAGTTTTCTCAAATCCACCTGACGGCCTCTGACATGGAATTGTAACAACAACTGCTATCAAGATAACAGCCGAGGACAACGGCTTAACGTGCCCTCAAACAAGGGGGTATTACACCACCAACTTCCTGACTTCGGGCTGCTTTGTGAAATTTTCTAAAACTCACAAAGCGATTTCGGTTCGACGGGAATTGAAACCGCGACCCTGTTTACAGCAATGGTGTCATGTGCTAGACCCACGAGTAATCAATCACTACATAGTATAAAACAAAGTCGCTTTCTCTGTCCCTATATCCCTATGTATGCTTAAATCTTTAAAACTACGCAACGGATTTTGATGCGGTTTTTTTTAATAGATAGAGTGATTAATGAGGAAGGTTTTAGTATATAATTTGTCAAGTTTTTGTATCCATTAGCTAAAATATCGCGGGCGAAGCCACTGGCGGGAAGCTAGTGAGCTATAATTCAGTAAAGATAATAATTTGTTCCCACGGCTCAGATAATATATACATCGTTTTATATATAAAATGTGACATTTACTTTAGAACCACATTCATTAAGTCGTAAGGTCATTGACCATATACATATAACTAGCTATTTCTCACGGTTATGCTCGTATCCTGAGCGAACTATGTATTTCGCGTAACCGGATAAAAATTATCAAGTGAATTAAATTTAAATTGAATTAATTCAAAACTCGTGGAGCTCGTGGCTAAGTAACAGCCGCATGGTTCGACCGATCAAAGGTTAAGCTGCGCTTGGCGCGGTCGGTCCTTGGATAAGTAACCATCTATGTCATAGCGAGACTCCTCCGTGCCTCGGAAAGCACGTTAAGCTGTTAGTTCCGGTTGTCATTTTTGTAGATCTTTGGCAGTCGTTATTGGTTGTCAGAAGCCAGAAAGTCTGACAACCAAGGGGTGTCGTGTTACGCGGTAACTGGATTGTGGAGATAGATATGCAGTCGCTCCATGTAAAACACTGGTACTCAGCTGCATCCGCTTTAGACTGGGAGCCCACCCAACATAGCTGGGAAAAGGCTAGGCAGATGATGATACTTATCTACTTTTAAAACATTCTAATATCACATTTAACACAATTACTCAATTAAATACCTGTTACACAGCAATTAAAACTTCACAAATCATTAATGCAGATGTTTTCAAAGTGATTGACACACAGGGGCATACGAAAGTGCTACTGGCAGACAGGCTGACAGCTCTATTAAGTTTCTATATGTATATACATATTACATCACTTTTAAAAGTACTGTGGTTTATAAACAATGATCTTCCGAGCTGTAGCTCGAGTTAAATTAAAAAAAATACTCTTTTAAATAAAAAATACAACCGACTTCCAAAGAGAAAAATAAATTTTCTTTTTGCAGAAACGATTCATCCGCCTAGCCTTTTCCCAACTGTGTTGGGGTCGGCTTCCAGTCTAAACCGGATGCAGCTGAGTACCAGTGTTTTACATGGAGCGACTGCCTATCTGACCTCCACAACCCAGTTACCGGGTTACACGGTACCCCTTGGTAAGACTAGTTGTCAGACTTTCTGGCTTCTGACTACCCGTAACGACTGTCAAAGATGTACAAATGACAACCGGGATAAACAGCTTAACGTGCTTTCCGAGGCACGGAGGAGTCTCGCTATGACATAGATGGTCACTCATCCACGGACCGACCGCGCCAAGCGCAGCTTAACCTTTGATCGGTCGAACCGCACGGGCTGTTTCTTAGCCACGAGCTCCTTTTGCAGAAACGATTAAGGATATCAATACATCGCTCTAGAAGTCGGTGTCACTAAGTTACTGATATGAGTAATTTGTCACCGACTTCTAGAAATAAAGTTGTGGTGGCTAAGACACCTGCATCTCGTGTACGGGAGTGTAGGTTCGACACCAGGCACGTACCTACCAATGTTTGATTGCTCCTTTGGCTTAGTGGCTGAGCAATTGGCTGCTACACGCTGCGTGTCGCAGGTTTGACTCCCGCACGGGACAAATACAATTGTTCCGGGTCTGGGTGTTTGTGCATGTGTAATGAATGTTTGTAAACGCACCCACGACATAAGAGTCATTCATAGTGTGGGGCAAAGTTTCCAAAAAAAAGTGATGGGGCGGTACAAACGCCGGGTCGGCTGGTATTTTCATTATTTAAAGAATGGTGGGTGAACTATAATATGGATATCTTTATTTTGATTAAGATAGGCGTGGTGTGATGTTGTTTTGTTTCGGTTGCACTGGAGAGCAAAGAAATCGTATCAGTTTCATTTTTATCACTTAAAGTTTGATTAGTAGAATGTAGATACTGTTTAATTAATTCAGACTACAAACGACTAATTAGATTTTTAGATTCCCGTAGTCAACAAGGAACAAGCGAAACAAAAGATAGTTTCGCCATGTTGGCATATCTGTCTGTCTGTATGATGATGCCGCGGATATACAGACAGACATATTCTTAGTATAAGAAAGCTGAAATTTGATATTAAAATGAATATTGATTACACCAACAAAATGGTAAAATAAAATTTTGAAAGTGTTTTTTTGTAAGCTATAATTTTTTTCTTATTTTAACTGACCCGGATTATTTGGCCGCCAGTGTAGGATTGTAATATTTCATTTAGCATGGTACTTAACCACCTACAGTTCATCAATACAACAGCTGTTTACATCACTTTAAATTGACATGGCGTTTGAAATAGGTAAGCAGAATCAGTATTTTGATAGTGAATCATCATCTGCCTAGCCTTTTCCCAACTATGTGGGGTCGGCTTCCAGTCTAAGCCGGATGCAGCTGAGTACCAGTGTTTACATGCGACTGCGTATCTGACCTCCGCAACCCAGTTACCGGGTAACACGGTACCCTTGGTAAGACTGGTTGTCAGACTTTCTGGCTTCTAACTACCCGTAACGATTGTTAAAGATCTACAAATAACAACCGGGTCCAACAGCTTAACGTGCTTTCCGAGGCACGGAGGAGTCTCGCTATGACATAGATGGTCACCCATCCACAGACCGACCGCGCCGAGCGCCGCTTAACCTTTGATCGGTCGACCCGTGCGGCTGTAACTTAGCCACGAGCTCCTCCTATGTATAGTAAATCATTTTCTAATATCGTCTTAGGATGTTTGCACAGACTATCATCATGAAATCCTTGCGACATCTGACACTAATCGTGATCCATTAAGCTAGGTTAGACCACACAGCGACATCAATAGTTTTTTTCGCCAAGCCGACTTTTTACCCGCGTGGGACTATAGCATTATTATTAAGTAATAATAGAGTTCACTGCAGCATTATTAATAACGTCATTCATAATAATCGTGATAGGGCAAGCCTTCGCGATGATTTGCCAAATTCAGATCATCTGACTTGAGTTTTTATTGCACGCTTGGTAGAATAGAGTGCGGGTTTTTGATGGTATGACACGACTGTAAATGTTATAAGGTTATAAAAAATGGTTTGGCTTCTCCAATATAATATTTTTGGAACTTTTTTTTCTAGAAGTATTCGTTTATTTTAAAGTAGCTTCTGCCAACGACTTCGTCCGCGTGGAAAAGTGGTGCTCCGCTCCTATTGGTTTTAGCGTGATGATATATATATATATATATCCTATAGCCTATAGCCTTATATATATATTAGATTAGCGCGTTCATACAAACAAACAAACTCTTCAGCTTTATTATATTAGTATAGATTATTTACAACTAGCTGTTTCCCGCGGTTTCACCCGCATCCCGAGGGAACTACTTAGCGCACCCGGGTAAAAAGTCTATTCTATCTCTGTACCAAATTTCATTTATATCGGTCCAGTAGTTTTGGCGTGAAAGCGTAACAGACAGACAGACAGACAGAGTTACTTTCGCATACATTCTTAACAATATAATAAAAAAAAAATACTCTATACCAGCGGTCGGCAACCTTTTAGCAAGCAAGGGCCACAAGGTAGCAAAATAAACTATAGGCGGGCCGCACTTGTGTTATTACCCTAGATTCTACCTGATATACCTGCGTATAATTTCCCATAGAAAAACCGGCCAAGTGCGAGTCGGGTCACGCGCACTAGGGTTCCGTAGTAGGTCTTAGTTAGACGAGTATAACTCTGTAACCGGTTACCAGAGGCGTATTTAAAGATTTAGCGCCCTGGGCCAATTAGCTTTGCCGCCCCATTAACAAAAATGAAAAATAGAACCTAACCAATGGATTGTTCTTGAAGTTGGTGGCGAAAAAACACAAAACAATAACGTAACACCGACTTTTAGAACGATGTATTAGTTATTTTTCAATTTGTAGTGTATTTTTAAGTCGGTTTTATTTTTGCAAAACAGTTTTTGTTTTTCACTTTTTTGGGTCACAATAAAATAATGTTAATTTTTACTTTTGAGTTGTTTTTGTTTGTTGCATGATGATGTTTGAAGTAAAGAACTCTTAAATTGTACCAAAAAATGCAAAGGCAAAAAGACACTGCCTACCCTACATAACTCAGAACATATTTACTATCTTTATTTTATTTTAATAAGTATCTAATATTTTATCTCAGAGTAATTACTATCAATAAAAAAATCTTGAAACTTAAATCAGCTCCACCTGTCGAATATTGGTGGTACCTATTACGAAAAATCAATACTCGCGATACATTTCAACAACACAAAAAAGTTTGCGCGGTACTAGGGCGCCCCTAGCGAAAATAGGCAGAAAACGTGATTGCCTCATTTCGTGTAATAGTATTTGTAAGAAGACTCGTAGACATGCGAATACAATGCAGTGTGCGTTCGTTTAAATATTTTGTACACATTGACACAAATTACGCACACAAATGAAAAAAAGGCTGTGTCTTCTTGCGATTTATACGACGAAAACATCGGTTCGGAAACCTTCGGCTATCGACAAGGCCACAAGGGACGGTGGCCGATGTTTTCCGAACCGATCTACATTATGATGTAATGTAACTATTTTAAAAAGTAGCATGTTTTGACTTTCTTATTTCTAAGTAAACAACATTTCTTTTAGTCGTATTTTTTTTTTCTGTGACGTGAGTTTCGCGCGCGTCGCCATTGTTATTGTTTATCTAACTTGTTCTGTGCTAGCGAATATTTAAATAATAGTAAGATTTAAGCGTTGATAATAGTGTGAAATGGAATATTTTCACTGTGAAAGTTGTTCAGGTGGTGTGTGTGTGTATAGAAAATTAAAAATGATGCGTTTGTAAAACTATCTTTCGAAGAAAAAAACAAGTGATAGCGAAAGGCCGCTGCACCTACACCAAATCAGATATACAACTTATACAAACTAAAGGTATAGTCAATCAATCGTATATTCAATACTAAACAATTTGATTCCTATTATTAGCTCTCGGATTGCATATCACGCTATTTCCCTTACTTACCTACTATTTTACCGCAATAAAACCGTCTGGAACGACGCAGGTTTCACCTATTCATATTTATCTCCTACGGTAGAAAAAACCACGAGCAATATGACTTAGAAGCTTCCGTACACTTGGAGAAAATCGTATTGAAACACGATGAAAGTAGGTAGATCGAAACCGAATTATTATTCAATCACTTTTTTATTGTTTGTTTTTGAAGTAAACATGAGTTCACTTTACGTAAAAGAATTTGTTCCTCAGTGAATAAGGGAAGTTATTAAGAGAGGTCAACTTTCATGCGAAATACGACTGAGTTATGGAAAACTATTTACGAAATTGCTCTTAGATATTCATGTTCGAGTTTTTAAATCAAATCTGAATCTATGATTATTTGAGGCGGCAAATTACATGCATCATTTGATCGACAAGACGACGAACCAAAACCAACATGCGGAAGGTATTTTTGAAAAGTGGGTACCAAAGCCAGGCTGGTGTCACCAGGTGTCACTCAGCAGTTTAGGCACATTTGGTCCGTGCGCGGCGCGGCGGCGCATCTCTCGGGCAGGCGTACCTACCTATCGTAGTAAGGTCGTGCGCTGCTCGGCTCGCACGCTAGCGGCAAGCCGCTTCGCGAGTAATTAAGATAGGTACCTATCGATTTTCCGTATAAAAACTTTTTGGCTTTTCTGCCTACCCTACCTAAAAACTCTGTGCACGCCGCTGGTTTGGAGTAAAAAACTTAAAATTGTGGCAAAAACTAAATTTTAAATAAAATAAAAACAGTTGAAGGCGTGAGCGGAGCGAGAGTGATTTTTTTGTAGGATAACAATAAAAAAATACTTTTGAGTTGTTATTGTTTGTTGCATAATAAGGTTTGGAGTAAAGAACTCAAAATTGTAGCAAAAACTAAACTAAAAGTAAATTAGTTGAAGGCGATTTTTTTTTAGGATCACAATAATTAGACTGATATGATAGAAAATTTAAATTTAAATTTAAAAAAAAATTGAACCTCGCCGCCCCTCGCAGCCTGCCGCCCCGGGCCATGGCCCCTTGGTCCTATGGTAAATACGCCCCTGCCGGTTATGCCTACTAACGCTTTTCGTGTTTGGGAGCTTAAAAAAATATTTGCCGTGCCCGACACGCACTTGGCCGGTTTTTTTTTACCTTGAAGCCATACATCCAGCGTATTTCATTAATTCATGAGTCGGTGGCAAAATACTAACACCAGTATCTTAGAGACACTGACTAACGTAATGAAACTAATTTTACTCTTATTAGTATTTTTGGAAGTCGGTTGTATTTTTATTTTGGTAAAAACTTTTTTACCAAACATTCGCGGGCCGCAAGTAAGACGTCCGCGGGCCGCATGCGGCCCGCGGGCCGCGGGTTGCCGACCGCTGCTCTATACTATTAAAATATTGCGTCAAAAATTCATCCTCATCGCCGTCAACTGGGAGTGTACCCAAGAGACTGGCGGCATTGCCACGTTGGATGGCAATGCTTAGCTTTTGACCAAAATAAGCCTGCCTTTGGGTCACAGGAAGTGTCAACAAGTCGCTTAGCTATTTCTTTGAAAAGAAGTAACTAAATAAATATTTTAATTTGGTTATAAATATAGTTAAACAACTAAGCAGCAAAGGGTTTAATAGAAACCTAGAAATGTTGGTAAAATGTCACAAATTATTTTTGCTTAATAAATATTGCGATGTTTTTTTTTAGTTTCTTTAAATTAGCTTCTTAAATAACTCGTTTTATTTTTGTATAACACAGCAATTCACCAAAGCCTTTCATTTTAATACAGGTAAGATAAATAAATACGGGTTTAAATTGAGATTCGCGACATATCCTGAACTAGCCGTTTACCGCGGTTTCACCCGCATGCCGAACAAACTAATCGTCACACCCGGATAAAAACTATCTAATGTCCTTCCTTATGTTTCAATCTAGGTATGTCTATACTTAATTTCATCAAAATCGGTTGAGCACTTCTACCGTTAAAGCTTAACAGACAGACAGATTGATAGTATTAGTAAGAATATCGCACTGTTTGCAAGCGTACTAAGAATACAATTGAACCGATATTTTTGACGTAAGGTTAAGTAAGGTCGGTTCAAGTACGTATTATAAGTATGCATGACACAGTTATGCAGTAATATCAGTGTAAAGCCATTGGTAGTAAATTTAACTGGCTGGCGAACACCAGTGTGGATGATGCGCTCGTCATGCACGAGATCTGCGATCCATGTTCCTTCCTCAGCCCTTTGTATTCCGGGGGCGCGGTAATTCTTTCAAACGTCCCGCAGCCCCGGCAGGCTATGGCCCAGTGGGAGGGCCCCGTCATCGATGCTGACAGCTCGTTGAGGCGCGCGTGGAACACGAACGCGCCGTCAACGCGGGTCTGGTCCTTGCCGGACGGCGAGTCACCCATAGCTCACCGTCCGCAGCCCCGCGCCTACGGTGGCCGGGAGTCGTCTCGCACCTCCCGATGCCTTCACCGTCTCCTTCTCCAGCATTACTGCTTCGCAGAAGGAGGCATGAATAAGGCGATGAGTGTACAGTTTATGGTGACGTAGTGTAAACCTTAAAGTTACTGGACTAAAAAGAATGACGTCAGAACTATTTTACGATCTCCAACTACAAAAATCTAAAGTATCATTTATTATCCCGCTCATGATATCCAACGATACGGTATGATTACTGAACCTATCTGTTACAATACAAAATGTCACATACCACATTAATATAATAATAATCAATTAATCATAAATATGTGACATTCTACACATAATTAGATTAGAATTAATGATTCTTCCGCCGTTGGCTTCGCAGGTGTTACTTGACACATTTTGAAATAATTTACAAATTAATTTGTCATCTATCTACAGTAATATTAACTGGTCTAGTGATCACAAACGCAACTAGGTCTTGGGCCCTATGGCTTGTTAGGTTGGTAGACCTAACAAGCCATAGGGCCCAAGACCTAGTTGCCTTTGTTAGGTTGGTAAACCCGCAGTCCACTTGATATGAAGAAGATTAGGCATAAAGCTGACAAGGTTGTCAGTGTGTATTGATTACGATGACAATCTCCAGAACTAAATCACCGGTTACTACAGACCCATATATGTATGTTACATTTTCATTTTGTCCATCCCGCCATGTGTGCGGCGGGAGGATTAATTTGACTCTTACTGACTAAAACCCATCCATGTTCCTCCTTCAGCTCTTTGCGTTCCAAAATACCGCAGTCCCGGCAGGCTATGGCCCTGTGGGCAGGGCCCCGTCACTTCTGCTAACATCTCTTTGAGACGCGCGTGGAACACTAAAGCGCCGTCGATTCGGGCCTGATCCTAACGGGACCCGAACAGCTGCTCAAGGGGTGACAATAACATATCGATGAATCGATAATTTAAATCGATTCAGTACCAATTACTTTGAGCATGTGTGTCACACGTAGCGAAAATGTGCCACAGTAAAATAGGTACAATGCCTGATTACTTTCAGACATAACCCTACATAGGTACATTAATATTATCCTTGATACATTCTTAGAAGCATAGTGCAAAAGCTCTTCGTTACCATTATTTTCGTGGAAATGTAACCACGACTGACAAACAGATCCAATTTAAAGATAACCAAGAACATTGACAAGGTTCTGAACATCACGACGGCTTACGGATCCCTAAAAGGAACTATAACGTTAAGCTACATATCGGTCGGCCATTTTAGATGGGTTTTTCAAGTGTTAAATAATTTCAGTATTACCTCCTATGAACTTTAACAATCTTATGCCATATGTCATGAACTAGAGGTGAGAACACTATCGATAATTATAATACCAATACCTCATGCTCACTAGAGGTGACCACTTATCGATAAACCCAATATATCATTAGTCATTTGCATTTAATGACTCGTACTATCGACATCGGCTTATCGATAAGGGGGCGTACCTCTATCAACTGTTAATTAATTACTGAGTAAGATTGAGATGAATTTATTGGTTGATATTTAAGATTTATTGCAACAAATGCCTATTAAAATGTATGATGTTAATAAGGTATATGATATGTATCTTAGAGCTAGTTAGAATTTATGCTGAACATGTAGTTTGTAAACAAAAACAACCTGGTTTAAAAGACTTTACAGACAAAGAATTTAAATATTAGATATCCATGCTAGATACATTTATAATAATCTATATATATAAAAGAAAGTCGTGTTAGTTACACCACTTATAACTAGAGAACGGCTGAACCGATTTGGCTGAAAATTGGAGGGGAGGCAGCTTGGAACCAGGAAAAGGACATAGGATAAAAAAAAAAAAAAAAAAAAAAAAAAAAAAGGTAGGAGTTGGGTAGGAGTTGGGTAGGAGTTGGGTAGGAGTTGGGTAGGAGTTGGGTAGGAGTTGGGTAGGAGTTGGGTAGGAGTTGGGTAGGAGTTGGGTAGGAGTTGGGTAGGAGTTGGGTAGGAGTTGGGTAGGAGTTGGGTAGGAGTTGGGTAGGAGTTGGGTAGGAGTTGGGTAGGAGTTGGGTAGGAGTTGGGTAGGAGTTGGGTAGGAGTTGGGTAGGAGTTGGGTAGGAGTTGGGTAGGAGTTGGGTAGGAGTTGGGTAGGAGTTGGGTAGGAGTTGGGTAGGAGTTGGGTAGGAGTTGGGTAGGAGTTGGGTAGGAGTTGGGTAGGAGTTGGGTAGGAGTAGGGTAGGAGTTGGGTAGGAGTTGGGTAGGAGTTGGGTAGGAGTTGGGTAGGAGTTGGGTAGGAGTTGGGTAGGAGTTGGGTAGGAGTTGGGTAGGAGTTGGGTAGGAGTTGGGTAGGAGTTGGGTAGGAGTTGGGTAGGAGTTGGGTAGGAGTTGGGTAGGAGTTGGGTAGGAGTTGGGTAGGAGTTGGGTAGGAGTTGGGTAGGAGTTGGGTAGGAGTTGGGTAGGAGTTGGGTAGGAGTTGGGTAGGAGTTGGGTAGGAGTTGGGTAGGAGTTGGGTAGGAGTTGGGTAGGAGTTGGGTAGGAGTTGGGTAGGAGTTGGGTAGGAGTTGGGTAGGAGTTGGGTAGGAGTTGGGTAGGAGTTGGGTAGGAGTTGGGTAGGAGTTGGGTAGGAGTTGGGTAGGAGTTGCATACCACGCGAACGAAGTCGCGCGGGGCAGCTAGTATATATATATATTATTATGTTCTTACAAACAGACAAGTATTTCACGTGCTCATAATTTTTTAACCGGAATAAGTATTTATAGATTAAGCAAAAGTAACTGTGGTACATACATAAAAATAATATAAGAATACTAGCTGTTTTGTGTCATCATCATCAGCCTATACACTGTCCCACTGCTGGGCACAGGCCTCTTCTCATACAGAGAAGGCATGAGCACTGATCACCACGGTTGCTCAAGGTGGATTGACTATTTAAGTCCAAGTTCATAAACGGTGAAGGAAAACATCGTGAGGAAACCTGGACTTAAAAAGTCTGAAATCGCTAATACGCATTGAGCAAGCGTGGTGATCAATACTCGTGCCTTCTCTGTATGAGAAGAGGTCTGTGCCCAGCAGTGGGACAATATATACCTAGGCTAATGACGAAGATAATGATTTTAGAAATGCGATATCGCTTGGTTACTTATCTTGATAAGAGACTGAATCTGTAAAATTGAAGTATGCAAACTCGAAACTGAGTAAAGCGTACAAAATTAATATCTTTTCATGGTGTATGTTTTATAAAAATCGCAGGTTTATCTTTAAAAACAATATGCCTTGAGTTAGGGCTGCCATCACCCAAATCGTCGACCCTGGACTAAAATTATAAAAACCCCGGACATTTTGAATGAGTTTGATTATTTCCCCGGACACTTTTTCATTGTTTTATTTTATTGCTTACCTTTCAATCAAGCGGGATCGGATATCAGGTAAAAAATCCGGGATTTTTTCGGACGCTCTTTGAAGACGCACCCCGGACACCCTCTAAACTAGGACAAATCCGGGAAAACCCGGACGAATGGCAGCCCTACCTTGAGTGAAAGGTGGTCACGCCTTACAAAACCATTAACATATAATTCGCAGTAGCGTATACGTATTTAAAAGATTAGTTATACCAATTAATTTTAAAGGATTTTTTTAAGTGCCCTATCAAATTACCTCCATCTTCTGTAAAATTGCTTGAACACGATTTGAAAACCATCTTTTCAAATCATTCACTCGTTCTGCCATTCTTTTGTTCGTTCAATAAAAAATAATGGGTCTATGTGGATTTTGAATGTATAATAATGTTTTTATTTACATTAATTTTATTTTTTTCATATTAACAATAAATATTATGATATGTAAAAAAAACTAAAATAGCAAAATAGGGCGTCAAAAAAATCCTCTTCATCGCGTTCAACTGGGAGCGTACCCAAGAGACTGGCTGCATTGCCACGTTGGATAGCTATGCTTACCTTTGGTCAAAGTAGCAGCCCGTCTTTGGGTCTCGAGAAGCGTCAAATTTTAAATGTACGGTGTCTTTCTACTTTATCAGAAGTTTTTAACTTTTTGATTTTAAATTTTTTTCGTCTATAAACTATTAGTTTTTGCCCCCGACTTGCCCGGGCGAGCACTTAAAATATAACTCATTATAAAATTGAAATAATTCTGTAATCTGTCTAGTTTATCCATAGCTTAATCATTTTTTTAGATGGAAAATTATCGAATGACTTGAATGTAGGTGGAGCGGAAGGGACTGTCAGTTTTAATTCAATTCAAAAGTCATTTATTCAAATTAGACTTAAAATAAGCACCATACAGAGGACAGCCTCTTTACTGACTAAAACCCAACCATGTTCTCTCCTATGCCGTTTGTGTTCCAGGGGCGCGATTTCGAACATTCCCGCAGTATCGGTATTTTTTTTCTTTTTTTTTTTTCTACATGACCTCTTGCAGAGTGCTTCTAACAGCATTCGACCTGCTTAACCGGACAATGTAACGAGGTCCTAATTTAATTAATTAAATTAAGGCTTCCAGCCAAGGGCAGCCTCGGTAGATAGGTTACCCATTAAATACTAAAAAAAAACTTTTATTACAAAAAAAAAACCGACTTCAAAAACAAAAAAAAAATAAAAATTACTTTTATCTGGCGAAATGCTTGAGGATCAATACATCGTTCTTGAAGTCGGTTAATTTTGAAATGTTTGTCGTAGTCCAGGGAAGGTTTAAACGGTGAGAACAAGTTAAGATAGATGAAGGTGATACTATATTCACCCGAGTCAACTAGTACTTAAAAAAATCCCAATTGTTATGTAGTTTGCAAATAAATAAGCATTAAGTGTGGTGTGTAAAAATAACAAATAAACCAGCCGTGACCTAATGCCTAAAAAATTAGAAAATAATTCGTTAAATGACCTCATGTGGGTCGAAACACATGTAAACCACGTCGTTGGTAGTTAATTGCGCTGCGTTCAAGGTTCGATTCTCGGTTAAGAGTTATGTAACTATAATCACGATGTATTATAGAGGTAATCAATTACTAATGGGTATGGTATGGAGCCATGTTCAGTTCCGTTTTAGCGTGAAAGTGGTAACAGACAGACAGATGTAATTCTGTCTATTGCATTTATAATAAGTGAAGACTTTATTCGTATCTATAGACTAGCTTCTGCCCGCGACTTCGTCCGCGTGGAATAGTGGTGCTCCCCTCCTATTGGTTTTAGGGTTATGATATATAGCCTATAGCCTTCCTCAATAAATGGGCTATCTAACACTGACAGAATTTTTCAAATCGTACCAGTAGTTCCTGAGATTAGCGCGTTCAAACAAACAAACTCTTCAGCTTTATTATATTAGTATAGATGCTATAAATTGAGGGGCTCGTGGCTAAGTAACAATCGCACGGGTCCATCGATTAATGGTTAGGCTGCGCTTGGCGCGGTCGGTTCGTGGATGGGTGATCATCTAAGTTCTAAGTCATACCGAGACTCGGAAAGCACACGTCCGCCGAGACGTTCTTTCCGAGATTATCGTTCCAGAAAGTCATTAGAAACTAGAAAGTCTAACAACCAGTCTTGTCTGAAAGAATTGTCATTCAAGATCTGTCAAAATGGAGGATAAATTGAATAATTTTGCTATTAGGTATTTTATGTTTTTCGTCTTAATATTTATGATACATGTTTACTTGATTGTATTGTATTGATATCATAAAAAATATATGCTAATTATTGATTTCATGTTTTGTGGTATTCGTAAAAGTATAATAATAAAAAGTTTTGTGTAACCGGCCGTATATTAATGTTGGTGATAACACGACATAATCACGATTCGTCCTCATAACACGATAGCTGGCCACGATAAAATCTAATTAATAACCAATAATAATTAATAATTCCAGTTTACCTTATTAATGGCAGTGTAACGTGGTCCTAAAATGATTAATAAGTGTTCAGAACTGTTTACGTACCTTGTAATTAATGATTGGATTTAATTAGATACTGCATCTTAAGTAATTATTGATTATGCATCTTTACTAATAATATAAAAGCGAAAATAACTATGTGTGTCTGTTACGTTTTCGGATAAAATTGCTGAACCGATTTTGATGAAATTTGATATGGAGATAGATTGGAATCTAGCGAAGGTGGAGCGCTAATAGTTTCCTCATAACTAAAAAAAAACCGGCCAAGTGCGTGTCGGGCCACGCGCTGTAGGATTCCGTAGTAGGTCTTAGGTACTTGGTCGAATAAATAACTCTGTAATCAGTCTAGCCTACTTAGCCGTGATAGTTTTTCTTGCAAGTTTATTATCTACATGCTACGTTTGTGATTTTTTTCAGATTTGCTCAAAATAATCATCATGTGCCTAGCCTTTTCACAACTATGTTGGGATCGGCTTCTAAACCGGATGCGGCTGGACACGGGACCCCTTGGTGAGATTGGTTGTCAGACTTTCTGGCTTCTGACTACCCGAAACGACTGTCAAAGATCTACAAATGATAGCCGGGACCAACAGCTGAACGTGCTTTCCGAGGCACGGAGGAGTCTCGCTATGACAAAGATGGTCACCCATCCACCAGCAGCTTAAACTTTGATCGGTCGAACTATGCGGCTGTTACTTAGCCACGCGCTCCAAATAATAATCTCATTAAATATTCCGTGTGAATTAAACTTGGAATGTGCTCGTCGAATAACACAATAGGTCAAGTATTTAATACATGTTCAGAGACCTGGCTGCGCTCGCTATTATGATTTAGATACGATGATAATATCAGGGTCGAATGATACTTTGGTGTGATTGACGGAGGAATGTAGGTGGGTAAGCAATAAAGGTCGTATTATCAAGCAGATGATTTTACTGATGGTAAGTAAAACTATCTCCGTCTTACTTATAAAAAAACCCTGTAATCTGACATTACTAATCCTTACTTAACGTCGTAATCCAGGATTAAGCTACTAACATAAGTTAACGCTAAACAGCATTTATGAGTGAGATTTTTTGTTAATCCATTGCTACGCAACAGATTTAAAATTTATCGGCCTTATACGTATGACGGTCTATGTATAAATACTTTGCTATACCAGAGACTGAGTCAAAGTCATCATCATCATCTGCCTAGCCTTTTCCTAACTTTGTTGTCAGCTTTTTATTTTGTCATCAAATGACTCCTCCCGCCATGGGTGGGGCAGGAGAGTGTCAGATTCTACTGACTAAAACCCATCCATGTTTCTTCCTCAGCCCTTTGTATTCCGGGGGCGCGGTTACTCTTTCGAACATCTCGCGGCTACGGATGTTATCAGCATCCAGTGTAACCAGATGCTTTACATGGAGCAACTGCCTATCTACTCTATTCTACACTCTCTATTCGGTTGGACTGGAAGCCGACCTCAATTTAGGCCCAACTTCACCGACAAGATAATAGTCCGATCAACTAAAACAGCTGTTTACAGTAAATTCAAACTTGGCGGAACGGTGAACTCAAACTCGAGACACCATCGAAAGTTGTATGGGAAAATTCAGACGATCGTGGACAAAGTGCTAGGTATGAATAACAGCCAAAAATACTAAGGGCCAAGTTTACCAACAGCTTACGTAATCGGCCCCCTAAACAAAAATGTTTTCAACTACAAAGCGAGAATTTTCGTGTTATCCACTTCTCGTTTAAACTCGGGTTCGTAATCGATTGTTTTAGGAATAAAAAGCTCAAATGATAGTGTTACTCTTTGAAACTTGGAAGTTTGAATTTAATGTAAAAAGCTGTTATAGTTGATTGGACTGTTATCTTGTCGGTGAACTTGGGCCTTAGGTGGGTAAAGGCTAGGCAGATGATGACATACATACTGATTATCGAAATTGCCAAAATATCATCATTATTTCTAATGAGATCAAAAAAGAAATAAATGTCAAAATACATCTATTACCAGGTAAATAAGTACCTATTGACCTAGCTAGCCTATTATCACATATTTTTAGCTAAATTACTGTGAAAATTATAGGTTTTAAAAGTATATGCTCATTTAATTTAATGAAAATCACCTATTGTGGAATATGAAATCATACATGAAGGCCTGTAATGTTTTTTTTTTTAATTAGCTGAGGATTCGGGGTTTTTGTCCCAAGTAGAGCAAAAGTAATTTTTTGAATGGTATTTTTTGTACCCGTAGTTCAGTCAATAAATTCATTTATCATTCACGGTGAAATAAGTATAGGCTTATAAGGCAAAACACGCATGACGATGAAAAAAGGTAGATATGTATATTTTTTCCCATGATGACCTCAAAATTCCTATTCTTTACTGTCATCATCTATCTCTTATTAAAAAAACATAAAACAATTGAAATCTTTCCTGATAGAAAGTTATTCTGTCTGCCTGTCTATTACACTTATATGGAAAAATAGCTGAATCCATTTGGATGACATTTGGTACGAACATAGATTAAACCTGGAAAAGGACATACAATAGTTATCTCGGTGCGTGAAGTACTAGTTCCTTCAGAATACGGATAAAACCCGCTAGTCGAGAATGAAATATTTAAAGAAATTTTCGTCGCTTTAAAAAATAATTACAACAATCAATAGTCTACATACAAAATTGCCGCAAAATCTCGTCCGATGTATGCCAAGGTCGGCGGGAGAGAGGATGCATTGTTTTACCGGTCACATCAAACAATGGACATGGACAGAACTGTTTGGATTGTTACAGATTCGCCCGTTTGCCTCACTGGCTGGATTGATTGTTTCTTTCACGGTAATTAGGGTAGAAATTAATTAAGATCGACCCAGTTATTGTGCCAGCGGTTCGCTCGCCATACAAATTTCGAAACACGTCAGAATTGTAAAAAAGCAGCTTCCAAAAAACTTATTTAAGACATAAAAAAAAATTTTGTTTCAGCAGAAACATTGCTCTAGAAGTCTGTCACCGAGTTGCAAAAACGAACTTTAACTACTTATACTATTTTTTCATTAACTTGTTGCAGAAAGCGATATTAGACTCGATTTTATGATGTTCTTTAAATTCAAATAATGAAGTGGTGGTGGCCTAGTATAGGCGTTGGCCTGGGTAGGCGTCGAAGGTATGTCATACTGAGACACCTTCGTGTCTCAGAAAGCACGTTAAGCCGTTGATCCCGATTGTCATTTGTAGCTCTGACAGTCGTTATGGGTAGTCAGCAGCCAGAAAGATACCAAGGGGTATCGTGTTACCCGGTAAACTGGGTTCTGAAGGTCAGATAGGCAATCGCTCCATGTAAAATACTGGTAGGTACTCAGCTGCTTCCGGTTAGACTGGAAGCCGACCCCAACAAAGTTGAGAAAAGGCTGGGCAAATTATAATATAAAATTTATAAGACAAGTAGTCCTTTTGTAAAGAAAAAAATTTTTTTTGCAAAAAAAAAAGAACCGACTTCAAAAAACCCGAAAAGCACTAAAAAGTTAAAAATAATACTGAAACCTACCTATATTAATAAACCTAACCTAATCTACGATTAAACTATAATAAAATTTAACAACTTTTTGGAATAAATAAAAAATAAAATTGCAAAAAAAAAATTTATTTGTAAGTTTTTAGTGACATATTTTTAATCTTATTTAGGTTGTAATAAGCGTAAATAACCAAATCATCTAAGTATTTGGCATAGCAGCAAGTAGAGATAAATCGTTATTTTTGATATATTTATAAAACGGCTGAACCGGTAGTGATAAAATTTATATGGACCACTTCGGAAGTATCTCCTTTCGAACAAAAAAAGAATTTTCAAAATCGGTTCAAAAAAAAACATACCGTCGAATTGAGAACCTCCTCCTTTTTTGGAGTCGGTTAAAAAGATTTAAATGAAATACAACACATAGATGTTAAACCTAGATACGAGTGTTTGATTACACTTGCACCAACTAATCTTGCACACAAAATGTACGATATTACAGCAAAACTTTAATTCAGTTGACCCGATAAACATCGGTCACTTCAATCTCCTTGCAAACCTGCGTCTACGCATAACCAGCCATTAAGAACTACGTACTCATCACCGCTCATTGAAAATTCAACCTTATTACTTTCGAAATAAGGTATAAGTTTCTTAGCAAGATGCACGTGAGAGAGCTTTTCTGTGATTAGTCTTGCTTTGCTTTTAATTAAAGGTAGTTTAATGTAACAACGGTTATCTAACGTACAGTTTTGCCCCGCGGCGTCGCTTGTTTCCCGTGGGAGTTTAGTTTTCTTCACACGTATGATTGTTACAGATTCGTAAATGCTTTCCTTATAGTGGAAGTAAAACTTACTGATTTGTTTTACGTCTTACGATAAACTTTTGCCTAATCATTGTCTATTTCTATCATTAAATAACGTAAAATACCAATTAAGTATACGAAATTCTCGCATATTTTTCCCAAAAAAACTTATCAGAGAGTGTATTCACGTACCACATTTCACCATTTATTGCCTTTAGAGAGGCAAGTGTCAATAACCGGGCACAAATTCGGACAACAGTTTGCTCCACCTGAGAATCGAACCTAGAACACTGCAATACAACTCAACGTTGAACAATAGATTTTTTAAAGCATCCAAATTTCCTTCACCAATTCTTTCTCTCACAAACTCATTCACCATTCAATCAATCATAATGATTACTCACACACACACACACACACACACAAACTAAACCTATTTCTATTAACTTTATGTAAAGTAACAGTCATGTAGTCGTAACTCAAGATCGGCCATTATTGGATTCCGTAGGGATCATTGGGTTAATACGTGGACTACCTGATTTAGACGGCATAAATATTAATGGAAGCCTAAATTGATAGACTTCGCAATATACTGTTTTAAGACACAAGTAGTTACTGAGAACTAAACGAGGTTTACGTCGTCGGTAGCCTAGTGGTTAAGGCACCTGCCTCTCGTGTACGAGTGTGCGGGTTCGAAACCTGGCAAGTACCAATGTGACTTTTCTAAAGTCATACGTACTTTCTAAGTTATCTTAGGCGTCATTGACTAACGGTGAACGAAAACATCGTGAGGAAACCTGGACTTTAAAAGTCTGAAATCGGCAATCCGCCTTGAGCAAGTGTGGTGATCAATGCTCATGCCTTCTCTGTATAATAAGAGGCCTGTGCCCAGCAGTGGGACGATATAGGCTGATGATGATATGAAGTTTTGTGACTCAGTTTTAATGGCAGATGTGTAATCTGGGTGAGTCAGAATAGCTTAGCATCCTTACTAACATTATAATCTATACTAATGTAATAAAGCTGAAGAGTTTGTTTGTTTGAACGCGCTAATCTCAGGAACTACGATTATACGATTTGAAAAATTCTTTCAGTGTTAGATAGCCCATTTATTGAGGAAGGCTATAGACAATATATCATCACGCTAAATCCACTATTCCACGTGGACGAAGTTGCTAGTAAGTTATATTTTTTTAATTCCTATTAGACTATTTGTTTTCCCATTAAAATCATATTTAGCTAATGTAAACAGCTATGATACATATTTTCAATGTCAAATCTCTCACGATTTCCATTAGATGAGACAAATAACTCGACAGCTCTAGCAATCAAATGACGAATCTATTCTAAATGATACACATTGCATACACACATAAATGTTGACATTTGCGATCTTCAATTTGTGTTTAAATATATATTATGACATGAAGTACATAATAGAATAGAGTTTAATGTATTCTGCAACTGTTTTTCGTTATATTAGTTTTCGATACATTTAATGTAATGACAGAGTTTTATACAAACTTCGCCCCCCTTTTTCACACCTTTTGGGGTTGAATTTCGAAAAATCCTTTGTTATCGGATGCCTACGTCATATAAAGAACGCACTCTCCAAGTTTCAAGTCTCTACGATCAGCGGTTTAGGCTGTGCATTGATCCGTCAGTCATTCAGGACAAAGCATTTTATATGTACTAGCTTTTCGCCAGCGGCTTCGCTCGCGTAGGCTATACGAATTTAAATTAAAAATTACATAGTTTCATACAATATTTGCCCCTCTTTTGCAACCCTTAGGGGTTGAATTTCGGAAAATCCTTTCTTTTCGGATGCCTACGTCAGCATTAAAAAAATAGGATACATTTTGGGAAAAATGCAGTACTTTAAGTATAAAAATTGTCATTTTAAATTAAACAAATGTTAATTTGTTTGTTTGTCTATGTATTTAAAGTCTCAGTCCCCACAAAAGTAACGGGCAGCTGATTCTTATGTGGCGTTAATATTTTTAAGGTGTTTTTTGTAGCTACATCTATCTCGCTACATTAGAACCACTACAGCAAATTTCCACATCGCGTAAGAAGTGTTCGTAAGCGTGTTATCTATACTATCTATACTAATATAATAAAGCTGAAGAGTTTGTTTATTTGTTTGAACGCGCTAATCTCAGGAACTACTGGACCGATTAAAAAAATCCTTCACGGTTAGATAGCCCATTTATTGAGGAAGGCTATAGGCTATATATCATCACGCTAAAACCAATAGGAGCGAAGCACCACTATTCCACGCGGACGAAGTAGCGGGCAGTAGCTAGTAACATATAGAACATCCCGACATCAACCATCGGGCAGTAGCCCGCCAGGCAATATCACCCGCCTGGCCGGAGGATCCTCCCTTTTCAATGAAAGGACCCCAAACAGTGTTCCTCCATATTTTTCTACGTGTAGATAGGTACTATAATTTGTCTTCTTTTTTTGCCATCACGACTATTTTATGTCTCTTATTTATTTGGTCCTGTGATTGAGATTTTCTTAACATACTGTATAGATAGGAATGTCTATTCATATCCTAAAGCCTTCAGATATAATTCATATCAAAGCGATGGTCCTGAGCTCTCATCGAGGTAGGCAAAGGTCACAGTAACACATTCGCAGATTCCGATCACGCTACACACGTAGCTATGAAGATATATCTCACGCACAGATCGGTGGACAAAGATTATTAATTGTAGGTGTGACAGTTGGTTTTGTGGGTAGGTTTTGTGCCTACAGTGGTAGCGGTTTTTGAGTAATACATCGCAAAATTCACGCGAATGTAGCCTTTATTTTATAAAGTAGGATTTGACGTCTCGGTCACTTTTTTTCGGATGGGAAATCATCAAATGACCCCTCCAGCCCTCCAACCCATCCATGTTCAGTCCTCAGCCCTTTGCATTCCGAAGCGCGGTATCTCTTTCGAACATCCCGCAGCCCCTCGGACGACCCGCAGCCCCACGTCTCGGTCACTTTAACGCAGATCGTACCAGTAGTTCCTGAGATTAGCGCGTTCAAGCAAACAAAGTCTTTAGCTTTATATATTAGTATAGATATAGATTCTAGATTAAGGAGCTCGTGGCTAAGTAACAGCGGCTCGGGTCGACAGGCCAAAGGTTAAGCTACACTTGGCACAGTCGGTCTGTGGATGGGTGACCATCTATTTCATAGCGAGACTCCTTCGTGCCTGGGAAAACACGTTAGGCTGTTGGTCCCGGTTGTCATTTGTCGGTCTTTGACAGTCGTTATGGGTAATCAGAATCCAGAAAGTCTGACAACCAGTCTTACTAAGAGGTACCGTGTTACCCGGTAACTGGGTTGTGGAGGTCAGATAGGCAGTCGTTTCATGTAAAACACTGGTACTCAGCAGCATCCGGCTTAGACTGGAAGCTGACCCAAACATATTTGGGAAAAGGCTAGGCAGATGATATAGATTCTAGATTAAGTCGTAGGTACAAAACAAACTTGTCAGCTCATGTCGCATCTGTACGGTGTACATAATCATTAGCTTGTGTAGGTAATAGTTTATGACATTTGGTGCTGAACGCGGGATGCCGTGCGGTCGTCAAGTACCTACGCATGTACCGTCAGCAGAACTGATGTTATGTAATACTGTGTTATTATATTGTTATTTATATTACGGTGTATCCTGTTTGAGTTAATGTCAAGTTTGATTAGGGTCACTATTTAAAAATGCTAGAAAAAAATTAATTACTAGCTGTTTACTGCGGATTCGCTCGTGTGCTGAGGAAACTACTTCGCGCATTCGAATGTAAAATAGCCTATAACCGTCTCCAATGTCCTTTCTATCTCCCTACCAAATTTCATCCAAATCGGTTCAGCCGTTTTGCCGTAAAAGCGTAACAAACGAACTCTTTATGTTACAATGGGGCATGTTTTTTGTAATCTTTTCTAGTAGGTATATTAGTATGTGTGTTGTTCGTTAGTTACGTTGCCACACGTGTTTTGAATATTAAACCGATTTGAATTATGATAAATTTTATCCAGGTACTAATTTATTTTCTCATAGGTTTCGAGATGCTTGCAATGCTCATGCCTTCTCTGTATGAGAAGAGGCCTGTGCCCAGCAGTGGGACAATATATAGGCTGATGATGATGATGACAGGTTTCGAGAGAAATCGCGGGCAACTATAGTATAGTCGACCGAGTAAAACATAATATTACGGAACCCTACTGCGCGTGGCCCGACTCGCACTTGGCCAGGTTTTTTCGATTTTGTATTTAAATAATAATTATTTTGTCTAACTTAGGTACACAAGATATTATTTATAATAAACTTAACATTATAATTTAAATGCCAACTTTAATTTTGAGAAAGTTGATTTAAACTTTTCGTTTGTAATGACAAATTAATAGCATGCACGCATATATTGTTTGTTTCTATGATTACTGTTGCATAATGTGCATACTGGCATTTAACTAAATGTCTAGGCATTAGGTATAATTAAAAAGAAATATCTAACTCTTTATCCTTCTTAAATAGCAAAGTAAATTCATGTTTCTTTGTTACGTTTTCACAGTTAAATTGAACCGATTTTTGTTGAAATTTGGTATGGAGATAGACTGAAATCTGGGGAAGGATCGGGTTTATCTCAATGTGCCGGTTGCGCGTGAAACCGTGTTAAATAAAAAGTTAGTATTACAATTTACATGTTCAAACTATTGTATAGTTTAACTAAACAAGGTTCGGGTCAGCTTCCAGTCTATTTATGGCTGAATATCAATTAATTTATGACTATGGTTAGCCTTAATCTAATAATTATAGCTACTAGCTTTCGGCCAATTCCGCGTAGGCTACACGAATTCAAAAATGACAGAGTTTCATACAAACTTTGCCCCCCTTTTTCACCCCCTTAGCGATAGAATTTTGGAACATCCTTTCTTATCGGATGCCTACGTCATACAAAGAATACACCCTCCAAGTTCCAGGTCTCTACGATCAGTGGTTTAGGCTGTGCGTTGGTCCGTCAGTCATTCAGGACAAAGCATTTTATATGTATAGAAGTAGCATGGAACTCAAAACAATACTGGCTATATATATAAACCTAAGTCCTCCATGACTCATATTAATTGTATAACTTTCTCAGAGATATCCTGTAAAAAGACTATTGTAAACATTTCCTTTTGAAAAGATTGTCTTTGGAGTTTCTTGCCGGTTCTTCTCCATAAGACCCACTCCTCAGAACCGTGCAACTAGCTTGACGTTTCATAAGTGCCTGCAAAGACCTATTTGAAATAAAAACATTTGAGTTTTGAGTTTTAAGAGGGTGCTATTTACCTCCCAAAGAGGGGCTCTTTGAGGATAGACATGATGTTTTGTATTAGTATTTAGTCTATTAATTTTCTGTCTGTACTAGCGCCCTAGTCTTAAGGTCGATGCGCACCGTCTCCAACAGACAGACGCACACTATTTTATATATGTATAGGTACACGCCGCACTACTGATACATGTTCAATCTTTGCATCTGAACAGGATAGGCAGTATTGTGGCCTCGTGGACCATAGCTCTATTAATTCTAATATTATAAATCGTCGGTAAGCAGAGCGTATGTAATTTTTGGTGGATTGGGGAAATGGCAAACAAAATTTAAAATGACTTACGCACTGTTAGAACTTCACCGACGAAGTGTGGGTTTGTTTGTTAAGCTTTCACGATAAAGTGGCAGAACTGATTTGGATGAAATTTGGTACGGAGATAGATGGGTTCCTGGAGACGGTTTTAGAAAAAAACTAAAACCGTCTCCGTCTCAGTAGTTTTCTCTGGACGCGAGTGATACCGCGGGAGACAGCTAGTTCGAGTTAAAATTCTAAGTCTAATTGTTAAAAATTTCAAGTCGATACCATTAGTACCTAAGTACTTAGTTCCTGAAATAATCAACTGTGCCAGACGGACAGACCAGACGAAATGAAATCGTAAGAGTTACTTTTTACCATTTTGGTTCGGAACCCTGAAAAACGAAAATGTATTTATTCTGTAGACCGATAAACATATTCATAATAATAATAACAACCTTTTTCTTAGGACGGCAGAGTAGGTATAGATAGTTGGTGCTGAGAGAGATAGATCTAATAAAAATTCAGATCATCGCGGAAATGCGTAGCGCAGTAATAAATAAGAAGTAAATAAGGTAAATAAAATCAATACATTGCGTCGAGTTATTGATGGGGCTGGTATCTGAGACTGTAGTCACCATAGGACTAGAATTTATTAATACTTAGTACTAAGGAGGGGCAAAGTTTGTATGAAACTCTGACATTTTTAACTGGAATTCGTATAGCCCACGAGAACGAAGCTGCTGTTGGAAACCTAGTCCTAGTATAAAAAATCTGCTATAGTCCGACATGGATCTATATAAATGTGGTATAAACTGGAACTAACATTGTCATCTTGGAATGACACAATGAATGGAAATTTCCAATTTTTTTAGTAAATCTTGACATGATAAGTAGAAATTTATTAATTAATCATCAACGTCATAATAATAATTTAAAATTGTAAACAATAAAATGTAATATTTGAACATTTAACACTGATTTTGGATGTTGGTGTTAATAAATAAATAAATAAAAATAAATAAATAAAAAATGTTAGTAGATGGCTCAATAGCCGAAACCCTCCGATTATTAAATAGTCACCGTGGCCGATGGATATCTACAACACCAGAAGCATCGCAGATCATCATTGCCCTTTCCTAACTATTTCAAGGACAAAATCTAGTCTTATTGAATAGCGCTATATTTTTACTTATAGTCGGGTAAGAATTTTCCCTTGGCCGTTATCACCAAAAATGTAATTTCAAGATGGTAGCTTGCGTTAGTTCACCTGTCACCCACATTCATAAATAGCCATGTCGGACTATAGTTACCTTTTCTTCATATTCTAATTTCAAATGATTGAGTGGCCAGTTCCCACAATAAGGTTTAATGTCGTAGGTTTACATAAAAACTCTACAGTGCTGTCGCGGTGAAGATCTTTCTCAATGAGCTTAATAAACGTCGCGAACCATGGTCACCCTACCAGATGCTATCCACAAATAACCATGAACAGCATGGTGAATATGTATGTCCTAGATGTCTACTTGGAGCCCTACGACAGCGACGTAAGCTATTATGCCATAGCTCAAGTATTTTTATAGCTATAAGGATACGATCTTCTATGTCTAACAAGCAAACATCGTATTTTGTTGCGTGTCGTAAATCTAGATTTATTCAAGACTAGATTCTTCTTCTTTTAGATAAGTCTCCATTTTTTTCGCGTTTCCCACCATTAAGATATTTATATTATAGGCTGATAATATTGTATACGACTGAGGAAAACTCCTAAGGCATTTATTGTGCATAATCAAATTTACAGCCTACTAAAACTCAGAGAAATAAAATAACTTAATTGTAATAATCATTAATTTAACGCTACATTTCAATTTTATTAATGTAATTTATAATGCCATAATATCTAAAATTGTTCCGGGTATGTGTGTTTTACATATATGTAATGTATGTATATTGTATGGCAGCTGTAAAGTGGATAATATATAAAAGTGTACACATTTGTATTGTAAAAAAATAAATATGACATAATATATAAAGTTGAACTGTAATAGACAGCTGTGTTGCTGGGAAGTTTGTTCATCACTGTTTCTTTTTTCCAGCCATAACACTAGGAAGCAGTGAAGGGTGGGCGTTTTGGGGTGCTTTCATAACGTATTTTAACGTGAAAAAGTGCTAATTGAATTAGCCTAATTTCAATAAACGTTTTGAGTATGAGTTTGAGTTATATTTGCCTTATATGTGCACCTTTGATAAAGTGAAACCTCTTAAATCCAGATTACTTATTCACTACATAGTATAAAACAAAGTCGCTTCCCACTGTCTGTCTGTCCCTATGTATGCTTAGATATTTAAAATTACGCTTACAGTGAAGTTGGTGACACTCATAGTTATATGTCTGACACTCATAGTGAAGTTGCTTACTCAGTGATGTGACTGACACTTATAGTGAAGACGTTGACACTCAGCGAAATGGCTGACACTCATAGTGAAGTGTCTGGCACTCATAGCAAAGTTGCTGACACTCATAGCAAATGTGACTGACACTCATAGTGAAGATGTTGACACTCAGCGAAATGGCTAACACTCAAAGCGAAGTTGCTGAGCCACATAGTGAAGTGTCTGACCCTCATAGTGAAGTGTCTGACCCTCATAGTGAAGTGTCTGACCCTCATAGTGAAGGGTCTGACCCTCATATTGAAGTGGCTGACCCTCATAGTGAAGTGTTTGACCCTCATAGTGAAGTGTCTGACCCTCATAGTGTAGTGTTTGACCCTCATAGTGAAGTGTCTGACCCTCATAGTGAAGTGTCTGGCACTCATCATTTTATTTTCGATTTAGTTTCGGTCTATCGGTCTATCGGCTCATTGTTTTTCTCTTACATACTCATTTCTAATTTTAATTATGTACTTACCTTCAGTATTAATCCTGTGGTTAGTTATTACGGTAAACGGCTGAATTGAATAAGATAATATTTGGTAGACGGGTATAGGCTACGGTTTTATCCAGGTGCGAGAAGTAGTTCCTTCAGGATCGGATGAAACCACGTGTAACAGCTAGTTTAATATTAAAATGAATCGTTGTTTGTTTAATAGTCATAATAAAATATATTTACCGTTGATTTTAATATGTTCGACTTGACATCACTTGAGAACCAGTGAAGACAATTATGTAAATAATAATTATATTAATGCTTACATATTTAAACAAATAAACATTCATAAGTATACATTTCAAGATCAGAGTTGACTTAAGAACTTATTTTTCTAGCTTACTGTACGTACCTAGTATAAATAAACAAACAAATGTGATTGGATAATCAAAAACCCAACTATACTACATTTACTATGAGATTAGACATTTAAACGCGCCCTATTTACCATTTGTTCAAACGACGAAACGACAACAAACAGAATGCAGAATATATTTGTTATTGTCAACATTATTTTGCTTTCAACCCCATCCTTATCAGTACGGAGAACGGTAGAACTCAAAATCGTTTGAACAAACCGTAAATAGGGTGTGTTTAAATGTCTAATCTCATATTAAATGGAGTATACCTACATCATCATTTTTCTGCCCTTATCCCAAACCATAAAGGCCTGCGCTGATGAGGAATAGTCCTCGGAGTACTTTTTCGTGCGTCAAAATAGATTTACATCACAACACAATACGCTTTTGGTTCGTTCGTCTGCGTTGTGCAATGCGCCTTTTTGTTTCTTTTTTTCGGATGGGATATCATCAAATGACCCCTCCCGCCGTTAGTGTCAGACTCTTACTGACTAAAACCCATCCATGTTCCTTCCTCAGCCCTTTGTGTTCCGGGGGCGCGGTATCTTTTCCGAACGTCCCGCAGCCCCGTGCGCCAACCCCTAGTGGTTCGGGGTGGGAGGATAATGATGATATTATCTACCTTTGTATTTCTACGTGTCTTTTGTGTGTAAACACGTATTGAGTAAATGTAAGTATTTGATTTACCTTCATAATTAAAAGACAATAGGCTTGTAATAATAACATCATATATTATATTAAGAAGGTGAGCAGTGGGCGACTCTTGACGTGGATTGTACAATTACAGATATTCGGCAAAGGTGAAAGATATCTAATAATAGCTTTGTATTTAAGTAAGAACACGAATGCAATAGCGATTCAAGATCCTGTAGTATTTTTAGGGTTCCGTGACCAAAAGGTAAAAACGGGACCCTATTACTAAAATTTCGCTCTCTGTCCGTCCGTCTGTCTGTCACCAGGCTGTATCTCAAGAACCGCGATAGCTAGACAGTTGTTTTTTTTTTAATTAAGTATTTCTGTTGCCGCTATAACAACAAATAATAAAAACAAAATAAAATAAATATTTAAGGGGGGCTCCCATACAACAAACGCGATTTTTTTTGCACTTTTTTGCTCAATAATGGCAACAGGTAGGCCCTTGAAATATTCACAAAATATTATAAGATTCATGAAATAAAATAAATATTTATGAGCCCATACACATTTTTGCCAATTTTTAGGGTTCCGTAGTCCAACAAGGAACCTTTATAGTTTCGTCATGTCCGTCTGTCTGTCTGTCTGTCCGCGGCATAGAGGTTCTTGATACTAGAAAGCTGAAATTTGGTATGGATATGTATATTGATCACGCCGAAAAAGTGGTATAATGAAAATTTTGAAATATTTTTTTTTTAGGACAGCTCCCAAACATCAAGTGGGGATGAATATTTTTTTGCAGCTAGCCTTTCAGCCAGGACACGCTGACAGCGATGCGGACAAATATTTTGATGCCTAAATTCTGTTTATTTTACTTACTGCAATTCTTATATTTTATTGTATCGTAAATAGAGAGTATTAAATGTAAACTTGAAATAAATAAATCACATTGATATCTTTCAAAAGAAAAGAAAATGGTTAAATAATAATATTATAATGTCTTTATTTTACAAGGATTTCGAGTAGCATCGTTCGCTAATGAATGCTGGCAACCCACTCGAGCGCTCGCAGTCCTACGCTTGCCTAGTCATACTGTGAAGTGTTCACAACAGTATTTATTATTCAAATGGCACATTCCTTCTATATTTGTTGACTAGCTTTCCGCCAGCGGATTCGCCCGTCTGTAAGCTATACAAATTCAAATTAAAAATGACAAGAATTTCAAACAAACTTTGCCACCTTTTTTCAACACCTTAGAGGCAGAATTTCGGAAAAATCCTTTCTTATGGGATGCCTATGTCATACAAAGAACACACCCTTCAAGTTTCAGGTCTTTACGATCAGCGGTTTAGGATGTGCGTTGATCCGTCAGCCATTTAGGTCAAAGCATTTTAGGTATATGTCATCATCTGCCTCATCTGCCTAGCCTTTCCCAACTATGTTGGGGTCGGCTTCCAGTCTTAACCGGATGCAGCTCAGTACCAGTGTTTTACATGGAGCGACTGCCTATCTGACCTCCACAACCCAGTTACCGGGTAACAGGGTACCCCATGGTAAGACTGGTTGTCAGACTTTCTGGCTTCTGACTACCCGTAACGACTGTCAAAGATGTACAAATGACAATCAAGACCAACAGCTTAACGTGCTTTCTGAGGCACGGAGGAGTCTCGCTATGGCATAGATGGTCACCCATCCACGAACCGATCGCGCCAAGCGCAGCTTACCCTTTGATCGGTCGAACCGTGCGGCTGTTACATAGCCACGAGCTCAAGACACAGTTAACATCCTAACTAGAAAAAAGAATGGTTTTCCTGTAATCGGCGCGTAGACGTAGGTACCTAAATATTTTTCTATAACTCCCATCTTTAATGATTACAAACTCACAAACTATCTGACATATAAAACCAATCAATATAATCATAATTACGATGATCTATAATTACAGTAATAACATAATTGTGACGCCATATTCCCTCGTTCTCACGGACGCGGGTAATCGCTCATGCCTGACCATATTTGGTGCAAATGTGAGATTAACGCGGCTGCGCTTGCGCCGATCTGCGGATGGTTTTAAGCGTTTAAATGAGTGTGAAGTGCTTAGTTTTAAAAGGTGTTATTTGTGAATTTTAAATCATGTTCTCATGCTTGAAATAAAATTATCTATACTTGTATTAAAAATTGTGTTGGAGTCAAGTTTTTGACCTATGACATCTCAGGTTCAATCTATGTCTATGCTATCATTATCGTCATCATCATCCTATACATTGTCCCACTGCTGGGCACAGGCCTCTTCTCATACAGAGAAGGAATCAGCATTGATCACCACGCTTGCTCAAGGCGGATTGGCGATTTCAGACTTTTAAGTCCAGATTTCCTCACGATGTTTTCCTTCATCGTTAGTCAGTGACGTCTTAGATATATTCAGAAAGTGCATATGACTTAAGAAAAGTCACATTGGTACTTACCAGGTTTCGAACCCGCACACTCGTACACGAGAGGCAGGTGCCTTAACCACTAGGCCGTCACGACATCTGCTATATTTCTGTATGCATTATTGCATACTAAATCGGTTGAGCCGTTTTACAGCCGTGAACCCGTAGGTAACAGACAGATAAAGTTTCATTCTCATTTACAATATTGTTAAGGATTCAACATTAAATTCCCATGCTTGCGAAAAAGAGAAATCTCGTTACAATGCTCAAAATTCAATTGTATATTACAAGTCACCACCAACAGATGGCGCTAAACTAAAAAATAAATAAACTAAGCAAATGTATTACAAAATACCTACAACACTTCTAGACTGTGGTTAGCTGAAGCAAATGAGAAATAAATGAGTTAGCACAAATTGCCAGCCTCAAATGACTTTCCTTGATTAATGTTGCCACATTCTTTCTAAATAAATGATTCTTCGTGACCTGGGGAATAAATATTTTTGACGTCACACTGGCTTGGGTTTGGTTTGAAACTAGAAATAAATACGGCAAAAAAATCCATTAAATATTTATTTTATTCTGATTTTAGTATTTATTATTATAGCGGCAACAGAAATACATCATCTGTGATGTATTTCAAATTTCAAATGTCTAACTGTCACGGTTCATGAGATACAGTCTGATAGACGGACAGCCAGGCAGGCAGACAGACGGACGGACAGCGGAGTCTTAGCAATAGGCTCCCGTTTTACCATTTGGGTGCGAAACCCTTAAAATAACGATTTAAACCACATTATTTCATCAACCCTCAGTACAGTCATATCGATATTAAGTTCACCGACAAGATAACAGTCCGATCAACTCAAAACAGCTGTTTACCATAAATTCAAACTTCTGTCTTACGATGGATACCTGGGGCCTTACCATGACGTGCCAAAACAAGATTATTTTCGTTATGAAGTAGAGACGGAGCTATACGACGTTAGTAGCTGTGTCACGCTCTCAAACTTGAATAGTGGTTGCAAAAACACGTGGTGGTACAGCCCCTGATCATTTGGGATTTTTATTCCTAAAACGGTCCATTACCAATTCGGGGTTGGACAAGAAGTGGATAACACAAAAATTCCCGCTTCGCAGTTAAAAACGTTTTCATTTAACGGACCGATTAGGTAACCGTCTATCAGTGATCTTGGCCCTAAATCCCAAAAAAATAACATTAATTAACACCTACACATCAAAGATGTGGCATACAAATTGCATCTATTGTATAAAACACGGTAGATTACTGTTGAAAGACGGACAAAAAACAACTTTGTTCGGAATAAAGTAAATAAATTCAATACGTATAATTATCGAGCGTTTAATTGTGACCCTCGGACTGACAAGGGAATTGTTTATTTATTATTAAACTATTATTATAACACCATATTTGGTGTGCGGACCTTTTTTTGATGCACCTACTTCCGATTATCATTAAAGTTAAGATTAGTCCTGTCTGTTGTTGCTGGGTTCCGCACATATTTATTTGAAACGCGAAATTTAAATACCGTGTCTTTATTATTTTATTTTTCAAACGTGGATTTATTTTCATACTGGCTGTTTCCCGTGGTTTCCTGAAAACTATTTATCTTCATACTAAATTTCATCTCAATCGGTTCAGCCGTTTTTTCGTAAAAGTGTAAAAAACAGATAGGCAGACAGACATCCTACACTTAGGTTAACAAAATTATCACAATTTGCGGAATTATAATAATCTAAGTATACTACCAAATAGCCGTGAAAACTCATTTCTTTCAGGTGTTATATAATAATCTAAGAAAATTAAATTTATTAACGTAGCTCGCTTTATCATCTCTGTTATTTTGCTAGTCTTGTGTAAAGAAAACGTAATAGAATGCAAAAAAAACTCACTTTTAGAGTTTTGACATCCTACTAATATTATAAACGCAAAAGTTTGTAAGAATGTATGTTTGTTACCTTTTCACGCAAAAACTACTGAACGGATTTGGATGAAATTCGGTACACACATAGTTCATATCCTGGATACTTTTTACCCGGTTGCGCGAAGTAGTGTATGTACTCATAACGACACAAAAATACAAAGGCTATTAAAAATATCATTTTTGTAGCCTTTTCCCAACTCCATATATTGGAGTCGGCTTCCAGTCTAACCATATGCAGCTGCGTGCAAGTTTTTTTACTCTTCTTTATTAGTAGATACGAGCGATGCACACAAACTTACCGCCGGTTGCATTAAACTTTTTATCATTTATACGTTATACTTTTACGAATATCACAAAACGTAATTAATAGGAGGATATAATAATTAAGTAGACATATGTCATAAATATTTAGACGAAAAATAAAAAATAATAGCAAAATTATTCAATTTTGACAGTTCTTAAATGACAGTTATTCCGTTTCACGTATAAGCAACCCCAATTTTTTTTGGCCTCAATTTTTAATAAATTTTCTACATAATATTGAAGGTTTATCTCTATTAGAGAGATTATTTTCTGATTATTCTCTGATATTACGGAACCCCTAGTGAGTGATATAATAACGTTAGTTATATTCATTGCGTGTGCAATTATAATCACCGTACTGTATGTATTATAACAAAACATCGAATATTTCAATGAAAAGTTTGTTAATTTTAATATTTCCTTGCTCAATAGTATCATTCATACATTCCGAATTTATTTGTTTGTTATAGGAAGCTTTGCGAAAATCTCTTGTATTGAGTCAAAGAGATTGCTAACTCATGATTTACTGAAAAAAACTCTTTATTATCATTTATTTCGTGATTCGTACTAGCGGATTAAAATTTGTTTTTGCGATATAATTATGTGGGGCATGTGGGGTAACAATAACTGCAATTAACAGGTTAAGTTAAACAGGACTTACTGTGGTTTAATATAATGCATATACATATATGTAGATAACTATATATTTAACTAGCTTACCCGACAGACGACGCACTGTCCCTTTGGCGTTGTTATGAAAAACACTACATTGATTTGAAAATATAAATGGACCCGCCATTTATATTTTCAAACCGTCCAGGAACTCACTCAAATATACAAAAACACTTCCATAAGAAATACAATATGTATATACAGATATGCATGGATATAGCCACTTTTTTATCGGATGAGAAATCATCAAATGACTCCTCCCGCCGTGGGTGGGGCGAGAGGGAGTGTCAGACTCTCTGACTAAAACCCATCCATGTTCCTTCCTCAGCCCTTTGTATACCGGGGGCGCGGTATCTTTTTCGAACGTCCCGCAGCCCCGGCAGGCGGTGGCCTTGTGGGGAGGGCCCCGTCATATCCATATAGCTACTATTGGCTCACCTCTGCTTAACCTTCAAAGTTTACAGGTATTATTGGCCGTGAACAATGTATAAAAATACGAAAAACTAGTAACATACCTACCAATTCCTTTTGAGACGATTTCATTTTAATTTCGTTTCAGCAATCAATATTAACCTTGATATTAACGGGCACCATCTTTAATTGTCTCGTCATTTAGTACATTAGACCAGAACAAAGACTTTAATAACTTAAATAGTGGTTAAATGGACCTTGAATGTCAGCTCAATAAATGAGTTTTGTTTTAAAAATAATCTAGATATGTTTTTAATAACCTTTTCAACTTTGTACTGCATTATCTTTTTGAATGCAAGTTTTTATTTAGGTAAGCTCTTTTATAGCCGTGCGGATTAATGGATTAGCAAGGTAAAACAGAATTATCCCCAGTCAATCTATGGATAGCCTTCTTAACATCGTGTTCCACGCGCGCCTCAAAGAGCTGTCAGCATTGATGACGGGGCCCTCCCCCAGGGCCATAGCCTGCCGGGGCTGCGGGACGTTCGAAAGAGATACCGCACCCCCGGAATACATAGGGCTGAGGAAGGAACATGGATGGGTTTTGGTCAGTAAGAGTCTGACACTCTGATTTTCCATCCGAAAAAAAAACCTTCTTAACATGAGAGACTCCCTCTGTGCCTCGGAGAGCACGTAAACCTATTAGTCCTGCGTATCTCTGGCTCTAACCTGGCTAATCTTAGAAACCACTGACCTAGAAAACAGAAACTGACTAACGGTGAAGGAAAACATCGTGAGGAAACCTGGACTAAAAAGTAAGAAATCGCAAATCCGCCTTGAGCAAGCGTGGTGATCAATGCTCATGCCTTCTCTGTATGAGAAGAGGTCTGTGCCCAGCAGTGGGATAGTATATAGGCTAACGATGACGATGATGAGTAAGCTGTAGATACAACTCTGTTTATTCTCTTTGGAGAGATAGTGTATTATATAAAACCACTAGCTGTAATAAAATGGCTAGCTGTTACCCGCGGTTTCAGCTGGAAACTACTAAACGCACCCGGATAAAAAGTAGCCTATAACCGTCTCCTGGGTCCCTTCTATCTCTTCACCAAATTTCATCTAAATCGGTACAGCCGTTCTACCGTGAAAATGTAACAAATACACAAACACACTTTCTCTTTCAGACATTTTCTTCTTATAGATATAACTGTTTTTGTCCCTTATATAAATAGGTAAGTAAATAAGAGCCTTCAAAGACCCATTTAAAATAAAACATCTATATTTTCTGTACAAAATTTTATTGAAATCGGACCAGCCGTTTTACGGAACGTAACAAACAAACTCACGTATTTATAATACTAGTTAGGATTAAGATTTACTCATACAAAATAGTGTATGACCATGTCAATAGAATAACTACCATC
Organism: Pyrrhia umbra; assembly: GCA_963891755.1. Lineage (NCBI taxonomy): Eukaryota > Metazoa > Arthropoda > Insecta > Lepidoptera > Noctuidae > Pyrrhia > Pyrrhia umbra. The sequence continues at coordinate 8,588,717 of OY982943.1, forward strand.
AATATAATTTACTATCGCAATTACCACCGACAAAAGACGAGCAATAAATAAAATTGAACACTCTAATTACGGGGAATCGAACCTTGAACCGCGCGGTATGCTAGCCAAATGTCAGTCGCTGATACATTTGTGCTTTTGAACCATTCAAATGGTCTCTAAAGTGTTTGTAAATTTGGCTCTAAATTATGGTAATTGACGCTCTTTAATATAAGGAGAATCTGCAATTTAAGATTATATTTTTAGATATGAATAGATCTTGTATAATGTAAACATCACCATCATCAGCCACAGCCTATACATTGTACCACTGCTGGGCATAGGCCTCTTCTCATACAGAGAAGGCATGAGCATTGATCACCACGCTTGCTCAAGGCGGATTGGCGATTTCAGACTTTTTAAGTCCAGGTTTCCTCATGTTTTCCTTCACCGTTAGTAAGTGACGTCTAAGATATACTTAAAAAGTACAATATTATTATGACTTTAGAAAAGTCACATTGGTACTTGCCAGGTTTCGAACCCGTACACGAGAGGCAGGCCTGAACCATGAAAAATGTAAACAAAGTCGTAACCTATTTTGTTCTAATTTTGCCACAGAAATTAACAAAATGGCGTAAGGATGGCGCATTTATGTCAATTTCATGCTCTAAACATCATCATTCATCATTTAATGCCGTTTTATTTATTTATGTGGGAAAATTAGAACATATTTTGTTCTTTGTACGATTGTACGGTTACGATTTTGTTTGAATTTTTGGTACAGACTAATACTATTTTTCGCATCAGATCCGGGTCGTTTTCCTTATCGGCCAAACAGAATAATCTCTTCAGATCGACTTCGGTCACGGCGGCCAATCTCAATGAAGACTAGCCAGGTACGCAGGAGATATTATAGTACACGCACGCTTGCAGACACAGGTGCACTCTATTCCCTCACTCTCATAGTCCGATGGGTCGGCAGCTAAATACATGAATTCTAAATCAAAAGTTGTTCAAAATAAGAGTTATATTTGTCTATCTTCAAAAATCTTCACCAGATCTTACGTATACGTTTATATTAAAACCTTCCTTGAAAAATACACATTTAAGTAACGAAAACTCCATCCAAATCGGATCAGAAGTTTTTGAGGAAATCGCAAACATACATACATACATACGGGTCGAATACAGAACCCCCAATCTTGGTTTGAAGTCGGTTAAAAATAATTCGCGGGGTCTGATCTAAATTAAGTCTTCAATTAATCTTTACTTTCTTAGTTCACCAACAGATGGTCATATAATCGACCCGTTAAACAAAAATGTTTTTTAACCACGAAGCGGAAATTTTCGTGTTGTCAACTTCTTGTTCAACCCCGGCTTGGTAATCGACCGTTTTGAAATTAAAAATCCAAATGATAGGTTATCCATCGTATGGTTGAAGTTAGAATTTATGTTAAACAGCTGTTTTCAGTTGATCGGACCGTTATCTTGTCGGTGAACATGGGCCTTACTTACATTGTATGTGTGAAAGTTACTGACTGTCTGGTTGTTTGTCTGTTTGTCCTTTAAAACCGGAGTAGGTATAATGATAACGTTACAATTACAATAATAGTACATTCGTGTTAGGTCCCTTAAAGAATTTTCATTTTATGAAGATGCTACTTCTGCACTCGGTACCAACCAACTATTATAGCTTAATAATAAAGCATTTTACACCATCGCATAGCCTTTGCAAATCATAGCGTAATTCTAGCATGAATTGGTATTTCCCAGCACAGATCCATGTGGTATTTTCACGACGTAATTGTCTGAGCAATTTGCTGATTTCTTGTATGATAAATGTGACGTCATAATTCAGGTTAAAAGTAGCTGTTTGTGCCATTAATTTGTAACAATTTGACAGTCGTACTTTGCTATGATAATCTATCTATACATATAAAATGTTTTGTCCTGAATGACTGACGGATCAACGCACAGCCTAAACCGCTGATCGGAGAGACCTGAAACTTGGAGGGTGTATTCTTATGAGGTCTTATGAGGTGAGTCCTTTTTAGGGTTCCGTAGTCCGACAAGGAACCCTTATAGTTTCGGCATGTCCGTCTGTCTGTCTGTCTGTCTGCGGCATAGCTCCGAGGTTCTTGATACTAGAAAGCTGAAATTTGGTATGGATATGCATATTGATCACGCCGAAAAAGTGGTAAAATAAAATTTTGAAAAATATTTTTTTTAGGGTAGCTCCCAAACACGTAAAGTGGGGATGATTTTTTTTTTCTCGCGTATCCCTCCGTGTTGGGTATCGTTAGATAGGTCTTTTAAAAATATTATGGGTGTGTGAAGATCATTTTTTGGCTAAGCGAGCCATTTGCGAAATATCTAGCTGTTCAGTGCAAATTTTTGTTCGATACGAGTTACCCCTCCCCCCCCCCCCCTCTAACTTTTGAATGGCTAGGAAAACTATCACGGCTAAGTAGGCTTAACCGGTTACAGAGTTATAGTCGACTAACTAACTCCTACTACGGAACCCTAATGCGCGTGGCCCGACACGCACTTGGCCGGTTTTTATACTTTCTCATTTATACTTTTACAAATACCACAAAACATGATATCAATAGTTAGCATACTTTTAATACTTTTTACGTTATCAATACATAGATATCATAATGAAGTTAACATTATTATATCATAAATTTAGAGGAAAAACATAAAATAATAGTAAAATTCTTAATGTTGTCCTCCATTTTGACAGATCTTTAATGACAGTTCTACCGTTTCACGTTAGAAGTAACCTGATATGTTTTTGGTGCAACTGGTTGTAACAATATTAAAACATAAGTTTAATTATAAAATAAGTTAGGCATCAAAATATTCATCCACATCGCTGTCAACGTAAATCGTGCTCAAAAGACTTGCTGCATTGTCACTTACTTATTTTGTTTACTGAAATTAAAATTATTCCTCATTATAACCGTTAAGATTAACATTAATTAACGCATATGAGAGCATCGTTACATCTTAAATCAAAGAACCAGAGCATGAACAATTGACATTAAAAACTAGCCAACGCACATAATACTAGATATAAATAAATAAAAATTACAAATAAAATGACACAACAGCCTATTAACATTAACAATCTAACTCCAAATCTATCTAAAAGTGAAAGTCTCATCGTAATCGGTGCATCCACGCGCAATAAATCTTGAGCTATTGTTTTTAATGTACCATTTTGTTAAGTAATGTAACTTAAATTGCTATTTCAAGTTGTTAATTGGTCTGTGAGATTACAATAAAAGAATTCTTAATTCTCATGCTATTACTGAAATCAGAGACCTAGATATGTTTTTTTTTCAGGAACTGCTGGTCCGATTTGAAAAATTATTTCAGTGTTAGATAGCCCATTTATTGAGGAAGGCTATAGGCTATATATCATCACGCTAAGACCAAAAGCAGCGGAGCACCTTTATTCCCCGCGGACGAAGTCGCGGGCAGATGCTAGTAGCTAACAAAAAGCAAAAAAAAGGAACTTCTAAACGATTTTAAATAGAATGAAAAGAAAGAAAGGAAATTAATTTAAAAATAATATTTACTACTAATGAAATATCTATACATATAAAATGCTTAGTCCTGAATGACTGACGGATTAACGCACAGCCTAAACCGCTGATCGTAGAGACCTGAAACTTGGAGGGTGTGGTCTTTATATTATGACGTAGGCATCCAATAAGAATGGATTTTCCGAAATTCTATCACTAAGAGGGTTAAAAATATAATTGCGGATACGACATACGACATATTCCCTTAATTGTATGTTTTGTCTACTAATGAAACATATTTAATTTTTCACCTGTAACGCTAAATAACAACATATTTTTTAGATCGTGTTGCTGGGGAGTTTGATGCGCTCGATTTTCTTTCTAATAAAACACATAGGAAGTAACGAAGATGATCAAAAAGTGCAGATTTTTAGCTTAAAGAATTAACCATTTTTACTTTAAATTTTAATTAAGTTTTTATTATAATCTACGTAATGCTCGCAGTTTTTTTTGCACTATACTCCATTTAAACGCACCCTATTTACTGTTTGTTCAAATCATTTAAAGCTCTATTACTAAGGTGACAAGACAAAAACAGATGCAGAATATATTTGTTATGTAAACATTATTTTGCTTTCAACGCCATCCTTATCAGTAGGGACTAGAACTCAAAATCGGTTGAATAAATTGCAAAAAGAATTTGGAAGTTTTTCTAATCTTATTGTAAATGAAGTATAATTATATCTATTATTTTGCACCTATTCTACACACCAGCTAAGATGTTTAGAAGATAAATTCTAGCACGTATAGTTATGACACTAATGTGCTAAACAAGCCGGCTAATGACGAACCGACAAATAGCCCGGGGTGAACAATGAGTGTCAGACGAGATGAATAATTGACAGCTCAATGTGTAAAGGTTGGGCTATAGGCTGGGAGACAGTCAGCAATCTATACCCCATCATCTGCTTAGCCTTTTCCCAACTATGTTGAAGTCGGCTTTCAGTCTAAACCGGACGCAGCTGAGTACCAGTGTTTTACATGTTGCGACTGCCTATCTGATCTCCACAACCCAGTTGTAACACGGTACCTCTTGGTAAGACTGGTTGTCAGACTTTCTGTCTTCTTACTACCCGCAACGACTGTCAAAGATGTACAAATGACAACCGGGACCAACAGCTTAACGTGCTTTCCGAGGCACGGAGGAGTCTCGCTATGGCATAGATCCCCGGACCGACTGCGCCAAGTGCAGCTTAACCTTTGATCGGTCGAACCGTACGGCTGTTACTTAGCCACGAACTCCTCTCAGTCAGCAATCTATACCATATATATACTAATATTATAAATTCGAAAGTTTGGGAGGAAGGATGCGTGTTTGTTATTTTTTCACGCAAAAACTACTGAATGGATTCAGATGAAATTTGGTACACACATAGTTCATAACCTGGATTAACATATAGGATACCTTTATCCAGGTACGCGGGTGAACCGCGGGTAACAGCTAGTGTGAAATAATTTTTACGCAGTTGCAGTTGACAATCGCCCGTTAATCGTTGAACTTTTCAGCGATCTTACCCCAAAATTGCCTTAATTAGGCTAAATGACAATATTTTTATTAAAATCAAAACATTAAATAAACCAAGACAAATATAGTTAAGTACGTAATATGGCTAATTAAAAAAATTAAAATTATAAAAGGTTTTCATTCAACTGTATCTAGCTCTTAGCCTACAAAGGTCGGGGTTCGGTTCTGAGTGTTGCATTCTTGAGCAAGGTCGGCGATGCGATCGATAAGTCCCTTTCTCACGTTCAAAATCACGCTTAGATAAATAAAGGTATGCAGGTGATTACATTATTGTATATGAACTGCAATTATTTTTGATATTTAAGAAATAAGTAGGTAATGTAATTGAAATTAGGAGTTCTTATATGTTTTGTTGCAATTGCTTAGTAAGTACTAGCAGTTATGTATTTCACAAACAGACAGACAGCCGTAAACTTCATTTTCTTAAAATTATAAATCCGAAAGGAGGAGTTACTCTGTATGTTTGTCACAATTTTACAGTAAAACAGCAGCAATTTAGGCCGCCGTGAATGAAGTCGATAGAACATTATTATTGGTGAAAGCGTATGAAAATTGTTTCAGTATTTTTTGAGATTATCGCGAACAGACAGACGACGCGGCTGATGACTTTGTTTTTTAACCCCCGACGCAAAAAGAGGGGTGTTATAAGTTTGACGTCGATGTTTGTCTGTCTGTGTGTGTATCTGTATGTGGCATCGTAGCTCTCAAACGGATGGTCCGATTTCGATGCGGTTTTCATTTGAAAGCCAGTTTCCTTGCGGTGGTTCTTAGCTATGTTTGGTTAATATCGGTCCAGCAGTGTAAGAGTATCAGCTGTTTTCCAAAATGATGTAAGGCATTTGCGTAGGGGGTTTTTTAAATTTTAAATTTTTGCTTGTTTTTATGTAGTGATGATTATTGTTACATTCTTCGGTTTTCATACCGCCATGGGTGAGAACCTTTTCAATGAAGATAGTAGTTATGGTATCGTGGTTATAGACTGAGGTTTAATCAATCCTGGTAATGAGATGACGCTGTAATTGTAGTGCAGTGCGGTTATGTACAAATTGTTATTTAATTTACTATTATGTAATGGCATGGCAATGTCATGTAGACAGCTTTATGTTAGACGGAGGCAATTAGCAAAATTTTTTATTCAATCCCGTAAGTACCAAAATGAAATCCCGGAAAAAAGGCTTATCCATGTTCTGATTTCTATGACTATTCATGATGTAAGTACGTAAAATCAATCTACCTACTCCGATCACTGGTTATAATATGGATCGATTGATGACTGAGGTTAACCTGTACTTTGTGCGGTTAATTTTAGGATGGGTCAGCTAATTAATTGTTAAGCTTTGGAGAGCTTGTTTAGCAACTCATCCCGGTTGTTGTACGAATATCTGTGGTACTTTTTTTTTCGGATGGGAAATCATCAAAGGACTCCTCTTGCTGTGGGTGGGGCGGGAGGGGGTGTCAGACTCTTACTGACTAAAACCCTTCCATGTTCCTTCTTCAGCCCTTTACGTCCTGGGGGCGCGGTAATTTTTGCAAACACCCCAGTCCCGGTAAGCTATGGTCTTGTGGGGAGGCTTCTGTCACTGTTACTGATATCTCTTTGATGTGCGCGTGGAACACGAACGTGTCGTCAGATATCAGGTTGCTACTAAAAACCTGACCACTTAACTTAAGGCCGAGTTCTTTTTAATTGTTGAAATTAAATATGGCTTAGAAGCTTAGTTGCTATTTACTTTATCAAAATAAAAAGATTACAAAATATAACGCGCTGAATGTGCAAAAACAAAAGAAGGAAGCGAGATTTCTAGAATCTTCCACAGACTCGATAAACAGCAGGTTCGAACCACAAAGTAAAAATAACTAAAGATATGGAACGCAAAATTTATAACTTTAACATTAATGAGATGTTTACCTCAAATGCAGTATTTTGGACATGTCTGAAGGCGAGGTAACGACTCCAAAGAGCGATTGGTCGTACAGGGAAAAGTAGAGGGTACCAGATACGCGCTAGACTGACCAAGTGAAATCGCAGTTGGAAGCCGGGTATCTGAGTGTACCAGACAATCTGCTACCTCCCTCTACCGCTACTGCCGCTACCAACGAGGTGGACGGCTCAAAGTGACCATGACGCTCTGTAAAGAGCGAAACGACAGTGAAGAAGAAAAATACCTCAAACCTTTTGCGTTTTTCTCAATCTATCTTAATTATGATTCACAGTTTTTAGCAGGGAGCTAGGAGTTCCTTTAGGACGTGGATGAGACCACGAGAAACAGCTAGTATTCTATTATAAAACATAGCGGCCCGTCCCGGCTTCGCACGGGTAGCCTATGTTACTCAGGGTGAATGTAGCTTTCCAATGGTGAATGAATTTTTAAAATCGGTTCAGTAGTTACAAACAAAGTTTTCCTCTTTATAAAATTAATGTAGATTTATTAAACTTACAAGTTCTTGTTTCATTCTCGTATGAAGTCGTTAACACACTTGCCCAGTGACCGTACGCCCGACCTCGCATCTTTGGCAAAAACTGTTTATTATTTGATATACTCTATTAAGGCTACGAATATTATGTGCACGAGTCTCTCTGACATAATAACGACCACGTCTTAAGCAAGGTTTAACTGTGCTTGTCGCGGTTAATTCTTAGATGGGCGGCTGGTTCACTGGTATGGCAGAAAATCGGAAACTTACGGTAGATAAACTTATAGGGGCCTATTTCAACGCTTATAGATAGAAATTTATTCTTCTCTACGCGATGGCCTAATTCAAAATTTGAATACTAGCTTTATTTGCATACTAGCTGTTGCCCGCGGTTTCACCCGCATTCCGAGGGAACTCCTTAGCGCACCCGGGTAAAGTCTAGCCTATGTTGTTCCTCAGGGTCTATTCTATCTCTGTACCAAATTTCATTTATATCGGTCCAGTAGTTTTGGCGTGAAAGCGTAACAGACAGATAGACAGACAGACAGAGTTACTTTCGCATTTATAATATTAGTAAGGATATACATTATTTGGCAGATAAATTTAACCGGTAAGTATATATCTGGGATTATTGAATGTGGCACAAAATTACTCGTATTTGTAGTAGTAATTAGGTGGTTAATTATTAAATGCACAATTTGATGGTACGTGGTCACAACCATGTATGAGTATGCATATGCACATTTCAAAGCCGACACTGCAATGTACCATTTGCAGTGGAATTCGTTTATCTACTTCTTTCTCTCACCAAAAACACATAGAAAATTCTTATGTTCAAAAAGTACTCTAAACATACCTATAGTATAAATAAATATTAAGTATTAGTAAGGCACCTGCCTCTCGTGTACGAGTGTGCAGGTTCGAATCTTGGCAAGTACCAATGTGACTTTTCTAAAGTCATATGTACTTTCTAAGTAAATCTTAGACGTCACTGACTAACGGTGAAGGAAAACATCGTGAAGAAACCTGGACTTAAAAAGTCTGAAATCGCCAATCCGCCTTGAGCAAGCGTGGTGATTAATGCTCATGCCTTCTCTGTATGAGAAGAGGCCTGTGCCCAGCAGTGGGACATTATATAGGCTGATGATGATTAGTTGACTTGCGGGATTTTCGAAAGAGTAACCGCGTCCCCGGAATACAAAGGGCTGAGGAAGGAACATGGATGGGTTTTAGTCAGTAAGAGTCTGACACTCCCCACCCACGGCGGGAGGATTTGATGATTTCCCATCCGAAAAAAAATAATTGTTTGACTCATGGCAACCTAAGAAATCAAATCAGTGTCAATTTTAGTTTGTTATAAAACAACTTTCCTCTAAGAAAAGCGAAAATCGAGAAGAAAATTCCTAATAATTATCGTATTTTGTGACAATATTTTAGTCTCTGTCTTCGATAATAAGTATTCTGTACCTCCAATGGAAGTAGTCGTGAATATAGCCAGCAGCCACATCCGAACGGTTGCCCAACCCGCGCGTCTAAACATTGTGCTATTGTCTTTTTATTTTCCCGTGCAAATCCGTTTTGTCTCACATAGACTACGAACTTGGGATCATTTTATACTCATCCAATTTACTACTACTACTTAACTACTACTAACTTAACTTTGGATTAACGCTAAACAGCATTTAAGAGTGAGATTTTTACTAATGTGTTGCTAAGTACCAAATTAAAAAAAAATCTGACTTTATGAATAAGACGGCAAAAGCCTAAGGTTCTCCTGATTATTAAGAAAACTCTCATCATCATCTGCCTAGCCTTCTCCCAACTATGTTAGTTTTGACGACCTGAGTGGTTTAGTGGTCAACATAGCAATACCACGCAAGAGGTCCCGGGTTCGATTCCTGGCCGGGCAGAAATTGAAATGATGAATTTTAATTTCTGTGACGGGTCTGAGTGTTACTATGTATAATATGTATGTATTTAAAAAGTATATAAGTAGTATATCCGTTAAGCTAGCACCCATAACACAAGCATATTAGTTGCTTACTTTGGGGCTAGCTGGCGCTGTGTGAAATTATCCAAAAATATTTATTATTATTATGTTAGTGTCTTTCAGGCTAACTGATGCAGCTGAGTACCAGTTTTATACATGGAGCGATTGCTCGGATTGATACCTGACATCGACAGCCCAGTTACCGGGTAACACATCTTGATAAGACTGGTTCTTATACTCTGGTTTCAGACTACTAGTAATGACTGTCAAAGATCTACAAGTGACAGCCGGGACTAACAGCTTAACGTGCTTTCCGAGGCCCGGAGGAGTTTCGGCATGACATAGCTGGTCACCTTCACAGACTGAGATCGCGCCAAGCGCAGCTTAACCTTTGATCGGTCGAAGAGTGCGGCTGTTACTTAGCCACGAGCCCCTCTTATACAGATGAAGATATGGAGATGGATTGAAGACTTTAAAAGGACATTAGTACCATAATTTAAATAAATAATATTTGCGTCTTAAAAAATACTTCCGCAATCATATTAGAAATTTCCTATTGCAAAGCTTCAACGCAATTATTACTAACTCCACAAACCAAAAACAAGAGTCGCCAAAAATGTGTGACACCATGCAAATTGATCGGCGACGGTTGAAGCTATTAAAAATCATACATGGTCCAATCATACAACTTTTACATACATTTCTATGTCATTGTGACACGGTGGATTGTTAGAGGTAGGTACACGATTCAATTGTATTGTAACACAAAAATATATTCTTTTTTTTTATTTCTTTTCTTCTCGTGTGGGCAGCAGTTTAACTAAACTAACAAACCCTAGTTTCCTAAATCCGTCTGTCATGGAATTGTCATGTGACTTTTCTAGTCATAATTACTTTCTAAGTATATCACTGACAGAAAACATCGAGTGGAAACATGGACTTCAAAAGTCTGAAATCGCCAATACGCCTTAAGCAAGCGTGGTGATCAATGCTCATGCCTTCTCCGTATGAGAAGAGGCCTGTGCCCAGCAGTGGGACAATATATATGCTAATAATGTAAGTTGAAGAATAGACTCGTGTGCACCAACACTTATGTCTATGAATGTCATAATAATTGTTTAGGTGTCGCAGTGAACAATAAGTTTAACTTGTGATAAAATAACATTTGTCGTTGCCACACGAGTTACCAACAGAAGCTAATCAAGCAATATCAGCAGTCGGTTTTCTACCGTAGGTGCTTCTGTCTTTGACATTTTATTGAAGGATCGTGGAATACGACCTTACTTGTCTTAACACATCTTCTTCGCGAGATGACTCCCGGCCACCGTAGGCGCGGGGCTCTGGACGGTGAGCTATGGGTGGCTCGCCGTCCGGCAAGGACCAGACCCGCGTCGACGGCGCGTTCGTATTCAAGGCGCGCCTCAAAGAGCTGTCAGCATCGATGACTGGGCCCTACCCTGGGGCCGTAGCCTGCAGGGGCTGCGGGACGTTCGAAAGAGATACCGCACCCCCGGAATACAAAGAGCTGAGGTAGGAACATGGATGGGTTTTAGTCAGTAAGAGTCTGACCCTCTCTTCCACCCCACCCGCGGCGGAAGGGGTTATTTGATGATTTCCCGAAAAAAATATACTACAGATATTCGTACAACAACCGGGACGAGTTGCTTAACGAGCCCTCCAAAGCTTAGCAATAAATTTGCTGGCCCATCCTAAAATTAACCGCACCAAGTACAGGTTAACCTCAGTTATCAATAGATCTTCGAATCTTTTTTTGTAGTCCGTAGTAGGGTGACCGTCTATGAAATAAACAAAACTCGAAACTCCTCCGTCCCTCGGAAAGCACGTTAAGCTGTTGGTCCCGGCTGTCATTTGTGGATCTTTGACAGTGATTAAGGGTAATGAGAAACCAGAAAGATTGACTACCAGTCCTTCCAAGGGGTATCGTGTTACCCTGTAACTGGGTTGTGAAGGTCAGATAGGCAGTCGCTCCATGTAAAACACTGGTACTCAGCTGCATCCAATTTGTCTGGACGCCAACCCCAACCTAGTTGGGAAAAGGCTAAGCAGATAATGACTCTCCATCATATCTGAACCGATATCGTAGTCTAATTTTGAACGGCGGTATCTACTATTTAATGCAAGTTCCAATACTTCGTGGTGTCCTCATGTAAATGTGAAACATTGCATTCATTCACCAGGTAACACATTATTTCATTTAAGCGATGATTTTTTGTACATGCTTGTTTTGCCACTCAACACTGTGGGGTAATTGATGGGGAAACAAAAAGATGCCAAGATTGAGTCGCGCTAATAATCTGACAGATCCGCAGGTAATATTTTTTGGTATTTAAGATTAATACAGCTTAATAAGAATGAAGAGGCTGTGTATTTAGAAAGCCTTTTGGGCATCAAGCAATAAAAATATTTTTCTTCATAGTAATGTCAAAAAAGTTCGGTCGAGACGATCTTTTTTGAACGTTTTGTCGAACTATATCAATTCAAGTATTTTGTTGTTCAAGTATATATATGTATGTGGCTAACAAATGTAATATTTGCTTACAAAGAAAATTTTGACGACACTTATGAGCTCTGTTTAGTATTTTTTCAGCGCCCTGTTTTAAAATCTTTCCTACTCTGGCGCCTGTGCAGTAAAAACTCTGGAATTTCGTGAGACCGCTTTCAATATTTAATGTCAATTTTTGACTGGCTTAGCTCCAGACTTTGAATGACAAAACGATCTTTGAACGACATTGAATAATTAATAGCTTCAACTTTCTTTTTTTATCTCACATTGATGAGCCCTTGGACTCATGAGTTTGTCAGATAAATAAAAGCATTCATCTATCCTAAATTTTATCCTGTATGGTATAATTGAAATAAATGATTTAAATTTTGACTTATTCTTTTAAAATTATTTCACAAATCAAATGCGTGGCCCACAATAATGTACGTATGGTGACATATTTTATCCAAATTTTATTGATATTTTAGAGAAACTTTAGAGATAGTTCTATATGATATACATAAAGTGCCCTCCCTTTTTCAATCTGAAAACTGAAAATAATAATAAAAAAACACCTTAAATAATGAAATATCGCAGCCCCCATTTTTTTTATGTCACCTATACGAACACTTAGAGTAATAAGACGAATCTAACGATACATTAATCAAAGAAATCCATGGAGTGGATTGAAAGATATGGCAGAATAAAGAATATTACAAACAAACAAAGATAACCCTTTCCTTGCAGTCGGATAATAAAAAAGAATAGTGCTATCCTATTGAATATATATTCTCTTTCGCCAAGAGGTAGACTACTTTTTCTGGTTTTTTTTTAAGCTCCTTCTTGCCTTCATCCAAATAATTGTACTGACATTACATAGCGTGACTACAACTCGTAAGGTCCTAGGTTAGGACCCCAGGTAAGAGAACTACTTGATTTTTTCCTCGGTTTTTCTCACAGCCTTCGATTATGAGAGTGTTAAGATAATGGCGAAGGTTTCGTCAGTACATGAGATTCTTATTAAATGACTAGTCGATTCCCGCGGTTTCACCCGCATCCCGGGGGAACTATTTGGTATTAAAAAGTCCGTCTCCAGGGTCCCTTCTATCTCCATACCAAATTTCATCTAAATCTGCTCAGCCGTTTTACAGTTAAAGTTAAGGTTACTTATAATTATGTGAAACGGAAGAGCTGCCATTCAAGATCTGTCAAAATGGAGGATAAAATAAAATATATTTTTTGTCTAAAAATTTACTATATATGTTTACTTGATTATTCTATCTATGTATCGATAACATAAAACATATTAAAAGTAGATAATTATATTATTGATATCATTGTGATATTCGTAAAATTATAAAGTCTAGCTTTCCGCCAGCGGCTTCAGTCGCGTGCTATACGAATTCAAATTAAAAATGACAGAGTTTCATACAAACTTTGCCCCCCTTTTTCACCCTCTTAGGGGTAACATTTCTGAAAATCCTATCTGATCGGATGTCCACATCATACAAAGAACACACTCTCCAAGTTTCAGGTCTCCACGATCAGCGGTTTAGACTGTGCGTTGATCCGTCAGTCATTCAGGACAAAGCATTTTAAATGTATAGATAGATTCAAAAAGAGTTTGGTGCAACCGGCCTTTAAACGTCTTCGCACTAAATCTTGCTAATGAGACGCCTGATCTAAGCAGACAGTTACCAATAGGGTTTATAACCACAAATCATGTTAATATACCATAAATAAACTTCTTCTAAGGAGATGTGCTAATACAAGTCACATTTATCATATAAATATGACGGCAATGCATTTATGTGGGGTAATTGTATTTTGTACGTAAACTAGGTTTCACAGTTGATATGAAAACTCATCTCCAGTATTTAATCTTTCTGGAAATCAAAAGAGTAGATAATATGAAAACCAATTTAAATTGCGTTGTTTTATTCACAAAAACTAATTAAAAGGTTACTATACAAAAGGTTTACACTATACAAAAGGTTTACACTATACAAAAGGTTTATACTATACAAAAGGTTTACACTATACAAAAGGTTTACACTATACAAAAGGTTTATACTATACAAAAGGTTACACTATACAAAATTAGGGTTCTTTTTTGGATGGGAAATCATCAAATCGCTCTCGCCGTGGGTGGGGCGGGAGGGAGTGTCAAACTTACTGACTAAACCCCTTTTTTCTTTAGATACATATTTTGCGTACCAAGGGCGCGGTAACTCCCGTGCGGCTGTTACATAGCCACGAGCTCTTCTGATCGTTAGCTCAAATTCTACTTATTCCGATTAGGTAAAGTACATTTAGATTAGTAGTAGTAAAGTACCATATTAAGACGCCTTATTGCTCATAATTAGACTTAAGACGCACGCCTTATGCAGAAGCTTGTATATTAATATTTCAAAAGATAATTATAACCAAACTAGCTGTTTCCCGCGGTTTCACCCGCATCCCGAGGGAACTACTTAGCGCACCCGGGTAAAAAGTAGCCTATGTTGTTCCTCAGGGTCTATTCTATCTCTGTACCAAATTTCATTTATATCGGTCCGGTAGTTTTGGCGTGAAAGCGTAACAGACAGAGTTACTTTCGCATTTATAATATTATTAAGGATGCATTCGCCGCATTAAAGACTGATGGGGTAACTAGCAGGTCAGAGATCATTAAACTAATATTTTCTAATTAACTTTAATAGCTCAAACGTAAGCGCCATAATCAATTATTACTATTAAATAAGTACGATTCATTTAGGCCCAAGTTCACCGACAAGATAATGGTCGATTAACCTTAAACAGCTGTTTACCATAAATTCAAACTTCTAACTTTCGATGGGTAACGTATTATTTGAGATTTTTATTCTTGAAACAGTCGATTACCAAACTAGGGTTGAACTAGAAGTGGGTAACACGAAAATTCCGGCGTCCTGGTTAAAAAAACGTGTTTGTTTAACGTGCTGATTACGTAACTATCTGTCGATGAACTTGACCCTTAGTAGTGTGAGCTGCGGTTTAGAAGTCCACAGAAGTATGTCAAATGTTCGAAATCAGTGTTTCAAGATGCAATGAAATGGGCTGCGGGATGATCGAAAGGTTACCGCGCCCCCGGAACACAAAGGGCTGAGGAAGGAACATGGATGGGTTGTAGTCAGTAAGAGTCTGACACTCCCTCCCGCTCCACTCACGGCTGGAGGAGTCATTTGATGATTTCCCATTCCTAAAAATAAGATGCAATGAAATGCGCGAGCCGAGTTTTGTATGTATGTAGCTACTCCTTCTGTTTTGGAATTCGCTAACAGATATTTTATTTCTATGAAAAGTGTGATTTTAACTATCCAGTTCAAGTTTCTGGCACAGAGAACTGAAAAGCGGCTTTTAGCGACACAAAAAGACCCCAGATTTTCGTTTTTATTATCCGCCTGAAAGTTACTTTTACTCGCATTAAGTACAATCGGTAAATCGTTACTACAACAACGAAAATCTCCAACAGCAACCTTATGATACAATTTACTTTTAAAACGCAATAATATTAATGCCGTACGTCCGTGACGCATCTTATTTCCGTTACATTCACTTACTGTGCCAATTATGTCAATTACTAGCACTGCCCTGCTGCGTCACCCGTCCCTGGCCCTCCACCACCGCGTCATTAAGCTCGTCCGTACTTTTGAACCCGCACACCAGACCAGCAATCAGCAAGCAATTTTTTAACATTATAATATTTTGCAGATGTGGTATTGTCGTGTGCCAGGTCGTTGAGCTCCCTAAGATGTGGTTGAGCTACACGAAGACTGATACACGCATGCCGTCTGTCGGAATGGGTCAACTCAAAGCTGCTATGGCTCTTTCCTCAAAAGGCCATTCCAAACTTTGCCCTGCATAATTCCACTCACATTAACACAATTTAATATTGTCTGGACTTTAAAAGAGACCATGACCCAGGGGTCTCCTGAGAAGAAATAACTTACGGCTGTTACTTAGCCGGGTCGACCGATCGAAGGTTAAGCTGCGCTTGGCGCGGTCGGTCCGTGGATGGGTGACCATCCTTGTCATAGCGAGACTCCTCCGTGCCTCCGAAAGCACGTTAAGCTGTTGGTCCCGGTTGTCATTTGTAGATCTTTGACAGTCGTTACGGGTAGTCCGAAGCCAGAAAGTCTGATAACTAGTCTTACCAAGGGGTATCGTGTACCCGGTAACTGGGTTGTGGAGATCAGAAGTCGGTGGCGAAATACTAACAATAGTAACTTACAAGACACCGACTTCGAAAGCGATGTTTTGGTCGTAAAGCGTTTAAATAAAAAATATTTTTTACTTTTCAGTTTTTTTTTTTGAAGTCGGTTTTAATTTTTTTTATTTAAATATGTATGACCAGCTTTCCGGCATCGCCCGCGTAGACATTTTGTTTACACCTTGAATCACATTACTTATTCAAGTTTTAGTAGGGATCCCTAACTATTTCTGGAAATAAATATAGCCTATGACACTTCGTAAAGATGGAGATTTCTAACGGTGAAAGAATTTTTAAAATCGGTCCAGTAGTTTTTGAGTTAAAACCCTACAAACAAACAAACAAATCTTTCCTCTTTATAATATTAGTATATCGATATAATACAAAATATTAGAAGTATGCTAATTATTGATATCATGACATGTATTGTGATATTCGTAAAAGTATAAAGTATAAATGATAAAAAGTATAATTTCGTTGCGGTTTCCAAGACAGTTAAAGTCATTTCTCTGGGACTCGTCGAGCGTCATTGCCTCGTCGTTTTGTTGTGGTCACCACTGTTGATTCTGGCTTTCAGGAGTTGCAGAGGTTGGGAATAGAGTGGCGGGCTTGTCCCTACCCCATAAATCTAGTGGCCATAGGTCCTGGATTCAATTTGTTGTTCCGTGTGGGCAGAGGCGGCTTCGCGGTGCAAAGGGCCTCACGCCTCACAGCCGAAACCTTAGAGACACCGACTTCTAGAGCGATGTACTGGTCCGCTAAAGTTTAAATAAAACTTATTTTTCTCTTTTCAGTATTTTTAGTAGTTAGTTGTACTTTTTTTTGTAAAAAATAAACTTTATATTCCCTTTTTCTTGCAACATCAGAGGGCCTCGCAAAATGTACCTTGCCCACATTAAGTTTAGGTCTTACGCCGCCACTGCGTGTGGGTTTTCTCAGTATCAACCCATGTGAAAGTTCTTTTAGAAAACTATAAGTTCTAAATTATATATTACTAGCTGTTTCCCGCGGTTTCATCCTGAGAGAACTACTTAACCCACCAGGATAAAAATTAGCCTATAACCGTCTTCAGGGTCCTTTCTATCTCCGTACCAAATTCCATTCCAATCGGTCCAGCGGTTTTACCGTGAAAGCGTAACAACAATTTAAACAAACAAACTCACTTTTACATTATATTATATTACTAGCTTCTGCCAGCGACTTCGTCCGCGTGGAATAGTGGTGCTCCGCTCCTATTGGTCTTAGCGTAATGATATATAGCCTATAGCCTTCCTCGATAAATGGGCTATCTAACACTGAAAGAATTTTTCAAATCGGACCAGCGGTTCCTGAGATTAGCGCGTTTAAACAAAATTACAACATTTCCCTTCACTGCTCTGCTCCTATTGATTGTAGCGTGATGAAAAGTATACTATAACCAGTTCAGGAGTATGACAAATAATTGTACCAAGTTTCGTTAAAATCCGTCGATTAGTTTTTGTTTCTATAGAGTTTATACAGACAGACAGACCGACAGACAGACAGACAGACCGACAGACAGACAAAAATGTTACTGATTGCATTTTTGGCCTCAGTATCGATCCCTTATCACCCCCTGATAGTTATTTTGGAAATATATTTCATGTACAGAATTGACCTCTCTACAGATTTATAATTATAAGTATAGATATAGATAGAAGATAGATAGAAGATAGATAGAAGATAGAAGATTATAATATAAGAGAATAAGAATAATAAATTAAGAATAAATTTATTAAAAGAAAATAAGGGTTACATAGTTTCGAATTATGCTTAAAAATTAGATTTCTTTAAAGAGTTACAAATAAAATAAATTTCAAAGACTTCCTGCACTAGGCTGGGCCTGTCCCGCAGGAAGGGATACAAATATCAATACAAACTCACAAACTTTACCTCTTTATAATATCAGTATAGATAAAGGATGTTGCTTTCGAAATTCTTGTAGAATATTATACCAGTTCAACCCATCTACGAATGATAACCCCTCTTTTTGGGGTGCTCCTTCTAACCCCCAAATTCGTTCACAAGCCATCCATCCAATTCCACAAGTTACGAACAACCGTCTAAAAATTTAAAAGCTTAAAAATTAAACAACAGGCCAAAATTATTAACTCATAATTTTTTAATCAAAGATATAAAAAGAAACCGTTAAAAATAACGTTCCATTTTCATTCCATATTTGAAAAAAAATCACCCGGAAGCAACCCCACCAGTGGCATCCTTGGTTGCTTCACCGAGTTAGAATTCAGAGCATGTATATAAACCTTAGGCTTTCCTTGCCACCATCAGTCGTCCGCGCACTTTATGTACGTGAACACGTATCTATATTTAGTAATTCTGTGTCTGTGATTGTGCAGTGAAGTGTAAGAAGCGAAGAGGCTTTTCAAAAAGTTAGTTCTATTTTATTATTATTTATTTTTGCTTAGGGTTTGTGTGTTAGAGTTTTTTTTAACTTTTCTAGGAGTTTTTAAATCTGTCCCATTTATATTACACATGAAATGTTTTGCTTATATGTTTAGTCTAAACTTAGGAGCATTATTCAAAATTATATTGTTTTATTATTACTAAACAATAATAAAATTAACAGCTAGATAGAAATCTACTATATTTAAGATCGAACCTCTGCAAATAATTTTACAAAACTAATTGATTTCCATGTGTAAACTAAATGCATTAATTTTATAAATAAAACAACAATAGATTAATTAACAAGTTATACCTGTAACAATATTTCCATATGATATATATTATTGCAAATATTTACTTATATCGAAAACATGACATCAAATCACCAATCAAATATTATAAACTTGTTTTTCCCGCGGTTTCACCCGCATCCTACGTACAATAAGTATCCTATGTAATAATCCAGATCATAAACTATGTGTGTACAAAATTTCATACATATCCATTCAGCAGTTTTTGCGTGAAAGAGTATCAAACATCCATACATCCAACCTCACGACTTAATCGCATTTGTCAGCTAGTAAATAATTATGTTATTGAAAATAAACTTCACACTTACAATTTAAAAACATCATCTTGAGACATCGACTTCCGAGCCAAGTTAACATAAGTTGCGACTTATTTGCATAATTATGGAAGCCAAATGATTTGAATATAATAGTAATGGTCGCCTGCTCAAAGTTATTAACTTAAAATTACAGTTTTAATTGACTTATTAAGATTTCTTCATTTTGACTAGACAGACTTGATGGATTATCGATAAAAAAATTCAAAAATTCAAAACATTTATTTCAATTAGACCATTTACAGGCACTTTTGAATTGTCAAATAAATAAATAATTACGAGTCAGTCCGTTAGTTAAAAAAAAAGAAAAATTGAAGCTATTTGCCCGTTCCAAAGCGTAGATTCCTATGGAGAAGAACGAGCAAGAAACTCCATGGTTACTCTTTTTCAACGTGTTATAGTTTACAATATTTGTTTTACATTTGTTTTCGAAAAAATGTGAGAACAATGTACAGGTTATCTGATGTAGGGAAAGTATCCTATGTCACTGACTCGAATCAATATAATGAAAACAATGAGTACATACACATAGCTACACGGTTTAACATATGTACATCACATTATCTTCTTCTAATATAAAGCTGAATGTTGGTATGTTTGTCTTCAATGTGTTTCTAAACTATTGACAAGGGGCTGTACCACCACGTGTTTTTGCAATCACTATTCAAGTTTGAGAGCGTGACACAGCTACTAACGTCGTATAGCTCCGTCTCTTTTTCATAACGAAAATAATGTTGTTTTGGCACGTCATGGTAAGGCCCCAGATTATGATGAAACTTGAGTGGGTTTTACTGTGTTCTCCCGCGAAGATTCCAAGCTCCAAATCGTGGCGGTTAGGCTTTCTTTCTTTCTTTTCTAGGTTAATGTAGTTTAGAGATTACCCTATTTACAAAATTATTTATAATATTCGTATAAAATGCGGTTGATTTTACAACAAATGCGCAAATACTCAAATCGTTACTTATGTTATAAATGCGAAAGTGAGTTTGTTTATGTGCAAATGTGACTTTCACGGTAAAACTTCTGAACCAATTAAGATAAAATTTAGTATGGAGATAGCTTGAACCTTGAGAAAAATTTATAGGTATACTTTTTATCTGCCTGTATCAATAAGTTTCAGGACTCAGGTGAAATAGCTAGGTCGGGACAGATAAGAGTAATAAAATAATACTTTATATCACGTTTAACTTTTTTTCATTGTTTTAGTAATTACAAGTCTCTAATAAATATACCTTAAGATCCTGGGTTCGGTTCCCAATCAGCAAACTATTGGGTTTCACTATCACTCTTAGAAATATGTGTGTTATAGGATAGACTTATTTAAAAAGAGTAACCATGGAGTTTCTTGCCCGTTTGGCGCATTTAATTTTTGCCTACTGCCAAGTCGTGTCTTTAGAAGTCGGCACGTAACTTTGTATAATTCGTTAATCATCTTTCTTTAAATAACCGATTTACTAGCCCGTCATCATCATCATCTGCCTAGCCTTTTCCCAAACATGTTCGGTTCGGCTTCCAGTCCAAATGCAGCTGAATATCAGTGTTTTTAGATGGAGCGACTGTCTATCTGATCTCTACAACCCAGTTACCGGGTAACACGATACCCCTTGGTAAGACTGGTTGTCAGACTTTTGAGCTTCTAACTGTCAAAGATCTTCAAATGATAGCCAGGACCAACGGCTTAACGTGTCTTCCAAACCACGGAGAGTCTTGGTATGATATAGATGGTCACCCATCCACGGACCGACCGTGCCAATTGGATCTTAAACTTTGATCGATCGACCCGAGCGTCTGTTACTTAGCCACGAGCTCCTCTACTTTAACTAGACTATCAATAGAAAATATTTAGTTGAAATGAACCACTTACTCACATAATCAAGTTAAAGTTTTTTTTTAAGAAACAATCTTATTTCTCCATAATTTTGACAGCTGAGGCGGCCATCTTTTTTCCGAACGTCAAACCGCTTTCCAGCTTTATCTACAACACCGAAATTACTTTACAAATGTCCAATAAAAGTTTAATTAGAATTTTACGACTGTTATATAGTATTCAGCGGAATTAACTTGTGTAATAGGTATGACAAAAGTGTAGTATATACTCGTATGTATGAGTATATAACAAGAAACATTGTGTAGGATAAGTCAAATAGTTTTAGTAATATCTCTTAAGAATTAGTCCTTGGAAATTATGATGCGTTCTTATGAATAAACTTGCTAGCTATTTCTTGTGGTTATGCTTGTGTCGTACACGAACTACACTTGGGAGCGATTATATAGGGATATTTAGTAGAGGGATTTTAGTTACCTAATCTATATCTTCTATTCTATACTTATAATAAATCTGTAGAGAGGTCAATTCTGTACATGAAATATATTTCCAAAATAACTATCAGGGGGTGATTAGGGATCGATACTGATGCCAAAAATGCAATAAGTAAAATTTTTGTCTGTCTGTCTGTCCGTCTGTCTGTCTGTCTGTCCGTCTGTCTGTCTGTCCGTCTGTCTGTCTGTCTGTCTGTCTGTCTGTCTGTCTGTCTGTCTGTCTGTATAAACTCTATAGAAACAAAAACTACTCGACGGATTTTAACGAAACTTGGTGCAATTATTTGTCATACTCCTGAGATGGTTATAGTATACTTTTCATCACGCTACAATCAATAGGAGCAGAGCAGTGAAGGGAAATGTTGTCATTTTGTTTAAACGCGCTAATCTCAGGAGCCGCTGGTCCGATTTGAAAAATTCTTTCAGTGTTAGATAGTCCATTTATCGAGGAAGGCTATAGGCTATATATCATCACGCTAAGACCAATAGGAGCAGAGCACCACTATTCCACGCGGACGAAGTCGCTGGCAGAAGCTAGTCTAACATAAAAACGTCGTTTTTAATGTTTATTTCACTAGGCGATGATGAAAATTTATTACTCATAATTTCAATGTTTCCTAATACGGGTCATTCAAATGATTTTCCGATTTTCATTTACATCGATTGACCATAAAGATTTTATAGATAAAATAATTCCTATTTATCCCTAGATCAAGCTGAGGAGCTCGTGGCTAAGGACAGCCGCACGGGTCGACCGATCAAAGGTTAAGCTGCGCTTGGCGCGGTCGGTCCGTGGATGGGTGACCATCTTTGTCATAGCGAGACTCCTCCGTGCCTCGGAAACCACGTTAAGCTGTTGGTCCCGGTTGTCATTTGTACATCTTTGACAGTCGTTACGGGTAGTCAGAAGCCAGAAAGTCTGACAACCAGTCTTACCAAGGGGTACCGTGTTACCCGGTAACTGGGTTGTGGAGGTCAGATAGGCAGTCGCTCCATTTAAAACACTGGTACTCAGCCGCATCCGGTTAAGACTGGAAGCCGACCCCAACATAGTTGGGAAAAAGGCTAGGCAGATGATGATGATCCCTAGATCAAGCTGTCTCCATACCAAATTTAATGCCAGTCGGTTCGGCTATTTACCGTGATAGCGTTACAAACAGATAGACAGTGTTGCCTACTTTCGCATTTATAATATAAATAAGGATTATTATATACAGATAGGCATTTGAAGGCGCCAACAGCGAAAGGTCAAAGAAACTCAATGGATACTCTTTTTAAACGATAATATTCCTTTTATATATTATCGTTTGAAAAGTTGTCATTTGTTGATCTTTGACAGTCGTTACGGGTAGTCAGAAGCCAGAAAGTCTGACAACCAGTCTTACCAAAAGGTATCGTGTTACCCGGTAATTAGGTTGTGGAGGTCAGATAGGCAGTCGCTACATGTAAAATACTGGTACTCAGCTGCATCCGATTGGTCTTGATCCGACCCCAAAATACTTGGGAAAAGGCTAGGCAAATGATTAATACTTTTCATCGGTCATCATCAGCCTATAAATTGTCCCACATCTGGGCACATACCTCTTCTCATACAGAGAAGGCATGAGCATTGATCACTACGCTTGCCCAAGGCCGATTGACGATTACAGACTTTTAAGTCCAGTTTTCCTCACGATGCTTTCCTTCACCGTTAGTCAGTGACGTCTAAGATATACTTAGAAAGTACATATGACTTTAGAAAAGTCACATTGGTACTTGCCAGGTCGAACAGTTTCGTTCAGTCCGGTCTTTGTATACAATTCGAAAACCCACGCAGAGACGTAAACAGAATTTAGTTAAGAAATAATTTCTTCTAACATTCCATTTGACTAATTATAGTCGTTACCGATTGATTATACGAAAAATGTAAACAAAATCGTAACCTATTTTGTTCTAATTCTGCCACAGAAAATAACAAAATGGCGTAAGGATGGCGCATTTATGTCAATTTCATGCTCTAAACATCACCATTCATCATTATTTTAATGCCATTTTATTCATCTATCTCGGAAAATTCGAACATTTTTTAATTTTTCGTAAAATCAATTAGTACAGACTATAGAGACATACACAATCTACTGATGCAGGTAATATTAATGGTGGTCTGTCGAAATAATTTCACCATCAGATTCACATAGGTCGCATATCTTGTTACATCCTATTGCGGCAATAGAACGTAAATGGAGTACCCACGTCAATTTATTTGAAACTAGCTGTTTTTCGCTGTTTCACTTGTTTCCTGAGGATACTTCACACTTTTGATCTAAATGATCAAAATTATTTAGTCTATCTCCATGCCAAATTTCATCGTAATAGGTTCAGTGGTTTTCCCGTGAATGCGTAAAAGACAGACAGACAGGACAAACTAAGATTTTTTTTTCTGCGAGTTTTTCCGGATTAATTTATTTCTTTATTTAATTACTAGTTTTCCGCCAGCGGCTTCGCTCGCGTGGTGTATGCGAATTCTTAATAAATATAGCCTATGTTACTCCATGATAATTTAAGCATTCTAAAGGCAAAAGATTTTTTGAAATCGGTCCAGCAGTTTTTAAGTTTATTCGTTACATACAAAAATACAAATCTTTTCTCTTTATAATATTAGTGTAGACTATTTCTTTATTTAACTATCTACCATGGGCACGTTGAGCTGTTGGTCCCGGCTGTCATTTGTAGATGACTATGACTATGACTATGACAGTCGTTAAGGGTAGTTAGATGCCAGCCAGACTTGAAAAGAGACCACTACCCCTGAGTTTGTTTCGGTATTTCTTCTCATAGGTACTCAGCTAGGAAATGCCGGCGCCAGCGTTCTCATAATAACAAATCTATTGACGAGTAAAAGTGATTTAAATATCCTAGTTACATAATACATAATTTCATTTCATTTCCAGATTTACCAAGGGGTATCGTGTTACCCGGTAAACTAGTTTTTGAAAGTTTTTGCTCCACGTAAAATACTATTAAACTGGAAGCCGAACCCAACACTGCTGGGTAAAGGAAAGGCAATGTTTTTTTATTTTTACTACAAAAATCACTCGAATAATAAAATTATATTTTCAGAATCGGTTTAGTGTTTCCGGAGATTACCCATTACATATAAACTTAAAGGTTTTACCTCTTTTCAAAAGTCCTTTAAACACAATAAAACCAAAACAAATGAATGTAAAACGCAGCTAAAAATTCAACATCCAAGGTTAAAAGTATATTAACTTAGTACTTACTTAGCTTTTAAGCCACTTAAGAAGGGTCGTACAAGGTTTAAGTAGTAAGCCGAGGTCTGAATGACAGATAAAAGACGCCATATTTGTTTTAAAGCTAAAGTAGAGATACTTTCAATGGACTTGTCAAAGAAAACGAAGATGGCCGATGGATTTTTATTTTGAAAGATGTACTTGCATTATCTTTCCAAATTCGCATTCTATGCTACTTCACGCATCTGGATAAAAACTATGTTCCAAGGGGTTTAAGCTATCTCCATACAAAACATCATTCAACTCTGTTCAGTCGCTTTAGGCCCAAGTTTACAATATAACGGTCCGAATAACTTAAAACAGCTGTTTACCATAAATTCAAACTTTCGATGGGTAAGGTATTATTTGAGATTTTTATTCCTGAAACGGTTGAGTACTAAACCAGGGTTGAACTAGAAGTGGGTAACACGAAAATTCCATCTTCCTGGTTAAAAAACCTTTTGTTTTACGGACCGATGAAGAAACCATCAATCGGTGAACTTGGCCTTTACTGTGCAAGCGTAACAAAGAATTTATTATTATTATTATCATATAACGTGACTGCTGTAAATAAGGTCTTGGGTTCCATAACCGTGTCGGGCCGAAATCGCTTTGTGAATTTTGGAAAATTTCACAAAGCAGCCCGGAGTCAGGAAGTTGGTGGTGTTATACCCCCGTGCCTAGGCACGATAAGCCGTCCTTCCCGGCTGTTATCTTGATAGCCATTGTTGTTACAATTCCATGTCAGAGGCCGTCAGGCGGATTTGAGAAAACTCTGACACTATAGCTGGTTAAGTTAAACCTGTAGCCTACACGATAAGATGAAGACAATACTAGGCAGGAAAATTAATATTCGAAATATCTATCTATCTATATCTCCTATCTATACTTATAATAAATCTATTGAGAGGTCAATTCTGTACATGAAATATATTTCCAAAATAACTATCAGGGGGTGATTAGGGATCGATACTGATGCCGAAAATGCAATCAGTAAATTTTTTGTCTGTCTGTCTGTCTGTCTGTATAAACTCTATAGAAACAAAAACTACTCGACGGATTTTAACGAAACTTGGTACAATTATTTGTCATACTCCTGAGATGGTTATAGTATACTTTTCATCACGCTACAATCAATAGGAGCAGAGCAGTGAAGGGAAATGTTGTCATTTTGTTTAAACGCGCTAATCTCAGGAACCGCTGGTCCAATTTAAATAATTCTTTCAGTGTTAGATAGTCCATTTATCGAGGAAGGCTATAGGCTATATATCATCATGCTTAAACCAATAGGAGCGGAGCACCACTATTCCACGCGGACGAAGTCGCTGGCAGAAGCTAGTACATAATAAAATGTTTTGTCCTGAATGACTGGCGGATCAACGCACAGCCTTAACCACTGATCGTAGAGACCTGAAACTTGGAGGGTGTGTATTTTGTATGACGTAGACATCCGATAAGAAATTATTCTCCAAAATTCTACCCCTAAAAGGGGGACAAATTTTGTATGAAACTCTGTAGTTTTTTAATTTGAATTCGTATAGTCCCAGGGGCGAAGCCAGTAAGCAGTAAGTAAAAAAATTAAACTAGTATATGTATATAGCTTCCAATTAGCAGTTACTTCTTCAGCACATCTCACAAATGTGCAATCTCTTTTTACAAATTGCAGGTTGCTGAATGCACTTTAAGCACAACGGGCTAACTCAATCAAGTTGCCGGTCTTTTGCGCTATTATAAGCGATGAATAGTCCGATGCAGGGTTGTCACAAGTGAGAAAATTAAACAGCTTTTTTTAAATGACTGAAAATTATTTGCGGTGTAATTATTTGCGACATTAAATGTAACAATATGAGTACCGTTTAGATTTTCTTTTTAAATCTGAAATGTGTTATTTATTAATATTAACATAATGTATTTAATATACCTAAAAACATGATATGAAATTTTATTTTTATTTGGTTCACAAGAACCATTTTTGTTAATTAATTTAAGTGTTTTTAATCTTTTTTGGCCTAATTAAGTTTTCTAAAATGTTTGTGCCTGAAATCGGAAGGCTTTAATGTGATCTTACTGTATTTTCGGGAACCTAAAATAGCTAGAGAATATTAAAAAAATAAGTAAAAGTTTATTAGATACTCATGTTGTACAAAATATTTGTGTTAAATTCATAGAATTCATTAAAACAATCATTAAGTTCAGAATGTTTGTTTTTTCTAAATATGACGAAACAATATTTATCGGTTTTTTCCTTGTGACAACCTTAAGATGTAACAGATTAGCTTATTTACAATGTAAAGCATCGGCTTAGCTCAAAAGCTTAATAGACGCTTGGATCTTTGTAACTCCTCAATTTCAAATTACTTTTCTAAGTATTTAATAAGTAAATGTCATGTAAATATTAAAAGGCTTAATTTTAATGGAAAATCCTTACTCCTTACTAATATTATAAATGCGAAAGTAACTCTGTCTGTCTGTCTGTCTGTTACGCTTTCACGCCAAAACTACTGGACCGATATAAATGAAATCTGGTACAGAGATAGAATAGACCCTGAGGAACAACATAGGCTACTTTTGAAACAGCTAGTATTAAATAAAAGTTACGACTTAATCTATTGTCAGTTATTTTGTCACGACTAAGCAACTGAGCAGACTATCACGGGTATGATTATTTATCTGCTCAAGCAGACTAAATTTTTTTTTTCGTGGTAACCCAGTGGTTATAGCACCATGGCGTGGTTGAGTGTGCAGGTTTCAAATCTGTCAAGTACTAATGTGAATATTCTAAAGTCATATTTACTTTCTAAGTGTATCTTAAACTCCACGGTGAAGGAAAACATCGTGAGGTTACCTGGACTAAAAAGTCTGAATTCGCCTTGAATAAGCAAGGTTTTTTTTTCGGATGGGAAATCATCAAATGTCCGCCGTTAGAGTCAGACTCTTATGGACTAAAACCCATCCATGTTCCTTCCTCACCCCTTTGTATTCCGGGGGCGCGGTATCTCTTTCGAACGTCCCGCAGCTCCGGGAATAAGCATGGTGAAGTCAAGCTGAAGATCGGGCGATATGGCACATGATAAGACTTATGTTTTTTTTTTGTATGGCATCTCGCAGGTCAACCTAGAAGGTTGTCGACTGTTTAACCGGGCTAGATAAGACTTATGTCCAACAGTGGACGACTTTTATATAGGCTGATGATAATGATGATAGTTACATATCTACATAGCCCTTTTTTGGGATGTAAAATCATCAAATGACTCCTCCCGCCGTGGGCGGAGCGGGAAGACCGTCAGACTCTTCCCATCTTACTTATAAAGTCCGATATTTTTAATCTGCAGTTTAGCAACGGATTACCAGAAATCACACTCATAAATGCTGTTTAGCGTTAATCCGAACCTAAGTTAGTAGCTTAATCCTGAATTACGACGTTAAGTAAGGATAAAAGGTAATCTTAAGTTTAACCATTTCTCACCTAAGAAATGGTTAAACTTAAGATTACAGGTTTTTTTATAAGTAAGACGATTACTGACTAAAACCCACCCATCCCTTTGTGTTCTGGGAACTCTTTCGATCAATCCCACAGCCCTCGAACAATCAAAAGCATGTTTATTTGTTAAAACAATTCAACGTCAAAAGTAAATCTAAAGAATTATTATCTATAACAAATCGTATAGCGACCTCTTCGTAGACCACAGACAATAGAATAGCGTGAGACTATTGCTAAACGAAGGTGAAGTCAGTAGGAAACATAGACATTAGCCATTCGTTACGTACGAGCGACAGATGGACGGTCAGACGACCTTTTTACATGCAATCTTATACACTAAATTATGATGAGCATGCTAAAAATAAGTAAGTCGTAGTGGCCTAGTGTTTAAGGCACCCGCTTGTCGTGTACGAGTGTGCGGTTTCGAAACCTGGCAAGTACCAATGTGACTTTTCTAAAGTCATATGTACTTTCTAAGTATATCTTAGACGTCACTGAGTAACGGTGAAGGAAAACATCGTGAGGAAACCTGGTCTTAAAAGTCTGAAGGCGCCAATTCGCCTTGAGCAAGCGTGGTGATTAATGCTCATGCTTTCTCTGTATGAGAAGAGGCCTGTGCCCAGCAGTGGGATGATATATAGGCTGATGATGATGCTAAAAATAGAGAGTTCTCATCTGGTAATCATTTGTCCTCGAATTTACCAGACTCAGCACAGCAGAAATTCTATTCCTAAACTTCATATTTTTAAACTTCGTTTTTTTTAATTTTTTTCCGGCAACCCTTCCAAATTTTCTGAAACATAACTCAGACTGGTCATTGGTCATATGTGAATGTGCTATAGGTACATCCCTGTTGACTCATGAATTTCCTCATGTCATCATCATCAGCCGGTATCAGACATAGGCCTCTCCAATGGCACGCCACTCAGCTCGATCTTCGGCTGTCCCGTTCCAATCCCTGCCCGCTGTACCACAAATATCATGGCCCCACCTAGCCACAAGGAGCCCTACACTACGTTTGCCGACAGAGCTTAAAGAAGTTAATTAATGTTGCTCAAATGCAAGTTAACTTTAAACTGTAATCGGTAATCTTTTCTTGCATCACCGTCATTTTAACGGTGATTTAAGAATTCGGAATACAAATGGCTGGTTGCAACAAAATTTGAGTTATTTATGTATCTTGAGCTAGTTATACCAATGAAGTCAATATATAATTTACTAGCTGATGCCTGCGGTTTCACCCACGTTCTGAGGGAACGCACCCGGATAAATAGTAGCCTATAACCTTATCCAGGGTCTCTTCTCGTATCTCCGTACCAAATTTTATACAAATCGCTCCAGGCGTTCACGCGTGATGTGTGACTTAGGGAAATAGGGATTCATTTCTATATATATACTCGTATTTAGATAGATATCGTAAGAGGTAAAACAAAAATTTCGCCACAACGATTGCATATTACAAATGTGTAACATATTTGTGGTTGGTAGTCAATATTGATGTTTTTTTTTAACGGAACCAGCAAAACTTGATCACCTATCCTCTTTGACCTAATTAACGTCAGTCTTCAAAATTTAATAACTCAATAACTAGGCCAAACCCGAGACGAACAACCTTCACAAATCCCATCAAATCACAGTGAATATTCACACAGCATCAGATAAACGTACAGTCAAGTTATACTTATGCGGTTACAGTCAACCGGTAACCTTCGCGTTAACCGTTCAGTTCACGACTTTGACATATCAACCGCCGAGCCGGCGAGATTTGTAATTTTCTAAGTTATTTCTATGTTTAAGTTTCAAGTTAATCGTGGGATTTAGGTACGGAACTTAAGTAACTTAATACTTCTAAGGCACTTAATCCGTTAAGCATTGATTTACGATTAATTTAGTAATTTAAGGTTTGTCGTAAGATTTTGACGTATACATAAATCGTATAAATCTGTGTATGAGTCTCACTTTAACTTCTTACGTACATTCTTCTTAAGTACTTCATCCATTGTAACGTGACAACCAAATCAGATCGTCGACATAAGTCGCCAGAGTGGCGGGTCGCCAAGAGTGAACCAGCTGCGTATATCTCCCTTTCAGCGACCTTTCAACTACTTACGATATAAGACAAAATATCTTGAAGAAAGAGAGCGCTAACGGCTTTTAGACCAATGTTAGTTTTTTGCTATTTTTTTTCTGAAAAAGCAAGTTAACTGGGTTGTGGAGGTCAGATAGGCAGTCGCTCCATTTTAAACACTGGTACTCAGCTGCATTAAGTTTAGATTGGAAGCCGACTCCAACATAGTTGGGAAAAGGCTGGGCAGATGATGATGATGTTTGTTTATGGTAAAAACCTTTGAACTGAATTAGATGAAATTTGATAGAGGAATAAGATAAATGGCACTCTGGAGATGGTTTAAGGTCACTTTTTATCCGGATGCGTGAAAGTAGTGTTCTCAAGTTCAAGGGGTATCATGTTACCCGGTAACTGGGTTGTGGAGGTCAGATAGGCAGTCGCTCCATGTAAAACACTGGTACTCAGCTGCATCCGGTTTAGACTGGAAGCCGACCCCAACATAGTTGGAAAAAGGCTAGGCAGATGATGTATATGAATGTTTTATTGTAAGACAAGCTTTTGCCCGCAGTTTCATCTGCGGCCTGAGAACACTACTTCCATATCATCATCTGCCTAGCCTTTTTCCAACTGTGTTGGGGTCGGCTTCCAGTCTAAACCGGATGCAGCTGAGTACCAGTGTTTTCCATGGAGCGACTGCCTATCTGTCCTCCACAACCCAGTTTACCGGGTAACACGGTACCCCTTGGTAAGACTGGTTGTCAGACTTTCTGGCTTCTGACTACCCGTAACGACTGTCAAAGATCTATAAATGACAACCGGGACCAACTGCTTAACGTGCTTTCAGAGGCACGGAGGAGTCACGCTATGACCTAGATGGTCACCCATCCACGGACCGACCGTGTTATGCGCAGCTTAACCTTTGATCGGTCGACCCGTGCGGCTGTTACTTAGCCACGAGCTCCTCCAATCAAAAACGAGCTCAATAAAACATTTACGTACAAACTACATTAATGAGTACCTACCTACTCGTTAACGTAAATTAATTGAACATCACTAACTAATGCAATAACTGAATGCGACAACTTTATAGTTCACCGTCATCATGTATTTGCATGGTAATCGAATTCGCTCTATAAATACTGATTTTACTGTATCTATATTTTAAATTTATCTGTATAGGTGGAGCACTGAAGTTTTGACGACCGAGTCTATACTATAAAAATTAATCGCTGAATGTGTTGCTAAGGGCAAATCCCGAGAGCAGCTGAATGAATTTTTAACACGCTTTTTATTAGCTCGGGTTGTATGTATGTATGTAACGGAATCTTTGAACCAAATTTTCACTGGTTTCTAGACGTCTGATCAACTTGGAACTTTGCACACGTGTTAAGGGCCGATGACAATGCAATAATCCGATAAAAAAAACTAAAAAAACACGCTTTTATTGCTGACCGAACTAAAAAATGGAAAATATATAATAGTTTAAAAAAAACTAAAAAAACACGCTTTTATTGCTGACCGAACTAAAAAGTAGAAAATAATTTTTAAATAATTCAATTCAGAGTAAAAAGCGTGGGGTGCTTGATATTTTAATTATTACACCTATTCTATTGGCAACCATTTATGAGAGGAGAGTCATGAAAATATAGGAAAATGCACCCCACGCTTTTTACTCTGAATTGAATTATTTAAAAAAAAAATCTACTTTTTAGTTCGGTCAGCAATAAAAGCGTGTTTTTTTAGTTTTTTAAACTATTATTTTTTTACAGCTAGTTATATATAAAACTAGCTTATCAGCAGCGGCTTCGCCCGCGTGGACTATACGAATTCAAATAAACCAAATTAAAAAACAAAGTTTCATGCAAACGTTGACTCCTTTTCACCCCCTTAACGGTAACATTTTGGCAAATCCTTTCTTATTGGGTACCTTACTCAAACAAAGAACACATCTTCCAAGTTTCAGGTCTCTACGATCAGCGGTTTAGGCTGTGCGTTGATCCGTCAGTCATTCAGGACAAAGCATTTTATATGTATAGATACTAGCTGTTTCCCACAGTTTTACCCGTATTCTGAGCGAACTACTTCGCGCACCCGATTAAAACTATCCGATGTGTTAATCCTTATTATAAAACCGCGGCTCCGTCCGCGTGGACATTTTTTTTTACACCTTGGGTTACATTATTCAAGATTCAGTAGGGATCCCTAATTATTTCTGGAAATAAATATAGCCAATGACACTTCGTAAAGATGTAGCTTTCTAATGGTGAAAGAATTTTTAAAATCGGTCCAGTATTTTTGAGTTAAAACCCCACAAACAAACTAATCTTTCCTATTTATAATATTAGTATAAATGTGTATACACATATATTATTCATCTATAAGTAATTTTTGCGTGAAAGAGTAAAAAATAACTATCGCGTAATTTTCATGGTTTTCTAACAGATAGACAAAAGTTACCTAATCCTCAAAGTTCAGAGGAAGTCTAGGCCATAAAGCAAGTCTAGATATAGCCAGAACAATTTCATAGCTACAAAAATTCGTCAAGCACTCACCATCGAACGGGAAATAAGATGGCCGACCTCAGTGAAACTTATGATAGACGGTGATAAATTTTTATATCACCGTCTGGCATTTGATAGATTATTTTTGAGTATACATATATCAATTTAGATTTATTAATATTTACTGTAGTTTATTATGTATTGTGTAAGAAGTCGTGGTATTTTTTTGGATTGGAAATCATCAAATGACCCCTCTCGCCGTGGGTCAGGCGCAAGGGAGTGTCAGACTCTTACTGACTAAAACCCATCCATGTTCCTTCCTCAGCCTTTTGTATTCCGGGGGCGCGTTATCTTTTTGCATTTTCTCTACAAGAAGAGACCTGTGCCCAGCAGTGTGGGATGATATATAGGATGATGATGATGCTAAAAATAGATGAGAGTTCTCATCTGGTTATGGCCTTCATTTGTCCTCGAATTTACCAAAACTGAAATGTGTGCGAAGTGTCGCAAAACGGTTACAGAATGCAATACAAATATCACGTAAAAGTAACCTGATTTTTTCTTTTATACAACCAAATGTAAATAAAAAAGTTCAAGAGAATCTGTAGAAAGTTATATATTAAGTAATAGGAGGACAATATATTTTAAAATCATCAATCTACGTAATAACGATTTTGAAAATACATTGCTATTTTTAACCGAAAATCTTTTGAATAATGTATTTTAGGTATTTGTTGAGGTTAAGTAGACTCATAATACATGCATTAGATAAAAAAGTAAATACTTTAGCACTATTTACTTTTTTATCAAATGACGACCCCCGCTGTGGGTGGAGCGGGAGGGATATCAGAGTTTGACAAAATCCCATCCATTTTCCTTCATTTTCCCATTACGTCCGGGGGCGCGGCAACTGATTGGAACAATACTGCTACCACTATTTACTAACACGTCTCTTAAGACGTTAGTGGTAATTAAAAAATTGGATCATACTAAATTAATAAAGAGCCGCCTTGAGCAAGCTCATGCTCATGCTTGAGCAAGATCAATGCTCATGCTTGCTCTGTATGAGAAGAGGCATGTGCCCAGCAGTGGGGCAATATATGGGCTGATAATGACTTGTTCTGGCTATATCTAGATTATTGTAAACATTTCCTTTTGAAAAGAGTGTCTATGGAGTTTCTTGCCGGTTCTTCTCCATAAGACCCACTCCTTGGAACCGTGCAACTAGCTTGACGTTTCATAAGTGCCTGCAAAGACCTATTTGAAATAAAAACATTTGAGTTTTGAGTTTTTTGAAAATGAAATTAATATGTGAATCTCAATATCTTCGTAGATTGTTATTCGTGATTGTTTGCGAATTATTACGACATAGGCAGCGTCGTAATATTAATTTAGGAAAAATTACTTATTTTTTGTTAAAACAAAATAAAGAACAATAAGTTTTATGTTGCGAAATAAGGTTGGTTACATTTCCAAATTAAAATTTTGCATACAATTTAAAACTTTAACTCATTTTGAGTATGTGGTAACAATTGCATAGTGCAGTGTGAATAAATTAAGTCACACAGGTCTTTTGTGAATCAAAGATTTGATCATTTTTGTCAAGCTTCCGCCAGCGGCTTCGCCCGCGATCTTAGCCAATGGATACACTAAAGCCTTCCTCTTGAATCACTCTATCTATTAAAAAAACCGCATCAAAATCCGTTGCGTAGTTTTAAAGATCTAAGCGTACATAGGGACAGACAGACAGCGGGAAGTGACTTTGTTTTATACTATTTAGTGATTCACGGTAATTTTCAATAGATAATTTGACCTTAGATTTACTTACTAGAGATAGTTTTTTGATATTATTTGTATGGATCTTATGTCAAAATTCTATCTCTATTAAGGAAAATCTTCGGTTAAATAGGTTTTGAAAATTGACATTATTCTACATGCATGTCATTATCAACTTTAATATTTTTATTCATACAATCCCCGTACCAAATTTCAAAGTTCAGCTATTTTGCCGTGAAATCATAACAACAAACTCACATACGCTTTTATAATAAGGTCTAGATTTAATTTAATTTTTTTTAATAGAAATTTAACATAAAAATGAGAATTATGTTTTTGAGAATGAAAGATAATGAGAATTTATTTTTGTCCTTAATTAAAGTTTATTTTTTATTTACAGGTACAACCCGTGCATTACAATATCAAAATGATTCCCTCAGTCAGAAGGGTAAGTTTTTTTTCAATATAAATAAAATATAATACTACTTCTGTTATTTTTTCTTATTCAAAGCCCATCTAGATGATATATCGACGCAATGTACATAACTTATTTCTATATGAACTGCTAGATTTCTTTAAATTTTTGCCCTGCTTAAACATAGAAACAATTGATTTAAAATTGTTGAGAAAAGAAATTCATATAAAAATTGTTGGGGAAAGTCACTTTAATAGGATAGCCATTAATAATAATGATTATTAAAATGCAACATTATTTGCCACACATTATTGACAGAGAGAGTTTTTTATTTTAAAGCAATTTTTAAGTATCGTTTACTGTAAACATGTGACAATGTTACCCTTATCTTTTTTCACGAGTTTTTGTCTTTTTGATCAAGTATTTTTTTTTATTCTAAAAGAAAGAAAGAGTGACAAACTCACTATCTTTTATTTTTACCCTTATTTAAAGGCTTAATTCGAGGGGTAACGGGCTATTTGGTTTAAGCGACATTTTTTGGTGATATTGAGTTATATAATATATATATATGGAATCAGCAAAAAGCGCTGATTCCAAATATATATATAACTCAATATCACCAAAAAATGTCGCTTAAACCAAGTAGCCCGTTACCCCTCGAATTAATTATTAATTCTACCCGTATTAGTATTAATAATTTTCCTATTCTTACAGTAGATAAATACTGTATCTATTTTTATTATTCCATAGCTACAGCCTTTGCTAAAACAAAACCTGTATAATTAACAAAGAAACTAGTATTTAACGTATCAATTATTTTAAAACAATATATCTATTGCTTGCCAATCAATCATCGATTCGTTGAAACAATCAAGGTTTTTTTCAAACTTTAAATATCGTCAAATTAATAGTTTATTATGCACAGAATGAGCGGAAGGCCAAAATTAAGTTAAAAAAAACATATTCTCACGCCTCTATTGTGTTGCCAACGTATAAAAACAACCATTGATCATTTTAATAGTTGACGTGGTATAAACAATTGGATTTATTTAAACAATATGGACATGTATACACACTTCACGCTTAGGTCTTGAAGTAGATAAGCGGACAGGGAAGTCGGGGAAATGTATTCTAATCTTTAATATTAAATACTAGCTGTTTCCTGCGGTTTCACCCGCGTCCACTCAGATAAAAAGTAGCCTAAAACCTTCTCCAGGGTCCCCTCTACCTCCGTACCAAATTTCATACAAATCGGTCCCACCGTTCCCGCGTGATGCCGTGACCAAAGGAAATAGGGATTCATTTTTATATACATATATAGCTAGATGAATAGATGAATTTGAAAATCAATTTTACTGTCTGTTATAGGCTTTCACAGTAATATTTTTTACCGAATAAATAGATTATACAACCGACCGTAATTATTGATGTTATTAGCATACCCTATACATAATCGTTTTCACACCTTTAAATCGATACCGATATTTAAAAATCGATAAAAGATCAATTGTAATAACAGGTCGAAAAAACGTCCGTATAATAATCTCATAAATCATTATATTTTATTATTATAATTAAGTTTTTTTGCAGCTCTATTAGAGTTGTGAAAGTATAAGTTACACATCGTTTGAATTTTATTTTTTGCGCGTATGTGTGTTCATGTGTCTAAATTGCTGGCGTTATAACGATGCCTGGTGTTTTTGATTGATTGGTCTGTTATTACGTTTGGTAATAAGCATCTTTGGTAAATGTGAATTTTGTTTATGAAATTATGCATTACCGAGTCGAGGTATATTTTTATGTGGTAATCACCACATTTTGCTAAAGAAATGTATATTATTATCAGTGTATTAATGCTATTTGAGGTGTTAATACCTTAATTATTCCGTGATGAAAAGAGAGATAGACTTATTCCTGTTTCTAGACGAGCTCGTGGCTAAGTGAAAGCTGCATGAGTCGATCAATCAA
Source organism: Pyrrhia umbra (assembly GCA_963891755.1). Taxonomy (NCBI): domain Eukaryota; kingdom Metazoa; phylum Arthropoda; class Insecta; order Lepidoptera; family Noctuidae; genus Pyrrhia; species Pyrrhia umbra. The sequence goes on from OY982943.1 coordinate 8,625,796, forward strand.
AGGTTTAGCTGCGCATGGCGTTCTCTGTCCGTGGATGGATGCCCCTCTGTCATACCGAGACTCCTCCGTGCCTTGGAAAAGCTGTCATTTGTAGACCCTTGACAGTCGTTACAGATAATCAGAAGCCAGAAAGTCTGACAACCAGTCTTACCAAGGGGTATCGTGTTACCCGGTAACTGGGTTGTGGAGTTCATATAGGCAGTCGCTCCAGTTAAACACTGGTACTCAGCTGCATCTGATTAGACTGGAAGCTGACTCTTAAATAGTTGGGCAAAGGCTAGGCTGATGATATTCATCCTGTTTCGCTCATCATCATTTAATTATCACAAAACTTTGATATCTAGTTAGACTGGAATCCGACTGATATTAATGAGGAAACGACTGATGATAATTTGTTTATCTTATGCATTTGCTTATCTACCTACTACAGGATATTAGTAGGTGATCTACTGGCCTCAAGAGGTACTGAAGAGCTTCCTTCAGGCGATTCCAAAATCTGGCTTTTGCTGTGTTTTCCCATTATAAATTTCTCAATAGCAGCCAGAATGTTATGGGTACCGGGGGTAGGGGATTGTTACAAAGAGTTACCACGGACTGGAACGCAAAGGGCAAAGGAAGGAACATGGATGGGTTTTAGTCAGTAAGAGTCTGACACTCCCTCCCGCTCCACCCACAACGCATGGAGTCATTTGATGATTGCCTATTCCTAAACAAACATGGTATGGGTGTGATTTAGTGTAAAACTTGCTTTAAACATAATTTAAGCAAACAGGTACACTTCTACCCAACCATTTAAGAAAAAGCGTCATGTTATCCATACCCATCCAAATATAAAAATACGCGAACTACATACTGAACTAAATAGTTCAAATTGAATGCTATTTCCGTGATACGGTCAAACATTCATACATACCATTCGTTCGCTCCTTATACGCGATACTTTTTACTATTCCAAAGGATTCTAACCTATTTCTAAATGTCAGTTGATGTCCTCAAGCATTCTAAATTGAATGAGATATCTTATATGTTACGAAATTTACTATAAAATGGTTTTAAACGTAAATAGAAAATGGTCTGCTGAGTAGTTTTAAATCTATTTAATTGATTCGGTCTCAATTGCAGTCTTTTAATGGTAAAGTAAGATTGTACTAGAAATAGTATTTCTATCTAAGTAATTGGGTAATTAACACCAACATTCAATTAACATGCAGTCAAAACACCAATTTTCCCTAAGTTTATGTATGACAGTCCGACAGTCCGAAATGGCGTCTATTCGTTTTCAAAATTAGAAATTGAAAGTCTAATGATAATTATTGAAAATTGATCGTGTTTTCAAGGCTTAAAATTAACTAAAGTAAATAATAGGTTATTAATAATAATATATTATAACCTAATTGCCCTATCCTCTTTCCATCCAAAACACATAGGATACCGGAGTGTCTTTTTTGCAATTCTAATGTTTGAAAAGTGTCGATTTCAACAGATGTTCATTTTTTTTGTAATTAACTTTCGATTACTGGTATAGGGTTCATATTACCTAACCTAAAAAAAAAGAATCAATCATATTAAATAACAAGTATAGTCTGTACCTACCAATTGATTTTAAGAAAAATGTAAACAAAGTCGTAACGTATTTTGTTCTAATTCTACCACAGAATGTCAATTACATGCTATGAACATCACCATTCATCATTTAATGCCGTTTTATTTATCAATATGGGTAAATAAGAACAAAATAGGTTATGATTTTGTTTAAATTTTTCTTAAAATCGATTGGTACAAGCTATACTTGGGTTTTATTTTCTGTTTTTATTTTTCACTATTTGATTTCATTTTGTAAAACTTTAAATCCTTGTCAATTTACATACCTACCAATAATTGTGTTTTAAAAGGTTAATATTAAATATTTCCTTGTAATCTTCCAAAAGTCTCGTTTAATAGGCTAATAAATCCCGTTTGTGAAATCCTAAAAATATTTCCTAAACGCTTTTAAACAATAAATTAATTGAAAATAAATCAGATTGCCAGCAAAAACATACCGTTTATCATTTTAAATATCAATTTCAATTGACTTGACATTATATAATTGGTTTAAAATTGATTGTAAAATCGATTTCAATTACGTTTCGACCATAATATTTGCAATAAAAAATAATTAATACCAACACAAGGCATCGTCGTTGGTCGTGCAAAAGCGCGAAAGAGCAGTTTGTTAAATAATACCGCGTAAAAGAAAAGGGCGCTACTTCGCAGATTTTATATTAGTTATACAATAAATTTGTCAAAAAGGAGTTCTTTTTTTTTATTATGGCAATCAGCATCTTCTAATGAGAGCCAATGTATTTATTTATATTTATTTATTTATTTACCACTACATATACACAATCATCGGAAGAGCTCGTGGCTAAGTAACAGCCGCACGGTTCGACCGATCAAAGGTTAAGCTGAGCTTGGCGCGGTCGGTCCATCTATGTCATAGCGAGACTCCTCCTTGCCTCGGAAAGCACGTTAAGCTGTTGGTCCCGGTTGTCATTTGTACATCTTTAACAGTCGTTACGGGTAGTCAGAAGCCAGAAAGTCTGACAACCAGTCTTATCAAGAGGTCAGATAGGCAGTCGCTCCATGTAAAACACTGGTACTCAGCTGCATCCGGTTAAGACTGGAAGCCGACCCCAACATAGTTGGGAAAAGGCTAGGCAGATGATAAACTGAATGTTCGTAATTCTTTATTTTTATATAGTCTCATTCCGGGACTGCAGGATTTTCGATAGAGTTACCGCGTCCCCGGAATATAAAGGGCTGAGGCAGGAACATGGATGGGTTTTAGTCAGTAAGAGTCTGACACTCCCTCCCGCCCCACCCACGGCGGGAGGGGTCATTTGATGATTTCACATACGAAAAAAATATAAGTCTCATTGCGGATTCATCATATTTAATAGAGTTAATATATTTAAGTTAAAAGTTAGTAAGTAGTAAAACAACAGTCCAGACGGCTACTTTGCCAAAAAGTTACGAATAATTTTACAAAGAATGGTACGTAGACAAATTCGCGCTTACATTTCAGATAACACTAACTCGGGGTCACCAGTTTGACCCCGAGTCAGCACTATCACTGCTACAAGCATTGCACTTTCCAGTAAATTGCAAGAAACTGGTAATTTTACACTTCATACATCAAACAGGGATGTCAAGATGTCGATTTTGTTCGAAATATCCGACTTTTTTTAAGTTTATCCGAAAAATATCGCAGAAGAGAAATTAAGTATCAAAAAGATGGTATTATTATGATTTTTTTAGACTAGCTGGATTGATCACGGAGTTGCTCGTTTTTAAGGCCATAAAACATATTGGCCTATTGTAGATAAAGAATGACCGGATTGGGCTAGTAATTTCAAAGCTTACCCTTTTTTCGGAAGAGAAATCATCAAAAACGATCCATGTTCCTTCCTCAGCCCTTTGTATTCCGGGGGCGCGGTAACTCTTTCGAACATTCCGCAGCTCAAGCTTACCCTAGATACAAACAAACAAACTCTCAAACCTTTTTATAATTTTGTATAAATAGCCTGTTCAACAAATAATATCATCCAAAATAATAATGTAAAGATATATAAAACTAGAAATAACTTAAAATTTCACTCAACCCAGTTCCCTTTTAACATTGAGCCTCTAAATACCTAAATGTTAACCAAATGTATTTACTTATTTAAACAGTATTTACTTAAAGACTACACCTAAGAAGCTGGTGTAACCACACGGCTATATCAAGTTACATTGTCCATAAATACAGTGCAATGGAGAAACCTCCTAAAGATAGCTTTTATATGGTCATAGTAAGCTATATATCCCACCACGAGCTTTAGTGTTAACAGTGCTTACAGGTAATTCAAGAAGGCTCAAAGACACATAAAAGGTTTTATGAGATGGAAGACTTTTGGGAAGTTTTGGAAGCTATTTTGGTGGCATAAAATTAATTTTGTTGTTTTTTTTTTATTAAAGTACCTTTTTTTGCGGATGGGAAATCATCACATGACCCCTCCCGCCATGGGTGTCAGAAGGGAGTGTCAGACTCTGACTGACTAAAACCCATCCATGTTCCTTCCTCAGCCCTTTATGTTCCGGGGGCGCGGTAGCTCTTTCGAACATCCCACCGATGTATTTTTGCGGATATATCTGAAATACAAATGTGGTTTGAGGGATTAAATGTATTAGTTTTTAATTAAGCATATGGAATAGGTTTCAGCATCTGGCGAGGTCATGGATTTGTCATAATAAACCACTGCTCTGTTCATTGGAAAACTGGTAAAACTATATATACAGCTGTCATACAATTATTTGTACAAAATAACTGTGATAAATATTGATATAAAATACAATGACAATCTTTCATGTAAAATATTTTTGACCTCCAAAAATATCCGACATATCCACAATTTGACACCCCTATCGTATCACTATCATGCAACGCCTAATCGCATGGCGACATGCAATTCGTTACAACTTTATAACGCCACTAAATCAACGGAAAATCGCCTCTCACTGCTGTGACATAAGAGTTATGGGGATTGCAAATAATTTTGTATGAAGAGCTATCAGACAAGATTGTATGGAGATGGGATTGGAGCCATTCAGAGAATTTGTAATGAAGTGGAACGGTAGCGGTTTTCTTACTGATACAATATAACATCACGCCTGAAGCTACGAATGGGTAAGCAGAGATACACCTATAGCTGATGCTAAATAACCTAATAGGAGTTATGTATGTTGCTGTCCACCCAGGCAAAAGCCCAGATATGCCACTGACCCATGGATAAACTCGATAACATGATCCGACCCCAAGAGATTTCAAAATCTTTTTGTTCCCATCTGACTATATCGAACCTCATCTCAATATTTTCACTCCTCCTCCTGCCATCATTATCTCTTCTCCATCTTCCAATCTTATCTTCTTCAACTGTCTAATCTCGTCCTCGTCGGTCTATCTAGTCGGCCTACCCAAAATTGCATGGCCTTTCGTCTAGTGTTACTAACGATCAGGGAGCTTACTCTAACTCAACGAAAACGAAGATTCACTTAAAGTTCGGTACCTTTCCTTGTGAATTTTAAGACAGTAAGGCTCAAAAAATTTTTTATATGGATAGTCTAAGTATATTCCTCTATGTACACAGCATCAGATCGCACCTTACCGCACCACGAAAAGTTATCGTCTATTCTCGGTCGTTCCGAAGTTTCGTTTCGGCGAGTTAGAGTAGGCCCCCAGGTTCAATAGAGTGGCGCCGGGGCCAAAAGCTAGTCTAGCATAATTATGATGTAGTCCAAAATTTTGCTTCTCGAAACACACCAGGAAATATATTGCATTGACATTATGAACTCTATTTCGTGCGCAATAAAGTGTATGTGTCAACATTTATTGTTTACAGTTAGTGTTGTGGGTATTAATCAGTAGGACACACGTCTTAAATAATATTACTAATTGGAATTACTACTAAATGTATCTATGTATATTAGTAGAAATTATATACTAGTAACTGATTGGCTTCGCTTGCGTATTGTTCACATTTAATACACGCGTTTCCTAAAATCTAAGGATACCGATGTCATGATTAGGAAATAACCATGTGATTCTCTCAGCTCTGCGTGCTGTGCTGGCTCCGCCGCTGCGGCTGCAGAGAACCTCAAGCGGCGCAAGTATAGTAGCCTCATCGGAAACTATACTTTTGAGCCGTTTGGGGTTGAAACTCTCGGGTCGTGGGGTCCGAGCGCCCACCTCCTTTTCAAAGAATCCAAGCGGATTGTTGACACTTCCTGTGACCCAAAGGCTGGCTTTTATTTTTGGTCAAAGGCTAAGCATTGCCATCCAACGTGGCAATTCCGCGAGTCTCTTGGGTAAACTCCCGGTTGACGGCGATGAGGATGAATTTTTTGACGACTTGTATCCTAATAAAATGTTGTGCATGACTGTAAGTAACTTATTTGCACAGGATAAATTATGTATAACTTCAATGTGATTAAATAATTAACATAAAAATGTAATTAACCGAACGATCGCTACATTTATAACCGACTTCCAAATTAGTAGGCTCTCAAGTTGAATGATTATTTTAATTTTAGTAAAGACGTTTTTTTAAAACCGCAAAACTAGAAAAAGATGTCAGACAAGCCTTTTAACAAGCTCACATAAAAGTTTAGATAACTATTTTGAACGACTGCATTCTTTTAGAGAGCTAAACTAGTTTAGAAAAGTCTTCAAATTAAAAAAGAATGTTATGCTTTGTTATCTGTAAGACGGTAACATAACATACTGGTCATAGATAAAAAAAAAATGTTTTGAAAATATATGATGCGATAGTTAGAATATCTGTTAGTAAATCTGTCTGTCAGTTAAGCTGAAAATGAGGGTTCTGTGTTCTGTATTTGTCCCGGTTGTCATTTGTACATCTTTGACCATCGCTACGGATAGTCAGAAGCCAGAAAGTCTGACAACCAGTCTTACAAAGGGGTGTCGTGTTACCCAGTAACTGGGTTGTGGAGGTCAGATAGGCAGTCGCTTCATGTAAAACACTGGTACTCAGCTGCATTCGGTTTAGACGGAAAAGGCTAGGCAGATGATGATGGGTCAAACCGTAGTAAAATGCTAGTGGTATATAATATGTATAAATAACAATATTATATAAGCAGTAAGCACAGTATTTGAATGACTACCCCCCTTGTGTAAGAGCGTAATGTTTTGACCGGCACGGGTCAATCACGGTGATATTTTTAAGGAAGCTTTGCATAATAAGTAAATAGCGATCTTTGATCTTCGATAAATAATATTTAACACATAACATAATATATATTGGTAGAAGTGTCGTAGTGGCTTAGTGGTTAAGGCACCTGCAGTTCGCGTATTAGTGTGCGGGTTCGAAACCTGGCACCAATGCGACTTTTGTAAAGTCATAAATGTATATCTTAGATACCATTGACTAACGGTGAAGGAAAACTTCGACAATCCGCCTTGAGCAAGCGTGGTGATCAATGCTCATGCCTTCTCTGTATGAGAAGAGGACTTTACCCAGCAGTGGGACAATATATAGGCTGATGATGAGTTCGAAGAAAAGTTTTTTTTTAACTTGGAATTTCATAGAATTAGACTGGAATTTGATCCTTGCTGTTTTTTTTTTATTTTATAACATCGAACTTAATGATGAAATAGGAGTACCTACACTTCTGCTCACCCCTTCAGAGAGAACTAGCATGATGGTTATGTTATACAGTCGGGCACGAAGTGTTTACAATGTACACGAAGCATTTGCCACAGAATAGCTTAAAGCAGTGCTCTCACACGATATTATTACATATAAATTGACACAGAATCGTGCCAAATTGCGACTCTGTGACCTCGAGTGCGCAACCTGCGGTAGGGTCACCACGCGGTGTGAATATTAGGAAAAACAACTTTTTTTTTGAAAATTATGTTTTTTTCCCCTTTTTTTGCAATATTGCAAGCTTAATCTAGACATTATTAGTAGAAACACAAATGAATGCTATTCATTTGTTGTATATAATAATGAGATTAAAAAAAAATGTGGCGAAGACCAAAACGAAATAAGGGTTTTTTTTCTCTCAATTTCCATTTAAATTCTATATTTCACACGTATAGAATTTGTATTTTATATCCGTCTTTCAATATTTTTACTAATATCACATACAGTAAAAGCACCTTGTCTAGTCTAGAATAAATACCTTTAAAAGGTTAAGCTATGCTGGGCTATCAAATTGAGTATGGATACTATCAATTTCCTAGTTATAGCCGTTTGATAGCCAATCCATGCCGTTATAGAGTTTACGATCTAAATGAATGTGAGAATTATAAAATTATACTTATCATCAGACGCCTGAATATTCCCTGTAGGTTTTACAAAGAAGCATGTAAATATATTCATAAACGGAGAAGGTAGATAAAGTTTTTTTTAAGTTTAGTAAACAGCACACCCCAATCTGCAGTGTCAGCGACTGTACATTCGATATATGTACATTATGGGCAGATTTTTCGATAGTCCAATAACTTTTAATTAAAGAAAATTTATTTTCTTCACAAAATCTGTCAAACTAACATATTTATTCATCAGATAAAAGTTATCTGACTATTGAAATATCGGCCCTTAGTTGGGTAATTAAACAAACGGTTTTTGTTTTGAGTTCTCTAAAAATTAAAATAATACTGACGAATCACACACCTGACTTTTCAATCTGTGATTTTAAAAGCGTTTTTGTTTTGTTTTGCATATTCTTTACGCATTTACGAGCACATATCCAAAAGAAAAAAGGAAATACAAATAAACATTTTATTGATTAATCTATCTTCTATCTATGTATATCTTCTATACTTATAATAAATCTGTAGAGAGGTCAATTCTGTACATGAAATATATTTCCAAAATAACTATCAAGGGGTGATAAGGGATCGATACTGATGCCAAAAATGCAATCAGTAAAATTTTTGTCTGTCTGTCTGTCTGTCTGTCTGTCTGTCTGTCTGTCCGTCTGTCTGTCTGTCTGTCTGTCTGTCTGTCTGTATAAACTCTATAGAAACAAAAACTACTCGACGGATTTTAACGAAACTTGGTACAATTATTTGTCATACTCCTGAGATGGTTATAGTATACTTTTCATCACGCTACAATCAATAGGAGCAGAGCAGTGAAGGTAAATGTTGTCATTTTGTTTAAACGCGCTAATCTCAGGAACCACTGGTCCGATTTAAATAATTATTTCAATGTTAGATAGTCCATTTATCGAGGAAGGCTATAAGCTATATATCATCACGCTAAGACCAATAGGAGCGGAGCACCACTGTTCCACGCGGACGAAGTCGCTGGCAGAAGCTAGTAAACAATAATTTTATTTACTATTAAATAAACAAAGGCTCAGCATACCAGATTATTTGCCCTTTCAAAATCTAGGTCTAACTTAAGCCCTAACTAGAAATATCATCAACACAACACTTAACATGAATACGCATGTCAATCAAAAGCTCATTTATAACAAAACTCAGAATAGGATCCTAATTTTGTATACCACTCACATTTGAGACTTATCCATGATAATGTAGAATGCATGGTCACACTACTACCATGTTATTGATGTTTGTGAGACTTCCCACGTGACTGAGGCATTCTGGACTCCGGTCTTTGTCTAGATCTAGACTCAAACTTAGTCTAGAACTAGTGCTTACTAAATTGCTTTTACAATGATATCTCTAGATGATAATTAATGTACATAATTACATCTTCATATATATATATAATTCTTCTGTACGTGTGTAAGTCACTTAACTCCTCCTAAACGGCTTGACCGATTTAGATGAAAATGTAGTGTGTATTCCAGTGGATTCGCATTTATATTTTGAAATCATCACCATCGGTCTATTTAATATTGATCCAATGTCAGTGAGTCTAGACTGAGATAGGCACTAATCCTGGATTCTAGAATTTGGATTTGTGCGTTTTTGATTAGGACCTCAGACTTAAATCATCATCATCCGCCTAGGTCGGCTTCCAGTCTAAACCGGATCCAGCTGAGTACCAGTGTTTTACATGGAGCGACTGCATCTGACCTCCACAACCCAGTTACTGGGTAACACGATACCCCTTGGTAAGATTAGTTGCAGACTTTCTGACTGCGGACTAACCATAACTACTGTCAAAGATCTACAAATGACAACCGGGACGTGCTTTCCGATGCACGGAGGAATCTCGCTATGACATCGATGGTCAGCCATCCACGGACCGACCGCGCCAAGCGCAGCTCAACCTCTGATCGGTCGAACCGTGCGTCTGTTACTTAGCCACGAACTCCTCTTTGCTGTCTGCTACCAAGGTATATTAAATAAAATTCATGCGCGGCGCACAAAATCGGAATTACGAAAACTCATATCGACATAACATGTGTCGGACAAACTCAATATTACTCCGACACTCCGACAGCACTCTACTCCGAAATAATAGATGACCCCAATTACTAGCATTACGTTAATTAACATTAGATAATGGTTCATTATATCTCAGAGGTCGTTTAAGCAATTAATTAATATTCGTATGTAGTTATTATATTCTAACAAAACGTCTGCGTGCTTGCAATTGTGTAGATTTAACTGGTGAATATTTGCAACTATGTTTGGGTAAAAAGTCGTGGTGGCCTAGTGGTTAAGGCACTTGGCTCTCGTGTACGGGTTCGAAACCTGGCAAGTACCAATGTGACTTTTCTGAAGTCATATGTACTTTCTAAGTACATCTTAGACATCACTGACTAACGGTGAAGGAAAACACCGTGAGGAAACCTGGACTTAAGAGTCTGGAGTCGCCAATCCGCCTTGAGCAAGCGTGGTGATCAATGCTCATGCCTTCTCTGTATGAGAAGAGGCCTGTGCCCAGCTGTGGGACGATATATAGGCTGATGATGATGATGTCCGGGTAAATTTAACGTAATGCGTTCGTTTTTCTAGTCATTGCCAACGGGTCTGATGTCAACTGGGTTGGATTCTTGGGTCAGACGGCAAACGTCAGACGTCAAAATTCGATTATTTTTTAATCTGCTGCTAAGCAACAGATTAGCAAAAATCTCACTCATAAATGCTATTTAGCGTTAATCCGAACTTTAGTTCGCAACTTAATCCTGGATTACGATATTAAGTACGAATTAGGTGAGAAATGTTTAAACTTCAGATTACGGGTTTTTTTATAAGTAAGACGATTAGGGGTTTTTTAAATTTCACAAAGCAACCCGTAATCAGAAAACAACCCCGTGCCCAGGTCACGGTACATCGTCGTCCCCGGCCGAAATTTATAGATCTTTGAATCCGAAAACAAAGTTGACGGTATCCATTCAATTGGGTTTAAATTAATTGCGTTGTCAATTAGCAGTCAGAAGCATACATTGTAATTACATGTAGATTGTAAAGTATTTGTATTCGTAGGCATTTCAACACGGCCGGCAACTGTAGCTAATCGTAAGACATATGTAAATACAAGTAAGAGGTTACATAATTAATGTTAATGTCTAACAAGCATATACGAATCTACATCAATCGTATTGATCTATCAAAAAAGTGCAGTAAAAGATACTATGGTTTTTACCAATTGATTTTACGAAAAAGATAAACAAAGCATAACCTATTTTGTTCTAATTTTCCCACTAATATAAATAAAATGATGAATGAAGATGTTTAGAGCATGAAATAGACATAAATGCGCCATCCTTACGCCATTTTGTTGATTTTTGTGGCAGAATTATAACAAAATAGGTTACGACTTTATTTACATTTTTCGTAAAATCAATATACATAATATTCATCACAGATATGTATCTAAATTGATGACGCGCTAAGTTCTGTCATTTGTAAAAAAACCAAGCGTGTCACTTTGAGTATTTTCTGTGACGTCAGAAAACTGTTTTAGCAATGTCATTTAGGTACACTAACAAACATTTCTAGCACTTTTTGCAGCTCAATACATTTATATAGCTTTTGGTTGACGTCTGCTACCAATATGGTGGAGCATGGACTAATTCAGACGGTGTCTACTTAGGTGCGCATGCACTTTTTTTTTGTATGACTTCTCGCAGGTCAACCTAGGAGGTTGTCGACTGGCGGGCGCGCTTTCAACGCTGCTTCCCAATATGGGGGGCCCGAGCGCCGCCTGTAGGCGGTTGTACGTGGGGATCGTGCGGTCCATGGCCCTGTATGGGGCCCCGGTGTGGGCGATGGACCTGACGGCCTGCACCATCGCCATTCTGCGAAAGCCGCAGAGGGCGATGGCCGTCAGGGTCGTCCGCGGGTACCGCACGATCTCCTACGAGGCGGCTTGCGCTCTGGTCGGATCCCCGCCCTGGGACCTGGAGGCGAAAGTACTCGCGTCGCTGTATCGGTGGCGCGAGGAAGAGCGGGCACGGGGCTTCGGACCGGTGCAGCGGCAGATCGCGCTGCGCCGTACGGAGCTCCGCCAGGTCTTGGTGGCGGAATGGCGGGAGAGGCTTCTGCGCCCTACCGCCGGCCTCGCTACCGTCGAGGCGATCCGGCCAGTGCTCGACGCATGGCTCGGGAGAAGGCACGGCTCCCTGTCGTTTCGGGTGACGCAGGTGCTGTCGGGGCATGGGTGCTTCGGCAGGTACCTGTGTCGCATAGGCAGGGAGTCGGACGCTCGGTGCCACCACTGCGTCCATTGCGGGGAGGACACGGCGCAACACACGCTCCGGGAGTGTGTGTCCTGGGAGGAGCAGCGCCGTGCCCTCACCTCGGTAGTAGGAGGCGATCTGTCGCTGCCGGCCGTTGTTCGGAGTATGGTCGGCAGCGCAGAGTCGTGGGACGCGGTGGTGTCCTTCTGCGAGGACGTGATGTCGCAGAAGGAAGCTGCGGAGCGGGAAAGGGAGATCTCAACTATCAACCCCGCCCGCAGCAGGCGCACCGGGCGCCGGAGGAGGGCGGACAACGCCCTCTTCCGCCCCCCATAAACGGGTCCAGGGGCGACGGACTTGGGGAAGTCCCCGCCCCCCATGATAGGACCCGAGCCGGCGGCGCGCGTCTGTGTCCACGCGCGCCCCCGAGGCGATGCACGGGGTAGGACACCTCACTACCCCGTGCAGGAGACGAGGCCCGGCAGGACGGGCCGGCACCAGTGCGGGGCTGCGGACGAATCAGGATTCCCGCGGCCCCGCGCGCACGTGCGAGAAGCGACACCGGGGTGGTTTTAGCCGGTAAGAGTCCGGCACTGTTCCCGGCCTCCCCAGGCCGGGTTCGTCCATGAGGATTTCCCCCCGAAAAAAAAAAAAAAAAAAAAAAAAAAAAAAAAGGAGGTTGTCGACTGCTTAACCGGGCTTGCCTGTGAAGTGTCTTAAATGAATTTAGGGCCTCCAGCTAGGGCTCAACTTACAAAACTAAGCGACTACACGCTAAGGGCACCCCCTAGTGGGGTACGGGCCTCGGCTTAGGGCGTCGCTGGGGGAGGACAGCAAGGGACAGGCTGGATCAGAATATATATGATTATTATAATCGGGAATTTTAAAGCTATTAGCTCAGCTCGCGGGTTGGCTCGTCGAGCTGTGCACATGCACTACACTCATCTGTCACTCGCGAAATACACACACTTGCGTCATCTATTTAGATGCATGTCTGTCTAGTAACGATAGAACGATTTTACTTATATCAACAAAACTATAAACACCAAGTACGAGTATGTTACGTGGATTCGCTGTCTATCTGACTTCCGTAACCATTTCTTTTTAAGTTTTCAAAAGCCCGAAAATCTTGAGCCGATAAAAAACTTTAAAATATTTTTAGATGCTTGTTGTAAAGATTTAGAATGGTTCCTACCTATCCTAAAGGCGCTAAGTCGTGAAGATACATGCAAGCGTGCCTGGTGTCACCTAGAAACTGGTTGTGGACCGGTTGCGATGACCAGCCACTGACCCAATGTTCCTACATGCTACACTAATGGACAAAGAGCTAATATACTACAGAGTCCTAGCTATTTAATTGACGGATCATTTTCTGGGGGGCCCATGTCATATAGTAAATGGGCATAAGCAATTTATTTTTTATTTTACATCATCATCATCGGCCAATTTACTATTTCACTCTTGAATAAAGAGCTCTTCTCATACAGAGAAGGCATGAGCATTAGGGTGGAGCACGGATGTATGAAAAAAAAATCGCGTTTTGTATTTCTAATAAAGAGGGATTGGTGCCTTATATTATTGTTAAAATAAATATGATTTTTCAGTAAATTTTATAAATATCTTCTATCTCCGCATTGACGTCAAAAAAATATTTTAACGAAAAAAATCTAGTACAGTTATGGACAATGTTCATGCCCTCTCTGTATGAGGAGAGGCCTGTGTCCAGCAGTGGGACAAGATATAAGCTAAAGTTATATAATTTAAGAAGTGCTGTCCATATACAATTTAAGTCGAGATCTTTGAAATTAAGCTTGAGGAATTAAAGCTCGCCTCCAGATTTACACTCCATTGTTTATTTAATCATGCGATATTGGCCCGAGGACCTTTGATTCTATTGGCAATGTTAATTAGTAACTGTTACTGTGTACACGATATCATTGTAATTAAGGTGTGTTTCGATTTAATATAATTGATTTTTGATAGCTTTTATAGACAAGTAAGTACATAGATGACTGATAATATACACATATTCGCATATAATCGGAAAAAAAGTAATTTTTAGAAGTGTTAAAATGTAATTCGCGACATGAATTTTTTGAACATGAAAATAGCGCCATTTTAGAGCTCTTGCGTTGATTTTCTTTTGTTGTCATGGAAGAAAAGTTATCGCTGTTTCATAGTTTTTTAAGGACAAGGTTATATTTAAGATTCTTAACTATTTACAAAGGTTCTTATTTACACAGTTGCTAATGCCATTTGCATTAAAAACTTGAAGTGTAGTAACAATGGACGCTTCGTCTCCAAATATTAGGAAGCAACAAAACTATAATGGTTTTTGAATGACGACTCAGAGGCGTCATTAATGAAATCGCTCAAAGGGCATGAAAAATCTTCTAATGTACAATAATGACTGTAATAATGACGTAAATACGATTCTAAAGATACAATCGGTTGAATATCAACATTATTTACTTATAAACGGTTATTAAAATCGCTTTAAAAACCTTTTTATCCAATTTGTCTCGTTGACATTCATCAATAGACGATGACACCTGTCAAAAGGTACTTAAAATGGCGCTAATCAGATGCCGTAAGAACAAACAAATGCTGCATTCGGTTTTAAAAGCAGTAGTTTCTTATATATAGCTTGCGACTGCCTATCTGACTTTCACAACCAAGTTACCGGGGAAGACCTTGGTAAGACTGTCAGACTTTTTTTCCCCTTTACAGCAACAGAAAATTTCGACTACTCTCCCAGTGTCATGTTTGACAGTCTAACTGGGCGGGACAATGAACTTAAACTCGAGACACCATCGAAAGTTGTATGGGAAAATCCAAATGATCGGGAGCAAAGTGCTGTATGAATAACAGTCAAAAATACTAAGGGCCAAATTCACCGACAGATTGTACTTAATTGGCCCGATCAACAAAAACGTTTTTTAACCAGGAAGCTGGAATTTTCGTATTACCCACTTCTAGTTCACCCTGGGGCCGTACCACTACAATGTTTTTCCAATCACTATTCGGGTAAGAGCGAGACACAGCTACAAACGTCGTACAGCACCGTCCCTTTTTCACAACTTATCTATTCCTTCTTTGACACGTGATGGTGGAATAAAAATCTTAAATAAAACGTTACCCATCGAAAGTTGCAAGTTTGAAGTTATGGTAAACAGCTGATTTAAGTTAATCGGACCGTTATCTCATCGGTGAACTTGGGCCTAAGTTAAGAAATAATTGCCCCCCTTCTCTTCAAAATTCACCCATCTCGCCCCCATCTAACAAGACATCAACATCACTCCAACAACAGGACTGACAGCTGACAACTGGTTGTTAGTTTTACATAATACGTTATCGCTTACCGGTAATTACTGGTTGCTTAACGGTAATTGTAGTTTTAACATTAGGATTATTGGCTTTAGAGGAATTAGCCCATATACTACAGATAAGATTTATTTATAAATCTGCCTAGCCTTTTCTTACTATGTTGGGGTCGTGCTTTCAGTCTTAACCGGAGATGATTACCAGTGTTTTACATGGAGCGACTGCCTATCTGACCTCCACAACTCAGTTACTAGGTAACGCGATACCCCATGGTAAGACTGGTTGTCTAACTTTCTGGCTTCTGAAGATGTATAAATGACAGCCGGGACCAGCTTAACGTGCTTTCTGAGGCACAGACGAGTCTCGCTATGACATATATGGTCTCCCATCCACGGACCGCCCGCGCAAAGCTCAGCTTAGCCTTTAATCGATCGACCCGTGCGGCTGTTACTTAGCCACGAGCCCCTCTCCTCTCTATTTCGCTACGGTTGGCATTATATCAATATTACACAAACAATTTGACACTAACATCTATATTCACAATGGTTTAATAAAATTTCTCTATCAAATACGATTTATTCACACTTAATAAGTGTATTCACAGTAAAAAGATATTATCATGGTTACAATACAATGATATGCGTAAATAATTCGACTATTGTGGCCAAAAAAAAAGTGAAATTTGAAGTTAATAGGCTAATTACTTCATTCAAATGTTGAAACTAGCTATAGTTTATGGCATAATAACATTGAAGATCTGAAAAGTTAAGATGCGATCTCTTAGCGAGGTTGATGCGCTCGTCATACTCGTGAACGGGTGCCGTCAGGACTGGTCAGTGGTCAGCTTCAAACTGCCATGGAAATCAGATTAGACTATCTCTTAATTCTGCTGTTTTAGTACCTATTATTGTTATTTTTTTTACTTTTCATACAAATACATTGACATACATGATCCTCACATTACACTACTTTTTGTAACCAAAACAATTTATTTAAAATAAACGCGGGAAGAGCTGATACCCAAAAGCTTCTACTTCAAAAAGAGTGAACGAAAAAACATCAGCCTACATCATTCGCATTCCTTACCCCTGACTCAGTGATGAATGCACTAATCAACTAACAAGCCATTCATTCATTCAGGGTTGCCCCTTGACCGTGTCGCCTAATATGGCAACACTGACAATATCAGCTGTCACTTATGTCATATTAAAAAAATATATTGTCTATTGTTGTTATGACAGATGACAGATATTAAATAACTAAGGTCGATGAACAGTGAATATAAGTTCTTTTATGTAGGATGTTATCTAAATATTACGTGTATTATGCCATTAAAGTACCATTATAGCTTTTGCCTTGCACTCGCCATTTTGGACGGTGAAATCAAGGTCTAGGTGTTGCTATTTTTATTTTTGAAGCCCAAAATAGTTAAAGGTTCATCAAAATCTCTGAAAATAATAGCCATAATTACCTCATGATTGTCATTGTTTCGTAATTCGTAAATCGTAAAATATTAAACGGAAGCCATAGCGTATTGCAATAGTTACACAAACATATTATGAACAGAAAATAAATATTCGATACATGGTTAAAATCGATTGTTGAATTCCGTTTAACATCGATTTGAGCCGATATTTCGATTTAGAGATCAATTTGTTAACGGTTATTGAAAACTGTTAGATATAACCGTTAAGTAAATATTGTTTTATGTTTTTTTTTATGGGAAAGCTGTCATGTAATCGGATTAATTTGACATTTTGAATTTTGATTTATTCATTTATTTTTATTTCACAGAATTACAGACCATCTTAATGATTTACATAATTATTTTTTGTTACAAAATAATAATGTATAGATACGATTAACATCCAAGATACAGACTGGTCTAGTTTAGAGCCAATACAATACCTAAAAATAACTTGGAAATACATTAAGTCCCATCTTATATAATAACTATAACCGGATAAGACATTACATATTTAATTTTGACGTACATATTTCCTCGAGACAATCCAAGTTGAGATTTATAAGTTATGTTTTAGATTACAGACCTACTTCTAACATTCATATTATTCAACATAACACTCGCTTAATAATCTTGGTACATAACACCAACATAGTCAGCCCACCTCCAATTTAGTACGTATGGAAACATAAAACTAACCATGTTCTTGCAAAAAGACATTATTGAATGCTAATAGCCTTTTTTTTCGAATAGGAAATCATCAAATGACCCCTCCGGACTCTTAATGACTAAAACCCATCCATGTTCCTTCCTCAGCCTTTTGCATTCCGTGGGCGCGGTAACTCTTTCGAACATCCCGCAGCAATGTCAATATATTGCAGTCAAAATTTAAATATAATAATTAAATATGTCTTCGACCTAAGCCAAGCTCTGAAAAGTAGAAAAACTTGCATAATAGACGTTTTATAGCGCTTTAATTACGCAAAAACTCGTGTAATATGAACTATACTATAAAGCATTTCCACACAATCACGGAAGCGAAGGAAAAAGTTCTCCTATCTGAGTTAAATCTGGTTTCTGCAACGTATCGGTTTCTTGCGAAAATCCCGCAAAACGGAAAACTATTTTCCTTCAATCAATTTTCTTGTGACGTTTCTACTTTTCCCATAATGCAATGGCTTACCTATTTAGCAATTTGAGATAGGTGCCTCGCATTACATCCACACCGTGAGAAAATAAGAACATTCGAGAAATGAGTTTATAATTATAGGCTGTATAGCGTTTACCTTTGCCTCGTAATGTAAAAGTTTTATCTGTCAAATGGAAATGAAAATTTACCGCCAATTTGAGTACACTTTTTTAGTAAAATTTATACTCATATGTATATAAAAATATTATATTTATTAAAAAAAATACTTCCTTTATTAATAAGGAATTCATTAATCATTACTATTGCAAAAGACTTAATCACGATGTAATTTATTAGTGAGAAAAATGATGGTATTACATTCAAACATGGCGGTACAATGTCATGATTGGTCAGAAGGAAATACTGAAGAAGGAATTTACGTTCGAAAATTACTGTGAGTCCATTAATTAACATCTTTATATGTGTTACTAGTATAACAAGCACTTTTAACGACTATTAATACACAACTTAGTTAAGCAGAATACATCAAAAATTATCTTCACTTAAACTGAACATGAACTACTGTACCATTTTAGGGTTCCGTAGTCGAGAAGGAACCCTTATAATTTCGCCATTTCCACCTGTCTGTCTTTCTTAGAAAGCTGAAATTTTGTATGGATACATATGTATATTGATCACGATATGAAAATAAAATTGTGAAAAATATAATGAAATGAAATGAAATGAAATTATTTATTTTGTAACTAGGATATTTAAATCACTTTTACACGTCAATAGTTTTGTTATTGAGAACGCTGGCGCCGGCATTTCCTAGCTGACTACCTCTGAGAAGAAATGCCGAAACAAACTCAGGGGTCGTGGTCTCTTTTAAAGTCCAAACAAAGTTGATAATTAGTTGATATCAATGTGAGTGTCATCGTGTAGGCAATGTCTGGAATGGCCTTTTGAAGAAAGATCCACAGCAGATTTGAGTTGACCTGTCCTTACAGACGGCACGCATGCATCAGTCATCGCGTAGCTCAACCACATGTTAGGGAGCTCCACGACCTGTCACACGACGACACCAGATCTGAGGGACATTTGCGTAGGCCAGTTAATAATACTCAAATCCGCCAGACTATGTTAGTATATTAAGAATATATAAATCACTGGCATACACGATACTCACATTCACAATAAAATGAGATAAAAAGATGTATGTCATAAAATCAATGAATTATGTCATGATCAATAAAATATGCAATAAATAAAATAATACAATATCTGAATTAAATAATTAAATGTCAATAAAAAAATTTGTAAATGTACATAACACTGATTAAGCGAACAACTCATTCCCAAGCGCTTTTATCATTTAGGTACTCAGATAATTTGTAATATCCTTTTTTTATTAGCTTGAGTTTTATACAATTTTTAAATTTCCTTATAGGTAAATTTCGAATTTCAATAGGAAGTTTGTTGTAACAGCGTATACATTGACCCATGAACGAGTTGCTTACTCTGTGGAGGCGAGTAGCATGTACAGCTAAATTGTGTTTATTCCTAGTATTTATGCTGTGAACATCAGACATTTTTATAAAGTTTTGTTTATTTTTATGAACATACATTAAATTTTCAAATATATATTGAGAGGCTACAGTCAGAATATTTATTTCTTTGAATTTCTCTCGGAGAGAAACCCTTGGACCAAGATTATAAATAGCTCGAACAGCTCTTTTCTGTAAGATAAATATGCTACTAATATCAGCACAGTTACCCCACAGAAGAATCCCATATGCCATTAGACTGTGAAAATAACTAAAATAAACTATTCTGGCTGTATCCACATCAGTTATTTGCCGAATCTTTTTAACAGCATAGGCGGCTGAACTAAGCCTTCCTGACAATTTGGTTATGTGCGGCCCCCACTGTAGCTTGGCGTCAACGGTAATGCCAAGAAAAACCGTTGACTCAACAGGGTCCAACGCTACTCCATTCAGTTGTACATTGGTATCAAGCTGCCTGACATTTGGCGTTGAGAATTTAATTAGTTTAGTTTTTGATTGATTTAAAAGAAGATTATTTACATTAAACCAATGAACAACTTTAGAAAGTGCATTGTTAACTTCGTCAAAGTTGTCAAGCTGACGCTTAATTTTAAAAATAAGTGACGTGTCATCCGCGAACAATACAATCTTATGATTATCCCTTATGTGATAAGGTAAGTCATTTATATATATAAGAAATAAGAAAGGACCTAGAATTGAACCCTGCGGAACTCCCATGGTGACCGCTGATCCTGTAGATCTTTTACCATTGACATCCACCCTCTGAATTCTATTATGCAAATATGAAGTCAGAAGGTCAAGAGCCTTGTTTTTGACACCGTAATGATGAAGTTTCCTGATGAGTGTATCATGGTGGACACAATCGAAGGCCTTGGACAAGTCGCAGAATATGCCAAGCGCATCCTGTGAATCCTCCCAAGCCTCGAAAATATTTTTAAGCAATTCCACAGCCGCATCTGTAGTTGAACGACCCTTAGTAAAACCAAATTGTTTGTGATGTAATAAATTATGTCTATTAAAATGTCTTAGCATTTGGCTTAAGATTAATTTCTCAAAAATTTTACTTAATGTTGGTAAGATTGAGATTGGGCGAAAATTCGATGGATCAGTTGTACTACCAGATTTATACAGAGGAATTACTTTGCTTAGTTTCATCAAGTCAGGAAATACACCAGATGCGACACAAGAGTTGAAAACAATTGCTAAGTAAGGTGAAATTACTTCAATTATGGATGAGACGATCTGTACTGACAATCCCCAAAGGTCAGCAGTTTTTTTAACATCAAGATTCTTGAAAGATTCCATGATGTCCTTAGAGTTAACAACTGTGAATTCAAAACCTATGTCACATTCCGCAACGCATTCTTTGAGTATGGAGTAAGCAGAACTGGAGGATGACATCAGATTATTGGTTGTTAATATAGGAATATTGGTAAAGAAATTTTCAAACTGAGATGCCACCTCTTCATCCGCCTTAACATCTACATTGTTAATTTGTAAGTGAAAGTCACGGGTGCGTCCTGTAGCTCGCCCTATTTCCGAATTAATTATATTCCATGTAGTTTTTATTTTATTTCCAGAGGTTTTAATTTTGTTTTTTATGTGTATTGATTTTGCGGAGGTGCAGGCTCGTTTAAATATTTTTGAATAGTTTTTAACATACTCTTTAAATACTTCATCATGATTAAATGATTTTTCACAATATAATTTATAAAGATTTATTCTACTTTTGTAAATACCTGGCGTCGCCCAATCACTAAACATTGATCGATCACAAATAGATATTGATTTTGTGGTGAAAACCTTTTTAAACTCACAATTTATTAAGTTAAATAATAAGGTATATGCTTTATCTGGGTTGTCATGATAGGGCAAATCAGGTAGTTTTTCTATTAAATTATTTTTTAAAAGTTCCAACCGATGTTTATTAACAGGAATAAAACTAACATTTTTTCTTTGAGCTTCATTATTTGTCTTAGGAAAAGTAACCAACTGACCACAGTGATCAGATTCTAACACATTTATAATTAGTTTGTCTGATGGTTTTAAATTTGTAAAAATGTTGTCTATACAGGTAGCACTAGTGTCGGTTATTCTAGTTGGCTCAAGGAATGTACTATACAAGTTGTATGATTTTAACAAAGTTAAAAAGTTTTTAACCAAAGTAGTGTTTTCTAATATATTTATATTAAAGTCTCCACAGACAACAACTGTTTTATTACTATTAGAAATTTTAAATAATACATCTTCCAAATAACTCTCAAAAACTGCATAAGATGCACATGGGGGCCTGTATACACTGATTACTATGAACTGCTCAAGCTCAATGCATGCTATCTCAATAACTCGCTCAACAGAAAGGCTCACAATATCCTTACGTTCCTTGAATTTAATTGTGTTACGAACAATAATTAAGGAGCCACCTCTTATCATATTTACTCTGCTGAACGAGCTACCTACCTGGTGATTATTGAAGCTAAACATGAACTGGTGGTCTTTAAACCAGTGTTCAGTTAAACATAAAACATCTATACGATTGTAGTTCATGAACAACTCCAATTCCAGTTCTTTACCCATCAAACCTTGAATATTTTGATGTACTATGTTTAAATTATGTTTATTACATGTAATTTTATCCAAAGAGTTTGTTAGGGTTGAGATCTTTGTGGTATCTACATTTTTTATGGTGTTTGACTGTGCTGTAACAGCATTTGTATTTGTACTACTCATCAAAATAATTGAATTATTAATGCTAGAGATTGACTCTATTGTCTCATGGGTTAATTTAAATTACTTGGAACTAATTCCAAGTTTTGTTGACACATTCCACTATTAGCAGACTGCTCAATAGAAGCAGTATAGCTAGCCAAGCATTTGGCTTTGTTAAAAAAACAATATGATAGCGATTTTGCTATCTGTTCTTTATAAAAATTACAAAGATAATAGTTATCTTTGGTCATAAAATAATTTTCACTAATGAGTGCATTAGAGTCAATAAATTTAAATTTTTCATTATAAAATGTCATGGTTTGTAGCTTCATATTACATCTATCATCTATAGGGCTCTCATCACGTAAAGTATGGATGAATATTTTTTCTCATAAATCCCATCTTGTGAGGTATCATTGGATAGCTCTTTAAAAAATATTATAGGTCTGTGAAGACCATTTTTCGGTCAAGAAAGCATTTTTTTCCGATATGAGCGTCCTTCACCCCCCCCCCCCCTCAAACATTTCAATGGCAGTACCTATATATCTAAAAAAATCACAGATGTAGCATATAAAATAACTAACTCAAAGGAAAACTATCACGGCTAAGTAGGCTTAACCGGTTACAAAGTTATAGTCGACCAACTAAAACGCATTACGGAACTCTACTGCGCGTGGCCCGACACGCACTTGTCCGGTTTTCTTTTTACAAAATTGATGCCATTTAAATTGACTGACTTCATCTAAATTGTTTCAGCCGTTTTATCGTGAAAGTGTCACGAACAAACAAACTCACATTTGCATTTATATTAGTCAGGCTCCTATACGTGGTTATAGACATTGTTCGCTCCGTGAAGTGCGACTCGCATCAATATTGCTGTCAGCTCACCACCAATTAAATTGATTTATGTATGCAACTTGAACTTACACACAACATTATTATACATAGTAAACGCCTTATGTAACGATTGACATACGACCTTATACTACGTGCTCGTTTTTTGCCGTAATTATTGTTCGTTAGAACATCATTCGGTTTAAGGTTAAGGGAATTTGTGTAATTCGAGTATATTACATACGTATGTATACAGATAAAATGCTTTGTCCTGAATGACTGACGGATCAACGCACAGACTAAACCGCTGATCGTAGAGACTTGAAACTTGGAGGGTGTGTTCTTTGTATGACGTAGGCGTTCGATACGAAAGGATTTTTCCGCCTTGGGTACTTAAAATTGGGTCCAGATACTAAGATAAAAAGTAAATATCCTACACCACCAAAAAAATGCTGTAACATTTATATGTGAACCGAAGAACTGTCATTCAAGATCTGTCAAAATAGAATGCTATTGTTTTATGTTTTTCGTCTAAATATTTATGATATATTTTACTTAATTGTTATTTCTATGTATTAATATCATAAAAAATATTAAAAGTATGCTAATTATTGGTATAGTATTTTGTGATATTCGTAAAAGCATAAATTATAAAAAAGTCGTGGTGGCCTAGTGGTTAAGGCACCTGCTTCTCGTGCACGAGTGTGTGGGTTCGGAACCTGGCAAATACCAATGTGACTTTTCTAAAGTGATATGTACTTTCTAAGTATATCTTAGACGTCACTGACTATCGGTGAAGGAAAACATCGTGAGGAAACCTGGACTTAAAAAGTCTAAAATCGCCAATCCGCCTTGAGAAAGCGTGGTGATCAATGCTCATGCCTTCTCTGCATGAGAAGAGGCCTGTGCCCAGCAGTGGGACAACATATAGGCTGATGATAAATTATAAAAAGTTTGTTGCAACGGGCTGTATATATACATATATCCTCACAAACTTACACATGTATAATATTAATAGGATATATTCAAAACAATATTGTTTTTAATTTCAACACTTAAAACATAACGGATTACCAAGAGCCTTCATGAAAATCTTGAACAAGACTTGAGAATACGAAAATAGATAAAATCAATGTTCCCTCTGATTCTCACAGCGTATCGGCACGATCTCTGCCTGGTCCCCAACGATTGTGCCGTAACGATAAATATGTATTAGCGGATAAATCTCACAGATTTTTAATATACAACATCAAAAATAAGCCTGTGTTTTGTAACTGAAACATTTACAATACAATTTCCAACCCTATCTTCAAACGCATAAAAATTAGAATCGCGTGTAAGACATGTGTCCTTTAATTTTGAACTTTACCATCCTTTATATACGTATCAAAATCGCTTGCCACATTCAGTTCTGTGACCGTTCTCACAAAAACAATAGAAACAATAATTAGGTTAAAAGAGTTGAATTATTTCACACAATTTACAAGTACAAACGTACGTGCGTGCTTGTAATGTATAGTGTAATTACTGCCTACCCTTCAGACAATACCATAGGTGCTATAAAAAACTTAAAGCAGAAATGAATCCTTACTAATATAAAAAAATGCGAAAATCTGTCTATCTGTATCACTACGTAAATGGGGTACATCATCATCATCTGTCTAGCTAGCCTTTTCCCAACTACGTTGGGGTCGGCTTCCATTACTCCGGTCTAAACCGGATACAGACTGCAGTCTAAACCGGATGCAGCTGAGTACCGGTGTTTTACATGGAGCGTAAACCCAGTTACTGGGTAACACGAAACCCCATGGTAAGACTGGTTGTCTGACTTTCTGGCTTCTGACGTAACGGCGGTCATAAATAATATATAAATAAGCTTAACGTGCTTTCCGAGGCACGGAAAAGTTTCGTTATGACAAAGATGGTCACCCATCCACGGACCGACCACCGAGCGTAGCTTAACCTTTGATCGATCGACCCGTGCGGCTGTTACTTAGCCACGAGCTCCTCACCAAACAACAGCCATGTTGAAACAAAAGACACATTTCAAAATACCCCTCTCGGAAACAAAATCGTCCATTTAACTTAAACATAGGAATCAAAGTGGTAATCTTCAATGTTCGTAACATTTAGAAAGTTAATAACGGTGCCCCAGTTCGCACTAGCATCGCAACCCGGTGTCACTCGCGTCGTGACTTAAATTGAGCAATCTGTACTTCAGGAACTGGAGGTTAGAGGAATGCTCGGTGCTTAATTTCGTTTACACGGAAAACAGTTAGTTTTTGTGTTTCGTCATCATCAGCCTATATATCATCCCACTGCTGGGCACAGGCCCCTTCTAATACAGAGCATTGATCACCACGCTTGCTCAAGGCGGATTGGCGATTTCAGACTTTTAAAGTCCAGGTTTCCTTACGATGTTTTCCTTCACCATTAGTCCGTGACGCCTAAGATATACTGAGAAAGTACGTATGACTTTAGAAAAGTCACATTGGTACTTGCCAGATTACATTACAGATTTTTGGCAGGTGCCTTAACCACTAGGCCACCACGACAGTTTTTGTGTTTAAATATATTAATATTAATATTCAACTTTATTTACATATCTATCAGCGGTTTCAACTCCTACTTTGGAAATCAGTAAAAAACTGGCAACATTGCCACGTTGGATAGTAGTCAGTCTGTACCAATTGAACTTTGACAGTCGGGACCCATATTGAATAGGAATGAGTCTAGGTTATTTAATGAGTCCCGACTGTCAAAGTTCAGATCAACCAGACTTGTTTTATTCTTTTTAGTTTATAATAAGAGTATTTTTTTTTAGTTTACATAATATATTTTTTGAATTGGTCTTTTTACTAGCTTTCATTTGATACCCATATTGCTACGGTAAGAAAAATATCTACTTCCCTCCCCCCCCCATTCCGCCATTTGCGGGCGCCATTTTGAAAATCTATATAGACTATGTCACTACTACAATTTAGACAAATCCAACGACACCTCATATGTCAAAAACCGTCCAGCCGTTTGGGCTGTAGGGCGTGCCAAAGAAATGGACATACATACCTACATACATACACTCGAAAAACATAACCCTCCTTCTTTCGCAGTCGGGTAAAAATGAAAACAAAGTCGTAACTCATTTTGTTCTTTTTCTGCCACAGATCATTCATTATTTTTAATGCCATTTTATTTATCTATGTGGTAAAATTAGAACAAAATAGGTTATGATTTTGTTTACATTTTTCGTAAAATCATTTGGTACACCCTATAATTCAACCTTCAACTCTAACCGACATGCAAATCTTCAGAGAGATGTACATAACTAATTAGCTGAAACTTTCAAAATGGTAACACAATAGTTTAATTTTTGACTCTGATTATAATCTTAATTAAAACTGAGCAATCTCACGTCGTTCAAAGGTTGCGACTTGCAACGCGATATCAACGTCACTGGGTAGGGCTGGTGCAAAACGTATATACATAAAGAAATTATTTAAATCTAAACTATAAACATTTTGAAATCGCCAATCCACCTTGAGCAAGCGTGGTGATCAATGGTCATGCCTTCTCTGTATGAGAAGAGGCCTGTGCCCAGCACTGGGACAATATATAGGCTGATGATGAAACTATAACATACCATACCTGTTTCCCGTGGTTTCGTCCGCGTCCCAAGGGAACTACTTAACGCACCCGGATAAAAACTATCCCCTCTATCGCCATACCAAATTTCATCCAAAACTGTTCAGCCATTTTCCAATGGAAGCCTAACAAACGACAATCACTTTGTTTCCATTTAAAGATAAATTCAGTAAGCCAGGGTTTAGTTAAATTATTTACAGCTTGGCAAAAAAGAGTAGAAATTAATAGGGGCGCCACTTTACCGTTCGTGTGGCAACCCGTTGCGACCGTATAGCGTACCATCCTATCGTCTTGATACTAAGCTGTATTTTTATAATTAATTAAAATCAGTAAGTATTATAAAATGTAATAACAAGTATTCACGTCATGTAACTGAATACAAATTACTTATAAGCACTAATAATGTAAGCACTCCTGTGTTTACAACATTTTTTTGGGTATAAAAAAAAGACTTATGAATATAGCATTATTATAATTGATTACAGTAAATCTTCCTCTAAATATTCCATGCCCTCCACATCCATGTCTTGGCTAGAGCTATCCATAAACTCATCTGAGTCACACTCAGATTCAATTCTATCATGTTGGAGATTGATTCCTAAACGTTTTATGTCCAAGTACGAGCCCTCTTATAAATTCATAATTCTCCTTTTCTATTTTATTAACATGCTTGCATGAATTCTTTTGAACTCATACTCGGTTATAGATTGAAATGCACGTTCGGTGCTTCCTATAAAGATAAAAAAAATGATTAAACCTCTATCAATAATTAATGTAAAAAGTTTACGGTACCTATCTAGTTTTTTTTTGTGGTTTTTAAATGCTAGTTATAACAAGTATTATATTATCTTGTGATCACACTCATAGATAAGGTTATGTAGAAATCGAAATTATATATTGCAGAGTATCAAGGCTCAAGCCACTCAAGTATCAAAATAATCTAGTCGCGCTATACCAAAGTGTCAAAGACAAAACGTAAACATAACCTATATGCTCGATGTGTATTGTTCAAAATTTCACTTATTTCGTATTCAAGCAATTCAAAACCAATTAGAGATCATAAATTAACACTTGATACAACTAAATACATCAAAACAAACTCTTACATACCTGTCATAATGGCGGTACTTTGGTAAATATCTTCGAGATCGGAAAGAAGAGTTTAAGCCTCATGTTCGACCAGATATCGCCTATAAACATTATAAATTGTTTCCTTGCTAGTACTCCGAATGGTTTTTTTTATTATAACGTGGTTTTATTAACGTTTTGATGGTCGAAATAAAACAATAAGTAACTCGCGAACTTTGTTTACATCGAACGACACAGAACCACAGAGTATATAAACAGAACGACATTAATTGCCAGGGGCTGCCAGCAATAAAAAAAATTAGTTCCGTTTCTAGACTTTTTTGCCAAGCTGTACAGCCCTTCATGACTTCCTTTTTGAACGTAGACAGAGTATAACATAGACGAATGGAGGCCGTGTCACCGAAAGGGACAAAAGAAAAAGTACATCAATTATTTAGGGTTACCATAGCGGAACGAAATTCACCCATTGACGGTAATTTATTTAAAAAACTTCGGCGCACAAAAATAAGTTTTTGTAGGAAAAATTGCCGATTACTTCAAAACTGTGAACCATACTTTTATTTTACCCATAATATTTTGATTAATGTGTATCAACGTCCGAAACTTCGGATATAAGTGGGGGGGACGGTGTTTTATGTGTTTTAGTATTATAATTCGAAAACTAAAACATAAAACTATACAAAAGCACTTTCATAAATAATGCTCCACACTGTTATTACCCCCCCCCCCCCCATTTTGTTGTGATGAAATCGTAAGATAACAGGAAATAATATAGATTATGCATATCAATTACGATTTTTATAATCCACAATTCGCCATAATGTACCTCACTAGACAACAGTTTTATTTCTAGTTTTGCTTTTAATTAGGCCTACCAGTTGCAGATATCCACTTCTTTCTGACCTCTGGTTTATTAGGAAACCTGCAAGTTTTTAGTAGTTTTCGATTATTTGTTATTTGATTAATTTCAAATAATACATTATTTCTACAGGAACCAAGAAATAATCAAAAGTCCTCTTCAGATAAACAAGTATAGCATTAACAAAAATTTACCATAATAAAGGGTAAAAGTCCCCATAGAAAAGTGAAAACATTGAATTTTAAGGTTATGGTATAAACTTATGTTATAAAATCATTATATTGATGATGTATAACATAAAAACTGTTTAGTTTTTTTTTTTTTTTTTAAATCGTTGCCCCACACTAGGAATTTCTCCTGTGTCGTGGGTGCGTTTACAAACATTCATTACACATGCACAAACACCCAGACCCGGAACAATTTTAGTTGTCCCGTGCGGGAAAACTGTTTAGTTAAAGCAGTACTATGACTTATTAATAGAAATATAACACTATAAGCCTAAAAACAATCAATAACTGAATACTTACGAGTGAAAAGATAATCGCACAATCTTTATCAAACTATCGCTTTTACAGGATTTTATACTGCACCTTACCATTTTGCACTTCTTAACAAATATAATATTGTTTCTTTCGACACAAAAACGATCGTAATTTTAGTGTTTAACTCACGTTTAATTCTGTTTATCACTAGAAGCAACTTGAACTCTTCCTATACGTCAAAGTTTGTTGTGCACATTAATGTGCTTTAGGCAGTTTGAGCTGACACGCGCTAAAGGACAGCAACATTATCTCTCTGTCTCTTTTCTTTGCTAGTGTAATTTATATTTCTATTTTTATCCTGTGTGAATGCAATGGAATATATCCAGCAGTCTATATTTTTCTCTGTCTACGTTTTTGAAGATATCTGTATGATTCAGGTACACCCCTAAAAGGCTACAGATGTCTGCATTAAAATGTCATAGTCTACGCGATAGGTCGACCGCGTGTGGAGTAGTTTAATCAGTGGCGTAACTATAGGGTGGCAGGGCTGGCAAAATGCCACGGGCCCCCGACCCAAGAGGGCCCCGGCCCAAGAGGCCGCCAGCTCAGCAATTTTTTTTTAACATTGCATTTAATTGAGAGGCGGTATATGCCCAGCAGTGGGACGTATATGTATAGGCTGGTGAATGTGAATGAATGTAAACAGAGGCGGCCTTAGGGGGTGGCGAACGGGGCACTCGCCCGGGGCCTCGCTCTTGCAGGGGCCTCGCGCAACAACCCGAGCAATTTTTTTTTTTTATTCAATATTTTTTAATTTGCTTGAAACACTTCAAGCTCGGTTTCTGTAGAAACCATGGATGTATTATTCGCATAATATATTTATGGTAGAAGCACAGAGATTCTCCAAACGCTACACTATAAAATATCGTATACCTACCGCTACCGCTCGGTGCATACCCCATGTACGTATGTTTCATTACGTTCGTCAACTCATTCACTTTACGCTTATATATTACCTTTATAGCTGTAGGCTTTGACTTATACATAATATATAAGGGCAGGGCGGAATTGTCCGAAGACCTTAATGTCATCTCGGTGCTGAAATAGGTTTAAATTTAACAGAAAAAAATAACTGAAGTTTTTCCCAGTATTGACATTGTCCTGAAAATTATTGCTACTACACGTGTTACCTCTGAAGAAATACGTTTTTGAGACTAAAAATTATTAGGAATTCGATGACACTCAGTGCCGGATTAACCACGTAGCAGGAGTAGCGATTGCTACGGGCCCCGCGCCTAAAGGGGCCTCGCGCATCCCAACCGGCCGACCTCGCGTGAGCGTATTTTGTTGCATACATACATATAATTGAAGACCTGTGGCCCCCACACGAAAAACGAAAAAACGAAAAACGTGAAATTCAAGGAAGCAAGAGTTGATTAGAGAAAGCATCGAGATTAGTCAACAGTCAGGGAAACCCTGAAATTCTTGGCGAAAAACAAATATTATTTATTCCCTATAATTTTATTATTTTATTTTTATGTATTATTTTATTGTCTCGCTGACGAAAATTCGCGCTCGCTGCGCTCGCGCTCTCAATTATATATTCTTATATCTTTTCAGATTCTATTTTTGTTACAATTTTTTTTTATTATCATGTTACAAAAAAAATCGCGATCGCTTCGCTCGCGCTTCCAATTGCGTATTCCTATTTATTTGACATTTTGTTTCTGATACTATTTATTGAAAAAACCCTATAATATTCATGCTAAAAAAATCGCGTTCACTTAGCTCGCGCTGTCATCTACAGTAAACCCTATAGGTTATCTGATATATACCATGGTAAAATAACTCATATCTTCCTTCCAAAACGACATTACTGAGTTAGGAAAATATGGCAAAATGGAATAATAGGTAGAACGACGTGTATCGCTTTATGGAATTTGAAAAAATCACAAAGCAGCTCGGATTCAGAAAATTGGTGGTATTACTACCTGTCGTCGTATCGTATATGTTATCCATACACGCGTATTGAATGTTATTTTTTACCACTATACACTTAAGACGCAAAGCAGATCAAGGGCCCCTCGATCAAATTTTCTGCGGGCCCCGCGCTTGCTTAATC
This sequence comes from Pyrrhia umbra, assembly GCA_963891755.1. NCBI lineage: Eukaryota > Metazoa > Arthropoda > Insecta > Lepidoptera > Noctuidae > Pyrrhia > Pyrrhia umbra. Next base: position 8,657,169 of record OY982943.1, read on the forward strand.
AGGCACTGAAGACACTAATCTGCTTTCATTAAAGATTTAGTCTTAGGAAACTTAGTTTGTTAACTATTCTAAATCAACCAATACTATATTATTATTATATATTATATTAAACATTTTAAAACGTAAAAAAATATTTATTTAAGTATAAATCTTAAGCATTTCTTATCAAACATATAACCGGGGATTGTCCCTGGGTGCCTTTCTATTGTGTATACAGGTACAATAACCGGTCATAAGTCATGATCACATTTCATAAAAGTTATCTGAAAGGGCTTCTGCGTGTTGGCTTCGGGCCCACGTTCGCCTCCCAAAGGTCCGGGACTCTGTAGTCCTGTGCATAGTAAAGAATGTGATAATTATTAGAATTAGCCTAAAGACAAGGGCCTCGCAAAGGCCTGCCGCCCGGAGCCTCGCAATGGCTAAGGCCGCCGCTGAATGTAAATGTATAAACCCATGCTCTTGAAAATAAAATTGTTATTAACTGTTGGATTACTACTTTAAGTGGTTTATTAAAATTAAACTAAGTACAACGTGACGGGCCTTACTGATAGGGCCCCATCAAAAGAATTTGCCACGGGCCCCAGATGGTATAGTTACGCCACTGAGTTTAATTCAATTAAACCAGAGAATTGACGCCGCGGGGTTGGCACTATTGAGCAATTGTACCAACCTGCAGGTAGTGACGTAGTGACATTACAAATAATGACAACGTCACTGTGACAGCTTGACGACATACATTGCGGTATTATAATTCAATTGCAGGTTAGAACACAAAAAGCAATGGATATTGGATACAGCAGTGTTGGCAAAAATAAAAATAAATTATAAAAACACACGCAATTTAAGCCTTGCAATCAAAAAAACACCATCCAAATCGGAACAGTAGTTTTTGAAAATTACGGACTTACAAACATACACACATACGGGTCACATACAAAACATTAGAATAACCTTATAAAAATTTGTCCGACCTAAGCGTAGAACTCCGAACTTAATGCTCACTTCGTACTTAATGTCAAATATTGTTTCCCAAAATTAAGTTTCCTAACAAACCAATTACGTGGGATATTGGCAAACCACAAACACGTGCCCTTTTGCCCAGGCGTGGGGTAGATTGTCTAAAACAATAGAGCATGTCTCTCGGTCGAGTGACTACAATGAATAGTGTTATCTTCAGATTGAACATAATTTGTGACTTAATGAATGCTATCTATTGTACTAGTCTAGTGAGGCGCGGTGTTAGTGGCAGCGGAGAGCGGGCAGCGTTTTGTAAACACCATTATTTCAATGGTGGTAGGAAATTAAGTACTTGGGATTGGGAAAAAAGTTAGAACTATATCTTTAAATATCGTTTTACAAAATTCGAAGTATTTTTAAAGAATAATAAAAACTTCAACTGCTTTATCAAAGAAACTATTTTTGTACTTATCTATTTTAATGTCGTCAGTATAGTTTTATTGTGCGCGTGCTCTAAATAAAAAAACTTTATATTTTATTATATAAAAAATCTAGAAGATATCTGCTAGGTTACCAATTCAACGCATGTTCTCTTTAATTAAGAAGCAAACTTAATTCCTAACCATAAAATCGCTCACAAAACCGCTCCGCTCACAGTCAGACAACACCTCCAACCTTAATGAGAGCTCCGAGTACACATTCACGAGGAAAGATCTTACGAAACACACCATTGTCTTACTATTAAAATATGATATGCATCATGCACAGTCCTGGATTTGTCAATAGGCCGTATAGGCCGCGGCCTAGGGGCGGCAGCGTCCTAGGGGCGGCAGATTTCAGAGGACGCTCACTCGATTTCAAAGGGTAAAAGTCAAACAAGTACACTGGTTTTCTCATGGTTTTTTATACTAATACGTTAAATCCCTGTAGAAATTCATTCCTATCGAAAATGATCATGATCCTATGTACCTACTGTTATGTTATTGTACCTATTTTATCTATATTATTGCTGCGTGAGTGTTGGATGAGAGCGGGGGGCAGTGGCTCAACGTAACCTCCAGGGGCGTAGCTACCGCGTTTTAGCCGTATCAACGATACGGGGCATAGGAGCCCCGACACGTGACATGGGGAAAGTTTTTGACATGTTAGATTTGATAGTTTAGATGGAGAAGATGTCATAAATATCAGCATTATCAGCCTATTTCATTACATCATTCCACTGTTAAACATAGGCTCCCTGTCTTAACATTTTTAGGTAAGTATATTTTCTTACCAATTCTTGCATTTAGTGAGCTATAGTTTAACATTCAACATTCGGTATCGGTTTATTTATTAGATTCAACACTTTTATTAGGGTTCCGTCTGCGAACTGCTTGTTTTCGATTCTGTACAAAGTAAAAATTTTGAGTAGTTTGTATAAACCTACACAGAATGTATGTCTGAATATCGAAGAATTTTTCATTATTTTCGCGGAAAAGCAACATGCGCTTTAATTTGTTACAGTTCTTTATCACTTAAATAGAAGCATGAGCAGAGGCGTAGCTACCCAGGGGCAAGCAGGGCAGTGCCCCGGGGCCCCCAAAACCTGATAAACCAACCTTACTGAACTTAACCTTATTTAACTAGCGAAAAATTCTTCCATCTTCGGAAACTAAATAAAAGAGGTTGCAACATCAACAATCATGGCAACCTTTAAAAAAAAAATTATTCCCCATAATTATCTTGCTAAAAAGAAATTCTCACTCCCTTCGCTCGCGTTTTGAATTACATATCCTTATTTCTTTTCAGATTCTATTTTCGTTACAATTTATTGAAAAATTTAATTATCATGTTATAAAAAAGTTCGCGCTCGCGCTTCTGATTCTGTTTTTGATACCTACAATTTGTTGAAAAATGTTATTCTCTATAATTATCATGTTAAAAAAATTTCGCGCTCGCTTCGCTCGCGCTATTGATTACGTAGGTATTTGTATTTCTTTAAAAACTCTGTTTTTGTTACATTTATATAAAAATATTCCCTATAATGAACATGCCAAGAAAAATTTGCGCTCGCTTCGCTCGCGCTATCGATTATATATACCTATTTATATTTCTTTTCTAACTCTGTTTTTGTTACTATTTATTGAAAAATATTATTCCTAATAATATTCCATGTTAAAAAAATAAGTAGGGGTTTAAAATTTATTTAAAGGTCTTAAATCATTTTACGCATTCTAATATAATTTTAAGTATTCTTGTATGTTTTTTAATTTTAGAATTATTATAGAGTCCGCACAAAAAATCGTTCGTATCTCCGAAGATTGAGATCAGAAAAATCTGAAATAATTAGGGCTGATAGATATTAGCCTAAATATTACAGGAAAAATAAAATTATTATTCGTATCGTATGTATCGTCTTGCTTTTTTAAGTAATTAGCAATTTACCTCAACAATCTTAATAATGCGGTCGAAAAAAAAAACAAGATCCCGGCTCGCACTTGGCCGTTTTTTTTATTTAACTTTAGTGTTTTCTTTTCTACAATGTAAAATTATTATTTTAGGAAGGTACATGGGCGGCGGAAATAAAGTGGCCTACACGCATAAAAAATACAAATCCGGCACTGATCATGCATCAATATTACCAGACAAATTTAGATACTTCCAGACGGCCTTGAGATGTTTTTGAAGTACTAAACTGTATTAAAATTATAAAGGAAAACATTATCTGATTAGCCTTTTCAGTTAGGCCCAATTTCACTGACAGATGGTTATATAATCGCCCCGTTAAAGGAAAACGTTTTTTAAGCGGAAATGTTCGTATTGTCAACTTCTTGCTCAACCCCGGCTTAGTAATCGACCGTTTTAGGAATAAAAAACCCAAATGATAGGTCATCCACCGTATGGTAGAAGTTTGAATTATGCTAAACAGCTGTTTTCAGTTGATCGGACCGTTATCTTGTCGGTGAACTTGGGCCTTACTATATTGAGGATCGATTTCCAATCTAACCGGATGCAGCTGAGTAAGTGTTTTGCATGGAGCGACTGCCTATCTGACCTCCACAGTCCAGTTACTGGGTAACGTGGTAACCCTCGGTATACCTCGCTATCTTTACATCATTATCATCATCTAGCCTATTAAATATTTATCCACATTTGGCCACAAACCTTCCTTAACCTGGTTAAAAATGACGACCATGGCTTACTTAACAATACAGTGACTAACTCAAGCACAATTTAAAAGCAACTAAAATTCGACTAATCAACAAGTTTGCATCATCATCTGTATTTAAAGGCCTCTCCTACAGTGTGCAATATCACCCACTCCTCAACTTGGTGCATCTACCTTCTGCCTGCCATTTGCAGCTTTGCAGGCACAATACCGAGCCTTCCATAGCTCACCGGCCACACGCCCGCGCCTACGGTAGCCGGGAGTCGTCCCGCGGTTCCCGACGCCCGTGGAGTCTCCCGTCAGGGCTCGCGAGGTTTGTTACTGCCTCATGCATCCCGCCATCTTCTCCTGCATGACTGTTTCTCAGAAGGAAGTGACAGCTTCCCATTCCCTCTCGCTCCGGACTAAGGCCTGACACAACCAATAGCCTACATTTAAACAATTATCTGCTAAGCGTCGTGCCGTCTTAATTATAATACATACAATTTTACCAAAAGCTTGTAGACACTCAACGGTTCGTGGAGGTAAGCACGATTTGCGATATCCAAACACTCATTGGCGATGTTCAAATAACAGATAACTACTTGCAATTGTCACGCTTTGAGTAAATGAGAGGGAAACGTGAACATATGATGGGTAAATTGTTTAGTAAATCTCGGCTCGCGTGACGAGTTTAATCCGTGATAATTTCGTGCTGAAATCTGTACTAACTTTACTCTCGTGCAACGTTGTATTGCTATAGATACTTTGTTTGGGAATATATAATTAGGGTACCGAACCAAAGTTTTTAGTTAATTTTTTTTTTTCATAAAAGAAATAGTTACTAAGTTTCGAATTCATTTGTCACAGCTCTGTATTAAATCCATTCAGAAGATTTTGCATTAAGAAGTAACAAACAACATACATCCTGCCAAACGTTCGCATTTATAATAATACAAGATTCCCGCCAGCGGCTTCGCCCGCGATATTTTAGCTAATGGATACAGAAACCTTCCTCATTAATCACTCTATCTATTAAAAAAAACCGCATCAAAATCCGTTGCGTACGCAACGGACTTTATCCCTATGTATAGGGATATAGGGACAGAGAAAGCGACTTTGTTTTATACTATGTAGTGATAAGTAGGATCTAAAATATAACTAAAAAATAAAACATTTATTTGTATAAATAATAATTCAAAAACAATTTGTGCGGTCAGAATACTACATTTTACATTCACGTGCAGTAAAGTGGTAATATTCACACTAGCGTCCACTAAACCAATGATACATTAAAAAAATAATGAAATTTCTAACACTTTACGACAGTGGCGTAACTATAGGGTGGCAGGGCTGGCAAAATGCCACCCAAGAGGGCCCCGGCCCAAGAGGCCGCCAGCTCAGCAATTTTTTTTTAACATTGCATTTAATTGAGAAATAAAATTGTTATTAACTGTTGGATTACTACTTTAAGTGGTTTATTAAAATTAAACTAAGTACAACGTGACGGGCCTTACTGATAGGGCCCCATCAAAAGAATTTGCCACGGGCCCCAGATGGTATAGTTACGCCACTGCTTTACGAGTTCTTAGGAATTAAGTTATAGTAAATAAATGGTAGCGCCTCATTTTGTTAGTGCAGCGACCGACCTCGATCTACGATATATGTTATGCACATAAAATATATGCACAATATGCACATAGCTGTGTGCGTCTGAGTACGTCGCGTGCAATCAAATGCACTTGTGTACAGTTAGCAGACGTGCAGTCGCTGTTGGGCGATATATGGCAAAATTATTAAATATTTAACACTGTTATTTCCTACACATAATTTATATACAGTGTGAACCAATCGACTTTAAGAAAAAAATAACAAAATCATGACCTATTTTGGACTTTAACTTTCCCACTCATATAAATAAAATGGCACTAAATGATGAATGATAATGTATAGAGCATAAAATTGACATAAATGCGCCATCTTTACGCCATTTTGTTTACGACTTTTTTTCATTTTTCTTAAAATCTTTTTCCTTTTTTTTTAATCGGTACAGGCTATAAATACAAATAGCTCTAACCAGAAATTGTATGAATTATTATTTTTGTAACTCTATCTGTATGTTACGCTTGCAAGGATACAGCTAAATCCATTGAGATGAAATTTGGTATGGAGATAGCAGGATGAAGTTTTTACCGGTAATAGTTTGTGATTTATATTTTTCAACAAGCCGGCCCGACAAAGTTCGTATCGGGCGCCCCATCATTTTTTTTTTCATTATTTTTCCGAAGAACTATTAAAACATCAATATAGTTATTCTGCTATTCGCGACGGAGACAAAAACAACAAATCAAAAACCACGAAAATCGGTCCAGCCGTTCTCGAGTTATAAGTGTTCGAACAAAGCCGACTTTGTTTTATATACATAGATAAACTATTTACGTGTCTTGCCATCCGTACAATTTTCCATAAAGAGCATTGTATGCAAAGTTTACGTGGAGTTTTGTTCAGGCTAACATTCTTACTGTCTGTCGGACAAAAACTACTAATAAACGGCTTTATTGTGATGTCTAAGGAATGAGAAACGTATCATTAGCCCGTGTAATACGTAATATACACTCCAAGATTATTATACTATCTACCTATCTACTAATATGTGACTATGTCTGTCTGTGACGCTTTTACGATTGAACGGGTGAACTTCGATTCAAGTTATGGACGTAGATTAAAACTTTTCCAAGGGTTTTTATATTTTTTTACATCTATACTAATATTATAAAAAGGAAAGATTTGTTTGTTTGTAGGGTTTTAACTCAAAAACTACTGGACCGATTTTAAAAAATATTTTACACCGTTAGAAAGCTACATCTTTACGAAGTGTCATAGGCTATATTTATGTCCAGAAATAATTAGGGATCCCTACTAAAACTTGAATAATGTAACCCTAGGTGTAAAAAAATGTCCACGCGGGCGAAGCTGCGGCCGGAAAGAAAGAAAGAAAGAAAGAAACGACTACGAACTAAAGTGCCAGTTTTTGGACGGAACTGTGTACAAGAACTATTTTTTTTTAAAACCTCTACGCAAAAATGCCTTACATCATTTTGGAAAAGAGCTGATACTCTTACACTGCTGGACCGATATTAACCAAACATAGCTAAGAACCACCGCAAGGAAACTGGCTTTCATATTCAAAACCGCATCGAAATCGGTCCATCCGTTTGAAAGCTACGATACCACAGACAGATACACACACAGTCAGACAGACATCAACGTCAAACTTATAACACCACTCTTTGCGTCGGGGGTTAAAAATAATAGAAGAAAAAAAACACTGTGTTCTCTTACACACACCACAATAATAAGTTGCCGCATTCACGAAGCTATTGTATTTATTTACGTTTTCCTCATTATTTCCAGATGTGGCTCTCCACCATCGTATCTTCAACATTGTTCGTGATGGCGATGTCTGCTGGCAACGAGTACCTCCCTCCGAGCAAGGGCTACAACTACGAACCCCCTTCCATACCCTTCCCCACAAACAATAATGGAAATAAGGTGAGTTTCTAACGCTCCAGTCGTTGAAATCACGAGACAGGAGGTGATAAGAACAGGGGGCTCTAAGTAACGAAAACTAATATTTGATTGAAGTTTCTTTCGTTTTCTTATGAGTCAGTTAGGTTTATGACGGCGCTTCCCCCAGGGCCATAGCCTGCCGGGGCTGTGGGATATTCGAAAGAGTTATCGCACCCTCAAAATACAAAGGAACATGGATGGGTTTTAGTCAGTAAGAGTCTGACACTCTCTCTCGCCCTACCCACGGCGGGAGGAGTCATTTGATGATTTCCCATCCGAAAAAAAAGAGATATCATGATTGAAAAATGTGGGCCAGTGTCTGAAATGACCTTAAGCAGAATTAACGACACACATTTCCGACGCATTCTCAACTGTTGTCATTCAGTAACCCAAATATCAGACTTGGTTCTGGCCCTGGGTATAAGACAAAGCATGTATTTCCACGTAAAAAAATTGCCTGTCTAAAAACTAGGACTGCAAACTAAACCACTATTTCATCTCATTTCAGCAACCAACCCCACCGCCGTTCAGGCCGACCACACCACAGAGGCCGTACCTCCCGCCTAACCCACAGCCCACCCCTGGACCAGGACCTTCACCTACACCTGGAGTGAGTATTTACATTTTATTTTGGATAAGTATAAATATACCACCTAAATTTTGATTCATAAAATTTATTTATCCTACATACATTGTCAGGAAACTTTGACTTATGAATAAAAAATCTAAACCACCATCCTTGAGCAAGCCTGGTGATTAATACTTGTGGAACTTGGCTTGAGTAGGTGACTTTACCCACCAATAAACAATAAACATGCTGATAATTATATTACATCTAAATAATCCACGTGAACTGCTGTTATTAATTATTACAATACAATGTCAATTATTGACGTAGGAACTCTTACAATCTTGGCGCCCCACGCGAAATATCTTTTGGCGCCCCATTTTGATTTTAATTATCTCAAATATACGTGGGTACGGCGCCAGAGTAAACCGCGCCCTTGGCGACTGTTCCAAGAAAAGTATTTCGCAGCGCCCTTTATTTTTGTTTAATCTCGATTATAATTAAGAACGCCTGCGACCATGTGTAATTAAGATGTATAAATAAAACACAGATATTAATTAAATTAAAATAAATTATTCGTCGTCAATATAAAGCTTCGGACTCTCTCCTATGCTAGGAGCTAAATACTTATTGTTGATTTTTCTTCCTGCGTTTGAATCTGAAAAAGAAAAGAAAAAATATTTTATACTAGCTTCTGCCCGCGACTTCGTCCGCGTGGAATAGTGGTGCTCCGCTCCTATTGGTTTTAGCGTGATGATATATAGCCTATAGCCTTCCTCAATAAATGGGCTGTCTAACACTGAAAGAATTTTTCAAATCATACCAGTAGTTCCTGAGATTAGCGCGTTCAAACAAACAAACTCTTCAGCTTTATTATATTTTATTATTATTATATTATATTTTATATAAAGCTACTGACTTCGTATAGCATCGTCTCTTCTTCACAACTACATCTATTTTGGCACGTGGTAAACATCATGAGGAAACCTGGACTTAATGCGTGCTGGACTTAGGCGTGGTGATCAATGCTCATGCCTTCTCTTTATGAGAAGAGGCCTGTGCCCAACAGTGGGACAATAATAGGCTGATGATGAATTATTTTATAGCTTTTCAATTCTTACCTTCGTTCATGTTAATGTCATTATCTTTGCTGTTTTCATCTGGAAATATTTTTTTATTTGAATAGTGTATTTTAAATAACTAAACAAAAAAAAAATGTGATAGATACTTACCGCTGGCTGCATGGAAATAGTATTATAATTATTAGATAAATATATTTTATATTCATGATATTCAAACTAGGATGAAAATCAGCGCTTTTTGAACGTCAAATTTACAAAAGACAGCCCCCAAAATGCCCTTCAAGTAAAAATACTTACTTGGAAAAAACCACTGACTCACTGAAAAAAGTTAATATTCAGAATTTAATAAGTAGGTATAAAGCTCATGAAATAAAGATTAATTTGTCCAAATGAGACCTGTAAATAATGCTCAGAAAAATCTTTATTTTTTTAAGAGGAGTAGCCGAGTAGCTGGCATTAATCCAAACTTTTCTTAAATACTCTTGTTACGCTTTCATGATAAAACGGCTGAACCGATAAGGATGAATTTAGGCACAAAGATAGAGGGGACCCTGAAGACGGTTATAGGCTACTTTTATCCGGGTCTCAGGATGCAAGTGAAACCGCTATAAACGGCTAGTTTAACATAACTTACGTTTTGGTAAAGGCTTGATCGTAGTACATCTGGTGACTAGCGTGGGTCGCGCGAGTTTTGGCAAGACTGTCGCGTGCGTGGACTCTGCCGCTGGAATATCTTGACTTTTAACATCCGCACGGGCTACAGACAATGGGTACTATCAGTTAGACTAATAATCCACATGCTCGAAGATGCGTCAAAATCAAACTAGGCTGAAAATCTGCATTTTTTTAACGGCAAATGTACAATTAATGTCCCCGCCTTTCAACGCTTTCGATGCGTTTTTGCTGGGAAGAAGTGGCGCAACAAACTCTCCAGCAACATAGTCATGCCTGTTTGTAAAGCAAAGTGTCCACTGGCAAGTAACTTCCACAATTTCTTGCAGAAGTCAATTGGTAGGTAACTGTTTCCACTGACTGCAATTTCTCTATATGCACGTGCTCTCTACACACGTGAGACTTGCAGCAAGTTCGGCAAGTCACTAAAACTTGCAGAAGTCAACTTGCGCGAGCGTTTACACGTTAGAAGTCACTTGCACAAGTCAACTTCCGAAAATTTTTAACAACAGTTGTCAAAATTTGACGGCACGTTTGGCGTAGTGGCTGAGCCATTGGCTGCTGCGCGGCGTGTCGCGGGTTTGATTTCCGCACGGGACAACTAAAATTGTTCCGGGTCTGGGTGATTGTGCATGTGTAATGAATGTTTGTAAACGCACCCACGACACAGGAGAAATTCCTCGTGACGGGCAACGTTTTTTCAAAAAAAAAATTGACTTCTGCAAGAAATTGTGGAAGTTACTTGCCAACGGACACTTTGCTTAAGGTTTGAAGAACTAGCTGTCGGAAGAGTCATGTATAATCATTTTTGGTCGGAAGCCTTTTGAAAAAAACCTTATTCGTTTTCAATATGACCTTTGGTAAAAAAATATTAAAAAAATTAAGTGCGTACAGTTTTTTAATAACCTCCACTGACCTTCCTCGAGACCTAGAATAAAAAAAATACATGTAAAATACAATTTTTACACCAAAATATAAAAATAACCCTAAAAAGAAATACTTACTAGTTAGTCTTTCGCCGTATTCTAGTATTTGATTATTAAGTTTTGTAAGTTAAAAAACTAATTAAAATAATTGTAAAACTTAGTAAAAAAGATTACCCATGTCCATTTGTTTCATTTTTATCGCTGAGAATAAAAATATAATGGAAATATTATTTACTGTTTAGGACAAAAAAAATGTTTTTTAGGTAATTTACCCTAATCAATATCTAAATATTCCTCATTAATTGTCGAATTTTATTAGTAGACAAAATTGTAAAAGTCAAAGTCAAAAGGTTTTTATTTTATGTAGACCATTACAGGTTCTTGTAAAATGTCAAAACTAAAAACTAGGTGCACGGTTCCAAAAAGTGGGTCCTATGGAGAAGAACCGGCAAGAAACTCCATGGATACTCTTTTAAAATTAATTGTTCTTGTTACAAGTAGTCGTTTAACAAAATGTTTACAAAAATAAGACACGTTAGTTTTATGAAATCATTGAAAACTAACCCATTTGAGCGTCATAGTTCGCTTTGCATAACGGAATAATTGCGAAAACCTGAAAAACAATTGATTTTTCTCAAATTATGTGAAGCGAAAACGAAACCAGCGATAGTTTGGACTATTTATAGGATATACCCCTGTTTCAACTGGTTATTTATTGATTAATTTCTATAATTAGGTACGTACCAATTAGATAAGTACCTCTGACGTAAAAAATTAAACCAAAACATACCAATGCGTAAGAAATGGAATTTATAAAATTATTCCGTAACTCCATTTCACTAGCGTAGAACTAAAACTTTTAAAAATACAATATTTTATGAATGTTTTCATATTTTTTAAGAAGATTTATTATTTATATATTTTATGACTTATTTCTCGTTATCGATATAAAATGTTATCGACACTCTTTACATCCCTACGGCCGTAACAAAAATCACTTCACGCTTCACGTTATAGTCTACACGTGATCCTTACAAAATGTTAAATTATTTTTTCTCCTTTTCTAGCACCATGACCATCATGATCATCACGATCATCATGATCACCACGACCACGGCAACGGCAATCATGATCACGGTGATCATCACCATCATGAGCCCGGCATGCCCTTCGATTTCTCCTACCAGGTAAGTTTATCACAATAATGGAAAGAGCAGGCACGTTCGTGGTCCACGCGCGCCCAAAAGAGCTGTCAGCACAGATGAGGGGGCCCTCCCACTGGACCATAGCCTGCCGGGGCTGCGGGACGTTCGAAAGAGATACCGCGCCCCTGGAATACAAAGGGCTGAGGAAGGAACATGGATGGGTTTTAGTCAGTAAGAGTCTGACACTCCCTTCCGCTCCACCCACGGCGGGATCATTGATCCGGGCCGGATCATTTGATGATTTCCCATCCGAAAAAATGGCGCTTACTTTCACACAAAAAGCCAAAGGGTTTTTTTCATAATTCCGAATTTTAATTTATTTTCTTCTCTAAGGTGGCTGAAGATGGTAACGACTACAGCCACAATGCGATCTCCGATGGCGATATCACGAGGGGAGAGTACAGGGTGGCTTTACCTGATGGTCGCACGCAGATCGTCAAGTATACCGCTGACTGGAAGAACGGTTTCAACGCCGAGGTAAGTTGAACGTTCGTAGTTCTGCTACTTGACAACAGATGGCGCTGTTTTAAATAACTCGTCCGATTCAAAGTAATGAAATTAATTTTTCTTTGGCATTATTAGTAAAACGCAAAAACTGGTCAATTTAAATAATTATATTCTTTTTATTTTCTTTCGTTTTCAAATTTATAGAACGTAATTCCAACATTTGAGATTGCCAACTAACATCTCTGTAATTTATTTATCTCTCAGGTGACATACGAAGGTGAAGCCAGGTACCCCGACCAGCCTGCTGGCGGTTACGGCAGTGGTAACTCCGGCAACGGCTACGGCAGTGGATCAGGCGGCTCCGGCAGCGGTGGCCAGGCATACGTCCCCCCCAGCCAAGGAGGCGGCTACCAATACTAGATACTACCCCCAACGACTACGCAGGTTTACAATGAACTAAAGATGTACATTTCTTGCTAGGATTACGCGAACAATTATTTATAGTCGATTATTAATACTATAGGGCGGGTTCCCCTCTATTTTTGCCATAATTTTGACAGCCGTCAAAAATAAATAGTAAATTAGATTCAAAAAATCCCGCTATTACATTACAGGGGCTAAATTTGGCTAAATTTTGAACAGTTATAAAAATAGCCATATTTACATTTCAAAGAAAAGTAAAATTATTCGCGTAGTATTAGTGTGAACCATGATGTGTAACAAACACGTTTGTTAATTGCCCTTAAAACTGCATATATTCTTTGTAACGATACTAAGTTCTGAATCAAACCTTTTTAAACACAAATGGCATGCCTAATATCACCTATAAAAAGTCGACAAAGATGTCTGAATCAGAACTTATTCGTTATTAAGATTTTAAAGCAGAATCATTGTTTTTAATATAATACCTATAGTTTAAGTTAGTATTACATTAACATAGTTACCGAAATATAGTTACCAATTGTTATAAAAATATTATATTATTAATTTACTTCGCTAGCTAGATAATCAATGCTGACCTGGGCTGACAGAAGACCCCTTTCCTTCTTTTTCCTACAAAACTATGTCATAACTTATTGTGGGAAGTCCTAGAAATAGAGACAAAACAGTATACGATGTACACAGCCTGTGTAATTACGTGTACTTTGTTAACTTACACAAACAACCTACATCTGTATAAAATATAACCCTTTCAGTTTAATATAGAATAATAAAAAGTATATAATACCTTTTAAAACCAAGTATATTGTATAAAAAAGGAAGCTAGAAACCATATTGTGATGTTAAAAAAAAGACAAAATTGCTTGTAATAGTTTTTAATTAATAATACTCATTACACTGCCGTATTTTGTATATTTATTGTATAGGATAGAGGCATAGAGAAGTAAATTTGACAATTGTTTGTTAAAAATATGAAGTGTCCTTTTGTACCTTATTTTTTTATAAAAATAAATATAAGCTACAGTTAAACATACTGTTTTTTAATTTAGCAAATGTGGGTTTTTATTACTAGAATAAGGGGCAAGTTACCGACAGATGGTTTCCTAATCGGCCCGTTAAACAAAAACATTTTTTAACCAGGAAGCTGGAATTTTCGTGTTACCCACTTCTAGTTCAACCCTGGTTTAGTAATCGACCGTTTCAGGAACAAAAATCTCAAATAATACGTTACCCATCGAAAGTTGGAAGTTTGAATTTATGGTAAATAGCTGTTTTAAGTTAATTGGACTGTTATCTTGTTGGTGAACTTGAACCTTATTTTTGTATCCTATCCACTCGCCTCTATCACCAGTTGGAGTAATTTCATTTAATACATAATACTGAACATACCATTTGAATATTCTGTGCGGTGTTCGAACCCGCAAGCAGAGCAGCAGTATATAAATATCTGTTCTCATAGCACTTACTGTGCCATCAAAGAAGTCATCAATTGCCATCTAACGCCGAATAGCATAAACTTTTATCGTAAGACAATTTGCCTACATTAAAGCCAGCTAATAGTTTGCAATTCGTTAGTCATAAATCACATTTCATTATAATATTTTTGCTTATAATTAGAAGTGTAAAATATAAACATAGCTGCCTACCTTACTAAAATTAACAATAATACTTGTAATTATTCTATAACTACAATAACAATTACTTAAAACAATCAACTCTTATGACTTGCAATTCAGTTTGCTCATTATCAAGTTTCAAAATATAATTTTGGGCACCGTGAACATTTTTCAAATGCGAATTTAAATCTTTTTTCAAACTAAACTTCTTGTCACAGACTACACAACACTCAGCCTTTTCCATGTGTTTTCTCTTCATATGCTCTAGTCTCCGACCTGACGTGATGAAATCAGCACCACAGATGTCACATTTGTAAGGTTTCTGACCCGAATGCAACATTAAATGTTCAATCAAAGTCTTTTCATTTACAAATGTGTCACCGCAAATCTCACAAGTTTTATCCTTCACTTTTTCATGTGTCACAAAATGCTGTGTCAAGTTGCTTTTCTTGTAAAAACCTTTTTCACATATGTTGCATACAAAAGGCCTTATATTTAAATGGACTTTGTTAATATGAGCTTCAAGCGTGCTCTTGTTAATGCTTCTATAATCACAACTGTCACAGCTATGGTATGTCGTTCTTCGTTTTCTTTTTGATAATGCATTATGATTTTTTAAATGCAAATTGAAATGCGAATGAGATTTTAACACTTTAAAGCAGTGAGGACATTGCTTTCCTTTGTGACTGCCCAAGTGAACTTTTAAAGTTGAGCTTTTTTTAAATACTTTACCACAAATATCACAGATATTGGCTGAATTAGTGTTCTTATGAGCAATTTTACAATGTTTCTGAAGTGATAATTTTGATTTGAATTTCATATCACATTTCTTGCATCCTACACTATGTAACTGTTCCCTTGAACTATTTACAATACTTTCACATGTAGGTAATTGCACTTTTAATTTGTACTTCTTTGGTTGTCTTTCACATTCTATTTTATTGTCAATTTCATCATTAATGTTATCTACTAGTTGGTTCAACATTTCATTTTTTAAATAGTTTCTTTGCAGGAGACTGAATAATTTAATAATTATACTTGCACAGTCTTCACAGGCTTGTTGCAGTATTAGATCCTGAAAAAAGTAAGAGAATTGTAAATGATAACAAACTTTAAACTCAGCCTTATTAATATTTCCAATGCGAAAGTAACTCAGTATGTTTGTTTGTTACACTTTCATGGTTAAACTGATGAAAGAATTTCAATAAAATTTTGTATTGACATAGATTGAAATCTGAGAAATATAGGATAATTTTATGCAGTTGCATAAAGTTTCTATATAAGGAACCCTTTCAAATCGGACTTAAGACCAGATATATAATTATAATGTAGTCAGAATGTACAAAAATATTTTATAAGGAATCACACTTTTTCAAAAGGCTACTAATTCAAGGTTCCTAATTTTAGCGGGCTAAAAAATCATTCTATTGGCTGCTGTTCAGTGTTCAGAAGTATTCAAAAATTACTTACGTGCGCTGGAAATAACGTTTTCATAATATTCCACAAAGATAAATTCAAACATAAATACTCATCATGAATTTCGATGTCTTCATGTATACTTGTAGTATTTTCACTGTGTTTAAAACATAGGAAGCAAACATTTTCCACACATGTTGGATTTACCAGTATGTTTAACATGTCCATGTTTGAATTAATTTTAAAATTAAATTGAAACAAATTAGCAAAATCAAAATCAGGCCTGCGACAGCTGGGTTCCCAAAAAATGCGCCACGGCGCCACGGTCGGTCGGTAGCCATGTTGATGGTCGCCATTTTCAGTCGTTGACGTGTTGTTGTCAAATCGTCAGTTGTGAATTTGTGATCTTGGTTCATTGTTTTGTTCAAAGAGAATACTGGAGAATACAATACTATGTATGTTTATTCGTGAATCGTGTCGAAGCTATTATTGTGTTCTGAAATAAAGTTTTAAAAGGTGGCATACAAGAAAACGTGGTGAAACAGATGTGTATACATGTGTAAGATGATGAAGTTTCTTGCCGGTTCTTATCCATAAGACCTACTCCTTGGAACCGTGCAACTAGCTTGACGTTTCATAAGTGCCTGCAAAGACCCATTTGAAATAAAAACATTTGAATTTTGGATTTACACCTCAACACATTGCTTATGAAAAGTTTGAAGCCCATAGATTAAGAGGGAATAAATATAAAACGTAAAATTAAAAAGTCTTTTTATTTTCCTATCTTTCCTCCTAGTTTCCAACGACAATAACGAATAATCTTGAAATAAAATTAATCCTGCAAGAATAGGTAGGTATGCCGTGGCCATCACTATGCTATCGATATTTTAAACCGAATAGCCATCGATATTTACAGCAGCCTGTAGAACATCCCTAGGCGACATTAAGACACTAGCGCCACGACGCATTTTTTGGAACTAATCGTCAAATTGAGCTGTCCTATCTGTCTCTGACTAGTATATAGTAATCTGTGATCAAAATAAACAAATTTTACTACAAATGTCAAATCAAAATGTTCCTATTTTTTAAAATAGAGAGACAAACTTTAGTTGGACTGTAAAATAGTCGATTATAATGCCTATTACTCGACTAAATTAGTATGTAGATGTTGGCAACAGTTGACAGTTCGAAAAATATTTTCGTGATTTTTAGCAGAAGGAGAAGAGTGCGGGGCGGAGCCAAGGTTGTACAAAAGCATTCCATGTCATCGTCTTTTAAAAATTCATTAAGTTGACGTTTGATTTGCATTAATTTCAAAAATATTATCATACTAAACACACTAGGTAATTTTATTTCTAGTTTAAAGACGACCCTTTGACCTTATTTAGGTCTAAAGGTGGCTATATCTCTGATAAGTGATTACCGCCATAGCGCAAAATCTAAAATTCAAATTGACAGCTAAGTAGCAAAGCTTATTTTATCGAGTGTTCAAGAAATAAACTGGAACGTGAAAAAGTGCAAGGTGAGACGATTTTTTTATATAATTAAGTTATTTCAAACACACACTTTATGTGAATTTGTGCGTCTATTTCTTTATGTGAACCCTTGCAGGAGACAAGTGGAAATTGCGTTCCAGTTTCCAGTACTCATCTTCTTCCCAAGTCTTTAGAGCTCTCTAACATCGTTCAAGACATATCCCAAAAAGAAACGGAAAAATATTCATCGTGGCCTACAAAATACAAAAATGGGAGCAGTATTCGAGCGGAAAATGCAGTTCAAAGTCAAGGAATAAGGCTGGATGCTGAATTTAAACACTCAGTAAATAAATTATGTATAGTCAGTGCAAATAAAAATAATAATGTTTTGTCTATAGCTGAAAATACTTTTCATGACTACGAAATTTGTCACTATGTTTCTCCAAATTGTGGTACAGTGCAGCTTATCAGTAACTTGGACAAGAAATTGTTAGAATATACAATGAACGATTTCTGTGTTATTATGATTGGAGAAAAAGACTTCCATAAAACTGAAAATTATGTAGACATAATTATAGAACTGAGAGAAACATTGCAGAAAATACAGCACACGAATATTATAATATGTGTTCCTACTTTCAAATTAAGTTTTTACTCAACCTTATTTAACTGGCGTATAGAAACCTTTAATAATTTACTTCATTTAGACTTGCAGACATATAACTATGCTACAGCATTTGACACAAACTTCGATTTGTCTTACGATTTTACAATGTTCTCTAAGTTCAATAAGAAAATAAACGATCGTGGAATGCGAAATATCTTTCATAACCTGTTGTTAACTATTGCTGATTACTCATACTCTCAACCAGAAATAATAGTAAATAAACAAACAAACATACCGACTCCACGTTGCGATTTTTTTCGTTAACCACATAAATGTAATGCATCAAAACATTGCCGGACTCCTGAGCAAGTCCGACTTACTGGTTATTTATATACAAGAACTGTTAAACAAACAAATAATTTTAGATGTTATATGTATAACCGAACATTTTATAATGTCTGGCCAAGAAAAATTGCTATACATACCAAATTATAAGCTAGTGGCATGTTATGCCAGACAAAACGTAAAACGCGGTGGTGCCTGTATCTTAGTTAAAAAGGGTCTCGAATTTAAAGAACTGCCTGACATTATGAGACACTCGGTAACTGGAATTATAGAATGTTGTGCAATTGAATTACCTTTACAAAAACTAATAGTTGTATGTGTATATAGACCTCCAAAAGTTACTAATCTAAACATTTTTTATGAAAAGCTAGATATTATATTGAAAAAAATATGTAATAAACTGAACACAAAAATAATTTTATGCGGAGATTTTAATATAGATATTTTAAAAAAGAACAGAATTAGCATGGAATTTGAATATTTTCTTATGAGCTACAATTTAAAACTAGAAATAAATAAACCAACCAGACCTAGTAGTAAAACTTGCTTAGATAATTTTGCACACAACTCAAAACAAAACTGTCAGAGTGAAATAATAGACTTCGGGTTATCTGATCATACAGCACAAATATTTACAATGAAAGTGAAAAAATCTAATCAAATTAAAACTTGGAAAACAACAAGACGAGATACATCTGTAGAAAATCTCACTAGTTTCAAAAATCATCTCCAAAACTTATCTTTTTCAGATGTATATAATACAGAGGATCCTAATGAAGCTTATGATAACTTTTTAGAAATGTTTCAACTTTTATATGATTTATGTTTCCCCTTCAAATCAGTAATATTGAGATCTGAAAAAAAGATCAAATGGTTATCTCGAGGTATTAGAATTTGTAGCAAAAAACAACGTCAATTACTCTGGCAACAAAGACTTAATCCTACTAGTCAAAATAAAACAACTTTTAAAGAGTACTCAAAAAGATTTAAAAAAATTATCAAACTGACCCAAAAAGCACAAAACAACTATTTAATTAAAAATTCAAAAAATAAATCTAAAGCGTCTTGGCAGATAATAAATAATACAAAACTTATAAGTGAACCCATATCACAAATAAAAAATCAGGATGTAATATTAACGGACCCTAATGAAATAGCACAATCTTTCAACGATTTCTTTATTGATCAGATCTCAGATACAGCATTGAACACAGCAAAAAATGCTGTAGGTATAACATATAACCCACATTCTATTTTTATGACCCCAGTTGTCCCCCAAGACATTATAAGGGTGATAAAATCTTTAAAAAATAAGAAGAGTTTTGGATATGATGGAATTTCAACACACGTCATAAAACTTGTCGGTAATACTATAGCTAACCCTCTAAGCCACATAATTAATGCAAGCATATCCGCTGGAATATTCCCCGATAGCCTAAAAACCACAATAGTTAAACCACTCTTTAAGAAGAACAATAGAGAAGACATGGCAAACTATAGACCAATCGCTTTAATCCCTGTATTTTCTAAAATTATTGAAAAAGTAATTTACGAGAATATCTATTCATTTCTTATAAAATTTCATATTCTATGTGAGGAACAAAAAGGCTTTCGTAAAAATAAAAATATTAATATGGCCATATACGATCTAATATATACAATAATGACTAATGTAGATAAAAAAATACCACTTTGTGCTGTATATACAGATATGACGAAAGCTTTCGATTACGTCAACCATGAAACGCTTCTAGATAAACTCAATGCCTATGGTATACGAGGGAATGCCCTAAATCTAATAAAATCATATTTAAACGGACGTCTTCAATATACACAAATTTCAAAAATATGCACAAAATCCAAATGTGTAGTAAAATATTTATCAGACCCTAAGGAAATTAAATATGGCGTGCCTCAAGGCAGCGTATTGGGGCCATTATTATTTTTGCTATACATAAATGATCTACCCCGTCATATTCAGTACCCTGTTGTGTTATTTGCCGACGACAGTACGGTTTTAATAAACTGTGTCAACAAAGAACAATATGAAAAAGAAATAAATAATACTCTCAAATTAATAATTAATTGGCTTAACAATAATAATCTTATCATAAATCTTACTAAAACAAACATAATGCACTTTTACCAGAAAATTCTTCCCATAAACCTAAATGTTAATTATAATGGACAACCTATTGATAGCGTTAATGTAGCAAAATTTTTGGGTATATTGCTTGACAGCAAATTAACTTGGAAACCACAAGCAGAAGATATTTGCAAAAAATTAAGCACATCAGCCTATGCTCTCTACAATCTATCTAAGAAGGTGAACATCGATACTCTAATGATTGCATATCACGGTTTGGTAGTTTCCACTCTAAGGTTTGGTGTAATATTTTGGGGCAACTGCTCCGAAAGAGAGACTATATTTAAAGCTCAAAAACGGTGTATAAGGTCTATTTTTAATCTAAAAGTTACAGACAGTTGCGTTCCTATCTTCAAATCTAATAATATTCTAACTTTTCCCAGTATTTACATCTTAGAAGTAGCCATATTCGTTAAGACCAATATGCATTTATTCCCTACGTTGAACAATACGAGGATACGGACCACTGCCATGAGATCCCAATATAGTAGCTTGCTGTATACAGGTGAATATAAAACTGCATTGCTGAAGAAAAACATTGTTGGCATGGCGCCGATTGTATTTAACAAATTGCCAAACTCAATAAAGGATCAGCCCCTGAGAAAATTTAAGAAACTCCTAACGACGCTACTGTCAAAGAAATGCTACTACTCTGTTACAGATTATTTAAATGATAAATTCTAATGTATACTTGCTTTATATGATCTCATCTAATAATATAAGTAGTTATAAACTTAGCTGTAAGTATTCACGTATATTTTGTATGCCAATCGGCAGAATGTACTGGGAATCTATTGTAAAACTGTAACACCATTATTGTATTACCTGCATTCTATACAAATAAAGAATATTATTATTATTATTATTATTATTATTTAGCAACAGTTTAGAAATAGAAAATAAATGCGCCATTTTGTCCCACGAATGCGTACGTAACATAACCTAAAAAAAAAGCAATATTTTGATCAAAATCAGTAATTTCGGGTCGCCCTGGAGAAATATTAACATTTTTAGCACTACTTATTTTTGATCGAACTTCTTGCTCAATTAGAAAAATGCTCTAAAGCTTGCTAAGGGAACTTTGAACTTTCCAAATTATTCTAAATGACATTTTGACAATGTCAATAGAGTCGTTATTTTTTTTTCTACATGACCTCTTGCAGGGCCAGGGTGCTTCTAACAGCATTCGACCTGCTTAACTGGACAATGTCGTGTCGTTATCATAATTTATTTCTGTTGAACTTTGAATAGACAACAAATCCATTGACTATTGTTGGGTAACTCAATACAATAGATCAGGGGAGCCCAATTGCGAAGCCACAATTATTAATTAAAATATTTGGTACTAAAGGGGTCCACGAAGCCACAATTACAGCTACATGTAGTTTGGGAACTACTGCAATAGATTAACATGGTAATAAATGCTAGGTGGTGTACAATAAACTTAGATCTCGCGATAATTGCCTGTTAGCTACCTACTAAAAAATTTCTAAATACATGAAAATCTCTTGGATTCACTCACCATCACATAAGGAAACTAGTTCATGTACAAATAGGTATACAATAGGATACCTTAGCTGATCATGAATCCTGCCAGGACTGCGGGATTTAATGATTTCCCATCCAAAGAAACTGATCATGAATGTCAATCAGTAATCATCATCAGCCTGTTTACTTTTTATAAGGCTACTTCTCATACAGAGAAGGCATGAGCATTGATCACCACAGTTGCTCAAAGCGGATTGGTGATTTCAGACTTTAGTCCAAATTTCCTCACAATTATTTCCTTCACTATTACTCAGAGGTGTCTTTAGAGAATTAATTCAGCACGGGGTTTCAAGCCCTGGTACATGAGTTCCTGGTGTATTAACCACTAGGCCACCATGACATGTACTTATATCAGTGAATAAACCTAAAAACAACAAGATTTAATCTATTTATGTTAGAGTAAGCTAGAAAATTGGTGAGTGAGAAAATAGGCACATTCAAAAACTAAGAAATTATTTAGTTCAATTGAAATCATCCAATTTACTTTTGATTCATAAGATAAAAATGCTAAAGAAGTACCTATGTGATTTATAGAAAGAAATGTGTCACTATTACACATATTGCTAATTTATAACTTGATTAAACTCATGCCATATTAAAATATATATACATTGCCATGCACTTCAGCAGTGTTAATTTTAATGATCAATACCTATTTCATAATTTACAGGTAATTCAATATGGAGGAGGCAGATACGACTAACACTAATGCTGATAATCTAGACTGGATCAAACAGAAGCTCCAGACGATATGGACATCTCCGCAGTTCTGTGGACTGTGCCTAGAGAACAGGGGCAACTTCAGCTCCGTGGACATGGAGCTTGTTATCAGCCATCAAACATATTCTAAATGTTTGCAGGATATTTTAAACTATGTTTTTAATGAGGATGTGAGTATTTTCGAGAGATTATATTTGTTACTAGCTGTATTCTATTGTTTCACCCTCATCCAACCTAAGTAAACTTCTTTACATACTCTGGCAAAAAAGAAAGCCTATAACCATGTCTAAGGATCTATCTCCATAGTAAATGTCATTAAAATCTGTTCAGTATTAATAGTTGAAAAATTCAATTCTAAGAATATTTTTTTTCAATGTCAGTACTAATGCAAGTATTAGTGACAGCACAAGTAAAGTTTTATTTTTCTCATTTCAGATTGAAAGCTTGATGTCAAGTCCCTACTTATGCGACAGCTGCACAGAAAAGACAATACAATCTTACCTCTTCATCCACAACACTAAACAGCTGACTAAAATCCTCAACAACTGTGTCTCAGATATTTATTCTAAAGTCATTGACATTAATGGACAACTCGATGATACCATTACATATGATACCGCCAATGTCATGATTGTCCTGGAAAATGACACGGATCTATACAAAACTGTCATTGATGTTAAGTCTATGACTGAAGTAGTGCCTACTGCGAAGCCTATAGCAATGGCAGCTATTAAAACTGAGACACAGGAACCAGACCCTAAGGTCACTCAAGTTGCCAACCCTGAGGAACCTAAAGTTATAAAAAAAGTGATAGAAATAGAAGAACCAAAAAAAGTCAAAGAAGTGAAGGAAGTTACAGAAAAGAAAGTTGTGAAAGCTGACGGGACTCCGAATATAACTCTGAAAGAAGGTCACATTGTTATAAAGCCTCTGAGCTCAGTGAGGAACTCAACTCCTCGGTACAATACCTATGCCTGTGCTGACTGCCCTGACATATTCACCACATTCAGGTCACTGAAGGAACATGAAAAAGCTAAGCATAAAAAGTCCGTTTACCGCTGCAAGTTGTGTGAAAAATCTTATAATACATTGCAATATTTAAACATTCATTACTTGACGCATTCAAAAGCTAGATGCAAATTATGCCTTCTTATTCTCCCAGAAGATGAGTTAATGGAACATTTGAGATCAAATCACACAAATTTTGTGTATCCTTGCAATTTTTGCGATTTAGTCTACTATACACAAGAATCTTTGGATACACATTTCAAAATCAGCCATCTAGTCAATGATACAAGAGCTAAATCTCATTGCGTAATGTGTTTAACAAACTTCGTGGAAGACAAACTCAAAAAACATAAATGCAAGTTTTCTTGCTCAGAGTGTTTTGTAATGCCTTGCGTCCACTACAAGTATTTAATGTCTTACCGAGAGCAAGTCTTAAACCATGTTAGTTATATTAAATGCGTAGATTGTGATTACGCGACTCGGCGAAAGGAGCACCTGATTGGCCACGCGAATAGAGAGCATTTGGACCATCATCCATTTACCTGTGCCGATTGTGGCCAACAGTTTTACACTAAGCTGAGTCTAAAGACCCACATTGTACAGTTCCATTCAGATCTGTCCTGTCAATACTGTGACTTTGTATTTAAGGATGCCAAAACATTGGAACATCATAGAAAAGCTTGCAAGGTCGTTATACGGCCGTTCTCTTGTGTCCACTGCGTTGCGTCCTTTGATGTTGCTGAGGAGTTGACAAACCATGAGAATTTAAGGCATAATGAAGGAGTTCACGCCTGCTCTCTCTGCAAAAGCAGATTCCTTACTGAAATAGAATTACAAGAGCACCACGCCAGAACTCATGGCGGTATCCAATGTAAGAAAAGGAGAAAGCATATTGAATGCTCTGTATGTGATATTATGTTCAAGAACATAAAAGAGATGCTTGAACATGAGAAATTGCATAATGAAAATGAAGTTTATCCATGCAAAGTATGTTCGAAGAAGACCAATTCGCTAATGAAATTATACATTCATAATCAAAGGCACTATACTAAGAGGATCAAGTGTATGCAGTGTGGTAAGAAGGTTGCTGCATCATTTTATGGCCAACATAGTGTGAGGTGTCCGTACAAAAAAGATGCTGTATTAAGTCATGTTTGTGAGGTTTGTGGAAAGTCTTTCCATTTGGAATCTTTGCTAGTTTTCCATCAAAGAATCCACAAGGACCCTGAGCCATGCACGCTATGCGACAAGATAATCAAACCATCAAGTCTGAAACGGCATATGGAGCAAGTTCATGGAAATACAAGTGAAAAACAAAGGAAACGAACTGGTCTAATTAAAGCACCCATTGCATGTGAGTTGTGCGGCCATATTGTTAAGAAGAAATGTGACTTAGAGACTCATATGAACCGATACCATCTGAAAATTAAGCCTTATGTCTGTCATATATGCAGTAAAGACTTTTGTGGTAAAGTGCGCTTAAAGGAACATATAGCAACTCATACGAGTGATAATAGTTGCTTTTGTTCCATCTGTGGGAAGAAGTTTGCCAACCGTGTTTGCCTCAAAATGCACTTCAGAATGCATACAGGAGTGGCGCCGTACGCCTGTGATATTTGCGGACAAAAATTCAGGTCGTCAAGTTTAATGAAGACCCATAGACTGAAGAAACATTTAGAGAAGACTGTGTGCTGCCCTCTTTGTGATAATATGTTCTTTATGGTCAGAGATATGAGGCATCACTTTAAAAAGGCACATTGGAAGAACAAAGATGGGAGGCCGTTCAATCCTGAAGATGTGAAAGAGTTACCGAAGGAACTTTACTATCTGTTTGAAGATGGCAGGCTACCGAAACTTACTTGAAGTTGTTTAGGATAATGGATAATCACCGAGTTTCGTCTAGCAGTTGCTAATTAGTACTCAAAAGAGGTAGTATATTATTATAATAAAAAAAACAAACTGACAAGTCACTATTCAAGTGTGAGAGTGAGATAGCTACTGTCTTCGTATAGCACTGTCTCTTTTTCACAACTAATCTATTTGGCACGTCATGGTAAGGCCCCAGTACTTTTTAGGGTTTCATATCAAAAATGGTAAAAAGACAAAAATAAATAATTGCGACTTTACTGCGTATAATATTATTTCCAAAGTTTGGAGCTCTCGGAGCGCGAGTCCGACTCGCACTTGGCCGGTTTTTTTATTATGATAATACTCTATCTGTTGTAAAAAAACAAATTCTTTAATCAATAATGTAGGTAGATACATTTATTATTTTTTGTGTGAACATAAATTATGATTGTAAAATAATTGTTTTAAATTATGTGGCATTGATGTTGTTAGCATTATTTATTAATAAATCATATTCTTTCATTAGTTATTTTTGTGTTCATTTGTTAACCCATGATCTCCCACCATAAACATTTAAGGCCAGAGAAAATCCTGGGGCATTTATTTATGAGTATGACGACTGCCTCGTTGGTCTAGTACAGGGTCTCCAAACTACGGCCCGGCCTGCCACTGCCATCAATCCGGCCCGCCACTGCCGTCAATCCGGCCCGCGACAGCCAATGTTTTACTGTTGTTACTATTGCTGTGATAAGTTGAATGGAAGAGAATGAAAACAGAATGATATGTAGCTGAAATACATAGTACCTAGAACCAAAGAGATAGTATTCTATAGAGGTATTATATCAAGCATAAATAAGAAATCTATATCTATCTCTTTTTACATATGCAAAACCCCCTAAGAGAGATAGAGTCAAATATATAATATCTGCTACCTCTCGCCGAAGTGATGTCTCCATTTGTGCTATAGAAACCTATTTATAACGATACATGTCAATAGTGTGGCGACGAGTTATAATTGCGTATGATTCGATAAAAAATGTATCGAGTTTTGGTTGTGATAAAACAAGATCTATAAGCCGATCTTCAAGTCGAAGATTGATTTCTTAATTTAATTAGGACCTCGCCACATTGTCCGGTTAAGCAGGTCGAATGCTGTTAGAAGCACCCTGCAAGAGGTAATATAGAAAAAAAGATACGCAGTCATATCGAACATAAAAATCCCTCGCATATAAAGTACTCAATTTGTCCATATATGTTTTGTGATGTTGTTGTTGCGTGATTGAGTTACGAGCCAAATCTTACCCATTTGTGCGGGGTATTCGTCTAACTTCAGTTTCAGTACCTATCAATCACAATCCCTACGATTTCGATTGGCCGAAATCTTGACGAAATGGTGAAGAGTTTCATTTCTACCAATCAAATTTGCAGGGTTTTTATTTATTTATTTAAACTTCATGTACAGCAGTAATACATACGCGGACTTAATGCCACAAGGCATTCTCTGCCAGTCAACCTTTTTGATTGGGATTGTTATTGAAGTTAGACGATTAGGGGGCTGATCTGCGTGGGGAAATAATAGGGTGATCTACATTACGTAAAGAATGCAAATAAGAATGCAAAATACTTTTTGCATAAGATCCACCTCGATAGCAAGCAGGATCGAAATGCAATGAGCACAAGCGACAACCACTTGTTGGTTGCCATTCTCCTCTTCTTAAATTTCGAATCTACTTTTCTCGCAGTTTGTGTAGGATCTCTCGGGCTCAGTAAATAAAACTAGTGGACTGTACAAACTAGGTTCTTATTGCCGTTAGCAATTACAAATTTTTGGATTCCGATCAAACAAAGAAAAATTTAATTTAGGCTTCGACCGTGCTTCGTGCAACTCAACGCGCGAGTGTTGCTACGAGGTCGTGTGTCGTCGTCGCCGCCGACCGTTGCGATCGCTGTGGTGCCGAAGGTACTCGAAGACGCCGACGGCGCGCAGGCAGCGCACACGCCGCGCGCGGCTCGCCTCGGTGTTGAGTTCGATTCCCAACACAGTTCTTTATATTTCGGGAAACTACAACAATAAAAAAAACATTTTGATATTGGTGGAGATTGAATATTTATTTTTCTATCCAAAAGTGCTATCCATATAAGTCAAACCACACAGTGAACTTTAGGCAAATAAGCGATCACAGAACAGGAAACATTTATTATACTTATAAGAAATAAACAATGTTCGAAAATCGATAATAAAAGATTACCTAAACTAGGGTACATCACTATGATAGTACATAAAGTGTCAATCGTAATATTTTTTTTATCAAAACCACTTATAAACAATTATTAATGGTAATTTAGCAGATAAAAAGATAAAATAAGATAATAAATAGATTCAGTTACTGTTTGAGAAGCTTACAAAACCCCGATATGACATTTTGTGTTAAATATCTATCAATTTGCAAAATATGACTTACCGGTGGAAAGATATTTTTGTCCCGTTTTCCGTTGTATCACCACCTCGGCTTCTGCAGCCGGTAGCCACACACATAATAGGCATTCTCGGTTCTGTTTCACCATGAACAAATTACTTTAGACTTATTTTTTACACGATTTATAGTACAAAATCAACACGTTCTGTGTCTACCAGCTGGTAGACCGAAAGTTGACTGGCGGCGCGCGGCGTTTCAAGATGGCGCAGGATGCCTATAGCTATCTCACTCTGCTTATAGACTTTGCGCATTAGTAAAAATAGAGGCGCAGATAAGTCTTCAGCTATTACTTATTATGATATCTCTATAGAATACTACCTCTTTGCCTAGAACAGTACATAGTATCACTACTCGACACTAGATGTCGTTACGTGTCGCAATACACAATAGTCATTGAAATGCAATAAAATCCTATGTTTGCTTAGGTGGGCAGAAAAATTAAAATTGTTATGGCCCTTGCAACATACCGAAAAAAATATTATGGCCCCAAGGCTTCAAAGTTTGGAGACCCCTGGTAGATAGTAGATAAATTAGAATTTCTAATATCAATTCGAATAAGATTCTATGTGGATAAATAGAACAAAATAGTTTATGATTTTATAATTACATACGACCCATGGTTGCAAAAGTAAAGACCTAGAACCCTATGGTCGTTAGTATCTCTTACGACCACTACGTTGATAGGTACAGCTTGGCAAAAAAGAGTAGAAATTAATAGGGGCGCCACTTTACCGTTCGTGTGGCAACCCGCTGCGACCGTATAGCGTACCATCCTATCGTCTTGATACTAAGCTGTATTTTTATAAGTAATTAAAATCAGTAAGTATCATAAAATGTAATAACAATGTATTCACGTCATGAAACTGAATACAAATTACTTACAAGCACTAATAATGCAGCAAAGCACTCCTGTGTTTTCAGTTTTTTTTTGGGGTAAAAAAAAGGCGTATGAATATAGCATTATTATAATTGATTTCAATAAATCTTCCTCTAAATGTTCCACGCCCGCCACATCCATGTCTTGGCTAGAGCTAGCCATAAACTCATCTGAGTCACACTCAGATTCAAAGGCACTGCGCTATCATGTTGGAGATTGATTCCTAAACGTTTTATGTCCAAGTACGAGCCCTCTCATAAATTCATAATACTCCTTTTCTATTTTGTTAACATGCTGGCATGAATTCTTTTGAACTCCTACTCGGTTATAGATTGAAATGCACGTTCGGTGCTTCCTACAAAGATAAAAAAAAAATATTAAACCTCTATCAATATTAAACGTCAAAAGTTTACGGTACCTATTTTGTTTTTGTGATTTTTAAATGCTAGTTATAACAAGTATTATATTATCTTGTGATCACACTCATAGATAAAGTTATGTAGAAATCGAATTTACATATTGCAGAGTATCAAGGCTCAAGCCACTCAAGTATCAATAGTAATCTAGTCGCGCTATACCAATGTGTCAAAGACAAAACGTAAACATAACCTATATGCTTGATGTTTATTGTTCAAAATTTCCTTTATTTCGTATTCAAGCAATTCAAAACCAAATAGAGATCATAAATTAACACTTGATACAACTAAATACAACAAAACAAGCTCTTACATACCTGTCATAATGGCGGTACTTTGGTAAATATCGTCGAGATCGGAAAGAAGAGTTTAAGCCTCATGTTCGACCAGATATCGCATATAAACATTATAAATTGTTTCCTTGCTAGTACTCCGAATGGTTTTATTTATTATAACGTGGTTTTATTAACGTTTTGATGGTCGAAATAAAAAAATAAGTAACTCGCGAGCTTTGTTTACATCGAACGACACAGAACCACAGAGTATATAAACAGAACGACATTAATTGCCAGCAATAAAAAAAATTAGTTCCGTTTCTAGACTTTGTTGCCAAGCTGTAGAGTTAGTCCAAAAAAACGCTGAAAAGGGGTGCATAATGAGGTGGCGGCTGATTTTGAGAAAAAAAAACTACATTAGGAATGTTTTTATTCCACTAAAAAAACTTTAGAAACAAATTACTATTGGAACTAAAAGTGCTTATAATCAGCTTGAAGGTTGGCAATACTATTTTTTTATCTGTTATCTGATGAGACGTATTACAAAAAGTGCGTTCGATTATATTTCTTATTCTAAATTAATTTAATCTTCACCAAATAATAGTTTGTTATTTCGATATTATCCAGAGAATATTCAATAAAATTACAATTACGTAAGTTATTGTCCCTGCCTGGCCTAGGTAAGCAGGTAATCCTATCGCCATTTTAATTTCGATTTTCTTATTTTTGTTACTTAGAATGAAAATCATTGAATTTTAATACATTTTCAAGTTTTTTTTGTGTAGTTGTTGTAGTTATATTACCTACATTATTATATTTAATCAATCATACCTAAACATGTGAATTTGGTTTTATTTGTGAATGGTCTTGTGAAACCTTTAACCTAACATAAATAAACCTAACCTTATCAGTCGTAACGTAAACAACAAAATGTCAAAAAAATTGTTTGTATGAGGCGTAGACAGAGAAAAATATGAGGTATTGTATTTACCGAGATGAAAATATATATTTACGATCGAAAACACTTACTATAAGCTTTGAATCCGCAGGTTGTAAACATAAATTAATGAAAACATGGCCAATTTCAAGCAGAAACTCAGAAATGTTCTTCACAGCTCACAGTTTTGTGCAATTTGTTTGGAAAATGATGATAACATGAGTACAATCGATGAAGATATTGAGATTATTGTAAACCAACACGTCCGCACTAGTACTTTGAGTACAATCATTGATGTGGTGTTTAAACAGGTAGGTACCCTTATGTAGTATCTTTTAACGCTTATATATATTTCATTAGGTTTCCATACCCGAAGGGTAAAAATGGGACTCTATTACTAGTCTTTAGTCTCCACTGTCCGTCTGTCTGTCACCTGGCTGTATCTTATGAACCGTGATAGCTAGACAGTTGACATTTTCACAGATAATGTATTTCTATTGCCGCTATAACAACAAATACTAAAAACAGAATAAAAAAGATATAGTGTCTAATGTTGAATAGATAATGGTACGGAGCCCTTAGAGTACGAGTCCGACTTGCACTTGGCCGATTTTGGATTAGGTTCGCACATTAAGTTTGTATTCTCTAAAGAACCTTGTGTCATTCACTCAAATGGATCTTCATTAGTGATCTCACCGTATTTTACTCAGAGATAGTGTCTGTAGCTTACTATAAGTGAAAGTATTTATAGAATTGTTTGGTAGCTCCTGACTTTATCACTGAATTGATAATTCTCACTTGTTCTTGGTACCTATTCTCCAATTAAAATAAGAGTACACTACAACATTTTGGATGAACGAACACAACCTTGAAATTAACTTCAATAAGACAAAAATAATTACTTTCCACCCGCGACAAAAAACCCCCATAAACATAAACTTTGAATACAAAGGATCCAAATTAGAAATAGTTAATAAATTCACCCTTTTAGGCCTAGACATAGATACACACATAGACTGGAAACCACACATACAGAAATTAAAAACTAAGTTATCTAAATTTGCATATGCCCTCAGAGAAATAAAGAAAACTACAGATCTCAAAACAGCAATAGTAACATACTATGCGTACGCGTTCGCTTGGCTTAAATATGGAATTATATTATGGGGTAACAGTACAGACGCGCCTTCGCTATTTACAATACAGAAGAAACTAATAAGAATATTGACTAACATTGAAGACACCGACTCATGTAAACCACACTTCAAAGAACTAAACATCTTAACACTACCCAGCCTCTACATATTTGAAATTTGCAAATTTGTAAGGAAATACCCACAATTCTACAGCAAAAGAGAAGACATTCAAACAAAAATCAAACTTAGACATGGAAATAGACTCAATTTACCAACCTCACGATTAAAAATGCACTCCTCAAGTGCGTTTGTTACGTCCATTAAAATCTACAATAAATTACCTGAATACATAAAAAACACAGAAACAAATAATATATTTAACAATAAATTAAAACGATTTCTCTTAGATAAAAGTTACTACACAATTGACGAATACTTCAAAGATAAATTCCAACTAGGGTAATAGGGACAATTAGAATAAACAAGTAGTACTTAAATAAATTTTACCTCACTTATCGCGCAATGTCTTTAATTACTTTAAATTAAAATTAATATATATATAAAATAACTAATAACAATAAATACATAAATAAGAATATAACTATTAATAATAAATAAATATATGAATGTTAATAAATAAAATGAATATAAATCTACAC
Source organism: Pyrrhia umbra (assembly GCA_963891755.1). Lineage (NCBI taxonomy): Eukaryota > Metazoa > Arthropoda > Insecta > Lepidoptera > Noctuidae > Pyrrhia > Pyrrhia umbra. The sequence goes on from OY982943.1 coordinate 8,689,670, forward strand.
ATAAATAATACCTACTTAAATATAAGACTTTCTTCCTTTATTTCAGTATATTATGTTCTAAAAGTGCTCTTCATCCTCTCCTCTAAAAAAAAAAAAAAAAAAAAAACTAACTTGCTGTGCCCGACAGGGTCCATAATTGTTTCTTTTTAATATTACCCACCAGCCATTGTATACATTATGGGATGCAATAAAGTTATTGAGTATTGATTACAAACTCTTTTTGCAGCCTATTCAACCGATTATGAGTTAGGGATATTACAGGGATGGCATTGAAAGCAAAATAATATTTACATTTACGAATATATTCTGCATCTGTTTTTGCCTTGTCTCCTTAGTAATAGAGAGTATAGTTTAATATAATATCATGAGTTCATTATAGTGGGTTTTTAGTTTTTATACATGTAAGTTTAGGGAATAAAGATTTCTTTTAAGATGTGCTTTGTTATGGATACCTAATTATCTAATATTAATCTCGTTTAATTTGATTTTCAGGGTGAAAACTACTTAGCAAGTGTACATATATGCAACAGCTGTACAGGGAAACTAATCCAGTCATACATTTTCATAGAAAATGCTAAGGAAACGCATAAGATTATAGACAAATATGTAAATGAATTGTTTAACAAATCAGATGATATTTGCAAACATTTGCCTGACTCGCATGTAGAAAGTAGTAATATAGTTATAGTACTAGAAAATAATATCCATGAATTGCTTGAAAAGCAGCAAACAGATTTCTTAAAGGATGAATTCAATAGAATTGAAAGAAATAGTGCATTATTTAAACCATTAGAAGAAATTAAACCAAAGACAAAGATATCTAAATTAAAATGCCATAAAGTGCATGCAAGTGTGAAATGCAAGATTTGTCATGAAATAGTGCATGAGAAAGAATTATTTGATCACCTAAAAAAACAACATGTTGATTCTTTGCACCGCTGCTTAAAATGTAGCGAATTGTTTTTTACTTTAAATACTTTACAAACACATGAAAATATCTGTCACACAATTAAAGAAGAAAACCCACATTGTTTAATGTGTCTCAGAAATTTGAATGAAGGAGAATTAAAATTGCATACTTGCAAATATAGTTGTCCGGAATGTTCCGAAAAGCCATGCATGCATTATAAATATTTAATGTTCTATAGAGAACAAATTTTAAAACATGCAGGCAAAGCTAAATGTTTGGACTGTGACTATGTCTGCAGAAGAAGAGAAACATTATTAGGCCATGTGAACCGGGAACATTTGAACCACCATCCATTCATTTGTGATAAGTGCGGCCAACAGTTTTATTCCAAAATAGTTCTTACAGCCCATATCCATAAGTTTCATGGAGATTTTCTTGTGTGCCGATTTTGTGATTCAGAATTCAGTAATATAAACATATACACAAGTCATGTTGAATCTTGTGAGGATATCACAAGGAGTTTTGCTTGCGATGAGTGTCCAGCCTCCTTCAATTCAGCCGATAGTTTGACGAACCATAGGAAACGTAGACACACCACAGATAATTTCCCATGTGGACTATGCAACAAAAAGTTCCTAAAAGAATCTAAAAGAAAAGAGCATATGGTCAAAGTTCACAGTGGTCTTCAAAATAAAAATAAAGTTATAAATGTGGAATGTGTTGTTTGTCAAGAGAGGTTCGATACTAAAGGGGAATTAGTACACCATATGAAGTCTCATGGCCCCAATACTACTTATCCATGCAGAATATGCAATACTGAATATGAAACATTGAGGCAATTTAGAGCTCACAATCGCAAACACAACGGACCATTTGCCACTTGCCATATTTGTGGCAAAGAAATGAGAGAGATCCTCCTGAAAAAACATCTTACAACGCACACAGATTCTATAGAGACTTGCGAAACTTGTGGAAAATCATTTCAGAATATGACTTTGTTGAAATGTCACCAAAAAGTTCATTTGGAAAGTGTACCCTGTCCTAAGTGTAAAAAGTTGATCAACCAAGCGCAACTACGCAGGCATTGGAGGAGGCATCTGATCCAGGAGAGTCCTGCTCTGACACGACTTAAAAAACAGCAGCCAAAGTTGAAATGTGAACAATGTGAATACAAGACTTGGAACAACACGCTTCTAGAATGTCATATGAACCGCCACCATTTGAAAGTAAAACCTTACGTATGCCATATATGCAGCAAAGATTTTATAGGAAAACATTTGCTGAAAAAACATTTAGAGACACATGACACGAGAAATGTAATATGCATGGTTTGTCTGAAGAGTTTTGCTAACTCTGTATGTTTGAAAATGCATTTGCGTCTGCATACTGGTGAAAAACCGTTTACGTGCGAAATTTGTGGAGATCGGTTTAGATCCTCAAGCATTATGAATGTTCACAAGCTCAAAAAACATTCGGATAAGAGAAATAGTTGTCCGTTGTGTTCAAATAAGTTTTATACTGTTAGAGATTTGAGAAGGCACGTGATAAAAGTGCATTGGAAGCAGAAAAATAAGAGGTTTGACCCTCGGGAGATGAAAGGGTTGGATAAAGAACATTATCATTTGTTTCATGATGGTAGAAGGGTTAAAATTGCTGAGGAGGATGTTGATATTTACATGCCTTGTCCGTTGTGAGAAATATATAGCATTGTTTGTTAGAGAATGTGTTTTTACTTCAATAAATTTTGGTAAGCGAGAAAATTTGATCCCTATCTCCCTAAGCCTCTTATTAGTTTTTCCCCTAAGTGTAGCACCGGCTGTATTTAGGGGAAATTAGCTCTATCATTGGTATAGTCACTAGAAAGGAAACTAGACCGCGTTTACTAAGAAGTAAAGTACTCGGTTCAATAATTGAACTTCAATTCCCGCATATGTCGTTATTGGGTGTATAGATTTGTGCTGTTTTGAATGGTAAAGAAATGAATAAAAGAAATTCGTCAATGTAAATATAATCTTATTTAATTAACATAATAACTTAAATCTAATACAATAATGTAGCTGCTGTATCTAATGATACTTATTGCTAATACAATAAAGAATGCCTTATTCATTTGATATTTTAACTTATGAGAGTAAACTGTAGGTGAATGCCATTTTAGTTTATTCAGGGATATGATAGCCAGATAATTTTATAAGATAAGTATGTTGTTTTGTAGTGAAAAAACTTCACATGAGCCCTCCGAATTAAATATATATGCTCATTGAAAGATATAATCGTTTGCGCAATCTTGTAAGAGTTGCGCAGTTTTTGCGCATTCCGGTAAGTGTTGCGCAATTTTGAAGCATCTCAAACATGATTGCGCAAAAAGTATTTCATTAGTTTCAAGGTAGCAAGCGCGAGTTAATAAGCATAGGATCTTGGGTTCCTTTCCCAAATTTCAAGTAGCGCAATTTCTCAGTATCTGCCCTGAGTCTGGATTTGGGTTTGGTTTGCGGCAATAGTCACCAATCCCTACTTTAGCAAGAGTAGTGATCAATATTGATACTTTCTCTGTTTGAGAAGAGACTTACCCAGCAGTGGGATAGTGAAGAATTAACATACTAACATGTCCATTTTCCTCAGAATCTGAACAAATATCAAATCAATCAGGTATTACATTTCTGTCATATTTAGGCATCTTTGAAACATTGTAATAATCTAATTTTAATAGGACTAAATTCGACGTAAGAACTATCCAATCAAAATCGTACTATGGTAGGTTACGCGTACATAAAAATGGGTTGAACTGAGAACCTCTTTAGCTTTTTGGTCGATTAATTATTAATGACTAAATTATTATTGGTAAATAATATACTATTATAAGACAAACAACTTCGTTAATAATAACTTTTATTCTAAAGCACGTCGCGAATTCCTGCATGTATTTTTCATTTACATAATATGTAGTTATGTACAAATCAAAAACATATTACTATATTATGCCTTTGTTTTAGACCAGAAATCATGCAGACGTTTAATTACATTTTCAATGTTGTTTTTGCGCTAAAATTGTTTAAGAGTAAGACTGAGCTATAAGCGCCACTGTTACACAAAAAATGAAATCAGCTTTGACAAGCCATGGTTAGGTGTTACTTAAAACGTATCAAGCTATGTAAAGTTATCTTTAGTTTATTATTTTAGACTTCCTCGTTTTGTGATATTGCTTAGTAAATGCCTGGGGCTCAAAATCAATCTCTTATAAAAATATATTATCATTTTTCTACTAAATAAAACATGAAAATAAAGATACAAATAAGAAAGAATACAAGATGGAGAAGTTTTAAGTTTTTAAATATTTTTTTTCAAATTAATGAAAATATAATTGTAAATTAAAGTAGCCCAGTGACAGATATTTTACCTTTTCTTGGTCAAAACTGGGGTGCCTATAAATATTCATAAATTGGAAAAAAAAAGAATCAATCGCGTGCTATTTGTTGCCATGTAACATAATTACTATAATTTAAATAAAATATTAAAACGAAACCCCGTATGGCTGAGGAAACTGTTAAAAATAATCTAAAAATCAGACAAACAATTTCATGTACTAACTTATTAATAAAATTTGAGTAAATTAAAAATTAACTTGATTAATTTCGCTTCTAAACAAAAATCATGTAACAATAATTCGCTATTCAAATAGCAATTTGCTACTAAAAATTGAAGCCAATCAATGGCTTGAGTCCCCGCTAAATGACACTATGATCTCTTTTCGCGTGTGTTTTAAGCTCCAATTTGCTTGAAAAGACAGATTTACATATTCTACAGCAAAATCGGCCACCGTGGTACACTTTCATATGCTCTCTAACTTTACTTACTGAGTAGAAAGCTTGACCACAAACTTGGCAGCAAAAAGGTTTAGCCCCAATGTGTTTCCTAACATGAATAACCAACTGCTTTCTACTTTTAAGAGTTTTGCTACAGAATACACATTTTTCCTTCGAAGGCATACTATGAACTTTTTTATGATTTTTCAAATTATTCTCTGTATAAAATTGTCTTTCGCACATGTCACAATTGTACGGTTTTATTTGTAAATGTATTTTATTTACGTGGAGTGAGAGTTCATTGTCGTTTGAGCATTCTTTTTCGCAAAAACTGCAGGTTTGAGCCTGCTTTTCTTTTGTTATTTTTAGTTTCGCCGAGTGCCTTTGTATGTGGCTCTCGTAATGGGCTTGAGTAGCATATATTTTATTACATAGTTGACAAGGCTTTATTGTATGGCCTTTTTCATGAATTTGAAGCTTCCCTGTATCAGTATAAGTCCTCCCGCAAACCCTACACGACAGATAGAAGCTCTGTTTCAACAAATGCGCCATTTTCGTATGCTCATACAAATAGAATTTCGATTGGAACTTACAATTACAGATACCACACTCAACTTTTCTGTTAACGTGTTTTAGAATATGCCTCTTTAAGAAATAGTCTGAAATAAAATGTTTGCTACATACCGGACAAGTGTATTTGACTAAAACCTTTTTAACTTTCTTCTTTTTGTTAAATGTTAAGAATTCGCTGCACACGTCTACTGGGTACTTAGTATTTTGTATACCGTTAACTAACTTTTTATTTCTATATGTTTTAGTTGCTGCTCTTGCTAAATTCTCTATATCCGGTATAGGATTTAAATCAACCTTATATTGTTTTCTGGTTGGAGTTTCTATTTCTTCATTATGAGTGGACTCATCACTCTCACTTTCAGATTTCACTCTAAATTCATCTTCTAGTACATCTACTTTCAGTTTGGTTTCATCTATTAAGTCATTTTCATCTAGGAGTAGACTTTCGTCATTCTCTGGTGGGGCCGTGATAATTGGCGGAGAGACTTGGACAAATACGTTCGTGTGGGGTTCAATGTTCCTAAGGTTATCTAACATTAGACTCACGCATAAATCTAGTCGTTCCCTAGTAAATATGAATTGGTGTATAAATACGTATGAAGTGATCGCGTGATTAAGGCACTGTTCGCATATTTTTGTCCCAATGAAGTTGTGAAGGTAGTTCATCTGCAACAGAAATTTTAGTGTTACAAAAATAAATTTTAAAAAGCTTAGGATTTTGGGATGGGATGTCTATGGAGCTGGGGTAAGCTTTATAGGGACAATAATAGACGAATTCGCGAATAGTGTGTGTAGATTTGTTCATTTTTTTTCTAGGCATATTTGGGTCTGAGATATTGATTGGCGCGTATTCTTTTTCGGGTAAACATAAAATATATGGCAGCACTACCTATGTGTTATATAAATACAATTTTTAATTTAATGAGTATTATAGCGAAAAAATACCTATATCAAAGCTTATAAAACAAATTTTATTATATATTCTAACTAATACTGTTTTTTACTATTGAGATCATATTATAGTTGACTGAATAATAGTTTCATAAATATTAGTTTCAATGTTTAATGGATTTTTTTTCCTTAATTTTAACACAAACTTACATAAACAAGAGCATCACCTATTTTTCTCTTCGCAAACTATAAACTATTTGGCAATACATCTTAATAGACGCAAATAAATAATATCATTATTAAGTAACCATTAATATCAGGGATGTTATAGAGTTAATTGCCCATAAATAAAATAAAAAAATATCCATCACCGTCTTACTTTTAGTCTTTTTAAAACTGCTGTTTACCCACGGATTAGCAAAATCTCACTCATAAATGCTGTTTAGCGTTAAGCAGAACTTAAGTTAGTAGCTTAATCCTGGATTACGACGTTAAGTAAGGATTAGGTGAGAAATTGTTAATCTTCAGATTACAGGTTTTTTTGTAAGTAAGACGGTCAGTGTATACAGAGTGTCTATATGTAAACTGGTGTGGGACATTTATTGTGACACAAGTGTAGCGACGGCGGCATCACAAGAAAGCTAGATAATAAAAAAATCTGACATTTGTGTCTCTACACTGGTATAATTTTATGGATCGATATTCATATCTGAAATATGTCCATAACATCCCTAATTAATACCACAACACTTATTCATTAATGAGTACATTTACAGCAACGTAATACTACTTATGAAAAGCCTTTGGGATAATCCGTACAGCCCTTTTTATCTTCCGAGCACCCTTCTCATGTTGTGCCGGCTGAGAACCAATATTGAATTGTATATTGGTCCCAACATACTGCCCAATATTTGTGGCCAACATATTTATTGGTGTTGGCTCTATCTGAGCAGTATTTAAAATTGGAACACTATCTTCTTCAATATCCATTTCTTCATTTAGTGTAACTTTGGCATTAAAAAGGTTATCTGAGTCAGTTTCCACATCCATGCTTTGTAAAGTATTTGTTTCTTTATTCTCTGTTGATTCAAAACTTTCACATTTCATATCCATCATTGATGTTTCTTCAATTATAATAAATGGTTTGGCTAAAATATTAGGTGCGGCAACTTCTTTCTCAAAAATGTCATCTTTATCCTGTTTTTTATGTGCTGTATTAAAGAACGTATTGTTATTACCAAATGTGATTTTGCAGTTACCATTTCCGATAGATTTTTTAGATTCACAGCAATAGCAAGTGGACCTATCTATGTTATTGTCCGTTAGGCAAACATTACACTGCCATGTTTTCTGTGTATTATTTTTCTTGACATTTTCAATTTCTACTGTTTTATTAAGTCCTTCTAAAATTTTTACAGTTGTAGTAGCAGCAGTTGTCGGTGTTTTAATGTTATCTTCAAATGAACAATCAAGAGCAGAGTTCTTATCTGTATTTAGGTTGTCTTCATTAATAATTTTGTTACAATATTCACATTTATTATGTTTGAATATCCAACAGAATTTACAATTGTTTTCATTTAGTTTTGATGAAACAGCTGCATTTCCAAATAGTTCTTTATTCTTGGATGAATTGTTATAAGATTTATCAAATATCCAATTTACACAAGACTTTTCATTGTTTATCCTCACCATATTTTTAGTGTTATTCTCTAGAATAGTTTTAAAGTCATTAATTTCTTGGTCTCCCAGAGACAAATATCCATATTCAGGATTTGAAAAATTAAAAGTTGTTGCCTTAACTTTATTAGTGTTTTTATTATTTGTTTTAATATCATATTCCACAAGTATGGGATGAGAGAAATGTAACATAATTGGCTCAGAGTAATTAAAAGAAGCCTCGCTTAATTTGTCCTCAGTATTTTTCTTCTCAATCATATCACTAAAGCCTATTTTTACTGGATTTTCACTGCTAACTATGGCAATGGACTCTTTGTTCTTAATAGAATCATCTGTATCACAAATATCAAACACATACATTTCTTCTCTGTTTTTTATAACTTTAGTGGCAACAGTAGAGTTATCATTATTAGCATTCTTAATATCAGTTATAATTTTGTCTGCTTCATAATCATTTACATTAAATTCCATTGACATGATGTTATCAGTTACTTCTGCACCATGTGGGGAGTGAATTTCAGTTATATCTTCATTCACAGAAGGTTTAAAGGAATCTGTTATTTCTTTGTCATCAATAGGCATTGCCATGACTGCATTACAATTTCCAGTTGGAAGTGACAATACATCATCATCTGGGCTTTTGTGTCCTGTTTTAGAATGGCCAAGAGGAACCAATTCTATACCAGTTCTCAATTTGCTGTCTTGATTGAGTTCGATTGGGACTGCCTCAGTTAATTCAATACATTTAGAATTATCAGTGTCAAAATTGTTAGTATCATGTGTAATTGTACTGTTAATAAATTTATCTGTCTCAGGATCACAGAATACATAATAATAAAAGTCATCAGACTTAAACTTATCTGTTGTAACAATTATAGGTAAGGGCAAATTAAACCTTATTTCTTTGGTCACCGTAATATTTTGGTATTTCTCAGTTTCTTGGTATTTTCTCTTTCTTTTTGTAATAGTCATTATATTGGCTTTTTTGGGTATGTGTAACTCTTGGTATTTGTATGATTTATGCTAGAAAAGGAATCACTTCTTACAGATGGAACATGATATATAGTGCAGATGGTCTTATCTGAGACTATCTAGAACAGTTAGTTGCTATGCTGCTGCTGAATATATGTGTAAGAATTAACAACATCATAAATATGGTTAATAGTGCCTCGTTTGATGAGCAACTATAGACTTATAGGTAGCTAATCCACTAACGGCCAGATTAGCCCATCAATCTGTAGATTTGCTTACTAGAGATAGAATTTTGACATAAGGTCCATACAAATAATGTGATGATATGATATTTACACAGGGCCCGTTGAGTTCTAGAGTCATTTAGGCAAGAGTGTAAAAGCAACTCCATGAGTATTAATTACTATTGCCAGACAAACTAGCATTAATAAAAAGATAATAGAATTACTGAAATCATTAGAATATGTGTAACTGCTGGCCCTACAAGTAAGCTGTCTATCACTTATATAAATGTTACTTTTGAGGCTTGGCTTTTGTAAAAGGTAACATTATATCTAAAATGTCTAGGGTTAGTACTGTAAATTTGTCAATATTAAGTTTCAGTTGGACTGAGATATAGGCATGATGATTGTATTGTAGTGTTAGAAGAGAGACTAACCAAACAACGTTTAAGCCATGTGCATAGCCGTTGTATACTATAATATGCAATGATGGCTAAATCATAGTCTGAACTAATTGATTTTACAAAAAATAAACACATCATAACTTTTGTTCTAATTTAATGATGAAAGAGCATGAAATTGACATAAATGCGCCATCATTACGCCATTTTGTTGATTTTGTGACAGAATTAGAACAAAATACGATAACAACTTTGTTTAAATTTTTCGTAAAATCAATTGGTACAGTACCAGACTATAAATCCACAAATTAGAGTAAACATGTTAATACTTACATCAGGTAACGTAGAAGATAACACCGTATACAGTGTCTGATCTCCCACCAATTCCGGACAACCTCCGTGGATGCAAACCATTTTATCCAACTCAACTAAATCGGTACTTTTCTTCAGACAAATGAGGCACAGTTGGTCTGTTTTCTTTTCAATTAAATGTTTCATTACAGTTTTGAATTTATGTTTCTCTATATGCTGTAAATGTTGTTCATAATTCTCTGTAACATTTCCACATTCATTACATTTAAATGTCTTGTCGGCCTGCATGCTCTGCTTCCCACGGACATGGACTTGAACGTGATGTTTTTTTAATTGGTTATGCTTCAAAAAAGACTTGCCGCATAAACGACAGTGATACCACATGTATTTAGGATGTATTTTCTCATGGTTAAGCAGCGATTCTAGATTCGGGAGCACTTGCCAACATTTTTTACATTCAAACTCGTTCCAATCTGGTTCGTTACTCAGAGATTCGGTTTGTACATTGATGATATTTCTAATTGGTTCAGCGTAATCCATAACTTTCTTATGTTCCGCATATAATATGTTGAAATTTGGTTTTAATTTTTGTCTCCCCCTCTTTTTCGGTCTATCTATGGGGTCCAGCTTCGTTAGTTTCTCATCCATGTCAATAAAACAGTTGTTTAAGGCTCGTTCAGCTTGTTCACATTGCTGAGTGAAGAGATATGCATTCAGAGCTTTGTCAACACACCTCTGACAAATGCTCTCTGGATAGTATTGATTCTCGCTCACCTGTAACATTCATTTTACAAATTAGAATGCATGTAATTTATCTATAATATTGTTTTGAACATCATAAAATAGGTTATATTGTACCAATTACTAACATGGTCAGTGTTTAGTTTTGATCCTGACGAGGTTTACTAGAGCCACAGAAATTTAATTTAATGAAATGAAGCGAGTATAATATTTTTTTTTTATATTTTATCTGCAATCAGTAAAACTATAAGCGGATGGTTTGAGAGAAGAAATTCTTATTTAATAACATACCTTGAATGGATAGAAACATGCTATCATCTCTTTTATTGTTACTTTATACATGACTCCAGTGCCCGCAATCTGCATGATCTGGTCTAGTTCGGATAATCCTGGCGATATCTTCAAGCAGTAACGGCACACTTCAGATTTTAGCTTTCCGCTTAGCAAATACTCAACAGCAACTTTAGTAGTCAGTGGTTCACCGAGATCGGACGCCTTTTCCGACGGTCTAATGACCTTCTTCACATTATTAGACGTAGGTGGTGTCTTGTTCTGCTTTTTTGCAGTCTTGGCATACGTTTTCTTGGTGTTCATCAGGCATAATTCGGGAAAAATATCGTCGTCCATTATTTAGGTTAGGCAAAGATTATTTTTTATCTTTTTATGAACTTTTTTACACTCTTCTACATATTATGAGTACGGCTCGTAGTTTAACAGTATAGTACTATAATTGAAAGAGAGTTTTAAACAGTCGAATGTAAATAATTAATATATTTCCGATGACACCGCCAAGCAAGTACGAAAATGGCGGAAAGAGAATAGCGTCGATGTCAATATTGTCAAATGACTGTCAAATAGACGTCAGCAAAAGCATTACGGTCCATGCAGTGTGTTTGTGTAAATGAAAAGCAAAAGTGGAACTATATACTTAAACGTAATTTTGAAAACATTTATTTTTTCATAGCAATACCTAGTATATTTTTTCCCATCTGTTTGGCATGAACTTAATTTAGATTTCAAATATTTTAGCCATAGATTGATATGTGCTATCTGCATGAAACGACACGGTTGTACTGTAAGTTTGTTCCATTCCATGGGCATGATGTCAACAATAGAATACCAAAAATTTTAAATATAGCTGCATATTAACTTCAAACTCCTTTTTGAATTATCATTAAATCTTTTTCATCTGAAATAATCAGTCTAATTTTATTACAAAATAATTTGCATTTTGAAATAACTTACAAAAAAGTATAGTGTTCAGAAAATGTACATCTGTCTTTGACAAAAGGTAATAGAAGAATAACACGCCCTCCGCAACATCAATTTACACAAACGTCAAAAATGGACATAAAATTTTACTGCTCTGTATAATTTTCCTGAAAAATAATCATTCACAAAAAATCTGGTTTCGTCATCCTTGTGCTATTGAAATCCTGTGTTAAAAGTACTATTTTCGTGTTCAGTGTTTGTCAGTGTGAACAGTTATGACCTCTTTTCATTTATGGTGTAAGGCTTAAAGGCATCGATACTTTGCTTACAGTGAGTATAAAAAAGCTGAGACCTCGTCAAGGCTAGGTCTCGTAACTTAATTATTAATTATCTGTTTAGATGATATCACGATTAGTTCTTTGAACTTTATTTTTGTGATGTAAGGCAAGTTTTGAGAAAATAATGTTTCCCTTGAGTTTTGAAAGTTATTTTTAGATGTTAGAGTACGCAATTACAGCTGGGTTTGTTTGTGTAGTGTTTACAGTGTGGTAATTTAAATTTGGAATACTAAAAGGATTCTCTTTGATTGGAGAGTGAAGTGGTAGTCAAGTTTACTTCCTGTTGCATTATTTATAAATTAATACATGTAAGTATTTCTTTTTCTATATATAATATACTGTGATATTCTAGTGTTTACTATTAAAATTAACATTAAATTGCACAATGTGTCAATAAGCATTTACTGCCATAATTATGATATCAAAATATTTAAGTACTTTTTACAATTTATCAGAGAAGAAATAAATTCTCTTAATTTAATTCCTTTTAAATTCATTTTTGGTTTAGAAGAATAACCTTTTGCTTACCATGGTGGTTTCAATTAATGGGAACAAATAAAAAAATCAAGATTCATTCTTGACTAGAATAATTAAATATAATTTTATTGTGTAATGTTTAAACATGAGCACTAAAATGTGGTTGACTCTGATTAAAGATAATTTCACACTTTTAATTGACAGGATAATTAATTACCATTTATAAGTTTTCAAATATAAGCCTTAGTTATATTACACTTTACGATTAAATGGCTGAACTGATTTGGATAAAATTTAGTACTTTTTATCTGGATGCATTAAGTAGTTCCCTCAAGCTGTAGATAAAATTGCAGGAAACATTCATATTTACAAGTAAAGTTAGGAAAGTTTTTTTTTTATGGCTCTTAACGCCTTGTGGTAGCCAATAGCAAGAAATTAGGAGGATTGTTTGTTTGTATGTAGCCAGTAATCTATTGAATTGCTGGACAGACTGTAGAAGTTCTATCAGAATACAAACCACATTTTCCCTGAGTGTGCATACAAGTAATTGCATTCAGAAGCTTATTTCTCACATTTTGATGATATAATATTTCATCCATGTATGGAATAAAGAACATGGCTAAAAATAGCCTGGATATAATTATTCCTTATACATATATGGTGCTACTACATATACAAATTATATGCGTAAAAACAGAGTTACATGGTTAACATCTGTTGCCCATATGAACAAAATTGAATACATGCCACGAAAAACAATTTATTATTAACTGCTATTTTATTGTATGATTTATTGGGCATTATCCATGCCTTAATATAAAAATAATTGTACATGACTTTACTTACATAAAAGTTTTGGACATGAATGTGGATGGATATAGAGGAAGGGGACGACCGAAGAAACAATGGATGGATTGTGTGAAGGTTGATATGATTAGAATGAATGTTACTAGCGAGATGACGGCAGATAGAAGAGTATGGAAGAAGAAAACATGCTGCACCGACCCCAAATAAAATTGGGATAAGGGCAGGAGGATGACGACATGTCTTTACTTACATATTAACTTAAAACAGCTGGTTACCATAAATTCAAACTTTCAATTGGTACTGCCACTGTCGATTGGTAATGTGTTATTTGAGAATTTTAATCCTTAAACGGTTGATAACCAAAGCAGGGTTGAACTAGAAGTGGGTAACACGAAAATTCCAGCTTCCTGGTTAAAAGAACCTTTTCTTTTTACCAGACCGATTAAGAAATCAACAGTTGGTGAACTTAGGCCTACATAGGATGATGTAGACAGATATTAGGCAATCTCAATTTGTATAGACAGAAGAAGTACACATACAGAAGAAATACATAGAAGTCATCAATTCTATGTACAATTGACATGTTCTGTAATAAGTGCAGTCTAATAATTGTTTCATCGTTTTTTTAATAGCATCATTTGAATTGTATAACTTTCTCAGAGATAACCTGTACCGTAAAAAGACTATTGTAAACATTTCCTTTCGAAAAGAGTGTCTATGGAGTTTTTTGCCGGTTCTTCTCCATAAGACCCATTCCTTGGGACCATGCAACTAACTTCTCGTTACATAAGTGCCTGCAAAGACCTATTTGAAATTGAGTTTTGAATTTTGAATATAAAATGACACAAAATAAGATAAAAAACAAAGAAATTAACAAAAAAAAACAGGAAATTTAAGTTGTTTGTTCTGCTAGGGCCAATTTTGTAGCCATTTTTTGCAGTTCCAACATAAATCGCTGCATATACACAAGGAATATTAGAATTGCATTATCTTGAAATACACAGAATAACAATATTATCCTTGTGTTTTTTGTTATTCTGTTGACTAAGTTCTCGAAATATATTTACACTCACAAAATTTTCAAATGAATCATCTCCTAAAATGTAGTTGAGAAAAATACTGTAAGAATACCTACCTACCTACATGTATATTTTACAACTAGTGTTATACCGCGGTTTCACCCATATCACCCATATCCATCCTGAGGAACTACCCGCGCGCCCGTACAAAAAGTATTCTACGTAATCCAGGTTACCAACTATGTGTGTACAAAATTTCATCCAAATCCATTCAGTAGTTTTCAGGTTAGTGAGTAACAAACATACCTACATACATTCTCACAAACTTTTACATTTATGCATATTTTATAAAGAAATAAATAGTACCTACCTGTTCAGTAAAAAGTCTACCTGAGTACCCAGTTTTATCCAAATTCGTTCAGTAGTTTATGCGTGGAATAGTAACAAACATCAATTTTCAAAAAGTTTTGCATTCATACCTAAGAAATATTTGACCTATGTGCCATATTATTTTCCTCATTGCAATTATTATTACATTAAGTTTATTAACTTCATGTAATAAATACGTTGTTATTATATTAATAGCAAGTCTAATGAGGTTTTATCTGAGTACTGTTATTATTTATGCATTCATTGGCGCGCCATAGACAATACGAAACTATTGTTATCATAATCTATGCAAGTGTGACGAATTTTGTAATGAAAGGGTTTACAAGTGAGGTACAATATAGGTACCTCAATGCTTGGGAATATTTTTAAGCAATTGTACTGAGACAACCTGAGCTCGTGGCTAAGTAACAGCCGCAAAGGTCGATGAGTCGATCGATCAAAAGTTAAGCTACTTTTGGCATTGCCGGCAGTGCTGTCTAAACATTGACGAAATATATCCAGCCATCCATATTATTTTTGTGATGGGAAATCATCAAATGACTCCTCCCGCTGTGGGCGGAGCTGGAGGAAGTGGTCAGACTCTTACTGACTAAATCCATCCATGTTCCTTCTTTCGACCCAGCCCCGACAGGGACTGGTCTCAGGGCCTCGTCAACTATGCTGAAATCTCTGCTTTTGTACCCCAATTTATCACCGAATTTGATATAGTTACTTTACGTCTTAACCAAATAAAATCTACTCTGTATCCAAGCGTTAACATGAACAAACATATCGCCACGCTCACTTCCGCTCAAATTTGTTAGCGTCAAAAATAATAACATAACAGTATATAGTGATCGATAAATGATAAAATGTGAACTCAAAACCTGTTTAGATGAGTCATTCAACCTTAAGTATAACAGATATGTAAATTAAAAACCGGCAAGTGTGTGTCGGGCCACGCGCAATAGGGTTCCGTAGCACTTTTAGTTCGTTGACTATAACTCTGTAACCAGTAAAGCCTATTTAGCTGTGTAGTTTTCCTTTAAAGTTCGGTATATAAGCTACATCTGTGAATTTTCATTCAAAAGTTAGAGTCATTCGTATTGAACAAAAATTTGCACTTGAAAGCTAGATATTTCCGAATGGCATTCTTAACCGAAAAATGGTCTTCATGCACCTATAATATTTTTGAAAGACCTATCTAACAATACCCCACACAATGGGGTACACGAGAGAAAAAAATCATCCCCACTTTACGTGTATGGCAGGTACCGGAAGTACAATAAAAAAAATATATTCTAAAATTTATTTTACCACTTTGTCAGCACTTTCTAGCCCTAAGAGTCTCTGAGCTATGCCGCGGACAGACAGACAGACGACATGGCGAAACTATAAAGGGTTCCTACCCTAAAAATCTGACGTATTTCCAAATGACGGAGAGGAACTATGGAAGTCGTTTCACTCGTAAACGTAAGCCACTAATTGTTGGAGCAAAGTCAATTAACGCTCGCGGGTCACTGTTTGGCCTTAATAACCATAAATAATTGTTTGTTTGCCATTAATTTTGGTTTCCGCTACAGTAATTGTTATAAAAGTGACCGCGATTCGGTCAGTTTTTAAATTCTTTTCTGCACTTCATCTAATTAATATATTTGGTTGAAAGGTCTTTCCATTTGTTGTCTGTCGAGATGGTATTTTATATAAGGTAGCTGTTTAGTACAAACAGCTTTAGAAATAACCGGTTCAGTACTACTGGTCTAAGGAAAAATATATTCCAGTAAATTGCGATTATTCTATGTTAATGTATCAAATAATGTAATAATATTAGTAGTTTCTGAAATAAGTACAGAGATGTACACTATGTAAACAAAACTAGCTGTTACCCGCGTTTTCACCAGCGTCCCAGCCCATCTCCAGATCGATTTACCGTAATAGCGTAACAAACAAACAGATAAACAAACTCACTTTCGCATTCATAATATTAGTTTGAATTGTCATCTAGTTAAGATGAGCATGTCCCAGAGGACAGCTGCCTATACTCCCTAATGATGAACCTCCGGCATGATCAAAACGCGATGGCGATTTTGTAGTTGTAATAAACTAAGAGTAGTTAAGTACCTAAATACTTTATCTCTAGGTACGCCAAAATTTGAGAATCAGTCCGAAATTCGAAATCACGCCAGAAATTTCGCTGGCTCTACGGAAGCGCCAAAGCTTACCACAAAACCTTACGCAAAAGTTGTGTCTACATTCTAATGTAGAATTTCTAGTGTTTTCGCTAAGCTTTAGAACTTTGTTTGGATTTCCAGATAAGTGAAGTTGGATAGGTTCAATGATCGGCTGTTACGATCTCCTTGAGTTTATTTATATAATTTACGCAGCGATAAACGTTGTGTACTTAACGGTTTTCCCTATATCCACGATGTATTACAAATATTAACTTCAGAAAGACATGTCAGACTTTAAAAAACTTGCTATGTATATCTTTGTAGAACGTGTCAGTAACCTAGACATTAATATAAAATTCACAAGCCTTGTGAATTTTCGGCGAAAGTTCCCAAATTCGATGCGAATCCTGGTATCTTTGAGCCAATCCTTACTAATAATATAAATCTTAAAGCAACTCTGTCTGTCTGTCACGCTTTCACAGCTGAACCGACTTAGATGAAATTGGTATGGACATGCATGCACTTTAGCATGTTTATATCCTGATGTCTTCACACAGTTCCTACAAGAAACGGGTGAAGCTGCGGGGAACAGATAATCTATATCTATATCTATTCTATATTCTATTCTATACTTATAATAAATCTGTAGAGATGTCAATTCTGTACATGAAATATATTTCCAAAATAACTATCAGGGGGTGATTAGGGATCGATACTGATGCCAAAACTGCAATCAGTAAAATTTTTGTCTGTCTGTCTGTCTGTCTGTCTGTATAAACTCTATAGAAACAAAAACTACTCGACGGATTTTAACGAAACTTGGTACAATTATTTGTTATACTCCTGAGATGGTTATAGTATACTTTTCATCACGCTACAATCAATAGGAGCAGAGCAGTGAAGGGAAATGTTGTCATTTTGTTTAAACGCGCTAATCTCAGGAACCACTGGTCCGATTTAAATAATTCTTTCAGTGTTAGATAGTCCATTTATCGAGGAAGGCTATAGGCTATATCATCACGCTAAGACCAATAGGAGCGGAGCACCACTTTTCCACGCGGACGAAGTCGCTGGCAGAAGCTAGTACTGAATATAAATACAAAACAAATAATAGAACGATTCCAGCTACTATTTATTCGGATGGGTACTCAGCAACTGACTCCTGCTGTGGGTGGGGCGGGAGGGAGTGTCAGGCTCTTACTGACTAAAACCCATCCAGGTTTCTTCCTCAGCCCTTTTTGTTCCGAGTACACGGTAACTCTTTCGAACATCCCGTAGTGATTTCTACTATTTGCGGCACGGCTTATAATTTTTTTAAATACTCGTAGGAGTAAATCCCTGAACCGATTTACATGAAAATTGGTATCGGGATAGGATAGGGTATATAGGATGCATAAAGTAGCTCCCTCATCACAGGAGCGAACCAGCCGGAAACTGACGAGTTTGTTAGATGTCTTCATCTTTGAATCTTAGAGGTAATAATTCTATTCCCAAAAGAAAATAATAGGCTTCAATTTTCTTTGACCTTAATCACAGGTGTCTCGACTTCTGGACAGTTTCTTTTATTAACGACTTTGGTGGTGTCTAGACCGAATTAATAAAAGTACAAGGTTGTAATAGTGGGCTTATCAATGTCAGGCTGAAATATTTTATGATCTTAGATCTGTAAGAGCAGTTCTTGCAATCCCAGCGGATGTCTCATCGTACAATGAAGTAATGTTTTTACTTTTAATGTTTGGGTGATTTTGGCAAAAGTGTAGGACGTCAGCCTTTGAGCTTATTATTTCAGTAAAGTGTTATTACATAACTAGGTGTTATTCGCGTTTTCATTTGCGTCCTAAGGGTACTAAACGTCTCCAGGGTCTCATCTATCCCCATACCAAATTTCATGAAAATCACTTCAGCTGTTTTACCTTGAAAGCGTTACAAACGAACATTCGCATTTATAATATTAGCTAGGATTTCAGAATAGTGGTCACAGTGCGGTTCGGATTCAAATAAACAATTATATTGTGCATTTCCTATGTATTTTGATAGTTAGTCATACCTAAACTAATAAGTTGTGGGTTTTTTTCAAATGCTAATATGTGTAAAGGATGAATCAAAAGCGGTAAAACGGTATCTAATTCACAAAGAGTAAAACGAACAGTAGGAAGAGTGATGACCTTTTTATTGTTGTCTTTGAAAAAGGTCAGATCGAATATGAAACGAATGCATTGTGCTACAAGTTGCAAGAACGAAGAACTCATGCAATATTATAATTCCTTTTTAGCTTTTGGTGCTTAAAAGTTTTTGTCTAAAATTCTTAGGAAAAAATGCCATTGATTCATGAATTTAGGAGCTTGAAATGTACCTGATCGATATCGTCTGTCTAGCTTTTTCTGAAGTCAAATAATATGAGACTGCGGGATTATTTATAAGAGTTATCTTGGCCTCCGAACACGAAGGATGAAGGAAGGAACATGGATGGATTTTAATCAGTAACCGCCTTACTTATAAAGTCGGAATAATTTTTACACTGCTGTTACTCAACGAATTAGCAAAAATCTCACTCATAAATGCTATACAGAGTTGTTCCGAAGTTAACACAGGTATAAATAACTGTCAAAATTAAACCCCGCCGCGAGGTGGTACAACCTCCGATTTGAGACAAGATGGCGTATTTAATTTGAATCAGCTGATTGATTTCAGTGTAAAAGAATACGACACTACGTATGACTGTTTTCAATTAAAAATAACTTCTCTAACATCAAGATAAAACCCCAGAGACGATCCTCCGACCGATTTATATTTTTCAAAGCGATGTTATTTTTCTGTCCACGGAACTAAATATAAACTGGAATAGAACTACGACACAAAGTTAATATTAATATTTTTATTTATTATTTATTCAAGTGCAAGTTTGTAACGTATTTGAGTTACAAAGTTTTTGCTATCCCGCAAGGGGCGGTACTCTCCTTTAGAATTACTTCTTTTTGTTTTTAATATTCAGAGTCTCGAAAATTCTTGATTAGATTTTATTTGACATTTATTTTAAAGATTGAATGAGCCAGGTGGACCTTGATATCATGTATTAGAAAGGAATGGTTATGGTTTTCAATTCACTTTAGTTTCAAACGAGCGTACCCAGAAGATGCCTCATCCAGTTGTATACTGTAGATCTTTTTATTTGTCAAATTTACAACAGATGAAAAATCGAATTTTTTACGTCTTCATTCGTTCTTTAGTCGGTTTTTGTGGATTCTAGTCTGTGGCGACAGAGGTTTTACGTACCATAAACACGCAACTGTTATGTAATGTTTATAAGTGAAAAAAAAGTTAAACCTCGATTTTGACTTAAAATTGGGTTTACGAAACCCGTGGTTAAACTTCAAATTACAGATTTTTTATAAGTAAGACGGTAAGAGTCTAACACTTCGACCCGCTCAGCCCAAAGCGGTCAGTCATTTGATGATTCCCTCCCATCCCTAAAAGAATGACACAAGAACTGTCTTTTGACTTTTTTTTCGAGTGCACAGTTACAAAAATTTGGGCACAGAATAACTGATTTAGTTTTTGCCATAACGAAAATCAAAGAGCTAGGCAGATCCTGCGTGTCTTCAAATCAAGCGTCAATCTTGATTAAGGCCGCGTATAGCCGACAGTATAACGGATAGTTTTATCCGTAGCCACTAGTAATAGCAGAGGTTGTAAGGTCGTGACCCATTTCCCCCCTAGTTAACGTAAGGGGTCGTCTGTGAACGCCACAAGCGTTACTGTGCTTTTTAGCCTTCCATTCAGTTTTTTGAGAAAATATGTTAGACGTGTTACTTTTTTTGGCTTTCCTGGCTGTAAACCTAAACCTAATCCTGACTTAAATTATGAAAGCGAAAGTAAGTTTGTTTAACTGCCTACTAGCTTCTGCCCGCGACTTCGTCCGCGTGGAATAGTGGTGCTCCGCTCCTATTGGTCTTAGCGTGATGATATATAGCCTAGCTTTCCTCGATAGATGGGCTATTTAACACTGAAATATTTTCTAAATCGTCTAGTAGTTCCTGAGATTAGCCCGATCAAGCAAACAAACTCTTTAGCTTTATATATAACTAGCTTCCCGCCAACGGCTTCGCCCGCGATATTTAAGCGAATGGATACAAAAACCTTCCTCATTAATCACTCTATCTATTAAAAAAAACCGCATCAAAATCCGTTGCGTAGTTTTAAAGATTTAAGCATACATAGGGACATAGGGACAGAGAAAGCGACTTTGTTTTATACTATGTAGTGAAGCATAGATCTGTTAGTTTGTTACACTTTCACGGTAAAACGGTTGGGCAGATTTGAATGAGATTTGGTACGAAGGTACGTGGGACCCTGGAGACGGTTATAGACTACTTTATACCCGGGTGCGTTAAGTAGTTCTCTCAGGACTTGGTTGAAACCGCGGGAATTAACGTATCGGCGTCAAATCTATTTTTTCTTTGAAATAAAGGTTTTTTTTTTATATAGCAAACGAGTCTTTACCGACTACCTGCCTGTGTCAAGTGAACACGGAAGGGACTTTTCGGCTTTCCGTGTCCGTTGTTAGTAACTGGAAAGGGACAGACACATTTTGTTAGTAATCAAGTGTTAAAGCTACAAACATAATATAAACATGTAACAAAGTTATTTTAGACTGGACACAAATAGAAGAGAAATAAATAAAAAACAGGATGAACCAGACTAACTAAGCAGGATTAGGGTAAAGGAATAAGGAGCTATAATCTAATGTTGTTTTCATTAAGGTTAATCTAGCTTTAATTTTTTCGTATTATCTGTCAGTTTGCCTATTTCTGCATTCACTTCAGAAAGTGTCTGTCAGACGGCAAAGTAAATAGTCACCTACTCGTCTCAGCTATCGTCTTTATGATTAAGATAATAGGCTCGCATAACCACGTGTAGTAATCAAGCAAAACTATGCAGAGGAATTCCGTAGCGAATCAACACCTACATGCATCAAATACGCTCAGATCCTGATGACCTCATCTAATTATGAGTCATATACAAAAATAGACCTTATGTTATAGCCTGTAAGGTGTACTAAAACACCTTGAAATCTGCTGGTCATGTTTATTTAGATTCAATCTTATTTGTTTCACGTTAAGGTCGGTTTTAGTGTGTTTAGGGATCAGAGTTAATGAAAAGATTTTTTGGCAATATAGACTTTATGTTGTCAATGTTAAGATAGGTTTTGTTTCGAATTTCCGTGATATAGTTTTGTTTGTTTTGCTCATCTTAAAGTATTGATATCATTTGTAATGAAAATATATTAGCAGTATATAAATAATATATCTAACAGAGTATATTTCTTGTCCTTTGCGGAGTAAAATGATACTTCAATGAGTGTCATATTCATTGATATTGTTAATTGGTAGCAATTAATACTTTATCTACTTATACTCGAAAATAAATCTGAAGGGTACCACGATGTATGACGCCATCTTTTTAATAACATTGACGTAATTGATAACAATTTTAACTGCAGTGACTGATTAATGCGGCTATGGCGGATTTGTCCAAACGTTTACGAATAAGCGATAGTATAAAGTAGCAAATCGTTTCGATAGACATCTGAGATAGGTACTGAAAAACATAACCCTCCTTTTGGCGCAGTCGAGTAAAAACGAATCAATTCTAATAATAATAATTTTTTGGGCCTTCAAATCAAATCATAATCATCATCTGCCTAGCCATGCTGGGTCGGCTTCCAGTCTAGCCGAATGTAGCTGTTTATTAGTTTTACATGAATTGACTGCCTAACTGGCCTCCACCACCCAGTTACCGGGTAACACTATACCCCTTGGTAAGACTATTTGTTAGGCTTTCTGGCTTCTGGGGCCTTATTATGACCTGCCACAACAAGATTATTTTCGTTGTGAAAAAGAGACGAAGCTATACGACGTTAGTCGCTGTGTCAAACCTGAACAGTGATTGCAAAAACATGTGGTAGTACAGCCCTTGACTACCCGTATCGACTGTCAAAGATCTACAAATGACTTAGCAATTCAGGTTTATTATTGAAGTGCAATTTGATAAATACACTTGAATCAATGGATAAAGTCTATCTATCTATACATATAAAATGCTTTGTCCTGAATGACTGACTGACGGATCAATGCACAGCCTAAACCGCTGATCGTAGAGACATGAAACTTGGGGGTGTGTTCTTTGTATGACGTATGCACCCGATAAGAGAAAAGGATTTTCCGAAATTCTACTCCTAAGGGGTTGAAAAAGGAGGGCAGAGTTTGTATGAAACTCCGTCATTTTTAATTTGAATTCGTATAGCCCACGCGGGCGAAGTCGCTAGTTTACATCATAATAGAATTGTGAATTAACTCTCTGAAGCTGCGCCAAGAAGTTCAAACAACATCGCGCTGCCTTTGGCGTTGATAGATAGTAGCATGCCTATTGTAAACTCGGAGTTAAACATTTGAAGCGTGTGGTTAGCACTGCGTGTCGGCGTCTTGAGAGAACTACTTCATGTATCCGGATAAAAACTGCCCTATAACCTTATCTTTATACCTAATCATAAAATATCAAATTTGGTCTAAATCAGATCTGCCGTTTTACCGTGAAATCTTAATAAACAAACTCACATTTGCATTCATAATATGAGATAGGAAAAAATATACCATTTATAAAAAAAAACTGTACTATCCACGAGTCTGCTTTAAATGTGGATGCTACCAAAGATGGCTAAAATAAATGGCTCCGACGAATTGAGAACCTCCTACTTTTCTGAAGTCGCTTAAAACGTGAGCATTTTGGTGACCCAAGTCGACGATATTACCTACTAGCTTTCCGCCCGCGGCTTCGCCTGCGCGGACATTTTTTTTATAGCTTGGGTTATATTCAAGTTTTAGTAGGGATCCCTAATTATTTCTGGAACTAAATATAGCCTATGACACTTCGTAAGATGTAGCTTTCTAAAATCGGTCTAGTAGTTTTTGAAAAGTTTTTGTTAAAACCCTACAAACAAACAAACAAATCTTTCCTCTTTATAATATTAGTATAGATTTTGGATTTTGGAAAACAAAAATATTTGGACAAATATTAATACAATAATCTGATAATGTATTAAGGATTTTCGGGTATGAAATTAAAAATTAATAAAACAACTTGAACTTTACACGTAAAAGGACAAAGTTTATTTTGTCATCACAAAAACCTTGCGTTGCGGTTTCCGATAGCTATTTATAGATTTTAATAAACACTGATAATTTTATTTAACTCATTTGCTCAATAATTTCATGAAGTTATTGCAAATTCATATTTGTGATCTTCAATTGATAATTGAAGCCATCAAGCCAAGATTCGCTCGGGAATCAAAATTTCTTACGTGTTTTGGAAATATCTGGCAAAGATTTCCAGTTGATAAAGTTTTTTGGAACTATTTTCGTACTTTCTAAGGTTTAGAAGACCGCTTTAGAAGTAGTATAGAGACGAACGCGTAAGAATGTACGATGCCCAAAACAATCTTCCTTTTGTATCAGATCAGATAGATGCTTACGTCATCCGCATACAGGTACCTAAAGGCAAAATATATCTAGCCCAAATTTATCCCAGTCTAAACAACCTTACAAATAAACAATCTTCTAACATAGACATTGTGGCTTATATTAATGCACAGATTGTCTGCGTTTATGCCTGTTCTGTTCAGTGTCCAAGGTGAAGGTTACACCCACGTTTTCGTGTATTTACTGTTTAAGATGTAACTTTGCTCATAGACAAAGGTTATTTGATAGTTCAATTCCCAGTTAAACATCAATATCAATCATGTAGAAACCAAGGTTCTGCAAACCTAACAGACATGTGTTGCTGAGGAGTTTGATGCGCCACTTCTTCCCAGCAAAAACACATAGGAAGTAATGAAGGGCGGGCGTTGGGGGCTGACTTTTGTTCAAAAAGCACGGATTTTCAGCCTTTTTTGCCAAAAAACATTACCAGTGAAATTCTTCCGCCTGCTGGATTAGGCAATATTTTTATATTATTTTGATCAGTGATGCTCTCATGCTGGGCAAAGTCCTAAACCCATTCCTTTAGACTGGGTATTCCCCTGAAATCCACAGAACAGACAAATATTAATGTAAAAAGCCCCGTTTTTGTAATCGCTGTCAGCATCCGCAATAGATTTAAATTAAAATGTTAATTGCTTCTAATAAGGAGTTGGAATTGTTTATTTGGTTTGATTATTTTTTTCTTTATGACAACAATTTACTTAGATTAGGTAGATTTTTGACCAGTGTCCGTTTGCATTCAAATGTTCAGAGATTTTTATTTAGGCGCAATAATTTGCAAAGCCATACTGATCGGACAGTAGACCTGAACTGCCTCTGTATAAAGGCCTGCACAGACGAGGGACAGTCCTAGGCGTACTTTTTTGTTCCTCAAAATATATCACTTGTAGTTGCATTGCACAACGCAACAGACCAAAAGTAAGGCGCACTTGTGTGCTTAATGCAATATCGTTTAATCAATCTAGTTTGAAGGACAAAAGTAAAGTAAAGTAAGTACTCTGAGGACCGCTCTTCGTCAGGCCCTTAATAATACCCAGAAAAAAGTCCCTATATTTGCTCAATATCAATGTTTGCTTCCGCAGGAGCGGCGCGGCGCGATAATGCGCGTGCGCAGGTAGTTGACAACGCCCCCGACATTGCTCTGACTACCGTAAGTTTATTTGTAACCGCCTGCTTAATATCTTGCTATCTATGTTATTTTAGTAGCACAGTAGTTTATTTTGAATAATACCAGTAGCATGTTCTTTATGTAGTGTTCGCCTACTTTTTAGAATTGCAGCGATATTCTTCATACATAACAGATAAATAGGTGTTGGTGGTAAATTTGCTGCGTCACTTCTTCTTTCCACCATAAAAACTAGAGAGAAG
The DNA here is from genome assembly GCA_963891755.1 of Pyrrhia umbra. Classification (NCBI taxonomy): domain Eukaryota; kingdom Metazoa; phylum Arthropoda; class Insecta; order Lepidoptera; family Noctuidae; genus Pyrrhia; species Pyrrhia umbra. The sequence continues at coordinate 8,715,467 of OY982943.1, forward strand.
AAGGGTGGGTCTTTTGGTAGCTTTATGTAATATGTTTTTCGGATGGGAAAATAAATGACCCCTCCCGCCGTGGGTGGGGCGGAAGGGATTGTCAGACTCTTACTGACTAAAACCCATCCATGTTCCTTCTTCAGCCCTTTGTATTCCGGGGCGCGGTATCACTTTCGAAAGTCCCGTAGCCCCGGTAAGCTATGGCCCTGGGGGAGGGCCACGTTATAAAGTTTTATAGGTGTATCCTAATGCCTTTGATTTTAAAGTAATTTGGTGACTCCAGGTGTGAACATGGCGTCGGTGTGGAAACGCCTGCAGCGCGTCAACAAGAGGGCGGCAAAGTTCCAGTACACCGCCTCGTACCACCGGGTAGACCTTGAGACCTCGCCCAAATGGTAAGCAAAGATTTATCTTCAAACTAGCGCTTTACTGAAGTAAATAGCTGACTTTAGTCGGAGTTGGTCAAAAACTTTATTTAAATATCTCCAATGTAAAACAACTAGGGGCCTACTCTTACTCACCGAAACGAGAGGGACATACTTATACTATCTATATATAACAATTCAATTCCCGGGTCGGGCTGCTTTGTAGATTTTTAAATTTCACAAAAAGCAGGCGGTATCAGGTATTTGGTGGGTACATACTCCCTTGCCTGAGAGACGTAAAGCCTTCATCCCCACTGCTACCTTGATAGCAGTTGTTGTTACAGTTCTATGTCAGTCAGGGGTCTCCAGGTGGATTGTGAAAACTCTGACACTAGGGCTTGTTCCCTCAGGAAAGTGTCTTTCACCATGATCATTTAAATGGACCGGCAGATGGCCTCATGTTGTCAATGCAAAATATTTGACCGTCCTTGGCCGCATGCAAACAATGCACGCTGAATTGCAAGCCCGCAAGTATCGATCCTAAAGCTTTCGCAGCCATAATTTATTCGCGACAGATTTAAACTTAGCTGTTACAGCAAAATAGTATACGAAGAATGGCTGTCGATGTCTGTCTGTTTGTGTAGTTTTATTGCGTACTGGATTGGACTTTATTGATGATCTGTCTTCGTGTGCTTTTTGTTGAAGATTTTATATTAAACTTGATTTATATGCTTGTCTTAAATTTTGTTCCAAACCATTTTTCTGAGGACTTGCAGTCGACGGATTATGCAGTTTGACAAACCTACAAAATATGTCATTACAAGATCGTAAAAATTAAATTTAATATTTAAAAAACCCCCTACGCAAAAATGCCTTCAATCCTTTTGGAAAAGAGCTGATACTCTTATACTCCTGGACCGATATTAACCAAACATCTTAGAACCGCCGCAAGGAAAGTGGCTTTCAATTGATGTAAATCCCTTTGAGAGCTGCGATGCCACAGACAGACAGACATCGACGTCTAACTTATAACACCTATTTTTGCGTCGGAGGTTAAAAATTAATTTCAAGAAATGGTCAACTACTTGTATCGTCTGTTACTTCGGCAAAAGTGCTGTGAAATAATGGCCTAGAAATCTGAAGATGGAGCTTGAAGGGACTCTTCAATAAATATTGTGTAGTGACGTATTGTCCTTTTATTGTTTCCAGGAAACCTAATAAATTAAGTGTAGTCTGGACAAGACGGTCGCGGCGAGTGATCACCGATCCGCTGGAATGGGAACCGTCCTTGAAAGACCCGTTAAAGTAAGTAGTAAGCTACATTATCCGGGATTGCTATAAGCTGGGATACGGGGCTCGTAGCTAAGTAACAGCTGTGCGGATCGATAGATTAGCAAGGTTAAGCTGGGCTAGCCGTGGTCAGTCCATGGCATTGGTGACAGTTTTCTTAACATAGCGAGACCCCTCCGTGCTTCGAAGAGCACGTATAGCTGTCGGTCCTGCGCCTGATCTCACCCCGGTCGTGTCGGATTGCCCACCCATCGGACTATGAGAGTGAGGGAATAGAGAGTGCACCTGTGTCTGCGCAAGCGTGCGTGCACTATAATATTTCATGCGTACCTGGCTAGTCTTCAATCCCCGTGGGCAGAAGTTGTGGATATCGAAGTCCTCGGTTGTTAAAAGAATACAATTTTTCAGCTGTGAATGTGAATGTTTTCAGAGGGTCAGTAATCTACACGGTGCCGGATAACCGGACAGTGACCGTGACGCTGTTCAAAGACTCGCGCACCAACGAGCTGGAGGATAAGGACTGGACCTTCGTGCTTGAGGATGTGAGTACTACAGGCATTTTACTCATGTTAAACATTTAAGCTGAAGCTTCCTCTCGTTGTGGTCTATGGTTCTGGCCAAGACAACCTGACCAATCCAGTTTGTATGTAGTTCTAGAATTCGGTGGCGAAAATGCACAAAACAATACCTAATTGGAGACACCAACTTATTGGGTGTAATAATTATTTTTCAGTTTGTAGTGTTTTAAAGTCGGTTTTATTTTTGAATAATAGATTTTGTTCAATCGGCATTCTCTAATTCTGTATCTCTCATGCTGGCACTACACTTGGCGTATTTGTCCAAATATTTGCGCCATATTTCCGTATTGCAAAGTGAACATTACACTACTACTAATAGGGTTCACTTTGTGTTTATAAAATAATGCGAATATTCGGACAAGAACGCCAAGTGTTGTATCAGCATTAAATGTACTTTGCCTATTGATTCTTACTTATTAACCTTTCTGGTAATCCTAACTAATATTGTAAATGCGAGAGTGAGTTTGTTACGCTTTCGCGTTAAATCGGCTGCTGCTACTTCTTATCGTGGTGCGTTAAGCAGTTCCCTCCGGGGTGACAGCTAGTGTGATTCATATCTTGGCCGATATGATAAGATCCATCATCAATGAAATCCACCATCTCCCCCAGGTATCAGTGACAGGCAAGCGGCGCCGCCTGGCCGTCTGCTCCATCAACATGCGCAAGTACGCCAGCCTGGAGCCCTCGCAACGCAGCCTGGTGCTGACCCTGGACCCAGTCACGCAGAAGATTGTAGCTGCCTCCATACAGCTGACACTGCACTGTGTGCTGTTGAGGGAGGGGCAGGCTACGTGAGTGGTTTCTGTACTAGAGTATTTTAAGTCAAAAGAGTATTGGACTTAAATGAAGCAAAGATTAATGTATACTAGTGTGCGAATGTCGACCGTAATTCATTAAACTTTAAGTTTGGAAACATTAATTTAAGCTATGCTAAATTTCACACGCCTCCTTTATACACTCTACTTTTCTTCTACTCTAAGTCTTCATGTATTAAAATATTGATATTTATTTGAATTAAGTAACTACTAACTTTTAGGAGATAATAGGTATACAAAAAAAATAATTGCAACTAACATGAAAATACTAAATTTAAACAATAATATAAAAACTATGCATGCACACAGAGTTCAACAAAGAAGAATAACCTTACCACAAAAACCTGTTTAAAATGCTCACTGACTCATGTCTTGCTGTTAAGAATATGGATACCCACCACCCACCCTCCACCCATGTATTAACCTGCCTTGCATTCTCTATTTCCAGTGACGAGGATATGCAGTCCCTAGCGTCCCTGCTGTCAGTGAACAATAACTCTGATATCGCTGTGCTAGAAGATTTGGACGAAGACGACTACACGTTGTCTGATAATTCCACTAGACAGGTAAATATATACAGCTTCTTGGACCTTATTTACTCTGAAACAGTCGAATCCCTTTGTGTGAATTGCCAGAGAAGTATTATCAACGTACCTATGTCTGTCCGAAAAATTGCCGTTTTTGAGAAAAATGGGTGCCAAATCTCATTGACATTTTGGTCTCTGGGTTTAAGTATCTGCAATGCATCTAACTGCAAATAGACGCATCTGTTATTAATTATTGTTACTTAAACACCATTGGCACGTGGCAGTGATTATTTACCGTCAGTTGGTCCGACACCTTGTTTGCCATCAGCAATGACTTAAAAATCTTGGCAGTAGAAAGAGCTTTGAAATTCGTTAATGTAAATTAATCATTAACTCAACAGATGCTGGACCTTCGACAGCAAATGGAAGAAATGACACAAAGTTTAACAAACAGCGATATCGCAGCGACCCCCAACAGCGTACAGAGCCTCAACTTCGACAACTCGCGCACCCCCACCGCCCCCATCACCCCCGACAACACCACCCCCACTACACCCACCACCCCCGTACCTTCAGACCCCATCCCTAACGACAACGACACCAATTTTGAACCCGCTCCAAAGTCTAGACCAGAAATGCTAAGTCATTTGACTAAGTTAGCTATGTCTAAACCTGAACCTAAATTTTACTCGACCCCCAAAGTGAATAATGTGGTGGAGCCTAAGGGGGAATTGAAGGGGATGGTGTTCAAGCCTAGGACGGTTGCGATGAGGAACCTTAAGCCTTTGGAGTTAAAGACTAATTTCAATCTGGATAGGAATGAAAATGAAAAAGATGAGGACAGCGATAAGACGCCCACGGCTGCCGACATGGAGAAGCTGTTCCCTGGGAAGTTTGATAAAGATAAAGACAAAACTCCAGTAAGTTATTAAAAAAAAAAGTGTATATGTTTACAGAAGTGTACAATCGGCTCAGTTTTAGTTTACGTAAGAGTTCTATAACATTATATAACATTTACAAGAAATAGTTTAGGAATCTTAATAATAAAATAAGAATTTCAAAAAGTTAAGATATAAATCTTTAGTAGGGGTCCCTACTTAAGTTTTATATCTTAACTTTTTTTTAACCGAACAAGGTTTATTTAAACCTGTGTTTCAGGCTATCACTATATTAATATTAACATCACGCCGTATTTCTTGAAGTGATAGACAGTGACATTGAAAATAATTTTAGGCAGACATTTTAGCAGTAGTCTGAATTTGTCCAAGTCTAGGAACAGTCTTGAATCTATTTAGTATATAAATATAAAGATGGGTCCTACGATTGCGCCTAGCGGATCTCCAGAAGTGGCTTATAGAATATTTGAGTGATGATTATCAAAATCATTTTTTTCCTTACGATTTGTGATATAGAAGAAAGAAAGAAGCGAACCATTGCAATAAGTTCAATTTAAGTTTAAGTTCAATAAGTTTAATTCACAGATTCCATTAAAGGCAATTTTATTTTATTGCAATTCATGATCAAACTTGTCAAAAGCTTTGCAAAAATCCGTATAGGTCCTGCACTATATTTGCTTGTAGGAAATAATTCCAGTGGTAATACTCACTGTTGTGTCGTGTCCAGGTGCAGGACCTGCTGGAGTGGGTGCAGGGAGTGACCCGGGAGTACCGCGCGGTACGAGTGACCAACCTCACCACCAGCTTCCGGTCCGGGCTCGCCTTCTGCGCCATCATACACCGCTTCCGGCCCGACCTCATGTGAGTACCATATCACCATAGGACCTGCTGAAGCGGGTGCAGGTGACCTGGTGTTTTTTGCTACAATTGAGCAATTTGTGCAAAACTTTTTACGATCCAAAGAGTATAAGAAAGTAAGTTTATCTCAAAAACCAATACGTCTGGTTTCTGACTACCCTATCGAAACCAAAAATAAAAACTTAGCCATCGTACTTTTATATTGTGAATCAAACTGAATGAATTAAGATGATATTTGATACATAAGGAGTAAATGATCTACCTAGTATTGATCACAGGATATTTTTACACCGGCCAAAGCTAAAATATCCTAATATTACAAATGCAAAAGTGAGTTTGTTCGTTACGCTACCCTTAAGACGCGGGTATAACTGGGGGAAACCGATAGTCCAAAGAATAATATTAAGCCTAAGTTGAGCGAACTATGTTGCGTTCCAGTGACTTCTCCGGGCTGCAGCCGGACGAGGCGGAGAAGAATCTCCGCGTGGCGTTGGAAGCGAGCTCCAAGCTCGGCATCTCGCAAGTGCTGACCGCCGCCGACGTCTGCTCCCGACAGATTCCTGACAGATTAGCCGTGAGTTACAACACTCGTATAAATGGTGTTCTACACCTAATCGAATGGCAAAACATCGATTATCAAATGATCGAACATGATAAATCGAATACCCAAATATTCGAACTTTCATTTTATCGATTGGTTTGCTGAAAAAAATATCAATCAATATTATCAGTTTTTTAATGACTTAAATAGTAAACTAAATTCTACATACAACAATCTATATGTTGCCTACATTATAGAAAATATATGTCGAACTTTCAATATATCGAAAACTCAATACATCGATGCTCTGTACATAGAGGGATATACTTATACTATCCACAAATAACAATTGTTTGCACCTTACCACCCGAAAACCCATAAGAAAATTTACGAAACTTTAATCGTATCTTCGTTTTCGTTGAGTTGGAGTAGGCCACGGAAAGACCGCGACAAGCGTTGCTTAACCTTGATCCTGTTATACTGAGCCACGATTCCCTAGATAATGTAAAAATCTGTTTGTTCCAGATAATGACATATCTCTTCCAGCTGAGGGCACATTTCACAGGCAACGAATTACAAGTAGAACAATTAGGTAAGTCATTCAATTCAAAGCATTTATTTCAATTAGGCCTAATAAAAAGTAAGTAAAACTTTTGAAAGTAAGTAAGCAAAGCAATATATATAATATCTTATCTGCTGCGGGATGATCGAAAGAGTTACCGCGCCCCTGGAACCCAAAGGGCTGAGGACGGAACATGGATGGGTTATAGTCAGTAAGAGTCTGACACTCCCTCCACCAACGGCGTGAGGAGTCATTTGAGATTTCCCATCCGAAAAAAAATACTATATAAGTTTTTTGCCCATCTGAAGTTTTCATGGTATTATCCTTACTAATATTATAAATGCGAAAGTAACTCTGCCTGTCTGTCTGTTACGCTTTCACGCCAAAACTACTGGACCGATATAAATGAAATTTGGTACAGAGATAGAATAGACCCTGAGGAACAACAAAGGCTTTTTACCCGGGTGCGCTAAGTAGTTCCCTCGGGATGCGGGTGAAACCGCGGGAAACAGCTAGTTAAACATAAATACGCATAAGACAGTGACGCAGTAATGGGACAGTGTCGGTATTTGGACAGTAGTGACGAAAAAAACAGGATTGTGACGAAAAAAACTGGACTGTGACGAAAATATCTGAACCGTGACGAAAATATCTGGACTGTGACGAAAAAATCTGAATTGTGACGAAACACTAGGAATATACTTGTTTCTCAATTATTTATTTAAATTAAAGACTATTTATATCTTTTGGTGCTATTAATTAATTGTTCATATTCACACAATAATCGTATACTTCCAGGTAACGACGAGACGGAGTCCTCGTATCTAGTGGGCCGGCACGACACGGACGGCTCTATACCTCAGGAGCTGTTCAGCAGGGAGATCAGCACGCGAAGGTCTAGGAATATGATGGACAGGCCCAGGCCGGGGTGAGTTAAACTAACATGTCTACATAAATATAAAATGAATCCCTATCTCCCGTGGTCAACGCGTAGAGGGGACCCCCCTCTATCTCCGTACCACCAAATTTCCATTTACCAAATTTCTCTGTATTACCGTAAATTATAGTTACCCCTGGAAGCGGGTGAAACCGCAGGCAATAGCTAGTTTTAGATAAAAACGGACAGACATGTGGTTCTGATTAATTTGTTAGAAAATTTTAGGTTTTTTCACTTTGATAAATAATTTTATTTAGATGCTGAAACACTTGATTTTGATTTATCTATTGGAGTGAATATTAATAATTAAAAAATACAGTTTTTTTTAATATTTGAGATAAGCGATACCGTGATATTAACCTTTTTTACTTATCTAATAAAAATGAATCCCTATTTCCCTTGGTCACGGCATCACTCGTGAACGGCTGGACCGATTTGAATAAAATTTGGTACGGAGATACTTTTTATCTGGCTGCGCGAATTAGTTATCACGGGAAGTGGGTAAAATCGCGCGAAATAGCTAGTTTAAAATAAAAACCTTGCCCCACCCTACAAATTTGTCTTGTATTATTTTGTCCTCTTATCTCCCAGGTCCCAAGATTCTCAAGAGTCCCGTCACTCCCAAGAGCGAGCTAGCCCAGACAAGCCCAGCTCGCCCAACTCCTTCATGGCCCCCGGCGTCCGGGACATGTTCTTGCAGCAGTCCAAGACGATCCTGGGCAAGATGCTGTCGCCAGCCAGGGACTTGAGAGCGGAGAAGCCTACTGCCAAGTGGTTTGCTGATCCACTCAAAGTTAATGAGGTCAGTTTTTTTAAACGTTGCCCTTTAAACTTTAATGATTAAATTGAGTTTGTTTGTTACGTTGCCATGGTAAAACGATTGAACCGATTTGGACGAAATTTAGTATGGTAATAGAGGGAACACAGAAGACGGTTATAGGCTACTTTGAGTTTGTTTGTTACGCTTTTACAGTAAAATGGCTGAATCGATTTTGATGAAATTTAGTATGGAGATAGGGGGGATCTTCGAGACGGTTATAGGCTAAGTGCATTAAGTAGCTCACTCGGGACGCGGGTACAAGTGGTATAATTTTATGTCGATTCAATTATTTCGTGTCTATAATGTGTGTACCAATTGATTTTATGAAAAATATAAACATAATAAAAACCCATTTTGTTCTAATTTTCCTAAATAGATAAATAAAAAGGCATTAAATGATGAATGATTATGTTTAGAGCATGAGATTATCATAAATGTGGCGCATTTATCTTTACGCCATTTTGTTACTTTTGATGGCAGAATAAGAACAACTTTGTTTACATTTTTCATTAAATCTATTCGTATGATTATATCTATATCATACGGTACTGACTATAATATGCTCATGCTTGCGACACTCAGCCGCCCCCGGCGCGGCCGGAGAAGCTGATGACTCGCAAGGAGCTGACCGACCCCTTCGGCTCGGACGAGGAGGAGGAGCAGCTCGACCCCCCCGCGCCAGCCGCACAGAGCAATGGCAACACTGACACAGGTATGTTACTCACATATAAATCTTCCTCGAAGACGAAATTTAATTTCTTCCAATTACGGAAAAATAATGCGAACTCTACCTAATTTTTTTAAGTGTAATGCTATGTTTAAATGTATTATAAAATGTCGGCCTGAGTGCTAAAAATATCCAGATAATAATCAAAATATAAAACGACTCGATTATTTTTAATTAAGTGTTAAATTAAATTTAAAGATCAAGAAGAATTATTAAATAGTAAATTGAGTCGGTAAATTAGTGTCACAGTTTGCTATTGCCATACAAAATGTATGAAAGAAACGCGTTTTCACAGCTCGTAAAAAATGTCGATTGGTGGTGCCTAGTGCCTATTACAACCCAATAAGTTCGTAATGGAGAAAAGCAAATTCAAATGTTACTGGTTAACCGGTAATTGAGTTAAGCTTGATTACATTGAGTTCAATTGATGACATCGGTCCTTAATAAAATAAATGTACTACGTCTGTGATTTTTTTCACATTTCTAGGTACAGCCATTCAAAAGTTAGAGGGGGGGGGGGGGTAACTCGTATCGAACAAAAATTTGCTCTGAAAAGCTAGATATTTCGCAAATGGCTCGCTTAACCAAAAAATGGTCTACACACAACCATAATATTTTTGAAAGACCTATCTAACGATACCCCACACGAAGGGGTACGCTAGGAAATAAATATTCATCCCCACTTTACGTGTTTGGGAGCTACCCTAAAAAAAAATATTTTTCAAAATTTTATTTTACCACTTTCTCGGCGTGATCAATATACATATCCATACCAAATTTCAGCTTTCTAGTATCAAGAACCTCTGAGTTATGCCGCGGACAGACAGACAGATGGACATGGCGAAACTATAAGGGTTCCTTGTCGGACTACGGAACCCTAAAAAGATTTCATGAAACGTAAAAGCATATCACAAAATGTTGACCCACCAATATTACGCATTTAAAATAACCCATCTCTTTATTCCAGCAAAACCCCAACCGGAACAAAAGCCGCCGGAACCTGTACCGGATCCGTTGACACAGCCGGAGCCCGCGCCGGGCGTGCCGGCCCGGCCCCCCCCCGCCGCCTCGCCCGACCTGCCCAAGCCCACACCGGTAAGACTAGTGCGAGCTACAGGAATGGCTTGACTTTGTAGTCGTAGTGTGAGTGTAGCTGTGTGTCGTCATAGCCGGGGCCGATGTTATTGTACAGATTAATCGTGATTGTCGGAGGTCCTGGGTCCGATTTTTAAATTGCGTAGTGTTTTTGGATTTTTTTTAACTCGATTTTCACAGTAGTTGCTCGGAGTCTGGGTGATTTGATAACAATATTATATTAGCTGGGGAGTTTATAGCACCACTTCTTCTTCCCAGCAATACAATATAGGAAGTGTCAGTAGGGCTGTCTTTTGTAAATTTGACGTTCAAAAATGCTGATTTTCAGCCTAATTAGAATAAATATTTTTTGAATTTTGAATAGGCTGGTCCCCTGTTACTTGTGACTTCTCGGGGTGCTAACCTGCTTAACCTTTTGAAAAAACAGGCGTGATCTTGATATAATTATATTGTAAAACAGAAACTGATAAATATCAGCGTCAAATCTAAGCACAAAATACTTTTTGTGCTTGAAGTATTTATGGAAATAAATAAATAAAACCTTCATGGAAAAATATACATTTAAATAACGAAAACCCCAATCTTATCCGAGCAGTAGTTTTTGAGTAAATCGCGAACATACAAACATACATACGGCTAGAATACAGATCCTCCTTTTTTTAAAAGCCACTTTTGACTGCACGTTGTGGCTGAGCAACTGCCTGCTGCGCGGCATGTCGCAGGATCAATTCCCGCACGATACAACTAAAATTGTTTGGGGTCTGTGTATGTGTAATGTATGTTTGTAAACGCACCCACGATATAGGAGAAATTTCTTGGGGCAACGCTTTTATTAAAAAAAAAACTTATGCAACAGTCCGGAGTATTATGTAGGAAATATTTTGTAAGAATATCTATGGACAATCTAAGATTCCAGGTGACTACTAAGACCTCCCTAATCGCCCTACCAATATCAAGTATCGAGCCCAAGGCCTCACTTCGCGTTTATAACCGGTTTTCAACTATTTTCAACCAATATCGTCATGGCTACAATTTTACACACAAATCTGTTTATGGTTTATGATATTATGTCTTTGGTTTTCAAAATACTTCAAAAGATACATATATACAGTATCATAATATATAGAGGTGTGATACTGACATTATTATCAAAGATTTTCATTTATAACTGAGAATTATTTTTAGATGTTGAGATTTTTTGACTATCATTAGTGTTTTTTTTCGTCATACTAATAAGATCATTAGATTTATTACATTCGTAACTGTCTGCAGAGTAAATAATAAAAAAAAATATAATTTAAAATAAATACTTTATTATATAATCTCTTTTAACTGTCAAAAAAATATTTGAAATATTATGACAATTCCATTTTTTTGTATGTTGGTATCAAACTGTACTCTATGGTCCAGTCGCCATAAAAATGTATTTTATTATTGTTTGTGTCTGTCCAACATTGGGATATTACAATAACTGCAGATACAATGTAATAAGAAATGCTAGTGCGTTAATAGCTAGTGTTTATCTGCCAGTTAATTCATTATAACCATTATCGTATAACTCGGTACGGTTGGCAATGCAAATAAAAATATTAGGAGTTTTTTTTTGCAAACCCAAATGGTAATATTTAATTAATGTTCCGGGTGTTGAAAGCTATTGAATCATTGCTAGGATTTATTGATTAATCGACTTTTGATCATCTGTAATCAACATAATATAACACACAATCTGTAATCAATATCTTTAACTTTGATCAAGTTAAAGATTAAAAAAAATATTTTATAAAAAAAAACATAAAACAATCTCCTAATATTTTCCCAATTTATTTTGCCGACCGTACAATTAAAAAGAACCCCGTCATTTCTTTCCATTGCCCATCGACACCGCTTACAACAATGCCTGTGTTTGACGCTTCTGATTGGACGACGCTATGTAACCCCGCTTCGCTGATTGGTCGAATATCACGTCATCGCTCCTCGATTCCCATTGGCCAGCAATTGTTATCACGTCATGATGAGTTGAAAGAAAGAGCGAGACAGCTGCTCGAGGCTACGAAACGAGAAGCGAGGGAAAAGGATAGAAAGATGCGACAGAATGCGAAGGAAAGAGAAGAGAAAGAGAATGGACTGCGGAATGGAGATATAAGTCCTAAAAAGGTATGAGAGAACTTTATTGCTAGAGCTGTAGTCTTGTTCTTGTTGAATAGACTGTAGAGTAGAGTAGATTTGACCATACTTGACTAAAGCCTTACGTTACTGTTAACAAAAAAAAAATAACGCTAAATTTAACACGTCACACTGTCTCTTTCAATCGTGAAGTTGACAGAGATGGAAGATATCATAAAAATATTTAACAATTAATAAGTGAGCATTTCTGTAAGCGATTTTATTAAATTGTAGCTTAAGAAGCAAAAAGTCAGTGAAAAGGTCTATAGTTTCTTATTGAACCCCTCTAGGGGCTCCCACTTAAAGGAATATCAAAAATATGTATCTAAATAAAAATATTTTAATTTGTAATTTATTTTTTGTTTGCTTTCTGAGCAAAATAGTATTGAAATTGTTAGAATTGAAATTATTTCAACTTAAAATCCCAGCTATGCCCTAGCTAGGTATTGAGAACAAGAAGAGAAGAAAATGTTTATAAAATATATGTTTTTATAAGTGTTAGAAGTACGTTAATATTCAACTTAATTGTTTGTCCATATATCGATAAAGGCAAATCTACAGTTAATTTTATAAAACTATGGTTTTCTAGCACATTTATATGAGTTTAAACGCAAGCACTTGATGTTAAAAGCCTTTTTTGTACATTATATTTTGTAGAACAGTTGCTAACAAGAATATTCTTTCTAGCCCATGACAGAGGAAGAGAGACAGGCGATGCTACGCGAGAGAGCGAGAAAGCTGATCGCTGATGCTAGAGCCGGCATTGTAAGGTAAGTTGTCCTTATGTAAAAAAGTTTTCAGACGATATGTGACCTTCTCTATAATATAATTATGATCTTCTATACTTCATTTACAATAAGATTAGAAAAACTTCAAAACTCTTTTGCAGCTGATTCAACCGATTTTAAGTTCTATTCCGTACTGATAAGGATTGCGTTGAAAGCAAAATAATGTTTACAATAACAAATTTATCTGCATTTTGCTTTTGTCATGTCACCTTAGCAATAGAGCTCAAAATCGTTAAATGTCCAATCTCTTATTAAATGGAGTATAAGTAATAATCGGCAAGATTAACACAAAAAGTTAAGAAAAAGTTTGTGTATACATTTAGTTACATTTTAATTTGAAACTACAAAAAAAAACGAACATATCTATGTAAACCACATTGTTGTCAGACATTAGTGGTTAATATATTCTTTTGACGACCGATACCGCCCGTTTGTCGTGTTCTCTTAAGCACGGCAGTGTAAATTATGGTTACCCATCCATTTATGACTTAACTTCGCAGATGGACGCAATAAGTGTCGCTGCAACTTAGGCCCAAGTTTCAGCATAAATTCAAACTTCTACCACTCGATGGATATCCTGTCATTTTATTTTTTTTATTCCTAAAACAGTCGATTACCAAGCCGGGGTTGACAAGACGAAAATTCCCGCCTCGTGGGTCGATTATATAACCAACTATCGGTGAACTTGGCCCTTAATCCCCTTTAGTTCTGTAACTTGTTATAGTAACATGTGAGGGTGTAACAAAAGTACAAACATGTAGTCCTATAGCCTGTGTTATGCTGGCACTACACTTGGTTTATTTGTCCAAATATGTGGCTTATTTTATAAACACAAAGTGGACCCTATTTATAGTCGCATAAAGTTCACTTCGTTATACGGACAAGGCCCAAATATTTGGACAAATAAGCCAAGTGGTTACAGTAACATGTTGCTGTGTCACAGTCCCACGTCTCCGCTGTCGCCGTCGCGCAACTCACGCACCGGTACAGTCGAGATCATCAGCAAGCAGTCCGTCATGGATGAGATTGTTGCAGGTGAGTTCAGAAAGAAATAAATGTATTACTTCATTTATTTCTCACGTAGAAAATAGTATTTGGTACAATAATAATAATAACAAACAATATTTCATAAACCGTGACAGTACTGTCGAGTTAAAGGCAGATTTTATTATTATGTATTTAAATGTTATGAACTTTAAACACAATAAGCATAGACATAGTCGTTACATTTAATGGTAACTATAATATAAAACAAAAAAGCAATGAGTCAGGATTTTTTGCTGTTAACTGTAAAAAGACGATTGTAAACATTTATTTTTGAAAAAAGTGTCTATGGAGTTTCTCGCCGGCTCTTCTCCATAAGACCCACTTCTTGGAACCGTGCAACTAGCTTGAAGTTTCATAAGTGCCTGCAAAGACCTATTTGAAATTTAAAAAACTGAGTTGAGTTTGAGTTGAGTTAAACTGTACTTCAGTACATAGAAACATGGCATTTGACGGTAATTGCAAAATATTTTCTCCAATCATCACTACTTTAGCACCTGACTGTACAATAAAGCCTAACTCTGTATTTACAGCGGGCGGAGTAGAACAACTGGACGCGTTGCTCGGTAGAACAGACTCCCTCCCCTCCAGTCCTGGCTCCAGGAAGAGTTCCGTTAGTCCGGATAGATCTGGTGAGTCTTCATGTCTTTACTAGCCATTATACAGTATGTTCACGTAACACGTCGCATAACTTGATGTGCAACATGACACATGTAATATGACGACGAAATGTCATGCAACATGATGCGTAACACGCTGTGCAACACGATGCTATAACACTGCCTTTAGGCAGTTGTCCCACCAACGATGAGAAAACGACTAACTATCGGCTATTTTCTCGCTCAAGAAACGTACAATAGGTATACTTTCCGTGTGAACAAAAGAGCTATGAAAGATAACACTCGCTCGGCGATACTCGCCAAGCGATTAGAACTCACGCCGAGAGAGCAACCAGTGGTCATTTCTTTACAGTGCGTATCTGAAAGTACACGATTTTTACTGCCGCGAGCGAGTGATGCGAGTAATCGCCCGCCTCACTCGCACACTCGCTTATAGCCGAGCTACACAAATATCGGAACTACGCACTCGCTCCCCGCGTCTCGCTAACTCGTTTCTAGTTCTAGCTCTACTCGTTACTCGTTAATCGTTGCCGGTGAGACAAGTGCCTTAATTGATATTATAACTATTTTGCTACTGATATTGATGGAGTGTTAAGTCTCCTAAAGTAAGATCAAAAATCATGATGAACGACAAATTATCTTCGACATAATGAAAATCATATATATTCCCTACCGTAGTCATGTCACCGTATTTATTTAAGCTACCGCAAGAGAGCATGTGACAACATAGGAAAAAAAAACTTGTTTTAAAGTTTAACTTTGCGCGTAGTCGAGTTTCAGTGTTAGTTTTTTTTTCTTAATTCTGCCATTTTTATGCTCATTTTTGTATAATACTAGCTTTCCACCAAGAATACATCCTCCAAAGTTTCAAGTCTCTACGATCAGTGGCTTAGGCTGTGCTTTGATCCGTTAGTCATTCAGTCGTTAGTTACGTAAGACCATGCGCCAAAATATTTGTAGATACATAATATATAATCAGTATTTATGTACTGGAGACAATAAATGCTTATTCTATTCTTCTATTCTATTCTATTCATGTGTGTACAGAAGACCGTCACAGCGAGGACACGAAGAGCGTGAAGTCGCTCTCGCTGAGCGGGGAGAGGCGCTCACCACTTCAGTCCTTCACGGCGTTCGTGGACTCGCTGGCGCCGGAACACGACAACAACGATACTGACGAGGTGAGAATAGTCTAGGAAAAGTCATAACCCGCCTTGTTGCTTCGTCGTAGTCGGGTAATAAGTAGCTAACACTACCCACAAAATATATATTTTTCTTGTTTTTTAAAAAACGTTGCCCCACATTCGTAATTACTCCTGCATCGTGGGTGCGTTAACAAACATTCATTACACATGCACAAATACCCAGACCCGGAACAATTTTAGTTGTCCCGTGCGGAAATCGAACTCGCGACAGCAGCCAATTGCTCAGACACTAAGCGAAACGTAACGCCAAAAAAAAAAATCGACAAAAATATTAGTATTTTACATTAAATCTCCCTTTTCGATAGTATTTTACTGAATCTAGTTGCAGTTATTTATCTAGCTATCTGCTTCATTCACGAACGATCAGATAAGGATGCTGATAGAAAACTGATTATTTTGCGATGTGAAAAAAAAAATACTTTTTTTGGAGTTAGTTGTCTAGAAGCGTAATGATCTTTTCCCAACTACATTGGGGTCGACTTCCATTTGAATTGCAATTGATGGGTAACATGATACCTCTTGGTAAGAGAAGGTGTCAGACTTTCTGGTTTGTGAATATCAAGATGTTTAAATTACGCATTAAGGGGTAAGACAAAAAGTCCTTATGACAAAGATGGTATCCTATCCTTGGGCTACCGCGATAACTGTAACTTAACCTTTAACGACTGACCACGAGCCCCAGTCTAGAAGATAACAAACCGCCTTTATATTCTCAGGGTCGGGAAACTGGTTCCTACATCCAGAGCGAGCTGGAAGCGTTAGAGAAGGAACAGTGTGCCATTGACGAGCGAGCAGCGGCGCTGGAAAAGCAGCTCCGACGGGTCATGGAGTCTGCAGACAATACTGAGGTATGGAACACACATCGTCGTCATCAGCCTATTAATTTTCCCACTTCTGGGCAAAAACCTTTTCTCATACAGAGTAGGCTGAGCATTTATCACCACGCTTGCTCAAGGCGAATTGGTGATTCCAGACTTTTTTAGTCTAGGTTGCCTTACGTTTTTCTTCATAGTTAGTCAGTGGTGTCCAATATAATATGCTTACGGAAATTTTCAATAACTATGCGAAGATTTTTTTATTGATATTTTTAATTATAATAAAATAATAATTAATGTCGAAAACCTATCTCGGGTAAGCAAATGTACAGAAAGATAAGCTATTGAAAATGGTTAGAAAGTGCATACTTTGAGAAAGTCACGTTTGTAATAGCCAGGTGCTTTTGCAATTGCTGGCGTCTTAAGATAACATATTACAGGTTTTAGGGAGCTATCTCAGCAAAGCATGTTTTGTTTGGATCACTTATTTTAAGCACTAACTGACATTTTTAATAACCCATCTTTTTGTAAAAGATTTCCTCACTAGAGATTGAATTTTGACATAAGGTCCATACATAGCCTTCCTACCTTACCATTTTTTTTTGATTCTACATAATCTACGCATGTTATTTTTATGTATACATGAAAATTGTTAAAACTTATTTAAAAAGAGTAACCATGGAGCAGTGGCGTGCGGTTCATATAGGCAAAAAGACACTGCCTACCCTACATAACTCAGAAAATATTTACTATCTTTATTTTATTTTAATAAGTATCTAATATTTTATCTCAGAGTAATTACTATCAATAAAAAAATCTTGAAACTTAAATCAGCTCCACCTGTCGAATATCGGTGGTACCTATTACGAAGAATCAATACTCGCGATACATTTCAACAACACAAAAAAGTTTGCGCGGTACTAGGGCGCCCCTAGCGAAAAGACAGAAAACATGATTGCCTCATTTCGTGTAATAGTATTTGTAAAAAGACTCGTAGACATGCGAATACAATGCAGTGTGCGTTCGTATAAATATTTTGCACACATTGACACAAATTACGCACACAAATGACAAAAAAGACTGTGCCTTGTTGCGATTTATACGACGGAAACATCGGTTCGGAAACCTTCGGCTATCGACAAGGCCACAAGGGACGGTGGCCGATGTTTTCGGAACCGATCGAACCGATCTACATTATGATGTAATGTAACTATTTTAAAAAGTAGCATGTTTTGACTTTCTTATTTCTAAATAAACAACATTTCTTTTAGTCGCATTTTTTTTTCTGTGACGTGAGTTTCTCGCGCGTCGCCCGCCAGGCCGCCATTGTTATTGTTTATCTGACTTGTTCTGTGCTAGCGAATATTTAAATAATAGTAAGATTTAAGCGTTGATAATAGTGTGAAATGGAATATATTCACTGTGAAAGTTGTTCAGGTGGTGTGTGTGTTGTAAAACTATCTTTCGAAGAAAAAAACAAGTGATAGCGAAAGGCCGCTGCACCTACACCAAATCAGATACAATTTATACAAACTAAAGGTATAGTCAATCAATCGTATATTCAATACTAAACAATTTGATTCCTATTATTAGCTCTCGGATTGCATACACGCTATTTCCCTTACTTACCTACCTACTATTTTACCGCAATAAAACCGTCTGGAACGACGCAGGTTTCACCTATTCATATTTATCTCCTACGGTAGAAAAAACCACGAGCAATATGACTTGAAGCTTCCGTACACTTGGAGAAAATCGTATTGAAACACGATGAAAGTAGATCGAAACCGAATTATTATTCAATCACTTTTTTATTGTTTGTTTTTGAAGTAAACATGAGTTCACTTTACGTAAAAGAATTTGTTCCTCAGTGAATAAGGGAAGTTATTAAGAGAGGTCAACTTTCATGCGAAATACGACTGAGTTATGGAAAACTATTTACGAAATTGCTCTTAGATATTCATGTTCGAGTTTTTTTAAATCAAATCTGAATCTATGATTATTTGAGGCGGCAAATTACATGCATCATTATTTGATCGACAAGACGACGAACCAAAACCAACATGCGGAAGGTATTTTTGAAAAGTGGGTACCAAAGCCAGGCTGGTGTCACCAGGTGTCACTCAGCAGTTTAGGCACATTTGGCCCGTGCGCGGCGCGGCGGCGCATCTCTCGGGCAGGCGTACCTACCTATCGTAGTAAGGTCGTGCGCTGCTCGGCTCGCACGCTAGCGGCAAGCCGAGCAGCGAGTAATTAAGATAGGTACCTATCGATTTTCCGTATAAAAACTTTTTGGCTTTTCTGCCTACCCTACCTAAAAACTCTGTGCACGCCGCTGCCATGGAATATCTTGCTCGTTCTTCTCCATAGGAAACTACTTTTGGAATGGGCAACTAAATTCTTTCTATTTTGACTTTCAAAAATGCTTGTAATTAGGTCTTATTGTAACAAAAAAGGTAAGGTAGGAAATCTATGTAGGGATCTTATGTCAAAATTCAATCTCTAAAAAAACTAATGTCAAAAAGCTATCTCTAGTAAGCAAATAGGTAAGATAGATAAGTTATTGAAAATTGTTCTAAGTGAAAGTTTTTTGCAGAAAATGTGGAGAAGACTTGTCCTGTCCTGTATCCAAGTCCCGACAGACCCGGTAACCTGTTCCTAACCTTCCTGACTATCCTCCCCCCTCATTCTCCTTACATTTTTGTAGCTATAAACGTCATATGAAATTATTATTAAGATATATACAGAATTAACTTTATTTATACAGACTTGAATTAACTTTAGAAGCAAAGGACGATTTCAGTATTTCTATGAACTCTCCCACCCTGCAATAGCTAGACTCCATTTACAATAAGATTAGACATTTAAACGCACCCCATTTACCGTTCGTTCAAACGATTTTGAGTTCTATTCCGTACTGATAAGGATGGTGTTGAAAGCAAAATAATGTTTACAATACCAAATGTATTCTGCATCTGTTTTTTGTTTTGTCACCTTAGCAATAGAGCTCAAAATCGTTTGAACGAACGGTAAATGGGATGCGTTTAAATGTCTAATCTTATTGTAAATGGAGTATAGGTGTAATACATTAGGTAGGTATTTTTGAGCTGAACAGAAGTTACTTATAGCTATCACAATGTAGCTATTGGAGGGTGGGACCAAAATTTACATCCTCCTTAGCTTGATTAACCCGTCACACAAATTTATTTTTGAAATAAAACCTTTTTAGCGCACTTTTTGCGATGTCTTGTACTTTCCTTGTATTGTTGTTCCTAGAATTTAATTAGCGTTATTCCAAGGTTTATTAGTCATGTTTATATGTAACAGGAGGAGGATAGACTGATGTCTCAATGGTTCAACTTGGTGAACAAGAAGAACGCGCTGCTCAGAAGACAGATGCAGTTGAATATTCTGTAAGTATTATTCAAATTACTTAATACAACAAATTACGTATTCTTGGCTGGAGGTCTTAAGCTTGACTGGAGGCCTTAATTTAATTAATTAAATTAGGACCTCGCTTCATTGTCCGGTTAAGCAGGTCGAATGCTGTTAGAAGCACTCTGCAAGAGGTCATGTAGGAAAAAAAATCAACAGGACATTCACTTCATGTTAGTGTTATCAGATGTTATAGTCGTGTTTGTATTTAGTTTGTATTTATGTCGGCATTTTGTACTATCGGTATTCTTCGACGAGCTTAAAATGTTTTATTTTCCCCTACTTTGATTTGCACCGTTAATAAAAACAATTATTTATTGATTATTTAATTTCTCATATACCTACACGGTAAAATTATACTAAATCTATATATATAAAAGAAAGTCGTGTTAGTTACACCACTTATAACTCGAGAACGGCTGAACCGATTTGGCTGAAAATTGGAGGGGAGGCAGCTTAGAACCAGGAGAAGGACATAGGATTAAAAAAAAATGGGTAGGAGTTGGGTAGGAGTTGGGTACGAGTTGGGTAGGAGTTGCATACCACGCGAACGAAGTCGCGCGGGGCAGCTAGTAAATCCTATATAGGAAGGTTCAAATGGTGAAAAAAAAATAACATTAAAAGTTAAGATATTATTAAGAAGAAAAAGTAGGTGTAGGTGATACAAAGTACACCGGGTCATCTATACTTCATTTACAATAAGATTAGTAAAATCTCATAAACTCTTTTTGCAGCTTATTCAAACGATGTTGAGTTCTATTCCCTACTGATAAGGATGGCGTTGAAAGCAAAATAATGTTTACAATAACAAATATATTCTGCATCTATTTTTGTCTTGTCACCTTAGTAATAGAGCTTTAAATCGTTTGAACAAACAGTAAATAGGGTGCGCTTAAATGTCTAATCTCATAGGAGTATAGTAATGAATGCATGTTGTCCCGGCAGCGAGCAGGAGGAGGACCTGTCCCGGCGCTGCGAGCTGCTGGCGCGCGAGCTGCGCCTGTCGCTCGGCGTGGACGAGTGGCGCAAGACGCCCGGACAGAAGCGCCGCGAGCGACTGCTGCTGCAGGCCAGTAGCCCACTCCACCGTCTTATACAGCCTATACAGGAAAAATATTTAACCAGTGCGCAAATTTTCACAAAATAAACTTAACACTTTGTTAGGTCAGTTTGTTAGGTCTTAGTAAAAAAAAATATATCGTTTAAGAAACATATTCATTTAAGAACTTAATTTGTTTAAAACTCGCCGGTCGACTTGTGCGTAGGTTCGTAGAGTAGGTCGACTGAGTCGTATTGTACTCGTGAGTTCGCTATCACATGCCTAGGCAGTACAGTGCTATTACGAATAGATTTTGCCCGTGTTTTACTTATTTCATAATACCTAGGAAACGAGTGAAAAACAAAAAAAAACGAAAAAAAAACATAGAAATGTGATCCATTACTGATACCGAAACACCAAAAATTTGCGTACTGGTTAAAACTTTTCCTATGTATTGTCCCATTGCTTGATTTTTGAAAAAGTTACCGCGCCCCCGGAACATAAACCGTCTTACTTATAATGTCCAATCAATTTTTAATCTGCTGCTTAGTATCGGATTAGCAAAAATATCACTCATGAGTTAATATTTAATCCTTGATTAAGACTTTAAGTAAGGATTACTTAAAAAAATGATTAGATTACAGGTTTTTTATAAGTAAGACGGTATGAGTCTGACATTCCCTTCCGCCCCACCCACCGCGGGAGGGATCATTTGATGATTTCCCATCCGAAAAAAGGCCCACTGCAGGGCACAGGCCTCTTCTCATACAGATAAGGCGTGACCATTGACCACCACGCTTGCTCAAGGCGGATTGGCGATTTCAGACTTTTTAAGTCCAGGTTTTCTCACGATGTTTTCCTTCACCGTTAATGAGTGACTTCTACGAAATACTTAGAAAATACATATGACTTTAGAAAAGTCACATTGGTACTTGCAGCCTTATCACTAGGCCACTTTTATCCGGGTGCCCAAATTTGTATCCTCATAAAACCGCTGGAAACAGCTAGTTTGAATTAAATTTATAGTTCTCACTTATTTATATACTTTGAACAAAATATTGATTGTAACTCTTTATTGTATAGGAACTGTTATCAGCTGTCAACGAGAGAGATAGATTAGTTCAAGAAATGGACGAACAGGAGCGAGCGTGAGTACTTTTTACATTAAATTATCTGCCTAGCCTATTCCCAACTATATTGGGGTCGGCTTCCAGTCTTAACTGGATGCAGCTGAGTACCAGTGTTTTACATGAAGCGACCGCCTATCTGAGCTCCTCCACCCAGTTACCGGGTACAACGATACCCCTTGGTAAGACTGTTTGTCAAACTTTCTGACCTGTAAAAGATCTACATATGACAGCCGAGACCAACAGCTTCACGAGGTATCAAGGTTTAAATTTTTCATTAAATCTTTTGGTCGACCAAAAGATTTTATGAAAAATTTAAACAAAATCATAACTATTTTGTTCTAATTCTGCCAAAGACATTCACAAAATGGCGAAAGGATGGCGCATTTATATCAATTTCATGCTCTAAACATCACCATTAATCATTTAATGCCGTTTTATTTATGTAGGAAAATTAGAACAACATATTATGTTATGATTTTGTAAAATCAATTGGTAGTTTATAGTTAAAAATTCAATTAAAAAAACCTATTATATATTTATATATTTTTGTTGTATCAACAGGATAGCAGATGACGACGCAATAGAACGCAACCTGTCCCAAGTCGAGATCCAGAGAAAGAACAACTGTATCTTACAGTGAACACCCCGTATACGTACACAGCGGACTGGTGATTTGTGTCAATTTTTATGAGTTTTAGAAACTTAATTGTTTTGGGATTGTATTTATTCAGGCGCCATATTGTTTTTTGCATTAATACCTGTCAAGTGTCAGTTTTGAAAGATCTCTAGTGACGTATCTTTATAATAAGTCATCTTTACGTTAGGAAACTTGAGTTAGGCGCTGCAGTGGTGTGACTTGATTGCAATATATGAATATTAATTTGGTTAGTATACATTCTGAACCGGTATTTAATTTTTAAAAGCAATGAGTAACTTATATTTTCAATCAAACAAAAATATTCTACGAACAGGATTGATAAATAGGTTTCTCTTAATTTGAAACTAATTATTATATCTTACTTGTAGTAGTACTGTTCACTGAATTATTATTAACGCTAAATAAATTTAATAATATCGTTCTGTCTCAATCAATTTCAAAGACAAAATGATGTTTAAAACATGATACTAAACTTTTTACCCAATTACAAAGTCCTAAAAGAGTGTACAGTTTTAACAAACAGTTCACTTGTGAAAAATCATGAACTGTTCAAATTACTATTTATTAATTAACTTTATTTTTTTAATTAACGTACGATTTCGATCGAAATATACGTTCGCGTCCTAAACAGCCCGTAAATTTAGGAAAATCGGGTAAAAATATAATTTATTTTTGTGATCAGAAAGTTAGAGGTACGAGACTAGAATGACCTGTTTTACTACTTCTTGATAAGTCTCCGTTGAACTTATCTGCTAGATAGTTTCATTCGACTATCGTTTGATTTATCTAGCTAGGGGATAGGTAAGGTTGACATAAGAATTTTGCGAATATCTTAGTATCGTTATTAAGCCTAATTCTGACTTCAACGAACTGCATATCTGAAGTTATAAAACAGGTTAAAAAAAAGGATTTTGTGAATAATTGAAAAAAAAAAAAACGAAAAAGGCAGTCAAAATTCTATTAACATTTTCAATAAAATTATAATAATTAAATTAATTTATTGAATAAAATGATTTGATTTTGAAAGGCTTCATTGGCATAATATGTAGTTAATTTTATGGTTAAATTGGTGAGTTGGGTAGGGTGCGTGCACACTTGCGATTAGTCGACGACGACTTTTATTTTAATCAATGTCCATTTTGCTGGCATTGAGAGTCAGACAAAATAAAAACCAGTCTGAAGAAGAACTGGTTCTTATATTTGTCAAAAAGTATGCATTTTAACAAATGTTACCATGATTTAGAGCTTATAGTTATTGGGTTTAGTTAAAAATATAACTACTATTAAAGGAAATCGACTCAAAAATCGTTGGGGGGAAAGGGACAACCTTACTACAAGGGGATTTAATATTACTGGCCAAGTGGGTCCCTATATATAGGTACAGAGCTACCTAAACTCTCAAAAATGAAGCATGATGTTATGGCTTATATCTCAAGTATCGTCAAGCATGATGTTATGGCTTATATCTCAAGTATCGTCAATAAAATATTGAAGCGTGTTTTTACAGTATTAAGTAATGTTTTGGCTATTAAAATTATATTATTTCTATTTTTTTTTTATAGAAATCATTCTGTCGTTTTGTCGTCGTCGTCGGCTATGCGCTCGTGAGTAAATAATGATATGTTTGTCTAGGCGTCAGTCATGCGATGGATAATACTCAAAATATTGTTTCCTATATATTTTTATATCGATGAGTATGTTAGCATTTTTCACTGTATAGTTTCTTTGGTTCTAAGCTAAGAAAAGATGTCGGATTTTACACGCACTGTGGTTAATTGCAACTTTTTGCAAATTTGTTGCGACTAAAAATCGCAGCGTGTGTCGAGGCTTTACGATGTAACGCATGTTTAGAACCAAACCTTAGGATAGCATTAACATATTATATTATGGTTTAATTTTATTCTGGTATAGGTTTACCAAAGAATATTTTTTTTAATTCCTACTACCCCCCTTTTTTAGATAGAATGGTGATATTTAAGTACAATTTTGCCATAGTCAATGGATTCTTGTAATGCTATGGTCGAAAGATTTATTTTTTAATTTTTTTAAGTAGACATTTTTGAAACGATCAATATTTTTTTCTAATTTAATGTAAATAATAGCGATTTTTTAGTTAAATGATATTTATTTGTACACTCCAATAAAATCTTGCCGTCGTTTTTTCAGTATTTTTTAAATCGGGAAGTGAATAAAAAAATGTTAAAGGTTAGTCTGACGTTGCGACAAGTCGTTGAACTTTCTTCCTTTATAAAAGTAAAACTGCGACTTGTCGCAAGGTTGCGTGCAGCCTAATCGGCCGGTGCTAAATTGTACCACGTGATCCAGTCTTCACAATTTGTGCAATTTTTACTAAACGATGTACGTTTGTCTTATTATTAAATAAATAATGTAAATATTTGATTGTGGCGGTTCTAAAGTTCTTTTTGTGGTAGACGAATTATACCATCATAGTTTTATTTCAATATATCTATTTGGTAATACTCAGTTAGTTTATCTAGAAGATATTTATGGTACAAATTCTGTTCCATTTAATATTTTTTATTCACAAATTGTCTCGTGAATCGCTTGAATTTCCAGTATTTTAAGTTATATTTCGTAATGAAGAATGGACTTAACTCATAATAATGCCATTCGCGCCAATGTTTTAGCCACCGATATGTTCTGTCCCTTTCTGTCAAGTTAAAATGAAATTTAACAGAATGAGACAAAACGGTTATATTAATTAAAATATAAATCGATAAAATAACAACAATATTCAATCTTGATCCCTATTTCCATAACACCAAAGTTCATTTTTCGCTATCAACCGTCAAAAGAACTTTAGAGCAACCAATCGCGACTTTACACTTAAGTAATACGATAGTTTGCAAACTAAGGCTTCGACATAATCGACGTATGTACACATTATTACATTATGTAGACGATTTGTGTAAATCCAACAATTAAGTGTGATGTCACCTTTATATCGACTGGATTTGTATTAGGGATTAGAATTTTAAACTATCCTATTTTTTTTATATATATTGTCCCACTACTTGGCACAGGCCTCTTCTCATACAGAGAAGGCATGAGCATAGATCTCCACGCTTGCTCAAAGCGGATTGGCGATTTCACACTTTTTAAGTCCAGGTTTCCTCACGATGTTTTCCTTCACCGTTAGTCAGTGGTGTCTAAGATATACTTAGAAAGTGCATATGACTTTAGAACAGTCACATTGGTACTAACTGTACTGGTACCAAAAAAGGTTCTTTATTTCTAACTAGCTTTCCGCCCGCGACTTCGCCGGCGTGGACATTTTTTTACACCTTAGGTTACATTATTCAAGTTTTAGTAAGGATCCCTAATTATTTCTGGAAATAAATATATCCTATGACACTTCCTAAAGATGTAGCTTTCTAACGATGAAAGAATTTTTTAAATCGGTCCAGAAGTTTTTGAGTTAAAACCCTACAAACAAACAAACAGACAAATCTTTCCTCTTTATAATACTACTATAGATTCTGAGTGTTTTTGCAGCGTTAAAAAGCTGTGTTTATAGAACAGCTAATCCCTGATATAAATCCAGTCCACGATAAAAAAGTCAACGTAATTTTTATAAACCGTGGTAGAATATTGGTGTTTCTTTATAACACGCGGAATACACATATTTTACACTGAATTTAATTAATTTAAACTTTAAATTCATTGCAATAAAAAACTATTTGCCTTACCCACTAAATAAGCTGACTGCGTCCTAACTAATATTAAAAATGTGAATCTGTTTGTATTTAACAGCTTCACAAATAATGAATAATGCCACTCGTCTAATAAGCTTCTTTAATTATTGAACTGTTGTCCCTTTCTGTCAACCTTAATTTTTACTTGACACATAAGAACCATATAGTTTGATAGCTTAAAGAAGCTTTCAAGACAAAAGGTGACATTATGAATAAGATGGTTATTGTTGTAACGAAATTCATTCAGTAGTTTTGGCGTGGAAGACTAACAAACATACATACGTCTCCACCTTTCGCAGTTATAATATTAGTAGGATGTTATTGGTTATAAGTGTGTAATATGTGTATCCCGCAATGGACATAGAGTAGCTATACACGGTAGTCAGTGCAAGTACTTGTAAGCCACGCCATAATTGTCTGTATTCGATAACGACGCTACTATATCAAATATCGACCGTAATAAAATAAAGTGATATTGTAAAATTTATTATTGTTTTATTTACTATTCAAATGATTAACTTCAAAGGGTTAAAGATGCCTATATATTATATAACATAACATGTTATAAAACGTTGTCGTATAACTTGTTTTAATAATGTGGATACTGAATGTTATGTTGTATAACATTTGTAAATATTAATTAACTAGCTTCTGCCAGTGACTTCGTCCGCGTGGAGTAGTGGTGCTCCGCTCCTATTGGTTTTAGCGTGATGATATATAGCCAAAATAACTATCAGGGGGTGATTAGAGATCGATACTGATGCAAAAAATGCAATCAGAAATTTTTTTGTCTGTCTGTATAAACGTTATAGAAACAAAACTACTCGACGGATTTTAACGAAACTTGGTACAATTATTTTTCATACTCCTGAGCTGGTTTTGTATACTTTGCATCACGCTACAATCTATAGGAGCGGAGCAGTGAAGGGAAATGTTGTCATTTTGTTTAAACGCGCTAATCTCAGGAACCGCTGGTCCGATTTGAAAAATTCTTTCAGTGTTAGATAGTCCATTTATCGAGGAAGGCTATATATCATCACGCTAAGACTAATAGGAGCGGAGCACCACTTTTCCACGCGGACGAAGTCGCTGGCAGAAGCTAGTATAACATAAGTTACACAACATGTTACTTAATCTGTACGCATCTTAAGGCCTTTGAGTACTCTAATAGACCGTACTTAATAGGACTATGTTCCTGAGAAATACGCGGACAAACATACTTTTGTGAAATTTAACAGACGTATTTAGAAGCTCATATAGACTTTATGGAATTCCAAAAAAATCTAAACATACGGTCAAACCGATAGCTTATCCCTTTATTAGGGTTCCGTACGTGACAATGGACCCATATAGTTTCTCAAGTCAGAAATATTTCACAGGACTTATTTCGTGCTCAGGGAAAGTTATATAGGTGGGTATCATAATTTACTATTTCTACATTTATTTAAATACACTAAAACCTCTAGTTTACCGCCTTGAGTGCACATCATACAGGTTTTCTTTGTCAGCGCTGTCGACATAAATAAAACTACAAAAAAATCAAATTAAAATCGTCTTTATTGATTATTCGTTGTACAAGCAACTATAATTAATAAACATTGTATAACCAACTTATAACAATTAATAGTTTCGTTAATAACAAATAAATTGTACTGGAAGAACTTCTCCATAAATATCTTACTTACAATATAATAATCACTTCGGTATTACATCTTCACAATAAAAATTAGGTACTGTGCTAGTTTGTATGCATTGTAGAAATACTAAGGCCCAAGTTCACCGACACGATAACGATCGACGAAATAAAATTAAAAAAAAATCAAATTAATTGACGACCAGGGGCTGTACCACCACGTGTTTTTGCAACCACTATTCAAGTTTGAGAGCGTGACACAGCTACTAACGTCGTGTAGCTCCGTCTCTATTTCATAACGAAAATAATCTTGTTTTGGCACGTCATGGTAAGGCCCCTGAGTGGTTTAGTGGTCAACATGCCGGAATACCACGCAAGAGGTCCCGGGTTCGATTCGCGGCCGGGCAGAAATTGAAATGATGAATTTTAATTTATGTAACGGGTCTGGGTTTTACTATGTATAATATGTATGTATTTAAAAAGTATATAAGTAATATATCCGTTAAGCTAGCACCCATAACACAAACATGCTTGCTTGCATTGCTTACTTTGGGGCTAGATGGCGCTGTGTGAAATTGTCCAAAGAAAGATAATAAATAATTATAAAAAAAATAACGGTCCGATGAACTTATAGGCCAGTGCTTTTAGCCTCTAAAAACGGTAAAAAGTGAATTAAATAATAGTAGGATGAAACCCATTGGAAAAGGAGGAGAATACAATAAAAATGATAGGAAAAATAAATTACGGGCGATCTGAGGTCGGGAAGTGGGGGGGAGGGGGGGTTAAAGTTAAAAAAACGGTTTATCTAAATTTCCGACAAAACTACAAGTCCTATGAAAAAAAGTTAAATAGCAAAGTTGTAGGTAATAAAAAGATCTACAACTTTTGGATTGTCACTTTTTCACATAACCTCAAAATTTATGTGAAAAATTCAAAAAACCAAGTTTTTGGTTTTTTATTTTTATCTTTTACAATAATTAATTTTTTATCACGAAATTTGGTGAAAACTTACCTTTTTATGTCCCAAACACACTGTAATTTATTTGATTTAAAATGATTATTTTTTCACCCTTATTTTGACTTAATATCGAAAAAAAACCCTAATTTTCAATCGAAAATTCTCGTGTCAAAATATCACTTTTTTTTAAAAAGTCGGCTGTCTTTTTGTTCTTTGAAATCTCTACTTTCAGATGGTATAAAAAATATTTACATTGCTATGGTAAATGTTCTCAGAAAATATAAAGAAACGCTACGAAATAACAGTTAGCAAGGCCAAGATCCTTCTAGCAACTCCCCACTTCTCTATGAAATACCTTTTGATCAGCTAAAAGGTATTTCATAGAGAGGTCCGAGGTTCCGTAGGTCACTCAGATACATAAGTTATCTTAAAATAGCAATAAATAGGCATCTACGCAAAAAATTTAAGCCGGTCTAGGCCTTACTACCTGTTATTTTGTAGCGTTTCTTTATATTTTCTGAGAACATTTACCATAGCAATGTAAATATTTTTTTATACCATCTGAAAGTAGAGATTTCAAAGAACAAAAAGACTACCGACTTTTAAAAAAAAAGTGATATTTTGACACGAGAATTTCCGATTGAAAATTAGGGTGTTTTTTCGATATTAAGTCAAAATAAGGGTGAAAAAATAATTATTATAAATCAAATAAATTACAGTGTGTTTGGGACATAAAAAGGTAAGTTTTCACCAAATTTCGTGATAAAAAATTAATTATTGTAAAATATAAAAATAAAAAACCAAAAGCTTGGTTTTTTGAATTTTTCACATAAATTTTGAGGTTATGTGAAAAAAGTGTCAATCCAAAAGTTGTAGATCTTTTTATTACCTACAACTTTGCCATTTAACTTTTTTTCATAGGACTTGTAGTTTTGCCGGAAATTGAGATAAACCGTTTTTTTAACTTTAACCCCCCCTCCCCCCCACTTCCCGACCTCAGATCGCCCGTAATTTATTTTTCCTATCATTTTTATTGTATTCTCCTCCTTTTCCAATGGGTTTCATCCTACTATTATTTTTTTTGTTTTCAAAAGTTAAAAGCACTGGTCTATTAAAACAGCTGCTTACCATAAATTCAATATTCTAACTTTCAATGGGTAACGTATTACTTGAGATTTTAAACCAGGGTTGAACTAGAAGTGGGTAACACGAAAATTCCAGCTTCCTGGTTAAAAAATATTTTTGTTTAACGTGCCGATTACGTGACCATCTGTCGGTTATCTTGGCCCTTAGTAACACAGTGTATAGGAAAGCTTAACGTATGTTTTTGTTAGGAACCCGCAGCTCAAGGATGGGCCGTAGGTTCGAGTTCGGTCAGGCTTCCAAAGTCGACAAATAACTGTCTTGATGGACTACTGACTAAATGTTATCCTGTCAGCAGAGTGGATTTAATTAGGGACCAGGCGAAGATTTTTAATCAATTTGGGGCAAAAACATAAATATTTTGTAACTCCGATCTCTACAATTTTAATTTCTCCCGTGTTCTTATAGAAATTTACATAGAATCGATGAAATACTCGTTAATGTTTCTACTTCTACAATGCATACAAAAAATTCAAACTTCATAATCTCTTTTCCGAAAATCACAACACTAATGGCTATACCGATTAACAATTGGAAGTCAAAACAGAAATATAGATTTTTAAGGGCCATAATTTATTTGTTGGATACGTCAAAAAGTTGACGGTGATTATATTTAAATCTTGTTAAACTTCGATCAGGATGCATCGACAAAAGCCTCAAAAACTTCCAACCATACACCAGCCTAGCATGGTGGCAAGGCAAATGAGTTTTTTCAACCTCCACCCATATTTCTATCTATGGAATATACATTGAAAAGAGGAGAAGGAGACAAAGTGTGGACTAAACGCTTTTTGTCAACCCCTCATGCTAGGGTTGCGGCTCACTATAATCTTCTTGTCAAGACTTATATGGTTGTTACTGATCAGTGTATACACAGACACAATACCGGAAGAAGTCATGTTTTTAATTTATGTTTGCAGTTTTTAGGGGGTTCGGCCGTATGAGGAATAAATTTGTTTGAAGTCTATCAAAGCTTATTACACAATTGGAAAAAAATGATAGCGTTTTGTCGTATCCAACATATCGATTTTGGTTCCCAAACTTTAGATTCAATTCAAAATATGGTTATTGTTAAATAGCATTATTTGGAAAATTGTCAAAAAACTACACTTCATCGCATTACTAGCGGTTACTTTGCTAAAAAATCTTGTTAATTGTGATCGCTACGTTAGAAATATCAGTTTGGTCATATACAAAAGTTTCTTAGGTCATAAACTTTACAAGCAGTTACATGATGTAGAGGAAATCCATTAGGTTAGTAGTTTCCCACAGTCAATGCTGGAATTTAACAATGAATCTCAATAAATTGTTGGAAAATAAACTTTTAAACCAAACACTATGCAAATATCTACAAGCAAAATATTTAAATTTATCAATTATCAATAATTTAGAAAAATTCTGCGTCTGTCAGATCTTCTTGGAAGACAAATAAGGGCTTATACATATATACCTACTCACGTGTTCCTCCTATGAGGGTAGGCAGAGACGTAAGAAGAACATCTTAAAATAGCATACGAAAATAAAATGATGTGACCAAAAGTAATTTACTCTATATCATGTCAATGCTTAAATTAAGTGTTTAATATTAATAATACTATTTATAGAAGCACTTGGGGCCCATATTATACATTAACGTTAAATCTATGAGTAAAAGTTAAAAATGACCATGCGGTCGGAAAACTTCGTATGGAAGTTGAGTTTGTTTTTGGAGAAAAACCGTTAATTTTTGAACGGTTAAAATTCTGACCAGCAGATAATTTTAAAATGTTTCACCATACATATTTCTTTTCGCCTTTTAAAATATATTTAACATAACATTTTGAAACATTTTTTTAAACTACGCATTTAAAATTTTTTTAACATATTTTTTCTTATTCATATTTCCAAAATGACGAATCACCTACCCTATTTATTTACAAAGTTTAGAATGAAAGTTTAATGCGTCTTGTTGGCAGTACTGACCTTCTTAATGCATAAATATATAAATATTTCAATAATTGTGAAATTTTTAATTCTCTTTACAATTACTTCATTGTGATTTCAACAATATATTTACAGAATAAACTGTAAAAAAGTTAGAACTCAAAATGAGTGTTGATTTTATCATTGCTACAGCATTTCTTGTTCATATTATTTTTACACAGTACGCTATATGCGATTATACATATCGTAAAGTAGAGACAACTCCGTCTCCATATAATAAGAACACTTCGTTTAAACCATTTTGCCTCTCTAAATATACCAAATTCCATTTAAATTTGTAGAAACGATAAAACCAACCTCTGGCTACAGAGCTTGCAACTTGAATTAGACAGAAGTCGTGATACTTTACGCGCGCGTGTGGTTGTTGGAAGTCACGGGGGGCGCAGCCTCTGCTTCTGCCGCGGCCGCTTCTTTTTTTAGCTTGCGGTATTTTCCTGAAAATTTTATTACATATATTTAATGCCTTCAGCAAGAACAACGCTACACTAAAGCCCCTAAATTTTTCAGTGGTCCCATTTGGGCGCCAATTATATAGATGGATAGAATCTCTTTTGTTGTACTATTAGAACGAATTGCACAAAAAGTTATAACATGCAGTTAAAGATACTAGGCAGACTTGGCATTAAAAGCAACTTATTCAATAATATTCCAGTTAGTCCCAGCTGGGCGCCAATTATTATATCTGTACTTTTCCGCCATCTACTGTCGTATTGTAAGGTGGTAAGTAATAATATAGCCATGCCCATAACGCAGTATTCCCCTTAAACATAAAAAACATCTTCAGCACTCCAAGAAGGTAAACTTACGTGAAGTTTTGACCATGATGACGCCCCACCAGATTGACCAGCCCCAGCCGACCAGACAGAACAGCACCGTGAACAGCTGCCCACAACCCACTAGCAGGTTGATCACGAACGAGCCTAAAAGAACAAAAATAGCTTAACATCACGCCTATATTCCCCAAAGGGTAGTCAGAGAGTACAGCACACTCTTAATCTTAATTCTTTGGCAGTTTGGCAAGTCTTTTGCTCTCAATCAGCTATCACAATTAGTTTTGAAAATCATCATCTTTTGGTGATCGGTATCTAGACTCACCTATCCTATGTTTAGCTCCGTCGTGGACTCCAAATCGGGGAATGCCGAAGCATAGACAGAACATGCCACTCAATATGCTTCCTGTAAATACAAATGCAATAGATAAGTGAATTGGTATTTTTTTCCTTCTTTTTCACCAACAGATGGTTACGTAATCTGACTGTTAAACAAAAACGTTTTTTAACTACGGAGTGAGAATTTTCGTGTTAGACACTTCTTGTTTAGACTCGGGTTGGTAATCGACTGTTTTAGGAATAAAAAATTCAAATGATCGGGTAACTCTTTGAAACTTGGAAAATTAAAATTACTCTAAACAGCTATTTTAGTTGATCGGACTGTTATCTTGTCGGTGAACTTGGGCCTTATATTACTTCTTCTTTTATCTTTAAGAGCAATATTTCTGGAAACCGAGGTATTAATGTAAATCTTCAAATTATTTTCATAATTTTCCTCGAAGTTTAAAAAGATATTAATCTAAAAATTAAACTCACCAAGTCCAGGCACGAGGATGTTACACAGTAGACAGAAGTAAGCTAGAACTATGGGTAGCACGGGGATAGCGCCACGCATCACACTCGTGTGCTCCACTAGCGATGTGTCCAGCTTCTTGCGGGTGTCCTGAGGACAGATAGATAAGGATTTTTAAGAAAGGAATATTAGAAAATGTTAAACATTCATAAAAGGTGGCCTAATTAATCCATTTTTGTTCATTTGCCATCATTAGAATAGGCACTCCATGGTTTGGGCATACGACGTGGATAAAACAAAGAGTCTCATGAGAATTATCGTGAATTTTCGATTAATAAATAATGGAAAAACAGATGCATGAATGGATCCTACAAATGGTAATTACAGTAGCCAGTAAAGAGGCAGGAAGTTAACCTTCACATATTTGTTTTGGCAAGACTGCCTCACAATTATATTATCGACACATTTAGAATAATATATTATATACGTAAATAGTTAAAATATTGTGAAACGACGAAGCTTGGTGTGACACAGCTCAGATTTACAGCATATGTTAACTCGTCATGTTCGTGGACGTGATGGAATATGACGACATACAGTGGTGACCACCTCAGTGAACGTATTGTTTCAATGTCACCTTTTGACGTAAATATTATTAACTAAATCTGTCCGTGACTCTGTCTGCATAGACCTCAGAATTGGTTTACCTACCTGTGTGCTAATTTTACCCAAAACCATTCAAACATACGTATCGATGGATATATTCCACTTTTATCTTTACAATCTGTTACCATTATTTTATTTCCAACTATGTTGGGGTCGGCTAAAGTATGGAGACCAAAATTCTTAGTCATTAGAGATGAAGTATTAAAAAAGAATAGAATATTATATTAACTACAATTTAAAGAAAATAATATTATATTAACTACAGTACCTACTCATTCTCTTTAGAAACGGATTTAAGCTACATATACATAGCAACAAATTATTTCTTTTAATAAATCACAAATCTCCTTTTATCAAGAGACGAAATACTGATAATAATGAATAATCATTAAACATTTCGTTCAAAAAGCCTAACACTGAATAAATACCTCTGGTTCTTCTTCAATATCCACATCTTTTTTCATAAAATCCTTAGTTATCACTATTTTAGATGTTTTTCGCGAAGGTCTCGGGGATGGGTTGGGGGTAGCTCGAGGAGATATTTGTATAGACGGACGGGGCGAAGGCACCGGAGTGACGGCAAGAGTGTTACCACTGGCCATCGTTAGAGGGTAGTTTGGATCCTTTGAATATATCTCTCGTGGCAAACTGTACAAGTAATTCTGAAGATGTGGAGTTAAGTAGATATTCTGCATTTGTCTCAAACTGCTGATTTTCGCGTTAACAGTAGTGACGTAACGATTTTTTAGATTATTCATTGAGAATATTTTTTGTCGTATTCATGATCACCAATATTAGAGTTGAGAAAACCACAAAACCGTTATTACAAGTAATGTTTCACTTTTGTACTTGCTCAATTTTTAAATTTAATATTCCTATTGAATTATTTTAATACTTTAATTTATAAATAGTCAGTGTACGTAATCGGAATACGTTCGAGTTAACAGTCGAAAAGACACTGCCATTAAAATGCGGTAATCGTACATTTAGTAATGCCATCGATTATTCGTCCCTATTGTTAGACAACCGACCTTGTTTACACTAACCCATTTCATATTAATAGTACCTACTTACTAAGTTACTTTTAATTATATATGGCGAAAGATTAAAATCATTGCTAAGAAAAGTCTACACGCGACGAAATTAAATATGTTTTTTAAACATATTGTTGTACTGCTTAGCACGCAATAAATATATGAGTTTTTTATTATTATAAACGAGGTGAATTAAGTTCCTAGAGTAATAATAGACATTTAATTTATTAACATGGTACCACGTTGGGCAGCAATAATATTCTTACATTGTTGGCGCCCAACGTGGGACCTTCATTCTTGCTAGTGCAAATGTTCAATCATTTTTGCATAATGGTATTAGATGTTTTTATTCAGGTATATGCTGCGATGTAGGTATTATTTACGCCGATTATAGTGAAAAGTGTAATCAGCAGTTATTTTAGTCATAGAACTTAAATATCATAACCCTAAGTTTCATACCTTTTCGAGAATGAATCAACTGATGAGTTGTGGCTCCGTCAACGTACAACAACATACAAATTACTTAGTAATTTCCATGAAAAACCCACAATTATAGGAACAAACAAAGTTTTAATAAGTGACCACGTTCAGACCTTGAGTCATATTTCTTGAGACACGCGTGGCCGTTGCGTGACCGCGCGATTACAACGGTCACTTGAAAATATATTTCAGCGACTTGTTGGATAGTTTTGGGTCATTTGTATAGAAGTACTGAAGTCTATTGAACCACGAGGAATGACCTGATTTGGAGGTCTAGACTTGCAAAAGTAAACAAAAAAGATTGGCATCTAAATCATTCATTGAGATGTCATTCTTATTAAATTATCCGACAGATAAATTCAAAAGGTACTTTTCCAGAGGTGGCCATATCTTTACTGACATTATAAAGAGGAAAGATTTGTTTGTAGGGTTGTAACTCAAAATCTGCTGGACCGATTTTAAAAATTCTTTCACCGTTAGAAAGCTACATCCATAACCCATAACCCAAGGTGTAAAAAAATGTCCACGTGGGCAGAAAGCTAGTGTCATATAATTTTGACGTAAATACATCCATCATACCAAAAAATCATGGTCTAGGTAGAAATTTCGTCAGTACCTCAGGTGGCAGAGTAGGTGACATGCTCTTATTCTTAGAGAACATGCTGGTTCTTCTGCTGGAAGACTGCTCGGAGCTGCGCCGACACATGCCTCGGATCCACGTGCACATACGGTTGTTACAGCAACTGTTCCAATACAAAGTTAATGTTCGTGTAACATGTTGCTGGACTCCAAATCTCATTGTGTGCCAGAGTTAAATTGTTACATTTTTGTACCAGCAGGTTTTAATAGTGCATAATTCATAAATAGACGAAGATGTAACTTAATCAATTGAACAACGAATCAAAGAAATTAAGAATAAAGTTAAATTCATAATTATAACGTCATTCGTACAAAATTATCTGGCAGGTAACGTATTTAACCGAAGGTGGTAAAACTAGCCATAAAACTCACCTAGTGGGTGGTCTATCACTCAATATGCTGTCCCTCCTCTCCACCTGCCGCTTCTTCCTCCCGCAGCAGCCGGTCTCCTCGGGTGCTGGAGACATGGACTCCGCCACATTGCGCGGCATGGACCCAGTGTCGGCCACGCGTCGCCGTCGCCCACAACAGCCACAGAAAACGTCGCGCAACGTGCGCTTGGGTTTCGTTTCGTTTTCGTATTCTATTGAGGCCTGATGGTATTTTTGTGATATTGGATTAGTTTTTATTTTTAACTAGGTAATTTTCTCTCGCTTCTGTTAAAGTATAATTCTAGGACTATAGTCTGATTTAGTCTCAGACTTTTTTAAAGATTTAAACAAAAAACATATTTCTAATA
The DNA here is from genome assembly GCA_963891755.1 of Pyrrhia umbra. Taxonomy (NCBI): domain Eukaryota; kingdom Metazoa; phylum Arthropoda; class Insecta; order Lepidoptera; family Noctuidae; genus Pyrrhia; species Pyrrhia umbra. The sequence goes on from OY982943.1 coordinate 8,752,920, forward strand.
GTACAAACTGAATGCTTGCAACAGAATGATGGCTCAAAATTTAATTGGTATTTGAGGATGACAAAATAACACTAATAATACTCACTTTACCAGCAGCCCTTTCCATATCTCGTATCTCTTGCTCAGCCTTTTCTTCATCAACATTCTTCTTACAGCAGTTCAATTTACTCATCATCCCTTTCTTTCCTTCATGCATTTCATCTTTCTTTCTTTCTTTATCTTTATCCTTGTCTCCATCGTCTTCTGATTCTTCTCCTTTAGTGCAACAAGTGCAACATCTAGATTTACATTTCTTCATCAACCGTTGGCAGAAGTTAGGATCTTTTGTTTTTTCTTCTGTAGACTCTGTTGGTTCAGAAGCTTCTCTGACTTCTGTTGGTGGGGTCTCTTTGGCTTCTTTCTTGGTCCTCGCTGGAGGCTTAGGGGTTGTGCTTGTGCTCTGAGGGAACCTGCAATTGAAAATGTATTGATTAGTATTTTTTTGTAGAAGTGTTGTCATTCATTATGTTTCTTTAAAGATACTCGTGACGGCTTCAATTATCTTTTTCTTTCCTTCGCGAATCGAATTTGATATTAATTTAAATAACATATCAGTACCATAATAACACTTTATAGATAGGTACATTATTTCATTTAGCAATGCAAATACAGTTACATGCTTATAACATAGTTTGGCGTAGTTTTCAATCTAGACCTTGACATTAGATAGTTTCTTTAAAAGATAAATTAGCTTTTCATAAAGTTTAACTAACTTATTCTCTTTACAGAAACGTTTAGTTTGTAGGTAGGTATTAGGTACTAGGTATTAATTTTATAAGTTCGCGGTACGGAGTTTAGTACTTTTTTGTTAAATGAGCTTCAACTCTGTAATGTGCTAGATTATATTTCTGTCAGTCTAGCTTTTCTTATTGATTTTCTTATTCGATTTCTGTGTCAATGGACCAGTAAACGTGTTATTCCGACCGCGCTAAAGTTCAAAATACAGAAACCTACTTTTGAAATTTCAAAGTATTGTTTTGACTAGAATAAACCTAGTTTGCACCGGTTTGTTTACTATCCTAATGCGAAGGGGTATTTAAAGAAAGACTGAAACCTGACGGCCCTAGCACGGGGGTTGACAAAAACATTTTCTTCACCCTTACTTAGTCAATAAATTTTGTATTAAAAAGGGGACATAATGTAGAGAACGAACGCGTTTTTCCGCCCCCCGTTCTAGACCTGGTAGAGAAGGATGTATTTTCCTTCGTTACATGAAATAATTCCCACAGAATACAAGAAACCGCGGGAAATAGCCAGTTCAAAATACTAGTAGTCTCGGGAGGTCTATTAAGCAAAATTCAGAGTGCAACGCCTTAGCCACCAGCATGGCTATTGTGGCTATTGGGCTCATACTTTTCGCTTTATCAGACAAAGCGAATACAGTGCTAAGGTTTGTGGGTAGTTAAGTAATGCTTTTGTTCTTTCTAAGTTACCTTTGAAGCAGTGGTAGGCCTGGTATAAGAGGAAGCCTAGAATTTATGAAAATGTTCCGTTAATCGACTTCATAAAAAGTATCATTTTTTTAAAGTGGATTTTTTCATTTTTTTCACCATCATATTTTCAACTCACATGCGCAATTCTTCGTCTACTTATCTATCGCGTGGGTTGGGAATCGAACCCAGGACCACATGTTCATGACATGACAAAAATAAACAAAATTAACAGTTAGGATTAGAAACTATTTTAATATCTATCGACAATAGGTACTAGGAATTGTCACTTTACTAAATGACTCTCGAATAAAATATTTACTACTACGAAATAAATATACCTACGTCACTACAAAATAATTCATTCTGCCCCCATCAGAAAGAAATTATAATTTTTATAACTCTGTTATTAAGGTTTCGTCCACCGGAAGCGGAGGCCTTGTTTCATGTGCCTATTTCCGGTGGCCAACGACTGGTAAATACTGCCATGTGGCCACTTGACACATTAAAGTAAGAAATACAATATCCTTTTACAAGAAATAACACAATCTAGAAGATTTTTATAGCTCAGAATTTCATTATCAATTAAAACTAATATGTTAAGGTATTGCAAATGCATTTACTCAATAAGTATGTTCACAAATGTCTTTCAAAATAAATCAATCAATGAGTAAATATTTACCTATTTTCATCACCATACCGCTTCGGAAGTAATTCATTTGGCAATATATACACAGTCCTATTGTGTATCATCATGAATGCAGAGCAAACACAATAAAATCCGATCGAAAACAACTAATTCTCACTACATGGAAGCACTGTTTCTAAAACCAAACTTTAGGCAAAAGCACGCGGCCATTTGTCATAATATTTCGCGCCAAAACGAACATAGACACTGTTATTGTTTTGAGGCAAAGGAAACAAGATTTAGTGCCACATCTTTATATTGTCTGTGATAATTTTCCCGCCAATCGGTGTGTTTCGAGGGCGGGTGTGGCGTTCAACGCGCGAGGGCGAACTAGAGGGGGTTGAACCATTTCTTAAGGGCTGGTTTAGTATCGAATGCCAAGAATTACGTGTCGCTCATGGCGTGTACAGACGTAATGAGCCTTGGACAGAAAGAATGTAAGAAAGTGGACCTTTGTATAAACGTGTTGGTTCTGTACATACGTACTCTCGTAACTAGGGGTTATTTTCTTTAAGTTTTACCCTGAATTTAATATAAACAAAACCTATTTTTTGGCATGTCTACACTTCTTAAATAACTTAATTTGTCACTAGGCCTGCTTTTTACCTAAGATGAAAACAGAATGAATTATACAAAGTTGTTATAATAACTTGTAATAGTTAAGTTTTTATAATAATTCTAGAGAAAATTCACGAACACTGAATTCTTATTTAACCACCGCACAACAAAACCATAGAGAAAAACAAGAAAATAAATAAATCCACCTACCAAAATACAAGCAAAACTTTTTGCCTCGGCCAGGATCCCCCCAAGGAAAGGACCCAATCCCTCAACAATGTTGTCGGAACAAAACCGCATCTTAAACTATGCAGAAAGACTACATTATTACAAAACATTTTCCAATTGACTGCATTAACGTCATTGCATGCTAGATCCAAGATGGCGCCAATCAAATCCACACTTTTATAATAGAAAAGAGATTTATATCTAGTCCATTGAAATGTTACATTTTTTAGGCCTAACCTTGCGTTTTTTAGAGGACGCAATTTTATTTTTTTGATGTGTAGGGGGAGTCAGTGTAAAGCTAAAACCAAGTTTGTGGGGTCGCCACCCTTGTCCCCCGGCCGCCATCTTGAAAATAGGGGTTGAAAAGGTTTTCACGATATATCTCCTAAACTGTTTATCCGATTTAAAAAAAATCTTGACATTTTTGTTGCAAATTAAATTCTCTACAACTTTGATCCACAACTTTTTGTCATAGAACTATAAATAAAAAAGTTATAAGCGAAAATGTTCAGAATTCCAGAAAAAAAAATATATTTTTCGATATAACTTTTTTTTTATCATTTTACGAAAAAATGATATTAGACCATTTTTGTAGATCGTTTTACGAGGAACAACTTTTATGTAAAACATTTTTCATTAAGTCAATAGCTAAGGTTTTACAGAGCTCCGAAGTAATAGGCCAGTGCTTTTAGCCTCTATAAACGGTAAAAAGTGAATAAAATAATAGTAGGATGAAACTCATTGGAAAAGGAGGAGAATATAATAAAAATGATAGGAAAAATAAATTACGGGCGATCTGAGGTCGGGAAGTGGGCGGAGAGGGGGGTTAAAGTTAAAAAAATGGTTTATCTCAATTTCCGGCAAAACTACAAGTCCTATGAAAAAAAGTTAAATGGCAAAATTGTAGGTAATAAAAAGACCTACAACTTTTTTATTGACACTTTTTCACATAACCTCAAAATTTATGTGAAAAATTCAAAAAACCAAGTTTTTGGAGTTTAATCTTTATCTTTTACAATACTAATTTTTTTTCCACGAAATTTGGTGAAAACTTGCCTTTTTATGTCCCAAACACACTGTAATTTATTTTATTCAAAATAATTATTTTTTAACCTTATTTTGACTTAATATCGAAAAAACACCCTAATTTTCAATCAAAAATTCTCGCGTCAAAATATCACTTTTTTTTTAAAAGTCGGTGGTCTTTTTGTTTGTTGAAATCTCTACTTTCTGGTGGTATAAAAAATATTTACATTTCTATGGTAAATGTTCTCAGAAAATATAAAGAAACGCTACGAAATAACAGCTAGTAAGGCCTGAAGGTTCTGAACATTTTCGCTTATAACTTTTTTATTTATAGTTCTATGACAAAAAGTTGTGGATCAAAGTTGTAGAGAATTTAATTTGCAACAAAAATGTCAAGATTTTTTTTAAATCGGATAAACAGTTTAGGAGATATATCGTGAAAACCTTTTCAACCCCTATTTTCAAGATGGCGGCCGGGGGACAAGGGTGGCGACCCCACAAACTTGGTTTTAGCTTTACACTGACCCCCCCTACACATCAAAAAAATAAAATTGCGTCCTCTAAAAAACGCAACCCCAAATGTAACTTTTCAATGGACTAATCACTAATTTACAATTTTATGAGGTCTTGTGTACTGGGAAAATTATGACTCAATTTATTTTAATGGTTTTTAAAGCATTCTGCATTAATACTGTAGGTAGGTCGTTGACCGTATTCCATTATGGTTGCGGATAGATAGTGACCTTTGCTGTTAGTTACAAGTACTTGAATATATTAGGTTCAGTTGTGTTTTAACCCCCGACGCAAAAAGAGGGGTATTCTAAGTTTGACATCGATGTCTGTCTGTCAGTCTATGGCATCGTAGCTCTAAAACGGATGGGCCGATTTCGATGCGGTTTGCATTACATTAGAAAGCCAGTTTTCTTGCGGTCCTTCTTAGCTATGTTTCGTTAATATCGGTCTAGCAGTGTAAGAGTATCAGCTCTTTTCCAAAATGATGTATGACATTTTTACGTAGGGTTTTTTTTTACATTTTTAATTTATCTTGTTTCTACGATAATACGGTTGGGTCAGAACTTGGGACCAACTAAATGGTGTTTAAATTAGTAAAATGCAGGAAGTCCAATATTGTTTTACGTATTTTTTTTGTAGATTACTCAGTAAACAGAATACAGTTTATTTACAGAGAGTATTTACATTACGAAAAATTATAAAAAAAAGTAAGTATAAATAAACTGAATCTTTAAAGCTCACCATGAGCGCCTAAGGAATATAGAAGCTCTTTTAGAAGTGTATAGAATTATTTTTTAAAAGACTGGACCCCTTTCGGTGAGCAATGAGTATCCAAATGTGAAATCAAACCAGTGGCCAGCTTCTATTATTATAAAAGCAAAAGCAATTGGACCAGCGTCAGGCATATTGGCACAGAGGCACACTGTCTGGCATAATGCTGGACTGGATCTATTTGGCATGGAAATCACTGTTTTTTAATAATTTTTTGTTTTCTTTTAGGAATTCATATCCCTAAGTAATAGACTGTGTTGTTGCGTCATTAAATGTTTCTTTCTTTCTTCTAAATGGCTTCTATGCTGGAGTTGATCCTACACTGATTTTTTAAAGAACTTATCTACATATACAACATAACAACTTATCTTCAATTTCAAGTTGCTACGATTTTGGGCATAACTCCCGTTGATAGCGATGCGGATAAATATTTTCATGTGTCATTTATTTAGTTTATTATTATTCTTATTTTTTATATTGTAAACTAGCTTCTGCCCGCGACTTCGTCCGCGTCGAATACTGCTGGTCCGCTCCTATTAGTTTTAGCGTGATGATATATAGCCTATAGCCTTCCTCAATAACTGGGCTATCTAACAATGAAAGAATTTTTCAAATCGTACCAGTAGTTCCTGAGATTAGCGCGTTCAAACAAACAAACTCTTCAGCTTTATTATATTAAGTATAGATATTGTAACATAAAATGTGAGTATAAGTTAAGTTGCCAAGGTACTGAGTGCAATGGAACATAGAATCTTGTACGTACTACAACAAAAGGGAGATTTTTCCCATAATTTCAATTTCGTTGTGTTGCCAGTTATCTCGTGTGGCGATCGTGAGTAAACGTCTGTACTTGTATCATTACATATGGGACTTTCGTTGAGTTCACCATCGCACCATGAGCAATAGAAATATGAATTATGAGAGTTTTCATAATATTGACCGAACAAAGTTTTCCTAGTAATAAACAGTGACTTTCTACTTTATTTTTTTATTCTTTGTTCTATAGTATGTCTGTGGACATAAATTGTAAAAAAAAAACCGGTCAAGTGCGTGTCAGTCTCGCGCGCTTCTGTTCCGAACTTCGCAAGGAAAAATATACGCAGTGGAGTTGCAATTATCTTGGTTTGACACGACCGCATAATTAAGTTTGTTTCTTAAGGAAAATTGCTGATTCATAGTTGTATTTTCCTGTATTATTTAGGTTAACGTCTATTAATCCTAATTATTTCAGAATGTTCGTTTCGCCAAACTTCGGAGACTTGAAATTTTAAAGCCTCACTTCCTCCCACTTTTTAAATAAAAGGTATATTATTTTTCAAGTTTTTCAAATAGCTATGAAGGCCGGTCATTCTTTGTAACTTTTCCAAATTTCCCTTTTTATTATAAACCTAAAAAACATATTCGTGTTCTACTAATGACAATATCATTACACATCTAAAACTAAAGACAAAATCCCGTCAGAAATTTGCGTGATGATCATATCTGTAATCGTGTAAATAAAATCAGAGTTTTACAATTTTATATACACTTTACGCCATAATAACAAAAGAAAGTATCTTCAGTGTTATTACTGTTATTAGTGTTATTATAGTGTTATGTACACTAAGTACATAGTACAACAAAAAGGAAACAATACTAAAATGATAGCTATATATTTATATAACTAGCTGTTTACTTCGGTTTCACCCGGTTTCTGAAGGAACTACTCCGCGCATCCGGATAACAAATATCCTATATGTTAATCTAGATTATAAACTAGGTGTGTACCAAATTTCATCCAAATCCATTCAGCAAAATAGATTTTATCATATGATAAGCGTCCTCTATGAATTATTTTCGGTGATTCAGTTATAATTGAATTAATTAAATAATAATTACTTCCATGTTAGTCCTAACATCATCGCATTCAGTTTTAGCATTTTTTAATATTATTACTAAAACAGAAGCAACGCCACGCTATCAAGTAATACTGCAGTAGTTTCAAGAGGTTTAATAAAGCAATTTCCTAAACACAAGACATTTTAAACAAACTTTTGTGTCCACTAATAAGTTTTATATGGAAGTGTAATGAAATTAATGAACAAAAGCGGCATTGTATGTTTTACAATGTTAAGCGGTCGTTTCGAGTTTATTATCAAAACAATGCCTTGGTTTGAGGTCGTAAGTTGTATGACTCGGTACACGAAATTTTTAACGTATTTTTTTTTGTCTTAGTACGTGTGTATACGAAATAAAACCTTAAATATTCAAATCGATATTAGACTCACTATTATACTTTTACGAATTTATATTTGACACTAAAGTAAAAACGACTAATTAGTCTGTACGAGCAAACAAACTCATTTACACAAAATTGGCCAGTAAGATTTATAACCCTTCCTAAAGTAGTCAGATAAAAAGGTTTTCTTAGATTTGGCTGTCCTGCGGTGGTGTGAAAAATCTATTTAAACATGTTCACGGCTAAACCCCTATACGAATTATGATGTATGATACTTAGGTTACATAAATAAGAAGGATATAAGATAGGATATTCTTTATTCAAGAGTATAATGTAGTAACTTAGTGGAACCACGAATAATAGTAACAGAAATAGCTCTTACCTAAGTCATTTTAATATACCTACGATCATTTGCAACATGATATCGAATGACGTTAATATTACCCAGCTATGATATGCCCAAATTTTTGTGCCGCGTCACCCGCATCAATAGGGCTGCAAAATTTTAATATATCGTATTTTATACGCAACGGAAATTAACGTAATATGGGTTAGAGTAATTCGTGGTAAACTAGACCGCGGCAACCTTGGCTGTTGAACTGTAGGACTTGGGGTATTCAGGTCGACAGGAAATATGAGTGTTAGGAGATTAAAACGCAATAGAAAGGATGCGGGAGATACCGCGAGTAACAGTTAGAATATAATAAGTTTATTTAGAACTAGCTTCTGCCAGCGACTTCGTCCGCGTGGAATAGTGGTGCTCCGCGCCTATTGGTCTTAGCGTGATGATATATCGCCTATAACCTTCCTCGATAAATGGACTATATAATACTGAAAGAATTATTTAAATCGGACCAGTGGTTCCTGAGATTAGCGCGTTTAAACAAAATGACAACATTTCCCTTCACTGCTCTGCTCCTATTGATTGTAGCGTGATGAAAAGTATACTATAACCATCTCAGGAGTATGACAAATAATTGTACCAAGTTTCGTTAAAATCCGTTGAGTAGTTTTTGTTTCTATGGAGTTTATACAGACAGACAGACAGACAAAAATTTTACTGATTGCATTTTAGGCATCAGTATCGATACCTAATCGACCCCTGATAGTTATTTTGGAAATATATTTCATTGTACAGAATTGACGTCTCTACAGATTTATTATAAGTATATAGATAGCTTTTACTACTCGACACTTGCTTTAATTAAAGCACAATTGGATAAACAATGAATGACATAACTAAAATTTAATTTGACCTAGCTGTTTCACCCACCCGTATAAAAAGTCTTTAACTGTCGCCAGGGCCCTATCTATACCGATATCAAATTTCATCTTTATCGGTTCACGTGAGAACGTAACAAACAAACTTATATTCGTATTAATGATATTATCTAGGACGTAGATAAATTATATCGAAACAACCACTCGATCTATCCCTATTAAAAAAAACGCGCAATTAAAAACGTCATTAAAAACTAAATTTTATTGCCAATTTTACCCCCAAAAACAAACAAATTCCCATTAATATATTTGTACTGTTCAAGCTGCAACCCTGCCAGGCCCGTATGCTAATCAGCGGGGTGGTCACGCCACGCGGTCGATACTACCCTCGTTACCGCACTGACCACTCGACGCTGAGACCAGCGCTGGGCAACGGCCGTGGCCATGCGTGGGATTGATATTGGGACTAATAGACATCACGACTTTTATATGTTATATTTTATTTTATATACAATTTCTGTTTAATACGGGTTGCTTGCATTATAGTTAGTTACAGAAACTCGGACACAGTCATCTATCTTTTTCTACGATCACCGTACAGCCTAAACCGCTGATCGTAGAGACCTGAAACTTGGAGAGTGTGTTCTTTGTATGACGTAGGCATCGGATAAGAAATGATTTTCCGAAATTCTGCCCCTAAGAGGGTGAAAAAGGGGGACAAGTTTGTATGAAACTCTTTCATTTTTAATTTGATTTCGTATAGCTAACGCGGGCGAAGTCGCTTACTAGTCAAAACTAAGTTTTGAAGCTGTATAGTCTATATCTTTCAAGTATCTGTTTGACAAACCTGATGTTTTAGCGGGATATGTAAGTTTTCTAGGTATTGTTTAATTGATTTCCATAATTTATTTAAATATTTGAAGTGCAAATAATAATCCGAAACTTCCTTCGAAGCTTCAACAATATAAAACTAAATATAAAAAAACAGAGGTTTATAACACCATTTTAAACTCATGAACGGCTGGACCAATTTTCACGATCTTCGATTTGATTAGCCTCGGCCCTAAATAGCAGAATAACTATTGAAACATCGAAAAATTCACAAAATATATAAGTTTGCTGGATCAGCTAGTTTTAAAATTAAATAGCTAGAAAATACCTAATATTTGTACATTTGTATAAAATTGACTATAGAGTTTACTATTTACTTTTATGTAAAAACAATTATCTTATTTGTGACAAAAAACCAGATGATGCAATATAAGTGCAACGACTTCAAAACTTTCACTAGCGGATATGCAGCCATGTGAAAAACAGTCGTAGAAGTCGTAATATCCGCCGGTGTAAATGAAAATTGATTGATATGCGAAGCGTAATTCCTATGAGTTTTACGAATGCACCGCCGGGACGATAGTGAAAGTAGATTGATGTGTAAACCTCTGAGGGATTATCAGCCTTTCATATCTTTATATACGACTATTTATCGCTGTATCTTCATAACACATTTTGTTCCTTAGGGGGTAGTCAGAGAAACTACGCAATGCTACCTTGATACTCAAAAACAATGCTTTGATTTATTCACTCAACAATCGGAGCTTCTTAACCGGTTTTAAAAATATCAGTGAGAGATAATTCTCATGGAATGGGCTGTAGGTTTACTAACCTACCAAGCCAGAGTTTATCTATCTCAAATCCGCTTTACCGCCTCTGACATAGGATTATAACAACGACTGCTATCAAGGTAGCACCCCGGCTGGTAGGTAACACAACAGCCTCTCCCAGACACGGGGGTGAAGCATCGTCAACGTATCTGACTTTGGGTTAGATTAAGTCCGTATTACAGACTAATATTCAAGCGTAGATCATATCTTGAGTTTTCATTTCGAGAGATTTGATTGGTTAAAAATAATTTTAAATAATGACTTGAGTTTTGAGTATTATTCTCTAAAAATATAGACAATAATCTAGCTACGAAAGGTCGCTCAACAGTGACCATTATTGTTAGTAACATAAAAAATCAAACTGGACTCACCCGCCATTACTTTGAGCAGACCTATCAGACCCGTTGCCGTCTCCCAATTTCTTCTGCACAGTTATTTTATCAACACCAGGTGTAGACAGGTTAGAACTTTGCACTTCAATATCACCTTCACCTTTTACAAGAGTTTCATTCACTTTCTCAGCAATCTCTGTTCCACCATTTTTCTTTTTCTCATTAACAACCGTCACTATTGGTTCTATATCTTTTTTAACTTCTTCAATTTTCTTAGGGACGTCTTTGATTTTATCTTTTTTCTCTGTTATTTCATTCGGCTGTTCGACGGGAGTGATAATGCTGTCGACGATTTTCGTAACTTCGGAACGTATTTCTTCGGTCATTTTTTCGTTTTGTTTTACAACTTGGTCTTTGATGTCGATTAGTTTATTGGCTGCGTCTTCCTTTACTTCTTTAACTTCAGTTTTGGCTTTATCAGCTGCTTCTTCAATAGTCTTTTTAAGTTCTCTAGATTTAGCAGATGCAGTTAGTATGTTTTCCGTAGATACTTCGGGCTCCTTTAAAATGGCCTCAATCTTTTGCTTTGCGCGTTCTACTTGAGGATTGTTATACGGCGGTTGTAAGAGCCTCAGTTTCATTTGATCTTCAGTAAATAGAGGCTTTTCGTGATTGTTTTTGTTATTTCTAGGAGGCCTTTTCTCTTCCACCTTTTCCTTTTCTTCTTTTTCTGCAACTTCTTTGTGCTCTGTCCGTTTGTGCGGTTTTTCTTTTTCGTGATTGGTTGGTTTTTCTGGCATATCTTCTTTACCTACTAGTGATTCTTTAGAACTCAATCTTTCAAAAATGCCCTTTTCTCTAGCCTTTTCAAAAGCAGCAGGTAGTTGATTAGTTACTGTTGAAACAAGTTCTAAAGGTTGAGATGTTATTGCAGCAGTAGTCATCGAAATTATATTTTTTTTGGTCATAATAACCATCTCTCCTTTCTCGTTCGTTATCTTATCGTATTGTGTCTCGTTGTCTTGTTTTACTATATTGTCAGAGTCGGTCATTGAATCTGTGCTCCTAGTGGTTTTCGCCTTACCTTTATCTTCATCTATTCCTTTTGGAGACTTCTTTGGTTCTTTCACTGAATTTTTTCGAGAACCAATTTCATTTATTTTGGTTGTTGAATTTGCTTTATCTAAGTCTTTCCTGCTGTTGGTCTTCTTCAGAGGTGGTTTTTCCGTTAAATTCTTTGTGCTGGGCGTCCTTGTCAGACTCTTCACACTATTTGTACGACTGATAGGCTTTTTAGGTTCTGGTTTACTAGTAACTACAGGTTTTTGAGTAGTTCTGGTACTTGCTGCTCTGGCAACCGGTTTTGTGGGCGCGTTAGTTACAGGTTTTGTCACTGGTGGTTTAGTTTTACGTTTATCAGGACTCGGGTCTCTGCTAACAGCCCTGCTAGGCTGTCTAGAATTTAATCTAGATGTAGCAGGAGTGTTGCCTGCAGTTTTTACTGTTTTTCTTGGCATCGGTGTTGGTTTTGAGGTCGTTCTTGCTGAATTTGGTTTCAAGTCATCAGTTGGACTTTTGTTTGGAGTACCAACGATAGGAGATAGCCGTTTAGCATTAATAGTTCTATTCGAAGGTGGTGGGCCTCCTCTGCCTGGAGATATAGGGGGCTTGCCTTTAATATGAGCAGGAGATATGTTTAAGTGTTGAGTACTTTTGCTTCCTCTTTTGTCATGAACTTGACTCCCAATCCTGATGGTTTCATGGATACTGCTTGTACTACTTGATATAAACCTTTGATTTCTATTCAAATTATTCTCAAGAGGTCTCCGAGACATCGAAGATTCTCGTTTTGTACTAGTTCTTGTCGGAGAAACTGAATTTTGTCGTTTGGGTATCTTCGAGTGCTTGGGTGATCCGTTGTTCGATTGCGGTTGTGATTTAGACACAGATCGAACTCGAGATCTGTGTGTCACAGGCTTCCTGATGCCATCATCAGGATTTACAAACTCCTTGCTATTGGCTGGGATGTTCTCGTAATGTATTATTGCTGAAGGGGAGCTATCTCTAGATTTCAAGTTGATTTTACTAGGAGAGTTGCTTCTAGAATTGGTCCTTGATCCCACAACGCTCTTCGAACCAGATTTGGATTTATCTAAGACTCCCATTTCTTTGAGTATAGCTTCTTCTTCTTCTATTCTTCTCCTCTCAGCTTCTGCTTCATGCTTTTCTCTATTCAGTTCACTGATCTCTCTTACTTCCTCTATATTTTCTTTGAGGAAGTTCCTTGGGGAGTGTGGTCTAGGTAAATTGTGTATGGGTAGAGGCAAAGTGGCTGTTTGAGCCATATTATCTATCCTAGACAGGGAATTGGTTCTTCTTCTGGGAGGTGAATTGGATCTAGAATTTGCTGCTGAAGTCTTCGGAGTATTGTGGCGCGATGTCTCTTCGCGGAAACCACGACCTGGAGGAGACAAAAGTGTAATATTAGTATATATTTCTAAACTTTCTAACTAGACAAATAAAGGTATAGTTTACTTGACTAGTAGTCATATTATTTGAAAATGTTAGTCATGATGTTTAATGCATTTAATGAATCCTCTATTGTTGTTTTAAAGTCTTAAATTAAAGCAAAAAACTATGTCCCTTTAACATTATATGTATATCATGTAAATGACCCTACAAAACACCATAATGCAACCAGCTTCATTAAAAATTATATGTATATACATGTGTACATAATATAGCTTATTTGAAATCATTAAAACTTAAACAGGCAACAAAAGATATCTTTAAAACAGTATATTGAGTTCCTCACCTCTAAAGGGAGAGACCCTTCGAGTCTTGATGTCCACAGGCAGGGACCTCGGGCTGGTGGGCCGCGACACCGGCGCCTCCGCGAGTATCGCGAATGATGACTCTTTCTTCCTCTTAGTCGTTGGCACCGCCCTGTGGACATTAGAGAATTTAGTCATGAAATACATTTTATTGCTTTCTTTCATTCATTCCGTAACAAGTATCATGAGTGAGGTGTTAGTCATCTAGTCATCTCACGTGTAGATGTGGTATGGCTTGTTGAATTTGAAGGCAGCATTATCATCTATTGTTTCAGAACTCTTTACAAAGAATATAAAATCATATCAACAGCCTTGGGAATAGAAATAAATAATTTTAGTTTACTAAATTTTTATGACTTATTGAATGCATACAGATAAAATTAATTAAACTGAAATTTACGTGTAATTGGCGGGTTAGTATTGCGTCTTATTTGATGATAATAAATAAATAGGTACAGTAAAGTCAACTATCGAACCCCAAAAGAAAGCGCGGCCAACTCCATAAACAATGACTTAACAACACAAGTACCTACTTAAGCTGTGTACCTAAGCATATAAAAACAGCTGAAAATCAAGACAACAACTACATTTGTGTAACGTCGACCTTGTGTTTACGTCAACACAACTGGACCGATAATAATGAGGTTTTTTGCAATTTTACCTCTTTAGGGTTCCGTGCCAAAATCGTGTTAAGAAAATCCCCTGACTTTCTATCCGATTATTTCGTTCTATTTTGGCAACTGTATAAATATTTATTTAGAGCTCATTTTAAACGCACTTATCCTACCGGATTTAGAAAACTTGGTTGAAAAAAATTCAAACTCAAACTAAAATACGTTATAACTTCAAATAGGCCTATGCGGACTCTTATGAAACTTTAAGTACTAGTTGGGCGGTTTAAAGAAGTGGTCCTATGGAGAAGAACCGGCAAGAAACTCCAAAGATACTTTTTACAAGAAGTAGTTTTAACAATAGGTTTTCTCAGGATATTATACGATTCAAATGATGCTACTAATTTCAAAAGAAAATCTTGGAAATCAGATTAAAGTTAAAATAGTGGATAGCCTTGTTGGTTCTGACTAGTTTTATCGACTGTCATGTCGGACATCGGACCGACGGGTTATAGTGCTTTTGCAAAACGAAGTGATCTGAATGTACAGAAAATGGTTGTTCATCCACAAAATGAATTTAAAAATATAAAATTTACTTTATAATATTTTTTTTCGAGATACGGAACCTTCGATTAACCAGCCAAGTTAAACCTTCACAATGTTTTCGCTAGTGAGTGCATCATTTTCGATGATTTAACCGTCGATCGGAACGAATACCGTTTGGTTATTAAAGAAGTTAAACTAGTTGCATGTGTTGAGTTAATTACGTTATTATACAGTTTGCTCACTATATAGGCGTTACAAAATTGTAATATTTGAATATATTACTGTTTAATGTTGTAGAGGTGTGGACGTGTGTAATTAAATGGATTCCTTTTATGAATTGTCAAATTTTACGAAAAATCATAGGATAAATAGGACCCTGAAGAAGGTTATAAGTATGAAGAAGCCCTCAGGACTCGGGTGAAACCACGTGAAAAGCTAGTTATTAAATATTTAAAAGATGGAGAATAGACTATGGACCATGAATATTTTTTTCTATAGGTAGGTACTAATATTATAAAGAGGAACGATTTGTTTGTTTGTTTGTACGGTTTTAAAACAAAAACTACCAGACCGATTTTAAAATTCTTTCACCGTTAGAAAACTACACTTTACGAAGTTTCATAGGATATATTTATTTCCAGAAATAATTAGGGATCCCTACTAAAACTTGAATAAAAGGATAGTTTTTCTTCCATGAATAAAATATTTTTTTGTCCACTCCCTCATCCCTCAATCCCCATCCCATATATCCCCAGGCGTGTGACGTCACGGTCTACGAGCTATACAAAGTGGTGTGACACGAGCATATTGTGCTAGTACGCAACTATACTTTCCCCGGATACGCGTCGCTTGTTAGCAGCGGACTGGGTTATAAGCGGTAGCGGGAGCGGGTTCGTATATGTCATATAAAAGTAAAAAATGTACTTGAAACCGCGGGAAACAGCTGGTTTTATATATATACCAAATCACATTTTAAAAAATATGAAAACTAAAGCTTAGGCATATTACACACTACCATGCATCACGCTTAACGCGGGGTTTTGTTCATTAACGTTGATCATAAGTACTACAGTTGTATAAAAAACGTAGACTGCTACACACTGACTACACATCGACGCCCACCACATGAGATCCACTTAAGCTTATAATTTAGTTCTGGCAAATTCCCAAAGCAAGAATATAGCGACAATTAAAACAAAATCCTTAAGATTGGATTCCCAATGAAAAAATATAACAGAGATTATTATTTTCCTTTATTTAAATTTTATACATTTTTAAATATTCATTATAAAAAAATATAAAATATAGGTATCCACCGATGTCGGGAACAGGGTCCAAGCTGCCGGTGGTTAGGGCTCCAGAGACAGGAGCCTCCTCACAATACGTGCAGTGTTAAGGAGAACCACCTTCTGAATCAGGCCCTTGACCCAGCCGCCTAACGAGAGCCTCGTGAGATGTTGATCGAGGCTCTTGGCCATCAGGCCATTGGCTGTCACGACTATCGGCACAATGACAGCAGAGTCCACATTCCACATGTCGACAACCTCGTGCGCCAAGTCGAGATACTTTATTTAACAGAGATTATTATTAATCTCTATAAATAAACAACTTATCCCCATTTTTATAGCTAAGGAATTTTCCAGGTATTAAAATCGCTGCTAGCTCATCCCCCGCGCCCCATCCTACGCACAATGTGTAAACACAGTGGTACACGGGGTAATTACACGCTGCGTATGCGCCGATGTGTTTCACGCACTGTACACCCTTGAGTAGCACTGTGCGCTCCACATTAGAATGACAGGACAAATATATGTTGTAGATTAAATAATGACGCTAGTTGATATACCTAACGCTAAGTATATGTCTAATATCGGTAAATTTACGATACCAGCTTGGGAAGGGCCTCTTCTCATATACAGAAGGTGAGATTTACCACCACGCTTGGTCAAGGAGGATAAGCATTTAAAGGCATTGCTTTTGTTATTTCAGTATTCATTCCCTTCCGGATGTACGAAAGAGTTAACGCGCCCCCGTTGTATTGCTTGGGAGTTTGTTGCGCCACTTCTTCCCACCAAAAACACGTAGGAATTGGTGAAGGGCTGTCTTTTGCTGATTTTAAGCCTAATTTGAATATAACCATAAATATATTTATTTTTAATCCATCTTTCACTTCATAGGTTTATAATCATCAGCATTATTTTGTCACTCTACAATTGGGCAGAGTTTTCCTCAACCATCATACCTTCATTCTTTGTAAAGACGTTCAAAAAGCTGCTGATTTCCAGCCTAGTTTGAATAAATATTTTTTGAATTGTTTATTTGTACCTACGTAATTATTATAATTGCTTAGAAAATCATAAACTTTCAGCAACCTGTTTTACAGGCATATATCAAATGGTAAACTTTCTTTCACCGCAAATTGTGAGGCGACCACAAACAGCGCCGGCGTGAGGCCACGCCGCGGTATTCACTTATACTATTGATAGTGAAAACTAATGTTCAGAGAAAACAACCATTTTCGAACATTTCTTACGAGAACAGCACTTGTTTTGACCTAGATTGCGAAAAGTGGCGCCCGGGGACAAAACAATTAGCTCATTAAACCATCGCAAAATGCCATAAAATATCTACTATTGATCATTAGTGATTTTTAAATACTTCATATACCTAATATGTGTTTTTTTTGTGTAAAAATACACAGATAAATCTTTTCGAGGCTTAAGGCCAATGACCTGACCATAAAAATCGACCATATTTGGAGAAGTTTGTGTGAGCGATGGATACCGGCCGGCCTCGGACAATGTTACCTTTGTTAAGAACAACTTGTTTCCCGCAGTTTCACCCGCGTCCTAAGGGAACTACTTCACGAACTCGAATAAAAAGTAGCCAATAACCGTCTCCGAATAGCCATCTATCTTCATACCAAATTTCATCTAAATCGGCTCAGCCGTTTTGCCGTGAAAGCGTAACAAACAGAAAATGAAACTAACTCACTTACGCATTTATAATATCTGTTATAATTAGGATAAATGATACCTAAATCACTTAATTGATTAGTTTTAATAATGAAATAGGCAGTATACTTTATCTATAAATATACAATACTTTGTCCTGAATGACTGACGGATCAACGCACAGCCTAAACCACTGATCGTAGAGACCTGAAACTTGACAACAAGGAACACACCCTTTCCTTGTACCGCGTATGCATCCGATCCTAAGAGGGTGAAAAAAGGGGGCAAAGTTTGTATAAAACTGTCATTTTTAAATTTAATTCGTATAGCCTACACATGCGAAGCCGCTGGCGCAAAGCTAGTGAATAAATAAATATAAAAACTTTAGAATTTAAAAATCACCACACATCCAAAATCCGGCCGTGGCAAACCCAGCTGATGGCGTCAAACAGCAAACTTCAAAAGCGAATAGAAAACTAAACATCGAAGGCCAACTAACAGCTAATCACTAAACCCACGTTGGGACATCCTCTACTAATCACATGCACGCTTACTCAACTGCAATTTACGTGCACAACTCAGAACAATAGAATCGGAGTTCCGTAGGTGAATAGTGGGATGCGCCGAGGTTCATGTAAAGGCGTCAGATTGCTATCTTTGTGTGTGGGATGATACCAAAATAAAAGCGATTTTTAATAAAGTCTGTATTTTGATTGTTGTTGATTAGTTTTGACTGTATTTGTAATATTGCAAATTGAGTTTTGATTTCGTACGTAATTTTAGTTGCAGGTTTTTTTTTATTATTACTGTTATAAGTAGATTTAGTTAGTAGTTATAGGAGCTCGTGGTTATGTAACAGCTGGCTAAGATCAAAGGTTAAGCTGCGCTTGGCGCGGTTGGTCCGTGGATGAGTGACCATCAATTTCATAGCGAGACTCCTCCGTGCGTCTGAAAACACGTTAAACTATGGTCCGGGTTGATATTTGTAGATCTTTGACAGTCGTTACTGGTAGTCAGAAGCAAGTAAGTCTGACAACCAGTCTAAAAAAGAGGTATCGTGTTACCCGGTAACTTGGTTGTGGAGGTCAGACAGGCAGTCGCTCCATGTACTGATGGTACTCAGCTGGGATAAGGCTAGGCAGATGATGATGATGTTACAAGTAGATTAAAAAATATCATCTGCCGAGCATTTTTCCAACTATGTTTGTGTCTTCCAGTCTAACCAGATGCAGCTAAATACCAGTGTTTTACATTAAAGATTAAAATAAGGTAAATAAAACAAACTAATTTACTCGGTAAAGCGCCACTAACGCGCGCCTTGCGTACCCTGAATGACACTGCTGATAGGATAGACCTATTTTCCTGCTCTTTGAATGAGTTCACAAAAACTACTTTGTATGTATTATGTTATATTGAAAGATGATAGAAGAGAAATTTGTTACCACACTACCGCATTAGGAAATATGTACCTGTTATGATAGCTGTGTTTGTGATAAATAAATAAATAAAAAAACAATTTCAATAGACCATGTTAATTTTAGAAATGATAGTTATAAAATTCTCTAGAACCAGTACATGGCCAATTATTTGTGATTGCAACACTTCAACTCAACAATAATTTGGTGTAGGTGTGACTTGTTTTAGTGATGCATCTTGGCGAAGGTCGCACTGTCTATGAGAGATCAATTGTTGAGGATCTCGTGTGGGAGACACCTGTCTACCTGTCTCTTGACGAATCATGGAGTGATGGTGATAAATAGATGAATTAATCTTTTGTATTCCTATGAAATGTTGTCTCATATTGATTTCAAAGAGTCAGTTTTCAAAATGTAAACATGAAAATTATAAAAGAGAACCCCAAAACACCCACCCTTAACTACTTCTTATGTATTTTCTTGGAAAGAAGAATACCTAAATGTTACATTGTTAAGTTGTAATAATACTGGTTATTAAATTATATGGCATTTATTAACTAACACACAACCTTAATTACCAACTATAACAACTAATCGAATCAGGCATGAAATTAATAAAATATCAGCGATTATTTACCGTAATATTAATTGATTACAATTATTTCAGATTAGTTTTGGTCCATTACGATACTATGTAAATTGTATCAACTTTTTGTTCATCTGCGTCAAATGAGCATTCATTAACACAATAGCTTAGTAGGTAGACTTCTTTTTTTAATTCCGAAAAGTGCGTTAATTTTAAACACTTCTTTATTTTTTTTTGTGTATGGCATCTCGCAGGTCAACCTAGAAGGTTGTCGACTGCTTAACCAGGCTTGGGTTTTAAACATTACCATAAATTAGACTGACACTTGTATATTTAAGAAGTCATCAAAAACAGAATGTATTTTACTACTACTACTAATTAAAATGGAGGGGAGTAACAGCCACACGGGTCCATATATCGGTCGATCTGTGAATGGGGGGTGACCATCTACGTCATAATCCTCTTTTAGTGCCTCGCATACCTACCACGTTAAGCAGTTGGTCCCGGCTGTCATTTGTAGACCCTTGACAGTCGTTACGGGTAGTCAGAAGCCAGGAATTCTGATAACCAGTCTTACCAAGAAGTATCGTGTTACTTGGTAACTGGTGAAGGTCAGACAGGTATAGTTATAGTTATAGTCATTTATTGCAATCATGTAGTTTACAAGGTGTTACAAATATAAATTAAGGTACATACATGACCCTGCTAGGGCACAGCAATATAAAAGCATTTTAAATGTACTCAAAGTGTTGCAACATTATAAACAAACTTTGTGCTTAATATATAGAAAAAATACTAAATTTAAAATAACAAATCTAAAACATTTTCATATAATATAGGTATTAAATTGGTTAAACATTTGTATTCTTGCTATAATATCAACAATCCCAAGTAGTGTTGTGTGTGTGTATTAGAGAGTCAAATTTACTTATCATCCAGGAATTCCTTTAATGTGTAGTACGATTTTAATATAAGGTAATTTTGAAGATTGCTTTTAAATTTATTTTCGTGCTCTATGTCCTTCATTGAATTTGGAAGCTTATTATATATTTTTACGCACATGGCAAATGGTCCCGAATGGAACATAGCTAACTTTGAGCTTGGTCGGGCTAGCTCGTTGTTATTCTTACGTCTAACACTACGATATTGTGGGTGAATGTCCTTGGCAAGTGGGAATAGTAACTGATGTTTCTTTACAAATTTACAAACTTCTAAAATGTAGATACAAGTTAATGTGAGGACTTTATATTTTACAAAGAATGGCTTGCAGCTTTCTGTGTTATCTACATTGGCGAGAATTCGTATACATTTCTTTTGCAAAATAAAAAGTCTATCTTTGTCTACACAGTTTCCCCACACCACAATTCCATAACTAAGCCAGGAGTATGCGTAGGCATAGTATGCTATTAGAGCAGTTTTAAAATCGGTAGCTCTTTTAAGTTCTCTCAGGGCATATATAAAGCTGGCTAGTTTGTTTGCCAATGTATCTATATGGGCTTTCCAATTTACATTGGTATCTATAGTCAAACCTAGTAGTTTAAACTCATTTATACACTGCAGCTTTATATTATTGTATGAGTAGTTTATATCTAATTTGCGTTTTTGATATGGTCTATATTGCATTATCTTTGTTTTATCAAAATTTAATTCTAAGTTGTGATCTTTTAACCATGCTATTATTTTGGAGAGCTTATCATCTAGACTTAAGATTAGGTTTTCTGTTTGGTTGTAAGGAAAAATTATAGAGATATCGTCAGCAAATAAAATACTTTGAGCGTCGATTTCTTTGGGGAGGTCATTAATATAAACTAGGAATAATAGGCATCCCAATACGCTGCCTTGTGGTATTGACATTGTTGTTTTTGCCTTTTCTGATCTAACACGTGTTATTTGACCAGTGTGTGGGTCAGTATGTTCTACCTCTACGACTTGTTCTCTATTTTCCAGGTACGAGCAAAACCACTTGTATGCTATACCTCTAACACCTATTGCGTATAATTTATTAATTAAAATTTCGTATAAAACTCTGTCGTATGCTTTGCTCATATCCAACAATACACCCACTGCGTAATGTTTATTATTGATTATATTTAAAGCTTCCTGGATATACTTAAATACTGCTAATGTCGTGGATTTATTTCTCCTGAACCCATTCTGGCTTTCGTTGAATATTCTATACTTTTCGCAATATGAATAGAGTCGTATTGACATCGCAGTCTCCAATATTTTTGAGAACGTTGGTAGTAATGCTATCGGCCTATAGTTACTAGTGTTGGTCTGGTCTCCCTTTTTGTAAACTGGTTTCACTATAGATACTTTCAACAGGTCAGGGACTGAGCCTTCGCCTAAAGACTGATTTATTAAATAAGTTAGCGGTAAGATTAATTCCTCCGCGCATGCTTTTATAAGTATAGGCGGTAGCTCGTCATATCCATAACTTCGCTTGTTTTTTAGTCGTTTTATAATAAGTTTAATTTCGTTAGGGTAAACAGGTGTTAGGTAGATGGAGTTTTCACTTTGGGAGGCGATAGGGCGGCCAATTGGACAAACGTTTCCGTTTGCGGTATCCGTTTTTCCTACTGATACAAAATAATCATTAAAAGCATTAGCAATAGTAGTAGCATTATCAGTCACCTTATTCTGTACGCGCAATTTTATGTTATTTATTGTCTGTTTGTTATTCTTATTTGTACGCTCTCTTATTATTTGCCACATTGTTCTAGTCTTATTTTCCGATTTACTCATTATTCTTATGTAATTTAGTTTTCTTGAGCAGGCTACTGTTTTCTTTAGTATTTTTTCGTAATGCTTATAGTGCTTTTCCAAAACAATGTTATTAGTTGTATTCATTAGTGCTTTTAATTGTCTTTTATGCTTGCACGCTATTCTTAATCCTGTCGTTAGCCATGATTTAGATGCTCTCTTTTTAATTTTTACGGTTTTCTTAGGTATATACTGATTTAATATATTTTGTAAGGTGTTATGGAATGATAGATAATTTGTGTTTATATTTTGGTTTTCGTTTAGAATTTTGAGCCAGTCTACTTTTTTCAGTTCTTCTTTAAACGATTTTATGTTTTTTTTGTTATATATCCTTTTTAAAGTAGTTTGTTTTTTATTTATTAGTGGATCGTAGGTAGGTATAGTAAGTTCTATTCCTCTGTGGTCTGAGAGACCAAGCTCTACTACTTCTAAACGTAATTTATCGTGCATGTTTGTAAATATTAGGTCAATACATGTTGCGCTTGCGGTTGTTACTCTGGTAGGTTCTGTCACTAATTGTCGAAAATTGTAAGTGGTCATAGTAGTTATAAGATTAAATGAATTACAATTTTTCTCAAGGATATTTACATTGAAATCCCCGCCTATAATCACATGTTTATGTTTATCTTTTGTGTTAATTTTAAGTAACAGATTTTGCAAGGCCGTGTAGAATGTTTCTGTTTCCCTGTTTTTTTGTGGCCAGTAGATAACTATTAGTAATAAATTCATTTTAGGAATTTCAACTGCACACGTTTCGAATATAAATTCAATTGTCATTTCTGTAAAATCTTTTCTTTCTTTGAATTCGATATCATTTTTTAAAAATATGCACACCCCACCTCCCGAATAGTTTGGGCGGCAGTATTTTGCGGCTACTGTATATCCTTCCAAACTAAGTAGATCTTTTTTTAATTTTGTAATCCATGTTTCCGTAAAACAAAAGGCTTCTATTTTATGTTCGTTCGTAATAGCTTCTAATAGGTAACGTTTATTTTTTAGACTTTGTATGTTTTGGTATAGGATGATTAAATTATTATTGGATGAATGCGTTTGTGTATTATTTTTAGAGGTGTTACTAACGAAAAAGCTTAGGACTGATTAGTGTCTGTGAGTTTGTATGTATTTCTGTTTCTGTTTTATCCAACTGTGTGTACACTACCAATAAATCCCCATTGTTGACATTGCTTATTTCTATAACAAGATCCTGTAAATCTGATACCACAATTTTCGTGCCATTACTATTTAAGGCGCCTGTGCGCTGATTATACATATCATAGTCATAGGAAAGGTTTAGATTAGAGTCCAGAAGGTATGCGTAATTAAATGTCTGAGTATCCATATATAAAAGGTTATTAAAGGTTTCTATTCTACTATTGTACAGAGTATTGCCATAATTTTGCTGATTTATATAATAGTTATTATTGAATTTAAATTTATAAGTCGGTAAGCATATAATTATATTTGTGTGGGTTAATGCTATTAACTTTTCTCGAATAAACATAACAAGATCTACATAGCTTTGCGTCCTTCGGAAGTCCTCTTCACCGATGTATATAATGCAGTAGTCCTTACTTGATAGATTTTGAATTTTTGTATCTATATTTTCAAGTATTTGCTTCAGTCCGCATTTTGGTTTGCGGTAATGGCAAATCTGGTAGTTTCGCAGGTAAGTTTCCTCTATAGCGGTGTAGAGTTTATTTGAAGTTTCGCTGCTTATTAGACATATTTTTGGTTTTTCTACAGCAATATTTTGCCGGTTGGCTCCGCTAGCCGGTGATACTCCAGTAGTATTAGAGCATTTTTGCAGTATGTCTCTGTTATTAGTCTCCTCTTTTGTATTCTCAGAAAAGTTATTTAAGATGTCTGTTTGAGTCTCTTTATTGTTTGTACATTTGTTCACAGTTGACTTTAGCGTTGGTCTTGGTTTGTCGAGTTTATTATTATCATTTTGGCGGAGTTGGTTTGCTGTTGTTAATTTGTCTATTTGTTTATGTAATTCGGTGTTTTCTTTTAACAGATTTCTTAGTTTCTCTTCCGTACTTTCGAGTTTGTTTGAGAGTTGAGCTATTATCTCCTTCATTTCTGAGCTCGTTTCTGAGTCAGATACTGTTCTGTCAGCACTCCTTGAAAGTCTGCTGGGAGTCACATACGACGCATCAGGTGTTTCACAGTCGGTGAATATGTGTGAGTCAAATAATTGTATATCTTTCTGGACAGGGGTAAGCTGCTTCAATGAGTCACACTGTATGTCTGTCTGCTTATTTGTTATTGGTTTCATAGGCGACGAGGTTTTTAAAATTACCTTTTTTCTTAAAGTAATATTAGATGACGTTTCGGCGGCTTTAGTAAAAAATTTATTTTTGACACATATTTTACATCTCCACCTTTTCTTCTCTTCTGCATCCTTGAGCCGATAAGTAGCTTCTGGGTATCCAATGCAGTGTAATTCAAATCTGTGGTCGCAGGCAGAACACAAGGCAGTATTTTTAATGTCAACTTTTTGTTTACAAGTATGGCATGTAACTAGTGGTGCCACCTTGCGACGAGTACTGTTATTAGTAGTTGTAGTAATATTGGATGACATTATGTTTGTATTTGAAAGAAAATTAAATTCCGAATAAACAAAGCAATTTTTTCGGAGTGGGATTTGAACTCGCGACTTCTTGTGTGTTGCAAGTATATTGTTCAAAAATAGTCGGCTGTGTTTACCACTAGACCAGCTGTACGATATGGAACTTATGCGAATTTTATGAGTACTTGCAGCAAAGGTAGTTTTATTCTTTGAGACAGTTTAAAGTTCAAATTTCTTTTTTCGTAATGACGGTTGGTGTTTGATTTTTTGTTTTTATTAAAAATCACTTATTCACGTTGCCTTTCTTATTATTATAGCACATTTATTATTAAATTTGAATCACAGAATGTTCAATGGGTATTATTTTAAGGTTTATTGGGGTTAATTGAGGATTGTCACTTGTTAATATTTTCTTATGGGGTTTTTGAGCACTGTTTTTGTTTTAACTGTATAGCTTTATAATTTGTGTATAAAACTTGGAGATAACACTGTCACTAGGTTATTGCCTAATTTTGTATGTTTTCACGGGTTTTTATTCACTTTTATACACTTATAATATTTTTAAAGGAGTTTTAATCACAGACCGATTTTTGCAACGTTATGCTAGACTCAGCGCCATCTAGTACTCAGCTGCATCCCGTTAGACTGGAAGCCGACCCCAACATAGTACGGAAAAGGCTAGGCAGATGATGACTACTAATTAAAATGTATATTTTAGTAAAATTTATTTTTGCCATGGATTTTGTAGTCAAGATGTCATTGCTATCCATTCAGAATTTAGTGTATAGTTCGCGTAAGTTAGAATACTCCTTAAAAACCTGACTCATTCGTATTTGACATCCAATCAGGCCAGGATGCCACGGCTGATCGGCCACTAATTGCGCCAATCATTCAATTCGAGACTCAGCAAATTACACTTAAACCAACTTCGTATTGAGGTGTACTGGTTCTACTGATTGATTTGTTAAAATATGCATACATTTGTAAAATTGGCAAGAGTAGTTGTAACTCTTCCATTGAATTGGGTATTAGTTACATGGATCGTTATCTGCCTAGCCTTTTCCCAATTAACCAGTTTCCTGTCTAATTGGGCGTAACAGTATATTAGTTATATTGAAACTTTCTAATCTGTTGGATAATAATTTCAGTATGTCTTTTTCTTTTAAGCTTCTGAAAATGTTGAGTACCAGTGTTTAACATGAAGCGACTTCCTATCTGACCTTAACAACCCAGTTACCGGGTATTACGGTAACCCCCTTGGTAAGACTGGTTGTCTGATACCCGTAACGACTGTCAAAGATGTCCAAATGACAGCCGGGAACAACGGCTTAACGCTCCGATGCACGGAGGAGTCTACGTATGATATAGATGGTCACCCATCCACGGGCCGACCAGGGCAACTGTAGCTTAACCTTGCCCTTCCTAATACTCTAGCCGTCTTACTTATAAAACACCTGTAATCTGAAGTTTAACCATTTCTCACCTAATCCTTACTTAACATCGTAATCCAGGATTAAGCTACTAACTTAAGTTCGGAATAACGCTAAATTTGCTAATCCGTTGGTAATCTGCAGATTATATTTATAGGTCTTCATAAGTAAGACGATAGTTGTACCAAATATGGCACGTGTCATCATCACTTACCTCACTTCTGCTCACCCTCTACAAGATTATAGTCGTGATACCTACATACTTGAGCACATTCTGATCGTAGTTACGTGTAGCCAGAAATTGTGGCGGCATTCCGCTTTCTAACTCAACGCGTAATTTACTTAATTAACTAAACATATGAACGAAATGTTGACTAGCGTCAAGTGCGAGAGGGGTTCTTAGGATGTACGTAATTCATATATTAAATTTTATACTAGCTTTTAACCCCCGAGGGAACTGCTTAATGCATTCGGATAAAGAATAGCCCGTAAACGCTTCAACCTATCTTAGTGCTAAATTTCATTCAAATTGATTCAGCCGTCTTACCGTGACTGCGTAACAAACTCACTTTCGCATTTATAAGTTGGAAAGTTAGGATTTATGTTCATAATATTTGATTGAACTGTGAAGTTCAAATCTTAATATTTATTTACCTAATATCCTTCAATATTATACAATCATATATTATGTACTTCAAGTTGACAATCTTATGTTTCAAGAGTATCTAAATCTTAGAAAAAACCTATACTCAATATTAATTATTCTCTAATGACAAATAACACTTCTTTTTACCCGACTACGGAAGAAAAGGGTAAAGTTTTTAGAAATTGATGTTTAATTAATTAAATTAAATTATTATTACAGTGCAACCTTAATATAACGTACCTCAATATAACGATTTTCTCGATTTAACAAATTCTTCGTAATCCCCTTGAATTGTCCATAAGAGTCAATATAAAATATACCTTTACATTGCGAACATTTTTTGCGAACAACCTCTTTATAACGAAGTTTCAACTATCAAGAAAAAGTATAAATACCTCTAATTAACGAATTTTGTCAACCCAAAACCTTTATATAACGTAAAACATTCAATTACTTACATAATGTATGTACCCACCAAGATATGTACCTACTTTTACGGATTTTACTGCATTTATTTTTGATTATTAATGTAAGAAAAAATTTTTGTTACCTACCTAATTGTTTTTAAATAGAAAATACATACAATAATTTGATAAAAATGTGTTATCATTTATTAGTAGAAGTTGTTCGCTATAACAAGACAAGTACGTAATGTTGAGGACCTCTTTATAACGAATTTTAGACCAACCTAACCTCAACATAACAAACCTCAGTTCAACGAATTACTTGATATAACGAATATTTTCTTGTTCCCCTCCGATTTGTTATATCGAGGTTGCACTGTATTACTACCACTGAGTCGTCCAAAAAATTTAATCGCTCACAAACCATTCTAACGAGATTCTATTATTTCACCACAGAACCCTAAATCTAGTTAGCAGGTGCTACGACTAACAAATCTTTGTTTCTGTCGAGAAAAAATGTAATTCGTTAATTTTATTGGTGTCTGGCTTTATGGCTAAATTGCTTTTTTACAAGTTGGTCAGCTAAATGCTGGATAATAGCTTCAGTTAATTATGGACCCTAGTTAATTTGACTGTCGTAATCTGTGTACTTTTAATTGAAATTCTTTTATTTGATGCTTTCCTTATAGTTTTTCGCTAGAGGCTTTGCCCACGTGGGCTATACGAATTCGAATTAAAAATGACAGTTTCATACAAACTCTGCCCCCCTTTTTCACCCCCTTAGGGGTAGAATTTCGGAAAATCCTTTCTTATCGGATACCTACGTCATACAAAGAACACACCCAAGATTCAGATCTTTAAGATCAGCGGTTTATACTGTACGTTGATCCATCAGTCATTCAGGACAAAGCATTTTATATCTATAGATAGGTAGATCAAGCTTAAACTTTTTGACTAACTGACAGCACAAACACGCTGTATTTAGATAGAACTGTACTGAATGTAAATATTTGCTTAGTGAGGAAAAGAATTTGTCTAAAATGTGACAAAATAAGCTTTTATAACACAAGAAGGCCTAAGCCTAAGTGAATTATTATTTAGGTAAATCTGTAATTAAGACAGATTGGTTGAAAAAAAGTTTAAGTTAGGTTTAACCAAATCGTAGATATTTACCTACGAAAGAAAACAGCCTTTAACGTTTTTCTCGCACTCCAAATACAAATAAAAAAAACCTATCTTTACTAAAAATATAATTGCAAAAGTGATTTCATATGTCTGTTACGTTTTAACAGTAAAACGGCTAGAACTATTTAGATAAAAGGCATGAACATGGATTATAATCTGAGGGCGTACATACGATAGTCCTTGACGCTCCCGGAGTGTGTTAAAGTTTCTTCAAGACGAGAGATGTACATTATTAGAGTCAATTAATGATGATTTGCCTATTCTTTAATATCACAAAGTACATCACATTCAAACTAATAACATGCTGTAATGACAGCATGTGACAGTTGGTTTCCCGCGCAAATTGACAGCTAGCGGACAGTAATGGCGGACGGCGGCCATAATGAGTTTTAATTAAACTGCGCGGGAATCTGTTATTATTGCTGAGGCATTGGCCTAGCCGTGGACTATCGGTCTGGTGGGTTGAAGACCTGTTACCTAGCTAATAGTATCTTCAAGAAAAGAAAAGTAATCATTTGTTATAATCTCGAATGATCTAAGATATAAAGTCAGGTATAATTATGAGATGTGACAGGCGCAAGATTATTGCTATTAACTGAACAAAAAAACAATTGGAGAATCCTACAATATACTTACCTAGCACGAAAGAAAAAAGGACACGCCTAACTTAAAAACTCCACTTATTTGTTTTAAGTTTTAATCTATAACTTAGATTAGCAAGGTTAAGCTGCGCTAGTCGCAGTCACTACATAGATGGGTGATCATTTTCTTAAGATAGCAAGACCCCTCCGTGCCTCGGAGAGCACGTAAAGCTGTCGGTCTTGCGCGTGATCTCACCCCGGTCGTGTCGGATTGCCGACCCATCGGACTATGAGAGTGAGGGAATAGAGAGTGCACCTGTGTCTGCAAGCGTGCGTGTACTATAATATCTCCTGCGTACCTGGCTAGTCTTCATCGAGATTGGCCGCCGTGACCGAAATCGGTCTGGAGGGATTATTATTGGCTTATTTTATATATACACTAGATCTTACACTGTATGTTACAAAATTGACCTACAATAATAAAAAGTAATGAAACTAAAAATAAATTGATTAGAATTCTAATGACATAATATCTAAGCCAACCAGCCAGCAACGCAGCCTTTTACTTAATATTTTATTAGCCTGATTAAATAACAATATTGAATATAGCTAGAGCAATAAATCTATCTATACAAATAAAAACAACTGATGTGTCTGTTTGTAATGTCAAAATAACAACTTTATTACTAAATCAGTCTATCCGTGCGTCAGTCTGTTTGTTCCAGTTAATCTCCAAATGGCTGGTCCAATTTTGACGTGCCTTTCGCTAGCAGTTATAATAAGTAACATACACTATTTTATCATTAAAAAATAACAAATAATACTAGCGTCTATTATTTTATAAAAATAATTACGGCTCCGGAAAGCGGGCGACGCCGCGGGGAGTAGTGTTATAAATAGGTGTATTGCAATCATATCACGTTTATGAAATGACAAGATAACTTTTTTATATAGTTCTTAGTTGACGTTTAGTGACGAAAATACAACAAAAGGGATGACGTAAACGGGTATTTTTTTTATTTAACTTTTTAAAAAGCAATCAATGAACAAAATAATACGTGATCACGACCGTTTTGTAAAAAGTTAAACGGTTCGATATGTTGAGTTTAGTTAACTGGTGGTTATTTATGTAATCGATTGATACGAGTACCTACCTTTAATAGTTTAATTACACTCGGGTGCAATCGAACTACGCCAGTTACAAAACATATTTTTTTCAATTCGTTATGTTGGCTTATTGAAATATACAACTGTCGAATATTGTATTTGCGAAAAAAAGTACTAAGGTTTTCAAATCACCCGTTTTAGCTCTTTTAAAAACACGTCACTATTTTTGCACAGACTTTTTTTGCAGACAAAAAAATGGTGATTCACGTAAACAGTAACACACCAACATATTTTATATATGTATAAAGACAGCTGTATTGTAACATTTAATTGAACCGACTTCCGTAACAATTACTGAAACGACGTCTGAATTACATAAACCGCCGCAATTGGTTAATGGAAGCCGGTATCTGTGTCAAAGTCAATGTTTTTAGATCACTAGTCTTCGAATCTTTAATTGAATTAAATGTAGATAAACTCGTTTATGCCACAGCTTCGCCTTCGCTTTGCTCTTCCCCATATTAAATTAATTATCGTCAATGTAATTCGAATGTTCAGTTAAGAACAAACAGACTTTTGATTTGAAAAAGTATACAGATGTAATAATGGATTGCTCATTCCTCATAGCAACTCGTCATCCTTATAGCAACAAAACTTGACAATATTAAATTGATTGCAACTTTTAACCATAGAGTTTCTTGCCCGTTCTACTCCATAGGAAACTACTTCTTGGAATGGGCAACTAAAAACTTAATTCTTTTTTTTTTACTTTCAAGAGTGCTTGTTCTTATGCCCAATTGAAATAAATGATTTGAATTTAAAATTGAAAATTAACAAGCAACAGTTGCAGCGGGCTGGCCATATTTGAAGAACCCACTGGCCGTTGAATTTCTACGAGCCCACCTTTAGTTGTTTGGTTAAAAGACATTTACAATTGACAAACACACAGTTCAACGACTGTTAAATATCATCGCATATAGATCGCCTGTCATATTTATAAATGTGCCAAAACTCAAAAACCATTTAACCTACATTCATTGTAGGTTAAATGGTTTTTGAGTTGTGAAGGTATCAAGGTTCCCTGGGGAAGGGCCCCATCATCGATGCACAGCCATAATTCTTCCTGACGTAAAATTTCACAAGAAACAAGCAGATTTGATAACCAAATAGGTATGCAATAATACAACAATAACTCTCTATTGTATCAACAGTAATCTGCATGCACAATATTACATTTTAGACTACAATGCCGATGCGTTTGCGCAAAGAAGGCGGAAACTACGCGATTATCATCAGTGACGCAACGACGGAGCACCCGGCGAGAGCATAAAAGGAGAACACCTTTTTGTAATAAACTAGCACATGCCAGCGACTTTGCTCTTGTTAAAAATTGTAAAAGATATTAATTTGAGAGCGTACATAGGTACGTAAGATAGGAGCGTAGTAGGCTACGTGTTAGGTTCTGGGACAGCTATAAACAATCAATGGAATCACTAACGCTAAATAATGTTAAGATGTATCCGAAAAATAAGTATAGTGCTTTAA
Source organism: Pyrrhia umbra (assembly GCA_963891755.1). Lineage (NCBI taxonomy): Eukaryota > Metazoa > Arthropoda > Insecta > Lepidoptera > Noctuidae > Pyrrhia > Pyrrhia umbra. The sequence continues at coordinate 8,784,784 of OY982943.1, forward strand.
AATCTTATTTAATGATTGTTGGGATACACTGGCTATCATTAGCTTGTCATCATCATCAGCCTATATGTTGTCCCACAGCTGGGCACAGGCCTCTTCTCACACAAAGAAGGTATTATTAGGTATCAGCTTGTGTTTCAGGCAATTATGTACAAATTCGTAAGTTCAAATCGGTTATAGCATTAATTTTATTTTTATTCGGATTTTAATTCAGCGTTTAACTTGTCGTTTTTGAAACGTCATATTCCCTTTCTTAGTAATAAAAGTCAACTCAATTCACTCTAGAGGTATACCGGTGTCTAATAGTACTAACAGTTGCGACAGACAGACAAACATTTTATTGACGTTAGATCTAGTCAAAGTATAAAATTTAATCATGGATAAAAAACTATTACCAGCAAATTCGAAGAATTCTAAAATGACAAACACACTTCTTTCAATTTAATTTGTGTAGATGTGAATAACCTTATTTGATTGGAAGGCCAGAGATAGGTGATTCGTTTGTGAAACTTAAAACATTTAAGTTAAAAGGCACATAATATGTTTTCGGCTAGCGTGTGGGTGGTTGCCGGTATTGAGAGTTTAGACAGCAGGAGACAGGTATGTACTTTTTAGGGTTCCGTAGTCGACAAGGAACCCTTATAGTTTCGCCATGTCCGTCTGTCTTTTTTTTTTGTATGCCATCTCGCAGTTTCATATGGCTTGCCTGTGAAGTGCCTTAAATGAATTTAAGGCCTCCAGCCAGGGCTTAAATTACAAAACTAAGCGACTACACACTAAGGGCACCCCCTAGTGGGGTAGGGGCCTCGGATTAGGGCATCGCTGGGGGAGGACAGCAAGGGACAGGATGTCCGTCTGTCTGTTTGTCTGTCTATCGCGGCATAGCTTAGAGGTTCTTGGTACAAGAAAGCTGAAATTTGGTATGGATATGTACTATATTGATTATGTCGACAAAGTGGTGAAATAAAATTATGATTTTTATAGGGTAGCTCCCAAACACGGAAAGTGGGGATGGATTTTAAGTGCAAAATAAAGGAAGAAGTCGGTGGCAAAATACTCAGAACAGTACCTAACTTAGGGACACCGACGTCTAGAGCGACGTATCAGAATCTAGAATATATTTTCCTTTTTTTCAGTGTTTTAGAAGTCAGTCAGTTGTATTTTTTTGTACCGTTTTTGCACGACCTCATCGCGGTCTTGGGTGCTTTATCAGGCATTTTAAACCTTGAAGCTACGCCATCAAGGGCTATTTAAATATGATAAACAAAAGGAAGAATCAAAGACACTTCACAAATAAGCCATACAATAGATCAGTTTATTGTAAATAGTCCAAGCAAGGTGTTTCAAGGTGAACGTAAAAAGTAAACCTAGCAGACCGTACATGATCTGCGAACCGTATAACTTTAATGTTACTTTAATAAACATTACCAATTCTATGAACAAATCCTCTTTTAAAACAAATACATTGTGTTTTATTTTATTTTTTTATTTTAACAGCTTCTGTCAAAGGTGTGCCAGCTTTATGAATTCGAAGAATTTTAGACGAAGAAGATAGAGAGAGGAGCTCGTGGCTATGTAACAGCCGCACGGTTCGACCGATCAAAGGTTAAGCTGCGCTTGGCGCGGTCGGTCCGTGGATGGGTGACCATCTTTGTCATAGCGAGACTCCTCCGTGCCTCGGAAAGCACGTTAAGCTGTTGGTCCCGGTTGTCATTTGTACATCTTTGACAGTCGTTACGGGTAGTCAGAAGCCAGAAAGTCTGACAACCAGTCTTACCAAGGGGTACCGTGTTACCCGGTAACTGGGTTGTGGAGGTCAGATAGGCAGTCGCTCCATGTAAAAACACTGGTTCTCAGCTGCATCCGGTTAAGACTGGAAGCCGACCCCAACATAGTTGGGAAAAGGCTAGGCAGATGATGAGACGAAGAAGATAGATGACTGTGTGCGAGTGTGATATACTCAGAGATAACGTAACTATCGATTCATGAAATTTTCGACCCCATACAAATATATAAATTTATTTGTTTTTCCTCTTTTTAATATTAGTGAAGGTAAGCAGATTAGTACATAGTTGCAAGTGTGGTATTAATCCAACGATCTGAAATGACGGCTGATGGTGGACAATGACGGTTGTTGATAATCATCTTCAAGCTTGGCATCATCATCAACTTACCGCCGGTATTTCAATATTAAGTAATGGAAAATTGTATTTCAAATAATAAGCCGAATACCACAAAAGAAATAAGTTAGATTAGTGAAAATCCATTCTTTCTTTTAGTGTCACATTTGCACAACACCTTCTACCCTATCGGCAAGGCTATCTATTATTTAAATATCCACCTGGACACCCTCATGGTATGTGAAACAAAGAAATAATTAGTACAGCCTTGGGCGTGTCACTAAATATACGGACTAGTTCGGTCCGTCGCGAGTCTTTTTTGCCGAAATATATATATTTTTTTAATTAATAACACATTATTCGGTCAGTCTGGGAGTGGGTGGCTATCTATGTCATAGCGAGACTCCTCCATGCCTCGGAAAGCCAGTTAAGCTGTTGGTCCCGTTTGTCATTTGTAGATCGTAGACAGTCGTTACGGGTAGTCTAAAGCCAGAAAGTCTGACAATCAAAAAATAATCCTCCAAAAAAGAGTAATTTATGTTTTTTTTTATTCTGATTACGCATTCGTAGGTCGTTATAGTAATAGATCGTTCAATTTTGGAGCTTGCTTTTTGGAGGATTCAAACCTTCAGCTTCAGCCAATTTTGTTTGTTGATGACCCTCCCCAAAATATTTGGCTGCGACCGCGCCTGGCAGGCAGAGTCTGATGTCAAGCCGAGTATTACCATAAAACAAAGCAACGAATGTTCCACTCCAACCTTGGTTGTGTCACAAGTCAGTGGTGTTATGTCAATGGTTTTTGTGACACGAAAAAGCCTTGGTTTTTACTCCGTCTTATGATTAAAGTTATTAAAATACATTTAGATACAAATTGTCAGTATAGGTGCTGTTATTTCAAGTTGTATTCTTCTGGTGGCTAGAGTATCTGTGATGTTAAGCTGTGTTGCTGCGGTCAGTTTTTGGATGGGTGCCCGTGGAAAATTGAAGATAACACTGGTATTTTAGAACAACAACAAACTATTGAATGAGTAGTTTTACCCGGGTGACGCTTAAAAAGGCTATAATCGTTCCCAGGGTCCTATCTATCTCCATAGTGAATTTCATCCAAATCGGTTCAGCTCTATCACCATGAAAGCGTAACAAAAATCAAATAAACAAACTCATTTTCGCATTTATAATTTTAACTAGATGACTCTGTAAACTTCGTATCACCTTAACTTTTTCTCACCGTTTAATATTTAAACCTTCCCTGGACTACGACAAACATTTCAAAACCAAAATCAGCCAAATCGGCCCAGCCGTTCTCGAGTTTTAGTGAGACTAACGAACAGTCATTTCTTTTTTATAAATAAGAAGATTAGAAAAACATAATGACATAATATTTACTCATTATGGATAAAATAAATATCATTGAATAATACTATTTTGCGGTTAAATTTTTCAGGAAGTGAATAAACAATGGGAAAGGTCATCTAATCGTTTTGCGCTCCATTTGTTACTAATAACGAGATATTTTTACTTGTTTGAATAGTTCAAAGCATATTATTTAGAAGTTTTTGTGAAGAAACTCAGCTATCCGGAAGGGAGACTTAAAAAAAATGCAGATAAATAACAATACAGAATACATAAAAACTAGCCTATATCCTTCCTTAGGTATCAATCTATCTCCATACCAAATATCATTAAAATCGGTTGTTCAGATTTATAATATTAAGGTAATAACATTTGACAAGAGTTCAGAGTTTACTATATTAAGCTTATTGACATCAACTGCAGAAAGTATGACAACTAAGGGAGACTACAGGGGGGTTGTCTAGTGGCAAAAACGCTAGTAGAATCCTTACTAATATTATAAATGCGAAAGTAACTCTGTCTGTCTGTCTGTTACGCTTTCACGCCAAAACTACTGGACCGATATAAATCAAATTTGGTACAGAGATAGAATAGACCCTGAGGAACAACATAGGCTACTTTTTACCCGGGTGCGCTAAGTAGTTCCCTCGGGATGCGGGTGAAACCGCGGGAAACAGCTAGTAGAAAATAAAAATGAATGGGAATGACAGACAGACAGACAGCTAGTCGTAAACGAATGTCATTCCCATACATTTTGTTTTCTATTCTACCAGCGTTTTTGCCACTTGTCTAACCCTCAGGGACCTCGGTTTGATCCCCAGAAAGCAAAATATTGGAATTCAATATTGTGCCTGGTTAATAATGGGTGGGTAGTAATGTTTGAACGTGTTAATCGCTCGCAACGCTTGTGAGCACCAAAAATCCACAAAAAAAGAATCAATTTCATCATCGCAGATTTTTTTCTGAGATTTCTAAACGAATCTACGTCATAATTGAATTGAATCAGAGTCTAGAATGCTATAGCGATTTATCTGCATTCTAGATATTTATTCAATGGTGAACAAGACGATGGTTGACTGATGAGTGATGGTAAGTGGTCTCACCACTGCCTATTGATATAATATATCTTCAATGACATCACAGAAAGCCTGCTATTCTAGAAACAAAGCTGAAATATAATTTTTATATCATCTGCCTAGTTTTTTCCCAACTATATTGAGGTCGGCTTCCAGTCTTATCGGATGCAGATGAGTACCAGTGTTTAACATGTAGTGTCTCCTGTCTGACATTCACCACCCAGGTACCGGGATGTTCGAATGAGTTACCACGCCCCCGGAATACAAAGGACTGAGGAAGGAACATGGATGGGTTTTAGTCAGTCAGTCTGACACTTACTCCGGTTCCGAGGGGAGGCATTTGATGATTCCCCATCTCCTTATAAAAAGTTATCTTAGAGATTAGCCACTATATACACACTAATTAACTTTACCTCTATGTGAAGAGGTAGATTTGCTAGTTATTTTTAAGTTCCTCAAACCACGATGACGTCAGCCGACATTTAGTAAAGCTATATACAATACACATGCACGTACAGACACACAGACACATTTTGATGTCTCGCATATTAATGCTGGCGATATATGGACAGCGACACTGACATTATGCTGCGAAAGGAAATACGTGTTTAGAGATAACTTGGACGATATAATATTGTGTGTAATAAATGTTGTTTTTCGAACTTATTCGCCGAATGTGGGATGTTGCAAAATCTTTGCACACCGGGTTTATTTTAGACTGTGGATATGTTTTACATAAATTAATATAAACACTTACCGTCTTACTTATGCGGAGGAGCTCGTGGCTAAGTAACAGCCGCACGGTTCGACCGATCAAAGGTTAAGCTGCGCTTGGCGCGGTCGGTCCGTGGATGGGTGACCATCTATGTCATAGCGAGACTCCTCCGTGCCTCGGAAAGCACGTTAAGCTGTTGGTCCCGGTTGTCATTTGTACATCTTTGACAGTCGTTACGGGTAGTCAGAAGCCAGAAAGTCTGACAACCAGTCTTACCAAGGGGTATCATGTTACCCGGTAACTGGGTTGTGGAGGTCAGATAGGCAGTCGCTCCATGTAAAACACTGGTACTCAGCTGCATCCGGTTTAGACTGGAAGCCGACCCCAACACAGTTGGGAAAAGGCTAGGCAGATGATGACTTACCGTCTTACTTATAAAAAACCTGTAATCTGTAGTTTAACCATTTCTCACCTAATCCTTACTTAACGTCGTAATCCAGGATTAAGCTACTAACTTAAGTTCGCATTAACGCTAAACAGGATTTATGAGTGAGATTTTTTCTAATCCGTTGCTAAGCAGCAGATTAAAAATTAATCCAACTTTATAAGTAAGACGGAAAGAGTGCTATTCTAGATTTTGTCAGGACTATAGATTTAAAGCTAATTAATAATATGATTCGAGTTTATTTCGATATTAATACTTGAGTATCCTAACGTATTATAAATGCGAAAGTGTTACGTTCTCACGGTAAAACGGCTGATCCGATTTGAATGAAAATTTGCACAGAGAAAGGTGAAACTCTGAAGACAGTTATAGGCTACTTTTTATCCGGATGCATTAGGTAGTTCCCTCAGGACGGGGTAAACTCGCAGGAAACAGCTAGTTCAAAATATGTTTTCCCTTGCAGGACTCCTTGAGCATACAGTCTAATTCTATTTCACATTCTAATTTTATTTAATAACACATCAACTTCATCACATCAACTACTCTTGAATTCGCACGTTTTAGTGCGTAGGTACGAAAAAACTGATCCCAGTATGGAAATCGACCTATGGACAATACTAGTTGCTGAAGCGACCTATTTAACATGAATCAAAAACTTAAATGATGATCAAAGTACCAAGGAAGCATAAAATTAAGTTGGTAATACTTAGGGAAGTTGGTTTTCCCTAAGCCACACCATCACGAATGGCCTGCTTTGTCGTAATTGTCATCAAACAATGATTATCCGCTGGTTTTTGTTAACTAACTCGTTTGGTCATTTCCGACGGTTAACTACTGGTGTACGGTCAGATTGTACGATGTTATGTAAGGTTTTAACTTAACTGTGATTTTGTAGGTTAAGTTTCCTGGTAAGAAAGTTAGTTTTGTTCATCAACCAAAAGGCTGTTCTATATTTCGGTCGAAGAATCAGTATTGCCATCCAACGTGGCAATGCAGCCAGCCTTTTGGGCACGATTCCCGCTGACAGCGATGTGGATGAATATTTTGATGGCTAATTTCTTAAGTATAATTTATTATTCTTACGTTTGTTCGTGTTTATGTATTTTTCTATTGGTTTTCTCCTTCTTATTGTGTGGGCTGCAAGTTTTACTAAACTAACAAGCCCCTAGTTACAGAGTTTTCTCAAATCCACCTGACGGTAGACTCCTATGTGCCTCGGAAAGCATGTTAAGCTGTTGGTCCCGGCTGTCATTTGTAGATCTTTGACAGTCGTTACGGGTAATCAGAAGTCAGAAAGTCTGACAACCAGTCTTACCAAGGGGCATTTACCAAGGGGTAACTGGGTTGTGTAGGTCAGATAGGCAGTCATTGTTTGTAATATGTAGTACTAGGCTACATCCGATTAGACTAGAAACCGACCCCAACATACTTAGGAAAAGGCTAGGCAAATAATGATAACGTGGTTACAACTATGTATTTCTTTTGTTCATTACATGATTGCAATAAAGATATTACAGTAACTCCTTGCTCCCCTGCACACGTTCTTTTTTACGCATACTTACTAACGTCCAATCTAAAGATCTTACAGTTAACTATCAATTATTTATTAGGATTATAATCAAAATACACTTCTTGTTACATTCCTACCATCTTTTTTTATTAGCCTGTAACATGTAGTAATAGAAAGTTAAGATATGAACACCTTTTATGTGCCTACTAGCTGTTTAAGCACTTTGATAAATAAAGTCCCGTCTCCAGGATTCCATCTACCTCCGTAACAAATTTCATCCAAATTTAAATTTAATGGGTCCTAGTGAGCTGTTACACTTGATTCCAGTAATAGGTATGGCAAAAACGCTTGAACGCACGGAAATTTGTTCTAGCTTCCACAAGGCCCGTGTAGTACACAACTCCAGATGTAACCTGTATACTATTTAACATAATATTACGTTCATTTTGCCAAAGAGCACACTCCCATAAGATATGACATACATTCTACATACATATATATATAGTTATATATTTTAAGTCTAGGTTCATTTAAATATTGTAAATATAGAATGGATATTCAGAGAAATTAAAATATACTGACAACGCAAGCGAGCTAAGATAGATCAGAAATAAAAACAAAGTGTCGTTTGAGTACAATTTTAGAGCTCGCTTATTGAACGCTATTTATAGTAATATACAAAAAAACTAGTTGTGTTGTGTGTCCGTTTGTTGTAGTCTAAATAAGGAACGTCTGATCTCCAATGAACGTATATTTATGACAAACATAAAGTCGGTATACACGAGAAGTTTTATTTATTCTATACTATCTATTTCCCGTGGGTTCACTCGAGGGAATTGCTTAGTGGACCTGGATATAAAATTCCTATGTCCTAGGTTCCAGTGTATCTTCATAGGAAATACTTCCTAATAATATGACGCTCTGTCTGTCTGTATGTCTGCTATGCTTTCACAGTAAAACGTATGGAGCGATTTAGTTGCAATTTGGTATGGATATAGATTGAATCTGGGGAAGAACGTAGGTATGCATAAAGTTGTGCCTTCAGGATGTGATGGAAACCGCGGGTATTAGCTTGTTTCATCTAATCGTTTTCTTAAAAACTTAATAAACAAACAGACATATAGAAACAAAATGACTCTCATATTTACAATACTATATTAAACAAAAATGAAATCATATAAATGCGAAAGTGATTTGTTTGTTACGCTTTCAAGGTAAAACGGCTTAATCAATTTTGATAGAATTTAGTACGGAGATAGATAGAACCCTGAAGGCGGTTTTAGGCTACTTTTTAACCGGGAGCGTTGAGTAGTTCCCTCGTCATACGGGCGAAACTGCGAGAAGCAGCCAGTTCAAATTAAATGATGAATAAATTAAAAGATTTAAGGATCCTTAAATCTTCTTGTTTAATCCCATTTTACATACCAATAATTTTAATTTGAGATAGATGACCCGGTAAACATCGTATCACCTACATCTATATTAACTTTTGTCACCGTTTTAACCTTTCCTGGACTACGACAAACATTTAAAAACTAAAATCAGCTATTATATTATTAGTATAAGATTGTAATCAAAATAAATACAAGACGTCATGTAACAAAAATATAGCGTTTTATAATGAACAATTATATAGAGCCTACCTTGTACTTCACGAGGTTTTTTTATTGTTTTAGCAATTACCACTGTTTTTTTGGATCTTGTGTACCTATTATCATCACAACATGTAAAAAATTTGGACATTATACATAGCCATGTACTTATAACATACGATTTGTGGTATTAGAGACTATATTATATGTCTATCCATTATTATATTTCTAGTCAAATTATTGTACCAAAATATGGCAATACAATACTCGCAATTATCGGAGAACACCTTTCAAAATAGTTGATTAAAAAAAACAGTTAATATTTAAAGAAAACTGACTATTTTTTTTAAAACCGCTATCATTATACCACATTATATTCGCTTCTAAACTATACATTTCACGTATTTATTTATAAAAAAGTATTCTAAATATCAATACTCACGGTTTAGCAGCCAGTACCGGTTCCTGCGGCTGACACTTCACATCGGCCGACAGCACTCGGAACGCCTCATCGTCCCTCCTCGGACTTGGCACTCGCACTTCAGTCACTTTACCACTAGGACTCTCCGACTGCCTCCCCGAAAGATCGAAGTATCGATCCTGCGCGTGAATCAACTGCGTCACCGTAAACGCGGGAGTACCACAATCGTTCACTTTAAAATCGATTTGCGGCCCGAATAACGATTCATCGTATTCCAAGCTAAGTTTTCGTTTAAAAAATCGATCGTCTTCTATGTCTTTTGAGGGTGAGGTGTCTTCGCGGGCTTGGATGGTTATGTCGAGTTTGTTCGCGCTATTCAGTCTTAGGGAGCGTTCGGTAGTGAAGGCGTACGGTGTGTTGGCTAGCTCCTCTTCTATGGAGTTGTATCGGCTACGGAACAGTGAGCGCGGCGTCTCCCCACCCGAGTCGACGTCGTATTTGCCGCCGAAGAGGTCGTATTGTGCGAATCTGTTGTTGATGGTGTCGAACTTGGGGTTGGTGATGTCGCTGTCGGCCGGCTTGGGGCTGGAGGGGCTGGAGGGGCTCATGTTGATCTGGACGACGCCGTGCTCGTCTTTGTATTTCAGTTTCAGCGCCATGTTTTATGATGACATTTTTGTCTGGAATTAGAAAGAAAATTGTTAATTTTGTTGTTGTTTGTATTTGTATATAGGTAGTCAATTTTAAAAGAAGTTTTTTTTTCTACTAACTTTAAAACTTTAATATTTTACTAAACAATAGCACGGCTCACGAGATTTTTAATTTAAATATAAATAAATTGAGTTATAATAACTTTTGACATTTTCGTGAATATAAATACTGAAATAAAACAACAAAAAGTGCCATATTCCGTGTTGTAATTGTAATCAGTAAACTACACAGTTTTAACTAAATATAGTGTGTTTTAAATTATACTTAGTCTCCAAGGTTATTTCAATTAATATTACGTTTATAAATAAATCCATTTACTGGTATAGAAAAAACACAAGAGAAGTTTATAAATAAAATTTACTACAGAAACGCGAATTAAATTTTCAGATGAATCGTAGACAGTATGATTTTTTTTAATGGGACATCATCAAATGCCTCCTCCCGCCGTGGGAGGGGCGGGAGGGAGTGTCAGACTCTTACTGACTAAAACCCATCCATGTTCCTTCCTTAGCTCTTTGCCTTTCAAGGGCGCGGTATCTCTTTCGAACATCCTGCAACCCCGGCAGGCTAGACAGTACGCTAAACTAAGTAATCTATATTTAAATAGAAGTTTGCCGAAAAGAATAGTTACTCTAGTGCAACATCTATCTATACTTATAATAAATCTGTAGAGAGGTCAATTCTGTACATGAAATATATTTCCAAAATAACTATCAGGGGGTGATTAGGGATCGATACTGATGCCAAAAATGCAATCAGTAAAAATTTTGTCTGTCTGTATAAACTCTATAGAAACAAAAACTACTCGACGGATTTTAACGAAACTTGGTACAATTATTGGTCATACTCCTGAGCTGGTTATAGTATACTTTTCATCACGCTACAATCAATAGGAGCAGAGCAGTGAAGGGAAATGTTGTCATTTTGTTTAAACGCGCTAATCTCAGAAACTGCTAGTCCGATTTGAAAAATTATTTCAGTGTTAGATAGTCCATTTATCGAGGAAGGCTATAAGCTATATATCATCACGTTAAGACCAATAGGAGCGGAGTACCACTATTCCACGCGGACGAAGTCGCTGGCAGAAGCCAGTATATCATAAAAATTTAGATGAAAAACATAAAATAATAGCAAAATTATTTAATTTTGTCCTTCATTTTGACAGATCTAGAATGACAGTTCTTGACCAGTGAATATGTTCAATGACCGGCTGTCAGTTTGCTTTAGTGTGGTTGTGTGGTGTGTTTAATTTGTAATTCGAAAATCTATTACATTAGTGCGTTCGAGCTAACCCACTCAATAACGTTTATTGAAATGGAATTAGACGGTTTATCTTGGAAAAAGGCACAATAAAATATCTTAAAGAGAAACGTTGATATCAGTTGATTGAGATGAATCATTATGTAAAAGGTGTTGTGGCAATATCATGCCCACACGTAAATATTAAAAGGCCTATTTGTAAGTGCAGCTTACCTCGTGCCGTGGGTGCCAAGGCTATGAAGGGATTGTATGAGATTGATGGGCCTATACTTTTTAATCTTTAACTAAAAAAGCTGAAGATTATGTCTGTTTGATTGAACGCACTAATCTCATGAACCGACTGTCCGATTTAAAAAAAAAAAACTTTTTGAATTTGATAGACCAATGCTTGACGAAGGTTATGGTATATATATTACACGCGTTAAGCTGCGTTTGCCGCGGTCGGTCCGTGGATGGGTAACCATTTATATCATACCGTCAGTTCTCCGTTCCTCGAAAAGTACGTTAAGTAAGTCCCGGCTTTCATTTGTAGATCTTTGACAGTAGTTACGGGTAGTCAGAAGCCAGAAAGTCTGATAACCAGTCTTACCAAGGGGTATCGTGTTACCCAGTAAATGGGCTGTGGAGTTAAGATAGGCAGTCGCTCCATGTAAAACAGTCGTATTCAGCTGCATCCTGCAACACTTGAAACCGATCCTAAGATTGATGGGAAAGGGCTAGGCAGTCATTAAAGAATTGGTAAACCACCATCAATTAAAAGTATAACAACATGTATGTTGGTTCTGTGATGTGCCTTTGTTGCAATATTGTTGCATTTAAATGAATTATTCAATTAGATGGCTCAATAATCGATATGTTTCTGTGATTATGAAATCGAGTAATCTTTTATAGCATAAAATATAATTGTTACTTCATAAGAATGGCTAAATCTCTGTAAAGTCGATTCATAATTATTACAATAAAATATTATATTATTCCAACAACATTTCATTTCACATAAAAACTACTGAATGGATTCGGATGAAATATGGCAAACACATAGTTTATATACTACCTGGATTAACACATGCGAAATAGGATACATTTAGTAGTATTATAAAATGTGTCTGAGGGTACTACTTAACGCACCCGGATAAAAGGAAACCTATAACCGTCTTCAGGGTCTCATCTATCTCCATACCAAATTACATCGCAATCAGTTCAGCTGTGTCACCGTGAAAGCGTGAAAGAAAATAACTGTCGCTTTTATCACAGTAAGAATAAAAGCAATAATAAAAAAGTTATAATTATTTACACAACACAAATTGCAAACAATATAATGATTGCAACCTGCAAACAGTTAAGTTAGTTTACTTAGGTAACATAGGTACAATAAGCATGACTTGAATAAAAGCACATACCTAAGTTACTTTGCAAATCATGTATTGAAAAACAGCAACAGCAACTTATACATTCATTTGCGTGAAGAAAACTCTACTTTTTATAACTTGTCATAATTCTAACAATTAATAATTTACTTTCCATGTATAATTTATGTAATCGGCAATTATATCTTTGAGCTGCTTGGGGTTGGAAGTTGAAAAGTTAAGCTCGTGAGACCAGCTGGAAAAGCGGTTGGTTGACTCTTTATGTGACCCACTGGCCAATGGGTGGTTGTTTGGTATTTCTTTCTTTATCAAAAAATAAACCAGTAGGTATCACCAACAGTCCACCAACACTTGGGCAAGACTGTATTTATAGAAGTAAAATCCAGGAAACCAGAGTAAGTAGACCAGATAGGCTTGTGTTTGTGGATAACTGTGTGGGTAGATAAACCGACATTTGAAAATGGGAAATAGAATGTAACGCAAATATCAATTTAAAGACGTTTAAAATATACAATTGAATTTTCTAACGTTTAATTCTAGGTATAAAAATAAATAAAACTGAAGTGTCTATTTGTAATATCAAAATAACAGCTTGTTTTTGTCTACTTGTTTGTTCCGGATAATTTCCGGAACGATTGGATCGAATTTGATAGAAGTTTTACTTATAGCAAGCTAATGTTATAAAGTTAAGTCACTTTTTTTAATTTTAGAAAAATATTACAAAACAAATTTACAACTCAGGCGCCGCCGCGAGTAGCAGCTAGTTTCACATGGCAGCACTACTGAAGCCTGCAATGCTGTGGAACAATGACCCGTCCGATACAATTACGTTGATATTCAGTCCAGTAGTCCTGCTAGTTATTACTATACGTGTGTATTAACTTGAAACACTCCGTACATAATAGTTTACATATTTTTGTTGTGATGATTGAGTGGACTGAAAGCTATGCGATGCGATAATTGGTAAATAAAAAAAAACCGGCCAAGTGCGTGTCGGGCCACGCGCTGTAGGGTTCCGTAGTAGGAGTTAGTTAATCGACTATAACTCTGTAACCCGTTAAGCCTACTGAACTTACAAGGAAAACTATCACGGCTAGTGATAGTTTTCCTTGTAAGTTCATTACATGTACTACGTCTGTGATTTTTTTCACATTTCTAGATACAGCCATTCAAAAGTTAGAGGGGGGGGGGGTAACTCGTATCGAACAAAAATTTGCACTGAAAAGCTAGATATTTCGCAAATGGCTCGCTTAACCAAAAAATGGTCTTCACACACCCATAATATTTTTGAAAGACCTATCTAACGATACCCCACACGGAGGGGTACGCGAGAAAAAAAATATTCATCCCCACTTTACGTGTTTGGGAGCTACCCTAAAAAAAAATATTTTTCAAAATTTTATTTTACCACTTTCTTGGCGTGATCAATATACATATCCATACCAAATTTCAGCTTTCTAGTATCAAGAACCTCGGAGCTATGCCGCGGACAGACAGACAGACAGACAGTCAGACAGACAGACAGACAGACGGACATGGCGAAACTATAAGGGTTCCTTGTCGGACTACGGAACCCTAAAAAAGCCGTAAATAATAAACTGGGCTAGGAAATTATAGCACCGATGTCATAGATTAATAACAGTCTCCGCGCTGCTCCGAGTAGATACCGCCAGTGTACTTCTAAAATGCGGTAAAAATTATGAATTATGATGCTTAGAGCATGAAATTGACACAAATGCGCCAGCCTTACGCCATTTTGTTCATTTCTGTGGCAGAATTAGAACAAAATAGGTTACGACTTTGTTAACATTTTTCGTAAAATCAATTGGACTATATGCCGAAGTCGGCTTGCCCGAGCCAGTCTCAAGCCAATCCGGTTGCAGTGAAGGCGTCTCGAATGATTTAAATAATTTCAGATATAATCCGAAGTAAAATGCCAGTTTTTGTCGTGAAAATACTCACACTACAATACTAATAATAAATAATAAAATAAAATATTGTTTATTTCAGACAAAGGTTGTCTACAGTCCATATAAAAGAAATAGAAAAAAAATAAAATAAAAAGAATATTAAATCATCCTCTTAACTAAAGATCTCCATAGTAAGGATGAGATCCTGTTTGCTATCGTCTTCAGGATTTCATTGCGGCTACCACGCACCCTGTAGATCAGGGATACCGTCTTCTTGCGCAAGACGGCATGAAAGCCGTCAGTACGATAAAGCGCAAACATCCCCGACGCACTACAGAAGCGAGGCAGCCCCAACATCATCCTGAAGACGTTATTATACTGGATGCGCAGGTTATCCAGCGATCTTTTGGTGTGACTGGTCCACAGAGTCCCAGTGTACATGTTCTGACAATAAGTTTTAAAAAGAGTTATCTTAACTTCGTCAGAGCACCTGTAGAATCTGCGAGCCAGCATGTTACCTCTGACCGCTAGAGACCTGCGCTCCCTCTCTATGTCTGCATTGTCTTCAAGGCCCTCAGTAATGTAATGCCCCAGGTATTTAAATTTCTCAACACGATTTACGCTTATGCCATTCAAGGTAATATTATGTGAATGGTTGGGACATCTACCGACGGCCTTGAAGACCATGTATTCACTCTTTTGAGCATTATACAGTAGGCCATGTGTTTCAGCATACTCCTCGCATAGCTTCAACATCTCTCCGAGACCCCCCGCCGTCGGGCTCAACAGCACCATATCATCTGCGTAGCTTATGTTGTTGATTTTAACTCCGTCTATTGAGCAACCGACGCGCATGCTGCTGAGCCCGACGATGAGGTCATTGACATACAAGTTGAAGAGCTTGGGGGATGTCAATCCCCCCTGTCTCACCCCGCTCTCCAACCTATACGCTTCAGAGAGTGTATTGGCCCATTTCACATAATTGATTTGTTTACTATACCAATATTTTAATATATTGAGCACGACCACCGGTATACCCTTGTCCCCCAACTTTCTCCAGAGCACATCGTACGAAACAAGATCAAAAGCCTTGGAGAGGTCGAGGAAACAAGCATACACCGGGGTCTTGCGATTGGTATAGTATTGGACAGCATGCTTGAGGCTTAAAATTGCGCTTTCAGTGGATAGCCCGGGCCGAAACCCGAACTGAGCGTCATGTAAGTTAATAAATTTATCTAAATAAGAATCAAGCATGCCGTCCATCACCTTGGCTATCACAGTTGCTAGCGATATGGGACGGTAGTTCGTCTTATCCGAGATATCACCGGTCCTGTTCTTCACAATAGGCACTACGATTGTATTCATTAAGTCATTAGGTAAATACGAATGAGTCATGCACATTGTGAAGAACATGGCCAGAACCCTCGGTAGGTGAACTCCTGCATGCCGCAAGTGCTCAACACTAAGGCCGTCATGACCGGGAGACTTGCCACCTGTCATTTTCTTCAAGATATGTCTGACTTGGCTAGCGGTAGCATGTACAGTTGAGTCTTTCCCCTCATGTCCAGCCTCAGAGCCAATAGCCGACACTGAGGGACCCAGCGGGGAGCGCACCTTGAAATGCTTACGGAACATGTTCGCTATTTGGACTGGTTCACTTATTCCATCCACACTCATAGGCAGGCCAGGCCTAACATCGAGCTTTCTAGTAGCCTTCCAAAATTTTGTAAAATCTTTAGCTGATCTATGTTTGGCCAAACCGTCCAATTTAAGCTTTTCCTGATTATTTTGGCACCACTTTAAACGACTTTTAAAAATTTTACGAGTCTCACACATTTCGTCATAAATCTATAGATAATCTATAGATAGATCTATATCATACCGACAGTTCTCCGTGCCTCGCAAAGTAAGTTAAGTCGTTGGTCCCGGCTGTCATTTGTAGATCTTTGACAGCCGTTACAAGTAGTCAGAAGCCAGACAATCAGTCTTACCAAGGGGTATCGTGTATCTGGCAACAAAATTGTGGAGGTCAGATAGGCAATCGCTGTATTTAAAATATTGGTAGCCGTTGCAAAGTTAGGAAAAGGCTAGACAGATGATGATGATTTTGATAATACCAGTAGTCTGGAATTCGAGACAGAGACTTCTCTTTATCTTTCTTTAGCTAATATCATAACTATCTTGTACATAGCTATCGCATCGCTCCGTCTACGACGCAGACCTAACTATTAGAACATAACTCGCTGGTGTTATTGCAAGCGGGTGGCGGTCACGCGTAGTTTTTTTAACTAAACTTTATAGCTAACGTGTTTCTGATATGCAGTTAGGATTAATTATATGGCCTGGGCTCGTAGTATGGCCTATATGTGTATGTCGTTGCTTCCACATGTTATGGCAATGTGCAACCATCATTAACTATTAATAAGGGTAAAAAATAAGTTTTTTTTTGTATTTTAGCAAAAAGTAAGAAAATTGATACCCTTCACTATGATCATACGACATAAAGAAAGAAAGAAAAATCATTTATTTTGCGCAACATATTAGCTGTTTCTCGCCTCCTGGGGGATATATTTTGCAAATAAAAAGTATCCTATAGCTGCTTTCAGACTAGCTATAATATATAGCATAATAGTATATAGCTCATAGCACAACAATATCGCGCACCATACATAGCCAATAATATATAGTACAGTACAGTGTGAACAATGTATGGTGCGCGATATTATTGCTATATAATATACTATATGCTATTATATTATGGCATAGTCTGAAAGCAGCTTTAGTGTTGATCCAGGCTATAAACTATGTTTCTGAAACAATAAAAAAACTAACAAACATACATCTTCACAAATCTTTAATATATATTAGTAGGATACTGCAGTCGACCTATTCGCTAGGTGTTTTTAAATCGCATATTTTCTGTAAAGACAATGTAAATATTATCTAAATATAAAATTTTATTTAAATCTTTAGAGCTTTAGAGCCGTTACCGAAAAACTCGAAATATATTTTTTCATATACTACAAGAAATTGCTGGCTTAAAAATCTAAGCATTTATCAAAGTGCCTTATAAAAGATACTAGCAATTAAGTGAGTTTGTCGCTACCTTCACTTACTTACAGGAGTAAGGTAAGGTTTGTTTGTACAAGTTAATCTCCGAAACGAACTACTCATCTGATTTAAAAAAAATCTTTCGCTAATTATAAGCTACGTAAAGTAGGTATCTACTTTATCCCTGAGTGATATAAGCTATCTTTACTACTATTATAACTGGTCTCTTAGTCTGTCTGTTCCCTATGCTTTTACGGTAAAATGGTTGAATAGAATAATACGGAGATATTGAGGAAGCTGGAGACGGTTATGGGTGCTTTTTTTTGTATGGCATCTCGCAGGTCAACCTAGAAGGTTGTCGACTGCTTAACCGGGCTTGCCTGTGAAGTGCCTTAAATAAATTTAGGGCTTCCAGCCAGTGCTTAACTTGCAAAACTAAGCTAAGGGCACCCCCTAGTGGGGTACGGGCCTCAGCTTAGGGCGTCGCTGGGGGAGGACAGCAAGGGACAGGCTGGATCAGAATATATTTGATTATTATAATCGGGAATTTTAAAGCTATTAGCTTAGCTTGCGGGCCGGCTCGTCGAGCTAGGGTCGGGAGGGCATGGTAATCCGGGTGCGTTAAGTAGTTCCCTCGGGACGCGCGTGAAACAGCTAGTATGCATAATTATATTTTAGTGGACGATGTCAAAATAGTTAGTACCTTGGGGCTGCGGGACGTTCGAAAGAGATACCGCGCCCCCGGAATACAAAGGGCTGAGGAAGGAACATGGATGGATTTTAGTCAATAAGAGTCTGACTCCCTTCAGCCCCCCCACCCACGGCGGGAGGGGTCATTTGATGATTTCCCTTCCGAAATAAAAAGGTAGATATATGACGTACGATGACAGAAATTTAAACCTCCCCGCTACTTCCAGTGACCTTCATTAAGCTTGGCTTACTGCCAGGCCCCACTTGGAGGAGTTGGTCGTGAACTTATTAGTACTCATCCGGTTCCTTGATACGAGCTCTATCTACTGAGAATGATATAGTATATGTAGTTTTTGTGGTGTGTTCCTATGTCAACTATTGTAACAACGCGAGTTTTTTTTTCTTTTTAATGTGAAATACGTAACAAACAAATAAACGCATTTATACATTGACATTTATAGTCAATTACATAAACACGCGATAGAAGAGTAAGAAAAAAAACTTCAATAATGTGCTCATCATCTGCTTAGTCTTTTCCCAACTTTGTTGGGGTCGGCTTCAAGTGTAACTGGATGCATACCAGTGTTTTACATTACAGTTACCGGATAACACCCCTTGGTAAGACTGGTTGTAAGATTTCTGGCTTCTGACTACCCGTAACGACTGTTAAAGATCTACAAATGACAACCGGGCGGGATTAACAGGAGTTTCGTTATGACATAGATGGTGAGCCATCCACGGACCGACCGAGCCAAGCGTAGCTTAACTTTTGATTGATCGACCCGTGCGGCTGTTACTTAGCCACGAGTCAATTTCATGCTCAAAACATCATAATTCATCATTGAAAGCAATTTTATTTATATAAATGGCAAAATTATTACAAAATAGACCAATCAACTTCTTGAACCTTAAAACAGTACAACTAATGTAATATTAAGTTGGGGATTGAGTCCAGTGGGGGGAAGTGCGTACAATTGTCCATGACACGGCCGAGATGGTGCGATAGCGGCCGGTATTTGAGGAAACTGACCCAAGGACGAGTCCTTGGCGGGCCGCACGAATTCGCGGCCGACGATATACTTATATACTTTGTATGGAAAAAACAGGGTAACGGTGTCGAGCTTACGTATTCTTCGGCTTTTAGAATTAACAGGATACTCATATAATATCATCTGCCTAGGAAAACCAATGTCATTGAATATTATTTATTGTCTACGACGCCGATATTGACTCCGAGGCCGATATTATCTACGACGCCGATATTGCGTCATCTATTTAGATGCATGTCTGTGGAAGGGACTCTTAAGATGGTACCATCATCATCAGCCTATATATTGTCCCACTGCTGGGCACAGGCCTCTTCTCATACAGAGAAGGCATGAGCATTAATCACCACGCTTGCTCAAGGCGGATTGGCGATTTCAGACTTTTTAAGTCTAGGTTTCCTCACGATGTTTTCCTTCACCGTTAGTCAGTGACGTCTAAGATATACTTAGAAAGTACATATGAATTTAGAAAAGTCACATTGGTACTTGCCAGGTTTCGAACCTGCACACTCGTACACGAAAGGCAGATGCCTTAACCACTGGGCCACCACGACTTGGTGGTGACACGAGATGGTACCAGGTTTATTTTTTTCGGGAACATGAAATAGCTCTCTTTGGACGCGGGTAACAATTAGTTTTACAATATTTTGATTACCAAAAGACACAAGTTCACCAACCTTACACCGCCTCACCTAAAATTTTGCAAAATACAATAATTATAGACATTAAGTCGAAGGTGACATTATAATAACGTTTCATGTCGACTCCCCATAAAGATATGGTGCCTATGGTGTTATTACTATTTGGTACACCGACTCACTCAAGTATTTCAGTGAGTCGGCTTCAGTGTTAGGTTGGGGAAATAGGATTGGCGAAGTGTAGGAAATATTTTCGAAAGCAAAATAAATTCTACTAATATTATGAATACGTGGTGGCCTAGTGGTTAAGGCACCTGTCTCTCAAGTATGAGTGTGCAGGTTCAAAACTTGACAAGTACAAATGTTACTTTTCTAGTCATATGTACCTACTTTCTTAGTACATCTTAGACGTCACTGACTAACGGTGACGGAAAACATCGTGAGGAAACCTGGACTTAAAATGTGTGGAATCGCCACCACCTTGAGCAAGCGTGGTGATTAATGCTCATGCCTTCTCTGTATGAGAAGAGGCCTGAGCCCAGCAGTGGGATAATATGTGTGTGGTGGCTGATGATGATGATGATGAATATTATAAATTCGAAAGTTTGTGAGAATGGATGGATGGATGTTTGTTACTCTTTCACGCAAAAACTGCTAAACAGATTTAGTTGAAATTTTGGTACACGCATAGCTTATAACCTGGATTAACATATAGGATACTTTTTACTTGGGTGCATGAAGTAGTTCTCTCAGGATACAGGTGAAACTGCCGGAATTAGCTAGACTATATCTATACTTAATATTATAAAAAGGAAGGATTTGTTTCTTTGTTTGTTTGTTGGGATTTAACTCAAAAACTACAGGACCGATTTTAAAATTTCTTTCGCCATTAGAATGCTACATCTTTATAAAGTGTCATAGGCTATATTTATTTCCAGAAATAATTAGGGATCCCTACTAAAACTTGAATAATGTAACCCAAGGTGTAAAAAAATGGTCTACGCGGTAGAAGCCGCGGGCGGAAAGCTAGTCTTAATATAAATTACTATTCTGGTATGACAATATTTCCTTCGTCTTCAGAACGCCTACTTTTCTCCAAATTTTATGGCTGTTATGCAGAGGGTAACTAATGATGTAAACCTACATTCAGCTTATAGCGCTCAAACATCTGCATACCTTTTATATCATGTTGACATATTCTGGAAATACGTGAAGTACTAAATCTATGGGAAATACATATAATTAAAAAGTGTCAATCAAATGAATATTTCTAATTGATTTGAAATCTGCCAAACGTTTTTGTAGAACATAATGTCGTTAATTTGTTTATAATCATCCACGTCAGATGGCGCCTCTGGTCGTATGAAGTTAATTAATAGCGGTAGAGACCTCGGTAATTACTACAATCAATCAAGCGTCCTTGTTAACTTTGTGAAATTTCGCCATTTGTGTAGGTGTATTTATATCTTTTGCCTTTCGTTATGTTCGCCCAAAGAGTGTTGCGTACTTGGCACAGCTTTAATATGCTATTTATAATTTGCGAACAATAATTTTTACTAGTTGGCTTATTTTTCACGTATCTAGCGCCTGATTCTTTAAGTATCTACATCATCATAATCAGCCCGTATCAAAATTCAAAAATCGTTAATTCAAATTAGGCTGAAAATCAGCACTTTTTAAACGTCAAATTACAAAAGACAGCTCCCAAAATGCCCGCCCTTCACCACTTCCTATGTGTTTTAGCTGGGAAGAAGAATAATATATCAGTGAAAAAAGCACCTCATCTGCATCCCCCTCCCCCCATGGCCACAGCCTACCGGGGCTGCGGGATGCTTGAAAGAGTTACCGCGCCCCCGGAATACAAAGGCTTGAGCAAGGAACATGGTGATGGGCTTTAGTCAGTAACTGACACTCCCTCCCGCCTCACCCATGGCGGGAGGAGTCATTTTATGATTTCCCATCCAAAAAAAACTGTATCCGATTAGATTGGAAGCCGACCCCAATATCTTTGGGAAAGGCTAGGCGGATTATGCTGATGATGATATAAACAAAAAACTACACTTTATAATTTCAAATCGTATGCAATCTAATTGCAGTTGTAAAATGCAGTTTAAAAATCGACGTACCCAATCCAGGGAAACGCCTCAATCTTTGAAGAAATCGAGTAGGTTTCTTAGTAAAGCATGCTTTTGATTGGTTATTGCCCAGTAGT
The DNA here is from genome assembly GCA_963891755.1 of Pyrrhia umbra. Lineage (NCBI taxonomy): Eukaryota > Metazoa > Arthropoda > Insecta > Lepidoptera > Noctuidae > Pyrrhia > Pyrrhia umbra. Next base: position 8,806,898 of record OY982943.1, read on the forward strand.
GGGCAGCGATTGTTTATAGTGTGTGTACTGTAACGATAGTTCGCCGCGGTGCACGTGCTATCGATCCATACCGGACTGGATGTCGTACGGTTAGCAAAGAAACTGTATAAAAGTAAAAGTTTTAGCCTAATAATTAATTTGCCTTTTGACCAAGTATATTGGGGCTGGCTTCCAGTCTAAACTGATGCAGCTGAATACCAGTGTTTTACATGAAGCGACTGCCTATCTGACCACCACAACCCAGTTAGCAGGTAACATGATACCCCCGTGTCAGACTTCCTAACTTCTAAATACTCGTAACCACTGTCAATGATCTACAAATGGCAGCCGAGACCAACAGCTCAACATGCTTTTCGAGGCACGGAGGAGTCTCGGTATGACATGGATAGTAAAGAAACTAATTTGGGTAGTTTAAGAAACCAACGTTCTAATATTATGACTAGGCACTAAAGTTTGTAACGACGTATGGATGAATAGATTGATTTATATGATACTAGCTTTCTGCCTGCAGCTTCGCCCGCATTAGCTTAACGAATTCATACAAACTTTGCCCCCCTTTTTCACCCCCTTACAGGTAGAAATTTGGAAAATCCTTTCTTATCGAATGCCAACATCATACAAAGAACCTCCAAGTTTCAGGTCTCTACGATTAGTGGTTTAGGCTGTGCGTTGATCTGTCTGTCATTCAAGACAAAGCATTTTATATGTATAGATCCAGCTATCTAAACCAGCAAGCCCGGTTGGGCAGTCGACAACTTTCTAGGTTGACCTGCGAGATGCCATACAAAAAAAAAAAACTAAACCAAATTAATAAATACCCAATTTTGTTATATTATCACCAATTACTTTAAAGATCAACAGATTAGAAATAAACCACGTAGCGTCTCACATCGATCACGATATTCTTTAAATTTCTAAGTACCTAATAAACACGACTCCATGCATCTAATTTGCTGACGTCATTTATGATGTTTCAATAACAAGTTCAAGGACCATATACAACGATATTGAAGTAAATTTATCGAACCCAGGCACGTGCACTTATCAAGTTAAACAGCCGGTTGTGCCAAACTTTTTATCATTTATTATATACTTTATACTTTTACGAATAACACAAAACATGATATCAATTAGCGTTCTTTAATTTTTTTTTATGATATTAGTACATAGATATAACAATTAATAAACATATATCATAAATATTTAGCCGAAAAACATAAAATAATAGCAAAATTATTCAATTATATCTATTCTATTCTATTCTATTTTTTATAAATGGTGATAAGTCGCTAGATGACGACCATTCTGCCAAAATCAGACGTGAAATGAGAAAGCAAGTAGTGTAAAAAGAGACAAAAATAATTTATAGACGTAAATTAAACGATGAACTCAATGTGGAACCTGTTGAGTTAGTAAAACGACACTGAAACAAACAAAAATAATAAAAAATGTATAAGTATATACAATATAATTATAATATTAAAATTAAAACATATACCACACCCACATTATCAATGATTATTTAAAGTTCTAAAGCCTAATGTCATTATGACGGATGAAGATGATCAGTGACTGGATCAACTCTGAAGAGGAATAAGTTAAAAGGGAAGGGAAATTTATAGGTACGGGGATCTTTAGTTTAGGGAGACGACTATATAGATCGAGAGATGGGGAGTTATTGGGACAGTTGAAGAAAATGTGTTCAAGGCTGCCCTCATCCAGTCCGCATTCGCAGAGGGAGGAGTCCCGCACACGAATCTTATGCAGAAAGACTGGGGAACAGCAGTGGCCTAAACGTAATCTGCAAATAACCGATATAATTGGTTTGGAAACTCTTTTATAGTGGAAATACCAAGGCTTAGGTTTAACTAAAGGTTGAACTGCATAATAAAAGCTACCCTTTTTTTGGCTTGATATATTCCACACTTCTTGCCACGAGGTCTGGAGGATTGATTTAGGAAGGCTTAGTAAATCATACCCTTGGTGACTTAGATGAGAAAGATTTGCTGATACTGATGTGCAAGCATCTTTGGCCAAAGCATCAGCATATTCGTTACCTAAGATCCCACAATGGCTAGGAATCCAAACTAACTGAACATTTTTTTGCATTTTAAAACAAGTTAATAAAGATTGTTTAATATTAAGGATATGAGGGCTGTGCAATCTACTTCTGAAAGGATTTTGGGATAGGGCTTGGAGACAACTCAGGGAATCTGTAAAAATTACACCTGAGTTTATATTGTGGGATTCTATATAGAGACAAGCTTCCAAAATGGCCACACACTCGCCTGTGAACACGGATGACTCCTTTGGGCATTTAAATTTCAAAATGATTCGGGAGTTTTGGTAATAAACAGCAGCGCCAGTGAAGCTGCTATCTGATAATTTGGAAGCATCAGTAAAGAACCTTTGAAAACCATTCCATCGATCAACCACAACTGCATTAAAAGCCGAATTTGCTGACGGGGACTTTTTGGAAATTCCAATGTCAAAGAAGATTTGGGGGATAAAACATATAACTTCATAGGAGAAGTTAAAGAGAGGTAATCTAGGGTACTGAGCAATGGGACAATCAAAATTTTGGAACTGACGGAATGTTTTTAAAATCAAGGGAACTTCTTTGTATTTCCAGTACCTCGAAGTTCTGCAAAGGGAATCTAACTCGACTAATTTCGGAATGAGGAGATGACTAGACTTGGATATGACTCTAGATAGGAAACGGGACGCTAGATATTGCCTCCTCAGGGCTAAAGGGGGTTCAGCGCATTCGACTTGTAAAGCGTTTATAGGGGAGGATTTCATGCAACCTAAGATAATCCGAAGGCTCTGAGACTGAATTCGATCCAGACCGGCCAATGCACCTTTATTACAAGGGATGAGCAAATATGTCCCATAGTCTAAGATACTCCTGACTAAGGCATTGTAAACTAATTTCATGGTGGAGGGATGAGCACCCCACCAGACTCCTGAAAGAACTTTTAATATTGAAATTACCCTTTGACTTTTTTTAACTAGAGAATTAATATGGTGAATGCCTGTTAATTTTGGGTCTAGGGTAACGCCTAAAAATTTTACTTTATTGACTACAGGAATATCATGCCCTTGTATAGCTATTGAGACGTGAGGGATAAGGTTTCTTCGGGAAAAGATCACTGCCGAGCTTTTTGGTGCGGATAGAGACAAACCATGATTTAAAAGCCACTGGTTCAGAGAGTCCAAAGAGAGGGAGAGGGATGAGGCAGCATCAACAACTGAAGCATTGGTGACATAAAGGACCAAATCGTCGGCATATTGAAGTAGGCGACAATCGGTATTAACACAGGAACCAATGTCAGCTGTGTATAAATTGTATAAAAGCGGACTGAGTACGGAGCCCTGGGGAAGGCCCTTCCATGTGAGCCGTTTTTCAAAAACCTCACCCTGGACCCTCAGAACCAGAGACCGAGATATAAGAAGTCTACATATGCAACGTACCATCTTAACCGGGAGACTCAGCTGGTGCAGTTTCTGCCTGAGAATAGGAAGAAGGACGCTGTCATATGCAGAGGAAATATCGAGGAAGGCGGCAACAGTGGATTCGTTTTTAGAAAAAGAAAGGCGGATATCCGTAACTAAAGTAGCGACACTATCCATAGTGCTTAATCCTTTTCTAAAACCAAATTGATGGCTCGGCAGTAAGTCCCTCGACTCGACTATCCACTCAAGTCTATTTTTGATCAGGTGTTCCAGTAATTTAACCAGCACTGAAGACAGAGCAATCGGTCTAAAGCCATTCGGATCATCAGCATTTTTGCCAGGTTTCAAAAGTGGAATTACGACTTGCAGCTTCCATTGATCTGGGACCCAATCAAAACAATAACAAGTATTAATTAAATTCAAAAAGTAGGTTTTAGCCCTATCACCTGAATGAACAATAAATGAATATGGTACCCCATCCGCACCCGGGGCTGAGTCCCGAACGTGACGGAGCACCACATTCAGTTCCTCCATCGAAAAAGGAGAATCAAAGGGATCCTCCAAAAAATTCACAGGCGAGAGTTGAAATTCTGATTTTAAGGGAACATAGGCCGGAGCAATTTTGTCGAAGAATTGGTCAGCAGTTTCTCTGGAGATAGGGGAAGAAATAGATGGAGAGCATCCCCGTCTGAAACGGTTAATACTCTTCCACACTGCTGATACTGGAGTGGAGGGAGATAGAGAGGTGCAGAATTTAACCCAACCTGCACGTTTCTTCTTACGAAGAAGCCGTTTAGATTGGGCATACACTCTTCTGTACCGTAGTAAATTGTCGTTGTTCATCGCTCCATTGTACTGCCTTTCGGCCTCGTTTCTAGCCCTAATTGCCAATGTGCACTCTTGATCCCACCATGGGGGTGATGGAATCTTGTTCCTAGCACAATTACGTAAAGCAAAAGAGGAATCTGCGCTTGAAGTTAAGGCTGAAACGAAGCCGTCATAGCAGTTCTTAGCATAGCAGTGACCAGGAAAATCTACGCAATTCGAATTTAAATTTGGAAGATCGGTAATTTTCCCCTCCAATAATGAAGAAAACTTTGCCCAATCAGGCTTGGACAGGTTGTACTTCAGGAGTGGAGGAGAAGTTTTTTCTAAATAGGTTTTGTTAATTAAAGTTAAAACAATAGGATAATGGTCACTACCATGTGTCAGAGATGTACATTCCCAATGAAACGACGCCGCCAACTCCACAGAACAAAACGTGAGATCTACACAACTCTTTTGCTGGCCAGGAAGTGATCTACGTGTTGGACAACCATCATTAAGGATGCAGAGATCTAAGTCATCCAGGACCTCCACCAAACCTTCCCCAAAAGAATCGCAACGATTGGAACCCCATCTAAAATGGTGACAGTTAAAATCACCCATAACTAATATAGGCCCATCTATATTAGTAAAAATATTTCTTAAAATATCTAAACAGTCATGGTGGGGATGTGAAATATAGACAGAGAGGATGGTTATACCTTCAACAATTCCTGCAACTATATTCATACCACCACCCAGCGCAGGTAAGGGTAAGGACAAAAGTGGGACACGATTATTAACAAGGAGAGCCGACCCTCCATAGCCATCAGATCTATCGCATCTGAGAATGTTGTAGTGTGGCATACGAAAACTGAGACTTGGGGTAAGCCAAGTCTCAGCGATAGAACAAGCCAATGGCTTGTATTTATTTAAAAGGAATATGAGGTCGTGCTTTTTATGCCACACGCTCCTCACATTCCACTGAAGGAATATTTGGCGAGACGCCATTTTGATTATTTAATAGAAGAGTAAAAAGTTGGTGGGCAACGTTGGACGGTATTAGAAGGAGTTAGAAGTTGACATTACAGTTGTTAGGATTTTCATTAGAATTTCTATGATGGAAGATACATTGTTTAAGTCTACGAATGGGTTATTGAGAGCGCAGCCATCAGGCTGTGAAGTTTGAGGAGAACTTGTAATTTGATGGTGAGTAACTTTGTCATAAGAGGGGGAAAGAGGGGCATGGGTCTTAGGCTTAAGAAACACAGTTTTGCGGTATGACTGAGGGTTGGCTGATTTTGTGACATTGGCATAGCTGCGTGAAGCTGTAGGGATGGTTTTGCTGGCCTCAGCATATGACATTGTTTTCTCAGCCATAATAGTCTTAATAGCTTTCTGTCTACTATACTCCGGACATGACTTGCTAACAGCATAGTGATTTCCAGAGCAGAGAATACAGAAGGCCTCGCCCTCAGAAATGTTGCAACCATCACCGGGGTGATCGTGGCCACATTTGCTGCAGCGTGGTTTGGATCTGCATATGGATTCTACATGACCGAATCTGCAACACTTACGGCACTGGATAGTAGGATAAATATATTGCTCCACTGGAAGAGATGTGTAACAACAATAAATCCTTTTAGGTAAAACCTGTCCATCAAAAGTTATCACACATGTCTCTGTAGGTTTCCACTCTGTGATACCATCTCTAAAAGATTTCCTTTTAATACGGCGTACCTTCAATATTTGTCCACAACCTGAGGGTACCGTAAGGTAGGTTATAGCTTCCTCTTCGGATAACTCATGGGGAACTCCGGTAACGACTCCCATGCGGGTTATATTAAATGTAGGAATTGCTACAACATAACCATTTTTTGGGAGGAGAGAATTGACAATGAAGGAGTTTGCATCCTGAGGGGATGTAAACTCTACAGATACGCGGTTTCTACCTACCTTTTTGACACCATCACGTACAATATTCGCTATATTGTGCTTAAACAAGAACATACCGAATGTTACTGGGTGCAATGTTGTACCGGCATTTGGTTGTGGTTCCGTACGAGAGACGTGGACTATGAACGGTGCTTTATCTCTGGCGGAATATCGGTCGCGACCAACGACACTCTTTTGTTGTTTCGATGGTGGACGACTTGTGACATTTTCGTCTTCTACAGGACGCTTACGGGAATTTGGATTGGGTAAGTTCTGGGTGTCTGCGATGCTGCAAGCAACATCTGCGAATTGAGAAAGTAGGAAATTCGGGGACAGAGGAGCATAAGATGTGGAAGGAATGTCAGGAGGATCAGGGTCGGGGGGTTTGTTTCGATCCATATTTAGTTAATAAAACCTAATTACAGAGGAAATATAATAATACACACCAGTTGACAAACACAAGAACAACACACGGGAACAAAAACAAGTCACAAAAAGTCACGATAACACTGAAAACAACTTAAAAATTCTAGACACACGTGCTAAACAAAAACACACTGTGGCGAGAATCATTCAATTATATCATTCATTTTGACAGATCTTCGATGACAGTTCTTCCGTTTAACGTATAAGTAACCGCATATTTTTTTTATGCAACTGGCTGATAGTGTTGTAAATTATATTCCTTCAAAACTTCGATTACGTCGAAAGAAGAAATCGCACAGTTTTCATCATAACGTAAAAATAATTGAAACATTGAAAAACTAATTTAAAATGTAACTACTAAAATCATTCAACAATTCCTAATAATAACGATTATAATTTTTAACACGCTTTTATTAACACGCTTTTTAACACGCTTTTGTAACACGCTTTTATTAGCTCGGGTTGTTTTTTTTTATTTTTTATTATTATTTATTAGCTCGGGTTGTATGTATGTATGTAACGGAATCTTTGAACCTAATTTTCACTGGTTTCTAGACGTCTGATCAACTTGGAACTTTGCACACGTGTTAAGGGTCGATGACAATGCAATAATCCGATAAAAAAAAAACTAAAAAAACACGCTTTTATTGCTGACCGAACTAAAAAATAGAAAATAAATAATAGTTTAAAAAAACTAAAAAAACATGCTTTTATTGCTGACCGAACTAAAAAGTAGAAAATAATTTTTAAATAATTCAATTCAGAGTAAAAAGCGTGGGGTGCTTGATATTTTAATTATTACACCGGCAACCGTTTATGAGAGGAGAGTCATGAAAATATAGGAAAATGCACCCCACGCTTTTTACTCTGAATTGAATTATTTAAAAATTATTTTCTACTTTTTAGTTCGGTCAGCAATAAAAGCGTGTTTTTTTTTAACTATTTTTTACCACTAAATATAAATTTGCATGTTACGCCAGTGTGATTCACGTTTGTTCTACTGACGGTACCGATGACGCGCCAGTATCAAGTTCAGTGACTCAGTGAGTCAAGAGCTGACTCGGTACAAGCTGGACGACGGTACTCAACTCACTCGTATGGCCTATTAGAGGGTTGAAGCATATTTAGAAATGATTTACTGCGGTTTTTTTATTGTTTTATTGGAGTCCGAGGATTTGGGATTATGGCTTTTGTATGTAGGTACCTACATATTATTATAGTAGGATAAAAAATGTAAACAAAAGCATAACCTATTTTGTTCAAATTTTACCACATAGACAAATAAAATGGCATTAAATTATAAGTGATGATGCTTAGTGCATGAAATTGACATAAATGCGCCATCCTTACGCCATTTTGTTAATTTCTGGGGCAGAGTTAGAACGAAATAGGTTAAGAAATTGTTAATTTTTTTCGTAAAATCAATTACCATTAACTAAATTGTCAAACAGACTATAATTACACTCTTTTCGGAGAAATATGGACACCCAAATCACAGGTATAAACCTAGTCAGGAAGCCAAGGATGAACATGTAATTAGAAACACCTTGTGATATTTTGTAGTTTAGAATTTAAACAATATTTTTAGTGCAATTCATGAGTGTTCATAAATTAGTAGTAGTTTCATCTATCTAGTTTTAAAATGAATAAAAATAGTTAGAACAGTGAGACAAAATAAAAAAAACAAAAAAGATTTTTATTGTTTTCTTCATAACGACTTTTCCTACTAAGACTTGTCGTCACATAACATGAAAAAATAGACGAGTTCTAAAAATACCTACTTACAAATAATATGAAAAACTTCTTCGCGATCGTCAGTTGTTGATTAAAAATTAAAACATGAAAGATGGGATTTTTTCTCCATAAGAATGTTTTATTCAGCGAATAATTTGCTATAATTACGGCAAAATATTTCATACGGCCGCGACGGTTGTATGCAATATGACTGCATTTAATTAACATAAAATATATTACCTAATTACTTTTATGGTGCACAAAAAACTTTTAGGTCAAACATGGAAACGACCTACCCACCGTACCTGTTTGAACACTTTGATAGATATTATAAATATTTAAAGATTTTTTTGTAAGTTCGTGACAGCTTAAATAAACATATAAAATACTTTGTCCTGAATGACTGACGGATCAACGCACAGCCTAAACTGCTGATTGTAGAGACCTGAAACTTGGAGGGTGTGTTCTTTGTATGTCTAGGCATACGATGAGAAAGGATTGTCGAAATTCTGTCCCTAAGGGGTTGAAAAAGAGGGGCAAAGTTTTTATGAGACTCTGACATTTTTAATATGAATTCATTCGTGGGCAATACCACGCGGGTGAAGCTGGCGCAAAGCTAGTCACACATAGTATACAAGCTCACAAACTTTCTTATAATATTAGTAGGATGTAAGGGGTAAATTCTGAAAATGATTTAGTTCCGAAAAACCTTTCTTCAATAGACAGTTACATAAGACCTGAATGCTATAGATTATGTTTTAAGGCACAGGCTAGTATGAATGTAGGATTGAGACCGAAACCTCTCCCTCTCACATACTTCCCCTCTCACATACTTCCCCTCTCACCCTTCATTCGTTCAAAAATAAAACTTGGATACACGGTTTTTAATCCTACATGAATATAAAACAATATTTCTTAGCCCTCCCCGATAACTTCAACACACTTTTTTCGATGTTATTATAATTAAATTTCCCTATAGGCCGTGATTAATAGTGTAAGAGATAGCGGCCCGCATGTAGGACAGGCCTTTCAACACATTGATAGGGGAGGTGACTTGTGCTTTATAAAAGGGGATAGGTAGGTTCATACTGATGCTTGAAATTCGATGCGTCAAGCTGAAGACCGGGCGACATAGCACACGTAAAGGGAAGCCTGTATCAATACATCTATCTATGTAAAAAATAATGAATGTATGCATGTTTGTCCTCTAAAAAGTGGCGTTGCAACACATGCCGGGGGCGGCTAGTAAGTATGATAAAATTACAATCGCTTTTTATAGGTTATATCGATAACCAACATAGAAAAACAAAAAGGTTTTTTTTTAAATATCTAAGAAAAGTTTGTAATAGATACCACGTCTAACAAAGTTAAAGTAACTTCGCCGAATCTCTTTAAAAGGCTTTTCGCAACAATGTTGGGGTCGGCTTCCAGTCTAACCATATGGAACTGAGTAGCAGTGTTTTACATGGAGCGACTGCCTATCTGACCTCCACAGCCCAATTACCGGGAACACAATACCTCTTGGTAAGGCTGGTTGTCAGAGTTTATGATTCTACCTTATAGCCGAAGAAAAAAATAGTTGTTGTATGGCAGTGAGACAGGGCCCGGTGCATCGCTCGCTATTAGTGCAGTGCGCAGGCGTGCACTTACACGTGTAACAAACTCATCTGCCGCGACCTCCACAGTTTCGACTGTAACAACACCATTACACTTCATCCCTTGACTGACCGACACGTGAATCGTTTTGTTACATGACGTCACATCGATGCTTTATGATAATTTTAGTTTTATCATTCTCTTATTTTAGAAGTTACAGGGGGGGGGGGACACACATTTTACCACTTTGGAAGTGCCTCTCGCGCAAACTATCCAGTTTAGAAAAAAATTATATTAGAAGCCTCAATATCATTTTTGAAGACCTATCCATAGATACCCCACACAAATGGGTTTGATGAAAAAAAAATTTTTGAGTTTCAGTTCTAAGTATGAGGACCCCCAAAATTTATTGCTTATTTTTGTGTCAAAATCTTAAAGCGGTTTACAGAATACATCTACTTACCAAATTTCAACAGTATAGTTCTTATAGTTTCGGAAAAAAATGGCTGTGACATACGGACGGACAGACAGACAGACAGACATGACGAATCTATAAGGGTTCCGTTTTTGCCATTTGGCTACGGAACCCTAAAAAACTTAACCCACACGGATAAATCCTGAGTTCCTATTCTATGACATCCTAGAATTGTTTTAAAATTGAATTAATGTGCCAATTCTTGTATCATACAACTATTTAGCCCCGTAAGTAAACAAGGTCACCGGTTACATTGACAAACTGCACTGCAGCCCTACGACTAATTACTTTAAAATGATGTTAACACCCCCCCTTTTGTAAAAAAAATAATATAGAATATACTCTGTAGAGAGATATTGATTGGTATTAGGTATTTAAAATCGATTAATTGAAATAATAGAGGTCGGTGCATTAATTACAATTTACGTAATTTATAAAAAATAAAAAAGCAATATACAAAAACCTTTATAGAAAGAAAATTTAGCCAAAAAACATGCTCGAAGGACCTCGTAGCAAAATGGCTACGACGCGTAGCAACATTATTTACGACCAAGGTTAAGTGATAAATAATTGCTAATATCCGATTTTTTTCATTACTCAGATACGTTTAATTTTTATTTTTTTACTTTTAAACAATAGATCAACTTGTTTCATTAATTTTAAATGTAGTTAGTATAATTTCGAATATTTATTTAACAAATATATGGAGGACTAACAGCTATAATAAAACAGGATAATATCGGATAGTATACAGCCAATTACAAGTCATTTACGTCGTATTGTGATAACGGAAAACAATACTACAATCAAATACACAGCTTAATCTTTATATTTATAATTCTTCTGTACGTGTGTTTGTCACCTAACTCCTCCTAAACGGCTTGACCGATTTATATGAAGTTTTGTGTGTACATTTGAGTGGATCTCTGGACGGTTTGAAAATACCATTGGACCCGTTGTCGTCGTTTTCATAAAAACGCTAAAATTTGGATAGTACAATGTTTGTCGGATCCGCTAGTATAGTATGAAATTGTGTTTTACAATTCAAAAATCGGTTTTTTCTAGAGCCTAACTTCATAAATATAGTAATTTTATTTCTATATCCATATCTAGCTACATCTAACATGCAAAATATTATTCTTTATTAAGGTTCTAGTGGCGAGAATCGATTATAATTTCGTTCGGTAATGACTTTTAGTACAAGACCTTCAGACTTTTACACCTGTAGTTAATAAAGTTTACATAATAATATTCAGATTATTTACTAGCTAGTTTATTAGTTATAAGCGGGACTATTAAGTATGGGTTTGATCTTCATTTTTTTTAGAGTTCCGTAGTCGACAAGGACTGTAGTTACGCCATGTCCATCTGTCTGTCTATCTGTCCGCGGTATGGCTCAGGGGTTCTAAGTCCTCGAAAGCTGAATTTGGTATTGTATTGTATTATTAATATAGATCACGCTAGCATTTTTCATAAATATTATAAGTGTGAAAAGACCATTTTTCGGTTAAGAGGGTAACTGTCTTCGTGGTCTGGCCTATCACCACACCAAATTTCATCCAAATATATCTATGTTCCACACAGATAATTCATGTTATGGATTAACACAGAATGCTTTTTACCTAGAAAATAGGCAAGTTCTATAAGCGAGGAACGACAGTTAATAAGTGAGATATTAAGCTAACATACGAAGGGAAAACATACTAACATTTCATTTCGCCTTGAGCTTGGACTAGTCTAGACTATTCAGTCAATTGCAACCCTACAAGGTTATGTGAACATCGTGAAATTAATAAAAACTAGCTCTTCCTGTGGTTTCACTCACTTTGTGAGATAACTTTTTGACTCACCTACACAAAAACTATCCTTGAGGATCTTTCCTAATTTTCAATCCATTCAAAATTCAAATCATTTAATCCTCTCCTTTCCTGATCCTTTATCCTTGTGCAGGTTATTTCTTTTTGTTTTCATCATGTCAAAGAGTCATGCACAAGTCTGTCAGTTAGTCAAAAAGGTGGTTGAAGCTAGTTGCCCGTTCCAGAGATAGATTCCTATGAAGACGAACAGGCAAGAAACTCCATGGTCATTACTCTATCTCCTTAATTCACCATTTAATTGGGTTAATTTTACCGTAAAAGCATGACATACAAACAAACTTGCATTAGCATAATATTAGAAAGGATGGGTCTCTTCGATCTGCAAGGTTAAGTTGTGCACGCTTCGGTCAAAACATGGATGGGTGACATCGAAAGGCATCTGGCGCATGGTGAACACCTCAGTGTGGGTGACATAATTGAATTACTTTCCGGGAGTCAGGATGCCTGACTTTGCTGACCAATAGTATTCTTTTATAGTTAGAATATCTGTATTAGCCGGCAGTGGGGTTTCCTGACGACTTTAAATAAGACAAAGAATTTCCAAAGTTATAGTTGTACGAAATTACAGCCTGTTTCTTAATAGGTCGTGTCTGTCGTGAACGAGTGTGCAGGTTCGAAACCTGGCAAGTACTATTGTGACTTTTCTAAAGTCATATGTACTTTCTAAGTATATCTTAGACGTCATAACGGTGAAGGAAAACATCGCGTGGACTTAAAAAGTTTGAAATCGCAAATCCACCTTGAGCAACCGTGGTGATCAATGCTCATGCCTTCTCTGTATGAGAAGAGGCCTGTGCCCAGCAGTGGGACAATATATAAGCTGATCATGATGATGAATGATGACAGCCTGTTTCACCAGCTCTGGATATAAATCATCTACTAGATCACTTCGTAATAGGAACGTCATTCGTATAAAAATATTTGGGAGATAAGTTCAGTTGTTTTTTTTCTGCAGGTGGGAAAACTGGCCAAAAGATTTAGAATATTTTTTTCTGATATTTTAAAAATATGTTCCTCAGCTAACACTTTAGATCTTTTTAGAATTAACGTTTTATCATGTATGAGTATGTGCGTTTATTTAAGCAGTTTACCAAGTTGTAAGATTTTGCAATATAGGTAATTTGATTTAAAATCTGTAAAAGTCAAGTCAAAAGAAATAAATGAACATATTATAATTTATGTTCAAAAAAGGTTACATTACTTATAGTATGTTTATAGGTTTGAAAGATAAAATATGACCCTTGAAAAAAGTAGAGCACGGAACTGCTTGGTCGGTATACTTATGGTTTCAGCTCTAAAAAACTGGGTTCTACATAGATTACACACACGATTTTTGCAATTATGTATGGTTACTGCATAAAGCAATACTTACATATTATTTATTTAAATCCAATTTAAGACCACACACCACACACTATAACAGTATTTATCAATTAAAAAACAATTGTTTCAAGTCACTAGTTCACATTTTTGCTAATATTTTTAATTTACACACATTTAAATCGTCATCATTTCAATTTTATTTTGAACACGTAATACAAAACGTAAATTGCCACCATTTTAAATTTTCTGGCGCGAAAATAAATCGTTGCTGTCATTTTTGAATTTTAATTCCACGCACACACACACATAAAATTAATATAAAAGATTAAACATTGTTTCCTTGTGAATAAAGTACGTATGAAGGTTAGATTTGAGTTTCTCGGCCATGATGCGAAAATTTTGCATATTTACCACTTTTAGCACTTAAAAAAATTATATTATTATATTAAAAACACTGGATTCCTTATTGGCATGATTTTTGTTATTTTTTTGTTAAAAATATGTTGTTTATTATTGTTTTGTTTCTAGTTTCTAAGGCTACGCTATGTCTTACAAGGCAGTTGTGTTACAACTGACCATTGTGTGAAGAAATGGGGGGCGAGTGGGTGGCGGCGACGGGGTGTGCTGTTAATCACATGGGGTGGAATAATTTTGTTTTTTAATTACGCCAAGGTGCGTTCGGCAGCGGATTTTACTGTTATTGGCGCTATTTTAGGTTACGATGTCATGTTCGGAAAATACGTAGTATGTGATGATTTTATCCGGCGCCAAACGGAATGAGGGCAAGAATTTTACTATATTTTTGTTCCAAAGAGGTTTACATTAAAAACGTATTTTGTTTTTATAAATATACAAAACTATTTTTCATTTTCTATACTTTTTATAATACAAAACAGTGCTTACAAACTTAATGTGAATTCAGTTGAAACCTTGTGTTAAAACATGCAGGCATTGAAATAGTTTCATTAATTAAGAGTTTTGCGTAACGAGCATATGTAACATATTATTAGGCGACGTAGGACCGCGGTGCGTGGCTGCCGCATGGTACTTGTGGCTAATTTGCAAATCTCTAATGTAGTTGTATTCACGCTATGTTTGTAGAGGAGGTGGGCTGAGTTGTGAGTTGTTCTTCAAAAGAGGATAAATGCTATATCGCTTTAAGCGATCTTTTACAGACAACCTTTGGATAGGTTTACGAGAGAACGAGAAGTGATGGTGTAGTCTATGGTGTAGCTCCTTATGTGAAACATTTTTGTCACAAGTGATCAATGAATATTGGTTTTATTTAAATACTGTGAAATTATACTAGTACACACATATAAAATGCTTTGTCCTGAATGACTGACAGATCAACGCACAACCTAAACCGCTTATCGTAGAGACCTGAAACTTGGACGGTGTATTCTTTGTGTGACGTAGGCATCCGATAAGAAAAGATTTCCGAAATTCTACCCCTAAGGGGGTGAAAAAGGGGAGCAACGTTTGTATGAAACTCTGTATTTTTTTATTTGAATTCGTGAAGTCCACGCGGGCGAAGCCGCTGGCGGAAAGCTAGTCGAAGATATGGAATAGTAAAGATACCAGCAGGACTCCACAACCACACTTGCTATTGCCTTTAAAACGGAGCTAGCAGCATCATCACTCCATAGTATAAAACAAAGTCGCTTTCTCCGTCCCTATATCCCTATGTATGCTTAAATCTTTAAAACTACGCAACGGATTTTGATGCGGTTTTTTTTAATAGATAGAGTGATTAATGAGTAAGGTTTTAGTACATAATTTGTCAAGTTTTTGTATCCATAAGCTAAAATATCGCGGGCGAAGCCGCTGGTGGGAAGCTAGTTTAATCATTAAACATATAGACCTAATTCCCCTAAAGGAGGCGATAGGTTCCTATAGCACACGTTCATAAGCTACATATGTGAGAGTACGAGCCTTGAGCCTTCAACCGGTCACAGACCATGACCAGGGTCACTATTGCTACAGGAAATTACAAAATAATAATTTAGGTATCGATTCAATTGGATATAGTGTCCTACACCACTGATATCTCGTACACAACATAGCATATACAATTTTTTGGAAAGATATTAGACTGGCGTTGAGACTACATGGAATAGATCGGCGATAGAAGGAAGATAATTACGAAAACCCCATCCAAATCGGATAAGTAGTTTTTGAGAATATTGCGGACAAACATACATATAAACAAACATAAGGGTCGAATACAGAGCCTCCTTTTGAAAGTGTTTGAGAATGTCCCACAAGTATTAGTTTATTATGAGTTCGCTCTGAATATAAAAACATCGCTAGGGTCTGAAGGTTTAACCCTATTTTGCAGCACGAGTGTTCTTTTCTATACAGCTGACCAACGTTGAAGGAAACAATAAAAGGTTTGTACCTAATCACTGATCTACCCTGGGCAGGTGTGATGATCATTACTGATATCCTTTTTATGAATATACCACTCAGTCACGGAGTAAGACAATAAAACCCCATGTTATTGGTAATGGTCTGTATAAAATACATGATGTGAAACAAATGATCATCAGCCTAGCCTCTTCCCAGCTATGTTGGAGTCGTCCAGTCTAACCTGATGAGCTGAGCATGTGTTTCACATGGAGCGACTGCCTATCTGACCTCCCTGGTTACCGGCTCACACGATGCCCCTTGGTAAGATTGGTTGTCTCACTTCCTAGCTTCTGACTACCCGTAACGACTGTCAAAGATCTACAAATATCGCAGGACCACCGGCTTAACGTGCTTTCCGAGGCACGGAAGTCTCGGTATATTTCATCATCAGCCTATATATTGTCCCACTGCTGGACACAGGCTTCTTCTCAGAAGAAGATAAAAGCATTGATGAAGAGAAAAGCACGCTGGCTCAAGGCGGATTGGCGATTCTAGACTTTTTAAGTTCAGGTTTCCTCACGATGTTTTTCCTTCACCAAAG
Organism: Pyrrhia umbra; assembly: GCA_963891755.1. Classification (NCBI taxonomy): domain Eukaryota; kingdom Metazoa; phylum Arthropoda; class Insecta; order Lepidoptera; family Noctuidae; genus Pyrrhia; species Pyrrhia umbra. The sequence continues at coordinate 8,823,477 of OY982943.1, forward strand.
ACCAAATTAGAAACATTCAATGAAGTTTGACATTATAGTAATACAAGCAGCGGTTACATCCTTCAACACAAGGTCTCAGGCCTGACCGTGAACACGAATACATTACTTAAGCTCATATTTTATACTGGATTTCGAGTTTTTTTTCTACTAAATTACAAGTATATTAAGTAGTTAGTAGGCATTAGTACTTTATTGTTATTTATAATGAGGAATAAGTCGACTAGGTACTTCATTGGTTTGGTGGTTGCAAATACGACTAGGTACTGTGAAGAAGGGGCCAACTCTAACTCATCGAAATGAAACTTCGGAAAGACTGAGAATAGCCGATAACTGTTTTTGGGTTGTAGTCCATTGAAAAGTTACATTTGGGGTTGCGTTTTTTAGAGGACGCAATTTTATTTTTTTGATGTGTAGGGGGGGTCAGTGTATAGCTAAAACCAAGTTTGTGGGGTCGCCACCCTTGTCCCCCGGCCGCCATCTTGAAAATAGGGGTTGAAAAGGTTTTCACGATATATCTCCTAAACTGTTTATCCGATTTAAAAAAAATCTTGTCATTTTTGTTGCAAATTAAATTCTCTACAACTTTGATCCACAACTTTTTGTCATAGAACTATAAATAAAAAAAGTTATAAGCGAAAATGTTCAGAATTCCAGATAAAAAATTATATTTTTCGATATAACTTTTTTTTATCATTTTACGAAAAAATGATATTAGACCATTTTTGTAGATCGTTTTACGAGGAACAACTTTTATGTAAAACATTTTTCATTAAGTCAATAGCTAAGGTTTTACAGCGCTCCGAAGTAATAGGCCAGTGCTTTTAGCCTCTAAAAACGGTAAAAAGTGAATAAAATAATAGTAGGATGAAACCCATTGAAAAGGAGGAGAATATAATAAAAATGATAGGAAAAATAAATTACGGGCGATCTGAGGTCGGGAAGTGGGGGGAGAGGGGGGTTAAAGTTAAAAAAATGGTTTATCTCAATTTCCGGCAAAACTACAAGTCCTATGAAAAAAAGTTAAATGGCAAAATTGTAGGTACTAAAAAGACCTACAACTTTTGTATTGACACTTTTTCACATAACCTCAAAATTTATGTGAAAAATTCAAAAAAACAAGTTTTTGGAGTTTAATTTTTATCTTTTACGATAATTATTTTTTTTCCACGAAATTTGGTGAAAACTTGCCTTTTTATGTCCCAAACACACTGTAATTTATTTTATTTAAAATAATTATTTTTTAACCTTATTTTGACTTAATATCGAAAAAACACCCTAATTTTCAATCGAAAATTCTCGCGTCAAAATATCACATTTTTTAAAAAAGTCGGTAGTTTTTTTGTTTGTTGAAATCTCTACTTTCTGATGGTATACAAATATTTACATTTATATGGTAAATGTTCTCAGAAAATATAAAGAAACGCTACGAAATAACAGGTAGTAAGGCCTGAAGGTTTTGAACATTTTCGCTTATAACTTTTTATTTATAGTTCTACGACAAAAAGTTTCTGGACCAAAGTTGTAGAGAATTTAATTTGCAACAAAAAATGCTTATTTATAGTTCTACGACAAAAAGTTTCTGGACCAAAGTTGTAGAGAATTTAATTTGCAACAAAAAATGCTAACAATTTTTTTTTATTAAATTAATAGTTTAAGAGATATATCGTAAAAACCATTTCAACCCCTATTTTCAAGATGGCGGCCGGGGGACAAGGGTGGCGACCCCACAAACTTGGTTTTAGCTTTACACTGACCCCCCCTACACATCAAAAAAATAAAATTGCGTCCTCTAAGAAACGCAAGGTTAGGCCTAAAAAATGTAACATTTCAATGGACTATTGCAGTAAGATGCGATCTGATGCTCTGTGCATAGAGGGATATACTTATACTATCTTTATATAACAATTGTTTGCACCTTAACACCCTAAAAACCATAAAAAAACATACGAAACTTCAATCGAATCTTCGTTTTAGTAGGCCCTTATGGTCTCGGATTCGATTCGCGAGTCATGCCGACATCGCTTTATGGATTTTTGAAATTTCACAAAGCAGCCCAGAATCAGGAAGTTGGTGGTGTTACACCCCAGTGCCTGAGACGTTAAGCCGTCGTCCCCGGCCATCTTGATAGCAGTCATTGTTACAAACCTAGTCACACTTTCACGGTAAAACGGCTGAAACGATTTATATGGAATTTGGTTTTAGAGATAGGACCTAGGGAAAAACGACAAGCTGAGGATGTGGGTGAGATCTCGGGAATCAATTGATGTAAATAGCGAAATGTCGGTGTATTTACACGTCTAGAATATTTTTCGGGAAAATGAGGTGTGATGAATATTCTAAGGTTAATTAATAATTCTTTAGTGGAATATATTAATATCATGAAGTACATTATCTAGATAGGCAGAGCGTCTGTTATTAATACCCGCACGGCGCACCTCTCCTGGTAGCATGGAATACCAATTACCTTAATGTTTCGGCTTGAGGTTAGGGCTTTTATAGTTTCCGATGATTTTGAAGTAGCTATAAATACTCCAATGTAATTCCTTTATGAAAATACTAGCTTTTCCTGCAGTTTCTACTAAATCCCGAAGGAACTAATTCGCGCACCGGGATTTTATTATTATTTTTCGACTTAAAAGTGCTTATTATAAGGCCTAATTGAAATAAATGATTTGTTAATCCAGGTTATAAACTATTTTTATACTCATCCGAATCCATCAGTAACACATATTGCGCGAAAGAGTATCGCCAATCATTTTTTTTTATTAGACCTGAAAGATTAATATTCACGTCAACAGCCGGCAGAAATTGGAGGACGAGAGTTGAAGATCGCGCTCATTAGCGTGCCGTGGGAGAGGCCTATGCCCAGTAGTGGTATAGTCACTAATGATGATTCGAATATTTGAGGAGGCGAATTTCATAGAGAATTACTGCACGAAAAGTTCAGTGTTTTGGGTGTTTCTACTGTAATTTTGGAGTATATTTTAAATTTAGTATTTGAGCATATTATTAATTGTATTTGTATATTATGTAAACAGTACACCATGGACTACCTACAGCATCATTTCTCCTTTTATCATAAAGTCCATCCAAAGGTTGTCTGTAAAAGATCGCTTTTAGCGATAAGACCTCCCATTGTGTCACCCTTGTAACTAATTTTCCAATGTCATATGTTTTTCTTTTGGTGTACATAATAAAGAATACTCTATTCTATTCTGTATTAAATTCAAGAAAGTACATCAAAGAAAGTCGTGTCGTCACCGAATCGTTGTATAAAACCACAGAGCTGCAGTGTTCGGTTGTATCTACACCGAGTGGTGACGTGTAAACCGCGCCCACGATGCAGTTGCCTTCGCCGAACTAATGCGAACCGCATCAATTATGACTTAGCGGTAATTAGCGTCTCTGGGGACTTTCGTATTGAAAATTTTTGTTCGATACGAGTTACCCCCCCCCCCCCTCTAACTTTTGAATGGCTGTACCTAGAAATGTGAAAAAAATCACAGACGTAGTACATGTAATGAACTTACAAGGAAAACTATCACGGCTAAGTAGGCTTAACCGGTTACAGAGTTATAGTCGACTAACTAACTCCTACTACGGAATCCTACTGCGCGTGGCCCGACACGCACTTGGCCGGCTTTTTTAAACTGCCTTCTGCCATATCTACTAATAATCTGCCCAGCTTTTGCTCAAGCTTGGGTCGGCTTCCTCTCGCATGCGTCGGATGACCAGGTTTTATTAACCTCCACAACCTAGTTAATGGGTAACACGCATCTGCCTAGGCTTTTCCCATCTATGTTAGGGTTGGCTTCCAGTCTACCAGTAGCCAGAGTACCAGTGTTTTATGTGGAACGACTATCTATCTCACCTCCACAGCCCAGAAACCGAGTAACACGATGCCCCTTAGTATGAATGATTGCCCGTAACGACTGTTTAAGATATACAAATTACAACCGGGACCAACGGATTAACATACTTTTCGAGGTACGACGGAAAACACTATAGTATGCTGTTCGTTTTGGGGAACATTGAATCTACATTACTAGCCATACTAAGAGTTTTCTTAAGGATTGGAAACCATCAAAATGACTCCCTACTTCCGAGCGACGCAGAGCGATAGGGGTGCCAGTCTCTGAACTGGTTAAAATCCTTTAGGGTTTCTTCAATTGCCTTTAAGCTTTCGCAAACAATCCCGCAGCCCCCTCAATCATACTGACATCTGTTTGAGGCGCGGTTGTTAGTGCAACCATACTCTTTGCAGTATAAAGTTGTGGGTATGTGAGGGGCTTCAGATACAGTGCGTTATAAACAAACCTAAATAAAACTGTTCAAATTATGTTGAAAATCAGCACTAGTAATTTACAAAAGACAGCCCCCAAAACGCCCGCCCTTTACCATTTCCTATGAGTTTTAGCTGGGAAGAAGAAGAGTCCCCAGCAACACATGTCTGTCTGTAAGGTTTGTACTGATTTTATTTCTTTTTGTCTCAGGTGGTTTAAATAAAACGTATGTAATATATTTCAATCATTCATTTATTACCTCATTATGTAAGGAATACAGCTACCCACTGCGCGGGATGTGACTCTAACAGATAATTATATATCAAAGTATTCATTAATATATTCACAAATTAAAATTTACAAATAGTGTTGTCACATACAAAAATATAGGAGCTACTTTATTGCTTTTGATAGACATATTTTAATGCTAAAATAAATTGATAAAATAAAGTAGAATAATTAATTACGACACATTCAATTATTTCATTGGACATTACAATTTCATCAAAATATAAAATCATTATAATTGAAATCACCGCCAATATTTTTGTTTGTGACTTAAAAACTATAGAATAGAATATTTAATACAAATAATTTGATGAAAATCATTTAGATCACAATACAAATTGAACTGAATACAAATAATATTATAAGTATTATAATTACACAATGTACAATCCTATACAACTTAATTATTAAGATTATCAGCTGGACTGACGACTGGACTGAATTGGCAAACGTACAATTCCAATTATATCGATGGAAAACCAACTATTGCTGTAAACCTTTGTCTCTGTATTTCAACGACTTATTATGAAGGTGTGTTGTAACAGAACGCTGCGAAAACGCATATAAATCGCAATAGCAGTTAAGATTTCCTAAATATTTGCGCGAGCGCTTACTTTTTTGTTGTAGTTTTTATTGTATTGTATTTCAAATTAATGAGTGATGAATTTATCGGACAGTATGTTCTTAAAACAGTTGAAACTATCGATATTAGAATGGTGACTAAGCTTCTCGGTATTTCGTTTGAGAATATTGATTAATCGAACATCAAAAGTTCACAACTCGATTTTTATTGATGATGTAAGTAAAAAGATAAGTAACTTTATCAATTGAGAAAATCGTACGACTTGCTTAAATACATTAGAGATGTTATGAGTTGTTTATTATAATGACTAATAAGAAACAAAATCGTACAACCAAAATCGATTGATAAAATAATCGAGTAAACGTACTATCAAAAAGCCAGAAACAATGGTAAGGTACGATAGATTGATAAATAAACGTGTACTTGTTTAAGAACATTGCTGTCTCGCTCTCGCAACTGTCAAACTACACCTGTAAGACAAAGACGGAAGCTATCTTTGAAACTGCTCCAAATATGACTCGAAATTAGATTTTCCAGATAAAAAATATATATTCAGGTACGTTATCCTATCCTAGGTCGCCAGCAAAACGATACTTAAGGCACCAAATTAACTATACAGCCACTAAAACTACTGAAATTTAATGAAAAACAAAATGGACGACGTTTGAACATTTTATACACAGATACATAAATGCTTAGTATAATGCGTTTGTGTTTTATTAATTAATTAAAAATTAAATAATGTCAAAGACAGTCAAAATTATAGAATTCAACATTAACGAATTTGCTGGTACATTAAGGCCCAAGTTGACCGACATATGGGTATATAATTGACCCGTTAAACGAAAACGTTTTTTAACCACGAAGCGGGAATTTCCGTGTTGTCAACTTCTTGGTAATCGGCCGTTTTAGGAATAAAAAACCCAAATGGTAGGTTATCCATCGTATGGTAGAAGTTTGCATTTTTGCTAAACAGCTGTTTTCAGTTGATCAGGCCGTTATGTTGTCGGTGAACTTGAGCCTAAGTATTTTTCAGATGCGGGTGAAACAGACAGAATAACTAGTTTATCAGCGATATTTTGTTTTAACTTTTACAATAGATTTATCAGTATTACTGAGAAGATCGCAACGCCGACTATTATGAACACAGTCATCTATACTAATATAATAAAGCTGAAGAGTTTGTTTGTTTGTTTGAACGCGCTAATATCAGGAACTACTGGTACGATTTGAAAAATTCTCTCAGTGTTAGTTAGCCCATTTATCGAGGAAGGCTGTAGACTATATATCATCACGCTAAAACCAATAGGAGCGGAGCACCACTATTCTTCACACTATTATTGCTTTTGCATTCGACGTGGCGATCAGAGTCAATAAAGTATCCATGTTTGAGTCAGAAATATCAATTCCTTGAATATCCAACATACCTTTTTTACATGGGAATTGGGTACTGAGTTAGTAAAGGATTGAAATATTAGGGTATTTAGGGAATGATTCCTTTAAAATATGGTCATTGGACGCTTTGACAGTTACAGGATATTTTTGGCATTGATAATTCTAACTTATTAAACACTAGCTGTTTCCTGCTGTTTCATCCAGGTTCTGAGAAAAAATAATACATGTACTCGGTTTAAAGAGTAGCTTGTAACCATCACCGGGATCCCCTAGATCTCCTAAATTCATCCAAATCGCTTCAGCCGTTTTACCGTGAAAACAGCAAACAAACTCATTTTCATATTGATGTTGTTAGTATAGTTTAGTTCTTACATCTGCCCTCTGGTGGCAAGTACGAGAAACATGAAGATTTTTTCAAGAGGAAATGTTGAATTTTTTTTTTGACTGTCTAAAAGCATTATCTATTTTAGTTAAATAACTCAGGTATACTCAGTAAAGGAAATGTATAATAATACAGTTAGAATCGAATTGTTTGCTATACAATTCCTTGCGTTTTCAATAACTTTGGCAGTTATCTAACAATTAAACCAGTTGTTAAGATAAATCATTCATTAGGATATAATATTGAACACGGATTTAATATCGGATTTACCGAATTGTCAGATCATTTTCTTTTGACAGATCCGTTTATTTATGTGCAACAAAAAATCCGGGGACCCGTAACAAAATCCGTATCTACTATTCTACTAAACAATATTACACAGATTAAAATAAAATGCTATCAATTCATTAATTTAGACGGAATAAAAACAATAAATAAATGAATGAGTATAGTGTATGGAACTCAGCAGTATATCATTCATTCTCATTGCTCAAAAATATTAAGCCAATACATACCGAAGTAGAAACTGTAATAGAAGTCCACGATATGACATTCTCTCTCATTTCAACACTTGACACTCATATAGCACTGTCTCATTTTAACATCTTGAAGATTTACAAAACGATATTTTGCTCATTATGACTTGCAAACTACATAAGAAACCGCTTATTGTTATCTCTCTCTTTAACGACTAGAGGTTATATTGCTATCTCACTTTATCAGTCTAAGTTAACGACCCTGTCAGACTCATATCATTTTCGACCTTATTTGCATGTCTTACGGTTCACTTTCCAGTGCGGGTTTGAGTGTTTAAGGTTCATATTTTGGACTTCAATTAAAGTTTCAAAGACGTTATACTAAATATCGTTCGGGTTAATCTTAAAAACGTATATCAAAATCACATATCTTTTAGTACAGACTTCAGTATGGCGCCCTCTGTGTTCCTCGTTTGATTGACACCAGTGTCGAGACTCTGTGTCACGACTCTAGCGTCTCTGTCGGAGTCTCGTGACAGCTGTGAGGAGGTCTCTACGGAGTCCAAGTTCTGGAATAGGAGGTTGCTGGAACCAGTGGAGGGGTTGCGACTGTGGCCGGTCTTCGTTATGCTTGGTGGTGGACCTAGAAAAAAATTGGCAATTAATTCAAATCGCATTTTAAAGGGTATGGAAACAAGAATTATTTCACGTATGAACCTATTATACTGTTGTCAACTACTCTTGACAGCTGTCAAATTAATTTATATACTCACAGACTAGATATATATCTGTAAATACACTATTTTGTATTGATATACTCCAAAAAGTAGGCGATTATTAAAATAAAAATAATTTGCCAGGTGACTTTACTACCTATTGTCAATCTGCTAGACAGTTCCATACCATTAACGTGAACTTGGCCCGTTCGCCGACAGATGGTTATATAATCGGCCCGTTAAACGAAAACGATTTTTGAACTGCGAAGCATGAATTTTCGTGTTATCCACTTCTTGTCCAACCCCGAATTGGTAATCGACCGTTTCAGGAATAAAAAACCCACATGATAAGGTAGGCATCGTATGACAGAAGTTTGAATTTATGGTAAACAGCTGTTCTGATGTGTTCTGAAGTGTCGTGGTGGCCTAGTGGTTAAGGCACCTGCCTCTCGTGTACGAGTGTGCGGGTTCGAAACCTGGCAAGTACCAATGTGACTTTTCTAAAGTCATATGTACTTTCTAAGTATATCTTAGACACTACTGACTAACGGTGAAGGAAAACATCGTGAGGAAACCTGGACTTAAGTCTGAAATCGCCAATCCGCCTTGAGCAAGCGTGGTGATCAATGCTCATGCCTTCTCTATATGAGAAGAGGCCTGTGCCCAGCAGTGGGACAATATATAGGCTGATGATGATGATGATGAGCTGTTCTGAGTTGATCGGACTGTTATGTTGTCGGTGAACTTGGCCCTTAGTATCTTTGGTCTTATTACCTATAGTAGAATTCTTCCTGGAGCTTGGCGTGGTACTCCTGCTGGTGTTGCCCTGCGCCAGCGTCATCATGTTGGGCAAATTCGCCGTCGGCCTCGGCTTGGACTCGTTCTGCAAGAACCTGACGAACTCCGCCGCCAGGCTCTCGCGCGCCTGGCCCGAGCGCGCCAGCCCCAGGCGCTCGCACTCTTGCTGGTTGAAGTCCAGTACCGTGGATAGGACTCGCAGGGCTTGTGTTCTGAGGGATAGGGGAACATTTCAATGGGTAGTTTATTTAGTGGGGTAACGTGTAACCCGGTAACTGGGTTGTGGAGGCCAGATAGGCAGTCAATCCATGTTAAATTCTCATCAGCATACGATTAGACTGGAAGCCGACCCCAACATGGTCTTTGAAAGGCTAGGCAGTTTTTTTTTGGTTAATAAGGGCTAGATTAGCTACGAATAAATTTTAACATTGTCATCGGTAATACAGTCCTACTAGAATTTCAAAACCAAATCGGTTTAAACTGCAGGTTTTATAATTGTGTAATAAACCCTTTAAAAATATTAACATCATTAAAATTCACAGCACCAGCAGCCGAAAAAAACTATTTAAAAAAATGTATTCCAACTAGACTGCAAATCGGAACTTTTTGGACGACGTATTTACAAAAGACAACCCCCAAAATGCCAGCTCTTCACATTTGACATGGTTAACCCAAAGGGTGTCGTCAATATACATTAATGCATTTTTTTTCAACGTTTAACTTGCTAATAATCATAATATCGCAATGTATATCATGGAACAATAAAAAAAAATAGTATTGCAGTAGAAATCGACAGACATTTAGTCAAAAAATTAGGAATTAACCAGAACTCATTTGACAGTAGAACAAAATCCTTTACTTGTTAGTATTGTTCCCGCCAGTAGGCATGACGTAGTTGATGATGAGGTTCTTCACGAGGTTCTTGTCCACCTTATCCTGCTGGTTGGAGATCGCGTTGTAGTAGCGCTCTTCAGCCGCCGCTACCGATGTCTGGAGAGTCCGAACTGCGAGTGACAGGTGAGGGTTTGATGTAGTTGGATATTATAACACGTGCATATAAAAACCAAAACTTCTTTCCTTTAGACATACAAAAGAATATATTAGCATAAAGTGATAGGAAAAGGAAATATACTCTGTAGGCCCTAATTAAATTGCTAAAACGGTGGTATGAGAAGGAAATGATTGTATATGACTAATACTCAGAAATATGATTGATATGAAATCCCCTGTTTTCCAATTGAAATAGATATTTTGGTTCATAGACTTATTTAAAAACACATTCAAAAATTTAAATAATAAACAAAATAATAATAAAAAACATTAAAAAAACTATTCTACTCTTACCATGCATCTAGCACATCTTCATTCGTAGCATCGTTGCGTATGCGCACACGACCTCAAAGTATTATTCAGCCACTGGGCAGGGTCCCGGAAACCACTCAGACTTTTATAACTACTTAACAACAAGCTAATAATACTACTAGATCACTAAATATCAGCCATTTGAGAGTTTAGATGAATATTCGCTCACTGCTTTTTGTGACATAATAATATCATCAATGTAAACACAATTTGTTAACAAAGTTCAGTTCTCGTATATTCCCAATTTGATATTGTTGTTGTATATACCGCAACATTAAAATATTAACAAATTGCAACAATGTTGCACGTTTTAAACGTAAGCAGTGTTGATATGCCGTCACAAGGCTTACTATCGTGAACTGATAGTAGGTCCTAGGTAAGTCTAAGCAGTATTATTCTTTCGACCGATATGTAAGTGAGACGATGTTAAATAAATTAAATCATTTAAGGTGAAAATTCAAGTGTGAGCGACTCCCGTCTCCCATTTATTAATTTCACCAGTACCTGAAGTAATACTCAGAGGCAATGTGGCGATTGTGACGAATCTTCTAAGTTCTACACGTCTACGGGATTCAGGGCATTCAAAATAAAAGAAAAATAGTACTCGGTTTGGATAGTATGCTACAAAACTTATTGGAATATGTTTTTCTCGATTTATTTTAATATCATTTACACAAAGTGTAGATGAATAATATGTTCAGTAAGTATTTCATGCACTTACATATCCAAAACGAGTTAAGATAAACAAAAAACAACATTCACAGAACACTCAGACAACAAGGTGCTGCAAGACGTTAACTTGCATGTGCTTTATGAAAATATAATGCAATAGAGATTGGGACTGTCAGTTATTCCTACAGAACAAGTGGTTTAATTCATCATCATCTGTCTAGCCTTTTCCCAAATATGTTGGGATAGACTAGTCTAACCAGATGCAAAGTATGAAAGTGTGTGAGGAAATGGTTTTTTTTATTATCATCCTTTATTTCTACTTTTCCTTTCCAAACCCGTTCCTTCGATGCCGTGATCGATAAATTAAATAGCAATAAGGCAACTGACAGCCACAACCTCAAAAAACGAACATACACAAAAAATCTCAAAAAGCGCAAAATAAAAAATGGTGAAAACACATAGACGACACGACGTGAAGCCGTTACCCTCAGTCAAACCCCATATGGTAATCTGAGTATCGCGGGCCCGCCATCACCGCCTGTCAACGTGACAGCTGTCAGATTGACGTCTGTCATCGCGACAGTGACGGCGGCCGCGGCGTTCGGAAACCTCACAGTTACCAAATGAGATTAAACCGAAGAAGGCGGAAGCGCTGGTCTTGTTTCTTGTATGCTAAGCTACTTATTTTACACCATCAACGATGGTAGACATTCCATTGAGCAATTCTGTTATTTTAGACTGGATGAATTTTACTTTTGCACAGATTCTCGATAAATAATCTATAAAATTGTGCTTTTATATATCTTAAGTGCCTCGTATTTGCCTTGTCTTATCCATCACGTATCATCGCGATATATCGAAGACATCACTACGGTCGATTGCGATATACACAAATTACTCTCGTGATTTTTTATTTTTTAATTCTTCTAATCTAGTGTGGAGGAGGCACTTAGCCGCAGAAATAGCAATATGCTGTGTGTTTATTAGGCAACAACTATTGCAAACTACACTAACACCAAGATGTTTATGGTATTTTTTTTATTGAAATACGTTATGAAGCAAAATAATTCCAATTACAAACATCAAATTGTTGCCTAACAACAAAACAGCTTTCATAACGAAACAACATACAACAAAACACACGTGTAAGCTGACACAGATACAAAATTATTACTTGACTTACATGTGTCATGGTGTTACGTGCGGTCCGGTGCCCGGCCGCATACCAACTGGTAGTCTGGGCGATATCACCCCAGAATTACCAGCTGATATTTGGCCGAGAACCAGTATCTAGCTGGTTTACTAAGAATCTATGGTTTATGTGGTTCATACACTTTTTAATGGTGGGTACTGATTTGACGCCAAAAGAAATCGTCTATACATTAAGAAATAATAAAGCCAGTTTCGCGGAGTAGATTTAGAGACAAAAGTTGCAAAAAATCCTCTAAGGTAATCAACATTTTAATAAAAGTTTAACCGAGTAGAAGTAATGGTTTGGAAAAGTAACTTTCTTCAATTTAAAAATGTCACAAATCAATACCCATATTATATTACAAATTGGCAATCAGTCAGATCTAATCTAAATTATAAAAAAACAACGATACTACACTATTTACTAGAAATGCATTGACCATGAAAGATTTACTAATTATTATCTCTATTTATATGATACAATTTATTCACTCATATGTTTAAAAATATTTTAGCATTCATTATCTAATCTAACGAACGTACTTTATTAATGGGGTTCAATATTTATCGTAAAGGATTGTGAAAATGCAAATAGATTTCATTAAATGCAATCTGTGATTATTTAAATATGTGTGTATCCAAAAACCGACGGTTACAGAAAGTCCGTCAATAGCATTTTTTATTGTAAGCTTATTCGTTAATCTATGAGATTTTCAAAATCCAATACAACTCCCCATTATATAAACCCATCAAAACCTTTACATACCTTGCTCCTTCAGATCATTAATCTCCGCTCGCTTAGTTTCCACCTGGTCTCCGAGTCTTGACGCTGCTTGGAGACCAGCTAGAGACTCTTCGAGCTTGGCGTTGAGCCTTGAAATCTCCTTTTGAAGCCCATGATTCTCCCGTCTTAGTTCCTCCATTTTATTTCTGATCTTTTCCGTAGCTGTGCGGATTTCTCTTTCTTTGTCTGCGGAAAGAAATATATTATGTTACAATCATTAGGAATAAGTTTCAATATCTTATGGGCAATAACTTCTACAAATTTGAATAATAATTCTGTTTAAACGTTCACCAGTGTGAAGTTCTAAGTTTCAAGGCCTTATTCTATGCTCGTTTTTGTATTATTTCATGCGAGTTTAGGAGTTAAAATAACATGATACACCTTAACATTATCATCTTACCTAATTGGAACTGCTCCAACACAACCTGTAGGTTAGTAAGCGCGGCTTCGCTGCGTGACCGAGCGTCTTCTGCCTCACCCAGCCTCGCCTGCACATCCTCGCGCTGCTTCTCCAGCAGTTTGATCTGATTCCGGTACGTCTCCACTTCTTGGTTGGCTCGGATGCTGTAAACGTGATGTAACTTATTGAAGATAGAAGATTGGTAGTAATTGTGGCTTACTTAATTTTCTCCTGTGTTTTAATAACAAGAATTCATGCCATGAATGAATGAATGGGTACCCTCAGCCCTTTTAATTCCGGGGGCGCGGTAACTTTTTCGAACATCCCGCAGACTTAGCCCGACCGGGGAATCAAGCCAGGATTTCATGATCGGCAGTTTCCCATGCGATCACTAAGCCATCGAGGCAATCTCTACCATTAACTAATATTGCGACTACATCATAATAACGTCAGAGCTCCTAAGTACCTGTTGCTAGTGTAAACAGTGCTGGTCTGTTTAGCGCGCTCCTCGACCTGGTGCAACCTCGCCTGGCACTCCGTCAACTTCTGCTCTGAAGTCATCAGCTCCTGAGTGTAGTTCTCTTCAGTTTCCACCAGGTGGCGCCTGAGGCGTTCCAACTCCTTCACCGAGTTCTGCTCTTGATCCGACAACTGGAAGAATTTATATTTTTACTAGATGATGCTCGCGGTTTTACTTGCATGCTTAGGGAAACTACTTCACGCACCTAAACAATAAATATTCTAAGTCCTTACCCGAATTTCAATCTATCTAACAAAGAAACTCACTTTCGCATTTCTAACATTATCTAAAATTTTATAGGAAAAATATTTACCTGTAAGTTTTCTGCCGTTAATTTCTTGACAGTCTCCATCTGTACTGCCAAATTCTTCTCTAAATTCTCACATCTCTCTGTCAGATGTTTGACAGATTCACTAGCAGTCACCAGATCAGCCATTACTTTCTCAAAGTCACTTATATTATGATTCAAAGATATTATAATGCCATCTTTCTCTTTAAGCGTTACCCTTAAATTCTCACAATTTGTACAGTTATTAGCTGAATTTTGTACTAAATGGTCTTTTTCTTCTATGGCCTTTTTGTATTCATTTGTCTGTTCCAAAATCACATGATTTAGCCTCTGTATTTCATTATGATACTGTATGCTTTCATTGTGTTTCAAGTTTATTAAGTTTATCAGTTCTGTTTTTTCGGCCAGCGCAGAATCTATGATGGTTTTATATTCTGATGCCATTTTCTCTGTGTGCGCGTGACTTTCTTTCAGTTCCTCAACTTCTTTCTCCTTAGCTGCTAGTGCACCTTTAAGGTTAGCCACATCAACCTCGATTGTTTCCTTTTCCTGAACTAATTTGGCATAATCATCATTATGATGTGTTATGTTGTCTGTAGTCTTTATTTTATCAGTTAACTCAACTATTGATTGACTTAGTTCTTTTATTTCTTTTTCTTTGTTACTTATTGTTGATTTATAATCATCACAGATTCTTTCGGATTCTTCAAGACGCCATGTAAGTGTTGATATCTTAGTATTCTTTGTATTGATTTCGTCGTTCAAAGAGTAAATCTGTTTGCTAAGTTCTTCTTTTTCATCGTGAAGCCTATTTAATTCATCTTGGTTTCGATTGGACTTTACGCTTATGTCCGTAAGGTTTAGTGTGAGCTCGTCCACTGAATTTCTGAGACGCAGTATTTCATCATTTTTAATGGTAATACTTTTTTCTAAATCGGCTACGTTTTCATTCAGTTTTTGCATAGTAACGTTGTTATGTTGCACTGTGCTGTTAAGCCCATCAATCAAAGTATCTTTTTCATTGAGATCTGTAATCAATTTATCAAATTCTTCTTCTAAGTGTGCAATTTTGCTATCGGTAGAAGAAAGTTCAGCTTCAAGCTCTATTTTCTTTTCGAGAAGATTTTTGTTTTCAGTTTTGAGATTTGTGACTTCATTGCTAAGGAAATCCTGACGAATCGTTTTTGTCTTTAGCGCATCGATAGTTTCTTCAAGAACTTTGGATTCTTTTTCAGTTTTGATATCTTTTTTTAGATGATTGTTTTCTGTTAAAAGTTCTTGTTCTTTACACTGCAACTCGGAAATGGCTGTTTTTAATTTATCAATAGATTCTGAAAGAGTCTCGTTTTCTTTAGACACCTGTTGCAACTTTTCAGCTATTAAAGTTTTTTCTGTAGCCATATGTTCTAATTTTGCATCAGCAGCTGTACTAGCAGTAGATATTTGTCGTTCTAATGTTTCAACTTTTTCTTGTAAATTGTGTTTGTCGCTTTCGATGTCCTGTTTATGTTTTATGACTTCGTCAAGTTTAGTTTCAAAGTCATGAAGTTTATGATCTAAGGTTGCTTTTAGGTTTTCTAATTCTTTATGCGCATACGATTTCTCATCTAATGCGACTTTAAGGTCATCTACTTTCTTTGTCAGTAAAACCTTATCATTTTCTAATATATGAATATCTATAGAAAGCTGCTCGTTTTTAGAATTAGCAGAGTTCAGACGTTTTTTGAGATCGTCTATTTCATCTGCTGACTTTTTAACCTTTTCATGATCTTTATTATTGACAGTTAGTTCTAATTCTGCCACTGCTTTACTTTGATTTTTGAACATTTCAAACTCATCTAACATCGTCGTATACTTCTGTTTTAACTCATGTAAAGTGTCACGAAGCGTAGTTTTTTCTGTTCTCACCTCATCTAGCTCCTTTAGTATCCTTTTAATTTCTGACTCAAAGAGTTTATTCGTTTTATTAGAATCAGCCAGCTCTGTCTCTAACTTTGCTAAGTTATCTTCATGAGTTTCTATTATGGGTTCTAACTTGGACGTATTCTTTAAGTTTGCTATCTCGGATATAAGGAAATCATTATTTTTCTTCATCTCATTTAATTCTCTTTCAAGATGTTGGATATCAGTAGTTAAGAAATCGTTTTCTGTGATTAAATCATCTATTTGTGTTTGAAGATGGTTGGCATTAAGATTTTTCTCCGATAACTGATGGTCTAAGATATCAATTTCTTTTTTAAACGAATGCACTGTTTTGAACACACTCTCTAATTTGAATAGTACTATGTTATCTCCAGCTGATGGTATTTCGCCGACGTAATCAATAGGAAGTTCAAAGTTGACATATTTGTTGTACAATTGCATAATCTTTTCAGGTTTTATTGTTTTATTATCTACACTTTCATGACAGTTGCTCTCTTTTTGAGCGAGTTTATGTTTTAGTTCATTAATATCACGTTTAAGAGTTTCTATCACCCCTTTAGCATTGTCATCTATATTGATTTCATCTAAATGGATTTGATTTGAATTTCTCCTATCTTTCAGTTCATTTATTTCTCTCAGAAGCTCTTCATAACTATCTCTTGGGACCATATCTGATAAATCTAAATGCTTGTTAGCTACTTCTATATCATGCTCTAATTTTGTCACCTGTTCTTGTAGCTTGAATACTTCTTCATGTAACTCTTGATTTTCTTCCTGGAATTTTTCAGCATTCTCTCTAAGCAGACCATGTATCCTCTCAAGATTTTGATACTTATGTGACAAAGTGTCGTAATCAGCCTTAATTCCCTTTGCATCATCCAATTCTTTATCGCGCTCTCCAATTTTAGCCAATAACTTCTTAATTTCGGCTGCATATTCCTCATTTGTAGTTTTGAGATCTTCGTGTTCTTGTTTCAAAACTTCAAAATTGGTTTGTAACTCTTTTTTCAGGGTCAGAAGTCTTTCCATAGCCTGTTGATGTTGGCTATCTAAATCTTCTAAGTTGGACGTTAGGTTTTTGTTTTCTTCTCTCAGTCTTACTATTTCTTCGTCCGGTCTCATGTCAATGGTATCTCTTTCCTTCAGGGTGGTAAGTTCATCTTGTAGGTTTCGTATCTGTATTCTATAATGGTTTTCGGTGTCATCCTCTGATAGTTTCGACGTTTGGGCCGGCGGGTCCCAGTACCAACTAGACTCCTCTTCTTTGACGCCATTTTTCTTGCTGAGCTTCTGGAAAAAATGAAAAATTTAAATTAAATATCAATTGCTTCATAAATAACCCAACAAACAGTTACTGATAAGAGCTTCACTATGTTTGCTTTTTCAGGTGGGTTAATAACCGGATTTTAAGTCAAAACTTTGTCGCTGGTCAAACACAAGCAACTAAGTTAATATTTGCCAGGAAGTCAAAATGACTGTAACATACTTGGTTACTAATAAGGAGCAGTTAAAAGAATGACTAAATATTGTGAAAACTTAAAACTCTTCTTGAATAGATTTTTCTGTTAGACGTACAAATAAAATTAGTTTTCAAATTTTCATTATAGCCAAAATGAAACGTTTTACTAAAACATCATTTTCATTTCAGAGTTTTGAACAAAAATTCCCGAGACCAATTGTACACACACAAGTATGTGAGTACGTCTGTTTAAACACACGATATCGTTATCTGGCCGTTTTATGGCTCGACTGAGTCAGGCGGTGTACAGTTGAGGACATAAGTCATCGTATGTGTTGGCTTAGCTGAAGCTAACTGGGATATTAGTAATGCGGCACACATGTTGTAATCGTTGGTCGCTGTGCCTTTATTCTAAGTTGTAACTTTAATTGCAGACGAAGTTATTTCTCAGACTTTTAGGTCAGCGGCAGCGGAAACTTCAGGTACGTCACCTTAATCGTTATCGAAGTAAAAAGTAACTTCTCTAACTTACTTAAATTACCAAATATCTTTTTTAATTCTACACCATGCTCAGTTTAAGCACATTTCTAGTTGGAATTTTTCGTCAAGCATATTTTTTTATTCTGAATCTGAATACAATTGCGGCCGATAAGGCGTGTCAGGCTTCTAACACTACACAAGATCTAGGTAGATTTAAAACGATAGACATAAATAATGAAGACCAAAACTTTCCCCTAAATGTGTTTTGCAGTACGATATCACAGAACAATGTACATAACGTATTTCCTTCGTCGCATATTTCCTTCCACATTTTTAAAACTCATCAATGCGTCTGACAGTACTAACGACAAAACTAACACTCGCTTGTCACACTGGTGCTACCAGTATCGCAGGAGCCCCCATTTACTAAGTGATGCGTGAAGATTACACAACACTTTTGGTGACAGAATTTACGACAGCACTCGTTTTACACCTCCGTTACGCTAAGTAGAGAATAAACGATAAACAAGGGTATTAAGAAAATACCGTTTTTGTCAATCGTTAGCAGAAAGACACGTTTTAACCTAGCGAAACTTATCGAAATTTTGTAAACCTCAAATTATAAGCAGAAAACGTATAGATCTTTGATTTCAAGTTAGAATGTAAATAAATATATGATCCAGAACCTTAAAATTTAAGTGAATCTGTGTATCTATTTCTTTGTCTAAATGTTAAGTTTACGTATGGTTTGGAGAAGTACTTTACTTTTGAGTAAAACCTTCGAAAACCATGCCGCACAGACTATTGCTACACTCCTGCATCTTTATTATACTCTCGCCATAGGCCGCCTTGATAACGCACTGATAATTACTTTATCTTAATCCGTAGAGCATACCGGACTTGAGTACAATTCGAAACCTGTTCTAATTACTACAGAATCGTATGAAACTAAATGATTCTATTAGTTCGGTTTGCCATCGTTATCCTGAGTACCATATTTCTAAAACTGGATACATGTCTGTTAGAATTTGTCACGATTTTTTACAATGGTACAGTTGACATGGGGCCACGGTGTCTGTCCCTTCCGGAATGGCATTAGGCTTGCTAAGAAGTTGTAGCTCCAGAGCCACGACTGGCCTGACCTAGGTCACTTTCAAACAATCCCTGAGGAACGAAGTCATACGGCCGTCTATTCAGCCCACTTAAATATATTGATTCGTATTTTATACAAAGTTTTACTTTGAAATTACCAATTTCATCACGGACTTTTTTGGAATTATTTTCAAGAATTGTATTACATCCGTCTCTAAAGCCTTTTCTTCCAGCACCACTAGTAACAGGATCACGTTTTTCCTCTTGTCATGGCTGATATTCGTCGCCTTATCTACAGAAATTTCTGTCGTATCCGCCTTTTCGCTATGAGTCAACACCTCAGGAAAATCCTATTAGGTTCCTATCAGCCTATCGCTTTCCTCTGTTAGGTGAGCAGGCTTTTTTAAAGACGGATATGTTAGGCCTCCTTATTAAGCCATCGTGTTCTAGAATTGAATTCACTAGTAAGTGTAATAGTTTATTTCGTCACATACAAAAAATCTCAGTGTTATATTGATAATGTCATGCAAATATTTTTATTCCATTTATGAATTTATGTGGCTTGTTCAGAAATTGAAGATGAGGTCCTATTGGTGCTAGTTGACTAACATTTCAAAAATACATTCCTAAAATATTAATTTGAAATCTCAAATGCCCCTACATAAGAATAATGTAAAGAGTCATTGCCACGCCAAGAAAATCGTCGATTTCAAAAAAGCCATTTCTCAATAGTTTAGTTGAGCGCTTTAGACCTTTTGTTAATACTTCCGCGTATACCGATATCACTAGCTTTTACTACGGTTATAAACCATTTATGTGCTATTGTAACAAACGGACACTGAACCTAGGACTGGGTGCGTATCGGGAAATGTAACAAGCATTTGCTTACACGTCGTCTGAAAGGCGAGGATTTCCAATATATGTGTGCTAAGAAAAAATGACAATCGAATTCGCACAAACTAAAAGATATACGAAAAATATGGTCCCAGACAACTTGAATGAACCCCAAGGTGTCTAGAACTACTAAAAATGCTAAATAATTCCTACAATAATGAAGATTGCGCATCACTCAGTACTACCGAGCCTTGACCGAGTTCCCGCAGTCTTGTCAAACTTCCATAATTGTTCGACTTACGTAAGGAGCATTGTCAATTGTACGACAATTCGAGCCGGTGCTAAGCAAGTGAACACTTTTGACCAATTATTCGTTAGGTATTTGGAGATGGTAAGGTATTAGAAGGCTTGGAGAGATTTGGAAAGTTTGTGGGTCAAAATATGCAATCTACTAATCCAGCCGATAGAAAGAATAGAATTTAAGTGTGAAGATGGACACAGAAGGAGCTCAAGTTTCATTTCAATGCAAGCACACTATGACATGAAATTATGTATGTGATATTCAAATCACTTTTACACGTCAATAGTTTTGTTATTATGAGAACGCTGGCGCCGGCATTTCCTAGCTGAGTACCTCTGAGAAGAAATGCCGAAACAAACTCAGGGGTCGTAGTTTCTTTTAAAGTCCATACAAGTATATGATTACAATTTCCTTAAATACTTAAATACTATTAAGTAAGTGGTAAAGGATTGGTGGTTTTACATAGTCAAAAAGTACTGATCTAAAATCAGTTGATAGAGGGTTTAAATCGGAGAAATTAATTTTGATTTTATTCTGGAAATAATAATTGTAATGCTATACATTTCTAGGATTAGAATCGTGGATTTGGTTTTGTAGCAACACCTACGAATACTCTTTCAAAATTATATTTGCACTAGCAGTATCTTGGAACACACGAATTTATATTGCTACAGTTAACGCTTACCCATATTTAACTAAACCCTAGTCAAACTCGTACCTTCAGTTATCCGACGCTATATCACTCATATTACTTCACGCTCCATTGCATCACACCGATGAGCAGTGTTATAATAACATCATATGCACTGGGATTACCGATTCAACTGCGATGACTGATCTTGATTGTAAACTATACCGGATATATGGCAAAGACTAACACTCAATATATCTTTCGATGTAGACGTCAATAATAATGAAGGTATAAATAATAATGGTTCCAGTACTGTACTTCATGATGATGGGTAGGTTTCACAACGCTCAGAATAATACTGCTAATGGTACAACTGCAATGATGAGTAATGCATGTTACGATCCACATTTCTTTTTAGAATTGATAGGCTCTCGACTAACGTTAGGCCCTGATCTGATAGTAAATATTGATGCTGGCCATGATATCCACAAATATAAGGGACTAGTTGACTCTTTACTTGAAGACTAAGGAAATCATTACAAACCAATTTACTCAGGCGTTCCATTCAAAGGAAATTGATAGTTCTATTTACTACAAATAATTGTTCAATTAATATTATAATCTAGTTGTTTTAACCTTTATCTATGATTACTTACGTGAAGCTCATCGATTCCCACATAGGATATGAAGGCAGAGTGAGCGAGAATAAATATTAACTGGAAGACCACTAATGCTACGTGACTCCTCATTTTACCACCATGCTTGCTACCATCTTGTTTAAATTAGAATTCAGGTTTAGACATTTTGGTTCACCTAAGGGAAAACACTATGGGAGACATGAAGTAGATTTAAGCCGAAAGATATTTTAGACATGGGCTCATGAGGTAGAAAGATTTACAGCTAGTGATAGAATAAGACTGACAGCATTGATGATAGAAAAAAGCAATTTCTCGAATAACATTTTCACACGACTCATTGTAAGAAATGTTGAGACAATATAATACAATGTTATTGTTATGAAAACAAGTGTCATTCTGAAGACATTTATAAAACTGAAATAAATTTATTAACTAATATAAATAATAATATAGAGGTAGAATGCAATGAGATTATGACATGTACATTATAAAGTCATCCATATATAATTT
The DNA here is from genome assembly GCA_963891755.1 of Pyrrhia umbra. Classification (NCBI taxonomy): domain Eukaryota; kingdom Metazoa; phylum Arthropoda; class Insecta; order Lepidoptera; family Noctuidae; genus Pyrrhia; species Pyrrhia umbra. Next base: position 8,845,484 of record OY982943.1, read on the forward strand.
TAATGATATGTTCTATGGTAGAGGACGTGTCGAAGCCCACGCAGAAGCACAATGCAATAAACACAATATTAATACAACTCTCATAGCATAGTTTAATATTTGGTTATTTTCCGCTCTGCATAGCTCGTAATTATTTACTTTTATTATAACACGGTAGTACGCTTTTTGATCACCAATGACGTTTTAAACGGTTCTGTATTACGTTCGATACAGTTTACACTTGCAGGCAAGCGATCATTTTATTTTGCCTCACTACAGCGCATTGGCTCCGATTACGAAGAAGGAGGAAAAAAGATGATTTGTCGTTACCAGTTTCTTACAAAAGAAGCATGAAAGTACTGAAGAAACATTTTACTGTTAGCCTTCTAGTATTATCAGGTGAACCATTATGTAAAAGTTGAAGTTATTTTTCAAAACTTTTTGCTGCACTTTGCACTAAACACACATCTTCACCCTTCGAAATCCAGCGTGAAAATAAAACAATAAAAAATCAAAAACCGAACGCGACCGTTACTAAAATTCGAAATACAAAATAGAACATCGTTATTTTTCAAATACGTTCGACGACGAACAATGGCTGGCTATGTGCGGCGACTGGCCGAGCGCGGCACTGGCTGTTTTCAAAACATATCCACCTGTAACTGTTGTGGCTAGACTAACATACGGTCCAATTAAAACTACTAGATACAGACAATAGGGGTACAATTTGATACTTTGTAAACTTTGGCTGTGAATATTTTAAGTTGTCTTATCATTGTTAATCACTGCTTGCATCATATCACTTATATCTCTGGACAGATCTAGTCGTTTCTATCAGTGAGATAACATAACCTCAACAATATTACTTATTAATTTCACCACCTCCGGAAAACGTACTAGTTAAACTTAAATGCCAGATTCTTTATACGCATGGTATTCCAATTATTTATCTGGCAGATAAATTTTTCTGGTACTTACCTACCCGAAAATGGAGAAACTGATCTAAGTCTATTAGGTTAACGAAACAATGTTAAATAGAAAACTACAGACAGTTGCATCCCATATTTTCAAAAATATAAACTCCTAACTTTTCCATCTCTTTATATTTTAGAAACCGCACTGTTTGTCAAGTCTAATCCACAACTATTTCTGAAAATATCTGATGCTAAAAAAATGCCCACGCGTTCACAATACAAAAATAAATTATGTCACGTAAATTGTAAGACCGCTTTACTCAAAAAGAGCTTTTTTGGTTTGGCTCCAAGAATTTACAATAAAATTCCCACCTTACTCCAAGATCTACCTCTTAGTAAATTCAAAAAGGCTCTTCAGGCATTATTAACCGAAAAATGTTACTACTCTTTGGATGAATATTTGAATGATATGTCTCTGTGAATTATATTTATTGTTGATTTGCTTTCTAGTGGTTTAATTGTTTTTTGTCAATTTAATGTTAAGTTAGTTTTTTTTTTATTTTTAAATTATTTTACTACATTTGTACGTCTTAATGACAAAACATAGCGTTCTAATTATATTTACCTAAGATCTTCATTTTGTCAATACCTATGTTTTACAAATAAATATATTCTATTCTATTCTATGTAAGCAGTCTTTCCTAATTATGTGTTCGCTCATAATAAGGCAATCGAAGCTGAGACCTACAGGCGACCCTTATAAGACGTGGGTTCCATCCCCGGAAGGCATAAATAGTTTTAGAACACCTGAAGAAGCAAGTGGCAAGTAACAGAAAGATAAATTAATCGAAAAGGGTAAGCTGTGCTTGCCACGGTCCGTCCGTGGCTTGGATCTATGTCTTGCCAAACTGCTCCATGCCTCGGAAAGCACCTTAAACCGAAGGTCCCACGTCATTTGTAGATCTTTGGTAGTCTTTACGGGTAGTCAGAAGCCAAAGTCTTACCAAGGGGTATCGCATTACCCGGTAACAGCTTCTAGAGATCAGATAGCAGTCGCTCTATGTAACATACTGGTACTCAGCTGCATCTAGTTAGACTAGAAGCCTGAAGATTAAGGTGTTTTATGAAGGTGTTTCATCCAACTCCAGTCCTTGTTAAGTATACAGTGCATTATGGGCGGTGACTTCAGTATTTGTGCAACTATAGTACTAGCAAGACTGGCTGCATTACGTCAAGCGTTTAGCTGATAATGTACCGTCATGGTATTTCCCGGAGGTCGGGGCGTGAGTTTAGATTCACAATCTGAAGAGCATACTTAAAATTATCGTAGAATTATCTTTGATATTTACAAAAAATCTAAGTAAACGAGCATTTTCCTTGATTCTTCTTTTGCCATGAGTTCACGACAGCATTAATTATATAGTAAATGTGTTTTATTTATTTATCATGGAGATTCTTTTTATACACCTAATCCTAGGGTACGCTTGTTCTAGACCTCATCGATCGTTTTGCCACCAGGCAAGATTGAAGACAATACCATAATAGTCAGTAAAATCCCTTTTTTAATCCTAGTGCTTTAAACTAATTAACTTAGGAACCAGATTGCGATAGGTTTAATGCAGAAATAAACTTTGTCAAAACCGTTATTATACTTATTATGAATGAATTGAATATTGGACTGTGACTCAAAGGACCAATGGAAGACGTAAAAGTGACGTCTTATAATATTAGCTAAAGATTATGAAAGGAATCAATCATGTTTAATGAATGTATAATAATTTTATAATTTATGTTATTTTTTAGAATTCGTGGATGACATTATATTTGGTATAACCAAGTAAATTCAAATTCACAAAAGTAAATTAACTATAAATAACTATATCATGTGTTCTGGAAATCGTTGTAGGATTTTATGCTATGAAAAATTTATAGGAAAATTGTCTGTTTCAAACATCTTCAGAAGAAAGGGCTATTGGAGATAGGGCTACATTCTTTTGCGATAGAAAAACGTCCGTTCCAGCTCTAATGTTACCAGCACACGGATAATTCGTCAACAATATCTTCAAACATCAGTAATCGAGTGGAATCAATTTCACATGACTGCGCGTCCTTCGTAAACGCAATCACAGCCGGAACGAGTCGCGTGCGCACACGACCTCCCCACCACACAACAATAACATAGAACCTTATGTTTACGTCATTAAGTACAATTTCCTTTACAGAAAACCCTGTAACTAACCATGCAATGTGCAAACGATAAACAACTTCAACATAATAGTAATAAAGTTTAATTTTGTTTAGAGAAGGGTTCTAATTGGTTTTGAAATTATTTTAGAATTTATGACGTTGGAATACAGTTGAAATTCTAATGTAGTTGCTAAGTTAGAATGTTATGTAACGAATGGTGTGCATGTAACACATTTTTTACTTAAAATCGTTTGTAATAGAGGTCATTATCGGACGAGCTTGTATGTTGTACGTGACGGAAGCTGGTTCCATTCAAGATATTTAGTTACACCATTGATGAACGTCAATAATGAAAATGAAAAGAAAATATAATTAGAAAGTAGCCTTAATGACCCAACTGAGGTGACAATGTTAGAATTTCGACGTGGTACGAAAACTCATGTTGTTCTAAAACATTCCCCTAACGTCTTTTTCATCGCGGTGCTTTGAAATACATATTATTAAAGACCCACTGTTTGTTCATCATGTAAATATCATTTTCTAGTGGGAAACGAACCTGCTACACAAAGAGCGAAAGGATTAGTAACTTTGCCGAAGCAGACATCTTATTATCATATCACGTTGATTTTCATAGTGTCTAAATTTAAACGGAAAAAAAATTGACTTTACCTAAGATAGTTTTGGAGTAAGAGATGGTGAAATTAGATTCAACATGGTAAAATGAGTGCCAACGATGGCCAAAATGAGTTTCAACCACCTTCATTTACTCCAGCTGCATCCATACCAGCAAATAACTCAGAAACCAACGCCACTACACATCCAACCAATTCACACCGCAATCCCAACGTTGACACAAAAATAATAAAGTTGCAATTTCCTTGCAATAATTTTAATTTATGTCTTTTTGTTCTTCGTCGCAAGAGGCCAATGTCGGCGCATGATTGACTAGCAACGAAGGCTGTGAGAATTCTTATTACCAGCCATTCAAAATGAGGGTCTTATGAGCCGATTGACCTTGGTCACCCAAGTGTTAAGCTCGGTATCAGAGTAAATGTGACTTTTATGAAATATTGACTTTTAAAGCCGATGGACAGAGGTTAACTGAGTCAAATGTTTTTGCACGCCATTTAATGGCAGGATATGCTGATAATATTAATTTATTGTTAACACCTATTATGTAACATATTCTGGCAAATAAGTTTTATTGATTGATTGTCGGAAGACTTGATGGGGAATCGGATTCAACACCAAAGTACTTAAGCTAAGCAGGTAAAATTTCAAGGTTCTAACTGGATGTCAAAGGCCGGAAGTCATACGTTACGCTGGGCTAGCTAGCGAACCTGTCTAGCTAGACAAAAACAATTAATAAAGATAGACGAAACTCGCTTGTAATTTACAATTTGACCAAAATATTCTGGGCAGTCAGTTTTACTTGGTGGTACTAGACTGCCTTAAAGATCAATGATGTTTGCAACTGCCAAATTGTTACTAAGTTTAAAAGTTTAACTAGATATTTTTCTGTATTCAAATTACATAATATTCAGAAAGAGGAACCATCAGAAATGAAATTACGAGCATTTTTTTTATTCATAAATCTAAGTGCATCAATACTGTAACTCTATTATATATGTAACAAACAACTCCAACCACCATTGACAGATCATACAATCAACATAAACGATAAATTTCCAGTGTCAAAGCATAACGTGCGCAAGCGCAGTTGGCGGGAAATCGTCCGGAACTCGGTCATGGCGCGCGCGACTAACATGCGGGCTATGAAGGGCCTTGACAGTAAGCTGAAAATGGTGAGTTTTGATGTCCTAAACACCATTTTAAAGAATGAGCTAGTGTATTTTCTGACCAAAACATTGAAAATAGAAAGAGATAGTCCAGCACAAGGAAATGACAAGAAAATGCCTCATATTCTGGAGGACTGCTATCATGATTTGACTTTTGCACGTTAAGAGCGTTTACGCTGTCCATGCGCAAAAACAGTAATTTCAAACGTGTTTAATACCATCAACCAGTTGTACTACAAATATGTTAGTTACTAATAACTTTAGGAAATTTCACTGTTTAAATAGTTAGTTAAGAAAATATTTCGATTTATAGAGTATTTATGAATTCTATCAAGATAACTGATCAGAGGTTTTCTTAATTTCCCCATACAGCGTATGTTTCGATGCCTAAAACTCATGAAAATACAGGGAAACGTAGTTTAAAAAAAATAATAATCAATTACTTAAATCGTCAAGTAAATAGTTAGTTGAAAATAGTTTCCGATTTAGCGATCAAACAACAAGAAATTAAAAGTCAAATAATGACAAATATCCAGAAATTCAGATGATTTTTTCATCGATATATCTTCTTTAATTTATTATCATAATGGCTTTTTATTAAAGAATAAAGTCTTCTTTAAAACATCTGCTTTGAAATTTTAAATAATTTAGTGTAATTATTTTTCTATGAATATTTGAAATCTATTATAAAACACTGCGCGCAAATCAATTCAAATCAGACCGCCACGAGGCTTTCCAGAGTGAGGACGTGTCGCTCGATGCTCCATCCTGACCTGCGTTGACCTTTGCCGTGCGTACAAGGATAGCGGACGTTTATAGTGTGATCGAAAAGTCTTGCTACTTTGGTAAGTAAAATATTTTATTATTATTTTCGATGATACACTTTTTTAGTGACAACAAATTATATTTCAGATGTAATGGGAAACAAAACCAAGTTATTTTTAGCGAAAAAACGACAACGCAAAAATGACGAAAATATGGAAAAAGCAAGTGCTAAAAGGTTGGTATATCTATGTTATACTAATTCAACGATCGGCTTCGGCACCCGGTTATAACACATATTTTCGCATATTGGGGGTAATGTAATATGGGTTTTTTACTTGAAATAAATGATTATTTATTCGAATTAATACTAATTATACTATATATTATAGGTGTTAGTATAATTACTTTAACCTAATCACGTATTCGACAAACAGTTTTCTTGGTAAGGCAAATATCTTTGATTTGTGTCGTGATGCATGAATACACTATTAGATCACCTGAGCAAGGTTTTATTTCGGTAAGGCCTGTCAATCAGGACAATTGAAACTTTATTTCCATGTCATAAATGTCTCATAACGAGCCTTCGTGAGATAAACCTACTTTTATTTTTTACCTACCATACATATAACTATAATATATAACTGTATTTAAAATCGAGTTGTAATAAATGTAAATAACATACTAATAAAAGAATCCCACTACTAAATGCAAAAAAAACGAGTTTATGTTGCTTTAAAATGGACAATGGCTATGGGGCTTGGGCTAAAAATAAAATAATTATAATGAATCCTGCCAGATATCAAGATATAGCCCAAAAATCAGTCCTGAAAAAACAGTATTTACTTCATCAACTTTCGGCTTATATCTCGATATTTATAGGACAGACAAAATATTGTTTTTGAGAAGATCATTCAGCCCAATCAAATGGCAAGCTTGTAATCAAACTATTATTTATGAATACTCTTTTCCTAAGCGTGTTTTATTTACAATATTTTCTTTTATTTAATTACTGCTTCTTTTCAGATAACAAGGCTTGTGCGCTTACTGGTATATGGTTTAACTTCAGGCAATGTAAAAAAAAATCAAGTGATGAATAAATTATGGCAAGAGTTGAGTGTGAACACCAAAATGAAGAAGAGGTACTTTGAACGCTTTTTTAAAACAGTTTGTTTTACTTTTCACGTTTATATAGGCGATCACACTGTTTTAAATATGTTATAGGAACACTTCCTTGGTCCATCTGTCTGTCTATCACTCTATCAAGCTTGGGAATCAAAACCTATGGTTACTTATTGTAAGAAAAACTAATTCAAAAATTGAAAAAAGAAGGCAAAAAATTTGAAACTTTTAAAAGAAAATAATAAACATAAGTAGATCCGTATAAAGTGTTTTATTTTAATAAAATTAAAACAAGTAAATTAATAAAAAAAATAAAAAAACTCGACTGCGATTATAATTTTAAATACCTACCCTATAGTGTCACTGTCACGATCAAGACAAATTAATGACACTTAATATACATATATATACACACATACATACGTACGCTCTAAAAACCCTCCTGTCGCAATCGGTAAAAAAAACATATATCTATAAATCATTACTATTAGGAAGGTTCAATAAATTATTGCAGAATTTAGTTATGTCTAAATTTCGATCTATAAATTCATGTTTATTTATTTATTGCACCATGTTGTTTACACTTGCAATATTATTACTGACTACTTATTTTATGTACTTACTCGCATCCGTTAAATTTTTTTTCTAAAATAATTCACTCGATGGATCAAAATGGGTATGTTTGCCTATAGCGCGAGAGAACGCGCCAGCGCTACGCACACAGTCACATTCGCTTCTATGTGAGTAAAACTTGCGTTAAAATACCTATACTTGACATCGTGCGCTATGCGTAAACGCTCTTAATGTTGTGATCTTAAGAGGAGTGTAATTTCTCAAATCCAAAAATTTTATAAATCAACAAGCAACAGACCCGATCCCGAGTTTATAATATTTCGGCATGAATTAAATTATGTTTTTCTTAGGTTTTGCTCTAGCATGTTTAGGCTTAAGAACCTCAATTCCTTAAGCACAAACCATAGTTCCAAGGTCTACAAAAACAAACCAAACACAATGACAAAGTAACATTACGACTTAACCGCAATGTCGACTTGTGATGAGCGTGCGCCTAACCTCATCACATCAATCGATAGTAAAACTAAATATTAAGACGATCACCGTGGCTGTTATGGTAAATATTATGGTGCTGCGCGATTTGACAGTGAGTCAATGTGTTAACGACTTTGTGGTGTAACTTCAGACTTATATTTTGAAGATATATAATTAAGTTAAATCTTTAAATTGGTCTGTCTTCGATTAGCATTCTTGTATTTATATTCATCATCATACATATTTATATCTATATTTGGCCCTTTTTAAGCTTATTTCTTAGGTTTCAACTTTGAAAGCCATCTTACTTTCACACTCACCTTTTAAAAAACGATACGGTAAACGTGTCTAATATTTTTCCTGATTAAACTTCCAAAATGTGCCTGCCGATTATAAGATTTCAACTTTTCCTCAAGAAATTTATCAGTATGTCTTGTACACATAAGTTTAGCAAATAATAGTCAATAAAGAGTCGCTGGCCAGCATCGGGCACAAGGCCTCACTAGTACCGTAGTACACGACACATCTGCTAAGTTTGTACCACTGTTTAGTGTTTAGACGTCGGGGACATATGACTTCCATCGACGAAGGTTATTCTGACGATAATCTGAAGACTTTTGAGCATCGATTTTGGTTCCAGAACTATAGAATTATATGGACTAAGTCCGTAATTTGGGTGTTAGAAATTAAATGATAAGATAAAAATCAAGAATATGAACCCATAGGTAAATTCCAAAGAGTCTGTTTGTACTGTACTTAACAGATTAAAAAAACATATACTGAGAAGGAAAAGTAACTTGAAAAAAATGTTTTCTGTGATAAAATAGACCGCGCCCTTAGCTTAAATGATTCCAATATGAAGAAGCATTAAAACCTCACTTTTAAAACATTAGGGACCAATCACCATAATACCGTTAGGTTTACAAAAACCGAACGCACCCGAAGTGCCCCGTAGATCAAAGTTGACACAGAAAAAGTCACGTTCGTAAAGTTCTGCGTCATTTCGCAACGAAGGGACGTTGAGGCAACAGCAAACAATTGTTCGGCGACAAACGCTAAACTGTTACTGCCTATTCTTGCGTATTGCCGCATTGACACCGGTAAATGTGCGACTGAGGTGTGCTGCTTGAATTTGTATAGTTTTCGTTGGGAAAGAAAGGCTGTTGACATAGCATAGTAATTATGGGGAAGACGTTTCTTAGAGAATTATTTTTTGCTTACTTTAAAGCTGAAATTTTGGTTAGAAAGTAGAAACAGACTCCAAGACTTTGTAGTCGAATTTGGTCCTTGGATCTCATCCTTTAAAGACACAGGCGCACACTAAAATCACCTTTTCTAATCAGAATATACATATTTAATTTCTTCCACATAACGTCTTCTATCAAATAAACCCAGGTGTGTCCTAACTCCTTAGGCAGGTTCCAGAAGTTTGTCGACTCAATCGATGTGACAGTTCCAACCTCAACATCTAGGATTACTGAATGCCACTGACCTGGCCATAAATAACCGCATGTGCACTTCGAACTTAGGTTATATGGGAGCTTTTTACTTTGGTGTGACACGAATTTCAGAAATAAGAATTTAAACTGAGTAGAAACTTCAGATCAATACAAAAAAACGATTTTCATAATATTTTTTTGATTATACTACTCCTACAGGAAAGAATGCCGACTTACAGGAATCTTAAGGGTGCTGTATGCAGAATCTGTCATTCAGACTTTGTTCAGAATCAGATGTCTTTCCACTCACATGATACAAACCCAGCTTTTCTTAAACAACTTAAGAATAAAAAATTTGCTATTTCAAAATGCCTACAGATTGAGATCCATACGTATGAAAGGTACCATACGTCTTCTAAATCCTCAGGTACATTATAAAGTCACATCTATACACAGCTAGACAACAACGTCACTCAAGGTCATATCAAGGTGTTGTTTGACCATGCTATTATCGAGACTGCGACGCAGTCCATTCAGAATGAATCTGTCTATTTATCTAGTGTAAACGATTCTTTAATATGTAGGTCTGATATGACGTCATAGTCACATGTGATGTAAGAATAGTCGGCCGCATTGTCATATGAAAATTCATCGAAAACGAACACCTTTTTAGGTACTAATTTAGTTAGCTTGTAAAACTAACTTTCTAATTAGTATGCAATTCACCACAGGCACTTATAAAAAAAAATTAATTACCACAATGCGTCATAATTAATTGTTCATTCTTTATGCACCTACAAGTTATAGAGGTGTACTTATCACCAAAACGAAAAACAAAAGAAATCTGATAACATCGATATAATTTGAAAATTAAACCGATTCAAGCCTCATACAGATTCGATCGTTCAACCAGCGCTCGCGCCATGTGTAAACAACTGGCGTTGCTTAGCAACCGCTGCCGCCATATTAGCCGGACCCGAGGGCGAGAGAGACAGACACATTTGACATCCAGAAGTGCGAGCGAGATGGAAACACAAAGGGTTTGTTGAACGATAAAGCCTGCAAACACATAGTTCACGGTAGATTTGACGAGTAGTTTTATTAGGGAAATTATTACTTCCCTGTGTTATATGGAATTGTTATATGAACTGGCTTGGTTCGCTTCCTGGGTTGTAGTCGTAAAAATATAATAAAGTTATGATTTTACTTAAACTTGCCCTTCACAAGTTTCACATGAGTTAGTACTTGTTTTGAGGACGACGTTACAGGTATATAATTATACTATGATTTCTTCCTGCTTAACTGTATCTGATTACTAAAGGTATCTGAACAAGGTAAAGATTGTGATTCAACGAAGATCACAAAAAAACCCTGCATTTTACTGAATTTTAAGAAAAACAAGTGCTAATTTTCCTAATCTCTAAAAAGTTAACCAAAATAGTAATTCCTTCTTTAAATACTACTCCATTTTTTTCATTCACCACCAGTCATCAACCGGCGGGATGCAATAAGACAAACATTACAAAAAAGGGTAAAAATTTAAAGGTACAAACATTGGGCCACCCGCAGCCGCTCATTCTCACTTCGGAAAGATTTCGAGACGTGTCCTGTGCAAATAGCACCTTTGCGAAACTTTTTACCTTTGTCGTTCGAAGATCTGATATTTAGATCAGGGACAACACTGATATGATAATTATCTGTGTTTCTGCTGGAAATCGAATTTGTTTGCTGCAGACTTGGTCGAAACATAATCAAAATTGTTACTGCAAACTAAGAAGGGAACTCGATTAATCTATCGTTGATCTAGAATAATTTTATGATGAAGGAGCGACAAAGAAACTACGAATAATGGTGAAATGGTGAATCTATTACAACTAGCTATTATCAGTCTCGTTAAAGTCAATGAAAATTCTAATTTGGATTTAAGAAAGGCTTTCGACACCAATTCGCAGAAACTTGTAAAGTAGAATAGTTGATAACGCAATCATTCCGGATCAATATCATATCAGAATTTCTAGTATGACTCAAAATGCTTAATCATTTGTTAAGAATGTTTTTCTTGATTAATTAGTGTTCCGGATCGGAACAATGCTTGTTCAAGATATTAATTTGTGATAGTGTTACTAATGTGTTTTACTAATTGCGGAAAATAAAAGATGATAAGAGGCTTGCACGTGCCCGCAAATTTAAAATAAAGGAGTTATTAATAAAAACTGTAGCAGTCCACTCGAATCGGATTCCAATAATTTTCTCTAAGATATATACCATGGCAATTACTTAAAGTTCTATGATAAGACTTTGTTTTCGCAATAACTGCTTTAAAGATTTTTTTGTAAGATTATTGAGTCCATACAAGAGAAAACTTGATATCACAGTAATGGCCATTGTCAAATAATCAACCCTGACAGGTAAATTACATATAAGCAACCCTACCAGGTTATTGTTAAATAGGTAAATGTGAATTAGTTTGTTTATGAATCGGTAAGCAGGTAACATAAGACTGTTTATTCCTACGATGTACATTGTGGATTTAACAGATCGTAATAGTTGAGAATCGGACAAAAGGAACCGTGCAATAAACGACCTACCACAATTTCGAAAACAAAAAATACTCAAAACACAGATCAACGAAAAGATAGCAAAGACAAAAGATCAAAGATTACATCATTCAGCTTTACAATATTAGGTCCACTTGCGACACCCGACGACGACGGTATAGGTAATTTGAATTTATTTAAATTACAATGACTACAGTATGTATTTACTTGGTAATGTTCCTTTATTGTTGGTGGAGGTTAACAGGGGTTAGGTTACGAAATGTCGCCGGTAGCGCTAGTGTGGTTGACTTTGTAGATTTATTATCTGTGGCAGCGAAAGCGGAGACGTTCTTTTTTTCGGCTACAGAATAACGTTTCTTTGGAATCACGCTCTTTAAATTGCATTTGAAAAAGGAATTCATCATACGTGAATGGTAATTTGCTGATCGAAATCTGTTATTCTCCCATAGGTATTGATTACTATTGGCTGTTTTTATCGACTGTTTCAAAAGAGACACGTTGTCTTGGATTCTCAAAACAACTTACATATATTAGTTTATTTCATCCTACACCTTTGAGCGTCGTGCTAAAGTTTTCATAATTTGGTCCTTAGATACGAACACTAATCTAGAAGCAATCTGATTTAAAGCTGATTAATAGGACTCAAGTCCAGTAAGCATATGCTTCAAACACCTGACTTGCCCCAATATCTAAAAAAGCAAATATCCAACAATGTAGGTTTACCCGTATCTATCTATCTACATACTACATATGTGTATATATAGAATTTTAAACGGATGGTTCGTGAGGTCGACAAAGTTAACTGTACTTACGCGTTAACACAATAGGGTCAAACAGAGACAAATATGAACGAGCGCCTCTTTGAATGACCGAAAAGAGTTATGAGACGGAATTGTCTTTAAAGAATGCTTTTGACAACCCTGAGTATTTTTATGTGACAAATATGTTTAAGTATGACGCTTCTGTAGGCCTAAAGCCTATTATACACGGAACGATTTTGGGAAAATAATGTGACATTCACGTGTTATATTAAAGGATAATAAATAACTATTTTTCTTACGTCCCTAGGAATAACATAGGATATATGTTATAGCTACCCTAGGATATACAATCTATAAGATAGGTTAGTAATTCTTTTCATGAAATTGACAGTAAAAAAATATTCACACTTCACTTCGAAAATTCAACCACGAATGCTACAATAAAACCTCCTTAGTTACAGTGCAAATACTGGCCGCCCGGCAATTAAAAGACAAACGATCCGAACACTTGACAGGTGTTTGGGCGCGAAACCCGCATTCTCTTTTTAAAAATGTATCGCGGGCTCTCATTCTGATCACGTTCAGCTAGCAACACGTGTCCAATATAAATTGAACCGTGGAGCTTACAAAACGTATACACTTGTACTGAGATAAGAGATCAAGTTAGACTGGTATTTGTAGCACGAGTTTAAATTATACGTACGCGGACGGAATGAAGGCATACGGTTTAAATAGTAGACGATTAGGGACATGATACAGTGTATAGTGGCTTATTGACTCATACCTTTGGAAACTGGATACGTGAAGAAGAAAAAAGAACAGAATAAACAAAATGGCTCTTGCATAGCGCAAGAGACATACACGTTTTGTTACCAAAACATGCTTTGACCGAAAAAAAGAAATCTTCTTAGCGACTGAGGCCTAAAAATATAAAAATAATTCACGTATCATAATAAGAAAACATTAAAACGGTGATGGTGATACTTAAAAAACTCATTTGTAAAGTGTCGTCCTAAGTCTTTGGACAACGCTACTGCGATTGTTAATTTCCTACACATAAGAGATTATTTACGGAACTTTCTAAACCGATTACTATTCTAAAACTAAACGTTTCGTCATTTCTTTTGATGGGATTTTTTTAACCCTCGTCCTTTATACCTCCTTATATCATAGGGCCCACATATTACAAACAAGCATGTCACATGGAGAAATATTAAGACTGAGGCCCACAATATTATGTATATTGTTCAAATAATTACCCTTTACAAGTTCTCAATCAAAGACGGCGAGAGAAATTGCTACACAAATGTCTACACTCTACACGCTTAAACAGGTTCATAATTATGCCACAAGACACTTGGTGTAATACTCTGGTTCATTAGACTTTCAGCAAATAATTATCAAGTAATTTTAAGTTTGAGATCCAGAATTATATTATAATATATCTGTACTTCAAAGTTGTTTTTGTATCTTTATTTATAAGGCTTAATCTCCGGAACTTCTGAACCAATTCCAAAAAGCATTTCACTAATCGAAAACTATATTATCTCTGAGTGCTCTAAGCTATATTTTGTTACAGTTCAAGCGAATCCGCCAATCGCCATGGGCAGAAGCTATAACTTAGATCCCGTTCCACTTAGAAAACAGATGTACCGTCATACCATCAAATAGCTTCATTTTACTCTAGAGCTTATTATGTATGTACTACACGACTATGTGCCCACCCCCATAGCTGTGAAGATGCGGGCATATGCAGATGACGTGGGCATCATTTAGATCTTAGATTAGATTTAAATTACACTCACATTACGTGGAAAAATAAACTGGGCACAAACTACTGGTTTTGTTTCAACTGGACTTTTTACAATTGTAACGCAAAAAGTGTGGATTTTGCCGAGATGTCTACAAACAAGAAAATTAAGTTATCCCACTAGATATGTGAATAGGTATAGATACTTTAAACTACTTTTACTTTAGAGACTTTAAACGCGGAAACAAGGACCAAAAGGACAAGCTCTCACAAAGCCTTTGAACTTACAAATAATTAACAAAGCAGACTTGTTAAAGCCATTCCCGCTGTCACCAAGCTTTGCAAGCTGAAACATTAAATCAAATAGCCCACTATTCGTGTCTAGCCAGGCAAATTGCAACCTGCCTAGGGTAAAAGTCGGCCACAGGCTACAATATAAACTAATATGCTAACAATTATATGTAGACACGATCTGTGACTGACAACAGGCACGTTTCTGACATAAAGTTACGCGGCAACCTTCGAAAATATGCTTTTGAATATACACAGCTCTCTTAAATACAATAACATAATTATTGTCTTACTTATGTGACGTAATCAAGATAAGATATTCTTAAACTTAATTCACTATATATAATATCCTAACTTCTCCTATAAAATACGTCTAATTAAACAACACAAAAAAAACTAGTTAAACACTATATTTGGGAAAAGTTTGCAGCCGTGTAAAGAATATAGTTTTAAACTGTATAATGCCACTGGGTCACAAACTAGGAATCAAAACTAGATACAAGACAAGAAAAGTCTTGATCTACACACTAATATTTGTTAGAAACTTTGAGTTGTGCAACATTTTTTTTTTTTTTCAAAAAGTCTGTCAAAAAATTCAATTAGATCCTATCGCTCATTGTTTTAATAGGAAATGTTGCAACTGTAAGAGCTATCGTTATTTTTCTATCTGATTCTAGCATGACGATAACTCCCCAAAACCCCGCCACAAAGCGATATACCACGTAGCTCCGTGCGCAGACGCAGCTCCGAGTCAACACAACTGTGTCAACACATGCAGAATGCAGTCCCGCTCAATTGTTACACACAGACGTACTATCAGGCTTCACTTTGCTTATATATATCATATCTATGTATGGTATTCGAGAACCAATTTTTACTGAAACTAATCCGAAGTATGTCTAAGTTTTCTTATTATAAGATTTGAACCCCTATGTTAATCCACAATTGTTCAATGGTGACTAAACATAAAATTCTCTCCAAGAGACTACTGCAGCAAAAAAGTTAAAACTTTAAGCTTAGTACTCATCTGCGGGACGTTCGAAAGAGATACCTCGCCCCCGGAATACAAAGGGCTGAGGAAGGAACACGGATCGGTTTTAGTCAGTTAGAGTCTGACACTCCCTTCCGCCCCACCCAAGGCGGGAGGGGTCATTTGATGATTTCCCACCCGTAAAAAAAAAACCTAAGTTCTCATAGTTCTAATTTCGTTTGCAATGGTCGCTTTGCGATCCTGCTACCATCTCGTCGACCGGTTGATGTAACTATTTTCCGACACACACAAATTAAGGTAAAAGGAACCATAGCTTGAGGATTGACAGAAAATTACAAGTACTTTTTTATATCACATTTTATCTTGTTCTTGACCTATTTTCACATTGGAAGCAAAAAAAACAGACTGATATTATGTTGATCGTATTCTATCTAACAGTTATATCGATATATGCGTGAATTATACACAAAGGTTTCGAAACACCACCATTCACAAATTCAGCTTTTACAAACCAAAATACATAAAGAATCATTGAGAAAACACAAAATTACAATACCAAAATACTGTTACAACATCTAAAGAAAAATAATCTTGGTCAACGAATACACAAACCGATTTTAATATCGATTTGAAATTCTTAGTGACCCCTTTGTTATTGTAATCGATATTTTTCAACTGATGTGTATATAGTTTTGCATATAATACGGGTCGAGTTGGACACTGGTCTTTGACCCTGGTTTAATAAGGTTTATTTAAAGTTGTTAATTACCTTCGTTATTGTAATTCCACATGAATTTGTACCTGGACTGGTGACAAGAGAGTTACAATGCTCGAAATGTTAGCGTTTAAAATTCGCCAAGTTTGATTTGGTCTCTAGCGTAACCTCGGCTCTGTTCCTTGTATCCGCGATTTCACGAGATAATTGATCTTGGGACTATATAAAAGCTTGATGTGCATTTTTATAATGATTTGCTTATTCGTCATTTCCTTCGAAGCTGCATTTTTGATAAATACTATTTGTGAGCGCTGCTTTAGCTTCGTAAATTTTGATGAATCAATACAACTGCAATTGTTGTCCTGTCCAGATTTATAGAAAACACAATTACTACAGGTTGCAATAAATGACATTCTGGGAACGAGGCGGCCACGTTTGTGCATACTGCTGACTGCAGGGTGTTACATATCGCGATCCGTTCTCACACCTTTGGATTTTGCTGTCTGACACGTTCGCAGCCCTTCACCTTGCTGAGCTGTTTGTGCGAATGAGTCGTATAGATTTAGGAGTGAACATATTGCATATTGCAAGGAAAACTTAAGTTTAAGATGAGTGAAAAACAGCTTCGAAATTAATAATGGAATCAGTCAAAAAAAAATAGAATAACAGTTTACATTTTAATTTCTGCTTAAACAATGAAAAGAATTATATAAAACATCCAAGGTTTCATATACGATAAAGGACCAAAATTTTCACATGTAAAATTTCTATGTAGCATGTTAAAAGATAAAAAAATAGATTAGATCGATTACTTCGAAATCAGTCATATCACAGTATCTATAATTGAAATTTCGAGTAGTATATCTATAGCTCTTAAAGTTATCAGATAATATGACCCAGATTTGCAGCAAGGAAAACGCGCTTCAAAATGTGATAACTTCCTATCTTCTTTATTACTTAACTTTATAGCTTCGTGCAAACGGTACTCTTTTTCCTAACATAATAACTAGCATCCGTAAGACATTAAAATGTTTATAGATATTTTATAAAAAAACAAGGACCAGAATGTAGTCCACATTAAAATTTCTTGAAAGACTTGTAGACAATTCTCAAGTATTAACAAAATAGTTTTAAACAAACGCAAGAGGGAGTGCCTCCAGATTTTGTATTTGCTAGCCACAATATAACAAAATTACAAGCCTACCAACATTCTCAGTACACGATTCCCACACGAGCGCAGAAACAAGAAGCTATTGTCCACGTCATAAGTGAACTACATTATTATTTTCCAAATTTTGAGTGAAACTGGTTCAAAGACGTCTCTGAACCGGTCCGCGTACAAAAGGCACCATTACAATGGTAGCAGAAATGAGTAAAGATCGCATCTGTCAACGTCTTGCAGTACCCGCTTGTAAATTAAATGTTACTTCTTTGGAAACAGCAAATTATTACTTGCGTGAAAAATATGACTGACGAGTGACGTGGTACGTGCAAAAAGGCTACATAATCCCTTGAAACACTAGTCTTTGGTAAAATATTCGTTTGGGGGTAAAGGTTTGCAAGAATACTTACATATTGAAGAAGGACTTTACATTAGTGTAATGCTATCTTCCACTTCTTCGTACAGCCCTTGTCGACGAAAATTGTGTTTTTACCAGAAACAGGAGTACAATTTATTTAAAAGTTGAACACTACACGTAACCACATCCGGCATTATCAGTACCGCAAGTGAATCGTGACGGCAGATACGTAGGTGACATATGCTAATGACAAGCAGAAGCGACCCGATAACAATGGAAAAGTAATTAAAAAAAACGAAGTAAATTTAGTTAGCAGTATTCTCTGTAAATAGGTGGTAACAGATTCAGTTGGTGTAAGATTGAAAATGGTTTTTGAAAGGCTAGATCTTGTATGGAAAATGGACAGAAGAACTAGAGCTGACTTAGGAGACACACATGTTAGACAAGCATGATAATCATTCTTGGGCGAGATATCGTTTTCAAGGTAACGGCTTACCAAGGATAGAGCAAAAGGACCAAATTTTACCCAAAGAAAAATATCTGCAACAGTTGTAGATTACTAAATACTTTTTGCAAACATCTACACTATCTATAGTAACATGTTATAAGTGTTCAACTAAAGTCATTCTGTTTTTATGTCCAGCATTATTTAAAACAAAATATGACAAAGTTACATCTACATATCCTATTTCAGTCCGATACATAAAAGTAAATAGTACTCTCGTGATTTTCTACGTAACACAGCGAGACAAATTTTGCAATTGTATTATTTCAACTTGTATATGTTTAGCTAGCATACATTCTTTCGCCACAGTCGCGGTGTACCTCTAATTTGATTATTTCTCGCTTCATATATTTGTACTATTGAATGTTCTAACTGAATAATCATCGAAGCATTTTATGAACACAGAAACGTGTGTAAGCAAAAGAAATTATCGGAAAATTATCGTACACTAGTAACGCCTTGGCGATGTTCTACAGATAACATTGCATGCCCGATAACAAGAGTAACGGTCGAAAGCCGTTTCCCGCCATTTTTACTGTCACGTTTGTAGTTTCATTATCTCAAGTGTAAAGCCTCTATGGTCTATTTACTTTTTCTAATTGCGTTCGAAATTCGTGACGCGTGATGTACTAAAGAGCTTTAATTACGCGATATAAAACCCAGCGAGGACGAATTAATTTATTTTAGCGATAAATAAGTAATTTTGAATCGCTAATTGTTGGTAATGAATAATGTATGAGTATAATACACTGGCAAAATGCTTCGCGCTGTATTCTGTACAATTTGTCGTCGAGTTATTTTACATAATGAAAATGTTCTTGAAGGTGATAAAGGTAATTTTCGTTACAAAATTAACAAATACTTGTCTTTACATATTGGCAAGAACATTGACTTTGAGACGAGCCAGCAAAATTGATGGAGATTGGATGGACCAGCGAATTTGATGGAGGTAGAAATAAGTTGAAGCTTCTTTTTATAAATGAAGATTTTACTGCTAAGCTATAAAGCAGGACAAAAAATCGTAATGTTGCTAGCAAGGTTTTTAAACGATGCTTTTTATAACTAACAATCGCGTGAAGTCACGAAATCTAAGTTAATAGAGTAATTTGCAAAGGCTTCGGTTGAATATAACTACCAATAAAATATGCGATTGATATTCTATAGTGCAAACCATTTATAAAATGAAAATATGTATATAAAGACCCTAACATACTCGTATATTTGAATTAAGACGTAAAGAAAAATGCCATTGGCTCGAAGTTTTAAAATAGCCAAGAATTTTTCTGAAAAATAATATGAATGACATTTGGTCGATCGTCGGATTTCCAGCCAGTAACGAAGTCAAACCGTAAGAAAACTGTGAAATTAAGCAATAAAAGGCCATCACTGAGTACCAAATGACATTGAACGAGGTAAACCGTCAACGTATTACAATTGTAATCTGTCATTGCTTGGGTACTTGTAATAAAATTACACATTGCATCGACACGCGAGGAGAACCATTGTTCGTAAAACGGCTATGAAAAAAAAATACATCTTTAATTGTGCATGATGGAAATAAGTTGTTTGAACCATTCACGTTATCCTGGGGTAATCTCGGTGAAGACTATAAGATTTATTCAATCATTTGATAAAATAACAAAATGGGCCGAAGTCTACTCCTTGAGAGAACCCTGCGTTGATAACACATAAAATAAGTATATTTTGATTCATCCAATGAATTGAAAGACATCAATTGCTTAATACAGCGGATTCCTTCGACCCACACTAGTCGACATTCTGTTTTATAAATTAAATTACTTGAAGGACAATCATTAACATGATTAAACGCTGATCAAAGGACCAGAAATTGCAAATATTTTTATATATCAATTGAAGACAGTATTTTATAGAAAGTAACAAACAATAGCTGGAAATGCAGAAAGACCATAAAACCATAGATTTTTGTCTATATATCAAGACCTACTAGGGTATGAATTATTACAAAAAACTAGTATTTGTAGTCACGAAGAGTTGTATACCTACATCGGTGCCAAGGCTGGACTTAAACATAATTAGTTATTTTAAACCTACTCGTGTATTTATTGGTATTTCAATTTAATTACCCCGCGATCATTATCTACGGCGGTAATATGTTTGACAGTATTGCTTTACTTCAATGATTTTCAATCGGGATGGGATTGAATGATTTTTTTTTTATTTAGTTTGGCTGACTTTGTTATCGGTTACGGAATTTAGAAAAATGATTTAGATATTGAAAGATTTTAGTTTATTATTTTCATGAAGGTATATAAACGTAGGTCTTAAATTTACTTATAAAGTTTCAATTAGTTATCCAATATTCTAAATCTTTATTGATGAACTGGAAAAAAAACAATTTATTGATATAAAATTAGAAGTGTTTTAGGAAACATACGAATAGTAAATTTAGTATCTAAGCGAGCGAGCCATAGAGCTAAAATTCTGTAACTTGTTCTAGCATTTTTTGATTGCTGAAATTTGGTTTAATTTGGAAACTCATATCAAAAATATCATTTGCTCTGGATTTCAAAGAAATCTCCAAGTGTTAAAGGTGTGTCCTGAATCATACGTCATATCGCATGAAAAACTAATCCTTTCAAGATACAAGTTCGATACGTACGTAATGACAAGTCTCGACTTTACAAATCACTAGTTCGCGTGATAAAAAATACCTTTTATCACCTTATCAATAAGATATATTTTCCCTCGTCTACAATACACGCCATGTGTAAATATTAATATGAATCATTATTTATCATATTATATACCATCGCCGCCAGATAATAAATCCATTGACTGTGGTAATGAGCTGTATTTGACACATTACAAAGGAAGTGCCAAATATGATGTCACTTGTACAAATATGAGTCAGGAAAAAAATATTTCAAAAAATTACGCTTGTGACCTATGCAACCGTGCAGTGGAGTGCTAATCAAAGACAAACAAAAAAGTGGATAAGCAATAGACAAAAAAGGCAAACATTACTAAACTTACCTCGAGCAGGCGCGGATATCCTACCCGCAAACATAAACCGATAACCTTATTTGAACTCGGCCGTCACTTTTGAATTTTTAAAAATTCGAACGTGCTCTATCAAAATGTTTTCGGGTCGGGACGTCCGCTCGCGACAGAGTCCACAGTGTAACTGAGTGGCTAGGCGGCGCCTGCGACGTTTGAGATACGCCTTCACTCACACATGGAGGGGCGGGACACACACATGCGCAATAACGAAGCCTGCATGAAAAATGCAGTGTGTTCTACGAAATAAGGTGCGACAATTCAAATGAACGATTTTATAATAAATAAAACTTTTGGATGTTTTATATTCGGGTTCGAATCGAATTAGACCTTTGAACTATTCAATATTCTTTTGAAATTCAATACACCGTCCAAGTCGTTGAATAAATAGTATTAATAATAAAACATTCCCTAACGGATATGGATTCCTGATAAAGAAACAAAAAAAGGGATCAAATTCAACGTTATTCTTGGTAGAAGTGTTTTAATGACATAAAACTTATTAACGGACCCTTGTATATTATAACATTTTGACCAAAAACTGGAACCCGATAAAATATAGCTGAAAATGCTTTTGATCTTCAAATATAACTAAGGAAGCGCCTACAAAAAAAACGATCTGAACGTAGATGTTCTTGACAGGTTACTTGGTAGATAAAAGAAGAGAGCGCATAGGGGGAAGTCCCCTAGTGGCGGACACCTAAGGTTATTTATAAATAAAACAAAAAGTATTTTAGGAATGTTTAATAAATTGTGACTTATATTAGATAACAAAGGTAGAAATCAAATTAAATTAACAAAAATGCAACCTCTGCTAAAAATTAATTAATACCATCAATCAAACTTTGGTAACAAAAAATATAATTTTAAAAAGTGGCACCTAGTACCGGACGAATGTTTGTGCCATACCCCTGGCACCGGACATTTCAAAAAAACCTGCATCGATCACATATGTAGCCATCTTCACACTCTGGAATGTCTGCACATGCTTCATGTACCCACCCACGACAGGATGAGCACTGGATCCAGTCTTCGTCAGTGTCTTCTAAGCAAACCTTATCAATAGCAATTTGTAAGCTCTGTGGCTCCCAGGATCCTTTCTTTTTCTTCTCTTCCATTTTAATTATCTTCTGTCTTCTATACTCTAAAACAAAATTAAATAATTAGAATAAATTACGTAATTTCTTACAATAAATATCAATATGTTTACTGTCCGGTACTAAGGGACGACTTAGTGTCCGGTGCTAAGGGACAGACATTTTCGTTCATTAGGTGGTACCTACTAAAATTGTTTAAAAGATCTAATAATATTCTACCATTTAACGGATAACAATCAAGTACTACTTTTATCTTTGAATGCCACTCAAATGTAAATGCATAAATATACTAGAATTACTTACATTGATATTTAGGTGACGCCGTGATTTCGCGCCTAAAACAGCAAATGGTTGCTCCCGCCGTGGCCGTGTGCGTCACTGGCGAGGCGCGGCGCTTGATCCTGTACCTGTGTGCCCCCCGCGCCCCTTTCACTTGTATTTTGAATCGAACAGATTTATACTTGCTTAAATAGTACGAGTGTCCGGCGCTAGGTGCCGTCCGGCGTTACGGGACTTCCCCCTATTCCCTTTTACCTTGCTGACTGAAGACTTAAATGCAGTTGCAGGAATGCATCACAATGCAATGAACGTCCATTACAAACAATGTGCAGTAAATATTGTTAGAGCAGCTATAGCGATGGTATGGCTACACATAGTCATAGTTCAAAGAAGCCAGCCGTGTGTCAAGGAAATACTAAAACTAGCTTATTATTAAGTAATAAGTGGTCGTGTAAGTTAGGTAGAGGAAATACCTGAAGCAATTTCTAGGCTCAGTTATTCGTATTTGTAGTACTTCTGGGACCAATTCTTAATAAAAAGGACCATTTTTTTTATTTCAAATTTGGTCCTAGGATTCGACGCCCACTTAATTTTAGTTAGCTTGTAGCTCCAATAACCTCTCTCTAAGTACCAATTAGTTTAAAAAAAAATTGAAACCTTTCGAAAGATTGGTCCTATTGTTAAAAAATTGGATTAGATGAAAGAAACGCTAGAAGCGCTGCTCTATTTATTAAAGTCATATCAATGTGACAGTGATGACACAGGATTTTCTTAAATATATTAGTCAATTTGGGTTGCTGTCCTCTATTAAACTCATAACTGGTTATCAAACAGTCCAATGAATGGATCCTAGTTAGTTATTAATAACCACAACTTGTTTAATACACAACAAGTACAAAATTGACAATCATTGTGGGCATTTGAAAATTATCGGATTATACCAAGAAATAAATACACATATTGGCTTATACAATTGGTAGGAAAAAAATAAGAATACGTTGCGCAAAATTTCTAATACAACTTGAAATAATGTAAGATAATAATTTTACATTCTTTAAAACTAGTTGTATCCAGCGGTTTCTAGCGTAACGTCATTGATGATTTTTTATTAATCCATTTTTTTATCTATATCCATACTAAATTCCGTCTTAATCAGCTCAGAAGTTGAACTGTAAAAGCAGAAACATAATACATACTTTAGACTTTCTAAGATATTAGTAAGGTTGCAGTACATATTGTTCGGTAACCTGTTGATTAATATCGTTTAATAGATACATTATGTTACTCATAATAAACTGGTTTCCTATGTTTATAATTAAATCGATCTCATTCCTTTAATTACTTGCAAATTAAAAAGCAATAGGATTTATGCAGGGCATCAAGTTACTCATACAAGCTTTTACAATGTTACCAGAAATAAATAACATTGCCCTCTCTCGGCAGTCGGGTAAAAGAACGACCTTCCTAAGAATGAATACTGAGAATCTGTAGGATTGTTTAGGAGAGAAAAAAACACTACTAGTTCGTCTAGAATATTAATTACTTTTAAAGTACCCAAGATTAAAATTATACTTATTCCGACTTCTTGTTTTTTGTCCGAATTTATGGACTTCATTAAAAACTAATGACGTATGACCTATTGAGCTAATCTAGACTTCACCTTGCTTCTTACGATTAACGGTCGGCTTTCTTTCAATCCGCCATCCATCTTTGTTATTGTTTAATTTTCTACATAAAACTATTTTAGAAAAAAACCGGCCAAGTGCGTGTCGGGCCACGTGCAGTAGGGTTCCGTAGTAGATCTCAGTTAGTCGACTATAACTCTGTAACCGGTTAAGCCTACTTAGCCGTGATAGTTTTCCTTGTAAGTTCATTACATGTGCTACGTCTTAGATTTTTTTCACATTTTTAGGTACAGCCATTCAAAAGTTAGAGGGGGGGGTAACTCGTATCAAACAAAAAATTTCACTTAAAATCTAGATATTTCGCAAATGGCTCGCTTAACCGAAAAATGGTCTTCACACACCCATAATATTTTTGAAAGACCTATCTAACGATACCCCACACAAAGGGGTACGCGAGAAAAAAAATATTCATCCCTACTTTACATGTTTGGGAGCTACCCTAAAAAAAAATATTTTTCAAAATTTTATTTTACCACTTTCTCGGCGTGATCAATATACATATTCATACCAAATTTCAGCTTTCTAATAACAAAAACCACGGAGCTATGCCGCGGACAGACAGACAGACAGACAGACAGACAGACAGACAGACAGACAGACAGACAGACAGACGGACAGAGCGAAACTATAAGGGTTCCTTGTCGGACTACGGAACCCTAAAAAAAACACGCTCCAAAAACGTCCTCGTAATTAAAAGAAAATATGAGAATTAACATATTAACAAATGGGTTTTTTGCACAGGTGTAGCTGACAAACAGACAAACAATTTGAATATTGTTACACTTGTAATATAATTATTTAATTAAATATGTAACACGAGTGGAATGTGACGTGCGCGCAGAGTAAGGTAAGGTTTATGCGTTGTGAATGTATCATAAAAAAAATAGTAGACTGATACAATTTTGGTATTAAAGATGTTAATAGCAGTTACTATGATTATTCCTAAGAAGGAGATGGAATTATATAGAACTAGCTCGGTTTCACTCGCATCCCGAGGAAACTATCTCCATACGAAATATCCAAATCCTTTCAGCAGTTTTACCTTGAAAGCGTAACAGACAGACAGAGTTACCAACACAGACAGATAGAGTCACAGTAATAGAATTGGTAAAGATCATTAGCACCATTCTATTATCGCTAAAGGCAGAGTAACCCCTTAGGGTATGGTCTTAGGAGTAGGAAAATTGGAAATGAAGTAAAATCCAATTACTTGTCCTGAGTTTCTGTCTGATTCATCAAATCATCATCAATCAAAGAATAGATAACCCAATTTGGGTTAAGCTCGCCTTTGTACATGAATTTTATGTATCAAATGTATATGTGTGCAATCACTACATAGTATAAAACAAAGTCGCTTTCTCTGTCCCTATATCCCTATGTATGCTTAAATCTTTAAAACTACGCAACGGATTTTGATGCGGTTTTTTTTTAAATAGAGTGATTAATGAGGTAGGTTTTAGTATATAATTGGTCAAGTTCTTGTATCCAATAGCTAAAATCTCGCGGGCGAAGCCGCTAGCGGGAAACTAGTAAAGTATAATATATAGATGAGAAAACTCAAAATATCAAGATAATAAAAATCCTTCAGAAGGGTCCACTACATTGGCTTAACATTCAAAATTACTTTGAATAGGAACATTTACCTTTTTATAGGAGCAAAGGTCATTTCCTTTTCCTAACAACTGGGTATTAAATAAAATCAAGCACGCATGCATTAGAAGGCTGTTAATACGGGTCGGTGTGGTTGTGCAATCATTTGCATAGTTTAGCATCGGACGACCTGTTGCACTGCGGTCCTTGGGCTAAGTAATTATCACGCTAATACTTTGGGGGATCAGCAGACATGTTTTTATGAAAAAAATGAAGAACTGAAAGCAGCCTTAAAACCAACTTGTATTGGTAACTATAATTGAGACAAATCCAACGACACCTCATATGTCAAAAACCGTCCAGCCGTTTGGGCTGTAATAGGGCGTGCCAAAGAAATGGACACACATACATACACTCGAAAAACATAACCCTCCCGTCGCAGTCGGGTAAAAACCAATAAGATTCATAGAGAGAAACCAATATTTTATTGTTAAACTATCTACCACAATAGAAGTTACTGTCTGTTACGTTTTCCTAATTAAAGAACAGGATGAAAATAGAAGAGCTAGTATATGAAAATTAATATAACTTTACATGTCAATTTCCACGTTAATTTATGGCAAAAAGTCGGAGACCGATCTGGTAATAAATAATCAATGTCACAGACATCTTCTATACCAGAGGCATTGCAGAATACGATGCTGTCCCAGAGACAAACCTGAATTGTCTCACGAGCTTTTTAAAACCAGAGCACAAAAACGCTGCCTCGAAAAAGAAATGTCTATAACGGTACTCATTTCCCGAACGAATACATTAACAAGCATCTCTGCTAGTACTTAAATAAAAGTTAAAATAAAACTAGACATACCTGACCCAGCCGTCTGCACCCGTTAATATTACAAAACAAAGGTGCTACAAACTTATCTTAGCTTTTATATAGAGGGCGTTATCAACCCTTTTTAGTTCAGCGATCAATACTTTTATCTCAGCACACGTATGCCGGAGCACTTTTACTGATGCTATATCATGTTCAATATTCAAAGGGGATAAGGAAAATTTGTAGTTTATTTTGGGGGTAGTAACCGATACTGAAAGGGTTATGCGGGTCAAAGGCATTGCAGTCTGGTCCTTCGGTACGAAAGTGCTAGATTCATTTAAATTTGATCGATGAGTACAGAAAGAACTTGCATAACATTTCGTCAAATTAAAATGAACAATCAAATTACAACACAAAACTGATTTTTTTTAACGTTACGACTTAAAGCTTCAAAATTATGCCTACATAAGATTAATTATTATGCCCATCCTGCTACATTTTCTTGAGTTTCGTAGCGCTCGCGACGACTAGAACAAAAAGTCGTTCTAAAAAAATATTAGGTACCTACATTAACAGGTATAGACTAACTATTCCTTGCATTAAATTAACGATATATTCTAAACTTAATGACATGTTTACTCAGCATTTCCGTACCTCTGACCCCAAACCCATCGCCGAAGACACCCATTGACATATATTTTGTAAAATTAACATTCGTTAGTAAACATTATTTTTTAGTGTTTCCTGAGGCCACTGTGATTTCTGACAATAATTATGATAATCAGGATTGGATTTTTTACTTTACGGGTTTCGGACTATGAAGTGAATATTGTATCTAATTTGATGTAATATAATGCCACCAAGTAGTGACAAAGAATGTGGAAACATGGACAATTTAAGGTCCGTATTATCGGACCTCGTAGGGTGCTTGGAGAGCATGCTACGAGGATTCCCCCGCACTTCTAATCAAAAAATTCAAGACACGAATAAAGTAATGTAGGTTTAAATAGTTTTTAACCTGAACTGAAGTACCTATTGAAACTAAATTACAAAATGTATTTATAAATTAAAAGAACAAGTACCTAAATTAAAACAACTATCTACGTAAATTATTTAGTTATTTTGCATACCTAATTAATTTACGTTTTATTTTAAATTCTGAAAGAAAAAGGCGGGCAAATACGATTAATTAGTTTAATTATACTGAACTAGCTGAATCCCGGGGTTAAACGTCTAGCTATTGACCTCACGCACCCCGATAAAAAACTATCCAGTGTACTTTTCCAGATTTCAATCTATCTTTGTATACCGAATGACATCAAATTCGTTCTGCTATTTACCGTGAAAAGGTAAGAAACAAACTCACATTCTCAATTAGAATATTAGTATTGTACTATTAGTATTGTCTAGTACAGGGGTCTCCAAACTACGGCCCGCGGGCCAAATCCGGCCCGCCACTGCCATCAATCCGGCCCGCCACTGCCACAAATCCGGCCCGCGACAGCTTATGACTACAGTCATCAATCTGGCCCACGACAGCCAATGTTTTACTGTTGTTACTATTGCTGTGATAAGTTGAATGGAAGAGAATGAAAACACAGAATGATATGTAGCTGAAATAGATAGTACCTAGAACAGTACATAGTATCACTACTCGACACTAGATGTCGTTACGTGTCACAATACACAATCAATAGTAATTAAAATGCAATAAAAGACTATGTTTGCTTAGGTGGGCAGAAAAATTAAAATTGTTATGGCCCTTGCAACATACCGAAAAAATTATTATGGCCCCAAGGCTTCAAAGTTTGGAGACCCCTGGTCTAGTAAATATGAATCTGGGGTCGAGAAAATCCCACTTATATAAATGCGAAACTATGTAAGGACGTATGTATGTTTGTTACTCTTTAACACGAAAACTACTGAATGGATATGAATGAAAAATGGTAGACACATAGTTTATAACCTGGATTAACATATAGGATACTTTTTAACCGGGTGCGTGAAGAAGTACTCTCGGGATGCGGGTGCAAACGCGGGAAACAGCTAGTAATAATATATGTATTTAAATTTTGTCGCGGTGTCCTAGTGGTTAATGCACCTGCCTCTCGTGTACGTCGAAACCTGGCATGTACCAATATGACTTTTCTGAAGTCATATGTACTTTCTAAGCATATCTTAGGAGGAGCTCGTGGCTAAGTAACAGCCGCACGGTTCGACCGATCAAAGGTTAAGCTGCGCTTGGCGCGGTCGGTCCGTGGATGGGTGACCATCTATGTCATAGCGAGACTCCTCCGTGCCTCGGAAAGCACGTTAAGCTGTTGGTCCCGGTTGACATTTGTACATCTTTGACAGTCGTTACGGGTAGTCAGAAGCCAGAAAGTCTGACAACCAGTCTTACCAAGGGGTACCGTGTAACCCGGTAACTGGGTTGTGGAGGTCAGATAGGCAGTCGCTCCATGTAAAACACTGGTACTCAGCTGCATCCGGTTTAGACTGGAAGCCGACCCCAACACAATTGGGAAAAGGCTAGGCAGATGATGATTTCTAAGTATATCTTAGACGTCACTGACTAACGGTGAAGGAAAACATCGTGAGGAAACCTGGACTTAAAAAGTCTGAACTCGCCAATCCGCCTTGATCAAGCGTGGTGATCAATGCTCATGCCTTTTCTGTTTGAGAAGAGGCCTGTGCCCAGCAGTGGGACAATATATAGGCTTATGATGATGAATGCAATCTGCATTTGAGCGGTTGAAGGGTCGCCCATAAACCAATTTATTTATCTTTCACAACACTTATTTGTGATTATTGGTTCTGGGTGTGTATTACTAGCATAATGCAAATGGGTGATTTTCAAAAAATTGACCCCGTGACGATCAGGAAATATAATTTTGGGATTAAATAAAATTGCTTAAATTTACTCTGGTATCAAAGAATACGTAATTAACTAGCTAAATATGCTATTTAAATTAAAATTTAAACATAAATATGAGAAATATTCAAGTTTTTCGGTCAACCTATGACGCAAAGTGTTCCTGTACGTCACACAATATAATCGGTCAGAAATAAAACAACCAGGTATTGAATCAAAATCAACTTAAATTAGCATAAAGATATGCTTAAAATGTTTCCAAAAATAACAAAAAGTTAGCATAATTCTATCGCAATATATAAATAATCAGCCAAATAGTTTCATTTTCGTCACTTCTTAGACACATTGCCCTAGAAAAGTTGTTGTTTACTAATGATACGTGTTACAAATTCAAAAATCAAGCAAGGTGAGGAATTTTCGGCAATAACAAAATTCTAATAGTGACAAAACTTAATATTGTAAAGAAATCTAGATACTTTTAAAACTAGTTTTGTAGAATTTAGAATATAGGACAGTGACTATTACGAAAATTGTGTGACGAATAGGAATAATTTGAGCAGTATCCACACTGCCAATTGCCACCATTGGCACTATTAATGTAACATTGATTTAAATCAAAATATGTTAGGATTTTGTCAACGTTCCAATATACTACTATATCGGCTATATGTCTCTTATCAAAATTAGGTTACACGTAGGTAAGTATCTTTTACAAGATTAAATATTTCGTTGTGCACTGAGCTTTATAGTTCAAGTTCGTCACGATTTTATTCCGGTAGTAAGTCACATGACGCACAGGACGTGACATATTCATACGACGAAACTTTTAAAATTAAAAATAACTAATACGCTGTTAAATTAACTTGTTTTTAGCTTTATTAATCTAATATAGGTTAACTTATGTTTTGAATACAATATGCCAAAGTAAAGAAAATGAGTTTTTTGCCTTTTAAATACTGTCACTATTCAGAAAACTTTTTCTGCACGTCGAAGACACCAAGACTTTAGTCACAGATTTTGTCGCAACTGACGTTTAAACAGTATTGGCGGTATCAAAATACGATCACAATGATGCCAGGAAAGTAGAAAAAACACAAATTAGTAGATTTTGTCTTATGTAAGATATCAAATTCACCGTGACGATACCGGATTTTCCGATACTATGGTTTTCGTAGGACAACGTTAATTTAATGATATTTGTTAAAAATAACTATAAATTAATCACATAAAGACCAAAAACACACTTTTAGACATAATGACATTATGTTCCAACACCTAAATATACTCAAAGCTCAATAGTCTACAAGTAAGAAGTATTCGAAATCACCGAGGGCACCGTGGGACACACGAAATCTTCACCTCCTGTGGTGCTTTTTTTTAAATATAAATATATCTATCGTCTTTTTATGGTGTTTTTCAATTTAACGTGATTTTAAAATGTCTGCCTTAATCATATAAAATTTCACATCTACATGTGCCATATAAAAAAAACAAAAATAAAAATGTTTGTAGTTGTGGGACAGTCCGATTTTGCTAGGGTCATTTTTTATGAAAAACACCCAAATACAATTGTATTTTTTAACCGACTTCAAAAAAGGAGGAGGTTAGCAATTCGACTGTATTTTTTTTTTTTTATGTTTGTTACCTCATATCTTGCGACTGGGTGAACCGATTTTCATGATTCTTTTTTTATTTGAAAGCTGGTGCTTCCCGTGTGGTCCCATATAAATTTTATCACTACCGCTTCAGCCGTTTTATAAATATATCAAAAATAACGATTTATCTCTACTTGCTGATATGCCAAATACTTAGATGATTTGGTTATTTACGATTATTACAACCTAAAAAAGTGGTGTGTTTATTTTGTTAAGATAGCAAGACCGAGACACTGAAAAGCGAAAAAATAAAAAAACTTTTTACAAAAAAATAAAACCGACTTCCAAAAAAAACTGAAAAGTAAAAAATAATTTTTATTTAAACGCTTTACGACCAAAACATCGCTTTCGAAGTCGGTGGCGAAATACTAACAATAGTAACTTACAAGATACCGACTTCGAAAGCGATGTTTTGGTCGTAAAGCGTTTAAATAAAAATTATTTTTTACTTTTCAGTTTTTTTTGGAAGTCGGTTTTATTTTTTTCTAGATGTTTTTTATCTTGTACCTAATAATGACACTTTTATTTTAATGAAATTGTTCCTGAAATAGACTTACCTCAGACTGCAAAGAAGCCTGCAACTGTTCGACTGACTTCTTTAGAGATGCAATCTGTAATCAAAAATAAAAACTTTTACTATGCACTAAATTGCTTTTAACTTCAATAGTAATCCTAACTAAAATTCGACACATTAAATGAGAATAATATAAGTAATTATATGAATTAATTATTTAAGTATTATATTTTTTATTCAAACATTAAAAGTACTCCAAATAAAATTAAATGCGTACTTAAAGACCAACAACAAAATTTGCAGAATACGACATCGACAAGCAGATAAAAACTTTTTTTCGACAGTTACTTTCCCGCCCGCGACAGGAAAAGCGTCATAATGCCGCTTACATACGCTCGTTTTACATAAAGACAGTGGTGCGTAAACACCCACTTGCGATGCCAATACATTCCACTCTGACCCGCGCATTTAAATTGCTTCCAAATTTGAATTTCAAAACGCAGCCGCGCCATTGGTTCGTTCGTGTTCTTTTTTCGAACAACATCGATGACTTTTTTTATTAATAGGCACGTTCGATTACTGCTTTATACGGATACAATAAGTACCTATGCATTTTTTTTAAATAAATAAATTATCAGAATTATACTTTTATGATTATCATTTTAACTTTGCTGTTTCTGGTGGAATAAAGTAGTATTTAATATTTTTATACATTCAAAACTACCCTTAGCCACTGACGACAAGCCAAATGGGAGGTGGCCAATGCAGTTTCAGAGATACATTTTTGTTAAATCGAATAAAAAAGGACTTATTTTCTTTTCCATCGATTCAATCATACACAGTCTATGTCAGTGCGTCAATCTATTAGACACATGCAAACACCGTTACGTTTGCTTGTCCCATGAATTTAAATTTATTCCATTTTCTAAAACGTTTTCATGATCTATATTCCCTTCCTAGTGTTAATATATTCCATCCATATATTGAATCATCTATTTTAGTATTTAGGATACATGTGAATCATTTCCATTATATTTTGAAAGCATCAGACTATTCTTTGGAAACGTATGATTACGCGAATTAGAAATTCGCGATAAACTCAAAAACTACTTACTGCACCGATTTTCATGCTGTTTTCACCAATGGATAGTGGTACTCGAGGAAGGATTTGGTATGTAATTTGTCAAGTTTTTGTATATATTGGCGACGATATCGAGGGCGAAGCCGCTGGCGGAAAGCTAGTATCGTATATTATAATTATTCTTGTCAGAAGACAAGATTTTTTCCTCTAATCTTGGGCTGCCTTAAAAAGTGTGCCTTGTCAATAGAAGAAGAGGCTTTTGCCCAGCATTGGGATGATAAACAAGTCGATGAAGTTGGTTTTTCTTTATGGCAATTTGTTATTCGTGTTCAATTTTATTCGTACCTTCAGAGAACGAAGTTTTATAGAAGACGTAAACACAATAAAAAATACTAGTACTAGCATAAAAATAGACGCTATTGACACAAAAATAAATTAACAACTCACCCTTGCATATTTTTTGCTTCTAAATCAACTACATATTATTCAAAAAAATCAATGAAGGTATACCTATTGATTCAATATGAAAAAACCCATCAGGTAGTACGGTCGTGCAAGTCAAAAACAAGAATCGTCAGTGATGGTTTAGCAATGGTAATGGCATGGTAAACTGAAGATCAGCATAGGAACTGGGACACAGATTACAATCGCAAATTCGGTCATTGACAAATTGGACACTTTTTTAGGGTACCGTGGTACGAATTTTGAAATAATTTTACTAAGAAAATAGGCATTTGTACGGCCCTTGCATTTGGGTATTATTTTTGGTAGGAGATCGTTTCAAAATCATCATTTTTTTTATAGGCTGGTTATAGTTCCTTAAACGAGCTTCTTCGTGAGGATCTCTATTGCAACCTAGTGAGTTGTTTAGGTAGCTACGTATTTCGATAACATGCTAGGTACTTCTTGGCATCAAATCTACGATCTTAAAATAAATAAATGTTCTTCCGTTATGTGGAGAAAAACACCACATAACACACAGATATTGTTTTCTATACAAAAACTGTTACACAAACACACTATAGGTCATCCGAACATTTCGTCCAAGCGGGAATCAAAACCCGTGAATGAACATAACTAACTCTATCATTAAAATTAACTTTTATATATCTTTTTCTGCACTGTCTAAAAATCTGACGTCTGACTACTCGTAACGACTGCCAAAGATCTTCAAAGGAAAGTTGGGACCAACGGCTTAACGTACTTTTTTCTCTGCAATCTTAGTATACTAAACATGGTCACCTATCCAGGGATCAACCGCCAAGCGTAGCTTTGCTTTATCCACTCGTGCGTCCGTTACTGAGCCACGAGCTCCTTAAATATTTCCTTTTCAAACTATGATAAACACACTACAGGGCACCGCGAATAAATTGCATATTTTGCCAGAATTTTCTGTTGTCCTACGTAGGGAGGTCTTTGGCCCCACATTGTGTAATATTAGGATATTCAAATGAACACGAGACTGGGACAAATGATTCCGATCGAAAGATAAAAATCTGACAGATTCGCAAAGTTCCGAGCTATTCAGAAAATTGTTTGGACTTCGAAATTCGTAAACAAAAACCCGAATATGTCAACAGCTTTTTGTGACGTCGTAATTTCCATGTTTTTGTGAATGGAAGAAATATTTCTTTTTTTAAGGTGCTGACTCCACTAGAAGCCAACTAGTCAAGTTGCGCCCTCTGATTAACATATCTTATACATGGTGAAAAGAGCCGCGTTGAAAAATCTAATTATTTCCAAAAAACAAGGAGCTTAACGTTAAATGAGTTTGTCTATACTAATATTTTAAAGAGGAAAGATTTATTTATTTGTTTTCACCGTTAGAAAGCTACATCTTTATTTGGTGTCGTAGGCTATATTTATTCGCAGAAATAATTAGGGATCCCTATTAAAACTTGAATATCGTAACCCAAGGTGTAAAAAAAAAACATAAAATGTCTTTCATGCTGCGAATACTATCGATGATAGAACAAAGCATATATAATAAAGCTTTGTGGTACGTTGGTTTGTAATGTAACAAAATAACTTGTTAAAGCCAACATCGTAATCCAAGCTCGGCGGCGGCACAGGTCTCGCCCGAAAGCTATGTGTTATCGCAACTTATCGCCGAGCAAACATGCGATACCATATCTACCCTACCAACGGCCATTTGGGCCTCGTGTGGAGCGTGTGGCGTGTGGGGCTACGACAGCAGCGGTCTGAGGTATATCATTTGTAATACTTTTTGTATGGGTAAAGAAAAATACTGGGGAAACTTCTTCATGCACTCAGCTAGAAATTACCCAGTGTCCTTCCCAAGGGTTTAAGCTATCTCCGTACCAAATTTTGTTTAAATCGGTTCAGCCGTTTTCGGATTTGACTATTTTAAGCCGTTTCCCGCAGTTTTACCCATGTCCTGAAGGAACTGCTTCCATCATCTGGGTAGAAACTATCCGATAACGTTTCCCAGGCTTAAGCCATTTCCATATGTACCAATTTTTATCTAAATTGCTTTAGCCATTTTTTCATGGAAGCGTAACAAACAATTGTCACATTCGCATTTATAATAGACCAGATGACCCGGGTGAACTTCGTATCATTTCAAAACCAAAATTAGCTAAATCGGCCCAGCCGTTTTCGAGGTTTAGTGAGACTAACGAACAGCAATTCATTTTTGTATATTTGTATATAAATATAGGCGTTTTCAGCGGTTACACCAGCGTAGTAAGGATTAATTAGTATGTCAATTATATTATCCACTCACTACAAAATATTCGAGTTTTAGTTCAAGGTCTGAAAATTGCCAAATTTTATCCCGTAATACATACGGGAGCGAAGACACGAGATAAAGCCACCTTAGCTGTTACAGTCAATAATTCGCTAGATGTGAGCAGATTTAGGTACTCAAATAAGCCATACGGCCAGCTTAATGGCATTTTACTGCTGCTCCCTGTCGTGCTAGTGCGGGGCTGCAGAAGAATCTGGATTCCCGCGGCCCCACGTGCGCGAAGAGACACCGGAGTGGTTTTAGCCGGTAAGAGTCCGGCACTGTTCCCGGCCTCCCCAGGCCGGCTTCGTCCATGACAATTTCTCCACGTCAAAAAAAAAGGCATTTTAATGTTGAAGACGAGGTGTGAGAAGCTCGTGACTAAGTAACAGCCGCACGGGTCGATCGATCAAAGGTTAAGCTATGCTTGGCGCGGTCGGTCCGCGGTGGGTGACCATCTATGCATGTCATACAGAGTCTTCGCCTGGCTTCGGAAAGCACGTTAAGCTGTCCCGGTTGTCATTAGTAGATCTTTGACAATCGTTACGGGTAGTCAGAAGCCAAAAAGCCTGACAACCATTCTTACCAAGGGGTTTCGTGTTACCTAATAACTAAGTTGTGAATGTCAGATAGGCAGTCGCTCCACTGCATCCAGTTAGACTGGTAGCCCAATCTCAACCATAGTTGGGAAAAGGCTAGGCAGATGATATTGAAGATGAAGCACAAATTTAAGCAGAGGCTGCTGATTGAACACAGCGTCACAAGGGGCCGTATTGAATGTCTTATTGTAATAACTTACGTCATTAAATTTAATCCGTCCACTATACAGGTCTAACGTCACTACACCGCTTATTTCATGGCCACACCGCATTCAGTTTACGGGCCAGTAGTACCTAGAAACTTTATCTCTATCCAATCACATATGCTAGAAAGAGAAGTGGACGACATACACACGATATTATTTTTATAACAGTAAAATACACAATGGTGGAGTATCAATCATTTCCATGTGAATTTACCCTTTACAGGCGTTGGCAAATACTTTGAAATATATTAATAAAAGTCACCATGGTGTTACACAAAAGAAACGCCTATTCATATCACATTTAAGTTGACTTCTCAATAACGAAAGGTTGCAAGCAGAAGTTGGATGGGACAAATTGAGAACCGGGCGATATGTAACAGGCTAGGGGAGGTCTGTTTCTAGCAGTGACGACAGTTGACGCAATGGCTGCGAGATAGACATCACGGGTTCGATTCCCGCACAAAATTTTGTGAACACTGACAAAATAAAGACAATTAAAAAAATAAGAGGAATCTTTAAAAAATGCTGTATGTGCTTATATGAATTAAAATTGCATTCAAAATAGCATAAAAATTGCGCTAATTTTTACCAACTTTCCTCATGAAATCTTGAATCTTTCGTCATCGATTATTATCGTAATCTTTCATGAGTCTTATCAGCAATACAAAAGTAATTAGCAAAAAATATAAATTAGCAAATAAGCTTTGTTGCATAACCTATCCGTAAGTACTAGCTGCAAAATTATGAATACTAAACTTTGTTATTTATTTCTGGAATGGTCATAATATACTTGTACTCAGATTTACAGCTTGTTATAATATTAATAGTGTTGATATTTTGTTTGCATGAGACCTCTCTAGATGGCGTTGTACATTTTTAATTTGCAATATGATTTGGGATTTAATGACAAGCAATTTAAACATTGTGGTGGCAGAGTGGTTAAAGCACCAAAACAAGTATTAATATAACTGTTTAGTTGTATGTACTTTATAAATGTATCTAAGACACCACTGACTACCTGCAAAGGAAAAAATTGTGAGGAAACCTGGACTTATGTCTCAAATCACCAATCCACCTTGATCAAACATGGTGATCATGCCTTCTCTATATGAGAAGAGGTCTTTACCCAACAATGGGATGATAAATAGGCTGATGATGATGATGAATTTAAATGTATTTATATTCCGTCTGAGTGAGAAATGTTTTTAATCGCCATACTCTGGCAACTAGTACTGTTAACAAGGCTTGTCACATTAAATCATCAAAACTCTAAGGATAAGAATCATCAAATCATGCACTTTGATTGGACAGCTAGTCCATGTCTATGTATAGTGAGGACAACAGCCTCCCATTTATCAGAATTGACTTGATGTGAACTTCTATTATGTTAGAATTGCTTTCAGCTCGCGACTTCGCCACATGGCCTTTTTTTTGGGTTACATTATTCAAGTTTTAGTAAGGATCCCTAATTATTTCTGGAAATAAATATAGCCTATGACACTTCGTAAAGATGTAGCTTTCTAACGGTGAAAGATTTTTTAAATTGGTCCAGTAGTTTTTGAGTTAAAACCCTACAAACAAACAAATCTTTCCTCTTTATAATATTATAAGTATAAGTATAGATGATAAACACATACATTGGGGTATAAAAGTACATCAACCAATATTGGTAGACCAGATAAAATCAGTTGTACAAACCGTGCTAAGCCATAAGATAGTTTTAATTCACCCCCTAATAAATGTGCTGAAACTTCTATCAATGAGAAAACAGATTTTTATAACAGTAAAACATTCAACAACATTTCGATACACAAAACAATTATCAGGAGTATGATAATAATGATGTTTTAATGTGATTGACTATTTAGAACACTTAGGAACCTCCTTCGTACCATGTCAAACACAAAAATGTTAAGTTGAAGAAGTGGCAATTGCTTCTTATACTGGATAATTTGGTCATTATCAGATCTAGAATGTTCTAGCACACAGCCAATAGCTCTTTATATTTCTATGAATTGGTGTAGGAGGTAACACAATGCTCTATTTAGAACATAAACTTGATGGCCTTCTTATTAAATAGAAATAAATTGAAAAGCAAATATCTAGCAATTGTGTGCTATGTTTACTAAACAGAAAAGAGACAGCAATAGCAAAATAACAATAACTTTATCTTTGTTTATGTAATCACAGCTTGAATTTCAAGATTGCGTCAATTCTTTTTGTGCAATGATGCAACCTCTAAATAATCAGAGAGGATGATTACAGGCCGTATGGTATGGCTACTTGTCTTTGCACAACAATAAAAAATATAAAAACATAACCTTAAAGTCATCTGTCAAGCGTAACATAAAATTGGCTATTAAATTATATTAACTCACCTCGAGCTCTTGATTTCGACATTTCTCCTGCAGTTCTATCACAGAAGAGTTTCCTTGTAAACTTTCATTAGGAATATCCTGTGCAGGACTCTCAGATAACACTTCAGATGCGAAATTCGTTAACTGGCCTTTAAGACTGTTTAAACTGTTGTTTAAGTTAAGCCACGACATTTTTAACGTGAATTACTAACGCCACATATCACACTAAAGTATTGAAACGGAAAAAAATAGTAATATGAGATGTAAACAATAAGAAAATTGCATTATTTTTACAAGTGACAGGATTTTGTCCAGTTGGCAAAACAAGTCGCCATTTGACATAAAATGACGTAATTGACATTTCGTAAGGTACATCATTCTGCAAAATTTTGATCAAATCTTAAACTAAACGCTAAATCAGTAGTTCTAAATACAAATATATAAAAAAGCTCAAAAATAATATTAAAAAGTTAAAAAACAATAAATAAAGCTAGTAGAATAATTTTCAAAACCTTTGCTTGAGCAAATATTCAATAATTATGCCTAAATAACCGTTAAAAATGACTGCGCTGCGCTCCCGGTCCGCAAAACGCACAAACAGAACGTAGATCAAAAATGAAATCGAAAATGTCCTTTGAAATGTGTAATTTGTCAATATTCAAAATATGAAGTAATTTATAACTATTTACAAGTTGATTGTTTCATATTTACTTGAAAACCCACCATATACACCAATACATCTGTTTTGTTATTACGTGATATATTTTTTCATAGAACCGGTGGAGGTTATGAAATGAGAACATCTTTTTAATTTATTATTTTTTCCGAAGCCCTATTGAAAGGTTATGAAATACTAAACAAACTGAAGTTATTACGTAAACATGTCGAGAATACTGCACAATCGTTTGAGGTGAGTGGTAGTCTAACCTTCGTTCCTGACCTATGATTTCTCTCGCTGTATGTCGCCCTATATTATTCCCTGAGCAATCGCCACTTTAAGTCAGACTAACAAATATTTTATCATTTACTTGGCATTTCATCATTTATTTGGAGCCCTGCGCGGTCTAATGTATCATGTTATGAGAGTCGACCTTGACAATCTGCTGACCCAAAACCTGTGTGCCAAAACTTATTGATTGTTTATTGATTTACGCATTATGCGTTATTGCTGATTTTATATTATAAAAAAATAAAATAATGAGTTGCCAGGAATATAATCACTAGTTTTCAGAAAGATAAGCAACAGCAAAATTGAGAAAAAAAATGTTATTTTCTTATAAAATTGCTTTGTTTATATAAATCTTTCATTGAAGAATTGTCCTAATAAAACAGTAAAATATGTATCTGATCATTAATTTATTTAAAATATTTAAATTGTTGTCACCCAGAATAAAAAAAAAAGATTGAATAGGAAAGTGAAGTGAATCAAGGATGATCACTCCGATCGTAAGAAAAAAACGACAACAAAACAAATTGATTACAGAAAATCTAATAACCAGTAAAATCCACTACAAGCATCAAATAAGCAGTCAATTTGTCAATGCTTAAAACATTTACTGTTTTACTGACAAACACTTATTTACACTTACAGAAAGAACAAAGTCTTTGAATTTTATCCGATGGTACATAATATATTTTCCTATCATCAAATTATGTGCCTCACTGTACTAATCAAGAACTAAATTTTTCAGATCATCATTTAAAAAATCCGTACAATGGACAATTGTAGACAAAAGAGCGGTTGCATTTTCCATCTGGACCGGTCGCAGCGTACTCCTCCACAGACCTATAGACACAAGCCATGTTCAGAGGAGGAAATACGGTATGCTGGTAGCCCGCGCTGTGAGGGGCATGCTGAAGATCAGGTACCTGGTGCTGGGAGGAGCCGTCGGTGGTGGTATGACATTGAATAAGGTTGGTTAAGTTGAATCATTCATAATATTTACACCAAAATCCATTTAACATTTTTTGAAATGATAAATCGCTAATGTACAATGTATATCTTCCTATTAGAGGAAGATCTTTATACGGCTAATGATAATGCGAATTATGGGTATTGTAATCTTCTTTTACAATGTGTAAAATTAAATCACTTTTTAAAATTGGTTTTATTAGGCATAAAATCTTTGTATGGAGTCTAAAACTTGTACTTGTAAGAATATTATCACAACGGAGTGATTAACTACCAATCTACTGAGATATTATGTGTGGGTGTCATGGGTTATTCATATTACTGGTTGGTACTCCTTGTTGCTTCCATTCCAAGGGTTCCTTGTTGACTACGGAACCCTCATAACTCTCCTTTTCGCTTCGTCAGGTAAAAAGCAGGTACATAAACTTCATATTTACGTCAGCACACTCAACAGTAGAGCATGATTAGAATAAATAAGTATCTAACTCTTTCTGCACTTAATTAATATTAATTAGATGGCAATCCTAGTGTCTCTGGATTATTGCCAAAGTGTTTGATTAAGGAGTTAATTTATACGCAACAATTAGCGGCGCCTTTACACGTAATTACTGTGGCTGGTCACATAGATGCGTCAAGTACTTAGCACTGAAGTATAGGTATATATTTCCCGCGGTTTCGCCCGTGTCCTGAAGAACACTTCACGCAACCGGATAAAGCCTATAACTGTCTCCAACTTAACCAAGGTCCCGTCCATCTCCATAACAAATATTTATCTAAATTGGATCAGCAGTGTCATCGTGAAAGTGTGAAAACAAACTAGCATTCATAATATTGTTTTTTTTTCTATAAGATCATCAGAGCCGTTTTTAAGATAACCGTACCTAATTAATATTGTATTTCAGAAATATGCAGAATGGAAAGACGGTCTACCCGATATGGGCTGGCTGAATGGCCTGCTTCCAGACAATGACCAGTGGGATCAGTTCACCACCACTCTCATCAATGCTAAGGAGAAGATTGGGGACAACTTGCAAATAGGTCAGTTATGTGAATATATGCCTTAGGTAAACTTAGGTTGTAGGAATAAGAGATGTTATTGTTAGATGATGTGTTGAGAGGTGAATATATTAAAGTAGAGTTACCTTAATATGCGCTAAATAAAATCAATTTTGAAATATTCCAACTGGTTCTAAAAGAATTTTCTCTTTTTTTTCACTCTGTCACACACACACTCTCTCTCTCTCTTTCTCACACACACTATTTCTCTCTTATTCCTATATTCTAAATTAACATTTCACTCTCAGGCACACATTTGATAGTATAACACTAAAGGGCTGTACACGTCTATGAGTACCTGTGTAATTCAAAGATGTGCCCACACCCTATTCCACTAGAACACTCACTTCCTTTGCCAACATTTCAGGATAGTTTGATATTTATGCGCACTTATAACTATTCACTCATTTGCTAGTGTGTGCTAGATTCCATAGATTTATGGATGTTGAGTGGTAGATAGTGTTGTCTGTCTTTTGTGATGCGAGTTTTAAGGTACCAGAAATGTTCTTCTTTTCATCTTTTGGGATTCAGGTTTACTGACCTAACAACCCAGCCCTAATGTCTGTCAGAGTTTTGTCACATCCACCTGATGATCTCTGACAAGAAATATTGTAAAAATCAATTTGTGTCATTCTCTGCATTCAAAAGTAAAAGCATAATAAAAAAAAGTATTTAAAAAAATGTTTTATGCTCATATAAAATCGTTATACTGCACATTAAAGTAAAAAAACATGTGCAAGGTATAAGGCAGATCCAAATACAACTAACCACTATTACACACAATTGTTCCTTCGAATAGGATTCTCGAGTCATGTAAATAATATTGACCAGTCAGTAGCTTTTAAAGCTTCATTTGGTTGGTTGCTGTATAGTTCTAGACAAATCTAAGTAAATCCACCCTTGGATTTTGGAAGCTATGTTAACTCAAACTGGGCGCTTGCCCCGCTATGGGCCAGGACTACATGAACATCTTGTCAAGGCAGAAGAGTCGTTTGCTAGGGCGATATGACATCTAGGACTGCCTTAGCATAACAGGCATCTAAGTTAATGCAAGCGAGGTGTTCGCCCCGCCGTGGGCCGTCCCAGCGTCGCTAAGTGAGCGGTGTCCGCTAGGTGCCCCACTGACGCTGTCGGTGCACATAGATCCGCGGCTGCGCGAGGCGGGGCTGGCGCGGGCGGGCGAGCTGCGCGCCTGGCTGCAGCAGCGCTACGAGGACGCTGTCGCCGCCGCCGCTGCTAACAATGCTGCCAG
Source organism: Pyrrhia umbra (assembly GCA_963891755.1). Taxonomy (NCBI): domain Eukaryota; kingdom Metazoa; phylum Arthropoda; class Insecta; order Lepidoptera; family Noctuidae; genus Pyrrhia; species Pyrrhia umbra. The sequence continues at coordinate 8,888,584 of OY982943.1, forward strand.
TCTCGGTATGTATCCTGAGTAATAAGGACTGTTGCTTCAAAAAAATATTTTTAAGTCAAAATGTAAACTTCTTGTAGTCGTGTTTTTAATGTGGATTCTGTTTATTTTGCTATTGTGTTTTAATTTCAAATTAACTCTTTACATGTATTTTTTGCTAAACTTTATGTGATCTTTTTTTCCTATACTCTTACCCTTAAAAAGAAACATTGAAATATTTTCTTTTAATTCAAATTAGGCTGAAATCGTCAAATTTACAAGAGACATCCCCCAATAAAAAAAATATACAAAATTCACGATACAAAATCTAGGTAATAGGTATTTTTTGATGCAATCAGCTGTTTGTGTCTGTTATGTAGTTAAATCATTCATTCATTGAATACATTTTTAGTATCACATAAACACGGTTTGTAGTTAATTGTGTCTGAACAAATCAATCATTATATAAATGTCGTTTTGTAGATTGATGCTTGAAAACAATAGCACTGCTTGGTTTACTTAGTTCCATTAACTAACAAATAATTTAATTATTAATAAATATAAAAATATTAACTCCGCTTAAAATAATTATTTCAGAGTAATAATGGATGGATTATTTAGAATTTTACACGTTGATTATAAATAAAATGAGCAAATGTTACTTGTAATGTAACTTGGGACTGGAGACTATAGTCTCCAGTCACCAATTGATTTTACGAAAAATATAAACAAAATCATAACCTATTTTGTAATAAATAATGCGTAATTAATTTGTAATTAAAATGGCAATAAATAATTATGTTTGGAGTATAAAATTGTCATAAATGCGCCATCCTTACGCCATTTTGTTAATATCTGTGACAGAATGAGAACAAAATAGGTTACGACTTTGTTTACATTTTTCGTAAAACTCATTAATACAGACTATAGTTCATTCATTGATGCAAGGGTTGTGTTAATTCCTCAGAGCAACCACAGAAGATCGTGAACAACCTACAGAGCCGACCGGTCCCCACCGCTACTCGGGGAGCCAACGAAGACGCCAGCGCATACGGTGAGACCTTTAGTTAGACCCTTTTGGTTTTGATGTGAAGTTATATTGTCTAGTTCACGCCTTCTTGATACTTTTGCATCGCCCATATTTTTTTTACATAAAATCAAAACATAAAAAAAAAGAAATTGAAGTACATTCAAATATGATGGTAAAACTTAAAGTATACCTACATTCTTACCTGTTAAAATATTAGGAATAGGTTTTTTATATATAGGTATCCCTACTAATAAATATAAGCGCAAAAATTAGTTTTGTTGTTACGCTTTCGTGGTCGTGAGCTTCACCCATTTAGATGAAATTTGATATGTAGATAGCTTAAGCCCTGGGTAACAAGCTTACCACAACAAGCTCAAAAGAACTGACGATGCCGTACTAATATTACAAACGCGAAAGTTTGTAAGAATGTATAGCTGTATATTTGTTACTCTTTCACGCAATAACTAGTGAACGGATTTGGATGAAATTTGGTACAAACATAGTTGATAACCTGGCTTAACATATATTATAGGATACTTTTTACCCTGGTGCGCGAAGTATTTCCCTCGGAATGGGGGTGAAACCGCGAGAAACAGCTAGTTCATTAATATCCTGAATGTTTGTGTACCTCCAGAGAAGCGAGTGCACGCGCTGCAGGAAGAGGTGCTGGCGCTGCAGGCTCGCTACCAGCGCGAGCTGCAGCGCCTGGAGCAGGAGAACCGCGAGCTGCGCCAGCAGAACATGCTGCTGCGCCAGGGCCGCCAGCCCAGCACCAGGAAGATGAAGGTACGAACTCAGTTGTGACACATTTGAAGTGGATAAACTAATTTTGAATTTTAAGTTTTCCAGTAAGATTCCAATTTTTTTTACTGTCGCAATAGTCTAGTGGCTGCAAGTGCTGCTGAGTACAAGTCCCAGTTTCGATTTAAGCGTGAAGAGCCAACAGACGGACACATTTTCGCATTTATAATATCCTGTAGCTAGGTGAGACGACCAAGCTCAGTAGCATGCCATGGGAGAGGCCTCCAGCAGTGGACTGACCCGGCTGATGATGGTGTATATCTGACGTGTTGCAGCGGTCGCTGATCGACATGTACTCGGCGGTGCTGGACGAGCTGTCGGGCTGGGAGGCGGGCGACACGGACCGGCTGCCGCGCGTGGTGGTGGTGGGCGACCAGTCGGCCGGGAAGACCTCCGTGCTGGAGATGATCGCGCAGGCTCGCATCTTCCCGCGCGGCGCCGGCGAGATGTGCACCAGGTACCTACTCACCCGCTGCACCTGCTGCACCCGCTGCTCCAGGGGGCACCACACTGCTAGAGAAACTACTCTAAAAGCCAATTCTCTTAAATTAAAATAAAATTGAACGGCACGTTTGGCGTAGTGGCTGAGAAATTGGCTCTACTGCGCTACGTGTCGTAGGTTCGTTTCCTGCACGGGATCGCTAAAAAATTTCCGGACCTGGGTGTTAATGCATGTGTGTAAATGCAACCACAGTAAAAAAAGCATCATCAAAAAAGCACAGGAATAAATTAGCAATTTCTGCCATTAAAAAGATCCGATATAGACTCAATCTCAAACACAAAAAAAAAAATTAGTCTCGTTTATAAAAAGATGCTGTTTGTTTACAGGGCTCCAGTAAAAGTGACGCTATCAGAGGGGCCGTACCACGTGGCGCAGTTCAGGGACTCGGCCAGAGAGTTCGATCTTAATAAAGAGTCTGATCTGGCCGATTTAAGAAAGTAAGTACCCTGGATATTACCAAATAAAACTGTAAATAACAAAATAAAAATCATGATCAACAAGGTTCAATACACTTGTTCAAGAATTTTCTTAAAATCCCATCATTTATTCGATATAGTATATAATATGTATTGCTAGCTGTTTCCCCCGGTTTCACCTACATCCCGAGGGCACTACTTCGCGCACCCGGGTAAAAAGTATCCTATATGTTAATCCAGGTTATAAACTATGTGTGTACCAAATTACATCCATATTCATTCAGTAGTTTGTGCGTGAAAGAGTAACAAATATACATCCATATATTCTTACAAACTTTTCATCATCATCACACTGCTGGGCACAGACCTCTTCTCATACGGAAAAGGCATGAGCATTGATCACCACGCTTGCTCAAGGCGGATTGGCGATTTTAAGTCCAGGTTTCCTCACCATGTTATCCTTAACTGTTAGTTAGTAGTATCTAAGATATACTTAGGACGTACAAATAACTTTAGAAAATTCACATTGGTACTTGCTAGGTTTCGAGCCTGCACACTCGTAGTCGAGAGCCTTTACCACTAGGCCACTATGACTCATTAGATTTTTTTGCGTTTATAATATTAGTAGGATGTTTATAAGAATGATATGTCCGCAGGGAGGTGGAGCTCCGCATGCGGAACAGCGTGCGCGGGGGCCGCACGGTGTCGAGTGACGTCATCTCCATGTCCGTGAAGGGCCCCGGCCTGCACCGCATGGTGCTCGTGGACCTGCCCGGGGTCATCTCGGTGAGCGAGCTGGGGCATGGCCCCTTGTTAAATAACTCAAAATAAAAATATTAGGCCTTCGCAGGCTTTCATGCATAGCATTTTATAAGAAGTTTTTATTTGTACAAAGAAATGAGAAACTTAATTTTGATTTTATTTAAATATTATATTAATTACATTGTTAAACACGCACACAGTATTAGTTTATACTCTTTATTTAATCCCAATCCTAATTTTGTGCATAGATTTTCTTTCATTGCAATTTTTTTTTCAAATTCCTAAAACTTAACACTACAACACTACTGCACTATGACATGATAGAAAAAACAAGTAATAAAAATCACAAAAGTGTACCATTTCGTTTAGATGTTGTTTTCATTATTATAAACCTACCTTTCCAAGAAATAGCTTTAACACTTACATTTAAAAAATAGAATTTTAAGAAGTTAATATTTAAATAATTATCCTCCTGTGCCCGCAGACACAGACAGTGGATATGGCAGCGGACACGCGGGACGCTATCAAGCAGATGACCAAGCAGTACATGGATAACCCCAACGCCATCATCCTGTGCATACAGGTATGTACCTGGCCCGGGCAGCCCACACACTCACTGACTACAACAACTTTAATAAGTCATATTGATTGTACTTACAAACAATATTATCTTACGAAACGTATCATACATTTATATTTATTAAATTGTATTAAATTGTATAATAAATAAAAAAATATAAAACCCCCTATGTAAAAATGTCTTACATCATTTTGGAAAAGAGCTGATACTCTTACAATGCTGGACTGATATCAACCAAACATAGCTAAGAACCACCGCAAGGAAACTGGCTTTCAAATTAAAAAAACCGCATCTAAATCGATCCATTCGTTTGAGAGCTACGATGCCACAGACAGACAGACATCGACGTCAAACTTAACACCCCTCTTTTTGCGCCGGGGGTTAAAAATGGCTTAGCTAAAAAACTTAAAAAACCTTTGTAATGAAATAACATCTTGGACGCTACTAACGGTGAAGGAAAACCGCGCTTAAGGCAACCTGGACTTATATAAAAATGGTTTAGCGAATTGACGATTTCAGACGGTAATCTTCACGATAATTCTTCATTTCTAAAAAAAAATATGTGTTCATTAATGCGATCGCCGAGCTCTAGGATGTTAAACTTGTTGTTATAATTTATGTAGAATTCAGCTGTTAACCCTATACTTTATCACAAAACCGTCTTACTTATAAAAAACATGTAATCTGAAGTTTAACCACTTCTCACCTAATCCTTACTTAACGTCGTAATCCACGATTAAGCTACTAACTTAAGTTCGTATTAACGCTGAGCAGCAGATTAAAAATTAATCGCACTTTATAAGTAAGACTGTAACGACCATTCAAGGTTTTATTTTAATTATTTTCCTATGAGAATGTTGAACATACATGTGTGTCGCTGGTCAGGACGGCTCAGTGGACGCGGAGCGCAGCAACGTGACGGACCTGGTGTCGGCGTGCGACCCGGGCGGCAAGCGTACCATCTTCGTGCTCACCAAGGTCGACCTGGCCGAGGAGAACCTCGCCAACCCCAACCGGGTGAGGACCACGTGCTCACAGAGACTCATTATTTATTACAATTAAAAAATGACCTTGACCTATTCAAACATTTCTAGCATTGTCAAGGTCAAGGTCATATTTAGGGTTCCATGTAAAAAATTGTAAAAAGGAACCCTTATGGTTTCACTTTGTCTGTCCGTCTGTAACAGCCGATTATTTCTGGAACTACTCATGCTTTTGACTTGAAATTTGGAATAAATGCAAATGAAATAAATAACAGTTTAAAAAAACTAAAAAAAACACGCTTTTATTGCTGACCGAACTAAAAAGTAGAAAATAATTTTTAAATAATTCAATTCAGAGTAAAAAGCGTGGGGTGCATTTTCCTATATTTTCATGACTCGCCTCTCATAAATATCAAGCACCCCACGCTTTTAACTCTGAATTTAATTATTTAAAAATTATTTTCTACTTTTTAGTTCGGTCAGCAATAAAAGCGTGTTTTTTTAGTTTTTTTAAACTATTATTTATTTTCCATTTTTTAGTTCGGTCAGCAATAAAAGCGTGTTTTTTTAGTTTTTTTTATCGGATTATTGCATTGTCATCGGCCCTTAACACGTGTGCAAAGTTCCAAGTTAATCAGACGTCTAGAAACCAGTGAAAATTAGGTTCAAAGATTCCGTTACATACATACATACATACATACAACCCGAGCTAATAAAAGCGTGTTAAAAAGTTGAAAATTCCTATTGCTTTGTGGAAAAAGTGGGGGGAAATGGGGGTTTAAAATTTGAAGGTTAGTTACTAGGTCTAGGTCTTCTAAAGATCGAAACCCTCGGTGCCCGAGTCCGACACGCACTTGGCCGGTTTTTTTATTTGCTTATTTTTATTGTGTTTTTCTCCCCCCCCCCAGATCCGGCGCATCCTAGAAGGCAAACTGTTCCCGATGAAGGCTCTAGGCTACTACGCCGTGGTGACGGGCCGCTCGCGCAAGGACGACTCCATCCAGAGCATCCGAGAGTACGAGGAGAGGTTCTTTAGGTCTTCCAAGCTGTTCAAGTGAGTATAGCTTATGTTGACATGACTTATCGAACCCCCTCTCATCATCTGCCTAGCTTTTTCGGTCGGCTTCCATTCTAAACGGGATTCAGCTGGCTACCAGAATTTTACATGGACCGACTGCCTATCTGACCTCCCCAATCCACTTACCGGGTAACACGGTAAGACTGGTTGTCAGACTTTCTAACTTCTGACTACCTGTAACGATTGTCAAAGATGTATAAATGACAACCGGGACAAACAGCTTTACGTGCTTTCCGAGGCACGGAGGAGTTTCACTACAACATAGATGGTCACCCATCCAAGGACTGACCGCGCCCCCGACGTCCGCCCCGTCGACGAGCCCTCTGTTTAGTGATATTAGTGAAAGTATAAATGAGGACGTGGTTCTGCAGGGACGGGCTGGTGACGCCGTCGCAGGTGACGACGCGCAACCTGTCGCTGGCGGTGGCGGACTGCTTCTGGCGCATGGTGCGGGCCTCCGTGGAGCAGCAGGCCGACGCCTTCAAGGCCATGCGCTTCAACCTCGAGACCGAGTGGAAGAACACCTTCCCCAGGTACACACTACATCACTCTATGTGGACCAGCTCCAGATATGCCTAGACTTTTCCCAACCATGTTGGGGTCTTCTTGTATCCAGATGCTAGTAAGTATAACTTGCTTATTATACAAGCTGGGTCCTGTGGTTTCACCCGCGCCCATGAGGAATTATTTAACGCACTCGGACAAAAGTAGTTTGTAATCTCCAGTGTCTATTTATCTCCGTACAAGGTGTCCACTATCTGGAAAATCAGGAAAAGTTAAGGAAGCAAAAGGTAGTCAGGAACTGTCAGGCACAAAGCTAAGTCATGAAATAAAAATATATTTTTCCTAAGAATTATGATACTCATATTTCTATAAAAAAATGGCATACAGGGTGGACATCTTGCCGTACCGAATTTCATCCAAAGTGGTGAAGCTGTTTCATGAAGGCGTAACAAACAAACTCACTTTCACTTTTGTGGTTTCACATTGAAGCTTTTTCTTAGCTCTAGACCTGAGAGAACTATTTTATAACTTTGCCTAGGTCTTAGTTTAATACCATACACAGTTTAGCTATCTTACCGTGTAAGCGTAACAAAGGAACATTGCAGGCAGCGCGAGCTGGACCGCGACGAGCTGTTCGAGCGCGCGCGAGCCGAGCTGCTGGACCAGTCCGCCGAGCTGTCCGCCGTCGCCGCGCCCGCCTGGGAGCTGCGCCTGCAGCAGGCGCTGTGGCACGCCGCCGCCGACCGCGTGTTCCGCACCATCTACCTGCCCGCCGCCGCCAACGCGCAGGCAGACGTCGGTCAGTACCCAGCAGGACACCAGTAGGGCTAGACAAGTGGGCCGCCCCGCCTGGGAGCTGCGCCTGCAGCAGGCGCTGTGGCACGCCGCCGCCGACCGCGTGTTCCGCACCATCTACCTGCCCGCCGCCGCCAACGCGCAGGCAGACGTCGGTCAGTACCCAGCAGGACACCAGTAGGGCTAGACAAGTGGGCCGCCCCGCCTGGGAGCTGCGCCTGCAGCAGGCGCTGTGGCACGCCGCCGCCGACCGCGTGTTCCGCACCATCTACCTGCCCGCCGCCGCCAACGCGCAGGCAGACGTCGGTCAGTACCCAGCAGGACACCAGTAGGGCTAGACAAGTGGGCCGCCCCGCCTGGGAGCTGCGCCTGCAGCAGGCGCTGTGGCACGCCGCCGCCGACCGCGTGTTCCGCACCATCTACCTGCCCGCCGCCGCCAACGCGCAGGCAGACGTCGGTCAGTACCCAGCAGGACACCAGTAGGGCTAGACAAGTGGGCCGCCCCGCCTGGGAGCTGCGCCTGCAGCAGGCGCTGTGGCACGCCGCCGCCGACCGCGTGTTCCGCACCATCTACCTGCCCGCCGCCGCCAACGCGCAGGCAGACGTCGGTCAGTACCCAGCAGGACACCAGTAGGGCTAGACAAGTGCCCAACACGCTAGTAGAATACAATACAAAATATATGGGAATGACATTCGCTAGCCTTTTTCCAACTATGTTGCGGTGGGCTTCCTGTCTGACCGGATGCAGCTGAGTACCAGTGTTTTACATGGAGCGACTGCCTATCTACCTCCATAACCCAGTTACCTGGTAACATGGTACCCCTTGGTCAGACTGAATAGGACAGTCAGCTATTGGGAGAAAATACTGTATCCACTTTTTTACCCGACTGCAAAGAAAGGGTTATGTTTTTTTTATCTGTACCTCACTTTTTGCCATAGATCAGTTCTGCCTGCCTATGTACTATCCCACTGGGTTCTGACATTAACAATTACAAATGAAATCTTATGGACCACACCCTGTCCATAGGATGGTACCGGACCAATTTTCTTATGGATGGGGTCTCTCCATAGGACGTTTGAAAAGTTAAGATTCCCTTTCTATGAGAAAGACCATGGCCATCATTGTACCAATGTAAAATAGGCTGATGATGATTTTAAGTCAGGAGGTTGAGCCTGTAACCCTTATCCTGATCCCGTCTCGTGCTTCTAGCGAGCCTGCCGGTACCCCGACCGCTAAAGTTGAACCCAGCGGACGGCACGACAGCGCCCACTATATGGTTGGACCCTTACGATTATGATACTAGTGAGATTTACACTTACGTTCCTATGTCATATAGTTGTTCAGTCAGTCAGTCATGAATATATTAACCGTGGGATTTTGACGTATCAACTTCATAATCTATGCGTTTTTTTTATATAAAAATTTTACATAAAATCATAAATATTGTAGATCATGGGCCGGACCACCACGTGTTTTTGCAAATACTATTCAGGTGTTAGAGTGAGATGCAGCTACTAACGTCGTATATCACTGTCACTCTTTCACAAATAAACCATTCCTGGTATTTGGCAACCATTTGGCACGGCATGGCAAGGCCGCTGTTTGTAAATTCTGAATTAACGCATAGTAAATAACAATAAAAAAAATTAAATTAAAAAACATATTTTTTTTTTCAAATTTGTCTGTTAATCAGCACTTTTTGAACATCAAAACGTTAAAAATACAAAATACTGCCTCATTTTAAAAGTCAATTATGATTGAGTGATCCTATAAAAATCTATTTGATTGGATGGATTTAATACGTTCAGCAGTGGACGGCGATAGGTTGATATGATGATGATGAATGTGATGCTCCTTACGTCCGTCCTGTGGTTAATATGTTGATGATTGAAGTAAAGCCATTGTATTGTAAATTCGTTTGCAGAAACATAAAATCAAGTTTGTTTTATTGTACTTTGATTAATCTTTCATTGGTGTCACTCACTAGTTACATAATTATTAGAGTCATTTGTTGCCATTTTTTACCCCTATTTATATTATTATAATTATTTAACTCATATTGATTCACTTCGTGCGATAACAATTAGATTATTTTATGCATTTTTAAAAACTGTGTTCGTCTTTGTGTTCATCATTATGTTAAATGTGAGAAAAATGAAGTCACAAAGATTTATTTCGTCATGTTTTGTTCCTTATGTTCTTTGGTCAAACCTGATTGCTTAATTGTTGAATAAATATTGGTTTCAAAATTGGGAAGAGTTATGTAACTTTATTAATTGCTCATTTGATGACTATTATATAGTCATTACCCCAGCAATATATCTTATATTAAATTTATAGTATTATAATATAGAATTCGTCCTTTAAAAAAAATGGTATTCCCAGACAAGTTCAACACTGCGGTGGACATAAAGCTGCGCGAGTGGGCGGAGGCCGAGCTGCCCAACGCCTCTATCCGGGCCGGGCGCGAAGCCCTGCGCGAGGAGTTCTCCGAGCTCATGGCGCGCGCGCGGGACTCCGACCCCGTGTACGAGCCCGTCAAGCGGGAGGCCGTGGAGGAGGCGCTGCGGAGACACCAGTGGGAGGACCGCGCGCAAGACGTGAGGGGCCTGCTTCTTTTTTGTTTGTGTATGGCATCTCGCAGGTCAACCTAGAAGGTTGTCGACTGCTTAACCGAGTTTGCCTGTGAAGTGCCTTAAATGAATTTAGGGCCTCCAGCCAGAGCTTAACTTACAAAACTAAGCGACTACACGCTAAGGGCACCCCCTAGTGGAGTACGGACCTCGGCTTAGGGCGTCGCTGGGGGAGGTCGGCAAGGGACAGGCTGGATCAGAATATATATGATTATTATAATCGGGAATTTTAAAGCTATTAGCTCAGCTCGCGAGCTAGGGACAGGAGGGCATGGACAAGGTCGTCGTGACGGATCTCGGTGGCGAGGTCGATACGAACGCGGTCCGTGTTTGTATAGAGTGCTACTACTACTCTCTGCTAGTGGACCTACTACTCCGCTCCCTGCTAGTGGGGGGAGCCTGCTACAGCGCCTCTCTCCCGCAGGTGCTGCGCGTGCTGCAGCTGAACGCGCTGCAGGACCGCTGCGTGTCCTCGCGCCAGGACTGGGACGCCGCCGTGTCGCTGATGGACGCCGCCGTGCGGGAGCGGCTCGACATCACGCACCAGGAGCTCAAGGAACTCACCGGTAACTGTACTCGCCTGGTACTGTAGTCATCTGGCTGGACTCGCCGTATAGCTGATGGACACCAGCTCTTCAAAAAAAATCAAACACGTGTAGTACTTTTTATTTTTCATTAGTTGTTGTCCACGGTTTCACCCGCGTTTCGAAAGAATTACTTAACCCATCTAGATAAAAAGTACCCTAGAACCGTCTCCAGAGTCCCCTGTATCTTCGTAACAAATTTCATCCAAATTGCAAAATTAGTCCAACCGTTCATGCGTGATGCTGTGGCCAGGGGAGATAGGGATTAATTTTTATAATATAGCTTTTAGTGAATATATTTATTGAAAATCAAACACCAGATTAAGCCACTAATCACTTTAATCTCCAAATAAAACTAATTTTAACAGAATCTTTCGTCCTAACGTCTTTTACTCGTCCTTCTAGCTCCCAATCCCCTTTCTCTCTCTCACACACCGTCTCTCTCGCTCACACACTCAGTCAACTAATCGAATACCCAAGTATGAGTAGTATAACATGTTCGCTGTGGCAGGCCCGGGCATGAAGGAGCGCTGGCTGTACTGGCAGTCTGCGTCCGAGGAGCAGGCGCGGCGGGGCGAGGTCCGCGCGGAGCTGGAGCGGCTGGGGCTGGCGCGGCCGGCGCTGGCGTATGATGAGGTGGTGGCCGTGCGGGACAACCTGCGCCGGAAGGGCGTCGAGGTCGACAACGACTACATACGAGAGACCTGGAAGCCTGTCTACCTTAAGTTAGTATCATTACCGCTGCTTCCCGCGTCTCGAAGAAACTACTTAACATACCCGGATGAAAAGTAGCAAAGAACCGTCTCCAGGTTCCCATCAAAATTCATCAAAATCGGGTCAACAGTTTTACCGTGAATGTGTAACAAACGAGCTCTCTTTCGCATTTATAATATTACTAGTACTATAACCACGACTTACGCCTTCCTGCTCATCCCCAATAACATATAGCGTGATAATTTATAGCCGAAAGTCTTACCAGGTATACGATAAACATATTTGGAAAATTTCTAGTAATTCTATTCAGTAGTTTTTGCGTGAAAATCAAACAGATAAACATCCAAACAGACACTCAGACAAACAGAAAAATATCTAAAAATCTGATATTTCATCAGCATTATATCTCGATCACGTGGACACCACTTTTTATTATTTAATGTACAGATTTTTCCCCGTTACAATCCTTACTTATATTATAAATGCGAAAGAAACTCTTATCTTTCTGTCTGTCGCGCTTTTACGCCAAAACTACTGAACCGATTTAAATGAAATGTAGTACACAGATAGTCTAGAGCCTGAGAAAGGACATAGGCTACTTTTTACCCGGGTGCGTGAAGTTGTTTCCTCAGGATGCGGGTGAAACCGCGGGAAACAGATAGTATTATTGTATGTTTATGATGATAATTATTCGTTTGTAAATCAATTGCAGGAACTTCCTACAGCGCGCACAAACGAGAGCGAGAGACTGTCGGAAGAGCTTCTACCTGTACAGTCAGCAGAACGGGAACGGGGTCAGTGTCCTTGTGTGACTTGTCGTAATCTTGATGTAATATAAATATTAATTGCAAATATTAATCGGTAATGTTTATTTGGCGATTGCGTATAGGACTTCAATGTGAGTATCTCAATAATTTTATTATGTTATAGGAAGACGACTTTTTTTTTCTACTATTTAAAAAAAACTCGATATAATAATTCCAATTCCAATGCATTGCAAGTAAGGATTACTATAACTTAACATAAAATGGCTTGTGTATTATAATAATATTTCACTTTTTTTAGGCAATAACATACAAATATAAATATTTGAAAAATGAAATATTGTTAGGTTTATTCAACTTTTGTCTGTGTGCATGTATCAAAGTATTTGTAATATCAAGAGATATTGAATTATCGATAAGTTGTGGACTGTACCATTATTTAAATTAAATTTAGAACATTTTTACTAACTATCCATATCAAACCATCAAAAAAGTAACGTTTTTTTTACAAATCGACCGTCAAATATATCGACAGTTTACAATCTCGCTAGTTAGATTGGCGACATACGTAACATTGGTTGCAGAAGGAGTGCTGCGAGGTGGTGATGTTCTGGCGCGTGCAGCAGACGCTGCGCACCACGGCCAACGCGCTGCGGCAGCAGATCGGCAACCGCGAGGCCGCCCGCCTCGACCGCGAGCTGCGGGAGGTGCTGGACGAGGTGACGTACTAGCTGCACCATTGCAATGCATTTTTTTGGTCTAGGAACCTTCGCCAATTGATACCTGTACCAATTGGTTTTACGAAAAATTAAAACAAAATCATAACCTATTTTGTTCCAATTTTCGCACATAGATAAATAAACTGGCATTAAATGATTAATGATGTTTAGAGCATGATATTGATATAAATGCCATCCTTACGCCATTTTGTTAATGTCTATGGCAGAATTATAACAAAATAGGTAAGAATAGAGTTAGTTAGTTGAGTTAGAGTACGCAGAAGAACCCACTCATTTTCATCACAGTCGAGTCAATGGTTTAGGAACGCATAGCGGACAAACGTACAAACATTTATTATTATTCAATATCGATAGACGAAAGATCTCGTAGCTAAGTAACAGCCGCACGGTTCGACCGATCAAAGGTTAAGCTGCGCTTGGCGCGGTCGGCCCGTGGATGGGTGACCATCTATGTCACAGTGAGACTCCGTGCCTCGGAAAGCACGTTAAGCAGTTGGTCCCGGCTGTCATTTGTAGATCTTTGACAGTCGTTACGGGTAGTCAGAAGCCAGAAAGTCTGACAACCAGTCTTACTAAGAGGTATCGCGTTACCCCGTTACTGGGTTGTGGAGGTCAGATAGGCAGTCACTCCATGTAAAATACTGGTACTCAGCTGCATTCGGTTTAGACTGGAAGCCGACCCCAACATAGTTGGGAAAAGGCTAGGCAGATGGATATATAGACGAAAGATGTGATGTTTCATTTAAAAATCTGGGTAGGAGACACCAAGGCAAAACCTTTTTTATAGGTATTAATTTCACAGTCATTAACGCTTAACTCAATAAGAAAGCACTTACATAATTACTCTTAATTAGTAATTAAATAACCTTTTTTTATGTAGCGTTCGGATTGTAAAAATATTTGCTATTGAAAAACCTAAACTCTAACTTAAATATTATAAATGCGAAAGTGAGTTTGTGTTTACGCTTTCATTGTAAAACGGCAAAACCGATTTGGATGAAATTTGGTACAGAAAAAAAAGGAGATGGTTCTATGCTACTTTTTTTTTCATAGTGCGTTAAGTAATTCCCTCGGTATGCGGGTGAAGCCGCGGGAAACAGCAGTTAAATATAATACATTATGCTTTTTAACTCCAGATGGCGGCTGACCCCGAACTGAAGAAGAAGCTGCTATCCGGCAGACGAGTAGAGCTAGCCGAAGAATTGAGTAAGTTTGCACATAAAAACACACCACACTAAAACATATTTAAACTGTGGCCACTCTCTGGAAACATCTTATATTATATTTAAAGTTAACAACTCTTGTACAGCTTGGCAAAAAAGTCTAGAAACGGAACTAATTTTTTTTATTGCTGGCAATTAATGTCGTTCTGTGTCGTTCGATGTAAACAAAGTTCGCGAGTTACTTATTTTTTTATTTCGACCATCAAAACGTTATAAAACCACGTTATAATAAATAAAACCATTCGGAGTACTAGCAAGGAAACAATTTATAATGTTTATAGGCGATATCTGGTCGAACATGAGGCTTAAACTCTTCTTTCCGATCTCGACGATATTTACCAAAGTACCGCCATTATGACAGGTATGTAAGAGTTTGTTTTGTTGTATTTAGTTGTATCAAGTGTTAATTTATGATCTCTATTTGGTTTTGAATTGCTTGAATACGAAATAAGTGAAATTTTGAACAATAAACATCGAGCATATAGGTTATGTTTACGTTTTGTCTTTGACACTTTGGTATAGCGCGACTAGATAATATTGATACTTGAGTGGCTTGAGCCTTGATACTCTGCAATATGTAAATTCGCATAACATTATCTATAAGTGTGATCACAAGATAATATAATACTTGTTATAACTAGCATTTAAAAATCACAAAAAAAAAATAGGTACCGTAAACTTTTTACGTTTAATATTGATAGAGGTTTAATCCAATTTTTTATCTTTATAGGAAGCACCGAACGTGCATTTCAATCTATAACCGAGTAGGAGTTCAAAAGAATTCATGCCAGCATGTTAACAAAATAGAAAAGGAGTATTATGAATTTATGAGAGGGCTCGTACTCGGACATAAAACGTTTAGGAATCAATCTCCAACATGATAGCGCAGTGCCTTTGAATCTGAGTGTGACTCAGATGAGTTTATGGCTAGCTCTAGCCAAGACATGGATGTGGCGGGCGTGGAATATTTAGAGGAAGATTTGTTGAAATCAAATATAATAACGCTATATTCATACGCCTTTTTTTTATACCCAAAAAAATTTGAAAACACAGGAGTGCTTACATTATTAGTGCTTATAAGTAATTTGCATTCAGTTACATGACGTGAATATTTGTTATTACATTTTATAATACTTACTGATTTTAATTAATTATAGAAATACAGCTTAGTATCAAGACGATAGCATGGTACGCTATACGGTCGCAGCGGGTTGCCACGCGAACGGCAAAGTGGCGCCCCTATTAATTTCTACTCTTTTTTGCCAAGCTGTAGGTATATCTATACTTACATAATAAAGCTGAAGAGTTTGTTTGTTTGAACGCGCTAATCTCAGAAACTACTGGTACGATTTGAAAAATGCTTTTAGTGTTAGATAGCTCATTTATTGAGAAAAATACTCTAAGCAAAACTTGGTCGCATAGGTGCTGTTCTATAATTTGACTGAATGTTTTATTTTATCTTTGCAGAGAGAGTACGACAGGTCCAGGAGAGATTAGAAGAGTTTATAGAGGCGCTTAATAAAGAGAAATAGTTGTTAGTTGTATATTGTAGTTATGATATGTATGTACTTGGATACATAGGGGCTCGTGTCGCCAGTGAGCTAGTGCGCCCAACACGGTAGGTAGACTATTCACCTGAAGATATTATTGCACTTATTTATTATCATGTTCTAAATATTAACTTTATTCTATCACTTGTATTCAGAAGAAAATTGCTAAATGTCTATGAAATGTAACACCTTTTTAATTCTTATATTTTTTTATAAAATAAATGGATAAATTTGTGAAAATTACAAATGTCTGTTTCATGTCTTCCGGATAGATTATCTACCAGATTAATTCAGAATTGGAACGTCATTTATATGGAAGAATCTGGCGGATAAGTTAACCCAGATATGATGAAACTGTCCGTTAATGATGAAGACAAAAAAATCATTACAAACAGACGTAATATTCAATATGTCTATTTATAGAAGTGTATTGGTGTGAACGATGGTGATAAAATTTATTATGACAGGTGTGTTCAAAATCTGTACAGAAGATCAATGCGCGTGCGCATAGTTGTAGAGGGGTGGTGGGAGGAACGACATAAATGACCCAATGACAATTGAACGGCATTTCAGCATAGTTGAATGGCGGAAAAAGTATGATTGGTTTAGTTTATAGTTTGTATGATATTATTTATATGTGACAACCCAGTGAAAATGACGTGTGTTACTCGCTGCTTTTAGCTCTTACAATGTTTTGGGAGCGTCTAGTATGTTATCTACCTTGTTTGAACCGCAAAGCTATATGCATTTTCTGAGTGTATTAATCTTAGATCTATAACAAAAAACCGGGATATTACTATTTGTTTAAAATTGTCAACACAAAGCGAATAAGCTTGTTGATTCGTGCTTTTATTTTGCGTTTATAACTGGGTCTTTGGAAATGGGAAAATTCCAAGGCTAGGTTATATGAGTAGACCCAAGGGAACGTTTAAATTGATATATAGGTTAAGACATATATCTTTCTTATATTGAGAGTTCCTAGGTTACCGATAACAGGTAGGGCAAGACAATGTTTGGAGGCCTGTGTCTAGAACTGGCATATACAGCTAATGTTTATATAGTTAAATAAAGTATAACTGTTATCTCACACTGGTCATAGTTTATATTAATTAAGAATGTAATGTTACCAAATATCTAGATGATGTTATATTATTATCATGTAATCATTTGATCTTTTTTCTTACAAGCACTTTGATTTCACAATATTTACTCATTTAATTTCTATATTCTTTCACTAATCTTTACTGTATTTATGAACTCGGTTAATTTCAATTTCACATGATTTTGATACTTTTTTGATAGATAGTCATAGACTTTTTTTACTTACAACATGATTTTGCGTTAACACCTTGTAAATTATATATGAAAAATACATTTAGTTCATGTTATCTTTACAGTCGAAGCTTATTAATGTGTCCTAGTTGAAAGGACAAGCATACTAATGTTAATGTTGAATGAAGTGAAACATTTCCTGCTAGACACTCCTGCGCACAGGGCACTGGCGACGGGCCTGCTACGTTGTATTATTTTGTTATTAATTTAACCGCTTGATCTAAGTTGTCTTTTAATAAAACGTTAAGAAAATAAAACTAGTTTTATTTGTTAAAACATTTAATTAACAATAGGTTAACATTTGTTATGTAAAATAAAGTAATATAAAAAATGCGTTCTTATTAACAGTGTAACTTTAATCACGTAAAAAAGGTGCGTTTAAATAATACTGCATTTAATAACAATAAAAATAAAGCTGTCTTATTTCGAAATAACAAGAACGTGCTATAAAAATTATAAGATTTTATCTGAAACCCAAGAAACAGGTACCAAGTTGAATTCGACATTGTTCTTTTCGTATATTCGATGTATACACGTATTTCTTACAACAATCTTTGTAATCCAGATCATAAATGTGTATAATAATATCTAATTTAAATAAAATAATAATAGCAGTTTAAGTCTATGCGTTACTACTAATACAAGAAGTGATTACGTAACTCGAATTTCTAATATAATATGTTTTAAGAAAGCAGCTGTAAGTCAGCTCAAATACTATATTGTACGACAATACATATCGCGCTTGGGAAAATTTAAGTCTAATCCTGAAAAAAATATTTAATACTAACAACTAGAGATTCTAGTTGAGAAGAAATTATTACATCATAAAATTACGAAAACACTTGAACAACCAACCTCACTCACAGTACAGCGTGTGCAAATATTTCAATGACTTTATCTTTCATGAGCTGCTCTTTGATCTCATTCCTCATTGCTTTTTCGAGGTCGTACTGGCACTCCCTGAGTACGTACACCACCATCCGTCGCTGGATGCCAACGCTGTCTGCCAACATACCTTTCAATACGGCGCCGTTGAACCTCAACCTCGAATTGCTGTACATGAAATTATCATTTAAATAATCAGCCAAAGCATAAGTATACAGCTCGGTTATGGAGTCGAAGTATGTGCACACGAGTTGAGCGACCTCCTTCACTATGTATCTCCCGAAGACGAAGCCCACAACCTCCACGCCCTCCGACTTCCTCCGCTTTACATCAGCAAACACGTCCGGCATCTGTTTCATACTCTGCCTCACCGCTTTGTAGTACAACATAGTAAGATGCACCTGCACATACCTGTCAAAGTATTCCTCTTTGGGCATGAACGTCTGCATCCAAGCTAAGATCTTCTCGATTACTGACAAACAACACGTGTAGTCAGTGTTAAAGAAAGCGGCATTGTATTTTAGATTCTTCATAATTTGAATCAGTCTATTCTTGAAATTCGAGTCCTTGTTACAGCGCAGAGTATCTAACTGTTCAAAAAACCGGTTCCCTATCTTCGCAAATCTCCTTTCCAAATCCTCGTCACTTCTGGACAGCATCAAGTACCTGATATAAAGAGCAGGAAACGATATCGCCGGAATGTCTTTGTCAGTATTGTCGAGAATCTGAAGCAATATGTTTTCGATAGTCTCGCCACATTCCGGAAGAAGTACCACCAGTTCCGTAAGCATATCGTCAGCACCAGAATAAGAGATTTTGATCATGGAAAGGTACAAGGTAGCACAGTAATCAGGTTTTAGGCTGGACGGCAGCCAGTCAGAGTTTCTGAGAAGTCGACGGAGCCTCTCGCGAGGTGCCAGGTCGACATTGGAGAACAGGGGTTTAATGATATCCCATACTCTGACGTCAGCACGAGCGCCGAAACGGCGAAAGTACCTCAATGCCACTTGCAACGCTACTACTGGACGCAGCTTCGCTGCTGACGCGAAGGTATCGAGCAGTGAGCCTCCTGCGGAGCGCATGCTGAGCGCTAGAGCCACTCTCACCGTGCGCCGCTCGGCCGCTAGTGCACGGGTTAACTCAGCTCTCTCTACTTCCCGGCAGCGCATGGCTCGCGTTGCGACAGCTTTCACGCCAGTCTTGCGCCAGCCCCATTCAGCCATGTTGAGGGCAGGCCGGCCGCGATGTGCGCAGGCCCTTAGCGCCGCCGTAAACTTCACACGATCTTTACCCGCAGCGTCGAACTCACGTATTACCGCCTCCAAGTCAGTGCCCAGTACACTTGCCAGAGGTCGAGCCAACTTTACATTCTGTTCTTTTCCAATCTTCTCTTTTAAGGCGATGCAAAGCAGTGCTGTTATATCGTGTTTCTTGTTAAAGTATAGCACTAGCTTCGAAGTAAATCTATCGAAACTAGTCTTACGAGCAGCCAATATATCGACCACCCGCTTGACTTCAAGAACAGTCGGATCATGTCTCAGTGCATTCACCAGTGCTGCTTCGTCTCGTCGGAACTCCATGTTATGTCGCAGCAGCTCACGCCTAGCAATCCTCGCATTATATAGCCGTTCCAATAATGGACGCGCCATGTCTGCGTCACGTGAAGCCAAAGCCACCACTGCTTGCAGCGCCGGTGATTCAGACTTAACGCGAACGCAATATGTTTTCAGAACATCTAGCATCTGACCGAGTCGCTCTGCGGCTACTGATGGTTCTACATCTGAAGCAGCTGCCGTTAACATGTTCTGAAGACCGACAGCAACACGCACTCGTTCGTCCGCCTTCAGGGAATACTCTGCCAGCGTTGAAAAGTCTTTTAAAAACGCGACGCGGACGGCTTGTTCACATTCACCAGCTAATAATTGGCGAATCACAACGGCGTGTAGCCCCTCGTGGCACGCGGCTTCGGAAGGTCCGCCGTCAAGTCCGAGTCCATGCCCGAAGTCCAGCAAATGTTGCCAGACATCAGCAGGCAGGCGCCAGACGTTGGCGCGCTTCACGAGACTGCGCAGCACGGAGGCGCGCGTGTGCGGGGGCTCGTTACTGTGCCGCGCCGCGAGTTGCAGCACAGCCGACACCGCTTCAGTACGACCACCGCTCTTGCTCACCAAAACAAGGAAAATATCGCGCCGCCTGTCCGCTGAGGCAGTAGCACCCAATCGCTGACTTAATTCATGCAGACTACGATCAAAACTAGTAAAACGAAACTCATCGAACAAGCGATCCAAATCGGTTTTCACTTGGATCAGGCATTCTGCATCGTCTGCGTAGGTGTCACATTTATATGCGCAACATCTCATCATTCCTCTTGACATCCTTATGTCGTCATCATGCATCCAGCAAACCGGCCTACAATCCTCGTCGTCGAATATGTGCGTTTCAATGTCCGAACGCGGTGGAGACTCCGGTGTTGAGTACGGCCATTCCTGCACAGACTCTCCAACATCCTTCTCAACGAACACTCGTTTCTTGAACGCGGCTCTCTTATCGGGGCTGAGTCGTTTGATCAGCGGCTCCACAGCTTTGTACTGGAACCAATGCTGCAGGTAACTCGCCCGAGCTAGCTGCAGCACCACCTCCTGGCACTCCTCGACACTGAGCCGAGCTGCAAGAGTCGGGATGTGCAGGAAATACGCCACGTACAGCTCCAGCTTATTTGAGAATCTAGTTTTATGACAGCGCAGGATGTAGTCAGTCGCAGATGGACTGAATCTGCTAAAGCTGTTGATATCGAAATACTTTTCTGTGATGTCAAGAAACAAATCGGCGTCCGACTTCAGCACGCATTTCACGCTGTTGTAAAAGGACTTTTCTTGTTCGAGATAGCGAGCTTTCACATCTTCATCCGTCGCCAACGAATCGAAATATATTTTGGCGACTCGAGGACATTTCTCGCACAATACTTTTAAATAATGACTGGATATCTTTGCCAATATCTTGGGAGCCTCTTCCAGTATAAACTCTTGGTTGCAGTGACTAAGAAACTTTATGGCCAACTCAAATGAGTTCTGCTTGTAGTGCTGATAGAACTCCTGACACATTGCTGGCTCGCGCAGATTGATGTAGAGCCAGTGTTTCATTTTGGTAACTGCTGGCGCTAGCATTTCTGGGAAGAGAACATCTTCTAAATACTTGGGGTTAATAATGTCATGGTGGTGTACAAGCCAGGTCGCTTTCAGGGCTCTGCTCACGAACAGCATGTCGTCGTCTTTCAAGTTGCGTATTATGTAGTGAACATGTTGCAGCTTTACGGCAAGATCTATCTTAAAGAGTCGGTCGAGCGGAGACTGTTCGGGCAGAGCCTCCACGTCGGGGATCGTGGCTCCACTCTCATGAGCCTCACGCACCAAGCAGTTGAGGTGCCGGTGACGCTGGCCCAGGTTGTCTCCTGACAACGTTACTGGTATAAGTGCTGCCATCTGTAAATAAAAAGAGTCAATTGAAACAGTTTTTTGGACGCGTATAGTCTACGACGTAATGTTCAGTAACTGCTTGGCTTTTACGTGCCAAACACGTGAAGAACAACGGGGTGCTGCAGAGAAGAGGTTTTTAACAAAAATTCTAGTAATAACTTTTCATCTGCCTGGCTTTTTTCCAATCATACCCATGTTTGGTTCGGCTTCCAGTCTAACCGCATGCACCGGATTACCAGTGTTTTACATGGAGCCACTATCTGACGTGCACAACCCGGTTACTGGCTAACTTTGGTAAAACAGGGTGTCTGCCTTCTAACTACCCGTAACGACTGTCTAAGATCTACAAAAGACAGCCGGGGCCGACGTCTTAACGTACTTTCCGAGTCACGGTGGAGTCTCTGTATGACATAGAATGGTCGCCCATCTAAGGACCGACCGCGCTAAGCGTAGCTTAACTTTTTATCGATCGACCCATTGCTTTTACTCAGCCACGAGCTCCTCCATATATACATATTACGTATACTGCATAAGTAGACAATGTTACCTATTTAAATTTATATTTTTATGGATTTTGAAATGTTTATTTTTTGTAAAGGAAAAAAAAACGCATTTTTGTTGCCAGTAATGATACTAATATGTACCATTCGATACAGTACCTATGTTGTTAGTATCCACATAGAAATATTCGAGGATTACTATTAATTAGTAAAATAAATGACACTGATGCGTCTGCTGCACGTGGATTATTTATATCACTAATAAACGAGTTACATAGATGTGGCGAGCATTTTATGAAATATTAATTGATATAGGTAGGTAGTTATTTATTCGTAATTAAGGGAAAGTTGGACATTCAAGTTAAACTTGCAATCTCTTATTAAACGTCAAGTACTCGTTGTAGAGAGCAGTAGCATCAGTAAAAAAATATTACGCGTGTAAAAAAGAATCATCAACGAACGTCAACTATCGAACAGCGAAGGTGTGAGAAAAAAGATACAGTGGTGGGACCCACCGTCCTCTTTTTCAAGACTTATAAAATTTTGCAATGACCGATGTCGGGAGTGAGTCAGTGTCGGACACATCAGCGAGATCCTAAAAAAAGGGTCGTTTTTTGTTTTTCTATTACAAGATGAAACTTGTTTAAGTCAGGGTACCTATGTATTGAAGAAGCTGAGACTGCGCAGGTAACTCATTCATTACATTCTCTTTTTATCTTTATTTTCAATTTGTTTAGGTCTACCTACTTTAACCATATAGTTATTGATAATATAAGTAGGTACCTAGAGAAAGATACTAAAGACAAATATTTACAATCAAATATGTACCTACTTACCTCTTAACTTGGATTTGAATCGGCAGTGATAAAGTTAATAACAAACGAGTCGTGTTTGAACAATAAGTTAGTAGGTAGGTACCTACATGTTACAATGTTAGCTAAAACCAGGCTAAAACGAACTTACCTTGGGCTTCGTTAACACAATATTTCAAAATGATATTCGCTATGTTCTTCAGCTTGGAATATTAAAACAGATTTCAAGTTACAATAAGAAATTAATCCAAGAATAAAATCACAAAATATTGAGACGTAGGTTTATCAAAACATTATTCACTCACTACGCCTCTCAAGGCCGCGTAACAGAATGGGCCACAGACTAAACTACACCGGCACAATGACCTTGAGATAATTTTAGGAGTGATCCACGATCCACCTCCTGACTGACACGCCCAAAATATGACTCATTCATTTACTGCT
Source organism: Pyrrhia umbra (assembly GCA_963891755.1). NCBI lineage: Eukaryota > Metazoa > Arthropoda > Insecta > Lepidoptera > Noctuidae > Pyrrhia > Pyrrhia umbra. The sequence goes on from OY982943.1 coordinate 8,911,666, forward strand.
AAAAAAATAGTTCTTTAATTATTGTTTTTTAATTAAAATTAGCTATTCATTTTTTTAATATTAATTTTAATTCATTCGCTTTTGAATACCTTTACAATTTGAATACCTCTTAATGCGTGGTAACTGGTAACACAGCAGATACATACTGATTTTTAACATTTTACATTTTATTAAATTTAGGTATAGGTTACCTATTAGATAAAAAAAACAGTAAAACTGTTAATGCTCGTCGTATGCTCTGCCCTTAAACTAAAATATAAAATAATGTTACTTAATTACTATTTTAATATGGCAAGTCTGATACTTTTGGCGGGAATTTTGATTACCTTACCATTATATTTTGTGTTTATATAAAAAGGCTCGTACTTTGCTATAAATGTTGGGTAGCCGATTTACATGATCAAAGTAATAAAAAAAAATTGATATTATTATTTTTATATCATTAAGTAACGGTTAGAAACTTATTATCACATCAAATTCGGAATTCAATGTGAATATAACCTATTATGTACGGCTGCATAGTTTATTAGATTACTTACAAGTTTTATTGTGAGCACAAAACAGGATGAACATTTTGAAGATAAAAAATTGTAACAACCAGCTATTTATAATTAGTCTAAGGTAGTTTCATTATTCTAGAAAAGTAATTCAGCGTGGACAAAAATCTGTATAGATTTTTCCTTCTTCAAAAGTTCCTCGGTCTCTCTTCTCAAAGAGCCCTCCATTATCGTATCGACGTTTTCTAAATACTTACACTGCCACACGACGTTGATTGCCAACGCCTTCTAGACCGGTGCCAATAACTTTTGAAAACAAAAAAAATAATAGTAGGATGAAACCCATTGGAAAAGGAGGAGAATACAATAAAAATGATAGGAAAAATAAATTACGGGCGATCTGAGGTCGGGAAGTGGGGGGGAGGGGGGGTTAAAGTTAAAAAAACGGTTTATCTCAATTTCCGGCAAAACTACAAGTCCTATGAAAAAAAGTTAAATGGCAAAGTTGTAGGTAATAAAAAGATCTACAACTTTTGGATTCACACTTTTTTCACATAACCTCAAAATTTATGTGAAAAATTCAAAAAACTAAGTTTTTGGTTTTTTATTTTTATCTTTTACAATAATTATTTTTTTTTCACAAAATTTAGTGAAAACTTACCTTTTTATGTCCCAAACACACTGTAATTTATTTGATTTAAAATAACTATTTTTTCACCCTTATTTTGACTTAATATCGAAAAAACACCCTAATTTTCAATCGAAAATTCTCGTGTCAAAATATCACTTTTTTTTAAAAAGTCGGTAGTCTTTTTGTTCTTTGAAATCTCTACTTTCTGATGGTATAAAAAAATATTTACATTGCTATGGTAAATGTTCTCAGAAAATATAAAGAAACGCTACGAAATAACAGTTAGCAAGGCCTAGATCCTTCTAGCAACTCCCCACTTCTCTATGAAATACCTTTTGATGAGCTAAAAGGTATTTCATAGAGAGGTCCGAGGTTCCGTAGGTCACTCTGATACATAAATTATCTTAAAATAGCAATAAATAGGCATCTACGCAAAAAAATTAAGCCGGTCTAGGCCTTACTACCTGTTATTTCGTAGCGTTTCTTTATATTTTCTGAGAACATTTACCATAGCAATGTAAATATTTTTTTATACCATCTGAAATTAGAGATTTCAACGAACAAAAAAGACCATCGACTTTTAAAAAAAAAGTGATATTTTGACACGAGAATTTTCGATTGAAAATTAGGGTGTTTTTTCGATATTAAGTCAAAATAAGGGTGAAAAAATAATTATTTTAAATCAAATAAATTACAGTGTGTTTGGGACATAAAAAAGGTAAGTTTTCACCAAATTTTGTGAAAAAAAAATAATTATTGTAAAAGATAAAAATAAAAAACCAAAAACTTAGTTTTTTGAATTTTTCACATAAATTTTGAGGTTATGTGAAAAAAGTGTGAATCCAAAAGTTGTAGATCTTTTTATTACCTACAACTTTGCCATTTAACTTTTTTTCATAGGACTTGTAGTTTTGCCGGAAATTGAGATAAACCGTTTTTTTAACTTTAACCCCCCCTCCCCCCACTTCCCGACCTCAGATCGCCCGTAATTTATTTTTCCTATCATTTTTATTGTATTCTCCTCCTTTTCCAATGGGTTTCATGCTACTATTATTTAATTCACTTTTTACCGTTTTTAGAGGCTAAAAGCACTGGCCTATTCTGCCAATATACCACTGAGAATGGCTTCAATAAATTTACTTCTCGGCCGACAGTTCCTACATGAAGTTATTACGTAAATACATAGACAGGGCGTCAGAATATAGTTCTGTTATGGAGTCGAAGTATGTATCTACACATGAGTATTTTTTTTGGCACAAGGTATTAAGCTTTGGTATTAAGGTACAAAGGCAGAACAAAAAAAACTGTCTTAATTTCATGTATTTATTAAATTAAGCTTCACTTGCAATCGTAATTGCCAACAAACAAGACAACGCAACGAGGAGGCATGTAAGTAAGATGAGAATTGAAAACATAAAAAAATTAGAAACATTACTGATAGGAACATTACTTCGAAAACAATCAAGAAATGCGTATTATACGTAGTACAGATCAAATAATACAACGTGTTATACTTATAGCTATTTATGTAAAATGGGACAGCTAAGAAAATTCTGACGTTGTATGTACTGCGCGGGACGCGATCCAAGAAGGCAAGCGGGACACATCTCAACTCTAGTTATGGGTTACCCCACTTATTATCTTATAATTATATAATTTCCGCAAATACGATAAGCTCAACAGCCTTATCCTGTTGAATTACTTTAATAATCTCTTTTCTCATGGAGTCGTCCACATCTTTTCGAAGATCTCTTAGAACGTCCACCGCCAAACGCCGCTGGCCGCCAACTCCATCTGCCAGCATACCTTTGACAACGGCTCCAATGAACTTGGACCTCGAGCTCCCGTACTTAAATTTATATAAGTAATAAACCAAAGCATCAGTATATAGCTCTATTATGGAGTCGAAGTATGTGCACACGAGTTGAGCGACCTCCTTCACTATGTATCTCCCGAAGACGAAGCCCACAACCTCCACGCCCTCCGACTTCCTCCGCTTTACGTCAGCGAACACGTCCGGCATCTGTTTCATACTCTGCCTCACCGCTTTGTAGTACAACATAGTAAGATGCACCTGCACATACCTGTCAAAGTATTCCTCTTTGGGCATGAACGTCTGCATCCAAGCTAAGATCTTCTCAATTACTGACAAACAACACGTGTATTCAGTGTTTAAAAATGCGGTATTATAATTTATACTGGCCAAAATCTGACGCAGTCTACTTCCAAACCTAACATCTTCTTCGCGACGTAACTTATCTAAAATCTCTAAAAACTGATTACCTATCTTCGTATATCTCTCGTTAAAATCCTGGTCGTTTCTAGACAGCAACAAATATCGGACATAAAGCGCTGGTAACGGTATCACCGGAGGATGTACCTTCTCATTAGTCTTCTCGAACATACAAAGCAAAATATGTTCAACGGTGTCTTGTCGTATCTCAGGAAGAAGCATGCACACATTACGAAGCACGTGCACCGATCCTGAGTACGTAATTTTATTAATAGCGATATATAACGTGGCGCAATAGTCTGGTTTAATGGTAGACGGAAGCCAATCGGTGTTTCTAAGTAATTTTTGGAGCCTCTCGCGGGGTGCCAGATCTACACTTAAGAATAGGGGTTTGACGATATCCCATACCCTGGGGTCAGCACCAGCTCCAAAACGACGGAAGTACGGCAACGCTACTTGCAACGCTACTACTGGACGCAGCTTCACTGCTGACGCGAAGGTATCGAGCAGTGAGCCTCCTGCGGAGCGCGTGCTGAGCGCTAAAGCCACTCTCACCGTGCGCCGCTCGGCCGCTAGTGCACGGGTTAACTCAGCTCTCTCTACTTCCCGGCAGCGCATGGCTCGCGTTGCGACAGCTTTCACGCCAGCCTTGCGCCAACCCCATTCAGCCATATTGAGGGCAGGCCGGGCGCGGTGTGCGCAAGCCCTTAGCGCTGCTGCGTAGGTCACAACATTTGTACCCGCTGCGTCTAATTCACTCAAAACTTTTTCAAAGTCTTGGCACAAAAGACTTGCGAGCGGTCGCGTCAGTTTAACGTTTTCACATTTTTCGATCCCCTTCCGCAATGTGCGAGCTAGTTGGCCCGCAATATCTTCTCTCTGATTGAAGTACACCACCAGCTTGGAAATAAATACATCAAAATGAGACCGACGAGTAGCTATTACTTTCGCAACTTCGTCAAGATTGAGAGCGGGTGGGTCGTGACGTAAAGCATTAAGGAACGCCGCCTGATTATGCAGAAACTTTAAGTTTGCACGGAGTAAGTCACGGCGTCCAATCTTAGCATTGTATAGCCGTACTAGTAAGTGTTGAGCGGCTATTTCATTACGCAAAGCTAAGCTTTTCACAGCCTCCACAGTGGGCGATGCAACCTCGACACTAATGTGATAAGTTTCAATGACGTCGAGCAACTGACCAAGGCGTCGTGCGACTACTGCTGTATCGACATCTGCAGCAGCGGCTGCCAACATATTTTGGAGACCGAAAGCAACGCACACTCGTTCGTCCGCTTTCAGGGAATACTCTGACAGCGTTGAAAAGTCATCAAAAAATGCCACTCGAATGGCTTCTTCACATTCGCCAGCTAATAGTTGGCGAATCACAGCGGCGTGCAGCCCTTCACGGCATGCGGCTTCGGAAGGTCCACCGTCGAGTCCAAGTCCATGCCCGAACTCCAGCAAATTTTGCCAGACATCAGTAGGCAGGCGCCAGACGTTAGCGCGTTTTACGAGACTACGCAGTATAGAGGCACGTATGTGCGGTGGTTCATTACTGTGCCGCGCTGCTAAACGTAACAGAGCCGACACTGCGTCACTGCGCCCACCACTCTTGCTTACCAACACAAGGAAAATATCACGGCGTCTCTCCGTTGAACCTGCAGCCCGTAACCGTTGCCCTAAATCGTGCAGAGCCCGATCGAATCCAATAAATCGAAACTCATCGAACAATCGGTCTAAGTCAGTCTTCTCTCTTGAGCATTCTATGTAGTCACAACGACAACCCTTTTTTTTTTTTATTAGGCGCTTCGGGACTTTAATCCCATAGACTGGCTGATAATCCTCGTCGTCAAATATATGTGGATCAGAGTCAGAACGCAGTGGGGATTCCGGTGTTGAGTACGGCCATTCCCTCACGCACTCTCCAACATCCTTCTCAACAAACACTCGTTTCTTGAACGCGGCTCTCTTATCTGGGCTGAGTCGTTTGATCAGCGGCTCTACAGCTTTGTACTGGAACCAATGCTGCAGGTAACTCGCCCGAGCTAGCTGCAGCACCACCTCCTGGCACTCCTCGACACTGAGCCGAGCAGCAAGAGTCGGGATGTGCAGGAAATACGCCACGTACAGCTCCAGCTTATTTGAGAATCTAGTTTTATGACAGCACAGGATGTAGTCAGTCGCAGATGGACTCAATCTGCTAAAGCTGTTGATATTGAAATACTTTTCTGTGATATCCAGAAACAAATCAGCGTCCGACTTCAGCACGCATCTCACGCTGTTGTAAAAGGACTTTTCTTGTTCGAGATAGCGAGCTTTCACATCTTCATCCGTCGCCAACGAATCGAAATATATTTTGGCGACTCGAGGACATTTCTCGCACAATACTTTTAAATAATGACTGGATATCTTTGCCAATATCTTGGGAGCCTCTTCCAGTATAAACTCTTGGTTGCAGTGACTAAGAAACTTTATGGCCAACTCAAATGAGTCCTGCTTGTAGTGCTGATAGAACTCCTGACACATTGCTGGCTCGCGCAGATTGATGTAGAGCCAGTGTTTCATTTTGGTAACTGCTGGCGCTAGCATTTCTGGGAAGAGAACATCTTCCAAATACTTGGGGTTAATAATGTCATGGTGGTGTACAAGCCAGGTCGCTCTCAGGGCTCTGCTCACGAACAGCATGTCGTCGTCTTTCAAGTTGCGTATTATGTAGTGAACATGTTGCAGCTTTACGGCGAGGTCTATCTTAAAGAATCGGTCGAGCGGAGACTGTTCGGGCAGAGCCTCCACGACAGGGATCGTGGCTCCTCTCTCATGAGCCTCACGCACCAAGCAGTTGAGGTGCCGGTGACGCTGCCCCAGGTTGTCTCCTAATAATATTACTGGTATACGCGACGCCATCTGTAAATAAAAAAAATAAGTGTGTAAGCAGGAAGAAAACACCATCGGAGAGAAATAATGACGTTTAATTCTTATTCACAGTAAATAAGTACAGTTTAATGTATTTACAGCACTTTGCTCACAGGAAATAACAATCAGTCTTAAACCAATATATTATAACTATACACGTATGCTCTCGACGCGTGAGTCGCGGAGGATATCAACACGCGTATACGGTATACAAGCGCGCCGGCGCGTCTGTCTCTCTCTGTGGCCCAGCGTTTTTTTTTTTTTCCTATATGACCTGTGCAGAGTGCTTCTAACAGCATTCGACCTGCTTAACCGGACAATGTGGCGAGATCCTAATTTAATTAATTAAATTAAGGCCTCCAGCCAAGGCTTAAAACTAAATTTAAAACTAAGTGACAGCGCGCTAAGGGCTCCCCCTAGTGGGGAACGAACCTCGGCTTAGGGCGTCACTGGGGAGGACAACTAGGGACTAGCTGGATCATAACAATATTATTATTAGGGGACTTTTTATACTACTGGCTCAGCGCGCGGGCTGGCTCTTCGAGCAAGGATCGGGGAGAGCATGGACGGAGACGTCGCGACGGGCCTCGGCGGCGAGGACGGTATGACGGTGGTCTGTGTTTGTATATTGTACTGGTTTCCCTATTACTCTCTTGGAGGAGGGTGATATCGTCGTCGGGGAACGTGAGAGTGTGCCGCGGACGGCGAATCGAGCTAATCTGGAAGGGAGTGTAATGGGAAGCCGATACGATCAGGGGGTTGGTGTAGTGGCCGAGCAGACCTAGTAGGTACTTTTATACCACCGCTCGCAGAGGGGAAGAGTAGGCGCGGGGCGGTTACGTTCGCGCCGAGCGAATTGCCATAAAAGGAAACACGTTGCCTCGCCTGTGGACGGCCAGCGGGCCGCGCAGGCGAGAGCGGGGCCTACAGGAAGGGAGGAATAAGTGGGGATGCTCAATATCGTGACAGCCTGCTACAACACCAAAATGGTGGGTTATTCTCCGCGTTACAAGTGTAAAAACAAACGTGTAAAACCCGACTACCTATAAATTCTACAAGAAATTTAAGCTAAAATAGAATAGAATAGAATAGAATATTCTTTATTATGTACACCACTTTTAAACTTAAAACTAAGAATATAATTAAGGTAGGTGACACAATGGGCGGTCTTATCGCTAAAAGCGATCTCTTACAGACAACCTTTTCTAAAAGCATGAAACAAGAAAATGTGCCTGCCATGGTGGTATGGTATGCAGTCTTTGATTATATGCATACTTGTAAATCCCTTACAAACGCGCGAAAAGCCGCAAGAAGTAGTCTAACATGGAACTATATGAATGTGGTGTAAACTGGAACTAACAGTGTTATCCTGGTACAATTTATTAATTCATCATTTACGTCACAATAATAATTTCAAATTGGAAACAATAAAATGTTATATTTTAAACATTCATTGGGATGTTAGTAGGAGCCTCACAAGCCAGGATCCACCAGATTATTAATTAGTCAACGCGGTCGATGGACATCTACATCACCAGAAGCATTGCTGATCATTATTTCCCTTTCCTATCTATTTCGGGAACAAAATGTAGTCTTATCGAATGCAGCCACATTTTTACTTTTGGTTGGGTAAAAAAATTCAGAGGAGGAAAATTAAGAGGAGCTCGTGGCTAAGTAACAGCCGCACGGGTCAACCAGGTCGAAGGTTAAGCTGCGCTTGGCGCGGTCGGTCCGTGGATGGGTGACCATCTCTGTCATAGCGAAACTCCTCCGTACCTCGGAAAGCACGTTAAGCGTCCCGGCTGTCATTTGTAGATCTTTGACAGTCGTGACGGCTAGTCAGAAGCCAAAAAGTCTGACAACCAGTCTTTCCAAGGGATTTCGGCGTGTTACCCGGATACTAGGTTATGGAGGTCAGATAGGCAGTCGCTCCATGTAAAACACTGGTACTCAGCTGCATCCGGTATAGACTGGAAGCCGACCCCAACATAATTGGGAAAAGGCTAGGCAGATGATGAGTTGGGTAAAAAAAATCCCTTGGCCGGTTTTATAGTATAAATTAAAGAATTTTAGTCGCGTAAGAAAGGTAAAAAGCCAAAGGCAATTATATTAAAAAGTAAAAGTATTGATCAAAATTAAAAAATGATTGGGAGTATAAATTAGTTAGTCGACTATAACTCTGTAATCTATAACGGTTCCTTGTCGACAACGGACCCCTAAAAATCATAATAATATCCTCCTGTTTGCCATGAATAGGTTAATAGGATTTAAAATAGAATCTTTGATCGAACATTCTAAAAGACTAGATTTCTTTCAGCCTTCGTTTTAGACACTAATAGGCTATAAAAAGAACTCTGCGTACTTACCTAAAAATTCTAAATCTGTGACTGCGTAGGATGTAGCAACGTAATTTTGAATTTACTTACCTAAATGGCTACCTACATATAAAAATAACTGTGGTAAAACAAGAAATTAAGATAGCTATCCATGCATTTCGTAATAAAATTATTTGATTTTGTTCCATTCGTTTTTTAATAGTAAGACTTTTTATTCCCATTGCTTTTTATTATTTGCAGTGTACTTACCTAGGTACTTTTTTATTTTCCTCTGAACTTCTTGATATAAACAAAAACTTAAATACGATACAAATGTAATCTAGACTTCAAGTCTTTATGGAACATTGCATTGTCGGATAAACTGAACAAAAATAAATGCAATATGAGTTGACCTTGATTGATAATATTTCGGTTTTGATACTTCTGTGGAGGGTTATTCATGCATGTTATTCCAACGTCCCAATAATTTTGGCATTAAAATATTTCTTGTTTTAATTATATTAAAGTAGCGGGGTAATGTTTGTGATATACAAACCGTTTAAAAGTGTGTTGTGAATATAATAATAATAAAACTCTGTAGTTAGTAAAATTATCGCAGCTGGCAATCAAAACTCATTAAAATAGTTTGATCCAGTATTAATAATCTGTTGTGTCAAGTGTCAAACATGTAGTAGGTGTCAAATCGATGAAGCAAAAAGAGTCGTGAAATTAGCATTTAACTTGAATTTCAGATATTTCATTCATCAATTAGTTATTTACAAGAACTAAAATGGATCTACAAGATGACATAGCTCTGCTGGCACTCAAGTTTTTGACAAGTGAATCTGAGCATGTTTGCAGGTTATGTTTTTGTTCTACAGAACAACAAGAAGTTTCGTTGGAAGATATAGTCAGACTTCAGCGACCGTATTTAGATGAAAGTCTCACTTTTATAGATATGTTCTCCGAGTTGGGTGTGAGTACCCTTAAAAATACTCTAACAATTTATTAAAATTACTTAAAACTGAACTTTTATTGTTATGATTGACAAAGTATAACATTACTTGGTTTGCTCGAAGGGTTAAACAGAAGTGTGTTGAGATAGTATGTTTTAGTACCTCTCGGGGACAAGCGTCTCACTATGTTCAGGTATAACAATTGATTTGATGTAGGTACCCAAGATTACTTGTTTATTTATTTAGACTAGAAGGAATCATTCTTCAAACTTGTCTATCACAACAATAAAAGTAACTATATTTGGAAACTCAGACCTAATACAAGTAGCTACTGTACTCTGAAATGAGGGTCAGCGGGTCATCTTAGGGGCGGAGAGAGAAAGAAAATTTACCAGAAGTACTTTTGTATCCCTCTTCTGCATGAAAACTTACTAAAAAATATCTGAAGTAAATCAAAATTGATTTTAAGAAATTTTATTTAATTTCACATTTTAATGTCTCATTAAATCGTTTTTAGCCCCAGCTGTTATTTACATTTCACATTATAAAATTCAATGTTCTACCTAAATACATATTTTATGTACTCATCTTACTTCTTGAACAAGAGTGTTATCAAACTTTTCTGCTTAATTCATGGTTATGGTTTATTATAATGTTATTCTAAAGCATCATATTTATTCAAGTGCAGAATACATAGATGTGTTTATGTATATTTATCTCTCAACATATAGATATAATTTCTTTTCCAGGTCCTCCAGGAGCATTCTCTACCTCAAGTCCTGTGCATGAACTGTGCCACAATGACAATCAACTCTTACCTATTCAAGAAATTGTGTCAGACTTCCAATGAGAACTGGAATCTAGTTCTCAACAAATTAAATGCTAGTCTAGACCAGTCCACAACCATAGGCCCTAACATTCAAACCATATATTTGATGATAAAACAAAATGAAAATCTTATGTTTACTAGTCGAAAACGCCACACACTCAGGAGTAAAAAGACTGCATTAAGTAAAATACGAGAAGTGCTCAAAGCTAAACAGCCATGTCACAGGGTGAAGAAACAAAAATCGAATGTGATATGTGAAGAATGTGGGGAGCGATTCAATTCCAACTGCCATCTCGTCAAACACATGAAGGTGCACAGTAACGACAAGCACCCCTGCACGCAGTGCCCCAAACTCTTCGCGACGCAACTGCAACTCGACGAGCACGCCGAAAGAGTGCATTACCCTAAAAAAATCAAGTGCCCTAAATGCACTAAAATGTTTAGCACAAACAAAATGTTGAAATTGCATGACAAATTACACCATGTGGCAGCCATATGCAAACTGTGCTTTGTTCAGTTCCCATCAAAGAAGGACTTGCGAGCGCATTTAGATAAACACGAGGTCAATAAATGTCCGCGCTGCAACAAATCATTTCTTAATAAACACACATTTAAATTTCACTTGAGAATTTGCGGCAACATTGAGGAACGGCAACCAAGCTTCTTTTGTGATATCTGTCTGAAAGGCTATGCTAGAAAGAATGGTTTACGGACGCATTTAAAAACAGATCACGGATTTGGAAACGTACTGTCTTGTAACTGGTGTGGGAAAAAGTTTGATGCTATTAGTAGATTGAAGAATCATATAGTCAAACATACGAAGGAGAAGAACTTTCATTGTGAACACTGTGGCGGGAAGTTTGTTACTCAAGCAGCTCTAGTTTATCACACGCGACTTCACACTGGGGAAAGACCTTTCCCATGCGACTTATGCAGTGAAACTTTTCTGTCGGCTTCCCGGAGGATGGAACACAAGCGACGAAAGCATTTCGGTCCTACGAAAGAGTGTCCGGTGTGCCACGTCAAGTTCGTCACAGGATTTCAGCTGAGGAAGCATGTACAACGACATTACAATCCACATAGCAAGCTGTTTGTGCCTGGAGCAGAATCTTCATATGCAGTTCAAGTATATGTCAATAGAGTTCCTTCCAAAGAACTAAATACATAAAAAAAACACTCCTTTTTGTGGGTAGTCGTGTAATAAATTTAATCAAAGGCAAATACTAGTCCTTATTCATCAGTATTTTGGGGAGATCTCACTGTGACACCGCACGTAGGTAATTGATTAATTTGTTATTGGTAGTTCCAATCTGTTTACTTGTGTATTAAATTTTTCTAAACATTTATAAGTATCCAAGTTATGGTGAAACAATCTGAGGTGCTATGTCAATACTGCATTTCACTGCTTTGCATGAATACCCGCACAAACCAAAATGTTGAAATACTGGTTTATAACATAGCCAAATGCAAAATAGTCCTTATTTCATGGTCAGTAAGACTCACATTGTGCTCACGCCGGTTTTGCCATTATAAGTATTCATGCAAAGCAGCGATTTCTGTAATGGCTCTAGCGAAATATTTGTAGGTTTTTAAGAATACTGGGCGCATGGAGGAATCTTACTTTTGGGCATAATGGCATAGAAGGTATGGAGACGAAGCACAGAAAGCCGATATGATAACCTGCAGGATTCAGGGAATCGGTATTAACCACATAAAAAAAATATGGCACATGATTTATGTTTCTGGATAAAGCCTATTTACGATATGATGTCGCTCCGCCATTTGTGTTTGGACCTAAACTAGTGAGTTTTAAAACTATGAATTAAGTAGAACATTGAAGATTAATTTATAGAATCCTCACTTATTTTAATAATCACACAAATTTGTAAATTCGATTTTTTGGAATTTCAATTTGTTACATTCAGTAGTTGGTTGATGAGGGGGTGTCCATAAATTACGTGGTGTTTTTTTTAAATTTTCTGTCCCTTCAAAAAAAATTGCGTGATATTTGCCGAGACCCCCCTCTTCAATGTAAGATTGATGAGATTTGACTCGACCCCCTCCCCCCCTTAAACACCTCACGTAATTTATGGACCTGATGAACTTTTGTTCTCGTGAATACAAGGCAATTACTAGTATTTTTGTTAAGATTAAAAAAATCAATTGATCTGTTTATTAATTACCTACCTGTTGAAATACGATCATGATATAGAATTATAGGCACAAGGTGTTATCAAAATAAAACATTGATAACTATGTTTATGCTTTTATTAATAAACAGAGTACTACCTTCTAAAATACAAACTAAATAAAACAATTGATTTCCCCATTTCAAATAACACAAAAAAATATAGCAAAAAGATACAAGGTACCCATTTTATATACAATTATCTTTTAGATCTTTTAAATTTGGCATAATATTAGGTTTTTGAAAGGCTTGCTGCATAGGAAATTAACATTATGTATTATATTATCCATGATACAAATATGTATTCTGCATTTATTAATATTACTTCTAATAAATAATGCATTACTTCTAGCCACATTAATTGCCAGTTCATAACTATCAGTATAGCACCATTATTTTATTATTTTTATATATATATATATATCATATATTTTATTTTTATATATATATATATATATATCATTATATTATATTACCACACGCCCGCACCACAGTGACGTAGTGCATAAGTGAAGTGCTACTAACATAGATTTAAGTTTTATTTACTAACAAGTTTTTGTATATAATAATATATATGTTAGTCTTTAAGGTATATATCTATGGGCCAATGTAGCCTGAAAATAAAGATGATTTGATTTGATTATTTCTCTACTGTTATCATGAATGGAGTTTGTCTAAATATTAACATAATTTATGAGAAGACCACTTAATACTAAATGATTTTGTCATTGTGTAATAATTACCCAGTACATTGGTAATCAAGAGGATCACTATGTTAATGGATTTTGTAACATATTAATTTAATTATCAATCAATGAATCTAACTCTCATATTCTCTACAGCTGGAACATTAGGAGGAATGAGACTCCTACCAGCATACAGCTTGTTGGAAGGATCATGATGTTTCTTTATATGCTGCTTCAAGAAGCTAGGAGTGAAAAATTTACGAGAGCATATCTCACACATTAGAGTTGGCCCAACATGCTTGAATTTTATATGTTCAGCCCTAGCTGAGGCATTGACAAACTTCTCATCACACAGTGTGCAACTATATGGTTTGTGCCCCAAATGCCTCCGAGTGTGGTACAACAAGGCCTCTTTAGAGACAAACTGTCTAGCACACAAGTCACATTTGAAATTCTTTTCACCAGTATGCTTCACCATATGAACCTTCAAGTAGCTGGGAGCAGTGAACTGCTTGTTACAATATTTACAAACATGTGGCTTAGCATTACCATGGACAAATCTATTATGTACCCGTAATCCCCCAGGAGTACTGTAGCCTTTACCACACTTGTCACAGAAATGTGTCTTTCGAATGTTACTCCTTATTGGGTGCGGGTCCAAGAGATCTTCCAGACATAACTTGACATGTTTCAAAAAGAATCCTTTAGTGTTATAGCTCTTCCCACATTTAGGACATTCACTTTTGCAAATGTGTTTTTGTTCATGGATTTGCAGTTTATCTAGGTTTTTAAAAGGCTTGCCACAATCTTTGCATACAAACAGGCCATGAGCTCTATCCTGGTGTCGTTTCAGGCTTTCCTCCGTGCACCTAAATACATTACATTCCATACAAACATAAATCTGTTGGCTCTCTTCATGAGTAGTCAGTTCACTCTCTTCAGTTATTGTTTCAAAGCATTTCTCACAAGTGAATGTACCATGAGTTGATGTGTTATGGAGTTTGAGCTCCAGTATGTCTTCAAATTGCTCATTGCACTGAGAACAGTTAAAATTATCTTTAGATACAGATTTCTTCTTCTTTGCTACATTGTTAACTAGAATCAGTTGGGACTCATATTCACCAACTGCTATGTAGAGAGTCTGTTCAGGCGCGGCGGCATCAATATCAACACTCAGTGTATTAGTGAGGTTACTGAACACATTGTTCAGTACATTTGTAGATCTTTCACAAGATTGCAGGAATTTTACGGATTCAAGAGCTTTATCTACACATGACATACATACTGCATCAATACCAGCGATCTCATCACAGATCTGAAAACAATGTGCAAGATGTAGTTACATTGAGTTATATGAACTAAATTTACAATAGTAGTAATAATTTAAGGAACAATGATAAAGTTAATATTGACAAGAAGAAATTTAATTTTAAGATAATGGGAGTTTAAGCACATGAGAACGTCACGTAATTTAAGATAGGAGGATGCTGGGTTTTCTCAATACGTAAATAAATATTTAGATTTCTCCGATTTGGGCTGTACTTATAGATTTATCAAGATAACAAAAGCATAAACGTAGCGTTCGTGTAACTTACATCATCCCCCAAAAGTTTAGTCAGAACTTCAGAAAGCGCTTGAAAAGTCCCACTTGTGGCATCCAGCGATACAGAATCTTGGAAACGAACGTAGTGTTCTTGAATTTCGGTTAAGCATAATCTGCAATGGCTGAACCGTTTTTCTCCCAAGACGTTAGATACGAGCACATTTAATTCAGACTGCTCTAACATTTTCACGAATAAAACCAAAATAACAACGTCAAGCTTTTTGATAAAAACAAACTTAGTTCAAATCAAAGTAGACCGCGCGCTTAAAAATTTTTCGTTCAAGAACTCCAACAGAACAGTTCCCACGTAGATCAGTCGCGTCGCCATGAAACAAAATGGCGGCCGCCACTATTCCCTCACAATAAACATGATTGTATTTTAATTTGTGACTTTACAGTATTAACTTCTGTTATTATCTTATTTCTATTTATGTTGTGTTGTCCTGAAATATGCTAAAAAAATAAAAATACCTAACTCAATATCTACATGAAAACATTACACGTTTTGACATATTGAATCCTTGCAACATCGAGGAGATACCTTTTAATAACATCTGTGCGTAAAATTGAATAATCTGTGCAAATAGGAACGTCGCGTGCGTCTGTCAATGAGTGTGTCAATGTCATCAAAAATCTTTCAAAAGTTTTGTTTATATGTTTTCAGACAAACTGAATTTTGGCCAAAGAGAATACAATACGTTTTTGGCTGGGAAAGAAAAGAAATATTACTAGTTCGAGCTTGTGGCACGTAAATATAATGATGTCTTCTTCCACCAGTTTGAGCAATATACTTCGCAATGTGTTGTCTGATACATCGGACTATTGTTGCTTGTGCTTTCATTCTATAGATGAAGAAGAAACCTGTTTTAGTATTAATGACGAAGTTTCATTAGGTATTGATATCAAAACCACTTTAGTAATGAATGAAATTATTTCCAAGCTGTTGGGGGATAAAGTAAGTAACCAAAACATTACATTAGAGTACTATCTTGCTGCGGGACGTTCGACGTTGCGGGACGTTCGAAAGAGATACCGCGCCCCCGGAATACAAAGGGCTGAGGAAGGAACATGGATGGGTTTTAGTCAGTAAGAGTCTGACACTCCATTCAGCCCCACCCATGGCGGGAGGGGTCATTTGATTTCCCATCAGAAAAAAAAATACTCTCTTGTCCTTATGTAAATTTACTGTTATGAAAAACTTCTTATTTGTTTTTATAGCACAAGAAGAGTACTTTAGACTGACACATTATACCTTATACCTTTGCGGTTACTGCTACTCATAGATAGATGTATTAGAAAACAGCTGCTCTTTAGAAGTGTTCTGCATTTAGGCTTTCATTCATGTACAGTTAAAAATTGACTGTAACTCAACAATCTGACTTAAAAGCTGATATGATTTTGTTTGTTACAGGTATTGGACAGCATTAAGGCACACAATGTAATTTGCCAAAAGTGTATAGAAATAGTTATAAAAAGCTACAAATTCATTGAACAGTGTAAAAGTAATATTGAGCAGTTGCACTGTATTGTAAAATCTCTCCACAAACACACCCAACATATTAGTGAAGTCAACCGTGATTTTAAATCATTATTTGTTGCTTCGGACACTAGTAATTATAACATTGAATTGTATTATGACAAACACAGACACTGCTCTGATCAAACTTTATTAAAGAAAAGATTTCAAAGGCTACAGAAGGATTCACAAAATCTCTGTGTTGACTTTGAGTTGCAGTCAAACTACAATCCCACCAACAAAAAGTCAGTTACGAAAAAATTTCATTCTAAGACACTTGATGACTTAGTACTCGACAAGGATGACTTAAATAATCTTAGGTGTAAAACATGCTTGAAACAGTTCCCAACAATAGTAAAGATAAAACAACATTATTTAGAAGTGCATGCACCAAAAAAATTCAAATGTTCCAAGTGTCCGAGAAGTTTTGGAGCTTTATTTCTGCTGAAACGGCACACAAAGAATAGTCACTGTAATGTTGTCTGCAGCGCGTGTGGCAAGAAGTACACAAATATTTACTCACTCAGACATCATGAGCGAAGTCACCTATTACGCCTTATTTGTAAAACATGTGGTAAGATGTATAAAGGAAGACAATCATACAATAATCACATTGAAAATAAAATGTGTGAAAAGATGAGAAAATCAAATGCTGAAGCCAAATTCTTCTGTGATTACTGTGGTAAAAAATACTGTCAGAAAACATCTTTAGCTGTTCACATTCGCTTCCAACATGAAGATGGTGCAGCGTTGGTATGTGATTGGTGTGGCAAGAAACTTAGTTCCACAAGCCGGCTAAGAGATCATATTCTAATACATACAAAGCAAAAGAATTATGAATGTGATCAGTGTGGAGGACAGTTTGTGTCAAAGACATCATTGCTGTACCACACAAGAACGCATACAGGTGAAAAACCATACCAATGTCAATATTGTGAAATGTCATTTTTGTCTGCGTCTCGTCGTACTGAACATGTGAAGCGACACCATACAGAGACAAACTTAGAATGTGATATTTGCCATGGCAAATTTAAAGGAAGCAAATCTTTAAATAAACACAGGAAAAAGCATTTCGACGTAAGAAGCAAATTATACCATAACACTCAAGCAGTATAAGATAACTTAGTAAGTTGTATGAAAAACATGACACAAAATATTCAAATATATGTTTGTCTTTGTGTAAACTTTGTTTCATTAAAAAACCCTTGAAATTATATTGTCTAAACCTGTAATAAAATGTAAACAACTACTACTGTTAATAAAAACCACAAAACTAAAGATGGTTTGACCAAAATATTTATTAACACAAAGGTTCACCAATACCAGCCAGAGTCCAGGCCTATAAGTTTTTTCTTAGCTACCATTTTGCCGATTATCTTTCTGAACACATCACTTGCATCATCAAACACGTCTGATATGCCAAGAGGGAAATCTGTTATACTCATCATTGCTGGAGAATAGTCTAAAAGCAAATATTTACGGTCACTAATGTACACAGCAAAAGGGTGACACTGGGCCCAACCTGTATAAGGATTATATAAATTCGTTTGTACTAACTGAGTGTTTTGTTTTTAATTCCGTGTAATTTCTTGCTGCTTTTACTGCATTCAAACTCCGTAATGTTGAACTGTGGTAAAAAAAGTCGTATTATGTTTGTATAAGTATAATATGACGAAATTCACATATGTAATTTAAATAAAGGTAAGTGAACAAGCATACCGTGAACATCATTATTATAAATATAATAAAATTCCACCGAAATTCCATTCTATTTAATATTTTTTATCAAAACTAAACCTGAAAAACAAAAGTAAAAAAAATACAAAATATGTCAAAAGTCGCGCTTAAAAATGACCTTTATGTTAGTTTTGTTGCCAATATAGGATAACAAAAATCCCGCCCAACCTAGCAATACCCTTACAGTACTCCTTGACTTCACTAAGGCAGATACTGTGTAGTGAATATTATTTATAAAAATATTTTTATACCTAAAGAAATCAATAAATTTATCAAATTTATTTTTGTTAATTCTAAAAGTAATGCCCTTGAATATCTATAACAAAACGTAAATTTGAAGTCTTAAAACATAACCAATAGGTAAGGCGCATTGATTTCCACCTCTCCTGATTGGCTAGCAAACGAAGTGCATCTCTTTCTTTTTCGACAGCAAGCAAAATGGCCGCAACTCATTGTGATACGGCAGACGTGTTGGAAATTTTGCGTGATGTCGTGTTTCTGTCGTAAATAAACATAACAATTTAAGTGCTGCGTCCCCTTTAGTGCTCAGTGTTAGTGCATGCCGTTTTCATCCAAGTGATCACTTTGTGATTAAACATCTATCTAAAAAGTGTTTTGTCTGTGTTTTGTGCCTTGTTTTCGTCAATAAAGTTACCCTGACATCTGTTTTGGATTTATGTTCACTTGAATACGGTAAGTCTACTCCTTGCATACACGTTTATCGATAAAACTTAGTTTTGTAGTCGTAGTTTTGTGATGTGTGTAAATAGTTTTAATTTCGTAAAGTTTTGACAGTATTTTTGTCTCGTTTGTTTTTAAAGATTTGTTCGTAAGCGCGATAGAGATAGTTGAGTAATGGCATGCTAAAGTTAAGTCCCTCCCTATCCCTTCGAAAGTGTGCCGCGTATTATTGTTTTGGTGGTGACCTATTACGAAATGTGTGGTTTGTAGAGTGGCTTTGATGTCGGAGGTCGTACATGGCAATTAGAGGCTGGCCCTCTAAGATTAAATGTGACATAAGGCGCGTAGGCAGCGCATGGCGAGTGTGCGACAGTGACATCATATTCGCGTATTTTAAGAATAATTATTTTATGATATTTTCACTATCACACGTCTGCTCCGTGGACGGAGTCCCGTGTGCCGCTCGTACGTCACACACTGGCACCGCTCACCAGCCACAACCACTCCACTTTAACTGAACATTAAACTCATGAATGTGTGCTCATTTGAAAAGCCTAATATTCTGTGTCACAACAAATCCTGAACTTTACTAAATCCCAACATATTGAACACATTCTTGTTTTGTAGCAAACTCTTGATTTGAATTTGGTAAGGCAACTTGCCAACAAGACTTCTTTGATGTATATGCACAATAATAAAGGAATAGCTGACATAATAAAAGATGCTATTGTTTTAAAAAATGTAATACAGAAAGTACTTACCTTCTGTATTACATTTTTCATGTTTTCATTACTTGAACCAGAATAAAATCATTTGCTTCTGTTTTGTTTTCTATTTGAACACAAACATTTGTAAATGTTTTCTCCAAAGTGTTAAGCAAAGGATACACATTAAACACAATGTGGTGTGTTTAATATGTATCCTTTGGTTATCCTATGTCTAGGTTATCACTGTGCATCAGGCTGCTATTGAAAATGAGGCTGTAAACTAGAAGTTCCTATTAAGTAGTAAATACCACATGACATAGAAAGGAATTCAAACAAAAAAAAAATTTTTTTTTATCAAAATCAGTTTGTTAGTTCAGTCCTAAAAGGGGGACAGTCAAATGTACTTACTTTAGTGTTACTAAGGATTTTTTAAGTATGAAGACACCATACATAATGTTTTTCATTTATTTATTAAAAAACAAAATACATCTTCATTGCTAATCAACATAAGTATGCAACTGCCCATGTATGGCGACTTATACCACATAAAATCTTATGATTTGCATATAGAATTCCTATTCTCAATTTGCTTGTATGCATGAGACATAATTGGCCAGGGACTGCATGACATTGCAGTTAGATAATATAGCTACCTTAAACAAAGGACAATTAGGTAGTTAGTCATTAACTCGGAATTTGTCTTCTTACAAGTGCTGAAAAACTTGGTAATGATGGAGGTCACCTCCATAGCACAGATTCAATACTGCATCTAGTTTTAACAGATGTCAAAAAAGGTGAAGGAGAATTTTGATCTTAATTTTTTAAATGTTTTTTCATTCTGTCATGTATTGGTATCTAGTCCGATTTGAAAGTAGTTTATCAAAAATGGTCCCATTTAAATTTCTTAAAGATCTGATGAAAATCTTCACAGATGATCTATCAAGATGATGGAACTCTTCAAAACAAACAGTGATTGCGGCGATCGTATGTCTATGTATTTTACCATTCTATATGTTATTATTCTAAGATTCCATAATAGCCTAGCTCTAAGCTTGGAGTGCATCTAGTTACAAGTATACAGCATGATGGAGTAGTTTGCCACGTCACTCATTGTTTAGGCTGAGTTGGCATTTTATTAGTTTTTATCAGTAAGATGTCATAATTACACAACAGACATGATGAAATTGATGCAATCCCGCTTTTGATAAAAGATAGCCTTTTTAAAACAGTTTTTATACAGAAAGAAATATGTGTTCCTTAAATACACACATAGTAATTAACTAGGAAACAGCAAACAATAGCAACAAATTAAATGTGTTATAAAACAGTTAGCTGCCTCCACTCTTAGAGAAACCAGTTTCCGTAGTCTATGCCCTTCACGGCTCATACACACGCGCGCTTGTGTGCTTGCGAGTCCTTAGAGCCTGTGTATGTGTGCGGTGCATTGTGTGAATTATGGGCTCAATTAGGACGTAAGTAAGTAGTCTACAGAGGCATCTCCGTACCCAGAAGGAGAAAATACTATGTTGATTACATGAGCACGCCCTTATATATCACATGCGACGAAAATTGAGGTAATGGTGGTTTGAAGACTGAATTGCTAAATCCACTGCTGTAATTTTTGGGGAAAAAAGGAACTGCGACGCTTATATGAAAGTTGGCAGTGGTGGGCGTGGGCCACTGTAAAAGTGGTTGCCAAAAACGATCCCCGAATCTTGCGTTCCAAGTTCAGTTAAATTGCGTACCCGTGCCAGAATTATTGAAGCATTGTAGAGTAGCTATTTAAATTAAGGATGTCCAGATATAAATTATAAACGTTTTATTGGATAAAAATGCACCCGACAGAGTATTGTATTTAAGTGATTATTGCGAAATATCTTGAAGTTGTTACCGCATTGAATGCAGGAGGCCTGTTATGGAAAACTTGCATAGTCAAGCGTCATTTTTGCACTAAGTAAGCGAGATGCCATGAGACTCATATCATGTCATGTTTAAAGACTTTTTACACCAATGAATCAGCACTCTGACGTGCGTGTGTAAATTTTAAAAAGCACCCAGTCTATGCCTTTATCTGCTCCGTATCTACGGGAAGAAATAAAGGGGTACTCAATTCTCGTATGGCGCACGTGCACCATAAAACGATGGTGTAAAGATTACACTAAAGTGCGTACTAAAACTATAGTTCTAAATGATGGTGGAAATAAAAATGTGTGACGTAAGTCCATTGAAGTATGGTTGTCGGATGAGGGAACATTCTTACCTAAGCGTACCTTGATTCTTGAGTCTTTTTAAATTGTTTCGAATGAATTCACGCCTCTTATGTTGTCTTTAAGAGTAAAGGAGTCTTAGCTACACGAATGGAATGACCATTATCGCAAGTTATGTGTTTATAATAAAGAGAATAATCCATATTATTGAAAAAACAAATATTCTTTCTCCGACCCGCGAATCGATCTCATTCTCGGAATTTGAACGGATTTGCTGCTAGACCACAGAGATAGTCCCTATTAATTCCGGCTTCAATAGCCTCAATGAAATTTATTTTTAACTCTTTTCGACATCCTCAATAAACAGTTCATTGACTCTTTTATCATTCTTGATTCCATCCAGCCTGTTTTCTCAGCGGTCTACATTCACAACGTCGACCCAGCATCATCCATGGCCTGTCTCCAAAAACCTTTGTAAAACGATAAATAATACGAGCCTACAACGTTCTTAAAATTTGCTCTCATAGATACAGTAAAGGCAAAGATCTTGTGAATTGATGACGTCATCAAGTTAATGACTGGTAATTGAGAAGGCGAAGTACAGCGGCTAATATGCAGTTACATGGAAATTGTAGGACTTAGACAATGTACATGTTGACACGGTGTAGCGCTGAGATATGATTATTGTATGCTGTGATATTTCGAATGTGAATGGATTTTTAATAAGAGACTGATGAATTTCTTAAGAAATAAATCCTTCAAGTAATGTAATTTTGAAATAAGTTATCCATATGATTCTCTCAATCAATCAAATTGTGATTGAATTAAAAAAAAACCTTAATCTGAAAAGACTCCGATAATGCATTTCTTCGGAATATACTCACAGACGAATGCATCTAACATAGTCGCGAAGGAAGTGCGCTATGCCCACAGGCAGTTAACAAGTTCACAGTCACCCTCGCCATAGTATAAAGAGCACACAGTAGGCTATCTGTGGCCCAATCCGCGATGTAATTGCCTACCGTACTTGTCTGTCTCAGGGTTGTCACTTTTAGCTAAATTTTAATTCAGTGCCTAGAAACACAATAAACCGGCGGGGCGGTGTGGGCGCGACATTCCGTGCTTCATCGGATTCGTGTGTCGCCAAAACGCTAATAAATGTTTATAGACTAAGAGCTTGTGTTTAAATAATATTCTTAGCATATACTAGTCAATTGCTTTTATTATTTTAATAGACATAATTTATTATTCTTACACATTAAGGACAATATATATTTTCTATTAAATAAACATAAAATAATACAAACACATCTATTGAATTAGTAATTTTCTAGCATTGTTTTTGATTACGTCTTCTGGATGGAAATGGGCTTCACAAACAACATGCTTGGGTTGAGAGTTATTTATCATATCCTCGCGGTCAATATTAAGCGCAGCCATTGAAGGCATCTGAAATACAAAGAACATTTAATATACATTAGGTATCTATCGTAAAAAGTGTAATAAAGTGACTAAAATCTCATATAAAAAACATAATTCCTAAACTAAAGAAACTAAAGCCCGTCTCTTAGACTATAATCATTTTTTGTTCTGTTGTTATGAACGGTTGCGATTCGAATTTTGCTATATTTGTCTGATTCACAGTTCGTCAATTATTTTAAATTACGATTTTATAACTGTAAGTAGGTGCTTAGTTACTATACCTGCCTATAATACTGAGAAATCGGCATGACGAAACGTAAACAAAGCAATAGCGGCATATCAATTTTATTAAAAGATCAAAAGTACCTAATACATTCTAGTGGGACAGTAGGCCTGCCTACTTTGTCTGTCTAACAACAACAAAAATAAGTAGATATCTCATCACCAAGTTAAAATTAAATGCTAGAATAAGTGACTTGCTTACCTTTCTTGTTTAGTAGGTAATCAGAACAGAGATAAATCTGGAATCGATGAATTATTTAGACACCTAAACATACAGCAATAAGTTCTCCTGCGATTATCACACATTTTTCATTTATTTAGCGGTGCCGAAAAGCCGTGACGCGTGAACTTTGTGCGGTGTTAGCCCCGACTGGCGCACTGAGAAACGGGTCGAGATTTTGTTTGAGTGTGCGTGCGGCGACGCATAGATACTATGGCGCACACATACAAGCCGCGCGCGGTTCATTTGTATGAAGATAACATACTTTGTCCTTTTTATACTATGCCCTCGCCTCTATACGCAGCGTTCATTGTTGTTTGTTTGTGCCCAAGCGCCGATGAATGAAATCGGACACTCGCGCCGGCGCAGGCGCACGCACTCGGACATAATTGTCGGATTGTGAGGGCTGCCACCGTGATACAACGTTTATTGGTGCTTTGTTATCATGTACTTTGAAAACGAAACAGGCCACAAAACGACTGATTTGTTCCTCGTGATGTAAAAATAAAATGTCTAACCCTAATGCGTTCTCATTTAATATTTCGTCACGGTTGTCATCAGAACATTTTTTATTTTTCTATCATCATTATAAATGATGTTGGCACCTAAAATTGTTTGGAAGGGAAGTCAAATATGTGATGATTTTAGATGAGAAAATAATATGTCTTTCACTGCGTTTGGGAATGCTACGAAAGGTCATCGCGACGTCTTTGAAATTACAAAACTACAACATACATAATTTTATATCATTGCTAGAAATCTGTGCAAGACGTACGAAGAATGCAGCGCTCATTCACTGAATAAATTTCCAGCAACCGGCGTAAAATGTTTTAAGGCGTTCAATAGACATCGATTCGTCGTTAAATTCGTGGTCTTTGTAGTCGTGCGGTTGTAAAATGTTGCACAAACATACTAATTATCGCTCGAGTCCAATCGGGTTTATGGCCTGAGGCAGCCTCCGCGGTACACGCGTGCTGATACCTTGACAAGGTAAAACTGACTGCAGAATTGTATAACTACTAGTTGCAAACGTTCGCGAACGCCTGAATTGACTAAAGGTGATTTCCTTACCTCCAGTTTGCTGGTGACGGTTTCATATGTCATGTTAAGAAAAAAGAGCTTTTTCGTAAACACAACATGTTTGCTTTTAAGGGTTTCAGCATTGTATAACTCTTGCTGAATCTTACGATCAATCATTGAAGGAATTGTTTTAGAACTGCTGATGCTGTGCCCTTCATGAATCCACAACGTAAGAAAAAAAGTGCACACTCGGACATGTCTTAGCTAAGTCGTTGAAGTGTCTTTATAATGAAACGAAATCCATTAAACAGTAAAGAAGGACTAAGAGCTAAAAGAAGGACTCGTTCTTTTCTATTTACTCTGCACATTTCAATAGACTCTTGGTCGGAGGATTTAAGTCCTGTATTAGGCCTTAAGTTACCGGCTACCAGGTAAATTTATAAAATCGACTTTTGAGATTTTTCCATCGAAAATCATCTAAAAGGGCCCAGTAATGTCGAGAAGTCGTTAACCTTTTTGTATTGCACGCTGACGTAATTTTTGTCGTCCATAGAGGTCGTTAGCCTCGCGGAATTATTGCAAAAAATACAAGGCGATACATTACTTGTTTTAAATCAAGAAGTTCCGTTACGGAGAGTTCTGGATCAACTGCCCAACGCATCAGCTTCTGCGGATTTTATAGTTTTGAATTATTGTAAACATTTTCTTTCCATCAACGTTTCTGAGACATCCATGTACCAGTTTGCACTATTTTTGAATACTTTGTTAGGTTTACACTCATCAAATTACTGTAAACATTTTGATTTTAAAAATTCAGTGCACTGTGAAAGTGGCCATATAATTTTGTTATGTTTATGAGTAAAAGTCATATTTTATCTGTGAAGGCTGTTGCATAAATAAAAAATGGTTTGCGTCATAGGTACTGATTGAACATTCCTGAAATTCTTTCAGCAGTATTCCATTAATGACATTCCTTCCCTGCACCTCTAGTCGCTCTCCGTAGCTATTATTAATAAGCCCTAGATGTAACAATGAAGGTTGACGGGATAAAGTGATGATAAATAATGAAAACACAGATAAATTGATTAATTATAGCGACATTACATTTCGCAAATCTATAATTAACAACTTAGATCATTAATAATAATGAACAATGTTGATATGTTCGTATAATTTGTAAACATTAGGGTCCAAGGCATGCGAACTTATTATAACATTTTGAAAGGCCCTAACAAAATACCCATAAGTATGAATATTAGCTAAACGTTCTTTGTTATTCCTAAATTTCTGCTTTATTATTGTTCTGTTTAATTGCTGTATTTTATTTTGAACTATTTGTTATTGTTAAATCTTGAAAACAAACCCCAAAACTCCTGGTTGACTTTGGACTTACTGTAAACATTCGTAGCGTGATCAAAATAGTTTGGTTCAAGCTTAAAATGAATTTAAATTGTTCGTTTGAATGCCGTTGTTTGGTCACAAGAAGACTATGCTAAACCAATCAAAAGGAAGGGAATTAATCGTCTTTGAAGGCTGGAAGATTGTGAGAATACGGCCAGATATTGGGAGATCGACATAAAACTATCTGCGATGAGATCGCAGCGCTCCAACAGTTAGCAGAAAATGTCTAAATTAAATGTTGTGTAATAGAAAATCAGTAACACTACGTACTGCATGCGAAGTACATTATACAATAATGATATTTAGCCAGCAGGTAGAAGTAGTAGCGAATAGTAAACAAATGTCGTGATGCACAAACCGGTCGCGATGAGCTAAGCACCGCGATTCAGGTCTGACGCAAGGAGGCGCTTGATACTCGATGTATTGCCAAAGTCGACCTTCTGGTGGAATGTCACATTTATCAAGTTTTTTGTGTTTATTTGAAAAATATTATAGTTTTTTGTTTTGTTTGTTTATATTATTTTGTATTGAAACAATGAAAGATGTCTTAAATCATTTTATTGTTGCCTAGAGAGTGAATGATCTTAACTTGGCAATGACGCTATGGCTGTTTTAGAAATAGAGTGGTTTGTAATCCAATGGGATATGGAATATGCACCATAAAACCGATCATAGGATAGCGCACTTTAGATCTGAGCTCAAGCCCTGTATAGTACATTTACTGGGTATTGCTGATAAAGGGCGAAGATGTGAGTTTAAACCCAAAAAAGTTTATACTTTTGTAATTTGAAGTTCTTAGGAACTTCTGGCTGGGAACATAAATAGGAAACCGGTGCTTATTGCTCCCGGGAATTAAACTGTCCAAAATCATTAGGATCACGCCATTCAACATGCAGCAGTTTACAGTTTCCATGAAAAACACAGTTAATTACAATTCTCGCCTCTCCAATTATGTTAGTTAAAACCTGCAAAAGGCAGCTCGCTTGCAAATTTTAATAATGTATGTATGAGTTAAGGTCAAGTTAATTGACACACATACCGCGAACCGTCCGAAAGCGATGCGTTTGTCTTTTAACATGTTTTTTGTCGATTCGGGTCGATGCTTGCCCGAAATTGCAGGGGTAAGAGTAGGTTGCGTTTTATTAATGGGCTTCTCTACCTGCCAATTTGAATACGGGTTTTTGGAAACGGTGTTGAGCTTGTCTGCGAAAAGATCCTATATGATGGATCTTTTCTTTTACATAGATTATTTGGAGCTTTGAACTTTTGTTACACGTGGCTGATAATCTCACCGTTTTCCGTCTTTCAATTAGAATTTCAAGGGATGGCTTAAAAATGTTTAGTTGATTATCAGAAATCTTGCAATTATCTGACGGTGATGGGAAACATAGCAAGGAAACTATGCTCAAGTAAGATAATTAGATAATACGTCAAGCAAAAGTGCATGCAATAATTAATGGAGATAATTTAATGATCAACATAAAGAAACTATCAATGGAGACATTTCCAAGTGTCGCGTTTAACGGTTATGGTTGACAAAATTGCAACATTGCGGAAAGTCATTGCATCTCCTTAGCATACCTCTACTGCACTTGTTTATTTAGCAAGACTTGATTTACATAATACTGGAAAAGGCAAGCGTTTAACTTAAAGTGGATGACGATGGCAGTCAATATTAGCACAAGATTATTGTAACATTGCAACGTTTATCGCAGTGTGTATAAGTTGACTTGAAGAGATATATTCACAGAGGACGTAATTCCAAGACGAGGAAGGACAAAATATTCGATGTGTTATCAATATAAATAAAACTTAAAGCTGAAATAGGATCACCAACAACAATGTTCGTTGAATGAATTCTGCTTCATGTTCGATTCTGTAATTCGCGGCAGAAACCAATATTTGGCGTGTCGGCATCTAGGAGTCATGTTTATTTATACCGTATTTGGCACAAAGATTGCAATACCTAGTACTGACAGGTTGATATGCCGCCTACGTGCTCTATTAATTAACCAGTTCCCTTCAGCTGGCTCCGACAATTTGTACTAAACGATAGCTATGATATCCTTCATATTTTCTTTCATTATTGGCGCGGTACGTAATTTGATATCTCAGAAAATTGTTGTTGGTTAATCAGGTTTTTTGTTTACTTGCTTTACTGTAATTGGTGGTGTGAATATGTTTTATTATGCAGGGATTAGAAACTTTAGTCTCAAGAATATCGTTCACAATTACAGACGTAGAATTTTCATATGGAACATGGTTAATTGTTTATACATCAACATAACGCTTAGTTGATTGACCATATTTAAAGCAGCTAGGGTTAGTTACTCAAAGTGGTATGAAAGATGGCCGAAAGCAGCCAAATGAAGCTAAAGTCTGAAAGCTTTTGTAAACTATTCAAAATCAGTGTCGTCCGTTCAAATATCCCACACAAGGTCGTTGCAGACATAAATTATATTTTGACGACCGTTCTCGATAGCTAGGCAGACTAACTTAAATCATTTAGTGCACGATTAATCGTTGTACAAATTACTGAAAGGTTAGTTCTTGAAGGCTGACCGCATGTCTCAGGGTTTAATCCATTAATTATGTAATGTTAATACTTTAATAGGTGGCTATAATATTTTTTGACGATTACTAAGTCTTTTAATAGGAATTTTTCAAATGGATTCCGTTTCCAATAGCTTATGTTTAAGTTTCCTAGTTTTTATTTATTTTAGAAGTTAT
This sequence comes from Pyrrhia umbra, assembly GCA_963891755.1. NCBI lineage: Eukaryota > Metazoa > Arthropoda > Insecta > Lepidoptera > Noctuidae > Pyrrhia > Pyrrhia umbra. Next base: position 8,940,437 of record OY982943.1, read on the forward strand.
TGTAGTTTTATCATTTTTCTGTAGCTCTGTGTCAGATGTTATTTTAAAATGTGTTTTACAATGTTTATGCACGATTACCAATATAACTAAGTATAGATCATCATCAGAGTTAGTAAATTGTCCTGTATTTATTTTCAGTCCAATGTTGTTTTTGCTCGCGCGACTTCAAACAGACGTCTATGTTGTTATAATTATTATGTTCTATATCACCGACCACATTTATTGAAAATACCTAAATATGTAGGTCGTGCGCCGTAATAGACGTGGCGTAAATGATAAATTGATAGACATGTCTCGTTTTTGTCACATTCTTTAAAGTAATAGTGTTTTTTTTTAAGTCTGCTCCCGATAGGATTAATACGGCCTCTTTACTTCCGCATTCGAATAAAGCGAAGCGCTTTTATGATTGTGTTAAGAAAGTGGTCAAGACGTGTACATAAAAACTGAATGATACAGCAATTTACTACATGAATTGTGACACAGTGATTTACTTTGATGAGTTTTTTTAAAGGAATCAACTTTTTGGTTAGGTACAACACCAGTTAGGGAGAACGGCCCACCTCTATGCATAGGCCTCTAGAGGTATGCATAGGCTCTATAATAGCCTACATCAACGTAGGTATATCTCGTCTAGATCTATCATCAGAACTCAATAGTCTGCAGTGGAAGCATAACGTCTGTAAATGATGATAAAGTGATCGCTGAATTCCTAACGACGCTCTAAAACCATAAATTAGTCGGCGCCGAAATGCTATCTCGGAGTAATTTATTTCGGGAAAAAAATCTACTTTTTGTGTTGCACTCGAAAATAACTCTTGACGGTATCCGTACTTTGATGTTTAAATTTGGACGCAAAAATTTGGGTTTTCGCACTAAAATAGATTCTAAATTTAGCCAGGTGTAATATTTAAAGTAAGTGCACTAACTGTAAGCATTACTTATATTGTAACATCGTCGTGATGAATGGTTTAAAAATACTAATTGGCATTGTAAGTTGCTGATGTCTTAAAATTACCTGAGAGGTATTTAAGTATAGGGTTATTATATTCATAGGGTTTTTAGAACATTTATTTGATTCCTGGGATTCCTGGAGGCGAGCAATTCAACGCTGTTGATCTTTCTATTTGAATTTTATGAAGTAATAAAACAAATAATACTATTATCCTGCTGCCCCTACCCCGATTTATTTGGGGTACTATTCTTCTTCTTCCATACTTCTCTAACGTCATCTCAGTAGTAACTCCTTTCTAGCCATATCATTTTATTTTCACTAAATCTGATGGTATTCTTATAATGTGCCCTAACTAAATGGTGATATTAGGTCAAAATGCCGACAGGTGGGTCGTCGACATCAAAAGGATTGCATGCAATTACACTAAGTGGGGTTATGCGAAGGGCACACAATGGCTCCTTGCCATTGGACACGTTATAAAGAGGGCTCCGATGAGAGTTAGACTACAAAGTTTCTTGTGCATGAATTATACTGTCATCGTTACTGCCTGGCAAACTATTCTCGGAAGGAACAGCAATGTAGGTATCCTGAAATGCAAGGTTCCCAGAAAATTGTTGACTATTGTAGACAGATATTGCGCTATAAAGAGAAACAATAATTAGTTTATGGTTATTTGAAGATGTTACGAGTTCTCCTAATCTCGAATCTGTCTTGGTTCTTATCCAATTTCGTAATTTTACGACTACTGTCTTTGTAGAAGATTCCAGATAATGCAGTTTTAAAACCGTTATTTTTTGAAGTGCTTATGATCTTTTCACATTCTTGCGGGGTTAGCATCTGTCGCGGTTTCAAACGGCAAAACATTGTGACTTGCACATTTCCTAGTCTTAAAATATATATTTCAAATTATAACAGCTTCAGTGCTCTAGGTGTGTCATTCGATGATCTCAATCGTCGGTACCAAATAGATGATTACGTTAGTAATGGGTTTTATATCGCTATTTTATTTTCACTTTTACTAGTTTTTTTTTCTGGATAAAAACAATAATTTGACCAATTAATTGTTCTTATTTAGCAGTTGGATTGATTTATTTAACGAGTGTATCTCAGTATTCTGATCTCGAGTTATTGAAACACTATCGTAAGTAACCCAGATTCGAAGTAACTTGCGCTAAGTAATATACGCCACTCGGTTAAGGAGTGTCCAGCTAGATAAGAAGTAGGGATTTGTTCATAAGTAATAAATAGTGTGCCCCGGTTATAACATCACCGTCTTTGGACGATCATCGGCGTATTGCCAAGTACCCCAGCCTGGTATGTTTGCTTTGGAACTGATTGTGGTAATGTAAAGATTTTTTCTTCTTCGTATATCCAATTTACTTACCACTATGTGATAAGTGGCAGCGGCTTGCGATTCTTGTAAATGTTATCTCTATAACAGTAAAGTCGTATTTCAGCGAATTACACCGTCGTGTTTGCCTATGTTGATGACATAATGCCACCAATATGGTGCTGTTTGTCTGACTTAGTGTCTGTGATATGCAAATGATAAAACCTCGACGAAAACAAAATAAAGAAACGCACCGTTTTAATGTCGGCTCATTAGTATTCTCAAAGCTTGTAATTTGTTTGACCTATTTCGCATTGTAGACCTTTTGCAACTATGCGAGTAGTTATCGCATACCGACTTGTTATTTAAGAGTAAGAAACTAACATTATATTTTATTGACTTGTTGTAGTAAACAAACTGGTTATTGGTTAGCGGATTGGAGATACCGTTTAGTATTGATGATGAAACATAATTTTTTGGCGTTGTGGAACTGGTTTTAGAAAATTTTGCGCTCTTGTTCTAAGTTAAAGATTTCTTAATTTTGAACTTTTTTACTTACTTATTTTTTTTTGAAAAACAAAACAACTAGCCTATATTTGATGTGTGTAATAAGATCGGTTGCAGCAGCTGAGAGGAATAATTTCAATGTGACCACTATAATTCAAATCATCATTATGATAAAAATGGCCGCCCCAGTTGAGCATTTATTACATATATTGTGTTTATATTATGTATAACCTGCGAAAAAGTCAGCAGCATTGGCGGTACTGTGTGTCTGACGATTTAACGTATTAATGCAGCACGTGTCTAAGAGTGCAGCTTATAGTCGCCGCCGAGACGTAATGCCACTCCGACCTCTTCCGATGATCATTAAAACAATTTATTCGACGAACTAGAAACGCAGTAAACTCCGCATAAACAAACATTTTGTTTGTGTAACCTCACCGAGGTTACAATGATTACACCGCCCAGTTTGTGTGGTTACGTCAAAAATTTTAACGTGTTGGCAGTATGGCCTTGCTGTCAAGCGCCACAAATGCGACAAAAAAAAGGAATTTATAAAAGTATTCGCGCGTTCGATGTCATTCTAGTCTGATGAGTCACCGCGGCCGGACGTCTCCGCTGCTGCGTTCCACATGGACGACTTTACCGGGTTATCACTGGCTGTGATAATGATTTGTTTTTATTTCTCACAGCTTTGTAACGCCGACTGTTGTTAATTGAATGACAAAAGAGATAAGCAAATGATAAGTTAATTGTCCGGTCAAGAAGGGGAGTAAAACACGCCATATACGCATAAAACAAAAAAACAATATGTATTTTTATCTTATATCTACTGTATAAATATTGAACGCATTATACCAGTTATTTAGTAATAACATTCGTCGTAAAAAAGCTGTAATATATTTTGGTGTTCTGTACCTTGTACCATAGCAGGGATATCTGGCATTGCTGGTGGTATGATATCATTCGTGGCGAGATAGGATACTGAGAAGCCAGAAGGCAAAAATGCAAATTGATGAGTCATTGTGTTATTTTTATTTTACATAAACATCGAGCCCTTAGCAACGTTGCGTTACTTACATCAGGGCTGGCAATCAAGCTAGTTAATCTCAAATTTGGAGCTGATGGGCAGAAGGTACGTTGTGTCTTTTCAAAGGTAACATTTGAAAGTAGAATGTGCTCTTTGGGAATTATTCCTGGGGAAATTTAAATATTGACAGGAAAAACTCCTGAACTCTGCACTCGAAAATGTTGATTTTATGCGCGTTTAATTCCATTAAAGCAGCGCATTCTGCACAATAATTAGATTTTTAATGATAAAAGAAAGCGGTCATCAAACTGAGTACAATATCACTTGACTCAGAATAAAAGAAAGTTTGTACTTGACGCGGAAATCATTGGCGCTTGAAAATCCTCTTTGTATATTCTTCAAATAACTTACGCACTTTTAAATAAATCATCTGATCCTAGAAAATAAAACTGTTTGTTATCATATCCATCAGCTAAGATTCCAAAGATAAAAGTTAACCAATACCCTTTGTTTATACTGATTTAGATCCAACTTGGCTAAGTATAGTCACATGTGGGTGCGTTCTAGAAAATTCTGCGTGAATAATTCAACGCCTGTTGGCCATAAAGTCCCAAAATGTTGTTTACAATTTGTTCATCAAAATCCACGTCGTCAGCCCTGTACCAATCCGTGGGAACGTGATGTTCGCGATGTTATAATGTTCTAGTTTTAGAGTGCATTTCTCGTGACTCACCGTCAGGGTGTGCGGAGCGACATGATTCGGAATTCCGTTTGGATATCATGACGACATCGCATTGATTTAATTACGTACGTGCCGATGAAACTGAGGCTCTTAAACCCTCCAAACTCTAAGAGAGTTTTGAACAGTAAATGGATGTTTTAAAAAAATGGCACGTCGTTATACATTAAAGCGTGCAAGTGAATAAAGTTAACAGTCTACAAATGAAATATTCCCGTTGCAGAAATGTAATCCCGTACTAAATACTGCATTGCGACAGACGGTCCCTGCATCGACTAAGCACTTGTTTGTATTTGCAGTACAAAAGGCTTGCTGAAAAGTTACTGCCGCTTGCCAACTTATCGTGTATTTGGCAGACACAGTTTGTTACAGGGAATCAGTTTACATTCAGTAGTTTTCATTGTGGAAAGTTACTGGAAAATGTTTTGTACAATTGACTGTCCTACAATAAATCTTTGCGGCATACTATACTACAATCAAATCAACATGTAAAATATATTCGGTTCGATATACGAACTAACGCGAATAATTAATGTATTTCTGGGACATTAAATATGCACTAACTAATCCAGTTAACTGGCCACCGAATCCACTGAATTACGCCATTGATGAAAGTACGAGATTATTATAACATCATCTACATAATGCAATGGCGCACGGACCCACTTTCGAGTAAAAGCGCCGAATGAAAAACGAATTAGTTGTAATTATTCTAGTTGGTGCTACGGATTTCTCTATTCGAATGTACATGTATGCGTGTGCTCAAGTTTGTCTGAAATGGGTCACGGTTTTTGGTTTATTTGTGTTTGGTAAAACCTTCACTACCTACTTTTTGTTATAGATGATAGATTGTCAGGTTCAATGATGCCACTGACATGCTGACGTAAGATTGATGTCATGCTTGAGCATAGCGAGATGAAACATACTCCTTGTATAAATGAATAGTAAATACATATTTGATTGATATCAACACCGTTAGGAAATAAATTTTAATATTGCATAGATAAAATTATTATTTTTGATTGTATCACACATGTTGTGTCCATAAAACGTAGCATAAACACGTTATAAAGTTACAACCGTTGGACATTGGTAGCCGCTGCGCGGTGGAGCGGTTGGCAGATAAAATCTTTATTTAACGCCGGCGTCGGCTTGTCTGCGACAACGCTGTGAATCCATGCGTACACACGTAGCATGGACATTTTGCTTTTTTATTTACATTTGATTAAGTTCTGTGAAGGGTTTTCAACTAGAAAAGAACATCCTAGAAGACAAACCTACTTCAAAAACAACTCTTACATTATTATTGTATTTAAAAGTGTTTATGAAGGTGGTGCTCTGTCCGCTGAGGCTGCGGGAAGGAAGGAACATGAGAAATTACCCACAAATAAACTTGCACCTTCTTAAACGCCTGCTATATTAAAATTGCCTCTTGATTTGCAATAGATACAGTCGATTCTGAAACTGTTGCATACAGATAAGATACATCCTGTTGAAGTTGCCGTATGCAACCGAAAAAACACGATAATGGAAATCCGATCAGTAAATGTCAAATTCGACGCGTGAATCCATCATAGCCGATACATGACATCACTAAATTTAGACTTATCTGTTTATCACATCGGAAATAATTAATAATAGTATTTTTTATTAATGAATTGGTGTCCGCTCTTGACCTCGATATCACCTTATGGAAAGCGATTTGTGTCATTAATTAACAATAATCGTTCATCAAACTACACATGTATTGTTTGATAAATCAATGACACATAGATAAAAATAACAATTTCCTTAGTCTCAGAGTACCTCGATAGGAACATCAGATAAAAGGGTGGGCTCCAAAACAAAGGGTTTCGATTTTATAAAATCATAAAACAGACACTACATCCAAGAATTCTCATCTTTAGTAGTAAATGCTTCTGAATGATCAATACCTACATTCTCCTTACATTTCTCGAAAGGCTAGCAGAGAATGGAACGCAATTATTGTCTTTCAATGCTTCGTGCTATCTCTATATTATGTTTATTAATTTGTGTTAGCTCGACTAGTATTGATTCCGCACGATCTGGACCACGTAAATTGTTGTATTTCACGTAGATTATTGTTTGTTTGTTTAGAAGTTGATCGGTATGTGGAATAGTAGTGTTGTTATTGACGTGGGTTGATTCAAAGTAAGCAATTTTTATTGCAGTACTCGTTTTATGACTTCTAAATGGATTTCACTTTATGTTCCTTTTGTTCTCCAGCTTTTTGATTAGTTCGATTACCTTTTCTGGAGATGTTGAAACTGCAAAGTAGGTATGACGGAAAAGTCGTCTAAAGAGGAAATTATTATGATTGATCGATGTCATCTACCTCATAATACTTGTTGCAACCAAAATTCTTTCGCTTCTACAGTTGTTTATAAGTGCATTGTTCTCTTTTCTTTAGTGAGTTGTAACCTTTCATGTTTTATAAATAGCTTCTCGATAATTAATTGATTTCAATCTTATCTGCGAATGATTTTCTTTTCGTTAAGCTGCCTATCCGGGTCAAGATCGTTACTAATGCTAAACCCTCTCTATTTTATGTTAGTTCTATTCAATGTAATAATGACTTTTAGGTAGAGTTATTTAGACCTGTTGTAAGTTTCCAAAATTTCTCAAAAAGGATAAATAATAATGTTTCAATGAATTTGATAGCTCATTAATCTATCATAACCGTCAAAATCATTATGATCTTTTCCTTTATTTTCTCTTATGCTCTATCGAAACATATGCTTAGGATTAGGGATGTAGACATATAGTTCTTAGCTTCCACTATCTTGCCTGGACTGCGGGATTGTTTGAAATAGTTCTCGCGGCTCCAGAATGCAAAGGGCGAAGGAAAGAACATGAATAGGTTTTAGTTTAGAGTCTGACACTCCCTCCAAGTCCTCTCACTCTGTGAGGTGTCATTTGATTATTTCCCATCCTTAAAAAAAGCTTTCATTACCTTTCGTATCATCAAAAGAAATATAAATGAAGATCAGGATTAAAGCACTCGCAGTATGTGGGTAATATATATTTAGTAAACCGTTTACCCATAGTGTTTGCATTCCAATCCCTAATGCTTCCTTTGAGAGTCTTTACTTTAAATATATTACTCATGACATGATCTCTAGTAGTTGTTCTAGTAATTCACTAAAGATGCAATTTTAAAATTCAAAACGCCCGTAATTCTTGCTCAAGCATAAGTTAATGCGGAAAGCCTCCACTTAATATAAATAGGTAAAAGGGTGTACGCATTTATGTGTGCAAAGGTTATATTTAAACTAACGCATGATTGAGCAGGCGATAGCATCCTACAGTATGATCTAAATCGGCTCATCAAAGGATTCAGTGTCATGTTTTTACCGTTAATTTTACAGGACACGTGTCTGTCTGTAGTTCAGGGGCATTCAAATAAAAACAGGATGTCATCTGAAGTAACCGCAACAGATTTTTAAAACATCTATTTTGGGCCATGTCAATTACCATCTTATAATTTTTCTATAGTCAGTCTCCAGCATGTTTTGGCAGTAACCGCGCCTGTCACAGTGGACAGTGCATGACGCGTGTGCGCTGCCAAAAATCACAGTTTCCTAGAACAGCGGCGCTTGCGCATCGTCGTAGATCATTTTTGTAGGCGTTAATTAATATTTTGTTACGCTCATTTTGTTGTGTAAGACTTTTAAATAGGTTTTTTAACGTCAGAATGTTGACGTTCGTTTGTTTGGGAGTAGGTTCTGACGTGGATATTTTTTTATTTGCAAATTATGGCTATGCTAGGTGAAGATTGGTCTTTGCGGCTATTATTAGCGTCGGACAGTCTCACGTTTGGCACCGCAGTCTACGTTTTCATGCATTCCTATGTGAAGTTAATTACAAAATATCAAAAATACATTGTCATTGCCAATGTTGTACCTTAGCAAAGGCTAATCCTGTTGATTCTTTGTATTATATTCTCTCCGCAGCGCATGTATTCTGCTCAGAGCGCTCGGCGATATGTAGCTTTCTGTTAGTTAAGATTTTTTTGGAATCGGTTCAGCAGTTCCGGAGATTACCCCCGACAGGCCTCAAATCTTTAAATTGTATAAAAGTGTAGATGAACAAAAACAATTAGTAGGGAATTATACGGTAGGCAACACAAGAATTCAATCAATAGTACAAACTAAAGCTTTACCGATAAAAAGATAAATTCACGCGTTGTATAATTTAATGAAATAGAGCATAAACCGGGGGTACTGTTGAATTTATCATCAACTATAATGTTAACTGACCCATACTCCCCCCCGACTGTTACGACTGTTTTAAAATAAATCTGTGCTGGGGGAAATGGGTCAATAATGTGCCTGTGCCTAGGCGCCCCTTTTCATGCCCCATTTCAGACTTTACAGCCGATGCGTAGTCAATTGTATTAGACGGCTTCCAGCGTGTTCTACAGGCTTATTAGTGCTTTGTTGTGGTCTGGATAGACAAGTCTGTGACTATTTTATAAAGTGGAAATAAAAACATTAAGGATATCCTTTGATTCTATTGGTGATGTTCTTATTTAAGGTAAGGTGCCTCTTAGTAGCGCGTACAAACTGTTTGCATGCGTGATAAAAAAATTAAGAATGAAGACAAGATAATGTGTTAAGATCAGTGTGTAGTCAGTTTGTTTATTGTTATTTATAGGAATTGTTATGCATTTAGATTTTCTTCAAACGCAGTGTAAAATCGTGTTGTAATACACACTTGCCTTAATTGAACCACAACTTGATAGAATCCTTGAGTCGTTCCAGAGATACATAAGGAAGTGATGTCGCTGGCCCATTCGCATCCTCTGACCACACGGCACAAGCCATTCATTGGCAACTTACTGCACTGAATCAGTATTGAATGGCCATTGAAAACGGACTCATTCGCAACCATTCACGTTTCCTCCAGACAATAGTGTACACACTTCGTAAAAACATCTCAATGAACTCCCAATTGTACACATAAACAAGAATAAAAGTTATGTTTATTATACTGACACTGTGAGCGGAACACCATACTTACATTACAAAATTAGACTCTACATTCCAGAAAACTCGGTCTATTATCGTGTACCTGTTAATTTTTCCAACTGCAGGATTAGATTTCTGCGTTTCCTGTTTACGTGGACCGTTTCGTGTAATAGGGAATTTAATTCACACGTTTTATCGTCAAACTGTATTTTACGTTGGTGCCTTTGATACGATCTTTAATGTTGTTTTATCCGGCGCAGGTTCGCGGCGTGTCTTGATTGAACACATGATCGGATGTTCATTGATGACTTGACAAGCAAACATGATTATTCGCTGAAATTACGTTTGCATACGCGTTTTCACAGAATACGTAATGTTCTGCGCATGTTACGAAAGAAATGTTGTTTCTTTTTACTACATTTTGACGATAGTAGTGAACGGTTTAGCAAGAAATGGAACATAATAAATTTTGTGAACATTTACTTACACATATGTACTTGATTTTGGCTTTTTGTTTGCCCTTTTATAAAATATAGGCCGCTGCTATTAGTTATAATTTGTCAGTTTCCTTTTTTTATCGCTTAAGGAGCATTAGCGTAGTAACTGAAACCATACGAAGACGTATTATCTATGAAATTTATACACTCCTTCCTTTCCTAATCAAAGTCCATTTGACCTAACACCACATTTTGTCAGGCCACGTGTCAACATTTTCGGGTAAAGGGAAATGAGTTCAAACCCGTAGTAGGTACGTCTTCCGGCGTGAGTAACGTTTCGTTATCGGGGTTTTGTCACACTTGATTGAATCACACCTACTCTTGAGGGATTTCTGAGCTGCAAAAGTGACAATTGAGAAATTGATTTCTTATTACCAGATGTGAGGAAATGTATGCGATCATTTGCGACATGTAGCTGTACAAAAGAGCAATCCTTTTGAAGCCTTCTGCATTAAATTAATTCTTATCTCAATCATATTTAGTGACAGGCCGGCACTAAAGCACAGTGAAGCTTCCTAGAAATAAAATCATTTTCGGAATCAGGAGAACCAGAAATAATCATACTATTTATATAATTGTACTAGCTAGTTAGTTTCTTTACCTTGACTATTACCATGACTACCTCGACAACGCGGCACGGGTTTTTCCAACTACATTTGCGGTCAGATTTGTTCAGTATTTTATGGTGTTAGTGATTTGTTGATATCTGCAATCATCGTATTATAAAGTAAGATTTTTTCACATTCTGTCCATAGGTGCGAAGAATTATTTATTTTTCCTTCTTTAACTCATCCGCATGATAGACCGATATGATGTTGCCATACAGGCCTTATCTTTAGCACGTCCGATTAATATTGGCTGTTTCGTTTGTTTCAGTGTCTGTCCAACAAATAATGGTATTCGTTATCAAACCCTGTAACAGTTTTGTTTAACGATTGTGTTGTTTTGTTGCAGGTGATGCTGGGCGGGGCGGGGTCGCCGGGGGGCGACGATTTGCTCACCGTCACCGTCGTCCGAGATGAGCATGGCTATGGGATGAAAGTTTCTGGTATGTTATTAAAGTTATAGATATTTTTTATTCTTTAATTGTAACAGCCTCTCGCTGTCTACTGCAGAAGTCTTCTGCGTAAGTGTCTCCCAAAGGCCTATTTCTGTTTGAGTGATTAAAAATAACAGACAGAGTAAAAGCTACATTTGTTAATTACCATTGTAGGGGCGTAAACTATGATGCGTGAAATAATGAAGACCTTTGCATAATATAAATAGTTTACTTAAAAAATACTACGATTACAAATGTTTGAGAAAAATATAAAAAGGGAACCGAACAGTCCAATGTAAAAATGCGAAGTGCCCGGGTGCGCCGTGCGCGGTGCGCGGGCAAGTCCAATTTTCGTCTACCGCCTTATATGGAAGTTTTCTCCGCGCAATATGTTATCTGTGACCACAGACTATACACCGTGCGGATGTCATTCTCGTGATGAACATGCCCCCGGCCTTGAAAGCACCAGCTTTCTACAGCATCCCTTGACAATCTTGCTAGGTGAGTGGGCAGATCTTCGTTAAGGCCCTCCTTATAACGCCTGATGATGTGCGAATGTCTGCGACTCTTGAAACTCCATCCTTGCCAGGTATCGTTTTGAGAATGCGACCCAGTTGCCATTTCAGAGGTGGCAAGTTGTTGTCCTTGATGATGACCATCGTGTCAGGTTGAAGTTCAGCGGTATGGTGGCGCCATTTAGCTCTAACCTGCAACTCGGAGACATACTCTTTCGCCCAACGGGCCCAGAAGTGCTGCCGGATCTGTTCCAGCCTCTGGTATCGCGAGAGGCGATGCGCAGGCACTGTCGACACGTCGGTGCAGGCGGGCGCTGTGAGCGGACGACCAACCAGAAAGTGACCTGGACTTAGGGGCAAGAAATCGTCTGGATCTGCGGACAGAGGGGTTATAGGACGGGAATTTAGGATCGCTTCTACTTGAGTGAGAACCGTGCTAAATTCCTCAAACGTAAGATGCGCGTTACCCACTACTCGACGTAGGTGGTACTTGCACGATTTGACCCCGGCCTCCCACAAGCCACCAAAATGCGGAGAGTAAGGGGGAATAAAATGAAATTGTATTTGTTGACTAGTTGCGTAATCTTTTATATCTGAACTACAATTTTCTAAGAACCGTGCAAACTCATTCATTAGACCAACAAAGTTTTTTCCATTATCAGAAAAGATTTCATTTGGTTTGCCCCGGCGAGAAATAAAACGTTTAACTGCAAGTAAATATGCGTCGGTGGTAAGATCACTGACAAGCTCCATGTGTATTGCTCGCGTCACAAAACAAATAAACAAACAAATATAAGCCTTAGTGGTTTTAGCACCCCTACCCTTTCTGGATAATATGAGCACCGGTCCAGCGTAATCTACTCCACAACGTTGGAACGGGTAGCATTGAGCTATACGTTCTTTGGGTAGGTTGCCCATCATAGGTGACAATGTTTTTCCTCTAATACGTTTACAAGTGATACATTCATGAACTACCTTTCTAGCCAAGTCTCTGCCACCGACAGGCCACCACGTCTCCCGCAAATTGAATAGCAGGGCCTGTGGAGCTGCATGCAATAAATTTGTGTGCTCATGGCGGAACAACAGAACTGAAAAATAATGTTTAGCTGAGATTAATATAGGATGTTTTTTATTATAGTCAAACCCTGGCGCGTTTTGAATACGGCCACCAACTCGCAAAATACCACAATCGTCCATGAATAAACTTAATTTAGACAGATTGTGTTTATCCTTTAAACTCTTTCCTAAAGCTATTAATTTATATTCCTCAGAAAACATTTCTAATTGACATAATTTAACTAATGCATTAACAGCCTCTTTTAATTCACAAACACTAAGGGCGCCTGTTCTTAAATTATTTTTATTTCTTGTGTTATGAATAAATCGCAACACATACGCCATAGCGCGTTGCATCCGACTAAACTTAGAGAAACGTGCAAACGGAAACAAATGCAATTGATTATCTTTAACTACTAGAGAAATGAATTTAGATTTTACCTCAGGTAATGGATCCATTGCATTATTATTACCAACAGGCACTTGATTAGAATCAAAATTGAAATCATGAAGGAACTCTGGTCCATTCCACCATAAAGGGGAAGAAGATAAATCTTGAAGGCTGACACCACGTGAAACTAAATCAGCTGGATTAATCTTCCCACTAATATGAAGCCATGGAAGCTCCTTTGTCAATTCGTGTATCTCAGCTGTTCTATTCTGTACGAATGTCTTTAATTGGTTCGGAGCCATTCGCAACCAACCCAGTACGATGGTAGAATCCGTCCAGAACAGAACATTTGTGAACTGATATTGCAATGAATCCCTTACCTTATCAAATAGCCTTGCGCCTAACAGAGCACCACACAACTCCAGTCTAGGCACACTAACTGGTTTCAAAGGGGCCACCTTGCCCTTCGAACACAGTAGCCGCACTGATACAGTAGAGTTGGTGTTGTTTACTGCCCGCAAGTAAATGCAAGCACCGTAAGCAGACTGTGAGGCATCTGTAAATATATGCATTTCAATAAAGGTAGGATTAGTTCCTATAACATGACGTGGTACTCTTATAGTATTAAGAATAGAAAGAGATTCTATAAACTGGTTCCACAAACGTGTGACGTCACCTTGAGGCAGCTCATCATCCCAATTAATTTTCAATAACCACAACTGTTGTAGCAATATTTTTACACGCATAATTGCAGGACTAAGTAAACCTAAAGGGTCAAATATTTGAGAAATCTTTGATAATATAAATCGCTTTGTAATAGGTTTACAATCAGTCTCAAATTGTGTATTGAAATAAAGTTGGTCTGCTAAATGATGCCAGCCTAAACCTAAAGTTTTTGAATTATCTGCTTCAATTATTTTAAACTCATGATCAGAGTCATTTGAGCTGGGCGTGTCTGCATCAAGGTGAAAGTTATATTTCCATTTGCGTAGTGGAAAACAACCTAACTTTAATGTGTTAGCAACATTGTCGCACAATTTCAATAACTCGCACTTATCATTAGAACCGGTGATAAGGTCGTCGACGTAAAAATCTTGGCTAATAACCCTCTGAACATCAGGGTCCGTACATTCAAACCCTAACTGTTTCAAACATCTCACACTCAGAAAGGGAGCGGACGCGGTTCCGTACGTGACAGTATTCAACCTAAAAATGCTAAGTGGTTGCGATGGATCATCACGCCAAAGAATCAACTGCATATCACGTTGATCGTTGGCTACCAAACACTGACGGTACATTTTCTCTATGTCCGCGCATGCGACAAATTTATGTTGCCTAAAACGTAACAGTATGGCAAATAAATCCCCCTGTATAGGTGGACCTACTAACTGAATTTCATTAAATGATACACCCGAACTAGATGCGGCACTGGCATCGAACACCACACGCAACTTGGTCGTGGTGCTATGTTCGCGAAAGACGCCGTGATGCGGCATGTAGTAATGCAGAGACGCATGTGTATCACAACGACTCATGTGACCTAACTGTTCATACTCATGAATAAAATCGCTATATAGCTGCTTGTAAGCAGGTGAGCGCTGCAAGCGCTTTTCTAACGCTAAAAAACGACGTTCAGCCTGAGGATAAGTTTCGCCTATTGTGTCAGGTGGGAGTTTATAAGGAATACGTACACAGAATCTACCTTCACCGTTGCGCGTAGTATTGTGAACAAAGTGCTCCTCACATGCACGTTCCTCATCTGAGCGCTTATCCCAGACCTGCGAAACTTCCTCAAGTTCCCAAAACATCCTTAGTTGTTTGTCAACTGACTGTGTAAAATTACAATTAATTTGTTTGTCATTGCGCGACTTTAAATTAAGTGGACCGGACATAATCCAACCTAATTTTGTACTTTGTAAAATAGGTCCAATAGTTAACTTAATTCTATTATTGTTTAATAAATTCCAAAATTGATCTGCGCCTAATAAAATGTCAATATGTTTGGAATCTAAAAACTGTGGGTCTGCCAACTGTATGTTGTCTGGAATACAGAACTGTTGTGCGCTTATTTCACACACAGGTGGCAAAGATGTTATGTGTGGAAGCACATAACATTGTATACTAAAGGTGTAATTACTAATGCGTGATTTAATTTCTATGACACAGGTTTGCGTACACTGAGTCATAGTACCACCTACACCATGTACTTCATGAGTGGACTGTATAAACTTAACGCCTAATAAATTGCAAAGAGCCTTAGTAACAAAACATCTTTGACTTCCACTGTCGAGAAGCGCGCGCACTGTGTGGTATCTACCATACTTGTCGGCTATCTCAATAAGTGCAGTGGATAAAAGTACAGGTTGCACACAAGCAGGCTGCGCATTATGTTGTGCCTGCATGTTACTGTGTGCCTTATTAACATGGATAGTTGCACTGCTATCCTGAACATGAGGGACAATATTTGTAGTTGACTGAACACAAGTGGGAGAAGGTGTAACAACTGTGGAATCTAAAGTTTGGCATAATGAGTGTAGTGTTATTGCATGGTTGACAACTTCTTCGGAGTGAATTAAAGAATTATGTTTTTTATTGCATTTTCTGCACGGACCAAACCTACAAGTGTCAACACTATGCCCTGAACGCAGACAATTATTGCACAACTTTTGTTCATTAATTAATTTTAATTTAGAATCCAAATCAATATCAATAAACTTCTGACATGTGTACACATAATGATGCCCTTTGCACATAACACAAACTTTATTTCCCTGACTAGGACGCCCATGTGACTTGTTGGTGGAAACATTGCAATGTGAATGTGATTTTGTTTGATTTGACTTTTTATTATCATGAGATTCCTTACTGTGTGACAAATGCAATGTTTCCAACATGTCAGCTCTATCCCCAAGAAACTTAATTATATTTTGTAAGTTTACAGAAGTTTTATCATCTTGACTAGACAGTAATGTTCCTCTGTGTTGTTCCCACTCACGTTCAGTTGCTTTGTCTAATTTAGACACAATTATATATATAATAAGTGTGTCCCAATATTCAGTAGACTCACCAAGTATTTTCAACGCTCTTAAATTCTTTAAAATAGTATCAATTAATTTTCTCAAGAGAACAGGAGACTCTTTACTAATTGGTTGAATATTAAATAAGGTTTTTATGTGATTGTGAACTAAAAGCCTATTATTATTATATCTATTTAGCAATAATTCCCAAGCTAAGGTGTAGTTGTCTGAGGAGAACTCAATAGCATCTATTACAGATTCAGCGCTGCCCTTTAATGAAGATTTTAAGTAATGAAATTTCTGTATATTTGTGATGTCTGTGGAATTATGCACTAATGATGAGAAGGTGTCCCTGAACTCCAACCAGTGCTCAAATGACCCATCAAAGGTAGGCATGGTAATTGTTGGCAACTTGACACATTTTAATTTATTTGATTGATGATTATTTGCATCACCAGAGCTGTCAGTGATCCTATCATCGCCCAACAATAGCTCAGCCTGTGCTAATGCGCTATAAAACGTATTTTCAATTGTTTCTCGTTGATCTAACTGATCTTCTAAATCACTGTCATTTGAATATTCTTCGAGATTATTTTGAATACTATTAAATTCGGTTAACAAGTTCTTTGCACTTTGAATACGCAATTTAAGATCAATTACACTCTTTTGTGTTAAACTTTGGTTCGCTAATGTGTTTAAATAATTCGAAAACTTCGTGAGTCTACCCTTTATAATGCCGCGCTTACGGACAAGATCGCGGACATTTTGTTCGTAATTTTCATTGTCCCCGCGTGTAGTCAGAGATTTGAATGTATTATCACTGTTACTATCTAACGACATTTTGGTGACTAGTGAAAGGATGAGGTACTCACGGTTCAAGTATCACCACGCACGTGCAGCAGGTAGGTACTAGCAGCGGCACACCCTGCTGCTCGATGACTTAGAAAACTCGTGCTACTCTCGCAATATATGCTGAAATCAGTATGAAATACGGTATCACACAAGAGAAATAAAGAGGTTTGGGATAGGATGGGTTGGTTGGTCGTACCGAGTCTTCGCAATGCTCGTGTCGCCGACCACGCTATGTATTCCAACTCCAACTCCTTACGCAGCCTTCCTCCAGTTATTCTCCGGGATATTCGATGTCGTTGTAGCTTCGCCAGCAGTACAAACGCCTTCAACTCGTACTGATTCCAGTTGTAAGTCCCAACCCGAACGTAGGTGGGTACTCTTCGCCTCGTAGTATGGTCGCCGTTGACTTCGTATTTTAAAACTATATTCGGCTCGAGAAGGACCAGCATGTAGGGGCGTAAACTATGATGCGTGAAATAATGAAGACCTTTGCATAATATAAATAGTTTACTTAAAAAATACTACGATTACAAATGTTTGAGAAAAATATAAAAAGGGAACCGAACAGTCCAATGTAAAAATGCGAAGTGCCCGGGTGCGCCGTGCGCGGTGCGCGGGCAAGTCCAATTTTCGTCTACCGCCTTATATGGAAGTTTTCTCCGCGCAATATGTTATCTGTGACCACAGACTATACACCGTGCGGATGTCATTCTCGTGATGAACAACCATTTAGTTTAAATTGTTTTGAAAACAGACAGATTGGTGTGTTCAAAACTTTACTAGCTGTGATTTCAACCTTTGACATTAGGGTAACTGCTTCATAATATCAAGATCAAAAGCATCTTATACGCCTTTACGAGTTGTGTTTCAGCAATGTGCAATCTAATTAGCTTCAGAAGTTTACCAGTGTAGCCATGAAAGATACACATAGTTACTTTCCCACGTTTCTTAAAATGTGTTGATACAGCAAAAAACCGACTTAAAACTTATCCTATGCCGGTAGTAAAAGTTGAATAATTGAAATGGCTTCTTGACACCAGCGCACCTTAGTCGTCAAAATGCAATGCAAAGATATTCCATCATGCTGTATCTGGCAAGGAAAGGTGCCTAATCGATTGTTAATAGTGAAAGCAGTATTCAACCGGTGCCTTTACCCCATGCCAAACCCTATGAATGCTGTCTACGCCATTGTTGGGCATTAAACATGGTTTGAATGCATTATCAAGGTGATGATGTGCTGTTAAAAGTCCGTCCGAAGTTAAAACGATGTGCTATGTCAATTGACTGTTGTATTCCAATGAAATGGTGTTACATGCACTGGCCAACTTTCGAACAGAATAACGTGTACTGTCCACCGTAATCGTGTGTGTAACCATTTGATCGCATTACGTACGCCACGCCTTGTATCCCAAATAATTGTGATTTAATTTCTAATAATTTATTCCTTCATCCTTATATCCATCATGCAATTTTTCAATATCTTTTATTGCAGTTATTAATTAAAACATAGACTTTTTTTTTGGCTTTTATTCTTGACGGCTATTAAAATTCGCCGTAGGCTGATGCACATTGTAATTTGAAGTAGTTAGAAAAAAATGGGAGTTGATGAACGAATATTTATGTCGTGAATTTAAATGTGTAGGTAATATACAAGAAACAATGCATAACTCGGCAGTCTGCCTCGTTTGTGAGTCTTATTCGGTGCCAAACTGCTAGATTATCATAAAATTAATATTGAAAGACAAGCTAGTCTTCATCACTGAAGTTTGACGTAAACCTTTCAACATTCACAGTTGCGTGACATAATTCCAGTGCAGTCGAATAAATTGCTTCGTTCATGAGTTACGTCGTTAGCGAATTTTTGGACGAATACTCAGCGTCAGTCGGATGATTCGCATTGTCCAATCTCTCTTGCGTGATTGATCTGATTGAGCGATGCTTGCTGTGAACGTAAATCGTGTTTAGTAACGATGACTTTGTTTAGTTTTGTAGTCGTTTGGTTTACATGGTGACCATGAGAAGATGGCCTCTAGAATGAATTAACTTTTATTTCAATTATACGAGGTCCTGCTGTTTAAATTAAAATGTTGTGAAAGCCATTTGAGTAATTTTTTAACACGCTTTTATTAGCTCGGGTTGTATGTATGTATGTAGGTATGTATGTATGTATGTAACGGAATCTTTGAACCTAATTTTCACTGGGTTCTAGACGTCTGATCAACTTGGAACTTTGCACACGTGTTAAGGGCCGATGACAATGCAATAATCCGAAAAAAAAAAACTAAAAAAACACGCTTTTATTGCTGACCGAACTAAAAAATGGAAAATAAATAATAGTTTAAAAAAACTAAAAAAACACGTTTTTATTGCTGACCGAACTAAAAAGTAGAAAATAATTCAATTCAGAGTAAAAAGCGTGGGGTGCTTGATATTTTAATTATTACACCTATTTTATTGGCAACCATTTATGAGAGGAGAGTCATGAAAATATAGGAAAATGCACCCCACGCTTTTTACTCTGAATTGAATTATTTTCTACTTTTTAGTTCGGTCAGCAATAAAGGCGTGTTTTTTTAGTTTTTTTAAACTATTTTTTTTTTATCTAAGCGAGGTTTCTCTAAATTTTCACATGAACTTATGGCCTAGAGGTTTATGTGCTTCGGCTGTATCCGAAATAATATAAGTTAACGAAACAAGGTTGGAATCAGTAAAGACTTTCTGTTTTTAGTTTGTTTTCTCAAAATAAGTGACGTTTTATAAAATTATTTGATCTTCACTTTCAATTAATATTTAATGGATATAAGTCAGAATGTCTAACCACTAGTCGTGCCAAGGGTAGCGTTTTACCCGGTAACTAGGTTGTGGACGTCAAACAGGCAGTCGCTCCATGTAAAACTCTATCAGTACTCAGCTCCAGTTAGACTGAAACCCGAATCTAATATAGTTGGGAAACCTAGGCAGATGATGATGATGATGGCTTTGAATTATTTAAATAATTAAAAATTAATTATTTGAATATTTTCCAGGAGACAATCCCGTGTATGTACAATCAGTAAAAGAGCACGGCGCGGCGTGGCGAGCTGGTCTCCGCGCCGGAGACAGGATCCTGCGCGTGGACTCGGTGCCTGTGCATCATCACACGCACCAGCAAGTCGTACATATGATACGAGGTACGTTTTTGCAAGACTATATGTATTCTGCGGTTTCACTCATATCCCGAGGGAACTACTAGAATATAGGATCCTTCTTATCTTTAAGAAGTATCGTATATTCTCCCCCAGAATTCAATCTAAAGTTTCGTCTAAATCAGTATAGCCTTGAAAGAGTAACAAACAAATTGAAATTAGCATTTATATTATTAGCTAGGTTCGTTTTATAACAAGCGTGACTGCTGTGCTGCTGTGAGGTCATGAGTTCAATCCCCGGGCCGGGCGATATTGCTGGGTTTTTTTCGTATGATTTTTCTCATTAGCAGCCCGAAGTCTGACTTTCTCTTCGGGAAAAATAGGCGATATTATGTTATAATTTGAACTAATACTGTTCAAAGTATATACAGACTTTAATTGTTGAGGCTAACATCATATTTATTTCTGTACATATGCAAATGCACTTGAAGATAATAAATTTCTGAATGAAAGTGACCCCGATACTCATTCACTTCAATCAGGTTTAGATATTGATGGACCGTTCAAACTGATTTGAATTGTGCCTTGGACACTTAACATCGGTTATTGGCTAGTTAGTGATGCTAGTGTTTCTATAAAGCCTACGATAGTCGCACTGCATGCAGACTATTGAAATAGGAAGCACGTAATTCGGTAGGTACTTGACAGCACCAATCAATTAACATTCTTTTCTAGAGCTGTCAAAACGCGTTTCTCCCAAAGATTTTGTATGGCAATATTGAACTGTGACGTCACATCTTTTTCCAACTCAATTCACTCACTATTTATTGATTCTAAAGCCACCAAAAACTGTACAATTAGATACAGTAAATTCTAAATAAATAGGGTTTACAGGGATAAAATCAAGTGCATTTTTAGAGAAGTAGTGTCTTGGAATTATTTGTGATTGGTGTCCACTACCCATTTGAAGTTACATTGTCATCTTCAACCCGTAGCCCCCTATCTTGTAGTGCTCAGTATAATGAATTAATGATCTCAATATAATTATTTTTCGCCAAACTCCAACAGCCAAACTCCAGATTCTCGAAGCGAATCATCGCATGAATTTTAATGGTGCTTTTATGTGGCTATTAAACGGTTTAATTTTACTGAGCATGTCTCAAATGTCTTCGCTCTGCATCACAAGGGCAATGCCATTATTATTCGTTGCCTGATCTGGGTGCAAGTCTGTCTCCTTGCAATGAGTATCATTTTTGCTTTGTGGTACTAGGTTTTTTATACATATCGAAAGTAGCTAGATTTGGGTTAATTCAACTAATTCGTCTTTCGAATTTTCCATTTTTTCATCTTTGAGAGGATATGTGAAGCATTTTCTTAGACAGTTGGGTTGTTACCGGAGTTTATGGAACAATATAATGCTGATCTGAACTGAATACTAGTAGGGAATCTGCCTAAAATTTTAATTGATCTAACAAACATTTTTGTGTATTCCAGCTAACCCAACGACGGTGTTGACAGTCCAGCAGAATACGTCCAGACATAAAACACCCATAACAGCTCCAGTGCCTGTCAATGTGAGTTGGAACACTTTATTGTATCGGTATTAAATGGTGGAAATAGTATTCTGAAGTGAGAGCAGGACCACAGATTACTAAATAGTTACTACGTAGTAAGACCAAAAATATTTTTTATCAGAACAATAGTAGGATGGCTTTTATAACTGAAGCAAATTGTTTCGTTCCAAAAAGCGTGGCGCGGCAGTAATTCTTATACAAAACAGATCTAAAAATTCCGCTTACTATATGATTTCGCGAAAACTTATGCTAGTGGTTCACATCACTTACGTTTGATAGGATAAATACTTTCATGTTTACTTAGAGATAGTAAACATGAAAGTATTTATCCTAACACTACACGACGACTATGCCTGCTGACTGACGTAATAAATTCTCACGTACCCCTAATGTAATAAAATTATCACACCGACATCCTTTCAAAGAAGTAGCGGAAACAATCAAAATACTAGCTAATTATAAAATAAACACTAAAATAACTGAATGCATTACTGTTAGCCTTGGAGCACGTTATCAGTCCGAGAAATGCAATAGTCACAGTAGGTATTGTAAAATCATACGGCGTGAGCGCCGCAAGGTCAGAGCCGTACTACTGTTGTGAAACACGCTGCCACTGGTCAGCTGATCGCCGTGTTTGTCTTGAATACATGATTTTATCAAGATTTGGAACTATTCTTCTCTTTACTAGTACCGCCTGATGTAGTCCTAAGTCCTAGTGTATAATGGCAAGAGTTTAGACCACCAATTCAATTCAACTAATAGGCTGTGTGATTTAGTTGGTGACATTGAAGATATTGAAAGTGTCATATCATAGTATTCTTCTTTCTGTTCCATGTTAATTGTACTCTGCGAAAAAGGGAACAAACCACATTGTGTCTTCTATTCTTTCCTATCATTCCCCGCTTATTATTTATTCATGATCTGTCGTATTATAATATAATCCCTGGTAGAATTTATTCAACTCATCTTCATCATCACCTTCCATACATCAGCTCCATTCTCTGGGTGTGTCTATACACGTCTGGATGGGCCCTTTGTTACTGGGGCAACTAAATATTGCAATTTTGGAACACATAAATTATACTCTACTGAACTGTCCAGTGATTTACTTTGCGGAGATACTTCACAGGGATCCCTATGCTCTCCGCTCGAGAGACTAGTTAGTTAGTAATCTAGTTCACTAGACCTCATCTTCACAAATATTTTCGTTCCAAGTTGGTTTAGTAATGCTAGGGTAACAGTATTGTTCAAACAATGCGAGCACGCGACCTTAGCGCCAGCTGTTTGTACAGGTGTGCATGCTCTGAAGGATCCCCAAAGTGTTGCGTTTAGTGTTTGGCGGTAACCTTCTAGAAGACTTTTGTATTTTCACTTTTTGACTAAGTTGCAATAAACTTGCTGGGTCTAGAAGTGGCTATCACAAGATTTAGTCCTTATTATTCATCATCGTCAGCCTATATAACATTGGTCCAGTTCTGGACATAGGCCTCCCCTAACCTGTGCCATATTGCACGGTGTTCACCTTGACGCATCGAACTACTACGTACAGCCTTTCACTGATCGTCACTCTATCTTGTCGGAGGGCGTCGTGCACTACGTTTGCCTAGCCGTGTGTTGCCAGTGTCATTTTGTCTCGTGCTGATCATAAAGTTGATTATGCTAAAATGTAATGCTGGGCAGAGTGGGCAGTTACGTCACTTTGACCAGTTTCACCAGCTCCGAAAGTGAAACCGTGAAACTTGTCTACCAAATAATAACATACAAGTGTCGTTCTAGCCTGGTAGATATGCCTAAGCTGAACGGTGAAATAAGCTCTATTTTTTCGCAGTTAAAGGATTTTTGATTTGGCTTTATCATTTTATAACGAAATGAACGAAGTAAATAAAATACAAAACTAATTAGATTTTATAAACGCAAAGACAGTAAGATTCTTAGACACTTCAAAACCACTTAATTATGTTTGATGCATAGCAGGCCTCTAAAATAGAAATCTGGAAATCCCTAATGATTTATAATATTGTGGTGTAAGGTTAGCTATTATCGCGGTAATTACAAGTGACCTAACAGGCGATGTGATGAAGTGTCACACACCAGATGCAGTGTGTCATGGCGTGACACATTGCAAATATGTCTGTCGCTATTGGTTTTATTCCAAAAAGGGTTAAATCATTACTAGCTGTTTCCTATGGTTTCACCCTAGGGAAAGGAACTACTTGAGACGACCGGATGAAAGCCATATTTAAGAAACATACAAAACTGCGCCTAAAAGACTTACTGACAAGGTTTACTATTAATATTAAATCCAAGGCTACATTTTCCATTCACCCTTAAGTTACAACGTGTTAAACAATGATGTTGTCCCCCTTCCAGTCGGAGAAGCAGCGTCAGTTGGAAGTGTCGAAGGTGCACACCATGCGGCTGATGCTAGAGCAAGAACAGAAGTTCATCAGAGAACTTCGCAGTGAGTATCACACGTCCTGACAACGGCTCTATTCCAAATAATTTAAAAAAATAGTCAAAATTTTATTTCACATACGCCTACAAATAAAGCACTTATGAAAGGTCAAACTAGTAGCCCGTTTCCAAGTAGTGGGTCCTATGGAGAAGAACCGGCAAGAAACTCCGTGGATACTCTTTTCAAAAGTTGTGTTTACAATATTCATATTAAAACTGCCCATATTTTCTTCACGAGTATCGGCACGAACTACATAGAGTAGTGTATGGGATTACAAGGTTCGCCATACGGGCTATTTGAAGCGTTACCATACTTCCATTCTCATTGGATGCTGCTAAAAATCAGTATTTTATATGGACCATCAGACTAACATGATACCAGTTCGTAAGGTAGCGACTCTGGTTGTCAGACTTTTTGACAACCCATAACGAATGTCAAAGATGTACAAATGACAGTGTTTTCCGAGGTACGGAGGAGTCCGAATTGACATAGATGGACCCATCCCTGGACATGGACAATTTTAATTATGAAAAGCAATTTTGCTTATGATTAAAAAAATGGATTGATTGTAGGGCCTGCCTAAATAAATATATTTAAAGATGACTCACATTTCAATCCCCCATTTACAATTCCAGTTGAGCTCCTAAAAGTCCCAGACGTGAGGAAGCAGGCACAACTCGAGTCGGCCGAACAGCGATGCTCCAAACTGCAGCATGAGATCGACACCATCATGGCGGGCCAGGTAACGACCTTACATCCTTGCAATAAGATCTATATTGCAATACACTGGTACACTATCTACACGGTATCTGTAACTATGTTGGAGCAATTTTTTTATTATTTTCGTCACTGTATTTTTTTTGTACTTTTTTATATTTTTTCTAAATATCTGCAGTTGCTATTGTGGCCAGGATTTGTGATGTTATTTTTTCGAAGAAATTAATTCTGTTCCTAGGGTCAGTTGTTTTAAAATAAAGTAGCCTAATGTAGCCCCGTGATTCCTAGCATGCCCAATGCCCTGACGTGGACTAATATTAAATTTATGATGACTGTTTTGGTTTATTTTAGTGCATAGCGTAGGGATGATTGACATTGTAAAAACTGTCCTTTCCCGTACCAAACTTCATCTAAATCGGTTTAGAAGTTTTGTAGTTTTTTTGAAGCGGAATAGACATAAAAAGTCATGTCACTTAATTTTGCATAACTATCAAAATAAAAATGTTACAAGTTAGTAAAGCATTTGTACGCCTTAAAAACTGAAACTTCATTACAATCATAGTAAATAAACAAAGTCGTATACTATAATGATACATGGAACAAAATTGTTTACTACATCTAAAACAATTGCAAAATAGTGTCATATTCATTACACATTCATGTCGGTACACTGAAGGGCCTATAAATTGGGCCACTGATTGTTATGCCAATAACAAAGGACTTGTCATGGTTTCCCTGTTTGTTAAACAGAAATATTTTTAACTAGCTGTTTTGAATCGACGATGTAGGATTTATATTTATGTACGTGATTAAATCTGACTCTATTAATTTGAACTATTCGACTACTTAGACTTGACTATTGAATTGAATTGAGTGAATAATTTTATTCATGTTAAATTAAGGACTATACGATATTAATCCATCTTTTTTTTGCACTAGAATTTGTATTAATTTTACCACGTCTTTATATGGCCCTTTTCTAGTCTGTCCTCGGTTGATGAATTATGTTTTTTTTAAACAAAGTACAGTATCTTTTCGCGTTTTACTGTATGCTTGTTTTATTAATTAAGATACGTTACACATTGCCTGGCCGCAACTGTAACTCGAACGGAGGCGAAAGTGAGAACCGTCAATGTATTTTAATGAAACATCATAATGTCCCACGTAACACCAATGATGGTACAGTTTAGAGCGGAGCTGATTTCAACTTTGCTTATAGAAATTTCTAATATTTATTACTATGATAAACTACACAAAGCATCTTGGCAAAGGTTGAATTGATAGGTGGTTTGAATATGTTGATGTCTTATTTAACAGAGTTTAATTTTTTAGGCGTAAATTGTAATAAAATATCGCCTTAAAATGTAAATACCATTTTTCTCTGTCATTTTACACATACTAAATTTTAAGTCAAATTATATCCAGTAAAGTGAAGACATCTCCGCTCCAGACTGTGACACTAACAAGGCTAACGGGACGAGTCGGGTAGTAACATGTTCTGTACCGTGTCTGCTTCTATGCATGCTTGTCCGTAACTGTGACGTCACTGCGAGTGCGCCCGCTCCTGTACGTACGTGTGCGTTTTTATTTCATTTGTAACTATTGTGTCTGTGTATGTGGACGTTTTCGAGTTTGTAATAAGCGTTATTTTTTATTGCGTAGCTGACTTTATTATTATTATTACTTTTATTTATTTTTATACGTATTTATTATATTTGTGTATACTTAATATTAGAAGGATTAATTTGTATCGAGAATTGATACAAGCTGCCGATGGCTATATAGAGAACCTGCCTCTTAATTCATATCTCTTTCAGGAGAACGACTTTTTGTATATTTTTTTTGTAAATCTGTCACAATTAGGTACATATACTAAGATAATGGATGTACTTACTGTTCTAAATTGTGACTTATATTTTTCTAAGCATAATGTAAATAATACATTTAGTAAATATTCTATCGTTAAGACATACTATATATATAATATTGTCTACTGTAATACGTTTTAATGTAAAAAATACAAGCTAGATGAATGTACCACAGCACTGAATGTCTTCATTAAGTTAGAGATATTGTATGCATAGAACCAGACATTGTCGAAACGCTAAACAAATGTAACTTTCGTCTCATTCAACGGGTTTTGGTGTAACTATACATTGCATATAATGATCACGCGCGCTTGCTTGTGTTGAGATTATTATTATATTAAATAAATGTATGAAGAATGAATCGGCACGTTAGATTGCTAAATTTACATAGAGGCACAAGTCTTGCTAATGTGAGTGAAAGTCAAGTACATTGAGTTGGGCTGCGCTTCAAGCCGGTTGATTTTAAATTTATTATTTTGGTGGAAATAATTTTGCTGCGTCGATATCGATAAAAATGATCATCAAGATAATTTGTCGATGAATTATTGTTTACTCTAGTTGTTGTTTTATGTTTAAGTCTAGTTCGGTTAGACTGGATGCGCTGCGCTTGAGGCCGGTTCACATTCAACATTAACGGTGTACATTCAAATATTTGTGAGACCTATGCCTCTTTTAGACTGAGATGATACAACTTGCACTGTAAAAAGTATGTGTAAAACCTTACCACTCGGTAACTGAGTAGCGACCGACCGAAGTGTCATTGTAAGAGCTGGCCCGGGCTCGCTTGGCGCGCACTGTTACATACGCTTGCACGCACTAGCCGGGCGAGGCGCCGGGCACGCCGGGCGCGCCGGGCACGCCGGGCGCGGCGCGGGGCCCGCGCGGGCGCGACAAGCCGGGCGACAAGCCGGGCGCCGGCGCCGGCTTCCTCAGCGGCCTGCCGCGCTCGCTGTCCAACCTCACGGGGCAGAGCCTGCGCAACCTGCGCCAGGCGCGCAAGCAGGAGCCGCCGCCGCGCCCGGGCCCCGACGAGCGCGAGCCCACCACGTGCCTGGACGCCGCGCCGCCGCCGCTGCCGCCGCGCGCCGGGCCCCCGCGCAACCCGCTGGCGCAGCCCAGGCAGCCGGCGCGGCCCGCCGACCGGTTCCCCATGCACCGCTCGCTGCCGGGCTACGAGCAGAAGCAGCTGCGCCGCTCCTCGCACTCGCTGGACGGCGAGCTGGACGGGCCGCAGCCCAACTCCATAGCGATGCAGATGAGTTACCCGCTTGTCAATGTACCGCCGCCGCCGCTACAGGTAACGCCCTGCTAGGGTTTTTAGAACAATTTAAAATTTATCGATAATACTTATTAATCTGTACAAAAAATTAAGACAGCTTCATGATTGATTATATTCTTAAACAGTTGTAATTACTACAGTTACCCTTTAAAAATGTAAATAAAACCAATGAATAGGATTATTATAATTCGTATAAGGTGTCCAAATTGTTCTAAAAATTCTATTTTTTACTCTCGATAAATGTTATTTTTTGTATAAAATCTATGGATGTTGTCGGGCCGATTGTTACTATGCATTCTATTTTTAAATACCTTATTTTTCATAGCCACAGCTTTTACTTTATTTCCTTACTGCTTGTCTTTTTATATTTCTCAGATTGCAAATATTTTCTTTGTCACATAAATATATAAGGTAAAATAAGGCATTATAGATTTCCTATAAGGTATGTTTATATTGGTAATTAAAACAGGAGTTTTCTACAGTAATATGTTCTTTATAAAAATGTACGTTTTATATCTGTTTATATGTCAAAAAGTATTTCTAAATATTCCATGTTGTAACAGTTATAACTTGTGACTAACATCACTTCATACTTATTTAATAATGCCTTACTAATAAAATGCAATACTACTCCTTGTGAGGAAACTCGTTCGGGGAAGTCCTACCATAAACACAAACATCTAAATCAACATTCATTACTTAAGCCTTTTCATAAAATTAATGCTTAAACGTATTAACTTACAATATGTCTCGTCTCTACTACTGATTACTCAAAACTAATAACTTGTTAAATATTCTATTGAATTTTAGTAGTAAGGCAGCAAACGAAATTGCTTGTTCAACCTTTTCGGAATTGAAACATACGGTCTAATTATAAAAACCGAAAACCCACCTTAAAATAATGTTCAGATTACGGTGTATTGATGATGAAGATGATCATCATCATCAGTATTATATAGGTACTAGCGATATGCCCCAGTTTGCACGGGTTTTAAATTGATAGATCTTACGAAATATCGACTATATTTTGTACTATTTATGTTAGAATAATCTGTTACTAATATGTATAACAGCGACAGAAAACCTTTAAAGATATTAGTGTTTTTAATTAAGAAATATGAATTTTAACGAAGTTCAAACTGAAGTCTATTACAAAGTCTTACCTTACATTTTTCCTTGTTTACTTTTTACAATGTTTCAAGACCAAAAGGACCAACACGCAATATACCAACAAACACTTCATATCTATGTATGTAAATAACTAGTAATACGTATGTTTCAGACGGACAACCGGACCGGGGTGCCAGTGTTACATATGAGGAGTCGCTCGTCGCCCGAGCAGTTGGACCACGATCTGAATAGATGTGAGTAAATACAGATGGTCTTTCTGAAATCCAATATTTAATATATAATAAAATATAAATTCTAGTTCGTTGTATCTACAGGACACAAATAAAGATCCTCCTAAACAAGAATACTCCTTCTCAATTTTTTTCTTAAATTTAACCCTCGAAGTAAAAAAAGGTGTGTCTGTCTATGGCACCATAGCTCTAAAATGAGTGAACCAATTTGGGAGCGGATTTTTAGCGCAGGTTTTTAAAATGTTTTATAAAAATCGGTTCGACAGATTCAAGATCGTCGGGCCTTTAATTTTAAATTTGGATATTATTCGTACAACTGCAATGCGTATAATGTGTAATCTAGGGCTGTGTTGTCACATTTTAAAGTAATCTAGTTTCCAGTAAGGGTAGTCACATCACAGGGAACAGTGTAATAGCCCAGTTTAGCTCCATCTGTCTCTAGCACTAAAAAATAAATCTGGAATATCCGGTAGTGATAGTATGTGGTGTTGTTCCAGCGAGCCTGGGAGCGTCGCCACTACTGAACGCGGCGCGGCAGTGCTCGCCGCAGTCCGAGTGCGAGCGCGACACCCCCCCGCCCGGCACCCCGCCGCCGCCCTACCACACCAACACGCAGGTCACTACTTACTGTTGTCCATACACTCTGATGAAGACGATGATAACGATGATGATGATGACGATCATGATGACGATCATGATGATGACGATGATGATGACAATTTCGATGATGATTACGCTGATTAAGATGATGATTAAGATGACGATGACGATGACGACGATGACGATGACGATGACGATGACGATGATGATGACGATTTCGACGACGATGATGACGATGACGATGTTCTTAGCACATGTTTTTAATTTAAATTCAAATCAGCATTTTAATTAATTGATTTATCGATATTTTTTGTAATTACAGCCATGCTCTGATCCACAACGAGCCATCATATCAATGGAAGAAGACGATTCACCCGCGTCTGTAAGTTTCATTGACAATTACGTAATATGCTGACATTTCAATATTATTAACGTTTATGATATTAATAGCTTCCCGCGTGGATATTTTTTACACCTTGAGTTACATTATTCAAGTTTTAGTAGGGATCCCTAATTATTTCTGGAAATAAATATAGCCTATGACACTTAGTAATCAGTCCTTTCTAATGATGAAAGAATTTTTTAAATCGGTCCAGTAGTTTTTGAGTTAAAACCCAACAAACAAACAAACAAATCTTTCCCCTTTATAATATTAGCATAGATAGCACATATTTTCTCAACACCCTGCAATATGAAGGGTATATGAAGCGGTTCACTTAGGATGCGAGTGAATGCACGGGTTACAGCTAGTATAGAAATATTGAGTACTAAAATAATAATAAAATATATTTTTTCCAGGACACATCCACGTACTCGGGTTTGTTTTCAAACTTGCGCTCAGTACGGGAGTCCAAGGCGAGGACGGCGGTACTGCTCAACTGGCTGCTAGGGGAGAGAAGGTACTTATATTGATATTGTTTTCAGTTATAGCATTGTCTGTGTGGGTGAATAAAATTTGGGGTAGTCATGAAATTGTAGCTATAATTTTGAAAACTTTAACCGTTTTCCAAAAAGGAGAAGGTTCTCAATTTGACATTTTTTTTATTAACATATTGCGTAAGTTGTGTTTGTTATAGTAAAGAGTATTTTTTTCCAAAAATAAACATCAAGTCATTATATTTCTTTCATGTTTTTTAACAGTTCCACAAACAGTTTTGAATTTCTGCTTTGAAGATTTTGGACAACTAAACAACTTACTGTACCTAGGGAGTTCGTTTGACATTTTATTAGTGTTGTACAATTTTTCCCAGCAAAAACATGGGAGCTGTTGTTGTGGCCGCCTTTTCTAAATGTTGACATTCCAAAAATGACTTTAAATAAATAAATAAAATAAATATTTTTGGACAATTTCACACAGCGCCATCTAGCCCCAAAGTAAGCAATGCCAGCAAGCATGCTTGTGTTATGGGTGCTAGCTTAACGGATATACTACTTATATATTTTTATAAATATATACATATTATACATAGTAACACCCAGACCCGTTACAGAAATTAAAATTCATCATTTCAATTTTTGCCCGGCCGGGAATCGAACCCGGGACCTCTTGCGTGGCATTCCGGCATGTTGACCACTAGACCACTCAGGTCGACTTTGACTAATTTCATAGATTTTCTGGTTAATTTAGTGGTCCCCCCGCAGATGCGCGTGCGCGTGCCTGCTGCTGGTGCTGACGGACGGGTACCGCGGCGCGGGCGCGGTGCCGCCGCACACGCTGCGGCGCTGGGCCTACGAGATACACTCCACCTTCCTCGTGCCCAACGCCGTACGTATGCCCAGCCGCCGGAGACCGCGAGGGCGGCAACTATTCAAAAAAATATATCTGTATATAAAAAAATGGATCCCTATTTTCGCTGGTCACGTCATAACTTGAGAACGACTTAACCAAATTAGATAAAAAAATTTATGAAGATGGAGACTGTTATGACCACTGATTCACAAAGATTTCTTTAGCAATTCTGTCAGTTAAGTTTAATTCTGGTGTTGATATTCCGCAGGTTCTACAGCTGAACGGTGTAGATGAGAACATGGCGAATGAAATCGAACATGTTTTAGTTAATGGTAAATATTAACATTTTTATTAAATAGCTGCATTTACAATAATACCAATAAAACAGAATTCTGCTAAATAAGCAAATTATGACTTATTAATTGGCTTAATTGCCTGGAAAGATACCGATGTAGTAGTAGTGTTGCCAGATCCGATTTCCAAATAATGGATCTAATTTTTTTTTTAGTTTTTGCCTACTTCGATGAAAAAGCCGGATTTTAGATAACCCATCTGAATATTTTCACAGAGTGCATTCTTAGAATGTACTATTAAAGTAACATCACGCAGTAACTTAAGTTTTGATGAGCCATTGTATCATACAAATATTATTTGAATGTTGTTAGAATTCGACAAAGAAGAGCTGCTCCGCAACGTGTTCCGCAAGGCGCGGCAGAAGGCCAAGGACGAGCTCAGCCAGCAGCTCACGGAGTTCCAGGTCAAGCGGCAGGTGGGGCTCGGCTCGCTGTACGGGCCCGACGACTGCGTCATCGACAAGTGCGACGTCGATAAGGCGCAGGTACGACACTAGTGTGCGAGTGTTGCTCGGTGGTTTACATTATTCAGTTAAAAATGTAAGAAGTTGGTCAAGTAATTTTGATTATTTATTTACACAATAAAAATACAAAAGGGCAATTCATGTATGAATATGACGTACAAAGGTGCTGCTTTTTTATTTTTATTTTTTTATACTTAATGAAAAAAATATGTAGACACATTTTTCAGAGTTGAACGAAATATTGTTTATTTATTGTATGTTTTGTTTCTGATAGAATTAATTTACCAATGTCCTTGTACTATAAGTAAACTGTTATAAGCGGGGCTCTCCTGATGGTTTGCGGGACGCAGGCAGATAATACGTTCGGCTATATGCGATACAACATAATTACCTTATTAAATTTCAAATCATAGTCTAATAAAAAAATATATTTATATCCTGATTTTAAGTACATAATTGTCTACAGTAATCATTGTAGATTTAAAATATTTATTTTCAATTCTACTATTCCGAGAATTCTATTAAATATTAAATGGTAAAAAATTAAATAAATAGTAATCATTGTTTTTGTTTTGTCTATGGTGCAATTCAAAGGGAATTAAAAAATAAAATTGAATTTGAATTTCCTTCATCACGTGACCTTTTATTTCAAGATCACAAGCTTAAACAATGCCGTATGTAGCGTTTACTAGCAAACGAACGAGCGTAGTCTTTTATTTACGTCTGTCGCTGTCGGCGGACAGCGGCAGTGTGGCAGATACTAGCTAGTCGAGCGCGCTCCCGCCCCGCACCCCGCTAAACATCAGGAGGAGGACACCCATGACATGTGAGTACCGTGTGCAGGAGCTGGTGGTGGTGGAGCAGCTGCTGTGCGGGCAGCTGCGGGCCGCGTGCCGCGCCGGCAGCCCGCGCGGCCCGCACGCGCCGCACGACACGCACGCCTCGCACGACTCGCACGCCACGCTGCTCGCCGCGCTCATCGCCGCCGCGCTGTGTCTGCACTGCAGGTAACACACACTATTACTACAGTATTACGACATCTCCCTACAGTAGCGCAACGAATGTACCCCAAATTCTCGATTATAATAATCATATATATATATTCTGATCCAGCCTGTCCCTTGCTTTCCTCCCCCAGCGACGCCCTAAGCCGAGGCCCGTACCCCACTAGGGGGTGACCTTAGCGTGTAGTCGCTTAGTTTTGTAAGTTCGTTAGCTAGCTGATACCCGCGTCCCAAGTGAATTACTTAATGCACCCGGATAAATAATCTTTAACCGTCTCGGGGGTCACCTGTCTCCGTTCAAAATTTTCAAAGAAGACTTGACGTCATATACACAATGTTGATTCAATCTATATTTACAATCATTCAGCGAAAAAGATAATCTTATATAAACACAGTTTATCATAAACTGATAACATAAAAAATACTACAGGCATTCGATCACATACTATCAATACTATAAGACATCTCACATGACGTGGTAACAAGCCGATTTATTAGCTTTAATACTAACAACATTATAACAATCCAATGACTCAAAGTGAGGCAAAATACTCGTTTTCCTGTCAATTAATTATTTTTAGTTTGTCCGCTGTTATATCAGGAAGTGTTTGTGAATAATTGTTACTAACAACACCGAGATCATGGTGAATGTGTTAGATATTAGTGATGTGGAGGCCTTGGAGGTCAGGAGGAAGTGGTGGCAGTCGCCCAAATCGAAGTACAAGAAGAAATTGAAGAGTAATAAGTGAGTCTGTTGAGGTGTTTGTTATTGATGTACCGGGAAACTACTGTGACCATGTCACAGTAGTTTCCCGGTATTTATAGAATAACTAGCCGTTTCTCACAGTTTTACCCTTGTTTTAAGGAAACTATTTCGCGCACCCGGATAAAAAGTATAAAATAACGGTCTCCAAGATGTTATCTAACTCCATGCCAAATTTCGTCTACGTCGGTTTTGCCGTTTCACTGTGATAACGTAAAAAACAAATTTACATTCGCATTTGTAATATTATATTATGTTCGAATTAGGATAATAATACATCTAGAAATCACTTCAAAATATAGTGAAATGAATAATATGTTTGTGATAGTGTAAAGTTATGATTTCTGCAATGCATTATGGTATATAAGTTACTAGATTCTTTCTGCGACTTCGTCTGCATGGACTGAGAATGGTTTTAGATACCTGGATAAAAAGTATCTTATGTGTCCAGGTTACAAACTATGAGAGTACCATTTTTTTCTAAATCTGTTTTGTAGTTTTTCAGTGATTGAGTAACAAACATACATACGAACTTCATGTTTATAATATTAGTAGTATTAGGTAATTCCATGAATAATCTCTCAGTAGCAGTCCTAAGCCTGGATCAGTTACTATTGATAGCATCAGGTTCGCTCTCTGTTACGTGGGCCTTTGTGTTATTTGAAAAAATCTGAGTGTAATATAAGTTTATCTCTGCCTCCCTTAGGCGAAGAGTATCGTGATGTTATGTTACAAATACGTGTTAATATTTAATTTCTCATACTAAAAGCATAATATTACTTCTGTTGCCATGATGGGATATTGGCAATATATCTGCGATACCTATCTTTAGTATTTGTGGTGGATGTGTAATAAGCGCATAAGAGCACTTACTTTGGTAGCCTATCTACGGCAAAAACTTTGTGCTTTACTTTTATATTCGAATTTTCTAAAATAAATAGTTTTATCCCAAACCAAAAGTTCCTATTCAATTAAGGACACAATTGAATGTCACGCTATCATAGTCACTAATATAAAATTTAGCGATAGTTTTAATAAGGAGCTTAACTTTGAGAACTTATTTTGTATCAATAGTTGCGAACAGATATGTGGAATAATTTAGAAATTTAGAATAATACTTATACTAAGTGTATGTAAATTAAGCTTATTATAGTAATATTGTGTGCAATTGTGCATAGCCAACCAATAGAGCTCTTTCCTCGAACATGCATTACATATGATCACAACATAATGTTGAGGAAATATTACCCATTTTAAATGGCAATAAACATCTATACTAATATAATAAAGCTGAAGAGTTTGTTTGTTTGTTTGTTTGAACGCGCTAATCTCAGGAACTACTGGTACGATTTGAAAAATTATTTCAGTGTTAGATAGCCCATTTATTGAGGAAGGCTATAGGCTATATATCATCACGCTAAAAACAATAGGAGCGGAGCACCACTATTCCACGCGGACGAAGTCGCGGGCAGAAGCTAGTTAGTTATATGATTTTCTTACACTGGAATGATCATCACCCGCCTATATATTGTCCTACTGCTGGGAACACAGACCTCTTCTCGTATAGAGAAGACATGAGCATAAATGACCATGGATTGGCTATTTTAAAGACTTTTTAAGTCCAGATTTTCTCACGATGTTTTCCTTCACCGCTAGTCAGTCACGTCTAAGAAATACTTGAAAGTCTCATTGGTACTTGTCAAGTTTCGAATCCGCACACTCGTTCATATTTATAACTAGCTGATGCCCGTGACTTCGCTCGCGTGGAATTATATACTAAAACCTTCCTCGAGAACCACTCTATCCATTAGTGAAAACAGCATGAAAATTGGTGCAGTTTTTATTAACGTTGCCCCACACTAACACATGTT
This sequence comes from Pyrrhia umbra, assembly GCA_963891755.1. Taxonomy (NCBI): domain Eukaryota; kingdom Metazoa; phylum Arthropoda; class Insecta; order Lepidoptera; family Noctuidae; genus Pyrrhia; species Pyrrhia umbra. The sequence goes on from OY982943.1 coordinate 8,976,513, forward strand.
TTCAAACATTAATTACACATGCACGAACACCCTGACCCGAATATAGTTGTTACGCGCGGGAATCGAACCCGCGACACGCAGCGCAGCAGCCAATTGCTCAGCCACTACGCCAAACGTGCCGTCAAAAAAGTTTCAAGTTTATCGCGATCAGACAGACAGACGCGGTGAAAGGACTTTGTTTATAATATGTAATGATGTATTGTAAGACATAAGACTAACCCCCCCAACCCCTTCCAGGCCGGCGTCGGTGGCGGCGGCGGTGGGCGGGTCCCGGCCGTCCTTCCTGCAGCGCGACAAGCTGTACAAGCAGCGCGTCAAGCAGATCACCAAGCAGCACCCGCAGCCCGTGAGTATCTTGTACTGCAAAGTAAACTGAGTAGTTCTAATCGTAAGGTTGAGTTTTGTTTGCGTTAAGCCCTTCGCTGATATTGCAAATTAAAATGGAATGTCTTCGTTTGCTGTAAGGTAGATTTTTGTTTGGCCTATTATATCGTGATTTCATGACTAGTAAAATGTTAGTTACAGTTGCGTCCTCAACTATGGTGTTAGGTACAAAAATTGAGAGAATTTTATAATTTAATCTATTTTACTATACAAGTGGTTTAGCAATATAGTCGTCTGTAGCGCTTGAGCTACTACAGAAACTATGAAGATCTGGGGCCGTACCATCACGTATTTTTGCAATCACTATTCCGGTGGGAGAGCGAGACACAGCTATTAACGTCGTATAGCACCGTCTCTTTTTCATAAAAAAACTAGTCCTGCTTTGGCACGTCATGGTACGGCCCCAGATTTTGGAAAGCGCTAAAAAAGTAAATTATTCCGTCAAAACAAAGAGGGCAAAAATTTAATTTTTTTGTTCTTTTTTACACAAGAACTGAAATAATGTATCAATCGACATAATAACCTAACTCGTCCCCAGTTCGTGGTCCGCGGGCACCACCTGCAGCTGCAGGCGCTGACGTCGGTGGCGCACTGCCACCACTGCGACAACATCATCTGGGGGCTCGCGCCGCAGGCATACGTCTGCACAGGTACCTCCTGGCGCCCTGCTTAACAACATTCTAGCGTCCATTTTTTGTTTCAATCCTGGCGCCCTAAGAATATTTTTCAGTGCCATATTTTTTAATGATGAAAACTATTTTAGACGGTGATTATTTAACGAATGGCCTTTTCTTAGCATCTTTAATCATCATTCATCTTTAGCTCGTGACTAAAGAACACTGGTTTAGATTGGAAGCCGACTCCAACATAGTCGGAAAAGGTTATGCAGATGATAGTCGTGGTTTTTTTTAGCTAAAATAAGATTTTCTTTTGGAAATTGTGGTTTGAGAGTGATCACTAACTGGTCCGGGTCCCCGCAGACTGCAAGCTGCGCGTGCACCGCGGCTGCGCGCGCGCGGTGGAGGAGGGCTGCTGCCTGGACGGCGAGCACCACAACAACAGGATCTCGCGCTTCATCGAGCGCATACACGCCAACAACCAGCCCGCCAGTACGTACGCCTTCATATATACATATAGTATACCTACCTTTTTATATTTCGACTAGCTTTTCAAATAAAAAAATACAGTTTCATACAAACTTTGCCCCCCTTTTTCACCCCCTTAGGGGTGGAATTTCGAAAAAACCTTTCTTATCGGAAGCCGACGTCATACAAAGAACACACCCTCCAAGTTTTACGTCACTACGATTAGGGGTTTAACTTGTGCGTTGATCCGTCAGTCATTCAGGATAATGGATTTTAAATGTATAGATAGGAACTCATCATATCATTCCTCCTACTCCTGTTGTCGCCAGAACAGTCAGATTTACTGAATAAAACCCATCCATGTTCTATCCTTCGACCTTTGTGTTCCGGGGGCGCGGTAACTTTCGAACATCTCGCAGCCCTGAAATATATGTTTATGCCTACCTTAACAACACGTTGCACCAAAATATATTACGTTACACATATGTAAATTGTAATAGCATTTTGTTAATATGGATGAAAACTCGACTCATTTGTGCTATTATTTTTAACTATCTGTTCCCGCGGTCTCACTCGCATTCTGAGAGAACGACTTCACGGAAAACTATCATTTGTTCCGGTTGTAGCAATATTATTCCTTGTCAAATTTCATCTAAATTAGTTCGATTGTTATCCCGTAATAACGCGTAACTGACGAACAGACTGACTTTTGTATTTATATTTAACTATTTTCTGTGATTTTATAATTTACTTATTAAGAACATTCTCGAAACTCAACCAATCGTAGTCAAATGCTAGACAGAATTATCTCAATTCTTGCAACAATATTAAGCTTTCTATAATTGTTACGTACAATTGGTTGTTACAGATATAGACTCGAATGACAAGAAATCCAGAAAGGCGTCGGGTCCCGCGCATTTTCTCAACAGTAAGTAAATTTTTGATATTCGATTTTGAACCTTAAACTCAGTATTTGGCGTTCCTCTAAACCAGTGGTTTCCAAACTTTACTTGTCGCGGACCCCTTTAGTACCAAATCTGCTAATTAATTGTGGGTTTGCGGACCCCAGTTTGAGAAACGCTGCTGGAGACTAATTCGATTAAATGTCTATATATTTTAGATATGATCTGATATTTTTAATTTTTATCGCATACACTAACCTAGTTCAAAAAATGAATCGAATCGCATTCTTTCTTTGGCCGAACTAAAATCTTGTATAACAGAGACATATTATAATTTTTTATCACCATCTCTCTCTAACAGTGGAGCGAAGTTTTCGAAAAGCAGAAGACGACCCTCCCTGGGACCAGACGCTAACGCCGTCCGTCTTAGGTGAGTTATTTTATATTTTAATACATAAATATAGCAAAATGTTTACGTTATACGCACTAATGTGTGAAGAAAATAATATATTATGTATTTATTCATTGAACCATCAACGAAATATGAATATTGTTATATTGTGTGTAGGAACGCATTCTTGTTCGTGAATATTTTAAGGTTATTTGTTTCGATATAAATTTTGTTTTCAGGTAAAATATATATGTTGATGATAAGATAATGTAAATTTTGGTAAGAACAATAATACGATTGGTATTGATATATTTGATATGTCAGAAGTGTTTAGTAGTAAATTAACTGTAGGCCTCGGCTTCGCTCGAGCGAAAACGAATGCATTTACATCTACATATATGTAACACATAACATTCTCCTAGCAAAAGAATTCAATGGAGGTGAGAACAAAATCGTTTGAAAGTCCATTATCAGTGAACGAACACCGTCCGCCATTGTTTTTAGTGAATTGAAATTTAGCAAAACTCGACGTGTAATCTCTACTGGAGCTTATCACACCTAGAAGGTAAGTTTTTAATTATTATCAACCTGTCAATAATTACCAATTTTTAGGTCAATTTATTTCATAAAAATCATTAGTATTCTATCCGACTACTTAACAATAAATCATAACGATGTAACCAGGTGTTCACTCGTAACTGGAGTGTTGCGTGTGCGTTGCGTGTAGCTCATTGACACTGGTCCGTTAACTGTGGCGTAAGTTGGGTTTAACTTAACTCGTTTTACTTAACTATTGTAGTACTGGGTGTTATTCTGCCGTCACAAGAAAAAGGGCTTAACTTTCCTTTTTTTTTTTCTATATTGAGTTAAATCCATATTCGTAATCATATTTTTTCTGTTTCCAAAGATGTATTTAACTCAATATCTAAAAAAAAAATAGTTATGACCTTTTACTTTTGATGGCAGCATTGTGGCCACTGCAGTTTTGTTTATTGGTAGGTTAAGAGTAATAGGCATTAAACGGTGCATTTTGTGAAAGATGATTGAGACAAAGGGGATGAATGCGAGAAATTTGTGGGATGAAAAAACTGCCGATTTATAAATGTATTTGGGTATGGGCAGAGGGATCGCGATTAAAAAACCTAACCTAAAACACAGCTGTAATTTTTGATCAAATTTCGAAATTGGAATTTTACTTAGCTGGTCATTCTGTGAAGGCTTTAAGATCAAATTTTAAGTTTAGACCTCTTGGTGCCTCGGAACACGCATGTATAACGACTTTTACTCTTCATTATTATTGGGACCTAAAGTTCAAGGTTCAAATTTAGGTCCCAATATAATTTAAAAAATAACAAAAACTTCAAAAATACCACCAAACACTCCCTAAACCACAGCAATATCTCACAACAAATCCGAAACCCTTCATTTATAGACCATTTTAATTCAGAACAAATCAAAACAGACGCGTTCACCCGAACTTACTTCCTAACACCACTGTACCATGGTCTCTGCTCACCCCACTTTTATAGGCACTATCAAAGACGCAGACAGACCTAGATATGCCGGTTGTTACCAATACATATAGTAATAAATAGCAGTTCCGGAGAGGAACATTTTGTATGTAACTATGAATATGTAATTGATGTCTAATTGCTTTGGGAATCCTTATGCTGTACCGAGTGTAATCTGTCCTGGTATTATGGTGGTTTACTATTAATTATCTTTCGGTTTTTATCTATTAATATTGGGAGGGTTTTGGAGAAATTAGGAATGTGACAAAGATATTCCTTTATTTTGCAATTTTGTTGATAAATTTTATATTTTCCACGCCGGGAAACAATTAATTCCACTTTAATATATTACCCCCTTATTCATAGCAAGCAGTTTCCCGCGGTTTCACCCGCATCCCGAGGGAACTACTTCGCGCACCCGGGTAAAAAGTAGCCCATGTCCTTTCTCAGGCTCTAGACTATGAGCTTCTTTTGGTTATCAAACTGTTTCGTCCCTTTCTCTCAAATGTGACAGATAAGGACAAAACAATTTGATATGTAGGTAAAGTAGTTTCTAAGCGAATGAAAATTATCATTTTAAATTAAAAATTACCCCATCATTGTCAACTCTAATTATGGTATCAACACCATGACATGTGATTATTTAACAACATAAATAAAGCGAATTCCACACAATGAGTTTTCACAGAAATGAGTATATTACTTTGTGTTCCTAGAACAACCATAGGGGTTAAATACATTATAAATGAAAGGCATGATTCTAACGACTTGTCTAGTTCTAGTCTAGTATTAGTAATTTATAACAGAATTGCAGTTTAAATACTTTAGCAGTACTTATCGGTATCGTCTGACATTTCAAACGTCAAATGTCAACGGAAATTGATTTTGTTTTAACATCGAGTTTACCTTATAACGAGTTCTGGAAATAGACTCCCTCCAGCAGTTACGTGGATAAAAGTTTAAACTATGTTTGTTTTACCTTTGAAATGTTAGGTATTTTAACTTTTCAGTTATTTATAGTTTATGCTTAATAATATAAATGCGAATGTGTCTGTTTGTTATCTCTTCACGCTTAAACCGCTGACCCGATTTAGACAAAATTTGGTATGAGGATAGCTTGAACATTAGGGAAGGACATATGGTGGTTTTTATCCTGGTGCGTTAAGTATATCCCTTGGGACGCGGGCGATACCGCGGGAAACAGCTGGTTATCTATATAAATGTATTAAAATTGCCCACATTCCTTCTCTACTCCTAAAGAATGTTTACAACTGGACACACGGCTTTTTTTAAACGCCCAACACTAGGAATTAATCCTGTATCGTAGCTGCGTTTACATACATTCATTACACATGCACAAACACCCAGACCCGCGACAATTTTAGTTGTTCCGAGTGGGAATCGAACCGATCGAACGTGCTGTAAAACTTACATAGACATTTATTGAAGCAACTAATTTTAATGGCCTTTAAAATGTTATCTACTATAGTTGTACATTACACATTGTCACGAACTTGACCTCGGTGATTTGTGATAAAAAAATAAAACATTGCAATTAGTTTCCGTTACAATGATATTTAATACTCATTTAAAACAGTATTTTATGAGCATTCATATTATTAATCTGTCAATGTGATATTTTGTATCAAAGTTATGGGGAATTTGTTGCCCAGCAAAAACACATAGGACTGTGAATCACCACTGTGAAGGACGGGCATTTTGGGGTCTGTCTCTTGTAAATTTGACGTTCAAAAAGTACTGATTTTCAGCCTAATTTGAATAAATGAATTTGAATTTTGAATTGAAAAAAAAAATTAACATGTTTGTAGACATTTCTTACACCTGAAATTTATAAATAAACCTACTAATATTAATTAATAAAACGACATTAAATTAATTTATTTTGGTGAACGCAATATCCAACTTAAACACGTAACAAATAAATGCGTTTAGTTTTAATTGATTTTCAGTTATATAAAACATACAATCCCACACTTTCAGCATATTAATTAAATACGTATTTTACATCGTTGTATTTGACATAGCATTCCGCCCCAACGGCTAATTTGCAAACGGCGTCACACACAGGCGCGCTTCACATAACAAAAGCTCTGCATCCCCCGGCGGCACTGAAACGCTGAAACTGAAAGCTCTGGAGTGTAGCCGGCGGAATCGCGCCGCCCGGACGCGTCCCGAACACTCGCCTAAACCAATATTTACGACGAATCTCTCGAAAATACCGCGAAATTCATACGAAAATTACTATAGAAATTTTGAATAAATTCCGTTACAAATTTCGAAAATAGAATTCAGTGGGATTGGTTAATTATTCGTATTTAGAATTCAGTGTTTTCGTTTTTCGAATTCTAGTTCGTTGATTCGTGGAAAGTGAGTTTTAAGTACTTTCTTGTGAAGTGGTTGTAACTTTATTTTTTTGTGGTCATATTTGGATATTTTTGGTTTTGGTAAGAGTGCGGAATTGTAGTTAAATATGCACAAATTTTGATTTAGCCAATTTGAAGGCTGAAGTCGTTATGATTGCGTTTATCAGCTGTTGATAAGAAGGTTAATAATGGCCGATTATATTTTTTTAAATATTTATAAACCTACATGTTATAAGTAGTTTTGAAGTGGAATATCTCAATAACAATGTTTAACGAAAAAAACATCTTGATCTCATATTTAATTACCAAGGCATAGAGAGACAGTAAGAGATTTTTAGTTTATTTCTTTACTATTTATATTTTTATAATAAGCATTGACCGCAGAGCAAGTTTCCTTACCCGCGGAAATGGATTACACTCAATAACACGGAGATTTTCAAAGCATTCCTTACATTAGTTTCAGTATGTACGACGCCTTGTTAATTATTCACACGGCATTAAAATTTCGGGAATAGCATCAAAAGTCGTCACAGCCGTTCCGTAGATAGGCGCGAACAACGCGTGCAGTACTAAAACATTCAAAATAGTTTAATAACCTTTACTTCTAAGAGTCCCCCTAGACCATAGACTTTCTATCGGCTGATAGTTTGGTCGTTTCTTAATCAGTATGAAGATGTGAATCGTTACAATTTGCGCACTTGCATACATCTTCATATTGATTAGAAAACCGACCAAACTGTTGGCCGATTATGATGAAGCTTTCTAATGAAAAGTATGTACTCATTACCATAATATTACTACTATTCTGAAGAGTTGGTGGTCGTAGTCCACACGTCTATTGTAGTTTGGTGAACGTCATTTTTAATGAAATATCACCCCTTTATTCTACGAGGGGATAGGTAGAACTATAGCTACAGCACATCCTAGGTTAATATGTTATGGTCAAGTCCTTTGTCCTTTCCATTGTAAAAAAACAAACTTACATTTGCATTTATAATATTATATAGGATTAGGATTTATTTAAAACCATCAATCCCTATGGTTGATAGATATTCTAAATCACGATGTCAGTTAGACAGCCAGATGGTCTGATGACACGGAACAGATCTCAGGAACTGTCACGCTTTAAACATTATTTACTTGCGGGCTTTCTCGCAGATATTATAATATCTATTTTTTTCTTATAAATTGGTCAAAGATGTAATGGTTCATATTTACTTATGGATAATCTAAAGTTTTTATTCATCAAACTAGCTAGTCTATTCTATTTCCATTCTACTCTAGATCAGCTGAACTATTTGCCTTCTATTAATACAGGGAAAGGCTTATATGGTATTCACATGAAAAAATGTTTTTTTGTATGGCATCTCGCAGGTCAACCTAGAAGGTTGTCGACTGCTTAACCGGGCTTGCCTGTGAAGTGCCTCAAATTTAGGGCCTCCAGCCAGGGCTTAACTTACAAAACTAAGCGACTACATGCTAAGGGCACCCCCTAGTAGGGTACGTATCTCGGCTTAGGCGTCGCTGGGGGAGGACAGCAAGGGACAGACTGGATCAGAATATATAGTTCGTGTTTGCACGATGACAATTTCAGCTATTCCATAACGCGCAGTAGATATTCGGAGTAATCTGTTCGCATCACATTAAATTATCGCACGAAATAGTTAGGCACGTCGTAAATAATAATTTTGTGCGGTCAGTTTATTGATAGCACAATTGTCATACAATTGTCCGGCAAGCGTATCACGTAAGCTCTATTAAAAGATTTTAAATATTGTCGAGATTTTTGAATAATTTGCTGTTTCCGCCATTTTTATGGCATGTGCCAAACAAAACAATGAGTAGGGGTCACCACCATATCTGTTTCTGATGCAATTTTTTATTGAGTTCCAGATTAAAGGAAATTTCTTTAATAACAGCAAATTACTTTCTTGTAAGGTAGTACCTATGTAGTAGTAAACAAAAATACAAACTTACTTCTCCAGCAATGAAAGTTGGTTTAAGTATAGCACGAACAACATTATGTAATGTGTCTTTTCTCTGCTATCTCATTCATCGTAATCTAAGCTTTTCGCAGGCTTTACGAAAATGCGTAAACTAACTTTTGACTAATTTACTATACCATTGTTGGGCACAGGCCTCTTCTCATACAGAGAAGGCATTGATCACTACGCTTGCTCAAGACGGATTGGCGATTTCAGATATTTTAATCCAGGTTTCCTTACTATATTTTCCTTCACCGTTAGTCAGGGGTGTTTAAGATTCACTTCGAAAGTACATATGACTTTAGAAAAGTCATATTGGTTCTTCCCATGTTTCGAACCCGTTCTATCGTACACGAGACGTAGATGCGGTAACCACTAGGCCACCACGACATATAGTACGTACAGTATCCCTATCGGATACTGGCCGGTAATTGCATGGGCAAACATGCTAACATATTTAATCCCGGTTTACGATGCCCATGGGTAGAGTTGGTTGATTATTCTGTACCGGGTAGCGCTCGGTGTTGTTACTATTTTATTTTTATGTTTTTTTGGAATGAGCAATTATCATATGACTCCTCACGTCGTGGGCGATTTTATGTGATCAACAGTGATATTACACCAGAACTGCTTTATCAATTTAAAACTCAACGTTGTGTCAACTTACAAAGTCCTACTTTTAATTTTGGCACAAGCAAGTAGGTCACTGAAGCGCTAACACTTATTAGGTACATACACGCTATTGCAATTCGGCTGGCGTACATTAAAAATTTGCATAATCGTCTACAAGACATTTTCGCTAAAAAAAACTTACAAGAAAAACGAATTTGGCGCCCTATAACCCAACAATATTGTCGCAAAATACGTCAACATAGTATACATTACGCTATTTACTTAACTCCCATTACGTAAACGACTGTTCAAACTACGCAATGTACTAAACAAAATCATGTTGTGTCGTAGTGGCTCGCTGAAATGTCAAGTGATATAACTATAGTGTTGGATCAAATGTCCTTATTTATATTGTCTAGAGACAATCTAGGCTTTATGTGGGTTTTGGAATAGACAGTTTTTTTAATATGTCATTAGTTTCTTGTTTGTTCAGTAAACTCATTTTTTTACGTGTTTAGTTTGAAGGAGATTTGTAGGGCATTATATTTTTATTATTGTAACTAAATTTGTCCGTCTGATTTTCTACCAGCTAACCGTTGGTTGTAACTCCAGGTTTTTTTGGACATGTTACCGTACTATTATTTTCTGTTGTCGTAAGAAAAAAGAGTAGACTACCACCCATTCTTCTTAATTTTTAATGTAGTTTCAATTTTTATACTGAGCATAGTAACACCATTGAACCAAATAAAATTCCATAGCTCAACCCTCTAAAGCTCTAAAAACTTCCTTGTAAGTACTATCAGTAGGTATAGTCAAGTCAGAGGCATTGTGGACGCGTCCCCCCCACTGTGGGGTGTCTGCTTGACATTGTAACAGATATAACTTGCCGCTTACGTAACGGACTGTCGTTTTTAGGGTTCCGTAGTCCGACAAGGAACCCTTATAGTTTCGCCATGCCCGTCTGTCTGTCCGCGGCATAGCTCAGAGGTTCTTGGTGCTCGAAAGCTGAAATTAGATATGGATATATGTAAATTGATAACGCCGACAAAGTGGTAATATAAAGTTATTGAAAAATGATTTTTTTTAGGGTAGCTAACAAGTAAAGTCGGGATGAATATTTTTTTCTCATGTATCCCATCGTGTTAGGTATTATTGGATAGCTCTTACAGAAATAAAGCCCATTTAAAATATGTAAAGGCCATTTTTCAATATAGGGATCCGTTTGCGAAATATTTATCTTTAAAGTGCAATTTTCTGTTCGATACGAGCGTCCCCCCTCTTACTTTTTTGGCTGTCCCCAAAAATGTAAAAAAAAAAATACAGACGTAGCACATGTAATGAAATTAAAAGGAAAACTATCACAGTATGGTTTAGTAATCATAAGTAGACTTGTTACAGAGTTATTAGTCGACCAACTAAAACGTGCTACGGAACCCTACCGGCCGGTTTATACTGAAAGTAATTCTGTGTTAGTAAATATCATTGCGTGCGTTGTTTGTGCGTTTTATTGTCACTAGTTTGTTTTGGTGTTTGTTTACTTCTGATTTCAAGGGCGACTTGTAATATTTTGTGAGTGAAAAATCCAACCTGCGATTTAATTTTGGTTCTGTCAGCGATTAGCTTGTATCACTTTTTTTGCATGCTTGGATGTAGTGATTAGGGATGAATCTCACGGATTAGTTAGTACCTACTTTATTTATTGCTGTTATTTTAAACTCTAACCGCCTTATTAATATTAACACCGTTTGCATTATACAGCTTTTTTAACTATACAACTTTCTTGTCAAGTTACGTGAACTTTTTGAAATTTTCGTGTTATCTGTCAAGTCAAAATGAATTTTGACATAAGGGATAAAACAGTCAGATAGCTAAAAGAGGCTTATAAGACGATTAGGGTTATTATGAATAAGAGACTTAGTTCTTTCAGTAAATATGGACAAGTGTATTTATTACTTAATATTTGTAGTGAAGAAAAATTTAAAATAATATATTTTAGTATGTAAGATAAATCCAGTTTGTTGCGTACTGTGGAGCTCTTCCATCCGTGGTGCTCCTTCATCCGTGCAAAGAACGTATTACTCCCTCCAGCCGGTTCTATCATATTAATCTAGGTACGCGTTAGGTAAACTGTAAACTCCTATATAAAAAAAATATACTACATCCTTGTGACACACCTAAGCATAGATATATATGTTACTAACGTAACTAGGTCTGCAATCACCAAGCAAAATGCGTGCCATAAAACTTTGAGCCCCCAGCCACAATTCATGTTTCATCTGTCAGGTTGACTTCAACTGCATGTCTGGAAAAACTAACTGTCTGTGTCGAATAGATGTCAAGTACATAATGTTTCGGTTAGTGTGAAAGAGATAAATAGAATGTTGCATCAAAGTGGTTACTAGTTACGAAGCTAAGTCTACATACAAAAAAAAATCTTGACTCGAAATGTTCGGGATTGCATCTCTATCGTATATATCTCAATGCCTACAAGTAATGAAACTCAAGGTAAAGTTTATGACGGTGCTAAATATAATAATATCAACTGTGACATCATATTCTTCGGTTATGGGGTGGCGCTGCAGATTTGGCTAGGCGCGGCCGGGTTGGGCCTTGATTTACTGCGTATAAAGAGTATGAGAATGCGAGGGCTCTAAGCTGTAGAGGATTATAAGCGACTAAAATCTATCTAAAAAATATTTTTAATTCCTTGAAGAAGGTTAAGTGGTTACTAAAAAGATGCATATGCATGTTGATCATGCTGTCGATCGAAGTTGTGTATCAAGCACGAAGTTCTCTTACACTGTACTAGCTCCCATGTTTTCTATTAAAAGTTTTGGAAAATAGTTTATTTCTGGGAGTTATCATAGAATAGAATAGAATATTTATTTATTTGCTCGGAATGTAGGTATTTACAATAAGATTGTTACATATAATAAAGAATCCTTGTACATTCTACCATTTTTGGCATGCAAACATTGATGCGATTCATCACCAAATATACAAATACAACTTGATACACAACTTGCATGATACTACAATTTATCAGCTAGAAAATCCGATATTGAGTAATAACATTTGTTTAATAGGAGTGCAGTTAGTTTCTTCTTGAATGTTGTAAGTGGTTCCTCTTTTATGTGATTGGGAATGTGGTTAAAAATAGACGGTGCCATACCAAAAACACTTTTCCTTAACAAAGCTGTTCTATATCCACCCGTGCGTAACAAACATACATACAATATCTTTATTACACCAATCTAGAAAAACTTTGCTTGAAGCTCAGCTATCGTGTTGTAAAACCAATCAACTATCAAACACAATTTTAACCCCCGACTGTCTGTCTGTATGTGTATCTGTCCGTGGCATCGTAGCCCTCAAATGGATGGACCGATTTCAATGCGGTTTTTTCATTTGAAAGCCAGTTTTCTTGCGGTGGTTCTTAGCTATGTTTGGTTAATATCGGTCCAGCAGTGTAAGAGTATCAGCTCTTTTCCAAAATTATTGAAGGCATTTTTGCGTAGGGGTTTTTTTAATTTTTGCTTTAATACTTGTAGCATTTATAATATAAGAACTTTCCAATCAGCACATCACTCATCCACTATTCACTGCCAGAATGCTGAACACCGATGAGCGTTATAACATGCAACTAGCTTCTGCTCGCGACTTCGTCCGCGTGGAATAGTGGTGCTCCGCTCCTATTGGTCTTAGCGTGATGATATATATAGCCTTCCTTGATAAATGGGCTATCTAACACTGAAAGAATTTTTCAGATCGGACCAGTAGTTCCTGAGATTAGCGCGTTCAAACAAACAAACTATTCAGCTTTATATATTAGTATAGATATCCTTAGTCTGTTGTAGTTCATATTCATTAATGCTATTTGAACAACTAGCGCCAGTTAATTTGGATGCAGTCAAACAACGCCGTAAAGTTGAACACAACGTGTTGCTGGTTTACGAGCCTGTTGTTTTGAAATATACAGATTTACGCGGGAATAGCTTACCTATCTACTATTAACTATTATAAAGGAAACAAATATGCTTCTAGTTATAACATTAAATTTTTGTTACGTGATGATATACACTTGCATATCATTATTGTTGACAGCCTTTTTCCTATTCCTAGATAGATTCTACCTTAGTGTCCTCCTTATGTCTAATCTTCTAATAAGACTTACTATCTCGTTTTATATTTGTATATCAATTACTACATCACTTCTGTTGTTTTTGGAATCTATTTTAATTTATGTAATGAAATTATAAAACAATAATGACTAATGTTCTACCTATCCTGTCAAAATCTAGCCGTAAGCCGTCACAACCGCGGAATTCATCATAGCACTTCACCAAACTTTGAAATTCCAAACGTCTTTTCAATTTCTTCGTAATGGTTTCAGGGGGTTGAATCCGGGGTGGATGCTTGAGCGTTGTCTACCTCAGCCATTAATAAATCAACCGGTTCAGTTCCCAGTAAGAAAGTTTTGACAAATCCTATCTTTTTAAGACTAAAATTTCAACCCTTTGGGAGTCCAAAATTATTTGCATTTTTCGCAGGAGAAAGCATCTTGTGATTTGTCCTCGGTCTGTATTGATGAGGAAATTAATTTACAGTTCAGGGTTTTTTCTGGCTTTAGAATTATATCTAGTTATGTTTTGTCATATAGACTTAACTGCTATGACTATAGTTGTTATTTCTGATCTAATTCGCGTAAAGTGCGTAAGTAAGGCTTGGTGTAAACCAACGAATGGGATCATATTTCTTCTAGTTTATTCCAAGTCATAAAGTTGATGCTTCCGCGTGTTTCATACCTCTTCACTTTTTACATGTATTGGGTCTGTTTGCGTTACGACACTCCCTCCTATATTTAGCAGACGTATCGATTGCAAAACATTTGCATAGCCTTCCGATACAGCGGGAATGTGATGGTGGCAGGCCCTATGGGTGCGTTGGTCAATATTTTTATTATAATCTGATTTATTACGTGCGTCTGACTTTTTTCTTCTTTAGTAACTTATTTGTAACTTCTTTGAATAATGGGAAGATTTGATTTAAGATTCTAGGTTCTGTGATAACCTCTGGTGTCGCGAGTACTAGACATAGAATTGTTGTTTATAAAAAGAAAGCTACTTTGGTTTTATTTACTTTGACCATGTCTAGTGTTATTCTCGTATATTTTTAGTATAGAATGATATTATGATATTGAGTATTACTTAAGTATTATTTTGATGTTCGGCCTATACTTGTTAAAACTGTTTTACTGTTGAATAATTCACGAATTTAATTTACTACTAGCTTCTGCCAGCGACTTCGTTCTCGTGGAATAGTGGTGCTCCGCTCCTATTGGTCTTAGCGTGATGATATATATAGCCTATAGCCTGCCTCGATAAATGGACTATCTAACACTGAAAGAATTATTTAAATCGGACCGGCGGTTCCTGAGATTAGCGCGTTTAAAGAAAATGACAACATTTCCCTTCACTGCTCTGCTCCTATTGATTGTAGCGTGATGAAAAGTATACTATAACCAGCTCAGGAGTATGACAAATAATTATACCAAGTTTCGTTAAAATCCGTCAAGTAGTTTTTGTTTCTATAGAGTTTATACAGACAGACAGACAGACAAAAATTTTACTGATTGCATTTTTGGCATCAGTATCGATCCCTAATCACCCCCTGATAGTTATTTTGGAAATATATTTCATGTACAGAATTGACCTCTCTACAGATTTATTATAAGTATAGATATACAGAACAAACAATTCATAATTAATTTATGAAACAATTTACTGAAACACAATAGAAATAGGACCTGCTGCTGACTGTTTAATTTGTTTTCAAATAAAGCACATAAATACAAGGAAGAAAAAAATCCAATACAGTTTCATTTTATTAACTTTTTTCATTTGGAGATGTCAAATGGTCTCTCTGTATATTAGAAGTTCTTTTTTGCTCAAATGTTGTAAATATTTAGATAAAAAACCGGCCAAGTGCGTGTCGGGCCACGCGCAGTAGGGTTCCGTAGTAGGAGTTAGTTAGTCGACTATAGCTCTGTAACCGGTTAAGCCTACTTAGCCGTGATAGTTTTCCTTGTAATTTCATTACATGTGCCCGTGCACCGCGTAGCAGCCAATTGCTCAGCCACTACGCCAAACGTGCAAAACTAAGTACAACACACAACTTTCCTCGGGACAACAGCTAGTAACCTATGACTCATTAATCGGAGCAGTTACAACTGCTAAGTTCAAGCGCGTCATTTTGCACAATATAAAAAAAGTCCCATATTCCCCCCAACATGGAACTTCTGTCCTGGTTCATTCCACATGACCGTGTTCTGTACCAGGCGCCCTTTTGTGAGCTACTTTACTGTCATGTTTATGAATTTTTATGTTGCGATGAACAAACTAAATGTTTATCGTCCATAAAGTGTGTTTGTGATGCGTTATTGTTGCTAGTTTTATGCTTGATTCATGGAACCAGGTGTGTTGGTAGTGTGCCTGTTGGTATGCGGAATAATTTGGCAGTTCAACCAGAACTGCTACTTGTCAAGGTAATAGGCTCAAGTCGCCAACAGATAGTACACAAGCATGATGAAGCATGGTGTCTACTCTTTGAAAAATGGCAATTTTATGAGATACTAGCTGTATCCCGCGGTTTCACCCGCATCCCGAGGGAACTACTTCGCGCACCCGGGTAAAAAGTATGCTATATGTTAATCTATGTTATAAACTATGTGTGTACCAAATTTCATCCAAATCCGTCCAGGATTTTTGCGTGAAAGAGTAACAAACATACAGCTATACATTCTTACAAACTTTTGCGTTTATAATATTAGTAGCATCTGCTTCATTGCCAGGTCCACGATTGTTACTTAACTTTTCTTACCACCCAAGCATATACATTGTGGAATACAATAAACAATTGAGTATTGAGTATAGTAGGTACTTATTTGAGGAAAAGACACTTTGCTTTCGTCATTTTTTTCCGCATTACATAACCTGTAAGCTTGTTATAAATGTATTGCGTAAAGATTTTCGGAATTAAAAACTTTCAAACTTGAAATTTGCTCAAGTGCTTTCTAAGTTTTGCAGTACATAGGAACTGCCGAAGTTAGAGTTTTAGAACTCAATAAAGGTTAAAGTGGTTCTGAATTGTTGACTGTCTTTAGATATTCATATAACGACACGGCCTAACTCCGGGACAAACTTTTGTGCTCTTACGAAACAAGGTCCTTTAGTCCATGGTTAGAGCTAGCTAGTTAGTTTTTGTTCCGACATGTATTTTTCAAGCTCTAGACCGGGCGATATGGCACACTTTAGGGGAGGCCTATGTCCAGCAGTGGACTAGTGTTATAAAGGCTGATGATGATGATGATAATGATATATTCTTAATAGAATACTCGTGACTAAGAAAGGATGTATGGATTGCGCGAAAGGTGCTAGTTGGAGAAGGAAGCATATCAATGATGGCGTAGTTGGAAGAGACAAATAAATTGCGTCGATTATACAAGTATAAAATAAAAAAAAAAAAAAAAAACCCCTACGCAAAAATGCCTTACATCATTTTGGAAAAGAGCTGATACTCTTACATTGCTGGACCGATATTAACCTAAAATAGCTAAGAACCACCGCAAGGAAACTGAAAAAAAAAACGCATCGAAATCGACACACACAGAAAGACAGACAGATATCGACGACAAACTTATAACAACCCTCTTTTTTCGTCGGGGGTTAAAAATAAAATGAGTACAGGACAGCAAAGAGATTATGACTCAAACATAGCTCTTTGTTGATTTTGTTTCAAAAATAGTTAAACATAAAAAAATGTCTTGAAGATTTACTATGGACTAAAATAGATATGATATGTGGGCTCAAATCTTGACCACGTAACTTTAAAGCCTCACATGCAGCCCCATATATTCTAATTGCCGACATCACAGCGACTAGGTGTCTGTAGCACCCTCGTACACAAAGGTCGAGAACAGCTCTAGTCTGGGGAGAGGTACAATGAATTCGAGGCCTCTCAAAGAGTAGGTTACACGTGGACTAGAGTGGGATGTTGATGTATATACAAAGGGTTGTTTGTTTCAAGCTGGCCAATTTCACTGTGGCTAACAAGTAATAAAAAATTAAAATGATACATCCTTAAGTCCGCATTACACGAGCTGATTTTAGAATCAATCAACACCAATCAAATGGCGTCAAATCTATGCGTAAAGATAACAAAGGCAAATATTCTAACTACAGAAGGCCTATTTCATTTACTGACTAATAATTTTGACTGTTGTTGAGGTTTTCCGGTTCCGGCTTCGTGAACGTAAACACATAGTGCTATTGTGCTCCGACTTTTAAAGTATATTCTGTAAACTTACCGCGAAATTCTGTGTAAAAACATTTGAAGTATATACCTACCGTGTTAAACTACATGGCGAAATAAAGATCCAAGTGAAAACAGTGATATCAAAACAATTATCCAGTGACAAAACTAAAAAACTTTAGAGGTTATCTGTCAGCTGAGTATAGACCATAGACCCAGACGTTGACAAGTCAGTCCAGTATTGACATATCAAAATAGTCAACACCATTCTGTTACCAACATAACAGCCGTAATAAGCTGCGTTCAGAAGATTACGTTTCATTCCACGCATAAATATTAACTAAAAATGGAGAACCTTCAATCTTTTTTCGACCAAATGAAAATAGAAATGTCTAAACAAACAGAAGACATTATGACACGAATTGATGAGAAACTAATTCCTTTTAGACTAGAAATGCAGGAATTAAGATCAGAAAATGAGAAATTAAAGGAAAAGGTATACAATCTTGAAAAACATAAAAGAATAAATAACTTAATTTTATATGGAATAAAAGAAACTGAAAAATCGACCGCTGGTCTAATCGAAATAATTAGTAAGAAATTTAAAGAGGATTTAAACATTACCTTTGAAGACAGGGACGTGAACATGATTTATAGAATTGGTAAAAATAACACGGAAAATGGGAAAGAAAGGCCAATCCTCCTGGCATTCGTTAACTTCTGGAAGAAAAATGAGATAATGGTAAATAAAAAGAAATTGAAAAATGCATATGTATCTGAAGACTACCCTAAAGAAGTAATTGAGACGAGAAAAAACCTACGGTCGAAATTGGAAGAAGAACGGAAGAAAGGCAATTACGCATACATAAATTACGACAAGCTAATTATTAAACAGGGAAAACCTGATAATATAGGGCACAAAAGAAAAATGTCAACCTCACCATCTACAAAAGAAAACCCCCTTAAACCACAATCGTTAACTAAAAAACACTGTTTAAATGCCTTTGATGTTATGAGGAATAGAAGTAACTCACTGCCTTCTGCTAACTTGCCAGCAGTCCAGAATGCATAGGATTTTGCCATCAGCCACCGGAACGAAACACTAAATAAACAAGAACCTAAAAGTAAAATAAACAAAACATTCCCCAACCCGATTTGTCCTCGTGGGGAATTAGACTACAACCCTCCACCAAATACAAAAATAGAAAAAGATATAAAAACAACCCTCAAGATTTGCACTTACAACGCAAGAACACTTGCATCGACAGAACGATTTCTTGAACTAAGTAATGCTCTAAAATGTATTAATTGGGACATTCTAGGCCTCGCAGAAGTCAGAAAAATGGGGTGTAGTATCGAAGAGTACTGCGACCTGATTTTTTGCTACATTGGTGAAACTAAAGGACTTCATGGAGTGGGATTTCTCATAAAGAAACAGTACAAAAACAACATTACCAACTTTAAAGGAATCTCAGAAAGAGTAGCACTATTACAAGTAAAATTTGAATGCTTCTCCATATCTATAATTCAAGCATATTCACCTACTGAAAGTTCAACAGAAGAGGAGATTGTCAAATTTTACAAAGATATTGAATATGCTCATGCCATGACCGAAGGAAAGGTCATAGTAATGGGAGATTTCAATGCTAAAATAGGTTGCCCAAAAACAGACTACTATCCAGTAATGGGAAAATATGGTTACGGACGGGGCAATGATAGAGGCGAACGACTTTTAAGCTTCGCCTGCCAACACAAATTGTCAGTAATGAACTCTTTTTTCAAAAAGAAAGAGAGTCGCAGGTGGACATGGTTATCACCCGATCAAAACACTAAAAACGAAATAGATTATATAATGATTAATCACCATAAACTAATAACTAATATTGAGGTACTTAATAAATTCAAATTCCCTTCCGACCATAGATTGGTGAGAGCAACACTACTTTTGAATCATCCAATAAAGAGCAGAAAAACCTACACAACACCACCTAATATTCCCAAGACAGAAGCAGAAATCAAAAGGTACATCAGTAACCTACGAGCACACACAGAAAATATCGAAACAGATCGTATTGATATTCAAACATACTACAGTATCCTGGAAAAAGGCATAACAGAGAGCCTAAAATGCAAAAATATTACACATTCTTATCAACATAATATTTTCTCTAAAGACACAGTCCAACTCATAGAAAAGCGTACGGAACTACTACACACAAAGAACAAAACAAAAGATATGAAAGAAGAACTTAGTAGACTATACAAAGAGACTAATAGAGCAATCCGAAAAGACTACACCAATCACAGATATGAGACTATTTCAAGAAACATCAAGAACTTTAGAAGTACCAAAAGAGCCTATAAAGAATTAACTACACACAAATCATGGATTCAAAAACTCGAACACAACTCACAGGAAACAAAATCAAGAAAAGATGTAATAAAACATGCAACAAACTTCTACAAAAATCTATACAAGAAACAAAATAACACTGACCTAGAATTGGAAACAACTCACGTGAACACGACAGAATGCATCAGACCAATTGAAGATTTCGAGGTTTACGAACATATAAAAAAGCTGAAAACTGAGAAGAGTCCCGGACCAGATGGATTATGCAACGAAGCCCTCAAAATAGGAGCACCTATCTTAACTCACCATTTTACGCAATTGTTTAATATGATACTAGACGTAGAAAAAGTACCAAAAGAATGGTGTACATCGGACATAATTCTGCTCTTCAAAAAAGGAAGCCCCTTGGATATAGGGAATTATAGACCCATAAGCCTACTAGCAAGTGCATATAAACTATTCTCATCCATAATCTTAAAAAGAATATCTGACGATATTGATAAACAACAACCTAAAGAACAAGCGGGATTCAGATCAGGCTTTAGCACGATGGACCACATACAGACACTAGAACAAATCATAGAAAAATACAGAGAATACAATAGACCCCTGTATGTGGCCTTCATTGACTACAGCAAAGCTTTCGATACCATTAGTCATTATTCAATCTGGAACGCACTGCAAAAATCAAATATCCACTACAAATACATTAATATCTTGAAATACATTTATACAAAAAGTACAAGCAGAGTAAAATTAGAAAAAAGAGGAGACGAAATAAACATAGAACGAGGAGTTAGGCAGGGAGACCCCCTATCTCCGAAGCTATTTATAGCAGTACTTGAAAATATTTTTCAAAAACTAGACTGGAAGAACAAGGGAGTATACATTAAGGGACATTATTTAAGTCATCTGAGGTTCGCTGACGATATTGTTATAATGGCTGAAACTGCCAAAGATCTAGAGGATATGATGAAATCTCTTGACTGCGAAAGCTCCAAAATCGGCTTAGAAATTAATGCAAACAAAACCAAGATTTTAACCAACAATCGCGAACGCTCAATTGTGATAAAAAATAACAATATAGAATACGTCAAAGACTACATCTACTTGGGAAAGCAGATTTCTTTCAAAACTTCGAATAATGAAGAAGAAATAACAAGGAGAATTAACGCAACTTGGAGAAAATTTTGGTCATTAAAAGAAATTCTAAAAGGGAACTTCAGCTTACACATGAAAAAGACAGTATACGATACATGTTTGTTGCCCTGCTTGCTGTATGGATGCCAAACTTGGATATTTACAAGCAAAATAAAACAGAGAATCAAATGCAGCCAAACATCAATGGAAAGAAGCATGTTGAAAATTCGAAGAATACAAAAAATTCAGAGTAAAAGCATTCGTCAAAAAACTAAACTTACCGATGCTCTAAGACACGCACTCCTACTAAAGTGGAGATGGGCCGGGCATATCTCACGGTACACAGACAAGCGATGGACAATCGAAGCTACACGATGGAAAGGACCAAAGGGGAAAAGGAATGTCGGTCGACAAATAAAACGGTGGGCTGATGAGATAACAAACATAGCAGGAAACGACTGGATTAAGTCAGGCAAGGACAGGGAGTCGTGGAAGAGGATGGAGGAGGCCTTTACCCAGACAGGGGTCCATATTTCATAATACTAACACTAATTATAAGCAAAAATACTATTAACCCTAAGATTAAGCTACTACATAAAAACACTGTAAACTGTAACATTGTAAAATATGGAATATATGGCTTATTATTATTATTATTATTAATTTTGACTGTTTCGTTAACTTAGGGTTGTTGATTGCTAATTTGGTTGGAAAAAAAAACGGAATAAAAGCCTAAAAGATAGTAAATCACTATCTCGTGACAAATCTCAATTATCTGCCAAATAATGGCTACTTAGAAGTTTGAAACAAGCATAAGCCTTTTCATAATAGTTCTTAACAGTGCGGCAACTAATATATTGCCAAACGCGGCATTTATTACAATATAATTTTCGGCTGAAAAAAATTCAATACCTATCGATCCATTTGCGCTTGTATGCAGTCGTTTGCCAAAACCTACACCAGTCTGGCTGACGCGCAGAACTCGACAAAACAGTTCATAATATCTACAGGATGTGATAACTACATCCACTGCCGATAAATGTTCATTTCACTCGCGAATCACACTCAAATATTAGATATTTGAACGAAACCTATTCAACATCATCGGCCTATTTGCTGGCCTACTGTTGGGTAAAGGTCTCTTCTCATGCAGAGAAGATATGAGCATTGATCACCACGCTTGCTTAAGGCGGATTGGCGATTACAGACTTTTTAGTCCAAGTCACCTCACTATGTTTTTCTTTCGCCTTTAGGCAGTGGTGTCTTAGATACACTTGGAAAGTATATGACTGTACAGGTTTGAAACCTGCACACTCGTTTACGAGATGCCTTAACCACTAGGCCACCACGACTCCAATCTTCTGTCACAATTTTTTTACAAAACTTTTTCTATACAAAAATCCAAGTGCAG
This sequence comes from Pyrrhia umbra, assembly GCA_963891755.1. Taxonomy (NCBI): domain Eukaryota; kingdom Metazoa; phylum Arthropoda; class Insecta; order Lepidoptera; family Noctuidae; genus Pyrrhia; species Pyrrhia umbra. The sequence continues at coordinate 8,998,981 of OY982943.1, forward strand.
TAAAGCTTCAGGGACAGAAAGAGACCTTGGAACAGAACGACTATCCCGGAAAACAACGGCTCGTCGCAAACGACGGCACTCGGTCAAGGTCGGCACTAATCGCCGCACACGACTCCGCCCGCCATAAATCAACCATCTCATAATGTGAAACTTGATGATCTTCACTTTTTAAACTGCGGTTTTATCAAGGATGCGGACATAGTTAAGACTTCTTATGTAAGCGTAGTTCAATAGTTTATTCATCTTTGTAGTTAGTTTTTGAGCGGTAAATTGTTTCGTATCGTCTTTTTTTTTGTGTATGGCATCTCGCAGGTCAACCTAGAAGGTTGTCGACTGCTTAACCGGGCTTGCCTGTGAAGTGCCTTAAATAAATTTAGGGCCTCCAGCCAGGTTTCGTATTGTCTGTATAGTTAATTAAGTATGAAAATGTAACATTAGTCAGTAGGGTTACTTGCTATACTTACTAAATACTTGAAGGTTAGCAAACTATAAGATGCTCCAACCGGCTGTTAGTGTCCTATCGAGTTATTTGATTGACTAGAGTTATTGATCAGTTTATTATAATTGCTTGACGATAGATATATGTTACTGATCTCTTTTATTAATCAGGATCATGGGGATGAGGGATCTAGTAAACATGATAATATTACAATTGAAATCTATTTTATTCTAGTTTTATGGTGGGAATTTCACATGTAATGTAAGTACGTAGTTAAACTGACATCTCGACCACTGTTTAATTGTTAACCTTTTTATAGAAAGACAAAAAAATAATAGAAGACTAAAAAACCAGAAGTTTTAACCGGGGTATGTGACGTCACCCGTTCAAGGTCAAGCCGTGACCCCGGGATTGCAATATATCTTATTCCCGGATAATATTCCCTGCAGGATGTTTTTCTACCGCTTCCTCGCTTCTCTATTCCGAACTGTTTTCGTAATAAGGGGATGTTTATGAATACATTTCTGTAGGGTAGGCCTTATGTAATATATTGCCAAGTATGTAACGTAGTTGTGAATACAAAGTTGATAAGTGCTTGTGAGTACTACATAATCTGGAATGCTAAAACTTAGAAGAATCAATGGATACATAGTATTATTTCCCCTTTTTGTATCTCTTTTGTGGTTAACGGTGGTAGGATAAATCATAACTGTGTTATTATTGTCTTTATTTTATGTTCTTACTATGTATTTATCAAATAAATAAATAAACATAAATTACATCTAACATTATTATCATCCTGAGTGGTTTTCCTTGAAATTCAAACTCGAGCCCAGGAATAAACACTAACACTACATAATCCATTTGGGCCATAAAACAAGTAATACGAAATACTGTATCGAATGGCCATAATCGAAAATCATTACCCATAACGTGGTTAAAATAACTACACAACGGCGTGATCAATGTCATTGCATACAGTTCCGAGGCGGTGGGTATTCGAATGTTCGCTGTGGCCTGCCGCTTGCCGCCCGCGCTCGTTAATATTTATGGTTCCATGAAACTGGGAATTTGTACTACGTGTTTGTGTAGGGAACTATCGATCCGAAGGGCTTTTGTCATACAAAAATGACTAGAATTATTGACGAAGTGTTTGTTTGTTCCTGATTGTGGTGAAGCCCAAAATGAGAGGAATGCTTTATCTCGGTGGCTTGGCCACATTTAGATAAATAATTCTATGTATTTTTGGGCCCGACTTGTATTTAACCTGTCACAAATCCAGGCAGCGGATTGCTATCTAAAAATATGTGATGGGTTGTATATTTATCATAGAAGGAAAAGAAAAAAAAATGAACTACTTGAACGTTAAATGGTAGTAACAATAATCTAAACATATAAAATGCTTTATCCTGAATGACTGACGGATTAACGCACAGTCTAAACCGCTGATCGTATAGACCTGGAACTTGGAGGGTGTGTTCTTTGTATGACGTAGGCATCCGATAAGAGCGGATTATCCGAAATTTAACCCCTAAGGGGGTGAAAAAGGGGGGCAAAGTTTTTATGAAACTCTGTAATTTTTAATTTGTATTCGTACAGGCCACGCGGAGAGCTAGTTCTGCATAAAATCATCATTGCATTATCAGTTGCAATTTTTTTTTAACTCCATATCCTATTTTGTACGAATGCTGTTTCGGATATGTGTTACAGTACTATCCGAAAACATTAATAAATATTTAGCAGTAGTATCATATTTTCAGGCACGATAACAATTTAACACAGGATGACGCTAATCTAAAGCAATGCCACAATGATTAGCCCCACAGTTTCTATAGCAACTATCAGTGCGGTTGCAGCGGGAGAAGCCATGATAATGCAATGACACGGGAATGACACACATGCTGATAAGCTATCACATCATCGAAGTGATTTGTTCAATTCCACGTTTCATTTCGGTTTTTAATCCAAACTATATTATAGTAACTTTTAACTCTGTCTCCTTCGGCAGTCTGAGAGTAGCAAGCGTTCGGTCTAGATTCGATTCTTAATTTGAGACGAATTGTTATCAGGAATTTATTAGTAGCAGTCCCAAGTCTGGATTTTAGAACGGTTTATCTATACTAATATGTAAAGCTGAAGAGTTTGTTTGTTTGCTTGAACGCGCTAAACTCAGGACTACTTACTGGTTTGATTTGAAAAATTCTTTCAGTGTTAGATAACCCATTTATCGAAGAAGGCTATAGGCTAGATATCATCATGCTAAGACCAATAGGACCGTAGCACCAGTATTCGTCGTGGACAGAAGTAGTACTAGTGGTGTTATATAGGAGCGCACCTGAGTATTTCTTCTTGGAAAATAGGCGCGTTAATTAATTAAACAATAACAGTGCATTAGTCTGTGATACATTTCAGCAATATCCGTACCTTAAAAATATCCCTACAACCTCCATTAATATTAATTTCTACAGCAACCCGCGACCTTCACGGGCGGCTCTCCCTTTCCTTATTACCATCAGCTGTTCCAAGGTCACAAGTGTACGTGACGACTGTCTGCAAGGTCGACAGTGTTCCCTTCCGGGAATCTTGAGGTCGGGACTTAATATGCCATGCTATGGCATTCTTGTTCCGTTGCTAATGATTATTGTGGCGTTCACTGTATTAAGCGTTATTCGTTGGGTGATATTGTTATGGAGAAAATTTAATGTCGTTTAAATTTATTTCAGAAAGACTCATTTTTGTTATTACTTATCAGCCGCATATATATTTAATCTATGGCGAAATGTTTGTACAGGAAAGAAAGTTGTCATCACATGATTAAATATTTCTTTTCGGAATCTTCTGCTAACTCCCTTGAATTTAGTATTGAATCCCAAAGACACTTTATAGTCCTACATTGAGTTGTCCAAGCCTCCCACTGTAATAATTATATAGCATTTATAAATCGGTCTCTCTCCCCAACGTCTAGCATTACGTGACAGACTAGCCCTTCCTCCATTTACTATTCTGATCCGGTAGCTCCGGACAGGTAGACACGAGTGACGTAATTGGATGGCTCAGTCTCCCCGCTCGGAATTTGTGATAAATCATATTTACCTTCGTATTGTTCTGTTAGGAACAAAAAGTCAAGTTTTGTAAGTGGCCAAGAAGTTTTAGACGGTCATAGCATACCGAATTAGTCTATGTTAGTTGTTGAAGAGACGAATTTTTGGAGGTAAGCAGAAGGTTAAAAAGGAGCTATCAAAATTAATAAAATTAATTAGGTGCTTTTAAAATCTAATTGAGAAAATTAATCATATCATCTCACAATTCAATTAATTTACAAAATTATATTAAGTTTGATATACCTAGTTCATGTCACCACCTTCAAAATTTAATGTAATATTTTCTCAAAAGACATATTTTATTTGGGATTTAAAAGCTTATGAATATTTGAAGATGAACCTACTTTCACTATGTTGGAAGTCTTCTAGATATGTATTCAGCGTTTGTCACTGTTTCTTTGAATTTATATTATTTATATTTTCGCGAGAGGATGAGTAATTGATACAGGATTCTGCATCAAAAATTTGCATGAAATCTTTTATTTATTTAGTATTTCTGCCTGAATATTCTTCTAGGTTGTTGTTGTCAATTTTTGTATGTACTTGTACATAACTTTCGCGTGTCTCATATTTGTTTGTATTGGGAACCAATTTTAACACTTCGACATAAAAGATGCCACTCTCTATACTTTTGACTACAGCTATAATGACAATAGCTTCGAAATCTATAAAAACTGCAATTTGCCATCCGTCAGTTTCTTGCCCACTTCCATCCCACCCTAAGCGAATCTAATTAAGATATGGCAGATACGTCCTCGGTGGTTTTCCAATAATTACCCGCCCGGGACTGGGGGTGGAAAAAAAGTGTGAGTTTGATGCTGGACGATGTAATTTCCGGGGTGGTGGGACAACGCGATTCTATATGATGATGAAAATTGTTTTGTTTAATTTCAAAGTTGTTCAGATTGCATTAATTTTTCGGAATCCTGATATTGTTAAGATTTTTTAGTACGCTTACTAACATAGATCTAATTTGCATTAACAGCGAGTATAGTAAAATAATCTTTGGAAAGCTGTAATATTTGTTGCAGGCGACATTCAAAAAAACATGTGTGCCTTCTCGTTAAAAGTAATATCCATAAGAAAAGATTCCTTTTATATCCATACAAAATAATGAGCACTCCTCCCTAGTCCTCCTATGATAGCATCTGTTTTGCCAAATCACTAACGTATCGGCGGCCATTTTACTGCGTTTTTACAGTCACAGTGACGTATATTGTATCTTCGTACCAAAGATGCTCAAAGTATGGTACCCCATTTCTATTCAGAATAAAATGTTCTTACAAAATTATTATGCGAGACGAGTAGAGAGGGAGGTTTAAAAAAAGTTAAACGTCTGTGGTCTAAGCCCCTCAGCTAGCTATAAACAGGAGATAGTAACAACGTAAAAAGGACAAAACCTTCATTCTGAATTAGGACTTCTTACGACGTTTTCGCTTATAACAGTAGTACAGTCAACATGGTTGAGTTTGTAATAAAATGAGTGGAAGCAAAGTGTTTTATGAAATTGTCGTTGTAAGTCCGATTGCTGAAATGCCAGTTAAGTCTTGTTGTAGCTACAGTACGCATTGAAGTGCCAGGGACAGTTTAAACAGGCATGTAAAGGCCATATTGCAATCGTTTGCTATCACACTGTGTGAATAGCTGGAAAATGGTTTTCACTATCACGTATTCAATTCTAGAAAAGTCTAATTGCAAAATTAATTACATGCGCGCGCAATAACAAAAGATTGAGAATCGCCTCCGGTAGCCACTAGGAAAGAATACATGCTGATCTAGTATGTAATAGTGAATATATTGGTATTATGTTGATTATATTCCGCCGTAGTGTCCGTCTTCAACCTTGTGTAGGTCATGAAATGTATTACGGTTTTATGTCTTGTATACTTGTAGTAGTAGAATCTATTTTCGGTACTGCTGATTTTATTTAGCTCGGAAATTTTCATGATGTATAAAATAACTGATCATAACAGCAGTAAGCTGTGATTTATGTTTGTAAAGTTTTAGTTCATGTGGGCTAGTTGATGTAGGATGAAGATTGTAGATCACAGTTTTTCGTGTCATTTCACAATTTGTAATTAGTTTATCTAACTTTTTGCAATTGCCTTTACTGTCATTGCAATGAATCAGAGTTGTTTTAGAAACCTAATGCGAAAATCTATTTTTTTGTGCTTTCGCAAATAAACCAAATAACAGAAATAAGAGTTCTGTAAGAAGGTACCCTCCTTTCAGACAACAATCAATCAAGAAAGAAATCTCATTACAATACTTCCTCATTACGAATAAGTGCTTGGAAATCATCAAGCATTTCTCTGTTCGATCGTGTAAACACTTTTAAAAGCTACTTCAGTTGCGAGTACAATTGTTCGGGAACTTCAGGAAATGGGAAATACAAGGAGAACCAGTTGTCCTTGTGTATAGACTTTTGCAGTCAGCATTCGCTAAATAGCAAGTAATGATTTAGGTCTAACTTGTAAGTGTGACAACAAACACACGGTACCGAGGTAAAAAAATCAAAGTACATCACACGCGTTTTTATTTAGAAATGGAATCATTATTTTACATTAAACCCATTTCTGAATTTAATTTTTGCAGTATTTTTTAAGAAATATGTTCGATAATAAAAAATAAAATTGTACTACTTTATTCCATTAGTTTCGTAATGCATTTTATTACAGTTTACAACACTTCAATTTCACTTTCAATATTTTCACTCTCAAAACATTAATCTCATGGAGTAAACTTCTGGATATTATTAATTGTGGCAACGACAGCGGTGTCTAGAATTCTTTCAGCATGATCTGACTCTATAACGAGCTCGGTCTGTCATTCCTCACAGTCGTATCTCATTTTAACTAGCTGACTGTTTTAGCTAGGGTCTGTCTAGGCTGTGACTCGCCTGGAAATGTTTCGCAGACCAGACCGATTACTCATCTGTGCAGTTTCGTGCTGATCTGTGTAAACAAAGATGTTGACTCAGAAGTTGGTATGTCGCTTGTCGTATGAAAATGAAGACAAAAATGGTTTTTGTTCTAAATTTAACATTGCTGAAAATGTTGGTGATCTATTCGACGGTATCTTCAGAATAGTCCTAATTGTTTTTAGTTTATTTTCTGCAGGATCGTTTCTTCGGTCTAGAGGATCGTAATTACAACACAAAGCCATATAGGTTTCTAGGCCAATAAGCATAGTAATATAAAAAAAAATACATAAAACTCTTCGTTCGACGTTTGGCGTAGTGTTCGAGTAATTGGCTGTAGCGCTGCGTGTTGCAAGTTCCATTCCCGCACGGGACAACTAAAATTGATCCGGGTCTGGGTGTTGGATGAGTATGTCTAATGTATGTTAGTTAACGCACCCACGTTTCAATAATCCTAGAGTGGGGCAGTATTTAAAAAAAAAAGAATGTGATGCTATAGAACTTCTTTGTCAACAATCTCGTGGAATTCCATTTTAAACTCGAGTTGCTCTTCCTCATGACTAAACAGATCATCACGACCAACTAGTACTTTCTCCCCCCACATGTGTCTGCTAACTAATGTTAATGTTCCTGAACTAGCAGTGGCAATGGCACGCTCCCGGAAGTTCGCAAATAGCCGGCGTTCGCGCAACACCGGTTTATGGTTCCTGCGTCGCACGCGCACGGTTACATCGAACTGTTTGATTGTTTCGCGGATTGGACACTGCTTGACTGTTCGTATCATTGATTGGCTTAGAGATATAGGAAGCCAGAGGGCAATGATCTGAGTTATCTGGTTGAATAATTTTCATGATGTTCATACAAGATTTTGACGACTTAGCTACTGCCTAACCAGATTGTTCTTTAAAGTCACTGATGATAACCAATATTCTAGAATGTTGAACCAGATCTTGGGAAATCATAAGTTCTTTTATTTAAGTAATTTTTTGAGGCTTAAAGCGACTAATAATTGATCTCCATCTAAACTAAAAGCTCTTCTACCAGATGAGGAAGTTGCGTAGTAAAAATTGAACTGTCGTTCAAAACCTGTCAAGCAAATGATAAAATAACATAAATACACGCACAAAATATGTGGGCCTCCTGCCAGAACTGTCGCAACCTGATCTTTCTTCAGAGGACCTTGTCGCAGAGTGCATTGTACTTGAGCCTCTGCTTACGCTATAAAAGCAACCCGATAAACTGCGGGCGTCCTGCCAAAACGTGGATTTAACAACGTTACTCGCGTGTTTTCGAACCCACTGGACATTGAAAGAAATATACGCCGTTGCATCATACGAATTAGTCATAGTCAGACAAATTGGCTAGGAATATGTCTTTTGTGGAGAATACATTAAATTATGATTGTGAAGATTGAACTAGTGCGACGTGCAGTAAATTATCATCAGCTGTTTTCTAAGTGTGTCTGATTTTCTTTTGTCCATGGGCTCGCTCGTATTTTTTGGGACTGGTCTACTGACTAGTAGTCTTTTGTCGCATCCATATTTAACATAGCCTTTGACACGTTACAGCTAAGTGAAAGATTTTTTGGAGACTGCTTGGTAGTTTTAGACTGAAACTGATTTACAGGGAGTACCTACTAACTGACATACTTTGCTCTTTTTATACAAGTATAGATAGATAAAATGGAAAGCGTAGTTTCCGCAGCCCAGTTCAATGATTTAAAAGAGAATCGATCACGCATTCAGTAACTGGTGGCGAATGCAAAAAGCATGCTGCAAATAATGAACTCACAAAATTGACGTCATATCAAATTATGATTAGCATTAAGTGCACAAATAATGATACCAACCTTTAGTCACCACTCATACACTATTCCACGAGGAAATTGAACGGTAATATATTGACTGCATACCGGGCTTTACGCCAGAATGTAAACAATGTAGTTAATGCTCCACTCGGCTGTTAGTGATGGGACCTTGTCTTGCGCCGGCGCATTTCCGGACTGCGTTCAATGGCGTGATCTTTGCCGTGGGTTCAGTATATTTGATATACAGATTTAGAATTGTGGATAGAACATCACTTTTAAATGTTTGATTCTTTTTGTTTATGTGGTGAATTAATTCTTCCAATTGTTTTTCGGTTAGACCAGTACATAACGCCACATCTGCTGTCCCCGAACCATTAGGTAGAAAAGGAATTTTATTAGACTCGAATTTCGCCAGCGTAGTAGTAGTGTTTGCAACCACTAAACCATGCATCTACATTAGGTTTTTCGTTGCACTATTCTCAAAGAGAAGGGATTTCAGCCTGTGTTTGAGGTCTGAAAAACTACGGCTTATGATAGACAGCTCTGACTTAATGTCGCACTAACAAATGTTATAATAAAAGTATACGACGGCTATCAATATTGACCTCCACTCGATATCTAGCGCCCTAGTACTTCGTGGGATCAGCTTACACGGGTTTCTACTTAAAAGCTTTATATGTTTTTAACGTCTTCAACACTTTCATTCGTGTAATCAATTAGTTGGACTAATGAGTCGTTAACGGTTTTATTGTTACTGTCAGATCCCATAGTTATACGTCTAATGTAGTATTTAGTTAGTAAGCAAAGAAATTTCAGTCTAGTTAAAAAGTCCATCTTGTACAAAAATTTTCATCATACATCTCAATAGACATCGTCAGTGATTTGTGTCGATCACAATAACCCAGTTGGATTGGAAATAGAACCCGTCTTGATGCAGGCTATTATGTTGTAAATAATCGACACGTGTCGCGCTCGACAGATGTACTGACGGCAAAAATGTCTGCTCTCACCATCAGCCCTGTTTCCTAATTTCTACATACTAGAAATTCCACCTATTTCTATAGCTTCAGTACCTACACGTTAAACTGACAAAGATAGCATGATATTTAGTTTTACGCATCTAGTATATAGACACACTTGTACTAGAGAAATCTGCTGTATCAGCCCAGTCAATGATTTCCTCTCTGTAATGAAGCAGAACTTTTTCTCTTCTATAAAATGTTAGATACACATTATTTGCCTCGAATTATAGGCTAGGTATATCTTGCTTCCTACTTCTCAGATGCTTGTACAATAAAATTGGTGGTGAGAATTTACGATCATACTGATTAGATTTCAATTCCAATACTTTTATGTGGTTCGTAAATGATTTTATAGTCGTGGTCAGTTTAATTTATTAATTATTTGATCTTTAGTGTTAAGCCAAGGGCACAACTATAAAATCACAAGTTCTGGGAATACTCATATATATTACCGTAGTCGTAAATTATGATTGGTTTCAATTGTACGATCTGTCGGTACGCGCTCGGCATGGGTGGGTCTGCGCCGGCGCGTTTCCGGGCCTCGATCGGGATCACCGGCGGCGATCCACAAACATTACTATTTCGGTTTGTATGCTTCCATGTCATACGTACCGATGTCGATACACGAGTGCCCATTCAAATTGGTTGTTGACCAAATTGAAATGGACGCGTGTTTAGTCATTTCATAAAAGACGAAATGGCAAATCGAAATGACTTCAATTTCTAACAAAGAGTTTAGGTGTGAGTTTGGTATTTTGGTCTTCACTAATATGGCATTAAAAATTAAATCTAAAGTCGACTGCTAAATTGCCGCATATGATGAGACAAGCGAGAGTTACCCACATGTAGATCTTCCTCTAAATCTATTTGACAGCTGGTCTAAGGTAAATTACCAACGATTGACTTCTTGCATATTGTCTCAATGCTTAAGATATTATGAGTAAGTTCGGTGCACCATTGACTTTCAGCCCTTATACCAGCGAGTGACTGGTTCATCGTTATAATGATAAGGGCTATTGAATGTAGTTTGTACGACACGAAAGAAGAAATGCATATGCTAGGAAAATGCAGAAGCATAATCAAATTAAACACTAATTACGCATCACACGAGGAGATGTCTCCCATCCATTACAGTTTGTCACCGTGCTCGTGAGTCACCGGGGGGAAGCCTGGTGACTCACTTGGCAGCTCTCCATCTTATATAGTTCAAGTTTGTTCCACCAGCCGTTACTGACAAACGTTGCGTAAAAATTACCGGCTGCTGTAAATATTGAGGTACGGTGCTAATTGGGCTGGGAAGGTCAGCTGATGGAGGAATGCAGTATCTCGTGTGTAATAGGTTCACGATCTCGTGATAGTCTTGCTAGTGGATACTGGAAGGTAGCTCTTTCCTAATGCTGTGCTAGCTAGTCAGCAAGCTGGGTCATAGAACTGACTGATCGGAGTCTGGAAACCAGACCAAACCAAACCTGGTGGGAGTTGTCTTAAGAACTTAAAATCGGCAGATCTTTTAGCTGATGATGATTGTCAGTGGACCAATATTGAATAGGCTGATGATGATGAAAAGTATGGCTTGGAATTTTATGTTAAAACAGTTGCGTACTGGTTTATGTGTAAGCTTCATTATATGGCATTAAAATAGTCCATAAAACTTTGTACACTAGAAGTTTTCCTATCAGAAAACCCTATACAAATACACAAATAATATGACGTGTTTTTTTCCTATCATTGACACCTAATTAAAAGAACGAGTAACAACAGTCAAATATAGTTCAAGTTCATTCCGAATCGCCTAGGTGACAGTCTTGCGTAAAAACCTGTAACGATATACAGCCAGTGTAAATATTTTTGTGAATGAAAGTGAACTGTCTGGCAAGGTCGTTATATGATCTAGGTGTGAATGATTTGGTGAATGTGACTCACATTATGAAAAAAAAAAAACGACGATGAAAATGAAGAGGGTCGATTCAATAGGACTCGTTTTTGAAAACAAACAAAATTTTGGACAGTTTTACATTCTATAACATAAGAGCTGCTATGTTTTTGGCTTTTTCTAACGTTTTTCAAATGGACGTTTTTAAAACAACAATTTAGCTTTTAATTGTTCGGAATTTGACTACAGCTGTATTCTACCAAAATCTTTTTTATCGTCAGGAGAGAATTACAGTGTTTCTTTAACATTTCTTATAACAGTCGTTGGTAAGATTTTCTATTTCCAAAGACCGGTATTTACTGACGAAAAGTCTTCATAAATACAAAGTTCCTTGACACAGTTTTTAACTCTTTTGTCCCAACCGTGTCTTATCACCCCGATCGCATCGATTTGTTTTATCAGTAACGTAGTTTAAAAACTATGAGCGAGATTAAATAAAGCTCAAAGCGAAGTTGATTCCATCGAATTTGTGTAGCCCTGATCTTGACATACCACTCTTTAAAGATGGGAAATTGAAAACTGTTCTTGCGAAACACTTCTTAATTAAAATATTTCCGAGTCTTTAGTTCCGATTCAATGATTTTGTTAAGAATTCTTTTATTAACACAAAGTATCAGCTTCTGATCTTTGGTTGTATATTACGGAAGATGGTTTATATGCTTTTAATGATCTATTTAATTCAACATCTACGATTGAGTCGTGGACGACATTTATTTCGTAACTTGTAACCAAAAATGCAACTTATTTGTAAGACATCATGAAATGTCAAAACGTCAGGAAAGTTTTCATTTAGGTTTGTAGGAGAGCGTGCCAAAAACACCTCGTTACTGCCGACGTCTGTTTGTTTCAAGCAAACGTAATATCTTTGGTGGAAATACACTGAGAATGGCGCGCTGGATGTGGTTCTTGTTCATTCTGACATTTGAGGGTAGTAAACCAATTTAGTGTATAGTGAATATTCCCGAGAATTCCTTTTGAACTCCTAATTGGAACCGGCCACCTAAAATCATACTGAAGTGCTTTCTGAATCTTGTTATTTGAACAACTTTACTGTTGTCATGTCAGAAACAAAATATCGTAAACATGAATCCTGATTCCGGAACTATATTACAAAATGTATTTTCAGAAGTAAATTACTTTTTCCCTTTGGGAATCGATTAGTAGCTAGATGAAGAATTTCTAAGATATTTTCTGGGTCAATGAAATAAGAAAGTCCATTTCGAGTCCAATTTGCTTCCGATTACGAATGTCCGAACCTATTTATTTATACAATTTACGATTAAGAATTATATTGAATGAAATTTAGAAGAAGTCTGAAAGTAGCGTTGGTTCTGATGACAAAGAAATTTAATGGTTTCTTTTTAGGTATATGTTATGTTTAGGATTTGGATCAAGTTACAAGACTAGATAAGATTGTGAACTTCGATGACTTTATAAATACAGGAACAGAGAGATAAAGTAATCTTCTAGATCCTGCACGTAGGAAATATGGTATGCCAGCACTTGAGTTTTCAAATGAAATAAGGAAAAAAAATACAACAGCAGACAAAACAAAATACACAAACATCACATGTCTCAAAAAAGGATCATAACTGAATTAATCCAATTGCATATCAAAAGCTAGCAGTTCACCTGTGAACGAGGGGAGTTTTGTGAGGCGTGGTCTCATTACAAGCGATATCATATTAGGAAACTGTTTAGAAAAGTACTAAATTTTGATCTTTTCTAGGGAACTGCAGATCTTTCTTTATTTTTCCGGCATTTCTACTTTATGAAAAATCGTCTTTTTTCCTAAATGGCATGGTCAGTACTAAAAGTTTCCTTCATATAGTTTTTTTTGGGTCTAAAGCTGGCTTTCAGATTATTTTTACTTTATTTCAAATCATATTACTGTCTGTCTACTTCAAATGATTAACAGAAACAAAATAATAATGGTAATTGGTTACAGCAACCAATAATGGTAGTCGCCAGCCAGGCTTTGAGAGACATGAGCCTTTTCTAGACAAAAAACTTAGATCTAAGGAAATCAATGCCATTTTTTTATGAATTCTCGCCTCCACTGCAGCAGTGCAGGGTAGCACATAGGCGTATGTAGTCAAAGGGGCCAGCAGTCTAGACGGGGGTTCGCACAATGTAGCCGATTTATGGCCACAAACTGTTTACTGTCCATTAACTCTGAATACTGTAGGGTTATAGAGCAGGGTTAACTCGCGCCCTAAGTCTTTATCACGTCTTTGAGGTGATCTTTGATCGACGTTCCTGGGTTAGTGCTTAAACGTGGCTGTTTAGCTGAGGGTAGTATTGAGTTTGATCTGCTCCATGTTTCACTCGACAAATAACACAGGCATTTTATCTGGCTGTTTAGGAATATACATTGTGGTGGTCTGGTAGTCCAACACGCTACTAATGAATGAAACCCAGAATGGTGAGAGTATCAGATGAGCTTTTCATGTAAAATTTCTGATGATGGCAAACTGTTCGTACTATCAAAAAAGCTTACATATCTGGCTATCTTTGCAGGAAATCTCTATATTATCCGTCTGGGAAAGCAGTTATCTTCTCAATATGTTTATATAAACGTAACAGAGAATTGCTTCTAAAATGAGTGGTGTGTAGATTGAAATAACAAAAGTAAATAATACCGAAAGCCAATGCAAATACGAGTTGATAACTAGCGTTGCTAAAATTATACCATGTACTGAATTAAACATGGTGAAGTTTAGGAAACCTTCCGTCCGATAAATAGCAACTACCGTCATTCAATAGTGGCCTGTTTGTTGGTTTAGCGAAATAGTTCACCACAATTGTTGGGAGATTATGCAGATATCATCGCGGCTGCTTGTGCAGTAAATCTTATTCCTACAGTTATTTAGTTTTGAAACTATCTTAGAACAGGGGTGATTACTGACGGCCATGAATTGGCAGAGATCGTAGGTTCTGATCTGGGCGTGTACTTTATACATGAAATGAAAACTCATGTATTCAAATTGAGTTGATATTCAGAATATTTTGAATATCATTATTACAAAAAAGCAGCTCCAATATTACATATACAATGTTAATGCATAACTGTCCTTTTTTACTTCGATCGAATACGAAATACGATAACTGGCTTAAAAACTACGGCTTCCGTTCTGGGTACCTATTGTAATTTATTTTGACGATTAGAAATTCAATATTCAGTCCTTTTCGGAACGTTGCAAAGCAGGACACAACACTCACATGTGAATAACAAAACGAAGTTAAGAAAGGAAGAAAACTATTTTAGTTCTGTGATCAACCAAACGAAATAGAAAATATTATAATAAACGCTATAGCCAAAGAGTACGTATATATTATGTTTCTAATCTGTGACCCAATACCATAAGCACGTAGGTTTCTTATTCTGTAATAAGTCTGTAAACAAAATATAGTAAATACTATTGAACCAAGACTGTCGAAAACAGTGTTTTGTAACATGGACTACCAATATTAGCACTGTTGACGTTAACATCAATACAGAAGCGAAACCTTTTACCTACCAAAAGCACAACAATTATTGAAGTTACAAAGCCTTTATAGCCTTACAGGCCATATCCTAGTACCGAAGGAGCAACAAACGGGTGTAAATCACTATAATTTACAATGGTAACGTGTAGCCTGCAATGACCTTGACCGGTTGGCGGGAAGCCAGCCCGGGATGATTGGATCCTGCACTTTGCATAATGTCGAATGAGTTCGCGCGATTCCACGCGTGGATGTTGCGTAATGGCTTTTATGTTAAAACTAGCTTTTCGCCAGCGGCTTCGCCCGAGTGGGCTATACGAATTCAAATTAAATATATCAGAGTTTCATAAAAACTTTGCCCCCCTTTTTCACCCCCTTAGGGGTCGAATTTCAAAAAGTCTTTTCTTGTCGGATACTTACGTCATACAAAGAACATATCCTCCTAGTTTCAGGTCTCTACGATCAGCGGTTTAGGCTGTGCGTTGATCCGTCAGTCATTCAGGACAAAGCATTTTATAAGTATAGATGACTAGCGCCTGCCCACGGCTTCTGCCGCGTTTTATGTACAGCGGTCTGAGATAATGTAGCTGTCTGTAGTGAAATTTTATAAAATTACTAGCTGATTTCCGAGGTTTCACCTGCGTCTCGAACCCGGTCTATAACTGTCTCCAGGGTACCATCTATCTCCATAGCAAATTTAATCCGAAGTGTAACAAACAAACTCACTTTCGCGTTTATAATGTTAGTTAGGATAGTAAGGATTTTTAGACTTCGCACCCGGCATTACAACAAACTTTACTCCTTATGAAAATTGTGCAGGAAACATGGTGCTACTTAAATATGAAGAATCGCAGTATATTTGTGGTATCGGTGAATAAATGTGTATGCCTTAATACTAAGAATAAAAAAACTGGTAATGATAGCGAAAAATTATTAACAAACTAGCTATTTCCCGCGGTTTCACCCGCGTCCCGAGGGAACTACTTCACGCACCCAGATAAAAAGCCTAAAACCTTCTCCAGGGTCCCCTATATCTTCGTACCAAATTTTATCCAAATTGGTCTAGCCGTTCACGCGAGATCGGTGCAAAGGGAAATAGGGATTCATTTTTAAATATTAACAAATGTTACAAAGTTAGTTAATAATGTGTGTTACAGTCCAGAAACTGAGAATTACTTTCCCTAATCTGCCTTGCCGAAGCATCGTAATCCAGACCTTTCGTTTAACAACCAGCAAAACCTAAGACTCCTTACAAATCTAAGCAAACAAACACGTTGCCAAAACCAGTCGTAGTTCAGTAACAAGCATTCGTTTCCACATCAAAGCAGTACACTGCAGGACAATAAAACATATGAGCTAGTGCTAATTATTTGGCGCCACGCCAGGGGGCGCTTCTTGTGTTCCTCATAGATATTTATGAACGTATGGGGTATTTTGTGGTGGGTTTTAAAAGCCTTATAAACGATAGTTGATGTAGTTATTTTTTTTAATTCGATTGCGAGCTGTTTTTGCAGTTTTACCAGAGTTCCCAAGGAACCTCCTATCTATGTCGTTCCCCAGGCTTCCGTCTGTCTCCATACAAAATTTCATCTCAATCGGTTCAGCAGTATTCCCGTATAAGCGTGACAGACAGACTAGTGACGTGACAGATAGACAGTTACTTTCGGTTACTTCATCATACATCATCAGTCATGCTTTCCTCAAAAATTTATCAGATTTTTACATGTAAGTCATTCATATTCCGTCAGTTTTATACTAGTGCCATTTAATAGAGACGTGTATTGTCATCAAATGAGCACACACGCAGACTCCGGTCTGCTACTGAGAAATTCCACATGGTAACCTTGTAGTCCGTAATCTATACCAGCATTATACCCTGCCTGACCCTGATATTAATTCCTGGATACTGGCAACAAACTTCGGACCTCATGTCGCGTTGTTGACCACTAAACCTTATAATATTTAAGTCTGATAATTGAAATTGTCGTTTTCAACAATAAATGTGCACTATTTAGTTTGAAATGTCATCAGGTATAAATTCCAGCGGCTTCTGTATGCCTAGATATAGAACCGCAAACAATAAACTTATGGTGGTATGACGTCAGCACACGGGGTGCGGACACCAAGGTAATGGTGACATACATACTCGCTGTTGGCTTATACCAAGGTGCTTGGCAATCTAGGTCTTGTTACAGCTGAGGATATAGTGGAACAATCGTATATTTGCTAGGGAACTTTCTAGAAGAGTGAGAAGATCTCCGGTTTCGCCTTCATAGTTTACCTGTGTGCCAAATGTCATTCATATTCGTTCAGTAGTTAAATGGCCGGTTGCATCAAACAGTTTAACATTTGTACTTTATACTTTTACGAATATTAAAAAAAACATGATACCTTTCAAAAATTAGGTATCGTACTTTTATGTTATTAATTTATAGACATAATAATTAAGTGAACATAGTATATCATTACTTTACTTTACATAGTACATTATTAAATATTACGACAAAATACACAAAATAATAAAAAAATATTCTATTTTATCATTTTGATAGATTTTCCGTTTCACGTACAAGTAGCCTGATATTTTTGTATGATGAACAAACATATTCAAAAACTCATTGGTAGGATAGAATGAATGAAAGTGACAGACGATCGTAATCAATGCCGTGCAAATACCGTGACCAGATCGACAGCCATTTCAATATGACGTCATTATCGATACTGACTTGATTTACTGACGTCAGATTTGACGCAACATCACTAATGTAATGTTGATCTGTGAATGACAGGAATAAATAACTACTTGTGATTTTTTCATCGTAGACTTCTGACATTTTTTAGTTTGTAAAACTATGTTATCTTTCTTGCAAGCGTTACTCTGTGGATTCTATTGCTGATGTGCGTGTTTGTTCGACTTGATATGGCCTATGTCCTCATAAGGTCCGCCCGTGACGTATTGCGAGTCGAGCCTCTATACATATTACTTGCTTAGCTTCTGCTCGCGACTTTGTTTGCGTGGACTTAGTATTGGGTTTAGATACCTAGATAAAAATATCCTATGTCTTAATCCAGGTTATAAACCATGTGTGTACCAAAAGTTTTTGCGTGAAAGAGTAACAAACATTCATATTCATACATATATCTTCACAAACTTTTGCAATAATAATATTAGTAGGATTAATGTATACATCTACTATAGCTTCCTAACAGCCGGTTTCACCTAACTTTTTATCATTTATACTTTTACGAATATCACAAGACATGATATCAGTAAATTAGCATACTTTTAATATTTTTATGATATCAATACATAGATATAACAATTAAATAAACATATATCATAAAAATTTAGACGACAAAATAAAATAATAGGAAAATTATTAAATTATATCTTCCATTTTGACAGATCTTGGATGATAGTCCTTCAGTTTTACGTACCGCATATTTTTTGACCAACCGGCTGTAAGTCTAGACAGTTCGATTTGAGGAAAAGTAATTATCAAAAATGTAATGCAGATGCACCTTCATCAGGCGTAAATTACGTCGCGAACAAGTCTATCCACAACCACGAACCAAAACAAACGTAAACTCTGTTTAAAACGTTAAAGAGCTGAAATTTCAAACATGTTTAAGCTAAAATAGTCTAAATATGTAGACTGTGATATACTGCGGGTGACCTTTGTGACGCAGACCCGAATATAAGCGTCCTAGATATTCACGCGTCGTTTGGTCCTGTGTTCCAGCCTAAAAAAGACAGGTAAACGGGCTATATCATACAATATACAAGGACTACATAAATGCCCAAGCTTCATATACATACTTTTCGCTCGTAAATTTCTTCGCTTCAATTTTCATGTTCCTGCTGGAATTTCGGGAATTCCTTTCTTAGTGCACCCCTAGGGTTTTCAATGAATATTTTCTGCATATTTCAAGTCTCCAAGGTTCTACACATAACACATATAATAAAATTGTCTATATTTTTTACTTAATATTTCATCTTCAGCATATATATTCTCCCACAGCTGGGCACAGGCCTCTTCTCATACAGCATCACGCTTGCTCGAGGCGGATTGGTGATTTCAGACTTTTTAAGTACAGGAATCTCACGATGTTGTCCTTTACCGTTAGTCAGTGACGTCTAAGATAAACTTAGAAAGTACATATGACTTTAGAAAAGTCACATTGGTACTTGCCAGATTTCGAACCTGCGCACTCGTACACGAGAGGCAGGTGTCTTAACCACTAGGCCACCACGACGTTTTTATTATAACTTAATTTTTAATACTCAGCAATCCCGAACAGTTCCGATTTAACTAAACGTTATTAAATCATGACACTCATTGTTGCTCATGGAAAACTAAACATGAAATTACCAAACATGACCAAAGAGGCTGTCAGAGAGGTATTTAACAGCAATCCAATCAAACTCAGCCAACAGTTTGCCTATTTACACAACTATGCACAAATCCCGTGTGAAAGCCTCCGAGCACCAGCTTATAATGGCTGCGCCAACTCGCGTGCACCGACTAACTTCCATCTATTCGTTACTAAAGTGTTACATATATCACTAGTTTGAGCTCGGATAGTTTTGGTGGTGTGTCTGCAGGGATTGTGTTGATTTATATAGTTTTAACGTTATTTTTGTCAGAAGCGCTAAAAATTTAGTGAAAGACGTGGGATTCCGTCAACAAGATATAATTTAGGATTAATTCGTTCAGGTTTAGAATGTCCAACGGTTTCAAAATGGCCAATAATGTGGTGATTTATTTTCTAAATTTTATTGTAGTACTTTGCGGACTATCTATAAGAGGAAAAATCTTAATAGTTCCTCGTGATGTTACTTTGCTGCATGTATTACAAGCCACATGGTAGTTGTGTGTTATTCTGTTAAAAGTAAATTCTATTTTGCAACGTCCCTTACTGTGGGGCACGTCCGGCCCGTACGTGCCCCCAGCCTCATTGCATTACATATGTCGCCTCGTTTACACATGTAATTTCACCGACAAACAAATTACATTCTACTCGAGTATTCTTAACCTACATAGTGTCTCATTGCCGTAGAAAAAAAAACTTGTATAATATTTTTTAATTATTGCGCCATTTATGAATTAGTCTGCCCCACAACCGTTGTCCTCGGTTTCCCAATCTTGTGCACCAAC
This sequence comes from Pyrrhia umbra, assembly GCA_963891755.1. Classification (NCBI taxonomy): domain Eukaryota; kingdom Metazoa; phylum Arthropoda; class Insecta; order Lepidoptera; family Noctuidae; genus Pyrrhia; species Pyrrhia umbra. The sequence continues at coordinate 9,018,848 of OY982943.1, forward strand.
ATGCATAGTACAACCTGCTAGATCAGAAAGTACCAATGTTATTTTTTAATTGCGTCCGGGTCCCTCTCCACAGGAATGTATGTCTTTATTTAGGTTATGCAACCCACCGCGCACAAATATTAAAGAAAAGAGGAAAGGAAGAGAGGGACTTGAGTTAAGGAATTTTGTTCCACAACAACACAGTTCTACACCTATAGGTAGTCTAGTCATAAGCCGTGGTAGAAATGAAACTAGCACAGTTAATAGTCAGCCAACACAAGGAAATGGATGACCCATTTAGTTTCCATTGTCAGCAAGTGTAATGGACATATGTCAATACTTTAATGAATTGTTTTCTGTCCTACTACTGTTGGATGTCTTTGTTTGTTAGCTTTGGTATACAAGACAGTAGGCTAGTAGTCGATAGAAATGTTCTAGCCACCACACCAGTATAATTTTGCATGAAAGCATGAGTAATCGATTTTTTTTTATTTCAAAGTTTTAAAAAGCACCTCCGACTAAGGTCTAACTCTCTAGTGTTATAACACGTATCTATGGTCAACTAACACTCAGATCTTGGGACAACTATCGTGTGATTTAATAAATATTTGTTTGGTGCGGGAAATGAACCAGCATCTTTTGTTGCAGCACCGAATTGCACATCTATAGCGCGTTAGTTTCAAATTTCAAACACAATTTGAGTTTTCGACCAGATCTTTTCAAATAATTTGGTGTTTTCTTTATTATTATACCTGCATCCTGAGACAGCTACATAAAGCACCCGGATAAGAACTATTACCGTCTCCAGGGTCCAATTTATCTCCATACCAAATTTCTTCCAAATCGGTACAGCCGTTTTACTGTGAAAGCGTAACAAACAAACTCATTTTCGCATATAGAACGTTCATTTATACATAGTTCCTGTACTGCCAATAGATGGGTTCAAAGTGCAAGTTCTGCAGTTTATGAGATTATGCTTGTATTGAACACTACTAAACATATTTTCTTATCCACTCCACTGAGTTACGACACATAAAATATCTACGATACATACTAGATACGAAACTCATGAAGCCAAACAATGAACAACGTGTTTTATGTTTATATCGACGTGGCCAATGTGTGGATTAACCGATTTACAATTTATGATTTATTTGGAATTTTGATTTGGTAATATATTGTTGCAGAATTATTAATCTATCTATACATATAAAATGCTTTGTCCTGAATGACTGACGGATCAACGCACAGCCTAAACCGCTGGTCGCAGAGACCTGAAACTTGGAGGGTGTGTTCTTTGTACGGCGTAGGCATCCGATAAGAAAGGATTTTCCGAAAGTCTACTCCTAAGGGGTGAAAAAGGGGGCAAAGTTTGTATGAAACTCTGTAATTTTTAATAGGAATTCGTATAGCCCACGCAGACGCCGCTGTTGGAAAGCTAGTAACTAATAATATCACGCAGTTTCACCCGCATTCTGAAGGAATTACTCGAATCACCTGTTTAAAACCATGGCAACTTCTTCCAGATAGACAGAGTTACTTTCCAATTAATTATATTAGTAAGGGTTAGGATTTTTTTGTTATTAATCCAGACAAAATCTTTTAGCACATCTGTGTGTGTGATACTACGAGTGTAGTTTTTTAGTTAAATGTCAACGGGTAATGTGCATAGAGGCCAGTTAATAGTCGCTCTGACTTCAACATTATAATCTCGATTGGTGAATGTGCATAATAAATTAATGTGGTGTGTTGGAAATCTCGGTGTTGATATATCTGAATTTGATATCGTGATAGTAAAAGCGGTTTTAAAGATCGATACGGGATTTGTGATTAGTTATCAGATAAGCTTTAAATTTGTGTTTAATCACTCCGGATTAAAAAAATATAAAAACTAAAGGTTGTTTATTAGAAAAAAAAACCTCGTATATTGTTCGCGTCTTAAGCCCGTTTCGTACAAACAGTTTTAATGAACATAATAGCTTTTCATTGTTATTATTGGAAAGTGCTTATAACCTTCCCACATTAAAGACAGTGTTATAAGTGTGTTGTGAATAAGTATTTATTAACTACTTGGTAATAGAACTCTTATAAAATTACCATAATAATTATGCAAGCTCGTCCTCACAATAATAAAGCCTGTAGCCTTTTAAATCTTGTGGTGGTTCATTAGCCAGCAGTGCAGCCATCCACTGCTGAAAACATCACAGAATGTAATCTACCGGTTAATAATAATATGTTGTGGTCACAGTCGTAGCTGCTACGACAACGCCGTAACCTCCGCGCCTAGCTACGGCGTAGCATATATATATAGCGTATTTTAGTTGAATGGTCTTTATTTAGGGGTGTGCTAGTATTTTTTTTTGTCTTACCATATTTTTATGAAGACAAAATATGATTCGATTGTTTTATTAGGAAAAGGCTAGGCTGGTAAGGCGCCTCGTATATTGTTGTGCTGTCTTAATATATTATAGTGTTATTACGAAGTAAAATATCTCACAGTTGTCTGTTCAAACGAGTCTTCTGTCCACAACGTAAACCTAGCATCAATTAATATTAAATCTAGCTCACTTTGTGTTCAGGGGCTTATTACGTAGAGACGCGGCGAGCTGGAAGACGCGCTTTGATCTCACGGCCATGCCTGGCCGCCCCCCGCCACCCCCATGTCCTCACACCTTGGGGCCAATGAACTTTTACTGTATACTGTGCTAATAGTATTAAAAAAAAAACTATTACTGTCTTAGAGTAAAGTCCGATTATTTTTTTATCTGCTGCTTAACAATAAATTAGCAAAAATCTCACTCATAAATTCTGTTCAGAGTGAATACGAACTTAAAGTTAGTAGCTTAATCCTGGATTGCGACGTTAAGTAAGGATTAGGTGAGAAATGGTTGAACTTCAGATTACAGGTTTTTTATAGGTAAGACGGTTAGTCACGGTAAAACGGCTGATCTGTTTTAAAGGTATTGATAATGGAATCGAATATGTGACCTTTTTTCCGGGTGCGTAACATAGTTCTCTCAGAACCCTCAAAACTGCAAGAAACAGCTGGTATATACAATAATTAAATCATTAAAGATGGTTTATTTATAATACAAGGCCATCGTTAGTCTATTTTCGCCACCACGTATCTGAGGACAACATTTCTGTCAGCTTCGCATCTGGCCACCTACCGTCGGATATACATAATATAGTTTTATAACTGCTGTACAAAACACTGTGTCAACAATAACAGGAACCTCGCGTTTATATTGGCGCCCACCGTGGGACATATATTTGGATCTCTTTAATATCTTTGATCATGTAGCGGTTACTAGTGGGTAATAAATTAATAATAGAGGTTTCATACACAGCTGGTCAGAATTGTGACCGCTTGTCCGTTTGTTGGCATAGGTTAGGTACGTAAGGTGGTAGGTTTTAATTGACAAATACAAAAATGTATTTGTAGACTACACCTACTAATTCAGTTATAATATAATAAGTTATAATTCATAATTACAATTTTAGAAAGTAAGGCTACATGTCATTTTTTTTAACAACAGCTTTTTATACTAGTTTAAAATAGATACTTCTTACCACTAAAATTGCAGTTAAAGGTGTATACGCGAAACAGCACTTTTCAAGTGTTTTCAAGAAATATTTCGCAGCAGTTATTTCAAGCAGGCGTTTTCTTCATTTCGGTACAGCAGCACCTTAGTTTTCTCCGAGAGCTATTTAATTAAAACTGTTCACGAAGGCGTAACTGCGAAGTACATAGTATATTATGTTATGTACTTAGTGTTACCTGTTACATAAAGTATCGCGAAATTTTCGTCTCGTTTTGTGCACTGACCTGTTTTCTATAAAGGGCGTCGTCGGCAAGCCCTTTGACCTTTTAATTGATATTTAGGACACAAAATACTTCAAATTTGTTGTTTAATAAAAACTTGTGTAAAAACATTCTTGTTATAACCCGGTTTTTCCTAGTTTTATGAATAAAATTCTTCATTTTTGTCGCGTCGTTTCAAAGGGATTTTTAAGCCAATTTCGTAGTGAACATGCAAATTTTGAGCGTGTTAGGAATATCGAATACGGTCATGTTTCGTTTTATCTATTTTTGTACATTCTTTAGTAAAGTTTTAACACTTTCTACTAGGGTTCATTTTTGTTCAGTCTTCCAATGTAATTGGTGAAACTTATAAACTTAGCTTCCATAGACATTTTTGGGAATTCACGCTCTGGAAAAGGCGAAAAGTAACATTTTGTTTTTGACTTACTTATTGACCACTTGTTGAAAATTCAGGTACTTGTACTATTATTATTCCTTCTGCGATCTGTATATGCATAATAATTATATCTTGTGTTTGACTGAAGCGTCTAGGATTACTGCGGCACAGGCGAGGCCTGATCCCGCTTGATTGATATTTGTAAGAGCTGAGCACGTAGCTTGGGATATGCAGAATAAGTCATATTTATATTATGATAGGATGATTGTGTAGAACTCAATACTGGGGTGCTTTAGATCGAGTATTAACTAAAATATTTTTAAATTGAATTTAGTTTTTTAAGTCAAAGTAAATGTAGTTTTGCCTATCACATGGGGAATAATGGTTCACAATCGGCGAATATGAGTTGGAAAATAAAATGTGCAATTTCGTATTTTGAAGTCGGCTTCGAAGTAAAACTTATCTATTTTAGATCCAATAACACCACGATTTATTATAAAACTCGTTCTTCGAAAAATCTGAAGTCACCAAAAATGACCACTTAAAAGCATAAGTGTTGAAAATACAAAGTGCTAAATAGAATGGCGGTACGGTACGTGTTGGCGCCTCTATGCCAATGAGTTCGCCGGACGACGGGTGCGGCGTGCGCCGGCGGCGGAGCATCAAGCGACTCCTGCGCAGCCTCACCGCTGATAAACTGCAGACAGGTAAACAACATTACGGCCCAAGTGACCAGAAGCGGCTACATCATTGTAAAAATGAGCAATAGGAAATTGATCATAAAGATTGCGTAGTTCCGTTGCGAAAAAGAGATGGTGTACATCTTGTATGACTCTGTCTCAGTCTTACATTGGAATAGTGATGGCACTTGAAACGATGCGTGATACGCCTTTCTGGGGGCCATGGTATAAGACTGTAACTCGGTCTAAAACTATTTGATATTTTAACAAATTACTATGCAACAACAATAAAAGTTTGAATTGAATTGGTATCGTACCTATTGACAAAAAGTGTAATGAAAAAAGATCCAAATTTTGTTAAGGTTCTAAGAAAATAGAACTTCTAGAAATCGCTTTGGGAATTTTCCTAAAGACATAAAACTTATAGAAGATGATTCAACTCCTCCAGATATAACCGGCATTGTTTTTGCCGGGCTTTTAAAAGTTTCGTACGCGTACACTACACATATCCCTTATTACTGGGATCACGCACGCATCATGTTTACGCGTTGCGCGGACTAGTAAAATTCCGTTCGTTCGCACTTGTAAGCTCACGTGTTTCAGTAATGTTTCCCTGTAAACTGTAATGTTTGAGTACATCTTATGCTGGCTCGATTTAGTCATCATGCAATTGTTTAGAGGATTAAATGACTTATTGATAACACTAGACCACCTTGGGGTTTCCAAGCAATCCCCTAAATTTACTTTTTTTTTGCCAAAACGTTTGGAGATGTCAAAGATATTTGTTTAAAAAATAAAATACTATGTATTTTGATTTCTACATTTGTCATGAAAGTTTGACAACAGAGTTATCGGTCAAAGCCTCATCAATCCCTTTCATTGCAGCGAAAAAACCACCACTACGAACGCCTATAAGCGTTCCTAAAGCGTCGCTACTTCTAAGCTGATGTATAAATGGTAATAAAACTCGTTCACCTGACCCAAAACCCTAGTACTAGTACTACTAGGAGATCTAAATATAGCACACACGTGCCGCGTCTTAAGCGTGCTCGCAGCACGTGGTGATTCTGTTTATATACAATCCGTGATTTATATATATTTGATAGTCAGTCGATGATGTATGTAGTTGATCTATTTATTTAGTGATGGACACCAAAGATTTTCATCACAAATTAATTGATTAATGGTGATAAGTAAAAAAGAATTTTGTGACTTGAAAAAGTTAAGCTACCGCACCCAAATACAAATGCGAACAAAAGACTGGTTATGTACATAGTTAATTATCCCAAAGTCAAACCGATTGATATTTCACTTTTAAAATCACAGAATGCTCAAAATCGATGCATAAAGATGCATTGATGATTATCACATAAAATAAATACCACAAAATGAGAATGTCAAAATTATACAAACATGGGTACGACACACGGGATAAAGGAACATACCTCTATCTTATCAAACATTAAAATCGATTCGTGAACCATTCTGATACCACCTAAAATTTAAGTTAGTACCTAACTGGCACAAAAGTATTCTTAAATTAGATTTTCATTTGACTTTACGCACTAATTTAACTTATTCTGAAGCTATTTTGAATACGATATCAAGCCTAAACGAAAATATATCTCTAAAACGACCCTAAACTAGTTCGTCGTGTTTTCATATCACCCATACACTGGTACAGTTCAATATTTCGTACTGGTGTTGTTTTATGAAAATTTAAACGATAGGCTTGTGTTGATATTAGAATTCCAACGTATATTTTTTTGAGAGCGTAGATTGTGATTAGTGTTGCCCAAATTCAGTCTTGGTCTTGCAGTCTTGGTCTTGTTCTTGCGTTTTTGCAAGATCAAGACCAAGAACAAGACCGCGTATTTTTAGCAAGACCAAGACCAAGACTGACCGTGCAAGACTTGAGCAAGAACAAGACATAGCCTGCAAGACTCTTGCGTCTTGCAGCTAGGACTTAGCGCTATTTCACTGAGTAGTTAGGTGTAACAGTTCGGTGTATAGGTAGGTACGCTTAGGAATTCTATGAGACGCAAAAAACTGTATCAAAGAATATGAAAAACTGGACCTATGCGCATTACGACTAATACCATAAACATAACGAATAAAAAAATATCTATTAAAATCAAACTGAGTGCATGCATAGTTATGTTTTAACCATCGGCACTTTGATAATGCGGCATCAAAGGTTTTGTACTTACTTCTCAAAGAAATTTGCCGCTTTTCGGAAGTACATGGTTATGATACACGCGCCGGCGGCTTATTCTGAAATCTAAAACAATCGTTGCCGCCACGCCGAAATCATAACATTTGACACTATTTGATTGCCGCCATAGGGCGTAGGTATACTCATGCAAAATAATTTCGAATTTTAAGAGTACCTACAGGTGTTCCAAAGAATAAATAAGTTTCAGAGTGCTTAGAATGAAAATGAATACATTATACCAGCTATACTCTAAGTGTGTTCCGCGGAACCCTAGGGTTCCGTGATACCTCTGTCGGGGTTCCGTAAGAATTTAGAAAAAAAAAACAAAACACCTCTCTCTGGTCGCTCCGCGGCTGCGCGGACTCCGCGGCCGCGCGGACTCCGCGGCCGCGCGGACTCCGCGGCCGCGCGGACTCCGCGGCCGCGCGGACTCCGCGGCCGCGCGGACTCCGCGGCCGCGCGGAGACAAAACGCTATGAACGTTACTTATTTATTTATTTGTATTTGTAGAAACATGTGTTACAATAGCTGGTACAATATATCATAAGTTTGGTATCAACAATTTTATACTTGTACAACCCGTTCGCTCTAAGTTTGCCGTTCTGTGGAATGCGCGTACCCTCCCCCACGTGACAACAAAACTTATAATGTGTCATAGTTTTACCCAAATTAAGTTAAGTTAAGAAACAGTTACTTCCATGGAAAACGACATATAGGTCAGTTGATTTTTCGAATTTCTTATCAAATCTTCAGTTATTTATTAATCTGCTTGATCTTTACTATGGCTATGTTAATTCAAGCTCACAATGTTCCAATTCTAATACGTTTTTCTAAGATTTAAAGTAAACTTTAATAAATAGTAATAGACTAATAGGTAATTGCAAGACTTGCAAGACTCTTGCTGCAAGACCAAGACCAAGACCAAGACTGGGAGCGCAAGACCAAGACCAAGACCAAGATCAGGTGTATTGGCGCAAGACCAAGACCAAGACTGGCTAAGTCTCGTCTTGTTCTTGCATTTGGGCAACACTAATTGTGATTTAAATATTGATATGGAAAAACTGAGTTCGTATTTCAGTAGCCTTATTTGATTACTTGCTCTGAAATATTGATTCTATTAGGCATGTAAATGTTTCAGATTGAAAGAAAACATTGATTGAAGCTAGAGCTTCTAAGGTTAGTTAACCTGCAAACGCGATTAGAAGAAAATAATTTAAATAATTATGCTCAATATTTTCAATTCTGAAATGCATCAAAAATCCAATAATTTCGTTTACAAAACGAAATCGAGTTGTAACTGTCCGATAGAAAGCCATACATTGAAATTCGTGTTAGGTAAGCGAGTAAGCATTAGAAAACACACGCTAGATATTTTTAGCTCATAGGTAGTACATTTTCGGAATCTCGATTTTCAAACGAACATAGGAAAAGCAGATTGCATAAATGCTAAAAGTATCATATTTGGTGGTCAAGTGTAACTGTGCTTGGATTAATACATGCATATCCATACCAAATGAAACCAATTCCCTTTGTGACTTGATTGTGTTAAAAAAACGATCGCTTGATTCAGCAATCAGCTGTGCAAACGAACTGCAGCCTAAACGAAGGCTTTATCTGTATGCATATCAATGTAATGCCCTTTATTTTCTGGATATCTTTTATATTTTTATCTTATCTTTGTGATATTCATATTATTGATAGTTTAATATCTCCAATGCAAGCTGCCTTGTCTGACTTATAATAAAAAAAGTAAAAATAAGTTTTTTTTTTTAATGTTTAGTTTAAAACAGTTTTTAAAAAACGCCTCTTTCAGCAGAATATTTAGGCCCAAGTTCACTGACATAATAACGGTTCGATTAACTTAAAACACCTGTTTACCATAAATTCAAACATCCTACTTTCGATGGGTAATGTATTACTTGAGTTTTTTTTACTCGAAACGGTCAATTACCAAACCAGGGTTGAACTAGAAGTGGGTAACGGAGGCTGTCGGTGAACTTGGCTCTTAGTAACCTAAGTATACACTACGACAGAAATGGCAACACAAATGTCAGAATATTTTTTTATACTGTCCACATTGGAACAATTTGTTAGTGATACCGCTGTCGTGACACTTTTCTTGTGTCAAAACAATGGCAAACACCTGTTTTCATACAAACTCTTGCTGCATACACTGAGAGTAAGATATATCTAGCATAAGATAATGTAATAACACTCTTATTCAGAATAACGCCATTCGTCTTCAACGCCTCTTTTAGCTAGCTTTGTCCCTTTCTGTCAAACTCCATTTTGACTTAACGGATATGGACAAAACAGTTCTATAACTAACTATAAGATGAATGGTGTTATTATGTATAAGACGGTATATATAATTTTATTTTCTAATGTATATAAAAACCGAGCAATATCTCCAAGTCGCCCACACGTGTGCTTGTGTTCCAATTAGTCTGTAGTCTAGGTTTTAATTAAGCGCATTGATGCCGCCTGGACGCCCTTGCTATTGTGCCACACATCGCTCACTTACTAACGTAATCTCGGCTGTTACTCACTTAATACGCCAAATACTGTAAGCGGCACTTATACTTGGATTCTAGCGACAAAATCACTATTCGGCTATCACCCAGTTGCATAAAAAAATGTCAGGTTACTTATACGTGAAACGGAAGAACTGTCATTCACGATTCGTCAAAATGGAGGATAAAATTAAATAATTTTGCTATTATTTTATATTTTTCGTCTATTGATATCATCAAAAATATTAAAAGTTTGCTAATTATTGATATCATGTTTTGTGATATTCGTAAAAGTATAAATAATCGTTTGGTGCAACCGGCTGTATGTCTCTAAATCAAACAGCTTTTGGTAAACAGTATCTAAACACTCATCATTCTTAAAACAACTTACTCGTTAACTCCAAAAATAAAAATCATTAGCTTGATCATCATTAAGATTATTTTTTAGAGTATAGACCTGACTCTTAATACTATTAAAGGAATGTCACCCACATTTGCAACAAACATTGCATCCAATGAAATATTAAGTTATTTTCTTTTGCTTTTTAATCTAATTCCATCAAGTACTGCTAATAATAATATTGCAAATTATCGTGGTATGGGATATTGCCACCGTATTGTTATGTGGTACAGCTCAGCTCCAAGGTATTTGATTTGTGGTCCCTCACCACATAATATGACGATTCAATATGTACATATTTGTATATACATAGGTTAATATAAATTAGTTGGCATATAGCTCTCACGGGTTAGTTCCGTCACGGGTTCACCTGTGATTGTAGTCTCGAATTTCTTATGTATAGTGCAATATTTTATATTCGAACGTTTGCAAAAAAGTTGTTCTTTTTGTGTTATAATGTACCTAATGTTTTCTTAAACTCTATTTCGTTGATGGTTCAATAAATATAATTAAAGCTAGTGTATGAAATACTTGTAAATGAAAGTCTTTTTTATATCTTTCTAATGTATGTTTTTTTTCTGTTACAGGTAAGTCTAGTCTCCTCAAATAAATAAGTACACAAAAATACAATGGATTCCCGGTAAGTACTGTTAATATAATAAGCAGAATTCTAACGAAAAAGATTTTAAAAGTAATAAAAACTATCGCACTCTACAGTAGAAAGTTTCGTACAGCGCCATCTAGTATTATGAGATAGTACTAGTAACTATGAGTAAAGGTAAATTTAGTTTCGCTACTCGCCGCATGATGGCAATAGTAGTAGTTATAAATATATTTTAAATACATAATTCTCGGCGTTATCACTATTTCACTAAGGAAGTAAGTCATCTAAATTTAATATTGTTGAATTAATTCAGAAAATCAAATATTAATTGTAATGTTTAACAATGACGTCACCTAAAAGCGAGTTAGAAATAACATTCTGGGAAATAGTCTCTGACCGCAGTGACGTGGGTTCCTCTACGTCTGTGGATTTGTCAGGTAAAGTAACGATTTTGACTCGTCATCATTCATGATATTTTTCCTATTTGCAGTGTCAAAGTCTGTATGTTAGAGATTGAGTTAACGTGTTGACTTCAGCTTCATTTACTCATTAGGTCTATGCGACCATGCGATACTGATGACGTCTTCAGTGATGTGAATGTACAATCTGTCCATTTATAAATTAGTATATATGAGGTGTAGCTTCTACATATCTTTTTTTTGTTTTACTAGCTTTCCGCCAGCGGCTACGCACGCGTGGGAAAAACTTAGCCCCCCTTTTCATACCCCGTTAGGAATAGAATTTCGGAAAATCCTTTCTTGACGCATGCCTCATCGTACAAAGAACACACCCTCCAAGATTCAGGTCTCTACGATCAGCGGTTTAGGCTGTGCGTTGATTCGTCAGTCATTCAGGACAAAGCATTTTTTATGCATAGATAGATAACCATTTTTATCTCAACTAGTAGTCACCAAATTGTTGTAATTAATCATGATATTTTGAATGTGAATATAGATTTCTGGGACCATTGCATGGTCTATTTTAGCTATCCGGATTTCAGCGCGGGAGCTGCAACTTCTATGAGGATAACACTCTCAACTTGCTCCCAATATGCTTAAAAATGTTCAAAGTTGTGTCTGGAATCAAGAATCCTGAAGTTGTTTATTTTCATTAAACTTTTATAATTGTCTTAGCACTTGCTACAGATATCTTTTGTATAATTATTTTATGTGTTCTCATTGAACCTGCTACATTGTTTCGTGATCATATTTATTTAACCTACATAGTTCCCTCACATTACTATGAAATGTCTTGATTTCGGCTAAGTGGGAGTTTTAAGAAATGTTTCCGTGATAGGTTATTGACATAGTTTTGTTAAATTGTTCTGATTATATTATATTGTTCTGATCTTTGATAATGTACCTACGCTTTTTTCCCCTCAACATTTTGTAAACATTAGAAGTAATGTGGTTTAATGAGACGACTTTAAAGAGTTTGCAAGGATATGAGAACGTTTTGGTGTGAGGAAAATTTTGGTTAATGATTTATTGGGAAAAGGCTAGGCAGTTGATGATGACGCTTTAATCAATCTGATGTATAAATACTTCAATACAGCACCATCAACCTCGTAAAGACAAGTCAAGGGAATAATAAGAGTTATACGTGTTTTATCATAAACATTATCAATAATAACATGTGTGCAGCCTTCTCTGTGATTACATACGTAAGTATTTACCTTATATCGTTATAATGTGAGCAAAACAAGGGTGGATCCATTTGCTGCAGGTGATTTGATAGAAACACACGGGGGACTGGTTGTAGCCGACACGCTGCTGTAAACAGTTTTAAAGAAACGTTTCGTCACCATTTAAATCTTGGTTAATTAAATACTCAATAGGATTTTACATCAAACAAGTGTTTATATGTATTGAAACAAGTGGCATTGCAATAAGAAGTTTTACTGCATGATTAGATGTTATTGAGGTGCTTAGTAATCTTGTATTAATTGTAAGTATGGCTACAAGGCAAGGTTCTACTATTCACTTAATTAACTTACTCCCATGTATGTTAAACTTATTGTATTAAGCTTTAAAAAATATGTTTTTAGTAATCCTTACTAATGTTAAAAGAAAGAAAGTTACTCTCTATGTCTTATCTGCCTGTCTATCTGTCGGTGTAACCGATTTAGTTGATATTTAGTATGCAGATAGTTTGAAATCTGAGGAAAGATATAGGATGTTCTGAGGGAACTGAGGGAGGCAGCTGAGACTGATTATGCAAATAATTTGCATATAACACTAGCTTTTCGTTAATTTTTCCATCTTCACAATAAAAGCGCCGTGTTCGAACAAATTCCCCTACCGTATGTAAACGCACTCGTGCGCAGCTCGGCCATATGTCGCAGTGACGTCACGCGCACCTTGCATACAACATTATCATACGGCAGGGGTCGCACCGCGGGAATATACTGACCTTTTACTGTTAAGTTGCTAACGCTTCATTGCTAATTAACTTTATGAGTTTTTGCACTAGAAAACTATGTTTTATTTGCACGAAGATTTACTAAGGTATTTTTTTTTAATATATCACTGTCACTATCAGTCTTTTGTAGTCTGTGGGGTAATTCCTAGGGTCTTACTTGATTGTTTATGATAGAGAAAGGCTTTCATATAGCAGATTGCTGTAGAATGCTGCGACTTGTATGCGGTTTTGAAGCGTTCCACTGTGATATGCAATGTTGCAACTGGATCGAAGGCTCCTAGTCAAATTTTGAGTGAGAACTTGATTTATTTTTCCTTCACAATAGCTTGAATATAAAACCGAATGTAAATGAACCAATAAAATCTCAATAAATTGTATTGCGGACAGAAATATGGTTTTCAAAAACATATGAATTTTCTTTCGCCAAGACCTTGAAATTGAAATTATAGCAAAAACAATAAAGTATTCTGTCTGTACCAAGGCTCCGTACAGACAAACAATTGCTATAACGCGGAAACAGGTGTTATGCTAAGTGCAAGATTCGGCCGGCAGATGGCGTTGAACAGGTGCACAGATTACAAAACTGTGCAGACTACTGAGGATATTTAAGATCGGAGCTCAATCTGATGCACGCACACACGCTCACAGCTTCTTGATCAGAAATCTTCGAATATCGAGAGCGTCACCCCGTATTTCCCTCTTAAACTCCGTGTATAAACAACATACGCTTGTGTGTGTGAGTCGAGAGACTTTATACGAGACCCTGTATCTGATTGCCAAGTAAACTGACAGGTGGCCGTACAGATATCGTTAGCATTTTTTTGTTTCGTTTTCGGAGCTTGTTGCGAAGATTCTTGTTGGTCTTATTGCTTGAATTTTGTGGATCGTATCGTATCAGCTGGAACACGTTCACAGCTGGGCTGCACCCTCCATTAATTTAAATTAACCACAGTTCGATATATGAGACATAGCGATAATTTTCAGATAGTTGAGGAATGGTGCGATAAAATGCACACACTGTTCTTTTATAATAGACTAGTGTTTGCTCAGGACGTCGCATTCAAGGATATAGCTTTCTATCATTCAAAGGACTTTTGGAATTAATCCAGTAGTTCCGGAGATTACTTCTTCATATAAACTTACAAACATATTATGTTCTTTGTAATATTAGTATCTAGATCAGTCATGGTCTGCCTACTGTCTCTACTATCAGCGTACCTTCCCCAGGATAGTTATTTCAGTAGGTTAATTAGATACCTACTGAATGGAACCTACCTACTGTATAGTCCTCACTTTCTATTAGTTCTGCAGCGACACAGGAGTCCACAATTTTGTCTTAAAAATGATCAGTGACACCCCCTACTCCAAAAGCAAACGAATGATTAATAATCACACTATCGTCACGAGAGATCAGCAACACAATGCAATATTTGTATGCAGGAAATTCTATGCCAGGTATTATACAATATAAGTGATGTAGATTTTTATAAGCGTTATCATTGTCACAATCAATTAGTGAAGTATGATCAGCGTCTGAAGACTGATGTGTGATTGATTACATTTCTGGTTTGGCAACGTTAATTAATTGCTTATTCTAATTTGTAATATAGCTTTATTTCTAACCTAAATTGTATTAGGTGTGGTGGCTTTTTCCAATAGTAATCATTTTTAACCTGGTATGACAATGATAATGATGGTGGAAGTTCAATGAGCAGGACATAGCCACCACAAAAATGTGAGTATCGAATGGTCATGGTCTTCCCAAGAAGCTTGGCTTGGCTTGTAACGACATAGAATAAAAAGACACTACTGTAGCCCAATTTATCCTATTTTTAACAGGAAGATGATGATGAATGCCTTCCTATCGAGCTAAACGTTTTCTCGATCCCCATCAGCCCTTCTAAGACAAATTCTATTTTAATCAACCATGACCTTGCTACAAACAATAAATCCTATCATCAAAACACTCCTTAGAGCACGAGAACATGAATGAACCACACAATTAATACAATTTATCATTTCGCTCCTACGCTGCGCCGGAGTTGTTTTTTTGGAAGTTCGCCAACGAAACTACGTCGAACATGCAGTTCTTTACGATTTCTTTTGTGAGAACTTGTGACGTTTTGCTACAGGAATTGTGATATAACACGACAATCTTTGGTTTAGTGGAATCAGTTATTAAATAGTGATAATGTATTTGTTTACTTGTGTAATTCTGATAATTTTGCTTTAATAGACTACTTAAACTGATATATAATTCTGACAAAATTGCTCACGAAACTATATTTTTTTCACGGAAGCTTCTAAAAAGTTTTTCGCGAAAAATTTATTGTAGGGGCCAATTTCAGCTATGGAATCAAAAGGCTTAAGATTTACGTGGAAAGAGTATATGTATAGTATAGTATATCAGAGTTTTACGGCTGCCATGCACGATCTCCAATTGTTATGATAATGCCCTATCAGCATAACATGGCGGACAATAAAAATGGCACAGCAAACCAACGCGTAGTCCGCGCTAAATATAAACTAGCCATGTTTTTGTGCACTGTTTCTGTAATGAGATTACGTAGACGTACACGATCGGTCACGTTCAGGTTTTTCGGACGCCTTTGTTTTGATTTTTAGGTCCTGTGCTTCCCAAATCAAAATTCAATTAATATGGTTTTATAGGTACTTCGTTTTATTAGTCTCTATCGATAATTTTGAATTAACGATATTCTGTTCAGAGTAAAAACAATAAGTTTAACAAGATATTTAGGGATGTTTTACAAATCTGAAACATAGTAAGTCATTTTTATGTAACATAGTGCAAAAATTATAAAGCAAATAGGTTCTCCTATACTTGTGCTTGCATTGGGACCTGTGTGAACTAGCAGTACCTACCTACTTATATAATTGTTTGACATACAATTATATTTTCATAGACGTATATATTCGAAAACAAGTCCGAATTTGTCCTAGGCTTCCATACAATGTATTCCACGAACCCTCATATAATTTGATCAATGGTACGTACTCAGGAGTCGTCAATTAATTCTGTGTATTAAAAGGCCAATTTTGTTTGTACTTGCACGCCCTTGGAACATTTCATACAGACTGCTGGAACAATAAAAACGTGTGTATATTTAATGTGCGTAGTCGATCCATTTTACTGGCCACCAGTTGGCAGTTAAAAGCAGCTGTTTATTAATATTTTCGACCATGATATTGTTACAAAGTATGTTTGGTTTATAATTTATCCAATGGAGTACTAGTTTCTGCATCGATTCGAGCAATAGTAATGACCACTGCTCCGCCTTCATTGGTTTTTGTTTCGTTAAGACGACGACTACCGCCAATGACCTTGAGCAAATGGGCGGAGCTTGAGCTTTCCCCCCGCGACCCCGCAATGCACACCGCACGGTTGTCATTTTATATTTTGAAGAACTTTGACGGGTGACCATAATATTATGTAGAGATTCTAAGGACAGTCGCATATTGTATTTTGATATGCATGTCTAAGATATAAAAATCGAAATACAAATAACATCTGTCTGAGTAATACTTCGAAACACTAATTTTAAATTTCCAACCCCCACTGCATACTTCGTTTGCCAGAAAAGCAAAAATATTTTCAATTTCTTTAATCTGCATAACATGTTTATCGATCTAAATTGTTACAAGTCTCAAGAAAAAAATCTGACAACTAGCATTCTTGAATTGATCCGCTGTGAAAGATGGACAGACAGACAGACAAAATCGCACCATAGGAGTTAATTTTTAGGCCATATTGGTGTCCACTTCGAGCTCTTCTAACAGAAATGCACGCAAGATTTTTTCATATTTGCATTTTACGACATCTGTTGCTTCTCAAATAACTTCAGGGGGGTTAGACAAGTGGCAAAACGCTAACGCTAACGCTAACGCTCAATGTATGGGAATGACATATAGCTAGTCGTAAACGAATGTCATTCCCATACATTGAGCGTTAGCGTTAGCGTTTTGCCACTTGTCTAACCCCCCAGCTCATCCTCACTTGTATAGGAAAATCGTATTAGTTTTGTAAGGAGAGCCTGGAAGCCTAAATTAAAGGAATTAGTCCGACATTTCTGATCCATCTGTAAAGTGTCCGGCCAAACCTTTGGCATCAGCTTTGGCCAAACCATCAGCTTTGGTTAAAATTGGCCTAAGTTTTGACAGCAACAGAACCGAAATTGAATAATCTATTACGTTTAAAGACCTAAAAGTGAGTGAGACTGTATTACAAATGATGTTAATATTTTAAATAAGCTGCAGGTAGTTTTATTTATATTATTAAGTTGATACACCGAACATATTAGTAAAAAGTCATTGTGGCTTCTTTGCTAAGTCACCTGCATCTCATTTATGAGTATGCAGATTCTAACTTCGAAACCTAGAAATTATGAATCTGACTATTCCAAAGTTTTACATGCACTTTTTTTAGTATAACTTAGACACCATTGACTAACGGTGAAGGAAAACATCGTGAGGAAACCTGGACTACTCGGTCTGAAATCACCAATCCACCTTGAAAAAGCGTGATAAATAATGCTAATGCATGTCTATGTCATACCCAAAAGTAGGATAGTAAAGATTCCGATTATGATCAGGATTTTTAAAATTTTTACCTATCATGAACAATGGAATATCACCCGTTTTGGGCCCAATTATGAAAGTGCCGCAAAGCAAAATATCCATGCAAAAATAAATGTGCTAAATTCGGATATAGACTTTGTCTGAATGAGAATTAGCTGTTAAATTTTCAAGCACCAAATCTGTATGACCCTTTTCCACGGTTTCATGCATTTTTGAAGAAATAAAGTAATGGAAAAAAATCCTACCATTGTATGGCATATCGATACTCTTTTAGAAAGATGCAATATCGATTTTTGACTTTGAAATCATTTATAATTACCGATTTAAATATTTTTGATCTTTATCTTTTTACCTTATATTACTAATATAAGATTTTTTATAATATATTTTATCAGAAAAACTCGCCGCAAAAATCAACAGATTTTTTTATAAAAAGATTATTAAATTGACATGCAGTAGCTCAATTTTCATTTAGTTTTGTTATTACAATTCATCGGAATTCAAACATAACCTTGGAATTGGAAAATGGTCGAAATACCATATTAAGAAAAGTATTTAAGAGAAAAATGCACGGAAATCTAATTATTTCAGAATGTTTGTTTTACAAACTACGGAAAGTTTTTTTAAAATTTAATTCGTATACCAAAAGATGTCGAAGAAAACATAAAAAAATATTAGAATATGCATCAAGCCTTCATATCAAGCCCTTTCATAAATTATGATAACGTAGAAACTACACTTTGTAATTTTAATCCCCATTTTTCCTCGAAAGTAATAGGTAGTATTTTTCTACTTTATCCATTTGCGATATATTTCAACAATTATTCCAAATCGATAAGGTTAGTTATTCCTGAAGTAATTATCAGCTCTGACAGACAAAGTCGCATCCCATAAGGGTTACTTTTTACCATTTTGGTTCGGAACCTTAAATATACTATTTGAATATATCTTTTCTAAGGGTTACGCAACAAAAAAAAATATTAATCCCCATTTCACGTGTTCGGGAGCTCCACTAAATTATTTTATTTTTTTATTTATTTTTACCACTTTTTCGGCGTGATCAATACACATAATAATATCTATAATAAATTTCAGCTTTCTAGTACCAAGAGCCTCTGAGCTATGCCGCGAACAGACAGACAGACGGACATTGCGAAACTATAAGGGTTCCTTGTCGGACTACGGAACCCTAAAAATAAAACTAATGTAACCAATCCAAAATAGGAAAATGGTCTACCTAAAATAGTCAGACAATACAGTACATTTTACAATAATTTTACATTTTACAATACTCTTTTAATAGCGTAAGCTTATTTTTTTATCATATTCTGCATTTTTTTTTTCAAATTCGTCTCGTAGCAAAGAAACTCGAACCCAAATTCACGTGTTTAGAAAAATATTTTCATTGGTAATAATTTAGAATAGCGCCATCTTGTCACCCATGGATAAACCGTTTTATTTACAAACCATTAAGTTTTGTTCTAAGATATGATCCCATGCCCTGACTTATAGCTACTATTTCTATAAATTCCAAACTATTAGGAAATATTATAACATAACATGAAAAAAAATAAATGTTGACGACTATCTCCGACCTACATGTAAAATTTAAATGAGGTATGCAATATTCTCGTTTTGAATACGCAAAGTATTACAAGAAATACATATTTAATTCCTAAAGTACATTTAATTATTTAGTAAGTCAATAACAAAATATATTTGTCCTGCCAAATTTAGATACACACATTTTAGATTATGACAGATTATGGATGATTTGGTTTGAAAACACGTTATTCACATCAAAAAAATATTTTATCCGCATGTAGCGCCTTTTCAATGTAATAATTATAATTCACCAGTCATCTTATCACAAATATAATAATTTATTTACATCGTAATGCGCTCGCTCTGAGTGACAGCGTCTACCCGTGACAGTGGTCACAGACGTACTGCCCCCGTCGCCCGGTGGAGCCCCTCCGTAATTTCAACTCAACGTTTTGACAAAAGCACAAAAATTGACGTAAATGTACGATTTAAAAAAAATATACGTATACAAAAAGACAGATAATTAACTTTTCTATAAAATGGTACAGGTTTCATTAAAATCCGCTTGATAAATTCTATGTAAAACTCAGTTTTTCTTCTGCGTTAGACCTAACTTTATGATTTTTTTATACAATGTTATAAATACATAATTAAAAAAAACGGTATACAAGATTATCAAGCATATGCTCTAGTTTAGTATATATACTTTTCAAATCATGAAAGCAAGTCGTTAAAGCGTATTCATTAGCTTTAAAAGGGCCAAAGTCGTATATCGCCGCCTTAACAAACACAACGGACCTACCTCTCCTAAGCATAACACTTAGGGGGACTGTTTAGCTTATTTAACTATCTACTATTCTGACCAGATCAATTAGCACCTTTACATATCCCTTATTAAACGTTAATTTATGAATAGGTTTCGTTATTTTAAGAACTAATATCACCATAGTGGCTAACCGACATGTTTAAAGGCTTTTCAGTGTTATCTGTATTAAAAACACATCTAACTCTAATTTTCATCATCAGGTCATCCGTGCTTTAAATCCAAATTCGTCTATCACTGTTTTCATTTCTTGATTAACTTTACTGAAGTTTTCTCAAAGTTCCAATACAAATGGATCCTGTTTTTCACCTTCCTGTTTATTCCTCTTCTGACAAAAAAAGTAAGTCTGTAGGTTAACTCAGAGAGCAGGCACTGACCATTGAAGACTGACGGAGTGACAGCTTTGTAAATATGTTTTGTTTGCGCGCTGATCACAACGTGGGGGGTACAAGAAACAGATAGAACGTGATGACACGATGCTGTGAGTGATCGTGGAAAAAACATGTTATTATGACTCATTGGCTATTGTTGAGTGACGCCTGAAAATAGGACAGGTTCTTCAGCTAGATAACGTTTGTCTGGGAGCCCAGATGTAATTATAAACTTGGGAGCTTTCAGTCAAGAATGATTGATCTTATTTTCCCATTAATTATATTATATACTCATTAGTTGTAGAACTACACTCGAAATGGAACTTAGCTTAACCTGTGATATCCAACTGGTCGTCTCTTTGTCGTTAGTATTATTTGAAGGAGTGCAAGGCGTTCTGCCATCTCCATTTAGATTTTTCGCTAACGAGGCTTGTTATCTTGAAGTTGTCCAGATTCTAAACGTTTTTCACGGCTTGTCAACAACACAATTATCATTTAAATGTTTTAAAATATACTTAAGTAGTTACATAAAGGCGAGAATAATAACACCATTTTTGTCTCAATACTGATAAAAATATTGTAACATGTGTTGACCTTTCAGTGACTCATGCTTGCCTACACTAACCGAGTGATCGCTACTGCTGACAGTGGTCGCCCATCTAGATAAACTAAATTTAAATTAAAATTCGAAAAATTGTCTCCTGGACTGTTAAGTTGCAGTTTAGATCTTCGGAGAAATGGAGATTGCAATGTCGGTGAAATTGAATTAAAAGCTGGATACGCATAAAAATGATCAATGGCATACATAAATACTCTGATTTGTACTTTCCCTACACCATTTGTTTATGCAAAAATAGCTTCCCAACTCTAGTGTACAATGATGTGAAAATACTATTTGGTTGCTGCTGACAAGATTTCCCACTGATTTTAAGTAAAACGACGTAAGATCTAAAAATAATTAAAGCACTGCAAAGTCCTACGTCGCAGGACTGAGCTCGCCATCATGAAATAATGGCCCTTAGTCTCCAAATGAGTAGTAATTTCGATCTTCTTATTTCATTGCAAAAAATAAACTATAACCTATATCTTATAGCCTATAGGTATGCAACTAACGTGGGAAGTAGCCCAACACAACTGATTCATTCAAAGCTAACGAGTCAATATAATACAACAATACGTCTGCCGGCAGCCGATCACCTTCGTGCTGAGGTCAGGAACTATCGCCAATCGCTATCGCTTCCAAGAAACTGTTTATTTTTGAACAATATTGCTCTGGCTATGTTCTCGGAAATGTATGGGAGAGAGACTGTCCAGGGTTTGTTTTAATGTCTAAAGGGCTAGCCGTGTTATTTTAGTAGAAAACTTTCTCTTCAGCTTTCCGCCAGCGGCTTCGCCCGCGTGGTCTATACAAATTCAAATTAAAAAAATACAGAGTTTCATAAAAACTTTGGCCTTTTTTTCAACTCTTTAGGGGTAGAATTTAGAATCAATCTTTCTTATCGGATGCGTACGTCATAAGAAGAACACACCCTCCAAATATCAGGTCTCTGCGATCAGCGGTTAAGGTAGGCGTTGATCCGTTAGTCATTCAGGACAAAGTATTTTATATGTATAGAGAAGATATACCATGTTTTTACATTTACTGCACGGTATCAATTCCTTTATCCTAGCAGTAGTGAGAAAGTTAACCTATTCTAAAATCTAACAAAGCTAAAACAACCGTAATAATTATCCGCATATAAAATAAAATTACGATAGTGTTCTTTGGAAACAACACCAATCGTAGTCGGGCAGTAAATGTATCAGTGCAAGCTGTAAGCACTTGCACTTTACTACGCAGACGCTAATACAATGCTAAGTTTACTATCTAGCAAATAAATTGAACACATTAGGACTTCTATACTTCTACGAATTGTTGTTAGATACTGTTTTGTGCTAGCTCGTGAAATCACTTGACTTATGCTCAGATTTTTTGCTAGAAAGCCTCGATCTTGGTATTCTGGTAATTTTAATATTGGAATCATATCCGTCTAAATACTTGACACTTAAATAAAACTAAGGCCTTGTGGTGTAAAATTTTGAAGTAAAAATTACAAGCTTCCTCAAATGCATTCGAGGACACTTTCATTAAAAAATCCCAATGAATCAATAACTTTATCAGATTTGGCACGGAATACGGAAAAACTATTAGCTGTGAAATATCAATGTTGGAAGTTCCACCACTCCTTTGGCAGACGAGACCCACTTATGTCCCAGAATGCCTTAACAGTTGCAACAATGTGTGACAAAACAATGCCGTCTTCCCGAACACTTAGCATTATGCGTTGTATGCTAAGTGTGCGACCCAGAGCACCCACGCCCAGTGCACCGGCTGCCGTGATATCATTCCACACGGAGTATCTAAGATACGGAGATATGCCAAAAAAGAGGCCGCAGTAAGAAGTCTTAAAATAATCATTGTTTTGCGACGAAAAAGGTTTGGTTATGAATAGCTAATAAACTAAAATGTTGGATACTAAGATACACGATTCACCTCCTTTCTTTGAAGTTGTGAGCTACGTGAAAGAACATTATTGTAATGTTTAAGAACAGTGCATGTTATTTATTTTGCCTAATATGCATTCTGCCGATTTCTGAAGCTTTTAATGATAACAAGGTGGGATGATTTTAAACCATTTCTTCAAGTCGTAGCTTGATTAATTAATATCCTTGAATACATCATTTAATTGCGTTAAATGCATAGCAAGCACTGAACACGTTAATTCTATACAAAGCCAAAAATGTGTTTAAAGTGTTGTAATTCAAAGTTAAAATTATCTACCAAATGATAACACGTCCATATTTTTGTACTCGGAGTACTGTACCACTGATTATACAGGACAAATATCTAGGATTTTGTGGGCTTGTCTGTAATGACAAACGGACTCATTAGAATGACCTGGTTCGTCACCTTTCGGAGTTACGTCATCCTTTGGTCTGGTATGGTTTGCGGGACTTCTGGCTTGGTTCTTTGGGACCCTAGATTATTTTCTTATGATATCAAGAACATCTTTTGACTTAGGCGCAATGATATTTTTCTTTTTATATTACCAATTTTTGTCTAATAGTCCGTACTCAATGTAATCATAACCGAACCCTGGAAAAGACCACACAGGAGTGTGTAGTCCTGATGGATTATCTTCCTTGCCCATCAGTGGCGAAAGAGAAGATAAAACGGAATTCTATTTATTTTTTGGGACCGGTTATGCAAAATAGTCAGGAGTAAAACTATAGACTAAAAGTTAAAAATACCATCACCAAGGCCTCAAAACACAATGATTCATTATAATATAGAGTCAGAATAAAATGGCGCTCGTGCACTGTATAAACAAAATAATTTGTGTGGAATAAAGACGTTTAGCTTTAAATTATGATCGTATTGCGCAGTGTCAGATCTAGATCAAACGATCTCTCGCCGGCTAGATGTTTGGCTTGTGTTTTAATAACACTACGATCGCTTTAGTACAGGTTACGAGCAGTAGGTTAAGTTCACGGCACTTGCAAAACAAACAAACACTAGTCGTGCTTTTGAGGGTAGTTAGAGAAGGATTCCGATACTTAAAAAAAAAAAGACTTTTTCCATAAATTTTAATGTAGGTAGTTCCAACGTTCAACATGATTGGAGTGTTACAAAAGCAGGAAATAAATGGTCCGTTAATATTAATTATAATAATTTTAAAAGCTTTGCGTCACCAGGACTTAATTACAGTGCAATTATCAGTATCCCCAAAATAGAAGTTTAGAAGTTTACTAAAGTTTTGATGAAAGATAAAATTAAACATTTAAACGAAATGATTTAGCCATGTCACTCCAAAGAGCACACTATAATCTATGAACCGAGTGAGTTAGACACAAAAAAACATGCGCTTAAAATCACAGACGCAAAAAATTGCTACTGCGTCGTAGTTTTTGCAATAAGTTCTTTTGCCACGACTTTCGGTGCAAAGATACGGTTTGCTGTTATGAAAAAATGCTATGACTGCAGTATGAGGTGTTAACATGTATTTTGTTTCAATGCCAAGGTCTTAAGCCATGTGCAAACTATCAATAGACAGCGTATGATTTTTGCTAAGGCGTCTGTGTATTTGTCAAGCTTAGGGATAGGTGACATTCGCTTCTTATTTTTATAGGAATTCTCTATGTCATTTTGGCAGCCTATTAAAGCTATTTTTATTAATCCTAGTAATGTATAAGTTTGCGACAATAACGTAATGGGAAAACGGTCAACGTATATTATGCTGTGCTGGTTTAGGAAGCGGTGGATGAAATATTAGTTAAACACATCTCAAGATATGATTCCTGAAGTAATGCAACGCTAGTAAAGATTTTATGAAGAAGTTCTGAAATTCATATTTAAACCATACAAGGTGATTCCTGCGGTTTCATCCATAACTCGAGGGAACTGCTTCACGCACCTGCCCTGCAGGTTTCAATCTAACTCCGTACCAAGTTTCATCTCCATCGGTCCAGCCGTTTTACCGTGAAAGCGTAACAGACAGACTGAGTTACTTGCCAAATAGCTTTCATTGCTGTGAGTATTTGTTTCTTCATAGCAAGTTCTGCAGATGAAGCGCCTTTGTGCTTTCTGCAAACAGAACATTGAAATGCAGTCTTATTTGAATATAGATAGCGCATTTGCCGCATGCGTGCATGATACAAAAGGCAATTCAGGAAAATAATTATGCTTTTTAGCGTAGGCGATATAGCGGCGTTTCAATAAAGCGATGTTTATGTGTAGTTGACAACTTATTGCCTCACTTGTGATGGTGCCGCTATTTATGTCTTTGATTTCGCACCTAGCTTGAGAAAGGCTCCGACAGTAAATAGATTCATGATGTTGCACAACCTCTTTATATCAATTGTCAAGCTTTCTGTCTTCGACCTGGATTTGTAAGGCCTATATTTCGGAACGTACACTTTTGAATGGAATATTGATAGAAATACTTCTTAAAAGGGTTACGGTTGTTAAACCCACATGATTGTTAATAGGAAATCGTGACGAAAACGCGGTAAAGCCAGATCCTAAATTAATGAATAAAATTGTAACCACAATAATGGCATTTATTTAATAGTTTGTCAACACTTGTCCTTTATCATTATCCTGTGTACAAATGTAAAACAAATATTGTAAACACGTTGAAAAAAGGTAACCATAGAGTTTCTTGCTCGTTCTTCTCCATAGGAATCTACGCTTTGGAACGGGCAAATAGCTTAAATTTTTCTGTTTTTTTGACTAACGGACTGACCCGTAATTATTTGACAATTCAAAAGTGCCTGTAAATGGTCTAATTGTAATAAATGTTTTGAATTTTGTTCATCCTATAACTTCCCAAATTGTGTTTAAAAATTTCAGCCATACTTATTGTCCTGACTAGACACTGCTCACAATTTAGCAAGCAATTGAGCTATGACATCAGGATGGAACAAAGAAAGTCGATTTACAAACACAGCAGCATTGTGAACTAATATTAGCATCAGATATGTCACCGCTCCAAGATGTGATGCCTTTCATAGATATAATGGGAGGAATGTGAGGTCATTAGAGTAACAATGAGGAGATCACAGGCTGATGTATCGACGCGAGAATTTTGAAATTTTTAACTGTTTAAATAAAGCTTCATTAGCGAGGTTAAAGCATCCTTTCAGTGTTTTAGATTTTAGGTAAGTGTATTTACAACGTTGTCCGTGGTTAGTACTATGCCAATGTTCTCTTATTTGTTTTTGTCATTGTGATTTTTGGCAAGGTAAAATCTTGTACTAAAAATTTATAGCAGACAGGAATAGGATCCTTTTAGCAGTAATTACCGGTGCTCCTACTCAACCTGTAACGTTCATAACTCCGTCTGTATTGAGCGTTATTTCAAAAGCTGTACTATTACAATCTCTATGATATTGTGTATTAAAATTCGGTGCTGATGGTTGTTGAGTCACAGGACCTGAGCGACAGTTGGCAAGCTCCGTCATCGCGCAAACAATGATAACACACACATTGTCTCCTCATACATACATAGTGTAATACATGGACACAATGTTTAGCAGCTAGGTTAAGTCATCGGTGACTTCCCAGCCTGTTTGTTGATTTAAGAGTCTTAGAACAGTTTCTAGAACGATGCTCAAGCATATGGATCTCTAATAAAAATCGTTTTAACCAATCAAATCGCTTCAAATCAATGCTTGTCACAAGATCTATGAAGGAGTATCATTCTCAAATAATGACGTTTAATATCCTACATGTGAATTATTTTTTGAGTAAATGGCTTGAAAACATTTTTCGAACAGTTCAAATAATATAGAACTTGCTTTTAAGCATTTCAGTATGCGGCCAAAATGGCAGTAATAATAATATAGGTTTTTTAACTTAACCAGAATGAGATAAAATTAAGGATCTCTTAGAAACACATTATACTGTGCATATGGCAAGTTTAACTGAAAAAGGTGCTGTATCTGAAGAAGATAAAAGAAGCGTAGTCAGATGCTTCGACGAGACGAGAGCTGTCACAACTTTGCGATGTACAAGATCAAGTTCAACGCTCTCTTACGGGTTAATCGATGATCACAGATAGAGAATAAACATGCGATTAAATCATTGCTGACTCCATCTTGTTTGCTTTCGATACGAGTGCTTATTTATTGATTTGATTGTCATTGTTTGTCTATTTTGTTTTTTAATAAATGACATAAGACCGCGGTCATCGTCTTTTAGGAGGTCATCAATTATTATTAATTGTGCCAGTATTCAATTCCATTCACCAGATTTCTCTCAGTTTGTAAATGAATCACACTAGCAGGAAAACGAGTATCCTTAATTCAATAGGAATTATTGATATTTCTGAGAATATTATACTTTGAAATTAAAGTAGTTTACGGATTATTTGGCAAAGCTCCATGCATGTCATCATAATGGTAAAATGTATAGTGAACTTCTTAAGCCATCATACCATAGATTTAGAATTTGACTAAATTATGCGCATGGCTTCTTATAAGCACTTACATTCTGTGAATCGTTTGATTGTATTCGATGGATCAAGATCGTGACATTGTTCTCATGAATGACAGAGCTTAGTGACTCTATTGAGATATAAACGATGGTAAAAACTAAATTATAATCTTATTACAAAAGTTAATTTGGAACAAATCCACCAGGTAAATCTCCCCAAAAATCTAAACCAGTCGCCACTCCCAGAAACGATAGCAATCAATACATATCCGCACAGTTATATCATTGAGCCGTTCCTAAAACCGCTACTCCAGGAATTGATCTATAAATCATTGATACAGTAAATACGCCCAACCGAGTCAATTTCACGGGAAAATCTACGCACAACTGCAGGGGTTACATAAAAAGTGAATGTTCTGAGAAAATTTTTCTATAGCTAGGGAAAGTATTGGGAGACTGAGTGAGTATACTTTACCGATTACAGTATTGGTCATTACCTAGTTAACATTAATAACCGATCAAGAAAAGGTAAGTAAAACTAGCTACGCATTTTATATATTCAATATTTGGTTTTCAGCCCGAGTTTTCTATTAATATGACATTAGCTAGGTAGAAATTAATTTAAAAATGTTATATGAGCAGGTTCTCACCAAGATCTATTATATTTATGATCAATACGCAGGCAGTCCCCGGAGGCAAGACACGTGTTACTGAAAGCTCTTAGTGAATACTTCAATATCATGCCTGAAAGTTTTCTAATATATTATTTTGATTTGTTTCTTTACCGGCTGATTGATCGGTTTCTATTCGATTCCAGAGCATAGGCTTTAGTAGAAGTTCATTAGAATAAAAAATAGACATAACAGAGGCTAGTTCAATGAAGGAATATAAAAAAATTAAGAATCTTTATTCTCGACGTTTAAAGACAAAGTAACAACAATAAAGCTAGCATTTCCTAGTGTTTAGATGTCGTACGGAATGGAATGTGTAATTGCATTGCTATGCATGAGTAGCGTGACACAAATCGAACATGGTCCCGAATTAGTTCCAAGTGCTTTCCACACAACTGCGCAGGAAATGTTCGTATTGATGAAACATCAATTTGTGTGAACAATCAAACATGGAAAATTTAATTTTGGCATTTTTTTTTGGATCATAATCGTTTGTCACATCACTTGGAAATGTAATGCGAAGAAAATATGACAAGAAAGTACAAGAAAAACTCTGATTATAATTGTAAATGATATAAATCACATTAACACAGAGGAAGACTTTGGTATTCCTCTAGTCCAGTGCTATGTGATTGATAAAAAAAGGATATGGCTAGAAAGGGGATGAACTGGACAATAAGATGAAAGCTGATAGAGAGGCTGAAGCGACATACTGTGCCGCCATAAAGTGGTTATCAGTAAGGTTTAATATTTTTTATTGGGATTCGTGATTTCTCTTAAAACAGAACTTCCACTAAAAGAATGGATAGTAAAAGTCTAGAAACATTATTTATAAAGGTGATATTTTTATTCTTGCTTTTCCAGTCTTTAAAATATTGTTTTGCACACGATTAAAGAGATTAAATAGTTTTTACACCTTGATCCTTGACCGTGGCATATGAATGCTGGAATGGTCTTTCAGATAACATAGTATGTTTTGCTTCATCTGTTAAAGCTTCTATTTCTAACAACACGTCAGTGATAACACTAACATTGAACTCATATCTTTTATTTATCGATTCAATGCGAAACAATTTAGTAATATCTCATTCTTCAAAGTTTTCATAGTAAGAGTGTTCGGTACGGAAACTTAGGCAGCTGTGTTTACGATTCGTTCGAAGCCATCAAATGTAATGGTTTGCAGCGAACGCGCTTTTAACAGCGGCGCTACGCCATTCGTTGTGAATATTCAGGTATGAAAATAGTATAAGGTACTCATATGTTTCGCTTTGTAAAAACATTTAAAGAATTTATTCTAGACATCATGGGTTATTTGATTTTTAATCTAGTTTTGATTGAGCATATATTCAATTATAGAAGGTTTCAGCGGCTATACTGAGATGACATCTATGAATAAAAAGACAATACTAATTATAGTAGTAGACAGATCATTGAATGTGAAAAGATCTTTAGCAGTGAAGAGGCTGTTCAAAAGATAATAAAAATGCACAAATCGTTTATTTGGATGTTAAGTGACAATAGTAATGATTTTATTGCCAAAGTGCAGAGGAAATTTAGAAAGCTAATTTCAAAAATAAACACTATATATTACATCTTTCAAATCTGAATCGGATAGTATACGTCACCTTCAGTAAAATGAGATCTAGAGCATGGGACTTACCATTACAAAGCTAATAGATGCACTCCCTCTTTCCTACAAAAACTACGTACAATTTGATTGTTGTTATAGCACTTCTGAATGGATTTTACCTACAACCAGTATTCGAATCTCTACTCAGAAACGACGCTCGGTGTTTTCCTAACGATCTCTCTCGATTGAAGGAAGCGAGCAGACTTGTTCTCAGAACTATATTTAATGGGAAACTAACGTTTGTGTTAACCGCGAAGATTTTAGGAATATGTCAATGTTTACATTGTACGGGTTGGTACTCCAGGGTGATTCTTGTAACTTGGGCTCGAGATGGTCTGTTGAAGGATGGCGTGCAAGCTTCGGAAGTGGATGAGAATAAATTGGCAGGTACTTCTAGCACGCTTGATTTTCCCTTGATGATTTTGAAGGTCAAATGTTTGATACACATTTAAATAGTGATGTAAAATCAGTAGCTAGACTTGATATGGAATATAAGTACGCTCTGAGACAATTTTTTTGGTCTTCTTCTTCTCCTATTTTCTTCTTTTATTCTGCTAAATGAATATTTAGCTTGTAGAATCTTCTAATTTAGTTTTTGTGGAGTGGTTTCTAATTTATGTATGATATAAAAGTCACGAAAACGATAAATAATTGTATAATATCGATAACCTTTATTATTACGTATTTTCCATATCTCAGTTAGCTCGGACACAGTTCACTATAATGAATTTAGTAGTAAATACTTTCCACTCCGTGTATGATTCTTATTAAAAGTAATAAGGACATCAGAGAGGGTTTCCCTGAGTCCTGATATCACAAGTTTAATAACTTTTTACCCTTCGTCATACGACTACGTCATTATACATGACGTATTCTCAATATAAGCGGTATAATCGAAGATTGTATAGTCCAAACAATATGTTGTTTAACTATTTCATTTCCATTATTCGTTCTGAACATGTCAGGATAATGGACATAACCAAACTTACGTAATAGTCGACCGATGAACCGTTTTCAATGGAGCTTTATTGAAATTCAATCAATTTCTCACAATTGTTATTGTCTGCTTTTAAAATTTATATTTTCAAACTGATTGTTATATCATTTTTGAGTTTTCATACGTAATTCCCGCAGTTATGCCGCATGTTTTGAATTTTGCCCTAAATTATTAGTGGTCCGAATATCGTTGCGCCCGTATAATGAAGGGGAACCTATACGTTGATACATATGTATGTATGTAGACCAGTCTGGGGTAGGGTGTATAATGATCATGCGATGACGTCATTTTGAAATTCCCCACACAGCAATCAGGCCTTCGACACGACTTTACGTAGGTGAATTTTGTTTACCTGTATCATTAAATATTATTTTTTTAGGTGTAAAGTTAGAAATTCTTAATTCCGTTTTTGATAAATCTTTGTTTTGTTAACTGGATCGACTTGTATGATAACAAGATTGAAATGTTTCATTATTTTTGAAGGATTCTAAAAAGCCATTGCTTTTTTAGCGGATTTTCCTCGTCTACATAATTCTTCTGCTCACAAGCGATGCCTGACTTATCAAGATTAAATCAATCAACATCATCTCCTCGTTGACACTATGAAGTGTACGTGTGTGTATAGTGTCATTCTTGGCACAAATAGTGCAGGTAGTTCAACTGTTCAAGTCCAAGGTTCATTGTACAGCTGATGACAATAACTTGTCACTAATTGTATAACCGTTAAAGGATTGGCATTTGGCATTCCGAAGAGAAGTTTAATGACATTCTTTAAATAGCTTTATAATTATTTTTTTCGTAGCTTTAGTACTGCATTTTGGTAAGTTCAATGTCCAATTTGACAAAATTGACTTCTGTAGCTGTCCTTAATAAAACTTTTTTTATTTGTGCCTTAAGACACGATTCTCCTGCATTTATATCAAAGTCAAAAGCAGTAGGTAACGTATGTTATTTATTGAACAATATATTAATTAATTTAAACTACTTAAGACTAATACTACGACATACATATATATGCAAAAACAAAAAATATAAAATACAAAAAAAAAAAAAAACTAGTAGGTAACTATATTTTCGTCTATCAACTTAATTAAAAAAATAGGTACATGGACTTCTTCATAAAGTTGTTGCAATGCACAATTTTAGGTAATTATCAATACCTCTAACCTTACACACACTTTATTAATAACTTCAGCTTTATTGAATCAGTGCGAATTATATCAAATAACTCGAAACATAATGGTTGTTATAAACTAAATAGTGCGCGTTCCCCGGTCTACTTGAAACAATCGTAAAACATATTGTTCGAACCATGGAATTTGGCGGACACAAGCTCCTTTTCGCCATATGTTGACCCTGAATACACTGACTTACTCACACTATATCAATTTTCAATTTTCCTTAACACTTCTAAAAAGCACTTTAACGTAATAAGTTTAAAGCATAGTTTTAATTAGCTCAAAATGTAGTTAAGACGTTTGTTGATTAGGAGTTTGAATGCTTTAAAATAATCGCGTCTCGTTCTATTGTAGGTTTTGTTTTATTGCCGTCTCGTTTCGCGTACCATTCAGTTTGAAGTGCACAGGTGCATCATACGGCTGTCTCGCTCGCTCCCCTTGTTTATGTCTGCTCGCTCGTGGGTCAGTCTCCCGATCGGATCGGTGTTTAGCTGACGCGTCGCTACAGCGTATAACTCAGCTTTTAGAAAGTGCGCTTACAGTGGATGTGTTGGTGTTTTTTTTTACAAAGAAATTCAGTGATGGCAATGACATCGTGCCTTAATGTCAGTGTAGTGTTGTGCATCAGGTGTTAGTGACGTTCTTGGCATTTCGTTGTTTCCTCTTGGATATCCTTTTGTTAGGAAACGTGAGCGTCCGGCTTGTAAGCGTATGCTACGGTTTGTTATTTTTTTACTCACGATTACTTAAAAAAGATTGTCGCCAATCAATTATGTAATTTTAATTATCCTATCAAATGATTTGATAACAAAAATATGCATTTTAATAAATGAGCAAAAGTTTGATATAGTTCGTTTATGCGTTACCTTAGTTTTAATTAATCATCAGTCGTAGAAACTAACACTGATGTCATAATTATCAATATTGGTAATGACAACTTGAAAACTGGACAACCCGAGAGGGTAGTACTAAAATAACCAGACAATAACTACCCAAAATAACATTAGTGCCACAATGTTGAAGTTCTGTAAAGAGACTTTTGAAAAAAAAACATATCCTAAATTTAAGTAAAATTCACAATGACGTCACACAATTTATTATTTATTCGCACAAGTTAAAAAGTCGTAAATACCAATACAAAAGTAACACGTTACATCTACTTGTGTTTCAGAATGTTTACACAAATGTTCAGCAGCCTGGCTGTCAGCCTTTTTATTTTTAAGTTATGACACTATATAATTAGGAATGTCTACTAAATATTTGTACTGGATCGTATATAGATTTTGCGAATCGAGGTTAGAACCTAGAAAAAAATAAATATAAACATTGTCCGGTTTTGATGGATGGGAGTTAGATTTTGGGTGCAAAATATTCAGGTCATTTAGATCTAAAAGTTTATGATACGACGAAATTGTGTATTCGTAAGCTTTAGTTACAGCACAAATCTTTTAAGACTCAGTCTAGATATTCTAAACGACCTATTCAAATCATCGTATCAGTTTATGTAGGTATAGGAATAGCTCAAATAAACTAGTTTGACGCCTGAATATCAATTTACGCCTTTTTACCACCAAATTATTAGTTCAATACAAATTGTAGTCCCAATGGTCTGAATGCTCAATAAAATGAAGCTATTTTCTAACTAATTTTAGTTGTTTAGAATAAATATCGAAAGAAATTCTAGTAATCTACGATCTAAACCATCTCACTTCAAACCTATAATAACCCATTCACAGTAACATGTGATGCTCTCAGAGAATATTTTCACGTTCGTCCGGCGAAGTCATTAGTTTATAAACCAGTCGATTGCTTCGAAACTATTTCACAATTCTCATGGGAACCCTGGTTTCTTGATGTCTCATGTAATTTATGTTCGTTACGAGTAATGGCAGAGGTAAATAATGGACTCCAACAGAACCTACAGATAGGATATAATAATAAACCTTAGAGCTTTATGAATTGAATTTAGTGGAAACGACATTACTTATAAACAAAAGAATGTCTGAGAGGCTTTTAGTGCATAGACAGTTAATACAGATGATCGTAAAAGTAATGCAGTCAATACCCAACGTAATATTACGTTAATTGGCGATGAAGATGAAGTCCTATAAGCAGAGGCAGCAATAGCTAAAGTGCCAGAATGTACAGCAGAGCTTACAAAGTTCCTAGACAGTACCTACAAAACGAGTTATTTCTAAACTCAACAAAAACAGCACGGAAGAGCTTCGGGCATCGCGTGACCACTGCTACCCATTGGAATTATTTACACCAGCTATGTCATAAAGTTTAGCTACCTTTACGCGGTTTTGATACAAATTCCTGTTTGAGTGACACGTTTCTGAAGGCAAAAAGCTTAGTATAAGTTGAAATAATCTTCAAAATAAACCAATATTCTTTGATTCATTTCGATAACCTGTAATAAGGTATAGACAATACGATTATTTTAAAAAACTAATTTGAACATTTTTCTGACATGTTGATGTAGATACGCTTATATTTTGTATATTATCCTCAAGGCTTTTAAAACGTGTTTGAAATCGTTTTTGTGTACTTAAAATATGAATTAAAACTTTATAATATTCTGATAGAATCTTAAAAGCTTTGGAACTCTTAATCCACAGTTACTGACAGGATCTTTATGACTCTCACTTAGGAACAGAAATAATAGTGTCTATAGACAACAATGCAATATTGAATCATGGTTAACATGGCGTGAGATTTTAACCTTAGTCATTATAATTACAAATATCCTTAGAACAAGAAACGGTAGGCTTTAGTTTCTGAGTAATCAATAAACGTACGTAGAGTCAGGATAACTGAGACGCTTCGAATAAAATATATTACTAATATGCTATTATATCTTGGTAAACACGAATGTGTAAATATGAATAAACAAATACGACGATGATTGAAATTCTTGATTTTTTACGGTCTGTTCGTAGCGAGTTTTGCTTACATAAAAATTCCGCTTCGCTCGTAGATTGATGAATTTATTATGTTTGAATTTTCTCATCATTATAACGGGTTTGGTTTACATGAGGATATAACTTGTCGGTGTAAACATAACCATGATCTGTGTTGAGATGAGAATAATTTATCATTTTAGTTATGACATTAAAAAATCAAGATGTAAATAGTATTAAACTTCTGTGATTCGCGAACATTTCTAAATAGATAATCACAAATAAGAGCTTTTCTGGTCAAATGATGTTGAAATTAATAATTGTAATTACAGGTATTAAACAAATTAATCGTATTTACACGGAAGTATAATTACAATTATCCGGTTGTCACCACATTGGGGTCGGTCCCACGTTTGACTTTCGTGAATTCATCTAATCCGTCTAATTGCCGTTCTGTTTCCTGCCAATCGCTTAGTTTGTTTTATGCCGTAACGTAGAAAGTAATCAATCTGTCACGTTTAATAGGACTTACTATGGTTTCATTAGAGGCTCAGTAAGTCATCAGATTTTGTTGAAAACAAGGTGAAAGAAAAATAAGAAATAAAATCAGGGTTGAGGGCTTATTCATAATAAAGGATTTGAGGTTTGTTGTTAGGACATTAGGCATATCGCATCTTTGGTTAGACAAGGGATAGAATCTCCTTACAGAGACAAATTATGAGTTCCAACTGTGAGAGTGCTTAAGGCTGATTAAGTAACTGTTATGTCTTTGATAACTTGTATATGATGTCAGGTCAATACAAAATAACTAATAGGCACGTTAGCATAAAAAGCCAAACGTACTTGACATTTAGAACACGTTATCGCCCAAGTACAACAAACTGGTATTCACACAAAAATATAACTGAATTACACTTGAAAGTTGAAAACAAGTTGGGATGACGCATCGGCAAACAAAACCACAGGCTAAGTTCTTAATAATCCACTGACCACCCAGAGCACGCCAATGTATCAAGACCTGTGTCAAGGGAACAATTAAGTCGCAAAAATATCTGTATTATTGACACTGCAAGTAAGAATAAACTGGCCGGGGCTACGGGATGTTCGAAAGAGATACCGCGCCCCGGAATACAAAGACCTAAAAAACGAACATGGATGGGTTTTGGTCAGTAAGAGTCTGATACTCCCTGACGCTCGGCCTAGGCCCGAAGGAGTTATTTGATGATTTCCCATACGAAAAAAAGGCAATAGGTTCTGGTACCACAAATGTTAAAATCTATCAGCAAAAGCTTGCATGTATTAGAAGTAATGAATGCAGGCCAAATAAATAGTACTTTGGCCTGGTGGAAGTCCAGCACCAACCTTGGAAACGGCTTGTGTCGAAGGTACTGCGGATGTTGTCAGTAATTCTATATCGCAAATTCTCAGCTGTATGGTCATTTACAGCTGTTATTCTTGTTGTTTATAAGCAGGAAAGGTCAAGTTAACTTGGTAAACTCCTAGCCTCACATAAAACAGTATGATCTCATACTTATTTGTGTTGGAGCCGATACATGCTCATGCGACTCCAACGTGCTAATTCTTAGTTTATTTTGCTTTTTTTTTCATTTTTTTTGGGATGGTCAACAGTGCGTGTTTTTTTCTTCCAAATTTTGTTATGTTTACATGACAAAATCGAAATCGCGAAGGTTAACATAGCATTAGTTATTTATAAAAGTAAGTATGTAACTGACAGTAACTATATTCTTATATACTAATTACCTTAAGCAATATATTTCTTGTTACATTAAAGCTTATGAATGATGAATATACGTATTAACAAGATATCTACCAGCTGCTAATCGACAGCAATAAGAGTTCATGATAATGTCTCTATAGAGACCATATTATGATCGTTTCGCCGACAAACAAGCCTGTCCTTGAACAAAACTTTATAGTCGTCAGTACATCTACACACGCGATTGGCGAATTATCGATTAAACCCAAAATGTGGATATGACATGAAAGCATTAACTAGACAAGCGGTTTTGAAAATTTTATTGAAAGATCAAAAACTTGCGAACGATTGAAGAATAAGTGGGCTATAAATATTACTTCATAAAGTGATGTGTAAAATTAGGGTAAAAAAAAAAAACCTATTGAAAACTGAGAAGGATGATGAACTGGCCCAGAACACAACTGATGAAGTAGACAATCTTGTCAATGATAATATAGCTAGAAACGCTATCTATCAAAATGTGTAACACAACAACAAAGTTACCCCAGTAATCTTGTTCCACTAAGGTTACTGTGTCATTATCATCCCACCCACGGTTGCTGCAGCCTCTCACAATGCACTCTGTTTGTCCTTATCAGCACAATTTGTTCCACCAGGGAACGGAATGCGAGTTATTGATGATGCTTTTAACAGAATACCTGTCGGCGATGTAGAAATAGAAACGTTACAATGTTTTGACGGGAAGCCAATGTGGGACGCTGGTTGTTGGTCAGTGTGGATTTATATTTGTCAAATGTGGTCCTTTTAGTTAGAATGTAGGTTGAAGGATTACTTTTTAACGCCATCGTGCTTTTGTTATTTTGTTTATTGGTTTTGCTTACATTTACAGTCGTAAACGCCATGAGTATATTAAAAATGGGATCTGTAGGAGACTATATAACTCTAAATCAACTGACTTTTGATGGAAAAGAAGAAAGTTGTTTATTGATTCTTACAAACCCGTTACTATTTTAAATTGGATTGATAACCACATTGATAAAACTATCGTAGGCTGAGTCTCCTAATTACGGTTTATGTAAGCCAATGGGGGTAAAGGCGAGTAGAACCATATTTAATGTGTATTTAGTCAATATGTATATTTTTGTCCACGTAATAGATGTAGGCATCAATTGTAACATAAAATTACACGCCCCTATTACGAGCTTCCTGTTTAAATCTTAAAATGGAGCCATCCAGAGGGGATTATCGTAATGACGACGTTTAGCGATCTGTGACCGCAGTGACCATGATGTCATCGACGCTCAAATGGATCGTCTGACCATTACCTGATGTGCCTTAGACACTTTTAACGTGTCCCTTGAGATGAGATGACATATTCTTAGCCGCATGCTTGAATCATACTTGTTTTTGAATTGAAAAATCAGCTGTTGCCAGAGACATCACTTCTTTTAAATGTTTTCGAATATGACGCTGATTTCTGTATGTTACTTATATTTATCTTCTCAGCACGTTATTTCTTCATCAGCCATTTATTTTTGTTTGGTAGTAGAAGGTTTTCGTAATGATTTATTAATTTCGAATTGTTGGCATTCTGATTTATTTTTAAATTGTCATCTGACTTCTTGCTTCTTGTCAGTTGGTGTTGGCATTCGCTCCTTTAGACTTTTAACTTATTGTTATATTGTTAGCCAATATTTGCTGTCTTCTCCTGTTGGTGGATTTTCCTTTTAGGCAATGGTAGTTGTCGTATGCTCTCGGCATCAACTTTGTGTCTTTAAGATACTTTTTTTTGCATAAGGGTGATTTTTGTTCTAACTTTGGAGCATTTCTTCATTTTCTTAGTTTTTGTGTCAGATTATTTCTTTTTATAAATAAGAAAACTTCTTGTAATAACGATCAGTTGTTTATATGAGTTCATTTCCCTAGAGACTGGGACAATCACATAACTTTTTCATGAATAGCTAGTCGTCGTCACTAGCAGGGTAGAGACGGCAAGGTCGCGTATTCTCATCCCAGTTGATTCACAAGACCTGTAATTAATTGTTTAGTCATGCGACGAATTAAATCTCGTTTTGCGCGAAGGTGGGAGTTCATTGGTTTTATTGTGTATTCATATGTTTAGTTTTTCGTGTTTATCTTTGTATTATCCTCATTTGCCATCCATGTTTCCTGCTTAAACATGATTTGAACTTTCAAAAAACATTAATGACACCCTTTTAACGATGCGAGGAAGTCGTAATTCTGCCTTGGTACTAAATTATTTTCGGCTGGACAAACATCTCAGTATAATCTTCCTATACAAGACGAAGACGCCATTTTCCTTAAACCTTGCACAATAGTACGAAGTCGAAGGATAATTACGTTTTCAAACAAGCAATTCGCCGGACAGAAGCGTGTTAGATTTTACAATTCCAATAAGTCGCAATTAGTATTAGGTTGCTAAACAGATTACGTTTACCACACTTGAATTGAACTCAAGTACATTACATACTTAGGTACTTATGTATGTATTTAAAGAAAAACAAACATTTGCCACGCCTTTGTATATCCATAGAACCGTGATATAAATATTCTTGCATTTTTATTGTATAATTACGTATGGGGTTTAAAAATAACACTATTACGTTAACTTATTTAAAACGCATAAGTCTAGACGTAACACCTACCTACATACTAGCAATTTTGAAAAAATCTGTAAACAATTTAGACGTTAAAAGTGGAAGGATGAGTCAAAGTCAGATGCTTTTAAAAAAATGGTGCAAGAATAGTTCGAATTCCT
This sequence comes from Pyrrhia umbra, assembly GCA_963891755.1. NCBI lineage: Eukaryota > Metazoa > Arthropoda > Insecta > Lepidoptera > Noctuidae > Pyrrhia > Pyrrhia umbra. The sequence continues at coordinate 9,058,048 of OY982943.1, forward strand.
GCCACTTTTTAATAGGTCAATGTTCTAAGGAAAACGGAAGATATCGAAAGAAGCTAAAGCCTGATTTGGAAAGAGAATCAAGGTCGATCCAAATAATAAATAAATCGTATACAAAAATAAGATTGCTAATTTAAGATGGAAAAAATATAACAATAAGAATTTTAGAATAACACACCACTAATCTCTTAAGCGTGATGATAGAATCATTTACTATAATTGTGCTTACATCACTCTAAGACTTATGAAATCGGGCCAAAATCTTCCGCATTCTAGTCAAGACAGATTATCGAGCAAGCATTCTAAATGCTGTCTAGTTCTACAAGCTGTGTGTCACATGATGATGTCATCTTCGATGCGCGAGCGCACCCATCGCGAATAATTTCAATATGGTTGACACTACCTATGAAAAGGAAAACCGTTCGGGGAATGAGACAAATACAAAAGCTAGTAATAAATGTGGGATTTGAGTAACAACAAAAATCATAATTGTTCAGACGGGTAGTCTACACTAATTCAGAGACTACACTGAAACTTAAAGTTTTTAAACGAGAACGTTATGACTTTGAAACTTAAATTATAAAAAACCGGCCAAGTGCGAGTCGGACTCGCGCACCGAGGGTTCCGACCATTGCAAAGAAAAAATACGCAATAAAGTCGCAATTATCTTGTTTTTTTCCGACCGCATAATTAAGTTTGTTTTTAGAAGAAAATTACTGATTACTTAAAAACTACCTGCTAGATCTCGTTCAAACCAATTTTCAATGGAAGTTTACATGGTAATCTACATCATATATTTTTTTTACTTTTATCATTCTCTTATTTTAGAAGTTACAGGGGGGGGGACACACATTTTACCACTTTGGAAGTGCCTCTCGCGCAAACTATTCAGTTTAGGAAAAAATGATATTAGAAACCTCAATATAATTTTTGAAGACCTATCCATAGATACCCCACACGTATGGGTTTGACGAAAAAAAATTTTTGGGTTTCAGTTCTAAGTATGGGGACCCCCAAAAATTATTGCTTTTTTTCTATTTTTGTGTCAAAATCTTAAAGCGGTTCACAGAATACATCTACGTACCAAATTTCAACAGAATTGTTTTTATAGTTTCTGAAAAAAATGGCTGTGACATACGGACGGACAGACAGACAGACAGACAGACAGACAGACAGACAGACATGACGAATCTATAAGGGTTCCGTTTTTGCCATTTGGCTACGGAACCCTAAAAAGAAACAAGTCAAAGGAAATAAATACATATGTGTAAAAGATCAAGTAACCAACCATCTACAAAAGAACGTATTGAATATAGAAAATTGTGCTCATATTGTCATAGACACAACATTTATGCGGGCGATGTCGTGTGGGGTCGTTACAGTCTATAAATTGTAATTTGCAAAGCTATCACGGTGTTATTGCTTCAAGCGTTTTAAAACTATCTGTTTAAACTACTAGAACCTTCATAGCTATAGTTTTCTCTTCATTTATTTATCAATCTTCATTCTGGTAATAATTTTCGGCGTCTTTCAGTCTAAAGAATTCTGGTACGATGAATCGTCTTGCATCAACATTGTAATGAAAATAATATTTTCTTTAGAATATTAACTCTACAGTAATATTACTTTTTTAAGATTACAATGCCAATGTAAATTTAAGCGTAATTGAACACGGAATTTATTCAGAAAGCGTGTTTGTTTATTTTTAGTGCTGTTTACGTCTTTCTTCCTCTCTATTACTTGCTAATTTGGCCCTCTGCGTGATTTCGACCCGCTTTTAGTTTATTAGCATCTGCCGCAATGTAGAACTGATCTATATCGCTAGTGTATGTACGAACAGTATTGACCCATTTGTGATCGTCATCCCAACATTCACCCAATATGTTTTGTCGAACACGAGTCCCGAGTTTAATATACTTATTTGTTTTGCTATTTGTACATTCTTTACGAGGTTTTTGTTTAATTTCATTCGTATCGTTTCTTTGTTTGATATTATAGCTTGTTATTTCCTTACCAAATTTTGGTGTAAAATTGTTATTGTATGAAATTTTTGGCTTAATTATAATAACAGACATAATGCGTTAAAGCGTCATTTCTGCATTCTGGCTAAATGTAATTTAGAGCTTTATGAATCATAAATATGACATCGTTGTTTTACAGAAAATTAGAATATGTAATAGTTTAAAACGCTTGAGCTTTTTGATAAACGTGTCTAACTCATTCACACTCGTCTAAATCAATATTACCGATTTCATTATTGTAACAAATAACGTTGATGTTTTCATTATATTTCTCATTCTCTGTATTGTGTGGTACATATTGTGGTTTTACTATAAAACTAAATTAAGTCGGATCTGTTAATAAATGTGATTCATATAACCTATAATGTGTTGATGCATGTTTTATGTGGTACGTATACGTCATAGAAATTAACTTCTATTGGTACGGAAGAGTTAATTAGTAGTTTAATCCTAATTAATATAACGAATCTAAGTTTATTTGTTACCTACGCTTTCACGGTAAAACAGCTGAACCGGATTAGATGAAATTGGGTATTTAGGTAGATTGAAACCTGGGGAAGGATATGGTTTTCAATTGGCTTCGTATAGTAGTTTCTTCAGGATACTACTGGAATAGCGGTATATTCTATCAATTGGAGACTAGACTGGTATATCATTGAAATTGAAGCTAAATTAATCGTGATTTTGGTTCCTCTTGATTGGACTAAAAGTAACTAAAAGTATTTAGTGATGGGTGTACGGCCTGGTTTGTTTTAGTATGTATGTTTCTATTTATCACATCCATTATTTTATATATCCGTATCACATGGCAGAATTATATGTACCTAATCAGTCTGGTTAACTCGTGGGATAGTTATACACTATATCTTTCCACTTCCATTGCGTATGGCAATATTTTTATTATATTTAACCATGTCCAAGTTTGACCCTCTTACAAACACTCTGACTATATTATATTGTCGGAAGGAGTCAAGCTTTTCAGACATACATTTGTGTCACGAACACACCCACACAATATTGTCACATGCCCTTTATAAAACTGTTTCGAAAAGGTTAAGATAGGAGTGGTCCCTAGGGGTTCACCTAGTTCAGCTTTTGTCCATAATAGTTGATTGAGTATCACTGTATTTTTACTCTTATATTTTTTTATGAGGTACCTAATTACATTTTGGATTATTTCTGTTCAATGATTTATTGTATTTTAATTGTTTCTGTCTATTATATTAGCACCTACAAGACCAAACCCATCAATGAATTGAACAGTCGTATTCATTGATAGCTTTGGAATGACCTAACATCATTCGCTACAATCCATGATATGTTCTCCGTTCTCAGCTTTTAAACCTGTGTCGGTCAGTTCTCCATCATCACCGCCTAGGTGCCCATTGAAGCCCGTCTCGGCCACCTGTACCGTATCTGTAATGGCATTACTCCACTCTCGCATTAAACAGACGCCCCTGTTTACAACGCTCGACCTTGTCTAGTACTTGTGAACTAGAAATAGTACAACGTAAGTTTCAGTGAATTGTACGTTCAACGTTGTTACTAGGTATGGGGTAGGCAGGAGTAAATGTGTGAGTCTCATAAGCAAACAAATGATTCAAAGATTAAAGAAGAAGAAGGTTCACTTTCATGATAAGCTCATACTGCAATCACCAATGCATTCTTCAAGCATGGTGATAGTGGAAATCGCTTTAACGTCGTTTATTATTTATATGAAAGGCCATGTAACAGAAGCAAGCGACTGACTGGTTATACGTATACTACCATGACCACTCGAAATTATTTCTGGAAAGTCAACAGGAAAGGGTATTTTTCCTTCCTTGACGACGATAAATGAGGAAGTTGTGTTTCACGTGTAGTTTAAATTCGAAATACAAATATATTTCGGTCAATGTTGATGTTTTAAAACATTGGTCAACCGTGATTTGACTTATGGTAAAACTAAGCGCATATGAAAATAACTTTCAATATTTGATACAGGTGGACAATGACAGGTTCTGTTTTAAACGTTAATATTAGTTCCATTCATGTTAATGAATAAATATTAAACGAATTTATACATGCAGAAACACAAGAGTGTATAAACAAATATCAACAGACCAGTAAAATAAACACAACAGTAATCAGGAAAACGCTAAAATTATAAATTAAGAAACATACATCTATAACATCAAAGTACTGTTTATCCTCAAACTGCAAAACTGACAACCAGCAAGCTTATCAATACTGCCATTGAATACTGGCGGCACGCGTTAGCTGGAATGTAAAGAGACAATCAATTCCCGGATACCAAACAAACACTGGTCGAAGTTATGTTGACCAATAACCTCTCACCACCTCTCAGCATATTGATCTGCACTCTTGTTAACCTTAAATATTAGCTGTTGAACTTGGATCTCGACTCTCTCTGTGAATATAGTACCTACTGTAACTAGAATGATTGTGAAGTGAGTTTTTGATCTTCAATGGTAATGTAACTACTTCTAAAGATCTTCATCAGACTTCAATAGTTCTCTGTATTGTCATAATGATCTCGATTATGGAAGCATAGACATTAATAGCAGTCTTTATGACATTTTTGAAATCAAAATCAATTATTAATTCTAATGTTATTTCATGACTGATAAATTCCTTCATAATGTCCTACGTACAATAGCTAAATATTACATCTAAGAACAAAATACCAGCTGATCATCATCCCACTCGAAGCGCAGTGTCAATTGAGGCTAATAGGTTACCACGGCATCCATACTCGTCCGCAAATCTGTCACTACACATTGCGTACCTGTCATCCTTAGCCGAATTTGGTGAAGGCTAGACGTGGCTTCGTTGAATGTTGTCATACGTAGGACTTAAACTAATCGATTGACTTATATTTTGGCTGCGCTAATGATGAAATCCACATTGGTAGGCTAAGTGGTACCTGTGTCGATCGTATACGCAACACGCTTTATAATCAAGTGGAATACTGAGTCAAATAATGACCACGGTCCTAATTTATATCTCATCTTTATTCAATGCGTACAGATGTTTTGCATATTAATTCATAAGTTTAGCAAATAATCAAAATGTCTTGATGGAATTGGGCTCACCAGCATCACATGATGAAAATAATTACTTCTTTGATTTTTAAGTTGAATCCATCTCTTCAGCGTTTTAATAGACAAGTTGTCTAAGGCATCGTCTAATGAGCATATGTAAGCCATCACGAGAGCGTAACAGATCACGTTGATACTCATATTACAAGATTTGGTCCACTGCCATGCTTTTGTGATACAATTTTGTTGTTATTCAATCCCTCCCTCCTAATTGTTTTAGCTTCTTAAACAATTCATTATGCTGGGAAAAATGCATCGCACAATCAATCAATAAATGAGCAGTAACATTCTCATACATGTTAGGTGTATTCAATTTAATACTAATGATCGTAATTGTATAAATATCGGAAAAAGTATTACATTTCCCACTTACGTATTTAATTATTTATATAAGATTAGCTGTTTTCCGTGGTTTCGCCTGTGTCTTGGGTTTAGGTTTAGGTTTTACGCACCTGAATAAAAGTATGACCGTCTCCAGGTATCCCATCTATCTCAGTTTTACCATGAAACCCTAATAAACAAACAACACATTTCACTTTCACATTTAATATATTAAAGTCAGGATTAGCAGTTAATATGGAATTTACTATCCTGTCAACATTTATTACTACTATTGCATTGAATCCACTATGAAAGCAAATGATTATACAACAAACAGTCTTCCATCCATCTTTTATGGACAATCTCTCCGCTCCGCCTGCCATGTTAAGCTTACCTTTCTCAAGAACTGCTCGCCCAAAGAGCATTCTATCACGTTCCTCAGTTGTAACTAATAGCCATTTAAATGTACCATTGACTGCTCAATTAAGATTGTACGGTTACTTTATGGCAGTTCAAAAACGTGCGGTTCGTCTATATTTAGTATCAGTTATTAGATTATTTTTGCTTTGATGTTTTAAAGTTGTATCTGTTTATCGTCTTAGATTACTGATAGTTTTATGGAGTTATGGTTATTTAAATGCGGTTTTATTATTATTAATTTTACGGGTATTGATAGCATTATGCTAGGTCTAGACTTGTTGGAGTTACTTATTTGTTTCCCTAACATAAATTAAATTAACATCATTTATACAGTTACTGGCTTGTTCAAAGTCAGGTACTGATTTATTAAATCAGATTTTCTCTCAAGTTCAACACCATGTCAAATAAGGAAAGACACTTATTCTTTATATTCATATTTTTTATTGTATTTGTGTTCTCTTGAATCCTTCATTAGCACCTGTTGAATCATTTTCTTTTAATTTGAATTGCGGTGTGGGTTTGTGTATGATAATAAAAAAAAACAAAGTTATAATAGGTGTAGATTTTCTATTGAACGAGTTGAGTTCGTTGAAAGTGATGTGGTATAATTTTATAAGTATTAAGATAGGTGTTTTTTTATGTGGGTCATGTACCTTAGTAATTAGATAACTATAATGCTAAAAAAGAGTAATTATTATTGATTTCTTTATGTATATTTCTGGTAAGTGTAAATCCTAATTCTAATATTCAGATATTGCATTAGAATAGCATTGATAATCTGTTAGATAAATATCTTCTACTTGAATTAAATAGTTGTTATCTGCTGTTTGAAGTTCAGTCATAAAGTTGGTGGACATCAATAGGTCTACAAATTCGTCACCGCAGTCTGCGTTGCACAAAATTAACTACGGAAATGCTTCCCGGCTACCGACGTGACGTGTCCCCTCCCTATGAGATAGGGTTGAACGCTCTCCGGATATTACCTGGGTCGTGAGTTTATCCGTATATCAGTGGGGGTTGTTGCATTTCTTTTTGGTTGAGTATTAATAACTTTATAATCATCGTGCTTAATTTGGCAACTATAGATATTAGATTTTCTCTACTCATTGTCAAATGAATTTTGGGGGTATTTAATGTTAATTAAAGAACTATTAGTAAGTCCATCTAAATGTCTTGTCTATAAACGTTAGCAGCTGAACCCTGTTTAACTTCTACTTCGGGATCTGCACGGAATGCCGTGATATTTTGGTGCGGGCAACCCTCACTTGGCGGTGTAGCTAAATATAGCACGCAGACGTGCGCAGGCGCCGGCATTAAGAACAGAGCGCACGAATTCCATATTTGGTTAATTGCGGACGACATGTTCTTAGGGGTAGGACAGGATGTTGTAAGAGTTTTTTTAGGGTAATCCACAAAAATAGCAGTCGGTACATTTTTGGATTATATTGGATGGTATATACATGTATGAAATCGATATGGTTAAACTAGGATTGAGATTTCATCGAATATTTTCGTTATCGAAGTAAAATATGCATTAATGTAGTACATTCAATAGTTTTTTTTACTGAACATGTTTTCAAGAAATGTTCAGATCAAAACAATCGACAATGCCTTTTATTTTCAACACAACTATTGTATGAATTCTTTCGTTAACACTCTTTGGACTAATCAATTCGTTTTTTTAATTCATCCGTGACAGCACGGTTTTTTAGCTTTATTCGCTATAATTCTACGAATCGTTAAATAGTGTATTCAATAAATTTCGCTAGTTCGGTTTCTTGTAGTTTCGTATAAATCGTTAACTTTATACTGTTGTGGTTGTTTAACTATGGGAAAATGGGTATGATTTTCATTTTAATTGTCTTATTTACTTTAATTGAAGTTATACTAGATGTATTTTACTAATTTGTTTCTGGATCTGTATTGCTTGATTTTGGTCTTCTTTATCTAGTAAAGGTTTTACTTCAATCTTACTTACAATGATATATTTTTATTGGATTTTATGGTTAGCTTCTTAATTATCTGTTAACCTTTAAAAAATATTATCATCAATATCAGCAAACGTCCTCACGATGTTTTTAACGAGTCATGATTCACGTTCAAGTTACATTGTACGTGGACAATACATTGTTTTAACATATCGGTTACCACGTTTTGTTATATTATTGTTATTGACAGTTGTAACATCATCACGCCTTGCCCTGTTGGACACAATTGTATCGTTACCATCATTCTACTGATCTAATTTTAATATGCAAGCTGGTGGAGAATGTTTTTCTTCTTTGGCAACTCTGTCATTTTCTTTGTCACAGTGTATGTGTTTGATTGTCTTGTCTTTAAGCCTGCTCCTTTTCCCACCAAATTCGAAACTAAGAGATTTTAAAATCAATAGCGTTAACATTTTTTTAATCATACTCAAAAATTATCTATCAGGATTAATCATTTAAAATAAGTTTTCATGGTTGCAAAAAGAAATATAATCTATACTTTTACTACGTTTTAAATAAAATACTCATCTTCAGCTATATTTACTTCAATATTACAGGTGAAATTGCCTTATTTGCCCTCAAACCATTTTATTTACTCGTCGTACCTCAGCTAACAGACGTCTGTTGCTATTCCACTGTCTAGGGTTGCCAGAGAAAAAATAATATAACCAAGTCGTTTTGCGAGCGGACAGAATGCCGTAAAAAATAAAACACTCAGAAACGCGGTTAGAGTTTATCCATACTTTATCAAACACAATTCAACAACAATTTAACATTTGGTTTTGTAATAATTCTTTCATGTATTTTATTCTTGTTATTCATCATAAAACTGCGTTAAAAACTCACTAAACATTCAATAAGCTAAATAAAAGAAATATTGAACCCTACCTTTTATTTATCCGATTCTTGATGGCCTTACAACCCTGCCCTACCCCACCACCCCTACTCAGTGCTACCACCCTGTCTGTCCACTAAATGCATTTTGTGCTTTTTTGCACCGTCTGGCCGCACGGGGCTGTGGGGGGATGCATTTACAAAGTGAAGTGGTTACAAGGGGCGGGAAATTAAAAAAAGAGATTTTAATTTACCTCAGACGCTATTTGCCGAGTCGAGGTAAAATTGAGTCTTTAGAATTTAGATTACATGTTAATGGGTTTGCTGATTAGGTGAAGGGGATAGCTACTAAGTTTCTTTGAGATTGTTTTTATTGGATTTTATAAATTTTGTGATGAAGGTGTTTTTTACCACTTACATGAGTGTGATTTATCTTTAAATTATCGAATGCTTTAAAGCGCGTTATCATATTCATCTTTTTACTCAGACACTACACAATACCTTGAAACATAATTATAATGTATAATATCATTAGCCTTCATCAAGTTACTTATATTCTAAAGAATATGTTGTTATGTCGAACATATTGTGCAAAACGTTCCATGACATAAATCATCTAGTGAATGTGTCCTACCAGGACATACTGCTTCCCACTCAGTGTACTGAGTTCGCACGTGCTAACGGTCTACATTAGCCAATCGCTCTGCTCGCTCGGCTCGCTCCGGAAGAGCGGAGGCCGCATCCTCGCGACACTTCCGCCTGCGCCCGCGTAGCTAATCGCGCCAGATATGAATCAGTAGTTAGTTGAACTTAAGTGTAGTTTGCAGGATTCTACTTTGAAAAGGAACAATAGTTTTTTGTATCGAAATGTGCTCAAAAACGTAATATAATGTACAATATGTAGGTACATGAGATCACTTAAAACATATATAATTACCTACTTCAGTTATAGCAGCAGCCTTTTCCTTACTCGCGAATTTAATTTCAGTTTTTAAATCCATTGACTATCCATGATTTTCCTCACTAGCTTCTGTCTCTTGTCTTTGTCTAGCGGTTTAACCCGCGTTCTGAAGATACTACTTATTGCACCCGGATATAAAGTAGCTTATAACCGTCTCCAGAGTCCCATCTATCTCCATACCAAATGACATACAAATCGGTCCGATCGTTTTACCGTGAAAGCGTAACAAACAATCTCACTTTCTCATTTTGTAATAGTTACAAGTATTTCCCATAGAAACATAATCCCCGCTTTATCTCACAGTTTACGCCGCAAATTCCTCGGATATCATAGCGCCGTTGACATTGAAGTGTCGCCGCGTTGAATGCCTAGTGATTGTGATCTATTGATTCAGACAGCGGCCGGTAAAGCACTCTTTGTTCCTGTATCTACTTTAGAACGTTATTATATGCTCACGAGGAGGGAAGTGGAACCTAATCGAGGAATCGTGATGTTTGGTCGTCAGAAATTTTTGTCCAATGCAATATGCATCGTGAGTGTAACCATTTGGCTCATTAAGAAGATTGTCTGTATGTATATGCATAGTTGAAAATTCATTGATATTATCCAAAATATCAACGATAGAAGCTACCCAATGTCAAAACATATGAATGATAGATTTTAATATTAAGCTCAGTAGCAAAAGATGTGAAGTATGAGTAGGTATCTATTAAGGTTTTTCCCATATACCGGCTAATATAATACGTATAAGTGATTTGTAACTTACGTTTATGCTAAACGGATTCAAGTAGTTCCAATGAAGTGACCAAAGATACTTTAAACTTATCAGGAAAATTGTCGTAAACAAGTTAAATAAAACAGATTTAATATTTCAAGGTTGATTTAACAAAATTAATGACATTATCATAAATATCATTAATACAGATTCACGAAAACGACTCGAGAGAATTACTATTACCGACTTGCAAATCTGTTCACGTATGCTGACGACAGGTCAGCACAAAGGATTGCCGTGGAATATTAACAAAATATATTTTAATGACAAAAATGAACCAGGACGTGTTGACTTGCCTTCAGAATGGACAGAGTTCCTTGACACCTAAACACGGAGTCAGTTCACGTGCCTCGATGAACTGAGGAACAAGGAAAGTTGAGAGACGAAATCTTTGGCGCTTGAATTACGTAGAACGGTTAGTTAAAATGGAAAATCCCTATGCAGCTATTACCGAATCGAGGTCTTCCTCGTGATTTCGATGAACCATTTAGATTTTGTTATGATTGTGACGAAGGTTAGTTTACTAATAAGATAATTAGGTTTGATATTTAAGTTAGTAATTAGTATTAGATGAATTTATATTCGATAGATGGTAACACAATACTTTTTACTCCTGTCAATTTTTATTCTAATAAATTTCCCATTCTGTCCATGATATTGAAAAACAATAGAATCAACTACACACACAACTAAATATTAAACAATGTAGTTATGTAAGTGTTGTTTAAAAATAAACGATCTATAAAAACTGTTGCTCATATTGATAAACAAGTCTAATCGTTTCAAACAAAGCATTTGTTGACTAAACTATCTTTGATTATAATGAGTAATAACGACAAGTACCATAATAGATTTTATAATTACACGCTATGTGCGAAATTGGCGACAATCTATATATAATTAAGAACGTGAATTTAACACCTTCGACTTTGCCAAGTACGTCATTATAATTGATCGAATATTCATTTTCAAGTTGGAGGTGATCCAAAAACTGACCACGTTTAGTGTCAAGCAGTGTATACCAGTGACTTGCAATGCTACAAGTGTAAATATTAAAACCAGTGATAAATAACTTATATCTAGTGGATGTGTAATACATGGTCGGACAGATGATGTGGTTTAAGAGGGAGCCGAAACCGGCTGTCGACAAACCGGAGAATGGGGTGGTGGGGAAACTTAGGAGAAAGAAACCAGTGATACTGAAGACTACGAGAGAATCCAGTGAACGAGAAACTTCCACAGAGAGCGACAAAGAGAGGAGGCGGTATTCAGACATACTCGATGTCGTGTCAGTAGGTTTGTATGAAACTGCATCTCCGCTCGAAAACAAAAGAGAATTCCTTGCCATTATCATCACACAACGCGATCAAAGACGTCTGGAGTGTGTAACTAAATATTTTTACGTAATAAGTTTAGTCTTGCTATAAATTATTACTGAACAATGACGTGATAGACTCATAGTTTTTAGTGTTGTATATAAAAAAATAGTATAAATATAGCTTGTCTGAAATCTGTGCGCTGTCAGTCATAACAATGAAGTGTAATCATAATAAATTGCTGGATCTTTTGCACATCAGACATAGCCCGATCTATAGTTTGCTTTGAGGGAACCATTTTGATCTAAATGTATAAAGAGACGTAGAAGCAAAATTAATACCTGACGGACCTATTCCAAAATCACTCGTAATTTGAGAAAGCTTACCGAGGCCCGCGGCTCTTTTCTCATTAGTATAAAAGGCACTATTAGTGTCAAATTTGCACGCGATCACTATTTAGTGCAGTCCCAGTGACCTCCTTCTAGAACGGCCTATTTAGCTATCGAGGGCTCGTAAAATTATAATTAAACATCTCTATTTGTGTTGTACAATAATTTAATGAAGTGGTTCGCATTGAAATTGGGGCTCGGGTATAAAACGAATAGCTTTTAATTTCATTGCGTGTGACACAGGAATAGTGTTTGCTGAGTAATTTTATTAGCGATGTTTTCCTGTTTTCAATTGCCTATTTGTAAGTCGCGATTAGCTAGAAACAAAGAATACTCGAACACTTTTAAAAGGTATGAGGTACTATAAAAAAGGACATTATTAAAAATCTTTAAGAAATCAAATATGAACACGTGGGATTGTTAATAAACTACTTCAACTAATAGAGAAGCTAACTAACTAAACAGCAGTTCTCACACAACAAACACTAAATTAAACAGTTATTATTTGTCTAGCACCAAAATAAATAAGTACCAAAGTTCACGGAGACGGGCAGACGGTGAACAACCGTCCCTGATGACGTCAGCGCCCACCTGACACTGATGGAGAACACGTAGAGAACTCGTTCACGAGTTACCTCTCGGCATGTAACCTCGCCTCGGTCAGCGGTCGATTCAATTCCGGGAAACGTCAAATTTTCAAGTTTTCCAAATTAAGTTTGCGTAAGACATACGTTCAGAATTATTGAATTTAAAGCCTTGTTATTTGGAGTTGTTTCATGTTCTATAAATTCGTGCACTCGGCCACGGTATATAATTATGAACATCGCTTTGAAAGTGTTTCGTCTTTTTTGAAATAGGTTTGTAAAGACATTTAAAACCACACATGAGATGCTTTTAATAAATTGTAATCTATTCTATCATTTAATTTAAGAATAAATGATAGAATTTTAATTTTAAACATTAAGAACAGACGGTAATGTAGTAGAATGTAGTATAGTGTAATTTGAGCGTGCATTACTCAATAGTCAAGGCTGGCGATCAGCTTTAAATTAAAAATAAATACAAAACAATGTTTCCAACGTTGCGCCACGGCGTCCCCACGTTAATCTAGCGCTAGTTAAATATTTACAGTTTATGCAAGATTATAGTTAAGATTTACTCCGTCGTAAATACCACCGTTTTAAGATAATGCACCGTTATCTGGATTAAGTAACACTGATAAGTTATCTCAGTCAGCTAGATTAACTAATGCATTAATTAGTTTAGCTAACTCGTTGAGATGAGATTTGTGAGGGTTTAAGAAACGTTGTTCTATAATAAGATTTTAGACAAAAATCGGGTAATTAGAGATCTCTCAATGTTTTTAATAATATATGTATAATTAAATCAGTTGCGCCAGACTGTTCATTTCACTGCAAAATTCTGTGTTTTTCAAAACATTTTTCGAAAATCCGAATTCAATGTAAACTAAAGATCAAAAGAGGAGCGTAACCCAGACTTTCGCAACACTCCACGAGACAAAAGATAACAACATAATCACTTCGTTACGTGTGTCTAATTTCTTCTAACACCAAAATTATGCAATAGAAAGCGGTGCCTCCCTACTTACTGTCTAAACTGTAAAATTGAGTCGTATTGTATGCTAATACTAATTAAACAAACCTCTGTAAAATGCGCGCTCAACCGTCTCCGAATGACTCATAACAATCTTGACATTGTCTCGGATACAATCGATCGGAAAACGACATTTTTTGCCCTCCAAGCAGGTCATTGTTTCAGTTTTTATACACACAGACGTCTTTAGCGTTATTAATGGTGATTGCGAACTGATTGCCGTTAAATTTAACAATTACGATACAAAAGTTAAACGTTCCAGTAATTAATGGCAAGGAATTCGCGTAACGACGACAGGACTATTTCATGACGTGATGTAATTTTAACAGAGAGACGGGATGAGAGCGACGAGTCTTTGTACGAGTCTGCGGACGGACACAGTGACGCCATTTCAGCTAGTGACGATGCCTTTCCGAGGCTCAGCAAGACACCTACCATCAGCAAAGAGTCGCTAAAGCTAGCTGTCACAGACGAAGAAGTAGACTTCGCAAAAACTAAGAAAGGACACAGAAAAACAATGTCCTTATCAAACCCTCTTGAAATTGTCAGAAACTTAGGAGATGAGTGGTTTGAGTCAGCAAAGAGGGAATTAGAAAAGAATTGTGACAAGAAAAAGTCCAGAGAAAGTCTTTGGAGCGAGGAAGATCGAGATTCCATTCATGGGTCTTCGATGAAACTCGATCAAATACGAAAGAATAGCAAAAAAGAAGACAAAAATCAGACAAACAATAGAAAGACGAGTACAAATGATGCTCCTAAAACAAGAAAGACTAGCAAGGGGTCATCAGTGAGTGCTCTGAATTTCCTTAGACGGAAGAAGACTCCTACTTCTACTAAACCAGTAGAATCTGTCGCTGAAGATGATAAAGGCGTAAGCACAGATGAGATTATGAACTACACCAAATTGTTCTTAGAATGTGAAAAACGCTTTGCATCAATCTCCGAAACAAGACCGACGAGGCCAGTCGAGACTGACTCTGAAGATGAGCCACCTACACCGAAACAAATGGCTGAACACAGGAGGAGATTAAGCAGACAGACGTCTAGAAGCAAAAGTAAAGTTAGAGGGAAAAGTCAATCACTAAAGGTGAACACATTAAGAAAATCACATAGCGGGACTATGAAGAAAGGAAAGAAGAAGAGCGTCAAAACTCCATCATCTGGAAGAAGCAGACAAGCTAGTATTGTAGAACAAACTCCCATCGCCAAGAAGAAGCACTCGGATTCTACAAAACAAAATTCTTGGCTGTTCAGTGGATCTCGAGGTGAGTCATTTGATATTTTGAATAATTTTAATCCTTAAAGCTTTCATCAAATATAGTAAAAGAGATCAAGGCAGTAATTATTTTGAATTAAATTTCGCAAAATAGTATACTTATCCATATAGAAATTATGCTAAGGACAGAAATTGTTATGCTCTTTAGCTTTATTAGACAATCGCGTGTGTTAACATAATTAACATATCTCCAAATTAATGCTATAGGTCACGGAGAGATATTGGCACTATAGTGTTCAAAATAATTGCCTGAGTTATATTACCTTTACGTTGAATAATATTTTAAAAGCTGATTCTAATTACAAAACAAGTAATAAACTCTATTTCTTTTGTTATATTTTGTTCGTTGAAGAATTGATATTTCTGAACCAGTTCATACGTTTCTCACTAACTATAAATAATAATGAATAGTTACAGTAAGTGCAGTTATCTCGGTTGATAACGTGTGACCTTACCGAGTCTTACGGCGTTCAATACTGCTCGCTGCCCAGCGCTGCTAGTTAGATTATCGTTCTTTTGTTTTTGTTGCTGTTGCTCATTATACACCCCGGGTTGTTATTGTAGTACGTATGTATTGCCAGGATGCCACGGGTATAAACACACCTCTGGAACACACGCCATGCGATTGTTTGGCTTCATTAGGATATTCATTCTCAACCATTTATTATTTATTTCGTGCTTATGATCTGTCTGAATTCCGGACTTGCCTAGTATCATTCTAATTCAAGAACACACCTGTTGTACGTTAAAAATGAGCTCTCTTTTATGTTTTCTGCAGTATCCGTTTTCTTTGTATAAGCAAGACAGAGTGTGGGACTTACATATTTCTGAGAAGTAATTGTTTGGTGTCCTCCGACATTCTTGTAATATGTTATCATCAGTATTGATACCAATGACTTAATGCAGCGGTTTCCCTTTGAGTAGTTTTTGTTATTGCATGAATTTGTTTGATGTAGGTAAATGCAAAGTTTTAATGTATTGTTTATGCGTGTTTTCCTGTGGATAAAAATCATATCAAATAATATGTATTTTAGTTAGTGTAAATTATGTGTTTATTGATAATGTTTCGGTTACATATAGACTGTTGTTAGTGTACTCACTAACACATTTTAATCAGTGAATGAACATAATTGCGTTTCTCCCTCGTGTTGCTCCTATATTCAGAATCTGAATCATAGTGTTTCTCTTCCATTTCCTCCGCATCATCGAAATAAAAATGTAATACATGTAGCAAAGTTTGCAACATAATTATATTATATCCGCTAGTTGTTTTCATGACCCGTTTTCTGAACATCAACAATGATTTCTTACTTGCAAATATCCCATTTAAAAGTAATATTTCATTCTTGACGTTTTTATTTGTTAGACATGGTGCCTGATCATTTTATCAGGTCGACTGCTATATTTCACTTGAACGTTTTTGCCGAATGAAATTCTTATTGCTTTCTGTATTTCAACATCACTAAATTTTCATCTCATTATTCATATTGATAAATTCCGAAATTGTAATTTATTAAATTAATGTTGAGTTTTTGAAATAACATTATTCCGAGTAAAAAATGCTTTGGACATTATTCTCGTGAGTTGGTTTTAGTTCTTATGTTTGAAGCCCTATGCTATACTGTAAACCTATAAAGTGAACAATATAATTTGTGTAACAATCCATACAATTTTACGGATGTGACTGCGAAGTGTGACGTATCGTTTAGCGATAGTTATGTAGTTGTATTGTTATGATCATGATTATTTAATGCTTCATTGTATGATCAAACAACACTTTTAAATATCTATCTAATGTATTTTTTTTCAATCGTTTATCAGATTATCTTCCATACTATTTCAAATAGACTCTCAATGTATTCAACGATTTACAATCTACAATACCCTTGGTATTTCGCTCATACAAATATTTGCACAATACAAAAACTATGTCACGGAACAGATCAATCTAAACCAGTTTACTATTGCAGCTCAATAGTCCATTGAACAGTATTATCCGCAGCACCTTCCATACCTCGCATTCCTTCGCTGTCCATGACCCGTCATAGCGAACTAATCGTCAATTATGCCGCATGCCTCGGACTATCGCGGTCAGGCAGGCGGCACTCGCGCTTATTGATAACTCGGTCGGCGCTTGACAGTATGTCTGTCTGTAGTCAGTCAATCCTCGTTTGAAGCGAAGTGGGTGACACCAATCTGGTCTGTTGTGGATTTATGTTCGATATTAGGTTTGAATGGGATTTATCGATGAGGTTCATCAATTCCATCTAAATATAAAACGAAATTCTCAACCGCATTTGCAAGATATAGTCTGGTATCTTTCTGTCAAAATAATTGGTGTAGCTATACTGTATGCGAAAACTGAACCTAAATCTTTGGTTCTGTAAAGAATTTAAGATCATTTTAGTTTTTGCTTTGTTGTTCCAAAATATCTTTATACCTACATTCTGCAGCATTCAAATTTTGGATCCTTCCACCACGGCTACCCCTTCAACCGTTTAATTGAATTGCTTCCAAAGAACCGCGTCCCCTCCCATCGTGCGCTCGATTGATATGCGCGCGCTAACTCCGGAAGTCTATATAAATAGTGTGAGCATTGAGTCACGCGTACCGAAACGTAACGTATTGTCTCGGGGGAGACGTTGAGGCTAATTCTGGATATCTAATTGTAGGGGACTTTCTTTTGGTATTAGCTGCTTTGAAGTGGCGATTTGTGCATCATTTCCGGGTTATTAGAGGTCGTCTACTTGGTTTTAATTCAACCATAGAGCCTGTCTTATGTTGTATGTCTAACGGTTATTTGTTGTTCAAGGACGGATGTTTGATATGTTTCGCACAAAAATTAAAGAACGGATTTGAGTGAAACTTTTCACACAGTTAGGTAGGTACCTACTAGGTAATAAATATGATAGTTTTTTTTAAATGCACTCTATTTTTTATCTAAATGATGAAACTTCGGAGAAATATAATGTCGGTAATATAAATTCGGCGATATTTCCAAAAGAGCTATGATTTCTAGCATCACTTAAGATCCTACCTATCGGCTTCTACTTTGCTTTGCTTACGTGAATCTTTAAGTCCGGTAAGTCGTTGGCTATTATTATTCTAATCGCGTCCATCTTTATCGTAGGGTTTTCCCGGCCTATTGTCGTGTTCTGTTTGGCTTAACGGAACCCGTCATGTAATTGTTGACCAGTATTTGTTTATGATGTATGTAGTGTTTGATACAACACAATTCAGAATTCTCTAAATCTAACGAATTCTTTATATTTACAATAAAAAGTATTCTATGTCTTACGCCAAAACATTGTATATCTGTGTGCCAAGTTTTATCCCAATCAGTCAGAAGTTTTTGCGTGAAAGAGTAACAAACACCCATCCAATTTTACTAAGATTATACCTTACTAGCGCAAAACACAATGTAGTGAGTATAAAGTAAAGATTGTCTGTATCAATGTTAAGACATGCAGGGATTGTAGCTCCTCGTTCGACGGTGTCGCAGTGTCTCAGCGATTTGCTGCTGCATTGTATATCGCGAATTCGATTCCCCGGAATAAATATCTGCGTACGTATGTGCGTTGTATGGAAACTGTTGTTTATGCAATTTATCTTCTGTGCTAATCAAATGCTTATGAGTTGATTGGTTGATTCCCAACTTCTCAATGAAAAGCTTCTACTATCTCTCACTTGTATATCAATTGCAGCAATATTTAATTCCCTCACATTCACATTCCGCTTCAATGTCAGTATTAATTCACTTACAAGTGTATATTGTTTTCCTTATACCGAGTTATATGAATTTATGAACTATAATGTTTATTGGTGCCAGGGTCGAGAAGGATACTCCATGTGTCTGGAACCCTCCGTCACGCATCATCGGTGACATCATTGTTTTCAATCGTAAAGTTGTGGATCGTGACATTCAGAATGTTAAACGCATCTTAGAACTCAAACAACGTAATAAGAAGCATAGATAATTTTCAGCATTATTTCATACCTATTAAAGTTGATTTTGAATGATAAAAGAATAAATCAATTCGGTTATGTTAAAGATTCTGGAAGATATCTGGCAGTCGTTTCATATGCCGAAGTAATATGATCAAAATTATGATCCCTCAATGAGCTTTCTGAAGAAGACGGTACCTATTTAAATATTTAGTCTTTTAGTCAGATGGCCTGAAGTGTCACTAGCTTGGCCAAAGATTACGCATGCAAAATGATGGAAATATTTCAGAACAAATGCGTACGGAATGAGTCAGATACACTTAGACCGAGAAAAAACAACGTCAGTGATCTATTAATCATATTCGGAGAGAAACACCAGGTAAATGTTCTTTTTAAAACTCTGGAAGTACCACACAACAACAACAAAAATAGCTTGAAATGATTGACACGCTGTGTTCGCTCAATATCTATGTCATTTGGGTAATGCATCGCTACTCCCGTGCCAATTTCTTTTAAATCTATCAACACTGTTTTGGCAGCTTTAAAAAATGGAAGCCGTACAACAATGTTTTCAGTCTTATTTACAAATATATTCTGAGCAACTGCTAACACCCACGGGATAAAAGGATGCAGTTTTGGAAACGGGTCGACGACCAATCGAGGTGCCTATGACGTAAGCACGGCCATCATAGTATTATCATGTTAAAGACGACTTTAATGTTTGGGTAATAGAGTTTTATTTCGTGTGAGCAACTCGTGTTGCTCATCCTCAATAAGTCTTGTCCAAGATATATGGAGATTTGGACTTTAATGGTAACGATTTAAAGTTTAAAGTGATGATAATGGAGGAGTATTGATGGTACTTGATAGAATTGATTGAAGTGGATGAATGGTTGCAAAACCTATTGTTATCCGCTCATTGCTTGAGAAGCTATTTAACTGCCAATCTATAGATATGAATACTTTTGTAAATGACGATATTTCCATAAGATAATACTGTGAATGTTCTAGCAGCGTGTTTATTATTAAAGAAAAGTTTGTTGGACAAAAGAATGAGAAAAAGTTGGCTAATAGAGGTTTATGATATTGATTAAGAACTGGTAAATGATACCTAAACTGCTGATGATTTTAACAACAAAAAAACAGGAATATACTGCATGGTAATAATATACTATGATGAGCTTTTTCAGATTGTCTTCAAATCAAATTTTGCTTTAGGTTATACAATATTCATTTATCAATTATTCCAGAATGTTTGATAAAAAGCTTATCATTTCTTTCAATGTTGTCATGGAACACCGTTCGTTGGTCTCGCTTAAACTTAATATAAAAAAGCAACAATAACATTATCATTTACGCAATAAAGCCATATAAAACGTTTTACGTAGGTATTATAAAAGTAACGCATTTCCGCGCTACAAAAGGAACTGAGAATTCTTACATTAATTCACTTCTTTGTATGAAACTTAATAAAAACTTGACTGAATACTTCTGAGGTTTTGCACATAGAATAGCCTTAACGGTCGGCGGCATGGCGGCGTGACGTCACGCGTTAGATCACCGCTAATTGTGGACGTTAATTTGTATGAGCTGCGCGGGCGCATGCTGTGTGTATGGGAACATTGCGAGGAAGTGCGAGTTTGTATGACTGGTAGTTGAAGAAAGTTGTATCGGTAATGAAGTAAGAGTGGATTTTGGTTTATGTGTACAGAAACGGAGGCAGTCAGTAATGTTACGTCAGTTTTGTTTATACTGTGAGTGTCTGATTTGGTACACATATTTTGATCTAAGTAGGGATTTAATAAAGAGAGAAATAAAAAGGGAAAAAAGATGAGACTATTAGCCAAAAGGTAGATGAATGTATGTATTCCCCTTATAACTACTAATTGAGCTCGTTCTTAATTTAAATGTGGTTTGCAAGCAATAAACAATAATAATTTCTAGCAATTTAATGTATTGAAGCCCTGAATGAAAATGATTCAGTAAATTTGAGACACACAAGTAAATGAAAATTAACGTTTCGAGAGTTATTTACATAACAAACACCCTTTCCCCCTGATTAGTTTCGCAAGAGTTTCCCAGTTTCTATTGGTATATGGTACTCGTTGTGCCTACATGGGACAACTACTGGTGTTTATAGTGGCTATTCTATTTATATACGTCACGTGGCGCTGGTACAATTACAGGAAAGACTATTACAGCTATTCAGACTACTAATAGAGTAGTTTGAAGCCATAAGTCTGACAAGCACTCTTACCAAAGGTATCGTGTTACCCGGTAACTGGGTTGTGGAGGTCAGATAGGCAGTCGCTACATGTAAAACACTGATACTCAGCTGCATCCCGTTAAAATGGAAGGTAACTTAACATAGGAATACGCGAATTTATCAAAATACTATGCTTTTGCAAAAAATCGGATGTTTTAAAATATACCCAATGTTCACAGATTTGTTTAACTTCATTTATTTATAAGCACATATGTAAGTTCTCGAATCCAGTAATACATAATTTTCTTGATCGAATCCATTATCCGTTGGAGGAAGACAGCTAATATAATTTATCTGTACGTCACGTTGTAAGTGGGATATAAGTGGTTTCATGTTCGTAGGCGAGCTGCTGGCAATTCGAGTCTATTTTAGGTGTTGCATTATTGCACTTGTTATTGGCGAGTGCTTCCCGGCTGTAGTTGCGAGGAGTTTGTTGTCTGTGCAACTTAGCGCCATCTAGCGACTGTGTAGGGCAACTGGCCTTCAAAAAAAATCTTTTTGATATATTTTTCTTTCAGTTGAAGAGGATTCACACATTTGAATGTGCAACTATGGTGTTGCATAAGATATTGACATTATCGTATGTAAAATATAGGATCATGTCCTACTTGGTGATAAGTAGTATTATAATATATTATATTCTGATTTCTACGTTTATATTAATTGAAGTTAAAAGACCCAGCCTTTTCCTTTAGCTATTAGATTCGTATCGCAATTAATATTGCCTTGTATAGTCAAAATTATATTTGTAAACAATTTTATTCATCGAAAACAATTTTTTTTAAAGATATTTTCCTTATAATTATGTTGAATTTTAATCTGTTATTTGTTTTAAATAATTTATGACATAATTGAACAAAGGCGCTGTATGAAAAAATAGTTTCTTGTTGTTAAGGAAAATCAATAAATTCGTTTAGGTGTTTCTAGCATGCTTCTTTTCTTAACACACCTCCGTATTTAAGTAGGTAATAATTACTATTTAATAATACAAAAAAAAAAAAAGTTTGAAAGTGCCTCATCACAGTTCGCGGTTCCACAAACACTCGACAGATGGCGTTGTTCACAATGTAACACCTTCCTCTCTGTCCACAGGAGAGTCTCGTCGCGAAGGCTCGACGGACGAGCCGACAGCGCCCGACGCTGACGTCGACACCAGCGATGCGAACACCAAGGAACCTGACAAGGATAACAAGTAAGTTATGTTATGCTGCGCCAATAACATATATGTGTGGATAGAGCTAAAAAAAATATGTTGAGAATCCAAAATAATATACCAATATTGAATCTGATTAATCTGACAAAGCCGTTTAAGTTATGAGAAATTGTGTAGCCTTGATAATGCAACATAATCTACTTAAGCACTTTTTTGTAATGTTTATGGTATGAAGATATGCTTATTACTGAAACCGATTTAAAAACTAACAATAGTTACAACCCGTAGCGCCATCTATCGGAAAGCAGCAACACTAACCATTGCGATAGTTCGGCCACTCGCCACTAGGTGGCACAGAGAAGTATTAACTAAACATTAGTATGTTTTGACGATTTTGTTTCACAAAAATCGTTTAACTTTTATAATTTAATAAATTTTTTTAAGAGATTTTTTTTTGTAATTGTCACTTTTTTTTTTGAGACCGTTGGATGGCAATCTGTATTGCTCACAAGTAGGGTTTGTAAATTATTATTAGAATTATCATTTCTTTATTGATACATCATCATCATCATCAAAGTCGTTCCCCCATAGATTGGGGATCGTGACCATCATCAGTCCTTGTCAGCATTGGGGTTGGGCCGGGATAATTTTCTCCAAGTGCTCCTATCAGCAGCAGTGTGTATAGCTTCGTGCTTTATTGATACAACTCAAGCATAATTCCTAACATTAAATTTTCCATCCTAGCTGGCGCCCCTCGACGACAGGTGGCGGTCGCGGCGTGAATCGCGCGGAGAGTTGTCGCGAGCGAGACGCGCCTAGACGCGGCAAGCATCGTAACGCGAGCGACCCCAACCGGCTCACCGCGCACAACAACCAGTAAGTACACTTACTATTATGTCTAGGTCCTGATGTAGGTGTAGTGGGGTAGGCAGGAATGTAATACCTTATGTGCAACACACTTTATACAGGAGAGTTCGGGAATAAGGCCAAGAGCCAGAAACGTTCCTTCAAAGATTCTAATTATTTTTTACTTTACATACCAATAATGTCTTTATTTCAATAAAGTAATACAATATACCTAAAAAAATCAAATAAATCATATAAATGCATACCTCGATTTCAAAAATAGAATTCAAATTATTTTTTTCCAGAAAATTCAAAATAACGATGAATACTGAAAAAAAATCCTCTTATTTACTCCAATTTCGTGTCGGCCATGATATGCAAATTTTCACACGATATCCAAAATCAATATCAATATTCTACTTAAAATGTTTACTCAAATAGCAAAATAAGAACAAATTCCTAGCATACCATCCCGAAATAGTGTTCTCTACTCGGGGACGAGCCATGCCAATACTTTTATTTCCTGAAGTCGACACCTGCGACAGACAGTATAACGTCCTAACTGTTACCGATGCAACTCAAATATAAACTTTATGTTTATCAACACAAAGTGGAATTTAGTCCCTAGACATCATTTTGCCTGGAATGGTGTTAATTCCATTGTAATTTTAAACCTTATTTATATTGTTATTGTGTTTATTTTTGTTTGACTATTTTGGGATACATTATTTTGAAATTGATTGTGTTTTGTTTTTGATGTAAATGAAACTTTAATTGAACTTTAATTTGTTAAGAAATCTATAATAGCAGCAGGCTATTCATGTTGGATTAATTAATCAGTAATTTGAATGAAAGTGTGATTTTACAATTCATTGACCATAAAGTTTTATTTCTAAAACTCAAAAAACTATGCAAAAAAATGATAGGTCCCTGAAATAACCAAACCTTTTACCGAAAACGCGACATCATTATCTGGACTTTCAATCTCAAATATCAACCAGCGCTAACTCATCTCCAATTCATATCAAAAACATAGTATATGTGAGTCCTTTTCAACATGGTCCCATCTATCTATGACACTCCAGTAGGCGGTGGTCTACTGATTGTACGACGCTCAATGAAACAGAGATACCTTTTCAAATTGGTTGTCTCTGTCCGAAATTGCCCAGAATATGTTGAACCTTTGTCGCGTACTATATCTCTACAGCTATGTGCCTCACCGTCTGGTTTACACGGCCAATGTTGATTGGTCTACGTGTAGGATGCTAGTATAGATAGCTAGGGGTCAGGTTATGTTGGGAGCTGCACGCTGCAGGGTGAAATAGCAGTAACAATTTTCAGTACGTTACGGGACGCGATCGAACGCGCATTGCGACGTTTTCGTACGAATGGACAGTGAATTATTTTTGTTATGTGGATTTTTTTTAATTTGAATTAGTTCCTCTGCTAAATGTGAGAACTAATTCTGGTGTTATTTTATATTGTGGTTGTAAGTAAATTTGAAGTTGACGAAAGTATATTTCTAATATATTTTAGGCTGAAAAATATTACAATAGTTTTCTAATTTCTAGGTCTTTTTGTAATTTTTTTAAATACGATCATTTTTACTAAATTATTTCATTAATTATTATTTACATTAATTAATTAATTATTTAGGTGTACCTAAATGTTTTCGATGCATTTGAAATTAAACAATTTTCCTGTAGTGGTGGTTAGTCGTAGGCTATTTAAGGATTACAAATAATGATAAACATTATTTAGGTATACTGATCTATCCTAAGCATGCAGTATAAATTGCGCTGTTCTCTTGAATAAACAACACAAATATACGTTACACGAGATCTTCCTACTTAAGGGAATTAAAAAAAAATCGAATACACCTCTAAGATTAAAATGACGGCTTTAATATGATTTCCACTGGTAGTTTGGACGTTTTTCAAATGTGTAGAGCTCTCAGGTGTTAGTTTCCTAGGTATCAAACAGTAGACCGTTAGGTTTTGATACGCAATGCGTGCTAACAATAGACAATTAGCTCTTTATTACACAAGTGATGATATTTAATAACATGTCCACTCCATTGCTTTCGTTATTCATTCATAGATTACATTTTTTATATACAATAATTTTTGTATACTAATAAAGTAAATCATCATACGGTACTGAGATCCTGGGTTCGATTCCCGGGTGGTTTATCATCATTATCAAGCCTATTTAAGTCCGCTGTTAGAAGTGCCATATTGCCCTGTCTTCTCAGTCAGTAACATCCTATCATCATCATCATCCATTTTTTGCCTGTTGTTAGTATAAGTTACCTCTGTCTATCCGTTCGGGTAAAACTCGCGTCATGTTAAAGTATGTTAATTTTCTTTCTTGTAACTTTACTAATCACCCAAACAATGAGTTATTAGACAAACAGCCACATTATCAATCTAGTGTACGTGCTAGACATTGTAAAACGCCCCCCCTCCTTCTCGCCCTACGGAGGGGTTTTTGTCTACCCCCCTATCTGAAATTCAGAAGCGTCCGGTACGCCGACGAACGTAAAATTTACTTTAAATTCTGACTAATGTTACTTACTCAACTGATCAGTAGCTAATCTCTTTCTTTATTCTGCCCTCTTTCTTCTTACGATATCCAATCATATTAAATGACAAAATGTACAAATTAAATTACATTACATGAAAATCATGACATATTACTTACTAGATGTTCATATTTTCGGATTTCACTTAATTAAAAAACTATTTCTAATTTACATTTCATCCTTATTTAAAACTACGTCACTCTGTTTGATTGGACTATTCAATCTGCATTGATTATAGCTGTCTATAGACGTAGCTGGATCGACTCGATTGTTGGCAAAATCTGCACCATCCCTCCCACCCTTCCTACCCTTATCTGCAACGACGGAAGCGTCGCGACAGCTACCGCCCGATATTTACTTTAGCCGGCCATTGTCTCATTGTGTTGTTACAAACGTCAACACCCGTCATGTTGTAGTGTCCGTCGTAAGCATGACACGATCTACAGGGAATATGAGCTCTGTCATATTTGTGATTTTTATTTTAACGGGTTTCGAGGAGAATTAGGTACATGGATTTGGAACCATGTGATTGGCTGAATCTAATTTCAAGTAGTGCTTGAGCCTTGAATTAAATCTGTAATACAAACGTCAGTCATTGTTTCATCAATCCCTTTAATGATGTATTTCTCGCGAGGTAGCCTATTCCTTATCTGAATAAACGTGGAGAAGCACATTTTATCTAATTTCTATTTAGTTGCTTCTAATTGCAACTCAACAGTCGTAGAGTAGGAATCTGTGGCATCATTGAACTAATATTTTCAAAATATTCTTACCATTTGAACCAAATATGTGTCGGGAGTGACAGTTAGCGTCTGTGAATGTTTGGAGCACGCTGCATGCTCGGCCGATGCTCTGGCGCCGTGCCAACCTCGTATGGTGTCAATGTGAGCTGCTCGAGAAGGTGGACTAGAGTGGATTCATCTTAAAAGCTATCTTTTGCAGAATTGGCATAGGTTTTGTTGTTTTTTTATTTTCAAATATTACAAACTTCAGTATATCCAATTTAAATGCATTGATTGGTATTCCAGTTTCTGTTGCATTTCTCACTTTATATGTCACTAGCTGCCCCGCGCGACTTCGTTCGCGTGGTATGCAACCTCTACCCTACTTCTACCCAACTCCTACCCAACTCCTACCCAACTCCTACCCAACTCCTACCCAACTCCTACCCAACTCCTACCCAACTCCTACCCAACTCCTACCCAACTCCTACCCAACTCCTACCCAACTCCTACCCAACTCCTACCCAACTCCTACCCAACTCCTACCCAACTCCTACCCAACTCCTACCCAACTCCTACCCAACTCCTACCCAACTCCTACCCAACTCCTACCCAACTCCTACCCAACTCCTACCCATTTTTTTTTTTTTTTTTTATACGTGGGGAAATCCTCATGGACGAACCCGGCCCGATGGGGCGGCCGGGAACAGTGCCGGACTCTTACCGGCTAAAACCACCACGGTGTTCCTTGCTTGTACCCAGTGCCGGGGGTACGGGTATCGCTCGCGCATTCTTCCGCGCCCCCGGCAGGTATTGGCCCGCCAGATGGAAAGGCGGGCCCCGTCACCCTCTGCGGCCGTCACCCAGCGGCCGCAGGAATCCTCCGAATGTGAGGCGCGCGCGGAACACTACGCCGCCGCCTCGAGGCCTGTGTCTGGTCGGGCGACAGATGCCCCGGATCTGTCACCCGCAGGCCGCGCCCTACGGTGGCCGGAGATCGTTGGCCACCCTGCGACGCCCCCTTCGTCTACTGCGGGCCGGGAGAGAGGTGACAGCCTCTCTCTCCCTTTCCGCCGCCTCCTTTGCGCTCATCACAACCTCGCAAAAAGAGGCGACGGCTGCCCACCCGCTGTCGCTCCCGACCATGGTTGACACGACGGCCGGAAGCGAGAGATGGCCCGCAGCAGAGACTACCGCGACCAAGTCGCGGCGCTGCACCGCCCAAGCTGGGCACTCCTCCAGTGTGTGCTGCGCCGTATCGTCGCGGCAGTTGTCACAATGATGACATTGGGGCGTCGGCTCCCGGCCTATGCGACACAGGTACTTCCCGAAACACCCATGTCCGGTAAGCACCTGCGTCAGCCGGAAGCTGAGGGCGCCGTGGCGTCTCTCCAGCCACTCCCTTATCACGGGCCTTACCGCCGCCACTGCGGCGTGCCCTGCCGTGGGTCGCGCAAGTCGCTGCTCCCACTCCGCTACTAGAACTTGGCGGAGCTCTGCCCTGCGTGCCTCAACCTCTCGAGGCACCAGGCGCTCGCCCCGCCCTAGCGCTTCCACGCGCCACCGGTACAGTGACGCGAGGACCTTCGCGTCTAGGTCCCAGGGCGGGGATCCGGCTAGGAGGCTCGCCGCCTCGAAAGAGATCGTACGGTACCCCCTTATGACCCTGACGGCCATCACTCGCTGTGGTCTTCGCAACGCTGCGACGTTGCGGACCGTCAGGGTGTCCGCCCACACTGGCGCGGCGTAAAGCGCCATCGACCGTACGACCCCCGTGTAGAGCCTCCTGGTGGTGATGTTTGGTCCCCCCAAGTTGGGCAGCAAGCGCATGAGCGCAGAAGCGGCGCCCAACAAACGGGGGGCGAGCCGCTGGAAATGCGGCCCGAAGTTCCACCGGCTGTCGAGGACGAGTCCTAAGTACTTCATCGTCGACTCGACAGCGATGGAGACTCCTCCCACCACGATGGTGGATCCCGGAGGTGGCTTCATCCTCGGCCCGTGAAAACAAATGGCCTCGGATTTGTGCAAGGCCACCTCGAGGCCCAACCGCCGGATCCTACCAACGACGTGCGCGACCCCGGCTGTCGCCCTGATGGTCGCCTGCCGGTACGTCTTCCCACGTGCTGTCACTAGCGTGTCGTCGGCGTAGCAAGTGACGCCGACGCCGTGGAGAAGCACACCGCGCAGAGCCCAGTCGTACCCGATGTTCCAAAGGAGTGGGCCCAACACCGACCCCTGCGGAACACCGCACGACGTCTCTCGCCGACCCCAACCTTCTCGACCCGGGTAGATAACACTACGCTCCGACAAATAAGCCCCGACAATGCGGCGGAGGTAGCTGGGCACCCCGTGATAGCGGAGTGCCTCCCTGATGGTATTCCAGGGCAAGGTGTTGAAAGCGTTGGCGATGTCGAGCGACACCGCCAAGACCACCTCACCCCGGGCGACTGCTTCCTCCGCCAGGACCCTCACGCGCATGATCGCGTCCACTGTTGAGCGCCCCTGACGGAAACCGAATTGGTTATCCGCCAAGTCCGGCCCCTCCCCAGACATGTGCCGGACGAGGCGGTCGGCGATGATTCGCTCGAAGATCTTACACACCTCGTCCAGCAACACAATGGGCCGGTAGGCAGATGGCGAGTCTGCGGGGCGCCCCTCCTTCCTGAGCAGGACCAGCTTTCCGGTCTTCCACCAGCTTGGAAACTGGCCCCGCTCCAGACATGCGCTCAGGAGTCCTGCTAGTCGGGGCCCGAGAGCCCTTATGGCCAGGACCCACGCACGGCCTGGAATGCCGTCGGGCCCTGGGGCGGTGTTTTTGATGCGAGCCACCGCCACTCTCATCTCTACCCGGGTCACTTCGGGCACCTCTTCGTCGTCGTCACTTTCCGCGTTGGGCACATTGCGAGGCGGAACCATGGCCGGTGGTGTGTGTTCCGGCCTCGTGGGAAATAGAGCGCCCACCACATCCTCCAGCAACTGTGGCTGAAGACTCCGGGACAGTGGGGGGGCCCAAGGGCGTAGCTTGCCCCTGACCATTCGGTAGGGGCGCCCCCACGGATCTCGCTCCAGAGTCTCCAGCAGCTCTTCCCGGGCCGCGGTTTTGGCCCGCACGATGGCTAGCTGGAGGGCGCTCTTCGCCTCCACGTAGTTCGTGTAGAGTTCCGCCTCTGTGGCCGCCGCTGACGGAGAGCGGCGGCGTCTTCTTCGGTACCGAGCGTACCGGCGTCGCACCTCCACGCACTCCATGCGCAGCTGCGCAATCGTTTGCGACCACCAGTACACTCGGCGCCTGGATGGTAGCGGCTGGACCCGGGGCATAGCAGCATCGCAGACTTGCTGCATGCTCTCCCGGAACCACTCTGCCTCCCCGTCGATGTTGACAGGCCTGGCGGGGAAATCCAACCAGGCCTGCACGATAGAGGCCTCCAGGAGAGCCTCCCTATCCAGCCGCTTAAGTGCCCAACGCGGGCCGTCTCCAACGCCCACCGGGGCCGCTTGGACCGGCCCGACCGAGGTCTGGGCGGAGACGCTGAACCGAATGTACCTGTGATCGGACAGCGTCTCCACCTCCTCCACTACGTGCCAGCCCTGGACGCGGCGCGCGAGAGCGGGACTAGCGAACGAGAGGTCCACTATCGACCCACCCCGCTGTCGCACGCACGTCTGCACGGAACCCCGGTTCAGGAGAAGCAGGCCCTGCTCGACCGCCCACTCCTCCACCAACTCGCCCCGCACATTGGTAGTCGGGGAACCCCAAGCCACAGACTTGGCGTTGAAGTCCCCCAAGACGAGAACGGGACGAGGACGACGACGACTGACGTCAGTGCCCAGTTCGGCAATGATTGCCTCGAGGTCAGCGAGAGATAGGCTGGGGGCGAAATACACCCCCGCGACCACAAAATCCCCCCAAACTGCCGCGACATAGCCCCGCCCCCGGGTGACGGCCTCAAGGGGAGGGGTGTCAGCGGCAGACCTTACTATTAGCGCCACCGAGTCGTTGGTGTCGCTCACCCAGTCATCCCTGGGTGGCACAAAATACGGCTCGGCGACGACTGCCACATCAATCGACCACTGCGCCATGCTTTGGAGCAAAAGGTCCTGAGCTCTGGCGCAGTGGTTTATGTTGGCTTGGAGGAGACGATGGTGTGGGGCCATTATTGTGTGTCCATGGCCGTTGTCTCCTCCACAGCCCTCGGCGGATCTGCTGCCGCAGCCGGTGGGTGAACCGGCTGAGAGGTACTAGCTCCTACCTTTTGTTGGTCCTGAGTATTGGAAGCCGGTGGATGAACCGGCTGTGTCTTGGCCTTTGTCTTCTTGTTGGTGGGCCTGGCGCAGGCCTTAGCACCGGTCTGATGGTCGGCTGGCTGGCCGGATGCCGCACAGAGAATGCAGTGCGGCGCGGCAGTGCAGGAGCCAGCCTTGTGACCGGGCTGACCGCAGCGGAAGCACAACTGGCTGCGGTCGACCCCCACGGTGCACCGTACACCCACGTGTCCCCCTTCGAGACAACGGTAGCACCTTAGAGGCTTCGGCGGCAGTAGCGTGACCTGCGCCGAGACCCATCCTACGAGCAGTCTCTTCCCTTCTTTTAGCTTGTTGGCCGCCGCTACGGGACAGCTGACGAGCACTGTCCCAAGGCCGGAGATACCTCTGCGGATTGTGCCCGCCTTGACTTGATCTGGCGGGCAGTTTCCGGCCTTTGATATGGCAGCGGCGACCTCCTCCGGGGTGACGGAGTCATCCAGACCCGAGATGCGCAAGTCTGCGCATTTGGTGGGCCTGGACACTCTGACGTCGTTGATGCCGAGAGACGCCCTCAGCCGATCAGCTAGGGCGTCAGCTTTTGGGCCACTAGTGGCCCCCGAAATTTCCAATAAGCGACCTCCGGTAGCTGTAGGCTTGCACCGGAGGCCTGTTATGCCGAGATCGCTCAGTGAAATTTTGGATTTCGCCTCTGCCAAAATCCCGGCATAACTGAGACCCCGCTCCTCTGCCCCAGGCTGCAGTGTGATCACCACTGCTGTAGAGCGAGGGGCGCGGAGCCTCGCGGCCTCTTTTTTGGCCGCCACCTCTTCCTTCTGGGCCTTTTGTTTGGCCCTGCGGCGCGCCTTCTTGCTTTTCTTTTCGGCGCCCGCGATTGTCCACTCCGCCTCTTTCTGAGTAGAAGCAGAGGCGGGTTTAGTAGGTCCTTGTTTGCTAGCTTGCGTAGGCGGCGTTTTAAGGGCAGCCGCAGCTTCAGTCTTGGCCTTCTTCTTCGTTGTTTTTCGCCCCTGGACCTTATCTTGCGACAAGGTGGTAGGCGCTGTAACTTCCTGGTTGGTCAAATCAGTGGGTGCAGCAACCGCCTGTGCCGGTGGTTTGGCACGGGACGCTGCGACCGTAGTCGCGTTTGTCGGCGCTGGTGTGCTGCGCTGGTCTGCAGCTAGGGGAGGTCGTAGAATCCTCCCCTCCAGTACAGAGAATCGGGCATTGAAGCTCGCCATCTCCTGACGGATTAGGCGAGCCAACTCCGTCTCTTTTGGCGGCTGCTGCTGTTGAGGCTGCGGCTGCAACTGCGGTTGCGGCTCTGGCAAGCCCACTTCTCTCCTGAGGACCTCGCGGCGGAAGGATGCCATTTCCGCCTTTAGGTCCTTATGCTCCCTGCGGAGCTCCGCCATTTGGGCTGCCAACTTGATGTTTTGGGCCCGTAGTAGTGCCGTTTCTTCAGTCGTGGTGCGGCTGAGTAGCACCTCGGCACTCTCTAAGATCGAGGCCGCCGCCTCTTTGAGTGCCTTCTGGCTGCACCCACTGAGGCCCTTGGAAACCTTGCTGACCCTTTTTATGGCCGCAACCGCATCTGTCATCCTTCTGTTAAGGTCGGAGGCAGGTAACTCTGTTGCCTCGACGACCACTTCAGTTCCAGGGAGGACAGAAGACGACTCCGACAGTCGGGCGACTCTCCTTTGCGTCACCCTCTTCGTCAGAGTCGCAATCTGCCGCTCGTCCTCCTCCTGTTTTTCGGCGGCTTCTGCGGCCTTTTTGGCAGCCGCAGCCTCGCGCCTCGAGAGGAAAATCCCGACATTTTTGCTATTTGTCGCTGGCCTTCCTCTTCCGTCTTTTTTGGTACCGACTTTAGGGGCCGGTACCTCTGTATCACTCAGGGCCGAATCTGACCCCGAGTCCACAACGCTCCTTGGGCGTTTCCGCAATCGTTTTGAGCTCACGCTCTCCACGCTTGCAACGCTCATCACACTGGACGCGTTATCTGAGTCCGACAACGCGCCCATCCTCTCCACCAGTACCAAAGGTACCTTAACTCCTACTTCATCATTTTTTTGTTGTTTGTTCAAGTTAAAATCATCCATATCAAGTCCCACGAGTAGGGAAGCAACTAAATGTCAGCACCGGGCAGTGGCTCCATACCCGGGCAAGCCTATATACTGCTGGGGACGGCAGGTACCAGCAGGTGGGGGCGCTATCGACCGACATACCCAGTGGCCACTCATCCTCTCGCCGCGCCCCCAAAACTTAGGATTGGGTGGTTTTTTATCTTAGAGGTGTCCTTCCTCTGGGCCAGGCGGTTAAGCCAAGCCCCCGGCGGCGGCATTAAACATGCCTCCGTCCGCTGTCCGGCCAACCCGACTCAGCGGACCCGCCGAAAGGTTTGCTCCTCGATGAACGAGGAGACAAACGACGCCGCTTCGGTGCGCCTGCACCTCCGCGCGTGTGGTCGCATCCTTGACATGTCGACGAGCGTCGACGAGGCAGGAGCGACCCCTCCCTGTGTCTCTCTTAGTCTGGCCTCTCCCCTGAACCTTTCCGGCATGAGTAACTCTACCGGCAAAGCTCCAGGATCATCGAGACACGCAAGCCCCACCACGACGACAACGTGGAGACACCCTCGGTGGGGACCCAACTCCTACCCAACTCCTACCCAACTCCTACCCAACTCCTACCCAACTCCTACCCAACTCCTACCCAACTCCTACCCAACTCCCACCCAACTCCTACCCAACTCCTACCCAACTCCTACCCAACTCCTACCTTTTTTTTTTATCCTATGTCCTTTCCCTGGTTCTAAGCTACCTCCCCACCAATTTTCAGCCAAATCGGTCCAGCCGTTCTCGAGTTATAAATGGTGTAACTAACACGACTTTCTTTTATATATTTACTAGCTGCCCCGCGCGACTTCGTTCGCGTGGTATGCAACTCCTACCCAACTCCTACCCAACTCCTACCCAACTCCTACCCAACTCCTACCCAACTCCTACCCAACTCCTACCCAACTCCTACCCAACTCCTACCCAACTCCTACCCAACTCCTACCCAACTCCTACCCAACTCCTACCCAACTCCTACCCAACTCCTACCCAACTCCTACCCAACTCCTACCCAACTCCTACCCAACTCCTACCCAACTCCTACCCAACTCCTACCCAACTCCTACCCAACTCCTACCCAACTCCTACCCAACTCCTACCCAACTCCTACCCAACTCCTACCCAACTCCTACCCAACTCCTACCCAACTCCTACCCAACTCCTACCCAACTCCTACCCAACTCCTACCCAACTCCTACCCAACTCCTACCCAACTCCTACCCAACTCCTACCCAACTCCTACCCAACTCCTACCCAACTCCTACCCAACTCCTACCCAACTCCTACCCAACTCCTACCCAACTCCTACCCAACTCCTACCCAACTCCTACCCAACTCCTACCCAACTCCTACCCAACTCCTACCCAACTCCTACCCAACTCCTACCCAACTCCTACCCAACTCCTACCCAACTCCTACCCAACTCCTACCCAACTCCTACCCAACTCCTACCCAACTCCTACCCAACTCCTACCCAACTCCTACCCAACTCCTACCCAACTCCTACCCAACTCCTACCCAACTCCTACCCAACTCCTACCCAACTCCTACCCAACTCCTACCCAACTCCTACCCAACTCCTACCCAACTCCTACCCAACTCCTACCCAACTCCTACCCAACTCCTACCCAACTCCTACCCAACTCCTACCCAACTCCTACCCAACTCCTACCCAACTCCTACCCAACTCCTACCCAACTCCTACCCAACTCCTACCCAACTCCTACCCAACTCTTTTTTTTTTTTTTTTTTTTATCCTATATCCTTTTCCTGGTTCTAAGCTGCCTCCCCTCCAATTTTCAGCCAAATCGGTTCAGCCGATCTTGAGTTATAAGTGGTGTAACTAACACGACTTTCTTTTATATATATAGATATATATAAGATTTTGGGAGTTGATGTTTTATCTCCGCCTGTTTACGGCTTATTATATTTTTCATTGCTAGGCATTTGTAAACCTTTTCTTTAGTACTTCTGACACCCGCAATTTTTTTCTTCCGCATTCATTCCAAGCCAGATGTCAATATTTTTGTTAGTTTTGTTTTAGGTTTGGGATAATAAATTAATTTTCTATTTTCAGAGGTTAAAGCAAATTACATAAAAACGATAATAATTTACCGACGTTACTCATACACGTTTCCTAGAGCATGTTGACCATCACTTCCTCTGCTGTAACTCATCACTCGCCGCAATTTGTTACATTTTATTGAAATATTATGTCACTTGAGCGTGCAAAATAATATTTTATCACCTACAACTAAATTTAGTGGCCGCTTACACAGTTTATGTCTTGTAGCATCGACATCACCTAGATCTCAGAAGAACATTCCGTGAAAATATATTTACTGCGTGCTTTTCATCTTTCATGTTTGTTTTTTATCAATGTGTTTGGTAGTAGAATAATATTATGTTTTGATGATTAGGGTTTCCCCGTGTTGTTGATTTGGACTGCTGATTCTATTTCGTTTTGAGGGTAAAACCTAATGTCGTTGTGATGCTTTTAGTTATTGGAGCAGCAATAAAGCTTCTTAATGTAAGTTTGTAAATATTTACAGAAAACTGTGACACATACGATTCTAATTTCATATAATCTAAATCGAAATGAAATAAACAGAATATGAATCATTCAATTAGAGCTAGTCTCAATGCTTTGAATAGACATCAAAGAAGATAAGAATGCGGAACTGAAACAAATAGTAACGAAATACACAGTTTAGCAAACATTTCAAAATACGCAACGAAAGTTGTAGCAAAGGAATGAATACTTCAAACAGTCGGGGAACTTTAAATTCTTGGAGCAATACTCGGATCACAAATCTTCTATATAAACATATTTTAGGAATTAAATATAAAGCTACAACCTTCAGTGGCTTCCTGTACGATGAAGTCGAGCTAGTGTAAATCTTCCACTACGCACGCGGAGACCGCGGCGTACGCGCCTTCGTTTGTTTTTCTGTTTATGTTACAACCGCCAGTGCGTTTTATATCCGATCGGAATTTATATTCTGACTGTGCGAATCGTTGTTTGTTACAAAATAAATGAACGAGGAATTAAATGTAGTAATATTGGAATTTATATTGGCTCTAGTTGTAACCTTTCCAAGAATCGTTAATTTCTTAGGTGAGCAAATTGTTTAGGTACGAAATTTCATATCGAATGTATCTAATAATATCCTACATTAACAAGAAGAACCTGGTTATCCCCTAAGCTATCTTGGAAGCCATCCCTATCCTATTCGAAATACACCAGCTGTTTCAATGTCAAAAATGATGCGATTAGTGTTGTTACTTAATTAGTTTGAGGTATTTTTATATTTCTACTGCACCACACTTGGGGTGTCAGCAGTCACAAAACGTCAAACTTTATTTCCGTTTTTTCCCGTAGTGCTTCTACCATACTTCCCTTGGGATTCATTAAGAATTTGCCCTCTTCGATTTACAATCAGAAATGTGAAGTTGTTTTCCCGCATACCAACGAAGCAGAATTACTTATATTTACTTTAAGGATTAGCTAAAACATGTGCACTTATCCCAGTCTGATAATGGGAGATACGGGCAAATGACTGACACCGGTTATGGAAAAATACACAACCTACGCAGATGATTGCATTTCACTACTGTGATTTAGATTCATTTTATCTCTGACGTAGTTATGACCAACATATAAATGTTCAAATGTCAGGATTATCATAGGAATGGATCCTCACTGCGCAAAGGGAGGCTAACTCTTCTTAAATGTCAAATTACTTGTCAATAAATCTCACGTCGGAGGCAATTTGTGAAACCCTTTCTCAGCCCGTCCATCTTAATCTTCGTTCTCCGCAACCTAAGTAAATCCAATGTAAGCTATATTGATTGACTGACACATTTGCTTTTCAAGACATTTATTCCTTTTCTCTATCAATTTTAAACGTATTTTGCTTCAGCTATTTTGGGGACTTGTATTATTAACAGATTGCTCCCCACCAGGCCTTGATGTATTAGTCTATCTGACGCTTGCAATCAGATTATTAATGTCCGATCTGTTCGCTTCAAGGCTGACCTTCTTCATCTTAATTTCTCATACATGACATGGTACTTTAATTTGCACTTAAAAATCAAGACATTAATTACAATCCTCCCCCTTCTTATCCATTTATAACTTTTAAAAAACGTGACCAGGTCGAAATACTTG
Source organism: Pyrrhia umbra (assembly GCA_963891755.1). Taxonomy (NCBI): domain Eukaryota; kingdom Metazoa; phylum Arthropoda; class Insecta; order Lepidoptera; family Noctuidae; genus Pyrrhia; species Pyrrhia umbra. Next base: position 9,095,107 of record OY982943.1, read on the forward strand.
AAGGTTGATCTTACGTATTTTAGTTTTCCTCTAATTTCTACAAAATAGAAACACAACACAACAACATTATTCCGTTCTCATTTTAATCAGTTGTTTACTATCAAAGAAAAGTGTCTCAGTCAAATTTTTTTTACCTACTTCAGTGTTGTTTTTCAATAACCATCCATGAGCTATAAAATATTAACAATTTAGTTCCGAATATCTAGACTATGTCGAATGTCGGCGCAAGAGTCGGAACCAATTCGCAGAACGAGTGCTTGTGTACGGGTAATTATTTCATCACGAGCCCGCTCCACTCTGCCGACGGAAATAGTCGCTAGGTCAGATGCTAGGCTGGCCCCTGGTATGATTCGGTACCTGGAATTATCATTTAAATAATATTAAGCGAGCCTATATACTTCTGTCCTCTCTGAGCTAGTAGATGTAGTCTAGAAGGCGTTTTTTTAATTTTCAATAAGGATTTCTATTTTGGATTCTGATTTAAACTGAATAAAAGCTCTAAAATCCGTTATTATGGATATTTCGAGAGGTATCTAAATATCAAAATCAAATAAATACTGTTTGTATTTCCGTGAATCCCTGAAAAGGAAGGAAGCGGATTTGCGGCGCTCTGACGTTAGTAATTGTAATAAAATTGATTATATAACCAAATTTGTTTGATGATGAATTTCTGGAAACGTTCGCTGAACATAAACGTGAGACGGAGAGGTCGACGGCCAAATTATCAGAGAGATTTATTCGCTAACCGAGAGGGTGTACCTCTTGATCCTTTGATCGGTTGCCAATGCCTCGTCGCTGCACTGATATTAAGAAAAATCTTTTAATTACGCCCGTCTATGATGCAAAATAGATTTAGTATATCGTCATGCTGTCATTTTGCTGAAATTGATATTATTGCTCTGCACTTTTTTGTTGTACAACAAGTTATTCGTGTCCGTCCGGAATGTCGCAGTGTAGTTGTGTCCGACTGCAAACTTTTCATTCATAATTTCGTGTAACTTATAAATAAAACGGATTTTAGGTAACCTGAAATCCGCCTAGTTTTATTGTCAGACTTGTGCATAAATCTTTCTCAGTGCAACAATAGCACGTTTGTTACAGCAAACTGGAGCATTCGCAACTATATTAGACTTGACGGGTCCGTTTAATGTTTAGTTAATAAATATTCAGGACTGGCGGCCGATTAACGTTCGTTAGGAACCATCAAACTCCCCCGTAGACCTCGTCGGCAAACGATCAAACCAGGATATTACCATTATGTCATTCATTTCCATCTCGTGTTTTTGTTCCCGCATCCCACCTGACCACTCATGCACTTACGTAATATCATGACTCAAAACACCTCTGTTTACAAATCTCCTAATAACTACGTACAGCTTAATTTCAACGCCAGATTAGTCTCCCATCAATACGCGACAGCCATGTTTGAAAGCTGTCAGAATGACGTGCATTTGCGCGGGAACTCGATTCGGCTCGCAAATCATTGACCCATTCCCGCTGCTATTCTCGTTGCCAGCGCTCGTTATTATTGAAAAAGATATAATATTTATTAGAGGCAGCGACGTGATTCATCTTATTGAAAATAATTTTCACAAAGTTCAGTGTATGATAAAGGTTTATACGACTGCTATTAATCTTACCTTGAATTTGATACGTTCATTCTGAGCGGAGAATAATTTTAGCAATACTAATGGGCGGCGTATATCTTTCTTGCGGAGATTATAAACTGACCTCAGTGTTACGATTTAATTCTAACCTTTCTTCCTGTTTATAAAAATCGTTTCAAATTTTTCAGTTGACACTGAAACAGTACTCTCTACTATTTTTTTATTTTCAATATCAGAGCGTTCCTTTTTTTCTTATTCCTTAACATACGTCTACTCAGATTTCCCCGCATTAGCAAAGAACTGTATGCACTAAGTAAGGTATGCTTAACGTGATCAATGAAGGCTTACGGCCGGTGTCAAGTGGGGCGCCGCTCGCGGAAGTCACTCGACTCTCGAAGCCGTACAATACAGCTATCATAATTGTACCGACGTCTTCGTGACGCGTCGATGCCTTGTTGGGTATCTTTCGTTGTGTAATCAGTTCCTTCAATATTGTTGGTTACATGATTTAATTGACGGTTTACAGTATCAATATCGTCAGTTGCGGTTTTTTCATGGGACCTTGGCGGGGTGTAATTGCACTATAATTGACTGAAGTGTTAATTTAGTCAGCATTGGTGCATTAAACTCCGAATTAGATTTGATATAAAATAACAAAATGGCTGCCCAAATGAATTTTTGTTGCACGAGGTCTTTGTTAATGAATTTAATTCTGTATTATTTTCTACGTTCGACCAGTTTGAAACAATATTTCTCAGTACCATCATGAAAGGAAAAATCCCATGTCCTCATCAGTTTTAAACCCAAGCTAATTGATCTGAGCAAACATCCACCCATCCCAGGTCGCGCCCATATTGATCCAAGGATTTATGCGCACATAAGCTTGACCTGAACCTGTGGCAATGACAAACGGCGACAAACACCATAACCTGGAACACACGTATAACTTGCTAACTAAACGAGGCTGCGGTGAGCAAGGTGTTCCGAGTTTCTTGGGACTTTCCGAAGTCTTTGTTAGATATCTTAGTTCTAAATAGGTACTTGTATGTTTTGTGTTGTGTTTCCTAAGTATTTTAGGATTCTTTGTCTAGGGAATTTCTCCTTAGTTACCTGTGGAATTCTTGCTGTATACTATGTAAGTCTGATCAGGAAACGCTAGGTATACTTTATTATTTATTTGGGTTAGTGGTTTTATTAATTTCTGTTTTCTTTCCTTGTGTTGTGGTCAAATCATCCTCATTGAATTAGATGTCCATTAGATGGCTGCTTAGGGAATACAATAATGTCACATTCAGCCATTTACATAAATTAATTGACTAGCCTCTCCTTGATTCTGTCTTCTTATGTAGAACCAGCATTTTTTTGGGTTTAGACTATCCTATGTTTACTGCTTTTGCTGGTCACCTCAACCACACAGTCTGAGTTGACAATGGTGTGTCTTTATGCGTTCCACTTGTACGGGTGGTGGCACACCCCATGACGTCAGCAGCACACCTCAAAGACTCCTTGCTCTGGGGTGGCAGCTTTATGACTGGCCGTTGTGATTGGTGAAAATACTTTGGGTGACACCTGTTATCTGCAGCTAGGCTATAAAGGTTAGGTGGTAATAGCCTTCCAAATCCAATCCAATCCTTACTTAATCAAATTAAATTGAACATAACTTCTGTCCATTTTTTTTGTTAAGATATTTATGCAATTTGGCATATAACTTGAACACTAACGTGAGAAAGAAAAGTTTTTTTTAATGACTCCCGCCGTGGGTGTAACAGACGGAGTTGTTTTCAGACTTATAATATTAGTAGAATCTCCATCAGCATCTTACCATGATCAATGTACACGTCCCTATTAATCATCATTTCATACAAATATCTTTTAAGAAATTCACGGAAGAAATTCCAATGATCAATTCAATGGATTCATTTGTACAGACTCACGTAATTTCTATTTACTAGTCCAAAGAGTCACTATTGTTTATGGTCCCCTTTAAATATTGTAATAACCTGCCAATACGTCAACTTTATACAATCGAAGGAATCTTTATACGTCAGCTGCGGCCCTCGTGTTCTTATTGTAACACCCTTTCTGTACGGCGTGTTATAAGACTATGATCTCGCTCCGTAGAACTGAGCTAGTCGTCGCGAGATACTCGCGCGGTACACACGTTTTCTCGCGCTTCATTCAAATCGATTATAGTATCGAGTTGACAGTGTTGGTAATCGATTGTCTCCTAATTGTTGTGTTCGATAGAAGTGTTTACTTTTGAATCTACGGTGTTAGTATTGTTTTTAATGTTATTATTGTAAGAGCGATATTTTGAATTTTATTTTTCCTCTGTTTTTTATTGGTTGTAGAATTTTTCAGAGGAATAGGTGCAATGTAGCATAGTGATGCTAAAGCATCTTTTACTTTCGGATTCTACTCCGAAGATAACAAGAGAAGTTAATAAATAAATCAATTAGTAATTTGAAGTATCAGACAAACGCTTTGGTAAATCAATATCAAAATCTTTCTTGAAATTAATTTCAAATTTTAAATAAACATCGTACCGAATTTCGGTCAGTCATTTTGAAGATCAGCTCCCACATATCGACATACACTTATAAAGGCATGATATTAAATTGATGATACATTTTAAACCTCATATTGTAGGCATCTGTTTTGTTTAAACTGATAGTTCTGTTGTACAATAATAGCATGCATTCCTGCGCTCGTCACCGAGAGGCATTTAAAAGACTTGCTCATATCATTATGCTTTACCGTAATTATCTGGTGTTTGTGACATTTTTTCTAACTTCTTTAAAGCTGACAGTGACAGTGGACCAACGTCCTTAGTATTTGATCAATGAATAGATTTATTCATTGATCAAATACTTTTAGCTCCAAAATGAAATGATAACTATTTCTAACTGAAGTTCAATTATGTAACTGCCACCGTGACTGATGACAAATTATCGGCATTTGATTTAGAAATCTCTGAAGATCTAAGCTTGCTAGGTGAACGCTGAATTCTGCAGTCTGTTTGAGCTGTAAACCCATTTGGAGTAAAATCAGTGTTTTTGGGATAGTTTTCATATATTACAGTTGTTTATTCTCATTGCACATTTTAAACTCATTTTTATATATATTATTTAAATCCCAAACTTAAGAGTACCCAAATTTGTCGCGGACCCCTTTAGTACTAAATATATTAATTAATTGTGGCTTCGTGAACTGTTTATGTTACAGACAAATTTTGAATCGCTGATATAATGCAAAATATGTGTGATTTGGTTCTCTTTCTCTTTCTAGCCTTTCCCTCCAACCTAATATAGTCTACAGCTTTCCTTTTTTTAAAGGGAATGGAGAAACCCCGTAGCTCTGTTTCACGTGCCACCTAAAGTGACAAATGTCTTTAATTGACATAGGTCAGACGGGTAGGTCGGAGTAAAATTAGCATTGTTGCCTTCTGGACAGACTAGACGCTAACCTAACATACTGGGGAAAAGGCTAGGAAAATAATTGCTTAGAACCAGCAAATCTTATTCAGTTCAATCAGTTCTTTGAATTTAAAAGGACCTAAAAATCCAGAGTAGCCAGCGAAGAGTCACCTTGGTGAGGACAGTCCTATTTTGATTTGAATGATCTTCTTTAATATTAATAAACGTGAATCACGTAATATGTATGTGCTAGCATTCACTGTGACCTTGTACTAAGTGGAATTAGTCTCTCATCGGTCCCTCCAAAGATAATAATTTAGCATGATGATGTACAAGTCGCTGGAAAAAGACTGACCTAGCCAAATATACGAACCCTGTTTACTTTACTTAATTCTAGGAAGTAAGTTGAGAAATTAGCATCATCGTCACCCCGTATCAGTCCACTGCTAGATCTCTCCTATGCCGGCCCTCTGAAAGAAAGTTTCAAAGAAAATTTTCATGATTTAGAATCGTCACTAATACCTGTACGCCTTATTTTAGCGTAAATTATAATATCCCATTTAGCAAAAATTAATTCACTACCTATTCACCTTGTCAAGAAAAACGTAATAATATAGATGTTTTGCATAACAGTAATAAAACAATAAATCTGCATACGTTGCGGTAACCGACACGCTTTCGTTTATTTCACTAAAGCAAGGTTTAATTGTTAGCTAGATTAACTTTTACTTTTATCTAGCTGGATACCAGTTAAATTGTATTTTAGACTGCCGTTGTGGCAATATCGTTCATTTTTACGAAAAGCTGTAACGTTTTAAAAATCTGTAATATCACAAGTAATAATGTTTTTTTTTTCATTGATTTTTTAGTTATGAGATCGTATAATTATATACGAATAGTAATTGAATTAAGATTCAATAAAAAGGTACGTATTTACAAGATATTTAAAACAGAACAGTGTAGGAGTCAAAGGCAAAGGCGTTTGTTATTTAAATAAGTTTTTGCTCGTATTAACAAATTGAATAGCAGAATTGTTTCTTTTTAAAGTCTTTGAATGGTGAGTGTGGTGATTCAATCAAATTCCATTCAGTTATTTTTGAGATAACTTCGAACATATACCTAAACTTACGTGGCCAAACATTTTTAGTAAAGTGTGATAGCTTTATTTTTACCTCACCTTTTAGCTAGAAAAACAAAGTTCTATCAATCTGCCATTAATGTAAATTCGATCGAAAACAATGGAAGATTTTCTTTTGTTTTCCACGTTCAAATAGCCAGGCATAAAAAAGAGATAAATATAGGATTAATAATAGCAGTGACGTTGTTAGACTCAGGCTAGATCTCGGCCTAGGATGAAACTGACCTGGGCCGTAAACATCAGCAGTTTATAGCTGCAGTTAGGTTTGTTTGCAGACTTTAAAATCGTGTGTTTGAAGCAAAGTTTTTATTTTATCGCTTTGATGTAACTATGAGACTTTAAAAAAATCTTATACTGGATGCTGTAAAGACTGCTTTATTTAAAAAAATACGTATTTAAATCAGCTGATATCATTTTAGTTACCGATGAAATCATGATCACGAATCGACTATTGTCACAAATTGGCCAGTAGTTTCAGAGATTACTTCCTATCAAGCAGACAAACAAAGCCTCTATACTGATAAAATACTATAAATAAGGAAATTGATTTGACTGATAGCCTACACATTAATGTAAAATGATAATTAATCCAGTAAAAGGCAATAAAGTCAAGATAAAGAAACCTACAACACAAATCTTTGAGTCTGAAGTAAAATCTTGTAAACTATCCTTTCCTTATTACCTTATACGTATTAAAAACATAATTGTATCATTTTCCTAGGCTAGGCTGGTATTACCATAGGGTTATGTCTATAACCGGAGACTGGCTACATATGGTCGTGCACCATTATTGTCTATTATGTTGGGCGCCATTGAGATCGGACGGTTGACGTCACAGATAATTACGGCTTAAGAACTGTTCACATATTAGTGATAAGAGGTGTTTTTTTTTTGAAAATTGCATATAAAATATTACCTCTACTTATTTACATTCTAGGATCGGTAATGATCATTCAACTGCCTAGCCTTTTCCCAAATGTTGTTCGGTTGGAGGTAGCTTAGTGTTCGGATTCCAGTCTAATCCGGTTACTGGGTAGCACGATAGCGCTTGATTAGACTGGTTTGGGCTGTCTTGATCCTGATTATTATGGAAGTCGGGATCTGATTTAAGATCCATGTATCTATCTGAAAATTTCCTTAAAAACTATTCTATACTTACTGCTTCCCACGGGAATTACTTAATGCACTCGGATAAATAGCAGCCTATTCGTCTCCAGGGTCCCATCTATCTCAGTGACATATTTTATCCAAATCGGTACTACCGTTTTACCGTGAAAACGTAACAAACAAACAAACTCACTTTCGCATGTATATATTAGTTAGGAATTATTAGTAAACCAAAATCATCAGATAATTATAAGAACCCAATTTCCTAAGTTTAACACGAATATGTTTGATCTTTGTGTACACAACCGGAGTCACAGTTTATTCAACGTGTGTACAGAATGATATGTTGCCGATTTGTTGTAACAACTTATACATACGAACATACATTAGTTCTTTTAGGTGTAGGTAGGAAGGGAAGACAGCTTGGAACTGCGAACTATGTACATTTTGTAGGGATGGTGAAGTTTTTAATCTTAAGGGTTTCGTGTTTATTTAAATGACGGTTTTGTTGGATAATAAGCGTTTTATCTGATACTTAGCGTACTTAGCAATGTTATTAAATCAATAATTTTAATTTCTTTATTTTGTCAACTTCAGAATTTGCAATATCGCTTTACAATACCATAAAATTTAGTGACAACAAATAAAGCAAAGCACCACATTTCACAGTGACTTAACCCAGTGCAATAAATATGACAATAAACTGATACACACAAAAATATTAGTGTTTCTGTTGATTACCGTGTGAAGTGATAAGTGTGAGTTACCATGGCAACGCCGGCGCCCCCTCGCGTGTCCAGGAACGTGTCGCTGCCGGCTGGCAGGCAACCCCCCACTGTCGCCATGCTGGCTCGCCGGACTCTGTCCGAAAGGTAAAGGTTTTGTGCTGATTCAGTTGTTTTTCGAACTTGTAACTTTTTTGGCGTTTTATTATAGAAAGATAATTATTTGAAATGAACTTTGATATGGGTTGCCTCCCTGGTTCATATTTGACATCTGTCCTAAATGTTATCAGAATGAGTTCAGTCGTGAAATGAAAAATAAAATAAAACCGACTTCCCCGAAAAGACGCTTGTCGGCAGAACATCGCCCTAGAAGTCGATCCGACTTTTGATTGTAAATTCTGTCGAATTGAGAACCTACTCCTTTTTTGAAGTCTGTTAAAAAGCGTGAAAATGTAACACTAAAACATTCTACAGTACTTTTAGATTAATAATAAAGAATAGAAATTAGAAAAGAGTTTGAAACTGTTGTTTTGGTGTCAATAGACTTGCTCACTATTGGGAAGACAATTGGCAGAATATGGATGTAGAATCACATCTACTAAAACTTTTGGGGATAACAAGCGTGATGTTATATGTACGCTAAACAGGCCTGTACCCAACAGTGGGACACTAGGCCGATGATGATGATGACACTAATTCCCGATTAATCACTCACCCCAAATCATTCAAACACATGTTACCGCGGTCAGTAGTCGAAGTAATGTTATCGTCGGACACACCCGTCCGCGATAACTAGGCTGAGTAGCTTCCTATCAGCAGCTCTCTTATCCTGGTAACTCGTTTAACAGTGACAGCTAGTCTGTCAGTCCGACTTATTAGTCATCAAATATATAAAAATGGATTGATGTTCGTTAGTCTCGCTAAAACTCCAGAACGGCTGGGCCGATTTAGCTGATTTTGGTTTTGAGATTAAGGTTAGATTTGATATTGTTGATTAGCAAGTAGGATTTACCACGTGGAGCTTCTCGATAGCATCTCTGGGTGTGTCTGGTTTATACAATTCTTGCCGATTTCTGCGGTTTCACAGGCGTCGTGAAGGAAGTTCTTCCCGCACCCAGATAAAACTACCCTTTGTCCTTTACAAGGCACAAGGTGCAAGGAAGCCACAAGGTTCAAGCATAGGAACATACCAGGTTTCGTCTCAATTAGTACAGTCGTTTTCCAGAGGAAGCATAACAGACAGACATACACATTTACTTTATATTATTAGTAAGGATAACAAAGGGTACAATAACAGCTCCGGGTTCTGTATGTCATACAAATATTAGCTTCGCGCAGAAATCGAATATGTATCATGCAGCGTAGAGGCCAATTGCAAAAACTTTTCCACCAATAAAAAACGAATGGAACTATTCAATTATTTTATTATGTGAACTAGAAATACAATATGAAAGTTCTATCCTATCTTCACCATAGAAAAGATAATCTTATAATGTGGAATTTTCCAAGGTTTTCACGAGGTAGGTACCCATTAGCTACATCAGAGTGTCAGAGCGCTGTAATTATAGGAATTTAACAACAATCCACTTGATGGCGTCGGTCGTGTGCTATTCCATGGAAGGCCGCGGAAAAATTCCCTTACGAACGCGCTATTTAATTAATTTTTGATATAAAAGTTATAATTACTTAAATTTGCTTGGAATAGCTCTTAATTGAAGTGTAATCGGCAAGGTTTGCAGAGCGAAAGTTATATTAGAATGACGTCGTTTGCATATTAATTTTGCTTGGTACTTCCCTTGCCAATCATATTGATACTCTTGGGAGCTCATAGTATATGTCATGGAAAAGTGGGCCTTTTTCTATAAATTTCACTAATGATTCTAATTATAAAAAAAATACATTTCGGCCGTATGCGACTATCGCGTATCGAATACTACTATCGACTACTAGAACCGAATTTTTCTCAGCATTGTGGGAGCATTGTGGCGACGCGTAATTCAACTGCCAATCAATAAAAACATTTGGTTATAATTACTACGCTTACCAATCGAATTACAAATGTCAGTTTTTCTTCTATATAACGCTGATTTAAGAGTATTACTTAAATCTATTGAACATAACCTAAAAAATACCAACAAATTATGGCTGCTACTCCTACATAGATTTTTTCTTCGAAAATCTCACCAGTACATTACAATCACCCCATTTAGTTGGAACACTAATCAATTCCGTTGTTCCCGAGTCGAGTCACGTCCTGTAAATGTGTTTCGCGAGTGTTTCAGGCACATCTGACGAACCCCCACTGAATTACAATCACGAACGAACCTGCACAGATTCTCTACAACATGAAAGCCCTTTGTTAGAATGTTAGTTTTTCTCATTTATACCCTTGAGAGAAATCTGTTAAAATAATTGTTGTTTTGGATCTATAAGATCTGGCTGCTGATTCTATTTAATAAATATATAACATGCCTGGTTTTCAAGTTCGCAGACCACAAGCTGCTACGTGTAATTTCCTGCTGGAAAACCCAAAAACACTGCTTGGCATGGTGATCCAACCCCGGAGATCATGCTCGGAAGACAGACCACTAGGTCCGGCGTACAGTCTTCTTTTTCACCGTCGAAGTAGAATTCAATTAACACCATTTACGAATGTCTTTATTCAATAGTATTTCGTCAGTGAAGTTTTAACAGTCATTTTTGGTGGATTAGGGAACTGTGAACAAAACTTAAAATGACTTACGCACTGTTAATCTTCATTTTACATAGATACAGAACCTCAATATCTTCGAATTATTAATAATGTAGATTTCGTATAATATTGACGTCAGGGAAAGGCAAATATTGGCGCCCGCGTGTGTATTTGCATAATACGCCGCGAGAAGAATAATTTACTCCGCGGAATATTTCAATAAGTAATTTGGGGTGTGCGATGTTCATGAAATCATTTGTCGAACAAAGTGAATTGGTGAAAGCAATAAAATAAATTGTACAACAGTTTATTAGGTTACTATAAATCTTATTACTAAGAATCTAACCGGAATCAGTTGGTGTCATTGATACGATAGTAATGTCATATTTAAATAAGTGTCTCACTCTCACATTTATATATTGTATGGTCACTCTACAATAAGCAGGGATACACTAATGAGTGTTAATTTTAACCTATCTAGTTAGCAACGTTTACATAATTAGAAATTATTATTATCCCAGGTTCGTAAGTAGACATATCTGTTTTAAAGAGGCAATAATTTACTTTGCTTTTTAAACGATTTCAGAATAATATCGAAAGCGATCACCATAGATTGGTAAGATGTAAACAGAAATACATCTTTCCAATTATACACAAGTCACAAAAACCGGGAGTTAACTAATTAATCTCTCCATTTAGGAACAGTTTAGAGCGATCGGCGCAGTATTTCATAAGTCGCGCACAGAATTAGCAATGGTTTTACAACTTCCCGCCCGATGTTTGGACTTGCGTTTCCTGCTGACCTTTGCTCGGGGCGCTCAATTGGCTCGCTCGGCAGATTGACTTCGAATGTATTCCTTAATGAAATGCTATGTAAACTACTAATACACAGGAAAACTTGTCCTAAAATATAAGAGATCATGAACAATTAATTCCACCTTAGATCATGAAAATAATGAATTAAGTTATACCGTTTATTTGCTTTATTTTGCAATGCAGTTTTTGTATCCTTGCTTATAAAATACGAAAGTAAATCTCACGGTTTACTTAATTGATCTAAACGAAACTTACGATAGAGATAAAATCAGTTAGATAATATTGATATTTATCCGGGTTCTTGAAGAAGTTTCGTTAGAATTTGAATAAAATCGCAAACAACTAATATGCAAAAAGGGATCCAGTGAAAACAAAAGAAAGACTATATTTATATCTAGAAACACCTAAAGATGGACGTCTGTTTGATAGATAGCGCAAATAAAACGCGACTGCCAAAACCCACAACACAATCCGGTGGGTGATACCCAAAATACACCAGAACGTAATTCAATAAAATTTCAATTTCGTGTTAAACTGTCAAGAACGTTTATTGAAGGTGAAATATTTTAAAATGTCTAGTCTAGCAGCTTGATCTGCTTCTGTTACTCTGATTTGAATTACAGAATAAAAATATATAACTTATAATGAGTGTGTTGCACATTTTTTATTATTTCTGTTTCTGCTTTATCCTCTTCAAAGGCATTCTTAATCTCTCTGGTATCATTATTCCAGCTTTTCACTCATATGATTGTATCATGTCTAATTCTACGATGTATTTCACAGTGACCTGGAGCCAGGCGCAGCGACAGCCCCTTCCGGCAGCTCCAGCAGTTCCAGCCTATCTTCCAGGAGCAATGAGAGCAACACAGTTGCCGCTGAACAGCAAGGTGAGTTCTCCTGAAATCGTCTAGGTAAACGGCAATGTTTGGTCTTCTAACTGGATTGACCATGACAAGAACAGTTTAGGCTCGTTAATCGATTGACTAGTGCCAATTTCCGGGATTCTATAGCTGATAACAGTCATCTTATAATTGTTAGCTAATAGAAAAATCTAAAATCTAAAGGATATTGGATATACGCCTTCCTTAAATCCAAATATGTAGCACTTCTTACAGCATAAATACGTTTCTTGTAGCATCTCAATCGGACTGGTCAGAGGAGGAGGAACCCCTCGCCGCCCAGTGGGCCGACAGCCTGCCGCCGCATGTGCTGGACTCGCTTGAAATGTCCGCCACGCTCCGGAAGAGGCAGGAGGTCATACATGGTGAGTGAAATATCTTAAGACTGAATACACCAAAGGAAAAAATTAAAATGGCATTACAGAAGCGTGGCATCTCAATGACAAAGCTTAAATGCCTCATGTGTTTATATTTACACCGAAAGTCATACCCTTTAAGCTGGGACACAGTAAAGCTGCTGGGCATTTGAAACAGATATGGCGGTAGTACTTTTACGAATGACTCCATTTCTCTTTGCTTATAATAAGCGTAAGTTTAGGACTAACAGCTGATCGTTACTTTGGTTAAATCAAACACCATATCTGTCGTCTTCTTCCAGAACGATCCCTAATCTGATTACAAATATTTGTTTACAGAGCTAATCGTATCAGAAGGATCTCACGTGCGCTGGCTTCGTGTATTAGGCGGGGTATTCCTACGTCCTCTAGAGCGACATTCGACCCTCCTCGCGGGAGACGAGTTAAAGGCGCTGTTCCCCAACCTTCCAGCCGTGAGGGAGAGGCACTCCCGCCTGTACTCCGACCTCAGGACGGCCAGGAACGAAGCTGACAACCACGTGGTGCAGATACGGCCCATCGCTGATGCGTTGTTAAATGCGGTATGTTATCCGGTAATAAACCGGCAATCTAGTTACGTACGATATCATTTCAACTAAACCTTCTGTCTGTTTAAGGATATAAATTGTCTCATTTGAATTATCAGTATGGAAACATAACCAAACTGTTTGTTACGTAATCGCTGTAACTTGTGCTACCATAATTAACGTATGTGTGGTATGCGCAGCTGGGCGAGTCGGGCTACGCGTCGTGCGTGTCGCGCTTCTGCCGCGGACAGCGCATGGCGCTGGAGGCGCTGCGGGAGCGGCGGCGCAAGAGCAAGGAGCTGCACCAGTTCCTGGCCGCGCGCGAGCAGCAGCCGCTGTGCGGCCGCCTGCAGCTCAAGGACATGCTGGCCTGCGTCTGGCAGAGGTAACAACACACTCAAATTTCGTGTCTATCAAATAATTTATAATGAATTTGATTGAATTGATATACTGTTTCTATCGTGAGAAATGGAAGAGGAACTGGCGGAAATTGGATACCGGGGTACAAAGCATCAGCTTACAAAGTAACTGGGATTAATTACTTTCTAAGTCGTTATTTACTGTCAAGTATAGTAGCAATATACTGGACCTTTAGGTTTAGGATCCTGATAATCCTTGCTATATGTTGATCCTGACACCCCAGGCTGACGAAGTACCAGCTGCTGCTGGAGGGCATCCTGAAGACGGTGTGCGGCGAGGCGGACGGCGCCGAGGACGTGGCCGTGCTGCGGCGCGCGCACGACGTGGCGCGGGACGTGCTGCAGCGCGTCGACACCGCCATCCGCACCGCCGAGAACGAGCACAGGTACGACGCTGTGCTATTACTATGCTATTGTTCATCAAAATACATTTACGAAGATACAGTTTTTACTGTTATTTCATGCAAAACAACAAATATTACACTGATATGTGTGTTTTTTTTTACCAAAAACAAAACTTTTACATTGGAAATAGAGGAATTCATTCCAAAGTTCTGTGATAACATTTTTAATTCTTACTCGTACATAGTATGAACGTAGACTGCTCTAAATTCTCATTGTCTTAGTTTGATGACAGACATTAAATTCGACAATATCTTTTCTATCAGTCCCGAAAATATCCATGATTTTGTAATTGGTATTATATTTATTATGTAAATCATCATTATAACGCTTTTGGTGTTTGCAGGCTGCGCAGCATCCAGAGCAAGCTGGAGGTGCGGGCGCCGGGCGCGGCGGAGTGGGACGAGCTGCGGCGCCTGGAGCTGCCGCAGCACCAGCTGCGCACCGAGGGCGACCTCACGCTGCGCAACGACAACAAGCGCATACACGTGCTCGTACGTAGCCTAGCCCAGCCTGCCGTAGCACAGCGTAGTCTGTCGTAGCCGAGCGTAGCGTAGCGTAGCCCGGCGTAGCATAGCGTAGCTGATGACGATCGATGGATACTCAATCGAATCTGGCCTCACTGTACCAATTGAATTTACGAAAAATGTAAACAAAGTCGTAACCTATTTTGTTCTCATTCTGCCACAGATATTAACAAAATGGAGTAAGGTTGGCATTTATGTCAATTTCATGCTCTAAACATCAACACACATCATTTTATTTATCTACTAGCTGCCCCGCGCGACTTCGTTCGCGTGGTATGCAACTCCTACCCAACTCCTACCCAACTCCTACCCAACTCCTACCCAACTCCTACCCAACTCCTACCCAACTCCTACCCAACTCCTACCCAACTCCTACCCAACTCCTACCCAACTCCTACCCAACTCCTACCCAACTCCTACCCAACTCCTACCCAACTCCTACCCAACTCCTACCCAACTCCTACCCAACTCCTACCCAACTCCTACCCAACTCCTACCCAACTCCTACCCAACTCCTACCCAACTCCTACCCAACTCCTACCCAACTCCTACCCAACTCCTACCCAACTCCTACCCAACTCCTACCCAACTCCTACCCAACTCCTACCCAACTCCTACCCAACTCCTACCCAACTCCTACCCAACTCCTACCCAACTCCTACCCAACTCCTACCCAACTCCTACCCAACTCCTACCCAACTCCTACCCAACTCCTACCCAACTCCTACCCAACTCCTACCCAACTCCTACCCAACTCCTACCCAAACCCAACTCCTACCCAACTCCTACCCAACTCCTACCCAACTCCTACCCAACTCCTACCCAACTCCTACCCAACTCCTACCCAACTCCTACCCAACTCCTACCCAACTCCTACCCAACTCCTACCCAACTCCTACCCAACTCCTACCCAACTCCTACCCAACTCCTACCCAACTCCTACCCAACTCCTACCCAACTCCTACCCAACTCCTACCCAACTCCTACCCAACTCCTACCCAACTCCTACCCAACTCCTACCCAACTCCTACCCAACTCCTACACAACTCCTACCCAACTCCTACCCAACTCCTACTTTTTTTTTTTTTTATCCTATGTCCTTTTCCTGGTTCCAAGCTGCCTCCCCTCCAATTTTCAGCCAAATCGGTTCAGCCGTTCTCGAGTTATAAGTGGTGTAACTAACACGACTTTCTTTTATATATATAGATGTGGGAAAATTAGAACAAAATAGGTTATGATTGTGTTTATATTTTTCGTAAAATCAACCTACATGCCTGTTTTTGCCGCAAAGCCTTGTTATGTCACACCCAATTCATAACTCAATATATATTTTAATTTAATTCCTTTTAATAAGTTTTTATTTTTTCATTCTTCCTTTCCATTATAACTATTAATTGGGTAGACATTTAATATGCAACAATATATATTTAAACTCTTACGATAGCTTCAGCTTTCAAACTTCCCTGCAAAGACTATGTTCTGATAGTATACTATTTCTAAGCTTCTAATTATTTATTTACAATTATATTTTTATCCCCAGGCCCTGATGTTGGACGACAGCTTAGTTCTGCTGCAGCGCGAGGGCGACAAGTTCGTGCTCAAGCCGATCCTGCAGCCCAGCCAGTCGCTCATGCTGTCGCCGCTCATCAAATGGTAATATCACACACCTCACACATACTTTTACCTTATTTATATGCAAAAATATCTTCAAAATACGCCTGACAATTCGTTCTAAAAGTTATTGAATAAGAATAAGATTGGTCACCTCATATTTGTGTGAAAATATTATTTACTATATTTTGACGTAAGCCGCAGCATGCGTTCACTCAACTTTGAGCTCTATATGTACAGGGACAAGGTGCTGTTCCGGCCCAACGCTGCAGTACGCAACACGTTCTTCCTGATGAACATCAACGGCGTGCAGATGCACGAGCTGTCCGCCAACAGCGCGCCGGAGTACTCCTCGTCAGTATTCACTTCATATTACTGCTACTAACCCCTTTTATAGCTAGTAAATACCCCATCTGCCTAGGCCTTTCCTTAACTATTTTGGTGTTAGCTTCCAGTCTTACCGGATGCATCTAATCCTTATTAATATTATAAATCTGAGAGTAACTCTGTAGATACGCATTCACGGTTATATTCATAAAAATACCGAAACGATTTGTATGATACGCTAAAATCGATGAAATTTTAATTGATTTAATTGAAATTTTAATTTTAAAAGCTTGAATCTTGAGAAAAGACATAGGCTAGTTTTTATCCGAGTGCGTGAAGCAGTTCTATCCCGATGCGGATACGAGTAACAGCTAGCTATCAATATTTTACATAAGACTGTCCTTGACGATGAAACTATAAGTCAAAAGAGTGTGGATACAATTCTCAATCGTCAGAAAATAAATTCTATCAGTCAGCGAGCTATAACCCACACATGTACCGACAGATGGGTCAAGCACATCCAGGAGGCGCCGCTAGCCAAGCTGACGGAGCTGAAGTCCAGCATCACGCCTGCGCACGCGCATAGCAGGTCCAACGATGACTCAGGTATGTACTAACTACGACACACAACTCTATGGTTTGCACAATATGCCTGTGGTCTAAAATTTACAGCCATAAGGTCCTTATAAAACTTATGTCAATAAAATCACATCACCAATTTATTGACGTACATTTATGAATAGGTGTCAACGTGTCCCGGAATCCATCGGACGCGTCAGAGAAATCATCATCAACCGCCCCCGGGGACGAGCCCGCGGAGCCGGACAAGGAGAGAGTGTCCCTGGAGCGCGCCTCGGTGGAGCCGGACGAGAAGAAGACTGACGAGGACAAGAGGAGTGCCGACAGGGAGGACCGCAGCTCCGCTGATAAGGAGACGGAGGTCACTGACAAAGAAGATAAGCATAAGTGAGTTGGTTTTTTTTTCTATGTTAATTCTGTGTTTTGTTAAGTATCAGCATGTATTTTTATTGTTAGAAAAATATGACATTGTTGGGCAGTTGTCTTGAAGTTGCTATAATATCAAATAGAAGTTAATTTTTGCAGCACTTTAGAAGGTAAAAAAAGGGGGGGATTTTGTATATTTCGAAAAAAAAAATGAAATGTCTTATTTAGATATTGGCTTTACGTTTGTAATCAGAATTATAAAGATATAAGCTCCCTTCCCACAACGCCGGCGGCACAGTTGCTGAGCGACACGCGCCCTCGGTTGTTCCCGGGCGTGTGTGGGGTTATTTTATGTAGTGGCATACCCGGACTAAGCTCCTTTGTGCGGCCAAGCTGGCGGGCTAATAAGTTGCCGGACGCGTCGGCCTGCCCGCCGGCAGCGAATTATGAATGGTGTAGCGAGTAGTATGTAATGACCCTCCCCCTTCCTCGCAGGCCGCGGCGACCGACGGTGGGGCGCATCAGTACGCACGGCGCCCCCCCCAGCGCGCTGGAGTCCCCCCGCGCCGTGCAGGTGCAGCCGCCCGCCGCCGCCGCCGCCAGCACCGCGCACCGCGCCTACACCGACCAGGGTGAGTCCACTACACGCACTAGCAGCCGGCTGCAGCAGCACGCCCCCCCCCGCGCTGCAGCCGCCCGCCGCCGCCGCCGCCAGCACCGCGCACCGCGCCTACACCGACCAGGGTGAGTCCACTACACGCACTAGCAGCCGGCTGCAGCAGCACGCCCCCCCCCGCGCTGCAGCCGCCCGCCGCCGCCGCCGCCAGCACCGCGCACCGCGCCTACACCGACCAGGGTGAGTCCACTACACGCACTAGCAGCCGGCTGCAGCAGCACGCCCCCCCCCGCGCTGCAGCCGCCCGCCGCCGCCGCCGCCAGCACCGCGCACCGCGCCTACACCGACCAGGGTGAGTCCACTACACGCACTAGCAGCCGGCTGCAGCAGCACGCCCCCCCCCGCGCTGCAGCCGCCCGCCGCCGCCGCCGCCAGCACCGCGCACCGCGCCTACACCGACCAGGGTGAGTCCACTACACGCACTAGCAGCCGGCTGCAGCAGCACGCCCCCCCCCGCGCTGCAGCCGCCCGCCGCCGCCGCCGCCAGCACCGCGCACCGCGCCTACACCGACCAGGGTGAGTCCACTACACGCACTAGCAGCCGGCTGCAGCAGCACGCCCCCCCCCGCGCTGCAGCCGCCCGCCGCCGCCGCCGCCAGCACCGCGCACCGCGCCTACACCGACCAGGGTGAGTCCACTACACGCACTAGCAGCCGGCTGCAGCAGCACGCCCCCCCCCGCGCTGCAGCCGCCCGCCGCCGCCGCCGCCAGCACCGCGCACCGCGCCTACACCGACCAGGGTGAGTCCACTACACGCACTAGCAGCCGGCTGCAGCAGCACGCCCCCCCCCGCGCTGCAGCCGCCCGCCGCCGCCGCCGCCAGCACCGCGCACCGCGCCTACACCGACCAGGGTGAGTCCACTACACGCACTAGCAGCCGGCTGCAGCAGCACGCCCCCCCCCGCGCTGCAGCCGCCCGCCGCCGCCGCCGCCAGCACCGCGCACCGCGCCTACACCGACCAGGGTGAGTCCACTACACGCACTAGCAGCCGGCTGCAGCAGCACGCCCCCCCCCGCGCTGCAGCCGCCCGCCGCCGCCGCCGCCAGCACCGCGCACCGCGCCTACACCGACCAGGGTGAGTCCACTACACGCACTAGCAGCCGGCTGCAGCAGCACGCCCCCCCCCGCGCTGCAGCCGCCCGCCGCCGCCGCCGCCAGCACCGCGCACCGCGCCTACACCGACCAGGGTGAGTCCACTACACGCACTAGCAGCCGGCTGCAGCAGCACGCCCCCCCCCGCGCTGCAGCCGCCCGCCGCCGCCGCCGCCAGCACCGCGCACCGCGCCTACACCGACCAGGGTGAGTCCACTACACGCACTAGCAGCCGGCTGCATCAGCACGCCGCATATATATAAGGTCTAACTATTCATACCCGAAATATTTTAAGAGGGACATCTGTGGGGGGTAAAGAAGCCATAGAAACGAAAAATATATTTTTTTGGAATTCTTTTTTTTATAACAAATTAATAAAATTATAATAATGCTTGAGACGTTTTGCATAAAACCTTTACTCCCGATTGTATGGTATTGGTATGAATGACCCGCCGGGACACGCCCCCGACGCCGCGGCGGCGCGGGCGCGGGCTCGGCTCGCTCACTCAGTCAGTCGTCGGGCAGTGCCCAGCAAGGTTGCGTTCGCAAGTCGTGTCTTCAGACGGCGCACGACAGCGCATGCATGACTAAAATGACAGTCTTATTCCCCTCAGTGTCTGTGGTGCAGGACAGCCGCACGTAAACCATGTCCTCACGTTGTGTTTACATTGGACTTGGACCTACCAATATCACTAGTGAACTGTGACTGTGAACGTAAGAAAATAGGTAGCTCTGCCTTCTGTTTATCTCTCCGAGGAATACAAGCGTGAAGATGTTAAAAATAAACCAATCTAGGTAGACCACGTAACTCGATCTAGTCTAATTTGAATAGCTTATCGCTTACGTATTAACAAATATGAATTAAAATTACGTAAACCACCTAAGTAGGTATAAACTTACACCAATACACTTATTTTTAATTCCATCCTTAACATTTTACGCAGTTGAACCTAGGTACGATTTAAACAAATCCTAATCTACAGTACCTACACCACAGAATAGGCAATAGTTAAACAGCTGATGGGTGCGACTCGAATTCGTACAAGTTAATGACCTCTGCGAGGTAACACGAAAGGACGACGTTGAAATTGTGAATGTGTAGTGACTTTCTTTTAGTTTAACGTACCTACTATTAAATTACAAGGTCAAATAATTACGTATGTAGTCAGAGTTTTGACAACAAAATTTTATAACTCATGTCTACTTGCTATTACGAGCGAGCGATGAATCGCATCGTCAGCTGTTTGTTGGTTGCGTTGCGTACCTACCTAATTGTACAGATGTGAACTGTAAGAAAGAAGCCTACGAGCATAGCGCGGCTTATCCTAACTAATAAATGCGAAAATGAGTTTGTTAGTTTGTTACGCTTTCACGGCAAAACAGTAATAATAATTATTTATTATTCGTGAAACATAGGCTGAACCGATTTCGATGAATTTTGATATGGAGATAGATGGGAACCTGAAAATGGTTATAGGCTTATGTGGGTGCGGTAATTAGTTCCGCAGGAATAAGGTAGTTTTATAATAAACTCTCTCGGTGCCTACTCTTTTATCATTTTTGACTGTGTGTGTATGTGTATGCGTGTGATCAAGCCGCGCGCCGTCCTATGGCGTCAACATGTCGCCGCCCACTTCATTGACAGAATACTACGAAAAAAACTAGCGTAATGGATGTAAAATAAAAAGGAGTCAGTATTTTTTATGTGTGTCAAGTAATTTAAAATTATTTAATATGAAAAAAAATATGGTTAGATAAAAATAAAAAAATCGTTTCTATGGTTTCTTTACCACTTATAGATGCATGGTTTAAAATATTTCGAGTATGAATAGATGGACCTTATATAAAGCTTGAATGGTAAAAGTTGATGCAACCAGCTGTAGTTGTCACGAATATTATGTGGTTAGCTACAGGTTTTTTTTAACTAAATTGATTCGTGTTTGTTCAATTGTGCTTGCGTACCAAGGTTGCGGAGACCCTTTCAATGTGACCCGCAATCCTGGCAGGGAAGACCATCTCTAACACTATAATATAATATCTCCCTCCCCCGCAGAGCGCCTGCGGCGGCTGGACGCGGTGATATCTCTCGCGCTGCGCGGCAAGTGCGCGCTGGTGGGCGCGGCGCTGGGCGTGCCGGCGCACGCGCACGCGCAGGTGGCAGACCTCGCCGTCGCCGACGCGCTGGGGGACGTCGGTCAGTACTCAGTCACGTCACACATTGTATTATATATGTCACCTAAATAGTATTGTGTGAATGTAAAAATTTTTGTTCATCCCCATAAATAAAATATATTTTTTTTCCGCCACACTATTCCCATCACTGCAACTCCTAAAAGCCAGAATCAACAGTGATGACCAAAACGCCCAGGCAATGAAGCTCGACGAGTCTCAAAGATTTTTTTTTACTTTCTTGGAACCCGCAACGAATTTCATCAGAAAACAATAATAGAGGAGTAGGAATAATTATATAAATAAATATATTGTATTTAATTAGACGTATGTGGCGAGCTGCGCCAGTCCCGGTCGATGCTGTCCCGCAGTAACAGCGCGGAGGAGGAGTCGGCCGCGCCCGACCTACATCAGCTGCTGCTCGCTGCACATGCACAAGGTATGCATGATTTATAATACACTGTGACCTAGCGACCTCCTACGGTCTTCGGTCAATTTACAATTCATTAAATTTTGGTAAATATTTTCATGAACTCTGTAAGGAGTAGATGAAGTTTGTGAAAATCTTTGAACAGCATTTTTTTCGACTACATAAACACAATGTAGTAACATTCTGTTGATGTGTAAGAGTGTTATTTTGTAACCTATTTGCAAAGTAAATAAAAATTATCATTATCGTCCCCCCTCCCCCAGCGACGGCGCTGACGCGGTCGCTATCCCGCGCGCTGCAAGTATCGGAAGCTGCAGCAGTATGCGCCCGCGCCGGGCGGTGCGACTCGTGCCGCTCCCGCGCACGCACGCTCCCCGCACACGGTACGTACTCAACTTACTGACAAATATTCAATTGATTAATAAGAAATTACTTGAAAATATAATAACTCTACCTTTACAATATAACATATTTTTTTTTCTCAAAAATACTGTATTTTTTTATGTAGGATGTGAAAGTTATTGAATGAGTGAAATGTATGTTAGGAGATGCCTGTTTGTAAATGAATACGAGAGAATAAAAAAGAGTGAATGAGTGAGAGAGGTTGCAATATTTTCGCGCTGCCATATTGCAACAAGGATGATTTTTGAAAAAAAGACGAACAATATATTAATTTTCTGACAAAATACAACATATTCAATATAAGAACGAGTGTTTTCTGCCGACTGACGATTCTTTGATCCCCATATTAATGTATTCCATTGACATCCTCCCCCCCACAGAATCATTCGAGCTGGTAGGGTGTCCTGACTCGCTGGCCGAGCTGTCGGGCGCGCCGGTGTCGCCGGAGTCGCTGGAGCGGGACGTGTCGGACGCGCTGCGGGACCTCGACCTCTCGCACGACGCCTCCGCCTGCGAGGACAACGCCGACGACGCGCTAGGTAAGACTATACTTATTGTGAAAGAGATTACATCTGTCTGTCTGATTGTTTATGATCAACTCTATTATCTACACTATTACTATGTGTGGTTATTATTGTTTCGTTTGTCACTAAATGATGAAAAAAAGCTAGAAATATTGATAAGTTAGATGTAGACATATTCGTGATTACGGCATAAATTTTTTATTTAAATTATTGGTGATAAAATAAATTTGATTAGTAAGAAGAAAACATTTTGTATTGTTAATTTTTATTTGTATTTTTATAAATTCTGATGTTTATATGATATGGCGGTATGTATGTTGAAGATCGCCATAATTTAATTATTTTGATTTAAAGATTATTTGTTCGTAGCTACTGTAAAATATTGAAGTAGGAATATTCTATTCATTGTATGCATAGTTAATAGAATCTTCACCATGTAGTAGAAGGTTTTTGCTGCAATAATATATATTTTTTAAATTAAATTACGTATTTAACGAGATATTTGTGTCTGTCATGTTCCTAAACCTATTTGTATATTTTAGTTAATTGTTTTTTTTATTAGAAGTAACTCTTTAAGAAGGTATTTAGATAAATACTAGAATTATATTAAACTTTTTATTTGTATTTTTTTGTCGAAGCACCTCTGGTGCTGTAGTTGTGTTGTATGAGTACACTGTCTCCTCCCCGCAGAGTGCTCGGGCGGCGCGGCGCTGCTGGCGGCGCGGCTGGTGCCGCTGTCGGGCGGGCTGCAGGCGGCGCTGGCGCGGGCGCTGGGCGCGCTGCCCCGGGCCGCGGCCGAGCGGGCGGCGCGCGAGCAGCTGGCGGCGCTGCGGGACCAGAACGACGCGCTGCGGGCTCGCAGCCGGGGTACGTAAACCAGCCTAGACAGCCTAAAAAATATATATCGAAAAATTCGCCCTTCTCTTCCTAGCTCCCAAGTATACTGTTACCTGGTAACGGCGTTATAGAGGTTAGATAAGCAGTTGCTCCATGTAAAACACTGGTACTCAACTGCATCCAATTAGATTGGATGCCGACTCGAAAATAGTTGACAAAAACTAAACAGATGACTGCCTAGCTCCTAACTATATTGAGATCTACTGAAAAACTTTAATCTAATCAACAACTAAACGACAGCAGAACCAAGAGTTATTTGATAATTTCTTTTAATCTATTAAAATTCCCTGCCAATAATACTTAACTAAATTAACTTTGCAGATCACCACACGACAGAGGAAATCACTCTCCCAAAGACAGGACTGGATTCGTCTATACAGGTGAGCATATCTTCATCGAACTTGCTTTTATCGAAGTACAGCTTTATTTCAAATCTACACTTAAATACTACACATTAGAATAAATTAGGTTTTTACATATCATTGTTACTAAATACATCTATAATTATGTTCCGTTTGTTTGTATTATTACAGGACCAACCGAGCAATGGCGGGTGATCTCCCGGCTACTAACAATGAATAGTAATCGAATACCCGATCTTCAGGCGTGATATACTCACACTAACTGTATGGCTGGCCCACGGCGAACGAACTCGAAGTAGTCACCACTAACCATCATAAACGTAACCGCGATATCCGCAAACAACACCTAACAACAAACAAAATGTTTCACCGCAAACGGTCCATCCGTTTCGTACGTTGTCGCAAATTTAACAACAAAATATTTTTGTAATTTTCTCCGTTTGTAACCCAGCACGACGAACATTGTATATTTTGTAATAATAATTATTATTATATATTGTTTTTTGTTACGATTGTAAGTACTGCATTAAATTAGTATTATAAATAAAGATGATTATTCCATACGTAAGAACTATTGTGATTGACTAGATGAAGTTTTAATATTATTATTGTCTGTCATGTCGATGTTTTACGCAAAGATTAAGTTATATGTTAGATGTCGATGTAAATAATCTTCCGGTTGTAGTGTATAAGTGACAACAATAATGTATCATTTATTATATATGATTTTGTGTATACATTTTATGTTTTATTTTTTTATCTTTATTTCCATTTTCATTACTTTTTTAACTTATTATCTGGTCGTTATTGTATATATTTGAAAGCTTAATAGTTGTTATTTAGTGGTAAACAATATAGTCGCTTACATGACTGATAAATATGCTTACTCAAAAGACAACAAGATAATCATAATGTTGGAAGACTTCATATAATTAAACGTGTTTGGGCACAAAGTATTAAAGTTGAGGGTTGAATAGCACAATTAATTCAATAAAAATATATATCATACTAGAATTGCTTGCATAATACATACATATTCTATAATTATATGAATCTACACTAACTAAACACTAAAATATAGGGTGACAGTATTTTTCTCTTATTTAAATTTTTCTTAGCTGCTTCTTCCAATCTCAGTATATTTCATAGGAAAATGTACCTTATGTAGTACTATCTAAAATCCACAGTAGTTTATGAAATTGAAAAAAAAAACAGTTTATATTATCACTTGCTATCTTGTTATTCTAACCGGATTTGATATTTACTTAATTCACGATGTGAATGACACTAGTGCCCTTAACTACTGTAAAATTATTCTGATATTCAAAAATCGATATTTGATACAAAATATATGCTATTTTTTTAGGCACACATAATAAGAATATTTAAAAACTATTATAGGTGGACTGCATGGCACACTAGTTGAAAAGTATTAAATTATGACAATATCTTTATCGAATATATCAACAATGGAAATAAATAAAATCAGCTTAAAGATAATATAATTACCCGATAACTCTCTCTCTCTCTCTGTAGTCGTTCTCTCATGACTGAGGATCGTGATTATCATCGGGTTGTCCACATTTGGATCTAATGATCTGCCTCCATCGGTTTCTATCTAATGCGTCTCTGACGATAACCCGATAACAAGATGTTACTAAATTGATTGAAAAATATATTTGATTATTTCAAAATAAAAGTACACATGACATGAAAAGATTTGATTATCTTCCTAATTGAGTTTTAGGAAACAGTTTATAACTTTATATAAAAGACTTTATAATAAATATTCCTCCCCGAACTTCGACGTCTCTGAGGTAAGTGTAAGGTTCTCGTTACCAAGAGTTTTACATTATTTTGTATACGAAACTAAAATGTGCCCCATAATGTTACCTACCTTGTTATTTATGAGGATGGATATATAGGTATATATAATATATTGTTTAATATAAACGTTGACCATGTCTTTTTCCTGTAAAATCAGGAAAACTATAAATTCACACAAGGACAGAAAATAATACGGGTTTATTTTTCGAAAATACTAAATAACTTCACAACCAACCATTTTGTACCATCCTCGTAATTGACTGCCATTGTTAATGTAAAAAAATACACATTTTTGTCCAGCGGTTTTGAAGATGTATTTACATAATGTGCTTACTGTAAAATCCATATAATTTTAGTGGTAAATATATCATGTAACCAGCAATTGATAGCAGTTGTGATTGAGTACTAGTTGTTGATTTGTTCGAGCTATCATTCCAACAAACCTAAATAAAGTAGGCAGCAGTTATCCACTACTATATAGGCATAATACGAGTATCTATATTAAAAGTACCTTAAAATTATATGAATCCATAGTAATCTTCCTAATATTCTAGGCTGATAGACGTTCTTGCCTGGCCGATTACATTTAGGTCAAAAATAATTAAACAAAACCATTTGTTTCAACGCCATCTATCTTAATATTTGAAACTGTGTTCCTGGGCACAGTTACAGCTATATCTGTCTCTTTCACCCCCATCCGTTTAGACAAGAACGCTACAACAAAACAGATACGTTTAAAACGAAATATTTAGAATTAAGTTAGGTGATTATTGTGTGGGGAATCTACTTGTAGATAATTTCATAAATTGAAGTTTTCTGTATTTATTATATCTAAAGGTATTCTTAATATTTTGTCGTAAGTAAACGGTCAATAGCAATAATAGCTTGTCGTTACAATTGGAATTGCTATCGATTGCTTGTTGCATAGTAACGCCATCAATATGTTGGGAGGCTGTAAGCTGCTTGTCATTATATACATTGAGATGGTCACTTGTACCTTCATACGTGTAATAGAACACGGGGCTAGCGTCGCCTGCGTTTTAGATAAATGTTTACAATTTTATTGATCCTGTGTGTTGGGCAGAAAGTATTTATGCGTCGTTTTTAGGGTTCCGTAGTCCGACAAGGAACCCTTATAGTTTCGCTCTGTCCGTCTGTCTGTCTGTCTGTCTGTCTGTCTGTCTGTCTGTCTGTCTGTCTGTCTGTCTGTCTGTCCGCGGCATAGCTCCGTGGTTTTTGTTATTAGAAAGCTGAAAATTGGTATGAATATGTATATTAATCACGCCAAAAAAGTGGTAAAATAAAATTTTGAAAAATATTTTTTTTTAGGGTAGCTCCCAAACATGTAAAGTAGGGATGAATATTTTTTTTCTCGCGTACCCCTTCGTGTGTGGTATCGTTAGATAGGTCTTTCAAAAATATTATGGGTGTGTGAAGACCATTTTTCGGTTAAGCGAGCTATTTGCGAAATATCTAGATTTTAAGTGAATTTTTTTGTTCGATACGAGTTACCCCCCCCTCTAACTTTTGAATGGCATTACCTAGAAATGTGAAAAAAATCAAAGATGTAGCACATGTAATGAACTTACAAGGAAAACTATCACGGCTAAGTAGGCTTAACCGGTTACAGAGTTATAGTCGACTAACTGAGACCTACTACGGAACCCTACTGCGCGTGGCCCGACACGCACTTGGCCGGTTTTTAAACGCTATTAACGTGAAACTTCCTGTTTTTAATATTATTATATGTAACTATGCAATCTTTAATTACTCTATATTTTAATTATTTTCATCAGCTATAATATTATGTGAGTTATTTTCCTATATTATATAAAATAAATATGAAAAATGAAATGTAGTCATTATACTTATTACGCAAGTTAGTTTTGAAATTGATCTGCATTTATTTTAATGCTAAAATGCATAATATAACTGTTTATAACTTTTTACCTAACACATAGAATTTTTATATATCGAAAAGAAAAATATATATATTTGATACCGTAGACTAGGCTTAGACCAAATGAATCCCATCCAGAAACCGATTGTATTTGTATGTTTATATATGTTATAGGTATACCTAATATATACTATGTACGCTTATACATATATAGGGCAATTTGTATGATAACGCTTCATTGTATCGAGTTGTATGTATATTTCATTGCAATAAACAAATGTAAGAATTTGACTTCTTTTGAATCTAGCCTATATTAGAAAATATACCTATAGATGGAGTATATGGCTCAGTAATAGCCGCACAGGTCGATCAACCAATGTTAAAAATCCAGAAAGTCTGTCAATCAAACTTACCAGGGGTTATCGTGTAGACCACTGGGTTCTCTAGGTCACATAGGTAGTCGATCCTTATAAAAAACAGCTTATAAAAGTCAGCCTGGAAGTCGACCCCAAATTAGTTGAGAAATGCCTAGACAGATGAAAATAAAGCTAAGCTCGTACAAATTGTTCAAACTTTTTCTCGAATATGTATTGAACAACGAGATAAATAGTGGAGAAAACGCGTTTATTCACCCCCCGAGCTACGCCTGCGGGTTTGGAATAGCCTACCTGGGGGGTTAGACAAGTGGCAAAAACGCTATAGAATAGAAAACAAAATCTATGGGAATGACATATAGCTAGTTGTACACGAATGTCATTCCCATACATTTTGTTTTCTATTCAATAGCGTTTCTATAGCGTTTTTGCCACTTGTCTAGCCCCCCTGACAAGCGATCTACTAGAACTTAGGAATAGTTTAATTTGGGTACATTGTGCATAATTAGGATATGTGACATAGTAGAAACAAATAAGTACGATATATTCATACATAGGCATCGAACACGGTTCGTATGTGAGCGCGCTCGTACGTATACGTCAGCGCACGAACACACTGACAACATTTATCTTTGTTAAAGGTGCGCCACTCGTGGCTACGCCGTTCGTTGTACCGCCCGCGCCCACGCATGCTCCGCCGCTCGTAAAAAAATGAACATGTAACTACCTACCTCCTTTAAGTACAATTTATAAGCGACAGCCCTACGTGTTTAGGCTATTATCGCTCGCTCGCGGCTGGAGTTTTCCTACTTATTGGTTTTGTCTATGTTTGTGTTAAATGTCAGCATTATCCGTGTTCGTAGGTAGTCATAGGAGTCTGTCGCTTCTGTGTTTGTGCCAGGTGACCAAGCGGTCGACACGTGGCGGTTAGTGGATGGGTGTGCAGAGCGAGTTCGTCACTCCTCGCTATGATTTTCCTTATTTTACTATCTAGGTTCTACGCACTGGGTCGCCCCGTTCGTGGGAATAACTTTTCCAATGTCGAATAATAATGTATAAGTCCCAAAAATGGCCGTAACTCAGACGTCTACGGTCGAATCAACATTATTGTGCAAATATCAAATCAAAATAGCAGGCGTATTTATTATGTAGTCATGGTAAGCATTTTTTTTGGGATGGAAAATCATGACAGGACCCCCCGCTGTGAGCAGAGCGGGAGGGAATGTCCAGACTCTTACTGACTAAAACTCATCCATGTTCTTTTTTCAGCACCTAGTTATTGAAATAAAACAATCGGCTTTAAATTATTTATTTGGTACTCATTTACTCAGGAAACATTGCTCCAATATAAACACTTACAAAATTGTATGAAACATTAATATGAAACGCCAAGGCCGGCAAAGACAGACTCGTATGCCGTGACAGCGGACGGCGTGATGGTCCCTGTCTGTCGCTCTCTAGTCCCTTGTGTGTGTGCGTAGCGCGTATACTGTATGGGCATTAGTAAATACTACATGGTATGGTAGTGTGCGTGCCTTTCGAAGTTTCATATCTGTCAGCCGTCGGCCTTATATTTTTAAATCTATAATGTATATCATATATTTGTCTAAGATCACAGATTTTGCAAAGAAAATATATCAAACTATTTTATATAATTATAATAAAGACATTTGCTTAATTATCCTATTTTAGCTAATAAATTATTTGTTTATATGTCAAGTCAAAATGAAGTTTGACAGAAAGGGACAAAGAGACGTTTAAGACGATTAGCGTTATTATGAGATACTATACTACTTATGATGTATACTTATTAGATTATATACTACTTATTCCTTAGATAAAAGTTATCTTACTATTGAAAAATCGCCCCTAATTAAATAACAATAAGTAGATACTTAATCCTAATGCTGGTACTATATTTGGACAAATAAGCCAAGTGTCAGCATAACAATAAATACGTGAATACGGTGGGCAATTTTGTTCGTAGTATCAGGTCAGTGTGCACATACATATCGTCTTACTTATAAAAAACCTGTCATCTGAAGTTTAACTATTTCTCACCTAATCCTTACTTAACATCTTAATTAGATCAGCGGATTAACGCTAAACAGCATTTATGAGTGAGATTTTTGCTAATCCGTTGCTAAGCAGCAGATTAAAAATTAATCGCACTTTATAAGATGGATAGAGTTTAGTACATTTTTGCTCAGATCGTGTTGAATGCAGTTCCGTCATGTGTTCAGTCGTTGAAGTTTCTGCATCCTCAAGAGAAGTTGTAGTCGAAATAGTCTTCATAAAAACTGAAACAAAAAGATAAACGTTTATGAGGGCGACAACTTATAGGTATGTATATCTCAATGACGAGCGACGGGCGGTGCTGGGCTGTGGGATGTTCGAAAGAGTTGCCGCACAGGTCACCCGTCACACAAAGGACGAAGAATTCTTCGTTAGACGGGGCCATGAGTTTTAAGTCAGTAAGAGTCTGACACTCCGCCCCCAGGCAGCGGGAGGGTTTATTTGATGAGTCCCCGTCCTTAAAAAAGGGCTACAAATTATCATGCAAACATTGTGCGTTTTATTTATAAAATAAAAAAACCGGCCAAGTGCGTATCGGGCCACACGCGATGTAGGGTCCGTAATACGTTTTAGTTGGTCGACTATAACTCTGTAACTCTGGTTAAACCTACTTAGCCGTGATAGTTTTCCTTTAAAATTTCGTTATATATGCTACATCTTTGATTTTTTTAATATACCTATGTGCAGTGCAGTGCAGCCATTCAGAAGTTAGAGAGGGAGGGGGAAGCTCGCAACGAACAAAAATTTGCTCTTCACACACAATTGGAAAGTAGCCATAAATAATATTTATGTTGCTCCGCACCTTGCAATACCTATCTTCTTTTTGTCTATGTTGTAACCGGTCGCGTCTCGGACGTTCTTTTTCTTTTGTTTTATTTTATTCTCTTATTATAACTCAGTTAAAACAATTAACTGCTTTTAATTTCCAACACACACCTTAAATATACTATAACGAAAATAATCTTGTTTGGCACGTCATGGTAAGGCCTCTGAACCTTAAAAAGTATAGTTATACCTTGCCAATTTTGGAGTACTTAATCAGCAAAGGTTAGTATAAGCGGCTCGAAAAAACTGACTTAATTTTTAAAGCACAGAACCAGTGAGTAAATCCGACTCACTGATTGTGTTGTTTTTATTTTCCGTTGTTTCTACTTCATGAAATAATAATATTATCTATTCTTCGTCTTAACGATGTCTGCCCACTACACTGTACCAATGCTTTGCCACGTTCCTAGCGGTCATGGTGTGATACGGTTTAGTGGACAGGCTTTTTTTTATCACGTCATAAACTTACTCAGAAAAGGATAAAAAAAATATGGTAGGCTTTTACTTACTCTGCACTCCGTGTTATACATCTGCGATAAAACGAGTGGTACACCGTGTGTGGGGGGCAGGCTGCAGAAGAGGCCAATACTCCGCGGGCAGCAGGACGGAACATGCTAATAATGTCTGCCCACGTCAAGCCCACCAAACACAACAGTAATAGAACCTTCCCCAACATAACTATCAGTTAACTCTCTGACATTTAACTAAAATACTAACCGTATTCTGAACAACTCTACTTATTTATATTGCCACTGTTAGTGAGGCAATAATATTTACAGGATAAAACGAGTAATGTAAAGCATTTATGGTGCCAATGAGTTATTATTTTTAGCGTTAATTACCATTTATGTATGTGCGATATGCTATAGATAATCATTTTGCGAATATATAATTAAACTGATAATATTTTTCCTCAATTTTGATGACGTGGAGATAACGTGTGTACTGAGTTAACCAACCACCCAGTTCCATAGTTTATTACTCAGCGATTGTCATAGAAGGACGGCAACAGTTTATAAAATAAGTACTTAGCACTTTCAAGTATAGAAAGATCGGAAACAATAGTGGGAGGTGAGAGGAATTGAATTTAGGCATCCAGATGACACCCTGACTGACGAGGGCGCGAGCGCATCAACCACAGACTAATGGTAGATACTACGTATGCATCAACTAGCGGTCGGAGTCGGCGCATACGCCGTAGTGCATAGTCATGCATATTATGTGAGAGTGCGGCTCAAGCCTGCCGCCATCGAATACGGTGTTTTATTGTTTTATTGTGTTATATTGGTAGAAGGTTACTATATTTTTTGTCATCATAGTCATCGAATGACCCCTCCCGGCTGGGGCGGGAGGAAGTGTCAACTTCTTACTGACTTAAATCCATCCGTGCCCTTCAATAGCCCTTTGCGTTCCAGGGCTGTGGTAACTGTTGCAAAAAATCCGCAACGCTAGTTGGTTACCATCACGCTTCATTATCCCTGACGGGTTAGCCAGACATGTTCCTAAATAGTAGTGTCGTGGTGGTCTAGTGTATAAAGCACCTGACTCTCATGTATGGAGTGGGGTTCGAAACCTGGCAAGTACCAATGTGACTTTTCTAAAGTCATATGTACTTTCTAAGTGTATCTTAGACACCACTGACTAACGGTAAAGGAAAGCATCGTGAGGAAACCTGGTCTTCAAATTCTGAAATCGCCAATCCGCCTTGAGCAAGCGTGGTGATAAATGCTCATGTCAATGCCTTCTCTGTATGAGAGAGACCTGTGCCCAGCAGTGGGACAGTATAGGTTGATGATGATGAATGTTCCCAACTAGCCGGGTATACAGACTCAGGGCTACTAACAAATTGTACATGTACAAACGGAATAATACTGCCCAAGTGTCCCCGGGGGAATCGAACCCGGGGTCTCTAGTTTAGCAGTCGCCTAACGGTGAAATTACATGATTCACATTGCGGCGGATTTGTGTGGTTTAAGGTACGAGTAATTAAATATCATCCCACATCGCTCGACATAAACTTAATTAAATATGGCCGTGTTTCGCAAATGCCCGTCAATTAATTTCTCTTCCCTATAGGAGGTAGGCGCTAAGTACTATCCTGGCTTCACGTAGACTAATGTCGGTGATGACGCTCAGCCGAGGAAGCGCTTCCAGGTGGACCACCAGCAGATGGTAAGTGGAGTAGCTGTTAGTGAGATGATGCGTGCAGGGTGCTCTAGGCCCTTAGCTAGCGCTACGCCAAACGTTCCGGCGATTGTGCCCCGGACTTTGGACCCTGGAATTCATGTTCGTCTAAATAAATGACTGTCCCTTGTACAACTAAAAGAAAATATACTTAAAAAAAAGAACGTTACGACGACACGATAGACGTCACATACTAAGCACTTGTCTACTACTTTTAAGGAGCGAGGGAACGTGTGTCTCCTGTGAGGATCACAGAGTACCTCCTAGAATAATATACTGGTGAGGCTAATCGCTTAGTGATCAATGACCACTGTAGCACTCCATCGCCGCCACCTGTACTTGCCGAACCCGGACCAAAACTTCGCTCGCCGCCAAAACTTCGGGAACGCTCGGCGGGGAAAGTTTACGTTTTTGCAATGTGAAGCGAATATGACAAAAATTGGATCAGTAGCCTAGGTGAACAAATTGAAACCATATCACAATGACGCGGAGTACTAATGTTGTTTAACTTGCAGTTATTATTTACTTTTTTTAAGTATTTAGCTATTAGTAGAAGTAGGTTATAATTGTAGATATAATGTTGTTAATAGGTAGGTATAAGTAATTAGTTGTAGTAATAGGTGTAAATATATATCCTTTTTTAACAACTCCATGATTTTGGAACGTTGAAACACATCTGCGATCGCAGATGTACTCAGGCGGCGTTGACCACTTACCACCAATTTGGTAGCCTAGTAGGCTTGGCAACAGTCATAATCAAAGAGACTTTCGCCTATGTAGCTTCACGCAGACATCTTGGGAGTTTAGGGTGCAGAAATGAAGTATTTTTCGTGAGTAATAAATAGATTTATTCTTGTTATTACAAATATTTGTATACAAAATATAGGTATAGGTACTAAGAATAGAGAAAAATAAACACAATCGCAATAAAACACGTTCAACTTAAAACAAATCAGCCAATTGGCGACAGTGAATCGAGAAAAAATTATGCAGACGAAATAAAACCAAAAACGTAGTTAAATTAAAATCTTTGGTACAAATACAGTATTTATCTTTACAAAATATATTTATAATTAAACTTATACAATTTTGTTAATACTACATGTTATCTTATACTTCCAGATTATTCCCAAATTCCGGCCAAAAACAAAAAAAAAATGATCACAATAGTGTAATGAGGTAATACTAATAAGTAAACATATTAAAATATCACAAACGTATTGGTGTAAAGTAATCAATTTATATAAAATCAGTTACTGAACTATTGTTAATTTAGAATCAACGTGGTATCTACTATAAAAGTCTTACGAAAGGAATGCGGTATAATGTGCATGTGCAGGGTACCGCGACGTACCAAAGTAGTAAGTAATAATTCCGTGATGAAACAGGGATGTTTTTATATCGCTGATAGCTCCGTCTGCGGTCTGACTCCCTGCTAAACATCGATGGCAAAAACAATATGTGATGATTGCGCGGCGGTTCTCGTCATATTGGGTGATTCGTCCGTAGTATCAATCAGAAAAAATTGTAGTCAAAGTTCTCGCTGAGAAAGTAAAACAAAAAAAAACATGATTAGAAATTATTACACGACTTTCTTTATTTGCAGAAAAATTCTTGGCTAACGATCGGATAGCTTATTGTTCCTTATATATAGCCATACTTAATAAGGAGGATGGGGAATCATGAAATTCCTCCAGCCGTAGGTGGGGCGGATGGGAGTGTCATACTCCTATTGACTAAAACCCATCCATGTTCCTTCCTTAGCCCTTTCGATCGCTAGCTTGAGTTCACATTTAATGAGGAGGCGATCAACTACCACACAAACGTTAATTCAAGTTAACAATTTTGCTAATTAGCTCCAAGAGGCGCCAGATGTTATTGAAGTTATAAAAAGTAGCTCGAACCTTCTCCAGGGTGACTTCTATCTCCGTACCAAAATTTCAGCTAAATTGATCCCGCCGTTCACGCGTGATGCGATGACCAAGGGACAATTAATAAGTGTTGACGTAACGTTAACGACTTGAACACCGTGAGGACATCTACCATTGGCTTCTTTGGATTATGACTAATCGACGGATTATTATTTGTTGAAATCGTTGCAAGATTTTGCCCAAGTCAAAGTTGCATACATAGTATACATAGCCTGTTAGATTCATAACCCTTCTTCGAAACAAGTCGGTTAAAATAAAAATGTCAACTGTCTTGTGTCCCCCATTAGGTATTGTTTTGGTATTTTCGCAACCGACTTCTAGAACAATGTATTAGTTATTTTTTTAATTTGTTTTGTTTTTGCTGTCTGTTCTATTTTTGCAAAAAAGATAGGAAATAAGTCTTATTTCTATAAGACTTTTATTTATAATATCCTAATGTCTAATACTAATCACCTAAAGGTGGTATAGAGCTTAGAGGCGTGGTTTTATATTATGGAATGGTGAAAGCAATGCACAGGCATACGATTGCAGCTGTAGCAGGTCCTTTGCTATTAGTAATTGAAGAGTTCCATTGTCTATCAACGGTCTGTCTTCATCAGATCCTTATATATTATAAACTAACCTTCCTTGAAAAGTATGCAATTAATTAACGAAAATCCCATTAAAATCGGATTAGTAGTTTTTGATAAAATCTCGGACATACAAACATACATGTCAAATACAGAACCTCTTTTTCATCCGACTGCGACAGAAGAAGGGTTATGTTTTGAAATCTGAAGTATGTTTTGAATACTCACTATGTAGGTTGGTTGGGTTGGTCCACACATGTTTTGAATGCCGAACTGTATATACGGTTTTTCGAACATATTTCCAGAAATGCGCCGGTATACGGATCGTATCGATAATTTCCTATGAACAGGGAGAGGGCTCCCGCCACGCACAGCAACAGAATGACCAGTCTCGACAACATGGTCGCTCACTCTCACTTCAGATACTGAAATGTAATGGCATTGTTCGTCCTAAATTATATACATATATGTCGTTCAATACGTCATACTTGGTATTACTCGTAAATAAGGATAAAGTATAATGGTGACACATGTATAATTATAAATGCGTAGTAGACATATTTATAATTATAAATTAGGCGTATAAACTGGATCTGTCATTGCCCTATTCAGACCACGTGACCTTTGTATCCAGGAGTGACATCACCCCTGTTCTCGAAGGGACGGAAGTTAACTTGCAGCAAAACTTGAATTTGACCTTTAGGTACCCACAAGTGTAATGCCATCAAGTGTGACTGAGAAGAGAGAGAGACACATTGAAAATCTCACTAATACTTTGGCTGAACTGGATAATGAATCCCCGTGCTTAGGTCCACAATGGCGTGAGGCAGCGACAGGCCTCACGCCCCAGCCGCCGCGAAAGAAGCCACGGGCGTCGGGAGCCGCGAGACGACTCCCGGCTACCGTAGGCGCGGGGCTGCGGACGTTGAGCTAAGGGTGGCGCCGTCCGGCAAAGACCAGACCGGCGTCGACGGCGCATTTGTGTTTGAGACGCGCGTGCCTCAAAGAGCTGTCAGCAATGTCGACGGGGCCATCCCACTGGGCCATAGCCTGCCGGGGCTGCGGGACGTTCGAAAGAGATACCGCGCCCCGGAATACAAAGGGCTGAGGAAGGAACATGGATGGGTCAAAACCCATCTGAGAGTGTCAGACTCTTACTAAGTTTACTTCTGCCCCATACACGGCGGGCGAGGTCATTTGATGATTTCTCATCCGAAAAAAAAGGAACCCGTGCTCGGTACTTTGACGAGCACAGCACTAGATCCAGGAGGCATTCAAATATAACAAACTAGCTGTATCCTGTGGTTTCACTCGCATCCCGAGATACATTTTTACCGCACCCGGTTAAAAGATGTCCCATGTACTTCCCCGAGTTCCAATACATCTCTATACCAAATTTCGTGTCAACAGTTTGTGACGTTTAAAGTACATTTGCGTTTTGTTGATGTACTTATTGTATTACTTATAGCACAAATAAACTAATCTAACGCAAAGCGGAACGCTTCAATAATGCACAGAGTTGGTGCTCCTAGCGACTGGCGAGCACAGGCACAGCTAAGCTCGCTCAAGTTACGACTAAGTTGCTCCCAAACTACATGCTAGTGCACTTGTCTGTTTGTTACGACCTAACTGTACTGATAGTGCTTTTAAAGAGCCTAGTTTATATTTACAAGAGATACACAGCACAGGGTCGGAATTAGTGTCCATTAAAAAAAAAAACAGTGTAATTTTTCACTCACAAGCGTCGACGCGCACTGAGCAAGGTTTTCAAACATTGTGCAATAATTACTGAATTTTGGCACGCGTGCCCCGCCCTGATTGCTGTTCTATACTACACTATCTATTTCTATGGTATTCTTACTTTTCGATAGGAGTCATAGTTTTCTATAGTTTACATAACATAGTCCGCTTTATTCTATCACAATAGCTTCAGTAGTTTATGTTCTACACAGAAATAGATTATACCATGCATGGAGGAGACGTACAAAAGTTAATAATTATTACTAGGCATTGTATAGAATACGAGAGAGGAGAGCCACACAATAGAAAAGTAGACCTCAAAAATATTTTTTCGTAAACAAAGCATGTTTATATTATTTTCCTCAATACACAAAATTCTAAATTTAGTTGTATTAAGTCACCGATATAAATCACTGCAAAATACGCACTATTTCCTCCTAGTTTCTACCCACGGAGCGACGACCCGCGGCTAAAATAATATTAAAATCAATCATTATCATACAACTGGAAGCATCACAATTGTGTAAATAATATCAAAGCGCATAGATATATAGAGAGGTCAAAATTCAAGTCATTTATTCAAATTATGCTGAAAATCAGCACTTTTTGAACGACAAATTTACTGACAATCACAGTAAAGGGCCTGACACTCATAGTGATGTTGCTGACACTCATAGTGAAGTGTCTGACACTCATAGTGAAGTTGCTGACACTCATAGTGAAGTTGCTGACAATCATAGTGATGTTGTTAACACTCATAGTAAAGGGCCTGACACTCTTAGTGAAGGGATTGACACTGATAGTGAAGGGCCTCACACTCATTCTGAAGTGTCTGACTTTCATAGTGAAGGGCCTGACACTCGTAGTGAAGGGCCTCACACTCGTAGTGAAGGGCCTGACACTCGTAGTGAAGGGCCTGAAAAACGTAGTCAAGGGCCTGACACTCTAAGTGAAGGGCCTGACACTCTTAGTGAAGGGATTGACACTGATAGTGAAGGGCCTGACACTCGTACTGAATTGGCTGACACTCGTAGTGAAGGGCCTGACACTCATAGTGAAGGGCTTGACACTCGTTGTGAAGGGCCTGACACTCATAGTGAAGGGCCTGAAACTCATAGTGAAGGGTCTGACACTCATCGTGAAGGGCCTGACACTCATAGTGAAGGGCCGGACACTCATTGTGAAGGGCCTGACACTCATAATAAAGTGTCTGACATTCATAGTGTAGGTCCTAACACTCATAGTGAAGGGCCTGACACTCATAGTGAAGTGTCTGACACTCATAGTGCAGTGTCTGACACTCATAGTGACGGGCCTGACACTCATAGTGAACTTGATGACACTCATAGTGAACCGACTGACAATCACAGTGAAGGGCCTGACA
Organism: Pyrrhia umbra; assembly: GCA_963891755.1. NCBI lineage: Eukaryota > Metazoa > Arthropoda > Insecta > Lepidoptera > Noctuidae > Pyrrhia > Pyrrhia umbra. The sequence continues at coordinate 9,134,023 of OY982943.1, forward strand.
CTTATAGTGAAGTTGCTGACACTCATAATGAGGTTGTTGACACTCATCGAAATAGCTGACACTCGACAAAATGGCTGACACTCAGTGAAGTGGCTCACACTCAAAATGTCACGTTCCAGTTCCCGTTCCTGACACTCGTAGTAAAGGGCCTGACACTCTTAGTGAAGGGATTGACACTGATAGTGAAGGGCCTGACACTCGTACTGAATTGGCTGAAACTCGTAGTGAATTGGCTGACACTCATAGTGAAGGGCCTGAAACTCGTAGTGAAGGGCCTGACACTCATAGTGAATTGGCTGACACTCGTTATGAACTTGATGACACTCATAGTGAACCGACTGACACTCGTAGTGAAGGGCCTGAAACTCATAGTGAAGGGCCTGACACTCATAGTGAAGTGTCTGACACTCATAGTGAAGTGTCTGACACTCATAGTGAAGGGCCTGACACTCGTAGTAAAGGGCCTGACACTCGTAGTGAAGGGCCTGAAACTCGTAGTGAAGGGCCGGACACTCTTAAAGAAGGGCCTGACACTCATAGTGAAGGGTCTGACACTCATAGTGAAGGGCCTGACACTCGTAGTGAAGTGTCTCACACTCATTGTGGAGTGTCTGACACTCATAGTTAAGGGCCTGACACTCATAGTGAAGGGCCTCACACTCATTCTGAAGTGTCTGACTTTCATAGTGAAGGGTCCGACACTCGTAGTGAAGGGCCTGACACTCATAGTGAAGTGTCTGACACTCATAGTGACGGGCCTGACACTCATAGTGAACTTGATGACACTCATAGTGAACCGACTGACAATCACAGTGAAGGGCCTGACACTTATAGTGAAGTTGCTGACACTCATAATGAGGTTGTTGACACTCATCGAAATAGCTGACACTCGACAAAATGGCTGACACCCAGTGAAGTGGCTCACACTCAAAATGTCACGTTCCAGTTCCCGTTCCTGACACTCGTAGTGAAGGGCCTGACACTCTTAGTGAAGGGATTGACACTGATAGTGAAGGGCCTGACACTCGTACTGAATTGGCTGACACTCGTAGTGAATTGGCTGACACTTATAGTGAAGGGCCTGAAACTCGTAGTGAAGGGCCTGACACTCATAGTGATTTGACTGACACTCGTTATGAACTTGATGACACTCATAGTGAACCGACTGACACTCGTAGTGAAGGGCCTGAAACTCGTAGTGAAGGGCCTGAAACTCGTAGTCAAGGGCCTGACACTCTAAGTGAAAGGCTTGACACTGATAGTGAAGGGCCTGACACTCGTACTGAATTGGCTGACACTTGTAGTGAAGGTCCTGACACTCATAGTGAAGGGCCTGACACTCATAGTGAAGTGTCTGACACTCATAGTGAAGTGTCTGACACTCATAGTGAAGGGCCTGACACTCGTAGTAAAGGGCCGGACACTCGTAGTGAAGGGCCTGAAACTCGTAGTGAAGGGCCGGACACTTTTAAAGAAGGGCCTGACACTCATAGTGAAGGGTCTGACACTCATAGTGAAGGGCCTGACACTCGTAGTGAAGTGTCTCACACTCACTGTGGAGTGTCTGACACTCATAGTTAAGGGCCTGACACTCATAGTGAAGGGCCTCACACTCATTCTGAAGTTTCTGACTTTCATAGTGAAGGGCCCGACACTCGTAGTGAAGGGCCTGACACTCGTAGTGAAGGGCCTGACACTCGTAGTGAAGGGCCTGAAACTCGTAGTCAAGGGCCTGACACTCTAAGTGAAGGGCTTGACACTGATAGTGAAGGGCCTGACACTCGTACTGAATTGGCTGACACTCATACTGAAGTGACTGACACTCATAGTCAGGTGTCTGACACACGTTTATCGGTTTTAGTTTTTGGGTTTTTCGGTCTTTCGGTCTTTCGGTCTTTCGGTCTTTCGGTCTTTCGGGCCTTCGGTCTTTCGGTCTTTCGGTTATTCGGGTTTTTGGGTTTTCAGGTTTTCGGATTTTCGGATTTTCGGTTTTTCGGATTTCGGTTTTTTGGTTCAAGTTCATAGTGAAGTGTCTGACACTCATAGTGAAGGGCCCGACACTCGTAGTGAAGGGCCTGACACTCGTAGTGAAGGGCCTGACACTCGTAGTGAAGGGCCTGAAACTCGTAGTCAAGGTCCTGACACTCTAAGTGAAGGGCTTGACACTGATAGTGAAGGGCCTGACAGTCGTACTGAATTGGCTGACACTCATACTGAAGTGACTGACACTCATAGTCAGGTGTCTGACACATGTTTATCGGTTTTAGTTTTTCGGTCTTTCGGTCTTTCGGTCTTTCGGTCTTTCGGTCTTTCGGTCTTTCGGTCTTTCGGTCTTTCGGTTACTCGGTCTTTCGGTTATTCGGGTTATTCGGGTTTTTGGGTTTTCAGGTTTTCGGATTTTCGGTTTTTCGGATTTCGGTTTTTTGGTAAAAGTTCATAGTGAAGTGTCTGACACTCATAGTGAAGGGCCCGACACTCGTCGTGAAGGGCCTGACACTCGTAGTGAAGGGCCTGACACTCGTAGTGAAGGGCCTGAAACTCGTAGTCAAGGGCCTGACACTCTAAGTGAAGGGCTTGACACTGATAGTGAAGGGCCTGACACTCGTACTGAATTGGCTGACACTCATACTGAAGTGACTGACACTCATAGTCAGGTGTCTGACACACGTTTATCGGTTTTAGTTTTTGGGCTTTTCGGTCTTTCGGTCTTTCAGTCTTTCGGTCTTTCGGTCTTTCGGTCTTTCGGTCTTTCGGTCTTTCGGTCTTTCGGTCTTTCGGTCTTTCGGTCTTTCGGTCTTTCGGTCTTTCGGTCTTTCGGTCTTTCGGTCTTTCGGTCTTTCGGTCTTTCGGTCTTTCGGTCTTTCGGTCTTTCGGTCTTTCGGTCTTTCGGTCTTTCGGTCTTTCGGTCTTTCGGTCTTTCGGTCTTTCGGTCTTTCGGTCTTTCGGTCTTTCGGTCTTTCGGTCTTTCGGTCTTTCGGTCTTTCGGTCTTTCGGTCTTTCGGTCTTTCGGTCTTTCGGGCCTTCGGTCCTTCGGTCTTTCGGTTATTCGGGTTATTCGGGTTTTTGGGTTTTCAGGTTTTCGGATTTTCGGTTTTTCGGATTTCGGTTTTTTTGTTCAAGTTCATAGTGAAGTGTCTGACACTCATAGTGAAGGGCCTGACACTCGTACTGAAGGGCCTGACACTCGTAGTGAAGGGCCTGACACTCGTTGTGAAGGGCCTGAAACTCGTAGTGAAGGGCCTGACACTCATAGTGAATTGGCTGACACTCGAAATGAACTTGATGACACTCATAGTGAACCGACTGACACTCATAGTGAAGGACCTGACACTCATAGTGAAGGGCCTGACACTCATGGTGAAGGGCCTGACACTCATAGTGAAGGGTCTGACACTCATAGTGAAGGGCCTGACACCCATAATAAAGTGTCTGACATTCATAGTGAAGGTCCTGACACTCATAGTGAACTTGATGACACTCATAGTGAACCGACTGACAATCACAGTGAAGGGCCTGACACTTATAGTGAAGTTGCTGACACTCATAATGAGGTTGTTGACACTCATCGAAATAGCTGACACTCGACGAAATGGCTGACACCCAGTGAAGTGGCTCACACTCAAAATGTCCCGTTCCAGTTACCGTTCCTGACACTCATAGTGAAGTGTCTGACACTCATACTGAAGTGTCTGACACTCATACTGAAGTGACTGACACTCATAGTCAGGTGTCTGACACTCATACTGAAGTGACTGACACTCATAGTCAGGTGTCTGACACTCGAAATGAACTTGATGACACTCATAGTGAACCGACTGACACTCATAGTGAAGGGCCTGACACTCATAGTGAAGGGCCTGACACTCATAATAAAGTGTCTGACATTCATAGTGAAGGTCCTGACACTGATAGTGAAGGGCTTGACACTCATAGTGCAGTGTCTGACACTCATAGTGAAGGGCGTGACACTCATAGTGAATTTGATGACACTCATAGTGAACCGACTGACAATCACAGTGAAGGGCCTGACACTCATAGTGAAGTTGCTGACACTCATAATGAGGTTGTTGACACTCATCGAAATACCTGACACTCGACGAAATGGCTGACACCCAGTGAAGTGGCTCACACTCAAAATGTGACGTTCCAGTTCCCGTTCCTGACACTCGTAGTGAAGTGTCTGACACTCATACTGAAGTGTCTGACATTCATACTGAAGTCACTGACACTCATACTGAAGTGTCTGACATTCATACTGAAGTCACTGACACTCATAGTCAGGTGTCTGACACTCGTTTATCGGTTTCGGTCTTTCGGTCTTTCGGTCTTTCGGTCTTTCGGTCTTTCGGTCTTTCGGTCTTTCGGTCTTTCGGTCTTTCGGTCCTTCGGTCTTTCGGTCTTTCGGTCTTTCGGTCTTTCGGTCTTTCGGTCTTTCGGGCCTTCGGGCCTTCGGTCCTTCGGTCTTTCGGTTATTCGGGTTATTCAGGTTTTTGGGTTTTCAGGTTTTCGGTTTTTCGGATTTTCGGATTTTCGGTTTTTCGGATTTCGGTTTTTTGGTTCAAGTTCATAGTGAAGTGTCTGACACTCATAGTGAAGGGCCTGACACTCGTTGTGAAGGGCCTGAAACTCGTAGTGAAGGGCCTGACACTCATACTGAATTGGCTGACACTCGAAATGAACTTGATGACACTCATAGTGAACCGACTGACACTCATAGTGAAGGGCCTGACACTCATAGTGAAGGGTCTGACACTCATGGTGAAGGGCCTGACACTCATAGTGAAGGGTCTGACACTCATAGTGAAGGGCCTGACACTCATAGTAAAGGGCCTGACACTCATAATAAAGTGTCTGAAATTCATAGTGAAGGTCCTGACACTGATAGTAAAGGGCCTGACACTCATAGTGCAGTGTCTGACACTCATAGTGAAGGGCCTGACACTCATAGTGAATTTGATGACACTCATAGTGAACCGACTGACAATCACAGTGAAGGGCCTGACACTCATAGTGAAGTTGCTGACACTCATAATGAGGTTGTTGACACTCATCGAAATACCTGACACTCGACGAAATGGCTGACACCCAGTGAAGTAGCTCACACTCAAAATGTCACGTTCCAGTTCCCGTTCCTGACACTTGTAGTGAAGTGTCTGACACTCATAGTGAAGTGTCTGACACTCATAGTGAAGGGCCTGACACTCGTAGTGAATTGGCTGACACTCATAGTGAAGTTGATGACACTCGTAGTGAAGTTGCTGACACTCATAGTGAAGTGTCTGACACTCATAGTGAAGTGTCTGACACTCATAGTGCAGTGTCTGACACTCATAGTGACGGGCCCGACACTCATAGTGAACTTGATGACACTCATAGTGAACCGACTGACAATCACAGTGAAGGGCCTGACACTTATAGTGAAGTTGCTGACACTCATAATGAGGTTGTTGACACTCATCGAAATAGCTGACACTCGACGAAATGGCTGACACCCAGTGAAGTGGCTCACACTCAAAATTTCCTTTGCAGTTACCGTTCCTGACACTCGTAGTGAAGTGTCTGACACTCATACTGAAGTGTCTGACACTCATACTGAAGTGACTGACACTCATAGTCAGGTGTCTGACACTCGAAATGAACTTGATGACACTCATAGTGAACCGACTGACACTCATAGTGAAGGGCCTGACACTCATAGTGAAGGGCCTGACACTCATAGTGAAGGGTCTGACACTCATGGTGAAGGGCCTGACACTCATAGTGAAGGGTCTGACACTCATAGTGAAGGGCCTGACACTCATAGTGAAGGGCCTGACACTCATAATAAAGTGTCTGACATACATAGTGAAGGTCCTGACACTGATAGTAAAGGGCCTGACACTCATAGTGCAGTGTCTGACACTCATAGTGAAGGGCCTGACACTCATAGTGAATTTGATGACACTCATAGTGAACCGACTGACAATCACAGTGAAGGGCCTGACACTCATAGTGAAGTTGCTGACACTCATAATGAGGTTGTTGACACTCATCGAAATACCTGACACTCGACGAAATGGCTGACACCCAGTGAAGTAGCTCACACTCAAAATGTCACGTTCCAGTTCCCGTTCCTGACACTCGTAGTGAAGTGTCTGACACTCATAGTGAAGTGTCTGACACTGATAGTGAAGGGCCTGACACTCGTAGTAAAGGGCCTGACACTCGTAGTGAAGGGCCTGAAACTCGTAGTGAAGGGCCTGGCACTCGTAGTGAAGGGCCTGACACTCATAGTGAAGGGCCTGACACTCATAGTGAAGGGCCTGACACTCGTAGTGAATTGGCTGACACTCATAGTGAAGTTGATGACACTCGTAGTGAAGTTGCTGACACTCATAGTGAAGTGTCTGACACTCATAGTGACGGGCCTGACACTCATAGTGAACTTGATGACACTCATAGTGAACCGACTGACAATCACAGTGAAGGGCCTGACACTTATAGTGAAGTTGCTGACACTCATAATGAGGTTGTTGACACTCATCGAAATAGCTGACACTCGACAAAATGGCTGACACCCAGTGAAGTGGCTCACACTCAAAATGTCACGTTCCAGTTCCCGTTCCTGACACTCGTAATGAAGTGTCTGACACTCATACTGAAGTGACTGACACTCATAGTCAGGTGTCTGACACTCGTTTATCGGTTTTAGTTTTTGGGTTCTTCGGTCTTTCAGTCTTTCGGTCTTTCGGTCTTTTGGTCTTTCGGTCTTACGGTCTTTCGGTCTGTCGGTCTTTCTAATATGGCAATAATACGCGCAATAATAACTTAGAGTTAGACACAGACTTATTGACGTTACAGCAGAAACCAGAAACTTTTATTGTTCTCTTTTAAGTGTTTTGGAAGTCTGTTCATTTTTTTGTTACAAGTTTCTTAAATTATTACAGGTATCATAATGAAAATGCAGTTTTACAACAACGTGATCATTTATTGACAAGTATTACATTAGGATAGGTTTTTAGAAGAAATCCGGTGGTTCAACTCATGCAGGTGGCTGGGATGGAGTGAAATCGAAAAAAAAAAAGAAAAATGGTCTTCACACATCCATAATATTTTTGAAAGACCTATCTAACAATACCCCCACGATGGGGTACGCGAGAAAAAAAATATTCATCCTAACTTTACGTGTTTGGGAGCTACTATAAAAAAAATATTTTACAAAATTTTATTTTACCACTTTCTCGGCATGATCAATAAACATATCCATACCAAATTTCAGCTTTCTAGTAACAAGAACCTCGGAGCTATGCCGCGGACAGACAGACAGACGGACATGGCGAAACTATAAGGGTTCCTTGTCGGACTACGGAACCCTAAAAAGGGGATTTACAGTTAACGTATTAAATACTACCTATTATTATTTAGTTTGAAATTCATTTAACTTACTAGAATAATCTATACTTATAATAAATCTGTAGAGAGGTCAATTCTGTACATGAAATATATTTCCAAAATAACTATCAGGGGGTGATTAGGGATCGATGCTGATGCCAAAAATGCAATCAGTAAAATTTTTGTCTGTCTGTCTGTCTGTCTGTCTGTCTGTATAAACTCTATAGAAACAAAAACTACTCGACGGATTTTAACGAAACTTGGTACAATTAGTTGTCATACTCCTGAGCTGGTTATAGTATACTTTTCATCACGCTACAATCAATAGGAGCAGAGCAGTGAAGGGAAATGTTGTCATTTTGTTTAAACGCGCTAATCTCAGGAACCGCTGGTCCGATTTGAAAAATTCTTTCAGTTTTAGATAGTCCATTTATTGAGGAAGGCTATACGCTATATATCATCACGCTAAGACCAATAGGAGCGGAGCACCACTATTCCACGCGGACGAAGTCGCTGGCAGAAGCTAGTAATTCATATTTCGAGGAGCTCGTGGCTAAGTTACAGCTGCACGGGTCGACCGATCATAGGTTAAGCTGCGCTTGGCTCGGTCGGTCCGTGGATGGGTGACCATCTATGTCATAGCGAGACTCCTTCGTGCCTCGGAAAGCAGGTTAAGCTGTCGGTCCCGGCTAGTCTAGTCTAGGCGGTCTTTACGGGTAGTCAGAAGCCAGAAAGTCTGACAACCAGTCTTATCAAGGGATATCGTGTTACCCGGTAAAACACTGGTACTCAGCTGCATCCAGTTTAGACTGGAAGCCGACCAACATAGTTGGGAAAAGGCTAGGCAGATGGATGAATAATTCATATTTAATATATATGTTACATTATTACAAATATTTCAATGACAAAACACAATTCATGAAGGAAAATATTTTATCAAAGCTCGTTTTTACCTCCTAATTAATTTATTCCTTAGTAGACTAGAAACTATACAAGTATTTAATTTAATTACTGTTACAAAACCGAATCATTGTGACATACTATATACAACTTTATGTCTAAATCAATTCAGCCTTTTTGCCGTAAAAGATTAACAGCCTGAAAGACTAGCTTTCACATTTATTTATAATTTAATGTAAATAAAGTATTTTAGGATAAATAACATATTTTACAAAATATACAATTCTCCAACTTACATACGAAATAAGACAAGCCTATGTCTATATACATATATCTATACATAAATAATAAAATATTAGTTTATCCCAATCTCGATTGTTATAAACTTCAGATGCCTCTATTTATTCACCATAGATTGTAGGCCATAGCTCTTCCCTGAAACAAAAGAAAAGAGATTATGTTTAGGTCAACAGGCACCCAGGAGGCGATAGGATACGTACTCGGTTATGGTCATTCGAATGTGATTGAGTTATTGAATTGAATAGACATTTCTTAGTTTTAATTAAATTGATAATTTTATACATAATAATTATATCATCATCATCATTATCAGCCTATAATTATATTGTCTCACTGCTTAGATAAAAGAAAAAAAAAATAGTTTCCTAGTTTCCGCTGAAACATTGCTTGTATGTAAAGCAATAAAAAATAATGATCCCTATCCGACTTAGTTCTAAAATTTAAATATCAAATTAGGCTGAAAATCAGCAAATCGAATTTCAAGCACGTCAAATTTACAAAATACAGCCCCCAAAATTGTCCTTCACCACTTCCTATGTGTTGTTGCTGGGAAGAAGAAGTGGCGCAACAAACTCTCCAGCAACACATGTCTGTCTGTAAGGTTTGAAGAACCATCTTTATACAATATCAATATTAAATAATTGTAAAAAAAAAACATTTAATTAGGTAATATTTTTACACATGTTGATTAGCACACTCCCTTAGTAGTACCTATATCCAGGAACTTGAGCAATGAACTACTTCAATTAAATTGAATATTTACTCTTGTTTAAAAATATAACTAAAGCCTCCATTAAGGAAAAAATAGGAAATAAATAAAAAATAGAAAAAAAATATGAAATAAAAGTTGTCAGCAAGACGACCAGGCACCGAGACCAGTTCCCGAGAAACTATAAGTCGTAACTCACGCTGACTCATGTACAAACTTACATATAATAATTATGCACTTTATATCAAAATGTTCCGACTTACTTGATACATTGCCTCATGATACGAACGTATCCTGACGGGCATTCGTGCCTGATGAACAGCGGCGAAGACCACGCCAGTCCCACCGAGCAGACCAACAACGCAAACAGTAGTTTCCACAACATGTTGCAACGCTATTTAGTTTGTGTCTGTGTACACTAAGCATCAGGTAAATTGTAGCTTTATATATTAATTATTTACTGCGTCATTAAAGGCAATACTTGTAATTTGCACAATGACGAATAAATACCTACCTACGGTCATATTTGCTTTAAGGCACTATCTAATACTGTTGTGAATAAGCAAACGGCGAGTCCGTTTGAACACATCGCTGAAATCACCCCTACGTCATAAGAGTATCATCGATCATACCATCATCATTTCATTCGTCAGGCGATGAATGGTCGCTGTGATGTCGCAATAAACCTCGTTGCCAGACTCTGGTAACCTGGTGTTCTCAAACTTCAGACTAGAACCATTCTAGATCAGGTTATGCAGTTCGACTTTGGTTTCATGGGTTTCGTAGGCTAGGGATTGGTCTAAGGGCAGATCAATCTCATTAATGCGACATAACATTATATTATGAACACAACATATGAAGTCGTGGTGGCCTAGTGGTTTAGGCATCTGCCTCTCGTTTACGAGTGTGCGGGTTCGAAACCAGGCAGGTACTAATGTGACTTTTCTAAAGTATATATGTACTTTCTTAGTGTATCTTGGATACCACTGACTAGAAGTGAAGGAAAACATTGTGAGGAAACCTGGACTCACAAGTCTGAAATCGCCAATCTACCTTGAGCAAGCGTGGTGATCAATGCTCATGCCTTCTCTGTATAGAAAAGGCCTGTGCCCAGCTGTGGGACAATATATAGGCTGATGATGAATGATGCGACATAGCGTGTCAGCTACATTGTTCATACCAGGTACAAACCTAATATAAGAATAATAATTTTATTTTCTAAAAATACACTCTTCTTTGACTTCTCCGTGCCTCGGAAAGCACGTTAAGCTGTTGGTCCCGTCGTTACAGGTAGTCAGAAGCCAGAAAGTCTGACAACCAGTCTTACCAAGGGGTATCGTGTTACCCGGTAACTAGGTTGTGGAGTGTTGTAATTAAAAGATGGTTTGGAAGCTTCGTTGGTATTTATTTTATCAAAATATAAAGATTACAAAATATAACGTGCTGAATATGCAAAAACAAAAGAAGGAAGCGAGATTTCTAGAATCTTCCACAGACTCAATAAAGAGCAAGTTTGAACCACAGAGTAAAAATAACTAAAGATATGGAACGCAAAATTTATAACTTCAACACTCTCTCCAAATTGTAGCGTTCTCCATCTTAGGACTTAAGACGACGACTACCGCCAATGACCTTGAGCAAATGGGCGGAGCTTGAGCTTCCCCCCCGCGACCCCGCAATGCACACCGCACGCTTGTCATTTTATATTTTGAAGAACTTCGACGGGTGACCATAATATTATGTAGAGATTCTAAGGACAGTCGCATATTGTATTTTGATATGCATGTCTAAGATATAAAAATAGAAATACAAATAACATCTGTCTGAGTAATACTTCGAAACACTAATTTTAAATTTCCAACCCCCACTGCATACTTCGTTTGCCAGAAAAGCAAAAATATTTTCAATTTCTTTAATCTGCAAAACATATTTATCGATCTGAATTGTTACATGTTTCAAGAAAAAATTATGACAACTAGCATTCTTGAATTAATCCGCTGTGAAAGATGGACAGACAGACAGACAAAATCGCACCATAGGAGTTAATTTTTAGGCCATATTGGTGTCCATTTTGAGCTCTTCTAACAGAAATGCACGCAAGTTTTTTTCATATTTGCATTTTACGACATCTGCTGCTTCTCAAATAACTTCAGCTCATCTTCACTTGTATAGGAAAATCATATTAGTTTTGTAAGGAGAGCCTGGAAGCCAGTTAATTAGTCCGACGTTTCTGATCCATCTGTAAAGTGTCCGACCAAACCTTTGGCATCAGCTTTGGCCAAACCATTAGCTTAAAATTGGCCTAAGTTTTGACACCAACAGAACCGAAATTGAATAATCTATTACGTTTAAAGACCTAAAAGTGAGTGAGACTGTATTACAAATGATGTTAATATTTTAAATAAGCTGCAGGTAGTTTTATTTATATTATTAAGTTGATACACCGAACATATTAGTAAAAAGTCATTGTGGCTTCTTTGCTAAGGCACCTGCATCTCATTTATGAGTATGCAGATTCGAACTTCGAAACCTAGAAATTACGAATCTGACTATTCCAAAGTTTTACATGCACTTTTTTTAGTATAACTTAGACACCATTGACTAACGGTGAAGGAAAACATCGTGAGGAAACCTGGACTACACGGTCTGAAATCACCAATCCACCTTGAAAAAGCGTGATAATTAATGCTAATGCATGTCTATGTCATACCCAAAAGTGGGATATTAAAGATTCCGATTATGACCAGGATTTTTTAAATTTTTACCTAACAATGGAAATTCACCCGTTTTGGGCCTAATTTTGAAAGTGCCGCAAAGCAAAAAATCAATGCAAAAATAAATGTGCTAAATTCGGATATAGACTTTGTCTGAATGAGAATTAGCTGTTACATTTTCAAGCACCAAATTTGTACGACCCTTTTCCACGGTTTCATGCATTATTGAAGAAATAAAGTAATGGAAAAAAATCCTACCATTGTATGGCATTTCGATAATCTTTTGGAAAGATGCAATATCGATTTTTGACTTTGAAATCATTTATAATTACCGATTTAAATATTTTTGATCTTTATCTTTTTACCTTATATTACTAATATAAGGTTTTTTTATAATTATTTTATCAGAAAAACTCACCGCAAAAATTTACAGATTTTTTTTATAAAAAGATTATTAAATTTACTTGCAGTAGCTCAATTTTCATTTAGTTTTCTTATTACAATTCATCGGAATTCAAACATAACCTTGAAATTGGAAAATGGTCGAAATACCATATTAAGAAAAGCATTTAAGAGAAAAATGTACGGAAGTCTAATTATTTCAGAATGTTTGTTTTACAAACTACGGAGAGTTTTTTTTAAATTTAATTCGTATACCAAAAGATGTCGAAGAAAACATAAAAAATATTAGAATATGCATCAAGCCCTTTTATAATTATGATGACGTAGAAACTACACTTTGTAATTTTAATTCCCATTTTTCCTCGAAAGTAATAGGTAGTATTTTTCTACTTTATCCATTTGCGATATATTTCAACAATTATTCCAAATCGATAAGGTTAGTTATTCCTGAAGTAATTATCAGCTCTGACAGACAGACAGAGAAAGTCGCATCCCATAAGGGTTACTTTTTACTATTTTGGTTCGGAACCTTAAATATACTATTTGAATATATCTTTCTTTTTTCATTGTCAGTTCTTCTGTCTTTGACTTCTGGACCTAAAATTAAAGAAGATCAAGTCCTTTTTATTTATCAGGGCTTTAGCCAAAGAATTAAGCGATTGCCTATTAATCGGCTTAGGCCTAGCCAAAAATCGACGTTCTGTCGGATACTATTTGGTGTTGAAAATAAAACATAAGAGTGGCATAGTGAAGTAGGACCTTCATTTCTAAAACACTATGCTTCGTCTTATCTTTTAGATTGTGTGTATATAATATTATCCCACATTAGATACCTTGACTAATAGATTAATATGTATATCATATGTGACTGCTTACTTGGCGTTTTTACTAAACTTCGAAAATGGTTGCTATGTAAAGCATCACTACCCAATGTTACCAGTAAAAAACCGGCCAAGTGCGTGTCGGGCCACACGCAGTAGGATTCCGTAGTAGGTCTTAGTTAGTCAACTATAACTATGTAACCGGTGAAGCCTACTTTGCCGTGATAGTTTTCGAAAGTTAGTTTTTTTTATTTTTGAAAGACCTATCTAACGACATGAAGGCTTACGCAACAAAAAAAATATTCATCCTCATTTCACGTGTTCGGGAGCTCCACTAAATTATTTTATTTTTTTTTATTCATTTTTACCACTTTTTCGGCGTGATCAATACACATATCTATACTAAATTTCAGCTTTCTAGTACCAAGAGCCTCTGAGCTATGCCGCGAACAGAGAGACAGACGGACATTGCGAAACTATAAGGGTTCCTTGTCGGACTACGGAACCCTAAAAATAAAACTAATGTAACCAATCCAAAATAGAAAAATGGTCTAGCTAAAATAGTCAGACAATACAATACATTTTACAATTTTACAATACTCTTTGAATAGCGTAAGCTTATTTTTTTATCATATTCTGCATTTTTTTTCAAATTCGCCTCGTAGCAAAGAAACTCGAACCCAAATTCACGTGTTTAGAAAAATATTTTCATTGGTAATAATTTAGAATAGCGCCACCTTGTTACCCATGGATAAACCGTTTTATTTACAAACCATTAAGTTTTGTTCTAAGATATCATCCCATGCCCTGACTTATAGCTACTATTTCTATAAATTCCAAACTATTAGGAAATATTGTAACATGACATTTTAATTTTGACGATTATCTCCGACCTACATGTAAAATTTAAATGAGGTATGCAATATTCTCGTTTTGAATACGCAATGTATTAAAAGAAATACATATTTAAATCCTAAAGTACATTTAATTATTTAGTAAGTCAATAACAAAATATATTTGTCCTGCCAAATTTAGATACACACATTTTAGATTATGACAGATTATGGATGATTTGGTTTGAAAACACGTTATTCACATCAAAAAAATATTTTATCCGCATGTAGTGCCTTTTCAATGTAATAATTATAATTCACCAGTCATCTTATCACAAACATAATAATTTATTTACATCGTAATGTGCTCGCTCTGAGTGACAGCGTCTACCCGTGACAGTGGTCACAGACGTACTGCCCCCGTCGCCCGGTGGAGCCCCTCCGTAATTTCAACTCAACGTTTTGACAAAAGCACAAAAATTGACGTAAATGTACGATTTAAAAAAAATATACTTATACAAAAAGACAGATAATTAACTTTTCTATAAAATGGTACAGGTTTCATTAAAATCCGCTTGATAAATTCTATGTAAAACTCAGTTTTTCTTCTGCGTTAGACCTAACTTCATGATTTTTTTATACAATGTTATAAATACATAATTAAAAAAAACGTTATACAAAATTATCAAGCATATGCTCTAGTTTAGTATATATACTTTTCAAATCATGAAAGCAAGTCGTTAAAGCGTAATCATTAGCTTTAAAAGGGGCAAAGTCGTATATCGCCGCCTGCTACCTAAACTTAAGATAGAATACAAGGTACATAACAAACTCAACAGATTCAGTAGTTACCCCAACATTACAATATTATAGTAACAATATAGCATAATAATATAGACACAAAACAAAAACAAAGCATGTTACCTCTTAAATCTTAACTTAAAGTACAACAAACTTAAACTGACACAATAAGAATATTGCAGAGAACTAAGTTACAACTTACAAATGCCTATTTTAGTTCTTAAATATTCAAATTTACTTTTAGACAAAGGTTTTGTAAATATGTCAGCATTTTGTTCAATACTACAAATATATTTTAAATCAATTTCTTTTCCCTCATATTTTTCTTTAACAAACTTATATTTTATGTCTATGTGTTTGCATCTTTTATGATAATTTTCATTTTTTATGACTGAAATTGCACTTTGGTTGTCTATATAAAGAGTGATAGATTCTTGGTTATACTCATTTATATCCAACAAAAGTTTCTTCAACCAAATTATTTCCTTTGTTGCACTACATGAAGCCATAAATTCAGCTTCAGTTGTAGATAATGCTATACTTTGTTGACGCTGACTGGCCCAAGTAATTGCAGCACCATTTTTCATGAATACATATCCTGTGATGGACCGCCTTGTTTCAATATCATTAGCATAATCAGAATCACTATAACCTTCTACTATATTCTGATTCTTTGGCGTGTAGTATAAACCATAGCTTTTAGTCTCTTTAAGATACTTCATTATTCTTTTAACAGCATTCCAGTGACTATGATCAAAACAATCAAGATATCTGCTTACTAAACTAACACCATACATAATGTCAGGACGACTGACTATAGCTAAGTGCATTAAAGAACCTACTGCTTCTCGGTATGGTATCTTCCTGTCTATTTCTGAAGGATTCTTTTCCAACTTAGTGTTTGGATCTACTGGTATACAGTTTCCATTGGCATTAGCCATATTAAATTTATTTAATAATATGGTTTCTGTAAATTAGCATTAAGTAACATACAACGAGATCTCTCCATAAGAGTGCGGTTCATACGTTCAGCCAACCCGTTTTGCTGAGGTGTATATGGATTAGAAGATTCATGTATAATGCCTGAATTTTGAAGATATTCTTTGAATTCATTACTCAGATACTCTCCTCCATTATCAGTTCTTATTCTTTTAATTTTCTTTTCAAGTTGGTTTTCCACTAATACTTTAAATTGTTTAAATTTATTAAATACATCTGATTTACTATTAAGAAAATAAACAAATACTTTCCTGGTGAAATCATCCACAAATGTCACGAAGTATTGCGCCCCGCCGACTGACTTCACTTCTAATGGTCCACAGACATCAGAATGTATGAGTTCAAGAACCTTTTTCGCACGGGAACCTTCTTTAGGAAACGGCAGCCGAAACTGTTTTCCTTCTTGACAATATTCACACACCATATTTAGCTTATTTTCACTAAGCTTTATGCCTTCTGTACATTTGGGAAGTTTATTTAGATCAGACAAGTTTAAGTGAGCCATTCTTTGATGCCATAAGTAGCTGTCACTTTCACTTGATTTACACATGTATGCTGGTATGCTACTTAAGTTCAAGCGATACATATTATTGTTTAATTCACAGGCTACAACTTCTTGTTTTGAGTTATTGAGTATTTTACAGCCATAATTGTTGAACTGTACGGAACACCCTTTCTTTGTCAGTTGACTCACGGAAAGAAGATTGCTTGCCAACTCTGGTACATATAACACATTGGTCACCTGTATGGTTTTTGTCTCTCCAGTGCTACTCATTACAGACAGGTCAATTTTTCCACAACTTTTAACCGGAAGCATTTTATCATTTGCGATACGGATGCTTGTAATCGGGGGTGATGATTCATCATACAGCCAGTCCTGCTTCATAGTCATGTGCATGGATGCTCCTGAATCAACAAACCAACTATTACTGTCATTTGCTGTTGCTGTGGCCGAGAATACTGCGACATATCCAGATTCTTTTCCTGTCTCCTTATTAGTGTCTCCCTTCTTCGTTCTGCACTGTTTCCCTACGTGACCATATCTATTGCACTTATAGCAACGTGGACCTTTGCTAAACTTTGATGTGTTTTCATGAACCTTTTGTTTATATTTACCATTTTTGTTTGCATATAATGCCACAGACCCGGAGCCCTTTATCTCTTGTAAGAGCTTAGTCTTGATAGAATCAGCTGTTATCGGCACACCAGAACTTTCTAGAGCCATTATCATAGGCTTATAAAGGTCGGGTAATCCAGCCAAAAGCAATGTACCCAGCCACTCATCATTTATGTCAAATGAAATGTTTCGGAGTTTGTGCGCCGATGTCATTATCCTATTTATGTAATCTTCTATATCTTGACAATTTTCTAAGGTAGTTGTGATCATATCTCTTAGTAATCCAACACGACGTGTTAACCCTTTATCGTCAAACGCCTTTTCTAAGTTGTTCCAAACTTCTTTTGCCGTTTTAGCCTCTTGAAGATGTATGTAATTCACAGAGTCGACCAATAATATAATTTTTGATTTTGCTTTCAGATCGAGTTTTGGGTCTACATGTTCACTTTTATTTTCGATGCAGCACCAGAGGTCTTCATGTTGCAAATAGGTTTGCACGGCAAATTTCCAAGTGTTATAGTTCGCTCGGCCTACTAATTTCTCTATCAGAGTCATTGTATTTGACGACATTTTAGTGGTAGCGATCTGGGCCCATAACCTGTTGTAATTAAAAGATGGTTTGGAAGCTTCGTTGGTATTTATTTTATCAAAATATAAAGATTACAAAATATAACGTGCTGAATATGCAAAAACAAAAGAAGGAAGCGAGATTTCTAGAATCTTCCACAGACTCAATAAAGAGCAAGTTTGAACCACAGAGTAAAAATAACTAAAGATATGGAACGCAAAATTTATAACTTCAACATGGAGGTCAGATAGGCAGTCGCTCCATGTAAAACACTGGTACTCAGCAAGTTACTTAGCCACGAGCTCCTCTACTTTCAAATGTATGTTTTAGTAAGGACTAAGGACCCAAGTTGATGGAACCCCTTTCATTAATTGCCGTTTAAATAAAACAAATAATTAAATATTATTAAAAAACACCGTTTATTTATTGATCACTAATGTTGCAGCAAGGCAAACAGCGCTGTTAACAGGAGCGGGCTACTCGCTCCGATGTAGGTGGCCGATGAGATCGGTCGCTCGATCGGTCCAATGATGTACTCGTACATATGATCCAACACAGCCTTCTTGACTGCCTCTAGTTCTTCCGTCTCACTGTTACCAGTTGACCTGGAATTCATGAAAATGTGAGGTTATTTATTATAAATGACATCACGCCTGCTTCAAGCGTGGTGATCAATGACAATGCAATTCCTTTTTATTTAGGTACATCATTAATTAATGTAATGTACGTGTGAAGTTGAAACACAAACACACACTACTAAGCATATAAGTAAGTATTGTATATGTATCCTTTTATTTTAAGTAGTTAATTTATAACACATAATTTACTGGTCACCTCAATATTGTGCTGGGCTGTGGCCTTGTTGGCACAACAATGAGAGGATATTTAGTTCCATCTTCTATCTTTTATCTTGTTTTCTTTGTTATTTCTTTTAAGTTTTGTGCCAATAAAATATGTTTATTTCTGTCTTTCAATGCTCGCTCTTTACTTTCTCAGTAATGAAAAAATGCCTTTATCCAACAGTGGGACAATAAAAAAAGGTCGATGTTTTTATTTTTGTTTATAGTATCGTCAACTTTGTATTCGATTGAATTCATATATTCGACCATTTACAGGCACTCTTCAATGGTTAATTAATCGTACGTGAGACAAAAAAAATATCTTTTTGCATAGTAAACATGTTTATATGTATATTGTGCAATTGTATCGTTTTAAATAATAAAGAAGATTTTTTTATCTTCTTAATCCAGTTGCATTATTGTAGAATTTACTGACAGAATAACAAAAAATGTAACGTATTTTCGATCTTAAAAGTACTTTTTTATACTAACATGATAGCCCTACAATGCGACACTCCAGGCACGACGTACACTGGTGCGTTGTGGTGGGCATGGGTACCGTTGGGGCCCATCGGGGACCAGGGGTCGTGGCCCCCTGCCACCGACACCACGCGGTCGGGTAGGTGCGACAATCCAGCGAAGAATATGTTCGTCCTTTCGATGCCAGAGCGAAGTCTTTCTTCGTCGAAACTGAAATATTAAACGTACATTCAATACGCTTGTATTTATAGGGGAGTTTTGAGGAGCTCGTAGCTAAGAGTCCCCGCAGACCACAGACAAGCTCCAAAATTGAACGATCTATTTCGATTAACGACCTACCAACGCGTAAGTATAAGTATTTTTTTATAAATTGATTATGTTTTGGAGGCTTGTCATTTAGACGTGTACGATTTTGGGGGTCATGTCCCCTGTGACCCCCCTCTCGGACCGTCACTGGGTCTGCGTGGACTCTACGTAAGTAGATTGATTATCAAGGTTAAGCTGCACTAGTTGCGGTCAGTTCATGGATGGATCACCATTTTCTGAACATAACGAGTCCCCTCCGCGCTTCAGAGCGAACGTAAAGCTGTCATAGCGTGGATGGGCGATGACATACCAAGACTCCTCCGTGTCACCTCCGTAAATTCACTTTATACTACGTGGAATATTTACCAATTTTACAGGAAAACCAACTACGGCTAGGTGTATGTGACAGTAGTCAAGTAACACCGCTCGGACCGACAGGCCTGGGGGGTTAGACAAGTGGCAAAACGCTAACGCTAACGCTATAGAATAGAAAACAAAATGTATGGGAATGACATTCGTTTACGACTAGCTATATGTCATTCCCATACATTTTGTTTTCTATTCTATAGCGTTAGCGTTTTGCCACTTGTCTAGCCCCCCTGAGAGGTATAACGGTTTTGTAAGACATTGATTATATTTTTTTATAGTAGGTATTAATGACATCGGGTTAAGCGACAAATTTTAAGCAGGGGGGTTAGACAAGTGGCAAAACGCTAACGCTAACGCTAAATGTATGGGAATGACATTCGTTTACGACTAGCTATATGTCATTCCCATACATTTTGTTTTCTATTCTATAGCGTTAGCGTTAGCGTTTTGCCACTTGTCTAACCCCCCAGGTATAGTTACGGGACCAACGGCTGTTTTTTATCCAATCTTAATGTAAAATAATGACACAAATGAATAAATCTTTTATTCTGAATCGGTTAAAACTAAAGTATGAATCGTAATGGGACATTAAGGTCAATTTGATATGAACCGTAATAGTAAATTTCCTTAAAATCTCACGCATATCAGTGCGTCACCGTGGTTACCGCTCGCCATAACTACCACAAATAAGTAATAAAATACCCACTATTTATGACACTACTGCGTATTTTGTGGTTCACGCTATGCTATAGTTTTAGAAACATAACAGGATATTATTATATCGAAGTCTACTACGCCATGTAATAAACATTGCTATTTATATAGATAAATGTTTCTGTTCTCAAAGGTCGTTGATAACGCTTTTTCAGGCTTATGATGCATGCGCCTGATTGAGGACGACCTATTCATTTGATAATCCTATTTCGGTGTTCGGTGTACAATGTACCGGCCTACTACGCAAGGATCTGTGCCTGCTACGCAATGTACCGGCCTGCTACGCAAGGGTCTACGCCTGTTACGCGAGGGCGAGGTACAGGCTTGCTACGCAAGGTACAGGCTTGCTACGCAAGGACCTTTGCCTGCTACGTAATATACCGGCCTGTTACGCAAGGTTCTACGCTTGCTACGCCAAGTCTGAGCTTACTTTCTGCTTTTTCGTAGTCGGCTAACAAAGTAAGAGATATTCTGAAAGCTAAACACTTACTAATTGGAGAAGAAATCCTTGCACATCTGGTGGAAGTACTCCAACGGCACGGTGGACAGGAACGGCTGGCGCGGGCTGGTGGTGGTCTGGTACCAGCCGAACTCCGCGCACGTCTGGTACGTCCACAGACGCACTGGAAACATACACGATAGTTATAGTTAACTAGCTTTCCGCCCGCGGCTTCGCCCGCGTGGACAATTTTTTTTTACACCTTGGGTTACATTATTCAAGTTTTAGTAGGGATCCCTAATTATTTCTGGAAATGAATATAGCTTAAGACACTTCGTAAAGATTTAGCTTTCTAACGATGAAAGAATTTTAGAAATCGGTCCAGTAGTTTTTGAGTTAAAACCCTACAAATAAACAAACAAATCTTTCCTCTTTATAATATTAGTATAGTATATTATAGTATAGACATAGAGGAGGAGAAAAAATAGCGATAAATCGCCAATCCGACTTGAGGAAGCGTATTGACCACTACGTCGAAGGAACCTTCTCTTTGTGAGAAGAGGCATAAATACGTAGGCAGTATAATTCATTGCAGAAATAGTACTGAGATAACCCTACTGCCACTTTAAGCATTCCTTTTTATTTTAACTCAAAAGACACAATTTAAAAAATATCTGCAAAAGTAAGGCTAGCAAAAAAGGCTGTCATGGGACTGCAGTTAGTAGAAGTTTGAATGTGACCCGTAGGTTCAGTCCCCGGGAGAGACGTAACTTTCAACAGTTCAGAAACATTCGTAGTTCACGCTGAGATCGGATTTTAAAACAGAAAATTTTATTACTTACAATTTGAAACTAAACGGTTACAACATCAGCAGATGTATGAATATTTGTTTAACTTTATTGATTAATTGTCCAATAAAATTCTTTTTTGAAATTGAATTTTGACATCCTGAGTACATCCTACTAATATAAATGCGAAAGTTCTCCTGTAAGTGTGTCTTTTACGTTTTCACGGTAGCGGACCGACTTGAATGAACTTGGCACGGATATAGCTTGAACTCTTTGTAAAGAAGTAAGAACATCTCTTTACCTTAGGTAGTGTAATTATAAAATAAATATCACTTATCTGTCTACACTATATAAAATGATATTTTATATCACTTGAATAATTTTTTTTTATTTCAATATCATGGTACATAACTTGGTATGTAAATAATTCAATAATCTTTTACTCTTAGACGCGTACAATTCATTATCCTTATTTTTTAACGGAAAAACCCTCCATGATTACTTTACTTTCAGCTCCGATTATTTGGCAGCGCCTCTGATATTCCTGTGAGGGTAGTTATGAGTTGCAAAGTAATGCAGCCGGCGACAGGGCTGTCGACATCTGCAAATCAAACGCCGCGCTGCAACGACTACGAGACGACGTGCCGACGACTAGCGGACTACACACCGACGGGTAGTGCGGACAACTGCTATTTGGGTCACGAACTTATTACTTACTTACTTTTGTCCTTATCTGTCAAGTAAAATTAAGTTTGATAGAAAGGGACAGAACAATTCGATAGCTTATAAAAGAGTCTTAGACGAATGGCGTTATTGTGAATAAGTCGTAAGGGTTAGTGTACAAACATTACAGTCTTTTGTTCAAGTCCCTAGGGGGTGAAGCCCTTACCATCAATAGGGCTTCAGACTTTAGGCTACTGCCAAAAAATATCCACATAGAATAACCCAATAACACTGCCTGACCTGTCGTGGTGGCCTAGTGGTTAGGGTACCTGCCTCTCGTGTGCGAGTGTGTGGGTTTGAAACCTGGCATTTTTCAAAAGTCATATGTACTTTCTAAGTATATCTTAGTCGTCACTGACTAACGGTGAAGGCAAACATCGTGAGGAAACCTGGACATAAAAACTCTGAAATCGCCAATTCGCCTTGAGCAAGCGTGGTGATCAATGCTCATGCCTTCTCTGTATGAGAAGAGGCCTGTGCCCAGCAGTGGAACAATATATAAGCTGATGATGACTGCCCGACCTGGCTATCTCCCTCAGAACCTCATCCTTGGCAGTTGCATTCCCGATCACTATACAACGAGGCAATATATTGTAGTACACTGTACTCTGTAATGGTGTAGTCACCATACCATGGATCTATCCCTAAGACCCATAGGCCTCATCACAGAGAGGTAAGATGGGAGTTCTAACAATAGAACATAACATTATTTGATAACCGTATAAGCCAGGCAACTTTTGTTAATTAAATTGTACACGATTTTTTAAATAAATTATTTGATTTGATTTAAATGATTTTGAGAAGAGAAGTATAAAACTATCTGCATTTTTAGAGTTTTCCAGTCACTCATAATGATCGCTTCATCACTTCGATCATCCCCCAAGCTAGCCAACAAGCTGGTCGTCCTCTAGAGCAGTGTGTGCCAGCAGTCTGGTGCATAATCTGTGTGCGCGACAATTAGCATCCCATCTCCAATGCAGATGCGCGTCTTACAACAATAAACTATTCATGGACGGCGCGGCCACGAAAGTGGCGGTTTACTCGCATACTTCGTGGTGTTCCCGGTAAATTAAACTGGCGAGATACTGTATTAATGACTAAATTGTTGTTCTGTGAAATTAATGGTTGTGTTATTAATAATTTATTTCGTACTTTGGAATCGCTTAAATTCCCCGAACTTATAAATACTAGTGTGTTTTAATTAGGTTTTAAAAGCAGGTTATTCGCAGATTTCATTAAATGTCATATATACTTTTATAATGAAGCTGCCAGTAGTTTCAAGGATATTAAAATTTTGGTGAGCTTAAATATGATGTATATAATATCATCAGAGCCAACAAATTTTTACACGATAATAATACAGAATTTGGGCAGCAATAAAACGTTTGAATTTAAATAATTTTATCATCGGAGGAATTACTTTTGGTGAAAATTTAATATTTGTTATTCAAACAATTTTTAATTATAAATATTTGGACTCAAATTAGAATTAGCATACAGCTTAGGTAGATATAGATTCTAAGGCCATTGGGATATATGTAAATCAGCCAAAAATGTAAACCTCAATTTAGGTTTCGAATATTTAGCTATAAACAGTTACCTACGAAACTAAACTCGTGGGCCAAACTTAGTCTATAATATTTATGAATACCTAACTAAAATGTTTTCTAAGCAATGTCTGGAGTTTTGTGTCAATACATATATGCATGCATACAAAGTTATTTATAATTGTGGAACCGATCAGCAGTGGTTTCCATTTTTTTGTAATTCAAGTGTGTGTGCGCCTATCAAGTACAATACAGGTGACGCCGTAAACAGTAACAAGTATACAGTAAACCTTCATGGCCCTCAGAACAAATCTACTTATTATGTAAATCTGAGAACTTCCTCTCGGAGACAGATAATGACCATTTCCTTGCTCACGATCTGATTGTACTTACTTCACTTATTCTCCTAGTACTGCTGTCTTGCTGTTTCGTATAATTTTTAATGGAAGCCTGCCAGTTGACGATAAGGGGAGCATTATGAAGTGAAAAACAGACCATTGCAGTTTCATAATTTAAATACCTAATTAAAATACTTCTCTGTATTATATAAAATTTTGGTGTTATAGGTAGATGGTGTAATTGAATTTACGGTTTTTCCGAGAGGTATGTACTCAGTTCATGACATAGAACCTTTCTAGAGAATTTATTCATCAAAATATTAATAATTATAACTAGCAAACAACTCCTTAAATGTCGTGTTAATACGTTACCGCTTGTGGAGAATTAATTAGTACATAATTTTCGGGAAAAAAGTGTTTTTTTTTTCTTCTAATTGGTGCAATTTTTTGCTCGTATCTGTAGTTCATGTCGTGACAGAAAAACTATCTACTTACTGACGGAATCGTAGGCTTCGAAACTGGTGTTCCTGTGGTTGGCGACCACCTGCGTGTACCTGGTCTCTATGCATGGCTGGTTCCAGGGATCCGAGGTGATATAGTTAGCCAGGCGCTGGACGGGGCTCGCTGGAACAGACACCACGAACAACAGTCAAATTGATGTGATTTAAGAAAAAACTGACGAGCATTAACAGGGCTCTTGCTAAAGAACCTTGGGTATTAACTGGTTACTTTTATTATAATTTGTAATACATATAATTATGAAATCTGTACGAGGGGCTCGTAGCTAAGTAACAGTTTGGCGGCTCGATAGATTAGCAAGGTTAAGTTGTGTTAGCCGCGGTCAGTCCATGGATGGGTGACCGTTTTGTTAACATAGCGAGACCCTTCCGTGTTTCAGAGAGCACGTAAAGCTGTCGGTCCTGCGCATGATCTCTCCCCGGTCGTGTCGGATTGCCAACTCATCGTACTATGGGAGTGAGGGAATAGAGAGTGCACCGATGTCTGCGTAAGTGCTTGTAAACTACAATATCTCGTGCGTACCTGGCTAGATTTCATTGAGATTGGCTGACGTGAGAGAATCAGTCTGGTGATAATATGAAATCTGTTAAGGCTACGCTTTATAACACAGTTATTTTTAATCTCCAAAATCACAAAAAGATAATTCCCTAAAAGCCCCTTTGTTTTATCTGGGAAGAAATAACGCAATAAATCCCCGAACAAGCTCCCTGACAAGTGCTGGTACTCACCGACATTGGCTGCGGTGAGGACCTCGCAGGCTCTGGGTATGTCACCAGGAGTGGCATACTGGACCAGCCCCGCGAACGTCTCCGTGATGCCGAACCAGAAGAAGGTAGCCACATCTAATGGGGTACCAGCCTGGATTACAGAACAAGTCCTGAAATGAGAACAGAAGCCTGTGTGGTGAGCTATTTTTGAAATAGTAGTCTGTGGCTAAGTGGCTCACAACTCATATACAAGATAACCCATAAAAAAATATTTTATCAGTATCCTCATCATCATCAGCCTATATATTGTCCCACTGCTGGGCACAGGCCTCTTCTCACACAGAGAAGGCATGAACATTGATCACTACGCTTGCTCAATGCGGATTGGCGATTTCGGACATTTTAAGTCCGGGCTTCTTCATTATTCATATGACTTTAGAAAAGTCAAGACGTTGGTACTGTCAGGTTTCGAACCTGCACATTCGTACACGAGGGGCAGGTGCCTTAACCACTAGGCCACTACGACTATATTTCTTATTCATTTTGTTAGTAGAATCCTAAAAAATAGAAGTACCTTGTTATAAATTACTATTAAGGTAAAGAACTTACTGGAACATCTCGGACACCTGGGCAGGGCCTGAGGGCGTGGCCAGCAGAGCCACCAGCTCTTCGACAGCCTCCTCGATGCTGCTGAGGCAGGCGGAGCCGCCTTGCTCGCGAATAGCTTCAGTTATTACTTCTAGGTATTCTGAATAATGGAAATTAAAATATCTTTTACACAATCGCATTTTAATTTTCAAGCTTCCTTTACACATTTTTGGTTAATTAGACATTTGTAATATTCTTACTCATATTTTTCCTCCAAATACAATGGACTTCAAAAACATTACCTATCTTATGATAAATTACTGTATGTACATATGTTTAATGAATGCAATTTTATCGCATAAATTAAAATTTAAATAATAATTTAATTTAAATTAAATTAAAAGTTAAATTAACTTTTAATTAAGTTAACTTTTAAGAATGCACTTTTATGATAATATTAAAAGTTGACAAATTGGTTCGTAATTATATTTTAAACACTTTAAATTATATTAAGGGAAATTAATTTTAAGCAGGTACTTTGCTTGGCTGTTCATACTTAATGATTACTTATGCGGGTGACTTTTTTTTGAGGCTCGTATTTTTTTTTTGTTTTGTCCAACGAGTCGGTGTCTGCTGTCCCAGTGTCAAGTATAGTCAGTAGTTTATACGAAACAGAGAATGCCCTATTTTCATTGTAACAACATCGTATAATTAGCCCTATAACAATAGTGGTGCACAATGAGTTTCTATGTAACCTGGGAAATCTTCCTGCGCATGCAAGGGTCCGCTGTCGGAGAAGGCAGCGTCCACCAGGTGAGGGTATGCCATCCGCATCCACGTGGCCATGGTGCCAGCGTACGAGCACCCCACTAGCGCCACTTTTGCATTTCTGAGAATAGAATAGAATAGTATATTCTTTATTATGTTAGTAAAGCTTAAAAGTTTTTTTTTGTATGGCATCTCGCAGGTCAACCTAGAAGGTTGTCGACTGCTTAACTGGGCTTGCCTGTGAAGTGCTTTAAATAAATTTAGGGCTTCCAGCCAGGGCTTAACTTACAAAACTAAGCGACTACACGCTAAGGGCACCCCCTTGTGGGGTACTGGCCTCGGCTTAGGGCGTCGCTGGGGGAGGATCTGAATCAGAATATATGATTATTATAATCGGGAATTTTAAAGCTATTAAGCTCAACACCCAAAAAGATAATTTAGTTATATATCTATTCTACCTACGTCTGGCTGTAAAACGTTTGAGTAGAAGAGATAAGGAAGGCAAATGGATTAAGAGCGAAAGTATTCGTATATGTTTTAAAGGCCCTAATTTACCTCAGTATGTTTATACTTATGGTATAAGAATGAGGGTATTACCTTTTAATTTTCTTGTCACACAGTGCTCAAATTGTTGGAAATTTGGGCATATCAAAACTTTCTGTCCAATCAAGAAACAGATTTGTCCGAAATGTGGTGGCGAACATGAAAATTGTGAAACGGTACAATACAGATGTATAAATTGTAAAGGAGATCATATGTCTATGATGAAAAGTAAATGTCCTGCATTTTTCCGCGAAAAAGACATAAGAGATGTTATGAGTAAACATAATTGTACATATAAAATAGCACTAGCTAAGATAAAAGAAAGTAAAAATGTTGTTGTGAGTCCAAATTTATTTACTAATGATGAACCTACTAAGACAGATAAAATTACGGAAAGAAGGTATTCCGATGTTCTTAAGCATAGTTTATTATTTACTGAAAGTTCAAATAGTGAAGAAGATAAAGAAGGAAAAATAATGTCTCCCATTTTAAAAGCACGTAAAGTTTCAGTCCCTGCTAAAAAACAATTAAGTAAGCCCAAAAAGGTAAAGAGAAAACATAAGATGGTTGAATCTCCCCATCAGAATGATGTTACATCTGAAATTTTTGAAGAAAATAAAGAGATAAAATCAGGTGGATACAAGTCTAAAGAAAAGTTTAGTTTTAGGAAGTTATTGGAGAAAATGAAAGACGTTTTCAATTCAAATGAAGACATTGGGAGCAAAATTACGATTATTGTAAAATATGTACTTTCAGAGATTAAGATCTACATTATGAGTTTTTTAAATGTTGATGTTTTGATGAAAATCCTGGGATGCAGTAACAATGGCTAGTACTTTTACTACGCAAACTAGAATTACTAACATTTTACAGTGGAATGCAAACAGCATACGTCCTAAAATTGATGAATTTCAGTTATTGTTACTTCAGGAAAAAATACATATAGCAGTTATTAGTGAGACATGGCTATCATCAGATAAGAACTTTAATATTGGCAACTATAATGTAATCAGAAAAGATAGATTGGATTCTTATGGAGGTTTGTGTGTTATTACTCACAAAACAATTAAAGTATTACAGAGAGATTTTGTGCATCCAAATTCGAGTATTGAGACGGTGGTAGTAGAAATTTTTAATGTTCCCGGAATAAAGAATATTGTTTCTATATATTGTCCTCCAGTATCAATTACTAATCAGCCTGACTGGAATAAGATTTTTGACAGGTTTGATAAAGAAACTGTAATTGTTGGTGATTTCAACGCACATCATATTACCTGGTCAAATAAGACTGATAGACGTGGAGAAATGGTATACAACTCTTATTTAGATAAAGATTATATGTGCTTGAATAATGGAGATGCTACAAGAATTAAATTTGTTAATGGAGTTTTACAGCAATCTTCTCCAGATATATCGTTTGTTTCTACAGATCTAGCAACAAAGATTTCTTGGCAAACTATAAGTGAATCGTTAGGCAGCGATCACATTGTAATCAAAATGAAGTATGGTTGCGAATTTTCAAAAAACTTTATGAAGCGACGCAATTTCAAAGAGGCACACTGGAGTGAATTTCGTCAAAAATCGGAGGAGATGTTTGATAATTTAAATATATCATCAAATGTGCAAGAATGTTATAATTTATTTGAATCCAAAATTGATCGGCTGGCAGAAGACACAATTCCGTGGATCAAAATTTGCCAGGATCCTACAGTAAAATTTGTACCTAAACCGTATTGGAATTCAGAGTTATCGATGGCTGTGGCTGAGAGACGACTAGCATTATCAAAATTGAGACGTAATCCTACTCCCAACAATTATAATATTTTTGTGACTAAAACAAATACGGCCCGCAAACTTGTAGTCAAAGCTCGCTCTAAAGGATGGAAGGAATTCTGCACAAGTATTGATTCGGAAACCTCAGCTTCAGAGATGTGGAGAAAAATGAAATGGGTAAAAGGACGATGGAATTTTAACCGTTGTATTGATTCTCAAAAATGTAAAGAGTTGTTACACACTTTAACGCCGGATTTGGTCTGTGAAAAGCCTCCATTATTTACTGAGGAAATGAGTACTATAGAAGGAGAAATAACATTGTCTGAACTAGAAAACTCTTTAAAGCGCAAGGACACTTCACCGGGTGTGGATAATATTTCTTATTCAATGCTGTATAATCTGTCTATTCCTGGTAAAAAGTTTTTGTTACATTTATATAATTTAATTTTGTATACAGGTATTATACCAAGCCAGTGGAGGAATATAAGGGTAGTTCCGATTCCTAAACCTGGTAGGGATCCCAATAGCTCATCGTCACTGCGTCCTATATCTTTAATGTCTTGTCCGTGCAAGATTTTTCATGGTATTCTACTAAAACGTCTTGAGTGGTTTGTTGAGAAATCGAAGCTTTTGTCTCCATCTACAATCGGTTTTCGTAGATCACACTCATGCTTGGACAATCTTACACGACTAATTTCATCCATTCAAATAGGGTTCTCTAAAAATATGGCCACTATTGCATGTTTTGTTGACATAAATAATGCATATAATAATGTAAACATCAATCAATTGATTTATTCGTTAAAAAGAATCGGGGTTGGGGGAAAAGTTTGCAAATATATCTTCAGTTATTTAAGTCGAAGGTATCTGCAGATTGACAATGGGATGAATGATATTACAGTAAGACAAGCCAGTGTGGGTTTAGCTCAAGGTGACCCGTTATCCCCTCTTCTTTTCAATATTGCTACTATGAATATTTGTAAATTAATTACTAGTTGTAAAGTTTCACAATATGCGGATGATTTTGTTCTTTATGTGTCTTCAAATAAACATAATTTAAATTCAGCTATTGATAATTTGAATACTGCATTAGAAATACTTGTGGAAAATTTAAGTGAAATGGGACTTTTTCTATCCGAATCAAAAACAAACGTATGTCTGTTTAATAGATCTAGATGCTTTTCAAATATCAGTCTTTATATAAATAAAAATAAGCTTAGGGTTGTTGATAAAATAAAATATCTTGGATTGTGGCTTGATTCATCTCTAAGATGGGGTGCTCATATAAACGAAACATGTGAGAAGGCTTATAAATATTTAAATATTCTAAAAACTTTAGCAGGAAGATCTTGGGGCGTTCATCCTAAACATTTAAGAAGACTGTATATTTCACTTGTTAGAAGTCGAATTGATTATGCTAGTTTTTTATATGGCAATAGTGCTAAGTCCCACCTAAATAAACTAGATGTTTTGCAGAACCGAGCACTTCGAATTTGTGGTGGTTTTATTCGTACAACACCAATTTGTGTTATGGAAAGCGAACTTTGCGTACCACCATTATATGTAAGACGACACTGGTTGGCTTGTAGGTATTGGTTAAGGATAAACTCTTTTTGTCACAATGTAACTGTAGGTTTATTGGAAGAATTGGCCACTTTGTGTGTTAATACCTATTGGCAAAAGAAGAGAAAACCGATTTTGATTGATATTTACATTAAGTTTAAAGACGATATGGTTCATCAATCTCCTATATTGGATATGTACAATATTGGTACCTGGATATCAAATATTAACGTTAGAGATTGTGTAAATTTCAATGTTGATCAACTAAATGTACCAAAACGTAAAACAAGTGCGACTAATTTGAGATTGTTAATTTCGGAGATGTTGGCTAATAAATACAATAATTATTATTATGTATTTACTGATGGATCAAAAGATACTCATGGTGTTGGAGCAGCATTTTTTGATTCTCAGACAAATACTGGTGTTAAATTTAAATTGTGTAATGACGCTTGTATTATGAGAGCTGAGTTGACGGCTGTTGTTGAGGCTTTATCTTACATTCAGACACTGACGTACAAAAATGTGGTGATATTGTCAGACTCTAAAAGTGCTCTTCAACACTTAACTCGCTGTGTATCGGGATTGCGAGGTATGCCGATAGCTTATGAAGCACTCAAGATTATACACAATTTGCAAAAGAAATTAGTAAATATTAAGCTTCAGTGGATTACTTCCCATGTAGGGATTTCTGGCAATGATATCGCTGACAAGCTTGCTGCAGAAGCCATTACGGATGGCATAAATATTCATAGTAATCCTTATTTTACGGAGCTAATTCCTAGGGCGAAAAAGTTTTGTTATAGTATGTGGGAGCATCATTATAACACTATAACTGCGGAAAAGGGTTTGTGGTATAGAACTATACAACAGGAGCTACCTCGGATTCCCTGGTTTGATATAACTTATCTCCCAAGAGAACTTTTAGTGTTAGCGTTTAGAGTAAGATCTGGACATGTACCTTCTAATAATTTTCTTCATTTAATGGGTGTCAAACCATCTCCTTTTTGTAATGTTTGTGTAAATAAGTTAGACGATTTGTACCATATTTTAGTAGAATGTTCTGTTTTTGATGATTTTAGGCCATTGCTATATGAAGCAATCGGCAGCAATTTGTTTAATGGTAGGATTAATTTATTACTTAGGGAACCTTTTTCGGAACAAAGTATCAAAATTTATAAATTTGTTAGGGACATATTTTTAAGACGAGAGAGACGAGACGAGAGTAGTTAATTTCGTTTTGTTTTTTTTTCTGTTTGTGTTGAGTTTTTTCTTGTTTATATTTTCATTTATTTTGTAACTAATACACTTGTTATACCTTACGAGGCTGACTTGGCGCAATAGCGTAAAAAGCCTCAACAATTAAAAGATTAAAAAAAAATATTATTTGTCATACTCCTGAGCTGGTTATAGTATACTTTTCATCACGCTACAATCAATAGGAGCAGAGCAGTGAAGGGAAATGTTGTCATTTTGTTTAAACGCGCTAATCTCAGGAACCGCTGGTCCGATTAAAATAATTCTTTCAGTGTTAGATAGTCCATTTATCGAGGAAGGCTATAAGCTATATATCATCACGCTAAGACCAATAGGAGCGGAGCACCACTGTTCCACGCGGACAAAGTCGCTGGCAGAAGCTAGTTTGTAATATTAATTAGAATTTATCTGATTGCAAATTGTAACGGTCTAGGACCATTTCTTCATTTCTATCATTCTGGAAAATATATATCATCTCCATTGTGGAAAAAGTATTTAGGTCAATCGGTACAAGTAGGAATCCTTACCTTTTATACAAGCGAAAATGAGTTCGTTTGTTACGCTTTCACGTTAAAACGGCTGAACCGATATGGATGAAATTTGGTACGAGGATAGTGGAGACCCTGGATACGGTTATAAGGAGCTTTTAATTCATGTGCGTTGAGTAGTTCCCTCGGGACGCGGGTGAAACCGAAGAAAACAGTTAGTATAGGTACTATAAATATAAAATTTATCAACCACAACAAAATATTTGTCGTAATGTGATATTAGCTTGTGGTTATTATGATATTAATAAATAGATTATAATTACTGCAGCTTTATTGACGTCATCGCCATGACGGAATACCTATAAACAAAATATATAGGTACCTGTGTTCATGGAAAAACTAAATAATTTGGATGATTATACATATTAGTAGGTAAACACATATTGTTAAAATTAATTAATATGAAGCTATAAATATTATTATAATTAATATTTATCGAGTAAACGCACCCCATTTACGGTTTGTTCAAACGATTGTGAGCTTTATTGCTAAGGTGACATGACAAAAACAGATGCAGAATACATTTGGTATTGTAAACATTCAACACCATCCTTATCTATACGGAATACAACTCAAATTCGGTTGAATATTGTAAACTAGTTTTCCGCCAGCGGCTTCGCCCGCGTGTGCTATACGAATTCAAATTAAAAATGAAAAAAAAAAACTTTACCCCCCTTTTTAGGGTTCCGTAGTCCGACAAGGAACCCTTATAGTTTCGCTCTGTCTGTCTGTCCGCGGCATAGCTCCGTAGTTTTTGTTATTAGAAAGCTGAAATTTGGTATGAATATGTATATTGATCACGCCGAGAAAGTGGTAAAATAAAATTTTGAAAAATATTTTTTTTAGGGTAGCTCCCAAACATGTAAAGTAGGGATGAATATTTTTTTTCTCGCGTACCCCTTCGTGTGGGGTATCGTTAGATAGGTCTTTTAAAAATATTATGGGTGTGTGAAGATCATTTTTCGGTTAAGCGAGCCATTTGCGAAATATCTAGATTTTAAGTGAAATTTTTTGTTCGATACGAGTTACCCCCCTCTCTAACTTTTGAATGGCTGTACCTAGAAATGTGAAAAAAATCACAGACGTAGCACATACAAGGAAAACTATCACGGCTAAGTCGGCTTAACCGGTTACAGACTTATAGTCGACTAACTGAGACCTACTACGGAACCCTACTGCGCGTGGCCCGACACGCACTTGGCCGGTTTTTTCACCCTCTTAGGGGTAGAATTTCGTAAAATCCTTTCTTATCGGATGCCGACGTCACACAAAGAATACACCCTCGAAGTTTCAGGTCTCTCCGATCAGCGGTTTATGCTATGTTGACAGTCATTCAGGACAAAGCATTTTATACTATGTACTCGTATATACATATATAGATAGCTGATAGATGAAGTATATTAAACACCAGAGTTTTGTGAAGTTTATGTTCATAAAATAATACTAGGTACTCCGCGGCGTCGCAGGCGTTATAAATTATCAACGATGTTATATTTTTTTTATGAGGAGCCCTAATCCTTTTTCTAAAATAAAATTATCTTCTAATGAAAGTGACATCTAAATCGGTCCAGTCATTCCAGAGTTATCCGAAACAAACAGAAAGACAAAAGACAATAGTTTTAAAAAGGGTAGTTTTGATACACGTGTATAGTATATTAGTCGTATAATATCATATTATATACCTTGTTAGCTCTTCTGTACGTGTGTTTGTCACCAAACTTCTCCTACACGGCTTAACCGATTATATTGAAATTTTTGGAGTACATTTGAGTGGGTCCCTGGTTGGTTTGAAAATACAATTATACCAAGTAGATGACGTCGTTTTCATAAAAACGCTAAAGTTAGTACAGAACAAAGTCTGTCGGGTCTGCTGGTAATGTTGTATATTTAGTAAAAAGCTGATAATTCGACACCTATTACAAACAGACAAAAAAATATAGTTAGGCATAGAAGTTATAGATAAATCTCAACTCATTAGTCTTTATTCTATACATTCGATGTTGTTGGGAAAAAACTTAGACATTCGATACATTCGGAGCAAGCATGCGTACATGGTAATTTTAGTTATGAGAGTTGTAAATCATGAATTGTTCATTTCGAGATAAACTCGATGTTATAAATGTCCACATATATTTAAACAGAAGTACAGACTGATTGTGTTTGAAAATATGTAAAAAAAAATATATACTAAAAGGATTTTTTGACAAACTAGCTGTTTCCTGCGGTTTCACCCGCGTGCCGGGGGAACTACTTCATGCACCCGGATAAAAAGTAGCCTAAACCTTTTCCAGGGTCCCCTCTATCTCCGTAAAAAAAATCATACAAATCGATCCAACCATTCCCGAGTTTTGCGCTTAGCAACACGATAGCGATTCATTTTTATATTAAAATAGATAAGTTTCGTAAGAAAATTTTCGTATACCTACTTACATTCAAATAAATTTGTAAAATATTTAGAAATGGGAAAAAGAAAATCTGTAATTGTGGGTACGTGGGTACGTACTTCAGCTACCGATTTCTTTGCTTGAAGTCAGTTAAAAATACAAGCAAAAAAACTATTCTATTGTCGGAAACACGCAACAGTATCTATATTATTGTAATTTGCGTCAAAGCACTCCGTCATTTCATCATTTGTCTCAGTAAATCAACAATGAGTTAGCCATTAATATTCCGTTTAATTACTAAGCAGTTTGACGATGATTTTTCAAAGAAACCTTTTTATCATGTTTATTGTTTCATGAATGAACTTTAGATCTTCATTCAACAACAACTT
This sequence comes from Pyrrhia umbra, assembly GCA_963891755.1. NCBI lineage: Eukaryota > Metazoa > Arthropoda > Insecta > Lepidoptera > Noctuidae > Pyrrhia > Pyrrhia umbra. Next base: position 9,169,140 of record OY982943.1, read on the forward strand.
GTTAGGTTTCTGTGGGTTTTCTGCGAACTGTTTATCTAGTATCTACCTACGTGCTGAGTTTTAATTTTAAACGATGTTTCTAAGAAATGTATCACAATTTATAATGTTCCGAATTGAAATGGCTGCCAGCGAGGCGTAAATGAAGATTGTAATTGAATTAAATTGCTTATTCCGAAAATACTAAACGTCTAAGGGTCTTTAGAAACTCGTTTTCAATGTTTTCCTTTGTTCCGTTGACTTTATCTAACTCATCATCTGCCTAGCCATGTCCCAACTACGTTTGAGTCGGATTCCACTTTGCGCTAAGATATGACGAAGAAGAAATTATTAGATTAATTGAAATGAAAGAATTAATCTATACTTATAATAAATCTGTAGAGAGGTCAATTCTGTACATGAAATATATTTCCAAAATAACTATCAGGGGGTGATTAGGGATCGATACTGATGCCAAAAATGCAATCAGTAAAATTTTTGTCTGTCTGTATAAACTCTATAGAAACAAAAACTACTCGACGGATTTTAACGAAACTTGGTACAATTATTTGTCATACTCCTGAGATGATTATAGCATACTTTTCATCACGCTACAATCAATAGGAGCAGAGCAGTGAAGGGAAAGTTGTCATTTTGTTTAAACGCGCTAATCTCAGGAACCGCTGGTCCGATTTAAATAATTCTTTCAGTGTTAGATATTCCACTTATCGAGGAAGGCTATAGGCTATATATCATCACGCTAAGACCAATAGGAGCGGAGCACCACTATTCCACGCGGACGAAGTCGCTGGCAGAAGCTAGTAAATAAATAAAAATGTTGACTGCCTCGTTGGTCTAGTGGTCGCTAAAAAGCAATTGCTGTGAATGTGCTGTGAACAGGGTTGCTGTGGTTGTATTCCCGGGCTGGCTCGAAATTGCTTTGTGGGTTTTTAAAATTTCACAAAGCCTTTAGTCAGGTAGTTGGCGGTGTTACACCACCGAGCCTGGGAGGACACCTTAAGCCGTCGCTCTGGCTACTTAGTTGATAGCAGTCGTTGTTTCAATTCCATGTCAAAGGCCGTCAGATGGATTTGAGAGAACTCCTACGTTAGGGCTTGTTAGGTCAGTAAAACCCACATTATAAGATGAACTTTCTTTTTTTTAAACGTTGCCTTAAACCAGGAATTTCTCCTGTATCGTGGGTGCGCTTACAAACATACATTACACATGCATAAACACCCAGACCCGGAACAATTTTTAGTTGTCCATGTGGGAATCGAACCAGCGACACGCAGCGCGACGACGCGCGAAACCAATTGCTCAGCCACTACGCCAAACGTGCCGTTTCAGGAAACTCTTATAATAGGACTTGTTAGGTTAGTAAAACATTAAACGAATGGTATATCTTACTTGTATCGGCCGTACTCGAAGTCCTCGCTCTTGACGTGCTGTATGAACTGCGCCAGGTCCGCCAGCGCCTGGTCTATCGACAGGAACGAGAGGTTCTCCAAGCTCGAGTCACTGGAATTATCAAAGTTTAACATTAAAAGATAAGCCCTTTACAGGACGCTCGAAGATAGGTATTGAGAAGCACACTCAAAATTTTTTGATCATCATCTGCCTAGCCTTTTCCCAACTATGTTGGGGTCGGCTTCCAGTCTTACCCGGATGCAGCTGAGTACCAGTGTTTTCCATGGAGCGACTGCCTATCTGACCTCCACAACCCAGTTACCGGGTAACACGGTACCCCTTGGTAAGACTGGTTGTCAAACTTTCTGGCTTCTGACTACCCGTAACGACTGTCAAAGATCTACAAATGACAGCCGGGACCAACAGCTTCACGTGCTTTCCGAGGCACGGCGTGATAAACTAACAAACATACAAAATTCTTTCAAATAAATAGATACGGGGAGTTACCCGCTTTTCATTGTATAGATGTAATCTTATGAAAACCATTACGAAAGTGCATAAATATCAGATTAATAATTATTGTCTCATAGTATAATTCATAAAATTGTCTCCTTTGAAAGCTGAGCATTAAGTCCTGGGTTCGAATCCCGGGCCGGGCAGAATTTATTGGTGAAATTTTGCAGTTCTGCAAAACAGGCGTGACGTCATGTTTCATAAAAACAACTACACTTTTCTTATTGTTTAATTTGCGTTAATTGTATTTATTACAGTGTCGTGCAAGTCAGAGTCGTGTAACAATCATTCGGACAGGTGTTTATTTAAGCTCAGTGACCACAATTTCCTGTTTCCGTCAGCTGTTCCTTATAATTGCACGCCATTGTAACATGTGACGAGTTTAGGCGAGGCTCTTTGATTTCAGAACAAAGCAAGACATTTAAGAACTAAATCATTGAATTTGTACACTGGATTTTTATATTATTGTAACTCTTTCTGTATGTCTGTAACGATTTTACGCTTAAACTCATCCTCATCATCAGTCTTGTTACTGTCGCACCGTTGGGCAAAGACCTTTTCTCATACCGAGAAAACATGAGCATTGATCAAGGCGATAAAATGAATGAAACAATTGACAGTCGGAACCATCTACTTATCATACTTTCGGAGGAGTCTCTATGACATAGGTCACCCATCCACGGACCTACCGCGCCAAGCGTAGCTTAACCTTTGATCGATTGACCCGTGCGGCTGTTACTTAGCCACGAGCTCCTTTATTGTAGGTATTATTAGTCAGTTGTACATACGTGTAGATGATATTCATATGTGTTCCCAGTCAGGAACATCTATGTCACTGGTCGACAGAACAATTGACAATTGTTAATAATTACAAGATTTTTTTATTACAAAATAATGACAAAATGTTAACGTGATTTGTCATATTGACCAGTAATTAATTTTACTGCTTTTTTAATACATATTAACTTTCCGCCAGCGGCTTCGCCCGCGTACGCTAAACGAATTCAAATTAAAAATGACAGAGTTTCATGCAAACTTTCCCCGCTTTTTCTGCCCCTTAGGGGTATAATTTAGCAAAATCCTTTCTTATTAGATGCCTACATCATACAAAAAACACACCCTCCAAGTTTCAGGTCTCTACGATCAGCGCTTAGGCTGTGCATTGATCCGTCCGTCATTCAGGACTAAGCATTGTATATGTATAGATAGATGTACTTGGAAGAGAAATAATAATATTATGCTAGAATCTAGAAGACTGGAAAATCTCGGATTTTGGTCCTACAGTGTGCATTCTTAAGCTGTGATGTTATGTTACACTCCATGAAATTCACAGTTAAATCTTATTGATTTATCTATTTTTTAGAGGTAGCCAGACACGTAACGGAGGAGAACATGTCTAAGTATCAGCTGCACGTGTTGATTGATCAAAGGTTAAGCTGCGTTTATCGCCGTAAGTTCGAGGATGGGTGACCATTTATATCATGTCGAATAACTTGTTAAGCTGTTGATCCCGGATGTTTTCTGTAGATCTTGACAGTCGTTACGGGTAGGCAGAAGCCAGAAAGTCTGATAGCCAATCTTGCCAAGAGGTATCGTGTTACCTGTTAACTGGGTTGTGAAGTTCAGATAATCCGTCGCTCCATGTTCAACACCGGTATTCAGCTGCAACGAAGCTCAGTATAGTTGGGAAAAGGCTAGGCAGATGATTATGAGGTACCTACTCTAACCGTAACACACACAAGTTCTACCGAAACCACTAGAAATCTTGTAAAAACAGGAAAACTAGTTTTGTGTAAGAATAAGAATCGCTATTGTTCATTTAAGTCGTAGTTAGGATAAAATTATATTTGCGGTTAGGTAAATAGGTACCCAATGTTTCCTATTATTTTCAGGAAATTACTAGGAATATTTTCTGGGATACCTTTGTAGTGACCTACCTTTATTAATTAATGTATCGTTACAGTTTAAATAACATCTTTTGTTTAACTTAAATTCTAAACTAAATTCTAAATTATTTACATTGCTATATTAAATAATATTTACATTTAAAATACTTAAAACTAAATATTTACATTTATATAGAAGCATAAAATCAATTAAAATAATATTTACAATAATTGTATTAAAATGCACAATCATATTTACGTACAAACAGACTTTCTTATTAGTAGTGAGTTGTCGCAAGCTTATCTAAGTATGACACGCTCAGGTACTCGCGCCGGTGACCGGCTCGCCGGTGCATCATCGCGCGTGAGCGAGACCGCGCTATATCGGCGTTGCGCTCGCGCACACCGGACGGTGCTACGTCATACAGTGACCATCCAGTTCGCTTTTGTTCGCACCTCGAGGACCTACCGCGCTTTAGCAAATATTGTACTGAGTTTTAGCCGCGCTTAATTCTATGTGCCTATAACCTAGACTGTATGTGCTTGTATCTATCCGTGCTTATATCTTCACTCCTTCTTTCTTTTAGTGTATGTAAAACTGTATGTGCTTGTGTCGTGTGCAATAAACTATATTTCTATTGTGCACTTTGGACTTGGCTTATTTCTTCGTCCTTATATATTACGCCGTACACCCAGCATACCTACAGTGGTGACCCCGAGAAGGACACGATGACGAGCAGCTACAAGCCAGAGGTCGACGATGTGGCGGAATCATGCCGGGTAGGCGTGAGAGTACCGCCGTTTTACCCCGACAAGCCAGCGCTGTGGTTCTCGCAGTTGGACGCCCAGTTCGCGCTGTCCAAAATAACCACGGATGAGACGAAGTACTTCTACGTCACGGGCTTCCTCGACCCTAAGTACGCCGACGTGGTAGAAGACGTCATCACCGACCCGCCTGCAACTGGGAAGTATGAAAAGCTCAAGAGTGAGCTCGTCAGGAGGTTATCTGTGACGCGTGAGGAGAAGGTGAAGCAACTCCTCATGCATGAAGAGCTCGGTGACAGAAAACCGTCACAATTTTATCGGCACCTCGTCAACCTCGCAGGTCCAGGCGTTCCGGAGGAATTTCTGCGGGCCATATGGACGAGCCGTCTACCTCCATATACGCAGACCATAGTGGCGTCACAATCGAAGATGCCCATGGTCGATGTGGCTGACCTGGCGGACCGCATACTTGCCATCACCGGCACCCCGGCACAGGTGGCATCAACATCGGCGGCAGCACCAGCATCATCGAGTGCCCTCAGCGGTCTACACGTCGAGATCGCCGCGCTGCATAAGCAGATGGAAGCGATGGCGCTCCAGATCGAGCGGTTGTCCCGCGACAGAGGACGTTCCCGTAGTCGTTCGCGCCGCCGGTCCAGCTCCAGCTCGCACTCCAACTATAGAAGGTCCCCACATTGTTGGTATCACCAGAAGTTCGGGGACAGGGCCAACAAGTGCGTCAAGCCGTGCGACTACCCGATGTCGGGAAATGTGCGGGGCAATCAGTGATGGCGGCCGATGATTGTCCGAGCGCGGGTCGCCTATTCGTGACCGATCAAAGGACGAAGGTACAGTTTTTGGTCGACACCGGTAGCGACCTCTGTGTCTACCCCCGATCGGCAGTGGCGCGACGCCTCGAAAAAACTAATTACGAACTAAGTGCGGCAAACGGTTCAGTGATAAACACTTACGGCTATATTAATTTACATTTAAATCTAGGGTTGCGCCGCGACTTTGCCTGGCGATTTATTATTGCAGACGTGACAAGGGCGATAATAGGTGTGGATTTTTTATCTTTTTATAATTTAGTTGTTGATTGCAGGAATCAACGCCTACTCGACAATAATACGACGCTTTCCACCCCGGCTTTGCCTGTCCGTCGTTCTGATGATGTGTCTTCGGTGAGGGTGAGTCTCGGTGATTCCGCATACACACACATACTACGCGAATATCCCGACATTACTCGACCTCATGGTATACACCGCACGTCAAAACACAATACAGTGCATCATATACGTACTACACCAGGGCCACCAGTATCGTGTTCTCCGCGTAGATTGGCCCCGGATAAATTAAAAATCGCCAAGGCCGAGTTTGACGACATGTTGCAGTCCGGTATTTGCCGTTTTTCCGAGTCGCCGTGGTCGTCGCCTCTTCACCTCGTTCCTAAAAAAGGTGATGGATGGCGCCCCTGTGGCGATTACAGGATGCTGAATGCTCGCACTGTGCCTGATCAGTACCCTATCCGGCACATCCAGGACTTCGCACACAGCCTGTCTGGCTGTACCATCTTCTCGCAAATAGACCTGGTCAAGGCCTACAACCAGATTCCTGTGCATCCAGATGACATCCCGAAGACTGCTATCACGACGCCGTTCGGTCTGTTCGAATTCCCGTACATGACGTTCGGTCTTCGAAACGCAGCGCAGTCGTTCCAGCGCTTCGTGGATGAAATGCTCAGGGGTCTGGACTTCATGTATGCATACCTTGATGATTTTTTGGTTTTTTCGAAAGACAAGGCGACGCACGAGCTTCACCTGCGTCAGCTGTTCACCAGATTGCGAGAATATGGTATGGTCATCAACAGCTCCAAGTGTGTTTTTGGTGTGTCGGAGGTAAACTTTCTGGGATATAACATCTCTGCTAAGGGGACGAGACCGTTGCCTTCCAAAGTTGAGGCCGTCCAGAACTTCCCAGAACCTAAAACGTTCAGGGAGCTGCGCAGATTCCTAGGGATGCTGAATTTTTATCGCAGGTTTATCCCCAACGCAGCCACCTATCAAACCCCTCTCAACTCCCTCCTTTCCGACTCCGTAAAAGGCTCACATCCCGTCCGCTTCACAGCGGAACAGCGCGAGGCATTCCAGAGCTGCAAGGACAGTCTTTGTCAGGCAGCACTGTTGGCTCATCCTGATTGCAGCGCTAAGTTGGCGTTGGTCACGGATGCGTCAGACGTAGCCATAGGTGCAGTCCTGCAGCAACTCAACGCAGGGGCTTGGGAGCCTCTTGCTTTCTTTTCTCGTAAGCTGAGCGACGCCCAGGTTAAGTACTCTCCTTACGACCGCGAATTGCTTGCTATTTACGAGAGTGTGAAATACTTCAGGCATATGCTGGAGGCTCGTGACTTTGTGATTTACACAGACCACAAGCCTCTCACATTCGCCTTCCACTCTCGTAAAGAGAACTGCTCCCCACGACAATTCCGACACCTAGACTTCATTGCCCAGTTTACCACTGACATCCGGCACATAGCAGGTAAGGATAATGTCGTGGCGGATACCCTTTCGCGCATTGAGGAGATTACTCAACCTGTGCCCGTCGAAAGGATCGCAGCAGCTCAAGCAGATGACCAGGAGCTGAAGGAACTTTTGACAGGTGATAACTCACTTCGCCTGCAGTTGGTAGGTGTGCCAGGTTCACAGCAGCAGCTATACTGCGACGTTAGCACCACCACGCCTAGACCTTTTGTACCCAAGGAGCTGCGCAGGTCAATTTTCCTCAGCCTGCACTCCTTGAGTCACCCAGGTACTAAGGCATCTGCACGGTTGGTTGCTGATCGCTACGTGTGGCCTGGTATCAGGAAAGATTGTCGTGACTGGGCTCAGAGTTGCTTGGCTTGTCAGCGCTCTAAAACCACACGACACGTCTCCGCGCCTTTGCAATCTTTCAAATTGCCTCAGGCCAGGTTTGCATTCATCCACATAGACCTCATAGGAGCATTGCCATTGTGTCAAGGTTTTCGGTATTGTCTCACCGCCGTCGATCGCTTTACGCGATGGCCTGAGGCTATACCCCTCGCAGACATAACTGCCGAAACCGTGGCAAAGGCCCTACTATGTGGATGGATTTCTCGTTTCGGCTGCCCTTCCGATATCGTAACAGATAGAGGTAGGCAGTTCGAATCCGCACTCTTCAAGTGCCTATCTGGCATAGCTGGTTTTCAGCATCGCAGAACAACTGCATACCATCCAGCCTGTAACGGACTGGTGGAGAGATTCCACCGTCAACTTAAGGCTGCAATCACCTGCCACGCTGACAGCAGTTGGGTGGAATCTCTTCCACTCGTCCTGTTAGGCGTTCGCAGCGCCTTTAAAGAGGACGTCCAAGCTTCAGCTGCCGAGTTAGTTTTTGGCCAGCCACTGCGTCTTCCAGGCGAATTTTTCGACCCACAGGTTAACGAGACTGTAGACATGGCTGACTACCTTTCCAGGCTTCGCAGTATTGTCCGGAGTCTTCAACCAGCACCAGCAGCCAGGCACAACAGCCGCTTCAAAACCTTTATTTTTAAAGAATTAGCCACTGCATCGCATGTGTTCCTCAGGGACTGCGCTGCTGGTGGTGGTCTGAAGCCGGCATACTCTGGCCCTCACAAGGTCATAGAGCGAGGTGACAAGGTGTTCAAACTACTGGTGAACGGTAAACAGGCAACAGTATCGATAGACCGCATCAAGCCGGCCTTCATACTGCGTGACCCTGACACCACATCACATTCACCACATAACACTAACACACATAACACACCACAATCACCACTCAACAACAACACTCATCACTACACACCTAACGCGGATAACCGAGAATCACCTTCTCCTGATGATGGCGTCGTCAAAACGTCACGGTCAGGACGGCGCGTTAAATTTCCAGACTATTATCGCCCTTGACGGTCTCTGGAAGGGGGTGATGTAGTGACCTACCTTTATTAATTAATGTATCGTTACAGTTTAAATAACATCTTTTGTTTAACTTAAATTCTAAACTAAATTCTAAATTATTTACATTGCTATATTAAATAATATTTACATTTAAAATACTTAAAACTAAATATTTACATTTATATAGAAGCATAAAATCAATTAAAATAATATTTACAATAATTGTATTAAAATGCACAATCATATTTATGTACAAACAGACTTTCTTATTAGTAGTGAGTTGTCGCAAGCTTATCTAAGTATGACACGCTCAGGTACTCGCGCCGGTGACCGGCTCGCCGGTGCATCATCGCGCGCGAGCGAGACCGCGCTATATCGGCGTTGCGCTCGCGCACACCGGACGGTGCTACGTCATACAGTGACCATCCAGTTCGCTTTTGTTCGCACCTCGAGGACCTACCGCGCTTTAGCAAATATTGTACTGAGTTTTAGCCGCGCTTAATTCTATGTGCCTATAACCTAGACCAGCTATACTCTAAGTGTGTTCCGCGGAACCCTAGGGTTCCGTGATACCTCTGTCGGGGTTCCGTAAGAATTTAGAAAAAAAAATCAAAACACACGATTCGCCTTGCAAATGGACGAGTCGACTGATGTCGCTGGTTTGGCTATCCTGCTGGTTATTGTGAGATATCCATATAAAAGTTCTTTTGAAGAAGACATGCTTATGTGTTCATCGCTGCTTACAAACACTACCGGGGAAGAAATTTTTAATAAAATAAATATATTTTTTGAAGAAAATAATCTCAGTTGGAACAATTGCATTGACATTTGTACAGATGGGGCCAAGGCGATGACAGGTAAAACAGCAGGAGCAGTGTCACGAATTAAAAATAAAGCGCGTAATTGTAGTTCCAGTCATTGTATTCTGCATAGACAAGCACTTGCGATGAAGCAAATGCCGTCTAATCTAAAATTAGTTATGGATGAAGCGGTAAAAATAATTAATTTTATCAAATCACGACCACTAAAATCCCGATTGTTCTCATTATTGTGTGAAGATTATGGCAGCAAACATAAAACACTGCTGCTCCATACAGAAGTGCGATGGCTGTCTCGGGGTAAAACTTTAACAAGGCTATTTGAACTTAGAGCCGAGTTACAAATGTTTCTTTCAGCAGATACTTCTTTTAATTTGAAGGACCGTTTGTATGATAAAACTTGGTTGTTCCGATTGTCTTTTATGGCGGATATCTTTCAAAAACTTAACGAATTGAATTTATCGTTGCAAGGTAAACAGACAACAGTGTTTCAGGCCTATAATAAAATAACTGCTTTTAAAAGAAAATTAGATTTTTGGATCATTTGCATTGGTAAGAAAGAAATAGAAAGCTTTACGTTACTCAGTGAGTTTGTTAGCGAAAACGACTCAGTAATGTTTGAAGATGATGTATTTGAATTGGTCCAATATCTCAGTTCGATGCGCGCATCTTTTGAAAAGTATTTTCCCGAAGAACACAATACAAAAATTAAAGTGAATTCATGGATTCATAATCCTTTTTTACCCAACTTGGAAAAGCCTGAAAACATGTCAAACGAGATATATGAATCTCTTTTAGAAATGTCATCAGACACAAGTATGGAGTCACTGTTCAAAACGACGCCTCTCAATGATTTTTGGTGCAGAATCCAAGATGAATATGCAATGCTTGGCCAAATGGCTCTGGATATTCTGCTCCCGTTCCCAACTACATATTTGTGCGAAACAGGATTCTCTACCTACGCAGCCACGAAAACAAAATATCGCAATAGACTGGACGCCGAAGCTGATATGAGACTCCAACTTTCTTCCATCAAACCTGATATCAACCAATTGATGAAAAATAAAAAACAGTTTCATACCTCCCACTAGTTAGATTTTTTCTTTTTTAGGGTTCCGTAGTCCGACAAGGAACCCTTATAGTTTCGCTCTGTCCGTCTGTCTGTCTGTCTGTCTGTCTGTCTGTCTGTCTGTCTGTCCGCGGCATAGCTCCGTGGTTTTTGTTATTAGAAAGCTGAAATTTGGTATGAATATGTATATTAATCACGCCGAGAAAGTGGTAAAATAAAATTTTGAAAAATATTTTTTTTTAGGGTAGCTCCCAAACATGTAAAGTAGGGATGAATATTTTTTTTCTCGCGTACCCCTTCGTGTGGGGTATCGTTAGATAGGTCTTTCAAAAATATTATGGGTGTGTGAAGACCATTTTTCAGTTAAGCGAGCCATTTGCGAAATATCTAGATTTTAAGTGAAATTTTTTGTTCGATACGAGTTACCCCCCCCTCTAACTTTTGAATTGCTGTACCTAGAAATGTGAAAAAAATCACAGACGTAGTACATGTAATGAAATTACAAGGAAAACTATCACGGCTAAGTAGGCTTAACCGGTTACAGAGCTAGAGTCGACTAACTAACTCCTACTACGGAACCCTACTGCGCGTGGCCCGACACGCACTTGGCCGGTTTTTTAATGTTTTCTATTGTTGTCGTTGCCAAGTGGTGAAGTAAATAATAATTAGTAACTGTTAGATTGTACTTTTATTATGCTGATTAATAAAAAATACACTTATAAAAACAATTGTTTTATTGTAGGGTTCCATCAAGTATTTTGCTTCCCAAAAGGGTTCCGTCATTTAAAAAGTTTGAGAACCACTGACCTAGACTGTATGTGCTTGTATCTATCCGTGCTTATATCTTCACTCCTTCTTTCTTTTAGTGTATGTAAAACTGTATGTGCTTGTGTCGTGTGCAATAAACTATATTTCTATTGTGCACTTTGGACTTGGCTTATTTCTTCGTCCTTATATATTACGCCGTACACCCAGCATACCTACACCTTCATTGTTAAATTTACGCCAAAATATGTAATTACAACGATAGTGTTAATGTTAAATTTTTTATCAAAATTATTGAAGTCTAAGACTGTATATTATCTATCTATCTTCTTCTTCTATACTTATAATAAATCTGTAGAGAGGTCAATTCTGTACATGAAATATATTTCCAAAATAACTATCAGGGAGTGATTAGGGATCGATACTGATGCCAAAAATGCAATCAGTAAAATTTTTGTCTGTCTGTCTGTCCGTCTGTCTGTCTGTCTGTCTGTCTGTATAAACTCTATAGAAACAAAAACTACTCGACGGATTTTAACGAAACTTGGTACAATTATTTGTCATACTCCTGAGATGGTTATAGTATACTTTTCATCACGCTACAATCAATAGGAGCAGAGCAGTGAAGGGAAATGTTGTCATTTTGTTTAAACGCGCTAATCTCAGGAACCGCTGGTCCGATTAAAATAATTCTTTCATAGTCCATTTATCGAGGAAGGCTATAGGCTATATATCATCACGCTAAGACCAATAGGAGCGGAGCACCACTATTCCACGCGGACGAAGTCGCTGGCAGAAGCTAGTATATGTATATAAAACAAAGTTGAGTTTATTCGGATACTTATAACTCGAGAACGGCTGAACCGATTTTCATGGTTTTTGATTTGGTGTATTAGTCTCCGTCCCAGATAAAAGAATAACTATTAAAATATTGGAAAAAGTTTTAGTTTTAAACTAGATAATTTCATTTAATTTTAGTACCAAATAAATTATTTTCTAAATATAGGTACCTACCTACATAAATAACACTTAGGTTCATAATTTACAAAAAAAATATGATTCCAAATTGGATGAACCCTAGTGTAACAACTTAGGTACTATAAAACATATATTTGAAAATGATAATTACACTTCGTGCCATTTTAACAGAACCCGTCTAATATCTTACAAATCTGTACGGTGACGTCACGAGCCAGCTCATTTCTGACCCCAGGCCAGTGGGGGGCAGTGGGGCAATGGCCAATTGACCCCAGGATCATTCGTCAGGCAACCCGTCAGCACCATAGGGATTTACTTTTATATCCTAATTGAATTCATTAGCCGTGTGAACTGGGCTGGGTGTTAGCCGTGTCTTTTGGGGTAAGCAGAGATGTTAAGTCGCAAATTTTCCTCTTTCATATGTCAAAAGCTAGGTAAACTTATTAAACAGTTTTGGGGTCTATAGTCTTAGTCGTAAGGTTAATAATTGCCATCAAAACTTTGCGAGTGTTCAGCAAATTTTATAAAACCACTATCCGTTTCCCGCGGTTTCACCCGCATCCCGAAGAAACTACTTCGCGCACCCGGGTAAAAAGTATCCTATATGTAAATCAAGGCTGTAAACTATGTGTGTACCAAATTTCATCCAAATCCGTTCAGTAGTTTTTGCGTGAAAGAGTAACAAACATACAGCTATACATCCATATACATTCTTACGAACTCTCGCTTTTATAATATTAGTATAGATAGATTATTATAGAAATATTTCTAACAGGACTGTTAGACCACGTTGGTTGCCATTGTTACTGCTATGCATGTGATTAGAATTGTAGATTCGAATCCTAGATCAGGCAAAATGTTACTAGGTATTTTTGAATTTGAATTTGTGATCGTTTGATGGTAAATGCTTGTACTAAGGTGGCTGATATATGTTACATGGAACATAAATTACAATTGTGGGTTAGCTATGGTATACTTATGCCTACCACCCACCCCTTTATAGAAAGCAGACGTTATGTAAAACACATCCAATTTTCACAAAATCATCCAAAAATATAATGGGAGTCCCAAATGAACCGATACCTCTCTATATTAAACCCCCGAGCCTCTGAGGAGGAACAAACCGTTTTCTTTTCACGCAAAACTGACTTTAATTCGCGCAAAATATTACACTAGTGAGTCCCCGTCTATGCATACTAAGAGCCTTATTACCAAAATAATTCTGCGGATGACATAAACCTTAGCTTGAAGTACACAAGGGTGGTGTTTCAACGCGACAAAAAATTGATATGGTGGTTTAGAATTAAAAAGGTAATTAGTAAGGATAGATATTAGAATCTTTTTAGCATATTTTCTTGTACGTTTGTAATCATTACATTTACAGTATTAACAGGGAAAGTGATTAACATTTTAATTAAATGTAAGCTAGGCTTTTTTACGAAGTTTGAATGGAATAATTAAGTGGAGGACGCCTGGTAACTGAGTTGGAAGGAAATCATGAACATGGGGAATTCTTGTTTGTTTCTTTGACCCCGAAAACTAGTCTTCTGTGATCCTTATATCCACGAAATTAGGGTTTTACAAAAGTGTTTCATGAAAAACAAATTAAGGTTTTTAGTCATCGGAAAAACACTGTTACCTATCCAAAAGTCGACCGCAGTTATTTTGCTTAACCTCAATCCGATTAACAACCATGAATCACGGGAATTTCTTTTCAAAAAACCTCCGACTCACCCTCACCGAACTTGTTACTCAGACACCTAAAATATGTAGGTACTTTGGAACAGCCATTAAAATAAATACCTATGTACCAGGAAAGTAGAAAATGAAAAAGAAATTATTGTGCTCTAGGTGTTTTCCGCTATAAAACCTGGCTTAAAAAATCGAAATCGAAATTAAATCGAAATCGCCAATTCGCCTTTGGTAAGATAGGTAACCAATGCTCACACTTCGAAGAGGCCTTTACCCACCAGTATGATAAGGATAATAGAGGATACCAGTAGGATAAGGATGAGATAAAAATCGGAACTGACTTCGCGACATCCTCTATAAAACATGGAGAAGTAGTATGCTCACTTGCTCACCCATCCGTAGGCTGGCCGTAGAAAGATTAGCACCTATTCGCCCACCACCGATTCCAATTACGATTATAACATTAATAAGTCATCATAACACTTTCATAGGTACCTAACCTTCAATATATGGTGTCAGAGCCATGGATTTATGGCCCCCATACGTAATGCAGTGGCCTGGCGGCCTGCCAAGCCACGTGCCTCTGTCGTTCATATATCACTGCGCTATTGTGCAGCGGATGACCATTCGCGTGTGTATATAGTGTGTGTTTCGATAACTCTCCAAGCTTATGGGGCCCTGGTACTTTTCGTAGTGATTAGTTAGAGGAGGTGAAGAAATTTTATGTCAGTTGGTTTTGATTCATTATGATGATAGTTTCTGAGGTTTATGTGGTCCTAGTACTTTTTGTGTAAGATTGACGATCGAATACTGAATGTGTTTGGTTGTGAACTACCATTTAGGTTTATGCGGCCCTGGTAGTTTTAACCTAACTGCCCCGGAGGGAGTGTTAATGTTTTTTGAGTTCCTGGTTTTTGTGTTGTATGACATAATGAGCAAACGATTAAGTAGCAGGACTGTTAAATAATAAAGTTCTATAATACATTAGAACGAGTTGGTCGTAATGAGTTGGGTTAGTCTGTTCATTTGGTCAATCAGCATAATTGCGTAAGTTTATGAGGATGTAGGTTTATTACTGTTTCACGCAAAAACTACTGAACGGATTTGGATGAAATTTTGTACACATATAGTTTATAATCTGGATTAACACATAGGATACTTTTTACCCGAGTGCTCGAAGTAGTTCCCACAGGATGAGAGAGAAACCGCGAGAAATAGTCAGTCATAAAATAACCTATGGAAATTACAGAATAGTTAAGCTCCATAAACTGTGACGTAGCCAAACTGGTGTTATAAACTAAATCCTTTAGTATCGATTTAACTGTCGGCACGGGAGCTCACACAGCACCGGTTAACATCGACAGTATCGCCCGTGCAACTGGCTTTGATTCTACATTTACACCGAATGTAAAATTTACTATAGTCTGTATGAAATGATTTTACGAAAAAAATGAAATAAAATCATAACCTATTTTATTCTAATTTTCCCACATAGATAAATGAAATGGTATTAAATGAGGAATGTTGCTGTTTAGTGCATGAAATTAATATATGAATAATGCACCATCCTTACGCCATTTTGTTAACTTCTGTGGATTTTTTTTAACAAGATAGGTTACGATTTTGTTTTCATTTGACGTAAAATCAATTGGTACTGGACTATGAGAAAGATATTTTTACAGCCAAGTGTACCAGATATGGTATGCTACAAGTTACTAAACTAAATATAATTGTTGTAACTGTAAATCTTGTAAAGGTTGGCCAAATTAATATAACAAATGCCAAAGTGAGTTGGTATGTTACGCTTTCACGGTAAAACGGTTTCACCGATTTAGATGAAATTTCGCGTGGAGATAGAGGGGACCCTAACGGTTACCGGCTGCTTTTTATTCAGGTCCATTAAGTAGTTCTCTCTGGTCGCGGGTGGAACCGTGGGAAGCAGCTAGTTCCAAATATTTTTTTATTTTAATTTTATTTTCTTCTATACATTAGCAATTATTTCTCATTCACCTCTTTTTTTCTAGCCATGTCGTCTTTTAGTAGTCCATGCAGCGTTTTTTGGTCTTCCTCTAGTCCTAAACCCATCCACATTCATGCTCAAAACTTTCCTTGTCATTGTGTTCCTTACTTCTTTGCATCATATATCTGCACCATGACAAATGATTCGCATATAATTTTTAAGTTTCTGCCGCCACTTTCAGAGATTCTCTTATATTCTCTATTCTAATTATTGTATCCATTATCATTACTTCCTTACTAATCGGCCTCCCCAAACTCACACAAAATATGGCCCTAGCTAGGGGGATTCCATTAACATTCCAACAAATCTAAAATGGTAATTAACGAGCCACACACCGTGTTATCTCGAATACTCACGCAATATGATAATAACTAACGTATTGGGTGTCGGACCATCAGTATTAGATTTGTTACAGAGATTACAGGAGGGTATTCCAATTCTATTGGGGAATAAAATAGTTTGTTAGAGTTTGACAGTGTTCAAATAGGTAATTTGTTAATTATAGCACTGTATTTATCTAACACGACATAATAAAAAAAAAGTTTTTTAGTTCAAGTCTTTAGTGTCGTCTAGAGGGCGCCATATTGAATTTAATCTGACGTCACACAGCCTATAACTAGCAGACAATCAAGATGCTACTAACGATACCTCGTTTGTCAAATTATGGTAAGTAGTTTAGAAGTTATGAGGGAACAGATGAACGTAATATATACAGTTCGGGGATATAAACCTCTTTGATAGAAACATTATTTGAGGGGGCTCGTGGCTAAGTAACAGCCGCACGGTTCGACCGATCAAAGGTTAAGCTGCGCTTGGCGCGGTCGGTCCGTGGATGGTTGACCATCTTTGTCATAGCGAGACTCCTCCATGCCTCGGAAAGCACGTTAAGCTGTTGGTCCCGGTTGTCATTTGTACATCTTTGACAGTCGTTACGGGTAGTCAGAAGCAAGAAAGTCTGACAACCAGTCTTACCAAGAGGTACCGTGTTACCTGGTAATTGGATTGTGGAGGTCAGGTAGGCAGTCGCTCCATGTAAAACACTGGTACTCAGCTGCATCCGGTTTAGACTGGAAGCCGACCCTAACATACTTGGGAAAAGGCTAGGCAGATGATGATGGAAACATTATTTGGCACCATATTATCCATGACGATACCAACAGAGTCGATGACTAGCTACCGACCAGGAGAATACAGGGGCTTCTCCTACGAACATTGAAGCAGTGGACGTGTAGTTGGACGTGGTTGAAACTGTTGGGGCTGTGATAATGTTCAGAAGTGATCATTTATAAAGTCAGATTATGAAATCACAGTTTGTAACAATTAAAGTGTGATGTGTAAACTATCTTCCTGTTGTTTAATAAATCAACATTTCCCATTCCACAAGTCCACAAGATAGAAGTTTTCCATGTCTGATAGTCTGTTCCTTTCTTCGTTATATATATATATCTATCTAAATATATATAAAACTCAAAGGTGACTGACTGACCTACATGCTGACATAGTGATCTATCAACGCACAGCCCAAACCACTCGAGGGATCGGGTTGAAATTTGGCATGCAGGTAGATGTTATGACGTAGGCATCCGCTAAGAAAGGATTTTGATAAATTCTACCCCCAAGGGGATGAAAAAGGGGGGCAAATTTTGTATGAAACTCGGTCATTTTTTAACTCACGCGGGCGAAGCCGCTGGCGGGAAGCTAGTTTACCTATATACATAGGTACTGGTCCAAATATCCCTTTAGACTTATTTGCCCTTAGGTTAATTAAGTTAATAAAGAGCAAATTAGTGTCGATAAAATAGTGTAAATCCTAACCCTATCCTACGAAATGCGAAAGTCTGTGAGGAGGTACGTATGTTTGCTTCTCTTTCACGCATAAACTACTGAATGGATTTGAATGAAATTTGGTACACACATAGTTTATAACCTGCATTAATACATAGGATACTTTATATCCGGGTGCCTGAAGTAGTTTCCTTGGAACGCGGGTGTAACTGCGGAAAACATTTAGTAGATAAATTAAGGTAATGAATGATTATAAAATTAGACTTCAGGAAATGACATAGCAATTACGCAGATATTTGTCACTTTGCTAATTGTAGTAGCTGTAGATAGTAGTATGTGTAGTAGTTTTCTCAGGATACGAGTGAAACCATGAAAATGTCTTGTATTTCGAACGACAACTTTTGATTTAGTAATTAAGTCATCATCATCTGCCTAGCCTTTTCCCAATTATGTTGGTATCGGCTTCCTGTCTTAGCCAGATGCAGCTGAGTACCAGTGTTTTACATGGAGCGACTCCCTATTTGACCTCCACAGCCCAGTTACTGTATACGCTTAGGTAAGACTGTCAGACTTTCTCGCCGTAACGTCAAATATCTACAAATGGCCATCGGGCTTAACAGCTTAACGTGCTTTCTGAAGCACGGAGGTGTTTCGCTATAGATGGTCACCCATCCACGGACTGACCGCGTCAAGCACAGCTTAACCTTTGTTCGGTCGAACCGTGCGGCTGTTACTTAGCCACGAGCTCCTTTAGAAAATATATAAAAAAATAATATATCGAACAGGGTAAAAAAGAAAAGAAAAAAAAAGCCATAAAATCTTAGGTCCATTTTTTCTTGAGTTTATTTGAGGTTGTTACAATACGGTGTGATAGGCGTCCAAGTTGGCAGACGCACGGTTCCATGCTGTTACGTTACGGCTAGTTGGCGAGGGTAGTGAGTTCAAACCCTGCATGTATATATACGTATATACATATAAGTATATATACCGTAGTAAGTACCTACTAAGTTTGTACTACAATTTCCTTTCAAGAATGAATGATCTACATGTGGTAGAGGTTCAATTCCCGTACGGAAAACTTCTTCTTCTTCTTCTTCCTGCCCTGTTCCCAATCTATTTGGGGTCGGCGCAATATGATTTTCGCTTCCATTCTTCTCTGTTAGCCGTCATACTATCATTCACTCCCTTTTCATTCATATCCTCTTTCACGCAATCAATCCATCTCTTCCTTGGTCTTCCCCTCCCCTTTCGTCCATCTACATTCATATTCAATAACTTTTTTGTGGCATGTGTTTCGTCCCTTCTCATTACATGCCCATACCACGACAATCGCTGGCCTCTCATTTTTTCCGTCACTGGCGCTACCTTCAAGCTACCCCTTATATACTCATTCCTCACTTTGTCCATTCTTGTTACTCCACACATCCATCTCAACATTCTCATCTCTGCTACATGCACTCTTTTTTCATCCTTCTTCTTCAATGCCCAACACTCTGATCCATACAAAACGACAGGTCTTATTACGGTCTTGTATATTTTGCCCTTCAACTTGAGGGGCATCCGTTGATCGCATGTTATGCCTGTGACCTGTCGCCATTTAATCCATCCAGAATTGATCCGATGCGTAACGTCTCGGTCCACTTCACCGTCACTTTGGACGAGTGACCCCAGGTACCGGAAGTCGGAGCAGACTGGTAAGGGCATTCCGGCAAGTGTGATAGACACAGGACTGGAGTGACCGCCGAAGTTGCAGAACATATACTCCGTTTTGGTCTTGCTCACCTTCAAACCTACGGTCTCCAGTCTTAATCGCAATGCCTCCAATCTACTCTGGACCTCTGGGCCACTCTCCCCAACCAGAACAATGTCATCAGCGAATAGCATGCACCAGGGAACCTCCTCCTGCATATCCGACATAACAGCGTCCATTATCAGCAAGAAGAGGTAAGGGCTTAGAGCCGACCCTTGGTGCAAGCCAACAGCCACACTGAAGCTGGCGGTAGTGCCGACTGTAGACCGGACTTGTGTACTGCATCTGCCATACATTGCTCGGATCAACTGCACATACTTCCCAGGCACACTTTTCTCCTTAAGGGCCCACCACAAAACTTCACGAGGTACTCGGTCATATGCCTTTTCTAGGTCAACGAACACCATGTGCAAGTTCTTGTGTGCACTTCTGTATTTTTCGCACAACTGGCGGATACAGAAAATAGCATCCGTTGTTCCCCGGCCAGGCATAAAACCGAATTGGTTTTGTGAAATATCACTTTCCTCTCTCAGCCGTCGTTCAATAACTTTTTCCCATACTTTCATACTATGTGACGTTAGCTTTATTCCTCGATAATTATTGCACTCCAACACATCACCTTTGTTCTTATAGATGGGCACCAAGAAACTGTTGCACCATTCATCTGGTATTGAACGGAAAACTATTAATATGAATAAAGTTTCTTGTGAGTAGATCTTTTTTTAGGTTCCCAGTCCTATAATACTAATTCCTGGATATCAGCATTTTCTAAACTTCAGAAGAATTACACGACAGCCTCCATTTTCGCTGAAAAAAAGTGGCGTAACACACCCTGCTGGAGAGCCTGGTGTTCCACCTACCTGAATGGAGTGGTGCCTCCATAAAACCGATGCTCCGTGTAGAACAGGCCTGCCCTCATCTGCTCCGCCATCTCGTAGGCCAGCCCCCCCTGCGTCCACCATGGGGAGATGGCCCACTCGCCGCCCACGAAGATCACTATGTTGTCCCCCGCGAACTCGTTGTTGTAGTAGTATCGCTGGAACAAAGCATCATCTGTAATTTTAGTGGACTAGTAACAGTCGCACGGGTCGATCGATCAAAGGTTAAGCTGCGCTTGGCCCGGTCGGTCCGTAGATGAGTGACCATCTATATCAGACTCCTTCGTGCCTCGGAAAGCAAGTTAAGCTGTAAGTCCCGGCTGTAATTTGTAGACCGTTGACAGTCGTTACGGGTAGTCAGAAGCCACAGGTAGCCTTTAAACATTTATACTGACTCATTGGTCTGGTGATCGCTTGCGCAACTTCTGAGCATGTGGTCTTTGGGTTCGATTCGTGGGTCAGGCAAAGTGATATTGGGGTTTCTGTTGTGTGTTATTCGTTTGATGGCAAATGGCAATATGATGGTATGCTTCACCTGATACTACTTCAAAAGTGTAACTTCAATCAGCCAACTGCACTCACCATGGGAAAAGTCCTGGTGTCATATGCCATGAAGTGGTTGAGTCTGACTGGGACCCATCCCTCCACTGGGGTGGTCCTCGAGCTGCGGGTGTTGAGGACAGGCTCCTGGGTGTGGAGCGCCAGGCATGGCGCTATGATGAAAAGGATCCACCCTGGAATTGTCGAAATATTATGTTTTTAGAACATGCAATCCAGATTTTAAAACCACCTTTGTTTACAAGGATGGGAACCTTCTCACACAGGTAACCTACAATTCAAATGTAATCGGCAAAAGGTCTGGTAGTTAATCTATAGGTAGGTTAAGTATTGTCAAAAACTTTGGAGGAAATATGCATTGTGTCATGTATAATTAAAATAAAGCCGGTCAGGATTCACCACGAATTTTATATTCTCAAATGATAATATGTATATATCTACCCTCTTAGATGTAACAACTATTTTATTCTATCCATTAATGCCATAATCCATTAAAAGTAGTCTAAAAGATTATAATTAGTTGAAGTCAATGTGGAACATATCGACTTAGTAACACGAGTTATATTACACTTGAACATCCTATGTTGAATCCTGACAACACGTCTTATGTCTTTATACGCAAAGACAGCAATATTATCACTCAAATATTATCTATTTCACATTTCGCAGAATCTACGTCACGGGGGTCGTACACAGAACAACTTTTACAAAAACAATTCTGCTACTTCATCTCAGGGTATTCCGACACAAAAAAATACACAAATAAATATGAACTTACACATTGTAAAACAATGAAAAATTATAACTTTAATAATACACGCTTGTGTACCTCGCGTGCCTTAAGATAATTGTCCCATTTAATTTCCATATCTGTAGATACCATAATAATCTGTAATCCCAGATAATGCTAGATATACATATTAAAAAGTATGCTGCTAATCTGTTACGTGTGTTGATAAAGAAAAGGTAAATGCCTTAATATTTTTTACAAAAAAAATGTTTTTTTTTAACTGTCGTGGTGGCCTAGTGTTTAGTGTTTACCTGCTTTTCGTGTATGAGTGTTCTTGTTCGAAACCTGGCAAGCACCAATATGATTTTTCTAAAAGTCATATGTACTTTCTAAGTATATCTTACGCGGTGTCCTGCGTGAGCGACGAACGCGACGCGACGCGACGCGACACGTCGCGACGTAATGCGACGCGATGCTACACGCGACAAATGTCCTACGTGATTTTGGTCATTACTTCTCGAACCATGGAGAAGTACAGTACAATTTTGCTCGAAAGTTCATATTTAAAGTACAGACTTTTAAAAAAATATCGTAAAAAGCACAGAAAGAAAACGCTTCTGAATCAACCATTTCGAGTTCGTGGTGTCGCGTCTGGTCGCCCTCAAAACAAGTCCGCGTTACGTCGCGTCTTGCCGCAGACTGTCACATAGGCAAGTAGGGTAGCCGTTGAGTTGATCGCGTTCGTCGCGTTCGCAGCGTCGCGTCGCGTCGCGTTCGTCGCTCACGCAGGACACCGCGTTAGACGTCACTGACTAACGGTGAAGGAAAACATCGTGAAGAAACTTGGACTTAAAAAGTCTGAAATCGCCAATCCGCCTTGAGCAAGCTTGGTGATTAATGCTCATGCCTTCTCTGTATGAGAAGAGGTCTGTGCCCAGAAGTGGGACAGTATATAGGCTGATGACGATGATGATGAAATTGAATTAAATAGGTAGCATAAAAAAATGGGAAAAGCCACTGATTTATATATGTATATAAATGGTGGGTATTTACAGGATTGCCCAGAAAAAAACACAAAAAAAATGGTAAAAATGGTGGGAGTTTTACAGACTTTTGCTTTTACGTGCTGATTTATTTAATATACTTACTTACAAATCAAATCAAATCAAAATCATTTATTTGCCTGAAATATGGTGGTACAAAAGATGTTAAATTTATGTAGGTACAGTACAAGACATATTTCACCCTCATAACGGGCATGCAAAACATTATAAGTACTTAGTAAATTTACAGTTATACGAATGCAATTACAAATTATTAGATCTAAGTTTTACAGTATAAAATATATAATAACAATTGAATTAAAATTTTAACAAATATCTAAATTATTACAATAAAACAAATCAAAGATAATCAAAGAAAGAGACAGCATTTTAGTGGGCACCAAATCGGCATGTACTTTTTTAAAAAAAATCTTTTATGCTATAGAAACTCTCCTGTATTAACCACTTGCGTAAAGCACAACAGAACCTTTTATATGGCAGGTCAGTCATTCCTCTGGGCAGGGAGTTATATATTAGAGGTGCCATGTAGGCACAGCTTTTCCTGAACATTTCTAGTTTAGGTACAGGCATTTGTAGAGGAAGCCGGTTAATTTTACGTTTCAACGTGTTGTCGTTGGAGGCGAAGAGATGACTGTGATATTTTACAAATTTCGCGACTTCGTAAATATATATGCAGGGTACAGTCAGAAGATTTTTTGACTTAAATATTGGTTTGCAAGATTCTGTCCACCCCATGCCGAACAGTGCTCGAATGCATTTTTTCTGTGCTATGAACACCCTCGCAATGTCACAGGAATTGCCCCAGACCACTATGCCGTATCGTATGATGGAGCATATGTAGGCATGATATACCATTATAGAGGTATGTTGGCTAGTCACATCTTTTACTTTCCTAAGAGCGAAAACAAAACGGTTTATTTTTAAGCATAAGCTATTAATATGCTCTTTCCAAGATAAATGAGTATCAAGAGTAATACCCAAGAATTTAGCACTATGTATTTGTTTTATAGGTGAGTTGTTGTAACTTAAATTTAATTCGATGTTTTTACTTTTATAAGTTTTGAAGTTAATAAGCTTTGTTTTTTCTAAATTTATTTTTAATTTGTTAATGTTCAGCCATTGTATAATATCTTCAAGTGTTTTGTAAATTTCTGTTTTAAATGTGTCTTTATTTTTGCAGTCTAATATTATGGTTGTATCGTCTGCGAACAAGACAGAATCATGTTTGAGTGCGTGTGGGAGGTCATTAATATAAATCAGAAAGAGTAGGGGCCCTAATATGCTACCTTGTGAAAAATAATAAAGTGTCGTACGCGGAATCGTTAAAACTTCGTTTACCGAAGGTAGCTCCCGTGATGGAATCGCGCGCGCCGCTGCCGTGTGTCGTTGCATATCCGACCACGGAGCGCACAGCTGATTATGCGTCATCGTCCGCGACTAAACAAGCGTTAATGAAAGCGATTCAACCTAGTAATGACGGTTTCCAAATCGTAGCCGTGAAAAAAACTGCTAACTCCGGTGTTGTCTTACGTGTTGCGAATGAAAATCAATTAAAAAAATTAGAATCCGTTAATGCTATTAAAGCCGCCGGTTTACGATTAGAAAAACCAAAGGGCCGCCGCCCCCGTATATTAGTCAAAGACGTACCTTCTTCAATGGAAGACAGCGCGTTTTTGGTCGCGTTATACCGCCAAAATATTAAAGACGAGTTGCCAATCAAGGAGGATGATTTTATAAAGTCCACTAAAATAATACGTCGACGTTTTTTAGATAACGGTCGTAAATGGATAGGAATAGAAATAGAATCCACGGTACGGAAGCATTTAGTGTCCACCAAGGATAAATTATTTATTGATTGGGCTACTTGCCGTTTTATTGATGATGTAGAAGTAGTTCGGTGCCTGCATTGTCAACAGTTCGGTCACGTTAAAAAACACTGCGTGAATAAAACACCCACCTGTGCTAATTGTTCCGAGGCACACGAAACAAAAGATTGTCCTCACAAAGACAACTCAAACTACATACCTACTTGCGTGGCGTGCAAACGTTTCAAAAAACCCTATAATCACCGTTGCGGGGCCCAAGAGTGTAGCACATATAAACTTAAACTCGAACAACTAATCCTAAACACAAACTACTAAAAGGATGGATAGTTTAATAATAGGTCAGTTAAACCTTCACAACGATAGGGTCGCGACGTCCGAGTTAGATAAATTAGTCATCGATTACAAATTAGATATAGTACTAATACAAGAACAATATCAAAACGCGAAATTACGGCATAAAGTAGTTCAGCTGGATTGCAAAGCACGAGCCGGAATTTATGTGTCGCGTTCATCTAACTTCACTGTAACGTCATTGCGCAACCTTACGACGCCTCACTGTGCCGTCGCGGAGGTCTCAGCTGCCTCTTTTAGAGTTTACGTTGTGAGCTGTTACTTTCAGTATTCAGATCCTGTTGCTCCTCATATACACAACCTTCGACACGTCCTGCGGTCACTTGCGGGCTGCAAAATTATCATAGGCGCTGACGTTAACGCGTCATCGTCTCTCTGGTATGGCAAAGTTCGGTCCACGGACCGCGAACGGCGTTGCGCTGTTGAAGACTTTATTGCTGAGATGAACCTGGCAATTCATAATACCCCCGATGCACCACCTACTTTTTGCAGCCAAATGGGCGAGTCTTCTATCGACGTCACACTTTCTAGTGCAGACGTTCAGTTGGATAGGTGGCGTGTACTACCGGACGCGTCTTGTAGTGATCATCGCCTGATCGTGTACGAGTTTGTACCTATGTTGCCTCAAGGTCCAGTACATATTGGTGGTACTTTTAGATATAAATGTAAAGGTGCAGATTGGGAATTTTTCAGTTCTCTCTTTGCTTCCCACGTCAAAGACTTCACTCTCGACGGGCTGTCAGCGGAAGAAAGTGCTGAACTAATGTCAGACACGTTCACTTACTGTGCTGACATTGCCATTGGTCGTGGATCTCTGACCAATATTCGTAGATGTGATTGGTGGAGTGATTATCTATGCGAACAGCGTAAAATTTTTCGAAGAGCTCGTAGACAACTCAAGAAGCTTAAAAAGCGTCAAATAACCGATGATACCTTTACTCTTGCTTTACAGACATTTAAAGTTGCCAAGTCACGCTACAGAGCATCGGTAGAAAAATCTAAGGGCGATCTACTGCGTAAAGTTGTTGAAAAACTAGATAAGGAAGGTCCGTGGTCTCCTTTGTATCATGAGTTTAAAGCGAATAGATCAGTCGATTTTGCGTTTATTCAAAACATAAAAGTTAATAATATACATTCTACGGGCATTGAAGACACAACGGAAATCCTACTGAATACTCTTATACCTGATGATATTCCTGAAAATGACAACGACTACCATCAACAGATCAGAGCGTGGGCTGCAGTGGCACCTGAATCACCAGCGTCAGACCTTCCATCTTCTGACGAATTTGTAAATGTTGTCAAAAGACTACCTGTTAATAAAGCATCAGGGGAAGATAAAATATCTAATAGAATGATTAAGGAAGCGTGTAAAACAGCGGGTGACGCCATTTTAACTGTTTATAACCGTTGTATTGCGGAAGGCATTTTCCCTCGTATATGGCGTCGTGGCTTTATACGAATTATTCCAAAAAGCGGTGACAAGCCCCCGGACGACCCTAAGTCGTACCGGCCTATAACACTATTACCTTCTTTAGGAAAAATTCTTGAGCGCCTTATAGTTCCACGTTTGCTGCCAGACGGGCCAAAATTCCATAACAATCAATTTGGCTTTACTTTAGGAAAATCTACGGTAGACGCAGCACTCTCTGTCAGAAAGATAGTTAATTCATCTGAACATAAATACGTGGTTGGGATCTTCCTCGATATCTCTGGGGCTTTTGATAATGCTTGGTGGCCAATGTTACTACTAAAGCTTAAAACCCGCGGTTGCTACCGAAACATCTATACTCTCATTCGCTCGTACTTCCTTCATGGTTCCGCGAAACTTAAACTCGGGCATCATTCTACGTCGAAAGCACTAACCATGGGATGTCCTCAGGGCTCAGTTATCGGTCCATACTTATGGAACTTAGGTTTTGATGATTTCCTCGCGATTCCGCTTCCATGCGGCTGTACCTTAACCGGTTACGCGGACGATGGCCTTCTGCTCATACAGTCAAGTACTCGGGCTGGACTAGAGGCTTTGGCTGACACATGCCTACGTCTAATATCTCAGTGGGGTGATCGAAACCGTTTAACCTTTGCACCGCAAAAAACCTATCAGCTTTTACTAAAAGGAAATCTTAAATCGTGGCCTTCTATTAAATTTAACAACGTTCCCGTGAAACGAAAAGAGTCAGTGTGCTATCTCGGTCTGGTTCTAGAAAGAAATTTTACATTTATTGACCATATAAGTACCGTCGGTGAAAAAGCTAAAAAGAACTTTTATGCTTTAACGCGAATATCTAAAGCTACTTGGGGCCTGTCATTTCTAACATTAAAAACGATCTATGGGGCTACTTACCTAGGTTGTATGTGCTACGGGGCACCTGTTTGGGCCGATAGGGCCACCATAGGGGCGGTACGACGTAAATTACTTCAGAGCCAGCGCTTGGCATTGATATTTCTTTGTAAAGCGTATAGAACAGTTAGTACTGAAGCCCTACCGGTACTTGCGGGTGTACTTCCGGTCGATCTTGAAGTACAACGACGTGCGGCAATGTATTATAATACAAGAGATAATATAAATTCGGACTTTTTAACGCAACGCGATCGTGACAAGATCTCCAGATTATTTAAACCACAGACTGACGTCTGGGAGGAACTTTTATCCGAATGGCAATGTAGGTGGGAAAATTCCATCAAGGGTCGTCATCTCTACCAGTTCTTTCCGTCCGTTCGTGAGCGGCTGACTAGGACTTGGCTGGAGGTGGATCACTGTGTTGCCCAATTTCTCACAGGTCATGGCAACTTTAAGAGTAAATTATTTTCCTTCAAGCTTGTTGCATCGCCCTTGTGTCAGTGTTCTACATCAGACTGTGGATATGAACAATCTGCACATCATATCTTATGGGAGTGTGCTCTTTGGCAAAATGAACGTAATATTATGTTAAAAAGTATACAAGTTACATCTGGAGTTGTTTACTATACGGACCTTGTGGAAACTAGAACAAATTTCCGTGCGTTCAAGCGTTTTTGCCATACCTATTATTGGAATCAAGTGTAACAGCTCACTAGGACCCACTAAATGTAAATTATATTCCGTGGTGCTAGGCAACTGGGCTTCACCCAGTTGTTAAAAGTCCCTTTGTGCTAATTGGCCTAACTCTTTACATCTGTCTCCTGCTTGATATGGAGGGAAGTGGAAACTATGATTATTCCTACTCCTCCACTATCTTTTTCTGATTAAATTCGTTGCGGGTTCCAAGACAGTAAAAAAAAAAAATCTCTCTGGGACTCGTCGAGCTTCATTGCCTCGACGTTTTCTTGTGGTCGCCACTGTTGATTCTGGCTTTCAGGAGTTGCAGTGGTTGGGAATGTGTGGCGGGCTTGTCCCATTAAAAAAAAAAAATTCTACCTTGTGATACACCAGAATAATTAATTCTTTCATTAGAGTCGAACTGTACCACAGTATTTGTCCCAGTATCAAATTTTGTTATTCTAGCGAATTGTTTCCTATTTTGTAAATATGACTGAAACCATGACAAAGCAGATCCCCTTATGCCATATTTGTCAAGTTTCGAGATAAGTATTGCATGATCAACAAAATCGAATGCTTTACTGAGATCTAACAGTAGAGCTGAAGTTGGAATTTTTACATGATTTTTTATTTATGTCACTATTTCATAGCATACTTAAAAAAAATATAAGTCGAATACGGTGCTACTAACAAAGGGGCCTGTGTTCAATCCTCAGGTCAGGCAATGCAATCGTGTACGAAATTATGAAAATTCTTGGTGGCCGTGTTGAATAGACATGATTGTGTGGCTCCTCTGTCTGACTCCTCCAGGCATGCAGGCGCGATGTTATGTAAAATAAATAGCTCCTTAGATAACCCAATCGTCCATTTTATATATTACTAGCATCTGCCAGCGACTTCGTCCGCGTGGAATAGTGGTGCTCCGCTCCTATTGGTCTTAGCGTGATGATATAGCCTAAAGCCTTCCTCGACAAATGGACTATCTAACACTGAAAGAATATTTCAAATTGGACCAGCGGTTCCTGAGATTAGCGCGTTTAAACAAAATGACAACATTTCCCTTCACTGCTCTGCTCCTATTGATTGTAGCGTGATGAAAAGTATACTATAACCAGCTCAGGAGTATGACAAATAATTGTACCAAGTTTCGTTAAAATCCGTCGAGTAGTTTTTGTTTCTATAGAGTTTATACAGACAGACAGACAGACAGAAAGACAGACAGACAGACAAAAATTTTACTGATTGCATTTTTGGCATCAGTATCGATCCCTAATCACTCCCTGATAGTTATTTTGGAAATATATTTCATGTACAGAATTGACCTCTCTACAGATTTATTATAAGTATAGATAGAAGATTATGATCGTATATTTATACATATAAATATGATCGGAAACCTATACAGTTGGGAACCCGTCGCCGTAATATTTTACTTTTCTTATTACAATTGACATTTTATTTGTATGGAAATACGAAAATATCAAAAGTTATGTTATTTCGGTATCCGAATATAAGTTTTATGTGAATATTATTTATACACGATTATTTTATTATTAAAGTTAAGCGCGGTTAAGGATTTATGGGATAATTATTTACTTTTTTGTTAGAAAATGGATTTCTTTATAGATTTTGCTAATTATTCACTTAATTTATATGTCGTACCTTTTATTTATTAATAAGATCATGATTATTTTATTGTTTCAGAAAATAATTTTAAATACTTATACAAAAAAACTCATGTACCTAGTTTTAGTTTGATTGAAATTGATTTATCGCATAATCGCAGCTCAATTTCTGAAGATAAAGCAGATAACCCAAGTATTTGATATTATAGGTACCTATGTCTAATTTAGAATTGTCTATTAATTTGTTCTTTGCTGAACTTTACGACAGTCAGAAAATAATTCCGAAGGTATTTACATATTTTATCAAAGGTCGCCACCGTCTCCAGGGCCAGGGTATATGCGAATTCCCTTATACCAGGGCCGTGTCGACGAGATGGCAGCAGAAGTGATGCCCCCCTCCACAGGGTCATGGCCTGCCGGGACTGCGGGATGTTCGGAAGTTACCGTGGACCTGTTGGTATAACAAACAAACACACTCACATTCGCATTTAATATGATGTAATTAATACAGTGTTTTTAAATTATATTTACAATATTGAAATATACCTACTGCCTTAATATAATTATATATATACAAATAAAAAATAAATAAAACAAAACTGTACAGACATGCGCAACAATGAGATTAGGCGTCAAAGTACTCCTCTTCATCGCTGTCACCCGGAAACGTGCCCAGAAGACTGGCAGCATTGCCACGTTGAATGGCAATGCTTATTCACTGTCCAAAAAATATGCCATATGATGTTAGTTAGGATAATATTTAATTATATTTCTACGTTTAAGTTTACGTTTTGGATGTACGTTTACAACGTATATGTTTTACGTTTACACTTTACGTTAAATGTTTCCGTTTACGTATCACGAGTTAAGTTCACGTTTTACGTTTACGTTTTACGTTTACGTTTTACGTTTACGTTTTACGTTTACGTTTACGTTTTACGTTAGTAATATTACGTTTTGCGGATACGTTTCACTTTCTTCCTAGGTGAACTACTTCCCGAACTCTGCAAATGTCGTCAAAAATCAGTGCAAATCTTACATTCCATTTAAATCAGTTCAGCCGTTTTACGGCTAAAGCGTAATACACAGAGTTACATACTTTGTTACATTTGTAAGGTGATAATTAAACATCAAACTAAATTTACTTAGAAATAAAATGTCTAAAGTTTATTTTAGTTTTCCGTCAACCAAATCCCTCTAAATCCTCTCTTTATTTTAGCAGCAATTTATTTTTAACTGGGAGGGATCATGTCTAAGTAGGTTCTATTAATAATTTTAAGCGATGCAAAAACTAAACGGCTTAGCGCTTGCAGAGATGTTTAACTTTGCTTGTGCGGAATAGATAAAGCTATAGTTTTATTAAACATCCTGTTCATGAACCGACTTCAAAAAAGGAAGAGGTTCTCAATTTGTCGCAATATTTTTTATGTATGTTCCCCGATTAATTATTTGAAGACGCCTGAACAGATTTTGAAAATTCTTTGATTTTAGAAAATGAAAATTATCAAAATCGCTATTTATAATTGTGTTACCAGCTATTTTATCTAGCAGTTTAACCCGCATTCTGAAGAAACTACTCCTCACACCTGGATAAAAAAAAAAAAAAATCTTCCCCAAAGTTCAGCAAAATCGGTACAGTCGTTTTACCATAAAGGCGTTATAAAACTATATTCGCATTTACAATGACTTATGAAGTTTTATGCTACCGGCCATTACACTGGCGATAGTTTTATTTGACACCACCTGTCAAGTGGCCCGGCTGGTGTTATTTTTTGTGTGGCGCATGCGCGGTGGTCACGTGCGGCGCTGCGCGTGAGTCAGCCGCCAGTCATACAGGTTGGTGTGGAGTTAGAGCTGCTAGATGTGGCAGGGTGTAGTTGTGGTTTATTTTGATCAGTGTCGATACGTACAATCGACAAATTTGAATCATGACCCACTTTGACGATAAATCGTTCGAAACTGTCAAAATAACAAAGATTTCCATCCTTTGCAGTGCATGCCACACTTAGGACGTTTTAAATATTAGGCAAGCTATGTCAATACGGGTTGGAGATCTATGCAATTTTAACCTTTGTTATCACTTTGTTATCATTATCTATTGATAATATTTTCTATAAAGCATTAATAAAAATATTTTGAATCCAAACTCTTTGGAACAAAAAATTGTTTTATTTCAAAACCATGTTCGAACGAATTCTTTCGATTATAAAATGACAGCGTCAAAAAGTCACTCATAAAAAGTTTATAAATTTATATCGTGTTACCATGGAAACGTATGTTTACGCGAATGTCGACCTAATTGTATTTGAATGTATGTAAGAATATAGCCTTATGGTGGGTCATGATTCAAATTGGTTGACTGTACATTAATTTTACAAGTTTGCTAGTTTCAAACTGACTTGTATTAAACTAGTTTATAAATAAATCTTTGATTGTTGTTATCAATATTTTATGACTTATATTTTAAATAATGCTGAAATAATATGGAAAAAAATATTATAATGTTATTATATTGCGTTGTAAAAGCAATAAATAAGACCAGCCTTCACATAATAGGATTCAAGTACTTCCAGATTCTCAACAGTTTTAAGAGAGAAGGTTGAAAATTACAATATTAAACTTTTTTATTATAAACATAACATTTTTTTCCTAACAACAAAAAATCTTATCGACTTCATCTATAAAACTTCAACATCCTTGTCGAGAAATAATTTTATGCATAATAGTGCGCCACTGTACTACCGTATACCGCGTACAGTCGCTCGCACAAATCATTAACTCCTGACTCACATACTATGATTCACTCACTGAAGGGTCCGCAGAAAAGGCACGTGGCTATGTCTTGGACTCGAGAAGGCTCTAACAATAGTCGTCATCAGTGGCGATATGTAACTATCAGCCCCGCTAACTATTAGCTCATAGGCTATGTATTTTTTTACAAAGCCATGAGCTATGGTATGTACTTTATGCAAATATAGCCAAATAAAAAAATATTATACAATGTCATTTTTTTTTAGAATACTGGATATTTTGAAAGAAAGAAAGAAAGAAAAAGCATTTATTCACACAAAAAAGACGCTATAACGCGCGGTTTCACCCGATAAAAAGTATTCTATAAGTTAATTCAGTTTATAAACTAGGTGAATATCAATTTTCTTCTAAATCCAACCATTAGATTTTGCGCAAAAGCAGGCGCGGTCGTAGCCAAATATTTGGGGGTCATCAATAACCAACATTGGCGATGGGGGGACATCAACAAAAAAAACATAAGTTGTTTATTTTTAGGAGGTTTGTAAATTAGACGTGAAAGATTTTCATAGGAAGGGGTCATGACCTCTGTAACCCCCTCCCCTGTCCGATTGCAATTGCGCAAAACAGGAGCAAACATACATACACACATAAATTCAGCTTTTATAATATTAGTAGGGTTTACATAAAGTTATTGTTGTTTTTAATCAATTCCGGAAAAAAAAAAAACCTTTTTAATATTATAGAACCGCTGGCCGTTGGGGCAGGCTAGTTCTTGAGTGGAGACCGCGTGTCAGCTGACGTAGTGTAGTGTGTATTCGCGGCGATAGCAGGGAGGTGTTTGGAGGAGGAAAGCTGAAGATCGCTCAGCCAATCTATGTCCACCGGTGGACTGAAACTCGCTGATGATAAGGTTAACAGAATCCCATTTCCGCTATTTGATTTGAAGACGAGTAGAGGTGACTAATCCAATATTTCTAGAGTCTTCCAACGAATTATTATAGGTGTTACTTTGTAAATCATTAATGACTCACAGTGTTTAATTAAAACCACAATTCAATTCAATTCAAATCATTTATTTCAATTAGGCCTAATTAAAAGCACTTTTGAAAGTCAAAAAAGAAAGAATTTAGTTGCCCATTCCAAAAAGTAGTTTCCTATGGAGAAGAACGGGCAAGAAACTCCATGGTTACTCTTTTTAAATAAGTTTTAACAATTTTCATGTATACATAAAATAATAACATGCGAAGATCATGTAGAATCAAAATTTAAAAATAAATAAATAAAAAATGGTAAGGTAGGAAGTCTATTTGGTAGCTACATGGTATTCACATTTACATTTTTTTATTGTTGTGTCGAAGATAAATGCAATTTATATAGTAAAAAGAAATATAGTAATAAGAAATATTTATATTACAAAATTATGATTTTAAAGTTTGCAATCAGTTTGATATTGTCAAGGTTGTCCTATGGAGCAGGACCAGCATGTTTCCAAGCATGTTTATCCTGAATGTAATCTTCTAGTTTATAATATCGTCGGCCTAATATGTTAACCAGCTATGTCCATTTTAGAGAACTTTACAGGAGGATCAAAAACTGAATAACTTCTATAATTTTATATTAATTTAAATTTCTTAAATCCCGTTTCTTTGAATAACTCCATGGATCATTTTAATATTGAAAATTCTTTCAAAAGCTTATATAAAATGGTAAAAATCT
This sequence comes from Pyrrhia umbra, assembly GCA_963891755.1. Lineage (NCBI taxonomy): Eukaryota > Metazoa > Arthropoda > Insecta > Lepidoptera > Noctuidae > Pyrrhia > Pyrrhia umbra. Next base: position 9,203,020 of record OY982943.1, read on the forward strand.
GAAAATAAAGGAGATAGCTGGTATTCGTTTGGACATTTTTATTTTGTTTGGGATTTAGCAGATATTCGTGTTTAATTTTTCAGCATGGTCTTTATAAACTAAGTACATGAAAATAATAATATTTTATAGGTATGTTTCAAAAATAATAACAATAACAAAATTATCAAAAATTCTATAATATTCATTTAAAAACATACCCCTAAGATGACCCACCGACCCATAATTAGTCTTATAATAAACAAACATAGATAGTTTGACTTGGTAATTAACAATCCAAGTCGGACGGATTTTGCTACCTCTGGAATGAAGTAGAAGGTGGAGTTAATGCAGAAGAATCTGCTTCCATTTGGGTATGACCTGGTTCTAAAAACTTTTGCTCAATAATTATGTTTTTATGTTTCATAACTAGATTTAAAAGCGCGTTAGATATAGTACTATTTCTATTTTGATACGTACAACCGTCACTGTATATTATTATTGTTATTTTACATTGAATTCTGATATTACTGAATTTTCCAAAAAGTCTACCCAAATGGCAAATTCTTCTGCATTAACTCCACCTTCTACTTCATTTCAGAGGTAGCAAAATCCGTCTTTATTCTTTAAGTTAAAGAAGCAGGGATTATGGACTTGCAACTTAGTTTTATAGTACATAGTACTAACATTGGATTTAGGCGCCATCAAAACTGCCTGCAAATCAATCAACCAAAATATAATGATCCCCTTTCTTATTAACAGACTTCAAAATAAGGAGGAGGTTCTCAATTCGACTGTATGTTTTTTTTTTATGTTTGTTACCTCATAACTTTTGACTGGGTGAATCGATTTTGATGATTCTTTTTTTATTGGAAAGCTGGCGATTCCCGTGTGGTCCCTTTTAAATTTTATCAATATCGGTTCAGCCGTTTATAAATATATTAAAAATAACGGTTTATCTCTACTTGTGCATACGCCAAATACTTAGATGATTTGGTTATTCACGCTTATTGTAACCTAAAAAAGTGGTGTGTTTATATTAACATAATAAGATCGAGTCACTGAAAAGCGAAAATAAAAAAACTTTTTACAAAAAAAAACCGACTTCCAAAAAAAAGTAAAAAATAAATTTTATTTAAACGCTTATCGACCAAAACATCGCTCTAGAAGTCGGTGGCGAAATACTAACATTACGCTTACAAGACGCCGACTTCTAGAGCGATGTTTTGGTCGATAAGCGTTGAAATAAAATATTTTTTTTACTTTTTAGTTTTTTTGGAAGTCGGTTTTTTTTGTAAAAAGTTTTTTTTTTCTAAATGACCACGATATATCTCTTCAGTAATTAATGTAAGTAACCTTTGTATACTAAAAGATAAAAAAATAAATTCAATGGCCACGCATCATGAGTCACCGACCATTTCTAGTACGATACTGGGAAGGATTAAAGGATTTGGCAGGTTTTCTATGTGTTTATTGGTCGCTGGTATTATAGCAGTTTGACGGACATCGATTTTTAGCCTTGTTAAGTTGAATTATGACGTATTTTTTGCACGATTAGGTCGGTAATCGTCTGTAGTTTCAGGTTCGATCAAAAAGTCATTTTGATATAAAATGGACTTAGCAGGTTAACATTTTAGGCCGACGATATGCTTGCTTACAATTGTATTGCACAATTTTATTGTTCTTTTGTACACCTACATGTTTCAATCCTAACTAATTAAAAATGCGAAAGTGTGTTTGTTTGATACGCTCTTACGGTAAAACGGCTGAAGTGATTTAGATAAAATTTGGTATGGAGATAAAGGGAACCCTGCAGATAGTAATAGGCTACTTTTTATCCGGGTGCCTTAAGTAGTTCCCTCAGGACGCGGGTGAAACCGCGGGAAACAGTTGTTTGTTATAAGTCATTAGGTACGAGGATTTTTACGACGAAAATAGTATAGTGGAGTGCCCGGAGCATTCAAAACCGTAAAACCTCGGATTAGAGTTATAGTGAATGAATTAATATGATCGATGTGGGATATTGTTTTTTAAACTATAAATTGCAATGTTTACCCATTTTTTTTTGTGCTTATCATTGTTTCATTGTTTAAACAAATTATTATGAAAAAATAATGTTTAACCATATATTTTCACTTTAAACAGTATTTTTTATTTATTTATATGTTAAATCTTACCTGAGTAGACATATAGGAACATTTTTCAAAGATACCTGTGTATAAAAATAGCAGTAAAGATCTCGAACAGTGGAGGGGAGAGCGGAGCGACAGCTACTATGTACAATGGAATTTCTCGGCTAGTTTAGTTGCAAGTAACACGTATTCTGTGAATATTGTGTTTCTATAACAGTAAAAATTTGGTTTTTTACCCGACTGCGACAGAAGGAGGGTTATGTTTTTCGAGTGTATGTATGTCCATTTCTTTGGCACGCCCTATAGCCCAAACGTCTGGACGGTTTTTGACATATGAGGTGTCGTTCGATTTGTCTAAATTGTAGTAGTGACATAGGCTATATAGATTTTCAAACTGGCGCCCGCAAATGGCGGAATGGGAGGGGGAGTTGATTTTTTTTTCCGTAGCAATATGGGTATCAAATGAAAGCTAGTAAAAATAATAAAAATAACAATAAGAACAAAAATATATACATTTTATTACAACTTGAGACATGTTTTCATACATTCTTTAACGCTTAATACGATTCGTCATCCCGTTTAATACGCCTAACGCCAACACATATTACCTCTGCGGCAGCGGCCAGCGGCGGAAATAGAAGACCCTGATAGCAAGCGATCCTTGACTGTGCATGATGCAATTCTAAACATTGCAGCTGCTTGGGAAGCAATTAAGCCTGAAACCATTCAAAATTGTTTCAAGAAAGCAGGTTTCAGAAATAACCAGGTTGACGTCGTGTTGGAAGAAGAAGAACCCGTAATACTGCAGGGTTTCCCTGGATATTCTTCCATTGTACGAAATTCAATCAATTGAAGATCTTATTGAGAATGTGAATAACACACAAGAAGAGGCTGAAAGTGATAATGATCAAGAAGATGAGTCAACTCCGATTTTGTCACACGCCCAGGCATTATCAGCAGTTAATGATTTAAGACGCTATGTAACTTCTTTGAATCAAAGTGAAGACGCACTACAAAAGTTAAATTACGTTAAAAAACTTGTAATTTCTAATGCCTCAAAATCTTTTTGTCAAACTAAAATAAGTGATTATTTTAAATAACGTGATAGATACACGGCACTTTATATAACGTACATAATTTTGAAATGTACAATTCAATACCTAATATTAATACATACGTATGTAGTAGGTCCGTTTTTTATTTCCCTATATCCCGCATAATACGCTTTCCCGCTTTAAGACGCGTTTTTGGTTGAGTCCCTGTGAAATCGTCTTAAACGGGTTTTACTGTATTTAAATAAACAGATTTTGTACTAATATTTTTTTTTCTTTTCATTAGTCGTAATTAATTACCTTATTTTTTTAAATGTACACAATAGAGTACGTTTCATTTATAATTAAACTGGCCGAGATATTTCATTGTACATAGCAGCTGTCGCTCCGCTCTCCCCTCCACTGTTCGAGATCTTTACTGCTATTTTTATACACAGGTATCTTTGAAAAATGTTCCTATATGTCTACTCAGGTAAGATTTAACATATAAATAAATAAAAAAATACTGTTTAAAGTGAAAATATATGGTTAAACATTATTTTTTCATAATAATTTGTTTAAACAATGAAACAATGATAAGCACAAAAAAAAATGGGTAAACATTGCAATTTATAGTTTAAAAAACAATATCCCACATCGATCATATTAATTCATTCACTATAACTCTAATCCGAGGTGAAAACCCCCAGGCGCTCCACTAGTAAGCAATCTTAATACCCTTATTTAAGGTCGAATGATAAGTAAATTAGATAAAAAAATAAGATCTATCACCTGTCAACCCTAGACACATCCATCTTTCAGCTGGACACGACATACTACTAGGTATTTCTTATAACATTTTCTTTAACTATCGTTCTTAACGCTATTTCGCCCCGGGGGTAAGTTAATGTCAAGCTCGTTGGCCTTGTTGGTCTAGTGGTCGCATAGCGCGACTGCTGTAAACGAAGTCTCAGGTTCGATCCACGGGTCGGACCGAAATCGCTTTGTGGGTTTTAGAAATTTTCACAAAGAAGCCCGGAGTTAGGAAGTTGGTGGTGTATACCCCGTGCCTGGGAATGACACGTTAAGCCGTCGTCATCGGCTGCTATCTTGATAGCAGTCGTTGTTAGGTGGATTTGAGAAAACTCTGACACTAGGGGGACAAAGGGCGGGCGATTTGGAGCTGACTTTTGTTAATTTGATATTCAAAAAATGCTCATTTTCAGCCTTATGCTAGTATTTTTTTAATTATTATTTGAGATGAGTTTGCTGATGACTCTAGGTCAGAAGTGACAGAGACAAAGTCAACGGTGGAGCGAGCTCACACAGAAGAAGCCTGTTCACTCTAACTTTGACGAGATTAGGGAATACCTGCGCAGGTATTCCCCGTACTTATAAGTTTCTTCACAAGGAACTACTAAACTTCTATAATAAGCCTTCATTTATAATCTACATACATGCAGAGTGGGTCGCGTGCCGATCGCATAAATCCATTACTCTGAGTCAGTCGTGAGTCACTCCTGGTACATTAACATGTACATCTCGTGCTGTCGCTATAACATGACATGACATTGGTGACACAGATTACCTATACTTATTTATATTCAAGCGATTTTCCCTTTAGCTGTTGACAATGGGAAAAAAAAGCGAGTCGAACTCGCTCACGAAGGATTTCGTACAATATTAGACTCTATAGTATAACCTTTTTGTTGTTATTAATATCGAGCAAAAAACGGTAAAAAAATCCCGTTTGTTGTATGGGAGCCCCCGTTGAATATTTAATTCTGTTTTTAGTATTTGTTGCTATAGCGGCAATAGAAATACTTCGTCTGTGAATTTCAACTGTCTAGCTATCACGGTTCATAAGATACAGCCTGGTGACAGACAGGCAGACGGACGGACAGTGAAGTCTTAGTAATAGGGGTCCCGTTTTTACTCTTTGAGTACGGAACCCTAAATACCATCCATGTCAATACCGTGCGCGTAAACGCTCTCGAGTAGAATGCCATACCAACACATATATGTACATAAATAAGTATGTTATGTTTTCACGTAAAAACTGCTGAATGGATTTTGATAAAATATAGTTTATAACCTGGATTAACATATAGGATACTTTTTATCTGGGTGCCTCTAGTAGTTTCCTTAAACCACGGGAAACTGCTAATAACATTATAATTGTGATTGGGAGTTTGTTTGTTACGCATTCACAGTAAAAAGGCAAAACCGATTTGGATGAAATTTAGTACAGAGATAGAGAGGACTCCGAAGACAGTTATAGGCTAGTATCGTGTTTTTGGGACGCGGGTGAAAGCGGGAAACATGTAGAATGTCATACAAACACACAGTCTTGCGTACGACATACCATATACCCATAAATATGTTAGCTTGTATGACACACTGTAAGATTACGACGTCATGGAATATAGGTACCTCCCATGGCCTGACGTACGAGGGTGGGATGTCTTTTCCTCGTAAACACCATAGTACGTAGATCTACATGTGAGGTTTACAAACTGTTAGTGGTCCTGCCTAATGGCGTAACTAACCTTTGCGGTCTACACCAGTCGGAGAGGAAAACAATATTTTTAACAATGATTCATATAATCATAGCCCGCTACTTGAGGTAGATTGTAAGTTAACATCACGCTATTGTATTTAGGAGCCGAGCTGAAAGAAAAAGAGGGTGAGTGACGTCGTTGGTCGGGGGAAATGACTTGGATTTTTTTTTTTTTTTTTTTTTACTATAAAATCTGCGATCGACTGAGTCATAAGCAGATGTTTAGACTGTTCACTATTGCTATGAGGGGTATTTCTATAAATTCTCTCCCTCAGTCTTCCGATAATGTTTTCCAGCTTTTAGCATCTTTGGTTCAATTGTAGTATTTGCCATCTCTTCAGTCTTGTAGTATTCTTGGCGGTGTGAGTTAAATCTCTAGCGAGTTGGTTTGTGTGATTTAGCAGTCTATCCTTGTATTTAGCACTGTATTTTTTTACCTCCTCCTTGATTGTTGGCGCTTCTAAGTATTCATGTATCTCTACATTTCTAGCAAACCTGACTTGGAAATAGCTAGCCTTTCCTACCTAACTATACCCTACTATTTATACATATAAAATGCTTTGTCCTGAATGACTGACGGATTAATGCACAGCCTAAACCGCTGATCGTAGAGATCTGAAGCTTGGAGGAAGTGTTCTTTGTATAACGTAGGCATTCGATAAGAAAGGTTTTTTCGAAATCCTACCCCTAAGGGGTGAAAAAGGGGGGCAAAGTTTGTATGAAACTGTGTCATTTTATAGCCCAAGCAGGCGAAACCGCTGGCAAAAAGCTAGTATATTATAAATGCGGAACTTTGTATGAATGAATGTACCTATGTTTATTTGCTTTTTCACTTAAAAACTGCTGAATGGATTTGGATAAAATTTGGTAAACATATAGTTTATAACCTGGGTTAACACATAAGATACTTTTTATCCGGGTGCCTGAAGTAGTTTCCTTAGAACGCGGGTAAAAACGCGGGAAACAGCTAGTAACATTATAATTGTTAAAGAGAGTTTGTTTGTTACGCATTCACGGTAAAACAGCTGAACTGATTTGGTCGAAATTTGGTACAGAGATAGAGAGGACTCCGAAGACGGGTATAGGCTAGTAAGTAATTCTCCCACGACGCGAGGGAAAGCGGGAAACATATAGTTCTGTACAAAACTGCCTCTCCTACAGGTAAATATTATTATTATTTGAAAAGTGTTATTTTCCTTCTAGGAAAAATAACAGTACGTCACTGTTGCTGTTTTTTTTTACAATAGCCGTATTTATTTAATTAAAACAAATTTTATTTTACTGTAAATAAGGAAAGATTTGTTTTCCAGGGGATTTCCTATTGCGAAGCAATTATTAGATTTTTAGAAAAGGAAGGTTTAATTACAAGCTAATTATTATGGGTGTGGCGATATTACGGAAGGAACATTAATGATTTATATAATCACTAAAGTACATTGAGATTTTCCTGGCACGTAACAAACCTAAATTTAAAGATAATTATATACTAAAAATATTTTTTTAAGTAACCAAATAATATACTATTTTCCTAAAGCATAAATGAATTGTTTGAAATACTAAAGGCATATATATAGTTTCACCATGAGTGTCTGTCTGTCTGTCCGCGGTAGAGCTCAGAGGTTCTCAGTAGTACTAGAAAGCTGAAATTTAGTATGGATATGTATATTGATCACGCCGACAAAGTGGAAAAATAAAATGTTGATAATATTTGTTTAGGGTACCTCATATACTCGTAAAGTAGGGATGAATGTTTTTTTCTTGTAAATACCGTCGTGTGGGGTATCATTAGATAGGTTTTTCAAAAATGAAGTAGGTATTTGAAGAACAATTTTCAATTTTGAGAGCTGTTTGCGAAATATCAAGCTTTAAAGTGCATATTTTCAGCGTATATAATGCGTATATAAAGAATATAAATATCTATCACGGTTAAGTAGGCTTAGTGTCATATTCACCGACAGACGGTTATATAATCGGCCGGTTAAACCGAAAACGTTTTTTAACCACGAAGCGGGAATTTTTGTGTTGTCAACTTCTTGTTTAACCCTGGCTTGGTAATCGACCGTTTAAGCAATAAAAAACCCAAATGATAGGTTATCCATCGTATGGTAAAAGTTTGAATTTATGCTAAATGATAAATGAATGATAAATTATATTTAGTTTGCAAGTAGGTTATAAAATAACACTTTTACATGTCAAACAACGCTGAACGGCTGTTTTCAGTTGATCGAACCGTTATCTTGTCTGTGAGTACATATTCGACCAATTAAAACTTAATACGGAACACTATTGCGCGTGGCCCGACACTCAAAAAAATAAAATAATTTAAATAGATCATGACTATTTTAAGCATTTTTTTATTATCAATTTCTTATTCAAGCCCGTAAAGTAAATAGTTGCAATTGACATCACAAAAACAAAAAGTTGATTTAACTTTAACTGGACAATATTCTAACCACTCCCAAGGAAAAAATATCAACAATGGCTTAGCCATTACTCATATTAGCTAATAAGATAGTTTCACACAGTGCGCCAGATGATTCACTCAGATGTCAGGTGTCAAGCTCGGGGGTAATTATAACAAAGACTTAGTATGTGGCCTCTTGTTACGGTACAAACGAGAATACGGTCACTGTGGTAATTAACTGGGCTATTTTAGTAATTGGTTTTGCGTTACTTTTAATATTCTTGTAATTATAAATCATTAATGCCTGGGTTTTAGGTACTAGTATCGGTAGTTTATCTTTATTCAGGGTAAAACATAACTTTCATACTCCTATGGGATGTCTATCCGATAAGACTAGGAACTGATTTGGCGGAGTAAATCGATATAACAAAAATAACGGACTCACCCAGCCATGGACTATCCGCGATAAAAGTACTGTTGAACTTGTAAATCGTACCTCGCTCCTTTTTTTCGGATGGCAAGTCTTCAGATGACTGATGATGATGGTGAGGCGAGAGGGACTCTCACCGTCTTACTAATAAAATACCTGTAATCTGAAAAACCATTTCTCACCTAATCCTTACTTAACGTCGTAAACCAGGATTTGGCTACTAACTTAAGTTCGAATAACGGTAAACAGCATTTAAGAGAGAGATTTTTTTTAATCCGTCGCTAAGCAGCTGATTAAAAAATAATCGGCCTTTATAAGTAAGACGATTACAGACTAAAACCCATCCATGTTCCTTCCTCAACCCCTTTAATTCCAGGGGCGCGGTAACTCCTTCAAACATCCTGCAGCCCCGGCAGGCATCGTTCCTCATCATCATCAGCCTATATACTGTCCCACTGCTGGGCACAGCCTCTTCTATACAGAGAAGGCATGAGCATTGATTACCACGCTTGCTCAAGGCGGATTGGCGATTTCAGACCTTTTAAGTCCAGGTTTCCTCACGATGGTTTCCTTCACCGTTAGTGAGTGGTATCTAACATATACTTAGAAAGTAAATATGACTTTAGAAAAGTCACATTGGTACTTGCCAGGTTTCGAACCCGCACACTCGTAATCGAGAGGCAGGTGCCTTAACCACTAGGCCACGATCGTACCTCGCCCCTGGATAATACTTCGTTTTAAAACAAAAATGTCTATTAAGTTTAACCGTAACATACATACATACGTGCAAATATTCACAAATAATATGAGGAAGTGCATGGCTATGTATTCTCACGCTCGATGTAATAACACCTCCTTTTGTGCGAAGGTCGGTTAATCTGTACAGGTTTACTGTGCTGTGATGAATAACTTTAATTATTGTTATTTTGAGCAAAAATTATGTCTACTGTTATTTTTATGTGTTATTTTGTTATATTCACGGTTGTATGCTAATGGTTTTACGTGGTAGCAAAATATGTTTGTCCTAATTCTAACTTCCTAAGTTCCTAACCAATATTCTAAAAACTAAAGTGAGTTTTGTATGTTTGAGCACCTTTTTGTTGTAAGTATAAACTCCAAAATAGGTATATGTAGCAATGTATTTTAAACTCCTTTGGGAAAGGTAAGGCTATTGCATACCCGTTTAACGTATTTATGCCCATATTCACCGACAGATGACTACCTAATCGGCCCGTTAAATAAAAACGTGTTTCAACCACGAAGCGGGAATTTTCATGTTATCCATTTCTTATCCAACCCCGGATTGGTAATCGACCGTTTTAGGAATAAAAAACCCAAAATTATAAGGTATCCATCGTAAGACAGAAGTTTGAATTTATTGTAAACAGCTGTTTTGAGTTGATCGGACTGTTATCTTGTCGGTGAACTTGGGCCTTAGAGGGCGGACTGCGATGTGGAATGTTATCGTACTAGCTCTGAATCCAGACTTGTGCTTGTTACAGCAATATATTTGAGCTATTGCATGAGATTAAAACACAAATGATGAAATATGGGTGTGTGCACTGAAGAACGTAATTTTGTTCAACCTTTTGAGGAAATCAAGCAGGAAAGCTTTAAACTTTTTGTGGTTTATTATGTACGTGCCTACGGCAGGTCGCAGGTGTACATGTTTCTATCCACGTTGTACTTTGATTAATTAGACAATGGCCAATTAAAACTATATACTAATTGGCTTTACAAGCGTTATAGTGAAAAAATAATTGTAATTATATTCTGAACTAGCTTTCCGCCCGCGGCTTCGCCCGCATGGACATTATTTTTACACCTTGGGTTACATTATTCAAGTTTTAGTAGGGATCCCTAATTATTTCTGGAAATAAATATAGCCTATGACACTTCGTAAAGATGTAGCTTTCTAACGGTGAAAGAATTTTTAAAATTGGACCAGTAGTTTTTGAATTAAAACCCTACAAACAAACAAATCTTTCCTCTTTATAATATTAGTATAGATTTGAATGAAAAATTATACACTTACCTTATTTTACTATCAATAAAATTGGACATCCGCATTACAAGAGGGAAGAGGGATGGGTGGCCATCCCAGAGACAAAGCTGAAATGTGTCATAAGAGTGTAATTTACCGACACAAATACCTTTCACACTGACACAGCAAACTTATTTTGTGGCAGAAATAGGTATATGGTGGTAGGTGGTAGTACTTCCCCGGATGAGATTTTTCATAACAAACTCTTATTTTTAATAAAATCTCCATGACACGAGGCCTTTAAAAAAAACTAAAGAAATTAATTCCTTATACCTTTTATAAATGCGAAAGTGAGTTTGTTTCTGGTAAAACAGCTGAATCTATTTCGATGAAATTTTATACGGAGATAGGAGAGTACGTTAAGTAGTTAGTGCATTAAATATTTCCTTCTGATTGCAAGTAAAACCTTGTGAAAATGCTTGTATTAAAATTAAATATAATAAACGACAATATTATGCCGGCCATATAATCCTGTTTGGTGGTCCGCACAGAACATCCACATACACGAGTCGCAAGTCATGACCTACATCTGATTGTAGTCCCTCATAATGTCTACTTAATTACGTTTAATTGAACCCGCTGCCCGGGGTGTGTATCTACATTGTTTCAGAGTTAAAACATTATTTACTTTAAAAAGTAAATCGAATTCGTTAAAATACCACTGGGTTTGTACGAAGTTAAAAATAAACATTTCGGGAATTAAAGATTCATATATAAGAGGAAAGTTCACTAAACTTTTCATCCATAAGATTATTCATTTTTGTCATAAACTGTAACAGAAATAATATATTATTTTGCAGTTAGCTTAGCTCAATAATCTTCACCTAAGATTTTCTTCAAGTCTAGACACGTACGTGTACTTCGATTAATGATCCTGGCTTTTACATATTTACATATTCAAAACCAATCTTTACTAATATTATAAATGTGAAAGTAAGTCTGTCTGTCTGTCGCGCTTCCACGCCAAAACTACTGAACTGATTCAAATGAAATTTGGTACACAGACAGTCTAGAGCCTGAGAAAGGACATAGGCTACATTTTACCCGGGTGTAGAAGTAGTTCTTTGGGAATGCGGGTGAAACCGCGGGAAACAGTTAGTCTTCTATACATATACAATGCTTTGTCCTGATGTCTGACTGACGGATCAACGCACAGCCTAAATCGCTGATCGTAGAGCCATCTGACTTGCGGGGTGTGTTCTTTGTATGACGTAGGCATCCGATAAGGGATTTTCCGAAATTCTACCTCTGATGGGGTGAAAAAGGCGGGCAAAGTTTGTATGAAACTCTGTCATTTTTAATTTGCATCTGTATAGGTCACGCGGGCGAAACCGCCGGCGGAAAGCTAGTCTAACTATAAATGCAACCAGAATTGCACAAACCTCGATAATAACGCTCCACTGTTCCCAAAATACGTGTCCCACCACTAGAATACAAATCATCGTAAATCCCGCGATTAAAGGGTGGATACAACACGCAGTGACCCCCCGTGACCTCAGCATCCCTGCACCCCACTACCCCTTTGTTAGGTGGGCTGTGTTAATTTTGGGACTAAAGTATTAAAAAGAATAACAATTTTATGCCTTATTTACTTTTAATGTGTAACGAACTCATTTTTTCTACGTTAGTATGGGTTACCAGACCAAAGATATGAGATAAATTGTAATGGGTTTTACTTGTATTTTAAAAGTAATATTTCACATACAATCTTTGGGTTCTATTATCTTGTCCTACTCAATATACAAACATACAGTATTTTATCTATTTAAACAGTTCATCCCAGGCCCATTGATGTGAGGGAGCTTTCGTTGATGAAAGGGTCATTTCCAAGGGGGGCACCGACCCTGAATGAATGATCAAAAAACAGCAATATTTTATAGAAGCAAATATACCAATAAGATTGTTAGATAAAACAACTCGACCCAATCATAATAATTATTATGTGGAGTTATATGAATTGATATAAATTTTGAACTTAAATAAAACGCTACTTAAAAAAAATAATTACATGTGTAACAAAATTAATGTTTTTTTTGAAGGGGTAGGTAGAGGTGTTCTTTTAATTAACCCGTATTGTGAGTGAAAATCCTGATGGCAAATAATGTATTATACTGCACCTGGGAATCAAATACAGGACCTTAGCAGTAGCGTGAGCACCACCGAACCTACGCAGTCCAAAACAAAACATTTCGTAAGAAAACAACAAACTCATGACAAGACTTTCAAGCAATATCAAAGAAATCCCTTCAAAATATTTCCTAATCCCGGGAAAAAATCCCGGCGTTCGACAGCGCTAGCCCTCCCCGGCTTACGGCTAAGCCGTCCACGACTTAATTGAGCTAGCTTTAATAAAGTCCTTGAGAGATGAAAGAATTGTTCAAATATTTTTGTAAGGGTTGGTGCTGAGAGCGGCGGAAATAAAAAGTTGGCCCAAATTAATTTGATATCTTTAGAGCTTCTGCAGAAAATATGGATCTTGATTATTTTTAGTGTTTCGTAGATTGTATTTCTTAAACTGGTTTAAAAATATAATTTAGCTGAACATTAATCCTGAAGAGATTAACTGCCTTGTTGTAGTGGTCGCAATATAATTACTGAATAGCAGGTTGAGGGTTCGATTTCTGGACCGGACAAAGTGCTGTTGGATGTTCTTTCACGTTGTGAAAGTGAAAAAATATTTGTAGAAAATTTTGTGTTATAAAACTTTTCTCATATTGCTAATGTATTTAAAACACAGGACAAGGCGAATTGGCGTTTTGAAACTTTTTAAGTCGAGGTTTCATCACGATGTTTTCCTTCCCCGTTATACAATGGTGTCTAAGATGTACTTAGAAAGTACATATTTAGAAAGTCACAATGACACTTGCCAATGGTACTAATATTATTAAATGAGAACGTAACTCTGTCTGTCTATTATGCTTTTACGGGAAAACGGCTGCACCGATTTGGGTAAGATTTGGCATGGCGATAGATTAAAATCCAGGTAAAAACATAGAATAGTTTTTATCCGGGTGCAAGACGTAGTTCCCTCAGTACGTGACTAAACCCGTGAGAGACAGCCAGTACACATACCCTTCTTCTAAGGCATTAATTTGTCTTATTTATCGTATCCTACTAATATTATAAACGCGAAAGTTTGTAAGAATGTATGGATGTATGTTTGTTACTCTTTCACGCAAAAACTAATAAACGTGTTTGGATGAAATTTGGTACACACATAGTTTATAACCTGGATTTACATATAGGATACTTTTTACCCGGGTGCGCGAAGTAGTTTCTCTTAGGATTCGGATGAAACCGCGGGAAACAGCTAGTGAAATTTAATTTAGGTAGGTATATTTATTCATACGTTAATAACAAAAGCACATGACGATTTGCACGTAATTAAAATATACCTATTTAGGGCGGTATGCGAAATAGACGTCACAACGAACCATTTCGCAATGTTAGCGCACATAACTTGACAATGAATAGTAGGTGCGTAATTTGGTGAATGAGAACATTCACAATGCTAAAATTCCCTGTTGTGGTTTAGGCTATTATACTTATCTAAAACTTGAATAATATTAAACAAAATAATTGGTATGTTTGTACGTATACTATCTATGTATATTCTTTGGAACTGGAGAACCGATTCTGAAAATATTTCTCTTCCCTTTTAGGAAGGCTGGAGACTCCGAAAAGAAGAGAGGTTATGCTTTAACTTAGCATGCATTTTTAATTTTCAGTTACAATCTGCAGTCTGAATTTGTATGTAGTAAGACATAATCTTTTAAATGTCGGTTTAACGGTTTTTTTAGGGTCACATGAGTCGTAGAACCGATAGCCGTTGGGGTAGACTGGTTCTTGAGCGGAGACCGCGTGTCGGCTGACGTATTATAGAGCGCCCTGTAGGTAGGTAGGGCAGTGATATTCATAAGGTAGCGGGCAGGGATTGGAGGAGGACAGCTGAAGATCGCTCAGTGGTGTGCTGTGGGAGGCCTATGTATGCCTATGCCTAGCAGTGGACTGACACAGGCTGATGATGATTACCCCTTATTTTAACCAAGGCGACCTTTTTGAACCAAGATGATGATGATGATACTAGTGTGAGGGTGTTACTAGTGAAATGACGACAGATAGAGAAGTGTGGAACAAAAAAACATGCTGCGCCAACCCCAAATAAATTGGGATAAGGGCAGGCGGATGATGATGATGATAATGAGGTACCATCGCATCTTCAGATATTTCCAAACATAATATTACAAAGAAGAAATTTCGTTTGGATTTTTTGTAAATATCTCACTTCTTGAGCAAGCGTGGTGGTCAATGCTTATCACCTGTATGAGAAGAGGCCTGCGCCCAGCAATGGGACACTATATTACAGGCTGGCGATGATAATAATATAAAGCGACAGCATTTCTGATCTCCCAGTTACCGGGTTAGACGATTTCTCTTGTAAGACTGGTTGTCAAGTTTCAAGGTTTCTGATTAACCGTAAAGACTGTCAAAGATGTACAAATTATAACTTTGTTCAAGAGTTTTCGGAGGCAATGAGAGATCTTGTTATGAAATAGATAGACATCTACGAACTGGCCGCGGTAAGCGTAACCTAACCTTCATTGACCGAGCCAAAAGCCCTTAATATTATTTTATAAGCACTTCATAATATTCCTTTGTTCATAACTTTTAGTCATAAAGCGTAATACCTAGGTAATGCCGAGGTATTGGCGATACAATACCGTATTTGAATATGAATACCGCAAGTAAGTTTACCTGTTTTGAAACTTCACATTTACTGATTTCATTATTATTTAATTGTTGAATAACCACTTTGATGAATATCTGTCGTTAAAATCCTCTAATCAGCGGCTTAGGCTGTGCGTTGATCCGTCAGTCATTCAGGATAAAGCATTTTATATGTGTATATACATAAGGAAATGCATATTTTAATAGGTACCTAGAACTTATACAGTGTGGTAAAAACAATAATTAATTGTAGCTATTGTATAGGTATATCACCCGTCACCACAAACAAACAAACCAATGAGCCGATAGACATTTTCATACTTTGTTTTAAAGTTATTAATTCTTTTTCCTGCATGTCTTGGAGATACCTATATAGGTAACTGCCATATTGCCGATAGCTGTATGAGGATTAGGCAACGTTAGCCGAGGTCACTTACAGCCCTGCGGAAGAATATAGATATCCATGGCCCCGCGAAAAGTGACACCGGGGTGGTTTTAGCCGGTAAGAGTCCGGCACTGTTCCCGGCCTCCCCAGACCGGGTTCGTCCAAGAGGATTTCCCCTCGTAAAAAAGGTCTCATACAGCCAGGGTCACTTATTATAGAAATACACCTTTGGTTTCTAGTTTCCATCCTATTAAAGAAGAAAATTTACCTACACTTAATTGAGGAGCTCGTGGCTACGTAACCATTTAACTAATATAGTAGTTACAACTCACTGTACGTAACAGCCTCACGGGTCGATCGATCAAAGGTTACGCTATGCGTGGTGCGGTTGGTCCGTGGATGGGTGACCATCTATGTCATAGCGAAACTCCTCCGTGCCTCGGATAGCACGTTAAGCTGTTGATCCCGTCTGTCATTTGTAGATTTTTGACAGTTGATACAAGTATTCAGAAGCCAGAAAGTCTGACATCCAGTCTTACCGTACGTAAACTGTGTTGTGGAGGTCAGATAGGCAGTCGCTCCATGGAAGCCGACCCCAACAAAGTTGGGAAAAGGCTAGGCAGGTGATGATTTACCTACACTTAATAGAGTAGCTTGTGGCTAAGTAACAGCCGCACGGGTCGATCGATCAGAGGTAAAGTTTTCATTACCTTTGAAGTTAGGTTCTTCAGCTGAGTAACTTGTGAATTTCCTTATAATTATTATTATGTCCCCCAATAACCTACGTATGTACATTGTTTATACACAAGTTTACCAACTCGAATTAAACTAATGAGACCGTGACTGGTTGCTGTCGTAAGGAACCGACGCACGCTTGTGGTTATAGAATAGTGATTCAACTATCTCAACCACTAGCTTTCCGCCCGCGCCTTCGCCGTCGTGGACATTTTCTTTAAATCTTAGGTTACATTACTCAAGTTTTAGTATCCCTAATTATTTCTGGAATTAATATATCCTATGACACTTTGTAAAGATGTAGCTTTCTAAAGATTTTTTTAAATCTGTCCAGTAGTTTTTGAGTTAAAACCCTACAAACAAACAAACAAATCTTTCCTCTTTATAATATTAGTATAGATTATCTCTGCTTAGCTTCGAGTGGTGCTATGTTCGATACCTGACTGTATCATGTGTGAACAACAAAAATAAATCTATTATTAACCAACTTTAAAAAAAGGAGGAGTTTCTCAATTCGACTGTAATTTTCAAATCCTAACATTACAAATGGGAAAGTGAGTTTTATTATTTGTTTTGCCGATATCACGGTAAAACGGCTGAACTGATTTAGATGAAATTTTGTATGGCGATAGCTTATATACTAAAGCAGGTAATAGGATAATGTTGTTATCCGTATGCGTCCAGTAGCTCCATCAGAACGCAGAAACCGCGGGATATAACTAGTATTATTAATAGTAAGTTAATGCTTGTTAATCGTTTACGTAGAAACGAGTGATTGGATTTTAATGAAACTTGGGACACATATACCTGTCATTTATTCATGCATTTGAGCCCAGTTCGAAGTCGGAGCAGACGAAGTCGCAGGCCCAAGTTAGTCCTACTTATATTATGAATGCGATAGTTCGTGAGGATGGATACGTGTATATGTTTTTGTTTCTCTTTTACGCAAGAACTGCTCAATGGATTTCGATAAAATTTTGTATACACGTAGTTTATAACCTGGATTAACACATAGTATACTTTTATCCAGGCATCTGGACCCAAGTCTGAATCTGGTCAGACAAAGTCGCGCGCAGATGCTAGTAATATATAAATAAACTTTACGAGGATTTATGAATGAAACTGTTACAAAAACTGAAGTATTTTTAGTCGCAGAATTGCTATTTTTTGCCGCTAAGGCTAACGGAAGCGACTTTGGCCCGCGACCCGGTAAATAAGATAAATTGCACGCCTAACTCTCGCATCCTCCAGCTGTTCATAAAAAATAAAATTCACAGTTCCTTGGAGCAAATAGATATGACTTTTTGAAAATAAAAATGTATAAATACTATCTGTGTCCCGCTGTTTCGCCTGCATCCTGGCTAAGTAGTTCCTATGTTACGCACCCGGATAAAAACTTTTGTCCCTCTCCAGGTTTCAATCTATCTCCATTCCAAATTCCATCAAAATCGGTTTGGTAGTTTTACTGTGAGACTACTTTCGTACTTTCGACTACTTCTGTGAGTTACTTTCGTATTCCTAATATTAGTAAGGATAACTGGAGAAGTGAGGGCGTGCTTAGTAGCTACAAGTCTACTGAATCCTTTTAGATATACGGGTCTTATATTATAGAATAAAAAAACCAGCCAAGTGCGTGTCGGGCCACGCGCAGTAGGATTCCGTAGTAGGTCTTAGTTAGTCGACTATAACTCTGTAACCGGTTAGGCCTACTTAGCCGTGATAGTTTTCCTTGTAAGTTCATTACATGTGCTACGTCTGTTATTTTATCCACATATTTAGGGACAGCCATTCATAAGTTAGAGGGAGGAAGCTCGTGTCGAACAAAAATAACCCTAAAAAGGCTGATCAAATATTTCTTCATTTTATTATCCATATATATATGTGCATAGAAAAAACAACCTTAGATCCCCTTTCGCATACATAATCTCGTTATGTCGGAGGCTTCGGCCTTAAAAGACGACATCACTCCATTACAGTTCCTCATAGAATTTTGTTCTGAACATTGCCATATCTACCTACCTTCTACCATGTTCCTCAGTGGCACAGTCTTAGTGTATCGGTGTCACTCACGGAAGCTGGAGCCACAAGGACATATTGATCGTCTGCTCCAGTACCGTTCAATTACCCAGCTGTTAGAGGCATTAGCTGTTGATTAAAACTAATTAATGTAACTATTTCAGCTACAATTGGTTCCTACGTCGGTGCCAAATTGATAACTACTGGTTTAAATTGTGATGGAACTTTTATGAAACTATAGTTTGATTGATAAGTCTTAGCATGATCACCTTGCCGCGGTCGGGCCGTGGATAGGTGAGCGATTTCTTACCGAGACACCTTATATTGGAAAACACTATGAGCCATTATGCTTGTCATTTGTAGATCTTTGACTGTCATTACGGGTAGTCAGAATGTATCGTTTTGGGGAGTCGCTCCATGTATAGTACTTGTATTCAGATGTGTGACTGGAAATCGAAAACAATATAGGGAAAAGGCTAGACAGATGGCAGGTGGCAACAAAAAATAAATAGGTAGGTAATTAAATCACAAAAACCTCAATTTGAAGAAACAATTGCTTAATGTTGATTTATTTTTAAATAATAAACCACGAGGCAATGAGTCAACTTCTTCTGAATTCCATTGTCGTCACACGCGGTGCCTGCAGGTGCTACTGCACTTGACCAGATGCTGCTAAAAATATTCCTTTGTACTCATTCTATTTAGTCAAAAGGTTTTTATTTCATGTAGACCAATTACGGGTTCTTATAAAACGTCCTAAAGGGTGGATTCGACAAAACTCGAATTTATACAAGAGTAACTATACGGAAAATTATTTATACCACGATTTTATTCACGAATAAATCAATAGTCGTTTTTCCATGCAATCTAGCGTATAGCTATACTTGGATAAGCCACTCACGAATAGCGAAGTGAATGTGAACAAATGTAATACCCGGCAAAAAAAGTTGGTCTACAAACGAGAGGGTGCAGAAGCATTACTCATGTCAACTCTGGTTTGTCGTATTATAGCGTGGAAAAGAAGCTGTCAATGTCAGCATGACAGCATAAAACAATAGGGCGCCATTTTATTATTCCCGGAATAAACTTCGTATTCCATGCATAATGGTGGTATAGTGACTATTTCCGAATAGGCTCGTTATTCCTCGAATTGTAGTTGGTTAAACGTAAAACACGTTTTTATTTTGCCTATTAGGTAACCATCTGTCGGTGAACTTGACCTAATTCCAGCTGTTTGACCGCGAAACCTTAACAGACAAATAGAGTTACTTTATCCAGGACAGATAACTATCCCAGGAGGAGGACATTTTTTATCTGGGTGGATTCAGTCAATTCCTCAGGATGCAGAGACCATGGGAAACAGCTGGTATAATAAATATATAGCAATGAGCTGAAGCTGTAACATTATTTCTGCCAACTCATGGAAATAATCGCTAGCTTTAAAGTATGTAGTTTAGGTACTGATGACGATGCAGTGTGGCCGAACCCAGTGCAAATACACGTGCAAAGTGCACATGCACCAAGATATTAGTCAAAACTGGCAATGCATCATTTTGTTTTGATTTTAACATAATACTAGCTGTACGGCGCGGTTTCACTCACTTTTTAGGGGAACTACTTCGTGCGTTTAGATACAATTTATCGCAAGCCTTTTCCCAGGTTACAATAAATCTATCACCATACCAAATTTCATCTTATTCGGTACAGCGTTTGTACCGCGAGAGCCTTATAAACAGACCGGACTGAATAAAAAGGACCAAATATTAATAGCCAATTGGACTATGCGTCACAGTACCTCAATAACCATTTTAAAATGATCACATTTGGATTTCTCGAAAATTCGATGACAAAATGACAGCGCAATACTTGTTTCGTATATTAATATCTTCCGCAAGTCGTAGTACAATTATTTCATTGATGAATGTGTCACTCTATAGATCAATTAGCAAATTCTCGCGAGCGTGCGGTCGCTTCTCGGAAGATCGGTTCGTGAGTCACCGTGCGTAAGCGCAGATCGTAAACACGGGCGCTTGGGGTACCGTGTGGGAGGCTGTGGCGCGTTCTATTGGTTCGGAGATAAGGAGATTTGTTGTTACGGTAGGTAAACAAGAATTTAGTATAGTTATTTTATTATAGGGACATTGAATTATTGAGAGTCGCGAACTATAAATTATATTATTGGACAATGATAATTCATTGCCAATATTATAAGAAATCTAACTTTCAGTTGATTAGTTTCGCTTCCCTATTAGAAATACATTATAGAAATATTTTCGGCTTAGTACAGAAATGGATAAAAATCGTGCAGCTTTTTCGCCATTGATTTCTTTTTACTCTTTCACGGTAAAACGGCTAAACCGATTTGGATGAAATTTGTCATGAAGACAGACTGGACATTGAAGACGGTTATATGTTACTTTTTATCCGGGTGCGTCAAGTAGTTCCCTGTGAAACCACGGGGGCACTGCTAGTTATATTACATTAGCTAATTTTGATTTGAACTTGAACTTTATTCTTTCAATCAATGAGTCAATTTCTACGGCATGCAAACAGCTACCATATACTTACTACTATATAAAATGACTCAGATTCATCTCAAGTTTTTTATAAGGTAAACATTTACTAGTAACGCGGAAGTGGGGGTATGAATGAGCGCCGGGTGACTCACACGGGAACTGAACCCAAGGTCGCAGGCTCTGTTCTCAGAACCGTAGCGATAACGATAAAGCAGCGGATTCTGTAGTAAGCGTTGTAGGGGGTAATGAACTTGTTTGGCGGTAGGACAGATGACGTATTTATACATATAAAATGTTTATTGTGAGTCATATTTTTATACTAGCTTCCCGCCAGCGGCTTCGCCCCTTTTCACCCCCTTGGGGGTAGAATTTATCAAAATCCTTTTTTAGCGGATGCCTACGTCATAACATGTACCTGCATGCCAAATTTCAGCCCGATCCCTCCAGTGGTTTGGGCTGTGCGTTGATAGATCACTATGTCAGTCAGTCACCTTTGAGTTTTATATATTTTTATATTCTTTGGTATGCTCATTGGTCTAGTCGTCGCAATTTTCGGGACAGCCTAAATGGCAATATGGATTTTTAAATTTCACAAAGCAGCTTGGAGTCACGCCCCGTGTCTAGCCAAGTCGTCGTCCCCGACTGTTGCATACCAAAGCAGTCATTGTTGCAATTCCACGTCAGAGACCGTCAGGCGGATTTGAGAAAACTTTGACGTGGATTGTCAGGTTGGTAAAACTTACAGCTCATACGGCATGATGAAGTTTATGAGGTTTATAGTGTAGTACAAGTACCTTTCCCACTTATTTTTGGACACCATTTAAAAGGATTTTTTTTTGTCATTAACTTTATTCAGACTTTGGGCTTGCACTCAGTAGCATGTCCTTTCCTGTAGGTTTTTACGCTCACACGGTAACACGGCTCAACTTATTTGTATGACAATTGGTACGGAGATAGATTGTATTTTGGGAAAATACATAGAATAGTTGTCATCCTGGTGCGTGGGATAGTTTCCTGAAAATGCGATTGAAACCGCGGTAACAGCTAGTATGTTTAGGTATAGGTGTGCTATGCATTGATGAAACATTATGTAACTTAAGTGGGCTTACGTTAAACCAAGTAAGATGAAGTATTTTTACGGTTCCGTAGTCGACAAGGAGTATTTTTTTCTCCTGTATCCGATCGGGTGAGGTATTATTAGATAGGTATTTAAAAATATTATCGGTGCGTCAAGACCATTTTTCTAAATCTTTTTTGAAATATCTAGCTTTAAAGTGCAGAGTTTTGTCAACCTTATTGCGCGTGACCCGATGTGCACTTGGCCGGTTTTGTTTAGTATTTTTTCCTCATATAAAACACCTGCATTAACATCAGCAGCGTGCCATGTAAATATTACACTCTTACAAACACGCAGAAGAAAGTTTAAGTAATTACTTAATAAGTAAATGTTTGGACAGTTGTCTGTTCTCATTCATTTTACTTTTTTAATGAAGTTTAATCAACGAAGCATTGTTATCGGTTTAATAGGAGTGACCTATATTACACTTTTACTATCATTGGGCTAAAGACGATGATGATAACGTCCACCCATCTATGAATTAACCGTGGCAAGGCGATCACTCCATCATTCATATTGTTTTTAAGAAAAATGTAAACAAAGTTGTAACCTGTTTTGTTCTAACTCTGTTACAGAAATTTACAAAATGGCGTAAGGATGGCGTAGTTATTTTAATTTTATGCTCTAACTATCACCATTCATAATTTAACGCCGTTTTATTTGAGTGGGAAAATGAGAACAAAATAGGTTAAGATTTTGTATACATTTTTCTTAAAATCAATTGACAAAACAGACTATAAGCTTCTCCCTATATAATTGCAGTCGGCTTCCAGTCTAATCAGCTGGATCTGAGTATCAGTGTTTTAAGTGGAGCGACTGCCTATCTGACTTCAGAGAAAGAGAAAGAACAGGCTTACCTGTCTCTCTTACCTCTTTGAAAACAATAATAAGTTCATTAACCTCATCAGAATTCATTATGTACGGCCGCTTGTACTACACTACTGCCAATACATAATGTTATATAATTCATATTTTTAATGAAACAAGACTAGAGTCACGTTGTACTTACACAATGTAGATTCATAGTGAATCAATGGGAAAAACGTAGGGTTTTAGTTAACGGTGAGTGTACGTAGTAGTACGTTCATTCATAAAGTTTTTTACCTATAGTTCAACTGTGAAAAGTATTTGTTATTATTTATTAATTTAGGTAGAAGGATATAGTGGGAGAGTATATAGGCACTGTTTATTTGTAAGGAAATCCCTTCAGTAGACCTGTGGTAGGAAGTTGGAAGAAATTATAAAAACCCCCGTGGTTATGATCTCTTTTTCAGTATTAGTTGTTGCGCAATAAATATTATGTATTGTGTAAGTAATAGTATAAGTTACTACAAAATCGATAGTTTTTTAGTTTAAAAATAAATTAGGAAAAAACTATGTCAAAAAAGATACACCGCCTATCAAATGGTATTTATATAGCAAATATGAGTGTGTTATGGTACATTTTAGGTTTTTAACTTAACCATTGTGTGGAAATTATCCTCCTCACTAATACATAAAATGTTACGTTATGTTTGTACGGCAAAACTACTAAACCGATTGATATCAAATGCATGTAAATAGCTTGTACCTTGAGGAAGGACATAGGATTAGTAGTTTCCTCAGAATGCGTTTAACGCCACGGGAAAAGCTAGTGTTTATGTAGTGTAATATTACAAAGAAAGTCGCTAAACTTCCTTATTGTTAATTTTATTTGAACAGGGATAATCCATCGTGTTTCCCTTGTCATCCGTAAACAATGGCAGTTCTAGGAAATGTGGCAGCCTGCTAGTTGTCTAGCGGTAATTGAGCAGTTAACTGCACCGCGATGGATGTGCATTTTGATGCAATCTGCGGACACGTGCTCCTCGTGCACGTGTCTGCAGTTCTCGTGCACTTGATGACGTGTTTTAATCAGAATTTAAAGTACACCTGTATTTGACATGCTAGTATTTAATTTTGAGTAAATTTGGATAAGTTTAACCATAATAGCCAAAAACAACTATTAAAGGTGAGAGTCTGATTGAATGAAAAAAATCTTTACATCAATTATGTTTAAGTTTTTAATGAAAGGCTGATTTTATTTATATTTTAGGTGTATTGGTAGGTATTCTTTTAAAATATTTTTATTATAATATTGGTATTTTCTGTAACTTTCACATGCCACTTAAGGCAAGATATATTTTGACCTCTTTGTGACCCCATATTATAATAATAAATGCATCCATTCATTCTGAGTTACATTCCTAGCTCAAGCAAACTGTTATGGTGTTTTTAAATAAGGTTAGGGGTTGCTTTTAGTTAGACTGACAGCCGACCCCAATATAGTTGGGGAAAGGCTAAGCTAGTGATGAGGGCACGGGATTTTAAAATGCCGTAAGTGGAAGTGGCTTATATTGTTAGCGAAAATAGGTGTGGTGATTTGTTACCCATCTTCAGCATGTGTTATATATGTCGCAGTTGCTTATCGGTGTGTGTGTGTGTAGACAGGTCCTGGCTCATAGTACATCCTTTGTCATCACGCCAATAAATACACAAGCCACGTCCACAAACATCCCGAAAGGGAACAATAACTTGGTGTTTGCTGGTCATACCAATATAGCGATGGTACTGACCCTAATTTTTACTGTGGTACACACGATAGGATAATACTCACACTATTATTATGATAATAACATGTTTTTAGTGACAAACGTTCTAAAATACAAATTAATTTTATTTATTTTTTGTTTAAAAATCTGTTACCTATATTGTTTATAGCAAGAAGGTTGAGCCGTATTGGCTTAAATAAATATTATTTAAAAAATAAACTTTATACTGGTCTTCTTGTGACGTAATAACTGTGTTCTAGAACGCCCTCTGGATGAGACACACTTCATTGTGATGAATTTGATTAAATAGTTTAGACTATACGAGGGACCATACTTACTGACAAACAAATATGATAAAAAAATGTGGACTACATGTCATTCAAATCTGCTCAGTAGTTTTTACTTGGAAGACTAACAAACATACCTACATACATAGAAATAAAATTTTGTATTTACATTATAAGTAAGATTTATTCGATGTCTAATCAAATAAGTAGTCTTGAAATTGACATTGTGACGTCATAGAGTCAGGTGCTAATTCATGTTCCAACACGAGATATATTGACCTCTTCACGACCTTATATGACATTCACAGTCTGAATCATTGTACCGAAAATAATTGTCTTTATACTTGTAAATTCTTTTATATTACAATCATCATCATCATCTTTCCTGCCTTTAATATAATATATAAATTTACTACCACAAGCGGCTTCGCCCGCGTGGTCTGTACGAATACAAATTAATCATGACAGTTTCTTATAAATTTTGCTTCCCTTTTTGACCCCCTTAGGGTTAGAATTTCGGAAAATCCTTTCCTATCGGATGCCTACGTCATACAAAGAACAAATACCCCAAGTTTCAGGTCTCTACGATCAGCAGTTTGGACTGTACGTTGATCTGTCAGTCGGTCATTCAGGACAAAGCGTTTTATATGTATGGATAAAAAATATGTTTTGGCGGAGTGTTATACTTTCTTACCAGCGGGTCTCGTATTACCCAGTAACCATTATAAACTGGTACTCCGGTTAGACTGAAAGCCGACTCCAGCAGATGATGAGATGATGAAGTTCTGCCAACGGATCTTTCTTCTTACCCTATCCTATTTTGTAATGTTAGATACCAAAATACCAAGTTTTTAGTATGTATGGATGTTTCTTACTCTTTTATACAAAAACTACACTACAGATTTGGATGAAACTTTGCACACAGATAAACGATGTTTAAGATTAATAGATAGGATACTTTTTATAACGGTATCTGGACACCATTACAAGTCCATGCAGAAGAAGTCGCTAGCAGTATAAATCTTCTGCTATTTCCATAATAGTCACCATTAATCTTTCATCTGCATAACTTTAAAATACAGATACAAAGTACATACACGTATGTACACAAAACAATAATTCGTGTCCAAGAAAAATCACACGATAAAACCCATAAATAATTTCTAACCCATTGTCGACTCCGGCGTGCCGCGAATGTTTGAAATACAAGACGTTTTTGTCAACTATTACAATACATAGAGTTTTTATTGTGTGTCTGTACGAATAAGTACATGGAGTGAGTACTAATCTGTGGCTCGCTGTAAATTTCCCAAGGCTAGTCCCATTGTAATGGCAGCTACAAGTATCTGTAACGTGTCCATACCGGCTAGGAAGTTTTATTCAATCTATGTTCATGGCTAAATGAAGTTTAATCCTTTTAAATTACAAATAGCGAGTGAACCGCGAGGAATAGCCTGTATATAAAAAATACATTTAATGCAGGATAACTAACAACCAAAGGTACCATATAAAGTAAATCGGGCAACATACCTACTTAAAAAAATAAAAGATTTCGTCGGATTAAGAACCTTCTCTTTTTATGAAGTCGGGCAAAAATGTCATTTTTTTACAAGAAATACGTTTAAAAAAAATCTGTGCAATACACAATCAAACTGACATGAAAATAGAATAGTTATGTAAAATAAGTAACCTATAATACTTATCATATTGGCATTACAATCTATTTCGAAATTGTTTATGTATTTGAGTCATAAACCTCAATTACTTCAGGAAATGACGATACTAATTATAATATTATCTGATTAATTTCCTTCCGATTTACCTCAAGTTACAGGGAAAATGTCACTAAGTTATATCATCTGGAAAAAATGTGCTTCCAGGTAAAATAAATAACGAAAGAAATGCTTAAAGGAAGCCATCTCAATTAAGATCAATTAATAAATAAGTCCTTAAACAACATACTAAAATTAGCATCAATTAAGTAATTGTTGCGTATTCCTGCAACGCAATCAGGCGTGCAACACTAATTACACTCATTAATTAATTAATTTAGCTCTCCAACATAATCCGTGAGCATACCAACATCAATTAATTACACAAAATCTTACATGAAACGGTTGTCATTAATGACGTATAATGACGTTAAAAAACAATTCAATATTATTTCAAATAACATGTTTATCTGAAGTAAAACCATGGAAGCTACTATGAGGTATGAATCAGCCTTATATGAAAAACCTTGGGAGCGAGACGACGTTATAAAGCGCCGGCCGGCTGTACCCCGCCATTTAATTGTGACCGTCCGAGCACACCACACGTGCCGCGAGCTCTTCCAATACTAAATAAACAAACAGCCATGAGTACCACCAGTGCTTCCTCCGTGCTCCTGTTCATCCTGAACATCCTCCACGTGTTGTTCGGGTTGGCGATCGCGTGCTCAGCGATCTGGTTCTTCGTCGAAGTCCACAGCATCACCAGCTTGAGGAACACCAACCATTACCTGCTCGACTACAATGTGTACTGGCCGCAAGCCATCCCCTGGGTGTTCATCCTCGTCGGTGTCTTCGTGATCTGTGTGTCGTGCTGTGGTTTCGTTGGTGCCAAGAAAAGGAGCAACGGGCTAGTGGTTATGTACATCGCGTTCGAGGTCACCGCGATAGTGGCATTAGTGGCGGCGGCCGTCGTCGCGCTCTCGTTCGCCGACACGAAATCGACCGACAAATTCGTCGAAGACGCAATTTGGGATGTGTACACTACGATGAAGAACGACAAGGGCTTGGAGACTGCTTTCGGCAACATGGAGAAGCGTATGCAGTGCTGTGGAGCATCCGGCCCGAGGGACTACATCAACTGGCGCCGTGAGTTCCCCGTGTCGTGTTGCGATACTTACTACCACGGCTGGATTGGCTCCTACAACATCGACTGCGACTTCACTAACAAGCTGGCCAACGAGAGGCACGGCTGCACCGAGGTGGCCACCAACTACACGAGGGTTATCATCAGGGTGCTGTCCGGCGCCTGCGTGTTCACGGCATTCGTCGGCCTGATGAACGTTATCGTGGCGGTGACGTTATCGAAAAGTATGAAGAGGAGGCCGCGACCGATGCCTGTCCAACTAGAGTCTGAGAGCAAAAAAGTTTTATTGTAAGTTTAATTAATTAATACAATTCTGTGCTTCCCAAGGTTCTCAGACCAGACTTGACTGTTAACCTCTCTTGTCGAAGAGAGAAATCAACGTTAAGTAACAAGTAGGACGTTACGTATGTGTGAAGTGATAACGCAACCTGAACAGTCCGGCGCGACACTATCTCTTAGTTGAAGTATTTATTTAGTTAGATATATGGACTATTGCACATGAGCGGTTTTAGCTTTAACTTAATTCCACCGTAGTCGCTCAAGCTTAGAGCTTCGTCTAGTCTTAGAGGCGACTTAATGCATTTAATGCGTTAAATTGAATCTTCCAGTCATGTGCAGTAGACGAACAAAGAGCTTGAATGAGTCAATTTAAGTACCCTTAATTGAATTCGCTGTTAGTCATATAATATCACTCTATCATTGGATGAACTTTAAGAACGACTGACCTTTGTATTTCTTAACTGAGATCAACTATGTATAAAGATACGTGCAGATAACTGAGATATTTTTCACATATTTTTGCTTAAATGTGTGTTAAAATATTTCAGAAGCGTAAATTTAGTAGGACGATAATTAGTGTTGGTACCCTACAGTGGGGTGATAACACTAATTATCGGAATATAATTAATGTTAATTGACTTTACCGATCTGATATCGAATCTCGGATAGCAATACAATAATGTATTGTAGTGATACCAATTGTGTATTAATTGTGTATAAAACTAGTTTGTATAACCAGCTTAGTATTTTCTCGTGTTTTCCTTACAATGTGGTTGTTAAGTAGCATTTGAAACGTATACTTGTAATAACGACAATATGTTTGTTAATCCGTCTATTTAACTTTAAACTTTATGAACATAGACATTAAGAAGAAATTCCAATGTATATTTTAAGTAGGTAGGTATTTTAACTCAATTATTGTAACATGGACATTAAAATAATAATGTAGATAATATATTCTCCTCGCCTCAGTGGTCTAGTTGTCAGAAGTGCAGCTACGGACCTTGAGGTCCCGGGTTCGAGTCCTGGGGCGAGTTAGCTGCTCGATATTTGCTGTCTACGATATTTTTAATTATCATTGTTTTAATGTTATACAATAGAATGTGTTGAATGGAATAAAGATTGAATGAATGATGAATGAACTAAAGTTAGTTTCTAAGAACAGCTTACTCAACTTATATTGTTATGAAAATCTGAAACATTCCTGTAAATAAAATATTTAAGACGAAAAGCTATGTTTACAAATGATGTTAATGCTAGTTCGAAACCACAGTACCTCAGTTGCGTTGTAGCAATAAAAAATAGCAATAACAACATTTGAAAACATACGATTTTGAGCCTTAGCGACACACAATAAGCGCTAAATTGATCACGCAAATCATCTTACGTAATATTTATTTTTCTACCCGTTTATCACATCATCGTGAATTATAGAAACTTTATAAAGTGTGTCGTGTGGTACCTGCTGAGTTGCGAGAGTTGAGGTCCAAAGATTAGGCTGGCTGCACGCCGTCAAGCAACGTCAGGCAAGCTTGATGTAACGCCTGATAGATATAAGTATTGATAGATTATTGACAAAGATAAATGTTTACAAAATGTTATTATTTTAAGTCGCTTTGTGTATTTGCATTTGGATATTAAAATAGACTGGATGTTTTTAATAACTTGTTGTTTTGTTCTTACCCATTTTATTTCATAGCTACTGCTTGACTATTTGAGTACTGAAAGATAACACAACACATGGATGACGATAAATTAAATGCATACAATTTTTGAATAATAAAACTATTTTTAACAAAAAACATAATCTTTGACCTAAAAACCTGTCCAACTCTAAACAGGCACAATTAGAACATTATTTCTATAAATTACTCATTACTATAGAAATCAAAGAAACAATACATAATTATAATAATTCGTCATCTTATTATAATGCACAACACACAAAATAGGTCAAATATAACACGAATAATCACAGTATCAGTAAAGCCTGACAGGTGCGACTGATCGCTTGCAACCACCACTTGCGCGCGCGCAAGGCAAGGCGCGGCCGAAGTTTATAAAACTAGTTGCATCACACGCACGCCTCTCATTTCGTTGTCACCGTCCCGCGCGCACGGACCTACACCATGGGCAAAGACGAGCTTATCAAAAACGTTCTCTATGTTATGAACATAATCTACGCGGTCTTCGGGCTAGTGACCGCTGCCACCGGGATATGGTTCTTCGTGCAGTTAACCGAGTTCGTCAGCCTAAGGAACAGTAATCACTACTTACTGGACTACAGGATCTACTGGCCTCAGGTAGCACCATGGCTGTTCATCCTGCTCGGACTCTTCATCATCATGATCGCCTTCTGTGGTTGGTGCGGCGCCAACAGGGAGAGCCGAGGCATGCTGGGAATATACGGACTCTTCCTCATCCTTATCGTCGTCGGACAGCTGATCGCCGCAACCCTGATCTTCGTGTACGTTGATGGAGAGGACACAGACAGATTCATCAAGGACACAGTGTACGATGGATACTACAACTCTCAATCCAACCCTGATGTGTTCAAGGCCTTCGGAAGGATTGAAAGGAAGCTGCGGTGCTGCGGCGCCAACGACGCGCGGGACTACAGGAGCTGGAGGAACGACCTGCCGCTCACGTGCTGCCTGGACAGTTACTACCGCGCGACTTGCGAGTTCACCGACAAGGAGGCGAACGAACGTCTCGGTTGTGCTAAAGTGGCCTCGGTGTACACCAAGATCATCAGCTCCTCAGTGGCGGGAGCGTCGTTACTTATATCCTTAATGGAAATTTGTGGTATAGTGCTAGCGTGGAAACTGTTCCATTCTCTGCGGGAAGTGGAGCATTACATCACGGAAAGGAAGGAAGGTGAAACGGAGTGCTAGGTCCTAAGTGCCACAGTATTATATCGATACCGCCGATCGATGCCGCTACGGTATGAGACTCTAAACGATTCCGATACCGATTCTCGCTGCCTGAAGTAACTTTCCCCTTCGAAGTTTTCTTTCTTTCATGGTGTCTGTTTGCCTCTGAATAAAGTTCGTTTCCTTTTGAGAAGGAAAGTCCGAAACCTTTGTTCTCTCAGCTCTGATTCAATCTTACATTCCATCTGATATTCGGTTAGTGTTAATTCGCTTTAATTAAGCAATCTCATAGTGTAATTCGTGTAGAATCTCGCCCCGCCACGCCTTAGGTCAAAGTGTATATTAAGATGATATTATTCAAGTGAGTGGGCCTAATCAGCGATTTCCTTCTTAACTCAATGAATCATGAGTACCTGCACTGACTCATATTAAACCTCAATTGTACCTAAGACATGGTGAATCTGTCGGCCTCGCCCCCCACCAAGTGTCTTCGACACACACGATTAACGTAGTTAGGTATACATAGCTCGGTATGTAAGTTTCGTAAGTTATATTTCGCGTTAATAAGCGTCCATGGACGAATGGAGATTGTGAGGCGATAGAAGGTCGTCTATGAGAAAAATGTGACCTCAGATTGGGCAGCAGTGGGCTCGCTGCCGAGTGGTTAGCGCGGTACCTACTTGTGCCAGATTGTGTGCTCGTTTTGAGGTCGTCGCATTGTGTAATAGATGTTACCTGCGTAAGGCGTGTCATAATGGCTCCGCTCGTATTTGTCGTTCGGAGTAGTAAAGTTTATTCAGGCCGGTCCATCGAAATATGCAAATTTTTACGCAAGAGCTATTGTGAGCGTATAAAGTATGCTCAGCAGAACTTATGGTAATATCACAACGTATTTGGGTTTCACAATTCTATCAAGTGTGTTTGTCAAGTAGTATGATAAAAAATGTGCCAAGTATTGGTGTTCATACCTTTTTTTAATAATCACAATAGAGATTTTATTATATCGAGTTTTATAATTATAATTATTATAGATTTTATAAGTTTTTTGGAGCGAATTTCCGTCCTTTATATAATGAGCCATATTTATTATATTATAAATAAATGTGTGTTTGTAACAGTATGTGTCCAATTGCCAAAGAAAGTATAGGTACAAACTTTCGAGAAAAAAAAGAGAATATATTTTTGCATGCATAAAAGAAAACATTTATATCATGTAATTAGCGTAAGTGAGTAACCACTACCATTATCACTGTAATAATTATTAGCTCATAATTATAAGTTATTTTTATACAATATCTAATAATTATGTCATTAAGTCGAAACTAGTCTTAAGTCGTTTCGTTTGTAATAAGAAATTAAATGTTAAAATATTTCGACAATGTATTTTTAATTTGTTTCCTCATTTTTGTGATTAATTATCATAAAATACCGCTTGGCGAATAATTATTTATTATTCTGCGAGATCGCATAATTATTAACATTTGCAAACATAATTCTAATACCTACTATGAAACCCATTTTTGAAGTTGATATAATAACATGTAAAAAAACACAAAATATTTTTGGTTCTATATTTACATAATTAAAATAACTCAACTCAATTTATCTCTAAAGAAATTATTAAAGCTAAACAAAGAGCCTCTTAGAATCATGAACTTAAATAAGTAGCTTCCGCTCTTTATTACATAATTAGAATTTCCTATTCTCATTACATAATTTAGAAAGTTATTGATACACACACTCATGCAAAACACGCACACAAAGAAACACTTTATATTAGTCATCATGAAGGTATGAGTATTGAATATGTATACATATATTTTCGTATATATAGTAAGCAAGCAACCCCATAAATGACTAATAATGAAAAGCCTTAGTCATGAGCTATGTATAAAAATCATGACCCTCTTATTTGCTTTGCGGGTAAAAAATATGTGTCTTAAATTGCATATCAGCCTTTAAGCTTTCGAATGTTAAGTCAAAATAGGATGGTCCTATCTGATATTGTAAATGCGAAGGTGAGCTTGTTTGATAAGCTTTCACGGTAAAACGGCTGAACCGATTTGGATGAAACTTGGTACGGAGATAGACGACGGTTTTGGGCTACTTTTTATCCAGATGCATTAAGTAGTACCCTCGGGACGCGGGCAAAACAACAAATAGTAGAACAAATAGTATTGTTCTGGAATACAGCTGTAAGTACACACAGAAGCTTCGAGAAGATTCGGGAATAAATAGATTTCTATTTCCAAATATTTGTCATCGCGTTATGAAGTGAAAAGGTTGTTTACCTTAGAGGTTATATCATCGCTTGTCAGCCCTTTTTCTTTGGCCAAACGTGTTTTAGAAAAACATTCGTCATGTTATATAAACTATCATCTCTTGCGTCATTGGTTTAAGTCGACTGGTGGGCAGAGGGTATGGTCTGGATTGGGAAATTTAATTTAATTTTTTTTTTAGTTCATAAGACTAATATCTGAATGTTATAGAATCTATGTTGTAATTTTAGGTCGAACTCATCAAAATTAAAACTTGCTTTCTTGTCTCCCTTTTAGGGACACACACAGTCTCGTAGATTTACTGTTGTGTTTATTTACCTACTAATACTAGGGCGATGTATTGGTCCGAAAGTTTTTCAGCAGAAAAGAAATTTATTTTTCTTTTTTGAATGTTTTGGAGATCGGTTATTTGTTTGTTTTTGCGTTTTAGTGTCTCGATTTATTTATATATGATCAGCACAAATTCGCATACGCTAACCTAACCTAATACGCTACGTCTTGTTTAGTTGTTGAAATAAACAGTAACCTTTAAACCGTTATTTTAAACAAAAGTTCCTAATTAAATAAAAAAAATAACCAACTAGATGATATAACTGATCAAATAAAAAAGTAATCAAAATCGACGAACTTATGATTTAACATACATACAAGGAAAAGGTAGCCGAAAGGAGAACCTCTTCTTTTTCGGAAGTCGGTTTAAAAATAGTTGGATGTCAATGGATCAGGCTTCGAAACCGCGGGGAAAAAAGCCTATTCCATCATTTCCATCATAATGTTGAGTCACAGTTTTCCCGCGCATGCGTGAAACAGTTATGATTGTAGTAAAATGTAACTATATACCTCGCGACACACGTGAGTGACGCCACGTGTGTCGCGAGGTAGTTGCGACACCCGGCGCCGCTTGTTTTGGATTTTTACTTATACAGGAAATATCTATGTTTAGCAAGCGATATTATTTTAACTACTTATTACCTTGATTAATTAACTTTTCCGTTCACAAAGGGTGCCAATGGGACTATATTACTAATTCTCCGCTGATAGTCCGTCCGTCTGTCTGTCATTAGGCTGTATCTTATGAACATGAAAAAATAATAGATAGTCACTTCAATTGACTTGATTTTCATTGAGTGTATTTTTTTATTATTGCAGCTGTTATTATACGACGTTAATAACTGTCGGACCCCTGCTATTCGTTGACTTTTAATTGTTACTTATATTTTAAATGCAAAATAACCGTCTGTCTTTCTTAAGAGGATACATGGTAAAAACGGCTAAACCAATTTAGACAGGTATGGAGCAAAATTGAAACGTGGAGAAGGACATACGATACTTTTTATCCGGGTGCGCGAAGTAGTACCACATTATACGGATGAAATCGCGGGAAAAACTAGTTTAAGTATAAAAAACAGTTACTCAAAAACCTTAATGACTGAATGCTTGGGATTTCCCTTAGCAAACATAGTTCCTTATCTCTACATAAGACTAGACCCCATGTTTACACAAAGTGTATGACTGTCAAAGTCAACTCTGACACAACTAAAAACAAGATTAGCTATTTTTAGTGTTCCTTCATCATCAGCCTATATATTATCCCACTGCTGGGCACAGGTCAGGCCAGGCCATTGACCACCACGCCTGTTCAAGGCGGATTGGTGATTTCAAATTAAGTCCAAGTTTCCTCACGATGTTTTCCTTCACCGTTAGTCAGTGCTGCTATGATATACTTAGAAAGTACATATGACATCAGAAAAGTCACATTGGTACTTGCCAGGTTTCGTACCAGCACACTCTTACACGAGAGGCAACCAACCACTAGGCCACCACAACTTTTTATTATTATATTTATTTTTAGGGTTCCATACCTCAAAAAGAAAAACATGGAACCCTTTTTGTCCATCCGTCTGTTTGTCTGTAAAACCCGTTTATTTATCTAGATCAGCCTACTATTTACAGCTCAATAAATTCAGTTGACAATGTCGAGCGAGCGATGACGCGGTATAACCGCAGCGGTAATTACAGGCAGTTATGTTAATTATAAATGATTAGGTAATTTGTGTCATTATCTGCCTAGCCGTTACTGATATTGTTTGTGGTCTGACGTGAAGCAATTTCTTGATATGCAGCTTATATTATGGAGTGCCTTGTTGGTCCAGTGCGCCTACTCATCATTAGGTGTAGCATGCGATGACCGACCTCCTAATTACGTAAGTCAATATCTTTCAATATCAGTTGCAATACCTATCATTTTGACAGTTCAATGATATACATTGCAAGTATCAATGAGATAAACATCCAAACATATGCAGCAACGTAAATTAAACTCCTTTTCATGGCTATGACAATTGGATATACGTTTTTTACGTAAGTAATTAGGGTTTTTATTAAAACAAAAAAAGCGAACAAATTAGAAAATTTAAACTGAAGTCACGAAACAAATGTAGTTAGTTGCAACTTAAAACGGAAATAAAATCCTTTGTTTACAACAATGCTATAACAATTACGTATAATTAATTGTGCATATTTGCACGTACACGTAATTTGAATGCTCAAGTGTCACGTACGAAGGTTGATATTCGCGTGGCAGATGGCGGATCACCTGAGTCGGTCACGCGTCGACTGTCACGCGTGGTTCGGAGAATAGGCGAGTAGGAAATGTTGGATATAGTCTGAAGGAGTCTTTTAAGTTTTCCAAAATCATAAGTACAACCTAGAAAAGGTTTATTTGAAACGCCATTGACTTCTTCTCATCGTGTGAGCTACAGGTTTTACTAACCTAACAAGCGCTAGGGACACTGACATAGAATTATAACAACAACTGCTATCAAGATAGCAGCCTCGGACGATGTTTTAGCCTGCTCCCAGGCACGGGGTTATAACACCATCTACTTCCTGACTCCGGCCTTATTTGTGAAAATTTCCTAAACCCACAAAGCAATTTCGGCGCAATCCAGGGATCGAACCCGGGACCCCGTGTACAGCAGTCGTGTTATGGGACCACTAGGTCAACGAGGCAGTCATTGACTAACGGAAGTTGAAAATATTTTGAGAACTAGATGGAAAAAAGTCTGAAATCACAAATTCCTTTGCTGGCAGTGACATCGGTTATTGATTGAGTATTAAAAAGTTGACTTACAATATTTTTACCAATTAAAAATCTCTATTGCAATAACTTAAAAAAATCTACCAATGTCAGTAAAACAAATAGTTACTTGACTTAAACAATTTTAAAAGCACACTTTTACTTTCGTACAACCCATGACGGTACCTCCATAACTTAAATTTCGTAAGCGCAGTGAAAGGGCCCAAAAGGTACCACGGGCACATACTTATAAGCTCTTTTAACCTTGAGCCACACAATATAAAAAAACTGGTTTGTGAGCTCCATAGAGTACATACATAACAACGGGACCAATATGATTTGGCACACGATGAAAGAAACTAGTAAAAACGCATACTGGTATAGATATAAAAGTAAAAAAACTCCATATCCATTAATTCCTACTTTCCTCCTCTCTTACTTTACTTAGGTAATTAGAAAGTATAATATTTTGTACTATTCTATCTGTCCCACTACTGGGCCAAAAGTTTTCCACGTCATCACACCATTCTGCGTTGTCTTGTCTGTAGAATCTGTTAATTAATCCGGCCTCTTAGTTAATTTTTATTTCAAGCAGTAACAGAGCAACTTGCGCAAATAATGTAAGCCAGAGTTGTAAGCATAATATGGACATTGACTTTTTATTCCCAAAAGCGCTTTATTCCGGTCGGCGGTAATGACCACAATAACGAATCATTTAAACCGGCTACTAAAACATTTCAAGATAAAATTGTACATAACATCTACGTGGTTGTAAGCTGTTTATTTGAGTTATTACATCGTTTGAACGGTTATTAAACCAGGTGTGCTGTAGTCATCGTTCTAAGAAAAGAATGTGTCACCTCTTTAGCATCAAGTAAATATTCCGAAGTTATCACACAGTTTAGTAAATAATAAAGTAAAGAAGTAATTCAAGAAGTAGACCTCAAAAAGACTCGGTAACGGTCGTACCTACGGGTCGATCGATCAAGTTTAAACTATGATTGTTTCACACTGAGCTCCCTTCATACCTAAGAAACAAGCTACGCTAGCTTTTTTTTAAAGATGGGTAATTATCAACTGAAGGGGTTTTCTCATTTACTTTCTACTGAGGGTGAAAAGGGAGCGAGCCTCTTACTGATTAAAACTTATCCGTATTTCATCAATTGCCTTTCGCGTTACAGGGCACACAACGTTCCGTCGACCCGGGCCTGGTCCTCACTGCTCGCCTTGCGCAGGCCAGCGCATAACGGTGATTTGACTAGAAGAGCAACATCAACCCCAATAAAGTTGGAAAAAAGCAAGGCAGAAGAGTTATGAGTCGCTAAGGTTTAGATCAACATTAATCAGTCTAGATGATACATGGACCATAGATGATAGATCCTTTTGAGTCTTCCACGTGAACCACTTGCGACAAAATAGACCGATGAAGAAGTCAATCGCACAGCATTATAGTTCATGACTCGATCTAGAATCTGTCATATTCTTAACATAATTACTGATTATCTGGGCGCCTACTTGTGGGGTTATCTCAAAGATTAGAGCTCAAAAATGTTAAGTATCGAGTGAGCGAGTCTTATCGATAGTATTTGCCCTGAACTCTGCTGACCTCTCGCCCTGGTTGATGTCCAGTTACTTATTGCAATTCGATACTAAAAGGTCATCATCATCATCATCGTTAGGAACTAAAGGCTTGAATTCCTTGAACCTGTTAAAATGTGTTAAATGTGTACCTCTTTATCGTTCAAAGTATTGAAAATGTTAAATATTTATATTTTATTATAATAATCATAAATATGTGAGCAGATCTCTGTATAATGTCATCATTTCGACACATAGAAATAAATATTTTATCTGAATTTACCTTGTACTTCGAAGTTGTTGCAAAAATGTTAGCGTACCTACGTAAAGGGTTCTCAAAAAATATTACTACGTACTTTGCCTGATGCTGGTATCCTGGATTCGATTCCCAGATAACAGTGGTTTTGTCGGATTTTGGTTGTTGCTTTAAACTCCTTTAGGGCAATAAGCTCGCCCATTATTGACGAAATGTGTGTGAACTATGGGTGTTCTTCTGCTTAACCCTTCAGGGCAAACAAGCAATATACTACCATTAATATAAACGTCACTCAATCTGCAAAAACAACTGCACGGATTTGAATTAAATTTGGCACACGCATAGTTTATAACCTGGATTAAAACTAATGGTTGTTATATTTTTAAGTTTATAATCTGGATCCGATGGAAGACAAAGTCACGTGCTGACACTCGTATTATCTATCTATACTTATAATAAATCTGTAGAGAGGTCAATTCTGTACATGAAATATATTTCCAAAATAACTATCAGGGGGTGATTAGGGATCGATACTGATGCCAAAAATGCAACCAGTTAAATTTTTGCCTGTCTGTCTGTATAAACGTTATAGAAACAAAAACTACTCGACGGGTTTTAACGAAACTTGGTACAATTATTTTTCATACTCCTGAGCTGGTTATAGTATACTTTCATCACGCTACAATCAATAGGAGCAGAGTAGTGAAGGAAAATGTTGGGAAAACGGGAGAAGTTACTCCATTTTGTTTAAACGCGCTAATCTCAGGAACCGCGGGTCCGATTTGTAATACTCATCTAAATTAATCTCCTTTACATATCACAATGCTTATAAGTACCCTTTAAATGACCGTTATGGTGGTTCGTTCTTGAACGATATTTTTTCCTCAAACCACGAAAAAACTGAACGTCACGTATTGTTGTTATTTTTTGTTGTAGCAACACAAAAAATGGCAAAGGACAGGTCACGATACGGCCTAGTTCCTCAATGGTGTAAGGCTAGCCATGATTAGTGATGTAGGGGATCCCTTGTAGTTTGTGCCGAAGACTCGTCTTCACCACCGTTAAAAACTGAAAAATATGAAATCTTCATTATTAAGGTTCCGTAGATGACAAGGAACTCTTATAGTTTCGCCATGTCCGACTGTCTGTCTATCAGTCTCGGAGGTTATTACCTAGTACTAGAAAGCTGAAATGGTATGGATGCATATTGGTAACGCCGACAAAGTGGTAAGATAAATCTTTGAAAAATATTTTTTTAAGGTACCCTCTCCGGAACCTATCCTCCGTGCAACTAGTAGGTACTTGACGTTTCCTAAGAGCCTACCTCTATAGCTTTTTGCTATAAAACATTTTGAGTTTGAGTTTGAAAAATGATTTACGATACCATGACGACTTCAATGTTGATGGTTGTTCGAAAAAAAGGATTACTTCAAGAAGGCTACCTGTTTTTGTACATAGTTCTTAAAAGATACTAGGTATGTGGAGCGTAAACATAAAGATTTACTTGAAACACTTTACGCACTTAACGTACTTTGTACCTACTTAGTTATGAAAATAACAACTTGTACAATAACGACTCGGACGACAGTTCGGGCAATAAAATAAAAAAGGGCTCTGAAGATGCCGAGGCCACAGCGACACGGTTTCTGCCACAATAGCCCGCGTAACATTGCGCGTAATGGACGCGTAATCACGCATTGTGTGCGCACGCGCATGCGCCAGCGCAGAATGCGGTTAAGCGATAAAACTTCAATGCACATTGTCTTTGTTGCAAGTATTAGTTTTACTATTTAAGAGGTATTTTACAATTATGAATGAAACATGACTAATGGTCCGAATGAGTATTGATGAGTTTCAATAATTTATTTTTGATGATATTAATAATTAGTTTATCAATGCGATGAGTGTTTTGTACCTATTGGAAGTTTTAACCATTGTTTTATTCATTGTTTTACGTAAAATGACTGCGTTGTGGTTTATTTTTTTATTTTCTTTAACCTATAAAAGTACCTATTCAACAATATTCGTTAAAGATCACCACACTTCAAAAGAGTATGTTTTTAATTATATGTATGTTTTTATAAGGTTTATATGTGTGTATGTTAAATATTTATATACAGGTATGCTATTTCTTAAGAGGTCCATTTAAAAATAAAAAACAAATGCAAGATACATTTTTAACCGACTTCAAAAAAAAGGAGGAGGTTCTCAATTCGTCGGGATCTTTTTTTTTTATTTTTTATGTATGTTCACCGATTACTCGAAGACGCCTGGACCGATTTGCAAAATTGTTTTTTTATTTGGTAGGGTATACTTTCCAGGTGGTCCCATATAAATTTTATCACTACCGGTTCAGCCGTTTTATAAATATATCAAAAATAACGATTTATCTCTACCTGCTGATATGCCAAATACTTAGATGATTTGGTAATTTACGCTTATTACAACCTAAAAAAGTGGTGTGTTTATTTTGTTAAGATAGCAAGACCGAGACACTGAAAAGCGAAAAAATAAAAAACTTTTTACAAAAAAATAAAACCGACTTCCAAAAAAAACTGAAAAGTAAAAAATAATTTTATTTAAACGCTTTACGACCAAAACATCGCTTTCGAAGTCGGTGGCGAAATACTAACAATAGTAACTTACAAGACACCGACTTCTAGAGCGATGTTTTGGTCGTAAAGCGTTTAAATAAAATTATTTTTTACTTTTCAGTTTTTTTTGGAAGTCGGTTTTATTTTTTGTAGAATCCAGGTTGTAAGAGAGCGCTCGCACGAGTACGTATCTATGTGGCTTTGAAAACGAACAAGCACAAATGTGACTTTTTAAAGTCATATTAATGTCTTCTCCAAATTTATTTTAGACGTTTTAAGTATTGGGAATAAATTGTGTTGAAACTTGGAGTAATAAAAAGCTTATTATGGCTTCCCCATGTGCTCTGAGCAAATGGTTTACTTAAGACTCCGGTTTTCTTCTTATCATCTGAGCTGCAGGTTTACTAACCTAGCAAGCCCTAGTGTCAGAGTTTTCTCAAATAACCCTGATGGCCTCTGACATGGAATTGTAACAACAACTGCTATCAAGATATCACCTGGCGATGACAGCTTAACGGCAGCAGGCAGCAGCTATAAAGCGATGTGGTTATGGTTATGACTCGGGCATCGAACCTGAGACTTGTTCAAAGCAGGCATATATGCTACCAAAAGACAAATGAGGCAGTCAGACTGTAACTGTCCATTACTGAAAAGCAGTAAGGTCACAGTATCCACTGATTATTAATACATAATGATAATTTCCTACGTGTTGGCTTCGGCCCCACGTTCGCCTCCCAAAGGTCCGGGACTCTGTAGTCCCGTGCATGGCAGAGGCATACAAATTTCCTTCTTTACACATCAAGAAGATAATTCAGTGAATGAATAAAAAACAAATTAAAAATCTAAAACCATTAATAATGACAGAATTAAAGATTAATTTCATTTACATAACTAATCTTCTAACAACTAAAATGTGACATAAAAAGGTTCTCAAAACTCCTCTTATAAATATCTATTATATATTTACACATTTTAATCATATTGTAAATGCGAAAGTGTTTGTTTGTCCTTTTGTTACATACAGACATGATTTTTTGCATTTTATATAGAGAGAGTCACATAGGCGTCCTTATCAACATCAAAAAATAACAGTTCTCATGCAGGGAAGCGAACCCAGGAGTTAAAGTGGGTCTTGTTCATTTTCAAACGGACGTATTTCCTGACACTGTACACTTATGACATCACGCTGTGTCTGTTAATTTGCCACAAGTGTAAAGATCCTTCCTAGATCATGTTAACGTTCACGTGGGTGGTTTATATTGAACCGTCTACTGGTACAATCTATTTTTATATTCACATTCTACCTACCCACGTTTGTTAAGAAAATACGAGTTTCTAAGTGAGCTAGAATTACAGAAATTTTCTGAAAACATTGAACAATAAAATAAAACCAACAACTTCATGTATCTAAAGAAACCCTAACTTAACATAGCATTATTTAAAAAAAATCCCCACGTAACTTATAACAACTATTATAAAATGCGAGTGAGATTATTTGTTTGTATGTTACGCTTTCACGGTAAAACGGCTGGACCAATTTGCATGTCATTTGGTACGGAAATAGATGGGACTCTGGAGACGATTAAAAGCTATTTTATATTCGGGGGAGTTAAGTAGTTCCCGAGGGATGCGGGTGAAACCGTGAGAAAAAAAACTAGAAATTATAAAGGACATGGCCGGATCCTGCCCTCAGAATCTACATAATTGTACAGTTACTATTAAATAATGAAAATTACTTCTGAAATTAATAATTTTCTTACTCTATCGTATACTTACATAACTTGTAATAATTCTTCTTCTTATGGTGTGTGCTGTCGGTTTTACCAACCTAACAAGTCCTAGTTTTAGAGTTTTCTCAAATCCACCAGACGGTCTCTGTCATGGAATTGTAACAACAACTGCCAGCTATCAAGATAGCAGCCGGGACGACGGCTTAGCGTGCCCTCCCAGGCACGGGGTATAACACCAACCACCAACTTCATGACTCCGGGCTGCTTTGTGACATTTTCCAAAATCCACAAGCGTTTTCGGCCCGACCTGGGAACCGATCCCGAAATCCCGTTTACAGCAGTCGTGGTATGCTACCACTAGAACAACGAGGCACTCAAATTAAAGTCAAATTGTAACAATTCATTTATAGATTTAACGCAAAAGAAATAATGAAAGAGAATTAATAGAAAGTTGTGTTCCAAATGCCAATATTTGATCAAATGTTATGAAACAGAGAATGTTGGCCCAGTTGCGGTGAACATCTTCACTGGCATTTTATTCATTTGGCAATCACTGTGAAGAAATATCGATTAAAAAAAAGAAATAATTTTGTGACTGTGAAGGAATGATAATTTCTTGATATTGTATAATAACGATAACAACTAGTGACCAAAAGAGAAAAATAATACTGTTTGGAGTCAGATAGTTACAGCTTGGTCCAGGTATGAAGACATTATTATGGCCCTAAACTGTAGTCGGTCGTCATTGAATTCGTGTGATAGGTATGTGCGTTGCTATCTCAGAAACAAGAGTAAAGTCTGTTTGCGGAAAGAGCAGTATAACCGAGAGATCAGCAAGGCGGCGAAAACGTTTGGTTGGTGAGTTCAATGAATACCCGCTACTCATGAGCCGTTTTGGCTTCAAGTAATTCGATTTTTATCTTTTGGCGGTCAAAAATGGGATTGCGAACTTAAATTAATATAACCTGCGAAAAATTCGCAGACATACAAACATAGTTACATACGGGTTGAATACAAAATCCCATTTTTTTAAGTCGGCTATAAATATATTGATACTTTTCTAGTTGATACAACGTTTAAGAGTAGGTACTTACACACTTTACTGTGTTATTATTTCGCAAATGTTAAGTACTAATT
Organism: Pyrrhia umbra; assembly: GCA_963891755.1. NCBI lineage: Eukaryota > Metazoa > Arthropoda > Insecta > Lepidoptera > Noctuidae > Pyrrhia > Pyrrhia umbra. The sequence continues at coordinate 9,246,612 of OY982943.1, forward strand.
TACACCTAGACTTAAATAACACCACTTAAGTCCTTTGACCGGTACTTCTAACCGTATTTGTATGTGCATACAGTAAAAAATTGCACTTCACTATATGAAAATACCTGAATATCAAAGCATGTGGTTTTAATATGCGATTATGAACTATAAAATCGAGGAATAATGTTGAAAATAATACATACTTAATTATTGATATAAGTAGTTTTAAAAACAATTTCTTGCATTATTTAATTTTAAACCATGTTCCTCGAAACATATGGTTCATATTCACAATGATGTAGCATAACAACATGCATTGCCATAACCTTCATTGAATTTTAAACTTTATGTCATAGTGATATGATTCAAAATCAGTAAGTTTAAGAAACCTGTTTACAATCCCAATCGGTTGATCGGCGGAGAATTGCAAAATTGATTTATCGTAAAACGTAAACCTGACTCAGAATGCACCGGTTACTCAATGGGTCACCCATCCGAATTCCGACCTTGGTGAAAGTGGCTTAACTGCATCAGGTTGTTGGCGTAATAGTGCTAAATTATTTTAATTTTGCACCTAGTTGCGCAAACTCATGGTTTACCTTGAAGTTTAATTACTATTTATGAAGTAACTAGCCGTGTCCCGCGGTGTCAGTCGTATGCTGAGGAAACTACTTCACACATCATCATCATCCTCCTGCCCTTATCCCAAATTTTATTTGGGGTCGGCAAAGCATGTTTTCTTCTTCCATACTCTTCTATCTGCCGTCATCTCGCTAGTAACATTCATTCTAATCATATCAACCTTCACACAATCCATCCATCGTTTCTTCGGTCGTCCCCTTCCTCTATATCCATCCACATTCATGTCCAAAACCTTTCTCACTACATGATCCTCATTTCTTCTCATCACATGCCCATACAAGAAACGCCTTCACACACCCGGACAAAAACTACCCAAGGTTTCAATCTATCCCTATAAGTCCATATTTATCTTAATCGATTCAGCAGTTACCATAACAGACAAAAAGGCAGACACAATTTCTCTCACATATTAAGTACTAGCTTCTGCCAGCGACTTCGTCCGCGTGGAATAGTGGTGTTCCGCTCCTATTGGTCTTAGCGTGATGATATATAGCCTATAGCCTTTCTCGATAAATGGACTATCTAACACTGAAAGAATTTTTCAAATCGGACCAGCGGTTCCTGAGATTAGCGCGTTTAAACAAAATGACAACATTTCCCTTCACTGCTCTGCTCCTATTGATTGTAGCGTGATGAAAAGTATACTATAACCAGCTCAGGAGTATGACAAATAATTGTACCAAGTTTCGTTAAAATCCGTCGAGTAGTTTTTGTTTCTATAGAGTTTATACAGACAGACAAAAATTTTACTGATTGCATTTTTGGCATCAGTATCGATCCCTAATCACCCCCTGATAGTTATTTTGGAAATATATTTCATGTACAGAATTGACCTCTCTACAGATTTATTATAAGTATAGATAGATATAGTACTTATGTATAGATAAAATAGAAAGAGGTACCTTAAGTTTGTTTTTAATATAGTTAAAACTATGCAAGAGTGTGCAAATTGTGCACACAACAATTAGATTACTCACAACCTTATCAGGGTCGCAATACCGTTCACTATGATTCATCTTAATTGAGTACGGCCAATCAAGCATTTAAAATATTGCATATTTTTTATTAGAAATCAATATAATCGTGTCTATCCGAAGTGAGAGAATTGTTAGTCTGTTGCAAGCGCAACTGTCGAGGCTCTGAGTTCGATTCCCAGGTCGGGCATTACGTATAAGTTTTTACATATAGTACTTTTCAGTACCTCTGATATTTGTGTAACAGACTGGCATGGCAGACTTATCTAGCGAAGTCTGTCTGTCCAACCCCGTCGTAGTAATCAGGCTTAATATTACGTGATTAAAGTTGCTGACACAGTTTTGTCATAATATAAGCAGAATTGGCGAATTGCAACGTATGACAGTAAATTCTAAATTCCTTACTAATATTATAAATACAGAAAGCAACTCTGTTTGTCTGTCTGTTATGCTTTCACGGTAAATCGGTTGAACCGATTTAGATGAAATGTTGTATGGTGATAGCTAAACCCTGGGGAAGGATAGTTTTTATCCTGATGCGAAATATAGTTCGGTGTCATCGCGGAAAAATCTAGTATATTATTAATGCAAATGTGGGTTTGTTTGCTTGTTCCTTGAGATACAATTTGGTTTGGAGATTGTTTGAATCTTGGGGAAGGTTTAAGGATACATTTAATCCGGGTACGAGTGAGACCGCAGTAAACACCTAGTATATGTATATAGATAGTACCTAAGTACTGACACAGCAAAAACGTTGCGCGTGCGACTTCAACACAATCGTGCATAAATTACATAATAACATGCACAAACACCTACACACTATTTATCTATTCTTATCAAAAAAACACTAGTTTTATCTCCCTGATTGTCTCCGCCTCAATAGTGTGAAAACACCGCAAAAAGTTATTATTACTTCATTATCTATTATCTCCGGACATTGTCGTAATTGACCGGACATTCTCCTAATTGCCCGGCCATTAGCCAGTCAAGGCTGGACATTATACTTGGATGTTTTGGACCTTTAAAAGGTCACTGTTAATAGACTTTCAGCTTAGAATACTAATTTTTAGGAGGGAATAATTATTCAACAGGAAATGTTTACATATGTAAACGTCACGGTGTCTATACTAATATTATAAAGAGGAAAGATTTGTTTGTTTGTAGTGTTCTAACTCAAAAACTACTGGACCGATTTTAAAAATTCTTTCACCGTTAGAAAGCTACATCTTTATAAAATGTCATAGGTTATATTTATTTCCAGAAATAATTAGGGATCCCTATTAAAACTTGAATAATGTAACCTAAAGTGTAAAAAAAATGTGCACGCGGGCGAAGCCGCTGGCGGAAAGCTAGTATTTAATATAAACGTCACGACCATATTTCCCAAAGGTATCGGCAGATCTGCACCCTAATTACGTAAACATGGATATCCTATTGACATGCCCATCAAAAGGAGTTTTAAATACATTGCTGCATATTTTTTGGCGTTTATCTCATTGATACTTTCAACGAAGCAATGTATATCATGAACAACTACTGAATAGCCCCACATGGAATAACACTGTAACACTGATGACCTGGAGATTATAACCTGGATTTCACGCGCAGACATGTAAATATCATTGCTAATTGTGTATTAATAAAGTACATTATAGATAACCACATTTGTTTGTTATTATAATTTCTCATGAAAGGTATCATTTTTAGACGTCAAATGGCAACTTCTTTAGCTCTAGTTTTATCAGCCCATTAGCTGTTATCACAGTAGTTGCGTTTGCGACCGTTAGACCATTTTTGCGGATGGGAAATGGAAATCATAAAATGACTCCTCCCGCCATGGATGGGGCGGGAGGAAGTGTCACAGACTCTTACTGACTAAAACCCTCCCATGTTCCTACCTCAGCCCTTTTTATTCCCGAGGCGCGGTAACTCTTTCGAACATCCCGCAGCCCCGGCAGGCTGGGGTCTTACCATAACGCGGTAATGTAGGAATAATTTCGTCGTGAAAAAGAGACTGTACCATGCGACATTAGTAGATGTGTCTCGCCCTCACATCTGATGATAACCATCATCACCATATTTCGCGATCTAATATCACAAAATATCCCCTAACTTAGTGAAAGGTTGTCTGGAAGAAATCGCTGATCGCGATAAGACCGCCCATTGTAACACTGTTACTGTATGATACTTGTATGTTGTTCATTATTTTGTGTGCAATAACAGGCCTGTCCCACTCCCCGTGTAGGTATCAAAACGTACCTACGCACAGCGGCCTATCCGAGACGGCTAGTCACTGGGGCCTCACGCGCGAGCCGTGAGTGATGTACGCGCAAGATTTGTTTCTTTGATTATATACGTATCTACTTCATTTGTTCGTTTCAATTATTCGTAACTTTTTAGGAACGGCCTCCCGGACTAATCTGTTTGCATCGTAAGTCATTCCGGTGACCGTGTGATACGATTTGAAACGTCTTTTGTTGACAAAGGTATTAATAGTAAGGCGGCGTAATTCAACATTATTTGAGTAATATAAGGCCTGTGTCTCTTTTCGTGAAGGTATCGAAAACGTAAGTAGGTATGTATGCACAAATGTATTAGAATTAAAGTACTGTTAACACCTACCTTACGTTTTTATTTTGAAAGTCATTTGTTTTCTAGAGTACTACAAAAATGGTAATTCAGTATTTAGATTAATTTATTTTTTAAAAGGAGACAACCCTGTTTTCGTTAGAAAAGGTAAGCGTTACGCGCTAGAAAGAGACGCAACTTCTAGGCAACTATAAGCGTAGGTAATTACGCGCTGCGCGATCTGAATTGAACTTAATCGTATCGTCGCTAAAGTCTATATTTCTTTAGATGACTTTTCAAAGTGGCTCTTCTGTACTTGTACTATTATGTATTCTGTGGCAATAAAGAATATTCTATTCTAATCCATCTTATAAGGATAAACCAGTAGGTGCAAGGACATTATAATAGTGCTTCATACCTAGGTAACCTACGTGCAGACTAACCGTGATCTCCGTAACCTGGGGTGACGTCATCTGTCGTTTACATGTGTGCGTGATACTCGTAACCACGTCTAGAATCGCACACATTGATACGTTGGTCGGTGTTATCCGTAATGATGATCCTAGTTTGTTTTTTTCATGTAGAGGTCGGATGAATTGCAGTGCAAATTGTGGCCATGTGTTGTCATGACTAAATCTATTTCTTGAGCAGAAACTTATTACTTCAGGCCAGATTTAGAACTTCAGGCTTGGAATAATTGGACCGATTTTTTTCAATTAAGTGACCGCAATTACTGCAGTTGAACCTCAAAGACGATTGTCATTTCGTGTAGACCTTTTATTTGTTAATCCAGTGAATTAGAGACGTCATATACATACATACATAGTTTAGTTTCACACAATTAATTATTAATCCTTAGTTACTTCTATCTTTATTACAAATGCGATAGCAACTCTGTCTGTCTGTAAGTTTGTTACTCTTTTCTTTCTAGTTCCTTACACGAAGTAGTTTCCTCAAGAAGCAAGAGAAACCGCGGGAAACTCCTAGTATATACTCGTAATATATTTTCCAGTATGATTTTCCTCCGTCCAGTTGAAGCGAACTTGTCAAGTGTTTACGTAGTTACTTATAATTAGACAGCTATACATAATGACACTGTATTGTTTACGCGACCGTACTCATTCATAATGGAGTTAAATAACTTACAAGGATACCGTAAACAGAGGAGGCAGTCTGTTTGTCATAGGGGATAATCTTACGAACTACTGAACTGATATTGTAAAATGTTACACTAATCAATAAATACAAGCCTACTAATAATATTATTATTATTGCGAGAGTTTTGAGGTTGTGTGTATTATGTTTCTTACTCTTTCACGCAAAAACTAATGAACGGATTTGTATGAAATTTAGTACACACATAGTTTATAACCTGGATTAACATATAGGATACTTTTTACCCGGGTACGCGCAGTAGTTCTTTCGGAATGTGGTCGAACCCGCAAAGAACAGCTAGTGCATATTTATACCTGCCTGAGTGATATTACATGCGATTGGAAACGGGTCCGCTGTGATATTTTTTCTGACTGAAATCGATCATAGTGTGTTTAGAAAAAGCCATTCGATGTTACATAAAGTAAAGGTAGGTCCTAGTCTATTTAAAATAGATTTAGCGCAGTTTAGATATAACTGAGTTGTATTGAATGCTGGGCACTAAGCGATCCCATTCCCAACCGGTCGTTGCTCAACGTGCAAGTGAGCCAATGTACTAGTACCTACGTACTATAGTCTATTGACGCGCTCTATCGCACCCTCAGATATTATTATTATCTCAGCATGGAGCCCTGGGTTGAATTCCCAGGACGAATAGTGCTATAGCGTTTTCTTTCTTACTTCCTTCAGGAATTTCTCATTAGGGTCAATAAAACAATAGTGAACGAAAAGTGTTTTATTCATATTTGCATCAATATATTTATCACTCGACCAATGGGGGCTACAGCCCTTGAATTCGCCGCTAGAGGCTCTAGTGTAGAGTGAGGTTTCAAGAAATGTCAAATGTAATATGAAGAGTGCAAGAATCTCTACTACAACCACTTTTAGTTTACACTTTCGCCTAGCCTTTTCTTAACAATGTTGTTGTTAGCTTCCAAGCCAATCAGATGCAGTTGATTACTAGCATTACATTGCAACAGCCTTTAACTGCCCCTATGATTTCCACAATGACCACAATCGAGTTACAGGGTAACCCGACACCCCTTGGTAAAATGTATGTCAGACTTACGGGCAACTTACCATTGTGACCGTTAAATATTTATGGATGTTCCCGGCGGAACAAGGGCTGTATGTTGAATTGTTCATAGTACATAGGGGTAATACTATAAAATGATGATCACCCATCCACACACCTACCGCCACTGGTCTCTTAACCTTGATCTACCGACCCATGCTATTACTTAGCGACAAGAGAACTGCTGCTACTTATTAACAAAAACCTTAAGAAAATATTTTCTGGGAAAATATGGTAGTATCTACGTTTATAAACTTAAGTTAAGCTCATAACTTGCTACACTAGACCCAAGTAATATGCTAAGCGGTTTGAACGTGGTTCAGTGTACAGTCGGCGAGTTGAAGCCGACTTCTAACTCTGCGCCGCTGTTTACTTGTATTAAACGTGACTTAGGTATTATATACATACGTACATACCTAGTTTATGTATGTATAAAGTAATTAATGACGTCATCTATTTTGTGAGTTCTGCTTGATTAAGTATTTGAAGGTGAATGACGAGACGAGTCGTTTTGCATAGTCTTTGCGAGCTGTTTCGATATAGGTAGAATCTATTATTTCAGGAACTCTTAGGAGGGACTTGTGGCTCAGCCACGCGGGTCGAGAGTAAACTGCACTTGATGCGGTTGGTCCATGGATGGGTGACCTTTCATCTCATACCTCTATGAGCGTTTCGGGAAAAACCTTGGAAGATAATGATTTTAGATACTCGTGCATTGAAGTTTGGTAGGTAATTTTACCTACAAGTTTAGAGATGCCTGAACGGCTGAAATTATAGAGATGAAATTTGGGACATAGGTTGACCTTGACCTGAGAGGACAGCGATCAGTTTTATTCCCGACGAATACCTAAGTACCTGCGGGAACTTGGTTGAATTGGATCAGTCGATAGAGATTATACAGATATATTTTACCCAGATCTTCTCTTCATGTGAGTTATCACATTATTGTCATTCATCATACGAACCCAGTTAGCCTAGCTAATCGTTGCACGATAGGGTCCTATTACAAAAAAATATCCTAATTTTCCACAGTCAAAACTGACGTTGGATTACTGCAGTTTTAACTTTAATCAGTTGACATAAAACTCAATGTTCAATAACGGGGTCGCAGTTTTAATAATGGATTATTAATATAGGTACTACATTTCGTCATACGGGAAGCTATTAGGACCATACAACCAGGATGAAGACTTTATTTTGTAAAAACGTGAATAGGTACAATATCATATATCTTAAAATAAGATAGCACTAAAGATCTAGATTGTGCTGTATAAACACATGCTGTTATTATGTATAATAATTCATGTATTATGTATGAATGTGTGTACGTGTGTGTAGTTGCACGGCGTAGGCTGGAATGCAATGTTTTAATGATCACAAGTGCGAGTTTGCGTTTAATCGTCACGTAGGTAGGTAGGTACCTACTTGTCTCAGCGGCAGGATTAGCCGCGGTATGTCAATGTCAGATTTAGAGCGAAAATATTGTCTGTAGGTTTATGTAAGTCACTATACAAGGTGACGTGAGACTAATATTTTATGCTTCTAACATAATAAATACGAGATGTGAGAGCCTTTTTCACGGAAAACCAACACAATGGATTTTGATAAAATTTGGTACACTCAAAGTTTATTTCCTGAATTTATTAATATATAAGATACTGTTTGTAAGTAGTTCGGGAAACAGCAATAAACTATATGTGTATCAAACATCCAAGTTCATTCTGTAGCTTTGCGTGGAAGCGTAACCAACAAACATACTTACAGTAAGTTGTATGTATGACATAGTCGCGATGGCCTAGTAGTAAGGCACCTGCACCTTGTGTACGAGTGTGTGGGTTCGAAACTTAGCAAGTACTAATTAATGAGACTTTTCTAAAGTCACATGTACTTTCTAAGTATATCTTACACACCAATAACTAACGGTAAAAGAAAACATCGTGAGGAAATCTAGACTTAAAAACTCTGAAATCGCTAATCCGCCTTGAGTAAGCGTGGTGATCAATGCTCATGCCTTCTCTGTATGAGAAGAGGCCAGTGCCCAACAGTGGGACAATATATAGGCCGATGATGTATTTTTTAAGTTAAACATAGACTGACCAACTGAATATAAGGAAATTTCTCTGTATCCTATACTTATTTGTCAAAAAATAAATCAATGACGCTGACACCACCCGATTCAAGGGACTTTTTAACCAAGTTCCTCATAAGCGGAGTCAGTAAATCTCTACGGCCAATAAACGCTCCGAGTATGATACAGCACTAATGGTGCAATAATAATCGCTCGACGAGCCCGGACTGCCCGGAGCTAACTCCGACAATTAGTCAATTACGGGCGGCCGGCGACAGGGCGCGGTAATTGAATCATTGTTGTAAGTGGCCACCGGGATACACTGATAAGCGGCAGCGGGGAGATTACCCAGCCATCGAAGCCCGTTGGTCTAGTGGTAGCAATGCGACTGCTGTAAACGGGGTCTCGGGTTCGATTCCCGGGTCGGGCTGAAATCGCTATGTGCGTTTTAGAAAATTTAACAAAGCAGCTCGGAGTCAGGAAGTAGGTGGTGTAATACCCCTGTGCCTGGGCCGTTAAGCCGTTGTCCCCGGCTGTTATCTTGATAGCAGTTGTAGTTACAATTCCATGTAGGAGGTTTGGTGGATTTGAGAAAACTCGGACGATGAGTAGAAGAAGAAACCTTTTCCTAACTACTTCAGCTCGTCTTCCAGTCTAACCGGATGGAACTGAACACCATGTTTTCATTATCATCATAGGGTGCCATTTTTTAATGAAGTTGGTACCTACTTGGTGAAATCTTTCGCGGTCTTTCGCCGCGTCTTTAAGCTGGCGGTAGCAGAGGTCTGTCCATTCCTGTACATCATGAATCCACATCCTCCTCTGTCTGCCTTGAGCTCTTTTTCCTTTAATTACGTGGAGCAATCATTCTATCTGAACACCACAACAAATGCGAAAGTGAGTTTGTTCGTTACGCTCTCACGCTAAAACGGCTCAACCGATTTAGTGGTATGAAGAAAGAGACGATCTTACGACTAAAAAAATAATAATTACATCATATCCCATGCTCGTAGCCCGCTACTCCCGACACTAAGTCCGCTACCTCATAACTTTCGTTTTCGGTCCTTATACGACACCTTAGCTCGTTCGCAATAAGGGCCACTTTCACTGCGCGGGTCAAGGTTTGATCCCGGGTGGGGAGCACATGTCGTTGCGACATTGACGTACTTCTGGCAGTTTCGAGTAGGTACACTTGTACACTTTGTACTTACTTATTGTTTTTAGTTGGCTGTAAAACTGTGTGATATTTCTTCACTATTTGTGATGTAATGTATTTGTAATATCTACGAATAGTCTACTTTCTTGAATTGCTAAAAACTTTCTTACCAAAAATACATATTATTACTTCCAAAAAACTGAAAAATAAAAAATACTTTTTAACCGACTTCCAAAAAGAAAGAGGTTCTCAATTTGACTTTATTTTTTTATGTTTGTTACCTCAGAACTTTCAACCGATTTTGATGATTATTTTTTTATTGCTGAAACGCATGGGCCCATACGTCGCTCTAGAAGTCGGTATTTCTAGGTAACTTTTGAGAATAATATTTTAACAAAAAAATAACAAATACATTTATTAGTCTATCTATATAAATCTGTAGAGAGGTCAATTCTGTACATGAAATATATTTCCAAAATAACTATCAGGGGGTGATTAGGGATCGATACTGATGCCAAAAATGCAATCAGTAAAATGTTTGCCTGTCCGTCTGTATAAACTCTATAGAAACAAAAACTACCTACTCGACGGATTTTAACGAAATTTGGTACAATTATTTGTCATACTCCTGAGCTGGTTATAGTATACTTTTCATCACGCTAAGACTAATAGGAGCGGAGCACCACTGTTCCACGCGGACGAAGTCGCTGGCAGAAGCTGGTTTATAATAAAATTATCAAAACAAGAACCTTCTTCATTAAAGTCGGTTAAAAAGCACGTGCATACACAAACAACATCGTAATCTTTCCTACTACATTATGCTAGTCGCCTTGGCGTCTCAAACTGGTTTAGCTACTCGCCGCTAGTACTAGCGCGAGTACTAGCGCTGTCGCAAGCGTGTAAATGCTGCATTCAATTACATAACGTGATGGATTCTATGTAGATATGTGTGTTTGTAGGTGCTTGTATGATAGCATTTGCAGTAACAGAGAACACCATAGGTAGTAAAATATCCTGTGGCTTCCAAGATAAGGTATATGGGTTCGCAACCAGGCAGGTACCTAACAATTATCTTCTTCCATATCATATGATGTACTTTCTTTGAAAATTTGGATGCTACTGACGGAGAAATAAAAAAAATAGGGGGAACCTGATGTGAGGGACACCTCTTTGTTTTTTAGTTATTTTTAAGTTTTTGAAGTTGTCATGGTAAAATTTATGTTGAAATGTCTTTTGGTTTGACAGCGGTAGCCATTTTTTTTTTCTTTCTCTAAATAAATCTCTGGTCCTGCACAAATCATCGTAGCATTTTATTCTGGCGGGAACACCTGGAATTAAAAATGTCTAAATTTTGCCATCACTTTTAAGCAAGCGTGTCTTCTCTGTATGAGAAGACAGTAGTGAAAAGAGCCATGGCTTTTAGTTTGCAGCTCATTACTTGATCAAATGATGAATTTGACTGTTTATTGGCTACTTCCAAAATGTCGCGGGTTCAACTCCAAGGAGCGAATTTACTATAATATACACATTAAATAGGATTTTAAAAATAAAACCTAATGCAAGAATGTCTCGCTATTAGAGACGTCTCTCTATTCTCTAAGTAAACTGTGACATAAGCTCGCTGGGCTATTAGAGTGACATACAGACAAAGTGTTGCAACGTCGCGTGTCTGTCCGGCGCAGGACTGCTAAGTGCGGTTAGATGTAACAGTAGTATAGCAGGTATATATACGTAGAAGAGTAAAACGATGACTATTTTCACTCATACTAATAAAACCAAGTCTTTATTTTTGTTTGAAAGATGTATTGTTGTCTTTGTTTAACTATTTAAGCATTACCGAAGCGTAGGTTTAGGTGTACACTACGACACCATACACCATACCCGTCTTACTTATAAAAACCTGTAATCTGAAGTTTAACCATTTCTTAGCTAATCCTTACTTTAAGTCGTAATCAAGGATTAAGCTACTAAAAAAAGATTCATTATTGATATCATGTTTATTTTTTATTGATATTCGTACAAGTATATATAATAATAAAAAGTTTGGTGCTGTAGAAAAGTCACATTGGTTGCCAGGTTTCGAACCCGTACACTTGCACCAACTTTAACCACTAGGTTACCATTACTATATTTGCTACTTACTCATACAACAATTTCATTTGACCGTCTTCAAAAAGTTCCCACACAGTGGCACAAAATTATCAACAATCTGTTACTTCTACCGTGTTTCTATTGCGCAGTCCTTGAATATATGATGATGTGACAGACGGACGGACGTAACGTAATGACAGGCACTCATTGTTATTGTTTATGTATAAGTTTTAGGTTGTACAGCGAGGTCTTTGACCATGAAGATCTTAATGTTGTCTTTTGTGCACTCAAATGTGTTTCGGAAGTTTAAATGATGGCGGTTACGGATTCATATTTTGAAGTCTTTCTTGTTTGTAGACAGAGAAAATAAAATGAAAGCAAGGTCGACTTATTTGAGTGTTTAGTGAAAATTTAACGGTATGGCTTATAATCCTCTGTAAATATAATTAAACAAAGAAGATTATCTATCTCTGTCTGTTCACAGTAATATGGAGGGATTCTAAAAAAATATATCTTTATATATTTTTATATTTTATATATTTAACAAAAACCTACTCACAATACAAAGGACACATTAAAACAACTTCCAGCCAAATTCGAAAATAAAATCAGCACATTTGAATGTGAATATAACGAAAATCAGCCTCGCGACGTCACGCACAGTAGACAGCAAGTAAGAAAAAGCTAAATAATCTATTCAGTAGTTCTTGCGTGAAAGAGTAACAAATAAACATACATACTAACAGACTTTCACATCTATAATATTAGTAGGATTCTAGAACCTAACGCAGACGACTGTGACGCTGCGAGCCGAACTTCAAATTTCATTCCACCAAATCGGCAATATCTGCATTCTACAAGACTTAATCAGATGAATCAGTTTCCAATTATCATATTATAACGAGAAGCGCCATCATTATTTCCTTATTCATTCTAGAATGTGCTGGTATGTCTGTTAGTCACTTTGAAACTTTTTTCCTTTTAATTTGTTACCTTTGGGTTTTACCAAAGTACCACCAGTCAGGGTTTGCCAAGGTGCAATAAGGCGTAACCGAATTAGGGTGATACGTGTGGTCTGTGTTCTAGAACTAATACTGAAACGTAGATCTTGTCCAGAGTATAGTTTTGAAGCCTTATGATTGGTTGAATGTAATCTTAAGTAGTACTTGAGTCAGTTTTGTATACTTCAAACTCTTAAAAGTAAAATATTGAATTTTTTTAGGAAGCTGTGTAAAAAGATGTGCTTGTAGAAAGCCAAGCTTTGTTACATAGGAGTCAAACATAACTGACAAAGGGTGTATTATTATTATAAGCATAATCAAAATAAAGACTAGGTCTCTACCAACCCCTCGGATAAATTAGGCGTAATGTAGTCACATATAATATTATAATTTTTATCATTTAATACAAGTACTTGTTAAACTACAACACCCATATGATATTCCGGTTATGGGACCTTAACATTCACCCCCAAACCGCAATATCGTAAAAGACATCAAATTCTCGCGACAATTTACTTGAACCCTTCCGCGTCTCAAATCCCACCCAATTGTGAAAGTAAACCTCGTGTCACATATTACGAACACTTCTTTATATTTAAGGTAATCCTTGAAAAATCGGGAACACGCGCCGTATAACGTCAAATATATTAGAACCAGACATTTAACTCAAAACATTCCTTTGAATCTCACGCACACATTGACAATTTTTTCTTACACAGACTTTTCCGAACGTCTTCAAAATATCCCCGAGAGTTCCTTCGACACGTCGTGTACGTGAGAGTTGAGGATGTGTGCGTGCATTTTAGGACAGTGTTGGGTGTAAAAGCAGATGATGGCCGTACAATCTGTGCATAAGATGCGAAGGGTATGTCTCGTGGAAGGTTCTGGAACATTTGTATGCGTCCTTCGTTTGCGGTCGGGGGCCGTGTTTGGATGACCTTTGGGCGCAAGGTTCTAGTGGAAGCGGGAATGGATCAGATTCTTGTGTTTTATAATCTTTTTCTTATAAAAATTGTGAATTTAACTGTTGGTCTAGTGGTTGCAAGTGTACTTATGAGTTTTGCACCTGAAATGTCTTGGTAGTAAGGTCTGGACTTGCCCAGTGACTCAATTTGTGAATATGCAAAAAAAATCACCAACATAGTCATTATGTTGGTCATTTAAACTTCTGGCGATTGTGCTGACTAGAATCAACTTTTTCCTGCTTTCGTTTCCTTTTCCTGGCCCGCAGCGTAGCTCCACAAAGTTTGACTAATACCTTCCACATTAATGTTTGAAATAGTTATTTTAACAGGTCAATGCTATTAATTGCGTTGTTAGAACTATTCATATGACAAACATAATCAGCGATGTATATTACACTGCTTTTTGAAAACCATTTTTACATTATTTGGGTGATGGTTACACTTACGAAAATGATACGCAAAAATAAAATTCGAAATTGATTTTTCCCGTTACCTTATAGATTGACCTAAAATCTTAATGGCTTCAATTAGTTCTTTGTATTGCTGACTTTCTCAATTACATTATTCCTTAATGGAATTTATTGTCTTCACTAATATTGAAACGTAATAGATATTTTAATAAACGTCTCGGTGAGGGCCTGTCTTGTATAATGTAAGGACGACCGACGCGAAAAATATTTTCGAAGCTGCCTAAAGTCTCAATTTGCAACTGGAGGGATATGATCACTAAAAAAGAACTGCATTTTAAGATTATGCCTCATAGACATGTGGAGTAAAATAAATGAGGCGCCAAACGAATGTAAAGGTGATAATAAAAAAATATTTCGCTACTACGAAAATTTTACCACTGAGGTATTAAAACAATACCGATGTAATCTAATCACAATCTACATCGTAAATAACAATTGCTATTATAAAAACCTCATCTTCATGATTCTATTGTTATCCAATAGATTTCAAAGATTTCAAATCCATTATAATTTTGACATCTAGCCGTCAAGATGGCCGCCGTATTCCCACGCTTGCAATTATGCAACGAAATTAATGGTAGTTATAATTAAACACTGGACAGTTTTAAATATAGGATGCGTCGGAGGCTTTTGTTTTATTACATATTAATTAACCAGTTATTACCTTACCTAGCTTCTAGAAAAGCCTCACCTACTTACTTACTGTACAACAACAGTAACGCCCTTTATTGTCCCACTGCTGGGTTGAAACCACCTTTTTCCCGATAATTTCACTTACTCAAGGCAGATTAGCGATTTAACATTTTTTTCATACGTTCAGGTTTCCTCACTATGTCAAGTTAGTCTCCAACAGACTCAATAAACCTGAAAAATGTACATGACTTTACTAGGCAAGTCACATTAGCACTAGCAGGCTCGCCAACCTTCTAGCTAGCAACTATTTTTTTCACCACTACCAATACAAGAGTCCATGACCCTTTTTTTCGAATGGGAAATTATCAAATGACCCCTCCAGCCGTGGGTGTGGCGGGTGGGAGTGTCAGACTCTTACTGATCAAAACCCATCCATATTCCTTCTCGCAGAACCTTCAAGCACCTACGATCCGAACTTGGCTCTTTTCTTTCTTTTAAAACCCTCCACCGCCCATCAGTGTGGCCACAGCCTCACACGATGCTAACCGCTTCAGATATGGGAGATTTAGTTAAAATGTTGATCACACTAAGAATAGATGTAATAGTTTAGTTAGAAGGTGAGCTCAGACGCGCGGGCCTGCAGTGCATACTAATGGCCTACAGGCCTGCGGGGGTAGTTTAGGGTAGTAGAAGGTACATAAAGGACTTTGTAAACGTTTTGTCTAGGGGTAGTTTGGGTACCCTTTTTAAAATGCCAGTGTATTTTGGAGGGAAGTTGTTGTAGTTTAGCTTTGGGGACTCTTTTTACTGTGGGATTGTCACGGTAGGTTCGCCAGCATGGTTTAGGTGGCATTTCATCCTATTCTGATCCTAACTAATATTATTAAAATAAATATAAATTTGTTTATTTGTTACGGTTTCACGGCTGTACTGATTTAGATGAAATTTGGTATGGAAATACATAGAACCCTGGCGACGGTTATAGGTTTTCTTTTTATCAGGGTACGTGATTATTTCCCCTCAGGACTAAAGTGGAACTTCTAGTAGAACTATAATATTTTTTTTTCTTACATAACATAAGATTACGCCTGCTTGCCCCGAAAGGCTTAGATAGAGGTGTACCTATTAGTACAACCCCATCTATTGAAGTATTATTTAAGAGTGGTCGAATTTCTCGGGAATCTAGATTAAGATTAAGAAAAACCTGCGTATCTGGACCTCTTCCTCAGCAGTCGCGCTTTGAACCACTAGACCAACGAGATTTTTTTTCACTTCGTATCCTATATCTATGTTACATCATCGATAGGTGTTCACATATTGTTATTCTATCAAGTTGTATTTAACCTTCGACGTCTGCACCTCAAGGGCACTCACCAAGACGACTCATTTCGACGACGTTAGGCCACACATGCTTAGAATTACTAAGTGTGAGAATTTGCTCACATTGTCTTCTTCAAAGTGTTGTTTTCATTTCAAGTTTTCAGAAATATAATAACAAAATTCTGTGAAGTTTTGAAGTCTCATTAGCAATCGTAATGCCTGTAGAAAAAGTAGAGTAGACTTGAGTTTGGACCTTTGATTTTGATTCTCTAATTGCCATCACCTGAAAAAAAAGTAGTTCAGATTTCCTCACAACTTTTCAAAGGTGGCTTATAACTATCTCCAGGGTCTTCTCTACTGCGGGACGTTAAAAAAAGACCACGTCCCCGGAATACAAAGGGCTGAGGAAGGAACATGGATGGGTTTTAGTCAGTAAGAGTCTGATACTCCCACCCGCCTCACCCATATCTATGGAGATAGAGGAGATCCTTTTTTTCGGATGGGAATTCATCAAAAAACAAACAAACAAACTCACTTTCACATTTATAATTTTAAATAAGGATAGTTAGGATAGGTACGTATAGATAGATGGCACTATTATAAGTATAAAGTATGAAAAATAGAAAAGTAAACTTTAATAAAAATATTGGGAATAATATTAAATGAATGTAGAATCTACGAAAGCAATATATTCGAACCCTTTGCCAAGAAAAACAACTCCATACCGGCTCAATTTCATTTAATCAACCAAAAAGTTTTGATCAGTGAACCAAAGCAAGTCAGTCCATGGAACTAAATGACACAATCTACTTAGCTTAGTAACAAACTGAAATATAGATCTAGACTGAAACTTAGCTAAGTTATACGTCTATTGTTTTCTGCATGCACATTAACCTATATGGGTCAACGGTTCAGTAGCGATAAGGCTGGCTGCATGCTCGGTGCTAATCTACTTAATGTTATGCTTTAAGACCTGAATAATAAGCATTTCGTCTTAATTGTTATGGTCACGTGAAGACAGAAAACGTGTTCTATTAAAGTCTTACAAAACTAAGTATGACAAAACTAAGCATAAGAGTAGTTAATCAGAATTTATAAGGAACAAGCATTTTCCCATGATTTAACAGCAACTTGAGGTAATTACTTCCCATCCCAGTAGAAACTATCATATTTTCCTTCTTTAGAAATCACCTAATCTTACCTTAATCGGCTCAGCCATTGCACTGTGAAAGCGTAACGGATAGACAGATAGAGACAGAATTACTTTCGCATTTAAAAATAAGTTAGGATGCATACATTATTTAAGTTTTATGAAGACCCACGATAAGATGATTGCCAATTAAGAAATCTCATGTAACATGGGGCGAGACTCACGCCATCAACTGGACGAAAGTCCAGAACCAGTCCTGGCTGCTATTGCTAAATTCTCACTCACACTTTGGCCGACCTGAGAATCGAATGACGGACCTTTGCAGTAGCAAATGTAACCTCTACACCAGCAGGCTTTCTACTCAGCATTATACATACATATTTTACATCTAAAAAAATATTTTGAGCTTTCACACTGCCTAACAGCAAAACAGTTATCCGCACAGTTGGATCCACACAAATTGCGTTTTCCCGCCAATTAGCTAACGCGTCGCCATGACAGTTGCAATGACAGCTGTCAATGTCACACACAGCGTCAGCGCGTTCGGTTTAGCGTCGTAATGTCCACTGTTAGTGAATTATACGAGGGATTTATTTATAAATAATGGTGAAAAATAAAGAGTTAATATTTTAATAGAAAAGTCCTAGATGAGGAGATGCAATATGACAACGTCGTAAAACGATATTTTTTGGGTTTCGACTGGAACTTCAAGTATCTCACAAAACAAAAAAATATTATCAATAAACTTCACTATAAGTCTGCTCTAGCTGCGTAATGTTAGCGATGCGACGTTTACTCATGCGATATTACCTACACATCTAAATATATCTTAGTGTACTTCACGAACCCTAAATCAGGACACATCAAGGTGACAATCTATTTCCATACCAAATTTCATATACATAGGTTCAGCGGTTTCACTGTGAAAGCGTAACACACTGACATAGTCACTTACAGTTTCATAATATAATTAGGATTATAAATGCTAGCGTTAGATCCTCTTCGTGTAAGGCAGATACTGCTTCTATAAAAATATACATCTATGTTTTTGCAAGACTAACAGACATACGGAAACAACAATTATAATGATTACTTTGTGAATTTGTAACGGCTTCTTCCGCGCCAAACAGCTGGTTACTGTGAAATTTTTAATTATCCTTTTTGCAAACAATGTTGTCTCAATATAAATGTACGATACTGTAGTATTATACATTATGTAATAGAATACTTTCTCTCTTGTTTTGTACACGTTTTGAATAGAGATTCGCTTTGATACAGGTCTTAGGAATTAGTATGGATAGCGCGGCTGAAACAAAACACGCGCGGAAATATCTAGACTTGGGATATTATAAGTTTTTGATCCACAAGTCTTGTGTAGTACGGTTAGGTACTGCTAATGAACTGTTGATCCTTCAACAACATTTTAGGCATGAGAAAAATCCTTAATTTAGTAATTCCCTAGGGGGATCGATCGGATAATGTTGATTAGCACGGGAATGAAACGTAGAGCCTTTAAAAAACTGTAAGCCAGTTAGCTACTATGACTATGGAGTATTTTATGTGTATACTATTTACCGTTTTTTTTTGAATAAAAAAAGTAACACAAATCTAACTACAGTCATTTTGCAAGTTGTGTGTATTTTTTTGCGGACACAAAAAATATAATTTGCCATTGTAAATACATAATAGTATAGGCACTTATATACAGCTATGTAATGAATAACTACAAAGACGTGTAAAAACTACTTTAGTTTATAAATAGCTCATTTTCTTGGAAACTAAATAACTGTCATGGCGAGCAAACTCGTTTGTGGCGAGAACAAAAAACTTGGAAGTAAGGTACTATTTTAACAACCTTATCAATGGTACATAACTAAATCATATATAACTATAACTATAATAAATTCTTCCTTTCTTAAAACCATAAGGATATTATAACATCACCCGTGTACTCATTTTACAAAACATCATCACAGTTTCAAAACCCATCGAATAGAATTATCATTCTAGAAAAGGGAAAATAGGATAACATGAATATTATTTGGTACAATCCTAAAATAGTCCGGCGAATTCAAATTGGAATAATACAATAAGGCTTGAAAGGCATTTTCACTCCAATACATGTACTTACGGTTAATAAGAGTTTCTGAAAAAACCCGAGTCCACAGCAGAATTTAAAACCAGTAAATAATCAACCGCATTTTCCTCCATTCACAAAAAGTAACAATGAACCTTTTAGAACAAAGAATAATAAAGCATCGACATTTGGAATTCAAATCCAATAGCGCTGCAGTGTCGACGTAAAATCGCCAGGCTTTAAGATTAATCTCAGCTGAACCTGCGACATGCGACAAAAAGTCGCAACCAACGCAGCGTAGCCCTATACAAGAGATTGGTTGGTACGCTTTGTGCACACATTTACAAACCAATTGTATTGCTATAAAAGACAAATTCATTTCGTAACAAACCTTATGACAGTGACAATAAAGGTTGATATCAATTTTTTGCGATTATAAACTATCTTTGTAGAAATTTAAACGAATGAAAAATGCTAGTATATTTTGACTGCGTCAGTCGTTTTCGCGCTGGCCAGCATTCCGAAAGATTAGATTCTTTTTGTGATACAATGTCGTTCGGAAACCGAAATATTTGAGCATTTCCCTCCGAATTCGAACTGCCACTGTATTTCTGAACGTCATTTTGACAAGCAATGTTTGTTTTCTGTTTGCGATCAAATATTTTTCACCGCGAGTTGCGAGTCACGATTGAAGTGTGTGCGGGAAATACGCCGCCATTTTATTTTGTTTTCGTAAGAAGTTTCAGATTTCTATTTGACAAGGATGTTTGTTTTTCAGATACCTATATTTTTGGACAGTAGCTTGGTTTTAATATTGTAACTACCAGACTTTGTTTAGTGTATTTCAGGGAACTACTTACACATCATTACATAACAAAGACTTCAGGGGCCTTACCATGACGTGCCAAAACAAAATTGTTTTCGTTATGAAATAGAGACGGAGCTATACGACGTTAGTAGCTGTGTCACGCTCTCAAACTTGAATAGTGATTGCAAAAACACGTGGTGGTACAGCCCCAGGATGCATCTGAAAAATGTTGATGGAAAAACCTACAAAATCATTTCTCAAGGAATTAAACTTAGGACTTGATGCTTAGCAGGTAGGTAACGCTTGATAAAACGATACTATGGGATTTAAATAATATTATTGTTCCAAAAATCTAGTCTCGCGTAGGTATCTCCCGCGACTTTTATCATAACTGTGAAAATTTATTTTATATTATTCAATTATTTTTCATTATTTTATTAAAAATGTGGAAGTAACTCTCTGTCTGTCTGTCTACGCTTTTACTGGACAACGGCTGAACCGATTTTAATTAAACTTGATAAGAAGATTGAAGACATTTAGGTTATTTTTTTATGCGGGAGCGTGAACTATTTCCTTGAGTCAAACCACAGGAAACAACAAGTATTTAGTTAAAGTAAGGTCTTCTGTTGTGAACGTGTAAGCTGGATTTACAAGAGTCCTTTGTTTTCCCAATCAGTGTAGTGCTATAGACTCATAATTGGTGTAAAATAATTGGCGTTAATAACCCGGCAGTGTTTTGTTTACGCAGGGATTACGTCCCGGGCTCTCGTTAGCAAGCGCTCGGTGAGGTGCTAGAGTGAAAATAATTTTCTATGGAAAACAATAGATTTATGTGGCATCTAAAACTCTTTAACCGACTTCAAAGAAGAAGTAAGTTTCTGTATTTTAAGACTGTCTTTTTAACAGACTTCATAAAAAAGGAGGTTATCAATTCTTGCTATCCACGCTTGTCATTTGGTTGTATTTAAAATTCCTTCGTTATTTTCGTTTGGGAAACATTCGCAAAGAAAAGTTAAGAAAGTTATACAAGAAGAAAATCCAAGTACGACTTCAAGATATTACTATAATTATTATTGGTATAAACATACTTCCATTTAATTTTATTCTACTCAGTTTTTCTGCCTTATTTTCATACCGTATTTAGGAAAGCTTATTTAACGAAAAGAAAAGGAAATTCCTTAATTGTTTTTTTTTAATAAAATCGCAAAAGAAAATATTTTTAATTAAGTACTTTACCCATTTTATGTAATACGATATTTTAATAGATATCAGTAACCAATTGTAAGCAAAATTGTATTTGAACTTCGCTCCTTCAAATGTTAATCTTTTTATTATTCAAATCCAAACGTTTTCAAATTACTGTGTAATGTAGAAAGTTCTAAAGCTACACAATTTACATTACCCGCCTGACCTCTACAGGTAGCATCCCTGATAAATTTATTTTTTGTGTTTGTTCTGAAAACGAAGCTAATTACGAGTTATTTATTGGCAGTTAATTACAACATGTATTTAATTACTTTTTAAACGTTTTTTTTTAATCAATTGAATACACCACTTAACAAAATATATTACTAGCTGTTTCTTGCTGTTACACTCGAATTCTGACGAAATTAATTCGCAAAACCGGATAAATTTATCCTATGTACTTCCCAAAGGTTCAATCTATCTCCATACCAAATTTTATCTCAATCGGCTTAGTTGTTTTCCCGTAAAAACAAGACAGACATTGTCAAGGATCAGGATATCATATTTTCTTTATTAACATTTAAAGTAGGTAATAACCATGGACGACTTATCTCCGACAATGGATAACAGCGCAATCTCTTGTACGACTCCATCTGCAAGAGAAAAACAACAAGATAAATGAAAATAACCCGAGGAACGTGATCACACAACTTCATTACTTCTTTTCTTTGAATAGAACACAGATTATGAAGGAATGGAGTGCTTACGTCTGCTTAACCCTTTCCCAACTAGGGATCTAAAGTTCTAGTTTAAGTGGATGCAGCGATCAATATTCAATCAATATTAAATTCTATAATGAAGGTATAAGATACTCAGAATTTTATCTTATTATCCGAAATATTAGTTATTTTTATTTATTTATTTAAAATACTTTTCGCACATAAAAAATGTACAATGGCGGACTTAACTAATAAAATATAATTATGTATTGCTTTAGAGTGTCTATTTATTTTATAATAATAAATAATCAGCTGCAACATTTTTGGAAAAAGACTAGGCAGATAATCATAATTATTATTGTGGTGTGCCGTAACCAGGGAGACTAAAATTAATCCTCCATTCTCATTTTTTTCGGTCACAATGGTAATCTCAATATATGCCTAGTAGTAAACAACAGAGTAACACTAGGCACGGAGATAAAATTAACTTTTCGATTATTTGACCGTAAAAAGATAGGCTAACATGACAACCTTTATGAAACGACTCAGTCGCTAAACTCCCTATACATAGCTGCGTAACTATGAAGTTTCTTCAACAAACGTACAAAAACAGCAATGTATTCGTAACGCGATAAAATGCTGCAGGGGTATTTTCGCCGATGATAGGAGACTTCAGACTTAGCAGAAAACCGCTTGTGACGTATTACAATTTATCGTTCCTTCAAGGAGGGTTTACATGTCTAGGGAGAATTTCTTAATCATAGAATTTTGTAGGTCTACATCTAAGGACAAATCAGGCTTCTGAAATTTGTATGATAGGCTTACAATAAATAAGTTTCAAGAACAGTCTTACCAAGGGGTACCGTGTTACCCGGTAACTAGGTTGTGGAGGTCAGATATGCAGTCACACCATGTAAAACACTGATTCACAGCTGCATCCGTTTCAAACTGGAATTCGACCCCAACATAGTTGGGAAAAGGCTAGTCAGATTACTTACAATAAATCTAAAAACTAAAGAAAAATATTACATCTAAATAGTAGCTTCATTCACAAAACAATGTTATCATCATCGCTTTTGTCAGATCCGGAAAAATTCACACAACAATCATCAAGAGTTTTTACAAACCAGTTTATAAAATAATCAACAAAATAAATAAAAATATTTGCTGACTGATGTAAGTATACAAACTGATTGGATGACGTCACCGACTAATAAATAATGTATTAATAAAGAATGTGCTTCATTAGGCTGTCAGTTGTGTTACGTCGGGTGTGAGAGGCCTTAGGGGCAACATGAATAGTATGTTGAAGGTAAGATACCTATAGTATACGAGTAGTCTAGTAATTACTTGTAAAAAATACAATCTGGGTGAATCTTCAGTATTTTGCTGTTTGGTTTCCGAATTGTCAACGACGTTTAAATTGTATAATTTACAAGCTTAAAAATATTATGTTAAATAATGAAATAAATATAGCTTCTTAATGAAGGTAAATATTGAATTTTATACGGCTGGTAATAATGAAATTCGTGTGAGGAAGCGAACAGCGTCGAAAAACCAACCGCACATTTTTGAAGAATCACCCATCTGCTCTAAATATGTTGAGTTCGATTCCAATCTGACTAGGGTAGTATTACAAATAGAGCGACTGCCCATCTGACTTGCACAACCCATTTACCTGATAATGACTGTTGTCATAACTGTATTATTTATAAAAGCTTCTAAAACAATGTCAGACATTCCACATGATAATAAAAATCCTAGAGAAAAGGTTATAAATCTGACTAATGAACATGCCATAGCATAATAACCGCGTACAATAAAATGGCGCTTATGCTCCTTATAGGACTAGTAGCTTCATAAGGTGACACTAAAAGATGCGGTAAAGAAGGTTTAATAATAAAGAAGCATAACCACGTAGTACCTTTGACTGGGTATCTTTCGATGAAAATAACTGTGTAGAATAAGTTGTAGTTTCAAAGTTTTCCCAGTTGTGGACTGATAGGGGCTGATAATAATTTTTATTTTATTTATTATTTGTATCAGGCATCTAAGGCCCATAGAAAATACAATACATAAATATTATAACATAAAACTATATACTACCAGTGAACAACGATAACAATGAAAACCAGCAACTATTCTATAGACGAAAAGCATTTTTTCTACATTTTATTTTGATACTTTGTCAGCGTGACCCTGTATTACCTTTTTTTGATGAATACCTATGTATTTCCATACCAAATTACAGGTTTGTAGTACTAAGAGTCTATAAGTTATACCACAAACAGACAAACAGATAGACGGACATGGTGAAACTATGACTAGCTCGACGAGCCAGCCCGCGAGCTGAGCTAATAGCTTTAAATTTTTCGATTATAATAATCATATATATATTCTGATCCAGCCTGTCCCTTGCTGCCCTCCCCCAGCGACCCCTAAGCCGAGGCCCGTACCCCACTAGGGGGTGCCCTTAGCGTGTAGTTTTGTAAGTTAAGCCCTGGCTGGAGGCCCTAAATTCATTTAAGGCACTTCACAGGCAAGCCTGGTTAAGCAGTCGACAACCTCCTAGGTTGACCTGCGAGATGCCATACAAAAAAAGGTGAAACTAAGAAGGTTCCTTGTCGACTACAGAACCGTAAAAAAAGGTTATGCAGCTATATTATTTTTTAACCACACAACGCTGGAATCCTTACTTGATTGAACACTACGAAATTCTAAGTAGATCTTCTGTTGTTTTTTGTCCTGTGTCCAGTATTGGCATTGTGGTCTGTGAGTCATGGAATGCGTAACCTATGCAATGCATCGATTCCATCTTCTGATGCTAATGCTGTGGCGCTGGTGTTACTGGCGCAAACAGTTACTCATACAACATATTTCTCACAGTTTAATTAAATATTAATTATTGAACATAATTATCTTGTTTTTTTTTCTCAGCTTTGGCGTATTTGTCCCATTAGTTTTTGTCCCAATAGTTTATCTACTATTTCTCTGAAGTTTTCACGCCTAAATAGTCTAGATTTTAATTTTATAATTCTTAAACAGGACTTAAATTCAACTTAAAGGAATTTATTGTTCCCTGAGTGTCTATGTGAAACATATTTGTTCAAAAATAAATTATTTAAGGGAAAATTTAAAAAAGAAAACAGTTATACTAAACACTCTTCGTATTCCTTTGTCTCCTTCATGTAAACCAGCCCTAACAGTGACGTATCACCCACAATCATCGGGAGTGAGGTCGCATTGAACCCAAATTGAATGGAACTTCAACGGCAATAGCCCGTCTACACTGACTAGCCCAAATAATATAAGAGGCTATTGTCAGGCTAATAATGTTGTTTGCCAAGTTATATTAATATTGGAGAAGCTACTTTATATTATTCGTACAAGTCCACCCACGTCTGTCTTGTCAATCAATAAGATAGTTTTCAAGTCTTCTACCAATTAGGTACTTGTTACAGACAAAACCACGGGAGGAGCTTGTCCTACTTATATAATATTATAAACGCAAAACTTTGTAAGGGTTTGTTGCTCTTTCAGTAACTACTAGAGTTTTTGGTATATTTAAACATAGATAGAAAATGGCCTAAATTTATTTAAAAGGATTGCTAGGTACTTTGTTTAGATTTCAAAATTATACGGACGATATTCCATTCCATGTGTTATCGTGGGTAAAGTTGCTGAACGTTTAAAGTCTCTTTATTGGTAGTTATTTTATTAAAACAATGTTAAGAGCTTCCAACACCCGGTTTTCTTTAATTTTCGCTTAGGTAAACACCAAACATCTTCAAAAACAAAGTGTAATTCCACCATTTTGCACAGCGGCCATCTTGACGAGAATTGGCGCGAAACGACCATAGACACGATTCGTCTCCCCTTTTATGGTTCTATTAGGATTTTGTCGGCGATATTTTATTAGAAGTGTTATGTCAACTGTCGGGGCACAATCTTTGAGATTGCAAACCTTAAATTTTTAAAAGCGACGATTTCCTTCCTTATTCTTTGTTAGATTCTGGTTTATCTTTTACGACGATAATGAAAATGGCGCGAGGGCGGCAGTATACTGATTGTTTATCGATTTCCCTTTGGGAGTATTTGTGGCTTCTTTTGATGAATGTTTAATAACAAGTATTGTTCCTACAATATTTGTGTTTCGTGGAAATGATTGATTTCCCTTTTCTTTCATTCCCAAGGAAAGGTTATTGCAAATGACCTCATTTCTAAATATAATGATAGCAAAAACAAGGCGAGTCAAATACCGCCGGTGGTACTAAAAACAAATGAATTTACATTTCAACAAAATTGTTCTGAACACATAATTCTCGTGTAAAAGTTAACAACTACAAACAGCATTAAAATGATCAAAAACTGTAAGATAAGGGGAAAAAACGTGATTAATTAAAAAGTTGAACATAATCAGCGAAGGCAGAACTAATTTAAGAGATAAACACCAGTAATAAAAGTGACAAACAGTTCTGAGCACCACCCACTGCCAACAAGTATACGCGACAGGGAACACAGAAGAGTAACTGCACTTCTAGCTAGATATTTTGTTTTTAATTTATCCTTCATGAGAAGGGGTATCATTTCATTGATTTAATCAAAGAATTATTGAACAAATATGCTAAATAAAAAAGGGCATCTTGCAGATTAATATATAGTTTTACTAGCTGTTACTCGCAGTTTCACTCATATCTTTAGGAAACTACTTTACTCATCCGGATAACAACGGAATAATTTATGTTTGCATCAAATTGATTCAGTAGTTTTTGCGTAAAAGAGTAACAAACACATACATCCTCAGAACATTCACATTCCACGATCCCTTACTTATGGTTCTTTCAATGTGAACTTTATTTTGGATATATCATATTTAAAAATCCTTTTGTTTAACCGTAGTCTCTGTGACCTTTTTTTAGCTATAAATCATCTCGAATTTGATGCGGTAGCCCCGATGCTCTGTAAGAATGAAATAGATTGATGTCTAACGCGTTGACGGACTTCAAATTGTAAAAACAAAGTTGTAAGTAGACAGTTAAGTATTTATTTTTCTCACAGTCAGGTTTGAGGTTAAGTTTAACTTTGGAAATAAAGCAAAAAGTATCTACATACGTAGATACTAGTATAATGATGGTCATATCTTCAGTAACCTGATCTGATTAATCGAATATTAGCAACATAAGAGACATCGCAGACGCGTTGTCAGTTAAGAAAAGGCTGATAGTCTCGGCACTGGCAATTATATATTGCTTGGTTGAAATAGGTATGCTGATCCACTGCACAAAGTTGACTACTAGTGCCTTATTAATAACAGTAAGTAGTCATTAACTACAATTCAATTCCATTATTTTTTACACCTTATCACAAAAAAATAACTGTACTAAGGAATCTCTCATTTTATCTATCTATACTAATATAATAAAGCTGAAAAGTTTGTTTGTTTGTTTGAACGCGCTAATCTCAGGAACTATTACTGGTAGATACAATTCGAAAAATTCTTTTAGTGTTAGATAGCCCATTTATTGAGGAAGGCTATAGGCTATATCATTACGCTAAAACCAATAGGAGCGGAGCACCACTATTCCACGCGGACGAAGTCGCTGGCAGAAGCTAGTTATAAAATAAAGAAAAACACAGAGAAAGATCATAATATTTATATAGCAGTACAAAGGGATCAACGTTTCATCGACACAGTCTTGTGCAAACTAAACCTTCTGTAACACACTTCTCTGCGGCTTTTCTCTCGCTTAAATTGAATACTATACACAGTGTCTACAGCTGGAAAGCGAAGCGTGCCAGTGTTTTAGTAAATCACGTCATATCTACAGCGAACTCCTTTTGTTTTGAACACAACGGAATTGAGTCAGCTTCATTTACTTGTACAATGGTATATAATGTATCATGGAAAGTGTCTTCTATTTTCTTTTATTTATAGTGTAGCAGTTTTAGAGAAAATAAATTAAAGAAAAATTATTAACACGCTTGCTTGTCTCTGACGGTGTAGAGAGAGACGCATCCTATGATCGCACTGTGCCAAATACGGGCTCAAATGCCACGTAATAGGAAACCAATTTTTGAACTCCCGGCTACTTCTGAACTCCTCGATTTACACAAGATAATAATAATTTTAAAACAAAAACATAAAAAAAAAAAACAAAAAAAAACTTGGGTTAGAAAAGGGTTTATTGTGTGAGTTTTCTCGATAGCAATTCGGATACTGAGTACTTAAAAAACACATTTCCAAAGGAAACACACACTTTTTAATAAAAAGCAGCCGACCAGCCTTATCAACATATCCTAAAACTTTTAAACTCTCAACAAAGTATGAAAGTAAAAGAACACAATGGGTTGTTTCCAATAACCGGCCCATCTGATTTACGAACACAAGCGGACTGGCAGAGCGCTCGTTGTGCCCGTTTTATTGCCCTGGCGAGATTGAGCCGTCTAGGTACCACACTAGAAGAGATTTATCATTCTTTCAGTTTGTTTTTTAATATAAAAATATCACTTCTTCTTTCTGAGAAGAGTTATGTTAACCCAAGTCGTGTTTTTTTTATATGTGACTAGCTATTTCCTGCGGTTTCACCCGTGTTTCGAAGGAACTACTTAACGCACCCAGATAAAAATTAGCATGTAACTGTCTCCAGGGTCCTCTCTATCTCCGTACCAAATTTCGTCAATATTATTTAGAACAAAATAGGTTACGTTTTTGTTTATATTTTTCTAGCTATAATATAAAAAAACCCAACACTTCTTCTTGTGGGCAGTAATGTGAAAATATTTTTTCATTTTTTGTCTGTCCACTCGTTGGTTACTGTCATAGTATACTACACCCGCCCACGCGCACTCGCTTTATTTAGGTGTAACATTTTCAATTGTGTTGTGAGTGTCTACAGGTGGCTGTGGGGTTATTTTCAACTGATTATTCAAAACACGAGGCTTTAAAATTAACGGGAAAATATTTAATAGACCATTTTCCTTTTTGGAAATTATATTTATGTTTCATTTAAATATTTCCTCATTAATTGGCGCCCGTATGGATTTGTCGAACTATTATTTATTTTGTTTATATTTAGGTAGGTACTTATATTTATGACTATAAAACAATTTCAAAAATATTATATCTATATAATAGGGAGGACGAATCCAAACAATAAATTCTTTATCAAACATACCGGAATTGCACATAAAACTTCAATCTAATTAGCGAGCTACCCTTGTTCTAATCTTTATGGCATCTTCGGAATTGCATCCCCTCCGAGGGGTCTGTTCCCCCTATTATAATCAGGGTATATTTACAATATGACGTCATAGGGGTAGTCCGTGATTGTGTGCAAATAATTACTGTTTCCTTCCCTTAAATGTGTTAATTGTTGTGTTGAAAGACCCTGATAGGTTTGACATTACGGGTTCTGCAGTGGTAAGGTTTAGGAGGGATGCGCGATGTGGGGTCCATTCCTAAAATGAAGAAATATTTGTCTTATATGTAGAGGTAGATACAGTTTTTTTTGTTTAAATTTCGTACACAAAAGGGAAAGAATTGTATCCACCTATTCGTTACTAGTGATGGAACACTTCCGTAGATATCTGCGTTAAGGTTGATCAATATTAATCTACTACGAAGTTCATAATCATTCGTGAATTAGGTACGTTTTTCCTACGTTATACCTAACTTGTTACCCCAACTATTTTGTAAGACTCGTGCTGGTAATCCTATAAGGTTCTATTGTCAACATTCATGAGAACGCAACCCTAAACATAATTCCTCATTCCCACTAATTAACACCTGTCTGTCTGTAATGATTCTCAACACTAGGTATCTCTACTACACTCCTAACTTAGAACATTGTACATAAGGTATTTGCTCAGTGATACATAGGTTTCTGTTTTTTTCAAGTATTATATACTCGCTAATATTTAGTACATCCAGGGGGGCTAGACAAGTGGCAAAAACGCTATAGAAACGCTATAGAATAGAAAACAAAATGTATGGGAATGACATATAGCTAGTCGTAAACGAATGTCATTCCCATACATTTTGTTTTCTATTCTATAGCGTTTAACCACTTCCACTTGTCTAACCCCCCAGGACACTTAATAATATTATACTTGTTTGTAGGCACATGAATTTATCTGTCTGTCTGTCTAATAAAGTCATAAAATAAAGCCTGTTGGCGGATGGAGATATTGAACTTGGTATTATAGAAGTAAACAGGGATAAGTAGGCCTAATATAAATCTTACTCATCCCAAATTATATGAGGGAGAGATCTGAAGATCCATCTTTCTTCCTCAAGCTCTTTTGCCTGCCGTGGAGACCTATGTCTGACTGGGCTGATGGGGATGATAATGATGATGGTGGTTCCATTAATATGACGAACGTGAAAGTTACTGAGGATTTTTTTTTCAGTTTAAAGACTACTGAACAAACTATAGTGACATTTTTAAAATCTAAAATAGACCTTGTTCGGGATTAACACATAGATTTGGTTAATGTTGAAATTCCTTTTTGATCTAGAGATTGCTAAGGCGATTGCTGGGGTCTTGGATTCTTTCGAGTCAGGCCAACATCGATTTGAGTTCTTTTTTTCAAACTACTAAGCAGCCCGGAGTCAGATAGGTACTTGGCAATGTTACACGCCGAGTCTGGGAGGACACTTTAAGCTCCCGTCCCCGGGAACTACCCTGACAGCATTCATTGCTACCCTTCCATCCAGGATATACAAATTCTCTCGTTAGTTTACATGCTGGAACAATTCCCGTGTGAACTAGTAACGTAACTAATGAAGAGAACTCTTAATTACCGCTGTCGTTTAGAGCGCTGTACATAGGTGGTAATTCACACTTCATTGTCGGCGTAGACTGTTCTAGAAACAATTTAGTAATGTTGCATACCTCAAGCCTTTAGAAGGGTAGGCAGAGAAGGGTGACTCATAGTTTTGGAAGATCTAATGGCTAAATTATTTAAAGACCTAATTGGACTGCCTCGTGGGACTGACTTGCTGAGGTTCTGAGTTCGATTCCCGAGTCTAGGATTTATTTTTTCATCACAAAAAAGTCGTACCTATCACTTTCCATCACTTCACACACATAACTTCGTCTAACTATTTTTAAAAACCGGCCAAGTGCGTGTCGGGCCTCGCACTGTAGGATTCCGTAGTAGGTCTTAGTTAGTCGACTATAACTCTGTAATCGGTTAAGCCTACTTAGCCGTGATAGTTTTCCTTGTAAGTTCATTACATGTGCTACGTCTGTGATTTTTCATATTTCTAGAGACAGCCATTCAAAAGTTAGATGGGGGAGATGCTCGTATCGAACAAAAATTAGCACTTAAAAACTAGATATTTCGCAAATGGCTCACTTTCCTTATCGACTACGGAACCCTAAAAATGCAGAAATTTAGTCTAAAAGGAAAACCGCTAAAGTATAAAGTACAATGAGAACTGAAACACAAGCATCTATCACAACAATTACGAGTGACGTCACAGGATGTACAGCCGCTCCCCCAGTGACGACACCCATTGTATCGCCATTGTGTCGCCCACGAACTTGTGTGCGCTACTGTACTCAATAGCCTTTGTACACCGAGATGAAGTAACGGTACCATAACATACTATGTCATCATGAACCCCTTTGTCCTAATTACGTAAAACATGGAAATTGATCTTTCCTAAAGAAGTTTAATGTACATCGCTTCATTCGTGTTAATATTCAGTCTTATTGACAGTAAGAACAAAGCAATGCATATCATTGGATTGTCTTGACATGAATGATATTGAAATTACCTGGAAGAAGCTGTGTTCTGATTAAGTAGAATGCTAGCCTCTATTTCCAGAATTACTATTTAGAAAAGGATGGAATTTACAATACTTATTTACCAAAAGAGGTTTGCAATCGTTTACCTCTCCCTCCCTTCTACTATACCCTCAATTCGTCGGTCAAATAGGAGAGTGAAATTATTACTAATAGCTTTCCGCCAGCGGCTTCGCCCCCGTTGACATTTTCTTTACAGTTTGGGTTACATTATTCAAGTTTTAGTAGGGATCCCTAATTATTTCTGGAAATAAATATAGCCTATGACACTTCGTAAAGATGTAGCTTTCTAAAGATGAAAGAATTATTAAAATCGGTCCAGTAGTTTTTGAGTTAAAACCCTACAAACAAACAAATCTTTCCTCTTTATAATATTAGTATAGATATAGATAATAGTTTCCATACATTTTCAAATCCATAGACATCGCAGATGAGTTTCCATCCCAGCGTCAAAGCTGAATTGCGTCCTATGCTTGTAAGCCTACTAATATAACAAATACGAAACTGTATGAATGGATGTTTGTTCTTTCACGTGAAAATTGCTGAATGGGTTTGGATGAAGTTTGGTAGACACAAACCGTCTTACTTATAAAGTCCGATTATTTTTGAACTTGAGTAAGTAGCTTAATCCTGGATTATGAAGTTAAGTAAGGATTAGGTGAGAAATAGTTAAACTTCAGATTACAGGGTTTTTATAAGTAAGACGGATAATTTATGAACTAGATTAACACATAGAAGACTTTTATTTGGGAGCGCGGAGTAGTTTCCTCAGAATACGGAATCTTTTCCCTTCAAACCAAAACACAGCAATGTTTTGAGGCAAATGTTGTGATAATTCCCCAGCACAGTTCGTTTATAAGGAGCCTTTCTATTCCCTTACTACCCTATATTCTTTCTTAATCTGATAATCGCCATTTCATTTTATTAGCCCATATCTTCAATAAGTTCCACGCAATAACAATTCCTCCCCGTGACGTAACCGTCTCAGCACACGTAAAGTATTGAGACGCGATCAACGTGCAAACTTTTTGGTGAAATCGGACCATATTTTTTAAAGTTATCTGAACAAGGCAATCCATACTATGAATTATCCATGGTAATCCATCTCAGCTAAACCGATAGAGATGATATTTGCTATACCTATAACACTCCTTGTTGTGACTAGTTATTTTACCTGAATCTTGGCTTCTATCGGCCGATAGTCTGGTCGGTTTCTAAATCAGTATGAAGATGCATGCAAGTGCGCAATCTAAGATCTATGGTGTTTACCCAGTAACGCAGTTGTGGGGGTCAAATAGGCAGTCGCTCCTAATATTCACCTGCATCCATGCAGGTTCAATTGGAAGATAGGCCATAGTTGAAAAAAATATTCCTTTTTCCATGATCGTAAATCATACATTTCTAATCAATGGCAATAACATAGAGTATAGATATGTATTACATTATGTATGTATATACACTCTAAATATAATTAGAGCGATGAATCATGTGTCTGTTATCGACACGGCGATAATTAAGCGCTTCAAGCGATAAATTCAAATTATATTCAGAGCTAGTCTAGTGCGAACGCGAACTATACAGCGCTAATTTAATTTCATAGTTTTGTCGTGGCGTATCGCTGAAATTAATTGTCTACGAATTACGTCATATACTCGAACTGAAATTAATCATTCATTTTATTTTAGGATACGCTAACGTAAATATTAAACTTTTCAGATTGCTAGTGCGTCTGCTGATCAGATGAGGATTCGAATTCGGTCGGGAAAAACGGTTTATGAAATGCTGACAGCCTTCATATGTGAATGACCTATTATCGTTAGAAGTCTCAGCACTTCTAAAAAAGTAAACTTGATCAGAGCTGCCCGCAAACCTGCAGATACAATGTAACTAGCAGTACTGCCAATTTATTATTTGTACACAAACAATTGTAGAAAGAGTGTCATTTCTCAAAATGGTGACTACTAGTAATAACTGAAATGTTTACCAACATACAAGGTAATATTATGTACCAAGATAAGATACATTTTAAGACTTATAAAATACTAGCTGTTTCCCGCGGTTTCACCCGCATCCCGAGGGAACTACTTCGCGCACCCGGGTAAAAAGTAGCCTATGTTGTTCCTCAGGATCTATTCTATCTCTGTACCAAATTTCATTTGTCCAGTAGTTTTGGCGTGAAAGCGTAACAGACAGACAGACAGACAGAGTTACTTTCGCATTTATAATATTAGTAAGGAAGTAAGGATAAATCAAGTGAGTAACTGACATCGCCATCTATCAGAGCAAGCGTGGTGGTCATTACGCATGCCTTCTCTGTATAAGAAAAGACCTTTGCCCAGCAATGGAACAATTAAAAGCTACATAGGCAGTAGTTACAGACCCTAATATGACGTGAAATTCGAACTTTATTGCTCTCTGTTGCGCGTGTTGCTCTGTTGCTCGCACAAAGGGATATTAAAAGCATAAATTCACGGCTTTTTTCCAATTTTTGGATATCGCTATCACTTTGGGCCGCTAAATTGTTGCTTCAATTTTTTTTTTATCAGACTGTAGAAGGAGAGTATTTAAAAATATATAAATTAATAATATTAAAACAATGCAAGTAGGTATAGTTTGCTATATTACCATTGTTCAACCTTTTTATCATTAGGCAACCTGCAAGCAGTCATGGCGGATTTTAAACATCTGGGCCGTAACATTAAACTTTATAGTGACCTGGACTCGAGTGCGAAGAAGTGACGCTGCTATTCAACTACTACAAATAACCATCTCTTTTTTGCAATATCTAGAAACTGGGTTACTTTCACACCTCAGAGTACACCGCCGGTATAGTTCTAGCCAGAATTAGACCTGACTTTCCAGAGAACACAAATCTCCGAGTTATCTTTGAAATTGATGCTATTCTTATGTAGGTTTCTACTTTTCGCTACAAATGTCGTTGAGAAATAACTTCGCAGAATTGGAGCTAGATTCAAACCAAGGGCTGTAATTATAAACACTTTAAAGTAAACATCAGTTAAATCTTCTTAGTTATTATAATTAAACCATACTACAAAAAGCAAAGTATTTTTACTATCGACTGTCGTTATTATCGCAGTCATTACGCCAAGCAAACCATTAAAAAATAATTTCCCAATTATATTCAATAATTGGCACCAGAGCGAAACCACAGTACAACAGTAGACAGAAGACTAACTCCAAAAAACTCTTAAGTATTTTTCTTTGTTGAGCATATTATTAAAGCATGATATTTTTTTTTATGTAAGTAGGTAGTGCAGTCCACTACTCATATAGCGTATTTACTGCAAAATGATGCATAACCACTGATAATTGCTCATTTAACCACTTTTAATATATTATAATGGATTATTAAGCATCTACGTCATATTATTATTGCGTTAGCCTGAATCATTGTTGGACAAACATCATAGCTGTGGTATTAAGTACTGTTTGTTCCCCGCGTTTGAGGGTTTCACTTTACGCACCCGAATTTAAACTACCCTATGTCCTTGCACAGGGTTCAAGCTATTTCTATACCAAATTTCATCTCAATCAGTTCAGCAGTTTAAGCGTGAAAAAGAAGAATACCTTTTATTTTTCGCCAACAAATATATTTAACAATAAAAAACATGTTCACTGAGATATAAAAAAATAAAAATAATAAATTACTACTAAGAACAAAAAATAAAAAATTAAAAAGGATAAAAAAATAACCTAACCTAATCTTTGGTGCAAGAGGTAACAGACAGACATACTTTCGCATTTCTAATATGGAACTAGATGGATGGATTATTGAAGCTTCCCAATATTACATTTGCTTATTAGCTAGGCTAGCTTTGACATGGAATTTTAATATAACTGTTGAAATATGGGTCTGCTTATCCTTTCTGGAGAATTATGCATCAGGTTATGTGTGTTATCGAGCGTGTCTCATTGAATGAATAGGACTCACAGACACTTGTATCTAATAGATAACGCAAGTTCTGTCATTTGTATGAAAATCAAGTGTCACTTTATTTCAATTTTCTTTGAGTTGCCAGCATCGATTTTAAGTATTTTTGCAGTTCAATATGGCAC
Source organism: Pyrrhia umbra (assembly GCA_963891755.1). Lineage (NCBI taxonomy): Eukaryota > Metazoa > Arthropoda > Insecta > Lepidoptera > Noctuidae > Pyrrhia > Pyrrhia umbra. Next base: position 9,282,534 of record OY982943.1, read on the forward strand.
GATCACATATTTTTCTAGGTTTCAGTTGACATCTGGTTCCAAAGCGGCATCGAAGGACAATCACTGCACTCCCTTTTGACACGCAAAGTACATACTCTTATATACATGATAAAACTTCTGTTTCTTACTTTCTTAAGGATCAGAAGCCTATAATAATAACTATTATAAAATGCACTGGCATGCTGCCCAGTTTTTACAGAAACTGTAGAGATACTTGTGTCGAGATGGGGCAGCGGCCACATTGTGCCATGAAAGGGTGAGAGAACAATGCAATCGGTCAGCTTATGGTGGAAATTGTTATTTAGTTCAAAGTTTTTTAGTCGTTGGTCTAATGGTAAGCATTATTGCAGCATCATTTTTTTAGAAGCAGCTCAGAGCCATGCGCTTCATTTGATGCTAGTGTGAATACTGCAAGTAAGTACTGCTCCTACTTAACCAATTACCGTCTTACTTATAAAGACCGATTTTTAATCTGCTTCTTAGCAACGGATTAGCTTAAACCTATAAATGCAGTTTAGCGTTAATCCGAACTTAACTTAGTAGCTTAATCCTGTATTACGACGTTAACTCAGCATTAGGTGAGACATGGTTAAATTTCAGATAACAGGATTTTTATAAGTATGACGGTAATAGAATAGAGATGAAGCGTGATGAATGTCAATACGTAGCTACTTGGGACCTTGGTTCCAGGCTTTTACAAACTAGTAATCAGCAATTATCAACTATTTGGATAACTTAATTCATGACTACTATTCATAATACAATGTAAGAAGACAAAACGCTGGTTTTATATGACCTTGAACAGAATTCGAAAACATGTGTCAGCCACCAACAGATCCTATGTGATAAATGACGACAATTTTACAGAGTGAGACAAGGGTTCAGTCCTAAATGTGTGTGTTTAAGAGCGTTTACGCTGTCCATGCGCAAAAACAGTAATTTCAAACCTGTTTAATACCATCAACCAGTTGTACTACAAATATGTTAGTTACTAATAACTTTAGGAAATTTCACTGTTTAAATAGTTAGTTAAGAAAATATTTCGATTTATAGAGTATTTATGAATTCTATCAAGATAACTGATCAGAGGTTTTCTTAATTTCCTCATACAGCGTATGTTTCGATGCCTAAAACTCATGAAAATACAGGGAAACGTAGTTTAAAAAAAATAATAATCAATTACTTAAATCGTCAAGTAAATAGTTAGTTGAAAATAGTTTCCGATTTAGCGATCAAACAACAAGAAATTAAAAGTCAAATAATGACAAATATCCAGAAATTCAGATGGTTTTTTCACCAATATATCTTCTTTAATTTATTATCATAATGGCTTTTTATTATAGAATAAAGTCTTCTTTAAAACATCTGCTTTGAAATTTTAAATAATTTAGTGTAATTATTTTTCTATGAATATTTGAAATCTATTATAAAACACTGCGCGCAAATCAATTCAAATCAGACCGCCACGAGGCTTTCCAGAGTGAGGACGTGTCGCTCGATGCTCCATCCTGACCTGCGTTGACCTTTGCCGTGCGTACAAGGATAGCGGACGTTTATAGTGTGATAGAAAAGTCTTGCTACTTTGGTAAGTAAAATATTTTATTATTATTTTCGATGATACACTTTTTTAGTGACAACAAATTATAATTTAGACGTAATGGGAAACAAAACCAAGTTATTTTTAGCGAAAAAACGACAACGCAAAAATGACGAAAATATGGAAAAAGCAAGTGCTAAAAGGTTGGTATATCTATGTTATACTAATTCAACGATCGGCTTCGGCACCCGGTTATAACACATATTTTCGCATATTGGGGGTAATGTAATATGGGTTTTTTACTTGAAATAAATGATTATTTATTCGAATTAATACTAATTATACTATATTATATTATAGATGTTAGTATAATTAGTTTAACCTAATCACGTATTCGACAAACAGTTTTCTTGGTAAGGCAAATATCTTTGATTTGTGTCGTGATGCATGAATACACTATTAGATCACCTGAGCAAGGTTTTATTTCGGTAAGGCCTGTCAATCAGGACAATTGAAACTTTATTTCCATGTCATAAATGTCTCATAACGAGCCTTCGTGAGAGAAACCTACTTTTATTTTTTACCTACCATACATATACATAAATACTTACATATATAACTGTATTTAAAATCGAGTTGTAATAAATGTAAATAACATACTAATAAAAGAATCCCACTACTAAATGCAAAAAAAAACGAGTTTATGTTGCTTTAAAATGGACAATGGCTATGGGGCTTGGGCTAAAAATAAAATAATTATAATGAATCCTGCCAGATATCAAGATATAGCCCAAAAATCAGTCCTGAAAAAACAGTATTTACTTCATCAACTTTCGGCTTATATCTCGATATTTACAGGACAGACAAAATATTGTTTTTGAGAAGATCTTTCAGCCCAATCAAATGGCAAGCTTGTAATCAAACTATTATTTATGAATTCTCTTTTCCTAAGCGTGTTTTATTTACAATATTTTCTTTTATTTAATTACTGCTTCCTTTCAGATAACAAGGCTTGTGCGCTTACTGGTATATGGTTTAACTTCAGGCAATGTAAAAAAAAATCAAGTGATGAATAAATTATGGCAAGAGTTGAGTGTGAACACTAAAATGAAGAAGAGGTACTTTGAACGCTTTTTTAAAACAGTTTGTTTTACTTTTCACGTTTATATAGGCGATCACACTGTTTTAAATATGTTATAGGAACACTTCCTTGGTCCATCTGTCTGTCTATCACTCTATCAAGCTTGGGAATCAAAACCTATGGTTACTTATTGTAAGAAAAACTAATTCAAAAATTGTAAAAAGAAGGCTAAAAATTTGAAACTTTTAAAAGAACATAATAAACATAAGTAGATCCGTATAAAGTGTTTTATTTTAATAAAATTAAAACAAGTAAATTAATAAAAAAAATAAAAAAACTCGACTGCGATTATAATTTTAAATACCTACCCTATAGTGTCACTGTCACGATCAAGACAAATTAATGACACTTAATATACATATATATACACACATACATACGTACGCTCTAAAAACATAACCCTCCTGCCGCAATCGGTAAAAAAACATATATCTATAAATCATTACTATTAGGAAGGTTCAATAAATTATTGCAGAATTTAGTTATGTCTAAATTTCGATCTATAAATTCATGTTTATTTATTTATTGCACCATGTTGTTTACACTTGCAATATTATTACTGACTACTTATTTTATGTACTTACTCGCATCCGTTAGAATTTTTTTCTAAAATAATTCACTCGATGGATCAAAATGGGTTTGTTTGCCTATAGCGCGAGAGAACGCGCCAGCGCTACGCACACAGTCACATTCGTTTCTCTGTGAGTAAAACTTGCGTTAAAATACCTATACTTGACATCGTGCGCTATGCGTAAACGCTCTTAAGCTGGATTATATTATTTTAATGTAGCAGAAGACCTTATTCCAAAATGTTATGTTACTAATTCATTCTAGGTTTTTCGATTTTCCTTAAAAGAGTGTCTGTCTGTGTTATCTAATAATGACACCGGAAAGCATCGTAAAACTCATTCATAAACAGCCGTAAAAGAAATGAACTAGATAACAGTGTGTGATAACATTTTGAGTCGTTTTTGTCCTACATGCGTCTAGCATGTTATGTTTAGCATTTGTTTTTCATACTAACACATTCATTTTGTTTTATTTCTGGCAGTTTAGTTTTGTGGAAGCCTTAATTATTGTTGTCAATTACCACGTAAGATTAGATGTACTTACATTAATACTACTTAATTAAATACTTATTAATACATAGATATTTTTGTTGTCCATTTATGACAAAAACGATTGCCTATGTGAATAAAGAATAAAGAACACATACCTATTTTATTTTATATCAGAGAGGAATTACCTACTTTACAAAAAGAAATGGTATAAACATCCTTTTTCTTTCAGAATTTCTCTTAGCAGAAATCTAAAAAAAATAGTATGTCCTCTACTAGTATATGAGCATATAAATAATTATAATTCTGATAACATAAAGCGCCATCTTATCGCTACAGAGTTCACGCACCGGCGCGCCGCGTCAACTGCACGTAGGTTGTAACGTTAGGCTCCCTGCACACGGTCACTGTTGCAGATAACAACTTTGTTGGTTGCATTTTATTTCATGGAGGAAGTATAACATTTTTGATATTTAGTAGAAGAGATTATGAACCTATTCAGTGATTTATATCTTCATTATTTATAATAATTAAATTGTTATCATTACAGTACCGAGCGGTATATGTCCATATTCAAAAGCTTTAATTATTAATTAATCTAATCGGAATTCACTTCGTACGAACAAAGATATTATTAATTTTTTAAATACTTTTCTGAATAAATTAGAATTTCAAAATACGTAAATAAAAAACTTAAACAAGAACTCCAAATACCAATGCTAATAATAACAAATAGCTGTGACCCAGTTTGGTTGACCGACTTCTTAAACTTGTTTAACGGGACCAAGTTTTTTACTCAATTATGTTTTTAAAAAGGGATTCGTGAAACAAATTATACAATTTGTAGCACCTATATTTTACTCTTTACTCGGAGAATAATGCAGGGACTTGCAGCTCAATAACAGCCTGGCAGATTATCACAGCTAAGCTACACTTTCTGCGGTCCGTTTTATATAATACCTACTTATTTTGACGGCAAGTTTGGCGTAGTGGCTGAGCAATTGGCTACTGCGCGGCGTGTCGCGGGTTTGATTCTCGCACGGGACAACTAAAAATTGTTCCGGGTCTGGGTGTTTGTGTGCATGTGCAATGAATGTTTGTACGCACCCACGACACAGGAGTAATTCCCAGAGTGGGAGAACGTTTAAAAAAAATATTTTGATAAATCCTAACTATTATTATAAAAGTGAGTTGAGACCCTGGAAACAGTTATTGGCTTTTTATCCTAGCGCGTTAAGTAGTTCCCTCAGAACGCGGCTGAAACCACGGGATAGTTAGTTAGTTACTTTAACAAATACTATTGTTAAAGTACTATGTTGGTTCGTGTACCTGGGCCCTAACTCCGACATCGGTTTGGCAGTCATCAGGCCAGTTTTGCTATCCAACTTTATGCGCACGTAAAACTGTTCGCTGCAGTTAACCCTCTACGGTTTTAGAAAAGCGTGCATTAAAAACTTTTTACGTTTTATTTTTTACTTTTTAGTTACGTTTTCATGCGAGTGGACAGTTTCATGGGTGCGTGATTTCAAATTGTGAACGATTTTGGTTATAACTGGCTACTGGGTTTTGTTTTAATTTCGTTAGTTATTTTAGCTTTGTGTACAAAAACTAAATATTTTTGTGAAATATGCGTCTATTTATTTTATTGGAGTGGAATTTTATGCAGAGGATTTTAGAGAGCAATTTATTTTCAGAATATTTATAGTTTAATCTGAAATATGTATTTTTTCACCCAGTTTCAGTTTTATAATTGTTGATGGGAGAAAAGAATAAATAATGAATAATTATTATTTGTGATAGCGACGCATACAATCAATAAGTCGTAAAATAATTAGCACATAATTCCTAACACCTATTTAAAAAAATCTTACTGATAAATACGAAACTAACTCTCTCTGTCTGTATGTTCGTATTGCTATGATTGATATAGCCATTTAAATCTATGTGGAGATAGATTGAAACTTGGAAAAGGATAATATTTTTTATCTGAATTCATGAAGAAGTTCCCTAGACAGACATGAGTTAAACCCCTGGAAAATCTAGTTAACAATAAAGACCACCATAAACTTTCGTAAATCCTATGTTATTTAGATCTATATCGCACGTAATCCATAGACAAGCGCTCTGTTCCAAATTTACTTACTTTATTGTACAATTTCCATAGATTATAGCTAATTCTCCTTCCCCCTAACTCAGTGGGGTGCTAATTAGGGATGGGACCAAATGACTGTTATTTGAGTAAGTTTTTTAGTATGAGATTAAAGTTTTAACTGTGTTTTGATAATTTGTATCTGTATGATCCGATTATGCATTAGTTATTTTGTTCATGTGCCAAACAATTGCTTAGCAATTAAAGTACTGGGCCGATTTTGATGAAGTTAACGAGAACGCTAAGGGCCAAGGAAGGAACATGGATGGGTTTTAGTCAGTTAGAGCCTGACACTCCCTCCTACCCCACCCACTACGGGAGGAGTCATTTGATGATTTCCCATCCGTAAAAAAGAACCTAGGTGTTTCACTGAAGAGATAAATTGTCTTTGTAACTATTTAAAGGATAGCTTAGCATTGCCAGTAGACATGCAAGTATTTTCTTGTTTTGTTTCATACTTTGCAAAGTTCTATATTTTAAACTTATTTACGCCAGCAAAGATGTTTTCAGGGTACCTGGGACGTTGTTCTATCTCCTAAACTGTGTCTAAAGAGTTTGTCTGACCAAATGATACTGCAAGCACGAAAACAACTGAGTTTGTAAATAAGTGTAGCACAGTCAACTCGAGAGGAGCCACTGTCGACGCACATCACTAGACCAAGTTGAGTCGTGTAGCTGCCAAGTGAAGCTGGCATCTGTTCAATGTTCCGTCTCTTTCTCTCGCAGGGATTTATAGCACCTAGCCTTTTTATTTCGCCAATTACATTTTTGTAGTGTGTAGAAGCTTCAGTATACCCAGTGAAATAACTTGTCTGGGAAAGTACAACCGAAAATTTACAAGTTTAATTAGGAACTGATTTAAAAAATATTAAATTATTTACTGAATAATTTCAGAAGATTTTTTTATTAAGATTGAATTATTTTTGCTGCCGATTCTCGTCGTTTTCAACTTACACAGTATTGCTTCTATATACAAAATCCACATTTTATTTCGAGCCAAATAAATAAATTACAAAGAGAAACAGCCGCGGGACGATCGAAATATAAACAAGAATTAATTAATTTAAAACTACTGGCGATACAGATGAAACATTTAAACAGTAACAACACGGGCATTGTACCCGCGTACCCACGCGTAGCCATGTTAACTTTAACAAGAGAACTCCAATTAAAATGGCACAAACGCAAGTACACAAGATCGTGCGTATATATTAAACTTTTAATCCGATTCGAACCGGATACAAGCGGTAATACCCAGTTATAGCCGGTTAATGGATAAGTTAGCGAATGAAGTGACAATTTGTATTTGGTTTGTAAGCTGGAGCAATACTACTGCTTGTTGTTAATTGTTTGTATAACTACTTACTGACCCTTAAATTTATGCAAACTGGAGATGCTAGACAGTGGTCGCATCTACTTGAAGAGTCCCCGCAGACCACAGACTTTCTATCGGCCGATAGTTTGGTCAGTTTGAAGATGTATGCAAGTGCGCAAATCGTAACGATCTTCATTCTGATTAAGAAACAGACTATGTGGTCTCTAAAGAGTATTTGTCAGTCAGGGATAGTGTCGCTTATGATTAGATAGAATGTTTTTAGAATTAGTTCAGTAATTTGAGAGATCCTACATTAATTTATAAGTTTGAAAGCATACAAAAAAAAAAGATAATTGTCGTCAAATGAAATTACTAGAAAGGAAATGAAAAATTATCTGGCGCCGACAACAAATAGTTTAGAGTAAAGAATGTGGATTATTTCAAATGTTACTAATTTATAAATTAACGAAATACTTTTAAAATATTGCCGAAACCCGTAATACAATTTTCGAAATTCGGCGGTTTGACAATTTTTCCAATATGTACACAATAAATATTTCACAATGTAATATTAACGACATAGCTCACACAAGGATCTTGGAATCCCGATTCTCAGATTGCGGAATATCATCTCACATCAGTAGCCTCCATGTACTAGCTCGTCTGTGTTTCGGGGAAATGCTCGCGCGATCCCGCCGGAAACGTTTAATTGCATTCCATTGTCTGAGCCCGAAGATTCCTAGTGATGGGAACATGAAACGTGAAAAAACGAGCAATTTTTTTTAAATGGTCGTATGTGGGTGATTTTTAAATTGGAAATTGTGGAATCGTTTTTATATCGAGAGAATATTGCGGAACGACCAATAAATAGTCCGAATGAATACAATTTAACTTCGATTTTTTTTTAAACGGTATCTATCATTCTATCACATTTTTTTTCGATAATTTGTTCATGTAGCGAGTTGCAACTATACGAGTATCTTTCACTTCCTAACATTCGTTTAGACGAGGATGATACTATAAAAAGTTGTTTTTGATGTTTTTCAAAATAGTGGTTTTTGAGTTAGCTCAATGTATTATTCAGTATGCAATAACGTAATGATCAACAGTATGCAGAATAATTAACTAAGTTAGTCAAGTAAGTTTGATAAATGATATTACCTATACTTGGAGCTTTGTATTGATTAGTGTTGAAAATGTCTGAATTTTATCTATCTATCTTCTTCTATATCTATCTATACTTATAATAAATCTGTAGAGAGGTCAATTCTGTACATGAAATATATTTCCAAAATAACTATTAGGGGGTGATTAGGGATCGATACTGATGCCAAAAATGCAATCAGTAAAATTTTTGTCTGTCTGTCCGTCTGTCTGTCTGTCTGTCTGTCTGTCTGTCTGTATAAACTCTATAGAAACAAAAACTACTCGACGGATTTTAACGAAACTTGGTACAATTATTTGTCATACTCCTGAGATGGTTATAGTATACTTTTCATCACGCTACAATCAATAGGAGCAGAGCAGTGAAGGGAAATGTTGTCATTTTGTTTAAACGCGCTAATCTCAGGAACCGCGGCTAAGATTTAAATAATTCTTTCAGTGTTAGATAGTCCATTTATCGAGGAAGGCTATATGCTATATATCATCACGCTAAGACTAATAGGAGCGGAGCACCACTATTCCACGCGGACGAAGTCGCTGGCAGAAGCTAGTTTTGAATATAATTTTCAAAAGTACATAAGTACTTACATAATATTAGCATCCACTTTTTTATGCTCATTAGCTCATCCTTACTGACTTCGAACTACAAAACGACTCAAATAAACTCAATTTGCCATACTTTTTATATTATTCAAATTCTTTCTGGAAATATTTGTGTAATGAAGATTTAAAAAAGTCCATTATAAAGTTCATCTTGAAACATAATGTTCTTTACTTTCAATCCAAGTTTAAGTTTCTTTGAAATATTTTATGAGGCTACATCGGTGATAAATTTAGAATAAAACCTTTGCCCGAAAAATACATTATTATTAAAATTGTGAACCTATCCAGTTCTGTCTGTAATCACCAGTCACACAGATTAAGACTATTATTAATAATTATTATAATATATTATATACACAAGAGCCGTTATGCAAAATAATAGTTATTTAAATATGAATATCCATTTGGTAGGTACTCGGCAACTTAAAAAACCATTCAAATATCTTTACTAATACCACAAATTAATTATCACAGATTCTTTTCCGACTTCGTCTCAAACAACTACGACTTCCCTGTCTCCGACTTCCATCCCATCCCTAGTCGAACAATAGCTACCGGGGACGATTTGTAGTTCACCCGGCTGAGTTACTACTATACCCGGATAAAAAGATTTGCGATAACGATGCAGATAAGGAGGGGGGCAAAGTTATGGGACTTTCGGGAGGGGTGGGGGGAGTTATGGGAGTTTTTATGTTGTTGTGGCGTTGAGATAATGTATTGCGAGTGAATTTTGTTTTTGAATGCTGGCTTTTATTTGTTTTGCGAAAGCTTTGTGGTAACGCTTGAAGATTTGCGGTAATAACTTTGTAAGACGTGTGACGACTCGGCTGGCGGGGTGTGATTGCGAGCACCTTATTATATATTTTAAATTAATAACAAACATAATGAATTAAATAATTAGTTCAATTCATAGACACGAATTAGGTGTTTATTTTTAATCAGAAGTAGGTACAACAAAGAAGTAGGTAAAAAACCGGCCAAGTGCGTGTCGGGCCACGCGCAGTAGGGTTCCGTAGTAGGAGTTAGTTAGTCGACTATAGCTCTGTAACCGGTTAAGCCTACTTAGCCGTGATAGTTTTCCGTATAATTTCATTATATGTACTACGTCTGTGATTTTTTTCACATTTCTAGGTACAGACATTCAAAAGTTAGAGGGGGGGGTAACTCGTATCGAACAAAAAATTTCACTTAAAATCTAGATATTTCGCAAATGGCTCGCTTAACTGAAAAATGGTCTTCACACACCCATAATATTTTTGAAAGACCTATCTAACGATACCCTACACGAAGGAGTACGCGAGAAAAAAAATATTCATCCCTACTTTACATGTTTGGGAGCTACCCTAAAAAAAATATTTTTCAAAATTTTATTTTACCACTTTTTCGGCGTGATTAATATACATATTCGTACCAAATTTCAGCTTTCTAATAACAAAAACCACGGAGCTATGCCGCGGACAGACAGACAGACAGACAGACAGACAGACAGACAGACAGACGGACAGAGCGAAACTATAAGGGTTCCTTGTCGGACTACGGAACCCTAAAAATAGCTATTATTTATTATTATAAACTAGCTGTTTCCGTAGGTTCTATATCCTTTCCTTCAATCTATCTATCTCCGTACCAAATTTCTTCAGCCGTTTTCCTGTGAAAGTCTAACAGACACAATTACTTTCGCATTTTTTATAAGGGTAGATATTTTCATAAAGAAGATTTTAATGGGCTATCTAACACTGAAAGAATTTTTCAAATCGTACCAGTAGTTCCCGAAATCAGCGCGTTCAAACAAACTCTTTAGCTTTATTATATTAGTATAGATACCTACCTAGGTGGTAAATGAGTATATACGTATAAGACAGAACATAGCTAGAGCTAGGTAACAAATAGCGAGCGTCAGTAAGTCGATGCGTGGGACACATTAGTGGTGCCGCTGATAAACTGTCCCGGGGCGGTGATTTAGCGGGACCCAGCGGGACCGCCGCCACAGTGCAGACAGAACAGTACAACAACTATATCCTTACTTCGTTCTTATTAATTTTACGTAAGAATAAAAAAAATCTATCGAATATTATTAGACATAGAGAACATAATTTACTTAAAGACCAACCAACATGAGGCGAGTATGTAAACGTCACGCGAAAATTACATACAAAATTATAATGTATGTAAAATACATAATTATTGGTCCTGCCTACGGACATATTTCGAACTCATTTCCATAAATATAAAGTATTTAATTTATCATGAACTGGTATTTTTATAATAAAAGAACGGAATTTATAGAAGCTTACGCAAAATACTACCTATCTTGAATTAATGACATGAATAATAAAAGATTCATCTGTGATGTACGATGAACTGCCTCAATGGTCTAGTAATTGTAATCACTACTGTTCAACATGTGGTCCTGAGGTCATTTCCCAGTTCGTATGACGTATTTTTCGTCCCACACAGTCGCCATACCACGCTTACGGTAGGTACCTACTATAAATCATCACCCGAGTAAAAAATCATTATTCCCCTGTGCGCGACTCTCTCTTTCTTCCTATCTATATTTTTCTCTTTTATTTCTGGAAATAAAGATTTTACAATTTAAGAATTTCTCAACAGCAACTCGGGGCTTGCCGTATGAACATAGAAATCCCATGTGTTAAAACATAACTTTAAAAACAACACCATGCTTATAAGGACACCACTACCTATACCTTCGGATAAAACAGGCGTGGTGATAGGTATGTGTGTAGTAACCTATCACTCATTGAATGCTTATACTAACATAGAAACAAAACAATAGTAAATATAAAGAATCGAAGCTGCCGATACTCAAGGTGACTATAATCCAAACAGGTTTGCGCGAGTAGTATAATTTGTGAGCCGTGAGCTTTCGTATCTGGGCCAAGGATCTTGCAGGGAGAATTAAGTCGCTATTTTGTTTGCTAACCATCTGTTTGAAAGACATTCATGTTAGAAATATAGTGGTCTATTAATCTTTGAAGTAAGCTTAGATAGATGTAAGCTTCTCACAGCTACTAATATTTATTTTTAAAATGTCCTAAATTCTGCTTGTGTTACTGACAGTCCCATATTTTACCTGTAATATCAAAGTACCATGTATGAGGGAGCCAGCCTATTGCCTTCAAATAAGCACAAATGTCGACTCCGGGCAATTTTTTTACTTTGCCCGAATTGAGAATCGAACCTGTAACCTCATGCTTAGCAGCTGAGCTGAGGCAAAATGGGATTGATTCACTATTTAAAAAAAATATGACTTAGAAATGAAATAAGCATAGCACGTTTGGCATAGTGGCTGAGCAATTGGCTGCTGCGCTGCGTGTTACGGGTTCGATTTCCGCACGGGTCTGGGTGTTTAGGCATGTGTAATGAATGTTTGTAAACGCACCCATACAGGAGTGATTACTAGTGTGGGGCAACGTTTTTTAAAAACATACAAAATATAAAATCAAAGTACTTAATATGCATTATATGTATAATTATCCCGATTAAATAGTAGTTGAATGAATACATACATACATTGTACATACGGGAGTGATACATAGCGAGTGTTAGCTTCACTGTTCATTCACAAACAAAGACCGATATCACGGAATCGGATTAATTAAATACCATGCGTTTGTGCAGTATCTGTGCGCTCGCACTGACCTCAATATTCTGTGAAAATTGGGTTGCATTTAAATCCGTAGCGCTGCAAACATTATTCTGTATACTTTGCGGACTATTTGTAATGAATGGCCGAATTAATCAGTGTCTTTTATTGATAAGATTTAATTTATGGGATGCTGCGTAGACGTCGGCGCATAATTAGTTCGTATTTGTTTTCAGATTGTGATCCTATTGTGGGTTATTATTACTATAAAAACAGATACACTGAGTTTTATAGAAGTAATATACTAAACACTTTCACTTTTTAGGGTTCCGTAGTCCGACAAGGAACCCTTATAGTTTCGCTCTGTCCGTCTGTCTGTCTGTCTGTCTGTCTGTCTGTCCGCGGCATAGCTCCGTGGTTTTTGTTATTAGAAAGCTGAAATTTGGTATGAATATGTATATTGATCACGCCGAGAAAGTGGTAAAATAAAATTTTATTTTTCAGTTAAGCGAGCCATTTGCGAAATATCTAGATTTTAAGTGAATTTTTTTGTTCGATACGAGTTACCCCCCCCTCTAACTTTTGAATGGCTGTACCTAGAAATGTGAAAAAAATCACAGACATAGTACATGTAATGAAATTACAAGGAAAACTATCACGGCTAAGTAGGCTTAACCGGTTACAGAGCTATAGTCGACTAACTAACTCCTACTACGGAACCCTACTGCGCGTGGCCCGACACGCACTTGGCCGGTTTTTTCTAACAACAATCTCTTTTTTGGACAAATACGAAAATATAATGCTACCTGAATTCGTACTGCAGCTTCTTCAAGTGTACAAATATTCAAGGTTTTTTATTTATTTATCAAATAATGACTCTTTTATCACAACATGTTTCTACTTCTTCTTTCATGAAAATTAAAGAAAGAAACAAGCTAAAAAAAATCTCCAAAGAAGTGATCATATTAGTAGTACGGACTTGTCCTACTGCAGTGGTCAGCACACTGTGTCCAATACCCGGGATCGCAGTAATTACACGTCTTGCTGACTGGGCCGGAGTAATCACGTGTGGCCCGATACAGTCCCTCCCTGCCCCGGAGACACTCCGAAAGAACTGCTCGCTATCTAACTAATTGACTGCAAAGAGGGTTCGATGTCCCGTTGATTAAGTTACCAACGAAACCAATATTCATTTTATATTTTATTTTTTTTCGAGTGTCGCCATTATTCCCCGAATGATTGAAACAAAATCCCGAAGTTTGGGACGCCCATATTTGGCCAGTTTTGTTTAAGTTGTACTCATATATGAACCGGGCACAAATCCAAGTCTTATATGTACCTACTTTCAGAAAAGTTTCACATAAAAAAAATTGGAAAACGCAGCGCGAATTGAAAATTGAACCCAATACCATAAGCTCAGCTGTCGTGTTTGTAACCACTAGACCAACCTAGCCTACCTTTTTAACCGACTTCAAAAAAAGAAGGTTACTTTATTCGGGGCCTTTCGTTTTTTATCCATCTTTATTACTTTTACAGTTGGTCTGAAGCAATAACTTGCCAAGGATGACTGCGCCTAAGACAGGAATAAGTTTATTCCCTAACATTACTTTTTACTGATGCCATTAGGTACAAGTGTAGGCACCAATACAGCTGAAAATATTATCTGAACCTAGATATTTTATGTTTTAACTCGAACTTTCCTGCTCACTTTATATTCCCACCTCCGAAAATCCCGAGCAATATAAAAAGTAATTTTTATCCTAGACAAATTCCCGGCGCTATTATATTCCCGTGCATAGTTCGGGCAATATTTTACTGGCGCGGGCTATTATTTATTGCTCGCATTTCTCCTGCCATTTATTTGAAGGGTTGCATCGGATATGTGCGGATCTCTTGGGGAACTTCAACAAGCCGAAGGGTTAGCAGGCCAGGTGCTTGGGCTGAAGTTTCATACGCAAAACTGATGAAAATGTTGTTACCATTTATCTTTCCTTACTACAAATAATATAGTTATGTATACACGGAGTAATCTAATTCACTGTGAACACATGAATTTCTATATAGGCAATTTTAATTGTATCATAAGCTTGCGCGCGGTAACGTATAAACAAGACATTAGGAGTTGCCCGGGCATTCTAATTATAATTATTTTTATTTTGATGAACAAATGTTCTAAAAAGGTTCTATGTCATGGACTGAGTACCTACATACCTTTCGGGAAAACACTCAGAAAAAAATCAATCACTTTTTAGGATTAAAATTAATTCGAAATAGTTCAATGGTTACGAACGCGCTTGCGGGGTTTAGGTTCAAATCTAAACCTGTTCGTAGTATACCTAGTGGTGAACCGGATTACCTATTATAATGTACGTCATACCTCTTTGTGGATTATATAGGTAGGTATTGTATCTTGTTTGTAATATAATGAAATATTCAACTTTAACCAAGACTATTTATCAATCATGTTTTTTAATAAACCAAAGTTCTGTTTGATCACCAAGCGTACCTAGATATATATAATCAAGCGTTTCACTGGAAAATATGTTAATTAATGAAACAGTAATTAATCTGATCAAAGTATAATAATTATGTTGTGGTTCAGTCAATAAGTTTTTTTATATATTTTTTTACTTTTTTGTTGATTGGTACTTGTTTTGAAAGTACCTAGTAAGTATTTTTGATTTACGAAAATTATTGACAATAAGTACATTCACCAAAATGATATCATGGTTTCCATAAGCAAACATGTCACACCATATCTAAGTATTTAATGTCGAATACCTCGGCTATATACCTGTGTATGTATGAGTCACTGTATGACTCATGTATGAGATTTGTATGATATTACTCAGAACGTCACAAATAACTTATGATGATAATAATGGCTAATTAAAATATTCTTGTTTTTACGAGACTAGGTACCTAGAAGTTGTTGGACCTATTTATAATTAAATTAGGTAGGTATAGAAGTGCTGGACACTGTCAGTCAATGGATGGGTGTCCATATTCTGCCTGTTTACAAATGTTTTGTCTTGAGTTCGTCTGAAATTTAGTGTTTTCAATGGATTGAGTGCTACCCAGTAAATGGGTTACGGAGGTTATAAAGGCAGTCGGTTCATGTTAAATACTGATACTACCTCGTTGGTCTAGTGGTCGCAAACTCGACTGCTGTGCTTGTGAACGAGGTTCCGGATACAATTCCTGGGTTAGGCTGACACTGCTTTGTTTAAAAAAAAAACAGGTAGGTACGCAGGAGATATTATAGTGCACGCACGCTTGCGCAGACACAGGTGCACTCTCTATTCCCTCACTTTCACAGTCCTCAGAGTCGGTAATCCGACACGACCGGGATTCAGGTTCAAGGCCGACAGCTTTACGTGCTCTCCGAGGCACGTAGGGGTCTCGCTATGTTAAGAAAATGGTCACCCATCCATGGACTGACCGCGACTAGCACATCTTAACCTTGCTAAACCTATCGATCCGCATGACTGTTACTTAGCTACAAGCCCCTCAAAGTAAGGTAGTTAGAGCTCGGTAGGAGGTAGTAACACCCCTGTGCCTGGGAAGGCACGTTGAGCCGTCATCCCCAGCATTGTTGTTACAATAAAATTAGATGTCAGGCAGGTCCGAGGACCTATGACCTAGGCCCTGTAAGGTTTGTAAACCTTTGCAGCAGCCCACACGATAGTATAAAAATATTACTTAATTATATTTAACAGGAAAATGTTCCAGTAAGTAAACAATTTGTTACCTATTCGTTATTAAATTAATTGTTGTTTGTTTTTTCAATTCTGTGGCTTATTTAGTGGTCGGTAGCTTACCACTACCTAAGTAGGTATGTTTGAATGAAACAATAATTGTTTTTTTCTAGTATTTAGGTAACTAATCTCTGGTAAAAGGTATGTTATCTTTATTTCAGTTATGTAAATAACTACAAAGGTTAGGTAGGCACGGCCCGCGATTCTGGGAAACTTTATTTTGAATAGATTTACATAACAGACAAATATTATGTGTTGCTGGGGAGTTTGTTACGTCACTTCTTTCCAACAAAAACACGTAGGTACCTAGGTGTTTGGGAGCTGTGGTGATTTTTCGCCTAATTTTGAATAAATAGCTTTTGCATTTTCAGGCAAGTCACTCTTCCACGGACAAGCCGCTGCAAGCACATTTTAACTTCGCAGTACGATCGTAGTTGTTATAACTAGGTACGTACCTGTAATATCTCCTCCATATAGTAGCATTAGTTATTCACCACTACCATACTAATACAAGAGTCAATGACCCCGCCTATAACAATGATATTTCACACAGTCGCGTCTCAGGCCACCACTGAAACCTGCCGTGATAATGTTTCAGCTGACTAAATACACACTAGTTACCTTAAAGCCTTGCCCAAGTTATGCGTTAATAGAAATAAAAGTATTTATCTCATAATTATGTTAATCCAGTAAGTACATGGTTTATCTGTGTGTTAAGTTTTACCAAAATCCATTCAGTAATTTTATAATAGGTACGAAAGTTTAGTATAAGAGGCCTTTAAATAAACCTTGCGTAAGTAGGTAATGTATTAGATACCTGCTACAAAAGATATATATTTATTCATGTTTAGTCTGAGATTTGTCACGGATAATATGGGTTTGACGAGTGAAGAGTAGCTGTGAGTTTATTCGAAAGAGTGACCGGGCTATTAAACGCAAATGCCGAAGGAAGAAAATAGATGAGTTATAGTCAGTAAGAGTCTGGGCACAGCGTGAGTCAGTTGATGATTACCTTAAAAAAGGGGTGGATGGCTTTGAGTGCCTTAGCCATCTAGATCCACTACTAAATCCTCACCAATATTCACTTTATAATATTAATAAGACTTTCAGAGTATGGTGGATACAAGACGAGTACTTTAGTTAAACTGTTTTTCAGACAATAAATAGGTAGGTACCTACTAAATGAAAACGATAAGTATAAGTCTCTACCTTCTAGAAACTACGTGGTTATACACTGTGACTAAGTAACAGTTACTTAATAGTAACAGTTTACTCACGAACCACTTTCCAAACCAATATTTCTGCCATGACTCCTACCTAGAAATCATGCAACATTTTCTCACAATGTAAAAGCTAGCAGGTATTATCTATGATTCACAATATAGACATCTACATTCCTTTCTAAATCCACGTGTTTACTCTAAGCCGTATACTATACATACGTAGGTACTACATACTATACATTATGTACTTGTCCAATGGAACAGTTACGTTTAGCTGTCTCTTTAAGGGCCCTCGCCCACGGCGACTTTTTGTAGCGATGCTGTCGCGCGGCCGCATCTATACAGTCGCGAAGCGGTCGCTAGCTGTGTGCCCTCGCCCACGGGCTCAGCTTCAGTCGCGATGCAAACGCAATACTGTCGCGCGTCTGTCTCGCTGCAAACGCGATTCAGTAAGGGAGCATTCAAGTATTACGTAACGCAATTTTTAAAGATTTTAGAAATGTAACGCACGGTAACCTTTTTCTGTACCCTCTCCCCCTCCCTAAACGTTACGTAACATTTAAGTGACCATTGAAGTCACAATTATGTTGAACAAAGTATACCTTTGTTATTGTATTAATTGCGTTTGCAGTAGTAATAAACAAAATAAGAGATTTTTAAGTTATATGTTTTTATTTAGTCATAAATCAAATAAGTGTAGGTACGTAAAAACACAATCCAATTGTAATTACTGCTACTCTGTCCACGAGTTTGCCAGCCACTCAGACTCTTTCATTGGTATTTAGAGAGCAGACGAAGAAGGTTCCGGTATTGTTAAAACACTTGCATCAACTTCGTATTTGAGCCAATCGGCATCCTCAGACAATGCCTCACTATGGCGCACAATGCAGAGCAGCTAATTTGCCCTTCTTCTTCGAGGGATTCCCCGTAAAACATTAACGAAAAGGGTTGCCGATTTGGAAGATTCTAATTCCCTAGTTTTTTTATTAAAATAAAAAAATGTTACGTAACGCGTTGTTTAAATACCTTTTCTCCCGCCTTTATAACGTTTTACAAGACCCTCCCCTCAAATTGCGTTACGTAATAATTGAATGCTCCCTAACAGCACAAAAATACCTACGATCGCTACAGTTGCAAGATGGACTCCGTTGAGGTAACATTAGTCACGTTGTCTTTGGTGCTGCTTTTACGTAAGCAGCCGAAGCGTAGGCAACGATCCGTTCTTCACCCAATGTCGTCCAACACGGTCGCGCGTTTGCATCGATACAGTCGCGATGCAGTAGCGCGTTGCAAATGCGACTAACACGCGTTAGTAGCGATACTGACGCGCGTTTACCAAACGCGCGACAGCATCGCTACAAAAAGTCGTCGTGGGCGAGGGCCCTAACCTGTTGGTTCATGACGTCATCAAAAGTATTTGGAAATGCCAGCTGAAATGTACTACTAGCGCCATCTAGTACGGAAAGAGTGCAGCTGTGATATGGCGGCCAATAATCGAAATTATTAAAGTCTTCAAGTCCCGGCTGTCATTTGTAGATCTTAGACAGTCGTTATGGGTAGTCAGAAGCCAGAAAGTCTGACAACTAGTCTTACCAAGGGGTACCGTGTTACCCGGTAAATGGGTTGTGGAGGTGTATGTAGGTAAGTTTTTATTGTAACAGGTGACACTCCTTCTTTGCTGGTTACCCTTAGGAATATAATGTTTTAATATAATTAATAACATGTGTTTTTTTAAGTTGTAAAAGTGACTGGTTATTCAGGATCCACTATTAATTAGGAGCATTAATTACGCCACTACTAGTAATTTACACTATTAATTATGTTATTTATTCCTGTCTAACTAGTTGGTAGGTACTTAAGCGAAGATAAGTACCTACCTGGCACTTCTCTAAAGTCTGACAATAACATCTCAAATAGGTGCTGCCATTGATACAGTAGGCCTATACCAATTGTTAATGTTAATAGTATTATCACAGCTATGGAAAGGTATTCAGGTCGGAGGTAGCACGCAGGCTCCATAAATATTATTAGATACGATCGCTTAGAACATAACACAAACACTGAGCACCAGATAGCGGCGCCACGAACAAAACCTAGTTTATTATTTATTATAATAATATTGGAAGCACGTCTAATAATAGTAGCCGAATAATTAATGCAAATTGCCTATTGATCGCGCGCTAGCACGCATATCTGATTACACGTACGATTGCTATTATAATTGTATCAGGCGCTCGCGTTTGAAATAAGTGAGATTTAGCACTGTTTGTTGGTTCTAATGGAGGCTTCAATGAACTGGATCCGATGTTTACCTTTCGTTTACTTGTGTATTGGATTCACTTTTATGCTGTGGGTTGAGCGATATGGCTATTTGCAATCTAAATAAATGAATCACTTGAGCAACAGCTGTTGTAACTAACGCAACAACTGACTATAATTAAAATATGCGATTAAAGGAAACATCGTGAGAAAACCTGGACTTAAAAAGTCTGAAATCGCCAATTCGCCTTGAGCAAGCGAGAAGATGTGCTATGCTATGAAGAGGCTGTACCCGGCACTGGAACAGTAAATAGGCCGATGGTTATTAAGATACTAATGTTATTTGAAGTTAAAAGATCATAGAATATTTTTAACTAAAATAAGTAATTAGATTGAGCCGGTGACCCATAGACGATATTTTATGAAGATTGATTAATAAGATTCCACGTAGGCGGGTTAATCTTGGTCTCGTTTATTAAGTTGATACAGATTAGATTTTGATCTAGATAAAGTTAATTTGAGTACTTACCTATAATCTGGGTTAAGTTAAGGTAAGTACTTCAGGGCTATAAAAGCCAAGAGCCGCGTAATTTGGTTATGTTAGTTTTGAGAAAATAGGTCTTGTTAGTAACATACTTTGACAGAAAATAAGCCATTTCTCCATAGAATTAAATTTTTTGGGGATGTGATAAAATTATTATAATAAAATACGTCATTAAACACGCAGGGCTTGTAAAGTTTCTACCATGTAATTATGTTAAACATGAGTACCTACTCAAAAAGTAACCAATGCAAGTTATACCTATATAGAAGTAACGAATCAATTCTAAAATATTTAAATATCGAACTACATCTTGGTACCAACTGTCGAGTTGTAGTTTTCAATTCAGCGACGGCGACGTTCAACTTTGAGATCTGAGAAAGTTTTTTCAAATTTCGAATGTCGAGAGTTTGCATTTTGAATTCGGATTCATGATTGGCGCGACTCTCTGCGGGCGAATGAAAAAAGTTTTGTTCGAAAATCAAATTCCAAATGAATTTAAAATATTTTTGTTGTACGAACTTTTTTATGGCTGTTATGTTTTTTTCGAAAACGGTTGAGGGAAAAACAAGGTAATGCAGGTTTTACTCATATTTTCTGCCATTTGCAACGATTTGATGATTTGATTCGCTGGCTATTTGATAAATTAATTTCTCGTCTTTTTAAATGAAGTAAATAATTTCTTCTTAAAATTTTTGATAATTTCTTTTATTTAACATCCTTATTATCTGTGTGTATCTGTGTTACGCTTTCACGATAAACTGCTGGACCATTGTAGATGAAAGGCATGTAGACGGATTAAAATCAGCGTACGCGATAGGATAGTTTTAAAATAAACCTAATCTTATACCTCATTTTATATAAGATATTTTATGTAGCTTTCTATATAAATATAATAAATAATATCTTCCCTACATAATACGTACATTACTCGTAAGTTCAGAGTAACGTCACATCCTCCGGCTCACATGTATTTAACTATGAAGCAATGTGGCAGCTTCCGGTGGGTGATCATCCATTACCCGCGTCCCCGGAGACACGGCGCGATACTTCGCGCAACTCCTACACCGCTCATACATTTGTGTATCAGTACACGACAATAATGTTATACATACATATTCACAGTTTATATACACAGACATTATGAAGAGTTGAGTAGATAACTTCTGAAACTACAGACAGAATAAAAAAATCGTCGGTAACATTCTAGGCATCGGTATCATTCTCGGTTTATCGGCTTAGAGTGAGGCCGACGCCCAGGCCGACGCCTAGGCCGACACCTAGCCCGACGCCCAGGCCGACGCCTAGGCCGACGCCCAGACCGAAACATAGACCGACGCCTAGGCCAAAACTTAGACCGACGCCCAGGCCGACGCCCAGGCCGACGCCTAGGCCAAAACTTAGACCGACGCCCAGGCCGACGCCTAGGCCAAAACTTAGACCGACGCCCAGGCCGAAACATAGACCGACGCCTAGGCCAAAACTTAGACTGACGCCCGTGCCGACGCCTAAGCCGACACATAGCCCGACGCCCAGGCCGACGCCTAGGCCAAAACTTAGACAGACGCCCAGGCCGACGCCTAGGCCGACGCCCAGGCCGACGCCCAGGCCGAAACATAGACCGACGCCTAGGCCAGACGCCCAGGCCGAAACATAGACCGACGCCTAGGCCAAAACTTAGTCCGACGCCCAGGCCGATGCCTAGGCCAAAACTTAGACCGACGTCCGTGCCGACGCCTAGGCCGACGCCTAGGCCGACGCCCAGGCCGACGCCTAGGCCGACGCCTAGGCCAAAACTTAGACCGACGCCCAGGCCGACGCCTAGGCCGACGCCCAGGCCGACGCCCAGGCCGAAACATAGACCGACGCCTAGGCCAAAACTTAGACTGACGCCGGTGCCGACGCCTAGGCCGAAACTTAGACCGACGCCCAGGCCGACGTCTAGGTCGAAACTTAGACCGATGCCCAGGCCGACGTCCAGGCCAACGCCTAGGCCGATACATAGACCGACGCCCAGGCCGTCGCCTAGGCCGACGCCTAGGCCGAAACATAGACCGACGCCCAGGCCGACTCCTAGGCCGAAACACAGACCGACGCATAGACCGACGCCCAGGTCGACGCCCAGGCCGACGCTTAGGCCGAAACATAGACCGACGATCATACCGAAACAAGATTAAATGTTGTCCCAGGATACATTTTACGACTATAAATAATTTTATACCTTAAGTTTTAACATAAAAAAAGCGCCAAGCGCTTTCGTAGTGATGCGCTTGCAAACCAACAGACAGACAGACATTACTAAAAATGATTGCAATGTATTCTAGTAGTTATTTATAGTCGCAGGTTTAATAATTATCTATACATAATATAATTTATGTGTAGTGTCGAAAATAGATTATTATACATATATTTATAAGAGATGAATAATATGTATAGATGAAGATTTATTATTATTAGGTCCTAAAAAACATTTCTGATTCAGGTTGACCGCTTATCAGGGTTAGACAGATAAAGACAGAATTATTTTCACACTTATTAATATTATTAAGTAAAGTTTTATTTTGTATTGTGTCGCTTTGTAGATAATATCTTGTAAATATAGGCTCTTTAAAAGCACTATCAGTACAGTTAGGTCGTAACAAACAGACAAGTGCACTAGCATGTAGTTTGGGAGCAACTTAGTCGTAACTTGAGCGAGCTTAGCTGTGCCTGTGCTCGCCAGTCGCTAGGAGCACCAACTTTGTGCATTATTGAAGCGTTCCGCTTTGCGTTAGATTAGTTTATTTGTGCTTTAGGTAATACAACAGTACACTAATTGTAGTTATAGTGTAGTTGCTAGAAAAACAATGCACCTTGCACCAACAATACCTTGGCAAAATAAGGTTCCGCATCACATGCATAGAGAATTCCCCGTACAAAAACTTTTAAAGTTAGTATTTTCTTTAATTTAATTTATTTTTAATATTGTTTTATTTTTAAGTAAGTTTAGTTCATGTTAGTTTCATGGGGGCTTAACCTGCCCCCTATAATAATAGGAGTTTATTTTTTGTTATCAAAAGTATCTCTATTCAGAATAATAATTGTTCAGTGAATTCGCGAAGTTTCACCCAGCTCATACACCTCATACCATTTAGTAGTTTTTGACAAAGCACCACACAACCGTCCTCGTTGTTATATACTAGTCGGAAGATCGATTTATCGTATATCTGTGTCTATTTTCCCCAAATATTATGAAACTTCATTAAACATTTTGTTTTTTTGAGCAAATAAAAAACAATTTATATCGATAAATATGTATACGATAATCCACATCATTTTATATTACGTAAATGAACTAAAACACGTATATGTTTGAGAGCGGAAACTTTTCTTGGGTTAAGAACATATTTTATTTCTATATATTCACATTTTTACGTTAATCCCCCCGAGTGAGCGTAAGTGGGGCAGCAAGGATTCCGACCTAGATTACATCTTTTGTGTTAGAACAAAGCAGTGAGTGGGTACAACATTTTAATTATAGGCTTGATTATTGTTTTATTAATGGTGGGTAGCATATTGTTTGTAGGGGACCACACTAAATTAACAACCGGTAGCACCAGAGATATGATGTTACACATTCATAAAAATAATTTGTTTTCCGTGAAAATTGATGATAAAACTGGTTGTTTTAGCAATATAATTTATTTTAAGTCTTACGATTTACAGCTGGTTTTGTTATTATATCCACCTCCAAATAAAGTAGGTAAATATTATGAAATTTAATTATTTTATTTCAGGAAAACTTACAGCAAAACAGATACAGTTAGTAAGAAATAAGAAATATATACTTATAATAAACCTGTAGAGCTGTACATGAAATATATTTCCAAAATAACTATTAGGGATCGATACTGATGCCAAAAATGCAATCAGTAAAATTTTTGCCTGTCTGTCTGTATAAACGATATAGAAACAAAAACTACTCGACGGATTATTTTTCATACTCCTGAGCTGGTTATAGTATACTTTTCATCACGCTACAATCAGTAGGAGCAGAGCAGTGAAGGGAAATGTTGGGAAAACGGGAGAAGTTACTCCATTTTTTAAGCTTCCGTCGCGTGTGCAACCTTAATGGTTAAAGCTACACAGAAATCATATATGACGGAAATGTTTTCCTTAAAATTATATAAAAAATATCCCACGACAGCATATGTCTATCTTTTATGGTTGACTCACAATAAGAGTTTGTTTGTTTGTTTAAACTCGCTAATCTCAGGAACCGCTGGTCCGATTTGAAAAATTATTTCAGTGTTAGATAGTCCATTTATCGAGGAAGGCTATAGGCTATATATATCATCACGCTAAGACCAATAGAAGCGGAGCACCACTAATCCACGCGGACGAAGTCGCTGGCAGAAGCTAGTACATAATATGGCCAATTAAAAGTTTCCACATGCAGTAATGAGTTATTCAAATTATAATAGTACTAACTGGAATAACTGGAAACATCCGTAGTTAGAGAAAGTGTTATCGTCCCCATTGTATGGCACTCGATGGGACTTAATAATTGCAAAATATGGATGTACGAGTAGGAACTAGAGCAACACCGCTCACCCTCTCAGAGAAAATAGCTAGAATATTGCGTTATCGTAGGTA
This sequence comes from Pyrrhia umbra, assembly GCA_963891755.1. Taxonomy (NCBI): domain Eukaryota; kingdom Metazoa; phylum Arthropoda; class Insecta; order Lepidoptera; family Noctuidae; genus Pyrrhia; species Pyrrhia umbra. The sequence goes on from OY982943.1 coordinate 9,307,524, forward strand.
ATTTTACCCATCAAGACGTCCAGCCTAACTGCAGGTAAGGTTAGAACTTAATAAATTCCTTGAGAAGCAGTTATCAGGTAACAATTGGCAGCACGTGGTCGTGCCCGACCCATCTCACTGTCGCTGGGATTTCACCCACCTTATCAAAGGGGACTGGAGAAATGTATTCAACGTAACTTATGTGGGGGGGTTTAGTACTGATAGGGAAAGAAATTCAGGTGATGTGAAAAGTTGTGAAATATAATCTTGATATAATTTTTAAATAGTTTTTGTTTTAACCGTGGTATAACCCAATAGCATTTGCCAAAGGTTGAAATAAGTCTATGTTAAACTTAGCTAATATTCATCATCATCAGCCTATATATTGTCCCACTGCTGGGCACAGGCCTATTCTCATACAAAGAAGGTATGAGCATTAAGCGCCACGCTTGCCCAAGGCGGATTGGCGATTTTAGACTTTTTAAGTTTAGGTTTCCTCACGATGTTTCCCTTCATCAGTAGTGTCCAAGATATACCTACTTAGAAAGTACATTATGACTTTAGAAAAGTCACATTGGCACTTGCCAGGTTTCGAACCCGCACACTCGTACACGAGAAGCAGGTGACTTAACCACTAGGCCACTGCGACATAATATTAACATAATAAATTTATAAATGCGAAAATAACTCTGTCTGTCTGTTACGCTCTCGAGGAAAAACTACTAAGTCGAATTTTATGAAAATTAGTATAGAGATAGCTGAACCCTAGGGACAGATTTTTTTTTTATCCGTGTACATAAACAAGTTCTTTGCGAGTGAAAAAACAAGTGTAAAATACATGTAAACTGAACGCAATATGTTCCTCTCTTATAATTACGTATTCTCAGATTATAATTACATATTGTAATAATAAATAACAACAGTGTTTTGTTTCAGGAAATGTTTACTTCGCGCAGGAAATAACGCTGTAGACAGAAACGCTAATGTAGCGACTGACGAGATATTCTGTCACAGGCGTGGCTTAGCAGCAACATCTTCACAAACAGAATATCTAGAACACGTTTTTTGTTATATTTTATTGTTATTTGGTTGCATGAAAAACATACTAACATATCTCATGACCAAAAACGCTATTCTGAACAATTCTGATAGCAGCTTGTGTTGAGCAAAATTTACTTACATATCTTTTTGAGTCGGTAATTCCACTGGGTTTTGGTTGCAGAACCTGACCAGCACAGTCGTGGTCTTAAAAAATACATGTGACGATGAAACTCTGTCTATGTGTATTTATACTGATAAGCTACATCCTACTATTACATATTACAAATGCGAAAGATTGCGAGGACGTACGCATGTATGTTACTCTTTCACGCAAAAAGTACTAAATGGATTTTGATGAAATTTAGCACAGACATAGTTTATAACCTGGATTAACACATAGGATAATTTTTATCTGGATGCTAGAAGTAGTTCCTTCAGAAAGCGAGCGAAACCGCGGGAAACTGTTAGTGACATATAAAATGTGTCTATTATAAATCTAGATATTTTTCACGGGAACTCACAAAATATTAATGTCATTATGTAAGTTAGCCGCAGGGATGATGGACGGCCAGGTCGGACCCTGCGATCACTCACAGTCAGATGTCGCCGCGTCAGGCTTCGGCCTAGGAAATACGCAATGTTGCCTGACTTTATCAAGATCGTGTCAGACCACGATGAATTACATTTTGTGTTTAGGTCTGTAGAGCTCAACAAAGTAGGTACCTACATATACTTGACTAAGAGATACATATAGATAGGGCTCATTATGATTATCCTACAAGTATTATTAAACTAGTTCTCTTCCCACGGCGTCGCCTGCTTATAAACATTAAATTTATCTTTTACATTCCTAATGTATATTCCAGTTAAATATTACTGATGATTCGTATTATCAATCTTTTTACGTTAGTTTAGTAGTTAGTTCTGTAGGCAGATAAATCTTATGCAGGAAGTTTCATAGAAAGCGGGAAAAACAGTATTTTCCTGGAATAAAAATCAATTTTCAAGTGTAAACGAAAAGACAGTCGAATAATAATAATCTTACTTCGTACAATAGCAATGCACATGCAAGATCGGTGCACATCTATAAACTGGCATCACTTTGTTACATCAATATTTTCGTTCGTCTACTACAAAAGATAAAATGGCAGTATCACTCGCTCGGATATTGCTCACTCGCAGTCTCGTCCAAGTTTACTTTGTAACGAGTCTAAACTTTTCACATTATGTCATTATCCTTTATTAAAGGGTTCGCATTGTACTGAACCACGGCTCGACAGCGCAAATACGTAACCATTTCATAAATACAAAGAAATTTCAACTTTAAACTGTGACGTGTAAGGTGCAATTTAGTTTACAAGTCTCGCCATTCTAAAATGTTACTTGAATCCATTTGAAAACGTTGTAAGTATATGAAGGTTTTTGTATGAATGTAGAACTTAAGTTGTGTAACGTAAGGACGGTTTTCATGTGCCTCAGCTTCGAAGCTGGAGGTATTAGAAATGGAGAGGGCTATAGTGTGAAGTAACGTTAGTATCACTAAAAAGAAGGGTGACAATAAAACGGTTGCGTTTTCAAGGAAAAAATGCAGCTACAGTCGCCATTTGTGGGTTTGTAGGGTGACCATAACTTTTTGTTTTAGTAGGACATGATAACTTTTTGTAGATATTGTTTGTATGCAGCAATGTTTGTTTGTAGCAATGGGTTTAAATTCATTATCTGTAGGTTGATACTATTACGGTTAACAATAAACATAAAAGTAAGTACAGTTAGTAGAAAAAAAATCGAATGTATAGATTTTGAAATAAAGCTTACCAATAAAACTTTTAGTAATATTAGCTAGTATAACTTAAATTATATTATTATACCTACTGAACATAATCACAAAATGTTTGCCAACACTACAACTTTTTCTCAGCATACAGTGCAAAACAAAATGTCGAGGAGACGAAATATTAGCGCGATATATTCCGGCAGCAGTCGCGCCAGATTTATAGTTAGCTACTAACAATTTGTTTGAAACAATACGTTTCACTAAACTATTGAGAAACAGTAATGTATTAGATCGCTCTGCTGATTTGGAAAAAGGAATCTTTTCTATTATATTTTTTTTATCATAAGTATAGGAAACACGTACTAGGATATTTTCTTTACTTTGGGCACGTTTTGTCATGTGAATTCGTAGAGGATCGGATTACCCCGAATCTCAAGCCTGAATATTGGGGTTCGAAACCATGCTATGTACCAATGTTGTTTATCAAAGCCATATATATTTTCTAAGTTCATTTGAAGTGGTGATCATGCTAGATCACCACTTCAATTTTTTTAACCCTTTCAGAAAACTGTAGGAATCTTGGTGGTGTTCCCTATTCATAAATAGATTGCAGCTAAATCTGCTTAACCTCGCAAATATATCGATTGATGAGGCTATTATTTGTCCACAGATCATTGTACATATCTATATTATTTCCTTTATTACGTAAGTGGAGGAGATATTAAAAGTTTTGATATTGTTGGAAGAGTGTGTCCAAAGATAAACTATTGTTAGCTACACATAAATAACTTTTTTCTTCTGCTTTAGTTCCACCCCTTCTTGTGTTACTATTATAGATACTGATTTATGTGTTTGTAACATGTTCAAGCTTGTTTCTTCGTAATTGTAAAAAAAGTAACTTGTAGAATTCTGTATTTTTATATATAATATTATTTGCGTTTGTCCTTCGGAATCGATTAGATGTAATACCGTCAATACAACAATAAATGAGCTTGAAAAGCAATGAAAATTATTAAACAATATTTTTAGTTTACACGTCTCTCTTCTTATTCAATTTTGTGTAATGCTAAGAAAATGGTTATGTCAGCAATGTTTTTACTCAGTTGATGAATTTCTAGCAAAAAACCCATGTAAATTCTACAATTGTGAGCGATCTGTGAGGTATAGACTGTAAATTAAATTAAGTTGAATTGTTATAAATGTTCTATTTCTGTGATAATATTATGATATTTGAACTGTATAAAGATTTGCATGTCGCCAAGCGGCAAGATGTATATGGCACCTTGATTATGTTTTACCACCATTATGTACCTTCATTTTATGCAAATAAAGATTCTATTCTATTCTATTCTAAGACGATCTCTTATTAAGAGTTTTTCAATTTGCGACTTTTGGGTGTTTCTGAGTTTAAATATTTGATGTCCAGTCAATCGAGTCCTAGCTAAACAAACATGGACGGAATGTGACAAACAGCTCTACCCATGGATTAGGACTTATAAGAACACGGGTAATTTCGCGAACAGAAACTTTTTTCCAACAAGTAGCTAGTTACTTACAAACCTACACATAATAGTCGTCAGGAATATCCTGGTCTTGCAGACAGCGTGGCCACCGCACGCTCAGGTGAAGTTATATTCGCCGGTGAGTATTGTAAAAAGTTTGTGTTTCGCCGACGTGTCCGCGGGTAGTTCCCGACTACACGTTACCGGTATATGGCTGTAGCTGCGGTGTGGCGACTGTACATAATATACGTATGTATAGAGGAGTATGGAAGATATTTTTTGTCTTCAGAAAAACTATAAATAATGCTGTATTTTTTAAAGAATTGCCACAGGACCATCACTCGTCATCAAATTGTTGGTTACAACATTTCAATTTAGAATTCATTTATTTCTAACTAACGAAGGAGATAAATTCAGAATTTTTTAGATATCAATGTGTTTGTTTTTAATAATTAGATGTTGCCGACCTTTTCTGAATAATGCCCTTTGAGAAGAAATGCCAAACGATAGGTAAAAGGCTCTTTGTTTGTATGCCTTGTAGGTTCTTATCTAAAAATTATTGTTTATTTTTCAAAAATCATGTAACAAAGTAAGCAAAATTGCACAAACACAACATACGACAATAGTTAATACATCGATAAGGCTAATTAGTGCAATTAAGATACAATTAGTAGCTGATGGTTAAATTACGACGTACTGTCAGAGAGACAGCTGTACCGCCAGCGAATCAGTAATAAGTTGTATGATGCTATATGCAAAGGTATCAATAATCGTCACAATAATCACATCATGGTGAACTTAGACATCTCTTATGCCACGTTTGAATAGCCAAAGAGCTTACCATGGACTCATTATTTAAAAGTAAAGGTAAAAGATATTATACAGGATTATTGATACTATGCCGGCAGTAGATAAGGGGGTAAAGGGGAGGTCATTTGCAACCAATTAACGACTGATGACCCTATTATAAGTATCAAACATTTTATTGAACTTCTGTGTCAGAAGAAAATCAAATAATGTGTAAGCCAATAACAACAATAAATAGATTATTTTCATTGAAAACATCATTCTTCATAAAAAGATGGTTTAATTTTATTGAAGCGTGATTTAGATGGAACTAATCCTATACAATAACTCCTAACAAGCGCAAAAATATTGAAGGTGAAACGAACTTCTAAAGAAAATAACATTAAAACAGCCGAAGCCGAATTATCAGCGACTGGAGACGGTTATAAATCTGAAACTGAGCTAAGATAGGATGAAGAATGGCCTGTGATTTACTGCCTACCCCTCCCCCCGCAACCCGCCCCCCGCGGCGTCTGCACCTAACCCCCCGGGCATCGCCCCGCTGCAAGTTAGGCCGGTCAGGGAATCTAGACCGCGTGGGTCACCTCACTGTACTTACAGGTGAATAGTCCTTAGAGCTTTAAGTGACCTCACATGATTCATTAAAATGCTTTAAATTTCTTTCGACACGAATGGACAGTCTGAAACTGCGATATTCTATTTATTTTACGGAAAGTTTCACCACCTCTGAATGTACTTGTCTTTGCATAGGATTCAAGCTATATGCATACACCATCTTTACATTAAATGTTTTAATGTTAAAGCGTAATAGATAGACTTATTTTTGCATAAACTAATGGAGACTTAGATACCCAACATTTATTTATCTTCGCGGTTCCATTATCAGATTGACAAACTACACACTTATTATAAAAATAGCTGCATAAGTCTATAAGCCGGAAAAAGGAAAACCTTTTTCCCCTACAATGAAACGACCACAGTTGAGATATTAATGTCGCATTACATATATCAAGGGTGTGCATTAAAATTCCCAAATGCTGACCTAGCTTTACAATAACAGGAGCTATTCATACGTAGTTCATACCAAAACGTAAGAAGAACATTAATACAAGTAGCGCGCGAGCCTGCTGGCGCGCCGCGCGGGCCGTGCGTCCCTGCGCCGAGCTCGCCTAGACACGTGCCTCTGTTTGATAAGGGAACTTTATTAGCAAGAACTTACTTTATTTGCTCTACGTGTGTGTACACTACCCGGTAACACTACACACGCCAGTCTCGACCCTAACACCACGACACAAGGCTCCCCACACTTGGCAACCAAACCAGAAACTAGTTTTCGGTATATAAAGAGTCGGTATCTATATTTCCTGCGCTGTGTGACTTTCCGATTTTCAAAGTTTTGTTCTGAAAATAAGACGGTTCTGATTTTGAAAGAGCCAGCGATAAAATATCTTGGCTTAGGATTTTCTATATTTTATGCGGGCCGATTGATTTTCTTTGTGGATGTTTCTGGAAGGTTCTAAAGCGAATTTATAGCTGAAAGGTTTTTGTTATGGAAACGAGGCGAGTCCCGAAGAATTAATAGGAAAAGGAAGCAATTCTGCGCGCTGCAACAAAATGGTTGCGTTTAGGGGGAATTATGTTGGAGAAGAAGAAGTTGGAGTCGTTAATTGTGGATGCTTTCCAAGATCCGCAGTTATCTTATAATAATGTTTTATTCATAGGTCTAGTAATACTTCTTTCAGGGTTATCGAGATCAAAGTTATAATTCTGTATAACATCAACACAATTTGGATATTTGTGTATATGCATAGCGCCTACCTGGCACCAGTTAGAGGAGTAATCCTTCTAACTGTGTAACCAATTTCTTCCGTATGGCAATTTGAATTTATGTTTGGTTTCCCAACAAAGGGTCCCTATTGTAAAAAGAAATGCCAGTTCAAAGGTATAATATCATAATATCACACCACTTTTTCCCCGTACGCTTAAGCAGAGGTTTAGCGAACGCTCACCGCGGCTTCCTTTTAAAGCAAAAAAACAAATAAATGCCAAAACTCCAGAAAATTACTACTACTTGAGAGAAGATATTAATTTTGGTTATTAAGAAAATATATTGGGCTATGTGCATTTCTTGAATACACCATTACAATTGTTTTTCTTACGCTATTCCTATCAAAATATCTCCCGTGACCTCCAGCGAGGCGATGTCCATCCAGGCCAGTGGCTCCTCCAATTACCCTGACATCATCTGTAGCCAGGCGCGGACCCTCGTCACATCGCGCCCACTTTATATACACTACATTAGGCACTACTGCTCACTATGACGCTGTACGTTCACATACTTAGTACGTCATACTGTAATGTCTGTCTGTATTTAGATGGAATTCATGCTGTAATTATAAATGGGTTTTAAACGGATTAAGGCATTGTCTCTTCTAGATCAGGCTGTTTCCCACAGTTATGAGATAAAAACTCACAATTATTGTTTGTTTTCTACCGGTTTTCTCATATATAAACAGACATGTAGAGAACTTTTGCTAATTTAATAATAGCCTGCTTTTCTGGATATACAGTATGTTAGTTTAAACGAGGGACCTATTTAAACCCACAATAGTACATCTATCAATCGTTCTAAAGATCACTGAGACATATATTTTATCTACACAGTCATATACATGAAAAACTCAAATGAACAATTTGTTATTTAATTTGATTATAGCAGTACATGATCATCATTAAACCAATCGCTACCTATCTAACTATAAGTAGGTACGCATACTCCCCCACAAACATTACCTGACACAACATTTAAATTCCCCACGAAAGCATGGCCACACAAACGACTTCCACCAACAGATTTGCGAATATTTTCCAACAAGAGAAACTAATAAAGCAATTAACGCTCATCAAACAAACTGTCTGATTTTACCCCACGTGCGACAGAGAGAGGACACCAAACGCTAAAGAGGGAAGGAGATACAGAATGTAGTGTCATTCGCTTTGTAAGCCAACCCTTTTGAGGGTGACGATGAGTTGAGCAAGAAATTAATTAATGTTTGGAATGGTTTCGAATTATGTTCGTAAGTGGATCTCGAGCAGGAAATTGTTATAGTCGGGTTTAATGGCGCGCTGATAGTGTCAATCTAGTTTATTGCTATTTAACAGCCCTGTAATGCAGGTTATTGGCTCCACTGTTGTCACAGAGACAGCTTATTATAATACCCCCAAACGCATAAACGCCACAAACTCAAATGTTAGCGGAATGTCCTTGTCTTCACGATTTATAACTGTCACTTTGACGTATTTTGTCAAACTTTTAAGTACAACTTAAGTGGCGTTTTCAATATCCAAGCTTATTTTGATACACTGCGAATTTTATTTTGTCATTATTTTTTTTTGTAATTAATAATAGGTACCTACTAGTACCTGTTTTTTGTGGCGGTCAGAGTATTTGCTCAGTAGTAGGAAAATAATATTGAGAGCTTGTTAATGTTGCCACTGTTATTATATTTTATAGAAAAACTATGTAAATAATACGTAAAATAAAAACTTATTGTAGTAATTAGGAACGTCTCATCAAAATCACAGATTATGGCTGCTCTAGTCCGGACGCCAAAGAGAACTGTTTTTCATCGCATTTTTCCATTAAATTGCCTTGAAAGAAAACAGCCTAATTATACTAAAAGCTTAATTACCCGTCCAGGCTTCGAAAATTTTATCATTTCAGACTGAAAATATTACTAGAAAAATAAGTTTCGTAAAGATTTTTGAATATTTTCTAAAGATGTTTGAATGAATAATATTTTTTTCGGTTAAATGAAGATTTTGTTATTTAATTTGTGTCATTTCTTTCAAAATCAAAGTCTTGAAAAATATGCTGTTGATATTTTATTAAATTGCTCCTGAAAGCAATTCATTGCGAAAGATAACATTTTGCTTCAAGTGAACGTTTATTTTGTGTTTATTTTGCGACATTTAATTATATTGATTTGAAGAGAAATCATAAGTTAAGCATTGATAAAAGTTTTTCAAGAATGTTTTAGTGGTAGAAGAGCTGCTCAAGTCAAAAGCTATTCTTAGCGTAGGTACATCAAAGTAGGCCTCCTGTGGTACCTAGTAGTAGTAAAAGTGGAACCTAGTCAAAATTTATTTAATGAGTAAGATTAAGTTAATTCCCGAAAATATTTAGAAACCTGCTAGCGACACTGCCGCGGGGCTCGTACATCTTGTAGTATCGTGTTGAAGCCACGCGAGCTGTTTACAATGTTATAGCAACAAATACCCCTATGTATTCATAGATGTTCTAACTGAATAATATAATAAGACACTATCAGGGCTTGCTTTTATGGCCAATAAGCCACAAAATGGATGTGTGGTCATTGCTAACTGGGAACACATGCAATACCAGAGTACCACTGCAAAAGAATGAGCAGCAGAAATCATTCTCATAAGAATCTTTTCTATCAAAGCAACATAATTTGAAACAAGTACTAGGATTGTATAAAATGGAGGAGCGCCTAAAAACATATGATTACAACAGCCTAATCACAGCCTAACACGGCTCCAATCAGTGTTCACGACAGATATTGCCATTCCTAACCGTCCCCGGAGACGCGCCCGGGGGTGTGGGCCGCGGGGGCGCGGGGGTGCGGGGTACAGGGGAGGAGGGGGTCCATCAAACGCAGGCCGAACGCTGTCATATCTCGCACTCGATATTTTACGGAGCGACGGCTCTGCTGCTGACGTGGTGGTGGGGCCCCACTCACAGCGATTACAGTAACTATGGTCTCTTTGGTCTTTGTTACACTAAAGTGATAATTCTTGGCAGCTCAGAACATTTACGGGGTATTATATTAAATACACTGATGGCATCTGACTAATATTGTAACAGAGAAAGTTTGTGAATTTTATTTTTTTTGTGGTTGAACGATTTCGGAAGTTCGGGAACGTGATTGAAACTATGGTGAAAACCTATTTCGCCCAAAATAATACTCAGTTTTTTTAACCCAGTTCATGACCTGGATAAAAATCCCATGTGATAATCCAGGTTATAACATCCTCATCCATTTAGAAGTTGGCAAAAGAGTAATAGAAATATATCCTCACAAACCCATTTATAATATTGTTTGTAAGATATCTCGTTAGATTGGGGATTGGAGAGTGAGCTGAGATCGCTCCCGCTAGCAGTGGGACAGTGGGTAAAAGGGTGCACTTCAGATATTTCGAGAGTATTCACACAAACTAAGTACATATTTTCACGCACTATATCTTCGTATCTAGTATTGACTCGTGTTGTGTACAACTCGTTTCTCAAAGGTTATTACGAGTCTGCTCTATTTCTGCGTCAATGGCTTGTAGGCAGAATCTTTGCTAACATTATAAATATGAACATAACTCTGTCTGTCCGTTACGGAAAAACGTCTGAACCGGTTAAGATAGTTTTGAACATAGATAATAACCTGGGGAAGAACATAGGGTGGTTTAAATCCGGGTGCGTGAAGTTGTGTCCGCGGGGTGCAATTGTAACTACTAGTATGAAAACTATTTAAAATTATAATCTAAGAAAAACCAAATCAAAAATGTCTGGTAATTTAAAAGATATCGCGTACAAGTAATCATTTATCCTAGACTAGCTTCTGCCCGCGACTTCGTCCGCGTGGAATAGTGGTGCTCCGCTCCTATTAGTTTTAGCGTGATGATATATAGCCTAAAACCTTCCTCAATAAATGGGCTATCTAACACTGAAATAATTTTTCAAATCGTACTAGTACTTCCTGAGATTACCGCGTTCAAACAAACAAACTCTTCAGCTTTATATTGAGTGAACTAGACTAACTATTTAAAAAAAAGTTTTTTTAATGATTATTTAAATTGCTGTTTCTTTTGTCGGGACAACCGACTGATTGCTCCTCACTGTACCTCAAGCTATAAAGCTATGATTTAATCTAACAGACACTAATTTTAAACTACCTTCCTAATACAATTTGATCCTAAAACGTTACGTAACGAGTCGCTTAAAAACCTGCTTACGCACCCTTATCGCGCACAATGGAGCGTTTCCTCAGCAAACGTTTACGATACGATGTCGGCGATAACTAGCTGATACATGGATGTATTTTTCTTTTCCTTGAGATCAACTTCAAGGAAAATATCTTTTTAATAATGTGTCAAACGCCATACACCCAGCGTTGTGTCAAAACCGAGCGGTTGTAATATCGCTCGCACAGCACTTTGCCGCTCGGCTGGCGCTGGGCAGCCCGGGCACGGCAGAAGGTTAACAGCGTGTTTACACAAGCCAAGCCACCCCCCTCCCACTGCCCACTACTTGATATGAAGAATTGATCTAGAAATAAGACTATCCTGTTTGTGTGTTTTCAACTCACCATGATCTGGGTAAAATACTTGTAGGGTATGCAATAATCCTAATAAAATGTAAATTCGAAATTTTGTGAAGGTGAATCTTAAATATGTTTGTTACTCTTTCACGCAAAAACCACTGAATGATTTGGATGAAATATGATAAACACATAGTTTATAAGCTGGATTAACACAAAATATACTTTTTAGGTATCTGTGAAGACCACGCAGACGACGTAGCAGGCAGAAGCTAGTTACAAGTACCCGTGAGTTAGCGAGTTCGCAAAGTTCACCTACTAGTTTATTCCTGCTTATTGTCCAGTGTGTAAGTTTATAGTGATCATAAAATCCGCGCTGTAAAGCGCTGGAGGCGATGGCGTGGTACATTGTAGCGTCAGCGTATCAAGCGGAGTGGCTCGGCTTTCACTTTGATAGAACAAAAACTGGACTCATGCATACACTATCCAGCCATGTGAGGCACGACACGATGTTAGGCCGCGGTATAAAAGTATCGGCAATTTTTATCAGAATATGGAATTGGTTAGAGATTGAAAGACGCTATAAAAATTTAACTATTTTCTGATAATAATATTTTTCTCTTAAATCCTTATTTAATTAATATAAAATATGGTAATAACTCTGTATGTCTGTTTTGTTTTCAAGGTAAAATGGCTTAACCGATTTTTGATTAAATTTTGTATGGAGATAGATTTAAGCCCGAGAAAGCATAAAGGATAGTTTTTATCCAGATGTGGAAAGTAGTTCCTTCAGAATGCGAGTGAAGAAACAGGAAAAAGCTAGTTAAAATAAAATGAACAATTAACTATTAACGATATAATAACCTCTTAGTTCATCCCGGTACAATAACTCAGTAATTTTGAGACGATATACAAATATTCAACATACAATATTCCAGTACATACGTATGTAAGGTCTCAGTCAACGATCTCCCTAATCTATGAGTATCGAATCAACGACCCCTCACTGATACGACACTTTCTATAGCCTGCGTAGGGTTTATTACTCCAGGCGAATTGAATTCGTCTATTCTATAATTATTAGCAGCGTTTTACCTGAAATAAAACGCTTATTAAATACTTACCTTATTTGAAGCTTACTATTTGAGATAGGCCCTATCTGTTTTCCGGTGCTTTATGTCCTTTTCTTTCTCTCCTGTACATCTGTCTCGCTCGCACACTCCCCACTAGGCAGGTCCGAGCTCAGTCGGAGGCTCGGAGGCATTCACGAATCATTGAGTCGAAAATACCAGGCAGAAATTATTTGTAAGCTTCAAATAAGGTAAGTATTTAATAAGCGTTTTATTTCAGGTAAAACGCTGCTATTAAATCCATGACCGTTATTTGAAGCTTACTATTTGAGACGTGTTTGTTATCGCCTGGTGGTGGGGACGCCAATGTGAAGTAAGTTTGATTGACTTCATAAAAATAATATAAACCTATAGATTAAGCGATTGCCACTAATAATGTATTATTATATAAAAAGAGCGTCGGAGTGTGCAAGAAATAAATAATGCTTTACATAGGATCATGTTTATGATACTTTATAACATAAGATTTACCTTGTACAATAATAAATGCAACAAAACCAATCATGAACAAATCTGTAATAACAACAGTCTTCTATTCAAAAGATCAAAAATCAATGAAAATAAAAACTTCAATCAGCTGGCTTAAACATTCTAGTAATGCCGTTGCTAGCAGATACTGCTAATTTCTCGTCTGTAGAAGCGTGTAAAAGTCTCTTTAGACTTCCAATTTCCTCTGGACAAAATCTCATCCAAAGGAAGGTTATCAGACCATTTTTTTTTTTTTTTTGAAGATACAGTTGAACCTAGACTACGCGGTGTAACGGGTATACTAGCCTCTGTTAGTACAGTTTAAACCCATCCCGCAATCACAGTGTGAGTCGAGAAGCAGGAAAAGGAGTATTTTCATCTATAGTGTTTGAACTTAAGTAGGAGTTCAGTCCAATCAAGTTCCAATCAAGAAGGCGGTGGGTGGCAGCATGCACAGAGCCTTACACGCGGCGTACGACCGCTCCCGCTGGAAACAAATATGGTCGCGATCCCCAGCAGTGAGGGACCGAGTTAGAAGAAGGAGTTCAGTGCATCTATATTCCAGACTGGAGGCTTATGGGTGACCGGCTTCTTTAAAGCAATTGGCTTAAAGAAGTGTTTCACTAATGTATGCGAACTTATCCGTCCAGCATCTTCGGCATTGCACAGAGTAGCCACCACCGATTTATGAATCAATATACATATGTGTAATCAATATAAGAAAATTTGACGATTAGGTATAGGTCTGCTAGATATCTAGCAACGATGGACCCTGTAGGGTGAAAGGGTTCAAATTATACTTTTTAGACCAAGATACTCATCGATCCCACGTGACCTTGTAGGTTTTAAGAGTTGAAGTACACCACGAGGATTTAAGTAATTGTATTTGATCTTCATTCCAACCCGTTAAACTTTCCGATCCGTCAGACTTCGAGTGCCATCTCTTGAACTTTAGGGGGTGGCAGACCGGTCCTGCTATCTATTAGATTCTTCCCGAGATTAGTGATCGACCACGGGGCTGCTACTGCTCGGGCTTTGAGATCGGCCCGCCAGAACACCCGACCCCACCCGGGGAACGATTAACAGGTACAGCCCGGTCGCAGAGTTGAGATGAGCCAGCACCTTGGGTATCAGGTATGGTGGTGGGAACACCCACGCAAGGCGGTAGTTCCCCCTCCGGGAAAAGCATTGTGGAATATCGCTTGGGTGTCTGTAAAATCCAGAGACACGTAGTTGGCTGCCACGTTTGCCAGACTGGACCCAAATAGATCTACTCCGGAGTACCAAACTTGTGAAATAATATGTAATATAATCCCTGCAAGCGGGTAGAAGATGCCATTCTGGAACTCATTTGTGTCTGGACAGGTGATCCGCATGTCCGTTGTAAATGCCGGGTATATAATTGCCTCATCACCTGTTTAGCTAACTCAAACCCAACTATGTTGGGGTCGGCTTCCAGTCAAAACCGGATGCAGCTGAGCACCAGTGTTTTCCATGGAGCGACTGCCTATTTGACCCCCACAACCCCGGGTATAAATTGACTGACAGATTTATTTGATGAAAAGCTAGTAAGCAAAACACTCTGCGTTACCTCCATCAGAGGTGGACGGCACGAGTCTCGTGCCGCCCTCGTTCCGCAAGTGGCCCGCCACAACTGTTCGATTGTCACACTGGAACAGAGCAGTGGACTTGCACAGTAGAGGACCGTGGGTTTCGAGCACCATTAATATTGCCAACATCTCTTTGAGATTGCAGTATTGATGCTATTCTTGAGCAGTCCGCATACCTGAGCTCCCCAAGCTAGATCGGAAGCGTCTGTGGTCACAAAGTGAGTGTGGTGGTGGAAGATGGATTGCAGATGTCTGGTGGCAGTTGTGAAGCCACCACCGAAGATCTTCTAGGACTTCGTCTGGTAAGTTGATATCCTTGATGTAGTCTGCCCTGTGGTACTACACAAGTTTAGAAGGTCCACTAGGCTATGTAATTCTTGCAGGCAAGAAAAGCCATTGTTATTATTATTTTTTATTTATTTTTGAAATATTAATTTTGCATTAACTGATGACACATTGTTATACGTGTGTACTACACGTATAATATATGTATAGTTAAGAGTACTGAAACAATAATACTCACTTCGGAGCGCTGTAAAACCTTAGCTATTGACTTAATGAAAAAAATTATTTATATAAAAGTTGTTCCTCGAAAAACGATCTACAAAAATGGTCAATATTTTTTTTATTTTTTTTTTTAAACATATAAATAGTTTAAGAGATATATCGGAAAAACTATTTCAATCCCTATTTTCAAGATGGCGGCAGTGGGACGAGGGCGGCGACCCCACAAACTTGGTTTTAGCTTTACACTGACCCCCCCTACACATGAAAAAAATAAAAATAAATTGCGTCCTATAAAAAACGCAATCCCAAATCGTAACTTTTCAATGGACTAGGGTGGTTTTAGATGATAGGGTATGCGATACCCTGTTATTTTGCGAAACAGAAAGTTTGGAGCTCCCATTTCCTCCCATCCCTTGTAAAATAGTGCCAGTTGAAACGCCCTGAATTATATCGAGTCAGTACTTACGATTTTTGTTTCCAGAGTTGTAGTCAGAGGAGACTCTGCGGTGTTTGCGGTTTCCTCTACCCTGACTCTGCGGCTTGTAGTTTTAGCCGCGCCCCGCGGGCGAAATGAACTGTTATTACTTGCAGGCGCCGTGCGACGGTCACTCTGATTGTTCTGTCGCTGAGGACGATCATGACCGCAGTCCTGCGAGGACGGGTGGTATTGATAATGTGGATGAGGCATAGAGGCGCAGCATCCATGGCTGGTACCCTGCGAGGGTCCATGATAGTGAGCCGTCCCCTGCGGGGGGAGGCATGCAGCCTTATTTGGTTCTGCTTGCGAAGCAGAGCCACTTGTAGGTTACTTGTACTGTTATTACTTGCAGGCGCCGTGCGACGGTCACTCTGATTGTTCTGTCGCTGAGGACGTTCATGATAGCAGTCCTGCGAGGACAGGCGGTATTGATAATGTGGATGAAGCATAGAGGCGCAGCATCCATGGCTGATACCCTGCGAGGGGCAATGATAGAGAGCCGTCCCCTGCGGGGGGAGGCGTGCAGCCCTATTTGGTCCTGCTTGCGAAGCAGAGCCACTTGTAGGTTACTTGTACTGTTATTACTTGCAGGTGCCGTGCGACGGTCACTCTGATTGTTCTGTCGCTGAGGACGTTCATGATAGCAGTCCTGCGAGGACAGGCGGTATTGATAATGTGGATGAGGCATAGAGGCGCAGCATCCATGGCTGGTACCCTGCGAGGGTCCATGATAGAGAGCCGTCCCCTGCGGGGGGAGGCGTGCAGCCTTATTTGGTCCTGCTTGCGAAGCAGAGCCACTTGTAGGTTTGGTTAAGGGCACAAATGCTTTCTTAACTCGAGTCACTTTTTTCAAGGGCAGCGGTAAACGCTTCACTTTCGAATAAATGGTGGTCAATGGTGGAATCATGCGTAGCGTTTCCTTAATTAAAGGATCACGAACATGATTAGTTATTCCATCTCGGCTCCCTGTTTCCACAGATAAGCTGCAACAAATCTGAAGACACTTTGTGGAAATCACCTTTCGAAAGAAAACCTCCGCGAACTTATCCTGCAAGCTATTAAAATTTAAATTCTGTTCTGTATGAGCCCAGGATAGTAGTTTCATTCAGCGCACAAAAGGTGAGAGCGGCGTAAGCTAGTAACTGATCATACGCACGAATCTCCTCATTATTCCTAGGTCAATAAAACCAGGTGTATGGCAATATGATTTTTGTACTTCAGATTACCTGACCTCACTTCATTCACTTTTGTTAAAAAATTGTATATCCTGAAGGGCTTTCAATAAATTATCTAATAAATACTATTAATGCCTTAGGAACCGCAGGTTCTTTCAGTTTTGCAGCCGGCAGGCCAAGGGCCGGGTCCGTAGCTGGTTGAGGATCACGTAGAGATGGCTATGACTATGTTCTCACACCAGCCGGCAGGCCTAGGGCCGGGTCCGTAGCTGGGTGAGGATCATGTCGGGATGGCTATGACTATGTCCTCACACCAGCCGGCAGGCCTAGGGCCGGGTCCGTAGCTGGGTGAGGATCACGTCGGGATGGCTATGACTATGTCCTCACACCAGCCGGCAGGCCTAGGGCCGGGTCCGTAGCTGGGTGAGGATCACGTCGGGGTCACCAGTGTAAATGATACGACTGCGTGTTCTAAGATACTCGTTACTCTTTTATTTAAGATTATATCATGATTTATATAGGCCGAAACTATAGTGTCAGCAGACACACACAAATAAATAATACATAATTCACTCACCTCTCGGATTAACTTGTGCATCCGCCGATTTGTCTTTGCACGTTTCCGAGAACTGGGGATCCCGCGATAAATCATGTCGCGGCTCCTCAACACTCACGGTTCACATATAGTACCTACATGCTATCTAAATCATCCATCCTAAAAGTAAAAACTTTTTAAAAGGTGACCTACCCTCTTAAAAAGTATATGTAAAATCTGTAAACAACAAAAATTCACCACTAGGACACAGTAATAATTATGACACTTTATACTGAAACCAGGAGAAAGTACAATAGGTAAATGTTTCTAGAAACAAAAAGAAACAAGAAAAATAACGCTAAAAATACGTTACATACCCGTAATCAATTTGAATTACAAAGGTTATATCAAATCGAATTTAAATACGAACGGTAAAACCGTTTAAAAATTTTATTAACTCACGCGCTGGTGATACTTCTATTTACGGTTTAATGTAGGTGAAGACAACCGTACTCGCCGGAAAACAAGACGCCAATGATTCGTGAATGCCTCCGAGCCTCCGACTGAGCTCGGACCTGCCTAGTGGGGAGTGTGCGAGCGAGACAGATGTACAGGAGAGAAAGAAAAGGACATAAAGCACCGGAAAACAGATAGGGCCTATCTCAAATAGTAAGCTTCAAATAACGGTCATGGATTTAATTCTGATATTTTCAGCGTGTAGAAAAGAGGTACATTGAGATATAATTAAGAAAACATCATGGTTTAAGTGTTTCGGCAAAAGCCTGAAAATTTTGAATAATGATGTACTGTTTTGAAGAAGTTGGGCAAATATTTACCTTTTTTGTATAATTTTAAACAAAGTTCCACTACATTTTTTTCTCTTTGCACTCGTTTTTCCAAGTATTTAAATTTACTAATAATAGGTAGATTTTTCTGGAGCTACTTGTATTCACTTCTGTTTTATATTTCAGTACTAGGTATATAGAGTGACTGCATTCCAATTGACTCACAATATATTTAAGTTCATTGAATAATTATTTCATTTGAAAAAAAAAAACCGTTCATCTTCATGTTATGTATAACTTATAAGTAATTAATCCCACCAATAATTACTGATTTTATTTCCTTAAGAATACTGTAACACCCTCTTTGATAAAACTATCACGGAACTCGCACTGCCGAAAATATTGTACAAAGAGTTGTAAGTTCTCAAACAATTATTTTGTTTTTTGTTATTTTCTCTAGTTCCGTAAGAGTTCCCGATAGCGGTGGAGCTGGCCTGTCTGGTTGTTGCCAACGAAACTATCGGAGACAATGTAACTTTGATGAAAAACTAATTTATAGCTCCCTGCGGGGTAACAGGGTCTGCTCGGTTTTATAGTTTGGGGAAACTAGATTTGGGGTGTTTCGATGAAAAGAAACGTTTCTTCTATCGAATCTTTGCATGGTATTGTTTATATTGAGACGTCAATGTAGAATAGTTGTACTATACACATCATTTAGCAAACAATCAAAAGTGTTTTACTTCTAAAGAATATAATGTGAAAAATTAAATACATAGCTAATACTAAAGAGTTACTGTTACAAGTATTCGTATTACAAAACGCATGAAAGGAAATATAAAACAAATTTTCATTTTTAATAAAAAGAACTAAGTATAAAAAAGAAGATGTCATTAATAACCTCCGCTAACTTTTCAGTGTATTTTTATCAAAAAATTCAAAACGCTGTAGCGTCTCTATTTATCACGATACAGATCCATTAATCACGATTGATTAATTTCTCAAACGCGGCTCATTTGTTTTGTGTACTAGTGAATTATTCACGATGACGTCACAGAGTGAATATTTTAAACTGCGCCGTACAAGTCCGACGGCAGTTTTACCATAAATTGGGGAGTTCTCCCCCCTTTAAAACAACAGTTAGTCATCGATTTGAGAAGTGAAAATCTCTCAGAATAATGCAAATATATTTTTTCTGCCTGTAGTAGGATTCCGTAGTTTGATAAAGGTTTTTTGTTAACAAAATTAAATGTTGACTGTTACATTGATCTAGTTGCCACAAGCGTGACCATTAAGCATGGGGTCATGGGTTCAATCATATCCACCTCTTTAGGAACATGACTGGGTTTAGTTCACCGTGCGGGACTGAACCGACGTCCTACCACTCGCAAGTAGGAACTGTAACCAATGGAACAGCACTGTTTATTAATATTAATTTAATACATGTAGAGAAATCTAGTCAAGCCTTAATCCAGGCTAACGTAAAGTCTTAAAACCTCCTACTTACTATCTAACCTAGAAAGCCAGCCATCAAATCTCCAATACAAAGTTTTCTCCAGTTAAAATGCTCTTAAAGAGAAACTAAAACTCGCAGCTACCAGTTTGAAGACATCAACCGGTCTCTGGCAATCCTGGCATTTATTTCACCAGCGCGCCGGGTTCCGTACCAAAACGAACGGAGCACGTACGATAGAATTAGGGTTCCGTGGTGAAGGGTGCTTGTGATGCAATTACGGCCTTTTGACAGCAGCTAATGGCGATACTGAATGGTTCATTTATGAGGTCGCAGTAGTGAAGCATTTGTATCAGCTGAAACTTTCATGCTTAGTCAGTGATTCATGAATGAAAGAGATGTTTTGGTGTTTTTTTTTTCTAAAATATGTATCTAACTCTACCTCTACCGAGTTTTCACCTGCGTTCTGAAGGACTACTTCACGCGTAAAGCCCATCTGTCTCCATACCAAGTGTTATGTAAATCGGTGCAGTCATTTTGTGTCCAAATCATAACAAACGAGCAAATAAATAATTTCGCGCCTGATTTCTTAATGAGGTGCCTAAGAGTAGATTAGGTTACACACATTTGGTTATGCTTGATTAATACAAGTAATAACTGAGTTATTGCCATCAACCAGGCAGCACACAGGGCTAGTACCGAGAAATACCCGATTGAAATAGCTAATAGATAAATTAGCTCAACCAAAGTGAACCTATTACCTTAAGTTGACAGTAAGGCAGTTAATATATTTTACTATGAAATTTTTAATTTAACTTAGAGCTGGACTGGGCTTTTAATTCAAATCTACATAGTGTACAGAATAAAATTATTTCGGTTTTTAAAGGACAACTTTGCAATCTTCAATATTAAAATCAAGCCAAAATTGGACAAAAAATCAATAAAAAAAATATAACGGTGTACGGAACGCAGTGCACCTCATGCCCAGCTCTGACTTGGCGAGTTTTTTATTTGTATTTTGTTTAGTAAGAGCGGGCCGGCTGGCTCTCTGCCAACCCCCTTAAATTAATCAACAATTAGTGCAACGAGATTTGTTCAACGTTATGTCAGACACGCTGGAAGTGTCGCCTTTTTGCTTCAGGCACTGATTATATTATCATTCTTGATTAATTGCACTTTACTATTGCATAATGATACATCATTTGGAAATATTAATACAAGGTCAGGGATCTCAAGAAAACTATCACATACCAAATGTACGTCCAAAATGGATACAGAACTTATTTTGTTACCTTTAACTCAGTTTTGATTATATCCAATTCAATAGAGAAATACATTACCACTCCTTTGCTTCGCACAGTCGGGTAAAAAAGATGAAGCAAGAGAAGATAATCGACAATTTAGTTTTAAAGTTGTTATTTATACATCTTTACAAAACACGGGTTCATATGTATAAAAAAGGTTAGAAAAATCTGCATACATGGATACCTAATGTTTATAGGAATCGGTTACCAAAATATATATTCCTTAAAAAATATCAAAATATTAATTAACTAAGTAATTCTTCATTCACCTACGTACCTTAATAAAAGTTTTTCTATGAAAAACGTTATTCATAAAAACTCGTACAATTATTTACGGCTGTATGTCTGTCTGCATGTATCGCTACTGCCAGTCATACCAAGTTTTCTCTTAATTTCATGAAACTCTGTGCCGTGGCTGGTTTTATTATAGGCCGCGGGTCACACTGTAAGCGGCGCGGGAGCGATAGCGGTACAATAATTTGAATACTATTTTAAACTTGGCTGTTTATCTATACTAATATATTATAAACCTGAAGAGTTTGTTTGTTTGCTTGAACGCGCTAATCTCAGGAAATACAGGTCCGATTTGAAAAAATATTTCAGTGTTAGATAGCCCATTTAACGAGGAATGCGTTATATATTATCACGCTAAGACCAATAGGAGCAGAGCTGCATTATTCCACGTGTGACATTCGCATGTGACAGTTGTATTTATAACACTGTCATTTGTTATCTAGACCCAAAGAAGAATAACGGAGGCATATAAAAATCTTAAAAGTCTAGTCGTAGTTGCATGTCTAATAAAACTAAAGTTACTCAACAAATCAAAAAAATAGTTTCGACTACAAATAGTACTAAAATCTTTAATTATCTGATATGCCCGCCCCGCTAGCAGCGCGACGCGGTCCACACACAGTTCAGTAGAAAGTTATATAACGTCTTCACTTGTCTTGAAATTTAAAGAAAAAGAAGGATCTTAACTGGTTTACGTGTATAACTAAAAAATAAAGAAGCGCGCTTCTCATTGCCACTGTACATGCAAGGCAGAAGTTTAAATATAGATTAAATCTTTTCAAAAAATATTATTATTAAAATCTATGAACCAGATCAAAACTATTGTGAGCGGCACCATATATATGAGTGCAGCAGAATGACTTCAGCAGAGAGAGTTGGCGTGGCATCGTGAAGCGTATCTTATCTGCCCTACCCTACTACTACGACTACATAACGACCACAATCTTCCAAGAGCGTACCGACTAAGAAGAAAAGACCTATCCTCGAAATCTATGGCTAGCAAACAAAAAACAAGTGAACAAATTTTTCACATATAAATTGAATCTAAAAGTATTTGTTTTATTCATTTGTTAGCTGTGTGATCAGTGAGTTATTTTAAGTTGGCTTAGATTTTTTCTTAGATACTGCCGTTAAAAATGGATATAGGTAACAGAAAAATGAGTGCGTAGAATCGACGTTAGAGCATGAATTTAAGGCGGCGATATACGACTTTGCCCCTTTTAAAGCTAATGAATACGCTTTAACGACTTGCTTTCATGATTTGAAAAGTATATATACTAAACTAGAGCATATGCTTGATAATTTTGTATAACGTTTTTTTTAATTATGTATTTATAACATTGTATAAAAAAATCATGAAGTTAGGTCTAACGCAGAAGAAAAACTGAGTTTTACATAGAATTTATCAAGCGGATTTTAATGAAACCTGTACCATTTTATAGAAAAGTTAATTATCTGTCTTTTTGTATACGTATATTTTTTTTTAATCGTACATTTACGTCAACTTTTGTGCTTTTGTCAAAACGTTGAGTTGAAATTACGGAGGGGCTCCACCGGGCGACGGGGGCAGTACGTCTGTGACCACTGTCACGGGTAGACGCTGTCACTCAGAGCGAGCACATTACGATGTAAATAAATTATTATATTTGTGATAAGATGACTGGTGAATAATAATTATTACATTGAAAAGGCACTACATGCGGATAAAATATTTTTTTGATGTGAATAACGTGTTTTCAAACCAAATCATCCATAATCTGTCATAATCTAAAATGTGTGTATCTAAATTTGGCAGGACAAATATATATTTTATTATTAACTTACTAAATAATTAACCCATTACTTCCCAAGCATTGAAATAATTGTAATTTTTGTTTGAAATCGTTAAATAGAGATCTTAATACATTAAGAAAAAGTAATATAAAGTAAAATTAAAAAAAATATATATACGTTTGTTGTACCAGCCTGTCCTATAAATATGACAATGGGAGTTTCTGGTCAGAAATGATAAAATTTTACTATTATTAGAAAATCAACTTTATTTTTAAAACTATCATTATAAACTTTTTGAAAACAATTATATATGCTTATTTAGTACTAGCACTTTGCCCGCGACTTCGTCCGCGAGAGATTCGGATTTTCGCACACATTCCAGAGGTGTCGCAAAATAGCATTATAAACATTATTTTTGGATGGCCAGTTTTACCACCTCCAGAAAAATACCAGTTTCCATATAATTTCAAACAAAAAATGTCCCAATAATGTAAATCATAATGTCTGTTAGATAATTAATTTACAAAGGCAACGAAACTGAAAAATACCTAAGAGTTTTTTTTAAATACCATAAGCATAACCTCTCTCCGTGCAGGAACAGTTCAGGTCGCATAAGACTATAGTTATTTTTCTTATATTAGTAATATTATAAATATAAACTGAAAGCTGTGGAAGGACATTGAGGTTATTATGCAGGTGCGTGAAGTAGACTCACAGACACAATCAACCGCCGACCTAAATTTTTCAAGTTCAAGCAAAAAGACAGAAAGGAATTTAAGGGTGTTTTGGCTACCTCGGGCCTCCGAACTGTATTGAGAATCGAAATAATGTACTGATCTCATACGATAGCAGAGTGACCTAAGAGGTCCAGATGGGCTTCAGCTTGTATGCAAGATGGTCACATGAGAGGTTCTCTCTAAATAATCATATGCGGAGATTGCGGGGCTCGTAGCTAATTAAAAGCCATGCAAATCGATAAGTGACCCTTTTCTAAACCGACCCAACCGTGCCTAGGACAGCACGAAAAGCTGTCAGTCCTGCGCCTGATCTTTGATTGGGGATAATTTCATTTTAGCCACGTATTGTAGCCACATCATTCAATGCGTCATTGGGTATTTTGAGAGAGTTGGAATGCAAACACTTTCTAAACCAGCACGCAGTTTGAAACAATTTTAAACAACAGACTTTGGCTAGAATGCTAGCACCAACTGCTATAAGGGAGCTGACGACAGCTGTGTTAGATGAATGGCAAGATATCCCTTAATAAGGTATTGAAGACATCATTGATGGATTTACAAACAGAAGAACCCCAGGAGGTAATATACTCGTTACGAAAAGTGAGAAAAGTTTGGTGAACATTTGTTATTTTTTGTAAATACACGTGTGTCTAAACATTAAAACAGGCGGTTGACGACGACGAACGACGAAAAAGAAGTAGGTGGCAAAAAAGCACCTTTTCAACAGAAACTTAGTGTAAGACACCGATTTCTAGAACGATGTTTTAGCAGAAAATAAAATTAATTTTCACTTTGTAAGCCGTTTGTATTTTTGTGAAAAGTTTTTTTCTGATTTCATCGCATGCATTGAACCCTAAAATTCGCATGAATATTATACGGACATAGGTCCGGTAAATATAATCTGGAAAAAGATTGTTTACTTTTTTAGGTATATCATTGCATTATGATAATTTTTTGGAATACCATAATTACTCTATCGCACGTCATCGAAGAAATTATATGAGATACAATTTACATCAAAGTGAAGGGTATAGCAGCTTTATTATTTTAGGCGCATACGGAAAGCGCGACAATATTTTCGGCCTATTTATTATCCCACTACAGAGCTAAGGCCTAATTTCACAGAGTTTTTTTAAGGCGGAAGGAAATGTACATATTATTAGTATAGTAGCCACATAGGCAAATATATTTTCGAGCTGTTTGTGGTTGAAATTGTACCCACCTTATTTTAAAAGATCAGGGTGTCCACTCCAAATGCCTAAAAAAACCCTGACTTTCCCTGATCACTCTACCACATTTCCCTGACGCAGTATTGTCGTCGTATAAGGCAAATATGCAATTTTCTCGTTTTAAACCAGATTATGAATGTATTATACTTTGCAATATTGAAGTCAAGGTCTAGACCATGTGCACTAAATAGGAGAAGATATTTAATTTGTGTTTAGAGTTAAGTACCGTAAATAGTAAGCTACTTAAATAGGCCAATAAGAATCAGAGCGCGAGCGAAGCGAGCGCGATTTTTTTTTTAGAAATATCAGGAACATAATTCTTATGTATCATGTTTTTATTTCATGACTCCCTTTTCCATGAATTTTTACTCTTACCATGTTTTTACCTGACAATCCCTGACCACCTATAGCTTCCTGACATTTTCCAGATACTGGATATCCTGGATTTAGCGAAGCGGCTTGCTAACACTTCCCATGACCCAAGGGCTGCTTTTATCTTTGCCTAAGACTAAGCATTGCAATCCAACGTGGCAATTCTGCCAGCCTCTTGAGTACGCTTCCAGTTGACGGTGATGAGGAAAAATTTTTTGACGCCATATTTTAGTTAAATTTTCATTTTATTAGAATATTTTGTGGTTTCTATTTTCATTTTTCTTACTGTAAATAATGTGCATACTTATGACTTGAAAACGCTTACTTTTAACAAATTCGTAACTTGAATTCTTGTAACCGTCTCTAATGGTTATTTTTTTATTAAAAAAAATGTGAATTCAACCAAAAAAAGAAAAATATAATTTACCAAACGCAAAAAAAAACAAATCTTCGCGGGATTTGAACTCGAAGCAAAAGCAACCGACTCGCATGGTCGTTAATACAGGCTACACTGTTCGTTGACATTTGAGCTAAAATTGACGTTCTCATACATCGTTCGATTCATAAATTCTACTATTCTACCAATGCTTTCGTATTTTCAATTTCAATTACTGTTTATCTTCTTTAGGAATCAGCGTGATGATTTTCATATCAACGATTGTAATAACAGCTAAAATCCATAATTACTAAAAATTTATAGGTCATCCCATTACAAACTTTTATACAATGTCTCACTGCTTATTCCTCATAATATTTAGCGTGATGTTTTATAGCCTAAAGCCTGACCCGATTCATAACAATCATTTTTGCTGAATTTCAAGTAAAACTGTTCAGTCGTTTTGGCGTGAAGCTCAAACAGATAAACACACAAACAGACAAACAGACAAAAATTCTAAAAATCATATTTTTGGATTCAGCATCGTTTACTGATCACGCCGAGACCACTTTAAAAAAAATATATTCAATGTACAGATTTTCTACCATTACAATTTTATTATATGTATAGATGATATGGTATGAAACAATCGCTACAAAGAGTTTTATCACATTTTTGACAAAAAGTTAAAGGCTTTTTTTTACATCCTTGTCCTTGGCAACGTCTTTGTTTGTCTCTTTTCAGCATATAATGACTCAAATTATCAAACCTGACTGGTTCCAAGAGACCTTCCGAAGTCCCTGGAGTAGGTTTAGTTGCCCTGCCTTCCGATTTTTTCATCCAAGCAAAACAAACCCGTCGTCTAAAATCCAGCAAAGGGATGGTTTCGTCTTTATTTACTTGGTTGTAAATAATCCATGCGTTTACTAGACACATATCCAAAATTCTAATAACTAGAGGCCAGTACCATTTCTTTCCTCTGAAACGGATTGGATACTTGGAGATCAGCCAGTCATGTTTATCGACTCCTCCCATATTTTTATTATAACTATGAATAAGTCTTGGCTGATTTACGGCTACTTTGGTCTTTTCTGTCTTAGAATATCTATTAGTTTTCACTGAAGGTTCCACAGTATCGAAATTTGTCAAAAGACATACTATATTGTTGTCATGCCACTTCACACATAATATTTCATTGTTTTTATCAAACCGGTAATCAGAATAACCTCGTTCTTTCTTTTTCATTTCCTCTTTTGTCATAATAGGACATTTCTTAGTCCTATTGTCTCTCACTGTGCCCGTAGCTTTGAAGCCTTGAGATTTTAAATCAATCAACAATTGCATACTAGTGAAAAAGTTATCGAAGTAAATAACATGTGCGCTAGGATCCGTACACACTTCGAGCAATTTTTTTACCACTCTTGCACCCAAACCATCGCCTTCAGGGGTATGAGTATCCTTTCCTGTATATAGTGAAAAGTTGTAACAATAACCACTAACTCCACAAAGGGCCCAAAGCTTGTATCCAAACCTCACCGGTTTCCCTTTTATAAATTGTTTGATTCCATGATGGCCAAAGTATTTGACAATCATTTCATCTACAGCTAAATTAGAGTCAAATATCCCAAACTTTCGAAATGATTCATTGGCTTTATTGATAAATGGACGAATTTTGAAAGCTTTATCAGTGTTATCAATTCTTGAGTTGTCATTGAAATGCAAATAAGATTTTATTTTATCAAAACGATTTCTTGACATTGCTTTTTCGACAAATGGAATGTGTACGTCTTCATCTCTACACCAATAAAGTTTGCTTTGAGGCAAGTGATGATAAGAAGAAAAAATCAAAATTCCTATAAAAACTTTTAACTCGTCTATGTTTAAATTAAAATTCAAATCATTTTTATAATTTTTGGCGTAGATAACTGTCTCATGCACAATGTACTGTAGGATCTCGTCACATAATAAATGTTCAAATATCTCTACAGCTGATTTTCCTTCTAACTGTATAATCATGTTTTCCAAGCATTGATTTGCAGTATTAGATTCACTTTGGAGCTCTGTATAAACTGGGTTACACTTACGCCAAATAATGTCCTTGTTTGTTCTCGATGCGGCTTGATTGGATTGTTTCTCGACGTTATCAATCGTACATGAGAATTCCACTTGACCAGCCACATCTGACACCGGCACAACTCCCATATCATCATCAGGACCCTCTTCCATATCAGTAATTTCATCAACAGCCTCTGGAGGCAATATAGTAACTTCCATGTCATTCAAATCTTCGTCACTAGAATTCTCGATATCTTCTAGATAGTCTGCAATTTCGGATACCTTCAGAGCCCTTTTGTACCTTTTTTTTACAGGATCCATGATCTAAAATATTTAAAAAAGTAAATAAATACACTCATCAAATTACAACTAGGTAGCTATATTTTACAACATTTGAAATAAAACAAAGTCGTAATATTTTTACTTACCTGTATAATCTTATATGTAATTCACGCACAACTTTTTATTTGTATGTTTTATTTGTAAATCACGAATGAACCACAATGAACTGTGTTTCGCGGCGTCTAACTATCAACTAATGTAAACACAAGACCCACTCAAATCAAACAAGTGAAACGTTAGAACCTGCTCGTGCACAGGATTGAACGCGTTTCAGCGTCAAATAGTACACACGTATTCCCAGTGTCATATTTATAGCACGGCTCATTTATAAGTTATGTAACTTCTTTCCAGATTATTTTTTGTTTTTATTTTTATGTATAACATATTTATAAAAGGTCTAAGAATTGTTTTTAGGTATTTTGAAGTGAAAAGTGTTTTTTCTTGTACACTAGATAAAATAAAAAGTAATACTATTTTTAACGCGCCAAAATTTGTCAATTTAAAAATTATATACTAAAGTGAAGTAGATATATTTCCATTCCAAAAAAATATATTTAAATAGAGAAATTGTGTATTAATACAAATTTAATCACAAATAATGGATGAAATATATACATACTTCAAAAAAAAATATGCAATATAGTGTTCTAAAAATAGGACAACAGTAAGTAATGGGTTAAATGTACTTTAGGATTTAAATATGTATTTCTTTTAATACATTGCGTATTCAAAACGAGAATATTGCATACCTCATTTAAATTTTACATGTAGGTCGGAAATAATAGTCAAAATTAAAATTCTTTCATGTTATGTTACAATATTTCCTAATAGTTTGGAATTTATAGAAATAGTAGCTATAAGTCAGGGCATGGGATGATATCTTAAAAAAAACTTAATAGTTTGTAAATAAAACGGTTTATCCATGGGTAACAAGGTGGCGCTATTCTAAATTATTACCAATGAAAATATTTTTCTAAACACGTGAATTTGGGTTCGAGTTTCTTTGCTACGAGACGAATTTGAAAAAAAATGCAGAATATGATAAAAAAATAAGCTTACGCTATTCAAAGAGTATTGTAAAATATAAAATTGTAAAATGTATTGTATTGTCTGACTATTTTAGCTAGACCATTTTTCTATTTTGGATTGGTTACATTAGTTTTATTTTTAGGGTTCCGTAGTCCGACAAGGAACCCTTAAAGTTTCGCAATGTCCGTCTGTCTCTGTTCGCGGCATAGCTCAGAGGCTCTTGGTACTAGAAAGCTGAAATTTAGTATAGATATGTGTATTGATCACGCCGAAAAAGTGGTAAAAATGAATAAAAAAAATAAAATAATTTAGTGGAACATGTGAAATGAGGATGAATATTTTTTTTGTTGCGTAACCCTTCATGTAGGGTATCGTTAGATAGGTCTTTCAAAAATAAAAAAAACTAACTTTCGAAAACTATCACGGCAAAGTAGGCTTCACCGGTTACATAGTTATAGTTGACTAACTAAGACCTACTACGGAATCCTACTGCGTGTGGCCCGACACGCACTTGGCCGGTTTTTTACTGGTAACATTGGGTAGTGATGCTTTACATAGCAACCATTTTAGAAGTTTAGTAAAAACGCCCAGTAAGCAGTCACATATGATATACATATTAATCTATTAGTCAAGGTATCTAATGTGGGATAATATTATATACACACAATCTAAAAGATAAGACGAAGCATAGTGTTTTAGAAGTGAAGGTCCTACTTCACTATGCCACTCTTATGTTTTATTTTCAACACCAAATAGTATCCGACAGAACGTCGATTTTTGGCTAGGCCTAAGCCGATTAATAGGCAATCGCTTAATTCTTTGGCTAAAGCCCTGATAAATAAAAAGGACTTGATCTTCTTTAATTTTTGGTCCAGAAGTCAAAGACAGAAGAACTGAAAATGAAAAAAAAAGATATATTCAAATAGTATATTTAAGGTTCCGAACCAAAATAGTAAAAAGTAACCCTTATGGGATGCGACTTTCTCAGTCTGTCTGTCAGAGCTGATAATTACTTCAGGAATAACTAACCTTATCGATTTGGAATAATTGTTGAAATATATCGCAAATGGATAAAGTAGAAAAATACTACTTTCGAGGAAAAATGGAATTTAAAATTACAAAGTGTAGTTTCTACGTTATCATAATTATGAAAGGGCTTGATATAAAGGCTTGATGCATATTTAATATTTTTTATGTTTTCTTCGACATCTTTTGGTATACGAATTAAATTTTTAAAAAACTCTCCGTAGTTTGTAAAACAAACATTCTGAAATAATTAGACTTCCGTACATTTTTCTCTTAAATGCTTTTCTTAATATGGTATTTCGACCATTTTCCAATTCCAAGGTTATGTTTGAATTCCGATGAATTGTAATAAGAAAACTAAATGAAAATTGAGCTACTGTATGTCAATTTAATAATCTTTTTATAAAAAAATCTGTCAATTTTTGCGGTGAGTTTTTCTGATAAAATAATTATAAAAAACCTTTTATTAGTAATATAAGGTAAAAAGATAAAGATCAAAAATATTTAAATCGGTAATTATAAATGATTTCAAAGTCAAAAATCGATATTGCATCTTTCTAAAAGATTATCGAAATGCCATACAATGATAGGATTTTTTTCCATTACTTTATTTCTTCAATAATGCATGAAACCGTGGAAAAGGGTCGTACAAATTTGGTGCTTGAAAATGTAACAGCTAATTCTCATTCAGACTAAGTCTATATCCGAATTTAGCACATTTATTTTTGCATTGATTTTTTGCTTTGCGGCACTTTCAAAATTAGGCCCAAAACGGGTGAATTTCCATTGTTCATGATAGGTAAAAATTTTAAAAATCCTGGTCATAATCGGAATCTTTACTATCCCACTTTTGGATATGACATAGACATGCATTAGCATTAATTATCACGCTTTTTCAAGGTGGATTGGTGATTTCAGACCGTGTAGTCCAGGTTTCCTCACGATGTTTTCCTTCACCGTTAGTCAATGGTGTCTAAGTTATACTAAAAAAGTGCATGTAAAACTTTGGAATAGTCAGATTCGTAATTTCTAGGTTTCGAAGTCCGAATCTGCATACTCATAAATGAGATGCAGGTGCCTTAGCAAAGAAGCCACAATGACTTTTTACTAATATGTTCGGTGTATCAACTTAATAATATAAATAAAACTACCTGCAGCTTATTTAAAATATTAACATCATTTGTAATACAGTCTCACTCACTTTTAGGTCTTTAAACGTAATAGATTATTCAATTTCGGTTCTGTTGGTGTCAAAACTTAGGCCAATTTTAAGCTAATGGTTTGGCCAAAGCTGATGCCAAAGGTTTGGTCGGACACTTTACAGATGGATCAGAAACGTCGGACTAATTAACTGGCTTCCAGGCTCTCCTTACAAAACTAATATGATTTTCCTATACAAGTGAAGATGAGCTGAAGTTATTTGAGAAGCAGCAGATGTCGTAAAATGCAAATATGAAAAAAACTTGCGTGCATTTCTGTTAGAAGAGCTCAAAATGGACACCAATATGGCCTAAAAATTAACTCCTATGGTGCGATTTTATCTGTCTGTCTGTCCATCTTTCACAGCGGATTAATTCAAGAATGCTAGTTTCAGATTTTTTTCTTGAAACTTGTAACAATTCAGATCGATAAATATGTTTTGCAGATTAAAGAAATTGAAAATATTTTTGCTTTTCTGGCAAACGAAGTATGCAGTGGGGGTTGGAAATTTAAAATTAGTGTTTCGAAGTATTACTCAGACAGATGTTATTTGTATTTCTATTTTTATATCTTAGACATGCATATCAAAATACAATATGCGACTGTCCTTAGAATCTCTACATAATATTATGGTCACCCGTCAAAGTTCTTCAAAATATAAAATGACAAGCGTGCGGTGTGCATTGCGGGGTCGCGGGGGGGAAGCTCAAGCTCCGCCCATTTGCTCAAGGTCATTGGCGGTAGTCGTCGTCTTAAGTAACCATTTTGAAGGACATGTTTTACCTGAACTTCTATTCCTTTCTATCTAACGCTCTCACTGTCAAAACTTCGGATGAGTTTCTTTATATTTCTTCAAAGTTCGTAGCGGCGCCGTAGCGGTAACGTAGCACGTCTCGTAGCCGCGTAGCCTCGTAGCACCAACTAGAGGTGGGTATCGGTTTTTACGATATTTTTCAAACTTTGTCGATATTTATGAATATTGATGAGGGTTGTCGATGATATTGACTTGTTCACGTCGCTTTTTTGCCGGAGCTTTGACAATTTTTCGATAAAACGACACCGGTACTTTAATACTGGTTTTTGTGTAAATAAATCCAGTTTCCGACGGTGGCGCTCGTATGTGATATCATATAAGCCTTTACAGTTATTGTGGATATTTTGAATTACGTTAAAATAGTTAATATTTTTACCCACTTTTTATCACAAAGCTTGGATTAAAGACAAAGCGATTTTTATAGTTTGAGTGATTTGAATGTTTATAGCGAGTGAGGTTGTTTTGAATTCTAATATATCTGGAATGTTGCAGCGCGATGGTTGACTATGTTTTGCACCTAGCTGGTTAGGCTGCACATTTATTAAAATTATTAATTATTTAATTGTATATTAAATAACAAGTAATTATAAATTTAAGTTTAATTTAAATTAATTTACTTCTGCATTCAACATCTAGTAGCAATTTTAAGTGTCACTTAATTAAATGATTTTTATATTCTTCAATATAAAATAGAATAATTATTTATAAAATTAACAACGTTAGTTTAAACCATGTATGTCATCTCCTGTATTATCTACGTTGAAACCGATTTTAGAATATTTTGATAAAATTATTTTGCCTTCAGATTTCAATACAGTCGACCCCGGAATCATTAACATCCTACGTCCTCCAATAAAACCAATAAGTGTAATAACATTTTAATATGTACATAATCATAAAAGTAATTTATTCTGATAGCCTATGTTACGAAGAGAATCAATTCGTTACAATCATATTATGAAATAGAACGATGTTTGATATCAAACAATATTTTTCATAAATATGCGATCCGAGCGTTAGGTACATGTTATTTGAAGTTATTTATTTATATACGCTTTGAGATAATGTTTATATAACGGTGTGTATTTGTGTATCATGCCGGACGCTTTAGTTTAATATTAAATACAACACACAATTCAGTAACTACTGTTTGTGTGTCATTGGTGATCGCGTGCCGTTCAATAATTTATAAGTTTTAATAGCGAAAACATAAATATTATGCCGTCATACAATCATTGTTTTACCCGTACAATTAGACAGATATACAGCTACATAGTTAGTATTTTCACATTCTATTAATTGTATCTAACTGGGTACTTTGAAATTCCACAAGAAAAATTCTAATGACCGCCAAACCCAAGTCTTCATGTACAAAAGATACACTTACGACCTCTATATCAACTTAAAAAATACTTCTTTAAATGTTTAATTTGCATTTAAACGAACATAAAAATCCCATTAGAGTTCATGTTTGCACTCAAATGCACATTAACATACATTAAGCACAATGTGTCGCGTCTGCGTCTTAATCTATGAGCCGCCGCGTGTGTGCGACGTGCCATCAATCACTGCACTCACACGGACACAGCACTCCGTACATGTGCACGTGAACCACGCACACATACGCATAAGTATTTTTGAAGACGATTAACAAACGACTTGAGTAGCCCACCGCGATTTCTTCTAGAGTGTTGTGGTAATCAGTAATGTGTATGTGTGAGTGTGTTGCGTTGAAATGTTGGGTAGTTGAAAATGTGGTGGTCACATCATTTGCTCTGTTCTATTCCTAACAAGGTTGGGGTTGGTTTCAACTGAATATCAGTATTCCACTTTCCTCTAAGCCAGAATTAGGCTTAGCGTAATCTCCGCAGCGTAGAGGTCACCCATCCACTAATTAACCGCAACAAACAGCAAGTCCTGAGCCCCTTTTTTCGAGGATATTCATACTATACTGCATATAAATAACAAAATAATAGTCCACTAATCGATCTCCACAGTACCTTGAAGAAAATATGCTTGATCACAATCTGACGTCCCCGTAATCCTAAACTTGGCGCCGTGTTGTGCCAAACTCGGCCCCGGTGTTTCCTGGCGCCCGTCGCCAGACAATGCAGCCAATACCATTGGTGAGCAGGTCAGTGACACAGTCGCCTAGTGCCATTGTCTTTGTAGCTCTTTGTTATTCATTGAACATAATATTGAGCTTATTTTGTCGATAAATAGAGGGGAATAGAATGAAAATATTGGTAGTAGAATTGTATTAAAAATCTATTAAGATTAGTTAGATGCTGGTACCTACTTAATATTATGAATAACTTTATATCCCCAACTAAGAATTTGTAGTTAAAATGCATTATAATTGTATGTTTTAAATAGCTCCTTTATGTACTGCACTTACCAAAATTGATTTTTCTTTCTATATCTTCTATTTTGCATCAAAGAACTTTTGATCAATCAATAATTTTTAATTATTACCCAACAACTATTTATTTCAATCCAAGATTATAATTATAATGTTACCATTATAAAACATAGAATGTTTTATAAAAACAGGTAGAGAAGAAAATCAATATGGTCACCCATCCATCGACTGACCACAGCAAGTGCAGCTTAACTCCTTTTATCCATTCTGACTACATAATATCTATTAATTAGCTGATAACATAATGCAAAGCAGATAAAAATCGACCTAATTCCCAGAGACTAGATGAAGTTAGTATAAAAACAAAGCTTTCTTGAACAAAATTAAGTTGTTGCATCAACCAACAGAAATGCAAGCTGCATTCTAGAACAACAGTCTCAGTCACAAGCAACTGAAAAACTGTATTATTTAGCGCGGGCGGCGGCTGGTCGCTCCCTGCAGCGAGCGACGCGGACTACAGAAAAACACGTTCTGTTCTTGTGAATAAAAATACCATTGATATATTATTTTAAGGTCTCAACTAAAACCAATAATTATTATCCCTAACTATATCCTACTAATTAATATTATTTGTAAAGATGTATGTTAGTCTGTTACTCTTTCATTCAAAAACTACTGAATGGATTTCGATGAACAAAAACTTTAAAACACATAGGATCCATTTTATCCGGGTGCGCGAAGTAGTCGGCTAGTAATATCATAAATGCTAATGTGAATTTGTTTGATACGATTTTATTGTAAAACGGCTGAAACGATTGAGATGTACCTATATAAATTGAACCCTGGGGAAGAAACATAGCATAGCTTTTACCTAAATACGTGAAGTAAATGATAAATGATTATCCTGGTGGAATCGCGGGAAACGACTAGTTCCATAATATGGGGCTTTCGGCCGATGCCATATCTGTGTGTCAAGTAATTTGGTGTATCCATTTAATTTCCTAGCTGAAGGGCATCACATTTGCATTTCACGCGGCGCCTGTTGTCGGGGAGGCGGTCCACTCTCATTGATAACAACGTTACTTGTTCACTCACTTCCTCCACTTTTGTATTCCAAGAAATTTACTTAAATTACCTAAAGTGGTTTAGCATCTTCTCCGGAGTATGGAGTTAAAAAACATAATCGTATTTTGACTAATATCATAAATGCGAATGGTTTGTTTATTTATCACGCTTTGACGGTAAAACGGTTAAATTAATTTAGATGAAATTTGGTATGACGATAGACGGAAACCTAGAGTCGGTTATAGGCTTTGTATACCGGTGGGTAGTTTACTCAGGGCGCGGGCGTGACCGCGGGGAACGAACTAGTCAATGACTAAAGTCTTTGTACTAATGTATAGTAGACCTTGCACTAATATCGTATTTATTTGCTTATAGGATATGCAGCTTTCCTTCACTATTTCTACAAGTGTACTGAAGACATTAATGGTACGAGAATAACTCTTCAACGTATAAATGGTTTGAGGGATGTTCCCGTTGGGTCACGGTTGTTATATATCGGTAGCTGGTCGCCCACTTTAGATACGCCATGACGTCACAAAAGAACAACGTCTGAAAACGAATTCACACCAGATTAATTCTATATCTAGATGATAAAGAAAATAATCTGTTTATTCCTTATTTAGTTTACAAAAGACCCTCCAGTCTTTGATAGCCAGCGCTTCTATCTAAAGTAAAAAGATTTTCTAAAATAGCTCAAGTATTTGTGTGGTCTGGTGGGTGGCATGACAAAGCAATAAAAGCTCACTTACGTAAACTTAAAATACTCGTCAGTCGTTTTTTTTTCTGTTTTGTTTATTTATTTTGAGGAAGGAGGAAACTCCCAAACATTAATAATTATTTCTGAAAGCTAATATTTTCAAAGCGTTTAGGTTGTCTGCATTAGATATATCGGTCTAAACGTCTATCTAATAATGATTATATTGCATATTAATTAACAAGGTGATCCTACATCAAACATCATTTAAAACTTTCTAAATTATCAAGTTGTTAGCTGAGGAAACAATATACTTTATACATCCCGCTAAAATAATTCTTATGATAATACTTTGGAAGTTATTCAATTGGTCCGGATGCAGCTCCCGGCAATTACGCAACATCGCCGAGCGAGCTAAAAGCCTTATTACGCGATACGAAAGTGAAAATTTGCGTAAATTTCGCACCCGAAGCTATGGGGTGTGGTGCGAGTGAAAAGCGAAGAGCTGCGTTTGAATAATATTATACGTTTTGGTGGACTTACCAGAAATGCAGCTAGCGTCGTATCTCGTTACCTGAAACAATATAGGATGCGTTATCAATCCCAACTCACGTTTTAATGGTCCTTTTTAGGGTTCCGTAGTCCGACAAGGAACCCTTATAGTTTCGCTCTGTCCGTCTGTCTGTCTGTCTGTCTGTCTGTCTGTCTGTCTGTCTGTCTGTCTGTCCGCGGCATAGCTCCGTGGTTTTTGTTATTAGAAAGCTGAAATTTGGTATGAATATGTATATTGATCACGCCGAGAAAGTGGTAAAATAAAATTTTGAAAAATATTTTTTTTTAGGGTAGCTCCCTAACATGTAAAGTAGGGATGAATATTTTTTTTCTCGCGTACCCCTTCGTGTGGGGTATCGTTAGATAGGTCTTTCAAAAATATGATGGGTGTGTGAAGATCATTTTTCGGTTAAGCGAGCCATTTGCGAAATATCTAGATTTTAAGTGAATTTTTTTGTTCAATACGAGTTACCCCCCCCTCTAACTTTTGAATGGCTATACCGAGAAATGTGAAAAAAATCACAGACGTAGCACATATAATGAACTTACAAGAAAAACTATCACGGCTAAGTAGGCTTAACCGGTTACAGAGTTATAATCGACTAACTGAGACCTACTACGGAACCCTAATGCGCGTGGCCCGACACGCACTTGGCCGGTTTTTTAAGACTGTTACTTATTTATTTATATTTTACAGATCGAAACCTCTCTTAGGGTGAATACTGATACAGTAAAATCTATTTATTGATAAGGAAATAGTGGTCTACTTCATCTTAAACTTGAGTTGGTTACTCAAGTTCATAATGAAATTAACATTTATATTATTATTTTTACGGACGTGCCAAGACAAATTTCTCTCTGAACTCTTTTATTCATATTATAACAGCGATATTCTCGCTGTCGCTTATCGCTCGCCCCACATTCCAGTGTCCCGCTTTGATCCGCCACCTGCGTCGTCTTTTGATCAGCGCCAAATAAAAACACCACTAATTATATTCCCGGGGTCCGTCTGAAGTATCCTGAGTCGGGTTTAAATACAAATTCGGACATTTTGCCTCTAAGCAGGAAAATAAGAAATAAGTTATTTTATTTTCGGAACATCCTATTATTTTTTGTAAGGGTTTATTTTAATTTGATGGCAAGGAAGCTGACGGCAGAACCTGATGGTGAGAATTAACCATCAACATTATACATCCGGAATACCCGTACCTTCGCAGGTGCGTTACCATTTTACAGAAAAAGCAGGTATGTGTAATGAGAATTCTTTTACTCGGACCCCTATAACACTACTTGCCAAAACTCTCTTAGTTTATTTTTGTAGGGTTAAAAACTTTTTAATGTATTTTTTTACCTTTATATTCGGTTGAATAACCGAGTAATACACACCATACTGTGAACATTATCTTCGCACGTACCCTCGCAGGTGATCTCGTTTATATCGCGCGCAGTTGTTCATAAATTATGGATCATTAACAGGCGAGGTTACGACCCCGCGATAGATCTGCTCTATGTCTTACGATTTTCTGTTTATAGTCGAAATATTAGGTACTGTAAGAATAAGTTCTTAAAGTTATAGTGTTTATATTTTTTTAATTTGATTTCAGATTGACCTCAACCTATCACTGCATAAATTATATCTAAATATTGATAGCGCATCTTAGTGGAACTAGTAGCCAACATACGACAAACGTATACCATTGCATTCTAAACTCGCTACACGTAGTGACAAAGACCTATAAAACTTGTAACAACTAGCATCTTGGACAATGGCGTCATTTATACAACACACGTTTACCGGCAGTACGACACTCCGAGAGTACGACACTACGACAATACGATAGTACGACAATATCGCGGGTAATGTCTCGCGCGAATACTAACAAATCCGGACGATTGGAGTTTTATGGCGATACTAAGGGGTGACACGAGGTGTAATAAATTGTTTATCTTTGAATTATTTCATTCAAACATGGAGAAGATGACGTATATCATTAATATATCGATATGGCAAGCATTTTAATCACGCACGGGGATAATTTAATTATACCGAAATTTGGTTGTCTTGCGTTATGTTTTTTTTATTGTGTAAGTTTTTTTTGCTAAATTGGCAAAAAATAAGATAACTGATAGTTCTATTACAATACAGTCGGCTATTATTCAGTAACAATTTAGTTAATTTTACTCTAAGGTACCAGTAGAGCTGTCGTACGTTCCAGAGCTTATTATAACATAATGATCAGGTTTGCGAACACCCGGACACGCTGCGGTACATAGTCCGCGCGATCACTATCACACACATTTGGGAGTTCGCCAAACTGCGGCCAGATTTCAACTGTTAGAACAATGATATCAAACGCCGCAGTTGAGACCAGTTTCAACAAAAGTATTATAATGTTATGTGTTAATATGAGTGAGCAACTTGGCAGTTCTATTTGGTTAGATTTTCTTGTATGGAAGAAAAATAATATTAATAAATGCTAGAGTACTTCAATGTGTAAATGTGAGCATACCTTGCCTTACCTAGTAATTCGCTTTTCCATGCAAAGGGAAAAAATCCTTCCCCATGAACAGGATTTATTGTTACTAAGATAACAATTAACAGTTAACAATTAACACTTTGCTCAAACTGAGAATCAACGTTGCGTAATCCAAGTAGCAATGCGCACGTGAATTTATTGGTATCATCCGTTGAAGTGTTTTAAGTCCTTGAAAGTCCTTATGACATACTACAGTTTGTTTGGGAGTTTTTCCATCACACCTTCTTTGGAAGAAGTGAAGGGTGGGTTTTGAGGGTTATCTTATTTCACCAATACATTTTAAAAGACCTGAAATCTTTCATCTTAAATTTATACCAATTTATATTGAAAATGCATATTTTTTAAGTGACACAGAAAAGAGGCGATATTTTTTGTTATATTTTTGTGATGTGAAAGCCCTGATATTTGTTGTCGATAGTAGTCCTCACGTCCGATAGTCGGTACAAACTTACAACTGCCGTTATAAAGTTGTGCGAAGAACTATCGGGTGACCACACGCCTGAACAGCGGCTAAAATATCGTATTGTACACTTCGTACAGTCCTGCCGATTTTATGGAAATCTTGTTTGAACAAGTTTGGTAAGTTGGCAGTCGTTGTGGAAATTGAAGTAGAAGCGACAGACGCTACACGACTATTGAAATTCTTATGAGAACAATTCACTCCTTTCTTTCTTCTCAGTCGTTTTCTATTTGTATATAGTAACGGCCTCAGTATTGATCTACTTGGTGAAACGGTGAAAGCCTCTTCTCATACGAGGAAGGCGCAAGCATTTCGGATGTTTGCTCTAGAAGGTATTTCTTAATCATTCAAGTTGCGTCAAAATGTCTTCTCGGTAAGTCAATGATGGCTAAGATAAACATAGAATTGTCAAAATGGTTATAAAAAACTTACATTGGTTTTTGCTGGGTTTCAAATCCAACCCAAACATTCTCGTGTATGAGAACCGGGCTCCAACTCGACAGTGTATTTTTATCCACATTCATATCCAAATCATTTTTCTCACATCTCGATTCGTTGACAAACCTTTTCCATGCACACAATAACTCAGACACAAGCTCCTACTTCAGACTTCCTTCACATACATACTCTCTTACAAATGTCATCTAAGCTGCTTGTAGTTGCCTTATTCATCCCTCTTATAACTACATGATCGATAAAACAGCAGCAGTCGTATTACAGACCACAATTTCTATTCATTTCATTGACAACGAAATGGCGTTAGATTTGACAATAGAATGATACACAAGTGTAGATCAAAATCAACATGAACGCAGCATTGCAGCTTAAATTCGAGTCTCACTATAAATGAAGTTGTGTCTCCTTTGTATCGTGTTAATGTCGCCGAATAAGTAAAGCTGGGTCAGATAGTGCTCCCGGCGGCTGCATGCAAGTGTATTTAGTTTAAACGCTCCAGATATTAATTCAGGATGACGTAAGCAAAGGTTCCATGCATGAATGTGACAGCGTGTGGATGTGTGATGGAGAGAGATATACAGAAAGATCAATCCGTGTGATCCTAACAAAATATTATAAATGCGAATGTGAGTTTGTTTATTACGCTTTCACGGTATTTGGAAAAGGATAAAAGATACTTATGTTTTTCTTTTGGTAATAATAAAGAATATTCTATTCTAGTTATTTTTCAGGTGTGTGAAGTAGTTTCCCCAGGTGCTGTGTGAAACCGCGGCAAACAGCTAGTGTGTAATAAAATCAAAAGTTTATTCGCTAATGTCATACAGTACCGTAGTCGTTGACAACATAAGCAACTTCACAGATTAATGTGTTATCTTTCTTATTACTTTCACATTTGGAAGATACCATCCAATTATGCCTGGCGCCCAAGGGATTTATCTCATATGAATAAAGCACGATCATTGATCAAAGCTTGATTGACCATAATTTTAGGTCATTCCAGATTTCCTTACGACGTTTTCTTTTCATCGCCAGTCCTTGGTGTCTTAAACCTTTAAAAATACCACCGAAATTCATGTTACCACGGGTAAGGGCTTCGGAGAGAGACGCGTCCTTACATTGCGTGCGACGTTTTAGAGTATCTATCAATGATCATTCCTGTACGAAACCAGTCGAGCGATTATTCGCGCAAAAAGATGATTCTCCCCATGCATTTAACTAGTACTTCTGCATGTTACTGTTGAGTGGTGTTGGTCGAATTATCTCAACGTGTAGCACTGTGCTGTCGGATGGAATATCTTCTGAATAGGTTAACGTAACACACTGCGACAGACAATGGCTTATGCACTGTGGTTGCACATGCAGGCGCACCGACTGTCCGCCGGGGCTTAATGGTTCTGGCTTTAAGAGGGTTTTATTCTGCAATATATAAAACTAGTTCTAGTCAAAGTAGATGAAGCTAAACATCAATCATCTGCCTAGCCTTTGTCTTCTATATTGGGCTCAGTTTCCAGTCTAACAAGATTTAGCTGAGTACCAGCGTTTTACCGTGGAACGAACTATAACTATATAACGTGGAACTATTTGACCTCCACAACCCAGTAACTGGTAAACTGGTTATCAGACTTTCTGGCTTCTGACTACACGTACCTAATGACTATGTCATAGATCTACAAATGACAGCCGAGACCAATAGATTAACGTGCTTTCCGAGGTACGGAGGAGTCTCAGATGACATGGATGCTCACCCATCCACGGACCGACTGCGACGAGCGTAGCTTAACGATACGATGCGATATCGATATATTAGCGATACAGAGTTTCTGACTATCCCTATCCATGTCTATGCAGCAAGTGCAGCTTGACGTCTCTAATCAACCATTAGCCACCAGTGACCTAGATTTGAATCAAGGAAATCAACAACTAAATCAGTTAGCCTTTCACTTTTTGAAATCTGAAGTCTTACGACTGTAGAGTTTGAAATCCAAGCTATTTTCTAAAAGGATATCCAAGTTCTGGATTCAGGTCAATGATCGACCGCCGACGCAGCGAACTATTAACGAAGCCAACAGGATCAAATCTCAGCGTCTAGATACTCCTTTGACCTGACTCTAATGATCAACAATGAGGTTACACGTTAGCGCCGTATAACATTTTATGTTTATAGCCTCAGTGAGCTTTAGTTTCCAACACTGTTTTATGAAAGATATTTTTCAGAATTGAGAACCTCCTCCGTAATTTGAGGTTAGGAAAAAAATTGTTGTGTGATAATGATGACTTATGAATTGTATATACACTTATGCTAAATACGGACATAATTATAGAAAGAGTTTGTTCAAGCATATTTTTATACCGGTTGTATTGTTACAGTTGATCTGGCTAGATTGGTAACGTATACAGAGGCTTTATTGCAA
Organism: Pyrrhia umbra; assembly: GCA_963891755.1. Classification (NCBI taxonomy): domain Eukaryota; kingdom Metazoa; phylum Arthropoda; class Insecta; order Lepidoptera; family Noctuidae; genus Pyrrhia; species Pyrrhia umbra. Next base: position 9,350,185 of record OY982943.1, read on the forward strand.
ATATTAAGAATAATTAAACGAATCAACTCATCAGCACTTCATAGCCAGCCATACCTATTAACACAGGAACATAATACACGCTTGTCAATTATTTATGCACAGCAATCCCGTGCCCGCATATAATCCCACACACGATCGGACGCGACCGGCCGGTCTCGCGGCGTTGCAGACGCGGACACGAACCGCCGTTTAATTATAAACGCGACCGTGCAAAGGGAATTAATCACGAATTAAATGTACATTCCCAACAATAATGATTGGTCATGTGCGATTATCTTTATGTATTTTATCTATATCTATCTTCTTCTATCTATTCTTATAATAAATCTGTAGAGAGGTCAATTCTGTACATGAATAATATTTCCAAAATAACTATCAGGGGGTGATTAGGGATCGATACTGATGCCAAAAATGCAATCAGTAATTTTTTTGTCTGTCTGTATAAACTCTATAGAAACAAAAACTACTCGACGTATTTTAACGAAACTTGGTACAGTTATTTGTCATACTCCTGAGCTGGTTATAGTATACTTTTCATCAAGCTACAATCAATAGGAGCAGAGCAGTGAAGGGAAATGTTGTCATTTTGTTTAAACGCGCTACTCAGGAACCGCTGGTCCGATTTGAACAATTCTTTCAGTGTTAGATAGTCCATTTATCGAGGAAGGCTATAGGCTATATATCATCACGCTAAGACCAATAGGAGCCGAGCACCACTATTCTACGCGGACGAAGTCGCTGGCAGAAGCTAGTCATGAATAATAGACTCGTATTTTATTCAAATATGTTTTTAATTGACGAACTCCAGAATTAGGGTTTTATCATAACCATTTCTGTTAGGAATTTCGTCGAAAAATTTGCCTAATTTTATGAAGTAGTGGTTATTAATGAAATCTACATTATCACACCCAAAAATTTGCTTGTCATTAAAAGTCCCATGAAATATTCCATTCCATTTTATAATGGGAAATCCCAGAGACACTTTTTCCGACCTTGGACGAAGAACATCCCTGCATTTGCTACAACTAGACAGACTAGCGAGACGTTTATTACGTATTTTTCACCTATAAATCAATACTCACTCTTCTCTCGAATTTCAGATCCTGTTGTTCCTGTACAAAACATGTTAATAAAACCTCCTTTCCTGAAGGTAGTCGTACCGGCATCTCGGATTGCAGGCACGTGCCGGACAGAGGTCCTACCAGCCATTGTGAGTAAAGGTTACCATCCTGCTTACATTTTATACATGTTCCGGCCCTCTTCGAGAGGAAAATGATTATTTGATTTATTTATATGGCCCCGGGAATACAGCAACAACTTTATTTTAAATTATGGAAATTGTGGCTAGTCAACGCGATAGTTGAGAGGCTGCGGTGCTAAGTGTCCGGGCTCACTTACCGCATGAAACAAAATATATTAGGTATTTGTTTAATGTATAAATAGTTATTATAGGTGTTTGTTTAGGTTTGTGTGTGTTACATGGAATATATTTTTAATAAATATCTCTAAATTATTTCTAATATATAATGTACAGTGAACAGTAAAATGGTTTTAATTACACAGCGAGTAGTTAATAACTGAGCAGCCTTCTACACGTGCCACTAATTTGAAGGCTAGAATATAATATCTATCACTTGTAAAGTCACAACAACAAGTTTCTGGGCTCTAATTAATATCATGTACACAGCTAGTAGTTAGTATTTAATTAAATAGATTTCAGTCTCTGTACGAACGTATCGATTTGATTACCTTGTAATATATGTACGTATATAATACAACCTGTATGTATGTTAGGTTGCGTGATATATATACGATGAATACTATTATGTTGAAGCAACTCACGACCATGATAAAGTGGAATAAAATCAGCAAAAGATTAAGCATAATATGCCATGACACAAAGTTTGAGAAAAAATATCCAGCCAAGTAGGCTGATTAGCCAGCGAGACTAATGAGCTCTATTAAGGTTTCTATCCTTCAAAATATCATTGGTCTAGCCATTATCCCATTACTGTTATTAAAGTAAATATATCAAGAGAAATGGCGAAGAACTGATCAAATTTTTTAACGCATAATTTTTGATAAAATAATCTCCACCTAAAATATTTAAGTGCTAATTCACGACAGTACTAATAAAACCATTTAAATTTTTCCAACGTCTCATAAAATGCCAGTCATAAACTCCACTTAACAGGCTGATTTCATTACAAACCAATCTTTCTATTACTATCAGTAATTTCGCGGCGCACGGTCTATATTGCCGAGTCGGAGGTGGAAGTAGTGGGGGTGGAACGTGCCGCGCATATCAAGTGACGAGTTAAATATATTCGTTATGATGCAGTTGCAGTACGAAGTTGTGAACTAATATGTAGGGTGGAGAGGTGGGTATTCAAATTACTGGTTATGATTTTTATGTAGGTAGATTAGATATTTCTTGGAATAAATTAGATTCTGGGAGACATGCCAATGTTTTTAAGAGTTTTTATGCAGGTATTCGAAGCTTTGCAAGAATTTGTCGAGACTGTGCAATCGACACTCTTTAGAAAATTTGTCATTTTGTGTGAACATGATACTGCAACGAGTAAGAACTCACATCTACTTGATGTTATCTACCTAAAGTCATGAGCTTCTAGGTGTACTACCATAACGACATAACAGGCATCTATAGGCAAGGTGCATTTCCAGTACAAGTTATATTTAACGTTTGGCATAATAATGTGTAAAGAAAATAAAAATGCTTGCATACTTAACAAAACTAGTACACACTCGCTCATAGCTTCAAGTTCCCCAGTAAAGGTCCAATCACATTAAGTAGTATTCGTTTCATTCCATTACGCGTAGAGACCCCCCCCCCCCCCGCCAGCAGCTACTCAGCACAATTCCATTGAACCTAAGGTCTGTTGAAGTGATCCAGATAGATTACTTGACGAATGAATCCGTTCGGGGAAACTCGATTTTCTGTTGATGTAGCAGCTTTGCTGGTAAGCTAGTTATGTATAGGGTGGCGTGATAGACTGACCCGGAGGTCTAGTAGTTATAAGCTACTGCAGAGTATGAGTCTGGGGTTTGATTCCCAGGTCAGGCAGTGTTACTAGACTGGAGTTTTTTTTATTCAGTTGTTGGCACTTGGTTGTACCGGTTGGAGTAGCGGTGGTTGAGAATATTATGACGGGTTTAAACCCGTCTGTGTTCCGTCATAATTGTATTGTAAGCTACTATAAATGTTTTTGACTACAGCACACTTTTATTATTTCCTTCAGGTCATAACAGATCTGTCTGCTAAACATTCTCCTGGGCGCCGAGCTGTCTCCGCGCACCGCTGTAATGTCTTCCGGCGAGAGTACCGAGCGCTCAGCCGAGCTTACATTGTTTTATATACACATATTTCTACTACACACATGATTATAATAAATAAAATTGAGCTATAACATGAATTCTAGAATATTTTGTTGTGAACGTCTAATTACACATAAATGCTTGCTAGTAAATCTGTCTGTCTGTAAAATTTTCTAGGTAAAATGCTGAAACAATTTAGATGAAATTTGGTATGGAGATTCATTGATATGTGGACAAGAACATAGTTTTCATTCGGGTGCATGAATTTATTCCCTACGGATGCAAGGGCAACAGCTACTCATCTATATAACGTGGTCGAATTCCATGTTTGCATCAATAATGTTTTGTTGCCACACAGGCTTATCACCGAACGAGTCTGTTTACTCCAATAACGCTATCTGAGCCGGATAATACGATATTTCTAAAGGAAATCTAATCTGACATTCATACAATCCTCTCCGGTCCCGCTCAATGAAACCAATGTATGAGGGAAGTCAATTTCTTGACATTTGCCCTCTCAGAAGTTTTATGAATGTGCCAGAGCAGGGGTACTCAACCTACGGCCCGTACATCTTTTGTGAAGCTCGCGAGGTTTTTGTGCGACTGCGGAAATAATATTAGGACAGTCGACAAAGCATCTTTTTGTGATATAGCATGACATTTTGAAATACTTCGGCTTGCTTCATACGAAACTAGGTAGAATAAATAAATTATAATATCATTCGGTACCGTTGTCATTTATGTAGATATCGGTAATATTATTTTGTATTTTTTTTTTTCATCAAATACATCGATTTATTTGAAAATCTATCGTGATAATGACTCGCTTAATACAGCAGCAAACATGCGGTCCTGTTCAAAATTCCTTGAGCTCCCCTGGCGCAGATCTCCGATTTGTAAAGACGTGATTACGTAACGCCCTTGACACTCACACTACGGGACTCCAATTTAAATGCAAATTTACAGAAAAAACCTATCTTGTGTAACATTTAATTTTATTTGTTACTCTTTAGGACTTTTGTGTGGAGTGGAGATTGTATTAGATGGTACGAGTTTGATTAACAGTTTGCATAAAGATAAGCATTTTATTACAGCATTGCTTTTCTTATTTTTTTGAACAGATAGACTGACTTACATCAATGATTGTTGGACGCGCTCTTTGGCGTCTACACAAAACTTCTGTTAATTGCGACTAGGATATTTTTCTTAATACAAAATATCCATTTCAAGACTTCATTCATATTGTAAGAAAAAAAGATTGTGCTTCTCACTTGTACCCACAAAAATACTATTTTATAATTGCCACTAACGCTAAGATTACATACAACAGAGATCCTGGCTAGGTTTACACTAATAGCTATATAAGTAGATAAAGTATTTATCGCAGGCACAACTTTTTTCCGAATAAGACATTCTTTATTTTCCTAAGTCTGTTATTTTTCTAGATTTAAAAGTCCCTATTGTTATTCGTAAACGCTTTAGCCCGCCTGAAGTTATGGAGGGCTCCTGAATAATAAGTTATTTTCAGCACAAGCTTGATAGTAGCCGTACTGGGAGGGTTTACGTACATTTTTTGCTAATCTAGATTAAGGAATAAAGTAGCTCTCGATTTGGATTAAAAAATAAAAAGTCTAGCTTTGGAGAAATATATTCGTTGGAGATCTAGATTGTATATTTTTGTGCTGTTTTTCTGACTAGTTTTTTAGTATTGCCAATAAGAATAACTTTTGTTTTGTTGGTTTCTTCATTCGCTTTTATCAGATCCTATTTGTAGGCGGCTTCAGTATCAACTAGATAACTAGATAATCTTATACTTGTAAAATTGCTGTAGATAATAGTAATTTATTTTTTATTTTATGAAATTTTCTTTTATCGTGTTAATGAAAGTATTTTGACCTGCCCCAAGGACGAAATACTTTTCAACGTGCACAACTTTGTGTCTCCAACTTAAGAAAACCTTGGCTTTGTAAAATAAAACACAAATAAAAACATATTTTTTCGTCAAATGCACTTCATTTATTGTTATTTTTTTATATGGTTGGTTCTGTTTCAACCCCAAAATCATCATAAAATTTCAAGGCCAATAGTCTACCACAATACTCAAGCAATAATAGTGAGGAGCAAAAACGGGCGTGCTCCGGAAACTGGGCTATTGTGGCCGTAATACGGAAAATTGTGGCTCAGCCCGAGCGCGCGCGGGGCCGACCGCTCAGGATATTCAACACAAATAGTTGAGCCGCGGTTATATCGGCGCCATCGTCGCCGCACTCGCCCGAACTAGCGACGTGTCGGTAAGATGGCTGTATTTATGTGTTTTGAATTCGATGTCTAACTTATTGGCAAATAATGTTTTAGTACTTTCTTCCCGTAGTTTTTTGGATTTCTTGAAGAAACTTCTTAATCTATACGACATTTATCAAGAGATGCAGATAATAAAACTATTATGGTCGTCAATTTTTTTTTTTCTGTGAAAATGATGTATCATAATTATACAAAGTTGTTACTTGGTGAGAAGCTCATGCTATAGGAAAGTGTTTGTGTATCAGAGGGAAACATTTGTAATACATAGTTATCTATGATAGTGGTTTATAAAGTTATAAAGGCTTGGTCAAAAACGATTAGTTCCAGAGTGTAGTTATCGATAGTCGTATATTGTTTACTCAACGCGGCAGAAACCATTACAAGATAATACGATTTATCTTATTTTACGAAATAAATCTGAAAACAAAATACCTAAGTACAAAAAAGGTCTCAGTATTCAAATCGCGGCCGCAACTCTCCGCTAAATCGTTTAGCAGTAAACTAAGTTGTTACAGCTTTATAGTAAACGTTTAGAACCTATTTCTGTTTACGATCCATTTACTATAATGTATCTCTGCGATATATAAATTTACAATAAAATCCTGACTGGTTTAGTATTAATAGATTATGGTTTCTGATTTGATTCAACAATAATAAGCTATTTAGCTTATTTTTCCCTCAGCTGGGCAAAGAACCACTCCATGCTCGTCCATTCTTCGAAGAAAATACCGAGCACTCCAATTACGAATCACAACTTTTTAGTTGCAATTATACTTTTTTTATAGTTCAATGAAACACGTTGCACGTTGTATCTACTTAACATTTTTAACAAAGGTCAGCCAGTGGTCTTCTCCTAAATGTATTTATTTCGCCTTGTGTTTAGGTAAACATTATGGAAATTTCCCACTCCATTCCACCCAGCAAGCTATTTTAATGAAGCCCAATTTTACCTGTTTAGTGACCTTTTCCAAATGAAGGCTATCTTTAACGTTTTTCGCGCGGAGTCCGTTGAGCCGCGCATGTGTGCAGGGCCGCAGTGTAACAGGGCGTGCTCCCTCCAGCTGCCCCTCCGAGTGGAAAGATAAAGGGTCCCACCTGTACGCACAGTTGGTTTTTAAGCATATAGAACTAATGAGGTAAAATTCTTATTTTGTTGATCTTTAAACAGCTTAAACCAAGGCAGGTTATGTAGAATAGTACTCAAACATGGCAGAATCCAATCCATCAAAATACCTTAAAATCAAGACTTATCCTAAGAATCATGACAAGATATATGTTTCTCTATCATTTTATGCGTGAACTTGTACGTCCTTCCATAATTTTATGCTTTAATTTAGACGACCGTTCATTAACCTTCTTTTAATAGTCTTTAAAACTTATCTAGTTATCTTAGCTTTATATTTGAGTAATAAGTACTTTAATATTTTTTTTATTATCTTTCAAATTAAAATTGTCATTTCAGTCTCTAATAATATAAGTTATAGTGTAAGGTAAAACTTCAGAGAATGTATCATCTACCTCTACTTTCATGATTGCGTCAAAGCAGCTTCCAATAACCCCACGAGTTGTCCACAATACCGCAGCACCGCGCGGTATCTAATAACGTGCAGGTAGCGCAATGATATGCGGGGTGTCCATTGTGAATAATTCCCCGTCCATTGTCCCAGGATTACGGGCCGGACACGCCGGACGGTCGCCATTTCTGTGCGGACACACCGGACAGGGAAGTGAAATATTGAGAATTTAAAGTAGGTTCAATTGGACTTTGGTTTTCGGAGCAATAAGTTTATGGATGAAAAGGTGGGAACTTATTATTTCCAGTAATTCTTGGGATCGGGTGAAGATGGCACCATTTCTAGCTATGTATGTCGGTAGGTAGTCATAAATATTGTGACCTACTCAATTCCTACCCTAGTTCGCTGTGGAGACCAAGAGCAGTTTTTCAAAGCATATCACTCACATATTGTTTTATAAGACGCCAATTATGTTATTTTTAGCAAGTATCAGACCATGCAGGTATTTCTAATTACATACAGAACTAGCCGAACTTTCTTCTTGAAGTAGGCTAACACCAAGGCTTTTTGCACAAAAAAAGAAATTAGTTACCAAAACTGACAGGAATAGAACGAAAAATCTCTTGGAACGTCCTTGTCAGTCTAATTACTATAAATTGTAATTTTAAAGTTAAAATAAAAGAAGTTCCAGCAACTCTCCAGCCACTCAGTTCGGTACGGGAAGCACTAAACAAGTTTTTCGTCTCACATGTTATAAAGAGCGCCAGTTGGTAACTCGGCGCATCTAACATGTCTCCTGGAATAATTCGCGCTGAGAAAGCTCAAAACTTCTCTAGATTGACTATTACAATTTGAGAACTTACAAACTTGCTATTTGAGCTAAATTGCGGGTTTCCTGCATTGCTTACATCATTTTGGATGTAGCTTTTACGACTTTCTTGCACATCGGCAATGTGTGAAAACGAGCAAACCTAACTTAATATTAAATGCTGAGTTTATTGGTTTACGCTTACCCGGTAAAACAGCTCAACCAATTTAAATTAAATTTTATATGGACAGAGGAGACAGTTATAAGCGTTTTATCTAGTTCTAGGCGCGCGAAATATCTCCCTCAGAACGCGGGTGAAACCGCGGCAAACAGCCAACCGTGTTGATTGTTACACGGTTGGCTGTTTGCTGTGTTAAGTTTACTTTTAATTGGATTGTGTAATTAACAGACAAGCATTAACGAAAGCATTACTGAAAGTTATTGGCAGAAATTAAAACTTGATATGATATTTGTGTACTAGTTATTGCTTTCTATAACAAGAAAGTCTGACGTTCAATATACGAATGTAAAATCAAGTTGGCAAGCCTACTAATTAAAATTGTAATCTTTCTGCTTTCAATTTATCCTTCCAAGTGCGAAGGTTTAGTTATAATTCGGTTAAAACAAAACTCCACTTAACATCAATTCAATAAGAAGATTAAACACGCTTAACATTCGTTTTGCATTTACAAGAAATTGAAATGGATGGACTTTAAAACGCATTACAATTTAGACATAATAAATCACGACAGACTTTCATCTGTCTTCGCCGATCCAAGATGGCCACCCTACTCCCCGCGCGTTATTGAATCGGCCCCTGCTATACCGAACTACCCCATCGCTATGAGTTTTTACTCAATTATGGCGAATTCAGGGGGTTGTTAGTTCCAAATCGTATTATATCGTTATTTGGAGCGGCTAGTGGGCGCAATTTGAACACAATGGAACTTGTCCGAACTACAAGTGGACCGCATTACGGGTTTTTGCTGAAGTGGCTGCAATTTAATGAACGTGGTGCTAGTGTGGTGGTTAGATGAGAAGTTTGTGTAGCTGCCGAGTGTGTGGGCTTGGCTTCGATTACCAGGGACTTCCGATTCCTGAAAAGGTATTTGAACATTTCTTAGGGTGATATGATATGATACCTAAACGCAAACTTAACGTGGGATGCCCTGCGGCATGATGGACCGCGACGGTTTGAAGAAGGTGGCGGGCAGCGGATGGATTGGGGCTACCCAAGAAGACCTGGGTGATTGGCGCTCTTTGGAAGAGGCCAATGTTAAGTTAGTTAGGGCAGTTAAAGTCGAAGTCATAATTACAAGTCTATAAAAGGAGAGCAACAAAAATCATGTCCTAGTATTCCACGCGGAAAAGTAAAGAAAATAAAATCGTGTAGTCATCTCCGCTTTCACGATCGTTTAAAGTTGAGTGTTTGTAATTAGGATCAAATGAGAGTTGTTGAAACTGTGAATGGGCTCTGTTGTGGATTGTTGTACGTCGAGTGGCTGGGCTACGAGGAAGTCATTATTGCTTGAGTATCGCTCTCAACGACCAGTATGCGGAAATGGTCAATTAGTCTATTTCTCAGAATTGTAAGACGTTATTGGGATATATTTGGGATATTTTTATTTATTTTTAATATTTGCCTCGTTGTACGATGGAACTTTAGCAGTTTTTTCTACAGTCCATGCGTGGATTGATGACCGTTTAAATGATAAATGATGTTTATTTTGCAAGTAAGTTATAAAATAATACTTAATTTTACACGTCAAACATATTTTTGTTTATAGCTAGGTGAGGCCGGTGCTTCCTATCTGACTACCTTGAGAAGAAACACCGAAACAAACTCAAGGGTCACAGTCTCTTTTAACGTCCAGACATTAAATAACCATTGCAATATGGTAGCACAATGTGGACTCGTGTCTGAAATGACCTTTTTTCATACAAATTTGAGTAGACCTGACCACACGCAAGTGTTTAACTTATATTTGGATTTCAATCATTAGGAATGGTAAACTATTAGTCCTAGCTAAAGTGATCTTCGATCCCATCAAAAGCTTGATTTAAGACAAGCATTGAAACTATTCTAAAACATTTGTCAAATCCTCTTACTGCACAAACTTAGACAGTTCCCGCCAAAAAAGGCGCCATTTTACATTGAATGACGTAACAAAAAAGTTTCTATTACACTTTCCTGTTACGGAACTCTAAAAATACTTTGCGGAACTCGTTCACATCGCCTGTCGACGAATCGACGGGGCCCTTAAGCTTACGTCAATCCTGACAAACGTCATTTTGAGGACTTTATCAATACACAAAGTAAATTGGATTTTATGCTCCTTTGCAGAAAGTGCATTTTAGCGTACATTGATCATGAGATATCGAAAATACCGTTCAAAGGAAAATAGACATTAATTTATAGCGATAAGGTTGGGTTTAAAATGATCGCAGATTCGTGAAATCGATAAGGCAGCTTTATATTGACGTATCGATGTGTTTCAATTTACATTTATGATATAATCTAGTTTTTTTATCGAAGTAAAATATACAATTTTTGTGTTGTGAATCGAAATTATAGTGACATTTCGAGTTATATTGGTTCACGGTTTATTTACAAGAATGACACATCAATTTTAGAAGCTTAAAAGAAGAAGAGCTTAGAAGCTCCACCTTAAAATTGTTATGTACTTAACTAAATTTATTACTAACGAAACTGTGGGTAAAAGCCAGCAATTTCTAGAAATGAGCGTTAATTTAATGAGATTAAAACTGTAACAACGCATTCAGCTGTTCGCCGCACGAGATGAGCCCGACGTGAGGGGCGCGGGCAGCACTACTACTAGTGAGCCCTCGTCTGTGTTACATCTGGTGCAGTTTGTATTAATGTCGATCGTGGCTATCTGACTCCAGCGATTATTATTATGTTTTTGTTGAGAAAAGAAGCACGTTGAAGCATATTTTACTGTAAATTAGATGTTCTATCAATTTTAGTATTATGCATCATCATAATCTGCCTAGCCTTTTCCCAACTATATTGGGGTCGGCTTCCAGTCTAAACATGATGCAGCTGAGTACCAAAATGTTTTACATGGAGTGACTGCCTATCTGACCTCCACGACCCATTTACCGGGTAACACGATACCTCTTGGTAAGACTGTCTGGCTTCTGACTACCCGTAACGACTGCCAAAGATGTACAAATGACAACCGGGACCTTAACGTGCTTAACGTGCTTTCCGAGGCACGGAGGAGTCTCGCTATGACAAAGATGGTCACCCATCCACGGACCGACCGCGCCAAGCGCAGCTTAACCTTTGATCGGTCGACCCGTGCGGCTGTTACTTAGCCATGAGCTCCTCTTTATTTTAATATTATGCAATGACATAATATTTGTGAGCTAGTCCGTGTGCACAAGCCCTTAGCGGTGGATTGACAAGCGATTACGGAGTCGGTCGGTCGTCAGCGTCACGCCTATACTGACTCAGCACGTACTTACTGACGGATACCGCTCGGTATACTTTGCTAACATTATAAACTAGCTGCTTACCGCGGTTACTCGCTTATCCTGAGGCTTATACTTCATGCATCCGGATGAAAACTATCCTATTTCCGATTTCAGTGGCATCCCGGGGCCGCTTCTTGTACCAGGATATAATGTATCCTATGTATTTCACCAGGTTTCCGTCTATCTCTGTACCAGTTTTCATTTTCACTTGCCAACTAACGTTTCGCAGAATTTTACTTCGCCGAATAATCATTTGCCAATAATACATAGGTACTTTCAGATTTATAATATGACTAGTTGTTTCCCGCGGTTTCACCCGCCTCCTGAGGGAACTACGTCACGCACCGGGATAAATAGAATCCTATGTATTAATCCAGGTAAGCTATGTGACTTAAACATTTCATCCCATTTCATTTAGTAGTTTTTGCGTGAAAGCGTAAGAAATATTTATTTATACAAACTTTGGCACTTATGATTATAGTTGGCTAGAAGGGAAGGCCAAGAGGCTACAACGGGAGACACTCGTGAAGATAAGATGCTAAAAGGAAAAAAAAGATGTACAAGTATACCCTTTACCTGCTGGGAAAAGCGTATAAAGGTTTAAAAAATGTGAAAAAACAATCATAAAGAAACACAATATATCATTAGTAAGTATCAAAACTGTATGCGCCCCACGTGTTTCTTATACCGGACAAATAGTGAAATCGTCAAAAAGTCTTCAGAATCGGTTTTTATTATGTTTTTTGGTTTCAGGTATTAAAGTAACACACGTTTCCGGTCTCAGTTTCGGTTTTGGGGAGTTTGTTGCGCCACTTCTTCTTCCCAGAGAAAAAACACATAGAAAGTGGTGAGGGGCGGGCGTTTTAGGGGCTGTCTTTTGTAAATTTAACGTTCAAAAAGTGCTGATTTTCAGCCTAATTTGAATAAATGACTTTTGAATTTTGAATCAAGATTTCTAATATAAATATAATATCAGCTGACCCGGGGGCGTCGGAATCGGTCAGAGTCGAAGTCTTCAGAATCGGTTTTTATTATGTTTTTCGGTATCAGCTATTAAAGTTACATACGTTTAGGCCTCCGGCCCAGCTGGGGCCTTGAGATGTGAGAAATTTTCAAGTGGCCGAAATTAAAAACTAACACCGGAAACGTATGTAACTATGATAGCCGTTACAGAAAAACATAATAAGAACCAGATAGGAAGACTTCGGCTCAGGCCAAATCCGAGGCCTCCTGCCCAGCTGACAGCTCGAGATATGAGAAATTTTCAAGTGGACGAAATTAAAAACTAACACCGGAAACGTATGTAACTATGATAGCCGTTACGGGAAAACATAATAAGAACCGGATAGGAAGACTTCGGCTCAGGCCAAATCCGAGACCTCCGGCCCAGCTGACAGCTCGAGATATGAGAAATTTTCAAGTGGACGAAATTAAAAACTAACACCGGAAACGTATGTAACTATGATAGCCGTTACGGGAAAACATAATAAGAACCGGATAGGAAGACTTCGGCTCAGGCCAAATCCGAGACCTCCGGCCCAGCTGACAGCTCGAGATATGAGAAATTTTCAAGTGGCCGAAATTAAAAACTAACACCGGAAACGTATGTAACTATGATAGCCGTTACGGGAAAACATAATAAGAACCGGATAGGAAGAGTTCGGCTCAGGCCAAATCCGAGGCCTCCGGCCCAGCTGGGGCCTTGAGATATGAGAAATTTTCAAGTGGCCGAAATTAAAAACTAACACCGGAAACGTATGTAACTATGATAGCCGTTACAGAAAAACATAATAAGAACCGGATAGGAAGACTTCGGCTCAGGCCAAATCCGAGACCTCCGGCCCAGCTGACAGCTCGAGATATGAGAAATTTTCAAGTGGCCGAAATTAAAAACTAACACCGGAAACGTATGTAACTATGATAGCCGTTACGGAAAAACATAATAAGAACCGGATAAGAAGATTTCGGCTCAGGCCAAATCCGAGGCCTCCGGCCCAGCTGGGGCCTTGAGATATGAGAAATTTTCAAGTGGCCGAAATTAAAAACTAACACCGGAAACGTATGTAACTATGATAGCCGTTACAGAAAAACATAATAAGAACCAGATAGGAAGACTTCGGCTCAGGCCAAATCCGAGGCCTCCGGCCCAGCTGACAGCTCGAGATATGAGAAATTTTCAAGTGGCCGAAATTAAAAACTAACACCGGAAACGTATGTAACTATGATAGCCGTTACGGAAAAACATAATAAGAACCGGATAGGAAGACTTCGGCTCAGGCCAAATCCGAGACCTCCGGCCCAGCTGACAGCTCGAGATATGAGAAATTTTCAAGTGGACGAAATTAAAAACTAACACCGGAAACGTATGTAACTATGATAGCCGTTACGGGAAAACATAATAAGAACCAGATAGGAAGACTTCGGCTCAGGCCAAATCCGAGGCCTCCGGCCCAGCTGACAGCTCGAGATATTAGAAATTTTCAAGTGGTTGAAATTAAAAACTAACACCGGAAACGTATGTAACTATGATAGCCGTTACGGGAAAACATAATAAGAACCGGATAGGAAGACTTCGGCTCAGGCCAAATCCGAGGCCTCCGGCCCAGCTGACAGCTCGAGATATGAGAAATTTTCAAGTGGCCGAAATTAAAAACTAACACCGGAAACGTATGTAACTATGATAGCCGTTACAGAAAAACATAATAAGAACCGGATAGGAAGACTTCGGCTCAGGCCAAATCCGAGACCTCCGGCCCAGCTGACAGCTCGAGATATGAGAAATTTTCAAGTGGACGAAATTAAAAACTAACACCGGAAACGTATGTAACTATGATAGCCGTTACGGGAAAACATAATAAGAACCGGATAGGAAAACTTCGGCTAAGGCCAAATCCGAGGCCTCCGGCCCAGCTGACAGCTCGAGATATGAGAAATTTTCAAGTGGCCGAAATTAAAAACTAACACCGGAAACGTATGTAACTATGATAGCCGTTACGGAAAAACATAATAAGAACCGGATAGGAAGAGTTCGGCTCAGGCCAAATCCGAGGCCTCCGGCCCAGCTGGGGCCTTGAGATATGAGAAATTTTCAAGTGGCCGAAATTAAAAACTAACACCGGAAACGTATGTAACTATGATAGCCGTTACAGAAAAACATAATAAGAACCAGATAGGAAGACTTCGGCTCAGGCCAAATCCGAGGCCTCCTGCCCAGCTGACAGCTCGAGATATGAGAAATTTTCAAGTGGACGAAATTAAAAACTAACACCGGAAACGTATGTAACTATGATAGCCGTTACGGGAAAACATAATAAGAACCGGATAGGAAGACTTCGGCTCAGGCCAAATCCGAGACCTCCGGCCCAGCTGACAGCTCGAGATATGAGAAATTTTCAAGTGGACGAAATTAAAAACTAACACCGGAAACGTATGTAACTATGATAGCCGTTACGGGAAAACATAATAAGAACCGGATAGGAAGAGTTCGGCTCAGGCCAAATCCGAGGCCTCCGGCCCAGCTGGGGCCTTGAGATATGAGAAATTTTCAAGTGGCCGAAATTAAAAACTAACACCGGAAACGTATGTAACTATGATAGCCGTTACAGAAAAACATAATAAGAACCGGATAGGAAGACTTCGGCTCAGGCCAAATCCGAGACCTCCGGCCCAGCTGACAGCTCGAGATATGAGAAATTTTCAAGTGGCCGAAATTAAAAACTAACACCGGAAACGTATGTAACTATGATAGCCGTTACGGAAAAACATAATAAGAACCGGATAAGAAGATTTCGGCTCAGGCCAAATCCGAGGCCTCCGGCCCAGCTGGGGCCTTGAGATATGAGAAATTTTCAAGTGGCCGAAATTAAAAACTAACACCGGAAACGTATGTAACTATGATAGCCGTTACAGAAAAACATAATAAGAACCAGATAGGAAGACTTCGGCTCAGGCCAAATCCGAGGCCTCCGGCCCAGCTGACAGCTCGAGATATGAGAAATTTTCAAGTGGCCGAAATTAAAAACTAACACCGGAAACGTATGTAACTATGATAGCCGTTACGGAAAAACATAATAAGAACCGGATAGGAAGACTTCGGCTCAGGCCAAATCCGAGACCTCCGGCCCAGCTGACAGCTCGAGATATGAGAAATTTTCAAGTGGACGAAATTAAAAACTAACACCGGAAACGTATGTAACTATGATAGCCGTTACGGGAAAACATAATAAGAACCAGATAGGAAGACTTCGGCTCAGGCCAAATCCGAGGCCTCCGGCCCAGCTGACAGCTCGAGATATTAGAAATTTTCAAGTGGTTGAAATTAAAAACTAACACCGGAAACGTATGTAACTATGATAGCCGTTACGGGAAAACATAATAAGAACCGGATAGGAAGACTTCGGCTCAGGCCAAATCCGAGGCCTCCGGCCCAGCTGACAGCTCGAGATATGAGAAATTTTCAAGTGGCCGAAATTAAAAACTAACACCGGAAACGTATGTAACTATGATAGCCGTTACAGAAAAACATAATAAGAACCGGATAGGAAGACTTCGGCTCAGGCCAAATCCGAGACCTCCGGCCCAGCTGACAGCTCGAGATATGAGAAATTTTCAAGTGGACGAAATTAAAAACTAACACCGGAAACGTATGTAACTATGATAGCCGTTACGGGAAAACATAATAAGAACCGGATAGGAAAACTTCGGCTAAGGCCAAATCCGAGGCCTCCGGCCCAGCTGACAGCTCGAGATATGAGAAATTTTCAAGTGGCCGAAATTAAAAACTAACACCGGAAACGTATGTAACTATGATAGCCGTTACGGAAAAACATAATAAGAACCGGATAGGAAGAGTTCGGCTCAGGCCAAATCCGAGGCCTCCGGCCCAGCTGGGGCCTTGAGATATGAGAAATTTTCAAGTGGCCGAAATTAAAAACTAACACCGGAAACGTATGTAACTATGATAGCCGTTACAGAAAAACATAATAAGAACCGGATAGGAAGACTTCGGCTCAGGCCAAATCCGAGGCCTCCGGCCCAGCTGGGGCCTTGAGATATGAGAAATTTTCAAGTGGCCGAAATTAAAAACTAACACCGGAAACGTATGTAACTATGATAGCCGTTACGGGAAAACATAATAAGAACCGGATAGGAAGACTTCGGCTCAGGCAAAATCCGAGGCCTCCGGCCCAGCTGGGGCCTTGATATGAGAAATTTTCAATTGTCCGAAATTAAAAACTAACACCGGAAACGTATGTAACTATGATAGCCGTTACGGAAAAACATAATAAGAACCGGATAGGAAGACTTCGGTTTAGGCCCAATCCGAGGCCTCCGGCCCAGCTGACAGCTCGAGATATTAGAAATTTTCAAGTGGTTGAAATTAAAAACTAACACCGGAAACGTATGTAACTATGATAGCCGTTACGGGAAAACATAATAAGAACCGGATAGGAAGACTTCGGTTCAGGCCAAATCCGAGGCCTCCGGCCCAGCTGACAGCTCGGGATATGAGAAATTTTCAAGTGACCGAAATTAAAAACTAACACCGGAAACGTATGTAACTATGATAGCCGTTACAGAAAAACATAATAAGAACCGGATAGGAAGACTTCGGCTCAGGCCAAATCCGAGACCTCCGGCCCAGCTGACAGCTCGAGATATGAGAAATTTTCAAGTGGACGAAATTAAAAACTAACACCGGAAACGTATGTACCTATGATAGCCGTTACGGGAAAACATAATAAGAACCGGATAGGAAGACTTCGGCTCAGGCCAAATCTGAGGCCTCCGGCCCAGCTGGGGCCTTGAGATATGAGAAATTTTCAAGTGGTCGAAATTAAAAACTAACACCGGAAACGTATGTAACTATGATAGTCGTTACAGAAAAACATAATAAGAACCGGATAGGAAGACTTCGGCTCAGGCCAAATCCGAGGCCTCCGTTCCAGCTGGGGCCTTGAGATATGAGAAATTTTCAAGTGGTCGAAATTAAAAACTAACACCGGAAACGTATGTAACTATGATAGTCGTTACAGAAAAACATAATAAGAACCGGATATGAAGACTTCGGCTCAGGCCAAATCCGAGGCCTCCGTTCCAGCTGAGGCCTTGAGATATGAGAAATTTTCAAGTGGCCGAAATTAAAAACTAACACCGGAAACGTATGTAACTATGATAGCCGTTACGGAAAAACATAATAAGAACCGGATATGAAGACTTAGGCTCAGGCCAAATCCGAGGCCTCCGGCCCAGCTGAGGCCTTGAGATATGAGAAATTTTCAAGTGGCCGAAATTAAAAACTAACACCGGAAACGTATGTAACTATGATAGCCGTAACGGGAAAATATAATAAGAACTGGATAGGAAGACTTCGGCTCAGGCCAAATCCGAGGCCTCCGGCCCAGCTGGGGCCTTGAGATATAAGAAATTTTCAAGTGTCCGAAATTAAAAACTAACACCGGAAACGTATGTAACTATGATAGCCATTACGGAAAAACATAATAAGAACCGGATAGGAAGACTTCGGCTCAGGCCAAATCCGAGGCCTCCGGCCCAGCTGACAGCTCGAGATATGAGAAATTTTCAAGTGGCCGAAATTAAAAACTAACACCGGAAACGTATGTAACTATGATAGCCGTTACGGAAAAACATAATAAGAACCGGATAGGAAGAGTTCGGCTCAGGCCAAATCCGAGGCCTCCAGCCCAGCTGGGGCCTTGAGATATGAGAAATTTTCAAGTGGCCGAAATTAAAAACTAACACCGGAAACGTATGTAACTATGATAGCCGTTACGGGAAAACATAATAAGAACCGGATAGGAAGACTTCGGCTCAGGCCAAATCCGAGGCCTCCGGCCCAGCTGGGGCCTTGAGATATGAGAAATTTTCAAGTGGCCGAAATTAAAAACTAACACCGGAAACGTATGTAACTATGATAGCCGTTACGGAAAAACATAATAAGAACCGGATAGGAAGACTTCGGCTCAGGCCAAATCCGAGGCCTCCGGCCCAGCTGGGGCCTTGAGATATGAGAAATTTTCAAGTGGTCGAAATTAAAAACTAACACCGGAAACGTATGTAACTATGATAGTCGTTACAGAAAAACATAATAAGAACCGGATATGAAGACTTCGGCTCAGGCCAAATCCGAGGCCTCCGTTCCAGCTGAGGCCTTGAGATATGAGAAATTTTCAAGTGGCCGAAATTAAAAACTAACACCGGAAACGTATGTAACTATGATAGCCGTTACGGAAAAACATAATAAGAACAGGATAGGAAGACTTCGGCTAAGGCCAAATCCGATGCCTCCGGCCCAGCTGACAGCTCGAGATATGAGACATTTTCAAGTGGCCGAAATTAAAAACTAACACCGGAAACGTATGTAACTATGATAGCCGTTACGGGAAAACATAATAAGAACCGGATAGGAAGACTTCGGCTCAGGCCAAATCCGAGGCCACCGGCCCAGCTGGGGCCTTGATATGAGAAATTTTCAATTGTCCGAAATTAAAAACTAACACCGGAAACGTATGTAACTATGATAGCCGTTACGGAAAAACATAATAAGAACCGGATAGGAAGACTTCGGTTTAGGCCCAATCCGAGGCCTCCGGCCCAGCTGACAGCTCGAGATATTAGAAATTTTCAAGTGGTTGAAATTAAAAACTAACACCGGAAACGTATGTAACTATGATAGCCGTTACGGGAAAACATAATAAGAACCGGATAGGAAGACTTCGGCTCAGGCCAAATCCGAGGCCTCCGGCCCAGCTGACAGCTCGGGATATGAGAAATTTTCAAGTGGCCGAAATTAAAAACTAACACCGGAAACGTATGTAACTATGATAGCCGTTACAGAAAAACATAATAAGAACCGGATAGGAAGACTTCGGCTCAGGCCAAATCCGAGACCTCCGGCCCAGCTGACAGCTCGAGATATGAGAAATTTTCAAGTGGCCGAAATTAAAAACTAACACCGGAAACGTATGTAACTATGATAGCCGTTACGGAAAAACATAATAAGAACCGGATAAGAAGACTTCGGCTCAGGCCAAATCTGAGGCCTCCGTTCCAGCTGAGGCCTTGAGATATGAGAAATTTTCAAGTGGCCGAAATTAAAAACTATCACCGGAAACGTATGTAACTATGATAGCCGTTACGGAAAAACATAATAAGAACCGGATATGAAGACTTCGGCTCAGGCCAAATCCGAGGCCTCCCGCCCAGCTGACAGCTCGAGATATGAGAAATTTTCAAGTGGCCGAAATTAAAAACTAACACCGGAAACGTATGTAACTATGATAGCCGTTACAGAAAAACATAATAAGAACCGGATAGGAAGACTTCGGCTCAGGCCAAATCCGAGGCCTCCCGCCCAGCTGACAGCTCGAGATATGAGAAATTTTCAAGTGGCCGAAATTAAAAACTAACACCGGAAACGTATGTAACTATGATAGCCGTTACGGGAAAACATAATAAGAACCGGATAGGAAGACTTCGGCTCAGGCCAAATCCGAGGCCTCCGGCCCAGCTGGGGCCTTGATATGAGAAATTTTCAATTGTCCGAAATTAAAAACTAACACCGGAAACGTATGTAACTATGATAGCCGTTGCGGAAAAACATAATAAGAACCGGATAGGAAGACTTCGGTTTAGGCCCAATCCGAGGCCTCCGGCCCAGCTGACAGCTCGAGATATTAGAAATTTTCAAGTGGTTGAAATTAAAAACTAACACCGGAAACGTATGTAACTATGATAGCCGTTACGGGAAAACATAATAAGAACCGGATAGGAAGACTTCGGCTCAGGCCAAATCCGAGGCCTCCGGCCCAGCTGACAGCTCGGGATATGAGAAATTTTCAAGTGGCCGAAATTAAAAACTAACACCGGAAACGTATGTAACTATGATAGCCGTTACGGAAAAACATAATAAGAACCGGATAAGAAGACTTCGGCTCAGGCCAAATCCGAGGCCTCCGTTCCAGCTGAGGCCTTGAGATATGAGAAATTTTCAAGTGGCCGAAATTAAAAACTAACACCGGAAACGTATGTAACTATGATAGCCGTTACGGAAAAACATAATAAGAACCGGATATGAAGACTTCGGCTCAGGCCAAATCCGAGGCCTCCCGCCCAGCTGACAGCTCGAGATATGAGAAATTTTCAAGTGGCCGAAATTAAAAACTAACACCGGAAACGTATGTAACTATGATAGCCGTTACAGAAAAACATAATAAGAACCGGATAGGAAGACTTCGGCTCAGGCCAAATCCGAGGCCTCCCGCCCAGCTGACAGCTCGAGATATGAGAAATTTTCAAGTGGCCGAAATTAAAAACTAACACCGGAAACGTATGTAACTATGATAGCCGTTACGGAAAAACATAATAAGAACCGGATAGGAAGACTTCGGCTCAGGCCAAATCCGAGGCCTCCGTTCCAGCTGAGGCCTTGAGATATGAGAAATTTTCAAGTGGCCGAAATTAAAAACTAACACCGGAAACGTATGTAACTATGATAGCCGTTACGGAAAAACATAATAAGAACCGGATATGAAGACTTCGGCTCAGGCCAAATCCGAGGCCTCCCGCCCAGCTGACAGCTCGAGATATGAGAAATTTTCAAGTGGCCGAAATTAAAAACTAACACCGGAAACGTATGTAACTATGATAGCCGTTACAGAAAATCATAATAAGAACCGGATAGGAAGACTTCGGCTCAGGCCAAATCCGAGACCTCCGGCCCAGCTGACAGCTCGAGATATGAGAAATTTTCAAGTGGCCGAAATTAAAAACAAACACCGGAAACGTATGTAACTATGATAGCCGTTACAGAAAAACATAATAAGAACCGGATAGGAAGACTTCGGCTCAGGCCAAATCCGAGACCTCCGGCCCAGCTGACAGCTCGAGATATGAGAAATTTTCAAGTGGACGAAATTAAAAACTAACACCGGAAACGTATGTAACTATGATAGCCGTTACAGAAAAACATAATAAGAACCGGATAGGAAGACTTCGGCTCAGGCCAAATCCGAGGCCTCCCGCCCAGCTGACAGCTCGAGATATGAGAAATTTTCAAGTGGCCGAAATTAAAAACTAACACCGGAAACGTATGTAACTATGATAGCCGTTACAGAAAATCATAATAAGAACCGGATAGGAAGACTTCGGCTCAGGCCAAATCCGAGACCTCCGGCCCAGCTGACAGCTCGAGATATGAGAAATTTTCAAGTGGCCGAAATTAAAAACTAACACCGGAAACGTATGTAACTATGATAGCCGTTACAGAAAAACATAATAAGAACCGGATAGGAAGAGTTCGGCTCAGGCCAAATCCGAGGCCTCCGGCCCAGCTGGGGCCTTGAGATATGAGAAATTTTCAAGTGGCCGAAATTAAAAACTAACACCGGAAACGTATGTATCTATGATAGCCGTTACGGGAAAACATAATAGGAACCGGATAGGAAGACTTCGGCTCAGGCCAAATCCGAGGCCTCCGGCCCAGCTGGGGCCTTGAGATATGAGAAATTTTCAATTGTCCGAAATTAAAAACTAACACCGGAAACGTATGTAACTATGATAGCCGTTACGGAAAAACATAATAAGAACCGGATAGGAAGACTTCGGTTCAGGACCGATCCGAGGCCTCCGGCCCAGCTGACAGCTCGAGATATTAGAAATTTTCAAGTGGTTGAAATTAAAAACTAACACCGGAAACGTATGTAACTATGATAGCCGTTACGGAAAAACATAATAAGAACCGGATAGGAAGACTTCGGCTCAGGCCAAATCTGAGACCTCCGGCCCAGCTGACAGCTCGAGATATGAGAAATTTTCAAGTGGCCGAAATTAAAAACTAACACCGGAAACGTATGTAACTATGATAGCCGTTACGGAAAAACATAATAAGAACCGGATAGGAAGAGTTCGGCTCAGGCCAAATCCGAGGCCTCCGGCCCAGCTGGGGCCTTGAGATATGAGAAATTTTCAAGTGGCCGAAATTAAAAACTAACACCGGAAACGTATGTAACTATGATAGCCGTTACGGGAAAACATAATAAGAACCGGATAGGAAGACTTCGGCTCAGGCCAAATCCGAGGCCTCCGGCCCAGCTGGGGCCTTGAGATATGAGAAATTTTCAAGTGGCCGAAATTAAAAACTAACACCGGAAACGTATGTAACTATGATAGCCGTTACGGGAAAACATAATAAGAACCGGATAGGAAGACTTCGGCTCAGGCCAAATCCGAGGCCTCCGGCCCAGCTGGGGCCTTGAGATATGAGAAATTTTCAATTGTCCGAAATTAAAAACTAACACCGGAAACGTATGTAACTATGATAGCCGTTACGGAAAAACATAATAAGAACCGGATAGGAAGACTTCGGTTCAGGACCAATCCGAGGCCTCCGGCCCAGCTGACAGCTCGAGATATTAGAAATTTTCAAGTGGTTGAAATTAAAAACTAACACCGGAAACGTATGTAACTATGATAGCCGTTACGGAAAAACATAATAAGAACCGGATAGGAAGACTTCGGCTCAGGCCAAATCCGAGGCCTCCGGCCCAGCTGACAGCTCGAGATATGAGAAATTTTCAAGTGGCCGAAATTAAAAACTAACACCGGAAACGTATGTAACTATGATAGCCGTTACGGAAAAACATAATAAGAACCGGATAGGAAGAGTTCGGCTCAGGCCAAATCCGAGGCCTCCGGCCCAGCTGGGGCCTTGAGATATGAGAAATTTTCAAGTGGCCGAAATTAAAAACTAACACCGGAAACGTATGTAACTATGATAGCCGTTACGGAAAAACATAATAAGAACCGGATAGGAAGACTTCGGCTCAGGCCAAGTCCGAGGCCTCCGGCCCAGCTGGGGCCTTGAGATATGAGAAATTTTCAAGTGGTCGAAATTAAAAACTAACACCGGAAACGTATGTAACTATGATAGTCGTTACAGAAAAACATAATAAGAACCGGATATGAAGACTTCGGCTCAGGCCAAATCCGAGGCCTCCGTTCCAGCTGAGGCCTTGAGATATGAGAAATTTTCAAGTGGCCGAAATTAAAAACTAACACCGGAAACGTATGTAACTATGATAGCCGTTACGGAAAAACATAATAAGAACCGGATATGAAGACTTAGGCTTAGGCCAAATCCGAGGCCTCCGTTCCAGCTGAGGCCTTGAGATATGAGAAATTTTCAAGTGGCCGAAATTAAAAACTAACACCGGAAACGTATGTAACTATGATAGCCGTTACAGAAAAACATAATAAGAACCGGATAGGAAGACTTCGGCTCAGGCCAAATCCGAGACCTCCGGCCCAGCTGACAGCTCGAGATATGAGAAATTTTCAAGTGGACGAAATTAAAAACTAACACCGGAAACGTATGTACCTATGATAGCCGTTACGGGAAAACATAATAAGAACCGGATAGGAAGACTTCGGCTCAGGCCAAATCTGAAGCCTCCGGCCCAGCTGGGGCCTTGAGATATGAGAAATTTTCAAGTGGTCGAAATTAAAAACTAACACCGGAAACGTATGTAACTATGATAGTCGTTACAGAAAAACATAATAAGAACCGGATATGAAGACTTCGGCTCAGGCCAAATCCGAGGCCTCCGTTCCAGCTGGGGCCTTGAGATATGAGAAATTTTCAAGTGGTCGAAATTAAAAACTAACACCGGAAACGTATGTAACTATGATAGCCGTTACGGAAAAACATAATAAGAACCGGATAGGAAGACTTCGGTTCAGGACCAATCCGAGGCCTCCGGCCCAGCTGACAGCTCGAGATATTAGAAATTTTCAAGTGGTTGAAATTAAAAACTAACACCGGAAACGTATGTAACTATGATAGCCGTTACGGAAAAACATAATAAGAACCGGATAGGAAGACTTCGGCTCAGGCCAAATCCGAGGCCTCCGGCCCAGCTGACAGCTCGAGATATGAGAAATTTTCAAGTGGCCGAAATTAAAAACTAACACCGGAAACGTATGTAACTATGATAGCCGTTACGGAAAAACATAATAAGAACCGGATAGGAAGAGTTCGGCTCAGGCCAAATCCGAGGCCTCCGGCCCAGCTGGGGCCTTGAGATATGAGAAATTTTCAAGTGAACGAAATTAAAAACTAACACCGGAAACGTATGTAACTATGATAGCCGTTACGGAAAAACATAATAAGAACCGGATAGGAAGACTTCGGCTCAGGCCAAATCCGAGGCCTCCGGCCCAGCTGGGGCCTTGAGATATGAGAAATTTTCAAGTGGTCGAAATTAAAAACTAACACCGGAAACGTATGTAACTATGATAGTCGTTACAGAAAAACATAATAAGAACCGGATATGAAGACTTCGGCTCAGGCCAAATCCGAGGCCTCCGTTCCAGCTGAGGCCTTGAGATATGAGAAATTTTCAAGTGGCCGAAATTAAAAACTAACACCGGAAACGTATGTAACTATGATAGTCGTTTCAGAAAAACATAATAAGAACCGGATATGAAGACTTCGGCTCAGGCCAAATCCGAGGCCTCCGTTCCAGCTGAGGCCTTGAGATATGAGAAATTTTCAAGTGGCCGAAATTAAAAACTAACACCGGAAACGTATGTAACTATGATAGTCGTTACAGAAAAACATAATAAGAACCGGATATGAAGACTTCGGCTCAGGCCAAATCCGAGGCCTCCGTTCCAGCTGAGGCCTTGAGATATGAGAAATTTTCAAGAGTCCGAAATTAAAAACTAACACCGGAAACGTATGTAACTATGATAGCCGTTACGGAAAAACATAATAAGAACCGGATATGAAGACTTCGGCTCAGGCCAAATCCGAGGCCTCCCGCCCAGCTGACAGCTCGAGATATGAGAAATTTTCAAGTGGCCGAAATTAAAAACTAACACCGGAAACGTATGTAACTATGATAGCCGTTACAGAAAATCATAATAAGAACCGGATAGGAAGACTTCGGCTCAGGCCAAATCCGAGACCTCCGGCCCAGCTGACAGCTCGAGATATGAGAAATTTTCAAGTGGACGAAATTAAAAACTAACACCGGAAACGTATGTAACTATGATAGCCGTTACGGGAAAACATAATAAGAACCGGATAGGAAGACTTCGGCTCAGGCCGAATCCGAGGCCTCCGGCCCAGCTGACAGCTCGAGATATGAGAAATTTTCAAGTGGCCGAAATTAAAAACTAACACCGGAAACGTATGTAACTATGATAGCCGTTACTGGAAAACATAATAAGAACCGGATAGGAAGACTTCGGCTAAGGCCAAATCCGAGGCCTCCGGCTCAGCTGACAGCTTGAGATATGAGAAATTTTCAAGTGGCCGAAATTAAAAACTAACACCGGAAACGTATGTAACTATGATAGCCGTTACGGGAAAACATAATAAGAACCGGATAGGAAGAGTTCGGCTCAGGCCAAATCCGAGGCCTCCGGCCCAGCTGGGGCCTTGAGATATGAGAAATTTTCAAGTGGCCGAAATTAAAAACTAACACCGGAAACGTATGTAACTATGATAGCCGTTACGGGAAAACATAATAAGAACCGGATAGGAAGACTTCGGCTCAGGCCAAATCCGAGGCCTCCGGCCCAGCTGGGGCCTTGAGATATGAGAAATTTTCAAGTGGTCGAAATTAAAAACTAACACCGGAAACGTATGTAACTATGATAGTCGTTTCAGAAAAACATAATAAGAACCGGATATGAAGACTTCGGCTCAGGCCAAATCCGAGGCCTCCGTTCCAGCTGAGGCCTTGAGATATGAGAAATTTTCAAGTGGCCGAAATTAAAAACTAACACCGGAAACGTATGTAACTATGATAGTCGTTACAGAAAAACATAATAAGAACCGGATATGAAGACTTCGGCTCAGGCCAAATCCGAGGCCTCCGTTCCAGCTGAGGCCTTGAGATATGAGAAATTTTCAAGTGGCCGAAATTAAAAACTAACACCGGAAACGTATGTAACTATGATAGCCGTTACGGGAAAACATAATAAGAACCGGATAGGAAGACTTCGGCTCAGGCCAAATCCGAGGCCTCCGGCCCAGCTGGGGCCTTGAGATATGAGAAATTTTCAATTGTCCGAAATTAAAAACTAACACCGGAAACGTATGTAACTATGATAGCCGTTACGGAAAAACATAATAATAACCGGATAGGAAGACTTCGGTTCAGGACCAATCCGAGGCCTCCGGCCCAGCTGACAGCTCGAGATATTAGAAATTTTCAAGTGGTTGAAATTAAAAACTAACACCGGAAACGTATGTAACTATGATAGCCGTTACGGAAAAACATAATAAGAACCGGATAGGAAGACTTCGGCTCAGGCCAAATCCGAGGCCTCCGGCCCAGCTGACAGCTCGAGATATGAGAAATTTTCAAGTGGCCGAAATTAAAAACTAACACCGAAAACGTATGTAACTATGATAGCCGTTACGGAAAAACATAATAAGAACCGGATAGGAAGAGTTCGGCTCAGGCCAAATCCGAGGCCTCCGGCCCAGCTGGGGCCTTGAGATATGAGAAATTTTCAAGTGGCCGAAATTAAAAACTAACACCGGAAACGTATGTAACTATGATAGCCGTTACGGGAAAACATAATAAGAACCGGATAGGAAGACTTCGGCTCAGGCCAAATCCGAGGCCTCCGGCCCAGCTGGGGCCTTGAGATATGAGAAATTTTCAAGTGGTCGAAATTAAAAACTAACACCGGAAACGTATGTAACTATGATAGTCGTTACAGAAAAACATAATAAGAACCGGATATGAAGACTTCGGCTCAGGCCAAATCCGAGGCCTCCGTTCCAGCTGAGGCCTTGAGATATGAGAAATTTTCAAGTGGCCGAAATTAAAAACTAACACCGGAAACGTATGTAACTATGATAGTCGTTACAGAAAAACATAATAAGAACCGGATATGAAGACTTCGGCTCAGGCCAAATCCGAGGCCTCCGTTCCAGCTGAGGCCTTGAGATATGAGAAATTTTCAAGTGGCCGAAATTAAAAACTAACACCGGAAACGTATGTAACTATGATAGCCGTTACGGAAAAACATAATAAGAACCGAATAGGAAGACTTCGGCTCAGGCCAAATCCGAGGCCTCCGGCCCAGCTGGGGCCTTGAGATATGAGAAATTTTCAAGTGGCCGAAATTAAAAACTAACACCGGAAACGTATGTTACTATGATAGCCGTTACGGGAAAACATAATAGGAACCGGATAGGAAGACTTCGGCTCAGGCCAAATCCGAGGCCTCCGGCCCAGCTGGGGCCTTGAGATATGAGAAATTTTCAAGTGGCCGAAATTAAAAACTAACACCGGAAACGTATGTAACTATGATAGCCGTTACGGGAAAACATAATAAGAACCGGATAGGAAGACTTCGGCTCAGGCCAAATCCGAGGCCTCCGGCCCAGCTGACAGCTCGAGATATGAGAAATTTTCAAGTGGCCGAAATTAAAAACTAACACCGGAAACGTATGTAACTATGATAGCCGTTACGGAAAAACATAATAAGAACCGGATAGGAAGAGTTCGGCTCAGGCCAAATCCGAGGCCTCCGGCCCAGCTGGGGCCTTGAGATATGAGAAATTTTCAAGTGGCCGAAATTAAAAACTAACACCGGAAACGTATGTAACTATGATAGCCGTTACGGGAAAACATAATAAGAACCGGATAGGAAGACTTCGGCTCAGGCCAAATCCGAGGCCTCCGGCCCAGCTGGGGCCTTGAGATATGAGAAATTTTCAAGTGGTCGAAATTAAAAACTAACACCGGAAACGTATGTAACTATGATAGTCGTTACAGAAAAACATAATAAGAACCGGATATGAAGACTTCGGCTCAGGCCAAATCCGAGGCCTCCGTTCCAGCTGAGGCCTTGAGATATGAGAAATTTTCAAGTGGCCGAAATTAAAAACTAACACCGGAAACGTATGTAACTATGATAGTCGTTACAGAAAAACATAATAAGAACCGGATATGAAGACTTCGGCTCAGGCCAAATCCGAGGCCTCCAGCCCAGCTGGGGCCTTGAGATATGAGAAATTTTCAAGTGGCCGAAATTTAAAACAAACACCGGAAACGTATGTAACTATGATAGCCGTTACAGAAAAACATAATAAGAACCGGATATGAAGACTTCGGCTCAGGCCAAATCCGAGGCCTCCGTTCCAGCTGAGGCCTTGAGATATGAGAAATTTTCAAGAGTCCGAAATTAAAAACTAACACCGGAAACGTATGTAACTATGATAGCCGTTACGGAAAAACATAATAAGAACCGGATATGAAGACTTCGGCTCAGGCCAAATCCGAGGCCTCCCGCCCAGCTGACAGCTCGAGATATGAGAAATTTTCAAGTGGCCGAAATTAAAAACTAACACCGGAAACGTATGTAACTATGATAGCCGTTACAGAAAATCATAATAAGAACCGGATAGGAAGACTTCGGCTCAGGCCAAATCCGAGACCTCCGGCCCAGCTGACAGCTCGAGATATGAGAAATTTTCAAGTGGACGAAATTAAAAACTAACACCGGAAACGTATGTAACTATGATAGCCGTTACGGGAAAACATAATAAGAACCGGATAGGAAGACTTCGGCTCAGGCCAAATCCGAGGCCTCCGGCCCAGCTGACAGCTCGAGATATGAGAAATTTTCAAGTGGCCGAAATTAAAAACTAACACCGGAAACGTATGTAACTATGATAGCCGTTACTGGAAAACATAATAAGAACCGGATAGGAAGACTTCGGCTAAGGCCAAATCCGAGGCCTCCGGCTCAGCTGACAGCTTGAGATATGAGAAATTTTCAAGTGGCCGAAATTAAAAACTAACACCGGAAACGTATGTAACTATGATAGCCGTTACGGGAAAACATAATAAGAACCGGATAGGAAGACTTCGGCTCAGGCCAAATCCGAGGCCTCCGGCCCAGCTGGGGCCTTGAGATATGAGAAATTTTCAAGTGGTCGAAATTAAAAACTAACACCGGAAACGTATGTAACTATGATAGTCGTTTCAGAAAAACATAATAAGAACCGGATATGAAGACTTCGGCTCAGGCCAAATCCGAGGCCTCCGTTCCAGCTGAGGCCTTGAGATATGAGAAATTTTCAAGTGGCCGAAATTAAAAACTAACACCGGAAACGTATGTAACTATGATAGTCGTTACAGAAAAACATAATAAGAACCGGATATGAAGACTTCGGCTCAGGCCAAATCCGAGGCCTCCGTTCCAGCTGAGGCCTTGAGATATGAGAAATTTTCAAGTGGCCGAAATTAAAAACTAACACCGGAAACGTATGTAACTATGATAGCCGTTACGGGAAAACATAATAAGAACCGGATAGGAAGACTTCGGCTCAGGCCAAATCCGAGGCCTCCGGCCCAGCTGGGGCCTTGAGATATGAGAAATTTTCAATTGTCCGAAATTAAAAACTAACACCGGAAACGTATGTAACTATGATAGCCGTTACGGAAAAACATAATAATAACCGGATAGGAAGACTTCGGTTCAGGACCAATCCGAGGCCTCCGGCCCAGCTGACAGCTCGAGATATTAGAAATTTTCAAGTGGTTGAAATTAAAAACTAACACCGGAAACGTATGTAACTATGATAGCCGTTACGGAAAAACATAATAAGAACCGGATAGGAAGAGTTCGGCTCAGGCCAAATCCGAGGCCTCCGGCCCAGCTGGGGCCTTGAGATATGAGAAATTTTCAAGTGGCCGAAATTAAAAACTAACACCGGAAACGTATGTAACTATGATAGCCGTTACGGGAAAACATAATAAGAACCGGATAGGAAGACTTCGGCTCAGGCCAAATCCGAGGCCTCCGGCCCAGCTGGGGCCTTGAGATATGAGAAATTTTCAAGTGGTCGAAATTAAAAACTAACACCGGAAACGTATGTAACTATGATAGTCGTTACAGAAAAACATAATAAGAACCGGATATGAAGACTTCGGCTCAGGCCAAATCCGAGGCCTCCGTTCCAGCTGAGGCCTTGAGATATGAGAAATTTTCAAGTGGCCGAAATTAAAAACTAACACCGGAAACGTATGTAACTATGATAGTCGTTACAGAAAAACATAATAAGAACCGGATATGAAGACTTCGGCTCAGGCCAAATCCGAGGCCTCCGTTCCAGCTGAGGCCTTGAGATATGAGAAATTTTCAAGTGGCCGAAATTAAAAACTAACACCGGAAACGTATGTAACTATGATAGCCGTTACGGAAAAACATAATAAGAACCGGATAGGAAGACTTCGGCTCAGGCCAAATCCGAGGCCTCCGGCCCAGCTGGGGCCTTGAGATATGAGAAATTTTCAAGTGGCCGAAATTAAAAACTAACACCGGAAACGTATGTTACTATGATAGCCGTTACGGGAAAACATAATAGGAACCGGATAGGAAGACTTCGGCTCAGGCCAAATCCGAGGCCTCCGGCCCAGCTGGGGCCTTGAGATATGAGAAATTTTCAAGTGGCCGAAATTAAAAACTAACACCGGAAACGTATGTAACTATGATAGCCGTTACGGGAAAACATAATAAGAACCGGATAGGAAGACTTCGGCTCAGGCCAAATCCGAGGCCTCCGGCCCAGCTGACAGCTCGAGATATGAGAAATTTTCAAGTGGCCGAAATTAAAAACTAACACCGGAAACGTATGTAACTATGATAGCCGTTACGGAAAAACATAATAAGAACCGGATAGGAAGAGTTCGGCTCAGGCCAAATCCGAGGCCTCCGGCCCAGCTGGGGCCTTGAGATATGAGAAATTTTCAAGTGGCCGAAATTAAAAACTAACACCGGAAACGTATGTAACTATGATAGCCGTTACGGGAAAACATAATAAGAACCGGATAGGAAGACTTCGGCTCAGGCCAAATCCGAGGCCTCCGGCCCAGCTGGGGCCTTGAGATATGAGAAATTTTCAAGTGGTCGAAATTAAAAACTAACACCGGAAACGTATGTAACTATGATAGTCGTTACAGAAAAACATAATAAGAACCGGATATGAAGACTTCGGCTCAGGCCAAATCCGAGGCCTCCGTTCCAGCTGAGGCCTTGAGATATGAGAAATTTTCAAGTGGCCGAAATTAAAAACTAACACCGGAAACGTATGTAACTATGATAGTCGTTACAGAAAAACATAATAAGAACCGGATATGAAGACTTCGGCTCAGGCCAAATCCGAGGCCTCCGTTCAGCTGAGGCCTTGAGATATGAGAAATTTTCAAGTGGCCGAAATTAAAAACTAACACCGGAAACGTATGTAACTATGATAGCCGTTACGGAAAAACATAATAAGAACCGGATAGGAAGACTTCGGCTCAGGCCAAATCCGAGGCCTCCGGCCCAGCTGGGGCCTTGAGATATGAGAAATTTTCAAGTGGCCGAAATTAAAAACTAACACCGGAAACGTATGTTACTATGATAGCCGTTACGGGAAAACATAATAGGAACCGGATAGGAAGACTTCGGCTCAGGCCAAATCCGAGGCCTCCGGCCCAGCTGGGGCCTTGAGATATGAGAAATTTTCAATTGTCCGAAATTAAAAACTAACACCGGAAACGAATGTAACTATGATAGCCGTTACGGAAAAACATAATAAGAACCGGATAGGAAGACTTCGGTTCAGGACCAATCCGAGGCCTCCGGCCCAGCTGACAGCTCGAGATATGAGAAATTTTCAAGTGGTTGAAATTAAAAACTAACACCGGAAACGTATGTAACTATGATAGCCGTTACGGAAAAACATAATAAGAACCGGATAGGAAGACTTCGGCTCAGGCCAAATCCGAGACCTCCGGCCCAGCTGACAGCTCGAGATATGAGAAATTTTCAAGTGGCCGAAATTAAAAACTAACACCGGAAACGTATGTAACTATGATAGCCGTTACAGAAAAACATAATAAGAACCGGATAGGAAGAGTTCGGCTCAGGCCAAATCCGAGGCCTCCGGCCCAGCTGGGGCCTTGAGATATGAGAAATTTTCAAGTGGCCGAAATTAAAAACTAACACCGGAAACGTATGTAACTATGATAGCCGTTACGGGAAAACATAATAAGAACCGGATAGGAAGACTTCGGCTCAGGCCAAATCCGAGGCCTCCGGCCCAGCTGGGGCCTTGAGATATGAGAAATTTTCAAGTGGCCGAAATTAAAAACTAACACCGGAAACGTATGTAACTATGATAGCCGTTACGGGAAAACATAATAAGAACCGGATAGGAAGACTTCGGCTCAGGCCAAATCCGAGGCCTCCGGCCCAGCTGGGGCCTTGAGATATGAGAAATTTTCAATTGTCCGAAATTAAAAACTAACACCGGAAACGTATGTAACTATGAAAGCCGTTACGGAAAAACATAATAATAACCGGATAGGAAGACTTCGGTTCAGGACCAATCCGAGGCCTCCGGCCCAGCTGACAGCTCGAGATATTAGAAATTTTCAAGTGGTTGAAATTAAAAACTAACACCGGAAACGTATGTAACTATGATAGCCGTTACGGAAAAACATAATAAGAACCGGATAGGAAGACTTCGGCTCAGGCCAAATCCGAGGCCTCCGGCCCAGCTGACAGCTCGAGATATGAGAAATTTTCAAGTGGCCGAAATTAAAAACTAACACCGGAAACGTATGTAACTATGATAGCCGTTACGGAAAAACATAATAAGAACCGGATAGGAAGAGTTCGGCTCAGGCCAAATCCGAGGCCTCCGGCCCAGCTGGGGCCTTGAGATATGAGAAATTTTCAAGTGGCCGAAATTAAAAACTAACACCGGAAACGTATGTAACTATGATAGCCGTTACGGGAAAACATAATAAGAACCGGATAGGAAGACTTCGGCTCAGGCCAAATCCGAGGCCTCCGGCCCAGCTGGGGCCTTGAGATATGAGAAATTTTCAAGTGGTCGAAATTAAAAACTAACACCGGAAACGTATGTAACTATGATAGTCGTTACAGAAAAACATAATAAGAACCGGATAGGAAGACTTCGGCTCAGGCCAAATCCGAGGCCTCCGTTCCAGCTGAGGCCTTGGGATATGAGAAATTTTCAAGTGGCCGAAATTAAAAACTAACACCGGAAACGTATGTAACTATGATAGCCGTTACGGAAAAACATAATAAGAACCGGATATGAAGACTTAGGCTCAGGCCAAATCCGAGGCCTCCGTTCCAGCTGAGGCCTTGAGATATGAGAAATTTTCAAGTGGCCGAAATTAAAAACTAACACCGGAAACGTATGTAACTATGATAGCCGTTACAGAAAAACATAATAAGAACCGGATATGAAGACTTCGGCTCAGGCCCAATCCGAGGCCTCCGGCCCAGCTGGGGCCTTGAGATATGAGAAATTTTCAAGTGGCCGAAATTAAAAACTAACACCGGAAACGTATGTAACTATGATAGCCGTTACAGAAAAACATAATAAGAACCGGATATGAAGACTTCGGCTCAGGCCAAATCCGAGGCCTCCGTTCCAGCTGAGGCCTTGAGATATGAGAAATTTTCAAGTGGCCGAAATTAAAAACTAACACCGGAAACGTATGTAACTATGATAGCCGTTACGGGAAAACATAATAAGAACCGGATAGGAAGACTTCGGCTCAGGCCAAATCCGAGGCCTCCGTTCCAGCTGAGGCCTTGAGATATGAGAAATTTTCAAGTGGCCGAAATTAAAAACTAACACCGGAAACGTATGTAACTATGATAGCCGTTACAGAAAATCATAATAAGAACCGGATAGGAAGACTTCGGCTCAGGCCAAATCCGAGACCTCCGGCCCAGCTGACAGCTCGAGATATGAGAAATTTTCAAGTGGACGAAATTAAAAACTAACACCGGAAACGTATGTAACTATAATAGCCGTTACGGGAAAACATAATAAGAACCGGATATGAAGACTTCGGCTCAGGCCAAATCCGAGGCCTCCAGCCCAGCTGGGGCCTTGAGATATGAGAAATTTTCAAGTGGCCGAAATTTAAAACTAACACCGGAAACGTATGTAACTATGATAGCCGTTACAGAAAAACATAATAAGAACCGGATATGAAGACTTCGGCTCAGGCCAAATCTAAGGCCTCCGTTCCAGCTGAGGCCTTGAGATATGAGAAATTTTCAAGAGTCCAAAATTAAAAACTAACACCGGAAACGTATGTAACTATGATAGCCGTTACGGAAAAACATAATAAGAACCGGATATGAAGACTTAGGCTCAGGCCAAATCCGAGGCCTCCGTTCCAGCTGAGGCCTTGAGATATGAGAAATTTTCAAGTGGCCGAAATTAAAAACTAACACCGGAAACGTATGTAACTATGATAGCCGTTACGGAAAAACATAATAAGAACCGGATATGAAGACTTCGGCTCAGGCCAAATCCGAGGCCTCCCGCCCAGCTGACAGCTCGAGATATGAGAAATTTTCAAGTGGACGAAATTAAAAACTAACACCGGAAACGTATGTAACTATGATAGCCGTTACGGGAAAACATAATAAGAACCGGATAGGAAGACTTCGGCTCAGGCCAAATCCGAGGCCTCCGGCCCAGCTGACAGCTCGAGATATGAGAAATTTTCAAGTGGACGAAATTAAAAACTAACACCGGAAACGTATGTAACTATGATAGCCGTTACGGGAAAACATAATAAGAACCGGATAGGAAGACTTCGGCTCAGGCCAAATCCGAGGCCTCCGGCCCAGCTGGGGCCTTGAGATATGAGAAATTTTCAATTGTCCTTAATTAAAAACTAACACTGGAAACGTATGTAACTATGATAGCCGTTACGGAAAAACATAATAAGAACCGGATAGGAAGACTTCGGTTTAGGCCCAATCCGAGGCCTCCGGCCCAGCTGACATCTCGAGATATTAGAAATTTTCAAGTGGCCGAAATTAAAAACTAACACCGGAAACGTATGTAACTATGATAGCCGTTACAGAAAAACATAATAAGAACCGGATAGGAAGACTTCGGCTCAGGCCAAATCCGAGACCTCCGGCCCAGCTGACAGCTCGAGATATGAGAAATTTTCAAGTGGACGAAATTAAAAACTAACACCGGAAACGTATGTAACTATGATAGCCGTTACAGAAAAACATAATAAGAACCGGATAGGAAGACTTCGGCTCAGGCCAAATCCGAGACCTCCGGCCCAGCTGACAGCTCGAGATATGAGAAATTTTCAAGTGGCCGAAATTAAAAACTAACACCGGAATTGTATGTAACTATGATAGCCGTTACGGAAAAACATAATAAGAACCGGATATGAAGACTTAGGCTCAGGCCAAATCCGAGGCCTCCGGCCCAGCTGGGGCCTTGAGATATGAGAAATTTTCAAGTGGTCGAAATTAAAAACTAACACCGGAAACGTATGTAACTATGATAGTCGTTACAGAAAAACATAATAAGAACCGGATATGAAGACTTCGGCTCAGGCCAAATCCGAGGCCTCCGTTCCAGCTGAGGCCTTGAGATATGAGAAATTTTCAATTGTCCGATATTAAAAACTAACACCGGAAACGTATGTAACTATGATAGCCGTTACGGAAAAACATAATAAGAACTGGATAGGAAGACTTCGGTTTAGGCCCAATCCAAGGCCTCCGGCCCAGCTGACAGCTCGAGATATGAGAAATTTTCAAGTGGACGAAATTAAAAACTAACACCGGAAACGTATGTAACTATGATAGCCGTTACGGGAAAACATAATAAGAACCGGATAGGAAGACTTCGGCTCAGGCCAAATCCGAGGCCTCCGGCCCAGCTGACAGCTCGAGATATGAGAAATTTTCAAGTGGCCGAAATTAAAAACTAACACCGGAAACGTATGTAACTATGATAGCCGTTACGGAAAAACATAATAAGAACCGGATAGGAAGACTTCGGCTCAGGCCAAATCCGAGGCCTCCGGCCCAGCTGGGGCCTTGAGATATGAGAAATTTTCAATTGTCCGAAATTAAAAACTAACACCGGAAACGAATGTAACTATGATAGCCGTTACGGAAAAACATAATAAGAACCAGATAGGAAGACTTCGGTTCAGGACCAATCCGAGGCCTCCGGCCCAGCTGACAGCTCGAGATATGAGAAATTTTCAAGTGGTTGAAATTAAAAACTAACACCGGAAACGTATGTAACTATGATAGCCGTTACGGAAAAACATAATAAGAACCGGATAGGAAGACTTCGGCTCAGGCCAAATCCGAGACCTCCGGCCCAGCTGACAGCTCGAGATATGAGAAATTTTCAAGTGGCCGAAATTAAAAACTAACACCGGAAACGTATGTAACTATGATAGCCGTTACAGAAAAACATAATAAGAACCGGATAGGAAGAGTTCGGCTCAGGCCAAATCCGAGGCCTCCGGCCCAGCTGGGGCCTTGAGATATGAGAAATTTTCAAGTGGCCGAAATTAAAAACTAACACCGGAAACGTATGTAACTATGATAGCCGTTACGGGAAAACATAATAAGAACCGGATAGGAAGACTTCGACTCAGGCCAAATCCGAGGCCTCCGGCCCAGCTGGGGCCTTGAGATATGAGAAATTTTCAAGTGGCCGAAATTAAAAACTAACACCGGAAACGTATGTAACTATGATAGCCGTTACGGGAAAACATAATAAGAACCGGATAGGAAGACTTCGGCTCAGGCCAAATCCGAGGCCTCCGTTCCAGCTGAGGCCTTGAGATATGAGAAATTTTCAAGTGGCCGAAATTAAAAACTAACACCGGAAACGTATGTAACTATGATAGCCGTTACGGAAAAAACATAATAAGAACCGGATATGAAGACTTCGGCTCAGGCCAAATCCGAGGAATCCCGCCCAGCTGACAGCTCGAGATATGAGAAATTTTCAAGTGGCCGAAATTAAAAATTAACACCGGAAACGTATGTAACTATGATAGCCGTTACAGAAAAACATAATAAGAACCGGATAGGAAGACTTCGGCTCAGGCCAAATCCGAGACCTCCGGCCCAGCTGACAGCTCGAGATATGAGAAATTTTCAAGTGGACGAAATTAAAAACTAACACCGGAAACGTATGTAACTATGATAGCCGTTACGGAAAAACATAATAAGAACCGGATAGGAAGACTTCGGTTCAGGACCAATCCGAGGCCTCCGGCCCAGCTGACAGCTCGAGATATTAGAAATTTTCAAGTGGTTGAAATTAAAAACTAACACCGGAAACGTATGTAACTATGATAGCCGTTACGGAAAAACATAATAAGAACCGGATAGGAAGACTTTGGCTCAGGCCAAATCCGAGGCCTCCGGCCCAGCTGACAGCTCGAGATATGAGAAATTTTCAAGTGGCCGAAATTAAAAACTAACACCGGAAACGTATGTAACTATGATAGCCGTTACGGAAAAACATAATAAGAACTGGATAGGAAGACTTCGGTTTAGGCCCAATCCGAGGCCTCCGGCCCAGCTGAGGCCTTGAGATATGAGAAATTTTCAAGTGGCCGAAATTAAAAACTAACACCGGAAACGTATGTAACTATGATAGCCGTTACGGAAAAACATAATAAGAACCGGATAGGAAGAGTTCGGCTCAGGCCAAATCCAAGGCCTCCGGCCCAGCTGGGGCCTTGAGATATGAGAAATTTTCAATTGTCCGAAATTAAAAACTAACACCGGAAACGTATGTAACTATGATAGCCGTTACGGAAAAACATAATAAGAACTGGATAGGAAGACTTCGGTTTAGGCCCAATCCGAGGCCTCCGGCCCAGCTGACAGCTCGAGATATGAGAAATTTTCAAGTGGACGAAATTAAAAACTAACACCGGAAACGTATGTAACTATGATAGCCGTTACGGGAAAACATAATAAGAACCGGATAGGAAGACTTCGGCTCAGGCCAAATCCGAGGCCTCCGGCCCAGCTGACAGCTCGAGATATTAGAAATTTTCAAGTGGTTGAAATTAAAAACTAACACCGGAAACGTATGTATCTATGATAGCCGTTACGGGAAAACATAATAAGAACCGGATAGGAAGACTTCGGCTCAGGCCAAATCCGAGGCCTCCGGCCCAGCTAACAGCTCGAGATATGAGAAATTTTCAAGTGGCCGAAATTAAAAACTAACACCGGAAACGTATGTAACTATGATAGCCGTTACAGAAAAACATAATAAGAACCGGATAGGAAGACTTCGGCTCAGGCCAAATCCGAGACCTCCGGCCCAGCTGACAGCTCGAGATATGAGAAATTTTCAAGTGGACGAAATTAAAAACTAACACCGGAAACGTATGTAACTATGATAGCCGTTACAGAAAAACATAATAAGAACCGGATAGGAAGACTTCGGCTCAGGCCAAATCCGAGACCTCCGGCCCAGCTGACAGCTCGAGATATGAGAAATTTTCAAGTGGCCGAAATTAAAAACTAACACCGGAAACGTATGTAACTATGATAGCCGTTACGGAAAAACATAATAAGAACCGGATAGGAAGAGTTCGGCTCAGGCCAAATCCGAGGCCTCCGGCCCAGCTGGGGCCTTGAGATATGAGAAATTTTCAAGTGGTCGAAATTAAAAACTAACACCGGAAACGTATGTAACTATGATAGTCGTTACAGAAAAACATAATAAGAACCGGATATGAAGACTTCGGCTCAGGCCAAATCCGAGGCCTCCGTTCCAGCTGAGGCCTTGAGATATGAGAAATTTTCAATTGTCCGAAATTAAAAACTAACACCGGAAACGTATGTAACTATGATAGCCGTTACGGAAAAACATAATAAGAACTGGATAGGAAGACTTCGGTTTAGGCCCAATCCGAGGCCTCCGGCCCAGCTGACAGCTCGAGATATGAGAAATTTTCAAGTGGACGAAATTAAAAACTAACACCGGAAACGTATGTAACTATGATAGCCGTTACGGGAAAACATAATAAGAACCGGATAGGAAGACTTCGGCTCAGGCCAAATCCGAGGCCTCCGGCCCAGCTGACAGCTCGAGATATGAGAAATTTTCAAGTGGCCGAAATTAAAAACTAACACCGGAAACGTATGTAACTATGATAGCCGTTACGGAAAAACATAATAAGAACCGGATAGGAAGACTTCGGCTCAGGCCAAATCCGAGGCCTCCGGCCCAGCTGGGGCCTTGAGATATGAGAAATTTTCAAGTGGCCGAAATTAAAAACTAACACCGGAAACGTATGTAACTATGATAGCCGTTACGGGAAAACATAATAGGAACCGGATAGGAAGACTTCGGCTCAGGCCAAATCCGAGGCCTCCGGCCCAGCTGGGGCCTTGAGATATGAGAAATTTTCAATTGTCCGAAATTAAAAACTAACACCGGAAACGTATGTAACTATGATAGCCGTTACGGAAAAACATAATAAGAACCGGATAGGAAGACTTCGGTTCAGGACCAATCCGAGGCCTCCGGCCCCGCTGACAGCTCGAGATATTAGAAATTTTCAAGTGGTTGAAATTAAAAACTAACACCGGAAACGTATGTAACTATGATAGCCGTTACGGAAAAACATAATAAGAACCGGATAGGAAGACTTCGGCTCAGGCCAAATCCGAGACCTCCGGCCCAGCTGACAGCTCGAGATATGAGAAATTTTCAAGTGGCCGAAATTAAGAGCGGGATATACGCCGATGACCTTGCTCGAGTGGGCGTAACCAAAGAAAATACCCCGCGCAGGCTCCACACCTCCCCTGACAAAAATTACGTACGCGCAGCGCATGGCACGGCAAAATAATAATCCAACTATTTGCACAGCACGATAGGGCTGCCGGCTTACAGTATTTCTGCCTACTTGAGTTTCTTTCTATTTTTTTAATGTTAATATATTTTTTATTCAATTTGTGGATAGTGAAATAATAAGAAGTGTTCAGTTAAAATATTTTTGTGTGCTACCATTTATTACCATCTTCTCATAATCATTTCATTATTTTATTACCAATTCAATTCAATAATATAGTAAGTCGCTAAGTGCCTACCTACATAAATAGATAGCCCAGCCTAGAAAACCTACAAGTTTTTTCACGAGATAACATTTCCGTGCCTATGATGTTACTTTATTAGGTACTAGCTTTTGCCCGCGGTTCCGCACGATTTCTTCCGGGATAAAAAGTACAGCCTATGTTTGATTCCAAGCCTAGGACTACCTATATGTAAAATTTCAGCCCAATCCGTTCATTAGCGTTCCGTTTTGGCGTGAAAAGGGAACAGACATCCATTCCACGGTAATATTATCTATACAGTATTCCAACTTCATACAAACGGATGAATCGCGAGCTATGCCTACGCGCCTCGATCTCGGCATGCAGATAGTCGCGACTGTGTGTTTTTAGGGTGTTTTTAGGGTTCCGTACCAAAAATGGTAAAAAGGAACCCTTATGGTTTCAATTCGTCTGTCTGTCTATCCGTCTGTCACACTGACTTGAAATTTGGAACAGTTATAAAGAACGATTGTTCATGCGTATCGCAAATGAAAAAAAAATAAAAATCATATTGCTTTTATTGGAAAAGTGAGGGAAAGTGGGTGTTTAAAATTTCAAAGTATAGTTACTAGGTCATGTGAGGTATCATATGAAAGGTCTTTATTTGCACATTCTAATATATTTTTTTGTTTTCTTGTATGTCTTTTAATTTTCGAATAATAATGAAATCCGCACAAAAAAATACCGGGGGAACGGTCATTTTTACCTCCGTAATTTGAGAAGGGAAAAATCTAAAATAATAATGATTGATAGACATTAACCTAAATATTACAGGGAAAATAAAACTATGAATTTAAGTTTAACAGTTTTTAAGTAATCAGCAATTTTCCCCTACAAATAAACTTAATTATGCGGTCGAAAAAAAACAAGATAATTAGGTATTTGACCACCAACTAAAATGTACTAAAATGCTGTTTCATTAAAAAGATTCCATAGAAACAAAACGAAGTGTCGAAAAATAAATAATTAAATCAATGTTAAAATAAATAACATCCATGCTTTTAAAGTTTTTGGAAGGGGAATTCTCTATCCTTATCACGCGAAACATAATTTGTTCTAGGAAATGTCGAGTTATACAGCGTTTTGACATAATGATGTGCTGCATGTGCTCTCTTTTTCTAGCAATGACTTTTTAAATGCTTATAACTAGGCCGTTTTTCGGATAATACATTCGTATTTTCACTGTTGTTAATCTTTTCGTTAATTAGTTATGTATTTCTAATAAAAAAAATACAGTCAAATAACCAATTGCGACTTTATTGCGTATAATATTCTTTCCAAGTGAAATTTATTATAATTTCAATTTAATATTGGTTTTAAATTTAATTTAATTTTTAATTTTGATTGTAACTTTGATTTTATTTTTTTATTATGATTGTAATTTTGATTTTAACTTCGTTGTATTGTCATCATCAAAGTATGTGCATAACTGAGTAAGTTAGCTTCACATTTGGTCTGATATTAATTTAAGCATGTGGTGTTCACTTATAAGTGATTGTTACACTGTAATATTATCGTTAAGCATGTGTTTTATAATTGAAATGGTGTAAACAATTGTTGGTGAACCTATTATAATAAAATAAAAAATAAAATTCCAAATGTCGGAACCTTCAGTGCGCGAGTCCGACTCGCACTTGGCCGGTATTTTTTAACAATAACCGCGCGATTTTTCCACTAAAAATAAGTTCATGTACTTATTTAATATGTATTGGTTCCTTGAATTAATCAATAACATTTTTAAATTACCTGGATACTCCGGAAGGTATAACTATAATTTTTGGATATGTCTACCAATGACGTAATCTGTTTTTGCTTTTAATAGGCAGATATTTCGATTTTTCCACTGAGTAAAAAAACCCAGATTAATTAATAAATAAGTAGATAGGGCGTAAAAAGTGCGCTTACGTTAAAAAAAAGTAGTTTCCCACTCTAGGCTATTTACTTACTTATGTAATTAGCTATTTATAAACATAAATATTATTGAATTAGGCGAAATATCATTATGAAATGAATATGTGAGTAATAAATGATAGGTATCAACCTAGTAAGATTTACATGTATTTTTATTGAACACTTCCTATTTCATTCACAAAAAAAACATTTTTGAAAATAAAAATATATATTATTTACATTTACAAAACAAGAAAGAAACTCAAGTACGAGTAGGTTGATGAAATTAAAACACTATATAGGCAGGCAGCCCTATCGCGTGTGTGAGTACCGCGCGGCTGTAGGAGTATCCCGAACAGGGCCGAGTCACAATACTGTTAGATACCTTTACCGTGTCCATCCAAACTTTCGCATTCCACAAATAAAATAATAGTGCAGTTTTCGGAGAAAAGTGTCACAGGTCCGTTCAGCACAGCGTCTCGTCCCGCACTGATTCTTAGGACGGCAGAGGGGTGCTCACGCGAATAACGAGTATCGATTACGTAAAAAAATCGTTAAAAATAATTAGGGCATTAATCTGGAAAAATAAGAAGAAGGTTCCCTCGGTATTCTTTTATTTAATATGGTGATGACAATAAAATAATCCTGAGATTGATAGTTTACGAGAAAAACCGTAGTAACTAAGAAAATAGATGATACTTTGCTCAATTATTTTTGATATTTAAATTGTTTTTTTTTTTTATTTTTGAAAAGAAGGGGACCTGCCTTGTATGGCATAGATTATTATGTATTTTTTTCGAAGCATTTTCGATAAAAATGACGGAGAAAAAACGTTTTAATGTAACACAAATTACACCCAATTCACATATATCGCCGCCTTAAAAACTAACACCGGAAACGTATGTAACTATGATAGCCGTTACGGAAAAACATAATAAGAACCGGATAGGAAGAGTTCGGCTCAGGCCAAATCCGAGGCCTCCGGCCCAGCTGGGGCCTTGAGATATGAGAAATTTTCAAGTGGCCGAAATTAAAAACTAACACCGGAAACGTATGTAACTATGATAGCCGTTACGGGAAAACATAATAAGAACCGGATAGGAAGACTTCGGTTCAGGACCAATCCGAGGCCTCCGGCCCAGCTGACAGCTCGAGATATTAGAAATTTTCAAGTGGTTGAAATTAAAAACTAACACCGGAAACGTATGTAACTATGATAGCCGTTACGGAAAAACATAATAAGAACCGGATAGGAAGACTTTGGCTCAGGCCAAATCCGAGGCCTCCGGCCCAGCTGAAATCTCGAGATATGAGAAATTTTCAAGTGGCCGAAATTAAAAACTAACACCGGAAACGTATGTAACTATGATAGCCGTTACGGAAAAACATAATAAGAACCGGATAGGAAGAGTTCGGCTCAGGCCAAATCCAAGGCCTCCGGCCCAGCTGGGGCCTTGAGATATGAGAAATTTTCAAGTGGCCGAAATTAAAAACTAACACCGGAAACGTATGTAACTATGATAGCCGTTACGGGAAAACATAATAAGAACCGGATAGGAAGACTTCGGCTCAGGCCAAATCCGAGGCCACCGTTCCAGCTGAGGCCTTGAGATATGAGAAATTTTCAAGTGGCCGAAATTAAAAACTAACACCGGAAACGTATGTAACTATGATAGCCGTTACGGAAAAACATAATAAGAACCGGATAGGAAGAGTTCGGCTCAGGCCAAATCCAAGGCCTCCGGCCCAGCTGGGGCCTTGAGATATGAGAAATTTTCAATTGTCCGAAATTAAAAACTAACACCGGAAACGTATGTAACTATGATAGCCGTTACGGAAAAACATAATAAGAACTGGATAGGAAGACTTCGGTTTAGGCCCAATCCAAGGCCTCCGGCCCAGCTGACAGCTCGAGATATGAGAAATTTTCAAGTGGACGAAATTAAAAACTAACACCGGAAACGTATGTAACTATGATAGCCGTTACGGGAAAACATAATAAGAACCGGATAGGAAGACTTCGGCTCAGGCCAAATCCGAGGCCTCCGGCCCAGCTGACAGCTCGAGATATTAGAAATTTTCAAGTGGTTGAAATTAAAAACTAACACCGGAAACGTATGTATCTATGATAGCCGTTACGGGAAAACATAATAAGAACCGGATAGGAAGACTTCGGCTCAGGCCAAATCCGAGGCCTCCGGCCCAGCTAACAGCTCGAGATATGAGAAATTTTCAAGTGGCCGAAATTAAAAACTAACACCGGAAACGTATGTAACTATGATAGCCGTTACAGAAAAACATAATAAGAACCGGATAGGAAGACTTCGGCTCAGGCCAAATCCGAGACCTCCGGCCCAGCTGACAGCTCGAGATATGAGAAATTTTCAAGTGGACGAAATTAAAAACTAACACCGGAAACGTATGTAACTATGATAGCCGTTACAGAAAAACATAATAAGAACCAGATAGGAAGACTTCGGCTCAGGCCAAATCCGAGACCTCCGGCCCAGCTGACAGCTCGAGATATGAGAAATTTTCAAGTGGCCGAAATTAAAAACTAACACCGGAAACGTATGTAACTATGA
The DNA here is from genome assembly GCA_963891755.1 of Pyrrhia umbra. NCBI lineage: Eukaryota > Metazoa > Arthropoda > Insecta > Lepidoptera > Noctuidae > Pyrrhia > Pyrrhia umbra. The sequence continues at coordinate 9,395,121 of OY982943.1, forward strand.
TAGCCGTTACGGAAAAACATAATAAGAACCGGATAGGAAGAGTTCGGCTCAGGCCAAATCCGAGGCCTCCGGCCCAGCTGGGGCCTTGAGATATGAGAAATTTTCAAGTGGTCGAAATTAAAAACTAACACCGGAAACGTATGTAACTATGATAGTCGTTACAGAAAAACATAATAAGAACCGGATATGAAGACTTCGGCTCAGGCCAAATCCGAGGCCTCCGTTCCAGCTGAGGCCTTGAGATATGAGAAATTTTCAATTGTCCGAAATTAAAAACTAACACCGGAAACGTATGTAACTATGATAGCCGTTACGGAAAAACATAATAAGAACTGGATAGGAAGACTTCGGTTTAGGCCCAATCCGAGGCCTCCGGCCCAGCTGACAGCTCGAGATATGAGAAATTTTCAAGTGGCCGAAATTAAAAACTAACACCGGAAACGTATGTAACTATGATAGCCGTTACGGAAAAACATAATAAGAACCGGATAGGAAGACTTCGGCTCAGGCCAAATCCGAGGCCTCCGGCCCAGCTGGGGCCTTGAGATATGAGAAATTTTCAAGTGGCCGAAATTAAAAACTATCACCGGAAACGTATGTAACTATGATAGCCGTTACGGGAAAACATAATAGGAACCGGATAGGAAGACTTCGGCTCAGGCCAAATCCGAGGCCTCCGGCCCAGCTGGGGCCTTGAGATATGAGAAATTTTCAATTGTCCGAAATTAAAAACTAACACCGGAAACGTATGTAACTATGATAGCCGTTACGGAAAAACATAATAAGAACCGGATAGGAAGACTTCGGTTCAGGACCAATCCGAGGCCTCTGGCCCAGCTGACAGCTCGAGATATTAGAAATTTTCAAGTGGTTGAAATTAAAAACTAACACCGGAAACGTATGTAACTATGATAGCCGTTACGGAAAAACATAATAAGAACCGGATAGGAAGACTTCGGCTCAGGCCAAATCCGAGACCTCCGGCCCAGCTGACAGCTCGAGATATGAGAAATTTTCAAGTGGCCGAAATTAAAAACTAACACCGGAAACGTATGTAACTATGATAGCCGTTACGGAAAAACATAATAAGAACCGGATAGGAAGAGTTCGGCTCAGGCCAAATCCGAGGCCTCCGGCCCAGCTGGGGCCTTGAGATATGAGAAATTTTCAAGTGGCCGAAATTAAAAACTAACACCGGAAACGTATGTAACTATGATAGCCGTTACGGGAAAACATAATAAGAACCGGATAGGAAGACTTCGGCTCAGGCCAAATCCGAGGCCTCCGGCCCAGCTGGGGCCTTGAGATATGAGAAATTTTCAAGTGGCCGAAATTAAAAACTAACACCGGAAACGTATGTAACTATGATAGCCGTTACGGGAAAACATAATAAGAACCGGATAGGAAGACTTCGGCTCAGGCCAAATCCGAGGCCTCCGGCCCAGCTGGGGCCTTGAGATATGAGAAATTTTCAATTGTCCGAAATTAAAAACTAACACTGGAAACGTATGTAACTATGATAGCCGTTACGGAAAAACATAATAATAACCGGATAGGAAGACTTCGGTTCAGGACCAATCCGAGGCCTCCGGCCCAGCTGACAGCTCGAGATATTAGAAATTTTCAAGTGGTTGAAATTAAAAACTAACACCGGAAACGTATGTAACTATGATAGCCGTTACGGAAAAACATAATAAGAACCGGATAGGAAGACTTCGGCTCAGGCCAAATCCGAGGCCTCCGGCCCAGCTGACAGCTCGAGATATGAGAAATTTTCAAGTGGCCGAAATTAAAAACTAACACCGGAAACGTATGTAACTATGATAGCCGTTACGGAAAAACATAATAAGAACCGGATAGGAAGAGTTCGGCTCAGGCCAAATCCGAGGCCTCCAGCCCAGCTGGGGCCTTGAGATATGAGAAATTTTCAAGTGGCCGAAATTAAAAACTAACACCGGAAACGTATGTAACTATGATAGCCGTTACGGGAAAACATAATAAGAACCGGATAGGAAGACTTCGGCTCAGGCCAAATCCGAGGCCTCCGGCCCAGCTGGGGCCTTGAGATATGAGAAATTTTCAAGTGGTCGAAATTAAAAACTAACACCGGAAACGTATGTAACTATGATAGTCGTTACAGAAAAACATAATAAGAACCGGATATGAAGACTTCGGCTCAGGCCAAATCCGAGGCCTCCGTTCCAGCTGAGGCCTTGAGATATGAGAAATTTTCAAGTGGCCGAAATTAAAAACTAACACCGGAAACGTATGTAACTATGATAGCCGTTACGGAAAAACATAATAAGAACCGGATAGGAAGACTTCGGCTCAGGCCAAATCCGAGGCCTCCGGCCCAGCTGGGGCCTTGAGATATGAGAAATTTTCAATTGTCCGAAATTAAAAACTAACACCGGAAACGTATGTAACTATGATAGCCGTTACGGAAAAACATAATAATAACCGGATAGGAAGACTTCGGTTCAGGACCAATCCGAGGCCTCCGGCCCAGCTGACAGCTCGAGATATTAGAAATTTTCAAGTGGTTGAAATTAAAAACTAACACCGGAAACGTATGTAACTATGATAGCCGTTACGGAAAAACATAATAAGAACCGGATAGGAAGACTTCGGCTCAGGCCAAATCCGAGGCCTCCGGCCCAGCTGACAGCTCGAGATATGAGAAATTTTCAAGTGGCCGAAATTAAAAACTAACACCGGAAACGTATGTAACTATGATAGCCGTTACGGAAAAACATAATAAGAACCGGATAGGAAGACTTCGGCTCAGGCCAAATCCGAGGCCTCCGGCCCAGCTGACAGCTCGAGATATGAGAAATTTTCAAGTGGCCGAAATTAAAAACTAACACCAGAAACGTATGTAACTATGATAGCCGTAACGGGAAAATATAATAAGAACTGGATAGGAAGACTTCGGCTCAGGCCAAATCCGAGGCCTCCAGCCCAGCTGACAGCTCGAGATATGAGAAATTTTCAAGTGGCCGAAATTAAAAACTAACACCGGAAACGTATGTAACTATGATAGCCGTTACGGGAAAACATAATAAGAACCGGATAGGAAGACTTCGGCTCAGGCCAAATCCGAGGCCTCCGGCCCAGCTGACAGCTCGAGATATGAGAAATTTTCAAGTGGCCGAAATTAAAAACTAACACCGGAAACGTATGTAACTATGATAGCCGTTACGGGAAAACATAATAAGAACCGGATAGGAAGAGTTCGGCTCAGGCCAAATCCGAGGCCTCCGGCCCAGCTGGGGCCTTGAGATATGAGAAATTTTCAAGTGGCCGAAATTAAAAACTAACACCGGAAACGTATGTAACTATGATAGCCGTTACGGGAAAACATAATAAGAACCGGATAGGAAGACTTCGGCTCAGGCCAAATCCGAGGCCTCCGGCCCAGCTGGGGCCTTGAGATATGAGAAATTTTCAAGTGGTCGAAATTAAAAACTAACACCGGAAACGTATGTAACTATGATAGTCGTTACAGAAAAACATAATAAGAACCGGATATGAAGACTTCGGCTCAGGCCAAATCCGAGGCCTCCAGCCCAGCTGGGGCCTTGAGATATGAGAAATTTTCAAGTGGCCGAAATTTAAAACTTACACCGGAAACGTATGTAACTATGATAGCCGTTACAGAAAAACATAATAAGAACCGGATATGAAGACTTCGGCTCAGGCCAAATCCGAGGCCTCCGTTCTAGCTGAGGCCTTGAGATATGAGAAATTTTCAAGTGGCCGAAATTAAAAACTAACACCGGAAACGTATGTAACTATGATAGCCGTTACGGAAAAACATAATAAGAACCGGATATGAAGACTTAGGCTCAGGCCAAATCCGAGGCCTCCGGCCCAGCTGGGGCCTTGAGATATGAGAAATTTTCAAGTGGCCGAAATTAAAAACTTACACCGGAAACGTATGTAACTATGATAGCCGTTACGGAAAAACATAATAAGAACCAGATATGAAGACTTCGGCTCAGGCCAAATCCGAGGCCTCCGGCCCAGCTGGGGGCTTGAGATATGAGAAATTTTCAAGTGGCCGAAATTAAAAACTAACACCGGAAACGTATGTAACTATGATAGCCGTTACAGAAAAACATAATAAGAACCGGATATGAAGACTTCGGCTCAGGCCAAATCCGAGGCCTCCGTTCCAGCTGAGGCCTTGAGATATGAGAAATTTTCAAGAGTCCGAAATTAAAAACTAACACCGGAAACGTATGTAACTATGATAGCCGTTACGGAAAAACATAATAAGAACCGGATATGAAGACTTAGGCTCAGGCCAAATCCGAGGCCTCCGTTCCAGCTGAGGCCTTGAGATATGAGAAATTTTCAAGTGGCCGAAATTAAAAACTAACACCGGAAACGTATGTAACTATGATAGCCGTTACGGAAAAACATAATAAGAACCGGATATGAAGACTTCGGCTCAGGCCAAATCCGAGGCCTCCCGCCCAGCTGACAGCTCGAGATATGAGAAATTTTCAAGTGTCCGAAATTAAAAACTAACACCGGAAACGTATGTAACTATGATAGCCGTTACGGAAAAACATAATAAGAACCGGATATTAAGACTTCGGCTCAGGCCAAATCCGAGGCCTCCGTTCCAGCTGAGGCCTTGAGATATGAGAAATTTTCAAGTCGCCGAAATTAAAAACTAACACCGGAAACGTATGTTACTATGATAGCCGTTACGGAAAAACATAATAAGAACCGGATATGAAGACTTCGGCTCAGGCCAAATCCGAGGCCTCTGGCCCAGCTGGGGGCTTGAGATATGAGAAATTTTCAAGTGGCCGAAATTAAAAACTAACACCGGAAACGTATGTAACTATGATAGCCGTTACGGAAAAACATAATAAGAACCGGATATGAAGACTTCGGCTAAGGCCAAATCCGAGGCCTCCGGCCCAGCTGACAGCTCGAGATATTCCGACCAATTCCGACGACCCCGGGTCACCGGGGGCGTCGGAATCGGTCAGAACCGAAGTCTTCAGAATCGGTTTTTATTATGCTTTCCGTTATAAGCTATTAAAGTTACATACGTTTCCGGTCTCAGTTTCGGTTTTTAGGCCGAATCGAAATTACTCATATCTCGGGCTAGCAGCTGACCCGGGGGCGTCAGAACCGAAGTCTTCAGAATCGGTTTTTATTATGTTTTTTGGTATCAGCTATTAAAGTTACATACGTTTCCGATCTCAGTTTCGGTTTTGGGCCGAATCGAAATTTCTCATATCTCGGGCTATCAGCTGACCCGGAGGCGTCGGATTCGCTAAAAGTCGAAGTCTTCAGAATCGGTTTTTATTATGTTTTTCGGTATCAGCTATTAAAGTTGCATACGTTTTGAAACCTGCCGTGGGTGTAGGTGAATGCGTGAGGGATTTCCGTGCCCCCGGCCCTACGTATTGGAAGTGAACACTTTAGTTATTTAAGTCGGTAAAGTTTCGGCACTGTTCTTGGGCGACTCTAGGCTGAATATATCTATGAGAATTTCCCCTGTGAAAACAATAATAATTAATTCACAGTTCTAGTAGTGTAAAAGTTTAATCAAAATCGGAATTCGAGTCAAAGTCCATCGTGACCCGCGCACTGTGAACAACATCTAGATTTTGTCAGATCGGTTCCGCTCCTCGTTTGTTCACGTCATACTGTGACAGTGAGAAAATTTGTGTCTGCGCACACGTCCCGAACGATAATATTATCTAGTATGCTCCTCCCGACAGAAATACAATCACCTATGAAACGTGCTTTACGCGCTAATTATATTTTAGTACAAGTGGTTATCTTGGTGTACGTATTATTGCAAGCCATTACATTCAATTGACTTGGCAATTGGCACGCCTCTCCCAACACCAGATTGACTGTGATGTTCCCACGATAACGCATGTACAATCTACACTATAATATTATAAAGAGGAAAACTTTGTTTGTTTGTTTGTTTGTAATGAATAGGCTCAAAAACTACTTGACCGATTTTATCTTGGGTTTTTCGGACACAAGGTGTAAGAAATCAACCATCTTTTCAATTCAGCAATCAACTTTTTTTGCGTACGCTACTAATCTCAGGAACTACTGGTCTGATTTGAAAATTCTTTCAGTGTTAGGTTGCCCATTTATTGAAGAAGGCTATAGGCTATATTTCATCACGCTAAAACCAATAGGAGCGGAGCACCACTATTCCACGCGGACGAAGTCGCGGGCAGAAGCTAGTTGTACATAAAATTATATTGTTCGAGAGAATTATTGGTATTTGTTGGATCGGGCAAAAATTAATGATAGTCATTTTCACGATTCTAAGAGAAAAAATATGGAAACTTGATCGAATTCTAGTTTAAAAAAATAAACTAAACTTAATTTTGAATTTATTTATGATGCGTGGCACCACACACGTAAGCGGTCGACTGTATCAAGTAGGCTGATGAAAATGGTATTAATAACAACTGGGATTAACGCTCCGATACGAAAAACAAAGATACTTAAGATGATGATTCAAGAGTCACTTTTAAAAACGTTTAACGTGACATTACCAAACCTCTTTAAATAAATTCAAATCCTCGAAAAAATTACGATGGCATTTTTATGGAAATAAGGACAACTTTTACACACTAGTACTTTTCTTTTATTGTTTTTTTATACATATATGTGTTTACATAAATGGTAAATAAATAGACAAAAGCATATTTCTGGGTTTGTAATTAGTTTGTGAAGTGAAGAAGCTCGTGAAGAAACCCATCGTTATCTAAAAGCAAGTATCGGAAGCGTTCCGCCGAGCTGGAATAAAGAATAGTAAGTTATGCCGTGTACTGGAGTGGGGCTGATCGCATGCCAGTGCCACATACTAGCCACACGTAGAAGTTACAGACATTTTAAGGTAGTGGGTGACCAGCTTATACACACAGAGATTGATGCAGCATTATTCTAACGATTAAAAAACCACGCTGAAATTTGGAGTTTAGTTTTCGTAATAGAAAAATCGTCCCAAAGTCGACTCCGAGATGTGTCTAATATTACTTTTCAGGGGAAGTTTCTGTTTTCCAAAAAAAATAGATGCGACCGTCATGCAACTCGTGAAGTTTTAGAGAGCTCAACCCCTCGATCATCAACAAAGATATCCTAACTAAGAGAAGTCCTAACTGGACTTTCTATATTTCTTATATCATGACACACATACGCGTGAGAGCCGATGTGTGTGTCAATAACGAGTATGTGTGTGTTAGCAAGTAAGTTAATGTTAGGATCGGTATCAGATCGGGCGCGCTCCAAACGACCACCACGATGTAGGTAGCGATCAGCAAAATGAACATGTTTCTTAAAGATACGCTTTTATTTTCATATGGAAATGTGGAAGGAAGGTAAATCTATTGGTAATACATTCCCAGTTTATGATTATCTTCGAGGTTAATGTTAGCGTGCACGTAGGTATGAGGTTTGAGGTATATTATTTTATGCTTGTCATATTTATTATTGTTATGACATAACACAACTCACCTCTAACTTATTAATTTAAATCGGATTTCAGGTTCATTATTATTATCAGTTTATTTGTTACCTCACTGCTGGATGAAGACCTATTCTCTATAGAAAAGGCCTCAGTATTGATCATCACTTACACAAGGCGGCTAGCGATTTCAAACCTTTCAAGACCAGGTTACCTAGCGAAATTTTCCTTCACTGGTATTCAAGATACACGTAGAAAGAAGTCTCAAAGTAAATGTTGATCATATTAACAATTCCTGCTCAGATATTGTCGCTTGGTCCTGCTATCATCGACAGTTGTCGCAGACACACGGGCGCGCAGTAAATCCTGCTCCCTCGCGTTATGTGCTCACAAACGAGCGCAACGTTCTGACGAGGTAACAAATGTTCCGCAATAAACTAGTTTTATTTTCATTTCGCCTGAACTTGGAATAAAGAAGTTTCTTATAGACTTTTTATTGAAGACCTTGAGTTACAAACTGTAACTCCTGTTACATACTAGTTACAAATCTAGATGGAAGATAACACCAATGGCCGTCGAAGCAGACTGGTTCTTAATGAAGACCGTGTAATGGCAAACGTAGTGGCGCGCCCTGCAGCGCCATACCTAGGAGGGGCGATGATATTCGCGGTGGCAGCGGGCAGCGATTGGAGGAGGAGAGCTGAAGATCGCTCAGTGGCGTGCCATGGGAGAGGCCGCTATCCAGCAGTGGACCGACACGTGCTGATGATGACGATGTATGATAAGTTCACCTCATTCGTCTAGCTGTTACAAGCGCAACTGCTGAGTACGAGGCTCTAGGTTCGATTCATGGAGTTTTTTACCGGCTCTTCTCCATAAGACCTACTCCTTGGAACTGTGCAACAAGCTTGACGTTTCATAAGTGCCTGCAAATAGCTATTTGAAATAAAAACATTTGAGTTTTGAGTTTATTCCCAAGTCAGGGTCATCAAACTGCCGAAGTCACTCCGTAAAAAAAATACTTCCAGGTTTTGTTTATGTCAGTAGTACATATAATAATTAAGTAACTATTGGAAATGGTGAGTAGAACATCTGGAGGTCCATTTACACTTCAACCACGTGCTTCTTATTGAACTCGTTTAAATAGCCTTTTACGTGACATATTATGTAGGTCTCACGGTAGACAATTGGAGCACTTTTGCTTTTATTTTCTCAATAGCAGCCCGGAATCTGGATTTATGTTCTGTTAATGTCAATAACCCCCTATTACATAAGACTACAATAAGTTGCGAAGTATAGGCGTACTATAAGCTAACCCCTGCCTACCCCTTCTGTGAAATCATGGGTATTATATTGTATTTTGTTATACTGTTCTCTATATTTCTATCACTACAGACCGAATACTTACCGGGCTCTCCGCGGGCGGGTGGTTCGGACTGGTCCGAGATTGGAACATTCCATGCGATTTTCTTTTAAAAACGCTAGGAATTTATCCGGAACTATGGGTACATTTAACATACTGAAGCGCTGAACATTTATCTGTTGGTCTTACTAGTGTATCCTATGTACATTTGTTCTGGACGCAATTACTAGCACCATCGATTTGTGAGCTACATGAACTATGAGTATAAATATTTGGATTTAGGACGTGCGCGCTTACTGTCTTGACTTATTGTCGAAAGTAAATAAAGACGTTATTTAAGAAAACATACGAAACACTGAATAAAAACATTTTATTCAAAAAGACATCTAAAGGCGGATTTACTAGATATAGCCAACCCAAATTACGAAGCACACATTCACAGCTGACGCTTAACAACCAGCCTGCCTCTCTATTCTGGCGGCTTATACCCGCGTCCGAAAATAAGCCGGCATTAAATGTGGTTTATGGTAAAACCTAGTTACCGCGGACACTTGTCCAGTGTCCCACGTCCGGGACATGCTACACAGCGCAACTGATTGCGATTTAAATATTTTATTTCAAATACACAGAAGGAACGTATTACCATACCGTAAGTATAGAAATATGTTAAAATTTACCTCAAGCGTTTTTTACAACAGCTAACGGTTGTGCAGATAAATGCAGTTGTATGATTATGTACTTGTATGATTTATGACTAATAGATGTGATAAAAGTAAATTAATGCACTAAATTAAATCCTCTTAGTATTCAATGAAAAAACCTATAAAAGTGATTCGAATCGCATTATCTTTTGGTGTGGACACACAGTGTTTCATACCGAAAAAAAAACAAAAAGATGAACTCTATTTCATCTATGCCAAAAGAAGTAAAAATCGCACGACATGATCTTTATATCGTATTGCATTCAAAGATACCCGCGTCGCTGACTGTCAGTTAGTGCCGCATCGCATGACATAGCTTTATAGCCTGATGCGTCACGTGGGAGCGCGGGCGAGCGGTACGTGCGGCGGAATCAAATGAAATTGTTAATTCAATAGTGAGGGTAGTCTGCGGAGATTATTGTTAGTGAATATCATTTGAATGGTTTATTAGATAATGCGAGCGGACCGACTGCTACCAGCCTTTATGAGAGTTAGCTTGTAGTGGATCTGGGTAACCTTTATGTGATTATAATGTTTTAACTTAGCTACTGCAAGTTTTTACTTTTTGAATATAAGCTTTAATATTGGTTTCTAAAGTTCAACATCTAACGAATATAATAGTTTTTGCGTGACGGTGTTTGCCAAACTTACATCATCATCATCATCACCGGCCTATATCTTGTCCCACTGCTGGGCACACACCTCTTACAGAGAAGGCATGACCATTGGTCACCACGGTTGCTCAAGGCAGATTGTGCTCGATGTTTTCCTTCACTGTTAGTCAGTGACGTCGAAGATGTACTTAGAAAGCCAAACTTAGGATGAAGATGAAATTGATGTTGTTAGACAATGATAAAGGCAAAAAACACTGCCCAAAACATATCTTTATTGTCCACACTCCTTAGATTTATAACTTTGAGAACGAACATACTTTCCAACTAAGTTAGTAGCTTAGCACATGCTCGTACACTTCTCATACCGCATAGCTATACTAATACAACTCCAGGCGCTCGGCATTCCGTCCAAATGAAAACCGACACTAATACATTGAATTTGAAATGTTCTTCAAAGCGCCGACAATTGGACGGATTTATTTGGGTTTTCAATAAAATACAAAGTCTCCATTTGTCGTATTATAAGGGTACTGCGAGAGACGAGCTCGCCTGTCGCGGCTGATTCTACTCCAAGTAAATAAGGGTATTTCAATTCAGAATGATCTACTAAATCACACGTGAATACAGAGATATTTTCTAAGTCTTCTGCGGTTTATTTGAACGATAAATTGTTTGTGGTTATCTCGATTTGCTATGTTACTACGTATGAGAAATATTGGCTGTTTTACTGCGAGTATAGCTGAGAATGGAGGAATAAATGTTGGAAATACACGTCTAGCTACATTGTATACGTGAATTTGGCAGTTTCTAAGAGATGAGTGGGGGTTTATGTGGTATGACTATTTTCATCAAATAGTAATTTGGCAAGCAAACAGACTATATTATGCGAAACATGTATTTATAATATGAAAACAAATATCAAAATTGCTCTATGTAGAATATTTGATACTGCCTGTCACTCGCATTTCTAATCACTGACACCTTATAGTCACCAACCGGAAGCACCTGTTCACAAATTCAGAATTCGGTGTAATACTGACAAATGCCACTAGGAATACATTACCACTACCCGACACTAGACTCGAACTTGGGACAACACGCTAAGCAGCTGTACTTGCGGGCACTAGAAGTCGGGTTAGCGTTTTACAATATCCAATAACAGGAATGAAACTATTCGCTCATAAATCAATAGTGTTTGAGCTCTGATTCAGATCTATTGCGTCAACTCGGTAGAACCGACGCTCTTTCAATTTCTCACTTGAACTAGGTAAGCAAACAGAACCAGACCATTGTCCTACGTGAGCAGCTGATGCGATGCTATGTGACGGGATAATATGACGTCACAAAATATGGTGAAGCTATTAAATACACAGTTGTCGCTGTGCTGCATATTTGAACGATTCACTACCATACCATGTTTTAAAGGGCTAAAATTAGTTTATCCTGTCTAAGCGTTTTGGAATTTGAGTTGACTTCAAAAAAGTGCGATTATTTTTTTAAATAAAATACAATTAAAAATAAGCTGTTTCTGGAGCCTATGTCCCAATATGAACGCAGTTATCAGTTTGTTATAGCGGTGATCGCATCGCCTCGCTCGTGTCTCATAGGGCACTCGGCTGTCGCTTGCGCGACGTAGTTTTAACTATTGGAACTCCTCAGTCATTGATATTCAGTCCGGTTAGACTGCAGCGCTCAGTTCGCCCGGAATTTATTGAGGAACTGTTACTGAGACTGAAATAACTATTCATGTAGGTAAGACTAGATTTATACCAATATAATAACTTTAGTAAGAAAGGATTAAAAAAAAAAACTATGAATTATATTTTATTTTCAAGCCTCAAAAAGATAAAACTTGACTGCCACGTTGGTCTAGTGATTGGTAGTGTTCTTGTTGACAATAAAACATTGGGTTCGGTTCGGCCCAATGATAGCAATAGCCTTGCGTTTCTTTTACATGGAACTTAAACATAACTGGCGAATAATGGGACCATTTATCTTCCTCACATCACCCACTGTGGATGGAGCGGGAGGGAGTGTCAGACTCTCACTGACTAATAGCCATCTATGTTCCTTCCATCGCCCTTAGCGTTCCGGAGTCGCGGTCATTCGAACAATGCCGCAGCAGATGGGTGTATGTCTGTCACCGTGTTGGGGTCTGATGTTATGTTCCACTTATATTGTTTTTATTCCTTTATCCTTCTTTAATATCTTTATAACATGAATGCGACTATTTCTAAATAATACTGCACCGCCTGCACGTAACGGCAACGCCGCATCCCGTGATGTTTGACAACGTTGCATTTGCATGCAGAGCGCGCTGCACTACCATTTCTGAGAGGAGACGTGTCTTTTCACTGTCAAACGGATGTCGTACACTTTGATTTGAACTTAGATTACATCCGAGAAATAAGGAAGACTATTCCAATAAATATCTGATAAAACTACTTCGAGTACTCTTAAAGAAAAAATATAATTTAAAAAAAGACGATGTGCTTAATAATATTAGTATTCGACTTCGGTCTCTAGTGGTAGTAACTGTGTGACTGATTGCCATCTTACAAGTATTTCATAATGTATATGTATGTACAATGCCTATCTGTGTCTGTTCTGTGGTGATTGTATTTTCGGGGTAACCGACAGGTTTTCAGATCCTGGAGTTTCTGACTACCTGAAACGATTATACAACATCTAGTAATGACAACCGGGAGTAAAGGTTTAACCTGCTTGATGTGTAGATGAGTCTAGGCGGTGAGTGATCACCGATCCATCGACCGGCCGCGGCAAGTGTAGGCTAAACTTGACTCATTGACCCGTGCGCTGTACTGATCCACGAGCTACTGTTACATTCCTATTTCAATACATAGTTAGTTCTTATCCTTCTAAGAGTATTTTATAATAATGGTTTGGTGAGGAGTTAAGATTCTCCACAACGTGAGATATTCTGGTGAACGCGAGACTAGTAATATCAAAATACTACCACTAAACAGAGCAATTCGAGCCGGTGCATTACATCAGCTAGTTAATTAGCCAAAAGCCGCAGCTCCATAAAGGGGTAGGCAGATACGCAGCTAATATAAACGAGGTTTACGAGGTCGATGGTGCGTGCTGTGCACTCGCCTACGAGTAGGAATTAGACAAGCTGTGTTATGTCGTCGGGTCCTGTATAGTAGGTAAGAAAATGAAAAGTCATAAGAAAGATAATAATATCCAAAATATGAATGGCTATAAGATAAGAGGTAGATCAAAAAAAAACCGGATCAATTGTGTAGATAATATAACTTGAAGAAGTTGATAATGTACCTTAAAGAAGAGTGAATGCCTAGCACCAATTCTAGTAAAAATAGTATAAGGATAAGGGAAGATCCGATATATCTATTGTATTTATCATTTCCACCAAATATTTCTATTTTATTAACACCGACATTCATTATAGTTTAAACTGAGGAACGTCATCTATCCACAATAATATCCAAGCTTGTCGTATGCATACTCAGTGCGCAGACTATTCTCCCCATTTCCAAGTTAATACAATTATAAAGGGGTCTACAGAGAGCAGACAGTTACAGGGTCTGACAGACCCCTTCACATAGAATAGCCTTGTTGAACTGTAAGTATTGATTGTGAATCCTCTCTGCATGGGGCGCACCCCGTGCACCCCACACATCGTAACCAGGACATTTAGAAAAGTTACGCTGTCCACGCTTATCATTATTGACAACTATAAATGAAAATTGTCAGTTGGCGGCTTCTTAGCCTAGCATTAGTATTAATGCCACTTCTTCAAAGTAATATCCTACTAATGATATAAATGCGGACGTTTGTTAGGATATTTCTATGTATGTAGGATATTTGGTACACATATAGTTTATAACATAGCTATTTTTTACTCGGGTGCGCGAACTACCTTCCTCAGGATGAGTGAAAACGCGGGAAATAGCTAGTGTCTTTCTAAGTGTGCCGTCGCCATCACCGACTTACGGTATATAAATCCACCAATCCTTGATGATAAAGAACGCTTGTATCATAACTTTCCTGTGTGAGACAAGAGCTTCCCGCTCAGTGGCACAATAAACAAGGTGATGACATATAAGTTACCAAATCTGCTCCTAAGATGACCCAACAAACAAGTTACCTGCTCTGACTGCACGAGTTTGATTTCATAACAGGAATTATTATATTTCATCATCATCCATCTATAAATACTTAATGACAACATTTATGACGAAGAGGTTTCAAGCAATACATAAAAGCAGTGTAAGTTACTTTGATGTGAAGATAAACACAGTTACTCTCCACTCGTACTATACTACTCCTTATTTTTAGATTAAAATTAATTCTGAAGATTACAGAAATATAAATGAACCTTTGATCTTTAATTATGTATCTAAATATCAAGGTGAATAAAGTTATTACAAAGTAAGTATGGCCTGAAGTTTCTCCAAGTTGATAGCAAATGTCAGGAGAGGACAAGTTCCCTTATCCGAAAATTGTAAGTAAATTAAGTTCTATTTAAACTTCAAGCGAATAATAATGAAGGTCCCGAGTCCATCATCGTTGTCTTTACTGAGAAACAAAGGGTCCTTTTCATAGAAATTTATTTTATAACATAAAAAAGAAAAAGTTCAACATTTTTAAAATTCGAACAGAAAAAAATATCACGGTACCAGTAAAAATAACTTACCGATCGCTGATGAATTTCACTAATTTAAAGCACCAATAGAACACATCACATTCTAACACTCACAATATAAACACTTAGTACAATAACACAACAACACATCACAACAACGACCGGGAATCGGTCACAGGACACGATAATAATAGTTATTATTGTAATCAGCAGCGCGATCGATCGCCGCCCCGACGTGCGCCATGTGCGCGTACGCGGCGGAACTGATCGGAACTGTTACAGATACCTATTACAAAATATTTATTGGTATTAGGTACGATATTTTAAAATAATATTCATAGTATTCGTAACACCATCCGATAATTCAACTTTACGTTGCATCAACACGTAGGAACTATTTAGAATAATGTTGTGTGTAAAAATGTCTTAAAACTTGGTAAACTTATAAAATAATGTTCCACATTTTGTGTCTACTACAGCAAATTTCTTTTATTAGAAAATAAATGTTACATATAGGTAGGCTGTATGTATCAATGGGCAGTAAAATCGATTTGATTAAATATGTACATAACGATGTTGTATGTCCCAATTATGGAATATACAACTAAACTTACGATTATTTACTCAAGCAAATAAAATCGATTGTTTCAGAAATCTGACTTAAATATTTCAACAAATTGAAGTTTTCAATAAACCTCAAGTTTGCAGATTAATTATCTACCTGTCGGATTAAGTTCAGAAACCATTTTCATTTCATAATTTTGATAATTAACGAAATCTGAAAGAATAATAAGTCGCTAAATTATTTCGCCATTATTTCCAGAGCTGAGTTGAGCCCGAGCCTCGTTTGAGTCCACTAGAAGGACCCTATTGATTATGACCCTCATTTAAGGTCGTCACAAGAGCACAATTTGATCAAGAGCTCCATTTAAGAACACAACCAAAACAATGATACTTTAAGACATGGCGAATGGAATAAATATCTTTATAGGTATTCATTTATATGACAGAGTATTCAATAGTCTTATGACTGCATGCACGCTACTGATAAACGTCCTGAAGCCTTACCATGACATGCATAAGCAGGATTCGTTCGGATTTCGATTTCGTTGTGAAAAAGAGACGGTGCTATTCGAGGTTAGTAGCCGTGTCTCAGTTTCACAGCTAAATAGCGATTGCAAAAACACGTGGTACCACCACCCTGGCCCCTGTTTAATTCTTCTATACGCGTGTTTGTCACCTAACTTCTTCTAAATGGCTTGAACGATTTGGATAAGTCAGTCCCCCGACGGTTTGAAAATACAATTGGGTCCGATAGATGTCATTGTTTTCATAAAAACGCCAGCCAATGTTAGGACAACGTCTGTCGAGTCCGCTTGTATATCATATATTATAAAGGAAAGGAGTGTCACGTACATATAGCATGGTGAGCTTGGTGTGAGTCGCCAGTAATCCGGGGCTGAGCCGAGTGGAGTCGAGTGGAGTGCGGTGAGTAAACAGATTACCGCGTAATGGCACTCTCGTCAGACCGATTCAGTAAACGCACATCAGTTTGAGAGGCCAACGAGGTCAGGTTTACTGGATGTGTTACTCGAGTAGTAAGCTATAAAGTACTGTTTATTACATCATTCCTATATAGTTTCGTGTTTATGTGTAAATGCATATACTTACATGCAGTTAATTATGTGTTGTAAAGATTAGCTCATTTGCAGTAATTTTTAGGTCTCATAAAAACTATAACAGAAAAGTATTTGTTTTTTCTTTTAGACCAGATACCACTGCGTCTCAAAATTCACAGTATACCATTTGCATAACAATCTCAAATTCTCAAGTCGTTTTTCATTTAACTGAAAATTGTCTAAATACCTGTCATTTCCATATTTCTAAATCTTTGAGACACAAAACTCTCTCGGTTTCAATTTTCCGTCTGATTTTTCGTCAATGAAAGCTGTCCCTCCCCGCGCGGCCGCGCCCCCGCCCCGCCCGACCCGCGGCCCCCCTCGCCCGCGGCTCGGCGATGATTCCCTCTTTGTGCGACAGACAGAACGTCCCGCAGACGTAATTGCTTCTATATATAACACGCAAATTGAATTCCTACAGAGAATGTTACGGAGTTCTCGAACCGGCTGCCGGCTGCCGGGACGCTTTGACACAAAATTCCCTGTGTCAATGCTGAGTTTTTGGAATTAGTATCTTTTCAGCTAGCAGACATGCCGACACATTAAAACTAATCTCTAAAATAATGGTATAGTAGGTGCGGTGAGGGAGCAAAAAAGGTTTTGCGCTATAAGTCGACGGTTCACTTCTCATAGGTATCTACTTATATGAAAAAAAGAAGACGCAATTTATCACAGAATGATAAATACATTCGATGAAGCCCAATCACTAATCCCAAAAACCTAATCTGTGATAAAATTAATGTTTTTCCATTGTGAAGTCATTTATATTCAAACAAATCGTTTAAGCTTTTAAGCCAACGAAGAAATTCCTAGTCTGAGTATATTCTTGGAAAAATATTAGTTATCAGGTATTCGCGTCGAGGCTTCTGCTCGTGTTCAAGTGTACTTTTCAACTCATATATCGACATGTAATATGACGAGTAGTATCAGTTCCCTCAGCGTACCACACCGGCACCATGACACGTACCGGGAGCTTCACTGATCAGACACTTGATCAGGCGCCCGCTGGCCAGCAGCGCGGTGATTGACGAGGGTCCGGCCGTCACGCCGACTTGGTGTCACGTCAATAGGTTGCTCACATGACGGCGGGTGACGCGATGACGGGTTATTTAATAAAGGCTGTTAATATTACGCGGGAAAATATGAAAAAAAAAATGCTGTTTTTTTTATTGAACCAAGCCGTTAATTAAGTTGGGTTCATGGATGGGAAGCCATGTCGAGACCTCTCTAGGCCTCAGAAAGCGCACTAAACAGTCGTTGCAGGTCGCTAATAATATAATTATTCAAAACCGTTCATGCTTACCTATTATAGCCAAAAGTCTGAATACAGACAAGCGATGTAATCAATATCTGTATTTACAAGTAATCGACTTGTGATTGCTATGGTGGTTACTGATGCTACTATAACACATAATATTATATTGTCTGCCACTCGGCAATATAATAAAACTAGTATTGTAATAAATGAGTTTCAGAATCTGTTTAGAAGTTCTAGAACTAACACCCCACAAACACACTATGCGTAGTACATGTTACTACGGCTGTAAAAGCTGCACTTTATGCACCTAATCTGCGTTCTGTGTTATCAGCATGACACCCAGTAACATGTGCGGTTACGAGTACGGCGCTGACTCAAGTATTCATAAATTCACCCTCCGTCACGCGGGACCACTCGCCCTGTTCTCATATCATAAAACAGATGTTCCAATTGTTTGCACTTAAGATTTATGCTGTCCTAGTACCAATAAACACTATAGAGAGTTATTTGCCACTAGCTTGAGCCTGCGACGTCGCTCTCTATGTGTGTAGGTATAGATATGTGTAATATCCCTACTAATATAACATCGAAAGTATCTATGTTTAGCTGTCATTTATAATACTGAGCCGATTGAGTTTTTATCCGGGTGCATGAAGTAGTGGACTATTTCAAGATGCGAGTAGTAAACTTAATAATGAATTATACCTACATATCCATTAATTAAATCAGATTTAAAATCTGCTCAGTAATTGTAAAGATAACAAACGCGACCATTTCCTTAGACTAAATGCTGACAGGTTCAAATACATAATATCTAAGTCGCGTTATAAAGTTCTAATAATTTGCACTTATTTTTTATGTTATTTGAGCTTGTTTTGCGATTTAATTAAATAAAATGGCGTCAGAAAAAGTTAGAAACAATTGTCAGTAAATTGAAATAGTAAAAGAACCGTTTGTGAAAATAGGTTTAGGATTTATTTGTCGGCGCCGGCACGCGCGGCCCGAGCGGCCCGAGCGGCCCGGGCTCCACATAACGTGCGCGAGTTATGCTAGTGCTAGCTACGGACTGTGCGAGATATCAAATATACCAGTCATTTGAAATAAAACCGCCTGCTCTAGTGGTTGGGTTCGATTTCCAGGACGAGCAAAGCTATTTTCCATTTTACCATAACAATATTTTTAGAAGCAACTCAATTTGTCAAAACTTGTGACTTTCCTTATAAGTAGGCCTTGAACATAACCGGCATAATAAGGGTGTATTATAGGTAGGCGCCGGGGTGCGAAAATGAGTCTGCGCCCTCCTTGCCAATAAAAAAACTTAGCTTTTGTTTACATAATTTATATACACCTATAATAAAATTGAACCCGACGCCTACAATAATAATGACGCCAACATTGATAGTGACGCCAACACTGATACCGACGCCCAGGCTGATACCGACGTCAACATTGATACCGATGACTAGACTGAAATCTACGCCTAGACTGATACCGACGCGTAGACTAATACCGACGCCTAGACTGATACCGACGCCTAGGTTGATATCGACACCAATTTCATCCTTGTAGCAATAGATCTAAATTGGTTTTTACATGACAAGTCGCAAGGCGATTATACCGAAAGTATATTTGAAAGAATGTATATTAGTTAAGATTTTTTGCAACTGATTGAACGCATGGTATCTATAAAACTGGATCCAATTTTGTAGAATTTAGGTGTATCGTATCTCCGTTGCATGGCTTCGGTGGGTATCATGATAGCTAGTTTGGACGCAAGATGATACACGTTAATGATACGCACCGTATCTGATACAGCCCGATCCGCACTAACCGCGTATCTTGATACACTTCGTATCCGATACGCGTATCATGATCGATACTGTGTTGGTATATGATACGTGATACAAAGCGAACCATCCTGTGTCGGATTTTCCGAGATAATCAAAGGAGATACACGTCGTATTGAACAAGCCGATACATTAACATGATACAGCATTTGATAAGTATCGACGCGTTTTTTTTCAAATACGCCTTAATCAAAAGACATGGACTAAATGAGCGTCCATATTTATGATACAAACACTCGATACGATACGACTGATCGTGATACGTCAAGATGCTACAAATGTGGACCCAGCTTAAGATCCTGCGTCCGTGTCTCACACCCTATTAGACTACCTATTTAGATGAGCTACTCTTGGTTGGCAAAGACGCCCGACGCTGACGTCATCAATTCTTGTGACACTTACTCCGTATGACAGTTGAGTACAATTGTATAAGATGCTAGCGTGGCATGCGGGAAGGTACACAAGGATGCAGCAGAAGACTTGCTCGAAATTGAGATGACAAGTGCAATGGCAAGTCGTCTCTCGTCGCCATTTAAAACAAAGTTGGCTTACTAAAACATTTGTTTGCTTTTACACAATAATATTTTGGCAAATCGAACCTCACAATTTTATAGTAATGAATAACTTAACCATATTTTTTTCTTTGATTTTATCGAGATTGTATAATATAATGACGTATACACACTTGCGGCGAGCGTTAAGTATAACAAACAAGGGTATACGAGTGTACGATGCCGTGAAACGAGCGGATGCGTGCGTAGGTCTCACTGTTCCGTCACGTATCGGTACATCAAAGAGAAACAAATCGCGTGTGGACGCGCGGGCGAATGCTCATTCAACAGTGACGACGCTACACTGGACGTGCGACCACAATGAGATGGCTGGTCAAACTAACTGTTTTCAGTTCAGTTTGCGAAACACGCTTGATACGTTGGGTTTTTTTCCACCAGCATTAGTTATGAAAACTAAGTTAGAGTTGACTGAATATGATAAAGATTAAGTATATCAAGAAGTCCACATTAAAATTGATCCACATATTCATACATATTCAAGAAGAAAGCTTATAGTAGCAAAACAGCACGTAAACAACATATATTATTGTTTAATATATGTCTCATAACTACATGGAGATTAATAACCCACGCAAGATAACACTCTGTCCCACATTTGAAACGTTTTTCATTTCCCCCGTGTTGAAATTTTCAAATATTTCTGCATTCGTTTTTAATAATACGACAATCAAAAAGCTGCCTTATTTATTACACCACAAAGCTTCGTTTAAAAATACAAAACAAAGGAAAATATGACATCTGATACGCTGTAAAGTAAACACTATTTTTAATGTCACAAAGTTGAAATTACAGTGAATTAGTGCTGGTTAGGTTGTTATGTCTCTCACGTATTAGATTAGGCCACGCGCAGTTCGCGCGATGCCGCGTCTAGCCGCGCCGCGCGTCAGATAAATATGCTGATTTATAAGGCGACGTGCGACGAGACGCGACGCCGCGCCGCGCCGACACATATCGTCGTCTCGCGCGAACTATTCATTATGAGTGTGCAAGCTTCGTAGGAGCGTTGAAATAATTGTAATATTGTTACTTTATAAGTTATGAAAGGATAAGGATTTAAACAAAAATGTGTAGGAAAACAATATTAACTATTTATACTCTACTCAATTGATACAATGGTCCCATTTACGCTTTAAGACCCGGCGATTCCTTCATAGAATGAAAAAACGTTTGGTCACTGTGTTCACAAACAAAGTCGATAAAATATAAACTTTCCTTAATAAAAGCAAACAAATTAAATGACATAAACTTCAACAAGCCCACACCCTGCGCAATAAAAAACAATAGCCAGAACATTTCAAAACTAATAACACTACAAACACATTTGCGAACTCAGTAATATCGATAAAAAATGCATCCCATACCCATACGATACCCATAGAGATAGATATTTGTCCATACGCGTCAATATTTATGGGTTCACGCGGTTATAAGTGCCATTGGCCACACGTGCCGCGCGGGTCCGACGTGAGCGTTTAAATTTACTCGCGTTATGAAGGGATAATGCATTTGTGAGAACGGCGATGTTAGATTATGTCTGGGGCGGGTGTGTGTACTTTATTCGTTCTTGGGTTACTGACTTTCTTATGAGAAAGATTGCGCTTTATCTATTGGCTATAGCTACTTAGTAATTTTAGACAGCTGAGCTCATAATCTATACTTATAATAAATCTGTAGAGAGGTCAATTCTGTACATGAAATATATTTCCAAAATAACTATCAGGGGGTGATTAGGGATCAATACTGATGCCAAAAATGCAATCGGTAAAATTTTTGTCTGTCTGTCTGTCTGTCCGTCTGTCTGTCTGTCTGTCTGTATAAACTCTATAGAAACAAAAACTACTCGACGGATTTTAACGAAACTTGGTACAATTATTTGTCATACTCCTGAGATGGTTATAGTATACTTTTCATCACGCTACAATCAATAAGAGCAGAGCAGTGAAGGTAAATGTTGTCATTTTGTTTAAACGCGCTAATCTCAGGAACCGCTGATCCGATTTAAATAATTCTTTCAGTGTTAGATAGTCCATTTATCGAGGAAGGCTATAGGCTATATATCATCACGCTAAGACCAATCGGAGCGGAGCACCACCATTCCACGCGGACGAAGTCGCTGGCAGAAGCTAGTTAGATAATAATATGACACTTAGCTATGCTAGTTCACGTGTTCAAGAGCTTTTTGACAGGTAAAGTTAGTTATATAATTTATTTAAGAAATAAGACTACAACTTTCTCGCTTTCACCTTTACACATCAGATTACAATATCACCAAAAAACGCGCCACAAACCCGAGTCAACGAAATTGCCCAATACATCATCCGTGCGTAGTCTCCACGCATCTTATAAATGGGAGGGTAGACGGTAATAAAGCGGCTAACGTATGGAGTGTCAGTTGTCGCGTCGATCGCTCCAATATAGACGAGGCATAAATCGCGCCGCGCCGTGATTTAGGTGTCGCACTCGCCCGCGCGATTCCTGTCTATGCACGCACTTATCTATGTCCAATGCGTTCGTTGTGTTCATTTAATCATGTTTTAACAAATAGTATTATTAATGTTTTGTTCATGGAATATTCACATAAGCTGCACATGAGTGTAAGTTTTTCAATAATATTATGATTTCATGATATAAAATGATCATTAAGTTCATTCGAATTCAATAAATCTTTGTTGGAGACAAAGATTTATCGAATTATATACCTACTTTATACTATACTAGCTTCTGCCCGCTACTTCGTCCGCGTGGAATAGTGGTGCTCCGCTCCTATTGGTTTTGCGTGATGAAATATAGCCTATAGCCTTCTTCAATAAATGGGCTATCTAACACTGAAAGAATTTTCAAATCGGACCAGTAGTTCCTGAGGTTAGTAGCGTACGCAAAAAAAGTAACTTTTCTGATTGATTTCTTACACCGTGTGTCCGAAAAACCCAAATATCTAACGGAACCCTATTTTTTCCAAAATAAAATTTAGTCTATGTTACTCGTGGATAATGTAGCTTTCGAATGGTGAAAGAATTTTTAAAATCGGTCCAGTAGTTTTTGAGCCTATTCATTACAAACAAACAAAGTTTTCCTCTTTATAATATTAGTGTAGATAAAAGTGTAATAATCTGTTAATTTGGTAAATCATATTATGAATGCTATGCAAACTATTTCTATGAAACATGTTAAAAAGTAAGTATGTTTATTTTCCGAGCAAAACGACGGTGACACTTCGTTCCGAAGCGAGAAAAAAACATAATTTAAATAATTGCATAACAACATGCAGCATAATAAAATTGTGAACGCGACTGCAAATACAATTTAAATGATGATGTGATCCAAATACATAATAAATGCAAACAATTTCATTCAAATAATAAAATTTTCTATTTTCCTTTTCATGAAGCATGTGCCAACTTAATTGTTTTACAAGCGAAGATAATTTTATTTTTACTGAAGTAATATACATTTTGTAAAGTCATTGTTAGCCTATTTACACGTGATCTTGTAGTCTGTAGCTGCACACACGCTCACACACACACACACACACCCATATTTTAGATTCAAACGCGTAAAAATATCCGGATACCCTGGCAGTGACGTCGGTGACTGAAAAGTTATGTGGAAATCGTTCGGTATGGTATTCATATTGATGGGGAGGGTTGACGAATATGCCGTGATAAACGATTCGACTATATATGTTGATAGCTATAGATATAAAAATGATGCCAGGGAACTTATCATTCAGTACATGATATGTCTAGATAGATGATTCAGTAGGCCAAGGGTTTTTTTAGAGTTGTATAGTCCTCTTCAGCATCTCCCTCTAGGTCTACGCGAAGTAAGGTCTCCCATCCAGGTATCCTAACAAAGTTACCAGACATAGGACGGTCAGACTCAAAATTGTTCCGAAAAATTGTAATAGACAGTTAGAAGAGGACACGTGCCACTCCGATATCACTTAAAAACATAAAAAATGGAAAAAAAAAAGCTCAATTACAAAATAATAAGCTCCTTTCCTATTTAAACCCCGATTTGGACGTTTTCAACGGTTTTCCGTCCCAGTGCGTCCGCCTCCGATCTCCTCCGCAAATAATAAAATATTCCGAGGAAATAACCGGCACGCTGCGAGCGATCCCTTTGAACGACCGGCTTACATTGACCTCTGAAATTTATACCACACTTTCATATTAGAGGGCAAGTAGTGTTGGACGTATGGGATGATAACCAGATTATTATGACCTTCGGACAAGATCTTTTGTTAGTTTGAAATAACCAGTTTAACGTGACCTCAAAAAAACAGATAACAGTTCCTTATTAGAGTTCCAGTACAGCTGGTCCATAAGTACGTTAACCAATATAAGAGGACCTTTGAGCGCTACATTTGTGTTAAAGTCCGGAGGTCAGAAGCGCTGGACGTGGGTCCGGGGCTTATTGACTGGCTACCTGCAAAGTGCTGACGGATCCGTCGGCAATCATTCAATCTCGACAAATGCTTTTGTAAAGCGTAGTTTACATGATACGTACAGTGGCTGGCATTGCTCATCTGCATAATTTTTTTTCACCTGTAAGAGTTTAGAAACGATAGTGAACTGGCAGCGTCTACAAGTAACCACTTTCAATAGTTAAAAATTTGTTGGTCATCACGTTCAGCGTAGATAGCTCACCTATTAGTACTATAATACCATAAAAAACCATCCATTATCTTTAGCAACTTCATTGATACACACCATTGTAATAAAAAGATAAAAGGAAAAAGAAAAGATCTGTAACGCAAAGAGCTGTTGCCTCGAGGTTTATTCGCGCGGAAATAATTTGGTCATGTAATTCGCAATAGCGGCTTACTCAGCCCTTTTCTCGCGCTCTGGAAGATTACTCGCCTGCGAGGCACTTGGTCCTTCGATCTGCTCTGCAAGAGTCTGATGTAAATGTATAGAGCAGATACATTTTTCTATGTATTTATTATTCTGTAAACTTTAATTAAATAGGTTATGTAAAACAAAAAAAAAACTCAAACACTTTTGCGTACAAATATTGCGGTTCCCGGCCCTTCGCTACAAAATCCATATCCATATTAATCAGATAAAATAATATCCACTTTTATTTTATTGTTTGTATTGTTTTCGTTATTTTATGGAGAAATAGGTGAACATTTGAGCATATGAGAAATAGTAATACAGCCAAACTAAAAATAAAAATCGTAGTCTCGAATGCATTTCGTATATGCGTGTACGGGGTCGAAACCTGGCAAGTATCCGTGTGACTTTTAAAATCTTAAACAAGCGTGGTGATCAATACTTCTGCCTTATGATGATCATAATGATGAACTAACAAAAGCTTAAAATATCAAATGACTCGGAAATTGTTGACATTTGCATTGTCATCATCAGAGGTCACTCAGTTGCAACCCTCCCCTATATCCCCTAAATGGATTGTCCGGCCCCCAGTCATACGGATTCGCGATTATCCGGACTGCCGACCGCGATCAAATAACTTTATAATTATCTTGCCCGCCCGCGCTCTCCCTGCCCCGCGCGTTTTGTTATAATTTCATATAGTTAGTTCATTGTGTCGTATCTGGTTTAAAAAGTCGTAGCGTGCCGAAGCGTAAGAGAGTAATGTATCGCTTAAAGATAAAATAATTATTTTTGCTCCAGTAAAAAAAGGGGTTAAGAAGTTAGTTAGCTGTTAAAATGGAACAGGATTGAACTGTAAATCATTACCGTCAAAATTTTAGGTTTGCGGCGAGTAAATTAAGCTCCAGGATATAAAACTAGTAAAGAGCGAGTTACGTAATTTGCGCTACCGGGGCCCATAAAATACCTTTGCTACTGATTGGAAAATCCAAAAGCCCCAGATGTTTCAAAAATTAAGGTTGCATTACATTCAGACTTGTTTCTTATATAATTCTTGTATATCGCTAAACATTTAGTTGCTTATTAAATTATTAACTGATTAAATTAGTGACTATCGGCCTCGGTTCGGGGAATTAAAGTAAATATTCAAGCAAATAAATTACTTCAGGTAAACTACAGACGTTTACGGCTTTAAAAAAACTTTTATGATTACATTTTTTTTCACTTGATATGGGATTTTTCTTGACTCTAACCTAGGTCAGTGGCGACATAGACAAAGTCAACGATGGAGCGAGTTTGCCCAGCTTATTATTATTTATTAAAGCTATATAGCTATTAGCTGTTACCCTCGGCTATGTTTTCGGGAATAGACACCATCAGAGCCACGCATTTTCCATAATAAAATCCGTAGCTCTAATTCTGGGGAAATAATGACAAATCCAAGATCAAATTTTCGAATTCACCATAAAAGAAGGATGTTTTTTGATAGCTCAATGACATCCTTTAAGGATGAGCAGCCACCAGACCGAGGCCAGTCCTGATTGAAAACAACAGCGGCTCGAGGGCGCGGGCCGATGCGCTCGGCTGCTCACACCCTCACACGCCAATAAATATAGATATATTGAAACCGTTCTGTAAATACTTGCTACACAATGATACGGGTGTGTGGTGGAGCGAACAGAAGTCATGGCGTGGTCAGAACGTTTAGGAAAACGTTTCTGAATTACACGATATGAGCTGTTCGTTTGCTACCCGGAGTGCGCCGGGAGGAGAGGATATTCTCAAATCCTTACTGATGTTATAAATGTGAAAGTGAGTTTGTTTGTTTGTTTTGTTTTAACACGACCCAACCATTTAGCGTGAAATTTAGTACAAAGAAAGACGGGGATATTTTTAAGACGAGAGTAGTTAATTTCATTTTGTTTTTTTTTCTGTTTGTGTTGAGTTTTTTCTTGTTTATATTTTCATTTATTTTGTAATTATTACATTTGTTATACCTTACGAGGCTGGCTTGGCGCAATAGCGTAAAAAGCCTCAACAAATAAATGACAAAAAAAAAGAAAGACGGGACCTTGGAGAGGTCTACTTTTTATCCGGGGGCGTCAAGTAGTTCTAGTTCGGGCTGCGGGTGAAACCGCAGGATACAGCTAATATTTTTTTAAATAATTACTTTGTATGAGTATGAGTCACAAAATTATTAATACTTCTACCGCATAATGTGAAAAAGAACTTTACATTACTTAATCATATTTTTTAAATGCGATCAAAATAAACAAGAAATGGTATAAGTATTTTTTATACTCAAAGGACTATTATGTTCCCCACAAAAACTATAAAGCTGAAAAATACTAAAACATTTTATATTTTCTGTGAGCAGATTGAAACATCCTCTTTTTCCTAGAACTCTAACTAGCGCCGAGAACACTAGAATATTTTTTATCTATTTTGTTCATTTGTAGGAAAAAAATATTAATCTGCAATAGTACGGACTGCGTTTTAATGTTGTCACACATTTCGCAAATTAAAATGCATAAAATAGAGACTCTGGAATGAACGGGAAATTCTATTTCAGTCGCGTGTGGTGGGGGAGAATACGGGCGGACAGAAGTACCAGTTTTATTAAAACAAACATTTTTACGATTATTTCTGCAGGTAGGGTCATGGCTTCATAGGGTCTGTCTACTTGCATCGCAATGCGGTCGTCGCCGGCAACAATGACTGTTCTTAATCTCAGATGGCTAGTTCTGTTAAAAATCTTCTGCTTCACTTACTTAACTTAGGATAGCGACTGCACACACCTTGGCTCCGAACTACAGAGCATTAGCTAATAAACAGTGTCTACTGCCGTGCCGTGGAGTGCCGTAGAGACTGGGTTTCCTAGTCATTCAATACAATATAAAGTTTAAAGAGATGAAGCAGTAATTCTATTGTTTGCTCATTATATGTGTGCGTAAGCTTGTTATCTCGCATGAGTGCTATAAAATGGTTCTTCTGATCGCACCCGTTTGAATCATAAAGTGTCGCTATGTGTGAGGGTGGGCCAGTAATCCCGGGATCGGCGTGGTAAACCCCGGACCACGGGACGAGAGGCCGGGCGAAACAATGCGCTATTGTTCTCAGTGTATCGCGGCTAGTGGAGGCCGCAGTGAGTCAACTGTGTGTGGCTAATGAAAGGACTTCATTGGTATTGATGAAAGGCAATGATCGAATTTTACTACATTATTGAAACAATGCTAGCTATCAATCAAGTCTTCAACCGTAGTCCACTGCTCACCCCGTGCCCCTGCCAAATGGGCTGAGTACGCAACAGCTGGTTTTTCGTTTGATTCACCATGGTTCGCTGGTGGATCCACGTACTCCACCAAAGGTTTTACCTGTTTAATTTTGGTAAACTGAATTGGTTCTGATATATCTTAATATATATATCATAAATGATTCACATCTAAACATCCATGAATCCAGAAACTTTCTTTAAGTTTCATCTTTTTTCATCAAGTAACTCTATTTATAATAATAGGCGTGCAGTCGTTCTATTGACTTACTGCGCTGCCTACACTAGGTCCTCGTCGACACAACACTCCGCGCCTCAGTTAAAAACACGACACTGGTGTATTGTCGCACGTTTTTGTAGCAAGTCGTATTCACACTGACAGACTGTTTGTGAAATATCAGCCTTATCTCAATAGTAAAAGGTTCGCAAACGCTTGGCGAATTTTGGGGTATTTTCTGAAAGTAATTTAGAAAATCTGTTATGAATATCACCTTTGGAGACAAGAAAATAAGGTTGTAAGTTCCATGACAGGAGAGTTGCAAGTAATATGTTTGTCAGTTGTAATTCAGAAAAGCCATTATTAATATCTGTGATGATCTGTTAGAAGAAATACAGCGCTGTAAGCCGCTTACAGATATAATGTGAGTCAAGTGAAGGTAGTTACCCAAAAACATCGTTCATTTTGTTGGTAGCAATAAGTTAGCTTTCACTTGCTGAGAAATAACTTCATGTTACCGCATACAAGCGTGCAATCTTCTTTTCGTGGTCAAACTTATGCTAAACAAAAAAAAAAGACAAAACATAATACGCCTGTTTTACCAGAAGGGGTAGGCAGAAGAAGCTCTGTGTTACACTGACGGTTGTCACTGATGCCATCGACCGCGCGCAGCTCCTCGCGGCAGACTGCTACCGACATGTTCCTCCCGATAGCACCTCGCACCCATTGCCACCTTTGGTTGTACATACTAGCCAGTTATAACTCTCAGCAAAGATACATCTGTGCGTTTGCAATCGTACTCCACAAATACCAACAAATAAAATTTATTGTGTTCAAATGAAAAAAAACTTTATTTTTAGCAAAAAAATACAGCAACTTTTAGTGTTTCTTTTGTAAAGAGTGCGGCTGATTCGCGCGTATGTGTCGCGCATGTACTTCTAACAGAGCTTTGTACAATCAAACTCGCTGCGGTTTTTATATTCCCCCACAGACGGTAGCAAGCGCGGAGTTAATCATACAGTAGGGTCACTCCGTACATTCGAACGAAATAAAAGTTTCCTCACCAGTTCTTCTTTCGGCAATATTTATATAAGAGTAGACAATGACATGACAATATGTGTCAGTTAGCAGGGTGGTGGTGGGGTTTGTCATGGTATGGGCATGTTATGCGGAGGAATGAAGAACATGTTTTGAGGAAAGTTATGAGCATGAATGTGGATGGCTATAGAGGTAGAGGAAGACCAAATAAAGAGATGGATGGATTGTGTGAAAGATGATATGGATAGGAAGGATGTTACTAGTGAGATGACGGCAGATAGAGAAGTATGGAAGAAGAAAACATGCTGCGCTGATCCTAAATAAATTGGCATAAGGGCAGGCGGATGATAAGCAGGAGGTGGTGGGGGGGCTGGTCGCCAGGGTACTTCGGACGCACATTTAGCTATCGCCATTTTTTTCTTTTAAAAATTATATATACTAGGCTTAATCAGTATTGTTGCACTTTACACTTAACTTGTTACACATATTGTTGTTTCTTCTGCGGAATTGGCCAGCAGACTTTATCAACTTTAGTGCAACCATAATATATATGTACTTGGATTTAATTCTTCTGAATAGTACGATGTTGTGGTAAAGAATGTAAGGCAGTCGGTGCGGGGTGTGGCGGGGAGCGTGCGGGGGCAGGGGGGGAGGTGCCAATCAACCGATGGCTTTGTCGGCGCTCAATCAGTCATATCAAAAGGTGGAACAATTTACACACATCGGCTTTTTATTAATTTTGTTTCACAAACTATTGTTCTCTTTTTACCGCAATAAAATATCAGGTACGGTTCCAATTTGCTTGTTGAAATTTTATATTAAAGTTATATTTTTGTACAGCTTTTATTTTGATAGCAAAGGTCACGATAGATATACTCCCGAGATATACATAGGTGTCCTGCTATCCCGGAGACAAGGCCGCATGTGTCCTGCCAGTCCATATGTTACTCGTCCAGACAAGTCATTCAAAAGAACCCGGTACTAACGTTGAGCCAGATTGTGAGCCTCTTAAATTAGGAGTGAGACATAACAATGAAAACGGGAGATTTATAGACAGGCACTGCTGGGTCTAGGCCTCTTCTCACACAGAGAAGGCATGAGCATTGATCACCACGTACGCGGAAGTGAATCCACGAAAGCGGATTGGCGATTTCAAACTTTTTGAATCCATGTTTCCTCACGATGTTTTTTCTTCACCATTAGTTAGTAACGTCTAAGATATACTTAGAAAGTACATATGACTTTAGAAATCTCACATTAGTACTTGCTAGGTTTTGAACCCGCACACTCGTACATGAGAGGCAGATGCGATAACCAGTAAGCCAATAAGCCACTGCGACACTAAATATAAAACTTACAAAACTATAAACCTTCTTATTGCTTCGCCGTGGTCGGATGTAACTACATATTTAATTATTATTAACCACAATAACAAGAACTTTTCCAACTAATTGTAGTACAAATGCAACATTTCAAAACCTTTTTCGCAAATGCTCTGCAAAGCTGTAAAGGTGGGCTAAGCACACGTAGTTTGCTACGCTTAGCTACGCCGTGCTACGAGTACGTGCTACGCGCTACGGCTCTCGGTTTTAAACTGTTATTTGGGAAAAACGTTAAACTAAGAAAGTTTTTAAAAATGTTATCTACGTTTTGTCGAGTTAATGTGGTATAATATTGTTCTCCGACGTTACATAACATGTATCTAGGTAATTTAAGCACACCTGTTACGTTAGGTTAAAAATATTAAAACTATTGTTTTATAACATCAGCACAAAAAAATATATTATAACGTCGCGTCTGTTTTACTGTTAGTGTTAAGTAGCAGGAGGGGCACCAACAGACTACAGGTTGCTACTAAACACATCTTGATAGAAAAACTAAAAAACACTATCAATTGCGGGCATCAAATCCAAGACCTTAAGCGCGACCACTAGTCCATTGTGGCAGTCTTATAGCTGAACTAATTGGTTCAACACGACTAGGTACATAAACTTAGTAGGTATAACATGATTGTGTAACGTGTTCCAGGGCCGCACTATAATTGTCAATTTTCTAACAAACAAACTCAATTTAACTTGGGTCCGTCTTGGGAGTCAAACCGACGTCCGCTACACAGCGCCAGCCGTGACAACAACGTATCACTTTAGTTAGGTACATAGCAACTGTGCTGAGCTACCTGGACTTAATAGTACAATGTTCTTCTTATCCCGTGGGATGCAGGTTTACTTGCCTAACGAGGCAGTAAAAAATAATGTATTACATCATTATTATTGCGGGTACTGCCCGTTGGCCTAGCAGTCGCAAGTCATTGCGTCCGCGGACCATAAGGTCTTCGTTTCACTTCCCGGGTCGAGTAGTGTCATCGAGTTTATCAGTGAGTAATCTTTCAGTGGCAGCCATTATGATAGCAGTACCAATGCAATATTATATGGGACTTGCACATAACTGTCGAATATGTGTACAGTGGCTAAATCTCTGCTTATCCTTTTGGGAAAATGTTATATTGCTACAGGTAATTATATCAACCAACAATTTCCGGACCATCATAACTATAACACGAAATTATCCGATTAACACAAAATAGTTCTTAACCGGGAACAGAGGTTCAATCCCACCTCTATTAACTTTAATATTTCCATAATTGTCCCTCTTAACAGCTCGGAACACCTCTAGTTAAAACTAATCTCATTATAACCGCGGAATGTTCTCTAAACGTCACGAAATTTAACATTATCGTTTTAAACAACACAAGTTTACGACACGATAATTGCCATCAAGGCGCCGTAATTACGTTCACGTGAGCGACGATACGTCACCGCGCCTCGTACATTACGCGCTGCCTTTATTGATGGTAACCGCTTAATGCAATATATTTGGGCATAAAAACCTTTACTTTTCTCTGAATGTTCACTTACAGTGTAAATATAAGCGTCTGAATACCTTTATTATATACAAAGCCTGTATGGATATCAATTAGGTTACTCGGATCTGTTGTTACATTCTCAGGCTTTCAACTAGACACCATCATTAGCGGAATGTCCTAATGTTCGATAAGGTCTGTAAAAAGTATTGTCATAATTACTAAGCTTCACTGCTTGTCTCGTAAGGATTGTATATTTAAACAACTTTCATCCATTCAGAAGACAGATCGTGGGAAATGAAGCTCATTAGATCAGCCGGTACCCCATCAGGCGCGCAGTGCTCACGTGACGTATAATTGTTCGCCGTACATCGCCGGCTGCTCTAATTAACGGCAGCACAATTACTATCATTACACTGTCGTGCGCGGAAATGGAATTTGATTAATTTTATACGTCGCTGCCGCGCGTGTGTGGAGTCGTGCTACCATGCAACCGGATATAGAAGACTGATTGGGATTATTATGAGATTCAATCACTAGATTCAAAAAATGAATTTAAAAATCGCAGTCCTATAATATATATCCCAGGAAATATATTTTAATAAGGTATAAGAATCAAAAATAAAAGCTTAAACGTAGGTGTTCATCATTGTCACACTCTCACACTGTTAATGTTTTTGATGGTGTAATTTAAAATTTTAATCGGCATTTTTGTAGGAATAGAATGAAGTAAGATTTCTGTGAGTACTTATAGTACCACCGGCCCAGCAGCACTTGTAAAAATTTAAAACGAAAGGACCAACTTTTTTATTGGTCTTTTTGTTCGCAAAGTTTTTATTGGAGAATTCTATTCATACTTTATTTTAATGTATTCTATCTTTCTTTAATATAATAGTACGAGTACTAATAATAGAATCAGAAGAATTTCAATTGGACTAGAAAGGGATGGAATGTATTTGACCGTCCGGCAACAGACTAGACTAATAAAATATATTGCAAACTCCGGCATTACAAAGACGAAGTTGAAATATTGTAATGGAATTTATCAAAAGGTATTATAAAAGAGAATTTGTGATATAGTATTGTTATGTGTATGTACTTTATCTGCTAATATATATGCTCAATGTTCTTCTTACTTCTCTTTACTCTTTATTTAAAACAAAATGCACTGATTATGAATTCTACTCCTAAATATTCTAATTTAACAGGCTCAGCTCATTGATACATTTTTTTTTATTTTAAAAAGTACTTTTTCATATACCTAAATATTATTTAGAACAGTATTGTATTATTATTTGTAACAAGTCCTGCAATAGTACTAGGTCGCCGCCAGTGCACAGCACAGCACACATACCGCTACACAGGCGCGCGGAGCGGGCGGCGGGCGGCGCGCGGCGGGCGGCGCGGCCGAGTCCCGCGGGCGCCCTGTTATTATAAATGGCCAACAATTGAGCTCCCGCACTATTACATCATTTGGAAAATTAACTACTTATATAAAATACTGTTTTTGCCCGTGACTCCGTCCGCCTGGAAAATAATATAGTGGCGCTTGTTGTAGTACTGGAGGTGTTTGTGAGGGTTTATTGTATCGCGTGCCTCATAAATATGACAGATTGTTTGAAAGCCTTTGTAACGTACAGAACCATGATAAAACAGTAAGCAGCTATAACAACTTCACATCTCTAATAATGCAAAACTGATTTTTAATGTTCTACGCACAGACATAATGCCAGTTTAGTTTCTCGATAGTTTTGATAAATGAACGTAATTACAAGCATTCGATCAGTGTGGGCCGGTAAAACGAGCTTCCCTATAGGCCGATATAACGAACCGATTTGTGAGATAATTCAGTGATGCGAGGCCGGAGTTATAGCCTATCGGATTCACCTGACGATATCCACAGGAGGGGTCGGATGGGGGGGGCGAGGGTCTGAAACTACATGATATGGATTACTCTAAGAATCCATAGGGAATACGGGATCATGTAATCAGGAAACAATCTCAAAGGTGATTTAGTAGCGGTATGGCTGTGAGATCAATTCCTGAGTGTCTATTCAACCGTCGTGAATTCTTTCTAACTGTTTATAGTTATAAACTTTCTCTAATTGTATCTTTTAGAGTATATTAAACTACGAAATAAAAATGACGAATTATTCTAGCACTTTCGTTCATAAATCCAATATTTCTGGCGTTATTTCGCAAATGTCAGCAGTTTTGCTAGTTTTAACGGAACTAACTGAAAACAAGCAATTCAGCGTGTTACAGCTCGCAATAAAATGATGTAACAAGTTCCGTACAGCTGCCCAAATAATAACTGAGCCAATCTCTACTGCTAGTGTTGTAGCTGCGTGTCGATACGTAGGGCGGTCACACCTCTACTATAGCACTGCATGCAGCATGTTTACCTACATGAACTGAGCGCTTCCATGATTATTCCACAAAACTAAACTTGAATAATTTGAAACAATTTCCTTTTTTTTGAGACAAATAATATATTTAATCACGTGATGCTGTTTACTGGTCGTTAGTTCATTCATTTTTTTGCTAAGAAATACATTTCTGCACACCACGATCGTGCTCACCACTACTCATTCTGCTCGTTTAGCGAATAACAAATGATTGGACCACCACAACAGTGTGTTCGCAATCAGACATCTCCCCCAATATGGCCTACAAAAGTAAACTACCGTTTTCGTTAACCGCTCGCCTCCTGGTCAGCATATTTATTTAGTCTTTGGATTCGAACTAGGAAAATCAGTATTTCAGATGGAAACTGCGCCTGCTGACCTGACAATACAAGTGCTGACCAGACAAGTAACGAGTACCAATATTGTTCACATTTACAGTTTTAACTGTTCCAAATAAAAAAGTGTAGTTATCGTTTTTTTACTTATTTTATGCGTAGTAAATAAATATCAGTAGTGCATAACAAATGCCCATACTAGACACACGTGACGTACAGTTACAACAGTCAGCACTCGCACGACAACAGGCGCAGACTGCAGGCACAGACTGCAGGCACTGCCGCGGGCACAATTAGCACAAAAGGTACGAACATAAATCGCAATTGCAATAATTATGACATTTTAAAACAGTTGTAATTGTTCGATGTTTTAAATTACTCCAATTAAAATCCCGCACGTGATTTATTGTATAACAATTAAAATTACGTTCATTAATAATTTAATTCCGTTCCCATTTTGATTAAAGTCGCAGTAATTACTCCGTGGTCGGCGGAAGGAAGACGAGTATCGTCGCGCCTTATTTGTTTGAAACAATGGGCTTTTAAATAGGTCAATAATTGTGCTTAAAAAGCCGAATCTTGCTAGTCGTGATTGAAATAGGTACGACTTGGGTTGCGAACTGTACTATTATTTCAGTAATAGAGACAATATTGACACACATCGTGTCGCGCAAGGACATCAGATTAAATAATATTACTTGAGCAAACCCGCCGTGCGCGACATGTAGCGACATGTAGCGACGTGTAGCGACGTGTTGGCTCTAAACGTTTACTGTTTACTTATATAAGAAATGTCAATATTGAAGTAGCTGTGCGAATACAACTTGTTCGTTTGTTTGCTTTCCAGCATTATGTTGTGTGTACTTTACGAACAGACAGGTTTTACGTGTTGGCGAGCAAGCTGAAGCTTCACCTGAAGGAGAGTACATATTGTTTAAATCCAGCAACATTTTCTTGCCATGCTTATGCTAAAGTCAATATTGTGAGGAAATCTGTGTTGGAAAAATAAATCTTGTAACATAATATATGTGTTGTGGTGGTGGACCCAGTGTTCACAAGGCCTGCGTGGGAGACTACTGCTAACTATTCACTTACAGAGAACCCAGTTTTAAATCTTATTATAACAATTTGTAATAACGTTTGTAATTAAGAACTTTTGCTACATCGTGAGTGCGTTTGTGCTTAAATTTCAGATGCAGAAAACACTAGAATACATAAATATTACATTTAACTGCTGCATGTCATAGATAAACCTTCTTACTAAACTTTGTAAGATTTATACTTCAACACGTCAGCCACAAATAAGGTACCCATCTCAGGCAACAGTACGTCACTGTACTCAGAATTTCGTCTCGTTTATACATATAACTTCGAATACGTACTTACGCAGTGGAAGAGCTGTACAAATATATACTCTTCTTTACACTTAACTTAAGAATAGGAAAAGCTTCTAGGAACGACTTTATTGAGATATTATCTTATTTTACGAGAACAAAATTTTATGATTTTAGTCCTTTTAAGAACATGCGTAGATACATACCATGTAGAAATAAATACATAATATTATTTTATGGCGAGCCACCCAATGGTCCACCTGAATGCAAACGAGACAAAATTGATATATCTCATACCTACCGTACAGTGGTAGCTATTT
Organism: Pyrrhia umbra; assembly: GCA_963891755.1. NCBI lineage: Eukaryota > Metazoa > Arthropoda > Insecta > Lepidoptera > Noctuidae > Pyrrhia > Pyrrhia umbra. The sequence goes on from OY982943.1 coordinate 9,431,871, forward strand.
CAATGGAAAGCTTCATAAGGAACTTCACTACGACTTGGAAAAAAATAGGGCATAGGAAGCTTACATCTCAGTATGATTTCCCTCTGAATGCCTCTTTTATCGTCATAACCTTCACCGTCAACTACACAGCACAGTGTAAGCCCAGTGTACATCGTACATGATTGATGGATCGATCCGCTCTGAACTTGAACACTAACAGTAAAAGCCCTTCGTAAGCGGAACGATGAGTGATTGATCCGATGTAGGTCATGCTTTATGCAGGCCTGCTCGGGTACCTACTCAATTATAAATAGCCGCCTTAGGACCAGTCAGATCATTGTACATGTGAATAGTCTTCAAATATGACAGGTTCTATGGCCATTTACATAAATAACTTAATGAGTATCCGTCGTCTAACTTGATGTAGCTGGATATCAATATATTACATGGAGAGTCATTAGACATTCATCAACCCAAATACTCGCTAACATTTTCATAAGATTTACTTGTTTACCACATTAAAGGAAGCGCAGCAAATATATTTTGGACTAGCTTCTGCCCGCGACTTCGTCCGCGTGGAATAGTGGTGCTCCGCTCCTATTGGTTTTAGCGTGATGAAATATAGCCTATAGCCTTCTTCAATAAATGGGCTATCTAACACTGAAAGAATTTTCAAATCGGACCAGTAGTTCCTGAGATTAGTAGCGTACGCAAAAAAAGTAACTTTTCTGGTTGATTTCTTACACCGTGTGTCCGAAAAACCCAAATATCTTACGGAACCCTATTTTTTTTTCAAAATAAAATTTAGCCTATGTTACTCGTGGATAATGCAGCTTTTGAATGGTGAAAGAATTTTTAAAATCGGTCCAGTAGTTTTTGAGCCTATTCATTACAAACAAACAAAGTTTTCCTCTTTATAATATTAGTGTAGACAAAAGGACCAAAAAACTTAGGAACAAAACGCTTAACTGCATTTTATGTTTGACTGCGTAGTGGAGCTTCATTTTTCAAATTTAATGTTTAGTATTTCTCGCTGCCCTCCACTGGTGGATTATATTCATGATCCAGGTGTGAAGCGGCGTGGCTGACGGGCTCTAGCGCGGCGGTGCGCTGCGGCTGCAATGTAATAACTGTTTCGCTCGTAATACTGAAACTACCCACAATTCGCCACTAAATACGATTTACCAATGTGCAATTTGCTGAATAACTGTGGCTAGTATTTTGTAACTATGTGTTATTTAGTGGTTTAATATTTGTACTACATTAAAACATCGACATCACCGATGTGGTATGTAATCGTCTAAAATATTTTATTAAATTCAGTTTTATTTGTATTATTAGCGCTCGCTTATCTTCATAATGCTAATATGTAAAACCTAAATCCAATAGCGGTAGTATTACACGATAGTGCCTTCAAGTAAAATATCCTCCGACCAAACTCAGGTCAGGACCGGCACACACAACGGAGACTGGCAGAGAACGCTGGAGGTATTATAGTGCACAAGTGTTTGCGCATATATATATTATTGCACTCACTGTTGCCTCACTCGCATAGTGGAACAGAGAGATCAGACAAAGTTAAACAGACTGTTTTTGGCAGTTCCCAGGGTCACAAAGGGCATAACGATATGTTAAGAAAACGGCCATCCTTGGACTATCCGCGGCTAGAGCAGCTTAACCTTGCAAATACTCGATCGAGTTTCGCGGCTGTTATAATAATTAAATAACAGTTAGCAAGTAGGTCTGACATCAGCGGTGTTGCAAATGTCAATATCAGCAGTGAGCTGGCATCCCGCCAGCACATCCACCAATAAATGTCCCGTCCCCGTCCCGTGGAACATGATTGGCATAAAACAATAAATGCCGAGAACGAAAGCTGAACAAATAATAACAGAACTGGTTATAGGATGGACATTAATTAAGTACGCGTTAATATTAAAGCCATATTTAAATAGTAATTAGTAATTAAAAGGCATATTTAAATAGTAAGCTCCGGTAATTTGGTAGTTAGGTACACAAAGTGAAAATGAAAGTTATTTTGATACTCGTTTTATATGACATTAAGTCAAAACTAAAATCTGTGTAATTAAATAATAAATTATAACATTATTAGTATTTCATTTATGTTTTTTTACTAATTAAAATGTCATAATGTCAAGTTGTTTGTTATTAATTTTTGATTTTTATTTAATTTGTCTCAAAATGTTTATAATTATATCTGCGATGTATTGTTATTTTTAAGAGAAGTAGCGAGGTAGCCCCAATGCAATTATTATATAACTTACTGGGTCTACCACACTTTCTACAAAATATAATAATATGAGAAACAATTAACATTTTCAAACAATTATCATTTAATTTTTTTTTGTGGACTCATCACCCGTTGTTATTCTTGAATAAAAACGATATGGCGGTGAGAATTCATATTTTTTCATTTGCGACATGTAATCTAACCAAACCCTGACTCTCTCATAATCTATCACCTATTAAACCGTCATACCAACAGTAAACGCGTGTGTTTCACAAACAAGCACTCGACAGACAATACTCTTATAACAGTTTGTCAGTTTAACGCGAGTTTAAGCGCTCCCGTCTCGAAGGACCAAACTAACGGCTGTTTATTTAGTTCCCACTTATAAACTAGTGACGAACACATGCGAAAGGATCGAGGCTTTGAGTGTGATGCGATATATTTGTTTAGTGTTACGCTCGCTTGACTTGAGGATATACCGCGCGTGTGGGAGGACCAGGACTTTGAAGTAAATAGTGATGGAGAAATTGTCTTATGGTGACGACATCTTTATCTGTATTAGTTTTGTTATTTATCTGTTTCTGCGAAATATTTTGATTCCTTTTCCATTTGGTTGTCCCATGATTGTTCCATTCTAATTTTTCCAGTAGCAGCTAGAGGCCTAGACTTGTATTAAGACAATGTCAATAGTCTCGCTTCTTTATTAATAATGAAATGGGAACAAATCCGCCTATACCTCAGGGAATACAGGCGTGATTATACATAAATGCAAATATTGCGATAGCTGGGATACATTCCATCGGATCCAAAGAATCGAAAGCGACTTCGCCCTTCTTTTGAAAGTTGTGAGTCCGAGGGTCCGCTGCTCCAACACTTGTTCTGAACACATTTATCAAACTATCATCACGCCCTCCCGAAATAGCTCCGAGGGTGGAACTTGCCCCGCCAGCGCTCGTCACGGCTACTTTGTACATGTTGCTGAGAAATAAATCGCCCACAATACCCGCGAGTGCAGTAGGCAGCGATACTAGCATTACCAGAGGGAGGACACCACTCATGTCTTGATTTATCTAATAACAACGAAACTTGCCACTTAGTTTATTTTATTCAAACGGTAATTCATTGAAAAGAAACCGTTTATTAGAAGACTTAAATATTATTTTATTTTCACTATCTTAACGCTTATCTTAAGAGAATTCTTAGAGACTAAACTTCTATCTAGTTTTATCGAAATTCACGAAAAAAAGTGATAATGTAAACTTATAAAGTCACAAATTTCTAATACTATGAATATTCAGAACATTCCGCCGGCTCACAGTGTGCGTCCGTCTGATTCATTCCACCTCCTAAACTTGAGGAATGCGTTTATTGCTTCACCCGTGCCTTTAACACAACGTATGTCTGACAACTGCTACTTGTTTTCACTGAAACGTATAGTTTTAAGTAAAAAACAAACATTTGAGAAAACTGATTAATAAATAGTTTTTATAACTGTTTTAAATACCTACGAGCGCAGAGCGTTTAAATCAATAGTCAAAAATTTAAAATAAATTTGGTTTTGAGTAGATGGGTGCTTATCTGTGCTTGGTTAAAAGCTACTTTTTCTCGGGTGCGTGAGGGAACTACTCAGGACGCGGGTGACACCGCGTGAAGCAGCTAGCTTGCCATGTTTAGAAAGTACTCGTAGTTTGTTCTATTAGATAGCATTTGTCAGTATCGTGCACTCCCGGCGCTGCAGAGCAAGGTACGAGCGCACATTAAACCTGTAACAAACGTCGTACCCGGCGCGGGACCCGCCGCCGCCGGCCGCGCGTAGGGATGGGAACTAGTTTTATTACGACTTGTCGGACTGATTAATTGATTAACTTGTAATGTTTCGGTCAAATCTTTGTTCAGGGACTCTGTTGTTAGTTCTTGTGATTGGCGAATTAAAACTTTGATTATTAAATATGTTAGTTGGCAACTAAGTTAGAGTGAAGTTAGTCAACGCTTAAAACTTATGTCGTTATTTAATTGAGTAATTAAGTAAGTTGCTGAGCGTGAAACCCGCAATATCGTTATGTTATGTTCACGATTCAGTTTGCTGTACTTTAAGGGTACTGTCAAAGCAATGTATAGCATAGGGCTTTTACTATAATTTTATGATTGCTTTACAATAATCTTTCTGATGTACAGTTGCAGTGATCTTTATCTAAATCGACTAGGACTCTTTAAGCCGGAGCCCAGCACCTCGTCTCTAGCGCGAGCTGAGCCGCCTACATGCAGCCCGGTGCCAAGTTCCCGCGCTTTACAAATAAAACGAGTTCACCACTTTACATCCACACGGAGCATTATCATAATCTTGTTTGTGTTACTGCTTTCTTAGATTTTATTACGAGAAAATAGGAGATAAGCGAAATCGTCGTAGACTTCAATAAAACCATCTATTTTTTAAACGATTTAAATCTCGGAAGGTTTGTACAACCCCTATTTTGCAAACGATTTTTATTACTCCCATGCGATAAGGGCAAATATGTGTTCTCCCGACTTTTCGACCACCCAACACCGAAATATCCAATCACACTTGAACTCTCAACAAGGGACTGGCGAACAATACCACAGACCTCTCCACCGACACCACTGACCGGTACTCGCTAATATTATAAATGCCGTAGACTCTGTCTGTCTGTCTGTCTGTCTGTCTCTATAAGGCTTTCTCGGTAAAGCGGCTGGACTGAATTAGATGACATTTGACATATCTAGGCATAGATCGAAGTCCACGGAAGGACATATTAAAGTTTTTGTCCGGGTGCGTAAGAAGTAGTTTAATTTACTTTTTAGTTTTATTAAGTTTTACTTTTTACCTTAGGATGTGTAGGACACAGCTGGTGAGGATTAGGTTACAAAACCATAAATAATTCTACTTTAGCACTTAAATGACTGCTAAAAGAACAATCCTAAAATAACATCGTTAACTGTCGCAGTACAACACTGTCGTAATATTAACAAGTATTACAAGCACTTCGTTCCACAATAACATCTTTCTCTGTTTACAAAGATTTTATTCTTAGTCCTCCGGCTCGGCGCGCCACGACTCCCGCGAGGACCATTTTATTTTTAAAACCTCCGAGCCGCCGCAATATCAAGTTAATGAGTACAGAAAACAATCTAAATGGAGTCATTGTGAAGGGTTGCTCGTAAAATCAAAGCCAACATTCAGGCGGGAGGGAGCGAAGTTAAAATTAACTGCTTGCTCTTTGTATCCCAGTTCAGATCTTTTTCATTCTTGGTCTGGTTTTTTACTAAGAGACGTTTTCTATTTTTAGTGTCGACTAGTACTAAGATACTTCGTTTTAATATTATTTCGAATAGAAAAACCGACCATCCTATTTCCATTATCTAGGCACACATGCACCCGTTGGTCATCATCATCTGCCTAGCCTTTTCCCAACTGTGTTGGGGTCGGCTTCCAGTCTAAACCGGATGCAGCTGAGTACCAGTGTTTTACATGGAGCGACTGCCTATCTGACCTCCACAACCCAGTTACCGGGTTACACGGTACCCCTTGGTAAGACTGGTTGTCAGACTTTTCTGGCTTCTGACTACCCGTAACGACTGTCAAAGATGTACAAATGACAACCGGGACCAACAGCTTAACGTGCTTTCCGAGGCACGGAGGAGTCTCGCTATGACATAGATGGTCACCCATCCACGGACCGACCGCGCCAAGCGCAGCTTAACCTTTGATCGGTCGAACCGTGCGGCTGTTACTTAGCCACGAGCTCCTCCCGACATTTATGCAGTGTACCCGTTGGTACACTGCATAAATGTCTTATTCAAAAATGTTACTAAATCTACCAAGGCTAACTTTTAAGATTCGATGTTCTAATTAGGGAGAAATGTATTAATTAGTCTAGTGATTATTAGACCAGCGAGATATAGAGTATAGCCGAATCTGCAGTTACATAATGATGGTAAATATACCCTTCTAAAACAAAATGCTTTTATCAGTCACTACAATAAAAACAAGCAATTAATTCTCAATTCTATTATTGCATTTCTTTTAACGGGCGGTTGTGAGAAGCGGTAGTAAATCGACTGGGCTCAAGTGTCGGCCATTGAGCTCCCCGCCGGACGAATAAAGAGGTCGGCGCAGCGGGCGAGACCACAGAGTGATGAGCACATGGAGTGACCGTGTGCAGACACAGGCAGGATGACGCTGCGAATATATTTTGTGCAGATGGAAATAACCATAGTGTAATACAAGAGAACCGTTAGTATTTTGTATGTGTTTAGCATTTAACGTCATAGTAATTGTAAATGATACGACTGCGTGTTCTAAGATACTCGTTGATACTCTTTATTTAGATAAATAATTCAGCTTATATACAATAAAAATACAATGGTCAGCAGACACACACATACACAATATACAATAATAAATTAAGCGGCGGTACTGCGTCAATGCATGTAAAAGTGCTTACAGTACTCCCCCCTTTGATATAAGATTTTTTACTGAACATTAAACAAAATAATAAATAAAGAAATGTATAAAGAAAACTATAACAATTAATTAATTACATATGCCTAACTATCTAGTTGGCAAATCGAACGACGGGTCGAATTACACGACCGGATCAGGTGACATGTCGCGCGCCGCTTCAGAAGGTAGCTAATTCTCACGTGTCACAGCTAAAATGTAGCCGGTGATGTTACTGTTCTCGTGTGCACGTTGTCCATGTCCTTCTCATGTCCTCCTCCAAGACTGGTGATTATCAGTCGGTCAGTTTCTTGTCTCGTAGTCAGCTGTTTGCCTCGTGGAGCGTACCAGAACCAATGAGGAGTACCTCTGAGCCGAACCTCTTGTTTTCTGCGCGTAGTTCGCAGCTGCGATGCTCACGGTGCCCGGCGCTGTGAATGCTACGGGGCGTCGCTGTGGCTAGGCTAGCGCCTGTTATGACCAGGAGAGTAAGCTCTTCTTGTTACCGGTCGACAGAATGCTGTTGTGCCGAAATCGCTGAGGCTTAGGGCTATGACCAGGATTGAACGCTATCTACTGGCTACCCGTCTAGGCTAAGGGTTGGCAGATAACTCTTGGCATGCTGCTTATCTGACTGAAATGAGGAGGGATGTTGATATTGAATCAACAAAGTTAATAAAAATGATTGGTCTACTTCCTAATTATAGACACACTTGTTTTATTATGCATCGGAATTCGCTGACGTCTGAAAATTACGCGGTTTTGAACACTCGTCGTATTTTGCAGAATTGCATAGCAGCGTAATACGGATCATGCGACCTACAATCTGCATATCATGTCACTTTGCAATACATATTCCTTCCCGTGACTCTGTCCGTAAATTTCCGAGCTCTATAGTGTCTAGACCATCTTAACTAAGTGTGGCTCATTGCCTTGGACCTTTTGTGCATAATAGGTACGCCATGTGCGATCAGGTTTATGTTTGATGTTTTGCTTGCGTGTCGCGGTGTCGTCAATCTCGTATCGATGTAGGTGGAGTACTGCGCGATGTTAGATTGCTTGAACAATATCCGTGTATGTTTGCCTCTTGAATTTCCAGTTAGTGAGACCCGCTTGTGGGAGGCCAACTGGAATGTGCAATCACGGTATACTGTCGAATGACGACAGCAGGCAGGTAGTAGCTGGGCAGCGATCACGCGGAGAGTACTAGGTTTGTGCCATCACACCAGCCGGCAGGCCTAGGGCCGGGTCCGTAGCTGGGTGAGGATCACGTCGGAGAGTACTATGTTGGTGCCAACACACCAGCCGGCAGGCCTAGGGCCGGGTCCGTAGCTGGGTGAGGATCACGTCGGAGAGTACTATGTTGGTGCCAACACACCAGCCGGCAGGCCTAGGGCCGGGTCCGTAGCTGAGTGAGGATCACGTCGGAGAGTACTATGTTGGTGCCAACACACCAGCCGGCAGGCCTAGGGCCGGGTCCGTAGCTGGGTGGGGATCACGTCGGAGAGTACTATGTTGGTGCCAACACACCAGCCGGCAGGCCTAGGGCCGGGTCCGTAGCTGAGTGAGGATCACGTCGGAGAGTACTATGTTGGTGCCAACACACCAGCCGGCAGGCCTAGGGCCGGGTCCGTAGCTGGGTGAGGATCACGTCGGGGTCACCAGTGTAAATGATACGACTGCGTGTTCTAAGATACTCGTTGATACTCTTTATTTAGATAAATAATTCAGCTTATATACAATAAAAATACAATGGTCAGCAGACACACACATACACAATATACAATAATAAATTAAGACTACAATATTTATCTGGGGCGGTACTGCGTCAATGCATGTAAAAGTGCTAACAGTAATAAATAGTAAAACAATAAAAATGGCTCAATCTTAAAGGCTTTTCTCTGGGGTGTTAATGTAGCTACTCTCTAACCGTACAATGTTCTTTGCAATCTATTGCGTCGCCCTTTTTCTCTATATCTGCGCGAAGAAATGAAATACACTGTTATGGACTTGTTATAATATCTAAATTGACATTAAACCTTAGTAGAATAGTAGGATTCATCGCAGTAGGTACTTCAATATCTCACTCCTCTGCGCCCGGCAGCTAGAATTACGAGAGTTTCATGACTTCCTTGAGCACTCTGCCGGCGGATCTCTGATAGTAGGCAGTTGTTCTAATACTTCCCGAGCTCCGGGCGGAGCGGGCGCGTCGGGCGCGCTGTGACGTCATCAGTAAGGACGGCTTTATGCTCTGAACCATATTATTTCTAGAGGTAATTCAGTACACAGAATTGTGTTCAAATGGCTTAGTTCAATCTAGGGCCACCTTTGTGATGCTGGAGGAAATTACGTCTCAGTCGGTCCACTAATATATAATGGATACTTAATTAACGGGCTATTACGGAGTAAGCTATGAGTGGCGTGGCTCTCTTTGCTCCAGAATATATACCGCTCCGTTAATTAGTCTTCAACTAATATTTTTCTCTCATTCCAAGATACAGAGCGAGTACCCGAGATTAAAAAATAAATAACCTTCCACAAACCATGATTTTAATTAAGACTAGTCTGAGGCCGTATTCATCGCAACAAACCTAGATTCTCATTTTTACATTAATCACAAGAGACCAAATCATAAACGAGTTTCACAGTCCGGCGAATAAAGACGTAAGTTTAATTTAGTTGGGCCTAGAAACGACACCGAACCGAGCCCCCAATCCCGGATTAGGACTGGAAGAGACCTCATGTGCCCGGGACGCCGGGATCCCGCAGGATTTGCCAAATTAATCCCACACTGTTTACTTCCTTAATCTGGACCATCTTGGATTCCTTATTGCTTTTTTCTTGAAACCTTCCTTCGTCATCTTGAATTTGGAATGATCAAGTTAAACCAGACGCGATGGCTATTCACGCGGGACTCTTGACTACTGATAAGAGTTACAGTTTCATACTGTGTGCAGCGTACTTACAAATGCAATGCCAGTAGATATATGTTCTAGTTGCTCTTCATAATACATATAGAGGTTGGAATGTTGTTTGTGCGATTTCGATGTTTTATTGTCTTTATAAAGCGCGGGCGAAGTATTTATAATCGCACTTGAAATTTATCTACAAATCATCAGAATTCAGATGTACATATTATTCTCTTTATATACAATACTAGCTTGCCGCCAGCGGCTTTGCCCGCGTGGTCTATACGAATTCAAATTAAAATAACAGAGTTTTAAACAAACTTTGCCCTCTTTTTCACCTCCTTAAGAGTAGAATTTCGAAAAAGTCTTTCCTATCGGATGCCTTCGTTATACAAAGAACACATCCTCCAAGTTTTAAGTCTCTTCGATCAGCAGTTTAAGCTGTACGTTGTCCCGTCAGTCATTCAGGACAAAGCATTTTATATGTATAGATACTGAGACTCATTACTTTCGCTATATAATTTGTCATAAGGATACCTCCAGCAGAACAATAAGCAGACAACGGCGCGACTCGTTGCTCCTCACGTACGGAACCCTCACCAAGCTGAGTCAACACGGACGCTCTAACACAAGGGAATAGTTTCCAGTATCTTTCGCTCTCTATTGCTTACCAACAAACAGTAATGGTTTACTACACAAATACTCAGCGAGCAATAGATTATGATTGCTTTAGTTTCAATTTGTCTATTTTTCAAATAATATGTCCACATTGTAAAAGTCTCTCTTCTTGGTTAAACATCGTACCCAGTTGACGAGATTATGCCGACTGAGATCACATATGTTTGTAAATTGAAAGACTTAAAACCAAAAAAAATACAAAATCTGTCAGTTTTACATCCATCATCACTCACACGCATAAAACGCAATAGCTGTCAATTAAAATTGATGATAAAACTAATCAATATGTATTGTTTTTTTTTTATTATTCGTATTGTGATTTATGATACCCACCTATATGTTTATTTAGCTATCTATTAAAAAAAGTCTTGATAACATAAAAAATATTCGAATTATGCAAACAATGAATACCTAGTACAGCCCCCTCTATGAGTACAATGGGCCATAGTCCGTGCCCCATGTGGGCTGGTGAACGTTGCGATGACGTCACACGTCATAGCATGTTATGGCAATGAAACAAATTGCACGGAGTAAAGTGCTCGATGAAATCGTTTTAAGAAAATGAAAATTTTGCCAAAGTCACCTAAAGTGTAGGTAGTCACATGTAAGACATTTTAAAGTTAGACGAGTTGTGCGACCTTTATGTTAATTAAATTTCTCAATTTGTGAGAGATAAGTGAAACTGTTCAGTGGTTTCTATTTCAGTTAATGGAGAATTCAATTTGTGACAAAGTTATTACATTTTTATTATTATTTGATTCAGCATTAGGATAATTAGAAGCTCTCACAGAAATTGTACGAATTTATGAAGGTCGAGTGCTTTACGAGTAGGCACCGCGTGCACAGGGTGCGTCAGCATTCACCGTGATGTTTCACATTATTTTTCTTTAAATGTACCAGTTGACTATTTAGATAGTTATATACTAGATTATTAATTACTGTTTGTTTTTTATATTCATTTGTATATGACAATATGTTTTATTTGAATACATATACTCTCATCACTTTCCATGCAACAACTAAGTATTATGCTAGATAAAGCATATGCCGTGTATATTGCGATTTTAGTGTTTTTTTTTTCATTTTCCATGTTTTAATGGAAAAAGAAAGTGTTATTTATTTATTTCTCGTATTCGCAGCAGCAAGTAATAATCCTATTAATTGAGTCGGTAATTAATTTTAAATTTCATCAAAACTCAGAGCGTTGAAGACGCATTTCATGTCCACCGCGTCGCACCCTGTGTAATCCGAAACAAGTAGGAGGGATACACTCGTAATTCACGTGCAGACGATGTCCCAATCAAATTAGCATAAAAGTGCTTTCGCCAATGGTAGCGCAATTAGTGGGGCGAGCGGCGCGACCCCCGACCTAATGCCTTTTTAAACAAATGCGTCCGGAGGCTCCGGGCATTTAAGACTGGTTTGATTTCAGGACGCCCTTTTCCTTTAACGTCAAGATGTTTTTCTTGGAAATCTACAAACGTATTACTAATTATTAGTATTTATTAGTATGTGTATTCGTAAGTGAATATTTAAATAATATTAACAAAAAAAAAGGATTTTACAAATAAACATCTTTTAAAATCATTATCTTACTTAAATATGTCCCATAGAAATACTCCGTTTGACTCATAGATCTTAGGCACTAGATATAAAGTCTTTTCATTCAAGACTATCTCCAAAGAATACTTCAATAGAAACATTGTGTATGGAATGTATCGCTCGGCCGGCTCGTGGTAGGTGTCCCCGCGCTCACTGCTACATTGTGCTCAGCTCGGCTCAGCGGCGCTCCCGACGAACTAGTTGACCCAGTTAGCGAGCAAAAACTCAGAGCATACGTGTATCGATATCGAGACGTGACGCGCCGTCACACGTGGCCGATCAATGCTAAGGGATGCGCTACGATACGATACAGCTCCAACGATTATACCAGATAACTGAATAGGACAATACCGGGTAGGTAGCTTCTTCTTCGGTAGTTTTATTCTCTGGTAGTGTGGTAGTAGCTGCAATGATGAAAGGGGTGCCCTTAAAAATCTTTATTTAATTTTTAACTATGGAGTAAATTTTAACACAATACCTAATAATCTCATATCTCTCTGTTTAATAATTAACGAAAATGTCAACAAAATCTGTAAAAACATAAAAAACTCTAAGGTTAACCATCCCGATATTCAGCTTTAAGAGCTTACACACAACACACAATGTTTGTGTTTTATTAAGTATTACTTTGCTTTTGACTGTAGTTTAGGTTATAGGTAACAGAGACAAAGTCGAAGTCGTTTGAACAGATTAGGGTTGAATGCGTTCGTGAGCACAGACGCAGGTACAGAGTTCCACTCCTTTGCTGTTCGCATTATAAAAGACGTTTGGAAATGCTTAGTGTGAATTAGAGGAATAGCAACAAGGCAGCGATGGTAACTTGCAGTGCGTCCACATGTCCGATGGTAGAAAGGGACTGGTGAGTTGGTGAGGCGATACATTTAGAATACCGCGTTCTTATACCTTTCTTTTTGTTTGTTTGGACTTTCTCTTTACTAACATAGAATCGGTCTTAGTCTTCTGAATAGAAAACACGCTTATGCAAAAGTTAACGTTTGTTAAAAAGAAACCTATAGATGTGAAACGTTGTTTCAAGCCACAGGCATTGTTTTACAGAAAAAACTAGAAGAAAGAATATCTTTTCTTTTCGAATTTCCTTCCGAGAACTGTTCACGGCGCCCAACGGACAGGCGACGTAAAATGTAAATGGATCGCGCTCCCGCACGCAACAATTTACATACTATAATAAATCTAGTGAACATTTCTAACCAGTTTGTATGAGTGGAAGCGCCCTCAGATTATCAAAGGGTTGAGCTCGAGAGATTGCTCACTGCGCCCTTCATCAACCAGCCGAGGGGCGCGCGGAGTGTTTGCGCTGCCGTACAAGCACACGTTATAAACTTGTTAAAAACATATGTTTTTATACTTGTGTTTGTTATTGTATTCAAATTGAATGGTCGATGTTACAGAGGCTATACGTGAAGCGTGTTGATGTATGCAGTACGTAATATTTCATCTGGTAATATAATTTAATATCGCGTTTGTTCCTGTCAGAGTTCCGACGAGTTTTTATTTCTTTTCGTTTGCTTCATCGTAACGTTGTGCTATTATTATAGAACAAAGCCCATTGTTGTTGATTATGAGGTGTTTTTATAACGTTGCCCCACACTAAGAAAATCTCCTGTATCGTAGGTGCGTTTACAAACATACATTTGATATGCACGAACGCGGAGCAAGTTTGGTGGACCCGTGCGGGAATCGAACCCGCGACAAGCAGCGCAGTCGCACCAAGTCAATTGCTCAGCCACTACGCCAAACGTGCCGTCCGGTTGCCGGTTGGACTGGATGTCATCACGCTCGCGTCAGTATTGAAATGCGTTTGGTAATACATTGTTTCGAAAGTCCTAAACTTTGACTTAATTATGTTTTTTTAAATAACTTAACAAAATGTTTATCTTCTACTTTTGAAGTTGATTAATAATCTCAGCCGCGCCACAAATACAATCAACTACTGTTGTGGTGGCGTGAGAGCCTTCCCTCCAACTAAAGACTGTATACGTTTGTCTCCCCAAGTCTTCAAACAATGAGTCCCCTCGTGTGTGACGTCATAAATCATAACCGTCCACTTGTCGCGCGCCGCTGTGAGTGTGTGAGCAGAGTCGGGCCATTAGCTAGTGGCCCCGCGGGGCCCGGGCCGCAGCGCGGGACCCGCCGCGGTAGTTAATGACATGACAAGTTCTTGACATATTGTTACTCGTACATTTGATCGTTCGAATCAAAAAGAGAACATTTTCAGGAGGATAATGTTTAGGCAGACGTGTGGGAGGTGTTTTAAGATGTAACACACACATTTATCAATTGTTTCACCTGGAACCACCAGCACAACATGACAACACGCGTGATAACCGTGAGGTGGGAAACCGTGGTGTGTCTACACAATGCCCACATTTTAACAGCTGTGACCCGAGTGACCTGGAGCTCACGCCCGACATACAGCTTGCGGCCAGTCACAAGTGCAGAGCAATGGATCTGCTCATACAGAGAGATGAAATAAGTTAAATTATATTCCAAAGCATATTTAAACATTTTGTAGGGCGAGGCACCGGCCAAGCCACAGTGAACCAGTGCCAAAGTCATTACGCGTGCGGTTTGGCTGATACTGACGATGTGCACATTTTAACTGATATTATCCAGTAGCGGTTGATTGGAGTTATCATAATAGCAGTACACAACATAATCTGAGATACCTACATGTTATATACGAGTATAGTTTAGCTCGGTGCTCGCGGCTCCTCGCCAGCTGCAGTAACTCGATACGTTACTGAGTAACGAGATATACACTCAACAATTTAATTTACTACCTGAAATAAAACTATTGCACCTCTATTCCTTGTAGGAATACCTGGACTTTGTAATTGTGTTGAATTTGATACTTCAATACCTATGTGTTGGTAGCGATTGTTTCCGACAAAACTAAATAACAATGTATCAAATGACTTGATACACTACTGAACACATTTTTAGCGTTAAAACTATTTACTGACTACAAGTTAACTTTGTGTGTTGTTGTTAAACTTACTTTTTAATGTCTTTTCTACTACCTATACTGTCCCACTGCTGGGTGTTGGGCAAAAATCTTCCTCAAACTTTTTCACATCTTTTTTCTGCGTTGCATTTTCTGAGCATACCTTTCTTAACGCCTTCAGGACATTGCAGTAGACGGGCATCTGAAGACACCGCAGTGGTGTGCCTCAAATGTTATTTTAATATCAATACCATTTATTGATTCTCAAGAAACAGCATCTACTATTCAACTGAACAGAATAAGCGATAAAATAATATGATTTATAGAGAAAAAAGTTCATAACCAGCGCTACAATAATACTTGAACAGACAAGTTTTTGTGGTTTTTGTGCAAGCGACCACTAGCTACCGACTCGGCGCGACGTCGGCGACCTGGCGACCTGCCCGCGCCGCCGTCTGCCGCTACTGGCGACGTACTTACTCCCTATTATTCTTGTCGGTATCAATATAGCTAGCCTGTATGTATTTTCTGCACCTTATTACCTCCTGCTTTTACAATAAGGATGACGCCGCGTCGACACAGCGATAACATTTAGTGATAATGTAGCTTTCTATTGGTGAAACATCTTTTGTCACCTGTTCAGTAGTTCTTAACCCACAACGTACAAACGATCCTGGAAATAAAACAATAATTTATTTCCTAGTTATGCGTTATATGTAACCATTTGTTATTTTTTATAACATGATACTCACAATAGCGCTACGCCACAGCTACGCGGCTATAATATGCTACGCCGTGGCTACAAGACCGCTACGCCGCGGCTACGACGCTACATCGCGGTTACAATACCAACATTTTATTCATGTCACAGTTGTTCGGCGCGTTCGAAATCTATTTTCAGTACTAAGAAGGTATTTTAACCACTTGAAGCTCCGCAAATCAAGTACTCAGTAGAACAAATAAAAGTTCTCCTCGCACGCGGATGTAGGACGACGCTAATCTTCAAACACTCGCACATTTCTACCAAGTCTTACTGATAACTCGCGAATATTTTAATCTGACAAGAAAATACGTCCCAGGTAGCGTAGTGTCCAAATGAGCACACACATATAAATTCGCGCTTTATCTCTCTAGTGCGAAACCACTTGAAGGCTGTTTTGACGATACCTAGTAGCACGTCTTTCGATGTCGAACATCACTGGGCCCTTAAGAGTTGTCAGTCAGCCGCGCGACGTAAAGCGCTCCACGAGTCGCGCGGTCTGAACACCTCCTTATGACAGTTAATAAATATTTCCATTTGTAACTGTTCAGAAGTAAGACACGTTTGAGCAATGACTTCCTCAAAGTTTTCAAACAGAATGAGAAGTGGAACAAGAAAACTTGTAAATACAAATCCTTCGAAAACTCGCGCAGTTTATAACAGACGCTAATTGCCAATTAAGATGCGCTTACACTGAACAGAGCGCACATGTATTGATGAAAGAGTTGACTGGACGTCAGGCCGCGCCGCGGGGTGACGCGATCTGTTCCCACCTGGTGTAATATATGTTGGAACTTCAACCGCAATAAACTTATCTGTAATACAATACCTGTGTTTACAACAAACATACAGCATCGTCTCGCTCTCGCTCCACGCGGACAGATGAACGTCGTCCTCAAAGCTGAGCAGGAAGCCTCATGAAGACTCCCAAGTCGTACATACTGTTATTGGGACTCTCCACCAATAGTTTATGTGTGTGTGTGTGTGTGTGAACCGGCCTCGACCGCACAGAGCTTGTGTGATGTTGATGAATTTTCTTGAAATTGGTAGGACTTTAGGATCCACGAGTGAATATAAATCTATTAGTCATACTTTCTGTTTCATTCGTTCGATGTTCAGCCTGCACACTATACATAGATATGATACAGCGAGGCGGCCCCTCGTCTGTCGGCACACCACGTATACAGTGACCGGCGCGCACCGACTTACATGTGAGTTCGCACAGATTCATATTTCATACAATTTAATATAAATCTTACAAAACTCCCCGGCACCCCCGCACCCCTGCACCCCAGCACCCCGGCATCGCGCACGAGCACGCAGAAGTGTCACTCGTCACACGCGCCAGCATACTACACACCTGAGACAGTGCAATGTCCTTCAGAGGCGAGGCTGGTGCCTTCAACATTTTACTGACGTACATCTGATAGAAAGAAAGAAAGAAAATGTGTTTATTTGCGCCAAAGATGTTCAAAGACAAATATCTTATGCATTAGATAAATACAAAATAATTTGTGGTCTATCTTAGTAATATAACGCCCGTCGTCTTCTTCCACAACTTTTGTTCCAAGTAAACCTTTTGTCCCCATCACGCTGAGTGAGCCCAATGTATGGATAGAATTCATCAACTAGCCAGGCGAGCGAGGGGGCGAGGGTCGGCGGAGGAGCGGCGGGGGGGGGGGTTTCAAAAGTTTTTGCCCCACGCACAGCAATATAAATCATCCGCCGATGATATCTGAGCCGCTGAAAAACTTGCGCTAACTTGTACAAGTCCTGCTATTCACTCCGACTTGCAGGGGGGTCAGGGCAGCCGGCGCAGGAGGGGGGGGGGGTCGAGGGCAGATAACTTGGGAAATTAATTCAATTGAATGTTGTATAAATATGAAGACGAGTGACGAGCGGGATTGGTAATATTTGGACGTTTGTGCGCCGCGAACTTATTGAACATTGACTTTGTGAAGGTAAGTGGGCCGTCACCAGGTCGCGCAAAAATTGCTAACTTCATCATATTTTTTAATTTAAATATATCGTTCATCATTTGTCTTTATAATTATGATTCTTCTCATAATTGCTCAAAAACAAGAGCCCGAAGCTGTTCTCCTTAAAAAGTTTTATATAATTAAACAAATCTGTCGCTCTTTTTAAAACGAAACGCTACATGTTTCTTGTTGACTTGATTGATAGCTGGAATATTTTTTAAATTTAGCTTAGAGATGGGCATTTTCAAAAAAACCTGCAAAGCTTCCACACTATACTCGTATATGTAGACTCACGGCTGTCGTGATAGATTAAAGGCCTAAAGGTTTTTTCGAGCCGTCTCTATAAAGCCATATTTTACGAGCACTATATTCAAAGTAAATCCTTCGGTAACAAGACGGAACTCGGGCGCGTGCGGCAGTCCGGTCACGTGGCGGACATCTCTGCTGATCCCGCATTACGCTCACAGGCGACATCGTTGCAGACGTCCGCCGCATTACTGGACGAACGTTCGGAACATTAAGCTTGCGACGAGAAAAAGGTGAGATTGAGCTATTCATCACTAATAACTAGCGTGCATACTTGCACGGTGTGGCCGAGCGGGCGCATCCAGCTCATAACTTGCGATCGCTGTCGGTGGGCGGCGGGATACCAGCGAAGCCGGAGTGGAGTCTAAGCAAGCGGCTACTACCAACTCCAACATTACTCCACGTTGTGCTATACCACTGGACAAATGTTTGGCACACGTAGTTTAGCTGCTATATAACATAATAAAATATCGGGTTATTTTAAACTGTGAGCTAGATTTTATCTCAGGATGTTATGAAAAAACTGAAAATATGATATTATGATTCTTTGTTTTATGTATTTGTTACTAACACATGTATTTTTTCAGTAAGTAACTCGAAAACAATTTTGAGCACATAAACATAAACCAACGCTGTTTGGCAATAGAAACTCACTCACTGGCACAATTTATGGCAACAACTATAGGTCAGTTGAGGCGTATCCTGTGGTATTGCGATAACAACACATCTTTTTCGGGAACACTATGTATATTGTTTACAAAGTCGGTGTGTTAAAGTTATCTTTATATTTTATTTTTAATTTAACATTATTTACTCTAAGTACCTACATAAAGTTTTATCTGTAGGTATGTGTAGTACAGACACTACCACCATGTGCTCGTTCGCCCCTGTCTGCACTAGCGCCGTCACCCGGCTTCGCTCGGAATGCAACACCTACCAAAAACACCTCTCATCTGCAGTTACTAACAACACGTCGTTGCCGAACGCCATGCGGCTCGGTACTATGACGTCTCTTGAGACCCAGCACTTGTCAGCTGACAAATATTTTCCAATAATATTTCTCGTTTGTCAGCAACTCTGTGATGGACAACACTGAGTCCATACGTATAAGTACATGTAGGACGTGCAGTGTCCAGCTGTCGGCAATATCCTTATATTGGTCTCGTCTCCGAGGGACGCGCCGCGACGCCCCGGGACACGCCCCGGGACGCGTCTGTGACGACACCCCGGGATTGGATTGAAGTAATATCGGGACTTTGGGAGGCTGTAAGGCATTCATTATAAATGTAATGAGATTTATTTCCGTTATTGCAAACTCTGATAGAGATCGCTTCATTTGTGCGCTCTCATTAAGAGAACTTTTTGTTTACACTAAGCGACCTTTTGATTTGGTTAAAGGTTACGCTATTCCTTAAACTTGTTGTCAGATAGTCGACTGAGAGTAATAGAGTTTTTTCAATTTTCCACTTTTACAGCCCAATGTCCACTTTTATAGCATCATTCGTTTACTTACGCTCCGGGACAGACGCGCCGCCGCGTCCGGCGAGTGTCCGTCAGTCTCGGTCCACTCACGTGTCCGGACTTCACGGGGGACAGATTGAAATGCGATCGAATCAATACAAGCGGACGTAGTGCACGTCGTTACGTACACAGAGAATTTACCATGTATCGGAACTCAATTAGTTTCCTAAAAACATTAATATCAAATACTTGAACTAATTAGTTTTTTGTTTTTTTCTTTTTTTTTTTCAAAAATTAACAATGGCGTGCAACTGTGCAACATGTTATTTTATCAGAAAAATGTTCGAGGTGGGTGGAAGGTAGTGCTAAGGGTAAATCCTTACACCTAGGATCGTTCAGTAGTGTGTATGCATCCTCTGTGCCAGTGAGCCACGTCACGTGGCGTGACAAACTGCTTGCATAAGCACCACACAACTCAGCTGCTGACACGTAACGATGTAAGTTCGCTGTACACGGCGGGTTTATTGTGCGCGCCCCTTGTCAGCGCCGCACTAATGCCGCAACGGATCATGAATCTTACAAACTGCACTTTTGAGAAGATTGGAGTGGCGCCGCCAACTACTGCACATTATGCGCTTAGTACAGTTCAACTTGTAATATTGTGAGCCGCAGCCACATGTTACTACTAAGTTGCTCCGATCGCGTGGTTGATGCGGTGGCTGGGCGCATACGCTGCAAGTCTATGTTTATAGATACTGTTGTTGATAACTATACATTGCAGTGACTGCAAGTAATTCTCCACACCACTCCATTACAATGTGCAAGCGCTATATTTCAATGTCACAATATCGAAATGTATGTAATATCTACTACATTATAGTACGGACAGACGTCTAAAAGACCTCGGACACTTGAGAAATGCACCAGTGTCTCTGTCTCGGTGCGCTGAGGAACAGTATTACCTTCACGAATCAATCACTGCTGTGACTACGAGATCGAAGATTGAAGTGAGTGTCCTTAGTAGCGTAGTGCAGCTAGGCTACCATGTTTCTGATAGAAAGCAGCTGATCTGGTTCGATAGGTGCACCCCCGAGTACTGAGTACTTACAGGCACATCCGACATTTCAGCGATGCCTCTTCTGGTATTGCTCACAGAGTGTGTTTTTATTAGTCAACACAACAATGCCGAAATGACCCTCATATCAATGATACGCTCGCTCCCTTTGTATTCATCACCGACTTTGCTAATCCTTTTTAAGCGCGCCTGAGCTTATTCCCAATTGTTCTTTACACGAAACAAGATAAGGTGATACGTTCACATTTTAATGGCGGTATAAACGAGACGTACGTCATCATTGCCGACAGTTTGTGTACAATACCGCACGGCCGGCGCGGGCGGCGCGTTACGAACGACACGACGATATATGAGTCGTGCGATACTCCCGACAGCTGGGCATTGAGATAATAACTCAATAAAATTATATGTCTTGACAAAAACATTATAATTTATGTCGAGTTTTAATCGTAGTGTCAGACCTCTTTCTAGATAAAAAAGTAGTTAGATTGTGAAAGTCAAGTGGAGTCGCATTATTTACTTGATGAATGAATAATTTGCTCCCTTGCGAAGAGGATTATAATACGTATATTTTTGCTGGCAAACTATCACGCGGGCTCCGTCTAGCAGCAGCAGACACATCGACGACGCTGTGACGTGTGACGTGGCGCGACATCACACCGGCCGCCACACACCACATGGAAACAAAAAACGAGGTTCTGAAGTTAGTCTGGTGGTACTGGCTGGTTACTATTTGTACTACTGCTAATATAAATAAATAATAACAAATAGCAGAATAAGTGAGTCAGCACACACTGTGCCTGCGGCCTGTCCCGTCTCAATCAATAGAGGCAGCTCTCAGCTCTTTCACCTGTTCCTCTTTGTGTATATCTCGTCAATAGCGATTCGCTTCATACGTTTCAACGGCGACACATTAGGGGGGCTTCGCTCTGTTCTCGAATGTTCGGATCGGTGTTTCGGATCACGTGTCGTCGTCCCATCCATTACTCTCCATTGAGCTTCTGAATTAACTTGTACAAGTGTATGCGTTTCCCACAGTATGTGTGTTCAGTGTATTCCTTGGCTTTTATGTCGACTTGGAAGGTCCCCTGTCTGCCACAGAGGCTTGGTTTCGTTCAGTTATAGCCACAATGTCTTTAGCCTGTTTCCTGCCCTACCACTCCCCACGTGCACTGCGGGTCTGGTTCCAGGAAAATCCTAAGTTCTGTTTGGTCCTAAGTGGCTTTCTCCTTAGTTGCTTACGTAATACGATAGGTTGTAACTTTATTTTATACTAGCTTCTGCCCGCGACTTCGTCCGCGTCCCGAGGGTGAAAGTAGCCTGTGAGCTTCTCCAGGGCTGGGTTCCTTTTAACGTACCAAATTTTATCTAAAGTAGTTCAGTAGATTCACCGATTTCGTAGATGAATATTAGGTAGGTATTATGTTTTTTCAGATACCTAACTAAATAACTTTCAAGTAACAAAAAAAGTATAATTATGCAAATTCTCAATACGGAATATATTTAATATAGCGCACGGGTAGCTATGTTACTCAGGGTGAATGTAGCTTTCCAATGTTGAAAGAATTTTTGAAATCGGTGCAGTAGTTTTTGAGTTTATTCATTACTAGATTTCCGCCAGCGGCTTCGCCCGCGTGGACATTTTTTTTACACCTTGGGTTATATTATTCAGGTTTTAGTAGGGATCCCTAATTATTTCTGGAAATAAATATAGCCTAGCCTATACTTCGTAAAGTTGTAGATTTCTAACGGTGAAAGTTTTTTTAAAATCGGTCCAGTAGTTTTTGAGTTAAAACCCTACAAACAAACAAATCTTTCCTTTTTAGGGTTCCGTAGTCCGACAAGGAACCCTTATAGTTTCGCTATGTCCGTCTGTCCGTCTGTCTGTCCGCGGCATAGCTCCGAGGTTCTTGATACTAGAAAGCTGAAATTTGCTATGGATATGTATATTGATCACGCCGAAAAAGTGGTAAAATAAAATTTTGAAAAATATTTTTTTTTAGGTTAGCTCCCAAACATGTAAAGTGTACGTGAGAAAAAAAATATTCATCCTTTGTGTGGGGTATCGTTAGATAGGTCTTTCAAAAATATTATGGGTGTGTGAAGATAATTTTTCGGTTAAGCGAGCCATTTGTGAAATATCAAACTTTTAGGTGCAAATTTTTGTTCGATACGAGCATCCCCCCCCTAACTTTTGAATGGCTATACCTAGGTATGTGAAAAAATTCACAGTCGTAGCACATATAATTAACTTACTAGGAAAACTATCACGGCTACGTAGACTTAACTGGTTACAGAGTTATAGTCGACTAACTGACTCCTACTACGGAACCCTAATACGCGTGGCCCTATACGCACTTGGCCGGTTTTTTATAATATTAGTAAAGATACAATATCGGGGATTTTTAGTTAGGTATAAAACTACAAATTTGTTGGACATTTCATACTGAAATAAATTGAAACGGGAGTAAGTTTAAACGGGGTAGGTACCTAATCATCATCTCCAGCCTATATATGTCCCACTGCTGGGCACAGGCCGCTTCTCATACAGAGAAGGCATGAGCGTTAATCATCACGCTTGCTCGAGGCGGATTGGCGATTTCAGATATTCTTTTTAGGTCCAGGTCCAGGTTTCCTCATGATATTTTCCTTCTCCGTTAATTATTGACGTCTAAGATACACTTAGAAAGTACATATGATTTCAGAAAAGTCACATTGGTACTTGCCAGGTTTCAAACCCACACATTTGTATACGAGTGGCAGGTGCCTTAACTACTAGACCACCACTTCAAACCTTATCGTCAAATGATATAAATTAAGAAGAATAGAATAGGAGCTTACAACCGCAGTGTTCTGTGGGAGTTTCCTCACACTGTGGCTATCACCGCGCCAGTGTGTGTCTGTCTGTGTGTGTGCGGCTGCGAACATCGCGCGTCGCTCCAATTTCCCCGAAGCAGCGAGTTTGTCCGCTTCGATTGCACGCATCACTGATTCCTTACGCACCCTTAGTGAAATTAATTTTATTAAAATCCCTTCTCTGTACGCTGAAATCAACCATATGGATTCAAACATAAGGTTGGTTTTCCATTGTATCCCGTTGGCCTGACGTTGCCCTATCGATGCAAAGTCAAAGTGGAACGATGAAATGAAACTCTTCAATATTTTTATATCATTTATTTTATCCGGTATACGATTTCCATAAACACATGGCGATGAATATATGGATTCTGTACATTCAATATCAAAGTAAACAATAAACTGTATATAATAAAATGTAAATATATATTATGATCTATTAAATTATGTTGGCACCGAGATGCGACACAGTAGTATCGAATGGACGCTAAGTACGAAACTGAGGAGGCCGCGGGGCCGCGCCGGCCGCGCTGGGCCGCACTAGGCGGGCCCCAAGAGCCGCGACTTGTGGGGGCACGAGCAGGGGGTGCCTTGAGAATCGAGTTATTTCATGTACCAAACTCATCAGTTGATTCTCATAAAGCGGCCGACGCGGCCGGGGGACGCGAGGTGCGGGGGCCGCGGAGCAAACTACCGGCTGAGAGAGACCACAGGAACGAAGGCAGCCACAGGAGCCCAGTGAAGCTGACTAGCATGACACAATAGCTACGAACCCAGCACCGGTAATCGTCACAAACACAAACGACTCAGTGAGTCACCATGAACCAATGTAGCTGCCCTGAACCAAAAGGGCCTCAACAAACCAAAGACAAATGAGTGGACTACCGCGCCACAAGGCCGCCAGGGACCACGGGGGACAAGGATGAGAACAGCAAAAGGATGAGAAGACAGAATGTCCGAGAGTGAGATAAACTACTACGAGATCATACAGCATGATAGCGCACACCGGGGACGCACGCGGCGCTCAGCCAGAACACTACAGACTATGAAATTTGTGCTATGTTTTTCCACAGCGATCTAACTCACTGAATAAGTGATAAAAAAACTAAGGGGAAAGAGTAAGAAGAATTACAATTTAATACTAGTTTGTGTTTTTATCACTTAATATTTTAACTGGTTCTGTTGTTATCACGCATTGTAAAAGTGAGCGTGTCGTAGGTCCCCAGTGCGCGGCGATAGAGGAGCGAGCTAGACACGACACGGCGGGAGCGGGACACGAAGGTTTACGTAGCTCCTTAACTAACTACATCGAATTCCGCATGGACGGATCATTATATCATCATCCAGGTACGAACGAAACAACGTTTTTTTTTGTTTAGGCGCTTTACACTTCCAGCGGACGATTCGCTGAAACATCGTTTGTTATAAATATTATTAGTAATCAGGAAAACGCTCTGGATTTAATAATGTTGCTTGTCAAATGAATAGCATAATTGAATCTGCTGCTTGTTTTGTAATTAAACTAGTGATTGTTCAGTAAATAATCGACGCGAATGGTCACAGTTACACAATTAGTATATATTCTATCGTCCGCTGGACGTGTACAGAGCTCTTATATTAATTACAATTACATTATTTTTTCCAAACTCATTGTCCAATTGACGATAAACGCTCAGACATACAAAAATACATCTCGCTACAGTTAATAAACTAACAATAGTGGTTACTTGGATAAACTCTCTGCGACACACGGACATCTTGTTACCTCTCAGTGACACACGGACAGTACGGACGCCCGCGACGCGCCCGCGCCTCTTTATCACAATCTTAACAACGACTACTAGACTGTATACTCCGCGTGTGTGCGATGTGAGCTCGTTACAGCCATGTTGTCTCTGACTGTGACGCAGAAGGCAAACGAGTTGGGACTCGAACGCCCTTCCACTGAAACATTACTCAACTCAAGCGACGTTTAGCATCTTATGCTATCACTGTTATTTCACTCAAAAACTTTCATTGGGATTGAAGTAAGGCAAGTGAACAGTTGTTATTGTACTTACAAGTACTATGAAGCGCAGCGCCCGCGGCCACTCCGGTATTGAAATAATCCGTTCCTTAATCCCATGAATTTCTTTTGCAGAAGGTACCTCACATCGAACACACGCAAACATGGCTACACATAGAGACAGCGTCGAGTATCAGAAGAAACAGAACGATACTAAACACAATCTAACGAACCTAACCGACCAACACCAACACCAACGCCGAACATTTGATCAAAACCCCTTACACTACGAGACTTTTGCAAAAATTGTGGTAGCAAATATTATTAGTATCTTGTCCATACAAAAAACGCCCGGTCTAAACGGACGACTAAAATTGACATCGAAATTTACATGATTCAGTTTAAGCTATGATACATAATATTTTTATACTTTAAGAATTTGACATCTATATAAAATATATTATAGTTATATGCTAGCGCGGACCGGCGGCGGTCGGCGACAGAGCCCAGCTCGCTCACGAAACTATTTATTGCTATACATTGCCGCTGCCACCGCGGGCAGCTGGTAGCTCGGCTGCGCACCGCACGCTGTCGGAGCGCGGTCAGCATGCGGTCTATTCTAACCGAATATTTGACCGAAAGCCTGATCACGCAGTCGGCCGACGGATGGCAGGCCGGTGGGCTCTGACGTCAGCAGCGCCGCCGCGTATTGCTTGACGACCAGCACATGAGCTTAACTCTCACTTACAATAACATTATATCTCATATCATTTGGTGTTCACATTGCACTAGTAATTCACATTCCTTTAAAATACGAACGTAACGTAATAATCGACCATATATTTATAATAATTAATCAATATAAGAAAAATCTATTTTAAATATTAAAATATCAACAATTTGGCACATTTGTTTCCTGTTTATAAATTACGTTAGAAAATAAGAGGACACAGGAAGTAGGAGAGAAGAGATAACGCAAGGGATATAAGGATTAGGCCGAGCACACGCGCGCTGACGCAACCAGCCGCCTCGGACACCGACGACGGACACACCCGACTAGACTATATCGGTTTATAAGGGAGAAGAAAACTTATGCTATCGAGAAGTGTATTCAATGTGGATATTGTTATTGTTCTCCTTGAAATACGCGGTAATGTAACAGTAGACACTGGCCAGTAATGCAATACACCGAAAGTATAATTCTATCGAACGTTTTCGCGAAGAGGCCACAGTAGTCGGGTCAGCGAGCGTGCCAGTAGATACATACGAGTACAGACACGCTAGAGTAAACAATAATGACGTAATACAGTAGGTAGCTACGAAGACTAGAGTAGGAGATAGACTGACAAGTCAGCTCGTCTTGGACGAGTAACAACACATTCATCAGAATGCTACAGTTTGTGGACAACGAGCGTAAACTCTACTTAACACTTGGCGCACCACAGTGAGGCTTGCACACTATGATGACGTCACAATCACGGTTCTTACTTCGAGGACTTTTGAACTTGGACGATAGTGACTCTCGTTCACTGTTCATATTTCTCACTACACTAAGCTGACTTCTAATTTTCTTGTACATTTCGGACTCCATAGTGACGACTGCTTCTCCAGCTTGGAAGCGCCTCGCGCCAACGCTCGGGGACAGCCTGCTCAGTGCCGCCACATGGTGAGCGCCAGCAGCAGCGCGGCGGCGGGCGCGCGCGGCGGCGCGGCGTTGTGCAGCGCGCGCACCGTGTGGCGCGCCGGCGCGGGCGAGGGCTGCGCGGCGCGGCGCGGGAACACGGCCACGGCGCCGCTGCGGCCCGCCGCCGCCACGCACCACACCTCGTCCGGCTCGGCCACGTGCAGCACGGCGCGCCAGCAGTGCTGCGCCAGGTCGGGCGCCAGCGCGCCGGGCGCCGCGCCGCCCGCGCGCAGCCACACCACGCGCACGCCGCGCCCGCACGCGCCGCACTCCAGCCGCCAGCCGCCCGCCGCCGGCTCCGCGCTCAGCGCCGTGGCCGTGGCGCCGCCTGCGCACGACTCTGGCTGCACTTACCATCCGTACGCTCGGGGGTACGGTCCCATCGAACCTCTACTCACCGGTTACTTTGAGGGTGACTCGCTTGAGCTCTCGCAGTCGCGTGAGGTCCGGAGCACGCGCTCCCACACACCGATACTCGCCTCCTTCTTGATATAGGGCATCCTTTATACCTGTGTGCGGAAGGGTCAGTATAATAGTATAGTTTGACGGCACGTTTGGCGTAGTGGCTGAGCAATTGGCTGCTGCGCTGCGTGTCGCGGGTTCGATTCCCGCACGGGACAACTAAAATTGTTCCGTGTCTGGGTGTTTGTGCATGTGTAATGAATGTTTGTAAACGCACCCACGACACAGGAGAAATTCCTAGTGTGGGGCAACGTTTTTTAAAAAACAAAAAAAAAATAAAAAAAAATAAAAAAAAATAACTTGCAGTGCTTTAAAGCTTACCTCGTCGCTTTAGGACTTACCTAGGACTCCGTGCGCGTGATGCGAACCGGCCGGCGCCCAGCTCTCGCTGGAGTTCCCGACGACGCGACGCCACCAGCAGCCCACACTGCCTGTACATATACCAAGACACATGAAACGGGAATATAACCAAGCTCGTCCGACATGTTGGGCACTTAGAATGGATTATGATGATTCAATATTAAACGTACCCTTCGGA
The DNA here is from genome assembly GCA_963891755.1 of Pyrrhia umbra. Classification (NCBI taxonomy): domain Eukaryota; kingdom Metazoa; phylum Arthropoda; class Insecta; order Lepidoptera; family Noctuidae; genus Pyrrhia; species Pyrrhia umbra. The sequence goes on from OY982943.1 coordinate 9,459,840, forward strand.
CAGTGCAGCTGCACGTTCCCTCCGAGAGGAACTTCAACCTTCTGATGATCCGGCTCCTCAGGCTCGGCCTCAGCTTCCGTCACAGTCTCTGTGTTTTCTTCCGGAGCTAATAAGAATGTAATTAATGTCAAGCTGGAGAGCTACGTAAGCGTTAGACAGTTACAATCTACGGACATAACTTTAAATGTTTTAAGAGTGCGTAATATCGGAGTACTGACCCATGACGTTGAGGTAGTACCCTATGGAGGAGTACTCGGTGTCGAGCCAGGTGGCGCGGCAGCGGTACCAGCCGGCGTGCGAGCCGCGCAGTGCCGCCCAGCGCAGCGTGGCCGAGCCGCGCGCCGACTCGTCGCCCGCCTCCAGCGGCGGCGGGGAGCTGCCGCCACATCGTATCATAAATACCAACTGTTCTCTTACGGTTGTACTCAACTATTTCTAATTTACGTAAATGTAAGCGCATTTGTTGGGTTTCAATGGCCAGTGTGGCCACCGCCTTGTACTTGACTATGTGTTGAGTGGACACATAAACTCTTACAGAATTGTTTGAAATCATGTGGTACTTATTTATTTAAAGGTTATGTCAAGCAATTTTACCTATATTCACTAAACAAACTTTAATTGATTCGGTTTACAAAACATTACGGACTTTCAAACAACAAAAAACTTTTATTAAACAAACAACGTAAACGGGCTTAAATAACTAACAAGTTACGTCCGCACTCCGTATTATATCGTAACTAGGGGCGACCTTGCGGTGCTCGCGCGGGGGTCGATACTGACAAAGGGACCCCCGGGGCGAGGATAGAGACACGACGAATAAAAGTGGAGTGTCAGCGCCCGCCCTTTGTCTGCGATTGTTTACTTCACTTACGACAACTTATAATCCTCCCGACGCGTTGCTTTGTATCAAACTTGTGTTGGAGAATTTCAGTGTAGGAATTTAATGTACCCTTATATTCTCTTGTTGGGCCTCATAAAATAAGACGCTAACTTAACAAAATTATTTGATTATTATTATTTTTAAAATTAATGGCAACGATAGAGATAGCAAATACTATGAGCTTTACATGTTGCAAGTAAGTATATTCGATATTACAGTAATATGAAAATAATTTTGGGTACAGATTAGTATCCGTTATGAGTATGGAGATGTTGTCGCGCGCGGTATCAGCCACCAGGCGCGCGCGGGTGGGCTGGCGGACAGGGAGGACAGTGTCGGTACCTGGTGGGGCTGGCGTCGTCCCGCAGCCACCAGGCGCGCGCGGGCGGGCTGGCGGACAGGGAGGACAGTGTCGGTACCTGGTGGGGCTGGCGTCGTCCCGCAGCCACAAGGCGCGCGCGGGCTGGCTGGCGGACAGGGAGGACAGTGTCGGTACCTGGTGGGGCTGGCGTCGTCCCGCAGCCACCAGGCGCGCGTGGGCGGGTTGGCGGACAGGGAGGACAGTGTCGGTACCTGGTGGGGCTGGCGTCGTCCCGCAGCCACCAGGCGCGCGCGGGCGGGCTGGCGGACAGGGAGGACAGTGTCGGTACCTGGTGGGGCTGGCGTCGTCCCGCAGCCACAAGGCGCGCGCGGGTGGGTTGGCGGACAGGGAGGACAGTGTCGGTACCTGGTGGGGCTGGCGTCGTCCCGCAGCCACCAGGCGCGCGCGGGCGGGCTGGCGGACAGGGAGGACAGTGTCGGTACCTGGTGGGGCTGGCGTCGTCCCGCAGCCACAAGGCGCGCGCGGGTGGGTTGGCGGACAGGGAGGACAGTGTCGGTACCTGGTGGGGCTGGCGTCGTCCCGCAGCCACCAGGCGCGCGCGTGCGGGCTGGCGGACAGGGAGGACAGTGTCGGTACCTGGTGGGGCTGGCGTCGTCCCGCAGCCACCAGGCGCGCGCGTGCGGGCTGGCGGACAGGGAGGACAGTGTCGGTACCTGGTGGGGCTGGCGTCGTCCCGCAGCCACCAGGCGCGCGCGGGCGGGCTGGCGGACAGGGAGGACAGTGTCGGTACCTGGTGGGGCTGGCGTCGTCCCGCAGCCACAAGGCGCGCGCGGGTGGGTTGGCGGACAGGGAGGACAGTGTCGGTACCTGGTGGGGCTGGCGTCGTCCCGCAGCCACCAGGCGCGCGCGGGCGGGTTGGCGTCCACGTCACAGCGTAGCGCCGCCGCGCCGCCCGCCGCCAGCGCCACGCCGAACCCCGGCCAGCGCGAGATTACGAACGACGGCGGGTCTGCACACACGTAATAAGTTGTAAGTTCTTGCTAGTAAGTACTTACTAAGTAGTTACTCGTAAAACTAGATCTTAATGAAATCTTAACCGCTTTCCGCATCCTGAGGGAATTTCACGCCGGATAAAAACTACAACTATATCCTATGTCTACCAAATGTCATCTAAATCATTTTACTGTAGACTCTACAGTTCTGTCTACCAGGCGCGAGCGACGCTCTCCGCAGCACGTGTTGGTGCACGCGCTACATACTCGCTAATGTTTGAGTTGCGCTAACTATAACAGCATTTACATAGATTTTCATATTAAGCCAAACTATCGGACTAGTACTGAATACAAAGTTTCTGATGTGTGTGTTGTGTACTAACATACCGACTTCCGAGCTGTGAACACAAATACGTAGCGCGTGTAATTTGGTTACGATAGACGTATCCACTACGTCAATATCATCCATGTTGGTTTATAACTTCGCGCGGTCAGAAGTTGTCTAATGTTACTTGTATGTTCTTAAAGTGGATTCAAAGGGCATAGAGATTATTGCTGACGTATATTGTTTTAGCACTCACATGTGACGTGTATCTCGAGCTTGGCGGACACGACGTGCGCGGGCGGTGCGGAGGGCGCGGGGGCGGCGGGGGCGGGGGCGGCGGCGGGGGCGCCCCCCGCCCCGGCGGCGGTGCGCTGGCGCGCCTCGCACTGCAGCGACGCGTTGTGCAGCTCGCGCGCCGCCGTCACCACCGCGTGCGACACCGACACGCCCTCTGCGCGCACACGCCCTCCGACATCATCACACTCTTACAAGCTTCAGTCTTGGATTTAGATATAGAGAATTGAACTGTAAATGTTTCCGCTTACCTATAGAGTAGTTGGTGTGATGTATCCTAAGGTAAGGCCGGTGGTCGAGCGCCGGCTCCAGCGCCAGCAGCCGCCATGACAGCTCGGGGGGAGGGACGCCGCCTACCGCACAATGTAAATGTCTCTTCTCATACAGAGAAGACATTGATCACCACGCTGGCTCAAGGCGGATTGGCGATTTGGATCCGAAGCCGCCCGGCACGGTGCCTTGACCAGTAAGCCCTAGTGGCTTAGTGGTCACGGCACCGTGCCTTATAATCGCACAATTGTAACTATGTCCGTATAGTGAACATTCAATAACATACGCAGACACAGAGTAGTACATAAATGGAAGGCTAACATGGATTAAACACACACACATCTGAGCAAGATTGTCAGCATAAGTGTTTAATACTGATACCACCAATAGACCCCGCGGTTACCTTCAGCGACACAGCGTACTTCTAGCTCAGTCTTGTCTCTAACGGGCACCCACGTGTTGCCCGCGTCCAGCCGCCGCCCGTCCACCGCCAGGTACACGGACCGCACCGGCTCTGGACAAACATGCACTCTTTATATCCCGGAATCATTGCAACCTCACTGATCTACATCAGGGACTACTCTATATGACGGCGAGGAGGATGTCTCACCATATATGAGCAGCTTGGTGGGCTTCCCCGACACGGTCTTTCCGCCGCGGTCGGTGTAGGTGCAGCGCCAGGCGGCGGCATCGCCCCGCGTGGCGCGCCCCACCACCAGCGCGCCCGCGTCGCGCCACACGCCCTCCCCGCCCGCGCCCCCCGCGCCGCCCGGCACCAGCTCGCCGTCCTTGTACCAGCGCACGTCGCTCGAGTTGCTCACGTCGCACTCGATGCGCGCGCGCGCGTGCGCCTCCACCAGCAGCTCGCGCTCCGACTTGGGCATCTGCACATGTGCAGAACATTGAGTTACCTACTAGCTATAGTACGTTGAATAGATTAAAAAATACAGAAAATTAGGCTAAGCCTGGCTACTCGTACGTAGTCTTAATATTTTGTGAAAGGGTCTCTCTTTATCTAAGAAAAACAACTTAATTCTATACAAAACCAACTGTAACAAATAACAAGATTAAAATTAAAACAATAACTGTTAGCACTTTTACATGCATTGACGCAGTACCGCCCCAGATAAATATTGTAGTCTTAATTTATTATTGTATATTGTGTATGTGTGTGTCTGCTGACCATTGTATTTTTATTGTATATAAGCTGAATTATTTATCTAAATAAAGAGTATCAACGAGTATCTTAGATCACGCAGTCGTATCATTTACAATAACAAATACTCAAACAGCTGCGAGCGACAATCAGCGCGAAATGTAAATCCGGCACCAGGCGGCCGGGCGGGCAGGCGGCGGAGAGATTCGCGCTAATTACATTATAACTCCAACTAATGAAGTCCGGCCGAGGAGTGCGTAAGAAAAATAACAAGCTTACACATTACGAGACGAATTTAGACATCGTAAGCGAAGAAGGAAATACAACAAAACATGTCCCATTGCGATCCGTGATCGCTCAGAGATACACTGATTAGTGCTGACGTAGAACAGCTCAGAGGACGAGTATTCGTTAATGTTTGTGGGCAACTGCGCCGCACAGGTAGATTGATTCTGGCTTAAAACGTTGGGACCCGCAGGGTAACACTAGTCCACAACATGAAATAATAATATTATTATAAAATATTTTTGTTTAGTTTCAGATCGCTTAGAGCAGTGACGTGGTGTAGTTACGTGTTGGTGCGCGTGCGGCGCGGGCTGGTCGTGCTGCGGCTTGCGCTGCTGCTGCGCCTGTGCCGGCCGGATGACGAAGGTGTCGAGGCGCGAGGAGGCGCGCGGGCCGGGCGCGGCGCCCGCGTCCCCGATGGCGTCGCGCACCGCGCCGCGGATGTTCAGGATGGTGTCGCCCGTCTTCACGCGCCGCTCCGCCGCGCCCGCCTGCGCACGACAGACCGGGTAGTGAGTGGCCTGCTTGTCCGACACCGTGGCGGGGAGCGCGAGAGGACTGCGATGTCCTTTTAGTATAGGTATATATATAAACAGGAAAGAATGTGAGGGTGGATATTTATTTGGCTCTAAAACCACTGAAGAGATTTGGGTGAAACTTGATACACTAATACCTATTCGTGTGTGATGATACTTTTTAAAGTGAATATTAATATTGGGCCTTTAGGGTGACACCGTCTCACATGTCGTAACGATGAACGGCATGACGGTCGCGTCGGGCTCGTCTCACAGCACGGGCTAGAGCGGCGCGTCTGCCTGCCTTTATACAGAGCGTCGCATGTACGGGGGGCGTGGGAAACCATTGGGAAACGCAAGTATTTTATAATCTTAAGTCATTCTTTAGGCATCACCACTGAAGCATTATGAACAAACACTTACTTTGGGGGCTCTCTCCCAGTCCTGTCCACTGCTGCGCTTGGTCCTCGCGTCGTGCGTTTGAACGTCGGTAGCGTGGTCAGTGTCGGTACCCGTGGAGTCGGGCACGTCAGGCACGTCGGTCGCGTCGGTCTCGTCGGTCGCATCGGGCTCGTCTCGCAGCACGGGATAGAGGGGCGCGTCGCGCACGGCGTCGGCCGCGTCCGCCGGAGCGGGCGGCGCGCGCTCCGAGCTCGACCACGACGCGCGCGACAGCGGGAGGCCTGCACCACATACACATGATAACTAACGAATGAAAACTGTGTAATAAAATATCATAAACTTCGCATACAAAACAACGATGGTTGTGAAACACGACAGAAGTTTCCAGGCTCACAAAGTTAATTAACCTAATGTCGGTCTGACCTATTAGTAGATTACAATTCAAGTAACAAGGTATTATATTACCGCCCACATTTCAATCTAGAAGGTGAATGAAACTCTCAACATAAAGCTTTTACGTAACAAATCAGCAGCACATAAATATTTCAGCAAAAACGTCTCGAGGAGCATGTTGTTATTTTGGCAACAACTTAAGCGTCCAACCCTTCCCCGGCGCGTGGGACGCGACAGATGTGCCACGAGCTCGCTTAGCGACGCGTAATCCTCGCCTCCGAGGTAAAAAAATACACGAAAAGAAAAAAGCGGCGAGAAAAGAAAATTATCAAGTAATTTATAAGGAGGAGATAACAACAAGTTGGTAAAGTTTCAGTTTAATTGGCGGTAACTTGGGAGGTCAGTTATTGTTGCACTACATTGTGCTGTGGAGTTGTGCCTTCCTCTCGGTTGATACTTACGCTCACTTTTTTGAGTATACGTAAACATTCGCAGATTTTCTACTGAGAACTATGTGTCATTTCTCTATATCCTTATCATTTAATTCCAGAGAAAGAGTAATTATTTCTTAAAAAAATGTTGTATTCCCAGTACCAGTACCGGTACCATAAGTAGGACTTTAATTAAAATGTGACCAACAGTCTCACAAAAAAAGCTTTTTACAAAAATATTAAAACCGACTTCCAAAAAAAAACTGAAAAGTAAAAAATAATTTTTATTTAAACGCTTTACGACCAAAACATCGCTCTAGAAGTCGGTGTCTTGTAAGTTACTATTGTTAGTATTTCGCCACCGACTTCGAAAGCGATGTTTTGGTCGTAAAGCGTTTAAATAAAAAATATTTTTTACTTTTCAGTTTTTTTTTTGGAAGTCGGTTTTAATTTTTTTGTAAAAAGCTTTTTTATTTTTTCGCTTTTCAGTGTCTCAGTCTTGCTATCTTAACAAAATAAACACACCACTTTTTTAGGTTGTAATAAGCGTAAATAACCAAATCATCTAAGTATTTGGCATATCAGCAAGTAGAGATAAATCGTTATTTTTGATATATTTATAAAACGGCTGAATTGGTAGTGATGAAATTTATATGGGACCACACGGGAAGCACCAGCTTTCAAATAAAAAAAGAATCATGAAACTCGGTTCACCCAGTCGCATGTTATGAGGTAACAAACATAAAAAAAAAAAAAAAAAAAAAAACAAAACAAAAAAAAATACAGTCGAATTGAATAACCTCCTCCTTTTTTGAAGTCGGTTAAAAAAGGCAAAACGTCCCAATAACAGCCGCACGCGACTTCTCCCACCATGCCACTGAGGAGTTATATCGGAAGTGCAATCTGACGATATTAATGAGTGGCATTAATCCGCGCCAAGCGTGCGACACGTGTCCATCACACGTCGAGCACGCGTCGGGCACGCGCCGCGGCGATAGGGTTAATAGTGTCAACATAGACTGTTAATTTAAAAGTTTGCCCGACATGGGAGCGCGCGCCGCGTCCCCAGTAGTTGCGGTGAGGGAGACGAGACGGTTGGCTGCACTGTAGGCGCAATGGCTTTACGATAAAGAGGACAATAATTGTATGGTAAGCTCTAAGGTGTTCTTGCACTAAGTACGAGCATCATACTTTTATCAAGAGAATATTTTAAATAACGATTTAGATGAAGTTTGGTTTGAAAATAGATGGGACCCTGGAGACAGTTACAGGCGCGGGAAACAGCAAGTTTATAAATAAATAATCTGTACTAACTAGGATATGCAAAAAAAGTCTGTTTAAAAATGAAATGAGTTATTGCTGTCGTACCACATCACATTCCATATAATGTAACTGGCGTTTTCCTAACATGTTTTTTACCTAATCGAAATGTTAGCTATAAGTTTTGACAATGTAAAATTTAGAAGCTGTTTTCTAACTAGATAGTGGTAACGTTAATATAGATCTTGCTGTGGTTTCGTTACGGGCCAAACGATAAGTAGTTTTTTTAGAGTCCCGCACGCAAAGGATAAAAACGAGGTCCTATTACTAAGACTTTACTGTCCGTTCGTATGTCTGTCTGTCACCAGGCTGTATCTCATGAACTGTGATAGCCAGACAGTTTTTTTTTACAGATGATGTATTTCCGTGGCCGCTATAACAATAAATAAATTAAAGCAGATAGAAATATATATTAAAGGGGGGGTTGAATAGATAATGGTACGGATCCCTTCGTACGCGAGTCCGACTCGCGCTTGGCATTTTTTTAAGATTCCGTGTAATCATAGGATAAGAAGATAATTTAACATGACTGTGAGTGACATACGTCATCAAAGATGCATGCATGTGATGACGTATGATGACAACAATATAAAATTAAGTACACAAAGCATGTTTGCCACTTTTCACGCGTGCAAATATTTTAACACTAGCTGTTTCCCGCGGTTTCACCCGCATCCCGAGGGAACTACTTAGCGCACCCGGGTAAAAAGTAGCCTATGTTGTTCCTCAGGGTCTATTCTATCTCTGTACTAAATTTCATTTATATCGGTCCAGTAGTTTTGGCGTGAAAGCGTAACAGACAGACAGAGTTACTTTCGCATTTATAATATTAGTAAGGATTATTTATTATATGTCTTTAAATATTAAAATTAACTACATGAGATTCAATTTCTATATAGGAATGTATGATTCAATGTCAGAATACATTAATATTAATAAAAAGAAAATTGTGTGCGTACTATCAAACTAAACAAACCGTGGAGATACGAATATGTCAGTGTGTACCATTACACCGCACAATTACTGTCATGAGCATTTTAATTGTTGTTAAATTATTCAGTGCACTGTCATCAGGTAGAAACATCTCCCTAGAAGTCGGTGTCTTACACACCACGTCAATAATATGTATCACTCGGCTCCTCGCTCCGCCCGCCCGCCGGCGCGGTGTGGCCATCATTTTATTTATAAAAGTGAGAGTTTTAACATAACGGGTCGACAGATAAGCGCGCGTGATGCATGCCTGTCCGAGTTACAGATGGCAAGCGATTAATATAGTCGGGGGACCCGGGTGGGGGGGCACACGCTTATTGGGGGGGGGGGGAGACAGGGAATAACAACGGCTAATTATTCAGAACAAGACCGCAACACGTAAAGAGTAAACAACAGTAAATTTTATAATCACGGTAATAATAAGCAACATCGACTTGTGACGAGTAGACGGGGACTGTACCGGCCGCGGGTAGGGTCACCGCACAGACCAATCACTTATCTTACATAAAGTATGTGAATGAGGCCCGCGGGGACCTGTGCACTGTGCACAGTCCCCAGCACATCACCCGACGTCAAGGCACTCCATACTATTGACACGCGGACCATGAAAGTTAACACATTCTGAAGCAGTATAGAAGTAGTTAATACTGCTGTCATTCTTTACTCAAAAACATTTATTGAAATAAGACGAATTAAGTTAGCCCTTTTCACGTCAAAATTACAATAATATGACAGCACTCCAAAAAAGCTCATCCTTTACTGCTTTCTAGTGTTTTGGAAAGAAGAAGCGGTGATGAACAAACTTCCCAGCAGCAGAGGTTACAATATAAATATTATATCAATAGTTATTCTTTTCGTTTGCAACGAATTTATTGTACGAGTATATAGTTATTTATCATTTATCCAGTTCAGAGCTGACACCTGTGTTTATCGTTTGAATAGTCTTTTAAATTATAATAAGCTTTTCTTTTTGCATTCTGACCATTTTATAGTTTGCGATGTATGTACACAGAAGCACTCGTAAGTACGATGTACGATGAGGTCGAGCGCAGGCGGCCACTCACTCGTACTTTTAAATGATATGCGAATCACCAGTAAGCTTCGGTTTTTTGTTTTCTTACCACAATAACCTGTTCTCATAAAAAAGATAGAATACTCTACGTCTTATGGAGAAGAGCAAGTTTCATGGATTCTAGCGTAAGGGTCTGTTCTTAATTAACATTTCGACAGAAATTAAAATAAAAAGTATTGTTCCTCAAGCGAATTTAACCTCTTAGCTAAAAGCTGATGTTATGTGCGCAGTGGTTCGACGAGCGGCCAGTTCACTTGTCACGTGTTCATACACACTCCAATGTTTATGTTGGTGAATGTGGCTTCTTATTATATGACATGATCGGACATAGTTTTATTGGTAATATCAACTAGCCGCAATAACTAATTTATGAAAACTAATATAATTGTTCATGAAAATTATCCGTAGGGAACAAGGGACGATGCCTTAAGAGTTCCTCAAAGATAAAGATAACATTTACAAGGATCGACGTTGACCGACCACTGTCTTCTATTGCCATCAAATCATTTTCTTATTGCCATCAACAAGTACACATAGAGAACGCACATCTGCACCCACTGAGTGTTTGTGGACACGCACCTACAGAGCATACACGTATGTGCAGTATTTACTTTAATTAAAAAGACTGCGTTTAGCCAGTACATGAGGTACAGTAAGAATAGCATAAGTTAAAGTAGCCTCTATCAGTACTAAGCTGTACGGCCGGCGCACCGCGCGCGTAGTACGGCGTAGTGCTCATGACCACTACGGCGTAGCACTCATGAGAACTCCGGCGTAGCACTCATAATAACGGCGCGCGTAGCCTCATGATAGCTACGGCGTAGCATCATGAGGCTACGGCGTAGCAATTGCGCATGAAAAAATCACGATGGTTAAATTAATATAATTAGTCAGCTAATAGATATGCTACCGTAGAAGAATCGAATAATTAGTGCAGATTTATTCAGTCACAACTTAAAAAACATAGACAGCAACAGGTTATTTCATATTTCTTAATTTGTTTGAACTTTTTGAGTAGGCACTGTATCAGTCCAGTGAAGCTGTCGGCGCGTCCGTCCGTCCACTATTACGGCCCTTCTCCGATGTCAGCTCGTATTTTTTTCAGTTCTGAATGTACATTCTGTCTCCGCTCAACGCCAACGACATTGTTCTCCTTAGACAGAAAAAATAACAAAAGTGGGTCCCGCCGTGTGACGCGCATGTGACGTCACATAACAATGCCCAGACGGCTGGTGCACAGACGGCTACGTGTGCCGGTGACGTCGCGCAGACAACAGCATTCTGTGAATGGCGGGCGGAGCCGCGCCGTGGCGGTAGCTATGCGTGCGAGCTTCACAATTAGCCTACCTTTTACAGGCAGATAGTTTCCGAGTGTCCTAGAATGAAAAAGCCTTCTAGCTAAATGAGTTTTTAGTGATCGTCGAAACCCCGTTATCGAACCTAAACCAGGGGTTTAGGTTCGATAACAAAATTCAAATTCAAAAAAATCAATCAATCTCAATTAGTTCACACTTGGGATATACTTTTCCCATCTTACACTTAAATAAACTAAAAGCATAAAGTGTGTACAATGTTAACTGATCCGCTACTGTTTCTTATTTCACAAATCGAAAACTAATCGTATCTCTGCGTGAGCCTACTTCAGTTAGTCTCTCAACGTCAACGTGAGGCAAACGATCGCGAGCGATGTCGCAGAGCACAGCGTGTCGTGCGGCTACACGGTGTGCTCTGCGTTATGTTGAATTCTACTGTGTATTTAATCTAAAAATAAATAATACGGAATAAATAGTAGTTCTGGAATATAATCTGCTGGTGATACTAGTATGTCACCGTCTCAAACATTTTCAACTTTAAGTCTTTATCGTCTCAATACTATTAGTTGAATATGGCCGTCGGACAATTAACTGGCAAGCTGGCGGGCCCCAGGGGGGTGCGGCGAAAGGCAAGGAGCGGGGGGTCTAAGTGTTGATTAAGCGACACACTTACTGATATAGAGATCATTGCAGGCTTAGGGTTCCTTTAGATCACGTTCATGGACAATGGAGCCCTACTGTGGCTGTGAGTCTTGTGAGATATCATAAAATACCGACATTACTGTGGAGTACAGGTAGTAACTCATTTCTAAATATGATTAGCTTTGCATGACTTGTACTGATGACCCCGTACCCTACTGTTCATTGCACACTGCGAGGGAGGGGCAGAACGCGCCAATGCGTCTGTTCACGCGAACGCACCTTTAGCTATTTACTTATGTGGGTCTGTTTTACCTCTTTGGATACTGATACTGTTCACTTCAGAATGACTGACTGAGACTGTTCAGTTCAGAACAATTACGAAAATGCAAAGAAGTAAATTTAAACTAGCCCTGAATAAGGATTTTCTTGACTTCTGAATTTTAAAAATACCTTTCCAGAATCGGGTGGCTGAAACAGTCTGAAATTCAGCCCCCCCCCCCCCCCCACGTAAACAATTCATCACGGAGGCCGGAGGCGCACCATGGCACGTGACGCCGACACCATGTCCGATAGCGCGCGGAGAGCGCTCGATACACCTCCGTGTGCACGTCACTGAGCCGACTCGTCTGTGGCGACGACGCTGTGCGACGACACCAGGCACTGTGTCTTAATCTGTGTCTCTACAAACGCGATATTAAAATTCCCGACACGATTGGATCCAACACGTCACCCCCGCCAGGGCGGCAGGGGGGGAGTCGGCCCGACACGGCGTATCTAAAGAAGTTTGGTGTAATCTTAAAGAGGTCGGCGCTCGACGTCCGTCACGCCAGGCTGGACGAGCGTCGGGCCGCGCGCCGCTGCCCATATTACCTATACGTAGATGCTCTGCATCTGACGTCGGTGTGGTGGACAGTAGCGCGCGCGACGTACATTACGAGCTCATGCTAATGGCCGGTTGCATCAAACTTCACATAATTTATACTTTTTCGTATGTTACAAAACTTGATATCAATGATTTGCATATTCATAAGATTTTTCATATTATCAAGACGTAAATCAATTAAACTAAATAAACGTATAACATGAATCATAAGTCAAATACTATATTATCATATTAATATAAAAAATATGTTTTTTTTTCATCCATTTTTAAGCCGAATTCATAATAAATGAAGTTATGAGTTCTATCCATATGTTTGTAATATTGTTGAAATTTAATATATTCGTTTATTCACATTTATATACCTTATTATGTATAGTATGTGGGATTCTTAACACGTGTGTTAAATTTGACAAGTGTATGGTGCATATGTCTGTATGTAACTCAGTACGTGATCATTATTGTTTATTGGTTTACAATTATTTCAACTTAGGGAGCTGTGTACCTTTCAAACTCGGTCAGTAGTTTCAATGATAAGGACATTTATGTGTATTCCGATCGCTGACAGAACACGTCGCTCGGTTAGTGCAAGAGTAATAAGAGCTACACGAATTCATGCAGATACTGAAGAAGGAAGAAGAAAGAGCGATGTTTCAGCAGAAACTTAATTATTTTATCTGTTGTGTTTTGGAAGTCAGAGGTATTTTCTGTAAGTAACAAGTTTTGAAAGATGTTGAATGACAGTTCTTCCGTAACATCCAGTCTGCTGTAGGTACACACACCTCTGCTTACCTCGGGGGTCAGCTGCGTGATGATGTGTTATTCTGAGTTGACTAATGTTAGTGTGAGGAGCTTGGACTCAGACGGTCCTTATTTAAAATGTCTACAATACTTATGGGTCTCTAATTACCGCCAGCGCAGGGTTTAATTAGCATTCTTTAATTAAAATTACGTCACCAATTAATAGGTGCGGGGCCGGCCATTACCGTAGTAATTAATAGTTGTCATTATTACTTGTAAGGACGGGGTAATAAAATAACTTCAATAAAACATACGAATTTGGGACAAGTCAGTGGCTGGTGCCAGACAGTGGGAAATGGGAAAAAGTAATAAAATGCTTTGTGCTGTCTGGATAATAAGAACATTCGGTACCTATTAAATAATAATTTGATATAATAAATAATGTCCGCTCGCCAGCAGGTGACGAGCGACTGGCGCACGTGTCGCGGTGTCACTCGCTGCGCCCGTCACCCCCACTGGCCTTGAAGCTGAGAATTTCCAGCAAAATGTGATGACATCACAGTTCAATCACCCGCTCGGCGCGCGACGTCTCCGTCAAGTTTATGAAATCGCGCGGGTGTCACTGACAACCACTAATCTATTATTATATTAACATTGCTGAAAAGATTCTAAGCGATATTATTACTGAGGCTTCAGAGATGCCGCCGCAGCCCTGAACATTCAGCTAGTCAGTAGCGCGTCAGAGTGCGCCCCGATACATTGTGGATTCATAACCTTCAGTTTAACATAAACACTGAGTTGCCTATTGATGGATGGATTTAATTCTGTCTTCTGTGATCGGTTTCGATTCGGAGATATAAGATGGCGCCGAGCCATTTCTTTTCCAAATTTTTATCAATATCCAATACTAAACATATTAGCGCTCAAGATAAATGCTTATACTAAGTACCCGACTGCTACTTCTGAAGTAATTCATTGAAAGTGAAACAAGCAAGTCACCAATGGTGGCTACGCACAGTCGATGGCACCATTTGCTCAGAAGCAGTAGCTCCACGTACTTATATATCGAGGTGTCACAGCAGTGCTGGCGCGCTCACGTCTCGAGCCGAACCCTCAGCAAGCGTGTCAAACGCGCACTTGACCGGATTGTTCCTAGTGCTAAACAGAAAACTGAAAGTTGTGACCTATTTGAGGTTTCTTGACATTCCGTCATCTAAACATCTGACGGTAATTAAATAGGAATAACAGCGGCAAACTTTTAATGCGAGAAAGTCTATTCTACTCAATGTGATAGTCATTACAGATCAAAAATCAGCAGGGGGGTTAGACAAGTTGCAAAAACGCTAGAAGAATAGAAAACAAAATGTATGGGAATGTCAGATAGCTAGTCGTAAACAAATGTCATTCCCATACATTTTGTTTTCTATTCTACTAGCGTTTTTGCCACTTGTCTAACCCCCCAGCTCTAATCACCTGCGTACCAGTGATACCCGGGAGCTGGTTGAAGAGTAGCTTCTGATTGTTTCTCAGATATTAACAAACAAGTGCTTGTCCCTTATTGAGCGCCTTAGCTTAGGCTTACGGAGCGCCTCAGTTGACTGCAGACTGCATGTAGTCACGTCGCCGCGGCGCTCAGGGGGGTTAGACAAGTGGCAAAACGCTAACGCTAACGCTAACGCTCAATGTATGGGAATGACATATAGCTAGTCGTAAACGAATGTCATTCCCATACATTGAGCGTTCGCGTTAGCGTTAGCGTTTTGCCACTTGTCTAACCCCCCAGGTTTCAATACGCCACGAAACCGCCACTTATGTATATGTAAGTATATGCGGATCAGATTATAATACGAAAAATTGTTAATGACAGTGGGGGATGCCACAATCTGCATAATAACGAGAAACACAAACAAGGAAAGAAGGCGGACAAAAATATTCTCTAAATGAGGGCACTTCATGAGACACGAATGTGCGAACATTAGCCGCGCTCGTCACAACACTCCCACAGCGAGCCGCGCTCAGACGAGCTGCTCGCACCCGTACCACTCTGCTGGGCGGGCACTGGACACTAGTACAGTTACTACTACTACTACTACTACTACTACTACGTAGAAAGCATTATAAGGTACGGCATAGTGTTCTGGGGGAATTCGACTGATAAAAATTTAGTTTTTTTAGCACAAAAAAAGTGTATTCGTGCAATATATAATTTACATTCCAGAGATAGTTGTCAGCCATATTTCCAAAAGTTACAAATACTTACGTTTCCTTGTCTATATATTTATGAGGTAGCAGTATTTGCCAAAAACAATCCACATTTATTTAATAAAAGGGAACCAGCAGATGTTAGATTGAGGAAAAGAGATTCAAACATTCTCAGTAAGGAGCATAGTAATACTGCTCTTTTTAGGAAAAGCATATATGAAATGAATGAAAAAAAAAAATTCGATGACTTTCAGCCGCCGGAGCAGGCCGGGTTTCGAAAAGGCTACAGCACCGTGGACCACATACACACCCTCAGGCAAATTATAGAAAAAACAGAGGAGTATAACCAGCCTTTATGCTTAGCGTATGTGGACTACGAGAAAGCCTTTGACACCGTCGAAACCTGGGCTGTTTTGGAATCCATGCAGAGGTGCCTCATCGACTACCAATATATCCAGGTGCTGAGATGTTTGTATGAGGCCGCAACAATGACCGTTCAAGTACAAGAACAGAGCACAAAACCTATCCAACTGCGTCGAGGGGTAAGACAGGGAGACGTTATATCTCCGAAACTGTTTACCAACGCATTGGAGGACGTTTTCAAGACGCTTGAATGGAAAGGACGGGGCATAAATATCAACGGTCAGTACATCTCACACCTGCGATTCGCGGGTGACATTGTCATAATGGCTGAAACTCTGCAGGAGCTGGAAGAGATGCTGAACGGCCTGAGCGATTCTTCAAGACGTGTGGGTCTCGGGATGAATTTGGATAAAACCAAAATCATGTACAATAGGCATGTTTCCCCGAGACCAGTAGTCGTGAATGGTGCTTCTCTTGAGGTTGTGCAAGAATACATATATCTTGGCCAAACTATGCAACTGGGGCGGCATAACTTCGAGAAGGAGGCAAGCAGAAGAATACGCTTGGGCTGGGCAGCATACGGGAAGTTGCGTGAGATCTTTGAGTCGTCGATCCCACAATCTCTTAAGTCCAGAGTCTTTAACCAGTGCGTCTTACCTGTAATGACCTACGGAGCAGAAACTTGGACACTCACCGTTGGTCTGGTCCATAAGTTTAAGGTAGCTCAGCGTGCGATGGAAAGAGCGATGCTCGGGGTTTCTCTGGTAGATAGAATCCGTAATGAAGATATCCGCCAGAGAACAAAAGTTACCGATGTAGCTCACAGAATCAGCACGCTGAAGTGGAAATGGGCCGGCCATGTCTGCAGACGGACTGACGGTCGATGGAGCAGAAAAGTGTTAGACTGGAGACCACGTTTAGGCAAACGTAGTGTAGGACGCCCTGCGGCGCGATGGACCGACGATTTAAGGAAGGTGGCAGGCAGCGGATGGATGCAAGCTGCCCAAGACAGGGATAGTTGGCGCTCTTTGGGGGAGGCCTACGTTCAGCAGTGGACGGCGATAGGCTGATATGATGATGATATGAAATGGCTCCAATAATATACAATAAAATTCCCAAAAATATAAGGGATTTAAATTTAAATATTTTTAAAAAGAAATTTAAGGAGTTCCTAATTAAAAACTGTTTTTATTCTACGACTGAATTTATAGAGTATAAGTCTGATTAGTTTAAGGCCGTTAAGATTTTATTTGTTGTTTGTTTACTTTAAGTCTCATTGTTTAATTAAAATAGTAAATATAATTATAATTTAAGTAATTAATAAAATTTGTATGCCTATGGGTACAATGTAGCGAATTAGTTTAAGAATGTAACACCTAATGTAAATTTTACCTACATTGACAAATAAATATTTCTATTCTATTCTATTCTATACTACCTACTTACTGCTGAATATGGCATACTAGGTTTGGTTCCCAGGTTGGGTAGTAAATTTGTACTAGGAGTGTTTTTAATCGACTCACTCTTCGTGGAAGTTCTCAATTCAGATGTTTATTTGACTTTTGGGTTTTGGAAGATGCCTTTCTATTTTCTGATGCTCAATGTCAAGTCGTATTATAAATACAAATATCAAAATAATGGTTTATGTGAATTTATTAGTCGATGTAATTGCAATGAAATTTGTTGATAATATAATGAGACACTCAGAAGCATTTTTTTACAATGAAAAATACACAATTGACCTCCTTCCTAAAAACTGAAAAGAGATAAATACATTTTTTTTCTAGCTATACGTTTGTGAAGGAACACATCGTTCTAGAAATCGGCAGCTCTCGGTTACTGTTTCGTATATTTTGCACATTTCTAGACCGATCAAAAGAGAACAACAGTACTTTACTTTGAGACTTTAAAATTACTAAGTCCTTCCGTCTGACCCTTCGGGAAGCAGATAAACGTTTACTCTTACATAATCATCGCACTGAGAGCCAGGTGCCGAGAGTGACGTGCACGCCCTCAATCCTTCCGGCTGGCGGCCCTCTCCTCATGAATACCTAACAGATGTTAACACGCTCGCTCATCATCGCATTCTTTGCTGTTTTTGTCACCACATCCCCCCACTCCCCCCTACTCCCCGCGCTCTCTCCGACCCCGGCGTCACCCCTCGGCTCATTACGTCGCAACTGACGACCGTTGATTATATTATCATCTCTAATTTTCGATACTTGTTTCACAGTTCATAGACTACATTACGATAACTTTTTGAACGGACTTTTTTTTGTAAATGAGCTGAGACAGACGCCGCCTGCACTTGTTGTCGGCATGTTGACGTCGTGCTAAAGGCTGCTTCATTTGTTCGCGTATTTCGGAGACGGTGGTCGCCGCTAGGTGTCGCTGGTGTTCCGCTCCGTTTGCTCCGCAGTGTAGCGTGACACCAACATCACCGCGCCGTGTTTAGCAATATAATTATATTCAAGTCGATAAATATAAAATCTATTATAAAAAGATGCCAAGCATCCCCAAACTTTGCACATTTATTTAATCTTGTTTACATTGACGATGACCTAATAGTTAACAGTGATACTTAATACATACATGTTTACGTTGCACATGAGAACCAAGTCCTGTTTGTATAGATGGTTGCAGCTGACGTTACACTAAACATTAAAATTAATAATTTTCCTTTTGGTTGTAATTTTTCGCTTTTAGACAAATATCTTAGATACCAAATGAGAGGTATCAGCAGGGATGTGGCATGAGTATGTCGCTCGGATGCACTACGCGTAGATATCTGCCTCGGTTTTACTTGTAGCCTCGGCGTAAATTTATGCCTCCGTGTACGTAATAGAAGCATAATATGTCCTAGTATCAGTCCAGATGTCTAACATTAGTACTGTAGTGTACTTGTGCGTCCTCTTGCGATCGCAGTGTCACTGCGAGCCAGTTCGAGGAGCGCTGTGTCTGCCCCTTTGTTGAACAGGCCGACACTGCAGACTGGCCGGCGCTGTCCGCGTGTCTGTGTGCGGGTGATGCCTTCTGTGCGTGTGTACGTGTGTGTAGCGATGCGTCGCACGCGGATCGATACCTACACACGGCCAGCTAAACGGTTCGCAACAGAAGATTCAAAACGCGCAGTTTAATTGTATGTCTTCATTATATTTACATACGTTTATTAAATGGAATGAATCGCGTAAAGGCTTAACGATTAGGCTTGCTCACCGAATAGGTATCCCACGGAATAGGTACTCAAACACTAGTTTTTCTATCAAACTAGACTAATTAAGTATCGCTCGCGATGCAATGTCTGCAAGCAGAATGGCACTGCTTGCCTACTCTCGTGGTTACTAACAGTACCTTTATTGTGTCTAACAGACTGAGCCTTCTGCGCGCGTTCCTGCTCAGTGCCGCACAGCGCACACATGCACAGACAAGTGCAGTCACACACACACACGCACACGCAATCGTCCACAGATATCGTTTGTGTAAATTTGTGTTGGATTTCAACACTATTTGTGTTGCTTTAATAGTAAAGATATGTTTTCCTTGAGTTTACCCAAGTCAAGTTGAGGCTACCACAATCGGCAGACATGTTTAAATCCTGTGTAATGTTAAATGGAATGTGATGACCGCGCTTGTGAGCCATACACCAATGGGTTTCTGATTATAAGAAAGCTTGGCTGACTAGTGCTCCATTTGAACATCGAGTCAGAACAAAAGAAACTTACACTTGCCACTTGTTATTTAGACACTGTTCCTCATCGCAGAGCAAGCGGGTGTTGTGTGGGCGCCAAGCTCCGGCCCGCTGAGAGCGCTTTGTTAGTGGCGGAACCGATCAAATGTTTCACTTCATTGACTCAAAGGAATTCTAAGCGAACTCCCAAACAGACAAAATGCAATCAAACTAGCTCCCAAAAAATGTATAACTCGTGATCTCCAGACGCTTGCTAGTGCCGGCTACCCAGCACCTTCCTGGTATCGGTGAAACATAACATACATCACACGTCACAAACTGCAACATGCTAAAGTAAACATTATGACTCCGCATCAGTAATCCGCCGGCTTTTATGTAAAGCTGGTATCATTAATGGTAAGCTACAGGTGGCCAGGGCGTCGGGCTCGTTATTTTAAATTTTAAATCTAAGACAAAAGACTTCGGCTTTCATTCGGTTACAAAATTATTTTATGGCCACTCTAATAGGTAAATTAGGTTTTTGCTATTCATCATAAAACCTCTACAGTACCTACTTAGCTCAGTAAATCTGCTACAACGGCATGCGCCAGTTGTCGTGGACGCCAGTCAGCTAGTCGCCCGGCCGCGGACATGTCGACACTTTTCGCTTTGGCTCATTACCTCCCCCTGTATCCCTGAGCCCGTTATGCGAAGCTTATCGGTCTGTTTACGATGCAGATATTTCTACATTAAACCGCTTTATTGCTCCCCGGCAGGGCAGCGGCGCAGCTCATTTGGTTTCACACGACGACTGTACGAGATGCAATTGAAAGCGACATTTTGTTTTGCCTAACGCTTGAATTGCTTAATTATACGTTTATTGTGAGAACTGGTAGGTTGTAGCCGACTATCCTAGTAGGTTGAGCTATTAGTTTAACAGCTTACGATAGTGCCGCTATTAAAACTTGCGTACACCGTCCCGGCCGACGAGCACTCCCCGTGTCGGCTTCTACATGCGGTCAAGATAGGCCTGCCATTCTTTATTTGCAGCTAAATTGTTTTGAAGCTTGAGTTTTGACACCTATTTATACTTCACTAGACGATTTGAGGTACAAATAGAATCCAAATTATAATATTTCATATATCAGAACAATATGACAACGTCGAACTTTCATAAAACAACCGACAAATCAAATCGACAAACTGACGACCCCGAGCTGTGCGCATGTGTGCGTGTCAGTCGTGTTTGTGTATATGCGTGTGTGTGTGAGTGGAGATGGAGGGTCAGGCGCCCTACACAGGTTGAGATGTCTTCGGATTAGACGGAAGGTAAACGTGTATGACGTTCCCTAAAATTTAATCTATATTTTGTGTGCTAGTACTTCTACCGTTTATAAGTTCAGAACGCTTAACTGACTTAGATAATTTGATATGGAAATATTTATGTAGGCACATGTATTATGAAAACTGGAAGTTTTGTATCTGGATATAATATGAAGATAAATTAATATTCCTCCGCAATTCCACATCATCACATTACATTTTTTAACCTTTACTATCCTGTACGGATTAGAGTGTTGGGCATTGGCAAAATGAGGGATGAAAAAGAGTGCATGTAGAAGGAATAAGAATGGCGAGTTGGGTGTGTGGAGTAACGAGAATGGATAAAGTGAGGAATAAGTATATTAGAGTGAGTTTGAAGGTAGCGCCAGTGACAGAAAAAATGAGAGGCCAGCGTTTTCCGTGGTATGGTCATATAATGGAAAGAGACGAAACACATGCCACAAAGAGTGTTTTGTAGTAGATGAAAGGGGAGAGGAAGACCAAAGAAAATATGGATGGATTGTGGGTAAGGAGAAGGGAGTAAATGATAGCATGATGGCTAACAAAGAAAAAAAGTAGCGAAAAACATATTGCGACGACCACAAATAAATTGGGAACAGGGCAGGAAGCAGTAGAAGACTGCCCCACTGCTGGTCTAAGGTCTCCGCCATCCTTTTTCACTCTTTCTTTTGCGCTGCCTTATCTGTCAAGCCCGTCCTAAAGTCATCACGTCAGCGTGAACTAGTCTGCCTCGGCTTAAATTAACTACGTTTTCCATCTTCTTCTACCGTATAGCTACACATTTCATATTCAGATTAATTACAAAATAATGATATTGTTATTAGCACAAGACGTCGTGCCTCGCGCGCTCTTCGCCGGATTATTCCTTATTCCAACAGCTCCCACGACGTCTGAGTATCAACACCGCCCCCCGCGACCTCCCGCCCCCACGCCCCTCACTGTTAATAGAATGAGGCGCGCCGCAACACATATAATATCATAAACAAGTATCATAGTCTAACTAACAATCGAGTGTGTTCCTGCTGACCTTCTGAAAACCACGGACGACGGCTCGCCATCGGCTTAGCTGCGAGCTATGAATACATTAGCCTCAGCGTAATAACGTTTTAGAAATAATGCCTTCATTTAGCTTCCTTCCGTATCCGCCTGGTGTCAGGCGCTGCGGGGCAGGGTGCGCGGCAGGGCGCGGGGGTAAGGGGGAACAAAGTGCACATTTTTCGGTGTTGGTGAGTGATGAGTGAGAACCATTACAGAGCGCGAGGCCGCGGCCGCGAGCTCGAGTAGCTCCACTGTTTGTACAACATCACATTTGCTAGTAGTAACCGTCAGGGCACACTACACTGCGTGTGCTCACAGTGCCTAGTAAATAATCTGAATTCGTGTCTGGTTTATAGCAATGAGGGATTAGAAAAGACGAAGCCACGGGACTTCAGTAATAACTGGCGAGACGTGTACGACGTATACGTGTACATCTCTATCAAAACCCTCGGGGGGACAGGCGTGTTGGTGTGTCGTGCGCGCCCGATCACACTATTAATAAATGCCTTCTCTGTGTGAGAAGAAGCCTGTGCTCAGCAGTGGGACAACATATAGGCTGATGATGATGATGATGATGATGACTATTAATAAAAATCGTTTTCAATTATCGTAATCGCAAATCGCAAAAAAAAAACAATAACTACTGGTAATTTGTATTTCCCACCTAAAACATTTTCATGCGACGAGACCATATGTATCGCCTGTCAAAAGTTATGAGATCTCATGTAGAGCCCAGCTTCTAACTCTACAAGACCTAACTTCACAAACTCTACACCTTAGTCAAAATATGTGGGCTGGCCATTTCGCTACATTCACATGGGCGTAAGGTGGTCATTACTTTCTGTTATACAATAGTTCTTATAGTAACGAAACGTAACGGACAAGACACATACATACTTTGACTATATTAGTATTTTAGTCTAATATAAGTTATAGTTTAAATTCGGCTTCCAGTCTACGGAGGCAGATAAATACCAGTATTTCTCATTCCTATATGATCCACAACAGTTCCGAGCAGCACGACAAGTTTTGGTAGAGCTCGTAAATTCTCTAAATAAGTTTTAAAAAATCTGGCAAATTGAGAACTTAATTTTTTTGCAAAGTCAGTTAATAAAAAAACCGGCCAAGTGCGAGTCGGACTCGCGCACCGAGGGTTCCGACCATTGGAAAGAAAAAATACGCAATAAAGTCGCAATTATCTTGTTTTTTTCCGACCGCATAATTAAGTTTGTTTGTAGAGGAAAATTGCTGATTACTTAAAAACTACCTGCTAGATCTCGTTCAAACCAATTTTCAATGGAAGTTTGCATGATAAGTCTACATCATATATTTTTTTTAGTTTTATCATTCTCTTATTTTAGAAGTTACAGGGGGGGACACACATTTTACCACTTTGGAAATGCCTCTCGCGCAAACTATCCAGTTTAGAAAAAAAATATCTTAGAAACCTCAATATCATTTTTAAAGACCTATCCATAGATACCCCACACGTATGGGTTTGATGAAAAAAAATTTTTTGAGTTTCAGTTCTAAGTATGGGGACCCCCAAAATTTATTGCTTTTTTTCTATATTTGTGTCAAAATCTTAAAGCGGTTCACAAAATACATCTACTTACCAAATTTCAATAGTATAGTTCTTATAATTTCGGAAAAAAATGGCTGTGACATACGGACGGACAGACAGACAGACATGACGAATCTATAAGGGTTCCGTTTTTGCCATTTGGCTACGGAACCCTAAAAATGCTCTTGAAATCGTTATTACCTACTTTAAGGCCTAATCTCGTATATTGGTACTACATACCCGCGCGGCACTAGTGCACACGCTGTCACTTACAATGTACACGCCGATCATCGCGAAGATTACTACTCCCCCTCCCCGCCCCCTATACCCCGACCCGCCACCCGCGATCGCGTCGCGAGGTTTAAACCAATGTAACAACAGCTCATCGCTCTCGATCGCTGGCGCACGCTCCCGTGACGGCCCACACAGCAGACACACAGAACAGCCGCTCTGCACGACGCGCCCGGCCGGGCTAGCGACACAGTAGGTAGCTTCAGGGTCAATACACCTATACAAAGCACATAGCATGAAATACTTTCCCATATTGTTAGATTAATTCAAGTGTGCGTTCCATTCTAGAGAAATCATTGCCACTTAATCTTTCCCGGCCGATTACGGTCACGGCGGCCAATCTCAACGAAGACTAGCCAGGTACGCAGGAGACATTATGCTGCACGCATGCTTGCGCAGACACAGGTGCACTCTCTATTCCCTCACTCTTACTAGTCCAATGGATCGGCAATCCACACGACTGGGAAGAGATCAGTCGCAGGACCGATAGCTTTAAGTGCTTTCCGAGGCACGGAGGGGTCTCGCTATGTTAAGCAAACGGTCCGTCCATTGATGGGTTTAATGGACTGACGGCGGCTCGTGCAGTTTAATGTTGCTAATCTATCGACTATCGACTCGACACATATTGCACTCATGACAAGGTACAATTGTCCTTCTGCGCCCTCGCGGCGGAGTCGCGGCGTGACGCGCGGCTGCGGCTGCGGAGTGCGACGTGCGCCTCCTATGCTAATGCAGGCCTGAGGGAATACTTATGTAGCGAACTCCAAAGAGCGGAAATCTCAACGCTACGTTTTATCGCAAATTGTATTGAGCGCCGATCGATAGCGACCTCTTTATTTCGGCAGTGGATTGTAATGAGTTCCGGGGACGTGAAGGGGATGAGGTATTGTCGAGTGAAGCGGTGAGATATTAACATCGAGATAAGTGTGCGATTGGAAGCAAGTCTCCGAGTGGGGATAATCGGAGACGCGTCACGCGTGCCGCCGACACGCACTGATTGATTGCACCCCGCGGACGACGGCGCGCCGACCAGCCAGCGCCTGCCGGGCTACTGCGCGGGTACTCCACTACGTCGCACATTCGTATACAGACAGGCACTTATTACAGACAATGACAAAAATGAGACAAAATCATTATGTTCAAAGTTCGTTTCTGTTTAATATACAATAATAAAAGTAAGAGAGGGGATTAAACATACTTAGCAGTGCCAGTACACTGGTGACAGGGAAACTGAGACTTATATTTTTTTTTTACGGAATACGGATACACAAACATAAAATATCAAAGTGCACAGTAGCAGGCTACACTAACAGGTGTATGAGCTGTTTGAAGTGACAGGCCTAGTGAATATATTTCAATGTAAAACGTATTCTGAAGATATTATTTAAATCGATTAATTAAGTTATTATATTCTAGCTTCCCGCCAGCGGCTTCGCCCGCGATATTTTAGCTAATGGAACTTAACAAATTATAAAATATACTAAAACTTTCCTCATTAATCACTCTATCTATTAAAAAAAACCGCATCAAAATCCGTTGCGTAGTTTTAAAGATATAGGGACAGAGAAAGCGACTTTGTTTTACACTATGTAGTGATATATTTTATAACCCTTTTATTAAAGTAGTATTAAAATATCTGATCGAATTTAGAAGGGATGCTCTGTCCCTTTCCTGGAAAGCAAAAATGAATATGGCGTGCCTACCAAGGTCTGAGGTCATTTGTTGGTATAGTATCTACGCTCATTAAAACGTTATAGACGTTAAAATGTTTATAATATTATTATCTTCCTTAGTCTTGATTACATTAAATTTTGTTTTCAGTAATCGACTCTACTAAAGGTCAGTGTTTTTATAAGGTAATAAAATAACATTATTCCTATCACGACAATATTAAAAGGTGTAGGTACATAAATGTGACTCAAAAAGAGAAATCTAAAACCCGTCAAGTTTCAAAGTGATTGCGAAAGTTGGGAAGACATAGGTGTATCTACCTTTATATTAATTAAGGAGTTTGTTGTTCAAAGCAACGCCTAAAACAGAAACAAATGTGACAACTACTTATGTACAAGATGTACTCGTTTGTTTCAATAATAATAATCACTTTAGCCGTTCTGTTTCCTGAGGCGTTTGACATTTTTCTGAAGGAGGTACATGTTTCTATAACATGTGTAGTAAACACCTACATACGTACAATATTATAAATGAATCGTTGGCGCCTCTCTGCGGTGAAGATCTATAGCTTTCTCGAGGTACCGGAGATGGGTACGCCCCGGGGATCTATTTCTATCCACAATTCCTTGCAGCGACCGATCTCCGGTTGTAGATAAATTGAAGAAAAAAATTGTAGGTACGTACATCGTACCTACATCGGGACGCAAGCGGACTGTCTCACCAGCAATTTATAATACGACTTACTTTCCCAGCATATGTTTACGGTATAGCGGTGAGTGCTGGGTAGCTAGCTACGCAACACTCGCCGCAGTTTGTTATAATCAGTGATCGGAGTAGGTAGGTTGCTTTGGGGTCAATGAACTGGAACGTGTATATTAATATAGATATGCCTCCGGGATTTCGGGATTTTGTAATAATTAAGATTTTTTAAGAATTTCAAATATTGTTATGGGTAGGATGAAGAATATATGAATATGAGTAAGAAATGTGTCCTTTTTGCTGTCTTTTTAATAGAATATGTGATCGGCCTTCTATAATAAAAGAAATAATGGCATGACTAAACTTGAGTATAAGCGTAGCAAACGTAAAGTGGGATCCTACTAATAATAGTTCGCATTCTATAATTTCAAATGTTATAGTTTAAAAATCTTTACATTAACATGTTTTATTCAATCCCGTAAGTACCAAAATGAAATCCCGGAAAAAAAGGCTTATTCCTGATGCAAGAACGTAAAATCAATCTACCTACTCCGATCGGCGATCACTGGTTATAATTTATCTCTAATTGTAACAAAAGCTAAAGGTCCCTACTAGGAAATTAACTTAATGAGCTTCTAGATACACAATCGTTACAGAAAAACACGTTTAGATCGCTTAATGTTCTTCAGCTCAGACAATAAATAGCGGCACGAGTTCCTCCTCGCGAGCTTCACGTAAACCTTTTATAATTCAAACTCGCCAGTAATTTGATGGAATGATAACGCGAGTACCTACTATGACTGCGGCTGTCGCGTCTGTCGCGTCTGTCGCGTCTGTGGGTCACGGTGTGCGCGTGTGGCGGTATCTACCGCCTGCACCGCTGCTCTGTATTACAGATAATCGCACTAATAATGTATATACCTAGTATTGTGGGTATGTTGTTGGATTGACAGTTTCAGTGTTCAAGAGAGAATTAGTATTGTCTAACGGTTTCAGTTATTCATACCAGATCATACCGTATAAAATATATTACATACTCACCAGTAAGGAAGGTGAAGTAGAGGAGCATAGAGAAAAGGATGCGCGTGCGGCGCGCGGGGCGATGCCACGGCCCGCGTGGCCAATCAGCGCGCGGCATGCCGGGGGGCAGGGCAGGGGCGAGGGAGAGGCGCGCGCGAGCGAGCGAGACAGAGGGCCGGCGGCGGGCGCGACTCGCGCGCATCGCTCATCTCCACGGGCGCTGCATCTGCGACAACACACACTCACTCAGCCACTGGCACCGAATACAACACCTTAATACAACTCCAACCACTTACTGGAAACATTATGAATAGTGTCAAAAACATGCAAAGTAATACCTGTCTACCTAGTGTTTATTTAAAACGAAAAAAAAACCGGCCAAGTGCGAGTCGGACTCGCGCACCGAGGGTTCCGACCATTGCAAAGAAAAAATACGCAATAAAGTCGCAATTATCTTGTTTTTTTCCGACCGCATAATTAAGTTTGTTTTTAGAGGAAAATTGCTGATTACTTAAAAACTACCTGCTAGATCTCGTTCAAACCAATTTTCAATGGAAGTTTGCATGGTAATCTACATCATATATTTTTTTTAGTTTTATCATTCTCTTATTTTAGAAGTTACAGGGGGGGGGACACAATTTTTACCACTTTGGAAGTGCCTCTCGCGCAAACTATTCAGTTTAGAAAAAAATTATATTAGAAACCTCAATATAATTTTTGAAGACCTATCCATAGATACCCCACACGTATGGGTTTGACGAAAAAAAAATTTTTGAGTTTCAGTTCTAAGTATGGGGACCCCCAAAATTTATTGCTTTTTTTCTATTTTTGTGTCAAAATCTAAAAGCGGTTCACAGAATACATCTACGTGCCAAATTTCAACAGAATTGTTTTTATAGTTTCTGAAAAAAATGGCTGTGACATACGGACGGACAGACAGACAGACAGACAGACAGACAGACAGACATGACGAATCTATAAGGGTTCCGTTTTTGCCATTTGGCTACGGAACCCTAAAAAACGATATTTATTCTGTGGAATAGATCATAAATCTTAGACAATGTTTAATCTAATCTCCTAAAATGAATTCATCATCTGCCTAGCATTTTCCCAACTATGTTGTAATTTAAAATATTGTGTCTACACCGTACTCTAACCTTAGTAATCTGTGGATTGTGCATTTGCCTAATTTTAATTATGTTCTGTATGTACTGTATTATACATTGTACAATTGTTTGTTTTCCCTAAATAAATAAATAAATGTTGGGGCGGCTTCCAGTCTAAACCGGATGCAGCTGAGTACCAGTGGTTACATGGAGCGACTGCCTATCTGACCTCCATTACCCAGTTACCGGAGTCGTCCAGATTTGAGTGGATCTGTACATTCCGGGGAATTTAGAAATATTACCGACAATGTTCTCAAAAGATTTGTTAAAAGATATTTATTTCTCAATAAGAAATTACGACATCCCAAATACTTGAGATCATTTTTGGCATGTAAATAAATATAAATATAAAAGAATGAACATCACAGCAACCACTGGTGCACCTACTTACTTGTCCGGCGTTAGTAGAAAATCATAGCCACTGCCACGCTAAGGCTCAAGTTCACCGACATGATAACGGTCCGATTGACTTAGACTTCTGTTTACTATAAATTCAAACTTCTAACTTTCGTAACGGGTAACGTATTATTTGATTTTTTTTATTTCTCAAACGGCCGAGTACCAATCCAGTGTTTAACAAGTGGGTACCTTTTCGTTTAACGGGCTGATGGTTTCATAAACCATCAATCGTTGAATTTGACCATAAGTACTGTGGTGCTCGCTTGTTATAAATGGATGATTGGGGGGAAAACTAAATCTCAATTTGATTTTCCCAACACAAATGTCATCAGAGTCATAATATTCACAATCAAAATCATTTATGTCAACTAGACTATTTACAGACACTTTTTGAATTGTCAAAGAATAAAATAGAACGCTTGGTTTTTATAGGACGGAACTAATATTTATCTGTGGTCTGCATATCGTGCAGCGCAGCCTTTGTGATACAGAGTGCTGGGCCTAGGAGAGCGTGGGTGGGCGCGAGGTGCGGGGAGGGTTGGGGGAGGGCTAACTGATCGTATTTCTCCGGATCGAGTGGAAGGAAGTGTTTAGCGCGCTTCCTCCACTCAGCGGGCGCCGCTATGTGTGCAGCGCCGCCGCCGCCACACTCACTGCTCGCACAAACTTCTTCACCACGAGCCAATAGCTTGCCATTCAAAGGCACGCGCGCGACTGACACGCGCCAAATGTGTGTAAATACTACATTTATAGTTATTTCTCTGAACCAACATAACATCACGCCTGCTTTCACAAAAGGATTAGGTTACATCAAAACGGAATACTTATCTTGTTCTAGCTCAACTTTTAAAGAACCTAGTAAGTAAAATAATACCATTAATCTATACTATAATATAAAGAGAAAACCTCCTACACTGATTGACTCACTCACTGACTCATCAACACAGAGCTAAAATGGCTGAACCTAACTATTGTATAAAATTTGGACAGTATTGCCGCCCTTTATTGCCTAGACAGGTAATACGTCAAAGTAAAAAGGTTTTTATTTTAAGTAGACCAATTACAGGTTCTTATAAAACGGTAAAACAAGATTATGAAAGGAAAATTTTGAAATTTGAAATTTGTAACCCTAAGGAAATTAAATAAGCGTTGTATATGTGCATATGGATTGAGCGATCCCCTCCTCAATCAATAAATCTCATTTTTTTGGATGTTTCGATTAAATTCAAATTTTGTAGAAACATTTTAAAATCAATTTAATTAATAATTTTATGTTTCAAATTATATAATGGTTTAAAGTTTTTCTAGATTGAAATCCTAGGGTGAACAATAAATATATTACAGTTTCAGAATGAGCCTCTCGGTGCTATAAGAAAAATGAAACAATGGCAACGACGCCTTTACTCATTATAGAACAGTCTTGCGATGATCGATAGGATCATCATGTGTAGTCACCATTTTCTGCATTCCATTCAGAAATTGCAGGAAACACCAACAGATATTGTGGTGTGTAAGCTTCATGACTTCGTTGAAATGTCCTTGCCTCATCATCATCATATTCAGATTCATCATCATCTGCCTTGCCTTTTCCCAACTATGTTAGAATCGGCTTCCAAGCGGATGCAGCCGAGTACCTGTATTTTTGATTGGAGCCACCGCCTCTCTGTCCTCCTCAACCCAGTTACCAGGTAACACGATGCCCCTTAATAAGACAGGTTGTCAAAGTTTCTCGCTTCTAAATACCCGTAACGACTGTCAAAGATGTACAAATGACAGACGGGACTAATGCAAGGAGGAGTCTCGGTATGACATAGATGGTCATAAACCAGAAGGGGGAGTGAGAGGCTGCTCTACTCTTAGCGAACGCCAACGACAAATGGGATCAAGAAAATTTTAGCAATAACAAGTTGCGACAAGCTTAAGGGCACGGCTCGGAAATGGATATAAACAATTTATCGCTGTACTTTGTACAGTTTTATTGTTCCGCAACAACTTTCGCTCTCCGGTTTCCATATTCGCTGTTTCCGCCGACACCTGAATAATGTCCCGCCGGTCGCGCGCACAAGTTCCGCACTTATCGCCAACTTGTGCAGAGATATATCGCAGCAGTGACGTGAGTGACTGCTCCGGCCCACCGGCTGTGGCGGCCGAGTCGGAAGCGATCGTACCACCCCGCAAGTGACTACTGTACTCTTACTGTACCCCGTTTACCCCGGTAATCATTCTCATTGTGGTTTTGTACTTCAAAGATTTAATTTTGTTGAAACACGGGTGAGTACAACAAGTTAACGTTATGGCAATGTCCCCATTGTACTCGGGGATTGTTAGGTCTGACTGCTGTCATTGTTACTAAAACAAATGTCAGAGCAAGTTAATTTGTTACATCTCTCTACCTCAGGTGAGAAGCCAACGAGTCCCGACAGACATCTATTGTAACATTTTTGTTACACTGTATTTCACAATCTGACAAACGTCCAAAGTTTCATATTGGAATATTAGTTTAAGAGTTTCGATTCTCAAGCACCATGGCGCAATGTTTCTACTAAGAAGCATTTCTCTCGCATTGTGCCATTTGTTTTTCATCCTATTCTACGTGGAATCGTATTCCTGCTTGTGTCAACTGGGTGTTTCACAATTTTTTATATTATTCGCAAGTCTACAACACCACCACGAATTTAATTTTCTTTTTTTTATTTAAACCTACTGTAATAATTATTTTTCTTGTTTGTTATATTTATGTGTAGAGTTAGTTTGTATCATCGAGAGACTGTTTAGTGATTTCTTCAGTTCCAAGCCACAGTGCCGGCAAATTCTCCTGTTAAATGTCAGTTTGTGGCGCATATCGGCGCGTGTAAAGCTGGCACTCAAACAATTAATGATTGAGTGAATTCGAGAGTTGAGTGGCTGCAGTTTGTGTATGAGTCCTCTCGCAGACAGCGCTGGGCCAGGCACGCATGGTGACAGTCTGAGAAGTGTCACCGGCTCACCGCGCAGATCATAACAATGTTTATGCTAATGTTTGAATTGTGTCACAAGTGACACTGACTCGCTCGTGATGTACTAGAGGGCACTGACCACCGCCACAGGGGGAGCCATAGGCAGGTGAATGAGGATGACTTGTGATATGAGTTGATTGCATCGCAAGTCACAAATAGACATCAGTATTTGGCATATTTTTGCAAGAAGTCTAGTACATTAATTTACGTGTGCAAATTGTGACTAAGCGTAAGCACTTCGCAGAACTACTTTTATAGAAGTTAATCATATAAAAAATATTTTTTCTAAAACAGACCAATTTCTCGACAGGTTCAGTCCTACGCGTTGTGACAACTTTATGATTGATTGATAAAAAATGTCTCATTGCCACACACACTTGGCTGGTTTATAACAATAAGACATCATTTAGCTGGGCGAGGAGCCCGCAATCTTCTGGGAACAGAATAGAACTATGAGGGAGATGTACACAGCTACATAGCGCCCTCCAGCGAGTGCTCAGGTGCTGGCCCTCGCCCTCCAGCAGCAGTGGCACGTGACAGTACGTACCAGTCACCTGCGTGTTCCACTCCAACTAACACTTAAAGATCACATCACGACCATCAGAAAACACGTTTCATCTTCCTCAACAGTTGTATTCATATCTATTGTCGGTATAAATGATGGTTTTTTTTTCTCTATACAATATTTATTCCAAAGATATTTTTACAGACGCTTTATTTGATATTTAAATGTGATTTCATTGACGGGGATGTGTTTCCTAACAACGCAAGTATATTTCAGGAAATATTTGCGTGCGAATCAAACAAAATTGAACCCGATGATAAGTTAAGTGATGTATTTCCTGATGTGTGTGCAATTCACTGTAGCACTGTGTTGTTATCGTGTTACACTCACCGAAATCGAGACGCGGGCTAGTGACACTAACACACACGCGAGGCGTCCTGTCCCGCCGGGCGCCGCGAGCAAACTGGCGAGCACCCCGCGCTACCACCACCCCGCCGCCGCCCTGTGCAGCGCCCCCCGCACCCCCACACCCCGGCGACAAGTCACGCGACGCATAAAAGGGGATCAGCCGCTCCCGATACCAACGATATTCAGCTAACACTGCACCGCTACTGTGAAGTACAGGCTCTGCTGTAGCACAAATATCATAAACTCTAGCTTTCAGTCTTAATGACTGCAAGCTAGAGATTAAAGGGATAGCGGAACGAACACCTCCTGTATATCCAACGTGGCTTGTGTAATACTAGCACGTCATGCCTTGAGTAGAATTGAGTTCATTGAGCAGCCTTGCGACGTGCATGCACAGCGCGGCGGTCGGGGCAGTGTCGCCGGCGTCACGACGGATTACACGCGGTAATCGAAGGTCTCGTCATTGAGCGTCTCGTCACACTCATGTATTGCAATCTTACTGGAGAGTTCAGAAGCTCCATTACATTTTCCCTGATCTATAGTCTGTGTAGACCTGAGGTCAGGAATTGTTCATTTAAATTGAGTTCATTTCATAGTGCTATTTCTGTTCTTGTTGGGCCTTAAGTCGTTTCAGTACTGTTCACACTTGGGATAAACATCGTGTTCACCCGCACTCATTCAAGTTGCGGCGCGCGAGACCAGTGCAGTTGGACTCCAGCTGTATGTACTCGTATGACCAGCAATCTGTGTTGAGGAACTGTTATAAAAAACAATGAAAAAATCTGTTTAAGCTTGTGCCAGTGAAGCCCTTTCATACGATACCCCGCATGACACGGTTAACTCAATTCAAAATGTAGACCGCCGTTCTTTGCATAAAAACCCTGTTTTTTGTGATTTAATTACAAATGTATAATTTTCAGATTTATGATTGTGTCGAAATATACGTTTTTAGGGTTCCGTAGTCACCAGAGAACCCTTATAGTTACGCCATGTCCGTCTGCCTGTCTGTCTGCGGCTTAACTCGGAGGTTCTTGGTACTAAAAAGCTGAAATTTGGTATGAATATGTATATTGATCAGGCCGACAACAAGGTATAATAAAATGTTGAATTTTTCTTTACGGTACCTCCCATTCACTTAAAGTGTAATGTATGCTGGTACACTGTAATTGTACATTTCGTCATTTTAAAAGTGAATCTTTGACCGGCAAAGAAAATTTTAAAACGTTCCTAGCGACGGACAGCGTGACTCTGAGCGGCCGGAAAGTGATTATCAGCTTACTGTTGGCTTATATTTTTATCGACGCGCTTAGAACTTCAAATATTAGCAGCGAGGTAAGGGCTTAAATGAATAATTATAACACTCAAACCACTCTGTGACTATTGCAATATTTTAAATTAAACACACATGTGTCAAGTGCGTGACAGGTCGCGCCCAGCTCGGCAGAAGTGTGTGCAGTGGAACTTCTGGAGCGCGCGCGTGCCGGCGCGCTATTCAGATGGTAATGCGGCGGCGCTATATGTGGCGCGCGCGCCGGCTCGCTGCACTCGGCGCCCGCTCGTGCCGCAGCCGTCTGTCGCAGCCGCTCTCCGCCCTGCACTGCACCATGTGGCGCTGCTCGTGTGTCGCGCTGCTGCTGGCCGCGCTGCTGCTGCTCGTGAGTTCTCTCTCAGTCACTCAGTCCTGCTGAACTGAGACCGTTACTGTGGTTCCTTGAACACACAAACAGTTTATGTTGTGATCGCGTGCAGCGTCTCACTCCGGGGTCGTTACATACTTGCATGGCATGCACAAGTTTACATTTTATAATAATTCTAGGTATTGTTGCATGTCTTTGAATGTTTATTAACGCACCCACAACAAAGGGGCTGCGACGCAACAAAAATAAGCTAAGCTAACTAATAAAAACAAACAGATTAGCTCTGACTGGGAGGCCATTAACTTTGAAACGGGAGCTTCACGACATTTCCAATCGTTTGGTAAAGTTGATAAGTTACAAGTTGTAGTTTTCATGAAACTTGGAACAGTAGGAATGATATTATACTTGAATATTGTGTTCGAAACTGTCCGAGCCAGTGTTGGCCCAGCCAGCCGCGGGTCCTACAACAGGACCAGCATAACTCTCAACGTCAGCTTCTTTAGTTTGTTCTTTATGAGTGCATTAACCTGAACAGACTCACGTTATGAATAAGTAATTTTTGTTAAGCCATAGCTAATGAGTCACAGTTACGACACACGTTTATCTTGTTCACTATCACAATTAGGCGCGCTCCTTAGCGCTGCCTGTACGCACACACGCTGTACATAAATGGCAAGATGTACCATGTCGGTCACCATTCGTGCTTGACCTACATCGCCGATACTCCCAAAACATCATTACGCCGGGTACGTCGGCTAGGCCTGGTCTAGCATAGTGCGACTCGCAACGTATTACCGATACTTATAGTACCTATTGTTATCTATAAATTAGTAACAGAATGAATTTGTTTTAAAATATAATGGGCGCTACTGAGTGCTCTGGTGAGCGTGCGCGCGTGCTGACGTGTGGCTTGTCCGCAGTGGGGCGCGGACGCGGCGCCGCTGTTCGGCCTGCTCAGTCTCCTGTCCGGGTGAGTGCTGCTCGCACGTCCTCACACAGATAACATATCCTGACACCTCGCCCCTACAGTTTTAGCATCTAGAACAAGGGTTTTTAATGAGTTGTATTCCAACCATACCTAAATTTTCCTTAATATTCAAGCTTAGTTATGCTATTATTTATTTAATCCTGATATTTTACATATTTAAAAAAAACTTACGATAGCTAAAAAAATATAAAAAAGTAAAGTAAATACTAACTACTAATGGGCGTCAAAGAAATCCTTTTCATCGCGGTCAACTGGGAGCGTACCCAAGAAGCTGGCAGCATTGCCACGTTGGATAGCTAGCTTATCCTTCGGTCAAAGTAGTAGCCTGCCTTTGTGATAGTAATTCATTTTCATTCTTCATGTGTTCTGTCATCTATACAATAGAACAATCTAGTAGCAGACAAAAACATTATCTTTCAATCACCCATCTGTGGCAACTGACATTGCTAGATACGCGTCTTCACCCAGAAGCCCTGTAGTGAACTTAGGTGTACCCTAGGTCTTACAGTGCACTAAAACTGACCATCTGATATAAATATAGTTTAAAAACTATCAAAACGTGCAAATCAGTGCGCTCCCGGGCATGGTATTTGAATTCCTCAAAGACTAACTTATCTATATTTCTGCTATAAATACTATAAAGATCTAAAAAAAATAAGAAGGCAATAGGTATTATTATTTACTAATATCAAAATCTCGTTTAACATCATCATTATGGCCAAACTTTTCAGCACCGTCAAATCTTATAAATATGTATATTATTATGTGTAGCTCAACTAACAGGTCATTTTGAAAGGTTTTTTTGCCTGTTTTGCTGTTGTGGGTATGTAATCCATAGGTTATCTAATAATATTGCTTGCATGTGACAACCATATCTTGCGTAATAATTATAAAATGCGAAGAATAAATTGCACGAAAGCACTGATTATATAATATAGAGTCAAGTGCTCATTGCTTGCCACCAGCCGGCTGGATGTTATCATTATGTGAACAGCAAGGGTAACAAGTAATAGTGGACAAACTTACAACGCCATGCCATTAGCGCACAAAGTATCGGTTCGGATATATAATCTGTATATTACACAGCGGTTCTACAAATGGCACCGGTCTCCTCGAGTCCCTCGTACTGGCGCACCTGCAGGAGAAGATCAACAAGCTCCAGGTGCTCGGGGACTTGCTCGCCATCGCAGCCAACGCCACCGGTGAGTGCGGCGTACACTACGCCACCTAACACCGGGGTACAGGCTCGGTTACCTTGAGCGGTTACAATAAATATTGACAATCATTAAAATACAAGAAATCATGGTTTGTACAAGTTCCTAATCGTAAAAGAAGGTTTAAGAGAATATTGAAAAAGAACACTTTGCCGATTGATTTGCAGGCTTTATAACACGATAATAATTCTCCAATAAATTAAATCAAATTATGTATTGCATATATATAATATGTATATGCGTTCACAACTTATTTAATAATTATTTTTTTCCAACAGGTTGCTAATTTCTGTTAAGCCTTTTCCCAGCTATTAGAAGCTATCTTAAGCTTCTTGTTTAACCGAATGCAAAAATACTGTAAACATAACGACTGCCTGTTAAACCACAGCCCAGTGACCGGCTAACACTTCTTGGAAATACTGGTAGTCAAATGTTTCTACAAATAACAACGAGACCAACGACGACAACAACTTTATGTGGTGCAGCTATTAATGAGCAACATGACACTCTTTTTCCTCAAAGGGATACGAATCTAAAATATATATTTCTTGTTGCAGGATAAAACTGAATGCAGTCACGCCATCCCGCCACAACGACAAACATTATGATTCCTCGAGATATCTGTTAAATTACATATTTACTTGTTTAGTACCTAATATATTTATTATTACATAAATTTTGTTACAAACGTGCTGTTATATACTTATTGATTACCTAACAATAGAATAAAACAACTTATCAAAGGAGTGCAAACCCTTCACGCATGTCACTACAACCGCAACTAGCTCGAACTACTACTATCTACTACTATCTCTCTGAAATGCGCACATATTTACGAGCAAAATATATTTATTGCAGCGCCCCCTGGTGATTGGCACCTATAGATAGGTGGTGGTTCTTACTTCTTTTGATCTCAAAAATAGTCCATCAATTTAATTAAACCATCAACCCTATACAAAAAAAACTGAAAACTTTTAAATAAATCAAAATATTTTGGGAAAAGATGGCAAGTTTTGTTTGCACACATAAATCTTTCCTTAATCAACTTCCCATCCTATACGCTAACGCCTTCGAATACTCATACCTTTCTTCTCATTATATGTCACTGTCATGTATGAAACTCCGGTCAATATAAATTGTATCCTATTAATATTAGTGAATGCGCAACGGGAAATTTTGTGAGGATGTATGTATGTATGCTTGTTACTCTTTTCGTGCTGGCTCACTTTGCACAAAGTGCGAGGCAGTCGCCTTACTCTTCAGCCCCCCTACCACGAACTTATGTAATTTGCACAACTATTCGTGCAAAGTTGCAGCAAAAGTTATAGCTTTGCATCGTTTTGAACTTTTCTAAAAGCTTGTCTAGTCAATTAGTGCATAAAAAATGTGTTTGCACAACCTTTCACGTCAATCATTCATCCAGATGAGAAGTAGTGCAAAATGGGTTCGTGCAAAAAGTTTACCTGGCCCGTGTAAAAAGGGTGGGTGGGCGGGGTTTTTTTTTGCGTTTCTCAAATGCTATTGAAATGGGAGTGGTGTCAAAAGACGCAGCTCGTCAACAGCTATCTAACGATATGACACACCATGGAAGCTGCTTTACATATTTTGAAAAAAGCTCAAAAAACCAGTTTTTCACTTGGAAAATGGTCTAAAAATAGTATTTCTACACCAAAATTACTGAATCCCGGCAACGCAAGAGTTTGCAGACGGTAAACCCGACTGGTAAGTGGCGTTTGAAAATTAATAAATTAACAGGATTAAAAAATAATTGCAAATTTGGTATTTCTACTGAAACATTCGTACTATTTTTTTAACTAATAGCCGGATGGATCAAACTTTTTATCATTGACATCGTGTGTAAGTGGAAATTATGTTGCACTTAGACGTCCCAACAAATAGTTGGAATTATAACAACTTAAAATGGCCTGAACATACGCTGTTCATTTTTTTTAAAAGTTTACCTAATCATTGACAATCTAACGAAAGTGAACCTAACCGCAACGAACCTCACTTAAACAAACCTAACTTTTTTTTTTTAATAGTCCACCTATCCGTTGAAAACCGAACAAAAGTGAACCTAGCCCCAGCAAACTCAACTTAAAAAAACCTAACCTTTAAGTTTTGTAATAGTCCAAGTATCCGTTGAAAACCTAACGAAAGTGAACCTAACCCAAGAGAACCAACTTAAACAAACCTAACCTTTTTTTAATCTTTACAAAAGTTAACCTTTTTTTTTTTTTTTTGTTTTCGGGGGGAAATCCTCATGGACGAACCCGGCCTGGGGAGGCCGGGAACAGTGCCGGACTCTTACCGGCTAAAACCACCCCGGTGTCGCTTCTCGCACGTGGGCGCGGGGCCGCGGGAATCCAGATTCGTCCGCAGCCCCGCACTGGTGCCGGCCCGTCCTGCCGGGCCTCGTCTCCTGCACGGGGTAGTGAGGTGTCCTACCCCGTGCATCGCCTCGGGGGCGCGCGTGGACACAGACGCGCGCCGCCGGCTCGGGTCCTATCATGGGGGGCGGGGACTTCCCCAAGTCCGTCGCCCCTGGACCCGTTTATGGGGGGCGGAAGAGGGCGTTGTCCGCCCTCCTCCGGCGCCCGGTGCGCCTGCTGCGGGCGGGGTTGAGAGTTGAGATCTCCCTTTCCCGCTCCGCAGCTTCCTTCTGCGACATCACGTCCTCGCAGAAGGACACCACCGCGTCCCACGACTCTGCGCTGCCGACCATACTCCGAACAACGGCCGGCAGCGACAGATCGCCTCCTACTACCGAGGTGAGGGCACGGCGCTGCTCCTCCCAGGACACACACTCCCGGAGCGTGTGTTGCGCCGTGTCCTCCCCGCAATGGACGCAGTGGTGGCACCGAGCGTCCGACTCCCTGCCTATGCGACACAGGTACCTGCCGAAGCACCCATGCCCCGACAGCACCTGCGTCACCCGAAACGACAGGGAGCCGTGCCTTCTCCCGAGCCATGCGTCGAGCACTGGCCGGATCGCCTCGACGGTAGCGAGGCCGGCGGTAGGGCGCAGAAGCCTTTCCCGCCATTCCGCCACCAAGACCTGACGGAGCTCCGTTCGGCGCAGCGCGATCTGCCGCTGCACCGGTCTGAAGCCCCGTGCCCGCTCTTCCTCGCGCCACCGATACAGTGACGCGAGTACTTTAGCCTCCAGGTCCCAGGGCGGGGATCCGGCCAGAGCGCAAGCCGCCTCGTAGGAAATCGTGCGGTACCCGCGGACGACCCTGACGGCCATCGCCCTCTGCGGCTTTCGCAGAACGGCGATGGTGCAGGCCGTCAGGTCCATCGCCCACACCGGGGCCCCATACAGGGCCATGGACCGCACGATCCCCACGTACAACCGCCTACAGGCGGCGCTCGGGCCCCCCATATTGGGAAGCAGCGTTGAAAGCGCGCCCGCCGCGCCCATCAGCTTGGGCGCCAGCCGCCGGAACAAAAGTTAACCTAACCAAAGCGAACCCAACTTACACAAACTTTTTTTTTTAATAGTCAACCTGCCCTTTGAAAACCGAACAAACGTAAACCTAACCCAATAGAACCTTACTTAAAAAACCTTACTCTTTTTTTTTATAGTCCACCTACCCTTTGAAATCTTAACAAAAGTGAACCTACCCCCAGCGAACCCAACTTAAACAAACCTAACCTTTTAGTTGATAATAAATTAATAATTAATAGTGCACGTAATACTACTATCGGTTGAAGGCCTAACGAAAGTGAACCTAACCCAAGAGAACCTAACTCAAACAATCCTAACCTTTTTTTCTTAAAAAGTACACCTACCCTCTGAAAACCTAACGAAAGTGAACCAAATCCCAGCGAACCTTACTTAATCAAACCTAACCGCAGCGAACCTAACTTAAGCGAAACCTTTAAGATTTTAATAGCCTTTTTTTTTTTTTAGCCCCAGCAAACTCAACTTAAACAAACCTAACCTTTTAGTTTTGTAATAGTCCAAATATCCGTTGAAAACCAAACGAAAGTGAACCTAACCGAAGAGAACCTAACTTAAACAAACCTAACCTTTTTTTAATAGTCCACCTATCCTCCGAAAACCTAACGAAAGTGAACTTAATCCCAGCGAACCTTACTTAATCAAACCTAACCGCAGCGAACCTAACTTACACAAGCGTAACCTTGAAGATTTTAATAGCCTTTTTTTTTTTTTTTTAGCCCCAGCAAATTCAACTTAAACAATCCTAACCTTTTTTTTTTTGTTCCCCCTCCCGCTTGGGGAGAGGGGATGGGGACTGTCAGACAAAACCTGTCACATACACAAGTGATGTTTTGCTCAGGTTAGGTTTGCTCAGGTTAGGTTAGCTCAGGTTAGGTTAGCTCAGGTTAGGTTAGCTCAGGTTAGGTTAGCTCACCGCTGTCTCGAGGAGGGACACGTGGGTGTACGGTGCACCGCTGGGGTCGACCGCAGCCAACTGTGCTTCTGCTGCGGTCAGTCCGGACACAAGGCTGGCACTTGCACGGCCGCGCCGCACTGCGTACTTTGTGCGGCGTCTGGCAAGCCAGCCGAACATCGGACCGGGGCCAAAGCCTGCGCCGGGCCCACCAAGAAGATTTCCAAGGCCAAGACTCAGCCGGCTCATCCACCGGCTGCATCCCAGGACATACAGGAAGGAACGAGCACCTCTCAGCCGGTTCACCCACCGGCTGCGGCAGCAGAACCGCCGAGGGCTGTGGAGGAGACAACGGCCATGGAAACTCAATAATGGCCCCACACCATCACCGTCTCCTCCAAGCGAACATAAACCACTGCGCCAGAGCTCAGGATCTTTTGCTCCAAAGCATGGCGCAGTGGTCCATCGATGTGGCAGTCGTCGCCGAGCCGTACTTCGTGCCACCCAGGGATGACTGGGTGAGCGACGCCAGCGGCTCGGTGGCGCTAATAGTCAGGTCTGCCGCCGACACCCCTCCCCTTGAGGCCGTCACCCGGGGGCGGGGCTATGTCGCGGCAGTTTGGGGCGATATTGTGGTCGCGGGGGTGTATTTCGCCCCCAGCCTTTCTCTCGCCGACCTCGAGGTGGTCATCCTCGAGCTGGGCACCGATGTCAGTCGTCGTCGTCCTCGTCCCGTCCTCGTCTTGGGGGACTTCAACGCCAAGTCTACGGCTTGGGGTTCCCCGACTACCGATGTGCGGGGCGAGTTGGTGGAGGAGTGGGCGGTCGAGCAGGGCCTGCTTCTCCTGAACCGGGGCAGCGTGCAGACGTGCGTGCGACAGCGGGGCGGGTCAATAGTGGACCTTTCGTTTGCGAGCCCCGCTCTCGCGCGCCGCGTTCAGGGCTGGCACGTAATGGAGGAGGTGGAGACGCTGTCTGATCACAGGTACATTCGGTTCAGCGTCTCCGCCCAGACCTCGGTCGGGCCGGTCCAAGCGGCCCCGGTGGGCGTTGGAGACGGCCCGCGTTGGGCACTCAAGCGGCTGGATAGGGAGGCTCTCCTGGAGGCCTCTATCGTGCAGGCCTGGTTGGACTTCCCCGACAGGCCTGTCAACATCGACGAGGAGGCAGAGTGGTTCCGGGAGAGCATGCAGCAGGTCTGCGATGCTGCCATGCCCCGGGTCCAGCCGTTACCATCCAGGCGCCGAGTTTACTGGTGGTCGCAAACGATTGCGCAGCTGCGCAGGGAGTGCGTGGAGGTGCGACGCCGGTACGCTCGGTACCGAAGAAGACGCCGCCGCTCTCCGTCAGCGGCGGCCACAGAGGCGGAACTCTACGCCAACTACGTGGAGGCGAAGAGCGCCCTCCAGCTAGCTATCGTGCGGGCCAAAACCGCGGCCCGGGAGGAACTGCTGGAGACTCTGGAGCGAGATCCGTGGGGGCGTCC
The DNA here is from genome assembly GCA_963891755.1 of Pyrrhia umbra. Lineage (NCBI taxonomy): Eukaryota > Metazoa > Arthropoda > Insecta > Lepidoptera > Noctuidae > Pyrrhia > Pyrrhia umbra. Next base: position 9,502,082 of record OY982943.1, read on the forward strand.
CTACCGCATGGTGAGGGGCAAGCTTCGCCCTTGGGCCCCCCCACTGTCCCGGAGTCTTCAGCCGCAGCTGCTGGAGGATGTGGTGGGCGCTCTATTTCCCACGAGGCCGGAGCATACACCGCCGGCCATGGTTCCGCCTCGCAACGTGCCCGACGCGGAAGACGACGACGACGAAGTGCCCGAAGTGACCCGGGTAGAGATGAGAGTGGCGGTGGCTCGCATCAAGAACACCGCCCCAGGGCCCGACGGCATTCCAGGCCGTGCGTGGGTCCTGGCCATGAGGGCTCTCGGGCCCCGACTAGCGGGGCTCTTAAGCGCATGCCTGGAGCGGGGCCAGTTTCCAAGCCGGTGGAAGACCGGAAAGCTGGTCCTGCTCAGGAAGGAGGGGCGCCCCGCAGACTCGCCATCTGCCTACCGGCCCATTGTGTTGCTGGACGAGGTGTGTAAGATCTTCGAGCGGATCATCGCCGACCGCCTCGTCCAGCACATGTCTAGGGAGGGGCCGGACTTGGCGGACAACCAATTTGGTTTCCGCCAGGGGCGCTCCACAGTGGATGCGATCATGCGCGTAAGGGTCCTGGCGGAGGATGCAGTCGCCCGGGGTGAGGTGGTCTTGGCGGTGTCGCTCGACATCGCCAACGCGTTCAACACCTTGCCCTGGAATACCATCAGGGAGGCACTCCGCTACCACGGGGTGCCCAGCTACCTCCGCCGCATTGTCGGGGCCTATTTGTCGGAGCGAAGTGTCGTTTACCCGGGTCGAGAAGGTTGGGGTCGGCGAGAGACGTCGTGCGGTGTTCCGCAGGGGTCGGTGTTGGGTCCACTCCTGTGGAACATCGGCTACGACTGGGCTCTGCGCGGTGCGCTTCTCCACGGTGTCGGCGTCACTTGCTACGCCGACGACACGCTAGTGACAGCGCGTGGGAAGTCGTACCGGCAGGCGACCATCAGGGCGACAGCCGGGGTCGCGCACGTCGTGGGAAGGATCCGGCGGTTGGGCCTCGAGGTGGCCTTGCACAAATCCGAGGCCATTTGTTTCCACGGGCCGAGGATGAAGCCACCTCCGGGGTCCACCATCGTGGTGGGAGGAGTCTCCATCGCTGTCGAGTCGACGATGAAGTACTTAGGACTCGTCCTCGACAGTCGGTGGGACTTCGGGCCGCACTTCCAGCGGCTCGCCCCCCGTTTGTTGGGCGCCGCTTCTGCGCTCTCGCGCTTGCTGCCCAACTTGGGGGGACCAAACACCACCACCAGGAGGCTCTACACGGGGGTCGTACGGTCCATGGCGCTGTACGCCGCGCCAGTGTGGGCGGACGCCCTGACGGCGCGCAACATCGCAACGCTACGAAGACCACAGCGCGCGATGGCCGTCAGGGTCATAAGGGGGTACCGTACGATCTCCTTCGAGGCGGCGAGCCTCCTTGCCGGATCCCCGCCCTGGGACCTAGACGCGAGGGTCCTCGCGTCACTATATCGGTGGCGCGCGGAGGCGTTAGGGCGGGGCGAGCGCCTGGTGCCTCGAGAGGTTGAGGCACGCAGGGCAGAGCTCCGCCAGGTCCTGGTGGCGGAGTGGGAGCAACGTCTTGCGCGACCCACGGCCGGGCACGCCGCAGTGGCGGCGGTAAGGCCCGTGATGAGGGAGTGGCTGGGGAGACGCCACGGCGCCCTCAGCTTCCGGCTGACGCAGGTGCTTACCGGACATGGGTGTTTCGGGAAGTACCTGTGTCGCATAGGCCGGGAGCCGACGCCCCAGTGTCACCATTGTGACAACTGCCGCGACGATACGGCGCGGCACACGTTGGAGGAGTGCCCAGCTTGGGCGTTGCAGCGCCGTGACTTGGTCGCGGCAGTCTTTGCTGCGGGCCATCTCTCGCTTCCGGCCGTCGTGTCAACTATGGTCGGGAGCGAGAGCGGGTGGGCTGCCGTCGCCTCCTTTTGCGAAGACGTCATGTCTGCAAAGGAGGCGGCGGAAAGGGAGAGAGAAGCTGTCACCTCTCTCCCGGCCCGCAGCAGACGAACGGGGCGTCGCAGGGTGGCGGACGATCTCCGGCCACCGTAGGGCGCGGCCTGCGGGCGACAGAGCAGGGGCATCTGTCGCCCGACCAGACACAGGCCTCGAGGCGGCGGCGTAGTGTTCCGCGCGCGCCTCACACATGACGGATTTCCTGCGGCCGCTGGGTGACGGCCGCAGTGGGTGACGGGGCCCGCCTTTTTCCATCTGGCGGGCCAATACCTGCCGGGGGCGCGGACGAATGCGCAAGCGATACCCGTACCCCCGGCACTGGGTTTCGAGAAAGGAACACCGTGGTGGTTTTAGCCGGTAAGAGTCCGGCACTGTTCCCGGCCGCCCCAATGGGCCGGGTTCGTCCATGAGGATTTCCCCACGTAAAAAAAAAAAAAAAAAAAAAAAAAGGTTAGGTTAGCTCGGGGTGCGCGCAGAAAACCTCCCCGTGTGTCTGGTGGCTGCTGGTCCCTTTCGGATACGTCCGGGGGGAAGAGCAGTCACTGGGCCGGTGCACCCTGGGCACGGGCAATAATCTCTTCGTGGGGGGTGGGGTAGAGGAGATTATTGCTCGTGGCGAATTTCTGCAGGAGTGGAGAAGTCGCTCCCGACGGCTCCCTTTCGTCACTCTGCACGCTGCAGAGCGCACGCTAAGGGAGCGAGGTGGTGTGCCGCGAGGCGCTTCACGCCTTGCGGTCTGGAGCAGTGGCAAGCTTGCCGCTGCTCGAGGTGGAATCCGTTTTCGGACAAAAAAAAAAAAAAAAAAAAAAAAAAAAAAAAAAAAAAAAAAAAAACCACAAAAAAAAAATTACAAAATTTTATAAAACCACTAAAAATTATAACAAAATACATAAAATCTACAAAAAAAAAATAAAAAACACAAAATCAAAGAGAAAATTTATAAAACTAATCTGAAAAATAACACAAAAAAATATATCTATTAGCATTAAGTTTAGTTTTAAGATGCCGAACCACGGGCGGCTTAGCCTGTTTCGAGGCATTCGCGGGCCTCGGGAGGACCAAATTCCCTCCCAAAAAGTGCGACCGCACCACCTTGGGGAAGTGGTGTGCGTATTTTCCCATAGTAAAATGAAAATGTCTGATAGCGAAAATGTTCTGTCGTGCGCTCCGGCTGACGCCCGGCGCTCGCGGGTACCCGGGCCCGCGAGTGTTAAGTTGACTACCGAAGTCTGCGCAGGGGTGGGCAACCAGGCCCCTGCGTCAGAAATGACTACTGGCGGATGCGTTCCATTTACCGGCCCAGTTCCTGCCGGTAACAAGAGCCGAGGAGGCTCCAGTCCTCTTGAGGACCCAATGTCGGAGGGGGAGTCGCGCGGACCCTCCACGAAGTTTTGGCGGAAGCGCTCGCGCGATCCAGGGTCGGTAGGTTTCTCATCCAGTGAGGAGAACCTATCGGCCCCCAAAGTTCCGACAGCGCGGCGAGGTGGTGTGACCTCGCGGTCGAAGCCACGGCGCGATGCCTCGGGACGCTTCCTTCCGCGTCCCGATACTCCGGCGGCCAGCGCAAGGGAGGAGTCCGACCGCGAGGCGAGGGGTGAGGACCCCGGCGGCGTGAGCAGTGCTTCCCTGGGAAGCACCAAGGCCGAGCTCAACGCCGCCAAAAGAGAGCAGCGGAAGGCGTTAGCGGCAGACGAAGTGTCGGAGATGGCCCGACGTGCCCGCGAACGCAGAGCCGCGCAAGTGGCAGGAGGAGAGGAGTTGTCGGCGGTGGACCTCAGTCGTCAGGTGTTGGACGGCGTGGACGTGGTCCTCAAGGTTGCCACCAAATCCGGCAGCCTGAAGGGCACGTTCACCCGTGCCTTGAAGGAAGCCGCCGACGACATCAGAGAGGCGGTGGGTACCCTCCTCAATCGGACGGCCTCCGACGAGGTCGCCAAATTGCAGGAGGAGAATAGCCGCCTCCGCACGGATATGGAGGATCTCCGTAGGCAAGTCGCTGCGCTGAGCGAGCAGCAGCAGCGACGCCCAGCCTCCGATCCCCCTCCTGTCGCAGAAATTCCAACTCCCGCACTGGTGCCGACTAGCGCACGTTCGGACGATGAAGTCGAACGAATCGTCCGGATTTGCATGCTCCAGTGCGGGAGCATGATGAACGCCCGTCTCGAGGCGATCTCCCGACGCCTCCCGCAGGAGACCCTCCGGCCGCCTCTTGCGGCGGATAAACGAAGGGTGGAGGAGGCGCCGAGACCAGTGCCGACGAAGGGGAAGCCCGTGGAGGGTGTTAAAAAGCCCGCGGAGGGAGCCCCTGTTGGCGAGCCCACGGCCGCCGGGTCTAAGGGTGAGACCTGGGCGACGGTCGTGGGCCGGAAGAAGGCCCGCAAAGCCGCCAAGAAGGCGTCAGCAGCCGCGCGCCCCCCCGGAAAGGCCGTTAAGGCGACTCCGGCGCCAGCGCACCGGGCTGCAAAGGGCGGCCGCAATGTGCCGAGAGTTCGCACCCCGCGCTCCGAAGCTGTAACAATAACGCTTCAGCCCGGAGCCGCGGAGAGGGGTGTGACCTACCAAACGGTCATTGCGGAGGCCAAGGCCAAGATTAAGCTTGCCGATCTTGGCCTGCAGTCGGTGACGCTGAAGCAAGCCGTCACGGGTGCGCGGCTCTTCGAAGTGGCTGGCGCCTCCAGTGGCAGTGCGGAGAAGGCGGACGCTCTGGCCGCCAAGCTGAGGGAGGTCCTCAAGTCGGAGGACGTCCGGGTCTCCAGGCCATGCAAGACCGCAGAGGTGCGAATTGCTGGCCTGGACGACTCCGTGACCTCGGAGGAGGTGGTGGCGGCCGTCGCACGAAGCGGCGAGTGTCCGCCTGAAAACGTGCGGGCCGGCGACATTCGCGCCGACGCTACCGGGCTCGGCATGGTCTGGGTCCGGTGTCCTGTGGCGTCGGCGAATAAGATCGCCAACAGTGGGCGTTTGCTGGTAGGCTGGGTTGCAGCGAGAGTTAAGCTCCTGCAGCCCAGGGCCTTGCGGTGCTTCCGGTGCCTGGAATTGGGGCACGTCCGGGCAAAATGCACCGCAGAGGTTGACCGCAGCGATCTCTGTTATCGCTGCGGCCGGCCCGGCCACAAGGCGGCCCAGTGTTCCGCTGAGCCCAACTGCAGCCTCTGTACAGCTGCAGGAAGGCCAGCGGGGCACAAGGTGGGCGGAAAGGCCTGTGGCGTGCCTGCCAGCAGGGCCCGCAAAAGAAAGAAGAGCAACAAGCCTGCCGGGGGAGTCTCGCAACCCCCGCAGGCTGGCTCGGCCGACTCCTGGCCCAGGACTGATGCCGAGGTGATGGAGACCAACCAGTAATGGCTCTCCATCTCCTCCAGGGCAACATCAACCACTGTGCCAGAGCTCAGGATCTCCTGCTCCAGAGCATGGCAGAGTGGTCGATTCACGTGGCTGTGGTCGCCGAACCGTATTTTGTCCCCGCCCGCGACAACTGGGTGGGGTGTTTGGACGGTTTGGTGGCCATAATCGGCGGGGCTCTGATCGACCCGTCTCGGGGCCGCGGCTGGGTTGCCGCGGTCTCGTACGGCATCGCTGTTGTGGGGGCGTATTTCTCCCCCAACAAGAGTCTCGCCGACTTCGAGAGGTTCCTTGTCGAGTTGGGCGCCGTCGTAGGCCGCTACCTCCCTCGTCCCGTACTGCTGCTCGGGGATCTCAACGCCAAGTCATCGGCGTGGGGATCCCCGGTCACCGATCCTCGGGGCGAGGCGCTGGAGGAGTGGGCGGTGACGACCGGTCTGGTCGTCCTAAATCGGGGCTCGGAATTCACGTGCGTGCGGCAGCGGGGCGGGTCCATAGTGGACGTCTCGTTCGCAAGCCCCTCTGTCGCTAGCAGAGTCCGCGACTGGCGTGTCGCCGTGGAGGTGGAGACGCTATCGGATCATCGATACATCCGATTCGACGTCTCCGCCCAGACCGCGAGCGACCGCCGTCCAACAGCCCCGAATAACGACGGCCCGCGCTGGGCGCTTAAGCGCATCGACAGGGACCTACTCGAAGAAGCTGCAATTGTCCAGTCCTGGATAAGGGAGTCGGCGACCGACGGCACCGTCGACGTCGAAGCGGAGGCGCTGTGGTTCCGCGGGGCGATGACGCAGATCTGCGACGCGTCCATGCCCCGCGTCCGCACACAGTCCGCAAAGCGCCAAGTGTACTGGTGGACCGCCGAGATCGCGCAGTTGCGCGTCGCGTGTGTGGCGGCCCGTCGCCAGTACACTCGACACCGCCGACGACGTCGACGGAATACCATCGAAGAGGACGCGCTGTATGAGGTGTACCGCGCGGCCAAGGAGAGGCTGTGGCTAGCCATCGGCGACTCAAAGTCGCAGGCCAGGGAGGAGCTGCTGGGGTCCCTAGACCGAGATCCGTGGGGGCGCCCCTACCGTATGGTGCGAGGCAAGTTACGCCCCTGGGCGCCCCCACTCACGGAGGGACTACAGCCCCAGCTGCTGGAGGAGGTTGTTTCGGCCCTCTTCCCTGAGCAGGCGGAGCACGATCCGCCGTCGATGGCTTCGCCCTTGGCCACAGGCTCTCCCGAAGAGGAGAGCACCCAGGTCCCAGAAGTGACACAAGCAGAGACGAGAGCGGCCGTGTCGCGGCTCCGGGCGAAGAACACTGCGCCCGGGCCCGACGGAGTTCCTGGCCGAGCTCTCGTCCTCGCTCTGAAGGAGCTAGAGCCCCATCTGAGAGGGCTCTTCACTGCATGCCTCGAGCGGGGCCAGTTTCCCAGCGTGTGGAAGGAGGGGAGGCTGGTCCTGCTCAAGAAGGAGGGGCGCCCCGCGGACTCGCCGTCCGCGTACCGGCCCATAGTGCTGCTCGACGAGGCGGGCAAACTGTTTGAGCGGATTATCGCAGATCGCCTCGTCAGCCACTTGTCTGCAGAAGGGCCGGACTTGGCGGACAGCCAGTACGGCTTTCGTCGTGGGCGCTCCACCGTGGACGCTATAATGCGCGTGAGAGCCCTGGCGGAGGAAACGGTGTCCCGGGGTGGGGTGGTGTTGGCAGTATCGTTGGATATCTCCAACGCCTTCAACACCCTGCCCTGGAGTTGTATACGGGAGGCACTTGTCTACCATCGCGTGCCTCCCTACCTCCGCCGCACAGTAGGGGCTTATCTGGAGGCAAGAAGTGTCACTTATAGGGGACGTGACGGCGCAGGAAGGCGCGTCACTTCGTGCGGTGTTCCACAGGGATCGGTTCTGGGTCCGCTCCTGTGGAACATCGGGTACGACTGGGTGCTCAGAGGTGAGCTCCCGTCGGGCGCAGACTTGACGTGTTACGCGGACGACACGCTTGTCACAGCCCGAGGGAGCTCCCACAGGGAAGCAGCGTTGCTAGCTACGGCTGCGGTGTCACAGGTGGTGAGCCGCATCCGTCGCCTGGGCCTGGAGGTGGCCCTGAGCAAGTCGGAGGCCATCGTGTTCCATGGCCCCCGACGCGCGCCGCCGCCGGGATCACACATCGTGGTCGGTGGGGCCCGGATAGCTGTCGAGTCCACCATGAAGTATCTGGGATTGGTGCTCGACAGCCGGTGGGAATTCGGACCCCACTTCCGGCGGCTGGCGCCCAAGCTGATGGGCGCGGCGGGCGCGCTTTCAACGCTGCTTCCCAATATGGGGGGCCCGAGCGCCGCCTGTAGGCGGTTGTACGTGGGGATCGTGCGGTCCATGGCCCTGTATGGGGCCCCAGTGTGGGCGATGGACCTGACGGCCTGCACCATCGCCGTTCTGCGAAAGCCGCAGAGGGCGATGGCCGTCAGGGTCGTCCGCGGGTACCGCACGGTTTCCTACGAGGCGGCTTGCGCTCTGGCCGGATCCCCGCCCTGGGACCTGGAGGCGAAAGTACTCGCGTCGCTGTATCGGTGGCGCGAGGAAGAGCGGGCACGGGGCTTCGGACCGGTGCAGCGGCAGATCGCGCTGCGCCGTACGGAGCTCCGCCAGGTCTTGGTGGCGGAATGGCGGGAGAGGCTTCTGCGCCCTACCGCCGGCCTCGCTACCGTCGAGGCGATCCGGCCAGTGCTCGACGCATGGCTCGGGAGAAGGCACGGCTCCCTGTCGTTTCGGGCGACGCAGGTGTTGTCGGGGCATGGGTGCTTCGGCAAGTACCTGGGTCGCATAGGCAGGGAGTCGGACGCTCGGTGCCACCACTGCGTCCATTGCGGGGAGGACACGGCGCAACACACGCTCCGGGAGTGTGTGTCCTGGGAGGAGCAGCGCCGTGCCCTCACCTCGGTAGTAGGAGGCGATCTGTCGCTGCCGGCCGTTGTTCGGAGTATGGTCGGCAGCGCAGAGTCGTGGGACGCGGTGTCCTTCTGCGAGGACGTGATGTCGCAGAAGGAAGCTGCGGAGCGGGAAAGGGAGATCTCAACTCTCGACCCCGCCCGCAGCAGGCGCACCGGGCGCCGGAGGAGGGCGGACAACGCCCTCTTCCGCCCCCCATAAACGGGTCCAGGGGCGACGGACTTGGGGAAGTCCCCGCCCATGATAGGACCCGAGCCGGCGGCGCGCGTCTGTGTCCACGCGCGCCCCCGAGGCGATGCACGGGGTAGGACACCTCACTACCCCGTGCAGGAGACGAGGCCCGGCAGGACGGGCCGGCACCAGTGCGGGGCTGCGGACGAATCAGGATTCCCGCGGCCCCGCGCGCACGTGCGAGAAGCGACACCGGGGTGGTTTTAGCCGGTAAGAGTCCGGCACTGTTCCCGGCCTCCCCAGGCCGGGTTCGTCCATGAGGATTTCCCCCCGAAAAAAAAAAAAAAAAAAAAAAAAAAAAAAAAAAAAAAAAAAAAAAAAAAAAAAAAAAGGTTAGGTTGGGTTAGGTTAGGTTAGGTTAGGTTAGGTTAGGTTAGGTTAGGTTAGGTTAGGTTAGGTTAGGTTAGGTTAGGTTAGGTTCCCCACCGAGGGTGTCTCCACGTTGTCGTCGTGGTGGGGCTTGCGTGTCTCGATGATCCTGGAGCTTTGCCGGTAGAGTCACTCATGCCGGAAAGGTTCAGGGGAGAGGCCAGACTAAGAGGGACACCAGGAGGGGTCGCTCCTGCCTTGTCGACGCTCGTCGATTCGTCAAGGACGCGACCACACCCGCTGAGGTGCAGGCGCACCGAAGCGGGGTTCGTTTGTCCCCTCGTTCATCGAGGGGCAAACCCTTCGGCGGGTCCGCTGAGTCGGGTTGGCCGGACAGCGGACGGAGGCATGTCTAATGCCGCCGCCGGGGGCTTGGCTTAACCGCCTGGCCCAGAGGAAGGACACCTCTAAGATAAAAAACCACGTAATCCCAAGTTTTGGGGGCGCGGCGAGGGGATGAATGGCCGTAGCGAGTACTGGTCGTTAGCGCCCCCCCCTGCTGGTACCTGCCGACCCCAGCAGTATGTAGGCTTGCCCGGTGTATGAAGCCACTACCCGGTGCTGACATTTATTTGCTTTCTACTCGTGGGAACTACTATGGAAAATTTAAACTTTAAAAACAAAACTCAAAAAATCGATGAAGTGGGAGACAAAGTACCGATGGTACTCGTAGAAAGGATGGGTGTGTTGTCGGACTCCGACAACGTATCGAGTGCGATGAGCGTGGAGAGCGTGGGCTCGAAACGCTTAAGAAAACGCCCAAGGAGCGTCGCTGACTCAGGGTCAGACTCAAACCTGAGCGATGCGGCGGTACCGGCCGCCAAGGTCGGTACGGTAAAAAAGGACGGAAGAGGGAGGCCGGCAACGACGGGGAAATACGTCGGGATTGGCCTGTCTAGGCGTGAGGCTGCGGCTGCCAAAAAGGCCGCAGTCGCCGCCGAAAAACTCGAAGAAGACGAGCGACAGATTACGGCACTAACAAAGAGGGTGACGGATGGTAGGGTCACTCGGTTGTCGGAGTCGTCGTCTGTAGCCTCCGAAATATTCGTCGAGGCAGCGGAGCTCCCAGCCTCCGATCTCAATCGGAGAATGGTAGATGCTGTGGCGGCGATCAAGAGGGTAGGAAAGGTATCGAAGGGCCTTAGTGGCTGTAGCCAGAAAGCGCTCAAAGAGGCCACCGCCTCCATACTGGAGAGTGCTGAGGCCCTCATAAGCCGTACCACCACCGAAGAGACGGCTCTACTACGGGCACAAAACGCCAAGCTGGCGGCCCAAATGGCGGAGCTCCGCAAGGAGCATGAGGAGCTCAAGGCGGATATGGCGTCCTTCCGCCGCGAGCACCTCAGAAGGGAGGTGGGCCTGCCGCCTGCGCAGCCACAAGCGCAGTCGCAGCCGCAGCCGCAAAAACAGCAGTCGCCGCAGGAGTCGGAGTTGACTCGCCTGATCCGTGAGGAGATGGCGAGCTTCAACGCCCGCTTCTCGGTGCTGGAGGGGAGGATATTACGACCTCCCCTAGCTGCAGACCATCGCAGCACGCCAGCGCCGTCATATGCTGCTAAAACCGCAGCACCCCGTGCCACACCATCGGCACAAGCGGCTGCTGCTACCACAAAGAAGACCACCCCAGAGACGATACCGTCAACCATCTCGTCTCAAGCAGAGGCCAAGGGGAAGAAACCAAACAAGAAGAAGGGGAAAACAGCGGAACAAGAGGGTGCCGCGGCTGCTTCAAAAGCGCCGCCCAAGCAAGCAATGCACCAAATACCAAAGCCCGCCGCACAAAAGGAGGCGGAGTGGACGGTTGCGGGCGCGCAACGAAATAGCAAGAAGGCGCGCCGCAAGGCCAAACAAAAGGCCAAAAAGACTGAGGCAGTGGCCAAAAAACAGGCTGCGAGGCTCCGTGCCCCTCGTTCCACGGCTGTCGTATTAACGCTGCAGCCTGGAGCGGAGGAGCGGGGCTTGAGTTATGCCGGGATCCTGGCAAAGGCGAAAGCCGAAATTTCGCTCGCCGATCTCGGCATCACGGGCCTCCGGTGCAAACCGACCGCAACCGGAGCCCGCCTGCTGGAGATTTCTGGGGCCACTAGTGGCCCCAAAGCAGACGCCCTAGCTGAAAAGCTGAGGGCGTCGCTCGCCGTTGACGACGTCAGAGTGTCCAGGCCCACCAAATGCGCAGATCTGCGTATCTCGGGCTTGGACGACTCTGTAACATCAGAAGAAGTCGCCGCCGCAATATCCAAGGCCGGAGGCTGCCCGCTCGAAAACATCAAGGCGGGCACAATCCGCAGGGGCGCTTCCGGTCTCGGGACAATTATGGTCAGCTGTCCCGTGGCGGCGGCTAATAAAATAAATGAGGGCAAAAGAATCCTGGTGGGATGGGTCTCGGCGCAGGTCACTCTGCTGACGCCCAGACCCCTAAGGTGCTACCGCTGTCTAGAGGAGGGGCATGTAGGTGTTAGGTGCACCGCTGGGGTCGACCGCAGCCAACTGTGCTTCCGCTGCGGTCAGTCCGGGCACAAGGCTGGCTCGTGTACTGCCGCGCCGCACTGCGTACTCTGTGCGGTGGCCGGCAAGCCAGCCGAACATCGGACCGGGGCCAAAGCCTGCGCCGGGCCCACAAAGAAGAATTCCAAGGCCAAGACTCAGCCGGCTCATCCACCGGCTGCATCCCAGGACATACAACGGGAAGGAACCAGTACCTCTCAGCCGGTTCACCCACCGGCTGCGGCAGCAGAACCGCCGAGGGCTGTGGAGGAGACAACGGCCATGGACACCCAATAATGGCCCCACACCATCGTCTCCTCCAAGCCAACATAAACCACTGCGCCAGAGCTCAGGATCTTTTGCTCCAAAGCATGGCGCAGTGGTCCATCGATGTGGCAGTCGTCGCCGAGCCGTACTTTGTCCCACCCAGGGATGACTGGGTGAGCGACACCAACGGCTCGGTGGCGCTAATAGTCAGGTCTGCCGCCGACACCCCTCCCCTTGAGGCCGTCAACCGGGGGCGGGGCTATGTCGCGGCAGTGTGGGGTGATTTGGTGGTCGCGGGGGTGTATTTCGCCCCCAGCCTATCTCTCGCCGACCTCGAAGGAGTAATTTTGGATTTGGGCACAGAAGTCAGTCGTCGTCGCCCTCGTCCCGTCCTCGTCTTGGGGGACTTCAACGCCAAGTCTGCGGCTTGGGGTTCCCCGACTACCGATGCGCGGGGCGAGTTAGTGGAGGAGTGGGCGGTCGAGCAGGGCCTGCTTCTCCTGAACCGGGGCAGCGTGCAGACGTGCGTGCGACAGCGGGGCGGGTCAATAGTGGACCTTTCATTTGCGAGCCCCGCTCTCGCGCGCCGCGTTCAGGGCTGGCACGTAGTGGAGGAGGTGGAGACGCTGTCCGATCACAGGTACATTCGGTTCAGCGTCTCTGCCCAGACCTCGGTCGGGCCGGTCCAAGCGGCCCCGGTGGGCGTTGGAGACGGCCCGCGTTGGGCACTCAAGCGGCTGGATAGGGAGGCTCTTCTGGAGGCCTCTATCGTGCAGGCCTGGTTGGACTTCCCCGACAGGCCTGTCAACATCGACGAGGAGGCAGAGTGGTTCCGGGAGAGCATGCAGCAGGTCTGCGATGCTGCCATGCCCCGGGTCCAGCCGCTACCATCCAGGCGCCGAGTTTACTGGTGGTCGCAAACGATTGCGCAGCTGCGCAGGGAGTGCGTGGAGGTGCGACGCCGGTACGCTCGGTACCGAAGAAGACGCCGCCGCTCTCCGTCAGCGGCGGCCACAGAGGCGGAACTCTACGCCAACTACGTGGAGGCGAAGAGCGCCCTCCAGCTAGCTATCGTGCGGGCCAAAACCGCGGCCCGGGAGGAACTGCTGGAGACTCTGGAGCGAGATCCGTGGGGGCGTCCCTACCGCATGGTGAGGGGCAAGCTTCGCCCTTGGGCCCCCCCACTGTCCCGGAGTCTTCAGCCGCAGCTGCTGGAGGATGTGGTGGGCGCTCTATTTCCCACGAGGCCGGAGCATACACCGCCGGCCATGGTTCCGCCTCGCAACGTGCCCGACGCGGAAGACGACGACGACGAAGTGCCCGAAGTGACCCGGGTAGAGATGAGAGTGGCGGTGGCTCGCATCAAGAACACCGCCCCAGGGCCCGACGGCATTCCAGGCCGTGCGTGGGTCCTGGCCATGAGGGCTCTCGGGCCCCGACTAGCGGGGCTCTTAAGCGCATGCCTGGAGCGGGGCCAGTTTCCAAGCCGGTGGAAGACCGGAAAGCTGGTCCTGCTCAGGAAGGAGGGGCGCCCCGCAGACTCGCCATCTGCCTACCGGCCCATTGTGTTGCTGGACGAGGTGTGTAAGATCTTCGAGCGGATCATCGCCGACCGCCTCGTCCAGCACATGTCTAGGGAGGGGCCGGACTTGGCGGACAACCAATTTGGTTTCCGCCAGGGGCGCTCCACAGTGGATGCGATCATGCGCGTAAGGGTCCTGGCGGAGGAAGCAGTCGCCCGGGGTGAGGTGGTCTTGGCGGTGTCGCTCGACATCGCCAACGCTTTCAACACCTTGCCCTGGAATACCATCAGGGAGGCACTCCGCTACCACGGGGTGCCCAGCTACCTCCGCCGCATTGTCGGGGCCTATTTGTCGGAGAGAAGTGTTGTTTACCCGGGTCGAGAAGGTTGGGGTCGGCGAGAGACGTCGTGCGGTGTTCCGCAGGGGTCGGTGTTGGGTCCACTCCTGTGGAACATCGGCTACGACTGGGCTCTGCGCGGTGCGCTTCTCCACGGCGTCGGCGTCACTTGCTACGCCGACGACACGCTAGTGACAGCGCGTGGGAAGTCGTACCGGCAGGCGACCATCAGGGCGACAGCCGGGGTCGCGCACGTCGTGGGAAGGATCCGGCGGTTGGGCCTCGAGGTGGCCTTGCACAAATCCGAGGCCATTTGTTTCCACGGGCCGAGGATGAAGCCACCTCCGGGGTCCACCATCGTGGTGGGAGGAGTCTCCATCGCTGTCGAGTCGACGATGAAGTACTTAGGACTCGTCCTCGACAGTCGGTGGGACTTCGGGCCGCACTTCCAGCGGCTCGCCCCCCGTTTGTTGGGCGCCGCTTCTGCGCTCTCGCGCTTGCTGCCCAACTTGGGGGGACCAAACACCACCACCAGGAGGCTCTACACGGGGGTCGTACGGTCCATGGCGCTGTACGCCGCGCCAGTGTGGGCGGACGCCCTGACGGCGCGCAACATCGCAGCGCTACGAAGACCACAGCGCGCGATGGCCGTCAGGGTCATAAGGGGGTACCGTACGATCTCCTTCGAGGCGGCGAGCCTCCTAGCCGGATCCCCGCCCTGGGACCTAGACGCGAGGGTCCTCGCGTCACTATATCGGTGGCGCGCGGAAGCGGTAGGGCGGGGCGAGCGCCTGGTGCCTCGAGAGGTTGAGGCACGCAGGGCAGAGCTCCGCCAAGTCCTGGTGGCGGAGTGGGAGGAACGTCTTGCGCGACCCACGGCCGGGCACGCCGCAGTGGCGGCGGTAAGGCCCGTGATGAGGGAGTGGCTGGAGAGACGCCACGGCGCCCTCAGCTTCCGGCTGACGCAGGTGCTTACCGGACATGGGTGTTTCGGGAAGTACCTGTGTCGCATAGGCCGGGAGCCGACGCCCCAGTGTCACCACTGTGACAACTGCCGCGACGATACGGCGCGGCACACGTTGGAGGAGTGCCCAGCTTGGGCGGTGCAGCGCCGTGACTTGGTCGCGGCAGTCTTTGCTGCGGGCCATCTCTCGCTTCCGGCCGTCGTGTCAACTATGGTCGGGAGCGAGAGCGGGTGGGCTGCCGTCGCCTCCTTTTGCGAGGACGTCATGTCTGCAAAGGAGGCGGCGGAAAGGGAGAGAGAAGCTGTCACCTCTCTCCCGGCCCGCAGCAGACGAACGGGGCGTCGCAGGGTGGCGGATGATCTCCGGCCACCGTAGGGCGCGGCCTGCGGGTGACAGAGCAGGGGCATCTGTCGCCCGACCAGACACAGGCCTCGAGGCGGCGGCGTAGTGTTCCGCGCGCGCCTCACAAATGACGGATTCCTGCGGCCGCTGGGTGACGGCCGCAGTGGGTGACGGGGCCCGCCTTTTCCATCTGGCGGGCCAATACCTGCCGGGGGCGCGGACGAATGCGCGAGCGATACCCGTACCCCCGGCACTGGGTTTCGAGAAAGGAACACCGTGGTGGTTTTAGCCGGTAAGAGTCCGGCACTGTTCCCGGCCGCCCCAATGGGCCGGGTTCGTCCATGAGGATTTCCCCACGTAAAAAAAAAAAAAAAAAAAAAAAAAAAAAAAAAAAAAAAAAAAAAAAAAAAAAAAAAGGTTAGGTTAGGTTAGGTTAGGTTAGGTTAGGTTAGGTTAGGTTAGGTTAGGTTAGGTTAGGTTGGGTTAGGTTAGGTTAGGTTAGGTTAGGTTAGGTTCCCCACCGAGGGTGTCTCCACGTTGTCGTCGTGGTGGGGCTTGCGTGTCTCGATGATCCTGGAGCTTTGCCGGTAGAGTCACTCATGCCGGAAAGGTTCAGGGGAGAGGCCAGACTAAGAGGGACACCAGGAGGGGTCGCTCCTGCCTTGTCGACGCTCGTCGATTCGTCAAGGACGCGACCACACCCGCTGAGGTGCAGGCGCACCGAAGCGGGGTTCGTTTGTCCCCTCGTTCATCGAGGGGCAAACCCTTCGGCGGGTCCGCTGAGTCGGGTTGGCCGGACAGCGGACGGAGGCATGTCTAATGCCGCCGCCGGGGGCTTGGCTTAACCGCCTGGCCCAGAGGAAGGACACCTCTAAGATAAAAAACCACGTAATCCCAAGTTTTGGGGGCGCGGCGAGGGGATGAATGGCCGTAGCGAGTACTGGTCGTTAGCGCCCCCCCCTGCTGGTACCTGCCGACCCCAGCAGTATGTAGGCTTGCCCGGTGTATGAAGCCACTACCCGGTGCTGACATTTATTTGCTTTCTACTCGTGGGAACTACTATGGAAAATTTAAACTTTAAAAACAAAACTCAAAAAATCGATGAAGTGGGAGACAAAGTACCGATGGTACTCGTAGAAAGGATGGGTGTGTTGTCGGACTCCGACAACGTATCGAGTGCGATGAGCGTGGAGAGCGTGGGCTCGAAACGCTTAAGAAAACGCCCAAGGAGCGTCGCTGACTCAGGGTCAGACTCAAACCTGAGCGATGCGGCGGTACCGGCCGCCAAGGTCGGTACGGTAAAAAAGGACGGAAGAGGGAGGCCGGCAACGACGGGGAAATACGTCGGGATTGGCCTGTCTAGGCGTGAGGCTGCGGCTGCCAAAAAGGCCGCAGTCGCCGCCGAAAAACTCGAAGAAGACGAGCGACAGATTACGGCACTAACAAAGAGGGTGACGGATGGTAGGGTCACTCGGTTGTCGGAGTCGTCGTCTGTAGCCTCCGAAATATTCGTCGAGGCAGCGGAGCTCCCAGCCTCCGATCTCAATCGGAGAATGGTAGATGCTGTGGCGGCGATCAAGAGGGTAGGAAAGGTATCGAAGGGCCTTAGTGGCTGTAGCCAGAAAGCGCTCAAAGAGGCCACCGCCTCCATACTGGAGAGTGCTGAGGCCCTCATAAGCCGTACCACCACCGAAGAGACGGCTCTACTACGGGCACAAAACGCCAAGCTGGCGGCCCAAATGGCGGAGCTCCGCAAGGAGCATGAGGAGCTCAAGGCGGATATGGCGTCCTTCCGCCGCGAGCACCTCAGAAGGGAGGTGGGCCTGCCGCCTGCGCAGCCACAAGCGCAGTCGCAGCCGCAGCCGCAAAAACAGCAGTCGCCGCAGGAGTCGGAGTTGACTCGCCTGATCCGTGAGGAGATGGCGAGCTTCAACGCCCGCTTCTCGGTGCTGGAGGGGAGGATATTACGACCTCCCCTAGCTGCAGACCATCGCAGCACGCCAGCGCCGTCATATGCTGCTAAAACCGCAGCACCCCGTGCCACACCATCGGCACAAGCGGCTGCTGCTACCACAAAGAAGACCACCCCAGAGACGATACCGTCAACCATCTCGTCTCAAGCAGAGGCCAAGGGGAAGAAACCAAACAAGAAGAAGGGGAAAACAGCGGAACAAGAGGGTGCCGCGGCTGCTTCAAAAGCGCCGCCCAAGCAAGCAATGCACCAAATACCAAAGCCCGCCGCACAAAAGGAGGCGGAGTGGACGGTTGCGGGCGCGCAACGAAATAGCAAGAAGGCGCGCCGCAAGGCCAAACAAAAGGCCAAAAAGACTGAGGCAGTGGCCAAAAAACAGGCTGCGAGGCTCCGTGCCCCTCGTTCCACGGCTGTCGTATTAACGCTGCAGCCTGGAGCGGAGGAGCGGGGCTTGAGTTATGCCGGGATCCTGGCAAAGGCGAAAGCCGAAATTTCGCTCGCCGATCTCGGCATCACGGGCCTCCGGTGCAAACCGACCGCAACCGGAGCCCGCCTGCTGGAGATTTCTGGGGCCACTAGTGGCCCCAAAGCAGACGCCCTAGCTGAAAAGCTGAGGGCGTCGCTCGCCGTTGACGACGTCAGAGTGTCCAGGCCCACCAAATGCGCAGATCTGCGTATCTCGGGCTTGGACGACTCTGTAACATCAGAAGAAGTCGCCGCCGCAATATCCAAGGCCGGAGGCTGCCCGCTCGAAAACATCAAGGCGGGCACAATCCGCAGGGGCGCTTCCGGTCTCGGGACAATTATGGTCAGCTGTCCCGTGGCGGCGGCTAATAAAATAAATGAGGGCAAAAGAATCCTGGTGGGATGGGTCTCGGCGCAGGTCACTCTGCTGACGCCCAGACCCCTAAGGTGCTACCGCTGTCTAGAGGAGGGGCATGTAGGTGTTAGGTGCACCGCTGGGGTCGACCGCAGCCAACTGTGCTTCCGCTGCGGTCAGTCCGGGCACAAGGCTGGCTCGTGTACTGCCGCGCCGCACTGCGTACTCTGTGCGGTGGCCGGCAAGCCAGCCGAACATCGGACCGGGGCCAAAGCCTGCGCCGGGCCCACAAAGAAGAATTCCAAGGCCAAGACTCAGCCGGCTCATCCACCGGCTGCATCCCAGGACATACAACGGGAAGGAACCAGTACCTCTCAGCCGGTTCACCCACCGGCTGCGGCAGCAGAACCGCCGAGGGCTGTGGAGGAGACAACGGCCATGGACACCCAATAATGGCCCCACACCATCGTCTCCTCCAAGCCAACATAAACCACTGCGCCAGAGCTCAGGATCTTTTGCTCCAAAGCATGGCGCAGTGGTCCATCGATGTGGCAGTCGTCGCCGAGCCGTACTTTGTCCCACCCAGGGATGACTGGGTGAGCGACACCAACGGCTCGGTGGCGCTAATAGTCAGGTCTGCCGCCGACACCCCTCCCCTTGAGGCCGTCAACCGGGGGCGGGGCTATGTCGCGGCAGTGTGGGGTGATTTGGTGGTCGCGGGGGTGTATTTCGCCCCCAGCCTATCTCTCGCCGACCTCGAAGGAGTAATTTTGGATTTGGGCACAGAAGTCAGTCGTCGTCGCCCTCGTCCCGTCCTCGTCTTGGGGGACTTCAACGCCAAGTCTGCGGCTTGGGGTTCCCCGACTACCGATGCGCGGGGCGAGTTAGTGGAGGAGTGGGCGGTCGAGCAGGGCCTGCTTCTCCTGAACCGGGGCAGCGTGCAGACGTGCGTGCGACAGCGGGGCGGGTCAATAGTGGACCTTTCATTTGCGAGCCCCGCTCTCGCGCGCCGCGTTCAGGGCTGGCACGTAGTGGAGGAGGTGGAGACGCTGTCCGATCACAGGTACATTCGGTTCAGCGTCTCTGCCCAGACCTCGGTCGGGCCGGTCCAAGCGGCCCCGGTGGGCGTTGGAGACGGCCCGCGTTGGGCACTCAAGCGGCTGGATAGGGAGGCTCTTCTGGAGGCCTCTATCGTGCAGGCCTGGTTGGACTTCCCCGACAGGCCTGTCAACATCGACGAGGAGGCAGAGTGGTTCCGGGAGAGCATGCAGCAGGTCTGCGATGCTGCCATGCCCCGGGTCCAGCCGCTACCATCCAGGCGCCGAGTTTACTGGTGGTCGCAAACGATTGCGCAGCTGCGCAGGGAGTGCGTGGAGGTGCGACGCCGGTACGCTCGGTACCGAAGAAGACGCCGCCGCTCTCCGTCAGCGGCGGCCACAGAGGCGGAACTCTACGCCAACTACGTGGAGGCGAAGAGCGCCCTCCAGCTAGCTATCGTGCGGGCCAAAACCGCGGCCCGGGAGGAACTGCTGGAGACTCTGGAGCGAGATCCGTGGGGGCGTCCCTACCGCATGGTGAGGGGCAAGCTTCGCCCTTGGGCCCCCCCACTGTCCCGGAGTCTTCAGCCGCAGCTGCTGGAGGATGTGGTGGGCGCTCTATTTCCCACGAGGCCGGAGCATACACCGCCGGCCATGGTTCCGCCTCGCAACGTGCCCGACGCGGAAGACGACGACGACGAAGTGCCCGAAGTGACCCGGGTAGAGATGAGAGTGGCGGTGGCTCGCATCAAGAACACCGCCCCAGGGCCCGACGGCATTCCAGGCCGTGCGTGGGTCCTGGCCATGAGGGCTCTCGGGCCCCGACTAGCGGGGCTCTTAAGCGCATGCCTGGAGCGGGGCCAGTTTCCAAGCCGGTGGAAGACCGGAAAGCTGGTCCTGCTCAGGAAGGAGGGGCGCCCCGCAGACTCGCCATCTGCCTACCGGCCCATTGTGTTGCTGGACGAGGTGTGTAAGATCTTCGAGCGGATCATCGCCGACCGCCTCGTCCAGCACATGTCTAGGGAGGGGCCGGACTTGGCGGACAACCAATTTGGTTTCCGCCAGGGGCGCTCCACAGTGGATGCGATCATGCGCGTAAGGGTCCTGGCGGAGGAAGCAGTCGCCCGGGGTGAGGTGGTCTTGGCGGTGTCGCTCGACATCGCCAACGCTTTCAACACCTTGCCCTGGAATACCATCAGGGAGGCACTCCGCTACCACGGGGTGCCCAGCTACCTCCGCCGCATTGTCGGGGCCTATTTGTCGGAGAGAAGTGTTGTTTACCCGGGTCGAGAAGGTTGGGGTCGGCGAGAGACGTCGTGCGGTGTTCCGCAGGGGTCGGTGTTGGGTCCACTCCTGTGGAACATCGGCTACGACTGGGCTCTGCGCGGTGCGCTTCTCCACGGCGTCGGCGTCACTTGCTACGCCGACGACACGCTAGTGACAGCGCGTGGGAAGTCGTACCGGCAGGCGACCATCAGGGCGACAGCCGGGGTCGCGCACGTCGTGGGAAGGATCCGGCGGTTGGGCCTCGAGGTGGCCTTGCACAAATCCGAGGCCATTTGTTTCCACGGGCCGAGGATGAAGCCACCTCCGGGGTCCACCATCGTGGTGGGAGGAGTCTCCATCGCTGTCGAGTCGACGATGAAGTACTTAGGACTCGTCCTCGACAGTCGGTGGGACTTCGGGCCGCACTTCCAGCGGCTCGCCCCCCGTTTGTTGGGCGCCGCTTCTGCGCTCTCGCGCTTGCTGCCCAACTTGGGGGGACCAAACACCACCACCAGGAGGCTCTACACGGGGGTCGTACGGTCCATGGCGCTGTACGCCGCGCCAGTGTGGGCGGACGCCCTGACGGCGCGCAACATCGCAGCGCTACGAAGACCACAGCGCGCGATGGCCGTCAGGGTCATAAGGGGGTACCGTACGATCTCCTTCGAGGCGGCGAGCCTCCTAGCCGGATCCCCGCCCTGGGACCTAGACGCGAGGGTCCTCGCGTCACTATATCGGTGGCGCGCGGAAGCGGTAGGGCGGGGCGAGCGCCTGGTGCCTCGAGAGGTTGAGGCACGCAGGGCAGAGCTCCGCCAAGTCCTGGTGGCGGAGTGGGAGGAACGTCTTGCGCGACCCACGGCCGGGCACGCCGCAGTGGCGGCGGTAAGGCCCGTGATGAGGGAGTGGCTGGAGAGACGCCACGGCGCCCTCAGCTTCCGGCTGACGCAGGTGCTTACCGGACATGGGTGTTTCGGGAAGTACCTGTGTCGCATAGGCCGGGAGCCGACGCCCCAGTGTCACCACTGTGACAACTGCCGCGACGATACGGCGCGGCACACGTTGGAGGAGTGCCCAGCTTGGGCGGTGCAGCGCCGTGACTTGGTCGCGGCAGTCTTTGCTGCGGGCCATCTCTCGCTTCCGGCCGTCGTGTCAACTATGGTCGGGAGCGAGAGCGGGTGGGCTGCCGTCGCCTCCTTTTGCGAGGACGTCATGTCTGCAAAGGAGGCGGCGGAAAGGGAGAGAGAAGCTGTCACCTCTCTCCCGGCCCGCAGCAGACGAACGGGGCGTCGCAGGGTGGCGGATGATCTCCGGCCACCGTAGGGCGCGGCCTGCGGGTGACAGAGCAGGGGCATCTGTCGCCCGACCAGACACAGGCCTCGAGGCGGCGGCGTAGTGTTCCGCGCGCGCCTCACAAATGACGGATTCCTGCGGCCGCTGGGTGACGGCCGCAGTGGGTGACGGGGCCCGCCTTTTCCATCTGGCGGGCCAATACCTGCCGGGGGCGCGGACGAATGCGCGAGCGATACCCGTACCCCCGGCACTGGGTTTCGAGAAAGGAACACCGTGGTGGTTTTAGCCGGTAAGAGTCCGGCACTGTTCCCGGCCGCCCCAATGGGCCGGGTTCGTCCATGAGGATTTCCCCACGTAAAAAAAAAAAAAAAAAAAAAAAAAAAAAAAAGGTTAGGTTAGGTTAGGTTAGGTTAGGTTAGGTTAGGTTAGGTTAGGTTAGGTTAGGTTAGGTTAGGTTAGGTTAGGTTAGGTTAGGTTAGGTTAGGTTAGGTTAGGTTAGGTTAGGTTAGGTTAGGTTAGGTTAGGTTAGGTTAGGTTAGGTTAGGTTAGGTTAGGTTAGGTTAGGTTAGGTTAGGTTAGGTTAGGTTAGGTTAGGTTAGGTTAGGTTAGGTTAGGTTAGGTTAGGTTAGGTTAGGTTAGGTTAGGTTAGGTTAGGTTAGGTTAGGTTAGGTTAGGTTAGGTTAGGTTAGGTTAGGTTAGGTTAGGTTAGGTTAGGTTAGGTTAGGTTAGGTTAGGTTAGGTTAGGTTAGGTTAGGTTAGGTTAGGTTAGGTTAGGTTAGGTTAGGTTAGGTTAGGTTAGGTTAGGTTAGGTTAGGTTAGGTTAGGTTAGGTTAGGTTAGGTTAGGTTAGGTTAGGTTAGGTTAGGTTAGGTTAGGTTAGGTT